>OY101437.1:14780043-20586012 GCA_956483605.1 Tuberolachnus salignus
TTTTACGTAATAATAAATAATGATATATACGTATGTTTACCGGGAATAATTTCACCACTGCCGCCGTTTATCAATATTTCCGAATTTATGACGAGATAAAACGACATTCCATTTAAAATACTAAATATGTAACAAATATGGTTTATATATGTCGAAAGGATTGTATAACAAGTCGTACATGTGATATTTTATATTTTTTCGACGTCACGTCATATACGTAGACGGTTAATCACTATTTACATGCGTCTTCCGAATCAATCAATTATTGCCGTATGATAGTAGAATTATTAGCGTATATCAGTCATTATTTTGTACGTATAGTTGTATTAAAATTAGTATTAACAATCTTTTAATTGTGCTATTTATATAACATCGCAAAAAACTATTGATAAATTATCAGTTACAATGAATATAATAATGCGGTTTTGATTAGGTTTTCTGATGAAACTAATTTTAAAATTATATTTTAATAATCGAACTTTTTATAAAAAAAAATTTTATTATGTCTATTTGTACATATTTTTATTATAACATTCAATTTGCCGTATTAAATTATTGTTAACACGTGTACCAAAGAGAATAGATTCGAAATATGCGGATGACTAAGTTTATATTTTTAACTTTTTTACGTAATAATAAATAATGATATATACGTATGTTTACCGGGAATAATTTCACCACTGCCGCCGTTTATCAATATTTCCGATTTTATGACGAGATAAAACGACATTCCATTTAAAATACTAAATATGTAACAAATATGGTTTATATATGTCGAAAGGATTGTATAACAAGTCGTACATGTGATATTTTATATTTTTTCGACGTCACGTCATATACGTAGACGGTTAATCACTATTTACATGCGTCTTCCGAATCAATCAATTATTGCCGTATGATAGTAGAATTATTAGCGTATATCAGTCATTATTTTGTACGTATAGTTGTATTAAAATTAGTATTAACAATCTTTTAATTGTGCTATTTATATTACATCGCAAAAAACTATTGATAAATTATCAGTTACAATGAATATAATAATGCGGTTTTGATTAGGTTTTCTGATGAAACTAATTTTAAAATTATATTTTAATAATCGAACTTTGTATAAAAAAAAATTTTATTATGTCTATTTGTACATATTTTTATTATAACATTCAATTTGCCGTATTAAATTATTGTTAACACGTGTACCAACGAGAATAGATTCGAAATATGCGGATGACTAAGTTTATATTTTTAACTTTTTTACGTAATAATAAATAATGATATATACGTATGTTTACCGGGAATAATTTCACCACTGCCGCCGTTTATCAATATTTCCGAATTTATGACGAGATAAAACGACATTCCATTTAAAATACTAAATATGTAACAAATATGGTTTATATATGTCGAAAGGATTGTATAACAAGTCGTACATGTGATATTTTATATTTTTTCGACGTCACGTCATATACGTAGACGGTTAATCACTATTTACATGAATCTTCCGAATCAATCAATTATTGCCGTATGATGGTAGAATTATTAGCGTATATCAGTCATTATTTTGTACGTATAGTTGTATTAAAATTAGTATTAACAATCTTTTAGTTGTGCTATTTATATTACATCGCAAAAAACTATTGATAATTATCAGTTACAAGGAATATAATAATGCGGTTTTGATTAGGTTTTCTGATGAAACTAATTTTAAAATTCTATTTTAATAATCGAACTTTGTATAAAAAAAAATTTTATTATGTCTATTTGTACATATTTTTATTATAACATTCAATTTGCCGTATTAAATTATTGTTAACACGTGTACCAACGAGAATAGATTCGAAATATGCGGATGACTAAGTTTATATTTTTAACTTTTTTACGTAATAATAAATAATGATATATACGTATGTTTACCGGGAATAATTTCACCACTGCCGCCGTTTATCAATATTTCCGAATTTATGACGAGATAAAACGACATTCCATTTAAAATACTAAATATGTAACAAATATGGTTTATATATGTCGAAAGGATTGTATAACAAGTCGTACATGTGATATTTTATATTTTTTCGACGTCACGTCATATACGTAGACGGTTAATCACTATTTACATGAATCTTCCGAATCAATCAATTATTGCCGTATGATGGTAGAATTATTAGCGTATATCAGTCATTATTTTGTACGTATAGTTGTATTAAAATTAGTATTAACAATCTTTTAGTTGTGCTATTTATATTACATCGCAAAAAACTATTGATAATTATCAGTTACAAGGAATATAATAATGCGGTTTTGATTACGTTTTCTGATGAAACTAATTTTAAAATTATATTTTAATAATCGAACTTTGTATAAAAAAAAATTTTATTATGTCTATTTGTACATATTTTTATTATAACATTCAATTTGCCGTATTAAATTATTGTTAACACGTGTACCACAGAGAATAGATTCGAAATATGCGGATGACTAAGTTTATATTTTTAACTTTTTTACGTAATAATAAATAATGATATATACGTATGTTTACCGGAAATAATTTCACCACTGCCGCCGTTTATCAATATTTCCGAATTTATGACGAGATAAAACGACATTCCATTTAAAATACTAAATATGTAACAAATATGGTTTATATATGTCGAAAGGATTGTATAACAAGTCGTACATGTGATATTTTATATTTTTTCGACGTCACGTCATATACGTAGACGGTTAATCACTATTTACATGCGTCTTCCGAATCAATCAATTATTGCCGTATGATGGTAGAATTATTAGCGTATATCAGTCATTATTTTGTACGTATAGTTGTATTAAAATTAGTATTAACAATCTTTTAATTGTGCTATTTATATTACATCGCAAAAAACTATTGATAAATTATCAGTTACAATGAATATAATAATGCGGTTTTGATTACGTTTTCTGATGAAACTAATTTTAAAATTATATTTTAATAATCGAACTTTGTATAAAAAAAAATTTTATTATGTCTATTTGTACATATTTTTATTATAACATTCAATTTGCCGTATTAAATTATTGTTAACACGTGTACCAAAGAGAATAGATTCGAAATATGCGGATGACTAAGTTTATATTTTTAACTTTTTTACGTAATAATAAATAATGATATATACGTATGTTTACCGGGAATAATTTCACCACTGCCGCCGTTTATCAATATTTCCGAATTTATGACGAGATAAAACGACATTCCATTTAAAATACTAAATATGTAACAAATATGGTTTATATATGTCGAAAGGATTGTATAACAAGTCGTACATGTGATATTTTATATTTTTTCGACGTCACGTCATATACGTAGACGGTTAATCACTATTTACATGCGTCTTCCGAATCAATCAATTATTGCCGTATGATGGTAGAATTATTAGCGTATATCAGTCATTATTTTGTACGTATAGTTGTATTAAAATTAGTATTAACAATTTTTTAATTGTGCTATTTATATTACATCGCAAAAAACTATTGATAAATTATCAGTTACAATGAATATAATAATGCGGTTTTGATTACGTTTTCTGATGAAACTAATTTTAAAATTATATTTTAATAATCGAACTTTGTATAAAAAAAAATTTTATTATGTCTATTTGTACATATTTTTATTATAACATTCAATTTGCCGTATTAAATTATTGTTAACACGTGTACCAAAGAGAATAGATTCGAAATATGCGGATGACTAAGTTTATATTTTTAACTTTTTTACGTAATAATAAATAATGATATATACGTATGTTTACCGGGAATAATTTCACCACTGCCGCCGTTTATCAATATTTCCGAATTTATGACGAGATAAAACGACATTCCATTTAAAATACTAAATATGTAACAAATATGGTTTATATATGTCGAAAGGATTGTATAACAAGTCGTACATGTGATATTTTATATTTTTTCGACGTCACGTCATATACGTAGACGGTTAATCACTATTTACATGCGTCTTCCGAATCAATCAATTATTGCCGTATGATGGTAGAATTATTAGCGTATATCAGTCATTATTTTGTACGTATAGTTGTATTAAAATTAGTATTAACAATCTTTTAGTTGTGCTATTTATATTACATCGCAAAAAACTATTGATAATTATCAGTTACAAGGAATATAATAATGCGGTTTTGATTACGTTTTCTGATGAAACTAATTTTAAAATTATATTTTAATAATCGAACTTTGTATAAAAAAAAATTTTATTATGTCTATTTGTACATATTTTTATTATAACATTCAATTTGCCGTATTAAATTATTGTTAACACGTGTACCACAGAGAATAGATTCGAAATATGCGGATGACTAAGTTTATATTTTTAACTTTTTTACGTAATAATAAATAATGATATATACGTATGTTTACCGGGAATAATTTCACCACTGCCGCCGTTTATCAATATTTCCGAATTTATGACGAGATAAAACGACATTCCATTTAAAATACTAAATATGTAACAAATATGGTTTATATATGTCGAAAGGATTGTATAACAAGTCGTACATGTGATATTTTATATTTTTTCGACGTCACGTCATATACGTAGACGGTTAATCACTATTTACATGCGTCTTCCGAATCAATCAATTATTGCCGTATGATGGTAGAATTATTAGCGTATATCAGTCATTATTTTGTACGTATAGTTGTATTAAAATTAGTATTAACAATCTTTTAATTGTGCTATTTATATTACATCGCAAAAAACTATTGATAATTATCAGTTACAAGGAATATAATAATGCGGTTTTGATTACGTTTTCTGATGAAACTAATTTTAAAATTATATTTTAATAATCGAACTTTGTATAAAAAAAAATTTTATTATGTCTATTTGTACATATTTTTATTATAACATTCAATTTGCCGTATTAAATTATTGTTAACACGTGTACCACAGAGAATAGATTCGAAATATGCGGATGACTAAGTTTATATTTTTAACTTTTTTACGTAATAATAAATAATGATATATACGTATGTTTACCGGAAATAATTTCACCACTGCCGCCGTTTATCAATATTTCCGAATTTATGACGAGATAAAACGACATTCCATTTAAAATACTAAATATGTAACAAATATGGTTTATATATGTCGAAAGGATTGTATAACAAGTCGTACATGTGATATTTTATATTTTTTCGACGTCACGTCATATACGTAGACGGTTAATCACTATTTACATGCGTCTTCCGAATCAATCAATTATTGCCGTATGATGGTAGAATTATTAGCGTATATCAGTCATTATTTTGTACGTATAGTTGTATTAAAATTAGTATTAACAATCTTTTAATTGTGCTATTTATATTACATCGCAAAAAACTATTGATAAATTATCAGTTACAATGAATATAATAATGCGGTTTTGATTACGTTTTCTGATGAAACTAATTTTAAAATTATATTTTAATAATCGAACTTTGTATAAAAAAAAATTTTATTATGTCTATTTGTACATATTTTTATTATAACATTCAATTTGCCGTATTAAATTATTGTTAACACGTGTACCAAAGAGAATAGATTCGAAATATGCGGATGACTAAGTTTATATTTTTAACTTTTTTACGTAATAATAAATAATGATATATACGTATGTTTACCGGGAATAATTTCACCACTGCCGCCGTTTATCAATATTTCCGAATTTATGACGAGATAAAACGACATTCCATTTAAAATACTAAATATGTAACAAATATGGTTTATATATGTCGAAAGGATTGTATAACAAGTCGTACATGTGATATTTTATATTTTTTCGACGTCACGTCATATACGTAGACGGTTAATCACTATTTACATGCGTCTTCCGAATCAATCAATTATTGCCGTATGATGGTAGAATTATTAGCGTATATCAGTCATTATTTTGTACGTATAGTTGTATTAAAATTAGTATTAACAATCTTTTAATTGTGCTATTTATATTACATCGCAAAAAACTATTGATAAATTATCAGTTACAATGAATATAATAATGCGGTTTTGATTACGTTTTCTGATGAAACTAATTTTAAACTTATATTTTAATAATCGAACTTTGTATAAAAAAAAATTTTATTATGTCTATTTGTACATATTTTTATTATAACATTCAATTTGCCGTATTAAATTATTGTTAACACGTGTACCAAAGAGAATAGATTCGAAATATGCGGATGACTAAGTTTATATTTTTAACTTTTTTACGTAATAATAAATAATGATATATACGTATGTTTACCGGGAATAATTTCACCACTGCCGCCGTTTATCAATATTTCCGAATTTATGACGAGATAAAACGACATTCCATTTAAAATACTAAATATGTAACAAATATGGTTTATATATGTCGAAAGGATTGTATAACAAGTCGTACATGTGATATTTTATATTTTTTCGACGTCACGTCATATACGTAGACGGTTAATCACTATTTACATGCGTCTTCCGAATCAATCAATTATTGCCGTATGATGGTAGAATTATTAGCGTATATCAGTCATTATTTTGTACGTATAGTTGTATTAAAATTAGTATTAACAATCTTTTAGTTGTGCTATTTATATTACATCGCAAAAAACTATTGATAATTATCAGTTACAAGGAATATAATAATGCGGTTTTGATTACGTTTTCTGATGAAACTAATTTTAAAATTATATTTTAATAATCGAACTTTGTATAAAAAAAAATTTTATTATGTCTATTTGTACATATTTTTATTATAACATTCAATTTGCCGTATTAAATTATTGTTAACACGTGTACCACAGAGAATAGATTCGAAATATGCGGATGACTAAGTTTATATTTTTAACTTTTTTACGTAATAATAAATAATGATATATACGTATGTTTACCGGGAATAATTTCACCACTGCCGCCGTTTATCAATATTTCCGAATTTATGACGAGATAAAACGACATTCCATTTAAAATACTAAATATGTAACAAATATGGTTTATATATGTCGAAAGGATTGTATAACAAGTCGTACATGTGATATTTTATATTTTTTCGACGTCACGTCATATACGTAGACGGTTAATCACTATTTACATGCGTCTTCCGAATCAATCAATTATTGCCGTATGATGGTAGAATTATTAGCGTATATCAGTCATTATTTTGTACGTATAGTTGTATTAAAATTAGTATTAACAATCTTTTAATTGTGCTATTTATATTACATCGCAAAAAACTATTGATAAATTATCAGTTACAATGAATATAATAATGCGGTTTTGATTACGTTTTCTGATGAAACTAATTTTAAAATTATATTTTAATAATCGAACTTTGCATAAAAAAAAATTTTATTATGTCTATTTGTACATATTTTTATTATAACATTCAATTTGCCGTATTAAATTATTGTTAACACGTGTACCAAAGAGAATAGATTCGAAATATGCGGATGACTAAGTTTATATTTTTAACTTTTTTACGTAATAATAAATAATGATATATACGTATGTTTACCGGGAATAATTTCACCACTGCCGCCGTTTATCAATATTTCCGAATTTATGACGAGATAAAACGACATTCCATTTAAAATACTAAATATGTAACAAATATGGTTTATATATGTCGAAAGGATTGTATAACAAGTCGTACATGTGATATTTTATATTTTTTCGACGTCACGTCATATACGTAGACGGTTAATCACTATTTACATGCGTCTTCCGAATCAATCAATTATTGCCGTATGATGGTAGAATTATTAGCGTATATCAGTCATTATTTTGTACGTATAGTTGTATTAAAATTAGTATTAACAATCTTTTAATTGTGCTATTTATATTACATCGCAAAAAACTATTGATAAATTATCAGTTACAATGAATATAATAATGCGGTTTTGATTACGTTTTCTGATGAAACTAATTTTAAAATTATATTTTAATAATCGAACTTTGCATAAAAAAAAATTTTATTATGTCTATTTGTACATATTTTTATTATAACATTCAATTTGCCGTATTAAATTATTGTTAACACGTGTACCAAAGAGAATAGATTCGAAATATGCGGATGACTAAGTTTATATTTTTAACTTTTTTACGTAATAATAAATAATGATATATACGTATGTTTACCGGGAATAATTTCACCACTGCCGCCGTTTATCAATATTTCCGAATTTATGACGAGATAAAACGACATTCCATTTAAAATACTAAATATGTAACAAATATGGTTTATATATGTCGAAAGGATTGTATAACAAGTCGTACATGTGATATTTTATATTTTTTCGACGTCACGTCATATACGTAGACGGTTAATCACTATTTACATTCGTCTTCCGAATCAATCAATTATTGCCGTATGATGGTAGAATTATTAGCGTATATCAGTCATTATTTTGTACGTATAGTTGTATTAAAATTAGTATTAACAATCTTTTAATTGTGCTATTTATATTACATCGCAAAAAACTATTGATAAATTATCAGTTACAATGAATATAATAATGCGGTTTTGATTACGTTTTCTGATGAAACTAATTTTAAAATTATATTTTAATAATCGAACTTTGTATAAAAAAAAATTTTATTATGTCTATTTGTACATATTTTTATTATAACATTCAATTTGCCGTATTAAATTATTGTTAACACGTGTACCAAAGAGAATAGATTCGAAATATGCGGATGACTAAGTTTATATTTTTAACTTTTTTACGTAATAATAAATAATGATATATACGTATGTTTACCGGGAATAATTTCACCACTGCCGCCGTTTATCAATATTTCCGAATTTATGACGAGATAAAACGACATTCCATTTAAAATACTAAATATGTAACAAATATGGTTTATATATGTCGAAAGGATTGTATAACAAGTCGTACATGTGATATTTTATATTTTTTCGACGTCACGTCATATACGTAGACGGTTAATCACTATTTACATGCGTCTTCCGAATCAATCAATTATTGCCGTATGATGGTAGAATTATTAGCGTATATCAGTCATTATTTTGTACGTATAGTTGTATTAAAATTAGTATTAACAATCTTTTAATTGTGCTATTTATATTACATCGCAAAAAACTATTGATAAATTATCAGTTACAATGAATATAATAATGCGGTTTTGATTACGTTTTCTGATGAAACTAATTTTAAACTTATATTTTAATAATCGAACTTTGTATAAAAAAAAATTTTATTATGTCTATTTGTACATATTTTTATTATAACATTCAATTTGCCGTATTAAATTATTGTTAACACGTGTACCAAAGAGAATAGATTCGAAATATGCGGATGACTAAGTTTATATTTTTAACTTTTTTACGTAATAATAAATAATGATATATACGTATGTTTACCGGGAATAATTTCACCACTGCCGCCGTTTATCAATATTTCCGAATTTATGACGAGATAAAACGACATTCCATTTAAAATACTAAATATGTAACAAATATGGTTTATATATGTCGAAAGGATTGTATAACAAGTCGTACATGTGATATTTTATATTTTTTCGACGTCACGTCATATACGTAGACGGTTAATCACTATTTACATGCGTCTTCCGAATCAATCAATTATTGCCGTATGATGGTAGAATTATTAGCGTATATCAGTCATTATTTTGTACGTATAGTTGTATTAAAATTAGTATTAACAATCTTTTAGTTGTGCTATTTATATTACATCGCAAAAAACTATTGATAATTATCAGTTACAAGGAATATAATAATGCGGTTTTGATTACGTTTTCTGATGAAACTAATTTTAAAATTATATTTTAATAATCGAACTTTGTATAAAAAAAAATTTTATTATGTCTATTTGTACATATTTTTATTATAACATTCAATTTGCCGTATTAAATTATTGTTAACACGTGTACCACAGAGAATAGATTCGAAATATGCGGATGACTAAGTTTATATTTTTAACTTTTTTACGTAATAATAAATAATGATATATACGTATGTTTACCGGGAATAATTTCACCACTGCCGCCGTTTATCAATATTTCCGAATTTATGACGAGATAAAACGACATTCCATTTAAAATACTAAATATGTAACAAATATGGTTTATATATGTCGAAAGGATTGTATAACAAGTCGTACATGTGATATTTTATATTTTTTCGACGTCACGTCATATACGTAGACGGTTAATCACTATTTACATGCGTCTTCCGAATCAATCAATTATTGCCGTATGATGGTAGAATTATTAGCGTATATCAGTCATTATTTTGTACGTATAGTTGTATTAAAATTAGTATTAACAATCTTTTAATTGTGCTATTTATATTACATCGCAAAAAACTATTGATAAATTATCAGTTACAATGAATATAATAATGCGGTTTTGATTACGTTTTCTGATGAAACTAATTTTAAAATTATATTTTAATAATCGAACTTTGCATAAAAAAAAATTTTATTATGTCTATTTGTACATATTTTTATTATAACATTCAATTTGCCGTATTAAATTATTGTTAACACGTGTACCAAAGAGAATAGATTCGAAATATGCGGATGACTAAGTTTATATTTTTAACTTTTTTACGTAATAATAAATAATGATATATACGTATGTTTACCGGGAATAATTTCACCACTGCCGCCGTTTATCAATATTTCCGAATTTATGACGAGATAAAACGACATTCCATTTAAAATACTAAATATGTAACAAATATGGTTTATATATGTCGAAAGGATTGTATAACAAGTCGTACATGTGATATTTTATATTTTTTCGACGTCACGTCATATACGTAGACGGTTAATCACTATTTACATGCGTCTTCCGAATCAATCAATTATTGCCGTATGATGGTAGAATTATTAGCGTATATCAGTCATTATTTTGTACGTATAGTTGTATTAAAATTAGTATTAACAATCTTTTAATTGTGCTATTTATATTACATCGCAAAAAACTATTGATAAATTATCAGTTACAATGAATATAATAATGCGGTTTTGATTACGTTTTCTGATGAAACTAATTTTAAACTTATATTTTAATAATCGAACTTTGTATAAAAAAAAATTTTATTATGTCTATTTGTACATATTTTTATTATAACATTCAATTTGCCGTATTAAATTATTGTTAACACGTGTACCAAAGAGAATAGATTCGAAATATGCGGATGACTAAGTTTATATTTTTAACTTTTTTACGTAATAATAAATAATGATATATACGTATGTTTACCGGGAATAATTTCACCACTGCCGCCGTTTATCAATATTTCCGAATTTATGACGAGATAAAACGACATTCCATTTAAAATACTAAATATGTAACAAATATGGTTTATATATGTCGAAAGGATTGTATAACAAGTCGTACATGTGATATTTTATATTTTTTCGACGTCACGTCATATACGTAGACGGTTAATCACTATTTACATGCGTCTTCCGAATCAATCAATTATTGCCGTATGATGGTAGAATTATTAGCGTATATCAGTCATTATTTTGTACGTATAGTTGTATTAAAATTAGTATTAACAATCTTTTAGTTGTGCTATTTATATTACATCGCAAAAAACTATTGATAATTATCAGTTACAAGGAATATAATAATGCGGTTTTG
The DNA here is from genome assembly GCA_956483605.1 of Tuberolachnus salignus. NCBI lineage: Eukaryota > Metazoa > Arthropoda > Insecta > Hemiptera > Aphididae > Tuberolachnus > Tuberolachnus salignus. The sequence continues at coordinate 14,791,679 of OY101437.1, forward strand.
ATTACGTTTTCTGATGAAACTAATTTTAAAATTATATTTTAATAATCGAACTTTGTATAAAAAAAAATTTTATTATGTCTATTTGTACATATTTTTATTATAACATTCAATTTGCCGTATTAAATTATTGTTAACACGTGTACCACAGAGAATAGATTCGAAATATGCGGATGACTAAGTTTATATTTTTAACTTTTTTACGTAATAATAAATAATGATATATACGTATGTTTACCGGGAATAATTTCACCACTGCCGCCGTTTATCAATATTTCCGAATTTATGACGAGATAAAACGACATTCCATTTAAAATACTAAATATGTAACAAATATGGTTTATATATGTCGAAAGGATTGTATAACAAGTCGTACATGTGATATTTTATATTTTTTCGACGTCACGTCATATACGTAGACGGTTAATCACTATTTACATGCGTCTTCCGAATCAATCAATTATTGCCGTATGATGGTAGAATTATTAGCGTATATCAGTCATTATTTTGTACGTATAGTTGTATTAAAATTAGTATTAACAATCTTTTAATTGTGCTATTTATATTACATCGCAAAAAACTATTGATAAATTATCAGTTACAATGAATATAATAATGCGGTTTTGATTACGTTTTCTGATGAAACTAATTTTAAAATTATATTTTAATAATCGAACTTTGCATAAAAAAAAATTTTATTATGTCTATTTGTACATATTTTTATTATAACATTCAATTTGCCGTATTAAATTATTGTTAACACGTGTACCAAAGAGAATAGATTCGAAATATGCGGATGACTAAGTTTATATTTTTAACTTTTTTACGTAATAATAAATAATGATATATACGTATGTTTACCGGGAATAATTTCACCACTGCCGCCGTTTATCAATATTTCCGAATTTATGACGAGATAAAACGACATTCCATTTAAAATACTAAATATGTAACAAATATGGTTTATATATGTCGAAAGGATTGTATAACAAGTCGTACATGTGATATTTTATATTTTTTCGACGTCACGTCATATACGTAGACGGTTAATCACTATTTACATGCGTCTTCCGAATCAATCAATTATTGCCGTATGATGGTAGAATTATTAGCGTATATCAGTCATTATTTTGTACGTATAGTTGTATTAAAATTAGTATTAACAATCTTTTAATTGTGCTATTTATATTACATCGCAAAAAACTATTGATAAATTATCAGTTACAATGAATATAATAATGCGGTTTTGATTACGTTTTCTGATGAAACTAATTTTAAAATTATATTTTAATAATCGAACTTTGCATAAAAAAAAATTTTATTATGTCTATTTGTACATATTTTTATTATAACATTCAATTTGCCGTATTAAATTATTGTTAACACGTGTACCAAAGAGAATAGATTCGAAATATGCGGATGACTAAGTTTATATTTTTAACTTTTTTACGTAATAATAAATAATGATATATACGTATGTTTACCGGGAATAATTTCACCACTGCCGCCGTTTATCAATATTTCCGAATTTATGACGAGATAAAACGACATTCCATTTAAAATACTAAATATGTAACAAATATGGTTTATATATGTCGAAAGGATTGTATAACAAGTCGTACATGTGATATTTTATATTTTTTCGACGTCACGTCATATACGTAGACGGTTAATCACTATTTACATTCGTCTTCCGAATCAATCAATTATTGCCGTATGATGGTAGAATTATTAGCGTATATCAGTCATTATTTTGTACGTATAGTTGTATTAAAATTAGTATTAACAATCTTTTAATTGTGCTATTTATATTACATCGCAAAAAACTATTGATAAATTATCAGTTACAATGAATATAATAATGCGGTTTTGATTACGTTTTCTGATGAAACTAATTTTAAAATTATATTTTAATAATCGAACTTTGTATAAAAAAAAATTTTATTATGTCTATTTGTACATATTTTTATTATAACATTCAATTTGCCGTATTAAATTATTGTTAACACGTGTACCAAAGAGAATAGATTCGAAATATGCGGATGACTAAGTTTATATTTTTAACTTTTTTACGTAATAATAAATAATGATATATACGTATGTTTACCGGGAATAATTTCACCACTGCCGCCGTTTATCAATATTTCCGAATTTATGACGAGATAAAACGACATTCCATTTAAAATACTAAATATGTAACAAATATGGTTTATATATGTCGAAAGGATTGTATAACAAGTCGTACATGTGATATTTTATATTTTTTCGACGTCACGTCATATACGTAGACGGTTAATCACTATTTACATGCGTCTTCCGAATCAATCAATTATTGCCGTATGATGGTAGAATTATTAGCGTATATCAGTCATTATTTTGTACGTATAGTTGTATTAAAATTAGTATTAACAATCTTTTAATTGTGCTATTTATATTACATCGCAAAAAACTATTGATAAATTATCAGTTACAATGAATATAATAATGCGGTTTTGATTACGTTTTCTGATGAAACTAATTTTAAACTTATATTTTAATAATCGAACTTTGTATAAAAAAAAATTTTATTATGTCTATTTGTACATATTTTTATTATAACATTCAATTTGCCGTATTAAATTATTGTTAACACGTGTACCAAAGAGAATAGATTCGAAATATGCGGATGACTAAGTTTATATTTTTAACTTTTTTACGTAATAATAAATAATGATATATACGTATGTTTACCGGGAATAATTTCACCACTGCCGCCGTTTATCAATATTTCCGAATTTATGACGAGATAAAACGACATTCCATTTAAAATACTAAATATGTAACAAATATGGTTTATATATGTCGAAAGGATTGTATAACAAGTCGTACATGTGATATTTTATATTTTTTCGACGTCACGTCATATACGTAGACGGTTAATCACTATTTACATGCGTCTTCCGAATCAATCAATTATTGCCGTATGATGGTAGAATTATTAGCGTATATCAGTCATTATTTTGTACGTATAGTTGTATTAAAATTAGTATTAACAATCTTTTAGTTGTGCTATTTATATTACATCGCAAAAAACTATTGATAATTATCAGTTACAAGGAATATAATAATGCGGTTTTGATTACGTTTTCTGATGAAACTAATTTTAAAATTATATTTTAATAATCGAACTTTGTATAAAAAAAAATTTTATTATGTCTATTTGTACATATTTTTATTATAACATTCAATTTGCCGTATTAAATTATTGTTAACACGTGTACCACAGAGAATAGATTCGAAATATGCGGATGACTAAGTTTATATTTTTAACTTTTTTACGTAATAATAAATAATGATATATACGTATGTTTACCGGGAATAATTTCACCACTGCCGCCGTTTATCAATATTTCCGAATTTATGACGAGATAAAACGACATTCCATTTAAAATACTAAATATGTAACAAATATGGTTTATATATGTCGAAAGGATTGTATAACAAGTCGTACATGTGATATTTTATATTTTTTCGACGTCACGTCATATACGTAGACGGTTAATCACTATTTACATGCGTCTTCCGAATCAATCAATTATTGCCGTATGATGGTAGAATTATTAGCGTATATCAGTCATTATTTTGTACGTATAGTTGTATTAAAATTAGTATTAACAATCTTTTAATTGTGCTATTTATATTACATCGCAAAAAACTATTGATAAATTATCAGTTACAATGAATATAATAATGCGGTTTTGATTACGTTTTCTGATGAAACTAATTTTAAAATTATATTTTAATAATCGAACTTTGCATAAAAAAAAATTTTATTATGTCTATTTGTACATATTTTTATTATAACATTCAATTTGCCGTATTAAATTATTGTTAACACGTGTACCAAAGAGAATAGATTCGAAATATGCGGATGACTAAGTTTATATTTTTAACTTTTTTACGTAATAATAAATAATGATATATACGTATGTTTACCGGGAATAATTTCACCACTGCCGCCGTTTATCAATATTTCCGAATTTATGACGAGATAAAACGACATTCCATTTAAAATACTAAATATGTAACAAATATGGTTTATATATGTCGAAAGGATTGTATAACAAGTCGTACATGTGATATTTTATATTTTTTCGACGTCACGTCATATACGTAGACGGTTAATCACTATTTACATGCGTCTTCCGAATCAATCAATTATTGCCGTATGATGGTAGAATTATTAGCGTATATCAGTCATTATTTTGTACGTATAGTTGTATTAAAATTAGTATTAACAATCTTTTAATTGTGCTATTTATATTACATCGCAAAAAACTATTGATAAATTATCAGTTACAATGAATATAATAATGCGGTTTTGATTACGTTTTCTGATGAAACTAATTTTAAAATTATATTTTAATAATCGAACTTTGCATAAAAAAAAATTTTATTATGTCTATTTGTACATATTTTTATTATAACATTCAATTTGCCGTATTAAATTATTGTTAACACGTGTACCAAAGAGAATAGATTCGAAATATGCGGATGACTAAGTTTATATTTTTAACTTTTTTACGTAATAATAAATAATGATATATACGTATGTTTACCGGGAATAATTTCACCACTGCCGCCGTTTATCAATATTTCCGAATTTATGACGAGATAAAACGACATTCCATTTAAAATACTAAATATGTAACAAATATGGTTTATATATGTCGAAAGGATTGTATAACAAGTCGTACATGTGATATTTTATATTTTTTCGACGTCACGTCATATACGTAGACGGTTAATCACTATTTACATTCGTCTTCCGAATCAATCAATTATTGCCGTATGATGGTAGAATTATTAGCGTATATCAGTCATTATTTTGTACGTATAGTTGTATTAAAATTAGTATTAACAATCTTTTAATTGTGCTATTTATATTACATCGCAAAAAACTATTGATAAATTATCAGTTACAATGAATATAATAATGCGGTTTTGATTACGTTTTCTGATGAAACTAATTTTAAAATTATATTTTAATAATCGAACTTTGTATAAAAAAAAATTTTATTATGTCTATTTGTACATATTTTTATTATAACATTCAATTTGCCGTATTAAATTATTGTTAACACGTGTACCAAAGAGAATAGATTCGAAATATGCGGATGACTAAGTTTATATTTTTAACTTTTTTACGTAATAATAAATAATGATATATACGTATGTTTACCGGGAATAATTTCACCACTGCCGCCGTTTATCAATATTTCCGAATTTATGACGAGATAAAACGACATTCCATTTAAAATACTAAATATGTAACAAATATGGTTTATATATGTCGAAAGGATTGTATAACAAGTCGTACATGTGATATTTTATATTTTTTCGACGTCACGTCATATACGTAGACGGTTAATCACTATTTACATGCGTCTTCCGAATCAATCAATTATTGCCGTATGATGGTAGAATTATTAGCGTATATCAGTCATTATTTTGTACGTATAGTTGTATTAAAATTAGTATTAACAATCTTTTAATTGTGCTATTTATATTACATCGCAAAAAACTATTGATAAATTATCAGTTACAATGAATATAATAATGCGGTTTTGATTACGTTTTCTGATGAAACTAATTTTAAACTTATATTTTAATAATCGAACTTTGTATAAAAAAAAATTTTATTATGTCTATTTGTACATATTTTTATTATAACATTCAATTTGCCGTATTAAATTATTGTTAACACGTGTACCAAAGAGAATAGATTCGAAATATGCGGATGACTAAGTTTATATTTTTAACTTTTTTACGTAATAATAAATAATGATATATACGTATGTTTACCGGGAATAATTTCACCACTGCCGCCGTTTATCAATATTTCCGAATTTATGACGAGATAAAACGACATTCCATTTAAAATACTAAATATGTAACAAATATGGTTTATATATGTCGAAAGGATTGTATAACAAGTCGTACATGTGATATTTTATATTTTTTCGACGTCACGTCATATACGTAGACGGTTAATCACTATTTACATGCGTCTTCCGAATCAATCAATTATTGCCGTATGATGGTAGAATTATTAGCGTATATCAGTCATTATTTTGTACGTATAGTTGTATTAAAATTAGTATTAACAATCTTTTAGTTGTGCTATTTATATTACATCGCAAAAAACTATTGATAATTATCAGTTACAAGGAATATAATAATGCGGTTTTGATTACGTTTTCTGATGAAACTAATTTTAAAATTATATTTTAATAATCGAACTTTGTATAAAAAAAAATTTTATTATGTCTATTTGTACATATTTTTATTATAACATTCAATTTGCCGTATTAAATTATTGTTAACACGTGTACCACAGAGAATAGATTCGAAATATGCGGATGACTAAGTTTATATTTTTAACTTTTTTACGTAATAATAAATAATGATATATACGTATGTTTACCGGGAATAATTTCACCACTGCCGCCGTTTATCAATATTTCCGAATTTATGACGAGATAAAACGACATTCCATTTAAAATACTAAATATGTAACAAATACGGTTTATATATGTCGAAAGGATTGTATAACAAGTCGTACATGTGATATTTTATATTTTTTCGACGTCACGTCATATACGTAGACGGTTAATCACTATTTACATGCGTCTTCCGAATCAATCAATTATTGCCGTATGATGGTAGAATTATTAGCGTATATCAGTCATTATTTTGTACGTATAGTTGTATTAAAATTAGTATTAACAATCTTTTAATTGTGCTATTTATATTACATCGCAAAAAACTATTGATAAATTATCAGTTACAATGAATATAATAATGCGGTTTTGATTACGTTTTCTGATGAAACTAATTTTAAAATTATATTTTAATAATCGAACTTTGCATAAAAAAAAATTTTATTATGTCTATTTGTACATATTTTTATTATAACATTCAATTTGCCGTATTAAATTATTGTTAACACGTGTACCAAAGAGAATAGATTCGAAATATGCGGATGACTAAGTTTATATTTTTAACTTTTTTACGTAATAATAAATAATGATATATACGTATGTTTACCGGGAATAATTTCACCACTGCCGCCGTTTATCAATATTTCCGAATTTATGACGAGATAAAACGACATTCCATTTAAAATACTAAATATGTAACAAATATGGTTTATATATGTCGAAAGGATTGTATAACAAGTCGTACATGTGATATTTTATATTTTTTCGACGTCACGTCATATACGTAGACGGTTAATCACTATTTACATGCGTCTTCCGAATCAATCAATTATTGCCGTATGATGGTAGAATTATTAGCGTATATCAGTCATTATTTTGTACGTATAGTTGTATTAAAATTAGTATTAACAATCTTTTAATTGTGCTATTTATATTACATCGCAAAAAACTATTGATAAATTATCAGTTACAATGAATATAATAATGCGGTTTTGATTACGTTTTCTGATGAAACTAATTTTAAAATTATATTTTAATAATCGAACTTTGTATAAAAAAAAATTTTATTATGTCTATTTGTACATATTTTTATTATAACATTCAATTTGCCGTATTAAATTATTGTTAACACGTGTACCAAAGAGAATAGATTCGAAATATGCGGATGACTAAGTTTATATTTTTAACTTTTTTACGTAATAATAAATAATGATATATACGTATGTTTACCGGGAATAATTTCACCACTGCCGCCGTTTATCAATATTTCCGAATTTATGACGAGATAAAACGACATTCCATTTAAAATACTAAATATGTAACAAATATGGTTTATATATGTCGAAAGGATTGTATAACAAGTCGTACATGTGATATTTTATATTTTTTCGACGTCACGTCATATACGTAGACGGTTAATCACTATTTACATGAATCTTCCGAATCAATCAATTATTGCCGTATGATGGTAGAATTATTAGCGTATATCAGTCATTATTTTGTACGTATAGTTGTATTAAAATAAGTATTAACAATCTTTTAGTTGTGCTATTTATATTACATCGCAAAAAACTATTGATAATTATCAGTTACAAGGAATATAATAATGCGGTTTTGATTACGTTTTCTGATGAAACTAATTTTAAAATTATATTTTAATAATCGAACTTTGTATAAAAAAAAATTTTATTATGTCTATTTGTACATATTTTTATTATAACATTCAATTTGCCGTATTAAATTATTGTTAACACGTGTACCACAGAGAATAGATTCGAAATATGCGGATGACTTAGTTTATATTTTTAACTTTTTTACGTAATAATAAATAATGATATATACGTATGTTTACCGGAAATAATTTCACCACTGCCGCCGTTTATCAATATTTCCGAATTTATGACGAGATAAAACGACATTCCATTTAAAATACTAAATATGTAACAAATATGGTTTATATATGTCGAAAGGATTGTATAACAAGTCGTACATGTGATATTTTATATTTTTTCGACGTCACGTCATATACGTAGACGGTTAATCACTATTTACATGCGTCTTCCGAATCAATCAATTATTGCCGTATGATGGTAGAATTATTAGCGTATATCAGTCATTATTTTGTACGTATAGTTGTATTAAAATTAGTATTAACAATCTTTTAGTTGTGCTATTTATATTACATCGCAAAAAACTATTGATAATTATCAGTTACAAGGAATATAATAATGCGGTTTTGATTACGTTTTCTGATGAAACTAATTTTAAAATTATATTTTAATAATCGAACTTTGTATAAAAAAAAATTTTATTATGTCTATTTGTACATATATTTATTATAACATTCAATTTGCCGTATTAAATTATTGTTAACACGTGTACCAAAGAGAATAGATTCGAAATATGCGGATGACTAAGTTTATATTTTTAACTTTTTTACGTAATAATAAATAATGATATATACGTATGTTTACCGGAAATAATTTCACCACTGCCGCCGTTTATCAATATTTCCGAATTTATGACGAGATAAAACGACATTCCATTTAAAATACTAAATATGTAACAAATATGGTTTATATATGTCGAATGGATTGTATAACAAGTCGTACATGTGATATTTTATATTTTTTCGACGTCACGTCATATACGTAGACGGTTAATCACTATTTACATGCGTCTTCCGAATCAATCAATTATTGCCGTATGATGGTAGAATTATTAGCGTATATCAGTCATTATTTTGTACGTATAGTTGTATTAAAATTAGTATTAACAATCTTTTAATTGTGCTATTTATATTACATCGCAAAAAACTATTGATAAATTATCAGTTACAATGAATATAATAATGCGGTTTTGATTACGTTTTCTGATGAAACTAATTTTAAAATTATATTTTAATAATCGAACTTTGTATAAAAAAAAATTTTATTATGTCTATTTGTACATATTTTTATTATAACATTCAATTTGCCGTATTAAATTATTGTTAACACGTGTACCAAAGAGAATAGATTCGAAATATGCGGATGACTAAGTTTATATTTTTAACTTTTTTACGTAATAATAAATAATGATATATACGTATGTTTACCGGGAATAATTTCACCACTGCCGCCGTTTATCAATATTTCCGAATTTATGACGAGATAAAACGACATTCCATTTAAAATACTAAATATGTAACAAATATGGTTTATATATGTCGAAAGGATTGTATAACAAGTCGTACATGTGATATTTTATATTTTTTCGACGTCACGTCATATACGTAGACGGTTAATCACTATTTACATGCGTCTTCCGAATCAATCAATTATTGCCGTATGATGGTAGAATTATTAGCGTATATCAGTCATTATTTTGTACGTATAGTTGTATTAAAATTAGTATTAACAATCTTTTAATTGTGCTATTTATATTACATCGCAAAAAACTATTGATAAATTATCAGTTACAATGAATATAATAATGCGGTTTTGATTACGTTTTCTGATGAAACAAATTTTAAAATTATATTTTAATAATCGAACTTTGCATAAAAAAAAATTTTATTATGTCTATTTGTACATATTTTTATTATAACATTCAATTTGCCGTATTAAATTATTTTTAACCCGTGTACCAAAGAGAATAGATTCGAAATATGCGGATGACTAAGTTTATATTTTTAACTTTTTTACGTAATAATAAATAATGATATATACGTATGTTTACCGGAAATAATTTCACCACTGCCGCCGTTTATCAATATTTCCGAATTTATGACGAGATAAAACGACATTCCATTTAAAATACTAAATATGTAACAAATATGGTTTATATATGTCGAAAGGATTGTATAACAAGTCGTACATGTGATATTTTATATTTTTTCGACGTCACGTCATATACGTAGACGGTTAATCACTATTTACATGCGTCTTCCGAATCAATCAATTATTGCCGTATGATGGTAGAATTATTAGCGTATATCAGTCATTATTTTGTACGTATAGTTGTATTAAAATTAGTATTAACAATCTTTTAATTGTGCTATTTATATTACATCGCAAAAAACTATTGATAAATTATCAGTTACAATGAATATAATAATGCGGTTTTGATTACGTTTTCTGATGAAACTAATTTTAAACTTATATTTTAATAATCGAACTTTGTATAAAAAAAAATTTTATTATGTCTATTTGTACATATTTTTATTATAACATTCAATTTGCCGTATTAAATTATTGTTAACACGTGTACCAAAGAGAATAGATTCGAAATATGCGGATGACTAAGTTTATATTTTTAACTTTTTTACGTAATAATAAATAATGATATATACGTATGTTTACCGGGAATAATTTCACCACTGCCGCCGTTTATCAATATTTCCGAATTTATGACGAGATAAAACGACATTCCATTTAAAATACTAAATATGTAACAAATATGGTTTATATATGTCGAAAGGATTGTATAACAAGTCGTACATGTGATATTTTATATTTTTTCGACGTCACGTCATATACGTAGACGGTTAATCACTATTTACATGCGTCTTCCGAATCAATCAATTATTGCCGTATGATGGTAGAATTATTAGCGTATATCAGTCATTATTTTGTACGTATAGTTGTATTAAAATTAGTATTAACAATCTTTTAATTGTGCTATTTATATTACATCGCAAAAAACTATTGATAAATTATCAGTTACAATGAATATAATAATGCGGTTTTGATTACGTTTTCTGATGAAACTAATTTTAAAATTATATTTTAATAATCGAACTTTGCATAAAAAAAAATTTTATTATGTCTATTTGTACATATTTTTATTATAACATTCAATTTGCCGTATTAAATTATTGTTAACACGTGTACCAAAGAGAATAGATTCGAAATATGCGGATGACTAAGTTTATATTTTTAACTTTTTTACGTAATAATAAATAATGATATATACGTATGTTTACCGGGAATAATTTCACCACTGCCGCCGTTTATCAATATTTCCGAATTTATGACGAGATAAAACGACATTCCATTTAAAATACTAAATATGTAACAAATATGGTTTATATATGTCGAAAGGATTGTATAACAAGTCGTACATGTGATATTTTATATTTTTTCGACGTCACGTCATATACGTAGACGGTTAATCACTATTTACATGCGTCTTCCGAATCAATCAATTATTGCCGTATGATGGTAGAATTATTAGCGTATATCAGTCATTATTTTGTACGTATAGTTGTATTAAAATTAGTATTAACAATCTTTTTATTGTGCTATTTATATTACATCGCAAAAAACTATTGATAAATTATCAGTTACAATGAATATAATAATGCGGTTTTGATTACGTTTTCTGATGAAACTAATTTTAAAATTATATTTTAATAATCGAACTTTGCATAAAAAAAAATTTTATTATGTCTATTTGTACATATTTTTATTATAACATTCAATTTGCCGTATTAAATTATTGTTAACACGTGTACCAAAGAGAATAGATTCGAAATATGCGCATGACTAAGTTTATATTTTTAACTTTTTTACGTAATAATAAATAATGATATATACGTATGTTTACCGGGAATAATTTCACCACTGCCGCCGTTTATCAATATTTCCGAATTTATGACGAGATAAAACGACATTCCATTTAAAATACTAAATATGTAACAAATATGGTTTATATATGTCGAAAGGATTGTATAACAAGTCGTACATGTGATATTTTATATTTTTTCGACGTCACGTCATATACGTAGACGGTTAATCACTATTTACATGCGTCTTCCGAATCAATCAATTATTGCCGTATGATGGTAGAATTATTAGCGTATATCAGTCATTATTTTGTACGTATAGTTGTATTAAAATTAGTATTAACAATCTTTTAGTTGTGCTATTTATATTACATCGCAAAAAACTATTGATAATTATCAGTTACAAGGAATATAATAATGCGGTTTTGATTACGTTTTCTGATGAAACTAATTTTAAAATTATATTTTAATAATCGAACTTTGTATAAAAAAAAATTTTATTATGTCTATTTGTACATATTTTTATTATAACATTCAATTTGCCGTATTAAATTATTGTTAACACGTGTACCACAGAGAATAGATTCGAAATATGCGGATGACTAAGTTTATATTTTTAACTTTTTTACGTAATAATAAATAATGATATATACGTATGTTTACCGGAAATAATTTCACCACTGCCGCCGTTTATCAATATTTCCGAATTTATGACGAGATAAAACGACATTCCATTTAAAATACTAAATATGTAACAAATATGGTTTATATATGTCGAAAGGATTGTATAACAAGTCGTACATGTGATATTTTATATTTTTTCGACGTCACGTCATATACGTAGACGGTTAATCACTATTTACATGCGTCTTCCGAATCAATCAATTATTGCCGTATGATGGTAGAATTATTAGCGTATATCAGTCATTATTTTGTACGTATAGTTGTATTAAAATTAGTATTAACAATCTTTTAATTGTGCTATTTATATTACATCGCAAAAAACTATTGATAATTATCAGTTACAAGGAATATAATAATGCGGTTTTGATTACGTTTTCTGATGAAACTAATTTTAAAATTATATTTTAATAATCGAACTTTGTATAAAAAAAAATTTTATTATGTCTATTTGTACATATTTTTATTATAACATTCAATTTGCCGTATTAAATTATTGTTAACACGTGTACCACAGAGAATAGATTCGAAATATGCGGATGACTAAGTTTATATTTTTAACTTTTTTACGTAATAATAAATAATGATATATACGTATGTTTACCGGAAATAATTTCACCACTGCCGCCGTTTATCAATATTTCCGAATTTATGACGAGATAAAACGACATTCCATTTAAAATACTAAATATGTAACAAATATGGTTTATATATGTCGAAAGGATTGTATAACAAGTCGTACATGTGATATTTTATATTTTTTCGACGTCACGTCATATACGTAGACGGTTAATCACTATTTACATGCGTCTTCCGAATCAATCAATTATTGCCGTATGATGGTAGAATTATTAGCGTATATCAGTCATTATTTTGTACGTATAGTTGTATTAAAATTAGTATTAACAATCTTTTAATTGTGCTATTTATATTACATCGCAAAAAACTATTGATAAATTATCAGTTACAATGAATATAATAATGCGGTTTTGATTACGTTTTCTGATGAAACTAATTTTAAAATTATATTTTAATAATCGAACTTTGTATAAAAAAAAATTTTATTATGTCTATTTGTACATATTTTTATTATAACATTCAATTTGCCGTATTAAATTATTGTTAACACGTGTACCAAAGAGAATAGATTCGAAATATGCGGATGACTAAGTTTATATTTTTAACTTTTTTACGTAATAATAAATAATGATATATACGTATGTTTACCGGGAATAATTTCACCACTGCCGCCGTTTATCAATATTTCCGAATTTATGACGAGATAAAACGACATTCCATTTAAAATACTAAATATGTAACAAATATGGTTTATATATGTCGAAAGGATTGTATAACAAGTCGTACATGTGATATTTTATATTTTTTCGACGTCACGTCATATACGTAGACGGTTAATCACTATTTACATGCGTCTTCCGAATCAATCAATTATTGCCGTATGATGGTAGAATTATTAGCGTATATCAGTCATTATTTTGTACGTATAGTTGTATTAAAATTAGTATTAACAATCTTTTTATTGTGCTATTTATATTACATCGCAAAAAACTATTGATAAATTATCAGTTACAATGAATATAATAATGCGGTTTTGATTACGTTTTCTGATGAAACTAATTTTAAAATTATATTTTAATAATCGAACTTTGCATAAAAAAAAATTTTATTATGTCTATTTGTACATATTTTTATTATAACATTCAATTTGCCGTATTAAATTATTGTTAACACGTGTACCAAAGAGAATAGATTCGAAATATGCGCATGACTAAGTTTATATTTTTAACTTTTTTACGTAATAATAAATAATGATATATACGTATGTTTACCGGGAATAATTTCACCACTGCCGCCGTTTATCAATATTTCCGAATTTATGACGAGATAAAACGACATTCCATTTAAAATACTAAATATGTAACAAATATGGTTTATATATGTCGAAAGGATTGTATAACAAGTCGTACATGTGATATTTTATATTTTTTCGACGTCACGTCATATACGTAGACGGTTAATCACTATTTACATGCGTCTTCCGAATCAATCAATTATTGCCGTATGATGGTAGAATTATTAGCGTATATCAGTCATTATTTTGTACGTATAGTTGTATTAAAATTAGTATTAACAATCTTTTAGTTGTGCTATTTATATTACATCGCAAAAAACTATTGATAATTATCAGTTACAAGGAATATAATAATGCGGTTTTGATTACGTTTTCTGATGAAACTAATTTTAAAATTATATTTTAATAATCGAACTTTGTATAAAAAAAAATTTTATTATGTCTATTTGTACATATTTTTATTATAACATTCAATTTGCCGTATTAAATTATTGTTAACACGTGTACCACAGAGAATAGATTCGAAATATGCGGATGACTAAGTTTATATTTTTAACTTTTTTACGTAATAATAAATAATGATATATACGTATGTTTACCGGAAATAATTTCACCACTGCCGCCGTTTATCAATATTTCCGAATTTATGACGAGATAAAACGACATTCCATTTAAAATACTAAATATGTAACAAATATGGTTTATATATGTCGAAAGGATTGTATAACAAGTCGTACATGTGATATTTTATATTTTTTCGACGTCACGTCATATACGTAGACGGTTAATCACTATTTACATGCGTCTTCCGAATCAATCAATTATTGCCGTATGATGGTAGAATTATTAGCGTATATCAGTCATTATTTTGTACGTATAGTTGTATTAAAATTAGTATTAACAATCTTTTAATTGTGCTATTTATATTACATCGCAAAAAACTATTGATAAATTATCAGTTACAATGAATATAATAATGCGGTTTTGATTACGTTTTCTGATGAAACTAATTTTAAAATTATATTTTAATAATCGAACTTTGTATAAAAAAAAATTTTATTATGTCTATTTGTACATATTTTTATTATAACATTCAATTTGCCGTATTAAATTATTGTTAACACGTGTACCAAAGAGAATAGATTCGAAATATGCGGATGACTAAGTTTATATTTTTAACTTTTTTACGTAATAATAAATAATGATATATACGTATGTTTACCGGGAATAATTTCACCACTGCCGCCGTTTATCAATATTTCCGAATTTATGACGAGATAAAACGACATTCCATTTAAAATACTAAATATGTAACAAATATGGTTTATATATGTCGAAAGGATTGTATAACAAGTCGTACATGTGATATTTTATATTCTTTCGACGTCACGTCATATACGTAGACGGTTAATCACTATTTACATGCGTCTTCCGAATCAATCAATTATTGCCGTATGATGGTAGAATTATTAGCGTATATCAGTCATTATTTTGTACGTATAGTTGTATTAAAATTAGTATTAACAATCTTTTTATTGTGCTATTTATATTACATCGCAAAAAACTATTGATAAATTATCAGTTACAATGAATATAATAATGCGGTTTTGATTACGTTTTCTGATGAAACTAATTTTAAAATTATATTTTAATAATCGAACTTTGCATAAAAAAAAATTTTATTATGTCTATTTGTACATATTTTTATTATAACATTCAATTTGCCGTATTAAATTATTGTTAACACGTGTACCAAAGAGAATAGATTCGAAATATGCGGATGACTAAGTTTATATTTTTAACTTTTTTACGTTATAATAAATAATGATATATACGTATGTTTACCGGGAATAATTTCACCACTGCCGCCGTTTATCAATATTTCCGATTTTATGACGAGATAAAACGACATTCCATTTAAAATACTAAATATGTAACAAATATGGTTTATATATGTCGAAAGGATTGTATAACAAGTCGTACATGTGATATTTTATATTTTTTCGACGTCACGTCATATACGTAGACGGTTAATCACTATTTACATGCGTCTTCCGAATCAATCAATTATTGCCGTATGATGGTAGAATTATTAGCGTATATCAGTCATTATTTTGTACGTATAGTTGTATTAAAATTAGTATTAACAATCTTTTAATTGTGCTATTTATATTACATCGCAAAAAACTATTGATAAATTATCAGTTACAATGAATATAATAATGCGGTTTTGATTACGTTTTCTGATGAAACTAATTTTAAAATTATATTTTAATAATCGAACTTTGTATAAAAAAAAATTTTATTATGTCTATTTGTACATATATTTATTATAACATTCAATTTGCCGTATTAAATTATTGTTAACACGTGTACCAAAGAGAATAGATTCGAAATATGCGGATGACTAAGTTTATATTTTTAACTTTTTTACGTAATAATAAATAATGATATATACGTATGTTTACCGGGAATAATTTCACCACTGCCGCCGTTTATCAATATTTCCGAATTTATGACGAGATAAAACGACATTCCATTTAAAATACTAAATATGTAACAAATATGGTTTATATATGTCGAAAGGATTGTATAACAAGTCGTACATGTGATATTTTATATTCTTTCGACGTCACGTCATATACGTAGACGGTTAATCACTATTTACATGCGTCTTCCGAATCAATCAATTATTGCCGTATGATGGTAGAATTATTAGCGTATATCAGTCATTATTTTGTACGTATAGTTGTATTAAAATTAGTATTAACAATCTTTTTATTGTGCTATTTATATTACATCGCAAAAAACTATTGATAAATTATCAGTTACAATGAATATAATAATGCGGTTTTGATTACGTTTTCTGATGAAACTAATTTTAAAATTATATTTTAATAATCGAACTTTGCATAAAAAAAAATTTTATTATGTCTATTTGTACATATTTTTATTATAACATTCAATTTGCCGTATTAAATTATTGTTAACACGTGTACCAAAGAGAATAGATTCGAAATATGCGGATGACTAAGTTTATATTTTTAACTTTTTTACGTTATAATAAATAATGATATATACGTATGTTTACCGGGAATAATTTCACCACTGCCGCCGTTTATCAATATTTCCGATTTTATGACGAGATAAAACGACATTCCATTTAAAATACTAAATATGTAACAAATATGGTTTATATATGTCGAAAGGATTGTATAACAAGTCGTACATGTGATATTTTATATTTTTTCGACGTCACGTCATATACGTAGACGGTTAATCACTATTTACATGCGTCTTCCGAATCAATCAATTATTGCCGTATGATGGTAGAATTATTAGCGTATATCAGTCATTATTTTGTACGTATAGTTGTATTAAAATTAGTATTAACAATCTTTTAATTGTGCTATTTATATTACATCGCAAAAAACTATTGATAAATTATCAGTTACAATGAATATAATAATGCGGTTTTGATTACGTTTTCTGATGAAACTAATTTTAAAATTATATTTTAATAATCGAACTTTGTATAAAAAAAAATTTTATTATGTCTATTTGTACATATATTTATTATAACATTCAATTTGCCGTATTAAATTATTGTTAACACGTGTACCAAAGAGAATAGATTCGAAATATGCGGATGACTAAGTTTATATTTTTAACTTTTTTACGTAATAATAAATAATGATATATACGTATGTTTACCGGGAATAATTTCACCACTGCCGCCGTTTATCAATATTTCCGAATTTATGACGAGATAAAACGACATTCCATTTAAAATACTAAATATGTAACAAATATGGTTTATATATGTCGAAAGGATTGTATAACAAGTCGTACATGTGATATTTTATATTTTTTCGACGTCACGTCATATACGTAGACGGTTAATCACTATTTACATGCGTCTTCCGAATCAATCAATTATTGCCGTATGATGGTAGAATTATTAGCGTATATCAGTCATTATTTTGTACGTATAGTTGTATTAAAATTAGTATTAACAATCTTTTTATTGTGCTATTTATATTACATCGCAAAAAACTATTGATAAATTATCAGTTACAATGAATATAATAATGCGGTTTTGATTACGTTTTCTGATGAAACTAATTTTAAAATTATATTTTAATAATCGAACTTTGCATAAAAAAAAATTTTATTATGTCTATTTGTACATATTTTTATTATAACATTCAATTTGCCGTATTAAATTATTGTTAACACGTGTACCAAAGAGAATAGATTCGAAATATGCGGATGACTAAGTTTATATTTTTAACTTTTTTACGTAATAATAAATAATGATATATACGTATGTTTACCGGGAATAATTTCACCACTGCCGCCGTTTATCAATATTTCCGAATTTATGACGAGATAAAACGACATTCCATTTAAAATACTAAATATGTAACAAATATGGTTTATATATGTCGAAAGGATTGTATAACAAGTCGTACATGTGATATTTTATATTCTTTCGACGTCACGTCATATACGTAGACGGTTAATCACTATTTACATGCGTCTTCCGAATCAATCAATTATTGCCGTATGATGGTAGAATTATTAGCGTATATCAGTCATTATTTTGTACGTATAGTTGTATTAAAATTAGTATTAACAATCTTTTTATTGTGCTATTTATATTACATCGCAAAAAACTATTGATAAATTATCAGTTACAATGAATATAATAATGCGGTTTTGATTACGTTTTCTGATGAAACTAATTTTAAAATTATATTTTAATAATCGAACTTTGCATAAAAAAAAATTTTATTATGTCTATTTGTACATATTTTTATTATAACATTCAATTTGCCGTATTAAATTATTGTTAACACGTGTACCAAAGAGAATAGATTCGAAATATGCGGATGACTAAGTTTATATTTTTAACTTTTTTACGTTATAATAAATAATGATATATACGTATGTTTACCGGGAATAATTTCACCACTGCCGCCGTTTATCAATATTTCCGATTTTATGACGAGATAAAACGACATTCCATTTAAAATACTAAATATGTAACAAATATGGTTTATATATGTCGAAAGGATTGTATAACAAGTCGTACATGTGATATTTTATATTTTTTCGACGTCACGTCATATACGTAGACGGTTAATCACTATTTACATGCGTCTTCCGAATCAATCAATTATTGCCGTATGATGGTAGAATTATTAGCGTATATCAGTCATTATTTTGTACGTATAGTTGTATTAAAATTAGTATTAACAATCTTTTAATTGTGCTATTTATATTACATCGCAAAAAACTATTGATAAATTATCAGTTACAATGAATATAATAATGCGGTTTTGATTACGTTTTCTGATGAAACTAATTTTAAAATTATATTTTAATAATCGAACTTTGTATAAAAAAAAATTTTATTATGTCTATTTGTACATATATTTATTATAACATTCAATTTGCCGTATTAAATTATTGTTAACACGTGTACCAAAGAGAATAGATTCGAAATATGCGGATGACTAAGTTTATATTTTTAACTTTTTTACGTAATAATAAATAATGATATATACGTATGTTTACCGGGAATAATTTCACCACTGCCGCCGTTTATCAATATTTCCGAATTTATGACGAGATAAAACGACATTCCATTTAAAATACTAAATATGTAACAAATATGGTTTATATATGTCGAAAGGATTGTATAACAAGTCGTACATGTGATATTTTATATTCTTTCGACGTCACGTCATATACGTAGACGGTTAATCACTATTTACATGCGTCTTCCGAATCAATCAATTATTGCCGTATGATGGTAGAATTATTAGCGTATATCAGTCATTATTTTGTACGTATAGTTGTATTAAAATTAGTATTAACAATCTTTTTATTGTGCTATTTATATTACATCGCAAAAAACTATTGATAAATTATCAGTTACAATGAATATAATAATGCGGTTTTGATTACGTTTTCTGATGAAACTAATTTTAAAATTATATTTTAATAATCGAACTTTGCATAAAAAAAAATTTTATTATGTCTATTTGTACATATTTTTATTATAACATTCAATTTGCCGTATTAAATTATTGTTAACACGTGTACCAAAGAGAATAGATTCGAAATATGCGGATGACTAAGTTTATATTTTTAACTTTTTTACGTTATAATAAATAATGATATATACGTATGTTTACCGGGAATAATTTCACCACTGCCGCCGTTTATCAATATTTCCGATTTTATGACGAGATAAAACGACATTCCATTTAAAATACTAAATATGTAACAAATATGGTTTATATATGTCGAAAGGATTGTATAACAAGTCGTACATGTGATATTTTATATTTTTTCGACGTCACGTCATATACGTAGACGGTTAATCACTATTTACATGCGTCTTCCGAATCAATCAATTATTGCCGTATGATGGTAGAATTATTAGCGTATATCAGTCATTATTTTGTACGTATAGTTGTATTAAAATTAGTATTAACAATCTTTTAATTGTGCTATTTATATTACATCGCAAAAAACTATTGATAAATTATCAGTTACAATGAATATAATAATGCGGTTTTGATTACGTTTTCTGATGAAACTAATTTTAAAATTATATTTTAATAATCGAACTTTGTATAAAAAAAAATTTTATTATGTCTATTTGTACATATATTTATTATAACATTCAATTTGCCGTATTAAATTATTGTTAACACGTGTACCAAAGAGAATAGATTCGAAATATGCGGATGACTAAGTTTATATTTTTAACTTTTTTACGTAATAATAAATAATGATATATACGTATGTTTACCGGGAATAATTTCACCACTGCCGCCGTTTATCAATATTTCCGAATTTATGACGAGATAAAACGACATTCCATTTAAAATACTAAATATGTAACAAATATGGTTTATATATGTCGAAAGGATTGTATAACAAGTCGTACATGTGATATTTTATATTTTTTCGACGTCACGTCATATACGTAGACGGTTAATCACTATTTACATGCGTCTTCCGAATCAATCAATTATTGCCGTATGATGGTAGAATTATTAGCGTATATCAGTCATTATTTTGTACGTATAGTTGTATTAAAATTAGTATTAACAATCTTTTTATTGTGCTATTTATATTACATCGCAAAAAACTATTGATAAATTATCAGTTACAATGAATATAATAATGCGGTTTTGATTACGTTTTCTGATGAAACTAATTTTAAAATTATATTTTAATAATCGAACTTTGCATAAAAAAAAATTTTATTATGTCTATTTGTACATATTTTTATTATAACATTCAATTTGCCGTATTAAATTATTGTTAACACGTGTACCAAAGAGAATAGATTCGAAATATGCGGATGACTAAGTTTATATTTTTAACTTTTTTACGTTATAATAAATAATGATATATACGTATGTTTACCGGGAATAATTTCACCACTGCCGCCGTTTATCAATATTTCCGATTTTATGACGAGATAAAACGACATTCCATTTAAAATACTAAATATGTAACAAATATGGTTTATATATGTCGAAAGGATTGTATAACAAGTCGTACATGTGATATTTTATATTTTTTCGACGTCACGTCATATACGTAGACGGTTAATCACTATTTACATGCGTCTTCCGAATCAATCAATTATTGCCGTATGATGGTAGAATTATTAGCGTATATCAGTCATTATTTTGTACGTATAGTTGTATTAAAATTAGTATTAACAATCTTTTAATTGTGCTATTTATATTACATCGCAAAAAACTATTGATAAATTATCAGTTACAATGAATATAATAATGCGGTTTTGATTACGTTTTCTGATGAAACTAATTTTAAAATTATATTTTAATAATCGAACTTTGTATAAAAAAAAATTTTATTATGTCTATTTGTACATATATTTATTATAACATTCAATTTGCCGTATTAAATTATTGTTAACACGTGTACCAAAGAGAATAGATTCGAAATATGCGGATGACTAAGTTTATATTTTTAACTTTTTTACGTAATAATAAATAATGATATATACGTATGTTTACCGGAAATAATTTCACCACTGCCGCCGTTTATCAATATTTCCGAATTTATGACGAGATAAAACGACATTCCATTTAAAATACTAAATATGTAACAAATATGGTTTATATATGTCGAATGGATTGTATAACAAGTCGTACATGTGATATTTTATATTTTTTCGACGTCACGTCATATACGTAGACGGTTAATCACTATTTACATGCGTCTTCCGAATCAATCAATTATTGCCGTATGATGGTAGAATTATTAGCGTATATCAGTCATTATTTTGTACGTATAGTTGTATTAAAATTAGTATTAACAATCTTTTAATTGTGCTATTTATATTACATCGCAAAAAACTATTGATAAATTATCAGTTACAATGAATATAATAATGCGGTTTTGATTACGTTTTCTGATGAAACTAATTTTAAAATTATATTTTAATAATCGAACTTTGTATAAAAAAAAATTTTATTATGTCTATTTGTACATATTTTTATTATAACATTCAATTTGCCGTATTAAATTATTGTTAACACGTGTACCAAAGAGAATAGATTCGAAATATGCGGATGACTAAGTTTATATTTTTAACTTTTTTACGTAATAATAAATAATGATATATACGTATGTTTACCGGGAATAATTTCACCACTGCCGCCGTTTATCAATATTTCCGAATTTATGACGAGATAAAACGACATTCCATTTAAAATACTAAATATGTAACAAATATGGTTTATATATGTCGAAAGGATTGTATAACAAGTCGTACATGTGATATTTTATATTTTTTCGACGTCACGTCATATACGTAGACGGTTAATCACTATTTACATGCGTCTTCCGAATCAATCAATTATTGCCGTATGATGGTAGAATTATTAGCGTATATCAGTCATTATTTTGTACGTATAGTTGTATTAAAATTAGTATTAACAATCTTTTAATTGTGCTATTTATATTACATCGCAAAAAACTATTGATAAATTATCAGTTACAATGAATATAATAATGCGGTTTTGATTACGTTTTCTGATGAAACAAATTTTAAAATTATATTTTAATAATCGAACTTTGCATAAAAAAAAATTTTATTATGTCTATTTGTACATATTTTTATTATAACATTCAATTTGCCGTATTAAATTATTTTTAACCCGTGTACCAAAGAGAATAGATTCGAAATATGCGGATGACTAAGTTTATATTTTTAACTTTTTTACGTAATAATAAATAATGATATATACGTATGTTTACCGGAAATAATTTCACCACTGCCGCCGTTTATCAATATTTCCGAATTTATGACGAGATAAAACGACATTCCATTTAAAATACTAAATATGTAACAAATATGGTTTATATATGTCGAAAGGATTGTATAACAAGTCGTACATGTGATATTTTATATTTTTTCGACGTCACGTCATATACGTAGACGGTTAATCACTATTTACATGCGTCTTCCGAATCAATCAATTATTGCCGTATGATGGTAGAATTATTAGCGTATATCAGTCATTATTTTGTACGTATAGTTGTATTAAAATTAGTATTAACAATCTTTTAATTGTGCTATTTATATTACATCGCAAAAAACTATTGATAAATTATCAGTTACAATGAATATAATAATGCGGTTTTGATTACGTTTTCTGATGAAACTAATTTTAAAATTATATTTTAATAATCGAACTTTGTATAAAAAAAAATTTTATTATGTCTATTTGTACATATTTTTATTATAACATTCAATTTGCCGTATTAAATTATTGTTAACACGTGTACCAAAGAGAATAGATTCGAAATATGCGGATGACTAAGTTTATATTTTTAACTTTTTTACGTAATAATAAATAATGATATATACGTATGTTTACCGGGAATAATTTCACCACTGCCGCCGTTTATCAATATTTCCGAATTTATGACGAGATAAAACGACATTCCATTTAAAATACTAAATATGTAACAAATATGGTTTATATATGTCGAAAGGATTGTATAACAAGTCGTACATGTGATATTTTATATTTTTTCGACGTCACGTCATATACGTAGACGGTTAATCACTATTTACATGCGTCTTCCGAATCAATCAATTATTGCCGTATGATGGTAGAATTATTAGCGTATATCAGTCATTATTTTGTACGTATAGTTGTATTAAAATTAGTATTAACAATCTTTTAATTGTGCTATTTATATTACATCGCAAAAAACTATTGATAAATTATCAGTTACAATGAATATAATAATGCGGTTTTGATTACGTTTTCTGATGAAACTAATTTTAAAATTATATTTTAATAATCGAACTTTGCATAAAAAAAAATTTTATTATGTCTATTTGTACATATTTTTATTATAACATTCAATTTGCCGTATTAAATTATTGTTAACACGTGTACCAAAGAGAATAGATTCGAAATATGCGGATGACTAAGTTTATATTTTTAACTTTTTTACGTAATAATAAATAATGATATATACGTATGTTTACCGGGAATAATTTCACCACTGCCGCCGTTTATCAATATTTCCGAATTTATGACGAGATAAAACGACATTCCATTTAAAATACTAAATATGTAACAAATATGGTTTATATATGTCGAAAGGATTGTATAACAAGTCGTACATGTGATATTTTATATTTTTTCGACGTCACGTCATATACGTAGACGGTTAATCACTATTTACATGCGTCTTCCGAATCAATCAATTATTGCCGTATGATGGTAGAATTATTAGCGTATATCAGTCATTATTTTGTACGTATAGTTGTATTAAAATTAGTATTAACAATCTTTTTATTGTGCTATTTATATTACATCGCAAAAAACTATTGATAAATTATCAGTTACAATGAATATAATAATGCGGTTTTGATTACGTTTTCTGATGAAACTAATTTTAAAATTATATTTTAATAATCGAACTTTGTATAAAAAAAAATTTTATTATGTCTATTTGTACATATATTTATTATAACATTCAATTTGCCGTATTAAATTATTGTTAACACGTGTACCAAAGAGAATAGATTCGAAATATGCGGATGACTAAGTTTATATTTTTAACTTTTTTACGTAATAATAAATAATGATATATACGTATGTTTACCGGGAATAATTTCACCACTGCCGCCGTTTATCAATATTTCCGAATTTATGACGAGATAAAACGACATTCCATTTAAAATACTAAATATGTAACAAATATGGTTTATATATGTCGAAAGGATTGTATAACAAGTCGTACATGTGATATTTTATATTTTTTCGACGTCACGTCATATACGTAGACGGTTAATCACTATTTACATGCGTCTTCCGAATCAATCAATTATTGCCGTATGATGGTAGAATTATTAGCGTATATCAGTCATTATTTTGTACGTATAGTTGTATTAAAATTAGTATTAACAATCTTTTAGTTGTGCTATTTATATTACATCGCAAAAAACTATTGATAATTATCAGTTACAAGGAATATAATAATGCGGTTTTGATTACGTTTTCTGATGAAACTAATTTTAAAATTATATTTTAATAATCGAACTTTGTATAAAAAAAAATTTTATTATGTCTATTTGTACATATATTTATTATAACATTCAATTTGCCGTATTAAATTATTGTTAACACGTGTACCAAAGAGAATAGATTCGAAATATGCGGATGACTAAGTTTATATTTTTAACTTTTTTACGTAATAATAAATAATGATATATACGTATGTTTACCGGAAATAATTTCACCACTGCCGCCGTTTATCAATATTTCCGAATTTATGACGAGATAAAACGACATTCCATTTAAAATACTAAATATGTAACAAATATGGTTTATATATGTCGAATGGATTGTATAACAAGTCGTACATGTGATATTTTATATTTTTTCGACGTCACGTCATATACGTAGACGGTTAATCACTATTTACATGCGTCTTCCGAATCAATCAATTATTGCCGTATGATGGTAGAATTATTAGCGTATATCAGTCATTATTTTGTACGTATAGTTGTATTAAAATTAGTATTAACAATCTTTTAATTGTGCTATTTATATTACATCGCAAAAAACTATTGATAAATTATCAGTTACAATGAATATAATAATGCGGTTTTGATTACGTTTTCTGATGAAACTAATTTTAAAATTATATTTTAATAATCGAACTTTGTATAAAAAAAAATTTTATTATGTCTATTTGTACATATTTTTATTATAACATTCAATTTGCCGTATTAAATTATTGTTAACACGTGTACCAAAGAGAATAGATTCGAAATATGCGGATGACTAAGTTTATATTTTTAACTTTTTTACGTAATAATAAATAATGATATATACGTATGTTTACCGGGAATAATTTCACCACTGCCGCCGTTTATCAATATTTCCGAATTTATGACGAGATAAAACGACATTCCATTTAAAATACTAAATATGTAACAAATATGGTTTATATATGTCGAAAGGATTGTATAACAAGTCGTACATGTGATATTTTATATTTTTTCGACGTCACGTCATATACGTAGACGGTTAATCACTATTTACATGCGTCTTCCGAATCAATCAATTATTGCCGTATGATGGTAGAATTATTAGCGTATATCAGTCATTATTTTGTACGTATAGTTGTATTAAAATTAGTATTAACAATCTTTTAATTGTGCTATTTATATTACATCGCAAAAAACTATTGATAAATTATCAGTTACAATGAATATAATAATGCGGTTTTGATTACGTTTTCTGATGAAACAAATTTTAAAATTATATTTTAATAATCGAACTTTGCATAAAAAAAAATTTTATTATGTCTATTTGTACATATTTTTATTATAACATTCAATTTGCCGTATTAAATTATTTTTAACCCGTGTACCAAAGAGAATAGATTCGAAATATGCGGATGACTAAGTTTATATTTTTAACTTTTTTACGTAATAATAAATAATGATATATACGTATGTTTACCGGAAATAATTTCACCACTGCCGCCGTTTATCAATATTTCCGAATTTATGACGAGATAAAACGACATTCCATTTAAAATACTAAATATGTAACAAATATGGTTTATATATGTCGAAAGGATTGTATAACAAGTCGTACATGTGATATTTTATATTTTTTCGACGTCACGTCATATACGTAGACGGTTAATCACTATTTACATGCGTCTTCCGAATCAATCAATTATTGCCGTATGATGGTAGAATTATTAGCGTATATCAGTCATTATTTTGTACGTATAGTTGTATTAAAATTAGTATTAACAATCTTTTAATTGTGCTATTTATATTACATCGCAAAAAACTATTGATAAATTATCAGTTACAATGAATATAATAATGCGGTTTTGATTACGTTTTCTGATGAAACTAATTTTAAAATTATATTTTAATAATCGAACTTTGTATAAAAAAAAATTTTATTATGTCTATTTGTACATATTTTTATTATAACATTCAATTTGCCGTATTAAATTATTGTTAACACGTGTACCAAAGAGAATAGATTCGAAATATGCGGATGACTAAGTTTATATTTTTAACTTTTTTACGTAATAATAAATAATGATATATACGTATGTTTACCGGGAATAATTTCACCACTGCCGCCGTTTATCAATATTTCCGAATTTATGACGAGATAAAACGACATTCCATTTAAAATACTAAATATGTAACAAATATGGTTTATATATGTCGAAAGGATTGTATAACAAGTCGTACATGTGATATTTTATATTTTTTCGACGTCACGTCATATACGTAGACGGTTAATCACTATTTACATGCGTCTTCCGAATCAATCAATTATTGCCGTATGATGGTAGAATTATTAGCGTATATCAGTCATTATTTTGTACGTATAGTTGTATTAAAATTAGTATTAACAATCTTTTAATTGTGCTATTTATATTACATCGCAAAAAACTATTGATAAATTATCAGTTACAATGAATATAATAATGCGGTTTTGATTACGTTTTCTGATGAAACTAATTTTAAAATTATATTTTAATAATCGAACTTTGCATAAAAAAAAATTTTATTATGTCTATTTGTACATATTTTTATTATAACATTCAATTTGCCGTATTAAATTATTGTTAACACGTGTACCAAAGAGAATAGATTCGAAATATGCGGATGACTAAGTTTATATTTTTAACTTTTTTACGTAATAATAAATAATGATATATACGTATGTTTACCGGGAATAATTTCACCACTGCCGCCGTTTATCAATATTTCCGAATTTATGACGAGATAAAACGACATTCCATTTAAAATACTAAATATGTAACAAATATGGTTTATATATGTCGAAAGGATTGTATAACAAGTCGTACATGTGATATTTTATATTTTTTCGACGTCACGTCATATACGTAGACGGTTAATCACTATTTACATGCGTCTTCCGAATCAATCAATTATTGCCGTATGATGGTAGAATTATTAGCGTATATCAGTCATTATTTTGTACGTATAGTTGTATTAAAATTAGTATTAACAATCTTTTTATTGTGCTATTTATATTACATCGCAAAAAACTATTGATAAATTATCAGTTACAATGAATATAATAATGCGGTTTTGAT
Source organism: Tuberolachnus salignus (assembly GCA_956483605.1). Lineage (NCBI taxonomy): Eukaryota > Metazoa > Arthropoda > Insecta > Hemiptera > Aphididae > Tuberolachnus > Tuberolachnus salignus. Next base: position 14,820,954 of record OY101437.1, read on the forward strand.
TACGTTTTCTGATGAAACTAATTTTAAAATTATATTTTAATAATCGAACTTTGCATAAAAAAAAATTTTATTATGTCTATTTGTACATATTTTTATTATAACATTCAATTTGCCGTATTAAATTATTGTTAACACGTGTACCAAAGAGAATAGATTCGAAATATGCGGATGACTAAGTTTATATTTTTAACTTTTTTACGTAATAATAAATAATGATATATACGTATGTTTACCGGGAATAATTTCACCACTGCCGCCGTTTATCAATATTTCCGAATTTATGACGAGATAAAACGACATTCCATTTAAAATACTAAATATGTAACAAATATGGTTTATATATGTCGAAAGGATTGTATAACAAGTCGTACATGTGATATTTTATATTTTTTCGACGTCACGTCATATACGTAGACGGTTAATCACTATTTACATGCGTCTTCCGAATCAATCAATTATTGCCGTATGATGGTAGAATTATTAGCGTATATCAGTCATTATTTTGTACGTATAGTTGTATTAAAATTAGTATTAACAATCTTTTAGTTGTGCTATTTATATTACATCGCAAAAAACTATTGATAATTATCAGTTACAAGGAATATAATAATGCGGTTTTGATTACGTTTTCTGATGAAACTAATTTTAAAATTATATTTTAATAATCGAACTTTGTATAAAAAAAAATTTTATTATGTCTATTTGTACATATTTTTATTATAACATTCAATTTGCCGTATTAAATTATTGTTAACACGTGTACCACAGAGAATAGATTCGAAATATGCGGATGACTAAGTTTATATTTTTAACTTTTTTACGTAATAATAAATAATGATATATACGTATGTTTACCGGAAATAATTTCACCACTGCCGCCGTTTATCAATATTTCCGAATTTATGACGAGATAAAACGACATTCCATTTAAAATACTAAATATGTAACAAATATTGTTTATATATGTCGAAAGGATTGTATAACAAGTCGTACATGTGATATTTTATATTTTTTCGACGTCACGTCATATACGTAGACGGTTAATCACTATTTACATGCGTCTTCCGAATCAATCAATTATTGCCGTATGATGGTAGAATTATTAGCGTATATCAGTCATTATTTTGTACGTATAGTTGTATTAAAATTAGTATTAACAATCTTTTAGTTGTGCTATTTATATTACATCGCAAAAAACTATTGATAATTATCAGTTACAAGGAATATAATAATGCGGTTTTGATTACGTTTTCTGATGAAACTAATTTTAAAATTATATTTTAATAATCGAACTTTGTATAAAAAAAAATTTTATTATGTCTATTTGTACATATTTTTATTATAACATTCAATTTGCCGTATTAAATTATTGTTAACACGTGTACCACAGAGAATAGATTCGAAATATGCGGATGACTAAGTTTATATTTTTAACTTTTTTACGTAATAATAAATAATGATATATACGTATGTTTACCGGAAATAATTTCACCACTGCCGCCGTTTATCAATATTTCCGAATTTATGACGAGATAAAACGACATTCCATTTAAAATACTAAATATGTAACAAATATGGTTTATATATGTCGAAAGGATTGTATAACAAGTCGTACATGTGATATTTTATATTTTTTCGACGTCACGTCATATACGTAGACGGTTAATCACTATTTACATGCGTCTTCCGAATCAATCAATTATTGCCGTATGATGGTAGAATTATTAGCGTATATCAGTCATTATTTTGTACGTATAGTTGTATTAAAATTAGTATTAACAATCTTTTAATTGTGCTATTTATATTACATCGCAAAAAACTATTGATAAATTATCAGTTACAATGAATATAATAATGCGGTTTTGATTACGTTTTCTGATGAAACTAATTTTAAAATTATATTTTAATAATCGAACTTTGTATAAAAAAAAATTTTATTATGTCTATTTGTACATATTTTTATTATAACATTCAATTTGCCGTATTAAATTATTGTTAACACGTGTACCAAAGAGAATAGATTCGAAATATGCGGATGACTAAGTTTATATTTTTAACTTTTTTACGTAATAATAAATAATGATATATACGTATGTTTACCGGAAATAATTTCACCACTGCCGCCGTTTATCAATATTTCCGAATTTATGACGAGATAAAACGACATTCCATTTAAAATACTAAATATGTAACAAATATGGTTTATATATGTCGAAAGGATTGTATAACAAGTCGTACATGTGATATTTTATATTTTTTCGACGTCACGTCATATACGTAGACGGTTAATCACTATTTACATGCGTCTTCCGAATCAATCAATTATTGCCGTATGATGGTAGAATTATTAGCGTATATCAGTCATTATTTTGTACGTATAGTTGTATTAAAATTAGTATTAACAATCTTTTAATTGTGCTATTTATATTACATCGCAAAAAACTATTGATAAATTATCAGTTACAATGAATATAATAATGCGGTTTTGATTACGTTTTCTGATGAAACTAATTTTAAAATTATATTTTAATAATCGAACTTTGTATAAAAAAAAATTTTATTATGTCTATTTGTACATATTTTTATTATAACATTCAATTTGCCGTATTAAATTATTGTTAACACGTGTACCAAAGAGAATAGATTCGAAATATGCGGATGACTAAGTTTATATTTTTAACTTTTTTACGTAATAATAAATAATGATATATACGTATGTTTACCGGGAATAATTTCACCACTGCCGCCGTTTATCAATATTTCCGAATTTATGACGAGATAAAACGACATTCCATTTAAAATACTAAATATGTAACAAATATGGTTTATATATGTCGAAAGGATTGTATAACAAGTCGTACATGTGATATTTTATATTTTTTCGACGTCACGTCATATACGTAGACGGTTAATCACTATTTACATGCGTCTTCCGAATCAATCAATTATTGCCGTATGATGGTAGAATTATTAGCGTATATCAGTCATTATTTTGTACGTATAGTTGTATTAAAATTAGTATTAACAATCTTTTTATTGTGCTATTTATATTACATCGCAAAAAACTATTGATAAATTATCAGTTACAATGAATATAATAATGCGGTTTTGATTACGTTTTCTGATGAAACTAATTTTAAAATTATATTTTAATAATCGAACTTTGCATAAAAAAAAATTTTATTATGTCTATTTGTACATATTTTTATTATAACATTCAATTTGCCGTATTAAATTATTGTTAACACGTGTACCAAAGAGAATAGATTCGAAATATGCGGATGACTAAGTTTATATTTTTAACTTTTTTACGTAATAATAAATTATGATATATACGTATGTTTACCGGAAATAATTTCACCACTGCCGCCGTTTATCAATATTTCCGAATTTATGACGAGATAAAACGACATTCCATTTAAAATACTAAATATGTAACAAATATGGTTTATATATGTCGAAAGGATTGTATAACAAGTCGTACATGTGATATTTTATATTTTTTCGACGTCACGTCATATACGTAGACGGTTAATCACTATTTACATGCGTCTTCCGAATCAATCAATTATTGCCGTATGATGGTAGAATTATTAGCGTATATCAGTCATTATTTTGTACGTATAGTTGTATTAAAATTAGTATTAACAATCTTTTAATTGTGCTATTTATATTACATCGCAAAAAACTATTGATAAATTATCAGTTACAATGAATATAATAATGCGGTTTTGATTACGTTTTCTGATGAAACTAATTTTAAAATTATATTTTAATAATCGAACTTTGTATAAAAAAAAATTTTATTATGTCTATTTGTACATATTTTTATTATAACATTCAATTTGCCGTATTAAATTATTGTTAACACGTGTACCAAAGAGAATAGATTCGAAATATGCGGATGACTAAGTTTATATTTTTAACTTTTTTACGTAATAATAAATAATGATATATACGTATGTTTACCGGGAATAATTTCACCACTGCCGCCGTTTATCAATATTTCCGAATTTATGACGAGATAAAACGACATTCCATTTAAAATACTAAATATGTAACAAATATGGTTTATATATGTCGAAAGGATTGTATAACAAGTCGTACATGTGATATTTTATATTTTTTCGACGTCACGTCATATACGTAGACGGTTAATCACTATTTACATGCGTCTTCCGAATCAATCAATTATTGCCGTATGATGGTAGAATTATTAGCGTATATCAGTCATTATTTTGTACGTATAGTTGTATTAAAATTAGTATTAACAATCTTTTTATTGTGCTATTTATATTACATCGCAAAAAACTATTGATAAATTATCAGTTACAATGAATATAATAATGCGGTTTTGATTACGTTTTCTGATGAAACTAATTTTAAAATTATATTTTAATAATCGAACTTTGCATAAAAAAAAATTTTATTATGTCTATTTGTACATATTTTTATTATAACATTCAATTTGCCGTATTAAATTATTGTTAACACGTGTACCAAAGAGAATAGATTCGAAATATGCGGATGACTAAGTTTATATTTTTAACTTTTTTACGTAATAATAAATAATGATATATACGTATGTTTACCGGGAATAATTTCACCACTGCCGCCGTTTATCAATATTTCCGAATTTATGACGAGATAAAACGACATTCCATTTAAAATACTAAATATGTAACAAATATGGTTTATATATGTCGAAAGGATTGTATAACAAGTCGTACATGTGATATTTTATATTTTTTCGACGTCACGTCATATACGTAGACGGTTAATCACTATTTACATGCGTCTTCCGAATCAATCAATTATTGCCGTATGATGGTAGAATTATTAGCGTATATCAGTCATTATTTTGTACGTATAGTTGTATTAAAATTAGTATTAACAATCTTTTAGTTGTGCTATTTATATTACATCGCAAAAAACTATTGATAATTATCAGTTACAAGGAATATAATAATGCGGTTTTGATTACGTTTTCTGATGAAACTAATTTTAAAATTATATTTTAATAATCGAACTTTGTATAAAAAAAAATTTTATTATGTCTATTTGTACATATTTTTATTATAACATTCAATTTGCCGTATTAAATTATTGTTAACACGTGTACCACAGAGAATAGATTCGAAATATGCGGATGACTAAGTTTATATTTTTAACTTTTTTACGTAATAATAAATAATGATATATACGTATGTTTACCGGAAATAATTTCACCACTGCCGCCGTTTATCAATATTTCCGAATTTATGACGAGATAAAACGACATTCCATTTAAAATACTAAATATGTAACAAATATGGTTTATATATGTCGAAAGGATTGTATAACAAGTCGTACATGTGATATTTTATATTTTTTCGACGTCACGTCATATACGTAGACGGTTAATCACTATTTACATGCGTCTTCCGAATCAATCAATTATTGCCGTATGATGGTAGAATTATTAGCGTATATCAGTCATTATTTTGTACGTATAGTTGTATTAAAATTAGTATTAACAATCTTTTAATTGTGCTATTTATATTACATCGCAAAAAACTATTGATAAATTATCAGTTACAATGAATATAATAATGCGGTTTTGATTACGTTTTCTGATGAAACTAATTTTAAAATTATATTTTAATAATCGAACTTTGTATAAAAAAAAATTTTATTATGTCTATTTGTACATATTTTTATTATAACATTCAATTTGCCGTATTAAATTATTGTTAACACGTGTACCAAAGAGAATAGATTCGAAATATGCGGATGACTAAGTTTATATTTTTAACTTTTTTACGTAATAATAAATAATGATATATACGTATGTTTACCGGGAATAATTTCACCACTGCCGCCGTTTATCAATATTTCCGAATTTATGACGAGATAAAACGACATTCCATTTAAAATACTAAATATGTAACAAATATGGTTTATATATGTCGAAAGGATTGTATAACAAGTCGTACATGTGATATTTTATATTTTTTCGACGTCACGTCATATACGTAGACGGTTAATCACTATTTACATGCGTCTTCCGAATCAATCAATTATTGCCGTATGATGGTAGAATTATTAGCGTATATCAGTCATTATTTTGTACGTATAGTTGTATTAAAATTAGTATTAACAATCTTTTAATTGTGCTATTTATATTACATCGCAAAAAACTATTGATAAATTATCAGTTACAATGAATATAATAATGCGGTTTTGATTACGTTTTCTGATGAAACTAATTTTAAAATTATATTTTAATAATCGAACTTTGTATAAAAAAAAATTTTATTATGTCTATTTGTACATATTTTTATTATAACATTCAATTTGCCGTATTAAATTATTGTTAACACGTGTACCAAAGAGAATAGATTCGAAATATGCGGATGACTAAGTTTATATTTTTAACTTTTTTACGTAATAATAAATAATGATATATACGTATGTTTACCGGAAATAATTTCACCACTGCCGCCGTTTATCAATATTTCCGAATTTATGACGAGATAAAACGACATTCCATTTAAAATACTAAATATGTAACAAATATGGTTTATATATGTCGAAAGGATTGTATAACAAGTCGTACATGTGATATTTTATATTTTTTCGACGTCACGTCATATACGTAGACGGTTAATCACTATTTACATGCGTCTTCCGAATCAATCAATTATTGCCGTATGATGGTAGAATTATTAGCGTATATCAGTCATTATTTTGTACGTATAGTTGTATTAAAATTAGTATTAACAATCTTTTAATTGTGCTATTTATATTACATCGCAAAAAACTATTGATAAATTATCAGTTACAATGAATATAATAATGCGGTTTTGATTACGTTTTCTGATGAAACTAATTTTAAAATTATATTTTAATAATCGAACTTTGTATAAAAAAAAATTTTATTATGTCTATTTGTACATATTTTTATTATAACATTCAATTTGCCGTATTAAATTATTGTTAACACGTGTACCAAAGAGAATAGATTCGAAATATGCGGATGACTAAGTTTATATTTTTAACTTTTTTACGTAATAATAAATAATGATATATACGTATGTTTACCGGAAATAATTTCACCACTGCCGCCGTTTATCAATATTTCCGAATTTATGACGAGATAAAACGACATTCCATTTAAAATACTAAATATGTAACAAATATGGTTTATATATGTCGAAAGGATTGTATAACAAGTCGTACATGTGATATTTTATATTTTTTCGACGTCACGTCATATACGTAGACGGTTAATCACTATTTACATGCGTCTTCCGAATCAATCAATTATTGCCGTATGATGGTAGAATTATTAGCGTATATCAGTCATTATTTTGTACGTATAGTTGTATTAAAATTAGTATTAACAATCTTTTAATTGTGCTATTTATATTACATCGCAAAAAACTATTGATAAATTATCAGTTACAATGAATATAATAATGCGGTTTTGATTACGTTTTCTGATGAAACTAATTTTAAAATTATATTTTAATAATCGAACTTTGTATAAAAAAAAATTTTATTATGTCTATTTGTACATATTTTTATTATAACATTCAATTTGCCGTATTAAATTATTGTTAACACGTGTACCAAAGAGAATAGATTCGAAATATGCGGATGACTAAGTTTATATTTTTAACTTTTTTACGTAATAATAAATAATGATATATACGTATGTTTACCGGGAATAATTTCACCACTGCCGCCGTTTATCAATATTTCCGAATTTATGACGAGATAAAACGACATTCCATTTAAAATACTAAATATGTAACAAATATGGTTTATATATGTCGAAAGGATTGTATAACAAGTCGTACATGTGATATTTTATATTTTTTCGACGTCACGTCATATACGTAGACGGTTAATCACTATTTACATGCGTCTTCCGAATCAATCAATTATTGCCGTATGATGGTAGAATTATTAGCGTATATCAGTCATTATTTTGTACGTATAGTTGTATTAAAATTAGTATTAACAATCTTTTTATTGTGCTATTTATATTACATCGCAAAAAACTATTGATAAATTATCAGTTACAATGAATATAATAATGCGGTTTTGATTACGTTTTCTGATGAAACTAATTTTAAAATTATATTTTAATAATCGAACTTTGCATAAAAAAAAATTTTATTATGTCTATTTGTACATATTTTTATTATAACATTCAATTTGCCGTATTAAATTATTGTTAACACGTGTACCAAAGAGAATAGATTCGAAATATGCGGATGACTAAGTTTATATTTTTAACTTTTTTACGTAATAATAAATAATGATATATACGTATGTTTACCGGGAATAATTTCACCACTGCCGCCGTTTATCAATATTTCCGAATTTATGACGAGATAAAACGACATTCCATTTAAAATACTAAATATGTAACAAATATGGTTTATATATGTCGAAAGGATTGTATAACAAGTCGTACATGTGATATTTTATATTTTTTCGACGTCACGTCATATACGTAGACGGTTAATCACTATTTACATGCGTCTTCCGAATCAATCAATTATTGCCGTATGATGGTAGAATTATTAGCGTATATCAGTCATTATTTTGTACGTATAGTTGTATTAAAATTAGTATTAACAATCTTTTAGTTGTGCTATTTATATTACATCGCAAAAAACTATTGATAATTATCAGTTACAAGGAATATAATAATGCGGTTTTGATTACGTTTTCTGATGAAACTAATTTTAAAATTATATTTTAATAATCGAACTTTGTATAAAAAAAAATTTTATTATGTCTATTTGTACATATTTTTATTATAACATTCAATTTGCCGTATTAAATTATTGTTAACACGTGTACCACAGAGAATAGATTCGAAATATGCGGATGACTAAGTTTATATTTTTAACTTTTTTACGTAATAATAAATAATGATATATACGTATGTTTACCGGAAATAATTTCACCACTGCCGCCGTTTATCAATATTTCCGAATTTATGACGAGATAAAACGACATTCCATTTAAAATACTAAATATGTAACAAATATGGTTTATATATGTCGAAAGGATTGTATAACAAGTCGTACATGTGATATTTTATATTTTTTCGACGTCACGTCATATACGTAGACGGTTAATCACTATTTACATGCGTCTTCCGAATCAATCAATTATTGCCGTATGATGGTAGAATTATTAGCGTATATCAGTCATTATTTTGTACGTATAGTTGTATTAAAATTAGTATTAACAATCTTTTAATTGTGCTATTTATATTACATCGCAAAAAACTATTGATAAATTATCAGTTACAATGAATATAATAATGCGGTTTTGATTACGTTTTCTGATGAAACTAATTTTAAAATTATATTTTAATAATCGAACTTTGTATAAAAAAAAATTTTATTATGTCTATTTGTACATATTTTTATTATAACATTCAATTTGCCGTATTAAATTATTGTTAACACGTGTACCAAAGAGAATAGATTCGAAATATGCGGATGACTAAGTTTATATTTTTAACTTTTTTACGTAATAATAAATAATGATATATACGTATGTTTACCGGGAATAATTTCACCACTGCCGCCGTTTATCAATATTTCCGAATTTATGACGAGATAAAACGACATTCCATTTAAAATACTAAATATGTAACAAATATGGTTTATATATGTCGAAAGGATTGTATAACAAGTCGTACATGTGATATTTTATATTTTTTCGACGTCACGTCATATACGTAGACGGTTAATCACTATTTACATGCGTCTTCCGAATCAATCAATTATTGCCGTATGATGGTAGAATTATTAGCGTATATCAGTCATTATTTTGTACGTATAGTTGTATTAAAATTAGTATTAACAATCTTTTTATTGTGCTATTTATATTACATCGCAAAAAACTATTGATAAATTATCAGTTACAATGAATATAATAATGCGGTTTTGATTACGTTTTCTGATGAAACTAATTTTAAAATTATATTTTAATAATCGAACTTTGCATAAAAAAAAATTTTATTATGTCTATTTGTACATATTTTTATTATAACATTCAATTTGCCGTATTAAATTATTGTTAACACGTGTACCAAAGAGAATAGATTCGAAATATGCGGATGACTAAGTTTATATTTTTAACTTTTTTACGTAATAATAAATAATGATATATACGTATGTTTACCGGGAATAATTTCACCACTGCCGCCGTTTATCAATATTTCCGAATTTATGACGAGATAAAACGACATTCCATTTAAAATACTAAATATGTAACAAATATGGTTTATATATGTCGAAAGGATTGTATAACAAGTCGTACATGTGATATTTTATATTTTTTCGACGTCACGTCATATACGTAGACGGTTAATCACTATTTACATGCGTCTTCCGAATCAATCAATTATTGCCGTATGATGGTAGAATTATTAGCGTATATCAGTCATTATTTTGTACGTATAGTTGTATTAAAATTAGTATTAACAATCTTTTAATTGTGCTATTTATATTACATCGCAAAAAACTATTGATAAATTATCAGTTACAATGAATATAATAATGCGGTTTTGATTACGTTTTCTGATGAAACTAATTTTAAAATTATATTTTAATAATCGAACTTTGTATAAAAAAAAATTTTATTATGTCTATTTGTACATATTTTTATTATAACATTCAATTTGCCGTATTAAATTATTGTTAACACGTGTACCAAAGAGAATAGATTCGAAATATGCGGATGACTAAGTTTATATTTTTAACTTTTTTACGTAATAATAAATAATGATATATACGTATGTTTACCGGAAATAATTTCACCACTGCCGCCGTTTATCAATATTTCCGAATTTATGACGAGATAAAACGACATTCCATTTAAAATACTAAATATGTAACAAATATGGTTTATATATGTCGAAAGGATTGTATAACAAGTCGTACATGTGATATTTTATATTTTTTCGACGTCACGTCATATACGTAGACGGTTAATCACTATTTACATGCGTCTTCCGAATCAATCAATTATTGCCGTATGATGGTAGAATTATTAGCGTATATCAGTCATTATTTTGTACGTATAGTTGTATTAAAATTAGTATTAACAATCTTTTTATTGTGCTATTTATATTACATCGCAAAAAACTATTGATAAATTATCAGTTACAATGAATATAATAATGCGGTTTTGATTACGTTTTCTGATGAAACTAATTTTAAAATTATATTTTAATAATCGAACTTTGCATAAAAAAAAATTTTATTATGTCTATTTGTACATATTTTTATTATAACATTCAATTTGCCGTATTAAATTATTGTTAACACGTGTACCAAAGAGAATAGATTCGAAATATGCGGATGACTAAGTTTATATTTTTAACTTTTTTACGTAATAATAAATAATGATATATACGTATGTTTACCGGGAATAATTTCACCACTGCCGCCGTTTATCAATATTTCCGAATTTATGACGAGATAAAACGACATTCCATTTAAAATACTAAATATGTAACAAATATGGTTTATATATGTCGAAAGGATTGTATAACAAGTCGTACATGTGATATTTTATATTTTTTCGACGTCACGTCATATACGTAGACGGTTAATCACTATTTACATGCGTCTTCCGAATCAATCAATTATTGCCGTATGATGGTAGAATTATTAACGTATATCAGTCATTATTTTGTACGTATAGTTGTATTAAAATTAGTATTAACAATCTTTTAATTGTGCTATTTATATTACATCGCAAAAAACTATTGATAATTATCAGTTACAAGGAATATAATAATGCGGTTTTGATTACGTTTTCTGATGAAACTAATTTTAAAATTATATTTTAATAATCGAACTTTGTATAAAAAAAAATTTTATTATGTCTATTTGTACATATTTTTATTATAACATTCAATTTGCCGTATTAAATTATTGTTAACACGTGTACCACAGAGAATAGATTCGAAATATGCGGATGACTAAGTTTATATTTTTAACTTTTTTACGTAATAATAAATAATGATATATACGTATGTTTACCGGAAATAATTTCACCACTGCCGCCGTTTATCAATATTTCCGAATTTATGACGAGATAAAACGACATTCCATTTAAAATACTAAATATGTAACAAATATTGTTTATATATGTCGAAAGGATTGTATAACAAGTCGTACATGTGATATTTTATATTTTTTCGACGTCACGTCATATACGTAGACGGTTAATCACTATTTACATGCGTCTTCCGAATCAATCAATTATTGCCGTATGATGGTAGAATTATTAGCGTATATCAGTCATTATTTTGTACGTATAGTTGTATTAAAATTAGTATTAACAATCTTTTTATTGTGCTATTTATATTACATCGCAAAAAACTATTGATAAATTATCAGTTACAATGAATATAATAATGCGGTTTTGATTACGTTTTCTGATGAAACTAATTTTAAAATTATATTTTAATAATCGAACTTTGCATAAAAAAAAATTTTATTATGTCTATTTGTACATATTTTTATTATAACATTCAATTTGCCGTATTAAATTATTGTTAACACGTGTACCAAAGAGAATAGATTCGAAATATGCGGATGACTAAGTTTATATTTTTAACTTTTTTACGTAATAATAAATAATGATATATACGTATGTTTACCGGGAATAATTTCACCACTGCCGCCGTTTATCAATATTTCCGAATTTATGACGAGATAAAACGACATTCCATTTAAAATACTAAATATGTAACAAATATGGTTTATATATGTCGAAAGGATTGTATAACAAGTCGTACATGTGATATTTTATATTTTTTCGACGTCACGTCATATACGTAGACGGTTAATCACTATTTACATGCGTCTTCCGAATCAATCAATTATTGCCGTATGATGGTAGAATTATTAGCGTATATCAGTCATTATTTTGTACGTATAGTTGTATTAAAATTAGTATTAACAATCTTTTAGTTGTGCTATTTATATTACATCGCAAAAAACTATTGATAATTATCAGTTACAAGGAATATAATAATGCGGTTTTGATTACGTTTTCTGATGAAACTAATTTTAAAATTATATTTTAATAATCGAACTTTGTATAAAAAAAAATTTTATTATGTCTATTTGTACATATTTTTATTATAACATTCAATTTGCCGTATTAAATTATTGTTAACACGTGTACCACAGAGAATAGATTCGAAATATGCGGATGACTAAGTTTATATTTTTAACTTTTTTACGTAATAATAAATAATGATATATACGTATGTTTACCGGGAATAATTTCACCACTGCCGCCGTTTATCAATATTTCCGATTTTATGACGAGATAAAACGACATTCCATTTAAAATACTAAATATGTAACAAATATGGTTTATATATGTCGAAAGGATTGTATAACAAGTCGTACATGTGATATTTTATATTTTTTCGACGTCACGTCATATACGTAGACGGTTAATCACTATTTACATGAATCTTCCGAATCAATCAATTATTGCCGTATGATGGTAGAATTATTAGCGTATATCAGTCATTATTTTGTACGTATAGTTGTATTAAAATTAGTATTAACAATCTTTTAATTGTGCTATTTATATTACATCGCAAAAAACTATTGATAAATTATCAGTTACAATGAATATAATAATGCGGTTTTGATTACGTTTTCTGATGAAACTAATTTTAAAATTATATTTTAATAATCGAACTTTGCATAAAAAAAAATTTTATTATGTCTATTTGTACATATTTTTATTATAACATTCAATTTGCCGTATTAAATTATTGTTAACACGTGTACCAAAGAGAATAGATTCGAAATATGCGGATGACTAAGTTTATATTTTTAACTTTTTTACGTAATAATAAATAATGATATATACGTATGTTTACCTGGAATAATTTCACCACTGCCGCCGTTTATCAATATTTCCGAATTTATGACGAGATAAAACGACACTCCATTTAAAATACTAAATATGTAACAAATATGGTTTATATATGTCGAAAGGATTGTATAACAAGTCGTACATGTGATATTTTATATTTTTTCGACGTCACGTCATATACGTAGACGGTTAATCACTATTTACATGAATCTTCCGAATCAATCAATTATTGCCGTATGATGGTAGAATTATTAGCGTATATCAGTCATTATTTTGTACGTATAGTTGTATTAAAATTAGTATTAACAATCTTTTAGTTGTGCTATTTATATTACATCGCAAAAAACTATTGATAATTATCAGTTACAAGGAATATAATAATGCGGTTTTGATTACGTTTTCTGATGAAACTAATTTTAAAATTATATTTTAATAATCGAACTTTGTATAAAAAAAAATTTTATTATGTCTATTTGTACATATTTTTATTATAACATTCAATTTGCCGTATTAAATTATTGTTAACACGTGTACCACAGAGAATAGATTCGAAATATGCGGATGACTAAGTTTATATTTTTAACTTTTTTACGTAATAATAAATAATGATATATACGTATGTTTACCGGAAATAATTTCACCACTGCCGCCGTTTATCAATATTTCCGAATTTATGACGAGATAAAACGACATTCCATTTAAAATACTAAATATGTAACAAATATGGTTTATATATGTCGAAAGGATTGTATAACAAGTCGTACATGTGATATTTTATATTTTTTCGACGTCACGTCATATACGTAGACGGTTAATCACTATTTACATGAATCTTCCGAATCAATCAATTATTGCCGTATGATGGTAGAATTATTAGCGTATATCAGTCATTATTTTGTACGTATAGTTGTATTAAAATTAGTATTAACAATCTTTTAATTGTGCTATTTATATTACATCGCAAAAAACTATTGATAATTATCAGTTACAAGGAATATAATAATGCGGTTTTGATTACGTTTTCTGATGAAACTAATTTTAAAATTATATTTTAATAATCGAACTTTGTATAAAAAAAAATTTTATTATGTCTATTTGTACATATTTTTATTATAACATTCAATTTGCCGTATTAAATTATTGTTAACACGTGTACCACAGAGAATAGATTCGAAATATGCGGATGAATAAGTTTATATATTTAACTTTTTTACGTAATAATAAATAATGATATATACGTATGTTTACCGGAAATAATTTCACCACTGCCGCCGTTTATCAATATTTCCGAATTTATGACGAGATAAAACGACATTCCATTTAAAATACTAAATATGTAACAAATATGGTTTATATATGTCGAAAGGATTGTATAACAAGTCGTACATGTGATATTTTATATTTTTTCGACGTCACGTCATATACGTAGACGGTTAATCACTATTTACATGCGTCTTCCGAATCAATCAATTATTGCCGTATGATGGTAGAATTATTAGCGTATATCAGTCATTATTTTGTACGTATAGTTGTATTAAAATTAGTATTAACAATCTTTTAATTATGCTATTTATATTACATCGCAAAAAACTATTGATAAATTATCAGTTACAATGAATATAATAATGCGGTTTTGATTACGTTTTCTGATGAAACTAATTTTAAAATTATATTTTAATAATCGAACTTTGTATAAAAAAAAATTTTATTATGTCTATTTGTACATATTTTTATTATAACATTCAATTTGCCGTATTAAATTATTGTTAACACGTGTACCAAAGAGAATAGATTCGAAATATGCGGATGACTAAGTTTATATTTTTAACTTTTTTACGTAATAATAAATAATGATATATACGTATGTTTACCGGGAATAATTTCACCACTGCCGCCGTTTATCAATATTTCCGAATATATGACGAGATAAAACGACATTCCATTTAAAATACTAAATATGTAACAAATATGGTTTATATATGTCGAAAGGATTGTATAACAAGTCGTACATGTGATATTTTATATTTTTTCGACGTCACGTCATATACGTAGACGGTTAATCACTATTTACATGCGTCTTCCGAATCAATCAATTATTGCCGTATGATGGTAGAATTATTAGCGTATATCAGTCATTATTTTGTACGTATAGTTGTATTAAAATTAGTATTAACAATCTTTTAATTGTGCTATTTATATTACATCGCAAAAAACTATTGATAAATTATCAGTTACAATGAATATAATAATGCGGTTTTGATTACGTTTTCTGATGAAACTAATTTTAAAATTATATTTTAATAATCGAACTTTGTATAAAAAAAAATTTTATTATGTCTATTTGTACATATTTTTATTATAACATTCAATTTGCCGTATTAAATTATTGTTAACACGTGTACCAAAGAGAATAGATTCGAAATATGCGGATGACTAAGTTTATATTTTTAACTTTTTTACGTAATAATAAATAATGATATATACGTATGTTTACCAGGAATAATTTCACCACTGCCGCCGTTTATCAATATTTCCGAATTTATGACGAGATAAAACGACATTCCATTTAAAATACTAAATATGTAACAAATATGGTTTATATATGTCGAAAGGATTGTATAACAAGTCGTACATGTGATATTTTATATTTTTTCGACGTCACGTCATATACGTAGACGGTTAATCACTATTTACATGCGTCTTCCGAATCAATCAATTATTGCCGTATGATGGTAGAATTATTAGCGTATATCAGTCATTATTTTGTACGTATAGTTGTATTAAAATTAGTATTAACAATCTTTTAATTGTGCTATTTATATTACATCGCAAAAAACTATTGATAAATTATAAGTTACAATGAATATAATAATGCGGTTTTGATTACGTTTTCTGATGAAACTAATTTTAAAATTATATTTTAATAATCGAACTTTGTATAAAAAAAAATTTTATTATGTCTATTTGTACATATATTTATTATAACATTCAATTTGCCGTATTAAATTATTGTTAACACGTGTACCAAAGAGAATAGATTCGAAATATGCGGATGACTAAGTTTATATTTTTAACTTTTTTACGTAATAATAAATAATGATATATACGTATGTTTACCGGGAATAATTTCACCACTGCCGCCGTTTATCAATATTTCCGATTTTATGACGAGATAAAACGACATTCCATTTAAAATACTAAATATGTAACAAATATGGTTTATATATGTCGAAAGGATTGTATAACAAGTCGTACATGTGATATTTTATATTTTTTCGACGTCACGTCATATACGTAGACGGTTAATCACTATTTACATGAATCTTCCGAATCAATCAATTATTGCCGTATGATGGTAGAATTATTAGCGTATATCAGTCATTATTTTGTACGTATAGTTGTATTAAAATTAGTATTAACAATCTTTTAATTGTGCTATTTATATTACATCGCAAAAAACTATTGATAAATTATCAGTTACAATGAATATAATAATGCGGTTTTGATTACGTTTTCTGATGAAACTAATTTTAAAATTATATTTTAATAATCGAACTTTGCATAAAAAAAAATTTTATTATGTCTATTTGTACATATTTTTATTATAACATTCAATTTGCCGTATTAAATTATTGTTAACACGTGTACCAAAGAGAATAGATTCGAAATATGCGGATGACTAAGTTTATATTTTTAACTTTTTTACGTAATAATAAATAATGATATATACGTATGTTTACCTGGAATAATTTCACCACTGCCGCCGTTTATCAATATTTCCGAATTTATGACGAGATAAAACGACACTCCATTTAAAATACTAAATATGTAACAAATATGGTTTATATATGTCGAAAGGATTGTATAACAAGTCGTACATGTGATATTTTATATTTTTTCGACGTCACGTCATATACGTAGACGGTTAATCACTATTTACATGAATCTTCCGAATCAATCAATTATTGCCGTATGATGGTAGAATTATTAGCGTATATCAGTCATTATTTTGTACGTATAGTTGTATTAAAATTAGTATTAACAATCTTTTAGTTGTGCTATTTATATTACATCGCAAAAAACTATTGATAATTATCAGTTACAAGGAATATAATAATGCGGTTTTGATTACGTTTTCTGATGAAACTAATTTTAAAATTATATTTTAATAATCGAACTTTGTATAAAAAAAAATTTTATTATGTCTATTTGTACATATTTTTATTATAACATTCAATTTGCCGTATTAAATTATTGTTAACACGTGTACCACAGAGAATAGATTCGAAATATGCGGATGACTAAGTTTATATTTTTAACTTTTTTACGTAATAATAAATAATGATATATACGTATGTTTACCGGAAATAATTTCACCACTGCCGCCGTTTATCAATATTTCCGAATTTATGACGAGATAAAACGACATTCCATTTAAAATACTAAATATGTAACAAATATGGTTTATATATGTCGAAAGGATTGTATAACAAGTCGTACATGTGATATTTTATATTTTTTCGACGTCACGTCATATACGTAGACGGTTAATCACTATTTACATGAATCTTCCGAATCAATCAATTATTGCCGTATGATGGTAGAATTATTAGCGTATATCAGTCATTATTTTGTACGTATAGTTGTATTAAAATTAGTATTAACAATCTTTTAATTGTGCTATTTATATTACATCGCAAAAAACTATTGATAATTATCAGTTACAAGGAATATAATAATGCGGTTTTGATTACGTTTTCTGATGAAACTAATTTTAAAATTATATTTTAATAATCGAACTTTGTATAAAAAAAAATTTTATTATGTCTATTTGTACATATTTTTATTATAACATTCAATTTGCCGTATTAAATTATTGTTAACACGTGTACCACAGAGAATAGATTCGAAATATGCGGATGAATAAGTTTATATATTTAACTTTTTTACGTAATAATAAATAATGATATATACGTATGTTTACCGGAAATAATTTCACCACTGCCGCCGTTTATCAATATTTCCGAATTTATGACGAGATAAAACGACATTCCATTTAAAATACTAAATATGTAACAAATATGGTTTATATATGTCGAAAGGATTGTATAACAAGTCGTACATGTGATATTTTATATTTTTTCGACGTCACGTCATATACGTAGACGGTTAATCACTATTTACATGCGTCTTCCGAATCAATCAATTATTGCCGTATGATGGTAGAATTATTAGCGTATATCAGTCATTATTTTGTACGTATAGTTGTATTAAAATTAGTATTAACAATCTTTTAATTGTGCTATTTATATTACATCGCAAAAAACTATTGATAAATTATCAGTTACAATGAATATAATAATGCGGTTTTGATTACGTTTTCTGATGAAACTAATTTTAAAATTATATTTTAATAATCGAACTTTGTATAAAAAAAAATTTTATTATGTCTATTTGTACATATTTTTATTATAACATTCAATTTGCCGTATTAAATTATTGTTAACACGTGTACCAAAGAGAATAGATTCGAAATATGCGGATGACTAAGTTTATATTTTTAACTTTTTTACGTAATAATAAATAATGATATATACGTATGTTTACCGGGAATAATTTCACCACTGCCGCCGTTTATCAATATTTCCGAATATATGACGAGATAAAACGACATTCCATTTAAAATACTAAATATGTAACAAATATGGTTTATATATGTCGAAAGGATTGTATAACAAGTCGTACATGTGATATTTTATATTTTTTCGACGTCACGTCATATACGTAGACGGTTAATCACTATTTACATGCGTCTTCCGAATCAATCAATTATTGCCGTATGATGGTAGAATTATTAGCGTATATCAGTCATTATTTTGTACGTATAGTTGTATTAAAATTAGTATTAACAATCTTTTAATTGTGCTATTTATATTACATCGCAAAAAACTATTGATAAATTATCAGTTACAATGAATATAATAATGCGGTTTTGATTACGTTTTCTGATGAAACTAATTTTAAAATTATATTTTAATAATCGAACTTTGTATAAAAAAAAATTTTATTATGTCTATTTGTACATATTTTTATTATAACATTCAATTTGCCGTATTAAATTATTGTTAACACGTGTACCAAAGAGAATAGATTCGAAATATGCGGATGACTAAGTTTATATTTTTAACTTTTTTACGTAATAATAAATAATGATATATACGTATGTTTACCGGGAATAATTTCACCACTGCCGCCGTTTATCAATATTTCCGAATTTATGACGAGATAAAACGACATTCCATTTAAAATACTAAATATGTAACAAATATGGTTTATATATGTCGAAAGGATTGTATAACAAGTCGTACATGTGATATTTTATATTTTTTCGACGTCACGTCATATACGTAGACGGTTAATCACTATTTACATGCGTCTTCCGAATCAATCAATTATTGCAGTATGATGGTAGAATTATTAGCGTATATCAGTCATTATTTTGTACGTATAGTTGTATTAAAATTAGTATTAACAATCTTTTAATTGTGCTATTTATATTACATCGCAAAAAACTATTGATAAATTATAAGTTACAATGAATATAATAATGCGGTTTTGATTACGTTTTCTGATGAAACTAATTTTAAAATTATATTTTAATAATCGAACTTTGTATAAAAAAAAATTTTATTATGTCTATTTGTACATATATTTATTATAACATTCAATTTGCCGTATTAAATTATTGTTAACACGTGTACCAAAGAGAATAGATTCGAAATATGCGGATGACTAAGTTTATATTTTTAACTTTTTTACGTAATAATAAATAATGATATATACGTATGTTTACCGGGAATAATTTCACCACTGCCGCCGTTTATCAATATTTCCGATTTTATGACGAGATAAAACGACATTCCATTTAAAATACTAAATATGTAACAAATATGGTTTATATATGTCGAAAGGATTGTATAACAAGTCGTACATGTGATATTTTATATTTTTTCGACGTCACGTCATATACGTAGACGGTTAATCACTATTTACATGAATCTTCCGAATCAATCAATTATTGCCGTATGATGGTAGAATTATTAGCGTATATCAGTCATTATTTTGTACGTATAGTTGTATTAAAATTAGTATTAACAATCTTTTAATTGTGCTATTTATATTACATCGCAATAAACTATTGATAAATTATCAGTTACAATGAATATAATAATGCGGTTTTGATTACGTTTTCTGATGAAACTAATTTTAAAATTATATTTTAATAATCGAACTTTGCATAAAAAAAAATTTTATTATGTCTATTTGTACATATTTTTATTATAACATTCAATTTGCCGTATTAAATTATTGTTAACACGTGTACCAAAGAGAATAGATTCGAAATATGCGGATGACTAAGTTTATATTTTTAACTTTTTTACGTAATAATAAATAATGATATATACGTATGTTTACCTGGAATAATTTCACCACTGCCGCCGTTTATCAATATTTCCGAATTTATGACGAGATAAAACGACACTCCATTTAAAATACTAAATATGTAACAAATATGGTTTATATATGTCGAAAGGATTGTATAACAAGTCGTACATGTGATATTTTATATTTTTTCGACGTCACGTCATATACGTAGACGGTTAATCACTATTTACATGAATCTTCCGAATCAATCAATTATTGCCGTATGATGGTAGAATTATTAGCGTATATCAGTCATTATTTTGTACGTATAGTTGTATTAAAATTAGTATTAACAATCTTTTAGTTGTGCTATTTATATTACATCGCAAAAAACTATTGATAATTATCAGTTACAAGGAATATAATAATGCGGTTTTGATTACGTTTTCTGATGAAACTAATTTTAAAATTATATTTTAATAATCGAACTTTGTATAAAAAAAAATTTTATTATGTCTATTTGTACATATTTTTATTATAACATTCAATTTGCCGTATTAAATTATTGTTAACACGTGTACCACAGAGAATAGATTCGAAATATGCGGATGACTAAGTTTATATTTTTAACTTTTTTACGTAATAATAAATAATGATATATACGTATGTTTACCGGAAATAATTTCACCACTGCCGCCGTTTATCAATATTTCCGAATTTATGACGAGATAAAACGACATTCCATTTAAAATACTAAATATGTAACAAATATGGTTTATATATGTCGAAAGGATTGTATAACAAGTCGTACATGTGATATTTTATATTTTTTCGACGTCACGTCATATACGTAGACGGTTAATCACTATTTACATGCGTCTTCCGAATCAATCAATTATTGCCGTATGATGGTAGAATTATTAGCGTATATCAGTCATTATTTTGTACGTATAGTTGTATTAAAATTAGTATTAACAATCTTTTAATTGTGCTATTTATATTACATCGCAAAAAACTATTGATAAATTATCAGTTACAATGAATATAATAATGCGGTTTTGATTACGTTTTCTGATGAAACTAATTTTAAAATTATATTTTAATAATCGAACTTTGTATAAAAAAAAATTTTATTATGTCTATTTGTACATATATTTATTATAACATTCAATTTGCCGTATTAAATTATTGTTAACACGTGTACCAAAGAGAATAGATTCGAAATATGCGGATGACTAAGTTTATATTTTTAACTTTTTTACGTAATAATAAATAATGATATATACGTATGTTTACCGGGAATAATTTCACCACTGCCGCCGTTTATCAATATTTCCGAATTTATGACGAGATAAAACGACATTCCATTTAAAATACTAAATATGTAACAAATATGGTTTATATATGTCGAAAGGATTGTATAACAAGTCGTACATGTGATATTTTATATTTTTTCGACGTCACGTCATATACGTAGACGGTTAATCACTATTTACATGAATCTTCCGAATCAATCAATTATTGCCGTATGATGGTAGAATTATTAGCGTATATCAGTCATTATTTTGTACGTATAGTTGTATTAAAATTAGTATTAACAATCTTTTAATTGTGCTATTTATATTACATCGCAAAAAACTATTGATAATTATCAGTTACAAGGAATATAATAATGCGGTTTTGATTACGTTTTCTGATGAAACTAATTTTAAAATTATATTTTAATAATCGAACTTTGTATAAAAAAAAATTTTATTATGTCTATTTGTACATATTTTTATTATAACATTCAATTTGCCGTATTAAATTATTGTTAACACGTGTACCACAGAGAATAGATTCGAAATATGCGGATGAATAAGTTTATATATTTAACTTTTTTACGTAATAATAAATAATGATATATACGTATGTTTACCGGAAATAATTTCACCACTGCCGCCGTTTATCAATATTTCCGAATTTATGACGAGATAAAACGACATTCCATTTAAAATACTAAATATGTAACAAATATGGTTTATATATGTCGAAAGGATTGTATAACAAGTCGTACATGTGATATTTTATATTTTTTCGACGTCACGTCATATACGTAGACGGTTAATCACTATTTACATGCGTCTTCCGAATCAATCAATTATTGCCGTATGATGGTAGAATTATTAGCGTATATCAGTCATTATTTTGTACGTATAGTTGTATTAAAATAAGTATTAACAATCTTTTAATTGTGCTATTTATATTACATCGCAAAAAACTATTGATAAATTATCAGTTACAATGAATATAATAATGCGGTTTTGATTACGTTTTCTGATGAAACTAATTTTAAAATTATATTTTAATAATCGAACTTTGTATAAAAAAAAATTTTATTATGTCTATTTGTACATATTTTTATTATAACATTCAATTTGCCGTATTAAATTATTGTTAACACGTGTACCAAAGAGAATAGATTCGAAATATGCGGATGACTAAGTTTATATTTTTAACTTTTTTACGTAATAATAAATAATGATATATACGTATGTTTACCGGGAATAATTTCACCACTGCCGCCGTTTATCAATATTTCCGAATTTATGACGAGATAAAACGACATTCCATTTAAAATACTAAATATGTAACAAATATGGTTTATATATGTCGAAAGGATTGTATAACAAGTCGTACATGTGATATTTTATATTTTTTCGACGTCACGTCATATACGTAGACGGTTAATCACTATTTACATGCGTCTTCCGAATCAATCAATTATTGCCGTATGATGGTAGAATTATTAGCGTATATCAGTCATTATTTTGTACGTATAGTTGTATTAAAATTAGTATTAACAATCTTTTAATTGTGCTATTTATATTACATCGCAAAAAACTATTGATAAATTATCAGTTACAATGAATATAATAATGCGGTTTTGATTACGTTTTCTGATGAAACTAATTTTAAAATTATATTTTAATAATCGAACTTTGTATAAAAAAAAATTTTATTATGTCTATTTGTACATATTTTTATTATAACATTCAATTTGCCGTATTAAATTATTGTTAACACGTGTACCAAAGAGAATAGATTCGAAATATGCGGATGACTAAGTTTATATTTTTAACTTTTTTACGTAATAATAAATAATGATATATACGTATGTTTACCGGGAATAATTTCACCACTGCCGCCGTTTATCAATATTTCCGAATTTATGACGAGATAAAACGACATTCCATTTAAAATACTAAATATGTAACAAATATGGTTTATATATGTCGAAAGGATTGTATAACAAGTCGTACATGTGATATTTTATATTTTTTCGACGTCACGTCATATACGTAGACGGTTAATCACTATTTACATGCGTCTTCCGAATCAATCAATTATTGCCGTATGATGGTAGAATTATTAGCGTATATCAGTCATTATTTTGTACGTATAGTTGTATTAAAATTAGTATTAACAATCTTTTAATTGTGCTATTTATATTACATCGCAAAAAACTATTGATAAATTATCAGTTACAATGAATATAATAATGCGGTTTTGATTACGTTTTCTGATGAAACTAATTTTAAAATTATATTTTAATAATCGAACTTTGTATAAAAAAAAATTTTATTATGTCTATTTGTACATATTTTTATTATAACATTCAATTTGCCGTATTAAATTATTGTTAACACGTGTACCACAGAGAATAGATTCGAAATATGCGGATGACTAAGTTTATATATTTAACTTTTTTACGTAATAATAAATAATGATATATACGTATGTTTACCGGAAATAATTTCACCACTGCCGCCGTTTATCAATATTTCCGAATTTATGACGAGATAAAACGACATTCCCTTTAAAATACTAAATATGTAACAAATATGGTTTATATATGTCGAAAGGATTGTATAACAAGTCGTACATGTGATATTTTATATTTTTTCGACGTCACGTCATATACGTAGACGGTTAATCACTATTTACATGCGTCTTCCGAATCAATCAATTATTGCCGTATGATGGTAGAATTATTAGCGTATATCAGTCATTATTTTGTACGTATAGTTGTATTAAAATTAGTATTAACAATCTTTTAATTGTGCTATTTATATTACATCGCAAAAAACTATTGATAAATTATCAGTTACAATGAATATAATAATGCGGTTTTGATTACGTTTTCTGATGAAACTAATTTTAAAATTATATTTTAATAATCGAACTTTGTATAAAAAAAAATTTTATTATGTCTATTTGTACATATTTTTATTATAACATTCAATTTGCCGTATTAAATTATTGTTAACACGTGTACCAAAGAGAATAGATTCGAAATATGCGGATGACTAAGTTTATATTTTTAACTTTTTTACGTAATAATAAATAATGATATATACGTATGTTTACCGGGAATAATTTCACCACTGCCGCCGTTTATCAATATTTCCGAATTTATGACGAGATAAAACGACATTCCATTTAAAATACTAAATATGTAACAAATATGGTTTATATATGTCGAAAGGATTGTATAACAAGTCGTACATGTGATATTTTATATTTTTTCGACGTCACGTCATATACGTAGACGGTTAATCACTATTTACATGCGTCTTCCGAATCAATCAATTATTGCCGTATGATGGTAGAATTATTAGCGTATATCAGTCATTATTTTGTACGTATAGTTGTATTAAAATTAGTATTAACAATCTTTTAATTGTGCTATTTATATTACATCGCAAAAAACTATTGATAAATTATCAGTTACAATGAATATAATAATGCGGTTTTGATTACGTTTTCTGATGAAACTAATTTTAAAATTATATTTTAATAATCGAACTTTGCATAAAAAAAAATTTTATTATGTCTATTTGTACATATTTTTATTATAACATTCAATTTGCCGTATTAAATTATTGTTAACACGTGTACCAAAGAGAATAGATTCGAAATATGCGGATGACTAAGTTTATATTTTTAACTTTTTTACGTAATAATAAATAATGATATATACGTATGTTTACCGGGAATAATTTCACCACTGCCGCCGTTTATCAATATTTCCGAATTTATGACGAGATAAAACGACATTCCATTTAAAATACTAAATATGTAACAAATATGGTTTATATATGTCGAAAGGATTGTATAACAAGTCGTACATGTGATATTTTATATTTTTTCGACGTCACGTCATATACGTAGACGGTTAATCACTATTTACATGCGTCTTCCGAATCAATCAATTATTGCCGTATGATGGTAGAATTATTAGCGTATATCAGTCATTATTTTGTACGTATAGTTGTATTAAAATTAGTATTAACAATCTTTTAATTGTGCTATTTATATTACATCGCAAAAAACTATTGATAAATTATCAGTTACAATGAATATAATAATGCGGTTTTGATTACGTTTTCTGATGAAACTAATTTTAAAATTATATTTTAATAATCGAACTTTGTATAAAAAAAAATTTTATTATGTCTATTTGTACATATTTTTATTATAACATTCAATTTGCCGTATTAAATTATTGTTAACACGTGTACC
Source organism: Tuberolachnus salignus (assembly GCA_956483605.1). Taxonomy (NCBI): domain Eukaryota; kingdom Metazoa; phylum Arthropoda; class Insecta; order Hemiptera; family Aphididae; genus Tuberolachnus; species Tuberolachnus salignus. The sequence continues at coordinate 14,847,873 of OY101437.1, forward strand.
AAAGAGAATAGATTCGAAATATGCGGATGACTAAGTTTATATTTTTAACTTTTTTACGTAATAATAAATAATGATATATACGTATGTTTACCGGGAATAATTTCACCACTGCCGCCGTTTATCAATATTTCCGAATTTATGACGAGATAAAACGACATTCCATTTAAAATACTAAATATGTAACAAATATGGTTTATATATGTCGAAAGGATTGTATAACAAGTCGTACATGTGATATTTTATATTTTTTCGACGTCACGTCATATACGTAGACGGTTAATCACTATTTACATGCGTCTTCCGAATCAATCAATTATTGCCGTATGATGGTAGAATTATTAGCGTATATCAGTCATTATTTTGTACGTATAGTTGTATTAAAATTAGTATTAACAATCTTTTAATTGTGCTATTTATATTACATCGCAAAAAACTATTGATAAATTATCAGTTACAATGAAAATAATAATGCGGTTTTGATTACGTTTTCTGATGAAACTAATTTTAAAATTATATTTTAATAATCGAACTTTGCATAAAAAAAAATTTTATTATGTCTATTTGTACATATTTTTATTATAACATTCAATTTGCCGTATTAAATTATTGTTAACACGTGTACCAAAGAGAATAGATTCGAAATATGCGGATGACTAAGTTTATATTTTTAACTTTTTTACGTAATAATAAATAATGATATATACGTATGTTTACCGGGAATAATTTCACCACTGCCGCCGTTTATCAATATTTCCGAATTTATGACGAGATAAAACGACATTCCATTTAAAATACTAAATATGTAACAAATATGGTTTATATATGTCGAAAGGATTGTATAACAAGTCGTACATGTGATATTTTATATTTTTTCGACGTCACGTCATATACGTAGACGGTTAATCACTATTTACATGCGTCTTCCGAATCAATCAATTATTGCCGTATGATGGTAGAATTATTAGCGTATATCAGTCATTATTTTGTACGTATAGTTGTATTAAAATTAGTATTAACAATCTTTTTATTGTGCTATTTATATTACATCGCAAAAAACTATTGATAAATTATCAGTTACAATGAATATAATAATGCGGTTTTGATTACGTTTTCTGATGAAACTAATTTTAAAATTATATTTTAATAATCGAACTTTGCATAAAAAAAAATTTTATTATGTCTATTTGTACATATTTTTATTATAACATTCAATTTGCCGTATTAAATTATTGTTAACACGTGTACCAAAGAGAATAGATTCGAAATATGCGGATGACTAAGTTTATATTTTTAACTTTTTTACGTAATAATAAATAATGATATATACGTATGTTTACCGGGAATAATTTCACCACTGCCGCCGTTTATCAATATTTCCGAATTTATGACGAGATAAAACGACATTCCATTTAAAATACTAAATATGTAACAAATATGGTTTATATATGTCGAAAGGATTGTATAACAAGTCGTACATGTGATATTTTATATTTTTTCGACGTCACGTCATATACGTAGACGGTTAATCACTATTTACATGCGTCTTCCGAATCAATCAATTATTGCCGTATGATGGTAGAATTATTAGCGTATATCAGTCATTATTTTGTACGTATAGTTGTATTAAAATTAGTATTAACAATCTTTTAATTGTGCTATTTATATTACATCGCAAAAAACTATTGATAAATTATCAGTTACAATGAATATAATAATGCGGTTTTGATTACGTTTTCTGATGAAACTAATTTTAAAATTATATTTTAATAATCGAACTTTGTATAAAAAAAAATTTTATTATGTCTATTTGTACATATATTTATTATAACATTCAATTTGCCGTATTAAATTATTGTTAACACGTGTACCACAGAGAATAGATTCGAAATATGCGGATGACTAAGTTTATATTTTTAACTTTTTTACGTAATAATAAATAATGATATATACGTATGTTTACCGGAAATAATTTCACCACTGCCGCCGTTTATCAATATTTCCGAATATATGACGAGATAAAACGACATTCCATTTAAAATACTAAATATGTAACAAATATGGTTTATATATGTCGAAAGGATTGTATAACAAGTCGTACATGTGATATTTTATATTTTTTCGACGTCACGTCATATACGTAGACGGTTAATCACTATTTACATGCGTCTTCCGAATCAATCAATTATTGCCGTATGATGGTAGAATTATTAGCGTATATCAGTCATTATTTTGTACGTATAGTTGTATTAAAATTAGTATTAACAATCTTTTAATTGTGCTATTTATATTACATCGCAAAAAACTATTGATAAATTATCAGTTACAATGAATATAATAATGCGGTTTTGATTACGTTTTCTGATGAAACTAATTTTAAAATTATATTTTAATAATCGAACTTTGTATAAAAAAAAATTTTATTATGTCTATTTGTACGTATTTTTATTATAACATTCAATTTGCCGTATTAAATTATTGTTAACACGTGTACCAAAGAGAATAGATTCGAAATATGCGGATGACTAAGTTTATATTTTTAACTTTTTTACGTAATAATAAATAATGATATATACGTATGTTTACCGGGAATAATTTCACCACTGCCGCCGTTTATCAATATTTCCGAATTTATGACGAGATAAAACGACATTCCATTTAAAATACTAAATATGTAACAAATATGGTTTATATATGTCGAAAGGATTGTATAACAAGTCGTACATGTGATATTTTATATTTTTTCGACGTCACGTCATATACGTAGACGGTTAATCACTATTTACATGCGTCTTCCGAATCAATCAATTATTGCCGTATGATGGTAGAATTATTAGCGTATATCAGTCATTATTTTGTACGTATAGTTGTATTAAAATTAGTATTAACAATCTTTTAATTGTGCTGTTTATATTACATCGCAAAAAACTATTGATAAATTATCAGTTACAATGAATATAATAATGCGGTTTTGATTACGTTTTCTGATGAAACTAATTTTAAAATTATATTTTAATAATCGAACTTTGTATAAAAAAAAATTTTATTATGTCTATTTGTACATATTTTTATTATAACATTCAATTTGCCGTATTAAATTATTGTTAACACGTGTACCAAAGAGAATAGATTCGAAATATGCGGATGACTAAGTTTATATTTTTAACTTTTTTACGTAATAATAAATAATGATATATACGTATGTTTACCGGGAATAATTTCACCACTGCCGCCGTTTATCAATATTTCCGAATTTATGACGAGATAAAACGACATTCCATTTAAAATACTAAATATGTAACAAATATGGTTTATATATGTCGAAAGGATTGTATAACAAGTCGTACATGTGATATTTTATATTTTTTCGACGTCACGTCATATACGTAGACGGTTAATCACTATTTACATGCGTCTTCCGAATCAATCAATTATTGCCGTATGATGGTAGAATTATTAGCGTATATCAGTCATTATTTTGTACGTATAGTTGTATTAAAATTAGTATTAACAATCTTTTAATTGTGCTATTTATATTACATCGCAAAAAACTATTGATAAATTATCAGTTACAATGAATATAATAATGCGGTTTTGATTACGTTTTCTGATGAAACTAATTTTAAAATTATATTTTAATAATCGAACTTTGTATAAAAAAAAATTTTATTATGTCTATTTGTACATATATTTATTATAACATTCAATTTGCCGTATTAAATTATTGTTAACACGTGTACCACAGAGAATAGATTCGAAATATGCGGATGACTAAGTTTATATTTTTAACTTTTTTACGTAATAATAAATAATGATATATACGTATGTTTACCGGAAATAATTTCACCACTGCCGCCGTTTATCAATATTTCCGAATATATGACGAGATAAAACGACATTCCATTTAAAATACTAAATATGTAACAAATATGGTTTATATATGTCGAAAGGATTGTATAACAAGTCGTACATGTGATATTTTATATTTTTTCGACGTCACGTCATATACGTAGACGGTTAATCACTATTTACATGCGTCTTCCGAATCAATCAATTATTGCCGTATGATGGTAGAATTATTAGCGTATATCAGTCATTATTTTGTACGTATAGTTGTATTAAAATTAGTATTAACAATCTTTTAATTGTGCTATTTATATTACATCGCAAAAAACTATTGATAAATTATCAGTTACAATGAATATAATAATGCGGTTTTGATTACGTTTTCTGATGAAACTAATTTTAAAATTATATTTTAATAATCGAACTTTGTATAAAAAAAAATTTTATTATGTCTATTTGTACGTATTTTTATTATAACATTCAATTTGCCGTATTAAATTATTGTTAACACGTGTACCAAAGAGAATAGATTCGAAATATGCGGATGACTAAGTTTATATTTTTAACTTTTTTACGTAATAATAAATAATGATATATACGTATGTTTACCGGGAATAATTTCACCACTGCCGCCGTTTATCAATATTTCCGAATTTATGACGAGATAAAACGACATTCCATTTAAAATACTAAATATGTAACAAATATGGTTTATATATGTCGAAAGGATTGTATAACAAGTCGTACATGTGATATTTTATATTTTTTCGACGTCACGTCATATACGTAGACGGTTAATCACTATTTACATGAATCTTCCGAATCAATCAATTATTGCCGTATGATGGTAGAATTATTAGCGTATATCAGTCATTATTTTGTACGTATAGTTGTATTAAAATTAGTATTAACAATCTTTTAATTGTGCTATTTATATTACATCGCAAAAAACTATTGATAAATTATCAGTTACAATGAATATAATAATGCGGTTTTGATTACGTTTTCTGATGAAACTAATTTTATAATTACATTTTAATAATCGAACTTTGTATAAAAAAAAATTTTATTATGTCTATTTGTACATATATTTATTATAACATTCAATTTGCCGTATTAAATTATTGTTAACACGTGTACCAAAGAGAATAGATTCAAAATATGCGGATGACTAAGTTTATATTTTTAACTTTTTTACGTAATAATAAATAATGATATATACGTATGTTTACCGGGAATAATTTCACCACTGCCGCCGTTTATCAATATTTCCGAATTTATGACGAGATAAAACGACATTCCATTTAAAATACTAAATATGTAACAAATATGATTTATATATGTCGAAAGGATTGTATAACAAGTCGTACATGTGATATTTTATATTTTTTCGACGTCACGTCATATACGTAGACGGTTAATCACTATTTACATGCGTCTTCCGAATCAATCAATTATTGCCGTATGATAGTAGAATTATTAGCGTATATCAGTCATTATTTTGTACGTATAGTTGTATTAAAATTAGTATTAACAATCTTTTAATTGTGCTATTTATATTACATCGCAAAAAACTATTGATAAATTATCAGTTACAATGAATATAATAATGCGGTTTTGATTACGTTTTCTGATGAAACTAATTTTATAATTACATTTTAATAATCGAACTTTGTATAAAAAAAAATTTTATTATGTCTATTTGTACATATATTTATTATAACATTCAATTTGCCGTATTAAATTATTGTTAACACGTGTACCAACGAGAATAGATTCGAAATATGTAGATGACTAAGATTATATTTTTAACTTTTTTACGTAATAATAAATAATGATATAAACGTATGTTTACCGGGAATAATTTCACCACTGCCGCCGTTTATCAATATTTCAGAATTTATGACGAGATAAAACGACATTCCATTTAAAATACTAAATATGTAACAAATATGGTTTATATATGTCGAAAGGATTGTATAACAAGTCGTACATGTGATATTTTATATTTTTTCGACGTCACGTCATATACGTAGACGGTTAATCACTATTTACATGCGTCTTCCGAATCAATCAATTATTGCCGTATGATGGTAGAATTATTAGCGTATATCAGTCATTATTTTGTACGTATAGTTGTATTAAAATTAGTATTAACAATCTTTTAATTGTGCTATTTATATTACATCGCAAAAAACTATTGATAAATTATCAGTTACAATGAATATAATAATGCGGTTTTGATTACGTTTTCTGATGAAACTAATTTTATAATTACATTTTAATAATCGAACTTTGTATAAAAAAAAATTTTATTATGTCTATTTGTACATATATTTATTATAACATTCAATTTGCCGTATTAAATTATTGTTAACACGTGTACCAACGAGAATAGATTCAAAATATGCGGATGACTAAGTTTATATTTTTAACTTTTTTACGTAATAATAAATAATGATATATACGTATGTTTACCGGGAATAATTTCACCACTGCCGCCGTTTATCAATATTTCCGAATTTATGACGAGATAAAACGACATTCCATTTAAAATACTAAATATGTAACAAATATGGTTTATATATGTCGAAAGGATTGTATAACAAGTCGTACATGTGATATTTTATATTTTTTCGACGTCACGTCATATACGTAGACAGTTTATCACTATTTACATGCGTCTTCCGAATCAATCAATTATTGCCGTATGATGGTAGAATTATTAGCGTATATCAGTCATTATTTTGTACGTATAGTTGTATTAAAATTAGTATTAACAATCTTTTAATTGTGCTATTTATATTACATCGCAAAAAACTATTGATAAATTATCAGTTACAATGAATATAATAATGCGGTTTTGATTACGTTTTCTGATGAAACTAATTTTAAAATTATATTTTAATAATCGAACTTTGTATAAAAAAAAATTTTATTATGTCTATTTGTACATATTTTTATTATAACATTCAATTTGCCGTATTAAATTATTGTTAACACGTGTACCAAAGAGAATAGATTCGAAATATGCGGATGACTAAGTTTATATTTTTAACTTTTTTACGTAATAATAAATAATGATATATACGTATGTTTACCGGGAATAATTTCACCACTGCCGCCGTTTATCAATATTTCCGAATTTATGACGAGATAAAACGACATTCCATTTAAAATACTAAATATGTAACAAATATGGTTTATATATGTCGAAAGGATTGTATAACAAGTCGTACATGTGATATTTTATATTTTTTCGACGTCACGTCATATACGTAGACGGTTAATCACTATTTACATGCGTCTTCCGAATCAATCAATTATTGCCGTATGATGGTAGAATTATTAGCGTATATCAGTCATTATTTTGTACGTATAGTTGTATTAAAATTAGTATTAACAATCTTTTAATTGTGCTATTTATATTACATCGCAAAAAACTATTGATAAATTATCAGTTACAATGAATATAATAATGCGGTTTTGATTACGTTTTCTGATGAAACTAATTTTAAAATTATATTTTAATAATCGAACTTTGTATAAAAAAAAATTTTATTATGTCTATTTGTACATATATTTATTATAACATTCAATTTGCCGTATTAAATTATTGTTAACACGTGTACCACAGAGAATAGATTCGAAATATGCGGATGACTAAGTTTATATTTTTAACTTTTTTACGTAATAATAAATAATGATATATACGTATGTTTACCGGAAATAATTTCACCACTGCCGCCGTTTATCAATATTTCCGAATATATGACGAGATAAAACGACATTCCATTTAAAATACTAAATATGTAACAAATATGGTTTATATATGTCGAAAGGATTGTATAACAAGTCGTACATGTGATATTTTATATTTTTTCGACGTCACGTCATATACGTAGACGGTTAATCACTATTTACATGCGTCTTCCGAATCAATCAATTATTGCCGTATGATGGTAGAATTATTAGCGTATATCAGTCATTATTTTGTACGTATAGTTGTATTAAAATTAGTATTAACAATCTTTTAATTGTGCTATTTATATTACATCGCAAAAAACTATTGATAAATTATCAGTTACAATGAATATAATAATGCGGTTTTGATTACGTTTTCTGATGAAACTAATTTTAAAATTATATTTTAATAATCGAACTTTGTATAAAAAAAAATTTTATTATGTCTATTTGTACGTATTTTTATTATAACATTCAATTTGCCGTATTAAATTATTGTTAACACGTGTACCAAAGAGAATAGATTCGAAATATGCGGATGACTAAGTTTATATTTTTAACTTTTTTACGTAATAATAAATAATGATATATACGTATGTTTACCGGGAATAATTTCACCACTGCCGCCGTTTATCAATATTTCCGAATTTATGACGAGATAAAACGACATTCCATTTAAAATACTAAATATGTAACAAATATGGTTTATATATGTCGAAAGGATTGTATAACAAGTCGTACATGTGATATTTTATATTTTTTCGACGTCACGTCATATACGTAGACGGTTAATCACTATTTACATGCGTCTTCCGAATCAATCAATTATTGCCGTATGATAGTAGAATTATTAGCGTATATCAGTCATTATTTTGTACGTATAGTTGTATTAAAATTAGTATTAACAATCTTTTAATTGTGCTATTTATATTACATCGCAAAAAACTATTGATAAATTATCAGTTACAATGAATATAATAATGCGGTTTTGATTACGTTTTCTGATGAAACTAATTTTATAATTACATTTTAATAATCGAACTTTGTATAAAAAAAAATTTTATTATGTCTATTTGTACATATATTTATTATAACATTCAATTTGCCGTATTAAATTATTGTTAACACGTGTACCAACGAGAATAGATTCGAAATATGTAGATGACTAAGATTATATTTTTAACTTTTTTACGTAATAATAAATAATGATATAAACGTATGTTTACCGGGAATAATTTCACCACTGCCGCCGTTTATCAATATTTCAGAATTTATGACGAGATAAAACGACATTCCATTTAAAATACTAAATATGTAACAAATATGGTTTATATATGTCGAAAGGATTGTATAACAAGTCGTACATGTGATATTTTATATTTTTTCGACGTCACGTCATATACGTAGACGGTTAATCACTATTTACATGCGTCTTCCGAATCAATCAATTATTGCCGTATGATGGTAGAATTATTAGCGTATATCAGTCATTATTTTGTACGTATAGTTGTATTAAAATTAGTATTAACAATCTTTTAATTGTGCTATTTATATTACATCGCAAAAAACTATTGATAAATTATCAGTTACAATGAATATAATAATGCGGTTTTGATTACGTTTTCTGATGAAACTAATTTTATAATTACATTTTAATAATCGAACTTTGTATAAAAAAAAATTTTATTATGTCTATTTGTACATATATTTATTATAACATTCAATTTGCCGTATTAAATTATTGTTAACACGTGTACCAACGAGAATAGATTCAAAATATGCGGATGACTAAGTTTATATTTTTAACTTTTTTACGTAATAATAAATAATGATATATACGTATGTTTACCGGGAATAATTTCACCACTGCCGCCGTTTATCAATATTTCCGAATTTATGACGAGATAAAACGACATTCCATTTAAAATACTAAATATGTAACAAATATGGTTTATATATGTCGAAAGGATTGTATAACAAGTCGTACATGTGATATTTTATATTTTTTCGACGTCACGTCATATACGTAGACGGTTAATCACTATTTACATGAATCTTCCGAATCAATCAATTATTGCCGTATGATGGTAGAATTATTAGCGTATATCAGTCATTATTTTGTACGTATAGTTGTATTAAAATTAGTATTAACAATCTTTTAATTGTGCTATTTATATTACATCGCAAAAAACTATTGATAAATTATCAGTTACAATGAATATAATAATGCGGTTTTGATTACGTTTTCTGATGAAACTAATTTTATAATTACATTTTAATAATCGAACTTTGTATAAAAAAAAATTTTATTATGTCTATTTGTACATATATTTATTATAACATTCAATTTGCCGTATTAAATTATTGTTAACACGTGTACCAAAGAGAATAGATTCAAAATATGCGGATGACTAAGTTTATATTTTTAACTTTTTTACGTAATAATAAATAATGATATATACGTATGTTTACCGGGAATAATTTCACCACTGCCGCCGTTTATCAATATTTCCGAATTTATGACGAGATAAAACGACATTCCATTTAAAATACTAAATATGTAACAAATATGGTTTATATATGTCGAAAGGATTGTATAACAAGTCGTACATGTGATATTTTATATTTTTTCGACGTCACGTCATATACGTAGACGGTTAATCACTATTTACATGCGTCTTCCGAATCAATCAATTATTGCCGTATGATAGTAGAATTATTAGCGTATATCAGTCATTATTTTGTACGTATAGTTGTATTAAAATTAGTATTAACAATCTTTTAATTGTGCTATTTATATTACATCGCAAAAAACTATTGATAAATTATCAGTTACAATGAATATAATAATGCGGTTTTGATTACGTTTTCTGATGAAACTAATTTTATAATTACATTTTAATAATCGAACTTTGTATAAAAAAAAATTTTATTATGTCTATTTGTACATATATTTATTATAACATTCAATTTGCCGTATTAAATTATTGTTAACACGTGTACCAACGAGAATAGATTCGAAATATGTAGATGACTAAGATTATATTTTTAACTTTTTTACGTAATAATAAATAATGATATAAACGTATGTTTACCGGGAATAATTTCACCACTGCCGCCGTTTATCAATATTTCAGAATTTATGACGAGATAAAACGACATTCCATTTAAAATACTAAATATGTAACAAATATGGTTTATATATGTCGAAAGGATTGTATAACAAGTCGTACATGTGATATTTTATATTTTTTCGACGTCACGTCATATACGTAGACGGTTAATCACTATTTACATGCGTCTTCCGAATCAATCAATTATTGCCGTATGATGGTAGAATTATTAGCGTATATCAGTCATTATTTTGTACGTATAGTTGTATTAAAATTAGTATTAACAATCTTTTAATTGTGCTATTTATATTACATCGCAAAAAACTATTGATAAATTATCAGTTACAATGAATATAATAATGCGGTTTTGATTACGTTTTCTGATGAAACTAATTTTATAATTACATTTTAATAATCGAACTTTGTATAAAAAAAAATTTTATTATGTCTATTTGTACATATATTTATTATAACATTCAATTTGCCGTATTAAATTATTGTTAACACGTGTACCAACGAGAATAGATTCAAAATATGCGGATGACTAAGTTTATATTTTTAACTTTTTTACGTAATAATAAATAATGATATATACGTATGTTTACCGGGAATAATTTCACCACTGCCGCCGTTTATCAATATTTCCGAATTTATGACGAGATAAAACGACATTCCATTTAAAATACTAAATATGTAACAAATATGGTTTATATATGTCGAAAGGATTGTATAACAAGTCGTACATGTGATATTTTATATTTTTTCGACGTCACGTCATATACGTAGACGGTTTATCACTATTTACATGCGTCTTCCGAATCAATCAATTATTGCCGTATGATGGTAGAATTATTAGCGTATATCAGTCATTATTTTGTACGTATAGTTGTATTAAAATTAGTATTAACAATCTTTTAATTGTGCTATTTATATTACATCGCAAAAAACTATTGATAAATTATCAGTTACAATGAATATAATAATGCGGTTTTGATTACGTTTTCTGATGAAACTAATTTTAAAATTATATTTTAATAATCGAACTTTGTATAAAAAAAAATTTTATTATGTCTATTTGTACATATTTTTATTATAACATTCAATTTGCCGTATTAAATTATTGTTAACACGTGTACCAAAGAGAATAGATTCGAAATATGCGGATGACTAAGTTTATATTTTTAACTTTTTTACGTAATAATAAATAATGATATATACGTATGTTTACCGGGAATAATTTCACCACTGCCGCCGTTTATCAATATTTCCGAATTTATGACGAGATAAAACGACATTCCATTTAAAATACTAAATATGTAACAAATATGGTTTATATATGTCGAAAGGATTGTATAACAAGTCGTACATGTGATATTTTATATTTTTTCGACGTCACGTCATATACGTAGACGGTTAATCACTATTTACATGCGTCTTCCGAATCAATCAATTATTGCCGTATGATGGTAGAATTATTAGCGTATATCAGTCATTATTTTGTACGTATAGTTGTATTAAAATTAGTATTAACAATCTTTTAATTGTGCTATTTATATTACATCGCAAAAAACTATTGATAAATTATCAGTTACAATGAATATAATAATGCGGTTTTGATTACGTTTTCTGATGAAACTAATTTTAAAATTATATTTTAATAATCGAACTTTGTATAAAAAAAAATTTTATTATGTCTATTTGTACATATATTTATTATAACATTCAATTTGCCGTATTAAATTATTGTTAACACGTGTACCACAGAGAATAGATTCAAAATATGCGGATGACTAAGTTTATATTTTTAACTTTTTTACGTAATAATAAATAATGATATATACGTATGTTTACCGGAAATAATTTCACCACTGCCGCCGTTTATCAATATTTCCGAATATATGACGAGATAAAACGACATTCCATTTAAAATACTAAATATGTAACAAATATGGTTTATATATGTCGAAAGGATTGTATAACAAGTCGTACATGTGATATTTTATATTTTTTCGACGTCACGTCATATACGTAGACGGTTAATCACTATTTACATGCGTCTTCCGAATCAATCAATTATTGCCGTATGATGGTAGAATTATTAGCGTATATCAGTCATTATTTTGTACGTATAGTTGTATTAAAATTAGTATTAACAATCTTTTAATTGTGCTATTTATATTACATCGCAAAAAACTATTGATAAATTATCAGTTACAATGAATATAATAATGCGGTTTTGATTACGTTTTCTGATGAAACTAATTTTAAAATTATATTTTAATAATCGAACTTTGTATAAAAAAAAATTTTATTATGTCTATTTGTACGTATTTTTATTATAACATTCAATTTGCCGTATTAAATTATTGTTAACACGTGTACCAAAGAGAATAGATTCGAAATATGCGGATGACTAAGTTTATATTTTTAACTTTTTTACGTAATAATAAATAATGATATATACGTATGTTTACCGGGAATAATTTCACCACTGCCGCCGTTTATCAATATTTCCGAATTTATGACGAGATAAAACGACATTCCATTTAAAATACTAAATATGTAACAAATATGGTTTATATATGTCGAAAGGATTGTATAACAAGTCGTACATGTGATATTTTATATTTTTTCGACGTCACGTCATATACGTAGACGGTTAATCACTATTTACATGAATCTTCCGAATCAATCAATTATTGCCGTATGATGGTAGAATTATTAGCGTATATCAGTCATTATTTTGTACGTATAGTTGTATTAAAATTAGTATTAACAATCTTTTAATTGTGCTATTTATATTACATCGCAAAAAACTATTGATAAATTATCAGTTACAATGAATATAATAATGCGGTTTTGATTACGTTTTCTGATGAAACTAATTTTATAATTACATTTTAATAATCGAACTTTGTATAAAAAAAAATTTTATTATGTCTATTTGTACATATATTTATTATAACATTCAATTTGCCGTATTAAATTATTGTTAACACGTGTACCAAAGAGAATAGATTCAAAATATGCGGATGACTAAGTTTATATTTTTAACTTTTTTACGTAATAATAAATAATGATATATACGTATGTTTACCGGGAATAATTTCACCACTGCCGCCGTTTATCAATATTTCCGAATTTATGACGAGATAAAACGACATTCCATTTAAAATACTAAATATGTAACAAATATGATTTATATATGTCGAAAGGATTGTATAACAAGTCGTACATGTGATATTTTATATTTTTTCGACGTCACGTCATATACGTAGACGGTTAATCACTATTTACATGCGTCTTCCGAATCAATCAATTATTGCCGTATGATAGTAGAATTATTAGCGTATATCAGTCATTATTTTGTACGTATAGTTGTATTAAAATTAGTATTAACAATCTTTTAATTGTGCTATTTATATTACATCGCAAAAAACTATTGATAAATTATCAGTTACAATGAATATAATAATGCGGTTTTGATTACGTTTTCTGATGAAACTAATTTTATAATTACATTTTAATAATCGAACTTTGTATAAAAAAAAATTTTATTATGTCTATTTGTACATATATTTATTATAACATTCAATTTGCCGTATTAAATTATTGTTAACACGTGTACCAACGAGAATAGATTCGAAATATGTAGATGACTAAGATTATATTTTTAACTTTTTTACGTAATAATAAATAATGATATAAACGTATGTTTACCGGGAATAATTTCACCACTGCCGCCGTTTATCAATATTTCAGAATTTATGACGAGATAAAACGACATTCCATTTAAAATACTAAATATGTAACAAATATGGTTTATATATGTCGAAAGGATTGTATAACAAGTCGTACATGTGATATTTTATATTTTTTCGACGTCACGTCATATACGTAGACGGTTAATCACTATTTACATGCGTCTTCCGAATCAATCAATTATTGCCGTATGATGGTAGAATTATTAGCGTATATCAGTCATTATTTTGTACGTATAGTTGTATTAAAATTAGTATTAACAATCTTTTAATTGTGCTATTTATATTACATCGCAAAAAACTATTGATAAATTATCAGTTACAATGAATATAATAATGCGGTTTTGATTACGTTTTCTGATGAAACTAATTTTATAATTACATTTTAATAATCGAACTTTGTATAAAAAAAAATTTTATTATGTCTATTTGTACATATATTTATTATAACATTCAATTTGCCGTATTAAATTATTGTTAACACGTGTACCAACGAGAATAGATTCAAAATATGCGGATGACTAAGTTTATATTTTTAACTTTTTTACGTAATAATAAATAATGATATATACGTATGTTTACCGGGAATAATTTCACCACTGCCGCCGTTTATCAATATTTCCGAATTTATGACGAGATAAAACGACATTCCATTTAAAATACTAAATATGTAACAAATATGGTTTATATATGTCGAAAGGATTGTATAACAAGTCGTACATGTGATATTTTATATTTTTTCGACGTCACGTCATATACGTAGACGGTTTATCACTATTTACATGCGTCTTCCGAATCAATCAATTATTGCCGTATGATGGTAGAATTATTAGCGTATATCAGTCATTATTTTGTACGTATAGTTGTATTAAAATTAGTATTAACAATCTTTTAATTGTGCTATTTATATTACATCGCAAAAAACTATTGATAAATTATCAGTTACAATGAATATAATAATGCGGTTTTGATTACGTTTTCTGATGAAACTAATTTTATAATTGCATTTTAATAATCGAACTTTGTATAAAAAAAAATTTTATTATGTCTATTTGTACATATATTTATTATAACATTCAATTTGCCGTATTAAATTATTGTTAACACGTGTACCAACGAGAATAGATTCGAAATATGCAGATGACTAAGATTATATTTTTAACTTTTTTACGTAATAATAAATAATGATATAAACGTATGTTTACCGGGAATAATTTCACCACTGCCGCCGTTTATCAATATTTCCGAATTTATGACGAGATAAAACGACATTCCATTTAAAATACTAAATATGTAACAAATATGGTTTATATATGTCGAAAGGATTGTATAACAAGTCGTACATGTGATATTTTATATTTTTTCGACGTCACGTCATATACGTAGACGGTTAATCACTATTTACATGAATCTTCCGAATCAATCAATTATTGCCGTATGATGGTAGAATTATTAGCGTATATCAGTCATTATTTTGTACGTATAGTTGTATTAAAATTAGTATTAACAATCTTTTAATTGTGCTATTTATATTACATCGCAAAAAACTATTGATAAATTATCAGTTACAATGAATATAATAATGCGGTTTTGATTACGTTTTCTGATGAAACTAATTTTATAATTACATTTTAATAATCGAACTTTGTATAAAAAAAAATTTTATTATGTCTATTTGTACATATATTTATTATAACATTCAATTTGCCGTATTAAATTATTGTTAACACGTGTACCAAAGAGAATAGATTCAAAATATGCGGATGACTAAGTTTATATTTTTAACTTTTTTACGTAATAATAAATAATGATATATACGTATGTTTACCGGGAATAATTTCACCACTGCCGCCGTTTATCAATATTTCCGAATTTATGACGAGATAAAACGACATTCCATTTAAAATACTAAATATGTAACAAATATGGTTTATATATGTCGAAAGGATTGTATAACAAGTCGTACATGTGATATTTTATATTTTTTCGACGTCACGTCATATACGTAGACGGTTAATCACTATTTACATGCGTCTTCCGAATCAATCAATTATTGCCGTATGATAGTAGAATTATTAGCGTATATCAGTCATTATTTTGTACGTATAGTTGTATTAAAATTAGTATTAACAATCTTTTAATTGTGCTATTTATATTACATCGCAAAAAACTATTGATAAATTATCAGTTACAATGAATATAATAATGCGGTTTTGATTACGTTTTCTGATGAAACTAATTTTATAATTACATTTTAATAATCGAACTTTGTATAAAAAAAAATTTTATTATGTCTATTTGTACATATATTTATTATAACATTCAATTTGCCGTATTAAATTATTGTTAACACGTGTACCAACGAGAATAGATTCGAAATATGTAGATGACTAAGATTATATTTTTAACTTTTTTACGTAATAATAAATAATGATATAAACGTATGTTTACCGGGAATAATTTCACCACTGCCGCCGTTTATCAATATTTCCGAATTTATGACGAGATAAAACGACATTCCATTTAAAATACTAAATATGTAACAAATATGGTTTATATATGTCGAAAGGATTGTATAACAAGTCGTACATGTGATATTTTATATTTTTTCGACGTCACGTCATATACGTAGACGGTTAATCACTATTTACATGCGTCTTCCGAATCAATCAATTATTGCCGTATGATGGTAGAATTATTAGCGTATATCAGTCATTATTTTGTACGTATAGTTGTATTAAAATTAGTATTAACAATCTTTTAATTGTGCTATTTATATTACATCGCAAAAAACTATTGATAAATTATCAGTTACAATGAATATAATAATGCGGTTTTGATTACGTTTTCTGAGGAAACTAATTTTATAATTGCATTTTAATAATCGAACTTTGTATAAAAAAAAATTTTATTATGTCTATTTGTACATATATTTATTATAACATTCAATTTGCCGTATTAAATTATTGTTAACACGTGTACCAACGAGAATAGATTCGAAATATGCAGATGACTAAGATTATATTTTTAACTTTTTTACGTAATAATAAATAATGATATAAACGTATGTTTACCGGGAATAATTTCACCACTGCCGCCGTTTATCAATATTTCCGAATTTATGACGAGATAAAACGACATTCCATTTAAAATACTAAATATGTAACAAATATGGTTTATATATGTCGAAAGGATTGTATAACAAGTCGTACATGTGATATTTTATATTTTTTCGACGTCACGTCATATACGTAGACGGTTTATCACTATTTACATGCGTCTTCCGAATCAATCAATTATTGCCGTATGATGGTAGAATTATTAGCGTATATCAGTCATTATTTTGTACGTATAGTTGTATTAAAATTAGTATTAACAATCTTTTAATTGTGCTATTTATATTACATCGCAAAAAACTATTGATAAATTATCAGTTACAATGAATATAATAATGCGGTTTTGATTACGTTTTCTGATGAAACTAATTTTAAAATTATATTTTAATAATCGAACTTTGCATAAAAAAAAATTTTATTATGTCTATTTGTACATATTTTTATTATAACATTCAATTTGCCGTATTAAATTATTGTTAACACGTGTACCAAAGAGAATAGATTCGAAATATGCGGATGACTAAGTTTATATTTTTAACTTTTTTACGTAATAATAAATAATGATATATACGTATGTTTACCGGGAATAATTTCACCACTGCCGCCGTTTATCAATATTTCCGAATTTATGACGAGATAAAACGACATTCCATTTAAAATACTAAATATGTAACAAATATGGTTTATATATGTCGAAAGGATTGTATAACAAGTCGTACATGTGATATTTTATATTTTTTCGACGTCACGTCATATACGTAGACGGTTAATCACTATTTACATGAATCTTCCGAATCAATCAATTATTGCCGTATGATGGTAGAATTATTAGCGTATATCAGTCATTATTTTGTACGTATAGTTGTATTAAAATTAGTATTAACAATCTTTTAATTGTGCTATTTATATTACATCGCAAAAAACTATTGATAAATTATCAGTTACAATGAATATAATAATGCGGTTTTGATTACGTTTTCTGATGAAACTAATTTTAAAATTATATTTTAATAATCGAACTTTGTATAAAAAAAAATTTTATTATGTCTATTTGTACATATTTTTATTATAACATTCAATTTGCCGTATTAAATTATTGTTAACACGTGTACCAAAGAGAATAGATTCGAAATATGCGGATGACTAAGTTTATATTTTTAACTTTTTTACGTAATAATAAATAATGATATATACGTATGTTTACCGGGAATAATTTCACCACTGCCGCCGTTTATCAATATTTCCGAATTTATGACGAGATAAAACGACATTCCATTTAAAATACTAAATATGTAACAAATATGGTTTATATATGTCGAAAGGATTGTATAACAAGTCGTACATGTGATATTTTATATTTTTTCGACGTCACGTCATATACGTAGACGGTTAATCACTATTTACATGCGTCTTCCGAATCAATCAATTATTGCCGTATGATGGTAGAATTATTAGCGTATATCAGTCATTATTTTGTACGTATAGTTGTATTAAAATTAGTATTAACAATCTTTTAATTGTGCTATTTATATTACATCGCAAAAAACTATTGATAAATTATCAGTTACAATGAATATAATAATGCGGTTTTGATTACGTTTTCTGATGAAACTAATTTTAAAATTATATTTTAATAATCGAACTTTGTATAAAAAAAAATTTTATTATGTCTATTTGTACATATTTTTATTATAACATTCAATTTGCCGTATTAAATTATTGTTAACACGTGTACCAAAGAGAATAGATTCGAAATATGCGGATGACTAAGTTTATATTTTTAACTTTTTTACGTAATAATAAATAATGATATATACGTATGTTTACCGGGAATAATTTCACCACTGCCGCCGTTTATCAATATTTCCGAATTTATGACGAGATAAAACGACATTCCATTTAAAATACTAAATATGTAACAAATATGGTTTATATATGTCGAAAGGATTGTATAACAAGTCGTACATGTGATATTTTATATTTTTTCGACGTCACGTCATATACGTAGACGGTTAATCACTATTTACATGCGTCTTCCGAATCAATAAATTATTGCCGTATGATGGTAGAATTATTAGCGTATATCAGTCATTATTTTGTACGTATAGTTGTATTAAAATTAGTATTAACAATCTTTTAATTGTGCTATTTATATTACATCGCAAAAAACTATTGATAAATTATCAGTTACAATGAATATAATAATGCGGTTTTGATTACGTTTTCTGATGAAACTAATTTTAAAATTATATTTTAATAATCGAACTTTGTATAAAAAAAAATTTTATTATGTCTATTTGTACATATTTTTATTATAACATTCAATTTGCCGTATTAAATTATTGTTAACACGTGTACCAAAGAGAATAGATTCGAAATATGCGGATGACTAAGTTTATATTTTTAACTTTTTTACGTAATAATAAATAATGATATATACGTATGTTTACCGGGAATAATTTCACCACTGCCGCCGTTTATCAATATTTCCGAATTTATGACGAGATAAAACGACATTCCATTTAAAATACTAAATATGTAACAAATATGGTTTATATATGTCGAAAGGATTGTATAACAAGTCGTACATGTGATATTTTATATTTTTTCGACGTCACGTCATATACGTAGACGGTTAATCACTATTTACATGCGTCTTCCGAATCAATAAATTATTGCCGTATGATGGTAGAATTATTAGCGTATATCAGTCATTATTTTGTACGTATAGTTGTATTAAAATTAGTATTAACAATCTTTTAATTGTGCTATTTATATTACATCGCAAAAAACTATTGATAAATTATCAGTTACAATGAATATAATAATGCGGTTTTGATTACGTTTTCTGATGAAACTAATTTTAAAATTATATTTTAATAATCGAACTTTGTATAAAAAAAAATTTTATTATGTCTATTTGTACATATTTTTATTATAACATTCAATTTGCCGTATTAAATTATTGTTAACACGTGTACCAAAGAGAATAGATTCGAAATATGCGGATGACTAAGTTTATATTTTTAACTTTTTTACGTAATAATAAATAATGATATATACGTATGTTTACCGGGAATAATTTCACCACTGCCGCCGTTTATCAATATTTCCGAATTTATGACGAGATAAAACGACATTCCATTTAAAATACTAAATATGTAACAAATATGGTTTATATATGTCGAAAGGATTGTATAACAAGTCGTACATGTGATATTTTATATTTTTTCGACGTCACGTCATATACGTAGACGGTTAATCACTATTTACATGCGTCTTCCGAATCAATCAATTATTGCCGTATGATGGTAGAATTATTAGCGTATATCAGTCATTATTTTGTACGTATAGTTGTATTAAAATTAGTATTAACAATCTTTTAATTGTGCTATTTATATTACATCGCAAAAAACTATTGATAAATTATCAGTTACAATGAATATAATAATGCGGTTTTGATTACGTTTTCTGATGAAACTAATTTTAAAATTATATTTTAATAATCGAACTTTGTATAAAAAAAAATTTTATTATGTCTATTTGTACATATTTTTATTATAACATTCAATTTGCCGTATTAAATTATTGTTAACACGTGTACCAAAGAGAATAGATTCGAAATATGCGGATGACTAAGTTTATATTTTTAACTTTTTTACGTAATAATAAATAATGATATATACGTATGTTTACCGGGAATAATTTCACCACTGCCGCCGTTTATCAATATTTCCGAATTTATGACGAGATAAAACGACATTCCATTTAAAATACTAAATATGTAACAAATATGGTTTATATATGTCGAAAGGATTGTATAACAAGTCGTACATGTGATATTTTATATTTTTTCGACGTCACGTCATATACGTAGACGGTTAATCACTATTTACATGCGTCTTCCGAATCAATCAATTATTGCCGTATGATGGTAGAATTATTAGCGTATATCAGTCATTATTTTGTACGTATAGTTGTATTAAAATTAGTATTAACAATCTTTTAATTGTGCTATTTATATTACATCGCAAAAAACTATTGATAAATTATCAGTTACAATGAATATAATAATGCGGTTTTGATTACGTTTTCTGATGAAACTAATTTTAAAATTATATTTTAATAATCGAACTTTGTAAAAAAAAAAATTTTATTATGTCTATTTGTACATATTTTTATTATAACATTCAATTTGCCGTATTAAATTATTGTTAACACGTGTACCAAAGAGAATAGATTCGAAATATGCGGATGACTAAGTTTATATTTTTAACTTTTTTACGTAATAATAAATAATGATATATACGTATGTTTACCGGGAATAATTTCACCACTGCCGCCGTTTATCAATATTTCCGAATTTATGACGAGATAAAACGACATTCCATTTAAAATACTAAATATGTAACAAATATGGTTTATATATGTCGAAAGGATTGTATAACAAGTCGTACATGTGATATTTTATATTTTTTCGACGTCACGTCATATACGTAGACGGTTAATCACTATTTACATGCGTCTTCCGAATCAATAAATTATTGCCGTATGATGGTAGAATTATTAGCGTATATCAGTCATTATTTTGTACGTATAGTTGTATTAAAATTAGTATTAACAATCTTTTAATTGTGCTATTTATATTACATCGCAAAAAACTATTGATAGATTATCAGTTACAATGAATATAATAATGCGGTTTTGATTACGTTTTCTGATGAAACTAATTTTAAAATTATATTTTAATAATCGAACTTTGTATAAAAAAAAATTTTATTATGTCTATTTGTACATATTTTTATTATAACATTCAATTTGCCGTATTAAATTATTGTTAACACGTGTACCAAAGAGAATAGATTCGAAATATGCGGATGACTAAGTTTATATTTTTAACTTTTTTACGTAATAATAAATAATGATATATACGTATGTTTACCGGGAATAATTTCACCACTGCCGCCGTTTATCAATATTTCCGAATTTATGACGAGATAAAACGACATTCCATTTAAAATACTAAATATGTAACAAATATGGTTTATATATGTCGAAAGGATTGTATAACAAGTCGTACATGTGATATTTTATATTTTTTCGACGTCACGTCATATACGTAGACGGTTAATCACTATTTACATGCGTCTTCCGAATCAATCAATTATTGCCGTATGATGGTAGAATTATTAGCGTATATCAGTCATTATTTTGTACGTATAGTTGTATTAAAATTAGTATTAACAATCTTTTAATTGTGCTATTTATATTACATCGCAAAAAACTATTGATAAATTATCAGTTACAATGAATATAATAATGCGGTTTTGATTACGTTTTCTGATGAAACTAATTTTAAAATTATATTTTAATAATCGAACTTTGTATAAAAAAAAATTTTATTATGTCTATTTGTACATATATTTATTATAACATTCAATTTGCCGTATTAAATTATTGTTAACACGTGTACCAAAGAGAATAGATTCGAAATATGCGGATGACTAAGTTTATATTTTTAACTTTTTTACGTAATAATAAATAATGATATATACGTATGTTTACCGGGAATAATTTCACCACTGCCGCCGTTTATCAATATTTCCGAATTTATGACGAGATAAAACGACATTCCATTTAAAATACTAAATATGTAACAAATATGGTTTATATATGTCGAAAGGATTGTATAACAAGTCGTACATGTGATATTTTATATTTTTTCGACGTCACGTCATATACGTAGACGGTTAATCACTATTTACATGCGTCTTCCGAATCAATCAATTATTGCCGTATGATGGTAGAATTATTAGCGTATATCAGTCATTATTTTGTACGTATAGTTGTATTAAAATTAGTATTAACAATCTTTTAGTTGTGCTATTTATATTACATCGCAAAAAACTATTGATAATTATCAGTTACAAGGAATATAATAATGCGGTTTTGATTACGTTTTCTGATGAAACTAATTTTAAAATTATATTTTAATAATCGAACTTTGTATAAAAAAAAATTTTATTATGTCTATTTGTACATATTTTTATTATAACATTCAATTTGCCGTATTAAATTATTGTTAACAAGTGTACCACAGAGAATAGATTCGAAATATGCGGATGACTAAGTTTATATTTTTAACTTTTTTACGTAATAATAAATAATGATATATACGTATGTTTACCGGAAATAATTTCACCACTGCCGCCGTTTATCAATATTTCCGAATATATGACGAGATAAAACGACATTCCATTTAAAATACTAAATATGTAACAAATATGGTTTATATATGTCGAAAGGATTGTATAACAAGTCGTACATGTGATATTTTATATTTTTTCGACGTCACGTCATATACGTAGACGGTTAATCACTATTTACATGCGTCTTCCGAATCAATAAATTATTGCCGTATGATGGTAGAATTATTAGCGTATATCAGTCATTATTTTGTACGTATAGTTGTATTAAAATTAGTATTAACAATCTTTTAATTGTGCTATTTATATTACATCGCAAAAAACTATTGATAGATTATCAGTTACAATGAATATAATAATGCGGTTTTGATTACGTTTTCTGATGAAACTAATTTTAAAATTATATTTTAATAATCGAACTTTGTATAAAAAAAAATTTTATTATGTCTATTTGTACATATTTTTATTATAACATTCAATTTGCCGTATTAAATTATTGTTAACAAGTGTACCACAGAGAATAGATTCGAAATATGCGGATGACTAAGTTTATATTTTTAACTTTTTTACGTAATAATAAATAATGATATATACGTATGTTTACCGGAAATAATTTCACCACTGCCGCCGTTTATCAATATTTCCGAATATATGACGAGATAAAACGACATTCCATTTAAAATACTAAATATGTAACAAATATGGTTTATATATGTCGAAAGGATTGTATAACAAGTCGTACATGTGATATTTTATATTTTTTCGACGTCACGTCATATACGTAGACGGTTAATCACTATTTACATGCGTCTTCCGAATCAATAAATTATTGCCGTATGATGGTAGAATTATTAGCGTATATCAGTCATTATTTTGTACGTATAGTTGTATTAAAATTAGTATTAACAATCTTTTAATTGTGCTATTTATATTACATCGCAAAAAACTATTGATAGATTATCAGTTACAATGAATATAATAATGCGGTTTTGATTACGTTTTCTGATGAAACTAATTTTAAAATTATATTTTAATAATCGAACTTTGTATAAAAAAAAATTTTATTATGTCTATTTGTACATATTTTTATTATAACATTCAATTTGCCGTATTAAATTATTGTTAACACGTGTACCAAAGAGAATAGATTCGAAATATGCGGATGACTAAGTTTATATTTTTAACTTTTTTACGTAATAATAAATAATGATATATACGTATGTTTACCGGGAATAATTTCACCACTGCCGCCGTTTATCAATATTTCCGAATTTATGACGAGATAAAACGACATTCCATTTAAAATACTAAATATGTAACAAATATGGTTTATATATGTCGAAAGGATTGTATAACAAGTCGTACATGTGATATTTTATATTTTTTCGACGTCACGTCATATACGTAGACGGTTAATCACTATTTACATGCGTCTTCCGAATCAATCAATTATTGCCGTATGATGGTAGAATTATTAGCGTATATCAGTCATTATTTTGTACGTATAGTTGTATTAAAATTAGTATTAACAATCTTTTAATTGTGCTATTTATATTACATCGCAAAAAACTATTGATAAATTATCAGTTACAATGAATATAATAATGCGGTTTTGATTACGTTTTCTGATGAAACTAATTTTAAAATTATATTTTAATAATCGAACTTTGCATAAAAAAAAATTTTATTATGTCTATTTGTACATATTTTTATTATAACATTCAATTTGCCGTATTAAATTATTGTTAACACGTGTACCAAAGAGAATAGATTCGAAATATGCGGATGACTAAGTTTATATTTTTAACTTTTTTACGTAATAATAAATAATGATATATACGTATGTTTACCGGGAATAATTTCACCACTGCCGCCGTTTATCAATATTTCCGAATTTATGACGAGATAAAACGACATTCCATTTAAAATACTAAATATGTAACAAATATGGTTTATATATGTCGAAAGGATTGTATAACAAGTCGTACATGTGATATTTTATATTTTTTCGACGTCACGTCATATACGTAGACGGTTAATCACTATTTACATGCGTCTTCCGAATCAATCAATTATTGCCGTATGATGGTAGAATTATTAGCGTATATCAGTCATTATTTTGTACGTATAGTTGTATTAAAATTAGTATTAACAATCTTTTTATTGTGCTATTTATATTACATCGCAAAAAACTATTGATAAATTATCAGTTACAATGAATATAATAATGCGGTTTTGATTACGTTTTCTGATGAAACTAATTTTAAAATTATATTTTAATAATCGAACTTTGCATAAAAAAAAATTTTATTATGTCTATTTGTACATATTTTTATTATAACATTCAATTTGCCGTATTAAATTATTGTTAACACGTGTACCAAAGAGAATAGATTCGAAATATGCGGATGACTAAGTTTATATTTTTAACTTTTTTACGTAATAATAAATAATGATATATACGTATGTTTACCGGGAATAATTTCACCACTGCCGCCGTTTATCAATATTTCCGAATTTATGACGAGATAAAACGACATTCCATTTAAAATACTAAATATGTAACAAATATGGTTTATATATGTCGAAAGGATTGTATAACAAGTCGTACATGTGATATTTTATATTTTTTCGACGTCACGTCATATACGTAGACGGTTAATCACTATTTACATGCGTCTTCCGAATCAATCAATTATTGCCGTATGATGGTAGAATTATTAGCGTATATCAGTCATTATTTTGTACGTATAGTTGTATTAAAATTAGTATTAACAATCTTTTAATTGTGCTATTTATATTACATCGCAAAAAACTATTGATAAATTATCAGTTACAATGAATATAATAATGCGGTTTTGATAACGTTTTCTGATGAAACTAATTTTAAAATTATATTTTAATAATCGAACTTTGTATAAAAAAAAATTTTATTATGTCTATTTGTACATATTTTTATTATAACATTCAATTTGCCGTATTAAGTTATTGTTAACACGTGTACCAAAGAGAATAGATTCGAAATATGCGGATGACTAAGTTTATATTTTTAACTTTTTTACGTAATAATAAATAATGATATATACGTATGTTTACCGGGAATAATTTCACCACTGCCGCCGTTTATCAATATTTCCGAATTTATGACGAGATAAAACGACATTCCATTTAAAATACTAAATATGTAACAAATATGGTTTATATATGTCGAAAGGATTGTATAACAAGTCGTACATGTGATATTTTATATTTTTTCGACGTCACGTCATATACGTAGACGGTTAATCACTATTTACATGCGTCTTCCGAATCAATCAATTATTGCCGTATGATGGTAGAATTATTAGCGTATATCAGTCATTATTTTGTACGTATAGTTGTATTAAAATTAGTATTAACAATCTTTTTATTGTGCTATTTATATTACATCGCAAAAAACTATTGATAAATTATCAGTTACAATGAATATAATAATGCGGTTTTGATTACGTTTTCTGATGAAACTAATTTTAAAATTATATTTTAATAATCGAACTTTGCATAAAAAAAAATTTTATTATGTCTATTTGTACATATTTTTATTATAACATTCAATTTGCCGTATTAAATTATTGTTAACACGTGTACCAAAGAGAATAGATTCGAAATATGCGGATGACTAAGTTTATATTTTTAACTTTTTTACGTAATAATAAATAATGATATATACGTATGTTTACCGGGAATAATTTCACCACTGCCGCCGTTTATCAATATTTCCGAATTTATGACGAGATAAAACGACATTCCATTTAAAATACTAAATATGTAACAAATATGGTTTATATATGTCGAAAGGATTGTATAACAAGTCGTACATGTGATATTTTATATTTTTTCGACGTCACGTCATATACGTAGACGGTTAATCACTATTTACATGCGTCTTCCGAATCAATCAATTATTGCCGTATGATGGTAGAATTATTAGCGTATATCAGTCATTATTTTGTACGTATAGTTGTATTAAAATTAGTATTAACAATCTTTTAATTGTGCTATTTATATTACATCGCAAAAAACTATTGATAAATTATCAGTTACAATGAATATAATAATGCGGTTTTGATAACGTTTTCTGATGAAACTAATTTTAAAATTATATTTTAATAATCGAACTTTGTATAAAAAAAAATTTTATTATGTCTATTTGTACATATTTTTATTATAACATTCAATTTGCCGTATTAAGTTATTGTTAACACGTGTACCAAAGAGAATAGATTCGAAATATGCGGATGACTAAGTTTATATTTTTAACTTTTTTACGTAATAATAAATAATGATATATACGTATGTTTACCGGGAATAATTTCACCACTGCCGCCGTTTATCAATATTTCCGAATTTATGACGAGATAAAACGACATTCCATTTAAAATACTAAATATGTAACAAATATGGTTTATATATGTCGAAAGGATTGTATAACAAGTCGTACATGTGATATTTTATATTTTTTCGACGTCACGTCATATACGTAGACGGTTAATCACTATTTACATGCGTCTTCCGAATCAATCAATTATTGCCGTATGATGGTAGAATTATTAGCGTATATCAGTCATTATTTTGTACGTATAGTTGTATTAAAATTAGTATTAACAATCTTTTAATTGTGCTATTTATATTACATCGCAAAAAACTATTGATAAATTATCAGTTACAATGAATATAATAATGCGGTTTTGATTACGTTTTCTGATGAAACTAATTTTAAAATTATATTTTAATAATCGAACTTTGTATAAAAAAAAATTTTATTATGTCTATTTGTACATATATTTATTATAACATTCAATTTGCCGTATTAAATTATTGTTAACACGTGTACCAAAGAGAATAGATTCGAAATATGCGGATGACTAAGTTTATATTTTTAACTTTTTTACGTAATAATAAATAATGATATATACGTATGTTTACCGGGAATAATTTCACCACTGCCGCCGTTTATCAATATTTCCGAATTTATGACGAGATAAAACGACATTCCATTTAAAATACTAAATATGTAACAAATATGGTTTATATATGTCGAAAGGATTGTATAACAAGTCGTACATGTGATATTTTATATTTTTTCGACGTCACGTCATATACGTAGACGGTTAATCACTATTTACATGCGTCTTCCGAATCAATCAATTATTGCCGTATGATGGTAGAATTATTAGCGTATATCAGTCATTATTTTGTACGTATAGTTGTATTAAAATTAGTATTAACAATCTTTTTATTGTGCTATTTATATTACATCGCAAAAAACTATTGATAAATTATCAGTTACAATGAATATAATAATGCGGTTTTGATTACGTTTTCTGATGAAACTAATTTTAAAATTATATTTTAATAATCGAACTTTGCATAAAAAAAAATTTTATTATGTCTATTTGTACATATTTTTATTATAACATTCAATTTGCCGTATTAAATTATTGTTAACACGTGTACCAAAGAGAATAGATTCGAAATATGCGGATGACTAAGTTTATATTTTTAACTTTTTTACGTAATAATAAATAATGATATATACGTATGTTTACCGGGAATAATTTCACCACTGCCGCCGTTTATCAATATTTCCGAATTTATGACGAGATAAAACGACATTCCATTTAAAATACTAAATATGTAACAAATATGGTTTATATATGTCGAAAGGATTGTATAACAAGTCGTACATGTGATATTTTATATTTTTTCGACGTCACGTCATATACGTAGACGGTTAATCACTATTTACATGCGTCTTCCGAATCAATCAATTATTGCCGTATGATGGTAGAATTATTAGCGTATATCAGTCATTATTTTGTACGTATAGTTGTATTAAAATTAGTATTAACAATCTTTTAATTGTGCTATTTATATTACATCGCAAAAAACTATTGATAAATTATCAGTTACAATGAATATAATAATGCGGTTTTGATAACGTTTTCTGATGAAACTAATTTTAAAATTATATTTTAATAATCGAACTTTGTATAAAAAAAAATTTTATTATGTCTATTTGTACATATTTTTATTATAACATTCAATTTGCCGTATTAAATTATTGTTAACACGTGTACCAAAGAGAATAGATTCGAAATATGCGGATGACTAAGTTTATATTTTTAACTTTTTTACGTAATAATAAATAATGATATATACGTATGTTTACCGGGAATAATTTCACCACTGCCGCCGTTTATCAATATTTCCGAATTTATGACGAGATAAAACGACATTCCATTTAAAATACTAAATATGTAACAAATATGGTTTATATATGTCGAAAGGATTGTATAACAAGTCGTACATGTGATATTTTATATTTTTTCGACGTCACGTCATATACGTAGACGGTTAATCACTATTTACATGCGTCTTCCGAATCAATCAATTATTGCCGTATGATGGTAGAATTATTAGCGTATATCAGTCATTATTTTGTACGTATAGTTGTATTAAAATTAGTATTAACAATCTTTTAATTGTGCTATTTATATTACATCGCAAAAAACTATTGATAAATTATCAGTTACAATGAATATAATAATGCGGTTTTGATTACGTTTTCTGATGAAACTAATTTTAAAATTATATTTTAATAATCGAACTTTGTATAAAAAAAAATTTTATTATGTCTATTTGTACATATATTTATTATAACATTCAATTTGCCGTATTAAATTATTGTTAACACGTGTACCAAAGAGAATAGATTCGAAATATGCGGATGACTAAGTTTATATTTTTAACTTTTTTACGTAATAATAAATAATGATATATACGTATGTTTACCGGGAATAATTTCACCACTGCCGCCGTTTATCAATATTTCCGAATTTATGACGAGATAAAACGACATTCCATTTAAAATACTAAATATGTAACAAATATGGTTTATATATGTCGAAAGGATTGTATAACAAGTCGTACATGTGATATTTTATATTTTTTCGACGTCACGTCATATACGTAGACGGTTAATCACTATTTACATGCGTCTTCCGAATCAATCAATTATTGCCGTATGATGGTAGAATTATTAGCGTATATCAGTCATTATTTTGTACGTATAGTTGTATTAAAATTAGTATTAACAATCTTTTAGTTGTGCTATTTATATTACATCGCAAAAAACTATTGATAATTATCAGTTACAAGGAATATAATAATGCGGTTTTGATTACGTTTTCTGATGAAACTAATTTTAAAATTATATTTTAATAATCGAACTTTGTATAAAAAAAAATTTTATTATGTCTATTTGTACATATTTTTATTATAACATTCAATTTGCCGTATTAAATTATTGTTAACACGTGTACCACAGAGAATAGATTCGAAATATGCGGATGACTAAGTTTATATTTTTAACTTTTTTACGTAATAATAAATAATGATATATACGTATGTTTACCGGAAATAATTTCACCACTGCCGCCGTTTATCAATATTTCCGAATATATGACGAGATAAAACGACATTCCATTTAAAATACTAAATATGTAACAAATATGGTTTATATATGTCGAAAGGATTGTATAACAAGTCGTACATGTGATATTTTATATTTTTTCGACGTCACGTCATATACGTAGACGGTTAATCACTATTTACATGCGTCTTCCGAATCAATCAATTATTGCCGTATGATGGTAGAATTATTAGCGTATATCAGTCATTATTTTGTACGTATAGTTGTATTAAAATTAGTATTAACAATCTTTTAATTGTGCTATTTATATTACATCGCAAAAAACTATTGATAAATTATCAGTTACAATGAATATAATAATGCGGTTTTGATTACGTTTTCTGATGAAACTAATTTTAAAATTATATTTTAATAATCGAACTTTGTATAAAAAAAAATTTTATTATGTCTATTTGTACATATTTTTATTATAACATTCAATTTGCCGTATTAAATTATTGTTAACACGTGTACCAAAGAGAATAGATTCGAAATATGCGGATGACTAAGTTTATATTTTTAACTTTTTTACGTAATAATAAATAATGATATATACGTATGTTTACCGGGAATAATTTCACCACTGCCGCCGTTTATCAATATTTCCGAATTTATGACGAGATAAAACGACATTCCATTTAAAATACTAAATATGTAACAAATATGGTTTATATATGTCGAAAGGATTGTATAACAAGTCGTACATGTGATATTTTATATTTTTTCGACGTCACGTCATATACGTAGACGGTTAATCACTATTTACATGCGTCTTCCGAATCAATCAATTATTGCCGTATGATGGTAGAATTATTAGCGTATATCAGTCATTATTTTGTACGTATAGTTGTATTAAAATTAGTATTAACAATCTTTTAATTGTGCTATTTATATTACATCGCAAAAAACTATTGATAAATTATCAGTTACAATGAATATAATAATGCGGTTTTGATTACGTTTTCTGATGAAACTAATTTTAAAATTATATTTTAATAATCGAACTTTGTATAAAAAAAAATTTTATTATGTCTATTTGTACATATATTTATTATAACATTCAATTTGCCGTATTAAATTATTGTTAACACGTGTACCAAAGAGAATAGATTCGAAATATGCGGATGACTAAGTTTATATTTTTAACTTTTTTACGTAATAATAAATAATGATATATACGTATGTTTACCGGGAATAATTTCACCACTGCCGCCGTTTATCAATATTTCCGAATTTATGACGAGATAAAACGACATTCCATTTAAAATACTAAATATGTAACAAATATGGTTTATATATGTCGAAAGGATTGTATAACAAGTCGTACATGTGATATTTTATATTTTTTCGACGTCACGTCATATACGTAGACGGTTAATCACTATTTACATGAATCTTCCGAATCAATCAATTATTGCCGTATGATGGTAGAATTATTAGCGTATATCAGTCATTATTTTGTACGTATAGTTGTATTAAAATTAGTATTAACAATCTTTTAATTGTGCTATTTATATTACATCGCAAAAAACTATTGATAAATTATCAGTTACAATGAATATAATAATGCGGTTTTGATTACGTTTTCTGATGAAACTAATTTAAAAATTACATTTTAATAATCGAACTTTGTATAAAAAAAAATTTTATTATGTCTATTTGTACATATATTTATTATAACATTCAATTTGCCGTATTAAATTATTGTTAACACGTGTACCAAAGAGAATAGATTCGAAATATGCGGATGACTAAGTTTATATTTTTAACTTTTTAACGTAATAATAAATAATGATATATACGTATGTTTACCGGGAATAATTTCACCACTGCCGCCGTTTATCAATATTTCCGAATTTATGACGAGATAAAACGACATTCCATTTAAAATACTAAATATGTAACAAATATGGTTTATATATGTCGAAAGGATTGTATAACAAGTCGTACATGTGATATTTTATATTTTTTCGACGTCACGTCATATACGTAGACGGTTAATCACTATTTACATGCGTCTTCCGAATCAATCAATTATTGCCGTATGATGGTAGAATTATTAGCGTATATCAGTCATTATTTTGTACGTATAGTTGTATTAAAATTAGTATTAACAATCTTTTAATTGTGCTATTTATATTACATCGCAAAAAACTATTGATAAATTATCAGTTACAATGAATATAATAATGCGGTTTTGATTACGTTTTCTGAGGAAACTAATTTTATAATTGCATTTTAATAATCGAACTTTGTATAAAAAAAAATTTTATTATGTCTATTTGTACATATATTTATTATAACATTCAATTTGCCGTATTAAATTATTGTTAACACGTGTACCAACGAGAATAGATTCGAAATATGCAGATGACTAAGATTATATTTTTAACTTTTTTACGTAATAATAAATAATGATATAAACGTATGTTTACCGGGAATAATTTCACCACTGCCGCCGTTTATCAATATTTCCGAATTTATGACGAGATAAAACGACATTCCATTTAAAATACTAAATATGTAACAAATATGGTTTATATATGTCGAAAGGATTGTACAACAAGTCGTACATGTGATATTTTATATTTTTTCGACGTCACGTCATATACGTAGACGGTTAATCACTATTTACATGCGTCTTCCGAATCAATCAATTATTGCCGTATGATGGTAGAATTATTAGCGTATATCAGTCATTATTTTGTACGTATAGTTGTATTAAAATTAGTATTAACAATCTTTTAATTGTGCTATTTATATTACATCGCAAAAAACTATTGATAAATTATCAGTTACAATGAATATAATAATGCGGTTTTGATTACGTTTTCTGATGAAACTAATTTTATAATTACATTTTAATAATCGAACTTTGTATAAAAAAAAATTTTATTATGTCTATTTGTACATATATTTATTATAACTTTCAATTTGCCGTATTAAATTATTGTTAACACGTGTACCAACGAGAATAGATTCGAAATATGTAGATGACTAAGATTATATTTTTAACTTTTTTACGTAATAATAAATAATGATATATACGTATGTTTACCGGGAATAATTTCACCACTGCCGCCGTTTATCAATATTTCAGAATTTATGACGAGATAAAACGACATTCCATTTAAAATACTAAATATGTAACAAATATGGTTTATATATGTCGAAAGGATTGTATAACAAGTCGTACATGTGATATTTTATATTTTTTCGACGTCACGTCATATACGTAGACGGTTAATCACTATTTACATGCGTCTTCCGAATCAATCAATTATTGCCGTATGATGGTAGAATTATTAGCGTATATCAGTCATTATTTTGTACGTATAGTTGTATTAAAATTAGTATTAACAATCTTTTAATTGTGCTATTTATATTACATCGCAAAAAACTATTGATAAATTATCAGTTACAATGAATATAATAATGCGGTTTTGATTAAGTTTTCTGATGAAACTAATTTTATAATTACATTTTAATAATCGAACTTTGTATAAAAAAAAATTTTATTATGTCTATTTGTACATATATTTATTATAACATTCAATTTGCCGTATTAAATTATTGTTAAAACGTGTACCAACGAGAATAGATTCAAAATATGCGGATGACTAAGTTTATATTTTTAACTTTTTTACGTAATAATAAATAATGATATATACGTATGTTTACCGGGAATAATTTCACCACTGCCGCCGTTTATCAATATTTCCGAATTTATGACGAGATAAAACGACATTCCATTTAAAATACTAAATATGTAACAAATATGGTTTATATATGTCGAAAGGATTGTATAACAAGTCGTACATGTGATATTTTATATTTTTTCGACGTCACGTCATATACGTAGACGGTTTATCACTATTTACATGAATCTTCCGAATCAATCAATTATTGCCGTATGATGGTAGAATTATTAGCGTATATCAGTCATTATTTTGTACGTATAGTTGTATTAAAATTAGTATTAACAATCTTTTAATTGTGCTATTTATATTACATCGCAAAAAACTATTGATAAATTATCAGTTACAATGAATATAACAATGCGGTTTTGATTACGTTTTCTGATGAAACTAATTTTATAATTGCATTTTAATAATCGAACTTTGTATAAAAAAAAATTTTATAATGTCTATTTGTACATATATTTATTATAACATTCAATTTGCCGTATTAAATTATTGTTAACACGTGTACCAACGAGAATAGATTCGAAATATGCAGATGACTAAGATTATATTTTTAACTTTTTTACGTAATAATAAATAATGATATAAACGTATGTTTACCGGGAATAATTTCACCACTGCCGCCGTTTATCAATATTTCCGAATTTATGACGAGATAAAACGACATTCCATTTAAAATACTAAATATGTAACAAATATGGTTTATATATGTCGAAAGGATTGTATAACAAGTCGTACATGTGATATTTTATATTTTTTCGACGTCACGTCATATACGTAGACGGTTAATCACTATTTACATGCGTCTTCCGAATCAATCAATTATTGCCGTATGATGGTAGAATTATTAGCGTATATCAGTCATTATTTTGTACGTATAGTTGTATTAAAATTAGTATTAACAATCTTTTAATTGTGCTATTTATATTACATCGCAAAAAACTATTGATAAATTATCAGTTACAATGAATATAATAATGCGGTTTTGATTACGTTTTCTGATGAAACTAATTTTATAATTACATTTTAATAATCGAACTTTGTATAAAAAAAAATTTTATTATGTCTATTTGTACATATATTTATTATAACATTCAATTTGCAGTATTAAATTATTGTTAACACGTGTACCAACGAGAATAGATTCAAAATATGCGGATGACTAAGTTTATATTTTTAACTTTTTTACGTAAT
Organism: Tuberolachnus salignus; assembly: GCA_956483605.1. Classification (NCBI taxonomy): domain Eukaryota; kingdom Metazoa; phylum Arthropoda; class Insecta; order Hemiptera; family Aphididae; genus Tuberolachnus; species Tuberolachnus salignus. The sequence continues at coordinate 14,884,067 of OY101437.1, forward strand.
AATAAATAATGATATATACGTATGTTTACCGGGAATAATTTCACCACTGCCGCCGTTTATCAATATTTCCGAATTTATGACGAGATAAAACGACATTCCATTTAAAATACTAAATATGTAACAAATATGGTTTATATATGTCGAAAGGATTGTATAACAAGTCGTACATGTGATATTTTATATTTTTTCGACGTCACGTCATATACGTAGACGGTTTATCACTATTTACATGCGTCTTCCGAATCAATCAATTATTGCCGTATGATGGTAGAATTATTAGCGTATATCAGTCATTATTTTGTACGTATAGTTGTATTAAAATTAGTATTAACAATCTTTTAATTGTGCTATTTATATTACATCGCAAAAAACTATTGATAAATTATCAGTTACAATGAATATAATAATGCGGTTTTGATTACGTTTTCTGAGGAAACTAATTTTATAATTGCATTTTAATAATCGAACTTTGTATAAAAAAAAATTTTATTATGTCTATTTGTACATATATTTATTATAACATTCAATTTGCCGTATTAAATTATTGTTAACACGTGTACCAACGAGAATAGATTCGAAATATGCAGATGACTAAGATTATATTTTTAACTTTTTTACGTAATAATAAATAATGATATAAACGTATGTTTACCGGGAATAATTTCACCACTGCCGCCGTTTATCAATATTTCCGAATTTATGACGAGATAAAACGACATTCCATTTAAAATACTAAATATGTAACAAATATGGTTTATATATGTCGAAAGGATTGTACAACAAGTCGTACATGTGATATTTTATATTTTTTCGACGTCACGTCATATACGTAGACGGTTAATCACTATTTACATGCGTCTTCCGAATCAATCAATTATTGCCGTATGATGGTAGAATTATTAGCGTATATCAGTCATTATTTTGTACGTATAGTTGTATTAAAATTAGTATTAACAATCTTTTAATTGTGCTATTTATATTACATCGCAAAAAACTATTGATAAATTATCAGTTACAATGAATATAATAATGCGGTTTTGATTACGTTTTCTGATGAAACTAATTTTATAATTACATTTTAATAATCGAACTTTGTATAAAAAAAAATTTTATTATGTCTATTTGTACATATATTTATTATAACTTTCAATTTGCCGTATTAAATTATTGTTAACACGTGTACCAACGAGAATAGATTCGAAATATGTAGATGACTAAGATTATATTTTTAACTTTTTTACGTAATAATAAATAATGATATATACGTATGTTTACCGGGAATAATTTCACCACTGCCGCCGTTTATCAATATTTCAGAATTTATGACGAGATAAAACGACATTCCATTTAAAATACTAAATATGTAACAAATATGGTTTATATATGTCGAAAGGATTGTATAACAAGTCGTACATGTGATATTTTATATTTTTTCGACGTCACGTCATATACGTAGACGGTTAATCACTATTTACATGCGTCTTCCGAATCAATCAATTATTGCCGTATGATGGTAGAATTATTAGCGTATATCAGTCATTATTTTGTACGTATAGTTGTATTAAAATTAGTATTAACAATCTTTTAATTGTGCTATTTATATTACATCGCAAAAAACTATTGATAAATTATCAGTTACAATGAATATAATAATGCGGTTTTGATTAAGTTTTCTGATGAAACTAATTTTATAATTACATTTTAATAATCGAACTTTGTATAAAAAAAAATTTTATTATGTCTATTTGTACATATATTTATTATAACATTCAATTTGCCGTATTAAATTATTGTTAAAACGTGTACCAACGAGAATAGATTCAAAATATGCGGATGACTAAGTTTATATTTTTAACTTTTTTACGTAATAATAAATAATGATATATACGTATGTTTACCGGGAATAATTTCACCACTGCCGCCGTTTATCAATATTTCCGAATTTATGACGAGATAAAACGACATTCCATTTAAAATACTAAATATGTAACAAATATGGTTTATATATGTCGAAAGGATTGTATAACAAGTCGTACATGTGATATTTTATATTTTTTCGACGTCACGTCATATACGTAGACGGTTTATCACTATTTACATGAATCTTCCGAATCAATCAATTATTGCCGTATGATGGTAGAATTATTAGCGTATATCAGTCATTATTTTGTACGTATAGTTGTATTAAAATTAGTATTAACAATCTTTTAATTGTGCTATTTATATTACATCGCAAAAAACTATTGATAAATTATCAGTTACAATGAATATAACAATGCGGTTTTGATTACGTTTTCTGATGAAACTAATTTTATAATTGCATTTTAATAATCGAACTTTGTATAAAAAAAAATTTTATAATGTCTATTTGTACATATATTTATTATAACATTCAATTTGCCGTATTAAATTATTGTTAACACGTGTACCAACGAGAATAGATTCGAAATATGCAGATGACTAAGATTATATTTTTAACTTTTTTACGTAATAATAAATAATGATATAAACGTATGTTTACCGGGAATAATTTCACCACTGCCGCCGTTTATCAATATTTCCGAATTTATGACGAGATAAAACGACATTCCATTTAAAATACTAAATATGTAACAAATATGGTTTATATATGTCGAAAGGATTGTATAACAAGTCGTACATGTGATATTTTATATTTTTTCGACGTCACGTCATATACGTAGACGGTTAATCACTATTTACATGCGTCTTCCGAATCAATCAATTATTGCCGTATGATGGTAGAATTATTAGCGTATATCAGTCATTATTTTGTACGTATAGTTGTATTAAAATTAGTATTAACAATCTTTTAATTGTGCTATTTATATTACATCGCAAAAAACTATTGATAAATTATCAGTTACAATGAATATAATAATGCGGTTTTGATTACGTTTTCTGATGAAACTAATTTTATAATTACATTTTAATAATCGAACTTTGTATAAAAAAAAATTTTATTATGTCTATTTGTACATATATTTATTATAACATTCAATTTGCAGTATTAAATTATTGTTAACACGTGTACCAACGAGAATAGATTCAAAATATGCGGATGACTAAGTTTATATTTTTAACTTTTTTACGTAATAATAAATAATGATATATACGTATGTTTACCGGGAATAATTTCACCACTGCCGCCGTTTATCAATATTTCCGAATTTATGACGAGATAAAACGACATTCCATTTAAAATACTAAATATGTAACAAATATGGTTTATATATGTCGAAAGGATTGTATAACAAGTCGTACATGTGATATTTTATATTTTTTCGACGTCACGTCATATACGTAGACGGTTTATCACTATTTACATGCGTCTTCCGAATCAATCAATTATTGCCGTATGATGGTAGAATTATTAGCGTATATCAGTCATTATTTTGTACGTATAGTTGTATTAAAATTAGTATTAACAATCTTTTAATTGTGCTATTTATATTACATCGCAAAAAACTATTGATAAATTATCAGTTACAATGAATATAATAATGCGGTTTTGATTACGTTTTCTGATGAAACTAATTTTAAAATTATATTTTAATAATTGAACTTTGTATAAAAAAAAATTTTATTATGTCTATTTGTACATATATTTATTATAACATTCAATTTGCCGTATTAAATTATTGTTAACACGTGTACCAAAGAGAATAGATTCGAAATATGCGGATGACTAAGTTTATATTTTTAACTTTTTTACGTAATAATAAATAATGTTATATACGTATGTTTACCGGGAATAATTTCACCACTGCCGCCGTTTATCAATATTTCCGAATTTATGACGAGATAAAACGACATTCCATTTAAAATACTAAATATGTAACAAATATGGTTTATATATGTCGAAAGGATTGTATAACAAGTCGTACATGTGATATTTTATATTTTTTCGACGTCACGTCATATACGTAGACGGTTTATCACTATTTACATGCGTCTTCCGAATCAATCAATTATTGCCGTATGATGGTAGAATTATTAGCGTATATCAGTCATTATTTTGTACGTATAGTTGTATTAAAATTAGTATTAACAATCTTTTAATTGTGCTATTTATATTACATCGCAAAAAACTATTGATAAATTATCAGTTACAATGAATATAATAATGCGGTTTTGATTACGTTTTCTGATGAAACTAATTTTATAATTACATTTTAATAATCGAACTTTGTATAAAAAAAAATTTTATTATGTCTATTTGTACATATATTTATTATAACATTCAATTTGCCGTATTAAATTATTGTTAACACGTGTACCAACGAGAATAGATTCAAAATATGCGGATGACTAAGTTTATATTTTTAACTTTTTTACGTAATAATAAATAATGATATATACGTATGTTTACCGGGAATAATTTCACCACTGCCGCCGTTTATCAATATTTCCGAATTTATGACGAGATAAAACGACATTCCATTTAAAATACTAAATATGTAACAAATATGGTTTATATATGTCGAAAGGATTGTATAACAAGTCGTACATGTGATATTTTATATTTTTTCGACGTCACGTCATATACGTAGACGGTTTATCACTATTTACATGCGTCTTCCGAATCAATCAATTATTGCCGTATGATGGTAGAATTATTAGCGTATATCAGTCATTATTTTGTACGTATAGTTGTATTAAAATTAGTATTAACAATCTTTTAATTGTGCTATTTATATTACATCGCAAAAAACTATTGATAAATTATCAGTTACAATGAATATAATAATGCGGTTTTGATTACGTTTTCTGATGAAACTAATTTTAAAATTATATTTTAATAATCGAACTTTGTATAAAAAAAAATTTTATTATGTCTATTTGTACATATATTTATTATAACATTCAATTTGCCGTATTAAATTATTGTTAACACGTGTACCAAAGAGAATAGATTCGAAATATGCGGATGACTAAGTTTATATTTTTAACTTTTTTACGTATTAATAAATAATGATATATACGTATGTTTACCGGGAATAATTTCACCACTGCCGCCGTTTATCAATATTTCCGAATTTATGACGAGATAAAACGACATTCCATTTAAAATACTAAATATGTAACAAATATGGTTTATATATGTCGAAAGGATTGTATAACAAGTCGTACATGTGATATTTTATATTTTTTCGACGTCACGTCATATACGTAGACGGTTAATCACTATTTACATGCATCTTCCGAATCAATCAATTATTGCCGTATGATGGTAGAATTATTAGCGTATATCAGTCATTATTTTGTACGTATAGTTGTATTAAAATTAGTATTAACAATCTTTTAATTGTGCTATTTATATTACATCGCAAAAAACTATTGATAAATTATCAGTTACAATGAATATAATAATGCGGTTTTGATTACGTTTTCTGATGAAACTAATTTTATAATTACATTTTAATAATCGAACTTTGTATAAAAAAAAATTTTATTATGTCTATTTGTACATATATTTATTATAACATTCAATTTGCCGTATTAAATTATTGTTAACACGTGTACCAACGAGAATAGATTCAAAATATGCGGATGACTAAGTTTATATTTTTAACTTTTTTACGTAATAATAAATAATGATATATACGTATGTTTACCGGGAATAATTTCACCACTGCCGCCGTTTATCAATATTTCCGAATTTATGACGAGATAAAACGACATTCCATTTAAAATACTAAATATGTAACAAATATGGTTTATATATGTCGAAAGGATTGTATAACAAGTCGTACATGTGATATTTTATATTTTTTCGACGTCACGTCATATACGTAGACGGTTTATCACTATTTACATGCGTCTTCCGAATCAATCAATTATTGCCGTATGATGGTAGAATTATTAGCGTATATCAGTCATTATTTTGTACGTATAGTTGTATTAAAATTAGTATTAACAATCTTTTAATTGTGCTATTTATATTACATCGCAAAAAACTATTGATAAATTATCAGTTACAATGAATATAATAATGCGGTTTTGATTACGTTTTCTGATGAAACTAATTTTAAAATTATATTTTAATAATCGAACTTTGTATAAAAAAAAATTTTATTATGTCTATTTGTACATATATTTATTATAACATTCAATTTGCCGTATTAAATTATTGTTAACACGTGTACCAAAGAGAATAGATTCGAAATATGCGGATGACTAAGTTTATATTTTTAACTTTTTTACGTATTAATAAATAATGATATATACGTATGTTTACCGGGAATAATTTCACCACTGCCGCCGTTTATCAATATTTCCGAATTTATGACGAGATAAAACGACATTCCATTTAAAATACTAAATATGTAACAAATATGGTTTATATATGTCGAAAGGATTGTATAACAAGTCGTACATGTGATATTTTATATTTTTTCGACGTCACGTCATATACGTAGACGGTTAATCACTATTTACATGCGTCTTCCGAATCAATCAATTATTGCCGTATGATGGTAGAATTATTAGCGTATATCAGTCATTATTTTGTACGTATAGTTGTATTAAAATTAGTATTAACAATCTTTTAATTGTGCTATTTATATTACATCGCAAAAAACTATTGATAAATTATCAGTTACAATGAATATAATAATGCGGTTTTGATTACGTTTTCTGATGAAACTAATTTTAAAATTATATTTTAATAATCGAACTTTGTATAAAAAAAAATTTTATTATGTCTATTTGTACATATTTTTATTATAACATTCAATTTGCCGTATTAAATTATTGTTAACACGTGTACCAAAGAGAATAGATTCGAAATATGCGGATGACTAAGTTTATATTTTTAACTTTTTTACGTAATAATAAATAATGTTATATACGTATGTTTACCGGGAATAATTTCACCACTGCCGCCGTTTATCAATATTTCCGAATTTATGACGAGATAAAACGACATTCCATTTAAAATACTAAATATGTAACAAATATGGTTTATATATGTCGAAAGGATTGTATAACAAGTCGTACATGTGATATTTTATATTTTTTCGACGTCACGTCATATACGTAGACGGTTAATCACTATTTACATGCGTCTTCCGAATCAATCAATTATTGCCGTATGATGGTAGAATTATTAGCGTATATCAGTCATTATTTTGTACGTATAGTTGTATTAAAATTAGTATTAACAATCTTTTAATTGTGCTATTTATATTACATCGCAAAAAACTATTGATAAATTATCAGTTACAATGAATATAATAATGCGGTTTTGATTACGTTTTCTGATGAAACTAATTTTATAATTACATTTTAATAATCGAACTTTGTATAAAAAAAAATTTTATTATGTCTATTTGTACATATATTTATTATAACATTCAATTTGCCGTATTAAATTATTGTTAACACGTGTACCAACGAGAATAGATTCAAAATATGCGGATGACTAAGTTTATATTTTTAACTTTTTTACGTAATAATAAATAATGATATATACGTATGTTTACCGGGAATAATTTCACCACTGCCGCCGTTTATCAATATTTCCGAATTTATGACGAGATAAAACGACATTCCATTTAAAATACTAAATATGTAACAAATATGGTTTATATATGTCGAAAGGATTGTATAACAAGTCGTACATGTGATATTTTATATTTTTTCGACGTCACGTCATATACGTAGACGGTTTATCACTATTTACATGCGTCTTCCGAATCAATCAATTATTGCCGTATGATGGTAGAATTATTAGCGTATATCAGTCATTATTTTGTACGTATAGTTGTATTAAAATTAGTATTAACAATCTTTTAATTGTGCTATTTATATTACATCGCAAAAAACTATTGATAAATTATCAGTTACAATGAATATAATAATGCGGTTTTGATTACGTTTTCTGATGAAACTAATTTTAAAATTATATTTTAATAATCGAACTTTGTATAAAAAAAAATTTTATTATGTCTATTTGTACATATATTTATTATAACATTCAATTTGCCGTATTAAATTATTGTTAACACGTGTACCAAAGAGAATAGATTCGAAATATGCGGATGACTAAGTTTATATTTTTAACTTTTTTACGTAATAATAAATAATGTTATATACGTATGTTTACCGGGAATAATTTCACCACTGCCGCCGTTTATCAATATTTCCGAATTTATGACGAGATAAAACGACATTCCATTTAAAATACTAAATATGTAACAAATATGGTTTATATATGTCGAAAGGATTGTATAACAAGTCGTACATGTGATATTTTATATTTTTTCGACGTCACGTCATATACGTAGACGGTTTATCACTATTTACATGCGTCTTCCGAATCAATCAATTATTGCCGTATGATGGTAGAATTATTAGCGTATATCAGTCATTATTTTGTACGTATAGTTGTATTAAAATTAGTATTAACAATCTTTTAATTGTGCTATTTATATTACATCGCAAAAAACTATTGATAAATTATCAGTTACAATGAATATAATAATGCGGTTTTGATTACGTTTTCTGATGAAACTAATTTTATAATTATATTTTAATAATCGAACTTTGTATAAAAAAAAATTTTATTATGTCTATTTGTACATATATTTATTATAACATTCAATTTGCCGTATTAAATTATTGTTAACACGTGTACCAACGAGAATAGATTCGAAATATGCGGATGACTAAGTTTATATTTTTAACTTTTTTACGTAATAATAAATAATGATATATACGTATGTTTACCGGGAATAATTTCACCACTGCCGCCGTTTATCAATATTTCCGAATTTATGACGAGATAAAACGACATTCCATTTAAAATACTAAATATGTAACAAATATGGTTTATATATGTCGAAAGGATTGTATAACAAGTCGTACATGTGATATTTTATATTTTTTCGACGTCACGTCATATACGTAGACGGTTTATCACTATTTACATGCGTCTTCCGAATCAATCAATTATTGCCGTATGATGGTAGAATTATTAGCGTATATCAGTCATTATTTTGTACGTATAGTTGTATTAAAATTAGTATTAACAATCTTTTAATTGTGCTATTTATATTACATCGCAAAAAACTATTGATAAATTATCAGTTACAATGAATATAATAATGCGGTTTTGATTACGTTTTCTGATGAAACTAATTTTAAAATTATATTTTAATAATCGAACTTTGTATAAAAAAAAATTTTATTATGTCTATTTGTACATATATTTATTATAACATTCAATTTGCCGTATTAAATTATTGTTAACACGTGTACCAAAGAGAATAGATTCGAAATATGCGGATGACTAAGTTTATATTTTTAACTTTTTTACGTATTAATAAATAATGATATATACGTATGTTTACCGGGAATAATTTCACCACTGCCGCCGTTTATCAATATTTCCGAATTTATGACGAGATAAAACGACATTCCATTTAAAATACTAAATATGTAACAAATATGGTTTATATATGTCGAAAGGATTGTATAACAAGTCGTACATGTGATATTTTATATTTTTTCGACGTCACGTCATATACGTAGACGGTTAATCACTATTTACATGCATCTTCCGAATCAATCAATTATTGCCGTATGATGGTAGAATTATTAGCGTATATCAGTCATTATTTTGTACGTATAGTTGTATTAAAATTAGTATTAACAATCTTTTAATTGTGCTATTTATATTACATCGCAAAAAACTATTGATAAATTATCAGTTACAATGAATATAATAATGCGGTTTTGATTACGTTTTCTGATGAAACTAATTTTATAATTACATTTTAATAATCGAACTTTGTATAAAAAAAAATTTTATTATGTCTATTTGTACATATATTTATTATAACATTCAATTTGCCGTATTAAATTATTGTTAACACGTGTACCAACGAGAATAGATTCAAAATATGCGGATGACTAAGTTTATATTTTTAACTTTTTTACGTAATAATAAATAATGATATATACGTATGTTTACCGGGAATAATTTCACCACTGCCGCCGTTTATCAATATTTCCGAATTTATGACGAGATAAAACGACATTCCATTTAAAATACTAAATATGTAACAAATATGGTTTATATATGTCGAAAGGATTGTATAACAAGTCGTACATGTGATATTTTATATTTTTTCGACGTCACGTCATATACGTAGACGGTTTATCACTATTTACATGCGTCTTCCGAATCAATCAATTATTGCCGTATGATGGTAGAATTATTAGCGTATATCAGTCATTATTTTGTACGTATAGTTGTATTAAAATTAGTATTAACAATCTTTTAATTGTGCTATTTATATTACATCGCAAAAAACTATTGATAAATTATCAGTTACAATGAATATAATAATGCGGTTTTGATTACGTTTTCTGATGAAACTAATTTTAAAATTATATTTTAATAATCGAACTTTGTATAAAAAAAAATTTTATTATGTCTATTTGTACATATATTTATTATAACATTCAATTTGCCGTATTAAATTATTGTTAACACGTGTACCAAAGAGAATAGATTCGAAATATGCGGATGACTAAGTTTATATTTTTAACTTTTTTACGTATTAATAAATAATGATATATACGTATGTTTACCGGGAATAATTTCACCACTACCGCCGTTTATCAATATTTCCGAATTTATGACGAGATAAAACGACATTCCATTTAAAATACTAAATATGTAACAAATATGGTTTATATATGTCGAAAGGATTGTATAACAAGTCGTACATGTGATATTTTATATTTTTTCGACGTCACGTCATATACGTAGACGGTTAATCACTATTTACATGCGTCTTCCGAATCAATCAATTATTGCCGTATGATGGTAGAATTATTAGCGTATATCAGTCATTATTTTGTACGTATAGTTGTATTAAAATTAGTATTAACAATCTTTTAATTGTGCTATTTATATTACATCGCAAAAAACTATTGATAAATTATCAGTTACAATGAATATAATAATGCGGTTTTGATTACGTTTTCTGATGAAACTAATTTTAAAATTATATTTTAATAATCGAACTTTGTATAAAAAAAAATTTTATTATGTCTATTTGTACATATTTTTATTATAACATTCAATTTGCCGTATTAAATTATTGTTAACACGTGTACCAAAGAGAATAGATTCGAAATATGCGGATGACTAAGTTTATATTTTTAACTTTTTTACGTAATAATAAATAATGTTATATACGTATGTTTACCGGGAATAATTTCACCACTGCCGCCGTTTATCAATATTTCCGAATTTATGACGAGATAAAACGACATTCCATTTAAAATACTAAATATGTAACAAATATGGTTTATATATGTCGAAAGGATTGTATAACAAGTCGTACATGTGATATTTTATATTTTTTCGACGTCACGTCATATACGTAGACGGTTTATCACTATTTACATGCGTCTTCCGAATCAATCAATTATTGCCGTATGATGGTAGAATTATTAGCGTATATCAGTCATTATTTTGTACGTATAGTTGTATTAAAATTAGTATTAACAATCTTTTAATTGTGCTATTTATATTACATCGCAAAAAACTATTGATAAATTATCAGTTACAATGAATATAATAATGCGGTTTTGATTACGTTTTCTGATGAAACTAATTTTATAATTACATTTTAATAATCGAACTTTGTATAAAAAAAAATTTTATTATGTCTATTTGTACATATATTTATTATAACATTCAATTTGCCGTATTAAATTATTGTTAACACGTGTACCAACGAGAATAGATTCAAAATATGCGGATGACTAAGTTTATATTTTTAACTTTTTTACGTAATAATAAATAATGATATATACGTATGTTTACCGGGAATAATTTCACCACTGCCGCCGTTTATCAATATTTCCGAATTTATGACGAGATAAAACGACATTCCATTTAAAATACTAAATATGTAACAAATATGGTTTATATATGTCGAAAGGATTGTATAACAAGTCGTACATGTGATATTTTATATTTTTTCGACGTCACGTCATATACGTAGACGGTTTATCACTATTTACATGCGTCTTCCGAATCAATCAATTATTGCCGTATGATGGTAGAATTATTAGCGTATATCAGTCATTATTTTGTACGTATAGTTGTATTAAAATTAGTATTAACAATCTTTTAATTGTGCTATTTATATTACATCGCAAAAAACTATTGATAAATTATCAGTTACAATGAATATAATAATGCGGTTTTGATTACGTTTTCTGATGAAACTAATTTTAAAATTATATTTTAATAATCGAACTTTGTATAAAAAAAAATTTTATTATGTCTATTTGTACATATATTTATTATAACATTCAATTTGCCGTATTAAATTATTGTTAACACGTGTACCAAAGAGAATAGATTCGAAATATGCGGATGACTAAGTTTATATTTTTAACTTTTTTACGTATTAATAAATAATGATATATACGTATGTTTACCGGGAATAATTTCACCACTGCCGCCGTTTATCAATATTTCCGAATTTATGACGAGATAAAACGACATTCCATTTAAAATACTAAATATGTAACAAATATGGTTTATATATGTCGAAAGGATTGTATAACAAGTCGTACATGTGATATTTTATATTTTTTCGACGTCACGTCATATACGTAGACGGTTAATCACTATTTACATGCATCTTCCGAATCAATCAATTATTGCCGTATGATGGTAGAATTATTAGCGTATATCAGTCATTATTTTGTACGTATAGTTGTATTAAAATTAGTATTAACAATCTTTTAATTGTGCTATTTATATTACATCGCAAAAAACTATTGATAAATTATCAGTTACAATGAATATAATAATGCGGTTTTGATTACGTTTTCTGATGAAACTAATTTTATAATTACATTTTAATAATCGAACTTTGTATAAAAAAAAATTTTATTATGTCTATTTGTACATATATTTATTATAACATTCAATTTGCCGTATTAAATTATTGTTAACACGTGTACCAACGAGAATAGATTCAAAATATGCGGATGACTAAGTTTATATTTTTAACTTTTTTACGTAATAATAAATAATGATATATACGTATGTTTACCGGGAATAATTTCACCACTGCCGCCGTTTATCAATATTTCCGAATTTATGACGAGATAAAACGACATTCCATTTAAAATACTAAATATGTAACAAATATGGTTTATATATGTCGAAAGGATTGTATAACAAGTCGTACATGTGATATTTTATATTTTTTCGACGTCACGTCATATACGTAGACGGTTTATCACTATTTACATGCGTCTTCCGAATCAATCAATTATTGCCGTATGATGGTAGAATTATTAGCGTATATCAGTCATTATTTTGTACGTATAGTTGTATTAAAATTAGTATTAACAATCTTTTAATTGTGCTATTTATATTACATCGCAAAAAACTATTGATAAATTATCAGTTACAATGAATATAATAATGCGGTTTTGATTACGTTTTCTGATGAAACTAATTTTAAAATTATATTTTAATAATCGAACTTTGTATAAAAAAAAATTTTATTATGTCTATTTGTACATATATTTATTATAACATTCAATTTGCCGTATTAAATTATTGTTAACACGTGTACCAAAGAGAATAGATTCGAAATATGCGGATGACTAAGTTTATATTTTTAACTTTTTTACGTATTAATAAATAATGATATATACGTATGTTTACCGGGAATAATTTCACCACTGCCGCCGTTTATCAATATTTCCGAATTTATGACGAGATAAAACGACATTCCATTTAAAATACTAAATATGTAACAAATATGGTTTATATATGTCGAAAGGATTGTATAACAAGTCGTACATGTGATATTTTATATTTTTTCGACGTCACGTCATATACGTAGACGGTTAATCACTATTTACATGCATCTTCCGAATCAATCAATTATTGCCGTATGATGGTAGAATTATTAGCGTATATCAGTCATTATTTTGTACGTATAGTTGTATTAAAATTAGTATTAACAATCTTTTAATTGTGCTATTTATATTACATCGCAAAAAACTATTGATAAATTATCAGTTACAATGAATATAATAATGCGGTTTTGATTACGTTTTCTGATGAAACTAATTTTAAAATTACATTTTAATAATCGAACTTTGTATAAAAAAAAATTTTATTATGTCTATTTGTACATATATTTATTATAACATTCAATTTGCCGTATTAAATTATTGTTAACACGTGTACCAAAGAGAATAGATTCGAAATATGCGGATGACTAAGTTTATATTTTTAACTTTTTTACGTAATAATAAATAATGATATATACGTATGTTTACCGGGAATAATTTCACCACTGCCGCCGTTTATCAATATTTCCGAATTTATGACGAGATAAAACGACATTCCATTTAAAATACTAAATATGTAACAAATATGGTTTATATATGTCGAAAGGATTGTATAACAAGTCGTACATGTGATATTTTATATTTTTTCGACGTCACGTCATATACGTAGACGGTTAATCACTATTTACATGCGTCTTCCGAATCAATCAATTATTGCCGTATGATGGTAGAATTATTAGCGTATATCAGTCATTATTTTGTACGTATAGTTGTATTAAAATTAGTATTAACAATCTTTTAATTGTGCTATTTATATTACATCGCAAAAAACTATTGATAAATTATCAGTTACAATGAATATAATAATGCGGTTTTGATTACGTTTTCTGATGAAACTAATTTTAAAATTACATTTTAATAATCGAACTTTGTATAAAAAAAAATTTTATTATGTCTATTTGTACATATATTTATTATAACATTCAATTTGCCGTATTAAATTATTGTTAACACGTGTACCAAAGAGAATAGATTCGAAATATGCGGATGACTAAGTTTATATTTTTAACTTTTTTACGTAATAATAAATAATGATATATACGTATGTTTACCGGGAATAATTTCACCACTGCCGCCGTTTATCAATATTTCCGAATTTATGACGAGATAAAACGACATTCCATTTAAAATACTAAATATGTAACAAATATGGTTTATATATGTCGAAAGGATTGTATAACAAGTCGTACATGTGATATTTTATATTTTTTCGACGTCACGTCATATACGTAGACGGTTAATCACTATTTACATGCGTCTTCCGAATCAATCAATTATTGCCGTATGATGGTAGAATTATTAGCGTATATCAGTCATTATTTTGTACGTATAGTTGTATTAAAATTAGTATTAACAATCTTTTAATTGTGCTATTTATATTACATCTCAAAAAACTATTGATAAATTATCAGTTACAATGAATATAATAATGCGGTTTTGATTACGTTTTCTGATGAAACTAATTTTAAAATTATATTTTAATAATCGAACTTTGTATAAAAAAAAATTTTATTATGTCTATTTGTACATATTTTTATTATAACATTCAATTTGCCGTATTAAATTATTGTTAACACGTGTACCAAAGAGAATAGATTCGAAATATGCGGATGACTAAGTTTATATTTTTAACTTTTTTACGTAATAATAAATAATGATATATACGTATGTTTACCGGGAATAATTTCACCACTGCCGCCGTTTATCAATATTTCCGAATTTATGACGAGATAAAACGACATTCCATTTAAAATACTAAATATGTAACAAATATGGTTTATATATGTCGAAAGGATTGTATAACAAGTCGTACATGTGATATTTTATATTTTTTCGACGTCACGTCATATACGTAGACGGTTAATCACTATTTACATGCGTCTTCCGAATCAATCAATTATTGCCGTATGATGGTAGAATTATTAGCGTATATCAGTCATTATTTTGTACGTATAGTTGTATTAAAATTAGTATTAACAATCTTTTAATTGTGCTATTTATATTACATCGCAAAAAACTATTGATAAATTATCAGTTACAATGAATATAATAATGCGGTTTTGATTACGTTTTCTGATGAAACTAATTTTAAAATTATATTTTAATAATCGAACTTTGTATAAAAAAAAATTTTATTATGTCTATTTGTACATATATTTATTATAACATTCAATTTGCCGTATTAAATTATTGTTAACACGTGTACCAACGAGAATAGATTCAAAATATGCGGATGACTAAGTTTATATTTTTAACTTTTTTACGTAATAATAAATAATGATATATACGTATGTTTACCGGGAATAATTTCACCACTGCCGCCGTTTATCAATATTTCCGAATTTATGACGAGATAAAACGACATTCCATTTAAAATACTAAATATGTAACAAATATGGTTTATATATGTCGAAAGGATTGTATAACAAGTCGTACATGTGATATTTTATATTTTTTCGACGTCACGTCATATACGTAGACGGTTAATCACTATTTACATGCGTCTTCCGAATCAATCAATTATTGCCGTATGATGGTAGAATTATTAGCGTATATCAGTCATTATTTTGTACGTATAGTTGTATTAAAATTAGTATTAACAATCTTTTAATTGTGCTATTTATAATACATCGCAAAAAACTATTGATTAATTATCAGTTACAATGAATATAATAATGCGGTTTTGATTACGTTTTCTGATGAAACTAATTTTAAAATTATATTTTAATAATCGAACTTTGTATAAAAAAAAATTGTATTATGTCTATTTGTACATATTTTTATTATAACATTCAATTTGCCGTATTAAATTATTGTTAACACGTGTACCAAAGAGAATAGATTCGAAATATGCGGATGACTAAGTTTATATTTTTAACTTTTTTACGTAATAATAAATAATGATATATACGTATGTTTACCGGGAATAATTTCACCACTGCCGCCGTTTATCAATATTTCCGAATTTATGACGAGATAAAACGACATTCCATTTAAAATACTAAATATGTAACAAATATGGTTTATATATGTCGAAAGGATTGTATAACAAGTCGTACATGTGATATTTTATATTTTTTCGACGTCCCGTCATATACGTAGACGGTTAATCACTATTTACATGCGTCTTCCGAATCAATCAATTATTGCCGTATGATGGTAGAATTATTAGCGTATATCAGTCATTATTTTGTACGTATAGTTGTATTAAAATTAGTATTAACAATCTTTTAATTGTGCTATTTATAATACATCGCAAAAAACTATTGATTAATTATCAGTTACAATGAATATAATAATGCGGTTTTGATTACGTTTTCTGATGAAACTAATTTTAAAATTATATTTTAATAATCGAACTTTGTATAAAAAAAAATTTCATTATGTCTATTTGTACATATATTTATTATAACATTCAATTTGCCGTATTAAATTATTGTTAACACGTGTACCAAAGAGAATAGATTTGAAATATGCGGATGACTAAGTTTATATTTTTAACTTTTTACGTAATAATAAATAATGATATAAACGTATGTTTACCGGGAATAATTTCACCACTGCCGCCGTTTATCAATATTTCCGAATTTATGACGAGATAAAACGACATTCCATTTAAAATACTAAATATGTAACAAATATGGTTTATATATGTCGAAAGGATTGTATAACAAGTCGTACATGTGATATTTTATATTTTTTCGACGTCACGTCAAATACGTAGACGGTTAATTACTATTTACATGCGTCTTCCGAATCAATCAATTATTGCCGTATGATGGTAGAATTATTAGCGTATATCAGTCATTATTTTGTACGTATAGTTGTATTAAAATTAGTATTAACAATCTTTTAATTGTGCTATTTATATTACATCGCAAAAAACTATTGATAAATTATCAGTTACAATGAATATAATAATGCGGTTTTGATTACGTTTTCTGATGAAACTAATTTTAAAATTATATTTTAATAATCGAACTTTGTATAAAAAAAAATTTTATTATGTCTATTTGTACATATTTTTATTATAACATTCAATTTGCCGTATTAAATTATTGTTAACACGTGTACCAAAGAGAATAGATTCGAAATATGCGGATGACTAAGTTTATATTTTTAACTTTTTACGTAATAATAAATAATGATATAAACGTATGTTTACCGGGAATAATTTCACCACTGCCGCCGTTTATCAATATTTCCGAATTTATGACGAGATAAAACGACATTCCATTTAAAATACTAAATATGTAACAAATATGGTTTATATATGTCGAAAGGATTGTATAACAAGTCGTACATGTGATATTTTATATTTTTTCGACGTCACGTCATATACGTAGACGGTTAATCACTATTTACATGCGTCTTCCGAATCAATCAATTATTGCCGTATGATGGTAGAATTATTAGCGTATATCAGTCATTATTTTGTACGTATAGTTGTATTAAAATTAGTATTAACAATCTTTTAATTGTGCTATTTATATTACATCGCAAAAAACTATTGATAAATTATCAGTTACAATGAATATAATAATGCGGTTTTGATTACGTTTTCTGATGAAACTAATTTTAAAATTATATTTTAATAATCGAACTTTGTATAAAAAAAAATTTTATTATGTCTATTTGTACATATTTTTATTATAACATTCAATTTGCCGTATTAAATTATTGTTAACACGTGTACCAAAGAGAATAGATTCGAAATATGCGGATGACTAAGTTTATATTTTTAACTTTTTTACGTAATAATAAATAATGATATATACGTATGTTTACCGGGAATAATTTCACCACTGCCGCCGTTTATCAATATTTCCGAATTTATGACGAGATAAAACGACATTCCATTTAAAATACTAAATATGTAACAAATATGGTTTATATATGTCGAAAGGATTGTATAACAAGTCGTACATGTGATATTTTATATTTTTTCGACGTCACGTCATATACGTAGACGGTTAATCACTATTTACATGCGTCTTCCGAATCAATCAATTATTGCCGTATGATGGTAGAATTATTAGCGTATATCAGTCATTATTTTGTACGTATAGTTGTATTAAAATTAGTATTAACAATCTTTTAATTGTGCTATTTATAATACATCGCAAAAAACTATTGATTAATTATCAGTTACAATGAATATAATAATGCGGTTTTGATTACGTTTTCTGATGAAACTAATTTTAAAATTATATTTTAATAATCGAACTTTGTATAAAAAAAAATTGTATTATGTCTATTTGTACATATTTTTATTATAACATTCAATTTGCCGTATTAAATTATTGTTAACACGTGTACCAAAGAGAATAGATTCGAAATATGCGGATGACTAAGTTTATATTTTTAACTTTTTTACGTAATAATAAATAATGATATATACGTATGTTTACCGGGAATAATTTCACCACTGCCGCCGTTTATCAATATTTCCGAATTTATGACGAGATAAAACGACATTCCATTTAAAATACTAAATATGTAACAAATATGGTTTATATATGTCGAAAGGATTGTATAACAAGTCGTACATGTGATATTTTATATTTTTTCGACGTCCCGTCATATACGTAGACGGTTAATCACTATTTACATGCGTCTTCCGAATCAATCAATTATTGCCGTATGATGGTAGAATTATTAGCGTATATCAGTCATTATTTTGTACGTATAGTTGTATTAAAATTAGTATTAACAATCTTTTAATTGTGCTATTTATAATACATCGCAAAAAACTATTGATTAATTATCAGTTACAATGAATATAATAATGCGGTTTTGATTACGTTTTCTGATGAAACTAATTTTAAAATTATATTTTAATAATCGAACTTTGTATAAAAAAAAATTTCATTATGTCTATTTGTACATATATTTATTATAACATTCAATTTGCCGTATTAAATTATTGTTAACACGTGTACCAAAGAGAATAGATTTGAAATATGCGGATGACTAAGTTTATATTTTTAACTTTTTACGTAATAATAAATAATGATATAAACGTATGTTTACCGGGAATAATTTCACCACTGCCGCCGTTTATCAATATTTCCGAATTTATGACGAGATAAAACGACATTCCATTTAAAATACTAAATATGTAACAAATATGGTTTATATATGTCGAAAGGATTGTATAACAAGTCGTACATGTGATATTTTATATTTTTTCGACGTCACGTCAAATACGTAGACGGTTAATTACTATTTACATGCGTCTTCCGAATCAATCAATTATTGCCGTATGATGGTAGAATTATTAGCGTATATCAGTCATTATTTTGTACGTATAGTTGTATTAAAATTAGTATTAACAATCTTTTAATTGTGCTATTTATATTACATCGCAAAAAACTATTGATAAATTATCAGTTACAATGAATATAATAATGCGGTTTTGATTACGTTTTCTGATGAAACTAATTTTAAAATTATATTTTAATAATCGAACTTTGTATAAAAAAAAATTTTATTATGTCTATTTGTACATATTTTTATTATAACATTCAATTTGCCGTATTAAATTATTGTTAACACGTGTACCAAAGAGAATAGATTCGAAATATGCGGATGACTAAGTTTATATTTTTAACTTTTTACGTAATAATAAATAATGATATAAACGTATGTTTACCGGGAATAATTTCACCACTGCCGCCGTTTATCAATATTTCCGAATTTATGACGAGATAAAACGACATTCCATTTAAAATACTAAATATGTAACAAATATGGTTTATATATGTCGAAAGGATTGTATAACAAGTCGTACATGTGATATTTTATATTTTTTCGACGTCACGTCATATACGTAGACGGTTTATCACTATTTACATGCGTCTTCCGAATCAATCAATTATTGCCGTATGATGGTAGAATTATTAGCGTATATCAGTCATTATTTTGTACGTATAGTTGTATTAAAATTAGTATTAACAATCTTTTAATTGTGCTATTTATATTACATCGCAAAAAACTATTGATAAATTATCAGTTACAATGAATATAATAATGCGGTTTTGATTACGTTTTCTGATGAAACTAATTTTAAAATTATATTTTAATAATCGAACTTTGTATAAAAAAAAATTTTATTATGTCTATTTGTACATATATTTATTATAACATTCAATTTGCCGTATTAAATTATTGTTAACACGTGTACCAAAGAGAATAGATTCGAAATATGCGGATGACTAAGTTTATATTTTTAACTTTTTTACGTATTAATAAATAATGATATATACGTATGTTTACCGGGAATAATTTCACCACTGCCGCCGTTTATCAATATTTCCGAATTTATGACGAGATAAAACGACATTCCATTTAAAATACTAAATATGTAACAAATATGGTTTATATATGTCGAAAGGATTGTATAACAAGTCGTACATGTGATATTTTATATTTTTTCGACGTCACGTCATATACGTAGACGGTTAATCACTATTTACATGCATCTTCCGAATCAATCAATTATTGCCGTATGATGGTAGAATTATTAGCGTATATCAGTCATTATTTTGTACGTATAGTTGTATTAAAATTAGTATTAACAATCTTTTAATTGTGCTATTTATATTACATCGCAAAAAACTATTGATAAATTATCAGTTACAATGAATATAATAATGCGGTTTTGATTACGTTTTCTGATGAAACTAATTTTAAAATTACATTTTAATAATCGAACTTTGTATAAAAAAAAATTTTATTATGTCTATTTGTACATATATTTATTATAACATTCAATTTGCCGTATTAAATTATTGTTAACACGTGTACCAAAGAGAATAGATTCGAAATATGCGGATGACTAAGTTTATATTTTTAACTTTTTTACGTAATAATAAATAATGATATATACGTATGTTTACCGGGAATAATTTCACCACTGCCGCCGTTTATCAATATTTCCGAATTTATGACGAGATAAAACGACATTCCATTTAAAATACTAAATATGTAACAAATATGGTTTATATA
This sequence comes from Tuberolachnus salignus, assembly GCA_956483605.1. Taxonomy (NCBI): domain Eukaryota; kingdom Metazoa; phylum Arthropoda; class Insecta; order Hemiptera; family Aphididae; genus Tuberolachnus; species Tuberolachnus salignus. The sequence continues at coordinate 14,906,006 of OY101437.1, forward strand.
TGTCGAAAGGATTGTATAACAAGTCGTACATGTGATATTTTATATTTTTTCGACGTCACGTCATATACGTAGACGGTTAATCACTATTTACATGCGTCTTCCGAATCAATCAATTATTGCCGTATGATGGTAGAATTATTAGCGTATATCAGTCATTATTTTGTACGTATAGTTGTATTAAAATTAGTATTAACAATCTTTTAATTGTGCTATTTATATTACATCGCAAAAAACTATTGATAAATTATCAGTTACAATGAATATAATAATGCGGTTTTGATTACGTTTTCTGATGAAACTAATTTTAAAATTACATTTTAATAATCGAACTTTGTATAAAAAAAAATTTTATTATGTCTATTTGTACATATATTTATTATAACATTCAATTTGCCGTATTAAATTATTGTTAACACGTGTACCAAAGAGAATAGATTCGAAATATGCGGATGACTAAGTTTATATTTTTAACTTTTTTACGTAATAATAAATAATGATATATACGTATGTTTACCGGGAATAATTTCACCACTGCCGCCGTTTATCAATATTTCCGAATTTATGACGAGATAAAACGACATTCCATTTAAAATACTAAATATGTAACAAATATGGTTTATATATGTCGAAAGGATTGTATAACAAGTCGTACATGTGATATTTTATATTTTTTCGACGTCACGTCATATACGTAGACGGTTAATCACTATTTACATGCGTCTTCCGAATCAATCAATTATTGCCGTATGATGGTAGAATTATTAGCGTATATCAGTCATTATTTTGTACGTATAGTTGTATTAAAATTAGTATTAACAATCTTTTAATTGTGCTATTTATATTACATCTCAAAAAACTATTGATAAATTATCAGTTACAATGAATATAATAATGCGGTTTTGATTACGTTTTCTGATGAAACTAATTTTAAAATTATATTTTAATAATCGAACTTTGTATAAAAAAAAATTTTATTATGTCTATTTGTACATATTTTTATTATAACATTCAATTTGCCGTATTAAATTATTGTTAACACGTGTACCAAAGAGAATAGATTCGAAATATGCGGATGACTAAGTTTATATTTTTAACTTTTTTACGTAATAATAAATAATGATATATACGTATGTTTACCGGGAATAATTTCACCACTGCCGCCGTTTATCAATATTTCCGAATTTATGACGAGATAAAACGACATTCCATTTAAAATACTAAATATGTAACAAATATGGTTTATATATGTCGAAAGGATTGTATAACAAGTCGTACATGTGATATTTTATATTTTTTCGACGTCACGTCATATACGTAGACGGTTAATCACTATTTACATGCGTCTTCCGAATCAATCAATTATTGCCGTATGATGGTAGAATTATTAGCGTATATCAGTCATTATTTTGTACGTATAGTTGTATTAAAATTAGTATTAACAATCTTTTAATTGTGCTATTTATATTACATCGCAAAAAACTATTGATAAATTATCAGTTACAATGAATATAATAATGCGGTTTTGATTACGTTTTCTGATGAAACTAATTTTAAAATTATATTTTAATAATCGAACTTTGTATAAAAAAAAATTTTATTATGTCTATTTGTACATATATTTATTATAACATTCAATTTGCCGTATTAAATTATTGTTAACACGTGTACCAACGAGAATAGATTCAAAATATGCGGATGACTAAGTTTATATTTTTAACTTTTTTACGTAATAATAAATAATGATATATACGTATGTTTACCGGGAATAATTTCACCACTGCCGCCGTTTATCAATATTTCCGAATTTATGACGAGATAAAACGACATTCCATTTAAAATACTAAATATGTAACAAATATGGTTTATATATGTCGAAAGGATTGTATAACAAGTCGTACATGTGATATTTTATATTTTTTCGACGTCACGTCATATACGTAGACGGTTAATCACTATTTACATGCGTCTTCCGAATCAATCAATTATTGCCGTATGATGGTAGAATTATTAGCGTATATCAGTCATTATTTTGTACGTATAGTTGTATTAAAATTAGTATTAACAATCTTTTAATTGTGCTATTTATAATACATCGCAAAAAACTATTGATTAATTATCAGTTACAATGAATATAATAATGCGGTTTTGATTACGTTTTCTGATGAAACTAATTTTAAAATTATATTTTAATAATCGAACTTTGTATAAAAAAAAATTGTATTATGTCTATTTGTACATATTTTTATTATAACATTCAATTTGCCGTATTAAATTATTGTTAACACGTGTACCAAAGAGAATAGATTCGAAATATGCGGATGACTAAGTTTATATTTTTAACTTTTTTACGTAATAATAAATAATGATATATACGTATGTTTACCGGGAATAATTTCACCACTGCCGCCGTTTATCAATATTTCCGAATTTATGACGAGATAAAACGACATTCCATTTAAAATACTAAATATGTAACAAATATGGTTTATATATGTCGAAAGGATTGTATAACAAGTCGTACATGTGATATTTTATATTTTTTCGACGTCCCGTCATATACGTAGACGGTTAATCACTATTTACATGCGTCTTCCGAATCAATCAATTATTGCCGTATGATGGTAGAATTATTAGCGTATATCAGTCATTATTTTGTACGTATAGTTGTATTAAAATTAGTATTAACAATCTTTTAATTGTGCTATTTATAATACATCGCAAAAAACTATTGATTAATTATCAGTTACAATGAATATAATAATGCGGTTTTGATTACGTTTTCTGATGAAACTAATTTTAAAATTATATTTTAATAATCGAACTTTGTATAAAAAAAAATTTCATTATGTCTATTTGTACATATATTTATTATAACATTCAATTTGCCGTATTAAATTATTGTTAACACGTGTACCAAAGAGAATAGATTTGAAATATGCGGATGACTAAGTTTATATTTTTAACTTTTTACGTAATAATAAATAATGATATAAACGTATGTTTACCGGGAATAATTTCACCACTGCCGCCGTTTATCAATATTTCCGAATTTATGACGAGATAAAACGACATTCCATTTAAAATACTAAATATGTAACAAATATGGTTTATATATGTCGAAAGGATTGTATAACAAGTCGTACATGTGATATTTTATATTTTTTCGACGTCACGTCAAATACGTAGACGGTTAATTACTATTTACATGCGTCTTCCGAATCAATCAATTATTGCCGTATGATGGTAGAATTATTAGCGTATATCAGTCATTATTTTGTACGTATAGTTGTATTAAAATTAGTATTAACAATCTTTTAATTGTGCTATTTATATTACATCGCAAAAAACTATTGATAAATTATCAGTTACAATGAATATAATAATGCGGTTTTGATTACGTTTTCTGATGAAACTAATTTTAAAATTATATTTTAATAATCGAACTTTGTATAAAAAAAAATTTTATTATGTCTATTTGTACATATTTTTATTATAACATTCAATTTGCCGTATTAAATTATTGTTAACACGTGTACCAAAGAGAATAGATTCGAAATATGCGGATGACTAAGTTTATATTTTTAACTTTTTACGTAATAATAAATAATGATATAAACGTATGTTTACCGGGAATAATTTCACCACTGCCGCCGTTTATCAATATTTCCGAATTTATGACGAGATAAAACGACATTCCATTTAAAATACTAAATATGTAACAAATATGGTTTATATATGTCGAAAGGATTGTATAACAAGTCGTACATGTGATATTTTATATTTTTTCGACGTCACGTCATATACGTAGACGGTTAATCACTATTTACATGCGTCTTCCGAATCAATCAATTATTGCCGTATGATGGTAGAATTATTAGCGTATATCAGTCATTATTTTGTACGTATAGTTGTATTAAAATTAGTATTAACAATCTTTTAATTGTGCTATTTATATTACATCGCAAAAAACTATTGATAAATTATCAGTTACAATGAATATAATAATGCGGTTTTGATTACGTTTTCTGATGAAACTAATTTTAAAATTATATTTTAATAATCGAACTTTGTATAAAAAAAAATTTTATTATGTCTATTTGTACATATTTTTATTATAACATTCAATTTGCCGTATTAAATTATTGTTAACACGTGTACCAAAGAGAATAGATTCGAAATATGCGGATGACTAAGTTTATATTTTTAACTTTTTTACGTAATAATAAATAATGATATATACGTATGTTTACCGGGAATAATTTCACCACTGCCGCCGTTTATCAATATTTCCGAATTTATGACGAGATAAAACGACATTCCATTTAAAATACTAAATATGTAACAAATATGGTTTATATATGTCGAAAGGATTGTATAACAAGTCGTACATGTGATATTTTATATTTTTTCGACGTCACGTCATATACGTAGACGGTTAATCACTATTTACATGCGTCTTCCGAATCAATCAATTATTGCCGTATGATGGTAGAATTATTAGCGTATATCAGTCATTATTTTGTACGTATAGTTGTATTAAAATTAGTATTAACAATCTTTTAATTGTGCTATTTATAATACATCGCAAAAAACTATTGATTAATTATCAGTTACAATGAATATAATAATGCGGTTTTGATTACGTTTTCTGATGAAACTAATTTTAAAATTATATTTTAATAATCGAACTTTGTATAAAAAAAAATTGTATTATGTCTATTTGTACATATTTTTATTATAACATTCAATTTGCCGTATTAAATTATTGTTAACACGTGTACCAAAGAGAATAGATTCGAAATATGCGGATGACTAAGTTTATATTTTTAACTTTTTTACGTAATAATAAATAATGATATATACGTATGTTTACCGGGAATAATTTCACCACTGCCGCCGTTTATCAATATTTCCGAATTTATGACGAGATAAAACGACATTCCATTTAAAATACTAAATATGTAACAAATATGGTTTATATATGTCGAAAGGATTGTATAACAAGTCGTACATGTGATATTTTATATTTTTTCGACGTCCCGTCATATACGTAGACGGTTAATCACTATTTACATGCGTCTTCCGAATCAATCAATTATTGCCGTATGATGGTAGAATTATTAGCGTATATCAGTCATTATTTTGTACGTATAGTTGTATTAAAATTAGTATTAACAATCTTTTAATTGTGCTATTTATAATACATCGCAAAAAACTATTGATTAATTATCAGTTACAATGAATATAATAATGCGGTTTTGATTACGTTTTCTGATGAAACTAATTTTAAAATTATATTTTAATAATCGAACTTTGTATAAAAAAAAATTTCATTATGTCTATTTGTACATATATTTATTATAACATTCAATTTGCCGTATTAAATTATTGTTAACACGTGTACCAAAGAGAATAGATTTGAAATATGCGGATGACTAAGTTTATATTTTTAACTTTTTACGTAATAATAAATAATGATATAAACGTATGTTTACCGGGAATAATTTCACCACTGCCGCCGTTTATCAATATTTCCGAATTTATGACGAGATAAAACGACATTCCATTTAAAATACTAAATATGTAACAAATATGGTTTATATATGTCGAAAGGATTGTATAACAAGTCGTACATGTGATATTTTATATTTTTTCGACGTCACGTCAAATACGTAGACGGTTAATTACTATTTACATGCGTCTTCCGAATCAATCAATTATTGCCGTATGATGGTAGAATTATTAGCGTATATCAGTCATTATTTTGTACGTATAGTTGTATTAAAATTAGTATTAACAATCTTTTAATTGTGCTATTTATATTACATCGCAAAAAACTATTGATAAATTATCAGTTACAATGAATATAATAATGCGGTTTTGATTACGTTTTCTGATGAAACTAATTTTAAAATTATATTTTAATAATCGAACTTTGTATAAAAAAAAATTTTATTATGTCTATTTGTACATATTTTTATTATAACATTCAATTTGCCGTATTAAATTATTGTTAACACGTGTACCAAAGAGAATAGATTCGAAATATGCGGATGACTAAGTTTATATTTTTAACTTTTTACGTAATAATAAATAATGATATAAACGTATGTTTACCGGGAATAATTTCACCACTGCCGCCGTTTATCAATATTTCCGAATTTATGACGAGATAAAACGACATTCCATTTAAAATACTAAATATGTAACAAATATGGTTTATATATGTCGAAAGGATTGTATAACAAGTCGTACATGTGATATTTTATATTTTTTCGACGTCACGTCAAATACGTAGACGGTTAATCACTATTTACATGCGTCTTCCGAATCAATCAATTATTGCCGTATGATGGTAGAATTATTAGCGTATATCAGTCATTATTTTGTACGTATAGTTGTATTAAAATTAGTATTAACAATCTTTTAATTGTGCTATTTATATTACATCGCAAAAAACTATTGATAAATTATCAGTTACAATGAATATAATAATGCGGTTTTGATTACGTTTTCTGATGAAACTAATTTTAAAATTATATTTTAATAATCGAACTTTGTATAAAAAAAAATTTTATTATGTCTATTTGTACATATATTTATTATAACATTCAATTTGCCGTATTAAATTATTGTTAACACGTGTACCAACGAGAATAGATTCAAAATATGCGGATGACTAAGTTTATATTTTTAACTTTTTTACGTAATAATAAATAATGATATATACGTATGTTTACCGGGAATAATTTCACCACTGCCGCCGTTTATCAATATTTCCGAATTTATGACGAGATAAAACGACATTCCATTTAAAATACTAAATATGTAACAAATATGGTTTATATATGTCGAAAGGATTGTATAACAAGTCGTACATGTGATATTTTATATTTTTTCGACGTCACGTCATATACGTAGACGGTTTATCACTATTTACATGCGTCTTCCGAATCAATCAATTATTGCCGTATGATGGTAGAATTATTAGCGTATATCAGTCATTATTTTGTACGTATAGTTGTATTAAAATTAGTATTAACAATCTTTTAATTGTGCTATTTATATTACATCGCAAAAAACTATTGATAAATTATCAGTTACAATGAATATAATAATGCGGTTTTGATTACGTTTTCTGATGAAACTAATTTTAAAATTATATTTTAATAATCGAACTTTGTATAAAAAAAAATTTTATTATGTCTATTTGTACATATATTTATTATAACATTCAATTTGCCGTATTAAATTATTGTTAACACGTGTACCAAAGAGAATAGATTCGAAATATGCGGATGACTAAGTTTATATTTTTAACTTTTTTACGTATTAATAAATAATGATATATACGTATGTTTACCGGGAATAATTTCACCACTGCCGCCGTTTATCAATATTTCCGAATTTATGACGAGATAAAACGACATTCCATTTAAAATACTAAATATGTAACAAATATGGTTTATATATGTCGAAAGGATTGTATAACAAGTCGTACATGTGATATTTTATATTTTTTCGACGTCACGTCATATACGTAGACGGTTAATCACTATTTACATGCATCTTCCGAATCAATCAATTATTGCCGTATGATGGTAGAATTATTAGCGTATATCAGTCATTATTTTGTACGTATAGTTGTATTAAAATTAGTATTAACAATCTTTTAATTGTGCTATTTATATTACATCGCAAAAAACTATTGATAAATTATCAGTTACAATGAATATAATAATGCGGTTTTGATTACGTTTTCTGATGAAACTAATTTTAAAATTACATTTTAATAATCGAACTTTGTATAAAAAAAAATTTTATTATGTCTATTTGTACATATATTTATTATAACATTCAATTTGCCGTATTAAATTATTGTTAACACGTGTACCAAAGAGAATAGATTCGAAATATGCGGATGACTAAGTTTATATTTTTAACTTTTTTACGTAATAATAAATAATGATATATACGTATGTTTACCGGGAATAATTTCACCACTGCCGCCGTTTATCAATATTTCCGAATTTATGACGAGATAAAACGACATTCCATTTAAAATACTAAATATGTAACAAATATGGTTTATATATGTCGAAAGGATTGTATAACAAGTCGTACATGTGATATTTTATATTTTTTCGACGTCACGTCATATACGTAGACGGTTAATCACTATTTACATGCGTCTTCCGAATCAATCAATTATTGCCGTATGATGGTAGAATTATTAGCGTATATCAGTCATTATTTTGTACGTATAGTTGTATTAAAATTAGTATTAACAATCTTTTAATTGTGCTATTTATATTACATCTCAAAAAACTATTGATAAATTATCAGTTACAATGAATATAATAATGCGGTTTTGATTACGTTTTCTGATGAAACTAATTTTAAAATTATATTTTAATAATCGAACTTTGTATAAAAAAAAATTTTATTATGTCTATTTGTACATATTTTTATTATAACATTCAATTTGCCGTATTAAATTATTGTTAACACGTGTACCAAAGAGAATAGATTCGAAATATGCGGATGACTAAGTTTATATTTTTAACTTTTTTACGTAATAATAAATAATGATATATACGTATGTTTACCGGGAATAATTTCACCACTGCCGCCGTTTATCAATATTTCCGAATTTATGACGAGATAAAACGACATTCCATTTAAAATACTAAATATGTAACAAATATGGTTTATATATGTCGAAAGGATTGTATAACAAGTCGTACATGTGATATTTTATATTTTTTCGACGTCACGTCATATACGTAGACGGTTAATCACTATTTACATGCGTCTTCCGAATCAATCAATTATTGCCGTATGATGGTAGAATTATTAGCGTATATCAGTCATTATTTTGTACGTATAGTTGTATTAAAATTAGTATTAACAATCTTTTAATTGTGCTATTTATATTACATCGCAAAAAACTATTGATAAATTATCAGTTACAATGAATATAATAATGCGGTTTTGATTACGTTTTCTGATGAAACTAATTTTAAAATTATATTTTAATAATCGAACTTTGTATAAAAAAAAATTTTATTATGTCTATTTGTACATATTTTTATTATAACATTCAATTTGCCGTATTAAATTATTGTTAACACGTGTACCAAAGAGAATAGATTCGAAATATGCGGATGACTAAGTTTATATTTTTAACTTTTTTACGTAATAATAAATAATGATATATACGTATGTTTACCGGGAATAATTTCACCACTGCCGCCGTTTATCAATATTTCCGAATTTATGACGAGATAAAACGACATTCCATTTAAAATACTAAATATGTAACAAATATGGTTTATATATGTCGAAAGGATTGTATAACAAGTCGTACATGTGATATTTTATATTTTTTCGACGTCACGTCATATACGTAGACGGTTAATCACTATTTACATGCGTCTTCCGAATCAATCAATTATTGCCGTATGATAGTAGAATTATTAGCGTATATCAGTCATTATTTTGTACGTATAGTTGTATTAAAATTAGTATTAACAATCTTTTAATTGTGCTATTTATAATACATCGCAAAAAACTATTGATAAATTATCAGTTACAATGAATATAATAATGCGGTTTTGATTACGTTTTCTGATGAAACTAATTTTAAAATTATATTTTAATAATCGAACTTTGTATAAAAAAAAATTTTATTATGTCTATTTGTACATATTTTTATTATAACATTCAATTTGCCGTATTAAATTATTGTTAACACGTGTACCAAAGAGAATAGATTCGAAATATGCGGATGACTAAGTTTATATTTTTAACTTTTTACGTAATAATAAATAATGATATAAACGTATGTTTACCGGGAATAATTTCACCACTGCCGCCGTTTATCAATATTTCCGAATTTATGACGAGATAAAACGACATTCCATTTAAAATACTAAATATGTAACAAATATGGTTTATATATGTCGAAAGGATTGTATAACAAGTCGTACATGTGATATTTTATATTTTTTCGACGTCACGTCAAATACGTAGACGGTTAATCACTATTTACATGCGTCTTCCGAATCAATCAATTATTGCCGTATGATGGTAGAATTATTAGCGTATATCAGTCATTATTTTGTACGTATAGTTGTATTAAAATTAGTATTAACAATCTTTTAATTGTGCTATTTATATTACATCGCAAAAAACTATTGATAAATTATCAGTTACAATGAATATAATAATGCGGTTTTGATTACGTTTTCTGATGAAACTAATTTTAAAATTATATTTTAATAATCGAACTTTGTATAAAAAAAAATTTTATTATGTCTATTTGTACATATATTTATTATAACATTCAATTTGCCGTATTAAATTATTGTTAACACGTGTACCAACGAGAATAGATTCAAAATATGCGGATGACTAAGTTTATATTTTTAACTTTTTTACGTAATAATAAATAATGATATATACGTATGTTTACCGGGAATAATTTCACCACTGCCGCCGTTTATCAATATTTCCGAATTTATGACGAGATAAAACGACATTCCATTTAAAATACTAAATATGTAACAAATATGGTTTATATATGTCGAAAGGATTGTATAACAAGTCGTACATGTGATATTTTATATTTTTTCGACGTCACGTCATATACGTAGACGGTTTATCACTATTTACATGCGTCTTCCGAATCAATCAATTATTGCCGTATGATGGTAGAATTATTAGCGTATATCAGTCATTATTTTGTACGTATAGTTGTATTAAAATTAGTATTAACAATCTTTTAATTGTGCTATTTATATTACATCGCAAAAAACTATTGATAAATTATCAGTTACAATGAATATAATAATGCGGTTTTGATTACGTTTTCTGATGAAACTAATTTTAAAATTATATTTTAATAATCGAACTTTGTATAAAAAAAAATTTTATTATGTCTATTTGTACATATATTTATTATAACATTCAATTTGCCGTATTAAATTATTGTTAACACGTGTACCAAAGAGAATAGATTCGAAATATGCGGATGACTAAGTTTATATTTTTAACTTTTTTACGTATTAATAAATAATGATATATACGTATGTTTACCGGGAATAATTTCACCACTGCCGCCGTTTATCAATATTTCCGAATTTATGACGAGATAAAACGACATTCCATTTAAAATACTAAATATGTAACAAATATGGTTTATATATGTCGAAAGGATTGTATAACAAGTCGTACATGTGATATTTTATATTTTTTCGACGTCACGTCATATACGTAGACGGTTAATCACTATTTACATGCATCTTCCGAATCAATCAATTATTGCCGTATGATGGTAGAATTATTAGCGTATATCAGTCATTATTTTGTACGTATAGTTGTATTAAAATTAGTATTAACAATCTTTTAATTGTGCTATTTATATTACATCGCAAAAAACTATTGATAAATTATCAGTTACAATGAATATAATAATGCGGTTTTGATTACGTTTTCTGATGAAACTAATTTTAAAATTACATTTTAATAATCGAACTTTGTATAAAAAAAAATTTTATTATGTCTATTTGTACATATATTTATTATAACATTCAATTTGCCGTATTAAATTATTGTTAACACGTGTACCAAAGAGAATAGATTCGAAATATGCGGATGACTAAGTTTATATTTTTAACTTTTTTACGTAATAATAAATAATGATATATACGTATGTTTACCGGGAATAATTTCACCACTGCCGCCGTTTATCAATATTTCCGAATTTATGACGAGATAAAACGACATTCCATTTAAAATACTAAATATGTAACAAATATGGTTTATATATGTCGAAAGGATTGTATAACAAGTCGTACATGTGATATTTTATATTTTTTCGACGTCCCGTCATATACGTAGACGGTTAATCACTATTTACATGCGTCTTCCGAATCAATCAATTATTGCCGTATGATGGTAGAATTATTAGCGTATATCAGTCATTATTTTGTACGTATAGTTGTATTAAAATTAGTATTAACAATCTTTTAATTGTGCTATTTATAATACATCGCAAAAAACTATTGATTAATTATCAGTTACAATGAATATAATAATGCGGTTTTGATTACGTTTTCTGATGAAACTAATTTTAAAATTATATTTTAATAATCGAACTTTGTATAAAAAAAAATTTTATTATGTCTATTTGTACATATATTTATTATAACATTCAATTTGCCGTATTAAATTATTGTTAACACGTGTACCAAAGAGAATAGATTTGAAATATGCGGATGACTAAGTTTATATTTTTAACTTTTTACGTAATAATAAATAATGATATAAACGTATGTTTACCGGGAATAATTTCACCACTGCCGCCGTTTATCAATATTTCCGAATTTATGACGAGATAAAACGACATTCCATTTAAAATACTAAATATGTAACAAATATGGTTTATATATGTCGAAAGGATTGTATAACAAGTCGTACATGTGATATTTTATATTTTTTCGACGTCACGTCAAATACGTAGACGGTTAATCACTATTTACATGCGTCTTCCGAATCAATCAATTATTGCCGTATGATGGTAGAATTATTAGCGTATATCAGTCATTATTTTGTACGTATAGTTGTATTAAAATTAGTATTAACAATCTTTTAATTGTGCTATTTATATTACATCGCAAAAAACTATTGATAAATTATCAGTTACAATGAATATAATAATGCGGTTTTGATTGCGTTTTCTGATGAAACTAATTTTAAAATTATATTTTAATAATCGAACTTTGTATAAAAAAAAATTTTATTATGTCTATTTGTACATATTTTTATTATAACATTCAATTTGCCGTATTAAATTATTGTTAACACGTGTACCAAAGAGAATAGATTCGAAATATGCGGATGACTAAGTTTATATTTTTAACTTTTTTACGTAATAATAAATAATGATATATACGTATGTTTACCGGGAATAATTTCACCACTGCCGCCGTTTATCAATATTTCCGAATTTATGACGAGATAAAACGACATTCCATTTAAAATACTAAATATGTAACAAATATGGTTTATATATGTCGAAAGGATTGTATAACAAGTCGTACATGTGATATTTTATATTTTTTCGACGTCACGTCATATACGTAGACGGTTAATCACTATTTACATGCGTCTTCCGAATCAATCAATTATTGCCGTATGATGGTAGAATTATTAGCGTATATCAGTCATTATTTTGTACGTATAGTTGTATTAAAATTAGTATTAACAATCTTTTAATTGTGCTATTTATATTACATCGCAAAAAACTATTGATAAATTATCAGTTACAATGAATATAATAATGCGGTTTTGATTACGTTTTCTGATGAAACTAATTTTAAAATTATATTTTAATAATCGAACTTTGTATAAAAAAAAATTTTATTATGTCTATTTGTACATATATTTATTATAACATTCAATTTGCCGTATTAAATTATTGTTAACACGTGTACCAAAGAGAATAGATTCGAAATATGCGGATGACTAAGTTTATATTTTTAACTTTTTTACGTATTAATAAATAATGATATATACGTATGTTTACCGGGAATAATTTCACCACTGCCGCCGTTTATCAATATTTCCGAATTTATGACGAGATAAAACGACATTCCATTTAAAATACTAAATATGTAACAAATATGGTTTATATATGTCGAAAGGATTGTATAACAAGTCGTACATGTGATATTTTATATTTTTTCGACGTCACGTCAAATACGTAGACGGTTAATCACTATTTACATGCGTCTTCCGAATCAATCAATTATTGCCGTATGATGGTAGAATTATTAGCGTATATCAGTCATTATTTTGTACGTATAGTTGTATTAAAATTAGTATTAACAATCTTTTAATTGTGCTATTTATAATACATCGCAAAAAACTATTGATTAATTATCAGTTACAATGAATATAGTAATGCGGTTTTGATTACGTTTTCTGATGAAACTAATTTTAAAATTATATTTTAATAATCGAACTTTGTATAAAAAAAAATTTTATTATGTCTATTTGTACATATATTTATTATAACATTCAATTTGCCGTATTAAATTATTGTTAACACGTGTACCAAAGAGAATAGATTTGAAATATGCGGATGACTAAGTTTATATTTTTAACTTTTTACGTAATAATAAATAATGATATAAACGTATGTTTACCGGGAATAATTTCACCACTGCCGCCGTTTATCAATATTTCCGAATTTATGACGAGATAAAACGACATTCCATTTAAAATACTAAATATGTAACAAATATGGTTTATATATGTCGAAAGGATTGTATAACAAGTCGTACATGTGATATTTTATATTTTTTCGACGTCACGTCAAATACGTAGACGGTTAATCACTATTTACATGCGTCTTCCGAATCAATCAATTATTGCCGTATGATGGTAGAATTATTAGCGTATATCAGTCATTATTTTGTACGTATAGTTGTATTAAAATTAGTATTAACAATCTTTTAATTGTGCTATTTATATTACATCGCAAAAAACTATTGATAAATTATCAGTTACAATGAATATAATAATGCGGTTTTGATTACGTTTTCTGATGAAACTAATTTTAAAATTATATTTTAATAATCGAACTTTGTATAAAAAAAAATTTTATTATGTCTATTTGTACATATTTTTATTATAACATTCAATTTGCCGTATTAAATTATTGTTAACACGTGTACCAAAGAGAATAGATTCGAAATATGCGGATGACTAAGTTTATATTTTTAACTTTTTTACGTAATAATAAATAATGATATATACGTATGTTTACCGGGAATAATTTCACCACTGCCGCCGTTTATCAATATTTCCGAATTTATGACGAGATAAAACGACATTCCATTTAAAATACTAAATATGTAACAAATATGGTTTATATATGTCGAAAGGATTGTATAACAAGTCGTACATGTGATATTTTATATTTTTTCGACGTCACGTCATATACGTAGACGGTTAATCACTATTTACATGCGTCTTCCGAATCAATCAATTATTGCCGTATGATGGTAGAATTATTAGCGTATATCAGTCATTATTTTGTACGTATAGTTGTATTAAAATTAGTATTAACAATCTTTTAATTGTGCTATTTATAATACATCGCAAAAAACTATTGATTAATTATCAGTTACAATGAATATAATAATGCGGTTTTGATTACGTTTTCTGATGAAACTAATTTTAAAATTATATTTTAATAATCGAACTTTGTATAAAAAAAAATTTTATTATGTCTATTTGTACATATTTTTATTATAACATTCAATTTGCCGTATTAAATTATTGTTAACACGTGTACCAAAGAGAATAGATTCGAAATATGCGGATGACTAAGTTTATATTTTTAACTTTTTTACGTAATAATAAATAATGATATATACGTATGTTTACCGGGAATAATTTCACCACTGCCGCCGTTTATCAATATTTCCGAATTTATGACGAGATAAAACGACATTCCATTTAAAATACTAAATATGTAACAAATATGGTTTATATATGTCGAAAGGATTGTATAACAAGTCGTACATGTGATATTTTATATTTTTTCGACGTCCCGTCATATACGTAGACGGTTAATCACTATTTACATGCGTCTTCCGAATCAATCAATTATTGCCGTATGATGGTAGAATTATTAGCGTATATCAGTCATTATTTTGTACGTATAGTTGTATTAAAATTAGTATTAACAATCTTTTAATTGTGCTATTTATAATACATCGCAAAAAACTATTGATTAATTATCAGTTACAATGAATATAATAATGCGGTTTTGATTACGTTTTCTGATGAAACTAATTTTAATATTATATTTTAATAATCGAACTTTGTATAAAAAAAAATTTTATTATGTCTATTTGTACATATATTTATTATAACATTCAATTTGCCGTATTAAATTATTGTTAACACGTGTACCAAAGAGAATAGATTTGAAATATGCGGATGACTAAGTTTATATTTTTAACTTTTTACGTAATAATAAATAATGATATAAACGTATGTTTACCGGGAATAATTTCACCACTGCCGCCGTTTATCAATATTTCCGAATTTATGACGAGATAAAACGACATTCCATTTAAAATACTAAATATGTAACAAATATGGTTTATATATGTCGAAAGGATTGTATAACAAGTCGTACATGTGATATTTTATATTTTTTCGACGTCACGTCAAATACGTAGACGGTTAATCACTATTTACATGCGTCTTCCGAATCAATCAATTATTGCCGTATGATGGTAGAATTATTAGCGTATATCAGTCATTATTTTGTACGTATAGTTGTATTAAAATTAGTATTAACAATCATTTAATTGTGCTATTTATATTACATCGCAAAAAACTATTGATAAATTATCAGTTACAATGAATATAATAATGCGGTTTTGATTGCGTTTTCTGATGAAACTAATTTTAAAATTATATTTTAATAATCGAACTTTGTATAAAAAAAAATTTTATTATGTCTATTTGTACATATTTTTATTATAACATTCAATTTGCCGTATTAAATTATTGTTAACACGTGTACCAAAGAGAATAGATTCGAAATATGCGGATGACTAAGTTTATATTTTTAACTTTTTTACGTAATAATAAATAATGATATATACGTATGTTTACCGGGAATAATTTCACCACTGCCGCCGTTTATCAATATTTCCGAATTTATGACGAGATAAAACGACATTCCATTTAAAATACTAAATATGTAACAAATATGGTTTATATATGTCGAAAGGATTGTATAACAAGTCGTACATGTGATATTTTATATTTTTTCGACGTCACGTCATATACGTAGACGGTTAATCACTATTTACATGCGTCTTCCGAATCAATCAATTATTGCCGTATGATGGTAGAATTATTAGCGTATATCAGTCATTATTTTGTACGTATAGTTGTATTAAAATTAGTATTAACAATCTTTTAATTGTGCTATTTATATTACATCGCAAAAAACTATTGATAAATTATCAGTTACAATGAATATAATAATGCGGTTTTGATTACGTTTTCTGATGAAACTAATTTTAAAATTATATTTTAATAATCGAACTTTGTATAAAAAAAAATTTTATTATGTCTATTTGTACATATTTTTATTATAACATTCAATTTGCCGTATTAAATTATTGTTAACACGTGTACCAAAGAGAATAGATTCGAAATATGCGGATGACTAAGTTTATATTTTTAACTTTTTTACGTAATAATAAATAATGATATATACGTATGTTTACCGGGAATAATTTCACCACTGCCGCCGTTTATCAATATTTCCGAATTTATGACGAGATAAAACGACATTCCATTTAAAATACTAAATATGTAACAAATATGGTTTATATATGTCGAAAGGATTGTATAACAAGTCGTACATGTGATATTTTATATTTTTTCGACGTCCCGTCATATACGTAGAGGGTTAATCACTATTTACATGCGTCTTCCGAATCAATCAATTATTGCCGTATGATGGTAGAATTATTAGCGTATATCAGTCATTATTTTGTACGTATAGTTGTATTAAAATTAGTATTAACAATCTTTTAATTGTGCTATTTATAATACATCGCAAAAAACTATTGATTAATTATCAGTTACAATGAATATAATAATGCGGTTTTGATTACGTTTTCTGATGAAACTAATTTTAAAATTATATTTTAATAATCGAACTTTGTATAAAAAAAAATTTTATTATGTCTATTTGTACATATATTTATTATAACATTCAATTTGCCGTATTAAATTATTGTTAACACGTGTACCAAAGAGAATAGATTTGAAATATGTGGATGACTAAGTTTATATTTTTAACTTTTTACGTAATAATAAATAATGATATAAACGTATGTTTACCGGGAATAATTTCACCACTGCCGCCGTTTATCAATATTTCCGAATTTATGACGAGATAAAACGACATTCCATTTAAAATACTAAATATGTAACAAATATGGTTTATATATGTCGAAAGGATTGTATAACAAGTCGTACATGTGATATTTTATATTTTATCGACGTCACGTCAAATACGTAGACGGTTAATCACTATTTACATGCGTCTTCCGAATCAATCAATTATTGCCGTATGATGGTAGAATTATTAGCGTATATCAGTCATTATTTTGTACGTATAGTTGTATTAAAATTAGTATTAACAATCTTTTAATTGTGCTATTTATATTACATCGCAAAAAACTATTGATAAATTATCAGTTACAATGAATATAATAATGCGGTTTTGATTACGTTTTCTGATGAAACTAATTTTAAAATTATATTTTAATAATCGAACTTTGTATAAAAAAAAATTTTATTATGTCTATTTGTACATATTTTTATTATAACATTCAATTTGCCGTATTAAATTATTGTTAACACGTGTACCAAAGAGAATAGATTCGAAATATGCGGATGACTAAGTTTATATTTTTAACTTTTTTACGTAATAATAAATAATGATATATACGTATGTTTACCGGGAATAATTTCACCACTGCCGCCGTTTATCAATATTTCCGAATTTATGACGAGATAAAACGACATTCCATTTAAAATACTAAATATGTAACAAATATGGTTTATATATGTCGAAAGGATTGTATAACAAGTCGTACATGTGATATTTTATATTTTTTCGACGTCACGTCATATACGTAGACGATTAATCACTATTTACATGCGTCTTCCGAATCAATCAATTATTGCCGTATGATGGTAGAATTATTAGCGTATATCAGTCATTATTTTGTACGTATAGTTGTATTAAAATTAGTATTAACAATCTTTTAATTGTGCTATTTATATTACATCGCAAAAAACTATTGATAAATTATCAGTTACAATGAATATAATAATGCGGTTTTGATTACGTTTTCTGATGAAACTAATTTTAAAATTATATTTTAATAATCGAACTTTGTATAAAAAAAAATTTTATTATGTCTATTTGTACATATTTTTATTATAACATTCAATTTGCCGTATTAAATTATTGTTAACACGTGTACCAAAGAGAATAGATTCGAAATATGCGGATGACTAAGTTTATATTTTTAACTTTTTTACGTAATAATAAATAATGATATATACGTATGTTTACCGGGAATAATTTCACCACTGCCGCCGTTTATCAATATTTCCGAATTTATGACGAGATAAATCGACATTCCATTTAAAATACTAAATATGTAACAAATATGGTTTATATATGTCGAAAGGATTGTATAACAAGTCGTACATGTGATATTTTATATTTTTTCGACGTCACGTCATATACGTAGACGGTTAATCACTATTTACATGCGTCTTCCGAATCAATCAATTATTGCCGTATGATGGTAGAATTATTAGCGTATATCAGTCATTATTTTGTACGTATAGTTGTATTAAAATTAGTATTAACAATCTTTTAATTGTGCTATTTATATTACATCGCAAAAAACTATTGATAAATTATCAGTTACAATGAATATAATAATGCGGTTTTGATTACGTTTTCTGATGAAACTAATTTTAAAATTATATTTTAATAATCGAACTTTGTATAAAAAAAAATTTTATTATGTCTATTTGTACATATTTTTATTATAACATTCAATTTGCCGTATTAAATTATTGTTAACACGTGTACCAAAGAGAATAGATTCGAAATATGCGGATGACTAAGTTTATATTTTTAACTTTTTTACGTAATAATAAATAATGATATATACGTATGTTTACCGGGAATAATTTCACCACTGCCGCCGTTTATCAATATTTCCGAATTTATGACGAGATAAAACGACATTCCATTTAAAATACTAAATATGTAACAAATATGGTTTATATATGTCGAAAGGATTGTATAACAAGTCGTACATGTGATATTTTATATTTTTTCGACGTCACGTCATATACGTAGACGGTTAATCACTATTTACATGCGTCTTCCGAATCAATCAATTATTGCCGTATGATGGTAGAATTATTAGCGTATATCAGTCATTATTTTGTACGTATAGTTGTATTAAAATTAGTATTAACAATCTTTTAATTGTGCTATTTATAATACATCGCAAAAAACTATTGATTAATTATCAGTTACAATGAATATAATAATGCGGTTTTGATTACGTTTTCTGATGAAACTAATTTTAAAATTATATTTTAATAATCGAACTTTGTATAAAAAAAAATTTTATTATGTCTATTTGTACATATTTTTATTATAACATTCAATTTGCCGTATTAAATTATTGTTAACACGTGTACCAAAGAGAATAGATTCGAAATATGCGGATGACTAAGTTTATATTTTTAACTTTTTTACGTAATAATAAATAATGATATATACGTATGTTTACCGGGAATAATTTCACCACTGCCGCCGTTTATCAATATTTCCGAATTTATGACGAGATAAAACGACATTCCATTTAAAATACTAAATATGTAACAAATATGGTTTATATATGTCGAAAGGATTGTATAACAAGTCGTACATGTGATATTTTATATTTTTTCGACGTCCCGTCATATACGTAGAGGGTTAATCACTATTTACATGCGTCTTCCGAATCAATCAATTATTGCCGTATGATGGTAGAATTATTAGCGTATATCAGTCATTATTTTGTACGTATAGTTGTATTAAAATTAGTATTAACAATCTTTTAATTGTGCTATTTATAATACATCGCAAAAAACTATTGATTAATTATCAGTTACAATGAATATAATAATGCGGTTTTGATTACGTTTTCTGATGAAACTAATTTTAAAATTATATTTTAATAATCGAACTTTGTATAAAAAAAAATTTTATTATGTCTATTTGTACATATATTTATTATAACATTCAATTTGCCGTATTAAATTATTGTTAACACGTGTACCAAAGAGAATAGATTTGAAATATGTGGATGACTAAGTTTATATTTTTAACTTTTTACGTAATAATAAATAATGATATAAACGTATGTTTACCGGGAATAATTTCACCACTGCCGCCGTTTATCAATATTTCCGAATTTATGACGAGATAAAACGACATTCCATTTAAAATACTAAATATGTAACAAATATGGTTTATATATGTCGAAAGGATTGTATAACAAGTCGTACATGTGATATTTTATATTTTATCGACGTCACGTCAAATACGTAGACGGTTAATCACTATTTACATGCGTCTTCCGAATCAATCAATTATTGCCGTATGATGGTAGAATTATTAGCGTATATCAGTCATTATTTTGTACGTATAGTTGTATTAAAATTAGTATTAACAATCTTTTAATTGTGCTATTTATATTACATCGCAAAAAACTATTGATAAATTATCAGTTACAATGAATATAATAATGCGGTTTTGATTACGTTTTCTGATGAAACTAATTTTAAAATTATATTTTAATAATCGAACTTTGTATAAAAAAAAATTTTATTATATCTATTTGTACATATTTTTATTATAACATTCAATTTGCCGTATTAAATTATTGTTAACACGTGTACCAAAGAGAATAGATTCGAAATATGCGGATGACTAAGTTTATATTTTTAACTTTTTTACGTAATAATAAATAATGATATATACGTATGTTTACCGGGAATAATTTCACCACTGCCGCCGTTTATCAATATTTCCGAATTTATGACGAGATAAAACGACATTCCATTTAAAATACTAAATATGTAACAAATATGGTTTATATATGTCGAAAGGATTGTATAACAAGTCGTACATGTGATATTTTATATTTTTTCGACGTCACGTCATATACGTAGACGGTTAATCACTATTTACATGCGTCTTCCGAATCAATCAATTATTGCCGTATGATGGTAGAATTATTAGCGTATATCAGTCATTATTTTGTACGTATAGTTGTATTAAAATTAGTATTAACAATCTTTTAATTGTGCTATTTATATTACATCGCAAAAAACTATTGATAAATTATCAGTTACAATGAATATAATAATGCGGTTTTGATTACGTTTTCTGATGAAACTAATTTTAAAATTATATTTTAATAATCGAACTTTGTATAAAAAAAAATTTTATTATGTCTATTTGTACATATTTTTATTATAACATTCAATTTGCCGTATTAAATTATTGTTAACACGTGTACCAAAGAGAATAGATTCGAAATATGCGGATGACTAAGTTTATATTTTTAACTTTTTTACGTAATAATAAATAATGATATATACGTATGTTTACCGGGAATAATTTCACCACTGCCGCCGTTTATCAATATTTCCGAATTTATGACGAGATAAAACGACATTCCATTTAAAATACTAAATATGTAACAAATATGGTTTATATATGTCGAAAGGATTGTATAACAAGTCGTACATGTGATATTTTATATTTTTTCGACGTCACGTCATATACGTAGACGGTTAATCACTATTTACATGCGTCTTCCGAATCAATCAATTATTGCCGTATGATGGTAGAATTATTAGCGTATATCAGTCATTATTTTGTACGTATAGTTGTATTAAAATTAGTATTAACAATCTTTTAATTGTGCTATTTATAATACATCGCAAAAAACTATTGATTAATTATCAGTTACAATGAATATAATAATGCGGTTTTGATTACGTTTTCTGATGAAACTAATTTTAAAATTATATTTTAATAATCGAACTTTGTATAAAAAAAAATTTTATTATGTCTATTTGTACATATATTTATTATAACATTCAATTTGCCGTATTAAATTATTGTTAACACGTGTACCAAAGAGAATAGATTTGAAATATGTGGATGACTAAGTTTATATTTTTAACTTTTTACGTAATAATAAATAATGATATAAACGTATGTTTACCGGGAATAATTTCACCACTGCCGCCGTTTATCAATATTTCCGAATTTATGACGAGATAAAACGACATTCCATTTAAAATACTAAATATGTAACAAATATGGTTTATATATGTCGAAAGGATTGTATAACAAGTCGTACATGTGATATTTTATATTTTATCGACGTCACGTCAAATACGTAGACGGTTAATCACTATTTACATGCGTCTTCCGAATCAATCAATTATTGCCGTATGATGGTAGAATTATTAGCGTATATCAGTCATTATTTTGTACGTATAGTTGTATTAAAATTAGTATTAACAATCTTTTAATTGTGCTATTTATATTACATCGCAAAAAACTATTGATAAATTATCAGTTACAATGAATATAATAATGCGGTTTTGATTACGTTTTCTGATGAAACTAATTTTAAAATTATATTTTAATAATCGAACTTTGTATAAAAAAAAATTTTATTATGTCTATTTGTACATATTTTTATTATAACATTCAATTTGCCGTATTAAATTATTGTTAACACGTGTACCAAAGAGAATAGATTCGAAATATGCGGATGACTAAGTTTATATTTTTAACTTTTTTACGTAATAATAAATAATGATATATACGTATGTTTACCGGGAATAATTTCACCACTGCCGCCGTTTATCAATATTTCCGAATTTATGACGAGGTAAAACGACATTCCATTTAAAATACTAAATATGTAACAAATATGGTTTATATATGTCGAAAGGATTGTATAACAAGTCGTACATGTGATATTTTATATTTTTTCGACGTCACGTCATATACGTAGACGGTTAATCACTATTTACATGCGTCTTCCGAATCAATCAATTATTGCCGTATGATGGTAGAATTATTAGCGTATATCAGTCATTATTTTGTACGTATAGTTGTATTAAAATTAGTATTAACAATCTTTTAATTGTGCTATTTATATTACATCGCAAAAAACTATTGATAAATTATCAGTTACAATGAATATAATAATGCGGTTTTGATTACGTTTTCTGATGAAACTAATTTTAAAATTATATTTTAATAATCGAACTTTGTATAAAAAAAAATTTTATTATGTCTATTTGTACATATTTTTATTATAACATTCAATTTGCCGTATTAAATTATTGTTAACACGTGTACCAAAGAGAATAGATTCGAAATATGCGGATGACTAAGTTTATATTTTTAACTTTTTTACGTAATAATAAATAATGATATATACGTATGTTTACCGGGAATAATTTCACCACTGCCGCCGTTTATCAATATTTCCGAATTTATGACGAGATAAAACGACATTCCATTTAAAATACTAAATATGTAACAAATATGGTTTATATATGTCGAAAGGATTGTATAACAAGTCGTACATGTGATATTTTATATTTTTTCGACGTCACGTCATATACGTAGACGGTTAATCACTATTTACATGCGTCTTCCGAATCAATCAATTATTGCCGTATGATGGTAGAATTATTAGCGTATATCAGTCATTATTTTGTACGTATAGTTGTATTAAAATTAGTATTAACAATCTTTTAATTGTGCTATTTATAATACATCGCAAAAAACTATTGATTAATTATCAGTTACAATGAATATAATAATGCGGTTTTGATTACGTTTTCTGATGAAACTAATTTTAAAATTATATTTTAATAATCGAACTTTGTATAAAAAAAAATTTTATTATGTCTATTTGTACATATTTTTATTATAACATTCAATTTGCCGTATTAAATTATTGTTAACACGTGTACCAAAGAGAATAGATTCGAAATATGCGGATGACTAAGTTTATATTTTTAACTTTTTTACGTAATAATAAATAATGATATATACGTATGTTTACCGGGAATAATTTCACCACTGCCGCCGTTTATCAATATTTCCGAATTTATGACGAGATAAAACGACATTCCATTTAAAATACTAAATATGTAACAAATATGGTTTATATATGTCGAAAGGATTGTATAACAAGTCGTACATGTGATATTTTATATTTTTTCGACGTCCCGTCATATACGTAGACGGTTAATCACTATTTACATGCGTCTTCCGAATCAATCAATTATTGCCGTATGATGGTAGAATTATTAGCGTATATCAGTCATTATTTTGTACGTATAGTTGTATTAAAATTAGTATTAACAATCTTTTAATTGTGCTATTTATAATACATCGCAAAAAACTATTGATTAATTATCAGTTACAATGAATATAATAATGCGGTTTTGATTACGTTTTCTGATGAAACTAATTTTAAAATTATATTTTAATAATCGAACTTTGTATAAAAAAAAATTTTATTATGTCTATTTGTACATATATTTATTATAACATTCAATTTGCCGTATTAAATTATTGTTAACACGTGTACCAAAGAGAATAGATTTGAAATATGCGGATGACTAAGTTTATATTTTTAACTTTTTACGTAATAATAAATAATGATATATACGTATGTTTACCGGGAATAATTTCACCACTGCCGCCGTTTATCAATATTTCCGAATTTATGACGAGATAAAACGACATTCCATTTAAAATACTAAATATGTAACAAATATGGTTTATATATGTCGAAAGGATTGTATAACAAGTCGTACATGTGATATTTTATATTTTTTCGACGTCACGTCAAATACGTAGACGGTTAATCACTATTTACATGCGTCTTCCGAATCAATCAATTATTGCCGTATGATGGTAGAATTATTAGCGTATATCAGTCATTATTTTGTACGTATAGTTGTATTAAAATTAGTATTAACAATCTTTTAATTGTGCTATTTATATTACATCGCAAAAAACTATTGATAAATTATCAGTTACAATGAATATAATAATGCGGTTTTGATTACGTTTTCTGATGAAACTAATTTTAAAATTATATTTTAATAATCGAACTTTGTATAAAAAAAAATTTTATTATGTCTATTTGTACATATTTTTATTATAACATTCAATTTGCCGTATTAAATTATTGTTAACACGTGTACCAAAGAGAATAGATTCGAAATATGCGGATGACTAAGTTTATATTTTTAACTTTTTTACGTAATAATAAATAATGATATATACGTATGTTTACCGGGAATAATTTCACCACTGCCGCCGTTTATCAATATTTCCGAATTTATGACGAGATAAATCGACATTCCATTTAAAATACTAAATATGTAACAAATATGGTTTATATATGTCGAAAGGATTGTATAACAAGTCGTACATGTGATATTTTATATTTTTTCGACGTCACGTCATATACGTAGACGGTTAATCACTATTTACATGCGTCTTCCGAATCAATCAATTATTGCCGTATGATGGTAGAATTATTAGCGTATATCAGTCATTATTTGGTACGTATAGTTGTATTAAAATTAGTATTAACAATCTTTTAATTGTGCTATTTATATTACATCGCAAAAAACTATTGATAAATTATCAGTTACAATGAATATAATAATGCGGTTTTGTTTACGTTTTCTGATGAAACTAATTTTAAAATTATATTTTAATAATCGAACTTTGTATAAAAAAAAATTTTATTATGTCTATTTGTACATATTTTTATTATAACATTCAATTTGCCGTATTAAATTATTGTTAACACGTGTACCAAAGAGAATAGATTCGAAATATGCGGATGACTAAGTTTATATTTTTAACTTTTTTACGTAATAATAAATAATGATATATACGTATATTTCCGGGAATAATTTCACCACTGCCGCCGTTTATCAATATTTCCGAATTTATGACGAGATAAAACGACATTCCATTTAAAATACTAAATATGTAACAAATATGGTTTATATATGTCGAAAGGATTGTATAACAAGTCGTACATGTGATATTTTATATTTTATCGACGTCACGTCAAATACGTAGACGGTTAATCACTATTTACATGCGTCTTCCGAATCAATCAATTATTGCCGTATGATGGTAGAATTATTAGCGTATATCAGTCATTATTTTGTACGTATAGTTGTATTAAAATTAGTATTAACAATCTTTTAATTGTGCTATTTATATTACATCGCAAAAAACTATTGATAAATTATCAGTTACAATGAATATAATAATGCGGTTTTGATTACGTTTTCTGATGAAACTAATTTTAAAATTATATTTTAATAATCGAACTTTGTATAAAAAAAAATTTTATTATGTCTATTTGTACATATATTTATTATAACATTCAATTTGCCGTATTAAATTATTGTTAACACGTGTACCAAAGAGAATAGATTTGAAATATGCGGATGACTAAGTTTATATTTTTAACTTTTTACGTAATAATAAATAATGATATATACGTATGTTTACCGGGAATAATTTCACCACTGCCGCCGTTTATCAATATTTCCGAATTTATGACGAGATAAAACGACATTCCATTTAAAATACTAAATATGTAACAAATATGGTTTATATATGTCGAAAGGATTGTATAACAAGTCGTACATGTGATATTTTATATTTTTTCGACGTCACGTCATATACGTAGACGGTTAATCACTATTTACATGCGTCTTCCGAATCAATCAATTATTGCCGTATGATGGTAGAATTATTAGCGTATATCAGTCATTATTTTGTACGTATAGTTGTATTAAAATTAGTATTAACAATCTTTTAATTGTGCTATTTATATTACATCGCAAAAAACTATTGATAAATTATCAGTTACAATGAATATAATAATGCGGTTTTGATTACGTTTTCTGATGAAACTAATTTTATAATTACATTTTAATAATCGAACTTTGTATAAAAAAAAATTTTATTATGTCTATTTGTACATATATTTATTATAACATTCAATTTGCCGTATTAAATTATTGTTAACACGTGTACCAACGAGAATAGATTCAAAATATGCGGATGACTAAGTTTATATTTTTAACTTTTTTACGTAATAATAAATAATGATATATACGTATGTTTACCGGGAATAATTTCACCACTGCCGCCGTTTATCAATATTTCCGAATTTATGACGAGATAAAACGACATTCCATTTAAAATACTAAATATGTAACAAATATGGTTTATATATGTCGAAAGGATTGTATAACAAGTCGTACATGTGATATTTTATATTTTTTCGACGTCACGTCATATACGTAGACGGTTTATCACTATTTACATGCGTCTTCCGAATCAATCAATTATTGCCGTATGATGGTAGAATTATTAGCGTATATCAGTCATTATTTTGTACGTATAGTTGTATTAAAATTAGTATTAACAATCTTTTAATTGTGCTATTTATATTACATCGCAAAAAACTATTGATAAATTATCAGTTACAATGAATATAATAATGCGGTTTTGATTACGTTTTCTGATGAAACTAATTTTAAAATTATATTTTAATAATCGAACTTTGTATAAAAAAAAATTTTATTATGTCTATTTGTACATATTTTTATTATAACATTCAATTTGCCGTATTAAATTATTGTTAACACGTGTACCAACGAGAATAGATTCGAAATATGCGGATGACTAAGTTTATATTTTTAACATTTTTACGTAATAATAAATAATGATATATACGTATGTTTACCGGGAATAATTTCACCACTGCCGCCGTTTATCAATATTTCCGAATTTATGACGAGATAAAACGACATTCCATTTAAAATACTAAATATGTAACAAATATGGTTTATATATGTCGAAAGGATTGTATAACAAGTCGTACATGTGATATTTTATATTTTTTCGACGTCACGTCATATACGTAGACGGTTAATCACTATTTACATGCGTCTTCCGAATCAATCAATTATTGCCGTATGATGGTAGAATTATTAGCGTATATCAGTCATTATTTTGTACGTATAGTTGTATTAAAATTAGTATTAACAATCTTTTAATTGTGCTATTTATATTACATCGCAAAAAACTATTGATAAATTATCAGTTACAATGAATATAATAATGCGGTTTTGATTACGTTTTCTGATGAAACTAATTTTAAAATTATATTTTAATAATCGAACTTTGTATAAAAAAAAATTTTATTATGTCTATTTGTACATATTTTTATTAAAACATTCAATTTGCCGTATTAAATTATTGTTAACACGTGTACCAAAGAGAATAGATTCGAAATATGCGGATGACTAAGTTTATATTTTTAACTTTTTTACGTAATAATAAATAATGATATATACGTATGTTTACCGGGAATAATTTCACCACTGCCGCCGTTTATCAATATTTCCGAATTTATGACGAGATAAAACGACATTCCATTTAAAATACTAAATATGTAACAAATATGGTTTATATATGTCGAAAGGATTGTATAACAAGTCGTACATGTGATATTTTATATTTTTTCGACGTCACGTCATATACGTAGACGGTTAATCACTATTTACATGCGTCTTCCGAATCAATCAATTATTGCCGTATGATGGTAGAATTATTAGCGTATATCAGTCATTATTTTGTACGTATAGTTGTATTAAAATTAGTATTAACAATCTTTTAATTGTGCTATTTATAATACATCGCAAAAAACTATTGATTAATTATCAGTTACAATGAATATAATAATGCGGTTTTGATTACGTTTTCTGATGAAACTAATTTTAAAATTATATTTTAATAATCGAACTTTGTATAAAAAAAAATTTTATTATGTCTATTTGTACATATATTTATTATAACATTCAATTTGCCGTATTAAATTATTGTTAACACGTGTACCAAAGAGAATAGATTCGAAATATGCGGATGACTAAGTTTATATTTTTAACTTTTTTACGTAATAATAAATAATGATATATACGTATGTTTACCGGGAATAATTTCACCACTGCCGCCGTTTATCAATATTTCCGAATTTATGACGAGATAAATCGACATTCCATTTAAAATACTAAATATGTAACAAATATGGTTTATATATGTCGAAAGGATTGTATAACAAGTCGTACATGTGATATTTTATATTTTTTCGACGTCACGTCATATACGTAGACGGTTAATCACTATTTACATGCGTCTTCCGAATCAATCAATTATTGCCGTATGATGGTAGAATTATTAGCGTATATCAGTCATTATTTTGTACGTATAGTTGTATTAAAATTAGTATTAACAATCTTTTAATTGTGCTATTTATATTACATCGCAATAAACTATTGATAAATTATCAGTTACAATGAATATAATAATGCGGTTTTGATTACGTTTTCTGATGAAACTAATTTTAAAATTATATTTTAATAATCGAACTTTGTATAAAAAAAAATTTTATTATGTCTATTTGTACATATTTTTATTATAACATTCAATTTGCCGTATTAAATTATTGTTAACACGTGTACCAAAGAGAATAGATTCGAAATATGCGGATGACTAAGTTTATATTTTTAACTTTTTTACGTAATAATAAATAATGATATATACGTATATTTCCGGGAATAATTTCACCACTGCCGCCGTTTATCAATATTTCCGAATTTATGACGAGATAAAACGACATTCCATTTAAAATACTAAATATGTAACAAATATGGTTTATATATGTCGAAAGGATTGTATAACAAGTCGTACATGTGATATTTTATATTTTTTCGACGTCACGTCATATACGTAGACGGTTAATCACTATTTACATGCGTCTTCCGAATCAATCAATTATTGCCGTATGATGGTAGAATTATTAGCGTATATCAGTCATTATTTTGTACGTATAGTTGTATTAAAATTAGTATTAACAATCTTTTAATTGTGCTATTTATATTACATCGCAAAAAACTATTGATAAATTATCAGTTACAATGAATATAATAATGCGGTTTTGATTACGTTTTCTGATGAAACTAATTTTATAATTACATTTTAATAATCGAACTTTGTATAAAAAAAAATTTTATTATGTCTATTTGTACATATTTTTATTATAACATTCAATTTGCCGTATTAAATTATTGTTAACACGTGTACCAACGAGAATAGATTCAAAATATGCGGATGACTAAGTTTATATTTTTAACTTTTTTACGTAATAATAAATAATGATATATACGTATGTTTACCGGGAATAATTTCACCACTGCCGCCGTTTATCAATATTTCCGAATTTATGACGAGATAA
The DNA here is from genome assembly GCA_956483605.1 of Tuberolachnus salignus. NCBI lineage: Eukaryota > Metazoa > Arthropoda > Insecta > Hemiptera > Aphididae > Tuberolachnus > Tuberolachnus salignus. The sequence goes on from OY101437.1 coordinate 14,937,091, forward strand.
AACGACATTCCATTTAAAATACTAAATATGTAACAAATATGGTTTATATATGTCGAATGGATTGTATAACAAGTCGTACATGTGATATTTTATATTTTTTCGACGTCACGTCATATACGTAGACGGTTAATCACTATTTACATGCGTCTTCCGAATCAATCAATTATTGCCGTATGATGGTAGAATTATTAGCGTATATCAGTCATTATTTTGTACGTATAGTTGTATTAAAATTAGTATTAACAATCTTTTAATTGTGCTATTTATATTACATCGCAAAAAACTATTGATAAATTATCAGTTACAATGAATATAATAATGCGGTTTTGATTACGTTTTCTGATGAAACTAATTTTAAAATTATATTTTAATAATCAAACTTTGTATAAAAAGAAATTTTATTATGTCTATTTGTACATATTTTTATTATAACATTCAATTTGCCGTATTAAATTATTGTTAACACGTGTACCAAAGAGAATAGATTCGAAATATGCGGATGACTAAGTTTATATTTTTAACTTTTTTACGTAATAATAAATAATGATATAAACGTATGTTTACCGGGAATAATTTCACCACTGCCGCCGTTTATCAATATTTCCGAATTTATGACGAGATAAAACGACATTCCATTTAAAATACTAAATATGTAACAAATATGGATAATATATATCGAAAGGATTGTATAACAAGTCGTACATGTGATATTTTATATTTTTTCGACGTCACGTCAAATACGTAGACGGTTAATCACTATTTACATGCGTCTTCCGAATCAATCAATTATTGCCGTATGATGGTAGAATTATTAGCGTATATCAGTCATTATTTTGTACGTATAGTTGTATTAAAATTAGTATTAACAATCTTTTAATTGTGCTATTTATATTACATCGCAAATAACTATTGATAAATTATCAGTTACAATGAATATAATAATGCGGTTTTGATTACGTTTTCTGATGAAACTAATTTTAAAATTATATTTTAATAATCGAACTTTGTATAAAAAAAAATTTTATTATGTCTATTTGTACATATTTTTATTATAACATTCAATTTGCCGTATTAAATTATTGTTAACACGTGTACCAAAGAGAATAGATTCGAAATATGCGGATGACTAAGTTTATATTTTTAACTTTTTTACGTAATAATAAATAATGATATATACGTATGTTTACCGGGAATAATTTCACCACTGCCGCCGTTTATCAATATTTCCGAATTTATGACGAGATAAAACGACATTCCATTTAAAATACTAAATATGTAACAAATATGGTTTATATATGTCGAAAGGATTGTATAACAAGTCGTACATGTGATATTTTATATTTTTTCGACGTCACGTCAAATACGTAGACGGTTAATCACTATTTACATGCGTCTTCCGAATCAATCAATTATTGCCGTATGATGGTAGAATTATTAGCGTATATCAGTCATTATTTTGTACGTATAGTTGTATTAAAATTAGTATTAACAATCTTTTAATTGTGCTATTTATATTACATCGCAAAAAACTATTGATAAATTATCAGTTACAATGAATATAATAATGCGGTTTTGATTACGTTTTCTGATGAAACTAATTTTAAAATTATATTTCAATAATCGAACTTTGTATAAAAAAAAATTTTATTATGTCTATTTGTACATATTTTTATTATAACATTCAATTTGCCGTATTAAATTATTGTTAACACGTGTACCAACGAGAATAGATTCAAAATATGCGGATGACTAAGTTTATATTTTTAACTTTTTTACGTAATAATAAATAATGATATATACGTATGTTTACCGGGAATAATTTCACCACTGCCGCCGTTTATCAATATTTCCGAATTTATGACGAGATAAAACGACATTCCATTTAAAATACTAAATATGTAACAAATATGGTTTATATATGTCGAAAGGATTGTATAACAAGTCGTACATGTGATATTTTATATTTTTTCGACGTCACGTCATATACGTAGACGGTTAATCACTATTTACATGCGTCTTCCGAATCAATCAATTATTGCCGTATGATGGTAGAATTATTAGCGTATATCAGTCATTATTTTGTACGTATAGTTGTATTAAAATTAGTATTAACAATCTTTTAATTGTGCTATTTATATTACATCGCAAAAAACTATTGATAAATTATCAGTTACAATGAATATAATAATGCGGTTTTGATTACGTTTTCTGATGAAACTAATTTTAAAATTATATTTTAATAATCGAACTTTGTATAAAAAAAAATTTTATTATGTCTATTTGTACATATTTTTATTATAACATTCAATTTGCCGTATTAAATTATTGTTAACACGTGTACCAACGAGAATAGATTCAAAATATGCGGATGACTAGGTTTATATTTTTAACTTTTTTACGTAATAATAAATAATGATATATACGTATGTTTACCGGGAATAATTTCACCACTGCCGCCGTTTATCAATATTTCCGAATTTATGACGAGATAAAACGACATTCCATTTAAAATACTAAATATGTAACAAATATGGTTTATATATGTCGAAAGGATTGTATAACAAGTCGTACATGTGATATTTTATATTTTTTCGACGTCACGTCATATACGTAGACGGTTTATCACTATTTACATGCGTCTTCCGAATCAATCAATTATTGCCGTATGATGGTAGAATTATTAGCGTATATCAGTCATTATTTTGTACGTATAGTTGTATTAAAATTAGTATTAACAATCTTTTAATTGTGCTATTTATATTACATCGCAAAAAACTATTGATAAATTATCAGTTACAATGAATATAATAATGCGGTTTTGATTACGTTTTCTGATGAAACTAATTTTAAAATTATATTTTAATAATCGAACTTTGTATAAAAAAAAATTTTATTATGTCTATTTGTACATATATTTATTATAACATTCAATTTGCCGTATTAAATTATTGTTAACACGTGTACCAAAGAGAATAGATTCGAAATATGCGGATGACTAAGTTTATATTTTTAACTTTTTTACGTAATAATAAATAATGATATATACGTATGTTTACCGGGAATAATTTCACCACTGCCGCCGTTTATCAATATTTCCGAATTTATGACGAGATAAAACGACATTCCATTTAAAATACTAAATATGTAACAAATATGGTTTATATATGTCGAAAGGATTGTATAACAAGTCGTACATGTGATATTTTATATTTTTTCGACGTCACGTCATATACGTAGACGGTTAATCACTATTTACATGCGTCTTCCGAATCAATCAATTATTGCCGTATGATGGTAGAATTATTAGCGTATATCAGTCATTATTTTGTACGTATAGTTGTATTAAAATTAGTATTAACAATCTTTTAATTGTGCTATTTATAATACATCGCAAAAAACTATTGATTAATTATCAGTTACAATGAATATAATAATGCGGTTTTGATTACGTTTTCTGATGAAACTAATTTTAAAATTATATTTTAATAATCGAACTTTGTATAAAAAAAAATTTTATTATGTCTATTTGTACATATTTTTATTATAACATTCAATTTGCCGTATTAAATTATTGTTAACACGTGTACCAAAGAGAATAGATTCGAAATATGCGGATGACTAAGTTTATATTTTTAACTTTTTTACGTAATAATAAATAATGATATATACGTATGTTTACCGGGAATAATTTCACCACTGCCGCCGTTTATCAATATTTCCGAATTTATGACGAGATAAAACGACATTCCATTTAAAATACTAAATATGTAACAAATATGGTTTATATATGTCGAAAGGATTGTATAACAAGTCGTACATGTGATATTTTATATTTTTTCGACGTCACGTCATATACGTAGACGGTTAATCACTATTTACATGCGTCTTCCGAATCAATCAATTATTGCCGTATGATGGTAGAATTATTAGCGTATATCAGTCATTATTTTGTACGTATAGTTGTATTAAAATTAGTATTAACAATCTTTTAATTGTGCTATTTATATTACATCGCAAAAAACTATTGATAAATTATCAGTTACAATGAATATAATAATGCGGTTTTGATTACGTTTTCTGATGAAACTAATTTTAAAATTATATTTTAATAATCGAACTTTGTATAAAAAAAAATTTTATTATGTCTATTTGTACATATTTTTATTATAACATTCAATTTGCCGTATTAAATTATTGTTAACACGTGTACCAAAGAGAATAGATTCGAAATATGCGGATGACTAAGTTTATATTTTTAACTTTTTTACGTAATAATAAATAATGATATATACGTATGTTTACCGGGAATAATTTCACCACTGCCGCCGTTTATCAATATTTCCGAATTTATGACGAGATAAAACGACATTCCATTTAAAATACTAAATATGTAACAAATATGGTTTATATATGTCGAAAGGATTGTATAACAAGTCGTACATGTGATATTTTATATTTTTTCGACGTCACGTCATATACGTAGACGGTTAATCACTATTTACATGCGTCTTCCGAATCAATCAATTATTGCCGTATGATGGTAGAATTATTAGCGTATATCAGTCATTATTTTGTACGTATAGTTGTATTAAAATTAGTATTAACAATCTTTTAATTGTGCTATTTATAATACATCGCAAAAAACTATTGATTAATTATCAGTTACAATGAATATAATAATGCGGTTTTGATTACGTTTTCTGATGAAACTAATTTTAAAATTATATTTTAATAATCGAACTTTGTATAAAAAAAAATTTTATTATGTCTATTTGTACATATTTTTATTATAACATTCAATTTGCCGTATTAAATTATTGTTAACACGTGTACCAAAGAGAATAGATTCGAAATATGCGGATGACTAAGTTTATATTTTTAACTTTTTTACGTAATAATAAATAATGATATATACGTATGTTTACCGGGAATAATTTCACCACTGCCGCCGTTTATCAATATTTCCGAATTTATGACGAGATAAAACGACATTCCATTTAAAATACTAAATATGTAACAAATATGGTTTATATATGTCGAAAGGATTGTATAACAAGTCGTACATGTGATATTTTATATTTTTTCGACGTCCCGTCATATACGTAGAGGGTTAATCACTATTTACATGCGTCTTCCGAATCAATCAATTATTGCCGTATGATGGTAGAATTATTAGCGTATATCAGTCATTATTTTGTACGTATAGTTGTATTAAAATTAGTATTAACAATCTTTTAATTGTGCTATTTATAATACATCGCAAAAAACTATTGATTAATTATCAGTTACAATGAATATAATAATGCGGTTTTGATTACGTTTTCTGATGAAACTAATTTTAAAATTATATTTTAATAATCGAACTTTGTATAAAAAAAAATTTTATTATGTCTATTTGTACATATATTTATTATAACATTCAATTTGCCGTATTAAATTATTGTTAACACGTGTACCAAAGAGAATAGATTTGAAATATGTGGATGACTAAGTTTATATTTTTAACTTTTTACGTAATAATAAATAATGATATAAACGTATGTTTACCGGGAATAATTTCACCACTGCCGCCGTTTATCAATATTTCCGAATTTATGACGAGATAAAACGACATTCCATTTAAAATACTAAATATGTAACAAATATGGTTTATATATGTCGAAAGGATTGTATAACAAGTCGTACATGTGATATTTTATATTTTATCGACGTCACGTCAAATACGTAGACGGTTAATCACTATTTACATGCGTCTTCCGAATCAATCAATTATTGCCGTATGATGGTAGAATTATTAGCGTATATCAGTCATTATTTTGTACGTATAGTTGTATTAAAATTAGTATTAACAATCTTTTAATTGTGCTATTTATATTACATCGCAAAAAACTATTGATAAATTATCAGTTACAATGAATATAATAATGCGGTTTTGATTACGTTTTCTGATGAAACTAATTTTAAAATTATATTTTAATAATCGAACTTTGTATAAAAAAAAATTTTATTATGTCTATTTGTACATATTTTTATTATAACATTCAATTTGCCGTATTAAATTATTGTTAACACGTGTACCAAAGAGAATAGATTCGAAATATGCGGATGACTAAGTTTATATTTTTAACTTTTTTACGTAATAATAAATAATGATATATACGTATGTTTACCGGGAATAATTTCACCACTGCCGCCGTTTATCAATATTTCCGAATTTATGACGAGATAAAACGACATTCCATTTAAAATACTAAATATGTAACAAATATGGTTTATATATGTCGAAAGGATTGTATAACAAGTCGTACATGTGATATTTTATATTTTTTCGACGTCACGTCATATACGTAGACGGTTAATCACTATTTACATGCGTCTTCCGAATCAATCAATTATTGCCGTATGATGGTAGAATTATTAGCGTATATCAGTCATTATTTTGTACGTATAGTTGTATTAAAATTAGTATTAACAATCTTTTAATTGTGCTATTTATAATACATCGCAAAAAACTATTGATTAATTATCAGTTACAATGAATATAATAATGCGGTTTTGATTACGTTTTCTGATGAAACTAATTTTAAAATTATATTTTAATAATCGAACTTTGTATAAAAAAAAATTTTATTATGTCTATTTGTACATATATTTATTATAACATTCAATTTGCCGTATTAAATTATTGTTAACACGTGTACCAAAGAGAATAGATTTGAAATATGGGGATGACTAAGTTTATATTTTTAACTTTTTACGTAATAATAAATAATGATATAAACGTATGTTTACCGGGAATAATTTCACCACTGCCGCCGTTTATCAATATTTCCGAATTTATGACGAGATAAAACGACATTCCATTTAAAATACTAAATATGTAACAAATATGGTTTATATATGTCGAAAGGATTGTATAACAAGTCGTACATGTGATATTTTATATTTTATCGACGTCACGTCAAATACGTAGACGGTTAATCACTATTTACATGCGTCTTCCGAATCAATCAATTATTGCCGTATGATGGTAGAATTATTAGCGTATATCAGTCATTATTTTGTACGTATAGTTGTATTAAAATTAGTATTAACAATCTTTTAATTGTGCTATTTATATTACATCGCAAAAAACTATTGATAAATTATCAGTTACAATGAATATAATAATGCGGTTTTGATTACGTTTTCTGATGAAACTAATTTTAAAATTATATTTTAATAATCGAACTTTGTATAAAAAAAAATTTTATTATGTCTATTTGTACATATTTTTATTATAACATTCAATTTGCCGTATTAAATTATTGTTAACACGTGTACCAAAGAGAATAGATTCGAAATATGCGGATGACTAAGTTTATATTTTTAACTTTTTTACGTAATAATAAATAATGATATATACGTATGTTTACCGGGAATAATTTCACCACTGCCGCCGTTTATCAATATTTCCGAATTTATGACGAGATAAAACGACATTCCATTTAAAATACTAAATATGTAACAAATATGGTTTATATATGTCGAAAGGATTGTATAACAAGTCGTACATGTGATATTTTATATTTTTTCGACGTCACGTCATATACGTAGACGGTTAATCACTATTTACATGCGTCTTCCGAATCAATCAATTATTGCCGTATGATGGTAGAATTATTAGCGTATATCAGTCATTATTTTGTACGTATAGTTGTATTAAAATTAGTATTAACAATCTTTTAATTGTGCTATTTATATTACATCGCAAAAAACTATTGATAAATTATCAGTTACAATGAATATAATAATGCGGTTTTGATTACGTTTTCTGATGAAACTAATTTTAAAATTATATTTTAATAATCGAACTTTGTATAAAAAAAAATTTTATTATGTCTATTTGTACATATTTTTATTATAACATTCAATTTGCCGTATTAAATTATTGTTAACACGTGTACCAAAGAGAATAGATTCGAAATATGCGGATGACTAAGTTTATATTTTTAACTTTTTTACGTAATAATAAATAATGATATATACGTATGTTTACCGGGAATAATTTCACCACTGCCGCCGTTTATCAATATTTCCGAATTTATGACGAGATAAAACGACATTCCATTTAAAATACTAAATATGTAACAAATATGGTTTATATATGTCGAAAGGATTGTATAACAAGTCGTACATGTGATATTTTATATTTTTTCGACGTCACGTCATATACGTAGACGGTTAATCACTATTTACATGCGTCTACCGAATCAATCAATTATTGCCGTATGATGGTAGAATTATTAGCGTATATCAGTCATTATTTTGTACGTATAGTTGTATTAAAATTAGTATTAACAATCTTTTAATTGTGCTATTTATAATACATCGCAAAAAACTATTGATTAATTATCAGTTACAATGAATATAATAATGCGGTTTTGATTACGTTTTCTGATGAAACTAATTTTAAAATTATATTTTAATAATCGAACTTTGTATAAAAAAAAATTTTATTATGTCTATTTGTACATATTTTTATTATAACATTCAATTTGCCGTATTAAATTATTGTTAACACGTGTACCAAAGAGAATAGATTCGAAATATGCGGATGACTAAGTTTATATTTTTAACTTTTTTACGTAATAATAAATAATGATATATACGTATGTTTACCGGGAATAATTTCACCACTGCCGCCGTTTATCAATATTTCCGAATTTATGACGAGATAAAACGACATTCCATTTAAAATACTAAATATGTAACAAATATGGTTTATATATGTCGAAAGGATTGTATAACAAGTCGTACATGTGATATTTTATATTTTTTCGACGTCCCGTCATATACGTAGACGGTTAATCACTATTTACATGCGTCTTCCGAATCAATCAATTATTGCCGTATGATGGTAGAATTATTAGCGTATATCAGTCATTATTTTGTACGTATAGTTGTATTAAAATTAGTATTAACAATCTTTTAATTGTGCTATTTATAATACATCGCAAAAAACTATTGATTAATTATCAGTTACAATGAATATAATAATGCGGTTTTGATTACGTTTTCTGATGAAACTAATTTTAAAATTATATTTTAATAATCGAACTTTGTATAAAAAAAAATTTTATTATGTCTATTTGTACATATATTTATTATAACATTCAATTTGCCGTATTAAATTATTGTTAACACGTGTACCAAAGAGAATAGATTTGAAATATGCGGATGACTAAGTTTATATTTTTAACTTTTTACGTAATAATAAATAATGATATATACGTATGTTTACCGGGAATAATTTCACCACTGCCGCCGTTTATCAATATTTCCGAATTTATGACGAGATAAAACGACATTCCATTTAAAATACTAAATATGTAACAAATATGGTTTATATATGTCGAAAGGATTGTATAACAAGTCGTACATGTGATATTTTATATTTTTTCGACGTCACGTCAAATACGTAGACGGTTAATCACTATTTACATGCGTCTTCCGAATCAATCAATTATTGCCGTATGATGGTAGAATTATTAGCGTATATCAGTCATTATTTTGTACGTATAGTTGTATTAAAATTAGTATTAACAATCTTTTAATTGTGCTATTTATATTACATCGCAAAAAACTATTGATAAATTATCAGTTACAATGAATATAATAATGCGGTTTTGATTACGTTTTCTGATGAAACTAATTTTAAAATTATATTTTAATAATCGAACTTTGTATAAAAAAAAATTTTATTATGTCTATTTGTACATATTTTTATTATAACATTCAATTTGCCGTATTAAATTATTGTTAACACGTGTACCAAAGAGAATAGATTCGAAATATGCGGATGACTAAGTTTATATTTTTAACTTTTTTACGTAATAATAAATAATGATATATACGTATGTTTACCGGGAATAATTTCACCACTGCCGCCGTTTATCAATATTTCCGAATTTATGACGAGATAAATCGACATTCCATTTAAAATACTAAATATGTAACAAATATGGTTTATATATGTCGAAAGGATTGTATAACAAGTCGTACATGTGATATTTTATATTTTTTCGACGTCACGTCATATACGTAGACGGTTAATCACTATTTACATGCGTCTTCCGAATCAATCAATTATTGCCGTATGATGGTAGAATTATTAGCGTATATCAGTCATTATTTTGTACGTATAGTTGTATTAAAATTAGTATTAACAATCTTTTAATTGTGCTATTTATATTACATCGCAAAAAACTATTGATAAATTATCAGTTACAATGAATATAATAATGCGGTTTTGTTTACGTTTTCTGATGAAACTAATTTTAAAATTATATTTTAATAATCGAACTTTGTATAAAAAAAAATTTTATTATGTCTATTTGTACATATTTTTATTATAACATTCAATTTGCCGTATTAAATTATTGTTAACACGTGTACCAAAGAGAATAGATTCGAAATATGCGGATGACTAAGTTTATATTTTTAACTTTTTTACGTAATAATAAATAATGATATATACGTATATTTCCGGGAATAATTTCACCACTGCCGCCGTTTATCAATATTTCCGAATTTATGACGAGATAAAACGACATTCCATTTAAAATACTAAATATGTAACAAATATGGTTTATATATGTCGAAAGGATTGTATAACAAGTCGTACATGTGATATTTTATATTTTTTCGACGTCACGTCATATACGTAGACGGTTAATCACTATTTACATGCGTCTTCCGAATCAATCAATTATTGCCGTATGATGGTAGAATTATTAGCGTATATCAGTCATTATTTTGTACGTATAGTTGTATAAAAATTAGTATTAACAATCTTTTAATTGTGCTATTTATATTACATCGCAAAAAACTATTGATAAATTATCAGTTACAATGAATATAATAATGCGGTTTTGATTACGTTTTCTGATGAAACTAATTTTATAATTACATTTTAATAATCGAACTTTGTATAAAAAAAAATTTTATTATGTCTATTTGTACATATATTTATTATAACATTCAATTTGCCGTATTAAATTATTGTTAACACGTGTACCAACGAGAATAGATTCAAAATATGCGGATGACTAAGTTTATATTTTTAACTTTTTTACGTAATAATAAATAATGATATATACGTATGTTTACCGGGAATAATTTCACCACTGCCGCCGTTTATCAATATTTCCGAATTTATGACGAGATAAAACGACATTCCATTTAAAATACTAAATATGTAACAAATATGGTTTATATATGTCGAAAGGATTGTATAACAAGTCGTACATGTGATATTTTATATTTTTTCGACGTCACGTCATATACGTAGACGGTTTATCACTATTTACATGCGTCTTCCGAATCAATCAATTATTCCCGTATGATGGTAGAATTATTAGCGTATATCAGTCATTATTTTGTACGTATAGTTGTATTAAAATTAGTATTAACAATCTTTTAATTGTGCTATTTATATTACATCGCAAAAAACTATTGATAAATTATCAGTTACAATGAATATAATAATGCGGTTTTGATTACGTTTTCTGATGAAACTAATTTTAAAATTATATTTTAATAATCGAACTTTGTATAAAAAAAAATTTTATTATGTCTATTTGTACATATATTTATTATAACATTCAATTTGCCGTATTAAATTATTGTTAACACGTGTACCAAAGAGAATAGATTTGAAATATGCGGATGACTAAGTTTATATTTTTAACTTTTTACGTAATAATAAATAATGATATATACGTATGTTTACCGGGAATAATTTCACCACTGCCGCCGTTTATCAATATTTCCGAATTTATGACGAGATAAAACGACATTCCATTTAAAATACTAAATATGTAACAAATATGGTTTATATATGTCGAAAGGATTGTATAACAAGTCGTACATGTGATATTTTATATTTTTTCGACGTCACGTCAAATACGTAGACGGTTAATCACTATTTACATGCGTCTTCCGAATCAATCAATTATTGCCGTATGATGGTAGAATTATTAGCGTATATCAGTCATTATTTTGTACGTATAGTTGTATTAAAATTAGTATTAACAATCTTTTAATTGTGCTATTTATATTACATCGCAAAAAACTATTGATAAATTATCAGTTACAATGAATATAATAATGCGGTTTTGATTACGTTTTCTGATGAAACTAATTTTAAAATTATATTTTAATAATCGAACTTTGTATAAAAAAAAATTTTATTATGTCTATTTGTACATATTTTTATTATAACATTCAATTTGCCGTATTAAATTATTGTTAACACGTGTACCAAAGAGAATAGATTCGAAATATGCGGATGACTAAGTTTATATTTTTAACTTTTTTACGTAATAATAAATAATGATATATACGTATGTTTACCGGGAATAATTTCACCACTGCCGCCGTTTATCAATATTTCCGAATTTATGACGAGATAAATCGACATTCCATTTAAAATACTAAATATGTAACAAATATGGTTTATATATGTCGAAAGGATTGTATAACAAGTCGTACATGTGATATTTTATATTTTTTCGACGTCACGTCATATACGTAGACGGTTAATCACTATTTACATGCGTCTTCCGAATCAATCAATTATTGCCGTATGATGGTAGAATTATTAGCGTATATCAGTCATTATTTTGTACGTATAGTTGTATAAAAATTAGTATTAACAATCTTTTAATTGTGCTATTTATATTACATCGCAAAAAACTATTGATAAATTATCAGTTACAATGAATATAATAATGCGGTTTTGATTACGTTTTCTGATGAAACTAATTTTATAATTACATTTTAATAATCGAACTTTGTATAAAAAAAAATTTTATTATGTCTATTTGTACATATATTTATTATAACATTCAATTTGCCGTATTAAATTATTGTTAACACGTGTACCAACGAGAATAGATTCAAAATATGCGGATGACTAAGTTTATATTTTTAACTTTTTTACGTAATAATAAATAATGATATATACGTATGTTTACCGGGAATAATTTCACCACTGCCGCCGTTTATCAATATTTCCGAATTTATGACGAGATAAAACGACATTCCATTTAAAATACTAAATATGTAACAAATATGGTTTATATATGTCGAAAGGATTGTATAACAAGTCGTACATGTGATATTTTATATTTTTTCGACGTCACGTCATATACGTAGACGGTTTATCACTATTTACATGCGTCTTCCGAATCAATCAATTATTGCCGTATGATGGTAGAATTATTAGCGTATATCAGTCATTATTTTGTACGTATAGTTGTATTAAAATTAGTATTAACAATCTTTTAATTGTGCTATTTATATTACATCGCAAAAAACTATTGATAAATTATCAGTTACAATGAATATAATAATGCGGTTTTGATTACGTTTTCTGATGAAACTAATTTTAAAATTATATTTTAATAATCGAACTTTGTATAAAAAAAAATTTTATTATGTCTATTTGTACATATTTTTATTATAACATTCAATTTGCCGTATTAAATTATTGTTAACACGTGTACCAACGAGAATAGATTCGAAATATGCGGATGACTAAGTTTATATTTTTAACTTTTTTACGTAATAATAAATAATGATATATACGTATGTTTACCGGGAATAATTTCACCACTGCCGCCGTTTATCAATATTTCCGAATTTATGACGAGATAAAACGACATTCCATTTAAAATACTAAATATGTAACAAATATGGTTTATATATGTCGAAAGGATTGTATAACAAGTCGTACATGTGATATTTTATATTTTTTCGACGTCACGTCATATACGTAGACGGTTAATCACTATTTACATGCGTCTTCCGAATCAATCAATTATTGCCGTATGATGGTAGAATTATTAGCGTATATCAGTCATTATTTTGTACGTATAGTTGTATTAAAATTAGTATTAACAATCTTTTAATTGTGCTATTTATATTACATCGCAAAAAACTATTGATAAATTATCAGTTACAATGAATATAATAATGCGGTTTTGATTACGTTTTCTGATGAAACTAATTTTAAAATTATATTTTAATAATCGAACTTTGTATAAAAAAAAATTTTATTATGTCTATTTGTACATATTTTTATTAAAACATTCAATTTGCCGTATTAAATTATTGTTAACACGTGTACCAAAGAGAATAGATTCGAAATATGCGGATGACTAAGTTTATATTTTTAACTTTTTTACGTAATAATAAATAATGATATATACGTATGTTTACCGGGAATAATTTCACCACTGCCGCCGTTTATCAATATTTCCGAATTTATGACGAGATAAAACGACATTCCATTTAAAATACTAAATATGTAACAAATATGGTTTATATATGTCGAAAGGATTGTATAACAAGTCGTACATGTGATATTTTATATTTTTTCGACGTCACGTCATATACGTAGACGGTTAATCACTATTTACATGCGTCTTCCGAATCAATCAATTATTGCCGTATGATGGTAGAATTATTAGCGTATATCAGTCATTATTTTGTACGTATAGTTGTATTAAAATTAGTATTAACAATCTTTTAATTGTGCTATTTATAATACATCGCAAAAAACTATTGATTAATTATCAGTTACAATGCATATAATAATGCGGTTTTGATTACGTTTTCTGATGAAACTAATTTTAAAATTATATTTTAATAATCGAACTTTGTATAAAAAAAAATTTTATTATGTCTATTTGTACATATATTTATTATAACATTCAATTTGCCGTATTAAATTATTGTTAACACGTGTACCAAAGAGAATAGATTTGAAATATGTGGATGACTAAGTTTATATTTTTAACTTTTTACGTAATAATAAATAATGATATAAACGTATGTTTACCGGGAATAATTTCACCACTGCCGCCGTTTATCAATATTTCCGAATTTATGACGAGATAAAACGACATTCCATTTAAAATACTAAATATGTAACAAATATGGTTTATATATGTCGAAAGGATTGTATAACAAGTCGTACATGTGATATTTTATATTTTATCGACGTCACGTCAAATACGTAGACGGTTAATCACTATTTACATGCGTCTTCCGAATCAATCAATTATTGCCGTATGATGGTAGAATTATTAGCGTATATCAGTCATTATTTTGTACGTATAGTTGTATTAAAATTAGTATTAACAATCTTTTAATTGTGCTATTTATAATACATCGCAAAAAACTATTGATTAATTATCAGTTACAATGAATATAATAATGCGGTTTTGATTACGTTTTCTGATGAAACTAATTTTAAAATTATATTTTAATAATCGAACTTTGTATAAAAAAAAATTTTATTATGTCTATTTGTACATATATTTATTATAACATTCAATTTGCCGTATTAAATTATTGTTAACACGTGTACCAAAGAGAATAGATTTGAAATATGCGGATGACTAAGTTTATATTTTTAACTTTTTACGTAATAATAAATAATGATATATACGTATGTTTACCGGGAATAATTTCACCACTGCCGCCGTTTATCAATATTTCCGAATTTATGACGAGATAAAACGACATTCCATTTAAAATACTAAATATGTAACAAATATGGTTTATATATGTCGAAAGGATTGTATAACAAGTCGTACATGTGATATATTATATTTTTTCGACGTCACGTCAAATACGTAGACGGTTAATCACTATTTACATGCGTCTTCCGAATCAATCAATTATTGCCGTATGATGGTAGAATTATTAGCGTATATCAGTCATTATTTTGTACGTATAGTTGTATTAAAATTAGTATTAACAATCTTTTAATTGTGCTATTTATATTACATCGCAAAAAACTATTGATAAATTATCAGTTACAATGAATATAATAATGCGGTTTTGATTACGTTTTCTGATGAAACTAATTTTAAAATTATATTTTAATAATCGAACTTTGTATAAAAAAAAATTTTATTATGTCTATTTGTACATATTTTTATTATAACATTCAATTTGCCGTATTAAATTATTGTTAACACGTGTACCAAAGAGAATAGATTCGAAATATGCGGATGACTAAGTTTATATTTTTAACTTTTTTACGTAATAATAAATAATGATATATACGTATATTTCCGGGAATAATTTCACCACTGCCGCCGTTTATCAATATTTCCGAATTTATGACGAGATAAATCGACATTCCATTTAAAATACTAAATATGTAACAAATATGGTTTATATATGTCGAAAGGATTGTATAACAAGTCGTACATGTGATATTTTATATTTTTTCGACGTCACGTCATATACGTAGACGGTTAATCACTATTTACATGCGTCTTCCGAATCAATCAATTATTGCCGTATGATGGTAGAATTATTAGCGTATATCAGTCATTATTTTGTACGTATAGTTGTATTAAAATTAGTATTAACAATCTTTTAATTGTGCTATTTATATTACATCGCAAAAAACTATTGATAAATTTTCAGTTACAATGAATATAATAATGCGGTTTTGATTACGTTTTCTGATGAAACTAATTTTAAAATTATATTTTAATAATCGAACTTTGTATAAAAAAAAATTTTATTATGTCTATTTGTACATATTTTTATTATAACATTCAATTTGCCGTATTAAATTATTGTTAACACGTGTACCAAAGAGAATAGATTCGAAATATGCGGATGACTAAGTTTATATTTTTAACTTTTTTACGTAATAATAAATAATGATATATACGTATATTTCCGGGAATAATTTCACCACTGCCGCCGTTTATCAATATTTCCGAATTTATGACGAGATAAAACGACATTCCATTTAAAATACTAAATATGTAACAAATATGGTTTATATATGTCGAAAGGATTGTATAACAAGTCGTACATGTGATATTTTATATTTTTTCGACGTCACGTCATATACGTAGACGGTTAATCACTATTTACATGCGTCTTCCGAATCAATCAATTATTGCCGTATGATGGTAGAATTATTAGCGTATATCAGTCATTATTTTGTACGTATAGTTGTATTAAAATTAGTATTAACAATCTTTTAATTGTGCTATTTATATTACATCGCAAAAAACTATTGATAAATTATCAGTTACAATGAATATAATAATGCGGTTTTGATTACGTTTTCTGATGAAACTAATTTTAAAATTATATTTTAATAATCGAACTTTGTATAAAAAAAAATTTTATTATGTCTATTTGTACATATTTTTATTATAACATTCAATTTGCCGTATTAAATTATTGTTAACACGTGTACCAAAGAGAATAGATTCGAAATATGCGGATGACTAAGTTTATATTTTTAACTTTTTTACGTAATAATAAATAATGATATATACGTATATTTCCGGGAATAATTTCACCACTGCCGCCGTTTATCAATATTTCCGAATTTATGACGAGATAAAACGACATTCCATTTAAAATACTAAATATGTAACAAATATGGTTTATATATGTCGAAAGGATTGTATAACAAGTCGTACATGTGATATTTTATATTTTTTCGACGTCACGTCATATACGTAGACGGTTAATCACTATTTACATGCGTCTTCCGAATCAATCAATTATTGCCGTATGATGGTAGAATTATTAGCGTATATCAGTCATTATTTTGTACGTATAGTTGTATTAAAATTAGTATTAACAATCTTTTAATTGTGCTATTTATATTACATCGCAAAAAACTATTGATAAATTATCAGTTACAATGAATATAATAATGCGGTTTTGATTACGTTTTCTGATGAAACTAATTTTATAATTACATTTTAATAATCGAACTTTGTATAAAAAAAAATTTTATTATGTCTATTTGTACATATTTTTATTATAACATTCAATTTGCCGTATTAAATTATTGTTAACACGTGTACCAACGAGAATAGATTCAAAATATGCGGATGACTAAGTTTATATTTTTAACTTTTTTACGTAATAATAAATAATGATATATACGTATGTTTACCGGGAATAATTTCACCACTGCCGCCGTTTATCAATATTTCCGAATTTATGACGAGATAAAACGACATTCCATTTAAAATACTAAATATGTAACAAATATGGTTTATATATGTCGAAAGGATTGTATAACAAGTCGTACATGTGATATTTTATATTTTTTCGACGTCACGTCAAATACGTAGACGGTTAATCACTATTTACATGCGTCTTCCGAATCAATCAATTATTGCCGTATGATGGTAGAATTATTAGCGTATATCAGTCATTATTTTGTACGTATAGTTGTATTAAAATTAGTATTAACAATCTTTTAATTGTGCTATTTATATTACATCGCAAAAAACTATTGATAAATTATCAGTTACAATGAATATAATAATGCTGTTTTGATTACGTTTTCTGATGAAACTAATTTTAAAATTATATTTTAATAATCGAACTTTGTATAAAAAAAAATTTTATTATGTCTATTTGTACATATTTTTATTATAACATTCAATTTGCCGTATTAAATTATTGTTAACACGTGTACCAACGAGAATAGATTCAAAATATGCGGATGACTAAGTTTATATTTTTAACTTTTTTACGTAATAATAAATAATGATATATACGTATGTTTACCGGGAATAATTTCACCACTGCCGCCGTTTATCAATATTTCCGAATTTATGACGAGATAAAACGACATTCCATTTAAAATACTAAATATGTAACAAATATGGTTTATATATGTCGAAAGGATTGTATAACAAGTCGTACATGTGATATTTTATATTTTTTCGACGTCACGTCATATACGTAGACGGTTTATCACTATTTACATGCGTCTTCCGAATCAATCAATTATTGCCGTATGATGGTAGAATTATTAGCGTATATCAGTCATTATTTTGTACGTATAGTTGTATTAAAATTAGTATTAACAATCTTTTAATTGTGCTATTTATATTACATCGCAAAAAACTATTGATAAATTATCAGTTACAATGAATATAATAATGCGGTTTTGATTACGTTTTCTGATGAAACTAATTTTAAAATTATATTTTAATAATCGAACTTTGTATAAAAAAAAATTTTATTATGTCTATTTGTACATATTTTTATTATAACATTCAATTTGCCGTATTAAATTATTGTTAACACGTGTACCAACGAGAATAGATTCAAAATATGCGGATGACTAAGTTTATATTTTTAACTTTTTTACGTAATAATAAATAATGATATATACGTATGTTTACCGGGAATAATTTCACCACTGCCGCCGTTTATCAATATTTCCGAATTTATGACGAGATAAAACGACATTCCATTTAAAATACTAAATATGTAACAAATATGGTTTATATATGTCGAAAGGATTGTATAACAAGTCGTACATGTGATATTTTATATTTTTTCGACGTCACGTCATATACGTAGACGGTTAATCACTATTTACATGCGTCTTCCGAATCAATCAATTATTGCCGTATGATGGTAGAATTATTAGCGTATATCAGTCATTATTTTGTACGTATAGTTGTATTAAAATTAGTATTAACAATCATTTAATTGTGCTATTTATATTACATCGCAAAAAACTATTGATAAATTATCAGTTACAATGAATATAATAATGCGGTTTTGATTACGTTTTCTGATGAAACTAATTTTAAAATTATATTTTAATAATCGAACTTTGTATAAAAAAAAATTTTATTATGTCTATTTGTACATATTTTTATTATAACATTCAATTTGCTGTATTAAATTATTGTTAACACGTCTACCAACGAGAATAGATTCAAAATATGCGGATGACTAAGTTTATATTTTTAACTTTTTTACGTAATAATAAATAATGATATATACGTATGTTTACCGGGAATAATTTCACCACTGCCGCCGTTTATCAATATTTCCGAATTTATGACGAGATAAAACGACATTCCATTTAAAATACTAAATATGTAACAAATATGGTTTATATATGTCGAAAGGATTGTATAACAAGTCGTACATGTGATATTTTATATTTTTTCGACGTCACGTCATATACGTAGACGGTTAATCACTATTTACATGCGTCTTCCGAATCAATCAATTATTGCCGTATGATGGTAGAATTATTAGCGTATATCAGTCATTATTTTGTACGTATAGTTGTATTAAAATTAGTATTAACAATCTTTTAATTGTGCTATTTATATTACATCGCAAAAAACTATTGATAAATTATCAGTTACAATGAATATAATAATGCGGTTTTGATTACGTTTTCTGATGAAACTAATTTTAAAATTATATTTTAATAATCGAACTTTGTATAAAAAAAAATTTTATTATGTCTATTTGTACATATTTTTATTATAACATTCAATTTGCCGTATTAAATTATTGTTAACACGTGTACCAACGAGAATAGATTCAAAATATGCGGATGACTAGGTTTATATTTTTAACTTTTTTACGTAATAATAAATAATGATATATACGTATGTTTACCGGGAATAATTTCACCACTGCCGCCGTTTATCAATATTTCCGAATTTATGACGAGATAAAACGACATTCCATTTAAAATACTAAATATGTAACAAATATGGTTTATATATGTCGAAAGGATTGTATAAAAAGTCGTACATGTGATATTTTATATTTTTTCGACGTCACGTCATATACGTAGACGGTTTATCACTATTTACATGCGTCTTCCGAATCAATCAATTATTGCCGTATGATGGTAGAATTATTAGCGTATATCAGTCATTATTTTGTACGTATAGTTGTATTAAAATTAGTATTAACAATCTTTTAATTGTGCTATTTATATTACATCGCAAAAAACTATTGATAAATTATCAGTTACAATGAATATAATAATGCGGTTTTGATTACGTTTTCTGATGAAACTAATTTTAAAATTATATTTTAATAATCGAACTTTGTATAAAAAGAAATTTTATTATGTCTATTTGTACATATTTTTATTATAACATTCAATTTGCCGTATTAAATTATTGTTAACACGTGTACCAAAGAGAATAGATTCGAAATATGCGGATGACTAAGTTTATATTTTTAACTTTTTTACGTAATAATAAATAATGATATAAACGTATGTTTACCGGGAATAATTTCACCACTGCCGCCGTTTATCAATATTTCCGAATTTATGACGAGATAAAACGACATTCCATTTAAAATACTAAATATGTAACAAATATGGATAATATATATCGAAAGGATTGTATAACAAGTCGTACATGTGATATTTTATATTTTTTCGACGTCACGTCAAATACGTAGACGGTTAATCACTATTTACATGCGTCTTCCGAATCAATCAATTATTGCCGTATGATGGTAGAATTATTAGCGTATATCAGTCATTATTTTGTACGTATAGTTGTATTAAAATTAGTATTAACAATCTTTTAATTGTGCTATTTATATTACATCGCAAATAACTATTGATAAATTATCAGTTACAATGAATATAATAATGCGGTTTTGATTACGTTTTCTGATGAAACTAATTTTAAAATTATATTTTAATAATCGAACTTTGTATAAAAAAAAATTTTATTATGTCTATTTGTACATATTTTTATTATAACATTCAATTTGCCGTATTAAATTATTGTTAACACGTGTACCAAAGAGAATAGATTCGAAATATGCGGATGACTAAGTTTATATTTTTAACTTTTTTACGTAATAATAAATAATGATATATACGTATGTTTACCGGGAATAATTTCACCACTGCCGCCGTTTATCAATATTTCCGAATTTATGACGAGATAAAACGACATTCCATTTAAAATACTAAATATGTAACAAATATGGTTTATATATGTCGAAAGGATTGTATAACAAGTCGTACATGTGATATTTTATATTTTTTCGACGTCACGTCAAATACGTAGACGGTTAATCACTATTTACATGCGTCTTCCGAATCAATCAATTATTGCCGTATGATGGTAGAATTATTAGCGTATATCAGTCATTATTTTGTACGTATAGTTGTATTAAAATTAGTATTAACAATCTTTTAATTGTGCTATTTATATTACATCGCAAAAAACTATTGATAAATTATCAGTTACAATGAATATAATAATGCTGTTTTGATTACGTTTTCTGATGAAACTAATTTTAAAATTATATTTTAATAATCGAACTTTGTATAAAAAAAAATTTTATTATGTCTATTTGTACATATTTTTATTATAACATTCAATTTGCCGTATTAAATTATTGTTAACACGTGTACCAACGAGAATAGATTCAAAATATGCGGATGACTAAGTTTATATTTTTAACTTTTTTACGTAATAATAAATAATGATATATACGTATGTTTACCGGGAATAATTTCACCACTGCCGCCGTTTATCAATATTTCCGAATTTATGACGAGATAAAACGACATTCCATTTAAAATACTAAATATGTAACAAATATGGTTTATATATGTCGAAAGGATTGTATAACAAGTCGTACATGTGATATTTTATATTTTTTCGACGTCACGTCATATACGTAGACGGTTAATCACTATTTACATGCGTCTTCCGAATCAATCAATTATTGCCGTATGATGGTAGAATTATTAGCGTATATCAGTCATTATTTTGTACGTATAGTTGTATTAAAATTAGTATTAACAATCTTTTAATTGTGCTATTTATATTACATCGCAAAAAACTATTGATAAATTATCAGTTACAATGAATATAATAATGCGGTTTTGATTACGTTTTCTGATGAAACTAATTTTAAAATTATATTTTAATAATCGAACTTTGTATAAAAAAAAATTTTATTATGTCTATTTGTACATATTTTTATTATAACATTCAATTTGCTGTATTAAATTATTGTTAACACGTCTACCAACGAGAATAGATTCAAAATATGCGGATGACTAAGTTTATATTTTTAACTTTTTTACGTAATAATAAATAATGATATATACGTATGTTTACCGGGAATAATTTCACCACTGCCGCCGTTTATCAATATTTCCGAATTTATGACGAGATAAAACGACATTCCATTTAAAATACTAAATATGTAACAAATATGGTTTATATATGTCGAAAGGATTGTATAACAAGTCGTACATGTGATATTTTATATTTTTTCGACGTCACGTCATATACGTAGACGGTTAATCACTATTTACATGCGTCTTCCGAATCAATCAATTATTGCCGTATGATGGTAGAATTATTAGCGTATATCAGTCATTATTTTGTACGTATAGTTGTATTAAAATTAGTATTAACAATCTTTTAATTGTGCTATTTATATTACATCGCAAAAAACTATTGATAAATTATCAGTTACAATGAATATAATAATGCGGTTTTGATTACGTTTTCTGATGAAACTAATTTTAAAATTATATTTTAATAATCGAACTTTGTATAAAAAAAAATTTTATTATGTCTATTTGTACATATTTTTATTATAACATTCAATTTGCCGTATTAAATTATTGTTAACACGTGTACCAACGAGAATAGATTCAAAATATGCGGATGACTAGGTTTATATTTTTAACTTTTTTACGTAATAATAAATAATGATATATACGTATGTTTACCGGGAATAATTTCACCACTGCCGCCGTTTATCAATATTTCCGAATTTATGACGAGATAAAACGACATTCCATTTAAAATACTAAATATGTAACAAATATGGTTTATATATGTCGAAAGGATTGTATAACAAGTCGTACATGTGATATTTTATATTTTTTCGACGTCACGTCATATACGTAGACGGTTTATCACTATTTACATGCGTCTTCCGAATCAATCAATTATTGCCGTATGATGGTAGAATTATTAGCGTATATCAGTCATTATTTTGTACGTATAGTTGTATTAAAATTAGTATTAACAATCTTTTAATTGTGCTATTTATATTACATCGCAAAAAACTATTGATAAATTATCAGTTACAATGAATATAATAATGCGGTTTTGATTACGTTTTCTGATGAAACTAATTTTAAAATTATATTTTAATAATCGAACTTTGTATAAAAAAAAATTTTATTATGTCTATTTGTACATATTTTTATTATAACATTCAATTTGCCGTATTAAATTATTGTTAACACGTGTACCAACGAGAATAGATTCAAAATATGCGGATGACTAGGTTTATATTTTTAACTTTTTTACGTAATAATAAATAATGATATATACGTATGTTTACCGGGAATAATTTCACCACTGCCGCCGTTTATCAATATTTCCGAATTTATGACGAGATAAAACGACATTCCATTTAAAATACTAAATATGTAACAAATATGGTTTATATATGTCGAAAGGATTGTATAACAAGTCGTACATGTGATATTTTATATTTTTTCGACGTCACGTCATATACGTAGACGGTTTATCACTATTTACATGCGTCTTCCGAATCAATCAATTATTGCCGTATGATGGTAGAATTATTAGCGTATATCAGTCATTATTTTGTACGTATAGTTGTATTAAAATTAGTATTAACAATCTTTTAATTGTGCTATTTATATTACATCGCAAAAAACTATTGATAAATTATCAGTTACAATGAATATAATAATGCGGTTTTGATTACGTTTTCTGATGAAACTAATTTTAAAATTATATTTTAATAATCGAACTTTGTATAAAAAAAAATTTTATTATGTCTATTTGTACATATTTTTATTATAACATTCAATTTGCCGTATTAAATTATTGTTAACACGTGTACCAACGAGAATAGATTCAAAATATGCGGATGACTAAGTTTATATTTTTAACTTTTTTACGTAATAATAAATAATGATATATACGTATGTTTACCGGGAATAATTTCACCACTGCCGCCGTTTATCAATATTTCCGAATTTATGACGAGATAAAACGACATTCCATTTAAAATACTAAATATGTAACAAATATGGTTTATATATGTCGAAAGGATTGTATAACAAGTCGTACATGTGATATTTTATATTTTTTCGACGTCACGTCATATACGTAGACGGTTAATCACTATTTACATGCGTCTTCCGAATCAATCAATTATTGCCGTATGATGGTAGAATTATTAGCGTATATCAGTCATTATTTTGTACGTATAGTTGTATTAAAATTAGTATTAACAATCATTTAATTGTGCTATTTATATTACATCGCAAAAAACTATTGATAAATTATCAGTTACAATGAATATAATAATGCGGTTTTGATTACGTTTTCTGATGAAACTAATTTTAAAATTATATTTTAATAATCGAACTTTGTATAAAAAAAAATTTTATTATGTCTATTTGTACATATTTTTATTATAACATTCAATTTGCTGTATTAAATTATTGTTAACACGTCTACCAACGAGAATAGATTCAAAATATGCGGATGACTAAGTTTATATTTTTAACTTTTTTACGTAATAATAAATAATGATATATACGTATGTTTACCGGGAATAATTTCACCACTGCCGCCGTTTATCAATATTTCCGAATTTATGACGAGATAAAACGACATTCCATTTAAAATACTAAATATGTAACAAATATGGTTTATATATGTCGAAAGGATTGTATAACAAGTCGTACATGTGATATTTTATATTTTTTCGACGTCACGTCATATACGTAGACGGTTAATCACTATTTACATGCGTCTTCCGAATCAATCAATTATTGCCGTATGATGGTAGAATTATTAGCGTATATCAGTCATTATTTTGTACGTATAGTTGTATTAAAATTAGTATTAACAATCTTTTAATTGTGCTATTTATATTACATCGCAAAAAACTATTGATAAATTATCAGTTACAATGAATATAATAATGCGGTTTTGATTACGTTTTCTGATGAAACTAATTTTAAAATTATATTTTAATAATCGAACTTTGTATAAAAAAAAATTTTATTATGTCTATTTGTACATATTTTTATTATAACATTCAATTTGCCGTATTAAATTATTGTTAACACGTGTACCAACGAGAATAGATTCAAAATATGCGGATGACTAGGTTTATATTTTTAACTTTTTTACGTAATAATAAATAATGATATATACGTATGTTTACCGGGAATAATTTCACCACTGCCGCCGTTTATCAATATTTCCGAATTTATGACGAGATAAAACGACATTCCATTTAAAATACTAAATATGTAACAAATATGGTTTATATATGTCGAAAGGATTGTATAAAAAGTCGTACATGTGATATTTTATATTTTTTCGACGTCACGTCATATACGTAGACGGTTTATCACTATTTACATGCGTCTTCCGAATCAATCAATTATTGCCGTATGATGGTAGAATTATTAGCGTATATCAGTCATTATTTTGTACGTATAGTTGTATTAAAATTAGTATTAACAATCTTTTAATTGTGCTATTTATATTACATCGCAAAAAACTATTGATAAATTATCAGTTACAATGAATATAATAATGCGGTTTTGATTACGTTTTCTGATGAAACTAATTTTAAAATTATATTTTAATAATCGAACTTTGTATAAAAAAAAATTTTATTATGTCTATTTGTACATATATTTATTATAACATTCAATTTGCCGTATTAAATTATTGTTAACACGTGTACCAAAGAGAATAGATTCGAAATATGCGGATGACTATGTTTATATTTTTAACTTTTTTACGTAATAATAAATAATGATATATACGTATGTTTACCGGGAATAATTTCACCACTGCCGCCGTTTATCAATATTTCCGAATTTATGACGAGATAAAACGACATTCCATTTAAAATACTAAATATGTAACAAATATGGTTTATATATGTCGAAAGGATTGTATAACAAGTCGTACATGTGATATTTTATATTTTTTCGACGTCACGTCATATACGTAGACGGTTAATCACTATTTACATGCGTCTTCCGAATCAATCAATTATTGCCGTATGATGGTAGAATTATTAGCGTATATCAGTCATTATTTTGTACGTATAGTTGTATTAAAATTAGTATTAACAATCTTTTAATTGTGCTATTTATATTACATCGCAAAAAACTATTGATAAATTATCAGTTACAATGAATATAATAATGCGGTTTTGATTACGTTTTCTGATGAAACTAATTTTAAAATTATATTTTAATAATCGAACTTTGTATAAAAAAAAATTTTATTATGTCTATTTGTACATATTTTTATTATAACATTCAATTTGCCGTATTAAATTATTGTTAACACGTGTACCAAAGAGAATAGATTCGAAATATGCGGATGACTAAGTTTATATTTTTAACTTTTTTACGTAATAATAAATAATGATATATACGTATGTTTACCGGGAATAATTTCACCACTGCCGCCGTTTATCAATATTTCCGAATTTATGACGAGATAAAACGACATTCCATTTAAAATACTAAATATGTAACAAATATGGTTTATATATGTCGAAAGGATTGTATAACAAGTCGTACATGTGATATTTTATATTTTTTCGACGTCACGTCATATACGTAGACGGTTAATCACTATTTACATGCGTCTTCCGAATCAATCAATTATTGCCGTATGATGGTAGAATTAATAGCGTATATCAGTCATAATTTTGTACGTATAGTTGTATTAAAATTAGTATTAACAATCTTTTAATTGTGCTATTTATAATACATCGCAAAAAACTATTGATTAATTATCAGTTACAATGAATATAATAATGCGGTTTTGATTACGTTTTCTGATGAAACTAATTTTAAAATTATATTTTAATAATCGAACTTTGTATAAAAAAAAATTTTATTATGTCTATTTGTACATATTTTTATTATAACATTCTATTTGCCGTATTAAATTATTGTTAACACGTGTACCAAAGAGAATAGATTCGAAATATGCGGATGACTAAGTTTATATTTTTAACTTTTTTACGTAATAATAAATAATGATATATACGTATGTTTACCGGGAATAATTTCACCACTGCCGCCGTTTATCAATATTTCCGAATTTATGACGAGATAAAACGACATTCCATTTAAAATACTAAATATGTAACTAATATGGTTTATATATGTCGAAAGGATTGTATAACAAGTCGTACATGTGATATTTTATATTTTTTCGACGTCCCGTCATATACGTAGACGGTTAATCACTATTTACATGCGTCTTCCGAATCAATCAATTATTGCCGTATGATGGTAGAATTATTAGCGTATATCAGTCATTATTTTGTACGTATAGTTGTATTAAAATTAGTATTAACAATCTTTTAATTGTGCTATTTATAATACATCGCAAAAAACTATTGATTAATTATCAGTTACAATGAATATAATAATGCGGTTTTGATTACGTTTTCTGATGAAACTAATTTTAAAATTATATTTTAATAATCGAACTTTGTATAAAAAAAAATTTTATTATGTCTATTTGTACATATTTTTATTATAACATTCAATTTGCCGTATTAAATTATTGTTAACACGTGTACCAAAGAGAATAGATTCGAAATATGCGGATGACTAAGTTTATATTTTTAACTTTTTTACGTAATAATAAATAATGATATATACGTATGTTTACCGGGAATAATTTCACCACTGCCGCCGTTTATCAATATTTCCGAATTTATGACGAGATAAAACGACATTCCATTTAAAATACTAAATATGTAACAAATATGGTTTATATATGTCGAAAGGATTGTATAACAAGTCGTACATGTGATATTTTACATTTTTTCGACGTCACGTCATATACGTAGACGGTTAATCACTATTTACATGCGTCTTCCGAATCAATCAATTATTGCCGTATGATGGTAGAATTATTAGCGTATATCAGTCATTATTTTGTACGTATAGTTGTATTAAAATTAGTATTAACAATCTTTTAATTGTGCTATTTATATTACATCGCAAAAAACTATTGATAAATTATCAGTTACAATGAATATAATAATGCGGTTTTGATTACGTTTTCTGATGAAACTAATTTTAAAATTATATTTTAATAATCGAACTTTGTATAAAAAAAAATTTTATTATGTCTATTTGTACATATTTTTATTATAACATTCAATTTGCCGTATTAAATTATTGTTAACACGTGTACCAAAGAGAATAGATTCGAAATATGCGGATGACTAAGTTTATATTTTTAATTTTTTTACGTAATAATAAATAATGATATATACGTATGTTTACCGGGAATAATTTCACCACTGCCGCCGTTTATCAATATTTCCGAATTTATGACGAGATAAAACGACATTCCATTTAAAATACTAAATATGTAACAAATATGGTTTATATATGTCGAAAGGATTGTATAACAAGTCGTACATGTGATATTTTATATTTTTTCGACGTCCCGTCATATACGTAGACGGTTAATCACTATTTACATGCGTCTTCCGAATCAATCAATTATTGCCGTATGATGGTAGAATTATTAGCGTATATCAGTCATTATTTTGTACGTATAGTTGTATTAAAATTAGTATTAACAATCTTTTAATTGTGCTATTTATAATACATCGCAAAAAACTATTGATTAATTATCAGTTACAATGAATATAATAATGCGGTTTTGATTACGTTTTCTGATGAAACTAATTTTAAAATTATATTTTAATAATCGAACTTTGTATAAAAAAAAATTTTATTATGTCTATTTGTACATATATTTATTATAACATTCAATTTGCCGTATTAAATTATTGTTAACACGTGTACCAAAGAGAATAGATTCGAAATATGCGGATGACTAAGTTTATATTTTTAACTTTTTACGTAATAATAAATAATGATATAAACGTATGTTTACCGGGAATAATTTCACCACTGCCGCCGTTTATCAATATTTCCGAATTTATGACGAGATAAAACGACATTCCATTTAAAATACTAAATATGTAACAAATATGGTTTATATATGTCGAAAGGATTGTATAACAAGTCGTACATGTGATATTTTATATTTTTTCGACGTCACGTCATATACGTAGACGGTTAATCACTATTTACATGCGTCTTCCGAATCAATCAATTATTGCCGTATGATGGTAGAATTATTAGCGTATATCAGTCATTATTTTGTACGTATAGTTGTATTAAAATTAGTATTAACAATCTTTTAATTGTGCTATTTATATTACATCGCAAAAAACTATTGATAAATTATCAGTTACAATGAATATAATAATGCGGTTTTGATTACGTTTTCTGATGAAACTAATTTTAAAATTATATTTTAATAATCGAACTTTGTATAAAAAAAAATTTTATTATGCCTATTTGTACATATTTTTATTATAACATTCAATTTGCCGTATTAAATTATTGTTAACACGTGTACCAACGAGAATAGATTCAAAATATGCGGATGACTAAGTTTATATTTTTAACTTTTTTACGTAATAATAAATAATGATATATACGTATGTTTACCGGGAATAATTTCACCACTGCCGCCGTTTATCAATATTTCCGAATTTATGACGAGATAAAACGACATTCCATTTAAAATACTAAATATGTAACAAATATGGTTTATATATGTCGAAAGGATTGTATAACAAGTCGTACATGTGATATTTTATATTTTTTCGACGTCACGTCATATACGTAGACGGTTAATCACTATTTACATGCGTCTTCCGAATCAATCAATTATTGCCGTATGATGGTAGAATTATTAGCGTATATCAGTCATTATTTTGTACGTATAGTTGTATTAAAATTAGTATTAACAATCTTTTAATTGTGCTATTTATATTACATCGCAAAAAACTATTGATAAATTATCAGTTACAATGAATATAATAATGCGGTTTTGATTACGTTTTCTGATGAAACTAATTTTAAAATTATATTTTAATAATCGAACTTTGTATAAAAAAAAATTTTATTATGTCTATTTGTACATATTTTTATTATAACATTCAATTTGCCGTATTAAATTATTGTTAACACGTGTACCAAAGAGAATAGATTCGAAATATGCGGATGACTAAGTTTATATTTTTAACTTTTTTACGTAATAATAAATAATGATATATACGTATGTTTACCGGGAATAATTTCACCACTGCCGCCGTTTATCAATATTTCCGAATTTATGACGAGATAAAACGACATTCCATTTAAAATACTAAATATGTAACAAATATGGTTTATATATGTCGAAAGGATTGTATAACAAGTCGTACATGTGATATTTTATATTTTTTCGACGTCACGTCATATACGTAGACGGTTAATCACTATTTACATGCGTCTTCCGAATCAATCAATTATTGCCGTATGATGGTAGAATTATTAGCGTATATCAGTCATTATTTTGTACGTATAGTTGTATTAAAATTAGTATTAACAATCTTTTAATTGTGCTATTTATAATACATCGCAAAAAACTATTGATTAATTATCAGTTACAATGAATATAATAATGCGGTTTTGATTACGTTTTCTGATGAAACTAATTTTAAAATTATATTTTAATAATCGAACTTTGTATAAAAAAAAATTTTATTATGTCTATTTGTACATATATTTATTATAACATTCAATTTGCCGTATTAAATTATTGTTAACACGTGTACCAAAGAGAATAGATTCGAAATATGCGGATGACTAAGTTTATATTTTTAACTTTTTTACGTAATAATAAATAATGATATATACGTATGTTTACCGGGAATAATTTCACCACTGCCGCCGTTTATCAATATTTCCGAATTTATGACGAGATAAAACGACATTCCATTTAAAATACTAAATATGTAACAAATATGGTTTATATATGTCGAAAGGATTGTATAACAAGTCGTACATGTGATATTTTATATTTTTTCGACGTCACGTCATATACGTAGACGGTTAATCACTATTTACATGCGTCTTCCGAATCAATCAATTATTGCCGTATGATGGTAGAATTATTAGCGTATATCAGTCATTATTTTGTACGTATAGTTGTATTAAAATTAGTATTAACAATCTTTTAATTGTGCTATTTATAATACATCGCAAAAAACTATTGATTAATTATCAGTTACAATGAATATAATAATGCGGTTTTGATTACGTTTTCTGATGAAACTAATTTTAAAATTATATTTTAATAATCGAACTTTGTATAAAAAAAAATTTTATTATGTCTATTTGTACATATATTTATTATAACATTCAATTTGCCGTATTAAATTATTGTTAACACGTGTACCAAAGAGAATAGATTCGAAATATGCGGATGACTAAGTTTATATTTTTAACTTTTTTACGTAATAATAAATAATGATATAAACGTATGTTTACCGGGAATAATTTCACCACTGCCGCCGTTTATCAATATTTCCGAAATTATGACGAGATAAAACGACATTCCATTTAAAATACTAAATATGTAACAAATATGGTTTATATATGTCGAAAGGATTGTATAACAAGTCGTACATGTGATATTTTATATTTTTTCGACGTCACGTCATATACGTAGACGGTTAATCACTATTTACATGCGTCTTCCGAATCAATCAATTATTGCCGTATGATGGTAGAATTATTAGCGTATATCAGTCATAATTTTGTACGTATAGTTGTATTAAAATTAGTATTAACAATCTTTTAATTGTGCTATTTATAATACATCGCAAAAAACTATTGATTAATTATCAGTTACAATGAATATAATAATGCGGTTTTGATTACGTTTTCTGATGAAACTAATTTTAAAATTATATTTTAATAATCGAACTTTGTATAAAAAAAAATTTTATTATGTCTATTTGTACATATTTTTATTATAACATTCAATTTGCCGTATTAAATTATTGTTAACACGTGTACCAAAGAGAATAGATTCGAAATATGCGGATGACTAAGTTTATATTTTTAATTTTTTTACGTAATAATAAATAATGATATATACGTATGTTTACCGGGAATAATTTCACCACTGCCGCCGTTTATCAATATTTCCGAATTTATGACGAGATAAAACGACATTCCATTTAAAATACTAAATATGTAACAAATATGGTTTATATATGTCGAAAGGATTGTATAACAAGTCGTACATGTGATATTTTATATTTTTTCGACGTCCCGTCATATACGTAGACGGTTAATCACTATTTACATGCGTCTTCCGAATCAATCAATTATTGCCGTATGATGGTAGAATTATTAGCGTATATCAGTCATTATTTTGTACGTATAGTTGTATTAAAATTAGTATTAACAATCTTTTAATTGTGCTATTTATAATACATCGCAAAAAACTATTGATTAATTATCAGTTACAATGAATATAATAATGCGGTTTTGATTACGTTTTCTGATGAAACTAATTTTAAAATTATATTTTAATAATCGAACTTTGTATAAAAAAAAATTTTATTATGTCTATTTGTACATATATTTATTATAACATTCAATTTGCCGTATTAAATTATTGTTAACACGTGTACCAAAGAGAATAGATTCGAAATATGCGGATGACTAAGTTTATATTTTTAACTTTTTACGTAATAATAAATAATGATATAAACGTATGTTTACCGGGAATAATTTCACCACTGCCGCCGTTTATCAATATTTCCGAATTTATGACGAGATAAAACGACATTCCATTTAAAATACTAAATATGTAACAAATATGGTTTATATATGTCGAAAGGATTGTATAACAAGTCGTACATGTGATATTTTATATTTTTTCGACGTCACGTCATATACGTAGACGGTTAATCACTATTTACATGCGTCTTCCGAATCAATCAATTATTGCCGTATGATGGTAGAATTATTAGCGTATATCAGTCATTATTTTGTACGTATAGTTGTATTAAAATTAGTATTAACAATCTTTTAATTGTGCTATTTATATTACATCGCAAAAAACTATTGATAAATTATCAGTTACAATGAATATAATAATGCGGTTTTGATTACGTTTTCTGATGAAACTAATTTTAAAATTATATTTTAATAATCGAACTTTGTATAAAAAAAAATTTTATTATGTCTATTTGTACATATTTTTATTATAACATTCAATTTGCCGTATTAAATTATTGTTAACACGTGTACCAACGAGAATAGATTCAAAATATGCGGATGACTAAGTTTATATTTTTAACTTTTTTACGTAATAATAAATAATGATATATACGTATGTTTACCGGGAATAATTTCACCACTGCCGCCGTTTATCAATATTTCCGAATTTATGACGAGATAAAACGACATTCCATTTAAAATACTAAATATGTAACAAATATGGTTTATATATGTCGAAAGGATTGTATAACAAGTCGTACATGTGATATTTTATATTTTTTCGACGTCACGTCATATACGTAGACGGTTAATCACTATTTACATGCGTCTTCCGAATCAATCAATTATTGCCGTATGATGGTAGAATTATTAGCGTATATCAGTCATTATTTTGTACGTATAGTTGTATTAAAATTAGTATTAACAATCTTTTAATTGTGCTATTTATATTACATCGCAAAAAACTATTGATAAATTATCAGTTACAATGAATATAATAATGCGGTTTTGATTACGTTTTCTGATGAAACTAATTTTAAAATTATATTTTAATAATCGAACTTTGTATAAAAAAAAATTTTATTATGTCTATTTGTACATATATTTATTATAACATTCAATTTGCCGTATTAAATTATTGTTAACACGTGTACCAAAGAGAATAGATTCGAAATATGCGGATGACTAAGTTTATATTTTTAACTTTTTTACGTAATAATAAATAATGATATATACGTATGTTTACCGGGAATAATTTCACCACTGCCGCCGTTTATCAATATTTCCGAATTTATGACGAGATAAAACGACATTCCATTTAAAATACTAAATATGTAACAAATATGGTTTATATATGTCGAAAGGATTGTATAACAAGTCGTACATGTGATATTTTATATTTTTTCGACGTCACGTCATATACGTAGACGGTTAATCACTATTTACATGCGTCTTCCGAATCAATCAATTATTGCCGTATGATGGTAGAATTATTAGCGTATATCAGTCATTATTTTGTACGTATAGTTGTATTAAAATTAGTATTAACAATCTTTTAATTGTGCTATTTATAATACATCGCAAAAAACTATTGATTAATTATCAGTTACAATGAATATAATAATGCGGTTTTGATTACGTTTTCTGATGAAACTAATTTTAAAATTATATTTTAATAATCGAACTTTGTATAAAAAAAAATTTTATTATGTCTATTTGTACATATATTTATTATAACATTCAATTTGCCGTATTAAATTATTGTTAACACGTGTACCAAAGAGAATAGATTCGAAATATGCGGATGACTAAGTTTATATTTTTAACTTTTTTACGTAATAATAAATAATGATATAAACGTATGTTTACCGGGAATAATTTCACCACTGCCGCCGTTTATCAATATTTCCGAAATTATGACGAGATAAAACGACATTCCATTTAAAATACTAAATATGTAACAAATATGGTTTATATATGTCGAAAGGATTGTATAACAAGTCGTACAAGTGATATTTTATATTTTTTCGACGTCACGTCAAATACGTAGACGGTTAATCACTATTTACATGCGTCTTCCGAATCAATCAATTATTGCCGTATGATGGTAGAATTATTAGCGTATATCAGTCATTATTTTGTACGTATAGTTGTATTAAAATTAGTATTAACAATCTTTTAATTGTGCTATTTATATTACATCGCAAAAAACTATTGATAAATTATCAGTTACAATGAATATAATAATGCGGTTTTGATTACGTTTTCTGATGAAACTAATTTTAAAATTATATTTTAATAATCGAACTTTGTATAAAAAAAAATTTTATTATGTCTATTTGTACATATTTTTATTATAACATTCAATTTGCCGTATTAAATTATTGTTAACACGTGTACCAAAGAGAATAGATTCGAAATATGCGGATGACTAAGTTTATATTTTTAACTTTTTTACGTAATAATAAATAATGATATAAACGTATGTTTACCGGGAATAATTTCACCACTGCCGCCGTTTATCAATATTTCCGAAATTATGACGAGATAAAACGACATTCCATTTAAAATACTAAATATGTAACAAATATGGTTTATATATGTCGAAAGGATTGTATAACAAGTCGTACAAGTGATATTTTATATTTTTTCGACGTCACGTCAAATACGTAGACGGTTAATCACTATTTACATGCGTCTTCCGAATCAATCAATTATTGCCGTATGATGGTAGAATTATTAGCGTATATCAGTCATTATTTTGTACGTATAGTTGTATTAAAATTAGTATTAACAATCTTTTAATTGTGCTATTTATATTACATCGCAAAAAACTATTGATAAATTATCAGTTACAATGAATATAATAATGCGGTTTTGATTACGTTTTCTGATGAAACTAATTTTAAAATTATATTTTAATAATCGAACTTTGTATAAAAAAAAATTTTATTATGTCTATTTGTACATATTTTTATTATAACATTCAATTTGCCGTATTAAATTATTGTTAACACGTGTACCAAAGAGAATAGATTCGAAATATGCGGATGACTAAGTTTATATTTTTAACTTTTTTACGTAATAATAAATAATGATATATACGTATGTTTACCGGGAATAATTTCACCACTGCCGCCGTTTATCAATATTTCCGAATTTATGACGAGATAAAACGACATTCCATTTAAAATACTAAATATGTAACAAATATGGTTTATATATGTCGAAAGGATTGTATAACAAGTCGTACATGTGATATTTTATATTTTTTCGACGTCACGTCATATACGTAGACGGTTAATCACTATTTACATGCGTCTTCCGAATCAATCAATTATTGCCGTATGATGGTAGAATTATTAGCGTATATCAGTCATTATTTTGTACGTATAGTTGTATTAAAATTAGTATTAACAATCTTTTAATTGTGCTATTTATATTACATCGCAAAAAACTATTGATAAATTATCAGTTACAATGAATATAATAATGCGGTTTTGATTACGTTTTCTGATGAAACTAATTTTAAAATTATATTTTAATAATCGAACTTTGTATAAAAAAAAATTTTATTATGTCTATTTGTACATATTTTTATTATAACATTCAATTTGCCGTATTAAATTATTGTTAACACGTGTACCAACGAGAATAGATTCGAAATATGCGGATGACTAAGTTTATATTTTTAACTTTTTTACGTAATAATAAATAATGATATATACGTATGTTTACCGGGAATAATTTCACCACTGCCGCCGTTTATCAATATTTCCGAATTTATGACGAGATAAAACGACATTCCATTTAAAATACTAAATATGTAACAAATATGGTTTATATATGTCGAAAGGATTGTATAACAAGTCGTACATGTGATATTTTATATTTTTTCGACGTCACGTCATATACGTAGACGGTTAATCACTATTTACATGCGTCTTCCGAATCAATCAATTATTGCCGTATGATGGTAGAATTATTAGCGTATATCAGTCATTATTTTGTACGTATAGTTGTATTAAAATTAGTATTAACAATCTTTTAATTGTGCTATTTATAATACATCGCAAAAAACTATTGATTAATTATCAGTTACAATGAATATAATAATGCGGTTTTGATTACGTTTTCTGATGAAACTAATTTTAAAATTATATTTTAATAATCGAACTTTGTATAAAAAAAAATTTTATTATGTCTATTTGTACATATATTTATTATAACATTCAATTTGCCGTATTAAATTATTGTTAACACGTGTACCAAAGAGAATAGATTCGAAATATGCGGATGACTAAGTTTATATTTTTAACTTTTTTACGTAATAATAAATAATGATATATACGTATGTTTACCGGGAATAATTTCACCACTGCCGCCGTTTATCAATATTTCCGAATTTATGACGAGATAAAACGACATTCCATTTAAAATACTAAATATGTAACAAATATGGTTTATATATGTCGAAAGGATTGTATAACAAGTCGTACATGTGATATTTTATATTTTTTCGACGTCACGTCATATACGTAGACGGTTAATCACTATTTACATGCGTCTTCCGAATCAATCAATTATTGCCGTATGATGGTAGAATTATTAGCGTATATCAGTCATTATTTTGTACGTATAGTTGTATTAAAATTAGTATTAACAATCTTTTAATTGTGCTATTTATAATACATCGCAAAAAACTATTGATTAATTATCAGTTACAATGAATATAATAATGCGGTTTTGATTACGTTTTCTGATGAAACTAATTTTAAAATTATATTTTAATAATCGAACTTTGTATAAAAAAAAATTTTATTATGTCTATTTGTACATATATTTATTATAACATTCAATTTGCCGTATTAAATTATTGTTAACACGTGTACCAAAGAGAATAGATTCGAAATATGCGGATGACTAAGTTTATATTTTTAACTTTTTTACGTAATAATAAATAATGATATAAACGTATGTTTACCGGGAATAATTTCACCACTGCCGCCGTTTATCAATATTTCCGAAATTATGACGAGATAAAACGACATTCCATTTAAAATACTAAATATGTAACAAATATGGTTTATATATGTCGAAAGGATTGTATAACAAGTCGTACAAGTGATATTTTATATTTTTTCGACGTCACGTCAAATACGTAGACGGTTAATCACTATTTACATGCGTCTTCCGAATCAATCAATTATTGCCGTATGATGGTAGAATTATTAGCGTATATCAGTCATTATTTTGTACGTATAGTTGTATTAAAATTAGTATTAACAATCTTTTAATTGTGCTATTTATATTACATCGCAAAAAACTATTGATAAATTATCAGTTACAATGAATATAATAATGCGGTTTTGATTACGTTTTCTGATGAAACTAATTTTAAAATTATATTTTAATAATCGAACTTTGTATAAAAAAAAATTTTATTATGTCTATTTGTACATATTTTTATTATAACATTCAATTTGCCGTATTAAATTATTGTTAACACGTGTACCAAAGAGAATAGATTCGAAATATGCGGATGACTAAGTTTATATTTTTAACTTTTTTACGTAATAATAAATAATGATATATACGTATGTTTACCGGGAATAATTTCACCACTGCCGCCGTTTATCAATATTTCCGAATTTATGACGAGATAAAACGACATTCCATTTAAAATACTAAATATGTAACAAATATGGTTTATATATGTCGAAAGGATTGTATAACAAGTCGTACATGTGATATTTTATATTTTTTCGACGTCACGTCATATACGTAGACGGTTAATCACTATTTACATGCGTCTTCCGTATCAATCAATTATTGCCGTATGATGGTAGAATTATTAGCGTATATCAGTCATTATTTTGTACGTATAGTTGTATTAAAATTAGTATTAACAATCTTTTAATTGTGCTATTTATATTACATCGCAAAAAACTATTGATAAATTATCAGTTACAATGAATATAATAATGAGGTTTTGATTACGTTTTCTGATGAAACTAATTTTAAAATTATATTTTAATAATCGAACTTTGTATAAAAAAAAATTTTATTATGTCTATTTGTACATATTTTTATTATAACATTCAATTTGCCGTATTAAATTATTGTTAACACGTGTACCAACGAGAATAGATTCAAAATATGCGGATGACTAAGTTTATATTTTTAACTTTTTTACGTAATAATAAATAATGATATATACGTATGTTTACCGGGAATAATTTCACCACTGCCGCCGTTTATCAATATTTCCGAATTTATGACGAGATAAAACGACATTCCATTTAAAATACTAAATATGTAACAAATATGGTTTATATATGTCGAAAGGATTGTATAACAAGTCGTACATGTGATATTTTATATTTTTTCGACGTCACGTCATATACGTAGACGGTTAATCACTATTTACATGCGTCTTCCGAATCAATCAATTATTGCCGTATGATGGTAGAATTATTAGCGTATATCAGTCATTATTTTGTACGTATAGTTGTATTAAAATTAGTATTAACAATCTTTTAATTGTGCTATTTATAATACATCGCAAAAAACTATTGATTAATTATCAGTTACAATGAATATAATAATGCGGTTTTGATTACGTTTTCTGATGAAACTAATTTTAAAATTATATTTTAATAATCGAACTTTGTATAAAAAAAAATTTTATTATGTCTATTTGTACATATTTTTATTATAACATTCAATTTGCCGTATTAAATTATTGTTAACACGTGTACCAACGAGAATAGATTCAAAATATGCGGATGACTAAGTTTATATTTTTAACTTTTTTACGTAATAATAAATAATGATATATACGTATGTTTACCGGGAATAATTTCACCACTGCCGCCGTTTATCAATATTTCCGAATTTATGACGAGATAAAACGACATTCCATTTAAAATACTAAATATGTAACAAATATGGTTTATATATGTCGAAAGGATTGTATAACAAGTCGTACATGTGATATTTTATATTTTTTCGACGTCACGTCATATACGTAGACGGTTAATCACTATTTACATGCGTCTTCCGAATCAATCAATTATTGCCGTATGATGGTAGAATTATTAGCGTATATCAGTCATTATTTTGTACGTATAGTTGTATTAAAATTAGTATTAACAATCTTTTAATTGTGCTATTTATAATACATCGCAAAAAACTATTGATTAATTATCAGTTACAATGAATATAATAATGCGGTTTTGATTACGTTTTCTGATGAAACTAATTTTAAAATTATATTTTAATAATCGAACTTTGTATAAAAAAAAATTTTATTATGTCTATTTGTACATATTTTTATTATAACATTCAATTTGCCGTATTAAATTATTGTTAACACGTGTACCAAAGAGAATAGATTCGAAATATGCGGATGACTAAGTTTATATTTTTAACTTTTTTACGTAATAATAAATAATGATATATACGTATGTTTACCGGGAATAATTTCACCACTGCCGCCGTTTATCAATATTTCCGAATTTATGACGAGATAAAACGACATTCCATTTAAAATACTAAATATGTAACAAATATGGTTTATATATGTCGAAAGGATTGTATAACAAGTCGTACATGTGATATTTTATATTTTTTCGACGTCACGTCATATACGTAGACGGTTAATCACTATTTACATGCGTCTTCCGAATCAATCAATTATTGCCGTATGATGGTAGAATTATTAGCGTATATCAGTCATTATTTTGTACGTATAGTTGTATTAAAATTAGTATTAACAATCTTTTAATTGTGCTATTTATAATACATCGCAAAAAACTATTGATTAATTATCAGTTACAATGAATATAATAATGCGGTTTTGATTACGTTTTCTGATGAAACTAATTTTAAAATTATATTTTAATAATCGAACTTTGTATAAAAAAAAATTTTATTATGTCTATTTGTACATATTTTTATTATAACATTCAATTTGCCGTATTAAATTATTGTTAACACGTGTACCAAAGAGAATAGATTCGAAATATGCGGATGACTAAGTTTATATTTTTAACTTTTTTACGTAATAATAAATAATGATATATACGTATGTTTACCGGGAATAATTTCACCACTGCCGCCGTTTATCAATATTTCCGAATTTATGACGAGATAAAACGACATTCCATTTAAAATACTAAATATGTAACAAATATGGTTTATATATGTCGAAAGGATTGTATAACAAGTCGTACAAGTGATATTTTATATTTTTTCGACGTCACGTCAAATACGTAGACGGTTAATCACTATTTACATGCGTCTTCCGAATCAATCAATTATTGCCGTATGATGGTAGAATTATTAGCGTATATCAGTCATTATTTTGTACGTATAGTTGTATTAAAATTAGTATTAACAATCTTTTAATTGTGCTATTTATATTACATCCCAAAAAACTATTGATAAATTATCAGTTACAATGAATATAATAATGCGGTTTTGATTACGTTTTCTGATGAAACTAATTTTAAAATTATATTTTAATAATCGAACTTTGTATAAAAAAAAATTTTATTATGTCTATTTGTACATATTTTTATTATAACATTCAATTTGCCGTATTAAATTATTGTTAACACGTGTACCAAAGAGAATAGATTCGAAATATGCGGATGACTAAGTTTATATTTTTAACTTTTTTACGTAATAATAAATAATGATATATACGTATGTTTACCGGGAATAATTTCACCACTGCCGCCGTTTATCAATATTTCCGAATTTATGACGAGATAAAACGACATTCCATTTAAAATACTAAATATGTAACAAATATGGTTTATATATGTCGAAAGGATTGTATAACAAGTCGTACATGTGATATTTTATATTTTTTCGACGTCACGTCATATACGTAGACGGTTAATCACTATTTACATGCGTCTTCCGAATCAATCAATTATTGCCGTATGATGGTAGAATTATTAGCGTATATCAGTCATTATTTTGTACGTATAGTTGTATTAAAATTAGTATTAACAATCTTTTAATTGTGCTATTTATATTACATCGCAAAAAACTATTGATAAATTATCAGTTACAATGAATATAATAATGCGGTTTTGATTACGGTTTCTGATGAAACTAATTTTAAAATTATATTTTAATAATCGAACTTTGTATAAAAAAAAATTTTATTATGTCTATTTGTACATATTTTTATTATAACATTCAATTTGCCGTATTAAATTATTGTTAACACGTGTACCAAAGAGAATAGATTCGAAATATGCGGATGACTAAGTTTATATTTTTAACTTTTTTACGTAATAATAAATAATGATATATACGTATGTTTACCGGGAATAATTTCACCACTGCCGCCGTTTATCAATATTTCCGAATTTATGACGAGATAAAACGACATTCCATTTAAAATACTAAATATGTAACAAATATGGTTTATATATGTCGAAAGGATTGTATAACAAGTCGTACATGTGATATTTTATATTTTTTCGACGTCACGTCATATACGTAGACGGTTAATCACTATTTACATGCGTCTTCCGAATCAATCAATTATTGCCGTATGATGGTAGAATTATTAGCGTATATCAGTCATTATTTTGTACGTATAGTTGTATTAAAATTAGTATTAACAATCTTTTAATTGTGCTATTTATAATACATCGCAAAAAACTATTGATTAATTATCAGTTACAATGAATATAATAATGCGGTTTTGATTACGTTTTCTGATGAAACTAATTTTAAAATTATATTTTAATAATCGAACTTTGTATAAAAAAAAATTTTATTATGTCTATTTGTACATATTTTTATTATAACATTCAATTTGCCGTATTAAATTATTGTTAACACGTGTACCAAAGAGAATAGATTCGAAATATGCGGATGACTAAGTTTATATTTTTAACTTTTTTACGTAATAATAAATAATGATATATACGTATGTTTACCGGGAATAATTTCACCACTGCCGCCGTTTATCAATATTTCCGAATTTATGACGAGATAAAACGACATTCCATTTAAAATACTAAATATGTAACAAATATGGTTTATATATGTCGAAAGGATTGTATAACAAGTCGTACATGTGATATTTTATATTTTTTCGACGTCCCGTCATATACGTAGACGGTTAATCACTATTTACATGCGTCTTCCGAATCAATCAATTATTGCCGTATGATGGTAGAATTATTAGCGTATATCAGTCATTATTTTGTACGTATAGTTGTATTAAAATTAGTATTAACAATCTTTTAATTGTGCTATTTATAATACATCGCAAAAAACTATTGATTAATTATCAGTTACAATGAATATAATAATGCGGTTTTGATTACGTTTTCTGATGAAACTAATTTTAAAATTATATTTTAATAATCGAACTTTGTATAAAAAAAAATTTTATTATGTCTATTTGTACATATTTTTATTATAACATTCAATTTGCCGTATTAAATTATTGTTAACACGTGTACCAAAGAGAATAGATTCGAAATATGCGGATGACTAAGTTTATATTTTTAACTTTTTTACGTAATAATAAATAATGATATATACGTATGTTTACCGGGAATAATTTCACCACTGCCGCCGTTTATCAATATTTCCGAATTTATGACGAGATAAAACGACATTCCATTTAAAATACTAAATATGTAACAAATATGGTTTATATATGTCGAAAGGATTGTATAACAAGTCGTACAAGTGATATTTTATATTTTTTCGACGTCACGTCAAATACGTAGACGGTTAATCACTATTTACATGCGTCTTCCGAATCAATCAATTATTGCCGTATGATGGTAGAATTATTAGCGTATATCAGTCATTATTTTGTACGTATAGTTGTATTAAAATTAGTATTAACAATCTTTTAATTGTGCTATTTATATTACATCCCAAAAAACTATTGATAAATTATCAGTTACAATGAATATAATAATGCGGTTTTGATTACGTTTTCTGATGAAACTAATTTTAAAATTATATTTTAATAATCGAACTTTGTATAAAAAAAAATTTTATTATGTCTATTTGTACATATTTTTATTATAACATTCAATTTGCCGTATTAAATTATTGTTAACACGTGTACCAAAGAGAATAGATTCGAAATATGCGGATGACTAAGTTTATATTTTTAACTTTTTTACGTAATAATAAATAATGATATATACGTATGTTTACCGGGAATAATTTCACCACTGCCGCCGTTTATCAATATTTCCGAATTTATGACGAGATAAAACGACATTCCATTTAAAATACTAAATATGTAACAAATATGGTTTATATATGTCGAAAGGATTGTATAACAAGTCGTACATGTGAT
Source organism: Tuberolachnus salignus (assembly GCA_956483605.1). Taxonomy (NCBI): domain Eukaryota; kingdom Metazoa; phylum Arthropoda; class Insecta; order Hemiptera; family Aphididae; genus Tuberolachnus; species Tuberolachnus salignus. The sequence goes on from OY101437.1 coordinate 14,982,021, forward strand.
ATTTTATATTTTTTCGACGTCACGTCATATACGTAGACGGTTAATCACTATTTACATGCGTCTTCCGAATCAATCAATTATTGCCGTATGATGGTAGAATTATTAGCGTATATCAGTCATTATTTTGTACGTATAGTTGTATTAAAATTAGTATTAACAATCTTTTAATTGTGCTATTTATATTACATCGCAAAAAACTATTGATAAATTATCAGTTACAATGAATATAATAATGCGGTTTTGATTACGGTTTCTGATGAAACTAATTTTAAAATTATATTTTAATAATCGAACTTTGTATAAAAAAAAATTTTATTATGTCTATTTGTACATATTTTTATTATAACATTCAATTTGCCGTATTAAATTATTGTTAACACGTGTACCAAAGAGAATAGATTCGAAATATGCGGATGACTAAGTTTATATTTTTAACTTTTTTACGTAATAATAAATAATGATATATACGTATGTTTACCGGGAATAATTTCACCACTGCCGCCGTTTATCAATATTTCCGAATTTATGACGAGATAAAACGACATTCCATTTAAAATACTAAATATGTAACAAATATGGTTTATATATGTCGAAAGGATTGTATAACAAGTCGTACATGTGATATTTTATATTTTTTCGACGTCACGTCATATACGTAGACGGTTAATCACTATTTACATGCGTCTTCCGAATCAATCAATTATTGCCGTATGATGGTAGAATTATTAGCGTATATCAGTCATTATTTTGTACGTATAGTTGTATTAAAATTAGTATTAACAATCTTTTAATTGTGCTATTTATAATACATCGCAAAAAACTATTGATTAATTATCAGTTACAATGAATATAATAATGCGGTTTTGATTACGTTTTCTGATGAAACTAATTTTAAAATTATATTTTAATAATCGAACTTTGTATAAAAAAAAATTTTATTATGTCTATTTGTACATATTTTTATTATAACATTCAATTTGCCGTATTAAATTATTGTTAACACGTGTACCAAAGAGAATAGATTCGAAATATGCGGATGACTAAGTTTATATTTTTAACTTTTTTACGTAATAATAAATAATGATATATACGTATGTTTACCGGGAATAATTTCACCACTGCCGCCGTTTATCAATATTTCCGAATTTATGACGAGATAAAACGACATTCCATTTAAAATACTAAATATGTAACAAATATGGTTTATATATGTCGAAAGGATTGTATAACAAGTCGTACATGTGATATTTTATATTTTTTCGACGTCACGTCATATACGTAGACGGTTAATCACTATTTACATGCGTCTTCCGAATCAATCAATTATTGCCGTATGATGGTAGAATTATTAGCGTATATCAGTCATTATTTTGTACGTATAGTTGTATTAAAATTAGTATTAACAATCATTTAATTGTGCTATTTATAATACATCGCAAAAAACTATTGATTAATTATCAGTTACAATGAATATAATAATGCGGTTTTGATTACGTTTTCTGATGAAACTAATTTTAAAATTATATTTTAATAATCGAACTTTGTATAAAAAAAAATTTTATTATGTCTATTTGTACATATTTTTATTATAACATTCAATTTGCCGTATTAAATTATTGTTAACACGTGTACCAAAGAGAATAGATTCGAAATATGCGGATGACTAAGTTTATATTTTTAACTTTTTTACGTAATAATAAATAATGATATATACGTATGTTTACCGGGAATAATTTCACCACTGCCGCCGTTTATCAATATTTCCGAATTTATGACGAGATAAAACGACATTCCATTTAAAATACTAAATATGTAACAAATATGGTTTATATATGTCGAAAGGATTGTATAACAAGTCGTACATGTGATATTTTATATTTTTTCGACGTCCCGTCATATACGTAGACGGTTAATCACTATTTACATGCGTCTTCCGAATCAATCAATTATTGCCGTATGATGGTAGAATTATTAGCGTATATCAGTCATTATTTTGTACGTATAGTTGTATTAAAATTAGTATTAACAATCTTTTAATTGTGCTATTTATAATACATCGCAAAAAACTATTGATTAATTATCAGTTACAATGAATATAATAATGCGGTTTTGATTACGTTTTCTGATGAAACTAATTTTAAAATTATATTTTAATAATCGAACTTTGTATAAAAAAAAATTTTATTATGTCTATTTGTACATATTTTTATTATAACATTCAATTTGCCGTATTAAATTATTGTTAACACGTGTACCAAAGAGAATAGATTCGAAATATGCGGATGACTAAGTTTATATTTTTAACTTTTTTACGTAATAATAAATAATGATATATACGTATGTTTACCGGGAATAATTTCACCACTGCCGCCGTTTATCAATATTTCCGAATTTATGACGAGATAAAACGACATTCCATTTAAAATACTAAATATGTAACAAATATGGTTTATATATGTCGAAAGGATTGTATAACAAGTCGTACATGTGATATTTTATATTTTTTCGACGTCACGTCATATACGTAGACGGTTAATCACTATTTACAAGCGTCTTCCGAATCAATCAATTATTGCCGTATGATGGTAGAATTATTAGCGTATATCAGTCATTATTTTGTACGTATAGTTGTATTAAAATTAGTATTAACAATCATTTAATTGTGCTATTTATAATACATCGCAAAAAACTATTGATTAATTATCAGTTACAATGAATATAATAATGCGGTTTTGATTACGTTTTCTGATGAAACTAATTTTAAAATTATATTTTAATAATCGAACTTTGTATAAAAAAAAATTTTATTATGTCTATTTGTACATATTTTTATTATAACATTCAATTTGCCGTATTAAATTATTGTTAACACGTGTACCAAAGAGAATAGATTCGAAATATGCGGATGACTAAGTTTATATTTTTAACTTTTTTACGTAATAATAAATAATGATATATACGTATGTTTACCGGGAATAATTTCACCACTGCCGCCGTTTATCAATATTTCCGAATTTATGACGAGATAAAACGACATTCCATTTAAAATACTAAATATGTAACAAATATGGTTTATATATGTCGAAAGGATTGTATAACAAGTCGTACATGTGATATTTTATATTTTTTCGACGTCACGTCATATACGTAGACGGTTAATCACTATTTACATGCGTCTTCCGAATCAATCAATTATTGCCGTATGATGGTAGAATTATTAGCGTATATCAGTCATTATTTTGTACGTATAGTTGTATTAAAATTAGTATTAACAATCTTTTAATTGTGCTATTTATAATACATCGCAAAAAACTATTGATTAATTATCAGTTACAATGAATATAATAATGCGGTTTTGATTACGTTTTCTGATGAAACTAATTTTAAAATTATATTTTAATAATCGAACTTTGTATAAAAAAAAATTTTATTATGTCTATTTGTACATATTTTTATTATAACATTCAATTTGCCGTATTAAATTATTGTTAACACGTGTACCAAAGAGAATAGATTCGAAATATGCGGATGACTAAGTTTATATTTTTAACTTTTTTACGTAATAATAAATAATGATATATACGTATGTTTACCGGGAATAATTTCACCACTGCCGCCGTTTATCAATATTTCCGAATTTATGACGAGATAAAACGACATTCCATTTAAAATACTAAATATGTAACAAATATGGTTTATATATGTCGAAAGGATTGTATAACAAGTCGTACATGTGATATTTTATATTTTTTCGACGTCCCGTCATATACGTAGACGGTTAATCACTATTTACATGCGTCTTCCGAATCAATCAATTATTGCCGTATGATGGTAGAATTATTAGCGTATATCAGTCATTATTTTGTACGTATAGATGTATTAAAATTAGTATTAACAATCTTTTAATTGTGCTATTTATAATACATCGCAAAAAACTATTGATTAATTATCAGTTACAATGAATATAATAATGCGGTTTTGATTACGTTTTCTGATGAAACTAATTTTAAAATTATATTTTAATAATCGAACTTTGTATAAAAAAAAATTTTATTATGTCTATTTGTACATATTTTTATTATAACATTCAATTTGCCGTATTAAATTATTGTTAACACGTGTACCAAAGAGAATAGATTCGAAATATGCGGATGACTAAGTTTATATTTTTAACTTTTTTACGTAATAATAAATAATGATATATACGTATGTTTACCGGGAATAATTTCACCACTGCCGCCGTTTATCAATATTTCCGAATTTATGACGAGATAAAACGACATTCCATTTAAAATACTAAATATGTAACAAATATGGTTTATATATGTCGAAAGGATTGTATAACAAGTCGTACATGTGATATTTTATATTTTTTCGACGTCACGTCATATACGTAGACGGTTAATCACTATTTACATGCGTCTTCCGAATCAATCAATTATTGCCGTATGATGGTAGAATTATTAGCGTATATCAGTCATTATTTTGTACGTATAGTTGTATTAAAATTAGTATTAACAATCATTTAATTGTGCTATTTATAATACATCGCAAAAAACTATTGATTAATTATCAGTTACAATGAATATAATAATGCGGTTTTGATTACGTTTTCTGATGAAACTAATTTTAAAATTATATTTTAATAATCGAACTTTGTATAAAAAAAAATTTTATTATGTCTATTTGTACATATTTTTATTATAACATTCAATTTGCCGTATTAAATTATTGTTAACACGTGTACCAAAGAGAATAGATTCGAAATATGCGGATGACTAAGTTTATATTTTTTACTTTTTTACGTAATAATAAATAATGATATATACGTATGTTTACCGGGAATAATTTCACCACTGCCGCCGTTTATCAATATTTCCGAATTTATGACGAGATAAAACGACATTCCATTTAAAATACTAAATATGTAACAAATATGGTTTATATATGTCGAAAGGATTGTATAACAAGTCGTACATGTGATATTTTATATTTTTTCGACGTCCCGTCATATACGTAGACGGTTAATCACTATTTACATGCGTCTTCCGAATCAATCAATTATTGCCGTATGATGGTAGAATTATTAGCGTATATCAGTCATTATTTTGTACGTATAGTTGTATTAAAATTAGTATTAACAATCTTTTAATTGTGCTATTTATAATACATCGCAAAAAACTATTGATTAATTATCAGTTACAATGAATATAATAATGCGGTTTTGATTACGTTTTCTGATGAAACTAATTTTAAAATTATATTTTAATAATCGAACTTTGTATAAAAAAAAATTTTATTATGTCTATTTGTACATATTTTTATTATAACATTCAATTTGCCGTATTAAATTATTGTTAACACGTGTACCAAAGAGAATAGATTCGAAATATGCGGATGACTAAGTTTATATTTTTAACTTTTTTACGTAATAATAAATAATGATATATACGTATGTTTACCGGGAATAATTTCACCACTGCCGCCGTTTATCAATATTTCCGAATTTATGACGAGATAAAACGACATTCCATTTAAAATACTAAATATGTAACAAATATGGTTTATATATGTCGAAAGGATTGTATAACAAGTCGTACATGTGATATTTTATATTTTTTCGACGTCACGTCATATACGTAGACGGTTAATCACTATTTACATGCGTCTTCCGAATCAATCAATTATTGCCGTATGATGGTAGAATTATTAGCGTATATCAGTCATTATTTTGTACGTATAGTTGTATTAAAATTAGTATTAACAATCATTTAATTGTGCTATTTATAATGCATCGCAAAAAACTATTGATTAATTATCAGTTACAATGAATATAATAATGCGGTTTTGATTACGTTTTCTGATGAAACTAATTTTAAAATTATATTTTAATAATCGAACATTGTATAAAAAAAAATTTTATTATGTCTATTTGTACATATTTTTATTATAACATTCAATTTGCCGTATTAAATTATTGTTAACACGTGTACCAAAGAGAATAGATTCGAAATATGCGGATGACTAAGTTTATATTTTTAACTTTTTTACGTAATAATAAATAATGATATATACGTATGTTTACCGGGAATAATTTCACCACTGCCGCCGTTTATCAATATTTCCGAATTTATGACGAGATAAAACGACATTCCATTTAAAATACTAAATATGTAACAAATATGGTTTATATATGTCGAAAGGATTGTATAACAAGTCGTACATGTGATATTTTATATTTTTTCGACGTCCCGTCATATACGTAGACGGTTAATCACTATTTACATGCGTCTTCCGAATCAATCAATTATTGCCGTATGATGGTAGAATTATTAGCGTATATCAGTCATTATTTTGTACGTATAGTTGTATTAAAATTAGTATTAACAATCTTTTAATTGTGCTATTTATAATACATCGCAAAAAACTATTGATTAATTATCAGTTACAATGAATATAATAATGCGGTTTTGATTACGTTTTCTGATGAAACTAATTTTAAAATTATATTTTAATAATCGAACTTTGTATAAAAAAAAATTTTATTATGTCTATTTGTACATATTTTTATTATAACATTCAATTTGCCGTATTAAATTATTGTTAACACGTGTACCAAAGAGAATAGATTCGAAATATGCGGATGACTAAGTTTATATTTTTAACTTTTTTACGTAATAATAAATAATGATATATACGTATGTTTACCGGGAATAATTTCACCACTGCCGCCGTTTATCAATATTTCCGAATTTATGACGAGATAAAACGACATTCCATTTAAAATACTAAATATGTAACAAATATGGTTTATATATGTCGAAAGGATTGTATAACAAGTCGTACATGTGATATTTTATATTTTTTCGACGTCACGTCATATACGTAGACGGTTAATCACTATTTACATGCGTCTTCCGAATCAATCAATTATTGCCGTATGATGGTAGAATTATTAGCGTATATCAGTCATTATTTTGTACGTATAGTTGTATTAAAATTAGTATTAACAATCTTTTAATTGTGCTATTTATAATACATCGCAAAAAACTATTGATTAATTATCAGTTACAATGAATATAATAATGCGGTTTTGATTACGTTTTCTGATGAAACTAATTTTAAAATTATATTTTAATAATCGAACTTTGTATAAAAAAAAATTTTATTATGTCTATTTGTACATATTTTTATTATAACATTCAATTTGCCGTATTAAATTATTGTTAACACGTGTACCAAAGAGAATAGATTCGAAATATGCGGATGACTAAGTTTATATTTTTAACTTTTTTACGTAATAATAAATAATGATATATACGTATGTTTACCGGGAATAATTTCACCACTGCCGCCGTTTATCAATATTTCCGAATTTATGACGAGATAAAACGACATTCCATTTAAAATACTAAATATGTAACAAATATGGTTTATATATGTCGAAAGGATTGTATAACAAGTCGTACATGTGATATTTTATATTTTTTCGACGTCCCGTCATATACGTAGACGGTTAATCACTATTTACATGCGTCTTCCGAATCAATCAATTATTGCCGTATGATGGTAGAATTATTAGCGTATATCAGTCATTATTTTGTACGTATAGATGTATTAAAATTAGTATTAACAATCTTTTAATTGTGCTATTTATAATACATCGCAAAAAACTATTGATTAATTATCAGTTACAATGAATATAATAATGCGGTTTTGATTACGTTTTCTGATGAAACTAATTTTAAAATTATATTTTAATAATCGAACTTTGTATAAAAAAAAATTTTATTATGTCTATTTGTACATATTTTTATTATAACATTCAATTTGCCGTATTAAATTATTGTTAACACGTGTACCAAAGAGAATAGATTCGAAATATGCGGATGACTAAGTTTATATTTTTAACTTTTTTACGTAATAATAAATAATGATATATACGTATGTTTACCGGGAATAATTTCACCACTGCCGCCGTTTATCAATATTTCCGAATTTATGACGAGATAAAACGACATTCCATTTAAAATACTAAATATGTAACAAATATGGTTTATATATGTCGAAAGGATTGTATAACAAGTCGTACATGTGATATTTTATATTTTTTCGACGTCACGTCATATACGTAGACGGTTAATCACTATTTACATGCGTCTTCCGAATCAATCAATTATTGCCGTATGATGGTAGAATTATTAGCGTATATCAGTCATTATTTTGTACGTATAGTTGTATTAAAATTAGTATTAACAATCTTTTAATTGTGCTATTTATATTACATCGCAAAAAACTATTGATAAATTATCAGTTACAATGAATATAATAATGCGGTTTTGATTACGTTTTCTGATGAAACTAATTTTAAAATTATATTTTAATAATCGAACTTTGTATAAAAAAAAATTTTATTATGTCTATTTGTACATATTTTTATTATAACATTCAATTTGCCGTATTAAATTATTGTTAACACGTGTACCAAAGAGAATAGATTCGAAATATGCGGATGACTAAGTTTATATTTTTAACTTTTTTACGTAATAATAAATAATGATATATACGTATGTTTACCGGGAATAATTTCACCACTGCCGCCGTTTATCAATATTTCCGAATTTATGACGAGATAAAACGACATTCCATTTAAAATACTAAATATGTAACAAATATGGTTTATATATGTCGAAAGGATTGTATAACAAGTCGTACATGTGATATTTTATATTTTTTCGACGTCCCGTCATATACGTAGACGGTTAATCACTATTTACATGCGTCTTCCGAATCAATCAATTATTGCCGTATGATGGTAGAATTATTAGCGTATATCAGTCATTATTTTGTACGTATAGTTGTATTAAAATTAGTATTAACAATCTTTTAATTGTGCTATTTATAATACATCGCAAAAAACTATTGATTAATTATCAGTTACAATGAATATAATAATGCGGTTTTGATTACGTTTTCTGATGAAACTAATTTTAAAATTATATTTTAATAATCGAACTTTGTATAAAAAAAAATTTTATTATGTCTATTTGTACATATTTTTATTATAACATTCAATTTGCCGTATTAAATTATTGTTAACACGTGTACCAAAGAGAATAGATTCGAAATATGCGGATGACTAAGTTTATATTTTTAACTTTTTTACGTAATAATAAATAATGATATATACGTATGTTTACCGGGAATAATTTCACCACTGCCGCCGTTTATCAATATTTCCGAATTTATGACGAGATAAAACGACATTCCATTTAAAATACTAAATATGTAACAAATATGGTTTATATATGTCGAAAGGATTGTATAACAAGTCGTACATGTGATATTTTATATTTTTTCGACGTCACGTCATATACGTAGACGGTTAATCACTATTTACAAGCGTCTTCCGAATCAATCAATTATTGCCGTATGATGGTAGAATTATTAGCGTATATCAGTCATTATTTTGTACGTATAGTTGTATTAAAATTAGTATTAACAATCATTTAATTGTGCTATTTATAATACATCGCAAAAAACTATTGATTAATTATCAGTTACAATGAATATAATAATGCGGTTTTGATTACGTTTTCTGATGAAACTAATTTTAAAATTATATTTTAATAATCGAACTTTGTATAAAAAAAAATTTTATTATGTCTATTTGTACATATTTTTATTATAACATTCAATTTGCCGTATTAAATTATTGTTAACACGTGTACCAAAGAGAATAGATTCGAAATATGCGGATGACTAAGTTTATATTTTTAACTTTTTTACGTAATAATAAATAATGATATATACGTATGTTTACCGGGAATAATTTCACCACTGCCGCCGTTTATCAATATTTCCGAATTTATGACGAGATAAAACGACATTCCATTTAAAATACTAAATATGTAACAAATATGGTTTATATATGTCGAAAGGATTGTATAACAAGTCGTACATGTGATATTTTATATTTTTTCGACGTCACGTCATATACGTAGACGGTTAATCACTATTTACATGCGTCTTCCGAATCAATCAATTATTGCCGTATGATGGTAGAATTATTAGCGTATATCAGTCATTATTTTGTACGTATAGTTGTATTAAAATTAGTATTAACAATCTTTTAATTGTGCTATTTATAATACATCGCAAAAAACTATTGATTAATTATCAGTTACAATGAATATAATAATGCGGTTTTGATTACGTTTTCTGATGAAACTAATTTTAAAATTATATTTTAATAATCGAACTTTGTATAAAAAAAAATTTTATTATGTCTATTTGTACATATTTTTATTATAACATTCAATTTGCCGTATTAAATTATTGTTAACACGTGTACCAAAGAGAATAGATTCGAAATATGCGGATGACTAAGTTTATATTTTTAACTTTTTTACGTAATAATAAATAATGATATATACGTATGTTTACCGGGAATAATTTCACCACTGCCGCCGTTTATCAATATTTCCGAATTTATGACGAGATAAAACGACATTCCATTTAAAATACTAAATATGTAACAAATATGGTTTATATATGTCGAAAGGATTGTATAACAAGTCGTACATGTGATATTTTATATTTTTTCGACGTCCCGTCATATACGTAGACGGTTAATCACTATTTACATGCGTCTTCCGAATCAATCAATTATTGCCGTATGATGGTAGAATTATTAGCGTATATCAGTCATTATTTTGTACGTATAGATGTATTAAAATTAGTATTAACAATCTTTTAATTGTGCTATTTATAATACATCGCAAAAAACTATTGATTAATTATCAGTTACAATGAATATAATAATGCGGTTTTGATTACGTTTTCTGATGAAACTAATTTTAAAATTATATTTTAATAATCGAACTTTGTATAAAAAAAAATTTTATTATGTCTATTTGTACATATTTTTATTATAACATTCAATTTGCCGTATTAAATTATTGTTAACACGTGTACCAAAGAGAATAGATTCGAAATATGCGGATGACTAAGTTTATATTTTTAACTTTTTTACGTAATAATAAATAATGATATATACGTATGTTTACCGGGAATAATTTCACCACTGCCGCCGTTTATCAATATTTCCGAATTTATGACGAGATAAAACGACATTCCATTTAAAATACTAAATGTGTAACAAATATGGTTTATATATGTCGAAAGGATTGTATAACAAGTCGTACATGTGATATTTTATATTTTTTCGACGTCACGTCATATACGTAGACGGTTAATCACTATTTACATGCGTCTTCCGAATCAATCAATTATTGCCGTATGATGGTAGAATTATTAGCGTATATCAGTCATTATTTTGTACGTATAGTTGTATTAAAATTAGTATTAACAATCTTTTAATTGTGCTATTTATATTACATCGCAAAAAACTATTGATAAATTATCAGTTACAATGAATATAATAATGCGGTTTTGATTACGTTTTCTGATGAAACTAATTTTAAAATTATATTTTAATAATCGAACTTTGTATAAAAAAAAATTTTATTATGTCTATTTGTACATATTTTTATTATAACATTCAATTTGCCGTATTAAATTATTGTTAACACGTGTACCAAAGAGAATAGATTCGAAATATGCGGATGACTAAGTTTATATTTTTAACTTTTTTACGTAATAATAAATAATGATATATACGTATGTTTACCGGGAATAATTTCACCACTGCCGCCGTTTATCAATATTTCCGAATTTATGACGAGATAAAACGACATTCCATTTAAAATACTAAATATGTAACAAATATGGTTTATATATGTCGAAAGGATTGTATAACAAGTCGTACATGTGATATTTTATATTTTTTCGACGTCCCGTCATATACGTAGACGGTTAATCACTATTTACATGCGTCTTCCGAATCAATCAATTATTGCCGTATGATGGTAGAATTATTAGCGTATATCAGTCATTATTTTGTACGTATAGATGTATTAAAATTAGTATTAACAATCTTTTAATTGTGCTATTTATAATACATCGCAAAAAACTATTGATTAATTATCAGTTACAATGAATATAATAATGCGGTTTTGATTACGTTTTCTGATGAAACTAATTTTAAAATTATATTTTAATAATCGAACTTTGTATAAAAAAAAATTTTATTATGTCTATTTGTACATATTTTTATTATAACATTCAATTTGCCGTATTAAATTATTGTTAACACGTGTACCAAAGAGAATAGATTCGAAATATGCGGATGACTAAGTTTATATTTTTAACTTTTTTACGTAATAATAAATAATGATATATACGTATGTTTACCGGGAATAATTTCACCACTGCCGCCGTTTATCAATATTTCCGAATTTATGACGAGATAAAACGACATTCCATTTAAAATACTAAATATGTAACAAATATGGTTTATATATGTCGAAAGGATTGTATAACAAGTCGTACATGTGATATTTTATATTTTTTCGACGTCACGTCATATACGTAGACGGTTAATCACTATTTACATGCGTCTTCCGAATCAATCAATTATTGCCGTATGATGGTAGAATTATTAGCGTATATCAGTCATTATTTTGTACGTATAGTTGTATTAAAATTAGTATTAACAATCATTTAATTGTGCTATTTATAATACATCGCAAAAAACTATTGATTAATTATCAGTTACAATGAATATAATAATGCGGTTTTGATTACGTTTTCTGATGAAACTAATTTTAAAATTATATTTTAATAATCGAACTTTGTATAAAAAAAAATTTTATTATGTCTATTTGTACATATTTTTATTATAACATTCAATTTGCCGTATTAAATTATTGTTAACACGTGTACCAAAGAGAATAGATTCGAAATATGCGGATGACTAAGTTTATATTTTTAACTTTTTTACGTAATAATAAATAATGATATATACGTATGTTTACCGGGAATAATTTCACCACTGCCGCCGTTTATCAATATTTCCGAATTTATGACGAGATAAAACGACATTCCATTTAAAATACTAAATATGTAACAAATATGGTTTATATATGTCGAAAGGATTGTATAACAAGTCGTACATGTGATATTTTATATTTTTTCGACGTCACGTCATATACGTAGACGGTTAATCACTATTTACATGCGTCTTCCGAATCAATCAATTATTGCCGTATGATGGTAGAATTATTAGCGTATATCAGTCATTATTTTGTACGTATAGTTGTATTAAAATTAGTATTAACAATCTTTTAATTGTGCTATTTATAATACATCGCAAAAAACTATTGATTAATTATCAGTTACAATGAATATAATAATGCGGTTTTGATTACGTTTTCTGATGAAACTAATTTTAAAATTATATTTTAATAATCCAACTTTGTATAAAAAAAAATTTTATTATGTCTATTTGTACATATTTTTATTATAACATTCAATTTGCCGTATTAAATTATTGTTAACACGTGTACCAACGAGAATAGATTCAAAATATGCGGATGACTAAGTTTATATTTTTAACTTTTTTACGTAATAATAAATAATGATATATACGTATGTTTACCGGGAATAATTTCACCACTGCCGCCGTTTATCAATATTTCCGAATTTATGACGAGATAAAACGACATTCCATTTAAAATACTAAATATGTAACAAATATGGTTTATATATGTCGAAAGGATTGTATAACAAGTCGTACATGTGATATTTTATATTTTTTCGACGTCACGTCAAATACGTAGACGGTTAATCACTATTTACATGCGTCTTCCGAATCAATCAATTATTGCCGTATGATGGTAGAATTATTAGCGTATATCAGTCATTATTTTGTACGTATAGTTGTATTAAAATTAGTATTAACAATCTTTTAATTGTGCTATTTATATTACATCGCAAAAAACTATTGATAAATTATCAGTTACAATGAATATAATAATGCGGTTTTGATTACGTTTTCTGATGAAACTAATTTTAAAATTATATTTTAATAATCGAACTTTGTATAAAAAAAAATTTTATTATGTCTATTTGTACATATTTTTATTATAACATTCAATTTGCCGTATTAAATTATTGTTAACACGTGTACCAAAGAGAATAGATTCGAAATATGCGGATGACTAAGTTTATATTTTTAACTTTTTTACGTAATAATAAATAATGATATATACGTATGTTTACCGGGAATAATTTCACCACTGCCGCCGTTTATCAATATTTCCGAATTTATGACGAGATAAAACGACATTCCATTTAAAATACTAAATATGTAACAAATATGGTTTATATATGTCGAAAGGATTGTATAACAAGTCGTACATGTGATATTTTATATTTTTTCGACGTCACGTCATATACGTAGACGGTTAATCACTATTTACATGCGTCTTCCGAATCAATCAATTATTGCCGTATGATGGTAGAATTATTAGCGTATATCAGTCATTATTTTGTACGTATAGTTGTATTAAAATTAGTATTAACAATCTTTTAATTGTGCTATTTATATTACATCGCAAAAAACTATTGATAAATTATCAGTTACAATGAATATAATAATGCGGTTTTGATTACGTTTTCTGATGAAACTAATTTTAAAATTATATTTTAATAATCGAACTTTGTATAAAAAAAAATTTTATTATGTCTATTTGTACATATTTTTATTATAACATTCAATTTGCCGTATTAAATTATTGTTAACACGTGTACCAAAGAGAATAGATTCGAAATATGCGGATGACTAAGTTTATATTTTTAACTTTTTTACGTAATAATAAATAATGATATATACGTATGTTTACCGGGAATAATTTCACCACTGCCGCCGTTTATCAATATTTCCGAATTTATGACGAGATAAAACGACATTCCATTTAAAATACTAAATATGTAACAAATATGGTTTATATATGTCGAAAGGATTGTATAACAAGTCGTACATGTGATATTTTATATTTTTTCGACGTCACGTCATATACGTAGACGGTTAATCACTATTTACATGCGTCTTCCGAATCAATCAATTATTGCCGTATGATGGTAGAATTATTAGCGTATATCAGTCATTATTTTGTACGTATAGTTGTATTAAAATTAGTATTAACAATCTTTTAATTGTGCTATTTATATTACATCGCAAAAAACTATTGATAAATTATCAGTTACAATGAATATAATAATGCGGTTTTGATTACGTTTTCTGATGAAACTAATTTTAAAATTATATTTTAATAATCGAACTTTGTATAAAAAAAAATTTTATTATGTCTATTTGTACATATTTTTATTATAACATTCAATTTGCCGTATTAAATTATTGTTAACACGTGTACCAACGAGAATAGATTCAAAATATGCGGATGACTAAGTTTATATTTTTAACTTTTTTACGTAATAATAAATAATGATATATACGTATGTTTACCGGGAATAATTTCACCACTGCCGCCGTTTATCAATATTTCCGAATTTATGACGAGATAAAACGACATTCCATTTAAAATACTAAATATGTAACAAATATGGTTTATATATGTCGAAAGGATTGTATAACAAGTCGTACATGTGATATTTTATATTTTTTCGACGTCACGTCATATACGTAGACAGTTAATCACTATTTACATGCGTCTTCCGAATCAATCAATTATTGCCGTATGATGGTAGAATTATTAGCGTATATCAGTCATTATTTTGTACGTATAGTTGTATTAAAATTAGTATTAACAATCTTTTAATTGTGCTATTTATATTACATCGCAAAAAAATATTGATAAATTATCAGTTACAATGAATATAATAATGCGGTTTTGATTACGTTTTCTGATGAAACTAATTTTAAAATTATATTTTAATAATCGAACTTTGTATAAAAAAAAATTTTATTATGTCTATTTGTACATATTTTTATTATAACATTCAATTTGCCGTATTAAATTATTGTTCACACGTGTACCAACGAGAATAGATTCAAAATATGCGGATGACTAAGTTTATATTTTTAACTTTTTTACGTAATAATAAATAATGATATATACGTATGTTTACCGGGAATAATTTCACCACTGCCGCCGTTTATCAATATTTCCGAATTTATGACGAGATAAAACGACATTCCATTTAAAATACTAAATATGTAACAAATATGGTTTATATATGTCGAATGGATTGTATAACAAGTCGTACATGTGATATTTTATATTTTTTCGACGTCACGTCATATACGTAGACGGTTAATCACTATTTACATGCGTCTTCCGAATCAATCAATTATTGCCGTATGATGGTAGAATTATTAGCGTATATCAGTCATTATTTTGTACGTATAGTTGTATTAAAATTAGTATTAACAATCTTTTAATTGTGCTATTTATATTACATCGCAAAAAACTATTGATAAATTATCAGTTACAATGAATATAATAATGCGGTTTTGATTACGTTTTCTGATGAAACTAATTTTAAAATTATATTTTAATAATCGAACTTTGTATAAAAAAAAATTTTATTATGTCTATTTGTACATATTTTTATTATAACATTCAATTTGCCGTATTAAATTATTGTTAACACGTGTACCAACGAGAATAGATTCAAAATATGCGGATGACTAAGTTTATATTTTTAACTTTTTTACGTAATAATAAATAATGATATATACGTATGTTTACCGGGAATAATTTCACCACTGCCGCCGTTTATCAATATTTCCGAATTTATGACGAGATAAAACGACATTCCATTTAAAATACTAAATATGTAACAAATATGGTTTATATATGTCGAATGGATTGTATAACAAGTCGTACATGTGATATTTTATATTTTTTCGACGTCACGTCATATACGTAGACGGTTAATCACTATTTACATGCGTCTTCCGAATCAATCAATTATTGCCGTATGATGGTAGAATTATTAGCGTATATCAGTCATTATTTTGTACGTATAGTTGTATTAAAATTAGTATTAACAATCTTTTAATTGTGCTATTTATATTACATCGCAAAAAACTATTGATAAATTATCAGTTACAATGAATATAATAATGCGGTTTTGATTACGTTTTCTGATGAAACTAATTTTAAAATTATATTTTAATAATCGAACTTTGTATAAAAAAAAATTTTATTATGTCTATTTGTACATATTTTTATTATAACATTCAATTTGCCGTATTAAATTATTGTTAACACGTGTACCAACGAGAATAGATTCGAAATATGCGGATGACTAAGTTTATATTTTTAACTTTTTTACGTAATAATAAATAATGATATATACGTATGTTTACCGGGAATAATTTCACCACTGCCGCCGATTATCAATATTTCCGAATTTATGACGAGATAAAACGACATTCCATTTAAAATACTAAATATGTAACAAATATGGTTTATATATGTCGAAAGGATTGTATAACAAGTCGTACATGTGATATTTTATATTTTTTCGACGTCACGTCATATACGTAGACGGTTAATCACTATTTACATGCGTCTTCCGAATCAATCAATTATTGCCGTATGATGGTAGAATTATTAGCGTATATCAGTCATTATTTTGTACGTATAGTTGTATTAAAATTAGTATTAACAATCTTTTAATTGTGCTATTTATATTACATCGCAAAAAAATATTGATAAATTATCAGTTACAATGAATATAATAATGCGGTTTTGATTACGTTTTCTGATGAAACTAATTTTAAAATTATATTTTAATAATCGAACTTTGTATAAAAAAAAATTTTATTATGTCTATTTGTACATATTTTTATTATAACATTCAATTTGCCGTATTAAATTATTGTTCACACGTGTACCAACGAGAATAGATTCAAAATATGCGGATGACTAAGTTTATATTTTTAACTTTTTTACGTAATAATAAATAATGATATATACGTATGTTTACCGGGAATAATTTCACCACTGCCGCCGTTTATCAATATTTCCGAATTTATGACGAGATAAAACGACATTCCATTTAAAATACTAAATATGTAACAAATATGGTTTATATATGTCGAATGGATTGTATAACAAGTCGTACATGTGATATTTTATATTTTTTCGACGTCACGTCATATACGTAGACGGTTAATCACTATTTACATGCGTCTTCCGAATCAATCAATTATTGCCGTATGATGGTAGAATTATTAGCGTATATCAGTCATTATTTTGTACGTATAGTTGTATTAAAATTAGTATTAACAATCTTTTAATTGTGCTATTTATATTACATCGCAAAAAACTATTGATAAATTATCAGTTACAATGAATATAATAATGCGGTTTTGATTACGTTTTCTGATGAAACTAATTTTAAAATTATATTTTAATAATCGAACTTTGTATAAAAAAAAATTTTATTATGTCTATTTGTACATATTTTTATTATAACATTCAATTTGCCGTATTAAATTATTGTTAACACGTGTACCAACGAGAATAGATTCAAAATATGCGGATGACTAAGTTTATATTTTTAACTTTTTTACGTAATAATAAATAATGATATATACGTATGTTTACCGGGAATAATTTCACCACTGCCGCCGTTTATCAATATTTCCGAATTTATGACGAGATAAAACGACATTCCATTTAAAATACTAAATATGTAACAAATATGGTTTATATATGTCGAATGGATTGTATAACAAGTCGTACATGTGATATTTTATATTTTTTCGACGTCACGTCATATACGTAGACGGTTAATCACTATTTACATGCGTCTTCCGAATCAATCAATTATTGCCGTATGATGGTAGAATTATTAGCGTATATCAGTCATTATTTTGTACGTATAGTTGTATTAAAATTAGTATTAACAATCTTTTAATTGTGCTATTTATATTACATCGCAAAAAACTATTGATAAATTATCAGTTACAATGAATATAATAATGCGGTTTTGATTACGTTTTCTGATGAAACTAATTTTAAAATTATATTTTAATAATCGAACTTTGTATAAAAAAAAATTTTATTATGTCTATTTGTACATATTTTTATTATAACATTCAATTTGCCGTATTAAATTATTGTTAACACGTGTACCAAAGAGAATAGATTCGAAATATGCGGATGACTAAGTTTATATTTTTAACTTTTTTACGTAATAATAAATAATGATATATACGTATGTTTACCGGGAATAATTTCACCACTGCCGCCGTTTATCAATATTTCCGAATTTATGACGAGATAAAACGACATTCCATTTAAAATACTAAATATGTAACAAATATGGTTTATATATGTCGAAAGGATTGTATAACAAGTCGTACATGTGATATTTTATATTTTTTCGACGTCACGTCATATACGTAGACGGTTAATCACTATTTACATGCGTCTTCCGAATCAATCAATTATTGCCGTATGATGGTAGAATTATTAGCGTATATCAGTCATTATTTTGTACGTATAGTTGTATTAAAATTAGTATTAACAATCTTTTAATTGTGCTATTTATATTACATCGCAAAAAACTATTGATAAATTATCAGTTACAATGAATATAATAATGCGGTTTTGATTACGTTTTCTGATGAAACTAATTTTAAAATTATATTTTAATAATCGAACTTTGTATAAAAAAAAATTTTATTATGTCTATTTGTACATATTTTTATTATAACATTCAATTTGCCGTATTAAATTATTGTTAACACGTGTACCAACGAGAATAGATTCAAAATATGCGGATGACTAAGTTTATATTTTTAACTTTTTTACGTAATAATAAATAATGATATATACGTATGTTTACCGGGAATAATTTCACCACTGCCGCCGTTTATCAATATTTCCGAATTTATGACGAGATAAAACGACATTCCATTTAAAATACTAAATATGTAACAAATATGGTTTATATATGTCGAAAGGATTGTATAACAAGTCGTACATGTGATATTTTATATTTTTTCGACGTCACGTCATATACGTAGACAGTTAATCACTATTTACATGCGTCTTCCGAATCAATCAATTATTGCCGTATGATGGTAGAATTATTAGCGTATATCAGTCATTATTTTGTACGTATAGTTGTATTAAAATTAGTATTAACAATCTTTTAATTGTGCTATTTATATTACATCGCAAAAAAATATTGATAAATTATCAGTTACAATGAATATAATAATGCGGTTTTGATTACGTTTTCTGATGAAACTAATTTTAAAATTATATTTTAATAATCGAACTTTGTATAAAAAAAAATTTTATTATGTCTATTTGTACATATTTTTATTATAACATTCAATTTGCCGTATTAAATTATTGTTCACACGTGTACCAACGAGAATAGATTCAAAATATGCGGATGACTAAGTTTATATTTTTAACTTTTTTACGTAATAATAAATAATGATATATACGTATGTTTACCGGGAATAATTTCACCACTGCCGCCGTTTATCAATATTTCCGAATTTATGACGAGATAAAACGACATTCCATTTAAAATACTAAATATGTAACAAATATGGTTTATATATGTCGAATGGATTGTATAACAAGTCGTACATGTGATATTTTATATTTTTTCGACGTCACGTCATATACGTAGACGGTTAATCACTATTTACATGCGTCTTCCGAATCAATCAATTATTGCCGTATGATGGTAGAATTATTAGCGTATATCAGTCATTATTTTGTACGTATAGTTGTATTAAAATTAGTATTAACAATCTTTTAATTGTGCTATTTATATTACATCGCAAAAAACTATTGATAAATTATCAGTTACAATGAATATAATAATGCGGTTTTGATTACGTTTTCTGATGAAACTAATTTTAAAATTATATTTTAATAATCGAACTTTGTATAAAAAAAAATTTTATTATGTCTATTTGTACATATTTTTATTATAACATTCAATTTGCCGTATTAAATTATTGTTAACACGTGTACCAACGAGAATAGATTCAAAATATGCGGATGACTAAGTTTATATTTTTAACTTTTTTACGTAATAATAAATAATGATATATACGTATGTTTACCGGGAATAATTTCACCACTGCCGCCGTTTATCAATATTTCCGAATTTATGACGAGATAAAACGACATTCCATTTAAAATACTAAATATGTAACAAATATGGTTTATATATGTCGAATGGATTGTATAACAAGTCGTACATGTGATATTTTATATTTTTTCGACGTCACGTCATATACGTAGACGGTTAATCACTATTTACATGCGTCTTCCGAATCAATCAATTATTGCCGTATGATGGTAGAATTATTAGCGTATATCAGTCATTATTTTGTACGTATAGTTGTATTAAAATTAGTATTAACAATCTTTTAATTGTGCTATTTATATTACATCGCAAAAAACTATTGATAAATTATCAGTTACAATGAATATAATAATGCGGTTTTGATTACGTTTTCTGATGAAACTAATTTTAAAATTATATTTTAATAATCGAACTTTGTATAAAAAAAAATTTTATTATGTCTATTTGTACATATTTTTATTATAACATTCAATTTGCCGTATTAAATTATTGTTAACACGTGTACCAACGAGAATAGATTCGAAATATGCGGATGACTAAGTTTATATTTTTAACTTTTTTACGTAATAATAAATAATGATATATACGTATGTTTACCGGGAATAATTTCACCACTGCCGCCGATTATCAATATTTCCGAATTTATGACGAGATAAAACGACATTCCATTTAAAATACTAAATATGTAACAAATATGGTTTATATATGTCGAAAGGATTGTATAACAAGTCGTACATGTGATATTTTATATTTTTTCGACGTCACGTCATATACGTAGACGGTTAATCACTATTTACATGCGTCTTCCGAATCAATCAATTATTGCCGTATGATGGTAGAATTATTAGCGTATATCAGTCATTATTTTGTACGTATAGTTGTATTAAAATTAGTATTAACAATCTTTTAATTGTGCTATTTATATTACATCGCAAAAAAATATTGATAAATTATCAGTTACAATGAATATAATAATGCGGTTTTGATTACGTTTTCTGATGAAACTAATTTTAAAATTATATTTTAATAATCGAACTTTGTATAAAAAAAAATTTTATTATGTCTATTTGTACATATTTTTATTATAACATTCAATTTGCCGTATTAAATTATTGTTCACACGTGTACCAACGAGAATAGATTCAAAATATGCGGATGACTAAGTTTATATTTTTAACTTTTTTACGTAATAATAAATAATGATATATACGTATGTTTACCGGGAATAATTTCACCACTGCCGCCGTTTATCAATATTTCCGAATTTATGACGAGATAAAACGACATTCCATTTAAAATACTAAATATGTAACAAATATGGTTTATATATGTCGAATGGATTGTATAACAAGTCGTACATGTGATATTTTATATTTTTTCGACGTCACGTCATATACGTAGACGGTTAATCACTATTTACATGCGTCTTCCGAATCAATCAATTATTGCCGTATGATGGTAGAATTATTAGCGTATATCAGTCATTATTTTGTACGTATAGTTGTATTAAAATTAGTATTAACAATCTTTTAATTGTGCTATTTATATTACATCGCAAAAAACTATTGATAAATTATCAGTTACAATGAATATAATAATGCGGTTTTGATTACGTTTTCTGATGAAACTAATTTTAAAATTATATTTTAATAATCGAACTTTGTATAAAAAAAAATTTTATTATGTCTATTTGTACATATTTTTATTATAACATTCAATTTGCCGTATTAAATTATTGTTAACACGTGTACCAACGAGAATAGATTCAAAATATGCGGATGACTAAGTTTATATTTTTAACTTTTTTACGTAATAATAAATAATGATATATACGTATGTTTACCGGGAATAATTTCACCACTGCCGCCGTTTATCAATATTTCCGAATTTATGACGAGATAAAACGACATTCCATTTAAAATACTAAATATGTAACAAATATGGTTTATATATGTCGAATGGATTGTATAACAAGTCGTACATGTGATATTTTATATTTTTTCGACGTCACGTCATATACGTAGACGGTTAATCACTATTTACATGCGTCTTCCGAATCAATCAATTATTGCCGTATGATGGTAGAATTATTAGCGTATATCAGTCATTATTTTGTACGTATAGTTGTATTAAAATTAGTATTAACAATCTTTTAATTGTGCTATTTATATTACATCGCAAAAAACTATTGATAAATTATCAGTTACAATGAATATAATAATGCGGTTTTGATTACGTTTTCTGATGAAACTAATTTTAAAATTATATTTTAATAATCGAACTTTGTATAAAAAAAAATTTTATTATGTCTATTTGTACATATTTTTATTATAACATTCAATTTGCCGTATTAAATTATTGTTAACACGTGTACCAACGAGAATAGATTCAAAATATGCGGATGACTAAGTTTATATTTTTAACTTTTTTACGTAATAATAAATAATGATATATACGTATGTTTACCGGGAATAATTTCACCACTGCCGCCGTTTATCAATATTTCCGAATTTATGACGAGATAAAACGACATTCCATTTAAAATACTAAATATGTAACAAATATGGTTTATATATGTCGAAAGGATTGTATAACAAGTCGTACATGTGATATTTTATATTTTTTCGACGTCACGTCATATACGTAGACGGTTAATCACTATTTACATGCGTCTTCCGAATCAATCAATTATTGCCGTATGATGGTAGAATTATTAGCGTATATCAGTCATTATTTTGTACGTATAGTTGTATTAAAATTAGTATTAACAATCTTTTAATTGTGCTATTTATATTACATCGCAAAAAAATATTGATAAATTATCAGTTACAATGAATATAATAATGCGGTTTTGATTACGTTTTCTGATGAAACTAATTTTAAAATTATATTTTAATAATCGAACTTTGTATAAAAAAAAATTTTATTATGTCTATTTGTACATATTTTTATTATAACATTCAATTTGCCGTATTAAATTATTGTTCACACGTGTACCAACGAGAATAGATTCAAAATATGCGGATGACTAAGTTTATATTTTTAACTTTTTTACGTAATAATAAATAATGATATATACGTATGTTTACCGGGAATAATTTCACCACTGCCGCCGTTTATCAATATTTCCGAATTTATGACGAGATAAAACGACATTCCATTTAAAATACTAAATATGTAACAAATATGGTTTATATATGTCGAATGGATTGTATAACAAGTCGTACATGTGATATTTTATATTTTTTCGACGTCACGTCATATACGTAGACGGTTAATCACTATTTACATGCGTCTTCCGAATCAATCAATTATTGCCGTATGATGGTAGAATTATTAGCGTATATCAGTCATTATTTTGTACGTATAGTTGTATTAAAATTAGTATTAACAATCTTTTAATTGTGCTATTTATATTACATCGCAAAAAACTATTGATAAATTATCAGTTACAATGAATATAATAATGCGGTTTTGATTACGTTTTCTGATGAAACTAATTTTAAAATTATATTTTAATAATCGAACTTTGTATAAAAAAAAATTTTATTATGTCTATTTGTACATATTTTTATTATAACATTCAATTTGCCGTATTAAATTATTGTTAACACGTGTACCAACGAGAATAGATTCAAAATATGCGGATGACTAAGTTTATATTTTTAACTTTTTTACGTAATAATAAATAATGATATATACGTATGTTTACCGGGAATAATTTCACCACTGCCGCCGTTTATCAATATTTCCGAATTTATGACGAGATAAAACGACATTCCATTTAAAATACTAAATATGTAACAAATATGGTTTATATATGTCGAATGGATTGTATAACAAGTCGTACATGTGATATTTTATATTTTTTCGACGTCACGTCATATACGTAGACGGTTAATCACTATTTACATGCGTCTTCCGAATCAATCAATTATTGCCGTATGATGGTAGAATTATTAGCGTATATCAGTCATTATTTTGTACGTATAGTTGTATTAAAATTAGTATTAACAATCTTTTAATTGTGCTATTTATATTACATCGCAAAAAACTATTGATAAATTATCAGTTACAATGAATATAATAATGCGGTTTTGATTACGTTTTCTGATGAAACTAATTTTAAAATTATATTTTAATAATCGAACTTTGTATAAAAAAAAATTTTATTATGTCTATTTGTACATATTTTTATTATAACATTCAATTTGCCGTATTAAATTATTGTTAACACGTGTACCAACGAGAATAGATTCGAAATATGCGGATGACTAAGTTTATATTTTTAACTTTTTTACGTAATAATAAATAATGATATATACGTATGTTTACCGGGAATAATTTCACCACTGCCGCCGATTATCAATATTTCCGAATTTATGACGAGATAAAACGACATTCCATTTAAAATACTAAATATGTAACAAATATGGTTTATATATGTCGAAAGGATTGTATAACAAGTCGTACATGTGATATTTTATATTTTTTCGACGTCACGTCATATACGTAGACGGTTAATCACTATTTACATGCGTCTTCCGAATCAATCAATTATTGCCGTATGATGGTAGAATTATTAGCGTATATCAGTCATTATTTTGTACGTATAGTTGTATTAAAATTAGTATTAACAATCTTTTAATTGTGCTATTTATATTACATCGCAAAAAAATATTGATAAATTATCAGTTACAATGAATATAATAATGCGGTTTTGATTACGTTTTCTGATGAAACTAATTTTAAAATTATATTTTAATAATCGAACTTTGTATAAAAAAAAATTTTATTATGTCTATTTGTACATATTTTTATTATAACATTCAATTTGCCGTATTAAATTATTGTTCACACGTGTACCAACGAGAATAGATTCAAAATATGCGGATGACTAAGTTTATATTTTTAACTTTTTTACGTAATAATAAATAATGATATATACGTATGTTTACCGGGAATAATTTCACCACTGCCGCCGTTTATCAATATTTCCGAATTTATGACGAGATAAAACGACATTCCATTTAAAATACTAAATATGTAACAAATATGGTTTATATATGTCGAATGGATTGTATAACAAGTCGTACATGTGATATTTTATATTTTTTCGACGTCACGTCATATACGTAGACGGTTAATCACTATTTACATGCGTCTTCCGAATCAATCAATTATTGCCGTATGATGGTAGAATTATTAGCGTATATCAGTCATTATTTTGTACGTATAGTTGTATTAAAATTAGTATTAACAATCTTTTAATTGTGCTATTTATATTACATCGCAAAAAACTATTGATAAATTATCAGTTACAATGAATATAATAATGCGGTTTTGATTACGTTTTCTGATGAAACTAATTTTAAAATTATATTTTAATAATCGAACTTTGTATAAAAAAAAATTTTATTATGTCTATTTGTACATATTTTTATTATAACATTCAATTTGCCGTATTAAATTATTGTTAACACGTGTACCAAAGAGAATAGATTCGAAATATGCGGATGACTAAGTTTATATTTTTAACTTTTTTACGTAATAATAAATAATGATATATACGTATGTTTACCGGGAATAATTTCACCACTGCCGCCGTTTATCAATATTTCCGAATTTATGACGAGATAAAACGACATTCCATTTAAAATACTAAATATGTAACAAATATGGTTTATATATGTCGAATGGATTGTATAACAAGTCGTACATGTGATATTTTATATTTTTTCGACGTCACGTCATATACGTAGACGGTTAATCACTATTTACATGCGTCTTCCGAATCAATCAATTATTGCCGTATGATGGTAGAATTATTAGCGTATATCAGTCATTATTTTGTACGTATAGTTGTATTAAAATTAGTATTAACAATCTTTTAATTGTGCTATTTATATTACATCGCAAAAAACTATTGATAAATTATCAGTTACAATGAATATAATAATGCGGTTTTGATTACGTTTTCTGATGAAACTAATTTTAAAATTATATTTTAATAATCGAACTTTGTATAAAAAAAAATTTTATTATGTCTATTTGTACATATTTTTATTATAACATTCAATTTGCCGTATTAAATTATTGTTAACACGTGTACCAACGAGAATAGATTCAAAATATGCGGATGACTAAGTTTATATTTTTAACTTTTTTACGTAATAATAAATAATGATATATACGTATGTTTACCGGGAATAATTTCACCACTGCCGCCGTTTATCAATATTTCCGAATTTATGACGAGATAAAACGACATTCCATTTAAAATACTAAATATGTAACAAATATGGTTTATATATGTCGAATGGATTGTATAACAAGTCGTACATGTGATATTTTATATTTTTTCGACGTCACGTCATATACGTAGACGGTTAATCACTATTTACATGCGTCTTCCTAATCAATCAATTATTGCCGTATGATGGTAGAATTATTAGCGTATATCAGTCATTATTTTGTACGTATAGTTGTATTAAAATTAGTATTAACAATCTTTTAATTGTGCTATTTATATTACATCGCAAAAAACTATTGATAAATTATCAGTTACAATGAATATAATAATGCGGTTTTGATTACGTTTTCTGATGAAACTAATTTTAAAATTATATTTTAATAATCGAACTTTGTATAAAAAAAAATTTTATTATGTCTATTTGTACATATTTTTATTATAACATTCAATTTGCCGTATTAAATTATTGTTAACACGTGTACCAACGAGAATAGATTCAAAATATGCGGATGACTAAGTTTATATTTTTAACTTTTTTACGTAATAATAAATAATGATATATACGTATGTTTACCGGGAATAATTTCACCACTGCCGCCGTTTATCAATATTTCCGAATTTATGACGAGATAAAACGACATTCCATTTAAAATACTAAATATGTAACAAATATGGTTTATATATGTCGAATGGATTGTATAACAAGTCGTACATGTGATATTTTATATTTTTTCGACGTCACGTCATATACGTAGACGGTTAATCACTATTTACATGCGTCTTCCGAATCAATCAATTATTGCCGTATGATGGTAGAATTATTAGCGTATATCAGTCATTATTTTGTACGTATAGTTGTATTAAAATTAGTATTAACAATCTTTTAATTGTGCTATTTATATTACATCGCAAAAAACTATTGATAAATTATCAGTTACAATGAATATAATAATGCGGTTTTGATTACGTTTTCTGATGAAACTAATTTTAAAATTATATTTTAATAATCAAACTTTGTATAAAAAGAAATTTTATTATGTCTATTTGTACATATTTTTATTATAACATTCAATTTGCCGTATTAAATTATTGTTAACACGTGTACCAAAGAGAATAGATTCGAAATATGCGGATGACTAAGTTTATATTTTTAACTTTTTTACGTAATAATAAATAATGATATATACGTATTTTTACCGGGAATAATTTCACCACTGCCGCCGTTTATCAATATTTCCGAATTTATGACGAGATAAAACGACATTCCATTTAAAATACTAAATATGTAACAAATATGGTTTATATATGTCGAAAGGATTGTATAACAAGTCGTACAAGTGATATTTTATATTTTTTCGACGTCACGTCAAATACGTAGACGGTTAATCACTATTTACATGCGTCTTCCGAATCAATCAATTATTGCCGTATGATGGTAGAATTATTAGCGTATATCAGTCATTATTTTGTACGTATAGTTGTATTAAAATTAGTATTAACAATCTTTTAATTGTGCTATTTATATTACATCGCAAAAAACTATTGATAAATTATCAGTTACAATGAATATAATAATGCGGTTTTGATTACGTTTTCTGATGAAACTAATTTTAAAATTATATTTTAATAATCAAACTTTGTATAAAAAAAAATTTTATTATGTCTATTTGTACATATTTTTATTATAACATTCAATTTGCCGTATTAAATTATTGTTAACACGTGTACCAAAGAGAATAGATTCGAAATATGCGGATGACTAAGTTTATATTTTTAACTTTTTTACGTAATAATAAATAATGATATATACGTATGTTTACCGGGAATAATTTCACCACTGCCGCCGTTTATCAATATTTCCGAATTTATGACGAGATAAAACGACATTCCATTTAAAATACTAAATATGTAACAAATATGGTTTATATATGTCGAAAGGATTGTATAACAAGTCGTACATGTGATATTTTATATTTTTTCGACGTCACGTCATATACGTAGACGGTTAATCACTATTTACATGCGTCTTCCGAATCAATCAATTATTGCCGTATGATGGTAGAATTATTAGCGTATATCAGTCATTATTTTGTACGTATAGTTGTATTAAAATTAGTATTAACAATCTTTTAATTGTGCTATTTATATTACATCGCAAAAAACTATTGATAAATTATCAGTTACAATGAATATAATAATGCGGTTTTGATTACGTTTTCTGATGAAACTAATTTTAAAATTATATTTTAATAATCGAACTTTGTATAAAAAAAAATTTTATTATGTCTATTTGTACATATTTCTATTATAACATTCAATTTGCCGTATTAAATTATTGTTAACACGTGTACCAACGAGAATAGATTCAAAATATGCGGATGACTAAGTTTATATTTTTAACTTTTTTACGTAATAATAAATAATGATATATACGTATGTTTACCGGGAATAATTTCACCACTGCCGCCGTTTATCAATATTTCCGAATTTATGACGAGATAAAACGACATTCCATTTAAAATACTAAATATGTAACAAATATGGTTTATATATGTCGAATGGATTGTATAACAAGTCGTACATGTGATATTTTATATTTTTTCGACGTCACGTCATATACGTAGACGGTTAATCA
Organism: Tuberolachnus salignus; assembly: GCA_956483605.1. Taxonomy (NCBI): domain Eukaryota; kingdom Metazoa; phylum Arthropoda; class Insecta; order Hemiptera; family Aphididae; genus Tuberolachnus; species Tuberolachnus salignus. Next base: position 15,011,972 of record OY101437.1, read on the forward strand.
CTATTTACATGCGCCTTCCGAATCAATCAATTATTGCCGTATGATGGTAGAATTATTAGCGTATATCAGTCATTATTTTGTACGTATAGTTGTATTAAAATTAGTATTAACAATCTTTTAATTGTGCTATTTATATTACATCGCAAAAAACTATTGATAAATTATCAGTTACAATGAATATAATAATGCGGTTTTGATTACGTTTTCTGATGAAACTAATTTTAAAATTATATTTTAATAATCGAACTTTGTATAAAAAAAAATTTTATTATGTCTATTTGTACATATTTTTATTATAACATTCAATTTGCCGTATTAAATTATTGTTAACACGTGTACCAACGAGAATAGATTCAAAATATGCGGATGACTAAGTTTATATTTTTAACTTTTTTACGTAATAATAAATAATGATATATACGTATGTTTACCGGGAATAATTTCACCACTGCCGCCGTTTATCAATATTTCCGAATTTATGACGAGATAAAACGACATTCCATTTAAAATACTAAATATGTAACAAATATGGTTTATATATGTCGAATGGATTGTATAACAAGTCGTACATGTGATATTTTATATTTTTTCGACGTCACGTCATATACGTAGACGGTTAATCACTATTTACATGCGTCTTCCGAATCAATCAATTATTGCCGTATGATGGTAGAATTATTAGCGTATATCAGTCATTATTTTGTACGTATAGTTGTATTAAAATTAGTATTAACAATCTTTTAATTGTGCTATTTATATTACATCGCAAAAAACTATTGATAAATTATCAGTTACAATGAATATAATAATGCGGTTTTGATTACGTTTTCTGATGAAACTAATTTTAAAATTATATTTTAATAATCAAACTTTGTATAAAAAGAAATTTTATTATGTCTATTTGTACATATTTTTATTATAACATTCAATTTGCCGTATTAAATTATTGTTAACACGTGTACCAAAGAGAATAGATTCGAAATATGCGGATGACTAAGTTTATATTTTTAACTTTTTTACGTAATAATAAATAATGATATATACGTATTTTTACCGGGAATAATTTCACCACTGCCGCCGTTTATCAATATTTCCGAATTTATGACGAGATAAAACGACATTCCATTTAAAATACTAAATATGTAACAAATATGGTTTATATATGTCGAAAGGATTGTATAACAAGTCGTACATGTGATATTTTATATTTTTTCGACGTCACGTCATATACGTAGACGGTTAATCACTATTTCCATGCGTCTTCCGAATCAATCAATTGTTGCCGTATGATGGTAGAATTATTAGCGTATATCAGTCATTATTTTGTACGTATAGTTGTATTAAAATTAGTATTAACAATCTTTTAATTGTGCTATTTATATTACATCGCAAAAAACTATTGATAAATTATCAGTTACAATGAATATAATAATGCGGTTTTGATTACGTTTTCTGATGAAACTAATTTTAAAATTATATTTTAATAATCGAACTTTGTATAAAAAAAAATTTTATTATGTCTATTTGTACATATTTTTATTATAACATTCAATTTGCCGTATTAAATTATTGTTAACACGTGTACCAAAGAGAATAGATTCGAAATATGCGGATGACTAAGTTTATATTTTTAACTTTTTTACGTAATAATAAATAATGATATATACGTATGTTTACCGGGAATAATTTCACCACTGCCGCCGTTTATCAATATTTCCGAATTTATGACGAGATAAAACGACATTCCATTTAAAATACTAAATATGTAACAAATATGGTTTATATATGTCGAAAGGATTGTATAACAAGTCGTACATGTGATATTTTATATTTTTTCGAAGTCACGTCATATACGTAGACGGTTAGTCACTATTTACATGCGTCTTCCGAATCAATCAATTATTGCCGTATGATGGTAGAATTATTAGCGTATATCAGTCATTATTTTGTACGTATAGTTGTATTAAAATTAGTATTAACAATCTTTTAATTGTGCTATTTATATTACATCGCAAAAAACTATTGATAAATTATCAGTTACAATGAATATAATAATGCGGTTTTGATTACGTTTTCTGATGAAAATAATTTTAAAATTATATTTTATTAATCGAACATTGTATAAAAAAAAATTTTATTATGTCTATTTGTACATATTTTTATTATAACATTCAATTTGCCGTATTAAATTATTGTTAACACGTGTACCAACGAGAATAGATTCGAAATATGCGGATGACTAAGTTTATATTTTTAACTTTTTTACGTAATAATAAATAATGATATATACGTATGTTTACCGGGAATAATTTCACCACTGCCGCCGTTTATCAATATTTCCGAATTTATGACGAGATAAAACGACATTCCATTTAAAATACTAAATATGTAACAAATATGGTTTATATATGTCGAAAGGATTGTATAACAAGTCGTACATGTGATATTTTATATTTTTTCGACGTCACGTCATATACGTAGACGGTTAATCACTATTTACATGCGTCTTCCGAATCAATCAATTATTGCCGTATGATGGTAGAATTATTAGCGTATATCAGTCATTATTTTGTACGTATAGTTGTATTAAAATTAGTATTAACAATCTTTTAATTGTGCTATTTATATTACATCGCAAAAAACTATTGATAAATTATCAGTTACAATGAATATAATAATGCAGTTTTGATTACGTTTTCTGATGAAACTAATTTTAAAATTATATTTTATTAATCGAACTTTGTATAAAAAAAAATTTTATTATGTCTATTTGTACATATTTTTATTATAACATTCAATTTGCCGTATTAAATTATTGTTAACACGTGTACCAAAGAGAATAGATTCGAAATATGCGGATGACTAAGTTTATATTTTTAACTTTTTTACGTAATAATAAATAATGATATATACGTATTTTTACCGGGAATAATTTCACCACTGCCGCCGTTTATCAATATTTCCGAATTTATGACGAGATAAAACGACATTCCATTTAAAATACTAAATATGTAACAAATATGGTTTATATATGTCGAAAGGATTGTATAACAAGTCGTACAAGTGATATTTTATATTTTTTCGACGTCACGTCAAATACGTAGACGGTTAATCACTATTTACATGCGTCTTCCGAATCAATCAATTATTGCCGTATGATGGTAGAATTATTAGCGTATATCAGTCATTATTTTGTACGTATAGTTGTATTAAAATTAGTATTAACAATCTTTTAATTGTGCTATTTATATTACATCGCAAAAAACTATTGATAAATTATCAGTTACAATGAATATAATAATGCGGTTTTGATTACGTTTTCTGATGAAACTAATTTTAAAATTATATTTTAATAATCAAACTTTGTATAAAAAAAAATTTTATTATGTCTATTTGTACATATTTTTATTATAACATTCAATTTGCCGTATTAAATTATTGTTAACACGTGTACCAAAGAGAATAGATTCGAAATATGCGGATGACTAAGTTTATATTTTTAACTTTTTTACGTAATAATAAATAATGATATATACGTATGTTTACCGGGAATAATTTCACCACTGCCGCCGTTTATCAATATTTCCGAATTTATGACGAGATAAAACGACATTCCATTTAAAATACTAAATATGTAACAAATATGGTTTATATATGTCGAAAGGATTGTATAACAAGTCGTACATGTGATATTTTATATTTTTTCGACGTCACGTCATATACGTAGACGGTTAATCACTATTTACATGCGTCTTCCGAATCAATCAATTATTGCCGTATGATGGTAGAATTATTAGCGTATATCAGTCATTATTTTGTACGTATAGTTGTATTAAAATTAGTATTAACAATCTTTTAATTGTGCTATTTATATTACATCGCAAAAAACTATTGATAAATTATCAGTTACAATGAATATAATAATGCGGTTTTGATTACGTTTTCTGATGAAACTAATTTTAAAATTATATTTTAATAATCGAACTTTGTATAAAAAAAAATTTTATTATGTCTATTTGTACATATTTCTATTATAACATTCAATTTGCCGTATTAAATTATTGTTAACACGTGTACCAACGAGAATAGATTCAAAATATGCGGATGACTAAGTTTATATTTTTAACTTTTTTACGTAATAATAAATAATGATATATACGTATGTTTACCGGGAATAATTTCACCACTGCCGCCGTTTATCAATATTTCCGAATTTATGACGAGATAAAACGACATTCCATTTAAAATACTAAATATGTAACAAATATGGTTTATATATGTCGAAAGGATTGTATAACAAGTCGTACATGTGATATTTTATATTTTTTCGACGTCACGTCATATACGTAGACGGTTAATCACTATTTACATGAATCTTCCGAATCAATCAATTATTGCCGTATGATGGTAGAATTATTAGCGTATATCAGTCATTATTTTGTACGTATATTTGTATTAAAATTAGTATTAACAATCTTTTAATTGTGCTATTTATATTACATCGCAAAAAACTATTGATAAATTATCAGTTACAATGAATATAATAATGCGGTTTTGATTACGTTTTCTGATGAAACTAATTTTAAAATTATATTTTAATAATCGAACTTTGTATAAAAAAAAATTTTATTATGTCTATTTGTACATATTTTTATTATAACATTCAATTTGCCGTATTAAATTATTGTTAACACGTGTACCAAAGAGAATAGATTCGAAATATGCGGATGACTAAGTTTATATTTTTAACATTTTTACGTAATAATAAATAATGATATATACGTATGTTTACCGGGAATAATTTCACCACTGCCGCCGTTTATCAATATTTCCGAATTTATGACGAGATAAAACGACATTCCATTTAAAATACTAAATATGTAACAAATATGGTTTATATATGTCGAAAGGATTGTATAACAAGTCGTACATGTGATATTTTATATTTTTTCGAAGTCACGTCATATACGTAGACGGTTAATCACTATTTACATGCGTCTTCCGAATCAATCAATTATTGCCGTATGATGGTAGAATTATTAGCGTATATCAGTCATTATTTTGTACGTATAGTTGTATTAAAATTAGTATTAACAATCTTTTAATTGTGCTATTTATATTACATCGCAAAAAACTATTGATAAATTATCAGTTACAATGAATATAATAATGCGGTTTTGATTACGTTTTCTGATGAAACTAATTTTAAAATTATATTTTATTAATCGAACATTGTATAAAAAAAAATTTTATTATGTCTATTTGTACATATTTTTATTATAACATTCAATTTGCCGTATTAAATTATTGTTAACACGTGTACCAACGAGAATAGATTCGAAATATGCGGATGACTAAGTTTATATTTTTAACTTTTTTACGTAATAATAAATAATGATATATACGTATGTTTACCGGGAATAATTTCACCACTGCCGCCGTTTATCAATATTTCCGAATTTATGACGAGATAAAACGACATTCCATTTAAAATACTAAATATGTAACAAATATGGTTTATATATGTCGAAAGGATTGTATAACAAGTCGTACATGTGATATTTTATATTTTTTCGACGTCACGTCATATACGTAGACGGTTAATCACTATTTACATGCGTCTTCCGAATCAATCAATTATTGCCGTATGATGGTAGAATTATTAGCGTATATCAGTCATTATTTTGTACGTATAGTTGTATTAAAATTAGTATTAACAATCTTTTAATTGTGCTATTTATATTACATCGCAAAAAACTATTGATAAATTATCAGTTACAATGAATATAATAATGCGGTTTTGATTACGTTTTCTGATGAAACTAATTTTAAAATTATATTTTAATAATCGAACTTTGTATAAAAAAAAATTTTATTATGTCTATTTGTACATATTTTTATTATAACATTCAATTTGCCGTATTAAATTATTGTTAACACGTGTACCAAAGAGAATAGATTCGAAATATGCGGATGACTAAGTTTATATTTTTAACATTTTTACGTAATAATAAATAATGATATATACGTATGTTTACCGGGAATAATTTCACCACTGCCGCCGTTTATCAATATTTCCGAATTTATGACGAGATAAAACGACATTCCATTTAAAATACTAAATATGTAACAAATATGGTTTATATATGTCGAAAGGATTGTATAACAAGTCGTACATGTGATATTTTATATTTTTTCGAAGTCACGTCATATACGTAGACGGTTAATCACTATTTACATGCGTCTTCCGAATCAATCAATTATTGCCGTATGATGGTAGAATTATTAGCGTATATCAGTCATTATTTTGTACGTATAGTTGTATTAAAATTAGTATTAACAATCTTTTAATTGTGCTATTTATATTACATCGCAAAAAACTATTGATAAATTATCAGTTACAATGAATATAATAATGCGGTTTTGATTACGTTTTCTGATGAAACTAATTTTAAAATTATATTTTATTAATCGAACATTGTATAAAAAAAAATTTTATTATGTCTATTTGTACATATTTTTATTATAACATTCAATTTGCCGTATTAAATTATTGTTAACACGTGTACCAACGAGAATAGATTCGAAATATGCGGATGACTAAGTTTATATTTTTAACTTTTTTACGTAATAATAAATAATGATATATACGTATGTTTACCGGGAATAATTTCACCACTGCCGCCGTTTATCAATATTTCCGAATTTATGACGAGATAAAACGACATTCCATTTAAAATACTAAATATGTAACAAATATGGTTTATATATGTCGAAAGGATTGTATAACAAGTCGTACATGTGATATTTTATATTTTTTCGACGTCACGTCATATACGTAGACGGTTAATCACTATTTACATGCGTCTTCCGAATCAATCAATTATTGCCGTATGATGGTAGAATTATTAGCGTATATCAGTCATTATTTTGTACGTATAGTTGTATTAAAATTAGTATTAACAATCTTTTAATTGTGCTATTTATATTACATCGCAAAAAACTATTGATAAATTATCAGTTACAATGAATATAATAATGCGGTTTTGATTACGTTTTCTGATGAAACTAATTTTAAAATTATATTTTAATAATCTAACTTTGTATAAAAAAAAATTTTATTATGTCTATTTGTACATATTTTTATTATAACATTCAATTTGCCGTATTAAATTATTGTTAACACGTGTACCAAAGAGAATAGATTCGAAATATGCGGATGACTAAGTTTATATTTTTAACTTTTTTACGTAATAATAAATAATGATATATACGTATGTTTACCGGGAATAATTTCACCACTGCCGCCGTTTATCAATATTTCCGAATTTATGACGAGATAAAACGACATTCCATTTAAAATACTAAATATGTAACAAATATGGTTTATATATGTCGAAAGGATTGTATAACAAGTCGTACATGTGATATTTTATATTTTTTCGACGTCACGTCATATACGTAGACGGTTAATCACTATTTACATGAATCTTCCGAATCAATCAATTATTGCCGTATGATGGTAGAATTATTAGCGTATATCAGTCATTATTTTGTACGTATATTTGTATTAAAATTAGTATTAACAATCTTTTAATTGTGCTATTTATATTACATCGCAAAAAACTATTGATAAATTATCAGTTACAATGAATATAATAATGCGGTTTTGATTACGTTTTCTGATGAAACTAATTTTAAAATTATATTTTAATAATCGAACTTTGTATAAAAAAAAATTTTATTATGTCTATTTGTACATATTTTTATTATAACATTCAATTTGCCGTATTAAATTATTGTTAACACGTGTACCAAAGAGAATAGATTCGAAATATGCGGATGACTAAGTTTATATTTTTAACATTTTTACGTAATAATAAATAATGATATATACGTATGTTTACCGGGAATAATTTCACCACTGCCGCCGTTTATCAATATTTCCGAATTTATGACGAGATAAAACGACATTCCATTTAAAATACTAAATATGTAACAAATATGGTTTATATATGTCGAAAGGATTGTATAACAAGTCGTACATGTGATATTTTATATTTTTTCGAAGTCACGTCATATACGTAGACGGTTAATCACTATTTACATGCGTCTTCCGAATCAATCAATTATTGCCGTATGATGGTAGAATTATTAGCGTATATCAGTCATTATTTTGTACGTATAGTTGTATTAAAATTAGTATTAACAATCTTTTAATTGTGCTATTTATATTACATCGCAAAAAACTATTGATAAATTATCAGTTACAATGAATATAATAATGCGGTTTTGATTACGTTTTCTGATGAAACTAATTTTAAAATTATATTTTATTAATCGAACATTGTATAAAAAAAAATTTTATTATGTCTATTTGTACATATTTTTATTATAACATTCAATTTGCCGTATTAAATTATTGTTAACACGTGTACCAACGAGAATAGATTCGAAATATGCGGATGACTAAGTTTATATTTTTAACTTTTTTACGTAATAATAAATAATGATATATACGTATGTTTACCGGGAATAATTTCACCACTGCCGCCGTTTATCAATATTTCCGAATTTATGACGAGATAAAACGACATTCCATTTAAAATACTAAATATGTAACAAATATGGTTTATATATGTCGAAAGGATTGTATAACAAGTCGTACATGTGATATTTTATATTTTTTCGACGTCACGTCATATACGTAGACGGTTAATCACTATTTACATGCGTCTTCCGAATCAATCAATTATTGCCGTATGATGGTAGAATTATTAGCGTATATCAGTCATTATTTTGTACGTATAGTTGTATTAAAATTAGTATTAACAATCTTTTAATTGTGCTATTTATATTACATCGCAAAAAACTATTGATAAATTATCAGTTACAATGAATATAATAATGCGGTTTTGATTACGTTTTCTGATGAAACTAATTTTAAAATTATATTTTAATAATCGAACTTTGTATAAAAAAAAATTTTATTATGTCTATTTGTACATATTTTTATTATAACATTCAATTTGCCGTATTAAATTATTGTTAACACGTGTACCAAAGAGAATAGATTCGAAATATGCGGATGACTAAGTTTATATTTTTAACATTTTTACGTAATAATAAATAATGATATATACGTATGTTTACCGGGAATAATTTCACCACTGCCGCCGTTTATCAATATTTCCGAATTTATGACGAGATAAAACGACATTCCATTTAAAATACTAAATATGTAACAAATATGGTTTATATATGTCGAAAGGATTGTATAACAAGTCGTACATGTGATATTTTATATTTTTTCGAAGTCACGTCATATACGTAGACGGTTAATCACTATTTACATGCGTCTTCCGAATCAATCAATTATTGCCGTATGATGGTAGAATTATTAGCGTATATCAGTCATTATTTTGTACGTATAGTTGTATTAAAATTAGTATTAACAATCTTTTAATTGTGCTATTTATATTACATCGCAAAAAACTATTGATAAATTATCAGTTACAATGAATATAATAATGCGGTTTTGATTACGTTTTCTGATGAAACTAATTTTAAAATTATATTTTATTAATCGAACATTGTATAAAAAAAAATTTTATTATGTCTATTTGTACATATTTTTATTATAACATTCAATTTGCCGTATTAAATTATTGTTAACACGTGTACCAACGAGAATAGATTCGAAATATGCGGATGACTAAGTTTATATTTTTAACTTTTTTACGTAATAATAAATAATGATATATACGTATGTTTACCGGGAATAATTTCACCACTGCCGCCGTTTATCAATATTTCCGAATTTATGACGAGATAAAACGACATTCCATTTAAAATACTAAATATGTAACAAATATGGTTTATATATGTCGAAAGGATTGTATAACAAGTCGTACATGTGATATTTTATATTTTTTCGACGTCACGTCATATACGTAGACGGTTAATCACTATTTACATGCGTCTTCCGAATCAATCAATTATTGCCGTATGATGGTAGAATTATTAGCGTATATCAGTCATTATTTTGTACGTATAGTTGTATTAAAATTAGTATTAACAATCTTTTAATTGTGCTATTTATATTACATCGCAAAAAACTATTGATAAATTATCAGTTACAATGAATATAATAATGCGGTTTTGATTACGTTTTCTGATGAAACTAATTTTAAAATTATATTTTAATAATCTAACTTTGTATAAAAAAAAATTTTATTATGTCTATTTGTACATATTTTTATTATAACATTCAATTTGCCGTATTAAATTATTGTTAACACGTGTACCAAAGAGAATAGATTCGAAATATGCGGATGACTAAGTTTATATTTTTAACTTTTTTACGTAATAATAAATAATGATATATACGTATGTTTACCGGGAATAATTTCACCACTGCCGCCGTTTATCAATATTTCCGAATTTATGACGAGATAAAACGACATTCCATTTAAAATACTAAATATGTAACAAATATGGTTTATATATGTCGAAAGGATTGTATAACAAGTCGTACATGTGATATTTTATATTTTTTCGACGTCACGTCATATACGTAGACGGTTAATCACTATTTACATGAATCTTCCGAATCAATCAATTATTGCCGTATGATGGTAGAATTATTAGCGTATATCAGTCATTATTTTGTACGTATAGTTGTATTAAAATTAGTATTAACAATCTTTTAATTGTGCTATTTATATTACATCGCAAAAAACTATTGATAAATTATCAGTTACAATGAATATAATAATGCGGTTTTGATTACGTTTTCTGATGAAACTAATTTTAAAATTATATTTTAATAATCGAACTTTGTATAAAAAAAAATTTTATTATGTCTATTTGTACATATTTTTATTATAACATTCAATTTGCCGTATTAAATTATTGTTAACACGTGTACCAAAGAGAATAGATTCGAAATATGCGGATGACTAAGTTTATATTTTTAACATTTTTACGTAATAATAAATAATGATATATACGTATGTTTACCGGGAATAATTTCACCACTGCCGCCGTTTATCAATATTTCCGAATTTATGACGAGATAAAACGACATTCCATTTAAAATACTAAATATGTAACAAATATGGTTTATATATGTCGAAAGGATTGTATAACAAGTCGTACATGTGATATTTTATATTTTTTCGAAGTCACGTCATATACGTAGACGGTTAATCACTATTTACATGCGTCTTCCGAATCAATCAATTATTGCCGTATGATGGTAGAATTATTAGCGTATATCAGTCATTATTTTGTACGTATAGTTGTATTAAAATTAGTATTAACAATCTTTTAATTGTGCTATTTATATTACATCGCAAAAAACTATTGATAAATTATCAGTTACAATGAATATAATAATGCGGTTTTGATTACGTTTTCTGATGAAACTAATTTTAAAATTATATTTTAATAATCGAACTTTGTATAAAAAAAAATTTTATTATGTCTATTTGTACATATTTTTATTATAACATTCAATTTGCCGTATTAAATTATTGTTAACACGTGTACCAAAGAGAATAGATTCGAAATATGCGGATGACTAAGTTTATATTTTTAACATTTTTACGTAATAATAAATAATGATATATACGTATGTTTACCGGGAATAATTTCACCACTGCCGCCGTTTATCAATATTTCCGAATTTATGACGAGATAAAACGACATTCCATTTAAAATACTAAATATGTAACAAATATGGTTTATATATGTCGAAAGGATTGTATAACAAGTCGTACATGTGATATTTTATATTTTTTCGAAGTCACGTCATATACGTAGACGGTTAATCACTATTTACATGCGTCTTCCGAATCAATCAATTATTGCCGTATGATGGTAGAATTATTAGCGTATATCAGTCATTATTTTGTACGTATAGTTGTATTAAAATTAGTATTAACAATCTTTTAATTGTGCTATTTATATTACATCGCAAAAAACTATTGATAAATTATCAGTTACAATGAATATAATAATGCGGTTTTGATTACGTTTTCTGATGAAACTAATTTTAAAATTATATTTTATTAATCGAACATTGTATAAAAAAAAATTTTATTATGTCTATTTGTACATATTTTTATTATAACATTCAATTTGCCGTATTAAATTATTGTTAACACGTGTACCAACGAGAATAGATTCGAAATATGCGGATGACTAAGTTTATATTTTTAACTTTTTTACGTAATAATAAATAATGATATATACGTATGTTTACCGGGAATAATTTCACCACTGCCGCCGTTTATCAATATTTCCGAATTTATGACGAGATAAAACGACATTCCATTTAAAATACTAAATATGTAACAAATATGGTTTATATATGTCGAAAGGATTGTATAACAAGTCGTACATGTGATATTTTATATTTTTTCGACGTCACGTCATATACGTAGACGGTTAATCACTATTTACATGCGTCTTCCGAATCAATCAATTATTGCCGTATGATGGTAGAATTATTAGCGTATATCAGTCATTATTTTGTACGTATAGTTGTATTAAAATTAGTATTAACAATCTTTTAATTGTGCTATTTATATTACATCGCAAAAAACTATTGATAAATTATCAGTTACAATGAATATAATAATGCGGTTTTGATTACGTTTTCTGATGAAACTAATTTTAAAATTATATTTTAATAATCGAACTTTGTATAAAAAAAAATTTTATTATGTCTATTTGTACATATTTTTATTATAACATTCAATTTGCCGTATTAAATTATTGTTAACACGTGTACCAAAGAGAATAGATTCGAAATATGCGGATGACTAAGTTTATATTTTTAACATTTTTACGTAATAATAAATAATGATATATACGTATGTTTACCGGGAATAATTTCACCACTGCCGCCGTTTATCAATATTTCCGAATTTATGACGAGATAAAACGACATTCCATTTAAAATACTAAATATGTAACAAATATGGTTTATATATGTCGAAAGGATTGTATAACAAGTCGTACATGTGATATTTTATATTTTTTCGAAGTCACGTCATATACGTAGACGGTTAATCACTATTTACATGCGTCTTCCGAATCAATCAATTATTGCCGTATGATGGTAGAATTATTAGCGTATATCAGTCATTATTTTGTACGTATAGTTGTATTAAAATTAGTATTAACAATCTTTTAATTGTGCTATTTATATTACATCGCAAAAAACTATTGATAAATTATCAGTTACAATGAATATAATAATGCGGTTTTGATTACGTTTTCTGATGAAACTAATTTTAAAATTATATTTTATTAATCGAACATTGTATAAAAAAAAATTTTATTATGTCTATTTGTACATATTTTTATTATAACATTCAATTTGCCGTATTAAATTATTGTTAACACGTGTACCAACGAGAATAGATTCGAAATATGCGGATGACTAAGTTTATATTTTTAACTTTTTTACGTAATAATAAATAATGATATATACGTATGTTTACCGGGAATAATTTCACCACTGCCGCCGTTTATCAATATTTCCGAATTTATGACGAGATAAAACGACATTCCATTTAAAATACTAAATATGTAACAAATATGGTTTATATATGTCGAAAGGATTGTATAACAAGTCGTACATGTGATATTTTATATTTTTTCGACGTCACGTCATATACGTAGACGGTTAATCACTATTTACATGCGTCTTCCGAATCAATCAATTATTGCCGTATGATGGTAGAATTATTAGCGTATATCAGTCATTATTTTGTACGTATAGTTGTATTAAAATTAGTATTAACAATCTTTTAATTGTGCTATTTATATTACATCGCAAAAAACTATTGATAAATTATCAGTTACAATGAATATAATAATGCGGTTTTGATTACGTTTTCTGATGAAACTAATTTTAAAATTATATTTTAATAATCTAACTTTGTATAAAAAAAAATTTTATTATGTCTATTTGTACATATTTTTATTATAACATTCAATTTGCCGTATTAAATTATTGTTAACACGTGTACCAAAGAGAATAGATTCGAAATATGCGGATGACTAAGTTTATATTTTTAACTTTTTTACGTAATAATAAATAATGATATATACGTATGTTTACCGGGAATAATTTCACCACTGCCGCCGTTTATCAATATTTCCGAATTTATGACGAGATAAAACGACATTCCATTTAAAATACTAAATATGTAACAAATATGGTTTATATATGTCGAAAGGATTGTATAACAAGTCGTACATGTGATATTTTATATTTTTTCGACGTCACGTCATATACGTAGACGGTTAATCACTATTTACATGAATCTTCCGAATCAATCAATTATTGCCGTATGATGGTAGAATTATTAGCGTATATCAGTCATTATTTTGTACGTATAGTTGTATTAAAATTAGTATTAACAATCTTTTAATTGTGCTATTTATATTACATCGCAAAAAACTATTGATAAATTATCAGTTACAATGAATATAATAATGCGGTTTTGATTACGTTTTCTGATGAAACTAATTTTAAAATTATATTTTAATAATCGAACTTTGTATAAAAAAAAATTTTATTATGTCTATTTGTACATATTTTTATTATAACATTCAATTTGCCGTATTAAATTATTGTTAACACGTGTACCAAAGAGAATAGATTCGAAATATGCGGATGACTAAGTTTATATTTTTAACATTTTTACGTAATAATAAATAATGATATATACGTATGTTTACCGGGAATAATTTCACCACTGCCGCCGTTTATCAATATTTCCGAATTTATGACGAGATAAAACGACATTCCATTTAAAATACTAAATATGTAACAAATATGGTTTATATATGTCGAAAGGATTGTATAACAAGTCGTACATGTGATATTTTATATTTTTTCGAAGTCACGTCATATACGTAGACGGTTAATCACTATTTACATGCGTCTTCCGAATCAATCAATTATTGCCGTATGATGGTAGAATTATTAGCGTATATCAGTCATTATTTTGTACGTATAGTTGTATTAAAATTAGTATTAACAATCTTTTAATTGTGCTATTTATATTACATCGCAAAAAACTATTGATAAATTATCAGTTACAATGAATATAATAATGCGGTTTTGATTACGTTTTCTGATGAAACTAATTTTAAAATTATATTTTATTAATCGAACATTGTATAAAAAAAAATTTTATTATGTCTATTTGTACATATTTTTATTATAACATTCAATTTGCCGTATTAAATTATTGTTAACACGTGTACCAACGAGAATAGATTCGAAATATGCGGATGACTAAGTTTATATTTTTAACTTTTTTACGTAATAATAAATAATGATATATACGTATGTTTACCGGGAATAATTTCACCACTGCCGCCGTTTATCAATATTTCCGAATTTATGACGAGATAAAACGACATTCCATTTAAAATACTAAATATGTAACAAATATGGTTTATATATGTCGAAAGGATTGTATAACAAGTCGTACATGTGATATTTTATATTTTTTCGACGTCACGTCATATACGTAGACGGTTAATCACTATTTACATGCGTCTTCCGAATCAATCAATTATTGCCGTATGATGGTAGAATTATTAGCGTATATCAGTCATTATTTTGTACGTATAGTTGTATTAAAATTAGTATTAACAATCTTTTAATTGTGCTATTTATATTACATCGCAAAAAACTATTGATAAATTATCAGTTACAATGAATATAATAATGCGGTTTTGATTACGTTTTCTGATGAAACTAATTTTAAAATTATATTTTAATAATCGAACTTTGTATAAAAAAAAATTTTATTATGTCTATTTGTACATATTTTTATTATAACATTCAATTTGCCGTATTAAATTATTGTTAACACGTGTACCAAAGAGAATAGATTCGAAATATGCGGATGACTAAGTTTATATTTTTAACTTTTGTACGTAATAATAAATAATGATATATACGTATGTTTACCGGGAATAATTTCACCACTGCCGCCGTTTATCAATATTTCCGAATTTATGACGAGATAAAACGACATTCCATTTAAAATACTAAATATGTAACAAATATGGTTTATATATGTCGAAAGGATTGTATAACAAGTCGTACATGTGATATTTTATATTTTTTCGACGTTACGTCATATACGTAGACGGTTAATCACTATTTCCATGCGTCTTCCGAATCAATCAATTGTTGCCGTATGATGGTAGAATTATTAGCGTATATCAGTCATTATTTTGTACGTATAGTTGTATTAAAATTAGTATTAACAATCTTTTAATTGTGCTATTTATATTACATCGCAAAAAACTATTGATAAATTATCAGTTACAATGAATATAATAATGCGGTTTTGATTACGTTTTCTGATGAAACTAATTTTAAAATTATATTTTAATAATCGAACTTTGTATAAAAAAAAATTTTATTATGTCTATTTGTACATATTTTTATTATAACATTCAATTTGCCGTATTAAATTATTGTTAACACGTGTACCAAAGAGAATAGATTCGAAATATGCGGATGACTAAGTTTATATTTTTAACTTTTTTACGTAATAATAAATAATGATATATACGTATGTTTACCGGGAATAATTTCACCACTGCCGCCGTTTATCAATATTTCCGAATTTATGACGAGATAAAACGACATTCCATTTAAAATACTAAATATGTAACAAATATGGTTTATATATGTCGAAAGGATTGTATAACAAGTCGTACATGTGATATTTTATATTTTTTCGACGTCACGTCATATACGTAGACGGTTAATCACTATTTACATGAATCTTCCGAATCAATCAATTATTGCCGTATGATGGTAGAATTATTAGCGTATATCAGTCATTATTTTGTACGTATAGTTGTATTAAAATTAGTATTAACAATCTTTTAATTGTGCTATTTATATTACATCGCAAAAAACTATTGATAAATTATCAGTTACAATGAATATAATAATGCGGTTTTGATTACGTTTTCTGATGAAACTAATTTTAAAATTATATTTTAATAATCGAACTTTGTATAAAAAAAAATTTTATTATGTCTATTTGTACATATTTTTATTATAACATTCAATTTGCCGTATTAAATTATTGTTAACACGTGTACCAAAGAGAATAGATTCGAAATATGCGGATGACTAAGTTTATATTTTTAACATTTTTACGTAATAATAAATAATGATATATACGTATGTTTACCGGGAATAATTTCACCACTGCCGCCGTTTATCAATATTTCCGAATTTATGACGAGATAAAACGACATTCCATTTAAAATACTAAATATGTAACAAATATGGTTTATATATGTCGAAAGGATTGTATAACAAGTCGTACATGTGATATTTTATATTTTTTCGAAGTCACGTCATATACGTAGACGGTTAATCACTATTTACATGCGTCTTCCGAATCAATCAATTATTGCCGTATGATGGTAGAATTATTAGCGTATATCAGTCATTATTTTGTACGTATAGTTGTATTAAAATTAGTATTAACAATCTTTTAATTGTGCTATTTATATTACATCGCAAAAAACTATTGATAAATTATCAGTTACAATGAATATAATAATGCGGTTTTGATTACGTTTTCTGATGAAACTAATTTTAAAATTATATTTTATTAATCGAACATTGTATAAAAAAAAATTTTATTATGTCTATTTGTACATATTTTTATTATAACATTCAATTTGCCGTATTAAATTATTGTTAACACGTGTACCAACGAGAATAGATTCGAAATATGCGGATGACTAAGTTTATATTTTTAACTTTTTTACGTAATAATAAATAATGATATATACGTATGTTTACCGGGAATAATTTCACCACTGCCGCCGTTTATCAATATTTCCGAATTTATGACGAGATAAAACGACATTCCATTTAAAATACTAAATATGTAACAAATATGGTTTATATATGTCGAAAGGATTGTATAACAAGTCGTACATGTGATATTTTATATTTTTTCGACGTCACGTCATATACGTAGACGGTTAATCACTATTTACATGCGTCTTCCGAATCAATCAATTATTGCCGTATGATGGTAGAATTATTAGCGTATATCAGTCATTATTTTGTACGTATAGTTGTATTAAAATTAGTATTAACAATCTTTTAATTGTGCTATTTATATTACATCGCAAAAAACTATTGATAAATTATCAGTTACAATGAATATAATAATGCGGTTTTGATTACGTTTTCTGATGAAACTAATTTTAAAATTATATTTTAATAATCTAACTTTGTATAAAAAAAAATTTTATTATGTCTATTTGTACATATTTTTATTATAACATTCAATTTGCCGTATTAAATTATTGTTAACACGTGTACCAAAGAGAATAGATTCGAAATATGCGGATGACTAAGTTTATATTTTTAACTTTTTTACGTAATAATAAATAATGATATATACGTATGTTTACCGGGAATAATTTCACCACTGCCGCCGTTTATCAATATTTCCGAATTTATGACGAGATAAAACGACATTCCATTTAAAATACTAAATATGTAACAAATATGGTTTATATATGTCGAAAGGATTGTATAACAAGTCGTACATGTGATATTTTATATTTTTTCGAAGTCACGTCATATACGTAGACGGTTAATCACTATTTACATGCGTCTTCCGAATCAATCAATTATTGCCGTATGATGGTAGAATTATTAGCGTATATCAGTCATTATTTTGTACGTATAGTTGTATTAAAATTAGTATTAACAATCTTTTAATTGTGCTATTTATATTACATCGCAAAAAACTATTGATAAATTATCAGTTACAATGAATATAATAATGCGGTTTTGATTACGTTTTCTGATGAAACTAATTTTAAAATTATATTTTATTAATCGAACATTGTATAAAAAAAAATTTTATTATGTCTATTTGTACATATTTTTATTATAACATTCAATTTGCCGTATTAAATTATTGTTAACACGTGTACCAACGAGAATAGATTCGAAATATGCGGATGACTAAGTTTATATTTTTAACTTTTTTACGTAATAATAAATAATGATATATACGAATGTTTACCGGGAATAATTTCACCACTGCCGCCGTTTATCAATATTTCCGAATTTATGACGAGATAAAACGACATTCCATTTAAAATACTAAATATGTAACAAATATGGTTTATATATGTCGAAAGGATTGTATAACAAGTCGTACATGTGATATTTTATATTTTTTCGACGTCACGTCATATACGTAGACGGTTAATCCCTATTTACATGCGTCTTCCGAATCAATCAATTATTGCCGTATGATGGTAGAATTATTAGCGTATATCAGTCATTATTTTGTACGTATAGTTGTATTAAAATTAGTATTAACAATCTTTTAATTGTGCTATTTATATTACATCGCAAAAAACTATTGATAAATTATCAGTTACAATGAATATAATAATGCGGTTTTGATTACGTTTTCTGATGAAACTAATTTTAAAATTATATTTTAATAATCGAACTTTGTATAAAAAAAAATTTTATTATGTCTATTTGTACATATTTTTATTATAACATTCAATTTGCCGTATTAAATTATTGTTAACACGTGTACCAAAGAGAATAGATTCGAAATATGCGGATGACTAAGTTTATATTTTTAACTTTTTTACGTAATAATAAATAATGATATATACGTATTTTTACCGGGAATAATTTCACCACTGCCACCGTTTATCAATATTTCCGAATTTATGACGAGATAAAACGACATTCCATTTAAAATACTAAATATGTAACAAATATGGTTTATATATGTCGAAAGGATTGTATAACAAGTCGTACATGTGATATTTTATATTTTTTCGACGTCACGTCATATACGTAGACGGTTAATCACTATTTACATGAATCTTCCGAATCAATCAATTATTGCCGTATGATGGTAGAATTATTAGCGTATATCAGTCATTATTTTGTTGTATAGTTGTATTAAAATTAGTATTAACAATCTTTTAATTGTGCTATTTATATTACATCGCAAAAAACTATTGATAAATTATCAGTTACAATGAATATAATAATGCGGTTTTGATTACGTTTTCTGATGAAACTAATTTTAAAATTATATTTTAATAATCTAACTTTGTATAAAAAAAAATTTTATTATGTCTATTTGTACATATTTTTATTATAACATTCAATTTGCCGTATTAAATTATTGTTAACACGTGTACCAAAGAGAGTAGATTCGAAATATGCGGATGACTAAGTTTATATTTTTAACTTTTTTACGTAATAATAAATAATGATATATACGTATGTTTACCGGGAATAATTTCACCACTGCCGCCGTTTATCAATATTTCCGAATTTATGACGAGATAAAACGACATTCCATTTAAAATACTAAATATGTAACAAATATGGTTTATATATGTCGAAAGGATTGTATAACAAGTCGTACATGTGATATTTTATATTTTTTCGAAGTCACGTCATATACGTAGACGGTTAATCACTATTTACATGCGTCTTCCGAATCAATCAATTATTGCCGTATGATGGTAGAATTATTAGCGTATATCAGTCATTATTTTGTACGTATAGTTGTATTAAAATTAGTATTAACAATCTTTTAATTGTGCTATTTATATTACATCGCAAAAAACTATTTATAAATTATCAGTTACAATGAATATAATAATGCGGTTTTGATTACGTTTTCTGATGAAACTAATTATAAAATTATATTTTAATAATCGAACTTTGTATAAAAAAAAATTTTATTATGTCTATTTGTACATATTTTTATTATAACATTCAATTTGCCGTATTAAATTATTGTTAACACGTGTACCAAAGAGAATAGATTCGAAATATGCGGATGACTAAGTTTATATTTTTAACTTTTGTACGTAATAATAAATAATGATATATACGTATGTTTACCGGGAATAATTTCACCACTGCCGCCGTTTATCAATATTTCCGAATTTATGACGAGATAAAACGACATTCCATTTAAAATACTAAATATGTAACAAATATGGTTTATATATGTCGAAAGGATTGTATAACAAGTCGTACATGTGATATTTTATATTTTTTCGACGTCACGTCATATACGTAGACGGTTAATCACTATTTCCATGCGTCTTCCGAATCAATCAATTGTTGCCGTATGATGGTAGAATTATTAGCGTATATCAGTCATTATTTTGTACGTATAGTTGTATTAAAATTAGTATTAACAATCTTTTAATTGTGCTATTTATATTACATCGCAAAAAACTATTGATAAATTATCAGTTACAATGAATATAATAATGCGGTTTTGATTACGTTTTCTGATGAAACTAATTTTAAAATTATATTTTAATAATCGAACTTTGTATAAAAAAAAATTTTATTATGTCTATTTGTACATATTTTTATTATAACATTCAATTTGCCGTATTAAATTATTGTTAACACGTGTACCAAAGAGAATAGATTCGAAATATGCGGATGACTAAGTTTATATTTTTAACTTTTTTACGTAATAATAAATAATGATATATACGTATGTTTACCGGGAATAATTTCACCACTGCCGCCGTTTATCAATATTTCCGAATTTATGACGAGATAAAACGACATTCCATTTAAAATACTAAATATGTAACAAATATGGTTTATATATGTCGAAAGGATTGTATAACAAGTCGTACATGTGATATTTTATATTTTTTCGAAGTCACGTCATATACGTAGACGGTTAATCACTATTTACATGCGTCTTCCGAATCAATCAATTATTGCCGTATGATGGTAGAATTATTAGCGTATATCAGTCATTATTTTGTACGTATAGTTGTATTAAAATTAGTATTAACAATCTTTTAATTGTGCTATTTATATTACATCGCAAAAAACTATTGATAAATTATCAGTTACAATGAATATAATAATGCGGTTTTGATTACGTTTTCTGATGAAACTAATTTTAAAATTATATTTTATTAATCGAACATTGTATAAAAAAAAATTTTATTATGTCTATTTGTACATATTTTTATTATAACATTCAATTTGCCGTATTAAATTATTGTTAACACGTGTACCAACGAGAATAGATTCGAAATATGCGGATGACTAAGTTTATATTTTTAACTTTTTTACGTAATAATAAATAATGATATATACGTATGTTTACCGGGAATAATTTCACCACTGCCGCCGTTTATCAATATTTCCGAATTTATGACGAGATAAAACGACATTCCATTTAAAATACTAAATATGTAACAAATATGGTTTATATATGTCGAAAGGATTGTATAACAAGTCGTACATGTGATATTTTATATTTTTTCGACGTCACGTCATATACGTAGACGGTTAATCGCTATTTACATGCGTCTTCCGAATCAATCAATTATTGCCGTATGATGGTAGAATTATTAGCGTATATCAGTCATTATTTTGTACGTATAGTTGTATTAAAATTAGTATTAACAATCTTTTAATTGTGCTATTTATATTACATCGCAAAAAACTATTGATAAATTATCAGTTACAATGAATATAATAATGCGGTTTTGATTACGTTATCTGATGAAACTAATTTTAAAATTATATTTTAATAATCGAACTTTGTATAAAAAAAAATTTTATTATGTCTATTTGTACATATTTTTATTATAACATTCAATTTGCCGTATTAAATTATTGTTAACACGTGTACCAAAGAGAATAGATTCGAAATATGCGGATGACTAAGTTTATATTTTTAACTTTTTTACGTAATAATAAATAATGATATATACGTATGTTTACCGGGAATAATTTCACCACTGCCGCCGTTTATCAATATTTCCGAATTTATGACGAGATAAAACGACATTCCATTTAAAATACTAAATATGTAACAAATATGGTTTATATATGTCGAAAGGATTGTATAACAAGTCGTACATGTGATATTTTATATTTTTTCGACGTCACGTCATATACGTAGACGGTTAATCACTATTTACATGCGTCTTCCGAATCAATCAATTATTGCCGTATGATGGTAGAATTATTAGCGTATATCAGTCATTATTTTGTACGTATAGTTGTATTAAAATTAGTATTAACAATCTTTTAATTGTGCTATTTATATTACATCGCAAAAAACTATTGATAAATTATCAGTTACAATGAATATAATAATGCGGTTTTGATTACGTTTTCTGATGAAACTAATTTTAAAATTATATTTTAATAATCTAACTTTGTATAAAAAAAAATTTTATTATGTCTATTTGTACATATTTTTATTATAACATTCAATTTGCCGTATTAAATTATTGTTAACACGTGTACCAAAGAGAATAGATTCGAAATATGCGGATGACTAAGTTTATATTTTTAACTTTTTTACGTAATAATAAATAATGATATATACGTATGTTTACCGGGAATAATTTCACCACTGCCGCCGTTTATCAATATTTCCGAATTTATGACGAGATAAAACGACATTCCATTTAAAATACTAAATATGTAACAAATATGGTTTATATATGTCGAAAGGATTGTATAACAAGTCGTACATGTGATATTTTATATTTTTTCGAAGTCACGTCATATACGTAGACGGTTAATCACTATTTACATGCGTCTTCCGAATCAATCAATTATTGCCGTATGATGGTAGAATTATTAGCGTATATCAGTCATTATTTTGTACGTATAGTTGTATTAAAATTAGTATTAACAATCTTTTAATTGTGCTATTTATATTACATCGCAAAAAACTATTGATAAATTATCAGTTACAATGAATATAATAATGCGGTTTTGATTACGTTTTCTGATGAAACTAATTTTAAAATTATATTTTATTAATCGAACATTGTATAAAAAAAAATTTTATTATGTCTATTTGTACATATTTTTATTATAACATTCAATTTGCCGTATTAAATTATTGTTAACACGTGTACCAACGAGAATAGATTCGAAATATGCGGATGACTAAGTTTATATTTTTAACTTTTTTACGTAATAATAAATAATGATATATACGAATGTTTACCGGGAATAATTTCACCACTGCCGCCGTTTATCAATATTTCCGAATTTATGACGAGATAAAACGACATTCCATTTAAAATACTAAATATGTAACAAATATGGTTTATATATGTCGAAAGGATTGTATAACAAGTCGTACATGTGATATTTTATATTTTTTCGACGTCACGTCATATACGTAGACGGTTAATCCCTATTTACATGCGTCTTCCGAATCAATCAATTATTGCCGTATGATGGTAGAATTATTAGCGTATATCAGTCATTATTTTGTACGTATAGTTGTATTAAAATTAGTATTAACAATCTTTTAATTGTGCTATTTATATTACATCGCAAAAAACTATTGATAAATTATCAGTTACAATGAATATAATAATGCGGTTTTGATTACGTTTTCTGATGAAACTAATTTTAAAATTATATTTTAATAATCGAACTTTGTATAAAAAAAAATTTTATTATGTCTATTTGTACATATTTTTATTATAACATTCAATTTGCCGTATTAAATTATTGTTAACACGTGTACCAAAGAGAATAGATTCGAAATATGCGGATGACTAAGTTTATATTTTTAACTTTTTTACGTAATAATAAATAATGATATATACGTATTTTTACCGGGAATAATTTCACCACTGCCGCCGTTTATCAATATTTCCGAATTTATGACGAGATAAAACGACATTCCATTTAAAATACTAAATATGTAACAAATATGGTTTATATATGTCGAAAGGATTGTATAACAAGTCGTACATGTGATATTTTATATTTTTTCGACGTCACGTCATATACGTAGACGGTTAATCACTATTTACATGAATCTTCCGAATCAATCAATTATTGCCGTATGATGGTAGAATTATTAGCGTATATCAGTCATTATTTTGTACGTATAGTTGTATTAAAATTAGTATTAACAATCTTTTAATTGTGCTATTTATATTACATCGCAAAAAACTATTGATAAATTATCAGTTACAATGAATATAATAATGCGGTTTTGATTACGTTTTCTGATGAAACTAATTTTAAAATTATATTTTAATAATCGAACTTTGTATAAAAAAAAATTTTATTATGTCTATTTGTACATATTTTTATTATAACATTCAATTTGCCGTATTAAATTATTGTTAACACGTGTACCAAAGAGAATAGATTCGAAATATGCGGATGACTAAGTTTATATTTTTAACTTTTTTACGTAATAATAAATAATGATATATACGTATTTTTACCGGGAATAATTTCACCACTGCCACCGTTTATCAATATTTCCGAATTTATGACGAGATAAAACGACATTCCATTTAAAATACTAAATATGTAACAAATATGGTTTATATATGTCGAAAGGATTGTATAACAAGTCGTACATGTGATATTTTATATTTTTTCGACGTCACGTCATATACGTAGACGGTTAATCACTATTTACATGAATCTTCCGAATCAATCAATTATTGCCGTATGATGGTAGAATTATTAGCGTATATCAGTCATTATTTTGTTGTATAGTTGTATTAAAATTAGTATTAACAATCTTTTAATTGTGCTATTTATATTACATCGCAAAAAACTATTGATAAATTATCAGTTACAATGAATATAATAATGCGGTTTTGATTACGTTTTCTGATGAAACTAATTTTAAAATTATATTTTAATAATCTAACTTTGTATAAAAAAAAATTTTATTATGTCTATTTGTACATATTTTTATTATAACATTCAATTTGCCGTATTAAATTATTGTTAACACGTGTACCAAAGAGAATAGATTCGAAATATGCGGATGACTAAGTTTATATTTTTAACTTTTTTACGTAATAATAAATAATGATATATACGTATGTTTACCGGGAATAATTTCACCACTGCCGCCGTTTATCAATATTTCCGAATTTATGACGAGATAAAACGACATTCCATTTAAAATACTAAATATGTAACAAATATGGTTTATATATGTCGAAAGGATTGTATAACAAGTCGTACATGTGATATTTTATATTTTTTCGAAGTCACGTCATATACGTAGACGGTTAATCACTATTTACATGCGTCTTCCGAATCAATCAATTATTGCCGTATGATGGTAGAATTATTAGCGTATATCAGTCATTATTTTGTACGTATAGTTGTATTAAAATTAGTATTAACAATCTTTTAATTGTGCTATTTATATTACATCGCAAAAAACTATTTATAAATTATCAGTTACAATGAATATAATAATGCGGTTTTGATTACGTTTTCTGATGAAACTAATTATAAAATTATATTTTAATAATCGAACTTTGTATAAAAAAAAATTTTATTATGTCTATTTGTACATATTTTTATTATAACATTCAATTTGCCGTATTAAATTATTGTTAACACGTGTACCAAAGAGAATAGATTCGAAATATGCGGATGACTAAGTTTATATTTTTAACTTTTGTACGTAATAATAAATAATGATATATACGTATGTTTACCGGGAATAATTTCACCACTGCCGCCGTTTATCAATATTTCCGAATTTATGACGAGATAAAACGACATTCCATTTAAAATACTAAATATGTAACAAATATGGTTTATATATGTCGAAAGGATTGTATAACAAGTCGTACATGTGATATTTTATATTTTTTCGACGTCACGTCATATACGTAGACGGTTAATCACTATTTCCATGCGTCTTCCGAATCAATCAATTGTTGCCGTATGATGGTAGAATTATTAGCGTATATCAGTCATTATTTTGTACGTATAGTTGTATTAAAATTAGTATTAACAATCTTTTAATTGTGCTATTTATATTACATCGCAAAAAACTATTGATAAATTATCAGTTACAATGAATATAATAATGCGGTTTTGATTACGTTTTCTGATGAAACTAATTTTAAAATTATATTTTAATAATCGAACTTTGTATAAAAAAAAATTTTATTATGTCTATTTGTACATATTTTTATTATAACATTCAATTTGCCGTATTAAATTATTGTTAACACGTGTACCAAAGAGAATAGATTCGAAATATGCGGATGACTAAGTTTATATTTTTAACTTTTTTACGTAATAATAAATAATGATATATACGTATGTTTACCGGGAATAATTTCACCACTGCCGCCGTTTATCAATATTTCCGAATTTATGACGAGATAAAACGACATTCCATTTAAAATACTAAATATGTAACAAATATGGTTTATATATGTCGAAAGGATTGTATAACAAGTCGTACATGTGATATTTTATATTTTTTCGAAGTCACGTCATATACGTAGACGGTTAATCACTATTTACATGCGTCTTCCGAATCAATCAATTATTGCCGTATGATGGTAGAATTATTAGCGTATATCAGTCATTATTTTGTACGTATAGTTGTATTAAAATTAGTATTAACAATCTTTTAATTGTGCTATTTATATTACATCGCAAAAAACTATTGATAAATTATCAGTTACAATGAATATAATAATGCGGTTTTGATTACGTTTTCTGATGAAACTAATTTTAAAATTATATTTTATTAATCGAACATTGTATAAAAAAAAATTTTATTATGTCTATTTGTACATATTTTTATTATAACATTCAATTTGCCGTATTAAATTATTGTTAACACGTGTACCAACGAGAATAGATTCGAAATATGCGGATGACTAAGTTTATATTTTTAACTTTTTTACGTAATAATAAATAATGATATATACGAATGTTTACCGGGAATAATTTCACCACTGCCGCCGTTTATCAATATTTCCGAATTTATGACGAGATAAAACGACATTCCATTTAAAATACTAAATATGTAACAAATATGGTTTATATATGTCGAAAGGATTGTATAACAAGTCGTACATGTGATATTTTATATTTTTTCGACGTCACGTCATATACGTAGACGGTTAATCCCTATTTACATGCGTCTTCCGAATCAATCAATTATTGCCGTATGATGGTAGAATTATTAGCGTATATCAGTCATTATTTTGTACGTATAGTTGTATTAAAATTAGTATTAACAATCTTTTAATTGTGCTATTTATATTACATCGCAAAAAACTATTGATAAATTATCAGTTACAATGAATATAATAATGCGGTTTTGATTACGTTTTCTGATGAAACTAATTTTAAAATTATATTTTAATAATCGAACTTTGTATGAAAAAAAATTTTATTATGTCTATTTGTACATATTTTTATTATAACATTCAATTTGCCGTATTAAATTATTGTTAACACGTGTACCAAAGAGAATAGATTCGAAATATGCGGATGACTAAGTTTATATTTTTAACTTTTTTACGTAATAATAAATAATGATATATACGTATTTTTACCGGGAATAATTTCACCACTGCCGCCGTTTATCAATATTTCCGAATTTATGACGAGATAAAACGACATTCCATTTAAAATACTAAATATGTAACAAATATGGTTTATATATGTCGAAAGGATTGTATAACAAGTCGTACATGTGATATTTTATATTTTTTCGACGTCACGTCATATACGTAGACGGTTAATCACTATTTACATGAATCTTCCGAATCAATCAATTATTGCCGTATGATGGTAGAATTATTAGCGTATATCAGTCATTATTTTGTACGTATAGTTGTATTAAAATTAGTATTAACAATCTTTTAATTGTGCTATTTATATTACATCGCAAAAAACTATTGATAAATTATCAGTTACAATGAATATAATAATGCGGTTTTGATTACGTTTTCTGATGAAACTAATTTTAAAATTATATTTTAATAATCGAACTTTGTATAAAAAAAAATTTTATTATGTCTATTTGTACATATTTTTATTATAACATTCAATTTGCCGTATTAAATTATTGTTAACACGTGTACCAAAGAGAATAGATTCGAAATATGCGGATGACTAAGTTTATATTTTTAACTTTTTTACGTAATAATAAATAATGATATATACGTATTTTTACCGGGAATAATTTCACCACTGCCACCGTTTATCAATATTTCCGAATTTATGACGAGATAAAACGACATTCCATTTAAAATACTAAATATGTAACAAATATGGTTTATATATGTCGAAAGGATTGTATAACAAGTCGTACATGTGATATTTTATATTTTTTCGACGTCACGTCATATACGTAGACGGTTAATCACTATTTACATGAATCTTCCGAATCAATCAATTATTGCCGTATGATGGTAGAATTATTAGCGTATATCAGTCATTATTTTGTTGTATAGTTGTATTAAAATTAGTATTAACAATCTTTTAATTGTGCTATTTATATTACATCGCAAAAAACTATTGATAAATTATCAGTTACAATGAATATAATAATGCAGTTTTGATTACGTTTTCTGATGAAACTAATTTTAAAATTATATTTTATTAATCGAACTTTGTATAAAAAAAAATTTTATTATGTCTATTTGTACATATTTTTATTATAACATTCAATTTGCCGTATTAAATTATTGTTAACACGTGTACCAAAGAGAATAGATTCGAAATATGCGGATGACTAAGTTTATATTTTTAACTTTTTTACGTAATAATAAATAATGATATATACGTATTTTTACCGGGAATAATTTCACCACTGCCGCCGTTTATCAATATTTCCGAATTTATGACGAGATAAAACGACATTCCATTTAAAATACTAAATATGTAACAAATATGGTTTATATATGTCGAAAGGATTGTATAACAAGTCGTACATGTGATATTTTATATTTTTTCGACGTCACGTCATATACGTAGACGGTTAATCACTATTTACATGAATCTTCCGAATCAATCAATTATTGCCGTATGATGGTAGAATTATTAGCGTATATCAGTCATTATTTTGTACGTATATTTGTATTAAAATTAGTATTAACAATCTTTTAATTGTGCTATTTATATTACATCGCAAAAAACTATTGATAAATTATCAGTTACAATGAATATAATAATGCGGTTTTGATTACGTTTTCTGATGAAACTAATTTTAAAATTATATTTTAATAATCGAACTTTGTATAAAAAAAAATTTTATTATGTCTATTTGTACATATTTTTATTATAACATTCAATTTGCCGTATTAAATTATTGTTAACACGTGTACCAAAGAGAATAGATTCGAAATATGCGGATGACTAAGTTTATATTTTTAACATTTTTACGTAATAATAAATAATGATATATACGTATGTTTACCGGGAATAATTTCACCACTGCCGCCGTTTATCAATATTTCCGAATTTATGACGAGATAAAACGACATTCCATTTAAAATACTAAATATGTAACAAATATGGTTTATATATGTCGAAAGGATTGTATAACAAGTCGTACATGTGATATTTTATATTTTTTCGAAGTCACGTCATATACGTAGACGGTTAATCACTATTTACATGCGTCTTCCGAATCAATCAATTATTGCCGTATGATGGTAGAATTATTAGCGTATATCAGTCATTATTTTGTACGTATAGTTGTATTAAAATTAGTATTAACAATCTTTTAATTGTGCTATTTATATTACATCGCAAAAAACTATTGATAAATTATCAGTTACAATGAATATAATAATGCGGTTTTGATTACGTTTTCTGATGAAACTAATTTTAAAATTATATTTTATTAATCGAACATTGTATAAAAAAAAATTTTATTATGTCTATTTGTACATATTTTTATTATAACATTCAATTTGCCGTATTAAATTATTGTTAACACGTGTACCAACGAGAATAGATTCGAAATATGCGGATGACTAAGTTTATATTTTTAACTTTTTTACGTAATAATAAATAATGATATATACGTATGTTTACCGGGAATAATTTCACCACTGCCGCCGTTTATCAATATTTCCGAATTTATGACGAGATAAAACGACATTCCATTTAAAATACTAAATATGTAACAAATATGGTTTATATATGTCGAAAGGATTGTATAACAAGTCGTACATGTGATATTTTATATTTTTTCGAAGTCACGTCATATACGTAGACGGTTAATCACTATTTACATGCGTCTTCCGAATCAATCAATTATTGCCGTATGATGGTAGAATTATTAGCGTATATCAGTCATTATTTTGTACGTATAGTTGTATTAAAATTAGTATTAACAATCTTTTAATTGTGCTATTTATATTACATCGCAAAAAACTATTTATAAATTATCAGTTACAATGAATATAATAATGCGGTTTTGATTACGTTTTCTGATGAAACTAATTATAAAATTATATTTTAATAATCGAACTTTGTATAAAAAAAAATTTTATTATGTCTATTTGTACATATTTTTATTATAACATTCAATTTGCCGTATTAAATTATTGTTAACACGTGTACCAAAGAGAATAGATTCGAAATATGCGGATGACTAAGTTTATATTTTTAACTTTTGTACGTAATAATAAATAATGATATATACGTATGTTTACCGGGAATAATTTCACCACTGCCGCCGTTTATCAATATTTCCGAATTTATGACGAGATAAAACGACATTCCATTTAAAATACTAAATATGTAACAAATATGGTTTATATATGTCGAAAGGATTGTATAACAAGTCGTACATGTGATATTTTATATTTTTTCGACGTCACGTCATATACGTAGACGGTTAATCACTATTTCCATGCGTCTTCCGAATCAATCAATTGTTGCCGTATGATGGTAGAATTATTAGCGTATATCAGTCATTATTTTGTACGTATAGTTGTATTAAAATTAGTATTAACAATCTTTTAATTGTGCTATTTATATTACATCGCAAAAAACTATTGATAAATTATCAGTTACAATGAATATAATAATGCGGTTTTGATTACGTTTTCTGATGAAACTAATTTTAAAATTATATTTTAATAATCGAACTTTGTATAAAAAAAAATTTTATTATGTCTATTTGTACATATTTTTATTATAACATTCAATTTGCCGTATTAAATTATTGTTAACACGTGTACCAAAGAGAATAGATTCGAAATATGCGGATGACTAAGTTTATATTTTTAACTTTTTTACGTAATAATAAATAATGATATATACGTATGTTTACCGGGAATAATTTCACCACTGCCGCCGTTTATCAATATTTCCGAATTTATGACGAGATAAAACGACATTCCATTTAAAATACTAAATATGTAACAAATATGGTTTATATATGTCGAAAGGATTGTATAACAAGTCGTACATGTGATATTTTATATTTTTTCGAAGTCACGTCATATACGTAGACGGTTAATCACTATTTACATGCGTCTTCCGAATCAATCAATTATTGCCGTATGATGGTAGAATTATTAGCGTATATCAGTCATTATTTTGTACGTATAGTTGTATTAAAATTAGTATTAACAATCTTTTAATTGTGCTATTTATATTACATCGCAAAAAACTATTGATAAATTATCAGTTACAATGAATATAATAATGCGGTTTTGATTACGTTTTCTGATGAAACTAATTTTAAAATTATATTTTATTAATCGAACATTGTATAAAAAAAAATTTTATTATGTCTATTTGTACATATTTTTATTATAACATTCAATTTGCCGTATTAAATTATTGTTAACACGTGTACCAACGAGAATAGATTCGAAATATGCGGATGACTAAGTTTATATTTTTAACTTTTTTACGTAATAATAAATAATGATATATACGAATGTTTACCGGGAATAATTTCACCACTGCCGCCGTTTATCAATATTTCCGAATTTATGACGAGATAAAACGACATTCCATTTAAAATACTAAATATGTAACAAATATGGTTTATATATGTCGAAAGGATTGTATAACAAGTCGTACATGTGATATTTTATATTTTTTCGACGTCACGTCATATACGTAGACGGTTAATCCCTATTTACATGCGTCTTCCGAATCAATCAATTATTGCCGTATGATGGTAGAATTATTAGCGTATATCAGTCATTATTTTGTACGTATAGTTGTATTAAAATTAGTATTAACAATCTTTTAATTGTGCTATTTATATTACATCGCAAAAAACTATTGATAAATTATCAGTTACAATGAATATAATAATGCGGTTTTGATTACGTTTTCTGATGAAACTAATTTTAAAATTATATTTTAATAATCGAACTTTGTATGAAAAAAAATTTTATTATGTCTATTTGTACATATTTTTATTATAACATTCAATTTGCCGTATTAAATTATTGTTAACACGTGTACCAAAGAGAATAGATTCGAAATATGCGGATGACTAAGTTTATATTTTTAACTTTTTTACGTAATAATAAATAATGATATATACGTATTTTTACCGGGAATAATTTCACCACTGCCGCCGTTTATCAATATTTCCGAATTTATGACGAGATAAAACGACATTCCATTTAAAATACTAAATATGTAACAAATATGGTTTATATATGTCGAAAGGATTGTATAACAAGTCGTACATGTGATATTTTATATTTTTTCGACGTCACGTCATATACGTAGACGGTTAATCACTATTTACATGAATCTTCCGAATCAATCAATTATTGCCGTATGATGGTAGAATTATTAGCGTATATCAGTCATTATTTTGTACGTATAGTTGTATTAAAATTAGTATTAACAATCTTTTAATTGTGCTATTTATATTACATCGCAAAAAACTATTGATAAATTATCAGTTACAATGAATATAATAATGCGGTTTTGATTACGTTTTCTGATGAAACTAATTTTAAAATTATATTTTAATAATCGAACTTTGTATAAAAAAAAATTTTATTATGTCTATTTGTACATATTTTTATTATAACATTCAATTTGCCGTATTAAATTATTGTTAACACGTGTACCAAAGAGAATAGATTCGAAATATGCGGATGACTAAGTTTATATTTTTAACTTTTTTACGTAATAATAAATAATGATATATACGTATTTTTACCGGGAATAATTTCACCACTGCCACCGTTTATCAATATTTCCGAATTTATGACGAGATAAAACGACATTCCATTTAAAATACTAAATATGTAACAAATATGGTTTATATATGTCGAAAGGATTGTATAACAAGTCGTACATGTGATATTTTATATTTTTTCGACGTCACGTCATATACGTAGACGGTTAATCACTATTTACATGAATCTTCCGAATCAATCAATTATTGCCGTATGATGGTAGAATTATTAGCGTATATCAGTCATTATTTTGTTGTATAGTTGTATTAAAATTAGTATTAACAATCTTTTAATTGTGCTATTTATATTACATCGCAAAAAACTATTGATAAATTATCAGTTACAATGAATATAATAATGCAGTTTTGATTACGTTTTCTGATGAAACTAATTTTAAAATTATATTTTATTAATCGAACTTTGTATAAAAAAAAATTTTATTATGTCTATTTGTACATATTTTTATTATAACATTCAATTTGCCGTATTAAATTATTGTTAACACGTGTACCAAAGAGAATAGATTCGAAATATGCGGATGACTAAGTTTATATTTTTAACTTTTTTACGTAATAATAAATAATGATATATACGTATTTTTACCGGGAATAATTTCACCACTGCCGCCGTTTATCAATATTTCCGAATTTATGACGAGATAAAACGACATTCCATTTAAAATACTAAATATGTAACAAATATGGTTTATATATGTCGAAAGGATTGTATAACAAGTCGTACATGTGATATTTTATATTTTTTCGACGTCACGTCATATACGTAGACGGTTAATCACTATTTACATGAATCTTCCGAATCAATCAATTATTGCCGTATGATGGTAGAATTATTAGCGTATATCAGTCATTATTTTGTACGTATATTTGTATTAAAATTAGTATTAACAATCTTTTAATTGTGCTATTTATATTACATCGCAAAAAACTATTGATAAATTATCAGTTACAATGAATATAATAATGCGGTTTTGATTACGTTTTCTGATGAAACTAATTTTAAAATTATATTTTAATAATCGAACTTTGTATAAAAAAAAATTTTATTATGTCTATTTGTACATATTTTTATTATAACATTCAATTTGCCGTATTAAATTATTGTTAACACGTGTACCAAAGAGAATAGATTCGAAATATGCGGATGACTAAGTTTATATTTTTAACATTTTTACGTAATAATAAATAATGATATATACGTATGTTTACCGGGAATAATTTCACCACTGCCGCCGTTTATCAATATTTCCGAATTTATGACGAGATAAAACGACATTCCATTTAAAATACTAAATATGTAACAAATATGGTTTATATATGTCGAAAGGATTGTATAACAAGTCGTACATGTGATATTTTATATTTTTTCGAAGTCACGTCATATACGTAGACGGTTAATCACTATTTACATGCGTCTTCCGAATCAATCAATTATTGCCGTATGATGGTAGAATTATTAGCGTATATCAGTCATTATTTTGTACGTATAGTTGTATTAAAATTAGTATTAACAATCTTTTAATTGTGCTATTTATATTACATCGCAAAAAACTATTGATAAATTATCAGTTACAATGAATATAATAATGCGGTTTTGATTACGTTTTCTGATGAAACTAATTTTAAAATTATATTTTATTAATCGAACATTGTATAAAAAAAAATTTTATTATGTCTATTTGTACATATTTTTATTATAACATTCAATTTGCCGTATTAAATTATTGTTAACACGTGTACCAACGAGAATAGATTCGAAATATGCGGATGACTAAGTTTATATTTTTAACTTTTTTACGTAATAATAAATAATGATATATACGTATGTTTACCGGGAATAATTTCACCACTGCCGCCGTTTATCAATATTTCCGAATTTATGACGAGATAAAACGACATTCCATTTAAAATACTAAATATGTAACAAATATGGTTTATATATGTCGAAAGGATTGTATAACAAGTCGTACATGTGATATTTTATATTTTTTCGAAGTCACGTCATATACGTAGACGGTTAATCACTATTTACATGCGTCTTCCGAATCAATCAATTATTGCCGTATGATGGTAGAATTATTAGCGTATATCAGTCATTATTTTGTACGTATAGTTGTATTAAAATTAGTATTAACAATCTTTTAATTGTGCTATTTATATTACATCGCAAAAAACTATTTATAAATTATCAGTTACAATGAATATAATAATGCGGTTTTGATTACGTTTTCTGATGAAACTAATTATAAAATTATATTTTAATAATCGAACTTTGTATAAAAAAAAATTTTATTATGTCTATTTGTACATATTTTTATTATAACATTCAATTTGCCGTATTAAATTATTGTTAACACGTGTACCAAAGAGAATAGATTCGAAATATGCGGATGACTAAGTTTATATTTTTAACTTTTGTACGTAATAATAAATAATGATATATACGTATGTTTACCGGGAATAATTTCACCACTGCCGCCGTTTATCAATATTTCCGAATTTATGACGAGATAAAACGACATTCCATTTAAAATACTAAATATGTAACAAATATGGTTTATATATGTCGAAAGGATTGTATAACAAGTCGTACATGTGATATTTTATATTTTTTCGACGTCACGTCATATACGTAGACGGTTAATCACTATTTCCATGCGTCTTCCGAATCAATCAATTGTTGCCGTATGATGGTAGAATTATTAGCGTATATCAGTCATTATTTTGTACGTATAGTTGTATTAAAATTAGTATTAACAATCTTTTAATTGTGCTATTTATATTACATCGCAAAAAACTATTGATAAATTATCAGTTACAATGAATATAATAATGCGGTTTTGATTACGTTTTCTGATGAAACTAATTTTAAAATTATATTTTAATAATCGAACTTTGTATAAAAAAAAATTTTATTATGTCTATTTGTACATATTTTTATTATAACATTCAATTTGCCGTATTAAATTATTGTTAACACGTGTACCAAAGAGAATAGATTCGAAATATGCGGATGACTAAGTTTATATTTTTAACTTTTTTACGTAATAATAAATAATGATATATACGTATGTTTACCGGGAATAATTTCACCACTGCCGCCGTTTATCAATATTTCCGAATTTATGACGAGATAAAACGACATTCCATTTAAAATACTAAATATGTAACAAATATGGTTTATATATGTCGAAAGGATTGTATAACAAGTCGTACATGTGATATTTTATATTTTTTCGAAGTCACGTCATATACGTAGACGGTTAATCACTATTTACATGCGTCTTCCGAATCAATCAATTATTGCCGTATGATGGTAGAATTATTAGCGTATATCAGTCATTATTTTGTACGTATAGTTGTATTAAAATTAGTATTAACAATCTTTTAATTGTGCTATTTATATTACATCGCAAAAAACTATTGATAAATTATCAGTTACAATGAATATAATAATGCGGTTTTGATTACGTTTTCTGATGAAACTAATTTTAAAATTATATTTTATTAATCGAACATTGTATAAAAAAAAATTTTATTATGTCTATTTGTACATATTTTTATTATAACATTCAATTTGCCGTATTAAATTATTGTTAACACGTGTACCAACGAGAATAGATTCGAAATATGCGGATGACTAAGTTTATATTTTTAACTTTTTTACGTAATAATAAATAATGATATATACGTATGTTTACCGGGAATAATTTCACCACTGCCGCCGTTTATCAATATTTCCGAATTTATGACGAGATAAAACGACATTCCATTTAAAATACTAAATATGTAACAAATATGGTTTATATATGTCGAAAGGATTGTATAACAAGTCGTACATGTGATATTTTATATTTTTTCGACGTCACGTCATATACGTAGACGGTTAATCGCTATTTACATGCGTCTTCCGAATCAATCAATTATTGCCGTATGATGGTAGAATTATTAGCGTATATCAGTCATTATTTTGTACGTATAGTTGTATTAAAATTAGTATTAACAATCTTTTAATTGTGCTATTTATATTACATCGCAAAAAACTATTGATAAATTATCAGTTACAATGAATATAATAATGCGGTTTTGATTACGTTATCTGATGAAACTAATTTTAAAATTATATTTTAATAATCGAACTTTGTATAAAAAAAAATTTTATTATGTCTATTTGTACATATTTTTATTATAACATTCAATTTGCCGTATTAAATTATTGTTAACACGTGTACCAAAGAGAATAGATTCGAAATATGCGGATGACTAAGTTTATATTTTTAACTTTTTTACGTAATAATAAATAATGATATATACGTATGTTTACCGGGAATAATTTCACCACTGCCGCCGTTTATCAATATTTCCGAATTTATGACGAGATAAAACGACATTCCATTTAAAATACTAAATATGTAACAAATATGGTTTATATATGTCGAAAGGATTGTATAACAAGTCGTACATGTGATATTTTATATTTTTTCGACGTCACGTCATATACGTAGACGGTTAATCACTATTTACATGCGTCTTCCGAATCAATCAATTATTGCCGTATGATGGTAGAATTATTAGCGTATATCAGTCATTATTTTGTACGTATAGTTGTATTAAAATTAGTATTAACAATCTTTTAATTGTGCTATTTATATTACATCGCAAAAAACTATTGATAAATTATCAGTTACAATGAATATAATAATGCGGTTTTGATTACGTTTTCTGATGAAACTAATTTTAAAATTATATTTTAATAATCGAACTTTGTATAAAAAAAAATTTTATTATGTCTATTTGTACATATTTTTATTATAACATTCAATTTGCCGTATTAAATTATTGTTAACACGTGTACCAAAGAGAATAGATTCGAAATATGCGGATGACTAAGTTTATATTTTTAACTTTTTTACGTAATAATAAATAATGATATATACGTATGTTTACCGGGAATAATTTCACCACTGCCGCCGTTTATCAATATTTCCGAATTTATGACGAGATAAAACGACATTCCATTTAAAATACTAAATATGTAACAAATATGGTTTATATATGTCGAAAGGATTGTATAACAAGTCGTACATGTGATATTTTATATTTTTTCGAAGTCACGTCATATACGTAGACGGTTAATCACTATTTACATGCGTCTTCCGAATCAATCAATTATTGCCGTATGATGGTAGAATTATTAGCGTATATCAGTCATTATTTTGTACGTATAGTTGTATTAAAATTAGTATTAACAATCTTTTAATTGTGCTATTTATATTACATCGCAAAAAACTATTGATAAATTATCAGTTACAATGAATATAATAATGCGGTTTTGATTACGTTTTCTGATGAAACTAATTTTAAAATTATATTTTATTAATCGAACATTGTATAAAAAAAAATTTTATTATGTCTATTTGTACATATTTTTATTATAACATTCAATTTGCCGTATTAAATTATTGTTAACACGTGTACCAACGAGAATAGATTCGAAATATGCGGATGACTAAGTTTATATTTTTAACTTTTTTACGTAATAATAAATAATGATATATACGTATGTTTACCGGGAATAATTTCACCACTGCCGCCGTTTATCAATATTTCCGAATTTATGACGAGATAAAACGACATTCCATTTAAAATACTAAATATGTAACAAATATGGTTTATATATGTCGAAAGGATTGTATAACAAGTCGTACATGTGATATTTTATATTTTTTCGACGTCACGTCATATACGTAGACGGTTAATCACTATTTACATGCGTCTTCCGAATCAATCAATTATTGCCGTATGATGGTAGAATTATTAGCGTATATCAGTCATTATTTTGTACGTATAGTTGTATTAAAATTAGTATTAACAATCTTTTAATTGTGCTATTTATATTACATCGCAAAAAACTATTGATAAATTATCAGTTACAATGAATATAATAATGCGGTTTTGATTACGTTTTCTGATGAAACTAATTTTAAAATTATATTTTAATAATCGAACTTTGTATAAAAAAAAATTTTATTATGTCTATTTGTACATATTTTTATTATAACATTCAATTTGCCGTATTAAATTATTGTTAACACGTGTACCAAAGAGAATAGATTCGAAATATGCGGATGACTAAGTTTATATTTTTAACTTTTGTACGTAATAATAAATAATGATATATACGTATGTTTACCGGGAATAATTTCACCACTGCCGCCGTTTATCAATATTTCCGAATTTATGACGAGATAAAACGACATTCCATTTAAAATACTAAATATGTAACAAATATGGTTTATATATGTCGAAAGGATTGTATAACAAGTCGTACATGTGATATTTTATATTTTTTCGACGTTACGTCATATACGTAGACGGTTAATCACTATTTCCATGCGTCTTCCGAATCAATCAATTGTTGCCGTATGATGGTAGAATTATTAGCGTATATCAGTCATTATTTTGTACGTATAGTTGTATTAAAATTAGTATTAACAATCTTTTAATTGTGCTATTTATATTACATCGCAAAAAACTATTGATAAATTATCAGTTACAATGAATATAATAATGCGGTTTTGATTACGTTTTCTGATGAAACTAATTTTAAAATTATATTTTAATAATCGAACTTTGTATAAAAAAAAATTTTATTATGTCTATTTGTACATATTTTTATTATAACATTCAATTTGCCGTATTAAATTATTGTTAACACGTGTACCAAAGAGAATAGATTCGAAATATGCGGATGACTAAGTTTATATTTTTAACTTTTTTACGTAATAATAAATAATGATATATACGTATGTTTACCGGGAATAATTTCACCACTGCCGCCGTTTATCAATATTTCCGAATTTATGACGAGATAAAACGACATTCCATTTAAAATACTAAATATGTAACAAATATGGTTTATATATGTCGAAAGGATTGTATAACAAGTCGTACATGTGATATTTTATATTTTTTCGACGTCACGTCATATACGTAGACGGTTAATCACTATTTACATGAATCTTCCGAATCAATCAATTATTGCCGTATGATGGTAGAATTATTAGCGTATATCAGTCATTATTTTGTACGTATAGTTGTATTAAAATTAGTATTAACAATCTTTTAATTGTGCTATTTATATTACATCGCAAAAAACTATTGATAAATTATCAGTTACAATGAATATAATAATGCGGTTTTGATTACGTTTTCTGATGAAACTAATTTTAAAATTATATTTTAATAATCGAACTTTGTATAAAAAAAAATTTTATTATGTCTATTTGTACATATTTTTATTATAACATTCAATTTGCCGTATTAA
Source organism: Tuberolachnus salignus (assembly GCA_956483605.1). NCBI lineage: Eukaryota > Metazoa > Arthropoda > Insecta > Hemiptera > Aphididae > Tuberolachnus > Tuberolachnus salignus. The sequence continues at coordinate 15,053,405 of OY101437.1, forward strand.
ATTATTGTTAACACGTGTACCAAAGAGAATAGATTCGAAATATGCGGATGACTAAGTTTATATTTTTAACATTTTTACGTAATAATAAATAATGATATATACGTATGTTTACCGGGAATAATTTCACCACTGCCGCCGTTTATCAATATTTCCGAATTTATGACGAGATAAAACGACATTCCATTTAAAATACTAAATATGTAACAAATATGGTTTATATATGTCGAAAGGATTGTATAACAAGTCGTACATGTGATATTTTATATTTTTTCGAAGTCACGTCATATACGTAGACGGTTAATCACTATTTACATGCGTCTTCCGAATCAATCAATTATTGCCGTATGATGGTAGAATTATTAGCGTATATCAGTCATTATTTTGTACGTATAGTTGTATTAAAATTAGTATTAACAATCTTTTAATTGTGCTATTTATATTACATCGCAAAAAACTATTGATAAATTATCAGTTACAATGAATATAATAATGCGGTTTTGATTACGTTTTCTGATGAAACTAATTTTAAAATTATATTTTATTAATCGAACATTGTATAAAAAAAAATTTTATTATGTCTATTTGTACATATTTTTATTATAACATTCAATTTGCCGTATTAAATTATTGTTAACACGTGTACCAACGAGAATAGATTCGAAATATGCGGATGACTAAGTTTATATTTTTAACTTTTTTACGTAATAATAAATAATGATATATACGTATGTTTACCGGGAATAATTTCACCACTGCCGCCGTTTATCAATATTTCCGAATTTATGACGAGATAAAACGACATTCCATTTAAAATACTAAATATGTAACAAATATGGTTTATATATGTCGAAAGGATTGTATAACAAGTCGTACATGTGATATTTTATATTTTTTCGACGTCACGTCATATACGTAGACGGTTAATCACTATTTACATGCGTCTTCCGAATCAATCAATTATTGCCGTATGATGGTAGAATTATTAGCGTATATCAGTCATTATTTTGTACGTATAGTTGTATTAAAATTAGTATTAACAATCTTTTAATTGTGCTATTTATATTACATCGCAAAAAACTATTGATAAATTATCAGTTACAATGAATATAATAATGCGGTTTTGATTACGTTTTCTGATGAAACTAATTTTAAAATTATATTTTAATAATCTAACTTTGTATAAAAAAAAATTTTATTATGTCTATTTGTACATATTTTTATTATAACATTCAATTTGCCGTATTAAATTATTGTTAACACGTGTACCAAAGAGAATAGATTCGAAATATGCGGATGACTAAGTTTATATTTTTAACTTTTTTACGTAATAATAAATAATGATATATACGTATGTTTACCGGGAATAATTTCACCACTGCCGCCGTTTATCAATATTTCCGAATTTATGACGAGATAAAACGACATTCCATTTAAAATACTAAATATGTAACAAATATGGTTTATATATGTCGAAAGGATTGTATAACAAGTCGTACATGTGATATTTTATATTTTTTCGAAGTCACGTCATATACGTAGACGGTTAATCACTATTTACATGCGTCTTCCGAATCAATCAATTATTGCCGTATGATGGTAGAATTATTAGCGTATATCAGTCATTATTTTGTACGTATAGTTGTATTAAAATTAGTATTAACAATCTTTTAATTGTGCTATTTATATTACATCGCAAAAAACTATTGATAAATTATCAGTTACAATGAATATAATAATGCGGTTTTGATTACGTTTTCTGATGAAACTAATTTTAAAATTATATTTTATTAATCGAACATTGTATAAAAAAAAATTTTATTATGTCTATTTGTACATATTTTTATTATAACATTCAATTTGCCGTATTAAATTATTGTTAACACGTGTACCAACGAGAATAGATTCGAAATATGCGGATGACTAAGTTTATATTTTTAACTTTTTTACGTAATAATAAATAATGATATATACGAATGTTTACCGGGAATAATTTCACCACTGCCGCCGTTTATCAATATTTCCGAATTTATGACGAGATAAAACGACATTCCATTTAAAATACTAAATATGTAACAAATATGGTTTATATATGTCGAAAGGATTGTATAACAAGTCGTACATGTGATATTTTATATTTTTTCGACGTCACGTCATATACGTAGACGGTTAATCCCTATTTACATGCGTCTTCCGAATCAATCAATTATTGCCGTATGATGGTAGAATTATTAGCGTATATCAGTCATTATTTTGTACGTATAGTTGTATTAAAATTAGTATTAACAATCTTTTAATTGTGCTATTTATATTACATCGCAAAAAACTATTGATAAATTATCAGTTACAATGAATATAATAATGCGGTTTTGATTACGTTTTCTGATGAAACTAATTTTAAAATTATATTTTAATAATCGAACTTTGTATAAAAAAAAATTTTATTATGTCTATTTGTACATATTTTTATTATAACATTCAATTTGCCGTATTAAATTATTGTTAACACGTGTACCAAAGAGAATAGATTCGAAATATGCGGATGACTAAGTTTATATTTTTAACTTTTTTACGTAATAATAAATAATGATATATACGTATTTTTACCGGGAATAATTTCACCACTGCCGCCGTTTATCAATATTTCCGAATTTATGACGAGATAAAACGACATTCCATTTAAAATACTAAATATGTAACAAATATGGTTTATATATGTCGAAAGGATTGTATAACAAGTCGTACATGTGATATTTTATATTTTTTCGACGTCACGTCATATACGTAGACGGTTAATCACTATTTACATGAATCTTCCGAATCAATCAATTATTGCCGTATGATGGTAGAATTATTAGCGTATATCAGTCATTATTTTGTACGTATAGTTGTATTAAAATTAGTATTAACAATCTTTTAATTGTGCTATTTATATTACATCGCAAAAAACTATTGATAAATTATCAGTTACAATGAATATAATAATGCGGTTTTGATTACGTTTTCTGATGAAACTAATTTTAAAATTATATTTTAATAATCGAACTTTGTATAAAAAAAAATTTTATTATGTCTATTTGTACATATTTTTATTATAACATTCAATTTGCCGTATTAAATTATTGTTAACACGTGTACCAAAGAGAATAGATTCGAAATATGCGGATGACTAAGTTTATATTTTTAACTTTTTTACGTAATAATAAATAATGATATATACGTATTTTTACCGGGAATAATTTCACCACTGCCACCGTTTATCAATATTTCCGAATTTATGACGAGATAAAACGACATTCCATTTAAAATACTAAATATGTAACAAATATGGTTTATATATGTCGAAAGGATTGTATAACAAGTCGTACATGTGATATTTTATATTTTTTCGACGTCACGTCATATACGTAGACGGTTAATCACTATTTACATGAATCTTCCGAATCAATCAATTATTGCCGTATGATGGTAGAATTATTAGCGTATATCAGTCATTATTTTGTTGTATAGTTGTATTAAAATTAGTATTAACAATCTTTTAATTGTGCTATTTATATTACATCGCAAAAAACTATTGATAAATTATCAGTTACAATGAATATAATAATGCGGTTTTGATTACGTTTTCTGATGAAACTAATTTTAAAATTATATTTTAATAATCTAACTTTGTATAAAAAAAAATTTTATTATGTCTATTTGTACATATTTTTATTATAACATTCAATTTGCCGTATTAAATTATTGTTAACACGTGTACCAAAGAGAATAGATTCGAAATATGCGGATGACTAAGTTTATATTTTTAACTTTTTTACGTAATAATAAATAATGATATATACGTATGTTTACCGGGAATAATTTCACCACTGCCGCCGTTTATCAATATTTCCGAATTTATGACGAGATAAAACGACATTCCATTTAAAATACTAAATATGTAACAAATATGGTTTATATATGTCGAAAGGATTGTATAACAAGTCGTACATGTGATATTTTATATTTTTTCGAAGTCACGTCATATACGTAGACGGTTAATCACTATTTACATGCGTCTTCCGAATCAATCAATTATTGCCGTATGATGGTAGAATTATTAGCGTATATCAGTCATTATTTTGTACGTATAGTTGTATTAAAATTAGTATTAACAATCTTTTAATTGTGCTATTTATATTACATCGCAAAAAACTATTTATAAATTATCAGTTACAATGAATATAATAATGCGGTTTTGATTACGTTTTCTGATGAAACTAATTATAAAATTATATTTTAATAATCGAACTTTGTATAAAAAAAAATTTTATTATGTCTATTTGTACATATTTTTATTATAACATTCAATTTGCCGTATTAAATTATTGTTAACACGTGTACCAAAGAGAATAGATTCGAAATATGCGGATGACTAAGTTTATATTTTTAACTTTTGTACGTAATAATAAATAATGATATATACGTATGTTTACCGGGAATAATTTCACCACTGCCGCCGTTTATCAATATTTCCGAATTTATGACGAGATAAAACGACATTCCATTTAAAATACTAAATATGTAACAAATATGGTTTATATATGTCGAAAGGATTGTATAACAAGTCGTACATGTGATATTTTATATTTTTTCGACGTCACGTCATATACGTAGACGGTTAATCACTATTTCCATGCGTCTTCCGAATCAATCAATTGTTGCCGTATGATGGTAGAATTATTAGCGTATATCAGTCATTATTTTGTACGTATAGTTGTATTAAAATTAGTATTAACAATCTTTTAATTGTGCTATTTATATTACATCGCAAAAAACTATTGATAAATTATCAGTTACAATGAATATAATAATGCGGTTTTGATTACGTTTTCTGATGAAACTAATTTTAAAATTATATTTTAATAATCGAACTTTGTATAAAAAAAAATTTTATTATGTCTATTTGTACATATTTTTATTATAACATTCAATTTGCCGTATTAAATTATTGTTAACACGTGTACCAAAGAGAATAGATTCGAAATATGCGGATGACTAAGTTTATATTTTTAACTTTTTTACGTAATAATAAATAATGATATATACGTATGTTTACCGGGAATAATTTCACCACTGCCGCCGTTTATCAATATTTCCGAATTTATGACGAGATAAAACGACATTCCATTTAAAATACTAAATATGTAACAAATATGGTTTATATATGTCGAAAGGATTGTATAACAAGTCGTACATGTGATATTTTATATTTTTTCGAAGTCACGTCATATACGTAGACGGTTAATCACTATTTACATGCGTCTTCCGAATCAATCAATTATTGCCGTATGATGGTAGAATTATTAGCGTATATCAGTCATTATTTTGTACGTATAGTTGTATTAAAATTAGTATTAACAATCTTTTAATTGTGCTATTTATATTACATCGCAAAAAACTATTGATAAATTATCAGTTACAATGAATATAATAATGCGGTTTTGATTACGTTTTCTGATGAAACTAATTTTAAAATTATATTTTATTAATCGAACATTGTATAAAAAAAAATTTTATTATGTCTATTTGTACATATTTTTATTATAACATTCAATTTGCCGTATTAAATTATTGTTAACACGTGTACCAACGAGAATAGATTCGAAATATGCGGATGACTAAGTTTATATTTTTAACTTTTTTACGTAATAATAAATAATGATATATACGTATGTTTACCGGGAATAATTTCACCACTGCCGCCGTTTATCAATATTTCCGAATTTATGACGAGATAAAACGACATTCCATTTAAAATACTAAATATGTAACAAATATGGTTTATATATGTCGAAAGGATTGTATAACAAGTCGTACATGTGATATTTTATATTTTTTCGACGTCACGTCATATACGTAGACGGTTAATCGCTATTTACATGCGTCTTCCGAATCAATCAATTATTGCCGTATGATGGTAGAATTATTAGCGTATATCAGTCATTATTTTGTACGTATAGTTGTATTAAAATTAGTATTAACAATCTTTTAATTGTGCTATTTATATTACATCGCAAAAAACTATTGATAAATTATCAGTTACAATGAATATAATAATGCGGTTTTGATTACGTTATCTGATGAAACTAATTTTAAAATTATATTTTAATAATCGAACTTTGTATAAAAAAAAATTTTATTATGTCTATTTGTACATATTTTTATTATAACATTCAATTTGCCGTATTAAATTATTGTTAACACGTGTACCAAAGAGAATAGATTCGAAATATGCGGATGACTAAGTTTATATTTTTAACTTTTTTACGTAATAATAAATAATGATATATACGTATGTTTACCGGGAATAATTTCACCACTGCCGCCGTTTATCAATATTTCCGAATTTATGACGAGATAAAACGACATTCCATTTAAAATACTAAATATGTAACAAATATGGTTTATATATGTCGAAAGGATTGTATAACAAGTCGTACATGTGATATTTTATATTTTTTCGACGTCACGTCATATACGTAGACGGTTAATCACTATTTACATGCGTCTTCCGAATCAATCAATTATTGCCGTATGATGGTAGAATTATTAGCGTATATCAGTCATTATTTTGTACGTATAGTTGTATTAAAATTAGTATTAACAATCTTTTAATTGTGCTATTTATATTACATCGCAAAAAACTATTGATAAATTATCAGTTACAATGAATATAATAATGCGGTTTTGATTACGTTTTCTGATGAAACTAATTTTAAAATTATATTTTAATAATCTAACTTTGTATAAAAAAAAATTTTATTATGTCTATTTGTACATATTTTTATTATAACATTCAATTTGCCGTATTAAATTATTGTTAACACGTGTACCAAAGAGAATAGATTCGAAATATGCGGATGACTAAGTTTATATTTTTAACTTTTTTACGTAATAATAAATAATGATATATACGTATGTTTACCGGGAATAATTTCACCACTGCCGCCGTTTATCAATATTTCCGAATTTATGACGAGATAAAACGACATTCCATTTAAAATACTAAATATGTAACAAATATGGTTTATATATGTCGAAAGGATTGTATAACAAGTCGTACATGTGATATTTTATATTTTTTCGAAGTCACGTCATATACGTAGACGGTTAATCACTATTTACATGCGTCTTCCGAATCAATCAATTATTGCCGTATGATGGTAGAATTATTAGCGTATATCAGTCATTATTTTGTACGTATAGTTGTATTAAAATTAGTATTAACAATCTTTTAATTGTGCTATTTATATTACATCGCAAAAAACTATTGATAAATTATCAGTTACAATGAATATAATAATGCGGTTTTGATTACGTTTTCTGATGAAACTAATTTTAAAATTATATTTTATTAATCGAACATTGTATAAAAAAAAATTTTATTATGTCTATTTGTACATATTTTTATTATAACATTCAATTTGCCGTATTAAATTATTGTTAACACGTGTACCAACGAGAATAGATTCGAAATATGCGGATGACTAAGTTTATATTTTTAACTTTTTTACGTAATAATAAATAATGATATATACGAATGTTTACCGGGAATAATTTCACCACTGCCGCCGTTTATCAATATTTCCGAATTTATGACGAGATAAAACGACATTCCATTTAAAATACTAAATATGTAACAAATATGGTTTATATATGTCGAAAGGATTGTATAACAAGTCGTACATGTGATATTTTATATTTTTTCGACGTCACGTCATATACGTAGACGGTTAATCCCTATTTACATGCGTCTTCCGAATCAATCAATTATTGCCGTATGATGGTAGAATTATTAGCGTATATCAGTCATTATTTTGTACGTATAGTTGTATTAAAATTAGTATTAACAATCTTTTAATTGTGCTATTTATATTACATCGCAAAAAACTATTGATAAATTATCAGTTACAATGAATATAATAATGCGGTTTTGATTACGTTTTCTGATGAAACTAATTTTAAAATTATATTTTAATAATCGAACTTTGTATAAAAAAAAATTTTATTATGTCTATTTGTACATATTTTTATTATAACATTCAATTTGCCGTATTAAATTATTGTTAACACGTGTACCAAAGAGAATAGATTCGAAATATGCGGATGACTAAGTTTATATTTTTAACTTTTTTACGTAATAATAAATAATGATATATACGTATTTTTACCGGGAATAATTTCACCACTGCCGCCGTTTATCAATATTTCCGAATTTATGACGAGATAAAACGACATTCCATTTAAAATACTAAATATGTAACAAATATGGTTTATATATGTCGAAAGGATTGTATAACAAGTCGTACATGTGATATTTTATATTTTTTCGACGTCACGTCATATACGTAGACGGTTAATCACTATTTACATGAATCTTCCGAATCAATCAATTATTGCCGTATGATGGTAGAATTATTAGCGTATATCAGTCATTATTTTGTACGTATAGTTGTATTAAAATTAGTATTAACAATCTTTTAATTGTGCTATTTATATTACATCGCAAAAAACTATTGATAAATTATCAGTTACAATGAATATAATAATGCGGTTTTGATTACGTTTTCTGATGAAACTAATTTTAAAATTATATTTTAATAATCGAACTTTGTATAAAAAAAAATTTTATTATGTCTATTTGTACATATTTTTATTATAACATTCAATTTGCCGTATTAAATTATTGTTAACACGTGTACCAAAGAGAATAGATTCGAAATATGCGGATGACTAAGTTTATATTTTTAACTTTTTTACGTAATAATAAATAATGATATATACGTATTTTTACCGGGAATAATTTCACCACTGCCACCGTTTATCAATATTTCCGAATTTATGACGAGATAAAACGACATTCCATTTAAAATACTAAATATGTAACAAATATGGTTTATATATGTCGAAAGGATTGTATAACAAGTCGTACATGTGATATTTTATATTTTTTCGACGTCACGTCATATACGTAGACGGTTAATCACTATTTACATGAATCTTCCGAATCAATCAATTATTGCCGTATGATGGTAGAATTATTAGCGTATATCAGTCATTATTTTGTTGTATAGTTGTATTAAAATTAGTATTAACAATCTTTTAATTGTGCTATTTATATTACATCGCAAAAAACTATTGATAAATTATCAGTTACAATGAATATAATAATGCGGTTTTGATTACGTTTTCTGATGAAACTAATTTTAAAATTATATTTTAATAATCTAACTTTGTATAAAAAAAAATTTTATTATGTCTATTTGTACATATTTTTATTATAACATTCAATTTGCCGTATTAAATTATTGTTAACACGTGTACCAAAGAGAATAGATTCGAAATATGCGGATGACTAAGTTTATATTTTTAACTTTTTTACGTAATAATAAATAATGATATATACGTATGTTTACCGGGAATAATTTCACCACTGCCGCCGTTTATCAATATTTCCGAATTTATGACGAGATAAAACGACATTCCATTTAAAATACTAAATATGTAACAAATATGGTTTATATATGTCGAAAGGATTGTATAACAAGTCGTACATGTGATATTTTATATTTTTTCGAAGTCACGTCATATACGTAGACGGTTAATCACTATTTACATGCGTCTTCCGAATCAATCAATTATTGCCGTATGATGGTAGAATTATTAGCGTATATCAGTCATTATTTTGTACGTATAGTTGTATTAAAATTAGTATTAACAATCTTTTAATTGTGCTATTTATATTACATCGCAAAAAACTATTTATAAATTATCAGTTACAATGAATATAATAATGCGGTTTTGATTACGTTTTCTGATGAAACTAATTATAAAATTATATTTTAATAATCGAACTTTGTATAAAAAAAAATTTTATTATGTCTATTTGTACATATTTTTATTATAACATTCAATTTGCCGTATTAAATTATTGTTAACACGTGTACCAAAGAGAATAGATTCGAAATATGCGGATGACTAAGTTTATATTTTTAACTTTTGTACGTAATAATAAATAATGATATATACGTATGTTTACCGGGAATAATTTCACCACTGCCGCCGTTTATCAATATTTCCGAATTTATGACGAGATAAAACGACATTCCATTTAAAATACTAAATATGTAACAAATATGGTTTATATATGTCGAAAGGATTGTATAACAAGTCGTACATGTGATATTTTATATTTTTTCGACGTCACGTCATATACGTAGACGGTTAATCACTATTTCCATGCGTCTTCCGAATCAATCAATTGTTGCCGTATGATGGTAGAATTATTAGCGTATATCAGTCATTATTTTGTACGTATAGTTGTATTAAAATTAGTATTAACAATCTTTTAATTGTGCTATTTATATTACATCGCAAAAAACTATTGATAAATTATCAGTTACAATGAATATAATAATGCGGTTTTGATTACGTTTTCTGATGAAACTAATTTTAAAATTATATTTTAATAATCGAACTTTGTATAAAAAAAAATTTTATTATGTCTATTTGTACATATTTTTATTATAACATTCAATTTGCCGTATTAAATTATTGTTAACACGTGTACCAAAGAGAATAGATTCGAAATATGCGGATGACTAAGTTTATATTTTTAACTTTTTTACGTAATAATAAATAATGATATATACGTATGTTTACCGGGAATAATTTCACCACTGCCGCCGTTTATCAATATTTCCGAATTTATGACGAGATAAAACGACATTCCATTTAAAATACTAAATATGTAACAAATATGGTTTATATATGTCGAAAGGATTGTATAACAAGTCGTACATGTGATATTTTATATTTTTTCGAAGTCACGTCATATACGTAGACGGTTAATCACTATTTACATGCGTCTTCCGAATCAATCAATTATTGCCGTATGATGGTAGAATTATTAGCGTATATCAGTCATTATTTTGTACGTATAGTTGTATTAAAATTAGTATTAACAATCTTTTAATTGTGCTATTTATATTACATCGCAAAAAACTATTGATAAATTATCAGTTACAATGAATATAATAATGCGGTTTTGATTACGTTTTCTGATGAAACTAATTTTAAAATTATATTTTATTAATCGAACATTGTATAAAAAAAAATTTTATTATGTCTATTTGTACATATTTTTATTATAACATTCAATTTGCCGTATTAAATTATTGTTAACACGTGTACCAACGAGAATAGATTCGAAATATGCGGATGACTAAGTTTATATTTTTAACTTTTTTACGTAATAATAAATAATGATATATACGTATGTTTACCGGGAATAATTTCACCACTGCCGCCGTTTATCAATATTTCCGAATTTATGACGAGATAAAACGACATTCCATTTAAAATACTAAATATGTAACAAATATGGTTTATATATGTCGAAAGGATTGTATAACAAGTCGTACATGTGATATTTTATATTTTTTCGACGTCACGTCATATACGTAGACGGTTAATCGCTATTTACATGCGTCTTCCGAATCAATCAATTATTGCCGTATGATGGTAGAATTATTAGCGTATATCAGTCATTATTTTGTACGTATAGTTGTATTAAAATTAGTATTAACAATCTTTTAATTGTGCTATTTATATTACATCGCAAAAAACTATTGATAAATTATCAGTTACAATGAATATAATAATGCGGTTTTGATTACGTTTTCTGATGAAACTAATTTTAAAATTATATTTTAATAATCGAACTTTGTATAAAAAAAGATTTTATTATGTCTATTTGTACATATTTTTATTATAACATTCAATTTGCCGTATTAAATTATTGTTAACACGTGTACCAAAGAGAATAGATTCGAAATATGCGGATGACTAAGTTTATATTTTTAACTTTTTTACGTAATAATAAATAATGATATATACGTATGTTTACCGGGAATAATTTCACCACTGCCGCCGTTTATCAATATTTCCGAATTTATGACGAGATAAAACGACATTCCACTTAAAATACTAAATATGTAACAAATATGGTTTATATATGTCGAAAGGATTGTATAACAAGTCGTACAAGTGATATTTTATATTTTTTCAACGTCACGTCATATACGTAGACGGTTAATCACTATTTACATGAATCTTCCGAATCAATCAATTATTGCCGTATGATGGTAGAATTATTAGCGTATATCAGTCATTATTTTGTACGTATAGTTGTATTAAAATTAGTATTAACAATCTTTTAATTGTGCTATTTATATTACATCGCAAAAAACTATTGATAAATTATCAGTTACAATGAATATAATAATGCGGTTTTGATTACGTTTTCTGATGAAACTAATTTTAAAATTATATTTTAATAATCGAACTTTGTATAAAAAAAAATTTTATTATGTCTATTTGTACATATTTTTATTATAACATTCAATTTGCCGTATTAAATTATTGTTAACACGTGTACCAAAGAGAATAGATTCGAAATATGCGGATGACTAAGTTTATATTTTTAACTTTTTTACGTAATAATAAATAATGATATATACGTATTTTTACCGGGAATAATTTCACCACTGCCACCGTTTATCAATATTTCCGAATTTATGACGAGATAAAACGACATTCCATTTAAAATACTAAATATGTAACAAATATGGTTTATATATGTCGAAAGGATTGTATAACAAGTCGTACATGTGATATTTTATATTTTTTCGACGTCACGTCATATACGTAGACGGTTAATCACTATTTACATGAATCTTCCGAATCAATCAATTATTGCCGTATGATGGTAGAATTATTAGCGTATATCAGTCATTATTTTGTTGTATAGTTGTATTAAAATTAGTATTAACAATCTTTTAATTGTGCTATTTATATTACATCGCAAAAAACTATTGATAAATTATCAGTTACAATGAATATAATAATGCGGTTTTGATTACGTTTTCTGATGAAACTAATTTTAAAATTATATTTTAATAATCAAACTTTGTATAAAAAAAAATTTTATTATGTCTATTTGTACATATTTTTATTATAACATTCAATTTGCCGTATTAAATTATTGTTAACACGTGTACCAAAGAGAATAGATTCGAAATATGCGGATGACTAAGTTTATATTTTTAACTTTTTTACGTAATAATAAATAATGATATATACGTATGTTTACCGGGAATAATTTCACCACTGCCGCCGTTTATCAATATTTCCGAATTTATGACGAGATAAAACGACATTCCATTTAAAATACTAAATATGTAACAAATATGGTTTATATATGTCGAAAGGATTGTATAACAAGTCGTACATGTGATATTTTATATTTTTTCGACGTCACGTCATATACGTAGACGGTTAATCACTATTTACATGCGTCTTCCGAATCAATCAATTATTGCCGTATGATGGTAGAATTATTAGCGTATATCAGTCATTATTTTGTACGTATAGTTGTATTAAAATTAGTATTAACAATCTTTTAATTGTGCTATTTATATTACATCGCAAAAAACTATTGATAAATTATCAGTTACAATGAATATAATAATGCGGTTTTGATTACGTTTTCTGATGAAACTAATTTTAAAATTATATTTTAATAATCGAACTTTGTATAAAAAAAAATTTTATTATGTCTATTTGTACATATTTTTATTATAACATTCAATTTGCCGTATTAAATTATTGTTAACACGTGTACCAAAGAGAATAGATTCGAAATATGCGGATGACTAAGTTTATATTTTTAACTTTTTTACGTAATAATAAATAATGATATATACGTATGTTTACCGGGAATAATTTCACCACTGCCGCCGTTTATCAATATTTCCGAATTTATGACGAGATAAAACGACATTCCATTTAAAATACTAAATATGTAACAAATATGGTTTATATATGACGAAAGGATTGTATAACAAGTCGTACATGTGATATTTTATATTTTTTCGACGTCACGTCATATACGTAGACGGTTAATCACTATTTACATGCGTCTTCCGAATCAATCAATTATTGCCGTATGATGGTAGAATTATTAGCGTATATCAGTCATAATTTTGTACGTATAGTTGTATTAAAATTAGTATTAACAATCTTTTAATTGTGCTATTTATAATACATCGCAAAAAACTATTGATAAATTATCAGTTACAATGAATATAATAATGCGGTTTTGATTACGTTTTCTGATGAAACTAATTTTAAAATTATATTTTAATAATCGAACTTTGTATAAAAAAAAATTTTATTATGTCTATTTGTACATATTTTTATTATAACATTCAATTTGCCGTATTAAATTATTGTTAACACGTGTACCAAAGAGAATAGATTCGAAATATGCGGATGACTAAGTTTATATTTTTAACTTTTTTACGTAATAATAAATAATGATATATACGTATGTTTACCGGGAATAATTTTACCACTGCCGCCGTTTATCAATATTTCCGAATTTATGACGAGATAAAACGACATTCCATTTAAAATACTAAATATGTAACAAATATGGTTTATATATGTCGAAAGGATTGTATAACAAGTCGTACATGTGATATTTTATATTTTTTCGACGTCACGTCATATACGTAGACGGTTAATCACTATTTACATGCATCTTCCGAATCAATCAATTATTGCCGTATGATAGTAGAATTATTAGCGTATATCAGTCATTATTTTGTACGTATAGTTGTATTAAAATTAGTATTAACAATCTTTTAATTGTGCTATTTATATTACATCGCAAAAAACTATTTATAAATTATCAGTTACAATGAATATAATAATGCGGTTTTGATTACGTTTTCTGATGAAACTAATTTTAAAATTATATTTTAATAATCGAACTTTGTATAAAAAAAGATTTTATTATGTCTATTTGTACATATTTTTATTATAACATTCAATTTGCCGTATTAAATTATTGTTAACACGTGTACCAAAGAGAATAGATTCGAAATATGCGGATGACTAAGTTTATATTTTTAACTTTTTTACGTAATAATAAATAATGATATATACGTATGTTTACCGGGAATAATTTCACTACTGCCGCCGTTTATCAATATTTCCGAATTTATGACGAGATAAAACGACATTCCATTTAAAATACTAAATATGTAACAAATATGGTTTATATATGACGAAAGGATTGTATAACAAGTCGTACATGTGATATTTTATATTTTTTCGACGTCACGTCATATACGTAGACGGTTAATCACTATTTACATGCGTCTTCCGAATCAATCAATTATTGCCGTATGATGGTAGAATTATTAGCGTATATCAGTCATTATTTTGTACGTATAGTTGTATTAAAATTAGTATTAACAATCTTTTAATTGTGCTATTTATAATACATCGCAAAAAACTATTGATAAATTATCAGTTACAATGAATATAATAATGCGGTTTTGATTACGTTTTCTGATGAAACTAATTTTAAAATTATATTTTAATAATCGAACTTTGTATAAAAAAAAATTTTATTATGTCTATTTGTACATATTTTTATTATAACATTCAATTTGCCGTATTAAATTATTGTTAACACGTGTACCAAAGAGAATAGATTCGAAATATGCGGATGACTAAGTTTATATTTTTAACTTTTTTACGTAATAATAAATAATGATATATACGTATGTTTACCGGGAATAATTTTACCACTGCCGCTGTTTATCAATATTTCCGAATTTATGACGAGATAAAACGACATTCCATTTAAAATACTAAATATGTAACAAATATGGTTTATATATGTCGAAAGGATTGTATAACAATTCGTACATGTGATATTTTATATTTTTTCGACGTCACGTCATATACGTAGACGGTTAATCACTATTTACATGCATCTTCCGAATCAATCAATTATTGCCGTATGATAGTAGAATTATTAGCGTATATCAGTCATTATTTTGTACGTATAGTTGTATTAAAATTAGTATTAACAATCTTTTAATTGTGCTATTTATATTACATCGCAAAAAACTATTGATAAATTATCAGTTACAATGAATATAATAATGCGGTTTTGATTACGTTTTCTGATGAAACTAATTTTAAAATTATATTTTAATAATCGAACTTTGTATAAAAAAAAATCTTATTATGTCTATTTGTACATATTTTTATTATAACATTCAATTTGCCGTATTAAATTATTGTTAACACGTGTACCAAAGAGAATAGATTCGAAATATGCGAATGACTAAGTTTATATTTTTAACTTTCTTACGTAATAATAAATAATGATATATACGTATGTTTACCGGGAATATTTTCACTACTGCCGCCGTTTATCAATATTTCCGAATTTATGACGAGATAAAACGACATTCCATTTAAAATACTAAATATGTAACAAATATGGTTTATATATGTCGAAAGGATTGTATAACAAGTCGTACATGTGATATTTTATATTTTTTCGACGTCACGTCATATACGTAGACGGTTAATCACTATTTACATGCGTCTTCCGAATCAATCAATTGTTGCCGTATGATGGTAGAATTATTAGCGTATATCAGTCATTATTTTGTACGTATAGTTGTATTAAAATTAGTATTAACAATCTTTTAATTGTGCTATTTATATTACATCGCAAAAAACTATTGATAAATTATCAGTTACAATGAATATAATAATGCGGTTTTGATTACGTTTTCTGATGAAACTAATTTTAAAATTATATTTTAATAATCGAACTTTGTATAAAAAAAAATTTTATTATGTCTATTTGTACATATTTTTATTATAACATTCAATTTGCCGTATAAAATTATTGTTAACACGTGTACCAAAGAGAATAGATTCGAAATATGCGAATGACTAATTTTATATTTTTAACTTTTTTACCTAATAATAAATAATGATATATACGTATAAAATTTTTTTTTATACAAAGTTCGATTATTAAAAAAAAATTTTAAAATTAGGTTCATCAGAATACGTAATCAAAACCGCATTATTATATTCATTGTAACTGATAATTTATCAGTAGTTTTTTGCGATGTAATATAAATAGCACAATAAAAAGATTGTTAATACTAATTTTAATACAACTATACGTACAAAATAATGACTGATATACGCTGATAATTCTACTATCATACGGCAATAATTGATTGATACGAAAGATGCATGTCAATAACGATTAACCGGCTACGTATATGACGTGACGTCGAAAACATATAAAATATCTTATGTACGACTGTTAATACAATCCATTCTACATATATAAACCATATTTGTTACATATTTAGTATTATAAATGGAATGTCGTTTTATCTCGTCATAAATTCGGAAATATTGATTTATGGCGGTAGTGGTGAAATTATACCCGGTAAACATACGTATATATCATTATTTATTATTACGTAAAAAAGTTACAAATATAAATTTAGTCATTCGCACATTTCGAATCTATTCTCTTTGATAAACGTGTTAATAATAATTTAATACGGCAAATTGAAAGCTATAATAAAAATATGTATATATAGACATTATAAAAACTTTTTTATACCATGTTCAATTATTAAAAAAATTTTACGAGTTTCTTCGGAATACGTAATCAAAATCTATACCTAGGCCGCCGAGAGAACGCTACTGGGCGGCGACCATAGACGTCTGTTCTTGCACATTCTCACCACTAAACTTTGCCAAACGCTGGCCGCCGTTAACTCGCGTCGCCGCAACCGTCACCACCACTGTCGCTCACTCTGCCGCCACCGCTGCCGACGTCATCGAAATGGTTCAGTGGTGGTTTTGTATACAGCGCGTGCTATAGTGATTTCACATATTTTACGTTTTGATATACAATAGTCACCAAATTTTTTGCGACCTTTTTTATTTTAGTACCAATCGTCTTAATTGGTTTTTGCGTGCTTTAACATATATTGGTTTTTTTATTATAATATCATGGATCTCGTGGATATTTCTCCTTCCAAAAAACATCCTCGTGGAAAAGTAAGTGTTTGTATGAATATTTTTCTATTTCAAATTCTTAATTTTTAAATACATATTTTTTCTTTAGTTTGTTGGTACAGGTCAAAAGCAGATCATCATCAATCTGTACAAAGAGAAGGTCAAGCAAGAAATTGAAAACCCAGATATGCCCCGATTGAATTATAGACAAATTCTTACCGCAATTTCAAAATTAAGCGGAATTGGACTACGTTCAATACAAACAACATTGGCTGAATATAAAAATAAAGGTACTGTTTTATCACCAAATAAGAAAAAATATAGACCTACAATACTCGAAATAGTAGACGACTTTGATAAACATGCTATTAGGCGAAAAATACATGGTTTTTGGTTGAACCGTGAAATACCGACAATTGTAAAAATGTTAACTGCAATTAATGAAGATGAAACTTTACCAAATCTTAAACGTACTTCGTTTCAAAGAATACTAAAAGATTTGCAATTTGTTTATGTAAAAAAATCACGTAATAGTGCGCTTATTGAAAGAGAGGACATAATACTTTGGCGTGGAAGATATTTAGATCAAATTAGGCAATACAGAATTCAAAACAGACCAATATATTACTTGGACGAAACGTGGGTAAACGCAAGGGAAAAACATACCAAAACATGGCACGACAAAACAATAAATTCGCTGCGTGACGCATTCCTTAATGGCCTCACAACGGAACAAAAGGAACCCTCGAGCAAAGGTAAGCGACTCATTGTATTACATATCGGTTCAACTGACGGTTTCGTACCTGGTGGTCTATTGTGTGTCAAGTCAAAAACTAATTCATTGGACTATCACGATGAAATGAACAGTAATACCTTTTTTAAATGGTTTGAAAAAATTCTACTGTTTCTCAAAGAAAATGCTGTCATTGTAATGGACAACGCCCCCTATCATTCCGTGATGAAAGATCCGATCCCAGTGATGTCTTGGAAAAAAAATGATATTATAAGTTGGCTAGAAAGTAAAGGTGAGATTATTACTTATCCAACAACAAAAGGGGTATTATTATCTAAAGTCAAAGCTATTAAATCACAATACGACAAATACGTTATAGACGAGTACGACGCAAAACAATACAACAAAACTATATTAAGATTGCCCCCATATCACTGCGAGCTGAACCCAATCGAGCTCGCATGGTCGTCTGTTAAAAATTATGTCCGAACGCACAATAATACCTTTAAATTGAAAGATGTATAGGAGTTATTAAAAAAAGGCGTGGAACATGTAACACCGGAAATGTGGACGAATTTCGTTGGGCACGTCATTACGGAGGAGGAAAAATTATGGAAAGTCGACAGCATCACCGATGATTTTATGGACGAAGAACCTGAAGAAGGAACACGTCATATCCTAACCACAGGTGATACAAGTTCGGATTCTAACACAGATTAATTTCTTTGTATTTTAATATTATTTGCATAAAACGTGTAAAAATGTATAAATTATATGTTGTACAAATTTATGTTTGAATAAATGAATAAACGCATTTATTAAATATTTATATTACATTTGTTGTATACCATATGTGACAGTCGTCTGTTGTAATTATTTTTATTTTGATTCGCCGTATATAGACACTTGTTGCTGCTCGGCAGCGGCGGCCGTGTAATTAATCAACGATCACCGCGTAGTAAGTGGGGGTATTTACGGTGGCGTATTGTTACGAAAACGCGGAGCTCGTTCATTAAGATGCGCGAAGGAGTAGCGTTCTCTCGGCGGCCTAAGTATACTCATTGTTAAACGTTATACAATCCAATTTTAAAATAAATAAAAAAAAAATACCAATAAAAAAAAATATTTACTTAATAGGTCGAAAACGACACTTGTTCGAAAACGACCTAACCAAATTTTAGAACCCCTGAAAATCAAAAAAATAAGAAGTGCCCCTCTTTGTATTTTTTCAAAAAAAAATTTATCATGTTTTTCCACAATTTAAAAATTGAAAAATTTCTGCACATTGTAAAACATAATACAAACAAATTTTAAACTATATTAAAGAAATGAAAAAAAAAAATTTAAATAATTGGTCGAAAAAGACACTTGTTCGAAAACGACCTAACTAAATTTTAAAACCTCTGAAAATCAAAAAACTAAGAATTGCCCCCTCGTTGTATTTTTTTAAGAAAAAAATTGATCATTTTTTCCACAATTTAATAATTGAAAAGCTTCTACACATTGTTAAACGTTATACAATCCAATTTTAAAATAAATAAAAAAAAAAATACCAATAAAAAAAATATTTACTTTATTGATCGAAAACGACACTTTTTCGAAAACGAACTAACCATATTTTAAAACCCTTGAAAATCATAAAAATAAGAAGTGCCCTATACAACGCTATGGTACGCAGTAGTATACGCACCCGAGGAGATTTCATAAGAATTTCGATGGCGAAAACCTGCAATAACACATATAATACGTATATGGTAGTTATAATGATAGTAATAATTGGGAGACAAAACGAAACGCGATATTTCAGTAGATATACGTATACGCGTGTGTAATGGTTTTGTACGAGTACATTGGGTACGTTGTACGTCGTACGGTGTAGGCAGAATTTATTTATTTACCGATCGAAAATTTGCGCTCGTGTGTATTACAATACGACCGCACCTATATAATTTATGCACACCGTATAACACAATAATCGGGCGATTCGCTTTCACCGCCCACGTATATACGCAAATACGCGTATATTACAGGTGCGCACCGCCCGAGATTGTTTAGACGAATTTCCCGACGTGCCTAAACGCCGAAATTATTATTTTTTTTTTCGCATATAACGTCGGTGCCGAATAAACCGATAATTGTCCGTGAAACAAAATATTATATTGTCACGCCGTTGTGTGCGGGCGCTCGCGATTCATAAAAATAATATTTGTCCAATGCAAAACGCACACGCGGTTTAGGCTGTCGTTTTTAACACCGACTTACACTGGCCACGGCCGGACGAAAGATGCGCGGAGGTTCGCAGGTTATTATTATTATTTTTTTTTTTTTTTTTGTTTCAAGAGCGTACAATTTTATTGCAGTATTGTTACTTAGAAATAGTGTTCGGAAACAATTTTAAGTATATTCCGAATAATTCTTTCGGATGTACCGATATTTAATACTTTAATCGCTTACGAAAGTAATTTCCAACGATAAATCATTGCATAAGGAAAACGATTTCGAGTGGAGTAGTAACCCAGAAATCGATAAAAAAAAAAAAAAAAAAAAACATAAAAAGCAATTTTTTGGAAAAATGATTGAGTAATTCGAAAAAGTATTCAAATAAAATACCAACAGACGAGAAATCCGCATATTTTAAGGCATGAGCATTTTTACTTACTGAACAAGTGTTTTCTGATAAATAAAAACACATCTTTATAAAATTAATGAAATCTTTGTATTATTTCAAGAAAAAAATTGATCATGTTTTTCCACAATTTAATAATTGAAAAGCTTCTTCACATTGTTAAATGTTATACAAACCAATTTTAAAATAAATAAAAAAAATATTTACCTAATAGGTCGAAAACGACACTTGTTCGAAAACGACCTAACCAAATTTTAGAACCCCTGAAAATCAAAAAAATAAGAAGTGCCCCTCTTTGTATTTTTTTAAAAAAATAAATGATCATGTTTTTCCACAATTAAAAAATTGAAAAATTTCTGCGGATTGTAAAACTTTATACAAAAAAATTTTAACTATATTAAAAATATATAAATATTTACTTGTTCGAAGACGACACTCGACCGATAACGTCACTTGGTCGAATGCTACTCTTGTTCGAACACGACACTCGACCGATAACGTCATTTGGTCGAATGCAACACTTGTTCGAACACGACACTCGATCGATAACGTCACTTGGTCGATAGCAACACTTGTTCGAACACGACATTTAACTCCGTATACATACGCGGCTCAATCGAATTCAGCCGGTATTATTCGTGAAATGGCCTACTTTAAAGCTTTAAAGAATATAATACAATATAATTTCGTTTTCGGTCAAATTAGTATTTTTCCCCTTTTGCATTTCGTCTGATTTCGTTAATAGTTTTATATTTATTTGGAAAATTATTTGTATTACTTTCCGCTCTACGCATGTCGAATCCGGGACATGTGTCCGAACGATCGTCAATTTCCACCTAGTGTTTAACGGAATGCAACGAAAAAAAATGTACTGAACTGGCACTCGGATTTACGAATGCGGAGTGTCGAAACAATTTCGTTGTGCTCTTTGTTGTCGCGAAGATTTTGACCAGAAAACCGCGTCGAAATCGCACATGGGCTGTGGTTCATAAACTATTGTGGGACTAGTGAATTAATATCACCGGTCATTACCACATCTCCTCCGTATATCTCTTGGTTTTATTGATTGGGTTTTTTTGAGTGTCACAAGGAATTCGTCCAGAAAACCGAGTTGAACTCGAACGTGAGCTCTGTTGTTCTCCATCAATTGTAAAATAAAAGTTGTTTAAAATACAAGGCATTCACCTTGTCGTCGTGTAGAAACATATACAATCTCTGCCATGATTATTTCGTAAATATAACCGCACAGACACACTGTACGATAATGATAACCCGATAAAATTTGTTTGTATAAAGTTTTACAATGTGTAGAAGCTTTTCAGTTTTTAAATTGTGGAAAAACATGTTCAATTTTTTTTTTTGAAAAAATACAAAGAGCACTTCTTATTCTTTTAATTTTCAGGGGTTTTATAATTTGGTTAGGTCGTTTTCGTACAAGTGCCCCTCTTTGTATTTTTTCAAAAAAAATCATTAACTTAACATTTTATTTTATTAATTAAACTAAATTTTCCTTTTTCGAAAACAGTTAACAACTATGTTTTATTCCATGTACTATGGTGTCATTTTGGTACGACGGTCCGTTAAAATATTAAAAACGCACGTGCAATTGATTTTCGAACGCTACATTTATTTCTCGACTCGTCACACCAAATGAGTTTAAATTAACGATATCAAGGCGGGTAAGGTTTTCGGCGACCCGACCGGTCGTCGGTATTTATTGGCGATATCCCGGACGTCCGCCTTCCTGTAACCACCAGACATTTTACCGACGAACACCTCCAGTTTTTTTATTCGGTCGCAAATCTCGTGGATTATACCGGGCCCGTACTTGGACCCTTGGCCCATCGATTCCATGTCGTAGAGAAATTGTTCGCGGTCTTCGATTTCCAAAATTACTGGAAAAAAAAAATAAAAAAATCAAATAAAACAATCACGACGTACTATAAGAATTGACGACTTGCATCATTTAATTGACAAAAAACTAAAACAATAGTGTATACAATAACGGGTATAACGTTTCCGGTACCAGTGTCTTAGTCAATCGGCACGAAAACGTATTTTCCATTTTTTATGCCGATTAAATTGTCCAATAATTGTTTTTTTATTCGGTTAATAATTTGATTTAATATTATTTTTTTTTTTTTTTTAATAGAAAAAAATATAATTACAATCTGTATAATAGTACAATAAGTAATTGTGAGAAAAAAAACAAATAATATAATAGCATGTAACGACACCCCCACTTACACCACTACAATAATCAATTCGATTTTTTTTTTTAATCTATACTCAATATTGAGAATTGAAATCGTGAAAATACAAAAAATTTTTTAAAATCTTTGATCTAGAATTTCATATACCTATTCCCTCGTTCACAAAAATGTATGATATGTACGAAAAAATTTTAGAGTGTAATTAATTGGTTTTTAAAATGACAACACATTAATGCGACGACATAATATACGCTCGACTAATAAACATTTTTTATCTTTCTTTAAGAATTACAAGGGTAATTATTGCCATCAATTGATGTCTATTTCACTAAAAACCATCGTTACCGTCTTCTATAGAAAGCCTCTAGCAGTCGCTATAAAGGACCCCGTATTAGGGTCATGAGAATGAAAAATTGAAATTTTCACATTTAAAATATTTTTTTTTTGAAAAATGAAAGTTCACACAGCTAGAGATATTTAAATGAAATATTAAAAAATAAACTGTTCGAATATTTGTAATATAATCATTAACTTGATCTTTGTACGGTTTAATCGGCTGAAAATTGTATATAGACTATTTGTGATTTTTATTTTTTTTAAACGTAAATCTAAAATCATCGTAAGATATTTCGCTTTACCACAATCCTAAATTCGTATAACCTCAAATTATAAAACCGTATTAGTTTAAAGAAACTATGAGATAGTTACTTTACTTTGAACTACTTATAATAGACAAATCTTACTGGATCATTTTTTTAATGTATATAATAATATACGAATATTATGCAATCAAATAATTAATTATTTTTTTTGCGTTTTAAATTTTGTTTAAATAAAATATTGCAACAAATTGCATATAATAATATATTGATAATTATTAATTATCCGTTTCTATAAGAATAGTCACCTAAGTAAATTAGAACTCTAGTAAAAATATTAATCAAATGCTTTAAAGAAAAAAAAAATACCTTACGAATAGGTAATATCACTTCGAGTATATGTATTTTATATTTTCTGTTAAAATATCTAAAAATTGGTTCAAAGAAGGAGATATATTGGATTTTTAAAACCGAACGAATATAGCTAAAAAAATAAATAAATAAATAAATAAATAAATGTTCCCTTGTAATCTTTCGAAAGTCTTCGTTTTGTGCCTAACCTTGTTTCGTATACTCGAAAAAACTAAATACTCTCTTCTCGGCTGGATTTCAAGAAACCGAATTTCGCCCAACTCTAACATAAGTATACGGAAAATTATTTTAATTCAATGTTTTATTATTATGATATAGTATTGTACAAATCATTATCAACGAATTTAAATTATTTCTATACATATATTATAAGTTATATTACAGTCAAATTGTAAAATTCAGTAATTGTATAGAATTATTTTATACAAGTCCATGTAAGTATAAATTAAACTGAATAATTTTATAATTTTTAAAACTACAATAAAAAAAAGTGTTCGTATTCTATTACCAATAACAGATAGAAGGAAAAAGAAAAACACGAGGCGGTAGAATTAATTCATTACCAATAATAGATAAATTCAATTTACCGCCTCTCGTGGTTTTCTTTTTTCTTTTTTTTTTTTGCCTATTTGTATTGAATAAAAATAACATAAAACTTTAATTCAAGTTTTAAGCAAATAATACGCATTATTCGATCGATCGTGAATGTTGATTTGTTCGTAGGTGTTTGGGGAACTGATGTCTGAAATATTTGTTGCAGCATAAAAAAAAAAAAAAACATCGATTTCGGTATATTCTACTGTATCTAAATCTTGGCGGAGGTTTAGCAAGGATCTAGAGTCTAAACAAATAAACATATTCTACGGAAAAAATACATTTACTCGTATATTATTATTTTGGAATGATATTATTTTAGATATTGTATTGAATTTAACAAAAATTCGTTGTGATTTTATTACTGTGTCCGTTATATAATAGGCGTAACTAGTGCCTAAATATTGGGGGTGCTGAAATTGTGTAATAGACCCCGTATATAATATCTTAGACAATATAAAAACAATTTAAAAAACATTTTATTTTCATCGTCTTAACGTTTTGTCTTTTATCGATTCCTAAATTATTACTGTGTAAGACGTGAATAAACGTGCAGGATCATTTTAGGCTATTTTTTTGGTTAATTTTTGTATACGAAACGCTATTGTCAATCTATTTACTAGGCTAGTATAATAAAGCCACCATACGACGATAACAGAAATAGAATAGTATTGATTATTTTATTTTCCGATAATAATTTGAGTTGTAGGAATGCACTAGTATTTAGGTGCATTGTCCACGGATAGCAATGTTAGGCAAACGTTGGACAAAATATTTTATACGATATTCTTTATTCATATAATCTACCATTTTATTTTTAAGTGAGTTCTATTGGAGATCTATAAGTCACATTTTTGGTAGAATCGGTCTGAACAAAAGTTCATTCGTGGCGACTATTTTAAAAATCATTTTTCGAAACATCAAAACGGACAAATTTCTAAAATGAAAACATGATTCTGGCGCTGACGGTGCAAGTACAAGTACAAGCAATATCAGTAATAAGAACAACACAAATAAAAAAAAGTCCAGTAGACAATATCCCAATGGTTAATAAAGTTTTGGGCTCACTCATGCTGACGAAAATGATTGTTAAAATTCCTCTTTGCGTGATTTATGAGGAAAAGCTTTCTAATAGCGCAATGGCACCAGCGAAAATAAAAAGGCATTTTTCGTTTAAACACGACGGTAAAAAAAATTATTTTGAAAGGTTGTTGAATAATCAAATGAATCAGAGAAAAATTGTTTTTAAAAAAAATTATAGCAATATCTAATAAAGCGGAAATTGCATCTTGCGATGTGACTAACTGCCTACATACGGCCGGATATTGAAAATATTTGTAAAAATCATCAGGCTCAAATATCTCCTTAAATATGCAAAGTATTCCATTTGAAATTGGAAAGTATGTCGACAACCTGGATGAAAAATGTTCAAACAAAACGCCCAAATAAAAATATACCCGTTAAAAAAATTTTAATAATATACGCAATATGTGTTACAATTTGAAAGTGATGTAGTAATGCAATTATGGTATTATTATATGTTATGTAAACGTATTTTTTATCTATGTATTATGTAAACGACAGACACGTAAACGCTCGAGGAGTTTCTCGAGTACAATATTCAACAATATTATAATCGGCGCTATTGTCAATAACCAGAGTCGGTATTGCTTTTCCGTACCGTCCGGGATAATCGGATCAGTAAATAATATTAGGATATTCGGATACGCTGGCGCGGCGCATGAGTTCCTCCGAGTCGAGTACAATTCCGCACGGTTAAGTGAAAATCAACTGTATTACACATTCATTACGCATCATTTCGCTACGTTCGAAATCAATAAAATACCTCGATCGCCCGGTAAATTAATTGAATAAACGCCTTGACGTGAACAATAGAGAGAAGTTAGTAATACAAGCCCTCTCGCCCCACACTCTCCGTCGCCGCCGACGGGCAAAGTAGCCCGCGAGATACTATGGTCCGGATTCCCATAGTCTGTACGTAGAGACGTACGGAATCGATCGCCTCCGGTACAAATACAATTAGTTAAAAATCTCGCGAGCAATACACTTCGTTCGCCGAACGTAAATATTTCGTGTATTGAAATACCGCTCCGGACTTCCAATAGTATGTACTCAGAAACTATTAATCGTAAACAAAATCTAAGGACAACACATTGAGGAATATTAGAACGCCTACTATGTGCGTACAAAAGACTTATTCCCCCCCCCCAGAAAAAAAATATCTTCTTATAGTATTTACCGTGAGAAGTTTTACTGTTTTCATGAAAAAAAAAAATTCCAACTCGGCAATCTCTAGAGCATTGTATACGTTCTATTTAAATTTTAACGTTAACTTAAGACGTCTAAATATAAATTCAATATGGGGGAGGAGTTGAAAAAAAAAATGAATAAAATGTATTATTTTTTTATTTTTATGTATTCGTCTTCTAAATAATATTTGTATTTTATAAATAATAATATTATTAGCCCTTTTTTTTTTTTTTTGCGGGTGGTAAAGAACAACTGAAAGATTAAGTATATAAATAAAAAATATATTTAACTATTAATTTCAAAAACTCATTTAATAAAGACATTTTTATAGAGAATTTGTTTGCATATTTTGGAATTTTCCAGCAGATATTTTGCCTGTTTTTAGTGCATAAATGCACATTGCATATTTAACAAATTTCTAGTGCTTTAATGCAATTCACGACCATAATATTAATAAAAACTTTAAAAAAAAACAATTTTTAAATATGTTAGTAGTTTTAAATATATTTAAATTGATTTGTATATATTGCATGTTGTAGGGGAAAGGTTTGGACCTCCTAGCCTTCCCTCTCCTAGTGTCTACGGTCCTGGTGAGCATTATAAATGTGCTCTGTACGTTCGAGATGTTTTTAAAACAATTGTTTTATAATTATTTTCCTATATACTATAGATAATAGATAAAACGTCTTGAACCTATGCCAACTCGTCTCTTTTTATAATAACTGTTTATGTCGTATAATATGGAATTGTAGTTTTTTGTTTAAAATCAGAGTTTATATTTGAAAGAAACAAATTCGTTTTACGTTATTGTGTTTTATAAGGTAAACTCCGATTTTGAGTTCTACGACTATAACACTACCCTCAAATTATCATAAATAAACACCTTAAATATACTCAAGTCACCCGTTAAATATCTAAGCGTACGATAATATATTTGTTGAAACAATAAGTAAATTTTAAGTTTTGAATAACATATTATGATCTATAGTCCAGCTGTTATTGATTGATCTTTACTTGAAATTTACAACTTTCAAACAAAAAGAAGAAAAAAAAACACTTTATTATGATATCCCAGAAAAATAATAAATTATATATTTCTTTTATTACAATATGAACAGGAAAACTCATTTTCCACATCCATTCAAATCTCGTCCGGTATCAGTAATAAAACGTTAAACTTTGGTTAGGTTATAAAAAATATATTGTTTAAAATCTATATCTAGAAATGCATTAATTTAAAAAAAAAAAAACTTTTCCCTCGTTCACGATAATGTATGATATCTAGGAAGAAATTGTAGAGTATGAATGAATTGGTTTTTAAAATGAGAACATATTAATTTTACGACATAAATGTACTGATCGTTTAATAAACATTTTTTTCCCCTTTAAAAATGAGTGGGTAATTATTGTCGATAATTGACGACTATTTCACTAAAAACGAATAAATACGAATCCACCAGCGGTCGCTAAAAAGGAATCCGCGCTATAATATTAGGGCTATAAGTATGAAATATATTAAAAGTAAAAGTTCACGCAGTTTGAAATATCGAAAACGATGTGCCCTGGCGTGAATTATATTGAACAATATTGAATTTTTAACGAACAAATTCCATGTACGTAAATAATAGTTGTATAATATTAATCTATACGATATTATATTACCTGAATCGACGAGTTCTTCATCGGTGCATTCTTTTTTAGACGTTTTCTTCGCGACGGGTTTCTTAACGATTATTGGGTCCAGTTTCGTCACTTTTCCGTACGCCATTATACTCTGTAGTTTTTCTTTTTCCACGTTATAATTTTCTAACGGGAATATTGTTATTGCATTATTATAATTATTATTTTATTTATTTTTGTTTTAACTTATCTTATTGTATTCTTATTCTATTCTGGACTAAACATACAGAGACAGAGAGAGAGAGAGAGAGAGTGAGAGAGAGTGAGAGGGAGAGAGAGTGAAAGAGGTATGACGCAAGAGGAGATATAAAACATTATTCGTCCTCCTGCCTCGGCCACAAGGATAAGCGCGCGCGTATGTAATTCGATTTTACGAGCTTATCATATTATTTTTTTTGTTTTAAGAATACCGTATTTGTATTAAATTTGATATTAATCCAGCGAGATTTCCGGTCTACAATTACATTTTCACGGATAGTAATTCGTATGTAAACGGTTATTTTCGCGACGCTTTCCTACACGCGCCATTACAAAATATAAAAGTCGTATTCTTGAACATTTTCCGTACCATCCACTAATGTGCATTCGTGCCACGTGCGAAAACATTCACACGATTAATTCGTCGGACGGACCGAAGGAAACACGGGAACGTCGGCGTTTCATCGCGGATTAGTCCGTTGCCGATACTTTATCATGTCACTTCATCACAAGATGTTTTATACTACATCCGGGCATGTAAATTCAAAACAGTTTTTTTTTTTTCATTATTTAGTATACCCAGAGCAGTGCTCAAATATGAATAAAATAATACCCGCGGACGCTGGATTCAGTTAAGAATCCACGGTTCCGTATTAGCAGCTAGATAAATACATGGTGGTGCGTGGTTACATCTTTACGGTCAATTCTAAACGTTATGTCAGCATGATTGTGGATTTTTTTCTGCCCAAACTTCAAGAAATGAATGTAGAGGAAGTGTGATTTCAACATGATAGCGCCACGGCTCACACGGCAAGAAGGTCAATGAATAACTTGTGTGAACACTTTTCCGATCGGCTCATATTTCTTAGAGGCGATCTTCAGTGGCCAGCACGATCACCAGATTTAGCTCCATGTGATTTTTTCCTGTGGGTCTACCTTAAATCGTTAGTATACAGGGATCGTCCAAAGATCCTTCGTCATCTCAAAAACAATATTTGTGCTGCTTTTTCCGACATAAGCACACATATACCAGAAAAAGTGGACAGAAATTTCAAATTCCGACTATCTCAGTGCATTGACGAGAACGGTGACCACCTTCGAGATGCAGTATTTAAAACCAAATAAAATAAAACTTTAAATGTACCCCTATACACAGAAAAAATAATTCAATCAATATTGCCAATACTTTTTGTGTTATGATTTTTGAAAATAAGGAAGTTACCACGCCCCACCATATACTACAGTAATTAGTTACTATCGAGGATTGTGGGAGGGGGACCGCGAGGGAACACTAAATATACGCTAAAACCTATTAAAAAAACATTAAAGTGGAAGCCGTCCGCCTGCGCCTCCCCAACATCCCCCCTAGACAATTAGGAAGAAGTCTGCCGTAAAAATTGTCTTCCCTAATTAACCGTCATCGCCCGAAAATTTGAAAGTTTTATGAAAAACTTCTTAAGGTTTAACTTCCCAGAGTTAAATGGAATTGACTCAAACACAGTAGAAGACATCGGGAAGATTTTCGGGAATTGGTCCCGATACATACCGCGAAACCAAATAGTAAGAATAATACGATTTATCGAAAATAAATATAATAAAAAAAAAAAATATAATAAAATCTATATTGTATAGCCGATACAACGTTTACATTATAACCTATGTGCAGTAGAAGGATTACGTATTTGTAATAAAGTAAGGGAAAATAAATTTAAAAACACATCTTGTAATAGTACAGACAGATTTAAGAAAAGTAATATTCTCTATTTCAATATTTTCTAACTTGTGAAATCGATGTGTCATTTCATCGCGTATTACAACAATTGTTAATAAAAATTTGTTTACTCCCCGTATAAAAATGGTAATCGTCGTTATGATTTTTTTTTTTTTTTGATATTCAGTCGCAAAATATTTTTTGTTTACGCTATTACCAGATATTATCTGATGACGGTTTTTTGAAATCGTACTTATACGTATATAACACACCCTTCATATGCTCCGTTTTTGTTCTATTACATTAATTTTTTTTTTTTTTTAATTCATATTTTCCACGTTAACATTGATATATTTTATTAATTTCTTTTAACAATTGTTTGTTTTTTTTTTTTTTATATGATTAAATATAGGTCAAATGGGTTAGGTGAGTCGTTCATAAAAAATTATAATCGATGAATTATTTTGAATCGAAGCAGGAATTTCGTACCTTACTCAAAGGTATTTTATTATTTTTATTTTTTTTATCAAACTAACCGACTTAACTAACGTAACCTGACCTGACCATAACTATTCGCAATCAGACTGAATATTGTAAAACGATTTGTTTTATTCGGATTATTATATCTGCGGAACGCAGATTCGTATACTTATACAAGCGATTCACGAATTTCGGTGTATTTTCTAGTAACTTAATTTTTTGCATTAATGCCATCTTATTTCCTTGATCCCTTTCCCCCCCCCCCAAAAAAAAAAAAGAAGGTGCATTAAATATTGCGAAAATTGCCTTTACGGAACCCCTAAAATACGGGCGGTAAGTACGGACGCCGGAATTATTTATAATTATAACTAATTGTATCCGACCGTTATTTTAACAAAACAAATAGAAATATTATCGGACGTTGTTTATTTTACTTGCGTAATTCGTGTTCGGTACGTAGGTTTGCGGTTCGTACGCGCCCGAATCGATAATGTCTTTGAGCGTTCGCGGTCTAGTTGAACGGTAACGTTTGACGACGGTGTTTGCAGCAGACTCTTTGGACTTGCCGGGCAAAGCTTGGGACACCCTCGTCGGTGGACTGCTGCCGGTTCTCAGCCAGCCCTGCAGCGATTTCCGTTGTAACGTCGTCAGACGGCTCTCTTTGATGAGTTCTATAAAAAAAATATAGGAAACACAGTCCGTGCGGATTAGAAGACCAAAATTAAAATATATATGTATATATAAAACGGGAAAGCCGAAAATATATATCGGTGGACACGTTCATCGTAGGGTCCTAACAATCGACGTAATGTACCAAAAGTCCCATAAGGGTTGTTTGGCCACAAGTTTATCACGAAGAACTCGATCACTGTCGTCGCTCAGTGTTTTTAAAAAAAATGTTTTTTAATTAGCTTAGAAGGAATATAACGCGCGTGTACCTACTATACAATGTATAAACTAAATTGGGCACTGTTATATTATTGATTTGTAATAATAAAATAAATTATATACGGTTGTTCGCATTTTTAACGAATATAAACATAAATTTCAACTTAAAAACACGCTGATAAAAATAAATTATAAAATTTGTATCCACAATTAAAGCAAATAGGACATTTGAAAATGTCAAAAGGAAGCCAGAATATTTTGAAAATTGTACCAGGTCCCTATAGCTACGATTATTTTGTACTAAAGTACCAATGCGCTATACGTGAATTCGGATACCTCCAGAAACCACACCTAAAGCTGTTAATATCCGCAACAAGATATCTGATATGAAAGTTATTAACACACAGCGAGAAAAAGTACAGACCACGACAGTACCGAGTTCGTTAAACATTTTTTTAAGACTTAACGCGCGTTAACAATGTTCTTTATGTTTTTATTACTCTCTTAATAATATATATATTTATATATATATTATTTAATATCGTAGACGTAGGGCAGGTACTATACGTATCTTATGCATTATGTTCATGTTTTCGTTTTATTCACGTAAATCCTGAACTATATAGGTAGGTGTAAATCTCTCGTGTAAATTGATCTAAACGTTTTTACGTGACAAAATTCTCGCTCACGTTATTACAACATTTACTTGCGTAAACGTATTGCAGATATTATAAAAGGGCTCGTGTACGGTTTATAAATCGATGGTATCTATTAAACCAACACACAGACCTCAAGATTTTGTATTTACCTGCATGGGTAAAGGCCAGCGCGCTCCGGTAGTAGAAACCGGAAATCGCCGTCAAAATGTATACGCTCTGTTCAGACCAAACGCAAGTGTAGTTAGGATTTTTTTATAAATAGGATTTTTGTTTTACATTGTATTGTTTTATATTATTACACGACTACCGGAATTACGAAATTCGCAATTAGCGCTCGGGACATGGCGGGGACACTTAATAATTTAACCGGTAATTTATCATATTTGTATAGATACGATAATAGTTAAACGCGTTATATATGACGTATGATATGTCGACAAACTATGGTCTGTAGCGTCGTACGATTAAAAAATAATTTTAAATCAATATAATGCCGATGGGTACACGTATACATCTGTTTCCCTTCTAAAACACCATTGATGGATGGAGTAAAAAAAAAAAAAAATATATAAAAAATCTAAAATAAACGTTAAATCAAAATAAGGGCAGCACTTTACTTGGAGAATTATCAGCAAAAAGATAAGGAAAAATTCTCTTGAAAATCAACGTTCCTAGTGTTGTGCCGTTTGGTAGCCGTATACGAACAGTCGGTAAAGGGAATCAAAGGACAATAGAAGCTTCGGAAAGCGGGAAAGAACGTTCAAGTTGAACCGGATGGATTTGATAACAAATGAAGAAGTGTAATAAAAGAAGTGACGGAATAATAGGACAAATTAATGGATGGTGGTGAATGTTCTTGAATTAATTATTAAAGGAAACAGAAACATAGAAGAAGACCGCGTGTAGAGTACACCAAACAAATAGTAAAGGACCAAGTATGCTATACTTATATACGAAAAAAAAAGGGCGCGAATAACATGGACAAAAAAACAACAAAAAACAAAACACTATTATAGGTAAAGGTATTATTCGTGCACGTAGCTAATGGAATATGATTGCTATTATTTGTCATTATATTTTTATTTTATTTTTTACATTTTAAATTCGTTTCTGCGGATCACGTGACCGGCGAATTAAAAGTTTATTTTTTTTTCTCCACTACGCGTCATTTGCAATAATAGACGTATAGTTACTGTCGCCCGTGAGTTTTATGCGCGAAATAATTTGATTAGAGCCGATCTCTTTCCACTTCTTGTAAACCAGTTACGGGTATAATGTTTACGAGTTCAATATTCCAGTCCGTTTGAAATTTCCGATTTCCGGGTGCAGAATCGGATTCTTTTCTCGTTGTAGTAATCAGGTTAAACCGTGATCACTACTTTTTACATAGTGTGTGTGCATAGTATGTTGAGTAACTCTTTTTATGGTTATGATGTGCTTAAATATATAAATTGTTTATGATTAGGAGTTACTTACTATTTAGTTAGTATTCACTTTAAGTAAATGCTTTCTACTATCGCTAGCTTTTACTTTCGAGTTGGCTATATACACGGATATGGTTTTCCATACATTTTCAGACCTTTTTTAACATTCAACATCCACTGAGCAGCCGCCAGTAAACGGTTACTTCGCATTTTTATAGTTTTGAGTCGTACTACCCAGTCCAGCTCATTACATCGTGTAACTATCACAGTCAATACTTCGTTGTCGTGCAAATGTACTTGTGGATATGTTAATCGATACGTAAAACAGACTAGACCCGCTGAAGGTGGATTTTCACACCCTGTAATCCCCTCCCCCACCCCAGGATATGATTCAACCGTAATATCAAATCCTTACAGATCCTTACAGATCCTCACAGATCCTCGTGTAAACCGTCCGCCCATCTAATCCGTCTAAAAAATCCAGTGGACTTTTCGACAAATCCGTTGACCACATAACTGTTACTGATCAAAACTTACAACTTACCGTTTACGAACGTCCGGGTTTCCGCACTGTACGCCGACGGTCTCGACACGTTGAACATTCCTCCTTGGTCGCAAATTTTCGTCCGGTACGCCATAATATTATTTTAATATTGTTCTCGTCTACCGGTCAGCAAATAATCTTGCCCGCTGTTGGAACACAAACCGTTTTGCCGTCTTTCGATAATTGTATAATACTGTTGCCGGGTTAAACACTGCGTAGTCCACGGTACCTATAGGTTACACCTAATAATCCTTGCGGCGTGACGGCATACTGTTACCATGGTAACAACATTAGATCCTATTGCAACTATGTTGACAACCTTACAGGGAAAAAACAAAAAAAAACAAAAATAATCACAGTTTAACATAACACTACGGCGGCGGGCTGTTTGTGGCGTAACCGGGTAACCGACTATAGCGAGGGGACAAAATAATTCATTCACTACAATCCAAACCACGAGGGAACGGTGTAAATATATTTTTATTCTATGCATACAAAATAATCGAAGACTAATTTAATGATTTTATAACTTCAAAAAAAACAAAACAAATCAAAACGTTAGAATACCATTTGAATGTTAATTTTCTTAATTTTGTAATTCAGATAATTCGACGACGTTGACAACACGTCAACATGTTATAAAACAGGGGAATCATGAAATATATATAAATATACAGTTTTACAAAATAATTTGCGGAAAACAATATTTTTATCCTATAAATATAAAAAGTAATTATTCATGATCTTTATTTTAGAAGATTCAAAGAGTTGTACAGCTGCCATATCTGGGGCGAGGAGACAAAATTATACCTTTGCTCCCCTGCAATTATACCTTTGCTCCCCTGCAATTATACCAAAGCGTTTATGTGCTCCTTTTACCCCCCTCCCCTACAATTTCATCAATGGTTTTATATATAAAACACGAACAGTCATCGTCGTCGACGGTGTTTGCTGTTAAAAATCTTAAAAAGCGAACGATTTTTACCTATTGAAAGGGAACTGGAGAATACAAATAGTTCAAGCAAACATTTTACAAACTATAAAAAGATCTTCTTTCTATATTCGAAATGATATTCTTCACAAAGACTTAAAAATACCCACTGTAATCAAGTATGCTAAAACAGTCTATAAAAAATGCCATACTAAACTTATAGTAACTCGCTTGTATCGGCTCTTTCATCCAATGTGATCCTCAACATCCAAATCCGTCGTCTTAAGCGCCAATGGTGTCGTCACCTAATCAATGAATTTCAAAGTTCCTACAAGGAACTTGAATAAATAAAAAATAATCAATGTCATTTTTGTAAAGTAGTACCCCACGGGGGCTTTCTTTTACGTTTCACAATATTTTTAAAACATGTATCAATGTCCTCAGTTGTAAATAATGCACTTAGCAGTGCAGACTGTATAAATATTTTGTAAATAAAAAAACAAAAAAACCCCGTAAAATAACCGTAAACGGTAACAGCAGAGCCATCTAGAGGTTAGATGCTTCGAAATATCACAGAGAGCGCTCGAGGTATCGTATTGCATTTTTAATACGAATATCGTCGACTCTTATCCAATAGGTAATAGCGTTGGCGACATTATTAATTAATTAATAATTTTGAGTTATAGATAATATTTTTTAACACAATCGTGTTTAATTTTTGTGATTATTGAAATTTGTAATACGTTTGGATTTATTTAACCGTTTGTACACGCCTCTATAATTCGATGTAAGAAATCGTTACACGAATAACCGTCCAAAACGAGTAGTTATTTTTTATTATTATTATTTAGCCTAGGCTATCGAACTTGATTTTCAGAAATTGTCCCGTCGTCTGAGGCGCGTACCCAGGGTTTTTTTTTTTTTGAGAGGGGTAGAAGGATTTAAACATTTTCCAACATTCATTACACACAAGTAAACAATTACCACTAGTTTTTAAATAATAATTGTTTTTTATTATTACCACATGGTACATAATATGGTATATTATGTATTTAATATTTATAATTATATTAATAACAAAATAATATGACAAATCTGATTAAAATTTAAGTTTTCTGGGTCCCTTTTCGGAAAGTACTGTTAATATTTCGGATTCTTTAATTTGTATTACTCGACTTATGTGAAAATTTGCAAGTCCATTTAAACGTGACTGTCCATTGTGTTTCAGAGGTAGGTTTTGATTCGCCGTAGTGTGGAAAATGATCTCTCAGCCGTACTTGTAACGTTGTAAATATTTTCAAAAGTTTCAATACTGATTCAGCTACAAATCCCCCTCTCTGGGTGCGCCATTACGTCGTCTAGTATAATAAACGATTTCAATCTCTGTTCGTCGTGGGAGCACTTAAGTTCGCTAAAAAATCAACACGAGGTCTGTTCAAAAAGTACCAGGACAAATGTTATTACGGCTAATCTACACACGATAACGTTTCAAATTGCAAATAGATGTATTCCCCGTGAATAAGTCGATATTTTAAATAAACCCCGAAGTCGCTATCTTATCTCAGTTTAATAGAGCCCACCCCAACCCCCCACCCCCCACCTAATATTGCACGTGGTTAAATCCAGTCAATTTTTTTTTTCGTTCGCCGTTTTCGACATGTCTAAAATTAACGAACTTGATGCTGTGCATCAAGTTTTCCTTGAAACTAGGTAAAAACGATACAACGGCAACGTACGGAAATAATTAAAATCGCTTTTGGGGATGATATATTATGTGGTCCCGTGACTTTCGAGTGTTTTAAACGTTTCATGAATAGTCGGTGGTCAACTGAAGACGATCCACGTTCTGGAAGACCGTCGACGTCATCCAAAAAAACGATGGTGTGACGACAATTTGTGAAAAAAAAAATGCGAAATGGCCGCCGATTAACCGTTCGTGAGTTAACAAAGCGAATCTCAATTGAGTCTTGTCGTGCAATTTTACAAGGAAATGTACAGCTGAGAAGGGTCGCGCTGCCAAATTCATCCCGTGATTGTTCACCACGACAATGCTGTCAATTCATGTATTTTTGGCTGATAAAAAAATTGCTGTGGGCTCTCCCTATTCTCCAGATCAGGCCCCATGTGATTTTTTTTCAATTCCCAAGACTAAAATCTGCGCTAAAAGGACAACGATTTAAAAGTGTAGAGGAAATTAAAGCGAACCCGGCAACAGAACCCGTAGCTTTAACTTTGGAACAGTTTCAAAGGACTTTTGAAAAATGGCAAGTGATCGCCGGGATCATTGCATATCATCCGCGGGAGAGTATTTTGAAGGAGATATCTTTAAATAATGTGTAACTTCATTTTCGTAGTTGTTAAAAATAAAATCCTGGTATTTTTCGAACAGACCTCGTATATTTAAATTCGGTCTTATTCCGTGTAAGACGGTTTCGTTTGGTATCATTTACGGAAACGTGGAAAAATAAAAAACAATTATAAAAAGAAATATACTCGGCACCTACACGAGAGTGAGAATCTACCTCGCTGTAGCCAAACCTACGTTTCGATATATTCACGGGGCGCCTAATAAAATATCCATTTGTTTTCTCAAAATAACCAAATAACCAGGATAAGTAGGTATCGAAAATTCACAAACGCGAAACGTGTACGCGGATGTATCAAAGGTAGGCGCCATGAATTTATTATAATATCCAAACATTGTAATTTATAACCGTACGAATCGATCGTCGGAATATCAAAACTACTGCGCTGTCCGCACCGCGAGCGGCGAAATGAAATATTTAAATTCTACGGACGTATAATCGCCTCTAATATTATATTATTCCCTCGTCCGTTATCTTTATTCGTCATTTTCCAAAAGTACAACAATAAGGCGGTCCGAGTTTAAGTTCGCCTATAATATAGGCGTGTTTCGTGTACGTGTATAGGCGTCGTTATTGCATTTTAACCGAATAATTATATAATTACCGTTATTTTTTATTATGGCGTCCTAGACATTATCATACACTATTGTACGGGGTTAGGGTTAGTCCAATAGTTATTATCGACACGTAAGTCCCGGACACGTAATTACTCGTAGGCAACCCGAAACTTTGAGATTGAAGTTTTGATCGTATAAAATATGTCGCGTTGAAGAAATACCTAACATTGTACATGGTGCGGCGGAACCGACTGATGAGTTTTGAGGAGCTATTATTAAGTAACGAACATTAAAACATAGAGAAAAAATTATTGAAATTATTAGAAAATCCCATTTTTCAAATTATGTTATCATTTTAGATTGTGGTATATTCAAGATGGCGGCCGTCAGCAACAATACACTACTGTAGGCGATCTCTGATGTTTTGGTAGGATTTCCGGCACGTTTCGATTGGTATGACCGCGATTTCTTCAGTGGTTCACTCCTTCAGCTCATTTTTTTGAAATACATCTATGGGTGTGCGGGCGATGTTTGAAAACATTATCCTTAAGGAACCCCAGAGGAAATACCGCTCACGTATAAATCGGAGGAGCGTGCCGGCCAGCCTACGTCACCCCCCAGAAAGACCAACCGCACAGGAAACATTTGTCGCAAAACAGCGAGTATAAGTATATAGGCCTTATAGTATAAGACCGGCCGCACACCAAAAGAGCAAAACTGTTTTAAACAGTGTTAGTCAGCCTAACACAGATTTTTTAAAAATGGAACACAGGGAATTACGTTATATACGTACATTGATAAGTCAAAAACAAAACGAAAACATTTTTGCTTTAAACACTATCAATCATGACTAATACTGTCTGAAGTGTTTACATTTTTCTTTAGTCATGAATAGACAACGTATAATCTTTTTATTTTGTATTTTATTTTTATTTTCATGCGTTCAAATTTAATTTAAACAATATTATTATTAACAACAGTAATTATTAAAAAACAGTAACAATTATTAATTTTAATTTAATATGTATTATAAAATTTAACATTTATAGTTTAAACAGTTAAATATCAAACTAAAATATTATCTTTATAAA
Organism: Tuberolachnus salignus; assembly: GCA_956483605.1. Lineage (NCBI taxonomy): Eukaryota > Metazoa > Arthropoda > Insecta > Hemiptera > Aphididae > Tuberolachnus > Tuberolachnus salignus. The sequence continues at coordinate 15,093,306 of OY101437.1, forward strand.
GTATACCTGTATAATATCTTACCTAAGTGTAATTAAAAGCCTTCCTTCTGGAGAAATACTTCTTCTGAAATGAGTGTCTTCTTTTCTAACTTCCACTCCTATTTTCTGTATGATAAATCAAAAGTTGTAATCCTAACACGTGTATAGTTTTTGAATTTTTTTTCATCTGATCGTAATTCACATATAAATGATACAATAACATTGTGAGTGATACGTTTTTTGTTTAAAATAACTTTTTTTTTTCCTGTTCTTCTAAATTGTGAAAAAGGTACCACATACAAATCGCAACCTCTTCGTCAGATGACATTTTGGAAACTATATAGATTTATATAATATATTGTTTGTCTTGTCTTGTCTTGAGTAGCTGATATGCGCGTACCTAAAACAAATTGCTTTTAGTTGGCTAAAACAAAAACGACTAACGATGACTAACACAGTTTTGCTCTTTTGGTGTGCGGCTGGCCTAAGAAAACGATTTGATAATCGTTTCGTAGGACCTGTGCAGCTTTTATTACTACGGTCGAAGTACTACTTCCAGATCTCGGGAATTCGATCGAACGGAGCGACGAATGAGTAAATATTGTAATACACTTCGACATATCGCGAAGGCCGGAACAACAATCATTAAATATTTTTGTTTTTCAATTTTTTTTAATTATTTTTTTTCTTCTCAAATAAAACTACCTATCTAACAGGGAACGCGTAATCTCATACGGGCGCGTCCGTCACTTGGGCCAACCAGCCACACTATTTTTTTGGCAAAACCGATCGGAATATTTACCGAAAAACTAAAATATATCATATTTTACGAAAACCCCAGGCATATATTATTTTGTAACCGTGACGGGATCCACCCCGAGGGGAATGGAGGGCGATCCACTCTCTATACGCCACTGTTGTACATTAGTACTCCCCTGGCTAATGTACAGCGCCAGCCCCGGGAACCTCCGGGGATTTAGAGTTTAGACACGCTCACGCCCACCAGTATTTCTTTCTCTTTCTCCTGTTATTTTCGTGTAAATACATTTTGCAACATTCGCGGTGTACATATGCGATTGGGTGTAAGTCAGTGCCTACTAGAGTTACCTATTACACGAGTATTTTAATTACACGTGTATTCGTATCGTTGATTTTATACGTCTGTTTCACAAAAAGTGCATTTGTTTCCGTATAATATGATATCTTAAGACGTATAATGTAAAAATTAGTAGCTCTTGAATTTGTTGACGGCATAACATTATTAGTTGTCTACTAATTTCTAGGCACTCTTGAATGTTAAATAATTGCCTTTTTCTACACGAAATTAATTTGAAAGTTTTACTGTGGTCTGATCGAAAAATATTATCCGCCTTGTAATGTACATAAGCCCCGTATAAATTATCTTCTATTATTCTACACGTGTAGTTTTTAGTACACGAATCAATACACGTGTTTGTAAAATACACGTGAATTTCAAACGCACGTCTAGAATCGTAGCCTCTAGCACATATCAATTAAATGATGGCAATAATCCGGATTTGCCAAAGTTCGAGAATACTGCATATTTGGATTCCGAAATTTAAAATCCAACATTTATTGTAAATCCGGATTTTCAACCGTATCCAAATTTCGGTTTTAAAAATGTTGATTCATTTCTGATAAAACTATTATTATTATTATTATCATCAACGTATTGTCAACAGCATTAAATACGTTTTAACAATTCAAAAATAGAAATTTATTAGAAGAAAAAAAAGTACAGAAAAAACCATACATATAACACTCTAATTTATATAATATATCACTAGCTGACCCGGTAAACGTTGTTTTACTCATAAGAATAATAAGATTTTCGGATTTGAAAAATTCTAAATCCGGATTTAATCACTACTACCCGTGGCTGAACGAGTGAAAGAGCATTTTCTCATTAAAAAAATGCCGGAATGCAAAAGCAATAATAACTATCGGTATTGGTTTTTTTAATTTTTTTTTTAGAGTTTTTAGAGAATGCTTAACCTAACCCACACAGCCGTTCAAGCCATAATAATATTCCGTTCGCGATAAACGTTATAATAATTATATATTTTAAATTAGATGATACCGCGTTTACATTAAGACGTTAAGTGGCCACACAGCCTACGGGTACTACAGGAAGTCCTTATTTGCATAGTTATATCATCAGCCCGGACGGTCAAAAGCTATTTTGTAACTAAACGCGAGCAATTTAATTGGACGCGCCAGAAACTATAAGTAATACGCCTGCTACTTATAACGAATTATTATTATTTCTGTTGTAAGCACCGGACAACTTTTTATTGTTGCCAATTATTTGTTCCTCGTTTCCAGACGATTCGATTCGTATCTAAAATTCCGTATTATTATTTTGTCGTTTCGATCTACTCGAGGGCGAGTAATATTAGTAGTGATTATTTTCTAGGTTCTATCCCGCGAAACCAACGTTTAAATTTAACAAGAATATTTAGAATTTTAACTAGCCTATTTTCGATTTTTTTTTTTTTTTTTATCGTATTTACAATATTTTCGTTAGGAGTTTTAGACAATTGTGGATTTCATTTAAATTTCCGGCGATTTCGGTTAATAAATATGAAAAACCTGACGTAAAGAGGCTAAAAACCATGCCGGAAAAGGTTGAAAATCACCGAGGAATTTCGATTTTCTGGGATAAAACCCACAAATCGTTACTACTAATATTATACCATTGTAAACTCTCGTAAAAAGTAAAATAATAAAATATGTTTACCATACAACACTTCTCTTATTAAAAGATATAAATATACAAATGTTCAAATTTATCATTTTTGACGTAGGTAACAAAATGTCGTCCAAAATAATATTTGTCTCGTCGACTACGTGTATAATATATTAAATTCGTTTAAACTTAGAATTCTATTCACGAGTCGCCCGATGCTTTAAATCGGCTAGCGGTGTAAAATGGTTTGTTTTACTGGTTTTAGAGGAGTTTGTACGTTTACCGGGTACTTGTAATACGGCAGCAAAAATATTTTTGGAAGAGTTTAAATTTGCTCATCTACACAAGCAGTAAAAACTTTCATAATTTTTAAGGAACGCGAAAAACAAAACGAACGAAAATATCGAAAAAACGTAAAAAATTATATTTTAGTAGAAATATGCGTTTTAAAAACCATTATCGTTGGGGTTTTTTCTTGAAAATTGTCGTGTTCCGCCGCTTAAAGTAAAGTAAAGTTTTTTTTAAAAATATTATACATTATAATATTGACTGCGCACAGTAACTGTCTATGGAAATTATTATTATTATTTATTTTTTTTTTTTTGCAAAAATCGTACGTTAAAAAATGTTAAAACGTTTATTTTCAAACCGAAAATAATACAATGTATTATACAATACAGTTAATGTTATTGGTTTTTTTTTTTTTTTTTTTTTAATAAATCAGTTGTAAAAAAAATTTTATTAGTTGCCGGTAACCTCTCCTTAAATACCACACAATTCCAGACCCAACAATTTGACATAATATACACGTTGCAGTAAAATAAAACTCGAAATTATATAAATCTAAAATGTACTTGGGTGTATAGGTAGTAAAAATTATAATATATTGTAATAAAATGTTTTTTTTTTTTTTTTTTACTTATCTATTCTGAAGGGTTTCGAAAATTATTTCATTCGCTCGGATAGTTTTTATCGAATATTCGTAAAATTATTCTTTCCAAAAGTTCCAGACGAACTTTTGCCGAATTGACGTTTTGCGAGACCGATAATATTATTTTATCGTGTTTTAAACAAATGTAATATAATATAAGTAGGTAGGTGTTAGTGTTTGTGATATAAATCCGGATTAACCGAAAATCTAATAAATCCTAATTTCGACATCTGAAAATTTGAATTTATACGAGTAAAACAACGTTTGCCGAGCCAGCTAGTAGTAAAATATTATATAAATTAGAGTGTAATACGTACGATTCTTTCGGTTGTACTTGTTTTTTAAATAAATTTATATTTGTGATATTTTTCGAATTGTACAGACGCATTTACATGCTATTAAAAATGAGATAGATAGTAATAGTGTTATGAGAAATTAATCAAAGACTAATAAAATCACAATAATACAAATCGATATTTGGATTCAGATAATAATCCGGATTTATAAATCCGAAACAGATGGTGGGATTTCAAATTTCGGAATCCGAAAATCCGGATTCTCGAATTTCGGCAAATCCGGATTTTTCCCATCCATCTAGTAGGCATACGCATACCCGCCGTTCGCCGACTGATTATTATTTTTGTTTCGGACACCCGGCCAAAACGTATGAAATAGTACAAATTTTATGCAAAGTTTAACCGGTCGTTTCGCGTTGTATTATTCATTATACGACGATGTTTATTATTCATCGCACCGCGTATTATATATAAACGTAAATATATAAATGAATATATGTAATATGTATACTAAAAACTCATTTGCAGCGTATTGTGTTGTGATTTACGAAAGTCGAACGGATGCTGCACACTTGTAGAATAATAAATGTCCGCGTGGATTTTATTTCATTATTTATAATTAATATCGTGCCCGTTCACCGTATACAGGGTGATTTCTTATATTTTTTTTTTAGTTTTTTCTTTAATTTTTTTAATTTAGCGATCCGGCGTTAATATATACACGAAGATTTCCAGTAAAATTTATTTCGCTTTTATTTCATTTCATTTTTTTTCTTCAGCTGTTCGACGGTCTCATTTTTTAACTATACATATATAATATTATTCTGTACAACAATACGTATTAACACGTTATACCATCGCGTTTTGATTTTTAAATCGCAATCCTGCTCCCCACCAGATTCGAAAAGAGAATATTTTTCGACAAATTTTGATATGTATTACACACTATGATATTGAATTTACAATTTACAAGCTGTGACAGTGTTAAGTTTTAGGGAAGCGAACGTTTTTTATCTAAAAATTGATACGAATAAGAAATATGTTATTTTTTCGAATCTCTGTTGAAATTGAGGGGGGAGGATGCCATTTGAAAATCGAATTTTAATACTTATTTAAGGTATAGCAGTATGGATAATATGTTTAAATTGTGCTAAAATAAAATTAAAACATATTCGTAATCCGTAACAATAATAAAAAAAATAAATCAGAAACCAAATTTACTTAAAATCATCCGAGAAATCACAGGAACGCGATAACCAAAATTAAAAATATCACACTGTACTTATATATAAGTAAACATAAAATATGATTTCGTTGCACGAAAAAATCAAAAATTTTTAAGTTTTTATAATATACACCTAATGATTAATACATTCATAACGCTATAGTGATTATTGCAAAAAAAGAGCCGTGTTAATGGTTGGAATATATTTTAATAGTAATATTTAATACGTGTTATATTAATAAAAAAATTGACTAGATTTTGATGGAAAATAGGAATTTCATTGGTTTTATAAGATTTTACATTTGCCCTAAGATACCTTAAAATAATATATGCGATATTCAATATTCACATAGTGCAAAATCCAACTACTGTTTTCCAATTTCAATACATCTAAAACTCCATCTGTCGTAGCCAACACAATATTTCTGTGTATATCGATGAGAACTGTGTTTTCCAAGTTTGTATTTTAACGATATGTTTTATTCCACTTAAGTGACGAAAACGATCCATTTCGCAAGATGTAAAACTTCGGAGAATACAAATAAAAAGTGCAATTTAACGATTGTAAATATTTGGAGAAAAATCTTCATGCAAATTATTTAACGCATTATGAGGTTTAAATATTATTTTCGTTTAAATATCGACGACATCTTTTTTTTTTTTTTTAAACGTTCAAACATTTCAAGGGGCGGGTAAGGGGAGGGGTCCGGACCCGGAGTCCATCTCTTGTTTAAATTTGTGACAGTGATTATGCAAGTATATCAGGGACCAGAAACTAAAGAACCGGTTCTCGAAGAAAATTTCAGAACCAGAATCTTTATTGGAATTCATATTTCTCAAATCACGAAACCGGACCCGGAATCGAAATCTTTTAAATAAAATACTTTTATTTTCGGTTCTTTTAGGTTCTTATTGGTTTTAAGAAATAACTGAATATTTTTTTTTAAATTAGATTTAGTACTAATCAAAGAAATACAAGTGTCAATGATTAGATGAATGATGACTACCCAGGGGCGGAACTTCCTAATATGTCGTTAGATTATTTTTAATTTTTTGTTTAGTATTTTATTAATTATTTAGGAGATCACGGCACCAGCTAATTTTGAGCCTTCTATGGGGATCATCAGCATGTTAATGTTCATATGTTGGTTACGAGAGGGTTGGGATGCGAAGGGAGTCTTTGGTGAAATCTTTTATAAAATATTACTGCTTCATCATATACAGTTTAAATGTTGGGGTCAGAATGGAGCGTTAGATTAGAAATATGTGTAGGGGCATAATAGGTGATCGAATTGATTCGTATTGTGCCCGAGGGGCTGCAGATTGTATATTTAAAATGAAATTATAAAAAAATATTTATAATTTATATGTCTATGGTAATTTTAACTCGAAATAATTATATTATACGACCGTCAGCGATTTTTATCTACAAATACAAAATACATGTTTGTGGTACAAACATTCGGGTCGAACAACGATTATGAGTTTTTCGACGAGAATTCGTATAAATAATATTATTCAGTTATTTTTAGTTTAAAGCTGAGGTTCCCGAACTATTTACAATACGTCCCATTTTCGAATTTATTTTTTCTATTCTGCCGACCCACCACACAATAATGACCCGCGCTTTTATGAACAATATTTATAACTTTACGATATTCATGTTAAAAATAAATTGATTTGTATTGTATATAATAACTGACATTTTATATTAGACATAATAAGAAATTATTGTCTTAATTGTAGTTTTCTTTTGTAAAAAAAAAAAAAAAAATATTTCAAAGTTTAATCGCGATCCACAGTTTGAGAACTACTGGCTTAGAGGATTTGATACCCCGGTAGTGCTTTCGATAAAAATAGTCGTAGACCTTTATTATGCCAATTGTACCTTAACTTCTGAAAACACGCTTGAATTCGTCACGAAGTTTTTTTAAAACGATCGTCATCTCAGTGGACAGCAACCGGTGAACCTCGCCCAAACCGCCCGAAAGCACAACAATCAGCTGGAAAGGTTATGGCCTCAGTATTTTGGGATAAGCAAGGTATAATATTCATCGACTACCCTGAGAAAGGAAATACCATCAACAGTGAATATTATATAGCGTTATTGGAGCGTTTGAAGGCCGAAATTGTAACAAAAAAAACGACCGCATAGGGCAAAGAAAAAAAATGTTGTTTTATCAAGACAACACACCGTGTCACAAGTCAAACAAAAAACAAATGGCAAAACTACACGAATTGCTTCCGCACTGTATTCTCCAGATTTGGCTCCCGGCGACTACTGGCTATTCGGAGATCTCAAGAAAAAAAAAAAAAAAAAAAATGCTCGCCGGTAAGAAATATCACTCTAACGAAGAGTACCACTGATATCAGTGAAACCGAGGCCTGTTTCTAAGCAAAATCGTTATAAATCGTTCTACACGTCTGGCATTGAAATGATTTTTCAATACCGTTGGAATGATTGCGTTGCTCTCGACGGAGATCGCGATTAAGTGGATATTTAATGGAAGGACCGGGTTTTCTACGTTAGGCCCGGGACTTTTCGGGCCGCGCGTTATATATTACGGGCGAATAACATCCCGTACAATAAAATAATGCGCGGGTGAGAATCGTGCACGTGCTCTGGTTGCAGTACATTATTGACCCCGGCCACAACGTTAGGTTAGGATCGAAATTTGTTTTTATCGTTCCGCCCGTGCGCATTATTACCCACCGGTATCTCCAGAACGTACCGACGGTATTACTCGTACGATAATATAGGAGGGCACCCGCACACATCCACAATAACGATATAGGCTTATCGGTAAAGGAATTTATTAGAGGGGGGTTTTTTTTCTCCCCCCTTGATTTGCGCCAGTATATTAGCGGGTGTATTATAAACCGACCAATGTGTGCGATTTTCGCATAGACCGGACTGGATATATATATATTATAATAGATGGGTGGCTAATAGTAGCTGTAAAATATATGGTTAGGTTAATGCGCGAGGGAGACATAATCGTAGTCGAGTATTCCAACGGGGTCATAGACAATATTCGATAGTATTATTTTGCAATAACCGAACATACGGGACAAGGGAATATGAAATAATATAATACGATTTAAAATTCGCCGCGATTTCACACACAGAAATAAAAAAATAAAAAATAAATATCATCAATATTCAATTGTTATCAAAGAGTACCGCGCAATTATTGCGTAAAACCACGTTAACAAAAATATAAAAAAAATAAGCCTATGTGTCTCGCGACGTGTCTAACGTGCGTCTACGGAGAGCATTTTTTTTTTGGTTTTTTTGTGTACTATTACAAGTCGATCGGTGGTGATGCCCCCCGCCCCCAGGAGCATATCAATTATTATTTGTCGTATCGTACGATTTTTTTTTTTTTTTCATTTCGTGTTAGAAAACGTGTCGAATATTCGCTACTTTACAATAATCATACCTCACCGGTGGATTACGTGCATATAGAATGACTTGCCCTCTTTGACTTTTTGGTTTTGTGCCAGTGCGCCCATCGCAGACTGCTTGGCGGTCAAAACTATAATTATAATACAACCGGAAATAATTGTTTTTGTGCCCTATATTTGAAATACATTAAACGCACTACTGTTGTATATAATTATTGTTTTTTAATTATACACCTGTACGTGGGTGTAATTAAAATTTAATTTAAAATTGTTAACGTAATATTTAAAACGGTAAAAAATTAGCGAACAATTAGAACCGAAATTGAAAGGGAAAAAACCTGAAATCAAAGTCCATTCCGTGTGTACTTTCAGATATCGATGTTACATATTATGGGTGATAATATTATATTTTCGAAATATCTTCAATAATATAGTTCGAATTATCGACAAAAATAATAAAACTTCATTCCATACGGTAAACTTGAGAAAGTTCTAACAAAGAAATAAATTTGTTAATATTGTTGATATTTCTGTTTTTGTACCACTATAAAAAAAAATTCATTGTTCAGTGCTGTGCTTACGTCTTGATTCATTGACGTTATCATCGTGTGACATACTTAATATGAAAACCTTTATAAATATTCATTAGGTTTAGTTTTAAATAATATTAAATTAATTTAAAATATTGGTGTAAGGGCCTAGATGATTTTATGAATTCAGCCCGGCGTATTGAAATCCGATGTATCACTTTAAGAACGATATTGTTTTATTATATTAAAAAAAGAAAAAAAAAATTTATTTCGTTTATATATTTGAAATGGCGTAGGTACTATAAATTACTATTTAATAACAATAATAAACACGTTTTAATATATAATATTATGTAATTTAAATTCCTGTCACGGTTAATCGTTATTACAGAAATAATGTATTAATACATTAATATTATTATGTATGTTAACTGTTTTTATATGTTTTTAATGTTAATCGGGATAAGGTTTTTTTTTTTATTGTTTTTTAGTGAAAGAAACGGAACGAGGGAAATTTTCGTATAATAGTTGGCATTATTATTATTACTATTATTATTATACAGCACGAATAACATGCAGGTCGACCCGGCGATCTCGGCTTTTGCATACTTAATATATATATATATATTATAATCTCCAAGTGCATAATATTATTAAACCATTATGTGTTTTACAATTTGCACATTGCGGTTAGACAGTCTAATACAGATAGTTTCTACTCCTTGGGGCTATTGCAGTTGTACAGTTCCGTTATTAACGGCGATCGGTTAATCAAGGATACAATTTTAATCGTTGTACACTAGACCGTTAATTGCCGAATTATATAATATTTCGTCAATTTTTTAAAACAAAAAAAAAAAAAAAAAAGCTTGTTACTTATTTACGTACAACATTGTTTTACACGAGATCAGTGATCACACAATATTATATTATATATCGCGTCAACCGTCAAACGTTATATTTGGACTTTTATTTTTTACCATCACTATTACGACGTGCAAAATGATGTCGCATGTACATTTGTTGTATTTTAATTTATTGTAAAGTGTACTGTATTTTTTGTTAATCGAAATCTGACAAAATATTCCACGTCCGTCCACCGTGTAAAATTATCTGGGAATTGCAATCAATTAGGTCAAATTCCTCATCACCGAAATCGGATTTGCTAGGGCTAAATTAAAAATTCATGATTTTTCAGTATTCGTTCGGGACAATGCAATGAATTCATTAAATCACTAAGTTTAAACCTTTCAAGTTTAATAGTAAACAGTCACTGTGTTCTGTGTAATAAAATAACACAGTGTAAATATTAATCAGTGCCGTAGCCAGAAAAAAATATCGGAAGGAGAGCACATATTTTACTGTTACTTGCTATTGTTTTAGATTGATAAAATACACCGATTAGTCAGTACCAACTATTAATCGTGTCGCTTACAAATGTGTGTATTTTCTTCTTTTGATACAAATGTGTCAGCGATATATTCTCATGCCCGCACAAAAATAATTAATATAATGCGAAACGATAAAAAAAAGATTTCTAGGTGCACTAGGAGGAGCTCTGAGCATTGTACCGAGAGTAACGCTCAAATTCGAAACAGTGAAAATAATGGTAACAAAATCACAAATCGTGAGAATATTTCGAAAAATATAACTGAAAGATTGTTCGTTATCTAACGGATATCCGGCCAGGGCTTCATATAAATTAATTGGATCATTATGGTAATTTTTTTAATTCGTTTGTAATTCGAGACATTGTAGATATAAATAGTTTCTATACGAATAACAATATTACGTTACTACAATATTTAAATGATAATATTTTTTAAAGATTTGAAAACATATATGTATGTATAACTGGGAAAAAATCACGACATGTTGAAAAATGTTTCGTATACTTTTTGTTCGTGTATCCTTGCAGATAACACTAATCCCCGTGGTCAAATTTTCGATTTTTACATTTTCTGACCAAATTTCACAACTTTAATTAAAGATTTTTTAATTATAAAATAAATAAACGCTTTCACCCATCGTCAGTAAAAAAAAAAAAAAAAAAAATGTTAGTAAGTTTGCCCGTCGCACCCGGTCTGCCTTATATTAAAATGTCACCACCAGTGGGTACTCGGTAATAATTTCTCGCTTATAATAAATATAATTAGATTCATTTTTAAACTATACAAATAAAATACATCCTAAACACATCGATTGAAGCGGTCGCCGTGTACGTTTTTCGAATTGCATAGATTAAAAAATAAATCTCAATAAATAATTTAGAATTAACCTGTACAGTATTTTATACGAATTCTTCTTATATTCTAGCATAGTAATGTTTAATTTAGAAAAGAATGCTAACTTAGATTTAAATTAGCTTTTTTTTTTATATTACGCTAATACTTCCATGTAACGAAGTCTCACGGGGAACAAAAAAAATCCGTAATACAGAGAATAAATTCATTAAATAGAATTACATGTTTTTTTCATATGTATCGATTTTTTAATTTCATATTCTATATTTTATATTACAAATAAACATAAAATATCATATTATACCTATATATATATATATATATATATATATATATATATATATTATTATTTTTTAATCTTAATTAATTTTTTTTTTATTTAATTGCATATTATGTATTTTTTTTAATCTCAATTTAAAAGAAATAATCAGTGAGTTTCGTAAGCATATTATTTTTTGTAAATTGTACTGTTTTCGTAAAATGTTGCGATTTCATCGAGTTTAACAAAAAATTGCATCCGAAACATTTGCTTTTTGCCTAAGACCATTTCTCACAACAGAAAATGCGTTTAGTATCTGTTTTTCTGTGAGTTTAGGTAATTCGTCTGCATGATCTCCTTCGATTTCATCACATTTTGTACGATTACGTTCACGTCAGTATTGGAACTAAATTAACCGGCTTGCCTACCAATGTCTTATCTTTATTGGAAACAATAAAATCGTAGGTATTTTAGAACAATATTTAATATTCGATAGTGACAAAGTTTACGACAACGGGTTTGTTATCGAGTTGTTTATTCGTTATATAAAAACATCAGATTCGTTATACAGAGATAAATTTACGCACGATTAACAATGAAGATCATGGTTCTCAAAAAATAATTCGTTAAACAGAAAACGTCGTTAAATGGAAGTTTTACTGTATTATTATTATTATTATTATTATTATTTTTATTAATTTTTTTGTTATTCGTCAGGTACATACTGACTTAACAGTCAGAAATTACATCAAGTCGGCCCGTAACGTAATAATCCGACCCAATCGGTCGTTATTGTAGAAGTGCATGCATGATATTTGCCCCGCACGATTTCGCAGCCGTTTCACATAAAGAAATTCGTTTTACATTTTTAATATCGAAAACCGCGTGTATACGTTTTCATAAAAAAATAAAACGACCGTCCTCAATTTCTGCGTTATCGTTTTTTGCCGACAAACATCATATTATAGTATAGTAGGTTATAGTTACTGTTTATATATTTATATCAGTTCTTCTGCTTTTTATGTATCGGTATAACTATTGATTTTTTTCTTTTATTTTTTTCTACCAGACATTCTCCGCTCGACGAGCCATTTAGACTTCAACAATATAATAACAATATTGAAAAGTGCATAACATTGTTATTATTTACATTCAACGACAATTATTATTTGAGTAGGTCTTTCACGATTGTCTAGAAAAATCCGGTGTATTTATGTAATGCACTTGTATAAATATATTGTATTACTTAAATTAACTATGTACTTTAACGATATCGATTCGTTTTATTCCAATTGCGATTATAAAAATAAAAATGCAAATAATATTTGATGGGATATTTGTAAAACGCATTTTAAAATAGTTCATCTATTAACGGTGTTCAAATAAGGTTACGGGTGTTTGTTTTAATATCAATAAAACCGGAGGAAAACAAAAACAATATAAAACTCCGGAAAATATTCATTTTTATTTTAGCAAAAATATACTCTTGTTCCAACAACCGCTGTCGTTATTACTGTCAAACACAGACCACGCCTGTGTTTGACAATGACGATGGCGATAAAGTTATGATTGTCAAAATACATTATACACCTATGTATTCTCTCATTCCCTTTATTTTTTAAATTAAAAGTAAATATTTCGCACGTATAATTGTAGTTCTGCCGAACGAATATTACACTTTTATATTATAATCGATTCGAACATATTTAATATATGTTTGACATTAATAAACCTGTAAAATAACATATACTTACTACTCGTAGTGCTTTTGAAACATTTTTTTTTTTTTTTTTTTATCGCAGATATAATATTAAATATTTTAATTCACTGTGTAATTCCATTTAAAGAACGAAGAAATGCCCACCTGTGCTGTTACCGTCTTACGAGCGCACGAAATAAAAAAACAAAAATTGTCGTTCAGTTTTACGCTGTTGGTTTTAATATTGGCGTACATCGACCGATTAACAAACTTAAATGCACCTACTATAATACGAACACCAGCTGTGACCGTGCGTAGGTTTTTTCTCTCGACATTTTCATTTTTGAGCGAGATGCAAGCAATTAAAAATTGTGATATTCGTCATACTAATATCTCGCTTAAAAATTAAATTATCGACAGAAAATACAAAACGGACGTACAAACTCAGACAATTTTCTTAACTTAAAGTTCGATAATCGATCAATTGAAGAATCCATCGAAAATTAAAAACTTCTCCAATTCTCCCTCGGTGCCCTCTCTTCGACCCCTCCCCCCCCCGTTTCGAAAATCACGTGTACGCCTGTTCGCGTATTATTCACCATACTGAATTTTACATTTATTTTACCGAACGTGATTCCGAATCGTATTTTATGACGTTATAAATTACGGTCAAGCACCGCTTTGGTATCTGCGGCTCCATAATTCTCGTCCCGCGATATCCGGCAATAATCACTCTTTATAATATAATACGCCGCCCATGCCGTTGCGCATTCCGGCACGTTCTTTTGAAAAATGCACGATGATCGAATGATAACCATAATATTATTATATCTACGGTTTACATCGAGGGGGAGGTGGCGGCTGCGGATTTCCTCGCAATATCCACGTGCGCGCCATTCTGCGAGATACTCCCGAAACCCATTATAATTTCACGATACCATTACGAAAACAGAGCCTGGCCGGGGTTAAAAGAATCGCCCCGGGATTTACCGGGGTTCCGGAGTGGCCGCATCAATATGCATGTAGAACTCAAGAATATCGGGTCTATGAGCAAAACAACAAACACGCTACATTAAATAGCCCAATTGTTAAATTATTCAATAAATCACCACAATATGTAAGTTTTGCTGCGTTTCGTGTAAATCCCGTTGTGTATAGATATTATTAATTGTACCGAATTTGTCGATAATCGAAATCTGTCAATAAAAAAAAAAAATCGTTATCCCTCCACCTAGTAAAATTATCTAGTCCGCATCGTCTAGGAAATGCAATCAATAAAGTTAAATTTTCGAATTCCTACTCTTCAAAATTGGAATCGCGCAAGTGATAATTCATAGTTCGTTATTTTTTCAGTATTCGTTTCGATTAATTAAATGTCTTTATTAAACAACAAAGTTGAACATTTTAAAATCGATGTGCAGTAACGTAACAGATTGTAAATAGTAAATGGCGTTATAACCAATTTTTATTTTTTTGTAAAATTCAGTATAAAATAATCGTTGTATACTGACATTTGAAACTCGAGCATTCGCAAGAAGTGATAAAACTTTCAAAATATTCCGGTTCTTTCTTGAATTATTTATAGCTGTTTGAAATATATTTCATATATTGATGGTAATAATAACAACTTTTCGGTTACGTGTGTTCGAAATTTTTGGTAAATGGTTCGTTTGAATCATTATAAGAGTTTCAAAATTCAAATGTTGACGGAATTCGGTAAAATCGCGGAAAATATTGTAAATTATATTATTCTGCAAGTGCATATTAATCAGGGTCTCGTGCCACAGATTACATTACAATTGTTTAGATAAAATATAATATAACCTCGTTGCTGTGTGGATACAAAACGGATAACTGTTTAGTTTCAAGGTTCTGAACGACTTTTACAAAATGTAAAACCTGTGATAGGGTAACCTATTTGATTATGAATTATGATTTATTGATTATTGATCGTCGTAATTCACTTATTTTAACATTACGTTACGCCATAAATCATCATGCATACACATATTTATAGTGTGGATTATTTATTGTACTATATTATATACAATAATATAGATTAAATGTATTGACAATTGAATTAGATTGGATTAGAAAAACGAAAAACATCAAGTAAAATTAACTATCCAATTGTCTGTAGATAATCAGATAACAGACTTATTTATCTAGACAAGATAAAAAGATACATAAATGTTATCTATAGTTAACATTACAACATTGAATATAGAGCAATTTGCAATTCAAATTAAGCTAAACGCGTTTGGCCGAGCTCCGTCGGAAAATCGCAATTTGTTCGCGGTGAATTATCGTTTCCGACTTCTACGGTTTAAACGATTTTTTCCCCGGCTATTTTTTTTTTTTATAAATTTGTTGTTGTTTTGTCACCTGCAGGCTTTGCCAGCTAACGTCGGAACTTCGGTCTAAAAAATATCTCCCGATTTGTCGTGGAAATACACGGTGTTGGCGTAAGTATAATTTGTAATGCACGAGGGAATAAAATATTCTCCCGGAGAGGGAATAGTCGTACGTGAATATTATAAAAAAACCTGCGCGAATCATAATATTATTATAACCCGATTGTAATCGAGACGATTTATAAGAAAAAAAAAAATTTAAAAAAATACGGATATACTTTGTACTGTGGGTGAGCCACTGTTGTAGGTGGGGACTTGGCAAAATAGGATATATTTAATAGGTAGGGGAAATTAATTTAAATCTGTAAGCAACGATAAATCGTTGCTGATGAACAACGAAGTTCAATGAATCGTGTTTTGAAATTAATTGAAATTTCATGGTATTTTTAAGATTTTCATCAAAACGTACACTTTAAGCTTATAAAACGGATTTATTACATTACATTAAAAAACGGTTTTGATTACATTAATCCGAAAAAAATAACTTCAAATAGCTATTAATAGTTAGTTATAAATGTCCAGAATGTTTTTGAAAATTTGCCCTTGTGTAGAAATGTCTAATAATAATATTATGTGAAAATTTTAGGTTCCTACGACTGATTATAACTCAGTTTCAACAAATAAAAAAAAAAAATAAAAAAATAATCATATCAAATTTATCCGTTTATCTTACTTCCCCTCCCCGGGTTTTCCCAATAATTGTTAAGGAAATTACAACGAAAAATAAAAAATCTCTTTAATGCACCTACTAAATCCAAAATGCTTTCAGGAAAGGTTCTACACTAGGGTGACCATACATCCTGTTTTAAACAGGATTGTCCTATTTTTCAGCTTGATGTTCGGTTTTTCAATCGGAATTAAACAGTACGCGTTTAGTCCTGTTTTAATCTTGATTTTTACTATGCTTCCATCAAAAATTGATATCAGGAATTATTTATTATGCTTTGGCAATGTCCGGAATAAATGCAGCAGTTGAAAGAACGTTTTCCAACATAAATACATTGCGGAGTGATGAAAAAAAAACGTTTTCTTATAAACATTATAATTATAATTATTGTTAAAAATCATTTCAAAAATTATTCTAGTAATGAATTTATAAATTTCTTCTTCTAAAAAAAAAAAAGAATTATTAGATTTAATAATGAATTCATCGAAAAAATACGACTTATCAAATAAAAAGGTTAACTCCAATCAACAACAGAATAAAACTTGTAAAATTAACAAATGTACCTATGAATGATTTTTTTTAAAATATAACAGGTAGTTTTACTATATAAAAATTGAATAACATTAGAAATTGTATTGTTATAATATATACGAGTATATAAGTATTATACATTGTTTCTTGTTTTGACAATTGTTTTTACTCTTTTTTTTTTTTAAATATGGTCACCCTATTATACACTACAAAATCAGAGTAGGATATCTGGTAGAAATGTGGTTTCCAGACCAAAAAAAAAAAAAAAAAAACATACGTCGTTGTAAGCCAATACATTTTTAATTTGGTTTGGAACCTAAAAATAAATAAATAAACGACGAAAATGTCATTCTAACCACTCTAAATTCCATAATACGTACCCACACTATATTCTTGGATTATAAATGTGCACATGACAGTGGCGTGCCCATTAGGTTTTCGTAGAAATGAGATGAGATGTAATATTACTTAAAAAATAATAACGAATAAATCGTAGAATACGTCATCCATCTATATACCCATACGTAGCCCGTGCGCAGTGGGAATTTAAAAACGTAATCGAAAAATGACAATTTGTGTTTGATAATTCAAGTTTTTTTTTTTTTTTTGGTGATTTGGAAAAATACAATAAAATCGTTTCGAAATTGAATTACTAAACAAATACTCGAAGTCTTTGTATTTTTACGCCAATAAGGGAAGGTATGGAGATATCGTCCCCCTAACGCCCTCCCTTGTGCGCACGCCAATGCTTTCTCTTCGATTAAAATTTAAACCATCAATGTCCGGATGTTACGCGCTATTGTGTGGACGATGATAATAGTTTTTTGGGATGAAAATAAATTATCGGTGATTAATAACGCTATACTTCCGGTTCATAACCGGCGAAATAATTATCGTTTGAAAAACTATATCCAACACCCTTCCGTAGTATAGTTTCGTACAGTATATTTTATTTATTTCATTCCAAAAACACGAAAATGTTTCTTTAAGTATTTTTTTATTTGATAATTTGTATCCTTATATATATATATTAAATATATAACCTGCAAGACACTCATTATTTTGGAAAGTATTCATTTTTTTTGGGCTTTTTTTTGTCGTGTTTTCTTTAACAATTTATAATACAAACAGCTCTAAAATCAGTCCGATATTTTTTTTCACCCTAATCTTCGATGGTAAAACAACAGCCCACTTTTGAATTTCAAATAGTAACTTATATCGAAAACTCCATACAAATATAAAATTAAAATAACTTAATTTGATCACAACCTCTTAACGGGATATTTCACTAGTAAATTGGTTGTTTTTTTGGTAATGGGAGTAAAATTGGTTCAACTCCAAAAATATGGACGACAAAAAAATAACGGTAATGTAACATTTTAGAACTGCTTGTTTCTTAAACTGTTAAAAAATTCCGGAAAAAGTTAATACATTCCAAATAACAAATGTCTTATAACAGTTAGCTGATCACTCTGTATAATAGTCGGCTGCATAAAATTGTTTAGTTTTATACGATCAGTGCTGGATATTATTCTAGACTTAATTAAAAATGTCTAGTTTTAATTTGAAAAACTTTATATAATTTTATAACTCGCTGTAGGTTAATAATTCTATTCCCATTTGTAGTTTATTAAAAAAATACTATAAATAACTGTTTGTTTGTTGTTTTTATTTTTATGTTCCTATAGCATTTATAAAAAGTCGTAGTATAATCGTTACGCCGTGAATATTAAAATAATAATTTAATTTATTTTTATTAAAAATGCGCCTAAATAAAGTCAAATTGCAAACAAAGAATTATTGTTTTTATATAGATAAACGAAATACTTCAGGACATTTGCTCATTTGATCAGGCAACTAGTCGAACGATTGTATTTATTTTTCCCAATTGGTTTTAAAATATATACCTAAGCCAATAATAGTTTTTTGAGTATCAATTTTGTGTTTTCAAATATAAATAATACGTTAAAAACGAATTCGAAATTCTAGTACTTAGGCGAAACGCTTCTCGAATTCGACAAATTTTCTATCAACGTCATAATTATCGTAAATCTAAATTGTTTGTAATATAATAAAAACACCGGTCCGCGATAAAAACACGGCTGTTCGTCTAGTTTTCTATATCCGACCATGCACCGGATTGACAATCCAAGACCGCTGGTTTTGTTAAATTATCGTTATCACCAGCACGCAGAAGACGGATTAATATACGATACGGATGTCCGGCGAGCTATGAAAAAGCGACCGCTAAACTCAATCTTCTATTATCACCGTGATAAGCGAAGATTGTGTTATACCGTCTTAATTCACAGATCATGTACAATATTTGCAGTTATACCGGAACACGTACACCGGTACTCAGCTATTATCAACCGGTGTCTATTTCTTGTATCCTATAACCGTTAATAGTCTACGTGTAATAAAAAAAAGTATATAAAATCGTATGCGCGTGAACTCTACGGGTTCGAAACTGTATTTATTGTTTCGATATGAATTTGTTAATTCGATAAAGTTATACAATGAGGCCGTAATATTAATTCCGTTAGTTTGTATTGCCTCTGTTTCGCCGGCGGATAGTGACGGGATAGCCGCGAGCACTCCGTATGGCTAAATCTATTTTCAATTTTATGTCGCCTAATTTCATGTCCGTGTGCAAAGTGAAATTCCGCACGATCGATGATATCATAAGCGTCGCGTTCAAAATGGCGTATTTTTCCCCTGTAAACGAGCACGTTTTATTTATTATACGATCCTACAGTACCGCTGAGGTCAATATTTACCTATACATCCTCTGGGGCCTCCGCTGAAAGCTATGAAGCTGTATTTATGGCGTTTAGCGGTGTTTTCCGGGCTAAAGTTGTCCGGGTTGAAGGACCGATGGTCCGGGTACAATTCCGGACGATGGTGCGTGTTCATCGGCGCCAGAATACAAGTCGTTCCTTTTGGTATCGTGTAATTACCCGAAACTGTAATGGAAAAAGAAAAAAAAATCAACTTAATTGCCACTATGCGTACTTTGTAGGTACTCGGTGTTCGCTTACAAATTTGTACGTCGTTTTGCAGTTCCCTGAGGATCACCGGTGCGGCGGGGAACAGCCGCAGCGTTTCTTTGAAAACTTGTTTCAAGTAAACGAGTTTGTTCATGTCGTCGATAGTGCATTCTGCATCGCTATCCCCGTATATTTCATAAATTTCATCGTAAACCTTATGCTGAAATCAAAATAGCACGGCATTCGTTTGTAAACGTCCGTTAACGTCTTCTCAGCCGATTACGAAGCCTATGAAACGTGTAGGATGTTCTTTACTGAACGCTAACGCGTAGAGTGCGCAGGCTTAAAAACACGGTGTTCGTGTTGGAATAAGAACCGGCGATGTTTAATTTTCATTTCTAATCCTACTTAATGTATCTGGTTTCAATTGTCCGACGGGCGAACGTTTTCGCACTGGGTTTACTTAAATTTCACCGTGTTTGCAACACGCGCGGACAACAGATTCGTTCGAATAGATTGGTTATTGCTTATGCCAAACGGACGGGCCAAGTCGGTTCGTTAAAACACGCATTATCTAAGAATGGATACAGTTTTTTTTTCTAAAACAATTGCATTACCGTCGTAATGCGAATGCAGTTCGATATGTCGTTTCGTGGTTTGTGGCAACTTAGAATTATAAACGTAATGCTATAATATACTCACTTGAATGTCTTGGTGCATGGCCAACATCAGAAGGCAAAAGCTGACCGTAATCGTAGTAGATTCGTAACCCTATAATACAATGCATTTTATAAATCGCATAAATGATTATTTTTCAACGTTTCAATATTATACGAACGGTACTCAAAATTGTAGCGATTTGAAACTTGATGTCTTCGTCGCTCAAGTTCTCGCCGGCTTCTCTCAATTCCAATAATATATCCATAAATACTTTCAGCGGTTTTTCTAATAAACAAACAAAAAAAAACAACAAAAAATCATTCAGATCGTGTAATAATACAATTAGATTTTAGTCTCGCTCACTTTCCGGTTCGACGTTATCATTGGCATCGAGGACGATTGCTGGCTTATCTCCCATCTTCTTCTTTTCTATTGCTTTCCCAATCATCTTTAAACATTTAAAACATACACTTTAATACGATTTGGCGCGCGATAGTTTTTAAGTTTCTGGTAGGTTACGATATTGTACGTACATAGAGTGGAAGTGCGTGGATTTGTTTAAAGATGTTCTCGTATCCGACAAATTTGCAATAAATCGTATAAATTATGTCGGGGTATAACCACGGCGAGTACGCCCGCGCGGCAACCAATTGGATCGCTCTAAATATTATAATAAACAGTATAGTTCTTTCGTTTTACACATTGGACAAATCGAAAATATTTCTTTACGTACTTTAGCACGGATTTTTTCAGCTCGTTCCCCTGTTCCGATTCCACGTCGAGATTGAAACCAATTGTCGTTTCTATACAATAACGATGTATACATATTAATAGCGCAGAATACGGATTATATATATTTTTTAATGTCTACATACGAGTGATTGTACTGAACACTGCGTCGGAAATGTATTCCATCATGTTGAAAGGTTGTGTGTTGCCAACTTCCTTGTTTAGGTTCGTTATGAGCATTTCGGTTTTCTCCTTGAAAATCGGGAAAAACAATCGCTTCATATTGTCCGTGCAAAACGCGGGAATCAACATACGGCGTTGTTTTTTCCATTTCTCCACTGAAATCATTAGGGCAACAAAAAAATGAATAAATACAAATAATAACTCATTCTTCTAAATCTTTTCAGATAATATTAAAACTCGGCGTAAAACTACACCGAACGCTCGGAGCAAATCGTATTAACCTGGAGCCGTGACCAATCCTTCCCCCACGCCAATCTTTAAACACTTGTAAATAAAACTTTTTTCCAGAGCGTTGGGACTGGTTAGAATAGCCTAAAACAAATGCAAATGTGTACATTTAAATCTAATTTATACGTTTTTTTTTACTTAAAATATATCGAATTCGACGCAATTGTGTCGATTGAAATGGTGTAGATTTTCAAAAACACTATTTATTTCTAATTTTATGAAATAATCGATAATCGATTCAAACTATTTAGGCTTTTATCAATCGATTTAACTACATGTTATATATTTTTGAATTGGTATTGCACAAGGCTCAACACTGATTTTAACTGTCGTCATAAATCGTGTTGAAATTGTATTATTACTTGTATGTCTTCTGGCTTGGTAAGGATGACGCCCAATGAATAACCAAACCACAATTTAATTGGTTCCGGACCATAGATTTCGCACATCTCAATTAAATGTTTGGAGAGCTCTGAAAATCAAAATAAATAAATAAATCTCTTGAAAGATGGTATACACCTTATTGTCTATTATACTAAACTTATGGTTCTCGACGGGGGCGATTATGTTGAGCAACTCGCGAATGCTCGTCTGTGAATATTTTATGAAAAGAAAAATCGACAAATTAGCTTAAATTAACAAACATTGGACATTTAAAAAAAAAAAAAAAACTGGCTCGAAACCATCGAATTCAATCCGTCCTACCGAAGGGATTTTTTTTGTCTCCAGTTAATACATTTAATCATTTAATTTGTAACGTAAAATTGTTTTCAATATTATTTTTGTATTTTTTTTTATTTGTCGTTATCGATTACTTAAATTTAATTTTTAATTTTTTTTACTTTCCAATTCGGCAGTCCTCGCATACGTTTTAATGACGAAATATTATATAGAGTTAAATATTTTTTGTCACTCCTCGAGGGGAGGGGGCGGTAAATAAAAAAAAATAAAAAAAAACTGCCGAGAAACACTATATTAAACATATTATTGATTTCGCTTACGCTTGGGCGTCCCGGTGAACTGAAGCAGCGAACCGATAAGCGGGTAGGCCGGTGGGCCCGAAATTTTGGAGGCGAATTTTTCATACCGCAGGCTGTTCAATTTGATTTTCAACAACAGTATGAAAACCAACGTAATCACTGTGTACAAAGCCAACTCCGTCGCTGTCATTCGAAACTTGACCGTCGAGTATATTTTCGAGTGAACGTGTCGTAACGCCTCCATCCTAAAAACCAACGACTATAATATAGTTGGCGACTTTTTGCTGTACGTTTGACATTTGCATTTTGACATTTTTAAGCTCGTTTTTTCGTTTTTTTTTTTTTTTTTTGTCACTACGCGCATAATTTGACACGGCACTTGTCACGCACTCGAGCCCAATCGTGGCCGTGAATATATTTGTACGACGATTATAAATTAAGCGCATTACGTCGTATACGCTGTTCTACGTAATACGATAATGCGATATAAATCGTGTTCCGACAAAACTTACCGATTCGATATTACAACGGTGTTGTTTCGTCCGAAAAATATTAAAATATTTCATCCGGACGGTTTCGGATTGAAACGGGATTCGGGGTGCCGATTAGTACACAACTCGAGCTAAACAATTTCATATTTTTAATCGTTCGGCGCCTGCGTACGCGATAAAAATCTAATTTTCGAAAAAGAGGAACGCCTAATTTCAACACCGTAATCGTAAGGTAACACCACTCGTTTGCCGAGTGACTTTCACCAATGTTCAGTAAAGTCTACTAGAGTCCACCGTAAACAAATTATGATTTTTTTTTTTTTTCTTCTTCTCGATTTTCCATAATATTTAACACCAGGGCTCGCGAACATTAAAACCACGTTATACGGTACGGACAAACTACTGAAATTTGGTAAAACGTAATCAAACGGAAAAAGATAAACGAAAAATGTCGCAACATAATAATTTAAAATCATTTTATATCCCGAAAATAAAATAAATTCGTTTTATTTTCGTTGAAATAGCTGTCGTAGTTGTTACGATTTAATTATATTGTGGAATAAATTATAATCCAAATTTTATCTCTAATGTCCGCTAGTTTTTTTTTTTTTGGAATTAATAAGCAAAATGATTATTTTGAAAAACCGCACATTTACATTTACGCACCACGCGAATCGTAATTTTGATAGTCAAAACAAAATTACTGGATGTGGCCTTACATTAGGCGAATAAATTGATATTATTTTTAACAGTGTGGGTTAAGTGGAAAAAATGTAATAAATAAATATTAAATTTGAGTAGTAAAAAAAAATCATGCAAAGGGTCAAAATATCTGGCCGAAATGTTCTAACATCTCTATAGGTATTATCGAGTTCTGTCATTACGTAAATATTGAGAGAAAAAAAAAAAATGAAAAATAGTGGGTTAGGTAGGTATACATCAATATTCAATACGCGTATTTACGAATTACACTATAAAGTCTATTCGAATTTAAATTCAAACAACGCAAAACCAAATACGTACCGTTTGAAATAAAAATAACATTAAACGCAAACGTTTTAAATCGAAACGACGGTAAACCGGTGAAGTTTTAAAAAACAAACCAACGTGAAACGAAATTTGTTTTCAAATGCAAAAAAAGCTTTGTTTAAAACGCATGAATTATTATCAATAAAGATAACCGTGCAATTTATTACACGTACACAACTGATTCATTATAAATGTAAATAAGTAGTAGCAGCGCCAGTTGCTTGTGCATACAATTTTATAATGGTACCCAGCAACGAATCGTTAAAAAATTAATAATAATATTAAAAAATAATTAAATAAAAAAAATGAATAAGCGACGAAATGCTTGGTTGAAATCATTACGCAGGCGTAATATAGAATCTGGTTGATAATATTATTTAATAAATACAAATTTCACTTACCTGTAGAAATTCAATTCGGTAGTATGGAATATAATAGGCGGGCTATTATTGTTGGGTTTGACGAATGGTAACAAAACGATAATAATTTAATAAACGGTTTTACCTATCATACCGTCGGCGAAGATTTCGGTAAAAAATATTCGAAATTTGTAACTTTTCGCGAGTATCTCGCCAAGAAGTAAACCGTTGCACACTGAAGTCTCGTCCGCGACTATCTTACGTACAGCTCTGATACATGAGCGCCTCGTGAAATCGTTCGACAATCTCCATCCGTATGTATTAGGTTAAACGAGAACCTGCTTCACATGATAATTGTATAGCCGGAGACCGTTTCTCTCCCAAAAATCTACTGTCTTAATGTCCGAATTGATTTCAACACGCTATGCTTATACAAGCGAGTATATTACACTGATGCAATTAAAAACACGAAAAGAATTTATTTTATGTACATACTCGTACTGTTAATAAACTGTTAACGGATTTTAAGAACCAGAACCGCAAATATCATTGTGGTCCCGGTCCCAGATTTAACTACTATTCCTATTAAACAAATTTAAAAAAATAAATAAACACCCGTAGATGATTTATGAAATCGTAACTATCCTATTCTATTCTTCACATTTTTTTATTTATCGTGTATATATATATATATATGATTTTTATTTATTAAGTCTTACAAACTTTAAAGTTAATGTACATCATACTAGAGACACCTGTTTATTTTATAAGTTTACTTCTTTCAATTACATATGTAATTTCCCGATTAATATTCTATTACTGAATGGTAACTATGTTAATTCTTATTTTTTTTTTTTTTTTTTTTTTAAACAGTTATTAGAAAAAAATATACAATCTGTAATATGGATTACAATAAGCATACGAGCGTGTACAAGATAAATAATTTTTCTCGGTGGCCTCCCAGGAATATTTAGTTCTAATTTTTAATTTTTTTTTATTTTTATGAAAAGCTATTATTTTTATTATTATTAACTCTTATTCTATATTATTTTTTCATTATTATTATTTGTATTCTTCTTGTTATATTATTAGGATAGTTTATGTCATTCAACTTGTCGTCACGTATTTTTAGTTTAAGAATTATAATCGGACCTAGGTCCGTGAAATAAATATATAAATAAATAAATATACATTATACATTTTGTTTATTGTTATTATTTAATATACTGTTTACCTATTCGTCGGTTGGATCCTATATGAACGACCTATGTATTTCGATTATAGTCATATTTCTGCTCTCGATTTTATCGTGTCCTAACCTAACATAAAAAGCGATTAAATTTTCTGTTTGTGCGCGTGCGCGTGTTGTGTTTTAGCCGTTTATTGGTTATCGCGTCCGATACATGTTAATTATTACTGTTATTTTAAACTCTCTCACTCACTCACTCGCTCCATCTCTCTCGCTATAATATTTTATTACGTATTTTACATAACGCAGGTGAAAAAATTAGCAAATTTACATTTTTCTCCGGGGTCAGTGAAACGTCCGGGTTGGTTCAAACGTTCAAGTGAAGCGGTAACGTGCGGATTTCGTGTACTACGTAATTATCGCATCGACGGAACAGTCCCGCAATGCCCACCGCCCATGGCCATCGTCCGAAACGCAAACTGAACCGCACGCCTCCATCCGGAATGGAGATTTTACGGGTGTTGTGTCGAAACGAATTTTCAGTGCGAAACCAGTAAGGCAGCCCGCCGTCATTATAGCGGCCAGAACAGTTACAATACGAGTAGCTTCAATCGCGTCGATAGCGCCGATAATTAATCGCAGTGGACACCGGCGGGCGACCGACTATGGCTGGATACTTGGGGTAAGCACAAGACCGCCTTCGCAGGGTGCAATGTGGGAGGTCGGGAGGCAATAGGAGGGCCCCGTCCCCGTAATTTAAACGGTACGCCTCGGGTGCAAGCAATAAAGAATACCGACGGAACGCTTTCTAAACCGAAACACTAAAATCAATTTCGTACATAACGTTTTTGGATATCTATCCGAATAAATTACCTAATTATATGGTTTTTTCCCCCCCCACCTCTATAGTTTCTCTTTACGGGCAGGTGCTCGTAGCGTTTACGAGAAACAAACAGGCGTACGGCCTCGCGGCGCATTCGGTTGCAAAATATTTAATTAGAGATTGATATGTTGATATCCGTAGACTTTTACGCGGCGCGCGCACACAGCGTCATTGATATTACGGTTTTATGTATAAAAAAAAAAAAATTAAAAAAAACGTTGCATAACTTGCGTGCGAACAAATCCACTGTAACTTGGATAATCTATCCAGATATAGTCGTATCAGAAATATTGTTTGCATCTTTACATAAAAACTCAGTAATAATCGCATAATCTGTACAGCACGGCTGTAGAGAGAATCGGTCGGTTTTGATTATTCCGCAATATCGGTATAACGGTCCGCAATCAACGCCCACGCGTACAAATTTTCATTACTATTGCGACACCGTATTGAATCGTTTTTTATTGGCCATAAAATAACGGACGATACTCTGTGATTCGAGTTTGCCATACACTACTGGTTGTTATATTATTAGAGTACTTTATGTTCTTCATTTTTTCGTCACGTGTTTTACTATAAGAATTACCGCATCGCTCATTGATAATCGGACCTAGGCCCGTGAAATATACGAGGTCTGCTCAAAAAGTACGAGGACAAATGTTATTACGGCTAATCTACGCACGGTAACGTTCCAAATTGTAAACATATGTACTCCCCGCCAATAAGTGGACATTTTAAACAAAACCCCAAGTCTGTTAAAAAAATACCAGGACTTTATTTTTTATAATTACAAAAATTATGTTACATATTATTTAAAGATATCTCCTTCGAAATACTCTCCGGCGGACGATATGCAGTGATCCCGGCGATCACTTACCATTTTTCAAAAGTCCTTTGAAACTGTTCAAAAAGTTAAAGCTACGGGTTCTGTTGCCGCGTTCGCTTTAATTTCCTCTACACCATGAAATCGTTATCCTTTAAGCGCAGTTTTTAAATCTCGGGAATAGGAAGTCCTGATGAGGAGAACAGGGACAGTCCGCAGGACCACAGCAATTTTTTATCAGCCAAAGACAACGCGACCCTTCTCGTCTGTACATTTCCCTGTAAAATTGCACGACAATACTCAATTGAGATTCGCTTTGTTAACTCGTGAACGGTTAAACGGCGGCCATTTCGCATTTTTTTTTTTTAGCAAATTGTCGCCACGCCATCGTTTTTCGGATGACGTCGACGGTCATCCAGAACGTGGATCGTCTTCGGTTGACCCGAAGACTGTCGTTGAAACGTTCAAATCACTCGAAAGTCACGGAACCACTAAATTAATCATCCCCAAAAGCGGTTTTTAGTCAATGCCTTACGTTCCGTTGCGTTATTTTTACCAAGTTTTGAGCAAAACTTTATATGCACGCGCGTCGTTCTTTAAATTCGGACATGTCGAAAACGGCGGACAAAACAAACTGACTGGATTTAAACCACGTGCAATATTAAACTGAGATAAGATAGCGACTTCTGGATTTGTTTAAAATATTCAATAGTTCACGACCAATACATCTATTTACAATCGGAAACGTTATCGTGCGTAGATTAACCGTAATAACATTTGTCGTGGTACTTTTTGAACAGACCTCGTATATGTAGGTGTATAGTTCGTATTTATTCCACTAGGGTCGGCAGTGTAAAAGTTGTTGTAAAATTATTTTTTTAAAACAACATTGGCTGGGTTCACAATTTCCCAGCTCGTTTGGCCGACCTCTGACCTTTCCATCTCGTATAGTCCCGTGTTATATAATATACGGCCTACAGTCATATCAGTAATAACATTTCGAAAATTATCGTATACGTTTGGATGTTTTAACGAATTTAGTAGTTTTAATCATAATATTTGAGGCGTACATCGTACGGCCAATCACAATATATAAACGCTTAAAACGGGTCGGACCTGGACGAAATCATGAAACTTTTAGTTAAATTCGAAAGTTTTAGTTATTACGGACGACGACGAATCTTTTGTTAACGATCGCGTTTAATGACGTTTTTAAAGTTTTACTAACGCCCGGATTCTGGGGGGTTTTTATTTATATTGCGGTTGGTGTGTTTTAAAATATTACAATAACGATATTTTTCAAAAAAAAAAAAAACATACTATTCGTGCGAGTGTGCTTTTTCCACGAAATTTCTTGTAACAAGAAGTTGAAATACCACTAGATAAAATAATTTAACGTAATGTAATTTCTTTGATTGAAAAAAAAAAAAAATGTTGTTTTACAATAATTAGAAGGAAAAAGTACCCCACTGTTTATGTTTGGATGGTGTAGGATAATGTGTAATTTAGTTTGTATACCAAAAGGAGCGATAAATCATTGCGATCGAAAAACGATTCTAAGTGAATCTGGTAAAGTTATTGTAGATTAGTTGTGTTTTTTTATCAGACTACGGAACAAAAAGTATTTAGGGCTTAGGTGTAATTCGTGGATATTCCCGTTTTCCCTTGTGAACTTTTTATCCCGGAAAAAATGGTTCCATTTATAAATTATGTTGTGACATTTAACGTGTCATCTTTAGGGAATTATCAAATAAAAAAAAGACATTTAGTATTATAATAATCGGATAAACTACAAAATTCTTACACCGGTTTATTAATTGACTACGAATCACTAACATTTTAGACTATGTTATAACTGGAACACCATTGGGTGCACTCGACCAAAACTAATGAACAGATTCGAAGTCGATGAGTTAATTTTTTTTAATGTTTTCGAAATCTCGTCGGGAGTCTGAAAACATCTTTCAATTAATGCAAATCACCGGGTGAAAAGCATCGTTTAAGTTACGATATGCAGTGGGCATGCCCAGAAATTTCCAACGTATTTAAATGACCTTAACATAGTTTAGATATCTTAGATACGACCGTTGTGTCTGAAGTCAATGGGAAAATAGTTACGATTGTTGATTTGCGGTTATCGAAGACATAGGAATTATTGGTAACTTCACTATTATTATTATTATTATTATATATTAATTTTAGCTAAATGAAGCTATATAAATAAATAATTTTGTAAACGCCGGAAAATACTAGGCTAATACTAAATAGTTTGGAAATTGTATACGGAATTATAGTTTGTTTTTTTTTTTTTTTTTAAATACGTTTAGGCTCTGGGAATTCAGCACCCGCTTGCAGAGTGGGCTTTCCACCGTTTATTGGAATTAAAAAATGAAAATCCCAAACCAAATCATACGTTATTAATGTTAAATAAACATTTGTTTTTTTTTTTATTATAATCACCAAGTACCGGTAAGTATAATTGAATCACTTCTGGAGCACTTTTCTGAACATTCTTATCGTTTTTACGGTACTTTTTTAAACTGATCAATTTCTACGACCAATTTTATTTTTGAACTTAACAGTGCGTGATGGTGTATCGTTACATGTCACGTCGTTCAGTTATCTTTTGTACGTCGTGTACTCGTGTCGTTTAATACGTGTAGTTTAGTACGTGTAGTTCGCGATCAAAAATTTTTTTTTCTTCTCTTAAATGTCGAGCAAACGTAATGATTTATCAATAAAAAAAAAAAATTTACTCGTTCTAAAGCGATTTCAAAATGTATTATTAATTTTTTTTTTTTTCCGAAAAGCTGCGTGTCTGTGCGGTTTTGTAGACTGTATTGTAGTCAACGAATGAATTGTTCGACACGATAAAACGCCGATTGGTAATTGTTCGTACGCCGGACGACGGATTACTATTTTTTAAACGTTCGCCCAACGTCCGTTCCCACGGAAATATAATTAAATTCAATAAAGCCAATACTACTAAAAATAAAAATAATAATAATAAAAGAAACGTATTACGGTGGGCACGACGGCGCTGGTGCGGGCGGACGACGGTGACGGGTTACACGCAGTCTTAAAAACGTGAACGGCGGACGGTAGACGGCAACGAGCGAACGGCCGAAGTTAAATATAGGCCGCGGTTACTTCGGTCAGTCATCTCCACCGGCGCTGGCCACAGGTCTTTCGCTAACCGGTTACCATTACAATGGCCCGGACCAGTTGGGTACTCACGAATCGAGTCCGGCGAAGAACGAACCGCAGCAGCTAGAATCCTCGGACGCGAACTTTGAACATTGGATTTTAAATGTTCGAGAATTTATTTACTTTTAAAGCATTTTCCGATAAATATATAACTGGTACGTAAACAAAACAAAAAAAAATCAAGAAGAAAATATTGACGACGACGTGGAAATCACTAAAAAAGAAACAAGAATCGGAACTTTTGGAAAAACTAAAAGAATCTGTTCACAAATCGTCGGCGACGACGACACTTTTCAGTCTTTCCAAAAGTTACAATGTACATATATTATTATGTATTTAATTTTAAATAATTCAAATTCATACGTATGTTGATTGAATATGTATTAGAATTTTAGGCCAATATGAAAATGAAATTAGTAGATTCTCAAGTACAATCGAAACTAGATAACTAGTTCCTTTATTTTATTTTAGACGTATTTATTTTAGGTTTTAATATTATTTTAATTTCATTTTAAGTATAAATATAGAATCATTAAAAAAAAAAAAAAAAAAATGTTTTATGGAATCAACCGGTTAATAGAATCAAAATGATCCGAACCGATGTGACCACATTAAACGGAACTCACTGGTACATATAAATTGCATGAATAAATTACTAAATAAATTGTATTTTTTAGCCAACGGGCAGGAAGGCATAAAGTATATAGCCCCTTTTCCATCCCCCTGCTCACGATACTGATAAAGTTAACGATTCGGAGCACTTTTTACCAACCGAAAAAACAATACATCTTGGGTAAAACGAATAAATACGTCGCTACACTCCGGAAATCGAATTCCCGTTTTAAAAGCCCCCACCCAAACCGCCGGGCGGGGTACATCTTAAGAATTTATGTCCAATGGTTTTTAGCGTCATTCTTAATGTTGATGAATGCTGGCAGTCAGATATCTACAGGTTCCCGGATCTGCTCGTGATGATTAAAAAATCTGGCTGTTGGTCCACTAATTTTGTAATATGTTTCGGCCATCTTTACCGGAATATCGCTATTCGTTATTCTCGCCCGTTTGTGATTATAGTCGCTCCGGGTGACACTAAAAAGTGCTTGAGAGAGAATCTGTCACAAAAATATTCATCTACAGTATTTACTTTTAGAGGAATGTTATGGGTTATAGTTTAACAATAAAAATACAAATTAAAGCGCTTTTTGTTCTTTGTAGTTGCCCACATCGAAATTAAAAATTATTATTCTTATTGGTGTTTTGCTAATTGCAATTTTTGCGATGGTAGGGGTGAGGGGGGGGGGGGTTGACCCCATAGTCCGCATAGTCGAGCGGTTAACCGCCGTGAAGAAATATTTTTGTCATCGAGGAGGGACATGATAGAAAATTATATATATATATTTTTTTTATATTTACACGGGCGGCGTACAAGCTAAGGAGGTATATTTTTTATTAGGGCAAAATAACATTTACAATCTGTACAATATAGGCACAATATGCAAATTTGCAAAAATAACATAAATATAAACATAGAAACGGCGATAAGGGAGGCCATCCAGTGATAGGACCATTTATTAGATACAAATTTTTTTTTTTTTTTTTTAGGATTGAGTGCCTAGATCAGGAGATCGCGGCACCAGTGTCTTTTGAGACGACGTGGAGGAGCCTCCAGGAGCTTCCTTCGGAAGCGTAAGAGAGTATTGATTTGAAACGAGTGGGTTGGAATGGAGAAATAATATGGAGTGGAATTGTTTGTTGTATACTTTGAGTTATGTTATCGACTGTCTCGATATTAAGGTGTTTACGAAGAGAGTGGTCGCCGACGAACCAAGGAGCAGAAGTTATTTAGCGTTGGCAAATCGATTGGACTGATTGGATATTTGTTATTTGGGTTGCTTGGCACAACCCCAAGAATGAGGAATATTATATTAATATATGCTGCACTAGAACGTCTTGGGCGCACGCACACACGAGGAGGAGGATGCGGAACGCGTAACGCGTTCCTGCGGGCGCGCGGTGGCGGCGTTGGCCACTTGCGGCGTCGCGCGTCGTCCGCTCGCCCACCAGCAGATGCGCTCGTATATGTGCGTGTGCGTGCGGAGCGAGTAAATTACAAAAGAGCGCCGCACACACACGGGCGGACGAGGCGATACCGACGCCGACGACGACGACGCCGACTACGACGACGCCGACGACGACGACGACGACGACGACTACGACGACGACGACGACGACGACGACTACGCCTCCTCCATCCTGCTCAACCTACTCCTCCTACTACTACACCGCCGACACTTCTTCATCGCACATTATTTCCACCGCGCCCCGGCTCTCGCCACCGACGGTTTTGGAAAACCGTCCGCCGCCGCCGCCACTACCCCCGATGTATTGAACGCCACGGCCGCGCAAGCGCACCCGGCCGTACGGGCGGCACCCCGCGCATAGTGTGTACAGCGACCGGCCCAAGGCCCGCGCGTTTTAAAAACCATCCCCGGGAGTGCAACAGGAGGGCCCGCGGCGCACCGGCACCGGTAGTGCAGGTACCGACGGCGGGATTTTCGGCGAGCGCACGCGCGCGCGCGTCGAGGGGCTGCTCTCTGTCGCGCGACAGCGTATTCGGTAGTAGTGCATAATATCGCACTGTATAGCAACGGTAGTCACGGTCCCGATACGGTCCGAACGCCGCCGCCGCCGCCACCACCGCCGACGAAGACGCCACCCGGTCTGCTGCTGTTTCCGTCGTCTCGTCTCCCCGGCGAGTGTGTACCTGTTACGTACCAAACGTCATTCGTCTTCTGGTAAGTTGTCACTTACTCTTATTTATTTTTATATTTTCACCGTCGTCGGTCACTTAAATACGTTTGTTTTTTTTTTTTTCCTTCTGTAAATTCCGACCGACGCCTATGAATACACGTTTAAATTTAAAAATATATATTATTCGAGAAAAGAAAAGGGAAAAAAACCAATTGATGTAATTTTACATCCAATAAATAATTTATGTACATAATACATATATATATATTTAGGCTAAGTATATTATACAATGTAAGTGGTGTAAATTAGAAAATAATGGTACGTGCAATAATCAAAACGACGATAATGGTAACCAATGTAATGTATCGTTATAATTTTTGTAATTTTTTTTTAAGGTTTTTATAGAGTTAAATTTAAACAGAAAACACCAAAAAGGTTTTTCAAAGGTTTAAATATAATAATTATTGATGCGGGTGTCAGGTTAAGTACAATACAGTACATTCAAATGTAAGTGATAATTATTTGGTCGTTTTCGAATCGTATATTTATAGTTAAGTTAAAACGTTTGCTTTAAACTTTTCAAGCAACAATATTATTATTTTGTTTTCGTCGGTGAAATATTTTCTCGGTGATGTAGTAATAATTTCCGATAAAAAAAAAAATATATATATATATATATCCTGCTATACAGAGATAAACCGTAGTGCATGTTTTATCTGCGCGATAAACGTACAGTGTACACGAATAATTTATGAAATTATTTTCCTCGTATAAAACGCTTATGTGCATATATTATAATGTATCATAATATATAAAAAAAAAAAAAAAAATATTTATGTTGTATTCCGAATAATTTCAAAAATTATCCTAAAACGAGTCGTGTGTTTAAGAATAAAAAAAATATTCTCGACAACGGCGGCGGCGGCGGCGGCGGCTGGCGGACGCGTTTCCGCGGTTTAGATTCGACGATGATTTTTGAGAATTTTTTTCGTTTTGGTACATTTATCACCTAAATTATAATTCGCACCGATTCCCGGCAAATATTCCGTAATATTATATTTATATACAGCATATTATAATATTACTCTTGTAATAATTCGGTATATAAAAAAAAAAAACAACAAATATAATAAAACAAAAATTATTATTACTGCGATCGCGCGCGCTGAGAAAAGCCGTCAGAGATGTTTCCAAAAAAAAAAAAAAACTCTTTAAAGGCTATTTTAAAGGACTATAAAGATAGCTTTTTATTGTCGTTTCAGTCGCGTTTCAGTACGCGGACGGACAGAAATTATCATTAAAGCGTAGAGGTAAAGCTTATCCGGGTACCTATACCACAGCGATCCGGGTGCACTTATCGATATGTAAAAATATTTCCGTCGGTCGTTCATTCGGAAAATCTACTATAATAATATACATTTCTGGACGTCCTCGTGTGTTTGTCGTCTACACGTAGGCTCAGTCGCAAAAAAAAAAAAAATGTTTTTTAAACCGTCGGATAGGTAATTTTCCGGCGCTCCGGACGCGTAATACTTCTTCTTTTTTTTCCCCTCTCGAAACTCAACTCGTCGAGTAGAACGCGTGAGTTCCCTTTTCGAATTTCCGGATCCCGTCTCGGTCGGGGCTGTACTCGGTTATGACACTAATGATCGATAATGAATATGGATGATTTTTTTTTTAGTTATTTTTTAGTTTACGCATTTAACGGTACGGGGTTTTAAAATCGCATTCGATAATTCGAATCCGGTCGCACGACGGTGCTCACGTTGTACCCATAGTTGTAATTCAAGAACATTCGAAATGTTTCCCAAAAGATAATACGAACGACGATAATAAATTGCATTGCCATGGACGCAATTATACGTCACGTTCAAACACTGCGAAATATTCCAGTGTCCCAATACTATTGTTATTTAACGACAGAACGGCCGACTAATTCAGAGTTCGGTTATAAGTTTTTATTAAGGAATAAAAAAATAGTTGTATAAATTATTAGTACAATTATTAGTACGCGCGTTGGCGCGTACGGGAGAGTTTGAACCGAATGACTTTTTTTTTCGCATACATAAAAATTGCAAGTACGGCGTGCGATCAAAAAAATACCCGGACTGTGTTAATAAATTTATATAAATTAAGATATATTATATATATATATATAAAAAAACCCCAACAATGTCATTCGATAGAGTAACTTTTAACGAGAATTCGAGCGTTGGTTCGAAATCGATAACAATATTTATTTTTATTTTATGGCATTTTTACGAAAACATGTTTTCGTGAATTTCACGGACACGAGCAACAGTTTCATTTGTTTTACTGGTCGAGGGTCTACCGGATCGTTCGTTATCCTTAACGGATGTCCTGCATTCCTTAAACCGTTTAAACCGCTCGAAACACGTTGTCCGAGACAGAAAATCATCTCCAAAAGCTCGCTGCAAATGTTCAAAAGTTTCACTAGAACTTTTCCCCAATTTAAAACAAAATTTCACGCACACACATTGCTCTCCTATTGCTTCCGTTACGAAAACCGCCGAATTACTGAAACATGTTTTCGTAAAAATGCCATAAAATAAAAATAAATATCGTTATCGGCTTCAAACCAACGCTCGAATTCTCGTTAAAAGTTGTCACTCTATCGAATGACATTGTCGGGGTTTCGTTAGTCTTGATTGCATCGGTATTTTTTGATCACATCTCGTATACGGTTTTCCAAATCGCCCATCGCCTCCTAAATATCGGTGCGGGGATGCCGTCATCTACTATAATTCCCGAAGAGTATTTGAATCCGATAAAAAAAAAGTGAGGAATCACTCGTACACTGGTTGGTCGTGCTTTACGAATGAGTCTACGTGGTAATAATATTATCGTTATTGTGTTGGCGTTGGCGTAATTGTGCTAAACGCAAGTTTAAATGCAAATGGATCGCAATCGCCGGAATGGCAGTCTTGTTTCGGGACATTACGATTCGTCAGTGTCGGCGGGGAATTGCAACCCGGAACCTAAAGAACCGATTTCCGGAGAACACTTTAGAACCGGAACCTTTATCGGAACCCATATTTATCAATTCGAGAAACCACAATCGGAATACGGACCTTTTAAATAAAATACAAATATTTTCGGTTCTTATAGGCTCATATGGGTCCTAAGAAATAACTGATCGCGCAGGCACAGGTACACACGTACCATGCGACCATGTTAATTATTTTGTACGTTGTTTTGTTTGTAATTTGATAAGAAAAAAAAAATGCCAAATGAGCAAATTGGTAATTCTATTATATATTTGAACATTTAAGAACCGGAACCCTTATTTCATAATTTTAGGAACCGAAACCGATTTTGGTTTTAAAATTGGCTCTTTTCGCTTATAAAACATCGTACGGGCACGCAGAATAGTCAATTAAAATCGACGATAATAGCAATAACAATAATCGAGTTTCCAATTGTAATAATACGACAGAGTATATAAATATTATACGAATAATTACCGACGCGAGTGAGTTATGACGTATAAAAATCGATTATAGATGCGATAATTACAAAAAGAAAAATTGGTTTGGTTAGGGCCACCCATTCCCGTCGAGCAATTCCCGCAGAATACGCCGCCGGGGATTCGGTGGCCCGGTCCACCAGTCGTCAAATTTTCGTTTTCGCCCGTCAGATTAACGAAGTAAATTCGTCGGTAACTTCATTAGTAAATTCGTTAGTAACCCGACACGCCCGCACACAATATTCGTTATTGCAATGGCATAATCCGAAATTGTCATTCCGGTCATGCCCGGTCACTGTATCGGCGCCATGACATTTTCGACCGGTCGCCATTCGCCGCGACAGATTGGGCGGCCCGAAGACGTGACCCACGACCCACTGACTTATATTTTCTAATTATTTTCCTGTTTTCCTGTTTACACCGAAAATCCGGACAAAACCGTAGGATCCGTTGGAATTATTTAGCGATAAGAACCTAGGGAGTCGTAATCCGTTTTCCGCATTTTAATCCGTCAAACGCGATTCCAGCGGTTTTGTTCCGGGTTCTCAGGTCTTCTTTCATCGCCATTATCTCGTTAAACTTATTTGATTTTGTAGATACGAAAAATACGGTAGTACGTCGCAAAGAACTGCGTCGTTTGCCACCGCATAACTCAATATCGCCATTTTTTTATATTTTTTTTTTTTTACACTCATGCCGTACGTGATCGTACGATATTACGACCCGAGACTGGTGTAGGTTTGCTCAAGATTAATATTATTAACAAAACGAATGTTATGCCTACTCGTTGAAAAAACAAACGATTTGTTCGTGTTTCTCGTCCTATCCCGTAATCACTTTTCCCACGGGCAGACTCGACATCTATAGACTTATACGGTTAAGGTTATCTTGGGACGATGGTAGTTGCCAGAGTTATGATAAGCCAGCTGTTATTTGTCGACTTGGTGGAGATAGTGGTACCAACGTTGAAAAGGAAAAGTACCGATTATCTTAGGGGTTAATCAAATAAATTAGTCGATTAACTTGTACCGTAGTAGCGACACCGAAAATCTAAAACCAATTTTGATGACATTTGTTTTAGGCCCGAGTGCGTTTTGCCCGCCTAAAACGATTTCTCTATAAATATTTTCGTTTATTTTACGATTACACAATAAATACTTTTTAATAATGACTAGTAGTAAATGCACGTGAATTCGAATATTTTCAAGTTAATCATCGCGTCCGAGTGTTACTGCTGAGGGCAGCTACTCTTCACAAGCTCTCGGGTCTTGTATATTATTTATCTTGTACACGCTCATATGCTTAATATTAATCCTATATTACAGATTGTATATTTTTCAAAAATAAAAAAAATTAATCAAATTTCATTTATCCAAAAAAGTCGAGAAAATCACCTATACGGATGGTCCTTATTCGTCTATTCTATGGTACTAGCACAACAAAAAGTATTTTACAGGATACAGCATAACAAGATGTCAATAACTAAAAATATTGTACTCGGTGTTTTCTTTTTTTCTTTGTCGGCAGTACCAATTATAACACAATTACTGTGTCTTATCGTTTTTCTGACAACTACCCTGTGTCGGTTTTTTTAAATTGTTTAAATCAATTCCTTATTACAAATGCGACAGAACCGACAACGGAGTGTGAATATTAGATTTCTATTCTTATACCTACCGGCCGTGTTACGAAAATTCGCTCGAGAAATATTCGTCGACGACGCATTTTATTTCCGCTCAATCCTACGTAAAATTTATCGTGTTTTTTTATGCCATAAAAATCGCCATAACTTTGGCGGCGGCGGATAAGGGTTGCAAACGATAACGTCACCGAAATGATAATCTAAAACATCGGCCACCCTTCGACAGTAATTTATTCGGCACGGCGACGGTTCCATAACCCTAAACGCGCGGTTTACACCGGACGGTTTTTTCCGTCCATTTTGCTATCGCATAACAAACACTTGTAGTAAACACAGTCGTATAATACGGCCGGGGAAAATGAAACCGCAGATTTCCTAGGGTGACTGTCAACTCCACAAAAGCACGGTACCAACCTTTGGCACGTACCGGCCGTGTCCCCCGCGGTTTTATTATTTTCCCCGTCGGTTTTCTATACGGTCCTTCCCGGGTCGTCCGTGCAAAAATCGTTTATTTAATTCGGTTCTCCGTTACGAATAATAGCATTATTATCGTTAGTTTTCAACTCGGACACACCCGAGTACATTTCTAGAGGTCTTACAGCCGATCGTCAGTGCCATTGAGTAGTATTCAGAGTTCTGTGTTCTGAATACATTTAAATAGCATTATATTTCTTACAAATGAAAATAATATATATAAATATTTATTTGTTCTAACTGTCGTTTTATAAAGTTCTGAATGTTTTACTATAAGACGCGTGCTCTTTATCATCCGTGGAAACACATTTCCGGCTAGTGAAAACTATATTTACACAAGTAGATTGCTAAAATCAATACTAGTTGGACACCACCGTCTTTACTATTACAGCAATTGGACGAACAAAAATGTCGAGGCAAAATATTGTTTTTAATTTTAGAATTCGATCGCGCGCAAACGCACACAGAGAAAATCCTTCTTATTTTTTTTTTTTTTTTTTTTTAGAAATAAACCGTCGTAACGCTAACGAACACTGATTTTTAACGTTATTTCGATCGAATTAAAAATTCTCAAACGGAAATATTCTCGCAAAATAATTAATGGTTAGGATATATATATATATCGGAAAAAAAGTACTAAATTATATGTTTGATTACCGAACCCTCCGGTGTATTACATTGTATAATACAATATAAAGTTTGTACGAGGCAAACAATTCGATTTACTTTGCCGGAAAAAAAAAATATTTGAGCTTTGGTCGTAAAATATTACTTATTATTTTTTTTTTTATAGGTAGGCACCGACTATTAAAAACGAACCACTGCAGTTTAATATGTTTTATCGATACAAATAAATAATAATAATAAACAAAAAAAATTGAATTTAACTTCCTGACGCCTTTTCAATTTGATAACTGTTATCTTAAAACTGTAATGCTTGAAACCTTCGTTATCACAGACAGGCCTACGAGATTAATGCAAAAATCGATTATTTATCATCGTTTAATCTTCAGAAATAATCTATATAATCGTGGTCGATTGCCCGAGTAAACTTTTGTAATTTTCTTAGTTGTATGCTCGTCGTGCATGTCAATTTTATTTTATATTTATTCTTTGTAACCGTTTCATATATAAAATATCAATATATATGTATATTTCCTTTGTGATCAGAGTCTATTAATAAATTATTTATTTAAATTTAAATGTATTTGCAAACAGTGGAACCTATTGTGGTGTATTCATATATTTTTTTCTGAAAGGAGACGGAAAAATGAATTAAATTATTTAAATTTAATTTTATTCAGTAAATTGCGTTGATCAAACCTAGTTTCGGTCTCTTGTCACTTCACTCCTAGGCCAAGACACTGCTCAAGAAGTCAGAGGTATCTAAGCGTTTCGATGGACTTATAGAGAAACGTAATTCTAAAAACTCTATGCGGTGTAGTAACGATAATCCGATTTTGTCGGTAAAAAGCTTTTTTTTTTGCCGGATTCTTCGCAAAACAGGTGAAAAATGGTATTTGTGGTTTCATTTGCATTAGTTTTAGTATTATGATATTATTAAATAAGTTTATTATTTTCATGATAATGTTTCAAGACTGTTTTACCATTATTGTTATTAGTTATTTTATCTAGTTGTTGTAATTTATGTATTTATAACAAACGATTATAATTTGCGTGTCGTTTATAATCGATTATAATTTATAGCAAACGAATAATCGAAAACCGATTATATCCATTATAACCGATTAAATATTTTACGTGTCGGTAATTTAAAAATAAAATAACCGCGCAGCCCTAAAATTTACCGTTATTCGATATAGTTTAATGGTAAATTAAACGAGCAACTCGTAAAACCGTGTAAACCATTGAGAGAGAATGCGGCCGAAAAACAAAAAAAAAAAAAATCAAAATGTTCTTCTCGAAATGCGAGAGAAACTGTTAAAAATTAACAAAAAAAAAATAGCATTTTTTTTTTCATAATATTATTTAGTTAACGGATGATTCGACGCGCCTTAACAATATTCGTCTGTGTCGGAACAAATTTTTTCGAAAAAATAACAAGTAAAACAATATTCTCGCGTACCGTTAAATCTCCAGTACTCTCTTATATACGGCACGGCGTCGTTTACTCGTGTTAAAAAATCAATATACATCCCCGCGTTATCAGAAATTATTATAATACATTATTGTTATGATTATTATTGTGTCGTAGTTTTCGAGGAAGAAATACGACTATTTTACTGCTTACTCGTCGTTCGGATTTCCTGCGTTTCCGACACGATATTATTCGCAATAATATCGCTAGGTGTCTTTTTATTGTACTGAAATATTAAAAGCACATTTGTTTCTCTCTCTCATGTTTTACCCGTTTACAACTCTCTATTTGGGCGGGGGACCGTCGTAATACAATTTCCCGATGATATTGGTCGATGTAAATTTCAATTAAGTCAGCGAAGAACGGTTCACTCGAAACATACCATTGTCGCAATGATATTATAAAAACAATAGCGATCATATTTATTGTACTACGGTATAATAAATAAAAATAATAATAATAAAAAAATGGCTTAATATTGAAATTAGCTGTATTTTTTTTTATCAACCGAGAATGAAACACATATTGGCAATATATACAAACACCCTGGGGTCATCAATCTCATTAGGTCAATGTCCCTAATGTTTTTTAACGCGAACAAAAATTATCGAATCCCGTTGTAAATATTTTATTAAATCGTGTTGGGCGAGGTCGCGTATGTTGCGTATTATAAGTGATATACAAAGTCATACAGAAATTCGAAACTATTTTAACCGAAAATGTGTTTTCCCGGGGAAGTCGTTAACACATCTCAGTCGAACTATATAGCTGCTACCTCGGTTTACTCGGAATCTAAAATCGACAAATCGCGAAAAAGACTCGAAATGGCAAGAAACACTGTTGCCAACTACGAAACATAATAATTCCTAAAGCGAATTTCAATTCGTAGTGGACGTGTTTGTTTTTGTTTTTTTTTTTGTTTCTTGTCGCTCTTGGGTTATTGGTCTTTTAAATTTTCCTGGCACCTATCCGATGGAATTTTGCAGAACAAATCCATGGTTTTTTTTCTATCAAAATTCCGACATGAGGTGGTGAAACGATCGTAACGAAGATAGCCGAAGTCCCGCAGACGAAACAACTGATATAATGATAGATATAATTTGTATACATAGAATATAACACGTGGGCTGTTATAATATGGTACGACAATACATACAAATAACCTTGTGTCATCAATCTCACTAGGTCAATGTTCCTAATGTTTTTTAGCGCGAACAAAAAGCCAAGATTTTGCATTTGTGTAGTAACGAAATTTTAAATTCTAGCCGCTAAATATGATCGCTAAATTAGTTGAAATGGTTCAGCGGGACAATGTAACAAGAGTTTTCGCCGCCCAAAACATCACGCCACCTGTTCAGGTGGCGTCCACTCCCAGAGATCAGTGGCGGAGATCCAAAGTTAGGGGTCAGCTATTTTTTTAGACGCCACTTATTAGAGGTAAAAATTAGGACCGAATAGTTATTTGTGTAATTATTATTGTAAACGTTGTATAGTTTTTCTATTTTTATTCTATAAAAAACGACATCCAAATTTCGGGACTTGATCAGAGTAGGTCTGATACCATTCTAATACCTCAGCCCCCAGATTCGGCGCTCCAGGAAATCCTCTTCAACGGAGAGTATTTTCCCGGGTGGACCGTGAGGTTTTTTTACCCGAGGCAATTTCAATTCTAATATTTCTAATATATTCTAACCAAGCCACTGTCTACCATGTCATACAGCTCCCTACATTGTATCATCTTCGTCAATTATTCATCGTCGTTTCATCACGGACAGGGCAAATAGCGAATATGTTCCCGGACGGCTTCGGTTTCCATTAATTTTTTTTTTTTTTTTTAATTACCACGCAAAACTTACTACAAACAAACATTTGTGTGCTCGTTTATTAACAATTTATGTATACCTACCGTAAAATATTCTCGTCTTGTCCGTAACCAATAACTTGTTAACGTAGTTTGTTTTACCAAATTATTTTGTAATTTGATCGTCCGAATATTTTAAATATCTATATTTGGGATTTGCGTTAATTTTGTCTTGTTTCGTTAATACCAATGAACTTTGTTATTTAGTTAGTTTATTTATAAAGTAATAAAATAAAATTATTACGGTTACCGTAAAAATTGTTTTTATTAGGTTTTAGCATTGATTATAGAACTCAGTAGGTTTTAATAAGTTGGTAGTTTATTGATCCGAGACGGTATCTAAAATAAGCAATTTCGGTACTTACCTTCTTAGGTGGCCACCACGCGCATAAAAATATTCGTTTAAAAAAGTTTTTACTTTCACTTAACGTATTCCATCAAAATCAAATCTCCGTACTGTTATTAAGTCAAGTTTTCCGAACCATATTCTCGCATTATATTATATAATATTATTTATATTTTATGGAATAATTTTCCGTATAG
The DNA here is from genome assembly GCA_956483605.1 of Tuberolachnus salignus. Taxonomy (NCBI): domain Eukaryota; kingdom Metazoa; phylum Arthropoda; class Insecta; order Hemiptera; family Aphididae; genus Tuberolachnus; species Tuberolachnus salignus. The sequence continues at coordinate 15,136,865 of OY101437.1, forward strand.
CCGCCAAAAAAAAAACCCATTAATTTTATAACCGTTTCGTTTAAAACGTTTTTAGATGATAATAGTAAAAATGATTTGATTTAATAACATCTGCATTCAACGTTTTTTGTTCCGAATTTTATTATTACCGGTAAACGTTAGATTCGAAAACAATATATGGATTTTTAGTATACACAGTTTGTCACGTTTAAATAGTCAAAACTGTACATTTCTTGAAAGTAAGTATTTTTTTTTTTTTAAATATCATGTACATAGCTATTGTCGCATAATAGTTCTACTGATTTTTAAAATTAAAAATCATATACGGAGAAAAAAAAAACAAACAAATACAATTTAATCTCCGGTGAAAATAATTATGGGTAACCCGAAAATGTTATCCCCGTTAAAAATATTATACACTTATCCGGGGTATGGCAGATAAAGTCGTTTTGGCAAATCCAATTTGCTCGACAGACCCGTGTCGCGTTAAGAATAACAATAATCATAAAACGTATAGAATTTTGTTTTGTTAGCTCGGTGGTGCCGGGGTCCCGGCGGCTACGAGATGCGGACGAGATGGTTTAATATTATACTCGGGACGGAGGACGGTGGAAGATTCTCGTCGTCGTCGTCGTCGTCGTCGGGACTTGTTCCGTCAATGACAGAGACAGATAAAGAAACGGACGAGGAGGAGGCGGAGGACGGTAGGGTCGGCCCCATTTGTCGTGATGACTGAACCCATGGGCGACATAAATCCCGGACCCCCGGACACTAAATTTCCCCCCGGAGCGACGGCGACGTTTGTTATAATGAAAATGGACGGGGCACGAAGGAAAAAAATCTCGAGAAAACCTCGGAGGAAAACAATTCGCGGCGCGTTCGGCCGAACGAAATGAACTATTCAATTACTGACTCACTGACGGGGCAAACGCTTGAACTAACTCAAGTTAATTGTACTGCATAATTCTCGAACAAACACCCGTCCGGTTTAAATAGATAATCGCGTACGTAATTTTCCGTTAAAAACGCCCGCAGTGTTTTACAACTAGGATATATTATAACATTTTATTCCGGTCAATGTTTTAAAAAACCGATGCTTAAATGCCAAATACAAACGCCGACGACACTGTAAATAAATTATTATTCGCGTTTACTTTCCACGGTGTGTTTCACAAATCCAAAGGGAAAACGATAATATTGAGAATGTGGCGGTGCGTAAAATCAGTACTATTTTTTTTTTCTCCACCGTCCCTTTCGCCGTTATTTCGACGGCGCGTCTCTTTTTTTGCAGCAGAAAAATTTTACTAGTTGAGTTATTATTACTTTTTTTTTTTTTTCTTTGTAAACAATTAAGTATTGAACTGCCCGTGTTCGAAATGTGGTATATGGAGGACGTGGATGGGCAAAGATCTTTTGTGTTGGGTTGTGCTGAATAATTGCAAGGAACGCTAGTTTTTTTTTATTTTTTTTAAGTCTCACCTTCTATTATTTTTCCAATTTAAGCACGGCATAAAACATAACCCTAAACACAAATGTTTCCAATAATTATCACGCAGAATTTGAATATTACCAAAGAACAAATAATTCGATATTTGTATTTTAAAACGTCTGGTTAACATTTACGTTTTTAAATGTATTTTCCGTCACAATTATTGGATGTCTAAAATCGTCAATTCGCAATCACGATATTATCTAATAAGTTATATATATATATATATAAAAAAACCACGTCTTCTATGTTTTTTATTTATACCATTGTAACAACCGATTTACTTATTTCGCATGGTAAGCAAAAAGTATTCGCTGTGTTATTAAAACGATGCAATTAATTAACATAAAAATTAATTAATTTAAAAAAAAAAAACACACACACACAAATTTCCTTATATGTATATATATAAAAAAAAAAAAATATATATTTATTTTTAAATTAATAACTATAGACTTACCGTAATTTATGTACATAAATACGAGTACATTACGTGCTCGTGACTTTCAGTAATAAAAAGTTTACATGCCACGTCACTGACGAAATATTTCTGATTCTGTAGTAATCGCCGAAATGAATTCAATATTATGTTAATTTTTCCGGGATTTCTTACTATTTCAATATTAAAACCGTTAAAAAACAAAATAAAAAAAAAATCTGAACTCGCTAATCGCGTACAAATAATTGAAATCGACTTAAGCAATCACAAGACTACCGCAAGACCGTTACGAAATATGATTTTTATTTTTTTTATATTCTATAAGTAACTAATTTATACCTATTGTATTTCCGACGTTATTTGTATTCTATGTAACGGGTAAAAAACGATTGTTTTTAATTAAATCGTATGCTTTACATAATTACATTCAACATTACATGGCGGTATGTGATTATTTGATAAACCACAGAATTCTATTAGACTCTCGCGCATTGGATTCGTTTCGTGTTTAACACATCGTAGCCAAAATAAGAATTATATGTCCGAGTGAGTTATACGTACCATAATAATAGTAATAATCATTTTGGGCTTATTCAACGGGGTTGTACACAATTTTACGATACGCCTCGATAATAATTGAGTGTTGGTTTTGAAATTGCGTCGAACATAATATATTTTACTGAAGTTAACCATATTCGCGTTCGGTTATTATCGAAGAGTAATACTGGAGTATTATAAAATTATTATAAAAAAACTCGTTGAAATGGTCAATTACGAGTCGGCGTGTGTGTCTCTCGCGCATTATTATTTGTTGTATTTCGTATATTAATCAATGGTGTGTTCCGGAACACGGCGGGTGTTGAATAAAAATGAGAAAACACATTCCAATACTGTTAGAATTGGAAATATTTTATTGTTCAGAAATTCAAAAATAAATATCATTAGGGCCCGGCGTTTGTTTAACCGATTTTTCTGATCGATTCGTGTTTCTCGTCGGTTGTTCTTATATTTGTCTTGTTTGCCGCGATTTCAATTTATTCCAATGGCAATTCACTGGCGCCAAAATAAATCATTGACCCACACACAATCGAAATAATTTGGTAGCTTGAATTTTGAAAGCCGAGGTAAAGCGCGGTCTGTCTGCAATACGTTTGTACAAACGTTTCAAAAAATCCAAATATTCGCGATTTCGTTTTAGGTACCTACAATCCTACCCACAAAGTATGCTCGATAAGCAATACAAATCATAACAGAAAAATAATAATAATAATAATAAAATATTAATAAAAGTAAACCTAACCGAATAACAATAATGACTACAATCGATATAGGCGAACGCGATCGACACACGCGTGCCTTTGGTTACAATATTAAATTACGAGTTATCTCTTTTTTACTATACGGTTAAACGCTTGAAAAAACGTTGCGATATCCACAGAACACGCAATAATATTAGCTACTATAGGTTTGAGGCATTTTATTTTACCCGAACAAAACAAGTTGACCTTATTTTTTCTGATAAAAAAAAAAAACAACTGTATATATATATATATATATATATAAAAATATAAAGGTTGATTATTATTTATTAATATTATTGGACCATTAAAAACGACGTTTGTTGGACATTTTATGGGTGGGGGAGGAATTGCTATTTAATTGTATTCGTTTTATATTTACCGAATAGCCATAAAAATCGAACTGTCCAGTGCTTACCTACCTAAATGTTATCTAGAATATTACAAATAGATCATTTTTTTTTTTTTTTATTACGAAATAATAAGTTATATATAAAAATATGAAAAGAGAATTTTTTTAAAAAAAAATTGTATTTTAACGATTGGCTCAACTATATAATGGTATTTATTTTTTTTCAAAATTAAAATATATGCTGTCTAAATAATAATAACGAATGGTAATAGTACTGGCGTCTCATATTATTTACACTTAGTTCGAAAGGAACTACGTAAAGTTTTTAAAAAAAAATGTTTGTAAAAGAAATCGGAATAATAAAGAAATATTTGCATATAGAAATATAAAATGGAGGAGATAATAAATAAGATAAAAAAAAATTATACAACAAATAATGATAATTAGTATTAATTTTATAATCTAAAAATGCGTGTACGTAATAAAAGATGTCTACGCAAAAGTTAAATTTTATTAATATTAATATCAAGTTATAAACGTAAGTGATATACAATTTTTTTTTTTTTTCCTAATGAACAGATAATTGAAAAATTGGCTCAAATAGTAGAACTAAACTTTTTCTTTTTAAATTTAAATAGATTGTACTATATAAACGAATTAGTTGTTTTAGTTTTCAAAAGAACGTTTTGTTCTTTTAATTACATTTTTAATCCGAATGAAAGTTACAAGAACAAATTTATCGCTCAACAAAAAAAATATAATCGACCAAATTCATTGCTACATTAAATATGTCATAATAATAAAACGGTCCATTAAAAAAAAAAAAAAAAAAAAACAACCAATTATTTACGAGCGTATTATCATATTATATTCTTTAAAGCTTATAACGAAACAAAATAGAAGTCACGTCGGTTGAAGTCGACGCATTTTTGTCTGATTAAAATTATAACAATATCATATTGACTCGATTTTTATAATTTATATCTTGACTTTAATTTTGATTTACTGTCGTCCCGTTAGGAAATCGAATTTATTGTTACCGTTCCGCCATTATAAATGTTGATGGACGTCATTTCAATATTTTATAGAAATTCACCAAATTTGTCGACTGACGAGGAAGTGAGTTATTAACCAATAAAATTAATATAGATTATCGCTTCGCTCGAAAGTGTTCCTATGTTAAATATCTATTTCGCAATTATATACTTACAAAAAAATGCATAATATTATTTTCGTGGCATTTAAATTTCATATTTTATTTTAAAACAGTCAACAAACTCGTCGTCAGAAGTACTGGAAATCGATTTGAACATAGGAAAAACGAACATTTTTACCGTTCCGAATTCGCCTGGATAATATTATTCTTTTATCTTATCTAGATGGCAATTTTGATATCTATCTGAAGTCCATCCAAAATAAAACAAAAATAATAGTTTTTTTTTGTTTTTAGATCGTAGTATATCTATAAAAAAAAATTAAAACGTTCTAGCTGTAATAATAGAAAATATTAACTATCTAACTGTATTGTTTTACTGTTAGTTCAAAATTCCAAGTCACTAGCTACAGTGATTGCATTTACAAAATTATTTTAACCGTTTACATTTTTGCCTCCCCTATTATAATTTTTTTTCAATAATAAACAATTACAAAAAAAATATACCTTTTTTTTTTTTAATCTAGATAATTTCCATCTATTTATTATGTTTTCCGAGATAATTTATATATTTGTTGTATCTATGCGTGATTATGTCCGAAATATGTTTGCATATAATTTTCCCCAGATTCGAATGCTATATCGATCGACCAATATTCTGACTTAAAATATCAGACTGCGGAAAACGTCACTGCTTTTATTATTTATTAATGTTCAGTACCTACAAATAAGTACCTACACTTGTGTTTTTTTTTCTTTCATTTTTTTATCATCTTCTTCGCACAATTTTCTCATATACGTTATATTTCTCTTGATTTTTTGTTACTAATCGATAAACTAGGTAAATCGGTACCTACGTCGACAATAATTCAATTTCAAACGGTTTATTTTATTTTCACCGATTTCCCGAAATTGTTCGACATAAGTCTGGAATAGGAAGTAAGACGCTTCCGAATTCGTATTTATTTAATTTCCTATCCGTCTATAACCGTGATTAAATAAAACATGCTTCCGCCATAACCCTTTGACTTTGCACAATAATTAATTATATTCTACGGTCTTCTGTGTTCCTTTACACGACATTCATATATTTTATTTTTTAATTACTCGCTACAGCAGTACTCCTCGCGGCCACCCTAGCTATAGCGCTCTTTTTAAACGCGATGTTTCTTATCTTTTTTTTTTTTTTTTTTTCAGTACCTTGCACGAAATCCCCTGTCTATTTTATACTTTCTTCCGGTGACATTATTTTATTATTCCTTTTCCGAGGTAGGTCTACCCTACAGACGTTTTCGAGTGTCGTATATTTCCTCTCTATTGTTAAACCAAACGTACGACTTAAGCATCGTGGGCTTTTATCGTAATTTAATTTATTTCGGGATAGGTTAGGTTAGGTATGCATAGGTTCTCCATCGATGAATGTATTTTTGTAGTTTTGTATTTGCTTAAATAAACGACGGCAGCAGTGGGATAGTAATGTTCAAACATGGGGATCCTCCACTGCTGTCAGTTTCAAATTGACAAAAAAAAAAAATAAATAATAAATAAAAAGTATTGATAGGTTTACTGGTATAGCAATACTTAAAAAACCGAATAAATAAATACTTCTGAAGGGGCCGGGGGCTATAAAACAAGAATCTCGCAAAACCTAACCTACCCTGTACAGTGCCCAAAAGGTCAGGTTAGCCGGACAAAACCAGTAGACACCAGTGGATGCGGTGTGTGGCGTGTCAGTGTGTAGATTTATGGACATAAAACAAGAACAAAATATGGTAATTATGGCCGTATTGTTGTTGTATACGACCAATAAAAATCGAAACTAAATATAGAAAACGAAAATAAATCAACGTTACATTAATATCGTAAATGATGATATACTTAGCCCTTTTGGCTCAACAACAAAAAATATGATACTATAAATATAATAATAATAATAAACTAATATGTCGCATATATTACAGGGCTACGCAAAATGATTCATCGGATTTAAAACGATTACATATTTGTATTTTATTTTATTTTAGATTTAGAACAATGTATTATTATAAATTAAATAATAGAAATGTAAAGTTTAAATAATCGTAGCGATCGGAATCATTGTTTTAACCGTGGGAGTAGCCAGGTTTGAAACATTTCTAAATGGCGTCTACCGTTTACTGTGTTTCCAATAAAAAATAACGGGCCATAAACCTGTGTCTTTGATGTGGCACAGAACACATTAACTTTAGGCGAGTCACGCTCGTGTTCGATTACGGCACGAGGGTTGTTCGTACTCCAAATACGAACGTTATGACTGCTATGAACCTTATCACTGAAGTGAAAGTTTGCTTCGTCACTGAAAACTAAGCGAGCAGCAAAATGTACTTCCTGCATATAGCCTCCTGCGTACAAATGCTAAACGAAAGACGTTTCAATTTATCTGTAGGTTTTTAAATCCTGGAGACAATTGTAATGATTTTACGGTATAATATATATCGTACGTTTAAATATTACTTAGTTGTAAATATTATATCACTTTATACTATCTTACAGCACTCTCGTTATATTTGTTTAAGATATAGTTTTTTTTTTTTTTTTTTACTAACTTTTAAAAATGTATTTCCACAATCTGTTACGTCTTGAACGACGAGTGTAAGTAATCAAGGATTTTGTGTCACGAATGCCGTAGTAAAGAAACCTTCCAGTGAACGAAGTTTTTGACAGTTAGTAGTTAATTATACAATTATTTTCAATATATTTACAATTTTTTTTTTTTTTGTTTTATTTTATGAAAGTAAGTCCCGACACCACCACCTTTTTAACCTTTTTTGAGGATTACCAGGAACATTTGCTGATACAAGGCTCTTTATTAAGGGATTTGTGTGATTTCGAAGATTTAAGTTAAATTATTTGTAAAACGTTTTTGCTACATCTTGAACAGAGGAGATGAAAGGATATAGTTAAATTGTATTAGTAAATTTATACCTACATATATATATATATATATATATATATATATATATATATATATATATTATTATTATTATTTTAAAATCAATTGCATATTATGTAGTGTTTAATCTTAATTTAAAAGAAATAATAAGTGAGTTTCGTTTGTTTATTATTTTTATAAATTCTACTGTTTTCGTAAAATGTTTCGATTTTATTGAGTTTAAAAAAAATCTCATCCGAAACATTTGCTCGTCGTCCAACAACAGAAAATACGTTTAGTATCTCTTTTTTTGTGAGTTTAGGTAATTCGTCTTCATGATCTCCTTCGATTTCATCACATTTTGTACGATAACGTTCACGTCAGTATTGAAACTAAATTCACCGGCTTGCCTATCAATGTCTTATCTTTATTGGAAACAATAAAATCGTAGGTATTTTAGAACAATAATTAATATTCGATAGTGACAAAGTTTAAGACAACAGGTTCGTTATCGAATAGTTCATTCGTTATATTGAAACATCAGATTCGTTATACAGAGATGAATTTACGCATGGTTAACAACGACCATCATGGTTCTCCTAAATAATTCGTTAAATAGGAAATTTCGTTGAATGGTTTTAGTTTTACTGTATATCATGATCAATTTTACTTTTGCCGGCTATAGAGTACTAATAGTAGACTTGAAGTCTCAACTGTTTAAATCTATCCGTAATACAATAGTGAAATATTCCAAAATGTACGCGCTATCCATTGCCATTATCTTCCGTTATTCCTAATCGTCTTTTCTCATCTTTTAACTTATATAATCTTGCAGATGCAAGAAAATACGGTAAAGTGTGTCGTAAAAAAACCCGCGTTTTTACCATAGGAAGAGCGATATCGCTCAAAATTGACATTTTTTTTTTTAATATTTTTGTTTTTTAGTTGCAACACTAGCGTTCTGATAGCACTTGATAGTTTGAACTTTTTACCGGGATAAATATTGTTTATTATGAGTTTTAACGAAAAAAAAAAAAAAAAATGCAGTCTATAATATTTAAAGTTCAAAATGTATACGTAAACATAATCTGTGTGTACGCCACAAGTTCGTACTGTTATAACGTTATATAGCGTGATCGCCGGGCAAATTTTTAAGTGCGGTACCTATTTTACGTGTTTTAATTTAATAAAAAAACTTTATTTTTTTTTTTATTTTTTTTTATGGTTATGCAAGAATCGTGTAGACTAACGGTGCAATATAACGCAACTGTCTAGTTATTTTGTTTTATTTTTTTTACGACACGATTAAACTTCCGAAATTTCCTCATAAACGTACGATATGCCTAGACAAAAAAAAAAAAAGAAACCCTAAGAACTTTACATATAATTTACAAATGTCAGCATGCCTACACAAATAGGATTTACCGAATCTCTCTGAAATTTACCCAGTCGAATACAAAACTACCGGATGTCGTATTCCCGTTTAATCATCAAATAATATTTTCCTAAATGCTGAAATTGTAATACCGGTATAATGAGAAGTCGAAATACTGCAGCGTAGGTACGTACCTATGTAATTTATTACATCAAAGGCCGCAACAGCATGAAATGTAATTATAGCTAAAAGGCAAGCAAGTATACATTTGTCTGGTATATTTTCGTAGTAAAATAAACTTATGACGACGACGGCGGCGGCGGCGACGACGACGACCGAGTATAATTTTCATTACACAGTCCGGACTTAAAATATGCTACGCGCAGTCAGTATGGTTATTTTACATCATTAAAATAACAAAATTCAAATAGGATAAGAGCAATTAATTCGTGCAGAGATATTATTCAGGCCAACACGTATAATTAAATTCCGACCGATGTTATAAAATTATATAATTTATACTGTCGGCAATTATGAGTTTGTGGAAATTGCGTCAGCGTTTAGTTAGCAAAGTGTTTACTGTAAATTTATCTAAAATTAAGACGGAAACGGTAAGTAGTACGTAAAAAAAATAATACAAGTATGGGTTATAATTATTATAACTGTAGACCGGACTGTAGACGAGTATTAGAGATGGGTTCGTGTTTTCCTCTAAGTAGATAATTTTGGAATCTAGCGGTAGAGATTTTATCTGTAGAAATTCGGGAATTAGAACAAAAAAAAAATAAACGAATTGTTCATCTTCTATTATTTTTCCAATTCAAGCACGGCATAAAACATAACGCTAAACACAAATGTTTCGAATAATTTTCACGCAGAATTTGAATATTACCAAAGAACAAATAATTCGATATTTGTATTTTAAAACGTCTGGTTAACTTTTACGTTTTTAAATGTATTTTCCGTAACAATTATTAGATGTCTAAAATCGTCAATTCGCAATCACGATATAAATTATATGTATAAAAAAAAAAAAACCACGCCTTTTATGTTTTTTTTATTTATACAAACAATTTATTAAAACAACCGATTTTGGTAAAAACCAAAAGGAAATTGTAAAGTGAATTGTAAAACAACTCTTAATTGTATTTCTCCAGTCAAAACGTTTTGTACTCGTAATAGTTTGTTGTCGCTAGTTCTTAATATATAATTTATTGAAAACGATACGCCCAATAAACTAATAAAAAATTTACGTAGCTCAGAAACGGTTTTCCAATTTCATTTGTCGTCGTTTTCAACGATAATATTATGCTCATTTATATAAGCATGTGTCGCGGTAAGTTTGCTCTCACATTATTTATTAGGTTTAGTGGAACACGAAAAATATTTTACTACAATATTAAACTGTGTATTGGTGTGCAATATTTTTGGAACGAGTGTAATCCCTCGCGGGATTTATTTATTTAATTTACACCGATCGTCGAAAAACTCGAAATATCTTTTTCGGGGTCCGATTTCGTCGTTTTTAGGTATGCTTATCACGTGGCCGTAACTACCGGGCCATTGTGCGCTTGGGACGAAATCTCCAAGATACGCCCATTATTTTTTTCAGTTAAGAAAACGCCATCGTTTATTTGTAGATTCAACATCATTTTGCAACGCTTTAGACACTAAGGGTATAAATAGTATTGCGTTGAAAAAAATTACACACGTATCTTTTTTTTTTTTTTTTGTTTATTTCACAATTTACATACACAATCTATATAAATCAATGTACAATACGCGTATAAGATAAGAGACTATACATAACGTGAATTTATTTGAGTAAGAAGCCACCCTCCATTAATGACACTTAGCTCGGCATAAATATTATTTCTTGAGGAGAGATATTTTTATTTTAAATGGTCACGGCACGATTTCCTTTTGAGTCTGCGTTGTGGATCTCCAGAAAGTGTGAAGTATGTGTGTAACTCCATAATAATTGGGTGATTTTCTAGTTTGACAAAAAACCGTTTGTAGAATAATTCCGCTTCCGCTATAACGGCTTCGATACCTAGATCTCCGTGGGGAGTTAAATTCGAAACAAAGAAGGGACCGTTAGTGATTTTTCTTAAAGTAATATTCTGAATGACTTGAATTTTATTTAAATTCGGTTTTTTTGCCGATCCCCAGTGTTGTATTCCGTATGTCCATATAGGTTTTAGGAGAGTTTTCTATATTATTAGTTTGGTTTTCAAGCTAGTATATGTATTTTTTGATAATAACGGTCTTAGTGATCTAGATCGAGCGTTGTGGATCAATCTTTTAGTTTTTATATGTTTGTCAAGAATTAAACCAAAATATTTAACGGCATCGAGGGGTGGGATAGGTATATTATTTACCGAAAAATTTGGGCAAAGACCGTGTCAAAGGGTAAAAGTTATATGGGCAGATTTACTGTGGTTAACTTTACCGAGCCATTTTTCATACCATTCAGATTGCAAATTTAGACGAGATTGTAAATTAGCAGAGGTTTGTAAATTGGGTCGTTTTGAATTGAAAAAAAAATTACTATATCATCGGCATAGTGTGCATTTGTGGTATTTGGAGTTGTGGGCTGATCAGAGGCATATATGTTAAAGAGTAAGGGTGAGAGGATAGCTTAATTGGAGTCATATCAGACGTTGATGAACCGCAACGTATTTGAAAGTGACGTGAGTTAAGGTAGGATATATTACCTATTTATTATATTTTTCATAAATTATTTATTAATTTGTGTGTAATACTAGCGAGTATAAAATATCATTGTCGTGAGTGCGAAGTTGGATAGGACTCGGGGTGATTTAGTTTCTTTTTATACGCAGAGCCACGATAAATCGGTGCAATCGAAAAACGATTCCGAGTGAAACTCGGTAGACCCGTAAGGTTATTATGGTATTAATGTATTTGTCGTGTTTTTATCCGTTGTGGCCAAGTTAACGTAGGTAATCAACAGAAATATAACTTACTTTTTTTTAAGAACATTTATTCTGTTCAAATATATTACCTACCGCTGGGAGAAAAATCCTCATTTTTCAACGTACGATGTGAATAATGTAGAAACATTTTTCGTTTTTACCGTTTTCTCCATTAACTATAGGTCTGAAATAAACCCGTCTTAGTAATACTAATAGTGGGAATCTAAAATTATTCTTTTTAAGCACAATTTTCTTTTTTGATATATCCGAGCACTTGGTTACGCGCGCCCTCTCTATTCGGCATGACTCTGACATGGGAAAAAAAAAAAAAAACAAAAAAAATACGGAGGATGATATTTTATGCATAGTGACAACTTTACGAGCGATAGTAGGTCGTTCAAATATCGCAATAATAATAATGATAACGAATGCACCGCGGGTTGTTTAAAGAGAACAATTTTCGGGATATATTATTATTATTATTATTATAACACTATTCTGTCGGTAAGTTTTTTGATAAATATTTATACGACGCTGTTACTCCTATAAAATGAAATAATAAAAAAAAAAAAAAACCGTCTCGTGTCGGTTGCTTTGCGGCAGTGCAGAAACTCTATGGTGGCCGCCGTGGAAAGTTTTCGACCGGCGCGCTATAGTGCGTTATGCTATAGTAGCGAGTATTTTTTTTTTTCTTTAGTATTTTTTTTTTTTCCCTCCGTTTTTTTTGTTCTTTTATTTTTTCAGTTTTCTATACATGTATAATGCGTTTGCGAGGTATAAAAGCGCCCTCGAGAATATTCCCGGGAGATGATTTAGGCGCGAGCGGGCTTCCGAACAACGCCGCGGCTATTGTTCCCTTTTGTGATTATAAGCGGCGCGCGAAACAGAACTTTACCATAATAAATACAAGAATATTATACACGGTGGCATTATAGGCCCACAGTAAAACACCATCCGTGCCGATCGGCAAACTCGGTTTGGGGTTCTCTTGTGTTATCTTTTTGTAGTTAGATGTATAGACTTTCGTACGAATTCCAAGGGCGTTTCGATAAACGTTTCTCGGCCGTATCCAATAAATATCGTTCGGAATAATTCTATAAACCATACCTAGCACTAGTGCTGGTCGGGTTTCGACGCATATGAGCCACGTCAAATTATCAGAGAATCGCACGTACGATGCCAAATGAACCGACATTATTCTACACCCCGGTGATAATAACAACAATGCCAAGCACTTGGTAACCACTGCTTACATTTTAAATCACCCGGGTAGGGGGAGAAACTAAACTGATCAATCGAAATCAGTACGTTATAAATGATTTTCGAAATTATATTTTTATTTAAACTGTAATGCCCGGGACACGACGAGAGTGGCCTGCGCAGGTACTATCGAGTCGTCGTTCCGGTGTATTATTTCGTATTTCTATGAACAACAAAATTAATATGTCATCATATTTTCATTTTATATATAATAAAATATATTATTTGACAGTAAAATAATTATTGTTTTGGAACTGGAGAGCCGCAGGTTGCCGACCCCTGGCCTAGTGTCACGTATTGAGCTAACGTTTGTAAGCACATTCGATTCTACCTACACGAATAGACACCAACAACTGCGGTACAATAATTCATATCATTTAGTTAGTTTTTCGACGTTCGTTGTCGTTTCGCGTTTGATTATTGTTGTCTCGATTACACCGTCATTCGGCACACAAGGTCTAAATGTTAGTACCGATACTGTATTTTTTAAAACTTTTTTTTTTTTTTTTTTTTTAAGTAGCCATAGGCATTAAATATGAATTAAAGACATAAATATTAAATAATAATACAAGAGTAGTAAATATATACGAATACATGAACATGTTCGGGGTCGTACCAACAATGAGGTAATCCCGATTCTTAGCCTGAGTCACTGAAACTAAATCGCACGGCTTCGAGCGTTTGAGACGCCTAATGTCTTGCGAGTTGCCAAGTTGTTGTTTGGCAGTAACATTCGGGTGCAGGTCTAATCTATTCACATGTTTGTTAGCGGACTTTTTGATTGCGTCCCGGATGTCGTTTCTGTCGAACCGATATGCTGCTACAATTTTTTACGAAGAACGATATTTTGATAACCGGCACAGGCCCACCGCAGCCTGGACGCCGTAAATCCAAATCGGTTGGACGATAGCTACGTAAAGGAGTCTGTCAAGGTCTGGGGTGGAATGTCTTCCAAATTGGCCAATACGCGTACCCAAGTATTACAGCCGAATCTTTAAAATATATTAAAATTACGACATTTAGTTTTTTTTTTGTTTTGTTTTGTTTACAACGTTTGTAATTAGTATTCGACAGACGACTTAAAAAAAAAAAAAAAAACATATGCTTACTGCTTACATCGATTTAACATAACCTAACCTAACCTAACATCGACGCCACGCCAGTGAATAATAATAATAATATAAGCACGACAATAGCGGCGATATAGTTCCGAATTCCCCGTTTCAAATCCACTGACTTTTGGTTCGGTCCCGGTGTGTCTTATAACAATATTATACGCGTTGAAATAATATCGCACGTCATCGTTATACCGCGCATATATTAACTATATATGACGAGCGTTAAAATTATAATATAGGCGTGTATTGTTAAAATATCACACACGGTTATTATACAGCCCCGTGGTTTCGTTAGATATATCGGACTGAAATATATTAATATTAGGCGTATAAAGAGACCGGGGGAGTTTATTGTCACGCCTCGGATAAAATGGGATTATTCAGAGCGCGCGCGCGTTTAATCTAAATACGAAATTTTATTTTTTATCTTTACATATATATATATTTGTTTTTAAATTAATTTATGCAGACCAATATTAATCCTATAATCCCTTAGTCCGCTCACTAGGGTAACAAGACGGCGAACTGTTCGCCAAACAACCACGAAATGTTAAATCACATATTTCGATAAAACGATCCTGAGCAGAGCTTCAGTGTAATAAATACAATTATTATTGTCGATTTTATATATATATATATATATAAAAAAAGTGGCGACTATCGATTTTGGAGATTTTTAGAATATATATTTAGAATAAAATAAACTAAATCTTAAAAAAAAAAAAATGTCCAGGTCTCAAAATCCTTTACGACTTAAACTTTGAAAAAATCAAATTGTCTTTAAAAAGCCCGAAATTGAAATACATTTTTTGACATTTTTCCCCCGTCATTATATTAAAATGTTACATTTTAAGTCTCTGGAATAATTATTTTCGAAATTACAAAGAAATAAAACTCAAATTTTACGAAATTGTGTTTGTGTCGTTTTTTCGTCATTTTTGAAAGTTCTTTCTGACGCGTTAAAAAAACTAATAAGTATACCGAAAAATTACCATCTAGACAAAATTTGCTACCGGAAATATTATAGGAGTGTATAGATCGGATGAAGGTTTCTGGTAGAAAAAGTGTTTACAGAAAAATAAAAAAAAAACATCATTATAAAACCACAATACTTCTCGCTCCACTCAGAAACTAAAAAAAAAATGTACGTATGTTCGCGTGTTTTCTATAAAAATAATAAATAATAAACTTCATAGTTGTTCTATCTATCAGTCACTCGATGGTATTATCTTTTGTAGTTAAAAAAAAAAAATAAATAAATAAATGTTAAATATTCTGACAGGAGAAATTATGAAAAAGCTTCGAGGGGCCGCGGGCGATCAACTGAACGTATTTATTGTAAGCTAATAAATACGAAAATAAAAAAATAACTGATAATATTTTAATTTTGCGTGTTCGTGAAAATGTTCGTAGATGCGTCCACACGTGACGTAACATGTCCGCGCAATATCTTTCGATGTTACATCGAAATACCGGCAAACGAAAGGATTTTCGCCGGTTTATACGTAAAAACGTACGCGTCTTTTAGTCGAACCATGTCCGGAATATTATAGTACAGCACGAGAAAAACAATACAATATAAAAGATTTAAAAATAAAGCGCAGATATCCGCTTAGAGTCCCTGCCCACCGATTTGCTCATACAATATTAATGTAAATTGTTGGCTAGAATATAAAGGCTGCGGAATCGTAACAATCGCATTGTTTTTATTTTAGCTTATTGTTGGACATATTTCTTAGTGTACAACGTACATAGAAAACTTTGTACTCCAAAGTTCGTATTGAACGTAACAACGAACACGGTTTTGCCATTATTCTATGACGTTTTAGATTTATTAGGTCTCGTTTTCTTCTTCTCCTATTTCAATTCGCATTTCATGGCGGTTTTGAACGATTTTCTCAAATTTACTTTCACTGATCTTTGTGTAAATCGTCAACGTAAATGTGTCCATAAGATTGCAAAATACAAATATATTATGCGATTCGTCTATCCAAATTCGTATTTTGCCAATGTGTTTTTGAAAAATTGTAATAATAACAATTGTTTTATTTGTGTGAAAACGGTTAGACTTGATGTTAATTTGAAATTGACCCGGACAAGTACCTATAATTATTTGAATGGCCTTTTAATATTATCAAAAACTAATAAATAATCAAATGATCTTTTGAGATTTTTTTTTTTTAGTTTTGTTTCTGGTTGTTACGGGGAATAAAATGTTAACTTGTTTATCATATTAAACGTTATAAATGCACGTACATATTTATATAGATTGGTGTGGCGCTCCAAGTTTTATTTTTATCGAATATAATTAACGATAGTCTGTCAGCCAATAGCATAAAACAAATAAATAATAATACCTACCTTCTTACTACATAAAAAAAATATATATATATATGTATAACCATTGTTAATGGCTAAAAAAAATATTTCAACTCTGATTAAATAAAAAATAAAAACCACCAATATCCTGTATAGAGTTAATCGGCTAGATTGTAAATTTATTTTCCGGATAATAATACACAAAGATAATCCGGTCATATTTGATTAATTACGTTATTAATTCAGGGCTCGGATTTTAATGTAAAGTCGATGTGTTTTCTTTTTTTTTTTTTTTTGGCTAAGTACATTTTATGCGATTTGTGTGTTACTTCAAAAGTGAAACTTATTTTATTTATTATTTTTTTTTTTCATTTTTCGCCGGGGTTCCATTTTGTTGGTCTAACAGTGCGTTTGAATCCCGGCTCTGAGTCATAATAACGAATTTAAATGGCAAAACGCGAAAACGGAGAATACAGAAGAATATTCTGAATTTACAATTTTTTTTTTTTTTTTTTTATCACGGAAACCCTGTCGTCAGGAATATAATACTTTAGATTAGGTCATTATAATATTCCCCGTACGGTAATCTACCAAATCGTCTTGCACGCGTTACACTCGACTTACATCCAAAGCGTTTAAAATATAAATATAAATTGGCATCATTTGAAAATTATCCTGCGCGATTACCATAATAAAGTTTACGGTTGAGCGGTTTTTTTTAAATTCGTCTGTCTCGTCCATCTTGCAAACAAATTAAAAACGTATTAAACTGCCAACAGTTTAAACAACAGTGTGTACGCTTGTTTTGAAAATATGTCCAAGTACTTAATAGGATGAAGACTATAAATAATATTTTTCGTTTTTTGTTATATCCGACAAAGATTAAACGCCAACCGTGGGACGCCGCGACAAATAAGACGAATTACAGTAACAAATATGGCCGCTCGTGGTATTCGTTTGTTTTGTTTTTTTTTTTCCATATACGCGTATTATATATATATATATAAAAAATGTTTATTTGTTATCACATGAAATATTTATTTTTTTTACTCCATGAATAATTATGCCATAATATGAAATATATTTGATATTATTTTTACTGTGTTATAATTAAACATTTTCCGCCGTGTATATAAATTGTTAATATTATTATAATTATTTTTTTTTTTATATCTGTCGATTTTTTTAATATTTTATAGCCCCGTTGTATTGATATCAATATTATCTCGCGACCGATTTTACAGGATCTGCGATTTACTGGATATGTAGGTATTTATTTTGTAAACCCATGAAGGTTACTCGTAATTTATATATTTATTTAACATTGAAAATAAATAATAAACATTAATAATTATATTACACTATAAATCATAGGTTATTATTTGATATTATATTGTACATAACATATGGGCTGAAAAGTCCCGGACCTAACAAAGAAAACACGGTTCTTTCATTATTATCAATTATTTCAAAAATTGATTTTATTCATCAACACAATCTCCATCAAGAGCAACAAGATCATTCCAACGGCGCTCTAACATTTCAATACTATTCTTGTAGAACGATTTGTCTTTGGCATCAAAATAGACCTCAGTTTCGCTGATAACCTTTTCGTTCGAGCGAAATTTCTTACCGGCGAGCATTTTTTTTTAAGATCTGCGAATTGCCAGTAGTTGCTGGGAGCCAAATCTGAAGAACACGGTGGATTCGAAGGCAATTCCATTTTTAATTCATGTAGTTTTGCCATTTTTTAGAATAATCAACACGTTGTTGGTTTTGCTCAACAGTCAGCAAACGCGGCACCCACTTTGAACTGAGCTTTCTCATGGACAAATAATCATGCAATATAAAGTCAACACGTTCTTTTGATATCTTCACGATGCCAGCTAACTCGTGAAACTTCACTTTGCGATCATTTAAAACGAATCTTGTGGATTTTTTCAATGTTTTCTGGCGTTACCACCAAAATGCTGAAGTCAGCATAACAACGTTTTATTTTTGTTTCTGATGGAGCGGAGTCCCCGTAACACTTTTCAAGTCATTACTTCGCTGCTTGAACGGTATTTGTTGCCCATCAAGAAGCAATGTGCAATTAAAACACGAAATTGCTTTTGATCCATTGTTTTGTAAATAACAAAAGTAGCGTCACTAATAGCACAATAATGAACAGATTGTCATGAAATTTTAACAGCTGTTTTATGCAGCCTAGTGCCGACTAAAAATGAGGTGAATTCCAAAAACACCAGAGCTATGTGTTAGGCCCCGGACTTTTCAGCCCATGTAATACAATATAGATTAAATTAATTACGAATAGAATCATTTAGTATTTGAACAGTTGTAGAAAAACGGTATAAATCAACTCTAATTTACAGTTTTATTTTCCTAGATACAAGATAAAATGATAAACCATATTTGTGGGGTATTTAAGTAAATAAAACAACATTTGCACATTTGCTTGTTGCGCCAATATTGTATAGATTGTAAATGTTATTTTCCTAATAAAAAAATAAAAAAACCAACAAAATTTTAATAGCGACGACTTTTATTATTTATTTATTTATTTTCTCTCCTGTCACTGTTTTCGCCGAGGGTTTTCGCCGTGTTAACATCGCTTTGAATCACCTGCAGCGTAATAATATTCTTAGCGACGATGGCACAACAAAAATATCGTCTACCGTCGCCAACGACCGTATCGACGGCTGTCGGAACGACGACGTGCCCGTAATTCTCTCGCTCCCGGCGAAAATAATATCTTCTCGTATTTGTAACATCCGACGGGTATTCTGTATAATGACGGGGACGCCGTCACTCTTATATTGCCCGACGCATTTTCCTTATTTTTTTTTTTTTTATTTCTTCCTCCCCCCGGGTATATAGACAGGAAACGAACTGCCCGTGTCGTATTTGCCGGCCGTCCTGCCGCGTCCTTTTTTTTTTTTTTTTCGTATTGTATAATATTAAAAAAAAAAAAAAATCAATCGGGATTTCCCATCACCGTCGTTATTTACTACTAGTGCCGCGCCCTATACCACGCGGCCGACGACGACGACGACGACCGGTGAAAATTCCGATCGAATAGGTCACATAATATGATATTTAACGTATTTTTTTTTTTTCTTTAATTTTGAAAAAGAAAAATCGTATTTATTTATTTCACATATAGTTTACATAAAAAAATATTATACATATCGCTGTTGTAACAATATTAACACGATTGTAGACGAAGATTGGAACTTTTTTTTTCTTTTTTTTTTGTCAGTTCCTGTATTATGCTAGAAATATTTGTTCTCGGTTAATGCATAATATTGTTGCGCTGTACAACGACAAAGTGTCAAATGATATTAACTGGCGGAAGTTATTCAAAAAATATCACAAAATACGATAAATAATTACTCGAAACAATTCATATGTAATGCGTATTAACTTTCACAAAATTAAATTCGTCATTGTGCCTAATTCAAACCCTACGCTTAGAATGCTATATTTTTAACAATACGTATTAAGTAAGTATAATTTCACTTAAAACACTCACAGCACTCACAGTCAACTCGTGACTTGTTATACAATAAACGTATTAAAAAAATTCGAAATAAAATTATATACACTTGCACGAAGGAAAGATTATTGTCGGTTAATTATTTTAATATGATAATCTGTAAATATTATTACGCCGTCGTTTGTTCCATGATATTGTTGTATTTTATTCCACGGCTTATGCCACGGACTTCTATGTCACTTCATGGCATACAAGTATTTATTTATGGATAGACATTTTGTTAAGTTGGTTTTATCACGTACCTAATGAATAGCGGTAGTTAGACATTCCAACTTCGAACCAAAGTAACGCAATTATAGAAATGTTTCGTCGGAGACGTGATTAGAATATTATTCGCAGGGACCCCGACAGATGAAACTTTCAAAGTTACCGTTTAGTATAGGTCCGCCGAATTACTAAAGTAATTCCAAGTAATAATTTTGTATTTCCCCCCCCCCGCCCGCCATTGGATTTCTGTTACTATTAGTTAACCGTATGTATAGCTTAATTTTGATTCGCTAACTTCAAAAACAGATTTGCCGTTATTCGCCAACAACTGGCGTCTGTTTGGCGACGATCGGATCATCAAATGGACGGATTACATGTACTTGACCCGACTAAATCGAAACAGTGTGTAAATTCTATAATAACGATTTGCTAATTTCTTGAATAAAACTTGCTTAAATAACAATTTACCAACTGTATTGGTATTGGTTTGGAGCCGATTATATAAAGTGGGTGGTTCAAGTGTTGCCGGTTCATAGATTCACTTGTGCGGGCGGTAATATTATACGGGGCCGAATGTACACAGGGTAAAAAATAATATTATATTTCGTGTTTATTCGGGCAACGTAGTAATTATTTGTTTTACGAGAACACGTGTAGAGGTACGCGCGAATTTGCGGTTTAAAAATATTATATATTATATTTACAAAACGAAAACGAATAAAAATGTTTTTTTTTCTTCTCTTTTTTTTTTTTTTCTCCCCGAGCGTTATTTATCGGGTTAACGTTTAAACATTTCCCGGTAGTCGAATGTAAAAATATCATTTCGCGTTCTACAGACGCGAATACAAGCGGTCGTAATATTATCCGTACGTATATATTTTTTTAAATTTGTTTTTTATCCTATTTATAACTGTAAAATATTTAAGTAAACACTATCCCACGCAAATATACTGTATACGTATATAGAGTACAGTTTACTTTTCGGGCGTGATTATTTTCGGAATATAAAAAATATTTATAAATACCGGTACAACCGACAGTTATTTTCACACTCTTTTTACAAAGTCTATCAAAGTTGGACGAAAGCTAATGGGAATATTTTACTCGGTCAATTCGGGTTTGCGTTAACGTAAGTTTACAGTTAAATGTCAAATTTTCACGAAAATAAAATTAAAAATTTAGACTCAAAAGCATTTTATATTTTATATTTTTTATTATACGAACAATCCAACAGTAGAATCAATTCAATAATCTTCAATTAAAATACAAAAAGAATAATTGCACTCTGTTTGTTCATTTCGTTTGCGAAAAACAATATGAAAATTAACCGTAAAAATTATCACATAGTTTATAATGTTATGAATAGATTTTTTTGTTTAACTTTTAAACAATCATGACTTAAAAAGTTAAAATCAAATTAACCATTTAATTTTACCACCATTGTAACACAATTACAGTATGATTTCAAATATTTTCCCCAATCATAATAGGTATTATAAAATTTAAATTTAAATTTTCCTATCAAGAACGTATATATTTTATTTGAAAACGCGAGGTATATATAAGTATATTATTATTTTGGTATCAAAAGTTGTTTTTTTTCCTGTAGCTGTCGACGGTAATAGGATATATTCTCACTTATTCCCACTGTAAAATATACAACTGACTGCCAATAAAAATATATAAATATATTTTAGTAAATTATCGTATTGGTTGGTACGCGGCGCATTTATATTGAAATATCCAGCGAAAAATGAAATTTTTACATCCGAGAACGGTAAAAAACTTACACGTACATCCGGCACACTTGTACTTCGGTGATGTTTTTTACGATGCACCGGAAAATCAAACAACAATAAACAATAAAAATTCTATATCATTTTTCCCGTCTGCGCGATATATTCATATCTCGTCGAGTTCAAAATAGTTTTATTCAATTAAATCGAAAAATAGTACGCGTAATTTCGTATGATTTTTACGGTGTCCATTAAAATGTTAACATCGAACTGCCGGCGATTATTTCTAACCGGATTACAACAAGAAAACAAAATTTGAAACTAAATCAACCGTTTTTCCTGAACTAATAAGAAAGCTATAACGAAAATCAAAAAAACAAGAGCTCACCAATGCACAGATTAAATCAAAAATTATTTCAGAAAATGTGCCGTACTGGGACAAGAAAAAGAAAAAAAAAACTTTATCCAAAAATATTTAACGGTCGTTTAGCCGGCAAATGCCGCCGGAGCCCCTCTCCTAAACCGTGTACTGGGGCCCCGTCTAAATTGTATTGTTACATTGTTTTTTTTTTCAATTTTTACCACAAAAAAAAAAAAAAAAAGAAATACATTTTTTATTAGAAACCGCAATACACGTTACCGATACATTTCGTACGAGGTCTCAAACATTTTTCTTTTTCTTTTTATGGACTTGCCCTACTTTAAAAGTCTGTAAATTTTTAAAAGCTTTGAACCTTTAAATCCGCCGGTGACCGGTCGTGTCTGAATTTCAACAATCGCTACGTAATATCTGACACAATTTGGAGCGATGTTTATAGGTACCAGAAATTAAACTTACGACTAGGGCTGTTGCATTAGTTTTCGTTTAAACTAATTACTGTAAGACGAAGCTTTTTCGAGTTCAAAGTTCTAGTTGTGTAACAATAAACTCGCGTTTAAAACTTTAATCTTGCTGTTTTTGACAGGCTTTTAGTGTCAATTTTACCATAGATTAATGCGTTTAAACAAAGATCAGTGATTACGATCATATAAAAAACAAAAAAAAAAAAAAATACCTTATACGATTCGTCTACAATTCAAACCGTCCAATATCGTCGTGTTTATTATAAATATATATATTTTTTTTTTATTGCATTTTACCGCATTTCGGTGTTTTTCTTTTGAAATTTTTAATGCGCATTCGAGCTGATCCGACGGGGAGATTTTTCATAAGTGATTTTTTTTTTTTTTAACGTTTTCGGATTTACAACGATAATCTCCGGGGACATTTAACAAAACGATAAACAATTTATCGTCAAAAAAGCTATAGGATATTTCATACAAATTCTTTTAAATTAAGATTAAAAACTACATAATATGCAATTGAATTTAAAATAATAATAATAATATATATATATATATGTAGGTATAAATTTACTAATACAATTTAACTATATCCTTTCATCTCCTCTGTTCAAGATGTAGTAAAAACGTTTTACAAACAATTTAACTTAAATCTTCGAAATCACAAAAATCCCTTAATAAAGATCCTTGCATCGGCAAATGTTCCTGGAAATCCTCAAAAAAGGTTAAATAGGCGGTGGTTTTGGGTCTTACTTTCATAAAATAAAACAAAAAAAACAAATTGTAAATATATTGAAAATAATTGTATAATTAACTACTAACTGTCAAAAACTGCCTTCACTGGTAGGTTTCTTTACTCCGGCATTCGTGACACAAAATCCTTTATTACTTACACTCGTCGTTCAAGACGTAACAGATTATGGAAATACATTTTTAAAAGTTAGTAAAAAAAAAAAAAAAAAACTATATCTTAATCAAATATAACGAGAGTGCTGTAAGATAGTATAAAGTGATATAATATTTACAACTAAGTAATATTTAAACGTACGATATATATTATACCGTAATATCATTACAATTGTCTCCAGGATTTAAAAACCTACAGATAAATTGAAACGTCTTTCGTTTAGCATTTGTACGCAGGAGGCTATATGCAGGAAGTACATTTTGCTGCTCGCTTAGTTTTCAGTGACGAAGCAAACTTTCACTTCAGTGATAAGGTTCATAGCAGTCATAACGTTCGTATTTGGAGTACGAACAACCCTCGTGCCGTAATCGAACACGAGCGTGACTCGCCTAAAGTTAATGTGTTCTGTGCCATATCAAAGACACAGGTTTATGGCCCGTTATTTTTTATTGAAAACACAGTAAACGGTAGACGCCATTTAGAAATGTTTCAAACCTGGCTACTCCCACGGTTAAAACAATGATTCCGATCGCTACGATTATTTAAACTTAACATATTTATCTGTTATTTAATGTTTAATGTATATTGTTCCATAAAACCATCTATCCAATAATGGAACCTCCCCCTAAATCTCAAAAGAAGAGATAAGGTCATAATAGGACACACCCAGCTAACCCGCTCCTGCTTCATCACTAAAGAGTCGGCCCCGACATATGGCACACGCAATGCCAACCTATGTATCGATCGCATCTTGACCAAATGGCCAAATTACCACGAAGCACAAAGAGTATTCACCTACTCTGCCTCGCCACAACAAGCTTAATAATACAGTAGGAATACACCAATTTTTCCGTAACATAAATTTAAGTAAGAAAATTGTGAACAATTGTAAACGATTGTAACTGGTGTTCGTCTCCTGGTCATCTATGACCAGGTTATTGTTGTTCTTGACCAACCCCCCTTAACTTTTAACAAAAAATCAAAAAAATCATAAATCTGACGGATAATTTCGCGAATAACACCCGTGTTATGTCTACGGGTATAACCGAAGTGTTTTTGTATTTTGTCGCTGTTGAAACTGTTTTATATCAAATCCCCGTTACGGTGCGTTACCGTCCAAACACGTTACGCTCACCTATGGTCGGTCCTCTTATCTGTTTACCGTGTTACACTATACGTACAATTTCGGCTGTGCGGTCGGATACGAAACCCACAATTTAATATTACGCGTTCCCCAAAAATTTTATTACGATACACCGGTCGGCCTACTCCGCGCACTACATAATACCGTATTTAGTAATAAATTACAATTGCGCGCGTTCATACAGCACCGGTATTAAATAATACCGCCGTGCCCTGTACCACCCGGCTGTTATTACAACAGCACCCCGGGTCGGTTTCGCGTGTGCGCACATAATATTATTATTATTATTATTATTATCGTACACACGTGCGCGTACGACGCGACGCTACCGAAACTCGTCCGTACACAAACGAGCGGCGCGGTAAAATAATTACGGAATACAATTCAACAGCGGCGTCGTGCGCGGGAATTTCCCCGACGGTGTGCGTATAACAAGGTGGCCCCCCCCCACACACACACATCCCGGGACAGGGCCGTATTGGCGCGTAGACGCTAATAGGCCCTAACTGTGCCTAGGGCCTACGAACATTTTTCGCCTTACGATACGGATGTGTTTTGTAATATTTTGTGTTTTTTTTTTTTTTTTTTTTTTCATTTTTTTGTTATTATTACAAGTTAATTCACAATCTGTACGCGTTTAGCACAACAAGTATACAATAATATGCATACGAGAATTTACAGGCAGAACTTTTCCTTTTTTTTTAACTTTTATTAGATACATACAATCTATAAATAACTTGTATAATAAGCATGTTAGGTTAGGTTAGGTTCCGCCTCCCGGAGTAGTGCTTTGCGACGTTTCCGGGAGGCGGGTGTATTGCCGGTTTAAAAAAAAAAAAAAAAAAAAATAGGTTAGGTTGGGTAGGAATACGATATGTGCAGGCTTGATTGGCACGGCGCAGTAATCATCCAGCGGCAAAACTTTCCGACTAGAGAGGGTCCGAGTTATTTAAGGTCACGGTTCCAAGTAGGCTTTAAACTTCTAGGCGGATTTCCTGGAATGGATTCAGAGTTTTGGAGCAAGGATTAGTGGGTTGGAGTGGTTGGCGAGACGGGCATGGAATAGTTTATAAGACATTTTGACTGCTTCTTGAACGGTATGAATTTTTAAGTCCGAATGTGAGGTGTGATTTGAAACGTGAGGAGGAACACATTTGCAATCATTCTCAATGAGGCCTATTGAAATGTTCGGATTTTGTAGATATTAGATTTGTTTTTGCTGCACCACACGGTTTTTTACTCTGTTTTAGCCAGTGCTTATATCATTTAAATTAAAGGACGTTTTCGATGTGGATCTTTTTGTCCGCGTATGTAATTTATTTTAAGATTGGAGTTGAGCAGGCTGCTTTGGAAGCTTCATAATCCGCTGTTTCGTTGCCCTAAACGTTCCACTGTGCCCGGGTACCCATATAAAGGATATGTTTATTCCTTTTCGGCGTGCTTCGTATGTTTTTTCTTGGATAAGTTTGGATATTTCGGTAGGATTTATAGCATATAAAATTACATTATATCTTACATAGAATAATGGGGTTTTACCAGTTCTTAAAAATGCATTTCTTCAAATATCATTACCTGTAGCTTATTAGGAATTTTCTTTTCAATAATCAAACTACCAACAAAATAACTTTATGAAACATAATGAACTGTTGCCTTCAGCTTGTTAGGTACTTTTTTTTTATAGTAAAACAACAAACAAAATAATGTACAGAAAATAAGCAACATGGTTATTCGTACGTGTGTGACTGTGTCTGTGTGTTCGATTATTTCTTAGGTCCTATAAGAACCTAAAAGAACCGAAAATATTTGTATTTTATTTAAAAGGTCCCGATTCCAATTCTGATTTCTTCAGTTGAGAAATATGAGATCCGGTTTTCAAATTTTCTTAGGGAACCACTTCCAGAACCGGTTATTTTTGGTTCCGGTTCCAGTCTCTGATGCACATAAATAAAATTTAAATGTCTGTCGGCTACTCTCGGAAACGACTGAACTGTTTTAGACGAGACTATGACTTAGGGTATTATTCAATCCCTAAAGGGAGAATGAAACTTGAATTTTGGTTTTATAATTCGAAAATGTAATTTATTTTTATTTTTTTGTTTATTTATATGTTAAAAAAAAGAAAAAAAGACAGTTACTATTATTTAATCTGGTTGTCACGAGCAAAACTAATCGACAATAAATAAATAATAATTTAATAGTTTCATTAAATAGATTAAACAATAGAAAATGACAAAACATACATATATTTAGAGGCTAAATTGTCATTATTATTGTTTTTTACCGATTGAATTTCTTCCTATTTGTTTCTTTATCATTTGTAGTTTGTTTCCAATCGATTTATTTTATGGTCAACGTACATGGGACCAGATAATATTATACATCGGTATAAACTATACCGAGAGAAGCTGTTGGGCGTAGTTACTGTTATTATTTTTATATAATATTAGAGGTATTATTTCTCTTGTACTTCGTTGAACAAAATAAAAAACAACAATAATAATAACAAATTGAAATATATCATATTTTACACCGTAAACACCAATAATATGATTTCAAAAATAAACTCGAAATGAAAATAAATTGGAAAAAGTAACCGGCTGTAGAGCCGAATACAATATATTTATACGTATGGTGAAACATCGTTTGACAGATCAATTTCGTTTGGGGGTTTGGTTCTTATTTTTTAAAAATGTTTTTATCGTTGAGTTTTGTTAGTCGCTAGATCGAAAAATCCGCTTCGGAGCCTCTTGCACGCGCCTGCTAGCTACGACAAATATTTTTTTAAGAAAATAAAACATACCTAGTGGCTATAGTGTAGGATTCTACAAAAAAAAAAAAATAATAATAATAATAATAAAAAAACGCTCCGTATAAATAATATTTGATCGACACGTACGAGTATTATTTTTAGTACCCGATAGGCGATAATATCATTATCCATTGTGGTTTTTTCAAAATAATTATTCGCCGCGGGGCTCGGAAAACTGTTTGGTGCGCATTATTTATTCATATTTTTTAAGAAAGTGCATTGCATATTGATAAAATCCGATTCAATGGAAATTCGTTTCGAAAAACATCAACATTTCAATTTCAACAATATCAATGGCATTGTTGTACGTTAAAACAATATAATATATTAATCGTTTTCAATATAAAAAAATTATGTTAGGTTAGGTTGATATATGAAAAACAATTTCGAATTTTAAATGTAATTCTTGGCATGGTTTTTTTTTTTTTAATAAAGTTTTGTTTCGGAAAAAATGTTACTAGTAGGTATTTATTCTTGCTTTTATTTTATTTCTGTCTTCCGGCTGATATTACTGGCTACCGGTATTAACGGCCAGTTTTTTTTTTTTATGTCTCGTACGTATTTTAGCCCCGGGTCCTCGAGTCCTATGGCACTAAGAGTATGGCTAAATGACCTGTATAGTACCTATCGTTGTATTTCGTTCGTTGGCCTGTTGCAATACGTGTTTGGGGTTTGCTATTGCATTTACACACTCGTGGTTATTTGTTTTGCGCACGTCTTGAAAACCTAACCTCACAAAAGCGTTCATCGATTCCCCTCGTTTTTTTTTTTTTTTTTTTTTGTTGGAAATATTTTGTACGTCCGCGTGTGCCACCGTCGAATAGAAAGGCAATACCGGCACAATACCGCGTATTACGTTTTCAGCATTAATATTGTACCGCGTGTGATTTGTATTTCATTGGAGTACACCATTTACGAACATTATGTATGTTCACATGCCAACGGTGTGCCTATTATTTCCAATGTATATTTTTATTCATTCCGACGGGCCACGTGCGTGGTACGGTCCGCCGTGCTCCTCGGGGCATCCAGTTCGCAGGCCTCGGCCGTGATCAATACCTACGCATTGCAACGCCCGTTGTTCTATTCGAATTTGTCCGTACACCCGGTTTTGAATAATTGCACTCGATTTGTCTGCAGCGATCGACACCAAACGGCCTCCGTGTATTACCGAAAGCGTGTTACACGTACGACGCTAATCTAATTACAATGCGAATATTGCGCCGACACCGGGGAATGATTAGCAACGTCGGTACGCCGTCCATTAATCATTTATGTACTGGTTATGACCGTCATTGTTATGTTCACGCTGTATCGTACGTTATTTGCATTGTATAAACTTCATCAAACTTGGACGCAGCAAGTTAATGGGCCATATTTCACTCGGCCCCAGTTAAACCGAACAAACTAAAAGTTTACAGTAATAGTCGAAAATCTTTCGCGAATACGTTGCAATAAGTTTTATTACAAGAGCTAATAAATATATTTCATTCGATTAGGTCAAGTCGGACAAACGAGATGTTCGCCCAGAAATACGAATCCAATAACCTCCAAGTTAATTGTTATAATTCCAAACAATTATAATACCCGGTTTGTTCGTTTTGTTTGTTTAAAGTTAACTAAAGTTTGGTGGTTCATTTTTTTTCAACCTCTTGAAAAACCTTGACTACAGCCAAGTTAAAAAGTCAACATAAAACAAACATTTTAAACTTAACTACCGTTGTAAGCTATACGATTTCAAGTGTACGCCGTGATTTCCATACGAAATATCTTTCCAATCGCAGAATACCTTCTAAAGTTTAAATTATTTTTGTCTTTTAAAAAATGTTATAATTTCCCGATAACAGGAAAATAACGTATACATTTTATTTGAAAACGCGAGGTATATATTACTTGGTTATTATTTTGATATCGTAAGTTATTATTTTTTTATTTGTAGCTGTCGACGGCAATAATCGATATTTTCTCATTTTTCCACTGTCTGTCAATAAAAAAAAAAAAAAAAATTGTATATACAGTTTATACTAATTGTATAAGTGTATATTAGTGAACCGTATTGGTAGGTATACGCGTTTATGTTGTAAAATCTAGAGAAAAATCTAATCACGTCAAAGAGCGATAAGAAAAAACCACGATGCACCGGAAATCGTGTGATCCAATAATTTTTTTATTTAATAGTTAAAAATATATCATCGTGTTCAAATATTATATTTTGTACCGGTTTTTTGTACATTCAATACGGTTAGAAATATAGGGCACCTGTCTTGTATGATTTGTGACTACACGAAAAGAATTTTTATCGTTCTATAACATATGATGTACGTGTATTGTGTATGCAATATCATTGATCGATGCTAAATGATTTCTGGCTGCCGGCAAAATTAATATTTTCTTTTAATTTCCGCGTATTTAATTGTATTAGTCGTGATAAGTACACTTTCATGTATATTCTATTGGAGTAATTAATAGATCATTTTCTGGCAACTGGCATAAGGAAACCAGAAATGATTATAGCGCACTGTAGTTGTAGGTGCATTGTACAAGAAGTCCAATGACAACAATGATGCGATTATAAAGCTGCTCCATAATAGGCAAGCCGATCTATTAGTACAAGGTAGAGCCTAAATCAAAAGGAAATAATAACCACATTTTGAAATCGACCTGTTCTTTCTTAGTTGGAATTAAGTTTTGGTTACAAAACTGGAATATAATTAATAACGTTAGGTTGGGTTGGGTGTTTTATTTGAAGTAAAAATATTGTTCATAGACAACATAAGCAGTACTGTTGTGAAAACAAATTACATAACGTCGTTATGAGGTTAGGTTATTCTGTTAGAGAGAGATCGGTGGAATGGAAAAAAAAAAAATAAAAAACAAATCACGAGCTCCATCATAGATCTATAAACCTATGACCCTCGAGTGAATATTAGTCGGACGAGATATGATAATCGAACAGGCGTATTCAAGAGAAGTGTTCGACATGTTGTTTTTTCCATGACTTTATACGTGAAATTATATATTTTCGATTTTATTTATTATTTTTTTTACACATATCCATAGAAGAAAATTCCCCTATTCGGCCTACTGAAATTATACTGTACGACATTCGGGATCACGATTACAAATCCGTACAGATTATCTAACAAATTTTTAGTACCAGTTTCTGGTATATTTGTCAGTGTGCGGCCGCTGGCGACACGGACCTGCTCTGCGCTTCTACGGCATAGGTAAAAGATTAAAGTTCTACCGGTAGGAGTGCTGCTTGGTGTTTCCGGTTTTTATACGCACGTCAGCTGTTACGGAAGGTCAATCCATCGTGGCTGGTTGAGCACCCGTACTAAATTGTTTTCCGTGTCATAACGTTACCGGTAATAATATTATGCGTGCATTTTAATCGTCTAACTTCTGGAAATTAAATTTTAAATTATCATATTATCCGTCGGACGGAACGCGAGACGATTTAAATTTATTCTTCCGGCGTCCCCCGGAGGTTAAATTTCGCGGTTTAGTATTCATTAGGCAACTCAAACGGCATACTTTCCGGCATTATCCGGGCACAGTATCGTCTACATCGTACCATCGCATATAAAAAACACACACACACACACAAAAAATACATAAAATGCGATTCTGCCAGGCTTGAATCGCTTATGAAAATGCCGCGCCCGACACAGATTGAAACGAATTTGTTACTCTGGTCTTCTACCCGCTGTACCGCGTGCCACGATTTATAATTTTTAAACGTACCGTATGACTTTCCACGGTTTTTTTTGTTTTTTTTTTTGTTTTGGTTTGTTTGTTGTAGTTTTCCGGGCGCGTACAATACGTATTAATATTAATAGTAAGGGTTAACGTAAATGATTTTTCATATCGTCGCCACGTTAAAACCCGTGGGTAGTTTTTAATTCCAAGCACACACTATCCTGTCGCGCCGTGATTCATTTTACGATTTCCTTTTCTCTTTTCTTCTTATCCATTTTTCGTTCCATAACTATTTCGGCGTTAACAGTCAGTATTAATAATAATTTTAAAATTATGTCACATTTTCCTATGCCGGACGACGGCACTTTGTTCGAAATACCAATATTTGAAAAATATAATAAAAAATCACCTCCACAGTGGTCGCTATACGTGAGCTTATGTCGGAAATTAACGCCGCGTCAGATAGTCTAGATTACAGGATTATTATTAAAAGTATAAAATTATTATCGTAAAAGACAATTATTATATTATCACTTATAACTTAACAACTAACAGTCAGTACGGTACTAATTGTTAGTTATCTACTTATAGTGCCCCCACACGAGATAATGCAAAATTATTTCGCAAAATGTTGGGCAATTTTAAATGATTGCCAATAAATTCGCCACCGTCATTTTTCGAGCACGTTTCTTATCGTTCTTCAAACAAGTGCTCGCCCGTTTGCGTTCATTTTAAGGACAATTAATGAAAAAAAGCTCTGTCATCGATCGCGTAGAGGTAAAAAAAAAAACAAAACAACGGCACTAGAGTTGGATAAAAATCCTAGCATATTATTTATGTTTAAGTATTTTTAAAGCTTGGTTTAGTACTCTTCGCAAGGTTTGAAATTCACCTGTTTTAAAAATTTAAATTACAGAGCCTAACCTAACCCAACGAAGCAATTTTGCCTATCGATTTTATTTGTACGTGGTGCTGCGTGTACATTGAATATATTGCAACTAAACTAAATGTATTATTAAGAACGAAAATTAATTTCCATAGGTACGTCTTGTAATAATATTTTTAGTAAAAAAAAAAAAAAAATGATTCTTTGTAACAAATATGGAATTACAATAAGGTCTACAGTGTTTATGAATAAATAATAATACGAACATATTGATTTGTCAAAATGTAATTGTCTGACATTATAAAATAAAACGTGAAATATTCGAACGGTTTACGATCTGTAATGATTTTAAATAATATACTCAACATTGCACACGGGCACCATGTTTCAATTGTAACGCGTTGAATATATAATATTTTTTAATTTCAAATGTAAACATGGTTGTTTTATTTATTTTTTGTTTAACATTCGATTTATATAATATATTTAATTTTCCTTTCACATTGCTATAATTGTATGGTTATAAAATTGCATGTTTTGCGTACGTTGGTAAAAGTAAGTAGATAGTACATAATATGTATTATATTATAATATATACTTAGTGTTTGACGATCTAATAGAACAACATCTCGCGTATCCCGCGCTCGAGTTATTTAATAACTTTTGAATGAATTAGTAACGCATTTAGTAACTCTTTGATATAAATTCACATTGTCTTTATTATTATTTCAGCTTTCTTCGTAATCGTTATTTTTGTTTCGTTTCGTTTCACTCGCGTCGGCCGCCATTTTCGACTCCGCCGCGGAACAATGTCGGATTTCATATTCGCGAACAAAAATGACCAGCCAAGCGCGGCAAATCCGTAAAGCCCGTACGAATGCGCTGCGATATATTAATATTTCTCGTACGAGGACAGAAAACATATTATAATATATATACTACAGCTGCAATTTCCATAACAATATAATAGGAATACTTCTCGTGGATATTAAAAAAAAAAAACCGACGGCGGTATTCGTTTTAAAAATCCCGATATGCCTGTTTGTATTTTAATATCGGCCGATGTTGCGTGTAGGTACGTTCTCAAAAAAAAAAAATCACATAAAAGGGAAATATTATCGTTTTAGATCTTATATATTACTCGTATATTGAAATCCTGCGACTCGGAAACTGGACGTGAATACTAATGCTGCAGGAACGAGTAAATCCCTCCGGTCGTGGTGAAATAACGAACGGACGAGGGGAAGAAGGAAACAATTAGGTGAAACATTATAATACACCGTTCCGAGAGCGGTTACGATGCATATTATAGTTATGAAAATATTATGAAAATTCTGCGGGGTGGACAATAATAATATCCTTTATGCAAAATTGGAATGGCCAATGAGAAGAGACTCGCGAGCCCCGGCACGATAAAATTAAAAATACGCAAGAGCCGAGAGCAGGAAAAAAAAATATGAACGATGCGTCCGGTATAAAATATCCAAAGACATATTACACTTTACGAGCTCAATAATAAATATCGATTTTCGGCCACAATACCAATATCCTTGCGAGTCTTTATACATTACATCTCGACAATGATAATAAAAAAATAAATAAATAAATAAAAACACCGTTCTCGATATTAACGGATGATCATCTCACAGAATTGTCGGGGACTGCCTCTAACAACACACAATCAAAGAACTTGCAAAGGAATAAATACGTAACGAATACGCTCAAATTAAAATATTATAAATTCAAATCGGGGTCCTTAATGATTTTAACGGTTTTGGTTCCGGTTCTTAAAAATGCAAAATTTCAAATGGCACATATTACCTATTTTGCTTATTAGGCATTTTTTATTTTTTTCAATAATACAGCTACCAACAAAATAACAAATTACAATAATAAACTCTATTCGTATTATTATTATTCACTGTATATTATATATTATGTTTAGTTTCAAAAAGGTGTGAAAGTCATTTTCAAATAAACTTCATGGCGAATTCAAGCACGATATGATTATTTCGAGTTAAAAATTCCATTTGTAAATAAATTACAAATATAAAGAAAAAATATGCCTATGGCAATTAGACACTTCTATTTCTTTGATTAGAACAAAAACCAATTTAAGTAAAGTGTTCGGTTATTTTTTAGCCCCGATAAGAACCTAAAAGGACCGACCATATTTGTATTTTATTTTTCGGGATCCGATTCCGATTCCGGTTTCTGGAATTGAGAAATATGGGTTCCAATACATGGGTTCGGTTACTTAAATTTTCTTCGGGAGCGGTTCTTTCGGTTCCGGTTCCAGTCCTCGATTCAAATAAGCTACACTGTTTTTGTATTAATTATACGAATTAAAATTATAACATTCTAATTTATGATAACATTTCCAAATCCAGGTATAATATGAAATTTTATTTTTTATTTTTAATATAAAATATAGAATATGAAATTAAAAATTGATACATATGAAAAAAAACATGTAATTCTATTTGACGAATTTCTCTGTATCACGAATTTGTTTTGTTCCCCATGAGACTTCGTTATATGGAAGTTTTACTGTATATGTTATTCGTTTTTGCGGTGTGACACGAGCCTCGATAATCATAAAAAACCTCGATTTTGGTTATTTTGAAATTGAAAATCGAAACCGATACGGATAATTATTACAAGTAGGCATATTAGATGTGTTTCAAGTAAAATAACTAAAACACGTTGGCGGTTTAATTGTTTTAATTTGTTTAATGGTTTTAACGTACGTATTAAAACTCGTATAAAGTTCAAATATTTATTAAAACCTGTTGTTTTTTTTTTAATATAATAATTCCGTGGGCAACGCCAGACGGTTTTGGCCGTGGATAGAGATAGTTTACGGACTGGTCGCAATAGTCCTAGAGGGCGAACACACCCCAAACAACAATATAATTTCTATAACATTCCAAAAAGGCTTAATGCGCCGGATTAACCTGTTCTACGATATTAATTCGAAATTAGCGAATTTCACGTAGGCTCGGATCGTTTATACTCTGGTTAAACCGCACACGACAAAACGCAACAATAGACGTCAGTATTTTATACAAATGTTTAAATTTTCAACGTGAGTTCCTCTATAGAAATGTTTACATTTTCAACGTGAGTTCCTCTCTATACAAATTGTCGTGTCGGTTATACTTAAACATTAGTCCTTGCATTACACTCGTCTCTGCAAACCGCATTACCTATTCATCTTAAATATCATTCGGGGGGGAGGGGGGTTTACTTTACATTTACCTCTTCCCTAACATAACCCCATCTAT
Source organism: Tuberolachnus salignus (assembly GCA_956483605.1). NCBI lineage: Eukaryota > Metazoa > Arthropoda > Insecta > Hemiptera > Aphididae > Tuberolachnus > Tuberolachnus salignus. The sequence goes on from OY101437.1 coordinate 15,172,571, forward strand.
ACGATTATAATACCGGTTATGGAATGTTGGTTCGCGAATAAAATCCATCAACACCCGCAGAAAATATTTGATTCGACAACGGTAATAATACTACCGCACAACGCATTTTCGCAAGCGGTTTTACATTTAAAACTGAAAAAAATCACGCAATAGTATCACGACAGAGTCGTATCACTAGAAACTAGCACAACCGTACGCAATAAATTATCCACACATTATTTACGATATCAATTTTTGATAACCTGCCGGACTGATTTTGTACGACGGGCAATGGACCGTAGGGTAATTGACTGCAATTTTCTAAAATATTCACACACCCGACTCCATTCGAAATCCATTATCCCTGTTGGCTTTTCTCGTCCGGTGCAATTTGACTTTTAACGTCATCAATATTAATCGTACGCGCTAAATTAGTCGGCATATTAAACGTCCGTGGACCTGCTGCTGCACCGACGCAGAACAATCCGTCAATCGTCTGGACGTCAATTAAAATAATATTTTTGGTTAAAATTTCGCCGGACTTTAACTGCCCGTATCAAGCGGATCGGTCGAGTCGAAAGCGGAATTAAAAAAAAAAAAAAAAACAACTCATTTTAACGAAACCAAATTAGTTCCTTTGCTACACTCGGAATACATGTACAGTAAAACTTCCATACAACGAAGTCTCATGGTGAACAAAAAAAAATTCGTTAAATAAAATTACATGTTTTTTTTTTTTTTTTTTTTTGCCATATGTATTAATTTTTTAATTTCATATTCTATATTTTCTATATTACAAATAAACATAAAATATCACATTATACCTCCTACGCATATATTATTATTTTTTAATGTTAATTTAAAAGATATAATCAGTGAGTTTCGTTTGCTTATTATTTTTTGTAAATTGTACTGTTTCCGTAAAATGTTTCGATTTCATTGTGTTTAACAAAAAATTGCATCCGAAACATTTGCTTGATGTCTAAGACCATTTCTCACAACAGAAAAGTCGTTTAGTATCTCTTTTTTTCCGTGGGTTTGTGCAATTCTTCTTCACGAACTCCTTCGATTTCATCGCATTTTGTACAATTACGTTCACGTCAGTATTGGAACTAAATTTACTGGCTTGCCCATCGAAAGCGGAGTTAATAAAAAAAAAAAAAAAAAACAACTCATTTTAGCGAAACCAATAGTAGTTCCTTTGCTACACTCGGAATTCATGTACAGTAAAACTTTCATACAACGAAGTCTCATGGTGAACAAAAAAAAAAATACCTTAAGAAAGTATATAATCCTTGGACGCATTTGTTTCGCCAGCCGAATAAATAGTAGTCGTGGGTCGCATTCGATACGAATTTATCGAAATTAACGCGGTAATAATATCGGCGCAATATAAAATATTGTCTTTGTCCGTTAATTCATAACTACATATTATACAACGTGTGAACATAAAATAGAAAAAAATAAAAAATAATAATAATACGCATTAACGGAATTCGTTGTTTTCCATTTGTATCTGTTCGATAGCGCCATTACGGGAGTGTATAATTTGCAAATAAAACCACTATGTACCTCCTAGTGGTCAAATTACTAATATCATAATACACTGTAATTTTTTATTAGTTAATGATAATAACACGATAGCGTGAAATAACGCGTCTAAAAGTATAATTTTTTTTTTTTTCAACATGTTAATAAAATTTGTTTGAAAATATTATATTAACGTAATAATATATTACGCGCAATTTTATTATACTAAAAGCGCTAACGTTTTTTTTTTTTTTTTTTTTTTTTTTTCATTTATAAATGATAAATGAAAATAATAATGTTCGCAGTATAACACAAAAAAAAAAAAACGTGATATAATCTGATTAAATTCTATTAGTATATAAAAGTTTATCGGAAAGTCTATAATAAATAATAATTTAAGTAATACTTTTTTAGAAAAAAAAATAATTTATATATATATGATACTTTTCCGCGCGATGTATAGTTTTTTTTTTTTTTTTTAACAGTTCAGGGAAACTTTTTTAAATATTAGTAATATTTTAATAACTTACCGTATATATATATAATTATAATAGAGGCGCAAAGCGCGTTTTAGCAATATTCGAAAACCGAAATTATTCTTCCAGCGGTCCATTACCCAATAGAGAATCACTTTATTACTTTTACTACTTACGCAAAACTGCACAAACTGTAAAATATTTATATTTATTATTATATTTTGTTTTTTTTACTCTCTTTGTCTCTATATCTCTTTTGTCAGTTACTGTTTTATAATTAAATTTAAACCGTTCATTGTTTTCCGGACGGCGCGTATCGTAAACTCGTAATTGATAAAAACTGCTCCCTCGGCACAAGATTATTTCGTGTGCGTACGTACACGGGGGTGCTGCAACGTTTTTAACTTATAACTTTTTTAGATATGCACAATATAGTGCGACAAACGCATTATCATCATTATTATAACACGTGGGCTGAAATTTGAACAGCTGTCGTTTGCAAGTTAGTGCCAACTAAAAGTAAGGTGAATTCCAAAACACTAGCTTCATCTATGTGTTAGGCCCGGGACTTTTCAGCCCATATGTTAATTACGTAACAATCGATTTTATATGTAACAAAAGAAATCCAATAATATTCCTGAACCGAGTTACGGACAATACCGTAAAATACCTATAAAAGTAAAGTTTAATTGTAATTTTTTTGTTTTTTTTTTTACCGAAAGGCGAACCGCTTAATTAGTTAAAAAATAAAGTTAATCAGGATTACTCTTGAGTATACAATGATGCCCGGAGACTGTTCTGACCGTTTAGACCAAGACGATATCCAAGAGAAAAAAACCGTTCTTTTATATTTATAATTTTGTCGACAGAAAAAGAAAAAAAAAAAAGGAAATGGAAGTAGAATTTTACATTTCCGAGACGACGAAATTTCCACTGCCGCGGTTTTCTTGATTTCTCATGTGTTTCGTTACGAGTTCAATTTTGGACGAATTTTGGGGCGCTCATAAATCTCGAATGAGGGATTTTTAAATTTATATTTCTCGCGATTGGATTTCGGTGGTTTTTTTTTCCCGGATTCCCTCGGTCAGGGAAGGATACACGGCAAGGAATAGAACGGCATTAATCGGTTAAACGAGCTCCGTTCAGAATCGTTTTTAGATTCGTAGTGAACGATTAATTAGCATCGTACTCGCAGCTTTTTTTAAAAAAAAAAAAAAAAAGAAGAATATCATAAAATTACAGCAATTAATAATATTAGTAAAAAAAAAAAAATTTATATATACCAACCAAATAACGTTCGTATTATAAATTATTCTTACCTATATACCGAACAAAAATCTATTTTTGAATACTATCTAATAATGAAATAGTTCAATTTTTAAACAAACGACATATATTTCGTTTCCGCAATACAGTGCCGTTATAAACTATATTATAAAGTTACATATATATATATATATATATGTATATTAAAAACATAAAAAAATAACGAGTGAAAACTTCGGAATAAACGAATATAATAACGTAATATTTTATAGGCACGTATATTAAACCGTGGATATTATAATAGCGTTTTAACCCATTCGTTTTTAATAATATCAAACTAATAAAAAGTGTTTAATTAACTATAACCCACCCGGTCGTAAAAAAAAAAATATCGATTTTAATATCTAAAAATCACGTTGACGTCGTCGCTCTCGTATGCGAACATTACAATTTGTGCCGATAATTTTTTGCCAAAAAATAACTAAATTAGAATTATTCGTTTTCGTTTACGAATATTTCGTGTAGAATTGATTTTGGTTTTTATTTATTTATTTATTTTTTTTTTTTTTTTACAGTCACATTAAAATTGTTTAATCGGTTTTATCCGCACAACACGTTTGACATTTTACCCTAATCCCGTAAACGCATATGGACTTATGAAATTGTTAAAAATAGCAACCCCTAACCTTTCATACGGGATTCGAAAAAATCGTCTAAAAAATGTTAATACGCGTTACACTCATATCAGATACACCGTTTCTGTTTTAACGGTTTAAAATATTTACACAAAAATATTTTCCTCTAAAAATTAAGACGCAATTTATTACCCCGCCCTATTGAGCGGGCAATTACAACACTAATCGGTAGCGTACGCTATAGTTTTCGACTATAAAATCAACTTTTACAGCGTTTTTTTTTTTTTTGTTTTGTTTTGTTTTTAATTTGCGTGTAATTTTACGTTTTATCATTATATGCAATAAAAATAAAAAATGCATATGTTAACGGTCGGCGCGTGACTAGTGCCCAGCTCAACTAGTTGACATTTTTAACACCAGACTCTGGTTAGGTGACCGGAGTGCGTACTCGATTTTGACATTTACCAATTGTTCGCCTAACTGTCCGCACAAACGATAGGGCGAACAATCATAGGATGGATAAAAACAAAAAAAAACCATTTAAAAAAAAAAAACAACACTAAAATTTTGATAGGATCGTGATAAATCATACCCAATCTAATCTACGCCGTCGAAACAATTATCTTTTAAAGAAAACCAATGGCGGTTTAGTTGAATACTACACAAGAGTCTGTTGAAAGTTCGAAATTAAAGCCGATTCGTATGTGGGTCAACGTGTGGAATTTCAAGTCCCGAACACCGGTGCGGGATAAATTGTTTAAATTGTTTATGATGTTTTTAGATTCTGAACGAAGCGCAGAATGTAATGCATTTTTACTATGATGTGTAATTTATTTTTGAATTTTTTTCTTTTGACGTCTGTGAACAACTTTTCTACCAGAAATCATGATCCGGTCACCAATATCAGGGGTGGTTTCTGAAAACAACTAATATCTGGACGGGATACATTGGTGTTTCATTTTTTTTTTTGATTTCCCTCGTAATTAACCTGTGGAACAGGGATAAAAATCGGTATAAAACGGTATTCATATTATTTTAGAAATAAAACTTCTTCTCTGAGAGTACTCATAGGGTTCGGAATTACGGTTTCGATAGCCTTGAAATGCCATCTCACCATTGAAAACACTTATCCTGTGTTCCCACCACTCCTCTTGTTCCCCAATAAAACTACACTCCCGACAGATTCGAGCACCCCGAAATAACAACACCTCTTTAAGTATACTTGCCCTGTTAAAATAAAATAAAATGAAAACACCTATTTCCATTGTACTACACGCCCTGCAATATCTTGTTGCTGCTATTCGCTTTATGAATGTCTAAAACCATATTATATTTCTCGAATTTCTCGAAATTGCAGATTTATCAAATAATGAAAAGTCGCTATCGACCGACATTTAACTTGACTTAAAATACGCAAAATTAACTCGAATTTGACACGTTAAGTACGCACGGAAAAGTAACTCGTGAATAAACTTAATTGATATTTTGTTTAACGTTGTTAACGTAATTATAAATTAATTTATACTAGACAAAACAATATTTTTAACGTACTCGGGACACATTTATTTCCTGATAAGTATCCGGCCACGTTTAAAAACGCCACCGTATCGTTTCTGGTATTTCGCCGAGACAGTAATCTAATATTACATACGCTTTCGTATATTAATATTATGTGCAAAACAAAAAAAAAAAAAACATTTCCTTTCGGAGTCGCCCGGCGTACAAATTTTAATATTTTACGTGTTCAGCCAAGGCCAGTGGTTGAGTAATGCGTTAGAGATCAACATTTTTGAGAGATAAAGAAAAAATACCGCGATAAAACAGTTACAATTATTAATATCCGAGATATTATTATAAAATTCTGTGTAAGACGAGTGGCATTGTATCATTTAAAGTGGAATTGAGAAAAATAGTTTTAAAAACGTCACGAATCTATGTCATCTCAGCTTCTATTTTGTTTTTATGGTATTTTATATAAAAATAATAATATATATTCTCGGTATATTTCCTATTTTGTTTTTACGCTCGGTCGCGTTTTATTTTTTTATTTTTTTTTTTTTTATAGTCTTTATTTATCTATTACCCGGACGGTGTTTTTTTCTTTTTTTTTTTTTTTAAATCGAAACCGGTCATAAACAATGATTTGAATATATATATATATTATTAAAGGATTGGAATTCTAGTTTTTAATACATTTAAATAGTTAACGTTTTTGTTGACATTTACATAATTTATTACATTGTCTTTACAAAATGTTTAAAAATATTTAAAATATGCGGACGGCTGCTAGATAAAATGTAATTATCTAATTATAGTAGATAAGGATCAACTGTTGACGTTCCTATACCCGGTAAACGTAGCACGTATAACCTACGTTTGAAATTAATTTTCTCTCTATGGAATTCAACTCTGGGGCTCAGCAAAAATTTCAAACACACGAAAAATGCAAGTGTTTCAATCGAAAATCCTCCGACTTATAACCAACGCTCCTCCGTATAATTCAAACCACACTCTTCATACAGATCTTGACATCCCTAAAGTCACCGATACAGCCAAGCTGTATTATTCAACATTTAGGTTTCGTCTCCAAAATCACACCGACCCCCATATCAAAAAGCTACTATCTACCTCCATCCCGGGAAATCTTCCCAGAAGACTCAGGCGACAATGGCCCCGTGACTTTATAAACTAAACATACTATGAATAATACGAATACCCAAGTAAATGAAAATTCACGCCGAAGTACCCTCACTGGATGGTTTCTTCCCTCAAGACATCCAAGCCATTGCATTTAATTTACTTTTTTTTTTAAAAAAATCATACATTATACTTGTTGTACTTTTTACTTAGTATAGATTGTATAAAAAAAAATATAAATATATATATTTAACTAACGAGTTGATCTTTGTGGTATAATACATAATTGTACGTTATTTTAAGTTTGATTTCGGTGTATTGTACTTGTACGCATACCGTAACAGCGGTGGCTTAATTTAGTTGATTTATAAGCTATTATTTAACAAAAAAATATTAAAATCAAATCGATTTTCGCGCTGGCCTAGGGACCCAAGATATCCTAAATACGGTTCTGTCCACACCGACCGAATGTCGCCTCTTACATAATACGACCCCAGGCGTGGGCCTGTTTTTCCTGTACCTTTAGCCTGTATATATATATATATATATATATAAGTGTTGATTCGTATTGAGGAAAATCAATTAGGACACCGAAGAAACGATACGCATTGCAAGCGAATAGTTGGACATTTATGAGCCGACAAGAAGAAAAAAAAAAAACTACACTTTTTTTTGTTCATTTATCGCGTTTTTTATATCATGTATCCCGGCGTGACTACTGGAACAACCGGTGTACTGAATTATTATAATATTATACAGTGTAATGCGCCCCTTTGGCGCCTTTCGTTTTGCGACAGAACCGCTTCCCCTTGTTAGTAATTCAATATTTAGAACCATTGTGTAACCGTAGCACAAAAGGATTTTAGTCACGTTATAATTATAATAATAGTAATTTAAATAACAGAGAAACGGAGAAAATGGGTTTGACACAACGCAAAATTAATAGTGTGCGAATTACTATTGATAATTACAATAATTCGTATTGTATTTTATAGTATACGTATGACGTAAAACTTTTGTGACCATTTAGATAATTTAATATTATATACAATTGTTTAAAATAGAAAATAATAATTACGACGCACGGTTTCATTTTTAGATTCTGGGTGTAGCGAAAAAGTAAAATTAAACGGCCAGTGAAATGCTACGATTTTTTTTCACCCGGTACCCTCTATTAAAACACGCGGAATTTTATTTGAAACGTTTTTTTATTTTTTTTTTTTTAAGATCTCAACGGTTTACACGTATGTTTATTTGAATTATTATATTTAGTGAATATGTTCCAAATTGTCCCTAAAAAAAGATACGGATTTTTCGCCCGGCGCGGTACGGCACATTTCATAAAATACTGGAAGACTTTGTCGATTATTAATTATGCGTACTACAGTGGCGGTTGTGTGTATTTCAATTTTTTATCATCGTAATAAACGTGTGCAGTTTTTTAACGTTATATTGACCGGTTTAATGAAATGATAAGTAATTTATTATTATTTTTTTTAATTTCAGGGTTATAAGGTTTTATTGTCCGTCGATTGAAAGGCTCAGTGGAAATCAGAAGATCAAACGGTGGTTCTGAAAAAAAAATTCGCGCATTGGCCTAATTATCCGTTCACGGGTAAGTTTTCCCGGTTACGACTCTAACATTCGTAAATAATTTATTTATAATTAAGTTTTACTTATTAATATAATTTTAATTATAGCTAAGCATTACGCACTATTTTATTAATTATTCATATACTATAAATGTATATTTTACCGTGGCATTAAATAAATATGTGGCATTGCGATTATAAAGGATTTTTTTTTTTTTTTTTCCGATCCAGTTTTTCAATATTTCTCAATAAGTTAGTCCGAAAATTTCCGAACGATATTATAAATGCTATGCAAATTATAAGTTAAGTTTATAATATTTACTGAAAAGTGTTTTAAAAACGAACGTTTACATGATTTTTTTATACTTATTACGTATTTGTTAAAGAATTTTTTTTTTTTTTAGTACGTGAAATTATTTGATTATAATCAACGTGATTTTTTGAAACGGAAGTGCCATTAGTCCGTAGTTATTTTACTAATCAATTATATTTTGAAAAATTCGATTTTTATTTAATAAAAGGGGGAAAAACGGTGTTTAATGGGCGTCATAAAAATTATAAATTCCGTAATATCGAGCTGCATTTTAAGTGCAAAACGCATAAAAATAACCGTACGATATAGCCATAAAAAGCGATTGAAAACTAAAGGGATTGACATTTTTATTGAGGTCACGTAGTCAATAATTTACACTTAAAATATAACATAAAACGTGAACTTTCGGGAACGAGACCGAGTAGTTAATTTCGAAGGTATAATCCGCCGCCGGGTTCTATCGCTCGCCATGGCAGTTTTTCTGTTACAATAACTTATCGGTCCTATCGATATTTAAAAATTGTTTAAGATAATATAAATATTATTAAATTGTTATAAATCGTAATAAATTAATATTATTCATTGAAATTCTCGGGACCCGGTTACATTTTTTATTTTATACAAATATTATAACAACTATACACCAGTAAAAAAATAAATAAAATAAACTTTCGGATTTATTATACGGATCGACCAATTATAAATAACGAAGAGCAACAGCAGGATACTGTAGATATAATAAGGATTTTTTTATTATTTTTTTTTTTTTTTTTGTACGGGAAATCGGTATTGTTCAAAATCTTTTCATACGCATAGATTGAATGAAAAAAAAAAATATAATAATAATAAACCTACCACAGATTAAAATTGACGAGGAGGGGACACGTCTTTATATAAGGACACGGGAGGAAATATCGATAAACGTATAAGGAAGGAAATTGTGACTCGTTCTAATTTCCTGGATGATTTTTTTTTTTTCTACGCACACATTCATTTTCTTATAGAATGCCATCGATTTTATTATATAATGTGACTTCCGAGTCGTTTGTAAGTAGTCAATTCGAGCGGGGTAGTTTTTACGTCACGGTTATGTAATAATTTAATAAAGAATCAATACAACGCCTGGTAGGGGTTGCTTGAAACGAAATTTCGGCCCCTGCCATTTCTTTACTGCGAAATCATCAAAACTTACAACGCCACTTTGTATTGATAATAAATTAAGAAAATTGGAAATCGTAGCGCCTTAAAAAAAAAAAAAAAAAATTACTAAGAAAGAATCGGTCGAAAAGTGATAGGCCCCCACGGCCGACGTAAAACCGAACGGAAGATCGATTTTTTAAGGAGTTACACAAAAAAAAAAATAATAATAATAATAATGATAACACAATTTCGCATTTTAATAAACGACTCTTTTATACCGTAATATTATGTTAAAAGTAATAGCGTATTCAATTTTAACTTGTACACTTTATTTATTTAAAAATGTATGTTTTTTTTATTTTGTGCGCGAAACTTTGATTTTTTGATTTATGTATGAAATCGTTATGATCATTATTTGGGCCCATTAAACACAACACGCATTTTGAAAATAAAATAAAAATTATGTTAACTAAATAATTATTATTGCATAATAATAAAACGGTTTCCCGAAAGTTTACACGCACACAGCTTTCCGCCTTGTAATAAAAAAATCATTATAAATATTAAACAACTGATATTGTTATAATGACGACGAGTTGGTTTTTTCTCTTTTTCTTTTTTTTTTCTTTTTTTTTTTTTTTGTTGATTTCCGAGTTTTTGTTTCTTGGCTGCACACGGGAAATAAACACGACTGTAACCTTACCAGTTCACCGAGCTTAATGATTTATCGCGTATAAACCAAATTCAAACTTCCCAACTACAACAGCGACCTACCCACGGTGCAAAGTATTTTCTGGCTTTTTTTTCTTTCTTTTTTTTATTAATCAGTTCATAAACGTCTGATATTTAATTTGTATTGTGCATTTTTGACGTTTGTTGTAAAAGAGCCATTGCCGCACTAGCGTCACGGGTATCGGAAAAACTATCGAGATTGGCCATCTATCATCGAACAGTACAGAAGGGACACTCGATCAACTAATCGGTTTTTGTTAACTCCAAATTTGAAATATTATGGTTTAATTGTATTTTTTTTATCTATCGTCATTATTAATGATTGCCAATAAGATAAATTGGCGAAAGGCGGAGGGAGATTTAAAATTATAATCTATCTCGGATAGATATATTTTATATATTTGGGAGACCAACAAATCGATTTGAATAGAAATATACTTGTACGACATACACGAGTAAAATATACTGAAGTGAATCCGTTTAAACTGATTTAAAATATAATAATTCATAAAAAAAAAAAAAAGTAAAGCCGAATTTACGATTACAAAAAAAAAAAAAAAAAATGTTTCTAAGAGTACACTGATTTGTCCGGCTTTAGAATTGTTAGTAGGTCCATTGAAAAGGGTAGTTCGATTTTCCTTGTAGTTTTCGAGACCGGCAATTTTTACTGAATACTTATATTAGCCCTGTCTAGACATAGTAAACATTTCAAAACATTCTGGTGGTCTACGAACTTTTTCATTCGGTTGTATGCGAATAAATTCCTATTGGATAATTTTTTTTTTATTTTTCAGTATTGATTTTTTATATAATAAATCGTTATTTTACAATAAGGTACGGGGTATCATATATTAATAACTCAACAGGTAGTAAGTACTCGATTATTTCGAGTAATTTATATTTATTTTTTGAAAATATATTATTCCTGCGTTGCCGTGAATAAAAGACGAAACGACAACGACCCATATTACACTATATATATATATATATATATCATTTGTTATTATTTACTACATTATTTTGACGTTTATAGAAAATATGTTGTGTCGTATTTCTCGTCTCTACAAGATAAAAAAAATCCACAATATACATTTATGATTTATATATTCTTTCATATTACAATACAATACACACACATATATTTATAGATAAGAATAAAGTCTGACGCATCGCAACATGATAAACGGTTATAAAGTCGTAAAGAAATTATCACGATTATTTTCTACATCGGACAAATTGACAAATTATCTATCGCGCATCTACGTTCGAAACGCGTATAAACGTCTGGAAAGTTTGAAAACCGTGTGCGGTACGATAAATATGTACGTAATCGGTTTTATCGAATATTTTTAGCTGACTATATGAGATTAGTTCTTTTTTTTAAAAGAATCTTTCGTTCGGGCCAAATCCTTTCATTTACCTCGGTTATCCGCTACTTCCCAAGAGCGTATTTCTGGGGGGGGACGGGCGAAGAGGATGCGACCTCGGTTCTTATTTGTATATTTTTTACTTTAATATTACCGCGATAATAATATGCACCTATGATTCTAACAAAGAGTTCGACCGGGCATCCTGCTTCGATTTTCAAGTGTAGTTGAACAACTTGATTAGGTTTGGTTAGGAAAAACGGGCATTTTTACGGAAATAATGGTTTCATTATCTTCGATTTTTACACTATTTTTAAGCATTTTAAGTTTTTGTGTTTTATTAGTTTTCGTTTAGTTTTATATGTAGATAAAATTGGTCTGGCCGACTAGATATGCTTGCAATTATTTCACGAGGTTCACCCATAAGTTATACTTTGTAGTAAAAAAATAAAGTCCAACGTTATATAGTTTTTTTTTTTATTTTTTCTTATGAGCGTTTACATTTAAAAATTTTAATGGAATTCAACTTGGCTCACCAAATATTATATATTTCTAAATATCGGGACAGTGGAACGTCGCCTCGATACCCGAAATAATTCGCCTTTCGCACTGTCCCGAGATGAGTAAACACGACAATATAAAAAATTGTTATCCCGCCTCTACGGAATATAATAAAACTTTATAGAAGAATAAAAGGTCCTAGGCGATGTTTTATATAAATCAAATCGGGGATCGAGTTGAAAAGACAAAAACAACAATAATTCAATTGACTTCAAGGAATAGGCATGGTTCTTTTTGCAAATTTAATCAACTGCTGCCAGTTGTAGTAAATCGATAGCACTCGTCTTGAGTCTTCTATATACCGGCTAGTAATGTTTTTTGTAAATCCTCTTTGATTCGATAAGAGCGCTTTCCTGCTGCAGACGACAAAATCTCCATTCTTAACTCCGGCCTTACTGCTACGGAATATCAATCGAATATCCCCATCTGCTTAATATGTATCGCGCCTATGCTTGTTAATTAGATGAAAATCTATTCGTATTTTTTTATATTTTATATTCACAAATCGTTTTTAACATTTTTAACATCTTGTTTTCACTTTTTAAAAAAAATAATAATAATAAAGTAACAATAGTACTTGTTTAAATAATTAAAAAAGTAAAAAATTACTGAAATATTTTATTTTGCAAAAAAAAAATATATATATATATAATTAAGACAATATTTTTCTTGAGAAATTAATTTTTTGAAAATATTTTATTTTCACTTCGAAGATGTTATTCCTATGTTTTTGTATTCTAATTTTTCTAAAACAACGGATTTTTTCAGAAATTTTCATTTTAAGGCTATCAAATTTTCCCAATTTTTCGGCATTTTAATCATTTTAATGTACAAAAAACACAAAAGTAATATTTCTGAATTTATTTGAAAACCGATAATAGTTTTGAATGTACAATTTTTGTCAAAGACAGATCCGGTCAAATGGATGCGACACCGACCGTATTTTAAAGGGCTATTTTGACGGAATTTTTGAAGAAAAATAAATGGCGATTTATCAATTCTAAAATATTTAAATTCACTACCAAATAAATGTACAAGTCCGTGTCGTGTCGTTATCACGAGTATTTTCTATGTAACCACGATAAAAAATAAAATATATACGAAGAACTGTTTCGCGCGGAACAATTTTACTCTTTTCGTATTCATAGTGGAACTACCAAAATTTCACATGACATTCAGAAGACTTTTTGATCTGTGTCAATGTTCTGATTATTTTGAAAACATAACTACGATAAATGTGATCGGTTTGAAAACTTTGGGTTTTTAATTTAGTTATAAAAAATGATTTGGGCACTGTATAGTGTTATCGAAAAAAAAAAAAAAATGAAAAACTTCTCAATGCGCTGTGCAATTTCGGTAACTCCACAGTAAATAACGGAAAGAGTATACTCTTCCCAGTTGTGCCGCGAAAAACAGTTTTTTACAATCAAATTGCGTGCAATGTCACGTCCTCTTAAGTGCCTAAAACATAATAATTATGACTTGTATTTTGTTTGTTACGTTGCGTGATATCTATATAGTCCTTGTAAAAATTGTGACGTTTCAAGTAAAAATTATTACCGGAGAAAACTTTTTCTTATACGTAATACGCAAACGTACCAGACGCGGAACAGCTATTCGAAAAGACAAAATTAGTTATCATTGGAAAACTTTACTTATACTGTACGTTCGTCACATTTCATAAGCAGTATAAACGAAATAATATAAATGATTTAAAAACACCCTCATTGATGGTTTGGGCAGAAAAGTTTCAATAAAACAATATTTCCATTATGGACGAATAAAATCAAGGAGACTCTGGGCCACCGGAATCATCACTTATGTCGAAATAGCGAAACACATTAAGAGATAATTTAAAAAAAAAAAAAAATATTAAAATGGTGTGTTTAAAAAGTTTCTTTTTGTGTCGGGTATAATAGAAAACGAATACCGATGAGACACTATATTAAAAATAATGAAATTATTCACACATTGATCCCGTGGTCTTCTCGGCAACGCTTTTATGGTGTGTAACTGCATAAAATTTAAACGCAGATAGCCACACCGACAAACAAACACGGCATCGTAACGTAAATCACGTGGGATTTTTGTATTTTTGTATTTTTTTTTTCATTTTTTTGTTCCTTGCCCGGCGATAGATTTTCCACAAAAATAAAATAAAATTGAAAAACCGACGACTTCGCGGCGGCCCTTTAATATTAAACACGGCGGCTTTCTCATCGCGTGTCGCGAATACGTGAATCGTTCGATATCAGTTATTTACAATATTTGCACAATTGTAACCGCGAACAGATATCGATTCTTATTCTAAAATTAGGGCACGCCCGTATTCGAAAAACGGATATTTCCAACAAAGAAAAGTATTCACTTGTTGAGAATCGGTAAGGTGTGAATTTACAATATTATGAAAATCTGCACTCGGCATTATCGGTGGCGATTATTTGGAATTTTGTTGCCCCGGGCCACGCATTTTCTTCGTCTCGCCTCCTGGCCTCCCTGGGTCCTCATGTTGTGTATTATACACGGTTTAGGTTCTAAGTCACCAAGTCTAAGTTATGTAGCCACATAAGTAAATCACACTACCACTGTGGCACCAGTGAAAAAAACGCGTACTTGTGTTTATGTTCCCGACTGTACAAGCTAGGCAGTAGGGCAGGAGTGCCCAAATAATACTAATTATTATTTATAATATTTGTAATTTACAAATTAATATATTTATTTAAAAGCGAAACAAATAAACAGCTTGATTGGATTTTTCGACGAACTTTTGTCCCGGCAAAATCGTCATTTATTTCATCGCAACATAATAATGTCGTCAATTGTGCTTCAATGTTAAGATGTTACCCTTTCAAGAGTACTGGACGAGCAAGAAAATTATACGATGACAAATTGTAATGTCCCATGGTCTTATACAAATCTAACACTGATTTCGATCACCCTGATTCTATTCATAAAAAATATATTCAGATCCTCGTGTTTTCGATTGGATTTTTCCCACCGATTTTGGGCTCCCACCAACATACTGCTGGCCAAAGTTTACTGCGTCCCAAAAAAATGCCGCCCTTCTTGACCCCTCTAAATACGCCGCCGGACATCGTTTTCGTTTTCGGTGAACGGTAAAAACGGTGAAATTTTTAAAATATTATAATTAGACGCGTGAACGTCCCTCGTAAATGATTGATTGTAACAAACTATCAACCGTGTTTACCTTAGACCTTAGATCTCCGTTAAGATACCGAATTTGCATTGTTAAAAAACCGATTTTTATTGTTCGGGATGAACATTTTTACATTAAAACCCGAGTGTTGCTCACTGGCGAAACGTTTTTTTTTTTCGGTAAACGTTTTAGTTCGACGCGGTTATTTGAAAGTGAATTGGAATATTACCAAGTAGATGAGTTTCCGATTTTGTGTTCCCGCATATGTTTGCGATAAAACGATCCACTCGGTATACCATGTTGTCGTTTTTTCGGTTATCGCAAATTATATAATCGCATGCGAGTCGTAAGTACGATTTTTCATTGCGCGGCATTATTGTCGGTGTGTAAAATCGTTATTACCTATTTGTTTTCTCGCGGGATTCAACGACGACGACGACGGAAAATGATATGAAATTATTATGATAAAACCGTAATCGAAAATCGTCGTTTTTTAGTTGTTTGCAAATAATAGTGATTTTGGCGTTTTCTGTATGCCGTATGCAAGGACGACATAAGTGTACATAGAAAAATTAACCGCTAAAATGGCAATTGTGACGTTATTGCCTTATGATTTTATCATTGTAAATAACATTTTCAAATTTGTTTTGTGTAATATCATGTTTTCTATATATATATATATACATAAAAAATATTATAAAGACGTGAAAAATCGTCGTCGCCGCTTCATCGGGCGAACGACGCGCAAAATCCCCCCGGCGATCTCGGGGAAAACTTGCATTAACGTGACGGGTCACTATGGTTGTCTCTCACTCTCTCTCTCTCTCTCTCCCTCTCTCTGTGTCTGTCTATCTCTCTTTCTCTCTCTCTCTCTGTCTCTCTGCCTATCTATCTTTCTATCTGTGTCTATCTATCTCTCTCTCTCTCTAACTCTCTGTCTCTCCGTCTCTCTGTCTCTCTATCTGTATGTCTCTCTCTCTCTCTCTCTCTCTCTCTCTATCTATATCTATCTATCTCTCTGTCTCTCTATCTTTCTGTCTCTCTCTCTCTCTCTCTCTCTCTCTCTCTCTCTCCCTAACTCTCTGTATCTCTCTATCTATGTCTCTCTCATTCTCTATCTGTGTCTATCATTTCTCTCTCTAACTCTCTGTCTCTCTGTATTTCTGTCTCTCTCTCTCTCTCTCTCTCTCTCTGGGAGCCGACCCCGCATAACGTTGTATATTGTGCGGAATATATTCACCGCGGCCGTTTATGCCGTGCCAGATATTCGGTTTTTTTCGGCAGAGAACCGCCGACGCCGACAAGGTAATAATTTATGACCGGCCGTGTACGCTGCACGCGTCCGCGGTTCATAATACCGCCGAGGAAGACGAGGGAGCCGAGACGAGGGCCACAGTCGTTTTTTGACCTCACGTTTATATTATACGCGCTCCGACCATTTTTTTAAAACGCTCCTCCGGGCCTGACTGGGGGAGGGAGGGCGCAGGCGCTCGGCTCTTCGGTATGTCCCCGCGGGCTGACGGGATATTTATAGTGTCGGGCATGGATCGTTCGTCTAATCGGTGATCGGAGATCAATGATCACTATACATGCAAGTTGTTATTTTTTTTTTTTTTTTTTTTTAAACCATTTGAGTAGTAGCTGAACACAAATACGTCTAGGCTTAGGCGTGCGCAGACTACATTCGCAGATTATGTATGGCCCCTGTAGGCCGGGAATGTAAAATATGGATATGAACTATAGACGCAGTGCCGGATTGAGAATTAAAACACACCTGAGTTATAATTTGAAGCGTTAATCTGATTGTCAATTGTGAGTAATTTTTTTATTTTTTGCTAAATTTACAAATACAAAAAAATAACTTAACCGATTGATACAACTCTGGGAATTTAGAACATAATATTATTAACCACGTTCATTGCGATTGGTGTCCAAGATCACAACGATTTTTGATAATACGTGTATTTCATTTTTATTCCGTTTCTATTATAATTTATTAGACGCGAAAACCCGGAGGAAGAGTAAATTCGCAATAATATTTGGTAATGTTTTAAGGGGTAAGAAAATAACCCATCGGGAAACGACTTTTGCCCTCGGAAACGACTAGAAATGGATAAACGGCGAACGATTAACGTTTTGGCTTTCGACTGAATTCCGACAAGAGTTGGCAAATAAAATCCCCATTGTAACGAACAAAAGTGTAAAATGATTAATGTCGGCGGCACAGAGTGTATTTAGTAACGCGTTATGGATCGAGTAAACGGTTTCGTACTAAACATTTTCGTTCCGACTACTCTGTCCGTTAATCTAATTATAATTGATGCGAAATATATACGAACCATCTATAGACGGTAAGTTGTATTTTGGCCGAAAGTCGAGGAACATTTTTCGAACGGTACCTACGGCCCGTGATGAACTCTGTAAGTAATTTAATGTTGTGTACGACTTTTCTGTACGGATCGCTCAATTTACAGTGTTCTATAAGTTAATTTACGGTGGCGGAAACGTATTCGGTTTACACGTACTTCTCTTAAGTTTCCCCCCCCCGGCTCCCCCTAAGTGTCTTAACGCGCCTCTGACTTGTATAAAATGTTTGAAAAGTATTTTTGAAAATATTGTTAGAAAACCGACGGAAAACACTACGACCGTATACTCGAAATATATACTAGAAATTAATACAACCGACATTACGTTTTCGAATGAAAAAAAAAAAAAAATCATAGTTCACAATACGTTCGAATAGATACAATTATTGAATTGACATTATTTAGAATATTATTTAGTCTAATATGGGACCATATGTAACGTTTACACGTGCGTTTAGACGAATATGACTATTAAAATAGATTTCGATTTCGTATCCAGAATACTGTCCCCGTGGTTAAGGCTATACTTTACTACTATTGTCTTAGGTATAAACTCTCGCCTAGGACAATTAACGAATAAATTATCTGGGATACAAAATTATCTGATAAACAAAAAAAAAAAAAAAATGAAAATGAATTGTAATTGTTTTCGACAACATATATTAAGTGTCTGCGGCCAATTAAGACGGGTGTATATTCGTTTTGCACGTTATATTTAACGCATTTCTAGTGCATCTACGTGACCGTCGTTAAAAATATCATTATTATTTACATACACCTGTTGACCTACTTGTGAACATGACCGAAATTTGAATGAATTACACGGCGGCAGTTATGATGTAAGCTAATAATATTTTTATCGACCTAAAGACGAATTTTGTAATAAATATATTATATATTGTTAAGAAATATTATGCTATTATATATAATTTGGAATAAATTGCACATCTCACCTGTCGTTATCGATTTTGATTTTTAAGTAACCATTCTCCCGGTTTTATTAAATTAAACTCGCACTGGCATATAAGAAAATAAATAAATTCATGGGGTAATAACTATTGGTGAAATAAATATTATTCGTGCGGCGGCACGGCCGAGTATATTATCTCGAAGCAGCGTATTTATTACCGTGTTCATTTCAGTAGGTTTTTAGGCCCTCGATTACTAAAAATCTACTGAATTCACTAATATCTAGTTTGCAGCGAAACATCAGAAACATTGTGCTGATGATTCCTTTAAATACGTTAAAATAAAAAATAAATAAAAGCGTGAAACAAAATGTGTAAACTTTCCGGTTAGATTAGTGAAAATATTTGTTAGCAATACAATTCGTTTCTATTCAATAAACCAAGTTGTGTCTCGTGTATGGTCTTCATGTCCATTTTTTACAAACAGTTTATAGTCAGTCACGCTTACTTTTTAAACGTAAAAAAAAAAAAATGGTAAAAATTGCAAATGTATTTAGCCAATTAAAGTAACACATATCTCACGATTATATTCACCCGCGCAGTAGGGAGGTAACCATCGTATTCCTTCTCGCGGCAAATTAAGAACAAATTAAACCATTTAATCATAAACTATTAAAACATTTCGTGTTACCACTACGCGTCATAACTTGTAAAAAAAATGTTTGCACAGTCTTTTTAAAAATACCGTAAGCTCTCGGAGTTACAATTGCGAAAGCGACGATGGGATTGCGTGTAGTATGTACGGATAATTAATCAATTACCAAAGGGTATGAAATCGTACAATCATATTATACGAGTTAATATTCTATTATATTGTTCGAAAGCCTACGGACAATTTTAAGTCAATTATCATTAAAGACACGTGTATCGAAAATTCAATTACGTTTTATAAATTAATAAAATCAACGTTACTTGTTCGAATACCAAAAAAAAAAAAAATAAAAAATCGCATTATATGTGAACAAAGTACATTACGTATGTAATAATGTAAACGCGCGATACGGTAAAATGTGTAGAATAAAATCCATTGACAGAATTACCGTTTTAATAATGTCGAATAGTCAAAAAAAAAAAAAATAACTAAATAAATCTAACTCGTTGTTTCGGGAAATTATAGAGACGGTTAGTAAAAAATGTAATTTTTTTCCACAAACACACACACAGACACGTGTCCCTAAAACAAAATATACAAACGCATAGAAGAATTATGTTTTTTTTAATTTTTTTTTTTATTATTATTATTCTTAAAACATAGTACGGTACCCCGTACGTATCGGCGTAGAGCCCGGCAACTCGCCGAGGTTAGACGTACCCGGCAGGGGTTGGGCCCGGAGCGCCGGTGCGGATGATTCGAATTCCCGGCCGGGCAGTAAATCTTTCCGTCGGACGTGCTTAGCGAACATAATAAATGTCTAATATATTAAATATGTATTTATATTATATACTTACAGGATACATAATAACGTACTATTACGTACTATGTTATTTCTCATTTCCCACCCCCGTCCCCGGCGTGTATCGCGGGAAAAATAATGTTATTTTCGAGCACACGTCGAATAACCCATTCATCAAAATCTCGAAAAATTCCGACCGGCAAAAATATACGGTTGCGAGTGCGACGGCTTTCTAGTGGAAATTATGATTGTTTATAAACAAGTGCGGTTTTTTTTTTTTTCGTATAAATTTTGGTTATCCGTTGAATTCTGCCACGTGGCACGTTCCTTTCAAAGGCGCCAAGAGGATATTTTTCTCGTACAACTATTTCCCTATAATATTGGAATAATATTTGTGGTTTTATTTTCTATGCGGATCTATGCTGGGAGGGCGGGGCCGTTTTTTTTCATTTTTCTCATTTTTTTTGAATTGCCCTTTTCTCGTTTACGGTTATACGGACTTGAAATGTCACCTCGGTTCCCCGGCGACGTGCGTCCGACAATGCCTTACTCGAGTCCTCCGGATTCCAGAAATAAACGAAAAGAGCTCACCGTGAAAATGCCATCTTGTTTCAAACTTCCCCCGTTATGAAAACCCATTTACAGACGTTTCTCTCTAGCTGTCACCTATAAAAACTGATTTTGGCACATAATATTCTCCCGTGTACAACTCACGTTCGGGTTGATGGAAACTGCAGTGCTCTATCTAAACTAGTTTTTAGGTGTAAAGGAATTGCATCTACCTACTGTATAGCTCGAATTTATTATACAGATTTGTAAATCAATTTTATGCTGTAAACGGTTTGGAAATCGATTTGCGTGTGCAATCGATGATAATTGTCTGCTGAAAACGGATAAATCGGTCCAATTCTCGTATTCAAAATTATGATTTCGGATTCCCGGCCGACCAGAAAATGATACTTATTAATCAAGAGTAACACTACATAAAATAAGGAATCACTCTGCATGACGATGTTAAACAAATTTCAGGTTTCCGAAAAAAAAAAATGTTATGTTTTAACTATTATTGTTACAATAGTTTTAGAGATTAAATTTTTGTTTTGAAAATTGCATATGTGTGTATCATGTTCACGTTTAGTTATAAAATATTATAGTAATAAAGTGTAAAATATTTTATACGCTGAATTGATTCGATAACGACCCGGAGAAAGTCAAATCGAAATCAAGTTTACTTCACTGCGGATGATGTCCTTTTAGTTGGAAAATAAAAATCACTCCGTACGTGTCCGGGGGATATACGCCAATTAGATTCCGAGCCCGAGAGGGGCAGTTATTTTGCAGCGGTTGATTATTTTTATTTCGTTTCCCTGTCAAAAAAAAAAAAAAAAAAAAAACCTTTTTAGAGTCGTAATAACACACGAATCGGATCCGTTCGTTAACTTTATTGAGCCGATCTGAGCTCGCGCGGTTTTTCTTACGAACGCGTAATGGTATAAATTTACGTCGTCTAAGGATTGGCTAAAAATCATCCAAAACTTTTACACAACGTTAAAAATTGGCGATTTTCCGCCTGGCGGTGGATTATTTGAACAATTTGTCTCCGTGTCAAACAGTTTTACTAACAAAATAATAATAATAATAAAACTGACAACAAACGACGATACGCCGGTTTTAGACGAAATCCGTGGCACGCAGAGATGTGAAATTACGAATATAGCGGGCAGGCAGCTAGGAGTCTGGCAATATGTAAAAGCCGGAATTCACACTTGAATTTTCGATTATTTTCGCCTGGGTTTCTTTGGTTTCGCAAGCTATAATTACCTCTTATACTAATAATAATTCAAATTGCATTTTTCGCCGTCGCCGGGCAAAGGTTCGTCTACCATAGCCGGGTAACCAGGTAACAGGTCGCCGCCGGGTGAGAGAATTCTCGAGGTGGGCGTTTCTAGACTACACTTACCTACCTAGCTATACGACCGCCCGGAGGCGTAAAGTTTTTATCACGCCACAAAGTTTTATCGGATCTTGCGGTTGTCGGGGGGGTACAGGGAGCGAGTAAAAGTTTTTCGTCTAACAGACAAAAGGCCAACGGGACGCGTATTTGCCCGGCCCTAGCAGGTTTCGGCGCGGTCGGCGGAGTTTGTTTCATTTTCGAGCCTAACTGAAAACGGTTTGGGTTGGTAATGCGAGGTTCTTGGGACGAATCTTGGATGTATGTACACTATATAGTATATTCATTGATACTTCGTACGTTTTCAAGACGATGTTTACCATTTCTTATATTAATTTTAGTAGCCGGCTGGGTTATATTTGTTATCTCAACAAACCGTGAAATACAAAATAATTTAAACTGGAATCCGGAATACGGATTTTTCGGATTTTCGAGTTATCCGGATTTATGACACATCATTAAAACACCGTACCACGAAGACAAAAATACTTTTTAAATGTATTTTGAGTACAAATACAGATTTCATATTAAAATATATTTAGGATACAGTATACAGATACGTTCAAAATGTATTTATAAATACTTTAAAATAGTTTTTTTTCTATTTTCATATAATCTCACATGTAGGTATAGAGTCGTTTCTTTTCTACCACATGTCCAGATGTACTTCGATTTTCAAATGTAGCGCGCTTTCTGTAAACATTTTGCATCTAGGCGGTGCTTTCTATAGAGGTCATTTTTTTTGATTTTCGTTGTAGTTTTCTTAATAGTTTGGATAATTTACCCGTTTCATTATCGGATATGGGGGGTTTTTTTTTTCAAACCCGATAACATCTCCGGAATACGAAAACGTGTTTGCAATAATAGGGCTTTCGGCCACAATCTATCGCCACAAAAATCGAATACTGCAGAAAGAATATTTTATATTTAACAGTTTACGAGCCTAGACTTTTACTCGATACGTCGACGCAGTATAAACGCATGTAGCCAACGTGTAAACATAAATTATAATATTTATAGCGCGGGTCGGTAGCGTCTCGGTTGTAACCGCCGAAAATCCGTCGGCCCCGCCGAAAAACCGTGCCCGGGGCTCACGCGCGCCGGCCGGGCTCATCCGTCCCGACGAAGCGCGCAAACTTTCCCGGCGATTTGTTAATACGTGCGCCGACGGCGGCGTGCATGCAGAGACGCGCCCGGCAATTCCGATTCAGACGCGTACACGTACGAAACACGTGGGCTGTCGACGACGTGTTTTCCGAAATACGCAGTACGTTCAAAAAGTTCACGGAATTTATTTAAAGAAAACTAACTATTTTAGACGAAGACGGGCGAAAGAACGAAGGGCGACCGTCGATTTCAAAAAAAATGTCGGGAAAACGATCGGAAAAAATTCGAAATTTGATTGGATCAGATGGCCGTTTACGCGTTCGCGATATGGCGAATACATTAGGAATATCGTATGGTTCGGTTAAAAAAAAGAAAAAAAACCATTTCGAAAGACGAAGATTTAGAAATGCGCCGTGCCGTTCATCATTCGCAGTGCGGCAATTTTCAGCTGATAGAAAAAAAACAATGCCCACAATACCACAAGCCCCGTATTCGCCGTGAGTCTTCTGGCTATTTCCGAATCCAATACTTCGACTGACGGGTGAACGTTTTGCGACAATTTGAAGACATTAAATTCAATGCGATAGCGAATCTCTGGGCCGTACCAAATGAAGGATGTCAAAGATGTTTCCAGCAGTTGGAGCAAGTGTGCTCTGCGCCCAAGGACGATATTTTGAAAGAGACCGAGTACATTTAAGTTTAAATTGTATTTGTAAAAAAATAAAATACAATTCCGGGGGCTTTTCGATCCTCCTACGTATATTATTTGCACGTAGTTATACACGTCGGATCCATATAATAATGCGTTTTTTATACGCAAGTTCCTCCGCCGCACGCCCGACGAGCAAACTCGCTTTTTTATCCCCTTTCCAATTCGTCGTCGCTGCTCGTACGCTCGTCTAGATAATATATATATTTTCATAAAGTTATTTTATCTTATTTTATCTAGATGAAATTCTCCGTACGACTATCCAAGGAATAAAAAATAATTACCATCCGGATAGAAAATACCTTTTTTTTGTTTTTTGTTTCAAACCGGTAGTAACCCCGCCTCCCGGAAACGCCGTGAGGCACTACTTCGGGAGAGAATAGAAAATACCTGTAAAAAAAAAAAATTAAAAAACTGAAAACTAATTGTTTTACTCGTAATCGTAGATATCAAATACCCGACACGTATTATGTTACTTTCAGTTAAAAATTCAAAATCACTAATGGGGTAGGTAGTGAGCAGTAGAACACCCGGTGCATTTTTTTAAGGAATTTTCACTGGGCTACATAAAAAATTGTCTTATGTTCTACAATAATAAATGCATTTTGTATTTCATATCGATCATTATTATATGTACCTAGAAATGTATTGCAATCATTTACAAATGCGTGTACAGAATTAATTTAACTGTTTAAATTTTTATCATGCCGATATAATAATAGGCAATTATCATTTTTTTTATCCTAGACAAATTCCACTTATCTAAGATAATTTAACTATTTATTATCATTATCTGTATACGAGGTGCGACAATAAAATAACGAGACTTTTTGAATAAAACCTAAACTATTAACGTTATCTATAAAACGATTATTGAAATATGATTAGAAAACACTTATCTAAAAGTACTATGAACACTGATGGCATCGATTCATTTTCTTATACGTTAGTAGCCTTGTTATTAGTGCGAGTTCGACTATACTGCCGAAAAATGTTAGATATAAAAATCGAACAACATGTGTTAACATTAAATTTCTTGTTAAATTAAAAAAAACTGCCGCGGAATCGTTTCGTATGTTATGTGAAGTTTATGGTGAAGAATGTTTATCAAGAGCTCGTGTTTTTGAATGGCACAAACGGTTTTGTAGTGGAAGGGAGGACGTCGAAGACGATGATCGTTCTGGACGTCCTACCACGTCTTCAACAAACGAAAACGTTGAAAAAATCGACAAAATTAATTAATCAATATTATTATAAAGAGGTATTAATTAAATTAAGAGAACGTGTCAGAAAGAAGCGACCAGATCTATGGAAAAATGGCTGGGTTCTTCACCAAGACAATGCTCCAGCTCACAGTGCATTTTCAATTCAACGTTTTTTAACTGAAAAAAAAATGTCTGTACTTCAACATCCCCCGTACTCGCCAGACCTTGCTCCTTGTGACTTCTTCTTATTTCCTTCTTATTTCTTTTCCCATTTTCAAACAGTTGATGACGTAAAAATGAAAACGGCAGAACTTCTAAAAGGGCTGAATGAAAGCAATTGGCAACACTGTTTTCAAGAATGGCAGCGACGTATGCAACAGTGTACTGATGCTGAGGGAAGGTACTTTGAAGGTGATAATCATTAAATTATAACATTTTTAAAATAAACAACTTTTATTCAAAAAGTCTCGTTATTTTATTGTCGCACCTCGTATCTAGATGATTTATAATATTTTATCTTTATATCTAAATCAATTTTACTCATCCGCGTCTCGACGCTGACGACGAGCCAGCACGGTTTAAACGATTTCAGGTCAACACCGAAAAATTAACCCCCCCCCCCCGATACATTGGTTATATTTTCGTAGGCGTCGTAAATTATTTCGTTCCCGTCGATTTTTCGGTTGGTAATAATATAACCGTACAGTTCATCTCTCAAAGTCATCCGTATTGTTAATGCATCGTGTCGTGGATCGCAAAATATTTAATACCAACTCCTCTTAACTTGTATCGAGTCAATATACGTCCCGAACGATAATCCATCCACTCAATATTGTTTATTGTGTTAAATTTTAATCTCGATTAGTTTTCAATTTTGAAACTTATATATATATATACACTGCACTATGTTTAACTTAATAAAATATTACTACGTCGAACGTTTTACATTTAACACGAACGCGCGTCCGATACGAACAAGACAATACCGAACCGAAACAAAATTTAAAAAAATAAAAATTCCATGATATTACAATATTATATATGGGTACCTCATTTTCGCAATTTTCCAGACTCTACGCTGGAAAGCACACCCGTAAACTTTTAGTGCAATGTTTATTGCCCCGAAATAGATTTCTTGAATACTGTTTTAACTTTTTTTTAAATCACGCCCCCTTGTAGATCGACCCCTCGCCTTTTGCTGGCCAAAAAAAAAATCGATTACTTTTTTTTTTTTTTTGTATTATGTTGTGAATTATTACTGCGTGATGGTTGAATATGCTGTTTTGTCGTTACAAGTTCTTTGATATTTGGTTTTAGTTTCTTTTTTTTTAATCTCACACAATTTTCACCTTAAGGAGTCCTCTGAACGCTACCCCAGGTCGGGTGAACTAAAGAAACTTGGGGGAAAAAAAAATATATATTAAAAATACTCAATATAAAGGTAATTAATCGGCGCTCTAAAATATCAAGTTATACATATAAGACGAAAAATGTTTGATGTTAAACGGGCAGTGTTGCAGGTTTCAAAAGTGGAAAATAAATTATTTTTTTGTTTTGTTTTCAGTACAAGCTAGACAAAGCCTATAAAATTTAAATAAAAAAAAAAGAAAAGAAAAACGGAATTTATTGTAATTAGAAAATATCGTGTTGGTCTGTTTGTGATTAACAACGCTTCGGTCGACATTTCCAATACGAAAACGATTTAAATAAATACAAATCAAATAACACGCTTCGGTTTATACATGTACGCGACGCATATATTCTATGAGTAAATGTAAAAATACAATATAAGGGGGAAAAAATGTCGAAAAAATCGTTACCGGGTCAACCCGTCGAGTGATGCTCGTGATGGAGTACGCATACCCCTCCAAATGCTAAAACTCACTATTCACGAACAAAATACATCACGAGTTGAAACTTATAAGTCCAAGTCTAATCATCCTGTCGTGTGTATATAAACCCACTACAAACACTTCGCCAACTTTAATATTCTTTTGGCGTATTCTATACTCGGAGTAAATACGTCAATGTTGTGTGGAGTATTGCGCACGGGGCATTACCAATGGTTATTGCATTCGTAAAACGAGTTGTCGTTTCACATAAATTAACATTAATGAATAGGTGTAAAAAAAAAAAAAAAAAAAAAAAAAACAAACAAACTTATTTTTTACAAAATTCCATACGAAATAAAACTACGACGGCGGTTTCATTTGTGCTGTAAGCGGCGAGCGCTTTAATATTTAACACGATCACTGCCGTTGCGTAACTAACGATAAATGCAAATATTAAAATGCCAAGTGGAGCCGAATTTTAATCGTC
The DNA here is from genome assembly GCA_956483605.1 of Tuberolachnus salignus. Lineage (NCBI taxonomy): Eukaryota > Metazoa > Arthropoda > Insecta > Hemiptera > Aphididae > Tuberolachnus > Tuberolachnus salignus. The sequence continues at coordinate 15,199,975 of OY101437.1, forward strand.
TGATAACAGCGAATCTGATAGTACGGTATTTTTACGACGTTAACTGAGTGCTATTCAACACAAAGAGTACACAGAGACAACTTGTGGTGATGGGAACGAAATTACCATCGTGACCCATTGAAAATTTCTAGTAAAAAAACGAAAAAAAAAAAAAAAAACAAATCCATGACAGCCGAAGTGTTAATCATTCGTTTTCTTCCGAACTTATATTTTGGAATTTTCATGTCGCGCCTCGCTTAGTTGCGTAATTGTGTGGAGCGTTTCGCCTCCTGAAAGTATGACAACAGTACAAATCTCTGAATCTTCAAAAATTAAAAAAGAATACAATACATTACTTTTTATATTCATATAAGATTAATATAATTTTTTCATCAAATTATTCTATACAATTTTATGTATAATTTCACGTTTCTTCTGTTTTTTTTTTTTATACGCCGGCGTATCGCATTATCTGGATTACAAAAATAATAAAAGTAACATTGACATAACGATGTTTCTGTTCGTTTATTCTTTAAGTTTTTGTTTAATTGTGTTATTAAATCATTAAATTCGTTTCGCGATTGTTCACCACGACAATGCACCGGATCATTTAGTGCTGTCGATTCGTGAATTTTTGGCCGAATAAAAAAATTACTGAACTCTCCCTAATCTCCAGATCGGACCCTATGTGATTTTTTTTCTATTTCCAAGACTAAAATCTACGCTTAAAGGACAACGATTTCACGATTTAGAGGAAATTAAAGCGAATACGGCAACAGAACTCATAACTTTAACTTTGGAACAATTCCAAAGGACTTGTGGAAAACGGCAAGATCGCCGGAATCACTGCATATCGTCCGAGTTCTTAGTTCGAGCGAAATTTCTTACCGGCAAGCATTTTTTTTGAGATCTGCGAATAGCCAGTAGTCGCTGGGAGCCAAATCTGGAGAACACGGTGGATCCGGAAGCAGTTCGATCTTTAATTCATGTAGTTTTGTCATTGTTTTTTTTTTTGACTTGTGCGTTGTATTAATGAAACAAAATTATTTTCTTTGCTTTTTTTTTTTTTTTTTTTGCAATTTCGGCCTTCAAACGTTCGTTTGCAGGTTAGTACCGACTAAAGGCGAGGTGAATTCCAAAAAAGTAGCGGCATCTAATGGTGTTAGGCCCGGGACTTTTCAGCCCGTGCGTTATATGCCGTTTTCAACGCCGTAGATATAATACGGAAAATGATAGACGATAAAAAACCAAGTCTGACACGCACAAACCAAAATGGTCGGTGTTAATAACGGAGGCCGTCGATTAAGCGCATAGGGTTGATCGGGTTGAACGCATTGGGTTAACCGTAAGCGATACGTAAAAAATGTAAAGAAAACGACGTGACAATGATTGTCGCGAATTATTAACATAATCCCACCATCGCATGCCTCGCAGGAACACACGAAATATTTTACAAAAGTAATTTTTACGATATAGCGGCGACGAAGTTCAGCGAGTCTCGAGATGACGACTACAACAAACCGTCGTCGTAATTTGCTCTCACGACGCCCGGGTGAAATTTATACCGCCGTCAAGTATTGATCTCCCGCGTTAGTTGCCCTGACTTCGTTATAAACACGTACGAGTGATTCGCTCGGGTCGCGTGAAAATCAAAACTTATCGTATAAGTTAGTTTATATTTGATAAAAACTTATCGTATTATAGTTAATTTTTGATAAAAACTTACTGTATAGTCTATGTTTATTCGTATTGCTCTATTAGTTGTTCGCCCGTTGAAAACAACGCCGTTACACAGGACAGCCACGAATTGAACAAAACGCTATTATAGTAATAAATTCAATTTAAAAAGAAATATTGTCGTGACTACCGTGTATATTTACAAAAAACGAAAAAAAGCTATAGAGCTTTTTTCTTTCTTTTTTTTAGTAGTGGAAATTGTTATGGAAAAAAACAACAACAAATTTATACATTTCGAAAACGATTAGAGCGTTTTAATTTTTTGTTGTAATGCGCAGTGTCGTTAAACTACTGCCTTCGGTATTAAAAAAAAAAAAAAAAAAAAAAAAACGAAAAACAAACGTAATTACGTTATGACGTATAAATTCCTGTGTTTATTCACGACGTCCCGAATAATTGATGGTATTTACTAAACCATTAGACCTTCTATAGGTACATTAAGTTATTCATTAAATAATTTACGTACAACTTGTTGAACCTGGCTATTAGGTTTATGTAATTTTTCCACAAAAAGGGTAAATTGCCAGAATTAATAATAATTATCAACGTTTTGACATTAAAAAACGAGACTTTGCGAATATTTTTACTATAGTTATTACCGGGCATATTCGCTAAATATTAATTTGTAATTTTTTTTTGTTAACCTAAACGTCATTCAAAAGTTGTTAATCGTATTTATTTTTTAATTTTATTTTTCGGATATCCAGCTGTAAACGAATACTATTCGCTAAATGTATTTACTTCATATTGAATATAGAATATTTCCAAATCATTTTCCGCCAATGAAAATTTTTTAACGTCGTTGTTTTAGATTCCGAGTATAGTGAGTTTTACTATGAGATGTGTGTGCGTGTGTTGTTTTTTCCTGTCTTTTCTACCAGAAATTATTCTCCGCTCATCAATCTCAGGAGTGATTTCTCGTACTAAATAAACTTTGTCCAGTGATGCCATGGGCAGTCATTTGTTGGCATTCCTCGTCGTTTTTTGTTCAATACATACTGGTATTTTTTCCACTTATAGCTATTTTAAAAGTTTGAGTTTTTTTTAGTATTTATTTGGTTTTATTACGTGGATAAAAATGCTTCGGCTTTAAAAAAACTCATGACAATTTGACACAAGTCTTAGCCGAAATTCGCTAAGAATCGTTTTTCGTTTAGCAATAATTTACTGATCGCGTACAGATATAAACTACCCTATACATCCCAACTCCTCGCCTACAACAGTGACCTGCAGTGTCATATTTTTTTTTTTTTTTTTTAATATATTAGTTTATGCAAATGTAATTATTATAGGTTTGGTAGGTTTTCCCGCGAGATTTTCCCCCTGCGTACGAACGGGACATTTCCCCCTTGTAGGACTTAATCCCCCGGACCGGATGTCAAGTATGCTCCGTACTAAATATTCCCCTTCTCTCGCGTGTCGATTTTTTTTTTTTTTTTTACTCGAGTTCAACTTTACCGTGTTTACAATGTAATATTTAAAAAAATATATACGAATTTCACAAAAGAGTGTCATTGTCGCGAGCAGGAACGGCTAGGGAGGGGGGGATGTCCAACCGGCGTGCCCGCGATAGATTTTAACGCGGCCCTTAAGCAAATCTCAAAATCATCAATCGCTTACCTATGTAAACGTAAGAGAGAAAAAAAAAAATCTATTTATGTAAGGTAGCTGCATAGCTCAGGCGATTAGACGATTGAACTCTGGCCGATTACGAGAGGATAATCATAGATTATTGGAGGGTACACGGTCACGAGCCTATGTCGGTTCGTGAAGATTGCAATTTAAAAAGACGTTGTTTGCAAATACAAACGGACTGTTATCGGAGATTTTTTTTTTTTTTTTTTTCCGGAAACAAAACGTTGTATAACTGAAACAACGTCATCCAATGTCTGAACAACTTTTTTTTAACTTCTTTTTATACAATCTATACTAAAAAAAAAAAAGAAAAAAGTACAACAAGTATAATGTACGATTTTCAAAATTAAATGCAATGGCTTGGGTGTCTTGAGGGAAGAAACCATCCAGTGAGGGTACTTCGGCGTGAATTTGCATTTACTTGGGTATTCGTAGTATTCATAGTATGTTTACTTTATAAGGTCACGGGGCCATTGTCGCCTGAGTCTTCTGGGTCAGGATTTCCCGGGATGGACAGTGGCTTTTCGATATGGGGATCGGTGCGGTTTCGGAGACGAAACGTGAACTTTGTTTGAATAATACAGCTCGGCCGTGTCGGTGACGTAGCAGGGATGCGAAGAGGCGTGTACGGACGAGTGCGGTTTGAAATGCGGTTGTAAACTACTCGGGCGGTAAAAAAAAAAAAAAAAAAAAAAAAAAATGCTACCGGGGCGAGTCCGGATCGGTGTGGGCCGTATATAATCGCGAATCAAATGCGCGTTTTATTACAATAAAAATGTAAAAACGACAACTCTTGCGGTTCGGTTGACGCGCCGAAAGGTCAGCGGGCGCGGGCCCGCCTCAGACAATAGTTCACACGCGCGCGCGGTGCTTATTAACAGTTAATAATGTTATTTGCTGGTTACAGGGACAGGAGGCGCTGGTTGTCGACTCGGGCACACTCGACGGTCGTGTTTCCGACGGGAATTCGACACGCGCGCCGTGCATACGGGTAATAATAACATTTGTCGCATTGGTTAAGCAGCGCGTCTAATGCGATTGCCGGGCCGGAAGCGTACGTATTGCCGCCGTGACGTTAACAAATGAATTTAATAACCCGAGAAGAAAACAGCTAAGTGTAACGGCGCCGCCCGGCGACGGTACGCAATAATTGCATTTGTCCCGGCGCGGCCATGTGAACTCGGCCAAACGAGAAAAGTGTACGCCGCAGACGCGTGATTTTTAATTCCCCGTACGTTATCCCGTCGCCATAACGCGAGAAGAAGCATTTTCCTTTTTTTTCGTTTTGTGCGGCGTGTGTTTCAAATTGTTTTCACGTTTTTCACGATTCCGGGCCGGGCGACGGATATATTACTGTGCCGGTTTTCTTCTTCTTCTTCTTCTTCTTCCCGTCTGCGAACATTTTCCCCTATTAGAAATCTTGATCTTGGCCGTGAACTCGAGTTCTCGTAAACAACGTGGTCCGGTTGATAAACTGATGGGTTTTTTTTTTTTTTTTTGTAATTTGAATTCGATGTTTTTGTGGACACAATATCCGTCGACTTGTCGTAAATGTTCCACATTTTTACATTTTCCCCTCTATATATCCTAAATTCCCAACTTCCGTCCTACAACAACGGCCCGCGAACCATTTTTTTAAAAAAATATTTCAAATGAAATCTACTCGTTAGCTATTGTAGAAAATATTATATTTTTAGTATTTATTGAAATCGTCGATCCTGTCAACATTTCGTATGTAGATTTAGAATATTCGCGTACGTTTGTCCGAGAATACACGGAATATAATTATAGTTTAATAACAGCGATTATTATTATTTGCACTGAGCATTACGGTGTTTTGTGTAATTTTGGTTTTTTTGCCCGTTAAATATAATTTTTTATCTTCAACTAATTATAATTAATTTTGTTATTTTTGATAATAAGTTATTTCGTTTTATTTCAATGAAAAAAAAATTAAAAGTTATTTTTTTTAATTATACCGGCTTCTCCCCGTTTTAATACAATTATACAAATTATGAACGAACAACAGATGAACTAGTATAAAAGTTTATAAAAAAAAAAAAAAAAAAAAAAAAAAAAATAACACCAAAAATATATAAAATTACGAAAACAATAAAACTTCTTTAACATACTCGTACACTCGGCAACAGCAAACAGCATTAAATTTCAATTTTATCCGTACAATTATTACCGTCGTAGTGAACGATAAATTATAATAAGCCTGCAAGTTTGAGGACGTGTTTTAACATTTCACTCGGGTAATTTATTTCCCAGGGAAAAAAACCAATGTCTGTATACAGTGTGATTATATTTTGTGTACGGAAATTTCGAATAAATATTATTTTTTTTTTTTTTTTTTTTTGCTCACTTATTAACCTGGAATATTTTTTTTTTTTTAAATTTATACCGTGTTTAAAAACGTATATCGAATTTAGATTTTCAAATAGCAATTCACTCGCATTCGGAAACGAAATGCGTTTATAAAGCGTTTTTAAATTGATAACACGAATATAACGCAGAAATGGTACCTATCTATATATACGAATAAATCATACGGTTTTTAAATTTATTTCTTACTGTTTTATAGCCTACCTATGTGAATATTGACAAATTTTATTCGTAATAAATTCGCCCGGTTAAAAGTCTGAAATAACTACACACGGCGCACTTAAATTGTCGATGTAAAAAATCGTTATTTTTATACTTTACTTATTTTTTAATTTTTTTTTTTTTTCAAATTCCCACCAGACCATAGAGTGCAGGCACTACAGTTTGAATTAAAATATACGGTCGACTGTTAATTATATAAGAACGGCCGACTTTTTAACTTAATTACGTATCGTTAGAGAAAAATTAAAAATTATTATTATAACGTTTCGTTATATATATATATATATATATATTAATATTATGGTAATTAAAAGGTTGGAGAGAAAATATTTACTCTCCACGTGGTAAAAAAAATGATGATTGGACGAGTTTGTTACCGTAAACGGTATAGGTACTCGAATGTTGGTCATTTTGTATTTTTTTTTTTTTTTTTTTTTGTAGTTATTATCAAATTCTCAGTTATTGGGTTCGCAGCTTAAATTGAGAGAGAGAGAGAGAGAGAGAGAAAGAAAAAATAATGTCAGCCCATTAAGTTTTATTTTATCAATTAAAATTTAATATCGTTATTGGTGTTTTTGGTAACAAACCGGCTGGCCGCAATATATCGCAAAGGTCTCGTAAGACAAACGAGAGGCTTTCCGTTCGCGTCACCATTACGGAGTTCCGTTTAATAAAATCCGAATTTCTCGACGCCTTGTCACGAAAGCTGCAGGTTTCTTATTGAAAATGGGGAAAACGGAATTACGTTTACTCGTCATCGATCACAGTTAAAAACGAAACCCGAAAAAATTTTTGAAAATATTCTGTTTCATCAAGATCAACGCACCGTGTCACAAGTCAAAAAAAAAAAAAAAAAAAAAAAAAAAAAAAAAAAAAAAAAAAAAAAAAAAAAAAAAACAATGGCGAACCTACACGAATTAAAGATCGAATTGCTTCCGCGTCCACCGTGTTCTCCAGATTTGGCTCCCAGCGACTACTGGCTATTCGCAGATCTCGAAAAAAATGCTTGCCGGTAAGAAATTTCGCTCGAACTAAGAACTCGGACGATATGCAATGATCCCGGTGATCTTGCCGTTTTCCAAAAGTCCTTTGGAATTGTTCCAAAGCTAAAGTTATGAGTTCTGTTGCCGTATTCGCTTTAATTTCCTCTAAATCATGAAATCGTTGTCCTTTAAGCGTAGATTTTAGTCTTGGAAATAGAAGTCAGAAGTTGGAAGTAGAGAGTCCGCGGGACCACAGTAATTTTTTTATTCAGCCAAAAATTATTCGCAGATCTCAAAACAATATAGTTACAAATATTGCAATGTTCACTCAATTTTTTTTTTTTTTTTTTTTTTAATTTGTTTTCTTAATGTGTAGCGTGCGGTGAAGAGAAAACAAATTATGCAACCCTAAGTTTATATATTATTATCAAACAAAGTATGTCCACCCGCATATTTTTTTTTTTTTTTATAATAAAATAAAATATTAGTTTTCAAATATATAATAAATCTATCGCCAACGACGTAATATTTATATTGTAATAGGCGGGTACATACAAGTTAATGGGGTAATTTATCATAAAAAAAACGACAAAAAAAACCATTTTTTTACGCGCATTGTTATAAAGAAACTCGACGTTTTAATTGCGAACAATTCGGACTGGACTGGACAATAATATTTTGCACACTGCAATAGGCTACTGCGGTCGTTGGTTGGTTCAAAATTGTTCAACGTACGAATTCTCGAGTTGGTATTTGGAAATTGAAATGTAAAAATATCCTATCCTATCCTATCCTATAGATTCGAAACATCAAATCCCAGATCGAAATTTTCTTCGAAACCGGCGTATCGTCGTCGGTATTAAATTTTTTTCTAGTTTCAAGGCCGAAATTGTAAAAAAAAAAAAAAAACGACCGCATATGGCAAAGAAAAAAAAATTTGTTTCATCTAGACAACGCACCGTGTCACAAGTCAAAAAAAACAATGGCAAAACTATATGAATTAAAGATGGAATTGCTTCCGGATCCACCGTATTGTCCAGATTTGGCTCGCAGCGACTACTGGCTATTGGCAGATCTCAAAAAAATGCTCGCCGGTAAGAAATTTCTCTCGAACGTAGGAGGTTATCAGTTATACTGAAGCCTATATTGAAGCAAAAGATAAATCATTCTACAAGAATGGTATTGAAATGTTAGAGCGACATTGGAATGATTGTGTTGCTCTTGATGGAGATTATGCTGATAAATAATGTCGATTTTTAATGATAGGACCGTGGTTTTTTCACCCGGGACTTTTCAGCCCGTGTGTTAAATATCGACCAAAAAATAAAAATATATATATTTATGGAGTAAATGCTATACTAGTGTATTTACGACCGATTTCGATTTATACATTCGTATACGTATGTGTTTTCGCATTTATTTTTTATTTTGCGTGTTATGACTTTAAAATACATGTTTGCTTTTTAATACATTTCGGCGAGTCGAAACGCTTATTATTACTAGGGCTCGGATTTGAATACACAATAAATACCAAAAAAAGCTTAAAACTGCTTGGAAAATGCAAAAACAAACTTTATTTATTTATATAATAAAAAAGTTATAAAAATAATTGAAAAATAATTTTTTAATTAACACGACCATATTTTAGCCGGGTTATCTGTTGTAAAACTCGATCTTTTACCGGACAAAATATTATTATACATAGAAAACGAACGCTCTTAGTTCCACGGAAGTGATTGGAAGTGCGTATTTCACGTGTGCTGTTTCGTTTTAATCAAACCCACGGAAATTGACATTCGATGAAACACTACACAGTATGTTGTTGACGACTTGTAATACTGTTTCCAGGCTTTGTATTCCGGAAGAACGCAATTGAATTGACCGTAAATTACAATTGCAAAGTCTCCATTGGGTTCATTCAACTTCTGTTCTGCTTTTAATATTTATACATATTGTCGACAAAAAAAAAAAAAAAAAAAGGTAGAAAAAAAAATCGATTTATTTTGAATCAGAATGGCGCGAGACGTTAATTTATGTATACAAAACACGTTTCTATTTCATATGGGAATAAAAGAAGCGTATACGTTAGAATCCGAGCCCTAACCAATAAATTTACCATGGATTTTCTTGCGGATTCTCCTGGTTTCGAAATACAAATACCGTCCAGGGCCTTTGGACGGGCCCAAGTATATCGGGAAATACTCAAATTACTGCCCAGACGTTAATCGTTTTGCCAACGCTAATACCGTTCGACGTACACGCCCGTTAAGGAAATTTATACGGACGGCCAGGGACATTCGGACGGTAATTGTCTCCTATTATTATACCAAAGAAATCACATAATCGGTACTGGCGGCGATTGTGTGCGGTTCGCCGGGTTATTCCTTTTTTTTATTATTTTTTTTTAATATTAGTTTAAGTATAATTTATTATAACCCGGCCGCGCGGGCGCGAGTAAGAACTAATCTCCGTCGACCGTCGACGTGTATTGCTTTTGTTGCCGGAAAATTCATAAAACGAATACTCATCAACCGGCTATACCGTGCAGTAAAAAAAAAAAATAAAATAAAATACCTAAAAGAAATAAAGGAGAAAGGGATAATAAAAATGAGGAAATTGCGCAGAACGCAAACGTTACACGGGGGAGGGACGGGAAACGTCTGTACGTGACATTAGTTTGCAACGCAATTCAGAGATAGATCGTTTTTTTTTTTTTTTCTGCATTTCCGGACGGAGTGTATTGATTTGGGAAATCTGTTTTTTGTAACATTTTTTTTTTTAACAATTCATCTAAATACCCGACAATTAATCAACAAACGAAGAAAGGTGCAACGTGGCGACAGACAAAAGCAATGGCACGGACAGATCCGCAGTTTCGAACGTAGACTGAGTCCGATAACGTCGAGAAAACGAATTTTAAAACGTTCGAGTTTCGAAATAAAACGCGTACAATTCTACTGGTGAATAATAAGAGATTTTAAAACGAAAATCCGGCCACGTCGGGGGGGTCGTAATTCGTGAGGTTAAAAAAAAAATGTATATATATATATATATATATATATTTATACGTTTCGGCGTCGGGCGGTTAACAAATCACATTTCTAGACCCTTTTGGAGAATATTTTCGGGGCGTACATACGAGGTCTGTTGAAAAAGTACCAGGACAAATGTTATTACGGCTAATCTACACACGAGAACGTTTCAAATTGTAAATAGATGTATTCCCCGCGAATAAGTGGATATTTTAAACAAAACCCCAAGTCCGCTATCTTATCGCAGTTTAATATTACATAGTGTGGTTAAATCCAGTCAGTTTTTATCGTTCGCCGTTTTCTACATGTCCGAAATTAACGAATCAAGTTTTGCTTGGAACTTGGTAAAAATTATTCAAAGGAAACGCACGGAAATGACCGCTTTTGGGAATGATTCCGTGGCTTTCCGAGTGTTTTAAACGTTTCAAGGACAGTGTTCAGGTCAACTGAAGACGATCCACGTTCTGGAAGACCGTCGACGTCGTCCAGAAACGATGGTATGGCGACAATTTGCGGGAGAAAAATGCGAAATGGCCACCGATTCGTGAGTTAACAAAACGAACCTCAATTGAGCCTTGTCGTGGAATTTTACAGGAAAATGTACAGACGAAAAGGGGCGCGCTGCTAAATTCGTTCCGCGATTGTTTACCGCGACAATGCACCGGCACATTTAGCGCTGTCGATTCGTCAATGTTTGGCCGATAAAGACATTCCTAGGACTGTCCCTATTCTGCTAATCAGGACTTTCTATTCGCAAGACTAAAATCTGCGCTTAAAGGACAACAGCGATTTCAAGATGTAGAGGAAATAAAAGCGAACGCGGCAACAGAACCCGTAGCTTTAACTTTGGAACAGTTCCAAAGGACTGTGGAAGAATGGCAAGATCGCCGAGATCACTGCATATCGTCCGGAGGACGGTATTTTGAAGCAGATATCATTCAATAATATGCAACTTCATTTTTGTAATTATTAAATATAAAATCCTGGTGCTTTTTGAACAGACATCGTATTATACAGAGTGCGGCAGAGCCGACTGACGAGTTTAATGAGGTCATTAGCCTGTGATAAGATAAGAGCAGGCCTTAATAAGTGGTATATTTTGAATTGTGCGGTAATGCCGTTTTTATTCGTAATCATGGTCTGGACAGGTGTACGTCGTGGTTTCGTCGTGCGTGCGTATTACGAAAATAATCATTCTGTGATCGCTACACAAAGAGCTTTTCGTATACACTTCGGCGGCATTCCACGTGCTGAATCCGTTCCTTCCGCTAACACTATCAAATTGCGGATACGGCATTTGGAAGAAACTGGAAGTACCCTAAGTATACTTGGACACGGAGCACCCAGAACGGTAAGAACCCCCGAAAATGTGCAGTTGGTTAGAGAGTCAATTGAGCAAGTTAAAATGTCACGTCCGCTCGTTATGTTGTCATGTTGGAAACTTATCTGCAGCATAGGTTGGAGGAAATGGCTGAAGAACAAGATTTGGGAGATGTATGGTTTCAGCAAGACGGAGCTACAGCGCACACAGTTAGAATTTCACTTGCTGTCTTGCGACAAATGTTCCCTGGGCGGTTAGTCTCTCTGAGAGGAGACATAGGCTGCCAAGCACGGTCCCCAGATTTAAGCATGTGTGATTTTATCCTCTGGGGCTAACTTAAGGATAAGATTTTCAGATATCGCCCACATACCATAGAAGAAATTAAACAGAAAATCACCGTGCAAGTCGAGGCCATACCAGTCGAAATGTGCCGAAAATCATATGAGAGCTTCAGATATCGTCTATAACAGTATATCAATGCTGACGGCCGCCATCTTGGAGATATAATTTTCAAAAAATAATTTTTAAAAATGGGATTGAATACGGATTTAAATTTAAAAAAAAAAATCTTTTCTCTAAGTTTTACTGTTCGTTATTTATAGCCCATCAAAATTCGTAAGTCGGCTCTGCCGCACCCTGTATAATTAGACTTGGCGGGGCGAGATTTTTCCGGAAAATAATTGCGTTCGGGCGGTTTAACGGCAGTGAGTTATAATGGTACAGAAAGTGCATCACGACGGCGTTCCGTATATCTGTGTAGGGTTTCCGAGAGTATATAAGTCGGTATAATAATAATGCATTACAAGTAAAATTTAGTCGAAAATTAAAATGAAGAGTCGTAGGACGAAAAGTTTCGCAATGAGTACCCGGTGTTTGTACTTTTTTTTGTATTTTTTTTACTCTTTAACGACTTTCGAACGCACGAAACCATAACACGCATAACGAGACATTCCGTAGAGTATCCATAATTATATTTTATACGGTAAGTAAATTCTTGGTTGGGATTCTCCGTCCCATTTTCGACCGAAAACATATTTTAGTCGTTTTAAAATAAAATCGGCGACGGTTTCTAAATTTCAAAAAATTTAAAACCTCTATAAAATTATTTAAAAATATATCAGAAATTATTAATTTATAAAAATTCGACACAGTACACACGTGTACACTGTCATATTAAATGCATTTAAAAAGTTCACATTAAATTATACATTATTATGTAGTTACAGTACAAATCGTTGTTTTTTTTTTTACTAAAATTCGTTGCATAATACAAAAATTGTATAAAATCATAGCTAGTATTTTCACCAGGTCCATATAAAAATATACGTTTTTTTTTTTTTTTATGTTCTTGTATTTCCTTCGTTAAATAAGACAATAAATATCGTGTTAAATGACATTTTTTTAATATTTTATTAGTTTTCAAATATTATTTAAAAACCATTGCAAACTCAATTTTAAAATGACTAAAATGTCTCTTAGTCGATTTTTGTTGTTTTTTTTGGCTTTGAAATTTTATCGATTCCTCCGTATTAAAGTATCGGTTTATCGGTGTTATTTGGCCAAAATTAATCGCTTTTTAAAATTACCAAAACAATTGAAATCAAAAAAAAAACAATAATTTCTTTTCTAAAAACTATGGTTTTCACGTGAATAAACATACAAGTCGGTATTTATTTTTCAACTGTCGCCGCGTAATATTGTTCAGAATAGTATTTTTTTTTTTTTTTTTACCGTTACGCGATTATCGTCGGCGAACATTGGAGTAAATCAACACCGCGCAGTCCTTTTTTTGTTTTTTTTTTCGATTTCAACAAGTAACGAAATAAAGGCCGTATATCCAGACTTACGTCTCTTTGGAAATATTTTGCCTGCGTTCGCACAATACATAAATTCGAACTGTCGATTTTCTCGCCGATAAGCGTAATCGTTCAATGAGTAGAATGGAGATTTAACGACGAATATATTTCATTCTGTACCTCCAGTGTAGACAGAATCTAAACGACATACTGATAAACCGTCCGGAGGTACGTATGCCGGATGGAATTGAAAAATGGACGGATTCCAAGCCAAGAAATACGAAAAAACCGGTCGAAAGAAATTTGCGAATTGAAAAAAATTCGGATCGACCTGTTACTCCTAACACGTTAGTGGCTGATTATGTGGACGACAAGGTGATTATTTCGACCGATGCGGATACCTTTCATTGCTTCCGCTAGTCTCCAAAACCGTCTTCTTCTTATGGAAGACTGGTATATGAAATGGCGATTTAAGGTGAATCAATCGAAATCTTCCCGCACTACATTCTCCCTCAGAAAATCCGAACGTCCTGATGCATACCTCTTTGGCACTCACATACCTTCATCCCAGCCCGTAAAATATCTTGGCCTAACTCTTGATCGCCGTCTCACCTGGGCTCCCCACATCAAAACTAAGAGACTCGCCTTGAATGCGTGACTCCGCGTGCTAAAAACATTAATAACTAATAATAAACACGAAACTTCAAGTTTACCATTCTTTGATCAAGCCAATGTGGTGGACCTATGGCCTCCAGCTCTGAGCAATACAAACAAGTCAAACCTTAATAGAATCCAAACTCTCCAAAATATTAGTCTACGCAAAATCTCCAACGGCCCACCGGTATGTGTCTAACTTCTCACTCCATTCGGATTTAAAAATCAAGACCGTTTCTGAAGAAGCTAACACCTACTATAAAATCTCACCATCTCAATCCTCTTGTATCTAATCTAGGCACACTATTGATTCCTGGCAACCCACCGAGGCGGCTAAAAAGAAAGTGGTCTGGAGACCTTCTTTGAAATTAATAAAAAAAATAAAAAATATTATCCAAATCTTTATTAAATCATTCGTCAGATAATGTCATCACTGGGTGGCTTCTTCCTTCAAGCTTTATATATGTTATATATATATATATTCTTTTATCACATATTCTTCTTGTGCCCTTGGCACAGATTGTATATATCACGTAAAACAAAACAAAATTAAAAAATTGAAAAAATTGTTACATTTCGCATTATATATTACTTTTTTTTTTCGACCAATAACAACAAAATGCAACCGTGAAACAAAAGAACAAAATTGATAAAAACCGACATTATTACGGATGAGGGGGAGGGGAGCGTATGGGTACCCCAATATCAGTAAAAGTACAAGTTAGTTTCAAAAAAAAAAAAAAAAAAACTCTTTTGAAGTATTTTTTTTATTTATTTTAGTAAGTCTTCTGGTCAGAAACTCGTTACAAAAAATGTTAAAAAATGTCATAACATGTTGAAAAAGGGATTCAATAATCGAGTCCGTAGAACATAATCAGACTCGTATAGTATTTGAGTAAACGTATTCAAATACTTTTTCAGTATTTTTTGAAATACTTCTATGGAAATCACTTGGCATTAAATTGTGTATATTTGTCAAAAGTATTTGTATTTGAAATCATTTTTGAAAGTTTTTTTTCATATATTTTTATATTCCGGAAAAATGTGTTGGGTTTGCTTATGGTATGTGTGTGTGTGTGTGTTTTTTTTTCAAAAATCCGGATTCTCGAACTTCGGCAATTCCGGATTTTTATAAATTTTAAATACGCATTTTACAATAATATATCGGCACTCGTATTCGGAATAGTTACTTTTAATGAGTATCATTTACAAGTGTGCGCGTTATAGCAATAAAATGTATTTTATAGTGATCGTAGCACCGGAGAGGAATAACGACAATATTCTTGGTTGGGCGAGGAGGACGGCAGTAGCTCTCCCGCCGGTCCGTCACCGACACGGCAAACCACGTCGGCCACAATAAAATAATACGTACACGCGGACGTATAATATTATTATTACTATAATTGTATTGTCATGTGATCCCCGTCGGAGAGAGCGGGGCGAAGACGCGAACGGGCCGTCCCATTGTGACGGCCCGCGCACAGGAAGTGTATCGTTAGCGACGCCCGTCCGGAATTCCACGGAGCCCCGAGGCGTTGAACGATCGGCGCGGTACCGGCGGGTCTGTTCGGGTGTGACGAGATCGCGAGCGTACGTCGAGTCGGTTTTTCCCCCCCTCCCCGCCCGCCCCTCGACCGTAATTTTTTTGCTTTTCCGAACAGTTATTTTCGTTTAAATCCCGATCGTCGCGACATTACGCGTAATATATTTTTGCGGTTGTGCGCCCGCGTTTTCTTTTCTTTTTTTTCTTTTTTTTTTTTTTTTTTTTTTTACTGTTTTTGCCTTTTGTTTTTGCCTTTTGCGAGTGTCGCGGACGCGATGACCGCGCGCCATCGATCGGTCCGGTGGTCGCGCGCGTGACTCCCGGGACAGGTATACCAGGCGCCCGGACATGGAAATTGCGCCGGCCGGGGCGCCCGCACCGCGGCCAGTGGCTACGTGTCGTCACGTGAAAATCACCGGTAACAAACACAAAAAATTAATAATAATTATGATAAAATTTATCACCGCGGTCGCCCGTTATAGGATTCTGGTTGGGTCACGATCATTTTTTTTTTTTTTTTTCTCCGCCGGTAAAAACGCGGCCAAGGCGTTTAGGCGTGGACAGCTAACGATACGAACGCCACGGGAACAGTTGCACTCTGCAGCCCACTTGGGCAAGGGTTGTTTTTTTTTTTTTTTTTTTACGTCCCAGGACGTAATTTATAAAAAAAAAATTCTTCCCGCTGAGCACGAATCGTATGCGTAGTGATTAAATTAAAAGCGGGGACCGGAACCTTTTGATTTTTTTTTTTTTTATCCGTACCGATTCCCGTTCTCGGGGATTGTATTTACTGGCTGCATATCGTTTAGAGCGGTGGTTTCCAATTTTTTAATAGACGGCAGTGCACTTTTTTTTTAGATAGAATTCAACCGCGGTGCCCTCTTGTGAAAATCGCGAAAAAGTTTATAAGAAAAATTACCAACATAACGTCGGTGAGATTTTATTTTATTTTTTTTATATTTGTTATCATTCGGTACAACTATTCATCTTGTGATGAATCTTTGGTCAAATTGTCGTGCGTTTTTAATGGGGCCAAAATAATTTTTATACACATCGAACCACAATGAACTTTCGATTATCTGTGAATAACCAAAAAAACACCCAGAATTTATTGAAAATTGCACCACGCCAATATAAGTATTAAGTGGATATTTCAAGATTAATCATTAATCGAATCAAAACAAAAATACCGAATCGAAATCAAAAGGAAAGTGTTAGGAAAAAAATCAAAAACTGACCCGACAATAGCGTCACGTTCAACGAATAGATAAAAAATTTACCAGAAACTACCTCTTGTCGACGTTGATGATTTAAATAAGATTTCTGGTCGAAAAGTTAAGTCCGGACAGAAAAAAAAAATGCACACATAATCAAACCGACACATTCCTCGCTTAGGTTAGGTCGGTTTGGGTTATTGCGGATATACATTTAATATTTCGTAAGGGGCTACAGTGCCCCTGGAATCAGCTCGTGGTTCCCCTGGAATTGGCTCATGGTTCCCCTGGAATTGGCTCGTGGTTCCCCTAGGACAAGGGTCGACATCCGGCAGCTCTTTCGATGTCAAATCACGGCTCTCAGGTTCCATACGCAAAAAATATTTGTTTTATTTTATAAAAAAAATATATCTCTTAGTTGACCTAAATTATTTTTGTCGCATTTAGGTAAATACGAAATTATAATACCTGCACCGGCTATTGTAGTCAACTAAAATAATAATAAGTGTATACGATGTACATATTTCTTTAAACTACTGACGACAAACGGCTTTTATAATAAATATAAAAATTATAATCGAATGGAAAATGATTATATTTGCAAGTTATGGACCAGATTTAATAAAATGTTCAAAAGGCGTGCAAAGCCAATGTTCCAATTGTTGTAACTGTGTATCTGTTATTCAATAACTGTGGTTAGATTATTTTATTATCCTAGCTAAAATACTTTAGTATGTTTTGTGCGTAAAATATCTATGTATGTTTTTACACGAACAAATGTTATTTCGTGTTTAAAGTCGTTTGGTTTTGTTTTTTTTATTACGAAAATAACATTTACAATCTGTACAATATTTTGCGCGATAAGCAAAAATGTGCAAAACATGAATATAAACATGAAAACGATGATAAGGTAGGCCATCCAGTGATAGAATCGAGTGCCTAGATCGGGAGATCACGGCACCAGGGTCTTTTGAGACGACGTGGAGGGTCGTTCGGAAGCGTTGATTTAAAACGAGTGGGTTGGAATGGAGAAATAATCGGGAGTGGAATATTCGTGTAGTATGCTTTGAGTAATGTTATCGACTGTCTCGGTATTAGGGTCTTTGCGAAGAGTGGACGTTTATTAACGGAATACAATAATATTGTTGGTACGGACTTTTTTTTAGTGACATTGTTTAAAAACCGGGAAATTGTCTAGGTTGTAACTTTTGGCTTTTCCGTCTCGAGAGGTTGCCGAACACTGGCCTAGGGCACCGGCGGTGCGCAGTTCGGGATTTTAGAGGAATTCGTAAATCGAATTCGAAACACCGTCGTCCGCCCGCGACAGTGGCGTGACGGAGAGGTTTCCAATACGCCCGGACGTGACGGTTGACGTTTGGCCGGGCACGGTGAAAGAAAAACGTCGAAAACGTATCAAAGTGTATGACAAATACACGTAGGAACAGACATGTTATTTCACGGTGCGTCTAACTCGAAAATAAATTGCCTCGCGTTATACTATTACTAATAGTAATTGCATTTATTTCCGATAGTTTTTTTTTAAAAAAAAATAAAGACATTTTAAAAAAATATTATTCATTAAATTGTTACGAAAAATTACACATATAATTGTCTTATGAACGAACGCGTAAAACGTTTCGTTATTGACGTTTTAGCATAATGAACGTCGAACCGACACAATCGTATAATTAAAAAAATTATCAAATTTTCGACGGGCCAAGAATTTCAGTCGACGCCCCGGCTGGGGAATGTATCAGACCCGACCGAGTTAAGGATTTTGGCCGGTTCAAAAAAAAAAAAAAAAAACCAACGGCCCCGATCTTTAATCTACACTGTGTCTCAGTGGAGTTTTCGGGTCAATTCCATGGTGAGAAGGGAAATATTGAAATAGTTGAAGGCAATTCTATTACAATGCGCGGCCCACCGAGTTCGACTCCTTTTAGTTTTCCTTTTAGACGATTTTGTAATAAATCTAAACAGTAATCGTCGGTTGTCGGTTGACCGGAAGACGGCTTTTTTACATCAGAGGCAGATCAGTAGATCGCACCGTCGAGTTTGAAGATTTAGCACCCACGTGTGGCTGTACAAAGAGGACAAATTGAATTATAGGCGGAAATTTACCACGATTTTAGAGAGAGGGAAATGGGGGGCGGATATTTTTAAATATTTCACCGTTTATAAAAAGCATGTATATAGTTTATTTTAGACACATATACGAGGTGTGATCAAAAAAGTAACATTTAACGAACATTTGAGCGTTGGTTTGAAATCGATAACGATATTTATTTTTATTTTATGGCATTTTTACGAAAACATGTTTCAGTCATGCAGCGATTTTCGTAATTGAACCAATAGAAGAACAACGTGCGTGCGTACAATTTGGTTTTAAATTAGGGAAAATTGGGTATTTCAACATCATACCCGTGAATCCAAGTTTCATCACATGTTATGATAATTTTTAAAACTTCTAGGTCAGTTTCTGCTCTTTCAAAAAGTTCCTGAGAAATGGATGGTCTTTCGATTTGGTTTTTGTACATCGGTTAAGAGACGAGGAACAAATTTGGCTGCGGTTCGGCTCATGCCCAATTCTCTGGTTAATATTTCTCGGCAAGAACCATAAGGATATTCCGACGTCTTCTGCAACTCCTCTGCTAATAGTTAATCGACGATTATTTTCAATAATTTCACAAACACGAGCAACAGTTTCATTTGTTTTAGCAGGTCGTTCGTTATCCTTAACGGATGTTCTACCTTCGTTAAACCGTTTAAACCGCTCAAAACACGTTGTCCGAGACAGAACACCATCTCCAAAAGCTCGGTGTAAAAGTTCAAAAGTTCCACTAGAACTTTTCCCTAATTTAAAACAAAATTTTACGCACATGTTTTCGTAAAAATGCCATAAAATAAAAATAAACATCGTTATCGACTTCAAACCAACGGTCAATGTTACTTTATCGGGGTTTCGTTAGTCTTAATTTATATAAATATTATTAACACAGTCCGGGTATTTTTTTATCACAACTCGTGTATATGTATATATATGAGTAGGAATTTATAATATTTGAATATATTCAAGCGGCGGGTAATTTCTGTCAGTGCATTTTATTACACCCCTTTCCCACCCACTAAAAACCACGCACAATTTCTGACGTCAGACCGCGGATTTATGAAATCCACAGTTGCCCGTTTGTTAAAGATTACAAATGAAAACAAAAAAAAAAATATCGTCTATTAAAGTGGCTAAACTGGCGCACGGTGCGTGCCGTTGTTCGTGCAAACGTGCGGCCGAGTCCGCAAATAATCGTAAAATAGTCGCCGTTTCTTTTTACGCGAACACGAAAACGCTATTTCTTTTTAAGGTAAACTCGAAGACGACGAACGCCGTTGCGGCGACGGGCTCTTGAGGATTTATATTTTGATTTTATTTCACGGTTAATATGCAAACACGAATTGTGCCTTTTAGTGTTATTATTTGTTGTTGTTGTTTTTTTTTTTTTTGACGAGTCGCTGTAAAAGAAAACGCGCGTATAAGCAAAACGAGAGAGCCGTTTCGCCGAGTGTCTACTGTCGGTGTAATATAACCAGGTCGGCGTGTCGTCGAAAATAAGTACCCCCGCGCTCGCAAAGTATAGCAGACAGTAAATCCCGGAGGTTTTATACTCTCGATGCGGTTTTGTTTCCCTTCCCTGCCGTTCCCCTTTTTATTTTTCGCTACATTTCATTTTATTTTTTTTTTACGGTTTTCCGTCTCGATACCTGGCACACCGGCCGGTTCGCGTATACCTCTACATAACATACCGGCCACGTCGCCGCGACTTTCGGCTATTGTTTCCCCGCATCCCCGTCCCGGAGTGCCGGATTGTCGAGCCCGGCCGATAAATATTATTGGCCACGGCCGTCGAGTTATTACCGCCATGAGTTTTGCCCGGTCCGTATTGCCTAACCGGCGAATTTACGTTTTTTTTTATTCCTTACGTCCGGGACGTAAAATTCGAAACGTCTTTGCGTATTATTTTTCGCATCCCGACGACCGCCCAAATAATCCACGGCGTACACCTAACCGTCGTGTAACGCGTTTGTCGTTTGCTCGAATTTTCCAACAAAAAAAAAAAAAAAAATACCGTCACTAACACGCAACATATTCCACTATTATGTTCTATCTGTTTTCAACACATTCCGGAATCGTATTCGTATCAATAACACGTTTGGATTCTGGACGAGGTACACCTGAAGCAGTAAATTTACGTTTTTTTTTTTTTACTCGGTAAATACTACAGAGACAACCGACTAGATTCCACCTGAATTGTGGACTCCTCCGTTAATCCATTTCTGGATAGCCTAGGATTTCCATGGAGAAACCAACAGTTTTTTCGTTTCGTTTACAGTATATTTTTACTAAATTATCCTGTAAGGTTAGGTTACTACATCTATTGTAAACTATAATAGACAAATTTAAATATTAGTTTCGATAAAACTTGTTTTCTCATTTTGTTTGTCCTTTGGCTTATTTTTAAACGCACCGAACAGCAGATAAATTGTTTTTTTTTTTTTTTGTTAAAACATTTAAAGCGCAGCCGACCTTCGCAGATAGTTAACTCGGTACTATAATTTATTATTACTTCGCAAAGTCTCTATAATACTTACATCTAACCGATAAATTAAATATATATATATATAGTTTTCTCGTTTTATTAAAGAAAAAATAATAATAATAATGAAGATTTGTTGCGAAGTAATAATATAAATACAGTATTTAATTAGATTGGTTTGATCTCATGTCGAAAAATAAAAAGGAGAAATAATAACCAATATTTACCCGTAGAGTTTTAATAGCCAGCGTAGTAAAAGAGGTGGTAAAACGAGAGTACTAACGTAAAAGAAAAAAAAAAAACATAATAAAATATTATTTCACTCTGAAATGTTCAGACACTGAGGATGGCCATTTTGCGATTGGACGTCTTATTTTTTAATTTGTCGAACATTATAGCTTTTCTTGTTTATATAACATTTGTGCGGTTACACATTTAATTATATAGACCTCCCCGAAATAAGAAAGCCTAGAAAGTGGAAGAAGTCAACGAATTGCAGAATAATAGTTTCGAAAAAATGGTGGCGTTCTCGTGGCGAACGAAAAAAAAAAGAAGAAAAGTAAAACAGTAGTGACTGTAGTTTCCACTTGAAAATGTATATATTCAGAAAACAGAAGCTATATAAGTTTGAAACTTAACTGCGCGTGTTTGGATTAAGGAAAGTCGTAAAATTACCGTGCCCGCGACTATATTTCATCCGTGCGTAAAAGATAAAATACGGTTTTAAATTTATTAGATTTTTTTTTTCTCATTTCTTGTTTTTTCCTACCTTAAAAACTTTAAGGTGAAAACGCGAGGAAAACTATTCTTTGTGCATATTGTTCTGCACGTAGTTGTTGCTAAACGATTTGTATGCGTGAAACGCGTACCGGCCGACCGTTGGGAGTACGAAGAAATTATTGTCGAATCTAACGATTTGTAAATGTTATCGTTTCCGCCGAAATGATGGCAGGAAATCGTATCGCTATTATTACAGAATTATATAGGAATACGCATACCAGTATAATATTCGTTTTTTTTTTTTTTAAAAAGTGGGCAGACCTGCTCGGTATTCGGGAATCGCAGAAACCGGATGCATAAAAAAAAAAAAAATACCGTAATACGGGTCCTCCCCCTTAGACGCCCGGAGCCGCACCGTTATGCGCACTCGTGTTTTATGATTAGAAACACTACGAAACCAATTACGTTTTTACGAGTATTCAAAAATGTATTACACTACGGCTATGATTATATAGAAAATCGGTTGATCGAAAAAATCCAAACAAGTTTAAACGCTCTCGGTACGTTAACAGTAATAATAATAATAAAAAATAATAAAAAAAAACACAACCCTGCGCATTTTAAATTCCGAACGTGTGTATGGGCGAGAAACCTATTAGTTTTCTACTAAGATGAGATTTGTTTGGTTTTTTTTTTTTTTATTTCTCGGGAAAAACTTTTTCGGTCAGTAAAAATGGACCGAAACTTCGACAGCGCACCTTAAAACGTGCGGATTTTCCGCGCTGTATTTTATTTGAGACACTTTTCTAGATTTCCCAGCGGTTTTTCTAGAAAAACTTAACGTTGTACGTACGTACGCTGGTTTTTTTTTTCCTTCAATATTATCTAAATTTTTTTTCGTTAAATTCGCATTTTCCGACAACTAGTACGATCACTATAATATTATGTAACATTTTAAAATACAAACATCATAGACGAAAACAGTACAGTAATAGTCGGATTAACGACGGCCAATTCGATAAATCCGCCGGGCCCGCTGGGTCTCTGAACCGTAGAAAAATCAACAAAAAAAAAAAAAAAATCAAATTTTTTTCAAGTCCGCGCGTGCGCAGCGACGAAACGGTGGAACGCATCGGTTATCGTGGTTAAAGTTTAAAGGTTTATCTGTGCTGTACAAACGCAATTGGAAATTATAAATAAAATACACAGAACTACTAAAAAAAATAAAAAAATTGTTTAACACATGTAATACAACAACAGGATACGCGCTGTGTAAAATCGCTATTTTTTTTTTTTTTTTTTTTTTACGAATACGTGTCGTGTTCGAAATAATATATTCGTTCGACTAACAAATATAATATTACGGTAACTCTATAATTACACCGCGCGATAGGTAGGTACGTGATGAATACGAATTTCGCTGTTTGTACGTGAAAAAATCCAACAAAACCAAAAAAAAAATAACAAATCGTATAAAAAAAAAAATAAACTACCCAAATTTATGTATATAAGACTAAGTGTATAATTCTGTTCCATGTCGAAACGCATTAAAAAAAAATAATAATAATAATAATAAATAAATACAATACCTCTTGTGTTCGTTTGGAAAACGACAATTATTTGCTCTTGAACCGTCCGACAAAACGAATAATTGAAAACGAATTCGAACGGCAAATAATTACGACAGTGACCTGTATTTGTTTCGTTTAGTTTTTTTTCATTTTTAATTACAAAATTATGAATGTAAAACTAATCGCGCGCGAATTCGATATTCGACAATCGAATGCAAACACCGCCCGGATACGTTCGATTCCAACTATATGGAACACGTGTCGAGTCGAAAATAAATCATTTTTTTTTTTTTTTTTTTTTTTGTTCTATTTTACTCGAGAATATTCTCCGACGGTTTGCGTTTAATCGCCGGTCGCTCCGTTTTCGTGCGCCCGTACGTTAGTCCCGGTGTCGTGAACGCATTTTTCGACTATTTTTTTTTCCTCTCTCTCACCCCCCCCCCGGGCTGTTTTTCGAGCCGTTTTAAGCGATCGGGACCGTCCGATGTCGTTTATTTACGGACGGCGTCCATTAAAATGTAATTCTAAACGTCGCCGATATTTAGGACGTTCCTTCCAGCGTCACGACGCGAATAGCCTCCGGGTCCGCCGCCTAACGAAATCATAATATTATCGCTAGAAAAGTGCTTTGCCGGTGTTTTTATTGTTTTTAGGCGCGTTTCCGACGACGCGGATTCGGGTCGGGCAAACACGACGGCAACAATATTGTTCTCAGTGACAACGTATTGTTATTGTTGGGCTGTGGACCCCGGTTGTGGATTTTTATATATATATATATATGTAGTTGGTTTTTTTTTTTTTTTTTTTTTTTATTTCATTTTCTAATCTAATATAACGGTCGCGCGGGAAATGGAAATTTCTATTTTTTTTTTTTTTTTTTTTCGCCAAACATCTGAATAGGTTAACGGTTTGGATAAAAACGTGAAAAAACACAACAACAAACCTGAGCGTTTCAAAAACGACTTTTCTTCTCTTCGCAACGGTTCGGCGGGCCTATTCTTTCGCTCCGGGCGGGAAGGATTATAAAAATAAATGTGTTTAAAAAATAAAAAAAACCACCCGGACACGTTACGCAAGTAGTGTCGTACCCGTAGGTCCCGCGAAGCTCTGCACGTTTTTCCACCTGATCGGTAGCCTTTTTTTTTTCTTTTTTTTTTTCAAAGTCTACAAAACTGTTACCGAGTACGTAGGAAAAGTAACGGATATTTTTGGGATAGAATCTAAAAATGATTGCTACGCACGCGCCGTATGAGTACTACTCACCCATTGTTCGTTATTCATTGTCGGTGTATCTTAAAAATGTAAAATATTCCCTATTGGGAGAGACGATTAATATTTCGGATAAAGAATACCACCCGAATCCTTCACTCGCCGATAAGTTTTAGCTTGGGAAATACAAAAAATCGAAAAAGAAATATGATCGCCGTACGGTTCAGTGACGGACAGTGAGGTTTTCGGAGGATATTTACAATGGAAATAATTAACTCGATTAAGTCAAGGAGAAATAAAGAAAAATGTCATCGGTTAAAAATTTAACGAAAAATAAATTGAATTAGTTAAGATATGCACTGTTGAAACGCAAAAAAATATATTATTAACTCGACTCGGCTGATAAAAAGTTCAAAAGCAGTACTGACGGCCAATTAGTATTGAATTTCGAAAATAACCGTTCGACTTCAACTCGTCTGGATGTTAGAAAAAAATAACTGTAAAAAAACGAGTTTATACAACGCAAACATAAACTCGAGTCGAGTCGATAAGGCCAATGATAAAAAAAATAAAAAACAATTAACTAAGTAAATATGTCCGACATTGGTTATAAATGTGCGCGATCGCATTATGTAAAATCCTGGATTAATGCTCGGATTTTTAAGCATATGCCTTTTTTTGTCTATATGTAATGAAATGTAATTTTTTTTTTTTTTACGCACATAGATACGTTTCGTGTCATTCTGATTGTAAATATATGAATTTTTTTTTTAATGCTTGATTGCAATTAATCCTGTTTTTGGCATTTTATTAGTTTTACTGTACTATAATAATAATAATAATAATAAAATGTTTAAATAAATTAATGAGAAATGAAAAAATACGCTTTTTACTTACGTAAAATACAAGGAATACGGATGATTTGTTTTTTTTTTTTATTGTTTATCGGTTTGATTATTGCCATATGATTATTAATATCGTATTTCGATAATAATGCCGTCCAATCGACCTACATAAACATACGGCAGTATTTTTTCAAATTTTTTTTTTTAATTTCAGTTAATTTTCGGTCGTGGTTATTTTCTAAATAAATGTGCTTCATTTTTGCTTTGTTTTTTTTTTTTTTTGGTTTGTTATTTATTGTGTTTGAAAATCCGAGCCCTAATTATTGTCATGTATGACCTAACATGATATCACGCGACGGTCGAAACTTAATGTGTTACCGAATGAACTGTGGCGTGGCACGGGCCCGTTATATGAATACAAGTCACGTAAATCTGTTACAAAATCTAACGAAACCGAGATCTTTGTCGGTGTCGATATTTTTACGTTAGGAAAACAAACCCGCCTACCGAACGAAAATGAAAAAAAAAAAAAATATATATATATATATATATATAATAAAAAACACACGGTTGCGTATCGCCGAAGCAACGCGCCTAGGATCATAATTATACCGATAATAGCCTGTAAGCCGCGGGCGCTGAGAATTATTATAAAAAAAAAAAAAAAAAATATAGCGTTCTCGGGTCCGTAAAACCTATCGCTGCGATTTACCGCAATACCGAAATATATATATTTTTATATCTGTTATAATAAAACGTAGTGCCACACCTGCGGGTTGCCGGCGTTAAACTGTGAAAAATGACGTGTCACTTAACGAACGCGGCCGAAACGTACCAATTATATAGGACAGGATGCGTTTAACCGGCGGCGGTTCGTACGATAAATTGACTGCCCCGGTCGCCGAGGGGAAGAATATAAATACAAAATAATAATAATAATAAAAACTATAAAAAAAAAAAAAAAAAAAAACTCCAAACGGATATTTGTCCGAAAAACCGTCGGTAAAACGTGTAACCACACGCCCGCCCGCGCTTAAACCGTTTAAATCAAAAATCTTCGCCGACACTTTGTTGTTTTTTTTTCTTTCTGCAACACGTTGGGCGGGGAATTGTATATATTCAAAATCAAAAAAAAAAAAAAAAAATAACCCAATTTAAAGACGTATTAAACACACTGTAACGGAAAATCAATATTTATCGTGTTTATGGTGCCGTTATACAGTACGCAACACCCGGGGTAAAACATGTTGTAAATTTGGAAATAAGACCGCGGTAAACGGTTTTGGAAAAAAAAAAAAACCGTAAAAAATCACGATCACATTTACTCAAAAATCTAGCGCGATAAAACTTTTATCGTCCTGTATGAATGCAACGCGATAAGTACACCGCCAAGTCGGAATTAAATACATTTAAAACATGAAAATTACACGAATTGTCGTCAATTATGTCGCCACGTGCAATTTGTGCGGCAAAACGGTTTTTGAACCGTTGGGGCTGAACGTACAAATGTTTTAAATTCTTACCAAAAATGACGTCAAATAACTTCCGGACATTATTTCGGAAACAGTTTTTATTTAATTTTCGGCGGATGCCTAACTATTAAATCAATGAAACCGGACAATAGAATAAAAATTCGAATAAACCTTTGTCTTTAATGGCGTTCCACTTTATTCGGCCAGTTATTGACAGACAATTTTATTTTAGAGTATATTACCAGAAATTATTCGGTTGTTTCGAGTTTTGTTTCTTAATTGCAAATAAAAAAAATTGCACGGGACCACTGAAACCTATGTAAACCCGGTCGGCGTTTTCGAAATAAAATAATTGTCTTATATTATGAAAATCGGGTAGTTTTACGAGACGGTAACATTCTATACTCGGATATAAAAACGTTTTGAATAAATTCTAATTACGAAAATGTAAAGAGACCGTGATGACACCGGTCGTTACTACTTATACAGTGAGTTTACTTTATATTCCTCAAAAATGCAAAAAAATTAAAAAACAAATAAATGTCGTCTTAAATTAAAAATAAATATCGCGGAGTGAAACGTGGAAAAGGCGAAAGATTGCTGAGCTTGAGGCTTACGTACAGAATACAAGCACAGTTGACGCAATAAGGCGGAAAAGATTGCAATGAACGAGACGTGCCTGTAAGAATGAGAATTAGCTGACAAATAACGGTGACGGAGTGGAATTCGTGAGCAAATAAGACCTCTAAGAAAGCACAGGACGACGAGACGGGAAGTTGTAATAAAAAAAATTAAAAAAACAGATGTAGAATTACTCGGTGGACGAAAAAGAACTGGAAAGACAAAGCAATAATTGATAAAGAACGATGAAGGGTTTTGTATGAGATGGTCCTTGGAGACTTGGTAACCAACCGGACAAGAAGAAGATAAAATAAAATCTTACAAATAATATTCTTGACACCCTGACAATAATATTATCGACACGCAATATAATAACGAATCGTGTTCAGAGTTTATTAAAAAAAAAAAAAAAAACATCCGTAGAAGCGAATTGTCGCGAAAAAAATGTATAAAATATGATAAAAAAAAATATATGATAATAATTAATATTGCGTCGAAATAAAAACGTAAATGGGAATTCGTTAGTGCCTCGATGTCTGGATTTTACGAATTTGAATTATATATTATTTTATATCGATCGGATCCGTTTTGATGTTCAAACGACAAAAATATAAATACAAAATGCGAACGCAGTTTGGGAATAAAAAAAAAACACACCACGCGAATCTTCACGTCATAAATATTATACGAACTTCCGTTAGTATTACTTAACGCAGAACGAAGAAAAAAATACGTCCTATTTTTTTTTTTTTTTTTTTTTTTTTATAAACTGACATAATGAAAAAGCCGCAGTTGAGAAAATATTCTTTACGGATGCTGTTTTTAATATTGAATGCGAACGTCTGTCCACCTCCGGACGAAATTTGAAAAAAGATTATTTTTTTTTTTTTTTTGGTTAGAAAAACTTGTTCAAAAATACCTAAAAAAATAACTGTCTAATGTTTCGCGAATAGTTCAATTGAAAACCAACCGATTATTTACGAACGGTATTTGCGTAATCGATGGTAAAAAATGTATATTATATATGTACCTGTATAATAGAAATAGTGTGTATGTACTCATAGGTAAAGTAATTTGTCTATATTAAGATTTTTTTTTTTTTTTTTAAACATAATTCTATAACCTATAGCGTCATCGTCAAACCGTCGCTTTTTCTAGTTATAGGTTTTTAAATATGGTTTTTTAAGTACAGCCAAGTCGGTATAGTTTTCGAACCGCCTTATATACCGCGGTTTTCATGTTTTAATTTTTTAATAATTTCATCATTTATAAACTGCAGCTGACGGATAATATTATGGTCAAAAGCGCATTATATTACGCATTTGTTTCGTTTTTAATATTTAAATTATTATGAAAATTCGGACGGGCGCAAACCTATTTTATTTTAAACTACACTCTACCAACAACAACAAAAAATAATAATAATAATAATAATAATAAAATATAACATTTTCGTTTATTTTTTATTTTTTATTTTTTTCCACTTTTGGCGAAAAGCAAATTGAGAAAATTCATAATTATTCGAGTCGCGGGCAAAAATGCAAATTAACCGGAGATGAGTTTTACGCTGTAAAACAGAGTTACGGAGAATAATTTATTGTTTTAAATTTAAAATATATACCTATACTATTGTAATATGGATATCTGCGAGTATGAAAGTCGGAAATAATCAATTTTAATTGTTCGTGTCATTTTTATCATTGGAACGAATGTCAGTGGTACACAAATGGCTGGTGTTAGTGTGTATGTGCGCGATGCTTTTTTTTTTTTCTCGGTGATTTATTATATATGATGGGGACTTGTTTTTATTTTATTTTTTTTTTTTATTAAAACTAATATAAAATGTCTAGTTAAATAATATATTGTATATATGCATACCTAATATTGTTTGTTGTCTATGATTTCAGGTTTAAACAATTATTGGACAAATTAAATTTTCGTAAGTGCACAATACATATTATACATTATTATGCTTATAAATTATAAAAAATTAGAATTTATTTTTTGTTTCTTTTTGCCTAATTCGTTTTATTTGAAATTATCACGTTGTTAGTAATGTTCTGCAGAAGCTCAATATTTCATAGGTCTGTAAAAAAAAAAAAAAAAAAACGGGGAAAAAAATGGACTGAAAGTAGAAACAGAGGTACGAGGTCGGACGTTGTTAGAGAAATCGTCGAGTTGTCGGAGGAGAAAACGTCCAATATCACAGAAACAAAATGGTTATTACCAGAGCCGTGGTCAAATATTTACTGATAATGTGAAATATGTGAGTTCAGGGCATAAACCTATATTCGTACAACTTGGACGGAATTATTATTCGGTATAATAACGCGTGAGTGTTTCGATTGGCTGGCTTTCCACGGCAGTGCTGTTCTCTCGCACGCCCGTCTTCGATAGGTTTTTTTTAGACATTCTCTATACATTTTTAACAATTTAAAAATGGGGGGGTAACTATAGGAGTTTAGGCCGAGTATGGAGGACTAACACAGTCCGTTTATTATTTATCGTCCTTCCCTTTACCAAAATTCAGCGTTGAGAACCAGTTAAGAAAAATGTATCTAAATATAAGATTAACCATAGGTAATCACTCAAAAGCCATCTAGATACAGATAAAGATAATAAATATTTACTTTTTTTTAGATAAAATAGTAATAAATGAAATATAAAAATGTCTACTAAATCACTTCGAATTTTTTTTTTACTAAAAGTACTAACTTTTCACAGTTTCTCCATTCTCCGAAGTAGGTACTTTTTATTTTTAATTTTAGATGACACTTTGATAAAAAAAAAAAAGCGATTTGTATCGCCTTGTCTAAGATATCGGCCATACATTCACATTTTCCGTCATTTTTATTTTTACTTTTATTCCCTATTTCACCATATTTTACCCACCGTTCTTCTTATTTTAGTCCGTATAATTTATTTTGCGCCTTCCGTGTCAACCATGATCATAGTAGATCATGATTCTTTGGATTCTCGTATATCTTTAAATTATGCTCTTACATTGTCATCGATCTATTCTTGTCACTTCAGGTGTTTATGATAATAAACTTGTGCTATTGATAAGCCTTAAATTTTAATTTTGACTTGGAACTTAACAGCTTACCGGTGTTCAAAAACAAACGACTTGAAATGATGTTTGAAAAACAAGTCATTACATAGATACACTAATTACTAGCTAATCAAAATGTAAAAATTGAATGAATTATTTAAAAAAAAAAAACTCTCGGGTATTTTTGCTGTTAAATTTCTCGACAGTCGTTTGATTTTCATTGAAAACACCATGAGATTTTCATACCGGAAATCGCACGGTATAATAATAAAAAAACCTTTTTTTGTTTTTTTCACGAAAAACCTCTTCAAAATTAGTTTTTGCTACATTAAAAAGTTCTTTTTTTTTCAACTGTTATATATATATTAAATAATATGGAGTTTTTGACAAAATGCATTGTTTTTCTGAGCCATGAAAAAATACAACTACATTTTTTCCCGGTTTTTTTATTTTTATTATTATTCGTGACCATAGGTACTGATTAGTAAACCACCGGAACCCGCCCGACTTCATCTTTATCGTTGTAGTACTATTATTAATATTTAAATAACTTTTGTTAACGAATGTAATAAATAATATTTTTCATTTTAACAAACAATATATGTTTAATTAAACTAGCAACATGCAAAAACTAATTTATATAAAAGCTTAGTTAATTTGTAAAAATGTTTCCTTTCTATTACAGATTCTGAGCGTGGCGTTTAATGTATTGGTTGACGTTATTTTCTATTTTATTTTTTTTTTCCCTTTTTCTATTGACAACTTGACTACTAAAAATCTTGCTCCGAACCTCAACTCCGGGTTTCTGGATTCTGGTTGTGAATTTCGGGAAAATTTACGTAATAAAACGACTTTTGTCTTACAAAATAGAATTGCAAAAGTAATTTTCACATTTACCGTAGATACCGGAAATTTTCACCACAAACATATATTCGCACACATTCTAGACATGATACAATTTATAAACATTCTGACGTTTTTTGAGTTGTTTATAGCCAATTGAAATTATCGAGGTTTTTTTTTTATGGTTTATCTTGTTAATACGTTTTCATGGTTGCTAGGAAATTACATTTTGAATTTTCCCTTGGCTAATCCATGTTTTCCCCAGGATGGTTTACCGGAGTAAATAAATAATATGTGTTAAAATGTTTGTTACTTTCACCATTTTCGAATTTACAGCACTATAAAACAATAAGACAGAAAATACAGTGTGATCATATTTGGCATTAAATATTGTTTAGATATTTTAAACGGTGCCACCAAATTATTTATTGTCAAATAATTAATAATAATATATTTAACAAAAACAAATGGGTTTTATTAATTTCACAATTGTTTTTTTATTTTTTTCATGGACAATATTATCTACAATTTTTTTCAAATGTCGAATAATTAATATTTAGCGAAATTCCGGAATATCATAGAAATCCCAGGACTGTTTCAGGTTTCCAGATGCCGTGGTATTGTAATATATTCCTATGGGCGTTTTAAGTTGAAATTCCATAAAAAAAAAAAACACGAACAATTATTGAATTATTTTGTATGTACAGTATAATAGAATTTCGAATTGAAATTGATCGAAACACGTTTAACTAAAAATCGCCGAGAATCGGTTTACGTAGGCAAAATATAAATTAAATCGCCCTGTATATCCTCGTTTCCCGACTTCCCATCCACCGGCTATGGTCCGCCCGTCGTGTGTCGCAAAGTATTTTTTATTTCATGTCCGCGCAAAAAAAACGTGTGCTACCTGCTCGGTATAACATATTCAATTCGATTTGTATATATATATATATATAAAAAAAAAAAAAAAACAAAAAATCAATACACCCCGTTGTACTTGATACCGTTTCCGTCATTTTATTTTATACCTATCGTTAAAAGAAAAACCGTCTCTTTTTCTTTTAATTTAATTACACAAAACTATACGTAACGTATTTTTAGACGGCAATAAATTCGTTATCGTCCGCGTACACAGTTAAATAATATTCTCGTAAAAGGCGGTGTTTTTTTTTTTTTTTTTTGTTTTACAAATTATTATAAAACACGCCGTAATATTACCGCGGGTATAATTGCATAACGTGTTAGTTCGTTAGATCCGACCAAATTCGACTGTTTGAAATTTCGTCGGCCCCGTCGCGCCCGAATCCCCCTCGTGGCTCATCTATCGATCGGACGACGGCGTTTAATTATGCCGGCCGTCCGGTTCCTTTCCGGAAGCGAAACACCGTCGGTGGGGTGGCCGTTACCCCAAAACTAAAGTCATTTTCGTGATACCGATTTTTTTTTATTATTATTATTATTATTTCGGTGGCCGCCCACCGTAAAAGGGATTAGCTTGTATAATACCAACGGTTCCCAAACTAATAATGTTCGCGGCCTTTCCCTGCGGGACGGGGGACCCGGGACGATATTATACTATTTATAAGTGACCGAAATCAAGGGACCTACTGTTATGGTTTTTTTTTTTTTGTAGATTCCGAGCGTATTGATTTTACCGCGTGTGGGTGTTTTTTTTTTTTTTTTTTTTTTTGCTTTCTTTTGTCGCGTTCTCCGTCTGTCACGGTTTCGCGTCCAGAAGCTCGATCCGACCATTCTTGAATAGCGATTTCGATCGAATCGGCGGGCTACTATTGATATTCCCTCGTCGTTTACGTATTAACGGCGAGGAGGGACATTTTGCATCAACGCCGGTGTTATACGAAATCCGTTTTCGCGTAATTTGCCGTACGAAAACCGCTACGAAAATCGGTCGAAACGGATAAAGGATTCGGCGACGGTGCTCCGAGGCTATTGTCGAACTGTTGAAATCCGTCCGGCGAGAAATGGTTTCGGTCGGACTGCAAATACTGATGGTAAAATATTGGGACGTACCGTTAAGATGGTCATAAAAATGATTGCAAGTCCGTGCGGCTGTAGAGACGGTTTGCTCTGATTAAACGATTTTCAAAAAATTGGACTGCTACGCACGCCCTTCGTCCCGTGTGCCCTTCAGTTATTTACAATTCTATTTGAAACATTTGGGATGTTTTACAATTGAATACAACGGGGATCGAGTAGCGAAAAGAAATATAGTTTTTTTTTTTTTTTTTTTTTGGAACCGCTGGCTTTTATTATTATATTACGGTTATCCGCCGACGACGACGTCGCCCGGCGAATTACCCGAAACCGTCGAACGGAAGTCGATTTTTTTTTTTTTTTTTTGGGAGGGGCAGGTGGGTAAAGGCCATACAATAATAATTATTGTTTTATTGTCACGCGGGGTACGGAATCGCACCGACGCACAATAATTATATTTGTCGTATCTAACACGCGCATCTTTTAGATCGTCCAAATCGATTGCGATCAATAAATTCATCGCACGTACCCCCGAAACCCAAATAAAAAAACCGCTTTCCGTACCGTCAAATCGATAAAACGGCGCGGTTCGATATTGCGGATCGATGTGGTGTACCGCCGGTACGGTTTAAATAATAACTAATTTCGTAATTTTTAATAGATTGATAAAAAAAAATTCATCAAACGCGTTTTAATTAACTTTTTGAAACGCGTAACGCGCGTTGAACGTGCCATTTTTTTTTTTTTTTTTTTATACGTCCCAAGTAAGTTTCTATTGTTAAAACCGTAAACCGAATGCTGCGATTGAACGCACGAGATTTTGGACTTGAATTGAAACTAATTTTTCTGGAGTATTATCGTCGATAGTTATTCTGAATTTAGTCAACCCCTGGAGCTTCCACATCGTTTTATTTGCAACTTCGTTTCACCTCGTTCTCGATCTTGCCAAATATCTCTTACCAATTGAGTTTTGTTCCAGCACTGTCCGTAATAATGAGTTTTATTTACTCCGATCGTTGTCTGTAGCACTGGTTTTGATCGATTCAAAAAAAAATTCCAAACTCCTATCCGAAACACGCGGAAATAAAAACGGGCTAGATTTTGTGGTTAACCTCTGGGCCCCGTCCCCACAATATTCGAAATATAAATCACTGTATTATTATTATATTGTGAATAATATGCATACAGGGAAATCAAAGTTTTATATTTGTACGATATATGGGTCAACACAAGACGTTGAAATGCTACGTACAAAAATGATTGCAAATAATTCTATTGATGTCAATACTCGTTTGCAGAGACACATTTCACTTCGTCGTTGCGTGAGTAATTCGTAAAATTACTTTGCGAGTAATCGGCCGTCGTAAATCTTTAAATTAGCATTTCATTTCCAGTGTAGTTAGAAAACAAATATTTAATGACACTAAAAAGGCAAAAACGACCAAATACTAACGAAATGAAACGTAATCGCATTTTTCCCCTACATCTCGGTTAATTTCTTTTGAAAATTATTATTCATACTTATGATGACATATACCAACGAATAAACTCTACTGAATATTTAATATATTTTATGATTATCGAATCCCGTTGTAAATATTTTATTAAATCGTGTTGGGGCGAGGTCGTGTAGGTTGCGTATTATAAGTGACATACAAAGTCATACAGAAATTCCCAGGGAAGTTGTAAACACATCTTAA
This sequence comes from Tuberolachnus salignus, assembly GCA_956483605.1. Classification (NCBI taxonomy): domain Eukaryota; kingdom Metazoa; phylum Arthropoda; class Insecta; order Hemiptera; family Aphididae; genus Tuberolachnus; species Tuberolachnus salignus. The sequence goes on from OY101437.1 coordinate 15,235,096, forward strand.
TCAAACTATATAACTGCTACCTCGCTTCACTCGGAATCTAAAATCGACAAATCGTGAAAAGGACACGAAATGGCAAGAAACACTGTTGCCAACTACGAAATATAATAATCCCTAAAGCGAATAAAAATATTAATTCATAGTAGACGTGTTTGTTTTTCTTTTTTTTTTTCTTTCTTGTTGCTGTTGGATTATTGGTCTTTTAAATTTTCCCGGCACCTATCCGATGGAGTTTTACATAACAAATCCATGGGTTTTTTTTTTCTATCGAAGTTCCGACATGAGCTCGCGAAACGATCGTATCGAAGATAGCCTAAATCCCGCAGACGAAATAATTGTTAGTGTTATAGATATAATTTACATACATAGAATATAACACGTGGGCTGTTAATAATATGATACGACAATATATGCAAATAAACTTGTGTCATCGATCTCATTATGACAATGTTGCTAATGTTTGTTGGAGCGAACAAAAAGCCAAGATTTTGCATTTGTGTAGTAACGAAATATATGTTAAATATGTTCGCTGAGTTAGTTGAGATTGTTCAGCGGGACGGTGTAACGACGGCCCAAAGAGTTTTCGCCGCCCAAAACAACACCACGCCATCTGTTCAGATGGCGTCCAATCCCAGAGATCAGTGGCAGACCCAGAACTAGGGAACTTTAGGTCGGCAATTTTTTTAGAGGCCACTTATTAGAGCTAACATAGTTAGAGCTTGTATAACAACAACTGTACTATCGAGTCGTAAAACGGGTATGAATAGGTTGACAGTCATTACCAAGAGGGAAAATTGTATTGACTAACCCGTGAAATATTTGTTTACGCTAATTACATTCGGTGACGATCTAGTGACAATTTGTGATAAATTCCAAATATTTATCACACAGTTCATGGCATAAACGAATATTTCATGGATTAATCAATAAACATTTTCCCTCTCGGTATATGATTGCCGGGTTTCAGATTTACTCGGCTATATTGTTGTTTCACACTGATATATATATATATCAGTGAAACAGTCCAAATTTTACCCATCTCGGATAGACTTGACGACAAATCGGTTTTCGCGACTAAAACATATTAACGGCAGTTAGTAAAATGTGTAACATTAGATTTTGTATGATGTACAAGCGCGCGTAAATGACACGGGCGTTGACAATTAATTTTCATTAGTTTGCTTGTATACGAAAGAAAGGAGAAGGATACATTATATGATTGTAATAAATACCTACGGATTTTCGGTTGTTGCGAGATTTCCATGGCTGCTAACGTTCGGTGTCTAATTTAGTCTGTATAACAATACGAACGAAATATTCGTTGTGTATTATGTGGTATTTTTTTTTTTTTTAACTCTATTATTATACTATACTTTAACGTTATAATAGAAGAGAGAAAAAAGTTACCCGAAATACTGTAAAAAAGAAGAAAAAAAGGAACAAAGGTGAAAATTAAACTGTCATAATTAATTGGTTCTACTATTATGGTAACTTTAACAAACTAAAATAAAAAAGGTATTTATCAGGCTCCCTTCCCCCTTGCCTCCAATCCCGGAAAATGGAAAATAATAATAACGATAAACAATTAAAACTTTAATAACGATCTTAATCGCGGGCGTTGCAAAAAACAAATCAAGATTTTCGTTATTGTATAATACAATTTTGAAGCCGGTCGGTTCGGCGTACTTCAGCAACAGTAGAAAGTTTGTTGATAATTAGTTTGTAAATTGGAACGTTCACGAAATATTATATTATATAATTACTACTATACCGATATTCGAAATATTTATCCCGCTGACGAGTGACGACGTACGATTAATGTTTATTACCCCGAGTTAATTGGCGTTTATATATATATATATATATATATATACACAAGTGAAATATTCGATGTGAAACGTCACTCGTAAGTATAAAACTTAAACTGCAACGGGTATTTGCAAAAACTAATTTCAACTAAAAAAACTTTTCGATCACATATAAAAACTGTAAATAACATAGTTTTAATGTTATTATTATTATTCGGGTTTATCCATCCATCCATCTCACAACCAATCCCTCTGTCCAGGGCCGAATGCGGAAGGGGTTCGACCCCGAAAGATTAAAAAAATATGATATTTTTGAACATTTTACATTTTTTTTTTTTCAACCCCCCAACCCTGAAATTTTTTCTTCCGTTCGCCCCTGTCTCCATCTATCGACTTCCAATTCGATCCACTTCCTAACCACATCAATTTTAGGGTTTAACGGTAAGACGACCCTGTCTGTCTTTTCGTCCGAATGTCTAACCTTAGCCCACACGCATCGGACTTCTAAAGGAAACGAGGTGTCGACTTGAAATTAACACATATCGACCACTTGTAAAAATAAAAATCCTAAAATTAGTTTGGTATTCCAAAAAAAAAAAAAGTGATTTACGGGCACAACGGACGAAATTATACGGGGGATAACATATGCAAATATATATTGTTTCGTGAGGTCAACACTAAGTCGAGATAATTTGTCAATTACAATTTTTTTTTTTAATAGGTGTATACTTTTTTTAAATAATACGGAACCCTCAACGTACAAAGTCCAACTCATATTTTACTAGCTTTTATTATAGTTTACTACGTGTTCCCATCTTATGCTTGGCCCTACTAATGGTTTGTTCCCTATTGGGCTCGGTTCTAGCATTGCCTCTAGTAGAGAGTTTGGGTATACCGTGCACGTCGAGCCCGTTGTGTTGTTCGTTTTTTTTTTGCGAATTATTATTCTCTCCGAACGTATTTATTTGTAGGTCTTCATTTTTTCCGCGTCTCAGCCTGCCGGTTACGTTTTCTCGGTATTACCCATTACTATAGTTGGATAGGGGATCCAACTGAGGGGGCATGATCTTTTTTATTTTTTTATTATTACTATTTTGCATCCCAAGAACATATATTATGCTCAAAGTTTAAATAGTGCTTATAATAATAACGGAACAGAGAACTAATGGGCATATAACGTATTTACTATTTAGTATTTACGATGTTAATAGTTTATTATGCTTTACAAAAATTAGCGATGATTATAGCAACCTCTGAATAAATAAATACACCGAGACAAAATCCTAAATACGCCACTGCTTTACTAGTCCAACGAACATTCAAAATTGTGTTAATAATTATTTACGAAAATGCTAAAATAAACATCAGGGTAAATCTATTGTTAAGTTGGGTTGACAAACGCAAAGTGTTAAACCCGGAAATAATCATACAAATCCAGAAAAATATAATTATCTTGTAAACTTTTTGATAATATCATTGGAACCGATTTAATTTTTGTAGAAAATAAACGGTCTTTTTATTATTATTATTATTATTATTATTTCAAATAGTAATTGTGACTTGCAACATTATTATATTTAATATTCTTGTCTTATTTTATCTTGAATAAATAGCTTTTTTAACATTGTTTTAATTATGAAAAATATTAAACGTCGTACAATGTCGATATTTTAAAATAACAACTCATTAGAATATTGTATAATGTAAAATAATCACGTTTTCAGTCGTTTAATATTATTATACCCGCCTACAGAAATGAGTGTTTTTGTGTAAATAAACATGTATTATTAATCTTTACGAATCATTATTTTAATTTTTATCATCGATTTTTAAACGGAGTGGAGCCAGGAAGCATATGATTTTTTCTGAGATATGTTTTTTTTCGGAAAACATTTTTTTTTTTTTTCGATTAGTAAAAATATTAAAAAACTTAACACTGTACATTAGGAGATATTCAGCATTTCCGCTCCACGGTATGTTTTTATTTTTTGTTTTTTAAGCGTTTTTCTGTAGATTCTCTACGAATTTAATTGAAATGCCCCGGGCCTAACAAAGAAAACACGGTTCTTTCATTAAAAATCTACTTTATTCATCAGCATAATCTCCATCGAGAGCAACACAATCATTCCAACGCCGCTCTAACATTTCAATACCATTCTTGTAGAATGATTTATCTTTTGCTTCAATATAGGCTTCAGTATAACTGATAACCTTTTTGTTCGTGCGAAATTTCTTACCGGCGAGCATTTTTTTGAAATCTGCGAATTGCCAGTAATCGCTGGGAGCCAAATCTGGACAATACGGTGGATCCGGAAGCAATTCGATCTTTAATTCATATAGTTTTGCCATTGTCTTTTTTGACTTGTGACACGGTGAAACAAAATTTTTTTTCTTTGCCATATGCGGTCGTTTTTTTTTTTTCTGCAATTTCGGCCTTGAAACTAGAAAAAAATTTAATACCGACGACGATACGACGGTTTTGAAGAAAATTTCGATCTGGGATTTGAAATTTCGAATCTATGTGGATAGGATATTTTTACGTTCCAATTTCCAAATACTAACTCGGAAATTCGTACGTTGAATAATTTTGAACCAGCCAACGACCGCAGTAGCCTATTGCAGTGTGCACAATTTTATTGTCCAGTCCAGTCCGAATTGTTCGCAATGAAAACGTCGAGTTTCTCTATAACAATAATATGCGCGTAAAAAAATGGTTTTTTTTATGATAAATTACCCCATTACCTTGTATGTACCCGCCTATTACAATATAAATATTACGTCGTTGGCGATAGATTTATTATATATTTGAGAACTAATATTTTATTTTATTATAAAAAAAAAAATAAATGTGGGTGGACATACTTTGTTTGATAATAATATATAAACTTAGGGTTGCATAATTTGTTTTCTCTCCACCGCACGCTACACATTAATAAAACAAATTAAAAAAAAAAAAAAAAAATGAAAGAACATTGCAATATTTGTAACTACATTGGTTTTCGTACTGCGCGTATATTTTTACATATTTTAAAGTTCAAACTTTGCTCGACAGATTTTCTGTACACGTACATGTTAGCGTGCAATATTATATAATTGTTGAAAACAAAAAGGTTTGTACTTGCAGTAAATGTCAACGCAATAAACGGCATTCGAAATATCGTGTGACGATAACATTTAAAAAAATCTACAAATAATTGCGTATTCACTATTCGTATTTTATTTGGGAAATTCAAAACATAACTTCTCACTTCTTCCATTGGGCAACAAATCATTGTAAAATATATTTTACTGGAATACTTGACGATAGTATATAGGGCTGTGGATTCGTTATAGCAAATTCATTTTTTTTTTTTTTTTTTTTTTCTAGCTTTGTTAGCAAACTTTGAAATATGCACCAGGGAACTCAGTTTTGAAACTTTATACTATTTTCTTTTGATTCTTATGTTATTCTTTTCTTTTTGCTATTTTTGTTTTGTGGTTGTTTTTTAGGTTATTTCCTCTTTTTTTGGTAATTTATTGTCAATTTATGGCACTTTTAACAATAACTGTTGTTGTTTTTTAGTTTAGTTTACTTTTAGATACATTTATAATTTATGTGTATATTTAATTTCGTTGATATTTTACGCAGTTTGTACATACGTGCTGTGTTACGCATTTTCTTTTTTTTTTTTTAATATTTATTCATTAAACAAGCCGTGTTGAAATTTGTAAAATATTATATTTTTTGCAAACGGTTTTTTTTTTAAAAAGTTTTATAGTGCATTCAATTAAATTTACAGACCTCGTAATGAGTGTTATAAATTCGTTTTTTTTTTTTTTTTATATTTACTGCATATCAGAAATCCATAAATATCTTTGAAAAAGCTAAATTTTTTTTAAATATGTAAAGTTTGTATAGAACTTGAATGTTGAAGCGGTTCAAATAATTTCTCACGATAATACTTTTAATTTCATCAGTGCATAATCATTAAAAAATGTTCGACTTGAATAATTTATATATTTTATTTAAAAACGCGTAACTTTGCAATAATATTAATAATAGTTAATTGGTATTAAAAATATTTTAGACACACGAAATTCACGATATTTATAATAATAATAATATAGTACCGTCCGAACAAAATTTTTTGTTGCACCCAGATATTGAAACTAAAAGGAAAAACAAAAATGTATCCTATATAAAACATTGAGAAAAATCCTATAGACATTTTAAATTCTCTCGAAAGTAGATACGAACGGTGCGTTTTTAAATATTGATATAATATAAAGTACAAACTGTTTTTTAATTTTTAATAACTAATATTCGTTAACTACTATAAATATCTAATATATATATACTTTTTTTAAATTTATAACAATTAATTATCTACGTATCAGTATATTAAAGACCAAAGTAAACGTTGTTTTTAAATCGGAACTTATAAGATAACTTCCGCTTTTTGTCAGCAAGTTCACTTTAACCGTTCTGTGTACCTCCGTTTTGCCGTTCGCTGTGGGCTTTCGTATATTTTTTTATTGTATAACTCGTTGTTAAGCCACACATCGAAATATTGAAATAAAAACGATATTTCCGTGCGCTACGGATCGACAAAACGATAGAAAATCGTAATACGAAAAATCTTATCTGATATAGGTATATTTCAACACTTGTCCAAACTCCACAATAACGTAATTTTTGTTTTTGCACTAATTTTCTAGGAGAAAATTTTTATTTTTATTCTTTTGATTCTAAGTGGAGCGATGAATGTATAATATCGTTTTAAAATACTTATTTTTAACAACATTTTTATGGCTGAGGAAGACTACAGTTTCAAAAAGGCCTTAAGGTAAAACAAAGTTAAGGTAACAGATTGTGTTATGGAATACAATAGGACAATAAAGCCGAAAACCCATCGGATAGAAGTTGTGGAGAGGTAGCAGGTTTTGTATTTAACGGGCGAAGACGACGTATGTGACATGAACAACATTTTTCTCCGCTCACATTTTCGTATTCCCAATAGAATATTATAATATTGCTTTCAAATTTAACTAACACGACCAGCCTCTTAATCAACGTTATTAAAACGCATCAACAGCCCTCACAGTCCGCGTGTATCTTTTTCTTATTTGATTTGGGAATTATTATTTATAATCATTCTAATAACGACGACGAGACAATATTTAACTTCTTGTATTTTACAATATTCATTTACTAATCAAACAACATGAACATGCTAAGTCTAATTATAATATTATATCGTTGGGCACATCAAGTATACTTAATCCGTTTCTCATAAAAAAAATTGCATTTCCCTAAATTTAAAACATTATTATTCGGGTTTATTCGGTCTTTTTTTAGGACCATCCCGTCTCACAAAGTCACAACCAGTCATCCAGCTATATCCATATCCTTATTCATTGGTTAAACTTTGTGTGTCATTTTTCACTATGTCTTTCCTCCTTATCTACGGCTTTCCCAGAAGTCTTTTTCTTATTGGGTCCTCTCCCTTCCCCTAGTAGCGAGTCATGGCCTACGTTAAGATGCATATTAGTAAAATTTATCTGGATAAAGTTATAAAATACATACCCCAAAATCGTCTAGATACATACTAATATAACAAATATTTAAATTATCTCAGATAAGATAATAGACAAGTAGAATTTATCGAGATATAAAAAAAAAGTAATTATTTTGGTTAATAATAATACATAACATTTACAAGATTTGTTATCTTCGATAAACTTCAGATAGATATCGAAATTTCCATCTATATAAGATAAAAGATAATGAAAAATATCATCTGGATAAGTCTCAACGCTGGTTATGGAATGTACATGCGTGTGCAGTCCATCGCAGCATTGTTTGATGACCTTTAAAATATTAAAAATAAGTAATACAATATTTATACGAATAAATAGTTGACGAAATAACGAAAACAACGATTTAACATTAAAAACGCTGTTCGCATTGGAATGATTCGAAAATAAATAATAACGCGGTAAATAGGAAAAATAAAATCCGACGCTATTGTTAATAATAAAATGTAAGAAAACTACGGCAGACTGCATAAAATATATTATAATACAAGATTTATAAATTATTCTTCGTGTTTTAATTAAATATTCAAATTCAGTAAACCTACTACAGGGATATTATTTATTTTATTCCGGAGACGGTGCCTCGAAAAATAATGAAATTATTACTATTGTTGTACTCCAATGCGCTGCCACCTTGACGCGGTTGTCCATGGAAAATGTAAAACCTGCGTGCAATACAAAATGCGTTTCTCGATAGATACCTCTATATATAACTCGGCGTAAAAAATGAAATTAAAAAAAAAAAAGAAAAGAAGAAAAATGTATAAATGTAGGCGGGCATAAGGTTTTTCCTCGTATTTTACGCGTTCCGTTTGAATTAGTTTCAACAATTTATATTTAATATACACAGATCGATCCGGCGATACATAAAATACATTATAAATATAGGTCTGTTCCGTGGGAGCGTTGAATTTTTAACGAGGATACGAGGTTCGTAATTTTATATTTATGAAATAAATAAAAAATCTATAGAACAATTACGGTATAACTTCATGAATACAGTATAACCAAAAAAAATAAAAAAAATACATAAATAAAAACCGACATACTTTGCACTGTGGGTGGACCGCTGCTGAAATCGAAAAGCTGGAGAGGTAGGATTACGTATAGTGTAATTTTATTTACATTTATGCTCAACGAAGTATTCATTGCAAACAAAAAACGATTCTGAACGAAGTTTAATTAAACGTGTTTCGATAAATTTAAATTCAAAATTGTATTCATTTTTAACTACAAAATGAATTACAATTTTTAATTGTTATTAACGAGTATAAACATAAATCTAAACCTATCAAACAACAGAAAAAAATTCGAAAACGTCAAAAAGCTTTTGGTAGCACAAAAAAAAAACGCCACATTTTTTAATTTTTTTTTTTGATAATTGCACCGGGTCAGACGTCTAGAAAATACTAATATAATTATACGGTGATATTTTTAGTAGGTTTTAACGATTATTCTCAACCGAATTATTGCATCAGAAAGAAAAAAAAACGGTGCTCTAGGACGTATCCATCGAAAATGAAACCTTCATTTTTGTATTTTTCGCTTTATTTTACATTGTCGGGTAGGGACGTTTTCCGACTGTTTTCATTATCGATCCGACCGATTTCAGAAAGACAAGTAGTTTTTGTTGTAGCAAACACTCGCACGAAAAAAACCATTATTTCTTACACAAAGACACCGCGTAACTCGTACAAACACAAACGATTGCCCGTAACAAGGGGCCTCCGACCTTTTTTTTATGACGTTTTTTTTTAGAGAGTGATAGAGAAGTGAAAAAGATAAATTAGAGAATTATTGTATTCAACTATATAATTCTACAAAGGAAAAAATAGTTGTATTGTTATAAGTTACCGTTGCTTAATGAGAAATTTGGAATGGTGTTTGTCTTTTAAAATTTCGCGGTAGTTATTTGGATCGAACTTGGTTCTTCCAACTAGCAGCGTCACCTAAAGTGGTTCTATACGGTTCTAATTGACGTATTTAATTTTTGAAAAAGTCTGCTCACATAGGCAGGTAGATGTAAATATTGAAATTATTTCACGTGCACATGTGTTGCGATTTGGAAATGATCTCCCTCTGGCGACATTGCGTATTTTACACATTTTGTGTGCGCTCCGGTTACCATGGGAAAGCATTTGTTTGTGATGAGCCCGATGACTTCGAACTGGAGCTAACCGTTGGCAAGGTGTTTCAGATGTAATGGATTTTCGAAAATCACAACCTTCGCCCAAGACGAACGATTGAAACGTCGGTGAAACGTGGGCGGGCCGGTTGGAAATGCTCGGACGGGGACCGTAGTCCGGGCACCCCCGGGCCCATACCCCGGCGACACGGCCGTAGGATCCAATCGCGTTAAAACGAAATCACTACGGACGGTAAAATTATCGAACGGAAACCCCCCGCGGTGGTCGTTGCGAATCGCTCTGCACGCGGTTCTGTATACGCGCAGTTTGTAAAACTCGATTTTCTATACGCGTACTATTAGGGCCGTGACGCACTAGGCAGCCAGGCTCCGGCAGCTAATGCCCCGCACATGATTGCTTATTGCACATCGCTCACTAGGCAGCCAAAGATTACTGGGCGCCGCGGCCAGAGAAACGTGCGCGGCTACGCGGCAGCCAGAGGAAAACAACGTTTTTACATACGCACGTATGTGGCTGCCTGCAGTCTCCGCTCACTAGCATCCAGCAGTGGACGAAATCGTCGCGACAACCAGAATACTACAATGATATATATAGAGGAATTATCACCTACTGGCTCAAATGTAACAACTAGGACTGAAAATTCTGAAATACTCGGCCTTTTTAATTAATAATAATGTCTATACTAATAAAAATTGTTGTTTTGTATAGGTTTCGCTTTTAACGAGGTTAAAAACCTCGTGATTACTAATTTTTCTTCTGGACATTTCGCATACGAGTGTCCATTACCCGACAGTGAATTTTTTTACATTTTCTAAAAGTTCATCAAACGATTGCACTGACATTCTAGTATAATTAAAAAAACGTTCCGGACAATTTCGAAGATTTTTAAAATAATTTTGATACAAGCCCTTTGAGTGCCGTTCCACAAGTATAGGATGAATCCAGTATCTTTTTTTTGTTTTGCTCTGTGCTTCTTACGTGACAAAAGGTAAATAGTGATAGCCTCTTCTATGTCCATTTCGATTGAAAATACGATTTGAAATATAAACGTACGATTATTGTGACGACTGACGGACTCGACGACGGTCGGGCGTTGAGTTTTGGCTGCTAATCCGGCTGCTTAATCTGGCTGCTCAACAAACTGGCGGCCGCGGCCTGGCTGCCTAGTGCGTCACGGCCCATATTGTATTATTTGTGCACGGCTGTGTTTGCGGTTCTTAAATATTTACAGTAAAACGTTGTAGCGGCGCAATACGGAGGCGGTTCATCGATCACGATGATGATGATGATGATGATGATGATGATAATAATAATAATAATAATAATATTATCGTCGGAACCCGTCCGTAAAGGCAGGCCCCGTGTGCCGGTCGCGCGTCCCTCCCTCGCCCGTTACCCGGCCGTGTATTGTCTTTGAAGTATCGTCGAGAATATTATTTATTATTATTATTATTACTGTTATACTCGCGGAATACGTTGATCGTGCCGAGTGACGGAATCCGACGTATGTCCGTATTCGTTATTTATTATTCGACCGGACTTATAGAATAAATTTAAATTTAAATTATCGCGGAAATCGATTTCGAGAAAACGAAATGTACAACTATTATCGGTTCGGTTTCCAAACGTCGTACGGTTTTTGTAAACCCGGGTACAAATTTTTATCACTATCCGGTACGGTATCGTTAGATTACCCGGCAGTTTTTTTTTCCGTAAACGATATTCGTAAACCCTGTCATCTCGCGTACGACTATTGAAGAATATACCTTTTTATTAATATTTCGGATTTTCGTTAACCAAAATAAGATCGTTTTCCTTTTTTTTTTTTTTTTTTGTATACGTATATTTTCCATAAATTATTATACCCTACTTTTTTTTTCTTTTGTTCTATACGGATGTAATATTCAGCGTTTTTTCATTAAGTTTTTTATAGGTATTATAAGTTGTTTTTGTTTAATCTCCGGGTGATCACTACTTTTTACATAGTGTGTGTGCATAGTATATTGAGTAACTCTTTTTATGGTTACGACGTGCTTAAATATATAAATTGTTTATGATTAGGTGTTACGACTGTTTAATTAGTGTTCACTTTAAGTAAATGATTTCCACTTTCGATAGCTTTTACTGTCGAGTTGGCTATATACACGGATATGGTTTTCCACAATTCTTGAGACTTAGTTTAGACTTCGTGTCAACTCGATGTATGGGCAGACCGTTGGTATCATACGTTACATTTGTACGAACCACGGGTTGCCCAGTCTCAGTCAATAAAGTAACTTCGGTGTTTATAAGTGTTCTTTATTGTCTTCAGACCTTTTTTCCATTCAACATCCACTGAGCAGCCGTCAGTCAACGGTGACTTCGCCTTTATATTGTATTGAGTCGTACTACCCAGTCCGGCTCACTACATGGGTTCACATGATAAATATTGTAATTATATTAGCCAAAGATCTCGGTGAAATCGCAATACATCTCCGGTAAATATATGTCGCGGTTAGAGCACGGGGTACCGATTAAAAATCCGCAAAAATATTCAAGGGAAAAAAAATTGGGTAATGCGATGCGATGCGTGAAAAAAAAACAATGCACAGATAGTCATAGTTTATGTTATTTCTACTTCAATTACTATTTAGTAGTACCAGTAAAAATATAAATTTGAATTTTCCGCTCGACGAAATATTATTTTTTTTTTTCTCTCCTTCATACGCAATTATATGTTGATTTTTGTCGAAATATTCGCGAATAACTGTAAAAATATGCAATACTGTGCAAAATAAAAATATGCCATTAGTTTCCGACTCGTATGGTTCGCGTAACGATTACTGACAAAATCCAAAACTACGGAATGGAAAAATTATACAATTGTATGAAAATGCGCGCTCTAAGTCGCTACACTCCCGGTCGGAAACGTTTTATTATAAACAGTGCTTGAATTTTGGAGTACCCGTTCAAAATATATCAGCACACCTCGTTTTTTTTTTTTTTCCTTATAACAAACATCATGAAAATGTACGGGCACAAAGACACTTAAAATCTTCGGGTACCTACCGATATCTTCTTCTTTTTTCTTTTTTTTCTTTTTAAACTTTTGCGTCTCCGTTCAAATTTTTTGTTTTTGTCCAGCATTCGAGCACCAACTTAAATATACTTATGCGTATATTATTCCGAGCGCGTTTCAACGACATTTAAAAATAAAATCAAAAAAACTTTGCGTCTCGGGGTCACGTACAATTTCGTTCGCCGATTTATTTGATCGAAAAATCGCAATAAAAAAAAAAAAAAATAAATAAATATTTTTTTCTTTTACTTTTTTTTAACCTACCCATACACTATAAAGTACCTCTATGCGTACGGAAAATTAATTTTCATAACGTGTACATGCCTATATAATCGTGATACAAAGCAATCATTTTTCGAATACCGTCGCGGTAGGCATTATACCTATTATATATTATATAACCTACGTGTACTTTATCATTGTAAAAAAGTTTTGATTTATCGAATAAACTTTTATTACGATATGTAATAATAATAGTATTATTATTTTCGCAATAATACCCGCCGCTCGCGATTCACAATCATAATCATCGTTTGTTCAATCATCCAATCGTCGGTTTTACGTGAACTGTATCGATACGCACGAATTATTCATATATATACAGGGTGTACCGGAAACAAACGCGCGGCCCTTAGAATACATTTTTGGGATTTTTTTTTTTTTATTTTATGTCGAAACATCGGGTTAAAAATAAAAAATAAAAAAAACAACTGAATTCGTTTAAATATTATGTTGATTTGTTTTGTTTTTTTTTTTTTTTATCCGATTTCGTCTATCGGATTAGTCGTATTTTTTCCGATAGGATCATTAAAGTATTGCTTAAAAACGACGACGATAATTACGATTTTGGACACGACCTACGTACGCGAATCATAGCGAGTGAGCACTTTTTCATGTATGAGATTATCGCATAGAAATTCGTTGGTGCGGATTGTTTGTTTTATATGTTTTATGAATAAATTTTTTCGAATAAATCAGTAAAACCCGAAGTTTTTACGTGAAAAAAAAAAATAAAATATGTGCGTGTCTATTCCTAGGGCCTCGCCTTACCGTAGTTGAGGGCGACATTTGTTTCTGGTACACACTGTATAACCTTTACTGACAAACAAAAAAAAAAAAAAAAAACCGTGTTCGCGCGAGGATATTATTTCTGTTTTCTACCATTTTTGGTTCACTCGTATACCGGCGAGGGGCTGAAAGGGGACCGGAGAATCGATAATAATAATTCGCCAGACACCGCGGCGCTATACTGTATATAAATGCAGTTTACAGCGCACGTACCGAACGTCTGAGGTTAGCTCGCCCGCGAACGTGCAAAGTATGCAAATGGCGAAAATATTCAAACCGACCGTATACACACGGTACCGTAACACGTAGTGCGCGTAAATTGAATTATAAAAGTGTTAAATTCGTAGTTTTCTAATTTTCGATAATATTTTACCGGAAATATATACGTACGCGCAAATTGATTAGAACTACCGTCCAGGTGCCGAAAATAATGATATTGTTATACGTAAACGACGCGATCGGATTGTTATCCGATCCCGTTGGCCGGCCGCATCACGGTAATATTTCTTCTTCTTCTTCTTTTTTTTTTTTTTTTATCTTTTCGGGCTTTTTTCAACATTTCCCATGCCGTTTCAACGGCGCAACCGTACGCGTAAAATATACCGAACAATCGAAATCCGAAAACGTACAACATTCGAACACGCGACTCCTCATCGCGATTGTCAACCGGCCAAACTTCAAAATAAACATTTTGTTGCAAATATTACCTACGTTTTGAAACATAAAATTATATTTTGAATTGTCGATTACAACGAACAAAAATGCCATTCAACGCTTGAGTTTGAAAAAAAATGAAAAAAGAGTTACGCCAGTGTAGTATTTACGGGGAGCACTAGAGGCCCTTATCAGGGGTGATAAGGAGTTTCCATTGGCTGTACATATGTATGTATTTTTTTTTTTAAATACTATAGGCCGATAGTTGGGACGTTGGGATTGCGCAATCCATTTGTTTTGTTATTACGGCCCGGATTTATATAGAAAAAAAATCCATAAAATATGCAAATCAAAAAATCGTATTAAAAATACGACTACAGTATACGATTTATATAGTAAATACATTAGACAGTCTAGATAAATGTATAAAAAAAGTTTATTAAAAAAAAAAAATTCAGAACAAGATTATTTTTTCAATTACATTTCATGACGTTGTGTTTGAAATGCATTACGGATATTATATATATATTAAATTATTATGCGACAAGTACTAGCGTGAGGTAATACAAATTGATTTCAAGATTTCGAATTGAAAACTCCTACGGTTATCTCGAAGCACACGTTTTGTATTTGGAAAAACTTCTTTCGACGTCACGCCGTGATACAATCGGAGCATATTTAAAACACGATAAATCTTCAACATCTGACTGTTCGTCAGCTTCGTCGCATTCACTTATCTCACCGGTGTTTATACTATCGATTTTTATCAATTTAGTATATCCACCATTTTCTGACAGTACGCTCGTAAGTTTAGTACTAGCGAAATCTATCCCAATCCATAGGAAATACCGGGTTTTAATGAATATTGTAAAATATGCAACATTTATGCAACTATCCAAGAAATATGCAATTCGTATGCATTACCATTTATTTAAATATGCAACGATAACAAAAACTGCGGGCCTCGGTATTCGCCACGGCACTTTGCTCGTTGGACAGGTTACTCTTGGTGGATGCATTGAATTTATAAGAAATGATAAATCACTTGTTTCAATAAAACCATTCTGAGCAGAGCTTCAGTGTAATATATTGAACTATTATTGTCAATTTCATATAGAGTTGTGTTTTGAAATGATGAAAAATGTTAAAATATTAACTATTTCCATTAATTACGACGTATAATTTCGACAACATCGTGAAACTAGGAATTTTAAACGGTTATAAAAAAAATTGTGACTACCGATGTTGTAGATATTTCCAACATGCTTAGATTAAAGTAAATTAAACTTTAAAAAAAAAAAAATGATAGGTTTCAAAATCCAAAATTTCCCGTTTTAAAACTTAAAACCTTGAAATAATCAAAATGTCAATGAATAGCCCAAAAATTAAAACACATTTTATGAAATTTGTTCACATCGTTACAATACAGAGTTACATTTTATGTGAAAATGTCAAGTCTCTAGGAAAATTATTTTCGGATTACAAAGAAATAATAAAACTCAAGTTCGATGAAATCTTATTTTTCCGTTTTTTTTTTTTGATATTTTTAGGTAGTATTTTCTGCCGCGTTTAAAAACTAATTGGTATATCGAAAAATGTCCTAATATCAGAGTACTAACTAGACAGAATTTATTTTCGGATTACAAAGAAATAAGAAAACTCAAATTCGACGAAATCTTATTTTTCCGTTTTTTTTTTTTTTTTTTGTTTTTTTAGATAGTATTTTCTGTCGCGTTTAAAAACTAATTGGTATATCGAAAAATGACCTAATATCAGAGTACTAACTAGACAGAATTTGCTACCGGAAACAGAATATGAGTGTATAGATCGGATGAATCGTTCTGGTAGAAAAAGCGTTTACAGAATAATTATAAAAATTGAAAAATAATAAACATCATTGTAAAACCTAAAAACTAACTATAGAATCTACACATTACGAAACATCGGTATTTTAATGAAAATTATTCTTGGTGAATTGTAGTGGAATAGCTGCATTTTCATACAAACCCGGACCCTAAATTATTATATTATATTTATCCGTATCAGAAAAATACATATAAATCGTATATATGATATAAGCGAATCAAATATTACAATTACCCGGTCATAACTTAACGAAACATTTAATGCAACACACCGATAGACAAATTATTTTCATACTCGCAAATAACCTTTGTTTGAATACATATTAAAATACAATATACACGAATTACGAGTAAATAATTGAAACATGGATATTGTAATGAATTTCAATTATCCGGTACAGATATTGTTCGAATAATAAAACGCGTGTACCAATCCACTTAAAATTATTAAACGTCTGGAAAACGTAAGAATAATACAATTTAGAAAATTACTATTATATTGTTTTTATTCGATGTACAATGGTAACAATAATAACGCCGAACAATAGAATGAACGGTAATTTCGGGTATTGGATTTAAATTCCAAAAGCTCTTCGGGAAGAGCTTTTGCGGATGATCCACTAAAGGGACGGCCAAGAACACCGGGGACTGCGGGAAATCCGGATGTATAATAATTTTAAATAATACAAAATAAAGCATTATATTGAAATCGGATCTGAGTAGATAATAATAATAATAATAATAAAAATATAGTACGAAAAAAAAAAAAAAGAATAAAAAAGGTGGAAAACACAATATTATTTTATTCGTCCGACAATACCGTAGCTTTTTATAAAGAAAAAAAAAGTCAATAAGACTTTGTAAAATAAAACTCGATCCGGAAGAATAACATTTCTATATAAACACCAAATTCGACGACGATACCGTATACTCGTATACTCGAATAATATTAACTAAAATCGATATAAAAATTTTTTTTTTTTTTTTAAAACAATTTTTTGCCTCTAAAAGCGACTGTATTCGACTGTTACCGACGAGTTATTTTAGATTTTACGTGTCGCGTGTGTGAAGAGTCAAATTAAAAACATCTCCCCCTCCCCGACACGCACTCAAATCATATCGTACTCATATATGCACACGTCGTGAATCGTATTTTTTATTTTATAATAGAGTACGAACAACAAATATTTTTTTCCGTTTACAACATTTACACAGATATTTTCAGACTCGTTAAAAATAATATAACCCATACGAGGTTGCACACAATGTTAAACAATACCTTTTTGAGACACTGTTCCGAATAATTTAGATTTTTTTATTTTTTTTTTTTTTTTTATCTGCTATAAATGTATGCGTACAATTACGCATACGTATACAATGAAGGCGACGCGATTCTTTTAATTTTACGTTTACGTTTCAACATATATTATTTTACTTTTAGCGACCTATTTTTTTGTGAGTGTTTTTTTTTTTTTTTTTTTTTTTAATATTTCCCATTTTCCAGAGGATTTTAATTTTTTTTTCTTCTGAAAATCGCATCAGTTCACGTATAATACCCAATGTTGTATAATGTTAAGACGCAGATGAGTAAACTTTAAAGATAAAAAATAATTGCTCCGAAATCGTCTAGATAGAGAAAAATATAACAAATATTTAAATTATCTCGGATAAAAACGTAATAGCAATAAAAATAAAAAATGTAAACTAAAAAGACTAATTGTCTTTTATATTGTTTTATCTTAGATAAACTTCGTATCGAAATGGCAATCGAAATGTCTCGTCCGGATAAAATAAAAGACAAAAAAATATTATACAGATAGATAAGTCTCTCCTATTGAAATCTAAAACGAATATCAACAACAAATTAACAATTTACAAGTCTTTACTCAGGTCGCTATGGACACACGGCATCCAACTATGGAGAGTCGCTAAACCTTCCGACAACCGAACAATCCAAGCCTTCTAGTCCGTTTGTATTCGTCTGGTTTCACGTCTGCGCACTGGTACATTTCCAACATCAATCTCCACAAAGATCAAAACCTATTACACCAGATTTCGCAATAAACTCCAATCTCATACAATTGCACACATCACTAAACTATCGACTATCATACTTCCCGATAACCCGCGTCACAGACTCAAAATAAAATGGTGTAGGGACCTTCTTCTTTAGTACGTAATCAAGCAACTGGGTGAACTTACCGCTGGGTAACCTCCCACCTAACCATAAAACGTCTTATTTATTATAATGTCGCTTTGCTGGATGGCCTCCATAATCTTAAGATTTGCTGTCACTTATCTAACCTAACCTACTTAATGTACAAACGGGTATAGATTGTAGGTGTTCTTTAGTAAAAAAAAAAAAAAAAAAAAATGGATAAGTCTCAACCCCGATTAGCCGATACTTAACATTAACCGGCGACAAATAATCCATAAGCGGATTGGCGTGAAAACATTGCGTTTGGAGAAATACCTCTCCGTAGGATAGACAGAAAATAGTGTCGTACGCGTATATTGTAAAAACTGTAGGGAATCGGATGGATCGGATGTTGAAAACGAGGCGGGCACGCCGTATATACAGTACGGAATAATATCGTATCGGTCATTATAAACTCCGGTAAACTGACTGAACGTACCCGACGTAATATTTAATAACACCCGCGATACACGACTGCGGGGTAAAAACGGTCGGCAAGCCGTAAACAAATATCGAGGGGGTTACGATATGACGGAGGACAATAAACGACGTTTCGATCAAACTTTTCGATTATTCTCTATTTCCGGGTGAGAAGCGTAATACGAATCGATAAACTTTGGTTAATTTGACAAATGCACGTCGACATGAAAAGAATAAGTAAAATGCAAAATAACGTGTACATGTGTTTCCGCCGTAATTATTATTATTATTGTTCTCGGTCGCGTTTGTTACACCGACAAAGAACGAAATTTCCCCAACGGAATTCGTCCAAATGCACGCGGACTAATTGGTTGACGATTACCTCCCCCCCCACATCATCTTTTCCGTTTTCGGTTATGGTTTTCGGTTTTATAGTTATTTCCAGAGAACCTAACCCCTGCAACGGGTTTCGGCGGTTGAATATCATTAGAGATAATTCCAATGAGATGTGACGAGGTGTGGTATGATGAGGTGGTTCGGGAACCACGCGACGAGATAAAATGAGTAAGGCGGGCTGCACACTGAAGAAACTAATTTCATGAAATGTGAAACTTTAGTTTCATGAAACCATACAATTTAAAATCAAATAGATACGCACACTGAGTTTCGTGAAACTTTTAATTTTTGTTTCAACAATAAAGTTTCGTATAAATTATAAATAAATAAATAATAATAATATAATTAATATATAACTAATATGATATTATTATAAATTTTGTATGTTCATGTTATTTATGTTATATTTATCATATTTTAGTATTATATATATACATACACTATACACTGTAGTATATACAGCATAGTAACAATAGTAAATACTATCGTACTAATTTAATAGTGTTTGTATATACGACATAATAATCTCCATAATAAAATCCCATAAATGGATCGACGTTTTTACCAATATTATCATTGTTTTTTTTTTTTTTATTTTATACAAGTACTAAATGATGAAAAGTAACTTGAGACATTCTGTAGAAACTTTGGAATTTATCCTCATCGGCGGTTAATTCCTTTGCAATTACATAGCTACTATGCTGTTTATCATTTAAAATTGGATGAATCCAATACCTACGTTTCCTTTTTTTTTTTTTGATACGAAGCCACCAATACAACATTAACACATCCTCATCATCAGACGACATTGTCGAAACTATACATTTTTTTGTTGCACCAGTGTACGCAAATAGGAAATTAGTTTCATAAAACTATTTTCATGAAATTGGTTTCATAAACCAATTTCTTCAGTGTGCAGCCCCGCCTAAGAGTAGTGTTACGGATCAATGTGGACGGGGACATGCGCGGACCCTGGTTAAATTAGATAGACAAATTTAAATGCAGCTGTGGCTATGAGATTTTCCTTTTTAAACGTGTACGGCGATAACCGATTGGAGATACCTCTATTATCAACGTACATATAATTATCAAACGATACGTGAACCTTGAATGTTGCCACCAACAACAGTACACATAACACAATATATCTACTTTTCGTATACGGTCGACGATGACTTCAAAACCAATGTATAGTAATAACCACGATAGAAATCAGTGTACGCGTATTGGCGTATAACCTAACCTAACCTACCTAATAAGTGTTTTTTACTTTATATTCATTATGTTAATTGAATTTATTGAATTTTATTCCTATATATGATATTATAAGGTCAACTCGTAAGAGCAATTGTGCTAATACAATAACGGGTTTTTATTGATCGATTTAATTCATTTTGTGTTAATTATCAATGTACCTAAGAGTTGATGAATTATATAACTAGTAAAAATACGTTAAGAACCTATAAGGGGTGTAAAAATTAAAAACATTTTCAAACAATATTAGTATTGGTTTAAATTGGTAAAATATGCAAAAGTTAGGAATTGTTTATATTAGGATTTATTTAGTGTTTTTACCAAAAATGTATTACAGTCAAATAACGGTTTTTGAGTGGAGCTCGGTAAAGTGGTAAGGTTAGACGGATTGTGTTACTCATGATTTTTTTTTTAGAAAAAAACAGTGAAGAATATTATAGAAACAATGTTTAAATAAAGTGCAGCCAGTCAAGAAAATCCCAACTTTAAATATACGACACGGGCAATTTAGAGGCATTTTTACTAACCGAAAAGCGTTTTCTGAGAGAAAAAACCCCTTGTTACAGACAATAGCTTGTTCGCTACACTCGGAATCTAAAACCTGAACATTTAATTTCCATGTATTTTGTTAAACTAATATTCGAGTATTGAGTATATAGAACGTAGTGACTAGTGGTAAGGAGATGTGAGTTTTTTTTTTATTCCATATCCGATATTTGCTACCGACGTAAAACCGATATCCTATCAGATATATGAAAAAGGAAACCGTGAGCCGATATCGGAATTAACTGATGAAATTTGCAAGGTTTTAATTAAAGTTTTCTCTGGTTTTTTTTTTTTCTATACTCGTTTGAAAATAAAATAAACATGTGACAACAAAATATTACTGTATACGGTGTGTTTAACGTAGCCGGCGATCGGTTTTTTTTTTTTTGTTTACTCTGGCAGGTAGTATGGCATCCACCACCGACTAGCGATGGTACACACCGTTGTAGTGTTGGCAGCGTGCGGCCTGCTGTCGGCCGCGTTCGTGGACTTGGCGTGGTCGGCCAACGGCCCGGTCATCCAGCAATGTCCCGCGCACGGGGAAATCGCGCCGTGCGTGTGCACGGTCAAGAAGAACGGCGGACTGGACATACTGTGCGAGTTCACCGACCTCCAGCACATATCCAAAACGATGGCGGTGCTCAAGGGCAAACCTTCGCTTGTCATATTCTACCTGAAGCTCCGGCACAACAACCTGCCTAAGCTCCAGGGTTTCGTGTTCTTGGGCATGGACATCCGGCACCTGACCATTCACAACAGCACTTTGGCCGTAGTCGAGGAATCCTCGCTCAGTTCAATCGGTGAGCGGCAGGCGGTTTGATCGATTGAATTTAAGAAAAAAAAAAATAACAATAATAATAATAATTCAAATTTAACGACAGGCCGTTTTTTGTAACGAATATACCCTCTCTTTGAAAATATAATAATTGTCCACGGGTAGTAGAAGAGCCCGATCTGAAAATTTAGTATCGGTTCCATCCAGAATTTATTCTTGCGGATACAGAGTAGGCAAAATCATTTTTCGTCATGTGTCCGCTTAGATACGGCAAACAGTCCTAAAAACAATCGCTCTAAAGAAATTACTTTTACTGCAGTAATGCGCTTAAAAAATGACCCAACGTTTTAAATGCAAACGAAAAAAATGAAAATTTTTTTTGTTTTCCATAAAGTTCGTAAATAATATTGATAAATTACACTTAAAGATATTTACTAAACTAAGTTAAAATTGTTTATTAAAAGAAAAAACTAAATTAACAATTTTTGTTTAAAGTTATTTTCTAACATTTTATTATTATTTTTTTTAACTAGTTGAGTTAAAAGTTATCAAAATCACTTGACTTAAAACTTTGTAACTAGTTACTGGCCAGCTTTGCATAAATAGAACAATTGACAAGCAACTACTATTAAAACAAAATTTCATGAGGAGAAAATTTTAATTGCCTACATTTATACTATTGATTCATATAACGAATAAATATGCACCACACACTAACAAAACAAACGACCTATAAATGCTAAAAATGGAAAAACAGCAAAAAATGCAAAATAAATGATACACTTTTGAAGTGTCTTTTACACGAATAAAAAAAGCATTGTTTCTGATCAGTGCCCCTCCCCCCCAAAAAAAAAATGCACTTTGCGTTGAAATCCGAGCCCTAACTGTTAAATATGTGGTCATGTCTACGAAATTTGCACGTTTCTTTTGGTCCTCCCGGTCAGGGCTAACGTAACGAACGTTTATCAATTTTTTCTGCAATTAATTTTAATATTACGATCGTTATTCTATAGGCAGTAGATATATACACATATATTTTATATCGTGGTGGATAATCGTATTTTCGTTTATGACTTTCGGAGCACTCGACAAAAATGACCAAAACCTATAATAGTTTAAGGCAGCCAACCTTTTTAGTTGTGCGGACCACCAATTTTGTAAAAAAAAAAAATCTATGAGGCCCACCTATATACGTGAGCACATATATTTATATACATACGGCAGTTATTAGAAACAAAAGAATTTAAAAAATCAATTGTTTATTAAGAAAAACACTATTACAATCTGTTCATAATAAACGAATTGCAAAATTACATCCAAACGTTCGATAGCGTCAATTGTATACTAATCGGAACACTGTAGACTGTAGAGTGTAGATAATATTGATAAATCTTATTATAACCAGAAATATTATTAGGCATATAATAAAAATGTGTAATAATATTATTTTAAATATACAATATATTTAATATTACATGGTTCACGGCCCAGTACCACGCTTGTGGGTTGGGAACCGCTGGTTTAAGGCATTGACTAAACGAAATCTTTTAAGAAATCTTAAAAGAAATCGCCGAACTGTATATGGGATTTAAATATTTAAAACGTCACCGGCCGCCACCGGTGGGTACCCGCGATATAAATAATAGAGTCGCAAAGTTGTATGCTCTCGGCGGCAATGACGTAACTACGGATTTCGGATTTTTTATTTTTTTATTTTTTTTTGTAAACGGTAACCCTGTTCGGTGGGAGGTCGCCGGATCGTACGGTTTTCCCGCCTCGGCCGATCAATAACGCGCCATTTTGAATATTTAAAACGCAATGCCAAATAATAAAATAATTCGTCGGATAAAAACTAATTAAAATAATGTTATACGAAACGGAATTTATTATCATAATAAAATTAGACGGAAACGACACGCGAATAATTCAACGATTTTTAAAAAAAAAAAAAAAAAAAAAAAAAAAAAAAAACAATTTTTACCTTTTTGTCGAACGCTCGCACGCGGATAAAACCATTTCGGGAATATATAATATATATATTATTATTTCGCGCGTTCTATTCGGACAATAAAAAAAAAAATTATTCAATACATAAAAAATACACCCGACACAATGATATTTTATTTATTTGCCGTCGGTTTCGTGAACTAACCCGTCGGAAATTCCCCGACGGACTGTCCACGCGTACATTTATATATTAGATCGTACAGGTGCGCGCCTTACATTTGCTACACGAGAACACTATGTTGTAAATTCGATTACACCAAGCCTTCGGGCCGAATTAACAAACGAAAATACCTACGTGTCTAACAAATTTTTTTATTTATCTCTCTCGCTATCGTTTGCTCATAAACACCGTCAATTTACGGCTTTCCCGCGCCGAAATACGTTCTCGGACCCGCCGCTCCGGGACGGACGACCACTTGCGCTTTTATAAAAAAAAATTTCCACATTTTCCGCGTTCACGGCGACCATTGAATCGACTCCCAATAATATTTTTTCAATGGGCGGTTCTCCGATTATAAACGTTGAAAAAGTAGGCGAAATTAATACTCCGAGCAACACAGTGCCGGGGATTACTGTCAGAAGTCGTTTTATATTGATTTTGAAAATGCTATACACAATGCAAATAAATAAGGTTTGGCCGTTGAATAAAATTCGCGGTTGTCGGTTTCACCAAGGACAAACACGGTGTAGAACAATACAAAAATTGGGCCTTTCTATAGAGTATGAACAAAAAAACAGAAATATGCGAATATTTGACGCATATGTTTGGACATTTACCATTTCTATATCCGCAATCAGTCGGCGATTGATTTTCATTCGAACTAGCCGAGATACTATCAAGCGATGAACAACTTAGACAATTTACGGTCTATTTAGTTAAAAGTAATTCTTTGTTGCCGCCTCCAATTCGGGCAGACAAAAAGCAGTAGTGTTCGTGCCGCACAACTAATTCGTGCGAATATAATCATTCTAATTTGAATTCCCAATTTTATTTGCCGCATCCAAATATTTACACATCTCTTAGTTGGTTTTCGAAATTATTATAAGAAACTCTAATAAAGAAAGACCACACAAAATATATATGTTCAATATAAAATACAATATATAGATAATCAAAAATTAAAAAGTAGGACAATTGTGTAATATCCTGATTTCAATAAATACAAGCACCGGCTAACAAGTTTAAGCCCATAAGATAATATTATTTATATTATTGTTATTTGATTTCGACTTTATTATTCATATTTTAATTTGTCATTATATTTCACTTGTGATTATATATGCCTATTAAACTATTTTGATGTATGATTAAATTATTGTTATTAACAACTTTGATAACCAATGTATCTATGAAATAAATGTTGAGGGAGTCAATTCAATAGGTTAAAGTATGGACTGCCTAAGTTTGGGAACCAATTCAGTAACCCCGACATTAACACGAGCAATAAATTACAATCTCGAAATGTTTAATCGTTCTTTAAAACCCCTTATACATATTCCTGTATAGGTTTTTTATATGGGCAATTAACTCAGCAACGATTTTATCGGTTTTTTTTTTTTTAATTTCCATACTGCATATGCATTTTACAGTGTACTCGGTTCGGAAATATACTTTTATTTTAAAATAATAATTTAAATTTCACGTGTATCGATATCCCGCGGTATTGTTGAGCTCGAACTTGACATTTTATTTTTATATATATATATAACAATACTGGCGGCACGTGAAAGTTAATAAACGGCCATTTTTCTAATAAAATACCGATAAAAAAATAATAATAATAATAATAATAAAATAATAAGTAACGTATAACAAAGACGCGGTAGTTTAATTTTCAGCAACGAATTTAAAAGTTTCCCGTTCCTAGGGAAAACGATGAAAACGCGATGATAAACTTAATATCCACGATTTATGATAAACGCAAAATTACGTTTGTTATACGAAAATTCGACACTAAAGTTTTACCGCTCCCCCCACACACACCCTCCCGTCTTTCAGACGGTATAAAATATACGGAAAATAAGCGTATAATATACGCGATTCGAGTAAAAACCACTGTTTTATTATTATAACGAACCGATATAGCAGAGAAAACTTTTCTCCGAGGGGTGACTTATCATTGAATCGTATCGGTATACGTTTTATTCGACCGCGGAGATATTTTAATAATTTTTATAAAAAAAAAAAAAACCGCTGACCGCGTGTTCACGATATTGAGGTACCACTTAATATGTTCGTTGGACGAATGAAATGGGGTTTTCAGAAAGTGATAGAATGTGAACCGAAATGCATATATTTTAATAGATTTCAAATGTTCAACCGATTCAGTAAGCGCGTGCGCAATAGTATCCATTTTTTTTTTTTTTTTTTTTTTTAACGGGCGATTGCAATTTTTTTTTGCAGATTCGGGTAGAGTAATTTTTTTTTAAAACAGTTTTCGTATTAAAAGTTTTTTTTTTTTTTTCAATTGCAATATTTGCAAAGCTATGGGATGTTGAAATGTAATATTTACGAATATTATCTGATTTTAACGAAATTTTTATAATGAAATTTATAATTGATATTATTAATTTTTTTGTTTGTACCCAAAGAAGATTAATAAACACTAGTCATTTTCAATCGTAATTTACTCTATTTTTACCAATTTATACTAGTGAGATAAAATCAAAAATAACTGAAGGTAATGAAAATGATAAGACTTTTAATACGTTTTATTCGACAAATTGCACAAAATGTCCATCTTGAATTTCCGAACACGATTCTAAATGACTCAACGATTCACGTGATGTTACTGCAGCTTTTATTAGTTGCTCTTCACTCAAATTATTGCACTCGTTAAAAACGGATTGTTCGTAACGTCCCGTAACTTTGTCAATTTCGGAATTAAAACAAAAACTTCATATAGAAAATGTGTTGAAGAAAAATTCCTCTACTCGTATCTGTAGGGAAAAATTATAAAGTTTCCGTTTGGAAAAAAAAAAAAAAATAATAAAAATAAAATAAAATAAATCGTATCGCGCGCGCGCTTGCCGAAAGGGTTAAACATTTGAAATCTATCTGAAAATGTATATATTAAACCGATGATATTTCGCTCGTACTTGTGAATCATAATAAAATATGCGTTTGTGTTGTGTGCCCCGAAGGAAAAGCCCTCACCCAGTTGGACCTGTCCCAGAATTCGTTGGTCAGCGTACCGACGCCGGCGCTGAAGAGCTTGGACCACCTGCTCATATTCAATTTGAACCACAACAAAATCAACGCGATACATTCCAACGCTTTCGAGGGCATGAGCACACTGGAGATATTGACTCTGTACGAAAATCGGCTTACGAACATTGAGCGCAACGCGTTCGCCGGCACGGAAAAGTAAATATATTTTTTTTTTTTTTTTCACCGACTGTTACCCGCGACTTCGTACCCCGTAGACCTTCGTTAATGCCTGCTTTTGAATTTTCGAATATCCCGAAACACCTGTTTCTCTTAATCTCTGACCACGCACCCCGTTCACATTTGTCCTCGTCCGTACTCCGTCTAACGTTGCGCCGAAACGACCAGCGACCCCGCCCGCAAAAAAACATATATACGGTTCAACGGTTTTCCGAGCAGCGGACAGTAATTTCATTGCAGACCATTTTTAACATCCATTTTATGGATTTAACATAAAAATAAAATTACGGATTTTCATCGCCCGTGTTACCCCCTACGGGGATGCATTTTCGAAAATCCTTCCATCCTTCCTAATTGCCGACATTTCAAGTTTCTAATTCCAGCGCGGTATTGGCTGTGCATTAGTAGACCGTTAGTCGGTCAGTTAGTTTCTCATTTTTAGTAAAAATTTCAGCTTTACAACAATTGAAAGCAACGCCTTTTCCCCTAATTTATCCTCAATTTCGAAAAATCATGAAAATAGTTATTAGCGATTTAATAGTGACGTTACTCACGCGCCATATCTGAAGTGTCTAATAATTATAGTTACGGAAATAAGCGAAAATATAAATTCTCTTTATTCCCTATATCGTGGGAATTTCAAAAAATCAGGCCTTATCCCTTGTTATAAAGGAACCTGTGTGTAAAATGCCAGCTTTATAGGCCTTTATAGGCAATGGTTTGGGCTGGGCGTCGATGAGTCTTGACTGACTAGTCAATGAGTCAGGACTTTTCTTTTTATATATTTTATATTATTATCACAATCGTACACAACGTATACGAATAATAACAATTAAAAAATCCTTATCGTTACGTTAAAATTATTATAATATGCCGGTCCGTAGGAAACTCAAACGTTTGAACATCGGCGGCAACGAGTTGAGCCGTGTGCCCACCGAAGCCCTGCAGACGATGGACAATTTGAAAAAACTCGAAATCCAAGAGAACAAAATTACATCGATCAAGGAGGGCGACTTCATAGGTATATTATAAAAATTATTACATTTTATACTTGTATCTCCCTATAAAATTCCGTCCGATCGTTTAAGGTTTGGAAACGTTGGACATGCTTATCTTGGCGCACAATTACATCAAGTCCATACCGGCAAATGTTTTTAAATGTTTGCCAATGTTGAATTCATTGGAGTTGGACGGAAATCAAATATCGCACATAGACAAAGACGCTTTTGTCGGTCTGGAAGGTAAATATTTAAAAAAAAAACTGTCATTATTATATTGCATGTGCGCAAAATTAATAACGGGTATGGATAGGATAAGGAAACAATAATAGAAAGCGTTGGATACTCGAGTTTGTCACGGTTGTATTAAACAGATACGGGTACTTACGGACAGGGGCTGAAACCGGAACCTTTTTTTTAGAAACCATACTTCTCGATTTAAGAAGCCGGAATCAGAATTAGAATCTCTTAAATATAATACACACTTTTTACGGTTCTTTTAGGTCCTTATCGGTTCTAAGGAATAACTGAACGTTTGAAATTGAATTTTGTTTTAATCGAATAAATACAAATTGTCCATAGTAATAATTTTCTTTGAAATTTATAATTCGTGTATTTATGGTGTTTTTAACTTGGAATAATCATATTATACGACCGTCAGCGATTTTTATCTACAAATCAAAATATACATTTATTATGCTAATTATACCGGCTGCCTTAGTAATCAGATAAAATGTCTGTAATCATGCTTGAATTCGTAATGATGTTTACTTGAAAATGCCTTTTCCAAATTTTGGAAATTGAACACAATATAATAATAATAGTAAGAATAGAGTTTATTATTGTCACCAAATAATCATTTTTTTGATAGTTTTATTATTGAAAAAAAAAAAAATTCCTAATAAGCATAGGTAATGCTATTTGAAACTGTACATTTTTAAGAACCGGTATTAACCGGAACCCATATTTTATAATTTGAAGAATCGGAACCGATTTTTGTTGGTTTTTTAAAAAAAAAACTGAACTCGAACCAGAACCGATAAAATCATTAGGGTTCTAGTCACTGTTTACGGACAAATGCGTACATTTTTTTATACTTGTAAATCCAGACGCGTTCGGGTTTAGATATTGTTGGTTCCTATTGGAAATCGTGTCTTTTCTCCGTTAATCCACAATAATTTCGGTAAATAATTTAACGAGTATATCACAGTGTCGACTGCGTGTCTATAAATATTGACCGGCATTACCGTTTTTGAGCGTGTTTAAAAAACCGAGAAAATAAAAACAAAAATGTAAATCGCAAATAAATAATAAAAAAAAATAACAAAAACAAGCCTACTTAAAACTGTAATAATTATTACTCGCTGTTGCTCGGCACTCAGAATTTGAACTTGTTGATGATAAGTCGACAGCGGCAATTCCGTAAATGCGTCGAAAAACCTATTTAAACAATCGTAGCGAGTAATAAAATTGTTGCATGTTCGGAGTTCATAATGACGAAAGACAATGCATAAACTGAAGTATAAAAATTTAAATAACAATTACCCGGGTCGTTTTATTAGGTACATATTTTTATTCGCTGTTCTCGGTATTATTATGTTATCCCGTTGAAATAAACAAGAATTTAGCCATTTAAAGGTACTACGAGTTATTTTTAGGTAATATTTTATTAGTTTTTTTTAAATTCCGAAAGTAGCGAGGAATGTATTTTAATTTCGTTAGGATGGAAATCAATTGCTAATAATATATGTATGAAAAAAAAGGGCATAGCGAAAAATTGTTTTTAAGTGCACAAGAAAAACTGTAAAATAAAAATCGGTGCAGAATTTATAGCATTCAAGGAGTCGATTTATGAGTTTCGAGAATTCAATTATTTCGTTTAGCCGAATCAGAGAATCGTAAAATCCAACCGTTTTCCTTTAGTACTGTAGTAAAATGAAGAAATTTAATTTCTTGAAAAACGTTTGGTTTTCTTTTTTTATGTATATATCGCAAGCATTGTGCATGCCAATGGCGTATATAATAAGGGTTTTGGGGTTCAAACGTCCACTTACCTATTTCTAAAATCCCAATTAGTAAATAAATATTACAAAGTAAAAAAAATTAATATGTTTGAATGTGCTACGCAATTTACTTAAAATTCATTTTTATATCCCAGATTCTTTAGAATCGTTGTTTTTTGTGTGGTTTTTTTCATTGTAACCTATTACGAATAATTTAAAGGCAACCCCACCCACCCATAAATAATCTATACCTAGTCTTTGGTGCACGCTGTACAGTGTACCTTTTATCTCGATAGAATATATTTACTTATTTGTGAATTCAAATGTGTATTTTATACGTAATACCGAATAAATCCTCCTTGTGGGATTAATAAGAGACATTCGAATTAAATATGTCCTCTTGTTAGAATATTACCATAATAATCTTTGGCTGAAACATTTGGAATTCGTGCGAACGAAAATCGTGTATCGATGAGTGTTTTATTGTAAAACATGAATATGGGGCTAAATTCACTTAAAACAGTGGAGGGGGATCCGGACATACTTAGGTAGGTGGGAATTTGTTGGAAAAGGATACAAAAGTCATTTAGTTTATTTACGGTTCCGAGTGCAATTCGTTTAATCATCTGGATAGGTTGGACAACTAGACGTTTAAAATTCTGAAAGTAGCGTAGAATGTATTGGTTTTACAACGGTGTGTACCGTTATTTTCTGTCTATGTACAGTTAATAATTTCTACCAGAAATATTGCTCCGAGCATAGACTTCAGAGGTGATTTTTAGTAGCAAATTTTATCGTTTAACCGAACTTTGCTCGGAATCGTTTTGTAATCGTATGTAATTGTTGCGTACAGAGCTAAATTAGATTACCACTTTTTTTTTATTATTATTATTATTATTTGTGTGTAACCAAGGGAACACAAAAAATAAAACAAATTTAGCACTGAACATCCGTATGGAAATTGAAAAAAAATCTCGTTTCGACATGTTATCGGACCCCGTCCACCCAGGTACGAAAATTCAGTTATTTTCTTTGTCTCTGACCGGCGGTGTATCGTCAATTATTGTTTGTTTCTGAATTTTTCTTTTAGAAAAACTATTGGGAATCTAGACAAATGTATATAAATAATAGGATCTCCTCGACAAACGAGTTTATTTATTTAAAAACGCATACCTATACCTAATACCGAAAACCGAACCGTAAATTAAACGAATGAAAATAACACTTTGGATCAACAATACCCAGTAGGTAATCGCCTTACACGTTGGTACAATAAAAAAACATTTGTTCGAAAAGATTTCTATATACCGGTCGAAAACTTGGAAAACAAAAATAAGAAAGATATTCCCTCTGCCACGGATAAGAAAAACATTTATTATCACGACGACGGGGGGATAGGTTTCGAGTGTGAAACATCTCGACACGATCGAGATATCGAACGAATTAATGGCTCTTATTTTTGTTCGGTTTTTATTTTCTCGCTTGAGTATCGAATTCCCGTACGCACGCGTTAAATTATATATGAAAATAATAATATTTGCATCGTACCGAAATTTTAAGCATTTAAACGGACCAAACAAATTGTAACCCGCGTAAAAACAATAGAAATTTCAAACAGCTTAAAACACCTAAAGATAACACCGGAATATTTTGTAAATTGTACCTCATTTATTAAATGCTGATCAAAACAAAAATACCCGGTGAAAATTCCAGGTCTCTACGGTAATTTTTTACCGACTAACTAAGAAAAATGTAAAAAAAAAAATATCCCCAAATGAATTGCAATTAGATAATAATTGCCACCAGAAACCGTCTATCGATGTTGACGGTCGGAACAAGATTTCGGGTCGAAAAGTCGTTTACAGACAGAAAAAAAAAGGGGGAAAAAAGCACATGACCTAAATATGTAAAATAATTTGTAGGCACAATCGTTTCGCTTAGAATCTAAACCGGTGAGTTTAATATACGGAACTTTATTATACGAAAGTGTCCAATTTGCGATATAAATAATAACTAGGGGGAGGGGGGTCGCCTATATTATAACGAATGTGTAAAATGCGTTCTCGACTACAACCCCTCGAACCTAACGTTCCCGCCCTCACGACGACCGAGTATCCGAATATAATATTATAAACGATCCCGACTCGGTTTTCGTGTCGTACTACTAATTCTGTACTATGTGCACGGCGGTGGCGTGCGTGACGGTGAAAAAAAGAAGAAGAAAGAATATAAATATACATAAAAAAAAAAAAAAATACTGAAAGCCACTCGGAACGGGCGTAAAAGAAAAGTCGAGGAGGCCCGAGGGGAGGGGGGGGGGGTGAAGAAAAAAATACACGCTCGTTAAAAATAAATTACGGAAACGGATTTTCGACGGGCGAGTAGTAGCAACCGGGGGACTGGGGGTGTTTCTCTCGGTACAAGAAGTGTCAAAAGCACAGGGACAAGCGTGTCCGTTTTCATTTAAGCGGGTCGGAAATAGCTATGGGCGAGTCGACGTTATATTATAACCTTGTGCGAGGTTTTTAAACGACGCCTTTCTCGGCTTGAAATATTTATGTCGCCGGTTTCTTGTCGTTTTCCGACCCCTTACTGACGGAAGAGGAAAAAGAAAACTTGTCAAAACGCGTGTGTACGTGACTCGACACGTGCTCATATTCTCGTTTCTTTTATCGCCAACCACCGATTGTCCACGACGGTATTGAGTAAATTTGATATTTTTTTTTTTTTTTTTTTTTACTATCATTTTTAGTAATGATTTTAACTTTTCACTCTTTCATCCGGACCAAGCGCCGAGCATATCTAGAATTACACCTAGATTAGAAAAAAACAGTATTATTAATTATTCATATCCGTGTTCAAATGACTCTTTCCTACTCCTCATCCGGTCTTAGTGACGGCATAGGCATTAGACCTTCTATCGAGATTAATGTAAAAACGCGTCGTGTTTGAATTTTGAACGGTATCTTCAAAGCACCTTACTACGGGGTAATGGATTTCTAATTTAATTCCAAATACACAATTTCAATTTACTCCATCCTAAAATAATCAGCATTTTAATTTTACTTTGATCAAACATTTTAACGAGTAATAATAAACATTTAACATTTACCTTAAAGCAGGGTTAACTAAGACCGAACCACATTAAGTGAGTAAAAGTTCTTGCAGACCACATACGCTTTTAAAATAATACATTTGATTTATAATTATACATAATCGTGGATAGTGAATAGAAATACGTTTCATGTATTATATTTATTGTAATTACAAGGAAAAAAAATACATGTATTAAAAGAAGTTCTTCTTTTAAAACATACTAAAAAAAAAACAAAACTAATGTGAAATTTTAAATTGCTTTTTTTGCGACAGTAATAAATCAATATCCGGACCGATTGACGTTGTAGCAATCTATTTGTGTATACTGTGCAGTGTACGCGTATTTATAGGTATACTTATTAGTGATTTAACTTTATATTGACTTTGTTAATTTAATATATAATTTATATTTGTCCATTTTATTTCAATATAATATTATAAGGTCAAAAAATATTCTCAAACAGTATCAGTATTGGTAAATATTTTTTTAGAAAAAAATTAAGAATTGTTTATATTAGGATTTAATTTATGTTTTGGCCAAGATGCCCCTTCCCTCCCGTAAATAAGTTCTGGATGTGCGCTCGGGATGGAAAAACGAGGAGTGGAAACCCGGAAGAACATTTTCTACTTTGGTTAGATACGATTGAGAGTTTGGGCATGAGGATTGCTGGGCCGTAGACGATGTGGAAGACCGAGTCAAGTGGAGAATGCATTAAGGTCAAGACAGAAAGGCGAGGATAAAGAACAAGGTTGTGATTGGAAATTACAAATAGCTTCTATATGATCATATTCATGTTCATGGAATAAATAAACGGTTCGTGGGTTAATCGTCCATACCCGCTATAGGACTCTTTTTTTTTTTTTTTTTTCGTATAATTTTGCTTTATCCGGTTGTTTTGTATGGACAGTGGCGTACTCGGTACTTGGTCAACTCTCGTCAACAGTAATGGATAATTGATAATTTATTACAATCAAATAACGGTCGTTGAGTGGAGCTCGGTAAATTGGTAATGTTGGACGGGGGTGTGTTATTTTTTTTTTTTTTTTTTAGAAAAACAGTAAAGAATATTATAGGGAAAATGTTCAAATAATGTACCGCCAGTAAAAATATTGTCAACTTTTAAACGGACACGGGGACACGGTCAGTCGGCGAGCATTTATTTACTAACCGGGGGGGGGGGAAAAGGTGTTTCGACCAAGATGCCTCCTCCTCGCCTCCCAACCGCCCGTAAATAACCTCTGGATCGGCGTGCGGTTGGGACAGCGGGAACCGGCGGGCGATCCGGCCAATCGGATCGTAGTGGTTCCGAGTGCACATCCGTAACAATTATGCAAAACCGATAATATAATATATTATTTATTACGATTAACCACCGCGGTGATCGATTATAATAATAATAATAATAATAATATTATTATTATTATTATTATATCCATCGGTGGCCGTTGCGGCTGATGCTGCGGCTGCCGGTTTATTACCGCGCGCTCGCACGCCCCGGTAATAAAACGTCGTATACTATGTCATTTTACTACCGGCCCCATTATCAGTCGTGTGCCGCGCGCGCCCGCACCGACACGCTATATGTCATAATATACGTGTTTTTAGTTCATCGCCGTTAACGGCTTAACGACGGTTCATAATAAACTTTTCCCGGCGGGATACCGACCGGTCGAGCCGCACCAAACTCCAAAACTACATTACTATTGTACCGTATACCTATATATATATATATATATATACCTAACCTAACCTAACCTAACCTATATACGTATACATCCGTCGCGGACGGATATCAGTGGAAATTATCAAAAATACGTTTTACCGTCGATGTCGCTGAGCCGACGTATACCTCTCTCTCTATCCATCTATAATACCCGTCGATTTTCCGAATAGTAATTTAAACTTTTCTTCCCTTTTTTTTCTTCTTTTTTTTTGCTGATGATAATATAATTTGTCCGCCATAACGCCGGCCGGGTCAATCTCGCGTGATAGGTTTTTTTTTTTTTTATTAGAAAAACTTACAATCTGTATTAAAAAAAAAACACAATAAGTAAATAAAATAACTTTGTACATAGAGAAAAAAAAATGACAATAACGTGGTTGCTTGACGAGGGAGGCTATCCAGTGATAGAACCCTGCAGAACGCGAAATTTAAATTACTTTAATAGATCTCGACACCAGCGTCTTTTGAGACGGCGTGGGGGTTTTCAGGGAGTGTAATTGAGGATAAATGCTGGATGAGAGGATTTGGATGGTGCTGTAATTTAGAGTGAAATTTTGAGTAATATTTTTTGGCTAACTGGTCAACAGTATCAAACCGGAGATCTTTGTGTAACGCTTTGTTAGATACGTACCAAGGGGCTGTAGCTATGAGACGTAGAACTATTGATTGGAAAGCTTGGATGGTGCGAGTTTGGGATGATTTTGCGCAGCCCCAGAATTGGATACCATAAGCCCATATAGGTCTTAGTACAGATTTATATAAAGTCGATTTTGCATGAATTGATAATTTGGATTTGAATGTAGGACGGAGCATGTGTAGACGGGTATTTAATGTTTTGCGTGTTGCTTTTAAGTGAGGGCCCCAAGTTAATTGTTTGTCTAGTATAATACCCAAGTATTTCACCTGTGTGGTATTGGGGATATCTTCTCCTTGAAGTTTCAGTGCCGGGGAGTCTTTTTTACGGGTTGTGAATACTACATGAGAAGATTTTTCAGGATTAATTTTGATTCGCCACTGGGTAGCCCATGTGCTTATTAGGTCGAGATGTGTTTGGAGAGTTAGAGAGGCTTGTACGGGGTCTATATCAGAAGCCAGTATAGCTGTATCGTCGGCATATGTTGCCAGAGTTACAGGTGATAGGTTATAACAGAATATTATTGACGGCGAAATCGTCGCCCAATATCCGAATACTTATAGTTCGCGGGCATAGGACTTGTAGCTCTAAAAAAAAAAAAAAACCACGAAATATGCCAGCACGTATAAACCCTATAATACGCTCAAATATACACTGAAAATATGCTCGGATCGCTATCGTTTATGGAATCGTTATCGTCCTATCGGGAATTTTTTGATATAGACACCTACTTTAGTTTACCGTTTGTAAATAATATTAATTACCCAAAAGATAATCTAATCAAACGATCCTCAAGCATTTTTTAGGGAAAACTGTCCGCCGAACTGTCGCCAACAACCACACCATCTGTATCATAAAAATTTATGTATTCGACATTTTTGGTTGTATTTTATAATGAAATAAATTCGTTGACGGAGGAACAAATATTGAGGACATTATTAATTGTATTAAATATTTTTCAAAAAGTATTTAATGGAAAAAGTATTCCCCAAAGAGAGGAAAAAAAAAATCATAATATACATTTATACACAAAACAAATTTATAAATCTAGCTTTGCCGTAGCATTAAACGTATTTGTTTCTTACTCTGCTATCATTTCTATTGTGTAAAACAAATATGGAAATGCTGCGTGTCCACTCCCCCTACTTACAATTAATATTCTTATAGTCCCGAATAAGAATAAGAATTCCGTACAGTTTACCCGGCTGCCCGAACTTGATAACAACGGTCAAAGGAATCTTTAGCATCTTCGTGTGTAAATCTAAAACTGTCAATGTAAAACTACGATTGGGTTTAGACAAAACGGTGGGGAAAAAAACGTGGAAAAAATAATCAAGAACAGCCGCGGTTCTTAAACTTTTGTAGTACAAAGACTCCCACCTCCCCGATAAATGACTTTTAGAAATCGCGGACCCTCCCCTTCCCCCTTGCCAATTTTCTTTAGAATAAATTTCATTTTTTTTTTTCTACAAATATCTCAAGTTTTCATAATTAATATATTTTAACCGCTGGGGGACCGCGGACCACAGCTTAAGATCAGCCCGTCTAGAATGCTTGTACGCTACCCACTAATTTTACAAAGTTGCACTGATTTTTTACTGGAATCGTACTAGTTTAAGGGTCTGGTTGTGTCAGGACTGACGCAATTGCATAATTTAAATATTTAGATTTTGTTTGAAAAAAAAACTGTCAGTGTAGAATTGAAAACGAATAAATATGTATTAATACTAAAAAAAAAAAAAAAAACAAAACAAATCTACTACTACTTATTATTTTGTCTTTTACTATACCTATACTGACTAGTATTATACATTTTAAAACGCACTCAAATGTAGTTAGGTTATTTTCGGGTAAAAAAAGTACCGCACTTAGATGTACTACGCCCATTTTAAAAGCGATCGATAGATTATAGGTTAGGTTATAGTATAAAAAGTCACCGGCCTTTCAAACGTCTAATATTAATATTAAATTGTTTAAAAAAAAAAAACCCAAACACTTTTTTTTAATTATTTTAATTTTTTTTTTTTTTTTTATTCTTCATTTTCTCTTGCCCGTCCTATATAATTTATTTATTTGACTTCGGGGTTTTTTAAATTATTAAACCGAAATTAATACACGTAACGGACGTATCTACCTACGTTTTTTTTTTTTTTTTTTTTCGTATTTTATTTTTAAATTTCATTTTGAATATTCATTTGGGTTTACCCTCTGACATAAAAACTACATTCATCGCACGGATATAACGAACGATACACCGTAACCCAATTCGTCTATATATTATACGGTACGAAACACGTCGACGGTGAACACACAAAAGAATACTCAATTTAAGATCAAAGGCCGACTTATAAAAGGCTGTCTTGCAAAATAATATACTGATATTTTACATTTTTTTTTTTTTTTTTTTTACACAATAAAAAAAAAAAAATAGACAAATATTATCGGTTCTCCTTCGATCCACGTAATATGTAATTTTACTCCAGGCATTCCAAATTTATACTCGTTCGATTCGGATCGGATTTACGTGTCGCCGGCCCAGTGACGTGGCAAACCACGTTTATGGAAAGCAGTTGTTTCAGGATGTTTTCGTACGATTTTTCAATCATATAAATTCAGAATTTAAAATAATAATAAATTAAATTGTTTTCGGGGGTGGGGGCGTGAGATTTCTGAAATCTACAAGGGGGACGCGGAATAAAAAAAGGTCAGGGAACACTGATTTAGATTATCCGTAACATAATTACCGACTTTGATTTTTGGAAAATCCTACAAAAATTCACATACCGGTACATTCAAACGCGGTGATACAATATTGTCAAATTATCTTTTGAAATACATATAAAATGTATATATATTTTCCTGTGGATTAGTATACATTTTTTATTTATTTATTAATTTTTTTTTTTTTTGAACTGAATCCACGTTTTCTTTGATCTTTAAAAACAATAAAGAACGTTAACCTTAACGAAAAAAAAAACAGGAGCCATTTAAAAATAAAGAAGAATTACGGACTAATAATAATAATACGTGCATAAAAAAAATACTATATTATTTTATTATAAACGTAAGAAAAAAATACCATTAAAAAGGATGCTATAATAATTTAGACGGTATAAAAATAAAAACTATTACATCTTTTTCTTTCTTTTTATGTACATATTGTATCTGATGATTATATACCTAGATAAGTAAATTTATTAGTCAATAAAGCCAAACCTTCCACAACGCCCTCTAAAATATATACAAGAAGCTAAATTTAAGTTTTGCCTTTGAATTAAAAGAGCGTATAATTTTTAAGAAATGCGCAAAAAGTATTACAGTCAATTTAACTTTAATTTTCAATTCGGTTTTTCTTTGTGTGAATGTAAAATTCATTTTAGACCAAAAGACAGACGTGTATAAATTATCTAACCAAAAACAGAAAGGAAAAAAAAGAGATATGCTGTACACAATTCGCACCACGGGAAGGCCGTTGTTGTATGTAGGAAGTTAAAAAGTATAAATCATTGTAATCAAAAAACGATCCTGAGCGAACCTTAGTAAACTTGTGAGATTCGTTGTAAGTTTTTTTAAGTTTTTAAAAAAAATAACTGTCGAGAATCTAGAAAAATGTTTTAAATTAAGTACCGCAGTCCGAAAATCCACATATTTAATGGTAAATGTGAACAACTTTTGACTACAGATTTTCGATATATTTGTATTGCCCTTGGAACTTATGATGATCCTTGAATCATATTTTCATATATTTTTGAGTAACCAAATAAAACCGAGAACATTTCAAAATAGCTGTTACTAAATCGAAAAATGCCAGAAATGTTGAAAATTGCATCACGTCTGGTGAAATTAAAAAGTAAAAAGTGAAAGTATCATATTTTTGTTTTCAACTGAAGTACAACGAAACAAAAAAAATCGAAATTAACAGAAACCGTCAACGCGTAAAAATATACCCGTTTTTCCGACGTTTCCTCCCAATATTTCCCCCACTATTAGGAATACAACATGGAAAATAATTACCTCTACACCGCACCAACACGATCGAAAATTCTACAAGACGACTCCTTTAAAGTTTTTGATCGGAGCAAAGGATTTCTATTTGAAAAGTCGTTTACAGACAGAAAAAATATAGCGCACATCAAAGTAAATCCAATCCTCTTGCTACGCTCGGAATCTAAAATATAAACCCAAATTTCGCGTTTAAATCGTTCAAAAAAAATTAGCTACTGAAAATAAATTATTTATAATAATCCGTTCACTGTATACGAAGTCAAATCGAATTTTGCATTTGGGACGTTTTATAAAATAATAATAAAAAAAAACCCGTACATTAATTTATTATTTTTTTTTCGCGAAACGCCACTCGGTTCAAAAATAAAATAAATATTTTAACCTGTAAAATGCAAATCATATTCTCGGGTATTTTTTCGCAAAAATAAAATATATCAATTCGCACGAAAATGTAAACACATAATCAAAAAGTTGTTGGTTTGAATCAAAGTATAAAACTGTATACCAACCTAAGTGCAGTTCATTTTTTAATATACATTTAGTATAAACGGAAATTCAAAATCGATAAAAATCAATTAGGTATAATTTAATTATGTAACATTTTTCAGAAAATATTTTTACGATCGTTTTTTTTTTTTTTTTTTTTTTTTTTTTAATTCGATTAAATTCGAATAATTGAATAAACTTTAAAATGTTTACATTGTACTACAGTGTAATAATAAATATTCATAAGGTATGGCAAAATGAAAAAAAAAAAAAAATATGTATATACATATATTGAATACTGATATCGGATATTGGAAACGCGTTATAATATACAGGATGATTAATTTCATCGCGATCCAGCGATTTTCTCAGGGGAATTATGATCAAACATTAAACGGAATTGATTAAACTTTATTCTATAACACTGTTTTCAAAATTGTCACACTCTACTCCTTAAACGAGTACTGACGATTTAATTTACCAAACGGTGACCGGCCCTCGCTTTTCAACACAGATTCGAAAAAAAAAAGAGAATAATTTCTCAAAAATGACGACATGAATCATTATGACGGTTTAAAATTTAAATCGGAAGAGTAGAGTAGCGAGGTGGTAATCCCCTACTCCTAAAAATCTAAATTTTAAAGCGGACGTTGTGCTATTTGAATATCGAAAATTGTTAACGATGTGAAAAATTATGAATAAGGGTAAAATTTTGAACGTATTATAATAATATTAGGTCGTCTATGATGACTGAAAAACCCCCGGAACTCTACAATTTTACTAAAAATCTTTAGGAATAACCGCCGGGCCGTGACGAAGAATCATCGTACAAACTCTCATGCATTTTAAAAAACTATATTATTCCGTATTGCGAAAAAGGTTCCCCGAGTTTATATAATACCTACTTATTTTGCAATCGAATTTCTTATTTTTTTTTTTTTTTTAGAGGATACTATTATTAGATTTACAATGATGCGTAATATATGGCTTTTTCCTCCGGAGGAATACCTTTTAAAGGGCACAAAAAACGGCCCCTGAAATAAAATAATATGGAATTACGTGATGCACGTGTACCGGTATCGCGTCAGTTTATAATACGAATGGAAGTCGGGATGCAGATTTTAGCATAAAAACCAAATAGTATTTTTAAGGGAAATACAACAGAACTGCGATCTTTTTTAACTTGATCATTACATTTAATGCGTCTGTGTTCTTATACCGAATCCAAATGATTATTACTCTCCGAGAATATCACTTTGGCGCGTGTATAATAAATAATATGACATCCAGTGTAAAAAAAAAAAAAAAAAAAAAAATTAAAAACTGTATAATATTTCTGCGGGAATTCATATTTTACCATATACGAAACATAATTCAAACAAAAAACTGTAAACGTTAAAAAAAAAAAAGGGCCAACATTATTTATTTATATATATATATTTTTTATGGCTAACCGTTTTTTTTTTTTTTTAAGTTTTGGCGGTGAACAATTTACAAATACTATGGGGAAATATAGTAGGGAAGATTTATCGCGTATATTATACCGAAAATAAGATGAAATATAATAACGTTTTAAAAAGTTTTCTAAAGTTAGTTATCGGTTTTTTAAATTCTAAACTAACCTTACACGGACTGCATTTGAAGTCGCAAAATTTCGGTTTTAGAGTATTTATTACAAAATGATTAGAGGAAAATATTCCGGAAGGATAGACGTTTTTTCCTTAATTCCAAATATAAAACGTACACATCGTTTATAAATAACGACAAAAAAATAATAACTTAAAAATAAACGTATCGTCTTACACACTGGAATATTGTTCTCAATTTCTTTTTATAATAGGTGCTTTTACTCTAAAATTAATACAGTCTGCGTAGCGCATGTTTTTGCAATATTACCCGTAAGTTGAACCGAGGCGGAAAATAAAAAACAAACAGTAATTCTGGTTCAGGTATTATTATGGCGAGTCGGGAGAAACTTAAGAACAGAAAAAAATATTATTTTATTAAATCCGCATATCGGTATATTTTCTAAAAAATAAAAAGTCGTCGTTATTGCTTGCTAAAATGTCAAGTAACAAAAAAAAAAAAAAAAAACAAATATTTAGGTTAGGGTTAAAGTAATATATCGTTTAGTAAATTCTGCAGAACTACAGAAATGTTATTAAAAA
The DNA here is from genome assembly GCA_956483605.1 of Tuberolachnus salignus. Lineage (NCBI taxonomy): Eukaryota > Metazoa > Arthropoda > Insecta > Hemiptera > Aphididae > Tuberolachnus > Tuberolachnus salignus. The sequence continues at coordinate 15,277,367 of OY101437.1, forward strand.
AAAAAAAAAAACGCGAGAAAAACCAAAAATGAATGTGTTTATATAATAGATTATGTAATGATAAGTGTATTTTTATATAAGTCTATATATACGATTTACAGAAAATCATAAAAAAAAATAAATAAAACATAATACAGTTCTAAAAGTAATAACTGTATAATATGTTAAAATACTCACACGGCCTCGGACGCAAAATCAAATGAATATTGTATTTTTATTTATTTTTTTTTTTTTTATTCCTTTAGAAAATCTTCAGTATTTAAGATTGGGCGACAATAATTTGCATTCGATACCGAGCGATTCGCTCCGTCGTTTGCACAGACTCAGACATTTGGACCTCAAAGCCAACAACATATCGTTTATCTCGGAAGACGCATTCATCGGTTTCGGGGATTCGATCACGTTTTTAAATTTGCAAAAAAATGAGTAAGTAATATTCCATAATACCGGAACAGCTAATTGTATAATACGCCGATGGATAAATGGGCTATGAAACCGTCACTATTTTCGATTTTTCTCACTTTTTTCGCATTATTTCTCCTAAACAGCAATTGCTCTCACTTTTAGCTTCTTATTAAACCGTAAACTAAATAAAGTGAGACGGAACCACATCTTAGGTCCTTTCCTAAATATATATTTTATAAAAATTTCGAAATTGTAATTTTTAGTGATATGTAAAACAATGTTTTTCATCATAATGTTGGTCATACCATAACTGAAACGTCTAAATATAAACCATTTGATTAAAAAGAAATACAACATCTAAAACGTGAAATCATTTCGGATAATATATTTTTATTTTTTTTTTTTTTTAATTCATGAATTTTGACGTTTTTTTCTTTTTTTTTTTATCAAAACTCTAAAACTAAGGGCGACCAGAATGTTTTTAAAAAAAATGGATTGAGTAATAATATTAAACTGCGGTCTCTTTCCAGTTGGTTTCCCGCCGATCGTCGCCCATATTCTTTATGCACTTCCTTCACATAACTCATTGAATTTGTTTGTAAAACTTGTAATCCATCAAATAAAAATAAAAATATTCACGTCCAATTTTCGTTGCTGAAATAAAATTATACGTAATTTATTTATTAAATTGTATTGTGATTGTATCGTGTTTAGTATCAAAACGTTACCGATGATGGCTTTCGAGAATTTGAACTCGTTGGAAATATTAAACCTTCAAAACAATAAACTGACGCGAGTACCGGAAGAAGCACTCGAAGCTATCGTAGACACGGCCACTGTAATTGATATAATGGGTAAGTTGATAACGGCTTTTGATCCGAGTTTAGTATTTCATCCGCATTACACGAGTAATTGAAAAACAATAACTTCATTATCCGCGCGCGCGCAATACGTTTAATTAATATTTTCTCCGTCAAGAAACGCAATTTAATCGCATATATTAATATCGTATAAGATATGAATTCGAGTACAGCCGCTAGCTATGGGCACGCAGAGCCTAACGGAGACGGTCAAACGCGGGTGGGGCGGGAGATGATGGCGGTGAATTTCAAACTTTGAACTTTAGACCACCGAGCCCGGCAATAGTTTAACGATAGTTTCATTTTAAAGTCGGCAAACCTAATATTGTCTTCTTGTTTTATTATATTACCGTACGATTTATATTTATCGCGCGTCTAAGGACCAAATAACGGGTAAACATCTTTCTCGAAGTCGGCAAATATTTAATCGAACCCGCGGGCGGAGGGCCCGCTGATTTTTGTTGGCGCCTTTCAGTCAAAGCCCCGGACCTGTATCCGCGGGCAATTCAAAGACCGTGCGGTACAACCGAAGTCTTATAATAATAATTTTTATTGCATCGTACCGAAATCGATTTCAAAATATTGTTTGCCTCCCGCCCCCCCCCCCGGTTCGTTTCGTTGTTTTTCGCCGTTGAAAATAATTTCCAGTTGTCAACCTAAACGTAAACGCGGCAAACGTTGCAAAAACAATATATTCCGAGATCGGTACCCACGCGCACGGAAAAAAAAAAAACATTACATACGTACTAAAAAACAATAGAAACGATAATATTAAAAAAACCGTAAATGTACGTTTCGAGCGTATCCGGCGTCCGTTCGGCCGGATAAAATATTACCGTATCCCCTGCAAACGTTTTTATTCGCTTCAGATAACCCGTTGATTTGTGACTGCGAGCTACGCTGGTACAGGGATTGGCTGAAAGAGTTACGGCACAAGGACGACGATGACATTATCCAAAAGAAACACATACTGTGCCTCATGGAATCAGAACACAGGTATTTATGAACATTGTTTCTTTGTTTATTTTCTTCTATTGTGTTGATCTGACTGGCGTTTCAATTATTTTCCCTAGGACACAATGGATAGGAGTATAAAAATAATAAAAACCTAGTATTGTAATTTGGTTAGGTATCGTAATGTAAAAGCCCTTGTAATGAGAGCTTTTGATATAGATAGACTGACTGGGATTTAATATTTAAAGAGTCGCTGTAATTGGGAAGTTTGGACAGTAGGTACAAGTGTGCAAGTGTGTTTTAAACGTTGCTTTCAACGATAAATCGTTGTATTCGAAAAACGGTTCTGGACCGTGTATAATAAACATTTATTTTGTTCGAAAACTCGTCTGCCGTAAATTTCACCGTGGTTTTTATTTTATTTTTTTTTTTCGTTTTGTTTTGTCGCGGCACTTTATTTATTCCGGGCCCGCGCCCGAAGGGGGAGCTGGGGACATTAGCCGAAAATTACCTCTCTAAATTGAGGAGGGGCCGTTTGTTAATCGCCTACCTAATCAAAAAAGTTTCCGGACGATATTTTTTACGAGTGTAATTACCGCGCCGAAATGACATGGTCCTCTTAGGCACGACCTAGATGATCAATAAAAAATACACCATTACGTTGGAACGTTCGCGATCTATAAATACTATAAATACCCTACAATCGGAATTGAATAAACGAAACGGCAGCGGCGATATGTACCGATAGCTACGGAATTACATTTCGGGGATGTGTCACTCGCGCCAAATTTTATCTTATATTCCAAATCGAAAAGCCATTAATCACACCGTATTCGAAAAACGATTTTGAGCCTATAGGTATTTAGCGCTAATCCGATCGTAAATCCCAGTCGTATTTTGCGTTTTCCGATCGAATACAATGTAAATCGAACGCGCAGCGAGGATTTCCACGTGGACCGAGGGGTATCGCAATATTGTATTGCCCGTAATTATGTTTTTTCAAAACCTAAATACTATCGTTTACGAGTTTTTTCAATCGCGAATAACGTTATATGTTCAGAAACGGTTTGGAACGGCGCGAGGAGGAGGTGTGACCCTCCGCCTCGGCCGGGCACCTGACGGAAACACAATCGGTTATAACTATCGTTTTTTTTTTTTTTTTTTTTTTATTATTATACAGAGTCGTTTTGACTAACTATAGACGAGACCAAACTATAATTCTGTCCGTTCGGACGAATACACACAAAATTACAAACGTTTTAATTGGCAATTATTACTACTATTATTTTATACACAAGGCAAAACGCGTTACGTAATAACACAATATTACCCAACGTAATGATTGATATTTCTCTTCGAAATTCGTAAATTAAATTTCATAGACCAATTTACTAGTGGACCGTACGTTTTTTTTCTTTTTCTTTTTGTGGTATCGCAACCTACGGAGGGAACTCTACCCGACAGGGCAATCCATCTCCCGTAGGCGCATCATTTATTAAAAAGAATCAAATTCTTAACGCATTGTATGTTCTTACTTACTAAGGCTTACAAACTAATGGTCTTAATTCTATGGTTTATTTACAATTTACAGCTTATAATAGTATATACATAAAATTTACAACTTAGTTTTAGTTTTATAGCTCCTCTTCCTCTCTCGTCTTCAGCACCCCCTTGATGAACTGAATCGTCGTTTCCCAGTTCGTCGGGCTCTCCAGCATTGTTTTCGCCGCCGTTTTCGGGTTGAAGGCGTTGCCGTTGTTCGCCTCCAGCTCCCTTCGTTGCCTCCACCATCGGTCACAGTGGACCGTAACTTTTTTTTTTTTCATGTGGTGGTATCGCAACCTACGGAGGGGACTCTCCCCGTCAGGGCAATCCTTCTCCCGTAAGCGCATCGTTTATTCGTTCAGTTACCTTAGGGCCGAGGCCCGCATACTGCCCTTACAATGTAATAACTAAGCTAGCACTAGTCTAGGATTCTGGGGGGCCCACTAACGTTGGCGCTCCTCTTCCTCCTTCGTCGACAAGACCTTCTTGATGAAGTTGCTTGTTTTCTCCCAAGCGATCCTGTCTTCCATCATTCTTTCCACCGCCGTTTCCGGGGTGAAGGCTCTACCCGTTGCCACCTCCAGCTCCTTTCGTTACCTCCACCAGCGATCGCAGCGGAAGAAGGCGTGGTCCGCGTCGTCCACGGGAGCCTGGCAGTCGTGGCATCCCGGGGTGCCCAGCCTCCCAATCCTAGGCAGGTGATGGACCGTACCTAATACGCCCATTGCCAAACAAAAAAATTGGACAATATCTGATGAGCAAAAAAAAGTTATTTGTCTCGGAGGAGACAATGAGACAATTTGCATGGTTTTTTTTTTCTACGGAAAACGTTGGTTTATAATTTATATTTCGTTAATCTATATTTCATAAATAACATCATAGATAACATATCAGGTCGTACGGTATTATTTATGTACGATGAATCGATATTTTTCGTAAGGGAGAAAAAAACAAGAAATATTTCATTTTTTTTCTTGCCGGATACTCTTTATTTTCGCTTATTAGATGTCGTCCGACTAGATTTTTCCAAAGCCTATGTGAAATTCGTTTGGTCAATTTTGCTAATGTTCGATCGTTTCTTGATCAGACAAAATTATTTAAACAATTACACTCATGTAATTGGGTTGGCAGGATATGGGCGGGTAGATATTTTCACATTAGTTTCCAATCTATGCTCAGACAGTTTTATCGAATGTATTATAATATTATCGTATATTATTTTTTTTCGAATTTAAAATACACAGTATTATCTTTTTGCGGTTTTTTTAGAAGTATATTTCAAATCCGATCCCGGATATGTTGGTATTATATCGGTTGTCTGTATGCTAATGGTATACTAAGAAACAAAGGAGAAAAATCAACAAAAAAAAATGTCGCCGACGTGTTGTATAGAAAATATAAATATTTTATTTGTGTTTTAAATTTACGAGCGGGGGAAAATAAAATTGATAGGTAGACGCGATAAAGGAAATCCGAGAGCGAGCATAAAATTAGCATAACAAATCTATGTAAGGTCGTACGTATACTGAGAGGAAATCGCGAGCCGCTTTTGTTTGAAATTAACGATTTGTCACTATTTTAAATGGTAATTTATTCCAAATTAAAATGGTAACGTGCAAACGACAAAAAAAAAAAAAACCAAAAAAATAACGCGGTATAATTCTCCCGGTATACCGCGGTAGTATAATAATAATTTTTAAATATCAACGGTGGTGTAAGTATAGTCGAGTCATTTACAAACGCGATACAATTATTAACGTGTTAACATTTAAATACTACTGGTAAATGTATGATAACGATCGAATTCCGTGCGGGTAACGCGTTTTGAGCGACGTTTTTTTTTTTCTTCAATTTTTTCTATTTTTCTACCACGATACGCGTAATTTACTAACGCCGAAAAACGCCACGCAAAAAATTTTATTATTGTTACTAATGTCTAGGGTTCGGGACTTGTTGAACAAAAAATTATTGACGTACGCATGCGAATATCCAGTCAAAATCGACAAAATATGCTTAAAAATATGTAGCTAATTTATTACTTTTTTTTTTTTTTTGAAAATATCCATAAAACATTTTGATTAAAATTGTAGAAATAAAAAAAAAACTAAAAAAATAAGTTTACCGAAAATGTGCAACTGAATTTTTACTAATAGCAAATAAATTAATTTTAATATTAAAAAATTTGATTTATTTATAATTTTAAAATTAGACAAGTTGTTGGCAACAATAACACTATTACTCTGTATTCCACAGTTGTCATCTGATAATAATACAATTATCTTATCTTTATTCTATTCTATCTAATCTGTGCGACGCCACAAGAAATAATCAATGATTAGGTATATTGACCGATGCATGGTAGTAAAAATAAATAAACAATGTTAACCTTTAAAATAAATTTACTCAACATAAAACTTAAAAATACGTAAATATGCTATATAAATGCCAATTAAATTACCAACATTTGTCAAATATGCGTAAAAAACCGCAAAATACGTATGCATAAATATGCAATTCAAATTTTTGTATTTCAGGCCGTCGTGTCTTAAAATAACTGTATATCTTATTATATCTTATATTTAGATTGTTCTAGAGCCATTGATAAAGAATATGCATATGCGACAAGTCCCGAACTCTACTAATATCTATATTTCTATATTTTTTTTTTTCACGCTATAGCTTGTTCGGTACAAAATTCAAACTGTGTAGCCGTAATAATCAAATCAGTTTTGTATTTTTCTATTTTTTACCGGCTCAAAACATTGTCCGCCTCTTGTCCCCCGGCGATTTATACCGGGGCAATAATGTGTTGATAAAATCAACACGTTTTATTAAATACAAAAGAAAATGTTTTAACATATTAAATCGCTATTGATGAATATTGTAGAACCGTATCGATCGTAGTTGTTGACTTTGGTTATTTATTTTTTATGTTTAAAGAACCGTAATATATTATAATCAGTACGTAACAACCATTTCAATATCAACAACTATCATAACAATCGGTATTTATAAAAAAAAAAAAAAAAAAAAAATGAAAAATTAACAATTATACATATCAAAAATAACGCACCGCGTCCGGCAGCGTTTAATATTGTAAAACATTTGAACAATAAATATTTTATCCGGAGTTTTTTAATTATTTTTTTTTTTAATTTTAATTTTAATTTTAACCCGTACGTACTACATATATCAAGAAAAAAAAACACATAAATCGTCCTCGTGTTTTATATCATTTCGAGAACGGCGCATACAAATACAGTATATTCGCGAAAAGCAACGAAATTTTTTTTAATTGGTACGATATATTATACAAAAATACTGTAATTATACCGGGATTATTATTTAAAAACGTGCGCGTACATATTTTACAAATGTTTAGGCTGTGTTTTATTCGTTCCGGTTATAATTACAATATTATTAAATTACACAAAAATTGCACATAAACATAAATTATTATAACACTTGTGAATCACGGCGTATACAATTTGAAAAAACAAAAAACATATCTGGTAATCATTAACGAACGTATTTTAAGTTATAACAGGCACATACTCATATATATTGATTTTGCTTATTCGACTGCACGTGTACAATAATAAAAAAATAATAAAAAATTAATGAAATAAAAAAAATGTCATGTTGATTTGTTTGCGGTGCTTAGGTTAGGTATCACACTGACGTTTTCTTTTACCTAATCGAATTCCTAATTTAGATTTGATACTAATATAAATATAATTAAATAAACGTTTGGTAGTGGGAAACGCTGGGACAGGATCCAATTGGTCAAAGGACCTTTGTCGATGCCTAAGCAGGAGGTGAGAAGACGTAGGGAAAACCGAACGATTTTGGCGATGGATAGCTGGGAGACGGAGTTCTGAGACTGAAGTTCTTAGCTCGGAGTTGGGATAAATAAACCCTAATGATGATAATAATATTAACTATACGTCACACGCCCAGATTCCGAGGGATCGAGTATAGGCAATTTAAATGCGATTTTTTTTAGGAATAAAATGATTATTTGTCGGCCTCCTGACAATAGTTTGCACTTGGTATCGCAAACGCAATCCGATTAAGTAGGCCAATCGATTCCGTAATAATATTATGTGGCTAGTCGGCACGCCTATTATTTGTGGGCGAAAAACCCCGATGGCAATAATCGCAAAGGTCCCGTTTGATATTTAATAGTTATGCCATCCCAACGACATAGTAAAATGTCATAATCTTTAAACTTATAGATATTATTATTATTATTTTCTCATCTTAAAACGGCAATTTTTATTTTTCTTCGCCAAAACTAATCCCGTAAAATATCTGCAGTTTCGACACGCGCTCGCGAGCTCTAATAACGAAACTCTATAAAATATACAAAAATATATTACAAAATATAAAAGAAATTTACTTTTAATTAAATACTGGCAATATAATAATTCAGACGCACGTGCGTCGAAATTAAAAAGTATTACCTATATTATTTTTATAACCGTGTTACGCATTCCGACTCTGGCCGAATTAATAGTGTAATAGTATTAGGCAGTGTGGGCACTGAAATTAAATATTCTCGGCCACTTTGGCTGACTTGCTAAATAATAACGATAACCGACTAAGAGGTGCCCGCAGACAGAAATGAGCTCCAAACATAAAACTGCAGCGGCGGATCGTAACACGATTTTTACGGTGATCCCGTAGACATTTTATTGTTATTATTTTAATGTTTTTTGCTATTTAAACCGTAACGATACCTACCTAATAAAACTCGATACAGTCGTGAAGCGCAACGTAACTGTGTGCATTGTATACAAATAAATTGTTAAATATCTAGACAAAAATATAAAAAAGATAATTGATGATTAACTATCGAGATGTAGATAAAAGACACACAACAATTTTATTATACGGACAACGATAGATAATAATCAGCAACTTTTTTTACCTATAGAAAAAAAAAAGATAATTATTTGCATTATCTATCATAAAATTAAATGCAAAAAGTGTACCAGATATGAACAATATGATACACGTCAAGATTTTAAAAATGTTTTATGGTTGATAATAATTATAATTACCCATATTAATAATATATCATGTAAATTGAATATTTTACCTATTATTGTTTCTAATAAATATCCTAAAAAATGATTCATCTGGATGATTTAATTATTAATCTCGGACAACGTATTTCCTTTTTATGTGAATAAGATAATAGATAAAAAAAAAAAGTTGTGCCCCTCTTATTTCCAAATATCATATTTTTAAAGACTTTCATAATATCTAGACTGGTCCGCGTTCGGTTTTTTTTTCAATATTTATTAGAATAACCGTTGGGAATCTAGAGAAATGTTTCGAATAAAGTAACGCCGAGCGGAAAATCGTTTCTAATTATCAGAAGAGTAATAATAAAAACCAATAAAAGATAATTTTAAATTTAAAAAAACACATCTCAATAAAACCAATAACGCTTTCTCGCTCTGCTCGGAATCTAAAACAGATTCAGAATGTATTTTTCGAAATAGATCCGTGTACTTACTCTAAACAATCGTATTGCAACCCGTCCAGATAATATTATTTACTATACCGAACCCATTTGCCTCGCGGGGCAAAAACTACTGCAACCCAAACTATATTACAGTACGATTATTACAATGTTCGTAAGAAAAAATGGTTCTGGATTATTAATATTAAAACGTGTTTGCGGATTAACGTAAATATATAAAAAAAAAAAAATCGTAACCTTTAAACGAGCAAGGGGCCACGGAATATTATAATGTCATAATATTTAGAGCTGTGAATTAGTTAAAAAAAAAAAAAAAACCCCGCATTATATTTAACTCTTTGTAAAACATACACAGAATGTCACGTTGCCCGAAAATGAAACAACGCGAGGCAGCGAGTAAGCTAAACATTTCTCAATCGGTATTGGGTAGAATATTGAACAATAAATAGGGAAGAAATTTTTTTGTTGTCAAGTAATACATAATAACATTCCAAAATTAGGATGTTAAAATGTATTAAATAATACAATGTGTATCCTATAAATTCATAAAATTCATATCACTTGGTATCAATTATGTGCATTTATTAAGCCGATTAAATCGTAACATCCACATTCGTGATAACGACCACAGAATAGATGAAATCAGAAAAAAAAAACGCGTTCAAAATTATTATGTTCCTATGGAAATAAATCAAATTGGTGTAGAAAGCCCTTTAAAAATCTTTAAAGAAACCATTTTCATAGAAAATCTAACTATACGTTGGAAAAATCCAGCTGAATGGAATTTCAAAAATTATCACCGGGATTACACAGCTAGAAAGAGAAATATGGTGGGTATCCTTACAATGAACTATAAAAAAAAAAAAAAAAAAAAAAAAAAAAAAAAAAAAACAATCGTGCCTAGAGCTATTCTCGGGTTTAATCCGGCCCTGCCAGCAACCCGTGGCACAAATAATGCCCGGCAATTGTATACCTATTTTTACATTATTATTTAATGTATAACCAATAAAAATGTATATTGTATTTAAATGTAACACGCTGGCATTATTCGTAATTATTTGCCATTCGCCTCGTCTAGACAAAAGGTATTGCTAAAGAAATTAAATGCGTCGAGTTTTATACAAGCGCCTAGCCAGGATTTTTAAAGGGGGGAGAGGGAAGTGTGTTTTAATTTTATATTTAAACACGACTTATGGCCACGATAAAAATGTACTTATATCGGTTACCATCATAGTATACGGTGTAGTAGATAACCCATAGTCAAGTATTTGATACGGTAATATGTTCAATTAAATTCGTGATAAATAATAATAATGTCAAACATAAAATTGATTCATCGCTATAGCTACACCGAAACATTGTTTAGGATACAATAAACCAATATATTCCTGGTTTGAATACGGCCTAGTTAAAACATGGTTTTAACACCCAAAAAAACCCCACCGCCTTCTCCCGAGCTACGCGCCTGGATTTATATGACATTTAATATGTGTACACGCATTCGAGTTGATTATTATTATTGTTTGTTCGTATATCGTGTAATTTTTGTAACATCAGACGGTCTCCGGGAAATTTCCTGCTCGGAAATGTCGCGAAATTCAACGGCGTACAAGATTACAAACATAATTAATTGTCCGTTTCGTTTCCGCAGGGAGTACAGCGTACTGAACTTGCCGGTGGACCGGATGAACTGCGTGGGCAAAAAATACCCGTCGTCGGCCAACGGGATCGGCGAGGCTCGGGTCCTGTCACGTATCCTGCTGGTGTCCGTCTTGGTCGTGCACCGGTTCAAATGAACGCCAAAGTCCACGGAATCAGCCTAACCTCAAAACACACACGCACGCTAAAAAAAAAAACCGCAAACCATAGACATAGGCAATACTAATATATAGTAAAAATCATACCGCACGCAACAGAATGTACGTACATACCTAACAATATTACCGTAGTGTAGTAAGCACAGGCGCGAAGAAAAAAAAAACAAAAAAAGGTAATAATAATAATGAAAGAAAAAAATTTTGAAAATTTTACTCCGACAGATTCAATAATCTAAAACTTGTTTTAATTTCATTTCATTTATTTTTTTTTTTTTAACAAAAAACATCGGTGCGGTACGTGCGTGCCGCAATGACTTTCCCTCCCTGGAATCGAACGTTTTGATTGCATCTATCGGTGTTAGTCGGTGCACAAGAATGAACATTTATAACAATACGGTTTTTTTTTTTTTTTTAACCTAACCTAACACGACGGCACGCGGGACACGTCCCGTCATGTCGCTTATGGTCCGCCGTTTGTATTTGTCGCTCGCGTGGTTGTATTACCGGCCCCACCGACGACGTTAATTTTGATTTATTATTATTTTTTATTTTGATTTTTTTTTTTTTTTTCTCAATTTGGCCGTCGGCTCGTCCGCAGTCCGGCGGCCTATTGCCGAAACATATCAACCACATATCAGTAACGTATAATTATTATTATTATTATTATTACATTAAAATTAGGCTTTTCGGCGGCAATCGCCCACTCGTGTGATAGTGTTCTGATTATTATGTAGAAATCATCCCGACCTAGACCGTCGTTATGCTTTCTGGCCATTTTGCTAAAGTCGAAACGTGTTTTAGTGTTTATAGGCATTTAAGTTATGTTTAATTTTTATCTTAAATAATTAGTAGAGGGAAAAAGTTTTTTGAAAAATATTACTACTACGGTTTCCCGTATCATAAGTATCATAATTATTTTAAGTGCATAATATTAATTCAAACTTAACGCTGCTTATTTATAAGTCGCGTGTGCAAAATCAAGTGCGTACGTACTAGAGACGCGCACACGTCTTTTTTTTTTTATTATTCGTTTAAATATATTATTAATGTAATACGCATAAGAGAAAAAAAAAAACTTTAGATTCGCTGCGCGAGTATTGAGGAAAAATAGTCGTATTATATTATAGGTTAGACGAATAACGTACGGCGGTATATTATTTTATATTATATAATAACGATAAACAATATTATTAATCGATTGTTCAATAATCAGAGGCGGATTGGCGATTTTTTTTCCAGTACGAGTTTATGAATCGGATTGGAGTAAAATGTTGGCGGTGCTTAAAGCCCCATAAATACGTGTTGGTAAAAGAGGGTGGGGTTATTATAACGAAATATCCAGTACACAAATGTCGTATTTATTGGATGTTTTGTATATTCTATAATTACCAACAGATTTTGCAAAGTTTGAACGTTATAATATTATGTAAAATCCCGGGAGTGGCCGCCATTAAAACTGGGAGTTTTAAACACTAATCGATATAATCCCGATTTCCCGATAGGCCCAGCGGGACGTATTTGGGATTTGTCTTGAGGGGTGTGGTGGTTTGGAGGGAGAGGAATGTGTATTTATCCGGAGGTCATTAACTGGGACGATGCACATCGCATCGCAAACACAAACCACATTACCGGCAAAATACTACGCGATATTATAACGTCCAGTCCGAAAGGGGAACATTTTTGTTTTGCTAAACCGAAATCGAATACCAATTACAATTATTTAAACAGAATTTGAAAGAGAGAGAGACCATCCATCCACTAAACACGCCACTGAATCCGCCCCTGTATTATATATATTTAACGCATACACGTATAATTATCATATTATATACGTTTAGAATAATACGGCTTAGGGATTTTACCGCTCTACGCGTTTATAATACATTTTTATCGTAACGAATATAGTTAAGCTTGCGTAAAAAAAAAAAAAAAAAAATGTTAAAAAAAAAAAAAACCAATCGCTATACATATCATAATAGATTACGCGAGTTTTCCGAAAGCGGAAAGCCGTTGGGCGAGGTTGGGGGTCGCCGCGAGACCTTTCGCGGCGGCGAAGTTTGCGTTGGAAAATAACCTAACCGCCGTGGTCGTACAAGAAAAGTGCCATCCGCGCGTCGTGTCGAAAAGTCGTTATGGGCACCTACGTGGCGCGGCGGTTTCGCCGACAGGACGTCGCCCGCGCCCACTACGTTCGCGTACATAATATTACAATAGTAGTACGGGGGACTCGCGTAATTTTTTAATACGTTTTACATATTGTTTTACATACGGTAGATGATAATACACGCGATAAAATATAATATTACATAATACTATTAGAATTAGAATATATAATAATCTAACACGCGTGTTATTCATTATATATTATTATTATTATTATTATCGTCAGATACATATCTATAAAATGCATATCCAATTTTTAACGTGTATAATCGATTTTTTAATTATTATTATTATTACTATTATTATCATTATCATTACTATTACTTACTATACTTACTACTATATTATTACATATTATACTATTTATATTTATTATTATTATTATTATTATCATCGTAGGTACGCATATCTATTACTTGGGCAAGGGCCGACGGGCCGACGACCAATTATTGGCCGACAGTACAGGGCGTGGTGGGGGCCTGACATAACAATATATTTTACGGTTTTTTTCTTTCCGATAAATTAAGTCGTTCGAATATATCTGCGCGTTTGTCGAAACAAACGGTTTACACTGACTAGCCCCGGCTAGTCGTTTAAATCGAATACGATGGATTTATTTTATTTTATTTTTTTTCATTCACGATAAATATACTACTAAATAGATCGGTTTTTTTTTTTTTTTTCAAAATTAAATTTATTATACTCGTTTTATCGTTGCCACGTTATACTTGATTACAATGTCGTCCCGTACGCATAGAATCTGTCCATCAGATATATATATATATATAACTGGGACCACTCACTGTCTGCCGGCCCTAAGGTTGCCGGCCCAATGTCGCGATCCCCTATTATTGCTCCGGCGTTGCTCTATTTCCTTAACAATACATTAACAACATCAATGATATTTTATTACTCCGTAGCGTTTATAATTATTTAGAGTGTCGACATTATACCTACGAATATTATTAAATACGCATTTACGTGACATACATATTATTATTATTATTATTACATATTATATACATATTACATATCCGTATATTAAGATCCATACCTAAAATTATAATAATAAAATGGAGTAAGGCCGTGTTTTTATGTGAGTTTTTTCTCTTTTGAAATAAATAATTTAAAAAAAAAAAAAAAACAACAATTTTGTTTTTATTATTATTGTTATTACCCCGTGTCCTGTAGATATACGATCCCGCACGTTTGTCCGATTCAAATCATCTAGACACAGATATAGATATAGACGAATACATAATTTATCTCAGATAAGACAATAATATACATGTATAAATGTATAATATGTGGAATTGATCTAGGTGTAAACAAATATTGTCTAGATCGGTTTATCTAGATAAGTGTAATCCCAAATATTAAATTGAGTCTCGCGAATACTTTTGTGTTAGGCCTATCAGCGTTATCCAGAAGACACCACAAGGTGGTAGGCTGAGTAGTCGACTAAAAATGTGTGCGCTTGTCTACACTGTTTGTAAACTGTCAAAAACCCGTTAATATATTTTTTTTTTTTAATAATTTTAAATAATCGATAATAGCTACGTAAATAATTAAATAACTACTGGTAAAATATGTATATGATATGGCTTCTAAATAACCAAGTCTGCGGATTTCTTTATCTGCTCCAGTAAAATTTATTCCTTTTTCAATGTTTTTTTACACATTTTTGTTGCTTTGCTTCGTAATTTTACGTATGTATCTAATAGATTAGGTTAGGTCGTCACTCAATATCAATGTTTTCCATATTCTATAGATCTATCAATAATTAAGTTTCGTCAACATAAGCGACATATATGTAAACATTAAAAGAGACTTAGCCAATTAATTTTATACCGAACAAACATTAAATATTTATTATTCGCAGAGGGGTTATGCGAAATAATCAAAAACATTGATAAAATTCAAACTTGCCAAAACATATTGTCGTAAGATAGTTAACAAATTGCGCCTTCGTACGTCTAAAATTTGACTGCACACACAGATTTAAAACATAAAAAAATAAACGACGAAAACGAAAATGATTTATGAAAGATTACCATACAAATCAAACATTTGACCTCTGCTGCCGTACCGAGTAATCTCCAAGTCGTTCAAAACACAAACAGCGTCGTGATTTATTATAAATCGTAATTTGATCTAATATAAAAATAAATAACTAATACATTTTAATTAATGGACAATCGATAAATTCACTAAGAAATGCCATCCTAATATGGTGGCTCATTTCATCAAACATAACGTTAACCGTGTCCATTTGTTACTAAATTTAGCAGTCTTAGCCCATATTATTCGTATTGTATCAAACGATACAGATTGGATATTACATTTTGTAAAAAATCAAAATAAATATTTGCAGTAATTCGTAATAGAAAGTTATGTCTAACGGTTTAATATAATGTACGGGTTTAAATAAATAAATAAATAAATAAAAAAAAAAAAATTTGTTAAACATATCTTTGAAGTGCGGTGGTAATTATTTCAATATAATACGAATTATAACTGAATATTCGTATAATATTATGAAAGGTTTGGGAGGTGTGGAGGGCTTGCCCCCCCCCCGGCAATGTGAACGTTATATTGCGGTCTAGTTGCGCCACTGTTTACCGTTAGCTTCTTCCTCCTTTTCCTCATCCTTCTCTTTATTGATCGTTAGGTTTTAATATTGATACACGTATATTACAAACATGATTATATTACAAAATATGTGTAGAAAATATTAAAGAATCTCGACCGCGACCGAAATCAGTGTAATATTATTGTTGGTTAGAGTGGCGTGAATTTGATGGTCGGGGGCGCCAAAGTTTTAAATACTGCCCGGTTTATCATAATATATTACAACGAAGGCTCAAAACTTGACGCATTTGCATTTTTTTTTTTTTTTTTATGCATTTTTCGGGAATTTAGGGCCATCATATTTTGATATTTTTTTGGTCATTTATTAATGCATATACTTTCGGAGGGAATTCGTTCGTTGCATCGTCATTTTATATGATACTTATATTATATATTATATTTTAGAAAATTCAGTATGTAAAACCCAAAATTTTTATCGTAATCGATATTCTTTTATCTCCTAAATGTAGGTCATGTATGTACATACCATAGATCGTACATAAGCTATTAAATTATTGTAAAATATTATATTATGGACATTACGTTTATCTGATAATCGATTATTTCATTTTTTTATCAAGGTAAAGGAATTTTCTAAGAAAAACTATAATTAACCCACTTGAATTATACTAAAAATATAATAAGTTTATCGAGTACCTGTGTAATATATTATTTTTTAAATTTAAATGTCTACCAATTTATTTGGATAATCATTAAAATAAGACATGTTTTTATGTAATCTTATACATTTTAAATTCTGAGCGGAGCGAGGGGTCTTGAGGTTTAACAATGATGTTTATTTATTTATTTATTTTTTTTTTTTTCTGTAAACACTTTTACTACCAGAAGACTTTATCCGATCTACACACTCCTGCACTGTTTCCGGTAGCAAATATTGTCTAATTAGTACTTTAGTGAAGTCATTTTTCGATATACCTATTAGATTTGTAACACGTCAGAAAAAATAACGAAAAAACACGAAAATAACATGATTTTGTCAAACTCGAGTTTTATTATTTATTTTTATTTATGTTGATTTCTGGGTTACCGTGATAGCAACAATGAAAAAAACACGACTTATACTACTTCGCTCAGAATCGTATTTCGTTTGCAATTTATCGTTGCATACAGATATAAATGAAATTCCTACCTGTATATTACCTGTCCCAACTATCCGTCCGATTTATGATTTTTTTATTTTTTTTGTTAAAAGTTAAAGGTTGGTTAACAACAATGGTTATTGGCCTCCATAGACTAGGAAACAAACATGAGTTACAATTATTTCCAATTATTTACACTCTTCTACTTAAATTTATGTGATGGAAAAATTGGTGTATTGCTACCGTATTGTCTTCGTTGAAAGCTTATTGGAGTGAGGTAGAGTTGGAGAATATTCTTCGTGTTTCGTATTAATTTGGGCATTTGGTCACGATGTGATCGATAGATAAGTTCACTTTACACGTGTCACGTGTTGGGGTCGGTTTTTTGGTGATGAGGAAGAAATGGGTTAAATTGGAGTGTCCTATTCTGACCCGAGTGATTATTCACCTCATCTATTATTTTGAGATTCAGTGGAGGTTCCATTTTTGGACAGAGGGTTTTATGGTTCGAAGCTTGTTTGTAAGAGGAATATTAGTCCAGTGTGTCTGGCACGCTTCTGCAGTATTGAGGAATATTTATATTTATTTTTTGGAATGAATACTCTATTATATTATCATAGAAGACGGCGCTAGACTTAATCACGAATGGTATTATCATTGATTTCACAATATATAGGTACTGAAATATAAAATGTTCCGGAGACGTGGTACGAAGTATTTTTTTTTTTTTTTCGTACATTTGTTTTCATGTTTTTTTTTAGGTCATCGAGTTCCCGGGCCACAATTACAGCACACGGGCTATATCGATAATTATCGACGGACGCGATAACAATGTTTTCGCATTTCGAAAATTAATAACTAATAACCATCCTGCGCAACAACACGCGGGGGTGATATTATCCATTATTGTTAATTATCATCACTCGGTATCCCCGGTGCAATCGCCGTGCTCGATTCGTGAAAAGTAAATGGCCGATTAAATAAATCGACTCGGTGTCCAACGTCGTATACAACGTGACCGCTATAAACCGCCTTATAGTATTATACAAATCAAACGGACGATTCAAATAACACAATATAATATATTACACATATACGTCACTTGAAAACGGTCAATAATACCGTAACGGCAGCGGTACTCGGGAAAGTCAAAAAGGTTAGAAGTCATAAGATCAATAGAAAATGACGTGAATAATTTACCGACCCTGGCCTAAAAAATATCACCTCTGAAAAATGTCCTTAGACAAAAATATTTTCTCAATATTATGTAATGTTATTTTTTTCATTTAAGTAGAGTTCAATGATAAACGTTCCGATTCAAATATAATATCTATTCTTATTAAGTAAAACTGTATACAAGAAAAACATTATATAATAATATCAATGCTAACTATTCATAGTTACTGTTTACATTGGCGTAATTCCATTAAATTTCACCTTTCAGATGAAAACGTGGCCGTAACTGAGGATTTGGGTCCAGGGGTCCGGACCGCCCCACCAGAGTTTTTTTTCTAAAAGTAGACAAATTTTAGTAGTTAATATTGATAATTCACTATTGTATAAGTTTTTATTCGATGACAAACAAATATAAAAACTATTTTCAACATAAATCTGTAGATGTTAAGGGAATTGTATTTCCATCAAATTGGAGTTCAGTTTCAGCTGGTACAAAAGCACATCTTTGCACCTGCTACATTATGCCGGAGGGCGCAAGTGCATTACGCCACTGTCTCTTTACATAGGTTTTTTTTCTAGATTTAATTCTTGTTGAGCCATCATTGATATCTGCATATTCTAATGACGACGTTCAATCACTTTCTATAGTTAATAAAAAAATTTAAGCTAAAATTTAGTCTATCTTGCAGCATGGTCGATCGTAAAGAATTTGTTATTCTTTTTAAAACGGAAAACGATAGTTCGGCGACACAATGTTAAGACAAATATTCGAAGAATAATTTCAATATTTTTCGTATTACGTTTATAAATTATGTAATATAGTAGTAAAAATAGTGTAATTTTTTTTTTTTTTCATTAAAACATATAATTTGATGGGAACGAAAATATAGTAGTTCATTTATATATTAGTATGTTTATTACATAAAAACAAAATAAATATTCAATACAATTTTGCTGCCTCTCTAAAAGTTGCCTCCTTCCATTATATACCGCCCTATTTTACAGTGCTTTAAATTCGCTCTTGTTAATATATGTACATTATTATTTTGTAACTACAAACTGTTTGGTGTTTTTAACAAATTTTCACATAAATTTAACACCAAAATATTTTTTTGAAAATTGCACAGCATCTTATAGATAGTGCTAATATGGAGTATTCGGTGAAATTTGAGAGTCCCTGTGATTGTTTTTAACTGAATTACAACAAAATTGAAAAAAACAGACACCGTTAATAATTATTGCGTAAATATTCCCGGTTTTTTTCCCAATTGTTGTAAGGGAAACTGCGAGGGAAATACACAAAACTACTTCCACGATGCACCAAATTAGACCAAATTGCTATTAAAAAACCACTCTGAAGTTGATTTCTGGTAGAAAAATTGTTCAAGAACATAAAAACAAAAAATACGCACGCACGTCATAGTAAAACCAACGCTCAGAATCTAAAGAAAAAATAATCGCACCCGATTCGTTTCCGACGGATCGAAGATTATGCTTTTCTGCAGGCCGCTTGTCGCCGGTATCGTTTGGCAATAATAAAATGATACCTCAAAAAGGATTTACGAGAAACATAATGGTAATCGTAGGATTTATTTCTGACAGGGCTAACCTTATCTAACCTAACCGCTATGCGTCAATCGAACTCGGATTTATCGTCGTAAATAGCAAATAGCACAAATCGTAAATAGCACAAATTTATACTAGACTACACGAGTGTAATATCCGTTCGCGGTCGCAGAACTATACGCAGAACAACTGGGTAAAAAATGATGGGAATTGGAAAACTACAAAAAAAATTAAATAATCTCCTATATGGACACGGTGTAAACTCCCTACATTAGATAGTGTCAACTGCTACACGATATTTTGTTAACAGAACGTATTTACCTTCCTTATTTAAAGAGTCGTGTATAAGGAAATTTTCTCGACATTTTTTTTGTTTAATAACCGAAAATCGATCAACTCAAAAATACCCAGATTTACTTTCGAATACGTTTACACGTTTAAAGGTAGTCGCGTGTCATCGTCTTGGTATTTATTGTATAATCATAAAACGAACGAAAATGAGATTTACTGAGAAATTGTTTCGCGCGGGTAACAAAAGCTACTCGAGCTACAAAATACTCAAATTAAAGAATCAAATGTTTACCACAAAAAAAAAAAAGAAAAAGGAGATTTTGGAGTTTTTCGAAAAATCACTGCTGAAAAATAAAAATAAATATATCGAATTTGAAAAGGTATGTGTAAGAAATTAGACCATTTTTTTTTTTTTTTTTTGTTGGCAAGTAAAAAGTCTAAGCATGTAAGAATTTACGTGTAGCCAAAACAACAGGTCCAACAGCCGTGTAAAAATGATTTTTTATATTTTTTTTCTGTTAACACAACGGTTTATCAGGCATTTTTTCAAACGTGTATGTTTATTTTTCATCAAACAAACAACATGTACGACGTAGATCCGACAAATCCCAATGAGCACAATGTGCGTATTTGATGAACGCGTGAATTAATCGTTTCAAAAGAGAGAATATCGACCGGCTTTATACTTGACTTTGATTACAAGCGTATTTGTTCATGTCTAAACGTTTTTAATCGTGTAACGCACGATTACACGGATTGATATGCGATTACAGTTAACGGTAGTATAGATATAAATTAAACAAGTCAGACATACTTTGTGCTGGAAGTTGGCCACAGATGTAGATGGGAAGTTAAATCAATCAAAAAAACGATTCTGAGCGAAACTCGTCGGTAAACTGCAGATGAGGTATATATTATTAGTCCTGCCCTCCCCCACCCCACCCCAAGATAACTCTGCAAAAATCAACGAAAATATAACCGATTGTCAATTTGTTTTTTTTTTTTTTTTTAAATACAACATTATTGTTGCACTTTAAAGCTCTCGTCGTTTTTTTGATTAGAGCCAAATTTCTGATAGAATAGTTTTGCCAGACGGGAAAAAAAAATAATACGCACACACACACACACAAGTCAATAATATAACAGAATCTAAAACAACATCGAAAATAACCGAAACCATTCCCGTTTTTTTTTTTAACGGTTTTTTACAAGGAATATCGAAAAATGATCATCCCAAATGAAAACCGCCCATCAGGAGCAATATTTCCGATGGAAAATTTATCCACAGACAGAGAGTAAAAAACCCGGGCTTGCAAACGTTATGATTACGAACGTTCGAGTGGTTATACTTAAAACGGTGGGTACAAAAAAAAAAAAACGATTGAAATTCGGAAACGTAATTAAACGGAAAACGATAAACGAAAGAAAAAAAAAACAACAAATTGTCACAAAACAAAACGCGACGTAGAACAGAAAAATTAAGAAATATCGTTAAACAAAACGGAATAATTTAAAACCATTTGTATATCGAAAAACAAAATAGAAAATAAATAAGGGTCATTAAGTTTTTTTTTATAAATTATCGGGAGGTTATGGTGTTGCGAGAGCAGTACAGCGGGTCGGCCCGGCTCGGAGGGGCCACCTGTGCGGGAAACCGATTATCAAATCCAAAATCGGTCGCTTTTCGCTGGTGATTTAATAAATTTATTTCATATTTTTTTTGCCGGCTTACAACCGATTTAGACGAGAAAACAAAACGTCCGACTGATGATAATTTACCGAAAACAATTCACGGTCAAGCGATCGAGCGGACGCGGGACGCGTTATTAGCCTCGACGGCAATAATTATTATTATTTGTAATTGGGTACCGAATAATTGGGTCGGTGGTAGAGAAAATAATGATGGGAAAAAAAAAAATTGTTATGCGAGTCACGCCACCCGAATAAAAAAAAACGATAAATAACTATCGATTTACGATTGATTTTTGTATTATTATTGTTGTCAACATCAAAAACAACCTCAGACAGACACACCGATAGCAGTGTTCAGTATACCGAATATCGACGTTCAATTAAAACGCGCCGATACAGTGACATTTAATTTATTTAATTTATTTATTTTATTTTTTTATTTTTATTTTTTTGCAAAACCGACTCGCCGACAACCCGACAACAATCAAATTACCATATAAATAACACATCTAACTGAGCGTTACTGTCGGATACCGTATACTGTACATGGGTGGCAAATCTATGGCGCGGGTGCCAAAGGTGGCACGTCGGTCGGATTTCAATGGCACGCGAAAAAAACCGAATTTATTAGGGTTTTTTTTTTATATAAATGGTATTTCAATGCGCTTTGCATTATTTTCTAAAGCTCACTGTGCGATGCTCGTATTTTCACAAATCCGTTTCAAATACTTTTGAACGTGAATAAAAAAAAAAAAAGCCTATTTTTTCACAATTCAGGTCATTTTTTTAGTTTTTCAAAACAGTTAAGGATTTTAGAGGGCATTTTTTTTTTTTTTTTTGATCTTTTGTATTCATAATTTGAATATGAAATTTTATATTAAGATTTTTACACGAAAACATGATTTTTGTTATAAATATAAATAGTACAATATAACAAACTATTAAATAGTATTGTATTATAGAAAATATAGTCACGTATAAACCTAGATAACGAGGATTAGACACATAACGTCTTAGGCAAAAACTAACGTGGTTTTTTTTAGAATCGCTAGTTATCCTGTTTAATAATCTGACAGCAATAAAATCGACTATATCGTTCAGTACAAGTTTTGTTGTCCACGCGTGAATTATTATTTATTAAAAATGCCAAAAGTAAAACTTCGGGATTATCTTTAGTAGATTCCATTAGTATTGTTGAAAATATAAAAACTGAAATTCGAAAAGCACCAAATCAAATAGGAAAAACCGTGCACTAAAAACTGACAACGGTTTTAGTAGTTCTCTCGTAGTTAAATGTGCAGAATGTAAAGATTACAGGCAAATAAATAATATTTAAATCTATTAAAAAAAAGTTAAAATAATTTTTTTCCAGATTAAAAGAAGGCGACCCAGTTTAATGATAAAATAAAAATTAAATTAGTTGAAAAATATTAGAGGCCGTTTAAATAATGTTGTATTAATCAATATTTCTAAAAGAGCGTAACTATTGAGACATTAAAAATTCAGTTAAAAAAACAAAAAATAAAAAATAAAACAATGGACATTTTATATATATTATTATATAGGTATACAATATAAACACCGAGGTTTAGTTTAAATTTTTCATAAAGTTTATCGTCGAGGTTCGTCTGTCGTTAGAAGAATGATTTTTACTTTTTTAAGTTAACCTTTAACCAAAATAAAAAACAATGTTTTTTTTTTTTGTCCATAATAAAAACGAACAAAAGAACAAAGTCGGTGGTTTTTTCTTTTTATCACCGTACATTTTTTTTTTTTTTTTGTTTTTTTGATTTGATTTTATCTTCCGTCCGCCGTTTTGGAGTTTGAAATTGTTTTTTTTAGAATTTTATCCGGCAACTTTTAATTAACGCGAAAACGGCTTTCTCTTGTATTTACACAAAACCCGAATTTACAATCTCCGCAGTACGCAAACGGGTTTTATTTTAATACATTATACTGAAAAAATATATCCGAATGAGGGGGGAGGGTGTACACCCACCTGTCTTGTCTAACCTGTAATTTAAAAAAATAATAATAATAATAAAAACTAATTGAACCGCCTATACCTTTGGTAGTTAACTGTAATCGACACTTTTTGTTGTTCGTTATAATAATTGCATAGCCATAGCATATCGAAACTAACGGGCCGAGAAAAATTTAATATCCACGTTTGATACGTATAGACAGGTACAGGGCGCGCCGCGCACACCGACCGTGATGATAATTGAGATGCTACAGACAACGAACACGTACTCGCAACATCGAGAAAATCGGTTTGTTCCGTCGAAATCCGCACGTAAATCGCATATTATTTAATTGCCTTTGGTAATAATTATACGATAAAAAATGCAAGCAAATAAAAAGTGCGGCAACAGTAGTCCTAGGAACTGTTCAAGGAATATTCCAACCTGAAGTTTTTACGGTTCGTTAATGGGGGTACGTATAGCCGTGGGCTATGTTCGAAAACCTTTGCTTTACGATATCCCCGAAGAAAAAAAATTCACACCGCTCGAAATTCGTTTGCAGTATTCAGCAGGTGTTACATTTGTATTGTAATAAAAAAAAAAAAAACGAAAAATATAGGTAACTCGGGATATTTTTGTACTGTTTACGGAATATTTGATTAAATTAATTTTCATACATTATAGCTAAATTGTATTAAAATCATTCGATATTTACGATCGATATCAATTAAATCGCACAACTTAACGCGTTTGGTTAATTCTCAATTATTTTTTATGATTCTCAAATTGCATATCGCTCACGTTTTTATTATCGAGATGGCTTCGTCGTTACTCTATGCTTTATTTTTATTTCAATATTAAAATACCCGCAAAAAAAATATTTTTCGAATCGTTTACCAACCATAGTTTTTTTTTTATCATTTTAATAAAAAACATTCAGTGATAGTACCGTTATGTCACCGTAGTCATATTTCGCTAAAATTAAAATATACGCAAATTATTTTTATATGTTTTAATAAATATATATATATTGTTTTATATTCCTATACTGTTACTATTCCTGTTTAAGGAATATTGTAAAAAAAAAAAAAAATAATAATAAAAAAACAAATTGCGTATTAAATTACATATTGATTTTTATTATGTTAATTTTTAAGAGAATTACAATGAGAATATATTTGTAGGTTATTTTTAGAGAATAATAAATCCGGATTATTATAATAGTAACAATAACGACTAATGATAACTAATGATCGTTTTTATCTTACCTAAATAAAAATCGGTCACGTTTACCGGATATAAGCCGTCGCGTGCAGTTATTTCGGGACAAAAAAAAAAAAAAACGATCTAACACGATCTACACTATGAAAACGACACCGGATTAATTTCAAGTGGCGGACACACAGCAATTAACAGTTTTCGGCGACTGTGCAGAAATGTCTTTCCGGATCGTGTGCGATCATTAGTAGCCCGCCAACGCGACGTTGCCCGGATTCTCGTCGTTTTCTCGTTAAAATAACAGACGACCTATTATTTGTTTTCACTGTTTTCACTGCGTACAAAAGAAACGCGACAAAAGCGATCGCCAATTTCCTGGTCGAATTCAAGACATAGGGGAGCCCAATTTCAAATTCAGCGCCGGATCTACGGGTGTGAGACAGTGGCGTTAGGATGTCTCGCTAGCGCCCTCCACACCCCCGGCAAACTTAGAAAGAAAAAAAACTACCTTTTTTTACCAATTAACAAATTGATGTGATGATATATTTGTTTAACCTTTAATTTTACTAATTATTTTTTGTTTAAGAATACAATTTATATTTATTAGTTATCAGTTATTGTTACAATGTAAATTTCAAACTTTAAACATTTGCTCTTCCTGGTTTTAGGCCGGTACGTCGGCATTGTCTTCGCGTGCAATTTGTCCAGCAAATCCATGTGCTATCGATAAAATTGTCATGCTTGTTAATCTCTATTGTCCAATCGCTGAAGTAATATGTTTTAATAGTTTACTAAAACTTCTTTCGCGACTAGCAGTTGTTACTGGAACGGTGAGAAATAATCTTAACGCTATTTCTATATGAGGATAAATAGCTTGTACATTTGTTTTATGCATTCGTTTTAATAAATCAATCGGTGCAGCCAATTTTAAATTGTCCATCAGCCTTCGTGTTTAAAACATTCCATTTCAGAGTAAAGCACGAATCCATTGAGATACTTGGCGTATTTGATTGCTAAGTGACTGGTGCATTTTTTTATTTTTAAATCGCCATTTTATACTCGAAAGGATCGAGTCATGTAAAAATCATGTTTGATGATGGTGTGAACGGTTATTGCACCTTCATCTATCGCTTCTTCTTTGACCATTGTTTTTATTTTATGTCTTCGTTTTTCTAGAAATTCGAGTAACATTTCCATTTCGATAGCAGTATTCTTAGCATTTTTTAATGAATCCTCAAAATCGTTATCACTAAAAACGACGTGTACCGGGATGGAGATCACTATTTCGTTTTTCTGTAGATTTTTTTCAAATGTAAAAAAAATATAATAAATATAAAAAAAAAAAATCACCGTTTAAAAATATAACGTCCTGTGGTTGGCCCTTTACCGATCGGCATCCGCCAAATTAAAAACAAATTAATTAATTGTTCGTAAACCGGGAGAATTCACTGGCGAAAAAATTCGACTGTAACTGTGAATTAATCGTTGATGATTCATCGGAGAACATTACGGAAACGGATATGGCTTTGAATTATAAAATAGATTGGCGGCGCGGGGAGAAAAAAAAACAAAGTAACAAAAAATACGCGAGGAATTAAAAAAAAAAAAAAAAAACTATTTGAAAAAATGATTTTCGTTGTGGGTATTTGCAGAGGGATTTTTGAGTTTAACCGTGCAGCAAACCAGAGATTATACGCGTCTTTGGTTGAAATTAGCTTCCGGTTATTTTTTTTTTAAATTGCAGCAAAACCGGCCATACATAAAACGCTCTCGGGGAGACCGCAGTTAAATTCAGATAATAATTTATTCGCCAAGAGCACAAAATATAATATATTTCAGTTTTTTTTTTATTTTTTTTATTTAGACGGTACAATTATTTGTGCCCCCAATAATAAACTAACCTAACAAAACTTTTGAATGTTTTTCACGCTACCGTATTATAGTATTACACATTTCTCCGACAGTGAAATGTGTGAATTTGTACAAAAAAAAAAAAAAAACACGAGACTTAACAATATTACTGTCAACACTGACATTATTCCTAAAATATTATTATCGATATTCTAATACCCCGACGAATTTGTTCAATTCGTTTTTGTCTAGAGTTACAGGAATCGACTACCAATAATTATAGGTACACGCCAGTGTAAGTGATGGATAATTTATTGTGAACATTGAAGTTTGGGCAACTGGGTATGAAAACAGATTTATAAAAGCATCACGACAGTATCACGCTGGGATTTTCAAAAAAATGTATTCATTCATTTTGAATAAATAGTTTGGTCGATAGGACTTTCGAAAAATCATTACTGTTTAAACAAATACTTATGACAAAATGACATTGATATTGTCATTTTAAAATATATAAAACTTAATTCTAAACGGCATGTAAATACGAATGCAGGTTTATCGATTGATATTTGCTGTATTCATTTGCTAATTTTCTACACTCTGAACAATTCAAATGTAATCATTTTCATTGATAGTTATTTAATAAGATTCAAAAACAAATGTTAAAAATTAATATTATGTAATATATTTTGTTAAGAATACATAATACATCAAACAATAACTGAATTTCATAAAGTTAGATAATTTTAAAAAATATTTCTATCTTGAAACGTCTTTTGAAATTTTGCAATAAAAAATCCAATAGAATCGTCTCTGACATTCTCAGGACCAAAACGTCGGACGAGTTCACAATCATTTTCATTTAATCCCGCCTATAACAAATAGTATAAATATATATAAAACAGAGATATTAAAAACAATATATGCACTACTGTATAATCTTTACTTGAGTAATTCCAGGGCTACCGATTTGAGAATTCAAGGCGAGCAGTTTCATCTGTGGGAACTTTTCGAGTACCCAAGCGACATTTTGTTCATTCTCTTCGAGTGTAATCGTACATGTACTATATACTAAAATACCACCGGGCTTAATGAGGTCAACGGCCTATTATATATTTATACAGTAAATACATTGTACTTTAATTTAAGTTTAATTATATTTAAATAACATACATTTTTTAATAATTTCTTTTGCAAAACAGGAAAACTTTTTATTTGATTCAGATATGCATCGATTTGAAGTAATGGCCGCTGTCCGAGGTTACTACAGGGTGCGTCCAGTAATATACGATCAAACGATTCTACTTTAAATGGTGGCTTATTTTCATTATTAATATGTTTATTGTCAGAGTCGACGTTAATCAATGAATCAAAATGATGGATCCTCACATTTTTAATTCCTAAATTGACACATCGAAGTTCAACTTTTTTTAACTTGATTTTTGATTTATCTATTGCATATATTGTTCCCTAAAAACATACAGAAAGTTTTTCATTTTTAATGAACACACAATACAGACCATTTTTCTGAACCTAAATATTTTATACAATTTATAAGGTTAATATTTGACAATTCCACTGACCACTGTAAGGAAGGTACATTATTACTCACTTTATTATTCATTAAAGTTGCTATATGAGTGGTCTTATTCCCGGGTGCGGCGCACATATCTAATACTTTAAGATTATTTTCGTTCACATCAAGTGCATGTCCGGTAGCGATAGATGGAAAGTTCTGTAGCATACCATATTCATTGGGTAATGTGAATGAAGGGACACCAGTAATGGGGTCAGTCATTTCAACAGCGATACCTCTAAAATACAATAACACAATATATTTTATTAAAAACACTACAAATAAACAATATAAATTTTACCACTTACTTAGGATTCATATCACCATTAAATAACTGTCGACGGTTCATCTTAACAATGCCGTTGCCGACAAACATCTTTAACGGTTCGTTGTAATAATTTTGATAACCTCGTTTACACCTCTTGACCAAATCCGTATAAACTGATATGTTCGAATCAACTTGAACTTCTAAAAAAATATGAATTCTTTTGTTTTCATTTAGAAAACAAACAACATAAATTACGATATAATAAGTTGATAACAAATTCA
This sequence comes from Tuberolachnus salignus, assembly GCA_956483605.1. NCBI lineage: Eukaryota > Metazoa > Arthropoda > Insecta > Hemiptera > Aphididae > Tuberolachnus > Tuberolachnus salignus. The sequence continues at coordinate 15,306,219 of OY101437.1, forward strand.
AAATATATATTAAAAGTTGTAATTTATGAAAAGATTTTGATGTGCATGGCAAGAAGTGTATTATTTTCCAGTTTTCTTATAAACATAATTCAGTATAAAACAGTACATGCCAAAATTTGCATTGTTTTAATTTTTTCTTATTTAAATAACTATTGTTAACTTTAACATAAGAAGATAAAATAACAAAACTTTACATAAAATTAAACAATTTGTTTGCCATTTGTAATTTATGGTTGTATATAAAACTTCTAGTAGACCAATGATTAAGATACCACATGAGTTTACAACGGTCAACAAAAATTTACAATATGTAACTGGGCATTAGTATTTTTACTTAAGCATTTTATTATATAATAAGATATAATATATACAATATTTATGTAATTTTACCAGAAGTCATGCCCATAATCCCAGGAGCAAATATATTAGAGCCGCGCAGTGCAGACTGTCCAGTAGCGATATCAACTATAATTTCATCGCATTTAGGATTCAGATCGAGTAATGACTTATCCATAGATGAAATAACTATGCAGTCGCTCAAATGTGTATGCACTTTAACTGAAGGCTTTTTATCACTGTTTTTAAGGCGTGTTAACTAAAACAAAATTAAAATAATGAAAATAAGAAACAATGGACACAATAAAATATATTTATTTAAACATTTTTCAAAATATTTTATTAACACCATAGCCCAAAATATTAGTAATATATCAAATATTTTGTTTTATATATATATATATATATATATACTACAACAATAGCCAAATGGAACGCAGATTACTAATAATAATTGTGGTGTAGTATGAATTAATTAAAAACTCTAGACCAGTGTTTCATAACCTTTTATATATCACGGAACACCGAACAATAATATTTTTTTTTATGCGGAACCCCTTTGAAAATTATCTTTAAAAAGAAGAGTATACAAAATATGGCGATAAATGGCAACATTAGCATTGCACTAAAATACTATTTTGATAAAAGCCCTTTCGTGGAACCCCCAAGTAATCTTTGCGGAACCCTAGGGTTCCGCGGAACACAGGTTAAAAAACACTGCTCTAGACTATGAGCCAAAAGCAATTGTAATACATTTTGTTAATATTACTTTGGATAGCTGGTCGTTTATTGACGTCATAACTTCCAGGGGTGTAGTCTTCAGAGTGTTTACTCGGAAATAAGTGTTTAAAGGTGCAGAACTCAGCCATTGTGATACTTCCTGTATGTAAAAAATAAAAAAAAAAATTGATTTAAACTAAACAAGCTCATTTACATTATGATACAAGTGCATATTCGATCATGGATAAACCAATCGTACAATACGATAAAAAATAATAATAAATTTATAGGTACATAGATGTATTAACTGTATTATTAAATATAATGGTTAGAATTATTTCATAAAAAAATAACTTTAAATAAAACGACACAGTTGATTGTTATATAAAATTAAAATGCATAATATGTGTTAACCCACTTCAACGGATAAGTTCCTATTCTTGTAGATTTGCTTTAATAGACTCAACAAATATTCATTGAAATTATGAGGACGAACGACTTGCATTTGTTTAATCATTTTCTTCTCTGCGTACGATAAACTTAAATAGGTTGTAAAATAAAAATTCGCAATACAGTAATCCTTTTGGAAATCTAAACCTATAATGTTACGCGGAACTTTGAAAGTTTAGACCACAAATCGGTCAGAAGAACAATTGAAACAAATCATTGTTTGAAAAAAGAGAATTTTAAATTGTTTTAACCTAACCTTACAAATGTGATACATAGTGATAAACTGATAAACAATTTAAAAACAATAAAATTATAGAGCCTTAAAATAATGTTATTCTGGAATTTCTACATAAAGTCAACTATAAAGAAAATAGCACAAAATCACAAGACTAATTTTTGATCGGTTAATAAATTATTATTTCAAATTTAAACACATAGAATTGGATTATCGCCGTAGTAATTAATACCATGGTGGCTGAGGGTTGCTAAGTATTCAAAATTAACTGCTAGATCACCTTCCCAAAAAAATATACTTCACCTATTTTTTAGTATTCACTAAGAATTCTTCTTTTGCTCAATTTTTGTTTACAACTTATTTTTCCCCGTTTTGCTTTGTTTCTTAGGAAAAACTTTTTTTGCCGCTCATAGGCGTTACAAAATAACCCCATCCCAAGTTGAAAACTGTTTATACGGTTAACATATTTTAGACAAAATTAAATCACATATTATATTTTCGTGTTGAATCGGACAGGTCTATTCTATCCCTATTTTTTCCCCAACACCCTATCCTACCACTTACAATCCTTATAGTCCAGAGTAAAAACTATTTACTTTTTTTGATTATTGTTGTCGAGTCGCCGAACAAATATTTGAAGCATTTCATCCTCAGCCGGGTAAATAACAGTAAATATTAATTATTATATTCTGAATTTGAAATATAATATTGTTTCATTACTCGTTTTACTGATAATGCCCATTTAAGGTATTGCACAATCATCAAAAATATAAATACACGAAATCTTAGTAACGTAAACATATGTATTATACTTATTTTACTATTTAGTAATGGGTTTAAACACTATTTTATTTAAATATTTCTCTAAAAATAACATGATATACAATTCAAAAAAATCCATAATTCAAGAACTGTTTTAATTTTATATAATATTATATTATATCATAATATGAGATGCCTGTAGGTTTACACTATTATTTTATTTATTAATAAATTAAAAAAAAAAAATTAAAATTGTGTAAAAAACAAAAATTTGCTCAAACACTGTACAATAAATACAATAAAAATAATAATTGCAAATACATTGGTTAACTATTTTTGTATAACTATTGTGTAGTACTAGACAATACACATAAAACTGATTTGTGTAAGTCATAATTGATATTAACCAGAAGACTATAAAATTAAACATTTAATTGTTTATTACAATACTGAGTGAATATGTATATCTGTCGTCTTAAAAATTAAAAGGAAAAAATTATTATGGAATTGGTCATTAACAATACAATAAGGTTATGGTATAACAGTGATTACTTTCTTTCAACATTAACAAAACAGTTAGCCAAATTCATAAAAATAAATAACAAATAATAATTTTGTCTAGGTCCTAACCAAAATCCTACAACCGGAACCAAATTCATAAGACACGATGGATTAATTGTTATCAAGGAATACTGTTACTATAAAATCATTATTTTTTAAGTACAAATTCAAATGTTGTGTAATAATTAGTAATAATCGAATAATATATTATAAATTAAAATAATGTTTAAATATCTTACAAAATAACAAACAACATTGATTCTGTACTTTAAGGAACTTTTAAAATTTGTGTTTAAAAGATGAATATTTTGTAAGGGAAAACTATTCACTTCTTTATAATAATATTCTCTTCAAGACAAATCATAAATAATTATGACAATAACAGTAATGATAGTTACAGTAATAATTGATATAATTAAAATAAATAATTTAGTTTCAATCATTTTTGTTTGTGATTGACAAATATGAATTTGGCCTATGTTTTTCAACACCTACATTTCTTAGCTATCACCAAAAGATTTATCTTAGAAAGTTTGTCCAGCCTCCTTGTAAGTAGTGAAAATTTTCTCAATAGAGTTGATGTAAGCGGCCGTACGAAGGTCAAGACCCAAGTTATATTTCACAGCGGTTTTCATAATAGCTCTTGCCGAACGTTCCATTGTATAGTCTAGACCGGAATGCACTATATCTTTCTCAGATGCACCTGATATACGTTTTTGGAAAGATTCTGAGGGAGTGACAGGTATTCTTCCTCCCACACGACCAAAACGACGTTCCAATGATTCTTGCACAGATTCTAAACAATCAAAAATATAAGTTACACGAGAATCAGGTAAAATAAAATATTTAAATTATATAATATGTTTTACCCAATAAATGATAATTTGATTCCCGTTCATATTTGAATGTTAAACGACCATATGAAACATGGTTCAAATTCTTTAACCATTCGAAGAATGAAACAGTTACACCACCAGCGTTTATGTATAAATCTGGCACAATTAAAATGTTGCGGTCAATCAAGATTTTGTCAGCAGCTGGTGTTGTCGGTCCATTAGCAGCTTCACCGATGATCTGAAAAATAATAATTCTATTATGCTACAATCTGTAATAAAAACAATTTAATGTTTACTTTTGCTTGTATTTTGTGAGCATTAGCCGATGTTATAACTTTCTCAGTGGCAGCTGGTACTAATATATCACAAGGTTCATACATAAGATTCTCACCCGTGTATGGCTGAGCGCCTGGAAAACCTACAATTGTACCATTGTCGATTCTCCAATCTTCCAATGCCTGAAATAATAATTTAATAAAACATTTAAATTATATTTAATTCTCTTAACTAGAATGTTATTACTTTGGGGTCGATCCCATCTGGATTGTGAATTGCACCGTCGTGTTCAATAACACCAATACACGTAGCACCGGCTCTGTGCAAGTAACGCATTGAATGTAAACCAACATTACCGAAACCCTTAAATATTAAAACAATACATTTTATACAAATTTGGTTGACAATTAAAATAATGTAAACCACTAACTTGAACAATAAAGGTTTTTCCGCCCCAACCGGGAGTGGTACCGATCAAGCTCATGTAATTAGCTTCCATTATGAAATTTTCTAATCCATGGAAAACCCCTCTACCAGTAGCCGATACTCGGCCATGAATTCCACCTTGATTAATTGGCTTGCCAGTTACACAAGCATGAGCGTTTATGTCTAAATGCCCTATATAATAAAATGAATAATCAGTATATATTTACATTAATGTAATAATTATTAGATGGCTCGACACTTTTTTTTTAAAAGGTTATCGTAAATTGTAATTTAAAAACATAATATGGAAAAATGAACTCGTTATGAAATTTAAATAATAAGAATTGATAATTTGATATCAAACAAATTCTAATTAAAAAATATAATAAAACTAAAATTCCTACACTATTATTATAAATTACCTATAGTTTTAGCATATGTATCAGCTATCCATGACATTTCACGTTCGCCTGTTCCCATATCTGGAGCAGGTACATCTACACCGGGTCCTAAATAATACAAATAGGTAATTGATATGGAAAATAATAACTATGCTAATTCTAATCTAATATGTCTAATCTAATTAGACCATAAATAATAGGCAGTAAAATGTTAGTCGTATATACGAAAAATATATACTACACAAATATTATATCAATTGGAGTATTTAATTTTATGCCAACTTGTTTTTTATTAAACCCTACATTAGTCAATAGCCCTATTATTACAATTAATTGAGCTTAATCCTATTATTTATGCCACGTCATTTCCTACATTGTCTCTCACACTGGCCTTGTAGTAACTTCCTTTTGAGGTCATTTAAATTGGGCAAAATTTAACAACACTTACGATAATAAAAAATTATATTATCAAATAACAACTAGCAGTAATAACACTAACCAATAAATCCTTTCTTTGCCAATTCTAACGTGAACCGTCTGGTGATTTGTTCCAATTCGTTTTCGGAATAAAGTTTTGGATTTATTTTAATTCCGGCTTTTGCACCGCCAAATGGTACATCAACACACGCACACTTGAAAGTCATCAAAGCGGCTAAAGCTTTGACTTCATCACGACAAACATCCAAAGAAAACCGTATACCTATAAATACATTGTATTATACAATTGAAAATCATAATTCTTTATATAATATAACAACCATACAAAGATTTAGTTATAAATCTTTATAATTAAACAAATTTCATTATCTATTCATTACACTAAACTTTAACATTTGTAATGAATCTTTTATATCCTCTATTATTAAATTAGACTAATTGTGTGACTGTTGGTATAGTATACACTATTTATTTATTGCAACAACAATATAAAATTTGGACTGTCGGAATAGAAAGGAGTATACATTTCTCAGCTATTTTTAGATTTCCCCTATTGACCGTTCCAATTTATATGTGAGTGAAGAGTAAAAATTGTTAAGCTGCCTAGCAGCTTCAATGATTCTATACTGATGAAAAAAAACTGAAATCAACTTTCTATAAAATCGATAATTCCACTAAAATTAACACCCAAAGGTGTCTATAGGTACATTTTAATGAAGGTACCCATATCAAATAGTATTAATTTTGGACATTTTCTATGATATAAAACACAATATTATTTCATCATCTTAACATTTGTGTTTAATCTATCTATTAAAATATAATTGATATCCAATAGGTGTTTTAAACTCTAACACCTAATAAAATAATACAGACATGAACAATACCCTATTTAACTACATTAGTGAATTGATCACGTGAGTAGTTAATTATCTAAATTAGATAATAGGTAGGAAAATACAATTAATTATTTACAATGCATTCTAAAAGTTAAAATATAACTAGTTAATATAAAAAAAAAAATAAGTTTATAAATCTTATCATAAATATTGAGTAATATTATACAGTCATGATTAGTTGGTTGTACCGACATATTAATTAGGAATATCTACAATAGGTACCATATTAATTTTATTAGATGCGCCTACTTAAATAAATCTATATAAGTAATATATTTGAATTTAATTATGAAAGGTTATTAAGGCAATAATAAGTATTTGATATATATTAACAAACCTCTTAAACAACAATTAACATTTATTACAAATACTTGCTAAATATCTTTGCAAATTATTTAATATCATACATTCTGTAATTAACTATTTAATTATATCTCTAATTAGAGATTATAATGCTAATTTAAACAATTCCACATATTAAATTTAATAGTTTACATAATTTAATTTCAGGATATTACACATATATATTAAAGTAATTGAAAAAGTACTTGAATAATAAAATGAACTTATATGAGATTATTTATAATCTACCTATACTTTTTTAATGCAAGTTTTTTAGATAGCCAATTGAACATGTATGATATCCAAGGCTGGCTTAATTAATATAATTAACTTTTTTCTTTTTATTTAACTATCCAATGGAGCTTTTCAAATTTTTGTTTTTCGAAAATTATAATTCATCCCCTCCAACTCGCCGCACATGGGTTTATTTTTAATTTCAAGGGGGTGAACCTGTTTTATAGGTTTATAAAACTACCAAATACAATTGATTTTTCTAATTTAATTCCTTTTTATGATACAAAGTAATTAATTAGGTACAAGTCAAATTAAGTTTCTGGCGGTGAAAATACTACTGTTTTGAACATTTTAATATTTAAACTACCCCCCAAGAACCAATGTTTATTTCGCATTTACCAATTATGATGGATTTCTAGCGCAAGTACAATATATTAATATATTAAACAGTTAACAGGGGTATACATTTGATATTCTCACTCCTAATAGGATATTATTTTTAATAGTTAAAGAAAATCATCTTGAAAAAAATGTATATCGAAGACATTTCGGGAGGAATTATAAGCTCCAAACTCCCCCCCCCCTCTGATATTAAACAAATAATAATAACAACAATAATTTCTAAGCAATTTTTAGCAAGTATTTTTTACTCGCCTCCTTTGCACGGTGTTCTGTGAGTACTGTGTTGTGCGCGGTATCCCGTGATCATCTCGTAATCGCCACTGTCCCTGCGGACCGGGAACGAAGTCTCCAATATATGATCGCACGGCTGCATGCCTAACAATATTCCCTTGACCTTTTTCCTCTTGTCTTCCACGGACATCTTGGCTTTGATGTCTTCGACGAGCTTGTCCTCGGCCACTTGGCACGCCCGGTGAAAGAAATACTCGACCATGTCGAAGAACCGCGGGTTCTCGGCGGTGGGCACCTCCTTGAGATGGTCGGGCATCTCGTGGAGCCCGCGCACCGACGACACGGAGGAGGCCGTCTTGAAAACATTTTCCGACACATTGCGTCCTAAGCGGCTGAGGTTGTACATATTGTCGTACGGATTATTTTTCGGGTCTACGGGTCAAACGACTAGAAAATTAGGCGCGCGCGCACGCACCTACGAAACACAAAATTAAAAATAATTAATATTAAAGACGAATAGGAGACGTGCACATAGGTGACGGCGGCCGGTGTACTGACGAATTCAATGCGCGAGCGTCTCGTCGTAACGCAAGTGTGTCGGACAATCCGTGCGAATGCCTTATGCGACACGGCGGGTCTGTGTGTGTCTAGGATAATTGATAGCTCAGTATTTTTATACGAATGTCGGTCTGGCAATTTTGCAAAAAAAAAAAAAAGGAAAACACACACACACACACACACAGACCTACCGACCGACCGACGGTGGTTGGTAGGGGAATCGAATGCGAAAACGGCGCGCGTGCGTATTGAATTTTACCGCCGGCGATGTTGTGCAATTTTCGGTTGATCGCACAACGTCGGGTTATCAAAATGTTCATTATCAAAGTTACCTATTTGCGGTTTTTGGCGGGTAATAGAATATTGTTATATAGTTTATAATTTTATTTATTAATACGATTGACGACGGCACCGACAATCTACCGGCCGCCAATACGCCAAACGAATCCAATACGAAGACGAGTAGTTTTGTTTTAAACGCCGGTACGATATTAACCGAGGTTTATTACCGATTTATTGAACCACTATTAGTAAAATCATGGACCAAGCTATAACAGATCTAGAACGAATTGTAAGTACCTGTTCATAAATAGTATTGTTATTTACAACTAAAAAACATCGGACATAGGTACCCCGTCCTAGTGTAAGCTTTAGTCGTTGGCACGTTAGACCGTAAGTTTATATTTTATTTAATTATAATGATTGACGGTGATAAACCATTTCATGATTCTCAAGATACGACTTTGAGTTAAACTCGGAATTAATATTTTTATAGAAATCTATTGGCAAAATTATATCTGATATTTGTTACCCAAGTACTATCGTTTAAACGACAGTATCTGAATGTATATAGACTTGTTGAGCATTTTTGCTGTCTCAAAATTAGGGTGTTTTCGAGTAGGAAAAATTATCATTATCTTGTTAAACTTGCTCAATCCTTACTCTGTGTAATATTTAACAAACTGCTGTTTACAGGTAACTGTTGTACAAAAAAGAATAGATGGATTGAGTTGGAAAATAAAACAATGTGAACGAGTATTGTTTTCAGAAAATAAAATATTCCATTCGGTAAGTCCTTTGCGACAGATTGATCAATTAATATAATATTTTAAAACAATAATAATTTTGTTTTCTAAATTTTATTTGAATTGTGTTTTATTTGATTTTCTCTGTAATTATCAAAAGTTATAATAATCATAATATTGGTACATCCAATATTAATTTACTATGTAAATACATAAGGGAAAAATTAATACTTATTACAATCAAAGTGAGATTAATGTATAATATATTTGCTCAAGTAGCTTTCATTTAAATGTAGAACCGTGACAGTTAATAATTATATACATGTTGAGATACCAATTAATATATCTAAGTATACTTGGTATCGTTTAAGTACTTATAGCTAAATTGTACCTGGTTTTATCAACTGAAGACAGTGTTTGGATATTGGGGTCTACAGGTTAATTTTAAGGGGGTTTGGAGTAAATTTTGCTGACTTCAAAGAACAAAATTTGACAACTAATTTATTTGATGATGTAGTCGTTTAACTAATTCAAAAGATTAATACGGTAGGAGTAAGATGGGCTGTCGCCTATTTATAACACATTTGTCTGCAATTGATTTTACACGTTGGGTCAAACAAATAAGATTGTTTATAAAAAACAATATAAATTACAAGACATTTCCTTACATTTTTATTAAATAGGTACACTCATTAATTTATTTTAAACTAGTAAAATTGGTGTTTAATAATATTAGTTTTTAATTAAAATTTAGAGTAAAGTCATATCAATGATAACCAATTTAGCTGAAATGTGTCGTAAATACGATGAAATAATATCACTGGTTAATAAAAGCAGAAATGAGCAAAAAGTATTCACTGAAACGTTACAGCTACAAGTGAACATAGTGAAAAGCAAAGTAGAAACACTAACGGCACTTATAACAAAAGGAAAGACGACTTCAATTTGATTAGTGTTAAAACTAACAGTCAAGTTGTTTTATTTTTTTCACATTTATTTACATATTTTATTGTAAGTACAATTATTTTTTAAATTATAAATTACATAATCTAAATGTTTACCGAAGCCATAAATCATAAGTTTTTGTACAAATCATAATAAATAATTTATGTATTTTAATGGATGATAATTATTATAAGTTTTTGTGCATATGTAGTGTTGTATACGTTTATTGCCCTTGAAATGTAAATACTAGCAGCCATTATTTGTCGTGTAATGTTAATGTTATACATTTTAAAAACTGTATTGACCTTGACTTTCTCGCACTGTATCAAATTATCTGCAGATGAAATACAATTTGTTACCATTTTGTGTGTATTTTACCATTTGTACAAATAATTATACTTATCCGAAAGAAATTAATCCGCATTAGCATTATTATTGTAGGTATGATCAGACGAATACGTCTGTTTGTTTCATACTGAAATATCGGTTCTGAACTTTTTGTTTTAGTCGTTCAAAAATATTATGCCGGTGCCTCAATCCTGTGTTCAGATAATCGTGTAGGTACATATCATATTTCCTTTTTAAAAAATAAAATTGTATTTAAATTTAAAAAAAAAATATTCGTTTGTGGACCCCTTACGTATTATTATTATTATTATGTATAATATTGTCCCGGCTTAATTAAACGCGACCGTGTACAGCCGAAAAATAACTTTTAATAATAATAATAATTCATCCGGTTGCGTTCGGTATCATTCCCCTACTATAAAAACAATTTTAATAACAACGATTAATGAATAATAATGATGTTTTAACGACGATTTCCAGCTGAGCGTGCAAAAAACGTACAAAAAAAATTAACGGCGCGTCAATATAATAGTGTCGGTTGGAATAAGTATAGGTAGAAATGTGAAAATAATGTTATTATGTCTGACGTCTTCGAAATCGCGTGTGCTGCACTTAAATAACCGGTGCCGTCGATAAACTTCGATTTTCACAACACGTTTGCGAGATCGCCAGACCGAAAACGTCTGCGCACGCGATGTAATGAAAAAATAACCCAAATAATATATGCACGTGCAAGAATTTTTATTTTTATTTTTTTTTTTTGAAACAATAATAAATATAAAACATAAAAATATATATATGTAACACAAATAAATAACTGAATAGGTACCTGTATATAGAAAAATAACAAAACAAGATCCGCGGAAGTATTATATTGTAAAAGGTTGTGTGTAAATACGTCCGGTTTTGATTTATAAAAAAAATCATCAAAATGTGTGCATATAGGACAACCTGGTCTAGTTTAGTCTTGGTTTTAGTCCTAGTCAATACCGTCTCTTCTTTTCTTTTTTTTCCCACTATAATTTCGTCGAATTGATTTCCGCCTGTTCGAATTGGGTATTTACTGCAAAGCTGATCAGTAGGGTGTAACTATAGTTAGAAAGTTATGAGTTACTGTTTTTACTAAACTATTTAAAAAAATGTTTGAAAACAACTTGGTTAATAATTTTAAGGGGATTCGATACCCGCTTTTTTTTTTATCAAATTAGACCTACAGCTATTATAGTGGTAATAGGATAAAACTACTGAAAACATGCTTGAATTCAACTGTATTGAAATCAAACTCTTAATCCCTACAAAATATGTTTTTTTTTAGAATTTTCGAAATCAAATGTTTAATCTTAATCAAACCCGTTTATATATATATATATATATATATTAAAATTATACCGATTGATTTAGATGTTATTTTTGTTTTCTAAGACAACTCGACTTAAACCAGTTAAACAACGACGAATACCGACAATGTTGGTCAACTTGCCCATCAGCTTTAGTGTTAATAATAGTTCGGCGGTTATTATTGACGGTTTTCTGTTGGTACCGATTATCGTTAATAATAATAATAATAATAGATTATTACATTGTTATCGGCGATGTCGTGAACTCAGTGTGGCATTTTTGGGTCAGGCGCAGCACAGATAAGACGTATACGTGTGCCTATATGTACATTGTGAAAATATACAAAGTAAACGCGAGTGATTTTCAATGCCGCAAATAATTCGGCTCTACTATCTACTGTAAACAACATTAAGACGCCGGCTGTGCCGCGTTTTATGTAGGACTCGACTAAATCTCACGTATTTTAACGTGATCTCGTAACGATATAGTAATACGTTTACCCACTGACTAACCACGGTATATACCTAGGGCACCTAGGCGATAAATTGTTGTGTTTGTGCGTTTGCCGAACTCGGTGTCCCGTGATTTACACGTGCATAATAATTATTATACTTAAGAGTTTAAATGACGTGTTGGCATAGGCAAACTGTAGCTATACCGATGATATTTTATTTCCTACGGTACCTGGACGCATGCCATTGCCAGACAGGCAACAATGAAACAAATATCTATGTTTATTATACTATTATTATTGTTGTTATTAAAAAAAAAAATATACGTAAAATTCCGACGAGGATTATATAATATTGTTATCTATACCTATTGTTAGATTATCAACGTAGCCAGGAATGTACTTATATACTCGTGTGTGTGTGTATATATATATTGGTTTTACTATGATGTGGGGTCTGGTTTAATTCAACTATATGGAAGTGACTTGTGCGGGTCCAAGCCAAATATTAAAACCACAATTCCGCAGAGATCCAAAAATCTCTGGGGTGGTAGGTTACTTTTAATATTGAGTGCCCCCAACAGTCCTCCGTTTACTAGTAAAGCTTCCACCCGCGTACATCATAAAACGACAGATTTACAGCAATTTTATGGCATTTTAAAAAATTAAACCTTATTAAAATTCCGTTTCAATTCAATTCTCGGCAAAAAAGGTTCCGTGGGGTTTTTGTTTGAAGCCAAGTGTTCGCGTGTAAAAACCTAACCTGAAGAAAATCGGAAGAAAAAAAAACAGTACCAGCTGCTTGACAACAGGCATGCTAGGTCGAGCGCAATTTATCAATGTTTATATTCTTTAAAACTAAAAAAAAATGTATCAAATGCAAAATAGATACGTTTTTGTCGCGTCCGGCGTGCGTTCAGAACGACCGGGAAAACGAAATCGCAAAATTCGTTACTATTTACTTAAGCCTTTTGACATTCGTCTATTATTTATTGGACGTGTAATTTATAGTATTTTATTATTGCCGTCATACGATTACTAATTTTGTTCGTCGACGACCGGTCCGGAGAGGGTAAGGCAAGGCAATCGTTGGCCCGGAGCAGCGTAATGATATTATTTTCAATAAACGGCATCGAGTGTGGGAACATAATATCGTCAGACTAGTCTGTGGGCGGTGGGGATCTCGAAATCTATCCATATACGGATCCTGTACTTGAGCACATATAATGTATGTTATTAAAATGTACATAGTGTACAGTGCCAGCCGTGTACGTCGTGTGTTATTAGTTTTATTTTAAGTGTCCGCACGAAAAGAATTCCAGAACGCACCTTCGGGGGGCCCGTACTCATCAAGTCAAACATTTCGCGATGTACCAACTTCAGGAAAAAAAAAAAAAATAAAAATACACGGACATACCGTGGGCGGGCCGCTGTTGTAGGTGGGAAATCGGGAACGTGGGATATAGAGGGGAATTTAACTTATGTCCGCGCGCGACGATTACTCATCGCTAACGAAAAACGGATTCTGAACGCGGAGTTCGGTTAGTTTAATCGTGTTTTTTTTTTTTTTTTGTAAATAATCTGTCGTTTTTACGATTTTTTTTTGTTGTTGAAATTTACACTTTAAAACGCGTATATATATATATAAAAAAAATAATAATTACATTACACTCGACTTTTTTCTTTTTACTCGTCGAGTACAACACTGTGTCAAATGTTCGTGCGTTTCTATTCGGCCAAAACAGTTGTATTCTATTAATTCGAAACAAAACTTAAAATGCCTATAAATAGTTTCAAAACATTTTGAAAACGTCTAGAAAGGCCCGATATTAATATTCTGTTAAAATGTCAGGTATCTACCGATTAGTTTTAATCGAGTTAAAGAAATCTAAAATAGTGAGGAGACCGTACATTTTCCCAATTATTAAGAACAAATCAACAAATGACGACAAAAAATTCTAAAAGCACCAGTTAGAGTTATTTCAACACACGAACAGGGGTGTGGGTGTTTTACTATTTTCGTCCCTCGTCTCCCCCGTTGAACGTCAAGCTACTGATGAGGGGCGAGTGTAGTATAGAGGGCTCGTAAAGTTAATGTCGTGTCACGTCAGAAAAATATAATAATATAGTCTATGGACTCGAAGACATTTTCTCTGCCCGTTTAACCGAATTAATATTTCTCAAATGCGCCCCGACTTGTTTGAGATCGAGCCAATAAATATCGGAATGCATAATATATAATGACGAACGACCCGTCGCCAAATGACGCCATCGCTTCGAAGGTTTTTTATTTCCCATCCTCCCCACCCGTATAACGAACACCGGGATTTAAAATACGTTTTTACTAAATGAGTTTGTTTTACGAACTCCTAGGGGCGAGGGGGGCCGGCATCCGGGAAGTGCTCGGTTGTGCGCGAAATATTATGGAGATATAATATCACGGTGCTACAGCGATGACGAATTATTATAATATAGTGTCGTAACAATATGCAAATATACGTGTAGCACGTTAAATGTACGTTTTAGCGAAAAAAAAAAAAAATCCAATTGTGTGTATCGTTCCGAACGAAACATTATAATAGTTTACCAATGACAAATATTAACGAAACACGCGTGTTCGGATGACGTATATATAGAGGAACACATACGTATATTACGAATATAATACATTACGACAATATTGTGAACTTTGTCGATGCGGGATCAATGGCACGTGTATTATTATTATTATTATAGGTCATTTAAAAAATTACTACGAATGTTTTAAATACGAATAATCGAAATAGACAGGGTCGTTATGATTATTATAGAATTAATTCGACGGACTGAGCAACGACTCCTTGTAATAGTCCTAATAATATTCAAATATTATACATTCGAAAGTATGTTTGGAAGGTGATTGTGTGGTACTTGTTCAGGCCAAAACTACCGGGACGGGGATTGAGCTGAAAAAACATTGCATAGACGTAGTTTCCTAGACCAAGAATCCAGGAGGTCCGGACCCCCTCCGAAAATGTCATCAATATTTTAAAAATGTTTCAAATAATAATCATGTATTTTTACACCGACCTAAATTATATTCAGTCCTAAATGGTTTAATTAACTATTTATTGTTTTATATTGTACCGAATGTCTAAACTTAAATTTACGTTTTGACTGAAATTACAATGTACACGTAATGGCTCCCTCTACTCTCTCTACGAAAAAAAATTTCCGGATACTGACTTACATATAAACTACTTTTCCCCGCCCGAAGAGGGCTGACACGGGGTTGTTGGTGTTTTTAGTACGAAAATCGTATTGGTTTTGTTGATTTACGGGCTGCCTTGGTAATATACCGACGAAATAATAACAAAAAAAAATTTAAACAAAAACCAATTAGCATCAATTATTGTTGAAACTATGAATAGGTGAAAAAAAAATCAAATAATACGAAATCATTTAAATTTAAAATTTGGCTTTACTTATAAATACATTGTAACTCTGTTGTTACCGTATATTTTTTGTGTGCATGTACGACACGCTCTGTACAGTACGGCAAAAAACAAATGTGTGAGTCTCATTTATACTTCTTTTAATAATATTCAAAGTGCCGCCCCACTTTTTATCGAACGAAAATTGAAAAACAATTAATTCATCATTTTAAAACTTTTGCACTGTTAAATTAACAACGATGGCGACGACTGACGATTACTACATATTTATTATGTTATCAAACAAACATGTACGTGTTTAAATATGTTGAAAAATATTACATGTTTTCAATTTGATTATCCAGAGAAGAGGTGATGGTCACCAACACTCGTTGATTGACGGTTCGAGGTCTCCGGTTTTTTTTCGAATTATTATAAAAAGCGGTGTACAGTGCGAAAATGTTAAAAAACCGAGTCCCGTTGTAACTATTGAAAACTATTGAACTATCGAAAAACCAAAAAGTGCCATCGGTCAGCACGGTTAGCAACAGACAATTAATCACACGACATGATATACTTTTTTTTATCATTCAAATTCAAAGTAGGCGGGTGTAAGATTATTGGACCGTGGGGGCTGAACATACGGATAATCATTTGTAATGCTTATCGAAAATTACGTAGTTCAATAATCTAAAAATTATTTCAGACATTTTTTTTTACGTGATATATACAATCTGTGCCCTAGGGCACAATAAGAATATGTGATAAAAGAATATATAGAACATGATAAAGCTTGAAGGAAGAAGCTACCCAGTGATGACACTACCTGACGAATGATTTAATTAAAGATTTGGATAATATTTTTATTTTTTTATTAATGACTAAGAAGGTCTCCACTTCCTTTTTAGCCGCCTCGGTGGGTTGCCAGGAATCGATAGTGTGCCCAGATTAGATATAAGAGGATTGGGATGATAAAGGAGTTTTGAATGGTATCTCTTATAGTAGGCGCCAGCTTCTTCAGAAACGGTCTTGATTTTTATATCCAAATGGAGTGAGCATTTGGACACACATACGGTGGGGCGTTGGAGATTTTGCGTAGAGTGAATATTTGAAATAAATATATTGTTTTAATTGTTTCAAATCATTTGTTGTCCATATTGTTTACAAATGTACAATGTCGACGATATTTGAATGTTTCGAATTTTGTTTCAATGTTCAACATAAAAATTATGAGAGACGACTGAAACCAATATATTTTAGTGTCGGGGGGGGGGGGGCTTAGTCCTAGTGTAATTTTTTTCGTGGGAGCGATTGTCCCCCTTTCCCGGCGCCACTGATAATAGTTGATATTTATTATTTATAACCGTTTATTTCCCACGATTCTGTCGCCTGTACTCTAATCAATTACTATTGTTTCGCGTGTTTAAAGTATATTATGTACGCAGACGGAAATTTACCGTCATTTTAGAGGGGGCCGATATTTTAAAATATTTTACTGTGTATAAAAAACGGGTCTCCGCGCCCGCAAAAATCATATTACTATGCAAAACCCAAGTGCCAACGATTTATTGTAATCGCCCTATATCGTATGCACATACGGTGGCCAATTTCTCAGTCTGTACATTGTTGAGGGGGTTTAACCCACTCCCCTAATTGTAACATCCAAATATTTAAAACTATGTACCCTTTCAAACATAAAATTCTCAACTTCTATATATTCTCCATGATTTTCTCGTCTTGATATTACCATATATTTAGTTTTTGATTCGTTGATTTGTAATCCGATGTCTTTACTGACTTTTATTAGTTCCTTAGTGCCCAATATTATTTCTTGTTTATTTGATCCTAATATGATAATATCATCTGCATATGCTAAATTTCCGCATTTTCTTATGTTTTCTTCCAAGTTTAACCCATCATACTTGCTCTTCGTTTTCTTTACTACCGTTTCTAGTGCTATATTAGAGTACTGGGGATAAAGCATCTGCCTGTCGGAGTCCAGTCTGAACTTCAAATCCATCTAACATATATTGGTTGAATTTAATTTTACATCTCGTTTTATCCATGCATAGTTTGATCATTTTCACTGTTTTAGACGGTATTCCGAAGGTTATGAGTGCATTTCATAGCACTTCTCTATTGACTGAGTCATATGCTTGTTTATATATAGTCAACAAACAATAAATGTAAGGACCTAAATTACGTTGTATAATTTTGTATTTAGTCAGTCCTTGTCAGTTGCTGACCACCAGATATCGTCGGAGCTATAGGTTAGGTTAGGTTAGGCTAGGTTATAACAATAATAATAATATACGATTTTACATACAGTTAGTTGAATAAAAATAGAAATTATTTCATCATATTACATTTAGACAATTGATTATGAACTTTATTGCTAAGTACTTGGATACTTATTTATTAAATACTGACTTGTAACTTATTATTTATTATGTCGCAACCTGCAATATTCACATGAAAAAATCTATATATCTATCTTGTAAAAAAAGAAATATTTACTTAATAAATGTCAGATCTTGCATTCGGAAAACGAACTTGCTTTTGTTTTTACAATAATGCTATTGTTAAAATTTGTTCATTTGATATTTGTTAGAGCAACATATTATATTAGGTAACTATTAAACATTTTCTATTTAGCACAAATATATTGTTGAGTATATACAGATATAATACCTACATAATTAAAATGTAATAGTATGTATACTATCTATTATCCACCTAATTTACATTCATAAATCAATATTAACAAAATTTCTTTACAAAATACGAGTACAATGGGTTTTTAAATACAAATATTATTTCTAGTTTAAAACATACAGAAAACAACTCGTAATTCATTGATTATGGAATTAATGATAATTAATACTTGAAGCGTTAAG
Organism: Tuberolachnus salignus; assembly: GCA_956483605.1. NCBI lineage: Eukaryota > Metazoa > Arthropoda > Insecta > Hemiptera > Aphididae > Tuberolachnus > Tuberolachnus salignus. Next base: position 15,324,743 of record OY101437.1, read on the forward strand.
TGTGCTTAGGTCCTATAGATTGGATTGAAACATTAGCACCACACGGATATTCGGCTATCGAACACGTGACATTAAAAAATCACAGACTGTATTACACATGACTTTCAATTAACACTAGAGTACATTAATTTCATTGGAATATTTTCAGCCCACAAATTAGTTTACTTTTTGCATATTATTTTATGTGTAAAAATGTATGTTTATTTTCAGCATTGAAATAACATACAAATTCAGAAAATCTGTGCTGTATATTTTAGTTAACACTCAAAGTGGAAAATATATTTTAAAATTAATATAAAAAGGAATATTACCTACTTAATACTTACAAAAAACAAATTATATATATATAGACGTAGAAATATAAATCTGTATTGTACAGGTTGAATTAATCCATTGGTCATATATATATTTTTTTTATCATTATAATTGTTTCATGTTGATGTTACTTTATGGTGTATATGGTTTATTTCATACTTTATTGGCTAGATCAGTACATAGATTTGAAGAGATTACAATGATTATTGGGAGCTAAGCTTTCCCTCGTATAACTACTCAAGTGCCTATGTTATTATAGTAATTTATAATTTTAATTCAATTTATTAATGCTATGGATTAAATAAAACTATAACAATAACATTATAACTTAAGAAAATTAATATGATAGGGTTAGATAAAGCCAACTTTAAAACACTAATGCCATTTTGTAATATATTTATATTATTCGAGTAGTAAAAAACAATATTAAACAAGCAGCGGAATCCTCTTGAATAACTGTTAATTTTGTGGTAAACTTTAAATAACTAAAACACAAATTTATTAACACAATTTTATATTCATTATTAACATTAAAAAAAAAAATTGCATCTGCAATAATATCTTTAAAAAAATAAAAAAAAAGTTTAAACAACTTCAGAAATAACATTTTTGAGCTTTTCAGGAATATAAGGAATACTATTTTTCTTTGAATGTTTGCGAACATTTTCTTCCCTAAAATTTAAAAAAAAATATATAAAATTAAAAACCTTATAAACACAAATATTAAAAGAACATACTTTCGTCTAATTTTCTTCTTAGACTCCAATTGTTGCTGACGTTCGTGATAGATATGTTTAGGTACTTGTCTATGCCTAGCGATTCTTTTCACTTGTGGATGTGCAGCAAACTTCTCTTTTAATGTCTCATTATATTGTAAAGCATTCTTTTCCCGTGGTCTCAACTAAAACAAAATGTGTATAATAATTATTATTCATTTTTGATTTAAAAAGACCAATGATTCACAATGGATGTTTTTAATCTTGTTCAACAATATTTTTTATAAACATAATAATGCATATGATTAAAAGCTATTTAGAGACTTTATTCGACTATTTTAATCAATAGGAAAAACTTACAGTTCCCAATTTTTCTGAAGCATTTGCTTTCCAAATTCTTATATTCATTTCATCAGATGCACTTAAAACAAACTTATTATCTAATGACCACATTACACTAGTCAAATGTTGCATACGTTTAGTATGGTAGACTTCTCTTGAATGTCCCTAAAATAATATAAATTATAACATTTTTATATTCTTTAAAACTATCAAAAGAAATACCTGATGGCTTTCAAAAATTCTTATAGATTTATCATAACTTCCAGTGACAAATTCTAAACCAGTTGGTGCATAATCTATACAAGTAACAGCAGATACGTGATCTTTATGCACATTGATTGGAGAGTTCAGTTTCCGTGTATCATAAGAATAACAACTAAATTTAAGAATTAGTTAATTATCATACAAAAAAATAATATAATGTAATACAAAATTACTTATAATCTTCATTAGCGGCAGTAAATACATATGCTTCCATAGGATTCCACGCTATCTGATTTGTTTTGAGTTTCATTATTACTTTTCGCATGGGTTTCACTTCTCTAATATCGTACATAATTATACTACGATCACTTGCACACGATGCTGGTAAAGTATAAATAATTATATTGAAACATTAAGTAAAATTTTTAATATTTATAATACAATTTTAAAATTAAAAATATTGTATTTTACAAAAGGCAAAACATTTATAATTAGAAAAAGTAATTTAGATAAAATAAAATATTACCTAAAACATTAGTGTCAATTTGATTGAACGCTATATGATGTAAGCTATCAACACCCCATTTTAGAGTTGATGTTGGTTGACTGCGAGTAATATCCCATAGCTGGACTACATCACCACAAGTTGCAAATACATTATCGTTTAGCCATTGACAACTTATACCGTATAAAACAGACTAAAATATATCTATTGTTAATAAAAAAATGTAATCAATTACTGAATAATTAGTATTTTAAATACTTGTGATAAAAACGTATGAGAAGGCAATTCAAATTCTTCTGGATTCCAAACTTTAACTGTAGAATCATCTCCAGCACTAAACAATCTTGTACCATCATGATTAAAGCATAATCCACGAACATAACGTTCATGGGCATTGACAGTATTATAACATTTTTGCTTTGTTAAATTCCATAAACGTATTTCACAGTCATAAGAACCACTGGCTATTGTAGATAATGATTTAGGATGTTTAGCCATACAGAAAATACCGTCACGATGCCCATCCAAATTACCAACAAATGGTTTTGCAAACACTCGTTCTAATTTCACTGCATTAAGAGCACGTACGTATTCACGTGATGATTGAAAAGGATGAAGTTTTGGATCATAATTACGAGGCACTGAAAATAAATTTAAAGTAATTATTTTTTAGTAGCAAACAATGGAATAATAAAATAGAAGGATAACCAGAATATTAATCATATACAATATCATAAATCAATAACAATATAATAATTGAAAACGGCTTAGGCACAACATTTAACATAATTGCAATTATTTTCATTTAACCGTATAAGATACAATAAAGAATCAATATCAATAATTTATAGTTTTCATTCAAAAATATTTAAACTAGAAATCGCCATTATCAGTTCTTGAATTGGGAAGGGACAACAGGGACCTAACCTCTTGAATTATTTTTTATTAATTTCTAGTGTTCCCTTACTAATTATTTCTATTGAGACAGATGGATAGTATGTCCAGTGCCAAAATATTATTTGTAAGGGGTACGGCTTACCTTTCTGGATATCTCGCTTTGTTTCACGCAAGTAATCGTCGGGATTCCGAGACAATACTTTGACTTTCATGGTTGATTCGCGAATTTCAATATTCTTTACATGAAAATATGTAAGGCCGATCGAAGAATGTTGATGTTTTGAATCGATCGACTTGAAACACGGTTTATCTATGACCATGCTTAAAAACAACAAAAACTTACGACGTTATCAATCACGTGCATGTATACATGATGACCAATACTATTTTGTAAAATTGTATTATTTTAACATAATACTTGAGTTTGTAATACGTAGGCCACACTGCTATTCCGGCCGCGTTATCTGAAATGAAAACATTTGATACAAGATATTAGTCATATTAAGCATTAACACATAAGAATTTTATTCCAATAAATCATTTTATTATATTTTTGCCATCCGTGTGCACCGTAATAAGTTTTACAAAATAGTTATCGTTTACTAAATGTCTTTCTAATTATTTACTCGTTTATTTCGCTGTAAATATATAATCATGATTCTTTTAGAAACCAACAATCGTGTTGTGGAAGAATCTATCAGTGTGAGAATTAAAAATGCTCTGGCCGGGTACGTGACACTTTGTGAAATTATACCCTCTCCTTTGAGATCGTCTATTATTACGAATTACTGTTATGTTTCAGAAACAAATCGGAAAACACAAATATATATATATCGGATTATGCAGGAGTGTTATTTCACATATCCAATTTAGAGGGCCAAAAAAATTTGCTTAGAGTGAGTTAACAGTCAGTCAACAGTAATATATCAATAGATTAAATATGTAATATGTTATAGGTAAGCATAGCTTTGAAATTCTATGCTGAACTCCAAGAGCACGGTGCAACAGAACTATTGAATCGTGTATATGATTCCTATGTTACTGAACCGGAATCTGGTTTTAATTTTTCTTTGCTAATTAACCTAGAAAAAATACCCGATGATTGGGAATTGTTAGTGAAAAAAATTGGCCAATTGAAACGCAATTGTTTTGCATCAGTGTTTGAAAAGTATTTTGATTTCCAAGAAAAAGGTGAAGAAGGCCACAAAAGAGCTGTAATTAATTATCGAGAAGACGAAACTATGTGAGTAATCTGGTTTTAAGTTTGTATTTATATTTATACAAACTTGTATGTATTAGGTATGTGGAAGCAAAGGCTGATCGGGTAACTGTTGTATTTAGCACAGTATTCAGAGATAGTGATGACATAGTATTAGGAAAAGTATTTATGCAAGAATTAAGAGAGGGCAGACGAGCTAGTCAAACATCTCCGCAAGTATTGTTTACGCATAGAGAACCGCCGCTTGAACTTCAAGATACTAATGCACGTGTCGGTGATGAAGTGGGATACATAACATTTGGTAAAAAAACAGATACATAATTCATAACAATTAAAAGACATTAATTTATTGTACATAATTTCAGTGTTGTTTCCAAGACATACTAATCGTGCTGCTCGTGAAAATACAATTGATTTAATTCACATGTTTCGTGACTATCTTCATTATCATATTAAGTGTACTAAAGCATATATACATTCCTGTATGCGAGCAAAAACTACTGACTTCATAAAAGTGCTTAACAGAGCTAGACCGGAATCTAAAAAATCTAATGAAAAGAAAACTATTAGGTAAGTAATATTACAGACAACTGAAAGTAAAATAATTATTTTTATAATGAAATATCATGACTGTTTCAGTAATTTTAAACTTCAAGTTTCTTGAGTTTAACGCATTTCTATCCTTTATATATATATATTCCAATATTTATGTATGTTATCAGAAGGATCTCCTCAGTCCTTTGGTAGAATAAACTGACTCCTTACATGAAACCTATACTGGTGCTAATGTGTTAATTGAACGAAAATTACAAAATAAATACATAGTATTGTGAATAGGAGAGATTATATATTTATTATTGGAGTTATGATGCAAATCATAACTAGATTAGATGGTTAAATATTGTAAGATATTTAACAATTATTAAACAACAAAATATTGTATATAATTTCTCAGTTATATCCAAACTATTTTAAATTGTTATACTTAAAATATAAATTAGTCAACGGATAATGATAATAACTAAATCATTTTTCTGTTACAGTGGCAGATCATTCATTCGAAGGGACTGAAAAAATATTTTATCTTTTTTAAAATATTGTACGATGTAAAATAAATAACGAAAACATTTAAATAATCTTAAATTAATTTAGTATGTATAATATTGTTAGCTAATATAACTAACCGTTGTTTTAAATTTATAATTAGTAAAATAATGTGTATTCATCTTTCATTTTTATTATTATTATTATTATTATATATAAATCATTTATTTAATTGGAACACTAGTATTGCATTTATATACATTTAATTATATTAATAAATTATTTATTTATTGGTTATACCATGTATTTTAAAAATTCGCCCTTAAAATTTATTTATTTAAATAAAAATTATCTGACAAATACTATTAGTATTTTTTACACAGAGATTAAATTTATTATTATTAGAAGAGATTGTAATACAAGATTAGATGACATACATTTAAGACATTTTATTTGTTATCTAAAAAATACTGGTATAGAATATTATTTTTAAAAACTGACTGTACAATCAAGATGTTTTAAAATTTATTTTCCTTAACTAAACAGAACTAATGTGAACGTTGTCTTAGCTATTCATAATCTCATTAATAGTCATTATTTATATTGAAATCAATAGTATGCATTTTTTCTAAAACATGCCATGCAACGTTAGTATTAAGTTTCTTTAATCTTATTTCAGATATATGCACTTAATATGTAGTTACAAAGCTCTGAAATAAGATAAAAGAAATTTCTTAATTCTGATTTTGCAAGGCATAAAATAATTATATATCTTATATAAATTAATTTATTCCTTGTGTAAAAAATGGTAAATTTTTCTATTTATTCCTCAATCTACTTTTATATTCAGTTGCAAATTATTTTTTTGTCTTTGCTGTACTATTACCCGATGATGATTTTGTTAATTGAGACTGGTTATACTTACAGACAACTTATATAATATGTACTTTATTTTGTTCTTCTACATTTATTTATTTATTTTTATATTTATGAATATACATTTTTTTGAGTATTAATTTCTAAAAATAATTTTATTTTACAAAAAATATTTAATTTTCAATTTTTTTTAATTACTGGCTGTTTGATTGATCAAATAAATTAAATTTAATGTATTTATACCAGTCCAACAAATAACTATATAAGAATAATATTATATACCTTCAAAATTAGTTCAAAGTCAGTTGATTGTATTAAATGAATGAATGAATTTTATTTAGAGGGATTGCTAATATACCATGGTTAAAAATATTATGATATAAGATTGAATTTTTAAGTTTATTATTGTTAATTTACCTATTTTATAAATAATTAAGTTAATCACATGCTTAATGTTGTTTAAAAACATATTGCAACAAAATAAGGTATCTGTTATATTAGTATAGGTATATACTAATATAATTTTTGAAATATTTCAAATTATTCGCTTGGTTTAAAAAAAATAATAACAATAATAAACAAAATTTGAAAATTATACCGGTTTTTTTTAAAGTAATACAATACCTAGTACATAGACCGGTTATGAAAAACAACACATAGAGAATCCTTTGAGTTTGATGCTACAACTGGACGCCACATCTTACCTATATTATATTATATCTTAGCTACTCGAGAGGCCCAGAGGCCTCAGTATTCTAGTAACGGTAGTCCACTTACCCACCTCCCAAATTCGCGGACCTCATCTATTTGGGCCGCCATCGTCAGGACGATCACCACTGACAATATTTTTTTTTTTTTTGATTAAACTAGCAATACACCCACCTCCAGGAAACGCCGTAAAGCACTACTTCGGGAGACCACTGACAATAATCTAAACTAATAAAAACTACAAAGGCCGTACAAATGCAACTGCATGTCGCGGTCTTGGACAGCGGTGAGGTCACAAATATCCATTAGAATCCGAATGACCCCGGGGAACTACCGACTCATCATTGTTAACGCTGTCTGATCTTTCAGGTGGAGTGAGATTAGCTGGAGGCATCCCACGGTCAATGACTCGAGCACGAGCAGACCTTTAGTAATCCAGGCGAGTGACTAGCTCGTAATCTATTGTTCCTAACCTGACAAGCTCGGTGGGCAAGCCAGGGTACAGACTGCAACTCCAGAATTCATATAAACTTGATTTTATTACCCGGATAACTACTTGCATCTAACACCGTGAGGTGTTATACTGTCCTTAACAGCTGGGTCGATTCGCAGACCACACGACTCGAGGGAGGTCACCCTGGTCTAAGATCTAGCTGTGATAGACTGATACAGTCTCTATATTCTATGAATACCAAATTTTTATTCGATATATTTAAAAATTAAGAGGTCATTTTATAAAACATATTTACTAACATAGTTAACATTGTTGAAATTCAATAATTTCCTAACTTTTCTATCAGGAATAAACCTGATTAGACCAGAAAACTGTACATTTGTATTGTAAGCATCGAGTTTAATAGTTTTGGCCAAAATTGTAATATTAATAAACAACATATTTATATTATGTAAATTTAAAAAAAAAATTTATTCTTCTAACAAATACATATGTTTATATAAACATTTTTAACTTTAATTTTTTAAAAAAAAAAAAAAACTTTAATATTTTTGAAAAATATTATCAGCTAATAAAAATATATTTTAAATATTAAAAATGTAATTTATTATTTTGTTTATTCATATTACTATAATTATTTATGTAATAATAGGATTAAATTTAAATTTGACTGGTTATTAACTTATTATATTAAATTGATTCAACTATAATATAAGCTTAATATTATGTTACATATCATCTGCAAAGGGATTTTTGCTTTCATCATAATCGTCTTTAAATGGGTTTTTATTGTCGTCGTATTTCATTTGGTCATCATTATCATCATCATGATCTTCATCAAATGGATTTGTGCTAGGTGTTAGTTTAGGTTGATACTGTACAGCTGGAACAACTAATTTAGGTGCTAATACTACAGGTGCACTCTGTTTAAATTTTGGTAATTGGTTTTCAAAGGTAGACAGATCATCAAATAGGCATCGACCAAAGTATTCAGATACTAAAGAAAAACTATCAGTGGCACGTTCCAACTGATTATGGAATGCTTCGGCGTGATCTTTAATCTGACCCTGAATAAAAATTTATCAAGCATAATCTTAATGACAATTATCTATTTCTTATAAAACTTACCTGAGTCCGTATGATGTCCATTATTTGCTTATTATTAGGAGTACAAGCTGGACAATCATCATCACTTTCTGAAAAAGCTTGAAAACAGCTGAAATAATAAAAATGTACATATACATTTTTTTTTTTAAAAATTAGTAGATATGAATAATAAAGATTTATAACAAATTCAATTAATAGCATAGATACAATTATTTTGCTTTTACAAGATTAATAATATAATATTCTATATTGTAACTAATATTTTCACTCACTGTTGATGATATGAATGTTGGCACATAAAATGTACACTAGGCAGCTCTAATTGGTTATTACAAGCACTGCAACGCAAACCTTGGAAGACAACAGCACTGAAAAATTAATTTTTAATATTAGGACCAAATGTTGAAATTATCACCAATGAGTTAAAAGTACCAATTTTTTAATTTCTGTATTGTATTTTTGATGTTTTCAGAGTCTTTTTGATATTTATCAACCATTTCTTTCTCCTTTTCGAGGGTTTTCTTTTCAGCACCGAACAAACTTGTTAAATAAGCTCTAATATGACCAATATTAACATTTTTAGATTTAACCAATGATGTAATGGTAAAGTGAGCAGATAACAAAGATTTTTTTTCTATTAAAATAATAATCATACATTTTAATAATTAAAATAAAAATTAATATATTATATATATAATTAAAAATTATATATATATAAATATTATTTTTTTAATATTATTATACCAATCTCGTTTAGTATTTCTTCTAACATAGAAGAAGGAAACATTTTATCCCCCATGGCTGTGTTAAATACTATTATCCATAATATTGACTCTTTATGTCCATATTTCCTACAACATTCTATTGCTGCCGAGTAATCACTCATAGACAAATAATAGCGAATCAACTTTGTGTACCTGAAATACTATGTTAATTAATATAAAACTAAGAACAATTGCAGTTGAAAAGCTATTATTAAATATTAACAAATTAAATTATTAACTGAACTGTTTGTTATGTTCAAAAATGTATTCTATGGCAGGTTTAAATTCAAAAGATATGGCCAAAATTAAAACTTGATAATAATCACAAGTCTTGATATCGGGCGATTGTAGAATATTGAGGATTTTTTTTTCAATTGTGGTACGCTTTTCTTGACTACTTTCAGTTTTCCACACAATCAAACAATGTTCAATATATATATTTAATAATGATGTAGACCATTTATCTAAATACTAAAATGAATTTGTGATTTAAATCATTTTTACCACTTTGTGTTAATGATACTAAGCACAAGTAACTTACACTTGCAAAATATTCTAAAAAATCCACTAAACATTCGGAGTCTTCTAATAATAAATAAATGAAATCTTCAGGTTGAGCTGGACTATCGGACAGATCTACCTTAAAGAATGATTATAAAATATATAATATGCATTTTAAATATTTAAAAAAATATCTTATTTACAATAAACCATTATATTTACATTGATTGTAGTATAAGATGTTGAACACAATTTCTTCAAAAAATTGACTGTTTCTTTAGGAACATTTTCCATAAATACATTACTATATTGTTTAATTGTTTGTACTGACTAAATATATAACACAATATACATATTAATATATATGTACATAAAATATTATTATAATTGGTATTACTTGTTCAATAGAAAGTTTTTCAATATACTCTAGAGCAGCAGTGTACTCATGCCGATCTTCCAAAAGTATTTTGATATACAAAGAATGTCTATCATGTTTTTCAGCTAATGCAAGAGCATTTTCAGGGGAAGATTGCCTACAAACTTGTATGGCAACATCCACATCAAAATCAATATTTTCATCTTTGGTCTGTAATAAAAATAATGTTTTATTATTATTAAATTTAACACATTATTATTAAAAATAATTAAAGTTATCCTTACTATAATGAATTCTTTTAGTTTGTCTACACTATTTAATTTTGAGTAACAGTTAAACAATAATGTAGTATGATCTTTAGTTGCATTGCCAGACTTGTGTAGAGCATGCAAATATGTAGTTAAACTTTCTATATACTGAGAATCTAAAAACTAAAATCATATAACATAGGTATTAAAATTAAATAATAATTATTTTTTATAAATAATTATTTACTTTTTTAATAACATAAGAAGGTTCAAGTTTTCCAATTATTTTAACATATTGTTCTACAGCACCGCTGTGGTCACCTTTAGTATACAAATGGTCACCATACTGACGAAATATATCACTCAATGCTTGAGAATCATAATGCTGACACTTTGCCATACGTACAGCAACATCATACAAGTTTTTCTTAAATAATACAGTTAATTTAGATTGTAAATCTTTTTCAATCATTTGAGATAAGTTGCCTCCAGTTGTTAAAATATACAATGATCCCCATTCCGGTAAAACTGATAATATTTCACGCATGGTTATTGTAAAAACAATAAATTTATTTTGAATATCTAATATAGTTATCGAAACGGATTCAATATCATCACTGAAAATTAAAAAAATGTATTATAAATAACAATACGTATTATACTATATAATATTTATATATGTTAAACCATACAGATTTTGTGTTGTTGTAGAGACAGTAATAGTATTTGACATTTTTTCTTTTTCTTTAGATACAATAATTAAATAACTCCGAAACCACTGAAGAATAATCTTTTTACCACCGACAACATAGCATGGTCCACGACTGTCAACCGTATAACAATAAATAGCCTAAAATAAATTATATAACAGTATGTAACAAAATTATTCTGATGATTAATATAATATGGTAAATTTACTATTAAAATACCATTCAATAAACTTTATCAGATGATATAAAAACCTTTGAAGTTATTAAATTAAAAATGACTATCAAAAATGTACATTTCTAATTACTTACGTCTTCTTTTGCTATCATAAAATGACTATCAGGTCCATTTACTAACACCGAACACTTAAAATCACATCCTACTGCATCCAAAACAGTCTAAAATTAAAATAATAAAGCATTTTAATATACTTTAATAATTAATTCCACAGTAAAAGCTAGAATAATGAATAACTACCATAGGACACGAATCTTTAGAAGTAACATTAAATTGTTGCACAGATGAAGCAGTAGAGACAAAAAGGTGCCATTGATTCTTGATAACAGAACTGAAAGCCATGCCGGTTATTTCTTGACCCAACTCTTTTAACATTTTAGGTTTAGAACTTCGATCTCTAGACAAATCTCCCTTATACAATGCTATACAACCATCTACAAATCCCACGGCCATTAACAAACGATTGTCGGTAGCACATAATGTAGTAGGTTTTTCGGATTTTGATAGTTTTGTTGAACGCACGCATATTGGATTACTCTGACGGTCTCTTCTTTCTAAATCCCAAACTTTAAGAACAGCATTGGTATCTGGTTCATCTGCCTAAATATATGTTTTTAAAAATGAACAATAAAGACATAAAAAAGCACAACAATAAAAGCAATAAATGCGTGTACAAAAATATACCCCAATTGTAACTAGAAAGTTACTGTATTGTAATTGTGTAGAAAGAAGTACAACAGTTTGATAAGCTCGAAATGTGGTAACTTGAAATGTACGAGTAATTAAGTGTACTAGACCATCGTCATCACATATCACTAAGTAACCATTTCCACTACTTGTTGTTGTTATTTTAGAGTTCTAGAAAAATAAAACTAAAATATAGAAAATATTACTAATAAATAAATCCAAAATTTAGCATTTAACTATAAAAAATAATAATATTTTTTATAGTTTTATAAATGGATCATTTGTATAAATTATCAGTAGAAATCAGCAACAATAACACACTGAATTAAATTTATTAGAATTATTGAAATATTTAATAACTAATTTATTAAAATTATTACATTAAGTCCGGTAACTCTATAATTAAATTACTCTTAAAATTACTACTCAAATAAATTACACTAATTATAATAGTATTTATTAATGTTTACAAAGTATAAACATTTGCAAACATTTTGGTAAGTAGCACATTTAACCACAACCACAGCTTTTCCAAACTAACATGACAGATATATTTAATTGTTTTATTATGTAATCATAATTTATTAATAATACATTTTAAACAATTACATACGCCAATTATTTGAGATATTTTTTTAGAGTCTGCATTGTGATTGATATCGAAGAAACTAAATCTACGCCACTGAAACATAAAAAAAAGACAACCAAAAATATATTATATACAATTTTGTAATGTCACCTAACACAATCCAATATAGAATTGTGAAAATTATTAAAATATATGTTATATGATCTTATATGTTTTAGCTTGATTAGTGATGTCAACAGGAATAATTATTATCTAATAGTAATATAAATTGGTCTAGAATGATGCTCCAATTATATAAGAATTTAATATTCTTTTATTAAATAATTTTGTTTGCTAGCCAACAATTGAATAATTTATATTGAAACCGAATGGTTGATCTCAATAAACCATCAAACTTGATTTTAATTTATTTCAGGATTAAATTAGTAGGTTATAGCTAACTAGGTTGTCTCCGCCCAAACAGTTCTACATTGAACTAGTTTTCATTTAAGGTTATGAACTTCCATAGAAAACAAAACCAGCATTATTGTACAGTGTACGAGTAATCGTGCAACAAAGCCATTTATATAACGCTAATGATTAATTTAATACCAGCTCTCATAATTTTGATTAAGACATACCACATACATTTGAGAAATCCATATTATAATATTATACCAACATTTCTTACAAAATCATAGTACGTAAATGAATAAAATATTTAATATTGAATAGGGAAAACCATTTTCTGTATTTATTTTAAAATAATAATAATTGAATGCATTTTTAATATATACTATAACTAAAAAAGGAAAATTCAAATATATAAAAGAAATTATTATTATAATTTATTAACGATATGTCTAACCAACGGATACCAAACTTATAAAACCATATTACCTAAAATTAAAATATTTAAATCAAACTTACTTCTAAAAAAGACATAATTGTTTTTTTTTTTTTTCTTTAAATTTTAGAATGTCCTAAAAATGAGAATATAAAAAATCCAGACCTAATACATTGTCATACAAATATATAAACTGAAGCCAAATACAAATTAAAAGTTTAACTTAAAATTAAACAGAATGCATAATTATAACGCAATGGCAATATCATTTGCCGCCGCCCATTAATGATAAATATAAATATGTATAATCAATGCTGCCGACCATCATCAAGATCTGGTTACTTTATTGATAACTCTATGTCATCGGTTTCTTAGATAATGCGCGATAATGTTATCGAAACAAAAGGTTGGGCGAAAATGGTAACCAAGCGGTTAGACAAACGACCGCGGTATCGTTTACTATTTTGTGTGTGTAATCACCAGTAACCACTAACCACAAGCCAAGTTGACTTTTGAATTTTTGAAAAAGTTAATTTATAAGTATTCGCTATCGTAGACCCCGTGCCATCGTCACCGTCCGACTTATGTCCGCGTATCCCCTACAATCTACAGTGCACGAACGATACAGATTTCGCTGCGGTTATATCTAGTCACGTCGCGTAAGTATTTTAATGTTAGTGAACCGTCCCAATCGAGCGCCCATTTTCGTGTTTTGTTGTTATCGAGTGCCCACGTATCGGACGAATGCGATTGGTCAATGGTAAAAATTTTTTGAAAATCAAATATGGTGTTACAACGCTTCAAAAACGCGCAATTTTCCACTGTTTTCGTCCACCAAATATGGTCGGTAAGCTCACCGCAATTGATTTCAGGGTTTCGTTAATCGCCGTACGCTACGCGCACGCCGCCGCTGATCCGTCTCTGAGCACTTGACAACAGCCCTGCAGGGCGTGACCGACGTTATTGGAGACGAGACCTACGCTCGTCCGAGACAACAGACATTTGGTGTAGCCGACCCAGTTTTTCTACCAGACATAATGTCTAACACAGGTGTGTACAAAAATATGACGGCGATGACTCATTGCATAACGGCGTTTGTGGACATAGACGGGTCGATACCTATGCACGCGCCGTTTCAAATGCCAGTCTCTCTCTTGGTCATCTACGCGACTATATGCGTCAACTTAAATTTTTTTGCCCCGAATGGCTTGTCATGAACAAAATCGAAATCTACTAGGTAATGCAATTTCTCAATGCTGTTATAATCACTGTACATCTAACATTAGAACGATTACTGATCATTCAATTCGTGTACTGTAATCATTTACACAAGTCTGATAGTTGTTTATTTTAAACAAATCTCAATATTTAATCATAGAAATAATGTTTTTTTTAAATTATGTTTAATAATTTACAAAAGAAAAACTAAACATTTCTAAATATAATTGTGCAGATTCTTTTTTTAAAAATATTTAAATTAAATTGAATTGATTGTATAAACATTTCTTTCAAGAAATAGGAATCTATTGACATTTTGATTATACAATAGGTTGGATACCTACTTATGTTTTTAAAACTATATTGTAGGTGTTTATTTATTTTCCCGATGCCGAATGGAAATCAACAGAATATGGCAAAATACAAATATAATATTTAAAAATAACCAAGTGATAATAGACTAAAACCAAGGAGTATATCATTACTGTAAATACCAACAATTCTGTCATGCGTATAGCATCTTTACGTTCATAAATAATATATAATGACTGTACCCCTAACTCTTAAATCGGTGTTGGACGGTAGATTAGTGAAAAAGTTTTATCATTAATGTGGTCATTTAAAGTTAAAAAAATATTTTCAATTTTTAGAAAATTTGGAAAACCAGTTGCAGGGGCCCTTAAGTTATTGTTATATATTTGAAAAAAAAGTGAGGGTAAATCACTTTTGAGTATTGTATACACCTGGTTCCAAAATACCATAAATTTACTAAACTATTACCATGATTTCTTATATTATCAAAGATTCTGTGGTTACAAGCATATTTGTATACTGATTTCCATAAGGGATTTACCCTCGGAAAGAAGCTATTAGTTTTACAAAAATGTGTGTTGTTTTATTCTTTCAAAAAACACTTCTGGTTAATACTATTTGTATTAGATATTTTGTCTAATAGTACTTTATTTGAAATTCCCAAAAATTGTTAATAAATGTGGATACATTGGTTTTATTTTTGTTGATTACTGGGTTACTTTGGGTCCAACAGAAAAACATGACTAATAACGTGCTGACATTTGTATGTATTTGAATATTTTTATTGGTCAGGCAAAAAAAAAGCTAATCTATACTAAAATTTATTTTTTTTATGACCTAATTCTGTTTTACAAAATTATATTTTGGAGTTTTTGCATTTTTACACCTATTTTAGGATTTTGTACATTCTTAGAGCATATTTTGTATATTTTTAAGAAATGTTTTTTCGTTGAATTTCAATTCAACGAATCAAGAATCACAAAATAATTGTTTAAGATTTGTAGATTTCAGTAGGTGAGCTGATAATATACCAAGTACCCGTGTCCTAGATAAAATATTATTTATTAATTTGTTTCACTCGAATAAGTTGTTATGGGTTATTAATGTATTATTTTGTTTTCATTATTGGTAACATCAAACATTTTGTTTGGTTTTAGATGAAGAGAAATTTGAATATTAAAATATTGCCTCTTTTTTTTTTTATTAATCATTTAAATTGTGCATATAAATAGTCATTTAATTTAAAATAAAATGTTAGAATTTATAAATATTATTTTTTTAGAGCATATTTTAGTAAATTGTAGGACATATAAGTCTATAAACTTAACAGTTTATAAACTGCTCAGAATCATTTTTTGATTGTAATGTTTTATTGTAGCTTTCAGTATATTAACTAAATTACCCTTTATCCTATACTATCTAAACACCCTACTTACAACACAAACTTAAGGATACATATTCTAATGCAGGATTTAAATACCTCGTCAACATTTTTGTTTTTTAGCATCTTTAATTATTAGCTATATTTAAATAAATAAATTACAATTTCCATTCACTTTGTACTCTTTAAAATATCTCTCTGGATATAAAAAACAAAATTCATCACCAAAAAATATTTTTACAATAAAAAATTATTCACTGTTACTATGTTAAATGATTCACCTAAGAAATAAAATGTAAATTAACCTCTAAAATAATTTATTTTGTTTTATAACTACCTATGTCAAATATCCATTTTGTATACTTCAAAAAAAAACTTAATCCTTTTTTACTAGTTTTGAATTGTTTTGACCCCGGAATTATCCAGATTTCCCTTTTTAAATTCAAAAGCCTATTCACCCCATTTGGTCAGTCAATTGATGATACGCGTGTATAAAATATTGTATTTATTTATATGGGGTTTTTTTTTTAAATTTAAATTTGTATTCATTTTCAAATAAGAACTGTAACAAAAAATAATAATTAATTTAATTATTACCTATATTGTATTAGGTTCATCATAAAAGTTAAATAGTTTTGAAAATGTTAATTTTGATAGAAACAATAGACCATCTCACTTTGTATATATATATATTGTTTCTAAAACAATTTTTGTTTTAAAATTAAAATTTTAATTACCTAAAAATTAATTAAATAC
The DNA here is from genome assembly GCA_956483605.1 of Tuberolachnus salignus. Taxonomy (NCBI): domain Eukaryota; kingdom Metazoa; phylum Arthropoda; class Insecta; order Hemiptera; family Aphididae; genus Tuberolachnus; species Tuberolachnus salignus. Next base: position 15,341,733 of record OY101437.1, read on the forward strand.
TTGTTAAATAAACAAAAAGTACAAACTTTGAGTAAGAAATAAACACAGTCGTTAATAAAGATAAAGTAAAGACATTATTGAAAAAGAACGATTGACAATCTGTATGGATGAAGAGTACCTAAAATCAATCAAAGCAAATATTATGAAAACTAACAAAATTACTGAACAATATAAAACAAAAGTTTCACTTTTGAAGTATCTGTTACATTAATCAAATTATACACTTTGCATCAAAATCTGTGCACTATTGATATATTATACTTAGTTATTATGTAATACCTATAAATATATAACTATACTTTGATTATATTTTATAATTATTTTTTAGATTTTGGTAGTCAAGGACTGAGTAATAGCGGTATATTAGATGGAGAATACATGACAATGTTGAATTCTAATGGTAAGTTAATGTCTGGAGATTATGAAACTCTTGAACGGCTGCAAGTTGAACTAGAAATATTTAATAATTCAGATCAACCCGAAGAAGTTGCTGAACAAATAACAGTAGAAAGTCATATGATTGATGAAACTTCTGGTATTACCCCTATAAAAAAAATAAAAAATATTAAAACTGAGATAGATGAATCGGGAAATCAATATGATACAGATAATATAATAGAAATAAAACCAGAAACTAAGGTGGACGAACAAGAAAATGTAGTTCTTACTTTAAAAAAAACTCAGCCACAATATTCTGAGATTATATCAGTTGGTAGTTCAGGTGCTGCCAAAAGAAGTGCACCACCAAGTATACAAGGAAATCCACAATCAAAAAAATCAGTATGATTAATTTATAATAATAAATAATTATTTTATTTATATATTTATTAATATTTTTTTTTTTCAGTTACTTACAAAAGTGATGGTTAATACATTACCAAATACAAGTACTGGAAGAAATACTCAACAAATTGTATTAAATGTTCCGATTGGACAACGATCACAGCTAGGATCTACTAGGACTATAACATTAACCCAAGCGCGCCAAATGGGTTTACTTGCTTCTGGTTGTCGACTCCAACCTGTAACATCAAATACGAATACTACTACTCAAAACAAAGTATGCTATAACCTCATGATTAAAAACTATAGTTTAAAATTAAATCTAATACTGTTTTAATATTTTATTTTATAGAATATGGTAGTAAATAAATTTTCGGGACCCATAAAGAAAGGAGCAGGTACAGTGAAATCGTCTGGGCCTACCAAAATATTGCCGGCACCGACTCTAATAACAACTAAAAATCCAATGATGCAACAACAAAAAATTTTTATACGACAAGTAATATTACTCAACAACTAACTCACATCATAAATTATTTCATAACTTTAATGTTTATAAAGATATAAGTTTAAACCTAAAATAATTACTTACTTAGGGAGGCCTTTATAAACAAGGTACATTTGTATCTACTAGCGGTACTGGAAATCAAGTTATAAGATTACCTTCAATAGTTACTCATGGTCAGTCATCATCAGTATCAACTATTCAACATATACGTTTGCCAACAGTAAATGCTACAACTGTTTCTGGTATACAACAAGTTAGAATGCCAGTGACGTCAGGAATACAACAAGTGCTACCGAATAAACAAGTAATATTTATTTTATTTTTAAGTTATAAGTAAAATTGTATTTAACTACATTTTTAATTATATTAGGTTCAATACATTAGACTTGTCCCCACGACAGCAACAAATAGTATAGCATCTTCTACCATACCCATTGTAACTACCACAACAGTTACAGTGACAGCAAAGCAACAGCCTCAAATAGTTACTTTATCCACTTCTACACCAAAATCAAATGTTAAAACTACAGCTATAACCAAGACTTCCACTGCTACCAGTCAACAGCCAGTTAATAATCATATCAAAGTTTATACTGCCCCATCACATGTATAATACCATAATATATATTTTTATGATTTTTTTTAAAAAAATTTTAATTTTTAGACTGTTACAACTAGTCAACAAAGACCAATATTACCAGCTAGTAAACCTAGTACCAGCTCATCATCATCTGTAGAACTAAAAAAGTCTAGTTCCATTGTGACATCAATAAACTCCACAAATTCTAAACAAGTAATTTGAAAAAAAAAAAAATTTCATTACTTAGCTTGTTGTAAAATATTGATAAATGTCTAAGGTTTCTACTCCAAAAATAATGATCAAAGAAGAATTTATTATCGAAGATAATATCATTCCTCTAAAAAAAGTAAAAAGAGATGAAGAAAGAGAAGTGAATAGCCCAACTTTGCCAAAAATTGGTAGACCATCATCTTCCACTGGATTACCTGTATCGTCCGATACAAAACCTAAGTCCCTAGCTGATGTAAACAAAACAAAAAAACCTTGCAACTGTACTAGATCGCAATGTCTCAAACTGTATGTATTTACATTAATATTGGTAGTGGTGCACATAGATTATTATATATTATTGTTTTAGATACTGTGACTGTTTTGCCAATGGTGAATTTTGTTACCAGTGTAACTGCAATTCTTGTTTTAACAATATTGAACATGAAGAGGATAGGGCTCAAGCAATTCGTGCAGTATTAGATAGAAATCCACAAGCATTTCGACCCAAAATCAAAAGTTTTGTAGGTCAAGCTGAGCGACAACACACCAAAGGGTGTAACTGTAAGAGATCAGGATGCTTAAAGAATTATTGTGAATGCTTTGAGGCTCGTATAGCATGCTCACAAAATTGTAAATGTGTTGGATGCCGTAATATGGATGATGATTCACACACTGCATATGGTGATAATTCTGGAGGATCACTAAGTATGGAACATTTAAAAACTAGAACAAAATCTGCTAATTTTGTTACATCATTTGGAAGCATGCAAGCTGCAAATGCTATACCAAGGTATAAAAAGCTATTTTATTATACAATTTTAGACAAAAATTAGATTTTATTCTAATCCATCTTAATATAGAAAAAATGCAAACTGTTTAGTATTTTTTTAAATACATTACATTAATTCCTAGGCTTGGTGTATGTTCATAATACAATTTTTTTTTTTTTTTTTTCAGTCAACCATTTAAATTCTTTACAAACAATGTAGTACAAGCCACATGTCGGTGTCTTTTAGCTCGTGGCATGGAAGCTAAAAAACTAAATGCGGGTGCTGAAGAATGTCAACGAATAATAATTGAGGAGTTTGGACAATGTCTGGTTAAGATCATGGATTTAGCATCTGAAAAATCTTTTTTATAGTCATATAATACAATTTTAAAATATATACATATTTGATATAGTATATATATTATATAACCCCCGTTTTAAAGTATACACAATATTTCTTTTTGTAAATATTTTAGTTCACTTTATTTCTATATTTATATTGTTTGTTTTGTGTTGGAAAAAGCTGTACATATTATAGACATTTTTTTTTTCTGTGTGTTTGTGTGTGTGTGAAAAGAAGTGTAAGTTTTTATTTTCAAATTTTATCAGATCTAGTATCACGTATCAATGGTAAATATTATAATTTAATACATATAATAAAACTATTGTATACATTTAATTTTTAATTGAATAAATTTATTAAATTATTAGCTTATTTAGATAACATGTATTTTTTAGCCTTTTCTTTTACATCACCATCCCTAAATATTGCATTTTCTGGTTTAACACGAAATGATTCAAGCAGTTCCTTGGTTTTCTTTGCTTTACGCTGAATTTTATTATTTGCATATTTGTCATCTTTACTGTTTCTCAATAAACGTCTCGACTATGAAAAAATAAAAAATTGTAATATTTGATTTTTAGGTGATTAATAATTTAATACCTTTGCTGGTGTAACATAAAATGGATTTTCCCAAAGTGTTTCCCCACAGAAACTTCCTTTGAAAATGCGAATTGGTTGCAAAGCAAATCTTGGACCTGATGCAAAGTTAAATTGTAAGTACTATAATGTATTAAAAATGAAAATTGAATTTACCAATCTCAGCAATTGCACCATTATCATTCAATATTTGGTAATTTCTAAACCAAATTCTATTATCAGTTATGGAAAAATTTATAACATTATCAACAAATGGTTGACTTTTAGGATGATGATTGGGCACTCCGAATATTTGTGTGAACATCTCTCTTAATATAGAATAATGAGGACTCTGTGAAAATGTATAGTCAAATGATAATATTGGTCGTGAACCTTTTAAGCAGTTGCCAGTCAATTTTAGTTCAGCGCTTGTATATACTAAAAAAAACAAAATGTTATTGGTTAGAAACAGTGTTAAATAATAAATACTTTACAAAAAATACTTACTATTCTCTACATTGAATTTAATACTAGGTCCATCAGGACATTTTGAAAACCACATGTACAAATCCCTTTGGAGTCTGCCGTCGAATAAAATACACTTGTTACAATTGGACATTTTGGCAATCTAAGAATAATAAGTTTAAACAAATTTATATAAACATTAGCACATTATTGATTATCCAAATACCTCGTTGACCACAAATAAATTTTCTTTACGCTCCATCTTGTGAGCAGGTTTGGAGTGAGGCAACATTTTGATTATGTCTTTCATCAGATGGCGATGCTGAAAACTTATTCCACGAGTAGCTAATACCAGAACGCGTTCCCTGTTTATCCATTTAGCCTGCAAAACAATAAAATATAAATTGTTTTTATTCGCGAAAACAAAACTAAAGTACCCAAATGCCAAAGCATATTTTTATGAATGAGCTTATCGTGATAGGAGACCAACATTTTCAAGTTTTCGGAGTGATTAGTGAAATTTTCGACATTGCCGCATTTATACTCATTTGGAAAAACAGAACTAACCTCCACCTCAAAATCTATTCACGGCTGACACCGAATTGTCCACAACTATTGTTATACTTAGTATACATACCTTTTTGCTGACCGGTTCGTCCGATCGTCGGACCAGAGGCAATACTACTTTGGGCTCCTCTTGTTTGACCGCTTCCAATTTCTGTTTTCTCTTAAGTCCTTTCTTGCCCATCGTTTATTGTTATACTCGTCTAGTGCAGTCGAAAACCGTGAATTACTATTATGCTACAGTCGAACACGTGTGACTGGGGTTTTGATTGTGTTATTGCGGGCGTCTGATAACAGCAACAACCACGATAACACGGTTCCGAGTGTATACCAACCACGGTTAATCTCCACTCCCGTGCCAACTTGATGACCGCGCGCCGTGGTATCGATCTATATTAACGTGGCCGACCGGCGAATCTCCTGGTGTCCGGTCTTCCGCGACAGTGTGGAACATGTTCTTTTGTCGTCATAATATCCGTTCCGATAGCGTATTATTTTGAACCGCGAAACGTTATATGACCTAACCTATCGTTCTTTTCGGATTATCTGAAGGACCGTACCCTCCCAATTGGTTTAACTACGACGGATTCTTTGTGTTCCGCGTCGACACCGTTTCTACCGGAAATCTTATTCCGACCGTCCACTCCGGAAAGGTTTCCGGTGGTAAATTGTACGGGTTCTTAAATTACGTCTCCCCGGACGGCGATACGATTTCGTTCCGCTGATAAAAACGTATTATTATATTTCGATCTTAATCCGATAGGCAGATAACGATTTCGTTCCACTGTAAATTCTCTCGGACGCTTGTAGGTCACAATTTTGTCTCTCACAATTTAAAAAATAATAGTAATCCGTCGTGTCGACCTTATTGGTGTACCGGCCTCCGCGTGTTTATAGGTACGGCCTGTCCGTATGTCTATACAACTTAACCCGAGTTACCGAGTGTAGGTTAGGTGACCTAAATCATAAATTGTCGATATATATATATTGTATTTTCAAAACTGCAACACGGGGATGTCCGAAAAAAGAAAAAAAAACAATGGACTCTAGTCGAAACGCTAAAAAAAAAAAAAAAAAAACACACTCGAAAACCCTAACTGTAGACAGTTTTCAACGTATTTATTTAATAATAAACAGATTTTAACGCTCGTGCTCGAGTATATCGTAAACGTATCCGAATAGCAAAAGTTTGCGGTCAACAAACAATACGCGTTTTATAATTTCCGATGTGCGATTATATTCGCGTTTAATCGTGTATTTTCGTGAATAGTAGCCGCCCGGAAAATAATGACGACCGATTATTAAAATACACGGGTACGGTCGTTTTGGAAAAATATCCGATTATCTAAACGGGAAAACCTCGAGTACTCGCAGTGGGAAACTCACTGGATTTTCTCTTGTTCGGCAGCACATTATTATATGTAAGTACAAGCGCTTCCTATAGAATTATACACTCATGCAGCAGTGACGGTCAAATAATTATAAAGCTAATTTTTTTTAACGACTATTATTATTTACTATTTTAGATATATTCTGAGCGGAGCGTGGGATCTTGTGGTATTACAATAATGTTTATTTTTCTTTTTCTTTTTTTTTTCTACCGGTCTTCTGACTTCGTCCAATCTACACACTACTATACTGTAACCGATAACAAATTGTTGTTTAGTCAGTACTTTAAAGAGGTCATTTTTCGATATACCTAATGGTTTTTTACCGTGGCGGAAAAAAACAATCAAAAATAACGAAAAAAACACGATTCCGCCAAACTCGAGTTTTATTATTTCTTTTTTTATTTATGTCGACTATCGGGTTACCAAAAAAATCGACTAATAATACTTCACTCGGGATCGTTTTTCGTTTGCAATTTATCGTTGCACACAGATATAAATTAAATTTCTATCCAAGTGCTTTCTATACCTACCCAATTTCCCACCTAAAACAGTTAGCTTACCAGTTAGCCAACAATTAACCACCTAACCTAACCCATGGTGCGAAGTATGTACGCCATATTTTTTATTTATTTATATACATATAGATAATATAAAACGATATTTTTTTTCTCTTAGTATAGCTCGTTCAGGTCCGTCGCCGCTAACACCATTCCTCCACATCTGTCGCAATCTGTAGCTTACTCCTTCTCACCGTTCAGAACTCCGAGCATGATACGGTCTTTATGTACTCTATCGTTATTCTGGGCGGCCAAGCGGTCCTTTGCTCTTCAGTATCCATTATGTTGTACCTTGGCCGATTGTCTACCCTCGATCCCGCCAAGCCTAGCCTTTTGTTTTTCATCGTAGCTAATTATGTCCGAATCCGCCAACATACCTAACCTGACATACTACTTCTTCATTCTTTCTTTGCTCGTATTCTCCCGTGTTTTGGTTTCTTCTGGGGCCAAAAAATTGCCGTAACACCTTTCTCTCAAATCTCACTAGCTTTTGTTCGTCTGTTTTTGTCATGGCCCAGGTTTTAAACGCATATAGTGCTATCGGGTGTATCATTACTTTGTATAAAGTGAATTTAGATCCGATTGATATTAGTTTAAATTTCAGGATTGTCTTTAAAGCGAAGAAGCACTTATTCACTGTGTTACTAATTCTGTTTAGTATTTCCTTATGATTATTGTCCGATACATTTAATTCTACTCTCTCGAATTCCATTTATCTTACTATCACTATTTAATACATTTATATTGTTGTAAATATTGAGAAATGATGTCGCGGGGGAAGCATACGGGTCCGAGCGTCCCTATCCCGTCCGACCGCCCCGGATCTGCAGGTTTAATTAAAAATGTAAATCGTTCGTAAATTACTTGTAATTACGTTTAAAAAAAAAAAAAAAAAAAAAAAAAAAAAAAAAAAACTAGTTGTTATTATGATATTTTAAACAAAATTACGTTATTACATTATAGATTTGTATTTATTTATATTTATAAAGTATGTAAATGATATACTATAAAATTATACTTTACCGATAGGTATTAGTGATGTGACATAAATCCGGATTATCCAAAGAACTAACGAATCCGGATTTAAGATTTTTAAAATTACAAAATCTGAAATTTTGTATTTTTTTTTTTTTTTTTTGAGTAAAACAACGTTTGCCGGGTCAGCTAAGTAATATATTATATTAATTACAGTGTAATATGTATGATTCTTTTTTGTTGCACTTGTTTTTTAAAAATAAATTTCAATCTGTGATATTTTTGAATTGTACAAACATATTTAATGTTTTTAACAATAAAATAATAATAATAGTTGTATGAGAAATGAAATGAACTAAAGAATATAAAATCACAATTTTAAAAGCCGACATTTGGATGATTCAGATAAAAAATCCGGAATTACAATTAATGTCGGATATCAATAATCCGGATTCTCGAACTTCGGAAATACCGGATGTTTCCCATCATTAATAGAGAGGAGGATATAGGTAGGAGCAAAATAAATGTACAAGTATCAGTGCAGTACGTGTTAAATATGTATTTGATAAACATACGAATCTGTGTTACATATTGAATTCCATATTTTGCTCCTACGACTCATAGACGCGTCCAGACGGTATTTTTCGGGTCGTTCACGAGCTAAAACATATGCGAACACGAAACTAAAAAAGGAGTAATTACCGCCTTATATAATACAAATAAACATACAATCGAAACTATAGTGTGATATTAAAAATATCAAATATAAACTTAATTTATTATTATTATTATTTTCTTTAAATGCCCTGGGGCTTTATTATTTAAACGACCCCGAAGGTCTTAATAAATATGTTTGACAATATACAATATCTTACGTACTAGATGTTAATAGATGTCTTTGCGTGTAGATGAAGTCGCACTTCCAACGAAGCGGCGCCTCCTGCCTTTAATTGTGAAGTTCTTAAACCAAGTCGTATGGTTCCCGATGCTTAAGACGTCTCGATAGTCCTCGGAGTTGTCTAGTAATTGGGATGGCCATTGGACTGGCGATCTTGTCTAGTTTTTGCCGGCAAACCTTTGGATTTCGTTTACCATTGTAGACAGCATCGTATCGCGGTGAATTGCGTCGTTTCTTTCAAACCGGTAGGCCACAGTGATGGTGTCCGAAGGGCGGTGTTTTGACGGCGTTTTATTATATCACTGTTACTGACTTACCTACCGGGGCCCACCAACTGGATTTATAATTATTCGTTTGATTTGAATTAATCCTCGTAATACCTACATTGAAAAAAATTGTACAATTACAATAATAATAATATTATAATTTACACTACATAATAATAGGCGAAATTTTCTTTTCGTTAGTCCCCGGGCCTAAAAAATTCTAAATCATGTTCTGCTTGATTATACTTTTACCCTGTATTATATTATACGCGGGGGTCATCGGTTAATTATTAAATACGCAATCTATTAAATGTTATGACGATATACGACGGCCAATTATCGGCCCAGGGGTTATCACGCACCGTTTATCTGTACGACAATTATCGACGACGTGGTAAATCATAAAACATTATAAACGTTGGCGAGTCGACTACAACTTGTATACTATTGTAAATTACAAACGCATTGTGGACAGTCTATCTCGCCGTAGGAGATTTCGACGAAAATACGCGTGAGATATTGTTTTAAAGCACACAGGCCCAGAATGCTAAAGGTGCCTCGGTTTAATAATTGTAATAAAAATCCAAATTCAAATGTACGACAATAATTCAATGTGTAGACGTATTGTACCTATAAATATTCAACTATTTACTATTTACCGCCTATGCTATGTACTGTACACCTACGAGCAATTCAGGTTTCCAAAAACAGAAAGGACCCTGAAAATTGTCTACACCCCGGGTCTTTTTGAATCGGTCCACAACTGGGCGCATAACCCAAGCGCACCAAACGCCGACAAGATCGTCCGAGAAAGTCTCCCCCCCACGGCGGTGACGCGATTGTTGGACGCGGGCCGAAAATATTATTTATGTCGGGCGCGTGTTGTGTCTACCGGACGGACATACACGACGCACTATAAAGTCTTGTAACGTCGGGCACCAGGGAACTTTGATCTCCGTTTACAGAAAATAAAAAAAAAATATTTATATATTTTATTTCAAAAACTTTATTGTAACATAGAAGAACGCGGATTTTTTCCTACGTTCCTTTACAAATTCATCAACGATCCCGTCCAATAGGATAATTTTTTAGTTATGTTCAACAACAAGCAAACATAATAAATGTAATGAATCAAAAACGAGGTCTTTCGAAAATGGAGGTCGGATGACTAATGGTCGCCGAGGTACTCGCCTAAATCGGAGCCTGACCCTATGGACGTTACCGCCGCCAAAGACGTCAAGCGCGGACATTGATGGTAAAACCCCTGGCATTATTATTTTTTTCGTTTTTCGTTTTAACCGAGATCGTGACCGTATCGTTCCGCGTACTGTATATAGCCACGTCTCGGCCGACCATATGTTTTTTAATGTCGATTATTATAATTCTAAAGGTATTAGGTAATACCGACCTTGTAAATCCACAACGGTAAACCTGTGCAGTATTATTTACTGTAATAATGCGCACTGTACCGCCGTAACGCGCCAGGGGAGAAGAGACGACAGGACGGAGAGTCGAGTCTCGGGGCGTATGGCTGCGACTATAGTAGAACGGGTCGTCGGTGTCTGGCAGGTGGCGGTCAATAATATGTGGTTTTGCACGCGGTTGCCTGAAATGTTACCACCGTTCTTGAGGACGGCGACGACATGCTGTTGATACGCGGCCGGGCAATTGGCTCGGTTCGATAATGGAATGTGCGCCGCCGTCGGTCTTGGGTCCGGTCGGATATGACCTCAACCGCCGACGAACAAAGTGACCAGTGAAACAATGGATATCCCAGCCGCGGCGAGAAATCGGCTAAGACTCGCGTCGACGAGCCGGCCCGATGACAGTGGCGGCGCGTCGGCGTCGTCGTCGGCGGTGGCGGCGGCGGCGGCGGCGGCGGCGGAGGGCAGTCGTAATCACGGTTATACCGCTATAACCGGTAACCGTTTGCTTGTGGTCGTGCACTAGAGCAGACCTCCGTCGTCGTCGTCGTCGGTCGCGTAAAAGCTCTCTGGGCGAATAATAAATATCGACATACGTCACCGCTCGCGTCCCGTCAAAGTTGGCAACCGTGGCCACCCGATAAATATACACCAATGGCGATTATGCGTGTTTTCGTTCACTGAAGAACACGGATCTTCGTCGCCGACTTCGAGTACTGGCGAATGTGCTGTGCGTATGCGTCTTTGACTACGTCCGCCACCCCTCCCTCGCCCGGCCGCCATTCCGATACCATCGCGTTCGGGTTTTTTCCGAGTTTCCGGTCAGAAAATAATCGTGCCGGTCTCTTCGTCCGGGCACCGTCGTACAAAGTGCCGCCGGCGTTCCACTCGTACTTAAACACACTGCCCGGACCGCGATTTTTACTTATTACTGCGCAAACGCCAGTGCAGCGCGGTGTCTGCGGGATGTATCGTTTATTCGAAGTCCGTTTTATTCTATCGTCGAACTACACGTGGGTGTCCGTTTCTTATTTTTATTAGTTGTTAGATTTGACATACGCGAATATCGGTATTTCGTTCAACAGTGTTGTGTAATTTATCGTTTATATGGTTCTCTTGACCAAGCAGATACGATACAGTACGCGCCTATGTCTTGAAGTTTTTTTTTCAACTTCCAACACGAATAAACAAGTAAAAATTAAAAGCACCACCCGAAACATTATATTCAATGTTTCTGCACGGCAGTCCCAGAGGTGGGTACTTGTCGTCGAACTACCAGTTGGTGTTCAACCACAGTATTTACCGGTGCCCTCGTTTGCGATTAGCAGTGCTTAAGAAGAAGTTACCAAATTTGCTTATTGACCGGCGGTGGTTTAGTCATTCTACATAGTCGAGGTATATTAATGACAGGTCAACCGTTGTAATCCGACCGAAATATTTTCCTATTTATTTCTTAATCTTTTTTTTTTTTTTGCCTAAATGTTTGTTTTTGTATAATAAACTTGGCGTCATCTAAATAAATACAAATTCCACTGTCATAAGATACAGACAATTTATTACCGACTATTTTTGATAATTATTCAACATTTTAATAGGCAAGTGTGAATTTATTATTCAATGTTGTTGATTAAAAGCTCTCGATTAGGTAAATCATCTCTTAATCGATTTGTAAAAATATTTAAACAAAACTAAAACAGTATTTGTTTTTCTTTTAAATTTAGTGTAATTCGATTTTTGTATAGATTTATTCATTTTAATACAAAGTGTACACTTTTTTTTACTCGGGTAGAGTATATTATTGAAAAGTACCAAACTAAAATACTGAGTATTTACTTATTCTATATCAAAAGTGTTCACTTTTTTTTTTTTACAAACAGCTATAGATAGTTGAAACAAAATTTAATTGTGAAACTCAATTTGTAAATATATTCCATCCGCTGTGTTTTTAATTTTATTCAATTTAAACATAATGTTAATTATAAATAGTGTGTCTTTAATTGATAGTACCTTGCATATCTAATAGTATTTTGCTGGGCATTTACCGACAAATTAATTGTTCCAGTATAAATGCATATAGTCGTATAGACATTTTTAATGCTTGGAAAATGTTATATGGTACTCGTCGTGTGTGTGTTGAAGTATATTAATTATAATTGGAAATTGAATAGTTAAATTCTCGGTTAATTCTCAACTACTATAATCTTATTTGGGTGTGTAAAGTCCGACTGTATAATAATAAATTTAATTTTACTATTCAGATAGGCAACTGATAACATTAAATCTTAACGAATGTTTTGTTATCTTATTTTTACATAATGTTATTAAATACTATTTGTCACAAAATAGTTAGGTACTATTATAACAGTCTTCATAATAGATAATATTAAATATATCTTTTTTTTTTTGTTCTTAATATTTATACCGACATAATTTACTTTAGCTTTTAGAAAAGTGTTTATTATCAAAGATTACCTATAATTTGATAGTTTTTTTTTTTTTTTTTTTTTTCAGAAAACAGTTACCTAAATACCTACAGAAAAACTTAAAACATGAATCACTCTAAAGACCGAAAACCTAGTAGACCGGATATCCAAGATATATTATCTCGAATGAAAAGTCGATTTATCAACGAAGGAGATTCAGATAATGATGACCGTGTAAAAGAAGAAAACAATATGGTGACAACAAGCGTTGTTGAAAATATTAAACCAGACATTCCTGTTGAAAAAAGCCCTGATGATGAGATAGCAGAACTAATGCTCAAATTAAATGGACAAGAAGACGAAGAGCTAGTAGCCAGCATTAAATCGACAAAAAAAATATATGAAAATCAGGTGGAAGTAGACAGTACTTCATCAATTACAATCAATTGTGAGGAAACTGAACAGGAGAAACCTAGAATTATACTGACATTGAGACCGAATGAAAATAAACCCGATACTTATGTGAGTTCTAGCAACCTTACCGAATACAATTCTACCAGCCCAAAAGAAAAACAACAAGACAACGAAGTGAAAACCCCCATTAAACCTGAAGTTGTACCTTTAAAGAGATCTGCGAGAAGATCTAATATTAATAGCAATCAAACTGTGTTAAACTCTGCTATTGCTCGAAAAGAAAAAAAATTCAATGTCGAAGAAAAAGTAACAAAAAGATTACCTAAAAGAAAAGTTAAAAAAAAAAATCCTGTAGAAGTTACAAATGAAGTTTTTCATGTTATAGAACCTGAGGACTTAAATCTTGATATTATATATGACGTTGAAAACACACTGGAACCTGATGAAGAAACTATTACGGATCAAAAAAAAAAGAAAAAAAAAGTCTTTAGAGGTGGACGTTATAATATTTTCAAGAAAAAATCTTTACAAAAAATTGTACCTAAAAAAGTCATTTATAATCAATTAAACTCTGATTCTACACATTTTGTTGTTAATTGGTCAGAGACTAATTCAGAAAGACATTCCGCCTCAGGTAAATTATTTTTATTGTCTCATATGAATCATAGGATCTTTTAATATCCTTATCTATATTATTATTTTTATTTTTAGTTTGTAGTGATTTAGGCACATTGGTGTCAAGCGATAGAAATGATCAAGACTATATAGATACCTCCAGTGTTTCAAACATTGATGTGGAAGGTACATATTTATAATACATATATTTATTTCTATACATCTTCATATGAAGAATCTAATGAATTGTTTGTAGAATTTATTGTACTCGCATTAGTTCGTTTATAAAGCAATATACTTATATTATAATAAAACAAAATCTGACTAGGCTGATCTTATCTTCTATCAACTCATAAAATATGGTGTTCTTAGTTTATAATTAATTAATTTTAATATTTTTTTTTCTAGATAAATCAAAAAGTGCTATTCTTGACAATATACAAGATAAAGCAATTAGTTTGTGTTTGTGTAGTCATAAAATTGATGTGTTTTTGTTTGATGAAGGAACAATTACTTGTAAAGCCGAAGATTGTATAGATGGTAATTTAATTCCATGCAAGAAATTGGCTCTCCATTTCAATGATAGTGGCAATATGCCTATGGTAAGAGCAAATATTGCTCTGCCGTTTATGACGTTTTGTCTGTGTCATTTCAAAAGGTTTATTTTGCATCACAGTTGTCCGCGTTGCGGTAGATTTTGCTCGGATGTAAGATATACTTTATACTGTTAAAATATTACTCATTTCTAATAATTATTAATTTTGTTTTTGTTGGCCTCATTTAATAATCCAATAATCTAACTTCTTATATTACCAACTAGTGCTAACCTAGCTAGACAGACATTGGTTTTTATAATAGTAAACACAGATTTGATAAAACCTTTTGTTGAATCTGTATTTTAAAGGCTTAGATTTTGAAATTATATCTTAAATTTCTTAAATAACATTTCAGTTGAAAATATACATTATATTTTAACCACTAAAATGAATAGATTGTCATTTTTATTTGAATACAAACCTGATCTTAATTTCTTATAGAAAATTTTTTTGTATTTGGTTATACAAGTTAAAATTTGTTATTAATTTATACCATTTGTATTTATTTCATCAGGGTATATTTATGATGTGCAAAAATAAACATTTTTCCCACATTGGTTGTCATCAAAAAGATAAAGGTTGTCTACATTGTGGTGTTACTGATGTATATGACGTAGAACTAAAAAGACATGTAGTTAAACAAAAAAAAGAAAAATACAGTACACCCAGCGATATTACTGTAGAAATAGGAAATATTAAATTGAGTACAATTGGTTGTCCACCACAAATTAATAAAGCCGAGTTGTCAAAATATTTAAAACAGCTTAAGGATGAAATTGCCAATCCCAAACGTACAATGTAAATATTTGTTTTTTTTATTTTGAAACATTTCTGCTAGCGTCTACAGTACTGTAAATTGGGTTCCTACTCAGTTTTAGTTGATCCAAAATGTTTCTTGTAAATATATTATTTACAATTAGTTATTGTATGTTCAACTTTTTAGAGTTATTTATAAAATTAAACATTTTTGATTGAGTTGTTTTATTTTACAATATAAAAAATTAATACTTTGTATTGTTTAATCAACTAGGTACTCAGTTCTTGGACTTTATCAAGCTTGTGAGACAAACAATGTAAAAAAAGTCATATCAATTATAGGTACAATTGTAAATTTGTAAACACATTTAATTACAAATCATTTTTAAATAAAAACGGTTTTCATATTTTAGGGGCTGAATGCAATCTTCTATTTAAATTTTCTAAGATTTTTAACCGAACGGCATTGCATGTCGCATGTCTTAATGGAAATTTGATGATTATTTATTTATTACTTCAAGCTGGTGTCAACCCAAATGTGGTTGATGATAAAATGAAGTCCCCTTTGAGGATGGCTGCTAAATCAGGCCATAGCTTTGCTGTTCAATATCTTTTAGATTTTAATGCATCTCCCGAAATTAAAGTAATGCTCATATATTTTTGATTTATATAATAATTTTTATACTCATTATTATCTATCCAAGGATTTACAAGGTATGACCACACTACATTTGGCTGCTAAGAACGGACATATAGATTGTTGTAAAGTTTTACTAAAAAAACGTCCATCTATGATCAATTGGAAAGATAAAGGAGGATGGACACCTCTTGTGTGGGCTTGTGAAAATAGTCACATTGAAATTGTAAAGTATGACAATTTAATAATTATAGTGAATCAATATTTTGATGTTTTATACAAATTATGTTAATGTCTAATAGGTATTTTATTTCTCTTAAACCAAAAACAAATATACGGGACGAGGAAAATAATGTAGCATTACATTGGGCAGCGGTTTCTGGTTGTTTTGAAGTTGTCAAATGTTTGGTAGAGTATGATCCCCAAGTGAATGTGGCGAACGACGCTGGTGATACAGCATTGTAAGTATTAAACAGTAATATTTATAAATACTATGATACAATTTAATTGGGTAAACATTATTTTTTTCCTTAACAATTTATAGACATATTGCTGTTCGTAAAAATGCTTTGGATATAGTATTGTTTCTGTTAAAAAACGGTGCTACGGCATCGTATAAAAACAAAAAACAGAAAAGACCTATAGATTGTTGTTTTCTAAATACTAAATGCTATAATCTATTGAAAAGTTTTATGTCTGGAAAACAGAAAAAATCAATTTCTGGAAAACGATCAGTTAATTCAAAGTATACTGAACCTAAGTTGAAAATAGCCCAATTACCTATTGTATTTAAAACCACTTCTGTTCTTGTATCTGAGTAAGTTAGTTATTATTACTTTTAATACTCCTGTAAACCGTATTCCAAATTTTCTCCAATTTTGTAAATTTGAAAATTATATTTTACCTTTTAATCACCTCAATTACATGACATCTACTAATCTACTGACCAATATCCATTGAGGGAAAGGGTATAGCCGTTTTTACATTATTTATGAATGTAAACTAGCTATACATCTCGCAAAAATTTTGGTACTTACAGTAGATTACTTTTAAAAATGAAAATATGTTTGAATTCATAAACAAGTTTACTTTGCATTTATTGAATCACTTTTTCAATTTTATCAAATTATTTACGAGAATAAAAATTTTGAAAATTGACAAATCTGTCAATTTTTAATAGTAAATAATTAAATAAAAAAAATTAATATAGAAAATATGCATGTAAAGAAAACTTGTTCATAAATTCGTATATATTCACAATTTTAAAATCGAATCATAGGTGTTTAGGTCTTTTTGATGAAAATTACATGGAGTTTACAGGGTCCTTAAGTTGATTAATGATATAATTATACTTATACTTGTTATACTATTTATACTTTCTCAGGGATATATCTCATGGTTGTGAAGATGTTCCAATTAGATGTGTGAATGAAATTGATGATGAATTACCAATTGAATTTACTTACATTAAAGAAAACTGTTACGATGTCGGAAACCATGTTGATTCAGCCATGTCTCATATAGCTGTAAATTTATTCTTATTATTTACATTACATTTTGTTGTAATTTAATTTCTTGTTTTAGAGTTGCAATTGTGAAGGTGCTTGTAACACGAGTAATTGTAAATGTGTACAAGCTAATGGTGCATGTTTATACAATGAAAATGGACGGTTAAATTCAAATTTCGATTTTTTTAGTAAGTAATAAAAATGAGTAAAGACATTAAACATCATAATTAATAGTCTAGGTATTACTCATTTGTAAATACATAACATATAAATAAATATAATACATTTATTACAGATCCGAGTGTTATACTGTATGAATGCAATTTGCGATGTAGATGTCATAAACAACAGTGTGGCAATAGAGTTATTCAAAAAGGTATTAAAATAAATTTGGAATTATTCAAGCATAAAGACATGGGTTGGGGTGTAAGAACTCGACAAACTATACCTAGGGGAACATTTGTGTGCGAGTAAGTTAACAAACTATTTAATTGTAATATAAAATTAAAAATATTGTTTTAAGTCTAATTTTTACAATGTAATATGTTTCAAGGTATGTTGGTGAAATAATTACTGATCAAAAAGCAAACAAATTAAAAGAAGATTCCTATTTGTTTAATTTGGAAAATCCTGTAAGTTGAACTTGTGTTGTTATGTTTATAATTTCTTATGCTTTTTTTAACTCAATGTTTTGTACTTTTATTAATATAATTATTATTATTATTTTTTTAAATTTAATTTTAGGGAAGTACTCAATTATATTGTATTGATGCTTACAATTATAGTAATATTTCCCGTTTTATTAACCATTCTTGTGATCCAAACCTTATGTCTGTTCGTTCGTTTATCAATCATCACGATAAAAGGTTTCCTAGAATTGCATTTTTTGCTGTCCAAGACATAGCCACAAACGAACAATTATAGTAAGCATAATTAAAAAAAGATTGCCACTAATAATTGTTAGCATAATGAAATTATAATTATTTATTATTTATTTACATGTTTGTGTTATTGTGTGCAGTTATGATTATGGTACTACATTCTGGAAAATTAAAAGTGGCTTGTTCACATGTAGATGTGGTACATCTAACTGTAATTTTTCTTCAGAAACTATTAAATGCCATCAGATTGATTCGAAGAATGTCAATGAGAAGAAGACACCTGTTCAAATACAAAGTAAAAAGCCAATAGTTAAACCCCGAACTGTACAATTGTCAAAACGAAATGGGCTTAAAACAAATAAAATAGTATTAAATAAATCAATACAAGAACATACAAGAATGTCCAGTAGTGGATGTTCTTCATTAGTAACCACAAAACAGAATAATCAAAAAAAAAATTCCAATCCTTTAAATGCAAAATCAATGCCAAAAAATGGACTAAAGGCGCAAAATAAAAATGGAGCTAAATGTTCTAAACCTTTATCAGACAGCCAATCAAAGAAAATTCCCGAAATAAAAATGATTCAGAATAAATTAAAAAATGTTATGGTTAAAAAAAGAGTAGATGAAAAAGTATTAAAAAGTAATATGAGTACAACTACTGGTGAAAAGTTATTTATCAGTAAAGACAAAATTCCAGAATCGATTCGAATTACTGATAATGAAGTTGTTACAACTTACTTAATTAAACCAAAATTGTTGAATCCTAAGAAAAAAATGAAAACTGATGATGGTACTGTTGAGAATGGCACAATGTTAAAAGCAGTTGGTTATCAAAATAATGGCTCAATTAATTTGTTAGATGCCTCAAACGGTGATCAAGACACAGTTGAAGTTTTAAATAACAGTAATCAGTTAATAGACTTAATTAAAAAGGAATTGGCCGACGAAGAATCTGAAAGCAAACTGAACATGAGTAATGGAGAATCATCATGTACTTTTGAAGAGAAATATGTCAAAGTAAAACCCGGCAAAGCTTTAGATATCAAAACAAGTTTTCAAAAAGAACATTTTCTCAACAGCAATAATAGTAAATGGTCATCAATTGAATCATTCAGTGAAATTCTATTGAATGAATAACATAAATAAATCATAAAAAATGAAATCGTACATTTTTTTTTAAAATTATTTAATAGGAGAGGTAAATTATTATTATGTATTTGAATATATTTAAAAACCAATATTAACTATTTTAATGACTGAATTTAACTAAAATTAAAAATAATAAAATTGATAATTATTAATTACCAAACATAATATCAATTTATTTATTTAGTGAATTAAACAGTTGTTTGTATATTACAAATAGCTTGAAAATAATAACCATTGTTGTTTATATTATGACCAAAAAAAGAAAATATGATAAAGTTGCATACTTTTGTTTTACGTTTAGGATGCCACTTTAGTCATCAGTCTTCCTAATGTAGTATAAATTATTGTACAAATTTATTTGCTATTTTGTTATAATAGATTTGTATAGTTTGTTTTTAAGTCGTGCAATATTGTTGTGTATTTATTATTTTATTTAACTTTGTAAATATAATATTAAAAGTTATTATGCTACTTTCCATGAGAGAACTGGTTGTTTACTGTGCAAGACCCACTACATTTTAAACAGTGCATTGATTTGACGGCCAAGCGAGCGTTCATTTAACATTCATGAAATAGTATCTTTCTCTCATGGAAACTATTTAGGTATCTATTGTTTTATGTATCTGTGAATATTTTTATTTTTTCAAATATTTTGTATTAATGTAATATTCTCATTTATGTTGTGTTTATTTTGTAGGTTATCTTGAAAATATAATTTTTAATGAAAATAATGTACCATTTTTGTAAAAAAACAATTTTTGAAAGATTGAATTTTTCTTATTAGTTATTAAATTATTCACCTGGAAAACTATCTATTGTTAATTTTGTTTATTTGAAGTTTATATTTATTATACAATGTTATTTTGTAAACATATACAGAAATGAAAGTTAATAGGTTTCCTTCTTTACCTTTTATTTTAACACAAGATAAATTATTTATTATTATTGTCAATTTGCTTATAAGACTAAAATATATTGTTAATAAAACAAAACAAAAAGTGTGGTTTTGATTCTTTAATCGTATAAATAAATAGAGAAAACTCTTGTTGGGTTACGTAATATTATATTACGGTACTTTTTTTTTGTGTAAGTTGCCGTACAAATGTATAATCTTCACCATTAGCCCGGTAATATTGTATTCTATAAAACGGATTTGATCTGATTGTACATATAAACACCGGAGGCATAATTAGTGTTGGTTTCCAATCAAAGTGTATAAAATAATGTGTAAACCAACCTCTTGGATAATAAATTGGTAATGCAAGACGGCCAATTCGTCGTCAGACTTGGAAAACTTTCATAATTATCGTCTGATAATTATTGTTTTATAATAAATGGATCTACTAGTATACGCAAATATGATACAAGGCGTTAATTTTTTTACTAGCCATAGGCATTTTTATTTAGACGACCAAGTCGATAGTTTATTTAGGTTATTTAGTCTTTACAAATACAGTAGTACATAATGGGTGTTTAATATTAAATAATAGTAAATGTTAGTAAATGTACACGAACACGTTAGGAGTTGTACCAACGATAAAGAGGTAGTCCCGATTTTTAGCTTAAGCTACTTAAACTAAATCGTACGGCTTCAAGCGTTTGTGTCATGCGACTTGTCAAGGAGTCGTTCAGTAGTTACATTGGTGTATAGATCTATAATCTATTCACATGTTTGTTAGCAAACTTATTGATTTCGTCCTGGATGAATGATGTCTTCAGATCGCGGCGTTTTTCTATTCAACCGATACGCTGCTACAAATTGTACGGAGAACGATATTTCGACGTTGAATAAATTGGATGTAGGATTTGCTGGTACAGCCTCACAGTTGGATGCCATAAGTCAAAATTGGTTTGATGATAGCTACGCAAAGGAGTCGCTTGTCATCAAGGTTTAGGATGGAATGGTCTTCCAATTAGCCAATAAAATTTGCGCATTTTTCCTATTTGTAATTTTGTAAAATATATTCGCATTCAAAGAATCTTATATGATAAAAACGTAAACAACCGAATAATCTATAGGTTATTTGCCATTTCATTGAGTCAGCCTAAGGTAATAATTAATAAAAAGCCGATATCAAAAAAAACAGACAGTATTTATGGGAAATTGGTAAAGTATAAATGAGTCGTTAAAAAAATAATCGTTCAAGACTCTCATGTCCCCCTCGTGAACACGCGCCCCTGACGTCCAATTCCGTCATAACGGTTTATAACATATTAAATCATTTTTGAATTTCGTTATTAGTTTTCTCTGTTATTATGATTTTGTATAATTTTTATTCTATATTAACAAATGCAACAAAAATAATATAAGACGGTCGAAAATCGGATTCGTGTACCAGAAGAAGTTCGGAATCCGTCGCTTCGGTGTCATCGGATTGCGAATGGCATATTATGAAATTCGGGCGCCCTGAGGCAATTTTTTTTTTTTGGTGGCCTCCACTTCCTATAACCAAAAACTCATCAGACAAAGTATCGAAAATGTATTTATGAATTTATTATCGTTTCATTGATTTCGCAATAAATAACACAATATACGAGTAGTATTTTTTTACTGGAGAACTCGTATAGTTTACTTGTTTTGTAGCTTTATTAGTTCGTCGCAGTCAGTGGCGCAACCAAATGCGGTGTCTTTGGTGTCTGGATACCTCCTCCCCATCCACTATTTAAGGAAATTGAACACTTTGTTTTAGGCTTATATACTAAAATTGTTATGCCTCAACATTCGACAATTGCAAAAAATTATATGAGATTTCTAACTAAACCACCAGTACCATGGTCAGTAACGGTGAAGGGGTTTGCGTTGGGCGTACACTCCCCAGGAGAAAAATCCTATAGTTGCGCCACTGACCGTAGTTAATATTTTTTAACCGACTCCGCTTCAATAATTAATGATGGCGCATAATCGTTTAAGATTTTTTCGGTAACTGTGGATATTAAATAGTTCCATGTCTTTATTCTATTCAACGCAGATAGAGAGAGACATAGATACGATAGGTATTTTGAATTGGATTACCTATTCGATTTCGTACAGAAATGTATCAATTACATAACACGCATTTACGAATAAAATTACCTAAACGCGAAAAGAAGGGCGAAAAACGCAAAATAAATGTTCACTTTTTAAGAGGGTAACGATAGTCATAGACGTATTCTTTAATATCTATAACCAGTGGCGTAATTGTGTGTTTGGGGGGGGAGGAGCAAAGGTATTATTTTACCCCTCTAGGTATAACAACAGTAAAAATCTCTCAATCTTCTGAAATAAAGAAAGAATGCAATACATTAATTAGTAATCTTTTATATTTTTTTGAAAAATGTACAATCTGTATTTGCAAACACAATAAGTTAAAGGGATGGTAACATAACACATACGTATAAACACAACACATGAATCACACGATGAGGGGAATCATCCAGCGATGGTACCCTCTGGTGATTTTATTAAAAATTCATATTAATTTAATAGGTCACGGCACCAGTTCCTCTTGAGGCGACGTCTCGTTTATTTAAGTCAGTTATTAAATTAAGTTTTTGTTTTTTTTTTTTATATTTTGTACACACAGAATACAAATTTATTTACACCGTGGTTTTAATATTGGGGAAAAAATAATTTTGTCTCCCCCCCCAACGTTTGCTACCCAGTTACGTGACTGACTCTGCCGTCTGTTAAACGAATCGAGTAAGGTTAGGCACCCGCACTCGGAACGCAGACATTACAATGTACGAGTGTACGGACCGTACGGGAAAAATAAAAACTTGCTCGGAATGCCGTTGAAGATGGCGGCGACGAGGTCGAATTCAATAACTATAAGTCATCGATGTGCGTCATAATCGGCCGGTTGTTGACTCCTCCTCCGACTTTAAACGGTCGACAGCACTGTTTAAGATAGGATAATATAATATCTTATTAATCCGATTGGTATCCGAGCGGTAGTGGTATTTTTCTTCTTAATATTGATCCGTTATCACGAAGAATTCCGTCTTGTCAGTTTAACGTCTTATCGGTATAACATCCGCGCTGAGATACCCCTGAGGACGGTATTATCTATGGACGGCAGTAGTAAATACCAACTGCCGTGGATGTGTTTTTAGTTTCGTCTACTTGTCATTGTCGTCTTATTTTCTATCGTCCTGCCCAAGACCACTGCCATGGCGACCAAACACCTGGACAAAGGTACGACGCCGTGCGAATCTAATGGCGCAAACGGTTTTTTCAACCGCGGGGACGGACGGAAGTCTACTTTAGCATCATAGAATCGCGCGATTCCCTAAGCTCGAATAAACCGTCGGCGCCCAACTGCGTCTCATTTTATTTTTAATCCAATTTGTTTTTTTTTTTTTTTTTAGATTCCGTCTGCCCGCCCGATGTTCCGGACTCGCTGCGCTTCTACTCGATGCGTTTTTGTCCATACGCCCAGAGAGTCAAATTAGTTTTGAATGTCAAAGGCGTACCGTGAGTGCACCGAGATCGGACTTATTTGTTACACTTGTAGGCAAACTGTAATTTAATCGCATTCTGTCGGTCGGATACAGGCACGATACGGTTTTCATCAATTTGTCGGACAAGCCCCAATGGTATTTGGACATTTTCCCGGCCGGAAAAGTGCCGGCCTTGATTTATGACGATAAGTTCTTGTCCGAAAGTCTGTACATAGCCGATTTCCTTGACGAACAGTACCCGCAACCGCCGCTGTGGAACGGAACGCCTGTACAGAAAATTTTAGACAGAATATTCATCGATTCTTTCGGTAAAGTAAGTGCTGATGGTTTTCAATTATCATTTACGCAAACCAAAATACTATAACAATAATTCTTTGTAACAAAACATATATATTTCTATAAATTAACAATATTTTTATAAGTTTTTTCAATACTAAATAATAATTATTACTATTCTGATGTTAGCAGTAGTCGAGACAATCGAGGCAGCAATTTTTTTTGATAAAAATATTTTTCCTTTTTTAATATCTATTGTTGTTACATATAGGTAGATTTCATTTTTGAAAACTATCTAATGGATTTTAATATTTTAGGTCGGATCGGCGTTTTATAAACTAATCATAACCACGCCTGAACCAGAAAAAGAAAATTTTGACGAACTCGTCGCTAGTTTAAAACCTATCGAAGCCGAACTATTAAAGAGAGGATCAACGTTCTTCGGAGGCAAGTCTAAAAAATGAATATCATAGGTTTTATATCTTTGTTTTTTGTGAAAAACCATAAAACTGTTCACATATATTATTTTTATTTATTAATTATTTTGTTTTAACAATAATTACCTAGGTGCCAGCCCGAATATGGTTGATTATATGATATGGCCTTGGTTTGAGCGTTTGGATGCCATTAATCCGTATACTCGTGGAACATTTGTCATTCCTTTTGTCGAAGAATTCCCTAAGCTTGTGAGTATTTTGACTTTGGGAAATTAAATGCAATTTCAAGTTTTAACTTTGTTATAATATTTTAATATACAGACAGAATGGAAAACCTTAATGATAGCCGACAAGGCTGTGGCACCGTATTATTTACCGCCAGAAAAGTACGTTGAACATTTGACAAAAAGAAAAGCGGGATTACCTTCGTATGATATTTAAACTAAACATATTGTTATAATATTATTTTGTAACAATATTAAGTTTTATTTTTGTTCGTCGTTGATCAATATTACATTAATTACACATAGGTTAATTTATATTATAAAACTAATATTAATATTCGATTTAAAGCAATAAATGGTGTTGGTATGATTATATTATATTTATTTTATACACATTTAAAATGATTCTATGTCTTAGTTTCGTACTTACTATTTTAGTAATTTCATCAACGCTGAACTCGGATTTCTAATATAAATCTTTTCCCGTAGTGCACATAATATTCAAAGTATCTTTACCTAAACATACCTTACGAATTTGGTAATATCGGAATTATTTGTTCATGCACTATTTGTACGGAGACATTATTTTTCAACTTGTCATTAGGACAGCATTATAATATACCTTAACTCAGATTCATTTGGTGACGGTGTTGTATGTTTTTCGAGTCAAAGATATTTACAAAATACATGTAAATAATTAAATATAATAGTATACAAAATGAGCAATTTATTGTAATATATATATATATGTATATATTCATATAATATGATCGTATCATAAGTTAAAAAAAAAAAAAAATATTTTTTTTACAAAAGTACAAAAATTAAGTAGGTTTGAGTTTAAAGACTACTTATAATTAAAATTGATTCACATATACCAGTAGGAGGTATTTATCGTTTGCGCATCGATAAAATAATAATAATATTATAAAATAGGTTTTACGGAATATTTTATTGATCGCGACCAATAATTGAAAAATCCGTAGAAAAAAAAAACTAATTGAGACGAAGTATCCGTTTGTTTTGTCGACAGGTATGTTTCCGACAAACCGATACTCGTATCGTAACATAATGTATATTATATTATCTATTTATTCAAATGGCGTAAATTGAAAAAAAAAATACGTTTTGACTAGAAACGCTTGTATTGGGACGTCCGACGTTCTGACGAGTATCAATTTTTTTCTTCTTTTTGATTAATATCAGTTGATCGCCTTCATTGGCAGTTCGTCGTCTTCGTGGTGCTCGTAACCAGGATTTTGGCTGCCTTTGAATATGTCCTTGACGCTGATGCCCGCGTTCGACTGCCTTTGCGTCTGCACGAACGCGTTGTGCGCGCCGAGCGTTTGCATCTGAGACTTTCGCCTTTCCGCCTGCATCGACCGTCTTCTCACTTCCAACGCCTGCCGTACTTCCTTACCCATTGTCAGCTTCCTGCCCAATACCGGCGTACCACCTGCGGAAACGGATACAAAATATCTGATAAGAAAAAACCTTTCGAAAAAGCGTGTCGTGTCGCATATAAATGGGCACCGCCATTTTAAGCGAACAAGAGGTTACGTATTTTCCCGGCGTTTACCTTGCGGTTCGTCTTCGTCCTCTCCCATTTTCATCTGCAGGAATCTTTTGCGGAAAGCCACGTCCAACGTGCCGATCGTCCGGGTCTTCTGTCGCTGTTTTTCCAGATTGTAAATGGTCCGCCGACGGCCCACGTTGTCGCCACTGGAGCCCGACTCGTTGTCGTAGTCGCCGTTGATACCCCGCAGACGTTGAAGGTGTTTCACGATGACGACGGCTTGTTTGTCCAGAAGACCGTCGTGTGTTAAATCTTCTGTCTGTATACAGTAAAGAGAAACTTTAATACAATTACTACGTATACGTTTTATCGATAACAGAAAATAATATTATGGTTAGGCCTCCTATGCTGACCTTATTGACGCAACACAAGTTCAGGTCGGTCGAAGCGAGTATATGTGACAGCGTACCGAACCGATGGAACAACATGGCGGTAAATTGTATTACAATGATGAACGCGAAAAAGAACACAAACACCAAACCGATGGGTTCTAAATGCAAGTATTCTTTGCTGACAATGATCTGGAAAAATGTATATCGTTTTACACTGCAATATTACCTATATGTTATATCGTTGAGAATAAGTACCTCTGACGTCGCCGCGATCGTCGTAATATTTGTCTTGACGCCAATCGGCCAGTCCAGATGAAGTTTGTCTTTGTTCAACTGGAGCAGGAACACGATGAGCACAAACAGAGCGTTGATCATGAAAAACGAAAACACTGACTTGTTCCGCAGTTCGATCAAGTCCGAAGCGATTCGGGCCTTTTCGTTTTTGTCCTCGTCGATCGGGTACAGGTATTTGTCTATGAGATCCCTCCAGAACTGTTGTTCTGCCACTGATAAAAACGCCACCGGTCCCTTTCGTAACGATTTGTCTTCGATCCAGAAAGGATTTATGTCGTCGTTGCGTTCCACTCTGGGTTCTAATCGATCAACGAGTTCCGCGATGATATTAAATACTGGACGCAACAAAATAAATTCGATCTAATATAATGCAAAATGTTATACCCAAAGATTCCTCGTCGGTTTCCTCCTCGGTGTCTTCATTTACGGAGGGTTCCTCTTGGACCGGGTCTAGAGCGATCTGATGCGGTACACTAGCGGTCGATGTGTTTCTTTTACGGTTCACGGAAGTCGGGTCTATTATAGTCCTGGTGAAGAATGTCGCAAATTAAATACATCCTAATACCTATTTCTTAATTCACTTACTTTTCCATATGGTCCATTCGTTTTCCAAGACCTTCTAACGAATCGGCTATTCTCACAAGCTGTTGACCTTCGTTTACGGGTTTTTGATAAGTGCAGAACATGCATTTAAATAGTCCGGCGAATGAGAGTTCAAACGAACCCTCTTCATTGTCATCGTTCGGGTCCCAGTTTTGCAAGAACCCGAGCATTGACTTTTGTTTGTTCTTTTTTTCCGCCTCTTCGGCGGATTTTTTCTCAGCTTCCATTTCTTTTTTGGTTCGCTTCACTTGGACCTCTCTCGTGCCCCACGTTACGATGTTTAGATTGATTATCGAGTACAAAATTAATAACAAGTACATAGATGGGATCGATAACCAATATATACCAAAGTATATAATACAAGAGAACTCTTGTGGATGGAGAAGTGCCGCTATAATAAACGAACTCATCATAGCTATTAAAAATATTGCAGACGGCGACCCGATGCCGTCCTCGCCCAGCTGTAGAGCCGTACCGACAATTACAGCCATCATAACAAGTGCGTATAAAGCTGATAGGATTTGCGCCAATAATAGCTGCAGACAAAAAGAAAAAAAAAATTCGCGGATATTTTAATTTAACTTAAGTGAATGTTCATGTTAACTTATAGTTAACCTCGGTGAATATTTCTAATTTACCTGTATATTTGATTTACACGTGAAACATACGAAAACAAATAATACTATGGGTATGATATTATAATAGAAACTGGTCCAATTGTCGATGTGAAATACAGCCACGAAGGCTCCCACCAACATAAGAAATATAGTACCCGGTCCTAAAATAGTACCTCCCATTAACATAATCTGAAATATTAGAAAGTAAGTTTAGAAAAGAAAAAAAAAGCTACTATAGGATAGTAAGATGTTAATATTAATTACGTGATAGCTGATATAGGGCATTGAAATGTTATCGTTGATTTTTATCGTTTTTTTATAATCCATAAGCAAGTCCATGATATTTGCCATTGTTGACGGTACCCATCGTCTACGCTGATTGTAAAATTCATTGAAGCTTTCGGGACAGTGAGTGTACGCATCACTAGCAGCTGAATACTCCACCCGATATCCTCTCTGTAATAACAACGTGCACAACCATCTGTCCTCACCTAATTTGACAAAAAAAAAAAAACAAAATGTATAATGTTTATATAAATCTTATTTTAGTACTTTTAGAACCAATTAATTATACCTTGATCGTATTGTACGTAATGCCTGGCCTCGTCAGATTTCATCGTATACCTTTTCATGACGTTATCGTCCATAAGCGCTTTGCCTCTGAACAACGAGAAACATCCAGGACTACAAAGAACGCAACCGATCATGTGTTCGGTGGCTTTTTGTAGCCAATGACCGATTGCATATTCGAAAATTTGATACCACGCCAATGGTCCTAAACAAAATGTAATTCAAATATTGCGCGTGCGGTTGGTGTGCAAACTTCGAGCGTATTACCTCCACCGATCGGATGAATTCGGCCACAAGCAGCGCCCAAGTTTTTGTTCTTTTTCATCAAATCGATTAAAAGCCTAACAGCGTGCGGTTGGAAATCAATGTCACCGTCGAGCGTCAATAAAAATGTATTTTCAGCGATGACCTCTTTTCGTTCAACTGAAATCGGCAGTTCCATTAATCGATGGCCGAGCAAGTAATACATGTACATGACTTGACTCCACCGTTTCCTATGCCGGATTTTAGACTTGTCTTTTAGATGTACAGTGAGCTTAGTTTTTCCAGGTAACGTCCACACTAAACGGCCTCCATACGGTGTCGGATATTTGGTTGGAGGTTTAATACGAATATTTGTCTCGTGCACGTGAGTGGCCGCCTCATCGATTGTACTCACTAAAAGTTTTACGAACCTATTCACTTGATTCCAATCGTCGTTCTCATCACTGATTTCGAACCCATCGTCCATGAATATATGCGCTAAACGGAAATAATTGCACTTAAGAATATTTAAATCGCTAACGTGTATTCATATTGAGACAATTTGACCTACTTTCAAATTCATAATAGTCTGGATCAACTACTCGTAAATATTTCTGGGCCACTCGTCGAGCGCACTGATCTTCATCCATTCGGAGGATCGACTTTAACATCTCCATCATTTCTTCATGAGTTTCGTGCCACATGGTCGCACAAGCGTAAATCCTAGTAATATTGTCGGATTTCTTTACAGTTTTGGGTGTTGTACTACTGACATCTGTGTGCACTGATATCGTTTCATAATATTCATCTGGTTCTTTTTCTCGGTCGGCCAAATCCTAGATTCGTAATAATATTAGATCAACTACGTAAATATCTACGAATATTATTGAATAAAAAGTAAACATTTTTTTTACTTCAGTTTTAACGTCTTTTTCGTCGTCAAACCTTCTGTTCATCCCTAACGATTGATCTATTAGCAAAGAATCGTACATCGGTCTTGCAAACAGTTTTTCAGTAGTCGCTAGACGTTCACATTTCGGTGTCCAAATATGTAATGTTACCCAAGTTTGCGATAAAAGCCACAGTAACCAAACCCAAACATGCTAAAAAAAAAAAAAAAATCGAATTTGTAATGGTTTACATTTTATGTTAATCGACAAAAAAAATCAATTACTTCTTTTGTGATAAAATTGTTTAAGAAATTGACATCGGGCGAATCGAAAAATAAGTAATCTGGAATCGAATTGTGGAAAAAACAAGGATCGTCGTGGCGCAAACCACATGCAACTATCAATACAGACATGGTCACCGGTACTGTGAGATTTACTGGAAACGCATAACTGAATCCTTGAATCATTATTTTGCAAGCAAATTTACCTATGGACGAAATAAAACCGTAATCAACATCATTCATATAACAATGAATATATTATTTGTAAAAAAGGCTTGTGTCCTCGAAGGCATACACACACACATACATATTGATATTAATTCTATTGAATTAAAATAAAGATCGAATCATTTTTTAATTAATATAAAAAGTTTACCGAATATATAACAAAGATATGCCGATATGACTTGTATAAGAAGTACGTGTACCGCAGTAACATATTTAGCATCAATGTCAACTGAATCTCCTGTTGTAATAATATCGGCGAGATCTGGTAAAATAGTACCACTTCGTGTTACTTGATTTACCTAGGTAATAGTCCATAATGAAATATTATTATAATTACCTACTCTAAACATAAAATGTATTTACTAAAATTACCTCGAGAACTTGTATCTTGTGCTGTGAGAATCCAACGTTAACCAATGAAATAATTTGTGTTACGTTTTCTCCTTTAATGAACATAATCACTAACATAAAACATAAGAAACATAACATTTTCCAAACAGACATCAGCATATATATGAAATAACGCGTTCGCCGCATCCGATCTTTAATATGATATGCAAACTTCATAAATCCTAATAAATCAAAACATACATTTAGCAAACGCCTAATGTTGTAGCTATAAATAATTGTCGTTGTTGTTACAGTCGAAACTATATCGGGCTTACCAAAAAGTGTATTTTTGGTCGTATAATTTTCCCAGTAACCACAAGAAATACAAAAGACTGTTATTGGTATGACTAGGTTGTTCATTTGTTTTTCTGGATGTAACAGTGGCCATAGAAAGAAACCGGTAGCTTGTGATCCCACAGCAATGAGATCCATTAAAACTTTTGCGTATACTTCAGATTTCTCTGAGTTTGTTTTGCATCCTTTTGTTGTTCTCGATAGTAAATCTGTAAATCATACACCCCAACTCACAATCGGTCGGTCTTTAAAATATAATAATGTGTAAATGTCGGCTTACTGAGCAAAGCTGGCACGAAACATAGGCAATTGGTAAGCATCGCGCCTTTGATGACGTCTAGATTCGGTAAAACGACGTACACCAGCATAACCAAACCAAAGACGTATAGGGTTTCCATGACGAGAACAAAGACGAAATCAAATAACGGAGGTCGTTTGCACGATTTGAAAAAACAAATTCTCAATGATCTGATTAGAGTTCCTATTTCCGGGACGATAAATGCCAATAGAAGACACCAAATCCAAGCGACACGTTCTTCCATCGGCAGGTTGACGACGTAAAATTTATCACGACCTATATGGAAAGAAAAACGATAATGAAACAAATACCTATTGTTTATTCGGTAAAACGAGCAAACGTACTCAGCTCTTTATTGCAAAATGTGATGACGCGGTCGGCTCGGATTTGTGATGTCATGAAGAATATACTAGATTTGGCCATAACACCACAACACAAGACGATCACAAATGTGGTAAAATACGCTAGGATTTTTAGCACACGCACGGTGAATTCCAGACACGTTTGGTTGGCCATAGATCCGCTGTCGCTGCGCGGTGGCAAATCTCGGAAAACGTCCCATGCTTTGGTGTCCGCCAAAGTCCTTTGACTATAAATAAATAATAAAACATTTGACGTTGTCGAATAACTCGAATATTTCTTTTAAAAAGTATGTAAATTACCTTCCTCCATACAAGTCTTGTGTTAAAGGCGAATTTTCGTCGTCGTCCGACGAATTCTCGTCACTGTCGTGAAGCCTTTGGTGTGACATATTATTCACGGACGGAACGAACGATAAACGCTGGAGTGACGTCATTGTGCTAAAAAAAAAAAAAAAAAGACTTTAAAACCGGCAATTCTCGTTTTCTCTTCACTACTTCGTATAAAACAAGTGGTGAATACGCTTTAAATTATATTAATTATATTTTTTTTAAATTGTTAGCTATCAAGTCTAAAATCATGTTTCCGCATCACTGAAAATGCTATACACTTTGTACGATATATTATCGAAGGCTTGTAGCTGTAATGACATTTAATTTAAACTGCTAATTTGATTAGTGACGTATGGTCACCTACATTGGTCGTATTTTTATCATAATCGTTTCATGTTTATGTTACTTTATTTTCATATTTTTTGACTAAGTAAGTATAGTATATTTTTTTAATCGTAATAAAGAAAATGAACGCCAACGTGTAATTTTGGGTTTGGTTTTATTCTTTAGCCCCTTCCGTTGAAAAATCCCGTCTACGCCACTGAATTCGATTGTCGTATAGAATACTATTTTTACCTCGGCAGTCGATTATCATCGCGGAATATATAATATATTAGTTGTGTATACGTCGATTTAAATAAAAAAATATATATTTTGTTTGAGTTTTATTTCGTCTCGCTCTCGGGAACATGTCATAAATATCGTACGTTACGCTTTGTTCACTACAAGATAATATCGTATAACGTATCCACGTTAGATATATTAAACAAAAAAAAAATCCGCTTATATATGTTTAATGAAAATACAGCAATCGTTTTTTTTAAATAGTAAAGCAGAAGAAGATGAAAAAAATGATATTAAAAAGAGTATCAAGTCAAATCGCATTGGCAAAAAGATAGAAAATATTATGTTATGGGTCGATCTAATTGATTAGGTTATTTCAACGCTTGTAATTTATGTTTCGCTATTCACGTTTGTCGTGTATAAATCGAGCACGCCCTCATAATATATATATATATATAGTATAGTGTTGTTGGTGCCCATGACGAATGGTTTTTATGGATAGGATATTTAATTTTATTATTATTATTATTATTATTACTATTATTGTTATATAATATATATATATATTGTCTCTGCGAATCATAAAGGCCAAAACTGGTCGTTTTGTTTTCGTCTTACAATATATTAACAATGAGATTGAATGCATTGCGCGCACACACATTAATATTTCTATTCAATAAATATAATTGCCTCAAAGTTTTTTTTTATTTTATTATTCATTTTATTTGATACGGCGACGTTAGATTTGATTTTTGAATTCAAAGTACAACAGACAGATGAATAATACAGTAATAATACTTTACTCTGTGAAAAACTGCACACCGGCTGCAGTTCGTATTATAAATACAATATTGTAATTTTATCAGTAGTTTTTCGATGAAATGAATATTTTATTATTGCACGTGACCCGCCGCGGTGGACCTTTACTACATGAGTGGTAATAATATTGCGGTAACCCGTACTGTCACGGCCGTAATAATATTATAGTGTTTTCACGGGTCAGCTATGTAACACATATCTATATAGTATTAGTATTTTTAGTCGGTTAACAAAATCGTACCGTTAATAATAAGTTAAAAAAAAATAATGTTACGTCAGAATAATGTCGTGAGAACAGTGTTATAATGTTGCAACCTAACCTATACGGGGCTATACAGTTACTATTAGGAACCGGCTCAGTATAATTAATTTTAAATGTCCTGTTTACAGTTTCACTTTCAATATTGATTTTAGCCGTTCGTATTATTATAATTATAACGCGTACGAATTCTAAAATATGCTTTTAACTCATGATAAATTATGTGTTTTAAATTAATTAAATCAAATTGGTTTATTAACACGATTTAATAATAATAATACGACACACCACCCTACTTATATTTTATTTTATTAACAGTCCCATATCGATTATAATTGTTTGCGTGCGTTCACTCAACACTTTTTATAGTGTCATCACATATTTTCAATATTTTTTATACTAGATTAATTTTATTTTAAATCCAAATTTAAGATTTATTTTACTGGCATATAGAGTGACGTTTTCCTCCGTTTAATTTCTATTTAAACACGTCACCATTGTTTCGCAATAGATGTACCTAGAATACAAATTAAATATATGGTAAAATTACGACTATTTAGCGATCAAATAAGTGCGTAAACGTGGTCAGATCATTTTATATTAATACAAAACAAATTTTAGTAGTTATTTTTTTTGACGATAAAGAGGTGAAGTTATTTTAGTGTTCTTGCTGACGGCAGGCATTAAAACTATAGAGTCAAAACGTTTAAATTAACAGTGGCATCATTTTAACATTTAACTTAACTAGGCAAATTTATTTATTTTTAACTGAAGGATTGTTATATTAACTTGACTTGTAATCGAGTTGATATTAATTTCGTTAACTTTCCCATCTTTGGATGTTTGCAAGACGTTTTAGAAAACATCGGTCGTCGGTCGAGTTGGTATATTATATTGTATACCGAATTATTATTAACGACCGATTTTCCCTATAGAAAATCGCCTCGAAAAACCACTCAATTGAGTGTACCGACTACCGTATAGAATAATAACAATATAGGAAAAAATGCTCGGCGGTCTATATTTTTAGTGACTGGTGTTCTATTTATCCGGTACCATAAACACGGAGAAGGGGAATAATCGTTTACGGTGTATAACGATGTTTTTTTTTTTTTCAACCTATAGCTGTATTATATTTTACGCTTCTGAGATTTCATACACTCTTTATATTGTACGACGGTCCCGCTAATTATAACTTCACCTGTATAGTACCTATCTATAACGCGGTGTTCTATATTTAATATATACAATGGATATAGTGGATAAGGAGGTAACTACAGTGGCGGAGTGGGAACCAAATTCGGGTCGGGAGGTTGAAGTTTATCCAGTCCGCCCGATTTTTTTCTTAGGTGCCCAGCAGTCGTCTTTCTCGCTACTATTTTATATCTATAGATTCCCAACGGTTTTTTTTTTTTTAATAAACATATTAAAAACAATTTGAATCGTTAAAATCAATGTAATATGAGAAATTATAGCGTTGTAATGGTTTAGTAATTAATAAATGCCGTTAATTCTATCGAGTCCGTAAAATTTTCGGGCCGCCGGGTCACGGTATGATTCGGGCCATACGGAAAATTCCCATTTCCAGACCGGCCATTCCGCCTTCGGGTACCTACCTACCTATATAATTTATAATCGTTTAACTTTTTCGTACGGCGTACGAGTCAATGTCAGCAGATGATTTCTATACATATATAAATTACCCGCTTCCGTTCCCATGGTGTAGACCTCACGTCAGCGTTTAATTTACCATTAACGGTGTGGCAACAATTTTAATTTACATATAGGTATACTACAGAGCGATCGATGGTGACCCTGTACGCGACGGTATAAATATTTTTGGGGCTAAGCTCTCTCAAAATGTACGGACAGAGTAATTAACCCCGCCGCTTAAATATACACAAATATTATAAATATCTACTCGTATAATAGGATGTCAAAAATAAATCGTACTTGGGTTTCGGTTGATTTTTGCGAACACGGAGAGCGGCTTTATGTACACAGTAAAATATTTTAAAACTATGACAAATTTCCGCCTATATTTATAATAATATATATATATATAAAGTGATACGCACTTTTTTTTTTTTTCTTATTTACGGGTTACCTTGGCTACACGGGTGGAAAAAAAATGATATTAATTATATTAGCGGATTTGGTCGTCACGTGGGTGGTGGAACTGCGGAAAAACACGTTTTTTAATTTTTTTTTTCTCGTTGAAAATTGTGCACGGCTGGTGTTTATTATAATCAGCTGCGGGGGATCGCGTAATACCAACATGGCCACGGGCTGAACAATATAATACCGCGAGATCGAAACAAATCATACGGTTTACGATATTATATTATAGCGCGAAGTTCTCTAACTGTTGTCGGGCACGTAAAAAAAAGCGAATTAATTAATTTTAAAAATAATAAATATGCTCGCGAGAGAAATACGGGAAGGGGGACAAAAGCAATTATTTTCATATTATGGAGATATCGGTATGTACGTCCGAGAATACATCCGTGCGAATAGGGTCGTAATATAAATACGAGTACGTTTGATTTTAATTTTTAAGATATTTTTTTTCTTCGAATTTTCGCACTCACTCGGTAGTAGTAAATTTTCGACGCGTCTGGTTGTCGTAGTGGCGGCCCGCTAAAATAAATGGTGGAGTAGTGGCGAGCTACGTTGTTAGCCGTGAAAGTGAAACGGTCTCCGGTCTACGGTTCGTGTGTACAGTGAAAGGAAAAATCTAAGGAATTGGTGCACCAAGTTGCTATATATATATATATTATTATTATTATTATTATTATTATTATTATAACGTTATTATACATTTGTATTCGGTTTTTATTTCCTCCATCAGAAAGCGTTTTTTATATTATTTCGCTTACAATAATAATTACATGCTTTATTATATATTTATATAGGTATACCTCCTATATGCCTACGTTTCAAAACGTTAATCATAGAGTTTTTATCTCGTGATAATGTCGTGAAATATTTTGATTAAAACTCGATGGCCTTTAAAAAAAAAATGTATTAAATTAGTTTTACAAAGTATAAAAATAAAAATAAAAAATCCAAAATATTTTATAATAATAATATAAAACCCAATGATTCATGGAAATACATACGTATAATTCGTCAGAATAATACAATCCCGCGGCAGTTCCGTATATTAAAATTTGTTGATCGATTTTTTCGGTTTTATTTAAGAAAATCAAATGGTTCTCGTTAAAATTGTTTTTGTATTACCTATCGTTTTAGTACTTAATTAGTAATAATAATAATATTTTTTCGTATATAAATTTTATCGGTGATAAAGTCATTATTGTATAATATAATAGATTTGATGTTTAAACATCATGCGCTATAGAGACTTTAACGCCAATATATCAACAAAAAAAATTATATATTAGCAGATTTATCTATTAAACAAATAAACTGTTTGCGGTCGATTATTAATTATTACCCCGGGCATTTCGAAAAAAAAAGATAATAATCATAATTATTATTATATTAAATCAAAATTAAAAATGTGTTTTACCTTTAGACTTCGTCGTGCGAATCGTTTTCGAGTAATCCAATCCAGCAGACCGGCAGAGGCCTACATTCTTTGATATCCGTACACGTTTACAAAACAATGTTATTAAACCACAAGCGAACGCCAACACGCGCGGCCAGAAGACTGGCAGTGGCCAAAGAGACAGGTCTTTGGCTTTCCTTCCAATTGGTGGGAGACCCGTGTAGCAGGTTCGTGTATTCGGACTGGAAGAGAGAGAGAGAGAGAGAGAAAAAAAAAGTGAATATATAGACGAAGGACAATAATAATATATATATATAAAAAAAAAAAATAATAAAAAACAACCGTCTATGATCTACGTAATGATTCATTCCCCCACCCGCGGGTGATATATTATAAACGATACCACGAGCTGCATAATAATTGTTACGGATATAATATTATTATGGGTAGGTACACACTACGCGGGTTATATCCCTTGGGGCTCATTTAGTGTTCATTATTAATGATAATAAAACGTTGTTTAAATACCACCAGGAATATTATATATCGATGTATATTCGTGTGAATCGAATTTCATTGTTCTAACGTGATAAAAAAAAAAAAAATTAATTCAAATAAAATACCGGGCTTTGTGTACAGATGCGTACGAATATCTAACGAATAACGTATACTCGTATGTTCGCAAAATCGATTGTGCAGTGGTGAAGAAAAAAATAATTTTGTTTAAGAATTTCATTTGTTTTTTTTGTCCAAATTAAATTCACAATATCGAATTGTATTCGTAGATAATGTTTTTATTGTTATTTAAAAACTTTATCTATTTATTTCATCGTACGTAGTATTCTAATTACACTTTATAGGTATACCGGAATGACAATACAGCTTAATAATTTTATTTATTATTGCATTTTAGATTTTGAACAAATCTCTATTAGTTTTCTATCGAAAAACTTTTGGAAACAAAAAACTATGCAGTCAATGTTTTTTTGGTTATTTCGGGAAAACAAATTCTAGACATTTTCACTTCTTATTCTTCTTCTTGAGCTTTTACAGTCCCTGGAGGACTTTTGCTACTTCTACTATAAACTTTCATCTGTTTTTATCCCATGTCATCTTTTATTGTTATCCCCTGCAAAAGTGTGTTTGTTTAAATCGTCTTTAATTCTGTTTTCCCAACTCTAACGCTGTCTAGGACGCCCCCTGGGTCTTTTTCAATTTATCTTCGCTACCACGGTTTTTTTTCAAATGCCGTTTGATCTCCAGATATGACCGATTTAAAATTCATTGGATTTCTCTATAAATTCGTCTTATCTACACTTAATTGTCCACTAAAATTGGTCCATAAATCCGTTTAAAAACAAGACATTTTTTCCTCGTTTCCTTTGGTAGTCAACTTTGTTTCACACACGTATGTCATCGGGAAACTTAGGCACAAGCGTTCCTTTGATCGTCTTTATAGTTAGACATTTTTTACATAAATGTATATTCCAAAGCGTCCAGATATCTTTAACTTGATTTCGTTATGAATATTATTCACTCCAAGATAATTGAAGGCGTTCACTTGCTGATTATATTATTATCTACTACCAGATCCCAGTAATCTCCTATACCCCTAGTTACAACTGAATAATGTTCACTAAATATATTGTTATATTATAAAGATTATATAGACAAAGAATTGTAATTTATGTATCGCAATTGATTATACTATAGTAATAGGCAACTGGTTTACGTGTGTAAGTTGTAAAATACTAAATACGTAGCAACGTAGTCAACACTAAAATTATGTTCAGACATTTAGTATAATATTGTGTACAATGTTTTTTTATCCTTCAAAATATAACAAAAACCTGTTTCATTCGTTTCATACTAATAATATCCGAACGCAATATATTATGACTACATAAAAGGATATTCCAATAATGCAAAAATTTAAAATATATATACGATATTTTTTTTTTATAAAAATACATTCACGGATGAAACAAAATTATATATTCTACCACATAATATTATGATTCATAATTCACCTAATCCAGCTCGCAGCTACACTTTTCGTCGTTTCTTCCATCATTCAACACCAGTGATTCGCAAATGACTTAGACTACTCCTAATCAGCTTGTGAAAAATCCTGAAATATTTAATAGATGTTATACATCATTATGATGGAACTTTAACATATAATAATACGAAATGTTAAGTTTACTCGTATTTGGAAATGAGAACGATACAGTTAATGTAAAATATTTTGTGCCAAGTAGTTATTTGTGTTTTTGTACTGGCTACTATTTTTATAAAGGACAACGAGGGGCGGCAAAACTGAATTTCTTGTTACCTATTAGAGGTCTGAAATTAGTTGAAAATATTTAATGTGTGTTCATAATTTTGTCACCCGCTGAAGATTTAATTTGTAAATTTCATATACACGTATGGGTAATTGTGTAATACAATTTTTATCGGTGTTTTTCGAAGATACGTATACACTTATAATAAAAAAAAAAACACTTTTTATGGTTGTAAATTTAAAATTTATTGTTTTTTACGCACGGTGTACATCGGAATTCCACGGTCGACGGTTTTCTTTTCCTTAACGTACCTACCTATGTATACAAGGATGACGATTTTCTTTTTAGAATACAACTTATTGTACAAACTATATATGCATGCACGGTGTATTCGCATCTGTGAGCGTGTGTGATGTCTCATTCTACTTGTATTTTGTTTAGGAAATCGTTGAGATTCATTGTCGGCTTATATACGCGTACACGTAACATGTACCTACATATATTGCAGCATGCCTATTTGTTATTATTTTTGTAATTATAGTGTATTTTTCTTAAAATACTTTTAAAATTTTTACTATAGGTACCACTTACACGTATGCGTTTGCTCGATGAAAGCTTATAACAATGAAAAAATACAACAAAAGGATAAACGAGTCTTTTAATATGGATAGATCGTTAAATTTGCATTTAATTTCGACAATTTAGACGGGTATCGCGCTAAACATTAAGTAGTATTTTATCGTGTACCTATGTTGATGTATTTAAGTATACGTTTTCCTAATGTTAAATACCTACACAGTAAACACATTATAATAAATATATAATAATTAGGTTAGGTTAGATTTTATTTTCAAAAAAATTAAACATAATTGTAAACCTAATGTTCGTATTGTTTATTAATCAAGCAATAATTTTTAATTCAATTTTAACAGTTTATTACAAAAGAAAAAACCATAGAAAACTGAACGAGATTTAATAGTTTTTTTTATTATTTTTTTAAATAACGACGTAGTCAAACAAAATATTATTTTCAGTCAACCGTTTACAATGGATAGCAATAATACATTTAAAAAGGTAAGGTTTTATTTATACCGAATAACATGAGTAGAACACAATATTTTTGTTTTTCTTTTTGGGATTATTTATAGTATAACTTCTATCCTAAATCCTGAATTTTCACACTGATGACTGACATTAAAGTGTAAAACTTTAATTAGATTCATATATTTTGTACGAAATATAGTTTTGGAATCGCCAAAAAGTCATCCATCATGTTCTCCGATTTATAATATATTATATTTGGCATATAATATTAGATATTCGAATAATTTATCAATTTTTGACTAAAAATTAAAAATATATATTGAAACACGAAAATAATATTATAAAATATTATAATGTTCCCAATAAATTACCGGTATTGGAAATCGCTAATAATAATAATAATAATATAGAATATATACGATTATATATTATAATTTATGGAAATAATATCATCTGTCGACAAAATTACTTTCTAGAATTATTAATAAAACTATTAAACAAATATATTTAAAAATTTAAACATGATATCACATCAAATTTAAATATCTAACGTTAGTCATTAATACCTATAGGCAATTGTAATAAAGCAATGGATCGTATTTACCCCATGACACATTTAATTGGTCAACGCTTTGGTATTTATGACAAAGTCATAAAAAAGCCGCCGAAAAAAGTGGGTCATAAACTTCCAGGAAGATATTGGATAATTCAGTTTATATATATATTCCTGTACACTTATCGCGTTCGAAAAATGATTCTGAGCCTAGTTTGATTAAAACACGCTTAAATTATTAACGTGTTCTAATGTACAATCATCTCAAAATTGAAAAAAAAAAAAGCCTTTGCCTTTTATATGAAATTATAATTGTATGCAATATAAAATATATACTACTTCATTCTTTATCTATTTTAACTTGATATAGGTTCATAGCTCTCGACTATGCAACATAATATTGGTATAATATTAAATAGTTAATGGTTTTATAAGCTACTTCGCAACCTTCACAAAGAACCGCGGACGTATAATATATTTAAAATATATACCTAACGCATAAAATCGAGAGGGGCGTTGTCCGTCGTCTAGCACCTCCGCGATTTCGCCCATAGCCATAATATTATTATTATTCTTATGCAATTGCCGGACAGTAGTACGCGGGCGTTGTTAAATATAATATTATGTACTTTGCGTTGAACAATTGGAAAACTCGACTTCGTTAATCTCGCCCTCTACCTATAGATAATATTTGTAATTCCACAGCATATTCATGTGGACCACCCCGGTGTTGAGACATAGCCGATATAGGTACCGAATTAACAATTCTTCTTGTTCGGTTTTATAATCCCGCAAGGATTTCGGCCGTTACTATACCATAGCTGTTCTCCGCCAATCGGGTCAAAACCCGGTCCTGGGTTCTCATCTTGCCAATTCGCCCTTTTCCAGTGTGCGGCCTCCGATGTTGTTCATCTTCGTCCGGGTCTTTTTCCCCGTCGATTGCTGTTTTTACACTTCTTTATACATCGTGTATACTTCATGGTATATATAGTGACCAAACTATACCGGGAGCCGTTGGCCTTTAATATATAACTTATTAACAACGGGACTTTGGAGATTTCTCTTTACTCTTCTGGACCTTTTCGTCCGCATCAAGACGAAATTATCTTCCGATTATTATTACTCCCTGCAAACAATACTATATAAAATTACAATACCTACACGACAACGACGTATGGGTAGGTGGA
Source organism: Tuberolachnus salignus (assembly GCA_956483605.1). Taxonomy (NCBI): domain Eukaryota; kingdom Metazoa; phylum Arthropoda; class Insecta; order Hemiptera; family Aphididae; genus Tuberolachnus; species Tuberolachnus salignus. Next base: position 15,383,934 of record OY101437.1, read on the forward strand.
CAAAACATATTATATACACGACTGTGGGCAGCAGCGTTGAACTCGTTTGAACCCGTTTACGATTAAAAAACGTGACAGAAACCAATCTAAATGAATTGCTTTAACGTGTATTTACTGTCCGACTGATCGGTATAACATACGCATTTACTCGCGTTAAATAAAAAATAATAATAATAACGTGGTATGTGTACGAAACAACGACAGTTATTACGTTGTATTAACACGCGTACATACAGGCCCGGCGACAAATCACTATAAATACTCTCGGTCCGTTAGTGCGAATTATTATTACGTGCAATACGTCTTAGGCGTTGACATTGTTGAATAATCGAATTTTGAATTACGACGAGGTGCAGGATAGTGAATAGTGTAACCGGTTGTGTTGGGTAGGAACGAACGCAACGAGAAAACGAGAAAGGATATATTGATTAAGATTGTATACATGCACGCCAAAAGAATAATGAGAAACGACGAGATATAGTCAAGAGAAGTGGCGGTTATATTTGGGAGTTCAAGGTGGGGCAAAATTAGTTAAAATTTCAAAATGCCCCCTCCCCACCCAAAAAAATAAAAATAATTAAACCGTTGTTTTTATCACTCCTTTAGATAAACACTGATTTATCAATGTCACCACAGTCACAAACAAAACAATTTTTCACGTACTTATCAAACTACTTATTTTTCTTAGATCAAAAAATAATAATGGAAAAAAATTAATAAAGCATTATCCAAGGTGGTGAAGCGATCCACGTATCGCCCCCCCTTCCCTCATGTAACCACCACTGGTCAATAAATATAGTCGGGGGGAGTTCAACCTTCTCCCCATAAATATCAGGAAATTTAAAAAAAAAAATATTTAATAGTTATATTTTACATTTTTTCACCCCCTGCGTTCGCCCCGGGATAAGCCACAGGTAAAATGCAAGTGAACAACCGAAATAACAGCTATATTTTTGTATAATTATTGTAGCTTCCTGAAGACACCGATTACATTTTGTTCATGGTTTATTTGCGAAAAAACGGCGTCTGGAAAGTCGTGGATAACGTGTTCCGAACGATGAACGAAAATAGACCGGACGATCCAATCGAGTAAATATGAATAAATAATTAAAATATAATTTTTGAAAAACATCGTCATATATACGTAAGGGTACAATAATACGTATAATAATATGGTTAGTGGCGTCAATCCGATTATTTTTGCATAATTCTCTCCTTGTCTTTTTTATAATCATAATTGCAGTTATTATTATTCAATCGCCCAACGTACGTTTTAAGTTGCTGACGATTGAACGAATTAACGAGTTTACAACTCAACTAAACCGACAGGCTGAAACAAGCTTTCAACGTTGTTTAGAAAATAAGGAAAATCACAGTTTAAATAAAATCCACGTTAATTGCAAAATAAAATAAATCAATAAATTGAATTGTAGAATAATAGAATGCCATAATAAAATATCAATAGGTGTTATCTACCTAAAAATAATAGTAAATTATTTTGGCGTTCCAATTTGGACTATTTTATAAGTAAAAGGTACAGCCGTTCATCCTGTCCCCCCACCCAATTATTGCCATGCATAATCTTTTATTACATTTTGTGTTTGTCGGTTTTTAGGTATTTCAGGGCAAACGCGAAGCCCGAAAACGACGAAAATAGAGCCGTCGAGCAAATGCGCCGAAAAATCGCGGAAGGCGAGCAGCAAATAAAACGTTTAAAACGCGACAAACAATCGTTGACCGATTTGCTAAGCGAACGAATCCGCTATAAATCAAATTATTTCAAATCACGGGGCACCATTGACGAGACGTCGTTTTTCGATTCCGATCACGTTGAATAGCTCATATACAATAAGTATCTAAACGGAATAATACCAATTGCAGTGCCGACAAAATAAAATATTCATCGGCTATAGCAAAAAAAAAAAAAACCAATAATTATAAATAAAACAATTTGTATTGGCCGTACTTAATGGAATACAGTTATTTTGTCACCTATATTGTTGAGCCAATCACACGCGTAAACTCTTTTTGTTTGGATATTATTCTCGTCTATTTATGTCACGTTCACATTTTCCTTATTAAGGTAATCTTAGAGCGCGAATTTATGCAACGTGACGATCAGAATCTATCGTTATTACTATTGACGTAAATAGGGGGAGGGGGTGCTTGAGGGCGATACAGTACCCTAGAGCTCTATTTCAGCACCCTCTGTCTTAAAAAAAAAAAAACCAAAAAACAATTTGAAAAAATAGCCGTTTTTTCTTTCCCGTTGGTTTTTTTTTTCAATCTGACGTTTTATCAAAAAGATATTAATGGTGCCATTGCATCTATGCGGCCCCCACGTACGGTTTAAGATAGTACCTATTTGCTATCTGTCCTAAAAAACGGTTGCAGATACTGTTTTTATACAATAATATTAGTGTGTGTTTTTTTTTATTGTGTTAATAGTAATTTGAATAATTACTTATTAGAGGAAGGGCATCTGGGGGTAGTTCCAGAGAATTCAGTAAGTAAGTACCTACTTGCCACGATAAATTGATGGAATTTAATAAAAAATATACTGCTCATAGGGGGGGGGAGCACTGTGTAGGTGAAAAGTCGGAAAGGTAGGATGTAGAGAGGAATTTAATTTATATTCGTATATAACGATAAATCATCGTTAACGAAAAACGATTCTGAGCAAAGTTCGGTTAGGTAATGTCATTATGTTTGAAACTGAAAAACCCGCGATTTTTACGATTTCCGTTAAAATTTACTCTTTTAAACGCAATAAAATATTATTATAACTTGTTCAGTATCACACGGACGATAAAGAATATATTAAACTAGACTGGACATATTATCAACGAAGATGTTATGTGTTTTTTTTTTTTGGTCACACCTCATTGCAGGCTAATAGTCTAGCACGATTTAAATTAATTTTATATATGTGTTTAATACGGTCAATATTATTTTTTGATCTTTTTATTGTTTTATTATAACTTTTAACGGTTTTCTATCAAAAATATTTAGGTATATTAGGTATACACATATACCTATCACTTCCTGTGCTTTGAAATAAACATATTTTTTTAATCGTTTAACGTTTAACATATTTAAATATATTCGTAAATATAAACATATGTGCATTTCAAGGTAAAACATAGTATTACACCCGAGTGGTTTACTTTCTAAGAGTTATAGGATTGAATTTTAGTTGCATACCTTACAATTGTTTCAAGGTGATTTCAAAATAAAGTAATGGGTTAAGAAAATATAACGATTTACAATTTATGTTATGTATTTTACTTTGAACGTCTTTCGTGTTTCAAATTTATAATACAATAGTTATTACAGCTGTTAGTTATTATACCTATATTTGAAATCGTGTTAAGGACAATCCAATTTACAGATTTTCGTATCATATCAAAGATTTATTAGGCGCATGAATATATTGCAATCGTTATTATTATATTTATGCGCTTGTGTGTTCACGATTTTTTCAAAATCAGATCGGTTTTCTTTTGTTATAATAGTAAAGTATAGGTAGGCGGTATCTATAAAATAAACCAGTATACTTTACGATCACACTTTCGCCACTACAATAAATTAGTTTTATTATTGCACCAGGATCGTCTCAAAATCCGATTGTTATCGTTTCAAAACTATAATTCGGGTAGATTTTCAAAGAGAAACTCATTTATTACATGTTAATTTTTTTGTTTTTGTAATTCGCATACCTACTTTTTATTTGTAATATTTTTTTAGACTTAAATTCAAAAAATAGTTTATATATTAAAGTATAAAAATAATATACCTATGCAGCTAATACAGTATACCTACCTATCTATATTTGTATATTTTTTTTTAAGTATTGACAGTAAAGATAAATACATATTAACAATTGCGGATTTTTAAAAGTAGGTTTAATTGTGGATAAAATCTTATACAAACTATCAATACTGAATTGTTATATATATATATATATATAAAACATATATAATAAAAACAGCGTTTTAGCGATTGTTCGAGTTACGAAATGCAATTGAAATACAAGTTTTGCAACTGCAGTATGGCCTGTAGAGGTATTTTATCTTGTCCAGAAGAGAACGAAATAGAAGCAACTAATAAAACGTTCCTATATAGAAATATAGTACCGAATTGGATTAATTTCTGCGATTTTACAACAAAAACTTAAAAGACATATAAAAAAAAACAATGTATAGAAACGTCTATTTATTTTACAATTGGAAAGAAAAACATAATCAAAATTTGAAATAATTGATATACTTGACCGTAACGAACAAAGAGACAGAAATTGACGTAACTTTCTCTTATTTAGACACCTGTACAGGTGGTATACCTATGACCGCTTGAACGACAACATTCACGTCTGCGAAACGGATATATTTATTATTTAACACACATTAAATACGACAAAATGCCGAAATATTAAAAAAAAAAAATCAATAAAACCAATAAAGTTCAATAGCAGCCGTTCGTGTTCGAGCCGACTGCGTTTATATGTACCTAACTATAATAATAATAATAATATTATGCAGTTTATAGTATTAGATCACTTATCCGCAAGGTGTTGCGTAACTTCGTGTTACGTTCTTAAGGAATTTGTTGGCTATCTACAGCAGGTATTATACCTACCTACACTATTCATACAAACGCAAACGAGTTCATTGGTGGGCAAAACTCGACCACTAGGACGACGTGCACTTTGTTCGGAAAACATTTTATCAAGGTCCGATTATATACGATGATTTGGCGAGTAGAAAAAAAAAATGTATACTAAAATCATAATGATAAAGGGAAAATGATTACACACTATTTTTTCCGTTATGAAACCGTCGAAATACCTATACAATAATGTAACCCCATAGGTTACATTATTGGTTGGCTACACGAAGTGTGCGAATATATCAATTATCTATAAGAGGTTTTTTTTCCCTATCTAGACAACAATTGTTGTCATTTAAAAAAATAAATGCTTGTTGCATAAGACAATACATTTACCTATACCATATCTATTAACTTTTGAAATTATTATTATTATCCATATAGATAGGTATCTATAAATCTAAAGGGCTGTGCATTTATAGGGCACTACTCTGCGTATTTAAGGGCCTACGCGTACAGGCGTTTTTTTCGACATTTTTTCCAAAAATAATGAAAATGTATTAACTCATAATTATTCAAATACGAATTTATAGGTAGCCACGTGTAATTATTGTGCAATCTTGAATTAAAGATCAATGTTTGTTTACCAGGAAACCGTATAGCGCGAGCAAAAACTACTAGAGCTATAAATCTAATTAAGAAATCAAATTTTTACTATAAAAAAAGAAAACCTGCCCCGTTTTTAGATACTACAAATAAAAATAAATGCTAAAATCTAATTAATTTTAAGTTTTCAAACTCGAATAACTTAGTTTGCAGTACCTAATGATAACCAAGTGAAAGTTCTTTCTTTTTTTTTTTTTTTTTATGGTGGAAATTTGGTTCCTTATAATATATTTTGTTAATTTTAGGGTTACATAAAAAACACTAGATATCATTACACGCGACTATACTTATAAAATGAATTTGAATATTTTTTTTCTCGAAAATTTCTAGCACATCCTTGGCTAATTAATAAAATTAAAATCGTAAAGCCTATTACTACTTACCTATAGTTGCTATTTGTTCTATTTTCATTGTAATTCCCCTATTCCATGTAAAGTCAATTTCTTTTTGGAGGGAAGGACAAATTCATGCCCCCCTCCAATTGCAGTATAAAATTGTTCCCCTCCCCCAAAAAAAAGAAATTTATTTTATAACGAATTGGGGAATTTGTAATTATCGTGACTAAATTTCCTATTATTTGGCACCATTTTCGATCGAATTGGTTTAGGTGGAAGGGGGATGTGTTTGTAAAATTCACGTACTTTTTCTAAAATGTACACAACACTGTAGGTATTATATCCGCGCACCTTAGACTGCAGGCAATGAACGTACATAACATTATATTTTATAACACGTGCATGTTTTTATTTACCTATGTATAAAAACATCATAATCTGCGAGCAGATTCATCTTACATCTTCATTCTTGCTATGTCAATGAAATTGTATTATATTATATTTTTAACATTTTGAATTTTATTTAACTCAATGCCCCATTATGTTCTTAAAAATAAACAATTCTTGTTTTTTAAATATGAAATGCCGGACAATTTAAAAAACCAAATCATTTTTTAATACATTTTATATTACGCAGCGCACCAACGTCTGCTTTAATGTCTAGTCGCACACTCATATTTTCTAAGAGTGTAACCGACAAAAAACGTCCAATATAAATTCCTAACTACTCAGTCGCTAGACTTGTGTGGGCATTTAAAAAGTGTAAAAATAATTTTGAACTTTTATTGTTATATAGAGTCAGGTAAGCCTTCTTGTAATATTTTGTTAGAAACAAAAATTACGATTTAATATTACAGAATTATTTATGAATTTGGCTTTGAATAACCAAATAAATAATATAAATATTTCTATTATAAAATCAAATCAAAACTTTTATAACAATATAAAATAAGAAAGTAACAATAATATTGTATATCAGTTAGTTTCAATAAAAATCAATAATACTATATAATGGTTTATTTGTAGGAAAAAAAAACATTGAAGATATGTACTAACTGAAGACAAAGTACTGATCTTTATTGAAGCCCCGCTGGATTACTAACCTAATGAAAAAATTGTATTAAAATTTATTATTTTAAATATATAGTCTATGTTTACTTTTCACATAATTTATTGAAACCAGGTGGACCACATATGCATACAGCATATTCATTCTTTGAATCTTCATTAAATATAGGAAAATAATTATTGATTATATTTTCATCAACATGGCCTTGGTTCCCATTTTCGTGGTTTTCCTTTTCTGATAAAATATAATGTACAGCCAGTCTATAAAAATGATAAGAAATTGTATTATTACAATCAAATTGTATTGCATGTCAGTATATTATTAATTATTATTATAATAGTCATACCTCGACGAGTAAGCAGCACTTTTTTTATCTAAATATTTTTTCCATATTATACACGACTCTTTTTTATTACAAAATAACAATGTGACATTATACCTTTAACAGTAATAGAACCAAATAAAAATAGAGTTTTAATAGGCGGATCTAAGATAGATATTATATCATATATATATATATTACTATTAATTTACTTTTTAATTGGAGAATGCAAAGCATTCCAGATGATTGATATCATTGGTGTAATGCCAGTACCAGCGGCCAATAAAATTAAATTAGTTTTTGATGTCCAACACTCAAAACTGCCCTGAGGACGACTAACTTCAATAGAGTCTCCTTGGTGTAATGAACATAAATATTGACTTAATTTTCCATTTGGATAATTTTTTACTAACAAACATAAAGTATCCTCAGAAATTTTTCCATATTCAGTCATTTCAACTATTGGCCATACTGGAGTATACGGACGAGACACATTATGACCTAAAACGACAAATATACAACTTACACTTACAAAATATGTCTTAAATGTATCTTTCGTATAAAATATTATATAGTATATACCATTCACATTTGCTTTAACGTAAATATGTCGCCCAGGATAAACATGATTGTATACATTTAGTTCAAACTTAAATAATAAAAATTTGACATTATCAGTAACATCATAAGAATCGAGCAATTCACATTTCCAATAATCAATTTGAATATATCTTGTTGATGAGATGGTCCCAAATGTTGGCCAAAGTCCAAGGACTTTCTTCACTAATTTAACTTGAAGTTTTCCAATATCGGCCACAATTTTTACAACACACGGCCAAGTGACAGTTTTATGCAGAGTGATGGATCTGGGTTTTCCATTTAATATGAATGAAAATTCATTGGGTTGTTTTAATGTAATAGACACCTGAAAAAAAAATCTTAGAAATAATTATAAAAATATATTTATAATTTTTACATTATCTTAAATTATATTTTCAAAAAAAAAAAAATTAAATTTTGAACTCGCTGATATGATATTACAACAATATTAAAATAATATATTAAGGCCCCTGCAAGCTCAATGAAATTCTTGTTAAAAAGACCTTAATGTGTGACAAAAATTGAGGTTGTTCTGTAGTTCAATTTTAAAAATATAAAGATGTATAACCAAATTTACTTTGATTTGGTTGAAGCATATTTTAGATTTTGAGCAAAGCAAAGAATGTATTGGTTTTACTACAATAGATTTTTTTTTTTTTTGATAATATAAATTTGCAAAGGAACTTTTTCAGAAAAATATATATGATGGTATAATAGGATGAACACAGAAACAAATTTGAATATTGAATTATACAAACAATTTCAATAGTATAAGCAATCTCCACAAATCAAAATATGAAATACGTAGTGCACATTTTAGTACTTACCTCAGGATATGGTGTTTTTGTGTAAAATACGAAACATATAAAGTCAAGTTGTTGAAACCAGTCCATGTTCAAATCATTTTCAGAAACTTCTGTGCCTGCTTTCATAAGGTCAGGCAATTTGAACCGTTCCTCATTCACCAATCGTCCAATCACACATTTCTGAAGTATTGATTCATAATTCACCCAAGCATGTATCTGTCGTTCACAATCTTTCGTAAACAATTTGTTAACAGTTAACAAAATTACATAGTTTGTTATTTTGTGTGTTTCATTACCTCTGAAAATAATTTAGTAGCATCTGTACCGATTCCACGAACAAGTTCATCAACACCACCAGGATGGAAATCCATATACCGGGTAACATTATAAACTGTTCCGCGAATAGCTAACCAAGCATCCGTTCTTTTGTTATGTTTTGCTAATTCTGATTTTGTGACAGATAATATTTTACCACCAACTCCAGTCAAATCATTTCCTGAGTTGCCCAAACGAATCCAATCCATCAATGAATGACCCGGTGAGAGTGCAACCTTATTTCTATTTGTTCCTATAAAAACAATTTGATAAATTTATAGCGTACATACCAGCAAAAACTTGTAAGATTAATATAATGTAATAATAAATATGTAAACACTACCTAGTTAAATAAATTTCATAAAACCTCAAATTATTAAATAAGTATTTGAATTACTAAAATAAAATAACCCATAATAAATAAATAACTTATTTTTATAAAATATAAAAAAAAATTTAAATAAGTCAAACAAAATACAGGGGAATTTATATTATCTGGTTATTCAATTGCAGACATAACCATTTATAATTTGTTTTGTTAATAACCTACCTAATTTAGTTGGCTTTTTTTCATAATATATATTTAATATCTTTATTAGTAAAAATTCATAAATATATAGGAAACGTATGCTTATAACATACATAATATACACAATAATGTTATCGTTACACTAGGTATAATGTTAAAATATTGTAATTATTATTTTTTTGGCGAATCTAACCCGTAACCTAAAATTGTTAATAAAAATACAATAATATTGATTGTTAAAAAGTCAATTTGAAGTAATATTATTCCTGCTTGGAATTTTGAGTAAAAAAAAATACAACGAAACTTAGAAAATAAGACACTAACGAACAAACAGAGTACAATTCTTCTATGATCATTTTTGAAATTCTATCATCGGTTCTTTTTAATTTATACACTGTGCAGCAATATATCTAAGACATATGTAGTATTCCGGCTGTTTTGAACACGAAATAAGAAAATTGGGTTGTACTTTTCAATAGAACGGTTCGAAATTACCGCTAACAACATTATAGTCGTTAATGATTTAGTAAGTAAGCGTACTGACCTGTCGCCATGTTTGCAGTCTGGATACGGTTATCTGAATACGATCAATTGTCAATGGAAATGCTCGGCGTGCATAATAATTACTATTGACCGTTTATTGGCAGGCATCAACGGTATTGGAGTGATTATACCAGGGTTAAACGACTGCATGCAAACGAGCAATATTTAATGACGGAACAACTAATAACCCGAGGAAATTAGAACAGAAATAAATTAATAACATTATCGCAGACGTGATTTTTTTGTTTTTATCACGAAACGTTATCACTACGTATTTAATATCAGCACAAATGGACCACAACCGCTTCTGGTTCTAACCGTTTCGATTTTTCTTAGATCATAGGAGAGGCATAAATGATTTTCTCGTTGAACAAACTGTCAAACTGCCCTATTCTCAAATTTGTACGAATTATGTATCCGTATACGGTAACTCGTCGCCAGACATTTCGGTTCGCGGCATGAAGGTTTGGCGAATGACCGGTACCAGGGGCCGTATTTAAAATTTTGGCGCCCCCGGGCGTACATTATCTCTCTTAATTATCAATATTACACTTATTTCATTATTATCTTTAATCACTTCTGCGCATTTAATATTTGTAATATGTATTTCGATATTAAAATTTAACAATTAATAAAGAGGAACTATCCTCCTCCTCCCCGGCGATGAACTGATGACCCGTCCAGGATAGCGAATCCCTCTAGAAACCATTTCATGATGGTAGCGTTGAGCTTTCAAGGCCCATTAAGCTACACGATGATGAATATATTTTTTTTCATTAAATCGTTTAAACTAATATTACTTAAATATTTTGCAGCACCTAAGACATGCCGTCCACGGGTATGTGCCCATCTGGGCCTCCCCACTAAATACGGCCCTGACCGGTACGGTGGCGAAGCGGTCGCGGCGAGATGACCTAGACCCTGTGTACAACTGATAATATAAAAGATCAGTGGAGTATTAACAGGGGAGGGGGTCCCATGACCTTTTTTTTAAATTATTTTGCATCCATAATTATGCAAAACGATTATACAAATATATGACTGAGTTAGTATGTAATTTTGAATTATTTTCTAAAATTATATTTCGGTTATAACCCCCTCCTCAGAAATATTTATTTTTGGACATTGCATATTGTGTTGCTTCCAACGATAATGCATAAATTAATTTGTGAAAACTATTTGTTCTCGAGTTACACTTTAAAATTAAAAAAACGACTGAGACCGAGACACATACTTAGAACCATGGATGGTAGGTGGGTAGGTAGGATATAGAGGGGAATTTAATTTATATCGTACGCGACGATAAATCATTGTTAACGAAAAACGATTTTTAGTACAAGTTATGATGAATTTTGTTTAAAATTTGCAAACATTTTTGTTCGGCCAAACCAATTTTATCCAAAATAAAATCAAACAATAACTTAAAATACCATAAATAGTTTAAAAAATGGACATAATATTTTGAAAAATTGTCCACCCTTAGAAACGACGTCTAATATGTATATTGTATTCGAATTTCACGTCTTCACGATTATATTTAACTCAGGTAGAACAAAAAGAAATAATCGAAAATAATTAAACTATTATTGTCGTACATTTCCCTGGGTTTTCCAAAATGATTTCCGAAAAGAGACTACATTTGAACATCAGAGCAAGATGTCTAGTAGAAAAGTTGTAAGACGACAAAAAAAAAACCACACGTCATAGTAAAACCAATACATTGTTCGCTTCGCTCAGAATAAAAATAACAAAACCTAGCGCAAAATAGTTAAAATACTTTTTAACAAACAATATATATCAGACCTTTAAGTACTCGAACACTTACACCAAATGTACCATTTTAAAATACATCTATCCGAGGGATTATAGTTCTTTTCTATACGTTTTGGATCAATTTGATTACACGAGACGTACCAGTTTGTATCGTTCTGTTTGGATTGTGGTAGAGTAGGTTGGCGAGGTTACAAAACATAATTTTAATTTAAAATGACGGACCATATTTAGGACGTTAACAAAATTAAATTTTGTTTTGTTTAGTTTCTGGACTTCTGTTGGTTTGCATAGGTACTATATATGCGTCGCATAGAAATTTAATAAAATTATAATTTATTTTATTAATATTAACCATAATACGTTTACGTTATTACAGCACAATATAGATTGTAGATGGCGAATTAAAACTGTAACTATATAGTATGATTAGTAACGTATTTAGAGATGTGGCGTCCTATGCGATAATAATCACGAGGCCATGATTTTAGACGTAAAAAAAATTGAAAATTGACGGGTACACGTATAGAATCACACATAATTTATACAGGGTTTTCCGAATCTTATGTTTCATACAACATTTACTATGTAATGATAGTACCTAATTAATAAATATATTTTATTTTTTACTCAATATTAATATAATGACAATATATAACATAATAACCACAATATTGATTTTATGTAGAAAAGGGCAATTATTTTACTATCAAAAGTACTTAGTAACTAATTATATTACTTTGTCGATAAACCCAAGAATTTTAGAGCTTTAATTTTTGTATTAATATGTTTTAAGATTATATATGGAAACACACTTTTTGTTAATACACCGTGTATTAAAAATATACGTGTATACGAACTACACGTATAATAGGGACCTTTAGTCATAATACATTTTACGCTCCCCCCACCACCACTTTAACACGAAAATAATTTTTAGAAAACGAGTAATAGAATTCGATTTTGATCGTAAAGGTTAGGTTACCTAACCTAACCAACTCTTTATAATCAAAGGGTAATATAAAATATTATATTTTACCTTCCCAAATTCCCACCTACAACAGTAGTCTCCCACCATTATGGTGGAAAGTATGTCACCTTATTTTATTACATCATTGTTTAAAACGTCAAAATATATGAGGGCATAGCCGGAAAGCCGCCGTCATTTTAGAGGGGGCAGATATTTTTAAATATTTTACCGCATATAAAAAACCACTCTCCGCGCTTGCAAAAATCATCGCAAACTGCACAAAATCTAAGTATGATTTATTTTAGAGACATATATACGAGTTTGGGTATTTATAATATTTGAGTATATTTAAATTTCTCTGTTTGTACATTTTAAGGACGTTTAGCCTCTTCAAGCCACCCGAGGGAATTTCCTTCTATGTACGAGGATGGTAATATAACTATTCGTTTTTGTTTTTATTAAATTTTTTTTTTTTTTTTTTTTTTTTTTTTTTTTTTAAAAACGCTAATTAATAATTTTAATATTTATATGTATATTTGTAGAAAGATATCTATAAGGAGTAAAACAGAAAATAACAATTGATCACAAAACTGTAAATCCAACGGTTGTGCTATCCATTTCAAAATATATGTATATTTATATATTATAACGAAAAATAATGTCCTATCAGCAAACATATATAAATTACAATATTAAAAATTTTAAAAGTTTATAAAAATATTATTTTTTCCCATTGTAATTTTAAGGGTTCAATATTTGTTTATAAAATCGCAATTGTGTATCATTATATACTCATATATAATTGTATATAAGAACAGACAAGGTGGGGGGGGGTTTATCAAACTATTATTTTTATTGTTAAATATTTTTTTATTTATATTCAACACTGATCGTTAGTGGAATTAATTGTATTCCTCGAAGGTAATAGGTAGGAGAAAAATAAATATCCGGAGTCCCAAAAATGAGCGTTTTATAATATCGTATTTTCCATAAATGTAGATTCAAAATAAATTAGTATATCCTATATGAATAAATTATAGTCTGTCGTCCGCTGCAGCTGCCTTATCGAGGGTATTCCACTATGCGGCGGTTGATAACAGAGGGGACATTTTACGCGGGAACGGAGGCCAGTCGTAAATAGTAAATTACGTCAATCGGCCGCGGCGACAACGCCGAACGTTGGTCAACCTGATCCCTGGTGTAACCGACCCGGAATCGTTGTGGACGGCCATCTTCTCGGACGCGTTCGTGCGACTGCGCGCAGCCCGTGTTGTTCCCCGTTCACCGTCTGGCCATCAGTCGGTGAGTGTGCGCAGATCGTGTCTCGTTTCGACAATAAATAATAATCATAATAATCATCATAATAATAATAATAAAAATAATAATAATAATAATAATAAATAATAATAATACCGAGAGTGTAAATAATTTCTGTGTTGTAGCCGTTATTGTTAATATTATCGTCGTTCTGTTGTTGTTTACACATTTTACTTACCCGTCAACTTTATTGAACGCGCACGTACGTACGTGTTACTCACGGGAACAATAATATTTGCGGTATCGCCGATAACAACGGCGGTGTATTTTTATTCGTTACGTTCCGGGCCGCGCCAACGGTGTTGCAACGACGTCTCCGGTACCCGCGTACGGGCGTCGTCGTCCATCGATGTCGGCGGACGCCGTACCGCACCTCGACAGACGGCGGGCACAATGCGAACGGACGCCGTGTACGACAGCCGCCGGTTGTGCCGTCACCGCGAACACGGTCTGAGGTCGTCGTCGCCGCCGCCGCCGCCGCCGTCCCGAGTTGCCGTCGTCGGGAGAGACCGGCCCCGCCGCCGTCGCCTTTCGCGTGCGCAACCGTTTGCGCGTCCGTGTGTTGTAGTTACGTGTACGTGCGTGCGTGCGTAACAACCGTGGCGCGCGCGCAACGGCCGAACCAATTCCGTCGCCGCACTCCGTACGAATATTGTAATAATATTATCGGTACAGATTATCGCGTATGTGTACTATGTTGGTGCGTGTGCAATAAATAAAACGCTATGCGGACGACGGCATGTACGCGGATGAACGATCAATTGCGCAGTACCGATTGAACGAGAAGGTGAGTTTTTGTTATTTCGTTTCGCTTTTTTTTTTTTCCTTTTGTCGACAATCGGTATTTAATTATTTCCTCCTCGGGGGACGTACCACTCGTTCGACCGTACGGCGGCGGCGTAAACAATTTTTACAATATTACAATAATAAATAACACAGTGCGCATATAATATGTGGGTCAAATATTTGGAGGGAGCACGGACGAGAAGCCGTCGGTTTCGGCGGGGAAAGGGTGTTTTGTTTTGCCCCCTCCCTGTTCCCCCCCGCAACCCTAAACACGCCCCCCCTCCCCCAGGCTTCGTATTCTCGCCAAAATGGCTGCTGTGCCGACGACGACGCGAAAATAATATTACGTACGTTTATGTTTTCCTTTCCGGTTTTTTTTCGATTTCTTCTGTTACTGTCCGTGTTTATTCACGTCCGAGAATAACCGTCGCGTCGACAAAGACGCCCGGGTATATGTTACCTTTTTTTTGGTCAAAGAATCTTTTACCGCGGACCACTTTCACGCGTGACGCGAACATCATCGGCGGCCCGGCAAACGACGCACGGCGTCGTACACTTGTACGCATTCCCTCCGATCGCGTCATCGTCGCACGACGATAACAAATGATAATAATAAAACATTCCTTTGTGATAGGTACGCCGCCGCCGCCGTCGTTAAAAACTCATTTGGCAATTTGAAATTTCCGGCCGATTCGCCCGCGGTATACCCCGAACACTAGCCCTCTCTATTCCTCCATCGGATTACAATAACAATAGTTATATTTATATATATATATATATATATAATTAATTAATTACTATTAATAGCTAGATCTGGTGTACCGCCGACCGTTATCAAACGGAATAATAATAATTCAAATTATCGTAATTGTTATTAACCAAAACGCCGACGTATTGATAATGATTATTATTTCTATTATCACAACAACAATATTATATTGATAGTAAATATATATATATATATATATAAATAGTTATTTTATTAATATAAATTATTACTTTTTTGCGGTTTTTTTCTCTCTTTTCGATTCAATTGCGCACATGTCGTACCGTAATAATATTTCTGTCGTCGCACAATTGACCGTAAGTATTGAATACGCAGAATATTATTGTTTTTGTGTCGACCGCCTAAGGAATAGAAGGGCGCCTCCTATTATTGTCCGGACGTTTGACAGCTGGGTAATTTCCTATCTACCGATAGGTATTTATAACTCCGCGGCGACCGCGAATTCGCTTTTGTTATGATTGCGCGGTCGTATTCGATATTCTACATTTGTTCCCAAGTAAATATTTTACATTGGAATTGCCTCGGAGTTTAACCTCAAAAGGTTATATCGCGTTTACCGTCTACATAACCTCAAAAACACTTTTCAAAACGTTCAAAAGTCGTTTCCTACAATTTCCCCGGACAATAATTACCCTACCAACCTATTTGTGTTACTAAAATATTGTGGTGTGTAAATACATTCTCGTGTAACTCGGACCGTTATCTTTGACTCGGGGGGTACCGATCTATTTATATCGTTTTAGTACCTTTTTTTCCCTTTTCTGATTGGATTAAGTATTAGCCGATAGTACCTAAATACTTTTATCAATATTTAAGCAGGCACCAGCATTAATGTTGTTTTGCGAATGTTAGAAATATAGCATATTTGATACCCACCGAATATTATAAACTGTTTTAATTTGATACGGTGCACGTCGTATGTGTGATTTACAACGATTAAATTAAATTAAATTATATTTTCCTAATATTCAGGAATTATGAAGGAAACGACTAAAGAAAAGGAGAACGCTGTTGTAAGTTTTTCACAATGGCAAAAGTACGTTTTAGAAGCGGTCAACAAAATTCGTGGTCAAAAACAACGGCCGTCGTTAGAGCGTATTATCAACGCGATTCGTCGAAATCACCGTTTTTCGGTGTGCGACATCGAAACACAAGTAGAACGGTGCGTCGAAAGCGGCGCTGTGTTGAAAGTTTTCAATAAAGGGCAAAACACTTATATAAACCCTGTTGGTACTGCTAGTCGTAAACTGGTCATAAACGTGGATACCGATTTGACTAAGATTTTAGTGAAAGTGGTTGGCCAGTTGGACGAAGAGGGTTCTTCATACAAAAACATTGATCGGTATATGCACCATGCCTATTCGTTGGAATTAAAAAATGATGAATGCGATCTGGCCACATTGTTCAAGTCAACGTTGAACAAAGCAGTTGATAAGGGTTTATTGGTATTAGATGGCAAACTGTATAGGTTACCCGTTAGTCCAGATTCCACTACATCAATATACGGTACCCCTGTATTGAAATATAGTTCTGGAAGAAAAGGACGCCCTTCAAAATTAAATACAAATGAAACCGAAACGTCTCTTTCACTTCGAAGAGCCGGGAGGAAAAGAAAAAAGGTGTCTGTTTGTGATACAAGTTCACTAACAGACAATGAAGCCAGTGACAAAGAATTTACTAAAGTAAAATTAATAAAATTGATTTCTTTTCTTTATACAATGTATATTAGTATTGATGTGTTGTAATTTGTGCATAGAATGCTGGGCAAAATGTCTGCGCCGATTGTTTGGGTACAGCGGCGAGAAATCAATGTGGTGAAGCAGAAGATTTAAAACAATGTCGCGGAGGTTGTGGTGTTTCGTTACACCCTTCGTGTTTGGCTCCTAAGGGCAGTGGGCCTCTAACTACTTTATTGGCTCGAGGTTCCCGATGGTTTTGTCAAGATTGTAGAACGTGTTCTGCAATACCATCATGTTCAGTAACTGAACATGTATGTAACATATTTAAATAGAAATCTGAGTTAAATTAATTAACTCTTTATTTTATTTTGTTTTTTAATATATATTATAGATGTTCTTGTTAAACTGTGATACCTGTGATCGGGGCTATCATATGCAATGCTTACAACCTCCCGCAGATGATAAACCAAAATCTGCATGGCGATGTTCGTTTTGCCTAGATCACCACGAAACTACAATTATTGAATTAGAACCATTGATAGAAAGAATAGGAAGAAAAAAATCTAGTCAGAAAAATCGAAGGTATGTTAAATATATTCCAAAGTTTTAAGTCTTACATAAATAAATACTATTATTTAGTAAACAAAATATTTATGCAAATAATACTTACAAATGGCTATTATATACTCAACATTTTAAAAATAATTTCAAATTTAGTATAATGAAAATAAATAATTAATTATTATCAAAACAATTTTTGTATTCAATTTAAAATCACATTCAAAAAAACTCTAATTCTACTTTGAGAATTCAATATATTGTGTAGGTAAAAATATATTTTATTTTATAGGAATTTTAATTTTTTCACACATTATATAATTTAAATTAATTAAAAGAAAGAAAATAGCTTACTGGTTGTAGGCAAGAAGTTTGTTTGTATATTTGATTGTCAATAAAAAATAAAAAAAAAAAAAACAATGATTCTGAGTTTGGTTAAAGTATGTTTTAATAAACTAAAATTGAAAATTATATTAATTAGTAACCACAAAATAAATTACATCTGTCTGTGTTTTTTCATTTCAAATTTAAAAACATTTTTTATGAAATTTAAGACCGTAAATAAAATGCACAAAATGCAAGGAATTTTTACAATTTTTATTAAAATTTGAACTTTCAACACTTAGAAAAAAGGAATGAAAAATATACCATACTCAACTTTTGTAGCCATTAAGTATAGTTGCTGATGAATCATGTGTTAAATTTTCATGAATTTTTATTGGGCCATACCTTACTTTTAATTTAATAACAATAAAATAGAAAATGGCGACATTTATCCAATTATTAAAATAATTATATAATTATATAATAGTTTTTATTTCTTTAACAAACGTATCATTACAGATCAAGCCGTGGACGATTACAACTCACGAAAGGGCAAGAAAATCGAATTGGGATACCCTCCACTTCGAGTTCAATGCAACAACGTGATGTCACGGAAGACGGTAATGTCTCCTCTCCTGACTCCTCGGCTCCCCCCTCTCCCGTTCCGATTAGCGGCAATATGCGGCGGCGGGACAATGCTATCTCTAAGGAGAAAGCAAAATTCTTTAGGCAAAGTGCTGCGTTTAATGCGCGAGGTGTGAACGGGAGAGGATCCGGTGTGCCGAAAGTCAATGCCCCCGCAAACAAGCGCCTTAGTTCTAGCAGCAGCGACAGCTCGAGTAGCTCGAGTTCGAGCTCGAGCGGCCGTAGTCGCAGCAGCAGCAGTTCAAGTAGCACGAGCAGTAGCTCTAGCAATAGTAGTAACAGTTCTAGCGGCAGTAGTAGCAGCAGTGCGTATGCTTGTTCTCTTTCTGTTGTGCGTCCAAGCCGGCCCGTGTTTCCTCTCCCAAAATGTCTCGCCGCAAGGAATGCCGATATTACTAAAAATCCTAGTGTGTCCTCTAAAAGCTGCAGCAGCTCCGTCTTGGAGTCTGTTCAATCCTCCAAAAAAAATGAACACCGTTTAAAACGAATAAATGAAAAGGTACAATGTCTTAGTGAAGTGCAAAAAAACAAAGACCTCAATGATCAGTCTAAAGCCCCTCCTAAAGTATTATTAAGAGCACCAAAGTTAATTGCCAAGGTTCATTCGTCATTGCCTAAAATTTTCCCATTGTCACATTCCACATCACTTGATTCGGATTGTCCAATTTCTTTATTTAAAAAATTATTAACAGACACTTCAACCGATCCCTGGGGATTTGCTGCTTTGGCTGCTAAAGCTCCAATTGTACTAAATAATAAACCCGAAGTTAGTAATAATAAAAAAGACAAACCTATTGCTGGGTTCATCCAGTTAAAAGGTTTATTTGATGGATTAAGTCACTTTTATTCAACGCCATTACAATCGCGTACTCGACCTCGAAATGAAAAAGACTCTAAACCTGTAATAAGCAAATCTGACCCAAAAGTAGCTTGTACGGATAAAGATATTAAAATACTCGATAAACAACAATCGCCCAGTTCCTTGATTAAGTCCGCTATAACGTCCAAATTGATGGAAACAAGGGAAGTAGCCGGGTCAAAGGGTGTACAAAAGCTTGACGATATTAATAATTCCTTAGACACTTCTCCTTCCGCCTTCCGTGACCGTCTGTCTGTGCCGACGATACGTCCAGTCACCCGCTCCGGTAAGCAAGTTCCTTACAAAATCCTGCTAGTATTCGCCAGCTGCATAAAAAATACTACCATAATTCATAAGGGCTTATTATGTTATACATTTTAATCCATTGCATGCTGTAGGTTATTTTTTTGTTCCTTTGAATCAATCAAGTGAACATAGTTTGTAGATACCAAGTAATATATTGTTGTACAACAGTATTATTATGTTTATTTGTAAAATGTATGTGACTGAATATGTGAAAGGCTAACAAAGAATCCACACTGAATTTTAAATCTACTGTCTTTTCGTGGCATTGAAATTTAATTTAATTTTGAACTTTCACATGTTACACAATATTAATTTTTTTTTTTTTTCCTGGAAATATACTGTAAATTAATTGGACTTAACATTAAATCTCAAAAAACTATAAAAATAAAGACAGTATTCACCTTTTTATGAGCGCTCTCAAATGAATATTTAAACAATATTTTGTTAAAAGTGTTACATCATCTTTTCTTATATTCAGTTCGACGGTAAAAAGCATATTGGAGGATATTATTTAAGCAAATATTATTGACATTATTTATATGTCTATTGATTACTAAGTTTGAAAATAGTTGTTTTCATCCTATTTTGTTACATAATAGTTTTATTTATAATTTGTATTTCTGTCATGTTCTTTAACTATTAATAAAATAGAATGGTAATAATTCTCCATTCTTCTAATCTAATAACAATTAATAATGCTGTTTTCAGTTTTGGAAAATATGAGCCGCCTTGTTGCATCAGACTTACCTTCTGGAGTTTTACATGAAGACGTAGAAATTTATAAGGAGACGAGAACACGCGCTATTAATGTAATGCATAACTGATTTTGGTTTTAAAACACTTGATTAAAATTTGTTACTTATTCGTCCTATAGAGCACAATTCAAGCTCCAGAATTTTCGACGACATCTAGTCATTCCGTAAGGTGTCCTGCAGCAGTTCAATTGGGTAAATATGAAGTAGAGACATGGTTTTCATCGCCTTTTCCTCAAGAATACGCTAGACTTCCTAAACTGTTCCTTTGTGAGTTTTGTCTTAAATATACAAAGAGCAAATCTGTTCTGGAAAGACATATGCACAACTGTAACTGGACACACCCACCTGCTACAGAAATTTATCGGTGTGGGGACCTGAGTGTTTTCGAAGTAAATTTGATTATAAGCTATTATTTATGTAAATTATACTAATAATATATTGTTTTTGCATAGGTTGATGGAAATGCCAACAAAATTTATTGCCAAACATTATGTCTACTAGCAAAATTATTTTTAGATCACAAAACTCTTTACTATGATGTCGAACCTTTCCTATTTTATGTTTTAACAAAAAACGACACCCATGTAAGTATACAAATATTTAATAGTTTGTGCGCAATTGGCATTAAAACATTTTGTTTTTATGAATATTAAGGGTTGCCATTTGGTTGGTTATTTTTCAAAAGAAAAACACTGTCAACAGAAGTATAATGTATCTTGTATCTTAACTATGCCTCAGTATCAAAGACAAGGGTTCGGGCGATTCCTCATTGAATTTAGTATGTGTGAAACTTAATAACACTGAATATATAATTTCTCAACTAATAATATGTGCACATTTTTGTATTTAGGTTATCTCCTATCTAAAATAGAAGGACAGCCTGGAACACCGGAAAAACCTCTTTCTGACTTAGGTCAAGTATCGTATCATGCATACTGGAAAGCTGTTATACTGGAATATTTAGATAAACACAGAAACAGCAAAAGTATATGTGTTAGTGATATTAGCAGTAAGACTGGTAATTAGTGTAGACATTCGGAATTAAGAAAAAAATGTTAAATAACAATATTTTTTGTTTCAATTCAGGTTTAATGAGACACGATATTACTTATACGTTACAATCACTCAATATGGTTGGAGATAATGATGATAAATTGACAATCTATGTTGATTGGGCGATAGTAGATGCTCATAAGAAAAGGAAAAATTTGTCTAAACATATCACTATTGAACCAGAATGTTTAAGATGGACCCCATTGATGCCATCGTCAAATGTAGCAATTTCGTCTGATGACAAAGTATGTTTTTCTAATGAAAAATATAAAAGGTAATAAACATTAATTAATTGATAATTTTCTTGACAAGGATAATCAAGATTTCGAAGAACCTCCTCCCATTAAAATTGAAATAATCAAAAGTCCGATCAAAAAAAAGCGGTGCACAAGGAGATTGCCAATGATCAAGAGAAGGAGAAAAAATCATAAGAAAAAACATATATGTTTATTTTCCGCAGAAAAACCAGTAGTTAAAGTCGATCAATCCATTGAAAATATAGTTAGTCTAGGACAGACCACAACAAAGAAAACTAAAAATGGACAAATTGATAAGAAAACAGAAGTGCAAGCAAGTGAAAAAGGAAATTCTACCGAGAAATCTAAACAGAAATCACAATCTGTGCCGAAGTCCATACAGAAAGATAACAAAGAAAAATCTACTGCAGAAGAAAGTAAAGCAAATATTAAGAAAGAAAAGTCAAAGAGTAAAACATTAACAAAAACCAAAGAAAGGTATGAATAATTATTTATTTAAAAAAAAAATATGTATTTAGAAAAATAATTATATATGTATATTAGGGTGGTCCAAAAAGTCTTACCTTAGGCCCCTCCCCATTTTTATAAGTGACAAGAAATAATGCTGTGAAAATTTAAACTTGATAGCTCGTCCTCTTCTTGTGCCGAAAAAGTGTTAAATTATTGCCCAAGGCTGTTGTTTTTAAATAATTCAATTATAATTTTATTTTATACAAACTACTTTAGTATCTCTCTTCAACCTAACCTTACATCATCTTTTAAATAAATGTAAAATTAATTTTTATCTTTTTTTC
Source organism: Tuberolachnus salignus (assembly GCA_956483605.1). NCBI lineage: Eukaryota > Metazoa > Arthropoda > Insecta > Hemiptera > Aphididae > Tuberolachnus > Tuberolachnus salignus. The sequence continues at coordinate 15,406,587 of OY101437.1, forward strand.
TTATGAAATATTGGGTTTTGTGTTTTATAACATTTTTCGTAGATAGTATTCTTCTCTGTGATTTATAGTTACACTTTTTTTTTTTTTTGTAAGTGTTTGTTTTTAAAATAATAAAAAAAAAACTGACAAACTACCCCATGGTTTCGTTAATTTTATCCTTTTGTGACTTGGGGATAGGGATGAATTATTTTTTCCTTATATTTAAAAAAAAGGGGATTGGGAGTGATACACGTTTTTAATTTCTCAAGAAAAATTCAAGCCTGTATGGATTTTGACCACCCGATAATGTATAATATATCTATAGAATGGATATTTATATTTATAATAAAAATGTTTCAGTATAATTACGAATATCCTCAAACGAGAAAACACTGTAACAAAAATTACCGCCGTACCTAATAAAAAAAAGAAGAAGTTGCCCCAAGGTAAATCGCGTAAAAGACCAGCACCTAAAACCCATAGCGATAATAGTGAACCTAAAGTTAAAAAATCTCGGAAGACAGATGAATTGCAATGCGAGTCCCCAAAAGTTGAAATTATTATTGATAGAAATGTTGATTTAAAGCTCGTAAGTAAATATTTATTAGTGCTTGTAGATACAAACAACATTTATTGACAAACCTTATTTTAATCATTTATTTTTATCATTAGATAAAAAATGAAAGCTCTCGTAAATCAAATGATAATGGATTGGGTGATCAAAAGTCAGAGAAAGAGAAGGAAATAATAAAAGAAGTTAATGAGAAATCTGTTGATGATGGTGAGAAAGAAAACCAACTTATAAACAATGAAAAAAGTCCAGAAAACCAACTGAAAGAAATAGAAGACGAAAGCACTATAGTAGAAGCAGAACAAATTGAAAACAATACTGCAGATAACGATAAAATGGACACAGATAACAATGAATCAATAGAAACATCTGAGAATACTATAACTGACGAATGCACAGAAAAGAAAAATGATCTTGAATCTGATACCACTCCTGTTAAAAATATAAGTTCTGAAATTGTTGATAACGAAATTGATGATGAACTTGCTAATACCAGCAAAGAATGTGATATAACTAAATCAGAAGACAACAAACTTCATAATATTGTTGATGAGATTGTTAGTAACAATGATGTTCAAAAACTTCCGAATGACATGCAATTGTCCGACGAGGTCGATTTATGTAATGATGTTCCTAAAAAAAAACATTCGGAATCTGACAAAGAATCCTCTAATAGTATCGTAGAAACAACATGTGACTTAGAAACACCTAAAGAATCTACCAGCGATGTAGTATTACAAGAACCCGAAGTGCAATCATGCAATACAATAGAACCAGCAGACATTAAGGAAAACGAAAATGTGCCAAATAAGTATGATCAGATCAATTCTATACCAACTGAAACAAAGCAATTCAATGAGCAAGTTTTACCTAGTAAATTTGAAGAAAATTCTGTCGATAGCGAATTAAGAATCTTTAATGATACTACATGTAGTAATTTTCCTAAAACTGAAATAATTGCACAAACGGCGGCCCAATCTGTTAATGAAAAGCAATTTGATAACCCAATAATTAGTACAGAAAATGAGTACTGTAATAAACCATCAACGGACACGGCACTATTGTTATCAAATGTTAAACAATATGGCGCTGAACCATTGCCAAATGAGTATGGTAAAATAGACACTATGGTACAACCTGACATTAAACAATATAGTGAGGCAATGTTAAATGAATATAGAAAATTGGACCTGCTTCAGCCGGAAATAAACAAGCAAATTTATAATAAAGAAAAGTCTGTTGAATATAGTAAAATCACACAAGTTCTTCCAGTGATCACCAACAGTACTCATGTGTTTAAAACTGCACAGCAATCGAAATCAAAAGTTTCAGAAAAAAATTATCCTCAACCGGCAGTGGCAGACAATACTACTATATCCGTGCCAAAATATGATAATGTGAAACATGAAAAACAATCAAAAAGAACAACACCTTCACCGAAAACTTTGCCATATCGATTGCCTGAAGTGATACCTCAAATAGACAAATCGAGATTACATGATTACTTACCTCCCATGGGCTTCATAAATTATCAAAAAATAAATAATTCGATGGCTATGGCTCATTCGGATATACCTAAACCGACCAAAGATAATATGTATTCCGATAAGAAAACTGACTCTGTCAACACAAATTTGTCAAAAGACAACAAAGACATGATGAATTTACCAAAAAGTATAGACAATAGTCTTTTGTACTCGTCGGTTATGCAACAATCGCCGTACACGGAACAGTCCATGATGCACTTGTCACTTCACCATCATTTGCCTCATCCATCTCAGTACCATCATAGTCCGCCTGTAACTGCTCAGGTTCCACCATCTCCTGTCGTGCACCAAACAAAATCTAGAAGTAAAAAAAGCGAACAAAGGAGATTAGCCCAACAGAACCAAGCGGCCGTTGCGGTAGCTACTCAACAATCCACACCTACACCTTTGCCAAGCCATACACAACCTTATCATCACCATCATCAAACGGCCACATACATGGTGCCACAGCCATCCCCTTCTAGTCCCTATCACCACTCTGTAATTCAACATCGGATGGGTCAACAAAGTGGGTCGTGTTCGTCGGCCGACTTTTGCTTATCGCACTCGAACCAACACGCAGCCGCCACGGCTGCACAGATCGCGTCGTGTAATCTCTCAAAACTCCAGCAAATGACCAACGGGCTGGACCATCACCGTAGGCACATTTCGTCACCCGCATCATCGCCAGCCTCATCTCCGGCCAACATGACGCCCCCTCCTGTTACAGCATCTGCAGCTGCTGCACATCTCCTCCAACAGTCTGCGGCCGCATACCATAAACTGTACCAGCAAGCTGGCCAGACGAATCAGTCACGGCAGTATGGCCATCAGTCACGTGGATCACCGTCATCACCAAATGTAGGCCTAATGTCAATGCAGTACGGTGCACCTCCTTTTAACGGTTACAGGGTAGCGCCACAGACCACTCCCCCGCCACCAACGGCTGCTAGTTACATGACTCAGACGACTGGCCAGTTGCAATATACAACACACTCGTCGCAAGATCCACACCATCAAAACACCGTGTATCCTGCATCAGCATACAATGGATCCTACTTACAACCTTTGAATGGTTCAATGCACAGATAATCTCTCAATTCAATTATGTATTATTATTTATTTTATTATTTTCTTTACTTTTTAATATCTAATGAATATTGTTAGCATGTGTACTATCAATGCAGAAAAAGCAAAAAAAAAAAAAAAGAATGTTACCAGTTTATTTATTAATATGAAAATTACAACAAACAAACAAGTAATTTGTTTGCAGACAAAACAGCCATTTGTCCCGAAATATTTCCAATATGTTTATTGGATGTATGGGTTATATATGGTAAAAATTGGTATTGCTAATAAAGTAAAATGAATTGATGCCAATTCTTATCATTAAGTTATTATTTAATTAGTTTACAAACAGTATTTTCTAGTTATTTTATGCTCAGCATTATTATAACTTTTTTTTTTTATCACTTTATTTGTATTTTCTTTACCTATTTATATATATATATATATATTTTTTTTTTTGTTGAATCAATTTGTAAACGCCAAGCTATTGATGGAAGGGGTACAACAAGTTTTTACTGTACAAACATTATTACTACCTAATTATTTTCTTAGTTTATAAGTACAACATTGAAAACACTTGAAAGTCTAGTTTCAGCTTGTTATTTATTATTTTTTTTTTTTTTACTATACCTGTATAAAATTATACATAACTAACTTATTAAAAACCGATTTCAATCTTGTTATAAATTATCATTGTAATTCATTATGATTTTCCCATTGAATTTCCATCCGTATAATATAGTTGATTTTGTGTTTCTATTATTTCGCCAGTGAAAACGATCCTAGAACCGTATGGACTGTGTAAACGCAGATATTTGTAATTCGCCTGAAAATGATGTAAGAAATTGTCATTGGTTGGTTAGACTACAAAATTATATACGCGTAAATGTGTACATAAACTCGATTAAAAGTTTTTTTTTTTTTTTTTTAATTATTTTTACAGTAGGCAATTGTACCACCGCCGCTATGCATGTGCGCAAAAACGGAGCTGTCTGTGATATTAAAGCGAATTTACGCGTGCAACACCGACCTAAAATTGGACGACATTGTAATTAAATATTAGTTATAATGTCGTCTACTTGGCCAATGATTATGTACACGCGTCGTAATAAAAAACGAAAATATTACGGTGTATTTTAACCTCAATCACACCGGAAGATTTTTATAGAAAATTAGCCAGAGTAAAAATAATTTACGGTGGAGACGACATCGAAAATAGTAATGACGATTTGTGGGCCCGTATTTAGGAATTTTTCGCACTTGGGCAACAAAAAAAAAAAAAAAAAACCGCCTTATTCTAATAAAATACAATTATATAATTACGATTTTATTTCTAATTTACAATTAGATTTTTCGCCGGATTGTGACTCCGCAAGTTCTTTAATTATTGTGTTGCTGAAAGTTTGTTCACTATGAATGCATTAAACAATGCAGCTAAATCGTTTATAGGCGATCATTAGTGATTAGAAATACGTTTTTATGAAAATGTGTGGCCCCGGGCCAGCAAAATCAGAATACGCCACTATGTAAATTAAATGCACGTGCATTTGAGACGCACGTCTAAAATCGTAGCCCCTAGCGAATACCATTCCGTTTTAGGCACCGGGAAATATGCAAAATCAAATTATTGACAATTTTTTTTTGTTGTATTTTCAAACCGCGCCACGAGTTATTGTAAATGGGACCCGACCGACCCGGTGAACTTCTCGACTTCAAACATTTGACGACAACCTCAACAATAAATATTGACGTGATGATAAAATATTAAATGAGATGGGCACTTAAAAAACAGTTTATACCGTGGGGGGGGGGGCGTCCAACCTTTATATTGAATACGCTTCGGCATCGCGGGCCAAACTTTTTTTAGAGAGGTAATGAAACCGTAGATAAATAAGAATTATCTCATTTGTCCGTAGATATACAATGGAAATAACCGTTATATTGTGATGAGTTACTTAAAGAGATGTCCGGAATAGCTTGTTCGTTAAAAATTTCGTGGCAGTTTGGATGAAACTCGGTTGTTCCGTTCAGCAGCGTCACCTGCTCGTCGAATGGATTTTCGAAAATTCGAATGCGCTCAAAACGAGTTCAGGTTAGGGTTTAACTGGAGACTCCTGGTTTATACTGTCGAATATTTTTTTCCCGTCACCCAGTTTGTTTGTATTGGGAAGAACTATTCGGATTAATTATTAATCCCCGGTATTTACTATTTTGCCACCATATTAAAATATTTTATTTATTTACGAAAAAATAATTCCAATACACGGTAGGCCAATTCTGCGAAATACTATATGCATCTAGTTATAAAAAAAAATTAAAAATAAGGCAGGTGGTTTGGTTACCATTGTATTGCATTTAGTAGTTACCATATACCCAAGTAGTAAATCTATGATTATTTACCATTTAAATATTGATTTTCTCGATCATTGGTTCCCAAACTTTGTACCGTGGTGCTATGTTTTAGAATCAGAAAATAAAAAACTGCAGAAACTGATAAACGAAATGCCCGTTGCTAGACACACAGTAGAGAGGCGACTTTCTGTTGTTAGTGCGGATATTTTAAATAATTTACAAAAAAATCTCTAAGCAAGTGTTTAGCAGTAAGTTTACTAGTCTACTGATATTAATGATAAGCCACAACTAGCCATATTTGTGAGGCATGTGTCAAAAGACTTGGAGGTGGTGGAAGAACTCGTAGAAGATCACTTAAATCACCTTCATTTTCGTTCCTGGAAAATCCTTTTGCTGTTGATGTTGTCAGCGATGGCCGTCCCGTTTCATCGCCAATAACAAAGAATACAGCAGCTGTAGAGTTGGAGCTACTAGAACTGCAAGAGGAAGAATGACTAAAATGACTCAAACGCAGTGGTGTTTTTACCATAGAATTTTGGAAAAATGTTCCAGAAGAAAAATACCCACTAACAAAAGCATGTGCTATGAGACTTATTTCAATCTCTGGTACTACTTATGTGTGTACTACATTGTACTCAACGCTTAAATTCATTAAATCTAAATATCGGTCTGAACTAACTGATGAACAATTAAGTGAACTTGTGCAACCTGCGCTTACAATTATAAGCTATAATTATCAGCCAGATGTCGAAAAACTCACAGAAAAAATGAACATTCGAAAAATCACTTCTCATAAGTAAAACAACAATAATGTTAACAATAATGTATTGTGTAGCGTACAAAATAAATGTCCCTTCATTTGATTTAAAATGAAAAATGTGTCATTATTTTATAAACGTCGGTTTACAATGTGGGGCTCGGCTCGAATTAGCTTTATATATTTGAGGGCTCCCAAAGTTTAGTTTACTGGCCAGTCCTGGCTATTAGACTATTATGCCTGTCGTTTTGTTCGATTGAGGAGAATAGTGGAACACTATTCAAACGGTCCTGTCGCCACACGGAATGACGCGATGATATATTTGTCCACTATAAACTATTAGAATAACAAATATTCAAAAAACTATTCGTTCTTTAGAATAGTTTCGAATAGGTGAACGTATTGTGTCCATCACCATTAAATACAGATAGATAGCCCCGTGGCTTATACAAACAATGTGATACCCGTAATTAGGCAATTAAGCAACGCCAATATCTCTAAAAAAATTAATATTATCGAAATTAGATAGGCAGTGATATTATAAGAGGGAATTATAACTGCGATAAGAAAACAACATTTCGTGCGCTCTCGCCAGTCTTAACATACATTTGTCTTAAAAAATCGTTTTACTGTTTACCACAAATGTATAAAATATTCGATTTGCATTGTTCTTAGTTTGTTTTTTTTATAACGTAAAATGTTAATAAAATATTTTCGCCTTATTGGAAAATCTTAAAAATTTAAAACAACGTTTCTCGTACAATATCTCTTCGTGATAAATGTCAAAAAAGTTTAACGTTATTTCATAAAACATTTTTATCAGCGTTTTTATTTTACGTTCAACTGTTTAATCGATGATAGCAGCGATGATGCCTGCGTACATTATAGGAACGCAATCAATCAGTGTGTACAGTGTAGGCATACCGAACAGTAGTCATTACTTAACAGAATATCGAGCAATATTATTATGAATTCGCGTAGCGGAATAATGACCGGCGCGTGCCGTTCGATTTTCGCGATACTATCCGTCGTCGTCGCGTCAACCGCGGCGGCGTCGATAGCCGTAGTTGCCGCCGATACGATGACGGCGATCGATTTGTCGCACGGTTACCGGAACCACACGACCACTTGTTGGGATGCCGACGACCGGTTCCGAGTGTACGACGAAATTACGGAAACCACTGCGACCGGATGGTACGCCACGCGGAGCGTTTCGTTTTCCGAACATTGCGGTACGCATTTGGATGCGCCATTTCACTTCAATGCAGGCGGATGGAAGTTGGACGAAATACCGATGGAACGCACGATCGTCGAAGGTGATGACGGGGCGACGAAACCCGCGTTTTAACATATTTTAATGTTGAGCAGTGGTTCCTAACCCCAAATGTGCCGCGGACTTAAACCGAGGGCGCCGTGAAATTTTTTTAAATATTATAAAGCAATAATAGCACGTATTTTTCACGGAAGGGGCACATTTAAACCTAGAGTAGACACTATAGGCCTAGTCATAAACTATAAAGGTTTAGTACCTCTCAAGGGCGTGCTCACGAATTATCCCCCCCCCCTTGAACTATAATTGTTTTAATAACACGTTATGCTTTACGAATTTCCTATAAATATTGTCTGTTGCCCTTTTTTTTAACGGTTTATCATTATTGGCTGTCCATAAATAAAATGTGCCGATTATTACCCTAGGCTGGCTTAACGAAACGGAAAAATACCTATATAGAAGATTTTTGGTTTTTTATACCTTTTTTATTTTATACGATTCTTTAAACGCGAATAAATAAACGAATATATTTACCAAAATTACATATTATGTAGTATTGTAGCCGGGGCCTGATTTACAGATTTTGGGGCCGGGGACTTTGATCATTAAGAGGCCGTCGCGCCGTCCCCATTTAAGAAAGAAAATTGTCAGATTATCTAACTTGAGTCAAACTACAATTTGTACAAGGCATGGTTAAATATATCTGCAAAACCGTTGCAACATTGTGAAATGTATGTTTTATTATGTTCCAAAGACTGGAACTGGTTCCCGAAGACAATTTGAGAACCAGAACCTTTATTGGATCCATATACCTCAATTCAAGAACCCAGAACCAGAACCTTTTAAATAAAATACAAATATTTTCGGTTCTACAAAATAATTGAACACACGTACGAGTAACCATGTTACTTATTTTGTATATTATTTTATTTTTAGTTCATTATTTTGTTGGTAGTTTTATTATTGAAAAACAATTCCTAATGCTATTTGAAACTATGCATTTTTAAGAACCCGAATTGAAACCGAAACCGATTTTTTTATTTTCAAGGATCGAACCGAAACGAGAACAGAAAAAATCATTAAGGTTCCAGTCCCTGTTGTATTTATCGATCTCAGGTATTTAAGTTGATATCCAAAGATTACGCATAGTCTCATCGTTTAACATCGACATTTTAAACTTTTAAACTCTTGACTGCAACATTTTATCCAACCAATACGTTTTAACGCTGTAATAATTTAATCACTTTTAATAGGGTTTTTTTTTTAATAATTATTATTTAATCGATACAAAAATGTTATGTTCTAAAACGACATTGGTCTGTAAAATATAATAAATATAACGAATCAAAATGAGGCCTCTCGAAAATGGAGGCCAGGTGACTAGTCACCAGGATACTCGCCTAAACCAGGGCTTGATTGTCTCGATTTCTACCCGAAAATGTGTGTATGGTTAATAATTGATACATACCTATAACTAGTTAAATTCAGATTTCCGATTTGAAAATGCCGAGCACGCCACCACTGATGTCGCTCGTGTAAAAATTGCTTAAAATGTGTTCCGGACGAAAGAGTGTCTATTTTACTACGCGCCTATTATTTAAATATATATATTACAATTTTTACATTTTCCGTCGTAATATTTACCGCAGGCGTGCACGTAAACGTCAGTAGCCAAGTCAACGGGAACGGCGATTTTTTACTGACCGCCGACCATTTGAAAGCGTGGGAAACGGTCAACGGTCCGCTGCCGTCCCGTTGTGTCGTACTGGTGGATTTCGGTTGGGCGCACAACTTCGGCAACCGTCAATCGTACTACGGTTCGCTGCTGCTTCCGCAAAGGTATTTATACTCTATACTTATTAGCGGGGGGGCTTTTGGGGGTTCACCCCTCCCGGAATATCAGGAAAATGTTTAAAAATAAATTACTCGACCTAAAAATTTAATAGCTATTTCAAAGTTTCCACGAGATTTAATTGATCTATAAATACGAGTGATTAAGTATGGTATTTATGAATATTTTACATTTTTCATCCGCCCGCTACTCCCCCTTCCGAAATAGTTTTCTACGATCGCCCCTGCTACTCATTATAGTACTTATTAATTATATATAACTGCTACATTCGTAGGCGCAACTAGAGCCTAGATATCGAGGGTGCTGAAATTGTGTAACGCTCACGGACGCGTAGGAGCTATGCTCCCCACACCCCTAAATGCCCTTCCACGATTGTGGGAGGGGGTAATAATTAAAGTTACTGTTATTCAATGCACAATAAAAAAAAGTCAGATTATAAGGAAAACCAACAGGAAAGAAAGAAACGGTTATTTTTTCAAATTGTTTTTAATCTTTTAAGACTGAGGGGGGTGCTGAATTAGGACTGGTGTGGGGGCACTTGAGCACCTCCAAGAATCACCCTCAGCAACCCCCTAGTTACGTCTTGCAGTAGTAATTAGCAGTGTCGAGACGCGGATAAGTACAATTTATATCTAGATAAAAAATTATATAAGATATAAATTGTCCCGAAATCGTCTATAGATTCTATATTTACAGAATTTAAATGATTTTTTATTTTATACGTTCCGTTGTTGTAGTTTTCAAGAGAACATTATGGTGGGAAACAGGCGTATAGATTTATTATAGGAGAGGGGTTGACATTCAATTATTTGTAATAGGCTGACATGAAAAAAAATGCGTAATTAGCAGTGGATTTTGAGGCACATACGAATACATTAAATTTTGTACTTTGAGATTTTCCAAATGGTGGAGGGGGTCAACTCTAGTAGGGAGATACAAATGTAAACGGTTAAAATAATTCTGTAAATTCGTTCAAACGTAGTTTTCCTAATCGTATCGAGTGAGAAAATAATTTTTTTTTTAATTTTAGATTTAGATCGAAGCGAGAAATTAATGAAATATTGGTGTGTGTGCTTATTTTGAAAAAATTAGGGCTTCGTGAAAAATTGAACTAATTTAAAACCATCGGTTTTGGTGCGGAAATCGAATGTGTCTTGTCCGCGCACCGGTTATTTTATGTTTTCCGTACTGATAATAGGGCACGACGATGACGTCACGATATATTATTACGTTATTAGACTTAGATCCGTGATACCGTGGTTCTGGTTAGGAATATGGTAACCCATAACTTGAGTAACTTGACGACGGTAAGACGCATTTCCGCCGACAGCCGATCGGTTTGAATATATTTTGTGGTTTTTTTTTTTTTTTTTTTTTTTAAACATAATTTGCGAAGTATTAACTAAAAATAAGATTCGCGTCGATTCAATGAACAATTTTTTGGTTTGGTTTCGTTTTCGTACAGTTGTCCGGGATTGTCCAAAGACGCGGCACAGTGGATTGTCGATTCCGGAAAAGCGTACGGCGTCGGGGTGGACGGCCCGAGCGTGGACGCCTGTAACTCTAAATCGATGGACGCGCACAAAATACTGGCCGGCGGCAATCTGTACAATCTGGAAAACGTCGCTCTGAACGGTACTCGGCTGCCGTCCAGAGGGTTTCGGCTCATAATCCAGCCGATCAAGTTGGTCGGAGGCACCGGCGGACCGGTGAGGATTTTGGCTTTTACCAATGGCGCTGACCAATAGATACGGTTTATTCTTACCTACATTCTTATACAATAACCTATCATCTGTAACCTTACCGAAAAATATTGACCGCGAACACATGTATACTGTACGGAAAAAATAAATAAAAAATACATTTATTATTTATATTTCAGTAATTTTTTTTTACGGTTATTAAATAAAATAAAGGTTTATTGTTTTTTTTTGTTTTAATGAACACAATTGGAGAAAAAAAATGAAAAATACGTTGTCCGTCGTAACGATACCTGAATATAGTGTTTTTATAAAAAAAAAAAAAAATGACGAATTGCAATTTTTTTTTGTTTCGTAACGTACTGGCCAATTGTGTACGGTTAATGTTTTGGTATAAATACAAAAAACAGTTATTGAAAATATTTCTCTCCACTGATCTTAAAAACAGCACACTGCGATCGACTTTGAAGATTTATCGACGACCAAAATGTAATTATTCGTATTTTTTTAACAAAAGACATCGAATTGAAACCACATTGATAATATTGAGTAGAACAGAACGAAAGAACCAAAATAACCGGTTCTGAAAATAAATTGAGAACCGGAATCTTAATTGGAACCTTTTAAATAAAATGCAAATATTTTTGGTTCTTATTTAGATTATTATCGGTTCTCGGAAGAAACTGAACATTTTATTTAAATTGGATTTTTGTTTTAATCAAATGAATACAATGTCTATTTTCCATAGAAATAATTTTTTTTTTATATTTATAATATATTTATCTATAGTATTTTTAACTAGAAATAATCACATTATACGACTGTCAGCGATTTTTATCTACAAATAGTACAAACATTCGGGTTCAAGTTTACTTGAAAATGTAAAGTTATTCTGTTGGTAGTTTTATTATTAAAAAAAAAATTCCTCATGAGCAATAGGTAATGCTAATTGAACCATTGAATTTTTAAGAACTGGTATTAATCGGAATCCTTATTTTATAGTTTTAAGAATCGGAATTAGGACTAGAACAGATTTTTTTTTTTTTAAGAATCAAACCAGAATTGAAATCGGAAAAAAAGGCACTGAAACCAACGTTCATTTAAAACAATTTTTCTCAACCTTATTTTCTTTTACGTACCCTTAACCTCTTACCTCTGCTTTACGTTGACCCCCTGCAGTCGATTCATTAATTTTTGCATAGAACAGTCAATAGATGAATAAAAATACAGTTTAGTAATGGAAAATTTAGAAATATTTATTTATTTCAATCAGCATACGCCCATACGATATAAAAAAAAAAAATAATAACAACAAAAATTTCATTTTAATGCGATCCTCCGGGTTGGTTTGGTTACACTTAATTTTTTGTACTCGAAGTACTTAAAAAAAAAGTATCTTTTACAAGTCTGATGTCGAGTTGTTTATTAGAAATTGTACGCGGGATGTTTTTTGTATTTTCGCGGATAAACAATTTTTTTATCAGCCGTATATCGAAAAGTCGAGCGTATAACGTCACGATATGTATATATTTTTTTCTAATGTTAGCCGAGTCCACATTTCGACCGAACCCGTAAAAATGACGAAAAATGTATTTTGCAACTATAATATAAGTACTGACGACGGTATACTTACACTCGTGAGTTTACGGAGACGCGTACTATATAATAAATTATTGTTATTTTATTATCGTATTATATTAAACTCGATATAATATACGAGTGTCAAACGATTCTGCAGGCGAAATACTCGTTAAATAATTCTACGCAATAATATAGCCTAGCTGCGTTCGGATTCCAATAGGAATTATATACGTATAAAGTATTTAAAAAATTATTGTTCTCCATTACGTTTTTTTTTTATTCTCGTAAAAAGTATTTGTAAATACCACCTACTTTACACGACTGTACACGTTATTTATATATACGATAAATACAATACATCTCGTTCTATATCCTTTAAAAAAACCTTTCTCGGCGCGCGAAAACCGTTCTCCTCAACCTCGCGCGGGTCACATAAATAATACGCGCATCGTCGCGGGCGGGGTCGAGCGTTCTGTACATCGGGATCGAGGTCGTGATGTTGTGTTGTTATCTAGGGCTAGGGCCCGGATTTAAACGCTCTAAAAAAAAAAAATAACCATCGAAAAGTGCAACAATAAAATACCGTTAAAAATATGTTTAAATCGCGAAAATACAAAATAAGTCTTTAAAAAATTAACGGAATGAACGAACCGACCAAATTATTTGTTTTTTTGTCAGAGTCCGGGTGGCGACGCTCCACAGCCATTATTAAAGATATGATAAAGAGACGTTATCAGAATCCTAGAACGATATTGACACGATCTGTATGGACAAAAAAAAAAAAAACACTCAAAAATTCTTTTAAACACAGAGAAAACAAAATAACTTTAGATAATATTTCGAATTAGCTAAATTTTCAAGTATTATCAGTGACGTATTTTTTTTTTTTTTGGGGGGGGGACACTTTCACCTCTGACATTTTTCAAGGGGCAAAGGTATAATTTCGTCCCACCCCTGGTATAACAACAGTACAAATCTCTTAATCTTCTAAAATAAAGAAAAATGCAATACATTCACTACTTTTAATATTCATATAAGATAAAAATATTTTTTTCTCCAATTGTTTCATAAATGTTATTTATCTTATATTTTATATTTCTCCTGTTTTATAAATTAAAATCATGATGTGTTCGTTTGTTTATTTTTTAAGTTTTGTTTAATTAAGTTATTAAGTCATTAAATTAGTCATTGATTATTTTGTATACATAGAATAAAAACATATTTACACCGCTACTCAGCTACTCATGGTTTTGATTTTGGTGAATAAATTATTTTACCCCCCTCACTCTAGATTTTTACCCAGTTATGCCACTGAGTCGTATATAGTACGAGAGTTCATCGGAACTCACAAAACGATGGATAAATGCTAAAAAAAAAACATGCGAAACGGATTATGTTATATGTACTCGGAAAACATTGTCTGAAATCACTCGAAACACTTTGCGTTGAAATCCGGGCCCTAATTACGATCCAAGGGCGTCTTCTACCGACTTGGACGGACGAAAAAAAAAAAAATGTATTTAATACGAAATATTGTGTTCATTTTTTTAGGTACACACGCATTATAACGATGGCGCGGTATATTAGAAACGATGTAATAATAATAATAATATTGTGTTTGCGTATACGCGCACACATAAAATGAAGATAATTATACGAACAGCAGAATATTATGCAATATTATAATAACGAATATTAATCACTATTATTCGTGCAGTTTTCGTCCGCACAATTAAATTTTCGTAAATCCGTCGTATGTAATAATAACTAAAGCACTCTGTCGACGATTTCATCATATTAAATTACAAAAAAAAATATATGTATATATATATATATATGTATACGATGCGTATATTAAGTACTCGTATAAATGTAACTCGGTCGGTGTATTCGTACACTGAATATGACGGTTACCGAAATACGTATTTAGTCTTGTATACGAGTTAAAAACCGTTTGTAGAGTTTTCGCGTAAATTTACGTATATACAAAACAATATAAAAGTGTAAAATCAACTGGGAATAGATAGTCAAAGAATTTGAATTTCGAAAAAAAAATTCGATTATAAAAAAATATACCGTTCCTATTTCCACTTTGATGTAAGCGAATATTTTCAACTTTACCAAGGTTAAATATTAATGAATTCGTTGTCCCACATCTTGATAATATACGCAGGTTCACCATGAGTCGTACTTGACGGTAAAAAAAGAAAAAGTTGAGCGTAACGTAACGCGTTTTGCTATTTTCCAATTTATTTATGAATAAATCTTTTTTCGACTCGTCCATAAAAATACACAACAATTTGAGTTGTGCAAATAAACCGGACAATTGTAATTTATTTTATTGTATTATAAATTAATACGATTCTCATTGTTTGATTTTAGCAAAACGTTTTTAACCGAAACGCTCAGATTCGTCAGAATCGTATTTCGTTAGCAACTAAAATAAATAAATACAATTCACCTCCATATCTTACCGTCCCAACTTCCCACCCATGTGGAACGCCTACGAACAATATTTTATTATTTTTCATTACTGTCCCACTTCTCGATAATTTACGCATACGTAACGATCCGTCTAGTAAAACGATCCTGGTTCCGGTCGGCCAACAATGACGAATATAATGCAAAAATAATTATAGGTAAACGATATATGTTACATTTTAAATAGAATAAACGATATTAATTTGACTGATTTTTGTAAATTTTATACATTTGTTACATATTAAAAAAAAAAAAAAAATGGAAAAACGACTTTGTCCCCCCCCCAATTATATTTCTTCAGACTAATTTGCAACGCTCTATCAACACACGTCATAGTATTCGAAAAATGATAAAAATTCGATACGGCGCGGCGAAGTAGTGTAAAATGTTTAAATAGTTTGTATCGTCGTAGTATTTATTGTTACTCGGCTTGTCGATTCATGTGAAATCACTCTCGAGCAAGATTTTTTAATTATTTTTTTATTAGGTTTGCTAATAGTGTAACGAGGAATGTATTAGTTTTACTACGATTTACGCGCTTTGCATTTGTTCTCCGTCTGTAAACAACTTTTCTACCAGAAATCTTTCTTCGATTTTCAAGTGTAGGATTTTTTCTGAAAGAATTTTCGTTATAGTCGGTACAATGGAAGGTTATTTTTTTATTTTCTCAACACTCTGGATCAAACGTAGGGTAAACGAGTAAATTTACGGAAATAACGTAAATATTAATATCATTTTCGTTTCGATTTTGTTTTGTCTGTTGTAAAAATCGGTTAAAAATAATCGTAGAGATCGGGAATTGTCACAGAATATTAAAATAAGCCCTTTCTAGACGTTTACTTGAAAATTATCTTAGTTTTTATTCGGTTTTACGCGGGTGAAATTGTTTCGGTCGAGCAGAAATGCTTGGCAATTTGACACAAGATTCATCACGAGTCGTACTTGACGGTAAAAAAAGAAAAATGTCGAACGTAACGTAACGCGTTTTGCTATTTTCCAATTTATATGCGAATAAATCTTTTTTCCTCTTCTCCAAAAAAAAAAAAAAAAAACAACAATTTGAGTTGTGATAAAACACGGACAATTGTAATTTATTTTGTTTTGTTAAAAATGAATACGATTCTCATTGTTTAATTTAAGCAAAACATTTTTAACCGAAATTCGCTTAGAATTGTTTTTCGTTAGTAACGAAAATAAATAAATAAAATTCCCCTCGTCCCAACATCCCACCCATGTGTCCCGCCTATAAACAGTTTTTTTTTTTATTTGTATTAATGTCGTCATATTAATTTCATAATCGACGGCGTATTACTTCGCGTAATTGTACAATATCTCGACGGCGAACATTTTAAACATCATAAATCGAAGCCTCGATTGACGCGGAATTTTTTTGCGGCGTCACTTTATTCGAGTGGTTATTTTTCCAGATTACCAACGGTTTTTCTAAAAAAATTAAAATAACCGACGACAAAATGTGACAATACACACCGGTTTTATTTATTAAAACTTATATAATTTCTTCGCCGTTTTCATTCGGAATCTATAAAATACCAGAGAATTTATTTCGAATTTTAATAATATTAAACGTAGGTACAATCACTATAAATTGATTTTATTCAAATTATATTGTGTTGTTCCTTTCACTATTGCTGCACTTTTCGATAAGCGATTATTATTTGGGTTATGCAACTCGCATCCAATTCCGAACCGTCGTCGATTTTGGGAAGAATCTATAGCAACACGGCACCACAAAGATGTGAAGTTTTGAACATAGGAAACAAATGGACAATTACTTTATATGATTTCATTTTCCAGAATAGGGTTAGTGTTCCCTCGTATTCGGGAAAAATACCGGGAATCGAAAAAAACAAATATTACTAATTGATTTGGTTGTCACAGGATTGGAAACGGGGAAACACGTTTTTTTTTTTTATTTTAAAATTTGAGCGAAGCAAAGAATGTATTGGTTTTACTATGATGTGTTTTTTTTCCTGTTTGTAAACAACTTGTCTACCAGACATCCTGTTTCGATTTTCAAGTGTAGCACATTTTCTGAAAGCATTTTGGATATAGTCGGCGCATTAAAGAGGAGATTTTTTTTGGTTTTTTTAATAATTGGGAATACATGGGTAATGATTTCAGTATTTTCGATTTTTTTCTTTTTGTTATAACTCGGTTAAAAATAATCGTAAATACTGAACACTTTCACAGAAAATTAATATTAGACCGAAATTCTAGGCAAGGTTAAATTTTAAAAAAATTCTGGCTGTTTTTGATCTATTTATAGGCATTTTAATTATTTTTTTCAAAATTTGTTATAAGCTTAAACGCAAAGTGCAAATTTGAATAAAAAATTACGACATTTCGCGTACTATTTTATGAATAACATGAACAAAATCGTTTCGGCCCAACATAATCGCACTCGAATAATGATAAACGACACGAGATCCGTTATAAGTTGTATTCTTAACATGGTAAAAAAGAAAACAATTTGAGGACAACGTAATAATTTTGTTTTATAAGCGTCGAGTGTAAATTCCGACGAATATCGTAAAAATGACACGCATTTCAAATAATGTGATTAATTGAACGGTTCGGTCCTAACCGTTTTTCGTTAGCGATGATTTATCGTCTCATACAAATGTAAATTAAATTCCCCTCCGTACATCTCACCTCCCCATCTTTCCACCTACAACAGTGGCGGCCCACCCGTGGTACCCGTGCCCGGAGCATGTCCGTATTTTTTTTCGTTGAATACTGTGTACATGCAAATAGTAACTATAATAAAATAATAGCAACAATAAGTAATAATAATCGTCGAAATATTATAATATCATTACCGGCGGTGGTCCACGTTTCGTACACCGATTTGTATTGAATTTCGATTTATCCGCCACGCACTTTCACGCGTTCCGGACGAACGTGGACGCATCACGCGATCGCAATTTAACGTTTCGTATAATAATAATAATAATATTTAATAAACGTAACGCAGTCATTGTAAAAAAAATTATAAAATAATAAAACATCACTACCACCGTGCTGTGTTAGTATATTTTTTTTGAAAATTATTTTATTTTATTTTTTTAAATTTATTTTTGGTTTGTCTGTTCCGGGACAATGACGTTTTCCAAACATAGGCGCGACTAGAGCCCAACTATTGGGGGTGCTGAAATTATGTAATGCTCATAGACCTACATCACACCTCCAGATGCCCTTCCTGAATTAAATAATAATTTACATTTTTATTGTTCAATGCACAACAAAAAAATCACACATACTAATATTTTTGTATAAACACAGTATATTATGTAGTATCTATAACCGTTTTAACGACAGATAGCAAATAGTAACTATCTTAAACCGTGCGTGGGGTTGCATCGCTATAATGATGTAATAATGAACCGTTAACATATCATTGACATAAAAAGTCGTATTTATTGTTTATAGTTCTTTAGACTTGAGGGTGCTGAATTAAGACCAGAGGTGCCGAAATAGAGATCGGGGGTGGCTTCAGCCTAGTTGTGTCTATGATTCCGAGTACAGTGGCCGCGACCACTGGTGGGGGGGGGGTGTTTTGGGCGTCCGGTACGGCCCCTCGGACCGTATTTATCAAAATGTAATATCTTTTAAGATTATATTTTTATATATACATATATAAAAATGATAATACAATTAAATATAAAAATAATTATTCGTCTTATAAAACGTTTGACAATATTACAAAAAATGATACGAGTTTCGTATCTTTGGTATGCATTTTTTAGTCAATATCGAACGCCGTGGACAGACACCGGTGGCATATTCCGAAATGATTTACTTTTAAAGTGAAACATTTTATTCGGAATTTTGTTTTAATACTATTACAGCATTTTTAAGTAATTTTATTTATTTTTTTTTTGTTGTTTATATCGGTATATTCTTCATCCATAATTGCCAATTTATAGATTGCACGGTGTTTTTTCCCCCTCGTTTCTCTATAGGACCCAATACGTCCCAAGTACATAATTCTCGATTCGTATATGTAACCATAGGCGCCAGGTTTTTAAAGTATAATAGTGGGCTCACTATTTAGGATATTATTGTATAGTTATAAAAAGTTCATTAGTAAAAATCGATGTGGGATGCCAGAAAGTTTTGGCACAAAAATAAGTAAAGAGATTTGCTTTTTCGTTTTAATTTTGTTATTAGGTTCTAGGTTTTGATGTGATAACAAGTTATTATCTATATCTTTAATCGTGTTATTTATCAAAATCTATACATATTATCTAATCATAGTTTTTTATTTATCAAAATCAACAAAAAAAGGTTATTAATCTTTCTCGATTAATTAATTGCTATTATTTTTTCATGTTGAAAATAAAGCTAATATTTTGTGGAAGTACGTGGAAGCCATGAATACTTTTTTTAAATTAGAACCAAAGGAGACTGAGACCCATCTTATAAATTTTGTGGCGTGCTTCAGACCCCAGTCCCTCCTGTACAAGGCGCATTTGTATGTAACAGATATATTGTGTTTTTGCCCCTTTTCAAAAAATCCGAAAGAGTGCTGCACGAAAATAATAATATAATATTACATCATTCCTCGGTGTATCGGGAATTAACAATACGAACGTGTTTCGCCTATACCGGAACCAAGACTATCACTTCTACCCGAGATACATTCGCATTTTTTTCGTTTTTTTTTTTTCCAAAAATATTTTCATATATATATATATATATATATATATACTTGTGCGACGGGTATACTAATTTTTTTCCGTGTAATGATTCGAAGACGATACGTGTTTGTTATATAACAAAACGTTTTAAAATAATACCTATATATGCGTGTATATTATATACTATATAATAATGTATGTGTGTACGCTCATGTTTATGTATTTATGTAAGGCTTATCGTAAAAGTAATATTAGAAAATAATATATAAAATTGATATTTACGGCCTTCCGCCGTGTACGGTGTAATATACGGTATAGTGTATAGAGTGTTACACGAGTTAGTATCGTCGTTGTTAACGAGACGAGTTAAAAAAAAAAAAAAAAATAAAATATGTAAAAAGAGAATCGATTAACTTTCGCACCACCGTCGTCGTCGGTATAATATTGTCTATAGATTGTAAAACCATCATCGGGCCCTAGAGCGCCATTTTATTAACGCGGTATATCGTCGTGTATACAGGGCGATTTTTGTATATCGTCGAACAGCGTATAAATTTCGAGTAAATTTGAATTTGTTTTGTTTTTTTCTTCTCTCGTAAACCGATCTTATATTTACAATAATATTTTCACAATTTTGCCTTTATTTCCTTCTACTCTGGTACGCGTTAATTATTAACAAATTGTACCGACATTTTTGTACTTGAAAAATGACGGTATATTTTAATTTCTAAACGTGTTGATAATAGCTTATACTCCGATTTACGATAGTGTATTTAGCTATTTGAAAATCGATAAAGTTAAGGGGACGGACATCTTGTATGTATTAAGACGCGTATTGATAATAACGAACGATACTACAATATAATATACTACTATATATAATTTAGTCGAACGAACTTTAAATTTGCTCAACGGCATTTCCGAAAAAAAACCTCAATAATAATACAATTCAGTATTTATGATATTATTTCGTTGAAATAAATAAATAATCTCGAAACTTGGATAAAGTATTACAGTTTGTACCTGTATAATATCTAAATTTCATATGTGAAACGAAAAAAAATAAGTATCTAGGTATACCTTATCGAAAATGTTGTAATGCGTATCTCTTGTATCTTGCCTATCCCCGGTTGACTGCGTTCAATGGTAAATTATTTAATATAATAAAAAAATAAAAAAAAATACCCCATATTATCGTTAAACGATATTCTATAATAATAATAATAATATGTCTGATTATGTACGGATTACATTACAGTCGTTAACGATTCGCGTTAATATATATGTATATGGAATCACCCTGTATATGGAAAAAAATTATAATAATAATAATAATAATATTATAGTATCGATTACGTTGACCATAGACGACGATGCGATTACAGGCGACTGTGCTCTCTCGTGAACGGCTCAGACGAAAAGTGTGTGTGTTGTTGGCCCCCATTGAAAACTACACAATAATAATAATAATAATAATACTGTTAGTCGTATGTGTGTGTACTTACACATCCGCAAAAATGTGACGCAATTATCGTGCTTTTTGTTGTTATTATGACGTATAATATATCTATATAATAAAAACATTATGCGCACAGACAGTCGTCGATACTAATCGCGAAACGTGATTACGATCGGTTTTTTATTATTATTATTTTTTTTTTAATAATATTCCGTCGTCGTTTTGTTGTGTCGGCGGACACAGAACAACAACAACGCAAGTAAAATATTATTACAACGAAGATTATTATTATAATAATAATATAATAATAAAAAAAAAAAAAACAGATCCGTAACACAATCGGTTTTTTGCGGTACGTCCTACAGGCTCCTCCGGCACGCACACACGCGTGTGTCTACTCCGTATACGTATACAGGGTGTTTATATTTCATCACGAAGATATTGAGTAAATTTGATTAAATTTTTTTCCATTCATTATAATATGGAACCTTAAAAAGTTGTCTATAGAAAAACTATAAAATATACGACTGTACGTACATAAAATAAGACCGACTCTAACGTATGGACGACGTGAGGCATGGATAGTCGAAAAATCTTTCGAGAACAAAGGCCGGAGGACAATCCGTGGATAATTACTTGATGTCTAGTTACGACAAAGACGAAGAAGAAGAATTATCTTATCGCAATATAATAATAGCAAAAAAGTGAATATTTTTCGTGGGTTGCTTAAAATTGAAAATCCTACAGGTAGGTCTGTGAGTGTTTATAGGGAATAATGATGGGGGGGGGGAGAAGAGGGATTTTGGAAAATATCACAGTTAACATGAAGTAGACAAAGTTCTATTATGAAAAATGTCTGGGAAAATCAGGAAAGATTGAAAAGAGAATCACCCCGTATACATAGGACCTATATAATAGTTACACATAAACGAAATAAAAAAAAAAAAAATAATAAAAAAAACTGTCGGACTCGTTTGAAATTCGTCCGTACGTTATTATATTATTAGATACCTGCCTAGGCATTATATTTGCATACAATGGTCCCGCGACGCCGCCGTGGATGTATTAGATAATACAAAGTGATGATAGTAATAATAGTAATAATAATAGATCTACACACACTATACGGTAATCAAGGTACTCGCATTATCAAGGTACTCGAAATTATGTCGTTTTTACACGCGGAACAGACGAGGCGTGATATAATAACAATAATAATAAAAATCCGAGTTGGTGGCCCGCGGGGAGGAGCCGACGGTTTTTCGGGCTTCGTGCGCTGATGCAAACATTATCGGCCGCCAGCTACGACTGCCCAGCGGACACGTACGTAATCAGAATGCATTAGTGTGCATTACAGCGGACGCGTAGTTAGATGGGGTGTTTCAAGTGATAAAACACCCGCGGGGAGGCCTTCAGCCGTATTCAAACCGGCAATATATTATACTATTAAAATAACGTTTCGAGATTTTGAACGATTCTATTTCATATTTGATATTAGTTATCGTGAAAGTCGAAGGTATTTCTATACATTACTGTATTAACTACTCCATAATGATTATTAATTCTTATCTTCTATACCGTATACGGTGACGATGGTAATCACTGAGGGTGCTGATGGACATTTTTACCGATAAACGACACGGCGGACCGTCTCGAAAATTCTAAAATTTGTTAAGTGATAAGAGTATGCGACTCCCCCGCCCCCTCAATACCACAACAAGTTGTATTTAAATATATGATATAAATTCAACAGCCCCCCCTCCTTTTAAAAAATCCTTACAGAACGCAAACGTAAATGGTGTAAGCGGCTGCTTTTAATAAAGCGAGAAATTACCTCTTTCCAGAAAGCGATTAGGATTTCTTAATCCGACTGTGAAACAATGAAAAACTATT
Source organism: Tuberolachnus salignus (assembly GCA_956483605.1). NCBI lineage: Eukaryota > Metazoa > Arthropoda > Insecta > Hemiptera > Aphididae > Tuberolachnus > Tuberolachnus salignus. The sequence continues at coordinate 15,429,737 of OY101437.1, forward strand.
CCATCTTGAAAATTATATTACTAATTTTGGTATATTGGTCGTTCGTTAAACAATACACAATTTAGAAACACGATAATCGATAATCTACACCCCGCGCTAATAACGAAATTAGTTTAAAATCGATCCGATAGGTAAGCGTTTTTATGGAACCAGAAAAACGGTCGAATGTTCCGTTCACTTGTTTAAAAGAAAAAGTTATTCCATTCAGATGGGAATACTTTTTAATATTTCCGGCGCCTATATAACGGTGTTGTCTATTCATCGGATCGAGCAGCACATCGGACTATCACTCCCCGGGTGTTATACGAGCCAAAAATTAACGAGGTACATAATATTATTATTACAATTTTTGACGGCCGTGGATAATTGTCCTGCATATAATTGTCCGCAGACAGGGACGAGCCTAGGACTAAAGTTATGGGGTGGGTACGGTTTTCAAAAAACGTCGACTATATTTTCAGATGGACAGGTGCTAAACAAATAGTAAAGGACAAAATGCCGACTTGCCGTTAAATTAAAACTCTGAACATTTTTAATAATCGAAAAAGTGTTTTCAGAGAGAGAAAAAACACACGTCTACAAATCTCAATAGCTTCTTCGCTACACCGAGGATCTAAAATAATATTGAAAAAATGATTTTTTTTTTTGTTAGTAATGGTTTGTAGTCCTAAAATTAATTTTTTTTTTTTTCACGTTGTATTGTCATCAAAATTAAAGTTGTGTGCACAATGTTATTTCAGCTGGCTATAGTAGGCATTAGTGTTGGGAAAAATCCGGATTTTTGGATTTGATAATCCGGATTTTTATCCGAATCCAAATTTCGGTTTTTAAAATTGTGATTTTATATTCTTCAATTAATTTCTCATAAAACTATTATTATTATTATTATTATCTTATTGTTAATAGCATTAAATACGTAAAACATTAAATACTTTCTTTTTACAATTCAAAAAATATTACAAATGGAAATTTATATTTAAAAAACATGTACAACAAAAAAGAATCATACATATTACACTCTAATTTATATAATATATTTTTAGCTGACCTGGCAAACGTTATTTTACTCATAAAAATTGTTTATGGTAGCACGCCTTGAAATTAATAAAATTATTAAACTCATTTTATAATGTAAGCGAAATTACCTAAGGATTTGATTTTAAGATTTAAAAAAACAGAAATCTGTACAGTCAAACCTAAATTTTGGAGTTTAAAATTGGAAATATAAAAATCCAGATATATGTAACATAACTAGTAGGCATACGTTGAAATTGCAATATTACTCAGTCACAAAAAAATATTATTTAATAAAAAAAAAAAAAATGCGCGGGTACGAGTAAATCGCGAACGCGTCTCGAGTGGATTAATTACGCGTCTAACTACGATTGTATTACGACTGTTTCTCGCGAAGAAAGAAATTATTAATGCACTCGTAGTCGGCGCGTTTACGTGTTTTTGTGAGAGTGTTGTAATTATTGGCATTAAAAGAAAAAAAAGGAATTTAATATCGAATTACGTAAAAAAAAAAACCTATTTATTTTTTAACACCACGATAGACGACTCGCGACGTTAAATAACTAATTGTATCGCCCTAATCTCAAAACGTGGCAGCGAGTGCATACCTCTACCTATATAATTATCCTGTAGGCGATCGCCGGATCTATTTGATTTATCGCACCAATTAACGGCCACTAGACGTTGAAGTTCGTAACGAAGTCTTAGGGGGGGGGGGGAACGCTAAATAAATAGTTTTAATCACGCCGGGAGCTTGAAACGTTTAATCGTGCTGGCCCGGGCGTTTATTCGAGACCTGAGAAAAATGCACGTCGTCGACCGGTGGTCTACGTATATTTACACCGGACGAAATTATTCTTTTTAATTCTAATGGAAAATAATGCCCTACGGACATGGGCACAACTAGAGCCCAGACATTGGGGGGGTGCTGAAATTATGTAATGCTCGCGGACAGAGTTTTATTATAAAAGACCCATGTTGTTGTCTAGACAGAATCTGCCGCAATTATCTATAATACACTATAGATAAAATGTATGTATTTATCTGACTATAACTGTTACAATCGTTTTTAAGACAGATAAAACATATTAGCTGTTACTATCTTAAAGGGCTGCAGTGGCTGTATGAACTTAATCTTTTTTATTTTTTTATCAAAATCAGTTAAAGTTTTCATGTCAGGGGTGTAGTTTGTAATTTTTTGTGAAACACAAGCATTACTTTCTTTCGATTTGATTAAATTCATTAATATGAATACATTTTGACATTGCGATGGGCTTGTCTTTCTTTCTTCGATCATCTCGAAAATTGTATTTTCTCCGAACGTTATTCATAGCTCTCTGTTACCCTTCATTTCCAATTGCCGGTTAGCTATATTAGAATCTGCACGATTCACAGCCAATTATGATGCTCTCGTTGCCCAGGATTCTTATCACGACATTCCGACGAGAATGTTTTTCAATCGTTACCGCAATCGAAAATTTAAAATTTATTTTTTTTATTAGTAATTTGTACAAAACCGATGATTAGCGACACCATTAAACACCATTGAACTTGTTTTGGGTCAAATGCCAGATTTTTCCAATCAAGGTTTGGAAAATTGAACAAGTGTTCAAAAAAAAAAAAAAAATTCTATTTTCTAAGGATAGAAATATAATTACAGCTATGTTATATATATATTAAGTACACGTTTGTTTTTATTGTATAAATCATGTATTTAAAACGATGAGTATAATTCAGTGTGATTTTATTGCTGTTTCTTAGCGAGTAAAGTTTTGACGATGAAAAGTGTAGTTTGTAATTTTCAGTGAAATACAAGCGTAGCGCCAGTTTCGTCGGTCGGAACATTTCTTTCGAATCGATTCGTTACGGAGATGACAAACTTTCACAAGCGTTAATTGATGAAAAAACAATTTTATTAAAACGCACGCTACTGTAGTTGGTCGTCTTCTGCTTACCACAAAAATTAATAAGTTCTTTCTTTTATTTTTTTTCGTGTGCAATATGTTTTCGTCACCTCTGTGCCCTATACTAACCGTACGGCTATACGATAACGACCGATCGAAGCGATACGTGTTCGAATCGTATTATATAAAGATATTATTATTGTGTAAAAAAGCACTTTAGGTTAGGTTAGCTTCCTACATAATAATACGCGTATTATATAGGCAACCTCTATATAATAGAAAATGTTTCGTGACTATGGCGGGCGGCGCGCGATTTTTCGAAACGTTCGTACGACGAATAATAGCGTTTCTTCTATATGTGTGTATATAAATAAGAGGTACTCATAATATATATTGGTACAGAGAACGACCGGACTAACTAAACAAATTTAATACAATCGTATTATTATTAGCCAATAGGTTATTTACAAAAAAAAAAAAAAACAAAATACTTATATTAATAATCGACAGTACGACGCAATATTATAATTATTACTGTGGCAGGGCAGGTACACATACGGTATTTTTAACAATACGAGTAACGTCAATTTTTGACGGCATATATAAAACGCCCACCCTGCGCTAAAAATTGCACCTACTTTATATTTTTGATTAATTTACACATTTTTTTTTTTTTTTTTATAAATTATTAATTTTAGTTTTCAATGTACAAATGTATAGACTCAATAATATACAAATAAAAAAATAAAAAAATACCTATACGATAACTTGATAACTGCGAAAAATCCCTGCGCACACCTATATCTACTTAACATTTTCGCTTGACGACCTTAGATTGAAATAGGGTTGTCGGTAGACGATAGGGATGCAGCACATTTTTAAATAGATTTCAAATTTTTAATCCTTTCGGGAAACGCGTACGCAATTCAACTTACTTTTGTTTTACGGATTATGGTAAAGTAATTTTATTTCAAACAATTTTCGTATAAAAAGTTTTGTTTTAATTGCAAAATTGGCAATGTTTACGTTGAAATTTATTATTTACGAATGATCTATTTTCAACAAAATGTTAACAATATATTATTATAATTCAATATTAATACTATTTATATATGTGGGATTGTGTAGTTTAATCGTATTTTGAACATGTTTATCGTGACCAATATGGGTAAATAATCGAAATAACTCGCGCATTCGAACACAGTATAGCACGCAACATCGTGATTTCTAATGTAGACGGGAAAAGTGAAAAAAATATAAGAAAAAACAACCAATCGTCGATAATCATTTTACGGGGATACCTAAATACAAATGGCGACTTCCGTAGACTTCACATACATAGATAAAGTCTCATCAGTAAATTATAGTATACGTTTGAGCCGTTTCACATCGTTTATTTATAATTTTATTTGCAGAAATCGCCGTCGTTGACCGCGAATTCATAATATATTTATAAGCAGTAAAAAACTGGTAAAATTTATTGCAGTATTGTACTAAAAAAAAAAAAAAAAACCAAAAATTGCACTAAAAAATAACAAAGTTCCGGTTATAAATGCCGATTGGTTTAAAATTAACGGAATGACTGAAGATAGATTGTTATACGATTGTCATCTACTCCTCACATTTAAATTTTATCTTTATTGAATATTAAAAGATTATTACTATTACTGTTAATATTATTTATTATACATTTTATAATTGTATTTGAACCTTGTCGTATCATATACAATAACGGTAATAATTGACATAACACAATTGAAAACTAATACAAATATTACCTATAAATGTGAAATATCAACAAAATTGCAATATAATTTTTAAAAAAATGAAGATAATTTCAAATATTTGCGCTAAAAATGATTAGATTTCAACTCGAACTCGAGCTGTGGGAGAAAAGTTGCAAATACAACAACGTCCGAGCGTTGAATCATGGCGTTCAATAAACGACCCGTGCAAATCAACGACGATAATATTCTACCCGCGGGTATATATTAAGTATTAAAAAAAAAATCAATGAAAATAAACAATGCTATAATATAACCCGCAGACTCGTTTATTTGATGAAAACAAATTATATAAATTTACACGAACGCAAATGCGTGTTAAAGCTTAGCTTAAGGCAGATCAATCATCCGGTTTCCCGTAAAATACTCACGACCCGCGGACACCTAGTTAAAAAAGAAAGAAGAAAAAGTAATTAATATAATGTCAATAACGTCTATGCGATAAAGTTTTTCAAAGACGTCGATAACAAGCTTATATAACGTGGCAAACTCACAAATAATTGTACCCGGTTATTATATGAAAAGCTGTTAATTTTAATCGCTTGGTTTCGCCTTTATTACATTATAGTTTATTATAGTATAGTACATATACGCAACGCGTTTTCAATTTTGTGCACAGATAACTTTAAAATTATCTAGATAACGTTAGAACATATTTATCTAGATAAAAAAAGAGATAATTGTTTAGGTTTCTAATGATTTTCACAAAATGTAATATACATAACTGTATATCTGTGGTCTAGTAAAATATAATTTTTTCCATGTATTACCTGTTTGATTACGAATTATGATTTATTGATTTATGTTTCACAAAGTCATTATCATAATTTATTTTTTATTGAGCATTGAAAATTAATAATAAATATTACATTTAAACCATAAATCTTAATGAAGACACATATAATATAATATACATTATAAACTAAATTGAATTAATACATTTGAACAGTTATAAAAAAACGGGGGAAAAAAAATCACGTGAAATTAATTGTTTTATTTTATATATTAATAGCCAATAATTTTAAATATTATTTAAATGCATACAATGTGCCTTATGTTATTGTATGTTCAGATAATTTTGTCTAGACAAAATTAAGAAATACATTAATTCTAGTTATTACTATCTAACTAATTGAACTTTGAACTATTTTTTCTTAACTGTTTTATTTATTTAGATAATATATAGATATAATATATAAATAGACAAACATATAGTAGTTTATATTTGGCGGTTTCATCAATCAAAACTCCTGGTCTTTTATTACCTATCTTAGCCTCTTTTAAAAAAATGGATTTAGCCTCCTTTTAATTTTACAATATTTTTTCATTAAAAACAAAATTGTTGGCTATAATTATTTTATTTCAAAAATTTTTTTCTAGAATTTACAAATTTAAATAATACTTAAAATATTTTACCCACGTTTGAAAATAGAACCTTCAGAAAATGTAAAAGGTGTATCAGCTTATTGTGTTTAACACATGATCGAATTGTAGAATATATACCCTTAACTAGAGAAGTAAAAAAACTTAAAAATATTCGAAATAACAAAACTATAGCTGACGATTTTGTTATTGTTGAAAAAATATTGTAAAATTAATAAGAGGTTAAAAACAATTCTAAAATACGAAGAAAAACACCGGGTACGTTGGGGGACATTGAGAGACGAAACCGCCACGTCTATACTATTAAACACTTTTATCTAGATAACATATATGAATAAGTCAAATTATCTAGACGACGCACAACACTAAAAACGCGTTATTATTATTATACAAACAGTTTGGAAATAAGCGGTATAATCACTGGTATTCCGTCCGACGTTGGCCAATAGTTGACTCGACGTGCGCCTATAAGTACCTCCTCGTGTATATATTGAATAATATTGCACGTCTATCAAACAAGCTGCTACACCGGATTCCGACACCCGCGCAAACTGGTTATATTTAATCACAAATTATTGTATATTATATACGTATTTGTATTATAATTATGATGTTCGATATATTATACGTATATATATATATATTAAAAAAAATATATATATATATATTATACGGCCACTTATGAACGCAGATCACGCGCCGTCGCGCGGTGCGCGGCTATAATTTACACGTTTTTCGATGGTTTATATGCGAGATAGTATTAAATTATACGCGGTGTTAAGTTAAGTAATGACCGGTTATTAGATATATATTACGGAATTATTATAAACTCCCGTTAAAATAACCGCGATTTGCACGCGTCCATTCGAATAAACGATACGATACGAATTCACCGACCCAATCGGATTAGCGATGACATTACATGTATCGGCCCTTTTATTTATTCGTATGGCTATTAAAGTATGGTATTTGTAATTAATAACTAGAAAAACAAAAAAAAAAAAAAAAAACCAGGATGTCCGTTTAAAATTCGACGCCCAGTAAAATGGAAGCATAGTAGGGCAGTTGCCCCTTTTGCCCTCTCTTAGCACGGCCCTGGTTTAGTGATCGTATATAATTTATAATAGATATTTTGTAAAATGGCGCCGAATTTTTCGGCCAAAGAGAGATCAGAGAACAACAGAGCATAACATGAAAAATGGCGAAATGATCTGAGAGACACGTCGGGAGAGAGCGGCAACAATGATAAGCAAATGGGCACGAGAACCGTTTCGTTCCTTTGTCTTTGTTTGCCTTTGTCGTTCTGTTACCCGATATTGATTTTTTTTTTTTAAATCTTTTAAATTTATTTGATTATTAATTAATATTATTATTTTTTCGAGTGGTATATTATACGACACTAAAACGAAACAAAGTAAAAATATAGAACAGTATCCGGGGCAATTCAAACAGGTATGACAGCAAGTTTTTCGACAGGCACACAGTTATCAGTTGATGTTTATTGTATCGTTCTAGCGTACTTACAATTAAAAAACCGACGAAACCGGTGAAAGACGACAACCATTATGTGCTTGTCGAAAAAGTCGCCGTCGTATGTATACCTGTTTATTTCGTCGTTGATAATATCGGATTACTTATGTTTTTATATTTTTTTTCGGTACGTACGTATGATGTATTATAATACACATAACGTGGGTTATTACTATTTTATTAGTGGGTATTTTTTATTTTTATTTTTTTTGATTTTCACCGCAAACAAGCACTTTAAACATTATAATAACGCGCGCGGTTAAACCCATATAAGGCCCGTCATGCATAGCTTGTAACTGTTTAGTTTATATACACACGATTTTTAGTAATAATAATATATTATAATCTCGGGATGTGCGCCGGCTGACGGACGGACGTGGTTTAATGAGACGTCCAGAGTCTGTGGTCCGCATACTTACCTATGTGTATAACATTTTATAAGGGGTCGTTCTCACCGGCAGTGCCGTAACAAGTATAGTGACCGTTAAAATTGGTCTTGGTTTTGCAGCAGGGGCAATCGTCCCTACGGGAAGAATTACATAGGTGCTAAACTCCCACTGCTAAAATATATAGGTTTCTGTCACCCTCCCTGCCCCATAATTTTCATGTTGGATATTGAAACAAAGCTGAAATAATTTTTAAATGATTAAATTACGTAATTTTCGGTAAGCATTTAAAATGATTTTCCATATGTTCAGCCTTGACGATTCAAAAATCGTCCCAGCGCCACTGTTTTGCAGCGAGACCAAGGCGGATACGTCCTTAATAATTGTACTCGTATTAAATGTAGTTTTCCGGAGAAAACTAATAATTTGTAACACTGCGAGATTCTTATTACATTATTGGTCTTATTTATCGCACACTCAATTTTGGTGTTGGCCCGTGTTAGTGCCAGTGCCATTCTTGGTTTTGCTGTCCTGTCTTGGTCTTGCACCAAAACTGTCTTGGCATTGGCACTAGCAAGACCAAGACCAAGACCAAAACGAAACCAACAATGAAATAAGAGTCTCGAGGCTAGTGGCCCGCAGATATTGGTATTGATCTCGAAACCGATCTACAATAATGTTCGCGATCTACCGATTTAGTAAACACAACAAATACGTTTTATAATAAATTTAAACAAATTGTATTAAATATTTATCTAAAGAACGTTACGCGTTATTATTACTAGGTATTACTCACAAAAGTTTACCCTCTTCAAAAATTGAATCCTCGGATGGATGGATCTTCGATCTCCGCCATTCTTCTTGTAAGAGTCTTTCGAGCAATGAGGAAGCTCCATTTACTCATATATCACAATTTGGTTTTGTACAACTATATTTTTATTATTATACGACAATATAATATAATATTATTATCGTGACCGTCATCGTTTCGTCAATCGTCAAAAACGCAAACGCACGAGCGTTTGCAAAAATTCGGGTCGAGAATTTTTGATATTATAACCTCGCACGTCCGTACGCTCCGGAATAAAAACCGTTAATATTTTAATAATTAATCTAATAATAATCACCGAAACCACGCGGGGTATCCGGAGAAATAATAGAATTATTAATAATAATATGTAACATTGCGTGTCGTAATATGCGTGACGCACGACTGCGGTATATTTATTACGATAATAATATACAAAAGCGTCATAATGTTGCACCGCGAATCGATTGTTTTCGATTCTGCGGCGGAAATCAGACCGGCACTAACCTAACCTTGCCGCGCGAGGCGTGCAGAAGCCATCCCAAAAGCAGCGAAGAGGAAAAGAACAAAAAAAACTTTGGTCGGTAGACGAAAATCGTCAATTTATAAAATGATAATTTAATGGTTCCGATGTGGCAATAACCAACACGGCACCACTTTTAGGTAAAATTCACGTCTCGACGATTTCTGGCGGAATAAATAAATTATTCTCGTATTTTCTGCGCAACAACGAGACAAATCCGTAAAGAAACTTTATAATGTGATTGTAACTAAATTCTGTAAAATGCGTGGAAAAAAACAAAAAAACCGCTCCATCGTGATTGTAACAAAATTTTGGACAAAAAACAAGATAACACCAAACATTTTAGGTGAAAACTAAAAATCATATTTCTGGGTTTTTTTTTTTGGTTTTATTTGGATAAAATTGTTTTGGTATCTCAATATTACTCGAAAATTTGTCAAAATGACGCACAATAAGTTGTTCTATTATAGCCAACAAAAACATCAAAAATCTGTAGCCACGTTTTTTTTTTTTATTAGCGTTTGAAGTTCAGATTTTGACGAAAATCGTATAAACCACAGAATTTCGTGTACTATTTTCCGATTTATGTGAATAAATATGATTTTTGTTTTTATTGAATAGAGACAAAAACACAGATACAAAATAGGTAAAACAAACCATTTACTATTTAGATTTCGCCGCTTCCACTATTTTTCACGGCGTCTTTTCTTATTTGCACTCTCTTCTATTTCCCTTGTTCCTCGCAAATATTTTCCACGGTCTTCAGCGTATTCGTCCACCTTTGCCTGGGGCGAGTCTCTAATTCGTATCCCCACGATTTCTATTGCCATGACCCGATTGAGCTCTATTATTTGACATTCGAACTACCTGATAAACACCTTTCAAGGGGCGTGGATGAAATGGGTTTTTAATGATCTCGTTTTATGTTTAAAACGGTTTTGTATGTTGTTTTGTACCTGAAATTTACTGAAAAACGAATCCGTCCGGTTATCGTACCGTTATAAATAACAAAATCGTTTAAACTTTACTCGTTTTTTTGTAGTTAACGATTTATATTATTATCGTAATAGACGTACCTAATACGTACGTACATGCCAAATACCTACCTGTACGATTCTCTGATTATACATAACAGTTTATGCGTTATAATAATATAGGTACCGGTCAGTATAAACAAACTGTCAGTATATAAATACTATGCGCTTTAAGGACTAAACAGTCGACGTGCCACCGTGTTCAGTGTCCAGGGGCATCCGGTTTGTATATTTTCCAGTAGAGTGTTTTTATTTATATATTATTATTATTTTTATATAGAAATACAAATACGTACACGGCACATCACTCATGCGGCCGTCACATTAGTCATCGGTCATAAATATTCGTTATAGGATTATAAAGACGAACGTGTACTGCTCAGTGCTTATAGACTTATAGAGTATTACAATCGGAATGACGTGTACCGTGTCCGAAAAGCTATACGCGAACGCGTGTTTTCGAATAAACATAATAATTATTACCATAAATATCATCACAATATTATAATTTTGCATAATAATAATAATGATATAATATACCTGTATTAAATATTCAAATACGTTTCGTTCGTATATATTCCCATCAATAGATACGCTTCATCAATAGAATTTTGGTCAAGGACTAAATCTTTAAATAAAAAAATTGTTTTAAATAAAACAAAAAAAAAAAAAATCCCCTTAATATCGCAGACACGATTTTCACCACGAAAATTAGGTTATTCTCGATGCGATGCGAAAAATTCACGCCACTGTGCTTTTTGACTTAGTATTTTACAACACACAAAAATAATGGTTCATGCACATTTTTCAATATAATAAACCGTTTGGAAAAAATGACATTAATGTATGAAATTTCAATTATTATTTGATAATTCTGTGGAGTTTTATTCGACTAATTTCGCGACAAGTTTCCACGGAATATAACCTGCCAAAAAGTACCCAAATATATCTTGGTTTTCAACGGTTACCGGATTGTTTTAACCAATGAAATATTATTTTAATATAATCGCGATGAAAATTATATGGCGTTTAACCGGTTGCTGCAGTTGCGCACCGATCGGATTTATTTTGCCGAATAAAATAGTATATAGTTTAAAGATGTATAGAAAAAATGAGTTAAAAGGACATCAGGCTCGGTTAATTATTATTCGTCGTGCGATTATTAATGCGTGTTTTATTTTACAGTGAACAAAAAACTGAAAAAAATAAACCAATATTAACACTCGAGCTCTGTGACTATTCCGTTTGTCGTTGCCTTCGGCCAATACGTCTCTATAAGAATTTGAAGAGTGACTCAGTAGACACGAATTTATTGCAAAATAATAATAATTGTTAATGTCGTTCGATGTTCGGACGGGACCGTGTAAAATTTATAACTTTTGAATTCTGTAAATAATTGCAGGAACGTCATACGAAACTGAAATTTCGGGTAGGCCATGGGAAAATTTCATGTTAGTGCCGTCCTGCGACAGAATTGTAACGTGGAAATTCTTTAATGAAAATTCAGTATTTGAACATTTTTATACCGTCACGCAGATTTTTACGTTCCAGCATTTTTTTTTTTTTTTTTTACGAACTCTCAGATTATAAATACTTAATAGGGATGATAATTCATAGAAATCGCACGTTTTTGTCTGTGTTTAATCTGTAAACCTATTACGAGTTTGGTGTTTTTTACTTAATAAGTGCAATAGTGCATATTAATGATTATATTATAGCATCGCTAGCTAAGTTTTTCATTTAATGGTACTTATTTTACTATAATTACTTTGATTAGTCTATAGTGAAAACGACCAAAGTATTTTTACTCTCGTAATTCCGTGTGTACGTTTCGTCTAGCGAAGAAGTTTTAAATCGATTTAAAATGCCGAAAGCGTGAAATCATCTATCATAATAATTATTAAAATAAAATTTAATAGTTTTTTTCTTCGTATATTTGGTGCATATTTTGCTTTTTTCAACGCGTATTTGCGTGCATATGTATGATATTAGTTATCGTTCCTATAACTTAGCGTCCGTAAGTTTTAACCGAGTCTGCATCAAGAAGAATGTGGTGCACAACAGTGTCACAACCCTTCCTCCCCTGCGTAACATTCCTGGGACTTCTGTAACATTGTAGAACTTAATTTGTCAAAATAAAAAAATCATCAAAATACTAATATGAATGTCGCCGTATAGCCAGTAGACCGCCCCGTATGATAAATAATATTTTTATTTAAATACTCTATAAGTCTTTTTTTTTTTTTTTAGGCGGCTCGGCCGCGTATAAACAAAATAGTTAATATTCCATGGCGTGTGTTATTATACTCGTACTCGTGTATTGTTGTTGCGCGGCAATAAACGGACTACACTCAAGGACATATTTTTATTTTTTTATACACGTTAATCGGTATTTAATACGGTTTTTTTTAAATAAAAATTGTTTTTAATTATTGTCTGCACTACGCGCGCCTACCTACGTACTAAATATTGTTAGGAGGTATCCTACGGGCGGTATTTAATAAATTATACACGGACGTTGTCAATGGCGCGGCCGTAAACAATTTCGCTAATTCGACCCGGTCGAAATGTTCCTAATAATATATGCACGCTAGATTTTATACGCGCGATGAGAATCGCATGCAATTGCGAAAATATTTATTTATTTCAGTAATAAACGGCCGGCGGGCGTACTCGGCGAATACGATTATTATTGACTTAAAATATAAAAGTAAGAGTTTAAAATACCCACTGATAATATACCCGCCCACACGACGAGTAAAGTCGCATATAACAATATAAATTAATAATAATACGACTAGGGTTGGCGGTATTGATATTGAATACCGGTGTATCTAACCTACCAGTGCATACCGGGAAACCTTGATGGTATGATATGCCGATACGGTGTAAATCGTCACAAAATCGTTTTATTCAATGGAGTTAGTAGGTTTCAGATACTAACCGAAAAAATCGTCAACCTAATAATAAACAATATGGATAGATTTGTTTTACTTACCAGTCTTTCAATATTATGCAAACAAAAAGGGTCTAGCGATCATTTTTCGCAATACTTTTGTATGCGGAATTACTCGATGGAGATTTGAAAAAAAAAAAACATTAGTGTTAAGGATAGGATGGGGGAATTATTGAGTGTGAAATTAGATGGTCTTTGTTTCCTTAGAGGCTCTTCTAATTACTCTTTTCCTATTGCCCAGAGGAGAAGGAAACGTTTCCGCATCGATAAAAATGCAAAAATAAGTCGTCTCTCCTCCGTTTACCGTCGGCCTTAAAAAAAAAAGTATAAACCGTAAATAATATAATAAATGTCTAAATCGTGCAGTCGGATAAATCGAAAACGTATCGAAAAAAATACAAATACATTAAAAAATTAATTCGTGTATAATATTATCAAAACGCACGATGGAGTTTTGTATTTTTCATACAAACGCGCCAAACACGTAAACGTGAACATAATATTGTTTAATACGCGATTCGGATAAGTGTTGTATAATTTTTTTTATAACATTATAATGGCGCGCGTCAATAATTTTTTTTTTTACGAATATTATTCGTGTTTTTTTACGTCTATGAAAATCGAGATCGTAACCGAAGCCGAGGCGTTTTTCGTGACATTTAAAAAAGGTACCATGTCTCGTGCGATATTGTTGTTCTCTTATTCGTCTCTTTTAAATATTATTCCGTTTTCGCCGTGGATCGTGCACTAAAACGTTTTCTTTTCAAAACACGGGCATGCACTGTGTAATTTATCGACGGGAAAAAAACGTGATTATTTATGTAGGTAAATGTATTTATTATTATTATTATTATTGTTTTTTTTGCTTCAACGAGTGCCGTACATGATATAATCTGACGATCCGCAAATACCGATAATCTATACGACTTGTATATATTATTGATGTTTACGCTACAAACACCAACAGTAATTTATACAACTACATGAGGTACAATAATACGTGGGTAATGTACAAGGGTGATTTTTCGATTGTGACCCGGTGACTAAACACGATGATTTTTGAGTAAATTTGAATTTTTCCAACCGGTATATTATTATCATAGACAGAATCGTGTACCTCAGAGGTGGCCAACTACTTCTAGATTCACGAGCCGCACAATAAAATTAAAAATATGTAAGAGCTAAGAGCAAAAATAAAATAAAATTAAAAATAGATTCTTAACTATTGTAATCCATAAACATAATCCAGACTTTAAAAAACATACAAAAAATTTCGTATTTGTTGCGTTAGAATATATTTAAATATTATAAATTCAAAAACACTATAGTTTTTCTATTAATTGTAAGAAAAAAAAAATTGTGTATATTAATAAAATATATATTTAGTTTCTTACGTTATACTACGAACCGCATTTTCACTTCAAATATCCACTAAAAAAAAAAAAAAAATGTTTAGTTTATTAAGGAATTTTCGCATAAGCGTTAAAAATGATTTTCCGTATGTTCGGCCGCGGCGATTCGAAAATCGTTCCGGCGCACCGTTTCGAACTCTGTCCCGCATTAATCGCCGTCGTCGTCGGGACGCCGCAATAAGTTCTCGTCGGAATTTCTCAGCCGTCGTCCGGCGGCACGTACCTCCGGGGTTAGGTCGGCGATGTTCGCAAATCAATTATAGGTTATTAAAATAATGTTGATAGGTATAAACTGTGTCGAAACCGCGGGTATAAGTTCAACAAACCCGGCATTATGGATAGTCGGTATTGGCGTGTGGGTGCAATCCCACCGCTACTTTATAAATAATAATTCAACATCAATCGGGTCTACTACCGCCCGTTATTGTTCGCGTACAAATAATAATCGCGCGAAGATGATATTTTTGCTTCATGTTGTAGTGAATGACAACGATTCGCTGTAATAGACTTTTCGCAATATTCTAATATTATACGGAAAGTCGTCGGGCGCGACGTAATCATTACAATATTGTTTTATTATGCAAGTTTACGCGTTCGTGTGCACGTCGTATACGCGTTTACTCATACCCACTCCTCCCAACAACAACAACAACAACAACAAAAAACCACTATAAGTTTGCGCGAACGCTCGTGAAAAATTAAATCAATAATAATCAGTTATTACAAGAACCTATTTTTCCGCGATATTAACCCTCCAAGCTCCGTAGTGACAAGCTGAGTTTTATGAAAAACAATTAACATGATCGGTCGGACTGAATAAACGAAACAACAAAAACCTCCGGTTAAAAGTTTAACAAAAAAATTAATTCAAATCGTCGAGTTAAAAAAATAAAAATAAAAATATATTAATTAACATCGTTTAAAAATGTCGAACAAAATTAAAACAATAAAAAACGGTGTATATGCAATTTAAATTACACCAGGTAGTCAATTAGTTAAGTGTTAAAAATATTACCACGTGACTTGCCAATATTCGCAAAAAAATCTAGAAAAATCAGCAGCAGCACCTTGTCAGAATGACAATGAGAAATGTATCATTTTTAGATTATCTGCAGTTTTGCTTTACTATATTTTATGTTATTGTTGTTAAAATCGACATAATAAAAAATAGAAAAGGGAAAAAACAAAAGTTAATTATTTGTAATTTGTTTTAATTTTATTTATTTGAGCAAGGTCAAACAATCGTGACAACTGCTGTTACATTTGTGACAAGTTCATCGTTTTGTTTGACAAGCACTTTTACACGAACAACTTAGGAATCCCCGACACCCCAATACGACAGTTTCGCATAAAGTTAATTCGTTTTGTTCACTTGTTCAGCGATATTGCATATTTCCTGAGTCAAACCATTGTTTCATAAAACCACATTGAGTTCCTACTCTATAATACAACTCATTATTATACTACACGCATGATTAAGAAAGGCGTACATCTTCGCACCATAGGTGGGTCACTGTTGTAGGTGAAAAGTTGGGAAGATAATAGGATAGAAATTTAATTTATATCTGTGTGCAACGATAAATTGCAAACGATTCTGAGCGAAGTAGTATTAGTCGTGTTTTTACATTGTTGCCATGGTAACATAGAAATCAACATAAATAAGAAAGAAATAATAAAACTCGAACTTGACGAAATCGTGTTTTTTCGTTATTTTTTAGTAGTTTCTGTCGCGTTGAAAAACTAATAGGTATATCGAAAAATGTCGTCTTTAAAGTATCAACTAAACAAAATTTGCTACTGGAAACAGTATAGAACTGTATAGATCCAATGAAATCACCTGGTAGAAAAATTGTTTATAGGAAAAAAGAAATAGACATCATTGTAAAACCTCTTGCTCCGCTAAGAATCAAAAAAAAAAACAAATACAATAAATAGTTGCGAATGCGGTAAATATTTTATTTCGGTACTCAGAGCGGCCGACTACCAAATCGTGAACAAAATTACACGGTGTCAAATTCGAGTGACCATTTCACGAAAAAAATTTTTACATGTCGTAAGATATTTTTGTATTTCACCAAGTGTGTACGAGGCGTTTCCTTTTCATGAAACGGACGACTTTTCATGAAAAGATCGATTTCACCAAGTGGCTGATCGAGAAACAACAAACGATTGGTCTCGGGCGCAATTACCGGGGGATACAACACATTTTGAGTACGGCCGGTATAAATTATAATATACGTATAGCGTGACCGAGATTAGTGTTCTATTATATATGCATACATAAGTATTGTTATAATAAATACGAGTGTATATTGTAAAAAAACGCGTAATAATAATAATATAAAGTAATAACGTTATCATTGTAAACGTTGTACCGCCCCGGTCCCCCGGGCAAACTCCTCGTACGTAGTGGGCAGCGACTGGGGCCCGGGTAGCCGGGGGAACCGTCCGTCCCCGTATTCGTAATTTATATTATTTTTCATTATTATAATGCACACGACGGCACATACGCTTTACAATATAATAAATATCGTCTATTCAATTATTGTACGCGTCTCGCGTACGTTATTATAAATGATATTACGCGTATAATATAAATCATAGCACGCATGCTCGTTATACAACGGCACGCAGCGGAGTATCATCGTGAAAAAACTCCGCACACATGACCCGACGAACACCGGCGCGTAACATCTCCCGACGTATTTAATTTATTATTATTATATTTTACGCGCAGGTTCGCCGGCGGCCAGGGATGATTATTTCCGGGCGGCAAATATTTTTATTTTTCTATTATCGGCGGGCCGGGAGTGTTGAACGTGAAAAAAAAAAGTAAAAAACCTAAAACTTGTTCTAGACGCGATATGCCTGTATAACGAAGTTGAACGAACCGGCAAAAAAGTTCGAGTTAGCCAAAAAAAAAAAAAAACATTAACAAATATACATATATAGTATAATTATTTATTTATTTATTTTTTTTTTAATATATATTATTGTTTGTATTATAAAATGTATAAAAACACATTAGTTAAAAAAAGTATTTATTTTTGTTTAACGTATTTTGATGTTGATCGCAACATTCGCTGTGAATCGTTCAGTTATATATATATTTCTTTTTTTTATTTAAAAAATTATACAATCCATGCAATTTGTTCAAGTATAATGAGCATAAGGGATGTTTTAGGTATAGTATAGTGTGGGAAGAACCAACCAGCGAAGGTTAATAATTTACAATTATTTATAATGTTTGTGCGTTTAGTTTATTAGGTCTCAGAACTATTGTCGTTTGAGTCTTCTAAGAGGTTTCCAGGGATGGAGATAGAAAGAAGATTTTTTACAAGGGGGTTGGTATGATTTTGCAGGCAATTTCTGAATTTGGTGTAATATAGTTTGGCTGTTTCAGTGACTTTAGGAATGTGGAGATCTATGTGAAGAGTGAGGTTAGAGATATATGGAGGAGCATTAGTTATGAGTCTGAGAATTTTTGATTGGAATATTTGTAATTTTGTGTATTTGATTTGTTGGCAGTGCCCCAGAGTTGTATACCGTACACCCAGATGAGTTTAAAAAGAAGATTATAGATATGAAGTTTGGTTTTGAGGGAAAGTTTTGAGGACTTACCGAGGATGGGTCTGAGAAGGTAGAGTAGGTATATTTAAAGCTGAAAAAGGTCCATCAATATATCGCCTCGATCATTATAATGTATCTGTGCTTGTTCATCGGATGAATTTATTTTCGTTTTTATAATTTTATAAATAAAATTGGAACTATTTGTTATCCACGATAATATTCGAGTCAAACACGATTTTTTTGTTTGCATTGTTTAAATAGAAAATTCTAGGGACCGGAAAAAAATTTTCGAGGTATCGACGATTTCGAATTGACCAAGTCCGGCTGTATATATATACAATTATATCAAAATACTCTGTCTTTTTCGAGTTATTTACGAGGTTTAGGAGGCGGATAAAACGTTTGTAATTTATGTTTATCGATGTTTTAAGTTCAAATATGTTGAAATCCGTAATTTTGCGTCGATGTAAAATCGGCGGTAATCGCGACCAATAATACGGTTTCAATTCCACGAACACGTACAACGCGCAATACGCGATTCGTTTCAAAAGAGTTCATACGTAATCAAATAAATAAATATTAACGATTCCGCCGTCCGTCCCGAAAAAAGCGAGTACTAAATATTAATATCGTAATAAATATTCGTATTATAATAATTCATACTAATTGGGGCCGGGTATATTATTTATTATCGAAGTTGTTTCGGACACGCGAAAATGCGGCTTGCGCGTTCTTCGACGTACGCACTAACGTGCAATAATATCCGTTTGCCCGTTTAATTGATACCGAATTTTTTTTCGGATAAAACACGCGTAATACTCGAGAAAATAATAATAATAAAAAAAAAATAAAAATATTCACACATCAACGTGCGGGTTTCCACTTATATAACGTTATGGTAATTGACGGGGAAAAAAACCCGTTTCGGCCGGACCGATATATCGACGCGACATGATATTATAATAATATTTTTTATCGTCGATTGTTCTGTAATATTATTACACGATATCGCACCTATACCGGAAGTCATACGTACCATGTGTGTGGAGGGGGGTGGCAGCCGTACGGTAAACGGGTGCGGTTGATGTTACCTCAAAAATAACACACGTATCATTATAGACGACGTGTCCAAAAATTTCGGATAATCTTCGCGAGTGAAACCGCGAGTAATGAATGTGGTAATATTATTTTTGCGTTGATATTTTTAAGGTTTAGTTTTTGTGTACGATAATAGCACGCGATAGTACACGCATACGAACAGTAACGTACTGGAGGGGATGAGAGGACCTAGGAGAATTTCGATCCTATTTGATACAATTCCTATAGATAAAACAATAGTTTCAAAACATTTTTTTATCGTAGCGGGTAGTTACATATATATATATATATATATATATATATATAAAACGTATGAAATTGTATTAAAAAAATTCATGAAACGATATGTTTGAGAAAGTGAAATGACAAATGGCTTTTCTCGCCGCGGTTAATTAACGTCCGTATAATAATTCGGAAGTAATGTTTTTGTCGTTAGTATACCGGATAATACACATACACATATGTTTTATCCGAAAAGACTAAAGACTGTGCTAAAGACTCGAAAACAGAATAATATAATAATAGATCTGTTAATATTTCGAATTTTCGCTAATTATGTTTTAGAGAAATTAAAAAAAAAAAAAAAAAAAACATATTTTCAAATCGAGTTTTGGAATTTTTATTCATTGTAGACACTAAAAGAAATCCGATATTAAAGCAAATACAATGATTTTGTACTAGTTTTTATCGAAATTATTTGACTACATTTTAGGATGCGATATATTTTGTAACTTATTGCACGAGAAAAGGTTCTTAACATTTGATACGAAAATCGTTAGGTTAACTAATGTACAAATATAATAGAAGTAATAAGGAGGTGAGGATTACAAAGGGCGGAACATTCTTTGTAAGAGTCAGAACGACCTAATAAAAACGGTAATGGGTCAGAATCCGTGTGGAAAAAGACCTCTAGGAAGGCCCAGAACGAGATGGCGAAATCGTAATAAAAAAAATATGAGGAATCACTGAGTGGAGGACTGGATTACTAAACGACCTGGATACGAACTGGAAAGGAAAAGTAACGTTTAAAGAAATATGAGATGATTGATGATGGGTGAAATAGGATGGAGTTAGAGGCCTGTACAAACCAGCCAAGAAGATTTTTTTTTTTTTTCCATAAACGATCGAGTTCAAATTTCGACGGAATTTGTTCGTTAAAAATCAATACAATATTTTCAATTTAAATTTAACAAAAAGCAATTGACTGAACACTGCTGAAAATCGTATTTTTCGATGATTTATCGTGGAATAATAATAAAACTAATAAACACTAATAATAAACTGCCTACAGTACGATTCTAACTTTCCAGCCTATAAAATATTTTTATTTTTTTTGGCCAGCATGGCGCAACATTATTACTGGTTTTTTGAATAAAACGTTACTCTGTCCAACTTCTCGGCGACAGGGCCTTTGAAATTTTGTAAACACTAACCGATATCATCTCTGAATGTCTGGCTTTCTTTTTCAAAAATGTTTTGGGGAAATATGTTAAAAAATCGTACCCAAACCAGAAATACGGCCTAATTACGTATTGGGTAATATACCGATTGTTTTCGGCGGGGGGGGGGGAGTCGTACGTTCGAATCAAATGTTCGAGTTCATTAATAATAATAATAATAATAATAATAATAATGTTAATGATAATAATAATAACAATAATGATAATAATATAAAGCTCTCGGTAATAATGCCGCGGTTACATGTATGGTGGACGGTACGGAATCGTGTTTGGAAAGCGTACTCGTATAATAATATTATACGCGAGCTCGTCCGTTTTTGACGTTCGATCAAAAGGTGAAACAAAAACCAGACGGCGGCGGCGTTCTCTCACGGTCCGCAGTCACCTCCGGAGGTATACGGACGTATATTATTATTATATTATATACAAATATATTATGCGATTCAGAGGGAAAAAAAAAAACAATTTTTAAAAAAAATTACCATCGCCAATTATTATCGATAGATTTCTAATGCCGGCGCCCATGCGGCGTGTACGATCGGTTGAACTTTATACATCGGTTTTCTACACACGCCAGTGAGTATTCTAAACGCGCTCCGTAACAATATTATTATCATTATTATTATTATACCGTAGTTATAGGAGGCGTGATCTGCGTAACGAATTTATAAATAAAAATAAAATTCAATTTATCAATAAAGTTTAGGTAAAATCAAAAAAAAAAAAAAACCTCACAAAAAAGTGCTTTACGCGTAAAACAATAAATTTAGTAATTAATATTATAAAATAAACAAATTATATCAATATATCAATGAGAAAATGACATGGTTAGGTCCTACCCTATCCTACCCTATCAATGGTCTTGCTCTCAACCAGCTGCTTGAAATTTTTAGTTTGATTAGTGCACGCTATCTTCATTATCATGTTCAGGCGTTCGTCGATGAGTCAGGTTCTGAATTTGCTTTTTATTTTTGAATAACACACTCACAGATGTATGTGAAACCAAATATCGTACACATTTTCATTACCAATAATTTCAAACTCGTGTATTTGATTTCCAATACATATTTTAATCAAAATTCATCGTAAGTAGAGTCATTAGGTAAGATGGAACAATACAAGTCCATCGACTCGAGTAAAAACTGTCTGTTTTCAGTTCCAAATTTTTTTCTTTTAGTATTCATGTCCAAATAAAAAAAGTAGAATTTTTATAATAAAAATCAACACTACCACCAAGCACGTAAATTCCGAACAAATAAGCACTCAGAAAAAAAACTGTACAAAAATAAGAAATTACATTTATTATCGTTTTTATTTTCCTACTTGTTTGCGGTCCGCCATTTGGTGACTCCTGGCATATATATTACAACGAAAGAACGAAACGATAAAGGGGGAGTGAGGGGCAAAATAATAATAGATTTTCAGGGGATATCTCGAACGCGGTCCGTTTTTTTTTCTTTTTTACCTTTTTTTTTAACGTAGCCAAAATAACGTCATCAGTCTTAAACCGACAAATCATTATATTAAACCGCCCGAGTGCGTCCTCGGTCAAAACCTATATTTAAGATAAAACGTAGAACAATTCTGAGCGAAATTCGATAAATCGCATTCGGAAAATCGACATAATATTTTTGAACATTTTACCACGTCTAGAAAACGCGTGGTTTTTAATTTCCGTCCAATTTCTGTAGTTATTTTTAATCGAAGCGTAACGTAATTGTGTAAATATTCTTGTTTTACCGGGTTTTCCGCCATTATTAACAAGGAAACTATAAAGGAAATACCAGTGTAAAAAATATGGCCACAACCCCGATATGCCAACTAGATAGGCAAGCAAATGCCCATAAAGTTTATTGTGATATGGGAGCGAGATTTCTAGTCGAAAATTTGTTCACAGATGACGGAGAAAAAAAATCAATATATAGATACATTCCGGGCTATTGTACTCAGAATCTATAACCGGAAACGAAATGAATGGTTCCATGTTAAAATATCTAAACAGAACTAACAAAAGGTCCCCAGTATTTATATGTCCAGAATTTAATACCCATTGTAAAAAATTTCCAAATTATTATAAGAACGTCCAAAAACATGGTCATCTAATAAATAGTTATTTTAACTACAATTAAATAATAAATAATATGTATTTTAATGATTGAAAAAAAAAAACTAATTTAATTATTAGATAGATAAGCAATTTTTTATTATTTTTTTTGTTGCAATTTGGACGTTCTTATATAATAATTCGAATATTTTACACGTTGGACGCGCGTAAATATTATTGGCCATTGCCGATATGTCTGGGAGATTTAAAGTGCTCGCGGACACGAAATTCTGGACGTTTCAACTGAGCATCCGAATGAATTTCGCACGCGTAATAATAATAATAATAATAATAATAATATTATTATCGTCGTCGTCGTGGTCGTGTTTTAAGATAGGCCGTGGACTCGGCCCCGCCGCCGTCGCTGACAATATTATTAAGAGTGGTGGAACCGCGCGAAGAAAATCGACAAGAAGCAGAGGACCCTCGTGCGCCACAGCTGCTCATCACTTTTACCCAGACGATCTTCAGTACGTTCGCGCTGCCGGGTGAGTTTATACAAATGCGCATCGCACACCGTAGTCTGCAGTCGCTAAACAACAAGGATACGTCTGACACCGCCGCCGCCTAAACAGCACAGGTAAATCCACTTTGATTTATTTTTATTATTACTTTTTTTTTTTTTCGACAAATATTAAATAACGTTTCGTGTGTATATTTTACATAAAAAAAAAAAGAAAAAAAGTGGCATTCAATTCCTTTGTCCGATATCGAGAAACGCTTACGCCGTCGACATTATGTTTTCGCTTTCTTACACACTCGTCGCACGCCGACCTAATGCCGTTTACGAAAAACTGAGACTTCGGTTTATTTTTTTTTTCTGCAATCATTGGAGTAAAAACGTCTGTCGGTCTGTGGATTATTACGATTGTACTATTTAGATTACTATAAACACCGCGATCACACTAGTATATTTTTTATCTTAAAATCGGTTAAAACGCGAAATAAAATATAAAATAGTATCCGGGGCGTTCGTCACTAAATAATTATTTGTCTGACCTAATTTACAACGAGTACAGATTTTTTTTTTTATAAGTTTTGTAATTACGAAGAAAACAAAACGTTTTATAAAAATATATTATAATGCGCTCGCATACAAAAACATTTAACACACGGTTCTAACCGTTCTTTAAAAAAAAAAAAAAACTCAGGGCCTAGCCTGTATAATAAGTAAGCGAGTAAGTAAGCGGCAGCTGCTGTATATATTATAGGCGTTATCAAAGATGGGAATGATAAACGAGGAGGATATTGTTGGCGTTATGTAATTATTAATTATTCATCATCGATTAGGTGGTTTTTTTTTTATAAATTTTTACGGATGCTCGTGAAATACGCTCGCTTACGGATATCTTGTGTACGACATGCGGTAACAACTCGTCTTCAATGAATAATAAAACATTTTTCGTCGACGGCGCATGCTGCGGATATGTTACGGGTAGGTACCGGTCAGACGGCTCCGCGACGCGCAGCGTGCGATCGCGTGTATACTTACGTAATTCAATTCGGTATACTTAAAAGTAATTGGTACGTCTATAAATCCGAATCGGTTGTATATTACTCACGGAAAATCAAAAGAAGCAACAAAAAAAAAAAAAAAAAAAGCGAGAAATAAAACTTCTATTCCGCACTTAATATTCTTTTCGTGTAGTGGTTTCCTCCCCCCCCACACCCATCAAATCGATTTGTCGACAAGTGTTGTCGTCGTCGTGAGAACATATACGTAGAGATATAAATCACGAATATTCTCGGCCGCGGAATATATTACGATAAATAATTCAATCGATTTTTTTTTTATATATATATATATATTATAATTCCCGCGATCCCGTCGTCCGTCGCCAGAGCCCTAAAAAAAATAATTACGAGGTATTTTATTACACGCGATACTATAAGAGCGTCGTATTTTTTTTCCTCACGAATGTTTTTCAATTCGAGTAAAACAAGTTTCGTTACCGTTGAAGTATATATTCACGTTTTTGTCGTTTTCATTAGTTTAACGAAGGTCAAAACATAAATATTATATTACATATAATGTAATAAACATCGATCACGAAAACTTCGGAAAGAAATAAAACCGCTTATGCTGGATTTCGTGAGAACCGTTCTGTCAACTGTTGGTTTCGTATTAATCTCGGTTTTCAGCGACGATACTAAAATTTGTATATTTTAATTTTTTAATTTAGTGTAGGACTAAGAAACACAGAGTAACAGTATAACGTCACGATAACAGGAAAATTAAAATACTTTTTTATACTATAGCAAAGTTATAATTGGGTTAATCATTATCAGTTCTGCAAATTGTGCACAACTGAAATAAGTTCAGCGACTCATAACCTCTTGGTTATGATAATAATTTATTCGATTTACAGGGCCAACAGTCAGTTGTCAGTTCTCTATGGTGCGTTATTACGATAGAATTACATATATTGTATGTTATAGATGAAATAACACGAAGATCCAGAATTTTTCATTTTTTTTGTTGGTCAATAAACTGTTATTAACGGGATTAGATACCGATGATATTATATATTTATTTTTTTGTTTAATACGTACGAAGCAGCATTGTGATCTGCAACGGTCAACCGATCGGCGCAATAAGAATTCTAAAAACCGATTCCAATCGAATTGGTCAAGTGTGCTTACACGTCATCGGCTAGACCGATTTTTCGTATTTCCGTACTTAAGTTCAAAAGTTTGATTTTAAAATATACACAACAACAAAACTAAAAAAAAATTATATTGAAAGTAAAACTGGTTTAAAGTTGTTGTGCGTTGGACAAGAAAAAACAAATTGCGTCCGATATAATTACGCGTTCGTATAATTATATTAACATTTAAAACGATTTGATTATCGAATAATAACGAATTTGTATTAATAGCCGTTCGAAATTGGCTGGGTAATATTTATTATATAAAAATATAATTTAAAATATTCAATTCCTCCGCGTAATATTCCCGTTTGCATCTTTTCCCGTTTGATTAACAATTCAGAATACCCAATATTCGAAACTAGTTTTCGCAGAGATGACCGGCAAACATAGTTTTAATCAAAATACTTACATAGAGGCAACGATTTCGTAACAATATTAATATTGTGTTTGTATACTCCTATGCATTGGAGTATTTATGAATAAATAATAATAATAAACAAAAAAAATGCGCATAACAAACAAAGAACGGTACGACGAGTACGCGGATAGAACTGCAGTTTCGTCAGACGGAATTAAAACAATAAAAATCGGTTTTTTTTTTTTTTGTATTTTAATTTATTATTTATTGTATTAGGTCTTGGGTTGGGCAATAATACGGACTTAAATACGAATTACGATAGTATATACATAATATACTATATTGTTCGGGGGCTGCAATGCAGAAAATCAGAACACCTACTATTATTACTATTCCGATCGTTCGTTTATAATACAGATTGTACGTTTATAATACGTAGCTGATGATAATCTCGATGTTGTAATTTCCAAGTACGCGTGTACCCGTACGAATAAAGATATTCGGAATATTGTCTAGAATTATTATCGTTTTCGCGTATATATATATACGTATATGTAACATAATAATTTAATTCCGACCGTGCGGTATAGAATATTATAGGTTTTCGACTCGAAAAACTATATAACATCGCGTTATACGTTTCGCGGGCGAAAAAACTCAGTGGCGTTTATCGTTATAACATTCCTCCTGTATATATATATAGGTAGGTATGTACAATCGATGCGACGATCAAAATAATTCACCCGACGCATGATTTTATACTTTCTCCTGGGATTAACGTATATTATATTACCGCCAATCTGTGCACGACACACTGCATATATATATATATATATATATATACACCACTACCACCATTTATTATTATAATATTATTCGAAATGAAAATCCGATTGTTCCGATTTTATCCGCTTACGCGTATACTGCGCGTATTTTATACATATTGACAGTGACGTACTCGGATGGGGACTAAGGGGACTACAGCCTCTCCCATTGGCTGTGTTAAAATACAAAAAAAATGAATAAATACAAACTATTCAATTACCATAATAATCATTTTGCACTATACAATTATGTATCTTGCAAAATAACTTCATGAACTGATTTAATAAATGTAGATATATTTCGACTATTATTATATACATATTATTTCTATTAACTATAAGTATAAATGTATAACCCCCCACCACCACATCACCACCGCCCACATTGAAAAATCCTGGGTACGCCACTGAATATTGGAGGAACCCAAACAAAACCCACGTGGAGCGTGTATAAATCGGACGATTCACTAGACCGAATTACTCGTTTCGAAATGCTTGTCTTAGGACCCGATCCAGGGTTGTAGTCACTTGAGGGCCCCTATTAGATGGAACATTTAAACAATAAAACTTGGTGAACGTTTCTTATTTTGTAGGGGACCTTTATATTTTGAATTCTGTCTCCTTAAATCCCACTGTGACACGTCTTGTTCGAACATTTAACCGCCTCTATTATATTCGGAGCGGATATAGTCAAGTCGTAATAGTTTTCAGGCCAGTGGCCTTCTCCTCCTGTAACGATGATAAATTTCACACACTACTACAGTTATACTCACCACTTGTTATAGCGTGCGACACAAGTACAAATCCTCGACGTTTCCCGATTGTTTAGTTAATATATCTTGTTAAAAATAAAATTCAGTAGTTGTGAATAAAATACACTTTACATTAATTCGCTGTAAACTCAACTCCTCGATTATTATTTACTCGGCCCGTGCATACGTGAACTAGGCGAAAAAGGGTGGGCAGGGCAACCGCTTGGAAATAAACGTTTAGGCCTCGGAACTTAATGACAAAAAGAAGAAAAAAAGAATAATTATAATAATAGTTTACTCGGAGTATTAAAATTAGTACCTTCTTTATGTCCCGGGGCTACCAGAGGTCTTTGCAGCATATATAATATTGTTATTATAATCGAAGAAGACGACGCGAGACTTTTCTAGTCTCGCGGTAAAAGTGTCGTCCTTGAAGGTCGACGGCGGGGGTGGGAAGGTCGGGAGGTGAAATCCAAGCGATCATCGTGAGTCGTGATGATACATTTGTGAATGCGCGTGGGTACGACGGCAACAGTATAATACAAAAAACTGTATATAGAAATCGGCCCATAAATCTCGGGGTGTTTGCAACGACCGAAATGGCCGTGTACGATAGGATATGGAGAGCAGCGTAAAACAACCTTTTTTTTTTCTAGACGATCGACATCATAAATAAAATATACCCGCGATCCAACGTTTTTCTGCGGTAAAAAAAAAAAAAAAAAGCATGTTAGCGTTTAAAACAACCGACGAACATAGCCTATAAAAGTGGCATTGTAGAGTAGTCGACTAAACGCCAATAAGAGAACAAATATCAATTGAACAAAATGTACAAGACAATCTCGATTGGCGTTTTTTGAAACACGAATTATTATGCAAAAACCCTGCGGTTTTAATTTTAATACACTTTCGACGACGATTCAAATATATATTTTAGATAATATTGTCCGCCGATAGGTTC
This sequence comes from Tuberolachnus salignus, assembly GCA_956483605.1. Lineage (NCBI taxonomy): Eukaryota > Metazoa > Arthropoda > Insecta > Hemiptera > Aphididae > Tuberolachnus > Tuberolachnus salignus. The sequence goes on from OY101437.1 coordinate 15,458,249, forward strand.
GTCTCCGATGCGTTTCCGATAATGCGGGTGTTTTATCTGTCTAACTTTATTGTTTGAAAGGCACTTATTTTCAAGCGAAACCGTTTTTTTTTTTTTTTGAACTAATTACATTCATGAGGATATAAATTCTAAGTACGTTTCCGACCAAAGTTTTCGTGTAGCGTTCTGAAATCGGAGAAGCGATAACAAATTAGAATTTACACGTTACAGTCCGAGAAGCCGGCTCATGATCCTAGACTTTCCCGTACGATTCCGTAACAGTTTTATCCCTCGAAATGCCAAAACGGCACTTGATGAAGCTTCGCTAATCCCGAAATCTTCCGACTTGTCGTCGTGCGAGCAAAACAATTTTTCGACGACCATCTTCGTTTTTTTTTAGCAATTCAGGAGTTCTTATAGTCCCCGGGTTATACACGATGTTTCGTCCTAAAATCATTAACCATTTTACCAAAGAAAATCGACCCCGTACGAGTTTTATTACAGTGACCTACCGGTAAAAAAATACGCAAAACTCGGCGGAGTTGACAAAAAAAAAATAAATAAATAAATAAAAAAGTGACTCGTCCGAAAACGTTAATTAGATATTATATACACACCATAATAATGGAATATAAACGATGACTCGTCGGTTTTTTCCATCGTCGTTTGTGCGTGTCCCATCGCGGAATACTATATACGACGTACACGTATTACAGCGTCTTCGGAATACTTAGACACATGTGTGTACCTATAACATATATAAATACGACACGTACTTTCTTCCGGAAAGACGCGGAGACGACGCGACGGCGGCGGTCGTTATACCCTCCGCGATATAGGAAAACGGAAGAGAAAGCGAGCATTACTATATTATAATATATTATCTATACAGTAAGTATACGAGCAATAATACAAGTATCGTACCGACTGGTGCTATATAGCTGCCGCTTTTTACCGTATACGTTCATGCGGACCCGCGCGCCTCGGCGTTGGCGCCGCGTGTCCCGGGAGGGTCACGCTGGACACCGGGTCAAACGCGACCGGTGGCTGCGTCGTTGCACTATACGCGTTATGTTTTATTAATAATATTATGTTTCACCTACGCGAAACGCGTTAATATTAGTACATATAACCGGCGAAAAAAAAATATATTATCTGTGTGTAACTTGTCGGTCGCGTGGCCCGAGGGCTTGTATGTATAATATACTACCCGAGAAAGAGACACAGCGAGAAATCGAAAGTCGTCGAGGGGGGCCAAAGGTCGGACACGGCGGCGAGCGGACTTACGACGGCGTTACGTAAACGACCAGCGATGACGAGGCCAACGTCGTCGTACACGTCCCGCGAAAATCGCGCGGAGGACAAACGACAGGAAACGGCGGCGGCGGTCGTTCGGAAGTTTACGATTACAGTGGTTAACTTGGAGTTGAAGGGACCGGCGAAAATGTTTGAGTTAGTCATAGAATTCGAGTTAAAAAAACAAATTAAAATGTTTTATTTATAACGGTACAATATTCATTACAATATTTACACACAAAGTATAATTATGAATTATTATTATTATTATTATTATTATTTTTCGTATCATCAAATTAATTTAAAAAAAAAAAAGTATTCATTTTTGTTGTTTCGCGTTTTTTGTCGTTGATCGCAGCTGCATTCGCTGTAAATCGTTCACATTTTGTTTAAAGCTAAAAAAAGTTCATTACCTCTTGTTGGTTTTCGATAAATCGCCTCAATCCATTATAACAGCGTAATATATTAGGTAACGAACCTCAACATTTTTTCGTCCGTTTTTGTAGATTTCGAACGGATTGTAATTACAATTTAGAAACACGATGGTTAATATTAAGAGATTTCAAAAGTTACTGGCACTATATAATTTAATATATATAAGTGACGTTTAAAAATGGATTACTCACATTTTCGCATTATAAGATATGGTGTTATGAAAAAAAAAAAAAAAAAACGTAACTTGACTTTAAATTTGCACCTATAGGTATATTGTTTCTGTAGATTTATGCAAACTTGTTCGAGGTAAAAAAAGCTTGGAAATTTCTTACAGTTTGTTGTGAGATAATCGTTAGGTTTCTATATCTCCACCTATCGGACCAAAAATATTTTGAGTACATTTTAATTTGTTTTTTTCTGTCAAAACTTTGTATCGTTAAAATGTTCTCTCCAACCGCCGTGCAGCAATTTATCGACTGGCTCTCGGGGTAATTTCTCAACCGTACTAATATAGGCAGATACAGTGTATAGTTTCACCAATCATCTTTTAAGTACCTCGTTTTATTATTTTTTCTCATTTTTTTACGACCATCGTACGCAATTAATTTTCACTAAAATATTTTACGCGATTATAATGAATTGATAATTTCGTCGTTATAATGGAAACGGCGTAACGACGTTTAATAAAATCGTAAATCGTAATAAAATAATACATTTTATATTACGAACTAAAATCGCCGTATAATTTTTTTAAGTATATTTAGGAAAAATACCAACCAGATAAAATATCTGTGGAGATGGGAACGTATCGCATACAAGTGTATATAGTCCCGACGATGTAGTTTTTAATTTTCATTAGGTTTTATTCAATCAATCTATTCGAATCGCAATGGCTTTTTTTTTATCTCGTTATTTCTGGTATAAACTGGCTAGTTTACGGGACACCCAGACGTTTTGCAAATTCGTTGTCCGTACGAAAAAAATATTAACAGCGCGATCCAAATCCGTGGGCTCGAGCCGTCTTATGCGTATTGAAATTATGGCGATTGAGTTTGCGGATTGTAACAATACTATTAAATCATGCCGTATAGAAATACTATAATACGAAAATTATTTCACTATATTAAAGACGACAACATTTACTCTATGTTTACAAAGAGGGATTTTTTTGATAGCTCTTTTCTGGACAATCTATTCATACTATAAAATATATGTATTTATTATTGTAATCTTAACAGCAAATTGTAGAACTATAATATCAAAAAAATCATTCTTTGAAAACATAGTTAACGCGGTCGTCTTTAATATGGTGAAATAATTTTCGTTTTATTTCTAATAGATCCCGGAGTGTATTGTTTACAGAACGAAAATACATTTTGTGTTATATTGGCCGACTAAAAGGACGGGACGAAGAAAAATGCCGCAGCGTCATTTTATTAAATGTAACCGCGTGTCGAATGTGTTTAATTTCACTGAAAATATTACCGATACGATATTATGTCATAAGAGTAGGTACAGGTATCAGTGTCATAATACAACAATTCGGGCCTGCCCCTTCCGCAAAAATAAAAAAACGATCCCCAAAAATATATCTTGTTGAATATATTTTTTTTTTCTAACAGTTAAATTTGCTTTAGGGAGTATTAGAAATAAGGGTCCCAAATTATCGTGGCACCTCCACCCGTGACGTTGGTCTGCGGGCCCTGAGTTACGCGGCTAATAGGTATATCGTATTCGGGCGATTATTGTAAATGCGATCTCGGTGTTACTCGTACGTTTTCGAAACGTCCGACCCGCATTCCGTCGTGAACCATTGGACTGTTAACGACCGTTTATAATTAGGCGACCTATCGTTAAAATGCAATATTATTGTGGTCGTCGCCGTCTGGTCGGGTGTCATCATTCGCCGCCGAAGACGACGACACATTTTTCAAAGAGTACACACACGCGTTCGGCCTCCCTTTCTCCGTCGCCTCTTGCGACAGACTTTTCGCACCGAGGTTTTGCCGCGCGAAGGCCGACCGAATTATTGAACTCGCATGAAATGCTCGTAATATTCGAGCGACGGGTCGAATTTTTTTTTAAACAACAAAATACGAATTACACGCGTTCCTCCGTGCGGCCGGAAATTTACAAAAAAAAAAAGAAGTTGTATATTGCTAAAACATTTCTATATGCTAAACTATTCTATACACGTTGTTACCAACTGGATTATTATAATTTGTTTTTCTTTTGCAAATGTCGATGAGGTTTTTAAATTTTTCAAACGTTTTTCTCTGCTCGTGGGTTGGATGCGTATAAGAGTATTTATTTTTATATCGGGAGGATGTTGAAATCACTAGCGGATCCAGGGGATGTGATAGGCGGATCAGGGTGATTAATTTAGTCATTCCAATAGGTATAATGTGTATACTACTGTAAGCACTAAAGTGGGATGTATACGTATAATATGCAAAATAATGTTTACCCCTCTCCCCATTGGTTGGGGCTTGTTGAGGACCGCATCCGGTTAAAACATCGACAATTTGACTTACTTAGAACGTCTCCGGCGTGTAAAACTTAAAATTGCTTGAAATTTCCCACGCTCGTTCGATTTTTTCTGAATACAACAAATAGCGTCTCCTTCCCCGGAATGTCTACCCTCGGGGCGAAGGCTCGCGAAAAGGGAAAGCTCGTGTTGAACACGGCCCGACCGAAAACGGATATACGGTAATAATCGTCGCCGATATAACGGAAACGTACTTACCGAACGACGACGGTTACACGGTCGAAGAAATTTTTTATTACGATTTACGCCGTCGTCGTCGTCGTCGCCTTTAGGCACACCCGCGCGCGTCCGACAATTACCGCCGCAGTCCCGGAGCCGATTGTTCGTTCGCGTGATGCGATTACAGTAAAATAATAAATAATAATTTAAATACATTATATATACGCGATGTAATACAGTTAGCGCCCAACGACAATAGATTCCCCTCGGGTCGTATATATATAAATACACAACATGCACACGCCATCGGTTGGGTTTTAGGTTAGGTTCGGCCAAGCCGGCGCGTCGCCCGGACTCGCATCACGAGCATCGCAGCATTTCCGATCGGAAACGATACAATTACGCGGCGCGATTTCGCGTGACGGACGTGACCGGAATAAAAACACGTCCAGATAAGTGACCGTGGGGTGTAACTCGGCGTTTAAAAAAATTCATGCGAATTTCTGTTCGCCCCCGCGACATATATTTTTTATGTTATACCGTCGTTTGTAAACGATGACAAAACGACACTCGCAACCGACGATTTGATCGTCACTATATAGATAAAAGTATTATTATTTTCACGCGCTACGAACAACCAGATATTAGATTAGGTATATATTCAAAATCAGTAGTCCTACATTTTTTTTTAGCGATTATACGCTTGAAAAGACTTGAGACGTAACGTGGATGGTTTTTACCAGACTACGGAGTGTTATCTGTTTTTTTGGACCATCTCCCCCTCCAATAAATCCTAGCTGCGTCACCGGTATACGTCCTTATACCTGTAGAACCTAAACCGATGAAGCGATATCAATAAAACGCGAGTGTTTATATGAATTCGTTAGAATCTCGCGAGTGTTTAGCAACAATAAGTTTATTGTCACCGTGACGAGGGAAACATTTTATTTTGCGATATAGTTCGCGTTTCGTAAACCGAGAATATATAAAAAAAGTGGGTTTACCCGTGACTTCACCACTGATCAAAATCTCGACCGGATTTTGACGAAATTCGGTAATAATCTTTTCGATACGATTGCTCCTGTCACCTCCCTAACCTCAAATACGTGCCCGGTCTGCTGACAAAGACCCGTAACGCAGAACTTTCCTACTTTCAGAGACCACGAGAAGAATTCCTCGGATATTTGCTTGTTTTTTTTTTTTTTTGCGATTTACAACGATTATTATTTATACTCGCCGACACACGGGCCAGGATTCATACAATTTTAACAATATATATATATATATATATATATATATTATCTTTTCGGAACTTATCCTTCGGCACCGGACAAAAAAAAAACACACTCGAAAATGACTTCTCACCCACACACGCAGAGTAGATCAAAGTGAACAAGTACACGACAAATACGTACGGGGCCGCGGGACGCCTAAAATCGAATTACGATGTTCGTCCGCGGACAAAGCGGCCGACCTCACACCCTCGAGTGAATTACTTCGGAGTCTTTTCGGCAAACTATATAATTTCGATTATTATTATTATGCGACCCGAGTTTCGATTATAAAATATACGATTACGCTCGCGGACAATTACCACGACGATATAATCACGACGACGATAACGATAATAATTATTATAACAATCCGGCCGCGAAACAATGGATCGTGCGGATACATAATATGATATATAATAATAATAATAATATCGTATCGTACAATATTCAGACGGAATCGCGAACAACACTGCGACGTGACGGTCGTCCTCGATACAGATCCGTTTTCGTCCGGAGGAATAATATTATTGTTATTATTATAGAGTCGCACGACGATCGGGTTAAACGGAACTAATTCGAATTTTTTTCCATTTTTTTTTTAACGAAATTCGCAGTCGCAATAATATAATAATAATAATAATAAATTTTATTATCGAATCCGTGAGCGCAGCGACCCCGGCCCGATACCCTACTCGTGGCGTCTTCGTGAGTCCTTGCCGCGGCTTCTTGGATCATCTCCGTTTTTTTATTTTTTTATTTTTTTTTTTTTTTATAATGTGGGAACCGTCGGTAGGTATTATAGGCATGTTAGTGCACGTCAGTTGGGTAATCGAATTGCGGGTTTCATAATGACGACAACGACAACGATGTGCTCGTTTAATAATAATAATAATAATAATAATAACAATAAAGTGCCGTCGGGCCGTTTTCCACGCCGGGGCGGTTCACACACATGCGCAGTGTCCATTGTTGCGGTGAAAGTGACGATTTTTCGCGGCCGTGTCTTTTCCCGCCACCCGGCCCGCGAGTTCCAAAAAAAAAAAAAAACAATCCACGTGATAAAATCACAAACGCGTCGCGTCTCATACGATATTTTCAAACGACATCACGACCCACGTCCGTTGTATTAATTACGCGTATATTGATTTTACTAAGTGATCTGTGAACAACTTTTCTACCGGAAACCTCGCTTTGCAATCGGAAACCGACGAAAGAGCTTTTTCGGGCTTGCGGAATAAATCGCGGCGTTTCGAAACACGATTAACCGAAGTTTGCTCAGAATCGTGTTAAATACTATAGATATCAATTAAAAACGCCTCTCCTTCACCTTATCAGCGGTCTACTTACTTAAACTATCCGGTATGAGGGTTTTTTGTTCGCTTGACTGTCTAGAAAAAAAAAATATATATATTAAAAATTAATAACACACAGGAAAAAAAGTCCGAGGGAAAAAAACCTAACCCGAAAATATAAAAACATGTTTCGTACAGTAAAGTACTCCCTCTTGCGCAGAATCGAAAATAAAAACGACTTGAATTCATAATTTTTACCGTTATTTCATTTTAAAATATTAACCCGTTAATTAATAATACGCCAGTCAACAACCGTATATACGGGGCGAGTGGACCAAACCGATTTTATTGAACTATTATTTCCCTGGGATTTTTTTTTTTTTGTTGACTTTCTCGTTTCGAATTATCGTCATCGACACGACCTATATAAGGAAGAGTTCGATTATAATATTTTGACCCGGCCGAATAATCGGTATAATCGTTATGAAGCGGCATTAAGTGCCTTTCGAGGTATCCCGCTACAATATAATATTTCGTCGGACTATTTATCATCGTGTCTGCCACCGCAGCAGCTGCTATTATCCGAGGTGCGGGTTCTCGAGCTCGTGCGCTTTCGATGTCGTATTATATTTTATTCAAACCCAGGCTAAACCTGAATTTTGTATAATCTTTTTATTTTTTTTTTTTCTAACCACGTGTGATCTATGACCGGGCTGACCGCGCCTTACTGTAAAGCTATAACCGCCGATCGCCAATCTGTTTTCTCCGATATATTATTATTATTATTATTATAATATTACAAGATCGTTTGGACCTACATTATAACTAGGGCAGTGAAGTTATTGCATTTGCATCTTTTTTTCAGATGACTATATTCATTGCTATGTGAGCTTAAATATAAATTTATACACAATTTGGGCTGTTTTTCATTATTTTCGTATAATTTTAAGAATATTTAACTTGATATATTAAAAATAAAAATGAAGTAAACGTAGCAGTGTATAAATGTATGTAACGGTTAAACATATTTATAATAATACATATTTCTATATTTCTATTATTTTATTTTTTATTTTCTTGTTCTTCAAATAAACATTATTATCGACCATCGTTGATCGACAATCATTTATGTTTAAAATAGTCATGTACCGATATCGTTGTAATTTGAATCGATGTTATTTAGTAGGTCGTTAACACTGCCGCATCTATTTCGTCCATATGAATACCGAAAATCAATCCGTTTTCAAGACAATTTTCAAAATTATAAATGCAATTTTTAATTTTTTAAAATGCAATAACGCAAACAATTTAGTGAGTTTTTAAAGCAATAACTTCACAGCCTTAACTATAACGAATATTATAGCGAACAGGCCGAACGCTAAATGGAATTTTATTTCTGTCGCTCGCATAGAAAGCACAATTTATGTATACAATATTAACGCCGACGATGCTTGGTTTTTGTTTTAATAAATATACAGGATGGATTTAATAGCATTTTGATGGCATTTTATTTTTTTTTCACTTGTTCAAAACGAAGGTACATCAGCTATAAATGTGAGTCATACAACGCAGAAGAAACGCACAACATTTTATTTTGCTTTTTTCTTCCTTTTTATGCCTTTTTGGCGCTTTCAAGTCGATTTTACAACAAATTCACGTGTAGATAATGTTTATATTATATTTGCCAAAATGTAAAATTAAAATAATATTCAATAATTAAATATTTATTTTTGGCATTATTTTTTTTGTATTTTTACAATATGACATTCCGATATGAACAATTCATCATTTCGATAGTGTCAAAATAATGTACTCGTGGCCTCCCAGACCGTCTTCATTATTGCGTATAATATTAATAGATGTCATTACCTATACCATTTATAGATTAACTGTGGAAGAAGAAAAACAGTAGGCTTGTGAGTAGAAATATACTTTTTTTTTTTTTGTATTATATAATAATGTAACAAACAAACGAATAATAATAACAAATTTGTTTAAAATCTCGTTTTTAAAACTTTTTTGGAAAATTCGTATAGCTTTATTGCTTTATTTTAAATGCGTGTCTATAGTTTTTTAGTGCTTCAAAATCCGTACTCTATATATATATACTGTGGCCCCAGAGATTCTTTGGATTCTCATGAAAATTCTTAATCAACACACCGCTTTGGTGCTGTTTTGTGCTCAAGGGGGAGGGGGAAATAATATTTTGATGTACCAGAAATATATCGAAAAATCGGAGACCACGATATTTTCCGTACGCCCTGTATTCACGGGTTTTATTGTAAACTGTATTTCTCTATACACGAGGCGGACGATGATGCGGTCGTTTTAAGCCCGATTGTCGTGAAACGCAATTACTCGAAAAACACACAAGCGGGTACTTTCGATCATTATTTTGTTTCAGACAATTTATTATTATTATTATTATTATTATTACTATTATTATCCGTTATCGTATTACGTGCGCAATATACGTTTCGAAAATGTTTATTATTACCCATACTCGTACCGATATACTGCCAGAGAGATTCGTCATTCTTTCGTCAATTCGAAATATCAATTATTTCGGTCGTCGTCGCAGCCAGCCGAGTGGATAATAATACTACCGATTGATATTGGTATATTATACCGCCTCGATAATTATAGGGTGGTCCTTATTTATATACAGAAGAAAGGAAAAAATATCAATACTTTTAATTTTTGACCCCCTCACTTTATTCATCGTTGTAAGAAAGTAATTTTGGTGTTAAATTCGGTCACGATCACTCGCATCCCCTTCCTCGTGCTTCCAGGGAGTTAGAAAACAGTCAAAGAGAGTAATTTCGTTGTTTTTTGAACTTAACAAAGAAATATAGCACTTACCGAAGAAATTTATAGAACTTAAATTGTAAAACGTAATATTTTCAATAAAAAAAATCCATATCTTATACTCGTGAGTCTATTATAAGTATATTTTAAATTTGTTTTGCCAAAATTGATTTTATTGAATTTATTCTAGTGAATTATATTTATTTGAGGAACGGCTGGAAAAATTAAAACAAATTGTATGTAAAGTTTAATTTTCTGATAAAAAGTTCATTGAATTGACCATAAATCGGTCGTAAATTCTGAACTTGTGTAGTTATATGTCTTACTGTCGTAGGGATCATAGACAAAATCGTATACAAAATCCTAACCCCCTAAACATTAGGTATTAAGTAACTGTTTTATGAACTTTGCGAATATAGGTATATAGATTGAGTATGCGAGAACAAGACCAAGACTCCCGGGAGTCGTGGTTTTATAATAGCTGGTTTTACATAAGCTCCTCGTCGTTAGGTATCGAAAGATCTTGCGATAAAAAATATCCCCAGATCTTTGCGATCAGATTATATTCAGGGAAAAAAATCGTCCGCGAAAATGATTACACGTTATCGTATTATACTCGCTACGGAATACGTAACGCGGCGTACGACAAGTTTTTAAAATCACACGGATTTTATTCGATCGCCGCGTGGGACCGTAGTCTTTTCGTGTCGAAATCCACATGCATAAAACATAAATATATTATATTATTACTTAACGTTATAAAATTATGTTATTCGCCCGTAACCACGCCGGTCATCATAATTAAAACGCTATACATATATTGCATATTATTTTTATAATCGCGTCGTTGTGGTTACTGAACGCGATCGTTAATAATAAATAATAAATTATAATAATAATAAAAAAAATTTTAAAAAAGTAATAAACACATACATTTAAAAAAATAAAAAAAGAGTACCGCGAAATAAATATATTGTCGGTCGGCATATAACACGTGTTTAACCGGTATAATATTATTATGATATTTGAACGTAATACCAAAACGTTGGTTTATTATTTTTTTTTAAAAATAAATTCTAGAAGTTCGATAAGTGTACGTGATAAAAAAAACTATAAACGTACACGTACGCCTCTTTTTCGGTATTCAACCATAGGTTCGGTTTCGCAGTTTCCCAACATATTTTCTCCGCTCTTCTCTATATCACCTGCTAGTCTCTTCGATTCTTTGTAACTCGTCAGGCCCGCATCTGACTGAAATCATTTTTTCAATTATTTATCAAAGTCACTTTTGCCATTTATCCTCCCTTTTCAATTATAATATCATCTGCACGTTTTAGAACGGGCCATATGACTGCATAAAGTACTCGAATCGTACTGAGAGTATCTTTCCGGTTTCGTTATTACTTTACTTATTAATATGCTTTCGTTTGATCTTCGTTTTGTTCATCGTATTAATTGTTCTTCCAAACTATAACTAGATATTTTCAAGAAAATTCTGTTCCGTTTTGCATCACGGCCATATATATTATAGTGCCACACTATTCAGACATATCATATTTTAATTAGACGCTTTTTCACCACTGTACTCGAGTTATTTGTAGGTATATAATAGGTTTCTTTTATTCACGAATGCAGGTTTCACTTTTGCAATTCTTGATTAAAAAAAAAAAAAAAACCACCACAAATAATATAATATAATCGGTCGGCAGATCACACACGCGTTTAACCGGTATAATATGATATTTTAACGTAATAACAAAACGATATATTATTTTTTTTTGGTTTTAATATATTCTAGAATTCCGATTAGTATATGTGATAGTATACACCTGATAAAACTATAAACGTACACGCGAGAATTCCAAATTAAACATAAACGTTTACACGAATAACATATCTTATCGAATTAAGAACTACTAAAACCACTACACAATTATGTATTTTGAAAAATCTGTAAATATATTTGTTGCTTTCATTATTATGCATACTTTGCTTTACGGGAAAAACGGAAAAAAATATTTCGTTTTATGTCAGAAAGAGGAAAACTTTTCGGAACGCACATGTTGGACGTGTTTTTTTATTTTGTAACTGAAAACCATAAAAAGCGAGTTACAAAACAAAAAAAAAAATGTAAAAAATTGATTTATATTCAAATTCGAATTGCAGTGTTTAGAAATTCAAGTCAAACGCGCCCCGCGACCAGTCTTCATGTTTTTAACGCGGAAAAAACATTATCGAAATCTATTCATTCTACGTGGGTAATTTCTAAAAATCAATCCTACGAACGATTATTTTAATACTTTCGTTTTAATTTATAACAGTGGTTGAAATTAAATTAAATTCAAAAACGTGTATATTTTGACGAAAAACTGAAAATATTAAAACAACAAATCCGTTCGTAGAATCAGCGACAATATATTTTGTTGTTTTTTTTATTCGTGGGCGAACTGCAAATATTATATAGTCCAATAGACTCGTAATGTCCATAGGCACGAGACAATAAAATTATTATTAGACACCGCCGCCGTGAGGTTGTCACGGGTGAAAGTGCATTTTTCGACTAGTATATTGTCGCAATAATATTATTATAATATTTTATTATGTCGGTGTGGTGTAATGCATGTGCATAATAAATATTTAAAACGGGTTGTGACGAAGACGCTAACATGGAAAATCGTTCAGATCGAATGGTCCCGTGAAACAAAAACAAAAAATAGAAAAAATACATTAAAAACGAATTATTATTCCTTCCGTATATGCGAGTGTTTTAAGTTCCTTTAAGGTAAATGATTATTTTTCTTTCTTTCTTTCTTTTTCTCTTTTTTTCTTTGAGGTCAACCATAAGTTACAACCCTCATGATAATATTTACATTGTAGTGTATTTACATAATATAATAGCGGTCGGTAATAATTTTTAGTTTTTAAAAACCGTATATAATTATACTACCGCCCCCTATAGTAGAGTTTTCGGTTATTTTAAAAAACTCTTAATCGGTTCTTAATAATTTGTTTTTCAAAGTAATAATTGTTTTTGTCGTTAAGGTAAATTTATATCGATAACCTAAAAATAAAAAATTATATTTCATTTTTTATAAAGACAATTTTTGGGATGGGGGACGGCTAAAATATGTCGGTCCGGGGCGTAACATTTCCATGCTCTTAACCCGAAGTCAATAAAGGGTTTTATCACGATCCAGCGATATTTGCGGGAGATTTTAGGAAAATTCTCTGTTTTTTCCCACCGTGGTCGAATTGTTTAAGTTTTGTTTTAACGCTATTTTCAAACGGGAACCATGTCGCCCCTCTCCCCTTTCACCGTAGATTCGAAAACAAAATATTTTTTCTAAATGTTTCACAACACATCAGTTTGGTACACGTGAGGAGAAAATGCTCGCGGTTTTGGACTAGACGTAGTTCCTTTTTCCTTTCTGAAGTCGTTGAAAAGGAAAAACTGCACATGCAAAATGCGACTGTACAAATGCGGATTCCGGATTTGTGCACGTGGGATCGTACCTCCCCCGCGTATAAGAGCATTGATAAAATAATTTATTATCACAGGCTCGAGCCTAAAATCAGTGTCTTCGTGCCCTATTATAACGAAATATACTGAATCGGGTGGTATATTAATATATTTTTACGAGGGTTATTCAGAAAGTAATGCTTATTTTTATTTATTTTTTTTTTCATGCACAAAATTTATATTATAAATATATCAAATTATTTATCGACATAGTCACTGAACCGTTTGGTACATTTTTGTATACCCTCATTGAAGATCTCTTCCGCCAACTCCTTTGTCCAATATTCCAAACGGCTTTTTCGACCGCGTCATCAGTTGTGAAACTGTGGGCGGGCAAGGCATTTTTAGGCCCTCGTGTTATTATTTTATAACCTACCGACCGCCGACCATCATCAATCACAGTATCGTTACGAGAAGCTAATATTATTATTATTATTATTATTATTATTATAATAACAAATAATATTGAAACACTCATGCGCGTTAATTAAACCGACTTTTACGGGTATAATAATAATAATATATAAAAAAAAAAAAAAAAATCATCGTTATTATATTGCACGCACTTAATAATTTCCTACACTCCTCGATACCGCCGCGCTCCGAGCGATAAACGACATAATAACGATAATAACGATAATAATGATAACGCGGTCGAGCACGAGAATCGTCCAATTACGTAGGTATTATTATTATTATTATACATATTTTTATTTTTTTATTTTTTTGTTTCGACAGTTATATCAGACCGGCGGCGGCGGGGTTATAGGCGAACACGAACGAAGGTTACGGGAACGGAATTTTTTTTTTTTTAATACGCCTTCTTGGGTACCTTCTTCATTGCCTCTCTCGTCGCATAATTATCTCATCGTTATTATTATAATATTATTTTAATTTATACGCGTTTCGGCGTGCCGTCCGTTTTCGAATGTACGTACGTATATTACCTACAAGCGAACGGCGTGCCAAGGAATTTCAGACGGGACGGGGCCCGGGTATAGAGTAAGCAAACGAATCGTGAATAAATCGTCGAACCTTCTATTCAAATACAATAGTTTAATAAATCGCCAACGACGATGAAAAGCCGAATCAACGAAAACACAAAAAAAAAAAAAAGGAAGATTTATTCAATAAATCTCAGTCGTTCTAAATTCCCCTGAAACATAACGATTTCGAGAATACATTACTATAAATAAATAAAGCCAATAGAGCGGAATATAGTAAATATTCATCGTAAAATTTATTCAAAGACGTATTCGACAAAACAGTACACTTCAAAGTGATTTTAGAAGTGAGAAAGAACTGTAATAAAATGTGTCGAATATTTTCGAAGGAATATCGTCACATCAGGTATTGTTTTGTCATCAAACTAAATATACACTGTCTATCTGTGCTCATTTTTTCGATTGAAATTTTGATGAAAAATAAAAATAACACATACTTCGAAATACACTATTTTTTCCCACATTTTTCAACGAGAGATGGTTTCATCGGCCGTGAAACCTTTTGACAAGGTATTTTCGTTTGTTTCGAGCAAACAACGCGTTTTTTCAAACCACTGCCCGAGGAAAATCGTATTGATTTGTTTGATAAATGGCGGGCGGGGGCCTCTCTCGTTTTACTAACATGTTTATAATTTTAGCACCACACATATTTTACTCCAGTTGTGCCTATGATTTGTAGTTCGTGGGCCGGTTTGATTCGTAAAACTCCTTCGGGCCGAGATAATAATGTCGAGATCACCTCCGTACATTGCAAATTCGTCACTACCACTCACTGACGCTCAAACGAACTCGGTCAAAAATTTAAAGATAAATCCGAACACCGGGAGCGTGTGCTTGTTGGTTAAAGAAACCGAATTACAGAACGATCCGCGGATGTATCTCGGCTATCTCGGGACCGCGGTCGGGAGGCGCGTACGGGTATTCAGCGTCGTCTTTGGAATTTCCCTTTTCGATCGATCGCGGATCGACGATCATCGTATGGCACCGACTGTTCCAGTGGCACACGTAACCACGAAGGATTTTTATTCCTACGGCGAGGTGACCCCGAGGGGTCGGGTTCGTGACTGACGCGAACGTTCTCACGGCACGCCGACGCAGCAGCCGCCGCCGCCGTCGCCGCCGCCACGCTCCTCGTGACGCATTTTTCTTCGTTTCCCCGTCGCCATCGTAGTCGGATAATAATCGACGTCGACGACGAAAGCGATGGCTCTGTCGATGATCCGATCGACGGATCTCCGGGGCGCTTATTACGATTGTTACCGTTATTCCTGTCCGGGAAACAAATGGGTTGGGTTAAGTTAGGTTAGGTTATAATTATTACAATATAAAATATTTCTATTATTGTGCAATGGATCTTTATCTCGGCGGCCAGCCTCATGTGAACAGAACCTGTGACCACGGAATCCGTGCTATAAGGTCAGGTCGAGAACACGGGATGATTATTATCACGCGGTAAATCCGTTTCATAAAACATTTATAGAAAACAATTACAAGAGACGAAGACGATTCACTACCGCCTCTGGTGGCGTAAACGGTTTTTGTTTACTGTGCATAGGTACCCGGGGCATAAACGCCCCTTAATCAAAACGAGCCGCACGTACAAACGGAATTCTCTGATTGGCTATTTAATTGCGTATCAGTGATATTATCTTCGATGATGAGACCCACGCAATGACGCGACCGAAAAACTAATATAGAAACAATACGTAAAAAATAGACGATGTTAGATCACGATTGTGTCTAAAGAACTCAGATTTAGACGTGTTCGGTTTTTCGCACCGTGGGATGAAAACTGAACTCGTGGCGTTCACTGCAGACGATTTAATCACTCGGTATCGTATTTTAAAGTCGAATATACTAAACTTATTTTGAATTTTTTTATAATTATTAAAATGGTTTCCAAATGGGAAATTTCCATATTATTTTCAATCAATGTTGTGAGTTTAAACGGATTCATAATTTTAAACCGTTAGTGAACGTACCACACGAACTACTCTACGCATACAAAATAAGAATACGAAAACGAAAAAAGTGTTCATTAATACTTTTCAAAAGTGTATTCGTATTTTATTATCAGATATATTTCGAATGAATACGAAATTAATATTTTTTGTAGTATATTTTACTCGAATGATTACGTGTTCTAAACACGTTTAAAAATAATATCTGTATACTTGGGATACATTTGAACTACGGTATGCACCGACGAGTAGAAGAATAGGTTAATATTGCATTATAATTATTATTGTTCGTAACGCTATATTATTTATTATGTATTATCTATTATTTATTATTTATATTGACGTCGACGGTGTCGTATGACGTCGGGAGACGCGCGCACCTGTTCGGCGTACTTACCTCGCACACGTGGTTGCATAACGTGGGCCACTCCGTTTATTCTATTGTTTTTTTATTTTTATTTTTTCTGTTGTTATGCAATTATTAATCGACCGGAGAGGATTTCGATCCTCTCTCGACAATCTGTACACACGCGCGCCGCGGTCCGTCCGTAAACGGGAATATTATTATAGAAATTTCGTCTCGTCCGACTCGTCTTCGTATACCTAATCGGCCGCCGGCCGTACGGGTTACGTCATTATGGTATTATTATGGTTATTAGGGTTAAATAAGTCGTAGAAGTAAAAAAAAAATAAAAATTATTTTAAATATATTTATACATCCTTAACCCGTCGTCGTCGTCCGGCAGCATTATTTATTTATATTTCTTTTTACCTTTCACCTTTCCGCCCATACGACCGTACTAATCACCGCTCGCGCATTATTATAATAATACACCGACGACACCGATACGGTATAACAAAAACTATTAATATATATTTTTTTATGTGTTTTCAGATATCCAAAAATTATCTCGTCCGCCAAATAATATGAACGCCATCAGGGCCTTCGGGACGTTCGCCGTCGTCGTAGTCATCGTCGTCACACTGTCGTTCCCATGTAATTATTTCGATTTTTAACATTTTATACGACTCGATGACGCTGCTGCTATACGTAGTTGTGAAGTTTTCGTTTAACAATATTGTATAATAATAATAATAATAATACCTAGGACAATGTGTGTATTATTATTATTATTATTATTATTGTAATTATTATAATTAGGGCTGTGAACATGTAAGCAAAAAAACTGCATTTTTTCTTCTTTTATTGTCAGACATATTATTCTAGAGTTTCGATATTTTAGGTCATTTATTCACTTTATATTTTTTCAATTTTCATTTATTATTCATAATTTGTATTCGGCATACGTATCGTTTTTTTTTTAAATTGTTTACACTTTATTACACAACTTTCTCCCTTCAAAATGATCGATATGATATTTTCGTGAGGGTTTTAAATGAATCGTGGGCAGATTTATCGTGATTTTAAAAGTTTTTTAAGTGTTCACAGCCCTAATTGAAATCACCAAGAGTGCTAAACCCGAATTAAATTCTTGTTTTAGGTATGGTGTACGGCCAAAGAAAACCGCCGAATTACCAGCAAAATGAAATGCCGGCCACCAGTTTCAGTTGCAAGGACAAAATCGTCGGCGGTTACTATTCGGATCCCGAGACCTCTTGTCAAATGTTCCACGTCTGCGTTAACGTCGTCGGATCCGGGGCATGTTATTTTTTGATTTTTTTTTTTTTTTTTTTTTTAATTCGAAATTATATTAAAAACGTCAGACACGCGTAATTAACGGCCGGCCGCCGGTATTTCGGTTTATAGGTTCAGGATTTCAGATTCCTCTGTCCAAACAATACGGCGTTCGATCAAGAAAATCAGATCTGCGATGACTGGTACAACATCGATTGTGAAGCCGCGACATTATATTACAGTGACAATTTCGACTTGTACAGACTCGGTAGGTCACCAGTATTTTTCATAATAATATTTAACGGCGTGTGCTGTGGCTATTTTAAAAATCGACAAAAATTCTGGCAATTTTCTAAAACTAATATGTAACCCCCCCCCAAAAAAAAAAAAAAAAAATGATGATATCGTTTGTATACAAACTCTTATCGTAGAAGAATTCCTTTAGAATAATATAATTTTCGAAATCAAAGTTCAACAAGCCCCGTGAAAAGTCGACGTAACTATTTTACAGCAACGTCTATAAAGTTGCCTACGTGAAACCCCTTAAAATACTGAGAAACCGAACGCGTTCCACTTGCACCGGCCACGTGAATGCTTTTTAAATCGTTTAAATGTTTGGTGCTTTATTTTGTTTTTTTTTTTGGCAGGTTCCGGAGGAGCTTCGGTGACGACGGGCAAAGCGACACCGATACCGTTGGGACCGTCGAGCGCATCGCCCAACGCACAACAATACCCGAGGTCCAGAAAACCTTCGCCGTTGTCGGCGCCGGTAAACAACGCGGTTTCGGAAAACGACGACGATTACTACTTGCAGAGAAGCGACACGTCCGACAGCAAACTCCAAAACGACTTGTTGCGTGGTAGCAGTTCGGGTAATTTTTTCAGCAACAAAAACCGGGGAATCGAAAACTCTGACGACTACGATGACACCGCCAGAGTGCAGGTTTCGTCGAAAGACGTGCCGAAAAAGAACACCAAGGCCCCGTTCAGGAAACTGTTGACTGGCAAGAAACCATTTGTCGAGGCTTCTACGACTGTTATTCCGAGTACCACCGAAGCTCAACGGCAGTGGACCAGCAGTACGACGACTACGACCAGCACGACGACGGCCCGACAGCCCAATTACAAAGCGACTACGTACCGGAGCAAGGACCGCGGCCGCGTTAACTACAAGACTTACCTGGACAAACAGACCCAGGTTGACGAATACGATTCACAAAAAATAGCCAAGCCCGTGATCGCCCAGACGACGACTTTCCCGTCCGTTGTTAGCAACTCATATCAGACGACCACAGCCAAGTTCAACCAGAACCAGGCGCAGCAGTACCAAACGACCGCGCAGGCCAACAAAAACGTGCAACAAGTGGCGTTTGTGCAGCCGAAAAATAACGATTATTTACGTACCGCTCCGGTTAATCGGAACAATGATTTTAAGTCAGCCAGAATCAATAACGTATTGCCGACCAACATCAACAACTTCCAACCAAATAACAATGTATTTCAACAAAATAACCAAGGATTCCAGCAGCCAGCTGCCAACAGCGACGAGAGTCAGAATTTTCAACAGCAAAACTACAACCAGCAAGGTTTCCAATCGGACAAGATTTTCTCAACGACCACGCCGAAAATCGTCAACCAGGGTAACAACTTCCAGTCCGAGAAAATTTTCACTACCACAACGCCGCAAAACTTCAACCAGAATCCGACCACAACCGTCTACCAGACGAACGCGTTCCAGCAGCAGCAACAGGGCAATAACGCTTTCCAGGCAGGTAATGCGTTCCAAACGGGCTACACATTCCAGCCGTTAAATAATGCCTTCCAGACGGGAAACACATTCCAGCCGGGAAACACGGTCCAAACCGGCAACACGTTCCAGACGGGCAACACGTTCCCGCAACAACAGAGTAACACGTTCCAGAATGCTGCGAGTTCCACGACGCAAAAATACAATACTTACCAAACGTCGTCTCCTACGGCCTATCAACAATCCACAAACGTTTTCCAATCGTCGACGCCGTACAACACAGGCAATACTTTCCAGCAGCAGCAACAACAGCAACAACAACAGCAACAGACACAGCAACAGCAACAGACACAGCAACAGCAACAGACACAGCAACAGCAACAGTCGACACAACAGCAGCCACAATACCTACAGTCCACCACGGAACATTTCTCCAAAGACTTCAAAGCTAAATTCGACCCTTACAACAGCTACCATCAGAGATCGAACGAAGAAGCGGGTGAGCTATTGAAAACGGCGCCCAGCACGAACCTGAGACCTAGCGAACTGAACGCGCTCATTCAGCCCAAACCCAAATCGATAAACACGACCCTGTCCGTCGGATTCAGTTTCAACAAGGCCGACGGTGGCGTGGCCAAATCCACTGTCATCGTGCCAGCGCCGACCACGCAAAAGCCAAGGCCTTTCACCACAACACCGGTGGCCACTAGCAGCGCCGCAACTAGCACGACCGCTTACGTATCTTCCAGCAGCGCTGCCACCACTGGGTCCAAAAAGGCCATTTTCAAAGACAAAGACTCGTCGTACGATTACGCGTACTACGACGACAGTAACCATAACGATTACACTGACGTGGTGTCCGAAGAATTTTCCAGACTCCACAGCGCAAACTAATTTTAAAATAATATTACTTTTAAAATACTTAGCCGTGTAAGTTTTTGTAAATAAATCGTAGGTTTAATAATTAAAAAAAATAATAAAAATAAAAAAAACCGAAAACAATTCTACTAATATTCAAATCCTAAGGCCTCATCATATTGTCGTGATTCATCGCCATCTTGTTCGACGTATTCGCATTCGCCGGCGTTTTCGTCGTCGCTGTTGTCATAATAGTGACCGTCGTCGACAAAAAAGACGGTACATCTGCTGTCTGAAGTCGTCGTCGTCTTCGTTGTCCCCACTGAAGCTATCTCCTGCACCGCTTCCGTCACCGGAGCCGCCACTGCTAACGGTAAACGATCGAAAAACGATATCCCAGGAGGTTCCGGATTTCTGATGAACTTGAGGAGCTCACCGAATACCAAATGCTGGACCACTTCGAAACGGCCGAGCACGTCCCGACGGTAGGCCGACATCAGGCACTCGTTGACCCGGTGCCACCGGGATATGGCCGTCAGGTTCCATAGCTGGTAAGAATGCCACCACACGGGACGTTGCGGTCGGTCGCCGGTCTCTTTCTCGTCGTCACCGCTGCCTTTCGTTGCCAGCCAGCGGCGGTTTCTGCGGTGGACGGAGTCCATGGATTTCATGAAAACGTATCGATCCCGGTGCCGGACGGCCGCATCTTGGTCCGTGATGGCCGCCGCTGGCGTCAGCCGATGGCCGCCGTCGCCGACGTCATCTTCGGCCGTCAACTGCGCGCTGCCCCAAAGGAACGCCAAGAACCGGTAGTCGTTCAGGCCCACCGAGTTCCCGTACTTCGCAGACGGTTCCAGGCGGTAGGTGCCTATCAGATAGTCCACGACGTCCAAGTACCTGTAGCGTAGAAAAGGTCCCGGAATAAAAAATGTCGACGGCGTCGGCCAACGACAAAAGTTACCGCTTTTCGAAAATCAAAATTATATTGTATTTTTTTTTCTAATTTTAAAACAACTGTTGATATTTTTTTTTATTGAACAAATAATTATTTTGTAATTCACTACCCGTAATATATACGAAACGAAAACCATACTAATTCCTTATTTTTTTGCGTCGTCTCATAATTTTCAGGGTTCGCCCTAATCATCAAATCATCAATAAAACCAGATTTTATTATAATTTACAGTAGTCATCGACGTTCAGCCGGTGGAAATACCCTACCCGTACATGGAAAAAAAGATAGAAAATTGAATTGTAAGATTAGTATAAAATTGTATCGATGTAAAAAAAATTAGAATATTATTATTATATTCTTATAATTATTGTTAATTAATATTTAAAACGATAATAAAAAAGAAGAAAAATAAACGTTTGATTTTTGTACGAACGATGTGTTTTTGAAATATTTAGTAATTAAATAATGTATTCATTTCTGTGACGAATTATTTAATATTCGCTGTTTTAAACAGACATATTCGAAAATTTTGAAAGTAATATGCGAAAAAAAAACTAACTCACTATGTATCTAATGCAAGATGATCAAATACAATCTTTGTTTTATTATTTAATATTGAAAATTGCAGTTTTTAAAACGACACGCCTATGCTGATTTTGAGATATCCGTTTGATTATTTCAACGTGTGCTTTACTGGTTTTAATTTTGAAAATCGATTTAAACTCACCGCTCGATTCAGTTGAAAATAACAATTTCCCCCTCGTTTTCAGGATTAATTTGAAAATATCTGTGGAAAAAAAAAAAACATTTTTTTGCTAAAAATTTAAATTAAATATATACAGAGTATCCCATTGGGATATCTCCTGAGATAATGACGATAATCAAATTCTGTTTTATTTTTATTTTCTCACGAAGATAAGGACTACAAATATTCATATATCGATTAAATTGTTTAGTTTTGTTCATTTTCGGAAAATGTAAAAATTTTATAGTATTTTTATTCTTCTGAAAATGACGTTTCAACTTATTTCCATTGACCACACGATTTTTAATAGTTTTTTTTTAGTTAACAAAAAAATAGTGTTATAAACATACTAAGTGTTTGTTAAAAATAACTTATTAGAAAACGAGACGAGATAATTTTAAACTAAAAAAAACTATTTTAAAGCACGAGGTTAACGAAAATAAAAAGTCGAAATGTCAAAACGGTCAGAATATCCCTATTCGTTCCTATTTCGTTTTTTATTTTTTAAATTAGTTAATAGAATATACTGAAAGATTCGATTATTCTTTGCAATTGAAAAACCACAACCACGCAAAATGGTAATAATTTTCGGTGCTTAAAAATACTATATGAATCGTTAATTAAATACAGAATATAATCCGAAATTATGATTTTATAATTAATCGATGTTTTCTAAAATCATTTTGCAAGTTATCGGTGATTTTTATTTCACATGAATATGTATTCAGGTGAAATAAAATATTTTCGAATTATACGGATATACACTGTTCAGTAAAAGTTTACTCGAAAACGCTTAAAATCGACCAATTATTAAAAATTGTTAAGCAAATCGACATAAAAATGATCGTGATCGTGGGGGTGAGGCTGGAAAGTTGAAATACCCCAAAAGCTCATTTTAAATACTAACACAATTGTTATAAAAAAAAACTGTATCCTCTTGGCTGCGGTTGGGGACTCGATAGGGGGATTTCAAAGCTAATAAAAATACTTCCTCTCCCCCCAAACATATAAATTCAAAACTTTCAATATAAGTTTACACCAGGTTTATCGCAACGATTTGTCAATAAAACAACTCAAATTCCCGAATAAAGGTGCATTTGGTCTAGAGCGATCTTTGCTCTGGCCGGAACGTGGTAAAGTGAGGTTACTCATCTGGTTAATCTTAACCTAAACTGGTTTTTTATCCCCCGCTACTGCATCGGTCCTCCCTTCCTAATAGCTAACCCGAACTTCCATTTTGTGCGGAAATTGTGACCACGGAACATCAGATTAACACTATATCCGTATGCCGTGCGCACCTGTTGAATAGTAAGGTGACCACGTGTGGTTCGTCGGCACACGTGAGATGGCGGAGTTTGAACAACGCGACCAGGTACATGCAGAACGACAGCTCGTGCTCTGGTCCGTACTCCATCGCGTTCGCGTCGCCGAAACTCTTCTCCAGGTACACGGGCAGCTCGACGGTCCGGTGTTCGGCTGGCCGTCCGTACGTCCGAACTAACATCACGTGGCCATCGGACCGCAACGTCGCCAGAAACCTGCTAAACGCCGAGACGACCGTGAAGTCGTTACGGGCCGGTCTGTGGAGTTCCGCCCAGCGGGCCACTTGCCACAGTATTTCCGAGGCCCTGCGCATGTTATCGGTGACGCCGTCCACGGCGGCCGTAGCTGTGGCCGTGGCCGCGGCCACCGCGTTTATCCGTTCGACGAACCCCGTCACGTCAGCCCGTGCCTCGCTGCGTTCCCAGCGGTACATGTCTTGCGAACAGCGCACACGACGGCCAATAATCTCCACCGGTAAATTGGCTGCGGCCGGAAACAAGTTGGTCATTTCCATGTCAATGCCTGCCGGAAAAATACGCGTAACGTATAATCTCGATTAAAACCCAAAAACTTAAAATAACAACTTTCGATAATAAAAATTATTTACCAGTGTTACTATGGATAACCGAATTATCTTCGTAGGTTTTTATTTTTATTCCATTTTTTTTTTCACACTTTAAGGGTTGTTACAATAAATCCAATTAGCCGGATTTAAGTGCGACGCGCCACAGGCAGTTCGGACCCCGTGCGGCACTGCATTTCGCTGATTTATTTTTTTGATATAAAACCACCAGGACCCGGTACGGAAAACATCAGTGCATTATTCGATCGTCCGAGTACAACTTCAGCTAATACTACGACCGCTTACTATACAATAGTAACCCCGTGCACGTAAGTAGTCCGAACTTTCGGATTCCGTCGAGAGACAACGATCGTTTTTTCTTTCTTTCTTTGTATACTGACTAGAGATTGTTGTCATGGGCGTGTGTTTTACAGCCATCCCGTGGAAAGAAAACGCCGTCCCGAAGAACTTGAGCGATATGACCGGCATGACGATGAACGCGAAGAAAACCCTGACTGTGGTATTGGTGCTAATGGTGATCGGACACGCCGCGGCGGACATGGCCGACGTCGGCATGTGCATCCGGAACTGCGCGCAGTGCAAGAAAATGTTGGGCTCGTATTTCGAGGGACCGCTGTGCGCCGACGCCTGTGTCAAGTTCAAGGGCAAGATGATACCGGATTGCGAGAACATCGATTCCGTGGCGCCGTTCCTTAACAAACTCGAATAATCTATCCGACCGCTCCGCTACACTAAACCTATACAACCACAGCATACCTTACCGTAAAAAAGAAATTATGTATACCCGTAAAAAAAAAAAAAAAAAATTGTATTTTATACGTATAAAATACGTTCGTAAAATGTAAAATTGCAACATTATCGAAAAATAAATCGCCGAACCGTTTTGGTTACGGATAAAAAAAAATTAATCTCAAGGCTTATTTTATTTTATGTTTGTCGTAAACTAGACCGTGAACATTTCTTTTCAGACCTCGTTGTGGTTAATCAAAAACAAAAAAGTTTTTAAATATTGATTTTTGTTCGGAGCGATAAATGTTTATTGTATCGGTCAGCTATACCATATACAGAATAATGTTCTGTTTGTTCTGATATAATTGTATCAAATTAATAATTTTATTTCATACAATGCATTACCGTTTAATTTAGCATGCCAATATAACCATCACGACCAATAACCTAAGGAATAGGGGAGCTGGGGGTGCAAGACAATCCTGGACCGAATGGTAATTAATAGAGGGCTCCAATTTTGTAGCAAAATAATACCTTAAAAAAGCATTTAATACATTTAATTCTAAAAAACAAATTTAGATTACACATTAAATTAAATATTAAAAAAGGAATTTACGACCATATATTTGATCTAGTTATTTTCGTTAAAACTCATCCTATTGGGTGCTAATATATTTTTATACATGGGAAATAACCTTTCCACATCAACTGAAGTAATTGATGCATATTTCATATAAACTAAACCATTTAAATCATATTGTTCCACATTAATGTTTAATGCAGTGCCATTATAAATGCTATTGATTTTTTAAAGTTCTATCCATCCATTATTCTTTGAAAAAACATGATTGCACTTTTCTAAAATCAATTTCACTAGTTCACCATTAGTTTCCTCTAACTTGTGTTTTGTTTCTAACACAGTAGCTATATTTTTTGCCAATGGTTCGAACTATAATTGTGAGTATAAGTACTTATAAATGTACTAACTTGACATGCTATTAGCAAATTATGAATATCTTTTTCCAATATCATGTACATTAGATCAAAACACATTTGATGTAAATTTAATTTGCTCTGTTTATTTTAAAAATATATACATATTACAATATTACATAATACACCATAGTATTTCTTTTAACCGTAATAAATTGTAACGAGTTTACAATTTATTACGGTTAAATCATCTATTACATTGTTTATAAATATTGGATCTTTTGATAATTCACCTAACATTTTTTTTTCGATAGCTAAAGTAGACAAAGATGAAAGCCTATCATTTGTCATTGAATTTCTTAAAAAGGATTTGATACGTTTTAAAGTACTTATGGATCTTTCACTTGAGGCTGTTGTTGCAGGAATAGTTAATACTAATTGAATAAGTTTCGTGACTTCTTGATATACTTCTTGAAGCTCATCTAAAATAATATTTATAATTATTATAATTATAATTCATTTGAAAAATTAGTAAAAATATTTAAGAAATGTTTTATGTTCTTACTTTAAAATATATAATCAATAAATTCCAAAGGAGCGAAGTATTTCAATGTATCTGCATATATTATGTAAAGCTCATTTTTTAGACGATCTTTATCAAAAATATCTGGATAGTAGTTAAAAAGTTGTTTTAATTTTTCTTCTGGAAAATGAACTTTATATGATGGAATCATTTTTTTATTTATTATTTCAACAAATTCTAGTTTTTCAAAATCTTTAAATCTAATATTTATTTGAACAATTAATGAACCAATAATTTCAAACGTAAGTCGACGTAAAGTAGCTTGTTCCTCATTTGTATACTTTAAATCTGTGTTTAATTCAACAGAACATTTTATGATATCGTGTATGGAAGTTTCATTTCTCAAATCTTTTAACAGCGAAGTAAGACTTTTAATTTCGTTAACACAATATTTAATATCAGTAGTTGATTTTTTTGTAGAATACAAAATGTGTGATCAGTAAATATAAATATTTTACTAAAAAGTACCAATAAGTAAACAAATTTTCGATTGTTCATAATACTCAATATACCAGATGCAGTACAAACAGAAGTAGAATCCCAGCCAGGGTCATCAACTACATGAGATACGGCATTTTTTAGTTCATTGAAATGAGTTTTTATAGTTAAAGCAGCTCTTGAATGATAATTCCAACGAGTATTGCATTGATTTAAATCCTTGTTCTCTTAATAAAACACTTCTTTTAGAAGATCTACTAAAAAATTTGTGGAACATAGTAAGGTTTGCTATGAATAATTTAACATCTTTTATTGTTTTTGAGCCATGAAGTAGAACTAAATTCAATTGATGAGCGTAACAATATATAAAAATAGCCATTGGATAAATATTTTGTATAATTGACTGCACCCCATTTTTTTCACCAGCCATAACAGAAGCACCGTCATATGTTTGACACACAACTTTTTGACCAATATTCCACTTAGAAAGTTCATTTAGAATTACTTCGGATAAGCCAGCTGCAGTCTTATTTTTGGAAACATCAAAAAATCCTATAAATCTTTCTTCGATCTTATTGTCAATAATATAACGAAAAATTAAACTCATTTGAGATTGGCATGATACGTCCGTAGTTTCATCGGCTTGTATTGATATAAAATTTGTAATTTGTAGTTCTTTTAAAATATGAGAATTTAATACCGTAGTTACGCAATGGATCAAGTCATTTTATATGTCGTGTGAAGTTCCTTTAAAAACAGAATTTGTCAAACAGTGTTCTCTTATAAATTGCTCTTCTTTAGCAAGTAAATCTAAAATTTCACAATAATTTCTTTTATTTAAAGAACCTTCATTCTCGCGATGTCCGCGGAATGTCAATTCTTGTTTCCCTAAAAAACAAACTACATCGATTAAACGAGCTAATATCTTTCTGTTTATGTCCACTTGTTTATTATGATTAATTGCAGTTAACCGACGACTCTCAGATATTGAATGTTCAATCCTATTTTTACCCAGCATATGAAAACTTTCTTTGTTAGTTAGGTGTTTTTTTGAAATTTGGTGTTTTTCAGCTTTACGAACTAAGTTTTTAATATTAGGAATACCATTTATACTCCACTCATCCTCTCCTCTGAACAAGACACATATGTAACAGTATAATTTATTTCTTTCAATGCTTCCCGCTAACCAGTTAAATTTTGAATACCAAGACAATTGAAATTTTCTTAAAGTTTTTGCTTCTTTATATTCTAATGATAAATGTGGCGTTGGTCTCTTACCTTTTAAATTGCATTTTTCTTCATACGAAAAAGAACCAAGACCTTTATTTAAAATAATATCAATAATATCTGACATATTAAGTTTTAAATGTATATCAGTGATATACATTTAAAAATGAAGTGATATAATATCACTTCATTAAGAAAAAAAATATAAACATTAAACACGTGCGTTAATAGCCACAGTCGGAATGCAATTAAATTATCAAAATATTACGTTGAGACATGTCTCTTCCATACATATAATTTTGGTAATACCCCACTACGTCCCCCGTTTACCATGTCATACGCCCGTCATCAATAGTGAGACACAATTCAATATGTCTCAACCGATTTGACGGCGACAACGGAGCGATTACGGTATTACCGATAAGATATAAATAAAATTATACTATATATATTTAGTCATACTCGTTACTCACACAGACACTGTAGAGACGAATCAGTGTAAATAACATTTTATTTATAAAATTATGAAGACATAAAATACTTATATAGGTAGTATGCAGTAGGTATCATATTATAATAAACAACTAATTTTTAAAATTAAATTGTTTGATATTTTTGGGTAGACAATGTCTATGAGACATTGTCTACCCTAACGCGCCGCCATTGTCTAAATGTGGGTGTTTCACTTTGATAGAGTATAAAGTTTGTCAAGCAATTTACTGAAATGATTTCACCGAGTAAATTTCTCCATTTGTCTATATCCAATTGCAATGTATGCCTAGTTACTGCACATTCAAGTAAAATAATGATTAAAATTTGCTTATTCTTATTATCTTAATTAAATATTACTGTTACAAATATCAACAATGTGAAACATGGACACTTTTACAATACTGACTGAACCGGTCTCTAAATTTATGAACTTATAAATCACCAAGATGGATTTAATATAATCTGGTTCTCCTCCTTATATTTAAATAAAATAACAAAATAAATGGTAAAAATATTAAAAATGTATATAATATGCAAAATTTGTTTTAATATACATAAAAAATGATATTCTTGTAAATGTAAAAAGTAGATTTTTAATCACTTTTAATTATATGACATAACTTGGTATTGTACATATTAAAATTTATCTTAAATTAAAATTAATACATGATATGCAAAAGGTGAACTCAAAAAATTATAAACTTTTTTCCAATATAAATAATTAAATAAATTAAATAGAACGGTAAATTTGACTCAACCTTTTTTGTTAAATATAATTACTTTATATACAAATTAGGTTTTTAATCACTTTTAATTATATGACATAACTTGGTATTGTACATATTAAAATTTATCTTAAATTAAAATTAATACATGATATGCAAAAGGTGAACTCAACAAATTATAAACTTTTTTCCAATATAAATAATTAAATAAATTAAATAGAACGGTAAATTTGACTCAACCTTTTTTGTTAAATATAATTACTTTATATACAAATTAGGTTTTTAATCACTTTTAATTATATGACATAACTTGGTATTGTACATATTAAAATTTATCTTAAATTAAAATTAATACATGATATGCAAAAGGTGAACTCAACAAATTATAAACTTTTTTCCAATATAAATAATTAAATAAATTAAAAAGAACGGTAAATTTGACTCAACCTTTTTTTTTAAATATAATTACTTTATATACAAATTACACAAAACATTGTCTATTTTTAAATATAATTAATACAAAATAACAGAACAGTAAACAAAAATCTATATAATAAGAGAAACTCACTTTAAATATTAATAAATATTCTTATCAGTGTTAATTTCTTAATTACTTTTTTTCTTTTAGTTTCTTAGCACCGAGCATCAAAACTTGAAACGCATTGAGCTTTGGTTCCAAAGGTTTCATCAGGATTCTATCTGAAACTAAATATAAATATTAAAATTCATCGATATTTAAAATATAATTATAAGAATTCTAGATTAATATTATAGACACTAATAACAATATTCAAGTTATTACTTATCAAATTATTAGATAGTAAGCATGGTGAAATGTGAGGAATGTACTGGTTTAACTATGTTGTGCAGTATCACCGAACTAGTGATGTACATAATTGAGATATCTTGATTATTATAAAAATAATTTATTTTTTTTCAATCTCAAAATGTCAAATTAATCGAATAACTATAATTACTGTTATTATAAATTATAATTACAATTAGTATTATTACCAAGCTGAATTTTATAATTTTACTATTGTTATATAAATCATGGTAAAGTATAAATTTTAGGTAAACCAATTGATACTTTTTAATATTTATGATTATTTTGTTCAAGTGCGATAACTTGAACTAAAGAAAATAATTATTATTTAATTATTTTTGAGTAAATGAGATGCCTTACATTTATTAATATTATATTTATCTATATACAAATATATATCACAGAGACAAAGGATTGTTAAAGTAAAGTATAATAATGTATTTGTTGTAAATGCATTCTTTTTATGTTTTTAAATTTTATTTTGAGCTATTTATCTCGATTATGCCCATTATTACACTGAACACAGAGTTCAAGTCTGGTTATATAATTGCATAAAAGAACTGTTGTTACATTGTTAATTGTTTCATGTTTGTGATTGTTTTAGTACCAATTGATTAATATATAATATTTAAATAATTTGATTTATTATGTGTTTGTTATAGTATAGTTTTATTTTGTCTCACTCTTGAAAATTACTCTATGGGCACCCTTGTTTCTCACATTAAAAGGATAACTATTTTTAAATACTAACTGTTTTATACATTATTGGTGTCACCAATGTAACTTAGAAACAAACAAAATTCAAACATATACAACATACCTAATCTGTTACTTTCGTGTAGTATATTTTCTACATCAGACATTAATTTTGGTTTCTTTGATAAGTTTTCATCAGAATTATATTTCTCACAACTGTCATATACATCATGTTGTTTATTGTTCAAAATATTGCATGTAGTGCTCTGGAAATTTGGTTTCTTTTGTTTAGTTGGTTGAATTGAATTTTCAATTGAAATAAGGTTTACTTTTGATTCATTTGATTTTTCTGGAAATGTACATTCAATATCTAAACTTCTCTTATTGTTAGTGTTCTGTAGTTTACATGTATTTTGTAAAGTCACAATAGTCTTCTTTTCTAAAATACTTTGTTCATACTTTTGAATGTAATATTTTATTTTATCTAAAACTTTTTTGCATACAATTTGAGTATAATCATCGACAACTGATTTTGATATCTTACAAATTACATTTTCTAGACTGACTATTAAATGCTTAATAAATTCAACATTTTGACCTAGAATTATGTAAACTAAAGTATTATACACGTTAAACAATATGTAAAAATTAAATTAACATTACAGTTTGTACAAATAATATACATACTTGTTATTTTATAATCTCTTAATAAACAATCCCAAATTTGTAATAATTTTTTAATCAATTTTATTTTTGTTTTGTCTGTGAGGAGAGTTTTAATAAATATTGAATGGAAATATGGAGAAGATAAGCCACAGTTTATATAATCTGTTATTAAGTAACTTTGAAGTAAAACTTCTATTAAGGGTTGATTTATATTGGAGAAATTTTCAAATTGATTACTCTGGAACAAATAAAATTGATTACAATTAGTTAAATATGCATAGTCAAAAATAAAAAAAAAACCTTAAAAGTATATTATTGTTATAGATTTGATGTAGAACGAAAAATGTCTTGATAGATTAGAATAAAGAGCTATTTACATGTTAAGTAAAATCATTTATTTTGTAATATCAATAGTATAGCTAAAAATGTAGGATACAAGGATAAGTTTTTAAATACATATTTAATGCAATGTCCGATTAAAAATATATATATATAATAATTATGAATTATCAGAGGAAATATTATTATATTTGAATCAATATATCAGTCTCGAGAAAACTTTGTAGGACAGAATTTTATTCTCAAAACATTTTGGAATGAAGAAAAGAACATTGTTCATCGTGTTTAGTGTGATTCTTTTATTTTTGTGGTAAATCCAGGCTAATTGTCTATCAAATATAGATGCTGAGATATTTTATATACAACAACAACTGAATGTGGGTTTATATTGTTAATGTAAACCTTTTTAAATAAAAGTACCCATACTGTGTTCTTTGGAAAAATCCACATATTATTGTCCAATCATTTGCTTCATAGCTTTTTTTTTGAGAACTCAATAAATTATCAATGGTTTTATCAACAATGAAAATATAAAACAATATATGGACTATTTGATTATAATTAAAACCGAATAAAGAATTTTCAAAAATTTTAAACAAGTTTTGTATAATTTAAATAAATACTTTAAGTGCATATACAGGTAAGAATTAAAATATAATATTGAACTAAAGATAACAAATCTGTACAAATGATCGTCAGATATACAATGAACGATTGGGACAGATTTAAAGTATATTTATTATTTAGATTTATACAAACAATGGGAAAAATCATATGGACTGTCGTAATATTAGGGAATAGACAAACGACACAATAAGTAAAACGCTATAATAGGAATACTAAATATAGCATGCATTTTTATACTAAGGAAATCACCGAATAGTGGACCATTATTATGTACAATAAGAAAAAGATACTTACCATTAGATAAATGCAATCCCTTGAGGTTAGTTCAGTAAGAGAATTGCATATTGGCATTTCAATATTGTGTACGGTATTTAGTGCCAATTCTTGGACATCCGAATATGTTTTATTAAAATTTGCTAATAAATCTGATTCGTCAAACATTTTAAAAATTAAACCAATATTTATACTAGTATAACACAAATAATTGCGTAGTATGTGTTGGGATCCAGGGTATATAATATTAATATAATAATAAACTCATGGGCTTTTTGCGATTCAAAGAGGAATAGAATCCTATCTCTGATTATTGTGGTCTCCTAAAAAAGGCGCTAAAACACGGTATATCATATGATTGTGTCACAGAATAGATTATCAACATGACAGAAACGAAAACGAATAATATTCATGTGATAATATGGGTTAGTTGGTCAACCTGTAAAATATAGTCAGGTCACAGGTGACGTAGCACGTTTCCACAACAAACAGGCATGGGTGTCTGACTGTCGTCATCCCCATTCCACGATCCACAGTACAGAACCGACGTCAGTGATTGAATGTTTGTTGTTAGTGACCGTTGTGATGACATTCAAACATGAATCAAAAGCCGTCCGTGGTGTACATTTCTCGTAGTTTTAAAGTCCACACGTTATGCCGGCACAGGTCCTCGACAGCAATAGCACCGTCAAAAGCGTATTACAGATAATGAACGCCGAACCGTCATCGTCTCCTAATAACCATTCGCAACAGCATCTGATGAACGACGGGACCGGCAGGAGCTCACCGATTACCGGCAAGCAGAAGATCACCGTCGTTGTACTATGTTTTGTCAATCTGATCAACTACATGGATCGGTACACCATCGCAGGTAATCATTGTTGATTTTTGTTGGTTTGTCGCCGCCGGTCACAAATTTCCCAGAGGCAAAACCAACGTACAAATGTTCCGTAATCACCGAAATATTTCGTAATCTTATAGAAAATCATTGGTAATCGGTGAAAAATCGGGCAATCTGGTGTACATAATAATTGATCAGTGATTTATCCTTTGGAATTTCCTGTTGTGTTTACGGTAGTACATACTTGACACCTCGCATTTGCCTAGCCGAGTACCCAATGGCCTAGTATTTCTCAGTTTTTATTAAACAACACACGATAATATCGTCTTGTTTTGATTTTTTTTTTTTACCTTATTGAAATACCAAACGGAATAATTTGTTTTTCCGCCAAATCTATTACCGAATAACCAATTTTTTCCCCTCTTAACCTCTGGATTTCTTAACATTTGCTGACCATAATTAGGTATAGCGCAATCATTCTATAATAAGGTATTACCTATTATTTCGAGGTGTTTTTTTTTCTTCTAATTAGTACTTTTCAGGCACCTATAGGAGTTGTATTTCTGCTTAAACTATTATAATTTCTGAAATTATAGTTTTTGATATGGTATACATTTATTCAAAATAAATATCCCATATTGTTTGTATACTTTTTAAACAGTAATGATAAGTAGGATTTTAATAGCTATGTGTGTGGCATAACAATTCAGAATCTGAAACATAATAACCCTGCATCGCTTTCATGTTCGGTTTTATTACCGGCATATTTACTCACTTATTTACTACCATCTATTATTCAGTAAATATTTAATGCAGTTTATCACTTGTGTTTACCCATTTTGTTGTATTGAAAACCTCCCACCGGCATAACCGTACGGGCGAATATCCCGGCCTTTATATTGTATGTTACAAAAGTAATTATTCAATTATCTTATTATCGTTTAATGTCTGACACAAGACATTTAGTGTTGCAGTAGGTACAATTGTCTAAAATCACTATAAGTAATAATAGTATTGTAGTGATTAAACTGTGGATGAACAAACGATAAAAACAATCATTGTCTATTATTAAAATCATACTTTAAATGATTACTTTTAAATATTTACTAAACATAGATAAAATTATGAAAAAATATCAACCCTATTTGGTAATAACAAGTATATCTCGCTAATTTTAAACACAGATTTATAATAGTTAAAACAAAAAGTACTTAAATAATATGAAAAATATTTTATCTCCTTTCAAATACCTTTATTAGGTATTCAAGTAATTGAAATGAATAGTTAACCATTTTGTGCTGTAAAATTTAAAATCGTGTTTTTTATTTTGCTTTTAATTTGCATAATTAAGAAAACGTGTTTGACACGTTTTCTATGTTTGAGTGGTCTTAAGCAGAACCATTAGAGATATTTTAAAAAAATAATAATAATGTATTTATAAAGCTTATATGTGTGAGTACTTTGTTAAGAAAAAAAATATATATTTTTAAATTTTAATTAAGTAATTATGAATGAAAATATGCATGCGAATAACAAGTTATAATTGTTATAAAATTAAAATACATAATCAAACTAAAAATCACAATTTAATATTGTATTAGTAGGTCAATGTGATAGTATAAAAAAAAAATAATCAGATGCATTTCACCAACTACCTACTTTACTAGTTATGAAAAAGTTAAAAATATTGTTTTCTATGTAAAGTTATAACACGTTGAATGTTTTTATATACAAAAAATAGAAACTAACATAGAAATTAGAACTGAAAGATCACGGTCAATGTAACACTTCTGCCGCCAACCAGTCTACTTAGTAATAATGTTGATTCTTTGACCCTAATCTTTATTTAATTGACTTATTAAATAAATGTATATATTTTTCATTAATTCAAGTTAAAAATAAGTGAGTAGATAATTTAAGTATAAAATTAGTTTTTAATTTAGATACAATTTTTTTTATAAATTGCCTAATAATTTTTTGTATGTATAGACAAACTAATCGTATAACAGGTTTTTAAATTTTCTACAAATCAAATATACAAAATTAATTGAATTTATTTTATTAATAAAATATATAATAACTTTTATGTGTACCTAATTATATATTACGGTTTTTATTTTATTCTAACAGCTTGAATTATAGAGAAACAGTACTATGTCTGTTATACTATTTATAACTAGGACAACTATTTGGACACCTTAAAAAAAAATGTTTAAATCACGAAAATACAAAATACAGTATTCTACATAATAAATAACGAAATGAACGCGACCGCGATAAAACTGTTCAATTATTTGTTATTTTTCCGAGTCCAGGTGACAGTCCACAGCCATTAATATAAATATGATAAAGACGTTATCCAAATAGTAGAATGATTGACAATCTGCATGAAAAAACTAAAAATTCCTATTAAAATAAACATAAAGAAAAAAAAATATCTATAGAAAATATTTTGAGCTAAATTTAAATTATTAAATCGTATTAAGTACTAAAATATGCATTAGAATTAACTAAATGACCGAAAGATGCAAAATAAAATTTTCACTTTTAATGTATCTGGTCTATGAAACGAACTATACATCCGGAAATCATTGTTTAAGATCACTAAAAAATAGATGCACTTGACATTGAAATCTGGGCTCAATTTATATAACTTATAACTTTTATTATTTGTAATAGTTGAAGTCTTTGAATACATTAAACAATCCAAAGTACGCTGTTTTTATAAAAAAAAACTATTAGTGCTTACACAGTTACACAACTAACAGTTGTGTTACTATTTGTACACAACGATTTGTCCTCATTCATTTCATCTACCTCGTTGAGTACATGTGTGTACAATGTCACATGTATCTACATACAGAAAAATAATTGTATTAATAGATCAGTACAGAAAGGAAAACACATCATATATTTCGATTTTCTATGCTAATTTCTCAATTTGTTAACACGGCGGCTGATTTGGATATAAATTATTATTTTTTATTTGTTAATTTTGAATGTAATCTCTGAAATAATTGAATTGCTTACACAGACTTACGTTCAATTGTTTAATGAACCTCGTGTATTTTCGTACATTTCTGTTAATTGTTAACACAATTTTATCCAAATAAAAACTCGAAAACTTCAATTGCTTATAAATAACTCAAAAATAGCCAGAATGTTTGCAACAAATTTGGTCTCTACGATTATTTTAAACCGAATTGCAATATAAAAAACCCAAATCGAAAATAGAGAAACCGTTATTACAGAAAATTGTTGTCTTTTCCAATTTATTAGGAAAACTATAACAAAAAATAACCCGTCCCCCATCTACAACAAAAATCAAAACAATTACCCATCCCAGTGCACAAACTAAATTCAAAATCCTTTCGGATAGGTTAGGATACTACACTTGAAAATCGGAGCAAGATTTTTTGTAGAAATGTACACAGACGGGAAAAAAAAAGCGAACATCATAGTAATCAAACTAATAAACTCATCGCTTCGCATAGAATCTAAAAGGAAGGGTGGTTAAGGTTAAGAGGGGCGTATACTAATTTAAATTGTACACGCGTAACTATCGTTCGTGTGAAGTATTGTGAAAGACTATAAGGTCCGTTCTCACAAACGTAATCTAAGTTGTTTATCCAAATTAAACTTAGTTTACGGTTGAAAACGGCCCCCCAAATAGTGTTTCCGATATAATTATTAAATTATATTTAATAGGTATAAATTGTTGTAAATACTCAATCAATAATCAATGGCAATACGTTTAATGATGTTACTTAAATTTTGATTAAATTTAAGAGATCTAACCAATTTTATATTGTTAAAGAAAAATAGATAGTGATTCTAAGCGTAGCAACTAATGTATTGTTTCACTATGTTTGTCGTGTGTGTGTTTTTTTTTTTTTTGTCTGTTTACAACTTTTCTACCAAAAATCTTGCTCTAATTTTTAAGTTTTCTGAAAGTATTTTCGATCTAATTGGAGAGGTCATTTTTTTCTTGTTGCAACTCAGTTAAAAACGAGTAAGAAGGAGAAATCCTTGACAATTTTACACGAGATTTATTATAAAAAAGCTGAATGTAACTTTTTTTTATCGATTAAAGTTCGAATTTGTATGAGAATCGTATAAATCACGCAATTATCCAATTTATGTAAATACAATTTGTTTGGCTCCATAAAAATGCACATAAATTTGAGACGAAAAAAAACGGACAATTGTAATTTTTTTGTGGTTAATACTACAATGATGATAAAAAACAAAATGACTGGATTTTCGATATTTTTATATTGCTGTAGGTCAGGCTCATTTTTATATACCTACGTAAAACTTGTGATGAAACAGTTAAACCAAAAAAAAAAAAATAAACTATTAAAAAATATCATATAGCTATAAATAACTAAAAAAACAAAGTCCTCGTATAATAAATATACTCACTAATAAAGTAGGATATAGAGAAAAATTCAATTTATACTTTTACGCAACGATAAGTCATTGAGCTAATGAAAAACGATTCTGAGCGAAGTTCGGTTAATCGTGGTTTACGATTTTCGTCAACATTTGGACTTTAAACGTTTATGAAGAAATAATAATAATTGCATTACCGCTCAACTTATTTTCTTCTTTGCCATTATGATAAATCTTGTATTAAATTTTCGTGCATTTCAGTTTAAAAAAAATTGATTCACAAAAATCGGAAAATAGTACGCTGTTTAAAAATAATAATAATTATGATAAAATATATTTTATTTTTTTATGTACGGAAATTCTCCATCACGAAATAAAATAAGAGGGGGAGGTTAGGTTAGGTTAGGGCTCAGGGGGGACTTGTGTTTTTAGAGACACAAATTAATAACTTTCAAAATAAATGGGCATACATTTCACCGACCTTGGGCATTTGAT
The DNA here is from genome assembly GCA_956483605.1 of Tuberolachnus salignus. Classification (NCBI taxonomy): domain Eukaryota; kingdom Metazoa; phylum Arthropoda; class Insecta; order Hemiptera; family Aphididae; genus Tuberolachnus; species Tuberolachnus salignus. Next base: position 15,496,657 of record OY101437.1, read on the forward strand.
TTAAAAGTAACAACGAAATAGGTATATAGGTTGTCCGGTACTCAAGCGCGTTTGTATTTAAAGTAAAAAAATATAATAATAAATTTAATAAATGGACATAGGTTCCCCGGCATTCTAAGTATTAAGTTTTTTGAAAGTTACAAAAAAAAGTACCCACAGTTATTAGAACGCCGCAATCGCGTCGTGTTTTATTCTGTTCATGTGAAAATTATCTTGACGTTAAGGTTCTGTAATACTTCAACGGCCGAATTTCTCGTACGATAATAATTTATTAGAGAATACAATTACAGTCCGGTCGAAGAAAAAAAAATTGCGTGCACCGTCATTAAACAATTGAAGAGTGATATTTAAATTTGTATTTTTACGACCCGTTGCCTCATGCGCAGTGACAACGGCTATTATTGGCTGATTATTCGACCAATCGTCAGATTCCGGCTATCCTTTCTGCTCACGATTTGAAATGCCGTAATTTTTACGATATTCATCAAGATTTACAATTTTTAAACGCTTATCAAAAATTTTTATTAAAATACCTTCAATTTTGTTCTTTTTCACCATTAAGTACAACTTATGATGAACACCGTGTAAAATGTTCAAACTTTTATGCTCGGCCAAACTAATTATATCAAAACTCAAAAATACTCAACAATTTCATATACCTATAAATGACCAGAATGTTTTAAACATTTGTCTACGTCTAGAAATGCCTCATATTAATATTGTGATAATTCCAAGTCCCTACGATTGTGTTTAAATGAGTGCCAGCAAAACGAAAAAAAAAATGATTTTTTTTTATAAAAACACATCATAGTAAACGAATACAAATGCTTCGCTCAGAATCTTAAATCATATTTTTAACATCCTATTATCATGTAATTATACATGTAATAATTCATATAAAATTAACTCCACTTTGGCTTAAATTAATTCAAAACAGTGCTCATGTGTGATTTACTATTATATTATTATTAATAAAATAAAAAAAATCCGTGTAGGACCCATGTAGATAAGGCCGGAAAATTCTCGGTATCCCGACGGGCCAGTACGACGCGTCTGTATAAGAACAACTTATGATAAATACATTTTTGAGAAACCACAAATAAATCATTCATATAATAAAACCAAATAAAAACTAAAAAGCCACGAATATTTCAAATTCTTGTAAATAACTCAGAAAATGACAGATTGTTTTAAAAATTATAATTCTATAAGTATTCAGTAAAAATTTCGGTCACTCACGACTATTTTTAACTGAACAAAATAAATAAAATCGAAATTAACAGTAATCATTTTTGTAAATATTCCTGTTTGTTCCTAATTTAATTTGTTTAGTTAATAAGTTTGGGTTTTCTTATAATAATCGAAGAAAAACGGAAATACAAAGAATATAAAAAAATTGCATACCCGATGCACACTAAACAGAGTTTGCTACTAGAAACCACTCCTAAAGTTGATTATTTTTGGTAGAATAGTTGTTGACAAACAGAAGAAAAAACACGCCATATTGCGTAAACTCAATAAATACATTCGTCCTCGCTACGGTGAAAATTTAAAATGGGCTCCCCGTCAGTCTTGTTGCGTTTTAGATTTTAATAAGAAAATGTGTTTTAAAAAAAAAAAAACTTTGTGGCTCTATATTGAGCCTGGATTTTGGAAAAGTGGAATTACGGTTGTACCACAAACATAAAAGTTCGGTTAAAGCTAAAACACCAGGTATTGTTTTAACAAAATAATTCGATGTAATGTAAAAAAAAAAAAAAAACGAAAATATGTGGATAGAAAATTATAAAATAATATTGTTGTGTACCATGTTGTTGCCATGACAACAAGTAAATATAACAACAATGTTCAGCGTCGACATCATTGTACATTTGCTGCTCGTATACAATATAAAACAATCTCAAACTTAATGTTATACATATTAAGTATACCTATACTAGTTTTGTAATAGAGCAATATATCTATAATATAAAATATTATTTTTCATATATATATATAGTTACTCTCAATTAACATTTGATTAAAAATATACCAAACTACGAGTTTGTATTATAATGTCTTTATTATTTCATAGGTTGCATTACGATAATGGCTGTTTAATTGTTTTTCAAGTAAAAATAAATAATACGTTTTTTAGATTCTCAGCCGTGTATCAAGGAATTGAACAACTTTTCTACCGGAAATATTGTAAAAAAAAAAAATGGGAATATTTACGCAACAACGGATTTTGTTGTATTGTTATTTACTTTGAAAAAATCTTATACTTGAAATGTTCACTTAAACACTTATATTAGCCAATCGAATTTTTCTAGATTTTTTAGTGTTTATATATTAGGTTTTGTGGGTTTAATTTATTTTGGCTTATCAAAAATTGGATTTAAGTATGATTGGATCATTTTTCATATAATCGTATAAAAATATCAAAACTCCGTTAATCGTGGTTTTTTTTTTCTTTATAATCCTTTGAAGTTGAGATTTTGACGAAAAATGATAAATAAACCCGGAATCATTTAAAATTGTTCAGCTCGAAAAATTGAGATAAAAAATACGGATAGTTGTAATTTTTTTTTGTAGTTAAAAATTAAAGTAGTTTCCCGTATAAAATTTATCAAAACGTGTTTTAACCGAACTTCGCTCAAAATTGGCTTCAGCATGTCGGTTTTTTTTTAATCTTAGAATATAATCACGCTAATATTTGTATTATTATTATTATTTTTTAAATATTGTTTTTTAGGATTTTAATAAAATATTCAATATTAGATATGTATTTATATTTTACTCACTATTTATATATATATATAAAAAAAAAACCATTTTGAAGCCATAAAAGAGAACGCCTCGAGTGTATTTTGGTATACACGTATAAATGCCAAAGTTCATTAGTATTGTTGGAACGAGTGCAATGTTCTTTTTTAAATAATCGTAACACCTATATTCAAGTATACATGTTGGAATTGGGTGCATGTTTTTTATCTATTGTACTCATACGTGACATTTTACTGACTAAGATTTGTTTTTAATATATATATTGGAATTCATTTTACTATTTCCATATATTATTATAACCATTATAATGCACATTTAAGTGTATAGTAGCCCACAAGTATGAAATAATGTTTATATCGACTATGAAAATTGTTCAATGTTATTGTATTTTGTTTTTGTAATATTTACGAATATAATATTACAATATATGTATTGTATTTTATCTTGTTGGTAAATTTAAGTTAAACCCATTTTAAAAACATGTTTTTTATATTTAAATTTCTTACCTTGAAAAAAAAACGATGTTTATCTTAGTTTTATTTGCATTAGTTTTCAACTCTTTAAATTCAAAATGTATTGTTGCATAATAAATTGAAATTAAAAAGTTTAAATAATAAACTTTAGGTTTGCCGCCTCAAACCTCCCGGTCCTTATTATTATTTTAGAATTGAAAGTAATAATAGTAATTGGCAAATTATCTAATTAGAAAAAACTTGATCGTGATTCATGTGTTTATATATTGATTATATAATTAAGAATTTCAATATCACCGTTAATTTTAATTTTTTAGAATGTTAACTAATATAATATTTTGGGTTTTGTATTTGACCTATCTAAAATAATATTCATCCATATTCATTGTTCAACCCATTTAACAAGTTGCTTGATAAAAATACTACTAGTGTATTTGTTTCAAAAAGTGTTTTCTGGAATAAAAACATACCATTGTTGAACAGCTTTCTCGCTCTGCTCACAATCTAAAAATAGGTAACTTCATTGGCCGTAACCAAAATCATTTTTTATATTGTTTTATCATGAATTTAAAAAATAATAATAATAATTTAGTTCCCCTATGATCTTCCTTTAAATTTTTCGAGTAATTAAGTACAGCAATTTATAAAACAAAATTCAGAAATTAAAAACTACTTATATGAGCTCGAAACATTATTATAGAGTTGCAGTCCTCGAAACACTTGAAACAAATTGAAAGGGAAATACATTTTTATAATGTTGTGTAATAAAGTTTGAGAGGTTATTTAAGGATTTTAAATATATATATATATATATATTTATAGGTAATATAAACGTGTTAAACAAAAAACTGTATTTTGATTCATTAGTTACCTGTAAATTTTCTTTATAAGGAATAAATCATAAAATATCGTGAAATATAGTTAGTTTATTAAAGTAATAAACACTATCGTTTTTCGATATTATGATTTTTGTTTATTATTTTTCATTGCGAGATATTCCCGCGGTAACATTTATATTATTAACACAACTGTTGTTGGTGAGAAGTTGGGAAAGTATAGGACATAAAGAGTAATCACAAAATCAAAAAATAACAGGAAACCGTTAATATTCCCGTCCCCCCTTCTCATAGTGTTTCTAAAGAGTAATACATTATGAAATTTAAAAAAAAATCAAAAAATCGCATCCAAAATGTTTCATAAAACGTCTGTTGTGCTTTTTGATCTATGCAAGATTTTTGGTCAAAAAATCATTCTCAAACGGTAATAGAGTGATAAGGGGGGGGGGAAATAGTAGAACCATGCATTACGACGCTCTCGGAATATTATAGAATTTATCATGTACCTAGGTTTTAGATAACTGCAAAAAAGAATAAAAAATTGATTCTGTTATGATTATGTAAATCATTTTTTGTTTGTACATATTGTAATACTTATTTTATAGTATCATATTAACAATCGATTATCAGCTATAAATTATCAATTTAATGGCTGAAGTTTGCAGATATCAAAAAAATATCATAAAGCAATTTTTATGGCGTCTTAACTTTAGTCTGAAACGTTATTTACCCATTGTCCTATTGTACGAGTACAAAAACAAATAACTATACGTACAGTGTACACGATAGAAAAACACATGTTTTCCTTGTTTAATATGTTATACGTATTATTTAATATAGTACTAATGATTACTGTCACGTAACTATACATAGTGTACTACGACTTGGCGAAAAATATGTTGGAAACTTTGTCAAACATTATAATAAGTATTGCACAAACACGCAAAACACTTATAGGCATTACGATTATTTTTTTATTTTTTGTAATTTGTATACCAGTGTATATTAAAGCACATTCGAAAATAATTACCTATTGTTTTTTCCCCCCTCCACGTAAAATTTATTGCATTTCGATGTTTAAATTGCATATAAAACCGCTTTATGACACGTTTGCCCACTAACGAACCTACTTATTACAACTTAAAAACAGACAATTATGTCGAATGATTTTAGTTAACTCAGAGAATATTATAAGTAAATCTAACTGTTAGATACCAACTTATCGAAAATGATTCATCCGTTTCGTGTTCAATCCTTGAAGCTCACGGACGTGACGTTACATAATATCGTCGATTTTACATGCTACCACTATCAGTGGTAATATCAAAGAAATTACTCTTGCGGATCGTTTTTAATGCATTATAGTTAATTTGTACGGGTATTAATTTGAAAAACAATCCTTGGCCGTAAATGTAAAAAAATCCAGTCTCTATAAATACCCATTTCTACGCTATTCATTTTCATCGAAATTTATTTACGTCTTGTTTGAGAAAAAAAAAAAGCAATTCATATATTATTATACTCTTCATTTTGTATCCATAAATCACGTACCGCCGTATAAAGGGCCATATGTTATTATTATTATTTATTTATTTATTTTTTTTTTTTTTTTTGACTGGGAAAATGTTATTACCAGGTCTCTCGGTTGCCCGGAGAAGTCCAGGAAGTTATACATTAAACAAATAAGATAAGATAAGTGCTACACATATGCCTATGGGGCCATATGCTTACGCCGCGCGTTTGTAATGTCCAATATTCAGAGAGCCTGTATTCGTTTTTAATTTTTTAATCGCCCCTATACAACAAAACCATAATTTTTTTATGGAGGACGAATGCCGAAAATATGTGCATCAGGTCGTGAACTTGAGTCTACTACCGTTGTTTAATGTTTAATTGTGTGTCGCACCCTTTTATATAAGTATATTTCAACTAGTCTTTCTTTTCGCCTACGCGAGCGGGGTCAGCTACTCTTATTCTCGCCCTATAAAAATATTTAAATAACATCCTCTTTATTTCGTTTATGAATTTATCATTTATATATATATAATAAAAACATTACTTGATACTACTCTATAATGACTACAGTCATGTTAGCTAACCTAACCTTAGTCAGAATTAATAAATAATTACATTTTAATAATATAATTTTATATAGGTACTGATGTATGATATGTCTTCATATAAAATATATATATAGTAGTACTATATAAATATATATAGTATTTATATTATCATATAAATACTTATATGATAATTTAGATTTTTTATTAAACATTTAAAATAAGTAATTGTTAATTATTCTTAGCAAGTTAAGTTATTACATAGATGTTTTTATCTTAGATGTACAATATTGTTTTAACATAATCCAAACACTATAATGCCGATTACATAACCACATTAATTTAATACTAATACTAGCTGTTTTATATTTCTAGGTGTTTTAAACAATATCCAAAATGACTTTAATATTGGAGACGACAAAGCTGGTTTATTGCAAACAGCTTTTGTCATAAGTTATATGATATGCGCTCCAGTTTTTGGATATCTAGGAGATAGATACAATAGAAAATTACTCATGGCCTTTGGTGTATTTCTATGGTCGTTAACTACATTTGTTGGTTCTTATATGAATGTAAGTTTTTTTATTAATTTTAAGTTGTTTAAATTGTCCATTCAATGTGTTCAATTTTGTTTACAGAATTATTATTTATTTTTATTATTCCGAAGTTTCGTGGGTGTAGGTGAAGCTAGTTATTCAACTATTGCACCTACGATTATAAGTGATATGTTTGTAAAAGATTTAAGATCAAAAATGTTGGCTTTATTTTATTTTGCCATACCTGTTGGAAGGTATTAAAAATACATAATAATAAATCAAAAATATAATAAAAACATATTTGTTATTAATTGGTTTTCTTAGTGGTTTGGGCTATATTATTGGTTCAGAAACGGCGAGGATGCTTGGTACTTGGCACTGGGGATTACGAGTCACACCATTACTTGGTATGTTGGCAGTCCTTATGATTTTGTTCCTTATGGAAGAACCTGAAAGAGGTCAAAGTGAAGGCTTTTCTCACTTAACCACTACATCTTGGTCTGAGGATGTCATGTTATTGAGACGAAAGTAAGTTTCTACATCTAACAATGTATTTATAATATGCAGGTATATTGTATATTAATATTTATTTTTATTAGTCGAAGTTTTATGTTATCCACTGCTGGATTTACTTGTGTGGCTTTTGTTACGGGTTCATTAGCATGGTGGGGCCCTAATATTATGTGGCAAGGCCTTAAAATGCAAAAAGGCTATGAACATGTGGAACTAAACAGGTAGATTGTACATTAATTACCTGTGAATAAAAAACGCATTTATGCATATTCTAATAATTATTTTTATTTAGTGTATCATTAAACTTTGGAATAATAGCCATGGCAGCTGGACTCATTGGTGTACCGTTAGGCTCTTATTTGTCCCAACGAATTAAAGTGCGTTATCCTAAAGCAGATCCACTAATTTGTGCTGGTGGTCTTCTGATATCAGCTCCACTTCTGTTTTTAGGACTAGCGCTAGCAGATAAATATTATTATCCTGTGTTAGTTTTAATATTTATTGGTCAAATAGCATTGAATCTTAATTGGTCAATCGTAGCTGATATACTATTAGTAAGTATTACACAAGCAATGGGAATATCATAATATAGCCCCGCCCCCCAAAAAAAAGATTGAAATTATTATTATTTTTCATTAATGTACACTAATTCCACATAAAATCATAAAGTCTGTTTTACATTTTGAATAAGCATACAGTTTAATATAATATTACTAATTTTTAATTTTAGTATGTCGTCAGTCCTAATAGACGATCAACTGCTGAAGCTTTTCAAATTTTGATATCACATGCATTTGGAGATGCTGGTAGTCCATATCTCATTGGCCTGGTAAAATTAATGATAATTTTTTTTAAACTAATTTATTTATTGTATTTATTATGTATTAGATTTCAGAAATGTTGAAAAAGTTCTTTAAAAAAAGTAACATACCATTACTTTTGACTTCAGTGACATCGTTAGCCAGTAATAATCTACAAATTGTTAATGTTAAAGATGATAAAATCAACTTTCAAAGTCTTCAGTATGCCCTGTTTATATCAAGTATTGTTGAAGTATTAGGAGCAATATTTTTTTTCTTCGCTGCTTACCATATTGTCAAAGACAAGGAATTAGCTGAAACAGAGACTTCAGGTTGGCCAAGCTACACTCCTATTGTAAATTAAAACATATTTTTAAGAAAGTCTCAATTATTTATAAGTATAAAAAAGGCTAATTTTGTCTATTCCCTAGTCTCAAAATAATATATAATATGATGACACAATTAGTTTTATAATGGCTACTATTGTGTTTTTATAAGTTATTTTTACTCTGATTTTTATGGATGTTGGTTATTTTGTGCATTATTTATTATTATGATTATTATTTTTGGTTTGCATTAATGCTTGCTCTCACCTTTTTCCTTTCCTATTTATGTTTTCTTATATTTAAACTCAATGAGCTTAATATTTTTTTTAAATGTGGATGTATACTCTCACCTAATATAATATGTTGCTTTGGCGTTTAAGTTTTTGTAATATAATGTGATATATTTTGATAAATTATAATTGTTTTCTATTAAATACTGGTATTCCGCTAATGTTATATTATGTTTATTAATTCCATATTGTTTATCAATAATTAATTCAATTTGGAGACTGTAAAATAAAGAAAAATATTAAAAAATGCACATTCATACACTATTAATGAATAAAAAAAAAAAAAATTGTTATTAAATCAATATTATATTTATCCAATAGAAATGATAATATAAAAATAAAAAAGAATTCCCTTAAAATCTGCTATAGAAACACTATTCAAATATGATAAATACAAATTGAATAAATTGATTAAAATTATTATGACAAATATTGACTAATGCCTACAATTTTAGTTTAAACATTCACATATTAATACATTTAAAGAAAAAAAATAATATACCCTTATATTTGAACTTTGATAACTTAGTTTGATGTGTGATAACATTATTTACTTTTTTTAATAAATCATGGAAGTATATAATTTTAATAATACATTGTTAGGTTACTATTATGGTTTAATTTGGACATGAAAATAATTATACTAAATCAAATATCAAAATTGTATTTAAAAGAATATATAGAATAAGAACAATATAAAGCCTTAAGTAATATAAAAATTGTATGAAAGTCCGACCAGTTTCAATTTAAAAAAATCATCTTTGGCTAATAGATCAGCAAAGGCGAATAAATAATACGCCAGGGGCATTGCATTATTCTTAATTAAATTTATTAATTTTATCTTTTAATACAATTTTGATATTTTATTGATTATTAATTTCGAATACAATGTTTGTTTTAAATGTTCACCACAACTAAAATAACGTATACTATTGTAATTTGTTTATTTAAAAATCAAAATACATTTAATAAAAAATATATATATATTACTATTTTATAAAACATTTTATATTACAACTATATGAAGTCAAATTAATAAGACCTACAAAAATAAATTAGCATAAAAATATATTTGAAATATTAGAAATCTATTATTTTGTATATTTTTATTTTATAAAATGACCTTTAATTATATTATTCACTTGAAAATATAGTATGACTCATTTATAGATGTTTTTTAAAATTATTTTAATTGCAGGGAAATTCCATAAATGAGTCATACAATGATTACTCCCCCATTAATTTCACACTTTTTATAATTTATTTTAATACTAAATATTTTTATTGTCAAAAACATTTTTCTCGTTAATAAAAACCTTATTATTTTTAGATGAACATGTTGCATTTTGAATTAATAATAATACAACTGTAGCCTATTATTAAAGTTTACAAACAATAATAACTATTTGTAAATATTGTATTACAGTTTAAATTTTTATCAAGTGATTGGCCTTTTTAGTTTAATATAATATGTGACAATACAGTAAGTTGGTGTTCTCCACTATCTGCAATAATTCTGTACATTATATATATATATATATATATATATATGTGTACACAATGTAAATAATGCAAACATCTTTGCATTATTTTAGATATGTTACTATCAATATGTATTTAAAATAATTGATTTGTTAAAAAATATATTTAGCCTTTATTTCTGCTCTATATCAGAATCTGCAAACTAGATTCTTAGTAAATTAATAATATAATTTAAAAAACACTACCGAAAGAAATGTGCATAATTTTATATTTTAAACTATTAAAATTATTCCAACTTTGTATTCAAATTGTTTCGTGTTTTGGTCTTAAATATTATTTTTTTAACACTAAACAATATATCCATACTATTTATCTATAGGATATCTATGATTATAATTTACCTTATCTATGATAAACTTAATTTTATTGAAAAATAATGCAATTGTTGATCATTACTAAACACACTACTTAAATGTCATTGTTTTTAATACGTTTAACCATTAAATAATTTAAATTTGAATACCTAATATTGTTTCACTTATATTATACTAAGGTAAAAGATTGCACTTAAGGCACTGAAAATATTTTTTAACATATTTAAGCATGAAACATATAATAATACAATTATTCATTTTACACAAATATTTAAGATATTGTATACTTATTATAGATAATTTAACATACAATTTCAAAAATATTATAAATAATAAGTGAATTATTTTATTGTACCTATTTATCATTATTGGTTAATTATCGCAAAATGTCAATATCTTAACAAATCTTGTTAATCAAATTTAATAATTGGTGGCTAGGTTTGGCAGTTAAACATTGCTTAAATAATACTGCTAGTATAAATGAATACAGTATGAATATGCTTAATTGGGTTTCAGCAATTTTTTATATTCGACATATTATTGTCATTTTATTTTTTATTTAAACATTATTGTGAATTAATTTCAGCAGATAATGGACAAGATACTGTGCAAAACAGGTATCCCGCGGACGAAACACGTTTGCGTGGTCATTCCAACCCCCATTTTGTTGCATGAAATTAGTCATTAATATAATACAAATTTAATGACAATAGATTGATATGTTTTCTGAAAATTATTTTTCAAAATCAATATTAATTATTTGTCACACTACCTTGATGGATTACTTAATAAAACATGTATTATTTTACATATTCATATAATTTGTCTGTGATACTTAAGAAAATTTATAACATGATTACATTTCTATTCTTAATAATAATATTAAAAAATACCCACTATTGTAAACTAATTGTCCAAAATGTATAGAATATAATTTAATGTAATATTCATAATTATCTAAAAATCATTTAACTGCCTTTGTTAGCCTGTAATACTTATAATTATTATTTTGGTGTTTTGTTTTCATTACCATCATTTTGTAACTACACTATGGTACCTATTACTATTTATTATGTAATAAAATAGAATTAAGATAATTATGTAAGTTTGTACAAAAATTAAAGTTTTTAATAAATAAAATGTTTGTGGAACTTGGACCAAATAATAAAAAAATGTATAACTTTATTACATATTATCTATTATGTATTATAAAACTAAACTGTCATTATGGAAAACCGGTTTAAGATAAATCTAAACTGTTTTTAAAGATAGATTCAGGGTCAAGTCGTCACTCAGGTACTATCTTCAGTTTGTGTTAGACGACCAAAATTGGTGAAATTAGGAATTGGTTAGTTATAGTTAACCGTTTTTTACAATCACGGGACCCGTTTTATAATGTATAATAGATAATATAAATATATTACTTAAAAAATGCTTCAAGTATTCAGATATTCAGAATTTATGTGTATGCAATTCTTTAGTGAAATTAAAATAATGCTTTAACGTACACAGGTAACTATTATATAAAAAATAGTTAGAATTATTAGTTTATATAAAAGAATACATATTTACATTCTTGAATCTGTTTATAGATGAAATAATAATCATTTTGAATATATTGGTAATTTTAGTGAGGTTTAGATCATTATAAGATCTAAAAATGTTCTTAAATTATCATTTAATTTTAGTAAATTACTAAATTTGGAACCAAGTCCACATTTTAAAATGTAATTATCAAAAATTAATAATATTGTTTACTATTTTATATACCATTTAATTTATAATATATGTTCAAACAAATGGGGTTTTTAAATCTAACTTGGCATTATGATTTTAAGTTTTATCTATAAATAACAAATTTTGTTTATAATTCAGACTGAAATGGGTGACTTGGGTATTATAAATGATTTCCAACTGTACCAGTTATTTAGTAATTATGTAAACCAATGTGCATAAAATTTGCTACAGGACAAACATTCACAACAAACTACAAATAGTGGATATAGACAAAAATAATATGCAACCAAAGTATTAATTATATCAATAAATTAACTACAATTTATACTCTTACATTTTTTGATTAACACAATAATGATATCAGCTTATGTGGAAAAGTGGACTGCAGCGTTTGCTATGTTTTGAGTTGCACTTAAAAACAATATGTATGCGATGATGAAGAAAATAAACAATTGTTTTATTAAAATGCTACAAAGTGATATAATGGACCCCAAATATATATATATTACCTATATTATTGGTAAACTAGTTTTGATAAAATAAATTCCCTTTCGCCATATCAATTTTAAAAAGCTAGAACAATCTGGAAACATGTCTTAATATAGAAATGTATCTTATAATGCCATACACCTAATAAAAACAACTAAAAATATCCAAGACATCATATATTCTATCATTTTTTTCGACAATTTAAGAAAATATTTAAAGTAATAGATTATTACTATTTTTGGATGGTGAAAAACCATTATCTATTTTTAATTTTCAAATGGCAACCTATATTAAAATTACCATAAATAAATAGAATAATTAATTATTGCCCACCTGTTGACAATATTCCACTTTTAAGTTGGTCATTTTGTGGGTAGGGGAAAGTAGTAGCATAATAATTTTGTATTAAATTTAAAAATTAGTTTGAATATTTTTTAAACAAAGCTCTTAAGTTGCAATGTTATTTTTAAACACAGTATTCATAAAAAATTAAGTATACATTCAAACCCTTAATACCCTAATGTAGTATGGATACCAAAAATGTAAAAGTAAGATACAAATTGAGCCAATTAAAATTAAGTTTTTTTTTTTTTTTATAAAAATATTGAGAAAAGCAAACTGTTTTACATGTGCATAGCCTTTTAAATTGGACAGAAAATTATAATATTGAAAATACTATTACATCAGAAAAAGTGAACACATCTGGTTGTCTAAATTTGAAACTAGGAATAAAAGAGTATTTTTAAAGTAAACTATGGAACTATAATATATATTTTTAAATTAAAAAAATTAAACTAGTCTATAAATCTTATATGAAATACTTAAAGAACGTGACACGTAGTCGTAACCATGTTAATAGCATAATAGAAGTTGATAAGGAGCAAATAAAAAATACAAAATTAGTAATTATTTTTTATATAGATTTTAAAAAAATATTTCATACTTTAAATAGTTTTCATAATTTAACTTAACAGTATTTGTATGATTCTAATTTTAATTTGTTGAAATGTAGCAGTTCAGTATAACATTCAAAATAAATAACTAAACAATTTATATTCTATGTATTCAGTATGTGTATTCAACATTTATATGAGTATAAGAATAGATAATTAATGTTAAACCAAAATTAAAATCTGATCATCATTAATCTACATTATAATTATAATTAGTTAACATGATACCAAAAAAAAACTTTCAAATTATTTCAGTAAATCAAACTTTTTTTAAAGAGGTAAAATTAATTAAATTGAGAAGAATACAAATTTTGTATTTAACAAATATTATTTGAAATTGTGGGTTTTTTTGTTTATATAATTTTTTGTTACCAAAGAACGATTGACAATACATAGTTATTTAAAATATAAAGAAATACAATGTTTTACATAGTATCGTGAATTCCTAAACGAAAAATGTCATGAGCACAATAGAAAGTACTACCTACTGATTTTAATACAAACACTTGGTTGAACGGATGAGGTGGATCTTCGTCACACTGAAATTAAAAGAAAACACAATAAAGACAAATTTAATCATAACGTAAAAATTAATGTTGTATACTTGCAAACGTCCTAGGACATTAATTAATATACCACCATCAAACATGGGCTGCGAGTCCACTGAAGTTACAACTCTATTAATTTTTTGGAAAGTTAAACTCTAAAAAAAAGAAAAAATTACTTTAGTCATTTAATTACATTTAAATATTCATCCTAACACAAAGAGAATATAATTTTTATTAATCCATTGTTTTCTGAAATAATGAAAAAAAAAAAATACTGGCCCCACTGAGTCAAGAATACAATAATGATTTACAATACATGAAGAAATCATGAAATTAAGAGTGAAATTTCATTTACGTTATTTCTAAGTTCTAATTAATTGAAACTATTAGATTAGCATCAAATTGCATTGTGTAAGTCTATAATGAGTGCTACAATTTAAACACATAACAAAATTAAGAGAATATATCCATTATATAGATCTTATGTCTAATATATTGACTTAGTTTGTTTTTATTTTTATAGTATTAATGTATTTTTGATATAAAATTTAAGAAAGACTCTTGTTGAGAATTATGAAACTCTGCTAAACACAACTAATTTAGCAAGACTTAAAACAGAAGTACTATTTTCAACAATTATTAACATGATATAATACTAGTTAATAGATAATCACTCACATTTAATTTTTCCATAATTTTAACTGTACCCTGTAATTGGACACCTTCAAAAGTCATAAAAGAGGTTTCTGGCTAGAAAAAAAAAATTAACAATTAATAATGTTAAACATGGTGATAATCACAGATTTATAAATCTATGGTGAGAATTAAACAATAATGTATGATAAACAATTTATGCTTATAAGAAGCTTGTAATAAACATAATGTCACATTAAACACTCACGTTATACATTGCTGCCAATGTGGGTCTTTGGGATGGGTCGTCAAATAGCACATAATATTGTTGTACGAACCCTTTTCCAATAGCTTCATACGCCGGATTCAAAGACATGGTGCATGCGCAATTAAATTATTAACATAGATAGAAATGAAATAAATGTACAATGACGACAATGTCGAGTTCGAAAGGATACAAGAGAGTTCTTTATAACTGAGTCAGAGAATTTGCTCTAATAGAAATATTTTGTCATGAGGAGATAGACGTTATTATATTTTTGCTCACGATACCATGGTTGTGGTAACTTATGATAAGTGAATACTGAATATTAATACAAATAAAAACAGCGGGAACATTTGAATTTGATTTTAACAGTCTTAGAATTAGCAAAAAGACTAACACGAGCTAGTTAATACAATAAAATTAAAATAATATGATCATAACGTTAATTAAGATATTAATCTATGGTAGCACGGACTAAGATGTACAGGACCGGAAACGTACATTTCAGCATAGTTTCTTGTCACGGCAAAATTAATAATCGGACCTGTTGCGCTATCTATTGGAAAATGCTACAAACCTATGAAATAAATAATTAAAATCTATTATCTACACAGAGTCTTTTATTATTTATGATTATCCACTATAAATAGTGAATTATTAACATGATCATAGATAAGTATTAAAGCGAATGACCGTAACCATAAAAGTATAGCACTCTTGTGTTGTGTTTGACGGTCGGAATATAACCGAACAAATCTGTGCAAATTATAATTTACTCAATCTAAATATGGCAGTGGTATCACTTAATCCGTAAATTGGTTTGCAGCCCTCCTCAATTCTATCAGCAAATGAATATTATTATTATTTTTATTTATCACGTCCCAGTGAGCAAACCAACGATTCCGGGGGTATCGAAACACGCTCAGTCAGATGCACCAAAGATATAAATTAATGACAAAAAACTATAAAAATGCGTTATATCAGGAGTGGCTAACTAGAAGTCTCGCTAGCAACACAATTTAATTATAAATATGTAAGAGCCAAGAGCAAGGAAAAAGAAGATTTTAAACTATCGTAATCAATAAATATAATCCAAACTTCCAGAAATGTACAGAAAGATTGGACACCCAATAGCAAATACATTAATATTTAAATATTAAAAATTCAAAAATATTAATTTTTTTTTTATATATAATAAGAAAAATTATGTTTTACGTCTTACGGTAAGAGACGAGCCGCAATTTGGCCACCCCTTAGTTATGTGAACAAAATTATTTATGGTAAAAAGGAGTTTACTCTAGTACTTTAGTATTTAGCACATATATTTTAGTAAATTAATTTAGGCACGTGATTAACATTATGAACAGTGGTTTCGTTTTTAAATTCTTCACAATCAACAATTATATTCATTATATGTTTTTATTACGTCTACCAGTTAGGTTAGGTTAGGTTTGACCTAACCGCAGTACCGAAGCGTGGTCAGCCGTACGGGCCTTCGCCATCACAATCATGGGCGTGAAGGGGGAGGAGGAGCGTCGGTGGGAGGTGGCCAGAGCAGCGGCGGCAGCGGCAGCAGCAGGAGCAGCGCCGGAGCGTCGGCAGCAGTAGTAGCAGCTGTCTTGTGTATATTATTATTATGTAAAGAAATTGTTTTTATTTTTATTGAAAAGAAAGAATGTATATATTTTAGTTTGTAAGATTTTTGTAATTACTTAGTGTAAGCACCAATGTGAGCCCGCCCCGCGAAGGGGAAAACGGGATTTTATATCGTGTATATAATTATTATGTGTTTTCATTTTTGAATAAATGATGGTGGCGGGCCGGTAGCATTTCCGCAAGGCCAGTTCCCGGCCCGTCATCGATGCCACCCAAAAAAAAAAAAAAAAGGTTTGACCTAACCTACAGTCGCAGCTCTGTGGCAAAGTGCTGAGTTATCGAAGGTATGGTAACTTTCTTGCACAGCGCCGAATAGTAAAAGAATGGGTTATTCTTTAAGGGTTATATGAAAAAAAAAAGTAAAACATTTAAGAGAATTGAATTTATATCTGTACATAACGATAAATTCTTTAAAGAACAGTATTATTACAATACCGTCAACTTTTTGATTTTCATCATTAGTACAATTTATAATGAACCCTGTGTCAAATTTTTGTATATTTCTGTTCGGCTAGTAGTTTTAAATTACTTAAAATGCCTATAAAAAGTTAAAAAATGGTCAGAATATTAGTTCAAGACTAGAAATGCCTAATATAAAAAAATAATATAATGCCTAATACTAATATTCTGTGAAAGTTTTAGGTCACTACAACTGTTTTTAACAGTTAAATAAAATAAAATTAAATCACTACAGCCATACATTTTCATAATTATTAAGAAAACTACAATGAAAATCAAAAAGTGACCACCCCAATGCATCAACCAGATCTAAAATGCTATCAGAAAAGATATTGAACTTTAAAAATTGAGCATAAAATCTGGTAGAAAAGTTGTCGACAGACTAAAAAAAAAAACCACATCATTAGTAGTAAAACTAAGGCTTCGCTTTGCTCAGAATCTAGAACAAATGTTTTATAAAAAAAATGTCTATATTAATTATGTACAATTTATATATCACGAATGTTAATTAAAATGACCATGTACAACAACATAAATATTACAAGTACAATTGCAAATTAAAAAAAAAATTGAATAAAATTACAATATACAACAAAATTTTATACAGGAGCTTAAAATTGTACAACATTCATTTTGGTGCAATTTTAATTATAATATACATTAATTTCCATGTTAATTTATCATTTTATATAAATACACATGGTATTAATTTATAAATTGCACCTCAACATATTAATTATTAAATTTATACAGAGTATTTTCTATGAAGGAAAAAAATAAGCGTAACAGTCACAACTTCACTTGAAATAATATCTACAATAACCCTTTTTTATGAAAAATCATTAAAAAGACCATCAAAATTTAAGATTAACATTTTCTTAATACTATTTATAATTATTTTTCGTTATTAGATACTTTTAACATCAGCTATTATTTATGTTGATAATGGTAACAGCCTATATCTAATTTTATTACAGATAATATAATATATGTAGACATAACATACACATACACATAAACATACACGCACAATTGTAAATATAAATATATATATATATATATATAATTACGTAACACATTATGAAATGTACGTAGACATTTAACAAAATTTATTAAATACTCATCGATGTGATCTACATAAAAAATATAAATATAAATTAACATTATAAATAATTATATATTGTTATTCTTTAACATACAATTGAAATCAATAATTTTTTTTTGAAACAATTTAAAAACAGAACAAAAAATGCTATATTAGTCTGTTAATGGTAGAAAAAAAAAATAAAAATAAACAAATAAAAAATAATAATAGGTAATAAATAGGCGAACCAAACCCCCATAAAAAATAATTAAATAACTAAAACTGTATTAAATTTTTAGATCATTTAAGTTGTGCGCGGTGTATGTGAATTAGGCGACGAAGGTATTGTCAATACAGTTGGTTGCTGTTGCTGAGGAGCCATAGATACAGCAACTATTGAACCGGTTTGGCCTGATGAGCTTTGTACTCGTAACTGACCTTGACGAACAGACATTTGTTGACCTTGTTGAAATACAACCTAAAAAATATTAACTTATTACACACCATCATTGGAGGATTAAAGGATTTTTACAAGTAAAATATATTTTACAAATATCAGTGCATATAATAAGAAACAATGAAATATTAAATATATAGATGATGGTAATTGATAAACCAACAGAATATAAACTTAGAATATAAAAGTTATAAATTATATAGATGGAGACATCAAAAATTAAATTTCAAATAATAATTTGTTTACATTCAATCTAAAAATACCAATATTTTATCCAAACAAAAATATATAAGAATATTGTTTAAAGTAAGTCACAGATAAATGATTGAGTAAAAATACATTATATATAGATATAATACTGTGCTAGTAGGACCAGGTTAAACAATACTTCAGGCTTATAAAGTATGTGTGATACTTTGTTTAATGAATTTAACAGCTGGTAAAGACTAGGTTTCCTATGCATGGTTGGCCAAAAACATAGTGATCAAATATAATTTTTGTAGCGCGCTGTCCTAAGGTGATGGCAAACAGGCGATTAAAGGTCGGCCAACAATTATACTGCTCCGACAGTAGAGCATCATGACAACCGCAGGTATTTGTTGTCCAATGATAGAATTATTTTTCATGAAAAACCCGGTTTTATTATATTTTATCAGTTGATTATTTGTGATTTAATATAGAACCACCAGGGACTAATTATGTTTAGGAGACCATACCTTTGATCAACATTAGCTATTATAATTATCTCTTGTTATTTTTTTTTTTAATTTTAAATTTTTGCCTTTTTTTTTAGTTATTATTGGTTTATAAATTTATTCTCAAAGAAAATATATTACCATTAATCGTCAGAATCAAGTTTATTATCATGGTAAATACAAAATCTGTATTAAAAATATAATACAAGTAAATTAGGTGTTTTAAGAAAAAAAAAACCCATTGAAATATCATGACAGCAAAAAATCACCTATAAGTGATACCTCACCTTTTACCTGTAATTGCATTTGAAATTTTGTAAAATTATTTTGTTTAGTAACTAATATTTATAAATATATTACATACTTTCATCTACATGATTAATTATCATATGATGTACAAGTATTCAATACTAAAATATAAAATAATTAAAAGTATGTAAATAATAAGCATCAATTCACACCTGAGATAGTATGTTAGAAGGATGTCCAGGGTTACCAGATGTTTTAAATACATTACTCAAAGAACATGGTTGTAATGTTGAACGTGCAGTTTCAATCCCAACACCAGATGTAGTCCTTAAAGTTTGAACCGGATTAACCACCTAAAATTAAAATTTTTGAAAATACAAAAAAATAAATATTTAAATAATATTAAAACTAAAAATTTCAATATAATTGGAAATATAAAAAGAGAAGTAAGTACAATATTTATGTTATACCTGAATTGATTGTTTTAATGACGTTTGATTTGTAACAACAGGTAGTACTCTTGTTAATCCAATACTTGAAGACTGTCCTTGACTTTTAGTAATCATATGGGAAATGACTTGTCCACTATTTGAATTAGATTGCATTGCAGTTATGTTTGCACCAGAAACCTTAAAGCATAATATAGATACAACATTAAACAAACATTTGATTTTATAACAAAATTGTTACCATAATACAAAAAGAGGATAAAAGAAGTTTCAAAAACTCATTTTAATCATAAAATATCAATATGGGGAAATAATACTTTAAAAATCAAAAAGAAACCCAATTTTGACACACTTTTAAGTGGATTTTCTAATTTTACATTTTTTTTTATATAAAAAGAACCCATTTAAAGTATAACTCATGTATTATATGGAAATAAACATTAATTACCACTAAAAAAATATATAAAATAAAGACAATATCTAGTTTGTAATGTAATAATTGATATTTACTAGTATAATTACTAGTTAATACATTATATGGAAATAGTTAAAAAAAAAAAAAAGGAATTTTAATATATTGGAATAACATAATTTACCATAATATTATATAGAAAACAAATTATAAAAATTGCATATAAATAAAATACTTACGCTAACGTTTTGAATGTTTTGTTGTTTCATCATTGTTTGTAATTGTTGCATAGTCATTGTACTTGGTACACCTTTAGACTGGACAATCAATTGAGTTGGAACACCTGCCTTACCAGCCACCTACCATATTAAATATAATATAAATAAATATAGAATTATTTATCATAATATCATAGAAAAAGAAAAAAAAAAGTGTAATTACCATAACTTGACTCAATTGAGTAACTTTTTGAGTAGGAATTTTTCTATGAGCTAACATAGGCTGTTGAAGTGTAAGATGTCTAAATTGTTGTTGTGGATTAATGTTTTTTGTAGCAGCAGAAACATTTATTGCATTTTTAGCACCAGCTGAAAGCATTAAACTTTGTACAGATGTTTTAACAATTGATGGCCCAGCAGATGATGATGATTGCACTGTCACAGCTTGTGCTTGTTTGTGTTGGAATAAATGATGTCTTTTAATGAAATTTGTTACATCAGTTTCAGTTATATTTCTAGTAGTTATTGTATTTTTGGGTCGAACATTAACTGTAGTGGGTATTTGAGGTGATTGGACAGGTATAATGTTGGTAGTTGTAGTTTTCGTTGCACGAGCACTGACCATTTTAACTTGTTGTCTAGCAATGTTTTGTTGTTGTTGACGATACATTTGAATCTGAGATTGAGTGATAGCTTTGTTCATAGTAGTAACTACTGAAAATAAAATATTATTAAATTGATATAAATTTAATATATGTTGTTATTTTATTATCATATCAAATGCAATAAACAATTAAAACAAAAAAAATCAATAAGTAACTCATCAAACCCCATAATATTTATACAGATATGTATTAAATTATATTGTTACAATGTCCCGCTAAATTTTAACCAACTGTATGTTACAGTAGCACACTTAACTAGCGAGCTAACTAGTATTTTTATTAGGATGCCTTAAATTATGTTAAAAATGTTTTAGTATTATAAAAATAAAAATTTTTTATTTTGCATGAATCAAAATACAAAATCTGAATGATACAATTTGTATTCATAAAATATAGTATAAATTGATCTTTAAATTGATCTATATCATTAAAATAGTCACTAAAATTATGCAGAACACGATCCCTAGAATTTCATTTTAATCATAATACATATAATTTAAAATGTAGCCTATATGTTATTTCTTAAAGTAACAAACATCCAAAGATACTTTTGCATTTATAATAATTATTGTTTAACCTTTTCCGGTAGCTGAAGATGCTTGTGTCACAATGGAAGCTTGAGTGAAATTCAGTGCACGTTGAACAGCAGCTGAATAATGAACAGTCATTGGAACGACCTTTGGACTAGCCTGCGATAAATTTTGTACTTGTACACTTGTTTCCTAAAAAATAGTATAATAAATTAATTAAAACCAAATTTGTGTGAAAAATACCAGTTAAAAATATAATTACTTGGACAATAGAAGAAGAAGTACTCATAATAATACGATGTTGTGTTGTAAGAGCAGGTCTAACAATGGGTGCCGGGCTAATATTTTGAGGTGGAGGTAAAGCGTTGGGTAGTTGAATAGATTTCACATTTTGTGGTTGTGGTTGAACTCTGACTGGTGTTGGTTCAGTAAGTTGTTGTTGCTGTTGTTTTTCTCGTATCATACGATCAGTACGACGGCTAATTACATGCATTGGACCCAAAGGTACATTATAGTCTACATCATAATTTTCCTTCAATATTGCAATGTGACTAGCATTTGGGATTAATGGTGTATTAGCAGATTGACTAGGTACAGATTGGCTATTAGTTCGACACAGAGGTTGTCGTTTAGCAGCCACAGACAATAAACCATTAAATCGTGAGATAAGTAACTGAGTGTGTGTACGGTTTCCATCTGTTGTATATATTTGTGAGGTACGTAAACCACGATTCATTTTCTAAAACAATTTTAAGTATGATTAAAATATCTATTTTTAATAATTTAAATCCTTATAAAAAATCCTCAAGTTGTATAATTATATATTTTACTTTTTTCTGTTTTTTGAGTAATTGTTCCTGTAACATGCGACCTTCTTCTCGTGCTACTATCACCGATTCATACCTAAAATATTTTAATACATAAATTAGTATAATAAATTATCAATATTGATTGGATATTTATAAACAAATATCAAAATCAATTTATTTAAAAAATAATACAAAAAAAAACATTTACCGGTTTTTACATTGTTTAGGAGATCTATAAACACGAGACATCATATTAACTAACTCGGATACTAAATCCCAATTAGGTGTATGGGCTGGACATAGAATTACTAAATTTAATGTCATTTCTTGTATTCTTTGTACCGCCTATAATATAATAATAAGAAAATGAAATATTTAAAACTTAATGCTAACAATTTAAAAATACATACTTGCAAAAGGACATAGTCTTCATGTATGAGCCAATCTGGTACATGAGGTGGTTCTGGTACGGGTCGAGCTGGTAAGGGTGGTTTTAAGCTGGCTAAAGTCATAGTCATGGGTCTATTAATACCACGATATCGCTGAATACGAACGTCATTGCGCATCTTAAGCAACGCACCAGAAGCACGATCAAACATTGAACGAGGAAGATGGGGAAAAATGTTTTCATTGGGCCTCCATTCACCAGTGCTATTATCCCGTATAGATTTTGTATTTGATGATAATGAACCAGGCAAACTTGTTCGATCTAAACAATTATTTATATAACCATAGTTGAAAAGGAAGTTAAATCATAAAGATCAAAACTCTAATGCTGTTAACTTTCAGTTATTAATGGAGTTGATAGGTTTAATTAATTAATCATTAACTAGGAAAATCAATAAAATAAAAGAATAACATACTGTTTATAAATGTAACTTCAGTTCTAGGTCGTTTTCGAGCGGATGGCATGGGAGGTAGTTGAGCTTCTGTCATTGGTATATAAGCATATCGATTGAAATATAATGGGTCATGGTAGAGCTCATTTTCTCCAGACCATGGTCCAAGAATTAAATGCTTTAAAAACGCGTTAAAAAATATATTATAAATAATTTCCCTCAGAAAAATAAATTAATCGACTAACCTTTGGTACATCAGATTTTTTTGAGCCAAGATTGGGGAATACCATCTGCAAATAGAAAATAATACTCACAAATTATTTTAACCCAGATGAATAATATTTGATCCTTCAAATATTACATTACCAGAATGATGACATTTTTAAATTAAAAAAAAAAACTTTAGAAAGTTAGTTAAATTAAGTTATAAATGGCAATTTAAAAATATTTTCAAATTTCCATTTATTTGATTAGTAAGATTATGAAAATGGAAAATATACTCAAATACTAAAAATAACATAATTAACGAGAATGAATAAATTAATTATTTTTTAACTTTCAATACTTATAGTTCACTGGTTAAATATTAAAAATCAATTAATATAGTTTATTAAAATCTAAAAATTTATTTTGGTAACAGTATTGATAAGGGTAACCGTTCTTAAAATATTAAGTTATGTCTAAAAATGTTCAATCATTTCAAACAATCTTGATTAAAATTAGTTGAAATATAATTAATATAATTAATGTATAAAAATCAAATACAATGCAATACGACAAGTAAAAATATGATCTAATCAACTTATTAAAAATAAATAATATTATTATGGAACTCATAATCAATTACAATATAAATATTGGTTTTTTTTTTTTTTTTGTAAAAATAAAGTGATCAACAAAATAAGTATAAAAAATAGGGAATTCAAATAAAATTTTAAATTTCAATCAGACTACATAAAAAACATTATACACGAGTAGGGAAGATATTTATTGTTTTTGCATTTTTTTATTATTCGGTAAAAAATATAACTAGTGAAAGTTTAAACTAAAATGTAATTTTACGATAAATATTAATTTGTATGTTTTACATTATTGGACTTATTTCTAATAGAGATTTGTAGATAAACTATTAAAACTAAACCTAATCTTCTAATAAAATAATATATTAAGCAATTTTAAAATGAACTCTGATACTAGATTTCTATGTAAAATTTCATAACTGACAGTAAAATTTTAAGTTACCAACATATTCATAGTTAATTATTATAAAAGCTTTATCAGTTTAAACAGAGTACAAATTTTTTTCTCAAATTTGTATGTGCAGATACAGTTCATTTAATACGAAAATAAAATCATTAACAAATTTAAAATAACCATAGTCATAGTTTGGCGTCAATAAACATTCAGTAATCAGATCAATTAATTTTAAATAAAACCTTAAATTTCCTCTAAAACTGAGTTTAAATACAGAACATACTTTACACCATGAGCCGGTTATAGATGGAAAGTAAGGATATGTACCCTTGCATATGGAAATTTAATTTATATCTGTACGCAATGAAAAACGAAAAAATGCTGAAAAACTTAAATAAAAAAATTATACTGATATTATATTGATAAGGTAAAAAATAAAATTTAATCGTTCGAATAAATAACAAATTTAAACAAAAATTTGAACTTAAAATAAAGATCAAAATAAAAAATAACTAAAATTACTCAACATTTTAAATATTGTACCACATATCCAGATGGTGCTAAACAAAATATAATATTGCGTAAATATTTCTATCCTATCTATTTGTCCCCAATAATTTGAAAAATGTCAAGATAATCAAAAAAATGCCTCCTCCTAATCAGGCCAAAAAACTATGAGAAACTAAACCCTAAAGTCAAGTTTGGAACAAGATTTCTTGTCAAGTTTGTTTAGACACAATAAAATAATAGCATGCATCATAATAAAACCACCAATCTATCTTTACTAACCTAAAAAAGTTATAGAATAAATTGTGCAAAATATTTATTACAATTTATTTTAACTTTTAAGATACTCCTCTATGTTCCTTACCTTATATTTGTTATGATTGTATACTACCTATTGAAAATTATTGGTTATGCTCACAATATGTAATTTTCCTTTACACACAAATTGTGGTTAATTTGTTTACTAGACATTCAATAAAATTTTGAAGTTTTTTAAAATTTTATATTTGAAATATAATGAACATGAATAATTCAATAATACATTTAAATTAATACTGTATACTAGACAGAATTTTAACAGCTTTTAAATGAAGATTCCTATTCCTCCGATGATGGAATAATGAAGAATTTGTATTGATATTAATTTAATCTGTGCATAAGTATTATAACATATAAGAAGCGCACCTCATATAATCAATAAATTAGATAGTGGTTACTAGACAATAACTAGATTGGTTTTTAGGAATTTAAAATAATACAAATTGTTTAGAAAAACAAGTAATCTGATTTATTATGTAAAAGTTTGTTATTGATACCGAATGTAATATTTTTTAACCTACATAAAGAGTCATTTTCCCAGAGGTCAGTTTTTTTTTTTAGTAGATTAATAATATAACCCATATAGTTTAAATAAAAATAATAACCTATAATGAGTAAAAATATCACAAAATGGTTTTACCAATCTTGAGATTTTATTTTTTATACTTAATGTTGTTCAAATACTATAAAAACACAATACTAACATTAAAATTCTGTGAACTATATAATGGCTAAACAAATATATAGTTTCAAATTATAATACGCTGTTAGTTTATTTTATATTGCTTTGCATCACGGGTCAAAATTTATATTCTAGCCTTATCATTATAACAAATATTCATATTAGTTAGTTAAATTACATATTCCTTAACATTTTATAAAAAATGTATTTTTATTATTTTTATTATTGAATTTAATATATAGATAGCCAGAATTTAATAGTAAGGTTATAAAATAAAAAAAGGATTATACTTTCACAAAGTCAATTTGTGTTAACATATTATTGTATAATTATTTGGTGTGTTCATTCTTCCAAAAAATATATAAAATTTAAGATGCATAAAGATTAGACTTAAAATGATTGATGATGACTAAAGAAATTTCCTTAGTAATAACTAGTTAATTGTAATGTGTAGATTTCTTTTATACACATTTTTAAACAATAAACGTTGACCAAAGAAAAAAAAATGAATAATTTGACTATTTCAAGTATTTCTTTAACCAGCAATTGGATGTTATTGCATGCATGCACATATATTTATATGCATTTTAATTAGTTTTGATCCATATGTAAAATATGCTGAACAATTTTTTACCTCCTTTAGTAAATGTTGTCAGTCTCATCATATCATCAGAAGTCGTCTTCTCTTGCTCTCTGTGCGATACGATGTTTTTCTTTATTTGTTTCGGATAGTCTCTTTTGCCAGTCCTGTTTGGACTGGCAAGGAGGGGCTTGTGTTTTGGTGACAACCTCTATGCCAGACCAAACAAAAAAACGATCGGCTTAAGTTTTCCAAATATAGTGATATTTAATTTTAACAAAAATGTTCTATTAATTATAAATGTAAAAAAAAATGTTGAAAAACTTAAATTTAAATTAAAAATTCTAAATCAACGCACTGCGAGAGCTAGAGAAGAGTTTGCTTCTAATGAGGGACACCAAAACAGAGCCCAACCTTGTGGAGAAGCTATCAAGAAACATAAAAGAAAAACAACCATAACACATGAAATTAAATATATTTTTAATTTTATATAAAAATGTACATTGGTTACAAAATTTTTAATTAACTTGTCCAGTGTTAAACGATAGTTTGTAAATATAAAAAAAAATTCTCTATTGGGAGAGAAAACAAAACAAGTTCAGAACATTAAATCTAAAATAGTATAGTTTATAATCGCTGAGGTCTAAGACCATAATTGCTTTTCTTCCTCGCTTTTGTTTCTAATTGTAATTCCTCAGTATTCTTACTAGCAGAACAATTATTTTTTTTCCTAGTCCTACCTATGTTTTTAGTTGTAATACTATGTCGTTTGTTAACCTGGAATTTATTGATGAATGTCAAATCCTCGCAATCTTCATCTCCATCCTCAGAATCTGGTAGCTTACGTTTTTGATTCATTCTTTCTTCTGTGCGCTTAGCTGCTTGTTGTTGTTCAACTTTCCATTCTTGTTTTTGAAGTTCTAGTTCAGCTTCGGCAGCTGCAACTTGTTTAGTTGCCCATTCCATTTCTTTATTTTCCATAAGTCTTATAGCCCATTTTTCAATACACGATAACTAAGTAAAGAATAAACATTTAATAATTGTCAATATTCAGGGTAAAATTAACATGAACAAATATTATAACATCGAGATTAATTAGAAATATCATTTATACATTTTTTAATTATTTTAAGGCTATTTAAAAAAATTACCATTACTTTTTTTTCCCACAAAAACAAGAGTTTTCCAATTTCTGTATAGCATTTAGAACTATGAAAAAGTAAAATGCATGTAAAATTACCTGTTTTTCTAAAGCTTGAACTTCTTTATCAGCTTTACTAAGTTTCACATCATTTTGTTCATCTATGGGAATAGCTTCATCAAATTCAGCTAAATCAGCTACAGCTTCTTCTTTTGCCGTTTTAGCTGCTGCAACATCAGTTTCATCTTCTGCAGCAGCAAGGGCTGTTTCAAACACGTTAATAGCATTCCTGTCCCCATCACTTGTACTTTGAGAATGAGAAAATTCTGATTCTAATAAATGAACACTTCGCTTTTCGTCAGTAGTGTTAACTTCAAATAGTTCTTGAATTGTAGTCTAAAAAAAGTTATTACAGAAATATTAAGTTTAAATAAAATCATGGAAAATATGATAAAATGCTTTAATATTTTAAATACTAAATCTACTTACAGACTTAAAAAAGGACGCAGTAAAATTACCACCTTCTATGGCTAAATCACCTAATAATCTTTTTTGATTTGCCTTTTTAAGAATATTTTCTTCAATTGTTTTTTCACTAATTAATCTGATAAAAACATAAATTAAATAATTAATAAACCTCAAAAAAATATGTATTTTTATTAATTGAAATAATATTTATCCCACCTATAAATATGAACATCTCGGGTTTGACCTATACGATGACAACGATCTTGAGCCTGAGCATCCATTGTAGGATTCCAATCACTATCATAAAATATTACAGTATCTGCACCAGTTAAGTTGATGCCGACACCACCAGATCGAGTAGACAAAATAAAACAGAAATATCTTTTATCCGCATTAAATCTCTCCATTAAAAGCTATGATAAAAAAAATAAAACTGTTATTATTAACAAAATTAATTTAAAATAAAAATGTACAATATACCTGACGAGTTTCTACTTTAGTAGTACCATCAAGTCTAAGATAAATGTAGCCATGGTAGTTAAGAAATGCTTCCAAAACATCCAACATTTTGGTCATTTGAGTAAAAATTAATACTCGATGATGCCCAGCTTTTAATTCACGCAGCAAATAATTAAGAGATTGTAATTTACCACAGTCATATTGTATAAGTCTTTGATCAGGAAACAGAACACTCATGGCTGAAATAATGGGATGTAAAGTATTTAGGGTTGGTTTGAGGTCTTTTTCCAATATTGACGAGTCATTTTGCGGAACATGAAATTCAGTTTTTGGGGTTCTGCCTTGAACAGCTGGCACATACACAATAAACTGTTCAAAGGAATCATGCAACTCTTTCATTCTGCTGTCTACAGTTTTTACTGATTCTGACAAAGCAACTGCAGTCATATAAGACATACGCTGTATATGAGCAGAATATTGAGCAACAACAGACAGTACATTATTTGAACCAAGCCAAAGCCAAGGATTCCTTTCAACTGAATCTGAACATCCAACATGACCAGATAATGCATCAAATCTTATAAAATCTCGTAAATCTTGACCATAAACAACATTTGTGGCACCATCAATTCTTTTATTATTTATAGATGACAGATTTCTAATTTTCATTTGACGCCTTAAACGACGTTTTTCTTCTAAATTTGCCTAAAAATAAAATAAACATGATCAAATTTAACATAATTGTATTAAATACTTTAAAATATACTTTATGAAACATCAAATGGTCAGTATGTTCTTTCTTTGTTACATATGAAGACATGGAACTAGATATAAACTGGTTTTGAGATTTTGAGTCAATATTTGATACACTTTTATGTCCAACAATATCATTACTTGTATATAAATTTGATTTACCTAAAATGATAAATTTACATTGTAAAATGGATTCTTTCAACATTTATTTCTTAAGGTAAAAGAAAAAGAGTCCTGGTATTCAATTAATTACTAAGTTATCAAACCCTTTTTTTTAAACAAAAAAAACTAGACCATGTTATAATTCTATATTCATAATATAGATTTGTTTAGCAAGATAGTAATAGGTTTATAATTCTTATCAAACATTTCATAAGTCTCATGAAAATTTCAAGTCATTATATTTTTATGTATAAAATTTAATTACCAAGCACAATTGTCTTTATCAATTTTAAAAGAATGTTTTTGTGAAAACAAATTTTACATATAAAAAAAATGGTTGAAAATATAAACAAATAAATATTATAAAAAAATTGCCTAAAATTGAATGATAATGATAGTTGTACAAATATTAACCCTTTCTAAAAAGAAAAAAAACTTACTTTAGGGTCGAAATTTAAATAATAAACATAGTACAATTTTAATAATAGTAATTAAAAAGTAAAGCCACAAGTATTAAAAGTATTATTATATTTTGTTAATTTTATTTCAATTATTTAAAACTAGTTTTAACTAACAATTATATATATGTTCAATATTATTTAAGTAATACTCGTGGATTTTACTATATATACAAATAAATATATATTTAATTAAATATTAAATTTGTCTTATTCTATTTAAAAATTATATTCAATATACATGATAACAAATGTAAGCTAAGTTTTATTATTTTAACTTTAATTATGATGATAAAGTAATTATTAACTATTAAAGTTATTATTAGCATAATAATATAGCATTGGTGCAAAAATTAATATTCAAATGAATACAAATTGATCTTCAATGCAAATTTATAAATAAAATAAGTTAAATCTAATACAATAATAAGGTAAAAACATATCTTAAGGAAATCAATTTATTTATATAATATTTAAAGGATAAATTTAACGGTGGCAAAAATTGTTAAGTGGATTATAAAAATATATTACAAATTGAGAGAGGTAAGTAAACATTAAAAAAATTTCTTGTAATGATCGAAAACTCAAATTATCTGTTTCATATTGACCTTAAAAAACTATTATATTGGAAATTCTGATAAGTAATTAAATCTATTCTAAAACATGTATTGTAAAATCTCAAAATATTGACAATAAAAATTAAAATATCACATAACTGACAAGAGTAGTGACTATCTACTCACTAATGGATATTAAATTATGAATATTTATTGTTCAACAAAACAATACTGATGGGTGTATCTCAAAATAATTATATTTCATCAGCTCAATAATTATTTTTATTCCATTGTTCTATGTAGGTTATTTTAGAGTAATTCTTACAGCTCTAAAAGTTGGTTTTTAAACTAAGTTTAAAAGAAAACAGATCATCAGTCAGTAATCAGCCATTAAATCATATTGCTCTTAAATATAGAATTAATAAGAATATTTAGTATAATTATCTAACCTTCTGCAGATCCATTTAATTTTAGGGTAGAAGTGAACATTTCATTTCTTGGCACATCTGTTAAATATTTTGTTCGGTCATTTACCAAATTATTAAGTTCATTTTCTTTCTTTTCGTTAATATATTGATTTATTTGATTGAATTTAGGGGTTAATGACAAATAATCTAGTTGAGAAAAATGTCAGCCATTACTCAAAGAACTTATAAAGACCCATTTATATCACATGTATTTACATACTTGTTAATGCGGGAACTCTGGATATATTGCTACCTATTGATTTCAGTTTTAAATCTAAACAAACATTCCATATATAAATAATATATTATACACATAAATATATACAAAACTAATTAACCTTTAATTCCTTTTTCAGCTAAAAACTTAATAATTGGCAAATTGTGTTTAAGTCTGACATTAACCAATTTGTTTTGTGGATGAAATAAATTGATCTAAAATATTTATTATAGGGATTTGATTACAAAAATTTATTTTAAAATTGTGTTTATAAAATAATTGCATTATAAAACTTACCTTAGAAATAATGTTAAAGTTTTTGGGCAACTTCATGTTAAAATTCATTTTAATTTTGGGAAGTTTTACATGCGTTTCAGGCAAGTTATCATAATCCTCAAATACATTATTTGGTAATTGATAACGCTTCAAACGATGTGCAGTCCACGCACTCATAATACGTTCCAAATGAGTAAATAATAAATTTACAGAACTTAAATCTATTTCCTATCAAAAAGAAAAATTAGATATTTAAATTTTTCAATTAAAATAACTTATTTTCACAAATGTTATTAAAGTATAAACATTCTTACATTAAAAGGGTCATATTCCATCATATTGAACACAGAACGAGGCACTGTGTAAGCAAGAGCTTCCATTTGGAATGGAGATATAGTTGGCCGTGGTTCAAATAAATTAGGATGATTACAAACTTTTCTTAATTGCATAAGAACATTAATTACACTTAACATGTTTCCACTTGCAAGTGTTTCTTTCGTTCTATACAAATATAAAATAAAGTTAAATTTAATAATTTCATCGTATTCTATCACACATACTTAGCACGGGACATGAAGTCATCATAAAGATAGCGTTGGCGTTTTGATAATCTACACATAATAATATGTTCATACTTTTTAGGAAGCTGTTTTTCAACTTCACATTTTAATCTTCGTAAAATAAAAGGTCTCAAAACTTTATGCAATTTTTTAATGATATTTTCATTATATTCTGCATTTCCTTCTATCATACCCGTCACAGGGTTTGAAAACCATTCTTTAAATTCACGATGAGATGCAAACAAGTTTGGCATTAAAAAGTGCATTAATGACCATAACTCCATTAAATTGTTTTGTAAAGGTGTTCCTGTTAAAAGTAATCTTCTCTCAGACTGAAAATTTAGAAGGAGTTGCCAACGCTGGGATTTAAAATTTTTAATATTCTGGGCCTCATCTAAAATCAAGTATTTCCATTTTTTTCTTCGAAAACTTTGATGATCCGTTATTACTAATTTGTATGATGTAATACAAATATGGAATGTATTTGGTTTTGTCCAACCAATTCTTTTATTTTTTCGCTCCTTTACAGAACCATAGTACGTTAATATTTTAAAACTAGGACACCACTTTTTAATTTCCATTTCCCAATTAAGCATAACAGATGTAGGAACAATGATTAAATGAGGACCCCAATCTTCTGCAAAAACCAATAATAAATATGATATAAACATGTGTCAATGTTAAAATGCTGAATGGACATACCCTTTTCACAAGCTAAATGAGCTAATAAAGCAATAGTCTGGATGGTTTTACCGAGACCCATTTCATCAGCTAATATACCATTTAAATTTTGTTCATACATTGTAACCAACCAATCAAGTCCTATATGTTGGTACTCTCGAAGAGTATTTCTTAATAAAAATGGAACTTTTGTTACAACCTTAAGATAGATTAAATTTGTGAATAAATAATAGTATTAAAAACTTGTTTATTTAATAAAAACCTACACTGGTCGAAGATAAAGTGTTTCCCTTGGGTTGAATACTTTCAGCTAATGCTGTCACATCATTGATTTCTTTGTCTGCATTGCAATCACTTGTACCATTGAGCTGTTAAATAAATAATAATATAATTATAAAAATAAAAATTTAGATAAAAAAAAACTCACCATTTTATTAGGAGATCTGCGCAATAAATATTTTAAACCAATATCTTTAGAATTAATGTCTTCCTTACTATGATCAGAATCATGACCTAAAATTATTAATGAAATTTAAATAAAACTACTGAAAAATACTATAAATATAACCTAACTTACTACTTTCTTCAGCATCAGATTGATCTTTATTATTGTTGGGTAACTGAACTTTATACTTTGCCAATAGTTGTTCAATGCTCATTTCATTTTCAGCCTATGGAGTACAAATTAACAAATGATTAATGTAACAAAACCAACCAACAAATGAGATGTAAAAATATACAAATAATTAACTTAAGTAATTACCTCTAATTCAGCAATCTCCTTAGAATGATCTGTTCGTCCTTCTTCTTTTTCTGCAAGTTGTAAGGTTTCTTCATCATCACTCCAACAACTGCTTGATGCTTCAAAATCTTCATCTTCACTTTTATCAATTAGTTTTTGCTGAACATAAAATACATTACGTTTATTTAGTAATTAATAATTAAATATCAATATAAATACAATAGTTTAGTCAAACCTCTTCTTTCATCATATTAGGATGTGATACAGAGTGTCTTTTTTTTCTAAACTGATCAATAGATGGTCTTGATTCCTTTTTACAATGTTCATTTTCTTCCAAGGTTATATCTTCAGTAACAGCAGATAAATTACGAGAGTTTGATTTACCTAACACAATAAAGTTGGTGATGAATTGAATTCACTTCAAGTATAATTCTAAAATTTTACCATCAGGAATAACCATAGGTAAATTTTGTAATGTGTTAACTAAAGAATTATTGGCAGATTTCATCAAACTTTCAGCAACTAACGTTGACATTTTTTCAGTTTGATCAACAATGAAATTTAAATGCTGATCTAATGCAAGTTGTCTTTGTTCCTCCAATTTAGTTGATTGCTTAAATATAAGCAGCTACAAAAAACACTTTCTATAAGTTTTCATTTATTGTTGTACTACAATTAATAACAGCACTTAAGATCAAAATATGAAACAGATAGTAAATAGTATATTTATTTGTTTAGGCAACAGTTATTAGATAGATTACTTTTATTTTTTTTTTAATATAGACTAAGACAACGTATAAATTTATCTACAACAATTTTAATAAAAAAAACCAAGTAATGCCAATAAATAATTGTTATATTTAACTGTGGATGTTTACTCCATTGACTAAGAATTTAAAAAAATATAATTGACTATAATTCATTAAGTTTTGTATGAGTAAATATAAATTACTTGCCTTCTCAACATTACTCCAAAAAGTTTTTATCATTTTTGCTATAAAACCAGTAATGCGTTTTTGATGCATTTCAGAAGCCTTTGCTGCTTTCTGAGCTTCTATTTTTTTTTCATGGAAATGTTTCATTACCATTTTAGCACACTAGAGAATATATAAAATTGTATCATATATTATAATATTGATTAATAGAAATTACTTGTTTAGCAGCTTTTTTTTTCCATTTTCGTTCTTGGGCAAAATCAGTAGCAAGCCACTGCATTTCTTCTAAGAGATAGTCATGGTGTACTTTATTTCTTGGGGGCTCATAAATTTTAGGCAGTCTTTTTTCACTCCATAAACCATCTCGCTGAAGTTGATTAATTTTTTGAATAACTTGTGCTTCCTAATTAACATAAATAACAAATAAAAATGTTAGAATAAAATTAATATTACTACCTTACCCATTTTACTCTTTCCACTACTTGATCAGGTTGATTTTCATTAGACTGCCGAGATGTGTGCGAGCAATTAGGAAGTTCTTCAGCAGGTGAGTTAGGAGAAATTAATTTATTGGATTCTATAAGCATAAATATTTAAACTTTAATATTATAATTAAAATTATATTTTACTAATGTTTGTCATTCCTAAATTTATTAACTTAAATATTAAAAAATCAGTGTTTTTAAAAAAAAAAAAAAAAAAAAAAAAAATAAATGTTAACGGCACTCTCAATGGATGCAAAAAAAGTAATTAATAATAATTCTTATAGTAGTGTTATAATAACTAAAATTGACATTGAGTATTATTCTCTATGTATTCTACACTTTAATGAAAATTATATTGAAATGTTTTATAAAAGTCAGAGATTCTATGAAATAACTATTTTAAGTATAGTGTTTTTTCCCCCAATATATCATTTAACACAATTTAAATTTGTAGGGAATTCATTAACTATTTAGGTATTACATAAAATAAGGTTATTGAACAACTTTAACATATAGATTTAGATGACCATAATATTGTAATACAAATATATTTGTTATTTATTCTATTTGGTGTTGCTTATGACAATTTCATTTTTCATTTTTTTTTCACTATATAAAAGCAAAATTTCAAAAAAAAAAATTAATATTAATTTCAATAAAAGAAATTTAACGTCTTTCTAATGATAACTGATTTTTTTATTTTTTTATTTGCGATGTTATCAAAGATAATCCATAAATAAACAAAAGTAATTTATTTTCATTCCTAAATTAAATTAAGTATAAGAAAATATCTAACCCTTGGCCATATTAATAAAACCATATATGCAGTACCATGTATAATATGTATTTTACTTTTAACATTTGTATAACTCATATTGAAATGTTAAATTAAATTATATTATTTTACTTACTTGCATCCGAAACTGGAACATGTGTTTCCTGTGGTTCGGATGATTGCTTGTCCAGCCACAATTTAAGTTCAGCAAATAAGTCACCTTTAAACAAAGGATCATCATTAAACTTGAGATTTGCCATGGACCATCCATGCTGATTGTTGTATATTTGTTCAACTTTTTCAGGTGTAAAATCATCAATTTTCGGCATCGACTGTACTTCGTCCAATTCTCGTTTGGATTGAGTAAACTTTGCACGTACAGACTCCAATTGTTCAAACACCATTTCACAAGTACGTTTAATCTTGGCTGATGTACACAATTCCAAAGCCTCAAACTCTTTGGCTGCTATCAATACAAAATATGATCAAATTAATTGCAAAAATAGAGTAACCAACATACATTCAGTGGAGTATTTTCGCTTTCGGGAATGCTGATTTTGACTATCCACAGAACCATCATGGTCTGAATTGTAACTGGTGTTTTCAGCATCATTTGTAGAGCCATTTACACCAATTAGATTATCACAATTATTTGGTAAATATTGTACACCAGATGTCACCTGTAAAATAAAAATGATATTAATTGATAATAATCACTACCAGACTTATAACAATTAGAAAATAATAATAGATAATAAAGTTATTAATTTTACTTTTAAACTTTATTGATTTCAATAAAAATGAAATAACTGATTGCAGTTTATTAACATTAAATGCTTAACTAATAATGCAAGGTATTATGAATTCAGTTGTGTAAACTATTGGTATCATAAGCTAACGGTTCTGTATAGTTACAGTTATTGAACAGTTTGTGTTTTATGAATGTATTTTATTATTTGAATAATTAAGCCATGTTATCTATAGTTAAAACCATTTACTTAGTATCAGTGAAGATATTGACATTTTATATTTTTATTTATAGTTTTGTACAATCTGTGGTTTAAAATATATTTTATACTATGTTAAGAACTATGAACAAAGTCACAGTAACAAGAAAATTAAATGGCGGTTTAATGTGACTGGAAAATTATAATATATGATAAAGTTAAACAGTTCCGCTAACTTTACAGAACTAAAATCAGTTCAACAACCTTGTTAATTTAGTAAATTTACAGAACTGATAGTCTGTTTCCGGCAACCTGGCATAATAAGAACTTATAATTTCTAAACCAGATAAGATTAAAAATTAATTACTTTTTTACACAAACAATTTCTTGAAATCAATACATTAATTAATTGAATTATATGTTATTTGTAATACTTAATGCTCATTAAATATTAGTAAACTCAATTTACGAGATTATTCCATATTTGAATTATTTAATTAATAAAATTACAAAATAATGTATAATACAAAATTACTTTATTAGGTATATAGTATGAAATAAAAATAAAATATCTAACAAAATAAAAAAATAGTCTTTAGTGTAAGGTTTTAAACATGAATTCAAAAGATTTTTATTCAGAAGTGCATAATGAGAACTCTATAAGTAGGGTTCTTTAATTTTATAATATTATTCGAAATACATAACAGGGTGTATTTTACACAAAAATTTTAGGGTGGTGGTGTGACAATAACATAGCCTATACCATAACAATAACCTAACCTAACAGATAAGGGCCCATAATTTTTCTACATATTATATATCTGATAGTTTATAATATTAATACGAAATATGATACAGTATATTTATAATATTATTTAATTATTATTAATTAATATTTAATAAAATTAAAGTAGCTAATCAATGGTTTTACGAGATTTCAAAGATTTAAAGGTTAAGAATATAGCAGTTGTAAACAACCAGTTTTAGTTTGTGCATTAATATTCTTTTTCAGAACGAGAGTAATCACAAAACAAATCACTAGAAGTCAAATAAAAATAACAATGATGGAATTAACTTATTCACTGTGATAGATACAGTGGTCACTGACTTTCATTACATAAATACAATTATTAAATATTTAAACTGTTCCTACAATTCCATTCACAAAACTCATTTTTGTTTACCATTAATCGTATGTCCAAACTACATCTTAGGTAGGTATAAAAATAACAAAATTTAATAAGTTCTTTACCTGATGGTCATCCCCATCATATTTATTATGTTTGTGACAATCAATGGTCCCAGCTCCCAGTTGGGAAGCAGTGGCCATAAATGATTTTAGGTTCTGAACAATTATTAGTTGCGTTTGGATTATCCATTTAGTTTTGCTAAAAATAAAGTATATATATAAATAATTAAAAGTATTTTAATATTGTAAATTGACATAATATTTCTATAATATACAACATTAAAATTAAAAAATATTATGAATCAAATTTGCAGTTGTAAAAAAAAAACGTATGCATTTTTAAATTTATATATTATCAAGATTCAGAATAAAATAGGTATATACACATTTTCAATGTACGTATATTTTAGAAAAAACAAGACTATTCATAAATTATTTGATTTTTACCTAAATAGGTGGTTGAAATCAAAATGGAAAATTCAAAAATAAATTGCGATATCTTTCGAATTTACTTTAATTATTTAGTACCAATCACTAAATTGTAATGTAATGACAAATATAATAAGCCGTAAAAAAAAATAAAATAAAAAATTTACACAAGGGATAATTATCATTATAGTTAAAATATTTCACCATTAATATTCAACAACAATCATAAGCACATGTTGATTTGCATTGACCAATTGTTTACAATATAAGGGTAGGTTATAAATAAAAAATTAATGAAAATGATAAATATCAATGGTTATAAAGAAAATATTTTTAATAAAGTAAATAGTATTCATTAACTTTCATAAGAAATTAATAAAATTGAAACTTTATCTAAAGATTAGAGGTTATGTTTTGAAAACAGACATAATAATATAAATAATAATAATAATAATAATAATAATAATAATAATAATAGGCGGGATAAATTAATATTTGATAAAATGCATTCCATATGTATTTAATAGCAATCTGATGAAAAAATACGACATAAAGTAGTTTTTTCATGACTCTAGCAATGAGAATAACGTTGAACCCGAGTGACAAACCCCCAAAAATAAAATCACGGGAGGAAATGGCGGGTCGGCCATTTTGTGTGCGCCGGATGAGACTACGAGATGCTTACCAAGATCGAAGCGATTACCCTCCATCGGTCACAAGCCATTATACGGGTCTGTTTAGACGGTGACCGCACATATTGTACGCGCAATTCTATAACATGACGCGAAACACGATGAAAATTTCATAATAGAAAGACACGAATCATAAAAATGCACAGCGTTTCTGAACGAAATGCTTATTAAGAGAGGCACACACAACAATATGGCGTCTGACGGCGGTCGACTACGCGAACAATTCGTTGTTTAGTGGGTGCAGCTAGAACGGGCCGATCGAGAGTGAGCGCCCAACAGCAAAACAAAACAAAAACTTTATTTCATGTCTGTACACGAACAATAACACTACTACAGTGTGACCAACCACACTGAATGTAAACAAACCTAAACGTATTTTTTTTCCCGGGTATATTTAAAATGTTGAGTAATAGGTTATGTAAATAAATTAATATGATAGTCAAATTTTAGTATCTTAGAGCTAAGATTTGAAGTTATACAAAAAAAGTATGACATTTTATAGAGTCAAATGATAAGTAGAACTCGTTTATTGTTATACTTTGTGATTCTATACACAATAAACTACAAATACTATTACTGTAGTTTATTTTATTTCGAGTGATTCTTATTTTGTAATAAATTATTTGGTTTAGTCTTATGTACAAAGTTATGTTTAATGTATTAATATATCATGTCGAATTTTAAAACTATACTTTTGTGTTATTTATTAGTTTAAAACAAAAATGATTCGGTTAAAGGTCCCTTTAATACCCAATGAAAGTATACTCAACAATTTATTTGAGAAAAATATCTGTACAGTAAATGATTTTCTTCAAAAGAAAACTTCTGATTTGCAGAACATATGCAATTTACAATGCAAGGTAATATAACTCTGTACAATGTGTTTATAAACCTTTATTTTTTTACTTATATTAGTTTTTGATACAGTAACTTCTATAGGTGCTGATTATAGATGTTACAACCTATGGTTGCCAGTTTTAGTGAAAGAAATGATTTGAATATTGAAGACTATCAATTAATTATTTCTATTTATATATTCAAATGTAAATATGTAATATTTGTGTAGAGAGTAGTTTACTGACCACCGTAGTTATTCCGGATAATAGTTTGTTGTCGAATATATATTTATAAAATTAGAATTTTGCAAATAACTTTTTAGAATATATCATACACCTTAATTATTTAAGGATAGCTAAATAGGTTTAATATATTTAATGAGTTGGTTTAATTATTAATCATTAGGAACTAAACATTATAAATTATTAAGTCTTTGAATATTTAAAATAGTGTAGGTATATATAAAGGTTTTTTTTTTATATAAATTACGTTATTAATTTGTATTAACTTAAAATATTATATGAAAAATATTACTATGCAACTATAAACTTTTAAAAACCTGTTTTCGGTTAATATATCAAGCTATATATTTATATATTTTATTAACTAAAAGTATATTCTATACACGTACATACATGCATTAATAAGTTATAAATTACATTTTAGTAAATTGTTCTAATTACAAATATAATTTTTAAAAAATAAATCACTCTTTTAATACTAAGGATACTGCAGTCTGTTAATTATAATTCATGTATTTTAATTTTAAAGTTTACACAAAACATGTGGATTCTGAATAGATTATTAATATATATTTTATTTTTTAGTATATATATAGGAATTTGTTATATATATATATTATATAAATTTGAATATATAAAAAACCAATAATTGTCATTTTTTTTTTTTTTCAATGAGTTTATTCATTTAAATTATTATAATTGTTTGGCATAACACTCACTTATAAAACACAGAGAAAGTATGTTGTTAATCTTTTATGACTTGGGCTTCATGTTACATTCTTCCCACATTTTCCTTTTAACTTCAGTATCCCAATCCCATTCTCCTTCCCACCCAATATGACTTCAGTGATTCTGTTAATTTTATTATAGTTAAGTTCACTTTTTTATTTAAGCTTGACTTGTGTTTTATAATAAATAAATTACTATAGGTTTAATTTTAGTTTAATTAGTTTTGGTTTTTTTTTTTAGCAAATAACAAAACTTAAAGATGATATAACAGTGAAGTGTTCATCACCATTTATTAATGGCTATCAAATATACTTGGATACATCTTTATCAAATTGTATTCAAACTGGAATTTTTAAGTATATTAGAAAGTATGTAACTACTGACATAAACTATATAAAAAAATGTATGTTTGTAGGTTAGACAACCTACTTGATGGAGGGTTATTTACTAGACAAATTTATGAATTATGTGGACCATCCGCTTGTGGAAAAACTCAACTTAGTTATATTATATTATTGAATGTGATAATAACAACAAAAAAGGATGTATTTTATATAGATACTAAAAATAAATTTTCAGTCAACAGAATTAAACAAATATTGAAAAAGAAATATGAATTTACCAATCAAGAAGTAATAATAATATTTTAAAATCTATCTATTTATCTAACAATTTTTATATTGTTTTTGCAGATTAATTTTATTTTAAAAAAAATTCATGTGTATTCAGTTTTTGATATTTACAGTTTAATAACTTGTTTACATAGTTTAAAAGAAAAGCCGAAACCTGTAGTATTAATAGATTCATTACCAGCACTTTATCTATCATTTGTATGCTTCAATAATAATGATGGTAAATTAAATAATTTTAGTAAATTTGAGCGTAAATTGGTTTTTACTTTAATTTTTTTTTTCAGGTTTGTGTT
The DNA here is from genome assembly GCA_956483605.1 of Tuberolachnus salignus. Classification (NCBI taxonomy): domain Eukaryota; kingdom Metazoa; phylum Arthropoda; class Insecta; order Hemiptera; family Aphididae; genus Tuberolachnus; species Tuberolachnus salignus. The sequence continues at coordinate 15,538,667 of OY101437.1, forward strand.
ACATGAATCATATATGTTCAGTTCTAAAATACTTATGTAGACAAAATGCAACAATTGTGGTTACAAATTTAGCTATTAAACATTGTAATTTTACAATAAATGAACATGTATTTAACCAAGATACAGAACAAATTAATTTTAAGCCAGCTATTGGAAAATATTGGATTCATATACCTCACACCAGATTGATGATTACTACAGAGATAAATAAACAAACAATGTATATAAGTAATGCAAAAAGCGTACATATCCCTATTAATAAAAAATGTATTTTAAATATTGATGATTCTGGTGTTTTTTAAATCTACAATTAAATAAATGTTAACATTTGTTTGTAATATTTAATATATAAATAATTAACTATAGTGTGGAATCATAAATCTAATCAGTCAATAAACTTTTTTAAATAACGTACAGAGTAATTAATTATTTTAACAAAAAAAAAATGTAACATGAAAAATAAAAATAATTAATTTCAAACAAAACAAGAAATTTCTTTTATAACTTACACAAAACATTAACTTATTTAATTACACTGAGCATCAGAACAAGTACCACGAGTCAAACATGGACATAATTTTATTTTTTTAGTTACATTTTCTTCGCTAAAAGGCATATTGCTTGATTTTAAATTGTTAGAAAAATCAACAATAAGATTATTAACTTTCTGTTTCATAAGTGTATCTTTTTCAAACCAACTATGTTTTAATACTTTATCGAAATCAAGTCTCTTTATTAAATCAACTATTAATAACTGTTTGATTACATCTTGAGCTCCATTTGAAATATTAGAAAACAATAGATTGGTTATATTGTATGATCCTTTACAGATTTTTTCTTCTATATGATCACCAACAAAAGGTTTAGTTCCACTCAAACTATACAAAGAATATATTCTTTAACTATCATACATTTTTCATTATTAATTTAAATTATATTCATTACCACTCATATAATATAACACCAAAACTCCATGAATCCACTTTACAAGTGTAAATATATGACTGAGTTGATCGTTTACACTTTAACAATACTTCTGGAGCAAGATATGCCAAAGAACCACAAAATGTTTTCAAAAAAGTATTTTCAGTAATCTTCTTAGACAGTCCAAAATCAGCTAACTTCACATGACAATAAGGAGACTTGTTAGAGAGTAAAATATTTCCAGGCTTGAACAAAACAAATGAAATATAAATACATTTTTTTTTTTTTTTTTAAATAAATTTATATTAACAACTTAAAATTTAAAATAAGCAAATAAACATAATCACTTTTAAATCTCTGTGAGCAATTGACCTATTGTGTAAATACTGAACAGCTCGAGCAACTTGATACAACAGAATTTTAATTTCAAATTCTTTTAAATGGTTTTGATTTTCTATTAATTCTTTTAATGATCCTCCGGGCATATATTCCAAACTAATATAAATTGCGTCATTGGTGTCAATAAAATTGTCCATATTAACAATATTTGGCTAAACATAAAGTTTGTATTAAATTAAAATATTAGATAATAATAATAAAATTGTATACTATACATGAGATAAGCTTGATAAAATATCAGGTTCTCTTAATACAACACAACTGTCTTTTTTCACTTTTTTCAATGCAAAGCATTTAGAAGTTTTCTGAAAAATTAAAAGGCACATCAATTATTATTATATAAGTCACTAGGTTGGATGTTATGAGAAGGAGAAACAATAAAATAATTTTATTAAAATTTAAATCTTACATTTATTTAACTAAATCTATGTGTAAATAAAAAAATTGAATTTGTTTATAATTTACTTTTTCAAAAGCTAATCTGACTTCTCCATAAGAACCAGTACCCAAAATACCATGAACAGCAAATTGTTTTCTAACTTTTTCTGGAAAATTTAAGTAATCTGCACGCTTGTCAGTAAATGTATATACTACACAAATTAATGAAATATTTATAGTAATATCAATATTAATTAAATAGTTATAACAATTTACTATAATTTGTTTTAGAAACAACTGAAATTTTATCATTATTTGATATAATCCAACGACAGCCTTTTCCTATTTTTTCACCATTTAAGAATGTACCATTCGAACTTGTATCTGTGATATACACTACATAGCCAAACTTCCCCATCACTTCTCGAGTAATGGTGAAATGAATTTTACTTATATGGTTCATTATCTTTAAACTAAAACATTGTTTTGTAAACTGAAAGTCGATATCATTGGTCTGGCGACCTGCTTTGTAAGTATCCTTTTCTAAATCTATAACAAATATAAAAATAACAGTATAGTAATAATACAAATTTTGGTTTAAACTGATAGTATATTAAATATTGCATAGATAAAAATAACATTAAAACCTTCTATTTTTAAATTTTCATTTTCTGGATATAAACGCCCCCATGCATTTGGATTCTCAGGCAATTGATCCTGATTACATAATAGATCTTGACTATTTATCAATGGAGTTAACACATCTAAATCGCCCATGTCTGAAACTTAAAAATAATGTTAATTTTATAATTGCAGTAATTGATTATTGAAAATCTAATTGAATCTTATAAAATCTTATTGAAAATATAAATTCTATGTATTTTATATTTATTTATATCTATATATATCCGGTCAAATTTTAACTTCTTACAATTTAAATATAATATAAATTTTAATTAACCTTCAACGAATACACTAACATATATTGATAAAAATGTAATACTGTAAAATAAACATAATATTTATGGTAAATAATTTAACTATTACCACAAACATTGTCAGAAGGGTAGTCATATACAGTGGCACATAAACAGGTTACCAAGTAATAAAACTGCATGTGCTTTCATGGGAGGTAATTGTAGAATAAAACAATAAAGAAAGGGTGGCAGTGCTTTAACTACTACCCTCTGTGGCGCCATTTTACATATTAACTAAAATTACTGAAAATTGAACCAATTATGATTTTTAATTTAATCAATTCAAATGCGTCCCTGAATTTGCTGTGCCCTTGGCAACCACCCATTACACCAACCTCTAATTACGGCACTGGTGAGGACATTTTTATGAATGTGTTTGCTCTCAAAATTCCTTTGTTCACCACTGACTGGTTATAAATGCACTTGTTGTGTCCTATTGACTAATTCTACCATTGAATGCTTTAATCATAAGTAATGTTACAACCAGTACAATCCATGGAAATAATTATATATAACATGGCAAATCCTCCCACAATCCAAAGAGACATCATATTAAAATTAATAAATATTTATGAAATATTTCTACAATACATTTTAGTTGAAAGTTGAAAATTGTAATTAATAATAATAATAATAATGACAACAATACAATGGCAAAATCACTGACACTAACAAGAAACCAAACTCAGTAAAATTAAATGAACTAACAAATTGCAAATACTAATCTGAAAAGAAACCTCTGTATTAAATAGAATATGAATAGGGTAAAAAAGGTTTACACATGGATTCCTTGCAGATAGAAAGTAGTCCAACAATGTGACACTTGTAGGTAAACCATGACAATAAAGCAAATATTCCAAACACTATTAGTTCTGAGACAAAACCCTGCTGGGTTAACAACTTTAAAATCACCAAATTCCTAAAAAAAAGTCAACATTTACATCATCTAAATACCAATCAATAACAAATTAAAAATGTATGTACCATACCCTCTATACGCAAGGCTAATGAATGGGGACCTAAGTGATTTTATTCTCCCAACTTAAAACTTTAGGTTAGTGATAGAAAGGTTGGAAAAAGAGTAAGAGGTGCGAAAACTTAAAAACTGTTTCCGATCATAGATAATCGGAATAAATAAGTTTCTGTTGAGGGTTAACATTAGTATTGTATTAACTCCAAAAATCTCTTACAAACTTATAATGATTGCTTCTGAGGCAAAGGTTAATAATTATAAAAAATATATATATGCCAAATATTTAGCAGCCTACCCTATGCATACCATTATGGCTAATAACATATTACCTATACAAACATGAGATATAGCTAAGCAATAGTTATAATATATTATAATACGATTTTTAAATAAAATTTGGAAATTGTAATTTAACAAACTTGATAAATTATGTAATTTATTTAATCAAAAAATTACTAACCATAAGAGTAGTTTTAAATATTGTTTAACTATACCAATAACGTATTTTTCAAGACTCGACTATCATTGTAGACCATCGAATTGACTCAATAACGTCCATCACTGCAATAACTTTCAAGACGTATTAGTTTTTCATTCAAATTAAGATGGTTTTTCTTTGTAATAACAATTACCAACTAAATACGTTTTAATTTAATCTAATAACAAGAAATTAGTTTTTTGAAAACATATCAATATTTGAAAATGTATTATCACTAATTTAATGCCCTCCCTTATTATTTTGATTCCATAAAAGATAAACATTCTACGAAATTACAGTATATTGAAATACCCCGACATAATAGGTAATAATGTTATATCATTGATTATAAAGTAGTATAAATTATTTATTACACGAATTTATAATCAATGGTAATAAACTGATAAACCAATAAATTATAGTGACAAAAATAGGTAACTGGAATAATATTAATATTAAAATAACTTATAATTATTTTTTAAACATGGTGAAAATATTAGCCGGTAAATGTCCGATGAAAATTTAAAAACACCTGTTCGATACTTTATTAGTCATAAAAAATATGAAATAGTTTAATTACTTATGTAAATTCACGATTTATAGATCTATATCATGTGCACGATCTTGTCAAAGATGTGGTGTTTCTTTTTTTAATATGTTATGGATCTCGAATATATCTACAACACAATTATAGATTCTAACGTGGTCGTATGTGATTTTGGCGCGTACATTATTTTTATCAAACATGGTTTTATCACAGAATTCCGTATCAAAACAAATTAAAGCGTTCAACAACTTAAAATTGTATTATACTACTATATAGACCTTTTGCTTCAACGCATAACCATGAGTCGTAGGGGGCTATAAAAGGGGTATAGGGGCTATAGAAGTACTACCCGCATAACAATCTATTTACCACTGTTTAAGATCGTAATTGCTAATCTCTTTAACATTATAAAAATATCAATAACAGAAATATAGTACCACGCCTTGAATATACGTATGTAGACAATTGTTTTTATACGGATGGCAATGAATGGAACAACCGCAGAATAGCAACTATTTTTGTTGTGAATTTGAAAAATTTAAACAGAAACACTAAAGTTAATAATCAAAATTATATTTATTCAAATGCCTTGTTTTCATAAAACATTTTTGTCAGTTCATAATACACTTGTTCCGAAAAATATTTCTTCCAATGACCACTTTTCCTACGAAACATTTGTTCCAAACAACACCTGTGAAACAAATGCTTTTTGGAACAGATAAAAATTAGAACATTTTTTTTTGTGCAACAGCTATTTCTCCAAGACCGAGGCATCTCAATTAAAGATACTATATATCTATAACCGTGGTTATTTGCCAATTGCTCTGAACACGGTCTTATAATCAGATTGCATTTAATAACCTTGACAACATTGATCATCGGACAACCATACCACAGAATACTATCTACAACCGTGATTTTGGTTAATTAAAATAGATAAAAATATCTATGGATTTATTTCATTCTTCATTGTTTACAGTCTACAAATACTTAAAAATGCTTATAAATTGGAAACAAACATATTATTATTTAAAATTCATTTGATTAACATAATTTTTGGATACAGACTTTTTTTTTTTATCAACGCAGTTTAAATTAATAATTGAATAACAATGAATTCATTAGTAGCTGATTATGGAGATGAAACAGATACCGATTCACTTGACAGCAATGTAAACCAAGATGAAATAACTAAAGACACAAAGTAATTTTGATTAATTATACCTTTGTATTATGAATATGAACTAAAATTTAAATATTAAATAAACTTTTTCTTCTATATTTTTTTTATTACCCTAATAACAGTTATTAAAACAAAAAACCCATAGTTATAAAACAAATATGTTTAAACCCTAAAATAAATTTGTTTACCTTTATATATTACTTTTAATTGTTACAAATACATTTTTTAGATTAGATAAAACAATTTTGATATCAAAATTATATTTTATTATTTTAAAATTAAATTTTATTGTAGAACAGCTGAACAAATTAAACCTGAGAATAAATTACCTGCGCCAAGATTTAAAGAAACTGGTATTATAAATGAATCTGTCTTCAGAAATCCCTACTTAGAAGCTGAACGAGCTAAAAGTGCTGTATTAGAAAAACATGTAAAAATGGTCCCAGCTAAAGATTGTCTCACCAAAGTTAATGGAAAAAATATATGTTGGATGAATAGAAAAGGCCGGTGTCGTTTTGGTAATAAATGTAAATTTGCTCATGATTCAGAATTATTTAATGGTCCACATTCAGCAAATGATGACAAAACAAATAAAGACTGTAATAATTTTAACAAGAAAAAAAAAAGACCTGGTTTGTCACAAACTTTAATACCTGGAAAAAGAGTTCTTAAAATATTTAAAAAAACAGAACTATCCAACTTAAAATTATAAAATATTAGTATATTGCTGCAATTGGTATTTATAATTTTGTTGATAAGTTATAATCATTTAATTTAAATTTTCAATGTATAATTGATCAAATTAATTTATCCTTAAATACAATACAAGTATTTTAAAATAATATAAAATGAGCTAGTCATATACCTTTCCTTTGATTGTATATCAAATCATCAATATTGGTCATTATGTATTTGTTTTAATCAATTTTGTTCACTATTATTGTAGTAGTGTTTAAAATGAAACATTTTAAAAATCTGAAGAAATTAAATTTGTATAATAAATAATACGCCTATAAGCTTTCACTCGTTTGTATGGAACATGAAGCTAAACCTAAAATGTTGACAGTATAGAATTAGATTAATTCTATTTTAAGCATTGGGTTGTGTTAGTGTACCCAAGTTTTAAGTGGAGGTGATCACCTTCCATTTTTTTTTATAATTGTATGTAATTTTACATTTATACAGACAATTTTATTACGATTGTATTATTTGTATTATATAACTTTAACCAATTTTTTACAATTAAGCTAATTATTTTATAACCAAAATATAAGATTCTTATTTATGTAGTACCTTTGTATATTAAGTAAACTATTCAATATAAATTGATGTATATGAACAATATTTTTTTAAAAAAATATATGTTTACAGTGTATATCATAGATCTTAGTCTGTAGCGCATATTGCATATTAAAAAAATAAATGGTTTGTTTATATATATAAGTAAAAATCTGAATATCTTATAAATAATTTTTTAATGTAACATTTTTAGGGTAGCCAAAATAATAAAATTATTAACCATAATATGCTTTGCACTACACCAAACACAATATAAGTATATACATTTTCTGTATTATTACAGTTGAAAGGGAAAACATGAAGTTTTCTCCCTTTCGTTGATGTTCAATATTTTTTATAATGTAATTATGTATAACCTTTAAAGATATAGCTAGTTTAAGAGTTAATCAACTGTAAATACCTTGGTATGAAAGATATATGTTAAAATTTAAATCATAGTAAACTGGTAAATTCAAAGTATCTATGAAACAATTAAATAATTTAAAATAATATTAAAAACCACAAAATATTGATTAATTATTTCAATCTTAAATCAATATCAAAAATATAATTTTTTTAAGAGGCACTAAACTTAATTTTATAGAATGTACATTTTTCATAAGCGCATTTTGTATTATACTTCTAAGAACAGAATTTTTTTTAAAAATACATATTTCTTGTTTGCATTCTTTATTTTTCAATAAAGTGTAAAATTAACAGTTAAACTAGATATTATATTTTCAATACAAGCACAACTTTTTTGTTTTATTATAAACTTTTTTGACAATCTTAAATTAACATATTTTATACTACCTACTAAGACCTCCTCATAGCTAACATAGTATTTATTTCCCAAATAATTCTACGGAGATGATCAATTATTTCTTTTAAATGTCTATTCTTATTACTTAGTTGTTCAGCTACGTCTTTCATTTCATCGCTAGCAATACGATAAGGTTCACTAGTTTTTCTTTCTTCAGATTTCATATCCCATTCTTCTTGAAGTGGAATTAATCCTTCCATATGCATATATTCCATGCCTTGTAATTGACAACTATCATTACATTTTTCATATATAATTCTTAGTCTTTTGAATAATAGTTTTATATTTCTTAATTGGTCTTGCATTTTAATACGCCTTTCATTGCTCATATTAGCTCCAGTAGGAGTACCATTTGGTGGCATTAAGACTTTTAGTATCTGAAACACCTCATGTGTACGGGATACTATCTCTTGTACAGTTTCTTGCCCAAAGCGACATAAAGACGCAGTATTAAACTGATGGCCAGATGCAGACTGATTTTGGTTAGAAGGTGGAACCGGTGGCTGAGAAACCGAACCTACAGGATTTTGGTTTAGAGGAACTTGTGGTACTAATACATTGTGTTGGCCAGGAACCTGAGTTTGTATATTCGATTGTAAGCCAGGTCCTACGTTGTAACTTGGTTGACCCACCATACCAGTTTGAGATGATTGCATAATGATACAATTATTGAACACTTATACACGCTTACAATTAATCAAAATGTAATTTTTAGTTGTTTAACCACCTTGAATTTTATATTAAATAAAAAAACAAAATACAAACAAATGTTGTGTTTTTATAGATATCTATATTCTTTATCTATGTTATTAAAAATTCTTATCAGATACGGTGTTTTTAGAGTACATGCACCAAAGAAATCTTAAATTATTGATTGTTATATGGTACGTTCATAGACCTAAAGAACTACCAGTTTATTATTTAATCTATGGGTTTAGTAGTACCATATCAAAATACTAATATTCTATTTTTTATTGTGTACAATTTTTCGATTTGAATTTCAATAAATCATGAGTATGAGTCACTATAAGGGAATAGTGATATTTACAAGTCATACAATATATTTTAATATTGTCTGAGAAAATTATAATTTTTTTAATTCAGTGCAGAAACTCACTATGTCTTATTGAACACACTATAGGCGGAAATTGATGGAGAAGTGCTTGAAGAGACTAAGTCCTTTTAAAATATACAAACAGAAATTAGCACCCCCCACCCCAACTATCTTTAAATGTATTCAAATATTAAAATATTTTTACTCATCTATGCATGATATAGGATATCAAAAATAAATCTTACTTAGGTCTTGCATGGTAAGTTGATTTTTGCGTGGAGGTTGGCGTTTTATATACAGTTAAATATTTTATAATATCAGTCAAAAATGTTGGGTTAGGTTAGGTTGGCAAATTTCGCCTATTGTTATATAATATATATTAGAAAAAATGTGCAAAATATATAATTTTAAATATCAATAACTAATTTTCTTATTACATCTATGATTGTTACAAACACTTTGGCCGTAGAGATGTGAGAATCGAAAATAAATAACAAATTTTCTTTTCTGTTGTAAAACTGTTTGTTTCATTAGAATATGAGAGCAACATATTATAGCACATATACTATAGGAAATGTCACATTATCTAACAGTGTCAACCAAAAGTAAAAAACAAAATTAGCAATGTTATCTTTATTAATATTATTGAATTGTGTGAATTAAAAACATTATTAATTGTGAATTGTAAAAATGTATTCCTAAATTCAATTGTGTTAAGCATTGATTTTCTGTTTTATTTTTAAGCATTAAAAGTTTTTTTTTTTGGTTGTAGAATGGAAATATTCAAAAGAAACTTCAGATTTAAATTGTTTAATAATAAAAATAATTTTAATGCATTATTTAATCATAAGAATTTGAATTGTATGCCATTTTAATAATTTCTATCTCTTTACATTGTATTTATATATTTTTATATTTCTATGTATATGCAATTGATTTCAATTCCACTACTAAACAAATAAATGAACCTATACATTTGTTTAACTACTGAGAGTCATTGCTATTGATGAATTTTGACAAAAAGTCATTTGGTTTTGGTTCAACGGTATCTTTAAATAATGACATTACATGGCAGTCCTGGGCCCACTTGGTAACAATTTCTTGTAACAACATTTGACCCTGAAAATAAATATTATATAATATTAAATATTAATATTCATTAATTAAAATAGTAAAACATGTTAGCAAAAGAAAACTACTAATAAATGAAATCACATAATAATTACAAGAAAGAGAGGTCTAATCTAACTAGTTGAATAAAATAGAATAATTAGTTTGTAATTAATTTATGTAAAATAAAAAAAATAGACTCAATTAAATTAAAAAAAAGATATATTTATTTATATATTTTTAAATATATTAAATTCTGAGCAAAGCGAGGAATGTATGAATTTATCGTAATCTTTATTTTTTCTATCTGGAAACAACATTTCTACCAATATCTTGCTTCTATCAGTAATTTCAGGGGTGATTTCTGGTATCAAATTTTGTCATATTGGTGCATCGGAGAGAAGGCACTTTTTAGTTTTCTTGTAATTATCTTAATAATTGGGAAAAAAAATGTCGGGAAAACAGGAATATTACGCAACATTTTCTGTTATTTCCGATTGTATTCTTTTGTTGTAATTCAAATACCTAAAATTGTAGAGATCTGAAACTTTCACCAAATAGATATATTAGCATTTTGTAGCCGTGGTAAAATTTTTTAAATATCTGACAATTTTTAAATTATAAATAACTATTAATAAAAATCTTATAATTTAGTTTTTAAGACTTTAAGTTTAAATTTCTGTTAAACTTTGTTAAAAACATGAACAAATTTAATTTATAAAAACTTATTCAATCGAACGTTGCTCAGAAAATGTATTAAATTTGCATTGATTTCAACAAATATAAATTATATTAATTACCCTATATAGATAGAACTTCCCACCTACAATAGTGGCCAAATCATAATACGAAGACTGTCAGCTTTATTATGTATTGAAACTATTATACTGTGATAATTAGCTTAAAAATATTAATATTCTAAACACCCAGGCAATTATTTATTTAGACAAATAACTGTATACATTTTGTAATGAATCAATATCTAGTTAAATGTTAACCTAGGATGCACAATATGTGTACCGTATAGTATTAAAAAAAAATTTAGGTTTGCTAGATATGTGCAATACTTAAAGTATTTAAATCATAAAATCTAAAATTGTCATAATTTTGTATTAACAATAAAACGATCCACATTTCAGAGTATAAAGGTTGATATATCACAAGCAACCATACAATGTGGTAATCTTTAAACATGCTGTAAACACCAATATAAAAAAGTTGTCACTCGTTAGTCACTTTTTCAATTAAATTATTATGGATAAGAAAAATTTGAAACACTCGAAATTGCAAACACACTGAAATAATAAATTTGTTTAGTCAAAATAGTTTATAACAATAAAAATAATTATATAAATGTGATGGTTGGTATATGAATTGTTAATAGATACAAAATATTATCAATTACCTAGGTAATTTTAATTTCAACTATGCATACCTATTTTATAAAATAACTAATTTTAAATGTCAAACTAATATTCCAAACATAACAAGGTTGTATGTACAAATGTTTAATATTCTGGTAACATTGAAACAAATTGAAAACTTTTTTACTTTATTATAATCTAATTTTAAATAATGTAATTTACAGTAATTATCAGAATAATTAAACATATGCTAAATATAATGTATTAATTTAATACATTCATTTTTAAATATAGATGAAGAAAAAAATGTTGGCACAGTTTAATTACGAATTTTAATTATAAAAAGAATGTACTAAAATAAAACAACATATAATTTATTATTTTTATTTACCTTAATCACTAGCATATCAATGACTCTCACATCAGTAATATGTTTATTTTTTAGGAATTCTTCTTTTAATTTTTGTTGACATTCCTCTTTTGTGACTGGCAGATGACGATCAAATACTAAAATAATATAAATACAAATATAATGTATACATAAAGTATTTTAAAAATTGTATACTTACACATCAAAGGAATTTGTCTGTAGTATGTTTTATACAAATTTAAAACCCTTTTTTTTGCTTCTGATTTATCTGATGATAATAATGGTCTAACTATTTTAGTTGCATATTTAGAAGCTTCTCGAGTAGCCATTAGTTCAAATATTAACTCTTTTAGTTATTATTGATGAAATAAAATTGTAAGGTATGTACAAAATATATCACTTAGAATTATACTTTTTCTGTTTTATCAAATTTTAATAACCTTTGGGTATCGTTAAAAACAGATATTATTTATCATGTGTTAAAAAAGGGAAAACGTATTTTTCACCGGTATCCATTTGTACCATTGTCCATTCGATCCATAGACATAACCTCGAATAATAGAGAAAGAACTCCTATAAATATGACGCCTTTAAGTGCATTTAAGTGGTCCGAAATTATCGAATCTGCCAGAATGCATTTTGAACGATAGAGATGTGGTTTTTACATGTAAATCATAGGAAATTTATTGATTTTTTAATACTATAATCTAAATGGAGAAATCTTATGAATAATTACTATAAAATGTTTTTCTAAAATCAAATGGTCTTCAATCGTATAGATTTCTTTCCAAGAATATAGGACTTTTAGACTAAGAGATATAATTGTGTTCAAAAAATACTTTCGAATTTTGTATATATACCAACAATACAATATTAAATATCAATGCATGCTAATAATATCACGACTCACAAATACCTATATTCTTGGAAACGCATTCATTTGATTGAGGACAGTTTAGTTAATCTTTGAAAAAACCCTTTTATAGTAATTATTCATAAGTTTAACTGTTTAGATTATAATAATAAAAAAAAGCAATGTCTTATGTTATACAGTATTCATGTAAAAATGACATCACTAGTCGCTGCAATCATTCAGGACCATATTTGTTCACTCTGTTTGACTATAGACGTATTAATATCTTCAAATATCTAAGCCTTCGACAAAAGATTTCGTTTAAACAAATACATCCAAATTCTAAGGTCTAATAAGAGACAATTTTTTCAACAAAAATTAACTGTGAATCAAAATTATAAAAGTGCGTTTGTAACTACTTATTATAAAATTATATAAAAGTGGATAACGATGCTTGTCGAAGAATACGAGATGCTCACAAAATTAGTTCGTGGTCAAACAATTAGAACGTTTGAAATTAATACAAACATTTTAGGACAAAATTGATTGTTTTGTATTCACATCACAAATGATGGATAATATTTTATTGTCTATAAATTGGCGTCACTGTAATGCCGGCCATTCATTATCAGTTAATCAACAACTGATTTATATTATCACAAAACAAATAATATAATATTATGTATATAAACAGATCGTTCTTTTGTAAAATTGTGTGTATGTGGATGATTTGCATTCGTTTTATATGAAAATGTCACGTAAGTCTATTGTAAACTAATTTAAAATTTTTTTTTTTCTTATAAATAACTGTCAAATAATGCTAATAGTACTGACTTTATTGATTTCGTCCTCGCTGGTATACCATACAGTCATATGAACTAGGGATACATATATTTTGACTGTTACCATGGCGTACAATACATTACGACAGGAATATATGCAAATGCCACCTGTCACAAGAGCTTATACAACAGCTTGTGTACTAACTACTCTAGCAGTCGTAAGTTAACCATTGTGATATAGTTTGTCTACAAAATAACGAAAATAATACTATTTATTATTTTACTTTTAGCAATTGGATGTTGTTTCTCCGTTTCAGTTATACTTCAATCCATTACTAATACTAAAACAGTTTCAAGTACGTACAATATTTTCTATAATTCAAGTTCTAGAGTATATTATGTTGCATTGATTGCACTAAAAAATCTTAACAAAAAGAGTCTCTATCTCAAAAGTTCAAATTAAATGTCTACATTTTCCCTTATTTTTAGAGTTCCCATATTCATATTTTATTAAAATTCCTCTTTAAATAATTTGATTTATAAAACTAAAATAATCTCAATCATATCTACATAATTGAATAACATTACTTGAATAATTTATGTTTAAATATCATTGAAAACTTTCCATCTTTTTCAAGTCTGTAATCATGTTAAACCATTTTATGCAATCACAGCGAACATTTTGCAATATGAAAAACCCTTCAATATGCAGATAAGTGTTTTACCCTAAATTAGTTTGGAATTCATAATTTTATAAGTTATATTTATACAATGAAAGTTTAAAACAGTTCTAATTTATGTAGAATCGCAACACTCAGCACTGGTTAACATATCAATTTAAAGGGGTTTTAGTAATCAAAAACACAGGTTAAATACTAATAAATAGATAATTAATTATGAGTTATGTTGTCATAACTATAAGTATAAAAATAAAGTTAGTGTATATAAAAAATTATTTTGTTTTTAAATCTCCTTAAATATTGAAAAATATTGATCATCCCGATGATTTTATGTTTTTTTTTTTTTTTTATGATTTTTAAGAGTAGTTTTATTGCAATCTTATGTTTTTTCAGATTTGGAGAGTGATAACAACTTTTTTATTTTTTGGAAATGTTGGTTTTAATTTTCTATTTAATATGATCTTCACATATCGTTATTGTCGTATGCTTGAGGAAGGATCATTTCGCTCTAGAACAGCTGATTTTGTCATGATGTTTTTTTTTGGTGCTACTTCAATGATTGTATCCTTTTTAAGCTTGTTTTATTAAAATTAATGTACTCATACTCAACATAAGATAAATGCAATAAGATTAAATTGGAGTTTTGATTAAAATTATTATCATGTAAGATATAAAAATAAATAAATCATTTTATATACTAATAGAAGAAACAGATAGATAACTTTTATATATAGAAGAAGTATGTAAATCTGATAAAAATATGTTACAGTAAACCTTTTTATAGAGTCGTATTTCCTGCAAGAAATGTCAGAGACATTTAAGGTAAAGACAGGCCTTCAACAAGGAAACAATCTGTTTCCTATTCTATTTAACTTAGCACTAAAAAATAAAGCCATGGGTTTGCGTGTGAATGAAAATAAAACCAAATATTTAATGGTAGCTATACCCCCTCCCCTAATTTTTAGTAGTATTTTATAATTAATACATTTTTCAGATGCCACGTAAGGTTGACTTTGTTTTATGATTTGAAATTGTATTTAATCATTTTGTTCATTATGTATAGTTTGTATACATTATTATATTTTGTATTGTATAATATTATTGTACAATATTATGTATTTTAAGTTCATGTATAAAAATATTTTAATCCCCCAAAAATTGATCCTATATAGATGTTTTACGGTAGTTAGAAGTAACATAGATTACTAAGTTTTAAAAACTTCATGTATTTAGGTATCTAGGCGTTAACATAAACAGCAACAATGATATGCACAAAGAGATTTACAAAAGAATAACTTGTAATAACTGATGATACCACAAAATTATGGAATTGCTAAAATCAAAACTTCTTTCACGCAATTATAAATTACTCCTTTTCCATAGTTATCTTAGGCCAGTAGTAACATATGCAATCAAAACCTAGTCACTGACCAAAGAAAATAGCAGACTAATTATTATCAAAAGGAAAGTCCAAAAATATATATATGGCTCAAGGTATAATACAGTGTCTCAGATGTATAAAGGAAAAATCAGGACCTGCAGAAGCTATATAACAGGTCAAATATTCTATCATTATAAAAGCAAATTTCTAGAATGGTTCAGACATATTTGGAGAACAAAATGTAAATTAATAAAAGAAGTTCTAGTTAACAAAAGCCGACTAATAAGAAGACCTAAAACTTGCTGGATGGACATTTTGCCCAAAATATAGGAAATACAGAAGAAATCACAAATTAGGATGTAGCATACGAAAAGGAGAAATTAAGAGGACTCATGATAGCAGTAATAGATTTTAATAGACCAACAAGCTGAAAAAGAAGAAGAATAATAGATAATTTTTAAAATATTACAATAAAATTTCAGAGTTTGCCAGTATATTATTATTATATATTAGGGTGAAAGTACGAATAATAGTGTAACTTATGATTTACCGGTAAATCCTTTGTTTCACTGATATTCATACTTTTTTTTGAAAATAATCAAACCAGTTAAATATTTAAAAGATTCAGTTCTCAAAAAATACACAAAGAGACAAGGTACAAAGGACACTTTTATATAAAGATTGAAGCTTTATGTAATAAAATATTATTCTTAGATTAGACATTAAAATTAATAAATAAACAATTATTTATAGCATATTAAATAATAATTTGTCTAAAAAACCATACATAAGCTATACAGTAAGTTAAAATGGCACTTAAATCAGGGCTGTCACTTTTTTTTTTTAACCGGCAATACCCCGCCTCCCGGAATGGCCGTGAGGCACTGCTTCGGGAGAGGGCTGTCACCTTGGGGACCTTGTTTATAGGAGTGCCTCAGATAATTTTAAATATACCTTCTTATGGTGCAATATATTGTATAAACTATTATTATAAATTAACACTTTATAAGTTAATGTATACATTGTATTGTATCAGCTATTAGGATCTTATTAAATTGAAACCATTTCACTACAGATGTACATTATATATTAATATATTTGTTAGGTACCTTTTATCTAGATTAGGAAAATGGTTAAAAGTCAGTTAAAATATTGAAATGTACTTTTATTATTTAAATATTATATAAAACAAATAACAATATTTTGTAATAATTATTTATAGTCTAAGATTAAATTTTCAATAAGTCATAGATCTGTAGAAATTTCAATACAACTTAGATCATATATCTAAGCCGTACAAATTATGCAACTATGAATTACATAGAATATGTTTAATTTTTTCCTTGTTATATATAGCATCTATAACTCTTACATATATTTTATTAAATGTTGGGTTTTGTTTTAAAATTTTAGGGTATTATTTGCTTAGTATTACTTTATTGCGAGCAATGTCCTCTATATTTTTTTTTATTTTTCTTAACCAATATAATTAGTTTTGGGCATTTTTCATAAATTTATTATTCTTAGGACAAGCTTTGACAATTATGTTGGTATATATTTGGTCTCGAAGAAATCCTTATGTCAGAATGAATTTTTTTGGCGTCCTTAACTTCCAGGTAACTGTTTAATTTATCCTTGTACTACATAGTATGATAAATATGTAAATACATTTTATTTCTATGCTAAAGTATTTATGTGTTACAATAGTTACAAACCAATAATCAAAAAATAAACACTGAGTCAAATTTTCCTTCCCCTAATTTGTATTATAAGAGCAATCTTTATTTAACATTAGATAATTGAATACATTTTACTATATTACAAACATACTATTTTTTTTAAAAAAAAAAAAAGGTGAAATTTGAGCATAAAAAAAGAAGTGGCATGGATTGAAAATTAAAACTTCCAAGAGGAAGTTGATACATCTTTGATACTATGCCATACATATACACAAAATTAACTGCATTTAGGGTGTCTGTGGGTGTTTAAAGCCTAAAAAACGCCCTCTCCTACAACAACTTATTGAAATTTAACCAAATTTTTATCACTTTGTCAATCCACACAAAAACCCTTTTTCTCAAGTTTGATCTTATTTGGTCTAGAAGGAGTAGTTAGAAGTGTTCCAATAGAGCGGGAAAAGAATATATCTTTAATATACATATAGATTTTTTTTTAAAAAAATATAAATATCAGACAATAATACACAGTGCAATAGTCTATAATCTGGTAAAATATGAAGAAATAAAAAATATACTTAATACCTAATAATACCGCTTTTCTTTATATTTATATGTTTAAGATTTCAAAATACCATTTCTACAATTATAGTTATGTGTTACTATTCTGGATTTGTATTAAATTGAATATAGTTAAATTAAATTTTTTCAGTATTTAATGATTTTATTTTACGCCAATAACTCAAATTTAATAACTTGATAATCTTTGGGGTAAGGTGTTTTACTAGTTTTTGCATGATTCAAGTGTGGAACTTTAAGCAGTGGTATACTTAGAAATTTTCAATAAGAGGTGATGGTAATACCTGGATAATTATGTCACGTTTGTCTATAATATTGCCTATAATATTAATAACTAAATTAATATAAACAACAATAGTAACTCTTTCACGACTGTATAAAAATATTTTACAATATAGTTCTACATATAAATATATATATTTTTATTATTAATTTGTCTCATTAAAAATTTTAATTGAACATATAATTATAAAATCATATATAACATATCGGTCATTTTTATTGTAATAGTCAGCTCCACAAAATCTTTAATAATTATTAAGTATTCATCCAATTAATTATTTCTGGCCATAAATTAATCTCTTATGTATTTAGTGTACTAATTAAAAGTTATTTTATTACTAGGCTCCATATTTACCATGGGTATTGCTCGGTTTTTCAATTCTGTTGGGAAATACACCATGGATAGATTTGATGGGAATTATCGTCGGACATTGTTATTATTATCTAGAAGATGTACTTCCTCTACATAGAGACAATATTAAAGTTCTTAAAACACCACAGTTTTTGTAAGTTTTTTTTGTTCATGTAATTGTATGCAGTTATTAGTTTACAATATACAAAATTAATAAATGACATTCATAGATAATTGCACCAATTTAATGATCCCAACATATTATTTTCAATGTGATTAACTTTAGGATACCGTATTAACATTTTTTTATTAAAATAGAAAACACCTCCTCGATCCAGCACCAGAAGAGGAACATGTCCCACCACCGGAATTTCGTCCTGGAGGTTTTAATTGGGGAAATAGACCGGATGCTCCACCGCCTGAAGTTCAACATAACAATTGAGCCAATGTATATTAAACCCAAATATGCTGTATTAACTGTTAATTGAGATTTGTAAATATTATTTAACATTAAATTTATTTAACCTATTATTTATTTATACGCATGTTTGTTTACACTTGTTTATTAAATATCAGATTGTGTATAAACTTTCTACTATTATATATATATTTTTCAAAATACAAGTTATGAGGAAATCAATTAAGTATAAACAACTTTCACAATGTAAGTAAATACTATGAAAACAGTACAGGGTGCTTATAGAAACATAAATGCCAAAAAAAAAAAAAAAAAATGCACACTTCTTAATATTAATGTTGGGTTGTCAATCAATAAAATATCCAAATATTAAAATTATTTGTTTGGTTTTTTTAAATATATATATATATATATAAATTAAAAGTAACAATGTATCTTTTTTTATAAATATAACTACTATCACTAAATATATATATATAAATATCTTTCATTTATATAATGAATTATACATATGTATATATATATATATATATTTGCTTTAAATGCTTAAATTTGATACAAAAAAAAATATATATTAAAGATATTAAAATGAAATATTTCACAAATTATGACTAGATTTTACAATTAATTGTTCCATTATTAAAATAAACAAAGAATGATACTCGAAATTTTAATAGGTCAAAATGGCTAAACTTCAAACAAATTTAATTGTTTACTATATTAAACATAATATCCTACAACACCCTGTAACACACAACTTTGTAAGTGACAAATATGCTTTTGTTGATCTTAAAAAAAAAAAAATATGTATATATATATATATATATATATATATATAATTATTATTTACATCAGTTAATTTCAGTTTATACAGAATGCACATGATAATAATTTAATAACATATATAGAAAAAAAAAATGGAAAGTTAAAAAGAAAACTACATATTTAAACAGATATTTCATAATTTTTATCATAAGCACTTTTCCGATCAGGACTTCCACCGTCAGTGCTACTGCCCCTATTAATTGACATTTCCATAGCATCATGGTCCAATGCCCTGGCAAAAGACATTGGTCTTCTAGTCTGTACAGGTGGAGGTTTTTTCTTACCAACGGGTGATGGTTGAGGTGGATATACAGGAACCCCTCCACGAACTGGATAATAACTTTTTGTAGTTGGACTAGTTGGATTAGATCTATAATCATTGTGTGCTGCACAATAATTAAAAGTAGGAGCTTGTCTAGGTACATAGTAAGAACCGGTTGTACCGGGTGTGTCTTTCCATGTATATACTCCCCGTTGTGGAGATCCAGCCAACTCTTGTATATTGTCTACTGTGTTATTTATACGAGGATAAGAAGGTGGACGTTCGTGGTCACGTAAAATGTCCCCTTCAGACAAAAACCTTCTTTGAGGACTGCGTTCTTGATATTCATAATGTTTAACAGAAGAAGCAACACTTATAAAATCTGGTCGTTTTACTTGAGTAGGAGTACCTGGATTTGATCTAAAAAATATTACAAATGATAAAATATTTAATACTGTATAAAAACAAGTAACTATAATAACTACTTAATTATTTACACTAATTTAAATATAAATGGAAAATCTAATTGTAAAGTTAAAAACTCCGAATTTATAGAAATAAAAAAAATGTAAATACAATACAGCTATTTAAAATAAATACAATTTAAATAGTTATATAATTAAAAACCTAACCACATTAAAATTAATCCAAATTTATTCAATTCTACCTTGGTACTTACCGTCTTAATGGGCTAGATAAGGCCAAAGGTGTTGGTACTCCAATAGCTTTCATTCTTTGCTGCATAGTTGGACTTGGCATCATAATATTGGATTGACGATTAGGGTCCATCATATTTTCTCTTGATAAACTATTACCCATTTCACCCATTCTTGTTTAAATAATAATTAAAAATATAAATTTTAAAAATTATATTTATACCTCATAACATTTGAAAAAATGAATTACCTATGTCTAGATGGATGTGGAGCTGTACGTGTCATATAAGTTATCCTAGCACTATCAGTAGTATCATACGATGGCAAATAGAAATTATTTTTGGACCCTTGACGCTGCAGTGGTGGTGTTGGTTCACAGTCTTGTGATTGAGAAGCAGTTAACTCAATGTCCAAATCTGAACAATCTCTTCCGGGTGACATCTAGAAAGTTAAGAAATAAAAGTAAATAATACGGATCATACAATTAAATACTGAGTGAATATGCTAGAAATAATGATTACAGAATAACCATAAGAAAATAATAACAATAATGTAAAATTTAGATACTTCATACAACTGCCAAAAATGATAGAAATTCATTAGTAACCTTATTGTAAGTATTTGAAGAATGATGTAATCCATTACTATTATCCAAATAGGTTTTAGCAACGGGAGGCCCACAATTATCTTCTTTGGTCAATAATGGTGGAGGAACACTAAAACTGTTCTGAATTTGTTTTTTATGTTTTTGATACTTGGACGTTTTCACTTTTAACAAACTAATATAGAAAATTATTATTATGTTAAAATAAATTAAAAATGCTTACCTTGGAAATTGGGGTCCAAATAAAATAATTATACAATTCAGACGGCAACCATGTGAAAAAGGATTATATCCTCCTTTGAACTTTCCAGTAACCTGTTCATTAGTTGTACGACCACGTGCTACTAATACAGCATGAAATCCAGTCAAACCAAATATTGGAATGAATAAAATAATTACCAACCCACACAATGTTAATCTAATCAATAAATGAATTTAAGAAAAATAATACAAGGTTTGAGCTAAAAAGTCATATTATAACTATTATTAATATATATATTTTATTTAACTAATAATTATACAATAGCTAATAAACACCTCAAAACAACAATCAAATTAAAATCAACCACCATTTGTGGAAAAATTAAATATAAATTGGAGATTAATGATTACTAAATTTAAAGATTAAAAATAACGATTCACTATAGTCACACAAAAATATACAGCTGTATAAATATAAATTGTATAATATAAAAAATTTAAAAACTACTACTGTATACTACAAAATATTAAAATATCTATACGTGTAATAAAATTAAAACCCTGTTTGTGCATTACACAAGAACCTCTGAGCAAGTTTTATTCTGGTTTTCACTAATGGATAGTGTTTTATTACAAGGAACATTTTAGACCACTTTTTATCCCAGAAACCAACACCCAAGAGTTCACATTTAATTTTAATCCCATTATTCAAAAATTCAACTTGTTTGTTTATGTCTGGGTTACTTAGGTTTACTAACCTTACATGGATGAACAATAATAAAAACTAAAATTATATATAAGTTTAGACTAAGTTCTAAACAATGACTTGACATATTAAATATTATAATACTCAATTTTAAAATCCTACTTCCACAATTCCAAACTCCTGATTGACAATATTTTATTTTATTTAGAGCATTTGTAAAAACTATAAAAAATATTTTACTTATAATTATCATAGCCCCTAAGTAAAATAATTTTCCATAAAAAGGATACGATACTAAAGTATCAATGTCTCCAATTTTGTCTTTATGATATAGAATGTACCAACAGCAAACACCGAAAATGGACGCCATATGTATACTCAGGGATATAAGAAAGAAAAAGAAATAGCGATAGTTACGACGACCAATACAATTGTTTACCCATGGGCAATGATGATCGAACGTCTGTAAATAAGATGTATTAAAACTAATACAATTTAATGTAACAACTATTATGTATTTTACTTCTATGCAACAATTGCATACACTACAGTGAGAACATCTTGGTGGTCTATAAAATCTACATGTGGAACACCATTTCATTCGCACTTGTATAGTGTTTACTTCTGTAGACTTATATAATGGTGACTGGAAATCATCACCAGTATCTTCATCTTCTGGTGCTAAAATTAAATTATATTTGTTATAAAAATGATAGTAAAAAATATAAACGAAATATATTTGAATATACCTTTGGGTATCACCCCTGGGTCCATAAAAGTAGCTAATGTGAAATTTGCTATAACAAAAAATGTCACAAGACCATGAACAATTGGCACCCAAGGATAAAATTGAGCAAAAAATCGACATCTAATAAAAATAGTTTAAAATACAGTATATTAGATTATAAACAAATTTCAAAAATAATTAAATGGTCGATAACACTCACGGGTAATAGAAAAAAGATCCAGTTGTTCCAAGTAGCAGTATCCATGCAAATGTCGCCGGCAAATATTTTGTGTGCAATCCGCATTTTGGCATTGTTCAGTTTTCTTCTAGTTATTTGAACACGACTGCACTGGTGTATAAATTTCAAGCAGCATTTTTGGTTTTAAACGAAACCATTAATAGTAATTGTAAATAAAAATAGTGTAAGTGTGCACAAATATTAAGTTCTTTCATTTTGATCGTGATATACTTGATTACTTCGAAACATTCACATCAAATATATATATTGGACTTTGCTGAATCATAAATATAATCATTGATAAAAAAAAACACACAAGTTAAAGAATCAAAATAAATTCAAAATTTTATGAAAAAATCAAAATAAAATTGAAAATTTACACTACTGTGATAATGTGGTTTAGTCACAGTGTAGCCAATATCTTTTTAAGACAATTATGTTTTATAAAGATTGGTAATTGGTATACGCAAATCAAATTCCTATTTATTCTTATCACAAGGAAACCAGATAATAAACTAATTATTGATAATAGTTTTAGAGATAAAGAATAACTGGAGCGATAACTTCCTATGAAAACAATGTAATTATAACACTTCGTCTATACCTAACAAACATTCAATAAACGTTTGTCGAACATTGGCTATACATCTAAAATATCTAGCAAACGTTTTTGGAACGTTTGATAGATGTAGATATGTTTCCAAATAAATTTGTTTGTCAATAATCCAAACAAAAATGTTCGTCTACAAAATTTTGGAAAATATGTATGTACTTGTATACCGATGTACTTCAATTTAAATAATAATAAAGTAATTTAATTAATTTTAGATGGTTATATTTATTATATTAATTATATTAATTATAATAACTATTAATATTAATATTTTTAATGTTTTATTTAAATATGATATTATTATCAAGAAGTATCAATACGTGACTGTCGTATTTTTACAGGTTTAATACATTTTATATTATTATGCATAATAACGCAGCGGCGCCGACGCAGAATGTGACTTGCTTTAAGTCTGAGATGGTCACAAATGCATTGGCAAACACAGTGAAGAGTATATTATCAACAAAAGTTTGTTATCATGATAGAACGTTTGACGATTGTTCGACAATGTTTTCCCAGATGTTTGTTAGGTGTGGACGCAGCTTAACGAGCAATCTATTTTGTCATTACCCCCACCGATGTACGACAAGAAATATGTCACATACATTTGTACGTTGGGAAAATATGTTTTCTTCTGAGATAGGCTTATATTTTTTGCTTGTTTATAGAAAATATAGGAAGTCACATTTTATGATAATTTATTTATTAAACATCAACAATAGTATAGTACATATTTTACAATATAATATTAACATTAAACTTAATAAAACCAAAATAAATAATTGAAATACTTATGGATATTTAAACTTGCACCTCTAGGTATGTATTTTAATAATAATAAGTGTTTCACCGTAAATTCCTTGTATAAATGTAAATATACTAATTATACAAAAAATATATAAAATCAATGATAATAGGTACATTTTAAATTAATTTTAAATAATACAAATTATAAACTGTTGAATACCTAGTTATTTAAAAATAAAACTTCTAAATTACCTAATGATACTGCACTAAAACTAATACCAACTTAATTAAATATTTTTAAATAAAATAATTTTATTTAATTTTTGCCTTAAAGAAATACTGTTTGAACAAGTTTGAACGAACGAGTGCGCGCTTCAGTTATTTTTTATCTAGATGCATAGAATACAATTAAAATATATAACCGTCACTGATATAGATAATAAACTATTTATTATATATTTTATTCGTCGTCTTAGAACACTGTATTAGACAGGCTGTTATCAATGCTAGCATATTGAAAATAATACTTCTTCAAAATATTTTTTTTATTCGCAAAGCAAGTTATGTCTAAATCGAATTCTAATATATCTTTTATAGTTTTTAAAGCGAACTCTGAAGAAAATAAACCAGTAGACCCATATGTTAACATTTTAAGAAATCATGGATACACTGCTCAGTTAATACCCACTTTGGAATTTGAATATTATAATTTTGATGAACTTAAAAAAAAACTACAAAATCCTCAAAATTATTCTGGTTGGTACTGGCTATTATTATTATGTGTAATCCGGGTTTTAAATTAATATAAACTATATCGTCTATGACAGGCACATTTGGAAAAGAATTTATGTTATTTTCCTACATAATTGGATAACTGACATAATTTTCCAATCATAGATTTTGACTGTAACATTATAAACAATACATATTTATAAAATACAAAAAAGGTTTTTTTTCAGATACCTATAAATAAATTATCAAATTAAATAAGCTAAAAGTATTACAGAATTAAATAAAATTTTTTAGAAACAGTATTATTCTATCTTTTATTTTTCTTCAATACATTTCTTACCAGAAGGTAAAACACTGATGAATATTGTATACACAAGATTCCAGAATACCATGACTTTGACCAACAATAACCATAAATTTCCTATAGGGTTACCTTAGATTTCCTTAATTACCAAACATTTGTACTCCGATTTCCGTTGTTGATTAAATCTCTCTTATTTACCATTGAATTTTGTAGCAACTATTTTTCTTCTACTGTTATAAGTAGAACTAACATTTAGATTCTATTGTCAAATATTTATGTACTTATATTTTTAAATTACTTTTAATATAGGAATGGTAATAACTAGTCCAAGATGTGCACAAGGAGTAATTAAGTGTTTGAGTGGTTTCAAATTAGATGAAAATTGGCGTAAAAAACCTATATTTGTTGTCGGAGAAGCAACATCTAGACTAATAACCAATGAACTAGATCTTAAACCAGTCGGAGCAGAAACTGGCAATGCTATGGCACTAATACCTATTATTTTAAAATGTACTATCAAAGTTATTATACTTAGAAAAAAAGTAACAAATTCTACGAAATTAAAACATTATTTAAATTTATAAATTTGTTTTTAATTTTAGATGAATTAAATGAACCGTTGTTAGCTCCATGTGGAAATCTCAACCTTAATATATTGGCGGACAATATAAATACTGTTAAGTTGGAGAATATAGAAGTTTACCGAACTATACCAGAAATTAATTTAAAAAGTAATTTAAACATGGCATTGAATCAAATTAAAAACCAGATAGGAGCCATATTTTTTAGTCCTTCTGGATTTCGTGCAATAACAGATTTGATGCCAAAACATTTATTTAGTCAAATGCATGTAAGTAATACATATAAATATTAAATATGATCAAACATGTATACATACAAGATTGTATCTTATTATTAAAAGCTGCTTTTATTAAATGCTCTAAAAAAATGATTTACCGCAATTATACTCTTAACAAATGATCTAAAATTTGTTTTATTAATTTATTGTTTTTATTTAATTACAAACAAATAATCTGAAATCTGAAAAATTTGTACTGATAGGGCGACAATAATGTTGACTGACAAACATCTCTTTCTTTAAATTAATAAGTCGGTAAATGTATTAAAATTAACAAAGCAGCAAAAAAATCTTTAAAAATGGAAAATAAAAGTTTTAAATTTGAAACATCTATTACATGAATTGAATTATGTGCTTGGAATGCATTGTCTTGAATCACTCAAAAAAAAAAAAAAAAAAAAAATGCACTTTGATATCTGGGCCCTACTTATTATTTTAGTAACTGTGAAAAATATTGGACTAGTTAAAATTATTATGTTATAAATATTTCGATTTTGTTGTTCTGTGTGAACTCACCATTACTCACATTATTTTTTTCATAAATTGTTACACACCAACATTTACAGAAAAATATCTGTTTAATAAATATTATTTTAAAACATATTTACATTAAAAATCAAAATTATAAGACAGAAAAAGGTTAAATAAATGTATAATACTTAAATTTTATATTTCTAAATTGTGTGCAAGATTTCCATATAGTTATCAAAAAGTTATTAGTATTGTACATTAAACTATTTACTGTGTTTTATTTAAAATTTAATTATTTGTTTTAATTAATTTTTATAGATTTTTGCAATTGGTCCTACCACTGGTACCTATATTAAAGAAGCTGGTTATATTTTAACTGGGGTATGTGAAAAGCCAAAACCAGAGTCCATGATAGACATGATAGACACATTTATTAAATGTCTTGTTTCACCAAAATGAAAATATAAATCTCAATTAATCAGCTAATGGCAGTACATTTTGTGTTTATCCCAATTAGTTACTTGGCACTGTCTGAAAATATAAAAGTAATTTATTTAAAAAATGATATATTTCTCAAATGATTATTGTTATTATTTTTATATTTACCGGCTACAATACCATTGGTTTTTACACTTGGAACACCTATTTTTTGCAGGTAGTCTACAATTAGCACACATATTTTTGTTTATTTCAAAATGATCTATATGTTCATATGTTTCACTTAATCTGAAATATGAATATCCAATATTTTGTATTCATATATATATATATATATATTATATAAAAAAAATTTTAGTTTTACATATTCATTATATTAAATTAATTTCATTATACTAATGATTTTAGAATATTATACTTACGATTTAGCTATGTCATATGATTCAGTGCCAAATAAATAAAGGGCTTGCTCTCTTGCAATTTTTCTCCATCGTTTTGCATACAAATTTAAGATATTTAACTTAACCTAATGATAACAGATAGTTTAGTATAACAATTATACTAACGTATAATTGGTAAATCATACTTCAGCATTTATTTCTATTAGTATTGGTCGTTTTGATATTGTTGAAACATCAGATAAACTCATCTGATATAAAATTTTTTTCAAGTGTATCAATACTGGAATATAATCCAAAAGACAATCATTGAGCAAATGTTGCAACTGTTAAACAAAAATATTACAATAACTTATTACTTACAGGATACAATAAACTAAAGATGAAAAACAAAATTATAAAATAGTATGCATAACAGATATTTAATATTTGGAAGTAGAAAGTTATTTTCTAATGAATCAATAATATAAATATTTTTATTAAGTATCAATATATATTATTTTTTAAAGATGAGAAAGACAGAAAGATTCTCTATCCCAACAAAGTGTTGTTTCTAATAAAATATTTATTATTTTTTTTATTTAGTCCTGATTTTTCTAGTCAAATTGAGCATTGTTTTTTTTTAAGTTGAATTGAAAGTTTTTCTCATGTTTGATTCACAAATCAAACAAGTTATTTAAAAAAAAAAAAAAAATCTAGAAAAAATAAACCATTTTATTAGTGTATATTGAATTTTTTTTTTTCCATTTATGATTTTTAAACTGAACCAAACATATCAACTATATTACCATCAAATATTCAATATGGGTTAAATTATTGGAGTGCTATATTCATTTGTCACTTACAATCAATGACATTAATTAAATAATTATTTTTTCAATTAAATTTGTATAATAAAAAATAAAAAAATATGGATATTGTTTATTTTAGAGAATATGAGGAAAGTCAAATTAATTTTAAGGGTGCTTATATGAAATATTAAAAGATGCTTTAAGTATTCAAGATTTTTTTTAGACTTGAGTCTTTCAATTTACCTGCAAAAGATTTTTTTTCCGAAATTGGGTTATTTCATAGTTATTACATAACTGTTCAGATGTAAAAAATGAATGTAGACTTAACCATAAATGTGCTTCTTGTTTTGGTATTGTATTGTTATTTGCATTCATTATTTCCCATAAATTATCTATTCGAAAAATTGCAATGTTTTTATTAATTTGTAACTTCTAGTAATTAATAATGATCCAAGAATACCTTGAAATATATATTTGATATTATTTTCCAGCTTTATCCAGGGTTTTATGTTCAATAGATGACAAATAAGCATTGGTACATCATTATTAGTTGTCATTCTTGTAGTCACAGAAATAGATAGGCTTATATATATGCATAAAAATAAATTATTTTATTTTAAATTATATTCATATTGGTTATACATATAGTGAACTACATTAAAAGCATTAGCATTAAGTTAATACTCATTAATAATTCTACGATTAATAAGTCATAAGGACCAGTGCCGGGTTAGGCCAACACACAATTATACTTACTACAGAAAGTTGTTAGCTTAGTTATTATATCGGGGCTGTATTGGCATTACTTATTGGTGATAATAATAATGTCATATTGTGTTAATAAACATAAAAGTAGAAACTGCTTTTTTTTTGAAAGTAACAAAAAAACAATATTTTTTTTAAAAATGGGCAAATATTCTCCGGCGTTCTTGGATTTTTTTCTACGAGCCCCCTGGTACCCTCGAGCTTTTGTGTTTTAAAACAAAAAAAAAAAAATTGACAAAGTACAAGAAAACGCACACATAGTATAACCAATACATTTTCTCAATCATAGTCTGTCATATTGATAGTGTTGCCAAGTTAAATGTTGAAATATGTCGTTGAACAAACGTTTAATACACGTAAAATAACTATTGATGGGACGGATCACTTGAATTTTAATCGGTAAAACAATTATACCCTGTTAAATGTCCTACATATAAATAGGCTTCGGTGGCACTGTTGCTCATAGGTGGCCCACTGTTGTGTGTGAGCAGTTGGGAAGGAAGAATATAGAGGGGAATTAAATGTATATCTACAATATATCGTTGCTATCAAAAAACGATTCTAAGTGAAGTTCGGTTAAATTATTTGTTAAATTGAAAATTGTAACTACATTAAATCGGAAATTTTAACGCGAAATAATGTTATTTTTAAGATTTCTATCAATGTTTAAACTTTAAATGCTTATAAAGAATAACGATTACATTACACTCGACTTTTTTCTACTAGTAAGTACAAATTTGAATTCAATTTTTGAAAATCTATTTATCTAAATGGAAAAATAGTATTAGATGACAGTTCATTAATAGACAAAAAATTACAATGTCCTAAAAATGTTGGCAAGGGTTTATGGTTCAACTGTATTATAAAGCAATGGATAATTAGACTTAGAAAAAATATTAATTTTATAAATTATGGTGCATTACTTTGGTGGGTACATCGAATCAGTGGCGGTGAAAGGACGATCGCTCGCCTCCTTGGCCATGGTTCTTTACGTAATTCTAATATTCTATAATTGTTTATCCCCCCCCCTATCCGCTACTAAATTGAATAACTATAATATTATAGTGTAACGAGAATACAGAAATAATAATTGGTGGCGGGCGGTGGCTACTACCAGTTAGTTTGCTCCTTGGGTAGAAAATCGTCGGGCCACCACTGAATTGGTAATACTAAATACCCTTATAATCCATTAATTTCGCCTGTTAGTTGTTGGCATGATTGACCAGAATTACCCAATCCCCGGCACTGATAATAACATAATATCATATGTTGTCTCCTTACTTTTGTATATGTAGTATCATGTTAAACATTATACCTATACAACCAATCCCAACTTCAAATTGTATTTTATGTTGTTGTTCAATTATTTCATCCATTACTTGTGTATCTATCGATTTTTTGACGAGTGTAAAATTATTTTTATCCCTAAAACCGATAAATTCGTTTATTAAAAATAAATAATACCATAACCCAGTATAATCACTTAACCATACCCGATAGCTAGATGCGTGATAGAAAATATAATATGATCAAATAGATCTAAAGCATAATTTCCCAGTGCTTGAACACCTTCCTGGTGGAATAATATTTTTTGTAACAATCCAACAGCCACAGTTTCATGAAATAACTAAAATAAATCAATTATTATGTTTTATGTACATACAAAAATATTTGTGACGTTATAATGAAATAAAAATACCAGCTTCCTTTTTTTTTATTGTTGTAATATATCGAGAGAAATACAATAAACAAATCATTTTCCTGATAGATTAAAAAAAAACCCTATTTTTTCAATACTTTTTATTTAAACAATCATTTTTTTTTTTTTCAAATATGAAGGTATTTTAATAATATCTATTAAAACTAAATGACATTTGATTTCCTTGTTTATAATTTGTTTTTACATTTGTATTGCCTAGCTAAATGGAGATTGAAGGACTCTATTTTATAAATTAAAGTTTTTGGACATTATATTCTATAAAGAATATGTATACACTCAATAGCCAATACATCTATAAAATATTATGTTAACTATTTTTTGAACCTGCAAGTATTTCCAAATTCCGTAAAGTAAATAGGTACATATTTGTGACAGTTTTATGTTTAAAATGATATATTTTAAGAAAAATATTAAGATGCGACAAATAAATGGCATACATGATAAATAGTCAAGTAGATTAACTTACAATAAAATATAACGTGAATGATTGTTTAGGATTTGGTGATATACACAATAATTCTGGAAGCACTTTTTCTCTCCATATAGATACACAAATAGCTTCATGTACAATAATAGGAATCTTAAATAGAAACAATATTTAATAATTTTATATAATACAATTTACAGGATAACACATATTACTTTTCCAAAACTGATGATTTGATCCTTGATATACTCTTCTCGATTTTCAGTAGCTTCCAATGTAGCTTGTTGATTAAGCTTTTGCAAACGATCATGACTTTCATACCATCTAAAACAAGTAGATTATTTCATCCAACTATTATACTTTATTTTAATTGTCATTTTAATTACATTTTTGATCCTAATTGACAAAGTTTTGATTCTTGAATGTGTTCAATGAAAAAATCAATTTCACTCGGTGATATAATATTCATATTGTATAATCTAATTTATTTATTAACCTAAATTATTTATAAATTATCCATACAAATTACCTACCTTCTGAGAGTTTGATCAATATTTAAGACAATAATTGTTTCATTTCCTTAGTAACCAAATGCCCTTTTTACACTTTTTTATTTAATATTGTATATCAATACTAACAAATTTCAAAAGTATCAAGAGATTTTTTAGATACATATTTTATATCAAGTAGGAGTAAAATAATATTGAGTTTGTATTTCTTTTAAAATTTTTAACCAAAATATATAGGTGTACAATACAATTTAGTAATAATATTCATAATTTATTAAATTAATACAAGTACACTTGTATTGTGTTGTAGAATATAATTATACTTTCTATATATATCAAAAAAGAGGTTAACCATATATTGTACCCTATACAAATGAACCTAATATGAATGACCCATTCAAATTTCAAGAATTTGTTTAGTATCTGAGCATATTGGATCTATATCGTATTTTGTCCAAAATCTGTAATGTGGAACCTAATACAACCTTATGTGCTGGAACCTACAGTAGGTAAGTAGGAAGGTTACAGGAAGGTATATCAAATGTATACTGTAAAAATATTTCTAATCAAAAAATAAAATTTTATATATTATTTTACATTATTACAAGGTTATAGATTATCAAATATCATAAAACATAATTTTAATATTACATAAAAAAAGGGGGGACACAATTGTTAATACAAAGACCATAATTATAATTCTTTTATATCATACTATTGTATAATCACATTGAACTTACAAGAAGAAATAAACTTTTATAACTAAACATAATTTTTTTGGTAAAATATATTACTGATTGTTTAGTTTAACTATAAATTCTTTATATCTGTATTCCATAAATAAAAATAATTCTTTTATAGTTAGATAATATATATATAAATATATTTTTTTTTAAACTAAGTATTAGTTTAGTATATATTTATTTTATTTTTTTACAAAATGTAAGAAAATAAATAGAATGCTACATAAAATTAGTCTCAAGCAATTACTTCCTGTAATAAAATTGACCCTTTTACCTATTTATAGATTATTGGCTAATATTAACTATTAAGTGATTCATTTTGCATTCATATACAATAAAAGTAAGTTGCAAATATAGTTAAATACATAATTTTAAATACTTAATAAATTTACACAATAATGTTGAACACATTTTTAATTTTCACAGTGTTGGTTTAATAAGTTTTTTTTTTTAAAATTGACAATTCAGGTGTCAGGTATCTAAATTGTTATTTAAGTTTTATCTAGTTTTATTTAAATCTGTATTCTTTTATTTTGGTAACTAATACTCCTAAACCAAATAGCTAATAGTCATCACTAAGAACTAAGTAAACATGACTGAAACTGTAATTAGGCATCTAACATAAAAATCATTGTAAATAATAATCATGATTTATATTTGTAATTTAATAATGTATTTTAAAATGCATGTGATACACAATTGTTTTTACTTTAAATGCAGGGAATTTCTTGTTTTTCTAAAATTAGTTTTTAACTTTTTTCAAATCTTAGTATTTTTAGTACCTATTTAAATTTTGAAATTAATCAGAAAAATTAAAGTCATGTAAATTTTAGAAAATTCCAAGATTATTTTGATTAGTTTGATTATATTAAAATATATGACCTTTTTTTTCTTCTCCTTTGCCTTTATTCCAAGCATTTTCATATTAATCTACAGATGATATAAATAAATGATTACTGATGATTATATAAATTCTTTAACTGATATATTTAAATACCTATAGACAGAAACAATAATTGAAGTGTTGCATCTTGTCAACGATTTAACGAAATTAGTAATATTTTTTTTATGTACATATATCTTGAAATTAATAAAAGGTTTTTGAGAATTTTTAGAATAATTTTCCCCTTAGTTTTTGTCTATCTTCATCATCTTTTTTCTTAACTGCTTCATTTATTTGGCATAGCAATCTATTAACTGAAACCTGCATACTAGGATCCAAACTTGAAAGTCGTTTTAAATCTTCTCTAGCTTCATTCATTTTCCATACAGATATATTTGCTTTTCCGCGTCTAAATAATGCTTTTACATTATCTAATAAAGAATGAAAATAATTTAATATAATAACACAAATAATGAGTTAAATTCTAATCTTACCTGGATCATCTTCTAAAATTGATGTACAATGTTCTATAACCTGATAATATTCCTTGGAAATAAGCTTGCATTGTGCTAAATTTAATAATAATGGGATTTTTATGTTGTGCAATTCATTCCACTCCTTTTCACGAGGTTTTAGTCTTCAGTATGAAAAGTATTACAATAATAATAATGTCAATAGTACAATGGATTAATCCAAATATTTAATTTTGATATTATATTTCTATTAATTTCAATTACTTACTTAATCATAATTTGTTCCAAAAAGCCAAGGGCCACCATGTATTTTTCTTCAGCTTCTTTGTACATGCCTTTATGATATAACTTATTACCGGCTTCTTTAAGTTCGGGGATTGTATTACGCTTTTCGTTTTCATCTAGTAGCCATGTTTCTTTTTCAAATGTACCTGGCTCTTCAATTTTTAGCAATTCTTTATACAAATAAACAATATTTAAAATTGTATTCTCATTTTGTAATTAAATAATATAAGACCTATGGTAAATTCCAAATCTGTAGGTTCTGCCAGTAAGTTGTTGAGATCGTCATATCCAGTACCATTTTTTTGAAGTTGAGCTGTGCAACAATGACTTGTACTTGGAATGGACGTACGACCAGCATCACGTAATGTTTTAGAAATGAATGGATAAGATGCTACCATCTGTAAAAAAATATTTAATTACTAAATTTAACTAAAAATTAAGTTTTTTAATACAATTTAATTTTTTATACTTTGTATGCCAAGTTTAACTAATTTTACTGAGTAGTGTGAGTAAGTTATTTAATTTTACATTTTTTTTTTTTTAGAAAATATACTTAATTTGGTAGAGAAAATATTTCATGCAGTACACTTATCTATAGAAAACTAAACTGAGATGGTATTTTAAATAAGTAGTTAAATTTGTTTAACAGACCTTAATTTACAGTTAACTAGTTTTTAATCAATGTTAGTTATTATTATTAACGTAATTCTTTCATAAATTAACCATCACAGATGATAGCTATAATTATAATATGTTTAAGATATACTAGCATTTTAAAGAATTTTTTCTGTCCAAAAATGTATCTCAAAAAAATACTATTATAAATACCAATAAGCATTGGAATTTAAAAATAAAATACTCCTATGTTGATTTGTCATGATCTATACATACTATAATATAGATATATCATAAATATAGCTGGGATGTTGATGACTTGTGCATTTTTCCCTCTTTAATCCTATAAAATCAATTGAGGCTAAAAATTTGTTTCATCATTCATAGATTCAGAATATATACACTTTATTTTGTACTTAAAGTTATAAATTAATTTTTATTGCTTTTTAATATCATTTGTATGTTATTTTTATATATTGTAAGTCATCTTAAATTTTATGTTTCAAAGACTATTTTTATATTCTTAAAACCAATTTTGTTGGTTATAAGTATTAAAGTATTATACAATATTAGATTATTTACAACAAATTAATAATAGGTATGAAAAATATCAGTATTTTGTTTTTATGAAGAAATTATTAAATTTTCAGTTTCATACTAGACAAGGAACAATTTAATTTTCTGATATATAATACATTTTTGTTCTGGTTATTATTTTAGTCATTACATCCTAGCTCTTATCATAAATTAGTATAGATATTTCTACATTTTTTATTGTCTATCTTCACCAAATGTTATAATGGACAATTAATCAAATTTCCCAATATTTAAATGTAGTTGGATCATTACATTAACATTCATTCATATAAATTTATGAACAAACAATGTTTGCTCAAAACCATTTTAACAATTCTTATTAGTACACTGCTAATATTAACATTTTGGCTCTCATTATACAATTATATAATGCATTATGGATAAATTAATATTATACTGTATAATAGGTATTTATTTATTTTTGTTTAGGTATTTATATATATTTATTTAATTGTCATAATATGGTCATACTAACAAATATATTTGTATACAGAATTATTGTAAGAATAAAAACAATAGTAGTATACAATTTTAATATCAAATTTTTATTTAAATAAAATATTTCAGCTTTTTAATCAGTTTGATTTCAATTTTGATTCAGTATAACCTCAGTTTTAATTAATTTGGTAAATATCTTTTAAATACTTTAATATAATTGGCTAAATATTTTTACAATACATTTGAAAATATTAATATTTTCTTGACTATAAATAACTTTAAATATAAAAAAACAGCACTATTTAAATAATAAATAAATAATAATATAATTATTGTCAATAAAATCCACACCAAATACAAAATTACAATAATTATTTTAAAATAATATACTAATACAAAATAAATACATAATTATACATATATATATATATATGTGTGTGTGTATGTGTGGGTAAGTATATAACAAATTTAATATTTAATAACAAATATAAACTAATATAACCACCTTAGAATAGTACAAACATTTTACTTAAAATCAAATATTTATAAACAAAAAAAAAGAAAACAAACCAAGACTAATAATTCGGTCTAACCTGTGTAGCAAAAAATGCCATACTTTACATATTTATTGGCCATTATAATAAATAAATATTCACTAGAATAAAGTATTTAATTATGTTCACAATTTGTTGTTATTCTATTCTTTTTTGTTGTAATATCGTCGATGTAATTCATCAATATTAGATAAATACCATGTACCTGGAAACAGATGATCTTTACTGCTAATTGGTATATAAGGAGCTTGGTGTAAAGATTTTTGTCTGATTTCTAACACTTCAGTAAATTGTTCAGGAGTTACACGTATTCGTTTTTCTAAATTATCAATACTTTTCTTTAAATTGCTGATCAAAGTAGGTAGCCCATTGTCTATAATTTTGATTGAGTACATTGACGATGCCAAACCTGATCCATAAGAAAAAACACCAATTTTTTTACCAGCTAAATTTTCCAAGGGTAATGATACTAAATAAGAAGCCAATCCACTGTATACTGATGGAGTATACATATTTCCAATACGAGATGCTAGTAATAATGATGGTTTAGTCATTTTTTCAAAAATATTTTTGCTGCGTTCCATAAATAATTTCTCGACTTCTCGATCAAAATAAGTATTCTTTAAATTGATGTCCTTATATTGTTCCAAACAAGGATAATCCTCATCTTTTGACTTACTGTTTATAAAATCATTTAAATACAACCGAGCTAATGATTTTTGCACTAATTTACAATATGGTGTATGGAATATAAATGAATCAAATTTGTTCAAATTAAAATTATCAGGACATTTGCTTAAATATAATTTATAGCATTGATCCAAAGCATTCAAATAACACTGAATGGATAGTTTTCCATCAACAACCGGATATTCAGATGTTAGATCAGGTTTGAAGAAATCATATGCATGATTCATATACGTACCTCGAAGTCCTCTTTCAATTACTAATGAAGCATTATGGCCAATTAACATTGCAACAGCACCTGCTCCGCCAGTTGGACGAGCATTACCTTTAGCATAAATTGCAATATCAGCTGCAACTACAATGGCCAGTCTTCCATCCCAAGCACTAGATTCGATCCAAGATAATGCATTGAACAGTGCTGCTGTTCCTCCATAACAAGCATTTGTTGTATCAATACCTTCAACTTGAAAATTTCCACTAGGCTCAAACAATTTCATCAAAACTGTTTTTACACTTTTTGACTTATCAATAATGGTTTCAGTACCAACTTCTAAGCGACCTATGTCTGAATAATTAATGTTATTATTCTCAATAAGTTGACTAACTGCTGTCAAACATAATGAATTAATATCTTCCAAGTCTGTACAAAATCCCATTTGTTTTTGACCCAAACCTATGGTATATTTTCCTTCAGGCACTTCATCATAATTTTCCAAATCTGTTTGATCGACATACATTGATGGTATGACAAAATGAATAGCACGTATTCCAACATCTTTTGGCCAATGGTCCATGATAAAAAAAATTGTTTGGAATCTTAATTAACCTGTTGATTAAAACAAAACAAAAAACAAATAACTTTAATAAAATCAATCACTGTAAACACTGAACACTTATTTAAAAGAAAAAACTTTAAAGAAATTTTAATAGTTTTAACACACATATTTCACAACTATTGTAGTAAAATTTAAATTTGGTACATCCAAAGAAAATAATTCTTGGTATTCATAATGTTTAAAATAATCAATACATAGTATGTACAAACAACACTTGGACTATTTTATTTTTACATGTTAAACACAAATATATATTTTTAGATATGACCTTAGTGTATATTTTATAAAACCAGTATTGATAAATCATTTTAACAATAAAATATGATCACAATACATTAAATATATGTTAATACATTAATGTTATTCATTGGTAAAATAACTTACATTTATATGTTGTAGATATTTCAAAATTAAAAAGGAAACAACACTAAGATAAAGTATTTATAACAAATGTAATTACTTTAATTTAATTTGAAGAGATGAATTTAATACTTTAACTATACAAATTAGGTATAGATGGTACTAGATAAAATAAACCAAATATTTTAACACATATAATCATAGAACATCTTTTGTATAAATAATTATGTAGGTAATTCTTCTATGGTTTAACAGAATAAAATTACAGAAATATTACATATGAAGTTATCTAATATTTATAGGAGTGATGATGTTTAATAACAATATGAGTTAATGTTTTATTTTCAGTTTAATATAATGTATACCACTTTTTTCTTTCATGTAAGAATTATATTTTATTAATAAAACATCAAAGTTATTGAATTTTATATATTTATAATTTAAAAAGTCATTTAAGGAATAATTTAAAAATCAAATGTAAAATTATTAATAAATTGAATAATAAAACTAAATCAATTTTCTTAAAGTTTAACTATATGCTTTATTTATTTATATATACATATTATATTGATTATTTGCACCATGAGTAGTGGTGGTAGTAGTGGGCAACTGTTGTAGGTGGGAAGTTAGAAAAGTAGGATATTATTGGGTAATTTGATTTATATTGAAAGCAATAATAAATCATTGCATACGAAAAACGATTCTAAGCAAAGTTCGGTTTAAACATGTTTTAATAAATTTAAATTGAAAATTATATTAAATTGTTAAGCATGTTTTTAAAAACTAAACACATTTTATTAACATTAATTGGAAAATAGTATCTATACGAAATGTTATTTTAACGATTTCCGCAAATATCTGATCATTAAATGTTTACAAAAAAAAATTGAGTGATTATGGATTTTCAATATTTGTATACTGCCATAAGAAAAACTTTTGATGAATCTTGGGTCAAATTCACAAAAACCAGACAATTTATATGTTAGTAGGTAAGTATTGAATATAATTTGTATTGTACACACGAGAAAAATTTACACTAATTAAGACGA
This sequence comes from Tuberolachnus salignus, assembly GCA_956483605.1. Taxonomy (NCBI): domain Eukaryota; kingdom Metazoa; phylum Arthropoda; class Insecta; order Hemiptera; family Aphididae; genus Tuberolachnus; species Tuberolachnus salignus. The sequence continues at coordinate 15,578,041 of OY101437.1, forward strand.
GTTTCAAATTATTTTTTTTTAAAAAACGCATTTCTTTATTTTTATTAATAAATATAGTTATTATAGAAACATACTTGATTTTTTAGTCGATATCAACGATAAGTTCAGATGTCGATTTTACAGGAATAGAAAATGAACTATAGTACACTGTTCGAACTTGAGTTAGAAAATGCAAGAAGAAAAATAAATTACGGAGAGTAGATGAGATATTTAATAATAAATTCTACAATCTGTAGGTAGACACCAATTAAGCTGCGGCTACACTGAAGTCAATTTATATGAATCTTTAAAACAAAATAATACTATTATTATTTATAATCAATGATAATTGGTATAATACACATAATTTTAACAATATTATGTTACGATCAGTTGGTTAATTTGTTTATACTGCGAGTATATATATTTATAGTTTATATTTGCATACGTTTAACATGTAGATGCTATCACACAAATGACGCTCTACTAGTCTCTCATTACCTTCAAACTTACCTAATTAAGTGATATGTCTCGTCAACAGTTCGATGGAAATTAAAAATGTCTACACCAATATTTATTTCAGCTAAAACTTTAATGGATTTATGGATTGTTTAACATAGGTGGCTATTTGAAAATAAAAAATACATTTCATGTATTCCTCAACCCAAAAATTTGAGAACCTATATGTATATACACACGATTTATACAATTCGTAAACAATTATATTAATAAAATGAGTTATTTTGATATTGATTTACAATAACGTGTACATTAAGGTGGACCAAATTTTTTTTCGCGGGTTTACTTATCTTAATAGGTTTTATTTATTTTTATAGGAGTATATTTTTAGTCTTATTTCAGTATAAATAAATACATTTCCAGTTCACGGTGCAGCAAATTTAGACAAACAATGCAATTTTTATTTTAATTCTAGCTGTTAAAATTACCGCTAGACAAAAAAATAACATAACGCATGAGATAAGAAACAAATAAGGTCCTTTAGTTGATAAGAAAAAATATCAATATAGATAAATCATTACCTGAAACTTCCCTTAAAATATTTAATATTTTGACGTTTCGTGGCTAATAACTTAATAATGGTTTTTTTCTTATCAACTATAGAACCTCATTTGTTTCTTTATTTAACCTGATTTACCTTAATGTTAATTTTTTTCAGTGATCATGTAAAACGTAAAAAAAAAATATCAAAATTGTGCTATTCACCTAAAATCGCTATTCGTGAATTGAAAACATTTTTTGGTCCACAATAGTTTATATAATAGATATACATTTAAAAATAGAAATATTGCATGTATGAGTATTAAATATCTTTAAACGGAAAAAATAATTTAACATTAAAGAGTAAGCTGAGTATACAGGATTTATTCTAGTACCATATTTTTTGTCTCAACTCTCAAGTGCAATATTTTAGAAAATTCATAGCTATATCTACTACTCTTCCATTTGTTATATTATCACAACTTTTGTTTGTATTGTTTAAACGAGTTACTTGTTAATATATAATATTACCATTTTCCAATAACACTTATCAATCAAATCAATCAATTATCAATCAAAAAAATTGAAAATAAGTATAGTCTATTCTATAGAAACAGTTAATAAGAAATGTAAAGAATATGCCAAGTAGTTTCATTGTTATGTTTAAATTATTAGTTATTAGCAAGGCTTGGAACTTCTTTATTTATTAAAAAAAACTTAAATATGCAATTATTTTGTTTATAAAATATTAATTTGAATGGGAATAAATTTAAAAAATGCATTTTTCAAAATTTATTTTCACACCGCAACAACAACAAGGAAAACTAAAAATAAAATGTTAGATCGGCTCAGATCATAACAAATTTACAATCAATACTCAGTAGTGTTATTCAACATATAGAAAAGTGATGGCAATGTACAGCGGCTCGTTATTTATAAATTATTTAAATTAAAATTTTCAACTATTGAAAATTTGCTTGTTGTTGATTTAAAAACATAATAATATGCATTTATACGTTAAAAATATTTAAATATGTGAATACGTGCATACATTTTGTAAAATATTCAAAAATATGCAACATAATTTGTTGTTTTTTGATTGTATAATAGAACAAATGTGTATCGAATCAAACCTGGTTATTAGTATCATTATTATCAAATTATTAACTTTACAATTATTTTCAACTGAATTCCAACTCAAACATCAAATCGAAAATAATATAAGAAAACTCCAAGAAAAATCAAAAAATGATCTTCCTACCTAATACACCAACCTGGCAATATTTTCTACTAAAAGTTGATGATTGGAGCAAGAATTCTGACAAAAAAGTTATTAGCAGACATATAGTAAAAATTAAAAGTATACATCATAGTAAAACATTGTATTCACTACACTCAGAATCTAAACAATTATTTTAATAAGAAATAATTAAATTTATAAAGTATAACAATACAAAGAAAACTCTGTTTTAATATATTCATTATTTTTCAATAATTAATCATTAAATTAATCATTGTATACATATATTAAATATGATTAATTATTTAAAATTCCTTTTTATTTATCTATAATATATCAATAATAAAAATATCAAGGTTGCAAACAGTAATTTCAAATAATAATTTATGTACTTATAGACAATTTGGTAACTATACTATATGTATACATATAGATAATATAAAATAAATGAAAAATATATAAAAGAGCAGGTACCAAAATTTATTTTTTAAATTGAGGAGAATTTATAAAATGTATATTATTGCAATTACATAAAAAACTATATTAAATTTGTGCTATATACTCATCAATGAATATTAAGTAAATTCATTCCTAAATAACCTCTGACTCTGATAACCTTAAGATAAAATTCAATATTTATTTTATGTTTTGTCAGTATAATTGTTGGCTTCAAACAATATTAGATTATAATTGTATTTCTACAGAAATGATGTATTTCTTAATATATATTTCTGAACATGTTTAAAGTTGGAATTTATAGAATAGAACTAAATGTTAATGTTAATGTTAATATGTAATTCGTTATTTTTAATGGCCTAAAGATAAAACTATGCGTAATACCATAATTTTAATCAGTCAATTTGCAACATTATCTTAACTTTATCTAACCATGGAAAAAAGTTATAATTTATTAATTTTAGAGATTGAAAATTTTAAAAAAAAACATCAGTGAGCAGCAGAGCTCTGTCATTTGAGTAAAATTATCCCCACTTATTTTGTATCAGAAATATGTTTTCTAAAACAATAAAATATAATCAAACATTATCATATTACAATATTGTACTTAAAAAAAAAAAAAAAATGGAGAAATTCTAGCATACGAATGGTGAATTAAAACCCATACAAAGCACATCATTGATACCTCATGCATATTATACAAAATTTAATCTTAAACAACCCTAATTCTTGAGTTCGAGCTTATTTGGTCCAGAAGTAGCAGCTAGAAGAGTCTCAAAGGAACGTGAAAAAGATATATAAAAGAAATAATATGATGCAATTTAAACTTTAAAGAAGAATTTTACAAAATGTCAAAACAAACAAGTTCAAACATTTAAAATTATAACCAAATATAATAACAATATTATTTTTGAAAAAATGGGCGAATTTAATTTAAATTAATATTATAATTTGTATTAAGAAATTATTAAACTATTAATACTGTAGTGTTATTATCATAGTAGTACAGTTGTCATGTATGGATTACATAACATGAAAATAATATTTAATTGTTTGTAACAGAATAATATATTATAACTCAGTTTATCAAATATGAACTATGGCATAATATAGGGTATTATATTATGTTACATAATACAATGATTCTACTTTTTATTAAAAAGTAAGTAAAATAAGCACACTCGTCAATAATGATTCCTGCTATCTGTGTAAAATGCAATAGTATATCTTGTGTTTGAATTGACTTAACTAAAATATTATCCACATTTAAACAACATACATAGTCTGTTAAAAATGAGATTGGTACACGGCGGTGACCGGTTATCAACGACAGCGGGCAGACCACCTGTTGATTCAACTTGTTATGTTCTCTTGGGACGCTCCGGTCGCCCGTGTACTTTTGACGTGCTAGGTAAATGTGCGTGTGCGCGTCATGTGTCCCTATACAAAAAATAAATGAATAGCAGCGGGTCGTGTATTTTTCTGCGAAAATTGGCAGAATTGTATTAAACATGTAATAAAGTTGGAAAATAAAATGACCGAAGTTGATAAGAATATAAACAATTTAGAACCCTGTATCATCTCCATAACAGGCGAATCAGAAGCGATTCTGATGATAACTTTTAATTAATTACATAATTTTTTTTATTAAATAATTTGTAAATATACTTTTGACGATCAATTTAATATTTTTGAGAATTGTATAAATAATATATGGTAAATTATTTGATAATTTTATTTTGAAAAATTGAAAATATTGTTTTTAATTTATGCACGACATACGTGTAATACGTAACAATACGCTTCAACACAGCTTACTGTACATTTTAAATTAATTGAACTCATTGGCAGTCGATACTAAAATAATGTGATACTTTCGTTGGCGGTGTCACGTCAGGCTGCCGCCGCAGATAAAGCCACACCCATGCGGTAAGTGGCCGCCTGTACCAATCTCATTTTGAACAGACAATACATATTATAATAATCATAACTCTGAGTAATGTATGACAAATATATAGATATTACAGGAAACAAAATTTTTTTTCATTTATACATTTCTAAAGGACACCCTAATAAGACATAAATATAATTAGAGAGTATATTTAAAACTCTAAAAAAACTTAGAAAAGTATTAATTTGAGAATTTAAATAATTGTACCTCGAAACTCTTATTATTTTTCTATTTTCATCACATATGTAATTGTTGAAGATCTAAAACTAATTGAGCATCAGAATTTTTTTACTAAACCCAAGAATTTGATGTAGGCACACAAATAAAAAAGTAAATATAATTTTACAAAATTTAAAAGCCAACAGTTTTTATCAGATTTGGGTGAACCAGAATTTTGTTAATTTCTAATTACCATTGAGTACATAAATTATTATAATTTAATTGTCATACTAATAATACTATTATTGATAGTAACGCATTCAAAGAGTTATATAGATGGTTGTTGTTCTCTAAAGTTGTTTATGAAAATACTTAAGTCAATTTTTTTCATTTACATTAATCATCCCTGAGGATAAAAACACATTTGTATATATCTTATTCATAAAGATTACCAATGCAGATAATTAAACTACTGCATAGATTTACATGGACACACACACAAATATTAAAATAATACTAAATATCATTAAATAGTTAGTTTCATGCAATCTTAACATCGACAAAGACATGACAGAAAATGCTATATAATTATAAAATTAACAAAAATCTTGAAGTCTTAACCAGATATCTATTAAATATTATCCATGTAGTACAATTTAAACCTTTAAAATATTTTTTCTAAGATAAAAAAAATGAGACTAACACTAATACTAATGTGTTTACAAAAAAAAAAAAAACAATTTTAAAGATTTATATACCTAAAATATTATTTATATTTATAATTAAAGACCAAAATTGTATGATTTATGAATACTTTAAAAGTGCACAAAAAATGTGTATTGTATTATTTAAAAAAAAAATGTATAGTTGATACTCCAATTAACAATATTTTTTTTTGCAGGTGGAATTGTATTTATAAAACATGATTTTCAGATTAATTGCTTAGATACAATAAATAATTTAGGAGATATAGGAATATTGAATACATTAAATATTTAAAGTGAAAGACCTTAAAATTAAATACTGGTTTTTTATGTACTGAATTTTTTTAAATATAATAAAAAAAATACAAAAAAATATTCTCTCAAAAATTAAAAAACAATTTTCAATGACCGTATTGCACACAGTTCCCTAAAAGTGTAAAAAAATGCAAAATAAAATTGAAAATTACCTTTTACATTCTTTTAAATTCCTATGTATATGAGCCAACATATTAGAACAAAATACAAATACATCAAGTTGGTTTTGGCCTTATTTATTATGTATTACACTATGTTTTAAAATTATATATCATTATGTTTCATTGAATAAAATTTACACTAGATTTAGAAAAAAATGAATATTATTAAAAAGGAACATACATAATATAGCAAATCATTTACTCATTAATTATTGGTTAAAATAATAGAATAAAACCATTAATGGTTCTCCTGCTCAATGTAATTGAGCAAAAGAAACAACACTATGAATAGTTTGGATAATTTTTATGTATTTACAATTAAATAGCAATGTGCAAATTTTTTAAAAATTGATATTGTTGGCAATAGTTGTACACACTGTGAAGCCAATATAATGTATTATACAATTAAATTTTAATTTCAAACCAACAAAACCTAGCATTTGTATCGATAACATAAAACCAATCATATGTATATTATCTCTCCCGAACAATTAGTAAAAATAGAGTTACGAGGTTTGAGCACATAGCTATCAATATTTATTGTAAAATTCAAAATATATTTGTATTAATTAATGATCATATTGGAATAATTCATTCAGTTTACAAATATAAAATTCATTCTACATAGATGTTATAATTCTATAACATTAAATATCTATATAACAAAACTAACTGCAAATTAAATATAAATAATAATTATTTAAAGGGTTGGTATACTTACACACTTGTTGACAATAAATTTAGAAGTTTCTCCCTCACACATTGACTTTAAAATAATTTCCCAGACTTCCAATTTGAATTTTTTTCCCAAAACTATTTCCATGTGCTTGGGCCATAGGTAACTATTGTCTACAACAACGTTATTACTAGCAATACGTGTTATAAAATGAAACGATACCTACAAAAATAAATAATTACGTGGTGTAGATACTTCAAAGAACCCGATTCAGGAAAAGAATTTCTCTTTATTTCGACTTACTTTTGTTCCACTAGAGAAAGTAGGATGACCACCAATACCCAGTGTCACGAGTGTCTTCTGTATTTTATCGTTGTTAATACTTTCCATACTACTTTTACCACGTAAGAAAATTAGTCGATCATGAGGTCATTAATGAGAAACCTTGACCTTAGAATAGAGTAACCTTTCACAAAACGATCTGGCCGATCCGGGAATTTAATATTTTGGTCAAAACACTATCAGCTATTATTATCACTTAGTACTGCGATAAACACGTCACAATCGTTCGGTTAGCGGTAACTACGGATTTTCTATTGAGTGTAGCGGTAACAGTGATAATATAATAAATTTATGTCTACGGTTGTTACTAACTTCATATAGTATAAAAACAGCAATTAAAACCCGGGATTTTTCAATTTAGGAGTAACTTATTTTAAGTGAAGATATGTTAAATAAGTATTTTTTTTTTTTTTAAACCAAATGTTTATTCTTTAATCATCATCTTCCTCTTTAACACTATCGCAATTATAACTCTATAAACAAAACATTATTTATTCTATTAATTTAGATTATTTATAAATATAAATAAACAAATCTATTTAACTCATAAATACATTTTCAATTGAATTCAGTTGATTATATCAGCAATTTACTCACCTAATTCGGCGAATTTGTTTCAATCGTTAGCTAATCTAATAGTAACCAAAAGTTAACTTGTATAATAAATCATGTGTGTCAATCAAATGTCTCATCACCAAATTATACTTTAAATCCAATTTATCTGAAATGTTTCATATAACCTTTGCTTTGTTGTAGGCTTAGTTTATAATTTATGTATTTTATTAAATCATGTATGTTTGTATAATAATCGGATTATATTTTGAATTTAATAATAAGATTGGTTTATCCTGTTTTAACAAACAAACATTGAAGTTAATTTGTAATGACATGTACTTTTAATACACATGAAACTTAAATATTAATTAAATAAAATATTATATAACATTTGAAATAAACTGATGAAATAAAATATGCATTTTTTGTTTACATTATTCAAGTAATCAGTAAGTAAGATGGAGTATAATAGGATTTTTTTTAATATATGTAATTTACAAAATTATAACAAAATTTATTCAAGCATAATAATAACTTTTTTTTAATCATGGTAACAAAATTGAATATTTTTCATGCGCATTTTTGTTTCTAAAATAAATTATACAATAAAAATAAGATAAATAATAAATTGTTTGATAGTTTTACATAATATATAATAATTATAGTTTAAAGCATACTTTTTGAATAGTGCAAACGGCTTTTAATAAATATTAAATTAATATTTTATTTGTTATTGGTGCTTCTTAAATTGATGAAAAATTACTTAATTTGATTTTTACTATAGGAATAATAGTAAATATTATTTAAAATCATTAAGTTGAATTAATATTTATATATATATATATATATATATATATATATATATATATATATATATATATCACATTTACACAAATTTAAATAAATTTGACTGCTAACACAATATAAACTTATACTATACAAACAGTCCATAAATAGATAACAATAGAACTATAATACACAATTAACAAATATAATAATAATAATAATAATAATAATAATAATAATAATAATAATAATAATAATAATAATAATAATAATAATAATAGTAATAATAATGGAAAATGCATAATTGCATTACATAAAGTGCTTTATTTAATCAAGATTACCTGTTTAACTGAGCTTTGTGAGTTGTTTAATTACAAATATTTATTATACCATAAAGTATTCATTGGTATAGCCATGTTATAATACTGTTAAACTGTTTCTTAAAATATAGATTCAGCTGATCTAGATAAATGAATTGGATGTGAAGGACTTCGAGCTAAACGTTTTCGTGGCAATCGTTCGAGAGTTTTAAGCATTTGAGCAAAATCTGGTCTATTTTCAGGATTAAATGACCAACATGTCATTAATATATGCTATAAATAATTAAAATCATGTATAAATACTAGTAATCTAGTTATTTAAATTTAAACTATATTTTTTACTTTGACATCGCCAGATGCTTCTAAATTAGCTAATCTTTGTTTCATACCACGGCCAATACTCCAAATAATAACTTCAGGACTAGCTGATTTGAATGGCCATTCACCACATAACAATTCATACCATACTGTTCTGTAAATAAAACATAATAAATATAAAATCCATGTCAGTTTTTTAGAATTTATATTTAATATGTTGTTATTGAATACATATAACTGTATACGTTTTTACAAATGTCTTGTGTGTATAAATAACATTATACTCCTATCCTAAAATAGTAATCGCAGGCTAGAATAACTTGGTGAATTGATATCAAAAATAGTGGCAGAAAATAATGACAAAAAAAAAAAAAAAAAATATTCAACTAAAGAACTTTATGAATCCATTAAAATAATCAGATATTGAACATTATAAAGAATTAATTTAAAACATTTTCATATATTCTGTATTACATATATTTATATTGGTTCTACTGGTTTTATATTTCGAGATCAATAAAGAAACATAAAATATTATAACTCTCAATCAGCTAAAAGTTTTAATATAATTAAAATAAATGATTATTTTTTAATTTTAACAGGCCTAGGGGAGGATGGAAAACTTACCGTAAGAGGATGTCAGTGACATTTATCCGTCTCTGTCTATCTAACAGACAATATAGCGAAAATGTGTTTTTGTACTTTTAGTAGTACTCAATATACTTCAATAGGCTTTAATTGAATTATAACAAAAATTATCTTATCAAACTAATGACAACAACATTCACATAGAGATTTTTTGATATTTTCGTTCTACAATTTTTTATTAAGATAAAAAAAAAAATACATTTTTATAATTATTTAAAGTATGAAAAGATTATCTGGAAAATAAATATTAAAAAATCACCTATTGAAAACATAGTAAATGGTTTTGTTTTAAGTCTATTAGAACCAGAGTATTAGTGGAAGTACAAAAACAAATTTTTGCTATATTATCAAGGAGATGAATTATCATAAATAGATTCCTTAGCTGGGGTAAGGCTATAGGTTTAAAAATTGGAAGCTCATCTAATATGTAAGATCACAGAAACCAGACACAAAAAGAACAAAAGAGTGACCAAGGTAATGATACAGTCCTATAGTGATGAAAGACATCAAACTACTAGGGGTGTGATATTGAGAACTTATAATTATCAACAAGGTATCATGTAAAGACACAGTTGAAGTATTAACGGATCTATAAGGTCTGGAATAAGCCAAATAAATAAATTTTTTTTTTTTTTTTAAATGTAATTTGTGTTATAAAAAATTAAAAAACCTAATACTTGATAAGATAACTTCTGAGGAGACCAGGGATACCGACTCAAATTTAGTTATTTTACCAAAAACAAATTTAGGATAGTCAAATCAAATTCAAGTAAATGGATCAACAAAATATATATCGGCAACAATTTTCCGATTATCATTTTTTTGTTTAAAATCAACACACAAAGGCCAACAAATTCAAACAATAATTAATAAATACTGAAAAACATACAGAAGGCAATCTTAAGGCCCTTATTGACAATCAGGAATGTTTTCAAAAATATTACAAATGGAAATGAAGATGTAACTCAGAGAGATTACTTTTAATGTAATAATGTATATATAGAATAAATATTTTTTTTAGTTTTATTTCAAAAACTCAAGTTTTTTTTATCACATCTTGTATATTTTATTGATTAAAAATAAATTACCCAAAAGCATAGACATCTGATGCTTTACTAAATGGTAAATCTTCTTCTTCAGGTCTTTGGTGAACACGCAAATTACGTACTAGTTCTGGTGCCAAATAACATAACCAACCAGGTGGTACAATTAGACCATCTTGAGTTCTATAATTATTTAATAAACAATTTAAATAAAACAAACTATTTTTAATTTTCATAAATTTATAATTACCGGTTACGAAAACATAATCTAGTGACACTGAATAAACCAAAATCAGTTATTATGACTTTTCCATTTTCTAAGAATATATTTTTACTTCTAAGATCTTTATGTATAATACCTTTTGCATGTAAATATCCCATACCCTACAAAAAATATTTTGGTTAGATTAGTTAATAATGAAATTAAGTAACTTACCTGTGATATTTGTTGAGCAACCATTGTGGTGCGACTCATATTAAATTTATCTTTGAGCACATGTATATGTCTATACAATGTCATGCCATTAGCAAGACTTGTTACAATTGCTAACCTAGGAAGCTTCATACAGGCACCCATAAACAAAATTAAATTTTCATGACGAGTTTTACGAAAAGTAGCTACCTATAAAAATTTCAAAATTATAATATCTATAAATTATTTTTCATAATTACTTACTTCAGCTTTGAATGCTTCTAATGTTTTTTCGTAATCCAAGTAGTCCATATTTATTACTTTAATAGCAACTGGCCCATGCCAATTCCCACTATACACAGTACCAAAATGACCTTCTCCTAATTTGTCACACATATTTAATTCGTCCCAAGGTATGTCCCATTCTTGAAGAGATAACTAACATTTTATAATAAATGTAAAATGAAATATATTCACTAAAGTATTAAGAGTAAGAGATTTAAAAAATATGAATAATGTAAATACAAAATAATGTATATAATATCTATATATTATTTGCCAAAAGGAAATTTTGTTCTCTATAAAAATTGTCATTTTTAATGCTATCCCTTTGAAAGTGATACCGACAAAAAGATCAATATGAATATAAAGCAAAATTGTTATAAATATTATATAATATGTCGTTTTACATTTAAATATTTATAAATTATACTCTTATAAAAAAACTAATTTTCTAAAATTATATTAAAGTGTTAGATTTGTTTAAACCCATAATAATACAAATAATAATTATTAATACATAAAACAAATGTTTAATATTTTAAATGTATACACTTCAACTTTGTTAAACCCGAGTCAGGTTTAAATTACCCATAAACATAAAACAAAACAGAATGCAGAGCAAAAGCACTTATGCTTATAAATATAAAATAAATTGTTATATCTTACATCATTGATAAAAAAGTAACTCACACTATTTTGTCTTGGCCAACCTCTGGATTCCATTTCATCTGTATCCCAATTATGAGCTTCTGAAGAATCCACTCGAATAGAAGTTTGTTCTGAATCTGTACTACCACACCTTGATTCAATATATTTCAAATTTTTCTAAAAAAGAGAAAAAATATAATAATAGAAACAATAATTTATTATTAAAATAATAAATAAAATAGAAATATTGCAATAAATATATACCTTTATGTCTTGAGAAAAAATTGTGTTTTCAGAATAGTTAAATTGTTCATGTATAATAGCTGGTGTAGGTAAAGAAGAAACATGTGTTTGTCTGGTATTGACTAGAGCAGGACTTGAAGGTGTAGAACTATTTGTACTAGATGGGGCAGAACTAGATTCAGCTCCACCACTTTTAGACTAAAAATAAAATTGTCAGTCATGCAAAGATCAAAATATTATTAGAATTAATTTTATCTAATAAAATACATTTTACTCACAGAAACTGGTATAGAATTGATTGATGGTATTCGGGTTTGTCTCCTGGATAATAATGAAGAAGAAGTTTTGTATGTAGTAGGACGATTCAAATTAGGAGAGTGATTAGCCGATGAACTAATTTGTTCTGTAAAACAATTTTAAAGTTGAGAAAAAATTGTAAATTTGCAAATTTTATATGTGTTTAATCTATCTTAAAACAACTTACCGTGTTCATTCATCATTGGGCCAAGTGTTGAGTCATTATCTTCAGATGCAGTACTCTTTGATGGAACTTTTGCCAAACAGCCTTTATGATATCGAAATTTACAAATTTTACACTTAACTCCTATAAAATAAATTCTTATGTAGAACAATACATACATTATATTATATATATATATATATATAAGGACAAAATAGGATTTTGTAAAACATACCTACAAATACTCGTACAGAACATTGTTCACAATAACCAAGCATAGGGAGTAAATTTGAAAATTTGTGACCGGTTTTAACACAAATATCAGGAACTAAAGGTTTTGGAGAATGTGGAATTATTAATCCATTAGTTGCTGATTGAATATCTATATTTGGGCTCATTGAATTTGCTAAAATAGAAGTATCTAATGGCTCTTTAGGTGAACAATGTGTGACCACTCCATTTTGACTAAATAGATTATTATAAAAATGTATTTATTAAAATACACTAAAAGTCCAATATATTATTACTCACCAAATTTCATCCACATGGTTATCTGAACTAGTTTGTGAAGTAACGACAGAAAAAACTTCATCAGGATTTAAATTCCGTCGACTTTTAGGTGACGTTAATTTTGAAATAGGACTATCACTGGTTTCTAAAAATACAATATTATCAATTATTTTATTAACAAATTCATAAACTAAAATAATAATTATTATAAATAATACAGTATAAACACATTATTTAATTTTAACACAAATAAGATAACTCAAGATATAATTTGTATTGTAAAATAAATTGAATATTTTTTTTGTATTAATTGATAATATGAATTATTAAATAAAATTTAAATGATTATAATTATAAAATAATAATTGGATACAGAATAATATTAGTTACTCACTATGATTATGAATAAATAAAGTAGGGGTTATAGGTGGAGTGCAATGATTTAAATGAGCGCTTCTAAGACGGCAAGATGATGATGGAGAATGACCTTGGACAGATGATGGAGAATGTCCAGCCTGCTCACAACGAACTTCATATTGTCGATACCATGAATCCCAATATAATGTCATCTTACATTTTTCCCGAGTTCTGTTTCCAACTCTTATTGTTTCTAAAAAAATAGTTTAACATAAGAATATTTTAGTAATGATATTTTGGCCAGTAATGGAACTAGGTCATCAGAAGTCCGAATACCAGATTAAATTTAAAAATGAAATAATAAGCTTTTATTTGCATTTAAGATCATTTTTGTAATATTGTTCCAATGACAGCCCCCTAATGCCATATTACTATCTTCCAATAATTGTACCACTGACTAAGAAAACAATTTAAAATAAAACAAATTAAATTTATATTTTCTGTAATAGTAAATTTTACTGATTTTAACATATAATGCATGTACGTGATACACATGTATACAAAAAAATTAGTGATGAAAGTGTATTAATTTTTTCAAACACTCTATGATAAAATATGAAAGACTAAATCTAAGGCTCTACAAAATAAAGGTGGTGTAAATTAACACTGTACATCAGTAGTTCCCAACCTTTTTAACATTATAGACCACTAAGAGAACTTAGGTCATGGATCGCCCTGATTTGCTAATTATCTTTTTATTTTTTTACTTATGACTTTGTTTAATGTGAACTTATGATAATAAATCATCAATCGGCGAAAATACTAACAATATAACATAATAGATTATGTTACAGCATAATAATAACAAGACCACTACAACAGTAGTTATTATTAACCGCTATCAAAAAGCTTGTTTTTTTCTTAAGGAACGAAAAATATTGGTGGACTACCTATGACAGGACCGCAAACCACTGGTTGGGAACCACTGTTATACTGTTTATACACTATTAAATAAATATAAAACTATATTTTTTATTAATTTTTAAATTTACATTTTTTTACAGAATTTACAACAAAATAATTATAAATATATATATATATAAGAAATTGACACCGCTAAAAGCCCGTGATCTTCTCCTAAACCAACCATCACTACAATGTCAAACAGTTAAAGTCTAGCGGACATAAAAATAGAGATCAGGCTCCGGGTACCTTATTCGTAGAATAATCACTCAGTAAAGCTAATTATTTGTTTAGAATAAATGTATACGATTAAAAATATAAAATGTCCATTACCAGTGTTGTCTAACCTAATCTAATCAAAATATTGGTAACAAAAATTAAATATATAATCATATTGTTATATTTAATCAGAAGAAAAAAATTATATTCAATAAATAGTAAAGCATACTGAAATTAATTCCAACACATCAATTCAATTATAGCATTGTTTTTAATATTGTTAACAGCACTTTTTGCCTAAAATTATGAAATATGATTATTTACCTAATAAACAAATTGTTAATTTTTTTTATATTATAGCTTAAAAAAAAATAAACATTTATATTTAATAAAACATTAATAATCATTGTATCTTTAATTATTAATTTAAATAATATTAAAAGTAATAAACTAAACCAATCTTGTATTATTATTTTTTTTTAATTTAAATTTAATCAATTATTAAAACCCAGTAATGTGTAATTCGTAATTTTTGGGAATATTTGTAGTACGTTCACAGTCTTAAATATTTTTTATAGATCATAGAAAGTTATAATAAAAGTTGAATAAAAATACAAAAAGTTCTTAGGAAAAACACTATTAGATAGTGATCTAATAGATTTTAGATTGTATTAATATTAAAGTGAGTACCTACCGCTATATTTTTTCAAATTATAAGATGCTCTTGTCAAACGTCTAAGTTCTTCATCTTTGAGTGAATATTCTGGAAGAATAGATTTCAATTCATTCTCAGACTTTAACAACAGTGCTTCTATAGAAATGATACTTTCACATATTCTCTGAAAAAAAAGAAATATTCCAAATTATGTGCAAAATTAATTTTAACGTTAATAGAGAGTTTTAAACATACTTGAACGGAAAGTATACTAAGTCCTACAACTTCTAACCACTGTTTCAATGAAGGTGTATTTTTTAATTTAGAAGAATCAAACCGCCCTGGATTTTTTTGTCTATTATTTAATTGCACTGAAAATAACTTGACAAGCTTGCCCTGGATCAACATTTAATTTCAATTTACAGACAAAATTTTATTAATTATTAAAATGTAATAACTTACTTCTAGAGTTCTGATTTCGTGTTGAGTGAGTTCGGCGCGAGTTTCGCATAGATTCCTTAAGCTGATCAACATTTGAGATGAAATGTCAATAAGTGTTTGTACCACTTCAGGTTCATCGCACATCAACTGCCTATCAAATTCCTCTTCCGCCATTCCATCATATGGTTATTGCACAATATACATCCTGGGTTCTTTGTGAATTTCCTTCACCAAGTATATAAACGTAATTTATCAAGAACAAAAAATTTACAAAAGAGGAGAGCAGGATCGCTATCACGAAAACAGGTCAGAAAAGTCAGATAAAACATTTTTTTTTTTTTTTTTTTTTTTGGTATCTTCATCATAATTCAAGGACATTTCACTATTTAGGTTACCACGGTTATGACAATAAACCAAACTTCAATTCATTTGGCAAAAAAAAAGTATAAACTGTAAAATGTTTTTGTTAGGTATGAAATTAACAACTAATTACCATAACTTATAGGTACCATATTTTTTTTTTTTTTTTTATTCTTGAAAATGTACTATACACTTACAAATCGTACTATTAATATTTGTCCATAACATACTATATAGTGTATAGTAGGAAAAATGTAAAATAATATAAAATTGCATGTTTTTAAAAAAAAAAAATTGTATAATTGGGGTACCTAAACATACGTAATAAGTAATTACTTATAGATATCTACCTAGGTATTATAATAATTATTAAAGAAAAATATTATTGTTATTACATTAATTTATTATTTAATGGTAGATATATGATTAAAATAAAAGATAAAAAGACTACCTAGATGCTATTTATAATCTTTAATTTCAATACCTTAACCTTTAAGAAGATATATTTTTCATTAAATCGTATTCAAAACAGCAGAGAGCTAACTAAATATACTCATACCGTATATAAATAATTATTTTAATTTTCAGTTAATATAAGGATAGGTTAAAATTACTTCGAATAAAGTTTATAAATAATCGTAAATGCTAATAAAATAATATCAACATGTTTTTGTTTTTTTCTATATTAAAGCAATTTGGATCCGGTTGGCGCATAGAGGAAGGCATTCTTTTGATTTTCGTTGTAGTTTTCTTTTTCATAATTTGTAAAACGTAAAAATGAACATTAAAACACTTTAACATTTTAAAACATGATTAACCGAACTTCGCTCAGAATCGTATTTCATTAGCAACGATTTGTCGTTAGGTTAAAATTGCCTTCTATATCCTCCAATCTTCCCACTTACAACAGTGATCCATCTACAGTATGAAGTATTATTGTTAATTATTATAAT
This sequence comes from Tuberolachnus salignus, assembly GCA_956483605.1. Taxonomy (NCBI): domain Eukaryota; kingdom Metazoa; phylum Arthropoda; class Insecta; order Hemiptera; family Aphididae; genus Tuberolachnus; species Tuberolachnus salignus. Next base: position 15,595,196 of record OY101437.1, read on the forward strand.
GTAATATAGCAACAAAAAAATGTGTAAGTGATACATTTATACTAGCTCATGATACATTATATTCTTGTAACCTGACTATATAAGTTTATCATGACAGCCAATTGGTTATTAATTTATATTTAATCGTATGCAATAACCCCCCCCCTTCATATAATAAAGCTAAAAAGTATCCAAGTAGGTAAAACAATTTGTTAATACTTTCCCAATAAATTTTAGGGCAGTGCACAATTGATTGGGCTCCACAACCTAGGTAGTCAATATTTTTAATTATACAATGAGCTCCTCGCATTCGCATTTTCCTCTCTTAAATGCGGATCTCGGGGGAACCGATAAAATGTCTAAGATTCCGGCTAAACATGAATACACTCATCGGGTACGGAGACTAAGGACGAAAGCACGCGTTCCGGAACCGGCAATTATGGCATCGTTTTTATCGACTACAACCCGAACCCTGTACGTCAAAATCACTGAACCCACTTGGCGTCCCATGAGCAGTGCGAGGTTTTGAGTCGGCCAACGAGTTGTACAAATCGACCCCAGAGGTCGCTCAAAACTGGTCCTTCGTGGTTGGCCAGTCCAGTAATACTTTTTCCATTTGAATCATAACTTCTTATTGACGACTGTGAACGTCATCGTCCGGCTCATGTGTACGCCAAGGTGTCACTCCGACGAAGTACAAGTGTACTGGCTACCAAACATGTTTATCCGGGGGGAGGAGGGGGAATTACCCCGTTTAGGTTAACATTTAAATCTCAAATGATTTTTATATTAGGGCGGCAGTTAAGTTTAACATGGTACCGAAGAGCGCTACAATTACGATTTACTAACAAAAAAATGACAATTACACAACAGAATGTAAAACAAGATATCGAAAACGGGTTGATATATTAAAATTGAAAATTGCATTAATTTATAACTTCAAAATTAATACCAATTGTCAGTGGTTTTTTCTTAAATTGTGTGCCTTTTAAGAGTCAAAAGTTCTATTCAAATAAATTGGAAAAAAGCAAAATGCCGTAATGACTTTTACAATTTCCAATCAAATTTTAACATTAAACATTTAACAAAATTTTATTATATTACGCTCAACTCTTTTTTTTTGACAATATTTAACAATTGGTTAAATATTTAATCAATGATACAACTTGATGTAATATGTAAACAAATTTCTGGCCGGTCCAACAAATGTTATTTACATACAGCGAATTGAATACTAAAAAAACCTAAGTACATAAATTAGCTATTGGGCATCCTATAATAATAACAATAATAATATAAATATAATAATAATAATAATATACATTTTTACTTTAACCAGACAGTGTCAACAAATTAGAAAAGACTATAATAAATTATTTAATTGTTTCTGGTAATAGGCATCAAGTAAAAATAATTATTCAATCAATAAGCACCCACAGCAAGCCGCTTCTTTATATTGTGCTGCTCTCTAGCGGTTTTATGTATAAACTATAAAAAGTAACAGATGGTGCCACAGTTAAATTTCTTAGACGCCTATTGCTCCAGCTAATAAGTTGTGGTACTCTATAGCTATTAACAGAATTTTTGTTTTTAATAGGATTTTGCTAAAAATATTTAAAATCTAAAAGAATTGTTTTTATATTCAATTATTCATCTTTTTAGTCCTATTAAAGAAGAATTTATTCGTGCCAAACATAAACAGCAAACATTCATATTAAAAAGTAGTGATACTAGAGAAGATTTAAATCAACAGTTGCATTCTAGTGTGAGAACATCAAATTTAGAAACCAGTCTTAGAATTTTAGCTCAAGGAGCAGATTCAAAGTATTATCATCCTGTAAGTAAACAATATGATTTAATGTCATGATTATTTTATATTATTTTCAACTTAGGAAAAAGGAAATTATCCATTACATGTAGCAGCTAAAGCAGGACAAATATTACAGGCTGAACTTTTACTTACTTATGGTGCTGATCCACTTGCAGTAGACAGCCTAGGAAATACTCCAGCAATATGTGCTAAGTAACTAATTTAAATGTTTTTTTTTTTTTTTTAATTAAAATATTAAATTTTAACAATTCTGTAGATTATCTGGTCATAAAGATATAAACGAAAGAATGAATGATTGTATGTATGAAGTATTAGATGTTCTTTCTATGTATGTATTTGGCCGAAAACCAAATCATAAAAACGGTGAGCATATAATTAATTTTGATACTAATGATGAAAATGTTAAAGATGAAGATCAACAAGAAGCAGTTAAAAAGATGCAACAAGTAAATTGGATTTAATGCTGGTTTTTTTTTTTTTTTTTTTAATTAAAATTTTTATATCATGTTTTGTAGTTACCCAATTACTTGTTTGAAGATTTAGTTTTAGATGTTTTTGATGAGATTGATAGAAGAGAAACAGAAAAGAGTAAGATATACATTTTAATAAATTTTTCTTTTCTTAATAATAAAAATATAAACTTTTGTGGGTTTGTGTGAAGTTTGGCAAAATAAAAATTCTCAAAGTCATATGTCAGTACCATTTTTACCAGTAAATCCTGATTTATCCTCAATGAAGAATCAAGGACGGCAAAAATTAGCTTGTTATGCACAAAATGAATCCAAAAATCTTGTTACAAAAATTTTAATTGAGATAAACAGAAGAACACAACCCGGTATATTTTCTTAAATAAAATATACTCGTTTAGATTTAAAACTATTTTCTATTTTAGTAAATAAAATAATATCAAAATTGATGTATGATGATGATGAACCACTATATGATCATGTTGCTTCTGATGAAGACTATGCAACACCTGAACAAATTTCAGCTATGATAACTTTTTTTTTTTTTAAGTTAAATTTTTATTATTTATGTTATTAATTTGCCCAAAGTTAGAAGCAGTAGCACAGTTTTTTCTTTCAATAGGCCATTTTTGACATGCTGCTTGTTTTCTCATGTCTATTTCGAATAGTTGTCTTGCATGTTTCATTAGTGTGATTGAGCTCAAAAATTTGTTTTTTTCTCTTCTATTTCATGTGATGAATATTCTTCTAAAAGATGTGAAGATAAGCCATAATGTTCACCTGCACCACATGATTTACTCAAAACCAATGTTTTTTTTGGAAACAACTGCCTTATTTTTTTTGATTTTAAAAATTTTCTTATGTATGATAATATTCAGAGTTAGAAATTGGTATTTAATAAAACAAAAATTATTGTTCAAAACACGTACTTTGTAGTATTATCACTTCCTATATATAAATCTGGAAGTGATCTATCAGTTTCTACTGTAGGTAAATTAAAAATATAATTTGTTCATTGTTCACTGTATTTGTAATTTAATATAATGTTAAAAAACAATAAAAAGAAATTGACGCCAGTAAAACTGATGCGTAACAGCATCTTATAGAAAAAAATGCTAAATACGTAAATACGAAGCAAAATAAATATATTTTTTAAATATATCCACTCTGTGTAAAAATATCATATAAAAGTTGTCTTTTGGAACGGTGTGTAGTTGAGAATCTATGACTAATATGTAAATATTTTTTTTTGTGAAAATATTTACATCATATACTAAATTCATTGGATAAAAACATAAAACATAAAATACATTTGGATGTAGTGGATATTTAAAACGATGGTCCTGGAAGTGATCCCATCTGCTCCTGTTTCAACAACTGAATGTTCACCATTTTTTTATTATTATTACCAATTCATTATAATATAGTTAAAATAAACATAATAAATATAATTATTATGTATTTGCTGCTAGTATTTAGTTGTAGTTAGATACATATCTCATATTCTTACGAATCCCAATACGAACATCTCTCATTCGTATTTTTGCCAAAGTTTTACCTGATAAGGTTTGCTTCATTGCTTCAAAAGCTTGTATTTTTTTTGGCTACATTGTATATAAAATAAAAAAATTGTAAGCGCAAAAAAAGATGTACATTCACCAATGAACTAAACAGTAATAACTTATAAGACATAGTTTATGAAATAATTGTCACTTCATACTATTTTTTATCTATATAAAGTACTATAATAGATTGTCTCCCAAGTATATTTTTGTTGGAATCATTATTGTTTATAAAGCATTATCATGCATATATAATAAGATTATAGTGATGATTTTACATTCATAGTCTATTTAGAGCTAAAATCAACAAAGTGTCTAAATACTAACCATCAAGGTACAATTTACAATATGGTACATATTATTGTAGAATAATATTATACAATTTTTACACCGTATTGAGAAGCACTTTGTCTGCGCTGTAGTGTTTTAATTTTTTTTTTTTTTTTTGATAAGCAACCCAATATTTTTTTTTATAAATAAATGAAAAACCCCCAAAAATGAAGGTTTACAAATAAATAATTTAAAATGGATTTATGTTATAAAAAAAATTAAAATATTACAGCATAGATAATGTTCTTATTTACATGTTGGGAATTTTAGTAGTTTTAATATTATTGAGGGCTAAGAAAAGTTGTTCTGCGCAAAAGTTTTGACAACTGAATTATGAGGTAAGACGGTTTCTTAATTAGCTATTCTCGGGTTACAGAGTCATTTTAACTCACACCTATTTACAAATAAGTCTATGCCTCATGATCCATTTGGCATGACTACGCCTCCCAGTCCTCAGACCTAATGATCCGTCTATATGCATAAGTGTATGATTAAAAAAATAGATAAAATACTTTTTTGTATTATATTGAATAAATAATAAATGATGAATGAATATTGTATAAAATATAATGCAAATCATTTTATTAGTCAAATTAGCGAACAATAGGTAATTTTTGTTAAAACAATATTGCAAAATTTATTAACAATTTATTATTATAATATTACCCTGTATATTTATATTATTTTTAAATAAATAAAAAGAAGGAACTTTGTAAAATGTATATAATTATCAGTCAAACCTTGTTAGAAGTTGTTTAGTGGCTTTCGCCATGTTTAATGAACAATTTCTCACTCTTTCAACACCAGCTTCCAAACATGCACATTCAAGTTGTAGTTGGGTAGTATGTGTATTCAATGACCATAATGCTGATTTCACAACATCATCATTAATACTCTAAATAAAAATATTTTTCAGTTTACTTGAATATTGTAAACATTAGTTAATACTTAATGTCTAAAATACAAACATTAAATTATATTATGTTTAATAATTATTAAATATGGATTCATATATTTTAATCATAGAATAAATTCCTAATTTTAAATAACTATCAAAATAAAAATAAGATTGAAACATTACATCTGTGTATAAATCTTAAATTCAAAACTTAAATTAAAATTATAGTCTTGTACGAACGTTGTCTGTAACGCACATGTGCTAAACCTTCCTCATTAATATGCTTTTAGTTTAAATTAAATTTTTCTTTTCCTACTTGATACTGTCTTAACAGTAAAAAAAACCACAACAAGTGACAATTCACTGTAACAAAATTAGTTGCAAATAAACTTACACTTATTCATAAAAAAACCTAAAAACTTAATTAACAACAACATAATAAAAGTGCGTACCATTGTGACAGCCTGGATATCAGCCGGCAATCGGTCATTAATTGACAGTGCTATCAACAACAGATAACAACAAAATGAAGCATAAACAATCAACTGGTTCCAATACCAAATTAAACCAATTAAAAACTGAATTATCAAGCACTCATAATAACTCGCGATATAATCATGAGTACACATTCAGTACATCAAGTAGATGTACTGATGTATTTAATTTATCAACTGAATTGGAAAATAATGTTGATAATATTACAATGTCAAATACAAAAAAAACTTCTAAACACAATCTTTCATAGACGGATATTCCAGAATCAAAAAAAAAAATCAAACCAATGTTTACAACCGTAAACAGATTTTCCCTATTAGCCATAAACGAAAACACTGTAAATGTCAGCTAAATCTAGTAGCAACGAAAATGACATCCAGGACTATATCAGCGAAACAATAGCAAAACCGCCTCCACCAATAATTATTCGGGGTATAGTTGATTTGTTGGATTCCATAACAAACTAATAGATCTAATAGGCTCTGAAGATTTTCAATTAACATCATCTACAAATAATTTAAAACTTCAAACTTCCAAATCCGAACATTACCGTACAATTATTTATTTTCTTAAAAATAATAATGCACAATACTATACATACCAGCCTCAAGAATACAAAGCTTTTCGCGTAGTCATTCGAAATGTCCACCTAAACACAAAATCTCACCCATCCAATACAATACCTTCTTCAACTCACTTACTCAGTATTTTATTGTAGGCGGTGACCTGAACGCAATAAATCAAACATTGGGCTGTCATTCTTCAAACCTGAAACTACGCGCTCATTACTTCAAGTTACGAGGAATAAACAATATACCATCTTTGCTTCTCCAAACCCAACCAACTGGCTAACATCACCACGAAAATGTCTGGACATTTTAGATATATTTGTTACAAAAATCCCAAATAACATTAATCATTGTATAAAAAATCTTCTAGACCCATGTTCAGATCACTCCTCAATCTTATTAACTCTAAATACTCAACCGGCTTTCCGGTCTGACAGATCAAGTCTTACCAACAGCATTATGAACTGGGACAAATTTCGCGAAATCATCAAACAAAATATAAACTTGAACACCCACTTAAAATCCCCAAATGATATTGAAAACGCTGTTCAAAACTTTACCAAACTCATCCAATTGGTAGCATGGAAATCATTGTTTGTGCCTCAAAAACCTTAAATAAACTTACTAACAGTCCCAGCTCACATTCGTGAACTAATCATGCAAAAACGCCACGCTAGGGCTCGCTGACAACGCTCTAGTCTTCCCTCCGATAGAAACATTTACAATTATCTCACCTCATCTCTTAAACCAATTTAGGAACGACTCCTTTAAAGATTGGACCTTGTCACTCGCCACAAAATACGGCTTTCTATGGAGGGCAACCCGCAGATGCCTTAAACAAAAGTTATCGCAAGCCCCAATTAAAAACAGCAAATTGGTGCAAATCTGAAAAATAGTAATATCCTATCAACCCATAAGACTCCTTCCATATTTTGCAAAACTTAACAAAAAATAAATTCTTAAACATGTATCCAAAATTTAAAAAAAAAAAAAAAAATATGTTATCCCTCATACTCAAATCGGGTTGCGTAATAAACATTCCACAATCCACTAAGTACACCGCCTGCTCACTTGAAATAAAATCTTACTGTTCCGTTATTCTATTAGACATAGCTCAAGCATTCGATAAAGTCTGGCACACCGGACTCTTATTTAAATTAAAAACACTTCTCTCACCGCCCTATTTTTTATTTTTCAAATCATATCTTGAAAACCGACATTTTGATACCAAAGTAGGCTCTGAATTTTCTAACCTTAACTGGTGTCCCCCAAGATGCTATCTCATCTCCTGGCAGACCATCCAAACCCTCTAATTTTTGCCATTAATCCCAGGTAATCAGGTGAGAATGCTAAAGAGAGACTGTTTTCGAGACTTAGCTTAAATTAAAAATAAAAAAATATCAAGTCAAATGTGTTTACCAAGTAGTAACACTTTTTATGATATTCACCATGTCAAAAAATTAAAATATCAGACATGCTTATTCCGATCAATATTAAAAAAAAAAAAAATTACAATTACCAACAAGGTAATAACACATGTTATAAAAACATGTTATAATAATTTATAAATAATTTTTTTATAAAAAACATGTTATTATTGGTGAACTTGGAACAAAAAATATATATAATATACTAAACTCAGTTGTATATTGAAAATAATTGGCTCACTACTATTGAAAAAAATTAATTACAATAACAATATAACTATTATTAATATATAGGAAAACAATAATTACTTACATGTGGGAATATGGCAGTAAGTTCAACAACAGCAGTTCTAATTTTTGTAGCACCAGGGACAAAGGCTTTACATGCTTCTGAGGATCTAATATTGGTCCAAAGTTCTTGTATACACTTAGTTACATGATTTGTATGACGAACAACATCTTCAGACAATGGTAAAGTGATACCTGTCTGAATTATTATAAATACTAAATTTTTAAATTTTAAGCAGAGAACAAAAGTTTCAAAACTATTAAAAACTACCATTATCTGTAAATGATAAGATACTACATAATCTATTTTTATTTAGTGTGATTGTTTGTATATATTTGTTTTCTATATTAGTGCTTTCTTACTTGTAAATTTCGTGTTCCACATTTTATTCCTTCTCGAGTTTCATACATAGACACAGGTCTAATGGGCTGTTTTATATCATTACATTCATTTTCATTAATTGTCATAGTTGCTTGTTTTTGACGTAACATTTCACACTTTAATTCAGCATTTTCTTTAGTCACTTCTTCTACCTAACATACAAAATTTGATAACTGTTAAAAGAAAGCTCAAATTTCAAAATAACTTTTAAACTTATAATAATACTGTGATCATTTCAGGATACTATACTTTTTCTTTAATCATATGTATTTATTATTAAATAATATAAACAATTATAATACGCATTTGGTTGTTTTCAAATTAAAGAATAAATACTTATTTATTTTATTTATACATTTTTCTATAATTTACAACTTTTCAAATATAATATGTCAAATGTACAAACTTTTTTTTTCAGCAAATCGATTTCAGAAATTAATTTAGAAATTTCAGCCTCAGACTTTGATAACTTTGCTTCGAGGGCATTACCATTGTATAATGGTAAATTAGGTAATGTGTGATTAATATTCAATGTATTAGAGGCAACTGTTTCTTCTATTTTAGTTGTTTCAAATTCTAAATGATTTTCTTTATCATTTAAATGCATGGATGTTTTATTATGACTTGCCACCTATAAAATTTTTTTATTAATATTGTATCATAAAAATAGATCATTTTAAAAAACATAAATAATAAAAATTTAACTTAAAAAAAAAGTTACCATAGCTGAAATTTGTTCAGGTGTTGCATAGTCTTCATCAGAAGCAACATGATCATATAGTGGTTCATCATCATCATACTTCAATTTTGATATTATTTTATTTACTAAAATAGAAAATAGTTTTAAATCTAAACGAGTATATTTTATTTAAGAAAATATACCGGGTTGTGTTCTTCTGTTTATCTCAATTAAAATTTTTGTAACAAGATTTTTGAATTCATTTTGTGCATAACAAGCTAATTTTTGCCGTCCTTGATTCTTCATTGAGGATAAATCAGGATTTACTGGTAAAAATGGTACTGACATATGACTTTGAGAATTTTTATTTTGCCAAACTTCACACAAACCCACAAAAGTTTATATTTTTATTATTAAGAAAAGAAAAATTTATTAAAATGTATATCTTACTCTTTTCTGTTTCTCTTCTATCAATCTCATCAAAAACATCTAAAACTAAATCTTCAAACAAGTAATTGGGTAACTACAAAACATGATATAAAAATTTTAATTAAAAAAAAAAAAAAAAAACCAGCATTAAATCCAATTTACTTGTTGCATCTTTTTAACTGCTTCTTGTTGATCTTCATCTTTAACATTTTCATCATTAGTATCAAAATTAATTATATGCTCACCGTTTTTATGATTTGGTTTTCGGCCAAATACATACATAGAAAGAACATCTAATACTTCATACATACAATCATTCATTCTTTCGTTTATATCTTTATGACCAGATAATCTACAGAATTGTTAAAATTTAATATTTTAATTAAAAAAAAAAAAAAAACATTTAAATTAGTTACTTAGCACATATTGCTGGAGTATTTCCTAGGCTGTCTACTGCAAGTGGATCAGCACCATAAGTAAGTAAAAGTTCAGCCTGTAATATTTGTCCTGCTTTAGCTGCTACATGTAATGGATAATTTCCTTTTTCCTAAGTTGAAAATAATATAAAATAATCATGACATTAAATCATATTGTTTACTTACAGGATGATAATACTTTGAATCTGCTCCTTGAGCTAAAATTCTAAGACTGGTTTCTAAATTTGATGTTCTCACACTAGAATGCAACTGTTGATTTAAATCTTCTCTAGTATCACTACTTTTTAATATGAATGTTTGCTGTTTATGTTTGGCACGAATAAATTCTTCTTTAATAGGACTAAAAAGATGAATAATTGAATATAAAAACAAATAAATAATATTTAATATTTTATTTTAATATTTACAGTGGGTCTTTAGAAGTAGGTTTTTTTCTATGATTCTTATTATCATTCAGTGCATGTTCCCAAAGTGTGTTAACATTAGCTTGATGTAAAGTTTTCACCATCTATAAAGAATACTTGTTCTGCATTAAAGTGTTATTGTTTAAAACAGTATTCTTTGGAAAATACTTACATTCAATGTTACCATACACCAGTCAGCAGATAAACTTTTAATTTGTGATATATGTCGACCTAAACTACGATGAATACTACAGCATTCATCACAAATATACAATCCACGGTTGACAATTACCCAGTCTGGATCTAATTAACAAATTATCATTATATATTAAATATAATGAGTGAGTAATAATTAAATAAGTACTTTTATATATTTATATATTGAAATTTGGTCAAAAAGTGAGATAATAAAAAATGATAGCAAGACTGTTAGATACTAAAAATACCATAAATAGGCATAATCAATTTGCTTGAAAATATTGAAATATAGTTTCAACAATTCTATTAAAGAAATAATATCTCTTTTAAATATGTAAATAAATATTACGGCAAAACAAATTTGTAAGTGAAATGCACAAAACCTATAATCATAACTCGATTATTTGAAGCATAACACCTTTAATTAGTTTAAATCTACATAGTAGTGCCAATTGTAAAAATGTACTTAATGCTCACAATAAATTTAATTCCATTATGTTTAGATTTATTTCATACCGTTAAACCAGTATTATAATTATTATATAATAGGGATACAATATATATATATATATAAAGTAACTGATTTATAATTTTAATTAAGAATTATATAAGCTATCCAATAAAATATTTATACTAACAAAAAATATATATATTATAAAATATTAAATTATTGTATATTCATACAATGATAATTAGTCATTTCCATCACTTTTTAATCAATCAATTAAGCCAATACATAAAACAATATTGTACACGTAGTGTTTTTACACTTAACACAAATTATTTGATTATTCGAAATAAAATAATGATTTAATAACTTAATCAAAAAATATATATTTAGAAATACCTGGAGCACTGCAATCGGCGCATACATCATAGTTTTTATATTTAACAGACGACATTATATCTTTATTGAAAATGGTTATACAAAGTTAAAACAAAACGGCAAATTAAAGTTTTTTTTTTATTTTAATAAAAACAATGCATTTGTCTACAAACAATGATTGTAATGTATTTTATATGAAATATTCTAATCAGTGGAGCAACAGACACTGAAGTTACGAACGATTGTTACCCTATATTGTCTTATTATCATGAACTAAGATTATCTTACGATACGGTACTATGGTATGGTAACGTCGTATGTAAGACATGTCTACCACAGATTAAATAAAATAACTAATATCTATATTTCCGTGTATCTACTATGGAAAGTGTATATCTTTAATCGTGCATACATTGTGTATTCTATTATCCATTTATAAGTCTACGACTGTACTAAATTTCTATCACATAATCTTATAGCGTCTATGATCCGACTGTACCGTTGCACTAATTTAAGTCGGTACCTAAGAATATTAATAATTACGAAAAAAATCCAAGTCGAATACATGTTAAAAAGGATCGCCCCGGTGATCCATTCTATAGTTTGGGGATCCACGATCACAGGTTATTTTTCCAATGGTCGCGAATTAAGATAATAATTATAAATATATCGTACAATTATTGGATCCATAAATAAGTGTATACACCATGTCTTGATGGTTTATCCATAGATAACAGATAAGATTTCTTTATTGTTAACCGTTCCGTTTACATTAAGATTTTAGTATCGGATATAACTTCATAGTCTCTTTGGGTGTGTAAATCCCAATCGTATATCATGGGATTTAAACAATAATAAAAACATTTATGATTTATAAACAAATGACTAGTTTAAAAATAATTACTGCACAACGTTTTATACTTTAGTAGAATATAGTTAAACAATTAATTGCAATTTGTGTCCAAACAATTATATTTACATTTATAAATATGTTTTTTTTAAATAATCTATTGTTGATTATTGTTCCATTAGTTACAGTTGTAATAAACTTGAGTAAGTGTCTGTATATATTTGTACGTTATAGATAGGAATAATTAAGATATTGAACAGAGCAAAATCCATTAATGATCTATTTTCCTAATTGTATTTAAATTTTATATATTGATATAAATTCTCAATGGTATTGTAGATTTTATAATATAGCTCACTAAATTGGTTGAAATTATATAAAGTGTCTGTCATTATTATGTTTAAATTCTATGATTGTTTGATTTTTTGTAAATTGAAATAATAAGTTACATAACCAATAGTGAACTATGCAGTACTGAATAGACTTATAAACCTTATATTTTAATTTTATTACTATAAATTTGACCGATGTTTTAAAATACTAGGACAAAAGTTGGTGAACTAATATTTTTAACACAGATAAAATGTCTTGGATTCATTAAAAATTAATTTTAAAATATCTAGTTTTAGATTCTGAGCAAAGTTACAAGTAAGTTATATAACGTTTTTAATTTTTCTTTTCAAAATACATTTTTAGGGCAGATAAATGTTCCCAATAGTTATATTTATGATCAATCTATACATTTGCTTTGTGTAGATTTTAACTATATATATATGGTTTTAGTCGTAATTAATAAAAATATATACATATATATTGTCCATAAACATAAAATTCTAAATAAATTGTTCTTATATATTAGGTGAGTCATTGGAATGTTATGTGTGTACAAATCAAGATCAAAACCATGAAAAATGTTTGAACACAATCAAGACATGTGAACCAGATGAAGATATGTGTTTATCAGAAATTAGTTGGGGATGTGAGAAAATTTTAATTTCTAAAATCATTGATCTTGATCTTATTGATATATCAATCTCTAAAATATTTTCATCATTATAGCTCCACCATATTGGGTTGAAGGAGGAATCAAACAATATTATGTATCAAAAAGATGTGCAACTCGAACCACATGTGAAGCAGTAAAAACTAAAACATTGCCTTATTGTACATACCTATGGTATCAAGATTGGAAATGCGCTGAATGTTGCTTGGGGGACCGCTGCAATTATTATATCACAGTAAAAAACTTAATCCCATAATCATTATTTTTATTTAAAATCAAAATTTTTTAAATTTGTTTAGATGGGAAGTAGTACAGTGAAGTCTAACATAGGTGTATTAATGGGATGTATTGCAGTATTGATTGGATTCTACATTACTAAAACAGTATAATTCTATATAATAAATGTAATGGACTATTTATATATACATATTTTTTTACTTTGTATACAATTTTATACCATTATTTTAATTATTTAAAGTGTTCAACCTAAAACTAAGTTAATGTTTTTTTGTACACAAACTTGAGCAGTATTATTTTTAATTGTAAATGAAGAGTTCTGTCCATATTTTGTATTAACCATAATCATTGATGAAAAATATAATACAATTATTTTTATCTGAATTACAACAAATCAAAATCGAAATTAATGAAATCATCATTACCCTACACTATTTTACTAATTATTAAGAAAAATACCCTAAATTCACAGACTAAATCCAAAATTTTTTCAGAGAAGGTACTACACGGTAAAAAAGTTGTTCACAGATGGAAAATAAAACACATTGTAGTAAAACCAATACATTCCTTGCTATGCTCAGAATCTAAAGAATGTACAACTAACCTATATAGGACAATTTATTACTGTATGATAATAATTTCCATATGGACTGTTATAAATTCTGTAAGGAAAATATATATAAAAATAAAAAAATATTTAGCGATTTAACTTCTTTCAAAACTACTAAAAACAAGTTTGATTCAACACAATTTCATGTTGGTTTTTTTTTTTTAATACAGAAAAATAGCACATATTGTAATTTGAATAATTTCTTTGCTCTGCTCAAAATTTAAAATGTAAAAACATTTTATTTTTATTTTTTTCTGACTAGAGAAATGCTTTATTTAAGTTTTCCAAACACGCCCCTACTGTAACTGCTGGCGAGTTCATTAATTAAGTTAAATAAAATTTTCATTAAATAAGTTCATATTAAAAAACATTATTTTACAATTGTTAATTACAAAATATAATTCTTTAAATAATTCACACATTAAATATTATTAAAACATTTTATTTATAATAGTTAAATAGTAAATCAAATATATAAAAATTAACCATAATTATCATAATAATTATAATTTTGACAATAGCCTTTAAACCACAAATAATTTTAATTATATCGATGAAGTACATGGTCAAAGAAAAAAAAATCAGTCATTTTACCTTTAATAAATAAGTTCAAATTTGCTTTGAACACCTAATATCATTTGTTAATTGTGCGAGATTTGCCATAAATGTAGGCAATTCCTAAAAAAAACAATTAAATTATATTTTTATGTATTAACATAATGTATTTTTTAAACATTATAAATTTCTAACAATACTTACTTTGACTGGTTGCATACGTTTTTGTCGTAAGAATTGTCGCTGATCATTGCGTATATTATCGGTCTGTTTTAAGTAATCTGGTAAAAATTTTGAAAAGAAATAATCAAAGTCTACACTTGCCATATTATAAATAGCCATTGATATTTCGTCTGAAAGTATTGTATGGCTTTTGTTAACCATAACATTCAATAAAACAGTCATGTATTTGCTGAGAAAATAATGTTTAAAATATTCCTATAAAAGAAAACTTCAGAATTATTAAAAAAAACTAAAATTATCATTATATTAAAAATATATTGATTATATATTAAATATATTACCTTTGCGTATAAATTCCATTTGATATGCAATTCTTCAATGGCCTTTAAGTTTTGTGAAAAAATACTTATATCGTAGGTCATAAATGAGTATCCTATTATTTCAAGCATATTAGTTAACTGTTCAGTATTATCAATACTAGTATAGATATCATTACTGGAGTGCATAGTTAGAGATGGAGATGCAGGAAAAAAATACCTCCATTTATACATCAAAATACTAAAAATGTAATAATCAAATAAATTACAAACTTAGTAACAATTATAAATAAAACGTTACCAATAGATCAAATTATAAAGTGCAGAAACTGTTGGATTATAACAATTAGATGCCACCAAAGGAATTAGTTTCTCTAACCCTACTTTAATTACAACAGATGTAAATTCTTTATTTGATTTAGAGGAATGTTTGACAATTAATGAAAGAACATCAAGCATTTTGATTGTTAACATTGTACTAGAAGACCAAATCCTAAAATAAAGAAAAGTATTTATACAATAAATAATCTTAGTTTTGTTTTATTTTTATTATAATTTACTTACACATCCAAATCAACAAATATTTTCATGAGTACTTGTAAAAATTGAGGAGACATAGTATCGTGCAATAGTTCATACATTTCTGATAAAAAAGTAATCACTCTTTCACATTTTTCTATCACAAGGCTAAGTGTTTCTGATTGCAAGTCTTTTTTTAAGTGAGTTACAGCTTGCACCAAACATGGCTAAAAAAAAATAAATTAGAAAAATAAATGCGTGAAATATGTAACTAATGTAATTACTTCTACAGAGCGATAAATAATCCGTCTAGTAGACATTTTGTAGGGACCGCTATTAACAAGAACATCAGATAACATTTTTAAATCATTTAATCCAGAAGGTGTAAGTGAATTTAAGTAGTTCATAAGAACTAAGACTTTTATTTCTTCTTCTTGGCCTGGGTAAGTCAAAAGAAATTTTAATGATGTAACTCTTACGGATAGACGAGTCTGAAAATACAAAAGTATAGTTAAAATAATCCAAAAGGCATAGTTATATACATTTCTGCTATGAAAATGAAAGGCGAAATAGCACAGTGAAATGTGCTTAATCGAGTTGATTAACAAAATAAACTAATTATTGTAGTATAAATCCACTAAAATAAAAATTGTTTGATACACACAATAGCTATTATATATTTTATAGTACATTTAATATATACCTTTTTACTTAAGTGATTGAGTGTAATAGAACCATCTAAAAACGGTGTTAACAATTGTTCAATCAAAGATGTATACTCATAAATATGAATAAGCATAGGTTCAGTAACTGTTGGTAATAAAACCCCACAAGCATCATGTATCTGAGTAGGTTGAGTCCTATCTTGTAATGATGTGACTAATACAGAAAATAGTTTTTCCCGATTCTGCCCCAGACAAAATTGTTTGTTGTTGTTTAATAAATGCATCCACCGTGATAAAGCAGTAAGTATTTCACTTTGACTAAAATAGAAAAATATTTAATTGTTTTTTATTTGTTAATGCACATTTAATAAATTAGTTGATATATCTAACATTTGAATTAGAGACTTTGTGATTGACGATGTCACAGGTAATTGATAAAGTGGTGTTGTAGCAACACCTTGAATAGCAATGTCATTTAGCATTTTAGTGATTGCAATTTTCATAGAGTCTTCATAATAACCACTCAGACTTGTTAATATCCTCGTGGATGGAACTAAGAACATGCATTTAGAATCCTTAAAGTTATCCAACAATATAGGAGAATTTAATATAGTTATATAATCATTTATATAAACTTTCCAGTTATCAACCTAAAATCAAATTAATTGCTTTAAATAAAATATAAATAATACAATAATTTAAATAACTTTATTATAATTACCACAGGAACAGCGATTATTGGATAAAGATGCGCTACATTGGATATTATCTCGATATTTTTATTCAAAAAAATTTGACATTCTGTTTGTCCCTGTAGAAGTGTTTATATTTTATAAAGGTACAATTTCTGTGAAAGAAGTTATTTGCCAGGTGATTTGAAAGTAACTAATATCAAGAGCATAAAAATATTTTTGGTAGGAGAGACTATTTTATATACTTAAAAATATATACCAATTTAATAAATTCTAAATAAATAGATAGAAAGCATTTTGTTTAATAAACAATGGAATCCATCCAACCATCTTGTAAAAATGTTTAAAAAATCAATGTGTATAACATAAGTCAGTCAGTTAATCATTACTATTTATTGTGTACAAGTATGTTGTATTTGAATGTAAAAACTAAAACAATACAAATGTTCTCCATAAAATTATGCTGATGAGGTTTAATCTTTTAAATAACTACATACCAGTAAAAATTTTTAAGCTGAATTCAAATAATAATAATAATAATAATAATAATTATTATTATATGAAAAAACATAGAAAACAAGTTTATGTGAACAAAAACACGAGAGTATTATCAATTTACCAACCTGCGGTACCAGTTAAAAGTAAAAATATATACACATATTACATAATATAAAAAGTTTTAGTATGACAAAATGTTACATAATAAATATGAACAATTATATTTACAGTATAAAATGAATTAGAAATAAAGAATTGCACCAAATAAAATAGCCAACTAATACTTTCCAGCTAAAATTCAAATTTGTAGTATACATAACTTCTTTAAAACTATGTTATATTAAAAAAAAAATTCATGGTATATATATTTTAACAGTGATTTGTCCAACAATAGTATATTTTGACTAGGATCGACAAAATTAATATTATTTTAAATTAATCTATATTAGATAAAATCATCTAAGTCAATTCACAAACAATAAACTCTAATATTAATGCCAATACTCACATCATCATCGTAAATTTCATCATTTATGTTTCCAAATGTATTTATTTTTAGTGTAACGTTTTCAACAAGATCCAAAAATACATGACGATACCTAAAAATATATATATATATATAACATATATTTGAGTAATAATATATAAAAATAAGGTCTATATTAGAAGTGTTTAATGATATGATATAGACTAAATTTGAATGATCATGAGGACTTGTTCCCTAGACTACCCATGGTGAAAATATGTCACGTTGGGTGTTTATAAACATATTGCACTTTCATTTACACCCATTCTGCGAGTTTCAGATCTCTATCTAATCTAGAAGTAACTCATTTTCAAATACAAGAATACAAGACTATTTCCCATCTACAAAAGTGGTCTACCTATAGTGCAAATTTTAGTGAAGGCATAAGTTAACTATTACTATTATACATATATTGTTGCTTTACACAAGTTGATAACTCATATTTTGAATGGTATTAAAGTTGGTAAAATATTACGTAGAGCGATATCTCAGTTTATCTAAGTTACCAGAATTATGTGGATTCTTCATGCACCATAAATATAGATTTATTATTTTTATAATTAATAATAATAATTTGTATGACTATCATTATTAAATTATGTAAAATTATTTCTTTCTGTCCATGTGATTTAGTTTTTATTTTTTAATGAATAATTCTAACAAATGTACAACAAATTCTAAAAGTAGTTTTAATAAGTTTAGTAATACAGTCGTATGTGTAATTAATGATTATATTAAACCTACCTTTAAATATATTTCACAAAATTAAAACTCATGTTAGAACATTTATTTTATTTTTAACAAACACTAAAGGGTAGTTTAAAACAGATAGCTCCAAAACAAAATTTTTTTAAAGTACATATTTTCAAATATTTGGAAACCATGGGAATAATAGAAATCATAGGAAACTAAAGGCGGTAAAATTGGAGGATGAGGGAAATGTATCCCGCTAATGACCACATGTTCTTTTAATATTCATATTATATTATCTATATACTTATATATATATATAAAAAAAAAAAAAAAATGGAAATCATAATAGTTGGTAAAATCCTTATCATTCCCCAAGAAAGTCATTAGACAGCCACTATTGGAAAGGGCATATCAAGTATTCATTGATTCAGTATTGCACATAAATTGTATTATTATTATTTTTTTTTTTTATATATATATATATATAATTTAAAAATTAATTGTTATAATTACTTTTCCACACATTCAGGGCGATCAGATAGGGACTCAAAAATACTACACCAAATATCCAAGCATTGATAATAACACTCTATGTCATCTTGTTGGAATGTAAATTGTAGTAATAATATTAAAAATTCACCATTATTAAAATGATTGTCAAGATAGTTCCAATATTTTCTAATAACCACAGAAAGAATTTCAGTAATTATTGTCAAATAACTGCAAAGAAATAAAAATTGATTAAATAAATTTTCAATAAAAAAAGTGGCATAATACAAATTTGTATACTTACGCTTCGCTCACAAAACCTTTTTCAGGAATAGCAATTACATGCTCAACTAACCGGAATGTATAAAGACACAATTCAGATAAAATAAAATATTTATCTTCAGTTTGAGTGTATGATTTACTGAGAACTTCATTAAATATAGTCAAAATGTTTATGGATGTAGCATTCTAAGCAAAAAATGAATAGTTTTAACTATATATTAATATTTTTAATTAAAATTCATGCAAATATACTTCTTTTCTTCCTAAAGGCATTAAAACCTGTAATAAATCTGGAGTAAGATGCTTTTCAAATGGAATCCATGTAAACATATCAGAAAATACTTTTGTCACAGCTTCATATATTTCATCGGAGTTTGAAGTATTGTGAGCATTTTTCAAAATATCTGAAAAAAAAATACTAATTGATATTAAATATAAAATAAGCAGTGTTACAATAAATATTTAATTGTGACTAAAAAACAATTTTAAATAATTCAATTAAAATAATATTAATAGTAATATTACCAGAAAGTATTTCAAACAATTTAGGAATGTGCTTCAAAAAATGTACTTTGAGTTCATGTTTTCTTTTACCTAAAAGATCTTCTTTAGGGCTTATAAATTCTTCAGATGACAAAAGTAAAAATGATAAACCCAGAAGAACTTGTTCAGGATTTACGAGCAACTAAAAATTATAACTATCCCTAATTAATATGATATTTTAGTCATTTTTACTTAAACTATTCATACTTGGATAATATTATCAATAAAATTAGGATATCGAACAGGCCAATCATTACGTGCTATATCTACCAATAACTTAATCATTTTGCTTATCATAAATTTAGGATATTCTTTATGCTTCTCTACAATATGTTTAAAAATTGCCTCTCTTAATGTTTCTTGAGATTTAAACGTCATTTTTTCCCATTTCTTATTGATAATCATCTATTTAAATATAAACCAAAAATTTATGAAATAATTTGACCTTTTTATCACGTTTAAGAAAAAAATAATCACACCTCCATTATATTCAAGCTGAACATTAATAAATATTGATTTTTACTATTCTCCAAATTATAGCAACATTGAACCCAACATTTGTCTCGTTCACCAAACTTATTAAATTCTTCTTGCATACATAACTTTACAGCATTGCTTGAATTAGGATCATAGAACTCATTTAACATCATTTCATAATTGTTCATTTCATGTGCATATACCTTAAAACAATATTCAACGTCTGACAATTAATAATAATATATATTTAAGAACTCTTTGCTGTGTATTCAATTTTACTTACAACTATATCCTGGGTGTCCATTATGGTGATTTTATTTAACAGTGCACCTGTTCAAATTTCCAAACAATCAAGACAAAAATATAGCATTCGGGTAATATTTTTGGTACATTTGATATTTATTGGACATAAAATGTTAACAATGATAAATAAAGAGCATTTACATGATCATAACTTCAAAAAGTAACAGAATTAGTAACTTTGTAAGCACATCATACAATTTTTAATAATACCAAATATAATAGATAGGACTTTTGATAATAAGAATATATAACATGATTTTATCATGAATTCGTGTTATAATAAAAATTGAAAACATTTTCGAATGTTATCTTAATAGCACTAAATCAGTGTAACCAACAGTAAGATTATTATTATTGTGGTAGGGTTGAGGGAGACCACTAGGTCGGAATACGACGGAATAGACCACGGTTTAAGATAAAATCACAGACATTTTATATAATCTTAATGGATATCTTAATTCGTGACCATGATCTATAGAATTATTTATATTGTTACTCTATGGTTTAGGGCACGGCCTTAAAAAAACCCGAATGGCTGCCAACAGCGCGACGGTTATAGATTAGGTTACAACAAAACGGCCTATATTCGTCCACGGTACTAAGCGGCAGCAAAACTCGTTCGACGTGGTTCAAATGTAATTTTCCAACTTCATCGCAGCGCATCAAACCATTGTGGACAATAATCAAAACTATCACTAATCAGAAGAAGAATGGAAAGTTGTATCTGATGATTTCGGCACAAAATGGAATTTTGATTATTGTCTAGGTGCGATCAATGGAAAACGTTGAATCATATAAAATGTTTTGGCGGAGTTGTTACGCCCAATATTTATAATTCCATATTCCATATTCCATAATTCCATATTGATCGGATGGCGAATAGAGGAAAGGGGAAACTGGATATAGGTTACGATTAGAAATTAAGCAACACGTGTTTCAGGATTTTTCTTGAAAAATCAAGACAGCATTATAAAAAGTCTACGCGGACGAACAAGTCGCGGGTAACAGCTATAACACAATAATAACACAAAATAATGAATACAATTTTGTATTTTTAATTCATATTTTACAACTATAAAATGTATTAATTATTTAGTCGGTGATAATTGATAATTTATATTTTGGCGGCAAAATATTACATCTAACAATTTATTTAGTACTACCAGTCTAAAAATAACCAATGCTCGTAAAATCATGGTACGAATGATTAGCATAAAAACGCATGGCTATTTGTTTTTTTTTTGCTCTCTAAAAACTCGACTTCGTATTTACGTTGTATCCGTCCGTCTGTATGTACTGGTGGTACATAGTTACGGAGATACATTTAATTATTCGTGGATAGCATTATTATTAAAATTTTAATATTGAAATTGAACAAATAAATCATTTTTTACACATTAACGATAATACTACGTTACGTAAATAATCGTAAAATTGTTAACTGAATTATAGTTTAAAATACATTTAGAAACTGAAAAATTAGCACGCCCGCAAAGTGGGCATTCTATAAAGATTAATTTACACTGAACCGACATTCACCACAGACCCGTGTCGTACCAACATTTTGGGGAGTATTCCACACTGTACCTACACAGACTGTCAAAATTGACAAAAGTTATACTACCAGTTACGTAACTACAAGTAGTGAAACGAACATTTAGTTATGATGGCAATTACCTTAGATGAAGACGAACAAGAGACATTAAAAATTATAAAACGTATTTGGGTGCACATTTAAAACGGAGAAAAATTGAGGGTGAATATTATAGTTTATGCGTCTCTTTGGAAGATCACGAAGACAATTTTTTTCTTATGAATATGCTGAAATCAGTTCCATATGCTTTTATCAAAAATTATAAACGACAGACATTACAAATAAAACACTCACTTTAGAGAAGCGGTACCGGCTAATTTCCTATTCTATATTATTTTGGTAGATAAACGTCGTTATCGTATTCATACCCCGACAAAACATTCTTTCAAAGAATATTTGTCGGTTCAACGCGGTGACTGTCCACGCATTTGTAATTGAATAATTTGTCGGTACGATACAGGCCTGTGTGGTCCGGTGAATGTCGGTTCAGGGTAAATCAACCTTAATTCGTTTAGTTTATTACCAATTTGTATATAGCCAAGGTTGGGCATTAACGAGATTAACATTTGTACACTTTAAGTGAAGTTGAATTTCGGTCAAAGGCAAATTTTCTGTTTTAGAAAATCATAAAGGGATGAGCAGCTATACGATTTAATGGGACGTGGGCTATAACGGCCATGAGTTTATTTTTATATTGGTTAAACCTCATAGCAGTAGTCAGTAAAGGTACACCATGTACCTATTGGTACAAGTATCTGTGTGTGAGTGACAATGTCACATTTAAACTTTTTCTGTAAAATGTCAACATTTTATTTATATCCGTTTTTACCTCTCCACCACCCAGAGACTTTATTATGAATAAGTTAAAATATGTTGACTTTTGATTACTGATAATACATATTGTGATATAACAATATGTTCACATAAAAATCATCTATTTAAATGTAAAATAGGAATAGATAATAAATACATTATTTATGAAAGTAAGCATATCAATGTATATCTCTATTATAAACTTTTCACTTCCTTCCATATCAAAAAAAGTTGTTGGACATACAGGAACTGATGTTGTATTCCATGATCCATATACTATATACGCAGTCCAGTACTGCTTTAGCATGTGGCCTTTTCGGTCTTCTACACCAATTCAACTGAAAAAATGTAATATTCTAACAGGATAACCAAACAATTTTTAATTATTACAATAGTAAATATATACATAATTATCAATTTAGATTAGAATATACAGGTCAATCAGATATTTTTATTTATTTACTTATAACTTTCATATTATAATCTACATCATAACATTTAATATAAATATATTAATGCAATCTAAATACAACATTTAGTTTAGTTATTTCATTCAATTTCATTGAATATTTAATGTTCAAAATATAAAAACTTCACCTATTAAAATTAATTAATATTTTTTTAAATGTAGTAAAAACTAATAATATTTTACAACATAAAAATGCAAAGGTAACCATTATTAATCTCGTGAAAAACACAAAATACATAAATATTCACAATAGGTACCAAATAAAATTAAAATGTAAAATAAAATACTTAGGTATAAGTTTTAAAAATAAATAAAAATGAGAACAAACTATAATTGCATAATAGTAAAGCTTATTTTTTTATGTTAAGTAAAGTAGATTTCTTTATAAATCAAATGCAGGAACTCTTAGTCTTAACATTATAATGGCACTAGTAACTTTTAGTGCTACACCAAGAGGTATTTTGAATATCTTCATCAGTTCGTCTTGAGTCAACATTAAAAACGCTTCACCATTAATATTCTAAACAAAAAATCATTAATATTACATGTATCAATCATATAAAAAATAATAAGTTTACTTCTTCAATGAAACGATTTGACACATT
Organism: Tuberolachnus salignus; assembly: GCA_956483605.1. Lineage (NCBI taxonomy): Eukaryota > Metazoa > Arthropoda > Insecta > Hemiptera > Aphididae > Tuberolachnus > Tuberolachnus salignus. The sequence goes on from OY101437.1 coordinate 15,619,320, forward strand.
ATTTCGTTCACAGTGATTACCATCTAAATATTGTGTGGGTGATATTAAATAATCAACATAAGAAGCTACTTCTTCAACAGACCATTTTCTAACATCACCAGTATTAAACACTGGAATGTCTATTTTAGCAATATGTCTAGTCCATTCTAGACCTCGTTTTGGCAATGTAAAGGGATTCATATCAAATGATAGGAAACTTGAAATATCTTTTTCTATGTGTTTTTTTTTATTCAATTTTATTTTTAGTCGATTTATATCTGTAATTGCTGTGTTTTGTTTAACTAATACACTTTTAATTTCAGTACTATGTATTGATCCAATGTTATTCACAGCAAACTGCTCACTTGACCTATAACATGTATATTATTTTAAATAATTAGATACATAATACTGTCCCCATAAAATTAAAATAAAGGAATACTGACATCTATACATAATTGTTTATAAATTAATAGAGTGTGGGCAAGAACCTTTCGAGCTTGTGCTTTTTCTACAAAAAACAAAATGCAGAGTGCAATGTCTTCATTTCAGTTCTTATTTTTCGATATTATAAATGCAAATAAAGTTATAAAATCTGATAATTTTTTTAGTTTTCAAAATCGAATAACTTTTTGTAAAAGTGATAACAAAAAAATTAAAATAATCTTGTACTAGGCAAGTTTTCTTCTTTTTGTGGTAAAATTTTAATTCTTAATTAAGATTAGTGTCTATAGCCCGGGTAATTCTTGCCCTTATGAAAGGTTTATCTGTAAACATCTTCTAATTTTTTTCTTTGAGAATCTTATAGAAACTTAAATGAAATAAATAAACAATTTTTGTGAAGTTTAAGGAATTTATGCAGATCACTATCATTTTAATTCATATTACTTGTTATTGATTATGTTTCCTTTGTATTTGGGTAGATTATTAGTTACAACCCGAGGTACAGTTGTATTAAACTTGTTTTCTTTTTTTTCTTCATCAAAATGTTCATATATTTTTGATTTTATTTTACATACATCTGTACTCTGCGATTTAGAACTAATTGAAAATAATATAAATTTATATATTATATTTTAAATTATTAATCAATATGACAAATATTTTTCAAAATAAAATTGTCATTACTACCTTATGGGTATAGGATTACTGGGAGGTCCATTATTTTTTAATCTATCTGGTAATTTTGCTAAACCAGCAACTGATTTTTTCCATGCATCCAATTCATACGGACAATCTTTTGCAAAAATATGATCATCTATATAATTATTTATATTTCCTTTACCACTACAGCCTTCAATACTGCAACTCCAGATATTATCTTTTCCTATAAATGTAAAAAAATAAATAATAATTTTTAAGCAATAGTAAAAATTAAAAAATATTTATACGATAAAAAAAATTGTAAGTGAATAAAATCTTGTGCTACAAGTATATTACTTTTTTGGGAATGAACAAAGACATGATAAAACAAATGAGAAAAAAATGTTTAAAAGCTACCGTATAAGGATCACGTTAATGATGAAAAGACGAAGTATACTATAGTTAGTTGGAGAAATGAAACTAGACTCAGAGTGAATACATAAAAGTAAATGGACATTAAGTTATCACTCTATTAGTTTAATAGTGACTCAACTAAAATATCTGAGGTCGATAATAACAGAAAATAAGGACACAAAGCCAAATATTTCGGGGAGATTGTAAGAAACAAATAAATGTTTTTATGGCTTGGGAAAAACTGTTAGCTTAAGTCATTTCTAAGAACTTAAAAATCAGAATGTATTTGACAGTAAATATACATTATTGGTATATAATCAAGAATTTAAACTTTTAGATCCATTGACCTTTAATATTATAGATTTTGTTATTTATTATTCATTTTAACATAACTGTTCACAATTTTAACTATTGCCTTTATATTATTTTTACCCCATGTGCTTTTAATGATTAGTGTTGCAGATAAGTATGTAACTTTAGTTTATAATCAACTAGCTGTCTTATACATTAATAATTTTACTACTCCTTTTCATAAATATAGTGTTACTAGCTGCCATTACCTGAGTCAAGTTGATAAAAATGGTTAAAACTTTTTTTTTAAAATCTTTTTAATCTATTTTAAAGAAGAGAGACACTTCTCTGCAACAACAAAATCAAATAGGTAATAATAATAGTTATTTTTTCACCCAAATAATTGAGGAAACCCATAAATTAACTAAAATACCAAAAACTCTGTGTTAGTTGCTTTTAATTTATTTTTACCAAAATAAAATTAGCCTATGTTAATCAGGGATAGTGTAGCTGTCTATTAGTGTAAGAACTTTTAGAATTAGTTCAGATATTACTCCTTACTTACAAACAAATTTTATCTCTTTATAATCTATATATATATATATATAAAAGTTAATGTATGTCTGTTTAACCTTTATGGGCTTCTCAATGGCTGAATTGATTTCAATGCAATTATACAAGGAAATATATTGCATTCTGGGGAAGAACATAGGTTACCTTTTATCCTGAAATGCAGCTACTAAAATTGGCTGATTTAGGGATTTTGGTATTTTGGAATATTTTATTCTTGATCATAGTTACATTAGCGACATCGAGAAAAAATTATTGTAAATCCATTTTAAAAAAATAACATTTTTTTTAAATACAATTTACTAAAAAAATTAATCTGACTACACATATTAGAGTACAATTGCATAATCAGGAAATATGCGACTACTCTTCTGAAAATCAATGAAGATTGTATGGAAACAGATAGTAACAGTATGATTACATTAAACCACAAATTCTGTAATATTGTTCATAACATAGATGATCTAAAAAAAAAGTCTATCCTGATCTGCAAACTAATATAGGAAATAGAGAATGGTTATATGGAAGGGCAATTTTAGAACCGACTAACGAAACTGTGGAGTAGTTCAATGAAAAAATTATGTCATGTGGAAGGTGACATTTCAAAGTATCCCTCAGTAAACAATGTTATAGAAACAGAACTGGTAACATTGTACCCTGTAGAGTTTCTAAACTCTTTAGAATTATCAAGAGTACCTTCCCATAAGCTGAGTCTGAAAGTCCAGTCTTGTTAATGCGTAACTATGTAGTCTTGACTATGTAATGGCATACAGTTACACATTACACACTTGGAGCGAATTATTGTAAGAGCAATAATTATGACTGGAAAGTAAAAGAAGAGAATATTTGATTCGCCGTATTCAGATTATTCTGATGGATTTGCCATTCCAATTTAAAAGAGTACAGTTCCCTCTGCAAAGCATTCGCAATGACTATAAACAAGGCTCAAGGACAAACACTTAAAGTAGCAGGTGTATATATAGAACAAAACTGTTTTTCCCAAGGGCAACTGTATGTGCTGTGCTCATGAGTATCCAGCTCACAAAATTTCCATGTGTTAGCACAAGATAGCAAAACAAAAACTGTAGTTTACAAAAATATGTTAACATAAGATATTTCAGTTATATTCCTAACCTAACCTAACCTAACCTTCAAGTTTTTTTATTAACATTTATCACCCAAATGTACATACCATTTTGTAATTAAATAAAAATATTTATATTTAAAAAAAAAAAAAAAAAACAAGTTAATATTCTTTTCGTTTAATACTAGCACTGGCAAAGCTGTGCAGGACAGCTAAAGATCAAATACATGCGTATGAAAGATAGTTGAGCACGGCTCGACTGATTTGGCTGATATTGTTTTTATTATGTTCAGACAAGGTTTGTATGAAAGAAAATTATTGAAAAATCCATTGGAAACGTCAGAAATTTAGATGGTATTTTCTTTGGGAAAAACATAAGATCATTAATACATTGCTAGGGAAACTATCGTTGCTTAGTTACCAAAAAACGTATTTTTTTTTGTTACTCAAATTTAACAGTTCATAGTTTATTCTTTTGGAAAAATGCCTTCAATGAAACATCAAAATATTGGTTAGTGTACGCGCAACACAAGTCAAGTACATGATCGTCAAGACTGACAAAGATCGTAAACAGCATTTGGAGGCAAATCAAATAATAATTTCTCAAACCCGATCCATTATGACTCTGGAACATCTGATACAGTCGAGTTCGGCTCGCTCAGTTGGAGCATATGCACAAAATAATTTGCAACACCAAGAAAGTCCTATTTTTAAATAGATTAGTCATCAAGATGTTTTCAAGAGGAAATAAAAGACCGCAATATAGTTGGGGGTCAATAGTTAGGTGAGGGATGAGGGGTAAATCCACAGGTATTAAATTTTTCACGGGCAACGCCGTGCGGGACCAGCTAGTATTAATATAGATAAACTAGAAGTTAACAAAATATTAATAAATTAATAAATTCAAGTGTAATTTGTAATATAATATTTTTATTTTTACCTGGGGGTATTTCAATTGGATGATTAGTTTTTAAACTCCATCCAATGGGATGAATATCTGGACTATCATCTTCCACCCAGTATGCATACATGTTATGAAATCCATCATAAAGTATTTTTAATTCGTCACCTTTAACATCCACTACTTTAGCAATTCTAATTAATGATGGGTTCACTAAATCAACAACTTCAATTGTCATGTTAATAGAAAAGTCTCGCAATGGTCTACGAACAAATGCATCTTCTGGTACAGGTTCACTATTTGTCTCCGCTAAGTATTCAGTCCACAAAAAAGGTTTTTTCCCTTTGAAATCTAAAGAAAAATTGTTTTATTTATTATGAATAATACAAATTAAATACAATACAATTTACCATTATAACCACTAGGTGGTGATAAACTTCGGCCATTGTTATCACACCATCTTATTGGATGAATATTAGTAGATGTAATATCTGTCCAATAGTCAAAATCATCTGTCCAACCATCAAAATGAATACGAATACGATTACCCAAAACATCAGCTACAGTCGCAACACATATTAGCTGTTTTGGTAGTGTACGTGTCAGTTTATCTAATGCTTCTAATTTAGCTCCAATACAAAATTTACTTTGTGTTTTACAATTCTAAGTACCAAAAACATACTATATTATGGTCATATAAAAATATATAAAGGCACATTAAAATAATAATAGAACTTAACATAAACCATACATTTTAAGTTTGAACAATATTGAATATTATACAGAATTATAATTTTCTGCATTACTTACAATGATATGTGTAGTAGAAACAAAGTTCCATTTTGGAGCAGGTAAAGCATGGCTATCTAAAATTCTACATTCTTTGATATAAACATTCCAATCAAATTGTTTGTTATAATGTTTTGGTGGCTGTATAATACGGCCATTCTCTTCACACCATTTTGGATAAAACAAATCAGGACAATCCGCGTTCACCCAAAAATCATGACCATTAGGATAGCCATCAAAATGTAATTTAACACGATATCCTAAAAGGTTATTCAACAAAATTGAAACTAGTAAATAAAGTTAAAATAATTTAAAAATATAGTGTGAACCCAATAATTGCAAATTTTTTGTATAACCCAAAAACATATTTAGTTGTAATTGGGATTTTACATTTTAATTTCTACATTGGAGTTATATTATTATTATTTAAATTAATTTGGTATAATAAAAATAAAATATGTAGATATATAAAATACAATATAATTTAATTGATACATTATTTTTCCCACCCTCAATAATTTGAACAAAAAGTGTTAGTAATTAGTTAGTTTGTAGTAATGTGACCACTGTAAAAATTAAATTAATTACCACAAATATCTGCTACAGTCATTACACAAAATAGTGCTTCATGTTCAGGGTCAATACCTTCTAATTTTTGTCCTACTTGGAAGTTATTTTTATCAGTTGGAAAAGGTTTTTCAAACAACTTTTTTGGAGCTGAATTGAATTGCATTTCTTCCATATAATTTAATAATGTTTTATCCTCTATTGCAGACTGAAATAAAATAAATTATAAATTGCTAAAAACAAATAATATATATAATTAATTATACTTTTAAGTCAAATATTAATAAATCTCTCGCATCCGCTGGAATATTAGTTTGACAAAATGGACGAGTAGAAGGTTTAAATTCAATTTTTGGTTGTTCATTACTAGAATTTTCAAACTCTTCGAGTTCTTCCCAATTGTCATTTCGAGCGATTTTTCTTGGATGATTAGATGTTAACATTTGCTTTCGCTTATTTATTCGATTTTCTAATTTTGCTAAAAGCTTTTTTCGATCAATAATAGGTGGTTTTGTAGGCGGATTTTTTAATTCTTCAACAACTGCTTTTTCGGGTTTCACAACTGTATTTGAATTTAATCTTTTACATGTCTTGCTACAATATAATTTATCAACTAATTCAGGCTCATACACCAATGTGTCACAATATTCATAGTGACAAGAAATAAATTTAGGAGGTGTATTATCTGAAAACAAAACAAATTGCAATTAACATTTTTATACTTATATAAAGAAAATTTAACAAAGTCCAAAACAATTGTTTTTACCTTCATCAGAAAAATCACTATTTTCTTCAATATTATTAATTTCTTCTGATAATACTTTATTTTTATAAAAAGTATTTGTTGAAATATTTTTACCACCCCACTTATTGTTAGTAGCCAGTTTTGTTTTTTGTTTATTTATAGAGTCTAAAGACAAGACCTCAACAGCAATATGATCATTTTTAGTAACTTTACCTTTGACAAACAAAATATTTTATTGGAAAAATATAAGATTAACAATAGTCTAACACTTTATACTAACCATATCTATTAACACTGAGTGATTGATTATCTGATTTAGACTTTGGTACTAACTGAATAAATCCAGATGAAGATGAAGCACATACATCTGGCTTACCATAAGTCTTTAATTTAATTTCACCATTTTCAATTGTAATATTTTTATGATTTTCTATTGAATTTATACTAGTAACAGTATGTGGAGCAAATTTGTTACTCCTACTTCTATTACTAAAGTCTATGGTTTTAGAAATATTTTTAAATGAATTTCCAGATACCTGTTTATTTTGCTGAACAACTTGAGAATACAATGATGGATTTCCTACATTAGTAAAACTTTTATTAGCGGTATCTTGATTTGAAAAGGAACTTTGAATCATTTTATGTTTTATAAAATGAGAGTTTCGTTTGAATAAATTTTCTAAATTACAGGGTACCCTTCCTTCAGTTGGTAACATTCTATATTTACCACCAGGAAGTTTTTGCATTCGAGCTATAAATTTAGATACTTTTTTTGTTTCATGACTAAGAAGAGATTTTGATGTTGATACAATTGAATTTGTATTTTGATTAATTGATTCAGGTAATGAATCTAATGAGTCTCTTTTTCTTATCATATAATTCAACTTACTAGGTGGAATTACATAAATTCCTTGTTTAGGTTTTGAAAAACTAGTAAGTGACTTGGAGTGTAACATTGTAAGTTTAGTTGTTGGCTTGATAGCTGAATTTGTAGATGCTATAGAAATGGATGGCAGTTTTTTAATTGGTTTAGATATTATGGGAGGACTCAGTTTAACATTAGACATAATTGTTTTAGGAATACGTTTTTCTAAATGTAGATAATCATTTTTTTTCTCATTTGTTTGTGAATTTACAGTTATAGAAGTCATACCACATGTCTTAATTGGCACCTGTTGATCATATATTTCAATTTCATCAGCATTATCTTCAATTTTATCAAAATCAGGAAGTTGTTCTGTCATTCCATCTGAAGTAGATCTATTAAATTTGTTTCTTACTTTGATTCCTATATCTTCACTGTAAATTTCATTTGAACTGCTATCATCATCTTCAACTATCACCAGTGATTCGTCTTTTAATGAATACTGCGAATACTCATATGGCGAATGAGTCTCACTAATATTGTCATAATCTTTATATAACAATTGATCATGATCCTCAGGGAATTCTACATCCATAATAGTTTCTATATTTTCATCAGATTGATACATATTGCTTTCATCCATGTTTTATTTAGTATAGTCACCATACAGAACCTGAAAAATTAATATTTAATTATTATTATTACTATTATGAACTATATAACTATAACTATTATAATATTAAATACTTAATACTATAACAATGTATACCCTGTATAAATTATATGCTAATACTATAACTATATATAGCTCTATAACCTAAATGCTAATAATTTAAAAATAATATAAACCTTGTAAAATATACATTAACAAAATGTTAATTTTAATATAATAAAATAATATCTTGTAGGAAAAAAAATCAACTTATATATTAATTAGATTTTAGTAATATATTATTATAAATTGTTATACCTACTTTTTTTTTTAATGATTAAAAACCATAACAAATATGCATTCAATATAAACCATTAGGTTGTAAACCAAATAATATAAATAAATATATAATTATATAAGTATTTTAGATGAAATGAATAAACTCTTCAAGATAATAAATTCTAAGATGTCTATTATAAATAATTCAAAATATAAAGAAGTGTAATTTAATATATATAATTAATACAAACATAAAATAAACAATATTTTATTTATTCTTATATTAATTATTTCCAATGACAACTACAAATCAGTAGTGAGTTTCAAATTAAACCAACTTATTACTATTCCAATTATGTACAGACATAATTTGAATTAAAAGTATTATTTCTTTATATCCATAAAGTATTTTAATAAAACTAACTAAGGTACATATAAAATATAGAAATATATATTTGAATATTTATTTGTAATATAAACATATAAAATTCAAGATCTAAATATTTCAACTCACATGTAAATAACATTAATCATTAAAATGTTACTTCTAAATTCATATACAATAAATGTGATGTCGAATATACAAGACGTTTTTTTTTTAATATGCAAAGCACTAAAAGAATCACAACGAAAAAAAAAATGAATAAACAGATTTTGTATGTATTTCAATTTCCAAACGAAAACTAATAGGAAAATTCTAAAAATGATAAAAACTGAAAAAAATTAGTATAACAAGCGGAAAGTACTTACGTTTCATGGAAAAAACAACTAATTGAACATTTGAACTGATTTGTGGCTAATATCAAAATTAAATATTTTATCTTTGGTTATTTTATTTATTAATATAGTTAAATTTGTATTATATAGTATAATAATCTATATGTATGGCAACGATGTAATATTATAATACTATTCCAACATCAAAAAATACACATAATGCTCGATTACAATAGTCTAGAAAACTGAGTACTATAAAAAGTAATGGGTTTATCTATTCTTTCTGTACGGACGTTATAGATGTTAATTTTTAAGAAATACTCGCAGGGATATTGTGAATACAAAACTTACATTTAAAGTGAGTCGAATTTATAATATATATTTAACACGTCGAATTGGTTTCCTATGATTTTATAATATATATTTTGTTTTTAAATGAGTAGGTATATATTTATTTATTATCTATACGTTTTGTATTGCAGTTCACCTTACATTTTAGGTAATAAACGGTTGACATTGTATTGTTAGTATTTAGGTATATAAGCGATTAGATATAATAGAAATAACCGTGTACGAGGAAATTTAACGGAAAAAAAAAAAAAAAAATGGTTCAAACGTAAATCGATATAGTTAAAACCAGACGCAGAGGTTAAATACTTTGTAGGCGCGTTCCATGATTCGCAGTTATATCAGTCATCGGTGGTTTACTAGTTGATAATATATATTATGTTCAACACTGTTTCAACCGCAGAACAATAAACAATATAATACACTGCATACATACAATTAAATATAGAATTATTAATACCCGCAGCATCTGTGTTACTTATCCATACAGACTTAGTAAAGATTTTTCATTTTAAAATGGTATAGTATAATATACAGTCGTGTTCGCGATATGAGGAGGTACCGCTTAATATTTTTCCCGGGATGACCATAGGTCGAAATGGGGTTTTCTGTAAGTATCGGGAATACACATATTTAAATGGATTTCAAACTTATAACTCTTGGTAAGCGTACGCTCACTTTTTTCTAAATGACAACTCAGATTTTTTTTTTCTTTTACAGATTTGGATAGAGTAGTTTTTTTCTAACGACGTCTGTATAAAGTTTTTTTAAATTGTAAAATTGGCAAAGTTACGAGATGTAGAAATTAAATATTTACGAATAATCTGTTTTTAACGAAATTTGAACAATAATAAACATTTATTAGTCATTTTCTCTATTTTTCACTAAATTATGCTAACGACATAAAATAAAAATTAATTGAAGGTAATGAAGATTATAAAAATTAACACATTACGAATTCGTTTGTTTTGATTTTGTTTAATAAACATATCATCTAACAATTTAAGACTTATCAACAAGTTGTATTCAATAAATCGCTCAAAATTGATTTTTCAAACGTCTCGGCAATTCCCGTGATGTTACTTTACTAAAATTATTACATTGGTTAAAAAAAAATTATTCGTAAATATTAAATGTCAACATCCCGTCGTAACTTAAAACCTAACCTAATGTAAAAATTGTTGGAAATAAATTACTCTACCCGGACCTATAGAAAACAATCGGAATTGCCGTTTACAAAAAAAAAGTAAGTTATATTGCACGCGCGTTTACCGAAAGGGTTACAAATTAGAAATTCGGCTAATAATGTAAATTTCGATACATTCCTATCACGTTCCAAGAACCCCATTTCGATCTAAGGTCATCCAGCGAAAATTTTAAATGGTACTTCCTCTCATATCGCCAAACACGGTAAATATTGCGATTTCCTCTGGGACGTACTATTTTACAGACCCGGATTTTACTTACCGGACTAAACTGTCCCGACACGGGCTTCTCGTTCACCGACCGGGCCGAAAGTTGTAATTATCCGTAGGTACATTATCGACATTGTATCCAAAAATCAGCTTTCCAATACAATTATCATCCCTTCAAGGGCGGGAAAACTATAGAAAATATCGATTCATTTCCTCAACCCGGGCTGAAAATTTGGGTATAACGTCGATAATGTATCTACGGATAATTATTCCAAATTTCAGCCCGGCCGGGGCAATTTAGTCTGGTCAGTAAATTAGACTTCTCCGCTACATCATATTGCTGTCGTCTATGATTTCTGTAATGAATCTCGTAAACGAAATGGCGACGAGCGATTGGACATTTGGTGTAGCTCTCGGTCAGGTATATACCTATCCATACCTATCTATGTACCTACATCTTAGATCTAAAAACTGGGTCTACGAGCTAGTCGGTGGCGCAATTAGGATTATTTATTTGAGTTACTTATTTGTGAATACACTACTCTGGTGTCCGTACTGTTAGGCGTTCGATAGACTGAAAAACGCATAAACGTAAGTTAGAAATTTTATTATAAGCCAATTATAAAATTATGAAATGTCGACGTATAAATGCTTTTGAATATACGCTTAAAAATAAATTCAATTTCCACGGTCCGGTCTAGCCACTATCACGATTAGTGGCAAACCACCACACGGCGTCTAAAAAGAAACTGGTGCAGAGAAGATCCTAATGGTTAACGAATAAAAATTATCATAAAATAAAAAAAAATATATATATTTAAGCAAAAGGAATCGCGGTCACTGGATGACTTCTTCCCTCACCATATTAATGTTTTAAATTGCTGTAGCACATATTAGTATTATGCCTTTGGGTATAGATTGTATATTTTGTAATAAAACTTAAAAAAAAAAATGTCCACAAGTACGATACAAGGGGGGGGAGGTCCGTACACCAAAAACACCCCCATTGGTTTCGCCACTGATCTACCTTATGGTATTCCTTTGGTGTAATTGAAGCTTAGTTATTAAGGGGGGACCATAACCTATTTGCGCATTGTCCATTGAACATTTTAAAAATATAACGGACCAATTTTCCTAAGTTTCCCGTGAAAATATTATCACGTTTCTTGGTTATGTATTATAAATAAAACCACACCACGATACATTAACCCCGGGAATATTTTTATTCGAAAATATAATTTTACAGTAAATGAACAAATTAACAGTATTGGAAATTAATTAATTTGTAAAATTTAATATATTTCGCAGGAAAAATATTGTTCAGGCAGGTGCAGTGGCGCAATAACCCTACCAAGATAGGGTGTTTTTGGTATCTGGGCACCCCTCCTCGAATCGTAAATTTAATATATTTTTTTTCTAAGCTCATATACAAAACTAATTATTCCTCGATATTTCACAATTATATAAATGATACGATATGATGTTTCCAGTCTATCGAATGGCAAACACTAGTGGCGTATTCAGAAATAAGTTACAGGGAGGGAATGGTTGTGTTAGATGAACTCCCTCCTCGAAAATATCTTAGTTGCGCCACTGGGCAGGCGAATAATATTTCAGTTTCAAATTGAAAGTCTATAATAATAGTAAATATAAAATGCAAATAACGTTAAACTAATAACATCGTTATTTCGTTTATTGAATCAATCGATTTTATTATAGACGAAAGAGAATAGAATTAGTTAATCAAAACGATTTAAACGCTTACGATTTAGTCCCGGCCTCAAGCCCACGTATTTCAGTAATTATAGTCGTTCAGATATTTATTTATGTATTCAACATTAAAACCGGGAAGTATCTAAGAGCTTGTTGATAGAAACGAAGAGAAACGCGAGCACAAATTAATACAAGTACGATAATTATTATATCTTGTGTTTAGATAGAAACATAAATTAATTTTAGTCGCGATGCAAATTATAATTATTGTAATCGTGAAAATAACTGTTTCCGATTCCCAAATCATACTTAACTACATACTTAATAAAAAACTAATTATACTTCATGTGATTTATATTATAATGAATTGTTCGTATTATATAATAAGAAATCATAATTTAAAAAAAAAAAAAAAAAAGAATACGCAGACACAACGAATTCAATGTCGATAAACATATTTAAGTATTTTACGTATTTTAATCGTGCTGAACACCATTTTTATAATAAGGACGTTACTTACCTTTAGGTGATATTATTAATAAATCGACGAATTGAACGGGCTCGACAAACAATATCTTCACTTATCAAACGTAAATAAACGTAAATTTTGTTATTAGATATAATGCATATTACAATGTCGAACAGCTCACGGGGTGGTGTAAGTATAAAACACGCTAAAAGTAGCCCTGATGTTTTTTTTCCATGACGCACACGGCTTTATAGATATCTCGACCATTTAACCTATTATACTGTAGACCTATTAACTCAACCGTACATAACCGTAGTTTTGGGTATCACAACATAGTTAATACATAAAATACATTTTGTATAATCATCAAGGTATATAAACTCGAGGTGTAATACACCTGTTAACTAGTTTTGTCATGGGTATATTATGGTAGATAGGTATACACTATGGTATAAAGGTATTTATTTATATTATATATATATATATATATGTATATATAAATGTATTATACCTAACAATCAGCTGGGGATGAGGGCAAAAATGATAAGGATCCTCAAATTGATTTATGTCCGAAAACGATAAAAAAGTATTGCCAACCACTGCCAACGAAATTAGCTTGTATAACAAAATATATACAGCTTTGTCTGCGGCATAGATATATAATAACATGTAAAACTTTAATAATATAGCCTACGGTCTGCGGGCCATCGGCCGCCTCCATTCGTTCACTTTAATCGAAAATAACCCTCCCTTCGATTTATTATGTAATACCCGGTCACAGGGCATTAGCAGAGAAAATATGAAATCTCAAATGTCATCTGTTCTGCGGTATTAGCGTTATATAATAATTATTTCATATGATTCTCTTCTTCATTCTCCTCCGGTTCATTTGGGTGAAATATTTTCTGATTTGTCCTCTAAGGATCTTAAAGCAATGTTCTACTCCTCAGTTAATGCAGTCTTTTCGAATTTTCTTCGAGAGAATTTTTTGTATTTCACTGTCGTTTACACTAATGGTTCAGTTTACCCTCTTTTTGCCGGTTACGTTTTTATGTTCCTGAGCTTCATATTTCCTTTGCTAACAATCTCCCCCCTTCGTCTTCTTCCTTCACTTCCTTTGGATTCCCAGTCACTGTGAGATTTATGGTATTCATGGTAATGAGGTTGCCGACAACCTTGCGAAATCTACATCTAATCTAATCTGCCCTTCCTTTTCTAAACTTCCTCAGTCCGATTTTATCCCTTTTATTAAACGATATACCTCTCACTGGGAGAATCTGCCCGCGGAGTTCGCTTCAAGATATTGACTTCTTACGCCTAATATTCTAAAAAAAAATTGATTCACAATTTTTTGCTCATTGTTCTATTATGTAACAGATTGTAAATTATATAAATAAAAAAAAAAAAAAAAAAAAAGATTCACAAACTTGTACCCCTTATTATCCAGTTAAATCGGCTTCGCATGAGAAATAACCTATTACCCAGTCACTCATTTAAACTTGGCTAAAATGAATTCCCTTTTTGTACACTCCATCTAAATGAAGCTATTTGTGATCTCCGACATATTTTATTTTTTGTCCTGCCCTGGAGGCCAAACGGCGTGTTTTAATTAATTTCCTTACGTCCCTCAATGTTTCTTTCAATCTTCTTTCTTTTCTTAACACAAAATCCGAAATTGCTATAAATTGTATTATCTTTTTTATTTTAGAATCTGGCTTTACTATTTAATTTATCTGTTATATATATATATTTTTTCTATGTTTGTCTTTTAAACGTAATTGTTGAGCTATAATTGTTACTAACTAAAAGCTAATTAAAAAAAAAAAAAAAATAGCACCACAATTTATCATAAATATTTTTTTTTTTATTGTTAGTTTAAACTTTAAATTATAAATATATTTTTGTTTATAAGGGAAGCAAATTAATAAAAAAAAAAAAAAAAGCAATAAAATAATAATTATGTGTGGTTAACAATGTATAGACAGAGGTACCTACAAATTAATGCAAAACCATTTTCGTAAAATGTATAATTTTACGTTGGTAACATATTCGCGGTGGTTTGGGTTGTTATTATTTTGGAACCCGTTCACTATCACTATCGCTGTAGGGACATAGATAATAAATAGAAGTATCTATGCATAAATGAACAAATAATTTACGGATATAAAACGATTACCGGACCATTATTTCCATTTTGGTGACGGCGAACAACTGTTCCAAGTGCTACAGCCGATCATGTGTTTATGATAATATCATAATTCGTATTTCGTAGTCTCTGCACAATCGTGTTTCCATTTATTAACAATCAACTGATTAACATTACGATATTCAACGTACAATTATTAATGAAGTCATACGAGTCCTGAAATCAAGGTAAGTGCTTAAAACAGATTATAATATACAAGTTGATTTATCTCAGCGTAATAATGTTATTTATTAGCTTTTATACATTTACACCAAACTAAAAATAATTTAACGCACACTATAGTTTATTCAATTGTCCCATATAAAACATTAATTTTAATTTTAATGTAGATTTTCAATTCCGACTGTACGATTAAATATTGATTAAAATGGGTCAATTTGCAAGTACACCTCGCAGCGACAACAGCAATGATGAACTTATAAATTCACTAATAAAGAATGATTATATACATACCAAGGAAGTGGAAAAAGCTTTTAGATCTGTCGATCGTGGATTTTATTTTAGCAACGATGACAAACGTTTTGCTTATAGGGACTTAGCCTGGCAGTCGAAAGAATTGCATTTGTCTGCGCCGTGTGTTTATGCTACTGTCCTAGAATGTTTAGAACTAAGATCTGGACACACATTTTTAAACATCGGCTCTGGAATTGGTTATTTTAGTACTGTGGCTGGTGTTATATTGGGTAATTCTAAAATTTGACGATTAATTATGTATTTATATCATACCTATTAATAGTTTTTTTTTTTTTTTAAATAAATAAACTGTTATTAAAATACTTTTTTCTAATTTAAAAGGTTGAGGTCTTATTTTATTATTATTATTATTATTAGGCAAATGTGGTGTTAATCATGGAATTGAAGTGAATGCATTTTTAATAAATTGTGCACGTCAAAAATCAGAAGAATTTAAATTAAACGCTGCAGCAATTGATCATCATGACTTTTGTGATCCAATATTCATCCAGGGTATATTAATCAAAATGATGAATGAATAGTGTTTCAAATAAATAATTTTGTATAAACTATCAATTGTAGGAAATGCTTGTGAATTAATTTCAACGGGTTATTACGATAGAGTCTATTGTGGAGCTGCTGTACCGTCCAAAGAATCTCAATTTATGAAATCTCTTATTAAGGTTTAATTTTCTATTAAAAAAAAAAAAACATACATTATTTTGCCTATTTTTTAGATTGGTGGAATACTAGTTATGCCATTAGACGGGTGCCTGTTAAAAGTAACAAGGAAAGATGAGAATTCATGGAATACAGTTGCAGTAATAGAAGTGGAATTTTCAAGTCTCCTTGTACCTGAATGTATTAGTTTTAAAACAGTGACTTTTCGTAAGTTGAACATTTAAATATTTTGAATTTTAATTAAAATTTTTATTTTTTTTGCAGCCCCCGTTGAACCATTAACTTTGCAAGAGTTGTGTAGGTTTAAAATTCGTTCTTTGATACGCGAAAACCTGCAAAACCAAACCCCTGAATTGATAATGCGCACTAAATGTAATTTAGTTATTAATCCGGAAAACAATTTTGGCCCTGATGATGATCCATTTACTGAATTTGTTCGCATAGAGTATGGTGGTAATGGCGAGGGAATAATTAGTTTACAAAACATAGTAGATACATTCGCTAGTTTAAATGGTTCTGCCTCTGATGAAACCTCGGTCACAGATGATACAGATGATAACCCCACAGATACTATTGATGGTGAAGAAGAAAATGATACAGATGAAAATCCTTCTAAAAGAAAGTCACCTGAACCTGGATGTTCCAACCAATATGAAATGTTAACAGAAACAGAAAATCCAAAGCGAATGAGAATGAACTCAACTGTAGAGAGTGTACCATCCACTTCATCATCACACACTAGTAGTGAAATTTGGGAAACTGTATCTAATGATACGTCTGAATCATCAGAGTTGAATAATGATGACAGTGCTAGCTTGATATCTTCTATAGATTCAGATGAACGTGAAGGATTTGAAACTGCAAGAGAGCATTATCTTAATGGAGTGTATCATTCATTGTTTAACAATTTAGATGATAGTACTAATGATAGCGAAGTTGATAGTGAAGCTGCTCGAGACTTAGTAAAGTATCGTTTCATAAGTAATTACATAAATAATGAGTTGAGTAAACGCTTAAAAGATACAATTTACTCGTTGATAATTCCAACTCCCCTCAAACATTTCCTTAACTACAACAGAATCGATTAATATTGAAAGAAAAAAAAATGTATGTAAAATAACTTATTTACTATTAATTTAATTACAAATTATATATTGTTATATCTTAGACTACATAATATTTTTGATTTTACAATTATAATTTAAAGCAGGCTTATAAAAGTTTACAGTTCCTAGGACTGTTAAAAGTATTAATGTATGATGTACAAAATAAAAACATTTTATTGTATAATGTATGTTTTGTTATTCAACATTAATCTAATTGTAATTGCTATTATGTCCATAACACATATGTGTAATCAATTTGCATAATTTATTTTACAATGTATATTTATTTATTTATTTAGTTACATTATTTTCTTATATTATCAATGCGTTTAAATTTATCTAAGTAACCATTGTTCATCAATAAAATTAAATTTTGTATTTACTAAATTAATTAATAATTTAGAATTACATAAATCAAATGGATACTCTTTATATGCTGGCAGTACACTCAGTTTAAGGAACAATACACACTCCCAAAGTATGGCCTCACGGCGTTTCCGGGAGGTGGGGGTATTGCCGGTTTAAAAAAAAAAAAAAAAAAAGGGTACAATACACATTTGCAGTACATGCGTAAACAATGACAAATATTTGTTATTGAGTCTAGTGTTCTTAGACTCGAGCACTAAAACAGGTGCACTGCAGGTATTAGGCTCAGGATTGTAGTTCATTATTTTTTAGTGAAACACAAGAGCACAACGTTTCATCAGTCATAGCATTTTTTTCAATTTGATTAAATTCATAATGGAAAATAAGCTTTGTGAAGCGCAAGTTGATAAAAAATATTGAAAATATGGAATAGAGCTAATTTTAAACATATAAAATGTGTATAAAAGCAAGTCCTAAGCTTTCAAAATTGTATTGTATTAATTTTTTATTCCGTTTCCTTGTAGACTGTTAATTTCTATTTATACCATAAATTGTCTTGTATCAGTAAAATTTTGTTTCCAAGTATTGCAAGATTGTAAATCAAATTCATTGATATACGTATATTTATGTTTTTATTATTTAAATTTTTAAATATTTAAAATACATAAATTTACAATTTACTATATCACATATAAATACAATTAATTTGACTTCAAACCCTTTTATTAAACTAAACAAAGTCTTAGCTTTTTCCAATACCTTGAAATTTAAAATTTAGTTCATATAGATGTAAACAGAAACCAGTAAACTAAACATTAAATTGCATAACCAATTTAAAGCAATTAATCCTATGTACTTATTTTGATTGTCACTCAAAATTAAAAAATAATCAAATTTCGTGTAAGCATTTTACAAATCGTTCCAATAGATAACCTTTAGTAAGCCAGTGATCATTATTGTACATTACTAGTCCTTTTGCATAGAATTTACATCTAACAATAAACAAAACTATCATTTGTTTAAATGCACAGGTATTTATGAAGTTTACAATTTTTATTCCAAGCTTTGAAATATTTGCATACTGCATTAATCCATCTTTAGCACATGACACAAATTATCACACCGGTTGACAATATGTAACTTATAAAGTACCTGTCTGTCAGTTTAAATGTGTGTATCACCGTAATTGTCAAAGTAATCATATACATCAATGGAACTTATGGATAAGAGTAGGTACAATAATCATAATTAAAGTCGTAAATAGAAGTAAATAATAAATATCTATTAAATGTCCATAGGAATATTATTATTATTATGTATACAACTTATTTCTATGTATTACTTATAACTAAAAAAAAAATTATTTCAATTTTTTTGCGTGACATAGGTTTGCCACACCGGATCTATAGTCTTCTTTATGTATGATTCCCAACTTAAATGAAGGAATAATAAAAAAAGTTTACAACAACAAAAACATATTTAGATGAATCAATAAAAATGTATCTAATTTATACATTACTATACTATACTGTTTAGTTTTTATTTTATAAACTTTTTTTTTTTAAATATCGTTTATATATTCTATTGTTAGGTACCTATACAAATAAAATAATTGATTATATTATTAATTATATAAATATTATAATTCAACATTAACCTTTATACTCATATTGTTTAGAAGTACTAAAAACCCACAAACCGAAGGGGTTGAGCAGGTTTTCAGATACACATAAATTGGTTATAAATAAAATATAGAATTGGCATGGACAAAATTAAGCATTCATTAAACACATAGAGAAAGCGTGTAAAATCTATTTGACTAAAAAAGTTGCAATGCATATTTAGGAATAGCTTCCCCATTAAATGAGTCTTCATTAAACTACCTTCTACTTGATTAAAAAATCAAATAGCCTAAGTCATAACTGGATACTTATTAATTATAGTAAGTTTAGCCTATAATACAGACATTATATAGACATAATACAGAATAATAGTAATAATAAAAAAAAATATACTTTAAAATTTAGGGACAAAACTAGACAGTTTTGTTTTATTTTTAATTTTCCTCGATTTTTGGACAGTGAAAGAATGATCATCAGGATAGAGTTTTGCCAAATCATTGATGGGTACGAAAGCATATAAATCATAACTGTAATGTTTGAAAAACTTGCCAATGTTCTTGAAATTGTAATCAAACGAATCTAGTTGTCTTTTTATTTTATCTGTAACAAAATTATATTGATTATACAAATATCAGTTTATAAGAACACTGTTAACTCCTAAAGTATATATTGAGTAATAAAATAATATAAATTTTAAAATATATTAAGATTTTTTTTTTCAAGCATTGAATTGAATCTCAATTGATATACAAACATACCATAATAAAAAAAAAATTGTTTACAATACTAATCTTATAAAACAAATAAAATAAGGTTGACATACCTTTTTTATTATCATTTATAGAGTATATAACAGGACTTTGACATTTGCTTATCCTAATATTGTCAGGTTTTAGGAGCACATGATATTGGATAATAGTTTTGTTTGTTGCTGTGTTTGTATTTTGCACTCTTGTCCAGCCCACAATAATACCACATTTAGTCCTTTGATGCTGACTTGAACTTCCCGAGGAAATAGATTGAATCATCATGCCAATTGAATATTTTGGATCAATATTTGTAGTACCACGAGTTTGGGGTACCAAGGGAAAAATGTCTTCCCACTAATGGTTAAAATAAGTAAAATGTCAGTGTTTATAAAATGTTAGATTAAAATAAGTTAATTTACTTACATTAGTATATATAGTGTTTTTCACATCATCGTGGATTGGTGCCTGAAAATAGTCAAATAATAATAGATAAAAAAAATAGATTAACTATCTAATTCTATAATATATATGTTCTTAAGTTTTTAAATGTATAATAATAACCACAAGTAGGTTAAAAAGTCAGTTAATTAGTTAGGGGACATCTAGTACTGAGTAGGCAATTACATATTATTATCTAAATTATTTCACCCCAAATTTGTATCAATAACTACTAATTTGTTATCTGTTATTATCAAAACCAAAAAAATATTGTATAGTCAATTAGTTAAGAGGATTGAGTACCAATATTATTTTTCTTTGCATTTAAACACAAACAGAGCAATTAAGACCAATTTACCTACAATTGACATAGTAAAGTGATAATAATTCTGAAAACATATTTGGATCAGTGTGAAGTTTGCATGATTAGTCTACTTATTTTACAATTTATAGTAATGAAAGATCTGAAATTCAAACAAGTGACCTAGCCAATTTTATGTACATTTCACAAAATCAAACAATTAAAGGGAAATTGGTTGAAACTGCCAGTGTGGTTACCTCTTAATAATATAATAATGTATGTCATATTGATTATTGGACGTTTTATTATTTTCTGCCTCACTCAAAAGAAATTATTTTCTATAGGGATTATCCAAGGTAAAATCCACAAAACAGGATAAAAGACTAATAATATTAACAGATAACAGATTATTGCTATCTCTTTTCTTTATTCAAGAATGCTCCCCGCTATGTAACGGGTATACATAATACGAATGTCCTATCCATTATGTATCATCTATGATAAAAAAGGATATACTAATTTAATATATGTATTATATGTATACTTTATAAGAGGCTAAAAATTATTAATTAATATCATATACTTACAATAGTGTTTGATTTGTCCCTGAGCAATGGGCAGAAACAATAATTGTATCTGTCATGAAATTTATTATATCTATATTGAACATCCAGATCATCAGGCCGTAGAATTTTTTGAAAATCCAACACGAATTTATACGAAAGTAGGTTTTCCATGGTGACTTGTTCCATAATTTTACTGAATGACCAGAACAACTAAAAACATCAAACAGTAAAAATAATTTTTTTATCTAAATAAGTTCATTTGTATAAATGTATTATATTTATTTATATAGTTGTAATTAGATATAAATACAAAATAACACATTATTATTACAAGATTACTATACAAATTTTAAGTAGTATTGAAATTAAAATTTTACAATAAACAAAAGAAGAATTTATAAAATTCTAAATTAAATGGTCAGTTCAAATTTAAAATGAAAATAATTGTTTAAATTAGAAAAAAATAACCAAACTATTGGTAATTAATTGTATATCTATTTTTAGATTTTCACTAACAATTTTTATAAATTATTCTAATTAGAAGTTATTGCAGAATTTGACTTGAATAGCATATTTATTGCATGTTTCAATGAAAATTGCAATCAAAAAAATTTGTCAGTCTATGTTTGAATGACAATGCACCAAATTAATTCCAAACAAGATTTCACAAGAACATATCAATCAATTTACAAACATTTATTAGAATTTCATTAGAGAGAAACTTGAATATCATAGTAATTAAGTTTAATAATAAAGAATAAAAGTGTATTTTATCTAAATTTACTATTATTTATACAAGCCTTTACAAATAGTCTATGGCTAAGCAATGGCAATAACTATTGTTACTTAATTTTTAAACATAATTAGGTACCTACTAATATTTTTAGCTTTTAAATATATTTTTAAAATATATCACCAAACAGTGAAACTAAAATATTTAATGAAACTAAATTAATTTATGGTGGCTTTGTGTATGTGAGGTCTAGTTTACTCATTAATAGACAAATATACTGGGAGTGTAAAAAATTGGACGGTAATCTGCATATAAAATCGTAATCCTTTAATATTTACACTAAAATAAAATACTTTGTTATTAAAAATATTACATTGTATTATGGTATATAAATAGACCACCACAGAATGGCTGACTTTCGAATATTATTTTATTGTGGGCTTAAAATAACAGATGGATTTGAACTATACAAATTGTGCATGTCATTTTCGTATCGGTTATGTGTCGTCATTCAATAAAAACATCGGCAGTGTCATATTAATCATACATGAGTACACGACAACACGAGATTCGTTATTAGCTTAATTATTGTATTATTTGTATTAATTGTCATGAAATGAGGGAAATTAGACAAGTTTATCAAACCAGCAGCTAAAAATCCGTGGTTAGTTAACAATGACCCTTAACGTGAGCTTGAAGAAAACATGATGGCCAAATTTGAGATAATTATGGATATAAAAAATGTGAGTACCATTAACATGTATATCAGAACAATCTTAATGGAATTATAAAAAAAAAAAAATTATACTTCCATAACGATCAATTTAAAATTAACATTACATTCACTATATACCTACTAAGACTTATGGTTTTCGTGTTTGTGTATTTAATGGGAAAAACTTAAATTTCAATATTAATGATTGGAAAAATGGAAATGGTTAGCATATTCAAAAGTATTCAACGGGGCATTCTGTAATTGTTGAATTTTGTTTTCTAATGATTATGTTGGAAAAGAATCCCATGTAAAGATCAGATCACTAGTGATCAAATTGTTTATTAAATGGATAAGTGCTACAGACATATTTACGTCCAATTCTAAAATGAGTTATCAATTTTGTAAAAATGCTGCAGATAATTTTAGTAATGTAGTAGTGGGAAAATTGACGATGTTGCTACACAAAGAAAACAACAAAGTTATAAACACATACGCTTTTAGACCTATTATAGAAATGATAATTTTTAGTGGAGTATTTCCTCTCAGAGATGATAATAACAGTGGTCCGTTTACAGTTCAAAAACCAATAAAAAAAGATGATAAATTTTATGCTTAACTTTGGTTTAAGGCTAATTCTGGTGGCGAAAATTAAAAAAAAACAAAATAAAGCAAGTTGTTTTACAATGAAACTTTAGACATTTTTTGAATAGAACAACTACATTATATTATTATTTGTCAGATAATTAAAAATAAAAAATTTTGTATATCAATAATATATGGAAATTATTTATGTTTATTTATGTTTTTTTTTTTATATGGCATTAAATAGAATTATACAATAGCATAAATATACAACCTTAAATAATTAATTTTATTAAATTATTGTTCAATTATTTAATGAAAACATTTTTTCTTAGACCCCCTCCCCCCAAATATAATCCTGGATACATGTTTTCTATCACCAAGGATTACAACAACTTGGACTTCATGCAAACAACAGCGCGTAATATAGTAATGCAAATTTGTATGTACCTAATTTTAAAACTGTGTATTTTAATTTAATTTTTGAAATTTGTAATTAAATAATAATTTATATTAATTACCATTTTTTTATTTTTTAAATATATTATTCAGATAAAACGATATTTGGGCAAAATAGATTAAATAGTCGGGAACTATATATAAGCATGAGTAATATGCAAATTTAATTAAGTTATCATAAATTATAATATCTATATGGAATATGAATAAAACGATTACATCAAATGTAGAATTTTCCTGGAAATGTTTAGGTAATTTCTTTGTAATTGGACATATTGTCGCTTCCCGCATAGCACCACCAGCATCAATATCTATCAAATATGTAGTATTTGCATGTGTATTTCCAGGCCATGAAGATGACCAAGATAAAAAATGGTGAATAGTTGTTATTGTTAATTTAACTTTCACTCCTAATCGTCTAGCAACCGATTCATATATCACACATAGAATAAACACAGAACCTTTTTGGCGTTCAACAACCTAAGAAAAAAAAAATATATTATAACTGTTACTCTAAATTAAATATTTATTTAGGTAAATGACTATATGTACCCTTTGCATTAAATAGCAATTAACGTCACGATTACAATAACAGACTATATCTCTGTTAGCAAACAGAACTTGTCGGAGACAGTCAAGTATGGTAATTGTATTACTCTCATTAAATAAATCATGATCTATAATCCTTTGTCCACGTTCGTATATTTGACCCAAAGTACTTTCTTTGCCAACAATTGGATGTTGTGGATGTAACTCCAGGATTGTTTCACACACTTTTATAGCAATGCCATTAAATCTGTTGTCTATAAAAAATAAATAAAATATGATTAAGGATGGTATCAAGTGTACTCAATATTCGTTAATTTTCAAAGTGTAGACCCACTCATATCCCAATAAGATGTATCATCTGTAGGAGACCACCAACGTCCTAGTAAATAAAATCCTTGTTCTGCTATTTTTTCTGTAACTGGTATACACAGAAACTCCTTTAACTTGTACCCGAAATACACTTGAGATGAGTAAATAAGAAACATATTAGTCATATACAAGAGATCATAGTTAGCGTTACAACTGAAAGTCATTAAAATATATGTAAATAAATAAAAAATGTCTACATAACATTAAACTATAAAAAAAAAAATATATACCAATCGTTACTCAGTAGATAGGTATAATAAGCTGAAGTGAAAGATAATACATAAAATCTATGGCTTTCATAATTTGAATGCAAGTGTTCAGTGAACGGTAACAAATGATAAGGGACATTCTTGTACTTCAAAAACTTGCTGGGCATTTCATTAATTTCATTTAGTATTTTTTTATTCAAACTTAAACGTAAACTAATTTCGTCCCTCCAAGTGTTTTTTTCATTAATTTCAATTTCAAAATCATTTGCACGCAAAGGGCCAAATCTAATATCATCATAAAAATAAACAACAGTACTCAGTAAATAATAAAGTAAATACAAACAGTTAATAATTAACAGGCAATCCAATTGTTGGTACTAACCTTTGTATATATTTGGATTTCCAAAGGACAGAGTTTTGTTCATGAAATAAAGAATTATTTAGTTTCGAATGGCAAGTGGCTAAGTTGAAAATATCGGACAGTTGTATTGCATCGCAGCTGCAAATATACTCGATCAGTTCTGTTGGCAAATCCAAGATGGTGGTGACTTCGTGGTTTTGTTTTATTATACTTGTCAGATTGTTCATCGTGACTGTTTGTTTCAATGTTCGCAGCGAGTATGAATACGAATCGACGAACGTCGCGAACGTTTTTAATATTTAATGTTCTTTTTTGTTATTGACGTTTAGCAAAAACACACTACAGGACGATCCGTCGACTGAATATGAAGTGCACTTTGTTCGACTACCCCAAGCGGTGGGATGTTGTAATAACATGTAGATAGCGCGTTGTTAGTACGCCATTTTCTGGAAAACAAAATTGAATTGCGCGTTGAAAAAGTAAATCTAAAAGCACTTACGTCCAAAAACGAATACGAATTGAACACTTTCCGCTCACACTAGTGCGTCGGTTTTACGCTCATTAAATAAGCAATAACAAAAAAATAATTAATAATAATAATAAAAACAATTGGAAAATACGAACCGTGGTACAAACAAACCTAAAAAAAGTAAATTCCTTGGATCAATAAAAAATGATAACAAAAAAAAAAAAAAAACAATGATAACGTGTAGTCGCCATGAAATCGTGATTTATAAATGTCTTTATGTTTGCGTCCCGTTTACCAAGGCCACCCGTTTACGGCTTACATTTAATAAATAAACATAAGATAAAATGCATAGATAAATTGCAGATCGTATTCATTCAAAGTTTTACCGAATCAACTTTTTTGATTGTAGACCGTACTTTCTACGATTCTGTGTGTGTGTCCAATTTAAAAGCCACAGACTAGGGAGTTGGTTAGGTACCTACTGGGCGGAAAAATCGGACGATACCAACTCAAAAGTATCCCCACGCTCGACACTTTACAGAAAAAAAAAACAATAATAACTCAGCGTCAGGGATGGGCGGCGTAATGATAGTGAAGTGATAGTGTCTCCTAGATATTCCATACAGGAGCGAAGGCTGGAATAAATTGAGGGGGGGGGAGGTAACAAAATGTAAATGTAAAATGAACATAATATCATATTTTATTACTCTTTAGGTACTCGTATATATACTTACATATTCAACTATTTTGTTTGTAAGACTCGTATGAAACTTTTAGATAACTATTACATTTCCAGGTCATGTAATTTTTTAAAAAATTTTCCTGATATTTCTAGGGGGTTTAAACCTCCTAACCATCCCACCCCGTTGCGTTCGCCCCTTACTCGATATATTCGTTTCCAGTATTTAAACACAAGTTATTTACTAGACGCTTACTTATTTTATGTAGATATTTAAACATTAAATACTCGATATCAATACAAATATATTATACGACTGACTAATAAGACCTGTTTGTTTGTAAATAATTATATATTATTAAATTTTTATTTTTTTTTATCCGTGAGTTTATTGGAATCGGTCACGGACCGAGATCGTGCAATAAAAGGTAGGTACCTACTTAAAAGAATTTCAATTGTTTAACTAAAAAATTGTTCATGTAAATTGTAATGGATGGTTTTAAAATTGCCAGTGACGCATTTTTAGGGGGGGGGGTTGCGACTGGGGCTAATGCCCAGGTAGACAAATTGTTTTTTATGAAAAAAACTACGACTCCGTGTAGTAAATCGATTATAGTTTACAGAGCAAAAAAAAAAAAAACCGCTAATTACAGATCTATGAGGCATTTTTTTAGCAAATGTAAATTAAACCTGATAAAACCACTGGCAAAATAACTACCCGGCTCGGTCTACTCGTACTTAAATACTGCTCACGGGTGGGCCACACTGTTGTACGTAGGAAGTTGGTAACGTAGGATGTAGAAAGTAAATTATTTCCCCACCGATTTTTTATTAACATCCCGTGGATGTAGACGTTTTTTTTTTTTGTTGGAGTAATGTATAAGATCTTTAAAAAGTTTATTTATCTATTTCTTGTAAAGAGCATAAAGTTTAGAGTCGTTGAATTTGAAATGTAACAATTCCTGCTCAGGTGACCGCAGTGTAGCATAGATAGAAGTGTAACACCGATTTCTTAAGGGGGAGAGGGGTAATAAAATGTCGCCCTAGAATGCATAACGCCTAAATGTGCCATTGCCCCACGTCTTAAATTACACTGTCCGGGAACGCCCTTTACAATGCCGGATTGAGAAGCGGAACACAAATCCTAGTTATAATTCGGAGCGGCCCGGACGACTCTCGGTCAAGTAGTTTTTTCTCTTTAGAAAATTTGAAATTTTAATAATACATATGTATTTTTGTTAAATTTACTAACGACCTGGTAGATTTAATTAAATTCCAAAATAAAAAATAAAAAATTGTATGATAATATATTTCGATTTTTATTCCATTTCTATACTATCGTTTTAATAAGATTTCCATTTATTTTATTGTAGTATTTTTTTATGCCCGATAATATATTTTTTCGTTATCCACTGAGTTTTGTTCGGTATCTCGCCGGCTCTGTCCCGTCATGCGCCGGGCTACCCCGGTCATCATGCTGCAGAGCAAACTTCTCTCAGAATCATTGATCGGTTTTCGAGACTTGCGTACTCGTTTACTGCGTCGCAGTCCAAATGACCTTTTATCCGCCCATAGTCCGTACACCTCACACCGCGTATACAAATGATAAATATTACTCGTTACACTAATATACAGAGTGGTTATTTATTTTACCACGATCCGGAAATTTTCTCAGAGGATTTTAAGTAAATTTAATTTAAATTTGTTCGCAACCGTTATGGAATCAGTGTCGGCCGCCGTATTTGTGTAGAGCCTCCCCCCTCCTCCCCATTTTCAAAGATTTATAAAACATCATAATAATTGCGTTTCAGATATTATTAATAGCGTAAAATTACGATTTGTACCTAATGAAATGTTATTAAAATATTTAACCTTGGCTAGATCCTAAAACATTTTTTTTTTTTTATTTTGATGAACTTGAACAATTTCCCAAGGACTCATTAAACACAATATGTAAATTAGCCGGTTTAGACCACCAGATCATAGTAATTGAGTTAAACAGTTTGTTTGCCGGTATACACATTTTATACCAAATGTATCTGAAAAAGATTTTCATGGTAAATCCAAATCTTTTAAAAATATACATATTGGCGAACATGAAGATATTGAAGTTAAACCACCCACTGAACAAATTAAATTCAACAAATGCACTAAATGTCTATGCTGTACATTGAATTTGCTATTACCATCGACTAGACTACCTGTGAAAGACTATTTCCGAAGCTGAAAATAATTAAAACTAAACTTCCGTCTTCTTTACACCAAGAACATCTCAGTTGCATTGGTGCAACTTAGCCCCACTAAGTGGGTATTAAATCAAAACTGTCGTTGCCATTGATAATAAAGAATTAATATCTATGACGGTTGCATATGTTAATGGAAAAACTTTTGGTTTTTTTTACACCCCTTCCCCACCCATTATTAAATCCTGGCTACGCCTCTGCCTCCTTTCTTTTGAATACAGATTCGAAAAGATAATATTTGTCTAGAATTTTTCATACGCATTAAACTCGTATATAATGTATAGGTTGATTATGTGCACAATGTCTATTATGAAAAATTATACGGGATACGCTAAAATATTTAAAAAAAAAAAAAAATAATAAAAATAAGAGGTACCTTGGCCCTCTCCTTCCCCTCCCAACCACGATTATAAAACCATAAACTATAGGTTGTTCACAAGATTTCCCGCAGGTTTTCCTATAGCTACGGCGTGTTGCGCCAAACGGGCGGACTTTACAGTATTGATCCGTTTGTTCAACCCCTTCGAGCTACCTACCAACTCATTTCGGAGTTGCGCAGAAACCACGGAATTCGTCCGCAGCTCGCCGCCCGCCGCCCGCCAGTCATAACCTACTGTCATTGATTTTATAGAATCAACGGTAAAATATGAAATACAAACATTTTAGATGCTGTGCTCGTGGCCGGGCCACTATTCCAGGCGGGACAGTGGTATAATATACAGAGTAATTTGATTTATATCTGTATACAATAAACCGTCGCATACGAAAACCGATTCTGAATGAATATGTTTCGATAAATTGAACATTTTATTAATAAGTACTAGGGAACTAGTATTTATTAATCGTTCGTGTTTTGAAGTGTCGACTTTTTGAGCATTTTTATAGCCTTTACCCCTTATATCCGGCCCTGCGCACCGCTGTATTTTTAATTTTTTTTTCTTTTTCAAAATTGACGTCAGCGCTCATCTATGTTTATTACGCATTACTCATTACACTATCCAAGGTTCTTAGCCTTATAAATTGATTTCAATAATTGAATTGTACATAATAAATATTTAATATTATAACTTTTTGCATTTACTTACTTATTTGTAATTGAACAATTCTATTTTTCTACTAATTTCTTCTGTTTTTGATGTACGCTATTAACAAATGGGAATTGATTTGGAAACTAATAATACCGTAGACTAAATATTGTATATTTAATCTACGCTAATACCATGCAGATTCTAATGAAGTTCTAATCTTTATGGCTAATACCACGATTAAAGATAGTATTATTCTATAGCCTTGGTTAATACCCAATAAAATAACAAAAAAAAAACAAAAAAAAACATAAGCAATATAAATAAATAAAAAATTATATAAAGAAAGATAAGAAAACCAAGCCTGGAGTATTAAATAGGTTAAGCCTAAATGCGACTGTTTCAACTTAAAATATCATGATTAGGTAATAGAGTAACAAAAATGAACAAACATTATATTATATTATGTACGTCGGCTTTTTTTCTTTATTTTAAATGTATACATAATTGATGTATGGGTATAATTAATTGCTAGGTACCTACATTATTATTTTATGAGTACCTAATAATTAAAATGGTCGCAAAATAAAATTGTTTTATTTTAATTCTATATAAAACTGAATATTCCTCTAATAGATAAATCTAATTGTTAATATATTATTATAGGCATTGATCTCTACTATTGTAGAATTTATTTAAATATATCTACCAACAGTTTAGAGTTTTAAGTTTAAATAAGAGCACGTAAGTTTAGATTAAACTTAAAATGCTTATTATTAATATATTGAAGATACGTGTTTTAAAAAATCAAGGAAGGTGTGCCTGTTAGGTATATAAAGGATGTCCCTTTACTCGATGTCTTCTGAAATAATAAATATAATCAAATTCTGGTTCTTTTTTTATGACTTACAGGGAAAAGGACTATCAATATTCGTATTTTAATTAAACTTAATTTTTTTGGTAAAAATGTGAAAATGGCCAATTTATAGTTTATTATTATGAAAATGTTGACGTTTCAACTTTTTATTTCATGATTTTTAATGATTATTTTAGTCCAGAGAAAAATAGTGTATTAAACATAATAGTGTTTTGATATTACATAATATTTCAAATCACTACTGTGATATTTAATTATTCATTGTTTTGCTCTAAACTAAAAAATATATTTAAAATTACGAGGTTAATGAAAATAAAAAGTTGAAACGTAAAAATTTTCAGAAAAATAAAGAATTGCTATCTTCAAATTTGTCGAATATAATAAAATTAAAAGTAATTTTTTTTTTTTGACCAAAACATACAAATTTAGTTGAAATATTAATATTTGTAGTCCTTATCACTGTAAATCGTATATATATATATATAAAAAAAAAAAAACAGAATTTGATTATCTTACATTATCTCAAGAGATATCGCAATGAGTGGGACACCCTATATTCTCGTTTAGAATATAAGTAACCGTTTATAAACCGAACATCAAACTAATAATTTGAGAAACAAAACATGAAGATGCAAATAAGTGTGTTCCGAAATGAATTGTGTAAATAAAACGTCGAGCATATCGATTTATATCGTATTTGAAATATTACTCGTATTATAGTTGACGCGTTTACGTTGCTCGGCGCACAGTTCGCTGTCAATGCGCAACGAGTTCGCCTTGATCTCCAGCTGAATGTCAATTCGGACCATCGACTGTTTAAGTTGTCGCTGTCGCACCACACACTCGGTCGTCATTTTTTGTAAATTCCGCACGTCGTTTTCCAACTCGACCAATTCTTCGTACAGTTTCACTTCCAGTTCGTCTCTGCACAAGTCCACTCCTTCCCTGTGCGTTCGGTTCGACAACCGCGCGTGCACCAACGCTATGCACGCCTCTTTGTCGCCGATGGACTTTCGGAGTTTGTCGATCGTTTTCCCCATGTTCCCTATGTTCTCGACAGTCTGAAAATCCCACAGCACAGCGAACTGAGAATTCGTATACGCCGAATAAATAAATGATTACCAAATACCTCGGTCCGTTGGTTTTTGAACTTCTCAATCACTTCTCGGTATTCCTCGGTACGCGACAGAAAGGCTCTGTCCACCGCGTTCGATTGCGCCACCAAGTCACTTAGCATTTTACTGAAACTTTTGTCGAAAAACGAGCGGATGGGTCTGGCCTGTACTAGTACCCGATTGGCTGCCAATATGATGTCGGAAGTAAAACGGTTCCATTCCTTGACAGATATTTTACTGAAAAAACAATGACGCGTATAATAATAAACACCAACCGCAAATTTGAATGCACCAATAAAAAAATAAAAATAAAAAAACATACGCCGGTTCAAATACGGTTTTATTGTTCAAAATTGATTTTTCAACGTTGTTTTTGTCGAGTTTTTTGTTGTGAGTTTCGATACGCAATGTATTTTGTTTACAATTTAAATCGTTGCCCAAGTCATAAGCGAACACTCTTAGTTTTCTAATTTGTAACACGACTTTGTCAAATAAATCTTCAAGCTGATCTTTAATACCCAAAATAAGTTCACGTTCTCGTAACAGTTCCTTTTCGACATCGTCAAACACCAAGTCTATACCCATCCGGCACTTTCTACATAAAATATAGTTATATCAATATCTTAAGCAATCAATTATATTTAATTTTTATCTACTCACTCACCTATGCCTAAGACACTCTGCAATGGCGTCGAGCGCATCATTACTGAAATTATTACTAAATTTTTCTATACACATTTGGTAGCCCAACAGCAATTCAATTTCTTCCTCTACGTTGCGTTTTTGCCTTTCAATTTCATTGCGCTTGAATTCTACGTCATTGATTTTTACATTAGACCGATGATCAATTTCCAATTCGTTTTTTAATACCGTATCTTTAGCCTGTTTCATTAATCGATCAGCTTCGAGTGTCAACCTTTGGGCTAATTCTTGTTGTTTCTCAGCTGCATTTATCTCCTGTTCATTAGTATATCGCCACTCGTCGGGCGTATGCGAATTATACACATTGCCCTGGTCAATACAATGCATGTTTAAGGTGATCAAATGTTACAAACTTATTAGAATTTAAAATATGTGTGTTTAATTTTGTATTATATTTTTTTTTATTAGAAAACACCTCTATAATTATAATATCATGGCCATGTATATTATGTATAGTCTTATTGTATAGTTACTAGTAACCATGGTAATCATATTGATTAGGTGTAGGAAAGTAAAAATATAAACATTATTAATACTAAATAGGTATTTTATATTTGTAAAAATATGTGTTGTCTTTTAACAAAATATAGGGTATATGTATACGCTTCAGGCCACAGTTATTACATATAATTTTAGAATTTGTTATAAAAAAATACAAAACAATTTATTTCAAAATATGTAAGCTTATCAGTAGAATTATTCTTAAAACATTAAGTTATCACAGATTATTAGTACTGTAAACCAATACATGTATATGTTGGAATCAATTAGAATAAAATTTCAATTGAACAGATTTAATATTAAGTTTAAGTACAACAGTATACACACACGTATACTAATTCGTATAATATGATTACCATTAAGACTTTTGAAATAAAAGTCATAAAATAATAATATATAAATTATACATTTTGTAAGTATATCAAATTTGAAAAAAAAAAAAAAAAACAATAGTTTCGTTCAAAACTGTGTTGTTAAATACAAACATAACAATATAATTTAAAATAAAAATAGTAAAAAAAAAAAAATAAATACAAAAAAAAAATAATAATAATAATTAATATTACATTGAAAATGTTCAAAATTTAAGAGATTGACTTGTTGACATGAATATCTTAATCAAATTAAAATACAATTTAGATCAAAGGAGATGCTAATAATAAATTATTATAAACAACCATAATTCACACTGTAATCAGACCATCAATTCATAAAATACTGAAAGTACAATATTTGTAGGAATATTTGTGCCCCACTCCCCTTTTAGTATACTTATCAAAAATAATACTTTAATTTAGTTACACTTGTGTTACTTAATATACTTAATATAATAATTATTACTTAATTTGGGATATCAATGGACAGAGGAATTTGAGCATGAACTAATTAAAGTTCTAGTTTTAGAAAGTAAACAATTATTTTAAGTACTCAGATCATAGTTAAATGAGCTAAATCAAAACCTATTTCTGCTCTTTGTTCACTAAGTACATTGTCAAGGGTTTTTAAAACATTTTCTGGTAAATGATCCAACAGCATACGAGGCATTACTCGAAGTTCTTTAAAATCTTCAGGAGTTGCCCATCGCATTTCATAATTATATTCATTACTGTTTGTGCCAGATTTTCTAAAAAAAATATGTGTATAATATTATTAAATAATGACAATAATAAATTATGATTATCAGATATCAATAAAAGCAAAAAAAAACTGTAGTTGTTTATTACACATACTTATCAGCTTTTTTCTGTTCTTTACTTTTCTTTTTCTTAGTTATATGTAGTATGTGGCCTGGAGTATATAAACGTACTTTTGAGTATCTTCTGGCTGTTAATTCCTAAAGAAAGAGAAAATAATTAGACTCTTATTAGTTAAACCATTTATTTTAAAATATACAGATAGGCCGTGCTATAAAACATTTTGGAAACAATTTTTGGCTGGCGACGGTGGTGTACGATATCAAAGTGTTGATGGGTGGGGTGGTAACATTTACATTCCGCCTGTCTACAGTATGATGAGGTATCCTACTGTTGCTAGCTGAAAACTGGTTTCTACCTATAACTATTTTTTTGTACAGCACGGATTATCTGTATATTCCAAAATCAATGATTAAACTAACTAATATCCTATGCTAACAATTATACTTTTCTTATAAATTATAGATAATATGTATACATTAAATAATTACATTATAAGTAGATGATATAGAAATTGGATGTTCGTAAGGATATGATGATGTTGTTGGGACTAGATGATGATTACTAATGGTGTCAGTTGGAAAGCCATCGTTCTGGGTAATCATAGACAGAATTGGTGATTGTGTTGACAACAAAGGGGAATTGCGCATTTCTGATGGAGTTCGATGGCGCCATGTAGATTCAAGATCTCGTGACGGTACACCAAATAATGCATAGCCAAATCCATTTAGAAATACTCGGTACTAAAAAAATATTTTTTTAAATACACACACAAATAAAAAAATAAAAAAGAAACACATCATTGTAAAACCATTATAGAAATAATCTAAACAAATATATTTTAGTACTTCACAGTTTTTTTTAATGATATTCTTATAGTATAAATACTTCAATTTCAGTTTTTAAAAATGTTTGCTTTAATGTTAATTTTGCCAGAGTTATGCTCTTTCTATTTGAATTTGGTTTCAAGAAAGAGACCATAATAACTTTTATCTAAACCAACAAAATTGTAAATTCTTAGATAAAAAACTGTAAATATCATGTTATCTTTAGTATTGTAAAAATTTATAATAGCGTGTAAAGGTAACTTTAGGTTAATAATCATTGTTATTAAAGCCGTATTATAAATGAAAAAAAAAAAATAAAAATATTGCAAATGTCTGCATAACTGTATTAATGGCTTTGATCAGGAGATGGTTTAAATTTCATTTTAGTTTAACTATAAATGAATAATTTGAGTTAATTAATTATTGTGTCATAATCAAAATAATATCTTTATTTAATAAATAGGTAATGTAAAAATGTTGATTTTACTTTTGGTAATCTACACGAGTGAAGCACTTGTAACATGTTTGTTCGTAAATCTTCAACGTTATCAATTGTCATGTGCATAACCATATCATCACCAACACCAACGGATAAAGTAAATTCTTCGGCTATTCGTGCTGCGTCTCTACTCAATAGTCCAGCTATAATAATAGTTAAAGTTTCAATAGGTTTTCATAGTACAGTACACAAATATTGTGGTTGTGTAGTTACCTGGTGTAGCAAATGCATAGACTTTAAGATTAGGATATAATGATCGCATGTAAAATGCTAAAAGCACTGCAGTACCCGCACCCAAACTATGTCCTAGATATAATGCATTCATAAATTAATAATTTCAAATAATAAAAATGGTTTTTTACAATTTATACCCGTGATAACAAGATTGTATTCTGGAAAATTGGTATATGCTTTCTCCAAAACATTATGATCTTCTAATTCATTTTTAATGTATTTTGCACTGCATAGCATTCCTTTATGAGCCTAGATTATAATTAATTTTTATATTTTAAAATTGTAGAGACTTTAAATTATTTCTAAAATGTCTTAGTATTACATAGCTATCAGGTGGAGCTCCATCAGCATCTAATTTTTCTACAATAGCAGTCAAATCTGTGAATACATCTCGCATCGATAACGATCCTCTTATGGCGATAACTATACTTTTAGTTTCGTGATCGGCAGTTACAAAAAATGGTAGCTCAAAGATATGGTTGACAAACGAAGCGAATAAAATATCTTTGGAATGCAATTTTGACATGTATCGAATCGCTGCAAAGTTGCATAGACAGCAGTTGTCTTCTTTGACCACGGTTGGTTTAGTTCTATGAAAAAAAAAATTTGACTAAATTATTTAAATTTAAATTCAATTCAATAGTTTACCTAAAGCAAGCGCAGCAAAAAAATTTGGGCATCATTTTAAATAACCCTGTTACACAGTACCGATAAATCAAGAATGGCCAACCGTAAATAGCAACAGATAATTGTAAGTAATGTCTGGCTTTTTTTAGACACATCCAGGTTGGTTTTCCATTGAAGCATTCACTAACAACTAAAAACATAAATATTATAATAAAGATATTAAGTAATTGTTGTTTTATTCGTTAGTCTTACTAGAAGTACAATTATATCTTTGCTCAGCCAAAAGAGCAAGTCGTCTTTGTTCACGAGATTCACGCTTTTGTTTTACTCTTAATAATACAAAACCGGCAATAAAGTCTGATGGAATAATATCTGTATTCCGGAACATGGAACTCATCAATCCTAAAATCAAAAAGATAAAAGAAAATTGTAGTACTACTTTTAAAAAATTATTTATTGAATTTAATTAATGCGTTGTTAAGTACTGACCAGCTACTTGAGAAAACGCTTCGTGTGAATGTTCATCTCTCATTAGCCAACAAAAAAACCATCTGAAACGCCTCACCCAAATACGGGTAACTTTTCGATGTAATAGAACATCAGTGTCCACACTACCATTGGCATCTTGTAGTTTCAATGATCCAACTGGATCTAATACCATAGCTAAGACGAATATTAAACCTCCTAGCATAACCCAATTGAAAAGTACTCCAACTAATAAACAAATATATTATTAGCTAAATTACACAATACAAATTAATGACACAGAACTATTAATATTTATTTACTTTCCACTACAGTATTTGTAAAATGTTCATTGCCACACTGAATGCAATTTGTATAGGTCCATATAGTTCCAAGCACATTTAATGCAATTTCTGGTAAGAGTAAAATAATCCTACATGGAATAAAATATATTTTTGTAAGAAAAAAAAACGTTAGAACTTATATAATTATAATATTCATACTTAATAACTAGTAGACGTGGAACAATACGTCTAGCGTTTGTGTCATAAATAGCTCCCTGGGCACTTCGGTTCACCAATATCATTACCAGTAGAATAATTACGGAATGCATTACTACGATCCCAATTAGATAAGTTCTGACTAACAAGCCACCGGTTACACAGTTGAATGTCCATTGGTAGTAACGACATAAAACGCAACTCATCAATGTCAACCTATGAACCAACAAATTAACAACATCAAATAATTACAAATTAAAATATAATTTTGAATATTCATAAATATTGTATTTTTAAATAAAGAATTTCAATCTGAAGATGATTGCAGACATTAGGGCATTATGTAATATTATTTTAAAATACAATATAGCACTGTACTTTGATAACTCAATTATGTTCTAAATTTAGTAGTTGCAATTTAAATATGTATACGTAGGTATTTTAGTGGGAATAAGAAAACCGTTCATAAGTTGTAAGCAACATTCGAATTCCTTTAACATTCTGAAGTGTTTGGCTTAGAAAAGTACGGACGACTAGTTTCTGGCGTTTAACAGCGATTCAATTATTGTTGATAAATTTTCACAGACAATTTTGGCCACTAATCTAAACGGCTTGTGGTTAGTATTTTGTGTATCGGTTCGAATACCATCTTTAGGGTTACGTTCACTTGTTACGGTGAATTAAGGTCTTCTTATGCTTTGCTCATATTTTTTTACTCCTACTATATATATATAGTCATGACCGGAGCTAGGCAATGCGCGGTATTGTTGTAGTGAACCGATTTTTACGGTTGATACCTATCTCGTAAACCATATACTCGTAACGGATTTTCTCAGAGCGTATAAAAATAGCGTAATTGCACTATTCGACATTCTCTTATTTTTAATACTTCCATTCTGGGCAGCTGTAGTGTAGTTATTTATTAATGTGCGTTTGATAATTTTTCTAACATCGTCTTTGATAATAACAACAGATAGCTAAGCTCCTGTAACCAATTTTGTACGCAGTGCGGCGAATCTCAGACGAAAGTTCAAATTTCTATAAAAAAAATGTCGTTATGGGATTTAATAAAAAATATAATCCGTTTGCTGAAATGAAAACTGTAGGCCAGTTTCCATTTATGGGAAATATTGTAGCGATAAATACGGTTGTATAGTACAGAGTTGACAGAGTATAATACGGTATTGTACTTCAAATTCAACATTGTATTAAAACAAATCTTAACCTATCCGAACCCTAACAAAAGAGGACATGCATAGGTAGGACACTGGTAGGTGGTAAGTCGGAAAGGAGGATATTTGGTTCCATATATTGATGGAAGCAACAATAAATCATGTATAGCCAAGTTAAACCAAAAATCAACAAAATATATGCAAAAAGCCGATTTAAAAATCTATTTTTCAGATGTTGTCCGGTTCATTTCCCCGTTCTCGTATTCTAAATTTTGAGCTTGCGTGCAATATAAATTTGTTGTCAATTTTGCGTAAAAAAATCGCACATTCGCACGCAACCCGTAATCCGTAATAACATTATAATAGTATCTATATAAGTACTTATATTTCCCAAATGTATACATATAAATAAAAATTTTGATTAAATTAGTAGTTCGCATTATAATTAAGTAATATGAACAATGAATGTTAATAACGCCAAACAGGTTTAGATCGGTTAACAGTCATTTATGTTTTGCTATTTTTTTATTTGTAGATCTTTTTACGGATACCGTGCCCCCCCCCAAATGACCATAATTTTGAATATTTTCATTTTCATATTTCGTTGACCAAATAGTATATTTTTTAAATGTAATTAAGGAAATAAACTTTAGTGTGCAATTTGTTGGATTGTTTTTGTTTTGGTCTCCCCACCGGGAAATCTCGGCTACGCCACTGCACGAAATGCCGACCATCAATTTATATTAATGTAAAGTTATATATTATTATGTTTCGTCGATGGTTTTATTATATTATTGTTATACGTTGGTAATCTACAAATCGTAACAAAATCGTTGGTTTCTGGTAAAATGTCTCCCCCCGCCTCCACAGCGCGCGCGCGTTCGGCAGGTGTCAACAATAATGAAAAAAAAACGATTCCGATTCTCTTTCTTTTTTTGTATTTGAGACTTTTACGGTAATAGTATAAGAAGGGGCATATATACCTATAAGCAACTTTCAAATACACGCGGCCAATCATCGCAATATCAATCGAAATTATATTATCATTTATACTTTCGTTGGTACGATCACGTTCTACACTGACATCGGCCATCTCCACTCATCGACTTCAAACTGTTATTACTCGACAGTTTTTATATATTCAGTAGCTACGATATAAATAATTTAATAATATGTTATGGTTAGGTGTTCATTTATCGGAAATACAAATATTGTCGTTATTACTTATAATATAACCGACAATTTAATAGGGCGGGCGGGGGAGGAAATTAACGATGTTATTTAATTTTCGTAAGGTAAAGTTAATTGCGATCCGATTTCTAGAGTTAATAAAAATAGATTGAGGTGAGGTATAGGTAGATATAATTGTTGGTAATTGTTTACACCACTGACGAGATGTATGTAATTAATTTTTAGATTTTTTCCAGAGAAACACACAGCTATATAATTATGAACGATAACATTTTAAATCGTTTTAATGTCGTTAGGAGGTACGCAATAGCAATAAATACTATATCAAATTATAATTTGATGAGTAGGTGAAAAAATAGTGCGCGATGTGGCCAAAGAGTAGGGGATTGGCAAATCTGATCGTATCGCTATTATTATACATATTTCACTACGCAAATATACAACTAATTATAATAAATATCTATGATTTAACTTGAAAAAAACACAGTAGATATACTCTGATGATTTATTAAAAAAATGGGCAAACCAGCAATAATAATTTACCTTTAATGTATAAAATAATACAATATTAACAATTTAAAACATACACTATATTAATTGTACCGTTAGAAATTAAAAAAACTTACCAATTATTATCAGTTGGTTTCATAATAATTTACTAATTACTTATAAATTGGAAATAATATATATATATTTTTAAGAATCTAAGAAAAACGGGACGGGGTCGTCAGCACAATGGTCAAAAATAGCATGCCGTCCTACTGTTTTTCACCTAAAATACGTGAATAATTATATAAGGTCATTTTTAATCATTCATGCTTTCGTTTATGAGGCTAAAAAGCCAACAATGAGTATAAACCTTACGGATAATCTTTATTTACCACATTTATTTGTAGATCTTTTTAGGGGTTTGGGAAATAATTTTTATCGAGTTTGATCGCCCTGTTAATTTTTCAAATCAAAGTTGTAGTGTTATTTGTTATATAGTGATATTTAATTGTGTTTTATCGTTTTATATTAAAATTCCGAAAATACCGGTATCTATAACACAATACGGCCGCCAGCCCAACATTAGATAGTACATATATGCTGCATTAATGGTGCACAGGGTTAGAGGTCTCCTGGATTACATATTTCAAGTATAGTTGACATATTATTAGAATAACTTGTTTAATACTTGTTTAGTGTATGTTTAAAAAACGAATATAAATATATATTTTCTTTTTAACTTCAGCTCCCCGAACGCCCCATCGCATCTGCAGTAGACAAGTATTTATTATTTGCATTAAACCTGCACATAAATGTTAACCATGTCAATAAATAATATTATAATTTCTATGTGGGTTATGCAAAATTACTAAGACAATCGTAATTAATATAACTTGATCGCGGTTTTATAATATATATTTATGCATATATTAAAACTGCTTAATTGGAGGACAACTTCCATTTGAATTAATTCGTGTTTATTTTATCATTATTATACAGCATGTATGTGTAACGATTCCACATTTTTTGCATAAAAAAATGTCCAACTATTCTAAATACTTTATATATAACCACCGAGACAAGTAAAATATTATAGTTTATACTTGACCTTTAAATAAAAAATTATTTAACGATAGAAATATGAATTAGTAATAAATAGTATTACAATATGGCCAAGGATAATTTGTATATAATACACAATATGTATTATATAACACTATACACGTAATACACATTCACACAACCAAATTAAAATTAAACAGACGATTCCACTTTCTCAATCTCATTCTCGGTAATATCTCAAAATTATCCATCAAAATCAAAATTCACACAAATAATCTTCTTCTTAAGCATATTTGGTTATACGGTATACAGTTCTGAGGCACTGACAAAAGATGCAAGTGTTCTAATTAAAAAATCCTTAGATACATAAAGTCATAACTAATGTGTCTCCTTATATCTCAAACCACGCCCTTCATACAGATTTCCACATTTCTAAAGTCACCGAAACTGCCAAGTTATACTACTTCAAATTCAGAAGTCGTCATCAAAATCAAACCATCATGTTAAAAAATTACTATCCATCTCCATTCCCGGAAACCCCAACCTAGAAGACTCAAGCGTCAACGGCCCCGAGACTTTAAAGATTAAAAAAAAAATATGCTATAATTAATTAGTAAATTCACGCCGAAGTACCTTCATTGGTTAGTTCTTCCTACAAGTCACGCAATACATTTAACTTAAAATAACATCAATTATGCTTATTATACTAGTATTTTTATGTATACATTTTATAAATTCATAATTATAATTTAAAAAAAAAAAAGAAAAAATGTGTAATACAGTATTGGTAAATTTTATGTCTAGAATAAAGTTGACCAAGATTAGGAGGAATCCACACAGGAATTTATTAGACTCGAAACAAAAATTATTTTACTAAATTAAAGATTAGAACATGTACTGCTTTCAAAGAGGAATTTTTTTTTTGTTGATATTTTTTATACTACAATTGTGTATTAAGATTAAAACAATATAAATAAATACATTATCTTTTTAATGTTTTAAGTATAAATAGACTGTCCGGGAATTAGATATAAAAAAAATCCCTCTTTTAAAACATAGTAAATGTTGTCGTTTTTAATTTGTAAGTACTTACTTGCTTACAAATTCGAAACGGTAAATTAAGAATTGAAATGAAATAACTTGGATATTACTACGAATTTATTTGGAGGGGACTAACAACGAATTCGAGTTGTCTTATTAATGTTATCAATCAAAAACTACTAAAAGCAAAAAAAAAAAAAAACTACTACTTATAGTTTAATTGTATTATTATCTACCGGAGTCGTATTTGTACATAGGTATTAAATACAAATTTGTCCATATTATATTGTATTTATATATTGCGAAATTCGGGTATAATCATCCACGTATAACGTATTACAAATGCTAATTTTGTTTAGCTATTTAATAGCACAATAGTATAATCGGTCGTGTTATATATTAACATTTTCAGATATATTACAAGAAGGACGAGGATAGTATAGTATATACCCGTGTGCGTGACATGCTTAAATACTAATACGATGATATTATATATACGTATGTCGTATATATATTTTAATAGCACCCATACTACCTAAGTACATTGTGGACATTAAGGCTATATATATATACGATTACTATCAAAATTACCCACAATTACGTTAGTAACATTTTTTCATTCACCCAGAGGCGTGTATAAAAGTATAAATTAGACGACTACCTTGAAATAATATTAGGTTTGTTTCCGGTGAAGTAAAATATAAAGCCATAAAGTGAATAATAATGACGTATGCCTAGTTATACAATTCTTCTAAAAGGGTATGCAAATCTGTGTAAAATGAAAAAAAAAAATGGATACTTAAATACATGCAAGTATAGTTACCAAACCTTACCCCTCATACCATACCTATTATAGTAATAGAACCAATAAAACATTTGGTCAATTTTTAATAATCAGTATTCAGTGATAATTGGTAGGGAAAATACATAATGATTAAAGTGTAATAAGATTTTTGAAAATATAGATTACAATTTAAAAAAAATCTTTATTTTTATAGTTATTTAATTATTGCAAAAAGTAAATATCGCTATTTTCAATTCATTAAAAAAATTTAATGAAAATATTAATATAAAAATAATTAATGATTACGTAATAGTGATAATTACGTTTTATGTTTTTATTAATTGTAAAATTATACTTGTACTACTATATGTATAATGTATGTTGTAATTCGACTTTACTTTAGGAAAAGTGAGTTATTGATTTAAAATTATAATTTAATCAATTTTATAAAACTTAAATTATTATTATTCATCGGCAAAGCGGTATTTAGCGAAGAAATTAATCAATTTTTACATTTTGAATGTCATGACGACAAATTTTATATAACTAGGTAACAAAATGAATTAATTTGCGCATCGAGTATAGAAAATAGTGTTACTAGTGTTGGTGGTCAGGCAGGAGGAGGTAGAATTTTGGCTCACGTAATTCAATTTCTCACAAGCTGTGCCAATGACTCCATTGACACTAGACAAAGATAAAAAAATTACATGATTTCTAATAGCATTTCCCTAACCGATTTTCTTAATTTGGTCATGGATGTTAAATATCTCGGACATTAATGTAATTTCTCAAGCCTATTGGCCATGGTAGTTATTTATATCAAATATTGCCTTTGACATTTCCTGTCAAATTCTATAGGTATATCTACATTATATATTTTACCTATAGAATTGTATATATATATATATAAAAAATATATAAAACCTACTATATATACTATATACAGTATGAATATTTTATTATAAAAACGGTAGAGCATAAGAATATTTCTTATTAAACGATATTAATCAAAAGTATACACAATAAGTCAATTAAAATTAGATTTCTTTGTGTGCAACGGAATGCACAAGGTACACTACTATAACAGTGGGGTATAGTTTAACGGTGAAACTTTTGTTTATGGACAATTTACGAGAAATGTGAAATTTGTCAAGTGATGTCTGCCCCATTGCGATTTACAAGATAGAATGTGAACACGAATAATGGACATTCTTCTGCTGGAGAATAATTTAAATGTGTCCATTATTACAAATGCACGTCTGTTATTGTAGAATATCTATATCGACTACCGGTGCTCCCCACCATAAGTATAACTTAAAATTAAATTATTTTAGAGATTTGTTTTGATAAAACAATAATAGTAAATAGAGACCAACTTTAAAAACAAAATTTACTGCCGCTGTTATTATTTGTATCTGTGGCAATATTGTTATTAGTTATTCACACGGTCGAGTCAAATAGACTCGAAATGAAATAAAGTGAAATAACTCTGAATTG
This sequence comes from Tuberolachnus salignus, assembly GCA_956483605.1. Taxonomy (NCBI): domain Eukaryota; kingdom Metazoa; phylum Arthropoda; class Insecta; order Hemiptera; family Aphididae; genus Tuberolachnus; species Tuberolachnus salignus. The sequence continues at coordinate 15,663,858 of OY101437.1, forward strand.
GACATATAATATATAAAAATAAACTAGGAACAACGGCAATAAGCAAAATATAGCTGATATAAAAGCTTTAAAATTATATACAAAAATGTAACATGATTAATATTAATTATTATTAAATGCAACTTAATAACTAGTCTCACAAATTATATATGAAACAGAATTAAAGAACTATTTTTATAGTTAATACTCTAATTATTGTTAGTAATCGCACATAACAAAAACGTATAAAATGTAAAAAGATGACTTTAAAGACCACTTGGGTAAAAAAAAATGACGTATTAGAGACTTGATTATAAAAAGTGACTTGTATCTAAAAAAGAGACGATACGGAAGCACCGATAACAGCAGAAGTACGTTTCTGTGTTCAATCAAACACAGCGGAAACTTTTTAATAGTGCAGGATATTCATAATAATTTAGGACAACTAAATATTTACCCGTAGTGTTGTATTATTTTAGTATAATGACATTGTTCACTGTATAGTATACGCGTTTTTCTAAAAAAATGTATTCGAATATTTACTAAATTATTAGCTGCAGCGGCAATCCTTCAATGAAGCACGACTTTGAATTCACATGTATAACAGTTAAAAATAATTTCGTTTTATCTATAATCAATATCATTAAATATATCGAGTGATACTAAAAAATCATTAGGGATTTCAAAATTAAAGACGCTGTATGTCCTCGGCCTTGAGGTACTAACTTAAACCTCGATCATTTCTTTACAACGCCAAAAAAACAAATAATACCAGTAATTTTATTATTATGTTTAGTAGATTTTTAAATTATACATTTTGAGTAAAAAAATTTATATAGTTTAGCATAAAACTTCAAATAAAACAGTAATTTAATATTTAATCATTTTTTTCCTCTTTAAAGTAGTAATTATTATAATACTAACAAAAATAATAACAACTTATATTATAGATGTGCTAAATACTTTTTTTAGACAAAACGATTTATAATCGTAAACGGTATTTTTTTTATTATTTTTAAAGTAAATATTTGGTAAATTTACTATTTTTTATTTTTCTAGTATGAATCATTTAATTTGTTTACTGTAACTAATCAGTAATTTAGTAATTACTGACTACTGATTCTTTTTTAAACTCTCTCCATCAAATATTTTGTCCTTCCAGTTCTGCACATACCTAAAATATGATCGGGTATACCATAATACTGTGTGAACCCACTCTGTCTGATATCATGTTCAATATGAATGTTGTTCATGGGCCAAAAAACATTGTTTAGTTACAAAAAGTATTTGCACGATAAAACAAATTTTTATGTTATTATTCCGTTTGTATGCAAATTTAAAAAAAATGTCACTCTATTGAACAGCAACACGCACGATAAATGATTATTTATTAAATTTAATACTAACATAATCGGTAATCGCGATTTTTTAACAGCATTGTTGTTGAGTACATGACAAAATAAAATCACTAGGTGACTCATTATAACGTTAAAATAACTAAGTATAATATGAAATAATGTTAGTAGTATTTTTTAAATAGTATATTAAACTCTACATGGTATTTTAAAATTAGAAGAATATTACCTACACAATACTAAAATATTTTGTATTGTATTTTATGTTTTTTTTTATCAAAAACCTAATTTAAGACAGACTAGCATATTATAATTTATGGATATATTTAATATTGTGATATCTTATATTTTCCATGTAAACAAAATTAATTATGAATACCGACAAATTAAAAAAAAATAGCATTATATTGTAGTAAGTATTATGTTCTGTTTATAAATAATTAATATTCTAGTAAATATGTTAATAAATGCCTAAAAAGAAAATTGTTAAATGTAGGTTCTTAATACTATATTATAATAACTACCTAATACTAGAATGTAATTATTGTAGGCTTGAAGTAAAAACTAATAAGTAGTAATAAATTCATTGTTTTTCTGAATTAAACACTGCATAGTGTAAGGTTACATTAAGGTCTGAAGCATTAATAATTAAAGATTGATTTCCCATTAAAAACACCTTTTCCATCATTATTTTAAAAATACATTAAATATCAGTGAATTAGCAAATTTTAAAAAGTATGTTAGCGATTTTATGTTTAAAATAAAACTAGTGATTTATTATGTTTTGTTTGTTTGTTAGTTGTGTTTTAGTGTTTAAAGCAAAGCAATTGGGCAACATAATTTCTAATTATGTTTATTCTTAAATTAATAATACTTACTTGTAATATTAAAATTAAAAAGTTATTTATAAAATTTAAAACATTAATACTGTATTATTATTTATTATGGTTTAAAGAATGTAATTTTTTAGAAAACAAGATTTTTTAAAATAGAAACCTCACCATATTCCTCGCATTAACAGTTCCAATAACCCTGGGAACACCAGGTCATCTGTACCAGCGAGCCATTTACGTCCAAACATTTGCATAGACGGCATCGTGGTAGTTCGACGCCCTGCAAATAAAAACATTTTAAACACGACTTTTATATTGATTGTTGGTATTAAAGGTTGATATTCTACCCGGTATTATTTGGATACTGTAATTGGTCTAACAAAACAATTAGTAAAAATTTTGAGTTTTGAATTTTTAAATTCCTGGTAGAGCAATGGACTTACTTGTTTTGCCATACAAATTCTTTTATATTATTATCTAGGTTTATGTAACTGTGATTTAGAAGGAAGAAAAATATACAATAGTTGTACAAAATAAGTATTATTTATACTTGTGTTTTTGTTGGAATTTATTTAAAATTTGTGAAAAATCCAGCTTAATCCTTAGTTTTTAGTTATTACTTGTGTTAATTAAAACTCAGTTTAGCCATTTTTAAAAAATATGGTTTTTATTTTCTCTAATAAAATATATTTTGCTATATTGGGAGTTTGGACAATTCAATTATCAATTTATGATGACAATTATGATTAGTGTCCTTTTGAGACGAGTTATTTATATCTACAAGATATTAAGACTTATGGTGATAGATACTTATAAGTAATACACTAATTATTGGGCTATTTTCAAAAGTACCAACATCCCTAAAAAAAGTCTGGGCAAAATAATTTTACGTTCTCATTTATTTATATGTTTTATTAATTTATTATTATCCAGAATAAAACCACAACAGCCTTGAGAAACACCGATTATAAACTAACCGGATTTAAAAAAAATATTATTTATGAAATAAGTATCTTCAGATGGGTAGTATAATTAAAATTTTAAACTACACATTTATTTTCAATATTTCGACAAACAGTAAAAATCCAGATATAACAACGATTGTATAATAATTAAAAAATAAATATTAATTCTTCGATTTAAATGTTTCCCTTCATAGAGTACCTCCCCAAAAATTATATTTTGTACTCAAATCTCGGCGTATAATTTATTAGTTTAAATTTAATTATTGTGCTTAAAAGAAGCATTTATTTAAAAATCTGTACATTAATTTAATACAGTAAGTAAAGTCGACTAAACAATATAGTTTTAGCTGTTTAAAAAAAAAAAGTTTTGAGCTCGGTACCTACATAGTAATCATCATAATCTAATCGTAGGAATTTAGTTATTTAATTAGTGAACCTCACTAAAAATCATTAATTTATCAATTAATCCGAAAATATATTATTAGTGATGTAAATTAGAAAAAACCGCCTTGAACTGATTATATTTTTGGACCAAGTATGTTTACATTTTAAAACGGCTAGCCTAGTTATTTCAACTAGTTTTGAATGCTCTACGATGATATGTGAACAAAGTATGCAAGTGCTGTTTATATTAATAAAAAATGTTCGTTGGTTAAGGTACAATTTTATTTTAATGTTATGTATATGTAGTAGGGAGCGGAAAAGAATTTAGCTTATCGCACCATCCACGACTGAACGTTTATATCAAGGAATACACAATAACAGAGCTATTTTGTTTTTAAGTGTAACAGAGATAGTATTATGATCAATAGACCAAAATAATAATAATAATTCTGTGTAATGTCTTGCTTGAATCGGTTGAAAATGAGCTAAAAAATTGGAATTACTTTGGGTAATCGTCTATTACTTGAGATATTATTATTAATAGTTTTTTTTTTTTTTTTAATATACGAATATATATATAACGTATATAAATATAACTAGTTACTTATAACCGGAAAGAGTTGAGTAGAATGATACTGTTTCAAGTTTATTCAGTACGAGTTTTATATCTGTGTATTATTATATAATCATGACAGGTCCAACATACATGAAGTAAGAATTTTTTTTTTTTTTTTGTATCAGTATTCGTGTATACAGATGATTTTCCGTTGTTATATTATTATGTAAAACGTTAGTTAGTTGAAAAAGTGGATTTGGTTGACCTTTAAAATTATTGATTAAGTTTACTGAACTATCTCGATAGAAGATAAATGTGGGTATTATAAATACTGCATCGATTATCGTCATTACTTATAGCTAGTTTTAAGTGATATCTACAAGATTATAGATCGTTTAATCGACTATAAAAAAATATTATAAACATTACATTAGAATTTTAAAAAATAGTATTATTATTCATACATATTTATACAGTAGATATATAAAGTACGGTATAAATAAATGGGTTTTGTGTTAATGTGTCCTTGTTTTTTTTTTTTTTTTTTTTTTTTTTTTTTTTTTTTTTTTTTATAATTGTTATTATTATAAATTATCCTGGTTGAATAGTTTGTTTTAAACAAATACATTTATTTTATACCACAATAATATAATGGACTCGTTTTTATAAAAATTTAATTTACCTCTAGTTGTTGAATTTTAGCTCGGAGTGTCATAATACATATTGCGTTGTTTTATGGAGTCTACATCCTTTGAAATGACTGCATCTAAAAACAAAAATTTAATTTGACAACATTAAAACAAAACAAAAATTAAATGAAATAGATCAATAGCTGGATGTATTACATCCATACAATCATAATTACCGAACTAAATTACCTAAAAACATTCTTGGTGTGGAATGAAAGTAAATTCACTTAAAACAATCTTCAAGGGACCTAGGGGTACCAGATAATTATAAGACGATTTAGTTATTACGAGTGATTCGCTATAGGCGAATGTAGAGACAGGTTTTAATTTCAAAATTACATCGCTATTTCCGGACTAGCGTTGTGAACAACATCTTTATAAGCAAATTCAACTATATTTCTAAAAAAAAAAAATTATAAACACGTGCAATAATGAAAAAGAAAACATAAATTCCGGAACTAAACTAATCTTTACTTTCTCCAAAATTGAGCAAAATATTGATTCGTGTTTATTCATTTTCCGTCACATTCATTGTATGGTAGGGGGTACCATAACATACGTTCAAAAAATAAAAATCGCAATAACAATAACTACAAGCAATTTAAATAATCAATAATTGACCATAATGTTCCTATTTATATTATTTAGTAGGTTCATAAGTTTATATAGTTCCTGGATGTTACGTCTCCGCAAAATTGAATTGATATTATATTTAGAAAACATATTTTATAATTCGTTTAAGTATTGAATTTAACAAAAGTACGTAACACAATTATAATATGCATTAGAATAAAATATGCTGTCACGTGATAAAATCGACTAAGTCTATGGTTCTAAGTGCATTAAATAATAAATCATACGGCCAACAAGTTATTTTGTATGGTGAGACATGAGACATGAGTCATGAGTTTATGAAATTATAAATTACTTCAACATCGATTACCCTAAAAATCTAAACAATATTCAAATAGAACATTTTTTTTAAAAAATTAGTAAGTACCTATTATAATAAAAATAATAAAAACAAAATAGATTTGATAATGATAAATTCAAATAAAAGAGATTATTATTCCAAACAATTGTTTAAAATTGTAGATTATATTTTATAATAAATAAAATATTAATCATATTTGTATTAACAAATGCTTAGTCAGATCAACACTAACATATATGGCTCATAGTTATTTCAATTAGAAAAACCTAATAAATGATTATATAAATATGAGTCATGCACTGCAATGCATTGCAAAGTAAAATTTGTTATTCGAAATAGGGACTGACTCAATGGCCAACTAGCAAATCCTCAATGGATAGTGAAAGCAAACTAAAAGTTGTCAATGATTAGTGGTCATTATCAAATAAATAAAAGGTCACGGGTAAATATTTCAAATTATTCGTTTTCACTAAGTAAATGGGATTAAAATATTTTAGATGGTTTTTAAATTTGTGTATTGTTCTGTTTGTTACACGATTTCATTATCCATTACATAGTTGGCTGTAACATAAACATCAGGGGAGGTTGCTTGTATATTTTATACTACTTGGAAAATAGACCCAATACGGTTTTTGACAAAGTTAATTTTTTTTTTTTTAATTTGATAAAAATATACTAGTAGAAATCTGAAATTTTACTAAGTACTTATATTATTATTTCAAAAATTTTTAAATAATAAAAGACCTTAAACTAATCTTAGATTGTTTAAGGATTTACTACCATTTTTCTGTATAATATGAAATAATTTGATGACTGGTGTAGGCAGTTATTTATAAAAAATATTGTATTTTTTTATTTTTCATACTAATAAGTACTATAAAAAATTTACAATTTTATTAGTATAGTTTTAATGATTTTAACCAAAAAAATAATTTGCAGTAGTAAAACGTGTGTGTATTGAAAAATACAAAATAATAATTAAATAACTCCCCAAAATACACGTTCTAGACGCTCAAAAAAAAAAAAAAAGAAGAAATCAAATCGAATTTGTATAGGTACCTAACTATTTATAACTTGTTAATATATTGTAAATTTTCATTTATATTAAATGCACCGGACCCGTAAACTTGTAATGGACATCAGGTTAGTTTTGTCAATGAGTACATTTTTTAAATTGATAAAAATAATAAGTATATAATGAAAAATATAAAATAAATACGTGTAATGCGTTTGTCGATGACATAGTTGCATCACGTGTTTGCGAGAGAAGGGTGTGCTACTGTGAAAGTTGTTAGGTCAGTGTTCACCTTCAAAGGACACGCATAGTACCTACCTCTCGTATGTTCGCAGATCTCTATACGCACAGAAAAGATGAATCTGATTGAATTTAACCGAAAACCAAATATTATTTAACATTAAAAATACAGTAAAGTTTAAATGGCAACTGAAAGAAAGGGGGGTGGGGGTATAAGGAATGGGCATAAGGTAATTTAATGGTGGTAATATTACAGTAGTTGTTAATACTAAAATTTGAAATGTTCAAACAAATCACGTGATCAATTAAAATGTATTGCATAATAATATATATAGAATATACTGTTGTATATTTCGTGAATAAAAAATACGGCTATATATATATATATATATATATATATATATATATCTATATATATATATATGTTGGTCACTTTCTCGCCACGTCATGGCAACAGAGCAACAGCAGCTATAGTTATATCGTATAGAAGTATTAAATCGTACGTACGGGATAATAATATTATTATATTTACAAATACGAAATTCGTCTGTAACACGGTGTATTTAATCCGGGGATGTCAATACAGTTATTATGGTAACACAGGTGTTATTTTATACCGAGCATTTTTAATGGTTTTTTTTATTATAGTTTATTGTATTGGCATGCTCGTTAAAACTGCAGAACGATGGTAATAATACAATTGTATTTTAAAGTACAGATCGAGCTATATCAAATGCGAAGAATTAAAATAAATGATTTATATTTAGAAAATAAATAATGCGATTGAAACATATAGAGAGAAGTAGGGGTTGACAATATCGTCGTGCTTCGTTTATCTTGGCACAGAAAATTGAAATTTTATTATATCGTTGGAATTATCATAGTGCTTATAAATAATTTTTTGACATTTGAACCAAATAATATTATCTTAATATTAAACTGGCGATTTTAAATTAATTTCTTAATATTGCTATTTCTCAAACATATCTCCGTATAAAGCGTTTAAACATTTTTTGCTGGTAAAAAAAAAAAATGGTAAGTAGTTCAAATTATTACACAAATATTATAGACCACATAGTATAATAGCCAAAATTAAGATCCGTTCTGCTCACAATTTAAAGTTATGATCCTATACAAAAACTGATCCTAGAAAAACTGGTCTACGCAATTTGTATTTACATGCTGCATTTTATTTGCGACTACAAATATATGTTTAAGAGGCATCTTCAAAATTCGGTACCTTGTGTGATTTTTTAGATTGTATGTCCAACTGACTGGCATATATATATATATACTTTAAAAAAATAATAATAATATTTACACCTATTCAAGTAATAGTAAAATGTATTAGGTTTAATCTTTTGATGTTTAGGGATATTATTATTATTATTATTGAGATAACATGATTAGAGGCAAACCAATTATTTAGTAAAATGTATATCTAAACATTTTTTTTTTTCTAATTTCGAAATCTTAAATATTTAATATTATTTATTTAGTAACTATTTTGCTGACATTATGATTTCTTTATGTGATATTAAAATATCTAGTATTATTAATTATGGTAATTTTATATCTTATGTAATACAAATTGTTTAAAATATTTTCCGCCTATAACTAATTGTTAATTTTGAACAATAAATAATTATTATGTTCAATGGATAAATATTGTAACATCTTCTCACACTTCAGTAGCAATGTCTTTTAATTTCAAGGTCTAGGAGACTGTCTAGTAACTAGGCATGGTAAACATTTAGTTAAATAAGTGATGTTATGAAGATAATTATTGTTAAAATATTAAATACCAAAGGTATTTAAATAACAACACTACTAATATTAATATAATTACAACCTATTACACATTATATGTAAGTACATGACTTTTTTACGACTAGGTACCGGCTATATCCTGTGTTTCCTTATAATAACCAATTTGCTAATCTAATCACTAATCTTTTGCCATTCTCGCACTCCACTCAACAACATTGTGGTTTCCTCTATTTAAAAATCAGTTCTTTCTTCGTGCAATATTGCTTACATATGTCCTACTTGAAGTGTGACAATTTCTCAGAACCACTTTACCAGTGTTTTCACAAGTATAGTTTTAGTATACAGAAACTAAAAACATAGCAGTCTGATCGTTGAAATATAATTTTAATACACTCAAAACAAAATCTACTATTGCAATTTTATTTACACTTAAAAATTGAATTTTATTTAACAGCATTAACCATGTTGGCGAGCACCTACAAACATTTTTAAATAGTAATCAATTGTTTCATTTATTAAACAAACATTATCCATAATATTTAATTAGTCATAGTTTTTGCATATTAATGCTCCAATAAATTTAATATAGGTAACCAATTTTCTCATATTTTAATAAAACTTAATTTATTATTATTTTTTAAATAAATATCTTTCAGTATAAAAATAATTAATACATAAGTAGGTACCTAGATAAAAAAAAAAAAAAACATGTGTATGTAACATTCTATATGTTGGTTTTTATAATTAACACTTTAATATAGATCATAGGCACACCGTTATTTGATTAATAGGTTTAATATTTGGTAAAATAGTCAAGACTAATATGTATTACTAAAATTGTAAACTATTAATTGTTAAAATGAAATAATCCATAAGGTTTCTAATCTGATTTTATATTAATACTACTTACAATTATTATACAAATGGATATTATTTCCTATGTTTAAGAAATTGAGGACATATTTAAAATTCTAAAGCTGGATAAGACAGATATTTGGATAAAAGTTATCTCTTAAAATAGTTTAAATATATAAGACAATTTTTTTTTATGAAAAACATCTAATGGTTGTTACTAGAGAGGCTTTCCAGTGATTAATATTATGTTCAAATATTACTTATGAATTAGACAAATGTTAAATTAAGTAACAAATGTTACTTATGAAACTGTTTATAACAACATACTAGGTAGTTATTTAATATCAGATATTATGCTGTACAAAGTAATATTTTTTACACATAATTAATAACACAGGCAAATTGAAATTTGGATATATTAATTTTTTTTATGGTAATCAATGCCAATAAAAATAGTTAATATTTGATTTATTCATTTTATTCTTCTTACATCATTGCCAAATCACTTCACATTCCTTAGTCTTATACTATATTGCTTTTATATACCTATATCTATAACTTACACTACAATTCTACATTCCTAGGTTTTTTCACTACACCAATCCACTTCTTCCTAGGGCGGCCCCATGATCTTCTTCCTTTTGACTTTCAGTCCAGTGCTAGCCTAATTGTTACATCTTCACTATGCCACATTAAAACATAGTCACTAGTGTACCTCATTGTATAGGTTAAATTTAAAGACACAAGAGAGAATATGTTTTAAGATCTATTTATACAAATAAAAACAATTTAATTGAAACGTTTTACATTTTTTTATATTGAATTTAATAAACTGGTGGTAAGATTAAGCATAAAATAATATGTAAATTGTCAAAAAAGTTACCGTTGGGTAATTCCATTTAATCAATTTTTCATTTTCATAATCTATACCTTCTCTTGTGTGCTTATTATAAATACATTTTCACATTATACATATTCAAATAAATGTTGAAAATGTATATATATATATATATATTAAATTTGAGATACATAATATAATATTTATATACTCCGATGGAGTTCTTCTTCTTTATAATATACCTAAGGTATAAGTAAACATTTAATACCAAACACAGTATTACTTTTATTTTATTTTTAATGATGATTATAGCTTATAAAGTTGTATTTATGTTGATTGGTATATCACAAACAATATTTTGCAGAGTATTTCGACCATATCAATTCTTTTGGTTAAAAATTATGTGTAATTTGATTTGTTATATATGTTAATAACAATAACATGTTTTGTGAGTTTAATTGAAAATGAATGCAAACAATATCCCAACATCACATTATTTGTATTAATAAAGTAGTACTTATAGAATAATTAATAAGAATAAAATATATGATGGGAAAACTTAAACTTAGCATTAGATATTTCACGGAGCATTAGGGAGAAATAGACGCAGAATATAAATAAAAATGTTACCTATTCATTTTGTTTAAAAACATTAATACCTATATATTATATCTGAGTACAGTTTTACTATTAAAATAATGTATTACATATTTGTACAGTTTGGTAGGCACAGAATAACTAGAAGACAGTTAATATTATATCAGCTTAATAACTATGTCTGTTGCATTTGAATAAATAATTGAGAGGGGGAAGTTTGTAATTGTATTTAGCTAGTGCTACGGTAGGTAATTTATTTGGATTATATAAATATATACACATTACAAATATACGCATAGGTAGATAAATATTTATTCAAGTTCTAGAACAACTACAGTACTCCAAGTACTAGGTAGTCTACTAAGGTTAAAATTATATTCACGTGTTAATTTAAATATAGCGTAAACAAGGTAGGCATGATAACATATTTGACTATAACTAATATTTAAAAAATATACACATAGACGGAATTATATTATTCATGTATATTATATACCCTAAAGAATATTTTATATTTTATTTTTTATATACATAAACCCTCGAAACTGTAAACGGTTACATTTGTTTTCCAAATAGAGGTACTCCTCGATATATTAACGTAGGTATATCAGTTTAACGGACAATAATAGAGAATAATAACAATAATAATATTAATTGTTATTAATATAAGAACGGTTAAATGTACGGTACTCACCGATGGTCCACTATCGTGTATTATTACTGTTATTACGATGACGCGCGTTCAGTACAATCGTTTAGTCAATTTGTCTTCATCGCCGTGTTCAATACTATCGGTATGCCGCGAAGGTAGTAAAAAAAAAAAAAAAAAGCTATTGAGCGACCTACTTAGTATAAAAAAAAAAATCGCATTTATTGCACAAAATTTCACCAAACTAAAAACACGCACGTCGATTGTACGGAAACGATTATTGCAAATAAAATCAAATACAACGGGTTACACTTTTAACGCGAAAACCGTTTCGAATTCAAATTGACCGTATTATTATTTAAATAATAATATTTGTTTTTAAACTGTAAAAATTGATAAAAATAAAAAAAAAAACAACGCCAACAATAATAATGATAACAGACTATCAGCGAAAAGGTCGTACCGACAACTGTTGCGCACGCAATCGCGAGGCGACTAGAAAAGTAAAACCGAAACAGAAATCGTGCGGCCGGGCGGCACCGGGGTGGAGGTAAAAGATACACGATTCGCGGCGACGGCGGCGGTGCTGCGGCCGACTACCACGGCGCGACGGCGGACGACCGGAACACCATAAAGAGAATCCCCCCCCCCCACCGAATACTATAACAGTGGTGTCCACTCTTCGACTCGCCTATTTTTTCATCGTTGCGAATTCCCCCCCCCCCTCGCACACCGCCGTCGACAACGCTACCCGAACTGTAGACGTCATTTATTCAACGAATAACATAAATATTATTATTATTATTGTTTTCCCGACGCGCGTTTGTAATATTATAATGATGTGCCGGCGGGGATAGTAATAATTTGTATAACCATAGGCGGTAAATACTACGAGGGGGAGTATGTGGCTGCCAACCCCTCCCACCCGCGGATGTAAACCTCTATGAATATGACTATAAATGTGTACGCGTCTTAAGACCCGGTCCGGGGTTTAATCCTATAGTAGTTGGAAATAGAGACGTACGTCGGACGTCGTTAATGGCGACGTTAATATCGGCCAGTCCCGTTGGCGTATAGAAGAAGCGGTATTATTTAGTTTTAGTATTAAAAAGAAAGAAATATATTGTTCGTGACGTTGTCGTCATAAGCGGAAATTAGGGGACGGGGAAGGGGCTTGGGAGGCAATGTCCCCTAAACACAAACAAACGGAGAAATTAGCCTCCCTTTCAGCGTCGGACTGTGCCGGCGAGTTACCGATCAAAACTCGGAGGGCCGTTCAAAATAATTGATTCATAAGCCGATTTAGGAAGATACAGTGAAATATCGATAAGTCGTAATACAAGGGAAATGCAATTTTTTCGACTTAGTAAGGTTTTCGAGTAATCAAGGTATTTGGTGAAAAAAATTTGACCTAAAGTGTTTTTAAAATGTATTATGTGTACACACGTATTATTATTACAATTATGTATTATTATTGTTAAGAAAAATATGATACATACGTACATGTGTACTTTACAAGAAATATTTCGTTATCTTACTTTGAGTTTTGTTTCTGCACATGGTCTTATCAAAAGTATTTTCTACCACATTTAAAGCAGAGTACACTTTATCGTCCACATTACTAGACTGTTCGGTGAATGTCCTTAGCAGAGCGTGTGCAGTTTTTGCTCGCTTCACTGAAACATGATGTACTGGTTCAAATGATTCCTCGTCGACGTCATCAATATTTGCAGTGCCACGAACGGAGTAGGTTATATCCGTCGTCTGTCAGAATACCAGAAACAGCGATGTCTTCGTCGATTCCAACATAATTTTCAAATGTTTCTTTAATGATTTCGTAATGATTATTTAACATGTCCCATTCTCTATCCGCAATGGTATTTTCGATAAGTATCGCATTGATACCTATGACACATTGTCATCTTTTTCAAGTAAAAATCCACACAATCTAAAGCAGTTCTCGATTGTTGTGGTAGTTACGTTTCATCGCGATTTATCCACAATTCGCCTAGCTTGAAGAATATCGATTGAAGTAGATCCATATTCGTCATCCATATCGTTCATAATTTTTCTCATTATTTCTTTTCTTATAGAGCGAGCATCTTGAACGTTTTTATAATTTCTTGGTCCAAAGAATGCGATTTTAAAGTGGTATTTGGCGGCAAAAATTTTACCTTTACAGCTTGACAATTCGGTATAATATTGTGAGCTGAGCAATTGTCTATAAACAATAACAATTTTCGTTTATGCATTTGATTGTAAATTTGTAATAGTTATTCCGCAAACAGTTCACTAGTCATCCGTGCTTTCTTATTCGCTGTATATTTAGCCGGAAAAGATTTGACACCAGCAAAACACCTAGGTTTTATCGAATTTTCCGATTAATACAGGTATTAGTTTGTCCGTACCAGTCATGTTTATAGCCAGTAATAGTGTGAGTCGTTCCTTGCTATGCTTACCTGCACTACATTTCTCATTTTTGATTGATAAAGTTTTATTTGGCATACATTTATAAAATCAGTGCAGTTTCATCTGCATTTAATATATCGCTAGAATTATATCCTGCCAGTAGCTCAATCAAATTTATTTCCATCCATTGACAATGCCATCAATGACAGCTACACTTTCACCGCACACTTTTCTAAAATCAATATTATGTGGTTTTTTTTTAAATTTTCAATCCACTCGATATTAATGTTGAATTGTTCGTGGTTTAGTGATTTTGCAAAATTTTAACTTTTTCTTTTACAATATGACCCTCGATACTGACATTGGCATCTCTGTGCACTGCTTAAACCTCTTAACTACACATTCTTATACGTCTGAAAATGCAGGGCCTCTCTTCTTCTTCCGATCTGTTGAAAAGTTCAAATCAATTTCTTTTTTTTTCATTATTATGGTAGAAAGTGTGCTTGCTGGTATTCCAAATTCTTCAGCCATATTCTTCTTCTTCCTTCCACTTTTTACTGCTTCAAGAACCCTTGGTTTTTCTCACACATTTTTCTAAAATTATATATTAATTACATTTTCAAATACATATTTAAAAAAAAAAAAAATTTAGCGTCTTACGGTATGGCACCAGCCGCAGTTTGGCCACCCCTGATATATTATATAGCGTGGCTTTATAAACAAGACGGACCATGGATGGTTGTGATGCGGAGGGGGGGGTGTCTGGAGTCCTTGACAATTTTTACCAAAACCGTCATATATACACATTTGAATAAAAGTAATTTTACAATAATAGGTCAATATATAGGTATATTATACAAGGAAGGAAATACATATTTTGTTAGTAGTTATTTATACAATGAAAAAAAAAATAATATGTATTTAATGCAGGGCTATAGAAGTATAGAATACTTCCAGGCGAACTAACTTAGTCGTTTTGTACAAATTTCAAGTTATTATTTACCTGTTTGTTTTTGCATTCATTTATAATTACGTATATTCCTACTTGATATTAGTGATGAGATAAATCCGGATTTTTGGACTTCGAAATTTATTGTAAATCCGGATTTTTATCCGAATCCAAATTTCAGTTTTTAAAACTGTAATTTTATATTCTTTAATTCATTTCTCATATAAATATTATTATTATCTTATTGTTAAGAGCATTAAATACGTTTTTACAATTAAAAAAATATTACACATTTATTTTTTAAAAACAAGTACAACAAAAATAATCATACATTTTACATTCTAATTTAGATAATTTATTACTAGCTGATCCAGCAAACGTTGTTTTACTCATACAAATATAAAATTTCGGATTTTGGAATCTGAAATTCGGATTTATTTGATTTTTGGATAATCCGGATTTATGTTACATCACTACTTGATATATCCAACATGTGATACCCCACACGTGTCTTGTATAGTAAGTCTAAGTCTATAAAAGCTTTAATAGTGGAGTACAAAATACGTGTTTACTGTTTACGAGTGTTAAGACTGTTAAGAGTAATTTTCAAAAAAAGTAACTTTTAACTCAACTTATTCAAATTTATTTATATAATAAAATTAACTTTTACTTAGTTTAGATATTTGTTGTTTTTTTTGCAGGATAACTTAACTTGTTTAAACAAATTGGTTAACTCAGCCAGCTTTGATTGTAGGTTTTGAGTTAATTTAATAGCGAGAGAGGGGGGGTAAACTCTACTTTGGATTGGAAAAAAAAACCAGTAAAAAAAGCCTACAAATGTATCTAATACGATACATGTGATTTATACGAATCAGAATTTATACGAAGTTAGTAATAATAATTTTTTAAAGTCTTACACTTATCTATTGCATGACGAGGATACTGAACATATTGTAACCTTTAACCGATTACTAAATCACATGGCGCAAATCGTCCGATTCGTCCTGTTCCGGTTCTTCTGTCTGGTCCCCGGGAAGAGAAATCGCGCGATTGTCCAGTGTGCCGCCCAAATACATAATATGCTCTCGCTTCATTATTGTCCTCAGTCGTCACCTAAAATTAAATTGTTTGTAAACACAATTAATATTAAACACTGAATAATAATCACAATTTCGCCCTAAGATTATTATTCAATTGCGTCTATCATCTAATTTCCAAGGGAGTGAAGGGGAGTCGGTCGGAATCAAAAACGAAAAGGTATTAATGATAAATTGTCTAATATTTTTGCTAATAAATATCTAGTAAATTTTTAAACTCGTGTCAACTTGATACTTACCATTGTATCGTACAGATTAAGCGCAAATACTCTCATAGTTTTTTTTTTTCTTCAATGATAAATTTAACCAGAAATTATATGCAATTTAAATTATATAATAAATATATATATATATAAAATTGTTTTAAGAAGTAGTGGCCATATTATATGTTGTAGTGCTGTATACGTCATAGATATATCTAAACGATAATTAAACTAAATGTCATTCACGTAAGTGTTACCGCTTAATGGTTTGGGTCGTCGCACCGCATAAAATCTATAATATTGTAGGTACCAACGCACATATTTCGCCTGTATAGGAATATATTCATATAACTCGAATGAATCGCATCAAAAGTGCACAAATCAAGTATTGATAATATTGCTATTGATTAAGTATAATTGTACGAAATATAATGGATCGACTGATTAATATAATATATTGAAATATTAATGTAATTATTTATTGACATAGTTTAAATATAAAACAATAAAATGAAATAGAGTAAAAATAGTATTCTTACGGACGTGGTGGTAATCTATTTGCGATGATAACAACATTGAAGTGGCACTTTCACTTTTTAATGTAAAATTTTATCGGCAGACGCTAACAATGAACGGTCAACGTTCTTATATATTATTATCATACATTCGAATACATTCGATGGATTTCGGGTATAACGAGCCAGTAAATCGTAAATTCAACTATGTGTTTTACAAACTCATTTCTATTTTCAGTGGTAATAGTAAAGGGATTGAGTTTATTTTTCCAGAATTATATAAATCAGTATACTGTGGAGGGATCCAACTCCCCACTCCCTTGAAAGTACCACCCACCCTTTCTAATGCTCCTCCCCCCAAACAAAAAAAAAATATTATCAGCTCTCTCCTCTTTGAAAGTTTTTCTACGATCTATATTTTTCCTTAAATTAGACTAATATACTTAACATTAACTTTACGTGCTATGGCTTCCTCCCATGGTTGTTTCAAAAGTATAAAAAAGGATACTTTCACAATCTGTCGTGAGCATACTTTTTTTTTTTTTTGGGATGGGGGTGAGTTGTTGTTTTGTAGTTATATACAAGCATGTACAAGCCCCCCCACCCCGGGCATAAGGTGTTTGGGGGGGCTAATGGAGACTTTGTTAAATCATGAACTATGAATACATCTTTTCAGAAATCTGTAGGAATAGAAGTTATCAATTATAACGACACACTTTATGGACCTGAGTGAGTTAATAGTAAATAATAGAATTGTATTTTATAAAGGGTATTTGTCATTTAAACTGAAAGTGTATTACCTCCCCCCATCCTCCCTGCAGTAGACGAATAAAATCAACCACTATATTCGTGAAACGATTATTGTTTCCAACAGTTGTTAGGTGGCATAGTGGTTAGGCGTTAGGTGTTTCAGATCAGGTTATATTGGTTATGTTGATTCAATTTCCAGTGGCGTAATCCAAGTAATGACTCATTTTTTTTTCTCGTATTTTCAGGACAGATGCTGATTGGATTGTTATTGAATATATTCGGAAAAATTGAATCGACATATATTATATAATCAACATACCATAGTCGTCCCAAAATCTACTTATATTCGGTGTCGAATGGTGTCATTTTTGTCAATCAAATCAACTTTAAACCCATTTGTGGACAAATAGGTTAATCAAAATCGAATCAACTGGTTTTTGCGTACTGGGATTGTAATTGTAATAAATTGCATATTGTTAAAACTAATTGGAGTTTTAATGTTAGATATACAGCCGAACATAATATAATGCACGAATGTTTATAAGACAAAGGAGATGTTTTTTATACGATTTGAATTTTTATTCGGTTTTTACTGCTGCCCTCGTCATGTAGCAGGTTCCCAGGTTCTATATTTTTTTTTAACGTCAATATAAACCACCTGAAACATATAAAACCGAACCAATATAAATATATAAATATAATTTATATAAGTATTTGAATTAATAAAAAAACCGGTTTGAATATTTAACATTTAATTTTATCTAATTGGTTATTTTTATGACAAGTCACGATACATACCTATACTGGTTGCGAATATTAACGATTGTTTAATATATTCAGTCGTAGCATATAACCTTCAATTTAATTCGAATTGTTTTTTTTTGGGCAATTTAATGAAATAATAACACGTATTAATGTATTATATTATATAGTGCGTTTTAGTAATTTTCAAAATGTTTAAATGTATTTATTCTCTTCATTGGAAACACTTGATTTTATTATCGGTATTCATTCATTCGAACGAATGTGAAATTTTAGGAAATAATTAGATCAAACATAGACAATTTTAAACGCTGTCCCGGATAATATCGAGTGAATTGAAGAAATACACCGTAGTCTAAGTACAAAAGAATAATGCCTACACAATAAAAATGCATGTGTCTGTTGCATTTGACCCGGTTCAATTGCCGCGTTCGGGCGCATATAATATAAAATCGTAAAATAACCCCTTTTTTAAGGGGGGGGAAATAAGTATAATAGGAATAGGACAAATTCAAAGAAAAACAAAAGCCTATATACCAATAGGAAAAGTATACAAGCGCAATTGTCTCAACAACGATAGTAATATAATCGGCTGTCATCAAACGGTTTTCTAACGCAATCCTGGATTTATCATAAATGGCATTCGGTATTTTAAAAAAAAAGGGTAAACTAGATTTATTCAATTTTTATTCGTATAAAATCAATAACCGGTTATCGTAGTCTAAGTAAGCGGTTCTCAAACTTTTTCGCGGAGTCCTTATTAATTTCTGAAAAATAATCTACGGAGCCCCAAAAACTATAGTAACGTCAATTTGATAAAAATGGCTTGTGAATTGAATTACTTTTAAATTTATTTTCTTATATATATATTCATTATTCATATATTATACAATTGTATAAAAAGAAAATGTTTTTTTTTTTTTTTTTTACATAACTTCTGGTCCATTCTGCTAACAAGAAATTTAATGTGGCGGTATCCTTCTGTTTCCACGTCGGCAATTAACGAGCCAGTATTTGGAATACTATGTCCGAACTGCCACCGTCAATTATTAGTCCTTCCATTGTCGATAGTTCTGCTGCAAAACTCGCCAATAGTGGTTGGTGTAGTAGCTGTCGTCCTCGGTCCGTTACTCCCTTTTAATCGACTTTTACGGATAATTAGGAGTCAGCCAGTTTCTGACCATCGACCACCGGGGGGGAAAAAAAAAACAACAAAATATTTAAAAAAAATAATATACATATATATAATATTTATTCTTAATTAATAACTTTTAATGTGTACAAGTGCAGTACGTATTTACATAGCAATAAACGCACATATATGTAATTGTTTCGGCGATGAATGACATAACTGAAATTATCATAAATGTAAAATAAGCGATAAAAGCAAATTCGCCGACCACCTCATATATAATCTGGGTTTCAACTACGAGACAAAAACTGAGTATTTAAAAAAAAAAAAAAAAAAAGTGTATAAACGTAAAACACTATTATAATAATAAGCGTTAAATTATTTTATTCGGGCCCAAGTAAACATTGTACCTATATAAATGTAGCGATGCCACCGATAATAATAATTGATATCGATTAATTCCTAGGATGTCCGCGGAGCACACGTTGAGCACCGCTGATCTAAGTGAACGTTATAAATATTATACAACAAAGCTATTTTGTTTTATTTGTAGCCAGGAATCGAAATTTTAAATTCACCAATAACCCGTCACTGTTCAAATACACGATATTACAATTAAGTAAAATATGACAAACTTTTTGGTACCTCTATACAATGGCGGAACCAGGGGGTGGTTTGCGGTTTGTGACCTCCCCCCGAAATGTCTTTTTAAAGCCAATTTTTATGTTATTGTACAGTGTACGTTTTTAACATTTTTATTAGTGTAACTACGTATACACCCCCTCCCCAAAATAAATCGTACTTATACCGCGTCTATAGGCACGACTTATATTACACCGAACAATTTTGTGCGTTTGCGAACGAGAAATTATAATATGTATTACGTTCTAAAAATCTAAACAGTAATCAAATTACAAATCGCTGATTTATTTTTCTAATTAATTACTCTACGAACTACATAAATTGTTAATACTCACAAGATTTGAATATAAATACATGGTTATTTTAAATAATAAAATGTTTAAATTTTGTTATTATCTGACAATTGTTTTATAATTTATAAAATGGAGTATTTCGTAATTTTGAAATCGTATTTTATTGGATCTCAAACACCGTACAGTCATCGTTTTTAAACGGAAAATAATAATAATAACAATAATAATGGGTCGTTTCCATCACTTGCAATAATTCGTGTAAAATATTTGTATACGCAATACTAAAATCCAAATATCTTCACGTTTCTATGAGTATTATTGACCAATGGTTTTGTTTTCATCATAGCGAATCATTTGATAATTTCCAATTAATCGTAACCTTGATAATAATCAACATTAAGCAGATCGCATAGCTGGTGTAACCGCAATGTATTAATTAATGTATTCACCATCACGGTCATTGGTTAGACGATTTACTATTTGATGTTTAAACGTAAATGGAGAACCCCATCTCATGTTGGGTAATTTGTTATTTTCACGATTAGTAACATTCGGACAAAATGACTCGTTAAAACATTACGACGTCCTTGCGAGGATATAATTTATACATTTTGTAATGCTCGTTTTGGGGTTGGGGGGGGCATAAGAGGACGAAGCTCCTCTACTATTTTTTTTCAGCGTCCCCTTACAAATTAATTCTATTGGGAAGGGGGGATTCTTTAACGAGTATTAAATTAATGATATTTTCATCAAATATTTATATTGCCGTATAATATATTCAGATAAATTGTATATATTTTTTTTTTTAGAACTTATCGTCTAATATATAATTGGCGTATTACTTTTACGTCTTCATTGTTTTATTATATTAAAGACGATTTTAGAATCATTCTGAGCGCAGCCAAAAATGTAATGGTTTTACAATGTTGTGTTTGTGTTCCGTCCATGGACAACTTTTCTACCGACGTCCTTCTCCGATTTGCAAGTGTTCAGAGAGTACCTCTGAGGTGGTACTAACCTAACCTAACCAGTACGGTCGGCATGGGACGTATGTGTAGCACACGCTCCTAAAATATTTTTATTTTAAGGAATACACTAAAATTATACACCAGGAGACCAGAAGCTGACGTCGTTTAATTGCGCTCGGGCGGATGTTCAGTGACACCTAGACACCTGTTGCGTAGTAGACGGCCGTAATTTCCGATTGTTGGAGAGTACTCCAAGTTCAGTCTATAAATCTCTAATCTAATACGTCATATGAGCTTTTTTTGTCGAGTATTGAATTTAAGTGGCACTTTAGTAAGGCCCTCTATTCAAATTCTTTGTTTCTTTCACTCAGAAACGTTTTTCGTTGGCAATGATTTGTGACGACTCCGCGGGGCATTGATCGCGATAATGTTGACCTGGTGGCCCAGTACGGGCCTGTTTCATAGGTACCACATAATTCAAGCTGTACATCAAATATGAACAATTTCAATACTGATGATAACGATTATCTATTTAATTAAAAGTTTCCGACATAGTATAATAATAGCAAAACGCGTCATCGTTGTGCTGGATTAAACAGCATAAAAAATGGGGGGGAGGGCGCGCAAAATGCAGGAATGCGATATTTCACTGTAAATTAAAAATCTGGGAAAATATTCCACACAAATTTACTGCTCAAGAAAATTATTACTGGCAAAGGAATTGTACATAAGTATAGTGATACACATATTATATATTGTATATCCATAAAACTATGTGTATTATTTTTCCCGAATATAATATTCTGTGGTTTATCATTCCTTACAATACCTTTCTTGTGTTTTAGTTTCCTGACTTGTACAGCCTTCATATAAACCAGAGGCACGCCTTCTCGCCCCCCCCCAGAAAATAACAAAATATGCAAGTATCCAGTTTTTTAAACTAAAGTTTGTTTACACAGAAGCAATAAGCACTATATGTTCCATGTTTGGGATTGTCACAGTGTTATTTAGGACCACTAACCAGTATAAAAAAAAAAAAAAAAAAAAAAACGATTTGATAATAGTTTCGTTTTGTCCTTCGCCTGACAAAAAATTACCCTATGGACCCCTCCCCCTTGCCTATATCGTGTCCCGATAAAAAATGTACGCGTTTCACTATTGTCGATTCACTGTACGACAACGTGCCAGGCGCGCACAAGTGTGATATTATTATTTGTCTCTTGGCAATTATTGCATAGTTTCTAAAAAATTATCGTCAATAAAATATAATGTAGAAACCATGTAGAGGTACAAACGAGTTAATATCATTTTTTCAATGTATAATAATATCTACCAAAAATTTGCGTACGATTACTTTGAGGTCGTGATTTTCTGCCCAAACGTGTTTATAAACCAATCGAATGCGATCGACTACGCTACTATGAAAAAAAATTTAAAAAAATGAAAAAAGGAAATAATAATAATATTCACGTATGGCGGCGGTAGGAAATTTGTTTTTGATTGTGTGTGGCGATTCCATATAATAGCTAAGATTATAATATGCGTGCCTACCTATTATTGTATCGTTATTGATTTCCCAGAGATTAACAACTGCAGTTTTACCAGAAATCTTGTTGCGATTAATAAAATACGATGAAAGATTTTTCGTTGCGTCTTGAACGTAGTCTGACGTGCATCGATGAGAGTTATTTTTTGATTTTTCCTTGTAGTTTCCTCAATAACTGCGAAAAATCGGGACTATTCACGTAACAACGATTCGCAGTTATTTTCGTTTTGTTTCTTTGTTGTAAATTCAATTGAAAACAATCGTAGAGACTTCTACATTCTCATTGACTACTTATTTATATTATTTTATTCTATATGTGGTAATTAGTTTGTAATTATAATGTTTTACATTTTCGAGTTTTTATTCGGTCTTTTGTGGTTAATAACTATATAAATATATAAATATATAAATAAATATATTTTCCATAAAGTTTATCATAAGTTGTTTTGTTGACTATATACAAATATCGATCATTGGTAAGTACGTTTTTTTTCTTTTTTTATAAGCGTTTGAAGTTCAGTTTTTGACGAAAATGATAAAAATCACAAGACTTTCGCCTTAGAATCTTTTTCGTTATCAACGATTTATCGTCGCATACGGATATAAATTAATGAAGTTTAATATTTCTACATCCATAAGCAATAAACCTTTTTTCCTAAATCTATAGTCATACGTTTCTAATAATAATTATTATTAATGATCGATTCGGTTACGTATAGGCAGGCCCTCGTTGGCAATTAGACGTCATACTTATTCGTCTAAAAACATTAGCTATATAAAGTATCTTTGAATAAAATTGGCGAAGATTAATAACGTTTGACGGTTACGGTTATTTATTATTAAGCGTAGTATATATATATGTATATATATATATAAAAAAAAAAAAAAAAACATAAGGAATAGATTTAGGTAGGTACGTAGGTATACGATATTATTATTTATTAGCACTATTTTTTATTCTGCTTGCTTTGTTTATGTTGAGCACATAAAAAATAATAATTAATAAGCATACAACGCGGTGTGTAATGTTACGAATTAAAATTAAATAGAAAGACGTAGTTGCTGTAAAGCACACAAAAAACGTACTTAATAATTATGTTCGAAATTAGTGTTATGTTAAAATAAGTAATTTGTTCACTCAGTATTTTAATTATACACATTGTTGCACACTAATATTATATAAAAAACCAAAAATACGTAAATTGTATAGTACATTGGTGCCTACAGAAATTACATAGATTTTTAGACCTTAGTCATAAACATCATTGCCTAAATACAGGGCCCTATTTGCGTAAGGACATTATAAGTATTCGTGCAGGGTCAAGGGCCCACTTATTAGATTTAAACATTGTTTTAATTTGAATAAACCATTGCAATACCTACATTTGAATGTCGTTTAATTTACTATTAACTATTGACTTGTTATTAAATTTGCTAATTATAATTTAATATACAATTCATAATAATGGGCAGATTTTTTCTTTTGTCCCAGGACTCAAAAATTCTAAAACATGTTCTGGCTTACCCATATAGGAGGTATTCACATTTCATTCATAATGTTTTTAAATTATTTCTAAACCAGTATACAATTAAAGTTTACCTATTTCTACCCGTTTTACATTAAAGTTTCAACTTATACATTAGTAAAAGTAGGTACATGCTACATACAATATTACTAGCATTATGTATTGAATGTATTCGTATAAGTCGGTGATATATACAGTGTATGTAATAAGTTAGTTAGTAATTTATGAATTTAAAATTAAATTTATAATTAAAACCAGCACCTTATACATAATTTACATTAGTTCAATGTTATCACCAATAGGTATTGTGTACATTTTATTGTAATTTTTAGTCATTTATTTAAAATGCAAGATAATATTACATTGGGCACCTACACCACGACAACAAGCTTTATCAATATTATACAATTTAAGAAAACCACTGTATTGAATAGTGTTTATAGTAAGTACCTATTGACATTGTTCAAAATCAAATCACGATGCTCTGAAGTCGAACGCTTAACTTTGTATGCCTTAATAAAGCCCTGTTAAATGTTGGGGGGGATAAAACCACATTCTTATGAAACTATTAGCAGACTTTGTTTACTATCCACAAGATGCCAACCATTATTTGTATAATTAGTTGAATACTCAATCAAAAATGTTATACGGGTGGTAGATTGACAACGGTATAACAGTTCATTTTAACTTACACTCAAATTAAAAAAAAAAAATCAATCTATAATCAACATTTTTTTTGTTTAATATAAATAAGACGTGTAATTCGATTTTGATAACAATTTGCTTGTCAAACATAAGTGAGTGGCCACGACCACAAATATATATGCTTGGGCGTAGCTAGGTTTTCAACCAGGGGGAGGCAAATTAACATACAATTTTTTTTAAGCACTTTTATTTGTTTCGAAATTATTAAATCAATGCCAATCGTCTAGATTCTAGAGTCTAAATCTATTATGCATTTTCTGTTGTAGCTCTTTTTTTTTTTCAC
The DNA here is from genome assembly GCA_956483605.1 of Tuberolachnus salignus. Classification (NCBI taxonomy): domain Eukaryota; kingdom Metazoa; phylum Arthropoda; class Insecta; order Hemiptera; family Aphididae; genus Tuberolachnus; species Tuberolachnus salignus. The sequence continues at coordinate 15,689,297 of OY101437.1, forward strand.
CCATCACCTTTCTATGCATGCGCAATAAGCAAAGACATGAATAATTTACATTGTATGTAATTAATATAAATTGCATTGAACAAACTGTTTTAGTTTATCATTCAGACGATTTCTCGTTATCGTTTAATGCAACCAAGTGTTCACTCTTCTTGAAGTACTGAATGACCTTTCAATAGTGCTTGTTGCACATAGCTGAGCTAGAGAAATTTTCAAAGCTTGTTTTTTAGTTTTGGAAAGAAAATATCAGTTTCTTCAACTATTTCATTAATTTCCAAATCCGATAGTTTTATGTTTCCAGATTTTGTACCATAATTCAGCATCAAGTCTTTAATTTAGTAATATTGGCGAAATCATATATTTTAAATTTGAAGTTTTTAATGTCTAATATATTTGAATGATGTAATAAAAAAAAAGTGAAAAGCTGGTAGGTATATGTACGCCTATATACATATACATATTATATAAATCAGTGGTCATGACATTTTTAAATTTAATAATAGAGATAAACAACTAAAACAAATGCAGGTAGTTGTAGAATCTAGTAAGTATTAAATTTGTATACACTGTACAACTTTTATTTTATATTAATGTTTGAATGACTAATAAAGTTCTATAGAATGAAAAATGTACTTTTTACTATTGTTCCCCTGTATTAAAACTAAATCACACACCTCGACATTAAATCATTATTACATAGTACAACAGTCTGGGTGTGTAAGATGTTACTTTTAGCAGTAATTTCACAAACAATGGAAACACTTTCCTAGGTATTATTGCAAGAATAACCGTGCATTTTATATAATGAGCTGTTATTTAAGAGAGGAAAATTTGCTTCAATTAATAATGGTACATTAGAGTAAAACTATAAATGGCGATTACTACTTCTTAGTTAATAATTCTTCAATATTTTACTATTGACTTTAACAATATGTATAAAACATTTGTTTTTGAATTAGTATAACTTCTTGATCTTTAATATTTTGTAACAATCTCCTAAGATATTAAAAGGTATCATTAAAAATATATTGAATACAGAATTATCAAAGATAATAATTTATAGTTACAAAAAAAAAAATTTAAATTTTTAAAACAAGACCTATTGTCTAGTTACATAATTAATATTCAATTACACGAGACTAAAATAATGTACATTGGTAATTAAATTAATATGTTAGACTTAAAAAAATTTTTTCAGGTCGTTTAAGAATTTGACATATACTTTTTGTTCATACTGTGTACTTAAATTGGAAAGTTTTTCAACAAATTCATTGTTTATACCCTTTTCTGCTAGGAATGTCACCATTAAATCATAAAGATCCTATAAAATAAATATACAAATACAAATAAAATATACATATATAAATATAAAATAGGCATGTATTATTTAACGTACGACATCTAATGTATCTCCGGCTAAGGCATATTTGTTGTCAGAGTACTTGTTTTTATAAATAGTAACTTCATCAATGTGAAAAACATCATCTGTAAAATAATCATAAGTTTAGAAATTTGAAAACTTCAATTTGTATCTATGAATACCATTTGATTCATCTAATTCCGTATCTTCAAACTGACTAATAAATGAACAGTTAAAGCCAAGAATAACATTGTCTCTTGTGATATCTATTTCAAAATCGGGTTTAGATCTTAATATAACTTTTTCTGATCCTTCAGTTTCTTCTTCAGATACAGAGTGGTTGATGTTGAATTTTATAGAAACTCTAAAACACAATAAAATATACATAATCATATATTTTTTTGGTAAAAACTAAACATGACAAAATTAATAATTTGTATGACGAATAAACCACAAAAATAAATCTGGTGTGTAGAGAATAGGTCATAATTATTGTAAATTAAAAAGTAATGCTAGGTTTACATTTGTTTGTGTTTTTTGTACTATTACCTTATTTTAATACTTTTATTGACTTTAAATTTTCGATTTAAACACCAATCCTATACAATTTACTTTACATGCAAAATTCCATTTTTATTATAATTATAGTATTAATTATTGGGGACAATTGGAAATGGATAATTTAGCTTGTCTGCATTGTATAGTAATACATTTTAAGGAGAATGAAAATATTATTCCCATTTGCCCCATGCCGTGTTTGCCATGATAATATACCATGTACTGGAGCGGTGGTATATTATAGTGTATACTACGGTTTAATATGTATTATTGACGACCCTTGATTTTAAATTAACATTTCCAATTACCCCGCTTGACTCTATAATATAATATAATATAATATTACGTTTCGTCTGAGGTTTCCTTCACTAATTCTACTTCTGCCCCGTCCGCAGACACTTTGAATCCTTCAAATATTGTAGGCAATTTGGTTTTATCAGATGTCTGTTCTTCGGTTTTAATTTCATTTTCTAAAAACTGGTGCAGTTCTTTTTCAACTAAAATAAAAAAGATATTCAATGTACATTATACACACAAGTTTAAACACTATATGTAATACGCTACGAATTTTACTAATAATAAATATACTGACTTGATGAGTGTGAAAACCGTGCGTTGATCGGTCGCAAAGTTTGTACATTTCCAGTCGTATACGATAGTGTACGACTAGCTGGCGCTATTGAAATATTCCGGTTAAAATTATGAACGATCTTATTAGAAATTCTCAAAGATTGTCCCAACGATCTGATTAGAGAATTCATTTTTATTATTATTATTATTATAATACTTATTACATAAACACGACAATTATTAATAAATTATAAAACAAATGAGTATAATGATGTATTAACTTGAAACTCTTGAAATTTAAATGCAATTTTACTTAAATGAAAACTTACGAACAATTTATCAAAGATGTGCTCTACACAAGTCTTAATTTTTATAAACATAACCTTAAATTCTTCATTTTATTTTTATCACGCTATCACAGACACGGCAGCTGACAGCGGATTGATACCATTTTTCCTACAACCGCGGTTGTACATGATATGGTTACCCGACAGGTCATGATAAAGTGGTACCCCGAATGTTTTTTTCGAAAAACCGTCAACATAAGGCTCTGTCAGAGGTTATGCTAAGCTACAGTAAATAGTTAAATACTAGGCATCGAGGTATATAAACTATAAACTATAGTTTATATACTTCGATAATAGTGATTACTAGGCAGGTGTATTAATATGATAAAACAAATCGTCATCAAATTAAAAATAATACTTTTAATAAAGAATTAAACAATGTATTATTTCCATAAACCTTAAACTGTAACTAAAATTGATATTTTGTAATTTTTGCCCCCCCCCCCTCTCAAAATGAAATCTAGTGCCTAGTAGGTTTGCATATATTTCAACCAAGTACTGAAAACTTTATGATTTTATAGGTTCCGGTTAGGTTCTTAAAAAATTTGAATTTCGGGGTACCGGTTCCGGTTCTTATCAGTTTCGGTAATGTCACAAAAGTAAATCTTCTGTTAGACAGTGTAATAATTTTTCATATTTTTTAGTTAACACGTTGACCGGCATGAGATCCCAAATTAGGTCTCAATGACCTTTATCTTCACCGCCATCATTTTTTTTTTTTGGCGGATTACTTAAAAAATGTTGAAAAAGTAAATGATTCTATTAACTTGAAATTTTACATATATTTTTTTAATTACTTACTTATTATATTAATTATATTTTTTGATTGATTAAGAGTGAGGTCACAAAAATCGTTCTCATGTTCGTACGAAGTCACCCACTAATTTTATTTTTTCCCCCGTTACATCGAGAGACCCAAATCGACCCCTTAAGTAAAAAAAAAAAAAAATTTTAAATGAATTCCAATATTGGATCTCATATTTTGTTTTGTTTTTACCAACATCATTATACACGAGAATTACATTTCGAATATAAAATAATTTTAAAATAATTGTATTATATTAATTTTTGTTTAAATATTCTGAGCATGTTCATACTCTTTGCATTCATCAATTAGGAGCCCCTAATTTGTATAATTTGTAAACTTGTAGTATTATTAAAGCAAGTGTCTGATAAAAATATTTCATTCTATAATATCTTTAAAAACAAAGACGTTAGACTCTTGTTCAAACACTAAATTAAAGTGACAACACTGTATATTCCAATCAAGGTGTAAGTGTGCGACTAACATCAGATTACGAACTATAAACCTAGGATTAACTAACTCCCACCCAAATATGTGTCGTGAAATTGAAACGACGGTAACTCTGGGTTGTTGGTTAACTCAGGGTTAATTAATCCGCACATTAACTCTAACATGGTGAAACCGGCCATAAAAAAAATCAATATCAAAAAATTTTTTATTATTTTACGAACATCACCAGAAATCCGTCATTATAGTTAAAACCGGAATTAACCATCAGGGACTCTCGACGTCGGAACTACTACCTAGTTCCAATTTACTTTTTTTTTCGTTAGTCGTGTCAGCAAAAATATTGGCGAAAACTATAGAATAATAACTCTATAGTTTTAGTTATCTATTGAAAGAAAATTGATTTTCAAAAGTAATTTTAACTAGGAAAACGTAGAAATAAGAGTAACTAATAAGATAAGCACACGAATTTATTAATGTTAAAAATAGGAATTTCGTAACATTATTTGTTTCGGCTTTTAGACAATTGGCACGGCACTGTCAGCAGGATCTAATTTTTTTGAAAATTAGTTTTGACTCATTTAAACCTGTGGTTAATTTTCGAGTTTTAATGACCAAAAGGTTTTGTGGAAACTAGTAATGACTAGTAAAAACTAATTGTGACGCATTTCGGGTTTTAACTGTAATATTCGTATGATTATTATTATTATTTTTTTGTTAAGATTTCGCGGTAAACCCCGATCGCCATTCGTTCGGCGGCGAAGACAATCGCAAAACAAAGTTTGTATGGACAAAATCCGTACTGCAATAATAGATACCGATGGTAAAGGGAAAGATTGGTGTGGAAGAAGGACGAACAGCCGGGGAGCCGGTTACAAAATGTTAAATATTCTATGTGTTCTATGTGTTAATATGCAATCGTGTGTTAGTACAAATATATAAATTTTTAAATTGAATTATGTTAGGAAAAATAACTAATAAATTAAATACATTTGACGCAATAAAGAAATTATTATATAATTTTTAAATACGAGTAGGAGGTAACCACGTAAGAAAACCAGGTTAATATTCTGAACGTGGTGAAATTTTCAAAACATGTTATCGAGTTTTTGTTGTTTTGTTTCGTGTGGATATTACAAATTTTGTAATTTATTTCCATCAGCGTTTCGAGTTCGTATATTTATGTAAATAACCGTTGAAAACACGAACAATTGTAATTTATTTTATAGTTACAAATTAATTTAATTTTCAATTTAAACTTGTCAAACTATATTCAACCGAACTTTGCTCAGAATATTGTTTTTCGCTTACAATGATTTATCGTCGACTACCGATATAAAATAAATTACCCTATATATACATATATCCTATCTTTCCAACTTTCCAACTTGTATAACAGTGACTCACCCAAACACAAAATTCTATGGATACTTGCTGGTAAACAATGCCGAGGATAATGTTTTGTGAACAATTTGGTCGTGTCAATTACGTATTTGTTAAACTTTTCAGCTGAAATTAAAAACAAACGAAAAAAATACAGTACATTTTTTAAATAATTCATTGTTATAATTATGTTTAATTATTAATCAATTCATCACTAGAAGTACACTACTTTTCATTGGTTTTCCAGAAGAAATAACTTAATGTATTACTGAAAAACGGACAATTTATTTATTTTTTAATGACCGTTACTGAAACAGTCAAACTGTACGTGAACAGTACATTTTTTCATGTTCTTTCTTATTAGCTTGCTATTTTTGAAAACCAAGGTGATACGAAACGTGAAGCAAGAACCCCCCCCAAAAAAAAAACAAAAACAAATACAGGCATGTACGATCAAAAAGCCGAAATCAAATATGTCGTTATTGCATTTATGTTGTTAATTTTTCTTGGCAGGGCTCCACAAGCATAATATTTTTGAGTAGATGATTTTTCCGCTAAGGCGTTAAACACTTTTCCGTCGATCATCGCCATAATAAGACTTGTGTTTTACATTAACCGCATTTCCATTTTAACACAACTGTACAGTGTACTTTCTAATTTATTTATTTCGTTAGAAATAAAATCAGCTTCTCCTTTTATAGTATTTATAAAATATTTATTGCACTTTTCATAAACTCATGAATAGTATTAAGGTTAAAAAATATTTATTTCTTCAGTTCTAAAATGTTAGCTATTTTATTTTTAGCTATAAATTTTTACCTATAAATTACGGAATAATAATATTTCTGAATACATTTGTATAATGTCTTATTAATCCGGCTGCGCGATTTTATGCTACTTTTTTTGTAAAACTTTTTTTTTTAAATGAAAATTATTTGAGCAAAATATTATAAATGATTTATTTATAATAAATATTTAATTAAAATCCATAAAAATAGTTTTTTTTAATAGCTTGTTTGATAGGATTTTCGGATATATCAGATATTATGACTGAACCTAAGAACACACGCTGTTCAACCATAAACAACAAACTAATAAAAATGTAGGATAACATTAATATTATCGCATTCACTATGATAACCAACGTATTGGTATACAAATTATTGTTTTTTATACCTTTCTCCCATTTTTTTTTTAATTTCTGGACCACTGTGCCACGACGTGAAGTATGTCGGATTAAAAATAATAATAATAATAATAGTTTTTATAAAAATAATGTTGTTTATTTAAAAATAATGTATCTACATAATATATATATATATATATATACAGGGATGGATAGTATTTCAATTAAATATATTTGAAATACATTTTGTAATTTGTATTTTGAAAATACTCAAAATACATAATATAAAAATTGATAAAAAAATGCTCACGTTTGAATTTTGGTCCGGGAATGTTAGTTTTTCGATATTACTACTACGAAATAAGTTATACGATTAAGTTGATTAATTTAAGATATTTGGTGAATGATAAGAACTCAGTACTTTAACTATTACTAAAGAAATACTACACAATCTCAAAATAAATTAGAATTCATCGAGTATTTTTACGATAAAAATAAAATTATTTTTTGTCTAGAAAACTATTCTAAAATTCGCTAGTTGCGTATTAAATATAATACAAGTATATAAATTAAGTGTTTAATTTCATTAAAAAAAAAAAACAATTGTATGTTAATAATTTTAATAAAATCTGGTGAATTGAAATTGTTTGTATATATTAATTCGGTCACTATTTTCTGAATAAAGTGAAATATGATAATATTTTTTTTTTTAAAAAAATAAAAATTCCCGAACTTAAAATTAGAAAAGTATTTTGTATTTTCAGTATCCGAATCGTATGCATTTTGTATTTGAAATACACGAAGTGATGTATTTTGCCCATCCTTGTATCTATATATATATATATATATAGAGGATTGTTTTTCTTCTTTGTTCGTCGCACATATAAATAATAATAATACGCGTTTTAACTATTAACAACATATAAATCCGACGCATATATAAATGTCTGTTGTCGGACGTCGAATACGAAAGGCCAGACGAGATATACCGGAAATGTCCAATTCCAGTAGTCGTACGGAGTACGCAGAGACCGTCGTCCATAAGGTTCAAACGCTATTCGTACGCTGTAAAGTATGTCAGTTATGCAATTACATATATTATATTGTTAATAATGCGTCTACCTAGATATGTCCAATAGTAAAAAGTAATTTCTTCCAGCATTCAACTTGAATATCAATCTAAATTTCACTCTCTTCTTCTATAGGTATAATATATATACGCATGTACGTGGTATCTATACTAATGTTATGGATGTAGAACGACTATAACCCTAAGGGGAGGAAGTTCACCGACGACACGATGTCTAATGATTATTAAAAACACCCGTCGGGTACTCGCGGTTCTCAAAAGATTTCTTCAACAGACTTGTAATTAATAATCAATATATAATACATATAAAAGCATCGTTTCTAATCGTGCTCTATAATTATCATTTTCGAGTATAGGTAGGTATACTCTATCGCACGTTTTTACTTATTGAGTTAATATAATCGTCGTATTCCAGTGCGGTAAAATGTATATAATTATATAATAATAATTGGAATAATTGTTATTATATATAAAAAAAATATATACATTTAGATTATGAACGGCGATAGGTTTACGATAGATACGAACGGTCCAAGCCGGAATCGATCAATCCTCCAATCCGTAGGTCTATTATCGTACGTTGGACCGGTCAAATCGGTTTTAATTAGTCGGTGTCCGAATTGGTTTTTTTTTTTTTTTTTTTTTTTTTTTTTTTTTTTTTCGAGCTTTTATTAAATATAATTTGTATACGTTATTAAAATATAAAAATGTTATCGGTAAAATGAAACAAAAATGTATTTTTAGCCGTTCAATAATAATAATAATAATAATAATAATAATAATAATTTATATGAATATAATACAATATTTTCCTACAAGACCCGGAAAAAATCACTAAATTCATATCGGAATTCAAACGTAAAATATCGAATAACAGTGTACCTATGCTAACAATAATCAAAATCAAAAATATGCAGTGGGCGGTATTCGACCGAGTAGGCATTTCAATAATTTATACCAAGCATATGCATAGATAAATAATAATATAGTCAGGTCGTCTGCAATGTGGCCAAAGAGTTGTCCAACCAGGGCCTGATTACAGATTTTGGGACCGGGGATTTTGATAATCAAGAGGCCGCCATCTTCATTTCAAAAAAAAAAAAAAATAAAAAAATATGTGTATTTTATTTTAAATACTTTAACTAATACTTGTAACTTATAAGATTAGGGATTTTTTCCACGTTCCTTTGCGAATTCATCAATGATGTCATAGGATAATTGCCATGTTTAACAGTAAACAAATATAATAAATACAATGAATCAAAATAAGGCCTCTCAAAAATGGAGGTCAAGTGACTCGCCTAAACCAGGGCCTGTGTCCAACAATGGACAATTATTACAATCAGATAAAGGATTATTAAACACCTATACTTTTAATTATGATTATTATCAATACCGTCATGAAGATTAAAACTAGTATTAATCTTTACGGTCAGAAAATATATTGTTATTCGACGCATTTTCAAATAAGAGTTTTTTTTTTTTTTTTTTACGCCAGGCGCTGTAGATGAGAAACAGAGTATTGAAGTGTAAAATCGCTAAATGTTATTAATATGTAATGCGTAAAATAAAACAAGTATATATTATATTGCATATTTTGTTTGGTAAAAGCCCGAAAATATAAACGAACCGGGACGAATGGACAGATCATAAGTGTTGGCGAACCCCTAGAATTGACCTGATGTTCTTGTTTCGATCGTAACGGATACACAGAAAATCACTTCTTTAACTTTCTAAGGTCGATAATTGATATATAATAGCGTCGGCAATAAATAGTTAAAAATTATCGTTTAAATGCAAATTCGAGTTTCGGATTAGTTCTCGTATATAGTTTGAAAATATATAATTACTAGTTTTGTTTATTCAACTATATAACTTACTGTTTTGTTGTTTTTTTTGTTAGGTATTGGCCGCGTAGGTACCTCTTATATGTACATTTATATCTATAAGCTGCACAGTTATATATGATTTATACAATACGTTCAACGTTTTTTTTAAATTATTAAAAATGTATTTTCAAAACAACTTTATTCCGCATTATTTTCAAATTAAACGAAAATTATTATTGCTTTTAATACGATAGGAAATATTTATACAGTCGCTAAAATGGTCGCTCAAATCACGACCTTTCAAATTACCTTTGCGTGAATAATTTCTTACCTATTTTAAAGTTACTGTTATTAATTGTTCATCAATTTATTTATTCTTGACTAGTTGTCGAAAGTGATTTATTTATTTAACAGTGAATATATAACAATAATCGTTTACAATTTTTTATTTTAATTTAACCGTATTGACAATTAATATTGATAATTTCGACGTTTCCAATATTATTTGAAAAATATTTAGATTGATTTTGCAAACCTACAGTGATATATTTCTTTAAAGACAAATGTATTTATTTGAATACATATTAAACATTATGACATAATGGCATTTAAATAGTAATGTAGTCATGGGCCATAGATTTCCTATGCAATTGATTACTTTTGTATTCGATAATATGGTCATCGGTCGTATCAATTGACCATAAATCATTTTAATTCGGTATATAATATATATATATATATATATAATTAAATAAAATACATTTGATTAGCGCGTGTCCTGTGTGTTGTTATGGATTTTTGACGAAACCGTGAATACTAAGTAGGTATGTATAGTATGTTAATACGGTGTGACGACCAATTGACCTCTTTGACTTTATGTTTTTCGGATTTGTCTTTTTTCTTTCTATACAATAATTACCATCATTCGGCTAATGAACTCGATATATTAATGACTATTTAATTATCGTTTAGATGTCTGCTATAACCCATACGTTTAAATTGATAAGTATAATACGCCACATTATTCAATACACTTTTCTTCTCAAGTTAAAAAAAAAATTGAAAATAGTAGATAGACCATTTTATTTTATTAATATGAAATTTTGCGAATTGCACATTCATCAGTTCGACAACTGATAGGCGAATATGGCTTGTATTTAAGAATCATAAAGCGCGTAGATTTTATATACAGAAAATACATATTATGCAACAATGTGTATATTATACAATACGATTAAAAATATGATAATATTAAAATAATAATAATATAATATAGTATTATATAATATTATAATATTATATAATTATCATGATAAAATAATTATTTTCGGGCTTATTTCAATATGTTTTGTAATTTATTATATTATTCTGATTGTCCATTAATATTATAAATACATGTATTATAAATCTATGTTATTAAAATACATAACTTTTATAATACGGTTCAACAAATATATATCAACTCACTAAATAATTTACTAGGTAAGTAACCTAACTTTAACCTATCTCTTGAAATATTACTAGGATTAAAAAAACTAATAATAGGATGTCGCAGTGAAGAATGACAAATGTAAATTTAAAAAAAAACCATAAACATATTTTTCCATTGTGATGTGCACGTTTTATCATCAAAATTAACACAACTGAAAAGTATCACAACGGGAAGTGTCTGAATGTAATATTATAATATTAAAATGATTAATTATGTACATTAAAGTGTTCGTAAAGTTAAACGAAATGTAACACGAGGAGTTTAGATTCTTTTATACGAGAAGTCCCCTAGTAGTTTATTACTAGTTTTAGTTTATTTTTTAAATTTATTTTTGTATTTGACCTGATTTGTGATTGAAGTGTATTCCACTAATCACATTCGATTATCTAGGTTCAAAATCAGATCCCCCTGCACATTTATTAGTTGTATTTATTTTCTGAAATATATCCAAGTTACTGAATATTAAAATGTTCGTTTCGACATTTCAACAAATACTAAAATCAATTCATCCAGTTTGTTATACATATATTTAATAATATTAGTTAAACATAGGTTAGGTTAGGTTAAATATATATATAAGATACGATGAGTATCTAGTTAAAAAAAAATTGTCGGAGTTCCATAAAAAGAGAAAATCAATATTGTTGAGACAGACGAAACTAGACATTTCCATTAGGTCAGGCGGCACTCGGGCCAAAATATAATCAAAACCGTCCACCGCGATAAAAATACTATTAGCGACTCCAAACTAATGTGTTACAAATATTTGTAGACGGAAAACTGTACATAGTTGTTTCACCGTACAGTTTTATTTTTTATCCTTCATCCGTATATATTATTTACTAAGTACTACGCCAATTTCGGCCAATGATAGTACATCGGCTCTGTACTCCCCGTGTGCTATACCCTACAATTTAATCAGGGAATTAACTTGATTTTTAAAATTGATAAATTATAATGTGTCTACAAAGAATAAATAACGTATTGTACAGTGATTACAACCGGTGGTTTTTTTTTTCTATAAAATATTTTATCGTAGTATTGCACGTACAATACACCTATATTACGATTTATATTTGTTTTAACCTATGACTTTAATTAGTTTAATTGTATATTTACTGATGTTTAATCTATATATTTTCAAGTAAAATAATGTTTTATATTAAATATGAGACTAAACATTATATGTTTAATCAGTAAAATTGTACTATTATTATGTTGTACATTTATTACATGAACAGTGTTTCATTTAATGCTGCAGGTTCACTGACATTATATTTATTTTTATTGACTCACATCGTTTTATAAACGTTTGTTAAAGATCTAATAAGCTCTTCTCTTCCGCTTTCATGTCGCACTAACAATTAGTTGTACGTAGGTTTGGTTAGATTAAGTTATACAATTTCGGTACTTTATGGGGGCCGTTAACGTACTCGCAGTAGAATTTGCCGTCCCTGACGTCTTTCTGTGTAGCAAAAATGCGTTCACATAAAACAAACGAAAAGACCTTTAAAATCGGCATTAGAAATAAAATGCCTGTAATACGAATTTCAGATGACACGATTTTTAAGACTACCGCGTCATAAAAAAAAGAAAAATGTTAAATACGAGTTGAATAATTAGATATTTGTAAAACACCATCAAAATTGTATCGTCTAAAAATACGTGTTTGATCTCTACAACTTATTTTTAAGGGCATTTTGGTTTGTTTTACATGAACACATTTTTACTATATAGTCCATTGGAAAGACAAACGGAAAAATGCCACTGTGACGGCCGTTTTATACATTTTCTATGTTATCGTGTTTGTGTAATTCGTGATTTTCTAAAATCATAATTTTGACGTATGCAATTTATTTGTTGCACATCCTTTATTTGAAGTCATATGTATACTTAACCCTTGATCAATATAATTTATCCCATGCAAATGACGGAATACAACGGTGGCAGTGGCGTAGTCAGTATATTTTAAATATTTTTATCATAATCGTTTCGTGTTTATGTTGCTTTTTGACAGAGGCTAAAATATACATATTTTCGTCATATACACTTGATCAGTGGCAGTTTTTAGAGGGGCGATAGGGGCGATCCCCCCACTCCCTACTTGGGATTTTTTTTTCACAATACTTATGCACCTATTACACACTTAGCATATCGTACTATACAAAGTGTGTCGTACCACACACAATTTTAGTGGTTTATTTTCAAATTTAATTTCATAACGAAATAAATGTTAACACGCAGTTTTGGGTTTGTTTTTTTGCTCCACCCTTCGTTGAGAAATCCTGGTACATTAAGGAATAAAAACGTAATGTAAAACACATAATTTTTTTTCCAGTAAGATTTAATAGTATTGACTCCTTACAAGATTAGTATAGGTTTTGAATTTTATTAATTTAATAACAATTCGTATTTATATATATATATAAAAAAAAAAAATATTATATACTTGTGCGATTTTTGTTTTATCGGTTGGTTTAGAATGTTAACATTGTATACAGGTAACATTCTCAACAAGACATCTTTCTTGACGAATTTCTATTGCGCAACCCATACCATACCTACCCACATTTACATAATATTATAATATATTATTTTAACAGTATACCTACAGCAGTAAATTGAACATCTCCATCATCTACCTATTATAATATAAAATATTCGAATGATATATTTATTAATATAATATGTTAACTTAATATTAACCGTGTACCGTGTTTTTATTTCATCCGAATTACTATCATCTGACAATAGTGCCTTATTTGCACATGTGTATTAAATACATTTGTATACTAAGTAGACAGATGTCTACTAATTGTTACAAAATTGTTGAGAAACAGATAACACGGTTTTTTCGTGTTTACTATAAAAGTTTATTGGCGCGTGCGCACGTGGAACAAATATTATACGTACGTTTAATGCAACCCACTTTCGTGCTGCAGTTAAGTCCTACCGGCTAAAAACCGACGGTGCGTTAGTTCCTATTGACAGTGTGCTGAAGACGTTCGTATTTAAAACACAATTCTCGACGATATTAAATAGTCTGTTATAACATTTTTTTTTTTATATATATTTTTGTTCGACAAGTTTAAATCGTATAACTATTATTATTCGTACACTTTACGCGTTTTATTTTTAGAAAATTATTTGCCATTTTTATTTACACCGAATATGGTTTTTGCAAATACTACGTAGAGAGGTCTTCTCGGAGGTAACGATAATTGAATCAAATATATAATTTATTAATACATTATTACTATTAATCGTAATTTTTATCACGTCGATACTTTCGATTTTTTATTATTTATTATTAGTAGTGCGTACTAATGGTAATAATAATAACAATAATAAATGTTTTAGCGTAGCGCGCGATGTGTATTGGTTTTAATATAATGCGTTTTTTAAAATTTTTTTTTTTCCGTCTGTGAACAACTTTTATACCGAAAATCTTGTTCCAATCGAAAACCTACCAGAGAGCTATTTTGTTGAATTTTGGATCCAGTTGGTGCAATGAGAGGAAATTTATTTCTTTTCATTGTTATTTCCCCCTTGATGAGGGGGAAAATACTGGAATATTTACCCAATTTATCTGGTTTTCTGGTATTTATAAAATTTGTTTTTTGTTGCAATTCGGTTAAAAATAATCGTAGGGATCAAAAATTTTCATAGAACATTTTTTTTTTTTGAGTTATATAGGTATTTTAAATTGTCTAGTTTGTTTAGTTGTTATTTGATTTTAAGGAGGTTACAAAACATCACAAAAATGTTCGAATATTTGACACAAGGTTCATCATAAATTGTTCTTTAGCTGTGAGAAAATATCGAAAATCCGCGGTTATTATTTTTTTTTTTATAAGTGTTTGAAGTTCGGATTTTGACGGAATTTTTTTTACGAAAATATCTAAATTCCGATTTTTTGTTAAAAACTATTTACAACATAACAAAATCAATAACTTAAAAATACATAAATACAATTAATACACACATTTTAATGGAATGCAAGTATGTAATGATTTTAATTTATAAAATACTTCAAATATGAATATTAAAGTCTGTTAAAGTTGAATTTAAAACTTCAATATTGTTCACATAATTTCCAGCCGACCAAAGGATATTTGACGGCGAATGTAGCATATAAAATAAGTTCTTAGCGTACTTTTTTCTAATTTACGTGAATGCAATTTTATTTCCTCGAAAAATATGATAAAAAATTTGAGACTATAAAAAAAAAAAGACGGATAATTTATGGTTTTCAGTTTTAATTGATCCAAATCATTTTCGAACCAAACTTCGCTCAGAATTGTTTTTCGTATACATAATGAATTACCATTGAAATATAAGAACATAATTCGACGAGGAGTTAAAGGAATTATTACAAAAAAATTATTCGTAATACAATATACATGTTACGGTTAGAGAGTTGAATTACGTTATTTTATGAAAATAGTAGGAAGCAGTTTATGAATTACATCCAAATTTTCGGTAAAGTTTAAACAAATATATTGAGAAAAAAAACTATTTATTATACTTAATGTATTACGAGCAATTTCGATTTGATTTACATTAAAGTTTGAAACACGTTTGTCGTTATTGTATTGCTTTCATAAAAATATTATAGTGAATTTTAGAATTCGTGCGCAATTCGTAAATTAGTCTACAAGCACACGTTTTATTAAACATTTTATGTTACGTATACGTACTCCTGAAAAAAAAAAATATACCGTGATTTAATAATATTTAAAACGATAAACCCAAGAAAAGCGAGAAACCCACTGTGTGAAAACTACTAAAACTTTATAAGGTCATTAGATACGATAATCTTAAAAAAAAACATTAAACGCGCATATGACCAATATGTGATGAATCATATTAAGTGTCACTGATGAAAACTACGTCAACATTATTTGATTTATTATTGTATTGAAAAGTGAAATTAAAATCATTGTACAATAATTCAGGTTAACGAGAAATTATAAAATTAACTATAGTTTAAGTATACGTTTTATAAATTACCAAATTATTTCATAGACCAATTGATTCGACTGCAACGTTTTTTTACATTTTTAAAATAATGCATATTTTATTATTCGATTCGTATTGAAATTCAAAAAAAAAAAAAAATTTTAGAATAAATATAATTTGTACAACATAATTATTTTTAATAGTAAACCATACATATGCAAAGCTCAGCACTATACAGCAAAAAAAAATCACATATTATTATTATTATTTTTTATCAGCCTAAGGTTACATATTATATTATAAACCAAGTTAGTAAATATAATATAATGCCTTATATAAAAAAAAAAAAAAAAAATATCTACTAATTTCCATTTTCTTATATTTAAATTTTGCGTTTTCCTGTAATACTATAATATTGTATAAACTTTGAATTTAAACGTAGATGGTAAATTTCTTCGTTTCGGTAATAATATATTTGTAACGACGAGTAGTAAAACGGTAATAAAAAATATATGTTAATTTTACCCTAAGGTAAATTACTACAGAAATACTAAGTAAAATAACGACGATTTAAGCGAAGTTTGACCGAATTATATTTAAATTTCGTTTGTTAATCAAAATTAAGATACATTTACATAATTAGGTGCCATTGTTGACGCTGATAAAACAAATCAATTGCCGAGCTTAAATAGAATTAAACTCCTCGGAGGCGATCCCGATAAAAACGTATTTACTGTAATTCAAACAAAAAGAAAATAATAATAATAATAATAATAACTTATCGTATTTATGTTATTTAGGTCACAACCACGATGAGTATAACTCATATTTTGATTAAAAATATAATAATAATAATAATATTATTAATCTCAGTTGAAATCGATCATGAATTGTACTCGTATGAATTCGTATTATACATGTAAATTGTACGCGTACACACCGTTTGTACCAGTGTATAGGAGATATATATATATATATTGTGCGTGCGCGGTGTGTTTAATGGTATAAAAATGTGGAACGCCGAGCCGAATTTAAATATTCATATTCGTATTCGCACGGACAATTTCCGAACAATTTTTCTCGAAATCTAAATATATTTACGAGCCGTTTGGTTAAATAGGTAGGTAAGGCGTGAGTAGGAAGTGAACGCGATGGTTACTATCCGACCGACCGGTATTTCGGTTTCACGTTATAATAATGCAAGCGTTTATCCAATTATAAGCCGTACAACACGGCTCATTTGAATATAATACTATACGCGTTACGGGTCGTATATTAATCGTACTTTTTATTAGAAACGATTTTTACCGGCGCGATAATTCGTTGTATGAACCATACACACACAGACACACACACACAAAAAAACTTCAATTCATCCGGCGCCAAAACCGATATTTATAAAGAAGATACTACACTATTAATATTAATATAATATAATCAATGATTTTGCAATATCCCAAGTGAAAGTGAACGCGTATTTGTCGAACGAATTACAATATATATATATATATGTACGATTAAATAAAATAATACACTTCGAGGTGCAATACATTAAAACATGGAATTTATATAACATATATTATTTATTTATGTATTTTTCAAATATATAAAAATATATTTACGATATTAAATGTTATTCTTTTGGTCAATTCAAAGATCTATAGATACCGATAAAAATCAAGTCATCACAGGTGTTTTTTTTTTTTTTTGTTAAATATATAATAAATAATATAAATATGATATTAATAATAAATATATTATCATATTATATATTTTTTTAAATTTAATTAAACAATTAAGTTGGTCAACATTTTTTAGTTTAAACCGTATTTTTTTTTATTTTTTTTTAATGAGAACTAGAAAATCACAAACAAACAAATGACAATAGTTTTATAGTTTTAGAAAGTTCACGCTGCGATAATAATCGTGTGAAATTTATCGAGTACAAATATTTATCATAAGCCGCACACAAAGTACATAGGACACCGGATTTCTTTGTAAGTTTGTCGGCAATAAGTTTTTTTTTTTTTTTTTTTTTTAAATTTTATTCTTAGTAGATAGACAACTGCATGTGACAGGAAAGGGGAAATCATATTAGGTATGAGATGAGCATATTGACATAATTTTTTAATTGTCCCTACAACGTTCTGATACTATAGTCGTGTTTCCTGTGCGGGTTTTCTTTGAGTAACTTTTTTCATCTCTGCCTCGTGCAAATATAATTATATCATATTTGTTACACTCTTATTTAAACCAGTTTCAATATAATAAAATAATATAAATTGCGGCGGTACGATTATTGTAAAAAAAAAAAAAAAAAGAAAAAAACGCTTAACAACTGTTCGATCAATAACCAAAACCAGTTTGTCAATTTTGGTCATAATTTTATTCGTATACATATCTTTGTAAATGATAAATGACAATAATATATATTGTACCTATATATTTTTTTTTCTTCAAATTTTTACAAGAACGGTGAATTAAATATTATTTACTATCGTAGTTATAATTTAATTGTTTTATTGTTTCCAATAATAATGTATATATATTTTTTTTTTTTACCTATAGGTATTACAGAGATCGCTTAATAATCATTATATATTACAACTATGTGGGACCATAGTCTAGTGCTTTTGGCACTGATAACGTATGCCAGTACTTCGGGAATCCTATACCCGAGAGAGTCAGAATCTCGCGAAGTTAAGTCCCTAGATGGCATGTGGAACTTCAAACTGTCTCTACCCGATCCGCTCGTCGGTTTCAAGGAACGTTGGTATATGAAAGATTTGAGCAAGGTATATGTACCCATGTTTACCGTAATAAAGCATTTAAACGTAAGGTTTAACTAAACAAATATAATATAAATTTAAAGATTACTGAACAGGTGAATAAAAAAAAAAAAAAAAAATTGTTCACAAGTTTAAAACGCGTTGAATCGTTTATAGTAATCGATACGGAGCAGATAATTATTTTCCTGACGGTAAAAACAATTGGTACCTACGATATGCAAATTTCGATTCTTTTTAGCTTCGCGAAACCCCACCTGTTGTATTATACATATCAATAAATTACTGGACGATTGACAGCGGCCGATGTGAAATTTACTTATACTTTAGGTACGATATAAATCACGGAGCCTCTAGAGAAAAAATGACGTCTAAATTCGTTTAGTTATAATATTATAATGTGGTCATGTACGGAGTAAAATGATTTTATTATTGCGTAGAAATATTATATATATATATATATATATATAATAATAATATTCGAATAATAATAATAAATAATATGGTATACGCGTCTATTTAACGTTTTCTGAAGAAGGAGAAAAAATAAAAAAATAAAAAATTCGTATATACACGACAGATGGAAATTAATAGAAAAAAAAAAAATAATAATAATATTAAAAATATATATCCGTTTACTCGGAATGCCGAAGACAATCCAACAGCATATTATATTATAATATAACGAAATTAGTAATGCAATTTGTTTGGCCATTCAGACAAACCATACTGTATATACGTATATATAGGTAATTATTGTTGTTGTAACACGCTGCGCCTCGTGTGTCTATTGTAAAATAACATTAGAGAATAGTAATGCTGGTTTTTTGTACGAGACCACGTGGGTACGTCAAGTCTGGCCGCTGCAGTAACGAGCGTATATTCTCCGTTTAAGCGCTTCGTGTACCTCTTATATCGTATACTATTTTGTTGCCGTTTCCGTTTATTACTTATAGGTACCAATACAAGGTTGGACTAGGAATCCGGTTCATCGTGTATTTATGTATTCTCCATAAACACAAAAAAAGGAAAAGATTGAGGGCTTTAAAATCCTCATAAACAGAACAACCCCCCTCCAAGTTTAAAATAAACACACGGGGTCCTCAATTTCAGAGAGAGGAAAATTCAAAATAAATTCCTCGAATTATTTTAGTTTTGGGTTTTAAATTGCATATATGGTTGGTTTTCTCTCAGCTTGATAATCTGTACCTATTATGATAATTATTAAATTACCTATCATAATACCCGTGCAAATATTTCCAAACGAAAATGAGAACGAATTTTAAATATTGTAAACATGTAATTATTTGTCAAATTATGTTTTATTAAATTATCAATATTTATTTTAACAAGCTACATTTTTGTTAAATAAAATCAATTATTTAACCCTATCATTATTTAATACTACACAAAATATCTATTTCTACTGACACAAGTAAAACGTTTTCAAGTTTTTCTTGAGACATCATACTTTTATGCCTGTTAAAAACATATTTTATAGTTTAGAAAATGTTCGCTCACAACTAAGCCTATGTCCAGGATAATGTTAAAATATATTTATATGCTAAATATATATTCTTGTATGTGCCCATATGTAATTGATACTGATAAGGTATAATCTGAAGATAATTATAATGGCTTTAACGTTTACTTTATTCTTTTGTTAGTAACACGACGAGCTTCGATGATATTTAAACTTGTTCGTTTGATAATCGATAGCAGGAACATTACAAAAAATCGGCCCATGAATCAATTATTTTGAATAGCCCACCACCGAGTTTTGATCGGTACTTCTCGCCGGCTCAGCCCGACTCTGTACCAATACCACGAGAGTTTATCGCAAGTCAAAGTATTTTTGGATTAGGTCGGTCGGATGAAAACACAATTATTATTTAATACCCGGTAGCGGATTTATGGAGGGAAGAGGGGAAGACCATCTCACCTCCCTAAATTCACCCAGTGCTAATATTAGGCTTATTAGATCAGTTAGTTAGATCTTTTTTTTTAAAAAGTTGTGACGTGTAATTTATACGTAACAAAACAAGATTTTGTTTTCGTCCGAGTGGCGTATATAGGGGAGGGCGTGAAATTTTAAGTACAACAATAAACCTATAATAATACAGGAACCGTAGTAGTCGTTCGTTTTGCTTCGTTCGTGTTGTTTTGTTATTTGTAAATTTATAATTTCAAATTGACAATATTATCGGCATTCGAAAAATTATATGATGCGAAAGATGTTTAAATACTACCGCCAGTGATATTTTTCCTCGCCGTTTTTCAAATTTGTCTCGATTTTCAGTTTTAGAACTATTTTAAAGAAATTGTTATTTTAGTATTAAATTTATATCTCAACTATAAAGGAATAACAAAAAATATTATAGAAATACCCGAGGTTAAAAAATATTGACAAACATCGTGCTCATACTGACCGATAATAATTACAAGGTGTCGTGCTATAATATACTTACATTTTTAGTTTTCTTATATTGAACTGTTAAACGGTTTTAATGTCAATAATCATTATCAAACACGTTTAATAACGTCTACACACACTTTGATAAATTTTAAAATAATATCAGTGGCGAAATAATGAGAATAACAATTACTTTGTCGTGGAAATGGTCTTTCGACACGTAGAAGTAGCATAATTGCATATACATAACGCCTTTTAGCATAATTTGATTTTTATTGCAATTGCCCGGTTATTACGACATCGGACGTATCGTGGCTATTTGTAGGTAATATTTATAAACGTGAGGCAATACTACAGTCATAAAATGTCAAACAGGTGTTCGTATAACATAATATACGATTTTACAATTGCATTATTTGCATTATACATTCGTGAAATGTCTAAAATGTGTGAAATTTGTATATTTGTTTACGGTATACATTTTATAACCAATTATTAACCTGTAGGTTACAAATATTACGGTTACGCTTTATTTCTAATAATTATTTTTCTTTATTTATAATATACCTGTATTCGTTTTAGTCCGGTCCAGTTATTCAAATGCCGGTGCCCAGTAGTTACAACGACGTGACCGTGGATAAACAAATCAGAGATCACGTCGGTTTGGTTTGGTACGATAAATCGTTTTTCGTACCAGAGTCTTGGAGGCAACAGGGTTACAGGGTATGGTTGAGATTTGGCAGTGTTCACTACGCTGCTCAAGTAGTAAGTTTATACATTCAATCCCTAAAATTTTTCCTACACTTTTATCATTTTAATGAACCGGAGTCCTCAAACGGCTAAAACCTCGAGTCAACGAGTGTTGGATAAAACCACCACCTACTTATTTTGTCGGATAATCTGTTTCAGAGTTTAAGACACGTCATATATATGAACTCTATAATAATTAAAAAAAAAAAAAAAACAAACAAATTTGTATGTTTGTCCATGTCCACTGGGCATATAATATTGTCGCATAGATTTACGGACAACTCGATTACCGGGGTAGTTATGGTTATGGGGCCGTTAAGTATTAGTTCGTTAATCGAAATATTTATAGTTGACAATTAATAAAAAATATGACAATATTATTAATCAAATGCAGCAATTTTAAAATGAATTAATCGTTTTACAATTTTCGTTCGATAAAGTGCAGGGTGCCTACACGATATTGATTATTAAATGAACTAAGAATAAAAAAAGGTCTACATATTTATTTTTTCGTAATGGACATTTAAGATTTCGTACGCCATAATAAATTATGTCGTACTGTACCCAAAAATAGGGACTCTACCAGTTATATTATACAATTTTAAATCGATATTATTTTATGCTCTACGTTTGTATTACTACAGGGTAAACTAGCTGAGCTATTGTAATTTTTTATTTCTAGTGGGTAAACACACACTTGGTAATGAATCATGAAATCGGACACTTACCGTTCCAAAGGGACATAACTACGAACGTCAAATTCGGACGTTTAAACCGAATAACCGTGGCCGTCGATAATGTCCTATTGGCCACTACTGTACCGCAAGGAGCTTTACAAAATATCACCACGTGAGTGTAATAATATACTCGTATATTATTTGCAAAACGTCGAGTAAATTACGCTGGTAAACTGTCGTAATAATGCTCAAACGTGTTTTACACCATTTATTGAAAAAAAAAAAAAACCAAAAACAACACAATATTGAAATATATAATAATATACGTTGTAGATCTCGTCCCGATTTCTCGCGCGATATTATTAAATTTTTTTTAAACAAAAGTTATCTGATCATTATCAATTTTATAACAAACAATAATAATAATAATAATATTGTTTTAAATACGTGTAAACAGATATTGCGGCATAGCCATCCGAACACAACAACACGTCACATTTCGAAATATATAATAACGATATTATTATTATTCATGATTATATTTTTTGCAGGAATAACGGTGCAAAAACCATTCAAACGTATACGTTCGACTTTTTCAACTATGCTGGGATTCATAGGTCCGTGTTCATGTATACGACTCCTATCGTGTACATCGACGATGTCGATTTGACAACCGATTACACCGGGGACGGCGTAGGTAATGTTTATTTTTTCGTCAATCTGCTAAAAATGTGCTCAATAGTTTTTATCATAATATTATAGTAGTCATTTATTTACAAATAGTAAAATAATAATAATAATTAAAAGAAAATATATATAATTTCTTAACTGATATAATTCTGGTGAGATTTTAATTTCACCAGTTAATCATGGTTCAAATGCCTGTGGTTTATACGATTTTCATCATATTTTTCACTTTAAACGCTTATGGAAAAAAAAAACTACATTTACGCTCAACTTTTCCATCTTCTTTACCATTAGGTACAACTTATGTTGAACCTTGTGTTAAAATTTTTAAATTGAATGTAGGCAAAATTAACGTGCGAGCATCCCTCTACGGGATAGATTTCCAAAAATTCTTTCTTACCTCACCCCTATACTATAAGAGATATATACCACTAAAATGTCAAGTCTCTAGGTCCAGCGGATTGTTCTGGGCGTTGATCAGTGAGTGAGTGAGTTGTATTTGGATTATATATATATATATATATATATATATATATATATATATATATATATATATATAGAATAACGGAAAAAAATATAACGATTTTTTCGGTAACTAAGCAACGATAGTTTTCCTATAAACGTTTCAATGATCTTGAACGTATTAGTGTATTTCCCAAATGGGAGAAATTTTAAAAAATACCATCCAAATTTCCGACTTTTTCTTTCATAAAAACCTTGTCTTGGCAATTATGAATACAACAACAAAAAATCAGCCAAATCGGTCCAGTCGTTTTTAATTTATGGCGTCACCAACAAAATATCAATACATTTTCATATATATACATATTTTACGATTATTTCTTTAATAAACAAATCGTTGTCGAGAACAGATAATAAAAATCATAATTATGAGGTTTATTTCCTTTTAATAATATTTGATTATCTATTTCTAATCGAATTAAAAAATAAAATCAATATAATACTAATTGTATACTACTCCATAAAATATAATCGAATAATACGGCGATAATAATATAATTTTGTTTCGATAATTGTATATAAATATTTGCTCAAATAATTTGTACGAAAATATTTAACTGGAAATCTAGTAGTTTACCTAATTATTACCAATCGGTACCATTTTGTACCGTTTTTACTTATAAAGTAAGTACAACATTTAAACATAATAATAAAAACGATCATTTCTTTTAAATATACGATAACGTTTAAAAAATACAAATTTAATTGTTATGATACGTTACAAAGTTTAATATTTTAACCGGTTTATATAGAGTTCTAAACGTTATTTATTGTTTTTTTTTTTTTAATATTGCCCATTATTGTTTATTATCCGTAATTTGTATAATTTCTCTGGTATCTATATTTTAATATAAAGGTTCAGTATTATGTGTGTTTTGTCTGAAAATGGAACATATAATAGCATTACGAGGTGAAAGATTATCAAGATGTTAACATAATATTACGAAGAAAATATTTTCTAATAGAAATGCCCGTTCGAAAAATATTTTAGTGATTGAATTTGAATTTACTAGAATTTAATCTAAAGTAACGTTAAATATTTAGGTATAATATATTACAACGTGAAATACGGAGGATCGCTGAGTAGGGATGAGACGATGAATTGTTCAATAACGGTGTTGAATAATGAAAATGTTCGAGAACAATTCGTCGTGATCAAAAATGACACCGAAGGTCTATCGGGCACGATAAAAATCGAAAACGTGAAACTTTGGTGGCCGTATTTGATGAACGACGATCCGGGATACATGTACACGTTGGAGGTAAATAAAACGTTTACTTCATATTACCTATACCTATATACTTAAGATAATTATTTGAAATTAGATATTGCGCGTAACTTTCTAAACATATGCAAATTTTGAGTAATTGGCGAAATAGGCACGACTACAGGGTGCTGCACGACGTAGTCTGCGTGTTTTAAAGGGCAAAGGCTACAATGGCTAGGCCACAAAATGAGAAGTGGAGAGGTTGATCCCGTCCAGAATGGAAACCTCAGGAAGAGAGACCTCGAGGAATGCCTGGGAAAAGTTGGCTTAAAGTGGTCGAAGAAGATTAACGAATACAGGAGTAGACACACGGAGAGAGATAGTTTACTACAGGGATAGTGACGGCGTGTGATGTTGGTGTGTTGACGGAAAAAATTCCAACAGAGTTATAAGAAGGCCACAAGAAGAAGAGATATACATTATATTATAATAGTAGTACAGTATAATTATTATTATTATTATTATTGTACGGATATTATTATTTGATATATGCTTAAAATTTGTTATTTTAACGTCGAGACGACAAAACAAATAAAAGTAAAAACCGGTTGGTTTAAACATTTATTTTTTTTATAGATCAGACTCTCAACCACTTGGAACGTGGACGACGTATACCGTATACCGGTAGGCATTAGAACAATCAAGTGGACAAACACTTCGTTCCTTATTAACAGCAAGCCGGCGTACTTGAGAGGGTTTGGACGACACGAAGATTCGGATGTAAATATCGTCACGTTTTTTTGTGCTGCCGTATAAGTCGAATGAGAACGGAAATAGTTGACAGTTTGACGTTGTTGACTATTTAGATACGAGGCAAGGGAATGGATTACGCGCTGGTGACTAGAGATTACGACCTTATCAAGTGGATCGGAGCGAATTCCTACAGGACTTCCCACTATCCGTACGCCGAAGAAATCATGGACTTTGCTGACAGGCACGGAATCATGGTTGTGGACGAGTGTCCCAGCGTTGATACCGAGTGAGGAAATTAATTTGTAAAGTGTGCATGTTTTAATAATATATGACAGATGTTGGGAACGTCACAAGTCAACAATTTATACAAATTATAATAACTCGTGAACGCGTCTTGGAAGTTTAGAGAAGTCGATATATCACAGCGAAGGGAAAAACACAGTACCGATTCGACTTAGGAAACAAAAGGAGTATCGAAAACGACCATTTTTGCCATTTTTTTTTTTTTACTTTAATCATATGCCAAAGTTCTAAAAAGTTCGTTCTGTCTTAAATTATATTTTATCATAGATAATTTCTAATTTATATTGCATTATAACTCGTGTAAGATGGGCATTTTTGTAATTATACAATACCTGATTAATTGGTTCGTTTTAAAGACGAATTATTTTATATAACAATAATAATAATTATATTTTCAGTAATTATTCAGATAAATTGTTAAAGAAACACACTACGAGTTTGGCAGAACTCATCAAGAGGGATAAAAACCGACCTAGTGTGATTATGTGGTCTATTGCGAACGAGCCGCGATCGGATCACAAAGACGCCGATTCGTATTTCAAGTGAGCGTTTCCCTTTTAAAAAACTATATAGACGACACACTATACACAAATGTTACAGTAATGACATACAACGTTCTCCGTACGATTTTCACGTTATTCGATTGCATTAAGGTAAAACCGTAAAATATAAGTGCAATTTAATTTAACAAAACACGTATCAACGACGTTTATATAGAATATTGGGCACAGATGTAACGTTTAGTGTGCAATCGGAGTTGCAATTATGTCATTTTTATTTGTTTTATGCAATACCTATGATAATTTTTTGTTTAAAACTCGTTTATTGGCAGTTTTATAGTTATGCTAATATTATTAGATAGTTTTTTTTCTTTGTACGCATTTAAAGCTGAAAAAAAAAAAACGAAACATGTATTAAACGGAATTTCAGGTTTTTTTTGTTTGGAGAAGATTTCTTTTTCGAATTGTGTCGAATTTATTGATAAAAATACTTATAAAAAAAAAAAAAAAAAATAAAAAAATATGAATTAATTTCACTTCAGGCAAAATATGTTATTTTTATTATGTTGTTTAATTATAGGTACGTCGTAAATTTTGTCAAATCTAAGGATAAAACACGGCCGGTTACTGCCGCTCTGAACAAATGGTACAGCATTGACAGGGCGGTAAGTAATCAATAAATTACGAACACAATAATTATTACGCGAAGTGAATATTTGTAAAAAATACTATATATTATTAAACTATTGCACTTGTATTTTATTTCATCTGAGCTTTTATACTAGACCGCATTATTATAACCGAGATATTCTTAACGTATTAATAATCTTTGTAATGTATGTGACTTTAGCCCCTGCTCTCCATCCCCGCCCCGTAAAGAAAACCCTTTGATATATACAACGTAACCATAACATTACAATTACACATCAGTTCGAACACTAACAATAATGAGAGTGTAGGAGGTACCTACTCTTGACGACTATAATATATTATGTTATATAAAGTTTCTATAACTATTTTATGTGTATACTATTTTGAGTATTTAAATAATTGTTTATTAGATCGGTAGCTATCTATGTGAAAACCTTAGACAATTCGCGGCCTATAACAGCAGCTATTGCGACAGATGTCGAAACTGACCAACTGGTGAGTGGAAACACAATGGTCAACGAATTCTTCGCGCAATCTTTTCTTTATAACGCTTAGTAGAATATTTACAAAAATAGAAATAATTTCAGTTCTGTTAGTTATATAATATAATAACACGACTATTGTCTATACGTACAGGGCCAACACTTGGACATTATCGGATTCAATAGATACAACGCTTGGTATACGTTACCCGGTCATACGGAAATCATCAGGTACAGATTAGAAGACGAAGCTATGAAATGGCACACCAAACACAACAAGCCGGTTTTCATGACGGAATACGGAGCCGATACGTTGCCCGGTTTGCATATGGTACACACGAAATATGAAATACTGGGTATGAGGGGAGCGCGGTTTTCGATGAGCGAGAGAAACGAAATGTGATGAGACGTGAAACCGTGCATGTTAAATGTTCTCTAGACAAGTGATATCAGTGAGTGAAATGCGATGAATGACGTGGTATGGATACGACCAATAATTAGCCTGGCGGAATGGCAAACAATTTTCGGCCCCGGAAAATCATTAAGACCGGTCCTCTATGCACGTATCACTGGCATGCTTAGAAGGGCGCTGGATTCGCCGTCCTTTCATTATTATTTTTCCTGTCAATATTGATTTAGAAATTATATTAACGATGTTTCCGCACATTTTTCAATCGTCTAGAAGTAGTTTCTCTCTTATCTTTTCGGCACCACCTGGACCGTATTTAAGGGGGCGGGCACATGCCTGGGACGACATGTCTTATAGGGGTGGCAAAATATTTAAGGGAAACTAGTTTTTTAAAAAAAAAAAGACATGAACATACTTCGCGTCATAGGTGAGGTTACTGTTGTCGGTGTGAAGTCGGGAATATAGGATATAGAAGGGGGGGAGGGTTTAATTTATATCTGTACGCAACGATATATTTTTGCTAATGAAAAACAATACTGAGCGAAAGTTGGTTAATCATGTTTGAAATTAAGTAATTTTTACAGTTTTTATTGAAATTTACACTTAAAACCGTTTATAAAACAGTATTATTACATTACCCTAATTTTTTTTCTTTTCCACCAATAAGTGAAATTAATCATGCGCTTATAAATTTATGATTTTTATACATTTCACTTTTAAGAGATACAAAATGTTTATATCCTTCGAATAAAAAAAAATTGATCAAGGATTTTAGATTGTCTAAAATCTGTATGTGTGCGTTATATTATTAACAAAGTGAGGTTGTCACATAGCATTAAATAAACGACCATTCACGCTGTTTTGCTGTGATATTATTGTTAAAAAAAATATATACCATTAACATTTATTAACAGCGAACACAGAGGAAACAGTGTTATCAAAAAAGTAAATTTTATATTTTTATGTTATTAAATTTTCGAGTTGTGTGATACTATAACAATATTTGCGAGATGAGATCGGTAACAATATTGACGACCTTGAAATGAGATAAGTGTAATGGTATGGATCAGATGATGGAACTTTTTACCCCTCCCGCCATCGAATTTTGTAAATATACGGTTTTCGTCTAATTTTAACTATACCCTTGATATAATGAAAATAACTCACTAAATCTTTTCGATTTTGTTCATAGAACCCGTCGTTTGTTTGGTCCGAAGAATACCAAATTGAACTTATGTCTGAGCACTTTAAAGCGTTCGACACGCTTCGGAGAAAAAGTTTCTTCATCGGCGAAATGATATGGAATTTTGCGGACTTTAAAACCGAACAGAGTGAGTAAATCGAAAACGATAACGAAACTTATTCGTGTTTGTAAATATATGTATTTTGCGCGGTCTTGGACGGTGAGCAGTAGTAGTGAAATACGCAGGGCCGTACTCGGATCGGTTTTCTCGGGTCATTTGTCCGGGGCTTGGACCTACAAAAAAAAAAAAAAATTAAAATCATTTAATTATTAGTTTTCATGTACAATTACAAATTAGAAACATTTTTTCCTTTGAAAATCTTGCCTAACCCTAAAAAAAAAAAGATGGGCCCAGAAGATTTAGTATTTCCCAAGGTCTGACATAGCTGAGTACGGCCCTGGAAAGGTTTTTTTATCGGCAAAGCTTGTTAAAAATCAGTCTTGTTTGCTCCGGTATACGCTCTGTACAAGTCCATTAAAACAATAATTGTGGATAAAATAGTCAAAAATAATTTTAACTTTTACTGTCTAGTAGTAAGTGTCTACTGTCAAATAAACTTTTGGGCTATTTTATATATCGTCCGTGATTATCTGTGTATTATATTATATTATAGATTATAGGGTTCATTTAACACGGCATTTAGCGAAGCTGGGCATTAATGCGTTTAAATTTAAAATTAAGTTAAAACGAGTTACATTTTATACGGTTAACTTTTACCCCAATAAGTTACTTTCGTATATATTGTATATTATTTTATATTTAAGTTAAATTTTGGTCGAAGGCCAAATAGATTCATAGATTTGATAAATCTACAATTTTAGTAAAATTGTGAGCGATATTTTCATTATGCGATTAGTGGGGTACAAGATAGAGTAAGGCGTGTGGTTAATTGAACTTTTTTTTTACTGAAAATATGAACCTTTTAATTTTCAATAGCAACGTGGAAAGTTTTAAGCTTAAAAAAAAACCATCTGTAAAATGTATTCATCTCTGATTGCGTATATTAAGATATAGTATTTCGATCGCCAAAAAATATGTCAATGTCGATTTTTTTACCGAGTTATAATTATTATATATTTTTATTAATTAACTTATTTTTTTAAAATTAGCATTTAATATAATTGTTTCCGTAACTCAACCAACACGTTAAAAAATACAATTTTATAGCGGCTTCGGAACTATTTAGGTTTAATCGCGAAATAAGTTACCTTATTGCCTATGTTTTTAGTACGGTTTAATGTAGAAATTGTGTTTTGTACGACAGGTGTCACGAGGGTAGGGGGGAACAAGAAAGGCGTTTTCACGCGACAGCGAGAGCCCAAATCGTCGGCGCACCATCTGAGGAAAAGGTACTGGGCTTTGGCCAAACATTTGGACGGTGTACAAGTTCCTGGCAGCATACAGTCTTATGTGATGGATAACGAATGCAAAAATAACGTTGAACTATAATATATACTTGCGGGCGACGTTTTCCAGAAACGGAGACTATCGCAGTTTATTATAAAATAATAATATTATGTTATATGGTCTTCCTATATTTTTTTTTTTTATAATATTATTACGTACGTTATACGATTTTTATTCGATTATATGTAATATATACGTACATATAGCGCACTCGCCGCCGTACAATGTTACGACGAAAATTAAAATTCATTATTATTATTACTATTATTCGAACCGGATAGCACGCGAATAGCACATTTTTATATTATACCGTAATTATACGATATATATGTATATATATATATTTTTTACTATTATAACATTAACTATTTCCGTTGAAATAATATTGTAGCCAAATTCGATAGAATTTCAATAGTATATTTATAATATATGTACGATCCAAGGTGTTAAACTATAAACGTTTCATATTATAAAAAAAAAAAAAAAACCACCTAATTATGTATTTTAGTTCAACTGTAATTATTATGTATCACATCGATACGACGCATTTTGTTTTATTTTTAATACATTATATATTTATACTAATAACTATCATTTACGACCAATTCGATAATCGTATAGTTAAAATTAAAAATGTTTATACTATAATACAGAACGATTCATTTTATTGATCGATAATTCGATATTTTAATTTTATAAGCACAATTATCATAGGTTTACTGTCTGTATAATTTTGTGATACAAATGTTTACAATACTGTTATTATTATAGTTTAGAAGTTTATATTAATTATTTTTTTTTTTTTTTAGTGTACCTACCTTACATCGTTTGTACATTAAATATGCGACTGTTTGTTTGTTGAGTTTTGTCGTATTATATTGAAAATTACTATCGTTATCTTTGTTATAGGGAAACAAAAATTATAAATTTATGTATAAACGAATGTAACATTTATTCCGAAATCATTGTTTGCAAATGATTTCAATATAAAATACGAACCATTAAAATACAATTATTTCCGTAAAACTATTTGTTTTTTCTTCGAGTTTCTTTCTTTGATTGTGTGATTACGATTGATGTCAGATGATCTTGCTTTCAAATAACGCAGACACATTTGTTATACTATAATAATTAAAATTGTGTACAATTTCAGAAATGTGTGTTTTGGTACTAACTCTCAAAAAAGTACAATGGCTATTCGCCGTTTATAGACATCTGGAAAAGACGGAAAATCTAACCTATGATGGTAAAAAATATAGATATATTTTTGACCAATCTCTTTTTAGAAATGTATAATATATTCAATGTCAAGTTCGTGTTTATCTATACGAATGCACATCGCTAAGTGACGACGATGATAACGATAAATATTGTTTTCTAAAAAAACCGGTAAAATCCATATTATATTATATTTAAATTATTACTGTTGTAGAAAAACAATATTTCTCGACCATTTCTTTGGTCATTTGTACGGGGGTACGTATAAAATGCATAAATTTACATATTCGTACGTTTATTATTCAAATTCGGTTTTAGATTGATCTTGACGGATTTGATGGATTTCGTTTTATTATTTGAGTGCACAACTTAACAGCAAAAAGTATATTTCATCCGCCAAGGTAAAAACAAAAAAAAAAATATCATGAAATGTTATCGTTTAAATATTTAAAACCGGTGTGTCTGGCATAGACGGAAATAGGGGGGCCGGTGAAGGCTTACACTGCAGTCCTGTTCGTGGAGCGCGGCTACGATGTACAAAACACCCGCAAAATGGACTGGCTTTTTTATTTTGTAATTGGTTTGCTCACAGATTAAATTTTTCAAAAACGTACTGTAGGTAGAAATTAATAACAAAAAAAAATTAAATTTTACACGCCTCTCCGTTAGTCGTCCGTTGCGGCCCCTTGTCCATCTATATTCCAAATTTCACATTTCCGCATGTCGTACAGATTTGACTTTAAGAATTGCAAGATTGCATCAAAAACGCTTATTTTTATTATAATATTTATGAGAACAACGTTCTCAACAATAGAAAATTAAAAACAATATTTATATTATTTTTTTTTATATCTACATATAAATTCAGCTTGTCTCGTTCGAGATAATTGAAATATTTGTATCCAGACGTTATCGGAGCAATTATTTTTTTCTTTTCATCTAGATAAATTTTACTTATCTGCGTCTCAACTTATCACTCCTAGTGACGTTCAACAATTTAATTTATCTAAATACACTCGGCAAAACGCAACGCACGTGGCGCGTAGCCCCTCGCGATCAATTTGTTAGGGTAAACATATTTTTTCTTTCTTCTTCTTGTACGTAAACCCGTCTCCCTATTTATATATAAATATAATATTTTTCGAATTCAAGTCCCTAGGATATAAACTGATAATATTTCACGAATATACCTTATAGCTATCCGGCGTACAGTAGAATAAAATATTTGTTTTTCGTGCGCACGAGACGAACGACTCTGTATATATTGGATTAGAGGGAATAACCGCAGACTATTTAATAATTGATTTGACGCCGAGTGAATAACAATATTATAATATAAATAAATAATATCAATTTCCATATTATTATCATGCGTATAGTACCGGAGTAAAATTCAATACTAATATAATAATACGTTTACAGTACATATCTATTCGAAGTCGGTCGAGACAGACGACAACGGCACGAGATTATACGATATAATATATTACAGGGAAAAAACAAAAACCTAAAACTGGAAATAACACGACTAATACGTATAATACTAATACTAATTTCACGGACAATCTACTAAACTATGAGAAATTATGAGTTGGTTTTAAATTATAATATCACATTATGCATACGTACATATGTACATTAACAGAGCAAAACCTAATAGAACGGAAATTGCATTGGTTCATGGGAGTTTTTTTTTCTTTAAAAATAGCCGTTTTTGCCATTATTATTTACTGGTATAGCCCGCGTACATTTTTTGTTTTTCTAATTTTTTTTTAATTAGACTTTGAATTTGTTAAAAAAAATCGATTAACAAAACGCAGAGTCTAAAATGTCTGTGTCATTTCGGGTGATGGGGGCGGCGGGGCGGGGGCGGGATTAGATACTTCCGGGAGTAAGTGTGTTTTATGGTTTTTCACAGATTTCAGACTAAATTAATCAAATAAAAATATTTAATAAATATTATAGCGTATATTCCATAAATTATAGATATTTTAACTTTCGAAAAAATCGAAAATCATGAAACCATTATTGCCGTACATTTTTCCGTTTTCCTACGTTCCCCCCCCCGGTTTATCCCAATTAATAAGTAAACTACACTGAAAATATACCTCCTCAAAGCACCGAGTGGATCCATAATTCTTCTAGAAAAGATACTACACTTGCAAACCGGAGCAAGATTTCTGGTAGAAAAGTCGTTCACAGACGAAAAAAAAGCACAATTCATAGTAGAACCGATTTATTCACTATTAGATATCTTAGGATTAAAAATTATATAATTATAGCTAAAAATAGCTTACTGGAAAAAGTTTGGTTGTATTTATGACTTACGATAATAATATCTTCAGTTGTGGTTATAACAGAGGATACCGACAAATTGACGGGATACGGTATATACCCGTAAGTGAAAACCATTGTTTTCAGTGCATAAAATGTATGGTATTTGCTACTGCACGCCAAATTTTTCCTTTATTACACTCCCCGCTGTGAGAAAAATGATGTTCAAATTAATTTAATTATAAGGAATAAGTTTTACATATTACTTCTGTTTATATATAAATAATTTGTATAAAAGTCGGACGTACTTCACGCCAAGACGAGACCACTGTTGTAGGTAAGAAGTTGGCCAGGTATAGGATACAGAGTAATTGTTTAGTTTATATACTGAAAGCAACATTAAATTATTGCAATAAAAAATTTGACCAGAACTCGGTAAACTCGTTCGGTTACAGTCATTAAGCTTATTTTTCTTTGTGGTTAAGAAAATTCAGAAATCAACAAAAATTAAACCCATGTACCGTGAATCGCCGTCAGTGTTTTAGTTAAAAAAAAAAAAATAATAATAAAAACTAAGTACCACTGGGCAAAAAAATCCGCATCGCGACGAAATCAGAACATTTCACTCGCCAACAAAGTAAAATAGATAAATAATTTTTAAAAAGTACCTACAATGAACCATCAAGCAAAAAATTACATTATATTAACCCGATAACCGCGTGGCTGAAAAAAAAAACCCTTTGCATGGCGATTAGTTAAAAAAAAATAAAACGGTAATTTTGTTTCTATAAGAATCCAAGACACGCGGATTAATATTGAATATTAGTAAAAGTGAAATAATTCGAAAACTTGCGCAATACGTAGTTATAAATTATTTGCTGGTATTTTACGGCACACGGAGTTACTGTTTTCCGAGAAAAAAAAACATCTAGTTACAATGACAATCGCCTGTAGCCGGGTAGCGGCTGCTAAGTTGTTAATAAAATTAATTTTCATTGACTCATAATATAGGGAAAAAAACCATGACCACTAAGCACCGTCGTCGAGGTACTGTCACGGCGAGTGTGCGTACCCGGCGTACAGTGACTAAGGATATTTCTAATCGTATTAATACTATGTGTTCGTGGAACGTTTTATTTTATTCCAATGTTCCCGACGCGATTCGTGTGTGTGTGTGTGTGTTTAATCAAAAAAACGGGAAATCTGGCACATAGTTCGAATTTTCTACGAAATACGATTTCGCTGGAATAATATTTACATATTATATACGTTATAAAAACTCGAATTATTATAAATAATTGTCGAGCAGTTTATATAATACTATAAAACGCGAGAAGTTTTTTTTTATGCCGTTCGCCGCGGGATAACCACGTATATTTTATTATAATTATTGACCTACTCCAATATATTCATAATGTTAATAATAATTAATATAGGTTGATATCGATGAGAAAAATAACAATTTTGAGAAATAGAATGAATTACGCAACGCGTTTATAATTTTCAATTTTTATTACACTTGGATACACCGAATCTAGTTATGTGTTTTTTACGGTCTAAATTAGTGATTCCCAACCTGACGGAGGCGTAAGCAGTCATCATGAATACAATTTGTTTTTTAAAATTATTTACATAAACAGGGGTCAAAACGAAAACTGTGTAATAATGGTGGCTCTATGTTCACTAGAATGAGGGTGTGATATTTTTAAAAATCTACAAGGGGGGCGTGAAATCAGAAAAACGTTGAGAAACACTGGTCTAAATAGGCATATGAACTAATAACGAATTTTTTTTATACCCGTCTCGAAATATTTTGAATTAAATTTGAATATGTATATACATTCAATACATTTTGTTTCACGTTACAATTAAAACGAAATGTATTACGGGCTTGCATAAATATTTTTCAAACAACAACCTCTCCCTACCCACGGATAGCTAACAAATACCCCACTAATATGAATTCTAATATATCAAAGTGTATTTTGATTTTTCAAGATGATGTTTTGAAAAATACACTTTTCTTCGGAAACCCGAACGTGACGTACTCGGGTAAAAGTATGTTCGCCTTTCGTATTTTTTCTTTTTGGTAATTTCAAGCCACGCAGCCCTTCCGCGGCGATTTGTAAAAAATATCAATTGTGTAGAGCAGCGGTTCTCAACCTTTTTATAGTCGCATACCACCTACATAATTTGACAATTTTTTGTTTTTTTTTTTTTTGCTTATTAATAATGTATACGTTTATGTTATATGTATAGAATTTTATTTTATTAGGAATTACAAAATGAGATAATATAAAATAAATATATATAATAATAAATAAAGTATTTAATGCACAAAAATAAATTAAATTAAATCAAATAAAATATGTACAATTATTATAATTATTATGGTTAACTTTTTACTTCAATGAGACGATTGGTGTTGTTTTGAACGGACGATGACGTCAATATCGGGCTCCAAATTGGTAACTTTAAGTCTTAAATCACTTTCTACGTTTAATCTACTTATTATTTAAAGTTTATCGATTTATATTATATTAAAGAGAATATCGTTATCTTAATTGCTACGATTACAAACGACCTCAACACCATCAAATAAACCAAATAATATTTAATGTTAATAATGATTCATTTCAATTTTTTTTATGAAAGGAGATTTTCTTCGCGTACCACTAATGGTACACGTACCATGGGTTGAGAACCGCTGGTGTAGAGGATTCGTCTCGAATTTCCTAATATTTTATTGTTCTCTTCACCGGCGCTGTTTATTTTTTACCGCTTTGCGACTAATTAATTATAA
Source organism: Tuberolachnus salignus (assembly GCA_956483605.1). Classification (NCBI taxonomy): domain Eukaryota; kingdom Metazoa; phylum Arthropoda; class Insecta; order Hemiptera; family Aphididae; genus Tuberolachnus; species Tuberolachnus salignus. Next base: position 15,726,350 of record OY101437.1, read on the forward strand.
TATTATTATTGAACCCGACAAGAAAAAAAAAAAACAATAATAACAAAAACACTATCGGGTTACAAAGACATCTGCGTAGGGCCGAGTTTTATTTAATTAGGTGTTTACTGCGCAGGTTTATTCAGAAGTTTTCAGATATTCTGTTATCGACACCCATAATATCGTCACGAGGGCCGCGGGTATTGAATCACGACGCCGTCGCGTAAAAAAAAAAAATGACTGTGTAGAGTTGCAAAGGGGAACTCGCCGTGTTTGGCGGGTAGTGTTACGGGTTATAAATAACCGGCGGGTGAAAAAAACGTCGTTCCCGCGAGTAACCGGTAACCGCGGTATAACCGCGTACGGAATTATTGTAACCGTCCGGGATTCGTCCGTATAAAGCGAAAAATGTGCGTTTCGTTTTTGAACACGTGCGCGCGCGCAATTCAAAATATGTACGTATACACCCGTACGGGATAATTTTGGCGATAAAAAAAAAAAGGGTGTTCGTATTAGCGAATCGTTTCATTTTTATACAATATCCCCGGTAATTTATTAGGGGGGGGGAAACCACAAATAATAATCGAAATTAGTTGCTTATTTGTTTTGAAATATTTCACGTAACGTTCAAACGCACACTATATAACATTGTAATAACAACGGCGATTTTTACTGAAAACCGTTCGTGATATATTACATTATGCGCACATAGAGGTGACCGATGCTGCACATGTAACAACGGCGATCGGACTGTGCCGTAGTTACGGTCGTCGCCAGGACTAGACGGCGGCGGCGGTGGCGGCGGCGGCGGCAGCGGCGGCAGCGGCGGCAGTTATAGGCCCGTCGCAAGTTGAATGAACGACCAGTGGTGCGGCCGTGGCGGACGCGTGCGGTTGTATTTATACTATATCGACTGTAGTTTTTATTTTTTAATAATTATTATATATTTTGCTTTTTTTTTTTTTTTTATATCATTACTACCGAAATCATCTCGTTACTATATTAGATTTATATTGTGGTTTAAACGCACGCGATTTATTAATTTAAACAAATTAATTATATTCATATACAATAGAAACTATCGTGTACATAATAGTAAGTACTCTAAATATTATAGCAGATCGCGAGTTTGCCGAGACATTTTCAAATCGAATGCTGTTCCGAACACCGGTGTCACTACTACATTATCATCACAGTCAGGTAGGTTAACCTTATAAGTTTTATTATTATTTCGATTTGCGAAACGAAATGACGGGGTTAAAAAATTATAATAATATCGAGTAAATCCATCCCACCGACAGCACCAAATAAAACTATACGAACAAATACACGCGTAATGATAATATTATCATTTTTTTTTCCTCACAAAAAACCGATAAGTTTCTCTCTTGTCTGTTAGGCAATTAAAATATTATATCGGAGTGGCTTATATATTTGTACACAAATAATAATCGGCCCATTATATAGTTAAAATACGAATATTGTTTGCACGGTTAAAAATCACAGTTTAATAAACGTAATTGATTTTGTAAAATGTTTAAAACATGCTTGAGAATCGCGTTAAATATAACATTATATACCTACCCTTTGATAAATGGGTATCGAGATATTGTTTTCAGATTCTAAAAATATTACTTACAAATCCGTGTATTTAGATACGTTTTTTTCTTTTCCTTGAGCAAAAAAAAAATTATTATTTTCGCAGACTATAGGTAGTTATAGCTATATATAGGAGTTAATATTTGAACGCAACAGATTTTATGTAAACCGCGATAATAAGGTCCGATCGATGATTTATTAAGTACTATAATAACACATAAAAATCAAAAAAACTAGATCTACTTTTTGTATAATCGGTTTATCGAATGAACCTTTTTTTTTTTTTTAAATAAAATTAGAATTCTCTGTATTTATCAAACCAGCTGTCCACACGTGGGAAATATCTGACTATATATATTTTAAATGGATCGCAAATACATTTTATAGGAAATACTGGTATTTTATAAATCTGACGTAGGTATACACTTTTTATATAGACTAAAATTTGCATAATAAATGTTATATTTTTAAGTGTGAAATAAAATCAATAGACCTCGTATTTGCATATTAAAAGCTTAACGCACTGCATTTTATATGTCAAAGAAAATAAATCGTGATCGTATAAATTTATTTAAAAAATTATGTGACGACATTAATATTCAAAATTCACTGCGAATATATTAATAAAGGTTTTTTATGAATTATTATTATAAATACAAGTACATATAAGACGAATTAATCCCATTATTATTATTTATTATCCGATTAAATTGTTAAAAATAGTTTAAAACTTATTCGAATAATATAGAATAATAAATATATTGTAGGATATCACATTAATTTCTTATACTTAATTATTTATGTCAATATATTTTATGAAATCGTTTTATGCAATCGGTTTTTATTTTACTCGCTATATCGTCATACGTATTAAATATTTTAATGATAAGTTTAGAAACAAATATATTTTTTCTGACCAATTTTCTGAAATAAAATAAAAACTCGAACATCTACCTCTATGTACTTGTGTACTATTTCTTGTTGCTAATTTGTATCGTTTGAAGTTTTGTTTTTTTTTTTTTTGTTAAATTACACTAGTGTGCTTAGTGTTCATAGCACAATATTATGAAAATTTTTAGCAGCACACTTATTCGATTCAAATGAAACTCAATTCATGTCGATAAATTAATGTCCAGGGATTCTCGTCAATCGTATTTTATCCGTATAAAATATAATACCATCTTGGCCTGCCTAATACATATTTCAGTTTGTACGATATACCTGATAACAGAGCGGGAATCGTGGTAGTTTTTTTATTGTTTTTTCGTACGTATTCATTTTCCTCCGACGTAATATTTTGTTTTCTCCACGATAACTGTGCGTTTATACCGCCCTAATTATCCATTATAATAAATTCGAAACTTTCGGGAGGTCTTTCACCCTTTTTATACAGAAACGCGTTCGGTCCCTCAACTCTGCACAGCAATGTCGATAGAATATATATATATATATTCAGTAGTATGGGAGATTTTACGGCGTCTAGAGGATTTTATTACTATTCCCCGTCACCGTATCTCGCCGTCCACATGACCATATGTAACCCCGAGTTACGTGTTCCAGTAGAATCTATACTAGCGTAGTATAGTAGCCGCGCCGACCGACCCGACGGAGCCGTATATATTGTTATTTTTTAATAATTGAAACGCCACCGCTACCGTCGATTCACGAATATAATATATATATATATATTTATACAGCCGACATGACTTTTTTTCCCCCGATATCCTATCCGACGTTTAAAATAGAAAACCCACGTCATCCAATGTCGAAAACTCTATTGTTTTAACGCTTTTTTTTTTTTTTTTCATATTCCAGAGACGTTTCATTGACATTTCCCCCCCCCCAACAAATACCCACCGGTAGTTTAAATATGATTTTGTTTCTTATCTATAAAACCGACTTTTTTTTTATACATATCGAATTCGGCTCGCCACCGCAAGATGAACATGCGTTAATAAGATTATTTGTTAATACATGTAATATAGCTGTTTGACTAAAACGTAAAAATGTAAATAATAACAATGATTCGATAACATCTACAGTTGTACAATATTTGTACAAATATTGTATAATATTATTAATTTACCTATATTTTATGTTATTAGTCTATAGGCACAACGAGCCTTAGATTTCAGGGGGTGCTAAAATTGTTAACAGTCCACAGACCCGGTGGGGGGGATTTCTAATTATTACTCCCCAATTACTCGATCAATATCAATATCGCAAAGTATAATGGCATTGATAATATTTATTGTGGTCGCTATTATAACTATCAATCAGATTGATACCAACTTGATATCTTACCATTATATTCTATAAATCTAAAATAAAATATCTCAAAACATAAATGCTAAAATAATGAATTTGAACAATTATCTTTTAAATGTAAAAATTAAAAATGATGACCAGGATTTTTTTGGGGGGATGCTAAAGTCTCCTTTAACACCCCTAGTTGCGCCTACAGTTATTACTGTTTATAGTTTAAATACTGTTAAAAACCTCGTAAATTGTTCGTTTTTAAATTGTACAGTTTAATTAATATCTGTTAAATAAAAATCTGATAATTATTATACTTACATAATTCTATTTTTAGTGTACGAATTACATTAATCTTTAATTTTCTCGTTTGAATTCGATTAAAAACATAGTAAACACTTTTACCAGTTTTTTTTTTGCGCATCATATTTTTTTTTCTGTAATGATAACGGCTTAATTTATTGTATCGATAATTTTTATTCGTCCAATTAATTAAACGTATAAAGCAACTTAAGCTAATTGTGTTGAACGGTAATTTGCGGGTTATCGAAAATTACATTAAGTATAAAATATATAGAATCAATAAACTAAAACGAAAACTTTTTTTTTATGTTTTGGACGCAATCGTTTTTTTTTTTTGTAAACATAACAAAAATCGTCGAATAAATAGTTTTTTTTTTTTTTTTTTTTTTTTTTAAACGAATACGAGTGTTGTTCCGATCGCTGTATTAGTGTAAAAAAAATGAAGTGTATATATAATGGCATAATATACTACAATATATAATAATACGATTTCTTAGAGCATCAAAAATGTGTCTGCTCCGTATTATTGTATTATGTATTCATTTAATACAAATTAACATAATTTATACGTTTATGATATCATAAATATAAATCATATTATATAAACCGCAATTAATATAAACAATAAATAAATGTCTCATATGTTTATCGTTGGGCGTCCGACTCGTTTATACGAGGTACAAATAATGCATACGTACGATCGGCTGCGCGGCATGTGTGAAGGCCGACAAATTTTAGAAAGAAATTAGGCATATTTTTGTAGAATTAGTGGAGGAGATCTTTTACTTTATTATTATAATATTATATACAAATTTATCGAATATGTTCAATTATCACACGGAGAACAAACGACCCGAAGCACCAGATCTCTGTGACCAGAGTTGAATTCCCCCCTCCTCACACTTATTTTATAATAATATGGACATATTTTTGTAAAACAATAAATATAACCCAATACTAGAGTTTAAAATGTAAAATTATTTGTCAAGTGCTGACATAGTAATTTGAATAAAAGTAAGTTCAATGTGGTTTTTTATCAATACAAATTCTAAAAACGGTTTTGTAAGGTTCCTACAAACTTGAACACCCTCCCCCCACCGAAGAACAATCCAAAATACGCTACTGACTACCCAACCCATAATTTGGTGATCTAGAAAAACATTCCTTCTCGCAACAACATGTTGAAATTCATATTGAAATAAAAACCAACTTTTATCACGTCAATCCGCCTACAAAACGACTCTTATTCCTTAATTTGAGCTCGTTCGGTCCAGATGGGACCGCTAGAAGAGTCCAAAAATAACGGGGGTAAAAGATAGGCGTATACGTGTATAACAGGCAGTTATACAGTGTATACAGTTGGTCTCTATTTTCGGGAAAAATTCGACAAAAATAGTCGAAATACTGAACAGGGAACATGTTTTGGTTTAATGAATCTGCAGGCAAATTTTTAAAAAATTTCATACCGCGCGTATATCTGTTATGAAAGATATGCCTGACAAGGGATCTTTATCCAAATAATTTTAATAGAATCCCAAAAGATTTCTAATAATACAATTTATAAAAATGTGATGGTAATGAATTCATATGTACCGGTTACGAAAAAAAATGTGTACAGTGGAAATCTGATATTTTAAAATAATGGTAGTCTGACGATATTTCGACTTTTAAATTTGAAAATATATTCCCATCCCATGGCACTGTTGATTGAGCGGTACGATATTTCCTTAAATTTGATCAACCCGTTTTCAGTAACGATTGCGCAGTTTTCCTTGCCGTACAAGGTTCTCGTATGCGTACGCATATCACAAACGTGATAATAGAATATACAAATTGATTGACACGTGCGTAAACGCGGTCAGGATATCTCTAGAAATACGCAGCGGTGCGCCTCTCTAATCTATACTAATCTCGAAAATAACAGACACTCCTCTTTCGTATCGGACTCGTTGTTTTTTCGTTGTTTTCGCGAAGAAGAAGAAGAAAAAAATATATATATATATAAATTTCGTATATATACCCGCTCAAAGGCCCGCCACCGCCGTCATTATTACAATAGTGTAGCGCAGCTTTCGTTGACTCATCATTCCGTTGACGTGCGTTTCGATATCGATCGGTTTTTACGGGAGCCTCGAGCGCGAAAACTCAAGACTGTGTATATACATAAATAACAACATCACTGCCAAGGCGAAAGTCGAAACATCGTTAACTAGGTATTATTTTTTTATTATTGTAATAGTCGCGTTATTATTGTTATATTCGTAAGCGGTATACTACGCATATACTCTAAATTTTCGGTTTATACCCATAGGCGTGCGCAGTGGCGTATTTTAGGGGGTGTCCTCCATGTTTGAACACCGGTCGACTTAAAATAAAAAATTGCCCAACGTATTCGTGTTTTCATTAGTCATGCCATAAAAATATTTTTGTCCAAACTGTAAATTTTCATTGGTTTTTTTTTTTATCAGTAAATAATTCTAAAAACGGGTTATAGGGTTCCTAAAATTTTGGACAAACCCCAAGAAATCGTCCGCAATACGCCACTGGGCGTACGCAGACTTCTGTAGCAGATGTGGTCGCCGTTGTTTTTAATCGCTAACCCTCTCACATTGACCCAAAAATAAAATTATTGATACGTATGACATACATCATTATTACGTACCTAAACAGAAAATGTAAATAGTTATTTTAATACTACACTAATAAATGAAAATTTTGTTAAATATTACATTATAATTTATTTATCAATTTTCCGGGAAAAAAATACTTGTTTTGCCCATTTTTTGGCACCTATTTCAGGATAATAAAAATTCCATGTGTGGCTATAGCCCGACAAGTCACATCCGTGCGCACACCTATGGTTATACCTATTATACATTATAGCATTGGTCATCATTAATGCGTAATTTCCGGTGGGTTTTTTGTCAATTTTTTAAATGACGCGACGAGGTTTTATTCGGAAAGTCTTAAATTCTTAAATGCATTTAGATTTAGTGCAAAGAGAGCAACGTGTTGGTTTTACTATGCTTTTGATTTTTATTTAATTTAACTTTTGTCTGTCTGTTAACAAATTTTCTACCAGAAATCTTGTTCCAATAAAAAAAACGACATTAGAGCTCGTTCGTTGAACATTGGTTCGAGTTGATGCGTTGGGGCGATCATTCCTTGCATTTTCCTTAATAACGGGGAATGAACGGGAATATTTACCCAACAACGGTTATTGTGTTATTTTCGCTTTTTTTTTTTTTTTATTCAGCTATAAAAAATCAAACAGATTTGACATTTATATAGCACACGTATATTACCCCTTTCTAGACTTTTGAGCTATTTATAGCCATTAGAAATGTTTGGTTATTTTTTTTTTAGTATTTTGTTGATTACATATTTTTGGCATTTCAAAAATACTAAAAAATTTAACAAAAATGTTCATTATAAGTTGTACTTAATGGCGAACAAGTAAAATGTTGAGCGTAACATAATCGTTTTTTTTTTTTTTATAATAGTGTTTAAAATGCATTTCAAAACATGATTAACCGGATATCGATCAGAATAGTTTTTCGATGGCGATGATTTATCATTGCGTACGAATATAAAATAAATTCCTACCTTTTCAATTTTTTTTTTGCTATTTTCGATGCCATACCATACTATTCAATCCATTATTTGTCTGCGAATTAATCATTGTAGATTCGTCAGAAAATACAAAACAACTTGTGTTATTTCCAACAAATTATTGCGTATTTCCGACATTATTGTGTCGTATTCAAATAATTGTCAGTTATTGTAGGTACATTTCTAGACACAAGCAATGCGCCTACATCATTAATATATTAGCTGTGCGTTAATAAGCGTCACAGTTTTCATAAAAACCACCGTTGTTTAGGAATATTTGATCTTTATATAGTTCCGATATATTTGTCGACTCTTTGTTAAAATAATACAATAATTTTAATAATATTAATAATACTAGAATTATAATATATAATCCAGGCCACAATTATTCCTATTGTTCGTTAGTCGTTGTTTATGCGTACATTGTAAATTATAATATGGAATAGCATTGCAAATATTGTATAGTTGTCTTTTTCAAACACATTATAAGTACTTTGTACATAATATAATATTAACATTTCCAGTACCTAACCAGGATTTGAATTTTAATTAACTATTACAAAATGACAATGCGGAATAATTTATACTAATTTTAAGTACAATCATTGTTATAATATGTGAAAAACATATTTTCTTAACAAATTTTAATTAAATTACAAATATATATATTGTCTGATAAAGTTCAGTATGGTACCACTATTTAGTTATAAAAAAATCTATACGAGAAAACTCAGAATTAATCTATGAATATTGAACAATATTAATGGTTATTATACAATACAATATTATTATTTATTAAAACGTTATTATTTTATTTTTTAGATAAATTCTATATTATTAACCGTTCATAATATATGATATGTCATATAAATTACATTAACTAATAAACTCGATCAAAGAAACTTAATCGATATACCGAAAAGGTATCCGCGTGTTCTTTACTTTTATATGCATTTTTCATAATTTAAAGTTATATTCGTATAAATTCGTTATAATATTTCAGAAGTGACCGGCATAAATTAACAACAATAATACATAAACGTTATGGCTAAACCTAACCTATAAATTCAATATATATAAATATAAATATAACTCACTTACGATTATAAATAATAAAATATACATATCAAGCTACGTGGCATAACCAGGATATCCGAAAACTCGGGGGGGGGGGGGTAATAAAAGAAAAACCTAATAAAAATTAAATTTTTATTGTTTTTGCACGTCCTTAAATCTATGTCATTTCGTTTCTCTTTTCTTTTATAATCTCTTTTATTGAAATTTTTAGTTTACTCTTTATGTAAAAAATGGTCATATTTTCTATGTATTATGTTATCCCACATTTTGTTTTAATATTCAGTTGTGTTTTATTTTCCGTCTTTGTTGTTCAATAACCCGATGATGATTTTAAAAATCGAAACCGACGGTAATTGACAACCAATTATTATAATACTCCTGAGGCTATGTTTTTCTTCATATTTATTTATTTTCTATGTAAAATGTTTTTATTGAACTTAAAAATATTCCACATCAAACAATATTTGTAGGTATTTTATGATTATTAAAAAAAATACGGCCGATGGGCGGGCGACGGTGTCTACCTACGTCAAATTTTTCAAAGTTTCTTATACGTGTTGAATTTAATTTTCCATTTCCATGTGTGTGTTTTTTTTTTTATAGCATCACACATTATCAGACACCTACTATGAGCATACGTCTGTGATACCATGAAAACCGATCAAATTTTCATCGAACCCATGGCGTCCAAATCGGTGGCTGTTGTGTGGTCGCTTCTGGCCATAAGTGTGCAATCGTCGTTTTCAAGGCCTGTACAAGAATTCAGTAAAAGTAGGACGATCAGATCATCTCCGATCTTCGATGATGTGGTATGTGTTTTTATTATATTAATATTTGATTCAAAACGTTATACGCATATTAAAAGCGAAATTTATAACATTCGAAAAGTTGTGTTCCCCCTTCCAAATTTGATGATTTGAAAAATTCTAAATCAATTTTCTATGTCAATTATCAAGTTTAGGACTTGCAATTGATACCTATACAGTGCGCATAACTAAAATAACCGGTCACCGATCACTGTCAAACAAATAAAAATAATTTTTTATGTTGCTTGATATTGATAAAAATATCGCAATAATGTATCTACGTAGAAAATAAATATATATTTAGTTTTATCATTAAGCAAAAAAAAAAAAATTAATTATTTTATTTAAGCGTTGTAAAATTGTAATATTTTTTCTGTTGTCTGATACATTAATATATACAAATTTAACGAATTATTTATTATTTTATGACCGCGACAATGATAATTTGCGTCGTTTATTATATTTAGTCCTAACCTAACATTATAATACTATGCACTTAAAAATCGTTATCATCTAGTATAATAATAATAATAATAACAATAATAAAAAATGATATTGTGCGGATCGTATAAACTTAGGTATTTTACTACCGTACGTTATACGAATAGTACGTCTATTGTTAATATTATTACATTATTTCTGCGACAGACGTTTGGTCACCTACATTTTTGGTATTTTTTTTTTCTTTTCTTAAAACGTTTACACTGTCTAAAAGCGTTCAAGTTCAAGTTCACATAATATTATTGTAACTGCAGCTATCTTGTGACTAGGTAACCGGCAGGCGCGGGGCGTTGAACCGCAGTTAGAAATTCAACACAATATGATCAACGTATGATTAGACCTCGCATATAAATAAATAAATATTAACGCAAATATAAATACAACAATTAACTCGTATATGTTAACATAGCTGTATAATGTATGATCAATGTCGAAGTGATAATAATAATAATAATAATTCTACCGGAATAGAGTTTTCGCAGGATTAAAAGCAAACGATAAAATTAATATTCGAGTCTTATTTTTTTATTATAATTATTCTAAATTAACGAAAAAAAATTACATTATGTTTTTAAAAGAATATCCAATGTAATATCAAATCTTGTTAATTACCACTAAACATATTATATAATACTTTAATTAATAATTTTATGATAATTTTTACTAATAATATGAAAACATTCCGTGATAATAATTATAAAAATCTATTCAAAATATTAAACGTTTTTTATTAAAATAATGAAATTTCGTTTATACATTAAAAATATAATATTTATTTTTAATTATTTTTGTAACTTAATCGTGATCGATATTATTTTTTATTAGGTAGCCTTCCGGAAGTATAATTAATCGATTATGCAAATAATAATATTAAAATTAAGTTTGCAGCTTCTAACATTGAAAGTGATTATATACTAAACGCTTGCACAATTTTTGGGTTTAAATTTTTTTTAAAGGTTAACAAGACGTATCAAGTTCAATAATATAGTTTTTCAATCGTAATAAGAAAAAATGATTCCATAACAATTTTCAATTTTAAGTACCAACATTTGCTTATATCCTAAATAGTCACCCGGAAATAGAAATTAGTAATTTATATAATAGTCTAGGTGTCGTGCAGTTTAAACAAAGTATAGATATTAACGAATCGGGTGTTTGTATTTACAACGAATGCCTTATTTCCATATAAAAATCAACGTGTAATTAACACACTCGTGTATATAAACTACACAATATGTGTGTATGATGTATGACGGTCGACTTTATTATTCGAAATTAATTTCTTCCCGGGCATTACTTCGTCCATAGACCGTGTAAAAGACAATGACTTATGAGTCGAAAACACCTGAGGTACCTTCTGTGGATACATATATATATATATAATGTTTACAACGCGGTGTACAGGGTGAACGATAAAAGACGAGTTTCATTTGTATCGCTGTATATAATATAAGCGATACACCGCGGTTCTATTATTCGCCAACTCAAAACTGAGGCAGAGAAATAATGATATCATAATTATTGTGTTTGTGGTGTACGTACTAGTCGATGTGTTGGGTAACCGAATAAACCAAAAATACTCGACATTTGAGTTTAAATTCGTATACGGATACACGTAGATTCAATAATTCGTCAGTATGCGAACGTATTATTGTACGGAAAACATCGTTTCAGTGTGAGTATACGTTTAATAGTAGAGGCGGTGGTGAACTGATGTGACTTAAATTCTGATATTCCGATATTTGCTACTGATATCGTTTTCGATGTATGAAATAGAAATTCGCGAACCGATATTGAAATTAACTAAATATCTTTCGGTTTAAAAAACCGATTTTTTAAACGATTCGTTCATATTCCAGAGACATTATTAACGTTTTTTCTCCAAAAATATCGGTTTTGATGAAAAATAAACCCGATATCCGATGTTTTGATATCCTCGATAACGGCCGATATACATTTGAACCGATAGGATGAGTGTTTTGATAAATGGTTTTTTTTTTTTTTATTACGTACATTGCGTGCAATTCGTACGATAGATCGATGACGATGTCCGGGAAAAAATAAAAATGATAATTAATAATAATCCACGGACGGCCGTTTGGAATACATATGGCACGCTCGCCGTATCGTTATACTTTATCGTATCCTGCAGGGGTACGCATATAATAGTATTTTTTTTTTTCTAAATAAAGGTGTGCCCCGGCAGACATTGCGGTAGGTCATTGTATGGAAACGATTGTTCTATAACTTGGTGGCAACACTGCGCATTATTATAATCACTAATAGGGTGTGTCGCCGCGACCACCACCGACAACACAATATAATATATACGATTAGAGACACTGTGAATAATAATATAATACACTATTAAAGTAATAGGTACGTTTCATAAACTTCGGTACGACTATAGTATTATATGGCTAAGTATATACTACAAAACTGAATCTAATCAGCGTAATAGGTATACCTAGAGAGCCTGTAATGAGTGAGTGGCCACCGCCGAATCTTTTACCAACGGATACGGACGGCGCCATATTGTATGATTTTCCGTCCAAACATTGTTATCAGTGTGGACTAAACACTAGTCCGCATTTATCAGTAATAAATATAGGCTCTCCGATTAATTGTATTCAAATAAATATGTTCATATGTATTTAATAAGTACAAATTAAATATAAAACAGTGAAAATGTTGACGTAAAAAATTGAATTATTAATTGGTAATACTGTTTGAACGAAAATGTCATAAATAATAAATGATAAAGAAAAGTGGGCGTTGACACGGGTGGGGGGGGAATATGGACGATGAATCGCCCTCCCAATTTTGTATTATTAATATAAAATTACATTTATTATTATTAATCCGACGGATATAAGAAAAAATTATTATCTTTTGTTATCAATTTGATATGATAATATGATCTGGAACGTTATTTAATTATTCGGCATACTGATAAGAACGGGAATGCCACGATGCTACATTGCCAACGTCTTTATTAATTTGTCGGAGAACTCACTAGTCACTATCCCTAGACCGTATACTAAATGATAGTATAAGTTTATGGTCACTTCAGCCGGTCTAGGAAGGAAACTAGACATTATTTTGTAGAATAAATGAAATAAATTTTTAAAAATAATTTGTATTGTATTAAAACCAGGTAATTTTTCCGGGTGCGGGGGCACTATCCTGCGGCTTATCTTAAAAATAATGAATATATATCCCCCACCAATAAAAATGCATGTCTATGCCACTGATAACGGGAACCAATCAGAAATGACGGCACCGATAGCCCACTCTCTTATTCTCTGCTCTCTAGGTATACCTATTCATTTTTTAACTAGTTAATCGACTTTTAGAAGGATACATAACCACTCGGTGGTTTATATTGTAGTACCGAGTTATTCATGAAATGCACTGCAATGATTTTAATAATAATTTAACGAGACAAATTATCTATTTTATTTGACGAGTTAACCAATGTATATAAGTACCGACATAAATATTGTAGCAAAAATAGTATAACCTATTCGTGTGTTACAAATGCAACTAACTGACAGATACATAACGGCAACAACGCGAACAAAAATCACATTTTTAATTATAATTTACAATAAATCTCTGCGGTTTTTGTCGTATTTCTTCGTCTTAATTAATAACGGAATAAACTCTAGAACAACTGATAGCTTAACAATTTCAATTTCGTATTGGTCATATTTTTTTAATTCATAATAATATCGTTGAATAGTATTTATTCGCAAACTTATTGCATATAAGTTAATTGATATTCAAAACGGTTCGATATATTGGCGTTTAATAATCACTTTTGATTTAATATGATTAATTATTATGATACTGCAGCCTTCCTTGTGACCCAATCCACCCAGGACCGCCATTGCTTCACCTATCACTCCCCCCCAAAAAAAATGTTCTAACGAAATAATAAATAAAACGTACTTATACATTTTGAAAGTTTAAATAGGTGCATTATTATGGTGTTATTTACCGCGTGCAGTTCGAATTTCCGACGTTTAATAGATTATTTACGTAGATTATTAATAATAATGCATATCGTTATCGAACCTTATGCTAATGTTGAAAGTAGTTGCTCGGTAGTAATATACAAATTATGATGATCCTTTATATACTTAATAAAACACGAGTATAACAGTATAAATAATGCAATTTCTCATCTCGTAATACTTGTTACGCTGGTTTTAACCTTTCTCGAATATCCTTATAATATAGGTATTATCCCAGAACGTATTCTCGATTACCAATAAAATTCCGTCATATTCAATCCTTATTATACAATATAATATTTTTTCCTATCAAACGGCATTGAGGCATATTTTATTTTATTTATATATATATATATATATATATATATATATATTTCCTTCTTACCTATTAGCTACCTACTGGTATTTTAAAACTCGGTAAATTTTTATTAATATTATTATTTTTTTAAATACATTTTATTAACCAAAACAATAAACTATTATTCGATTATATATATATATATTTTATTTTCGTTCGAATCGAATCGTATAATATCATATTTTTCGATAACATTTTTTTTTTTTGGCAGCTGAAAAAATAATTTTTGTTTTCCTTTCATCGAGTGCCCGTTATCGCGTTGTCGTCGTGTCAACACACGTGTCATCAGGCTGCAGAGTAATATCTAAAAATCTCACGGCCGAAACGGGGGGTGGCTATGAATATAATAAGGAGATTCCATTATAGTACTGGCTCGTTTTTGACTAGGTTATATATATATATATCGTATTTTCTTAGAGTTACTGGTAAAATACGAGGTTACGGCTTTATATTTTGTCGTACTATTATATAACGAGCTAATCGATCGGAGGATAGCGTTTTGTCTTTTAACCGACTGGGTAATGCAAGAGAAACGAAAAAAAAAAAACAATATGACATCGATAACGGAAATTATAATCACTTTGTGTGTAATGTAGTAGAGTGTATACATATTTCTATAATAAAAAAAAAATTAAAACGAAAAATAATCATTGAATACGACAAAATGTCAACTATTATTATTTCACTTTTGTGCAAGAATAAAAACGAAAAAAATATATATATGTTTCTTTCAGAAACAATTAGTATTATTGTAAGAGTCACATGGACATGTGATATGTATCCGAACTTAACTATTCTTAGACATTCGATGGCACCTGCCAGCAAAACGCCATTATTCGAATTATAGCGATTTAAAAAAAAAAAAAAAAAAATGTTGACTTATTATATCTACTTTCATATAAATCGAAAAAAAAACTAAATAAACTCAACAATGTCAAATAAATCAAAATAAGTCGAAATTTTTTTGGAAATTATACTACGCCTAGAAAATGTTGACATGAGTATTCGGTGAAAATTACAGTCTCTACCGAATATTTTTTACCGAATTACAGACAAAGAAAATCGCAGCGTTGCTTAAACATTCTTGTTTTCCGCTTTTATTTGGGAAGGTCATATTTAAAACCGTCAATTAAATCCAAAATGATACAAAAAAGCCCCTATGGAAGTATTTGATTGAAGCAAGTCTTCTGGTTGAAAATTTGTTCACGAAAAAAAGCACACATCATAGTAAAACCAATATGTTCCTAGCTACTCTCGTAGTCTAAAACAAAATGTTATGTTGTTTATTCTGACAAATAAATCGTTTAATATTATATTTTAAATACTAATTATATATACTACCTAATATTTTTTTTATTGACGAATAAATGATAAAAAAAAATTCCAAGAACAAAATATTATATGCCTATCAGAATTTTATTTTTTTTTAACCATTCAATATATCAAAATTTTGATTATTATAGTCCATTATTTAATGACATTATACGCGGATATGAATAATATAACTATACACATTTAGAAAATGATTAATTTTTAAAAATGCAGGAGATAGGTTAGGTAATCTTGATAAATTAAAAAACTTACTTCTATAATGACTATTAATAACACAATAATCGGGCGAGGCGTCGTTATCGTAATATTATTATTAAAAAAATAAACTATAAATGTTTGTTATTTTTTTTTTTTTTTTTTTTTATTGTAATATTGTAAAATTCTGCACTTTTTATCAATCCGTTAACTCAATTGTCCCGAATATTATTATTATTGTTGTGAATGAACCCCGTTCTGTTTATCATTAAAAACGAAGAGGTACGAGTGGTGTCCCGGAAGGTGCACACGTACGAGTGTGATTGCACTCGAGTAAATAAATGTATTGCATAGTAATATATGCTAGGTGGTATTATTATTAGAGGTCGATTCAAACCGAAGACCTGCAAATGGTATTTTTTTTTCTTTGCGTTCCGGTGTGGTAACCACCTTGTTTTATCGTAATTTCCTTTAGTATTGATATTTTTCTTTTCGAGTATACTCGAGCCACTGATATTGGATTCTCTACTCTACGTAAAATTCCCACGCGATTTATTATTATTAATAATATTCGAGTGCAGTCGTCTCGTATTATATCGCATCGGGACCAATGCGAACCCTGGCGTTGTAGTGTTTTAACCGTTTTTCAAGCCTACTAATCGTTTCCACTCTTGTTGTTCGGTCTGTACACATATATTATACGCGCACGTGTGTCACACGGCCCCCGGCGGACCTTTTATAAAATATAATAATTTATCGTTTAAATCTAAACTTTACTTTACGGAAATCTATATACGGAAAAAAACGAACGCGTCGTATATTTACAATAAGAACTTCCTGACAGATTTCCCTTCGCCCGCGTTCGTGTTCACACCATTGCAACATATTATTATATATAGTATAACCACTATTGGTTATGAATTTTTACACGCGCTCGGTGCGATAGGTTTATGGAATAATCGATACACATAATACGATTTACTACGAGGTTTTTCTCGTATATATTCATATATATATATATATAGGTACTCGACGTCTCAATTTATCATCTCGTTTTGGCCTTTAACGCTGTTCGGTACACTAATAAACAGAATAAATTAAAGTCTCCTTGCACACAAAGAGCAGCATATTATTACACTCGTAACAACGGCATCTCATTGCGTAATCATCCGAGCGTGTCCGTCAAATTATTAAACTGTTTCAGAATTGAATAAGTTAGAGGGAATCCGGAGGTTTGTTCGCAGATTTACTATACTCTTCACTCGTCATTCCAGTCGTTCTCTCGGGCTTCTTTATACGATTTTACTTATGACCCGTACCCGCTCGAGTAGTAGTGTGCTTGCTGTTACCGGACTGGTCCGTTTTCCGGCTACTGCTATACGACTACACTACGCACATTCACCATATGTTTCCTCTATCGCTGCTGTTTATGAACCTCGACCGAATCATAAAACGATTATTTTTCATAATATATTGTATTTGCCGACAAAATACAATTCGACGATTTTTATATCTTTTTTTTTTTTTCTTATAACCTATTAAAACCTCGGAATTTAATTATTTACCTGTTATTATAATAACCTAAGGTATGTTATGAGCTTACGCGGCGAGTTAATTACACTTTAATTTCGTTTTTGACAGCATATTGATTTTAGTTTAATAATTTAACGAACTCACAAATAAGCTCTATCTAATACAGTATTTTTGGTCTTACCGTGACCACTTATATTTGATTTAGTGAGTAATTTAGGCTTGAGACGTGGGATAATTATTATTTAAAGGTTCGTATTATTACTGTAACGCGTGTACAACTATTATACGTACGTATATAGAAAATACAGATATTTTGTATTTTTCAAAGTTTATTTTACAAAGTTTACATTTTATATTTACAGTAAGTTTTTGGTTAATCTCGTAATGGATTAAAAAACTTTATGAAAAAAAAAAATACATTTTTACCGATGACATTAAAACTTTCTTCAGATAAATATAAAAAATGGTTGTAGCTGATAAAGTAAAGAAATTAAAATTATCTCAATCGTAAAATAAATAGCAAATTATTTTTATTGTTAATGTCGTTTTTATTTAACCATATCGTGTATATGCTATGTGTGTTTTATTATTATATACATTGTTCACATTAAACATTTTATAGCTATTTAATATAATAATTAGGTGAACTTGAAAAAGAAGATAACAACTAATGTAGTTTATTTGAATAGAACGTGCACTCACATTAACCCCACATAATTGGATTAATTTTAAAATTAATTTTATTTATATGTAAAACCATTATAAGCTTTAGTGATAATTTCGGAAGATTTAAACAAAATTCAACTTTTTTTTTTATTTAGTTACCTATTCATCTTTTTGTTTTACGTGACTTTCAAAAACTGCATCCTTTATACATTTGTATGCAGGAGTAATATCAATTTTTTTTTTTTTGAATTCTATAATTTAAATCTTGCATTCGCTAAGACTATTGAATCGAAAATTGAATTTATTTCAATCATTCCTAGTGTCATCATCAAAGGAATAAAATAAAATATTCATATTCTTCTGGTCGTTTTTAAAATTACTCTCACGAGTTCGATTTGTTTACCGTACACCATAATATTATAGTATATCTTAAAAGTTTCGGAAAGATTAGAGAATGTTGAAAATTTAAATTATAGTGTCCCGATTAGAAATTAAAAAGCCGCGGCCTAAACTTGGCAATTTGCCATACATTACGATTTTGAAAAGATTACAAAAATAAACCATTTTCATAGTAATTAAATGAATTTATACAAAACCTTTAAAACCTATATATAACTGGCGTCATCGCTAAACTCCGATATTTGAAAAGGTAAATTCGAAATTTGCATCAAAATTGATTTCAAACCATAGGACAAAAAAATAAATTGTATATTTCCCTGTCAACGGTTCTTGACCCTTTTATAAAATATAAAATTAAAATTAGTCAATTTACTTTGGGATGAAATATTTTATAAGGGGCGGTGAGGGACAAATTAAGTGCAATATTTCATAATGCATGGATGTTGGCATTATTTGTATTACGTTATGTAATATGGAGTGGACGGGTTAACGCGAGTATAAAATATATAATACAAACGTGTAATAGCACAAGGGTGTTGGTGAATAATAAATCTTTAATTAATTTGTTTTTAATTTTATAAAAACGTAGGCAAACACGTAAATCCGAAGAAAGGGCGAGTGGGGGGAGGTCCTAAAATAAAAATAAAAATATAAGTCATATAGTTTTATGACTTTAAAATTACGGACGTATTTTTCTCGAATAATTAAAAAGGAATAATAATCCTAATCTAGGGCTATAATATACGTATAATAATACAATACGGACGTCGTGCCCATAAACGTACAGTGAGACGCGGAATATGTTCTAAATCGCCGAATGTCACTTTGTAAAAATTAAATCTTATGGAATTATTTATTTTTAAATATATGATAATTTCAACGATATCGTCGTAGGACTGACTAAAATTTGACGTTAAAAAATGAAGCGATAGTATGTAAAATTGTGAGTTTATTATAGAGGCAACCAACCGCCTTCTCCCTTATAATCACAATATTACCTATGGAGTAGATAAAACACCGTAAACATGCTGCCCCGCGTTATTCTCTGTATAACACAATGAACTATTATTATTATAATACGAGTTTATATGTGTACTTAGGTCCCTAGGTACGTTCACATATTTGACAATTTTATGCTGTAGCACGCAATATTATTCCAGTATATTATTTTAAATGTATACCTTACGCATAGGTATCGCCGCGTAAATGTATTAAAACTACTGAAGTTTGTCGCGCAGAATAATAATTTAGTTTTATAATATTGTATAATTGAAAGCTTTTTCGTATAAATACACGAGACCGCCATTACGCGGCGACCGCGATTGAAATATAATATTTATATATATATATATATATATAATGCGATTTTCGGAGGAGATAAATATAATATATATATAATGTTATACGTGTACAAAGTTTGATGGGAGAATATTACCTATAGACGCGGTGTCCTGTAAACATCGTAAATGTACAATTACCCACCAAGTTACACGAACCTCTTCACAATTTTTCCTTGTCGGATAAAGTTCGTTAAAAAGTGTTCGAGCGAGAATAACCGACAAGTGTTGTTAGTTGTACAGTAGCAGCTCCTAGACAAGGTTCAAGAACAAATTTTATCGCTTCTTTCTCCGGCACAATCTTCCAAATTACCAATCCAAAGTGATAATAATACTCGTCTCGCGGTTATATTGTTTTTTTTTTTTTTATAATATTTTACGTTTTTGCGAGTTATTTGATGAGCGCGGTGCGTAATTATTATTATATTTATCGAACACTCGCTGGCGAGTCGTTCATTCATCCGGAAATTATATTGTCATAATCACTACGCTGCTGCTGCGGTTGTGTATAGTACAAATATAATAGCCCACGTCTAATAATATTCAACGGCCGATAACAATAATAATAATTTATCGAATACCGACAGATAATATGACCGCAGACGCGTATTGTTATTAATATAATATATATATATATATATATATGTAGCTTTCGGTTATCTGCGGAATTAAAAAATAAAAATAAATTTAAAAAATATATGCTAATATAATAAATCACAACGATAATAGTAGTTCGGAGGAGATTGGAGCGAACGCGTATTTTGTATAGCCATTTGTTTTTTGATGTGTGCCCTTACGAAACACAACACCAACAACCAGGGGCGTATTTTGGAAGATTTTTCGGATGCGGGGGGGGGTCTAAAATGTTAGGAACCTCACAAACCCGCTTTTAGAATTATTTTATGATAAAAAATACATTGAACTTACTTGTTTTTCTTCAAATTACTATGCCGACACCGGACAAGTAATTTTACATTTGAAACTCTGGTGTATAGCATAATAGATAAGTTTAAGGTTATTACTTAATACTGAACGTTATAGATTTATTTTAAAAATTACCTTTTTATATTGTTTAATAGCTAATAAAAAACCTTTTTTTTTTTTTTAATAAAAAAAGTCAAGGGGGGTGTTCGGACATTGGGAGGACATCACCCCAAAATACGCCACTGCCACTGCGAACAACAACAACCGGCGACAACGTGTACTTATCAATTATATTATCATCAGCTATTGAACGGGTTTAGACCGGATGTAAATGATAATATTATTTGGGATTTATACGAGTCTCGCCGCCGCCGGGTCAAGGTACTTTTCGCGTGATACGAATACGTAATAATAATAACGCTCAACACAATTTTATAATTATTATTATATATTTATAATATTGCATTTACCGGCCTTGAAAATACGAATATTTCTATGTAAAAAATGTAATTTTATCAATTTTTTGGTCGGTATATTCTGCAGAATATGTGGACATATAGAAATCCGGAAATGTCGAATATTTGTCGGGAAACTGTCGCAATCGTGTTTGCGAGATATAT
Organism: Tuberolachnus salignus; assembly: GCA_956483605.1. Classification (NCBI taxonomy): domain Eukaryota; kingdom Metazoa; phylum Arthropoda; class Insecta; order Hemiptera; family Aphididae; genus Tuberolachnus; species Tuberolachnus salignus. The sequence continues at coordinate 15,747,866 of OY101437.1, forward strand.
GTAATGTAACGCACGATCAGAACTATTTTCAGGGGCGTATTCGCATATTTTTCTCATGTAAATTTACCGATAGATAAACTTACTTTTTTTAATTTAACTGTTCAGTATCTCCGGGCACTGGGAGAGAAATACCATAAATATTAGAGTCTGAAGGGTGTATAATATTTTTTTTTTTTATCCCTGGGCGTAGAAATTCCTAGTTCCGGCGTTGATGTTAACGCGTTCGCTCGTTTTCCATATGCCATCACCTACCGGATATATCCAGCTGTTAGTGTATAATAAATATTTACGCCGCTTACAATTAAGGTTTATGTTGTTCAACAAAAAACCGATTAATCCCCGCGTGTATTACCCGACGACGTTTTCGAAAAACCGCGGCGGGCGGACAAAAAAAAAAAAAAAAAAAAATTATATTGAACACAATGCTACAGTGACTCGCATTGCACGCGGTGCGATCTAATCGCCGGCGTCGTGTTTCGTCGGGCCGGCCGTCCCACGAGCGCCCGGCCGAAATGTTTTCTACCGTTGGTCGGGTACGATAATATTATAATATTATTGTAATATATGATTTAGGGAAGACATCGTCAAAGGATTTTTTTTTTTTTTATGTCAAACTCACAATATACTTACGTACAACAAGGTGTAGGCGTCCATGTACGCGCGCACGCGCACACCCAAACGCGGATTGGTCACACAATAGTCGGTTACACAATTATCTCGTATATTATATTGTAATATTATTATAACCCTTGAGGTCCGCGATGGTGTACGTGCCCGTCGCCGAAACGGGAAATCGTGTGTTGAAATAACAATACATATATCATACGAACGTGCAGCGCGTCTCGTAAATATAAAACAAACAATATTGTAAATATATTATACTTAAATATCGAAAAATCCCCGGCTGGGTTAATGGTAACCCAACCTAACCTGTCGGTTCCCCTGTTTGTTGTTATTTCATTATAGGTGGCATTTAAATTTTAAACGCGGTTCGACGGTAATACCGACGACGGTTCGTTTTGCAGGATATCCCCGCTTCTCGATCACGATTATATAGATACTATATGGGATGCAGTGGTGCCAGAACGTTTTTTAAACCGCGGGGACTGAACGTACTACGCGTAAAGCGTTTTTACCAAAATGCACAGTAATTAAATAATCTTAAAACTATTTCAGGAATATATATTTTACACTAGCTGCAATCACACGGTCTTGTTCGGGTCACGTTAGATGGTTATCCAGAATCGTCTAGCTGTCCCGCACATCATTTTAAAATTCAGAGTGAAGTGTGAAATGTATTGATTTAATTATGATGTGTGCTTTTTTAAAATTTTTTTTTCTGTCTAAATCTAATTAAATATATATTTTTTAAATTACATATTACATATTACATGTTGCTTAATTTTAAATTTTAAATTTCAATTGGCCTTACGCGTTATGTACTGGAGCCAGCACAAATAGATTTTGTTTGCATGAGATATGTGACAGAGCCACGTACAATTGAATATGGGATAAACGTTTAATGTATGGCCCTGTGCCTTATTTATAATTATTGAAAAGCATAATTTAGCGGAAAGTCGGAGCCGTCTAAACTTAAATGATAGATTGGTTGGTATCATTGGTATTCTAGGAATCAAGACCGTTTCCCTAACTCCCCAGCCATTAAGGATCAAGCAGGCCGGTTTTTAAAGATTTTATTCCTCTAATTCGGACCTACATTCGTCTGTGGAGCAACATTCATAAGTAAAAACATTCACTGTTATTCGGATGAACTGCCAAGGACATCCTTTTTTTTTTACTCCGAGATAACCTTTGATAGCGGTTCATCGTTTTCTTCAATGGAATATTTTGGTAGATTGTGCGGTCTACATATGTATTGACCGGACTGAAATTGCTTTACTTCATTTCAAAAATCTAAACTAAATAAATGTAGCTTGGTCACTACTTTTGTTTGTATATTTTGTGGAGGAAAATTACCGATTTAACGTAACAAAACTCGTTGTTTTATTCTATATAGTTATTTATACTATTTGGTTTACATGGTAATTAACAAATTTGGCTATTTTTTTAAATTTCATCCGCATCAATCACCAAGGTAACCTATAAACCAACAAAAATAATTTGATTGCTGTACTAAAAATACTAATAACCCTGTCTCAGCCACCTTTGAAACGTCACCTATCAGGTCCAACTGTGGATCTAAACCATCCAGTGATCCATTCAAACACACACAAAAAATTTCATCAAAATTATTTGACATGCACACGGACAGAAGAAATATATATATAAAGATTGGAAATTATTTTTCCATATTGTTTAGAACGTCAACAGCTATTCAATAGTTTCGATATTTAACATACAAATCACGGGGGACGACTGAAACCCATATATTTTATCGGCGGGGGCTTATTCTAGACACTGCCAGCGCTCGTGTGACGGTGTGAGAGATGTGCGAGTTAAGAATTTAATGATATCAGAGAGTAACGATAACGGGTTATCTACTCTCGACATTTATGCCCAACGTCATGACCACAACTATAGATAAAATGTGCGGGATTTCTTAACTGAATCACCGAGAGTCACTTCGCTGGACACTTTTTGACGATCCTTTCATAGGGAATTTTACCACCGTAGTATCTATAATCGTGATCATAACTCAATTATTTACTCGTATATTTTTGGACAAACTCGAGCCGATTACGGACGACCCGCACACGACATTTTTCGATTTTTTTGTCGTTTTATTTTGTAAAATTATTTATTTATTTATAATTTTTTAAATTATTTATTGATAAAAGTTGTATTACAAACAATAGCCATACAGACTACCTATATTGTATAAGGCATACGTATGTATTTTTTTACATTTATACTTTTTATTGAGTGGTTAATCTCTGCAACAATTTTCGCTTTTTTTTTTTAAATATTAATACTTGAAATATCACTCGACATTTTTTAACGATTATCACGGAGATCTTAAAATGTACTGAACGTCTAAACATTTTAAGAAATTATTTCTCTATAGCTTCAGGTAACCGACTGTAACCATATTATCATATTATCAGTAATTTTTTTAACGTATATTTTGTAATACTAAAAATATAATGTTATATACTGGCACGTTTAGTTATTTTATCACACAGAATTTGCTAGTGTTTACTAAGGAAATAACCAAATTAAAATTTCGATAGCCAAAATTTGTCACATAGAAATTGTCTTATAAATAATATATCAGTTATCGCGTTTAACTTTAAAATCACAATTTCTTACATTTTTGACATAGACATTGTATTAAACATAACGTGTTTTTCGTCTAACCAAATCTCATCAGGCACAACCAATATTATTATACTAAAAAGTAGAGTAGACGGATTTTGAAGACATTCGATTTTGTATTACTTTATTATAGTTCAAAACGGTGCCACGATATCACTTAACATCGGTACAGCTTTATTTATTTACTTTTTTGTTTTTTTCGGGCCGATTGTTTTGTATTTTATACCATTTCATTATTTTTAATGTACTTTATAAATGTTTTAATTAATTATACAGGGAACGTTTTAAGCTCTTTTTAAAGGGTTTCTAGAACTACATTATTGTATTTTTATTGTTTTTCTCCACATAGCGCAGTGTTTTATAGCGTTTTAAAAGTCCACTCTACTTAATAAGTATTTATTTAGTCAGTAATGATGAGTATAATGTGAGATGTTTCAAACAACGCTAATAAAAGTGTCGTTTAGATTTATTATTTCGATTTTTAAGTACTTATAAGGTCTGGTTTTGAAACAAAACCGTAGGTGTTATATTAATCGGCTATATTTCGATTTTCGTCACGATTGACTTCCGTATCCGGTCTCCTCGGAACACGTTCCGTTAAATATAATATTATAGATTCGTAATAATTTGTATTATTTTTCGTAAAAAATTCACCGGTGGAGTATACTTTTTTTTTTAATTTAAGTCTTGTCTCCCTCTCTTATTTCCGTATATGGGAAAATACGTATATATAATAATATTATATAAATCGTCGTAATAATAATTAAGTTTTATATATTTATATATTGAAAACACTGACCGTACATGATTGTATATGATAATATACATACACCGTCCGCACAAAATAGACCGATATTGTGTACACCAGACATCTGGTTGGATAGCCGCATGGGGTACGCCATAGATGTTATTTTATCACGTCCCCGTGCCGGTGACGACAACGGGTCGTTTAACCGAAACGGTTTTTTATTTTCTACTCGTGTTTTAAACTAGTTATCGTATCGTATTTATTACGTACGTTGGCGCGCCTTTCGTGTATATTTCGGATTCTGTTATCGGGCGAATCGTCTTCTAATTTAGTACTATCTCGACAAATACACATGCACATTATTATAAAATTACCGTATGATTAGTCCGTATGAATTCGAGATGCAGTTGTGCATCGACCAACTTTGTGGGTGCTATTATTATTTTTGTTTTGTCATTTCTCCGACAAGTACAGACAGTTTTCATTTAAAATATTATTGTTTGTATTCATTTATATATCAGATTACGAATTTGTGTTCAACTTATTTTTTATTTTTTTGAAACGAGTGGGATATCCTACGTCTGCCGTCGTGCATACGAGACATTTTATTCGTCGGCGTAATTTGTCGTAACTCCCGCGTCGTCGTATTTATAATATACCGTAGTCGTAATTACACTCGTCTAATTCCCAGCCCAGTTATCCGCCACGATCAAATACAATATTCGATTGTTAGGGGGGTGAAAAACAAGACGCGTATTATTATTGTTATAGCCCGACGGGCGTCATGTGCAGGCTGCAACGATCGCGACGTATTATTATTATACGAAAATTAATTTTATACACATCCGGACACACAAATTTACAGGCTTTGTTTATATAAATAACGGGCCGTAGGACCCAAAATCGGGCGGTAAGAATTAATGTCGAAAATGCAATGCTCCACAAACTCGTAACGTGGTCGAACATTTTTAAGTACATGCATACAATTTAGTTTTGTGAAAATAAGAGTTTGTATGAATTTCAAAATAACATAACTACACGTTTACTATGCGATTAGTTGTAACTTGCATGAGTACAACAACGGGAAAATATTTATGAAATAACGGTTTCTGTTATTTTCGATTAGCGTTTTTTTTTTTGTCGTGATTCTGGTAAAAATAATTTCAGACCCCTGAAACTTTTACAGGATAATTGTACCAGGTCGACAAAGTGTTAATTATATTAACACTTTGTCGACCTAGCACAATTTTCAAATCATACTGGCATTTTTTGAATTGTATATAAACTTTTTTTTCAATTTCATTTCAGTTTTTATTTGGTTTTAAATTGTTTTAGCTTTTCAAAAACGCTCGAAAAATTGACACGAAATTTATCATAAGTTATTCTTGTAGCTATATAAGTATATCGACAATTTATTATCAATATTTTTTTTTTATAATACATTTTTAAGTGCAAATTTTGATGAAAATCGTACAAATCCCAACATTTTGGATTTTATTGTCCGATTTATGTGGATAAAATTTATTTGGCTGTAAAAAAAAATGATCAATAATTTGAGACAAATATACACGAATAGTGTTATTTGTTATGTTGTAATTACAAATTAATATAATTTTAAATTTTATGCGTTCAAAACGTGTCTAAACCGAACTTTGTTCAAAATCTAAGTTTTTCGTATGCAATGATTTATCATTGACTAGATTACCCTAAACATCCTACCTACCCAACTTTACACTTACAACAGTGGCCCATCTATTGGTGCAAACTGCAAAGAAGTGTTTATCTTTTTATGTTTCAAAATATAACACCGGGAAAAAAATATTCGTAACCGATAAATCGAAAGGGCGCAGCATATTTTCATTAATAATTCGATTTAAACAAAGAAAAAAAACATGTTTTTTTTTCTTCTAGCTCGCCGTATTCTAATATAGGAACCATTATTGTGTTACTCGCGAGAGCAAAGATTATTGATTAAAAAATACGTGGCTGAAATCTTATTATTATTTTGAAATATACTAATTATGTAAGGTGTTATTATTGAATATTAACCATTAAAATTAGTTATATAACATAATTATAACAAGTGTATGGGTATGGGTATGGTCGTATGCGTATGCCTTGTATACAATATACGAGTACGTCATGATGTTTGTATGGTATTAACAGATAATAAAAACGTGGATGGGACAAGTCAGTTTATCAGCAATGAAGAGACTGTAGTAAACTATAGTAATCATATACGAAAATGTAAATACGAGTAAATCGCCTCACTTGTTATCGGGACCGCGAACATAATAGTGGCTTTTCGGTTTGTGATTACTATACAAAACAGTTTCCCACCCTTAAATTATATCAACGACAATAATATAATATTATATATATATATATATATATATACCAGATTATCAGGTACGTTATGACCAGTTTTAAAAAAATGTTTTATTATTATTATTCGACGTAAATATAACTCAGGAAAACAATATGAAATACGATTGCCAGCCCTATATAATATTATCGTCTATGTCACTGTTATCTGTTAATGTGAAAATAAATATACGAGACGATTGTCGCTTTTTATCTGCGTGTTCCGTATACTATTGTAGTCGAAGGGTTGAAAATAAAATATGTTCGACGCGCGTATAGTATTAACCGATGAGGGAGAAACGGTGGAATTTGATGGCCCAACCGAAGGTTTTTTTCGAATTAATGTGCGGTCGGTTGAACAAATAAGAATTAATATCGTTAGTTTTTAATAATCGTCTACTATATTTCAATTGATTATTACAATAATTATAAAACAACGTCGTCGTCGCCGGCTTGGAGTGTTTTTGCTCTGGAATAATGGGATCTTTGAATATTTTTCGAATAATAAATTAAGGACATTAAAGTGCATTTATTTTACGTTCGATTTTATAATTTTTTAGGGGGGTATGATGGTGGAACCCCCTGCGTCAGTCGCCGGTTTCCCGATTTGGTTGAAAAAATCGCGCGCGGAAACCCGCCATTTCAGTTATATCTATATTACGGTAATATTAAGCGACCTCTACATGCCGGTGCAGTTAAAAAATCGCAGCGGATTATCGATGCCAAGTCTAAAAAAAACCCGGCCCGCAGGTCGCCCGGACTCCATTGTCGACCGCTGACAAAGTGATGGCGACTCGGGTGAACGGCGGCGTGCACGACGACTACAACGGCGTAGTAAACAACGCGTACGGTTTCGCGCCGAAAACCTTGTCGTTTTTTAGATGTTTTATTACGAATCCATGTATATTGTATTATAAATAACCTCCTATAAGGATTGAGAATATTATACAGGTAATGTTTGTTTCGAACAATTACATGGCATGTGCCCAAAAAAAAACTCGCGATTAATTGTAAATAAATTACTTTGTAGGAAATAAATTTTGCGCGACGTTATTATCGTCGCGTTTGCACATAAAACTACCCTATCCCTATATTATATCTTACATAGAATTTAAATACCACCGAAAATATTCTTAATATATTAATAATGAAAACAATAGTAGTACAATACGTATAAGTACATCTAGTTATTATAAATTCTTTTAAATTTAATAAAATCAGACAATTTTTAATAACAGTGTTTGTTTCGTTACATTATCGTATATAATAATATTTTACCCGGTATACCCTCAAAACATAGTAAACCGTGTGTGATAATGTTCAACGGCCTATCTCACGATGACGTCTTCTTTACACCGCTGCCTACCTATGCATTCTTCTATTATCAACGATATCTTAGGTTTTTGTTTTTTAATTTTTAACTGCAGACAGTCTCTCCGCACACACGAACCAATTACGGTGCTGTATACTACCGGAAAAAAAAAAACGAACAATCGTTATTATATCGCGTGTACATCACGCAGCCGTAATAATTATTACCGTCGGGATGCAGTCGTACGACACTAAGTATTATTATTATTATTATTACATACTCTAGTCGTCTACTCTAATTTATAGTGTGTGTGTGGTTTTTTTTTTTGTGCGATACTAACGTCGAACCTCGGCTATTTATACCGAATGTGGACGGATGGATTGAACAGTGCAGGTCTCGGGTATACAGGGTGATTCTTGTATCATGATCCGGCGATTATCTACTAAAATTACAAAGATAATTGAGTAACATAGTTTTTAAGGGTTTTATTTTCAGCCATTAATAGAACCGCTTAATGGTCGTATTTACAATATCTTCAAAATATTATCATATTAAAATTTTGATTTTCAAAAAGATAATATTTGTCTAGAAATGTCGATATGCTTAACAGTATATTATAACATTTATGAATTACAACCGTTTAGACCGGAAGAATAGGGAATTTTCTTAAGGTTTATAATCTAAAAATGGATATGACATTTATATCTCTTCTTCCCTACTCATGCGGTCTACATTTTAAAACACATAAACGGCAAATCGAATGTTTTGTTATGCATTTCAAACGTTTTAGAAAAGTATTATAATTTTAAATCTATGTTGATGAGGGTGGGTGGAAGATTGCTGTTTCAAAATTAAAAGGTTTAAGGTATAAAGATTAACAGGATTAACATTTTAAAATAAAGGTTAAACGATTCCACAATTATTACAAACAAAAATCAAATTTACTAAAAATCCTCTGAGGAATATATGAATAATGGCAAAATTCATCCTGTATAGGTTCTGTAATATATGCAAATTCAAACCTCGCCTGTGAACTACTGCAGTTTGTATACATGTACTTATTGTACTTACCCACCAGTGAAAAACTATCGCTGCTGCTGCTGCTGCTGACAGGAAGCGTGCGTGTACCTAATATATTATACTCGTATTTACATAAGATACGAAACATTTGTATTCGGTATATGAGGTTAAAGGAGACTCCCAGCTCCCCTACCCCACGATATACTACGATATTATATGTGTACTACCGGACGTGTTACCCCATTAATATTGTATCGACGAACCGTTTTCCATATACAGGAAAAAATGAAAATAAATACGAAAATAATATTATAATAAATAATATATAATAGTAGGTATAAGCAGACAGTTATTATTAGGCTGGCGCAACTCTATAGGAGTGATTTGTACGATGAAATGTACAGCACGATTTCAACCACCAGTCGCGCTGCATATCGTGATTATTACTCCATGGAGCAACGTTCATTTTCGCATTTTTTTACCCCCGTAAAAAATGTGTAGACACTAGTCTACGATCGATCAGCGAAGTACACATGGAGAGAAGAGGTGGGGGCATAAGGGGTTTTATCTCCCCCTATTGGCTTAGAAATACAACAACTACGAGTATTTATTTAGTAATTCAGTTTTGAAACGTTTATATATTCTAGCCAAGTTATACAATCTTGTGATTTATTGAATAAAAATTGGCATTTTTTGGTTTTATATATATAGAAAAACATTATGCGATTTGATGCACGGTTATGATTTACATCCCCTCTCAATGAAATTTCCTGGGTGCGCCCAGGATAGCGTCTAGGTTTGCGCCACTGTCTGTGGTCCAAGTTTTTATGTCGTATTGTTTTAATAAATATTAATAATATTATATTTATATACAATATAAGTTCCTTGAAACTTGATATACAACTCAAAGAACTCATCGAAATGTATAGTGAGGTGGTTATTTTTACAACCACCAGGAGCGCTTATCTTGGTACCGGATTTCTACACGGAAGTTGCCTATCTGTTATATTATTCTTGCCTATGAACTTAATATAATGAGCGCGAAATTTGTTTGAAATATATTATGTATAACTATTATTTTCCGGCCGGAACAATGGCAACCGAATTTATGTAGAATAATATACATATATATATTATATTTGCGAACATAAAAGGCGCCACAAAACGTTGCCGCGCGATAGAGAAATCATGTTGAGAATATATTATTATTATTTATTTATTAGGCATTATAATATACGCACACAATAGTTTCTCGAATTAGCCACCGCGATGTATTGAATTTTGGCTACTAAAAAATAATAATAATATAGTAACAAAAGTTAAAAAAAATATTTTCGGTGGGTGACAGGGTTTTACCACCCGTATTATAATATAGTTTTAATCAATTGTAAAAACCAAATTTTTATTAGAAAAATAAGAGAACTTGCAATGTTGTTTTTATTTTTTCGATATCCAGGGATGGGCAAACTACTTTTAAAATCGTATTTTATAAATATTTAACACGCCAATTCTCAACGAATAAATAAAATGTACAAGTACTTATAATATTTAATAATTGTTTTCCGCCTTATAAACACAAAATACATTATACGTATTACACGTTAATGTATACGTAATCGAATAAATGGTCGGGATACTTATATACTTATGTACTTATATATAAACATAAAATATCGTTAATAAATTGTTTTAAATAGCAAATCTTATTCAAGTTTCAGTGATAATATTATCCACTAAAAAGTAAAAAAGATTTAGTATATTAATTGATAGTTTTGCGTAAACAAATACAAAATATATTTAAAAAATTGTCATAAATACAAAATACGATTGTATTGTATTTAAAATACTTGTCCGTCGATATTTTTCAATTACACGGATAAAAATATTCGAGTTCAAAAATATAAAATTATCAAATTTTAAATCAGTAATAACTTATTTTTTATGATATCGAAAAAGTATAATACAATTAAATTGTTATTATATAAAGTTGCATAGATTCAAGTTTTCCTTTCTTTTATCGTACAGTGAACATTTTATTTCATAATATGAAAAGCAGAATACGGGCTTTTCAAACATTATATATATATATATATATATACTTATTTCCTACATTAGATTTTTTTTAGTCAATGTAATTTTATTTTCATAACAGAGAATTAATATACGTCGTATATAGTTTCTGAATCACAGCATTTTAGATTTATTGTAATTTTGGATTTTTTTTTTTTTTTTTTTTTTAAGTTCGGTTCGGGCTCAAGCCAAGATATTTTTATAAGGGGGGGGGAATACGCGAATATACATAACAATATATTGTTGCGGTTAATGTTTTTTTTTTGGGGGGGGGGGGGGGGGTTAACCGTACGATACCGCCGCCGGAAATAAGATCGTTATTTTCGTTTAGATTACACTCCTTATATTTGTATATTGTTTGTCGAAGAGCGAGAAAGTAGAGTACCTATATATAGTGTATACGTATGTTTGGAAATAGGAAATAATTGAAAGTCATAATAACGTCGAAACAAAACACGTGTTTGTGTTTATTTTATTCATTGTGTTTGTTTTAACCGTGATCCGCGATCGCCAGAGCACCGTATATGTTATATAAGAACGCCGACTGAGTACGTATACCTACGACCCTCGTGGCCTCGTTCCGTGTTCACGTCGGATGCGACGTCGAGTCGTATAACCGACGTTCGATTTAATAAATCACTATTTTGAATCATTATATTGCCGCTTGTTTATACATTGTATTTTTTTTCCTTTTCCTGGATATAGACGATTTTTTCGGGAAAAATTAAAACCGTTTAAAGTCACAAATTCCAATGGTAATCGTAAAAATGACGGCATTTTGCTATATTATTTCCATTTATACGAATAAAACTTTTGGGCTCCATAAAAGTACACAGGAATTCGAGACGGATAAACACGAACAATTGCGATTTGTTTTGCAGTTATAATTTAATACAATTTTCGATTTTTTATATGTCAAAAACGTTTTTACGGGATTTGAAAGACTGCTCAGAATCGTTTTTCGTTAACAATGATTTATCATTACATACAGATCAAAAAATTAAATTTACTTTTCATTTTTATTTTTTTTTTAATCCACGAGATACTAAGCGCCGTTCTGAAAACGAATTCTCGTGTAGGTATTGAAAATAAATCGAATTAAATTCATAGCTACAGCTAAACATAACGGCCGTGCCAAGTATATGCAATGCATCACACACATACTTGCATACGTTTCGCGATTAAAATTCTCACACGTGTTTATTGCGAATATAAAATATCGTTAGCAGACCACACGTCATCCGGTGACATAGCACTTTTTATAATATGTACGGGCACAGTTGTCGGCCGGACGAAAGACGATGCGTCGTCCTATAATTGTGGGCGACCATCGCGGGGCTACAGGAATAATTATTATTAATCATTATCCGAAAGCCTACTGCAGTGCATCCAATTATAGACTTTGAGGGGAAAAATAAACATAATTATTAATATTTTTAGACGAAACATTTTCCTCTTGGTTACCAACGGCCCGTACGTACGTAGAAAAATATTATTTTCCAAAATATAATCATAATATGATGAGTGATATTATAATTATATCGGGGACAGTATACATCTATGACAAACGTATAAATTAGGGGGGTGGTAAGCCCTTTTAAAGGTTGGAAAGGCCGGACAGGCCTGTTAGTAAGAATCGCAGTACGGGGGCATCTCGTTAAAATCTCGAAACGAGAAAAACAAATGATTTTTTAAAACTGAATAGGTACTATCTAAAAATACCGAACAAAAAAAAAATTTAAACATTAAGATGACTTATGATTCCTACAGAAGACCTTTGTCGCGGGCTCAAGGCGAAATTGTATTCAAAAAATCTATATGAGTCACGTAGTAGTACGCGAGACATAATAATAATTAACACGTGCACACACAAATATAATACGGTCCAAACAAAAACCATATCGGAGACAAAGTATTGTGTAAATCTATTGTAATAATGAATCGAAATATTTTGTATAAGACCATCAACGAGTCACCGATTTTTTAGCCCGCGTCACAGTGGCATACGAAGAATTTGGTTTTCACTCGATTACCGCGTATTTCATATCAATTGAGAAAATAATTATTTCTTATTTATTTACACGAACATTTTTACACAATAATCTTAGTATTTGTTTCGGTTTATTTTTATTCTTGTATGGGTTTTATGAGTTCTACAAATACTAATTTTTCAATAAAATGATTTTTTTTTCTTGCGCGTCATTTTAAAATTTTAGAGAAAATTTCCGGACTTCCAAGTGCGCATGTGCATGTTTAATTCTGCGTTGTTTTTTTTTAGTATAAGAACTCATAATATTATTTATAACGTCCGGTTGGCCGCTTTTAACCCCGGACGCGTCTCACGGAATACGAAATTCGGTCACGACTCGCGCATGTCCTAACCTGTCCCTCTGCCCTACCGCACGCGTTCGATTAGTGTGCAGAAATTCGGTGTTCGAAAAAAAGAAAAAATGTAATAAAACTGCAAAGAAAAAAACGACGGTAACGACCACCGGTCTCGTCATATAATTATTATAATATTATTTCGCGCGATTGCGATTTTTTGCACACGTGCGTCCGTCGCGACAGCAAACGTCGTCCGGTATATATTATATGTATACATCTATAGTATATATAATATTTTAATTGTTAGACACGTGCGCCGGATAGAAGCCGACCGGATGAAGGCGAACGTTTTGTCTCGCGATGAGATTATTTTTTGTGTGACCTCTCCGAGCGCCACGCCGCCGCCGCCGCCGCAAAAAAAACTAACCGAGTGTCGCCGCTGCTGGGGCAGCTAATAATTTGACCGACCCGTAAGGCGCCGTATAATAGTAGAAAATAATACCACCGTGATAATACAATATTATTTATAAATACCGCGACTGCCGGTCCGAAAATTGACTCACGATTTTTTCCCGCGACTCATCGGTTTTCTCTTTCTCGCGTGTCCCGCCAACTAATACAATCGCCGGAATCGTTAAAACGTCCGAACGGACGTTGCGTTGTTCCGTTTGAATTTTCGGACGGACGGAGTTACCTAATTTTACGGTTGGGGTTTATTTTTTTATTATTATTTTCTACTTACGGTATTTTATCTTAGGAAGGGGGATGGCAGTATATCTAAATTTGTATTTTTTATTTCGCTTAATATATAGGCCATGTAAGCCCCTAGCCACAACTACCACCTATCAAAGTTACGTTACTCGCAATGTTGTAATGTATCTAGAAACATATATCTGGATACCATTTTTTGTATCTTGTATCTGTATCTATATCTAAGATACTAAATATTGTGTATCTTAATAGAAATGATACTTTTTAAAATACGATTATTACTGTACCAGACAAAAATAATAATATTTGTTAATATTATATTTTTTTTTTTTACAATACCATCTTTAAACAAATCTATTATTCCATAGAAAAATTGAAAATTGATATAAACGAGTGAGAACGACTGGCCAAGATTTAAAGAAACGATAAAATAGTCCACGAAATTGATCTACCCGACGTGGGTTTTCATACAAAGATTCAAAGGGTTTTTTCGGGCGTAACTAAAAGAGTCAATGGATTAAGTAAAACTATTTTAACAGGTTTCAAAAAAAAAATAAATGCAAAAATGCGGTGTGGGCGCTCACATTTCGTCCCGATTATCGAAATAATAAAATATACGAGAACGCATAAATCACGATTCTACATAATGGTTTCGACCGATAAAATGTTAGACGTTGTTTTTTTGTGTGTGTACTCAAATGTAATTACCGATTTTGACACGTTTCTGGTGATCTCGATAACCCGTTCGGGTATATATACCAAATAAAATATTATTTATATTATTTCTCGTGGCTCGAAAACGTTTTCGTTTCGCGACAATGTTCCCTTACGACAATATTTCGTAAAAAAAAAAAAAAAAAAATTAAAAAAACAACGTCGTTCGGCAGAAAAAATCGGTAAGTTTTTTTTTCGGACGAAAACCAGTTTGTAAACAAAATGTGTTTTGCTCAAATATTTAATAATGTAAACTAAGGCTTATACAACAATTGTATTTGTTCAAGTGTTTGATCACGTGTGCAATCAAAAAAAATGTCCAAAGTCTTAGCATATCTACTTTTTTTTTAAATTACATTTTTTGATCTCATGGATATATTTGAAAATTCGATTAAAGGTTTACCGTAAGATTTTCTTGTACTGGTCAAAAAACGAAAAGTCAAGCATTTTTATTTTCGAAATTAAAATGTTAACGAAATTCGTAAAAGCCACTAAAAATTGTAATATGTTTATGTAGTTAAAAACTGATAGAATATTCATACTAAATTTAGTAAAATATTATTATCCGAGTTCCACTTGGAAAGTGGTGTTTTGTTGATTCGTTCGGGAATCAACCAATATACCCGATAATATATTATCATACCTTTGCAACTTTCCTCTTACAACAGTGGCCATATATATATATATATATATATATATATATATATATATATATATATTATATTAAATTACTAATTATAATAATTTAAATTAACTTGGTTTTCATGATAAATTTATGAAGGATTAAATCATTTTTAAAATTAAAATCGATACCGGGAGATCAGGTGGTTGGAGGATGTTGCGCACAGCAGGGCTAGGTGGGTTGCAAACGTTATCGACGACCTATAGCTTATGGATCCCCGGCACGAAATTAAAGTTTAGGGCCGTAGAATCCTCAAAATACCACGGAATACCTTCTGAAAATCGATTTCTCCTGAAGGAGAAGTATATTTTTACACTCCATAAAAAAGGTTAAAAAAAAAAATTAAAAAAACCGTACAATGAAAGTTCTGGCATGCCCTCGTATACCCGACACAATAATCGTATATAATAATTTTTTGCGGAGGTGTGGACGTGTGAGGAGATACCTAATATAAATATATATATAATTTTTTTTTTTTTTTACTATCAACGGTAATAATATCATGGGCCGTGATGTATATTATTATTATTATTATTGTTTTATTAATGTCAGAACGGCTGTGATCGTTAAGACGACTACGACGGCAGCGGTGGCGGCAGTAGTTTTTCGTAATAAAAAAATGACGAAAAAAAAGTAATAAAAATGCGGCAATACTATATAATGGGCGTTTTGAATACGATAATTTATAGATGTCCGTACGTTGTCAATAATCACATAATAATAGTGCGTTAGCACTAACCTAGCGTATATTGTCCTATCGAGAAATAATTATAGTTCGCGAGTGAATGAATTGCGCGCGTATGTATGTACGTGTATTATTATCGTTTCGTAGTATAATAATTTTCCGACGGCCGTTACACGCGTCAATTTGTATTGTTTTTTTAATTTTTTTAATTTTTTTCTCATCAACATAATCGTATTCAATATTAATAATAATATAGAATACATAAATCTTACTTAAACGGCGTTCGTGGTGTCCGTGATTGAAACGCTCACTGCGACGTACATTTGTTTACTACGCTCGGTGGCGGCGCAAACTCGTATCTACGCACTATCCGCAGTGCCGGGACCATGGGCCAAGGGCATTGTCGGCGCCTGCCAGGGACGCGAAACATCGAGTGGGAATGGGGCGGGCGCCCAATATTATAATCGATACGCAATACGCGAAACGGGAAAACCCGATTGTCGAGACACGAGCACCGCGGCAGGACTCGTCGGAGATTAAAAAAAAAAAAAAATCTGTCGGTTAATAACAATTTATGATCTCATTGATAAATTTATGAATGGCTGTATACCGATTTATTACAATTGACGATATCACCTGCTATTGCAATATGTCCGATAAATTGTACATTTAAAATACTCTGTGACTGTGCTCTATTTTATAAAAAAATCTATCGAAATATATAAACTATTACTGGTATTCATAGCTTATAGCCATATATAGCTTAATATAGCTTAAAACAAATACAATTTTAAATGTAAAATTATATACTCATTTTGTTAAGTACTTATCGAACGTTAATTAGAAGAGCGTTTCTGGATCTGTGGTACGTGAAGGAAATATAAAGAGAAAAATTAAAAAGTCAAATCGTAATCGTTATAACGATAATGAAAATATCAATTGGATATACATATTTGATTTTACCTATTGTGCAATAAACGCTTACATTTTTGTTGTTAAAGAAGTTTCTAATCAAAGCTCCTATTATAATAAGGGATACATATTTTGATTAGTGATGTGACATAAATCCGGATATTATTATCCGAAAATTTATGTTTCGAATTTTAAAATCAAATTCTTAGGTATTTTTGTATACATTATAAAATTAGTTAAATAATTTTATTCATTTCAAGGCATGCTATCATAAACATTTTTTATGAGTAAAACAACGTTTGCCGGGTCAGCTAGTAATACAGCTACCTATTATATTATATAAATCAGTGTTATATGTATGATTTGTTTTGTTGTACTCTTCTTTTAAAATACATTTCTATTTGTGATATTTTTTGAATTGTAAAAACGTATTTAATGTTTTACGCATTTAATACTATTAACAATAAGATAATAATAATAGTTCTATAAAAAACGAATTAAAGAATATAAGAATGCAATTTTAAAAACTAATATCCGGATTTACAATAAATGTCGGATTACGAATTTCAGAATCTAAAAATCCGGATTCTTGAAATTCGGCTAATCCAGATTTTTCCCATCACTAATTTTAATAAGCAACAAAAAAAAAAAATAGTTATTAGGTCCGTTAAGCGGTGATACGTGAAAATTTTCTAAATTATATAAATTTAATTCTATACACCGTGACACAATTATATTTTAAGACAAATTTTTATGTCTCTGTGTTGTCTGCATAACGTTCTATTCGGCCAAATTAATAGTGTATTTATTTATATATCCTTTATTTTTTACAGCAAGGGTATCTGACACAGTTCGGTTACTTGCCCGAATCGGATATAGAAACGGGTAATTTGCGGACCGAAGATCAGCTGCACGACGCTTTGCGGACGTTACAGGTAATACAAAAACGCTGCTTAGACAATAACCAAGCGATAATTTAAACATATTTCATTACATTAAGTTAGACCAAAAATATTTTATTTATCACACTAGAGAAAAAAATAAATTTAATCACCCCGAAATGATATGCATAGATTTATTTTCGACATAATGCAAGAGCTTTAGTGGGTGGATAGCGCGGACAGTGTTTAAAGGCATTCTAGGCAATTTTACCGATATAATCGAAAAAATAAAAACCAGTTCCTTTCGAAATTTATTGTCCGCTATATTTTTATAATTGGCATTTTATCTCTAAAATCCTCTAGAAATGTACTCTTGTCTAAACTTTTGCGTAAACATCGTATTTTCACAACGGGAAATCAACCTAACCAGACGTCCTCTGTATTAAAATAAATACGGTAAATATCATACACATAACTGCCACCGAAAGATGACCGCACTGCCGGATCCAGGGAGGGATCCAGATAGGTGGATCGCCCCTGCTTGACCTGTGTTTATGTGTTTATATGTACTGTGTAGTCACTCAAATATTATTCAATTATTTCGCTTCGAATAATAAGAAGAAAAAAAACCGAGTAGCAATTCTAGGGTCCATAAAAATGAGGGAAAAAAAGTTGGGATCCGTCCCCCGAATAACCGTTTAATAAGATAATAAGTTAGCCGATAATCGTAATAAGAAACCGTTTTAAACAACCTATTAAGAGTTGGCCACACTAACGATATTTCAGGGGTTGCGTATAGGCAATTTGCATGACGTTTATGAAAAATCAAAATTGATCGAGTCAAAATTAAATTTATATCGAAGTAAATACGATCCGGGGGAGGGGTCCTTGTCATTACAAGTAGATATTGTGTGATCAAGAAATTTGTTCAAAAACATGTTCACGTAAGACAGAAACAAATTTCGTTTAAACTTCAAAGAGGTTATACAATTTTTACTCCGTATGTAAATCAAAGAACACAATATTGTTAAGCGCATATTATATCGATATATAGATTTTTGAGTTTTTCGAACTTGGTTATTAATTTTAAGAAATAATTTTAATTTAACTTGGTTATTTTTTAAAACTATATACAATTTTTTTATAAATATATTAAAAAAAAAAAAAAAATAATAATGTAATTATAAAAATACGTGGAAAATTGTGAAAAGTCGCGTTAGAAAATATTAAATTTTAACTCGAATTCGTACGGAACACATTTGAAACTTACAACAACTAAGCGAAATGAATTCGAGCGGTGGAAGAAAAGTGGCAAAAGCTACGGCATCAGAGTCCTATATAATTATTATATTGTCATCGTGTTTTACCGACTTTCAGATGTTTGGAAACATTCCAATCACGGGCCAAATGGACGCGGCCACCAAGGAACTGCTGCGCAAACCCAGGTGCGGTCTCCCGGACGTCACGCCGGGCCAAAACCAAAGGAGGAAACGACGGTACACACTACAAGGGCAAAAATGGCAACACACGAACTTAACGTGGAGGTCAGTGGCGACATATCTTTTTTTTTTTTTTTTTACGCGATATTCTATGTACCTATTGCCCCCGGCCGGTCCCGGACTGATTAAGTGCGCAAACATCTAAAACCCGCCGCACCAAACCACCCCACGAATGCTATCCCGAAAGGTTTCTCTCTGATTTAACATCGGTGCAAGACACTGGACAATGTCTACGTACCCAGCTGCCCAGCTGCCGTATAGCTGTCAGCGTTAACTGGAACGGCATGTTCCTCGAGTGTAGCCTTAGCGTATATCTCGAGAGCCGCAAGAGACCGTCGACACGTGACCAAGTCGGCCACGGACCATCTAACCTAACCTAACGGACCCCCGCGATATACAAGGGCTCAGTTAATTGCGCACTCTGGTCAGCGTGCAGAGGACACTGTAATACGCGTATGCCACGAATCCTCCGGGAAGGAGTCGCCGCATATACAAGACGCGACGCCAGATTTTTCGACTCTAGGTACTTTAAAGCTGTTTTCCATTCGGTACCTATTGTAGTAGAGCTCTGCGCCAATAGTTTTAGGCTCAGCTCGACCCGTCGCCCGACTAGAAATGTCCAGCCTGTCGGAACCCCGTGTCGTGCTAATTCATAATACCAAAGGCCTCCCAGATTTATCCGGATAAAATTAAAAAAAAAAAAAAAATGGCGCATTTCGCACGACGGATGTCGGTATTGACGAAGGCACACCTCGCTCGTTGGATAGGTGACTATTGACGGTTGTATTGGATTTGAAAAAAAAATAACAATAAATCACTTCGTCCAACAAAACGATTCCGAACAGAGCTTCAGTGAAATATTGTGAACTATTATTGTCAATTCCATATAGAGAGTATGTCTAAAACTTTATTCAGTTTGAATTAAACGGCTATAAATAAAAATTGCTATCTACATTGGTGATTTTTGGTACATATTTATAATTAAGTAAATTAAACCTTAATTGACACTTTCACACTTAACATCCAAAATTTCCTACTTTAAGACTTAATACTTTAAACAAAAATGTCTCAAAATGTCTATAAATAGCCTAAAATTTAAATATATTTTTTTTTGATATTTTTTTGCACGGCGTTACATTAAAAAGTTATATTCTATGTGAAAATTGCAGACCTCTAGAACAATTATTTTCGGAATGACGAAGGAATAATAAAACTCGAGTTTGACGAAATCGTATTTTTGCCGGTTTTCGTCATTTTTCAATAGTTTTTTCTGTCCCGTTTAAAAAACAAATAGGTTTATCGAAAAATGACCTCTTAGATGTACTTACTAGACAACATTTTCTACTGGAAACTGTATAGGAGTATATAGATCGGATGAAGTCTACTGATAAAAAAAAGTGCTGGCAGAAAAAAAATAAACATCAGAAATCCGTTTAAAATGTAAAATCAACAACAAATAATACTTGAGAAATATTAATTAAAACAAAACAATAAAATCACGAATAAATAACAGCTAATATAATTTACAACAAGACTGCTGAATCCGAACGTTCACGAGAATTCAGTATTCAGTCGTTAAATCATATTATAATGATTTTTCACTTGGATTAGGTAACTATGCGGAATCGATCAAATTTCAGCAACCGACTACTTTACGGTTTTATTGTAATAAAAAAAATGCAATCCTGAGTATAAATATTATTATCCAAGTATTATTACGCCAGATAACATTATCAACAATATTAATATTATAATTTATATTATTTTCATTGAATTATTACGGCAGCGCTATCTATCCGCCAGATACCACCGCAGTGGCGTGCGGTTAAAATACACTACACTAGATGGCGCACGGCAGTGTAGTGTTTCTCGTATTTTGGACAAACGGTTAGATAGCGCTATGTATTCAGTTAGATTTCCGATAATTTAAAAACTATTTTTACAAGAACTCTGAATGACAGTAGGTACCTCCGATTTAAATCTTAACTTACAGAACCACATACGGATGGAATTTGGTTTTTTTTTTTTGTAGACATTTTTTTTTAATAATTATAATCAGCGGCGTAATTATGGGATGCAAAAAGGGAGCACTTAACCCCACTGAATTTTTTGTGAGGTGGAGCAAAGGTATAATTTCGACCCCCCCAATTCAAATCAGTACAAATCTCATAAAATTAAGAAAGAATGCAATAAATCAATTGATTCTAAAATTCATAAGATAAAAATATTTTTTTCCTCAAATTATTTCACAAAAGTTTATAATTTGTACATCACGTTACTCCTGTTTTATTATATGTCGACGTGTTGTCATTATCTGGGTTACAATAGAAAAAAATAAAAAATTAATATTGATGTATTCTTTCGTTTATTTTTTTAATTTTTGTTTAATCAAGTGATTGAGTCATTAAATTAGTCTTCGATTATTTCGTGTACATGGGATAAAAATATGTTTACACCACCCCTTATGTTTTTGATTTTGGTGAATAAATAGATTCCCCCACCCACACCCACTCGCTAGTTTTTTTACCAGTTAAGCTACTGTGTTTAATAATTAAATGGGAATCGTTCGTGTACATATTTGAGCTGATAATAGTCATCTGACCCAGCCGTTCCCAACTGATGGTCCGCGGACCAGACGGTGGCCCATGGACTCACCTCAAGTGGTCCGTGACGCTAAAGAATTTGTTTCATGATTATCAAATTTTCAATTTTAAATAATCGAAATTTTAATTAAAAAAAAAAAAAAAAAAAAATGAGCGAAATTGTATTTCGTATTATATAGTGTAGTGTACTACGTAGTTCATTATTAAACAACTGGTCAAAGAAGCGCGTGCTAATAAGTCACACTTATTCAAATATATATATATTTATATATATTCATTTAAATTTGTTCACATTAAATAATAAATCAATTAATTTGAGTTTGTAAAATCGTATTTCCGCGTTGATTAAACACCGAAATTTGAATTTCTATCACCTTTTTTTCCAATTTTTTTTTTTTTTTTTTCAACTTAAATTAGTCTGTCGTCAACAAATAAATGAACATAAACTGTATTTTTGATTTTGTTACGTACACGTAATTTTTATATATTATAAAAGTCTAAAGAAATAAGTGGTACATGAAGGGGGCAAGGTGTTAATAATTAAGTCGTGGCCCGTGACTGCGGGAAATGTACAAAAGTGGTCCGTGCCTCTAGTATTGAGTTGGGAACCACTGGTCTAACCTAATCTATCATTTCACCAATGGTACTTACCTATACGCACGTATTTTTCGTTATTCGTCTCCCTGTCCTTTTTTTTTTTTTAACTTTATTTTAAAACATACAATCTGTAATTTAAATTTACAACAAGCATGTGTGCGGAAATACATTAATTGGCATGCGACGCGTGTAAAAAGAAGCCACCCACCCAATACCGACACTATATAACAGAAGTTTGTTTAATTTATAGAATTTTTTATATTTATTATATTTTTTCTCTTTTTAATTTCTAATTATGGTTTGGATCGCGACACCATTTTCTTTTTAGCCTACGAGGAGGATTTTCAGGAATGGAGTCAGAATTTAGTGCTGATATTAGGGGATTAGGGTGGTTAACCAACCAAAACCCTAAAAGTCGTGAACGAAATCGTTGATATCGTAGCTTTGCAGTTTCGTCTACTGTGTTAACTCTTAGGTCGGTATGTAGAGTGTGATTTGAAACATTGATTGGCACATTTGTAATTATGCGAAGAGTTATGGATTGGAAGGTTTGAATTTTATATTGGTTTTTTTGGCTTCATAACTGGACGCCCTAAGTCCAAATAGGCATCAATAGAGTTTTACATAAAAGTAGTTTGATGGTGAGTTTTGAGTGTTAACCGATTAAGCAAGAGAGAGATTTTCGTCTAGCGTTTAAGAGAATTCGTTTGGTTTTAATGTGGTCTGCCCAGATTGGACGTTGGTCCAGTATTAAGCCTAAGTATCGAAAGCTAGTAGCTTTTGGGACCCTGTCCTTAAATACATTTCGGATTCGCCTCAGAGTCCAAATCAATAATAATTTACATAACATAATTGTGTTAAGTGACATGCCGTCTTTATTATATAAACTGTTAATAATTATTAAGACTAAACAGGATGCGTGAGACCGAGAGAGTTTTTCAACGTAAAACTCTCGTGTTTATTGCTAAATAGTAAGTATCATAAAAGTTCGAGTGAAAATCGAATCATTTTTCAGTTCAACATTTCGTAATTTAGTTTATCTATAATTTAGTTACTATTTTACATTAATATTTTCACTTATCTATTAATTTTCAATTGTTTTATGCGAAATATTACCGTTATTTGTACAGATATATGATTCAATATAAACCGCCTATCGCCCGCCAAACGTAAAATTCAATTAAAAAAAAAAAAAATTGAATATCTAATAATAATCTTTTAATATTAAATACAAATAGGATTTAAATGTAAGTATGCGACAATCAATACGTCTACCCGAGCGCCCGATTATAACATTTATAACGAAACTCTGTTATTTTTTTAGTGCAATTTTCTGTAATTTTTTGTGACAATGTTTGGTGGTTTTTTTTTAGTTAAATACTGCAATCAATTTGACCAGGTTTTTTACCGCAACAACACCCAAGCCCTAGTGATCGATTATCGAATAGTTCGTTTGTACAGCACAACATTACTAACTCAGAATCTAAAAATCTTCCTGTACGTTTCGTTTAGTATAATAATAACCGCTAACCCGAAAATACAGAAAAGTGCACGAGAAAAGCAAAACCTCGTCGTTGATCGTTTTACTCGATATAATTCACCTAATTCGAAATAATAAATTTCAACGGTCCGTGTCATTTTTGTATGGCAGCGTTATTGTATACGAAATACGTTTTCGTTAAAACACTAAAACCCATTAAAATAAATAAATAAAAAGTAACCAAACCGTTTACGGGCACCGGTGGTAAAAATTGCACGTTTATCGTCCACGGAGTTGAGCGAGAATGTAATATTACCTGTATCCGTCTACATGCACGTGTCATCGTATAATAGTTAGTAAAGAAAAATTAAAAGTATACGTAATAATCATAATAATTAACGTGTCGGGTATTCAAAAATGTATCATATTCTAATAATACCACCGCGTTTTCGTACGATAAAAATGGTAAAATAACCTCTGAAATAAAGTAAATATTTTGGAGCGACTAATGATTGGTCAAAGGAGAGACAAGTCGATAGGCGTTGACGAATTTCTCGGGATCCACAACCCATAAACGAAATGTTAAAACCAAATGAACGCGGAGTGGACTTTATTGAAAATTTTCGAGAATGGATATGAATATACCATTATTCGTTGCATAATATATTCGATATGGATCGATCGACCGGCAAAGGAAGCTCAACAGATGAGATCCTTATGATATAGTGGAACTAGCACCGGTGACAAACATCGTTAAAGAACAAAAGGAAGTTAAAGAAGCTGTAGAATGATAATTCCTAGGAAAAATAAGACCTCTGGGAGAATCCAGGAAAAAACGAATAGACGTGGTAGAAGAATATTTAAAACGTTTTGGAATTTAAAACTGGACATAGATAGTCTGAGATAGAGCCAGGTGGCAATGTGTGTGAAATTATGACGACAAAAACTCTTGATAGAGAGTAGGGCGCATATGACAGTAGACGAAGAGACGAAATAACCTTATCGCATATAATATCGACTACAGTTTCTTTTTTTAATCCTATAAACTAAAAATCAATACAAGCAGTATGTACAGATTTTCGGATCGAGTATCCGTGTGTATCCGTCGAGTTTGGACCTGCGTCGGGCTATGAAGTAAATTTGTTCAAAGCCTAAAACTTTCGCATACACTACACGATATTTTTTTCGAAAATTACTTCAGTTCACTGATATAAACCGGAGGTCAAAAGTTCAAATATATACGTTTGTATTGTTTTCCCCGGGTTTAACAAAACCTGGCCGTAAGTAAGGCCGAAGGAGCTACAAAATAAATAGAAGAATGAAGACAACAGTATGTATTGTTACGGCAATGGGCCTAAACTGTCTATATAATAGCCGAGGAAAAAGTATTACAAAATCAATAATCAAATCATTGTATAGATTTTGTGGTACATTTAATTTATTTCTCTGTGTCCCCAATAAGACGTCAATAATATATAGATAAAGTGCTCCGGGTGACCCGTGACGAGATAAATTTAATTTACACCAAAGTCTCGTTTTATAGTGTTAAAACCAGTAAAAAAAAAAAAAAAATATTTTCATTATAAAAATAAAAAAAAGGATCTTGGTCTGCACAATAATTTTAATCACGTAATTGTGGGTATATAATCGATTCGTATAACTATTATTAATAAACCGTATTTTAAGGCCAGTACAAATTATATAAACGCAAATAAAATATTTAAGATCGGATAATATAATACACGGAAAAAGAGTAAAATACGAGATTTTTTTTTATATCTCTAAAATATGACGAGTTCAATTGTTAAAATAATCTATTATGTAAGAGACAACTTGTTCAATCGGCAGAGTAAATTGGCTTGGAGTTTTTTTTTGGTTAATCACGCTAAATAATTATAATATTATTGTAATTATAAATGTCTACTAAATAATAATAAATATATAGTTTCGAATCACGCAAAGGTATTAAAAATTATTAAAAATTTAAAGTGATCGACTAGCCTGCCGCACAGGTATTATATAAATAACTACCAAACCATACCTCCTAGTTCAAGCTTTGAATTTTACATCTGTCAAGTGTACTTAATGAAACGAATATGAGATTTTTTTTTTTTTTGTTTTATGAAAATTATTACGGGTTTTGAGTTTAACGACAAAAACTACTGCCTATTCATATACCGTATTGTCACGTCAAAACGTCATTTCGTTCTGGATTAACACTACAGGATCTAAAATATTACAAATACAAGATTCAATACAATTCAGACCTGTATTGGTTATACTGAATAATTTGATTGATGATCGTGAATAGGTGCCAAAGGCTCGAAAAATCGTGATTTTTTATAATATATAACCCGCAATGAATTATACGGGTAATGGCGTGTGCGATTTTCGTGTAGCGTCTTCAAAAATCATAATTGAAGTATAAACTACAATGTTATATAACTATTGATATTATATCGAAATATGGACAGGGCACGGCATTGAAACGGATTTATTTAGAACGGTTGTGGTATTTTATTGTTTTATACCTATAACCGTATATATCAACTTATTTTTTTTTTTTTGAGGAAATCGGAGAAGCGACAAAACTGCGGATTTTAATACACGCATAAGATCCGATAATGTTATCCGTGATTTTGTCTAATTTCAAAGCCTCCCTCGCGCAAGTTTATATGTTTATAGTGGTTAGTCTAACCTAACCTTATACGAAGGGGAAAAAATGACCACACTCCGTCCATCCGTTTCTCGGTTTTGCTTATCGATTATTTTGACTTTATTACATAGATTGCCCCGCAATTTTAACGGTACACATCGGAGAAAAGTCATATAATTAATTGGGCGATAGTCTACCAAAAAATATATACACACGGTATTAAATAATAATATAATATTATAGGCCTCGTCGTAAAACGAAATTAATCCTATCGCCTCGCCGTTACGTGTACACATCATCATAATACGCTCCCCTATATACAAAAGGAAAAAAACCATAACCGCGCCGCCTCGGTTTACCTCGCCAGTTTTTCACGTCCAATCACTATATTATATTATATTATATAGATCACCCCTCCCATTCGTTTTCCGTAAATTTTTATCCCTCGGTTTTATTAACCCCCGGCACGACGACGTTAAATCACGTTAAAATAAACCTATTTCTGGTCCGGGCGTAGGTATAAGGTAAACATTTGTTTAACCGCGGCGGTATATATAAATTCGAGCCCGTTTCATTTGACCAGCCGAACGTATCGTCGACTTTCCCTGTCGCCGTAACATCGCAGTTGCTGACAGGCGCGTAAATAAGGGGTGGGAATTAGTAAATAATTCACAATATATAAAGAATTATTTTTTTTTTTTTTTAACTCTCAACTCGCTCGTTGTTACAAATAACATAATATAGCCAGAACGGCTGTTCCGCCAGCCCTTTTGATAAATATCATCTATACATACGCCGCTGGCCCCGGGTTAGTGTATACACGTAGAAGTGCAACCATATAAACAAAATAATATTATATCACAAAACACTCGTCTCACTTAATATAATAGACGGGCGCTAATACGCTAATTACTTATGTCGAAAATCGCGACAACTGCGTATACCTACGGCATCGTGTATAGGTACGACGACGGGTTTCGTCGTGATAATATTTTTTTATGTCGACGGGGCCAAATTCGGACGCGGCGTGCAAAACACCTCTTTTAAGTACAATTACAATTACCTACCTGTTTATAAAGTGCTCTCTACATGCCAATTCGATATTACGAATATAATGTTACTACTATGCGTACGTGTCTTTTTCGCTGCCGTAAAAAAAATAAATAATAAATAATAAAAATGCATAATTCTGTAACGCTGCACTCGAAACCTGAAACACGAAAAGCCGACAAACTTCGAGCCGCGGATGGGTACCACCGCCACTATTGTAGGTGGGAAGTTGGGAAGGTATAGGACCTTGCATAAATTAAATAACCGTCATACCTTTCCAACTACCCGCCTACAACAGTGGCCTACCCATGGCGCCAAGCATGTCCTAATACGCCCCTTTTTATTAATATTT
The DNA here is from genome assembly GCA_956483605.1 of Tuberolachnus salignus. Classification (NCBI taxonomy): domain Eukaryota; kingdom Metazoa; phylum Arthropoda; class Insecta; order Hemiptera; family Aphididae; genus Tuberolachnus; species Tuberolachnus salignus. Next base: position 15,775,803 of record OY101437.1, read on the forward strand.
AAAAACGTCAAATTCACTGATAAATACGTATGAAGATAATACGGAATAATTTCATTACGAATATATACACAATCGTGACAGTTTTTTTTATAAAAACTAATCGCCTATATAATTGTATATAATAATTTAATATATATATATATATATATATAAAAAAAAAAGAACTCATTATAATGTTCAAACTATTGGGCTCCCCGCTCTGTTATAAATTGTAATTATATTTTGTATAAGTAGTGTAGATTTGTATGTTTTATCGCACAGTGAAATTCCCGGGAAACTAGCATGATTTTAGTCTCTTTTCACAATATTTTTCAATAAATATTTGTTTTTCCTTTTAGCCTCTTTCCGTAGCTATTCTGTCATGCAGCAAAACCCCCAGGTTTTTTTTTACAATAAAACACAGTATTTTTAGCCGTAATTTTTTTTATTTCAAATATTTTTTCCGTGATGTTCAAAATTAAAAATAATACTTAAAATATTGTGAATTTATTGTGAGGCTAAACATGCTAGTTTCACGGGTGTTTTACTGCACGAAAAGAGGCTAAAACCATACTATTTTCCTGGGGGTTTGGCTGCGCAACAGATCATACAAATCTATACTACTTGTATATACAACGGAAACGTGAATATTAACCGCTAAATAAAAAAAAAAAGTTTATCTCCACACTAATAATTTAATACGATATTATAAATCATTACGGCCAACGCCGGTCGTTGATTAATTATAATTAATAGCGTATCGAATTGCATATAAGCGTACGTAACAGATTACAGAGTACCTACCTACATATATACAAAACGCGTTTTAAAATAAAAAAAAACAAGGATTTAAGATGATACAAATTTCCTCCAAAAATAAGATATCGTTATCCACCAAAAAAAAAGGTTTGTGGTGCTTTCCAATTTCCTCTAACAATTTGTTGGACTATAATCGTGTCTATTTCTCCCCCCCCCCCACCCCCAAATAGTAAAATCAATTTATATAGCGGGTTAAACACTGCGCGATTCGGACGGTTTTTTTGCTTTTGTTATAATATTCGTTAATATTATTAATTAACTGCTGATAACATACGTCATAATACATTAATAAACATTACGTAATTTTTAAATGAAAATCGACATAGTCCATTCAGCTTATCAACAGATTCATTTGGTTTCAAAAATGTTCAGAAAATACTTTTGGCCAGAATATTACTATAAGTATGAAAATTAATAGAAGGGTGACAATTTCTTATTTTGTTAACGGAGGAATTTGGATTGAGGTTTTTTTTTTTTACTTTAACGTAATTTCTCGGTTGTGTTTTTTGCTAAAAATCGTTTTTTCGCTTCGTAGTACTTAACCAAAATCGATAAATGAGGTACTATTTTAAAGGTTAAGTTGCCCGCTTATGAAACGTTGGAATCGTTAATTCGTACTAAGTATATGCAACTCCGTTATAAGTATACAATTTGTATACGTTAAATGTTTGATTTAAAAATAATTTTCCTATTGAATAATCATAAATATAATTCGTAAACGCCTGGAAACCGTCGAGTAAAAAATATTAAGTAAATCGAATCTGAGAAATTGTCTTGTTTTCGCATAATAATTATATGCGAATTACGCGTCTGCGTCGTGACATGCTTAATAATTGAAATCGATCGCGGGTCTTATATAAAACGACATCACGTCGTTTGACGATAATGTCATCGTTTCGCCCCGCGGGTAGGTGTAATCATAATCAAACACGTTTCGCCGCCGGTTGAATACTTCGTATAGAATAATAATATAATAATCTCACGGCGCGGCTCTTCCGAAATGACATTATCGAAGTGATGGATTTACGAAGGCAAACCACCCCAATCGGACGGAAAAAGTGATACCGCATGATAACAATATACCGCGGTTAATTTCGTCGCCCGACCGCGGGTGTCCTGTTTTGTTGTATAAAGTGAATGTAGAAATAATATGTAATATCAATAACTGATAAAAATCCATTTACTCTATTTACTAAATGCTCTACGAGCGCATTCAACCCATAATATTGTCCGTATAGTAAACAAATACATGGCCCTCTACGTGGGTGGGAGGTAAACCTGATCCCGAAAAACGATAAATTTGATATGTTTAGGCTGATGAAAATACTATAATGTTGCACGTATTATTATAAATATCGTGGAATATGGAAAACGGTTCAATAAAATATAAACTTTATTGACTACGAAATAAATGACACAGTAGAAACGGGATAAAAATTAAATATATTAATATCATTAATTATAATAGTATGAGCTTAGACACTAGTCAAAATAAACGTGATCAATAATAAATATGATTTAAATTCCAAAGGCTCTATCAATCGATTTGGTTTTTTCAGGTAGGGGTTTCCTTATAGTTACTCGAATGTTAGTAATCGAAAATAGCATAATTAATAATTTGAAAATAAAATACAATTATATATATAATAAATACCAAATATGTACGTTAAATAAACAATTTTTATTTTTTTTTTTATCTTATTTAATGTCATTTTTTCAATAATTTCATCATGCAAGTAAAACATAAAATATTTCAAAACTCTTCAGACTCTTCGTACAGAGACGACGGTCTCTATTGTTTCAGATTGCAGTGGGTAAGGCGAAATCTTTCGGTTTTTATACGCATCCTTTTATTTTTTGTACAGAGAAACTTTTTTAAAGAGGTTATATAGAAGTTTTTCAAGCTGTATACAAATGATAACCAACCGGATATAATATTATACCTGCAACCCGCATTCGGGCTTTTCAAAAATCGAAAAAGCCACACGATAAGGATACGAATGGCGGCTTAACGTGTCGTTACTATTGACATTTTTTATATTTTGCTTTAAGATTACGTTAGAATGTTATTCTAGAATTGCCATATTAAAAAAAAAAAAAAAAGAACCTGTAAACTAGGCATCTGATTTTAGTCGGTTATATGACAATACAAAATTGTTATCAGAGACACGAAATACTTAAAAATGTGACAAGTTGCACGGTTATGGATAGTAATAGCACACCTAGTATTTTATCTTCCATATTGTTAGCCGAATCTTAAATTTCTAAAGTTATAGTAGGATATCACGTTGTAATTTAATTAATAAAGCATACCCTTCGCGTAATACTAAAGTGGTTTTTTTCCACTATCCGTAAATTACGATCGTTCTCAAATTACACATCGAAACACTTAATAATAATATAGTTATGTGCAAGCACGAGTATTATTATACGCGTACCTGGTCCCTATTATATTATGTTTTAATACAAGTATAAATGATAGTTGATGAAATTACAGACTATAATATGGTTTAAAAAATATATTTGAACCGCTCGAATGTAGATAAACACAAAAAAAAAATAATAATTGTACATTATAATTTTCTCATAAATAAAAGTCGACAGTTCAGGGGATTAGTTACGCTCTTACACCTATATGGCAGGGTGTCCTGTCTTCTGCAGTTTATACAAAATAAAACTTTTTCGAAAAACTACAACTAATGAAATTTTGATAAATACGATCTCAAAACCCTTGTTTATTGCGGATTTAAAACAATATAACACCATAAATTTCGTTATTGTAATGTTAAGATATATCGGGTAAACAGTGACGGTTTTAGGCATTTTTCCTGGGAGGGGGTCCATTGATATTAACTATATATTTATCATAAAAAAATATTTATTCATGATTTAATCTAAACTTTTGTTTTTTTTTTGTACCCCGCCACCTGTAAATATCGTTAAGTAATACTTACTATCTTATTTAACCTTTGTTTTACTTACTTAATCTATAAAACAAATTATTTACAAAATTATAACAACATATTTATCAATAAAAAAAAAAATAATAAAAACTAATAAATAATAAATTATTACCCAAAAAGAAAACAAAAATCATAATACGAAATCTAATTTTCTATTCTGTTTAAATAATAATTCGTACAAAACTTCGTCAGAGGTTAAATTTAAATTCGTGTGAATACACATCATTGCTGCGTTTAGTCTTTTCTGAAATATTTTAGTAGGTAAATTATAGTTAAAATTGTAAAATATTATTTCTCAATAAAATAGGTACTTACTTCTTCAATAGTGTTTTTCAAATAAATTTTGATTCTTTTATAATTATAATTCATAGAGTCAGGACACCACCCCCCTCCACCCGCAAAACCTCCACTCCTGGTACACACTAAACATTTTTATATTTTGAGGTTTAAAAAAAAAAATCTCTACGATCATATAAATATCTACGATGTTGACTGAAACACTTTTATTGTTTTTTTTAATCCAATTCAATCGTCTTTGCAGCCTAATCATGGATTTATAAAAAACAATTTTCGGAAATAGTGAACGCGTATAATAAATCTGTCGTAAATGTAAAATCTGATGAATATTGATCAGGAGAAGGGAGGGTGTTCACAAAACACGTGCAATTAGACTTAAAAAAAATATATATATTTTTTAAGGGGTTACAACCCCCAAACCACCCCCTTAGTGCATCACTGTCCGTATAGTTCAGTTCCACCTATACCGCGCGGGAACTCTTCGTTCGATATCGCGCCCGACGTTGGTAATAAAAATCATAATAATAGCGATACCATCGCGGGTTAAAGGGGAATTATTTTATATACAAGGGCGAAAACGCAAGTAATTCCGTCACGGTAGGCCTAAGGTATACAATCAGATACTATATAAATATATATATATCTTGTAATATTATATTAACTCTCGGTCGCGAAATACTCGAAACGGTCGACTTTTAAAGGGTTCACCGCGACCTTTGTGAAATAATTCACGTCGCATACGGACCGTGACGGTATTTCGCAAAGGTCGTCCGTCCTCCTTTTTGTCGAAACGCACAATTTCCCTTGTATATAATATATTACCTAGGTATAAATAATAATAATGAGTGTTATATAGGTGTATATAATTTAGCCGGAGGATTCCCAAGAGAAAAAAAACCGTATAGAAAATAATAATTGTTATTGCATTTTCGACGATAACACCGTAATACGGTTATCGCGGAATGTGTTTGTCGAACCTGTATTTTTTTTTTCAAAGTCGAGAATTCCGCAGTATGTCCTTCCCTACCCAGTATATACCATTCTCAAACTCAAATATCGGCTCGACTAAATTTTATGCTGCTCGAGCGTCAAGTTTGTATTTTAATATACCTATACCGATACTATTTATAATCGAATTTTATTCCAAAACTTAAGAATTGATACGAGAAGATTATACACAATGGCGAACTTTAAATACGATTCCAAAGGCCTGATATATAGTTAGAGAAAACGTTAAAAGAAGACCGCGGATGTGGGAAATCTTTATTTAAGCGGGCGATTGAGCAGGAAGACCCTTTAGGACAAATGCCTTCGGGGAGACCCAGGTTAAGAAGGACCTTAGATAGTGGAAATCCAATGGAAATAAGAAGCTGCATCAGAGAACATGTATTCCATATGTACCAGTAGAATTAGAAAAATGTATATAATTATCGAATAATATTTATTTCATAATATGACGACACTGCTACAGACTGACCGTTATAATAATACAATTCCAACAGATTGTAAAGTAATTCACGAACAACATATCTAAATCTTGTATATAAAGCGTTTTTCTTTAGGTTGTTCTTCAAAGTGCACAATTATAACGTAGTACAACGATTATTATTGTATTACTAACAATAAGTTTTCAATGTTGCTAATAATTTGGTCTATATTATTATAGCTTTATGTATTTTAAGGCGGCCATAACGGCCATCCCCTAAACTCTCCCCCCCACCACCACTGGCTGCAATCGATTTTTCGAGTATAAAACAACTAAGGATATATATTATATTACTCGTATCGAGTTCAATGTACGAGTATTCGGCTCAACTGGTGGAGAATTGATACTCGACCGGAGAGAAATGTTCCCCTCCCTCCTTGATTATACGTATAAAAAATTTAAAATAAAAACATTTCTATACAATAAAAATAAACAGATTGGAATCTGTTTATTTGTTTATTTTTGTTCTGTTTATCCACTAGCGAGATAATAACGCGTATCGTATCGCGCGGGCGGGCTGACGGAAAGTGTGTGTGTGTGTGTGTACTTTACAGGAGACATGTGGGCGAAACTACGGGAGCACCGTCGTCGCCGCTACACACGTGATTATCGCGTTGCAATATAATTGTGTATTTCGTGTCGCAGGAAATCCGATAAAAACAACGGGCGGCACTGCGTTCTCTCATTCCGTCCCCTATAATGTGTTACGATTGTACATTATATTAATTATTATTATTATATATTATAATATTGTCGTCGTTGTCGTTACCAAGCGACATCTGCGCGTCTGGCCGCCGTGGCCCCGCCGTAATCCCGTGGAGCGCGCGCGCGCGCGTTTCTGACGGAAACGTGTTCCGAAAATCGGCCAATATCAGGGGCGGATGGGGGAGGAGGGGGGTGGCGGCTCGAAGGGCGTCGACGGCTTCCGGCCTCCGATAACGACACGCTGCGCGTAAAACAGTAAAATATTTGTTAAATATCATTATTTTATGATGACGAACCCCAGAACCCCGGTCAAAAACCTAATAATAATACGGTTTACCGTATTATTTCGACCGTCTTTCGTTGATGTTTTCTACGAATTAATTATCTAAACAAATATGTAACAATATAAGTATGTATTAGGAATAAATAAAATATGTATAAAAAAGAAAAAAAAAACCAAAGTTTTGCGTGTAAATACGATCGGTTTCGATTTAAAAAAAAATTATCATCGGCCGATATAATGTATACGTGTTTTAAACGTTAGGTATACCGGAAATGGTAATTGTTATCATCGTTTCCGTTGTCGACTTTATTAGGCAATGTTATCGATACCCACCCATAGAGCCTTATTTAGAATTTTTGTGGTCCGGGACAAAAGAAAAAAATTGGCCTATTAATATAAATTGTAAATTATATTATAATTAGTAAATATAACAACCAGTATTGACTTAATAATAAATTAAACAATATTCGAATAGGATTAATTAAAATTAAAAGAATATTTAAATCCAGTAGGTGGGCCCCTGATCCGCACGGGTCCTCGACAAATACCCATAATGGCCTTGCGTAACTAGGGCCCTGGATACCCGTACACTCGGCATCGCTACAACCGGGAGTGGTGCTGTGGACGCAAGTCGCCCCTGGGCTGCCACTAAGTCTTAACCACGGGGCCGAATGGTATTTTTTCAATAAAATCGCTTGTTACCGGATAGTAAACTATATGTTTTTAAGAACTGTTCGGTAAATAAACAAAAATAAATCTATGCAAAGGCAAATTGCTCAATTTGGCTTCTGTTTTTGGACCGGCAAGTGGTCAAGCAGAAAAACGAATGAACCTGCGGCAGCGGCTTTAAATATCATTTTTGGTAAAACGTTAAAAATATCATCGTTAATAAAATCGTCAAAATATGATTCTATAGACTGACCAAAAAATAAAACAACTATCAATTTTACACAAAATCTTCGTAGATATATACATAATCGCTGGACCACAAAATAAAAAAACTGCCGTATACTATTGTGTATTAAGAAAACCTACTTAACAATGTCGGATGATCTACAGCCATAATTTCTTGCTATCGTTGAGAAACGTGACTAGTCGATAATAATATTTGTTTTTATTTATACGGTGACTGGTATCGTTTTCTATACATCGCATATATGGTGTTATTGTACTGGAGACGAAAAAATAGTCTTATAAAAATATGAAATCAAAAAAAAAAAAAACTCATAGTCCGGGTAATTTTACCACAAAAAGGGTAACACGAGTATTCGGTGAAAATGTCAAGTCTCTATGATTATTTTCAAATGAATTACAACGAAAAAATAAACAATAAATATTATTCCCCTTTATTTCGGAAACTACAAGGAACATCGAAAAATGACCTTTTCGGTGAACCAACTAGATCCATAATGCAACGGAAAAGCTCTCTTGTCGTTTTTTGATTGGAACAAGTTTTCCGGTAGAAAAGTTGTTTACAATCGAAAAAACCATCAAAAAAAAAAAAAAAATAGTAAAATCAATATACGTTTCACGTTTCGCACAGAATCTAAGTTTTAAAATAATGGCGCCGAAGGGTTAGAGTAATAAATTTCCGGATTCAACCCAATAAACTTAGTGAATTTCATCACTACCAACCCTGGCTCGTGATAGTTTGATATAATAGTGCTAACAAAAATTTCAGGAAATGGTGAGTGGTTAATTTTGCAATCCTGCCATATTCATACTCACCTAAAAAAGGTCAATATAAATAATCGTATGTACTACGTACGTTTAAATGATGTATATTGCTTAATTACTTAATTTTATCTAAGAAATACCAATATGTATACTTATTCTTAAACACTTGAAAAGTAGTTGTCGGAGACATTTAGAATGAGGGGGGGTGTATAATATTTGTATAGAATCCTTGTTCGATTCGAAAATAAATTTGATTTAAAGTAAATCTGAATATTCTCGTTATTATTATTATTTAAATATTGTGAAAACTGTCTGCAATAGTTCGTTGCAATCATTTTGCGTAAGAGTTTTGGACATTTTGTCTCCTCGAGTTGTATGCTACAACTAAATGAGTGAGTACCATGATTTTCAAACGGAAACACAAAACACGTTTTAAAGAGACAATTTAAAAAAAAAGAAATTCGATAAACTCGACAATTAAAATACGTGGAAATTCGTTCTTGTTCATTTTCAAAAAGTTTTTCCGGAGTCATTTTTTTCGTAGGGGTCCCTGTACCACAGCCCTGTACCTAGCTTCGATCGTTCCTCTCCATTGATCCGACTCTGCCTACCCACTAACCTAGTGTAATTTTCCGCGAGTTAATCAGCAGTGGCGATGGGAAGAGGCGCAGCTCCGTATTGCTTATTGGCGAATAAACACAAAACGTCCGGAGAAAATATCGGATTTATCACGAACAAACTTGCGAGACAGCTCGTCACGGACGCCCGACGAACGTAGCAGCGGCGTGGATGACCCCCTTGCCCCCACCTCCCGATTTAAACACGATGAGTACCATACCCGATAGTTCAAATTTTTGTGTTTGTGTGCGCACGAGTGAGGCCGCTAGGTATACCAGCGCGTGAAGGGGGCGTCGCCGCCGCCCACGTACGGCTATATAAACGGCCGGCGACGCGCCGAAAACCAACACTACCCTCCGACGGACGTTGCGCTTCATGTCTTGGCTGCGACCGCGGCGGCGACGATGACGACGGGATCAGTAGAGCCAGTTACACAAAAGGACGTAGGACATGATCCACATCACGACTCGTAAATCATAATATTACATTATGGCGTGTGCAGTGCGTCCGCCAGTCTTTCGTTCGTTTATTATTTCCGCTCCCGTCGAAAAATAAACTACGCGCAAATATTATTTTACCAGGTCCGAGTTTGTAAGTTGTTTCGTTGTACTTTTTTTAAATTTTTTTTGAATTATATACACGAGGTTTACGAGAAATTTCGTATTCTTAACTCGTGCACTTTTAAATATATATATATTATTAAATTATGCAATACACGGCAATATAATATATGAAATATCTTGATCGATTAAATGCATTTTAAATGTTATTAATTGTGACAGTTTTCGAAATTATATTATAAAAAAATGTGTACGTTTAGCACTGGGACTTTCGCGCATCGACACGCACTTTATAAAAGTCTACTCTTTGTATCAAATCGATTATAATAATAATTATTGACATTATTTTATTTTTGTTTAACAATATTCAACAATTATTGTATCACCGTGGTAAATCACCAAGGTTGCCACGAAATTCCAGTTTTAATTTTCTCTAAATTTTCGGCGTTTTTTTCCAGGATGGTATACACCTGAATAAATAAATAGTATTGTGTTAACATAATGTTTGTTAATTTAATTTTTTTTTAAATTGTATACCCCATAAAACATTTGGACTAAATAAATTAATATATCAAAATAAAATTTTTAAAAAAATGTATCTATTTTACAATTATTTTTTTTGATAGATAATAATAATATTATTAATGATATTTTTTGAATTTTGAATAATTTATATTTACCTAAATGGAGATTAAAGTTTGAAGTTTAAATTCCAGAAATCCATACTAATTCTCTGACAATTTCAGGTTTTTCCTGACTTTTTCAGGTTTCCAGAAGTCGTGGCAACCACAAACACGTTAATATTCCGTATTGTATTATAATTTTTTTTAGGTAGATATTTATTTTTGACGCGCTGCCAATTTTATAATACTTTACGACACTTTAAACGTTTTTTATATTTATATATGTATATATTATTTGAGTTAAAAATAATATAATATTCGTTATAATAATGACAAAAAATAACTCCCGCAGTTTTAACTATAATTTATTCGGATTTGACATCCAAACAGTTTTTTCTCGAGCAGTCTCGTTGTTGAAATTACATATTATATTGTCTGTGAATAACGGCAGATGGTTTAATTTTTTTTTATTAATACTACGGTTAAGATGTAATTTAGTATAATGAAAAAAACAAAAATATTCTTAAAAAATATACCGCTTAATTGTCTTATTTTGCTCTGGCGCGTATATAATAATATATATATATATAAAGAATCGTTTCTTCAATAAACCCCACGGTACAATATAACAGAAATAGAAAAAAAATTGAACAATATTAAAAATAAATTGAATTTAAATATCAGACAATGACGAATATATAATATATACAATCCGATTTCGTTTTTTTCTATATAGTAGTGATAACAATACTATAGGTGCGTAGTAATATATACACGGTTTGGGGGGGGGGTCGAGTACTGTTTCCGATCTTGAATTTATAAGAGAGCATCGCATGTCCCATATTTTACAAAAAAAAAAATCATTATATATATATATATATATATATACTCCTCGAGTACCTAATTGAATTTTATAGTATTTCTGTAAAATCATATATGAAGATATTTAACAATATAATATTATGGTTATTAACAATATTTTTTTTTTCAGAGATACGTATGAGTTTTTCTTTTTTTTTTTTGTCTTTCTTGGTAATTTTTTTAACTTGGACATGTGCTTTATCTTTGTATTTTGTTTTTAGTGCTTCGTGTAGAATAATTATATATAGGTACTACTAATACGCGTCGATAAGTCTCGTGGCCACCCGCGGTATAAACAAAAACGGTGGGACGAGGCGGTAAAAGAATCGTCCCACTGCGGGTTTTGCGCAGGATATCCTGGCTGACACTCGTGTGATAGATAAGCATGAGCACGAATATCAGAGGGGTTGTTGTAAAGAGCTTTTAGGTGAGCCCACTTCAAGTATATTTATTGTGTTCCCTTTTCATTAAGCCCACCGCGAGTGCGCCGCGCCCACTCCATTTACAATTTTTTTTTTTTTGATTTTTTCATTATATATATATATATATATATTATTTTTTTATAAGCGCATATTTTTTCACATAGTTTATTTTATCGAATAACACGCCACCGCCGTTAAGAGTATAGTCGTGAACGTTTTTTTTCCCTCTGTCGGCCAGGTTAAGTTAGGTGATACATTTCTCCTCGGCTATAATTATTATATCGCCAACACCCGCGGAATCTCCAAGTTATACATGCCTATTATTTTAATATAGGTTTTTAAGCGTATTATTATTATAAAATATAGTATTGGAAAACGAAAAAGAAAAAAGCAACCACAATGGATATTCAGAGTTACTCACTCAATTTGGATGTGATGTTCAAATTGGTGCCACCACAACCTCCTTGAGTGAGCGACTCGGGAATCCACATGCTCGTCGTCTGCGCCGAAATCGTATAATAATAAATGTTATATCCGAGTTTCAAATAATAATCAATTTTTTTCGAGGTTAAACAATTGCATTATATAATATATTCAATGATTTTTTTTTTATATATTATTATTATATACTGTGTATAGTCGTCACACAATCATGTCGGTATAGATTATACATTATAATATAATAGGCACTCGGTTTTATTAATAATAATAATCGAATATTAGGTATTCCTAGCATTATATAATATACCTAACTGAATTTATTTTTTATTGTAAAATATTTTTCAACATATTAATTTGGTTATCGTAAATTTAACATGAAACAGTGGCGAATGCAGGAGACGTTTTGGGGGTTCGCCCTCTTCCACCACACGAAGTATAAAGTACTCTACACAATTTTGTATATAATTTAAATTAAATAAATTGTACAAAGATACAAAGATAATATTCGTTCGAAACGTCCCACCCATACAAAATTATTCCCTGCATTCGCCCTTTGACGTTGAAACATACAAATTATTGTATTATCTTGCAGGTGTTAAATATTGTCTCAATTAGTTATTAATAATAATTGGCATGGCAATGTATATATACATTTTTCTTTTTTTTTAAACTACATGTTTAGTTTTAGTACATAATAAATAAATATCAGTGTAATTTTTGTTTGTAATGTTTTTTTTTTTAAAAAAAAATTGTCAAGTTTTATTATACTAAATGAAAAGTAAACTACAATTGTGTTACGATTCAATTTTTAATTTATTAATATTATCGTCCGTATCGATTCATATAAAATATATTTTTATATTGCGTTTAATATTATACAAGTAGATAATCAAAGTGTTTTTCCCATCAACAATATCTGTAGTTAACCTGCAAATAGCAAACGACCACCACAATATACTCTTGTGGAATTTGATTTTGTATAACTTGGTTTTTAAAAACGATTTCTCTATTACCCGAATGTTGTTCGACATTTTTTTTTTTAGATTTATAAAAAAATAAGAGTACTATTGTATAGTATTACGACGACCAATGCGGTTGATTTTATTTTTTTAATGTGTCATAGAAATATAGTTCAGATAAAGATAAATATGAACAAATATATATTATTGCACTTAAAAAAGATCATCGATCAGATTATCTCTCTCGTCGATGTTGCTCGTCGTCATCTAACACCCCGGTGTCTTAAATCCATTTAGTGTGTCTATGCGTATATTTATCTGTGTACACCATAAGTTACCGACGTTTTTGTTTTAAATGTATAATGCACAGTGCGTATAAAATATAAATCTAAGAAACAAAAAAAAAATCTCTTGTTCGACGGTCTGAAAATTGAAAATCGAACGATTTCGTTATCGTATTGCAGTTGTTTTCAAATGTTGTGCTAATTGTATATATTCGCTGTTAAATGGTATAGGGACGCATAAAAAATTACACAAAAAAAACTAAAACAAACAATATTTGACACTCGAACAAAAAATATAGGTCGTTGTCAGTCAACAATTTTATTAAAAGTTTTAAAATTTTGTATATATATATATATACACAATATAATGTATGTACAATATACATAATGTATACGATTTCTATAAAAAGGCGAATAAACCGTTAATCTTGCCAACGGAGTAGTAAAGACCGTGACTTACAAGCATATCATATTATTATATGATTATTAATTATCGCGAGAATATCCGACTTAGGGCACCTGCAAACTCCATGAATTGTTCGTCTAAAAGGCCTAAACGCCCGACATTAATTGTTTATAACAAGTTTACTTGCATCGGTCGAAGCATATTTTTTATTAAATGATTTATCATTGAAAATTGACAAATCTATACGAATTTCGAACGTTTTATTCTCGTAAATAATTTGATAAAAACGAAAAAATTTTCCTAACTTTTTTATGAATTCAAACATTTTTTCATTTGTAAAACCGAACCTAACCGTACCCTTTGCCCTTATATGGGTATCGGACAGTAAATTAGTGGAAAATTCTTATCATGGGTGATAAAAATCGCCCATCGTGATAAAAATCGTGGGTGATTAAAAGGTAAAAAATTATTTTAAATTTTTACAAAATTTGGAAAACTGTTTGTCTTAATGAATAATGACTGCGCACAGGCCCGTACTGGGCCACCGGATACCGGGACAAGTTTTCCGGTACACACAGTTAAATATCTGATAATAAAAACACTCTAAATACAATTAAAAGTTTATCCTAATATCTTGTCAATAACCCTTTATTAGCATTATAATATCATGAAATGATTCCGGTATTTTATAACAGAAATTATGTAAATTATAAACTAATTTTAACTTTCAATTAAAATCATTGCTAACGAAAAACGATTCTGAGCGAATATCGGTAAAAGCATATACGGAAAATGAGGTTTATTACAAAATTACCCTTTCCTAACTTTTTTTCCTTTCCTGTTGTTAAACAGTTTGAATCGATGATTTCTTTTTGGTGATAAGAAATTTAATTTTAAAATTTAACTCTCAAACTACTACACGAACCGTCCATATATGTATAGATATATATGTTTAAATACATAATAATAAATATATTAATATAGTAAATTTTAATTCGTTAAGTCATGTTTTTTTTATGTATTACTATTATTTTCACTGTTTATAAAAAAAAAATAAATAAATAATTACAAAATCACGAGTTAAAACTCGTATATTATACTTTCGTGAAACAAATCGTACACATGGTGATAAAAATTCAATCGCAGCAGAAATAATTTTGAGAACCCAACAATATCTTCAAAAATTAATTAAACATGAATAATCGCAATTAAATTATTACATTCCGTAAATAATATAAAATAAAATGAATTCAATTATTAATTGTAAAACACAAACGTCACAACCAGAAGGCTATCACGGTGACATACCGGAATTATATTCTCTAAAAATTGTAATTATAATAATATTCTATTCTCTTATTTTACTCGTATAATAATTTAGGTTTTCTTATAAAAATAGATAAAAAAAAAAAAAAAAAAAAACATGTTCTTCTCGCGAGTATTGGGTTTTTATGCATTATATTTTGAGGAAAAAAGGCATTATTATTATACTCACAAATACTACTGCCACAACGAACTAAATATTATTTTAACTCAAAACATGCATTTGCATGCGACAAAAATTTAACCCTAAATTTTAAATAATGAAATAGCAAATCGTACAAATATTAGCCTCTCTCCAACCCTCGTGTCCAACTACACGCAGAAATCAAAACTATCAGGACTAAAAAAATGCAAAACCATAAAATTCCGACCTCTAAAAAATGCCATTGGACACCACAACTCTGTTCAAAACGTATAAAATTCAACTGGTACCTATATACTATCTCCCAGTTGGGAGATATAGATATATTTTATTATCTATTGTATTGTATTTATAATTTTTTATAGTAATACATGTAGTATAGTTGTTATATTGTAATTGACATTACCAACGATTTCCGTGATTATACTAAACATTTGTTCATTGATTTACCAATCTGGATAAATCGGTTAATTACAATATCAATTCGTGATTTTCGATTTCAAATCGGATATCGGGTATCGGTTTTATATCGATAACATATATCGGTATATTAACTGGTACAGTTGTAGTATTAATCCAGAAATCAACAAAAATAAAACCAATGAATCGTCATGTGTTGTCAGTTTTATTTTTAGTTTTTAAGAACAACCGTTGAGAAATCTATAGAAATTGTCTCGATTAAAGTATCACTGGGCAGAAATTCCCGCATCTTTTAAAATATGGGGTGGAAAAATCCAAGCATTTAATACTCGCTAAAAAAAAAAAATTTTATAGTAAAACGAATATACTTTATAAATGCTTTTTCGCCACACTCGAAATGTAAACATTACGTCGTAGGAATATAATTCCGTAATTCACGACGAGGTAAACTTATATTTAGTTTTAATTTTTTGGAAATTGTCGTAAATACAATGGTATTTTATTCGATGGCATTATAAGCTGGTGCAACACTTAATTTACTATACGGTTCGATAATCGTGATATCATGTCTACCGATATAATAATTAATAATTAATAACTGTACTGTTAGGTAAATGGTATACGGTACAAGTGACTATAATTAATAATTATCGTTGTTATGAGCAGTCGGCCGGCTGTAAAATGGTTTGCGTCCTCACACGAACGCTAACGGGCAATCGCTACGCTATTAACTACTAAGCATAATATTATAATAATTTGTAATGATGTCGGTGCACAGGGAAATGACGGTATATTTCCATCGGTTTACTTTATAATATTATTGAGGGGTGTAAATATTATTAAATATTTAATTATTGTAATCGCGAATTAAAAAACCAATTTAAATTTCCGAAATATGTAGGGGTTTATTAAATTTGCCAACGGGTAAAACCGTAATAGGCATTTATACGCACTCATTTGAATTTTAAAAGTTGACCACAAAAAATGATTCTAAATACGTTTAAGCTCCGCATATGGTTTTAGATTAAACTGTTTAATAAAACTATTTTATTATACATTTTTCTCTATTACTTATGATTAAAGTAATATATTTTTTTTTTATTTAGGTATTTTTTAGTTAAAATATACAGTATACAGTAAACACTAATATTAATACAGAATTGAAAATAGTAAATACCAATACGATATTACATAAGTTATAAACGGAGTTAATAAGTTAAAAAAAAAATTTAAAAAAATACTTAAGCGGTCGTTTTTCGAGAACCGGTAATTAATGTCTACGGGATATATAAAATTTGTCTTTATTTTCCCTCCGTCTACCGTAGTAGTAGCCACACAATCACAAAACAAAAAGAAAAAAATTTCGGATTTATCATACTGAAATTCACACGAATTGTCGTAACTGTCGTTGCGCGTTATATTGCAGAAATAAAAAAATAATACCTCCTAACTTATATCTAATATACGAAAACATGGCGGACATCGATCAAATCGAATTTAGTTATTCATATCTAATATATATATATATATCAATGCTAATATTTCGTTTTGCGAAAATATAAAATTATTATAGAGACGGCGGGTAAACGTCTGTGAAAACAAATTTTTAAAAGTTTAAAACACCGAATGAGGAATAAACGGACGACGTGTGAAATAAAATATATTAATATAACACAAAATGGCAAAAAAAAAACAACCCGATTCGCTTACAAAACTAATATTATAGGAGCTTTCTAGTTTCACGCTACAGAAAAAAAAATCGAATGCTTGTAAACGTTATTTTTTATACTATTTCCATTTGACGTATTCTGTTATAATAGTAAATAGTGCAAAAAAAGGAAATATGAATTTATTTGTTGAACGTAATTATAATTTGTATACCGGTGACGATATGAACTTTCTTCTACTGTTTGGTCTGAACGCCGGTCAAATTATTCACACACCTACTGGTATGTGCATTCGCATAAAACAAATTTAAAAAACTGGGGGGAAGCCAATCCCCCCCAGATGCCCCTCGTATGTTATTAATTCTTATACAGTCGATTCCGGTTAATAGATAAACCGGTTAATAAGGACAACCGCTTAATCGGGACAATTCTATAATTACGAAAACAAATGTATACTTATAATGTAAAAGTACGCCGCTTATCTGGGCCGCGAATCCGGATAATTGGGACATTTTTATCGAGTATCATATTAAATATTAATAGATCAATAGTCCGACAATCGCGACTGAATCGCGTAATCGATTATTAGATTAAATTATATACATTTTATCTTATCGTGTGTTCAAATGTGATGTGTGTTAAATATTATTTAGTGCATTAGTCGTGTTTGTAACGATGTCTCGTATACGTAGAGATTTATCGCTTGCGCAAAAATTAGAAATTCTAGACAAAATTAAATTACAGCCACCAGGCTGTAGTACTCGTCATCTTTCGGAAATTTTAGAAATATCGAAATGAACAATCGCGCGAATTCAACTACAAGAACAGTTTTTGTGAGAACAAGCTCTTAGCCAAGTGACAACCCGGAAAAGGAAACGAGAGGGTAAAGATGCATATGTAGACGAGGCACAGACTCAATGGTTTACACTGGCTACTAGTCGGGGCGTTCAAGTCGACACTTTATTAAAAGTCCTATATTAAAAGCTAAATCCGAAGATCTTGCAAGGAAACTTGGTAATGACGAATTCAAAGCCACCGACGGTTGGTTATCTAGATGGAAAGTAAGACACGACATAAAATTTAGAAGATCACATGGCGAAAAAGCTAGTGCAAATTCAGAGTGTGCCGATGAATGGAAACTTACAAAATTACCACAGATTCTTGCTAAATTTTCTCTCGATGATATTTATAACGCAGATGTAACAGGATTGTACTATCGTACAACCTCAAATGGTTCTTTGTGTTTTAAACATGAATCGATAGCTGGATCAAAAAAAGCTATGGACAGAATAACTATACTGTGTTATGTGAACACAAGTGGGACAGACAAAAAAAAAGCTTTTAGTGATAAGAAAAAGTAACAAACCACGTTGTTTTCAAAAAATTTCTTTTCAAAAATTACCGGTTGAGTATTATGCAAATAAAAACGCATGGATGACTTCGGCCATTTTTACCGACTTGTTGCAACGTTGGGATAATGAATTGAACAAAACAAAAAAGGCTATATGCCTCGTCTTGGACAACTGTACTGCCCATCCTAATATACATGTATCTTTAAAAAACATCAAGTTTGAGTTCTTACCGCCTAATACAACGTCACTAATTCAGCCTTTAGATATGGGTGTTATCCAAAATTTAAAGGTTAATTATAAAGCAACACTGGTCAATTATATTTTAGAAAAGATTGAAGACAATTTACTTGAACCAAAATCAACGGCAATAGATATCAGTAAAAAAGTTAATATCCTACAAGCAATTCAATTCATTTCAGACAGCTGGCGTGATGTAAATAGTCAGACAATAAAAAATTGTTTTCGCAAGTGTGATTTTTTGGAGGAAAGTCATAGCATCGATCAACAGTTGGAACCTAATTCCGTCGAATATGATAACGTAAGAGTACTAAACAACATAAAATTTGAACAACTGGATTCAAATGTGCAATGCTATGACCAAAATGAATACGTTGATGATGTAATTATTCAATCCATACAAGATCAACATAATTCAGATGAAGACACGGACGAGGAACCAGATCCACCAATCCGACTATAGGAAGCAAAGAAATCTTTGGAAACATTGAGATTATATTTTCTTCAACAAGGAAATGAGGGAAGCCCGATAAGTGCTTTGGATACTTGTTCGGACTACATTCGTCAACAAACATTAATATGTAAGAAAACAAAGTAATATTCATAATTTTTAGTACGTATTGGAGCTCGAAAACCTTACACCTTTATGACGCCGTTTTAAACAGTATGTGGTCAAAGGTCACGAAAACTATTTTTTCATAAATATTAGGTATCTTGATTTCTATTTGTCGTACGATAAAATGTTTCGTACAATAATCGTAGATGAGAGAATTCTACATAAAATAGGTGTTATTAAAATATTACAAGAAAAACAAAATGCATAATACATGCGAGATACGATTCGAAACGTCGTAAACTACGACGCTTAATTTTTAGTGTTTTCCTGTGTATTATTATTATTCAGTCTACACGCTATTTTCTCTCCGTTTGGTGGGCGCACCAAACACTATAAATCTCTCTCTCAAAAAAAAATTATATTGACGAATACCGACGACATTTGTTTCAGTTTGAGGACGAGGCACTTAGAACGAATAGACCACGGATGGGTGAGGGCGGATCTACACAAAGCGTTTCAAGTGTGGTCCAGACATTCGAAACTCACGTTTCGGGAGGTGAACAGCGAGTCAGCGGACATCCTGGTGTTTTTCGAAAAGTAAGTGTCCAAGTAACCAACAGGGTTTAATAACCTGGCTATTTCGCCAAACAGAAAAGTTGTACAAGTGAGATAATTTACTAACGCTAACAAATAAAACTCGTGTCTCGTTGTTTTTGATCGCCGCAGGGGTTTCCACGGTGACGGATTTCCGTTCGACGGCCCAGGACAGGTGTTAGCTCATGCGTTTTTTCCGGGCTCCGGTCGCGGAGGCGACGCTCATTTCGATGAAGACGAAGAATGGCTTTTGAACGGCAAAGAGACCGTCAACGGTGAGTAAATTATATTATAATATTATTAGTTTAACAGGTTAGGTACTTTCATTGCCGATAGGACCATACCACGGCTAAGGGTATATCTATAGGTATGATAGCAACTTTTTTAATACGCGAGTGTCATGGCCACCATAGCTTATCAGTTGCATATTGCGTACACCGCACGGTATAGAAATCTAATGATAAAAAATCATTGCCGGGTGAGTTTGGTTTTCTGCGAAATTTCAATATTTCCAACGGTGTAAGTAGTACACACCGTGCACAGTTCACAACCGAAATACCTACGTCAGAATGCCATCGTAATTTGTTATTTAGCTATGGACCATAAATTAATCTAGACGTATAATACTTACCCGGCCCCGTTGTTTTGCCCTCGCAGGTACCAGTTTGTTCATGGTGGCCGCACACGAATTCGGACACTCGCTCGGTCTGTCCCACTCGTCGGCCCAAAGCGCGCTCATGTTCCCGTGGTATCAAGGACACATCAAGTCCGACTCGGAGCTACCCGAGGACGACCGGTTTGGCATACAAATCCTATACGGTAGGTTTATATGTCAAAAATTCCAATTTTTTCGAAATTACAATCGTTGTATTCTTTCTACCCCTAATCTAACGTGTGTGCGCGTATTTTTTAGGTTCGAAAGACGATAGGATATGGGGCAATATACCGGTGTACAGACCGTTACCGAACCGTCCAAACACCGCGACAACCACCACCACCACCACTAGCACGACCACCACGACCGCCGCCACCACCACCACCACCACCACCACCACCACCATGACCAGGGCCGCGACCACTTCTACCAGCCCCGTAGTCAACGCCGGTACTAGTAAAACGAGATCGCCGGGCGTGCGGATAATACCGGTAGTCAACGACAAACCGGACTATTGTAACACGTCTTTCGACGCAGTGTCCATCATAAGGAAAGACACGTTCTTTTTCAAGGGCAAATACACGTGGAGATTGGGCACCAAGAATGGACTGTACCCCGGATATCCGGCTCTCATCAGCCGGCTCTGGTACGACCTGCCCGACAATATGACCCACGTGGACGCCGTATACGAGAAACAGGACGGCAATATCGTATTTTTTATCGGTTAGTTGTATTATACATTATATAGTATCAGGGCCGACATTATGATTTTCAAGGCTCCGGGCAAAATTTAATTTATAGGTATATAATAAATAGTAGTAGGTGGTCGAGGGGATGGAGGGTAAATGCTCCCACTGGTAATTTTTTATATTGGTTATTTCGGTGCATTTTATAATTACTATCCGAAAGAGTTGTTAATATATTTCATTAAATCGTTATTACTCAATTTTTTTAATTGTTTAATGTTATACAAGAAGCCAAAATTACTATTGAATATTTTAACTAGAAGAAATCATTCATTCATTGAGTCAATGCTTGGTCAATTACTAAAAGAAAAAAAAATCACATTTTTTGCAATACACATCGATTATATTATGATATAATATTAATTGTCGTTATCAACAGGTCGCCGTTGCTACTTGTTCGACGGGAACATCCTAGTGTCTGGCTATCCGAAACCGCTGACGGCGCTCGGACTGCCCGAAGAACTCGACCGCGTGGACGCGGCCACCGTTTGGGGCCACAACAGCAAAACATACATATTTAGCGGAACGATGTATTGGAGGTACGACGACGAAACCGAACGGATGGAGCTGGATTACCCCAGGGACATGAACATATGGAGGGGTGTAGGGGACAACATAAACGCGGCGTTCCAATGGCACGACGGTAAGCACAGACCCATCTTCGTCCTCGGTTTATTCGTGTCTATATACGACACACGTATGTACCGTGTGCGTAGTAGAAGCGAAATTAGGCTCAGCCCCTACAAATACTAAGGCATATTTTGGTTTATACTGTTGCTCATATGAATAGACGTCTAATATATATGGCGTTTGCTTCTGGGAAAATTCATAAACTTCAATATTCTAATTTATTATGATATTGCAAAATATATATAATTCAACTCTATACTTACATAAATCAACAATAAACTAAAACATTACGGATACACCGTTAAAATATGTTTTCAAACTACCGAGTTATGATATCACTTAAAAATTATAATTTCCCCATAAAAATGTTCGAATCGATTTCGTATTTGCTAAAAAATTTTTACATCAGATCTATACTGCGATTAGAATGCACAAAATGCAGACATATTTTATTTAATCTTAATATACCCCATCCCTTCCAATTGACCAAAGAACAAATATAATTATATGTTTAACCTAAACTCGGTGCGTGTTGTCCGCGTAGGTGCCACGTATTTCCTCAAGGGCCGCGACTTCTGGAAGTTCAACGATCTCCGCATGCGCGTCGA
This sequence comes from Tuberolachnus salignus, assembly GCA_956483605.1. NCBI lineage: Eukaryota > Metazoa > Arthropoda > Insecta > Hemiptera > Aphididae > Tuberolachnus > Tuberolachnus salignus. The sequence goes on from OY101437.1 coordinate 15,798,116, forward strand.
CCGTGCAGATCCCAGATCGGTAGGCCAGTACTGGTTCAACTGCACGGGCGCGGACGGGGTTGGCGACAGAATACCGAACGCCGGCAACAAGGGCGGCCGTGTGACAGTGGTCAGGGGCAAAGCGGCCGGCCGGGTCGGCGACGAGCCCATCGAGTCTGGCGACGGTCAGACGTCCAATTCGTCGGCGCGCAGCGGTGGCCCGCCAATACTGTCACTGCTACCGTTCGCGGTGGTGTTTCTGCGGCGACGGCGGCCATCGTGAGAACGCCCGCCCCACATGTAATAATAATAATAACATGCGACACGCGCGTAGTACATAATTATATTAATATAGGTGTCCGGCCGTCATCGTTTCGTGTACACGTACGGCGGACAACTTTAATAATAATATAATAACAACACGCGTATTGTATTGTATATAAATATTCGTACCTACGAGATGCGATTCCGTAATAATAATATTTTCAAACGAAAACATCTACCTACCTTAGTTTGGTCGGTTGGTTGACCGGCCAGGAACGAGCATCACGACAGCTTAGTTGATATATTTATATATTGGTACCAATAGACAGCATTCAATTTTACCAAAAATATCGTATGATCGTCTTCAACGCGCGCGAGACGAATATTTTGACGATAACCAGGGCCGTGATCGGGCCATTTGTCCGGAGCCCGGCCTAAAGCATATTTTTAAGGAACCTGACCTACAAAAACAAAAATTAAAAATCCTGACGGGTCCCGGCTGGACATTAGGTAACGAGCCCCGGACACTGTTTAGAAATTTTTAGTCAAAACCGTTTAGTTATTAGTTTTCGTGTACAATATTAGACACATTTTTCCTTTTGAAAATCAGGCCTAATCCCTAAGGAAAATAAAGAGGCTAAGTATGGTGCTGCGTAGAACACGTTATATATCTCGTAATACAGAACAAACATGTTTCAAAAGGCCCGTCCGTACGACGAGTATAAATATAATTTTGTATATTATTTTTTAATCTCCCTGTATAGCGGTCTGCCTTCCCACCCCAACCGGCCCACCCAACGATCGTACACCGTCGGATGGCCCTAATACTAAAACACGCGTAATTTTTCAAATCGCACCTATGCGCGCCACTGCAACGTCTATTGATAACACGCGATATATGTACGCTGGCCATTTTGTTCGAATTAAAAACGCGATGTTATCGAATCTCACCGTCCGTCCACACAAGTTTGATTTTCGTACGTGTTTCTCGCATTCAGGAACGTAATAAAATCGTTATTTGTTGGGGGCATGGATAACGATCGCGAGACTATGTTTCGGCCACCGAGGGAACGCGACTGGGCGGCGACTTATCCTCGTCTTTTTCGTGCATTCCCACCACTATACCAGCCCGATCGCCACCCATCGTACGCCGTCGACGCAGCGAAGAGAAATTCACGCTCATCTGGTTGGGCGGACGAGTCACGTTCTCTCGGTGGCCGGAGTATAGAACGGAGACGCAAATTTATCCCCTAGACCTACACTAATCACCTGGCCGGATGGAATTTTTTTTATGTTTATATATATTACAGTCGGCCAGATCGACGTGGAAAAATCACGACTTAACCTGTTTGACTGGTTCCTATAAATAAATAAAAAAATGACTTTTCTATGCCCTCGGGCGGACATAAGTACATTTGGCTGACTGACTTAACTTTTGTTGTGGACATCCGACTGTAAAATATTTAAAACAAATTCCGCACACCAATTAAAATCCGGTCGCTCGCTATTCTACACCCGGTGTTGCGATTTTCCCCTATGGTGTGGCCTACCCGACGAGGTTTTTCCATATTCCCCATCCGCCATATCTAAACCCGTCGTAGTTTTTCATCCTCTACAGTTTGAGGTTTCTTTTTAGGTTTACGCATAGTAAACCACTAACTTCCTTGGAGCAATATCAAGGTTTGGACGACAAATGGGTAGGATATCGAGTGTAGCATAACTGGAGCGACTGGTTTTACTTCGCGTACGACGGTTTCCGGGCAACCCACGAAAACGGCCAACGGTTTGTTATATTTCCGGTACCTAAGCGTCTCCCCCCCGCGCTGTCGCGTTTTCCCTCGCCAGTTACTCGATTGTAATATTATAACGTTACGGTGTTCGTAACACGCTTGGACAATTTTGTGATATTTTTATTTTATGATTTTTTTTTTTTTTGTATCAACATTTAATTTGTATACTATTTTATTCCGTTTATTTTATTATATAATTATTATATTTAATATATATTATCGTCTTATACATATATATATATATTTTTTTATATAAGAAAATGATGTTGCTGATTTTTTTCCTAACGGTTTTGTAATTTTTGTAATTTCTATACGAATAAAAAATATTGGTACCTATACTCATATGTACCAAAATGTTATATCGTAATAGTTTTATACCTACCTACTTCCTCGAAAATTTATATGACGTGGTTGCATTTTTTTTTTTTTTAGAAAAATAAATATCAATCGGTAGATATAATAGGTATTATTAAAAAACAACTTGTGAAAACATAGTTTGTTTTTGGAATTTTCATTACAAAAATAACCTAATAATAATCTAATTAATGTAATTTATAAATTGAATTATAATTAATAAGGTGACCTTATAAAATTGAAATATAATAACATAATATGTAAAATTGTAACAATGAAATATATATATCAGTAGCGGTTAGTCGGGGAAGACTTTGAAACTGCGTCTCCCCTTAAAATAATACCAGTGGTCATTTATTTTAATGCTAAACTTACGGCCGGAAAGAAAGTTTTGTATAAATATAAGGAGATTGCCGTTAAGCCCCCCAGTTATGTAGAGTTGTTATGACTCTTTTTTTTTTTTTTCCATACCATGTCATATGCTTTTTTAATGTCTTATGTTATTATAACCAGGTGTTGGTTTTTTTCTGAATGCGGAGCAGATGTTTGTGTGCAACACAGATAAGCATGCATCTAGCGTCGAGTGGTTACTTCTAAAACCACATTGTTCTTTGGAGAAGCGATTGTTTGTTTCCAATATCCAAATTAAACGTTTATTTATAATTTTTTTTTCAAAAGTTTGCTAAATACTTTTTTTTTTTTTTTAAATGCAATCTACAATCTATACCACTTGGGCACAATAAAAAGATGAGATACAGATTAGTTATATACAAATTATTTAAAAAAAAATACATCATATCCTTAATAACATATATACATAATACGTGATATTTTTTAAGAAAGCAGCCACCCTTTCATTAATAACACTTTCATTTGTAATTTTAATTATATATATTTGTTTTAATTAATATTAATATTTGTTGCCAACAGGTCACGACACCATTTCCGTCTCGGGGGGTTGCCGGGGATTGTTGGATTAGCATAGTTTTTGACAAGAGGATTGGGATGAATTAAAGTGCGAACATGGAAACGTTTATAATATGTTTTATCTTCTTCTGAAACTGAAGGCATTTTTAGGTTAGTATGTATAGTGAAGTTAGAGACATAGAGAGGGGCATTTAATAATTTGCGAAGTGCGATGTTTTGGAATATTTGAATTTTTTTAATGTTAGTTTTTTTTTGCGTTTCCCCAGAGCTGAAGGCCATATGTCCAAGAAGGCTTTAGTAGTGATTTATAAATAAGTAATTTAGTATTAATGTGAGTATATTTATTATTGTTCGTGAGGTTTTTTAGTAGGCGTAGGCGTAGGTTTAGATTTATTCTTTTGGTCCTAATATGCTAGGCCCAGGTCAGTCTTTTATCAAGGGTCAAGCCAAGATATTTAACATTCAAAGCACTTGGAATTAGAGTGTTAAAAATAAAGACATCAGGGCATGGGGCATATTTAAGGGTGAACGTCGAATGAATAGATTTCGATTGATTTATTTTAACTCTCCAGTCGCTGTACCACTTTTCCATGAGGTTCAGGTGAGCTTGGAGATTTTGAGAAGCCACGAAGGGATCAGAGTGTATAAATAAAATTACCTTATTATCTGCATAGTCGGCGACCAGTTTATTAGGTGTAGTTGGTTGGTCTGAAGCAAAAATATTGTAAAGGATAGGTGAGAGGATACCACCTTGCGGGACACCAGCAGATATACTGGCTATGGAAGAAAAATCCTCACCAACACGGACTTGAAAGTGGCGATTGGAGAGATATGACTAAATAATAGCGAAATATGTAGGATGAAAAAACTTTTTTAATTTATAAAGGAGGCCGTCATGCCATACCCTAACCATACCCTATCGAATGCCTGCGAGATATCCAGAAATGCGCTTATACAGTAAAGTTTTTTTCTCTAGTGAATAAGAAATGGCGTCAACAACTCTGTGAACCTGTTGGACAGTAGAGTGAGAAGTGCGAAAACCGAATTGAGAGTCTGGAAGAATGGATTTTTCAATAATACATGGAAGGATACGTTTTAGTATAAGTTTCTTCAGAATTTTAGCGAAAAATGGGAGTAAACTTGTAGGTCGAAAAGAGGTTATTGAGTCAGGTGGCTTATTAGGTTTAGGCACTAGGATGATGGTAGAAAATTTCCACAGCATGGGAAAGTGTGATAGTCTAATAATGGAGTTAAATATATGAGAAAGATGAATAAAGACCTTTTTAGGTAAGCACCTAGCTACTTCGGCAGTAATCAGGTCAAATCCGGGGGATTTCTTGAGGGAGTATGCTAAATACTTAGTATGTTAATCAGAGATATGGGTCGATCATTTTCGATTTCGAATTAATTTTTGTCAGGATTGGGAATGGGGACAACGTTAGCATTACGTCATTGGTCAGGAAAACATCCTTGTGTCCATATGGTGTTATAAATAAGAGGTGTTTTCATCCCTACGTCTGGTAGCTGTTCTCTGAAAATATATGGTATGTTATCAGGACCCGGACTTTTGCTGCTACAAGAACGAAGTGATGAGGAGAGTTCTGGTATATCAATATGGTAATTAAAATTTATAAATAAATGTTTTCAAAAATTACATATTTTTGTTGATTATTATTGGTTTTGATTCATGCTTTATAATGTGTATGTACAACAAATTTTATCACATTTCACACTTATCGCAATTATCGTAATTGTAGTGCGAGTTATAAATACACTCCCGATTACCTGAAACACCTATCGTAATCGATAAGGTATAATCGTTGTTACAATGTACAATCGTCATTCGAATTTCAACGCAATTTTTTTGTTATTGTTAACATCAGTGTTAATTTAACGCGACGTACTATTAGTTTGAATGATAAAATAATAGGCATATTAGAAAAGTATGACGGTCTTCCTAAGATGGGACAACGTGAAGTAACAAGTAAGCTTTTACAATCGGTATTGGGTAGAATATTTAAAAATAGGGAAGACATTGAATGTGAAGCATTACAAAATTTGTCAGTCTATCACAAATGAAACAACCAGCAATAATGAAGGGGAAGATGACGAAAGTGATGAGGAAGAGGTTAAACAATCATCAAAGAGGTTCTAGAGGCTCTAGACGTGTTAAGGAGAGCTGTTCATCACTGAAGTAATAATTTTAATGTACAATATGAATACTAGCAGTATATTTCCGGAATATTAGAACGATTAAAAACAAACTAGAATTACAAATTTTTTTCATAAATAATAAGTATGTACATATATAATTTATAATTTTTTATTAATATAATTTTAATTTTTTAATCATAATTTGTTAATTTATTGACTAATAAGTAATATGTAATATGTATGTATTAAAGTAGATTAAAATAAAAGTAAGATATGTAATAAAATAAAATTCATAAATATATTTCCCCCCCACTTTGCCTATAAGATTCACTCAGTTATAAGACTCACTTTGTGCGTTCACTGTATATACAAATAATTAGCTATTTATTTAAGTACACCTAATTGTCCAAATAAAAGGGTTCTACTTGTTTATTATTTTATGGAGTTTATGTTATAAACACTATTAATTATTTAGATTTTCAGTCTCCCTAGAATATTTACTCACAAGCCGCTACTGTATATATATATGTAGTATGTACAAAAAACAAATAAAATTTAAAATATGAAAAAAAAAGCCTAAAGTATTGTATGGGTTATGTGTATTTACGACTGGTTTTGATTTTAAAATATCATTAATGGGTAGGCGATAGTACAACTATGAAAAAATTTAACAAGAGAGAATACAATATCAAAACGAGGAATGCATGGAAAATATTACCATTATTTTCATTACATAGATTAAAGATTTTTTATTTATTGTCTAAAATATATTAATATATATTTCCAAGGTGATTAATCTACCTAGAGTAGATTTTTTTTTTTTTAATCATTCTGTACTTTTATATTAAATTTTTTTTCCTTAAACTAACTATAAATAGGTATGCAGTCCTTCAATACAGACATAATGTACAAAAATGTTATCTTGCAACATATTAAATATCTAAATAAGACAATTAAAAGACTATTTACAGTCATATTACATTCCAATATTTAGTATTACTTTATTAGGTACATATACAGGAATATGAATAGCAAAGGCGGACTGGGAATAAAAATTGTTCATGGGGAATTAGAAAATTTGTCCCAAAATGTTGAATATCAAAGCTAGTATTTTTTTTTTTTTAGTTTAACCATTGATTAATAAATGGTTTAACTCCTTGTTTGGTGTTTCTTCACTCTTTATTTCTTTTTATTACCTAAATTAGTAAGTACATATTTTCATAAAATGCTACACATTACATTTTTGTATTATAATTCATTGTCACAAAATAATTCAAGCAGCCCAAATTTTCACTGACCCAACTAGGGATTATCCACTAACCAGTCTGTCCCTGATGATTAGGTAATAACTGTATAAGATTTAAATTAATTATTTTTTAAACCGATAATGCAACAAGAGATGACGGGAAAGCGCAAGGGCCTGTCCATTTTAATCATTCACTGTGACTAACAAAACATCATACAGACACCTCAATCGAACCATTACGATTCCAGATTCACGGTAGGTGTGCTAACTTTGTGGGAAAAAATATTTTGCCTGGCCTACAAAACCTTTGTAACTTTACTTTGTGGATAACACTCGTATAGCTCAAGGTTATAAATACAATTATAATATTAATAAATATTTTGTTTAAAAAGTAGAACCCAATGAAATCAATAATATATAAAGTGAAATACTATTTTTTAACAAGTATTTAGGAATTGTCAATAAACACAATGTCACAAATAATTGTTTTTATTATTCTACATCAATAAAATATAAAATAAAATGGTTGCAAAATTATGCAAAGAGAAAAATTATTAATACAATAAAAAAAAAAAAACTAAATTAATTAATAATTAATATTAAAATGATTTAAAAAACTGAATATTAAGTCAGTTAAATTTAATGATTATTATTAATTATAATATTATTATTATTATTAATAAACCCACATGTCAACGCCGATTTGTACGCTTAAAGTATTTGTCATTGTTGATTTGTATCTGAAGCGGAGACACAGAACGAGCATTATAACGGTTACCATATTTCCTGTGAGGTCCTAGTCTACTCTTTATATGTTGCTTCTCATATACATCGTCATCACTAGTATAATCACCATCATCGTCATGTAAATACTGGCGTCGTGGAATATCTCGACGTGTTGCACGGCTAAATGGAATATCTATATATTCCTCATCCTTAAAATCTTCCACATCTACTTCAAACAACTCATCATCAACATGCTGATTTGCTTTAGCAGCTCGAATTGCTTTGGCTACTTTTGCAGATACTAGACGTCCATTCAGACGTTCACGTAAATCATTGGCTATATTTACTTGATGTCTAATAAAAAAAAATAAAATTCATATGAAAAAATTTAGTTTTAAAATTATATTATTTTATAAATTAATGGAGATGTAACCTTGAATTTAAACTAGAGTTCAAACGCTTTCTCATGAGAATCTGTGTCTCATCATCTGCATACATACGCATTCTTGGGATTTTTCTTTCTTTATACCTAGCCTCATTATAATCATCATCATCTTCACTAGCCGCACCTGATGATGATGTTGGCGGAGGTGGTGATGGAGTACGAACTTTAGATTTATCTATAACATTAATTATATTTAAAATTCACTAATTATTAAATGTCTTTTTGGTGGAAATACATAATTAGTTGATCTAGTCCTACACTGTAGGATATTAAAATTAAAACAACTAAATAGATAAACAATATAACCATTTATAGTCTTAAACAAAAGTATTATTTATTTTCCTTCTAACAGTTACAACTAGTAATATTTAATAAATTTAATAATGGCCGATATTGAGAATGGGGTTCACAAGTGATATTACATTTAAAGGTCACGAAACAAAGAAAACAATATTTGACACTATCTAAACATTGAATTTGAGTTTTATTGTATAGCGGCCATACAATTAAAATTATATTCTAATAAACTAAAGAAGTATATAAGATTTTCAAGACAATAGGATTTGTGATGTCCTTGCGGTTGCTAGTTATATAACCTAAGATTAAATAAAATTTGGTAATTTTATGTAATATGTACTTATTAGAAAAAAGGAAGAATTACACTTAAATCACAAATATCGTAGACACACACTAATGGGAAATTATAAATATGGTATGTATGAAGAAATTAATTTGAGATGTTGAGAAAGACATTACTTTGCATTTATCAATATTTAACAGTAATTTGATAATTTTACACCAATCATCCAAAATATTTAAATCAATTTCTAACAAAGATGCGCCGTAAAGCAGAATTTATTAATCAACATAACTTCAATTTAGCAGCAAAAAGTAATTTCCTTGAAAGTAAAAATTTTAGATCAATTTTTAGAATAGATATAGTATAGGATCTAAATACCAATATTTTGAAGTTTATATATAAAATACTTATTGAATGCTTTGACAAGGTATGTGTATATAACACCTACTTGGGAATCGGATGCAAAATCATTTAATATGAATCATTTCCTGTTATCAGTTATTATTTGTAAACATAGTCATTTTAGCAAAATAAACTATAACACTTTTAAGACACAGTCCACTATCTAGCCTGTAACATATCTGTAATGATAACTCATTAATTATTCTATTTTCTTCTCATTTGCATCTTTTCCGAACTATTAGAAGTTGACAACCTTGATCCGAAATCTCTTTCTGTAATGGTCACTTGTTTCCAATGTGAATCATTGTACACCCTATAAGTCTTCACATTCCTCTCAATGGTATAACCATCTTATTTTTAGTGTTCTTTTCCCCTCCTTCCTTATTCATTTTTTTTTTTTTTTTTTTAAGTAATCTCTTCTTATCACATGTATGAGCCACGTCAATTTATTTCCTTTCAATTTATCAACTACCAAAACAAAATCCATGCTACCCCTTACAAACTTATTTCTTCATTCAATAATTATTCTATATCAAAAATAAAATGTATAAACTCAATATAAAACAAGGTTAGGTTAAGTAGTTAAAAAAAAAAACAAAGAAAAATTAGTTGGTGCACAAGTAGATATGTGCGTTGGAAGTGAAACTTTTTTCAGTTATGGAATTTTAAGATAAAAATGATGAACAAAAACATAATATAATTTCTAGAACTAGTTAAAATAACACAAAACAACCAAAAAATTTAATTTTATATTTTTATATTTCTTATTCAATTTCAATTTCAATGTTATTTATATAATAAAACAAAATAAAAAACCTAACTGCGTATCAAAACTAGTGTTACATTTGTATATTCTATAATAATGACTATAGAATATTCAAATAAAGATATAAGTTATTAATAGACACTACAAAAATGTATATTGCTTATTTTTCTGTTTCTTAGATTAAACTCATATTTGACAAATATTGGCAATTTAATTGTTTTTTATTAGCATATTTACTAATTATTATATTAAATAAATACTTTTTGAAGGTTTACATTTTTTGTGTATACCATGTATATGTAAAAAACCTATATAAAAAAAAACAAAAGTAATTAATCAATAAATAAACAAATCGGTAATGTGATAAGAATTTAAAAAAAAGTAAATATAAAATATTTATTTGTAAAATTCAGTTATTTTTTTTATGTTTATGTGCATGCATATTTCCAAACAATTTTAGTGCAATAAGTCCAGAAACCTACTCATAACTACAGAAATGTTTTTGACAATAGAATTTTTTTTTTTTTTTTTTTTAGTGCTCTCCGGAAAGAGTTTTACTTCAGAAATCGCAAAAACGTTTATTTACACTTTTATATTTTCCACCATGCTAAAGAATTCAAATTAAGTATTAAATTACAATTTAGTAGCAAATTGGAGAAAATATTTCATACAAATGAAACTAATCTAACCTAATTGTTTCATATTTCTCTTGATTGTTTAAGAGTGTCTGAATATATGGCAACTATTAAAATAATAAAAATACATACACTTAGCATTCATAGCGTTGTCATATTGACTCCAAGTCTTGGCTACTGCTGTCCAAGTATTGATTCCAGGATTCTTAGCTAATTTCCACCGGACATCATCTTTCAACACTTCATCACCAACATCAGGGTGATTGATATTAACTGGTACAAATTTACGTTTACGACTTTCTTGTGAAAACAACTCATATTCTATAATAAATTAAATGCATATAAACTATAGATAAATGTATAATATAATTTTAGATAAATGCAATTTATTTGTATATATTTTTTTTCCAAAACCTAAATTGTTTTGCTAACATTTTAGCCATGGAAAACTTGTTTATGTCATTAAAAAAATAGGTAAACATTTTTAATTTCATTGAACTTAAAATATATAATACTCAAATTTATTTTAATGTTTTGGTAATATTAGTAATTACTTTTAAGTAATTTTTTGTCTTTATTTAAAAACATTATATTAGTTACCTCCATCTTCTGCATCATTTTTTACATCTTGTTTGTCATGTACCGTACTATATCTCATCAATATGCATTTGACTTTTGCATGTGGCTTAATTGATTTTCGCCACATACCTGGAGGTAACTCAGTACCTACACAACTGACATAATCTTCCGATACTAACACCTATGGTTTAAACATAATATTTTTATGTCAAGTTGTTTTTATTTTTTTTAATATAAATTTTGATAAAGTAAAAAAGTAGAGATTCAAAATGTTAATACACTCTTACATCATCTTGATCCATATGGTCATCATTAGAATGTTCATTTAATATCCCATTTTCATCATTAAGTTCATCATCAACTACAGATGTCATATGTTTTAGTTCACGTATTGGACGTGTCAATTCTAATAAGGCTTTAGTAGGCATTCGATCATCCAACCATACAACATTACCTAAAAACATGAAATAGAAAAATGCATACAAAATAATAATAGTAAAACATGTAATAAACCATTAACTAACATTCAGAATGTGATATCCATTCTAAAAATTTTGGGTCATATTGATTGAAATAATCAATAATATCCTTGGTAGTCATTCCCATAACTCCATGCAAATGTAATGCATTTAATTGAATATCAATGTTGTTTTTGTTCATTCCCAAACTGTAATGTAAAACAAACTTTGATTTACCAAATCCTATATAACACGCATTTTCACAATACCTATTTAAAATATACTGGACTTGTTTATCAGTAATATCAGGAGAATAATGTGTAGATCGTTCATCACTATTAGATGCACTTGCGGTTAGAAATGTGCTTCTATTCAACTGATACAAGAGACAATTTCAACATATGTATATAATTTATTAATTAACAACTAAACATACTTTGGATCTATTTAGTAGGAATGGCTGACTCGTTCTAGCTGAGGAACTATCATTGTCTGGGAGTTCGTCATCGCTGTCTAATAACTCACCTGGTTCTAGAAAATCTGCAGACAGAATATCATCGCTATCGCTGTTTGCCATGATTAAAATTATACTCAGACACTTAGATTGAACAACAATTAAATGAATTTTCCTGAATTGGTTAAACGATAAAACACTTATAACAATGAATAAAACCGATTTATAAGGAATACACAACACACATGATTTGCGTTTCGTATTTCGCTCGATGCGTACGTAATATACCGTTATCAATTGAAAAAAAATATATATTCTGTTCGTATTTAGAAAAAGTCACGAGTGCTTATCACAAAATTACGTTATCATAAAATTTGTGATACTGAAAATGCAATATTGTGATAGGAATAAAACACAATTTTAGATATTACCTACAACCGTGGGTGTAGATAATTATAGAGTACTCTATGATATGGGCACAGATATTATCTATGGTATATAGTCTGTCCCACGAAAGATCGGGCCAACTTGCCGACTAAAACCTCGCATCCCCATGTCAAAATCCTTGCCCGTCGATCGCCCGCCGGATCGATCAACAGCGCTGCGTCGGCGAACGCCGATGTTGTACAAGTGTTCTACACAGCGTATCAAATAGTTGACTGTGATATTCTACTGTATACGTATCAGTTTTTTACAGTGTCTACTGATTTTTCATAAAAATCTACAAAAAGTAATAATACAGAAAAGGCAAACAAATAACACGTGAGACGCAACGCTTCATAATAAACACCAACGATTTTCTACAAAATACTCTCGTAATCTATAGTCGGCAATCGTCGGATGGTGGAAGGAGAAACGGTGGTCCGCTCGACCGCTCGAAGTGAGCTTTAACATACATACGCAGAAGCGGCCCGATTTCCCGTAAGACATACTATAGATATTATAATAATTTAAAAATTTATTAAAATTAAAATTATTTAGATATAGAGCAAACTGATATTAAATATGTAATAAAATAAGAATGTTTAACAACTCCATCACACTATTTATTTGTTCCACTAACTACACATCAATTTGGATATTTAATTTCTGTAGAACATAGGCAATATTAAAGATATTAAAATTGAATTTAGCTTATTTTTCTATTTAAATTTGATTTTTATTTTATATACATGCAGTTAGGGTGCTCAGCCTTCTTATTTATTTTTAAATTTTATCAGGCGACTCCAGGAATTTGTTCAAAACTATAAAAAAAATTAATTTTGTAATTTTTATAATAATTGATTAATCCTAAGACGTGCCTCAAGAGGAATAAAGTTTAAAAAATAACTCTCTTTCGATTTTTTTTAATTACAGCCTAAAATTATGATATACAAAAAATGAATACTTTTTAAATTTAATTTCCTATAATAATTTACTTATGTTTTTTTCATTACACAATCCATTCACCTAAAAAATAAGAAGTTTTTTCCGATAACTAGGATAGTTGGTAGAATTGGCAAAAGATTAATATTTTTAGGCAAAAAAAAAAAAAACTTTTCTCGGCCGTACCCCTTTGCTTTACATAATTACTTTAGATTTGATTTGATGTAGAAATCCCAACTCCTTGAAGTTGAAGCGAGGGGAGGTTATTTTGTTATAGTGTAAATGGCACATAAAAAGATTTATCGGGATTTATTAAAATTCTCCACTTGGTTGCCCAGGTGTTTATTAAATTAAGGTGATTTTGAAGATAGTATGAAGATAGAATGGGATCAAAAAGATAAATTGGAGGAGAGTATAGCTGTATCATCTGCATATGTTACTATAATCGTGTTTGCTGTTTTTGGAATATCTGATGTATATATATATATATATATATATATTAAATAAATTGGGTGATAGATAACTTCCTTGTGGAACACCAGCAGAGATTGAGAAATAGGAGGATATTGAGTTGCCCTGTCGGACTGTAAATATACGACCATATAGGTAAAAATGAATTATTAGATAGTAGGGAGCTGGGAGGAATAATTTTAACTTGTATAAGAAGCCATCGTGCCAAACTATCAAAGGCTTGGGCCACATCTAGAAAAACTCCTGGACAATATTCTTTATTCTCAAATGAAGTTTGAATTTTATCAGTAATACTGTGTATTTGATGTATTGTAGAGTGAGATGTCCTGAAGCCAAATTATGTGTGGGGTATTATATTGTTAGAATGTATGAGTGGTTTAATTCTTTTGAGGATAATTTTCTCGAACAATTTAGCTAAAACTGGTAGTAGACTTATGGGTCTATAGGATGACGGTAGGTGTTTGGGTTTACCAGGTTTATGTATAAGTATTACTATAGAAAATTTCCAGATTTGAGGGAAGTGAGAGTCTTAACATGGAATTGTAAATAGATGTGAAAAGTAATATACTCCGGTCGGTGAGAGAACGCTACTCTTACGCGTATCCAAATGAATGAGCTCCGCAGTTTCATAAATTTTCGCCGCCGTAAATTCCCCCACTCACTACGCGGTTACCGGTGTCTGTATACAGCGGCTCAAGTAACAGACAACTAAAATAATAACACCTGGCGACTGTCGCTCTATTATGTATAGAAAATCAATGTAAATAATATAAATATTTTATATATGTATTTATTCATTCATTACAACATGACATATGATTATTATGTGTATGTATGACAAAACGTAAATAAGACGAACACTATAGCACGCGCTGTATACAAACACTGACACACTTATTTGGGCGGCGGTGGTGGTGCTAACGGTGGCGGCGGCCAGCAATTTGGAAATTTCAGTGGTGGGAATGCGTGACAATGGACTAGTTTTGGTCGCCGCCCAGTAGCGTTCTCTCGCCGGCCGGAGTATTGAGTTTTATTGGATAAGTGTTGTAATATTTTGTTTGTAATTAAGTCATATCCAGGTGACTTCCCTGGTTTAAGTTTGCTAATTAAGTGTTTAATTTCATTTGGGGTTGTGTGTTTAGCTCGGAGTGACATTGGTAAAGGACTATTAAGAAATCTGGCAATGTTGTCAAGGTGTGCGGATTCAGGATTAACATTAGGATGTGGCGTAAATATATTTGAAAAATGGACTCCGAAAAGTTCAGCTTTATCTTTGTCAGAGATTGCTAGCTCTCCGTTTGGGCCATTAAGTGGTGTAGCTTGATTTGAGTGAGATTTTTAGGTTAGTGGCATTTTCTAGATTTTTTGAAAAGGAACTCCAATTGACTGGTCCTTTCGCTAAGGAAGGACGGGGAGGATTGTAGTAAATCTCGCAATTCAGATTGAGAACTGGACTGTGATCACATGCTGGATCTACTAGATTTTTTATGGAATGGGTAATGTGTCTTGGGATTGTGGTTAGAAAATAATCTAAAATATCGGGGTGCCGGTTTTGGTGGATAGGCCAGTAAGCCTCGGAGGAATATGTAAGACTTAAGAATCCAATTTGTTATTAATTTGATAGGGTTATTTATTCTAGTATTTTCTAGTAACAAATATTTATTTTGGTGTGTGATAGTGATGAACCACTTTCTACGGTATAATTAGGTTTGTTTTTCTTTTAAAAATATGAATACAAATTTGATTTTTTTTTACTCATGGTCACTAACCGCAAGAAACTACAATTGTCTGGTTATATAGATAAATAAAAACGAGTGAGCAAAGACTTTTTCAATATTTAATAGTCAATACATGTAAACACGTGATTAATGATTAGTGCTT
This sequence comes from Tuberolachnus salignus, assembly GCA_956483605.1. Classification (NCBI taxonomy): domain Eukaryota; kingdom Metazoa; phylum Arthropoda; class Insecta; order Hemiptera; family Aphididae; genus Tuberolachnus; species Tuberolachnus salignus. The sequence goes on from OY101437.1 coordinate 15,813,592, forward strand.
ACATTATACTTTTCTTATCAGTAATAATTTGACCATTTGGATCCAAACAAATAAGTGGACTGGGTGGGTGGCGTGATCTGTCCGAAACGATCGAGAAAGATAGACTGATATGTAAACAGGTGTGAGTGAAAACAAACCTGTGCACCGAAGGTAGCTGATAAACACTAGTCCTCATGAAAAGTTCCAGCCACTGGAACTATCATACTGAATGTTCCGTCTAGTCTATGTAGGTTCTAATATTTCATACATAACTTCGAAGTTTTATTCATATTTGTTGGTGCTAAAAATTTTATGTTCTGCTTAAATTAAGTGATATTTAGCGTTAAGTTTCATAATTATCGCATTGGTGCCGCCTAAGTATCTTAGTTTGTGATATTATTAAGATATATTATCAATAATATTATCAAGATATTCATGTAATACGAAGTCACATACGTTTATAAACTTTAAGTCCACAGTGAATTTTACAGATAATTTAAGTTGGTTTATTCGACATCATAGTCTACGTACGACTATGTAAACTAGAAATACATTTTTAATTAAGGGGTTATTCAAAAGTGTTGACCTTGAATATTTGTATAATAACCAAATTAATATTGTGAACGATTTTAAATGGTATTCCAACATCATACTTCAAAAACATTAACTATCGATCATTAGTAATTACGATATCCGTCGGGGGCGCAGCAGTCGCTGGTTCCAATGTTACTATACATGTTATATATACCACGAACTATACCTTATTAAACATATACCATAAATGTGGTTACGAGAATGCGCGTTCTTCTTTGTTGTCTGTTCATCTGTTGACATTACACCTATTGTATTATGTTTTACAATAATTAAGTTATTACTATTATTTTTTTATTTCGGTACCGATTAATATTACAGTCACTACCGAATTTCAACTATACCAACGCGTGCCGCTCGTATTGTCCTTGTTCCTGCGATCCAGTGACAACAAACCAGGTATTATTCGTATTATTAATAAAAACTAGATGGTTTTTTTCATTTTGGTATTATTTGCTTTACTCCAAACTAGCGAATATAATAATAATATATTGTAATATAATGGTTGCAATGAATGACATTACTCATATTACAGTAAATACGATCATTATAGAACCGCTAGGCTGGATCGCACCACTAATGAACTTGTTATGGGAATTGGTTACACATGTTGATAATATATAAACTAGGATAGGTCTGAGTTTAAAATGAAAATCGAAGAAGATGATAAACACACTATTTTTTGGTTTTTAATTACAGGTGTTATCAATTACTAAAAGTAACCCAATCTTTGTAATGTGTAATTACTAATATCATTCATTTGTTTACTTCTAATTGTCAAGTACTTACACATTTATTTTACTTAAAACAACTGTGTGAAAGTGTTGAAGGAACCCGAGAGTGTAGACAAAGGAGACCCACAGAGCTACAGATAATGTTTGGAAAAATGATTATTTTAGAGTTCATCAATTAAGGAAGACTATTATAGATAGGACATCCATAGAGAGGCCAAAACTCACTACTATGAACCGTGTTGGAACAGATCCTAATATGGAAAAGATTTTGGGGAAGGCTGATGATAGGTTGGAAAGACACAATTAAAAGGATATTGTAGCTTTAGGAGATGGATTAAATTAAAAGATTTTGGCCATGGTTAGAGATATCTGGATGATCGGGTGTGAGACGAGATAGTCCTAGAAGCTGAATAAACTCAAATAATTAATATAATAATATTGAAAGTTTTAAATGGTTAAGATTGAAACTAAACAAATATCTCCCTATACATTTTATAAAATTTCTAATTAGATTTAAAATTGCATTTGAACCTATTATGTTAAACAAAAATCATATAAAGAAAAGTATCTTTCTATTAATTTAAATGAATATTTTTTAAAATATATAAATATAACTTTATAGTTAATGATTAAATTAATTAGTTTTATTAATTAAAAAATGTGATTATTATTTAGCAATTGTGATCCTCTAATTAGAAATGCCTATATTTTACTATTTTTAGATAATTTCCAAAATTACTAATATTTAAAAAAAAAAACAAATAACATAACAGTTGTTAACTAGTTAATACTTAAAAATTAAATATTTAAATATATGAGAAAAAATGTTGCCTGGAGATTAGGAGTTGTATTTGATGTACAACCACCTTACACGTTAAAAATTGTTTTGAGCTAATACAGGGTATCCCACAATGATATATCCTGAGATAATGAAGATAATCAAATTCTGTTATTTTTTTTATATGATTCATAGAGATGAGGACTACAAATATTCATATTTCAATTAAATTTACGTTTTTGGTAAAACTATTTAAAAAGTTATTTTTTATTTTATTATTTTAGACAAATTTTATGACAACCATTTTATAGAGTTTATTCTTCTGAAAATATTGACGTTTCAGCTATTTATTTTCATTAACTTAATGATTTATTTTGGTTTACAGAAAAATAGTGTATTAATCATAATAAGTATTTTGATAAACAAAACTTATCAGAAAACGAGATTAATTAATTTCAAAACACTACTATGGTACTAAATTATACACTATTTTCCTGTAAATTAAAAAAAAAAATTAAAAACATGAAGTTAATGAAAATAATAGATTAAGTAATTTTTTAAAACTTTTTAAAGATAAAAAAAAATCAATTAATATATGATATTTGTATTCCTTATCTCTATGAGTGGATATTTATTGATATGTAAACTTATGTTTTTTTTTTAACATTTCCATAAAATTATGTAGTTAAATTCCCATTTTTAATATTTTACATACCTAATTTATAATTTATTGATGAGTTTTTGTATGTTTTTTTTTTAGGTTTAATTAAAGATTTGAAACTGTCAATTGTTATTAAATGTAAGTACCTACAAATAACTGTAATAAATATAGTGACATTTTAATTTTAATTTAATTGTTTCTCTTGTTTTATAAACAATTGTTTAATGATTTTGTTTTAATATTCTGTTTTTACAGTTCATCTAAAAATATATTCAATTAAAATAAAAAAAAAAAGATATTTTTTAGACTTTTCTTGTTATTTATACTCATGTTAAACAAATTAAACTTCTCTAAAAACAATTGAATATTTATTTTTGAAAAAATCTTATAAAGGATGCTTTAAGCAAAATTTAAATTTCTGACAGATATTAAATTGTATACAATTTTTAATTCAATTATTGTTTAAGGATGCAAGTCCTGGAAAGTGCTGAAGAACAATTAAAAAATTACAGCAACAAAATGTATGTCACCAGGTCTAGTAAGCTGATTGCAGAACATTAGTAGCTTCAGCCGAAAGACATAATAATACAAGTTGGAGTTAGAACACAAATTAGAAAATTAAAACAATGTAATTTTCAAGTAATTCAATACAAATTATAATATCATAGAAATGTCTAATTGTTGCACTTTATGCAAAGCATAATTTTATATGAAATATAATATTATGTTGTATAATTACACTCCACACAATATAAAGTGTGGCATTTGTATGTAAAACATACTTTAAACAACACGTGTCAAGTTCACATATTTTAAGATTAAAATATTTACCTGAAAAAATGTCGCAAAAATATCATTTTTATACAAAAAGAAATATTGTTAAAATTAATCTAAGTAATATACAGAATCAGTCGAAAACAAATCTAACAAACAAGACCAATCAATTAACTGAAGCTCAACACTTACAGACAGAAAATATAAAAATGAAAAAAGCATCTACAAATCTGTCGAAACAACTGAACAATACAGACGTTAATATGTTAACGAGCATTTGTCCAACATGTGATCTCCATTTTATGAATCCTGTGTATACTCATCATGTAAAAATGAAACACAATTACAAATGTAATATCTGTAACAAAATGTTTGTCAATATTAAATCCATGCAAGACCATAGGGATAGAGTGCATTTGGATGTCAACACTGATCGGACTAATAATGTTCTAACTTTCCCAACTAATAAGTTCAAAATAATTGAAAATGGGTCTAGTCACCTGAAAGTGCCCCAAATACAATGCAACAACATAAACGTTGACGAATGCAATCAAATGAATGGCCAATTTTTTCCGGTAAGCCGCATTGGAATGAAAAACATTGAGGCTGATCAGCTGAATATAGCACAAACTTGCAGTAATAATAATCTTAACGATGAGCCCAGTCAATATATTGAAGTGCACAAACTACAAACAAACATAGAAATTAACAAAAACACTACGAGTCAGTTAAATAAAGCCCAAAAAATTAAGATAATTACACAGCGAACAACACAAAAAGAATGCCCTATTTGTAACTTTCCATTCACATCTAGAAAAGAACGGATCTCACATTTGAATAAAATTCACAATCTCTGTATAAAAAATGTAGAAAAACTAAATGCTGAAAATGTCTGCATGCAAATGCCAGTCAATAAGTTAAACATCAAGACTGATCTGACTTCCCAAACTCACAAAATTAAAATAAACAGTGATATACCTAATCATCTGAAAGAGTCGCAAAAATTTGGTAACCCCAATAACTTTGTTGAGAATAGTCAAATAATTGAAAAACGTTTCCTTCCATTAAAAATAATAGGAATGCAAAATATTGGTGATAGTCAACTGAACAAAGTACAAACCCAGAGTAATAACTCTCATACTGACGAGCTTAGACAATGTATTGATGTGCACATGCCTCAGTCAGACAAACTCCAAAATCGTATGGAAGATACACAAAACATAAATGACCAATTAAAATACTCTAATGACATTCATCATATACAGAATGACCCAATTTTAAAAAACCAAAATAGCTATATTGTATTGCCTGTCAATCAACTCGACCATCTAAATTTTATAAATACTACAAACTTGGAAAAAGACATCACAAATACTAAGTATATCATTCCATTTAGTCGGCTAAAGGACTTAAAGATGAATAGTACAGGGATAACAAACTGTACACTATCAACCAATGTATCTGATAAACCTAATCTCAAATTAATTGGCAGGCCAATTATTAATCGGAACTTAAAGGTAAACTCTAACAAGTGTGTTAAGTGTCACAAATATTTTGTAAATAAAACTATATCCCCCATGCAAGCTATGCACAAAAAATCAAATAATAAAATTATGTGCAGTAATTGTAAACCCCAGTATGGAAACTATGATAAATTGGAAGCCAACATTGCTTTGGAAGAGAATGTGATTGATAAGTCGGGTGATATGCAAATTGATGAGCATGTTAAATTGAAATACTTTGAGACTATTCAACCTGTTATATCTCAGACCATATGTACTGAAATGGACGGTGTTTTGCCAATTGTACCAAACGATGAGCAAATGCTGAACAATAATGTACTGGAACATAGTCAAGTGAATGAACATCACAATTATCAATTGCAAGATAAAGTGGCCAATACATGTAATGCAAAGAAGCCGGTCAATAAATATCAATGCTTAATATGCTCTATTTGTGGCTGCCAGTTTAAAACACTGCAAAAATTCAAACAACACATAAAAGTTGAGCATAAAAACAAATGTGTCGCTTGTAATAAAAAATTTATTCGTAAAATCACATTGATAAAACACAGACAGGAAATGCATTCCAACATGCCAGGTCAGTTAGATGATACACCAAAGTTTCAGTTAAACTATTTTAAAAAGGATGACTTAACTATTCAAACAACTATTAAGAAATTTAAATGTTTTGACTGTGAAAAACAATTCATTTACCCAAACACTTTGGTAAAACATATACAATTTAAGCATATTCGACATAACAACAATCCCTGCAAGGAAAAGCATGTTGTCACGTCAAATGAGCTAGATGATATGTCAAAGTTTCAGCCGGGCCATGTTAAGATGGAAGAATCAACTAATAATGCAGATATAGACCTGATTAACTGTATAGGAATTAAAGACATTTTGCCAACTGTACCAAATGAAATTCAAAATCATTTGCTACACAGTTATCAAACACAAGAGAAAGTGGATAGTTCCTGTATTGAAAATTCACAGGTCATTAAACGTGCAAAGTTTGTGTGTCATTTTTGTTATAGACAGTTTAGTAGCAGTAAAGCATTCCAACAACACTCAAGAATTGATCGCAAATTTAAATGCTTCGACTGTGGACATGAATTCATTTGCCCAAACACTTTTATACAACACATACACATTAAGCATGTTCAACATAACAATAATTCCTGCAAGGAAGAAGAGTATGTCGCCACGTCAAATCAGCTAGATAATATGTCAAAGTTTCAGACGGGCCATGTTAAAATGGAAGAATCGGCTATTGAAGCTATGGACCTGATTAACTGCATAGAAACTAAAGACTTGTTGCCAATTACACAGAATGATACGCAATTATATATCATAGAAAAACTGGAACCAGCAGAAATTCTAAATCATCAGCTGGACAGCTATGAACCCCAAGATATGGTGGCTAGTTCAAGCGATGATAAGGAGCCAGTCGATGAATATGGCCAGTACCTATGCAATATTTGTGACAACCATTTTACACTTTATAATGACTACAAAATGCATGTAAAACAAAATTGTGTCTATTGTGAAGAAATATTCATCTGTAATACTCTCCTGGAAAAACACATTCAAGTTATGCATGATCAACAAAATAAAATTGTTTCTACTGAAATGCCCAATGTACACTTTGCTAAACCAAGTGTTCCAAGTATAGATCTTTCACCTAATATGAAAACCGAGCCAAAAATTAGAAGATCTATAAGAACGTTGCATACTCTCAACGTTAACAACAACATTCCTGCGTGGTTTGAAAAATTGCGAAAGAAACTTTTAATAGACAACCGATTTGTGTGTGAGTTTTGCGACAATAATTTTAAAAATATTTATTCACTTGGATACCATTTGGTGCAAGTTCACAACTACAAGTGTAAATTGTGTAAAAAAAGTTTCGTCTGTGATGAGGACAATAAAAGACATATGCACACTAAACATAAACAGTATATCAATAAGCAAAATCGCATGATGCCCAATAATAGAGTCCCTTGTAAAGAATGCAATACAACATTTAATACAGAAGAAATGTACCAACTGCACATAAAATATGCCCACAAATTAAGGCCTGAAAAATACTCTTGTTCCTTTTGTGCCGCCGTACTGACCAATAATGAAGAATTTATTACACACATGAAATCACACAACACGAATGATAAACCGTTTATTTTCCATTCACCTAATATGATGAGCCACTCATCCAACAGGAATAATTACAATTTGGCCATGTTTGGCGTTTAGGTGAAAATCTGTGTTATATTTGTCAACAATCATTAGAAACATTGAACCACTTAGGTCACATAACTCAATTAAACACGATAGATGTTACAAATGCAACATGTCCTCCAAAAAACACCACCAGTTTTCTGACACAAGGATAATGATTTATATGTATGCCCATTATGTAATGGTCAAGGTTGCTAAGAGTATCTTAATACATATATACTTAAATGTGGCAATAGTCACCTCCATTATTCATATATTGTGTTTGTCATTTGTTTTTTCATAAGAAGACCCCACACATTTACTGTCTTAGTTTAATTTACAGGCAGCATAGAAAAAATTACGTTACTTAAAAATTAAATTGTAGTGTTTACATAGAAAAAAAAATTTAAAGAGGAAACCTTTTTGTTTGGACACCACATTGCTTTTATTCTAAATTGTTTTTAATTATGTTTTAACTTGCAATTTAAATGCCATAATTAAAAATACCAAGTAATTTACTTTGCTAGGTTACTCATCGGTTCTACTAAAACAGTAAACATGGTGGTTGCGCAATAATATTATTTAAAACTTAAACAAAATTTGTATATATTTTTTTTATCTACACATTTATATAAATATAAAAAAAAAACTATAATACAACCATTGTAATTTTGTGCCATTTACTATTTTTTTATGTATAATTAATTAATTATATAAAATATTCATGTAATGTACCTACCTATACTAGATATTATAATTTTTATTCTTAAATATTTAATAATGAACACTAAAAATTAACTTATTTTTAGTTTTACTTATTTTATTCACATACAATTTTTCATCAGAATTTTAATTTAACTTAAATAAACAAATTCTTTACATCAGAAACATTCTCTGATTAGTATGAAATTTGAAGTTATAATATATAAGAATGATTCTTATTATTTTATATTTTAATTTATTTATTTGTTAATAATATTCTTAAACTAAACAGAAAAATTAAACTTATTCACAATTTGGAAGAAAAATAATGTTTGATATCAGACTTGAATATTGATTGTTAACTACTTGAGTCCAAATTTGTAAATGCTAATTTTATTTTATTTAAACCAATAATATTATCATCTTCCATAGAAAATATAGATTAGAATTAAAAGGGGGTTCAAACCAAAGTTTATATATAATGTTATAAACCTTGGATTCAGACAACAACACATGGACAGATGTCTTAGTCTGTGCTACACTCATAGATAAATTTAATAAATAAACAATAAATAAATTGTATAAATCTTAATTATCTATGGCTACACCGTGTTGTGTCGTGACATATAAAATAATTTTCTATGATTGGCTAAACAACGCAGTTCTATTAAGGTACACCATATTTTATCACATGTTACCGTAGAGTTGAATATATTCAACATTTAACAATGTGGTTACAATTATTTTACAACTCCACCAAAAAATTATATAAAAATATTTGAATTTTCTATAACCAAGTAGGTATATCTTAGTCCGTGGATCAGTCAATTATAATTTATTACACGACCCATTTATTAGCAATGTCAGTTTATTAGCATTGGCACCTGATACTTTTGATGATATTATTTTTACATTTGATATTAAATTAGTTTAATTATTGAATAGTGTTAAATCATTAGAAAAACGATTGTAAATAGATATATTTTATTGTTTTAATTTTATAGAATGAAAAACCCTATGTTGATGCCTTAATATTTCTATTTTATACAAATATTCTTTTACTATATTAATTTACATTATAGTTGTCATTTTAAAATATACTAAAACTAAACCCATGATTATATGTAGACTGGTAATTAACAATATATGTATAATTATATTTAAATAATGACTGGATCTTAATATGATCATACAGCTGTAATGAATTAAAATTTTGAATTTATTAAAATTTCAAATGTTATTATCAAGTACAATACTCACATAATTGATAAGGATTTCGGTATCATTGGTATTGCATTTTTTAAATAACCACAGAAAACACAGCACGAGCACGCACAATCATAAAAACAAGATACGATACAACATAGTATTGTATAAACCCATCTTCAAGGGAATGTTTTCAAGTATTTAAATCCATTGTAAAAGGTATATATTCTTATTTGGCTTTTGGATAGTTTTGCCTATTATTAAATACTACCATAAGTGCTTAATAAACCCACTTTTACAGATTTATATTTTATGATACACACCCATATATTATTTTAATTTTATTTTTAGCATTGCTTTATTATTAATGACAACAATATATTCTTAATTGGGTTCATTTGTTTAACAAATAAAATTATACACTAAGTTATACAAGTAAAATTTGACTACTGTTGACAAACTTTTCAACACACAACAAAAAGTACATTATAATTTAAAATAAAAGATAAAGTGACCAAGAAAATATAAAAGTTATTCACCTACCCCCATTTAAAAAATAAAAAATAAACATAATTTTCAATATTATTGGAATTATTAATTTTGTATATTGAGTGTAAATATTTATGAAAGCCTTGTTTAGGTTTAACAAGGAATATAGCCTCGTTGACAGTAATTCATCATAGTTTGGCTTTTAAAAATATATGCCCAGTTCTCAAAAAATGATAATTATAGTTTTGGCCAAGCATACAAGGGTGGCAATGCTGAACTATAACTATAATCATATAGCTGTGTCTTAATGAATTCAATCTTGTTCTCGGGTTCTGGGAATGTGCTGGCTACACCAACTTTGTATGCATAATCGATTACTTTGGCAGCAATTTTTAATGAACACTCTTGAATAGTTTGGAGTGGTGGGTACAGACTTCCATTATCCAAATCTTCTTCAGTCACAAGTTCAGCTAAAATCTGTGAGTTATAATTCAAAAATCATTAATAATATATCTATTATATACATTTGAGGTACCAAAGGCCATACTTGAGCAGCAATGATGAAAATTTCTTCTGATATTGTCTTAATTCCAGCACAAATAACTCCAAGAGCTACTCCGGGGAATATGTATGAATTGTTTCCTTGGCCTGGGAAGTAAGTTTTTGTCTTGTAAGTGAATGGATGAAATGGCGAACCACTAGCAAATACAGCTTTACCCTAAATAATATATATATCTTTAATACAATTATTTAAATAAGTATTATTGTACCTTCAGAAATGCAGTACTGGTAACACATTATCATCGGTACCACAAAATGCAACATATTTTTAAGCGCTACAGAGCTTTAAAAACACTTGTCTATCAGAGTAACGTAAAACCAAACTGTGGAATGGATATTTTACTTGTTTATAAAAGATAAACTCAATGAATAACAACCATTATCACATACATATAATGCAAGCATTATATTCATTAAAGTACATTCTAAATAAAGCATATTTTTATCAATTATAGCCATCAGGCATTGTGCAGAACTGCATTTCCGAGGGCACCATTATATATTTATGAGATAAAACTTACATCTGAATAAATATATGCTTCTTCAGCAGTACATTCAGCTTTGCTGGTTGGGTTACTCAAGGCAAATATAACTGGACGAGCATTATAAGATGATATTTCTTGAATAATTTCTTCAGTAAATACTCCACCAATAGCGGCAGCCCCAATGAGTACTGTTGGTTTAACTTTCTTGATAGCTTCGGCGAGTACTTTAACAGGGGCTACATTTTTGGCATATTCTACTTTGTGTCCAGTAACACCACCTTCAGGACGATCTTTAACTACAAGACCTTTAGAATCAAATAGCCAAATTTTTGATCTGGCATTTTCCAATGATGTTCCTTCTTTAAGCATTGCCATCACACATAACTCAGCAATTCCTAAGGCAGCCTTTTTAATAATCATAATAACAATTTAATTTTAATTATTAAACAAATTAAATATTTATTACTTATTACAATTAATATATTAACTAATTATTTTTTTGTCTATAACAGGTTGAGTCCAGTAATAATTTTGAATATAGATATAAAAACAAAATTAATGAATTAAATACAGAAAAAAAATGACAATAATAATAAAATTGTAAAAGACTCACTAGTGTGAAATTTAAATAAATCAAAATTGGGATGTCATTAGATAATTTTATGGTTCTATTAACAGGCCATAAAAGAGCATAATCCATTTTTTGAGATAGGATACAAAAAGTTTTTGTAGATCTAGTTTGCTATTAAGGAATATAAAAATTAACAGCTTATATAGCCATAGACCACTTTATACAAGAACTTAAAATCAGTAATATTGCTTCTAGCAGCTAGACTGTTCATATTTAATTTATCGAATAACAGCTTATTGATTGCATTGTGATTGAGGTTGATGTAAAATACCACATTTGGGTAACATTCAGATTTTGGATATATTTAAGGCTTTGTGTATGAACATTAGTTAAGGTACTATTAATGAATCCTAGTGTAGGTGATGGCTTTTTAAAAATATTTAAATAATGCTTATTGAACCGGAGGGTTGAATTAAATGTAGAACTTAAATCACAATTTTCAAACCACATTGAAGCACAATATTATCTTAATTATATTTACTGATGATTAGAGTATGAGACTTAACAAAATACATAACTTTACACTTATCAATACTCAACAATAAATTATTTAGTTTACACTAGACTAATAAGAAATTTAAATCATTTTGAAGAATGACTACTTCTAGAATCAGAACATGATTTTATAACTAAAATATTTAGGACCAAAATCCTAACAGCTTCATTAAAATAATATTTGTTTCTAATCTGTAGTTTTGATTTTATTCCCTCTAATGTTTCATTATTATCATAATGGCATCCCTAAGTATCTGAACTGTTCTACTTTATCGAAATTATATTGATCTATATTACAAGGTTTGTGTGTCATATTTAAGTATTAGATCATCCACCTACGACAGTAATCCTATTGTGTATACCTGTAAGTTTGCTTCTTTATATGGACCCTTTATTAATTTATCTTATAATTTTCCAGTGCAATATTAAATAATAAAGGTGATTGTGAGTTCTGTCTCAGTCTTGTCCTTCTTGGTATTTGCTCTGATTCTCTGGGACCCTGGTTCTGGTTTTAACAAATGTTTCCATGATACTTAATAAGACTATATACGAAAAACTAATAAAAAAATGGGGAAGCTGCTTTGACAACCTCTTAAACTGTGAATATCAAGTTAAAGTTTTCCCTCAAAGCCAAAATACTAGACATCGGTGTGCCTTAACCCGACTTTAGAAGAAATTAAGATATCAAATACAACATTTAAAGAACCACAAAGCACAACAAATGACAAGATCCTAGCAAAGTAGTAAAACTTCTAGAGGAGAAGAATTGACATAATTAACAGTGTTGGAAATGGAAAAAATGCCTATAGACTGGAAAATGACTATAAGTCTGATACACAAGAAGGAATACAGAAAGGACTACAATAACTACCATGGAATACCACTCTTAAGTGTAAGATACAAAATATTCACAAGGTGGTTTTAGGCCAGATAAATCGTCAACTGATCAATTACTCTTTGTCAGGCATCTTTTCCAGAAAATACAGGAATGTGAATAAGAAAATATGTGTACTTTTTATCGATTTCCAAAAAGTGTATGACAATATACATTTTGATTAATGTTATGATAGAATTACACTTCCCGCGTAAATTTGATCAAATTAAGTAACACAAATTTACATTCAATAGAGAATATAAATTACAATGATACATGTTTAAAAATTAAAATAATATAAACACTTATTTCTGAGGTTCACTTATAACAAAACACATATTTTATGCATATTATTTACCTCTCCAGCCCCTTGAAATAAAATCACATTGTCAGACAATTTGGTTTTGGTAATTCGAAGAGAAGCAAAAAGACCAGCTAATGCCACAGAAGCAGTTCCTTGAATGTCATCATTAAATGTACAATAACTGTTACGATATTTGTCCAAGAACCGGAAAGCATTAGAATTACCAAAGTCTTCAAACTAAAATGTATAACTAGTTAATTAAATCTGTTCATTCAACTTCAGAAAAATGTTCATATAGTTTAAAAAATAGTATATCTTACTTGAATTAAACAATTTTGTCCATAACGTTTCACGGCAGCCTGCATGAATTCATCAACAAAATCATCATACTTCTGTCCAGTGATGCGTTTTTGTCTATTTCCAATATAATCTGGGTCGTCCAATAGTAACTGTAGAAATTTAATAATTTTAATTGTTATTTGTGCTTCTGAATTATCTCGACTTCCTATATAATATCAAGACTACCTCGTATAACCTAATAATATAATGTTGGTACACAGTTGGTAAATAAAATCATCAAACTATATAAAAGGTAAATTCCAGTGCCATAATCAGTAACATATTATATAATTATAATTAACAAAAAAGAGGGGAATAGCTCGCCATTAATTAGATTCATACCCGACTGAATTTCTTTAATGTCAAAACTAGGCAAATAATCCATTTTGAAGAATTTTTTGGAGATTCCTCCAAACAAATATTACTAACTATGAATTTTGATTTTAATTGTTTAATTTTTGTTTAAAATTTTAAAATACCAAATAAATGTATGAATGTTTACTTTTCAAGATATCCCGGTTGTGCACCTAATTTAGATGATAAAACCTAGAAATACCTTATTGTTTATTGATATTTTAATATAAATAATAGCAATCAAAATCAATTTGGAAATGTTTCCCAAAACCTTACTTGTGTATTAGTTCCACAGTCAAGTGTAACTGGAAGGCATTGATGTGGCTTGATTCCAGCTAAAGCTGTATATAAAGCCAGTTTACCAACAGGAATACCCATACCGTAAACACCAAGATCACCAAGGCCTAGGATTCTCTCGCCATCAGTCACAACAATAGCTCGGACGTCTTGTTCAGGCCTATTCAATTTTATTATTATTATTATTATTATTACTTTTGGCACATGTAAAAAGTATAATGAGACATGCTTGTCACTGGACATACTTGTGTGGGAAGCAATGAAATATTATTCACTACAGTTTATTATCTTGTTATACTACACAAATAATAACCAATTAAACATTTCTAGATGTTCAAGATTAGTTATGTAAGCCCTACCCCATATAATTTACTTATATACCATGGTATAAAAGTAACAATTCTATCAGCGCTTTAAACATCATCTTAATTTGATTATATGAAATTACCATTTATATTCTTGATATACAATATACATATTAAATAATATAAACAGAGGCTTATAACTAACTGACTTTTAAACATGTGTTTTTGTAAGTACACAGACTTGACAAAAATATAATAAGACTTTACAATTTTCGAATGGATGAATTCTATTTACCAGTTCTTCAACACATCGTATACATGACCTGCATCATGGATAGATATGAATAGTCCTCTGGGTTTCTGGAAAATAAGACCATACTTTTGACATGCTAATCCTACAGTTGGTGTGTAAACAAGTGGCATGAATGCTTCTACATTTTCAGCCATTACCCTGTAGAAAAGTTTTTCGTTTCTTTCCTGAAAAACCAATACAATTCAAAGTGTTAGTTGATTAAAACATGTGAATTAGGTCAATTTCGTTCATGCTTACTTGTAAACCCATAAGGTAAATATATTTATTCAAATCGTCTTTAAAACGTTTAAGATTAGCCAAGGCATGCTTCACTTGTTCATCTTGGGTCTTAACACGAGGTGGCAACAATCCATGAATGCCCAAAGATTGTCTTTCTTCAATCGTAAAAGCCATTTCCTAAAAATAATTAGAATTTAGAAGTGTTTAAGAGATGTATAGAGGGTTTAACATTTTCAATAATTGTCCAAAATTATTATTATTAATAAATATATTAAAATGGTTTATTTATAATTATTCTGAACTATAACTACTTAAAATATTAATAACATAATAATATTTGTATTATATCTCAATTGTTTTCATACATTATTTTATATTTAATTTATGAATATCTTCATAGCAAATGTATCAAAATTCAAAAAAGTTGACATATTTTATACATTAGATGAATCACTATTTGGGAAAAGTCAGTAAATATGAATTATAATATTTTATAAATATTGAAAGTGATTATTAAATTCAAAAAACGATTCCGGGGAAAACTCAAAATTGTCAAGATTCTATACTTAAAGTAACAATTTTCAAGATGTTGGTAATGTCCGTATAATACTAAAATTAGTGAACATTTTCATACTATTAGTTATTTTTAAAATACAACAAAATAACTGGAATTGACAGCAACCAATGTACCGAAAATTGAACAGTAGTTTTTTTTTTGTATGTTTGAGAAAAATCGAAGTTGATCAATTGTTAAATGTGTAAACAACTAGTTTTTTATATTCTTTTTATTTAACAATATACCGTCAATGAAAAGGTTCTCCACTTAATATAAATAATCTTACTATTTTTTTACCTAAAACTTTAAATTACTTGTATAAATAATCAACAATGATAATAAATAAATAAGTATAATTATGTATTAATAATAATAATAATACTATTTTGTAAACATATATTTAAATATAATACTCATAAAACTCCACAATATTGTAGGTACCTGTTTGCAAGTATAATTTTTATTTAACAAGTCTTATCTTTAATTCGGTAGATACGCTTTTGTGTATTGACTATAATAGTCTTATTGTATTCCATTAGAACAATAGTATTATGAATGTAATATTACCATTATATATGCATTATATTACATGCATTACACATAATCATTTATTTTGTTAACTGACAAACCCATTGATTTATATTATATTATCAGGCCTTAATGTTGCAAAGTAAAGTAAAAAAAAAAAAATTCATATATATTACCTATAGTACCTATTACTTAATAAAAAAAAAAATATAATTATACAAGTTTTAGAAATTAGAGATAAAAAACATACTAATAATATATTTTTATTGTTAAATAATGATGTACATAGTACATCTAAAAGGTCAATTCATTCATTTTTAAGCTAACAAGTGATGATAGATTATTATATAATATAAAACATTAAAATATAATAGTTGCCTGTGTTTTTAAACTTTACAATCATTAACTTATCATTGGGCATATTTTACACAAATTTATTTTTAGATTAAAAATTGTTATTGTATGGCTATTGTTTTTTTATTTTACAATGATGTATGGTCATTATTATTTTTTGTTTTTTGTTTAGTTCAACAGTTCTCGGAACATTAAATATACTGCAATTTTTTCTCTTGGGAAATTGAGAAATGCCTATCTTAAAAATATCATTTTTAAATTTTGCCAACAACTTCAAAACAGTCACAATAAAGTTATCGGATCTAATATAAAACAAATACCCAAAGTCAAAATGTCATATTTTTCATTATTATTATATTTTATACAAATATGTGTAGATTATATATATGGGAGTACAAGTCACGCGGTGGAAATTCAGAACCAAGGTAGGCGATCACAACTAGACAGGAAAATGGGTGATAAAAGAGAACGTTAAAATATCATATTTAAAATAGTCTACATGATTAAAATTCAGTAGATAATCATTAAACAAAATCGATCTATGAATATTGTGTTGAGTATTTTGATGCTCATGAATGTTTATGAAAAAAACTTGACCTTAAACACAATAAATATGTATAAGCATAACTATACTCATATGTGTGTTAATAATAATTGTTCCCATTCTCAAACAAATTAAACTCTCTATAAATTATGTTGTATGTTGTGAATAAGTAATTATATAGATAAAAAAAAAATAATAATGAAACCAGGGAAAGTGTTATTCTTATTATACATGGATATTTATTAAATGTATAATAGAGATTTAAAAACATGATAAAACATGGTAATAATATTAAATACGTGCAACAATATAGACTAATTATAGCTCCAGGCAGAATTTAAGCATTCACTATAATACCTATATAATATGCATTACGTATTATAATTTAATGTTGATGGTACTGAACTACCGATATATAGTATACAATACATTGATGGAATATTAAAAATCAACACAATTATTATTATTACTCAATTACCGATTATTATAGTTTATTATGACTTTATTTTATTATTAAGTTATCTAAAATACAAAACTATAAAATTAATAAAGGCCGTGACTTTGATATTTATATCATTTTTATTATTAATTAAATGATTGTTGAAATTATTTATTAGTGTCCCCCGACAATATTATACACAGTGACACAAATATTGAACGTGTGTTTGTATGTATAGATCAATTTAAGTATTTTTTACTGTATAAAAAAAAAAAATATTTTTATATATTTAATCGATTTACTGGTGAAAGAAAAACATTATTTAAACCAACCAAAACAAGACACCATGTACACATTTGCCTTTGCAATGCCCTTGTGGCAATGACATTGACCTCTGAACCTTATTCGCCCGTTTAAAACAAGTCATTAAATTATTATTATTATTATCCTACGGGTATATACTACGAAAATACAAGAATACCTACGCATATACTTAGAATAGTATTACGTATTTACTTAATTTAATTTTCCGAAATAGCACATTATTTTGATAAAATGAATAAATAAAAAATTGTACGTGGGTAATTAACAAATATCATCATGGCAGTGTTAAGGGAGTTTTGTCCCGCCAACCCGACCTAATGGAGTTAGTCTAAACGTAAAATAAATATTCTGGAATATGTATTTCTCTCGAAAATATAGATTATTGTTAAATATTCTACAATTGGTATAACTAAATTATTAATATACTGAAATCCGCTAAATCATAACGGTAAACAAAATATGACGTAATTACTATTTTAGCTAAGTATATATTTCATTTGAAAAAATATTCAACGAGCACGACATTGTGGTATAGGTACTGTATTGGGCCTGTTCGAAGGGGGAAAAATGTAGATTAGGTCACAGACAGGTTAATTTATTAATGGATTTAACTACCGACGACACGTTGAGTTTCTTATCTTAATTTGTATTTATATTTTCTTGTATAGACACTCGTATTATTGATACTTATGATAAAGGTTAACAATAAATAAAACATGACTAATTTAATTTCATAATTTTCAAGTCACGGATACAGTCTATAGTGCCTTCGAATGAACTCAATCTGCAGTTGTTTTTTTTTTCAACCGTAATTTATTATACAGCAGGTATTTGTGATATATACCCACTAATGATTTTGCATAAATTCGAAAAATTAAAAAAAAAAAATGTATTTTTAATTATTGTTATTTCACACTAAAAAAAGTCAACTAGTTTGATGTTTGATAATAACTAGAGATAGGATTTCGATGTAATTACATGTTTTTTTACTGAAACTATTGAAACTATATGCAATTGGGTGTTTTCTTAGCAATTAATCAGATTAATCAGTCAATTAATTGACAATGTTTGATGTATAACATTTTTTTGGTATATATTGCCGGAAAACAAAAAAAAAAATTAGAAATCAAAATAATTAACTCCAAAATGTATTAATTATTAATATTACATATAATGTAAACTCGTTATTTTTTATTTGAAGTCTAGAGCTGAATATTTACTATAGGTACACATAAGTATAAACTCTGTATACCTATAAGGTGTTTTTAGTATTTTTCAACGATTCAAACACTTAAATTCGTATCAATTGTTATTTTTTATTTTGTTTTTTCCAATATTTTATGAAATTTCAACAAACTAAAATAAAACAGATTAACAAAATAAAATGAATAGGTATTATATTCGAGGGGAAAAAAAATAATAATAATAGAAGAAAACATATTTATTTTCAAATTATTCGAGAATAATACATTAATTACGAGTAGATTATAGAGCATAAAAACTATGATGGTCTTAGTATTTCAAAGGCATCGGAATCCGGTGCTTAGTAATAACTAATGACGTGAGATTAAAATAATAAATTCTGCGAGTATATTATCACGATATTTGCAATGCGGGCGCGATCATCATCAATCGGACCGGGAGGTCCGCGCGCTAAGATCATCGGTTAAAACCATATTCAGATTAGCGTAATGAAAAAAAAAAAAAAAAAAAAAACATAATATTCTATAAATGCTACAAGTAGTTATATAAATGCGCACACAATATAGTATTATGTATATAACGAGGTAACTTTTAAACAACAAGGTCGTTGTAGAGTACAAGTGTAACACCAGTTTTTTATTATTATTTTTTTTAGTGTTTTATGAGCATTAACCGGAAACGTGGTAACTATCTACATTGGAGTACTTATATACCTACTAATATTATTAACGCTTATAAGTGTATTAATATATTGCCCGTAAACACTATTATATAATATAGCGAGTCCTTCGGTGACGCGATTAGGATTTTATCTAGGGGATTTGTTCGTTCGCCCAACACAACCCCTCTACCCCGTAGAGAAACTCATTTCTAAACAAACTGCCACTGGTGTGCAGCGTCCGAAAAACCGAAAAAAAAAATGCGTGTCCGTGTAGTTAAAGAAATCTCGTATGATTTACGTAATCGTCAAATGTCGAGGCGTAATTGTTTTATTCGTGTACTATAATTCCCATAAATACGTTTTTTAGGCGAATGTCCAGACACCCAAAACACCCCCCATCCCGCCCCTAGATTACGCGCCATTGGTTTCCCTTAAATCCAAGATCTCGGTCCGGTATAATAATGTTAATGCAAAAAAAAAAAAAACAACAAATATAATGTGTTTTATACTTGGGCAATTTTTCGACTACGAATACTTTACAGTCGTCTAAAATGGCGCAATATATTATTATAACAAAAAAAAAAACATCCGGTGGTTCTGTGTACACAGGGTCGGACTGGGCCGTCAAGGTACTATTCAAACTCGGAAGGTTTATTCAGTTACGAATTTTTAACAGAGTTTAAACGTCTGTTTTTAATTTGACCCCCTCCACGATTTTCGGGTACCTCGTGTTGTTAAATAAGTTTATTATTTTTAACTTAGGGGGTCGTTCTGTTTAGGAGGATTTAAAGCCCTCAATCTTCTTTTTTTTGTTGGGTGTGTTTAATACATAAATACATAACGAACTGAATAGATCAATAGTTTTAATATTACTAGTCCGGCCCGGGTCCTGTATGAATTGCACGGTTATAAATAAAAGACCTAATCGGTAATATCGAAATAAAAAAGCTCTACCAAAACGGTAGTAAGCATTTATTTTAAAAATCGTATCTCTGTGTTCGCTGAACTCAAACGACTCCCGTTAAAATGATATCGTAATATAATATCGTTGCGGAATCAGTTTTTTTTTTTTTATCATTGTGCGGTTAAATTTATATTATTTCATATGATTGTACTTTGAATTTCTTTTCCATCCGTTTCTTTTGTGTTTATTTACGTTCACGCGCGTATTGTGAGGTCGTTCACGAACTTGCTCTCCTTTTTCTATTATGCAACTATGATCAAATAAAAATCGTTACTCATACACGAGTCCGTAATGCCATGAAAATAATAAACCTACCTACAATAAATATGATATAATTGCAAAATAGAGAATGTAATTTTTTTTTTTTTTGAAAAGTACAAGTCCTGGCCTGTTTACGTTTCTCTATTTGTTAAATGAACGCCTAGACGTTTTCCAATATTTATTAATTCAAAGTCAACCGCCGTATGTAAGGTATTAATAGTAAACTATTTCGTTTACTCGTTTATTTTTTATTTTACTTGCTAATAAAAGTATCGGTACATCGGTAACATTTCAATTCAGTCGAGAAAATATAACTGTTGTTTATAAACAATAATCGCGTAAACAAATATATTTTAATTTATAGTAAGTATTAAAAAATAAAAACGAGAGTTATATATACCGATTCAGAATTTAAAATACTGATCACGACTTTACGTGCATGTCTACAATATCACCGTAAATGATCGTTAACCTTGTATACATTTAAAAAAATAAAAAAAAAATTGCTCGTTAGTAGTTTGTCAATAACTCTTTTTTACCACTTTCACCGGGAAATTGCATTATCGTTACTTGTACAGTTATTACAATTAAACGTATAATATTTTTTTATTACCTCATTATTACTTACTAATGACTGATAAAAAAATAACGCAAATGAAAAAAATATTATAAATAGAACTGAAAATTAAAAATAATAATAATAATAATAATTGTAATTTTAATTGGCAGTTGTATAAAAACTAGTTTTCAACGTAGGTACCTACAAAATTGGAAATAGTCGATTTTCGTATTATATTAAGGAATATAATAAAATAATACTACACGTATTATAATTTATAATAGTCGTTTGTCGAACTTAAAAAAAAAAAATACGTGTTTCGCTACAACGTGAAAAACATAAATTTGTTTAGATTAAATATTTTCATATTTTTACATAGCTAAAAGACAAAAAAAATAAAATATGGACACGCGTTTTATGCGTATTATTTCAAAGTACCCGCCGCCGCCGTCTAGTAGAATGTGTTGTAAATCGATTTACCATGGTGGTATTGTATTTCATTATGACGGTTTGAACAACTCGCAATCGACTAATTATTTGGCTCGGTCGAGTTTTACAATATTATCTCGGATATAAGGAAACCAACACATATGCAAAAAGGTAGGTAGATAGGTACACTACGGTTAATATGTTTGATATACCCCATTAAAATATAATATTTAAAAAAAAAATGTTTAACCGTACATTCTAAAAAAAATATTTTTTAACTCACCACCTAGCTATACAGGAAATAGTTATTATATTTTAAATTAAGAACTACTGTTAAATTAAATATTTTTTTCTTGCAGGCAATGCACAACAGATAATGAGCACTTTTAACCAATAAACCGATATTATTCAAGACCTAATTTTCTAAGTAGGTAGGTGGTAAGTAGATATTTTATAATTTCAACATAACCACCTATAGGGGTATTATAATAATTTACAGTCTATGCAAATAATAAGTTTTGTGGTTTTTCTTTAAAGCCGCAATAATTTTGGATTATGTCTAATTTATAAACATAATTACATGAAGTAAATATTATAGGTCACATTGTCTGTGGTAACGATGTACCTATGATGAATAAAGCAAGTTTATTTATCCTTAAAATTTGATAGGCCATAATATGACCTTCATTATAACAGGTTCACCAAGTTATACCTAATAAACCAGAACTAATTTAATCAAATTCAGAATACAAATAAAGTTGTTGTTATTATCATTACAAATAATATACCTACACATAATTATTTTCATTTTAAGGATTATTAAAAATGTTGTAAAATTTAAAATAGTCATTAAAGTAAATATATGTTTAAACATTTTCAATACAAGCTACTAAAGAACCAAAATAAGACAAATATTTAGAGCTTGTTAATCATTTATGTTATACAGATATAAATTAACTGTAATAACTAAAAATCATTTAATAACAAATTAAAAAATACATTCAAGTTAATTAATTTGGTATCATAAATTATTAAGTAGTCATAAATTGATCAATATCAAAATATTGATTAAAACAATTAATTTTATTTATTAAAATGCAATAATAGGTACACTAAATAGATGATAGGTACTATAATCAGTATCTATAATTAATAATTATAAATTAAAATTAAATGTGACCTTATCCGTAAACCATGGATAAATTCATAATCAATATAAAAATTAAAATGTCAATCAATGTACATATTACACTACGTTAACAGCAACAACACGTATCTGTAATTTCAAACTTATTATTATCACAATTCAGAAGCGTATTAAAACAATGTTGTTACTATTAACGTACCGATACTAAATATGTTATTAACACAATATTGTTTATAACCATAATTAAACTTCAATTAGTATTTCTATATAAATATATATAGGTATTAATAAATAGCATCATTAAATTAATTAGATGCTTACTATATTAGGTAACTATTAATAACTCACAAGTTACAAATAACATTGTTATTCAAATTGAATTTATATTAGTTAAACAATGAATACAAGTAGAAAATGGATTGTTGTATAGGGATGTATTACCGATAAAACATAATTTAAAATATTTATTAATAATTCAAATATGCAATATTGATTTAAATAGGTTGTGTTTTAGTGTTCCGATATTCAATATCACGATTAATGTTAATTTATAAACATGATTACACGGCTATTTTTAGTTTAAATAAATAATTAGGTGGTAGATATACATTGGAATTGGATTTCCACTAAATAGCAAAGTACACACCAGAGAGACGGTAATGTATTTTTGAAAAATCCAGAACGGACCGTTTATTAATTTATTACCTTATTCAGCCGTCCGTCTCTCATCTGATCTAGTCCGCTTATAAGTGCTGGTGATGAGACCACAGAAGATCCCAAAGGGAACTGTCCCAAACGATCGGACGCAGCCATTTCACTGGTGACTGTAGAAATCGGCGGAGTCGAACTCTTGGAAATCGAAAAACCCAGCGTGAGTTATAAAACGGCGTTGTCAAGTGTGTTGTATGTAGCGCGCGGCTGACGTAATTCAATTCTCATCAGCTGGGCGTAGTGAATCCAACGGACAGCGGTAGTCGATTGAATCGGAACCGACGACGTAGCCTGTCGTTTGGTCGCCCGGCGGATCGGTGAAAGAGAAAAATATCGCGCACCTTGCCGGCGTTATCCCCCACCTATCTAACAACCATCCCCCACGCACCTCGGCCCGACCGCGACGGCTGCACTGCTCCAGCGTATGCGCATGCCGTCGCCGCCGGACACGCGTGCGCAGTAAAACGTTAAAAACGTAAAATCATTATGGTGACGTTACCCTACGACCGCGGCGGTCGGCCGCATGCAGGGCCATAGAAACTCCCCGACTTGCGAAAACGGTGAATGGCCGCGTCGACGGGAATATCAATAATACTGGTGGGGGATCATAAACCCCATTCCCGAAAAAGATACTGCTGCTCCCCCTCCCTTGATATTTACCTGAATAATTTATAATATTATCGAAGTATGGCGAGTAGCAGGACCGTTGATAAGAGGAGTGTGGGGGAGTGACAACTTTTAAAATATAAATTACCGAGTCGGAGGCAATTCAAGGCAATTCAAGTCGGCAAAACTAAAAGCGACAATACAACTGCGTCCCCATTAAGTGCACATTTAGATACTGAGCGAAACGAAGAATGTTTTTTTTATTTTTCTATCTGCAACAACATTCTTATTAGAAATCTTGCTTCGATTTTCTAGTGTAACAGCTTTTCTCAACGAATTTTGCATCTTACTAATGCATATGGAGAGGTCATTTTCACCCTTTTTTTTATAGTTTACTTAATAAGGAAAAACCAGGAAATTTACGGCAATAATAATTTTTTCTTTTCGTTGTAATTTAATTAAAAATAGTTGTAAAGAGCTGACATTTGTACGGAATGTTAATATCACAGCCATTTTTAGACGTGGGAAAATTTCCAAAACATTCTGTCTAGTTTTGAGTTATTTAATGGCGTTTGAAACTGTCGAGTTTTTAAGTTTTTATTTGGCATATGTGAATGAAATTATTTTGGCCGACCAGAAATACTTGAAAATATTACCCGGGGTTCGTCATAAGTTGTACTAAATAGTCACAAACTAAAAAATGAACGCAATGTAGTAGTTTTTTTGTTTTGAACGTTTTCAGTTATAATGGAAATTACGGCATTTCACGTGCTGTTTTATTTTTCGGATTAATTGAGTTGAATTTTTTTGGCTGAACAGAAATGCACGAACATTTGACACAAGGTTCATCATAAGTTGTTGTACTTAATAAGTTGTGATGCACAACGACATTAGATTTCGGTATCGATATCGAACCAATTGTACAGATATCGATGTGACTAATTTATCAAAAGTATTTTGATATCGATATAATTTGTTTACAAATTTTCTATTTATTTAAGTCTTGACGGTTAATCTATGTCAAAGATAAGCAATATTTATTCCAGTTATTTAATAATCTATATATATATAAAAAATTCAAATATCTTGCTACTTCTCAAAAACTACAAAAAGAATGAACTTGAAATTTGGAATAGTAGTTCCTCTAATGCTTTGGATGTGCAATAAAAAAGAATTTTAAAAAAATGTTTGCGTTTAAGTGGATTAATTATCACGAGCACCGCCAATTCGTAATGTGCTTCGGGCTCGCGGGTTTCCACCCCGTTCTACCCGTCAATGACGTGTTTATTACTTGTCGTTTTAACGATGAATTGTTCGGAGAAATTTATCGATAAAAATTATGTCGCACATATATTCGTATAAAATTTAAACTATAAATAAAGCATGCACCAATCCTGCGTATGCCGTTTACTTGTATTGTAGGGTTTTATATATATGACTTATTTTTTTTTTTTTAATTTCATTTTACAATTGGAAATACACAATCTGTACGGTAGTACAATAAGAGTATGTGAAAATAGATGTTATTAACATGAAAATTACGAATAAGAAGCCACCATTAGTGGCACTTGACTGGGAACATAATAATGTTAACTATAAGCCTAATTGAATTATTATTATTAGGTTTGCAATAAGTCATGACACAAGGTCCGTTTTAAACGGCGCCTGTAGTTGCCAGGTATGGATTAGGAGTAGAGGTTCTGAATAATAAGATTAAAGTGAGATTGGAAACGATTATGATAACTTTTGTAGAAATGAGCAGCTTCTTTAGCTACGGTTTTCATAGATAGGTCTTTATGCAAGGAGTAATTAGATATAAAAGGAGGAGCGTTTGCAATTTTCCTAAGAGCTATATTCTGGAATTGTTGAACTTTGCTGATGTTAGAAACTTTTGCAGAGCCCCACAATTGAAGGCCTTAGGTACATAGAGGTTTTAATAATGTTTTATACATTATAACTTTAGTTTTTAATTCAGTATGTTTGTTATTTATGAGTAAGGTGCGTAGCCTACGGAGTCGGGCAATTTAAGGCAAGTATTTTAATATGGATATGGCTATTCCAAGTGAGGCATATATGATATTATTTAACCATGCGTAAAACTGTTTTCGTCCCTGCTTCACCCACCCGGGAAGTATTCGAAAAACTCCGTATATTTGTTTCTCAATTGTTTTTTTCCCTATAGTAATATGCGTATATAATTATATTCATGACGATTGTTTTTGCGCGCGAATTAAAATAAACATGCGCGCACAATCCTCAGAATCGACATTTTAATATATTCTTTAAATATAAAAGCTAAATACCACTCATTCACTCAATCACTGATCAACGCCCAGCACCAAACCGCTGGACCTAGAGATTTTTTGGTGGTATTCATCTCTTATGGTGTAGAGGCGGGATATGAAAGGATCAGTGAAAACTCATCATCTAAATGGGTGCTCACGCATGAATTTTGTCGAAAATTGAATTTCTGGGTTACCTTGGCGACACGGATTGGAAAGAAAAAAAACAGTTATTTGATTGGGTCGTCACGGGATCTCTTTTAAGAAATTAGAATAAATAAAAATAACGCGATAAGACCGGCAGAGTTGGGCTAGGAGTATGTCGGGTAGAGGATTAAATCCACGAGCATTTACTGTTCACA
This sequence comes from Tuberolachnus salignus, assembly GCA_956483605.1. Classification (NCBI taxonomy): domain Eukaryota; kingdom Metazoa; phylum Arthropoda; class Insecta; order Hemiptera; family Aphididae; genus Tuberolachnus; species Tuberolachnus salignus. Next base: position 15,840,335 of record OY101437.1, read on the forward strand.
GTAGACTGACAGAAACGGGGTCTGCCGCACTGCTATGACTACATGATAGCGTGTAAGCTTTCTTGGCAGTTTGGCAATACTGCAGCCTGAAGGAAGAACCAAATACTTTGTATACAAGGGAGTATTAAAAAGAAAAAAAAAAAAGCATAAAATACACACTAGGCATAATAAAACTGTTAAAAACTACCCAATTAATCAATAGCTAGGTTTACGCCCCAGAAGTAGTGGGGAAATTAAGCTAGTAACTTACAGTTTCAAGTTTGGTCAATAAACTCACATAATATACGTATATCGCTGAGACTGGACTTGTATAAATAGTCTCGTTTTTTCCGTCGATTATATTAAATTCATTAATAATTATGAGTGATTTTAAGATAGTACCATTACCTGGAGGCCATATATATAACTATATATGGAAACAGTCTGGCTTTAACAAAATAATAATGATATAGTGTTAAATAAAAAAACAAGTTTATTGTCGCGTGTGTAGGTCTGTTATTGCGTACAGTGTTACTACCAATTTAAAAATCTGTCAATCCATTTTGTAAATAGTATAGTATTTTTTTTTAGTTTTATAAATGACTACTACTAACTACTACCCACTACTTAATAGTTAATAATAAACAAGGTGGTCGACATCTATTTATGTAGACTTTGAGAATATTATTTATATTTTTAAATACGATCAATATAGAATAGGTGTACAATGCACACACACATATTTATATATATATATATACCTATATTTGTTTTAAGTTAATTTTAATACGAGTATGTGAAGAATCTGTAAACATTTTTTTATACAAATAAACGAGAAAAAAGTTTTCAAACAAAATAGTTTATTAATGTGATGTCTAGCATTGGTTTTCTGAAAGTTTTGAGAATTCAAAATTGGCTTAATGATTGTTTAAAATTACAGTACAATTTTTGGGCTATTTAGAAATTAAAAATCTTGGTTGCCCACCTTATTCCAATCCAGCACAAAATATGTCAGGACCACCATGACAAAATAGGAACTACAAACTGGAAATTATTTTAAAATCAATATTAATGTATTGTTAATATTAATATTAATGTATCTATATTGTGGTCTATACTCAAATTGTATAATATACATTCTATGCAATAAGCATAAACCAGATATTTTAAAATATATTTATTATTCGACAATAAGAGTGTGGAAGATAATCAAAAAGTATGTTTATATGACAAAAGAAGAAATGTATAATTAAGGGAAAAACAAAACTCTCAAAAATTTTTTCTAATTATTTAATATTAATTATGAAAGAAGTTATATTTATTGAACATACATATAGGTTAATAATATTTCACAGCTAAACTTTTTTATTATAAATAAATCTGATTAATTATTTTAACATAATGTCAGCCTAATTTGCAACTTCCGTAACTCAAAAATGTGATTTTGAGATTATGTTACAAAAAAATGTAACGCGTCATTTAAATCTGATAATTATTTTTCCATGAAACGGCTGTTAAAAATTTGACAAAATAAATAAGTCCAAGTCCTAAATTTTTTTTCTCTGCCTAAAAGCATTCAATGTGAAGTTACGAAATTTGCAAATTGGATCGATGACAAATAGTTTAAAACTAAAAGTAGGTATATGATTGTTATGAATATCATTTATCTGCACAATTGTAAACAATAAATTAAGGTTATTTTTAACACTATATAAATAAGTTACACTATTATAATAACATATTAAAATAATATAAGAGTTTTATTATTGCACTTAAATAATATTAAATATGTAATTGTTTAAATAAATTATCAATAATACTAGTTTTTATTATTAGTGTGTAGTATTTTTAAGTTATGTACGTAAATATTTGACACATAAAAACTAATGATTAAGTTAGATTATATAATTACCACTATAGACATCTTACAATATCTATAAACAACTCACAATTAGTAAAATTTGAAAAAATTATTTAAAATTATCTAAAATACTTTAAAAAATTGAAAATTGAATATATTTTTAAAGTTTTAAACATAATGATCGCATAAGGAGTGGTAACATATTTTAGTATACATGTCCAAATATTTTATTTTCAGGATAAAAGCTTTTAAGATAATAGTTTAAATAATACTGAAGACAAAATGTCATAAATACTGTTAATATCTATAAATAGAAATACTGAAATCAAATTATTATTCATTTAAACTATTCTGTTAACTTTGAAACATAACCTTAATGTTTTTTTAAGTGATCTCCTGTAAGATCATGAATCGATTTGGATTTAATAGGTTCGGTTTCTTCTGGCCAAGTGTATTTTGGTGGAAGTGGGTTGTCATAGTTATAATCATACATCTGTGATTGAATAAACTTCTTTTTATCCTTTGGCTCAGGATAATGAGATGCAATTCCTTAAAAATGAAATTAATACAAAAATTAAAAATTACTAATTATAATAATAATAATAAAACATTATTTCTACCTGTTTCATATGCATACTCAGCAATTTTAATTGCAATTTGCAAAGAACAATCTTTGATCAAATTCAATGGTGGATAAATGCTGCCCTTTTCTAGATCCTCTTCGGTAACAAAATTAGCCAATTCCTAAATAAAATATGTGTACATTATCCTTTATCAAATTCAAAGTTATTCTAGTTTACTTGTGAAGCAATTAAAAACAAGTCTTCAATAATATGATGTATTCCAGTACTGATAACTCCGAGAGCTATTCCAGGGAATATATAAGCATTATTTCCTTGGCCGGGAGTAATAGTACGTCCATTTATAGTAACTGCTGGGAATGGTGAACCACTAGCAAAAATACAGCGACCCTGAAATGTTTTAATTTTAAATCAACTCCTATACATTATTTTTATTTTTTTGTAATTTACTTGAGTATAAGTGTATGCTTGATCAGCAGTACACTCAGCTTTGACTGTTGGATTGCTAAGAGCAAAAATAATGGGTTTTTCGCAATAAGTAGCAACATGCTCTAGTACATCTTTATTGAAAGCACCTGCTGCTGCCGCAGCTCCGATTAGTGTTGTTGGTTTTATTTCTTTGACGACCTCAAGAAGATTTTTCATGACTTTGTAATCTTTAGCATAAAATGCTTTATCACCCTGCAAATTTCCTTCGGGTCGATTTTTTACCAAAAGACCATCAATGTCCATCATCCATATTTTACTACGAGCTTCTTCCAGTGAACAGCCCTCAGTCAACATAGCTCGAACTGTCAAATTTGCAATACCAATGGCTGCCTAAACAATTGATATAAATAATTAAAACTAATCTAAGCAACAATTTGAAATTAATAATTACTTCTCCTGCTCCCAAAAATAGGAATGTTGAATCCCTAATACGTTTCTTAGTTAAGCGACGTGCAGTAAGAAGACCTCCTACTGCAACCGATGCTGTACCTTGAATATCATCATTGAATGTACAGTACTTATTACGGAACATATCCAAGAATCTAAAAGCATTATGGTTTCCAAAATCTTCAAATTGTATTAATACATTTTGACCATATCGTTTAACCAATGCTTCCATAAACTCATTTATAAATTCATCATATAAAGGTCCTAAGATACGCTTTTGTCTTAGACCAATATACAAAGGATCTTCTAATAGTTGCTGAAAAATAAATCAAACATACATGTAGGTGATAAATAATCAGCATACCATACAACAAAATTAATATAATGCTAACTTCATTGTTGGTTCCCACGTCCAGTGTTATAGGCAAACATTGATGAGGTTTGATACCTGCTAAAGCAGTATATAATGATAATTTACCAACTGGTATGCCCATACCACACGCTCCAAGATCTCCTAGACCAAGGATACGCTCGCCATCAGTTACTACTATTGCACGAACATTTGGCTCTGGCCTACCCCAAAAAAATGTCCGTGCAAGTGTTAATTTTCAAATTGAATTCTAAATACAACTAATATTAATACAAAATAGTTTTTAAAATTATCAAATTATTACTGTTTTGAGCACATTAATAAATAATAATTTATACTCAGTGGTATTGTCAACTAATATTGTTAGGAAGGAGGCAAATTGATTTTGATCACTAAAATTTAATTTTAACGAGTTTTAAACTTATATGAAAATAAACAAATGTAATATTAAAATGCATTGTAAACAGTTATTTAAAAACAATACTTAAGTCAATCATCTGATTAATTAAAAAATTAGGTTAGGTAACATTGCTAGTTACATTATTGTGTAAATATGTTCTAGTAGGATTACTTAATTTCAATTATGAAAGTAACAATTGGGGATAAATAAACACAACAGTTTAAATCCTCCACTTAAAAAAAACTGTATTAAATTATGATTAAAATACTAGTTTCAAGAAATGTTGGAAAAAAAAAATATTCAAAATTACTAAAAAAACCGGAGATATAACAACATGTTAAGCAGTTTAAAATATTATTCATAAAAAACATTTGACCAATGTTTATCATTCTTTAAATGTGTTTAATTATGCAGACTATTGTTTATACATTATCATGGTAATTTTTTAAGTGGACCAAACGTGTGAGTACTATATTTCATTTTATATTTTCATCATAACTATATTCTTGTTTTACAATTTACATCAGTAAAATAAATAACATCAGAAAAATGTAATTTACTCCTAATATGTTAGTATAAATAACAAAAAATAAAATAATAAAAAACCAAAATTGTTTTAAGATTAATACTTAACAGTTAACAACACAATTAATGTAAAAAAAATTTAATAATATATAATACAAATAAAATGGAGAAAAACCATAGCCTAGAATATATTATAAAGGTTGTGTGTATTTAATTTACGACCGTTTTAGATTAAATGATTAGATTAAAAAACAACAGAGGAGAAAAATTAAACGCAAAAGTAAGTTATGTTTCATATTTTTTATTTTATTATTACTATTAAATAGTAATTATGTATAATATATATTATTTGATTTCTGAACATGTACGATAAATATGCAATAACACATTTCAAGGTAAGTGCCTATGTTAAACAAAGTCATCTTTAATCCTATATAAAATATATTACAATACCTACTTAAGTTATCTTTTATTGCAAGTAATTAATTCTATTATATCATAAGTTTAAATTATCTTAGTTGAAAAAAAAATAGTTAACTGTTTTAATACATTTTCTAATGGTAATAATTTAGAGTATTATAATAATATCAATGAGATTAAATTGCACTATCTACACATAATTGTAGTATTAATACATGAATATACAATTTTTAATTTATTTGTTAAATAAGAAATAATTATGACACAAATTGTGATGAAGTTTTTAAGTGTAAAAAAACGATTATTGGTTGGTCAGTGTGGAAATTAACACAAATTTAAGTACAGTCTACACGTGTTTAAATTTTACTAAAAATAACTTAACTTGAGAGTAAATATAATGTAATTAAATATAAATGAAAAACCATTAATTGCCGAAAAATTGAACAAAAAAACAAGAAAACATATTTGTATTAGAGTTTCGTTTTCTATTGCTATATTATTAGGTAATTGAATATATTATAAGTAAAAATTTTATGAATGATGTTATCTAAAATCATTATTTTTATACAGAATGATACAATACACTTGTTAAAATGACTAATCTTGGATTAATAATGAAGGTCATAGAGAAATATGAAATGTATCTTCAACAAAGACTATCAATCATATTTATGATTCAAAAATATGATTGTTCCTTAAAAAAGAAATAATGTCATCATTGGAAATATTGTTATTACTTATTATTATAAATATATCATAGTATCAGATTTTATAATATTTAGTTATCTTCAAAATAATTATTTTATAATTGTATAGAGTAATTACCCTCCAAATACATGAGGTGGTAAACTTTTAAACAAAGAAATACTACTTTTTTTGTAATGTTAATTTAATTTAATTGTTAGTTAAATATACCTACTAATATAGTATTGTTCTTTGATGTAAAAACACATAAAACGTTTATAGAGGTTATAATATGATTGGTAATATAACAACAGATTGAAGATTGTAAAAATAGGTACATTAACTTTTAAGCAAGTACCTATATAAAAAATTATTCTAAAAAAAAATATATATATATATATATGATAATCCTATACAATTCTAATAATACCAAGTGTTAATACTTTTTAAATTTTTTTACTAAAAATATAATCTTTTTACCATATAATAGTTGGACAACAGCCAATAAATGTACCACAATAGCTTAGTCATTAAATAGCTTTCTACTACTGACCCATTTCACAGAATTAAAAACCCAAGTAAAAAAAAATATAATATTGTTAGTATGCTACTATAAAAGAAAATAACTTATGATAGTTAGGTAACTGGATTAGTTAGTTTTTATTGTACTTAACTACAACTTAGGTAAGTTCAAAATGAACAACTATGTTTGGTACTAAAACGAGGTACCTATTTATGATTTATAAAATAGGTTAAGTTATTATTAATAAAGTAATTTAATATGTTAAATAATAAAATTAAAATTTGTAATTACCAATTTTTTAGTAGGTCGTATATATGTCCTTTGTCATTAATGGTAATAAACAGTCCTCTGGGACGGCGGAAAATCAATCCAAATTTTTGGCATGCCAATCCAACAGTTGGTGTATAAACAATCGGTAATAACATATGAATATTTTCAGACAGCAGTCTAAAATATAGTCTTTCATTTCGATCCTGTAAAATACATTTGTATAATAGTAATATATTATTAATCAAACGGTTTGTGCTTACTTGTAATTCAGTCAAGTATAAAAACTTGTTCAAATCTTCTTGATATTTCATGACACTGAATCGGCAAACTTCAATTTGTTCTTCTTGAGTTTTAAATTTTGGTGGCATCAAACCATGAATACCAAGTGCTTGACGTTCTTCCAGGGTAAAAGCAAGACCTTTGTTTAATCGAGGATCACGTATATAATCAATTCCTTGAACCAATGAAGGGCATATTATATCACCGGGGGTGCGGGAAGGTGATGAAAAATGAAATTTGCGGCATTTAGATCGATCAATACATGAAGAACTGGCACAATACAATGCTAAATTTCTTGAAGCCAACGTTGTACTACAGCTAAAAATAATATTAAAATTTATCTTTACTGACTTTAAAATGAACAAATTTACATTACCTAAATGTTTTTGGTAATAAATTCATTTTGATTTATTTGTTTTAGTTTAAAAATGTTTTCATTCGAAAAAACACAACACTAGTAAACCAATTGAGTACCCAATAGTAATATTAGTAGAAATTAATGATTAATAATTAACCAGTAACTAGAAAAAAGAGAAGAATACTGATGAAGTGATGACACCCAAACAGTAATAGAGTAAACACCTTGGGCGACGAACAGATAGCGAAAAAAAATATCGATTTGTTATCAATGACCATAATCACCGGCAGCTGAACCACGATTCTACATGGTCCTAACATAGGTCCTATATTGTAAGAGAATGGTCAACCACGTAAGGCACGCTGATTGGTCAACTTTTTATCTATATCTTTAGACGGCCATTTTGTTTCCAAATACATATTATCAATAATTACGTTTCTGTTATCTATGGTAAGAACAAATACTATACATAATTAGAGATATTTGGTTAGTTTTTTACAACAAAATTACAGGTCTTTCATAAAAATAATACATTTTGCGATTTTGTCTCAATAATAATATAATATTAAAATGTTACAGTATAATAATTTTGTCAGCACTGATAAGACAGTCTCTAGGTTGCACTGTTCGTGGACACAAAATGGCGATCCATTACATTCTAAAATGCTGAGTTGACCCTTATGTTCCATAGTCTAACCTAAAATTATTTGGTTTTAACATAAACATATGAATAATTTTGTATTTAAGCAATTTGAATTCAAAATAGTGTTTCAATTTTCATTAAAAATGTTTGAATGGTTGTAAAATAAAAATAAGTCATATTTTAAGGTATGAACAACATTAAAATTTCTTTTCTAACGTTGTTTCAAACGTTTTGTAATATGTAGACATTTATTAACTAATTATTTAGTACGTTAATTGCAATTGAGTAAGTATTATTTGCTTTTTGTTTTATACTACTTTAAATAATGAAATATCAATTAATATTAATATTATTACAATAAATAGAATTGAAAGACCTAATTAATGAAACATGTCTAATGAATAAAAATTAATACAACATAAGTATTAATTACCTTCGTTAATTTACTGTAATATTAAAATTATTTTAATTGATAAAATAAAATCTATTCTTGAGTGGATATGTAAAAATCGTATAATCTAAATGCTTGTTCTGTTTTCATCTTATAAGTTAAAAATCGGTTTACTGAATCTAATTCAACTCCTTTATTATAGTCTGACTATAACAATACAAACATGGTTAAACCAGAAGTGAATTCAAAAATATATTTCCGGGTTGCCGAGTCAGATATAGGCGTAGTTTATGTAAATTGTAGCCTTAAGGGCAGCATATTTCCGGGGATTTTATAAAATCCAAATTCAGTATAAAACTTTCTATAATTTTAATATTAAATAGGTATTTTAAATGTTATTATAATGCACTTGTAAACTTATATCAAATTGTAAAACATCAATAATTCACAAACATATTTTATATATTATAATTTTAGTACAATATTCATATTATTTTGACGACCTTTATTAATCAAAATTATTTACTGACAATATAAAAATGTATTATTTTACATTAAGAAACCATTAATTTAAATTCACTTATCATAGATATAAAATACCTTATTCATCCTAATTGCTTTACTTAGCTATTTGTAGTTATTCTAGTCCTCAATCATTGCTTTCAAAGATCTGTTATATCACTTATGCATAGCCTACCAACTACCCTCGTATTTCCCTATTATGAAATAACTATAATTAATGCATTAAAAAGAATACTTGAACATACCTGATATGGTAAACACTATTAAATACTGTATTACTATTGAACAGTGTTAACAATTATTTAGAATATTGATCTATCATGCTATTTTTTTTGTTTCATTTATTTATTCTTAGTTATTTTTGTATTTTATATTTTTCAATACTTTTTACCTTTTTCGAATTGTGACCCATTTAAAGAATTAATAATAGAACATATATGATTTTTTTTAATATGTATACTAAAATTGTACATATTACGAGTGTAAATATTAACTAGATATTAAATGCCAATCCAAAAAAATTGATTGATCACAATAGTTAATGAAATCACGTATATGGACAATTTAACAATCTGTCGTCAGAAAAACCATTTGTTCATTATTTTTGGCGACCCCCAGATTAAAAATCACTGTTTTAAATAATCAACAAATTTTTGTATAAATTTCTTTTAGTTTTAAGATATTATGTCATATATATCAAATTATTGTCATTAAACTATAAACTAATTAACTTTATTTACATAGATAATATTTATGGTATTTATGTTTAATTATTTATAGATTACAAGAAAATTAAAGATTGGTATCATGGAGGACGACTATCAAGTAAGTTTGGAAATATTAATTAAAGACAAACAGTTTATGGATAGTGAAACGTTTGAAAAGTTGGTTGAATATATTTGTGAAAATATTGTCTCCAGTAAACTAATGGATCTTCTATTAGAATACTTTGAGGATTACCCGCAACAAATTTCATGTATTCCAAAAAGTAATTTACAATATTAAGATTTATACTATTATATAAGTAAATTATTATATTTTTAATTTATTTGTGTATACTTTTTTTAAAGGATTGATTATTCATCTTATTTCAAATCCGGAAGAAAAGTTACATCCGTTAGTCTTATTTTTGGTATCGCGTCATGATATTGGTTACAATTTGGATTTAGACCATTTACCTATAGAAAAATTGGCATACCTTATGTCAGCTTTTTATCAAAGAATTCCATTAATGATATGTGATCCTGCATTAGTAACAAATATAAAAAATAAAATAGATACATATAAAATGTTGATTGAGAGTCCAAAATGGTTTAGTGAAAATGAAGATTTCTTTATTGGCCTGCATGCTATTGAATTTGGTAAGTTTAAGTATTAAATAATTTCTAAGAAAAATATTTAAAGTAATATCACGCTTTATTCAATTTAATAGTAATTTCTAGAACATAATTTTACCATCTAATAGCTTTATACTTTACTATGTACAAATGTCCATTAACATCAGTTATGTAAATGTGGTTTGGATTAGCCTTCACATATGTTGCGTCTACGGGAAAATAACTTTGTTTGACATATACTCTTCTCCTTGGTACCTTAACACAATCACTCAAAGATGATGAGTCTCGTCTTTTATGGTGCTCTTCTTTATCGTATTGTTCAAAACTGTGTAAAAATTCTTCAAATATTTTTGAAGTTCGATTGAATTTCTGAGCGTTTTCTAGATTTTCATCCTTGAAAAGTATTTGAATTTGATTCTTTTTAAAATAAATTTAAAATATAAATAACATACTTTACTTGGAATAACACTTGATCTTCGAAATGGATCCATTGTATGTCAAAAACAGTAATGGTAATAATTTTAAAATTTTAAAAACTGAAATCTAAGTGTAATACCAACAAATAGTATAATAGAACAAGCCAACAAAAACTCGCATCATCAACAATAGACTGATATGTTGAATTATATTTAAGGCTTTTGTGTTTTCATTGAAACCAATTTAGAAGCGGTCAAAGTATCTCAATATAAATTTGTATGCTCTGCTTATCTTGAAATTATTTTTATTATTAAACAAATCTAAATTCATAAATAAATAAAAACATTATGGCCAAGATGAATTTGTAGCTTAATTTGTTAATTAAAAACTAATTTATATTCTATATTTGTATTGTAAATAATATTATTATCTCTTATACTTTGATCTTCAACTAGAATATAAAATAATGTTATTTATATTGTTGACTGTTCATTTAAAACTAAGCAGTTCAGTAACAATTTACCTTTTATAATTACTTCCTTATTAAAGACTACATGTTTATTTACGTGTGTTTTTCACATTCTATTGTTTAAATTTTGCCTATTGCGTGATTATTAATTGAGTCACTCAAAGATGTTTGCATTAAATATAATATTTGTTATTCAATTTTGATTAAACATTAATTCAAAAAAAATATTTTACTAATAATGTTGATATACATTTATTTTAGATATATAGTTAATGAGTTATTATAGTTTTAAATGTATACCAGGGTAGTAGGGAAGAGTTATCATCTAAAAAATATGAAATGTATTATTTCCAATTATATCTTTTTTTTGGTGGAGAAACAACAATTTTTTTTAAATTACGACTGAAAAGAATTACAATATGATACCTATTTATATTGATTTAATTTATTTTCTGTTAAAGATTTTAGTTACTCTGCCTTTTCCTAGATTGTTAGGCAATATGGGATTATTTTGATCTTTCAATTAAAAATATGTTAAACATTATTTGAAATCAAAAAATAAATCTAGTATTTTAATGTTTATATATTATTATTATTATTATTATTTTTTTTTTTTTTTTAGATGAGAATGAATGTGATGAATTGTTAACAAAACTAAAAACCAAATGGTTAATATTAAAAATGTCAAGAGCGGCTGTTTCTTTTGTCGATTTAGTAGCGTCAAAATGTAATAGAGAATTAGAATTTAATCAGTATTTAATTCAAGTTCTTTTCTCTTTATTACCTGAAACGTAAAGTTAACATTTTATTGGAAATACATAAATAGTATTAGTATTAGTATTAGTATTTTTAAGACTGAAGATATTTGTTGTATACAATTGTCCAGTACTATTAGGTATTGTTTATGGATAGGCTTTTAAACTCACAAACCGTCAAACTTAAGTTAGAATTTTAGATAAATAAAATAAATTTATTTAATCTAAACCTATAGGTTTAATTGGTATCTTTGTTAGCGGAATCTGAATACAATATTAATTGTATGGGTGATTTTTTTTTAAATTTAAATTAAAAATTTTTTTTTAAAATGTCCTTTTGTGACAAATGTATTATAGATCTGATAAACAGTAATTATTGTGCAAATAGGTTTTCTCAAGGGGTATGTCTAAATCACACACTACAGCACTATTGAAGTGGCACTTAAATTTTAAACAAAACTTCCTTACATGCATCTAGTAAACAAGAAATATTTGATTTGATTATACGAGTTTGTATTCAAAATTTGCAAAAAATTAAGTTTGAGAAAATCATGGTTCTCTAGTTTTCCTAATAGGAATCTCTAGTTTAGTTTAAATAATTAAATGGTATCTTAAATAAGAACTCGCATGTAATAGAATTGTACTTGTTGGAGTCAAATTAGCACTAAAGTCAGGTTGCCGCTAAATGTCAATTAATTAATTTTATGAATTATTTATTAAGTTACTAACCGTCATTATTATATTTTAATTTCTGTTGTTATTATTTTAGGGACAATATTACTTGGTTAACTAATCAAATTATAAGTAATTTGAAATTGTTAGAGGGCACTAATTGTTCATTACAAATTAATGATTGGAATGCTTTAGCTAAGAAAGCGATCACATATGGTTTAAAAGATGAAGATCCTGAATTTGGCTTTATTAGAGTTTTCAAATCATTGATCAAAAAAGCTAATGTAGATGCATGTATTGTAAAAGAGTTATTTGAAATACTTGCTGGTTATTCGCAGTTCACTACTATAATGTTAAGCCGTGATTCCGAAGTTCAAAAAGGTAATTAAGTTTTATTATTTATTGTTTAAGTATATTTTAAAATATTCAAATTGTATATACAGAAATAGTATTGAAACTAGTTAAAACATTAGTGAAGAAAGAACCATCTATAATGATTTTGAGTCATGTTCCACTTTATCTTTGTTCATACAATGCATCATTATCAACTACTGATCAAATATTATTAAAGGTATGTTGTTATTTTATAATTTAGGATTACCAATAATATTTGTTAATGTTTTTTTTTTAGATTCTCTTTCATTATGAAGAAAATTCTATACCTGTGTCTAATTATAGACCTTACTTATGGGGAAAATTTGCGATTAATCATTATCAGGTCAAAAATCACTTAATATCAAACACATTAAACAATATTCCTTCTACAACTCAAGTACTCTCTTATGTACCATTAAAAAGAATAAGAGCAACTTTATCAATGTTTCCTTTTGATAGAATGTTACATATCCAAGTAAGTATTTCATTTCTCAATACAATGCAAAATATTATATAAAATCATTTTTTAGAACCAAAAGATTACATGTTACAAAACAAATCGCATTTTGGAACCAAGAAAAATGATTGATCCTGCTTTTTTATTGCCAATGATAAGCAGTTTGTTGGCTACAGAAGCCCCATTAAGTATAGAAAAGTTCACTAGAAGTGGATGTTTATCATTGGTGTTGGCTTGTTTAGGCAGTTCTAACAATGCGATGAGATCAGCTGCATATCATGTTTTAAAACTATTACGATCTCATTTATTTTCGTAAAAAAATAAAATTATTAATAAATTATTATATTTTTATCACATTGCTAATTTATTGTTTTAACCTTGATTTACAGTAGAAGAGCTGAAAACTTGTTTTGGGATCATTTTATTAACTGGGTTTCAGGCGGTATACAAAAATTGAAAACAAAATCAAATCCTCCTCGGCTATCTATGGTTCAAGCTTTGATTTTAAGCAAAATGGTATTAGCTATTGCTAATCATGAAAAATTTGTAGATTCAACTTGCTCTAAAATACTTCTATCTCGTCCAGCGGCTCAATTCAAACATATTCCAGAATTAAAAACATTTATGGAATCAATGTACGTTTTAAAATATATATAATTAACATTATATTATGATATTTGTCTTCTCCCATTTATTTGGGGTCAGCTAAATATAAATAATGCTGTGCTCTATAGTTCTGGACCTAGAGAAAAACAACTTCACTTGCACTGGTTTTTTGAAACAATTAAAGATGGTTTACGTTCTTCATGTGATTGGCAAGTTCTAAAGGAAATGAATTTATTAAATATATTACTGCTGATGTTCAGAACTCGTGGTTTAAAGAAACGGGTAATTTTCATAATATTATTTTTTTACATGTTTGTATCCATATCAATTATAATAATATATTTCATTGTTTCTATAATAGTCATTGATATTGGATATTATGAAATCTGTATTTACGATTGAACCTGCAACTAATGGAGGCACTGGTCATTGGGCTATAGGTTTTATGGTGATGATAAGTAAATGCATTGAATCGTTAAGTCCTGTTGAAGCTATTTTATGTTTTGAATGTTTACAAGTGTTAAGTAAAAGCTCATTTATAGGCAATTACGCTATTGATTTTTGGTTATCATTATTTTTGGAGCACGGAAAAGATCATAATATATCTTTAGTAGGTTATGAGACTTTAAAAAATTTAGTTTCAAAATACAAAAATGTTCATGAATACATTAATATAGACAGTATTGAAATAATATTATTGTATGGACAAATTTCAAAAACTTTACCTGATAACGAAGTATTTCAATGTATATCTATTTTAAATCATGGGTTCAGTGGTTTTAATATTGAAAAAACAAATTCATATATATTCTTACCAACCATGATACAAATATTAAACAAAACAAATGTTTAAATATATATTACTTTGTTTAGCATTTAATAAGATCTTGTATAATTGTATATAGTTAAGAAAAAAAAATTGTTTGGAATGTATATTAATATTAAAATTTAAAAAATTAGAATTAATTTCCTTTATTTTGTATTGAGTTTTAATATATATTCTTGATTATACAAATACTAATGTAATATTATTAATGATTCATTGAAGTTATTCTATAATTCTCAATGTTTTTTACTTTGTATTAAAAAAAAATGTACTATTATTTATGTTTATACATATTATATGATATACCAATACTGTCAGTCGGACTGAAAGGACTCCAAAATCTGTCTATTTTTATATTTAGCAAACAAATTGTGTCATTTAAATTTCAAATGATTTAAGAAAAAAATTACTTAATTGAGAGTTTGGGCCCCTTTAGCGTATAACTTCATTCTCAATCCTGCACTGTCGTATATAATTAAATTTGAAATAGAAAACCTAACACACAACAATTTAATATATATAATGTGCCTGTACATACCTTTAAAAATACATAGTTCCTATATATATGTAGGTATATATATATTGTACTGTAATTTTAACTTTTTGTCTAAGAACATACTGGCTAAGAGGTAATTTTTTTCTTGATCAACATGTTTAAAGTGTGAAAATCTAGTCATTTATTTGGTTGGTAACTAATATTAACAGTATTAGTAAATATTAATAATATAAAAAAAAAAAAAAATCAGAAAAGGCCAGTTCTGGTTGTATTGTTCCCTACCTATATATTTGGTTATTCGAGTGAAGTGAATTTTATCTTTTATGAAATCATTTTTAGTTTTTTCTTTTTATGATTTTATTTTTAGTACCTACCTATGGTGTGGCGTTTTATTTTCTAGCATTAATCAAATTTCAAAAAAAATTTATTATATACATTATACAGCTATTCGTGTAAGTATTATCGATGCCGCGATTAATAAAAATGTTTCAAACTTATGCGGATTTGTCTTCTGTTAATCGTTATAGTTATAGAAATGGTATAAATTGGGTATTATTAATTTATATAACAGCATGTATTTTAATACAAATAATTTTTTTAAAGGTGGTTATACATTTTAATTCTATAGTAGCAGAGAAAGTGAATAAGAGTATTGCACTTATCTATACAAATTTCAAAAACGTAAAAACTCTAATATCCCATTCATTTTTCATTACTGTATGCGATTACATTAATAACGCAGGTCTGAAACAATAAAATATGTTATAGGATATTATTTAATTTAACGTCATAATTTTAGTAATTTTAATTAGGTACATAGTTCAACATCAGTAATTACAAATTAATATTCGATAATCCACCCATTCTAATGCCACAATTTTAACACTTGATGCGTATACGAATAAGTAGGGTTTGGGGCTTGTTGCATATTATCTAACAAGAGTTTTACAATATTCAAAGTAATAGTAAGATATACATTTATTTTAAAATATAACTTGTATACCAAAAAAAACTATAATTTTAATTGCATATTTTTAAACTAATTTTGGAGGTTTTTTTTTTATTTTTAAGAATATTTACAAATTTGTATTTAATATTATAAAATACATATATATATATATATGTATTTTATAATATTAAATACATACTATATATATATATATATATAAATATTATTTATTTAATATATTATGAAATTGCATAAGTAAATGACGGGGAATGCATAATAAGTAAATATGCAAATGTAAAAAGTCAAGTTTTTTTTTTGTTTTATTGTTATTTAATGATTTCATATTAAATGTAAAATATTTAGTTGCGCGTTTCAGCTATTCTGAAAGTCCTCGTCAAATCACGATTTACAGTGTTTGCAAATTCCAGTGTTGTTATCACATCACAAATTTAAGTACAGAAATAATTAATGATATTTTAATTTTGCCTGAAAAATTTAATTTGGTTGGTTCATTTGAGTGATATTATTCTCATTAAAAATATGTCTGACACAACTTCTATTAGAGGGTCATTAACTAAAAAAATTGCACCATGGCTGAATTGGTATCGAAAAACCATATTCTCAAACTTTAAAAATGCTTGCACAATTTGCAACAATACCCGTGACAAATTTCTTGTGTGAGCGGGCTTTTTCCAAATCGTCTATTGTGAAATCCAAACTCAATAGCACAATATTATAAGAACGTCTACGATTTGCTAATGTTAATATTTATCGAACAAAAAATGGCATCATAAATCAATATTAAAGAAGTGACAGATGAGTATAAAGCGTTTTGCCGATAAAAACAATATTGAACTTTAGTTTATGTTTTAACACTTAATAAAAAAATTAGTGTGATTTCATGAGGGCGCTAATTGTTTTATTGCATAACCTGCGGATAAAGTCTGAGCACGCCTATGTCCCGAATCCTACTAATAAGTAATAAGTATATTATGTTATATACTAATAAATAATGCGTATATGTATTATATAGATACCTACTACTTACTTCAATAATACGTTATTCTGAAACGTAATAAAATATATAATACTGTCAGTGACCTTTTTTAAACTCTCGACCCGTTACAAAATATCGGAGGACCGTAAAAACCCATACCTATATTCAAATGCAGTGGCGTGACGATTCTCAATCTATAACGAATTAAAAATATCTTTTGATATTATTATATGTGTATTTTAAATTATAAATTTTTTCTCCGATAAAATAATTGTTGTTATAACGAACCGCAGAACGTTAATTAAACATTTTTTTGTTTTTATATATATATATATTTATTTAACGATTACCCGCAATATTATGAAGAAAAAAAAACAGCGTGTCCGTAATATATAATAACAATAATATATAACCAGTTTCTTCTCTATACGACGCATGTGTATATATATATATATGCAGGATGTGCAGCGCGTGTATCAACGGCACACCAGGAGTTCTTGTACGCGCGTCGTCGTCGTCATCGTCCGCCGTACCCTAACCGAAATTCATAAATTCTTTATTCGTTTTTTTTTTTTTACCTGTTTACCCCCGCCCGTTTCCCACTACCGGCACCTGTTGCCGCCCGCCGACGCCGCTCCAGCGCACCGCAGTCGACTCTGGCCGCGTTATTGGTGATACTACGCACAAGTCTGGGCCGCAGTCCCGGCAGGTTAAGTATCACATTAATATATATATATATATACACACACACAGGTACCGCTGTCCTAGTCGTGTTGCTACGTTATCGATAGGCGATTTAATAGGTATTAACCCGTTGTTGTCGTATTATTATCTCAGTCGGGCTTTTTATCTGATTCGCCCAGAAAACTCCGTCAACGAAAAGTGTACACATTTTGAACGACAATTGCGAATTATAAATTTTTAAATATTTTACGCCTTCGTGTCGGACAATACATACACAAGTGATCTCTCGTCGACCGCCGCCGTCGCCGAAACGTATGTAAACAGTGCACCGCGCATTTGGATTATTCTTCGACGGGTATGTACACACTACTATTCGCATTCAGTATTACCATTCCATTCATTTCAATACCGGGTTGATTTAATAATTTATACAAATCGTGTTCCCGTAAATGTCTTAATTTGTTTCCAGAATCTTATTTGATCGATTCGAAGCAAAACATATTACCATATGAATCCTCCGAGTAGGTGTAGGTATACCGCGAACTTTCTAAAAAATTAGACATCGGCAATAGCAAATATTAGTGTACTGCGGTTTAGTTTAATACTATTTCAAAACTTAATATTGAAATATAATGCATTATGTATTTATTACTCTAAAATGTTGTAATAATAAGAGAACTACGTAGCAAAATTTCGTTACCTAATCAAGATTAAAATTATGGCGTTTAAGTTGAAAATATAGAATTGATTTTAACCAGTAGTGTATTTTGCCTTACTGCAAAAGTGAAATTAATTTTATTAGATCCGACGACACGTTTCGAGATATATTTTTAAATTTGGTTTACAGTTTATTAGTAATGTCCAAGAATATTCAGTATTAAGTAATAACCTTCAACTTTTCTATTATACTATACAGTGTGATCACGATAAGTGGAAACACTAAACAACTTTATGCAGGCTTCATAAATTTCAATATTTGAATACTTTTTTGGCTAACTAATAAACATAATTATACACCTTTTAAACAATTAGACTATTTTTGTGACAATTAAATTTGTGCATGCGCACAGCAACTTTTGTTTTTAAATGGAATGACCTATTTTTGACCACAAATTATTATTTTTTTATAATTTTTAATGCATTTTAATGGTTGAAATTCTTTTCTAAGTTAAAAAATGGCTGTGTTATAGCAATTTGAATATTTTGTGTTTCGTGATCACACTGTAAACCCGAGTTTCAAATTTAAAATTACTTGTCAAGTGTTAATATAGCAATTTTAATTGCTATAAGCTATTGCTGTAAGCTATTTGTAAGGTTCTTAAAATTTTGGCCAACCCCCGAAAGTCATCGAAAATACACCACTGATTTTTACACAAATAAAAAAGTTTAAAGAGGAGAATTTTTCCGAAATCAATATGGGTACTGATATAGTATCTATGTAGCTGAAATATAGTCAAACAAAAATCTTACAACCCCGTTAGTTTTTACTTTGCTTAGAT
This sequence comes from Tuberolachnus salignus, assembly GCA_956483605.1. Taxonomy (NCBI): domain Eukaryota; kingdom Metazoa; phylum Arthropoda; class Insecta; order Hemiptera; family Aphididae; genus Tuberolachnus; species Tuberolachnus salignus. The sequence continues at coordinate 15,859,556 of OY101437.1, forward strand.
GTCTGTAATTTTCTTTAGCTCGTTTTTCGAGTTTAAGAAAAATAAGGGCGTGCGGAGTAGACGAAGCGATGGATAGGGGACGTGAAGGGTGAAAACCAGAATACTTAGTTGACCTTACATGCGTGGAATATATTCGATATAAGTGAAGATAAAGAAAGGTACTATAAAAGGTTTAACAATTAAAAATATTGGTACATACCTATCTACAATATTAACACGAAAATGGTTTACTTCGTATTTTCGAGGATTTTTCAGTTTTTACCAGTCTGGGACTCAGAGTAATTTTTTATAACGTGCCCAAACGCTAAATAACAAAAGTGGATAGACAATTGATAAAATCTGACGAATCCTATAATTTATATATATATATATATATATCTAATATTTTTAACAACATTATGGTAAGTTGTTTCATAGAATAAAACGAATTGTAATTTTAACCTTGTGCAAAACGAGGAATGTATTTTTTTAAATATAGTTTTGAGTGGGCATTAACATAACAGTTTTTCTTTAGACGAGTGTATATTATTGTTGTATGCTTTACACATATTATGCAAGAATTATTGATATAGAATATAGGTAGATAAATATACTTATTATCTTTAGTATAACATGACCTTATACTAAAAAATTGTTCTCGTTAGAAGCAATTACAAAAGTAGTACAATTTTGTTTGCATTAAACAATATTAGAGGTGTAATAAGGTTGACCTAGAGAATGAAAACAACATATTTAAATACGAGCGAAACAATAATATTTAAAAAAATAGTTTTTGTTATTTTTAATGATTATAATCGTAATAAATAAGGTCATCATTATTATATACAAATTAATACCTAACCTAAATGTTAAATGGCTTTAAGGTAAATTACATTTAGTTATTTTGTGTATCACTGTATCACTACTATCAGTACAAACATTAAAAATATATTATATTGTTTTCTATTACAGTTAAAATTAATTCCTAGTATAAAAATAAGCCTTTTTTTAAAGCAATTAGATTTTGAGTGTAATGCAGAAGCTATTAGTTTTACTACTATTTATTTTTTTTCCCGAAAAACACTATCGATTAGTAAAAATGGTCCTAATTGTTCATCGTACTTTAAAATAAGTTGCGGATTTTTCAACCAGTGGTACTTGAACACATTTTCTTGGTTCCAGGGCCGTCGTAAGTGACTACGTTTACACGTGGGCAATAGAAAAAATTGTTAAACAATATTACACATTTGTAAAACTATTACAGCCGGCATCTACACGCATCTATCCCTCCCAATGGATTTTGTCTGTAGGTTTCATAGGTTTTTAATTGTTCTGACCGTCACCGTAAAAGAACGGGAAGAGATTTAATGATATCTAATGACAGGAGGGACTTATGCGGAAATCTAAGCTAACTTTTTTTTTGGCGTTAAAACCTAATCCTATCATCAGAGATATACTTGATCCAAAAATCTGAAGCGGGGTACTTTTAATATGAAGTGCTCCCGAAAGTACCCTTTTAATATGATGTGCTTCGTTGAAAAATAACCAATTTACTGTAATTTATTAAAATTCCTTAAACGATTTAATTTTAAGGAATATTCTTAACCATAAGATCAAAAGCTGACGTCGATAAATTGCGCTCGATTTTTTGATAATTCCTTAAAATTAAAAAACTACAATGCATTTTATTAAACGATATTACGTGAGTGAGATCTTCACTGGTATATATAAGACTTTCAGGAGCACTTCATATTAAAAGTACCCCTCTTCAGATTTTTGTTTCAAGTATGTATCGCCGGAACTTGGTGATAGAAGATTGGTTTTAACCCAAAAAAATTGGACCCTCTCTCATAGATTGATATCATAAAAACCCATCCAATGGACTTTGTCCGTAGTAATTATTCTAATCACCACCGTAAAAGAACGGAGAAGAATTTTATAATATCTAACTATGGAAGGGGCTTTCAATATGCGGGGCCTAAGTAAAATTCTTTGGCGTTAAAACCACTCTCGTATTACCAAATCCCGCCGTGATATACTAAAAATCTGAAGAAGGGTACTTTTAATATTATGTGCCTCCTTGTGCGTACGTTGAAGAACAACTAAGTGACATCCATTTATTAAAATGCCTTAAAATCTTTTAATCTTAAGGAATATTCGAAAATTTCATAAAACAGAGATCGTCAGTTTATGATCGCGTTAGGCAGCACACGATATCTACACGCATCGTCTGAGCTCCTGGTACCATTTTTCCGATTTTCGTACAGTACTTATTCCCTGAGGCTTCAGTTTGCTCAGAATAAACGATTTGTTAATATTATTATAGGTATATTTAAAGAGTCTGTAATATTATTCTAGGCTCTCTAACTCAGCTTATAAGCTGTATAATTATATAATAATTATGTTATATTGTACTGTAATGATATGCCCAATACCGTATAATCATCAATTATAATATAATATAATGTCATTCAACGTTATATTATATTATTTAATAGTATACTTAATACACAATTAATATTAAACATTTATTTATTTATTTTATATCATAAAACTAATTACATCATATATATATATATATATATATATATATATATATATATGTCAAAAATATATTCTTATAATCATCATTATAATTATATCCCATTATTTTTAATTAAACAAATATATTAAACTTAAAATTATAATAGGCATTTCAAAGTAAATTGTGATAATAAAGTACAATTATTATAATATACAAATATACCATAAAAATTTACTATCGCAAACTCACGAGTACGAAGGGTCAACGATATCAGTAGGATGCAAAGCTTTGTCGCGCCCGCATAGTTTTTTTGATCAGCGATCTTCGCTGATCTATTTCGTCACGTTGTCGTACATTTGAGTTGTAGCTAGTAACAATAACTGAGTGCACCCTTATTGTCGTTGACCATTCTGCATATATAATTGTTTTCAATTTATACTATTCAAAATGTTTTTCTTTTTCTATTTATAGCAATAAGGTATTTTTATTTAGGTAACCTTTAATTAATACTGTACCTTACTTAAACATTCCTTTGGCAATACGTATATATTATAGTATTGTTATTAACGTATTGATTAAAAAATAATCACAATTGTCATTGTTATTGCTTCATTACAGTACTATTATTTTAATCTTATAAAATAGGAAGGAAATAATATACATTTTTTTTTGTTTTAACTATTTCTTTACTAGTATTAATCAACATTTTTATCCACAGAAATCATATGAGTATATTATATACTAGTGGTATACTACTTGTAGTTACAAACTAAAAGTATATTAAATTAATCAATTGATCACGTATTAAACTACAATATATAATACTTATACAGTATACCTATATATAGACTTGAATGATGTTTGTTACCATAGGTACAAATTAAAAAGTTTATAATTTTAATTCAATCCGATAATTTCTTTTATTTAAATATAATATTCAATACCACCCAAGTAGATTTGATATTTTTATTAACTGTGGGTATATATTAACTGTTATTACCATTTTGTTTCATTATATACATATCTTATACAAATTATAAGTAATATTAGTTATTACTAATATTAGATATATACATGAAATGATTAAAATTCGGTTCATTCGACACTTATTATGACTTAATAGTGTAACAAATAAAATATTTATATAAAATTTACTATATTGCGTTTCGAATGTTTTAATTAAATACTGCAAAATCTTTCTATTGAAAACTAGAGTTTCAATATATTTTCATTTACTTACTACTACTACTACGGGTAGTAGTTTCAATTTTTAGTAGGTATATATTTGATATAGATCATAGGCAAAGTCTGATTTAGAATTTTTGTGGCCCGGAACAAAAGAAAACAAATTCGCCTATTATTATGAATTTTAAATTAAATTATAATTAGTAAATTAAACAATATTTAAATTGGTATTACACAAAATCTTCACAATTTTTATAAAAACATTTGACTAGCCTTTTGTTCTGTAAATGCATTAATAACTTTCTCGAAATTAAAGCTTGCAGTGATATCATTTTCAATGGATAAGATTCCTAAAGCATACATTTTTCCCTAGTAATAATAATTTTGACTGTATATCGATCCGATGGGTCGAATAATCAGTTAATATTTAAAGCTGTTGTCACTAGATATGACGTAACGAGTCGTGAAAATTAAATTTTAAATATCACTCGTCAGTTGTTCACCGACAGCCGTATGGTGCCTGTCGTAGTGCGTGTGCTTGTTTTTTCTCCGGCCGCGTAATAATTGAGTTTTCAAATAAATTAATATGAGCATATATGGTAATCATTATTATGGTATGAGACATTCAACCGTCGAAGTATTACGGAATGTTTTACGTCAAGATAGTTTTCACACGACCCGGATAAAACACGACGGGACTGCGTCGTTCTAATAACTGTGAGTACTTATGCCTTTTTTTTTCCGGCACATTCAAAACTCAAAAGCCTAAGTGCGCCGGGGAACCTATGTCCATATTTTTAAATTATTAATTTTTGTTACTTTTAATTCAAGCCCTAGGGCCATGCGTGGTGAAACATTTTTGTATATTTAAACAAAAAATTGTACTAGGCGGAATCGGAATGTCCATTTATTTTGAAAGTTATTAATTTGGATCACTTTCAAGCCTGAGGGTTCTATGGAACTTATACTCATTTAAAAATAAATAAATATATGTTTTCGTTACTTTTAAACGAAAGCTCATAGAACCTTTGTCCTTTTTTTTTTCAAATTATTACTTCATGTCACTTTTGAAATACAAGCCCTAGGGCGGTGCGTGATGAGAACTAAAATTTTAGTACATTAAAAAAAAATATATATGTTTTATCATCATTATTATTATTATTTTTTAAAAATGTTGCTTACCTATTATTTTCCAATTTATGTGAATCAAATTAATTTGTTCTAACAGAAATGCAGAATTTTAAACGAAAGTTTAATCATTGAGTTGTACTCAATGGTAAAAATGAAAAAAAATTGAGCGCCATAATGTAGTTATTTTTTTTTTTTATAAACGTTTTAAGTGTACATTTTGACGGAAATCGTATACAAATCAGAGAATTTCAAACAAAACTTCGCTCAGAATTGTTTTTCGTTAGTGATAATTTATGGTTACATACAGATATTAAACTACATTTCTCTCTTTATTTTACCTTTCTATTATATTGTTACTTAAAATTACAGACTATCGTTGGTCACAGTTCAATAATTTTCGTTTTGAAGTCTATCTATAATCCATATTTTTCGTTAAACGTCCATCGTCAATTGGCGTATAACATGAATTGCATTGATTATTTTCTTTAATATTAATTATAGATTTCAGTGGATTCAATAGGGAATTGATCACTATAATGAATAATATAGTACAATATCCGTTGTAACTAGAGTAGATTACCTTTTTATAGGTTATAACAATATTGGGTACCTACTTATATATTATTTCAAATATACCGTTTTCGTTTGTATAACAGTCTAATCTAGAATAATTTATACAAGTTGGTCTTTATAATAATTGAATTATTTATTATTCTGATAATTTATAATCTATATAAACAATTATTGTTAATCTTGTTACCAAGTATTGTATTTAACTTTAAAATGGAAAGTAATACGTATAAGTTGGAGTAGCTACGTTAAGTACTAGTTAGCTATGCTAACATAGCAGTAAATCTATTGTTACCATTAGCATTAATGTATGAAAAAAAAAAACGGAGCATTTCTAGTAGCCCATAAAAACAACACGTTTTGGTAAAACAAATATGGGGTTGTATTTACTACACTAGGAATTTAAAATACGTAATCCTATACAATTTAATAGCCTCGTAATTTTGTTCGATTTTAAAGTTTGTTAAATACCAATTTAATATGAATTTATTATGTATGCTTTAATTTTATTTATATCATTTTCAAACTCAACATATTATTGTCCGTTTATATTATAACAATATTTCGTATTATAACAATATTTAATGACATGACGATAGTGTGGAAATAAATTATGATATGTATAAATGATAAATGAAAATATATTTGAATTTGATTACTATTTATTAATATTTTATTTAGATTTTGTATAAGATATTCAAATAATAGCTAATTTTTTTTTTATCTGATCTGCTACCTACATATTTATGTAGATACATAATATACTGACAGTATTTAAGCGATTGTGTGAATATTTTCTAATTTCCTAATTAAATTTTATCGAATAAATGCTATGAAAATGGTGTTTAAAAGTAGGCATGTAAAATTTATTATAAAATAAATTATATTAAAAATGTCCACACGAAACATATTTTGTAAAATAAATATTTACCAATATTATTTTAGTTATATTTAATAATTATTTCTTAAAGAATATATCTAATAATTTTGAATTTATATTTATTATATTTTCTTAATTCGTTTGAAATACGCTTCAATATTAATAGAGTGTAGTAGGTAGGTATAAAAACGTGCGTTAGCTGTCCGATACGTTAGTTTATCCAAATTTATTATCGATCACGTCCTTCTTTTAAATAAACTAATTGAATTTGCCAGTCACTCACGTTAATCTATTGTATTTTCGATTAAATTTTTTTTTTATTCTGTTAAATATACAATACATACAATTCAGTAGGTTGATGTATTCATTTTTTGTTACCTATATATAAAAATAATAATTTAATAACAATAAACACGAGTGTACGTCGTCGTGTTAATATTAATTAAAATAAAAACAAAATAATTGTTTTTTTTTCTCGTTATTTTACATACCTTATTCCAGTGGTTATCAACTTTTTTACTGTAATGAATCATCAAATGACTTATTAAGTAGGACTACGGAACCATTTTGGGTTTTGGTTAAAAAAAATCAAAAAGTTTTGCTTTTTTTAGTTTTTACTGCAGATTAATGTATTAAATTTAATGAAATGTCAGAAATATATATATAAATAAAATATTAATTACATTACCGATATAACAATTACGAAACAAAATAAATATAAAATAATTGTTATTTAAGTAACAATTAATGAGAACGTTATGCTTGTTTTCTTTTGATAATATCATTGAATGTTGGTTCCACTGAAATAGTCAAAGATACGCGTAGACTGTGTGTGACACCGAAGTTCGATAATACTGATTTTTCGATTCCGAAATTTTAAATCCAGATTTTTATCAGAATCCTATGTACGGTTTTTAAAACTTTGATTTTATATTCTTTAATTAATTTCTCATAAAACTATTATTATTATCTTATTGTTAATAGCATTAAATGTGTAAAACATTAAATACGTTTTTACAATTCAAATAAATATCGAAATAAAAATGTATTTAAAAAAAACAAGTACAACAAAAATTGATATATATTACACTCTAATTTATATAATATTATATTACTAGCTGATTCGGCAAACGTTGTTTTATTCATAAAAATACAAATGTCGGGTTTTGGAATTGGAAATATAAATGTTTGGATTTTAAAATTCTAAATGTGGATTTATGGTCACGTTACTAGTTTAAACACTACACTAAAAAAAAAAAAATAGATTTTTTCCAATATAATAATACGGACTGGTGGATGAGTACCATTGCCTTATACAACCCGCAGCAGAACGCACATGATTTGCATATCCGTTATGTAATTTAAAGAGACGCCGAATGCCCTGGATATACATACGGAAAATAATAGCTAAGAATAGGTGTACACAAACAACAACGGACGGACACGAAAATACTATCTCCGATTCGTCACGGCGAGTAGAGGTACATCAATTGTGCGCGTTTTTATATATATATATATATATATTGTATAGATACGTCGCCCCACAAATAATAATAATGATAAAAACATTGCCCGGGAATATCACCCATATAGATATTCCGTATCGGCGCTAAAGAAAAAATAAACCGTAAAAAATGTATAAGTGTACCCTATGTATTATACCCGTACACGTATGTGGAAAAAAAAACGTTCATATTATATAAATGGGAACGCGTATATAATATAATAAAATATATTTATAGGGGAAATGTTCGTGTGATATGGATCGCGTTTCGTTCGTAGAAAATAGAAATCCGTTAAATATAACAACTCATCGTGTTTATTAAAATGAGAACGGGGAAAAAAAACATTCGATTTCGGTACCTGCCTAACCTAACTAATCAGTATTCGTTCCGGATGGATATTCCTATAGGTATCTACGGGAAACGCGATATAATGTCATTATGCTTGACGAGTTATGAGTTTGAATCGTGAGATGTCGCAGAAAACAAAAACTATATACTACGGGCCGCAGACGTTGTTGATATTACCTGGCACAACTGTATAGACGTTTAATTTACGAATCATATCGCAAAAAAGGAATGACGATAATTAATTTCCTAGTGTGAAATTAACACGTGTGTATACGCTACATTTTAGCGGTCTTATTTTAAAATTTCGTTACTATTACTATACACTATGTACTTAATCCCCTGGGATACACTAAATCCGGTCTCTAACTAGCTATAAGCGGTAGCTTTTTGTTAGCGCTAACTTATTCAGCAATACAACAGCGTATTTCTGCTTATATAACATTATATTATTGTTTTCGTGTAGATAATGCCAAAGACTTGGGATGGTGGATCCGAACCCGGTTAAGGAACCTATGATAGAAGATGGTCGGACAGCCCTGCACTACGCTGCGTCGACAGGCGACTGCGCCTCCGTTGGCGAATTGCTGGCCGCCGAATCTGTTGTAAACGCTAACGCGCGAGATGCGGTCGGCTATTCGGCTTTACAGATCGCTGCGGCTGAAGGCCACCTGGACGTGCTGCGATTGTTGTTGCGGCAAGACGCCGACGTCAACCTACACGACAACTTAGTAAGTTCCGTTATTTCCCTGGATACAGACATCTAGCGAACCAGACAGTTTTAAAGATATATCAGTAATATTAATAAATGTAATTAAATGTAAAATAATAGTAATAATAATATTTATTAGCACGGTAATACGGCGTTACACGAAGCCAGCTGGAAAGGCTACAGCAAAACGGTAGCGTTGCTTGCGTCTTCCGGTAGTGACTTGGATCGCAAGAATTACGGGGGTTCATCCGCGTTGCATTTGTGTTGTCAGAACGGACACAATCAGAGCTGTCGAGAACTCTTACTCGCTGGATGCAATCCGGATGTCCAAAATAACGTAAGCTGAAATAGCTGAATAGACTTAATATTCTTTACTATGAAATAGTTTTGAACAAAAGTCAGGTTGTCGAGTTGGGTATAATATAAAAATAGATTATATTAATAAATTCCATTAGTGACATAATACTACACTTCTATACATTATTCGTGTTTCTAAGCTGTATTATAATTTTAAAATAATGAGACCAACTAAGTAAGTTTTAGAACTTAATTTTTTCTCTTCTTTGAGTTTTAATACTATAATACTATATTTTCAAGGGTGATTCAATATCATGTTGTTTGGTTTTTCAATATTTGAAATTCCTGCGTGTAAGTATTTAGGCGTTTATTAACCAACAGGTATAGACATACTATTTATTATTATATTTTGCCACTTCAGTCATAATGACACAGCGACCATTTATAGAACCGTTGTTAATATGACTGGCGAATGTTGTTTTAATGAAATAAGTTCTAACCATGATTTTCTCCTAAACGAAATTAAGAGTACTGACTATAATACATTAGTATTTAAAGATATTTAATTGTCTCTATAGGAAATATTTAAATTGTTTTTTACTACATATTTTCCATCTTTTAGATATGTTTTTAATTTTATGTTTCAAATGTTGTTTTAGTACGGTGATACACCACTTCATACAAGTGCAAGGTACGGTCATGCTGGAGTACTAAGAATATTAATAAGTGCACAGTGTAAAGTATCTGAACAAAATAAAGTTAGTTTTAAAAATGATTGTATTCAAATATTCTTTTTTAACTTGATGTGTGAAATAATGTCAGCAAATTAATATTTTGTTTTAAATATGAATAGAATGGCGATACAGTTTTACATATTGCTGCAGCTATGGCCAGGAAAAAATTAACAAAAATTATTTTGCAAGCTAAATGTAATACTACATTAAAAAATAAGGTAATTTTATACTTTATTATATATTTTTAATTTTTTTATAGCATGGATAATATACAATAAACTTTGTTCATTTATTTGAACCATTATATTGTTATTTATACCCAAATCAATTTATATAAAATTGCAAAGGTTAGTGACAATTATCAATATTGAATAATATTTATTGTTAAAAAATAAAAAATATAAATTTGATATATATTTGTACAGTTTTTAATCCTAAAGAAAGCCTATTACTTAACTTAATATATTTTACACATACGTTGCCAAATAGAAATATAACTGATTTTTTTAAAATATGTCATCAAACTAGTATTTACTGTATTTTATGTTATTTTAGCAAAATGAAACTGCTAGAGACATAGCAGAACGTAAAAATTTGACTGATATTTTAGATATTTTAAAAGATCCCACTTACAAAAAGAAGAATAACAATTCTAAAACAAAAAAAGATTTGAAGGATGTATGTACATTTGAATAATAATAATAATAATAATAATAATAATGAACTAATTAATTTATTAAAAATGGTTTTAGAGTAAAAAAAGTACAGACACAAATATTAAAAAACAATGGTCCCCTTATGGATGCCATTATTTTCCGGATAATAAAGAATTTCCAAAACCAAAGTTGAACTCTTTACCTGAAGAACCTTTACATTCTGGTGAACAATACTATCTAGACTTGGCTGGAAATATAAGAAAAGGACCAGTTGGAGTTGGGTACACGTGTTACTGTGCACCATTTTTCAAAGAATTAGAAGCTCGGTTGGACCACAACACGAAAAAATTAAAGAGGCAGATTTGTCGAACTGAAGATAACATTAATCGAAGACTATGTTCTGTAGAGAAACAGCTTAAGCGTTCAAATGAAAAACTTCAACAGGTAAACAGCTTTAATAATTATATTTTTATAGATAAAATGTAAATATATACAATGTTAGTTTACCATATCGTGTTTTTGCCAAATTATTCAATTTATTATTATTATTATTTTTTTTTTTTTTAAAAACTGTAAATATCTAAATTTACTACACAGTACTCATGGTTGATACTTGGTTTTTTTTTTTTATAAATTGATTTCTAAGAATAGATAATTGATGATTAAGACATATGTAGCAGAAAAACTGTTTAATTTCTACAGGAAAAATTACCATTTTTACATAAACAATCATTGTTGACCAGATATACTTTATGAGGTTGCACTCCAATTGTATACTAGTGAATATTATGTAAACTTATTTTTGCAGGTGACTGAAGAAGTAAGTGATAATGACAGTGAATTGGATAACCAATTTCGAACTGAATGTGCTATTGATACCACAGTTATAGATCCAAATTTGCGATGGCGATTGGATTATCTGACAGCTCGGCGTCATGATGATATACCATGTAACGATTCTGGTTATAGTACTAAAATGTTTAGTAACTCCCAGGGTCCGTCACCTTCCTTGTCCAGTAATTATAATATACTAATACAAATATAACTTTAATTATTATAAATAATTTTATACTCGATAATAATCTCTCAACAATTCCTAAATAACATATATATTCAAGTACATTTTAAAATATTAGATTAAACAACAAATTAAAAACTACGACTACACTTATTATACGAACACTAGTTTAATTTGAAGTTAGGTATTCCTAAAATAAAAAAAATGTTTATTTAGATCACATTAATTGCGTAAATGTGTATAATGCACATTACAATTCTTCAAGATATGCATTAAACAATTACCTAATTCGATTTGACTCTGGAATTAAATCACATCGCATGTAAACTCAGATCATCATATGCATTAACTAAATGTTCATTTAGTATTAAAACAAATTTGTAAAATTGGTTGTTTAATTATTAATTGTGTTATTTTTAAAATGTACCTATATATAGATATATATTTTATTTTTTTTGTAGATCTGATGGAAAATAGCACAGTACCAGTCATAGATAGTAATAAAATGCTAAAACCATTGAGTGTATTACCTGAGAATAACAACATGGAAAGTATTGTTTGATCAAAATGTGCCAAAGTAAATAAATAACTCATATCTTAAAATAATTTATTACAATTTGTAAGAACTATAATATAAGAATATTGTTGTACCTTTATTATACAGTGCAATATAAATTTTATTTTGTTAATTTATTAATTTTGTTAATGTTAATAAAACTATTTAATAATTATGTTAACGTTTTTTATTGTATTCTATCTTATTAGAATTCAATATTATATCTGACTTATTTCATAATTATGAATTAACTCACAAAATGTAAAGAAGTTATTTTAACACTTGACGTGAAACTATTTATTTTCACGATTTGTCTTTGTTTGCTCATAATATTAATAAGAAATATTTGGATGCAATTGATTATATTTTCTTATAGATTACAGAATATTGTCATGAATCATAATTCATAATGTCATTAATAAAATATGTTAATGAAACAGTTTAATAAATAATAATTAATAGTAAGTTAATGTTTAGTAGTGGCATATGGCGTGTACGGTAATTTTTTTATTTAATTACTAGTTAGAAACTATGATATCTCAACAATTACAGTAAAAGAGACAAATATAAATAGATACAGGTTATTAAATAACATATTTAATAGTAAAGCCAGCTTCTAAAATAAAAGTGATAATAAATTTTATAGTGGTTTCGGATTTAGTATCAAGAATAGAAAGAAGATTGAAAGAAACATTACGAGACTTGAGGTAATTAATTAAAATATGACGTTTGGCTTCTAGGGCAGGACAAACAAATAAAATATGGGGGGAGATCACAATAAGCTTAATTCTGATAGAGTGTACAAAAAGGGAAATTATTTAAGCCAAGTTTAAATAAGTGACTAGGTAATAGATTATGTACCATGCAAAGTCGATTAGACTGGACAATAAAAGGTATTAGGCGTAATAAGTCTGTATCTCGAAGCGAACTCCGGGGGCAAATTATTTTCACTATGGGTCAATTTACCACTAGCCACAACTAGAAATTTGTTAGGGCGAGGCGAAGGGTTATAATTATGTCATTATTAGGTCCATCTTATATGATATAAATAGATATAAATTTCCTTGTTGATTTTTAAGAACGTTTTTAGTCGACCTAGTATCTCAAAAAACTCCATTCAATAGTTAGTTTTATCAGGTATGGTACAGAATATTTTTAATAGAACACGTATAAATTGGAAATTTACATTTATACCATTTTTAAAAACCCTATAGCATTTATTTTATTTTTATTACTGTCAGAGAAATTTTTTTTTTTTTTTTTTTTTATTGAGTAAAAAGAGAATCTACAATCTATACAACAAATATGCACATTAATTAGATGAGATAAAATAATACAAAACAAATAACAATGAATATTATGATTTTGGGGAGTTACCCAGTGGTAACACCCAGCACGTGATACGTTATTGACTGTCGGTTAATGTGGTTTTTTTTTTTTTTTTTTTTTTTTTTCAAGACAAAAGGTCCCTGCACCATTTTCTTTTTAACCTTCGTTGAGGGTTATCGGGTAGAGTTTTTGTTGATAGTTTAATAATCAATGGGTTCGTATGTGACTGAAGTTTATTGTGGAATCTAGCATAGTACATTTTGGCAATTTGATTTAAAGTTTGTACTTTAAGATCTTTGTGAAGATTATTGTTCGTTATGTACCAGGGTGCAGAGGAAAGTAGGCGGAGGCAGATGGATTGGAAGGCTTGAATTTTTTTGATGTTGGAGGGTTTTACGGTTCCCCATAACTGTATACCGTATGTCCATAGTGGTTTAAGTAGAGACTTATAAATTAATAATTTGTTATTTATGTTCATTTTAGATCGCAGGAGAGGCCTTAATAAATGAAGTCGGGCGTTTAGGGCTTTACATTTGTTTTTAATATGGGAATTCCAAGTTAGTTTACTATCTAATATAAGGCCTAAGTATTTTACCTCGGAGCAAACAGGGATTGAAATATTGTTCATTGTAACTTGTGGGCGTGTTTCTCTTTTTAGTGTAAATGTAATGAATGAGGACTTAGATTCATTTATTTTGATTTTCCATCGCTTTGTCCATTGATGGATTATATTAATGTGTCTTTGAATCATTTTGGAAGCTGTAGCAGGATTTTCATGAGAAGCCACGATTGCAGTGTCATCAGCGTAGGTACCGAGTTCGGTAAATGATGTTTTGGGTATGTCATGAGTAAATACGTTGTATAGGAAGGGAGCGATGTCGCTGCCCTGGGGAACTCCGGCTAAAATATTAAAATAGTTCGAGTAGCTCGAGTTCTGGCGTACAACGAAGGTTCGGTCGCTCAGGTAGGATTTAATAAGTAGAAAGTAAGGCGCCGGAAGAAATTTTTTTAGTTTAAACAGGAGACCATCGTGCCAGACCCTGTCAAACGCTTGAGATACGTCCAGAAAGGTGGCTGCACAATATTGTTTTTTTTCTAAAGACGAGGAAATGGTATCAACTACGCGATGCAATTGGTGAATGGTGGAGTGGTTTGGCTTGAAGCCAAATTGCGTATCTGGAATAATTTTTGCTTCGGTAGCCAAAGGGAGAAGCCTTTTTAGTAGGATCTTTTCGAACACTTTGGATAAAGTTGGAAGAAGGCTGATAGGGCGGTAAGAGGTTGCTGATTCGGGAGGTTTATTTGGTTTAGGGATAAGTATTATTTCAGAGAATTTCCAGGTTAGTGGGTAGTATGATAGGCGGAACATTGCATTATAGATGTAAGATAATAAGATAATAACTTTTTTTGGTAAGTTTTTGGCAGTTATATTTGAAATCTGATCATAACCCGGAGCTTTTTTTTTATGGAGTTTTTTTATTATAAAGTCGATTTCACCGAGACTAGTAGGTTTTGCTGGAAGAGAAACGGGTAAAGCAGCGTTCAATGATTGATTGATTATTAGATTTTGGTTATTATTTAAAATTATATCATGGGGTGTAAAGATTTTTGATAAGTATTCGCCGAATAAATTTGCTTTATCTATATCAGAAATAGCCCACGAGTTGTCTTCATTGCGCAAAGGAGAAGGAGTTGATTGAGTTTTTAAAATTTTTTTTGTTGCCCTCCAGAGTGAGGAATTTTGCGATGTTAGATTTTGAATATATTTATTATAGGTGGAGGAGCTGTGTTGAAGAAGTGCTTTACTCAATTTGTTTTTTAGTTGATTATAGATAAGTTTATCGGGAGGGTACTTGAGACTTTGCCAGCGAGATCTTGCTTTACGTTTTTCGCGAATGAGGTATTTGATATGATTCGGGAGAGGGTAATAGTTAGTGTGTGTTGAGCTGGGAGTTGTTGCTAATTGTAAGCATTCATGTATATCAGTCGTGAGCTTAAGAATTATATTGTCGATGTCTTCGCTTGATTTTAAAGAGGGATTGAGCTGAGTGCGGGTTTCGATGATTGTTTGGAAAATGGGCCAATCAATTTTTCCAGGTAGTTGAAAATTGTTCATAAGATTATTTGAAGGAGGTATTTTGAGTTCGAGTATGATTGGTGAATGGTCGGATGTAGATCATTAATATTGGAGACGTTGAGATTGTAGTTGCTTGGGACTTTTGCTATAAAAATATCGAGGATATCGGGGCGCCTGTTCTGGTGAGTGGGCCAATACGTTGGCTGAGGGGGTGGTAGAATTTTTATGTTTGTATTTTCTACTGCATGAAAGAGGGTTCTGCCCCTAGTATTGGTTGCAAAGCAGCCCCATGATGAGTGTTTCGCATTGAGATCACCAGCAACGATAAAATATTTTCCTAGACTTTCAAAGAAGTTTATGAAGTTATCTTTAGTAATTTTAGGACCGGGAGGGCAATAGGTAGATGAGAATATCAGATTGGTGTATTTATTTAAGGATACAAGTATGCTGGTTGCTTGAAGATAGGTTTCACTTATTTTAGGAAGTGTAGAGTGAATTAGGCTATTTCTTACTAATATTACTGAGCCAGCGTGAGCCGAGTTGTCCGGATGGTTACTTTGGTACGCTTTGTAACCAAGGATTTTAATATTTTTAGTTGGAGTCAAATGTGATTCAGAAATCATGGCTATATCTATATTATTTTCATTTAGGATTGCTTGAAGTTCTAGTTTATGATGTGTTATGCCGTTTGCGTTCCATGTGAGAAGTTTTAGGTTGAGATTAGTTTCCATTGTTGGAACTTAGTTTGTTTATTAGAGATGTGAGAAGGGTTATTAAAGGAGTGAGGAGTGTTATGAGAGGGGATATTAGCGTTTTGAATTCTGAGATGAACGTTGTTAGTTGGCTTGTTATTAGTTGATTAGGCTGAGTGTCATTAGAATTATTTAGTTTTGAATTATTTGATTGAATACCTTTGACTGTTTGTGAGTATGAAATATGCTGGGTGTCTTTGGGTTTGTTTGGTGACATTGGGGGTGAATTATGAAGATGTTGAGCTTCTTCCTGATGAATTTGACTGGTGGGTTGGTTTTGATGTGTTGTTGAGCTCTCATATTGATTTTTTTTTGAGTTTGTGTTCAGCTGGTGTTTTTTCCGAAGGCGTTGGAGGTCTTTATGGACTGTACAGCCCCTATAGTTTGCCGGATGGGCATTGCCACATAGTGCGCATTTTGCCGGTAGGTCCTTGGATTTGAGGCATACGTCGGAGCTATGGTTATCACCACATCTTACGCATTTATGTTGATGGTTGCAGTATGACTTGGTGTGGCCATACTGTTGGCAACGGTGGCATTGGACAAGATCGCGCCTGATATGAGGAGCTTCTATTTTTACTTTGGTGAAGCAGATATTGTTTAATTTGAATATATCTTGGTTATTTGGTGACGGGTTAAGATCGACAAAGAATAATGGAAGGGGCTCTTTAGTTTGAGCTTTACGAATATTCGTGACGTTTTTTACTAAGAATCCGTTAGATTCGATATCATCTTTGATGTATTCGGTTGGAATTGTATGATGTAGGTTCCTTATAACTACTCTGTAAGATTTTTCCTCATGCGTCTGGTATGTATGGTACTCAAGGTTGCTTTCATTAAGTAATTTTATTACTGCACGGTAAGAATTGACAGATTGGAGGTTTAACTTTATATTTTTCGTTGTGGATTTGCAGAAGAAACTCTCGTTATTTGTTATTGTTCGCAATTTATTACATAGATCGATGTAATTAATCGGAGATGTGATAAAAATTGGTGGTGGAGGAGGAGGTTCTTTGGATTCGACTGGAATTTCGGTGTCCATGATATGTTCTTCAATAGGAGCAATTGGTGAGTAGCGATTAGTGGAGATGTAACTTTTAGATTCATTTGACTTTTTCGTACGAGGTGAAAGGGAATTATTATTAGGTGATCTGATACGTTTGTTTGAATCCGCAACTAATTGCCAATTAAATTCGTTATCTGAACAGTCCGATGGAGTGGTCACTTCTGTTGCGTGTTTGATCGTCTTTGAGAAAGATAACGGTGGTATGCATTTGTTTGTTTTATTTTTGGTGTTGGTTGATGATGAATTGTTGGTATTCATATTGCGAAGTACTTTTGTTTGGGCCACGAGTCACAGCCGGTGGCCGGTGGCCGGCGAGGTGGTAGTGGTGCACGATGTAAGTTTAATTGTTTACTTATATAGGTTTTATATATATATATATATATATATATATATAAATATATTTTTATTGATGTATAAAGAAAAGAAATAATTGAATTGAAGATTGAGAAAAGATTTATTATTTCTTAATTTCATTAAATTTTTAATTGTCACGATAAGCGCGAAGCGATAATGCACGTGTGCGTCGGTCGGCTGCCACGGCGGGACATGGTCAGAGAAATTTAAATAAAATAGTTGACCATTTAATAATCTAAAATAAACAAAACAAAGCTTGGAGTATTATAGAGTTTTTGGTGTAAATAAGACCGCGGTTTCGATTGAAAAAATCATCGAGTCATAATACAGTAAATGAGACAAAATTACGCATGGGATGTTTTGTTCTTTATTTTAAACCGTTATTGTTTTTTGAGAGGAAATATATAACCAGTATAGTTGTAAACTAATGTCTAGATTCTGTGTAGACCATAGAACTAATATTAACATATGACCGGATCTTTCCTTACCCCCACCCACCACACGACTATTGGATTGAGTGTTAATATGACGAGAGAAAGATAGATGAACGGTATGACATTTAATGGAATAAATCAATAAACAATATCATAGAGCGAAGTTTATAATAATATGTTCATGGAGCAAATGCATTGCAGCGCATACAGCGGAAATAGTTCATGACAGCGACAATAAGCATATCATAATTTATACATAGTGTGTATCACGATGGACAACAGAATAGATAAGACTGGGCTCTAGGGTGATAACAGTATGTTTACGAAACCTGCGAAGTATCACTGAAGTTAGTAACGATATCAAGTTTCAGAGATCGGTTTATTTAACACAGGAAGATTGGGGAATGAATATTACTCTCGTTTTTCATTCCATGAAGTAATAACACAACCGCGTTTGCCGGACTCAGGCAAGTCCAACGTTTTGTGAGGTTATGTCGTCCATTTGATTTCTTGTCATCATTCCTTGTTCAGAAATTTTGTGTTGACGACTTACATTCATTTTCGTTAACGTTTTTCATTCTTAAAACATCAACATGGTAAGTATATTTAAAACAAATTAATGTTTATTGAACAAAATGAAAATATTTTATTTAATATTTTACAATTTTCGTAAAATAAAAAGTAAAAAAATAAAAAATTATTTTGTCGCATGTGTTGTACACTTCTACTTAATATAATGTACAATTTTTTCATGTGATTTTTTAATTTAACAAGTAACAACGTTTATCTTAAATATAATTAATTTGTTAGACTCGCAAGCGCCGTAATGGAGGACGATCAAAACACGGACGTGGACATGTTAAGCCCGTGCGCTGCACAAACTGCGCTCGCTGCGTGCCCAAAGACAAGGCAATTAAGAAATTTGTGATTCGTAATATTGTCGAAGCTGCTGCCGTTCGTGATATAACTGATGCTAGTGTATATACATGTATGTATTAGTTTATTAAGTATGTCAAAATTACGTCACTAATTGTATTTTACTTATATAGCTTATCAATTGCCAAAATTATATGCTAAATTACACTATTGTGTTTCTTGCGCTATTCATTCTAAAGTGGTTAGAAACAGGTCTAAGGCTGATCGTCGTATTCGAACTCCACCAAGCCGTAACTTCCCACGCGGGGTAATATTTCTTTGAAATAGTATTTTTTTTTTAAATTAACTATAATTAAATTTAAATGTGTTAAATCTAGTGTGTTTGGTTCTTTATACTGATCATAACTAATTTGACACCATATTTTTATCACACTTAAACAATTGATATTTGTATGTTTTAGGATAACAACCGCCAAGGAGGACAGCCACAAAGAAAGACATAATTCAAAATGTATAATAAAATGCATAATTGTATTGCACCTTCAATTAAGATATAAAAATACATTTTAATTTTGACAAATAATTGTTTTCTGTTAACCTTATTTCAAATAAAATGTCCCATATTTATTCCTACTAAAAAAAATATTTTTAGAATATGGTAAAAATGATCAATACTAAAACTATAGCAAAGTCTTTGTATAAGCTTGACTTTGTATTATTACTTTATTCTGTGGCGTGCAATAGTATTGGAAGTTGGGTATGCGTAAAAAAAATCCCTTATAGAGGTAAATTAAAGAGTAAACAATTAAACAATCTCATGTTTTTATTTTCTATATGCTAAAAGGTAAAAAATTATAATACAGGCTGAAACAATGTGTAAAATAAAAATATTTAAAAATTTGTACCTTACCTGTCGTACTCCCTGAAGGCTTCTACTTGCTCTTACTTCTGGGAATAAAAATAATTTTAAATTAAAACTTAAATGATATCTATCAACTAGATAACATAATGTGATGAAAGTATACACTTTGTGTTTGTGTACAACTACTTATTGCCTATGAGTAGAATTTCTTGTTTTTTATAGAATTAGATATAGAGGTAAAATAGATTTATACGCTATGCTGGTACTATTTTAAAATGGTTCATGTTTTTTACATAGGGCTAATAGAATGGTTGTAACTTATAATCTGACAGAAAATGCTAATTATCTTAATTTTTTTTTGATTTAATTATTTTCCAGATTCTATTTGTCTACACTTTTTAAAGCTTTTTCATAATCAATAGCTGAATTTAATAAAATTACTTTAAATAGAATGTTAAGATAATTGTAAATATAGAGAATGTGTTTAAATAAATACTTTATTCAAATCCAATGGTTAATATTAGGTTTTTATTAGGTAAATTCAATTATAAATAGCTTTTTCATAAAATAATATTTTTTATTCAATTACTAACATGAATTTATTTTTCAAGGATAGAAATAGGATTTCTTACAAATTAAAACAAAAATATTTTTAACATATATATCCCGTATATTGTATAAAAAAAAATACCTTTTAAATGGACTATGGGATAAAAATCCTTCAACAATAATTATATATAAATACACAGTCATGGTTATCTTAAATATTATTTAAAACTAATTTTGTGCATAACACCTTAATTACAATATTCACAAAACAAATTTGTGAAAATATAATTATTTTTGCTAGTGATATATTTCACTATTTTTTATCATCGATTAATGCATTTGTAGCTTCCTTAAGTGTCTTCTCCATAAGTTTGCCAGTATTACAGAAACCATGTTTGGTTTTTCCAAATGAATTGGGTCCTGCTGACGTGGGTGTATCCCTACCAATATTTCTCATTCGCATTCTAGCTTCTTTAGGCATTTCTTCAGGTTCTTCATCACTAACATCGCCAAATACTGCTGCAACTGATTTGGATGCTGGTTTAGGAAGGACAGGTGGTTCTTTCTATGAAATATATTGAATTGTAAGATGCTATCAAATATTATATGGTTTAAAATTATTTGGTTTATACAAATTATACAACGTTTTAAATGCTATCTATACTTACAGTTGCAGGAGTGTTTAAAGTTATCTTGATGCCAGTTTTTGTTGAAAGAGGTTTCATTATACCAAATGATAATTTTTGTTTCTTGTCCGATTGTTTTTCTTTACCATCATTATCTATATAAAAATAATATTGAATATGAATGTTTAAATACATACAAATAAATTTACCTTTGATGGAACTTTCAAATTCAGTTGATAGTCGTTTAGACATTATTGAATACTTACTTATTCAAAATGTCAGTTAGTAACACATATGAATTTATTAATAATGTTAAATAAAACACTGTAATTTAACTAAACAAAAATTTTACTGCATAAAGTGGAATATTTATTTCAACTAATATAAGCACTACTCATTGTTTAAATTTAAAAAAAATAAAAATTACAATTCGTGTTCCAAATCTAAACGTTGTTATCATTACATTATCATTTTATGAAAAACGTAATTGTACGAGGTTTATAGATAGTATCAAATACTATAAATTAATTTAATTTGTGGTATATGATAGTATCTATAAACTTTAATGTTCGTATACCAGCAAAGTGGTAACTGGAAAATTTAATTAATTATGTCCATATTTTTAAAAAAAAAATATATAATATTACGATATTATTTATACGACCGACGTCTCCCGCAAAGTAGGATTAAGAGATTGGGATATTGGGATGTTTGGATAGAGTCGTCAGTAAACGAGGACCGGAGATCGTGAAGGGACACATCTTATAAACACAAATAAATTTCGCTCGCTCATTACGCTACACCCGATATCGGAATTACTATTACTATCGGACTCCGAAAACACATTTTTGTTATATTGCTCGTTAGAAAGATGTCAAATACCATTCTGGCGGCCTATTAACTGTGAATTACATAGAGAACACATTCGCATTTACTCCATTAGTCATTACCATTTCGACTTCAAAACATCAAATTATATTTTTCTTTTTTCTTTAAAATAAAACTTGTATTTAAAAGAATTATTTAAAAAAAAAAAATAAAATTACTGTACTGTAAACGGATATAAATATTATTAACTGTAGATTAACTCAGACTGTTTTTATTTTGGCATTCAATGTAATCTGAACTATATATTTAAGTACTTAACATATATACCGTTTAAATGTTTATAACAAAAACACAAAATGCAGATTTATATCTGAAACTCAATTACAAGTAAAACAAATTGTGAATACAATGGACCTACAAATATGTCCATACTCCCATAAGCACAACTTATAATAAGCATTTTTGAAATGCAAAAAAAAAATGTTTTCACATTAAAAGGATCAAAACTAATAAAAACTAAAAAAATCTCAATTAACAGAATATAAACTGTATCATGTTTAGAAAGTGTTAACATAAGTATTCAGGTCACTATGAATATTTTGAGATAAATCAAAGAAGTAAAAAAAAACAATATTGAAATATTCTACAAAGAAAATCATAAAATCAGTAATTAGTAAGTTGAAGTTAGGTGACCACAGATAAGGAGAAGTTACTCTTCTGCTAGTTATTTTGCTTAATGTTTATGTTTGGAGATCAAGATTTTCACTGATATTTTTAAAATTTTTGAAAATAGTGCGTCGGCTTATAAGTTGGTTTGCTGGTAGAGTATTATGTAGTATATATTATTGGAGATATGATCTGGTAAATTTTTAATTTTATATATGTATTGAGTCTACAATTTTGACGTCTATGTTCCAGAGGAGGTTTACCTGCATTGCACAGGATACTATGATCCGGACTTGTCCTACAAGCTCCAGTTGCCAAATGTATACCTTGATTATGGATGTGAATAATTGTGTTCAGTAAAAATAATATATTGTACAAATTCACATCAAACAAAAGAATATTTAAAATTAACACACATCTTTTACTAATGAAATCTAGTTTATTTTTTGGTAAAATGTTATATAATGTAGAAATTATATTTGAATTTTGCTGTAATAATCAGATTAATCTAAACTATTAATGGAACAATTTTAATACTTTATCAACTAATAAAATCAATGAAATTCAATTAGAATATTGATATTTAATAGTAATTTTTCGTGTCTAAGATTTATGTAAGTATATTAGGAAAGTAATTATAAATAAGTAATTTTTTATATAAAAAAAAAAAAGAAATGCTTAAAATTTAATCCTTATGTTCAAACAGCCAAAAAGAGTCACAACACACATCGTCGTACTCATTAGATATGCGTCATTTAGGAGGTTCCAATGTAGCTGAACCAAAGTCAGTCATATGTGGAAATTTCACTTTCATCCTATCCAACTCATCTTGGGCCCACATTATAAGCTTCATGAGATTGTAAAGTTTAGGTGTGATAGTTGGTTGATTATGAAATCTCAAAATAGCTG
Organism: Tuberolachnus salignus; assembly: GCA_956483605.1. Classification (NCBI taxonomy): domain Eukaryota; kingdom Metazoa; phylum Arthropoda; class Insecta; order Hemiptera; family Aphididae; genus Tuberolachnus; species Tuberolachnus salignus. The sequence continues at coordinate 15,882,976 of OY101437.1, forward strand.
CATTTAACTCGCTGGATACCTGAAAATTTGAATAAAAAATAACAAGATTTATTTAAATTTACTTTAGTTTTTGTAATAAAAATTTTACTTTTTGCCGGTGTGTAGTTTGAAGAAGATCAGCAAACGGGCTCTTTTGAGGTTCTTCAAATGCCAATAATGCAAGTGTTCTTTCAAGTTCTGTTAGTATAGTAGGATTGCCCTCTCCTACTTCTGAAAGCTTAGCTTGGGCAAATACAAGTGCTTCTTCAATGTTACCTTCTTTGATTAACTCAATAAGATGCAATTGCTATACAAATAATTTAACAAATGTAAATAAATATCAATGTACACTAATTCTTTTAGAGATTAAAAATCTTTAGTAATTTTATATAGTTAGTAAAAGGAATCATAATGAAGCTGAGACATTTTTTGACTTGAAAGTTCAATCAAAATTTATCAACAGCTGATAGAGAGATTGTAAAACATTTAAAATGTGTAATAAAAGAATTATTATGAACTTATTAACTATATTTCTAATAATGATAAATTAAAAACAGTTCTAATTCTATAAAATTATACAAAAAAATGTAAACCTGTAAATGAAAGTATAAATCACGATCATCATCTAGTAGTCCAGGGTACAATTGATTGATAAGTGTGATGGCTTCTTGCATCTTTCCCGATTGTACAGCTTCAATAACTTTAATGCGGTTACCCAATGTGTTCAACTTAAGTGGAGAACTAATGCCTGCTTCTTGTTCAAATTTTTCTGCTGCTTCTTTAAATCCTTCTATAATATTTAGAATGCACACACGTTAATAAAGTAAATAAATTACCAAATATCAATTTCATATAAATATTTTTTACATACCAGAAACTAAATAGTTCATGATCAGTTTATTCATGTCTTTTCGATTGACTTTCATATTTTCGATCCGACTTAGCCAATCTAACTTTGTCATGTTTGGCTGAGTTGGTGGTGAATAGCTCATGATGGGTTTATTAAATTTACAATGTATGTTAAATCAATACTGGCCACCGAAAAAAAAAAATTTTTTTACTAAGTATCACGATATTAATGCCAAAGGTTGTGATACGAACAAATGAAGTATATGTGGTAACAGTAAAATAATGATAACAACCATAGACCTATAGGCTTATAACCATGGACCATCAATGCTATCTTAACATTACTATCATTAACACATCTCTTGTCTATACATTAGCCCAATCTATAGCTGTGATTAGCATTAATAATATTGAAAACAGAGAAAGTTGAGAACTTTTTATTTATATAATTCTTTATGGGTTAAAACTTTTAGAATATTAAAATGGACAAACTAACTGTTATATCAGGAACTCTGTTCTTATTGGCAGATGTTTTTGCAATCATCAGTTTGGCTATGCCAGATTGGATCATTACAGATGTTGGAGGTAATTATTAAAAATTAGACTAATTTGAATTTTATAACTTTGCTAGTTTATTAAATTAGATATTTATTCTGACAACCAACTTAAAAGATAATATAAGGACCCATATTGGTTTATAGGTGATACCAGATTAGGTTTGATGTGGACATGTATGACACTTTACAATAGGCCACAAGTATGCTTCACTCCTGATCTAAGACTTGAATGGTTATTAGCCTTGGTAAGTATTTTTATCGGGTGCATATGTATTACTACCACCATCATTTTACTGGCTTCCTCTCATTGGGATCGTAACGTCATACCATATGCTCGTTGGGTGGGATTTACTGCAAGTAAGATAAACTGAATTTTCATCCAAGTATAATTTCATTAATAACTAAATGTTTTTCAGTGGTATTATTTTGCTTTGCTGCTGTCGTATTTCCAATGGGTTTTCACATACCAGAAATTGGTGGTCAACCATATCAACTTCCGAATAGTCATCAAGTGGGAATGTCATACATTTTATTTGTTTTGTCACTCTGGGTGACTGTAATATCAGAATTATTTGCTGGAAAAGTGTGTTTGCCTCATTTTTAAAATTATTAGAATATTTTTGAACTTTAGTTATAAACTTTTTGATCTCAATTTTGTTTACAAAATAAATTATTTATATAATTAACTTGAATATTTTGTTAATCATCAATACGCATAAGGATGACATGTAAATAGTATACATTTTCTTACTATTAATTATAGAAATCTCATTATATAATAAATTTGTAATGAATTTTTTTAAAAATTGGTGTTCTTAATACCTAAAAACAATGAAACTGACAATTTTAATTTGCATAAAAAATGTATATTTATAATAGAGATGGGCCATACTCAATATTGGTGGTATAAGTTTTATTAAAAATATATATTTGACAGAATATTTTAGAGAAAAATGTCTATACTGAATCTGAAATATGAACAAATTGTGTTTTCAACAGATAAATCAGTTAACTTCATTATTAACTCGTGGTTTTCGATTTAAAATATTGAATTTCAGTTGTAAACCAGTAAAAATGGGCATCAGCCCATTCCTAATTTATAGTAAATATAATATGAAATTAAAGATAATTTTATTGTTTAGCCAAGAACGATTTAATACTTAAAGATTTGGTTTATTTTTTTATGAATAGAGTAATATGAATGTTTTTAAGAGGATGTTGAAGGTGAAGGCAAGTATACGTACCCACGCCTATTACTTTAAAGATGCCGGAATTGGTCAACAGTGTTCGTTTTATCATCTTTATTATGTTTAATTACCTTAAAATATATTATACTGTAAATATTGTGATATCAAATTTATATTAATTTATGCCCTCATGGCAAAATTTGTAATCAATAAATAGATTATAAAATACATATACTATCAGCTTGAATCATATTAATAATATAATTTGATGTGTAATAAAATTGTAGAATTTTCATTTATGGCGATCAAATATTTACTATAGATACATATAGACCTCAAAAGAAAGTGAAATTATTTGGTGAATATATAATTTATTTTTCTAAATAAAAATTAATTTTATTATACTCATATGAAATTATTATTTTATGATTCAAATTGTTTATGGAACATTTTTGGGATGAAATAGAAAATAATATAAATTCAATAATTATTCTTACAAAATTAAATTATAATTAGATGTCAAAAATTATTTGTTTAATATAAATACATTTAAGGATTTTATAACAAATGATAGACAACTTGAGTATCATTTTAATCCCAATATTTGATTAGTCCATCCCATCCAGCAGTTGCAACTTTACTAGGTTCATGTGGGTGCCAGAGTGCTGCAATGCATACATTATCATGCGCTTTCCATTTTGTATATAATCGGCTTGTCTTCCAATCCCAAATAAATACTTTTCCATCTGCATCTCCCGAAATCAGATAACTTAAAACAAAATAATTCATAATATTAATTATCATTAAATATTATAATAATGTATAATTATTACTTATTAGTTATTTTTACCTCATGTCTGGTGAAAAATCTAATGAACAAGCATATCCAGCTACCATATGCCCAGAAAAAATTTTTTTTCTGTTCATTTTAAAACGATTCATTGCAGAAAATATAACTACTTTATTATCCATACTTTGACATGCAAGCCACTTTTTATTTGGTGCAATTGTTACACTTGGCATTGAATGCATACTTGGATCAGCTATATACTTCATATCTACTGGTATATCCCTAAAAATATAAAAGAATATCTAGTAAAAATGTATATAATTAAAGCAATAATTTATTAAAACAATGTTATGTAAATACCATTCCCAAACACGGAGACTTTTGTCATCAGATGTTGTTACAAATCTTCTATTTTCATCAACAAATGTGATACTATTTACTGCTCCTAAATGTCGTTCATATTCTTGAACAATATTTCCTGATCTAGTATCCCACTAAAATGTAGTACAATTATATAAGTAATAAAATTAATTGGACTTATTTTTATAAAAGGAAACATTATTATAAAAATATATTTCACTTACACAAACAATTTTTTTATCAGCAGTACCAGCAACAAATAAATGTTGTTTTTCTTCTTCAGGATTGAATTTTACACAATATAGAACTTTATGGTTAGTAAAACTTTTTATACAATCTCCTGTTTCGGTATCCCATAATTTTACATACCGATCATACGCTAAATGAAAAAAAAAAAAAAAAGTTAAACAAAGTATTATAGATCTTTAATTTAGTGTAATAGTGTACCAGCTGATAAAAATTTAGTTCCTTTATTGTTGAAACATGTGTCTCTAACTGCTTGAGTATGACCTATATATGTTCGAATACACTTTCTGTCTCTATACACATCCCATAACTAAACAAATAATATCCATTTTAAATACTTTTTATGTATCTAATTAATTATTTTTCAATAATAAACAATGATAGACAAAATAATACCTTAACTCTACAGTCCATACTGCAGGACATAAGTAAATGTGCAGATCTTGGGAACCACCTAATGACCGATACAGCTTTAGTATGACCCTGCCATGTATGTATATGGGTTTTAGGAAGAAAACATCTATCAGGTGGTGCATTTGATTTTAGATTAACACCTACATCTTGTGGTATATGCAAGAATGAACGCCCTTGATAGTCGACAGGATCTTTAACTGTGAAAAATAAATAAATAATTTTTGAAATTCTATTAAATTTGATTAAATTGAATTCAACAAAAAAATTACTATGAAGTATAGATTTTTCTTTGAAACTTTTATCTTCTACTTTTTTGCCACGTTTATTTTTCTTAGCAAGGAATTCTTCAATAGCAGCTGCATCTTCCTAAAGTCAATAAGTAATACCAGTTACTTGTTACCAAATGGTGAAATTTAAAATATGAAAACATTTGGTAGTAATTCTGCAACCTTTTGTTTTCAATAATAGAGCTAATAAAATTGAGAAGTCTTAATACATTAATTAAATATTCTGTTTTTATTTAGTCATTGATGTGTGGAGTTAAACATATGATATAGATGCAGTGTAAAATAATGTTACAATTTATTATACATAAATTAGAAAATAATTATATAGTGGTGAAAGTTTAAATTTATTAGCTATTTAATAGCCCCTGTGAGAGAGGGCTAGAATACACCCATGATATTCCATGCCGGCGTAAAAGGTGGACCAAGCAATAGGCAGCAGTAGCAACCCTTAGAAATAAAAGATGGTACTGTAATGCAGAAGGCAATGGCAAACCACTGCATTAATTTCCCAAACAATCAAGCAGTGAAAGTTAAATGTAAGAATGATAAAGAATTAGATTATGGGATTCAGAGCCAAGAGTCTGGCAGGAGAATTGCTTTTTAGATCATCAGTCAGTGAAATCTACACTAAAGCTAAAGACAAAATATTAAAAATAAACATATTCAAATTAAATAAGGAATGTGGAATGTAAGAACGTTGCTAAGATTTTCCTGATTTGAAGAACTTAAACAAAACATGATATTTTAAGAACTAGATGTGGTGATAAGGGAGATTTCTAGAATGATAATTTTAGGTTGTACATAGTGAAGATCAACATGGTAAAAACAAAGTTGGAATATTACTCATAAAATTTACACAAGCCCCAGTTATCTTATCATGGTAGTCATTGAGGTTTATTTTCCGACGACAGGTAGTAAAAATGAAGAAATTGAATGAGTGTATAACTCTCTGGAGGAACTGGTAGGAATAACTTAAGACTATGAAAATATAATTATTATGGGTGATTACGAATATTATATTATTATGGATAAAAACTGATTTTGTTTTTTTGTTTTAATTCAGTAAGAAATATATGAAAAATACCGGAATGTTCTATTTCTGCAAGTATTTTCTATATTTATATATTGGCTCTTTTAGAACTAAATTACTCTATATAATATAGATCCTACCTTCCTGTTTTTCCTTACAATTGCCTACCTATGAGCAATATTATTTCTTTTTATTTATGAATTTCAATAATTCAACAATAGCAAACACAGTCTTATATTTGTCATATTACTGTTACTACTATAGTTAAATGCAAATTTTAACTTACTCCTTCTGGTTTGGCAATTTTTTGTTCATCAACATAACATCCCCAAGGTCCAAGGTAACCATCAATATCTTCTGGGTTGTCATTCTTATGTCTCTTTCTTTTATCAGCTAGTCTTTTCGGTGCTGATTCAAAAACTGTTTTGAATTCCTCAGTATCATCAGGTTTACGGCCAATAACTTCAGTAGAATCAACTGTAGGATCCAACGCATAACCTAATCCATACAAATTACTTATGATTGTATAAAGTACTTACATAGGCTAGAGGTTGGGTTATGCCATAGGGTGTAAAAAAGTAGACATAATTCCTATAAGAGTTGTACTGTATTTTAGAAACACCTCATTGTATTTTCCAAACACAATTTTTGTAAAACTGTGGTCTAAAAAACATTTACAGACCAAAAATTAAATAACTTCCTTGCACCCCTCAAATTACACAAATTATTTCAATATATAGTAATATTAGTTTTGAACCATGTGTCATAATGCCAAATGTTTCATCTAGATGTATAAGTTAGTGATTTTAACATACCAAAACTATGAAATGTTCTTCGCTGAGTTTCAAACATAAAATCACTAATATGTGCTTTTTCAACAAATCCAGTCATCATGTTTTTTGGGGCTTTTTGTTGTTGTGTTAAAAATGGATTTTCTGGGCCTGCAACGGGTGTAAAAAGTTCTTCATATTTCATATTTCGAGTGATTTCTTTGGTTCCAACATCAAGATACTGCACTGATGTATCATGACCCTAATATATAGATACAACAAATATAGTAGAATATATTTGATTTCATATATATAAGGTTTATAATTCTATGATTATTAACAACTACTTATCAATAAGTATTAAATGTTTTATAATTATTTATAAATTATAATGTAATATCTTATAAAATACATTATGATCAAAATATCAGAAAATACTAGTAATGTATAGTACATACTTTTAGATATAGGTAATCAATATACCATTCTAAACCATTAATTTAATTAATCACCACTATACAAGTAATGCTCTAAATCCTATGTGTCAAAGTAAAAATCTCCTACCAGGAATTATTATATATAGACAGTAAAAGAAAAAAACTTAATTTCATATAAATATTTTCAATATGGCTGAGCGAAAAAAATATAAGTAGTGGCGAATTCAATATGCCTGTTTGATATAACTGACTAATAAAAGTCCAAATGCTAAAATTTGATACAAAATTAAACTATCATAAACACAATAGAAAAAAAAATTGTTCTATAAAATTATTTTAGTTTTCCTAAACTAGGTTGAATCCGTTTGGTTATTAAAATAAATACTTTTATTCTATTTTCTACATACTGGAGGTAAAACATCTGGTGCTGCATTCACTGCAAACTTTTTGCTTAATTCATTAACATTAATCAAATTGTCAACAAATGAATTTGGCTGTATACTTTCTAAAGGTCCATCTTCATCACTACTACTGCCATAGTCTTTAATATTTAACATATTTTCTTTTTTTAGGTACTTTTTTATGTGCCTAAAAAGTAAACATAAAACCATTACACATGTACCCAAATGTATAATTTGCTGTATTGTTATATATATTTGTTGATTTCTAACTATACCATAGAATATAATACTACTAACTTTGTAACTACAACTCAGTTACTTACTGTGAAATGTAAAATTGTATTACTATTTTGTACAAATTTGGTTATTTAATATAAGAAATTTATATTATTATTGTTATTTTATCATGTTATTTACTAAACTGTGATAATCAATGTAATCGCGATGTATTATCATAAATCGACAACAAATTACAGTGACACCTTACGTAAAAACTAAAATCTCAAATGTTTTAGCGGGAAAATTATAATCACATTTTGTTATAATAAATCACTTTAGTCAATCCCAAATACCTACATTTTAAATTTATTTTATTTACAAGGGGTATTTGATTTTCAGTAGTTGGTTAATATTGATTAGCCAGTTTTTTATATTTATACAATTTATAACACATTAAACGATATTCGAAATTATTACTATAATATGTAGTTTACTTTTAAGTTTTGTAATAATATAAATATGGAGTCGAATATCACTATATAAAAATCGAAATAAAAATGGGCGATACTTCTTTTACGAATATGGACCATTTAATTGAACGAGCACAAGGCTCATTAGACCGTGTTTTACAATCGAGAGGTAGGTATACACTATTTATCTGTATGATATGCACCACAATTAACCGACAATACTAGAATAGGGTCCTGGAGGTTGGTTGGTGTGCAAAGTTTCTTTTGTACGGTTTAAAAAAAAATAATTACTTATAAATAATATATACCTGTAATAAAGCTGAAAAATCGTTAATGTGTGCAATGTACTGTGTATTTTGTGAAAATAATTATAAAATCTTACTATATCTGTATTTTTTTTTTTTAATTGTATATTTTTCAGTAACTATTGCGAGTAACAGTATAGAGATATATTCATTGTTTGAACATATGCATATAGCTTTAATACAAACTGCAAATGATGATCCTAATTTTATTAGTATCATAACTAACAGAGATTCAGAAGAAGATTCAAGTGATCCAACAATGGAATCTCTACTTCGAGAAATTAATGAGCTCATAATTAAAATTGATGAAATTATAGGTTAGATTATTTATTTGGATTAAAAAAAATAATAATAATGAAAACAATGAAACTTAATTGCAAATTTAGAAAAATAAATTTTTTGATTTAAATTTTATAGCTAATAATATGAGTTTCTTCAACAATGAAATTTTCAAGCTATAAACAAAATCAAGTACTAACTTTTTTTTTTTTGGAATATATATTGGAGCCCATTAGAACCCTGCATAGGACTTTCTATTTTAAGTCCAAAAAGTTCTAGGCCTGAAATAAAAACTATTGGTCAATTATGTTGAATGTCAAGCCCAGCCTGAATCACATTATTTAAAAATATATCCAGGCCACATTTATATGCCAATGCTTGTCTAACTAAGCAGTCCAACTTGAAAATTGTCTTTATTAGATATAAATTTATTTATTTTTACAGTGTTAGGTAGTATAACTATAATTATTTTAAAAAAAAATTAGTTCAGTTGTTAATACTCTAAAGTATAAATATATATAAAATACAGGATAAATTTTCTTTATTATTTTTTATTTGTTCACCTTAGTTATACTATTATTTGATGACAATTCTTAAAATTAAAATCAATAATTTATAAATACAATTTTTGGCAAAAGTAGTCTAAAAACATTTACATACCAAAAATCGAATAAATTCCTTGTAACATTCAAAAATTAATAAAAGGTAATGTAAAATTTGTTTGAAACATCTAAAATCTTTAAACTAAATACATTAAAATTATATTTATTTGAGTTATTATTTTTCATAAAAAATACATATCAAGGTTTTGTAATTTTAAAAATAAATATAATATAAATTTACTAAGGGATAAAAAGAGTCTGAAGGATATTAAAAATTATTTTCCTATACATTCTTAATATTAATAACAATATATTACTAGATATTATTCTAGGGTCTTTTTATGTGTGCTCCAACCATGGAAACATTTTGTAAATCTACGTGATTCTTTGTTTTTCAATGCCAACATTAACTTTCGAGGTTTTTCTGGTTGTTTTACTCTTAAATGTTGAATATAAACCTGTAAAAATAAATATAACAATTATACTATATTTTACATTTTAATAATTTTATTAAAGCAAATAATTGAAATACACTGATTCTTTTATCACAATCTATCTTTGAACATTTTAAGTAAATAGATTTGAAAAAATAATATTTGTCTAAAATGTAGATATTAATACACCTAACAGTTAATTATTTTCTATAATTGAATATAATTATCTGAAATAACTTACTTGAGCAGATTTATATGCTAATTTTATTTCAACTTCACTACTTCTAGCACCAAGCCATAAAAATACTTGATCTCCATTGTCCAAAATCATTATGTCATCATCAGCTAAATCATCCTAAAATGTATAACTGTTCATAATTTCATAATCCAATATGAACAATAAAAGATGATAGAATAATATAATTTTATATAAATTCTTTTAACAATTTGTATTTGTTTCTTACAATTAAATTTCATAATTGGGCTGATATACTATAGTAAATGTAATAATATATAGAATGGATACAACTTATTATTTTTGTAACATTAATTGTGGAAGTGGTTTTTCATATTAAAATAATAAGCACACAGCTAGAGGTTGGCAATATGGACAATAATTTCTTTTTTGAATCATGTATATTACCTAGTAGTTATTACAGAGGACACACAATTGTATTTTGTAAAATGCTTAATGAAGGTTAGATACAGTACTACAAATAATTTTTTGGTGTTTTTAGACTTGGTTGTATTATTTGGTATGTGATATTAGAATATTTTAAAACTACCTGACAAAAGTCTGAACATTTTTCTGATATAGTGAAATATCCTTTTTCGTTTGAACAACGGAATAGTCTTGTAAATTTCATATATTCCGCATCTCGTTCATATGGATTCTCACCACCTAAAGCTACCCAAAAAAAGTTATTGGGTTCTTCACCTTCATTAATCACTTGTAAACTAGTCCATGCCTAATAAAACAATATAATATTAAATATTATACTTATTATATTTATATAAATTCTTTTAAAACTTACATCATTAAACATATCATCTGCAATTGCTTCAGCAAGTTTTATATCTTCTGGGTCAGATTTTGATCCAACCCACAAATATACAATGCCATTAGTATCTTCTTGATCAAATTTAACTTTTAAAATATAGCTGTATATTAACATTTAAAATCATTACTTAAAAATAATTCAATAACAAAATATAAAATAATTTACCAAAACGCTGAATTTAAATGTCTTGCATCTGGTTTGATTTCAATAAGACGAGAATAGAGTGCACTACCATTTGACCTTAAATGATATAGTTGAACTGGTGGTAGTTTTTCTTTTCTTTTCCCAGAATGTATTACAAATTTTCTTTTGAAATGTGACAAAAATTTAATATTTTCTTGTTGCTGATGCGTACGAATAACTTCTAGTTTTTCTCCAAGCATAGCTTTAAATTGCTTCTCTAAACTAAAAAATTAAGTGGCATTAAATTGAATTTTGAAGTAAAATAAAAATGTTACATTATTTTAAGTACCTAAATGTGAATGTTAGCCAACCCATATTTGAGGCTTCTCGACCTTGCCAGAAATATACCACACATTGAAAATCTTCATCTTGTTGACCATCTGATACATCTTCATTTAATTCATCATCATCAACAGGTACCCAATATCGGCACAAGAATACATAACAATCTTTACTATAAAATTGCCCTAATTCATCTTCTGGTAACCTTACAAATTTCTTTCCTTCCAAAACAAAAGATTCCATTTGATCTAAATCATCATTCCAGTCTTGCATCAATTGTAAAGCTTCATTAAATAACATTGGTGGTTGACGTGGAGTAAATAAAGCTGCTAAATCATGCTAAAATCAGAGAAAGGGATAAGTTATTGATTAAATAAAATATGTTTTGCAATGATTACTTTGGTTTCTTGCTTCATAGCCCATTTTGTTAGATCAGCACCAGTTTTTTGCACAGACTCAGCAGTTCGAGTAAAATCAACAGCAATTACTTCTTCCCAACCAATAAATCTTATTTTAAAAATCTGAGGTTCAGTTCCTTCTTGAATTCGCATTGTTAATGCATAATCAGGCCGTTCAATCATAGAAAATAATTCTTGGGATAATTTGACAGCTGCTGCTCTTACCAACCGTGTTGATTTTTTTCCAAACCTTTATTTAAATATAAAAATCACATTGTAATTAAATTAATCAGCTATTCTTTGAATAGGGCTGTTCTTAAATTATCCTGTTAAGTGTTTGTTAACGTAGGCAAACAGCTAAATTCAACAGTTAACACACACTTTACAGGACATTATAAGAACGATCCATAGTTTTAACAATTATAATATCTTACCAAACATATAGATCAGTAGATGAATCAAGTATATACACATTTTTAGAATTTAAAAGAGAATGTTCTAATATATTATGAGCTATTTCAACTTGAGGCAGTTCTAAGTATCCCATACCTAATTTTACTTGATATAGACGAGGACACGGAGGTTCAAAATTTTGATTTACATTTGCCTAACATAAAATAAAGAGAAAATATTAAAATATTAGGTTTTAATTTCTAACTAAAAATATTACTGTTTCAACAAAAAAGTTATGTAATAAACAAATATATAATAGTATAATATATAATCAGACAGTTATTTGTATAATTAAAATAAGATACAGAAGGTAAGCTTAAGAATAGTATAATTACAAAACTAATAATATCAGCTATATTAATAATTATAATTTATAAAGGAGATACTACTTACTTGAACATCAACAATAGAATCAAATGTATCATCCATATCTAAAAAATCGCGAAATTCTCTACTTTCTTCACCAAATTCTTCAATTATTATTTCTGCACTATTTTTCCTTTCATTTTTGTTAATTTTTTCTGCTAATAATCTTTAGACATTGTATTAAGAGTTAGACTCTTGATATTTTTATTATTTTTTAATTAAACAACATTACCTTGCTTTAGATTTCAGAGTATTTTTCGCTTTAGAACCTTGCCATAAAAAAATTGTTAAACCAGCATCCAAAATAAATACATATCCAATATCTAAAGATGTAAAACATAATTGTACTGGTTCTAAATGAACAGATGTTCCATGAGCATGTACTCTAAACATACGAGCAACATAAGTCTGAAATTACATACAAAAAAAATTGAATTATATATTTCAATTGACAAAAAACAACATACAATATCTTCAACCGTATAAAATCCACTAGCTGTACGCCCTCCATCAATATAAACTAATGGTGAGTTAAATAATGATAAAAACTCTTCTGATTCTTCACCTAATTCTTCACGTATAGTTCTACATTCTGCTCCCAAAAAATTTCTTAAATTAACAGCATGTATAGCAGCACATGCCCTTTTGTCAAGCTATATGTAAACATTATAATAATTTGCAAAGTCAATTTATAATTTTATTATTTATAATCATAAATTTTACAAACCGAAGCATTATCACCAATCCAGAAATAAATCTTCCAACATAAACTATCAGATGACAAATTAACAGTTGTATGTAAAACAATGTAGCAATCTCCTCTATATAGTTTTCCATAAGCTACTTCATCAACCAAATTTGGTAAAAAATTTTCTATTTCCCAAACACTAAGGCCTGGAAGTCTACCGGTCCCTTCTTCAAATAACTCACCATAATCAACTGCAGGCTTTTCTAAACCTTCATCCCATCGTTTAGGTCTGAAATATTAGTATATGTTAATATAAATATATATTACTAATCTAAAATATTTTAAATTACTTTAATGACTCTACTTTAACACAATCATCAAAAGTTTCATTGTTTTTATCATTTGCTATATCTTGCATACCCTATAAACAATTAAACCATACTTATTTACGTAGTTGTATATAGAATAAATGTGGAAATTATAATAGCCTCTATGTCTATAATATATTATTTAATGAATATAATTATTGACATTTAGTATGTATAGAACAGATCAATCATATTTTCTTACAAAAAATGATAAACACTCTGGGCTAGAGCCCAATTGAATGTAGGTATAATATTTTGAATTGACTTTTATCAGGTCTGTGTATAATTTTAGTGCTTTGGAAAAGCGTAATCTCTTAATTCTTAAGTTCTAAGCATAACTTAATTCCTAGACAAAAATGCTTACATTGTATACATTTAAGTAGGTTGTAATTTGATATCATAAGTACAAAATGTATTTAATTATACATCCAAATTAATATTTGGGTTTAAATATGTCAAATTATTAGCTATTTCAATATATATAAAACAAATAAAAATAATCAGACAAAATATGTACGTACAAGGATTTCTGGATTATATTTACTATTATATATGATTGTATAAAGTCAAAATTATAATCTCCCACCTACATTATTATTTATTTTTTAGTTTAAATAATTAAAGAAAGTTGTTTTAAAAATGAGCAGTTAGTAAATATATTGAAATGATTATTATGTAATATTTAAGATTCAATAGATCAGGCGTTAAAAATAATCGTCCACCTTAAATAAAGATATCATTAAAAATGTACACATCTAATAGTTTGTATAGCTGTTATTTACATGTTAACCAAACATAATCAGTGAATCAGAAATTGTTTAATTGAATTAGTAAGCTTGAATCATTCAGTTAAGTCAACCATAAGTTTGAAAAATATTTACTCTGCATAGTAAGGGATTATTTTTTTTTTTTAATAAAATGTTTAAAAAATCACAATATTCTATTAAAAATAGCTTAATAATCTTTAAATTATTTGTATAGTTATAAATAAATAAAAAAGTTTATATATATTAACTCTTGTTTTGAAAAATGTTTACCCCACATAAAAATAACAATTGTTAGTAATTTATATCTTATAATTAATATTAAATATATCTAAATACTTTAAGAATTTTTGCTTGTTTTTCTTCCTCATGGTCTCTTTTACTTCTTCGTAATCTTAGTTTCCGTGCTATTGGATCACGACTAGATGCTATAAAACCCAACAACAAAAATCATAAATTATTTATAAACGCTAATTTTCTATATTAAAATAAAAACTACTTTGAGATGGCTGTATAGAGTTAGGCACTATAGCTCCAGCAAGTCTTAGTTGATTTTGTAAAGAGAAATCTATATTATAGAATTGTAAGCCATCTGTTGCCATACTAGTTGGTTTTGGTGGCATAATTAAGTCTGGGTTATTACTTAAATCAAGTACTTCTATATCTTTTAATAAATGGATCGTATCAGGTAAAGTTATTAATTTATTAGAACCAAGTAATAACTTTTTAAGGCTACCACATCTACAAAAAAAAAAAAATATAAGATATTCATTTTGTTAAATAGGTATGTATAATTATATTTTCAAATAAAAAAATAATAATAATAACTTACCTGCATACACCTTCGGGGATCATTTCCAAAAGATTACCACATGCAGAAAAAACTTCTAAAGCAGATAATTTGCCAATTCCTGATGGGATACCATCAAAATCTAGTTTATTGTAGTTCACATATAATCGTTTAAGTGATGATAATTTACAAAGTGAGGCAGGAAGTGACGTTAATTCATTATCAGAAAGTTGAAGAACTTCAATTTCTTGCCAAACCTCTAAGAAAAAATTGAAAAATAATTATGAATTTAAATTTTAAAACTTATTTAGTGGTACTTAGATTATTTTTTTTATATTGAGTAATTACTAGCTTCAAACCCAATATTTGCAAAAATTATAATAATAATGTACTATGTTCAAAATTATTGATTAACACAAACATATGTATATTTTTAAATTTAGTCAAAATTGTCTTTACATGGAATTTTAAAAAATAATTGATTCTCAAAAAAAGAGTCAATACTGGTAATTTAATATACTAATTTTTGTATAATGTAAGGTTGACCTTTAGATTTTGTGTCTAGGAAAAAACAATTAGAAATATCAAAGGAACATTTCATATAGCTTTGGTTGAATGCTATCACAAAAAATCAATTTGTAGTCAAAATTTTGATTTTAGTCAACTGAGTCTAGGAAAAAATGTCAAAATATCGAAAAACGTATCATAGTACTTTTATTCTTATACCCTCGTAAAAAGTAACCTCTAGTTAATTTTAACATCTTCTAACCTCGTTTTACATAGATTACTTGCCTAATTGTTTGAAAAGTATTTAAGTCAAAAACCTAACCACCGTTCATTATTTTGCAAAATTTTCCACATTCACAAAACCTAGACTATATTAAACATCAATTAAAACAAAGCCATATTATTTTCAATAAACACCATATGTTCTTAGTTAAATTTTTTACTACATATAGCATTTATTATTAATAGTTGTATGGTTTGTATGTTAATAAAAATCTAGTTGACAAAAGAAGTATAATAGAAGTTTAACTAAAGTTGGGTAACTAAAATTATAATTTATAACAAAAAAGGCTATTGTTACTTTGTTTTTTATGCTTAACAAATTTTAGTAACTCTATTACAAACTTAATATTTTATTTAAAATTTTCTAACATGGGCTAATTATAGATAATATATTTGAAGCAATTAATTAAAAATTATATACATATAATAAAAATATAGATACCTAATGCCAATGGAAGTTCTACAATAAGATTTGATGATAAATTTAACCTTTTTAAATTAGTCAAGGTATAAAGTGCATCTGGTACTTTTGGTAGTTGATTACAACTCAAATCCAAATCAGTCAGAGATGTTAATGATTCGAGGCTTGGAGGCATATTAGTTAAATTTCGATGAGTATTTCGCATGTGTAATGTTGTTAAATTTTTCATTGATGGTAACTGTCTAGAAATAAAATAATACAAATATGGTTTAATCTATGTAGTCAATGTAGAAATAAATAGGATTTCTCATAGGTAACAAAAATATTTTTAATTTAGCGTACCAACTATATCAAATTAATAATAATATATATGAAATTGATTTTAAAATAAAATAAAAATATTGAGTTCACTACCTATTACCCAACTAAAAGAAAATTATTTTAATACTTAGAATTGCCAAGCTGACATTTTATAGTTAATAAACTGCTACAACCACCACTTATCATTTTTACTGTACATATATTGAAAAAATAAAAAAGTAATATTAAAATAATTTAAATTTAATAATAAAAAAATTGTTTTGAAAGTGATCTATACTGAATAATGAATACTATAATTATAATAAATAAATTATATACTGTACCTTAACTGAAAATGATCTAAAGGATTGTGATTTAACATTAATGTTTGCAAATTTGTCAATCTTCTCATTTGGGGTGGAAGTGTTTGTAATTCATTATTACTTAAATCCAATGACAATAAATCTGTTAAATGTACAAATAATTGATTAGGAATCGAACTGATCCTATAAAATAAAAACATAGATACAAATTAATTGATTGTAGTTTATAATTAAAGAACCTATATCTAATACAATAAACAAAAAAAAAAAAATGTTGCGAGTGTGTCAATACCACATTTAGAAAAGTCCTATAACGAGACAAAGTTAATTTTCTGTCCTGACAAATTATATAAAATATAGTCATTATAATATTTAATAATATTTCATTGTCATCGTAACAAAATAACTTAATTTTTAGTTATTTAACTTTAAACCATGTGCAAAATTATATAAAATTAGTTAGTTTAAAAATTATAATATAATGCTATAGTAAATTGCCAAAGCCAAATATTTGACATCTAGAGCAGATGCCCCTATTTTCCCACCTCCTAATACTGTACATTTACAGCCTAATCTATGGCATCTAGAGAATTGAAATTTTTAACATAAGCAAACATGATGATTGAACCAGAATTCAAATCAATTTTTAAATTTCTATATGGAATTTGTATAGATAGTATGCTTCTAAGCACTTTGTTGGACATTATGATAATAATTTAAAGTTATTCTATTAATTAGGATGAATTATCCAAAAAAATAAATGAGCGGAAGATATAAATCCTGAAAAGTAAATACTAAAAACTGTATTTGTCCTAGGTGATTTTCACTTCTCTATAAAATTGATTGGATACTAAATTCAGACAGATGCAACCTAACCTATCCAAACTTATGTTTAGAAACCTAAAAGCCAGAAATTTATATATATAAACAATAATTTTATGAATCAGAAGTATACTAATGCATAAATAAAGTTTTTTAGTGCCCTCTTAAAACAATAAAATACCAGCAAATATATTTTGATTATGTAAATTGTAAATTACCTATTATGAGATAGATTCAATACTAGTAAACTTGAAGATGATTCAAGACCATCTGGTATTCTTGTTAATCTGTTATGACTCAAATCCAATGTTGTCAACTCAGTTGAACTTTCAGTATTGCAAAAAAGTTCTTGAGGTATGCCAGAACTCTTGATGCAATTATGACGTGCAATTAATGACCTCAATGAACATAGCTCTGTAAGTTCTCCATACAATCTTTCAATATTGTTATGTGCAATTGATAAATGTTCCTAAATCAAGTAGTGAATTTAAATAAATATTATGACCGTAATGCAATTAACTAGAAAATAAATATGATACCAAAACTTTTTTAAATCAATAAATTGTTTAAAAAAATAAAAATATAAAAATCAATTTTTAAAACAAATAATTAAGAGAATAAAATCTCAAAAAAAAAAACTATTTAAATTATTCAAAAAAGGTTCTACCAATAGAAAACATGTATAATAAATTTACCCTAACTAATTTCTATATAATATAAATATTATACATACCAATTTTGCAAGTTTTCCAATTTCTTCTGGGATCTCATGTAATTTTACCCTATTCAGGTTCAGCCATTGTACACTAGACATTGACATAACAGCAGAAGGAAATTTTGATGTCTAAAATAAAATATTAGTTTTAACTAATAAAATAAGAAGATAATTTATCATAATGTCCAAATAAACTAAACTGGTAATCTATAAGTTTTTTACATTAGAATAAGTAAACATAAACATTTGTCTGATAGATTTAAATTAGTTCTTATAAGCAAATGTATAATCCAAGAGCACAATATAATAAACATATATATATATATATATATATATATATATGTCCATCTTATTAGGACTAACCTACTATTTTTAGTATTCTATTAACACAGTGGAAATAAGTTGGAATTCACAAATAATAAATTCCACTACAAGTTTAATTGTTTAACTAGTATTAAATTAGTGTGATAAACAATTATTAAAAAGGAAATTAGTAAACTTTTTCAGACTTCTGTAATAAAAAAACAAATTCTATTTATTTTATATATTTTTTAAAAATAAATCCTCTCTATAACAGACATCTAAGAATGATAGACAGTGTACTACTATTGGTACAATATACAAGTATTCTACAAGGAATTGTAATTATTTGCTGTTGTGTGTATCTACTATTTAAGTATGTCTACAACAATTTTATATCAACAAAAATGTATTTAATTTATATTTGACAACATTTGTTTAAATCATTTTTAACGTTGAACAATGTATTTCTTTTTTTAAGTAATTATTGAGATAATATATACCTAAAGCATTTGACGCATTTGTTATATACTACTCATACAAAATTAGTAGGTTACCCTTTTTTTATCACTATAATAGATTAAATTATTAATTTTTAATACTCAATTTTCAATATGTTGAATAATTTTAACTAATATTATTAATCAATAAAGTACTTACTTCAAAATCATTATTACTAAAATCTATACCACGTACGAATGGTAATACTCCAGTATTAGCCATCGAATATTAATTATATACTATTAACATGTATATATGTGTGTACGTGTTAGTTAAGTACAGAAAAATATATTGAAAAATCTAGAAAATAATTACTTTACATTCGATTTTCTAACTTGTATATTATTGTATTTATAAGACGAGTCACTTAAAGGTTTAAACAGTATAAAAAAAAAACCAAGACAGTTTTTCGGAGGGTACAAAATAAAAATATTATTTACTGTACATTCCTTTATTAACAATTGAATTGTCGCATTATCATTTATCATAATATATCATGAATGATATTGAATCGTAGACCTACAGTATTAAAAACATCTCAGTAGCCTCCAGTTACTTGTTATCATACGCTCTATGCGTATTCATTTTGATAATTCATTCAAAGGTAAGTAATTTACTAAATACGTGAAATGGCTACACTGGTGTATTACCTTTACAAGGTCATTCCCTTTCTGGGTTTTTTTATACTACTCTACTTATCTTTATTCTATTACTACAACTTACATTTGTTCTTTTGATTACATTTACAGTAATACAGCGCACGGCTAGTAGATTATAGAAGATGAGTCACTTGTATGTATTATAATATGTATCTCATACAATACCGGCTATTTCCTGTCGCTTTCCCACCGATTCTTCCCTCTACACATTTATAACACGGCATATACACATGGATTGATGTTAGCAATACATATTATGTTAATATTTGCCTACGATTAAAGTGTATACTAGACGTTAATGCCATATAATTATGTATATACCTATGCTCTATATTAAATATATGTGTATAATAATTACTACCGTAATATTGTCTATGACTGTAATGTCATAAACGATTTGTAATTTTCTGTATGAAATTTAATTTTCAATAATTAATATTAATAAAAATCATAGAAGTTAAATGTATAAAAAAATATTTAATTTTGAATAATAAATGGTAAACAATGATATATTTTATTTCTGTAGTTTAATTACAATTTAAGTCATCTACTTAACATCAAATTTATCGAAGTAAGTATTTTTAGTTTAATATAATAATGTTATAAAATGTAAAATAAATATGTAGCATTAAATCATTTAATGTAAAATTTAATTAATCCATTATTTGTCAATAAAAAAAGTTCATTATTAACTTTTTCATAATCTTGAGAAATAAAACAAAATACCTACATTTTTTGTTATAGTTTTTGTCCAATTCTGTTAGATGAAATTATTTTATTTTAATAAGTGGCAACACAAATAAATCAAAGTTGATATCATTAGGTTATTACCTAATACTAATTTAGATAATTTGTTTTATTTTGGACTAACAATTAAATAATATGTCAGTAAAGAATGTTTTGTGTATTATGTACTTTATGTGCTAAAATAATACCTTTTATTTTTCTTGTGAGGAAAAACTTCATTGCTGATACTCCATAGAACAGGCATTAAAAATTTATTTCTAATTTCTACAAAAATAATACATTATTTTGATTTAATATTCTGCTACTGTTTTTTTCACAAGTATCTATGTTTCTGGACTAAAACAAGTTTAATTTAAATTATTTTTAAGTATATGCAATAATTTGTTTAAGATTATTTTAATTGCTCAGGAATAAATATGGATTTAGTTAGCAATAGTCTTTCATTTACTAAAAATGCAGTCAATAATTTGTTTGGCCCTCGTGAACCTTGGCAAGTAGCTTCTATCACTGCATCCAGTTTATTAACATCCATTTGGCTATGGAATTTTTTATTTCAAGATGAAAGTAAGTCAATGTTTATTTATTATTAAACAAATTGTCTTACAAAATGCAAATTTAATTATTTGAAAAAAATCTAGTATTCAAATTATTTTAGAAATGTTATTTCCACAAAATTAAAATTCGTTTTAGTTAGGTAGGTATATTTTAATTGTTACATGACAGGGCATTTACTAAGTAGGTTTTCTGTATCCAAATAGACACAGTAAAGTACAATGGATACCTAGATTTGACTTACTGTATGTTTTAGGTATTAAAAATGTATACATCATTTTTATAAATGATAAAAGTAAATATTTAATGGTATTTACCTGTATTTATCATTATTTTATACCTAATTTGTGTATGAAATTGAGGTTTGTTTTTATTCAACTTTATAAATAAAACTATTTAAACTGAAATTATTGTATTCGGTATATACTGCATATGATTATAGGAACTTTTTTCTTAAGAAACTGTATTATTATAATTTTATGGTAATTTTAGATAGATACTAAGTAGTTGTGCTTGTGCAAGATATCAGAACACAAATTGGATGAATAAAAACACTTGAAAATATAATATATTGATGTATGGAATCATTTAACTATTTGGGTGGGGGACAGCATGATATGTTAAAACTAAATAATAAAAGGAGAAGATTGGGTTTTTCTACTAGAGGACCTTGTATCAAGTAGGAAGAAGTGAATCCACACAGTGGATATACACTAAAAAAATGACCTGTTATATGATATAAATATTCCCTTAACGGGGATATTTATTTATGATCTTTGATCAAAGTATGCATGCTGTTTTAAGGTTTGTGTAATGAACACACATTTTAGGAATTAGTGTAATTTTTTGTGTTCTTTTTTTTTTTTCACTATATTGGCAACATTTTGTGAAATGATCATCAGAAAATATTTTATATAAATTTGCAATATTATTACAAAGTAAGTAATATACTTATTTATTCTTCGTGTTCAGTCACAATTACTTGTCATAGCAATATACTAATATAGTATTTAATATTAAAGTATAATTTGAGTAATTATTTTCATTATTTGTATATCAACAATAATAGTGCTGTATGGATACATAATGAAGGTAATAGTTTTACAGATATAACTTTACTTATGATAGGGGGTGAATACTTCCTATATGGACATACACTAAACCAATATACATTGTTTTTTATAGCTATATATTATCTTTTTAAATTATTATTCCAACTGTAACTGTTCAATTGTTTGGAGATTATAATTAAAAATACTTTTTAGGTTTATATAATAGATTAAAAACATTCACCTTTACTCAAATTAAGAAAATACCAAAATATAAAAAACAAATAGAGGATGAATCTAAAATCATGTCAGACTTATTTGAAAATGAAGTAATAGAAAATACTAAAGGTGAAGAATATATAGTTGAACTTCCATTACAAGGAATACCTCAAGATGAATTAATCAAAACTGTAAATAGGTATTTAGATCTTGGTGAGTTACATTATTTATTTATAATCTACATTATTACTAAAATATTTTTTAATTTTTAGGTAAATACAACTGGAAAAAAGGTTTTATTTCTGGTGCTATATATTATTATGATGAAAAATTAATTAAGTTACTAACTGAAGTATATGGTCTTGCTTCATACACAAATCCGTTACACTCCGATATATTTCCAGGAATTTGTAAAATGGAAGCAGAAATTGTACGTTTTGTTGTAAAATTATTTCATGGTGATTCAAGTGCTTGTGGAACAGTATGCATTTTGTATAAAAATAATAGATAAAAAAATTGTTTATTTAAAATCTGAATATTATTCTTGGAAAATTACAGTTTTAAAATGTTTTATTTTAAGATGACAAGTGGTGGAACAGAATCAATACTTATGGCATGTAAAGCTTATAGAGATTTTGGAAAAAATGAACGTGGTATTAAAAATGGTGTAATAATAGTTCCACGTTCTGCACATCCTGCATTTGATAAAGCAGCTTCATATTTTGGTGTTAGAATTATACACATTGATTTAAATCCTGAAACTTATACAGTTGATTTAAAAAAAATGGAAAATGCAATAACTAAAAATACATTAATGGTAAGTTAATTATTTCTTAGCAATTTATTTAATAATATTCATTTTAGAATTAAAGTACTTGTTTTACATTGTTAAAATTGAAACATGATTGTACTGTATTGTATAAACAATAATTACTTTAATTACTTTTATGAATATTAACTGAACATAATTAACACCACTATATTATATCCAAACTCATGTATAGTTTTTGTTTGCTTTGTCTATTTTTTAGAAATAATCAACGGTTTAATAAAATTAATAATCATGTTATCAATACCCTAGTGATTACATTTGATTTAAATTAGATTTATATTAGTTATTTTATTTAATTTACTAATTTATGGTTAACTATATATTTGCAGTTAGTTGGATCATTTCCTAACTTTCCTTATGGAACATCAGATGATATAAAGGCAATTTCATCTTTAGGCCTTAAGTATAATATACCAGTCCACGTTGATTGTTGTTTAGGTGGTTTCATTGCAGCATTTATGCCTCAAGCTGGTTTTCCTTTACCTCCATTTGATTTTAGTTTGGCTGGTGTTACAAGTATATCTGCAGATACACATAAAGTAATAATTTTTAATTAAATATTATCTTGTTTACAATTATTTATTTCTATACTTAATATAATTTATTAAATGATATTATATTATTATATTGAATAGTATGGTTATGCTCCAAAGGGATCATCAGTTATTTTGTATTCAAATAAAAATTATAGACATAATCAATATTATGTATGTACAGAATGGCCTGGTGGTCATTATGGTTCACCAACTGTGAGTGGATCAAGATCTGGGGGTAATTATATAAATATATATATACTCATTGAATGCCATTTAAAAAGCATACAATAAATATGTGTACTTTATATAAATTGTATTTATTTTTTACTGTATAATATTAATACTGCAATGTTTTAGGTATAATTGCTGCTTGTTGGGCTACATTAATGTATTTTGGTATG
This sequence comes from Tuberolachnus salignus, assembly GCA_956483605.1. Taxonomy (NCBI): domain Eukaryota; kingdom Metazoa; phylum Arthropoda; class Insecta; order Hemiptera; family Aphididae; genus Tuberolachnus; species Tuberolachnus salignus. The sequence continues at coordinate 15,907,111 of OY101437.1, forward strand.
AATGGTTATATCACTTCAACAAGAGAAATAATAGAAACTAGAATATTTATTGAAGAGCAGTAAGTTAAAATTAATATTCAGTTTATTTATTATTCATACAATTGTAATATTAGTTTTTAAAAACAATCTTTAATATTTTTAAAAAATAATAATTTAGGTGAAAACTTGATTGAATTAATATTTCAACAAAATTTTTATCATATTATGTTCTTGAACATTTTTTTTTAAATAGTCAATTTTTAAGTGGATAGTCATCAAACTATTACATTTATCTAACACAATAAAAGAAAGTTTTTATTGAGTTCTTTTGATTTTGAATAACATAACCTTACCAGGGCAATAACAGAAAATGATAGCAAATAATTGTAATACTTCGAAACTTTTGTTTCTGGAACCCTGTCAATTTATTATACCCGTAATTACTACATCAGTCTTCTAACTAACAGGCTACAGAGCAAAATTAAGTTGTATATAGTATAAATATGAAGTTTAGATTAAAATTAGAGTATAAGCATAACTAATATAATTTTAAGAGGAGAATATATTTAAAGGTATTGCTGTTTTTTTTAAATATTGTCAAAACAAAAAGTTACAGTCATGTTAGTTTTTTTTTTTTTTTGTTAATAGCATATATCAAAATATTCTTCTCTTTAAATTTTTTAATTTGTATTAAAACTCGGATTTCAAAATAAATGTCACAATTCTTGGTAATCTAATTTTGCTATGTCTCCATTAGTTAAACTGAGATAAATACATGTGTAGCATCCTCTTGAGTTATTTTTCCTAGGAACTGAATTAATTTATATATGTTATATATAGTTGTTGAAATATTATTGAATATTATATATAATTTTATGTTGCCATATTTTGTGATTTTGAGTAAACTGTACCCTATAATCTTGATTAAGTGTTTTTGGATGGCTCTGGAATTAAACTACTATGTTTAATATTTGATTTTCCCCAATTTTTAGATTAGTTAGAAATCATGCAATTAGTTTTAGATTTTGAGTGTAGCGATGAATGTATTGGTTTTATTATGAATTGTATTTGTTTATTTATTTTTTCCCTCTGTGAACAACTATTATACCAGAATCTTGTTCCGATTATCAAATGCTTTCAGAAATTATGCAGTATCATTTCTGAAAGCATTTTGGTTCCATTTGGTGCATAAAGGGGTAATTTTTTGATTTTCGTTGAAATGTTTTTGATAATTAGGAACAAAATATAGGAAAAATAGAAAATGTACAGCAATAACAGTTTCTTTATTTAAAATTTTGTAATTTGGTTAAAAATAATCTTAGAATGTTAGTATTAGTCCTTTCTAGACATGGAACAATTTTCAAAACATTTGAAGAAATTTTAAGCTATTTATATAGTCGTTGAAATGTTTGTGTTTTTTTTAGTTTTTATTTGGTTTTATGTGGATAAAATTGTTTTGGCCGGAAAATATTTTTTGAATAAGAGTTTAAAGTTAAAATTTTAATGAAAAACATAAACATCATAATATTTTTAATCATATTTAACCAAACTTTGCTCAGAATTGTATTCCGTTATCATTCATCTATTGTTTTGTATAAATATAAATTGAATTTCTCTATGGCATAGAGAAATATAGTTATATCCTACCTTCCCAATTTTCCACCTACAACAGTGGCACACATGTGAGTAATATCTTTTAAATTATAATAATTATTGTGGTTTGTCAAACTGTTCATTTGACAGAGTTACAATATCTATTATAATGTAATATAAAAATATTTACATTTTTAAAATAATTTAAATAAATACTATATTTCTAGATTACGTAATATGGAGGAAATTTTCATTTTTGGAAATCCTACTACATCTGTAATAGCAATAGGATCCAATATTTTTAATATCTATCGATTGTCTGATGCACTTAATGAGAGAGGTTGGAACTTAAATACTTTACAATTTCCAATTGGGTAAGTATAATAATTTTAGTAAGAATTGATGATTGAGATCTACAGAAATAAAAGCTACAAATAAGGTCCCAAAAACCAAATAATTAAGTGTAATATCTGAATACCTAAACATACTCTATTTCAAATCAAATTAAATGTGCATTAAATATAATTTGTAGGATTCATATTTGTATCACACATTTACATACTAAACCTGGTGTAGCTTCATTATTTGTGAACGATTTAAGAGAAGAATTGGATGAAATATTGAAAAATCCAAATGTTGAACTTACTGGAAAAGTAATTAGTGATATTATTATAAAAATTATCAAATTTGTTTTAATATTGGGTATTTTTATTTTGTAGATGGCTATGTATGGAATGTCAGCTACATTGCCTGATAGAACTATAGTTGGTGATATCACAAGATATTTTATAGATGCTATGTATTACACTCCAACCTGATATTTAATATTATATACCTACTTTTTTATATGTAGGTACATATAAATGGTTTTTGGTATAACAATTATTGTTCAAATATTCTATACAAAAATATGTCTATCAAACTAATAAGTTTTTTAATACTATTATTTTCAGTTTAACTATTTTTTATTTATAATTAATATTAAAAACTAATACTTGTTTATGGAGTAATGTTTAAGAACACCGATTCAATAACGTCTAATAATGAATAAAATACCAATAATACAAACAAATCAAAAGAAAACAATTTGTTACAAAATGTTTGAATATATTCCATCTGGACATAAATCAAATTTGTGGAACTTCCTATTTAACCAAGAATTTGCCTTTATTATGCCATTTTATGAAAAACGAATAGAATATTAAGTAACTATTGAAAAACCTGCATAATATTATTTTAACATTTTCACTTAATAAATAAAGTGTCACAAAGGTATGTGTGTTCTTATGGGTGCTAATAAAAAATTGACATATCTAGAAATAAAAGAGAAATACTGAGAAATAAAAATGGAAGAGACACAGTTATAGACAATAATAGTTTATTAATCTTTTTACTTAGATGTTTGCTTTATTCCAGACTTAGAACAGGTCCGACAACTGTTACCTCCCTACCTATTAAATGATGTCCACTTATTGAGTTTCCTATAAAGACAATACTCTATATTCTTAATAAATAATAACTATTACCATTGATTATAAATACTGTTCAAAAACAATGATACTATAAAAGCATTAAACATAATATGATTATAATGGTATTAAAAAAACTGTATTATGAAATATAACTAAAAAATAGTTATATTTATTACTATCTATTACTATCTTATAACTTATAACTGTATTTTATCTTTTAAAAGTCTTATTTGTTAAATTTTTGTGAATTTTGCCATTTTTTTAAAAATGTTATTATAAATTCTTAAATATCATATAAACAAATCATTTTTTAAAACTAGAATTAACGATTCTATAGTAAAAATTGATTTTCAGAAGTAATTTTTATTAGTTCTATTTAGAAAAAAGTCAAAATAATTATTAGGATAAATAGTTATCCTATAGGGCAGAGGTCGGCAACCTTTTTAATTACACGGGCCATATTTTTTTATCAGACTTTCGTTAAGAGCCGCATACAAAATTAAAATAAAAATCATTAAAAATACAATTTGAACATATAATACTAATATATTTATGGATAGCTTCATTCATATTTATGAGTTAAAATACATAAGTAGAGAAAATTAAAAAAAATATATATTAATAAATTATTGATCGTAAAAGAATATAAATATTTTTAAATAAATAGTTTCTAGATTCTAATGTGATTTTTGTTAAATTTTTCTCACTAATTCGTTTATATCCGCTTTCATATTGGATCTTGATATTCTTAAAAATGCGTTTAATTGTTCGTCGCTTAATCGTGAATAGTATTTATTTTTTTGATATTTAACCATTGAACATGTCTGCTCACATATATCATTTTTTTAGTAAAACTTTTAATTTCTTTTTAACTAATTTCGGAAAGATAAATAAAATATTTTTAATACTTTTTTATTTTTTTAAATTACTTTATTTAAAAGCAGTATTAAGAGTATCATTGTTTTGGAATTCTATGACTTCCACATGTAAATTAGATTCAACATCATCAATGTCATCAGAAAAAGGGTTTTGAAACAACTTGATTTTTTTCTCGTTTACGTAAGTCAGATAATCGGATTGAAAATTAATTTTATAGGTTTTCGATTATATTTAAAAAAAATTAATTTGTATAGTTTCTCAATATGAAGTTAATTTAGATGATTCGATTATAATTTTATAATATACAAAATGATCCAAGCGCTGTTCATTAATATGTTTGTGTAATAATTTTAATTTCACTTGAAATGATTTTATATCTTAATACATATCTGGCAATAATTTGGCTTCACCTTGTAGTTTTGTATTAAGATAATTTAATAAAGTTGTTATATCAGTTAAACATGTAATATTAAAAATCTATTTTTCATTAGATAATTCTGGTACATTTTTACCCTTTTCTGTCATAAAAATATTTGTTTCATTTCGTAAAATAAAAAATCGTTTCAAAACCACACCTCTACTCAACTATATATTCATACTATGTATAACATAATAAAATAATTATGAGAATTTGACAACAATATGAGATAAGCTTATACCTTATATTCGTAAAAGTATAATAGTCACGATTCCATTTTTAATTATTTCAGTTTAAAATATAAAATACTATGATGAATGGTTTGGTGGACCGCAGAAAAGTTCCGCGGGTCGCCGGTGCCTGCTATAGAGGAAAATTTGGAACAGGATAATCTATGAACATTGTTATTTGTTTCAGAAGGGCACTATTTTTACTAATTATACTAAGAAATAACTGAATAAAGTTTGTATATAATTTTGTTTTTAGTTCCGATTCCGTATTTATCGTGCTCTGTAGTTTCCAACTCCAATCTGATTAGATTGAGAAGATCTGTTTTGCCTTTGTCAACAACTGGAAAAGCGAATTACAACGTTAACACTAATCAAGCAATTCGGCTTTTTCATGCACGTGGCCTTAGTGTGTTCAGCTCGGAGAACGCGCAAGTTAAATGCTCTCCCGTTGTCTGAACGAAGAACCGGGTCCCTAAAGGTCAGCAAAAATCCTTAGTACCTAGTTTGCGACCTAAAACTAAGTAGATAAAGTACGAGTTTGAAAACATATGAGCATAAGAGCAAAGAGCGGTCCATACACGATCGTTTTTAAGAAAACTGATGTTTTCCGTCTAATTACAAAAAAATCAAACATGTTTGAAATACATCATTCATTAAAAATCATTGACACTCAATCATCTACATACACGGGCAATCACGAGTGACAATCTCGACTGATCATGTATGGGCCTCATAATTCTAATTTTAACTAGTTAATTAAAACCGGTTATGACTAAAGGGGTTTATGGAAACAAATGTTGACGGATGTCTGGTTTTAGTTGTAGGATATAAATAAGAAAGAACAAAACATAAGATTTTGATTTTAATTGGAATTAATAAGTAGTTGATAAAATCTAAGAATATGCCACGAATTAAGATATATATTAACCGTGGTGGGCGCTTATTTGCTTACTGAACAGTTCTTCCATCAACTTTAGTCTCTTGGGGTACTCTAAACACCGATTTTCAAATTAATCGCAATCAATGGGACAAATTCTTTTTGTCATTTTAAAAGTTAAAGAAAAGAATGCCATATAATCCTCCGTATTATAAATCCAAATAAAAATATTAACTTTTGATTCTTTTGTCTACGATCCTTATCTTCCTAACCTCAAATTTAGTCTTACGGAAAAGGTACCAATGAATGGATGGCAACTCGCATACCGGTATCGTACGTGCCGGCGTTCCGGAACGGGGAAGAGAAAAATCCGGTTCTGTCTCGGACAGGTTTTTTTGAGGTTATGTTCAAATATGTTATATTAAAGTTTATAGAATATTTTATTTCATTTTTTTAATATTATATTTAAAGCTAACAGTGAAAAAATCACTTTAATAAATTAATAAAATTGTATTATATTTTTTTAGGTTGCTCTGGGTTTTATTTCGTATGCGGAAATCTAATATGCTACCCGGTGAGAACATATAATTAACCGTTATTTTCATTATTTTGGTCACACTGTTGGAGTGTAAACAAGTTATAAGCACTTATACGGCCACCTTATTACCTTTACCTCTTCTGGTATTCCAATTTTCTGTTTATAATAAAGAGTATCCTTTTCACATTACTTGTTTGTTACAAGTTTGTGATTGTTTGTTAAATTTTGACGTTCGCTGATTGTGTTTCACTTTCAATACTGTTCATATTGCCATAATATCTCTTCAGGTAAGAAACATTTGGATTACTATTTATATATGATTAAGCTTTACTTGTTGGCATTGGAAATTCATAATAAAACGTGGATCTTGAAAAAACCGCCATATCACATTGGTCTATGAGAGAAATTGTATGTTGATTTCTGTTATATGTGTCACCATAGACTGTAGATGAAATAAGGTTTAAGTTATTTATTTCAATAGACTTCTCTTAAAGCCATTCTGTATTTATGCATGAAGTAAATAGTACTTTTTATATTGTAATTATTATAATGATTGTAAAATTAATGAATATTTGTTTTATTTTTTGTAATAATTGTATACTTTAACTTGGGCAATAAAATTACCTATGTAAATGTTATAAAATACAACTTTTTTGTATAACAATAAAATAAATGTAATATATTTTTATATATATAAAATAATAAAAAATATAATAAAACAAACTTTGTCCGAAGTTCTAATATAGGTTGTTTGTATTTACAACTAGTTTTGATTTAAAAAAAATCATCATCGGGTTATAGAAAAAATGATAATCAGAAATACTTAAAAATATTACCATTTTTTACATAAAAAAGAAAATACATTTTTTGAGACGATAATGATTTAAGGTTTTATTTATTTTCTATACTATATTGGTATAGAATATTATTTTTTTAATCTGTCTTTACGTTAAAGATGTTTTTAAAATTATTTTCCTTCCTCTCATTATAAATATGCAACTCCTTAAATTCAGAAGTAATGTTAAAGTTGACTTACCTATTCAAAATCTCTTAAGTCGTTATTTATATCAATATAAACACTTTGATTATTGTCTAAAACTTGCCTAGCAGACCTGCTAGTATCAGTTTTGATTTTTACACTAATTTTATTGTTATTATTTTATATAACCTTTATATTTATATTAGGTCTTGTTTACTTTGATGCATTGAATATCTACTGTTACTTTTATTAAGGATTTATACATTATAATAAGGTTTCAATTATATTAACTATACCCTATTTAGTTTTTTATTTTATAAGTAATTATACCTTTATATTTAGGCTTGGGCTATTTATTTTGTGTTTTTTTCAGTTTCAAGACACTATCTATATTATAAATTATATAGTTTCCGTAAAAAAATTAATATAAACATAAATAAAAATGGATATGCTTAATAGTTTTAATGAAAAAGATGAAGAAATTGAACATTGTGAAACAAGTGTTGTGTTCATTATCGATGATATTACATTTGGTAAAGGCACACTTTATGTTGCTGAAAGTAAACTTTACTGGAAAAATGATGCTATTGATCAAGTAGTTAGTATTAATTACAAGTCAATGTGTATATTTGGCACTTGTAACCATCCAACTGTACATGAAAAACCTTGTTTGCAAATATTAGTTGATTTTTCTTACAAACCTTCTGGTAATACATTGTTAAATGGTAATTTGCAAGAAAATCACTCTGTTAATGGAGAAAAATCTGATTCTGAAAATGATGATGAAGAGGAAGAAATCAAATCAAAAATTAAACTAGTACCAGATAATCCAGAATGTTTAAATGAAATATATGCAGCATTTACTCGTGTCCAGCCTTTACATAATAGTAATGATTCAGATAGTGATGAAGATGGTGAATTTTCTTATGATGAATTTGATGATCATGATGAAGATGTTAGTGAACAATGATTGATGAATTAAAATTATCCAACTTTATAATAATTTAACTCATTTAATATTAAATAAATCTATGATATTTTTACATACTTGTCAATTTATTTAATATTATTAAATTAGTTTTCCTATATTTTCTGTTAAACAATTTAATGGTGGTATTTGTTTATATAGTTTATTTTTATAAATTATAAGGACTACAAGAATATTTGTGTAACTTTCATCAAAGCTAATAAAATATTCAACATTTCCTCGAAAAAATTGGTTTTTATGTAATATGTCATTCATTACAGCCTTTCGATTATGCCTTGATATTCAATAGTGTACCTATAAGTGTTAAGTTGTTTGGTGCATTATACTATGCTTTTTACATTCATGTATTTTATTTCACATTCTGTTTTATATATAGTATACATTAAATATGAAAGATGTTGATGTAAAAGGTGAATGACTGAAAAAAATTACTTTACTAAACCTGGCAAAGAGATTTTGGAAATAATATTTTTTTATTTATTGATTATAATTATATATATGCTATGTATAGTTATAAATTAATAAGTAATTGTGTTTAGTAAATGTTTTATTTCAGACTTTAGTATACTAAGTAGACAACAAATCCGCAAACAAAATTACCCAATATTAAATTTAACTGTTTCATAAAAAAGTGACCATTTAGTGAATTATTTTTTGTATTTCAAGAAGTATGAAGCCATTTTCATTTCATGAGAAGATTTATATTTCAAAGAAGCTACAACATAAATTATATGTTGTAGCTGCTTAAAGAAATAAAGGTATATGATAAAAAAATAAATTAAAAATTTGACATTAAAAAAATAGCCGTTTTATAATTTAAATTTTGTAAATAACAATGCCAATCTCACTTTCTGATTGTTCCATTGGTATACATTATATACCTCAATTTTTGCGATTTAAAATTTGAAGGTTTTATTTTTAGAATTCATCTTGATATATAATTTAATTGAGTCATTTTTAAATTTAAATCCATAAGGATGTGCAAGTTTTTATTTAATTGTATTTTTTTTTGTGTGTGTGTGTGTGTTACATGCAACAAAGTACTTAGGTATAATATGTATGTGGATATATTGGACTTTGACAAAAATAGTTTAGTGTGATAGAGTAAAGCAATAGTGTTCACAATATAATTTAAACAAAACAAATAAAATAATAATCAATGTATTTTTGGGATTTAATAATTATATTATTAAAACTTTTATAGTGATTGTAAATTATTCATTATTCATAATGCATTTAAAATAAATTAATATAAGCATATGTACTACATATTTTTAAAATAATGGTTTATATATTGGGGTTTGTGTTGATTTTTTAAATTTAATTGCTTTTGACTAGTATTATTTTCATTTACTTATTTAGATTTTTAGAATATATTTTATATTCTAAATCGTTATATTAGTGTTCTGCGTTACTATATAATATGTAATTATAACTTAAAATTTAATTAACACATTTATAATGTTTTAATTAGTAACTTTATAGATATGTATGTATTATTCAACAATACTTATGATAGGTCTTACAAATAGTAATACAAGTTTAAATTTTAATTTTGGGTTTCAGTCATAATAAGTTTTTGAATGTGGCAACTATTGTGTTCAAATTTAAAATCATACAATGATATGCTCAGTGATCAAGGCAAAGAACTAAAACAACTGGTTCTGTATCATATTCGTTATTTTATTAATAAGCTATAAAATTGGAAGAAATTTAAGAAACAAATGTTAGGTTATGCTATTATAATTGAAAAATATTAGTTTCATAAAATCTATTTGAATTTGATTTATCCAATTTTTATTTATATTTTAAACCTTATTATAAAACTCTTATTTATTTCAAAAATTGAGTAATTTTTTTTTCATCAATAATTTTCTGCATTTAATCAATTAAAACTACTTGAGTATAACTAAAGTTGTAATCATTATTATTTTGTAATTTTAAAAAAAAAGCAAGTGGTTATACTATTTAATTGGACAACTGGGGTGCAGTCAGTACTATGTTATTATTTTTAGTATAGATCTGCAGATTTGAACTAAAAATTTTTTGAAATATGATTTGGATCGAGAATAAAAATATTAAAATATTTTCTATTTTTAGGGATTTAAAATTCATAATGACAGACACTGAGGTGAGTGGAAAGGATACACGCTGTCTATTCATTAATAATGGTGATGATTTGTTGACTTTGAAAAAAGTGGTGTCTAAAAAATCAGACAAAGATGATGGGGAAAAACAAAAAAATAATAAATCTAAAGAAACAAATGGCAGTGAATTAAATGGAAACCTCAACATAACCGATAGCATAAATTTTGATGTTGATAATACATCATCATTGGAACCAAATTTAGAAATGGACAGTGATACAGATCGAAATATTACTATTGATTCAATTTGTACACAAGAAGATCGTGAATCCGAAAACATTGATGTTTCAAATGAAAATTCAAATGAAGCTGATGTCAAAAATGATGAAAAAGAAATTCAGGTAAACTTTATTACTTTGTAACATAATGTTATAATTTAAAAAATAAATATACACATGTGCTATGTGAATATGTTGTATGCTTAATTTAATTACATACCTCTTAAAAACTGCTGATTAGCATTAATGGTTGCAATTTAGTATTTAGACAAATGAAATGTGTGGGATATTCAATATACTATAAAGCTGTATTCCCCAACCTATAGATCACAAATAATTTTGGTTTTTCGATGGTTTTAATATTTAAAAATTAGTAATTTACAGGGATGAAATTATAACATTACTAAAATTTCTAAAATTTAATATAACTGTACTTTCTGTACCTATATCAATAATAAAAACCAAAATGATATAATATTAGGTAAAAAAAAATATATAAATAATATAAGAGTGATAAGTCTTCTTTCTCTTTACATTTTTTTATGAGTTTGTGTTGTTTTATATGAGATTAAAATTGTTAGTATAGGTATAGGTACTTTTTATATTATTTTATTTTTGGTAAAATGGAAAAAATCACATTGTGTAGGTCACATCTATTTATAGACATAATGTTATGGAAAGTTGATAATTTATAACTGTAGGTAAACTGAGTGAACATATTACGATCAAAAGTAATAATGAAGTTTGGAACATTATAGTTTTTTGTTTAAACAATACAATTTTTTTTTTGCATTGAATTTTCTGCGCTTTCGTAGAGAATTTTAATTTTAATTATTACTTATGTATATATATATATATATTTTTAAATATACTTACAGCTTTTAAATGCTTGTCAATAAATAATTAAGGAATATGTTCAATAATGTACATCTTTAAAGGCATAATCTTTTAGAGAATTTTCTCCCCTCTCATCTTTGCTGCTTATGTTGATTAACTGTAATGATTAGACAAAGTATTTATTATATATATACATATTAAATTATTGCTTGTGTTAAAGTTTCCTAGAGATTTTTGAACTATTATTTGAAATACAATAACAATATAACAGGTATATTTTAATAAATAAAATATATTTTCAGGATATTTCAGTCAAAGGCTCAGATATTCCATATTCTCCAAGTGATTCTTTAGATGATAATGCATATTCACATGGTTTAGAAGATGATGATTTAGATAACATTAAGTCTCCTGCATCTTATTTTAATATATCATCAAGGGCACCATTACATTCTAATAATGAATTGGACAATACTTTTGAGGAAGAAATTTCAACATTGGAAGAAGAAATTGTAAGTAGTGAAGGAAAACGTAAATTTGAAGATTCACCAGAAGAACAACAACCCAGTAAAGCACTTAAATTATGGAACTATATGAAAAATCCATTTAAAAAAATAACTATTGGCACATATGTAAATGAATCTGATATTTCTGATGCCGAGGAAGTACATAAGGAAGAGGAAGAATCCTCAATACCAGAGACCAATATGTATGAGGGAAAGAGTGATATTTTAGAATGTGAAGACATAAATAACGCTGAAGCACAACTTGAAATTGAGAATACTTCGGAAAATACCATAAATAAACATAAGTTTTGTATTGTAATGTAAGAAGTAACTAAGATTTTTACAATAATCTTGTTTTAGACAAATAAAGGTTTAATACTTTGGCTTTACGGATATCCTGTAAATTAAATTTTTTTAATTGATTAACTTTATATTAAATTGCTATTTCAAATTGAATTTTAAAATTTTGGAATTATTAAAGTAAATTTTTTAAATTTTTGATTGTTCCTTGGATATTTTATTAAACATATACATTACAATTTATGTTATTTTATACATAAATGTTTGATTTTTAAACGTAATTACTCTAATTCAGTATTATAGTTCAAAAAGAACAAATTATAATCATTTTTATTTAAAACAATAATGTGAAAATATAAATACATTTTTAATATGATTTTTAAAAAAAAAAATTTTATTTGGTCAATTAATATTCAAATTTTAATTAATTTACGATACACTAGACATTTTTATTTAATAATTATATGTAAAATTAAATTGGAAGTTTTTAATTATTTTATTGGATTTAAGTTAACTTTATTTTGATAAAATAAGTATCAGTATAAAATAAACTTATTTGTTCTAAAATCGTAGAACTATAAGTAGTAGTAGTAGTAGTAGTAGAAGTAAAATCATACTCAGAGACACATAAATAATTTGATATTTATTTATTTTTTAAACCTAATTTAAAAATTTGTCTCATAATTAATAATAATTATATTGTAATAACCTTACATTTTTGTAAATAAGATTTGATGTATTTGATTTTTATCATTATTTTGTTTGGATTATTTATTCATGTTTATGAGAATATTAATACAAATAGAAAAATCTACTTATTAGAATATAAAAAAAATGTGTAATTTTTAATTAGATATTAAAATGTTTTGTTTTATTTCAACAATACATTTGTATAATTGTGCATTATTATTTGTTATTTACATGATTATAAAAATCATATATTACCTAGATAAGCTATTTTTTCGTACTCAATTTCAAGTGTTATTATCATACATACAATTGGAACTATTTGATTACAATTAGTTATAATTTTAAAAAATTAAGTAAAGTAAGTTTAAAAACATACTTTTCTGTACATTTAATATAAGTTAATATTGTGTATGTGATACAGGAAAAGTAATTTATTAAATTTAGCAGTTGTTGTTTTTCAAACTATGTGTACATTTTTAAATTAATTAGATTACAGAATGAATTATCTCGAATAAAACTAAATATTTTATTTGTTTTTAATAAAAAATATGTTTGTCATTATTTAAATACTAGGTGCCTTGGTGTGTTTGATACTATACTTCATAGTAATTCAAAATTAACATTGCTTTGTGTACAATGTATATATATATAATTTAGTTAAGATTTTCAAAATTGATGTTAGTTTTAAACATTTATTGTGTGGCCTAACTTTCTAACTTTTTAAAGAGTTTATTTAAAACTTAACTATTCGATTAGTTGAACTTAATATTCCATTTAAAATAATGTTTTCATTTAACTTTGGTATAAATGATTTTTTTGTTTCAATTAATGATAAAGAGGTTATCTATTGAACTATATACAACTATAAACCATATGTATTAAATCATAATTATGGCAGTTACACTAACTACATATATATATATATTCATTGATAAATCAACAATTTTAATAACGAATGTTATTATACAATAAAACAGTTTCAATCAAAAGATTAACATTAATTAAGTACATACAGTAATATAGTATAAATATTAAATCTTGATTATCACAATACAAATCTAAATCTAATAAAATAATTTTGATACATTAAATGAAAAATCACACCAAACCAAAATTTCTTCCAGAAGCCCAATAAATTAAATAACTTGCATGTCATAATGCAGTACTTTCCATCTGAAACAAAATTTTTAATCAACTTATAAGTAAATATATATACATTCGTTTATATACATTAACATTTTTATTTTGTGAGCATTTATAAATGCTCACAAAATGCAAAATGCAAAATGCTCAATATTTAGAAGACAAAAAAATAATCATCAAATTGAAATGGTAACCATATATTATTGTTTAGAAACTTATAGATATTAAATTGTATTGAAAAAAGATAATTAAAAATAAGATATCTAAAATCAGTTTGGTTTTATGTTTTTTTTTACAAAAGAACAGTGGTTTTGACTAGGATAAGATTAAGTGGAGAGAAGAGTCAGATATTTTATGTGACAAGAGAAGGTAAGTTCTACAAGAGTATGGTGCAACTGACTATGTTGTATGGTTCGGAGTTATTAACCTAACTATATTAACTATATAAATAAATAATAGGTTATCCGATAATAGTTAGTTGTACTCATAAAAGATAAGTTTGCAATATTTAATGCACAAAAATAATGAATTGTACATAAAAAAATCTTCAAATATTATGAATTATACTATGAAAAACTAGGCTTAATAAAATATAAATTATAATCCCCAGTATACCAACATTTACACTGGCTCAGAACAGGTTATGGAAGGATGTGGGAATTTGATGCATTGGTAGGAATCAAAATGTGATAGTAGGAACAAATATCAGATGGTAGATCACATTGTGCTAATTGTCTAAGAAGAAAATTTCAATGAGGACTAATAAATATTATGAAGTTAATCAGAGAATCCATAGAATGGATATTAATTGCCTTTGATATTAGTTTATAGACATTTTAAAAAGTTAATACTAACTTGTATTATTTATATTAATTTTGATTTAAAAAACGTTTGGTGGTTAAGTGTCCAAATATGCCATATAAAAATAATTTACCAACACATTTGTAAATTACTCATATTGGGCAGCAACCACTCATGCAAGTACAAAAAAAGTAGATGTCTTTAACGTGATAATTAGATAAAAAAATACTGAATATTACCTTGTATATGTAAACAATAAGTACATGCGAATGTCTAATTTTTTTTCCCCCAACATAGTAATATGTCTGATTACTTTAATATTTATTTAAAAAAATAAAAAAACCAATCAAAATTGTAATAAATTAAACATTTCAGTTTTCAAAAAAAAAAAAAATGTATTTCTTAAGGTTTAAATGTATGAATTTCTAATTATTAAATTTAACCACTAATAATATTCGTGCAACTAATGATATTCAGTTTTACAAGAAGCATAATAAAAACGAATACTTGTAAATATGTAAAATACTAGCAGAAGTGATTAAGTGTTGAACATGCGACATAATAATATTACCAAAATGAATAACGAAGAATGAGAGTTAAAAGTTAATGGAATCTTTCTTTGTAACACTTAACATTTACACCCATCTGAAAACATTTATTTAAACAAATTCAGCATATTATAATAATTTTACTCAACATATATGTATTCAGTTTTATCAAGTAAAAATTAATTTTAATCAAAATAAAATAACAAATTTAACAAAAATATTTTTACCTGAATTGATCTAGATGATTCCAATTCAACAGACATACTGGGATTTCTCCTGCTGAGTAATGGTGTCATAGATGTTCGTTCATCGTGTCCTAATCCGGTTTTAGTATCAGATATGTCAGAGCCAGCTAAATCAATACCACTTTCATCTGTTTCATAAATGTCTGAACCATTTTGGGTGTTTAATTTGAAGTTTTTGGTATTTCCTGAACTTTTTACCGCAGTTGCAATTTTTTCAGCAGTTTTTTTACCAAAATTAGCAGCGATTTTTGGTAAACTACGTTTTATTGGTGCTGATTCAGCACTCGGATCTTTAATATCATTTGTTTCTTCAGTTATCGATGATAAATTTGTAGCAGCATCAAAACTTTCATCAAATGTGCCCTGATTATTCTGAATCGGAATGTCATCTAAAATAATAGTCAAATAAATTATTATTTAAAAACAAAATAATAGTAATATTTTTTGTTAATTGTATCCTGTTACCTGGTAGTTTTTTGGTTCTAAATGATGCATTGGTAATCATAGATTTAGATACGGGTGTGCTACAAGTATTACTGCTTACTGGTGTTCCTACTGATGATACATTAGGTGACTGTCCTAAATATACCCAGAAAAAATAATATTTAGTCATATTTGAAAAAATGGTATTGGTTGTTTTAACTGACCTTCAAAATACCCTTGACAAGAATTTTTAATTGAATTAGCTAATAATATCACTTCACAATAACAACTGTAACACGCACGATGATAAATATCTTCCAATGCTTGGAAGGCTTCTGATTTTCCACAATTAAATCTTAAAAATAATGAAACAAAATCACAAAAAAAATAAATATTTAACTGTAAATTTGGCAAAAAACATTTTAATCATGAGTAAACATGAGTTTACTATATTCTGTGGTCATACCAAGGCAATGGTAGGATGGGCCAGGCCATCCTGAAATTTCATGTACATAAACATAAGTAATATTAATTAGGGAGGTCATTTTTCGATTTTTGTAGTTTTCATAATAATTGGAAAAACAGGAAAATGTACGGCCATAAAAGTTTTAATTTGTTTGTGGTAATTCGGTTAAAAAATAATTGTAGAAAATTAAATTTTCACTGAATATTAATATTAGCACTTTTTAGGCGAGGACAAATTTTCAAAACATTCTGGTGATTTTTGACTAATTTATATTTGGTTTTTACATGGATAAAATTGTTTTTGTCAAAAAGAATAAAAATTGTGTGTAATGCAACAATTTTATTTTTTTTTATCATTACAAATTAATATGATTTTCAATTTTAATATACTGAAACATATTTACCGAACTTTGCTCAGAATCGTTTTTTTGTTAGCACTGATTTATTGTTGCATACAGGTAAAAATTAAATTCCCCTTCAATCCTACCTTCCCAACTTCCCACCCATGGTGTTAAGTATGTTCGGTTTATTTACCATTTCTTCCAACTAATATAAATAGAATTATATTCATGTGTTTTTGTTATTATTATATTAGTGCTTTCAGATATACAGTGCTACAATATTTGATGGCTATGTATGATTAATAAAATTTACATTATTCCAATTGCACTTTCTAGTGTGAATTTTTCACTTTCGATCAGATTTGCACATGTGCAATACATTTTTTTTATTATTGAAAGCCCTTTGGCCACAAATTATTTACTTCATTTTTTTTCCCCATGTATTTTATTGGTTTACCAAATTTTTTGTTTGTTTTTTTTTTTTTAATCACAGACTCTATATTAAGTAAGAAGATCTTACTTAAAAATTAAATAAAACACTAGAAATAAATATATATCACTTGCAATAAATATTGTATTTTTACTTAATTACTTACATCGAAATATATAAGCAGTAAAGTAGATGAATCAAGAGTTTAGGAGATAGTGGAATACGTGGTAAAGTTGTTGATGTTAATATATCAGAATTACTGAATGATGTCGACCGCTTATAGAAAAAACCCTGAGTAACCATTCTATTGAAAATACAAATACAGTAATAATAAAATATTTAAAAATAGTACAAAAATTGAATACACTTACTTGGATGTAACTCTATAAAATCGATCAAATGGATTATAAATTTCTGGTAATAGATTTAAATTTTTGTAATATATAAAATATAAATTGCTAAGAACTTCCATTCTATTAGATGCAGACAGTTTTTCAATTTGATTAAATGGACCTCGACGAACTGGGTGAGTGTCCCTTTGTTCTAAACGACGAATGGCAGTTTCTGTCAATGAAGTTGGAGCCAAACTACTAGGCTTAAGAGAGAAAAATAATTGATAATGTATAGTAGTTTAAAAAAAGAAAATTTAGACTATGGCCTTCACATTAATATTTAATATATTTCTAACTTTGTATATACGTATATAACATTAAATTAATTATCATTATGTACTCAGATTTATTCTGTATTACAATTATGTTTAAATAATAAATAGTGATGTCAATATAGGATGATTTGTACATTTTTACTATACCCTATTTACCTTAAGGTTTATTATTTTTTTGTTTTAATATTCAAACTCTATTGATTAAAATTAATGGTATTCTTAGAACATAATTATAAATGAAGTGACACAGAACATTTTAATTTTACACAAAACAAATAATTAGAACTTTCTATTTGCTTTAATATTTTATAGTTTGAGTACTTACTTCATGGTATATAGATGGCTGGGCTAAAGATGGCAAACGGAATGATATAAATCTTGGCGTGTTATTTTCATCTACAGCTTCAATATTGTAGATTCCAATTAATAACGCTTCAATACTACGGCAACTCTAGTAATACAATTATCATATATTATTATAAACTATATAAATTAATTCTACAACAAATTGTTATAAAGATATAAATAGGTATATTTTAATTTGTATAAAATATTTAACATTAAAATTTAATTTAATTAACATACATTTATTTATTTTAATTATAATTAAGGCTTACTTGTTTATCAACATGAGCAATCGAATTAAGATAACTATATGTTAAATGTGGTAAAAATAATAGAACAAATAAGTGTAAGTCGGTTTCTTCAGTTCGATAACAATTAAAAAGAGCACTGCAAATACGATCAATTAACTGTAAAAAAAAAAAAATATTAAAACTTTAGTAAAACAAACACAATTAATTTACAAATTGATAATAAACAATAATGATAAAATACATTTGTGTATTATCTAGTTATCTATAATTACAGTAATATGAATAAAACACATTTACCTACTTTTTTTTTATACTTAAATACTAAGTTATATACAAAAGTAAAAATTACTTTTGGACTTTTGCCATCATTGATACATGATTTTACATGCAAAAAGTATGAGAAAATAATGGATTTTTCTATTCCATAGTAATAGTTATAATAACTTTTCTATGCTGTGTAGTTAACATAAAAAAATTGGCAAATTTGTTAATTTAATAATTACTTCAAATACTAAAAAATATTTTTTATTTTAAATACATTTTATTATTTATTTAATTTTTATATAGTTATTTTGTGATCAAAGATTTTTTGGTATGTAAAATAAAAAATGTACCTAAGATACACTAAAACTTCCATTTAATGATTACCAATGGGACCAGAAATAATGACCACAATTTAGAGTTGGCTGTTTAACAGAAGTTAGGTAACAGTTGATAACAATTGATGGGACAAAAAATAATTACCATTACATAGATGTGACCATTAATGTTCTGAAGTTCTACTATATCTAATAATTATGAAAAAAAAATTGAAGTTTTATTTGGAACATACTATACTGACTTATAGATATAATAAGTCTGTATTATTTACATTTAAAATAATGTACATTAACTGATAAATTGTTTCATTATTTACATAAATATTGAATTCCCTAATATATAAATCTTAAAAATACAAACTTTAGTTTACAAATTTGTAATTAATATCATATTTTGTTGGAATAAACAATTCTAGATTCAGAAAAAGTAACAAATTATTTGAAAAATTAGTTCTATTAAAACATACCCTACAACTAATTTACATTTAGCAAGCCATAATTATTGTTAATACAATTTAAATTGTATGTTTAGTTTATATGAGTTTAATTAATATAAACCATCTTACAATACTAAATAAATGTATTGTTTAGCTAAATTACTAAGAGTAGGGGACACAACTGTGCAGAATATAACAAAATTAAAATTCAAACATCCACATTCAACTCCAGATTTAAAATAACTTTTCTACATATAATTATCAGCTAAATCATGTACCTAGCTAAGATTATAGTTAAGAGTCAATGACCGGGTACTCAAAACATCTATAATATAAACTATTATAACAAACATATAAAATATGTAATTTCAATGAAAAAATAACAAATTAATTTATAATCCAATGTTTACTAATACTTTTTAAAAAAATGTTTAGGATAATACAACTTAAAATAAAAGCCATGGCTTTAAAGAAAATAAGTATATTATAATTATTTTAGTATGCCATTCACTTGATTTATAACCTTGATTTATTTTATAGAACTGGTTTTTAAATCAATATATTCTTAACAATGTGAATAATAATAGTAATTATCAATTATACATCACACAATTATGTATGTGTACATATATTTGTATATTTATTAAATTATAATAAAAATTACCTTGGCATATTTATGAATATCATCTAGCACACTATATATTGATTCTATGAGTGTTTTATTCTGTGAAGTCGTAATGGCAAATGTTGCCCAGTCGTCTTTTTCTAATGTGGCAAACTCTGATAACCATTCTTTTATTGCGTTCTCCACCATGATCTTAATACAGTCAATACATTAACTAAATAATAAATTAAATTTTATATAGTTAAATTTTAATTTATATGATATATACCAACTAACAATTATGTACAAAACACATTTAATAAGTTAAACAAAAGTAAAACACACACTTACATTAAAATCATCTCATTTAGGAAAAAATTAAACCAAATCGATATGTATTAGATATTGAATTTATCTTAAGAAAACATAATTTAAATTGGTATTAGAATATTCAAATAATTTAGAATTAAAAAATATTGTTACTTGATAGCTAAATTTAGAAAATATAGCACAAAATGTAAGAAAATCTATAATTTTAACGAAAATAAATATGAAACAAATAATGTTAACTTCGTAGATATCCGACTGGTGTCGGTACCACGGATTAAGTAACTTCAACAGTCAGCAGTCGGCCTAGCCACTAGCCAGTACTATCCACCACTATCGTGGTATCGTCGATTAATGATTATAGTAGTTAGACATACGAAAATCGAGGTCAATAATAATGACCTCGATTATTTTAATATCGATATGATTATTTTACAATTGTATAACAGAATTATATATGATTATTTTAACTGCTAAATTCGTGTCGATTTTTTTCATAGATAGGTATTATTCTTCAAATGGTATTACTTAAAATTGGTTATTCTACATAGAGAGCCCTCGGGACCTTTTATCAATGGTTACGGATTTTTTGTCCAAACATTGTTATCAGCGTAAACTAAATACCACGAACCAAGGAACCAAATTTCGGTTCGTGCTAAATACTAGTCTGCAGTTATCAGTAATTAATAGGCTCTCCAACTTATTGTATTTAAATAAATTTGTTCAATATATTCAATAAAAGGTTTAAAAAACAGAAATTAATTAAAATGGAGAAGAATATCGATGTAAAAAATTTAAATACTAATTGATAATATTGTCGAATGAAATTTTATCGTTGATAACGGGAACCAATCAGAAATGACGTTACCGGTGGCTATTCTATTAATCTAGGGTCTAGGCTAGATGGGTACAGTTTTTTCATAAAATGATAACGTAAGATAAGAAAAAAAAATGTTTTAAAATATCTGTACCAGGATGTATATATTAAACTCTACATGATAACTGGAATGCATATCATACCGCATAAGACCAATGTAAACATAACCGAGCCAGCATGTTAGAAAAATACGACCAATATGAATGGTGTTGCTATTTATTTTTGCCACACATTATTAGTTGATATTATTGTGAATGCGAATTGTAAAGTATTATTAATTGTGCAATATTATTGATTAATACTGCTTTAACGTTTTTAAACGTTAAAAACAAATTAAAATGGTGAACTTTTGTAGTATCTATAATTGTTACAGTTCAAGTGACATTAGAAAAGACTTGTCGTTTCACAAGTTTGTATATATGTTTGCTATAATTATTGTATTGTTTTGTTAATTTTACACATAACTATTGCAAATAAATGTACCTATATAATTTCATTATTATATATTTTTCCCTCTTAATGAGAAAGAGAGGCTTCTAAAATGGGTGCATGCTGTTTGGAGAAAAGATTTTAATCCTAATTCCAGCTCGCCTTTATGTAGCTTACATTTTAATAAAAATGATTTCCTTTTAGCCATTCTAAGTGAGAAAAAAATGTTGAACATATTTGCTGTACTAACTGTATTTAATTTCCTAAATCATTTAATGTCTAAATTAAATAAAGAAGAATTCTACAATGAGAAGTAAGTAAATATGCATACAGAACCAAGTATTTATATATTATATATTTATTCATTATTTGGGATACTCGTTTCTTTAGTAAAATTCTCGTTTAAATTTGTTTTATAGAACACAACAACAGCCAACCATAATTATTGTGAAAATACATGTGAAACAGAATAAAGTTTGTAGACATTGGTGTAATTAACTAGTGAAGAAATAGAAAAATGATTTACGTCGAAACAAGAAAATTTTGCAACTAAAATTAATAAGAAGAGATAAACGAGTTAGTAGTATGTATGAAATGTTAAATTTATTAAATGATAGTCATTTAATTGAAGATACTATTGAAGATTTTTTTTAAGAACCAATTTGATTATTTTTTACTTTTTGCTTTATTTAAAAATGAAATTGCTTATGTAAATAATGATTCAAATCACAAATTATACTTACATTTTACTTATATCTACAGAAATTTTATTTAACATTGCATTTTTATTCCCAGAATAAAACCAGAATTACCCATTTGTTTGAAACATCTTATAATATCGCCATGTTCATTAAGCTTAAATAACTCTTTTCAACACATTATTATTGACATCCTGTTTACCTCTAGAAATTTGATCTGTGATTTAAACACAAAATACGTAATATGGTATGCATAATGTATATATTATTCATAATATTGTATTTAAACATTTTATAAATACCATTAGGTTTTGTTTGACATGTATGAATTCTATAAAGAATTGATTTTCTAATATTCTTAGTTTCTCTGTAAATAATTAGGCTTAGTTAGAAAAGAAATAATGAATTTGAGAAAAGTTCAATACTTCAAGAATTCTTATATAAAAATTCCTAGATATCGGGGTGATTTCCAAAAACCTTAACAGCTGGCTGTGAAAAGACTAATTATATTATATATTTTCCATTATTATGTGTTAATATTAATGTCTATTTTTTTATTTTTTTTTTTCATGTAGATTGAAACTGAACTATTAGTTACATACTTGGATTAACATTTCCAAATAAAAATGTATGCGAGCAGTTGGATATTGCTGAGCATAGGCTATGATATTTCTAAATCTATCTTCCATACTTAACCTGACAGTTTGGTGTTCTTCGTTGAACATTTGATTAAATTGGAGGTTGACATAATTGACTACAAATACTCCCCCCTCTAAAGTCAATACCTGTTGAAAAATGTTGAAGATGGTTCCTAGAAAGTTGTGAATGTATTTATTGTGTATATTCAACAAATTAATCAATTTCTGAATTATTTCTAGATTTCTAGCCTTTGATGGTTGCATATTCTTTTACATCTCAGCTATGATTGTTAAAAAATGTATGCCAAATTTGGACGAGAATGACTAAAAAGTATTATAATATACAGTTGATAATCTGAACGTCAATTTTCTGGAATCTTAGGGATTGTGCATAAAACTTCACACACACTAATAATCATTTAGGACTAACACAAAGATCTCGGTGGCTGTCGGCGTGAATAGAAATTGCCTTAATTTTGCCCCTTATTAAATAACCAGCTGCAGGCCCCTTTGAGAGAATATAAATTGCTTACAGACAGAATTGATCTAGGATACCACATACTTTCAGATGACATAATAGTTTGTAGCGTACTCAGAGAAGATGATACTGAAGGAGAGGACATTGATTTAGCTAAAGGTGAATATGGACCGTCTCTGAAGCTTTTGATATGTTGGATTTGGGGTTTCAACTGTTTAAGAGACAAGAGGAATCGAACACCACTCAATTGTTACAGTTAAGTAAATTGAACGACTTAGCAGCTCTAAAGTAAAAGTCAACAATGAAACTATCATAATTTTTCAAATCTTTAAAATAAATAATTTCCCTAATAAATAATAAATTGTATTTTTTTCTTTTAAAACATTTGTATAGTTTATTTCTTTTCAGTTTTATTACATAAGTTATTTGTTCACTGTTACATACATACGTACTTATAACTATGTGTTATGTTTCAATTATCTAGATATTTGTGTATCTAGGCCATCATTGACATTAATTCTGGATAATCAACGTTCTACTGTATACGAGGTGCGACAATAAAATAACGAGACTTTTTGAATAAAAGTTGTTTATTTTAAAAATGTTATAATTTAATGATTTCACCTTCAAAGTACCTTCCCTCAGCATCAATACACTGTTGTATACGTCGCTGCCGTTCTTGAAAACAGTGTTGCCAATTGCTTTCATTCAGCCCTTTTAGAAGTTTTGCCGTTTTCATTTTTACGTCATCAACTGTTTGAAAATGGGAAAAGAAATAAGAAGGAAATAAGAAGAAGTCACAAGGAGCAAGGTCTGGCGAGTACGGGGGATGTTGAAGTACAGAAATTTTTTTTTCAGTTAAAAAACGTTGAATTGATAATGCACTGTGAGCTGGAGCATTGTCTTGGTGAAGAACCCAGCCATTTTTCCATAGATCTGGTCGCTTCTTTCTGACACGTTCTCTTAATTTAATTAATACCTCTTTATAATAATATTGATTAATTAATTTTGTCGATTTTTTCAACGTTTTCGTTTGTTGAAGACGTGGTAGGACGTCCAGAACGATCATCGTCTTCGACGTCCTCCCTTCCACTACAAAACCGTTTGTGCCATTCAAAAACACGAGCTCTTGATAAACATTCTTCACCATAAACTTCACATAACATACGAAACGATTCTGCGGCAATTTTTTTTTAATTTAACAAGAAATTTAATGTTAACACATGTTGTTCAATTTTTATATCTAACATTTTTCGGCAGTATAGTCGAACTCGCACTAATAACAAGGCTACTAACGTATAAGAAAATGAATCGATGCCATCAGTGTTCATAGTACTTTTAGATAAGTGTTTTCTAATCATATTTCAATAATCGTTTTATAGATAATGTTAATAGTTTAGGTTTTATTCAAAAAGTCTCGTTATTTTATTGTCGCACCTCGTATGATAATTATCTATTATTACTTTATTAATTTATTCAATAAGTTTTTTTACTGATTTTGTCATTATAAATGTCTGATTGATAGTGACATAGTACCTAATGCTGTATCTTCCTACTGCCAGTGTCGATTATACCCACTTGAGTTATTACATATTCTTTATACCCCTCGACCGCGCTACATTCTATGTGGCAATAATTCCCTGATTGTCACACTAAAAGGGATTTGGTACATAAACAATTATTATTTATAAAGAAGACCAATATTTTAGTTAATATAGCTAATATATTAAGAGTTAATATAAACTTAAAACAAAACAAGTTTCTTTTTTAAAAAAAAATAGTAATTATTATAATATTAAAAAAAAAAAAAAATATATACAATATAAAACTAAATGGGGCGAGAACTCATTTGCCTTATCTATGCATTAGCATATCACATTCCTCTAATACACCTCAGGATGTCATCATCTTCATTTAGTTGCTTAATAGTAATTCTTAAGAGAACAGTTATTGGCTGCGCGGTTTGGTTTAGATGTAATATCTTTTATCTACAAACTACAATAATATCAAAATTCAGTAAATATGTAGCTACTTAATTTTTTTTATAAAAACTTTAATGTAAATGTACCGTTATGTCTGCTCATCTGAATCATTTCAACATAAAATTGGTTTTCTTGTATCCTGAGTTTTTCTATAACATACAATTTCCAAATTAAGAACAAAACCGAAGTTTAATCGGCAAACTAGATAGACAAAATATTTAGTTTGTGTGTTAGAATCCCCTTATAATCAATATTCAAGTAATGCAAGATTGTCCTCTAAATATAATTACTAGTTTTCAGCTGCGTAATTAGTATTTGTCTATTTAATGTTATCGGTAGTATGTGCAAAAATATCTTATTTTTCAAAAATCTAATATAGTAATAAAATTGCTATTATAATTCTATATAGCAATTTTATTACTATATTAGCAGTTTTTTTTTCATTCGTGTTACCAAGATAAAATAAAGAATAAAAAAAAAAAATTAGATTTTTGTACTAGAAATATCTAAAAGCCAAATTGTAGAGGATGGTATTCAATAGGAAATGGATTTAATAGCTACAAACCTTCTCTAGGCAACGCGGAAAATTTTGCATAAAATCGCTCCAACGGGTTTTTAAGACTTATTAATCTTATACAGATATACATCCATTTATATATATATATATATAGTTTAATAGATTGTATAAAATTATCAAGCTATACGTTTATAATATTTATTTCTGTAGGTAATTGCCTAGTGACAAAAATATGTGTTATGTATAGCAACGATTCTCAACTATAATACATATTAAATTAATTGCGTAAATCATTTTAAAATTAAACTAGAATTACACCCGTTATTCCAAATTCAATATGAAGCGTACCGACAACGGTCGCGGTTGTTGTAGGAACGATGTGAAAATGGTGGAGTGTGCGGCGACCGCTCTGGAGAAGATGAATGACATGTTCGGCGTAGCGTTTCGTACGCTGAAAAAACCGCCGTCCGCACCAGCGGCCGCCGTCGGTTGTGTGATGGACCCAAAATGTCAAATTCCGGCATGTCCATTCCGCGGTATGCCCCCGAACGTAAATAACATTATACTTGTATTATAATATATATTATTAGGACTGGGGTTTCCATGTTCTTTACTTTACTTTTTTCCCCCTGTGAGATGCCCGTATTGTATAACAAATCCGTTTATTGTACTTAAATAAGACAATTCTGCATTTTTTGACAATTTTTTTAAAACATTTTAGGGTTTTAGAGGGCACTAATTGAGTTTTTCTAATTTGAAATTTTATTTTAAGATTTTAAATGCAAATATGATGTGTATATAAATATAAATAATATAATTTAATCTCAGATTAAAAAAAGACCTAGAATTTAAAATTTATTAATATTTTTTTTTTCAATTCTTTATCAAAATTATGAAAAATAAACACATTTTTAGTGCATTATTTAACATCGTTTACGGCATTTTTTAGAGTTGTATAGGATATTACTATCTAGAATTTGTTATGGGGAGTAGGTTCCAAAATTTGTATTTTATTTGTTCTCTAATTATGATTATAGTGTTTAATTCATAACAAACATATACAATTTACTACAACGGGTAGATATTATAATTTGAAACCGATTTTTTTATTAGTTAAATTTTATAAACAAATACATTATAAATTAACAATAAAATAAAAATAATATTAAAAAAATAAATAAAACAGTTATAATGGAATTATTATAGTAGCGTTAGCCATATTTATGGCTTATATTATTTACTAAAATATCAACGTCTAGTTTCTATAAGTTGTATCAAAACCCTGTGTAGGAGTTCATAGAAATATAATTTACCATTTAAGTATTTAAAAAAAAAATCAGATTGCGAATGTATATTATTTCTCTATGTTAAACCAAACAAAATACGAATTCGTAATTAAAAGTATAAAAAGTACACATACATATAACTTCTATAGAAAAAATCTCAGAGATGATTTGATTGAACATAAAAAGTAATTTATATCTATGTTCTTGTCTCCCCGAGTGTACGTGTCTGGTCCGGCCAGTCTGGGATATCCAGAAGTGGTTGTTAGGACGCCTGTCGTTATAACATTTAACGGATACCCACGATGGGATACTTATTTTTGACACACGAAAGACGATATTCGCGCAATAAGACTTCTTTAAAGAAGACATCATTTTTGGTTGGGACAAAGTGGGCTATATGCTCATTGATGAATTTCAGGCGACGACGCAATGTTATTATCACTTTATATGTGCAAAACTACTCGATTCAACCGTTTAAAAAGCCGCTTGCGAAAAACTCTTTTCCATGACCTCTCTTTACGTAATACGTCCATAAACTTTATAAATATACATTTGCCGATATTCAGTTTTATACAATTTTAGTTATGTACTCGGAGGAGCCCCCCAGTCCCCCCGAGCGTTAAAAACTATTTCACGGGTCAGATTTATTTTATAAAATTTAATAACTTTTGAGTAATATATTTTTCCAATTACGTTGAAGCTTATAAAATGATTAATGATTATTAATTAAACGTTTTAAAGTACTTTTAATGGTGTTTTAATTGATTATTTTTATTTCGACGATTTCAAATAGGTATACTATAATAATCCCGAACACTGGTAATGAGATTGCTTTTATAAATGACGAGGGGGGGGGGGGTGATCACACGTTTGATGAAACGACTAACGCCTTCGTGTGCCGTCACAGGTATTGCAGAAGTTCTGCGCCAAGGGCACGGCGGTGGGGAACGGACAGTTGGATCGGAACGCAATGATACTGTTGCCGGGCGAGGTGGGCTTGCGCGGCGACCGGGCCACGTTCCATGTGGGCCAGAGCGTCGGTCAACCGATACCGGTGGCCGACGACGGGCGGCCGTCCGGCGCCGTCTACTACAATGTGGGCCAGAAGCAACCACCACGCGTGATGAGCCATGGGCCTGTCAAAAAACCGATAAAAATCCTACCGACACCACGCAAGCACGTGATGCAAGTGCTGCCCGCTCTACCGGCGTCCACGAAACTGACTGTCGGACCGGTTACCGGGTTACCGATCGCCATCGACGAGCACGTGTTTGTGATGCGGCTGGGCAAGAGGCACGACGAACCCGACGAAAAAGCGAGGTTGCAGATTGAAGTCCGCATGCCTAAAAAAAAAGATCGCGTCTTAGAAGAATCCTCCGGCACTCAGTTTCTGGAAGAAGACTTACTGCCCGCTGGTGAGATGTCCAAAAGTAACAAGAAAGGAAAAAAATCGGGAAAAAAAGCAGCGAAAAAATCGGCCAAAAAAGGAAAAAAATAATTATTTTCTTAAATGCGTCTTAGATGATAGTAGGGTGAAAAGGTATGTTCTGGGCCCTCCGCTAACCTCACCGCATCAACCCACTCTTATCACTAAGCCCTACCCACTCCGTATAATACTGTTATTATATTTAAAATTATCGTCGTGTAAGTAGGTAACGACGATTATTATTTACTTCAATTAACCCTTTCTTTACAAAAAAAAGACGTTATATTGATGTACAAAAAAGACTTAATAAATAAATAATGTTTGTTCCATTGTCAATGGATAAAATGTCCAATTTTAATCTGGCCTTTTTTGTCTTAGACCATTTTTTCCTCGGGCCATTATTTCCTAAACTCATAATACCCATTTAGTATATTATAGTATATTTATATTCTGAATTCGAGTTTAACCGCTACCTATAGTGTTTAAACTATTATAATACAATTCATTATAACGGTGTAAAATGGAAATCGGAACATACGGGAGATGTAAAGGTAATAATATCATAATAACGCATGTATTGTGTAACATAACTTGGCGGAAGTTATGACAATGCAATTTTTGTTTTTCGAATGGAAATATAAATCGCAATATACACGTTCACCATATGCTAATATATACGGTTTACAAGGAGTGTAAACATTTTTCGATATTATGCATAATATTTTTGCTGTATGCTGAATCGGTAATTTTTTAAAAAAATTTTACTAAAAATTAAAATTTTTTCGGACTCGACGACTATAAAAATTAACCAGTTTTGAATTTGCCTGGACAGTATCCAGGCGTGAATCCACCAATGGTGGATCCGTGGATGTATAATAAGGTGGTCGTTATTTATAGAAGTAAAAACAAATATTCATATTTATACCTCATGACCCTCTAATATAAATTGTTAACATTAATCTCAAGTGTTAATATAGAGTATGAGTCATAGATTGCCGTCGTGTCGGCGTTTATATTAGAAATACCTATTTAACATATTATTTAAAATCGTCTAGATTTTTCTAGGTGCACAACAACTATGACTTGTAAACAAGACAAGTATAACGGTTATATCGTTATATATTTACATTAAATTACGCTTAGTTAAGTATGTTTGGTACGGTGTAATTCGTATAGACATAGTGATTACATATTCAATACGTGTACATAAGTATATATTGTTATAATAATGTATAGTGTATGGTTATTATTAGGTTAGGTGGATGAAAATTGGACATATTTTCTAAGGCCGTTATTCACTTTGGTACTATTATTTAAATTATTTATTATAACATCAGTTGTGTGCTGACCGCCGTATGAACACGTACCTACGTTTGTTTAAAATTAATACAAATTAACGAAAAAGATTGAACTTACAAGAAAAATAGATATTATTAAGATCGAGGGGAATAGGAAAATCTTAGTATACGCGTATTACCAGAATGGATTTTTTAAATTGTACATACATATACATACCCACTTTTTAATACATACATACTAAATATATTACAGTACAGTATAATAATAATTCATTTTTAATAAATTATAATAAATAATACCAATTTTAACGTGTAAGTATGTCTTTAAAATTTTTCCTTATAGCGCCTTCTTATAGTGGACATTTCTTAATTTCCAATGATTGTCCACTATATAGAAGTTTCACTGTAGTATATTTACCACGAAAAGCAATATTTTTTTATCGATATCCGAATTATGTGAAGAAAAATATTATTTGCGATTAGCCAATAATATTATTGGTGTTTACCTATAATATGCCTATAAGCTATATTATTATTATCTAGTAATTAGTGTATACCTACATTTTCCTAATACTCGTATAGTATCTACCAACATTATTTTATACGTATTGTATTAAGTTATATGTACAAGTATAACTATCATCTAAATGTTATCTAGGTATATATTTCTATATTAGATATCTTTAGAAATCCTTTTTTTTTTTTTTTTGGTTCTGGGATCACTTCCCGTAAGTACGCCACTGAGTTTTGTATTATTATAGCATTCGGTTACAATTGTTTAAAAAAGAATATTCCTATAATACAAAATAACAAAGAGAAACAATTCGACTCTATAGTGATGGAGCTCTACTGTTCACAGACGTTTTATTGTGATCATATTTCTGAGCTGGACGATACACAACCAAAATTTGCGTTACTACGGCCGAATGTCATGCGATAACATGAAATATTTCCATAGTCACAACTACTGTAATAGTAATACGAATAATACGAAATCGTTATTTGTTATATTCCTATTCATGAGCGCATTTTTTTTTAAGGTTTGCTGTATCTTAAAGGACATACAGTGGGCAAAGATTTTGTGTCCAGTGTGTCTATGTGAAGAACAAATAGTCAACTATAGAACTATAGGTATTAAAAATGTATACAATATTTGTGTAAGCGATAAAAGTAAATACTTACCCTAGTATTTACCTACCTAATTTGTGTACAAAACAAGTAAAAATATAATGGTGTTAATTCAACGAAGATAAATGCTTTTGAAATAGAATTATATAATGTTATAGTTTATGTAGAGAATGTTTCCACTAGCAGGAGGGAGGGGTAACAGAGCTGCGAACCGAACTGAGGAAGATTGAGTCTTTCTACTGTTGGAGCATTTTTTGTCAAGAGGAGGTGGACAGTGGATACGCAGTGGGTATTCTCTATAAAATGGCCTGCTGTCCACGACTCCATTTTGTTTCGAGTTTTTCGATGTTTTTTCCGAGTTTCGGGAAAAATAAGCTTTTTTTTTTAGCGTTTCTACTCGCAATATTACGCTGTTACACAATTACAATTACACTTATTCAGACCTTGGAAACAAGGCAACTTAATCAGTGTTATAAATATGTATTTTTTATTTTTTTTGTCAGATACCATAAATGAATGATACTAAATAAATGTTAATCTTGGTTTTAAATTCAATGCACGAAACCGTCTCTCTGAGCATAATAACATGTAAATTTTAGCAATAATCTTCTAGTATTATCTAGACGGGATAGTATTATCTAGACGGCCTAATATTATTTTAGTATTCTAGTGTTATTGCTGTAGAAATTTAACGTAAAATTAAACATAGTTAATAGAGTGGTGCCCGATTATTATTTCATTTTTGTGATCAAATACAATTACCGCGCTCTTATATTATATAGTATAGGTACCTACTAGAATTTTTGGAGAAAAAACACCATGAGATACGTAAGAATGCAATTTCATTTTTAAATCACAATATATTTCATTTCTTTATCGAAAAGGAGATGTACAACTGAGTTACTAGGGACAGTGGCGTAGACTTTGATTTATAAATGTGGATGATAAAAAATGTTATACAAACCCAAAATTGTATGTTAACGTGTATATTCTTAATTACAGTTTAAAATATTCTAATTACATAGTTAATGAAGTATCAAACTATATACACCATAAAGTAACGTAAACATCAAACAATTATAATAAAAATATTTTTCATTGGGACCAATGGGAAGAAGGCACGACCCCCGTACCCCCTCACAGCTACGCCACTGACTATAGCTATATAGTGAATACTTGGTACTTAAATTAATTAGAGGCTGTCTGTGTTAGTGCCCTCATTTTTTTGAACATCACAATCTACTTACTGTGTCAAAAAATTGTATTTTTGGCTCGAAATGAGTATGGTTATAACCTTAAAAAAGCCTTTGATAAATATCAAATAACGAAAATTTATCTAGCGATTACTATATCAATTAAGTTAAATGTACTGTGATATTTTCTCATGATTTACGAATATTTTGAGGACAATTGGTTTTGGTGTTTTTCCAGTCATTATTTATAATACTTTCGTAATTTTTCCCTTATTATTTTTGTTATTCCTAAACATTATCAACTTTTGATTTTAAAATGTCAAACCCGGCCTTTTCAAACCAGATCCGAATAAAGACTTTTTCTAAAAATGTTGAAACTCATAACACTAATATTATTGGATATAATACAGTTTATGAGCTATAACAGGTTAAAATTTAGATTGGAAGAGTCTAGGGAAGGGTTATATTTAAAAATGGACCTAAAATTTATTACTTATAGTTTTATGATAGATTATGATAACAATTGAATTTTGTATAGGCTAGTATGTATCTTTTATCTTTATCTATAAATAATTTATTATTCTAGCAATTATCTAAGGTCATTATTTATAATTAGAGGCCGGGATAATATTCTTCTTGAGTCCATGCAGCCAGACGGAGGTTTGAAATCTTTACAAATTGTGAATCGTAAATGCCTTTTTTTTTTTTGCATATTTGAGAATATTTCAAGATAAAAGAATATTTCGTATTATAAAAACTATTAGAGATTATATCGCTTGTTTTTATGGATTTTCGATATTTTGTTTTGCAGTGGCGCAAATATAATAATATAGGTGTCATTTTATAGTCTGTAATTAATTTCTTATTGACGAAACTATAAACGGAATAACGATAAGATAACGATGTCTGACAAGTACAGGTATAAAGTTTATAATTATAGAACATAATATGATATGTGTGACTGTGGTTAATCATTCGGCTTACTCAAAAAAACACTGCAATGTCGCGTGTCGTGTGGTATTGACATACTGAGTGCAATTTTATTTCATTTGGTTGCTTGTTTTTACTTGTCTATAGTTGTCATTTTTCATAATGCCGAAAACACCATCAAGTAAATTAAAACAATTAATTGCACAGTGGATACTGCCATTGAATTAAAACAATTATAAACTTTACAACTGATGGCACAATTATTTTTTGTTAAGTGTGTAATAAACACATTCCTTGCCTTAAAAAGTCTCAGATATCACAACATGTAGATACATCTTTACATCAAGAAGCTTCTAAAAAAAAAATGTAAATTCATTTTATGAAGATTTATGTTTGAGTTTTATTGCAGCAAATATACCGTGGTATAAATTGCAAAATCTACAACTTCGCACACTTTTAGAAAAATATACTGGCCAACATATGTCTGATGAAAGTTTATTAAGAAAAAAATTATTTGTCACATTGTTAAAGATGATAAGACTTTATCCAATATAAAAAATTAAATAAGCGATAATATCTGGATTGCTATTGATGAGACATGGATATAAATGACCGTTATGTGGCGAATTAATTGATTCGGATATTAAAGTCAAATCATCCGATTCGTTGTTTTCTCTTCACATGTAAAGTTTTAGAAAAGACTAACCATTCTACTGTGAATCAATTTGATAATGATGGGTTAAAATACTTGTTGCCCATGGGTGGAGAAATGATGAAAAAGTGTTAATAATGCCTCAGATTCTGCGCTGTACATGGTGAAAACTGAACAGTCATTAACAGTTTTTTTATCCCAATTTAATTCACATTACATGTGTAGCTCATATGTTTAATAGGATCGTAGAGGAGGTTAGAGAAATGTGTTCAAACGTAAATAAATAAATTAATGATGTTAAATACGAATTTTTAAAAGCTCCGTATCATGTTCAAGTGTATAAAGAAATATTACCTAAACTGTTACCCCCTGAGCCAGTATTAACCAGATGGGGAACGTGGTTGGAGGCCACTATTTTTAAATGTGATCAATTCCAAGGTATATAAAAAGCCGTTGAAGAATTAAGTAATCAAAAGTCTCATAGTAAGTTTATACTTAAATGTCATACAGTTTTTGACTTAAAAACTGTAGAAAATGATCTAATATTTATTAAAATCCATTTTCTTGTGCTCGTAACAACCATCGAAAGTTTAGAAAAGTAAAATATGTCTCTTATTGATTCGATAAATACCTGGAGAAAATGGAGATAAAATAAAAATAAAAATTGATCAACTTCAAAAAAAAAAATCAAGGACTAATAATTTTGAAAATGTAGCGAAAGTATTGAATGGACATAATGAAGTACAACTTATGGATCATTTTTCACTGGTTATGATAACTGATTTACAGCATGTTCCTGTGACTTCAGTTGACGTCAAACGTTCTTTCAGTATTTATAAAAAACATTTTAACGGACCATCGTACCAACATGACGCCAGAGCACATGGAACAAAATGTAGTTATCAACAGTTTTCAAAAATGTTCTTAATTCAAAATACGGCATTAATCTAATTTAATTAAATAAATAAAATGTTAAGTTAAAGTTTTATTATTTTTTATTATATACGTATTTATATCAGTTTTTTTTTTATTTTGTACTTTATTCTTTTGCATATAAAAGCATATTTGTAATTTAAAGTGGAGAATAAAAAGAGAATATTAATATAAAAAGATATTTTTTGAAAATTTTATTACGATTTCTAAACAATATTTGAAGAATATTTTAAATTTTTGAAGAGAATATTAGTATTTTATTTTTACTATTTTAGTTAAATAATATTCCGGCCTCTATTTATGATAAAAAAAAAAAATTTATTTTAACCAGTATACTTGTAATTAATTATCGTTTCTTCGCTGCCTACTAATAAACAACCTGGACGTGCTAATTAAACACCTATCTGGGTATGATCTATGATAAAATAATATACTTATAAATAATAAAACCAATTAATGATTGTTAGTGGTTTATATAGCTAACTAAAAAATGCATAAATACACACGTGATAAAAGAAAAAACATGTACTATTCCTCCTAATCTAATCTTACGATCGAATTACTGATGTCAAATTGTAATATTATTTATATTAAGTTAAATAACAATAAATAATTATAAATCTTATTGAATTATTTTGTGGTTACCTAAGAAATTAAATAAAAAATGATTTGTTTAAATAATATGCACTACACAGCCGCGTTTCTAGCTGTCGGCGTTTCCGGTCACAAATTAAATACGCGTAAAAAATAAAAATATTTTTTTATCCGTGTCGTCGCCAATGGTAACCTGGATAATAAAAAATGCAACATTTTAATGATCACATTTTTAGGTGAGCTCTCCCTTTAATGGTCGAATTTCCAAAAATCTCGCCTTATTGCACATCTACATTATCTAAGGAAACTCTGTGGACAATTTCAAGTTTCTAGACCCAGTGATTCTTGAGATATAAATTATATTATATATACTAGCTGCCATCACTCGGCCTTGCTCGGGTCAAGTTTGTTGGTTATACAAAATCGTCTAGCTGTCCCGCACGGCTTTGCCTGTGCACAATATTGAACAAAAATCTTTTTAAAATTCAAAGTGAAGTGTGAAATGTATTGGTTTTATTATGACTTGTGTTTCTTTTTAATTTTTTTTTCTGTCTAAATCTAATTAATTTTTTTTTTTAAAATTCCATATTACTTTTAAATTTTACTTGATTTTAAATTTTAAATTAAATTTTTTAATTTTAAATTTCAATTGACATTGCGCATTAAATATTTCTGGATATACCATATTAAGTGTCTCACCTTCTGGGGCCAGCACAAATAGATTTTGTTTGCATGAGACACATGACAGGATTATATGTGGTATAGACCATAGGAAAAAACACTGGACTGTTACATCTAAACCTGAAACTTTTAATGTTTGGCCCTGTGCTTTATTTTTGTTCATTGAAAAGCATAATTGTACTAGAAATTGAAACTGGAACGGTAGACTGGTTGGTATCATTGGTATTCTAGGGATCAAGAAGACCGATTTTCCTAGTTCCACAGCCAGTAATGATATCGGTTAGGTGATATTTTTTAAATTGTAAAAACGTACTTAATGCTATATACAATAAGATAATAATATAATAATAATAATAGTTGTATGAAAAATGAATTAAAGAATATAAAATCACAAATTTAAAAACCGAAATTTGGATTTAGAAAAAAATCCAGATTTACAATAAATGTTGGATTTCAAAATCCTAAAATGTATTGGATTTTCGGATAATCCGGATTTTTGTCACATATCTAAAATTATATTACGATAATATAATATTATTTACTTTTCGCATTAATATTTAACTTATGGATATCTAGCAGCCGTACCAATATGCTTAATATCAATTATTTCATTTGTTTTTTGTCCGTTGATATGTAAAATTGTTTAACTATTTAAACGTATTCAAAATAAAATTTTAATCCTTTGATAATATATATGTAATTTACTTATTGTCTAATTAAATTTTATAAGAAAAAAATATATTGTAATACGTTATAAGTATATATACTGTTCGTTAAACCTGAAGTGGACGTGAATATGTTTGAGGATATGGTTAAGGTGTAAATAGAGAGTGATATAAAACGAAATGGCAATAAATTTGGATTTTTCCGGTGTTGTTATACATTATGTTTAGAGCCGGCCTTGTATATACATTATACATATATGTTATACAGTATGAATTATGTAGGGTTGAAATTATTGTGCTGTAATGCGTGAACATTTTTATTACTACGTTTTTAATTTGGTTGAAGGTTAATTTTTTTCAATTTTTACCACAAACAAAAAATAAATACATTTTATATAGCAAACCGCAATATCATTTACCGCGGTATATGTTACCGATACATTTTGTATGGATGTGCCATTTTGTATGGACTTTATTCGAAGCCTTAAATCTACCACTGTTCCAGACCTCAACAAATTTCGATTTTGAAAATCTTTGTAGATTTCGGTTAGCTAATAGAAGCACTGCGATTACCAATTAATTAATACACTAATTTTCGATTGTATTTATTATTAATGAGTGCCTTGAAAAAGATACATTTTAAAAGTATTCGTGTACACTGTACGGATAAAGATATTTATTTTGAAAAATATTTTGTAGATACTTCCAAATACTTTGATATTTGTTTAACAACAAGTATGTAGGAAGCAGATATTTCAAAACATAAATAATTATGGACGAGCATAATGCGATATTTTGTAAAGAATTAATTTTAAAACAAAACTGAAAAAAAAATATAGCAATACGTTTTATAAGCTATTACTGTGATATATATTCAATTTTTAATGCTCGCAATAATATTATAGTCCTCACGTATCCAATGACCCCCACCTTATATAAGAAACACACAATTAAACAATATAATTAAAACTATAACAAGGAAATAATGATCGTGTTAATAGTAAAAAAAACCATGTCGTATAATTTAGACAGAATATATTAATCGGATTCGTTGTTGTGCGTGGGGGTTCTTAGAGAACGATTTATACGTTGCTAGTCATGGTTCAGGAATTCTTGTTTGGCAAGAAACTTGCCTTCGACTGGCAGCTAGGCGACAACTGGGCACTGAGAAGCATGGAGATCCTAGAGAAAGAACTTTTGGAAGCCAAAAAGAACGGCGTCATCGACAATGGCCAGAGCGAAAAGTCCAAATACGTTTACCGACGGCAAATCGTCTGGTTCAACGCCATCGGGTTTCTCGTGCTTCACTTGACCGCCGTGTACGGTCTCTACTTGTTTCTGGCGTCGTCGATGATCTTCACCATGATATGGAGTAAGTGATTAACGGCTATACATTATTACAATTTACACGGGACGATTTACTTATATCGTGAACCAATAAAACTGAAATTGAACTGAAAAAAATCGTTTTATCCATTTATACGGTCGGGAGTAAAATCATACCATCATATAGGCGCATACAAATCAGGAGTCTAGACTGCTTAGAGCCCCATTCAAAATCACGACTGGTTCTACAAAATTGTTTTTTCCTTATTTATAGCACTCCTAAGCATTTGACTTTGGTTGTGCCTATATGTAATGTAATATAATATAAATATAAAACCGTATAAAGTATTTTGTTTTTCTTTTAAAAGTCGGTGACTATGATAATAAGCGACTGTTATGTCTACGAAGATTTTCAGTAAATTTTATTTATTTATTTATTTTTTTTCACTCGTTATAGAATATAGGTTAATATGATCTGATTTAAAATATTTTCAAAATTTTACCTTTTACCTTATACCACCTGTACCATAATATTATAATCGCATGTCATCATTTGATTTTCATATTCGTAAAGAGAACGCGTTTTTCTACAAATTCGTACGTATACACGTATTTTATACTCTATACTCCTTTTAATCGTTTTAAATGTATATAGTTCGGAGGAGTAATGGCGACGGGTATAGAATTCAATTTCTATCATTCTTATAATAAAATAACTAGGGCGGTGGATTTAATGCACTAAAAAAGTATTAAACAAACATGTATTTATGCACTACAAACAGGCAAAGTATGCACAGAAAAATTCCAAAAATTGCTCTATAAAAATGCCTTTATTAAAATTTTTTTGGAAATTAATAATTAAAAATGATTTTCAAAAAAAAAAAAATTCTTTATTTGTATACTTAATTTATTGTAATTTTCTAGTTGTTCTTTACCATATGAAAAAAAAGAAATATTGGATACATTATACATTATATATTATATATTACACATTATGTACTATATTATATCCCATGGACTATAAGTACCTATTTATGTTTCTAGTTTCTAAAATATTACGAATTTATTACTAACTGGTTAAATATGCAAAATAAGATTTCGTATTTAAACTATAAATAAGACAAACAAATTTTCGGCCGAATCCATTTTATTATACTGTATAACATAAAAAAAAAACATGCAAATACATTAAATACACAGCCCACTTCCCTACTTATCTGACCTAAACTTTAAACGACTGTGACCTATGATAAAATAGTTAGAAAATATCGTAATTTTTATTTTTTAATTCAAAGAGATGAGAAAATAATTTTATATCTCACGAATATCTCTTTAAGAATAATTATAATAATGTAAAAATTATATTATTAAAAAAAATCAACTTATTGAAAAAATGATTTTAATAACGCATCAAATGGAATATATATTTTATTTAGTTTAAATTAAATTATAATTGTGTTTAAATTATATTTGGCACTATAACAAAGATTAGGTTATCATAATATACTATATATTGTATAGTTAGTTTGCTATTGCTATAGTATACTATGTACTATAACATAATATTAGGCATATTTAATATCCTTCACCGTTGATGAAAATATATACGATTTTCACATTCGTCATACGTTTATTTTTACGGCATCGATAAAGATATCATTGTTTTTTATTTTCAATATTTTGTTTTTTTTTTTATGATTATGTTTTCACGAAATTTCAGCACTGGCCGTGGCGGGAATTAGCGCATTCGCCGTTACAATGGGCGCTCATAGATTGTATACACACAGGTCGTTCAAATGTAATGAATGGGTAAAAGCCATGTTGGTGTTTGGACACACCGTCGCGGGACAGGTGAGCGCACGATTAAAAAAAAAAAAAAACAATTATTTCTACTAATCACAGATAGAAAACCGTCTGGGAGATTATACTTTATGAACTTTTCGTTTTATTTTACGACGAAAATCTCGATTTTGCGTGTGACATTGACGTGTTTTGCTTTTTCCCGCGCAGAACTGTCTATATGTGTGGATTAGAGATCACCGGCAGCACCACAAATACAGTGACACGAACGGCGACCCGCACAACGCATCGCGGGGATTCTTCTTCTCTCACATCGGATGGTTGATGGTGCGCAAACACCAAGAGGTCATCGAAAAGGGTAAAAAGATCGAAATGACCGATATTGAAATGGATCCGTTCGTCATGTTTCAAAAAAAGTGAGCCATGAAACAATCGCTGCCGGGGTTTCTTACGTCGTTTATATCCTCGTGCATACGCCCAGCCCAGTGCTTGAATTGGATAAAGGAAAAAAATAGAAGGGGGGGGGCGCAAAAGTGTTATTTAGGATATTAGTGTTATCCGACGATTCTGTAATTCTGTAAAAATTATAATAATTAAAAAATTGAAAGGGCTGAAATATTTTGAAAAAAGTCCCTCTCTACCGCCAATTCAAGCACCGCATATACCAATAATAATAATCTGTACAACGTTGTTGTTAGATATTACAAAATACTGTTCATTATTTTGGCGATGTTGATGCCGATGGTCGTGCCGCACATTTTCTGGGGAGAGACTCTTTGGAACGGATTTTTCGTGTGTTTCATGTTCCGGTTGGTAGCCGTCCTGAACTTGACATGGCTAGTGAACAGCGCCGCGCATTTGTACGGCAACAAGCCGTATACCGAGTGAGTACACCCCGGGATTCCCTGCAACACGCGCGGTTTCCACCAAACATCGTAACAATATAAATAATAAGCAAGATTAAATAATATTAGATGTACGGCCAGAGGTACTATGTCGGGAGTAGTTAATATAGCGGGGAAAATTTAAAAACACAGACCGAGATGCTGATTGCCTGATGTGTCGAGGGAACTTACTGGAATCGATGGCGTAGTCGAGTGAGTTGAGTGCTTAAGATGCTGGAAACCCTGGGGGGAAATGTGGCGAAGAGGTCGAAGAGGTGAATAAATGAAGAAATGACTCTTCAGAGAGGGTGAGGTTGTGCTTATAATAATAATAATAATAATAATAATAACGGATGAATTTTCGTAACGTATTTTATATTTTTGGCGTTAATAACTAAGTTATTATAATTTAAGACAATTTCGAGGAGGGGGGAGAGGTGCCCTCCGGATAAATATACCTACCTCCCTAATGGCAAAATCCCAAATACGCCACTGATGCATTTTTGTTTTTGTATTTATGGGTATCATATTGTATAATATTATTCAAATATATACGCTATCGTAATAACATTTGCAAGTGAACACTGGTCAGTAAAAAACGTAACTAATATTATTCAAAACTTTCGTAAAAATAAAAACAAATTAAAATAACAAAATGAAAATCGCCATTTCCGACCACGGTACGCGCCGTTTGAATTTAAAACGATGTCCGTCGATTCGCAGTGACATAATGCCCGTGGAGAACGTGTACGTGTCGATGTTCGGATTGGGCGAGGGCTGGCACAACTATCATCACTCGTTCCCGTGGGACTACAGGGCCGCCGAGTTCGGCCAGTATTTCAACCTGACGACGATGTTGATCGACTTCGCCGAGGAGTTGGGCTGGGTGTGGGACAAGAAGTATGCGACGCCCGCCATGGTCCGGAGCCGGGCCACCAAGCGCGGGGACGGCACGCACGTCAAGTACGGCCACCAGAAGACGGTGTCCACCGATCTGAACGACGTCATGCCGGACGACGATTCGTACGACGAGCTGTTCTGGCTGGAGGAACGGTCCAAGAGCGGCCGCGTGGAGCCGCAAAAGGGCTGAGACGACGGCCGCGCGCCGGTTTATTATAACTATAGTGGCGTGTCGGCGCGTTCGGTGATAATATCGTACGCGGCGAAACGGGGCTCTCTACGTTTTAGGCTATTATCTTTCTGATTGTTATTATTTATATATATATATATATATTTTTTTTGTTTTCCGCATAGACATATACTATTTATTATCCTAAAAATCATCATGTATAATGTTTAGACCATTTTATAATATCCTCACCACCTCACCGGTTTTACATGTTTTTTTTTTCTCTAAAACCGTATATATTATTATATTACGCGAGTAAGACATGTAGTGTAGGTTTTAATTTAGGGGGAAAAAAAAGAAATTAGTCATACAACTATTATTATTATTATTATTATTACTATTATCGTGGGGTTATCTAAATAATTTCCATAAGCGAAATTTCTATTTATTTACGCGTGCTTTGTAATTTATTAAATGTATAACAATATTATTATTGTGTGTTTAGTGTGCGAAATAATAAATTTAGTCCGTTATATTTTCCGAATATTAACGTATTATCCCTCTACGCGTTCTTGTCCTGTATGTTGTTAGAAGTATTAGAATATTATATTATTATATTGATATTATGTTGACACTGACAATGGCCGGCTTGAATTGTTTTTTCTTCCACTCACATATTTGATATTTGTACACCGTCCACCCCGAACATTTTTCTCATTATACTCCCAATAGTGAATTCATAGTGGTAAATAGTGAATATAATGTATAGAATTTAATGGCAATGGGCCACTCGAAAGTTACTAGATGATCGATTTTTACAACTTTAATATCTAGAGGGCCGGATCATAGTTCTATAAAGTAAAATAAAGGTCATTTGAGAATCAGAAAGACAAGGACGAGAAAGGAATATTTGGCAACTCGATTGACCAAAAAAACAAGAATTACCAAAAAATAATCGAAAATTTTGAAATTGAATATAACAATTACGACAACGGCTTTGCCAGACGACGAAAGTGTCGAAAAAGGAATTTGAAAATTTCAAATTTTCGATTGCTCATAATTTTTAGGAAATTCAACTTAGAGAGACCGTTTTAACATGTATTGAAACATAATCCGACCCAAATTGTTTTTCAATAAGAAATATTCTTAAGGATATACAAAATAAGGGTGCAAACTACCCTTTTGTCAACGAAACCTCAAAAATGTGAAATTTTTCACAAAAAACAAACATTTTTTTAAAAATTTTTTCCACCTCTAAAAATTGGCACCCAGGGCATTAGCCCCAGTCGCCTCCCCCCCTAAATGCGCCACTGCTAACTGCGAGTAATATTATTCACGTACATAACAGACCGCAGACAGTTCTATACTTTCAATCGGTCTAAGTACTTTTTTTTTTTAGAAGTCCGGCGCCACTGCGTTATTGTGTGTTTATGGTAATCGTTGCATGTTTTCGGTTTTCTTTTTTTGCTAATAACTGCATTGAAAAAAAAAAATATATATATATATCCGGAAAATAATATAGGCGCACACAACACGGACAATTTAATGTAAGATTTATTTATTTTATTATTTTTTTACGACCGCGATAAAATTATCCAATAATTGTCCTCTATAGACGTAAGTGTAGAATTATAGACGATTAGATAATATATTATTATATAGGTATTGGAAATATTAGCATATATATATATCGTATTATATAGTTGTAAAAAAAAAAAACAACTAAACTAAACGTTTCTGGTAAGCATGTTTTTATTCTATTAGGTACATCCAAAACAAAGCGCCCATAAAATTACTTGTTTACGACGACGTATTATTATTGTAGTTTACGGGTATCCTTATATTTTATACCGATAAATTGATTTTTATTTTTTTAGTAAAAAAATTGCACAATCTGTTGGTGGAAATAGGGTTTAGGTTGTGAATTCCAACGAGAGATTTGATACTATTAGTTACGTCT
Source organism: Tuberolachnus salignus (assembly GCA_956483605.1). Lineage (NCBI taxonomy): Eukaryota > Metazoa > Arthropoda > Insecta > Hemiptera > Aphididae > Tuberolachnus > Tuberolachnus salignus. The sequence continues at coordinate 15,950,832 of OY101437.1, forward strand.
ACCCACGCCTGTTCAATTTCTTGTTTGGAGTCGTAATGCAGTTTGTTCGGCAGGTAATATAATTTTTTTGCAAAGTTGCAAATGGCCTAGGCATTATACTACGCGGCCACTATGCGAGAAGTGATGTCTATAAACTTACTACAGGTAATGCCCACTATAACTTATAATATTATATGCACAATGAAACTAATGAATACTACCTGTTACTGGCAACGAGACGGCTGATAAGACAGCAGATTTTGCCACCAGAACAATTGTGCACCCCACAATCGCCGACATACCGGTGGTTAGTGACATTCAAATATCGATTAAACAAAAAATAAAATTATTGGGATTCTGTTCCGCTATCCAACAAATTGAAAAGAATATAAAAATAAAAATACACGAATAAACGGCATATCCTCAACATTTAAAAAGACGCCAGGAAATTGCTATGATAGGGGCAAGAATCTGACGTACTACTTTTTAACCCACTCATTCCTCATAAATCAAAAATCCAGAACCCATATGCAACAAATGCCTAGATGTTTTAACCACTAAACACATCATTCAAGAATGTCCAAAACTCCAAAATATACGAAACACCTTATCAATACCAGAAAACCCAGAATAAGCTCTAAATGAAGACAACATCTCAATAATCCTAGCTTTTCTAACCACAATTAATATTGTAAGCAATTCATATTTTTCGATGCTAAAGATTCTCGATGAATAAGACAATGAGTCCATATAATTTTTGGAGCTTTTTGTTCTATTAAAGTCCGAAGCCCACCATAATGATCAGCCATAGTTCGACCTCCGTTTGTACACACGCCCAAACAGTTATCCCATTTAATATTATTATGATTCGTAAAGTTATTAGTGACTTGAAATAAGCCTTTTATTTAGCCTTTTATTTAACCATTTATTTAACCTTTTATTTAGCCTTAGTGATTCCAAAAATAGGTTTGCAAAATAATAACTCTTCTATAGCATTTATTCTGTCCATAAAACGAACATAACATATTAAATGTGCATCTTTATTATAATTATAATTATTATTAATTAATTATTGTACTTTCAGCTACAAGATGAATTGCAAAATATTTGATTTTTAATATATTAACAAGCTGTTCAATTTATATTGTCAGATATATTATGAATATTGCGACTTATTGTACTATTAGACAAGGAAATATTTTAAGTTGTTTTGCAGCAGATTCTCCAATCATAGTAGAAACCATATAAATTGCTGATGATAAAATAAGTTCTTCAGCAATTGTATGAGTTTTTTTTTATTATTATCGAGCAGTTATGCTACTTTATAAGAAGCTAAAAGAGCTTTGGTTGTTTGATAAAACTGATTGATTGTTTTTCTAATTGTTCAAATTGTCTTACAAAACAATCACGGGGTTTTTTTTTTTATTAATTAATGTGCCATGATTAGTTTCGAAATGACGTTTTAATTTATTTCGAATTATACTATCGGCACCTAATACTTTTAAACAAATAACACATTTAGGACGTTCTTCGTTGTCGATTTTAATGTAAGTAAAACCAATGTATCAGTAACTATCATCGTATTGTCTGAACTTACGTTTATTTTCTTATTTATTGTTGTCTTCATTTGGATGTAATATTTAGACATTTTTCCATTTTAAATAAGAGGAAATATAAAATACAAGTTAATGACGAACACATTAATATTAATATTAAGTATTAAGTAGTTAATAATTTAGCGCTGATACAACGCTAAGTCAGCGGATAAAAATGATTATTATTTTTTTTTTTCAGCGGGAAAAGTCGCTGTTTATGATAGATGGCATTTATCACGTACCAGCGAGTAAACCATCGGCTTCAGCAGTGTGATCACTGGATCTAGGCTATGAAGTCTGATTTTATTTATAAATTCATCACGACCATATTCATTATATGTTTATATCAAGTTTGTCATACTCACAGTGCTGTATCAAAGTGCTGAATTATCGAAGGTTAAATCTATATTCTATGATTTAAAACCACGAATTAAGATATTATCTCGTTTGAAAATTTAAGAAACAAGCAGCTCTAAAATGTTACATTTTCGGTTTGTTTATTCGTTCACCCTTATTTTTAATTGTAAAACCACTATCCCTTTTTTGTTCTCTAATAGAACCTATATTCAAAATACGACAAATAGATAAGGTTTTAGTTATTAAAATATATTTTGGATTTAGATTTACAATACAATTTAAAATCACAATTTTTATCAGAATTATCATTCAATTTACGATGGGCCCGTCATACAAATCAGCATGACCAATAAAAAAAATAGCGTTCAATAAAATGAGGGCCACCGCAGGATATGTGCCCCGGGCCTTCGTATTCTTAAATCTGACCCTGACAACACGTTATATGGTATTATGGGTATACGTAATGTATTTTTGCACATGCGAATAAATTTCACTCATCTAAGATTTATAGTTTTTATTTTACCGGTTTATCACGTACTTAAACCTGTATATAAATATATATATATATATTATACATTACAGACACGCTGTACGAATAACAATTCTTTGATAGACATCAACTTCTGGCTCCATATAATTTCATACAGTATAGGTCGCATAATAAATATTATTTTAAAGATACAATTCAAACTTAATAGTCAGCATGTTAGGTAAACATCGTTGTATATATTATAAATCAGGGATTGAATTAAAAAAAAAAAAATAAAATAATAATTTCGTTTTACGTTATTTTGATTTAAAACGTAGTTCATGTTTTACGTCTATTGTTATTAGCAATTTAAACACCATTAAGTATTAACTTTTTCTATGTGTCTATGTATCGTATTAGATTGGGAATTCACTGTTAAAAATCCTCTAAAGTCTCTAAAAACTCGCGACAAATAATCCATATAACGTTAAAATTACGCACCCTACCGGAATCAATGTATTGTAGGCGTATGTTACCAATAACTGAAAATAATTTTGCTCCACGTGTATTAGCACGGCGTATTTTATCCATTAACTTAGTTTATACTTATTTAGAGTTGTAGTATGATTTTGATTGGTTCCTGATGAAAATGTGAATTGTTATTAATTTCTGTTTTTCTCCCATTTATTTTGTTGATTTGTTCTTGTTGAACTCCCGGAGTCCCGGATATGGATTTAAGAATATGCATAATGTATACATGGACCACAGATGTCTATAATAATATACAGTCTATATAGTATATTATAGACATCTGTGACATAGGCATAGATACAGATTTAAAAATAAAAATGTACAGTAAAAATAAAACAAAACCATTCAAACATATTAAAAGTTTGTGAAATCGTGTATAAAATATACATGTAAACGCAATATGTAATTTATAACTAGTATTGGTAAATATTGCAGTCGATTATAAGAACATAATACATTTTCCACAATAATTTAAAAGAAAAAAAACATTTTTTATATTGAAATGGGTAAAAAAAAAACTAAAACCGAGTAAAAAAATGAAAAAAAAAACCGGACATATCATAACACGTTAGTGTTTTAAAGAATAAAAATATTGATTGATTTAAAAATATTAATTTCTAACTATAAAATAAATTGTATCTGTTCGTGTTTTTTGTCTCAAATTGTTGAGCCAAAATATTTCATTCAAATAAATCGGGGGGGGGGGAAGACTAAATTATGTTCAATTGTTTTTTTTTGTTACCATTAAGTACAACTTCTGGTGGATCTTGTGTTAAATTTTTGAGCATTTATGCTGGGCCAAATCGATGATTTTATACACACAAAATCAAATCAAAGTTCCACATTTATCAATGATTTTCCTGCTATTCTCCCAAAATTTTATTTCGTATTTCATCCAATCCAACCGGGTCACATTAAATTTGTCTTTCCGGTACTTGCAACAGTTATTTTCTCGTTAAACGTAATGACAATTCCTATATCCAATAAGTTTAGCCTAAACGACTGACGAAGACAATTCCGGGATAAATAATATATTATAGGGTGTACTATGTGACTCGAACCGCATCCCTGCACATACTCCGCCACCGAGCATAACATAGAAAAACTGTTTAGGTTGAATATATTAATATTGTAGATGCGTTGACCGAGATTACGATCCTTCTGTATACACGCGGACGCGGACTATTATTATACCACGTGTTCCAGGGACCCGCACAGCTGCTATCCGGCAGTAGTTATTATAGTCGTAGTAGGTGTATCGTGTACGAAAAACGTTTTACTATTATTAATGTATTATAATGTTCATCTAGGAGGATGCAAAAAGAAAAAAAAAACCGGGAATACATAAAACCGAAAACGACAGCCCGTCCGACGAGTAATAGGGACAATTGATGTGGGAGAGTCGTGGCATGGCACGCGACAGTCGTTTTCGGTATCGAGAAAACTCTGATGAAAAGTTTGAATTTGCGGGGCGGGCAACGGCAAATTGCCGTTGAGGGCCGATCCGTTTCCGATTATCGAGAGTATGAATTGTAACGGCACGTTACAATAATATTGCACGCTCGTATTATTATTATGGTGACGCGTAGAGCATGTGGTGCACACGGCAGACTAGCGAGCGGCCGGTTTTCTGGAGAGCTAGAGAGAGCGAGTTACCGTTACCGCGGTGGCGGTATATACCATTATAATAATATACGTACGGTATTGCGGTCGTGCGGTAGACCGACGGGCTGTCCGTCCGGCCGAGGGATTACGGTGGCGGGCGATTTAAATATAGAACAACACAAGCGCGCGCGCGGGCGTGTGTGTGTGTGTGTGTGTGCGTGTGTGCGTGTGCGTGTGCGTGTGTGTGCGGTTGTGTGCGTGTGTGTGTGTGTGCTAGCGCAGAGGCTCGGTGGCGTGCGACGGCGGTGGAGACGTCGTCGTCGTCGTCGTCGTCGTCGTCGTCGTCGTCGTCGTCGTCGTCGTCGTAGTCGTCATCGTCGTCGTCGCGCTCAGGGGATAGTCGGTACAGTGTCGGCGCTTACCACACGCTCACGACGCCGCCGGCATCAGGCGCGTGTGCGTGCGTGCGGGCGCGCGCGTGTTTGCGAGTCGTGTGTGCGAGCGCCCCGCGCCGTACCGTGTCGCGCGCGACGATTACACGCCGGGCACCGACCGCGGTTCGATTATAATAATATATACGCGTAATTTTCTTTTTTCGCTTCCCATTCCTTCGCTGGTTCCCGGCGTACCGTTGTCGCCGTCGCCGTCGGCCGTCGCGCGCGTCTTCTATCCCGTCTCCCGACGCCGTTTCTCGACTTTCCCAGCCCGGCGCCCACCCCGTCGCTTTTTTCACTGCCGCCGCCGCCGCCGCCGCCGCTTTTTGCCGACCGAAAGTTTCATTTTTTTTTTTTTTTTTATATATATATACCGTCTCATTCATTATAAGCAGTATTGTTATTATCGTATACCGCGACCGGAACCGGTTCGGTTTTCATACGTTTATAATATAGTTTCCCATACAGTTTTCTTGTGTTTTATTTTTATTATTTTTTTATTATAATTAATAGGTACGCCCGAAACACGGATTGTCGTATCGGTTTTGTTTTTTTTTTTTTTTATTTTTATTTTTTTCTAAGGTTCTCTTTACTTACCGAAAAAAAAAAAAAATAATAATAATAATATTAAAATAAAAGTGAGTACCTCTATAATACCTCTATACGATTTTATGCCACATATCCTATTGCTTTTAGATTCTGAGCGTATTGATGGTTTTATTGTGATGTGTGTTTTTTAAAAAATTTTTTTTTTCCCGGAAGATTTACGGCCAATTTTTATTTTCGATTTTGTTTTTCCGTTGTAATTCGGTTAAACATGTTCACAAAATACTAATATTAGCCCCATCAAGACGTGAACAAATGTTCAATATAGATTTTTGAGATATTCATAGGCATTTTAAATTTTTTCGAATTTTTTTTTTAGTTTTTATTTGGTTTTATGTGCTTGAAAATTTTACGTGAGGTTCATAATAATTTGTATTTAGTAGTAAAAAAAAGAAAAAAAAAAGAAAAACGTTGAGCGTAATGTAATCATTTCTTTTTTATATAATCGTTTAAAGTAATTAAATTTACTATTTGCCAATTTATGTAAATACAACTTGTTTGGCTCTATAAAAATATACAACGATTTTTTTTTTAAATTTAATTTTAGAAATTATACAATCTATACATAACAACAAAAATAATAGTGTAATAAGCATAATGGACGTTTTTTAAAATTAAAATGTGGCGGCTTGAGTGACTTGAGGGAAGAACCAACCAGCGAAGGCATTTCGGCGTGAATTTATAATGATTTTAAACGAAAAAAAAAAAAACCACGGACAATTGTAATTTATTTCGTGATTACAAATCAATGTTTATTATATCATACATTTATACAGAACTTAGCTCCGAATCGTTTTCCGTTTGCAATTATTTATCGTCGCGTACAGATATAAATTCAATTCTCCTCTGGTATATTTTTTTTTTGTTATTTATCTATACCCACCGTGCCATACAATCGTTTTCAAATCTTCCGGTGTAAACACCGGAAGATAAAAATTATACGATTTGTTTCACGTTTCATCAACTGGTGCGCGTTTTAACACGTCGAATTAATACTCGTATGCTTTGGCCGCTACATATAACCTAACAGCTTTCGTCGAAGACAGACGTACAATTTGTATTTTCCGGGTTAAGACATTCAGGATACTTGATTGTGAAAAAAAAAATAATTCCTCTTCTTGTCACTGTTTTGAACACTTTAAAACACATTTTATTGTTGCACATCCATTTATAATTACATACTCTACTGTTGATTAAACATACATACACGTGTCAATTTAATTGACGACGATAATTACTCTCATTGTACCTACTTAAAGAAAAATACTAAAAATGTACTCAAAAATAAAAAGTATATTACTATAATAGTCACTACGCACATAAATTAAATTATAGTAGTTAAATCATTTTATAAATAATAACATGCTATTCTTGTACTTAAAACCGCTAAATATAATTTTAAGTTAATACATCTGTTGGCCCTTAACCTGAGGCGTGGCCACCCCTTTATCCGGGGCCTATGTATTTCGTGTTCGTGGCCATTGGTTTTCACAAATATGTTCTCCCCCACGAATACGTTAAATTTACGACGATTTCGACAGTTTACCTCGAAGAAGGACACGCGATTTTATTTAAATAGTCGTATTTATTGAGATTTTGAAGACTTTTTCATTTTTGTCTTTTTTTTTTTATATATATAAAATTGCTAAACTGTATATTTATAAAAACTACAAAAATGAAAAAGTCTAATGTAGTCACTGCATTGCTATACATAACATTATTTATACAACGAGATATATATATATATATTTTTTTTTACCTTCGTACAACGATTCTGAATATTATGTACATTTTTCGTCTTGAACGGTTTTTTTTTTTTACATTTTAAACGTATCATTAAAATTCTATTATGTCGATTTTTGGTCAGTTTTCGATAAGTCAAATGAAACGAATAATTTTCTCTCAATAAATGTATTTTCGAAAATATTTTATATTTGTAAATACGCTTTCGTATTACTGTAGTTTTATTTCATCAACAAATCTGCATGCGACAATGAAATAAAGAACAACTTAATTGATTAACAATAATAAAAAAAAATAATATTTGATAAAATACTGATATTTCCTATTAAAATTCGAATTATAATGTTAGTAAAAAATACGAAAGACATACATTATTTCATTATAAATAAATCACGTTGGTGTAATTCAAATGAAACTAAAAAAAATGTATAATTATTGGATATTGTATTATCGTTATAAAACTTTTATATATTTTAAAGCAAATTAGATAGATAATGTTGTAGATAATGTAGATAATGTTGGTCCTATGGGAAACGATTGACAACCCCTTTAGCTAGATGGTAACTAACTCTTTAGTTATTTTTTATTACAATTAATTTAATTAAAAATATTCCAAACATCGTAATATCGATTTTATTTAAACATCTATAAACAACATCTATCTACAACTATTACTGAAAACCAATTATATTAATTGGTATTAGACAATTACATGAATTATTATTGTGATGGTAATTCATCGAACAAACTAACGATATATTTAAAATACAATAAAAAACGTAGACTTTTTATTTTAAAGAATAGTAGTATATTATTATTTATTTAGCGTAATGCTGTGTTTACACTTTTTTTTTTTTTTTTTTTAAACCGCCTCTGAAAATGAGTTAACAATTTTTTTTTAGATTCTGAGTGTAGCGAGGAATGTATTGGTTTTATGTGATGTGTCGATGTCTGCTTTTTTTTCTGTCTGTTAACAACCTTTTTTTTTATTTTTATCAGAATTCATTCTCCGATCATTAACAACAAGGATAGTTTCTGGTTGAACATATTGTCTAGACGGTTTGAGAAAGGTATACATCAAGGAACTTCAAAGTTTTCCTAATAGTGCGAAAAGCCGGAAAAGAAAAACGTAAGAATACGGGAATTTATTCACTAACGGTTTCTGATGGTTTGATTTTGTTTTTGTTGTATGTAATTCAATAAAAAAATATCGCAGAAACCTAAAAACCTTTACCGAATACTGATATTAAGTCTTTATAAACGTTATGTAATTTTCAAAATATTCTAGATTTTTTGAGTTATGAATACTTATTTTCAATTTTCAATTGTTTTAATTTAATTTTATGCAACTATAAATTTTGTAATTTGCTTTTCAGAGTTTTCATGTTAAAATTCGTTAAAAAAAATATGAAAAAACGTAATTTATTCTGTAGTTACAAATTAAGTTAACAACTTTCCATTTAAATTTATCCAAAAATATTTAACCGATCTTGACTCAGAATTGTTTTTCGTTTTCAATGTTTTAGAACCGTGTACAGATATAAACTTTGATACTACTTTCCCAACTTCCCATCTATACAACAGTAGCCCAACCATGGTGCGAAATATGTCCAGTTTGTTTTTGATAAATACTATTTAAAATGTCATAGATTAATATTTTTATACCAACGAAATTTCTCTAATCGTAAACGGTAATTGTGTTGATTTGCGTGAAAAAAACTTGGTACTTTGCAGTATTACCAACAATTGTTTTATATTTTTTCTATATTTATAGAAAATCCAATTAAAATATTTTTTTTTCCATTTATATTTACATTTGATAAACAATTCAAATCTCAAGGAACATGTTAAATGTTTTTTTTTTTTTTTTTTTTTTTTTTTTTTTTTTTATATATACCAAATACTAAATATAATTTTATCGGAAAATCGTTTTATTACACTTAAAAAAAAAAAAAAAACCGTGTTAAAACTATAAATAATTTCACTGTTAAATACGCTTATTAGATGCTATTAAACGTGTTTAGTCGGTGATTATTTTTAGAATTATATAAGATTAAACGGTCAAATTTTTCTTCCTAAGTTGTGTTAGTCACAAAATGATAATTCATTTTTATTTTTATTAAAAACCTTTCCTAAAGATTTTATTTAAGCGGAACCATGAAAAGGAGGAGGAGGGGGGTGGGGTCAAACTGGACACATCTTTAAGACCTCGCGTTTTTTTTGCCCTCAAAACTTAAGCTTATTATAAACTACTCGAGAAGTTCTATGCCACGAGGTCGCATAAGAGTGGTCTGAGATAACTCTAGCTATAAATCCGAAAAAGCTAACTACGAAAATATTACAGAATAATTTGCAACCAAAAAAAACAGGAAAATTAAATTTAAATAACAATTTAGGTTATAATAACAATTTAATTTTTATTTTGATATTGTTTATGTGACGTTTAAGTATTATAAAATGTTATATCAAAATTGTAACATATTATATATTAATTTAATATAAGAGTTAAATAGTGTGAGTAATTGGTATACGTGTGTATTTATTCCTTCAGAATAGAAGGACATCGTAAAATTTATTTTTTCGGTTTTTACTATTTATTTGTACGGGTTCCGATAAACAACCAGGGCCCTGGTAAATATTTAGGCTAAGGCTTCGCAAAATTTAGCGCCTATTTGATTGCCGAAACGTTATACTTATTATTTTCATACTTCACCGTCGATGAAAATACATTTTTCGGTAATGTACCGAACCCATTCCCTTACACGACTAGGAGGCGCAGTGGATAATAAATAACAAGCGTGTGTTAGGGGAGTGGGAAATAAAAAAATTTAAAAAATAACAAGATCTATCGTATATATTAGAAATTGTATTCCTTGAAATTGTAAAATCACTTGCTATAATTTTTTCGAATAAAGTTATTTTGAATTATTAATTTTGGAAAATGATAAATAACCAAAATAGTTTTAATGAAATATAAATGTTAAAATGGAAAATGATTTACATGCGATTATAATTTAAGTAAATCATACAAACAAAAAAAATATAATTATAGAAAACTTGAACAATAAGAACGCAAATGTTCGGTCTTCCACGTGTGTTTGGCTTTCTGATATTTTAACATTTTTGAAAATCGTTGGATTTCAAATCATCAGTAATTTTTTTTTAAAAATAAATTTAATAAATTCCCATTCCAATGTTATTATTTTACATCCGTTTATTTGTCACATTATTTGTTTTAAAAGTCCAGTATAGAGATGAGTTTCTCTAGGTTTATTTTCAGTGACATTAGATTCCAATGCAGTTAGTTATCCAACGAATTATAACCGTCGTCCGTCGTCCATGAGATCTTTACTAACCATAATTATAGTCATTTGAGAAAATTTATCACGAAACAACTAATCAAGTATTTCGTGCTTTAATATAATGGCATATGATATATAGTTGTTTTTACAGCTTAGACCATTTCGTTTAATTTGGTTAGTGACAGTATTGTAAAAAAAAAAAAAAAAGCGTGTATTAATTATCGTACGTAATTAATCTTGTAGTGTGCCAAAAATAATAGTTTTCTGTTTTCGTATAAATAACATACCCAACTATCACGACTGAAAATTGTCGCAGGCAAATTATCGCTATAGGTAACACGGAATGCCCGGGTTATAATATTTTTCATTAAACATTATTTCCACTCGTAAAATTACTTAATCTATTATTGATTGCGATTACGTACCGATACATATTTTACAAAAATACTATGCAAAATATTATAGAGTGATTTTGTCCAATTTCTTTTCTACAGGTTAGTCTATACTCCATAATATATAATTTAAATCAAACCGAATTCATCGGCGGTATTTTATTTTATTGATGCATATTCGACGGGTCGAAGAATATTTTGTTATTAATGCATGGCGATTTGCATTTATTTAATATATTCTTAATAAATAAATTGACTATATACGCTTTCTAAATATAACAATACAATACAAACGAGAATAGATAATCTGTTAGTCAACAAATAATTTAAAATTATCACGGAAAATTGTTTGATAAGAGAAAATTTTACAACGCAATATTAATAATATCTAATCGTTGATGTTATCAATGGAAATTACACTGCTGTGGCTTTTTCTTGTCATGTCATCGACATTTTTTGTCAACTGATATCAGATACGTATATTTTAATGTTACTTCGTAATTTATTATGTTTCGATTATTTTATTACGTAGATAATTTGTAAATACAACGGGCTCGAAAATAAATACAGTGTTGGCGTAGAATTAAAACAAATTAACGTTAGTGAAATATTTGTTTTTAATTCGGTACACGTTTTTTAATGCATATTTCGAAAGTTTTGTTGCATTTTGGTGCATATTTTGCCATTTTTACTTTGTATATTTGCATCATATTTAGCATATATTTAGTGCATATAATTCCGGTCTCTAATCATAACCATAACCTTCCAATCTTTTACTCTTAAGGTTTTAAGACGTCATTCTACTACACCACATCTTCCCTTCCGGCTTCCATTGCTCCCATGCGCGTAACTAGGATAAAAACAAATACATGAACATTAATTATTAATTATTTTACACAATGAACCCATGTGGTTTTATTTTGTAAGGATTTGGACTTACAAACGTATATCAGGGCGCTAAGCCCCCAACCTCCCAAGTTACGCCGATGATTGTACCACTGTACTCAATGACAGTTTTATAATAAACTCGTGAGCGGACCGTACGGAAATTTTAATTCCGACATATTTTGTAATCGTAAACTTCGTGATAGTTTTCGCGGTTTAAATGAAAACAGTATTCCAGCGTCTGAACGCGTATTAAAAACCAATAAAATAAATCCCAGAGTCTCAGAAATAGGCGTACGGCCTCAAACGAAATATATGCTTTTCCGTTGTTTATTTCATGATATTTACAGTGTAAAACATGCGTAATATATAATAATGTTTTCGGTAAAATTGGATAAAAACACGGACCGGGCATACGGAATGGCACTTATATATACACGGAAGATTTTTTTTTTACAACTCAAAGTCTGGGCGGTTTCGTGATCAACAAGTTTCCACGGTTTTTCGGTACAAATTTGGCCTGGCAATTCTTTGCAGAATCAAGTTAACCTCGTTGAGAGAACGTTCCAGTAGCATTTGCCGTCCCTGTATTTTTAATGGGCAATATAGCAAAAATGAATTGGAGTTCCAACGGAGTCCTAGTAGTTCTAAAAGATTTAAAACAAAAATTATTTCATCAAATTATAGACGAAAACTACGTTTTATTATGTTTGCCCAGAGGGATTTTTTGATATCTTATCTTATTCCCCCAGACACCATCAATTCGAACTTCGAAGATATCGAAAAAATTTGAATTTGTAATATAAAATTCGATAATAAAAATAATAAAAAAATCATTTGTAAAAATACAGTAAACGGGTGCCGTTTTTAATTCGGTGAAAATGTTTGTCGTTCGAAAACATATTTTTGCTATATTGGCTATTAAAAAGTAGACACGGTAAATGTTACGTATTTTCTATACGATTCAATAAATGTCGGCGTACCACCGTCTGAGAATAGGGGAATAAAACTGAACGAGGAAACGTTTTTAACCCTAATGGGGAGGGAATTTTCGCGAAAAATCGTCGGGCCAAAGATGTGAAACAATATATAGCGAAGAGAATGAAAGGAATAAGAAAGAAAAATGCAGAACTATAGGCCGTATATTTATTACTATAAAATATACATGTATTGGAGACCTAATACGATTCGATAAAAGATTACAGCGCGTGAGACTTGTTCGGGCGGAGGAGCCAAACCGATCACTTCCAAGGCCCGGGCGGTAAGGTACTATCATAATAGAAAAGTAGACGGAACTATAATCGGCGGGGAAGTCCGAATCGTAAAGAAAAAGTTACGGGACAGGATGGGAATGACCGAGTGGGAAGGTCCTCGGAGGCCCGAAAACCTAGAAAAAGAATAATGATATTGTGGCGGCGTTTTTTCACCGGAGTCCCGGAATATTCGTTTGCGAACGCAATGCCAAAAGCCGCTGCGGTTTACGCCGGTCTCGCCCGGAAGTCTTCGGTACCCTAATAAGTTCGACTTTACTATTGCTATACCGTTTTATGGGTCCGACGACAATAGTAATATGCACGTACGTCCGTAATTATATTACTGTCTGCGGCCGTATTTATACGCGGACGCCGCCAACACCGTTTCGTAGGCCAATAAAATATCGTAAAAAATAATAATAATAATAAAAAAAAAAAAAAAATCTGTATGTGTCGTCGATGACTACGACGCACACCGCGTGCAATACAAGTTGATTTATTCGCGTGTGTCTTTATCGTCTCTCCGCGTATCTAATCCACACGAAACCGGAGTCGTACAAACCCCTCGCACGGCTAAACGCCCGTCAGTGCGGCGACGACAATAAAAATGGCTTCGTCTTTGCGTTAGTTTTTTTTTTTTTTTTTTTTTTACGACTTAGGGGACCCGCAGAAATATTATATATTCTTAGGGTCCTTGCACGCACATGAGCGCGACGCCGTGTATATTAATATATTATATCTTAATCCTGTTACATAAAAAGACGTTTTACTTGGGATCCGTATATAATAGGCTGTAATATATATATATGTATCGAATATATATGTTCTATAGGTTTTTCGCTAAACATTATTTCACGTCGTCGTGGTATTATAATAATATAATCGTCCGTTATTGAATTTTATTCATATTATTGCGCCGGTATAATAATATATTTTTTTTATTATAACACGTATTTTACTTTAAGAGCGGTAAAATAAAAAACCAACCGTGGTTGTGTCTTATGAGCTTATACGGGCAGGCGGCGTACCGGTAATACGACGGATAATGAAATTATAATACAGTCGCCGGTTTTTTTTTTTTTTATGCCAAAGGTGTGTTCGCCAATCGCCGTTCGACTAAACGGGGCCATTGGTCGTCGTCCGGCGATTTCGCATACCGGTCACCGTTTTTCGATTTTGACCAAACGGTTATTCGCGCGACGACGTGGAAATTATTTTCACAGCTAGAATTCGTCCTGTGACCTTTTATGGGGTTGATAGAATTTTCCAGAAAAAAAATATTCGCGCGCGCCAATCGGATTCAGTCAGAACGCCGCTGCGGCGTCGAAATCATTCGGCGACCGTATTATTATACAGTGTGAATTTACGCGTCTGCCGTGTGGGACACGGCGGAAAATCACCGCCGTTAATTATCGACGGGATTTTTCGGGGTTTATCATAAATACTCGACAGTTATAGAAAGAAAACAAAAATCGTGCGTTTTATACTCGGGCGTACTCTCGCACGGTTTATACCGCGGTACGCGCGAGTAGTCCGCGTCGACGAAATAACAATAACAATAATAATAATAATAATAATATTATTATTTTTATTATTAGCCTAACCTATAACGATGTCACGTGCGGTGACGTGTTTCAGATCACCGTCTCCGTCGTCGTCGGGCGAGGAGGAGACGGACCGACTGCAGCGGGAACTGGAGGAACAGGACGAATACTGCCAGATCGTCTGCGCGGAACGCGTGACCGTGGCGGCGGCCATGGTGCCGGTCATGATGGGTAGCTGACAGGCCGGCCGACTGCAGGTGGGATGCAGGAATTACGGATGGGGTGTCCCGCCGGCCCGGTACGCCATGCTTGACGTGTTCCGGGGCCTAAAGAGCCTGGTAAAAATCAGCCACGTGCACATCGACTCGCCCGTGTTCCGGCTCCACTACAGTCTGACCGTGATGCTCTTGTCCGCGTTCAGCCTCATCGTCACCACCCGGCAGTACGTCGGCAACCCGATAGACTGCGTGCACACCAAGGACATACCCGAGGACGTCCTAAACACGTACTGTTGGATACACTCGACGTACACCATCAAGGAGGCGTTCAAGAAGAAGGTGGGCGTCGCCGTCCCGTATCCCGGCGTGGACAACACCCGCGGAAAGGCGGACGATCGCAAGACTTACGGCTACTACCAGTGGGTGTGCTTCTGCCTATTCTTCCAGGTACGTGTTACGTGTATTATACAGTTTGAGTACGTGCACCAAGGCGTTTACCTAAGATTTTTTAAAGGGGGGTGGTGGTGGTGTTTTATTTAATTAAAACTTGTTGACGAGGGAAGGGGGAAGGGGCAGATATTTTTATCACTTGATAAAGTATAGAATTTTCGAGGCGATCCACGACGTCGTTTATCCATAACAAATGTCGAAGCTGGTGCTTCCATGGAGTACCGTCACGATATACGGTAATAGAGCATAACCATTAACCAATATATCGAGTATTTCTCTGTACGTATTAATGTCTTTAATTTTCACGATAAACAATGATAATATCAATCGTGAAATAGAATCGTCTATAACAACACATTGGATTAAAAAAAAAAAAAAACCCTAAACATTATTTAGTATACACCTAATATATGTATGGGTTAAATACGGCCATTTGGTGTTTTAAAAAGACATTTTTTTTTATGTGACATAAATCCGGGTTGTTAGAAAATCTAAAAATTCAGGATTTTGAATTTCGAAAATTTGCGTTTCGAATTACAAAATCCAAAATTTTTATTTTTACGAGTAAAACAACGTTTGTTGAGTCATCTAGTAATTTATTATACGGATAAAAGTGTAATATATATATATGATTTTTTTTGTTGTTTTTAAAATACATTTTTATTTGTGATAGCTTTTGAATTTTAAAAACGTAATTTATGTTTTATACATTTAATGCTATTAACAATATTATAATATTATAATAATAAAAATAATAATTTTATGAGAAATGGATTAAATAATTTTAAAAATCAAAATTTGGATTCAGACAAAAAAACCGGATTTACAATAAATATCGGGGTTTTCAAATTTCGCATCCGAAATGTTGTTAAACCTAGGCGAACGGACGGTCCGTCAACAGCCGAATTTGTAATTTTCAACATGTTTTGTCACACTTGAATCGTAGAATTTTCAGTCGATTTCTGGGTTACGATTCATTACGCAAAAAAAAAAAAAATGAATTGCCTTTAACGATTGTCACCGGTGAACTCGGTTGTTCTTCGATTTCCGAATACTACGGTTTCACTCGGAGTCTTCGGAAATTACGTTATAGAGTTATATATTAAACATTTATAAAACTAACGCCTCGGTGTTTGGACGGTGGCCTTAATTCGTCAATTTATTGACCCAATCGGTTGATTACGTCTAATATCTGGACGGTTTATTTTTACGAGTAAAAGCGTTTCACGTAGCATTTAAGTACAAACGCGTTAAGCACTCGGAGTAATTGTATGTTTGTTTTTTTTTACTTGGCTTTTTAACGAAACCTATTTGATTCGACATTCGTAAATCGTACTACAAACGTCTAAAATATCTAGTATAGTTACTAGTTAGTGTAATTACTTTGTTTTTTTTTTTTTTTTTTTTACTCTCTTAAATCGTTTATACGGTTTTTTTTATTTTTATGTATCCTATTTTCTCTTTGGCGTAGGCGGCGCAATTAATCAATTAATCGATAGTAGTATTACTGTATATCGTACAGTTAATAGTACGCATTGGAAAATTCCGAAATTGTCAAGAGTGTGAAATTAACGTTTCCGCTCAGAAGCTCAATGAAATAATCTTTGATCGATAACGTTTTAGAGGGGGGAAAACGAGCTTATTTTCCGTCCGTTTTTAATTACTGTGACGTGTGCCATTCGTCATACTTGCCCCTCGATGACGTCTGTGCGCCGCGGTAAATACGAAAAGGGGGACAAAAAAAAAAAAAAAAAACACCCAATATTCTACTCTATATCAATTTACGTTGTGCACCTCGGCCGTATTAATTTGATCGTGTACGGTTTTATATCTAATGGAATTCTTTTTTTAATCTGCAAATCTGTACACGACCAACGTTTAAATATAGTATTTATTATTTTTTTATTTTTATTTTTTGGGTTGAAATCCCGCGAGTATATATCGACGGTGGCCGTGGCGGCGGCGGCGGCGGTCAATAATAATAAAAATATATATAAATAAAATGTAACGGAAGGAAAAAAAAAAAAAACCTACTAAGAAAACTCGACCACACATAAGTAAACTCGTAAAAACGCCGATCCCGCGCCGCGATCGCAATAACGTACAATCGTTCGCAAAACGGTCGTAAACCGTGTAAATACCGAATAAATTCTCATCGTGGCCTGTTGTATACTAAATGTTATTTCTCAACACTGTATACAGCCACTAATAAATACTATCAAATATTCGTGATGCCCGTCAACGCGTATTTACGGAAGCCACACGAGATCGGGGGCAATGGGGGCCGTCGTCCCCACTGGACGACCCGGCATAGAGACTAAGCCGCCTATTGATAAAATGTATAGATTTACGTAATCTCCCGGTCATTTGTACGTAGAATACCGATGGAAAACTCGAAACAATCGAACAGAGAAGAATCGTTCACGCCGTAAACAATATGGAAAAACGATTTAATGCACCCCCCCCCCCAAAAAAATGGGTTTTCCGCATTTTTTTTCTCCTATTTTCTACCGTTCAGCGACCGTCTTCGCGATAAGCTTTTCCACTTGTCCACTACCCGACAAGCATTTAAGGGGAATGGGGTACGTAAATGTAAAGTAGGTATACGCATATGCCGAAAATCCCGGTACTTATGGTAGTCTGAATTTATGTTTCTGTAAATATGTTTGAATTCATAAACAAGTTTACTTTTCAACGGTCGGAGTACTATTTAATTTGTATCAAACTATTTACGAGTGTAAAACGTTTTATACATTTTTTACATTCTCAACGGTAAATAATTAAATAAAAAATATGTTAATATGTCAAAAATATGTTTCGACCGATGCAAAGTAAATTTGTTTATAAACTCATATTTTTTTTACATTTTTAAAATCGAATCACAGTAAGTACCTCAATTTTTTGTCAGGCGTCAATAGGTCTGTTTGATGAAAATTGCGTAGAGTTTACAGGAACCTTAAATAAATATATTAGTTTTATTTGAACGCTCTAAGTTACAACGACCTTTCTGTTTTTGGTCTTTTCCTGATTTTGGTCGACGATGACGAAGCGTATCGGCCCGCTGTAATAAAAAAAAAAAAAGGGGCTAGATAACTTCTAACTTCCATGAAGATATTTTGATTGCCAATAAAAATGTTAAATTTGATTTTTAACTAAGTTAATATTATTAACTTAATTAATTATTTTTTTTTTATGAATCAACTTTATACTCGACATAATTTAATTTCGTTTGTTTTAACTTGACTATTTACGAGTTAAAAAAAAAAAAACTTGTCAACTCGCCTAGCCTCGGTTTAATGTTTTCAGTTTTTTTATTTTAATCATTTTTGCCAGCGATATCTTTAAAAAAAAAAAAAAATTGTATATCATATCACTCGTATCGTATTAGTGTAGGGTTTGTAATCGAATAGCGCTTACCGGTGTATTTTTTAAGGAGTTTTCACTGGGCCACAAAAAAATGTTATCATATTCTACAATTATAAATGCATTTTGTATTTAATATCGATAATATGGCCATTATTATATGTGCCTAGAAATGTATTGTAATCATTACCTAATTATTTTTTTTTTTTACATAGAATTAAAATTCTTGTTTTAAAAAATATATGTTGCCCAGTTTACTAGTTTAAAAAATGCACTGGCGCTTACGGACTCAAACCGAATTCGCGATCTGTCGGCCCAATCCCCCGTGTAGTTTCTGTAAATACGTCGCTATAAAGACATATTGACATAATATGTGGCCTACGACAACGAACAACAGGCGTCCGTTAAAACACCGTGTTATGTTAGCATGTCGTACTGTATAACGACACATAAAAAAAAAAAAAAAAACGAACAATTTTATTATCGTGTTCGTTCGATGGTGTGTAGTAGCGACGCCGTTATGACAATAATAATACTACATTAATTATTATTGGAGTAAAAAATTGAAAAAAAAAAAAAAAACCACTCACGGTCGGAACGCTATTATAGACGGGAAATTGGAATTGCGGGATATGGACGGGAATGTAATTTGTATCTTTACACGACGATGTAAGTCGTTGCAAGGGAAAAACAATGTTTTGATAAATTAATATTGAAAATTCCATTGATTTGTAACTGCGATATAAATTACAATTGTCCGTGTATTTTCGTTTCAAACAATTGTTGTGTCAAATATTATGAAACCAAAAATTTCGTATTCACATAAAATCGGAAAATAGCATAATACGATTTTGATCAAGATTTGAACTTGAAAATTGTACCATATTTAGATGAGAGTAATGTAAGTTTTCGGATAAAATTTCAGGACCTTTCGATTATTTTTTACTGAATTACAATAAAAACACAATTTTCATTATTCAGAAAAACAATTACCTTCCCAATGCGCCAAACTAAACCCCGGATGTGAACAGTATATTTGGCTGAAATGTTTGTTAATGGACAGAAAAAAAAAAAGAAAAGAAAGCCTATACGTATTATTATAATTGTAAAACCAATATATTCCTCGCTTCGCTCTAAATAATAAAATAAAACAGAATTTGTTTGGAAAAAAATAAATACCATGAAATGTGTTTGAATAGTAAACGAAATTATCTTAAATGGCATAATAGGACTTAAAATATCGAATATGTTAAAAAAAAAAAAAAACAACAAAATTAAAAGTTTCAAAAGGTAACTGATTCTTTAATATATTTATCAATTACCCAGTAAAAATATTAATCTGTTTTATTTTTTATATAATGACGACAAAATTCGAATTAATAATATATTATGCCAGTGGTTTCTAAACTATGCACTGCAAGCCAATTCCGCGACCCGTACGAAAAAAATAATTAAGTTAAAAATGAATAATTAAATTGATTAAAACATTTTTACCGAACTTTGCTCAGAATCGTTTTTCGTTCGAAATGATTTATCGTTGCACACGGGTACAAATTAAATTCCCCCCCCCCTATAGATTCTACTCTTTTACAATTTAAATGTTATACTGTTTTTGTAAAACAACCGATAAGAATATATTGGACGTTTTATTTGGCGTATAAACAAACAGATCAATAGTTTTAGTTAAAAGTGTAATTACTTTCAAAAGTGGATAAAAAAAAAAAAAATAAATAAATAAATAAGTATCCACAATTAGCCACACGTAACAGTGAGGAATGAGCCTCGTTGCATGATCGAATCAATCGAGCTGATGATTAATTTGTTGTGGAAGGAAATGTTTGCGGTAACCATACGGTCCGATAAGCTAATATGTTAGATGATAGCTGGTAGAGCCGTAATTGGAGTTCTCTATTTACGGCGATAAAACTGTTGTTCTGGCTCCGCAAAAATGCCCAAAAATTTGACACAAGGTTCATTTAATAAGTTGGACTGAGTATAATATAATAATAATTAAAAAAAAAAAAATAAGTTCAATTTTCCTCGTGGAGGGCGCCGCGTCTGAACTTGGTCTAAAAAAAAGGCACCGCCGGCTAAACATTTTGAGAACCGCTGTATATTAAGAATCTATTATTTTTCATAGTAATGCGTTTTAAATGTTGCATTTTAAACGCGCTATAAAACCATTTTCATTGCTATAATAACGCGTATCTAATGGTTTTTTATTGCCATTAAACGTAAGCTTTTAATCAATAGCATCGCGCAATTTATTCGAATCTCGAACATTATACTATTACTATTAACGTGTACTGCTATTTTAAACACGCGTCCTATTGTGTTGAGTACGTCATTATGATCATATTATATTGTAATTTCGAATTATTCCATAAGTAATAGCTGTAGTTGTAGCCTATACCGTTTAGATCAAAATTTGCAGTTTAAAGAGTATAGTTTACTGTAGATTACAGAAAGAGAGTGGTCAACACTGTGCTTACCACTGTTGGATTCAGTGACACCGATCTTATTTGTTCAGCCTAAACAGTTCGGGTATTGCGCAATCAATGACCACGTTTTTTTAAATATATTTTACACGTTATAATATTACATTTCGTATTATAGCGATGAGAGAACTCAGGATTTCGAATTATGTAATGTAGTTTTTTTTTAAATTTTTTTTTTAGTAATAATGAAATCACCATCAACGTCTGCAACTAAAATCGTTTTTAAAACAAATCGATCATGTTCATCCAATCATAATTAAAAATGTACTTAACGTAGAATAATCCCAAAACATTGATTTTTAAATTCATCATACAGAACCCCGGAATAACGATCGGATTATTGGATTTATGTCACATCACTTTATACTCCATGCGTTCATATTGTTATTGCGACATTGACCTTTAAGAATCTCATGTTTCATTATAATAATTATAGTGTATCGGTTGCGATGGTGAATAAATTACACCATTTTGATTGGAATATTGTTGTCGTCCGGGATCTATGGAAGTATTGTGTATACTAGACGTGGTCGTCGTGTTGACGAGACAAAAAAACATTTTCTTTTCTCTATTATGTTCTTTTACATTGAAACGTCTCGTCGGCGAATATCAAAGTCTTCCCGTAGACTTTATATTAATCGCGATTTTCGTACCAACCAGCTACGCACAAATAGACGAGGAACTATACTTTATTTTTTGAAAACACTATATAATTGAGTAGTTTAACCGTACACGCACCTATAGGTACATGACGCGTAAGCCGAGCCATTGTATTTTATACAATACACGTGTACGGTAATCGGGCAAAATGTCCCATCGCCGAGTTTAAAATAAAATAGTATAATAATATCGCGTGATTATTTACACGTTTTTTTTTTTTTTTGTTTTGTTTTTTAAAGATGACTATTATAATTTTTTTTTTTTTTTGTCTTTTGTTTAATCAGTGGAGAACATTCCACAGGCACTTTGCCGTCGAAAAGCAATTTATAGATTCCCCCCTGTACACACATCGGGAGTTACGTAGTTAGGTAGGTATACGCGTCGTATTGGACGGAGTTCATTAAATTCGAAATTGTGTAAAGTCATACCGTGAAATTAAGTAATTTCGTGTTTCAAATTGTGTTATCGTTATTATTTGCATACGTCGCGCAGAAACAACGCTCAATGATAATTAACGAAACCGAAATAATGCCAAACCGACATAGTCGATTTACAAATATATTAAATATAATACAATGGTAACATCGTTCATCATTACGTATGTCTCGGGCTATGTAAAAAAATAAAAAAAAATAATAGAAAAGAAGATTCGTTGAAATATACGCAATGTAAAACGTACTCGGAGGCTCGGAGAATATTTTCGAGATTAAATATAGATATTTGGGGTAGTCAGCCATCACATCAATTAGTTTTGGCTATGAAAACAACAGCGCTAGAAATACGGATTTTTTTAAGCATTTTAAATTTAACTTACCCGCTGTTGTTGTGGGAATACGAGCGTTAGGCGAAGTTGACATTGCATTGATATTGCTCAGTATCGAAAATAATTAATGTTTACCATTGCTATCTTTTGCGACATAGAGTAACTTGTAGAATAGGTTGGACGGGACACGCGTGGAGATCTGTAGGACCAATTGTACAGATTACTATACTTGGAGGCCAACCACTAAGAGACGCACAGGACTACTAAGACAAAGATAGAAGAGATTGAAAATGATAGAGAATATCGGAGGTAGTGGGCTGTTGTGGTATTGGGCTTTCAGAAGCCGTGACTAAGCTAACGACATGAAGAACAATACTTGTAACTTAAAATTTACATATTTAAACGATTTATTAGATAGTGAATTTTTTATTTTTTTAATCTTCGGTTACTCGAATCTACGCATATTTTAAATAAGTTAATCTTAATTTATAAATCTATCTTATACGATTAATTACAAATAATTATTAAACATTATTGACTGAGTGGTGTGTTTTATCCAGATAGGTACATTGTTTTATCGTTTATCTTACTCAGTTAAATGGCAAATTAATTATCTAAGATTTATCATTTCATCGCCAATAGACAAATCGCAATTAATAATATGTATAAAAATAGGTAAAATATTTAATTTATAGCAATACGGTTTAAAATTGATTATTTAGCTACATCAATCACACAACCTTTTCGAAACCTAGATAACACTTTTAGTACCACGATAATGAAACAGATTATTTGTTTTTTATTTAAATAATAAATAAATTGTTATGTATCGTTCGTCGTCATCGTCACCGTTTATCTTCATCACACGATCAATTATATCTTATATTTATCCAGACATTTTAAAATGTATATTTTTATATAATGCCGGGCCTCGTGTTAAAATTGCTTAAACTTTGTATATGCACATTTTTTATGCGTTCGTACCACCCACCTCGTATATCAGACACCTGCTCGTAATTATTCTTATTGACGTAAGGAATGCGAGTTATTTAACTCAAATGTACACAAACAATTAACTATTCGCACTGTGTAGTAACAACATTTTTTTTTTCCAATAACATGTAATTCGACCTTGTTACTAAAAAAAAAAAAAAATGTACCATTGAAATCGCGTAACTCGTCATCTTTTTGCACGATAAACACTGTCGATAATTGTTATTTTTTCAGCAATTAGAGTATTCGGTAATATTGTTTCGACGGGTATACGATTTATAGGTATTTCCGGACGCAATTAATCGGCTAAACGTTTTCTTCTCGATCGTTCCGTGATGGTTATCGCCGGGATCACTGCACAAAACAGTATTTTAGTATTACATTATTTATTTCGCTATATCGACACACTTTGCGCATACAAACGTTCATATTTGTATGGCAAAAAAAAAAAAAAAAAAAAACTAGACTACACCGTAAGCACGGGCTGACGACGTGAAAGAGGGGTAAACGTCCCACCTGGTAAAGATCATCCGTAGCACGTGTAGTTTAAAAACGATACCATTTATATACGTGTATAATAAGAAACGCGTGAATATTTTGGCAGAGAGCCACCGAAAACGTCTCCTCCGGTTTTCGTTTTCTTTTTTTCTTCTTATTTTTGCTCTCCGCATATCATCTGCAGTACGTAAGATACGCATGCTATATTATAATATAAATATATATATATATTTTTTTTTTGTTTTTTTTTTTTTTTTTTGGACAATACGATTTGTGTATGCAGAACGTCGATTATGTCTAAAAATATCGTATATATGTACATAGGTATAATAATTTAGTCACGCGGGATAGAGACGGAGACGGAGGAAAAAGTGGACATTTTTTTCTCTGTGTGTAAAGTGACCGTATATTATAAATAAAATTATTAAAACGACGACGACGACGACGATGTTAATGTTTTCACACGGGAATAATTTATTGATAACCTCGTGCGCCACTCGCTCGCCATCGTCGTCAGTAGTCTTGTCAACGCGTTTCTCGGCAATTACTCGTGTGTAGGCTTCTTGTAGGTCGCACGGGGACGACGTTTTTCTCGTGGAGTCATAATTTTGTACTTTTTTTTTTTTTTTTAAATATATTTTATTGATAGTGCAAACAATAATTATGTCACGACGGCGGCACGGCGCAGTCTTCCGCGATTATTTAGTAGACGCTTAAAATTGAAAATAATCGCGTTTTAACACGCCTATTTTTAGATCCTGTGCGTAGCGAGGAATGTATTGGTTTTTCTTAATTTTTTTTTTTTTCTGTCTGTAAACAACTTTTCTACCAGGAATAATGTTCCGATTATCAAATCCAGAGATGGTTTCCTGTTGAAAATGTCGTTTAGTTAATATATTGTAGGAAGGGGCGGGGGGATTTTTTCATTCTCCTTGTAATTTTTTAAATAATTAGGATTAATCGCTGAAAAAATGGGAAAATTTAGGTATTCCTAAATATTTAACGGCTTCTGTTATTTTTGATTTTTGTTCAATCGTTACGCCGTGAGTGAGTAACAAACATACAGGCTTTCGCATTTAAAATATAAATTAATAATAACAGTAGAATAGGTTATAATATTGTGTTACTATACGACTATACTGTATTTTTAGATGTTTAGACTTTTTCGTTTGGAAGGTATTAATTCTGGTGATTTTAAATTTTTCTTAGAATAATCAAAAAATAATAATAAATAATGTCTAAACTGTTTTTCTAAAAATTTAAAATTAAACCGTCATGTCGATACATTGGCTATATTTGTATTCATTTCTGGGTGACCTTGGCTACAAAGGAAAACAGAACAACTGTACTATAACCTATTACCAGTTTACCAAGCTCCGCTTAGAATTGTTTTTTTTAGCGTAATAATTTCATCGTTGCTTTCAGTATTTAATTCAAATTATTTTTTATTCTATACCTTACCTCTCCTACGGTGTGAAGTTTTTCTGCTTTTTTCTCATGCGATTTTACTAATATAATATAATAATTATAATTTATAATAAATAAAATTAATTATATATGTATTTTAATATGAAGACAAATAAAACAGCCCAGCGAATCTAATGGGTTTGTAAAATTATCAAATGTAAATTTAGTCGTGACAGTGTATCTATAACATTTTTTTCGAAGTAGTATAGGCTTTTCTAACTCATTTGACGTATAACTTATGACGAGTTATTTTAAGAGTAAATAATAATAATGCAATATACGCAAAACTAAAATATTATGCCGCTGGCAAATATTATTCTTATATACTACGCGTATGAGTCATTTTTTTCATTAAATAATTATAGTTACTCGAGTTATGCATTCGCGATTACACCCACTGTGCCTCGGATTTGTAGATCATAATAATTTTTAATATTATATATTTCTCGAGCGAAACGACAAAAAGTGACAAGTGGTCAGCTGTGCAGTGAGTCACGTTAAAAAAGTACATTAAATTGATATATTATTATGTTAAATCGCTTGTTCGTTAATGATTATTATGGCGGATCTTTTCAGTTTTCGCGTATAATTAAGTCTATTATCGGTTTTCATTATTCATCGGTTGGTAAAAAAAAAAAAAAAAAAAAAAACGGGCAATAAAGCTCATACGTGACAATGAATATTTCTGTCGAGTTTGATTGTTGCGAGAGTCATCTATGCGCACGTCATTATACAAATATCGTGTCGTGTAGTTTATACTTCTTGGAGTAATGACAGGAAAATCATAATTTTACTCGGTATTATACGATGATTCATTGGCTGTTCTCGTATAACGTGTTCAAAAACAGTGTAAGACGTTATTCGTTTACCGATCATGATAATAATAAAAGACGACTTTTGTTATTTGTGTTTGAATCTTACTGCGGAAGTGGTAGTAATTTGCGGTTTTTGCGCCTTGTATATAATGGCAGTCTGAAAAAAAAAAAAACTATATTTCACGATCGAGACAATTATTTCCATATTTCTCGTGATTCATGATTTGAGTGCCCACGTATTTTAAAACACTAAATAACTATAGAGAAAAAACCCTAAAACGCTACGCAAATTATTTAAATAGGAGATAAATGAGATTGGCGAACAAAAAATATTGTTGACTATTATGTAAGCAGCTATTTATTAAGTTGTATTAGGTAGGTTGTTAATTAGGGAAGGGATTTTGAAACACTATAAAACAAAAAAATGTTTTTTGGAACATCGTAAAGATAGATTTTAATGAATTTGTTTTAGTGAAAACTTAAAGTTTAAGTTTTTACCTTAGCTTTTAGTCCATATTGAAGTCTATCATTTCAAGAAAATAAATAAACCGTCAAACATATCTTACATTTGATTTTAGTAAATTAATCGCTAACTCGCATTCTATATTGTACGACTCAATCTATTTCGATTATGATTTTAATTCCTTCATATCCTAAATATTGTGTTCTACGATACGATTCAATCTACTTCGAAAAATGTAAGTGTTTGACTTAATGTTTTTTTTTACCGAAAAATAGATCTGATCAATTAGAAAATACAACGAACCCTCAGAATGCCAACAAAATGAAACAATAAAGCTCTAAAAATCGTTTATCGTTCGTTACATTTATAATACATATAAATTTGTAGACCTACTCCTTCATAGAAGTATACCCAAGAGTCTAAGATGTACCCCTCTCTTGTAAAAAAAATGTTTTATTTCGATACTAATTAAACTATATATTTTATGAATATTTGCAAAACCTAGGATTAACCGGTAAATCCTAGGTTTTTCGACCGTCGCTGGAAACTCCGGAAGGCGGGTGGCGGCAATGTTTTGATGATATTATAGAAAAATCCAACCGATAAACGGTATCCGATAACTACAAATATAAAATAACGAACAGTCGTTTTTGATCTTAGAGTGTTTCTCTATGCGTTTAACTGCCTAAAATTTTATTCCTTAGGAAATGCTAAACTACAGTCCAATTATGTTACCAATTTATTTACATACAATGTTATATAAGAATTCCATATGTCATAAGTTCGAACTTTAAATATTAAACTTAGAGTTCTAAACTTTTACAGTTAAAATTCAATAGTAAAACTTAAGAAATAAGACGTTAAGTTAGTTGTTATAACATACTTCTGTTTCATGACACCCCATCTACAAAATTCACGTATAATATATTAAGTTCTCAAACCGCCCAACTCTTTAAAGAGGTGTTAAAAAATGCCAGTATTTCCATTTGTCAAAATCGTCACGGTTCGACGTATTACCTCGAGTGTCTGAAAGGATTTTCGCGTATAATATTGTAGATGCCTACTCGCAGACGACGCCGTTGGTTAAGTTATGAAGTTTTAGCAAGTTTTCCGAGTTTTTTTTTTTTTGTGAACGACTGAACGACGTGTAACCGATTTATACCCATATCTATTTTGTAGACCCATATGTATTAATACGGTATTTTACTTTTGTAAAGTGCAAAATAAAATATACTAACAGTGGCGAGAGTCAATGGCGCAACTAGGATTTTTTCGAGGGGGCTGTCCTTGCCTAATACAACCTCTCACCCGTTACTTATTTCTGAATACGCCACTGGTGTCCAGGGTTAGATAGACTGAAAAATGCATATCATATAGTTAGGAATTTCATATAATTTATGTAATTGTTAAATGTTGAGGCATAATTATTTTTGTATATAATCATAAAAAAAAAAAAAAATTAAATTCCCATATACATATACGGTTCAAGGGGGGTGTCAAAACACCCAAATATCAACTTTGGTTGCGCTTCTGGGGAGAATATATTAGAGGCGGATCTGAAGCTCGTTCCAGGATGGGGGGGGGGTCTAATTTTGTTTCAATATACTAGGTACACTCGTATCTTTAAAGTATGTTTTTCCTACTTTTTAAAAAATGTTGTTGATATGGGGGACCGGACTACTTACACTCCCCGCCAAATAAACACATCGTATGTCTATCAAGGATTCTTTATATCTCGAAGCGGAGGGATAGAAACTAGTATAAGAAGTTTCCAATTGACCTCATCCCCATTTTAAATTCGCCACCGGCGTATACGGTGTTATTAAACGATCGAATTTCCTATCGGACCAATCGATTGCTGTCGTACTCTATAGATGATTTCTAACCTAACCACTAACAATTTTAGTTACACTAGTAATTTAACTTTATCTCCGATAGACCTCTGATCTAATCGGTATGCTATCGGGTGCCCCGTCGAAAAAAATTACCGTCCTGTGAGCCATCGCACAGCTGAAAGGTCGATAATATTTGTATAGAAATATTTTAAAAAATACCACACCGATGGCTTAATAATTATTATCTGTATAATTTAATGATAAAATAATTTCAATTTCTCACCCGGCACGGTATCACGTCAAGTCACTATAAAAATGTATTAATTTTTTTTTTTATAATTAATAATATTATTAAGGTTTAACTACATCCTATAAGCAAAGCTTTAGTCGGAGGCAGAGAGTTATTAACATAATGATTTACCATTGCATTATTTAAATAATATTTGCATTCTAAATGCAACATATAAATAAATACAACACAAATAATAAAATGTAATATAACATACGTACATTTATAATTAATAGTTTACAATAATGGATTTCCAAATCAGGATTACAATAATAACGACATAATAATTAGCGGTGAGCATCGACAGAAACCGATATCGTTAACCGGCCGATATTAAGAATATCGGAACATCGGATATCGGGTGTTTTTCAAAACCGTTTTCAACCGAAATATCAGTTAATTTCAATATCGGCTTACGGTTTCCTATTTCGAATATCGGTTTTATATCGGTAGATAATATCGGAAAATAGTCATATTGGCCGTAGTTTATTTGCTATCAAATATTTTCTTACATTAATATTTAGAGAATTAGACGATTTAGGTTCCTATATAATCTATGAATTTTTGACCTATACTTTTTTTAAATAATTTATGTTTAGATCATATACTAAGATTTTTTACGCTTATTAAATAAATTATCCTCTGAATGAATTTTTTTTAGAATAAAAGAAGTAGCACACTTTTTATACAAAAGACTTATTGGTAGTACCACCTAGTAAATATATATCCTTTTTTGATAATGCTGGTGTATTTAAACTTAAATGCAATTATAATAAATTGTATATTGATATAAACGGAATTTTAAAACTTTATACAAAGAGTATATCTCTGAAATAAAATTAATGAAACCTTCTCCTAATTCTAATTTTACGAGACATGTTTTAGAAAATAACCATACTGTTAATTTTGATATAAATAATGACTTAGAGATTTTGAATAGCCAAAATAACGTTTACATTAGTTCTGTGGGTATTGCGAGAGTTGCATATTTATATTAAAAACAAATTTAAAAACATCTTGAATGTACCGACAGATTTTAAAAATAATATTCTATTCCAATAGGTTTTAGATAATAAATACAACTTTTTAAATCTATGTCATTTCATCTCGTTTTACAATATATATTAATCATTCTGATTTTATGTTCAGTCGCGTATTATTTGTTGACATTGCCGTTCTAATGTACTGAATGGTGGGGTTTTTTTTTTTAAATCGAAGCCGGTCGTAATTACACGCAACTTGTACAATACTCCTGGTTTTATTTTCAGCGATTATTTTTAGCTGTTTTTTTTTATTTTTTTTTTTGGTGGCGGGGGATTTTAGATATATTTTTTTAAACGCGTTATATTCACAATTCTAAAAATGATAGTGCACCCGACGCATAATATTGTGAACGAATGTCATTTACCTACTCTAAACATCACATCCACGATACGGTTTGCGTGCATTTCTGTTCATCACTAATAGGAACACGCGCATGTAGTGCAGCGCACTCGAGTCACTGGCTTAGGAGTTACAAGATTCGACGGGGCGACAGGGAGAGGTGGGGTTGAGTCGATAATACATTAAAAAGAGGAAATTACTAAACAAAACACAATCGATTGTTTATTTTAGGCAATTTATATTTAGATCGCATGCGGTTTGTGGCGAACGATCGGCCATGCCGCGGTAGGCATCAGTTGTACGGGCCCAGCAACGTAATTATACGAGAGCATACTAAAACGTGTATAGTGAAAATATTGCATAGGCTTCGGCGAAACGCATTTTTAAAATCGATTTTTACGATTTACTTACGAGAAAAAAAAAAAAAAAAACCATCGAATCTCGCGTATCGACGGAACGCGCCGCGGCCCCGTAGAAAATCCACAACGGAATTGTTTTTTTTTATTTTTTTTATTTTAATAACTCGAAATATAAAACATTATTAGCCGACTTGCTCGCAGCAGCCGTTTCGATGATAATTGAATTTGATCTAAATTATTTATCGTCTGCACCTGTACAAAGCCACGGCGGCTCGGGGGGGGGGGTGAGCGGATATCGTTACTTGCCCTATACATTATACGGACACCAAACTCAACAAAATATGTATTTTGTTTTATTTATTTATTTATTTTTTTTTCTATGACCGGTTTTCGTTTTTTACGACGCGTTGTAAAATATACCTATAACTCCTGCGGGGTAGTCGTAATATCTACGTATATCATATTATATAATATAATAGTATACACGATTTTTACTTACTGCAGCGCTGCACGTAGATGTGGGAGCTATAAAAAAAAATAAAAAAATATAAAACATTGTTTCCGAGCGAGGAAGAGAGAGAGAAAGAGAGTGAGAGAGAGAATGAGAGAGAGGAGAGGGACTGCATCTGCATAGAAGATGTATTCGTATTAGCTCCGAATGTGTTTTTTGCTTATTATACGGCGGATGCGACGTCTCCGTGTGTCATCGCTAACAAACTTAATGCCATCGACCATTATTGATAGGTTGGATAATAAAACGGAATTCCAAAGGATGAGAAAATATATTTTAACGATTACTAAGAATCATCACGATAAAAATCGTCGTCTCCGACTACGAAGCGGTTATAGTTTCAGTTTTTAAATAATAATAAAAAAAAAAACACCGTTTCGTAGGAGAGAAGTATTGGTTAGATTTAGTTTATATACTGAAAGCCATTACTAATGAAAAACGATTCTGAGCGGAGCTCGGATAAATTTGTTTGTATTTTTCGTTGTTTTGCCATTTTAAAACCGGGGTGCATAAAAGCCAGTATGTAAAATTATAATGACTCTGTGACATGAAATAGTGTTGCATAAAACAATTTTTAAATTGTAATTTAATGTTAACCACGGTTACTGGATACATTAAACCACATATATTTGATAACGCTGAACAATGATAACTGATAAAATTGTGGCTCCTTCACGGCGCTCGTGTCAAAAAATAAAAAATAAAACTACCATTACGCGTTTTCTTCACAGTTTGCACACATTGTACTCGATTAAATTTGTCCCGGAAATATCGAGGACTTGGTACGATATTAAGAACCCCAATAATTTAATCACCATTTGATGTCGATGATGACAACAAATCCATTACGATGTACTGTTAGCGATTAAACATTGGCGACGCGTCGTTTTTAACGAATATGGTATACAAAAATAAAAAAAAAACTCTATCAGAAGTTTCAATATTAACATTGTTTACATTGGTCTGTAAAACCAGATATAAAAGTCACAGAAAGAAATTGCAACTTCAACCTCCATAAATTCATGTTTAACTGTGTTATCTCTGAAATCTACAGTTAACGCCGCCGTCATGCGAAAGTCGGATAGAAATCGTAGGGAATTTCTGCGGGGTTACTCGTCTATGGTCATATAGGTCACGGTGTCTCGATTTGGCCGATGAGATAAGACGTGTCGATGTTGATAAATATAAATCAACCAGAAATCTTCAATATCCATAAAAAAAACATCGTCTAAAAAACCCAAACAAACTAATCGGCACATTTCCGTGATTGTTCAGAGTTACACGTCAATTGAAGTATAGACGCTGACTACAATTGTTGATATAGCATATATAGCAATATATTTATACGCCGATTAAAATCTAAACAGGGTGATTGGAAGTTTTGGTTTGGTTTAGAATTTTTACATATATTCGTATTGGTGAATAACATATATAATAGATTTTATTATATTACATGAACAGCTTTAATAGCCCCTGTAACGTCTCGGTCCATCTAACGAGAATTATAGCAAAAGTGTGTTATCGTACTCAGAATTAAAACGAAAATTATTTCACCAAATTAAAGACGACAGCATTCACTATGTTTTCAAAGAGGGTTTTTTTAATATCTATTTCCCAGACGATTTTTTCAAAATTAAAAAAAAAAAAAATTGTATTTATTGTATGTATAAAATATCGAAATATCTCTTTTTTAAAACATTGTAAATGTTGCAATCTTTGATTTGGTGAAACAATTTTTGTTTCGAGTCCATGAAAACAGTTTTTCTAATCAAATAGAAAAAAACTGACGAGAAATGGCGATAATACGTCGGTTATATTTTTGTTGATATCCGGGTTATTTTGACTATAAGGGAAAAACACAATTAATACCTAATCAGTTTATCGAGCTCCGCTTGGAACGGCAGGGGGTTTTTTTTTTATTGCAACGATTTATCGGTATATACATCAAATTACCCAAATTATTCTATACCATCCAAGCTTCCCACTTAAAACAACGACCTACCCATGGTGTGAAACATGTTCAATTAATACGTTGTCTATAGAGCGTTCGGCTAATGACAGACAATAATGGATTTTAAAAAGCACGCAGTTGATTACAACTATAATTATATAATATTTCTCTTTGAGCATTAAACCGCTGTCCATCAACATTGACGCATAAACTACAGGCGGATTCATCAGAAACATTAAGTTCCTTTATTTTAAACGTTTACATAACCGCCGCATCTGTCCGGAACACTTTAAATAGCGATGAGGCCTAACACTCGAAGATATAATTAATAAATACACCGCATTTCGATTCGCAGACACGCGGTTGAGTTCTCATCTCACCGATAATTTTTAGAGATTAAAACAAACAAAAAAAACCGTCACATTTCGTTCATCTAATATTTCACGATTTTTCCACGAAAATCATTGATTGATTATCATCACAGATATGTATGTGCGTATCGTATGGATACTTTTGTTATCTATGGTTTATTACAAATAAAACCATAGATAGAACGACTTATAATACTTTATCTACGATATTATTCATGATAAATCAATACTTTACAGAATAGATAAAATATATGGATCGTATTAAAAAGTTTCATATTATCCTCGAAATTCGAATAATTCGGATTTTTTAAATCCGGATAGTTGCCCATTGTCATTATAAACTTAGATTATTAAACTATATATAGTAGAGATATAAATAATAATCAAAAGGTAAATAGCTGTTTTATAGTAAACGTATTATTTCAGTAAAGATTTAATTATTAATACATAAAACCTTCAAATAGTTGTTCGATACATTTGTATTTTGTTCGAAAGTTATATGTATTATGACTATAGATATTTACGATTTCATTAATTTTCATTTTCATTTACGAGTCGTGTATTTGTTTAGTTAATTTATGTTTTTCGTAGGTCAATAAAATATTATCAAAGGGTGATTTCATTTTAACGGCGACCAAAAAACCAAATATTGGTTTTTAGTTTGTTGAAGTTTTTCGCCCACAGTATATTAGTTTGAAGAATATTAAGAATATTTGTTAGTAAGTTTTCCGTGTTGAACAGCGAAGAAAACATATAATTACCTAACGTGTTTTCTAAGTATTATAGGCATAGAAGTAAATTGGAAATAAAAAGGTAAAGAGGAACGAAAATCTGTTGTATAGTTTTAAAAATATTAACTTGTCGATAATATCGTAATGCGTGTTCATTTTTTTTCCGTTTACTCTCTGGCCCGTTCGGTTATTCGGTAATGCGCCGATTACTAGGTTACCTCGCCTAACATTTACGCGCTCGTCAATGTGACGTCAACCGGTACGAGTGAACTGCTGTATACAGAGTGTTTTTTTTTTTTAATGACTGTAAGTAACCGTGTGTTACTTACAATTATAATTACAATCAATTGTTCTGGTTTTAACTATCTCCAGTATTTCGGATTTATCTCGTTTACTCATTAGGTATTACACAACTCTAAAAATAACCTAACCTATAGCACGCGATACACTGCAAAATTCTACCCTAAAATAATAAGTTCACATCATTGGGTTCCACATAGAATTTTCCAGTAAAATTCTCATACAAATTCAAATGGCATAGCACAATCGCTGTTTGGAATCCGATCTGGTATAATTACCATAAAACCCATTAAGTGTCCCGTCATTTTAAGATAGAATTTTGCATCGAATCGCGTGGCGTAGGTGATTTTCAGTTTTGGGTAATATTTAGTGGGTGAATGATTTAAGTACAACATTTTTAAAAGAAGAAAAAAAAAAAAAATTGTGGTCAACATGTTCTCATTCAATTTTCTACTCTACTGCGTATGGCTATAACTGGTTACTTGTAGTCATTATTAAAAAAAAGACCACCATGTTGCCTAGCATAACACTCTGTATAGTAACATGACAACAAATATTATTGTTTAAGACATATTTTTTTTCTCTTCTTGTAATAAGATCGCGTCGCGAAACCTACCTGTGGTATAGTTTGCATATTTTATAGTATATGATAGTAAGGTGCCGTCCAATATCCTTTCCCGAGGTATTATACTTTGGTATTTTTTATTTAACGTGGCAAAACATTATAGTATTATTAGATTCACTGCATTGTTGAGTCCATAACCGACCGAGAGGACTTTGGTCGCATTTAATAATATTACTAATGTGCGAGAGCATAGATTAGTTTTAGATTTTAAGCAAATTTGACTAAGGTGTATGCTTTTTTCCCCTGTCTGTGAACACTGATCATTATTTCGACCAGAAGTCTTGCTATAATTTTTAATACCGGTGATGGTTTATGATGGTAGAAAGTTTAGTTGATTCGGCGCATTTGATAAATTAATAAAAAGAAAATATAGCACGAGAAAAACACTGGTTTAAAAAACAAAAAAAAATTAAATACATTTTGCGTTTTTTGTTGTAGTCCTGTGCAATTTTCGTCTAATATTAACATTTTCTAGACGTGGGATAATTTTTTAAATTATTTTATTTTATATTAACTAGAATAGTTAATGAGACAAATTGAGATACTTAAAAAATACTTCACGTAGGTAGGACTTTTAATTAATACTATTTTTATTTTTATTATTCAATTATTTTCATATAGGCTTGAAACAACAATACGTTAACACACGAAATCATAATATATTCAAGTACTAAACACGACTGTATTATTGTCGTGACGAAACAATAGCAATATAACCGTTAGATTATGAAAATAATGGCATTATAATTTATGTAGGCATGCAGATTCGATATTATTTATCATCTAAAATATTCTGGCTTTTATCACGTCATAATATTTTTCGTGTGCTAGTCGAGTTACCTACATTTTTAGCTTGTTTCGTTAATTTAATATAAAACAATACAAGTTAAAGTTTAAGTCAAAAGCTACTAATATTGTCCCTGTTAACTATAAACTTATAAAAACTATAATAGTTATCATCTAAAAAATGTAGTTTTCAGAAAAATTAAATCGTATTTCTATACGATTACCATATTAAGTTTTTTTTTTTTTTTTAACAAAAGTAACTAA
This sequence comes from Tuberolachnus salignus, assembly GCA_956483605.1. NCBI lineage: Eukaryota > Metazoa > Arthropoda > Insecta > Hemiptera > Aphididae > Tuberolachnus > Tuberolachnus salignus. Next base: position 15,987,120 of record OY101437.1, read on the forward strand.
TATTATGTTAGGAATTAATTTAATATAAAAAAGCCACGCGTTAAGTAAGTTCATATTGAGTTAAATTTATAAATTATTTTTTTCTTTCGTTAATTCCATTTGGCTGTCGAGTATTTCAGTACAGAGAATAACCGTCGTATTGTGCACACGAGAATATCTGATATTCTATTTTCAATAGTTTACTACACGATTTTATTGCCAGCGTACTTTATCGTTTTGGATCGTAGGACGTATTTTTATTAAGTTTTATTATTTCTATGGAGATTATTGCCACGAAACGTGATTGCGGATTAAGGCCGCGGTTTTCGATACAACAGTTCTGTACGCGGTAAAGCGTCCGCAATGATCTTAGCGTATGATACGATTATTATCGCTTTGTGTGCAGCTAAACTGCAACAGCGTGGCCTCAATTATTTCTCGTAGAAGTTACGGGGAAAGAAAAAAAAAAAAAAAAAAAAACGCAAATAATAATATGAATAACAACAATCTAACCGTAACCGTAGCTGTTATCCGCACGCCGAACACCAGAATATTAAAATTAATTCAACCGAACGCCCGCGCCTTTTGAACGTATAGAATACGTTTCCCGCGCTCCTCGAACAATATTCAAATTACGAAATTTTTACACTCCGGTCGAAGGTAATAATATTATTTTCGTTCGACCGTTGACGGATTGCCGTCCGGTCGAAATAATCTCCTATATATATATATATATATATAATATACGAATGTAGGTGTATAGGTAGGTAAGTTTCTTGTGTTTTTCGAGATACGATTATGTACAGTGATCCCGAATTACTACTCGTAAATCACTCAGCGGCTGTTAAAAAAAAAAAAAAAAAAAAAAAAAAAAAAAAATATAATAATAATAATAATAATAATAACAACAAAATTGTCCAATTTTCTTTTCCTGGACGACGACGCCGCGAAGGCGGAGGAGGTTGACACAATGTACCCGGGCACCGGAGCCAAAACTACGACAATGGTGCCAAAGAAAATATAAAATTACTTCTAATTATTTTTAATATACCGGCCAATAAAAACTATGTCTGATGCGTGCGCTGGGCGACGGGGAATAGGTACCTCTATATACTCTCGTCGTACGCGTATGGGATGTCGGCCAATTTGTTCGGTCCGCGCAAATGATTGATTGCAACCACGCGCCTCTGACCGCCAACCACGGCTCGCCGAGTGTTGCAGTTTGCTTATTATTATTATTATTACAATACCAATGCCGTTACCGATATTCACGTCCCAACTAGAAAATAACGCATCCCCGGCAATGATGAATCTCGGGAATATTCCCAAAACGCGAAAAGTTTTCGGGAGGTGGGCGTAAAATGCGCATCCGGAATGTCGTGGGACTCGCGCGGATAGAATAATATCGTACACGTGTTTCGGAACATTTAAAAAATATCGCTATTTTTCTTCGCGAGCCCTAGCGATATTTCCAATCTTAAACTATTGGGTTGATCACGCCGGGGGCATAATATTCAAGGGGCTTATTGCATTTTGCGGATCCCCGGAACGCGATGTACTCTATAATACAAATAATTCCAATAACAGTTATAATATTAGAGCCAAATGAAAAGACGCGGAGTTTTCGTTGCTCTAAGACGCGGCACGTAAACAAATACGATTCGCTCTACATGAAAACCTACTTGAAAATTGAAAACTATTAATTTGACTATTTATTATTATAGTTTTTAAGTAATTTAAAAATGCCTTAATAGTTTTTGAACGTTTGTAATGTCGGCAGGCGATATTATTCTACACGCCCAGATGGCTGTGGAAACACTGGGAGGGCGGAAAGATCAGGGCGCTCATGATGGATCTGGACGTGGCCATTTGCACGGACGCGGAGAAGAAGCAGAAGAAAAAAATCCTGCTCGACTACCTGTGGGAGAACCTGCGGTACCACAATTGGTGGACGTACAGGTATTACCTGTGCGAAACGATGGCGTTGTGCAACGTCGTGGGTAAGTACAGGTCCGGTGCATACGAGCGGTCACTGTGTGGTCGGGACGGGTTATTACCGTAAAACTTATCGTAAACTTCTTGAGCGGCGCCACAGCCGCCTCCAGTGCCCGGTGTCGGGGTACGTGGGCAAACGTGATTAATTCCACCTCGGTCGGAAATCCGGGGGTTTCGTCTGTAGTCGTCGCCCGTATAGAAAGCCCCGCGCTCGGCTTTACAATAATTTATTGTATCGATCCGTTCCCCCCTGTCATTCCGTCCTACCCCCGACAGGACAGAGGCGCATTTGCAACCGGTATTTTTTACGCAACGTTCCGTGACTACCGTAAAAAAAAAAATAATAATAATTAAACCAAACCGATCGATAATTTCCATTTATTCGCCGTTAATTCATTCGTATTTTATACGGTGAACGCGCACCTTGACGACCCTAAGAAATATCAGTCCTTAAACGAACACGTTTAATGGAAATTATGATCGTTCTGTATCTTATTACAGTAAGAAAGATAAATCGAATACGCACGTAATTCGCACCATGGGCGGCGGGTAACTAGTTTTAAGTGGGTAGTTGCAGGCGCGATAGAATGTACAGGGAAATTTATATTGAATGCCACTATAAATCATACTACGAGGAATAAAATGCGATTCTCCCTGGAACTCGGTTATTACTTTATTACTAGTAAGGGAACCGAGAAATCATAAAAAACCATTTCTACATAAAACATAACGTTTTTATATTTAAAAATCTTCTGAGATATGGTGGATCATCTCATTACCGTCTGGCTGTGTTGAAGTGGTGGCGGTGGTGGTGGTACCTGCACTATCGATGGTAATATTCAAATTACGTTATTTTTTTTATTAAATTACCCACCGGCCGCTGTGGTGCAAACGAAATTTGCCTCACTATGGTGACCAATTGGGTCATGACGAGTGGTTTCGTCTTTTGCACGCGACAACTGGCCGAACAGAGTTTGAAACCGATTTTTACGCCAACAAATCTATTAGCGGTCAATTATTGGATTTTTTTTTTAAATTATTTTTGTTGTCCAAACAGAGTGTCGTAATAGTTAAAAACTACGTGCGCACCACTCCGAAACCAACTTATCCATTTGAAATCCGTGACAAAAGAGTTAAAATTATGACCCCTAAGAACTGAGAATGTTCGACTCATCAGGTCGGATAATAAATGCGTTTTTATTTTCGTTTTTAAACGATCCTCCTCGAACGTCTAAAAGACGTTAATGTTGAATTTAGCTTTTTTTTTTCTTCCAATCATCTACATTCTGGTAGAAAAAGTTATCTAGTTGGTGCGTTGGAGATGTAATTTTTCGATTTTCCTTTTAGTTTTTCAATATTGCAGACAAATTGGGAAAAACATATAAGGAACATATATGGATTCAGTTATTTTCTATTTCGTTGCAATTCGGTTACAAATAATCGTAGAGACCAAAAATGTCCACTATCTATATTTCGTAATGAAAACGAAAAGCGATTCTGTAACAAGTAAAATGATTCGATAAATTTAAATTTATTTTTGTATTAATTTGTATTTAAAAATAAATTACAATTTATCGTGTTTTTATCGAATTTAAACATATATTTGCCCTCATAATTCTAATAAATATAAATTACAAAATTGTTATCCATATGAAAAAAAAAAAAAAAAAACTTAACATTTTTAAATATCTATTTCTAGCTTAAAATACGCCAGAATATTTTGAAATTTGTAACATGTTAGGTATTTATGTTAGGTATATTCGATAAAAACACGATCAATTGTTATTTATTGGTAGATACAAATGCATACAACTTACAATTTAAATTTATCAAATCGGGTGTTTCGTTTCAAAAATAGTTTTTCTTTTTCGTTGATTAATCTTTGCGTATTATAGATATAATTTGAATAACTCATATATATATATATATATATATATATATATATATATATATATATCATGTTTTTATTGCATTTGCGTTTGCTTTTTTTCCCATTTTGCCCACGGTTTTCGTAGGGAATAAACCAACGCGTATACCAGTCCGAAAAATCACGTAAAATATTCGCAAAACGACGGCTACGATGAAATTTGCGGTTTTTCAATACGACGCTGATGCAATATATATATAGTATATATATATATTATTTCTCCCGTGGACCCGAAACCGTTTATTATTGAATCGTTACGAAACGATTTTACGCGTGCCGAACGTCCGTTATCATCATCATCATCATCAATATCGTTACAATATTATGTCGATTAAATCTTGCAACAATCGTATTCCGGCGCCGACGCCGCCGCTTGGCAGGACGTGTTTTCCGATCCGACAAACCAAATTATCTTCCGTCAATTCACGGTGTCGAATTCATCAACGGGGACGCGCGCGAATATCAGCGAAAGTCAGTGTGTACTACTATCACTGTATCGGCTCTCGTACAATAAATTCACTATTACACGTAACTATTTTACTAGAATTGTTTTGAAATATTCCTCCATTTATTGTTACGCGAACCGGGCAAAATTATAATAATTATATACGGGTACTAGGCCAAAACGTATAGATCGATGCGAATATTGCCCAAATAATATATGTACGTATCTTGTTTCTAGCCTGTAACAATATATATATATATATAAATATATATATATATATATATATATATATATATATAAATATATATATATATATATATATATATTTGAACAGACCTTTGTTCAAAAATTACCAGGATTTTATTTTTAATAATTAAAAAAATGGAGTTACATTTTATTTATAGATATCTCTCTAAAAAAATCATAAAGATTTATCGTCGCTCTCAGTATAATACAAATAAACTATTAAGTATTCTATATTATGCTACATTATCAAAACTTCTCACCTACAACAGTGTGGCCTACCCGTGGTGGGGAGTACATCTGGGGGTTTTTTTTTTGTTTCCTGTGGGATGATACATAATAACATACATGGTAAATATTCGAATCGTCCGCTGAGTTATGAATTATAAATTCTTACGGTTTAAGATACGATAGAATAATGTGGGGGCTCGATCATGTATAATTTGGCTCGCGGGAGGCCATTTTATGTATATTCAAATAATATTAATATGACAGGTCGTAAAAAAAAAAACTAACGAAAACATAATATTAAATTTATTATTATGAAAATAATTGTACCTAATTAATATTCTTGTAATAAAAAATATATAATAGCCGGGGGCGCCGTATGCAAGAAAAAAAACCTCGTCTTCTCGGGTTCTTGTAGTCCACATCGATATAATAATATTATTATAATGTCGGAAATATTCGTAATAGTTCAAAACCCGTTTTCTTGTTGTTATTTTTTAATTGTCCGCCGATGTGAAGTAATCTGACGCTAGTTCTCTAATAATAATAATAATAATAATACTGTAAATTACATTTATTTATTTGTTAGGTCATCAGAATTTTGAAAATATTCCTTTAAATGCATAATCGACATAAGACACTATCGGTTGTATTATGTACCATTGATATTTGTTGTAAAGAGAACCACTTGCTGCGCTAGCGTCGCACGTATCAGAAAGACAATCGGGATGGTCTATCCGATCCGATTTTCGTTTACTTGTGAATTGAAGTATTATGATGTAATTGTATTTTGAATTTATAATAATTAATATTAATGATTATCAATAATATAAATTGGTGAAAAGGGGGGTAATGTATAGACATTCAAAATTAGTTTGGATGTATTGACTCCATGAATGAAAAAAATTGGATTTCATTTTGAGTAATCATTTTCACGATTATTAGTAGTCACCATAATCTAGATAAGATAAAAGATAATTAAAACTGTATCTAGATAAGTCTGAACACGTCAAGTAGGTACTTACTGTTATTGTTAAAAATTTATAATTTATTATTTCGAATTGGTATTGCAGTTTTTCAACCATGTATCATATTATATTATTTTTTTATACCGACAGACAACACTTTGTATTACTGTTACCCGGCCAGTGATTGTGGAACGTTTTATAATATTCTTTATATAACCGGATATTCTTCGCACCGTGCGATAGGTTAGGTTACGTTGTTTTCTCCGTGTAATCAGCGGATGTATTCGGAATCATAATATAATGAACAAATAAAACTTCGAAAAAAAAAGTATAAAAATTGCAAGCTTTAGCTTATAGCAATTTAAATTGTCGACGCGTATTGTAGTTGTACAGTCTAGTTTGTTGTCTATTGTGTCTGTGTATTCGGTTATTTTTGTTTTATAATGGATATTCCTGTAATAGAAAGCAGGCGGGGGAAAATTCGACTCCGGCGACGGAACTCTGCCGCTCACATGTGTTTTTTTTATATTTATACATTAAAAATAGCTATACAATTTATTACGGCCGCATTAATAAAAACTACAAACTGTGACGTTTTCTAATTTTGATTATTTTTTTCTTAAGGTCAAATGTTCATGATGAACCGCTTCTTTGACGGTGCGTTTTTGACGTTCGGGGTGGACGTGATCCGGTTTCTGGAGAGCGACCAGGAAGATCGGGTGGACCCAATGATTTTCATATTTCCCAGGATGACTAAGTGCATTTTCCACAAGTTCGGTGTGTCCGGCGAGGTCGAAACGCACGACTCCATTTGTATACTGCCTTTGAACGCCGTCAACGAAAAGATTTACGTTTTTTTGTGGTTCTGGTTCATGATCCTCGGGTTCTTGTCGGCGGGCGTTCTCGTTTACAGGTACGTGATGCCAGTTAATCAAATTTAATATTAAAAAAATACTAGTTAAAATTACACGTTTTTACATTATCAGTGCGTGTAATACTTATTGCACAAAAATAATATGCATTAAAATACTAAAACTAAAATAATTCTGTTTTCTTTCTATTCGCCATAATTCCGCGGGAGTCAGTTAATCTTATTTTCGCTCATTACATCTCCTTACATCGAGGCTCGTTCGGGGGATGAACTCTGGGTCAAAATTTACCTTGGCCTCCGAAAACCGAATAATCAAGGACCTCACTCATATTATTCCTGCTTGACTTCCGTTATTATTTCATTATGTCCAACGTTCAGACTTTACTATCAGTTCTGTACAATTTTCTTTTTATCCCGTATAATAACTGTTTACCCTTATATAAACGCACGGAGAGAAAGTGAGAATTTTATAAAAAGAAAATAATATAACATTAGTCTTAAAAAAATGTGAAAGGGAAGGTGAAAAGTATCCTTTTAATAATTATTATTTGGTAAGTCACACAAAATAATATCATGGATCTAAATTTTGACCCACGCGTGTTGAGCAGTCACTAACCGGAGATTACATTTAAAATTTCGTTTTAGAAACTAAATATTTAAATATTTAAATTTTAATCCGTAGGTATTAATTGAATTTAGTACCTACCTACACTTGTACATTTATTTTTTATAGACGTTATACTCTTATTATGATTATTAAAACGTAATAGTCATTTATAAAATACGGTATGTATACTAAAATAAAAAAAATAGTAATTGCTTTTGTAACCTACACGGTTACACAATAATAACTTTTTAACGTTGAAAAAAAAAAAAATACACAATACCGTCTTAACAAAGTTAATATTTCAACAAAACTATGGAAACCTAAATTACAGAAACATAACATACGTTTTCAATTTTACCACGCGTATTAAAAAAAATACAGGAATTTCAATAAAATGTGTGAATAATGTTTTCTAGGTAGGTCGTTTGCAAATTGATAAAAGTATATTATTTATACGCAAATAAAAAATATAACGGCTGTTGTGGTAATACTAAATAAACTATTTACTGACGAAATCGTCGAATTTAGACAAACGGAACATAAAAAAAAAAAAAAAAAACCTATTGTACATTATAGGCAATCTCTAGAGCGTATCCATCCGAAAGTTGTAATTAGATAAATAACGAAACATACGATTTCTTTTCCTCTTTTAACCTATCGCCGTGTCATAGGAAATCGTTTTCTTTGACCTCAGGGAATACATCAACCGGCGACGTATTGTTTTTACATCGACCGACCGACTGACTGACTGACTGATTGACTGACTGACTGACAGAGTAAAACTGTCAACGTTTACAAAATTTGAAACCGAAAAAACGAAAATAATTATTGTGACGGTACGTACGCGTTTTAAAATAAATATTGGCCACCTCGTATTGCACAGTGTTTGGTGCGGTGCCTTAAAATATAATAAATGTTTCCCATCGACGTGCGCGCAGGCGTATGAATACATTTCGCGCTCAAATTTCGATCATAGCGCACGTCGATCATAGACGTAAATGTATATTATACGATTGTATCATATCTACATATCTACTCGCCCGTGTGTGTACTAAAATTAATTCCGTTTGAAATTAAATTTGAAAGGTACATGAAATATTGGGTAATATTTAGAATTTATTTTAACGTTTTAACGTGGGTATACAGATAGCAGGGGTGGCCAAACTGCGGCTCGCGCCGTGTGCTCGTGTCATACCACAAGACGCTAAATATATTTTTTCCAAATATAAAACCAATTTTTGTTTTTAAACATAAATACAAAAATGTTGTAATTAATATACAATTTTTAAAAGATTATAGTGGTTTTGAATTTTACAGTATTTAAATATAAGGCAATTTTTTAAACGCGACCGCATTTGTCGCGTGTTCAATTTTTTCGTAAGTTTTTTGAAGTCTGGATTTTGTTTATGGATTCCAATAGTTGAGAATCTTCTTTTATAATTTTTTTTTTTTTTTTGTACTCTTGGCTTGTACGTATTTTTTATTTTATTGTGCTATAAAGTCACATAAACCAATAACTTTGTAATAATTGCAATTTTTAAGCAGTGTTGAGCAAAGTTCACTAAAAATCGATCTAAATAAAGACAAAAGATAATTTAACAAAATGTGTCTAGGTAAGAATAAAGATAAAGCACGATTTATCCGGATAAGAAAAAAAAAATATATAACATTTTTAAATTTTATTAATTTACTAGAAATATTTATATTTCTTCATCAATTAATTTGTATTTTTAAAAATTAAATTTTTCCCAATTGTTAAGAAAAATACAGCACAAAATCAAAACAAATGGCTCCCTCAATGCATTAATTAGATCAAAAATTATTTCAGATAAGATATATCATATTTGAAAACCAGGTCAAGATTTCTGGTAGAAAACGTATAGAAACAAATAAGACAAAAAAAAGCACTCATAGTAAAACTAGTACAAACAAAATTGATTTATCTAAATTAGTTTAGATAATTTAATCATTTATCTAAGATAATTATAAGATAGCCGATTTTGTTAATCATTTAGACAAGATAAAATATAATTAATTATTTATCTAGATAATGCTGAACACTGCTTATAAGTCACTTGTTTCGTTACTTTATCAGATCGGTTTATCGGTTTAACTTTCAGCCAGTAACTTTTTCATCAACATTTTTGTCGTCCGTACTTCAAATTAAGTTGCTTGAGCCATTGCACATTTTAAATAAACGTTGATTGTTATTCATATAAAATTAATTAAAATAATGATAATTATCGTTTATATGCTTTTTTTTTTATACCTATCTATTATCTGCTCTGTCAGCCTTGCTCATCGCTCAGTGTTTAATGCGATGAAAAACAATGAAATGTATGCATACGTATGCAATAAAACTATAGTAAAAGGTGCAGTAAAAATGAAAATAATGTGTAAAAAATATTTTATTTTAATAATTTTTACTACTTAAACATTGTCTAAAGCACAACGTTTTTTTTTTTTAATTTCGAAGGTTACTTAAAATAAGATAATAATATATATGGGTTTTTTCTTTTTTGCTTCATATACCATGCGTCCTTGGTACTCTATACATATTTTAAATTCTGCTTGCGAATCACGAATCCATATTATTAGGTCAACAATATTGTTAATAACTTCACGAATAATAGGATTGAGTACATTACAGACGGTTTAAATTTTCTCAATTTAGCACGTTCATTTTGAATTTTCGACAATAAATATACGTAATAGTATTAATAATTTTAATACGATTTTGCCGTAGTTTATTTTGTGAAATGTATTCTTAAATAATTTATCTATTTTTAATGAAAATACCGTCGTGTCAAATTCAATATTAATCCCGGACAAAAATCGGCGGAGTGGGAAAACACGCGAACGCATTGAAATCCTATTGGCCATAAATTATTCAACCGGACGGTTTCGTGACATATTATTCTTTGGTGGGGGGGGGGGGAATATTTAAAAAATTATTTTTTATTTTTATTAAGACGGTCATAGTAACGCGGGGTGTGGTTTTTTTGTTTTTGATTTGTTTTCGTCCAGGTTCATTATAATCGTGTCGCCGAGGATGCGCGTGTATTTGTTCTGCGTGCGGTTTCGGCTTATCAAACGGCAGGCCATCGGCAACATCGTTCGCCGGTCCAAGCTGGGCGATTGGATGCTGCTCTACGTGCTCGGCGACAACATCGACTCGGTCGTATTCCGGGACATCATACACGACTTGTCGCACCGGCTGGAGGCGTACCACAACAAAACCTCGACGGTCAGGACGGTGGACGCGTGACGACTGCCGTGATGATCAGTGCTCAATTCAATAACAAACAAAATATTGGTCGGTATTATCTGTCTGTTTATTATCTATCTATTTAATATCATATAATTACGGTGTACGGTACGCACACGTGCGTAGAGTCAAGATACGAAATTACAGTGCGGGTGACGGGTGCGGTTCTTGACAAGCTCCGGGCGTGAAGGGCTGAACACGTTTTACGTATTACACGTGCGCATCCCCACATCGACAATACGAGAATTTATTCGGCAATTCAACCCTGAGATTACACACTTGAGCCGAGTGGCAAGGACAATTTGGTTTATCGAATAAAAGTCGTATTTTTTCTGGATCCGGCTTTGAAGTCCCGTTGACGGAAGAACATTTCGATTCTATACGATTTATTCGTGATTATAATTTACTATGGCCTTCTCGTTGCACGCTCCTGGCTTATTAGAAGCACTATGTATATGCACATCAACATAGGTCAAATGGTCGTGTGGGGGTCATCCACCTATCGCCCCTCCTCATGTAAACCACCTGTGATAAGAGGAAGTTTATTTGGGAGTGGCGACTTGATGTTAAACGGGGAGAGAAATTGAGACTGACTACGAAGGATTGCAGTCGAAATTTGCGTGTGCGATTTTAGAATAGGTTAGATTGAATTAGGACGTGGCTGGCAGTTTAAGGGTCACCAGCACTAAAATTTGTATCGTTTAAAAAAAATATTTGATAAACTTGCAGTTTAAAATAAAAATTCCTATTGTACAAACCACATGTAAGCCGAGTAGCGAGTAGTGATGGTTATCGACAATACATTTTTAACGTAACTTTATTATACATTATTCAAATTGTTCATCCTTGCTTTCGTTCTTATGATGGTTCAAAAACATTTTTAGGAGCATAAAAGAAATTTAATTTTCTATAAAAAAAAATATATATATATATATAAATATACCTATATTTTGTGTAAGTACATCAAAAGAAAAATGTTGCTTAACTGCAGCTGAGCTACAACATAGTAATTTTTTAGGTTTTTACTCCGGACCCGGTTTAAACCATTATTGTAAAACGGGCCCTAACTGGAGGTTGTGGTTAAGATAAAAAAAAACCGACCGAGGGTAGTTCGGTAGTAAAAATCGGATTTATAGTAAATTGCAAGACGCGGTACTTATTTTTATTTTTATATATACGTGGCCCAATAAAAGGTGGTGTAAGTTATTGCGATCTATATATATTTGCTTTCGTCAATAAAACCAATATTTGTCTTTGCCGTTTTTACACACATTTATTTTACTCTCAGTACATAGGTATTAAATAAATTAAACATAAAATATTATATGTTCTCGAACATGTCGTAACATTCATATTGGACGATTCGTAAGCGCCAAAAAGTTTAACGATTCGATTTATACAAATCGACTTATTTACCAATTTTTTTAAACAGTTTTGTCAGATTCAAATTTAAGAGAGCCCAGTGCGTAGCGCCCTGCAGCACTCGAAGGAAAAAGAGGCTCTGACAAAAAGTTTTAAAACAATTTAATAACCATTGAGAATTATTTGTATGATAATCCAATCAAAATATCTAACCGTTTTAAGATTATTGAACACCTTCACTCGAACAATATTTCTTATTGTCAGCCATCACAATCAACACAAATCGGTTTTAGAACGGAATTTTCCCATTTTTTAATTTTCCGGACACAAATATTGACAGCTCCCACGTGAAAATAATGATATTAGATCTAATAATACTAATATACGCAGTTTTTTTTTTTTTTTTTTAACATTTATTATTCTTATAAGGGTGTCGGAAAACGACGTGCAAATTTACCGAGAACGCGCGACGATAACGGCAGACAAAACAAAAATTCCAGACGATAAATTAAAAAATGTCGATTTATCGCTTGGATTCATCGTTACTAGTTATCGCCTACGCTGAGCAAGGAATGACGGACGTGGATCGTCGAATATTTCGTGCCGGTCCCATTGTTGTATGTTCCGGTGTAACTTGTGATAATTTATGCCGCTCGAGAGGACTCGGACACTTTTCTCGATGATTGGAATCCGAAGATTAGACCAACTTATAATCGTGATTCGATATTGGCGATCCGCCTGTCTTTGTTTTGTATCGTAACAGCTGCGGTTGATAATTGTTTTTACGTACATGCTTGCATACATAATAACGACGTATTCGTTATTTATAGTGTATATACAACGCGATCCATATACATGTCTCTGCGTCCAGCATCGTTGTTCTGTTAATAATCAGTAAATCTTTTATGTTTAACGTCGGCAATCAATTGGAAAATAAAAACAGTTTTACGATTGTGCGTCCATTTTTACACGATTTCACATTTTAGTGTGGCGTTTTTTTTCACAATAGCGTACGGGAAATTCGTTATTCTTCGAGATTCTTTACCTCGACCGGGACGGAAAAAGATCCCAACTACCGGGGGTTTTCGAATTGGCGAGAGTTTGAACCATCGACGCATAAAGTCGTGAAGCGAAAATTCGAATTGATGACGGTTGAATCACCGTCGGATATTGGTTATTCTTCGATACCTTATTTTTAAATGTACGTACAATACTGGATCGAAACTCTGGGATATCTGCGCGGCAGTGGAAATATGCACAACAAGAAAAAACAAATTTATAACAACTATATAGTTTTCGGTCGAAATTGACGTAAAAGTGTTGAGAAAAATTGTCTTTTGTCGCCATGCGTACAGGTTGGAGCAAAACGCTCGTAGTTTTTTTTATTTCTAAATTGAATCCTCCCGTAGAATTATCACGGTCACGCGGAGATTTTTACCTTTCAATATCTTGTGTTCCAAATCGATCGAGAAACGGTCTCGAACGATAGTTTGAATTATAGACATTTCGGTAAAAAAAAAAAAAAACTTCGAAAATGGTATAGAGTGTCTCCCGCTTCGATTTGCGGGGGTTTTCTTTGTCTCGATTACCGAACCATCCGGAGTCGACCGACTTTAAATCGTTGCACCGTACGATACCGTTGAATGCATTGTGTTATTATCGATCCGTATTGTTTAATCACATGTACGCATTTCCAAGGGTTCGAGATCAAAACCTGTGCGACAGTTTGTACTCTATACACACTTAAATACCTTATGCGTCCACCGCAAACACAACAATAGTCCAAGGACTAAAACCGCCGCCGCATTCCTACGGCGTTATTGTTGTCGGAACCCGCACGGCCTACAGTGAGGATTAAAATATTAAAAAGAGTGACAGAAATCGTCGTCGAGTCTTTACAATAGATTAGTGTCGTCGAACAATGGTTATGGTTTTATGTAAACACGTACCCGTATTATATTAATAAGCGTATTTATACAGTTGAGCAATAAGTGCCGATTGTTGGTTTAAAATAATATAGACGACTCAGGTATATTGTAATTGTTTCGCATTACCAACTGATTAGACAATTGATAAAATATAACCATAAACTATCTGGACGAAAAATAACAGATAAATTGTTCGTAAACAATGATCGGTATTTTATAAGATGTTAAACATTTATATATATATATATAAATTGTCAAACTAATGTGTGATAATATATTTTTACTTTTTAATATTTGTTCAATAATAGTTATCACGTTATCACTGTTTATATGATTTTTAAATTATTATTAACGTAGTCCTTATTGACCTACTAGTTACAATATATGTAAAAATAAAACTGAAATTTTTTCGATTTATGTGAATAAAATTCACATTATCCGGGATTGTGTGGGCCCGTTTACACAGGCGAAATCCTTCAGAATTTGACCATGGAATTGGTATATAATTTAATTATAAATACTTTCATTTTTTTTTTTTTTAATTTTAAGAACATATAACACAGAGCTATTTATCTAGTTAAGTGACATTTTTTTTTTCTTCATCGAAATTAAACATTTCGATATTTTGGTAATATTAATACGGATAAGATAAAAGATAATTCCTAATGTATCTAGATAAAGCTTTAACACTGGCTATGGCGCGTAATTCCAATATACATAACATATATAGGTAACGCATTATTTACGAGTAAATATATAATATTATGGGTACGGGGACGAGTTTGTTGCGCTTCTAACGGTGTACATAGGAACTATATAACATTATAACCTGTGATTATAGGTACGCGCCCACCTGTAAAGCCAACCACTAACCGCTCATCAGAGTGTCAAATCCGGCCTATGTACAAAATAATCGTGCGTACTATTACGACCGACGATGATACTGATGATAGTAATTTTCCGCGCGGTCGTATCGTGTTTCGACTTTTCGTGTTTTATTTGAATATGCGTACGCACGACGGGCGGCGCCTCGAATTGTGCCGGCGAACCGATAGTACAAAACAATAATGCCTATTATTATAACAATAATTTGTCTATATTTCCCATTATAGGATATTTTAAATAATTAGGTACATTTTAGATCGCGGTTGTTACCCTGCAGCAGTGGCGTACGCGATGTGGGCGATGCATATCCCCCCCTCCCCCGCTCAGAGTTTCGAGCATCTTTTTATCTTCGTCAAATATTTGTTACATTTACTCACAATACAAAAAAAAAAAAATACTAAATATCAAGTGTGTGACGACGTGTCGCTTTGTACGTATATAATGAATATTGACGACGGACAAAATCAATGTAGAAGACGGTAGTACTGTTAGTCGTGAACCTAACGTAGGCACCGTGCGAAACCATCGATTTCATTCTAGAAGCAAATAGGTTATTGTGATTTTTATGATTCATATTGTCCCTCAAAAAAACCTCCTAGTTACGCCACTGTCCCGCAAGAAACCTCCGCGAGAAAACAGAAAAGCGTATTTTTTCGTCCTTATACCTATTTCTATAGTTCCGTTAACTATCAAAACATCCCGAGATGAATATGTCTCTAAAAATTTAATCGAATTCGATTATAATGAGATGCCAATAGTTGCTTAACTGCACTAGGAATTTTAAATTATGTAATATAATATTATATAATCGATTTTATTTATAACGATTCATCTTATACAATCACATATATTTGTACAACGTTAACACAATGCTGATAATAATATTTTAAAATACTACTGAGATATTAGGAAGAGCGAGATATTTTTCGTAATTTTATGTGTACTTTTTTTTCCATTTCAATCGTCTCGGTTTTTTTCTCCGACGAACCTACACGAGTAGTGGTTAAAGTCGGGGGAACGGGAAGTACACATAAGGGAAATCAGTCACTTATAAAATATTCTTTTCAACAGTTTCGTCGATAGGCATTGCGCGACGTGTATACTGAAATAGTATATTTATTTATTTTCGAAATATTATATTTTTAGTATTAGTAATTTTATATAAAATTCAGTTTAGTTTTAGGATTTCTAAATTCGATGATAATTTTCCGTTTGGTATCTAAACCAGTTAAAACGACATACACACCGAACGTTTGAAATAGTATTGAGTGGGTTGCCCTTTTTCGTTTTGTGCTACTTAAGCCCTGCAAAGATACGGATCGCTGAAGTTGCGGTACCATATAACTTATAATATATGGAAAACGATTTCCAAAACTGACGTTCTGCGACCGTAACGTTATGTTTTTTCTTCGTATTTTTCCACTCTGCAGAATTCGCATTAGGTGTAGAAGAGGAGGAGGAGGAGGGGGGTTCCGGTATATTATAGTAGATACCTATAAGTACGATATTCACCTGACCGAATGACCGTGATCAAAAAAAAAAACAAAAAAAAAAATGTATGTCATAGTATTAGTATTAATAGTATTATAATACGTATTATTATTTTAGACGTGGTTAACGAGTAATTAGAGTAACCTTATCAAGGTCTGATAACTGAAATCGCCTTACAGTCGCTGGTAAATTGCTTTATCGGACAAACGTAACGTTTTACAGTAATGGGTTTCGACGAGCCGTTTTTAATTTTTGGGTGAATTTTTTTTTTCTTCTCGTTAATGATATGGGAAAAATGGACTATAACTAGCGGACGGCCGGCAGTGTCTACGGCGTAATGATTTGTGTAAAATAATAAATTGTGTTTCTATAATTTATATGTACGCGCGCGAACGCATTGGATGTGAAACAAATTCGTATTTTTTATTATTCTTGTGACGTTCGTATATCCTCGTACGTAATTGCACAATGTTTATGTAAAAATAATGATAATTTACGCGTAGGCGTATTATTAAATAATCGTTTGAAAAACAATAATTTGAATTATTAGTTATTAATAATGTGTGTGTGTGCGCGCGCTTAGTTATGGGACTATAGACGGCGTGGCAAAAGCATGTTTAGCTCGCTAAAAGAAAAAAACAAACTCAAATTGCGAGTCCAAAAAATACAATTGAAAAAAAAAAAAAACTAAAAATGTATTATTAAACTTAAGTTCGACAATTTATATTATTGTTTACGAAAAAATTATATGTTTTTCTTTTTTATCTCGATAGATTTTTGGTAGGTATTTTAATAAATTATCTTTTTCTACATATGTTATAATAATCTGTGTCTCGGGCACTGCTCTTAAGGACATAATATTTTCCGTGATACCTTTAAAGTTGACAAAAAAAAAAAAAAATAGAAATCCGAGTACTATAATCTACTCGTATTATAATCCTATCGAACCTTGAGATTACCAACACGACACGATAGTATAGTGATGATATGCAAGTACATATAATATAGCGTTGTAAAAAAAAAAAAATAAAAAAAATATTGTAAATACATTTTTAAAATGTCGTAATTGAAATCCGTATTGGAACGGACCAGCGACTGGAGGTCGTCCAACGGAAATCGTATATTTTCACAGCGTGGTGCAGAAAGAAAACGTCTCTTCGTATAGCGTCTCATCGGTGTACCGATGGCATTTAAAAAATAATAATATTGTAACAAGTAGAAAAATATTATTTTGTTGGTTTTGTAAAATATTATTACTCTTATATATTATTATGGTGTCCGTTTGGAAACGGTTAGCGGCTCGCGGCATTAGCTGGCATCGGTTTCCAAAGCGTACTTAAAATGAAAAAAAAAAAAAAAAAAACACTCGCATGTGTACATATAGTTTTGCGCGGAGAAGTTATTTTCGAAAGTTTTGCAATTAGCGTGTCGATTTCAGAGCGAGCGCACGTTTACGATCGTACACATTAGGAATTTTATTATTGTTCTTAATAAAGTTAAAGCTCCGAGGGCTTTTTGATGTTTGGCATTTAAAAAAAAAAAATAAAATAAAATACAATTTTTTCCCTTTTTTCTTTATTTCTTTTCAGAACGCTATCATTGACACATGTTTTTGTCCGAGTGTTTTTTTATAAACACGTTTCCGGAAGACGGACACGCGTTCACACAAATGGATACGATTCAATTTTCTTAACGTTTTCGCAGAAACGTTCATTATTTAATTAATTTATAATAATAATAATAAAAAAAAAACCTACAGCGTTATTTTTACATCGTATAACAACGAGATGTATTATAGTCGTATTGTGCTGATGGCGTTGGTATAGAATTCTCCGTTGTGTAATAATTTATTATAGTCTTCCTCGTGTGCCGTCTTTTAAATGGAAATTATATTATTGCGATTGTCGATTGCATTTTTTCCCTATATCGTAAAACAACACAATATTGTTGTGACGATTATTACGAGATGATAGTCTTGTTGAGAAATTATTGAAGATAATTGATATATTCTCCAACTACAGTTACGGTGGTCCGGGCAAACGACAAATGCGTATATGTATACAGAGTGATTCGGGTTTATCCGTACAAACCGCTAAAGCGATCTCATTTTTTTGTTGGTTTAATTAAATTTGACACACAACTAAATAAAGCATGAGATTTGTCATCAATAAAACTCTCCATTTCTATTTGGGTTTGTCGCTCATTTTGTTGCGACCTCTGAAAATCCCAAACATTTTGCGACATATCAATGTGGGAGAGGGGTTTTGACGGCAAATCTTACGGGAAAACTATTTATTCCGTTAAATGAGAAATAAAATACTGCCGTAAGTATCCTTTAAAGAACCGCATTCGCAAACCGTAAAATTGGGTTTCGATTCCACACACCAACACGAGATAATTTTCAATGTTTGACGTACGGATGAACCTGAAGTAACCTGTATATTTGCTATGTTGAAACTACTTTTTTATTATTATTATTATGCACTATATTAGTGCATAGAATTGAGTCGGATTATTCGCTTCGAGTATAAACAAACAAGGAGCTCGGGTTGTTTATTAACTCGCCAATAATATTAATTAAAATAAAGTGTACAATTTATTACAGTATTACGCATTATCTAGATGAATAATTAATTATCTTTAATTTTATTTAGATAGTAAAAAATGGTCTACCGTATCTTTACCATAGATGAATAATCTAAACTAATTTATTTAGATAATTTTTTAGATTCTCACCGAATCAAAGGTTATATTGATTTTACTATGGTGTATGCTTTTTTTTTTGTCTGTAAACAAATTGTCTGCAAGCATTGTGAGTCTAGTTGGTGCATTGGGGAGGAATTAACAAATAAAAATAACCATCAGATAAAAACAGCGGCTGTTTTACCGGGGAGGCAAGGCAGGCACCGCTTCCCTTTAAATAAACGGAGAAATTAATACCTATATTGCATTCAATTATTATAATATACAGTCGTATCTATCTACTATAAATTTAAATTAAATTCAAAATTATTCCTTATAAATTATACATTTTGGAAATGTACAATGCAAATATGAATGCATCGTGAAAAAAAAGAATATTGTTTAATTAACGGTTCTCCGTTTATCGTCTCCTCTGAAAATTATTGCCAAAACCGCCACTGGATAAAATTATAATAACTAATTATTAATTTTTATTTTTAAAATATAATTAAATTGATAACAAAATATACTTTGGTAAATAATTTAAAATTTTTACCTTTTTTTTTTTTTTTTTTTTATTTAAATAGAAAGTGTTTTTTTTTTTTATCTTTATATCTAGATAAATGTTTAGTTATCATTGTACAACACTGCAATTTCAATGTTATTAAATAAAATTTAATTGTCGTTTAAAATTCGACTATCGCGGCGATTTATTGCCGTTTTCTCGGAGGAGGAGGAGGAGGAATTGAAGAGAAACCACAGAGAAAACGATTTCCAGAGGTTTTTTTTTAAGGAAAAAAAAAAACAACCAACAAAACAAAAACAATAAAAAATTAGTTCGCTGTCGACGACGACTTATTTATAGTGTTATAATAATTTTGTATTATTATTTATTTACGTGCTATTGTCGTCAGTAGGTTTCGGTTAAATTTAACGTATATACCGGGTGTAATAAATGTCATAACCCATGAGTTTAAATATCCCTTCCTCACTCTTCCGGATTAAACGGGGGAAAAAACTATAGAGAAGTATTCAATTTTGATAATTCAACGCCCAGAGGGTTAGGTTTTACCAGGGGAAAATATATTGTATTATATTTATAAATCAAATATACTATCGAAATTCGGCTGTTGATAGTCGATTCGCGATAAACAGATCACCCTGTATATTTATTCATCTGAATAATTTTAATCGTGCGCAATCTTCGAAGTCGTTTTGTGTAATACTCGTTTTTTTATTGTGCCGTTTGCTCCACGAGTGTGGACATTGTTACAATACGACTGGAATCACGAACGTACGATATGAGGAAAATCGTTCTGCCGTACGAGAATATTATTGGTTCTTTTCATGTCCTCGTATCAGATTGAATTCGGTCCGGGTCGGCGATGAATTCATGACCGCCTAACGGTTGTCTTTGTTTTTATTAAAAATATAGTCGTAGCAGTGTATTTTGTTCGTGTAGTTATATGACCTCATCACTTATCGATATATAACTGCTGTGGGATAGTTTTTTTTTTTTTGTTTTATTACCTCCTATACCGCCGAATTTCGTTTCTTTACCGCGTTCTTTTCAGCTGTGTATTATTATTATTTTTTTTTTCATTTTGAGAAAACAACAGTCATTGTACATCGTAATAAATCCGTTGGGTCGGTGTTGTTATTCGCCGATTGCGGATACCGTTTTTCGGAAAGTGTAAAAAAAATAAATAAATAATCATAATAATAATTGCGCGACGCGACAACAGGTGTTTAAGTTTGCGGTTGAAATTTGTTACTACCACACGACATACAGTCATCGGAATATTATATTATCGTCTTTAATAAAAAAAAAAATCTGTGGTTTTAATTCTGATACAATAATTTTGCTTTCGAAAATTCGACTAAACGGTGAATATGGTGCTAATCGTACACATGATAGTTTCGTGTTGATTACACTATTATTCGTATGTGTTATAAAATATAATAGACAACTTATCTTTAGCATAAATTTAAACCGTAGAAAATCACAGATATGTACTAGATTTCTAACTGATGATAAGAAAAGAAGTCACTATCCGCCATTTTAATCGAGGCCGATGGAGTTTTATTCTTATCAATTGCCAAGCGAGAAATTCGTTTAGTAAAAATGTATAATGATTCTCAGACAGGAGATTAATTCAATCGGGTTCAATCGTGCGTAGTTTGTATCTATTTTCTTTTGTAAATTATTACGTAATTATTATTTTTATATTATATTATCTTTTGTGGACTGTGCGATAAATAGAATTTTTTATTTTTATAATTCACCACCTTATCACACAAAGTTTATGATTATGAACCTCATAGATAATTACTAAATTATCCATTTAAAGTAATTTTAAGACGTGAATTTCAAAAATGTAGTACAAACTACAATGTCCAAATCATCTATACTTTTTACATTTTTTAATTTTATTAATTTCGGTAAAACCGTTTACTTCACTGAAAAATGGCTTTTTTAAAAATACAAATATTTCTTTATTCAATATGTTAGTTCTATAATATTATCAAAGTATTGTATTTTACTATAATTCAATGTTTTTTTTTTAAATTTTAAGTGAATTTAGAGTGGTTTTTTTTAAAGAAATTTTAAGTGTTTATTTTTAAGAGTTTTAGTTAATTTAATGCACGGTATTAATGATTTATGAAATCTGGATAAATCGTATAAAAATATTAGCTAATATACCCGTCGCGCCACGGGATTTGAATAATTGAATACTTTTTTAAAACCGTGACAACCTAATTGATATATTACTATATAAATAATCTATCTTAACATTCGATCATTAATGTTATAAAACAATCGTGTAACCAATGAAAACCGGAAATTAAAAAAAAAAAAAAATTGCAATTTTATACAAAAATGGCAGAAGTCACGTGTGAGCCCCCTTCCCCCCGTAGAAGCTTAGTTTCGGGGAGGGGGAGGAGAACTTATGCTTTCGGTAAATGGAAAATTACGAATCCAATTGTGTATTTCACTAAGGAGTTACTGTGACTGAGCCTATATACTGAACAAAAATCCTGATCACATTGACAATTATATTTGATTGTTTTTTTTTTGTAGAGGTTTAAATCTCGAGTTTGAGCAGATTATTTGGTCCAGAGGGAACCACCAATGTTTAAAAATATAGTACATAAATATCCTAAAATCATTTTAATTTCAAGTGTAGTGCATTTACAAAATTTTTTTTTTAATCATGAGTTTTGATAAAAATTTATTAGATTGGTATATATAAGCCGATATATGCCACTTATTCAATTTGTTAATTTGTTTTTTGACAATTTGATTTCAGTTTTAAACATTTGACCGTTTAAAACATTTTTAATTTTTTTTATGTGATATTTTGATCTGAATTATTTGTATGTACCTGATTATTTCCAATTACATAAAATATGCGAAAAATGCCCACGCATTCGAGCAATTGACAAAAAACAATATCATACAAATGCTCGAATTTTGTGCTTATCGAGCACATTTAATATTTTTTTTTAGAACTGCCAGAAAAAAAAATTAATACAAACTAAAGCATTGAAACTTTAGTGTAAAGAGTAATAATACATTTAGGCGAAAACAAACTCGATCTTATACTATTTTCAAATCGGTTGAATACGAAAATTCCGGTGCGGTCGAATTGCTTAAAGGGGATAAAATATCCAGACGCTAAGTTGATTTAGTAGTATCATGTCAGAGTTGTGTTTTTATTATTTTTTATTTTTTATGTACGACTCTATGAAAAAAAAAAAAAAAAAAAATCGAAATTTTGATTTATTATTTCTTTAGTAAATTTATTACTGACTGCATAAGTATATTATTGTTATAATATTGCGGCGAACCGGAGGGAGTCGTACGATATCACCTGTGCCGTCGAGAAAATATCTACGGAGTTACAAAGCAATTAACCTTCGAAAAAAGTAAAAGCGAAAGAGACCGACTGTGGTTGTGCGCTACTCCTCGCGCACATATATTTTATTGGGCCGAGTTCGTCGTAAATGGTTTACGACGACATTAAAAAAAAAAAAAAAAAAAAAAAAAAAAAGAAGAAAAATAATGTATTTGAATAACATCACAACGCGTGTTTTTTTCGTTTATTTTATCGCGTTGTTTATGGAATAAAAATCGGATTATTAAGTAGACGCGTGTGCAGTGCTGCGCTTTGTGTAAGTATAATATGGTGCAGCAGGCTTATACGGGACGGCCCGGGGTGATAATATATATAAAAGAAAAAAACAAAAGAAAATAAAAAACGAGAAATAAATCAGACGATTCGTGTAATAGTAATAATCTTTGTATATACAGAGCGGGTTTTTTAAATTTTTTTTTTTTTAATACGATCCAGTTGATCTACAGAGATTTAGAGTAATATTTTCTTTGGTGTTTTTCAGCCGTTATAGAATAATAATCCTTTAATGACCAATCACAATTTTATATTTATTCCGTACGTCACATAAACACATATCGAACTACTTCAACTTATCAACTCCACCCCACATCCTATCAAACCGGATTCGAAAAGAGAATATTTTCCAATACGTTTTGATACGTATTACATTGATTTTGGATTCACCGTGACCTATACAAATTATTAAAAAAATACGAGTATGGAAACGTTATCGTTTAAATACGGATGAAAATATTGATTGGTAAAACTTAGTTGAAAAAAAAAAAAAATAAAAAACCATACATTTCCAACGTTTGTATCAAAACGAATTTCAAAAATCGACTCGATCTAAGCCTAGAAAACTAGAATACATAATCAAATCTGTTTTCAAAATTCAAATCCGTAAATCCCAAGCACTTTGGGTCATATTAAGCGTTCGTTTTTGAGCTGAATCGATCGTGAATTTAGAAATCCTTAAATTTCGGGGGCTGCTCAACCCATATAATCAACACCCAAAGATACGTTTCTTACCATTCACGTCTATGGGATGTACTCGGGCGGTTTTTTGGCTAGAACGAAAAAAAAAATAATAAATTATCTATAAAAGAATTTTACTATATTTTAATATATTTTTTTTTTAATACTAAAAACGTTTTTATTTTGAATGCCAAACCCATTTTAGCGTATAATCTTAAGCGCAACAAATTATAAGAGGAATAAAAAAAAACTTTTCCAAGATTTACGTTATCTTTGTTTAGAAATTAAGGCACGTATTTCAGGACGTCGATATGAACAAAATATATTTTTTATTTTTTTTTATTCCGAGCATCACACTTTTGTCTGGCTTTTTGGTCATTTTACGTGGTTTTTGTCGACCAGCTCCTCCAACCCTCTTTAAGAAATTAAATGTAAAAACATCTTGGATGGTACCGACAGATTTAATAAATAATATTCTATATCAATATTAATAAATAAAACATCTCAAATGCGTGTAATAGTTGTCATCTCGTCTATTCTTATAATATCTCTTCTAATCAAACCTACTCGTATAAAATATGTTATTTTCATATGTTTGTAGTAGTTACATTTGTAATTGCGTTTTAATTTTAATTTGATTATTTACGTTTTACTATGTTATCATATACGCACTTTCAAAGTCCGTACCGCCATACTTCCAATCCCGAACTACACGCTTTTGTTTTTGTAGCAAAAATGTGTTTACGAAAAACCGTCGAAAACGCCGTTTAAAATCGGTTTTAGAGATAAAAAAAAAATCTGTTCAAAATTTATCGACGACGACATTTCGAAGACAACCCCGTCGTCTTTTTCGACAAATTATAACTAGGACCCGGAACTTGATGGCCTAAAACATTTGAAAAAATGCGTAAAATTACATAAAAATATGAATATACGACATTTATTATAATTTTTTCTTTAGTTGAATATCTTGATTTTTTTTTTAAATTACCCTAAAACAAAAAAAAAAAAAAAAAAAAACAATAGGAATTTAATTAGTAAAAGAAGTATTTACATCTCTCGATTCTTTTTTTGTTTTACTTTCATATTTGTTACGTTGCACGATCAAATTGTTCTTAATATTTTTTAAAACTTCTCTCTACCTCCATAGATGCGATTGGGGCGTGTTTGAATAACGCGATATCGTTGATTTTCATATCATGTGGTTAACCATTTTGATCGTTCGAATTACCAATTTCTACTAATATTTTTGAAATCTGTTTTGAATAATTTATTTTTTCCGAAACCTTAATTTATTTCGAATTTGACTTTCTAGTCGAAGCCTGTTGTATATTAAGTTTCTCTATTTCTACGGTTTTTATAGAATCAGCCAAACTAATTTTAGATGACTGTAATTTAGTTATTGAATCTGGTAAAGTTCCAAAATTTGATTCGACAATACAATATATTCCCTCCGGAAGTATAAACGCTAAAAAGTATTTAAATGCATTAAATGACCAAAAAAATAATCCGTGAAGCAAATGTCTATAAATATGCGCAACGTATAAGAGTAATAGAAAAAATAAAAAACAAATAAAATGCAAATGCATCATGTTTCGGACACTAATTATAACTTTAAAAAAAAAAGAGTTACAGCGGATTTTTATAAACTGTGCAAACTACGGTATGATATTTTCCTATTTCGAAATCGTATTCAATCCAAACGGCTAAGTAGTGTTTTCCACGCGTTTTTTTTAACATTTTTTTTTTAAATTCCGTATCACGAAGGGGGGGGGGGTACAATACTAGATACAGATTACATTTTAAATTTTCCGTAAAAATTACCCTGTTTAGAATACACTTTGCGGGTAAACTTATTATTGTTGTTGGACTGCAGCGGAGAAAATTAATATTAAAAAACGTGTTGTTCTAGTTACAGGGTATGAACGACGGCCGGCCTATAAAGTACACACGCATGCGGACGCAGTATGGATATTTTTGTGCAGCACAGCAGTCGGCATCATGCGGGGACAAGTCGACATGTCGTCTCGGATAAAAAAAAAAAAAAAATAAAAAAATAAAACCGGTCATCGGATGTTGTATTGCAGAAAAAAAAACGGAACGTGAGCAGACTCGCCAAAAATATTATTATAATGTGTAAACGTTGTTTAAAAAAAAAAGAATGTCTATTTGTATTTTTTTTTTTTTTTTGGTTTGTTGATTTTTTTTTCTCGGAAATAATAGTGATATCGTTTTATTATAAGACATAGAATAATATTTCGTGATTTTTGTTGTGTTTTTTTTTTTTTTTTTAAATGTAAATCCGCCACCGATATTAATATTACTATAATATTACGTTTTTATATTGTATAACACCCGCGTGCCATTATGTATTTTAATAGTCGTCCGCGTTTTATCGTTTATAGTCAACCCGCACGTTCGGCTGCAGCAGCCGTAGTGTACAAAACCCGAATTAATTACTCCGTTATTAGCACGTCTTAAGTTTTTTTTTTTGGTTTTGCGCGTTTGAAAAGTGTAAATTATTTTCGTTTATAATGGCCGGTTGCATCAATAAAGCCGCCAAAGTCCATATTTGTAAATGCAAATTGATCTGCGGCGTGACCCGAAAATCACGCGCGTGTGAAATATCCCGAGTATAGTTCAAAAAAAAAAAAAATTATGTCTTGCAATCGGTGTTGAGACCTATCTAGATAATATTTTTTTAAATTTTTTATCTTATCTAGATCACAGTTTCGATGTCTATCTGAAATTTATCTAAGATAAAATATCAATTTATCTAGATCATGGTACTACACCTATACAAATTTTAACGTTTTACCCGCAGTAGACAATATTTCATACCCAACTGTATTGTTTTACTTCTCAAAACTCAAAATTCGATGTTACTTGTTGCATAGTGTTTATAAACGATTAACATTTACATTTTTATCACCTTGTTACAATGTTCTGAGCAATAAACAATTTTTTAAAAAAATCATTATTATTATTATTATTATTATTATTTTAAATCTAGATAGTTTCCACTTATCTATTATCTTACATGCGATAATTTAAGTCTTTGTTATTTTTATCTAGACACATTTTACCTATCTGCGTCTCAACACTGCTTGCAATAAAATACTCCGTAAGAGTGTTCAAGTATATTTAAAATGTAAAAGTTATTTCAAATCAAATTTTTAAAATTACCCAACTCGAATAATGTCAAAGAAAAATATGCCTGTTGTAGGAAGTAAGTTAGTTAATCGAACGTTTATCGGCAATTTAGTTTATAAACCGACAAACAATCATTTCTGAGTGGATATATTAAGTGGTTTTTGTTTCCCGTCTAAGCAAAGGGAACTTAGAAATAAAAAAAAAAATCCAAAATTCAACCGTGGGCCCGCGTATAGACGTTTTAATATCCGGCTTCGATACGCTACCGGACTCGCATCATTTCTGTTCACCTATGTTCAACATCTTACATATCTCTTCGAGACCATCCCATTTATTTCGAATCCGGTGTATCGACGTTCGTTGAAATTTAAAAAAAAAAAATGACTTCACAAAATGATAAAAAATATATAAGCTAACGGAACCCCCACATTATATGGATGGTTTGCACTTCTCGATCGAGTACTTTGGTTGTAACCATGTTACCAGAATAAAAAAAAAAAAAAACAAAAAAAGCACTTCTCTTAGTCGAGTTGTAATTAACATATGGCTATATCAATATAATCATATTGTGAACAGTAAACCCAGTACAAATAATTTTATAAAACAATGAAAAAAAGTGACTAATATTTTTTTGTAATTTATTAACGATTTACTTGAGTTGTTCTATATATGTTATGTAACCGAGCACAAACGTTAGTTTATCATAAAACCTTAATAGTGATATCATTCGATCGCAGTCGCCAAGAGTGTCTAAAAAAGATTATTCACATATATATATATATATATTTTTATTATTTAAACAAACAAATATTGTGATACTTCGTAAGACGGACCATACACCAAATCTTGTGAGAGCTACTGTTTTAGGTGTGAAGTCAGGAAGGTATGATTGTACAGGGTAATTTAGTTTATATCTGTACGTAACGATAAACGTTGCATACGATCAAATTGAAAATACTTTTATAGGGTTATAAAAAAAAAATTTTGTCTACGGATATTTGATACTTTGATTTTTTTATATGACCATAAGAACGACTTACGATGAATTTTGTGTCAGATTTTAGAGAAGCTTTTGACTATATACAAATCAAAAGAACTTGAACATTTTAAATAGCTAATTATAACTCAAATAATTCTGAAATATTTTGAAAATTGTACCACATCCAGAAAGGGCCAATATAAATGTTTGGTCTTTATGGATACTTTTAACCGAATTACAACAAAAAACTCCATGGAATATCAAAAAATTACCACATCAATGCACCAAGTCGCTTTGCTCAGTATGTTATAAAAAAAAAAAAAAAATCGTTTTATAGTTATATTTTAGATTCAGAGTAACCTCTGGTTATCAAAATAACATACACTAATTTCTTACTGTGCGTTTTGTAGTTTTTTGACTAAAAATAGTGTGTGCTACAAGAGAGGTTCTTGAAAAACTCCAATGGGGGAGGGGGCGAAAATTGTTTTGTGTATTATACACTCGCATCCTACTTTAGTGTTTACAGTACAAAGAGGGGCGACTTTCCACCTTTCGCCGCCCCCTGGAACCGCCAGTAGTGTGCTATAATACATAAAAATATGCTTTGGAAAAGTTTTTTTTTTTATAGCCGAAACTAACTCACCTGAGGTCAAGGTACCAGAGGCCAAGGTACCGCAGGACGAGGTTTATTCTGCTACATTTGTCTGTTGCTCGTGGATGGATGGTCTGCACCGACTGCCTACAGGAGAGCGTACAGCAATCTCAAGTCTACTTGCATTAAATCACAATCCATTTTCGTGATAAATATAGTTTTTACAACATGAAAATAAAAAATAAATACTTTTGTTATAACATTTAAGAAACTATTATTGTTGTGGACCATAAAACGTAAATAGGTTTTATCGATTAATCCATTAAAAAAAAAAAAAAATGTATTAAAACTGAATATATTCAATGTTAAAATTAATAATTAAATGTTTAATATACGTATAATAAAAATATTAAACATATAAATGAAATATATTATTTATGTTTTAAAATAACAATGTGAAGCCTCGAGTATATTATATTACCTATATTTAATAATTTACTATAATATTCTCGAATAATTTACATTATCCTTTTAAAACATATTATGAACATATAATATTTATGTATATGTTCAATTTTTTAATTTTTGTTGGCGTTTGTAGACGAAAATAGAATAGTTTTGAACGCGATAATATAAGTCCAAACAGTTAAAATATTTAGGAATAATCCAAAACCAAAATTATGAAATTCAAACAGAGATTTAAATGTAGATTTCATGCTGGGGATTAACACCACATTCGGCAGAATTATATACTGTGCTCAAGGTTAATTCCAACGAAAAGCTAAAAATACAATTATACCAAACCATAATACACCCAAGAGTAATCAACGGCTCGGAAACCTTCAGTTATTTGAGAAGAATTTTCGGTCCGTGTGCATCGACGAAACGCCAAAAAAGTGAAGAAATATATCGTAGAAGAAATAACGAAGAAAATATTAAAATGGGCTGAACGTTGCACGCATGGTGTAAGACCGTCACACTAATTCACCGTGTCTAGTAAGATTTCCTCATAAATCTTTAGGGCGACCAAGATTTAGATGGAAAGATAAAGTTTAACAAAAAAAAAAAAAAAAACCAATGTAAAATCAAGACTGGATCCAAACGGCTACAATGGATGAAGAAGAGTTGAAACAATTATATGCTTCTCGGGATGGTCTTAATTGATCACATATCACAAAAAGAAAAAAAGAATAGTCGAAAAAAAATGTCTGAACAAATAAATTTGGATATAAATTAATATATCCAATTATACAAATTATACGATTTTAAGATGATAATCAAACTACAAATAATGTTGTTTACATCGATTTTTTAATTTTTGGTAGGATTATTATTTAATAATTTGTTTTAAATTTAAATTACAAATTGTGAAAATGAAATACAATAGCCACTATGTAATTGGATTGAATCACAAGTGGTGCTGCAACTACGATTATAAGGCCTAAGTGCAAGTCAATTTTAGAGGTCCTTTATCGTCCGTGGTGTCTAAATGTTGGGCCACTGATTGGGTTTAGATTATAAAGGGGTAAGGTATTCTAATTGCAAGCACTTACTAAAATTCTAGGTTTTCTTTATAATATTTTTATAATTCTTAATATTATTAATCCCGCTTGAGCCATCGTACGGTATTGACACGAGCTACATTTATTGACATCACTTGGTATGCAATTTTCAAAAAGTCCTTCGAAAATTGAGGTCTTATAATGTTATATAAAAATGTTAAAATTAAGACATTTTAAGGAATTTTAATAAATGGAATTTTAAAAAAACGACTCGATTGTTTTTTACTAGTAATTATAGTATTGTGGAGGTCACTTTATAAATAATAAAAAAAATCATTATTTTTGGTAAAAATTATAATGGAAAATAAATACAACTATTTTTTTTTTTTTTTTAAAAACCGCGCATATTTAACCGCATATTTCCGAGGTAAATAATAGTTATGGAAAACGTTTATAAAAATATTTTCTCGCGTATATATCACGATAGCATTGGAATTAAATAAAAGTAAATGATTACGTTCAGGCATTTATGGACAGTGCGCTTTCGCAATTATGAAATAATTAAATACAAAAATCTTGCCACAAGTTCATGTTATATGAATTTTAACCCTTTAACCTGTTACGCTTTCTGTGCTTGATATCAAAATTATTACAGGGATACGTAAGTAAATTTATTTCAAAATTTAAACAGGTGCAATTTGTTTTTTTGCTATTATTTCCATCTGTGAATAGTTTTCTACTGAAAATCTTGCTCTGATTTTCAAGTGCGATTAGCACCTATTCATAATTTTTATGGAAATCATCGTAAGAATTACGACATTTCGCGTACTAGCGTACTCTTATCCGATTAATATTTTTGGCCCAAAAGAAATTTATAGAAATTTGACATTATATAAATAAAAATACACTTTGTAGTTCCAAACTATTACAATTTTCAGTTTTAATATATCAAAACATTTTTACCGAACAACACTGAGAATAGTTTTTCGTTAGAAATGATTTTGCTATTGGTTGCAGATATAAAACCTTCCTAACTATCCACCTACAAGAGTGGCCCAACCATGGTGCGATGTATTCCTGTCTTCTTTTAATCTCGGTAGCAAATTTCGTCTAGTTGTTGCATTGAGGAGGTTATTTTCTGATTTTATAGGCACTAAAAAATATCTATTTAAATTTTAAATTTAGTATGTATAAATATTATAATAATTAAACAAGTAACGTTAGTATCCTATAAAAAATCAATAAATTAAATTCTAAAAAAACAATGAATGTGAAAACAGTTGTATAATTAATAGAATATTATTAAAATTAAGGTAAGTATTTAATTTAATTGATTTATAGTGAAGAATAACACACGTGCACGATATAAAATATGGTATTTTGTTAATAATAGATACGTACATTTTGAAAAAAAAAAAAGAAAAAATGTTTACCAAAATATAATATTTACAAACTGGTGTTGTAGTTATTTTAAAATTTTTTTTTTATCATATTTAAAAACTAAAAGGTTTTTATATGGTGTCGGCGACATTTGTAGACATTGAGAATACTGGACTAGAAATTTTGACGGGAGTATATAAAAAACCGAATACTAAAGTATTTCAGTGACGAACTTACACATTTTTATTGGGGGGAGAGGGGGGGTGTTATTATAATGAAATAATTGTATTAATCAGTATAAAATGCTTAAACTCAATTTTAATCTGTTTTTAATATTAACAAATTACTCAAAGATTCAAATTAAAAAATCACTTGTTCTTATCTCCAAATCCACATTGTCATTTGTTTTTGATTCGTGGATTGTTCTTAATATATTTTTCTTTCCAGAACCCCTAACATTTTTTCATCCTATTTTTTCATTACCCACGTTCTGTATACAAAGAAAGCCACCTGCCAAACTAATAGAGCGTCGTTTTTTTTTTTGGACGGAAGTTTAGACTGAAAAATTGGCCTCAACATAAAATAGGTACCCGGTAGTAATTCTTC
The DNA here is from genome assembly GCA_956483605.1 of Tuberolachnus salignus. NCBI lineage: Eukaryota > Metazoa > Arthropoda > Insecta > Hemiptera > Aphididae > Tuberolachnus > Tuberolachnus salignus. Next base: position 16,019,085 of record OY101437.1, read on the forward strand.
GTGACGGTTACCTAGTAAAAAAAAAGTTCCTCAAAATTTTATGGAAAAAAAAAATGTCAATTAAAAAAGTTAAATCTGGTTGAATTTCTTATATTTTTCCTCAGGTTCGAACAATTATCAATACTCCAACGCATACCGAATTAATTTAATTTAATTTAAATCGATTTTATACCGTACACTATAATGTCACTGTTCACTAGTTTCATTTAGTTTTTTTTTTTTTTTACTGTTCTGGAAAAACTAATTTAAATATCTATTATTACCTAATACTATATAAAGAGTTTTTATTATAATTATTCACGTTAATTTTTTTGTTTAAATTATATAATTATACTACAATAACATGCACAAAATTGTGTTTTGTTTTAAATTTCACATTTTGAGAAATTAAGGAAAGTAGACAATTATTGGCGTTAATTGTTAATATTGTATTCGGAACGGCACCTAAATAGGATTATAAATAAGGTTTCCGATTATCTGAAAATATGACATAAAAAAAATTCCCCGATCGTCCCGTTCATCGGCTTCGTCCGTTCTTAGATGTCCGTCTTGGACGAATAACGACAATATTATTTTCGCCTTATTCAAAAACCCGCGCTATGTATAGCACAAGGAATTTACATTAATGGAAAAGCTTGTGAGTAGGCGCAGAGTAATGATTGATGAACGAAATCAAAGTAGGAAATTTTAATTGGGTTATTTGGGTATATTGATAAGAATTATTATTTTAATTGTGATAACAGCGATAACCGATAAATGTGCTGATTTCTGACAACTGAGCGGTTAAACTAGAGGTTTATTATCGGTTAATATTGACTGATCACGATTTAATCCTTGCCTATATCGGACCTAGAGGAAAACACTCTAAACGTTATGTTTTTCTCATTTATTTACACAGTACATAAGTTCCTATAAAAATATAAAATGATATTGTAGAAGAAAAATATTTTCGTATCAAATTGTACTGAATTTTTGTAATTTGTAAATATAGATTTGAATTACTTAAAGTGCAACAGGCTTATATTTAAAAGTAAATTACAAGCGTATGTTGTAATAATTCTTTTAGGGCATTCAATCATTATACTACTGATGTTTTTCTATGTTGAAATATCATTTTTCATAAATTTCTTTAAATTGATTTTATTGACATTTTCAGTACCGGCAGCTCGGCAAATTGGTTTTCTATTACAATTACCCAATGTAATAGAAAACGAACGTACATAATCTAAGAAATTATGTACATTTTGACAAATTTTTAATGTTAGACATAGATAAACATACTGAAATAGAAAAAACAAAATGTATATATATATATTATTCACATTAATTATATCGGATTTGTTAAAATAGAGTTACAATCAAATAATAAATGTTCTGGTTTAAAACTTGTATTATTTTGTTATTAATGCTGCCATGGCGCTGAAAAAAAAAACTTTTCTTAGACCTCGATCGGGTTTTCAAAATTTTCGTTGCGGAGTGAAGTTATTGGTTTATGATCGTCTGTCTTTCAGTATAATCGAACAATATTTTTGTAACAAAGAAATTATGTTTTCCTACACTGAAGTAATATATTAATAACGATGCTGCGGATTCAGTTGTACAATATTCGCTATGCTTTATAATGTGTTGTTTAGGTGAGATCGTATAATCAATACATAAACAGCGCCGCTACTATCATTGGCCAAACATCAAGTTTATCGTGCGACGCCATTCCGATGGAATGGGAGTCGTACGAGACTGACAGCTCTGGCTACATGTCGCTAGGAGAGGACGGCTGGCAGGGAACCGAGACGTCACAGAAGGTAGACGAGAACTTAACTTATTTTAGCTCATACCAGAAATGACAAGGCTTTAAAGCTCAAACTATAACATTACGCTCAACTTTTTTAATTACAAAGTTCTACTTATAAATAAACTTGTGTAAAAAAATGTCAGGAATTTCTAAGCGGCCTATACTTATTTGTTCGCATGTACCTATAACACTACCAATAATTGCAAATTTCTACTGTTTTATTTAACCAAGGAACAAAAAAAAATATTATAATATTTAAATCATTATTACCGTCAATTTCTCCCATTTTTTCAATGTATTTACACGTTTTGTGAAGATTTTTCAAAATAATTACAAAACCTACAACGATAATTAGAAAATGACCTAATTACCTAATGTACAAACTAGATCCATTATTCTTTCAATAAAGATACAGAAATTAAAAACTAAATTCTGAACTATTAATTAATTAATAAATTTGTAATTTTTTGAACACTGTCAATCTACTACATCCAAATCGTAATAATTTACGTCATAAATTGATGGCTGCAAAAGGTAGACTAATCTTGAAGCGATTTTCAGACGCAGTCGATAAACCTGTGTCAGTACGGTGACTTGGGACACTGCCCGTGGCCCTGCCCATCGACTTCTTGTCAATGCCCAGGTAGCTGTCCAATGGATTGGGAGCCATATGGCGGCAATGATAGTTTTGATAATAGATCAATAGAGTTGGAAGTGCTAATGGACGACTCTCCAGAGGACAGCCAGTCGTCATACTTCTCCGACGAGAGTAGCAGAAGCGTCGAGTTTGTCGGTAATTTAGTGTATTCGATGGCAAATGACGACAACTTGTCCGAAGGACCCAAAGACATGGAATTGGAAAGGTACAGAAAATTTATGCATATTTTGAGCTTGTTTTATTATTCGCACCAATCACCTAGCACCCGAGTCCCTGTTTCATCCTCATCACTCATTATCATTTTCTACGCCAATATTGACACTAAGATATACTCAAAATCAGCTTTTCAATTATTTTTTAAAAGTCTTGAGGCTATTAAAATCAATGCGAAAACTTCTGATAGCACCTAAAATCTCTGGTATGTACAACTTTCGCCAGTACAATGCATTTACCTACAAAATCTAAATTAAATAGACGTTATTATCTACTTAAATCTACCCTAGGCAAATTATCTAATATCTACCTAAAAACTGAAATACACATCAATTACCTCCTACTTAACCTCATTTTGATGTATCTTATTAAGCCTATGGGGTCCGCCAGAATTATTGATATATTTAAAAAAAAAAATTTTATCTAAAATCCTGCTATCTTTATAAATTTAAAATTTCGTTCCAAATCATAACAATCCCCTTTTTTAGAAGCTACTATCTCCATCTCTACAAATCCCTCCAGTAGGATATTATATCAGCAAGACCCTATCTTTTAAGTTAGTCTCAAGATTTAAATAACCTATAATCCACGTTAAAGAGCTATCACGAGATAATGCATTGCCTATTTCAAAGTGTCATTGCATAAAATATTGTGTAATTATCTTAAGATAAAAAAAAATAAATATTTGTTTTCTGTATTCAGTCGTGAAAAACTATACTTCGTGAGCAAATTATAAAATTGTATTCGCTACATAACATAAATATTGATTTTCTTTTTCTACTTACGTTAGTTTTAGCTACCAAGTAAAATTAATTTGCCAAAATACATTATATATTACGTTTCACAATTCATCAAATATCCTATGTTTTCATATGTTTTTTTAATACAATATTTTCTTTAATTAACTTTATTGATTAACACTGTTTTCTTTTTCTAGGGAAGATGACCTGGATGAAGGTGATTCGTTTGTTTCTTCTGTTGATGAATAATTTAATAAAGCATGCACACGATCAGAGTGCTTGCATACGTTAGGGGACATAGATCCCCATACGTGGGCATGCAGCTGGTTGTGTTATCTGTGAAATTCCATCTTATGATATTTGTTGCTTATTTATTATGAAAATTTCAATTTAAATATGTCAATATTAATGAAGCACGTTACACGAAGTTGAGTTACCATAAGATGCTACAGGAAAAGGTTTTTGTTTTCGTTGAATAAAGTATATCTACTTCCATACAAATTTGTACATCAAGGCTTCTCCATACCGCACCCTTATTTCCTTAAAACGACCATAACAGATGATGAAAATAAAGGTTCTCTTAGAAGATCAGATTCAACAATGTAAAAATGTTTAAATTGATAAACAAGTATACTTTTCATCAATAAAAGCAGTTTCTTAATTCTTTAATAATTTTTTCTATATTTAATATTGTACGTCAAATACAAAATTAAGAGTTTCACACTACTCAAATATAGTAGGCACAATATAATTACTCTGATATTCGTTACATCCAAGTTGAATTACAATGAGGAATATAATTGAGCAACAAATGCTGTTATTCGCTGTGCAATCTAAAAAGATTAAGATACTTTTCGAGTTCATAATAGTTAGCTCTAGACACATGTCGCTGGGTGAGGACGGTTGGCAGGGAACCGCGACGTCACGGAAGGTAAACGAGAATTTATATTATTATGTCTAATACGCGAAATGATAAGGCTATAAACTATAACTTTAAGCTCATCTTTTTTTATCTACAAAGTTTAATATATAATTTATCTTGTGTAGATAAGTGTCTGGAATTTCCAATCAGCCAATTCTTTTTTGGTCGCATAAAGCTCTAAATTGCAAATTTCTACTATTTTATTTAACCAAGGTAGAAAAAAATAAAAATTAATAATATTGAAATCATTATGGCCGAAAATTTTTCCGATTTTTCCAATGTATTTACACTTTTTTTCAATGTTTTTCAAAATAATTAGACAAACAACAACAATAATTAGTAAATGACCTTATTATTATATCAACTAGTTCTACTTTTCATTCAATAAGATTTAGAAATTAAAACACTATATTCTAAACTATTATACGACAGTTTAAAAACACCTTAGATATATTTGGGCAGACGAAAATTCGTAAAAAAATTAATAAATTTGTAATTTATTGTACACTGATCTACAAAATCTAATAGTGTAATAATTAATGTCGTGAATTGATGGCTTAAATGGTAGATTAATTTAAGCTTCATGAAACGATTTTCAGACGCAGTCGATAAACCTGTGTCAGTATGGTGACTTGGGATACTGCCCGTTGAGTTCATGTCAATGCCCGGGGAGTTGTCCTATGGACTGGCAACCATATGGCGAGGTTGAAAGTTTGGGTCATAGACCAATAACGACAGAGCAAGGTATAGACGACTTTCTTGATTTCGGCGAGTGGTCGTACTATAATCCGGCCTAATTTGTGGTTGTGTCGAGATTCTCAGTACTCGATGGCGAACCATTGTAACTGTCCTAAGGTTCCAAGGAAATGGATTTGGAAAAAGTATAAAATAACATTAAAATTGAAATATGCTTGTTTTATGATGCTTCCTCAATACTCTAACTACTCGTATGTAGGTGTCCATTATGGTCAATTTCCGCTAGTATAATAATCTTACCTACATAATCTAAATTAAATAGACGTTTCTACCAATTTATATCTACCGTAGAAAGATTTTCTAATTTCTACTTCTATTCAGAAATACACCTACATGAACAACTTCTTATACTCATTTTGATGTACGGTGTTATGCCTACGGGGACGGCCAGAAAAACTAATATATAAACATATATGAAAAAATACATTTTTTTATCTAAAATTCATAAATACCCTCGAAAATACTCTTTATGTTACTTTTTACAATTTGTCAAAATATCTATTAATGTTCTGGTTTAATAGTTGATTTATTCTGTTATTAATGTTGCCTTGACACTAACAAAAAAAAATATTTTTTTTCTTTTACATCAATCGTCTTTTCAATAATTTCCTTGCGGAGTGATATTATTGGTTTTTGATCGATGTGTTTTTCAGTATACTTAAACAATATTTTTCTAACAGAAAAATTATGTTTTCCTACACTGAAGTAATGTCTTATTAACGATGCTGAGGATTCAGTTTTACTATAATTGCTATGCTTTATGATATGTTGTTTAGGTGAGATCTTTTGATCAATATATAAATAGTGCCGCATTTATCGTCGGTCAATATTCAAGTTCATCGTGCGACGACATCCCGATGGAATGGGAATCGTACGAGACCAACAGCTCTGGCTACAGGTCGCTGGGTGAGCATGGCTGGCAAGGACCCGTGACGTCACGGAAGGTAGATGAAAATTTAACTTATTTTGCTCATACCCGAAATGACAAGGCGCTATAGCTCTTACTATAACATAACACTTAACTTTTTTTAACTACAGAATTCTACTTATAATAAACCTAGTGTAGAAAAATGTCAGGAATTTCCAAGCGGCCTATACTTTTTTGTTCGCATGTACCTATTAAACTACCTAAAATTTGTAAACTTTTACTGTTTTTTTAACCAAGGTACATGAAAAAAAAAAAATTAATAATATTTAATTCATTTTTGCCATTAATTTTTACCGTTTTTCCAATGTATATTCATGTATGTTTTTTACGGTGTTCACGTTTTTCCAAAATTGATTGAATAACTAAACAATAATTCAGAAATTACCTTTTTAATGTACCAATTAGGATCAAATTCTTTCAATAAAGGTGCAGAATAAAATCACTATAGTTTATTATATGACAATTCAATAACGCCATAGATTTATTTGCGAAGACAAAAATTCGTAATTAATTAATACATTTGTAATTTTTTGGACACTGTAAATCTACTACTTACAATAGTGTAATAATTATCTTCGTTAATTAAAAACTGCAAGAGGTGGACTAATCTGATCATGGAACAATTTTAAGACGCAGTCGATAAACCCGTGCCCGTACGAACACTTAGGGCAATGCCCGTGGCCTTGTGCAACGACTTCTTGTCAATGCCCGGGAAGTTGCCCAATGGATTGGGAGCCGTATGGAAACGATGAAAGTATTGATCAGAATTCAATGGAGTTAGAAGATAAGGAGGACGACAGTCTAGTGGCAAGCGAGTCGTCATACTACTCCGACGAAAGTAGTGGAAGTGTCGAATTTGTCGGCAATTTACAGTATTCTATGGCTAACGACGACAACTTATCCGAAGGACCCAAGGATATGGAATTGGAAAGGTACAGAAAAACTATGGTCATATCAAAATATAATTGTTTTATTCTCCTCCCCAATCACCTAGCACCCGAGGCCCTCTTGCATCCTCCACACTCTTTATCATTTACTCACAGAATCAACGGCCCATTCAGAAACACATTGGCAGAATATGCTTAGGACTAAGAGATTTTCTCCACCAATATTGACACTACGATAAAATTAAAAGAAATAAAGTTTTTGTTTATATTTTAAGAGTTCTTATTGGGACATCATAATAAATGCAATAACTTCTTTTGGCACTACTTATATTCTCTGATATGAATAACTTTCGCCAGTATAATAAGCTTATCTCTAGAATCTAAATGAAATAGTGGTTTTCACCTACTCAAATCTACTCTAGGTTAATTATATAATATCTCTCTAAACACTAAAATACACATCCATTACCTCCTTCTTACTTTACCCTATTTTGATATATTTTATTTAGCCTAAGTGAGCCGCCAGAAAATTTAATATATAAAAAAAAAAAATTTTATCTAAAATCCCAATATCTTTAAAGATTTTAAATTTCGTTCCAAATCATAATAATCCCCATTTTTAGATGCTAGTATCATTATCCCTTCAAATCCCTGCAGTAGGATATCATATCCGCGATACCTTATTATTTATGTTAATCTCAAGATTTTAATAACTTAAAAACCACGCTAAAGAGCTATCATTGGATTATTCATCCCGTATTTCAAAGAGTCATTTCATAATTGATTGTGTAATTAACTGAATATCAAAAAAATTATATATTTGTTCGGCGTTCAGTCGCGAGTATAAATAATGCGTGAGTTATTTATAAAATTGCATTTTAAACATTACAAAAAAATTATTATTTCTTTACTACGTTAATTTTAACTACCGAGTAAAATTTGTTTGCGAAAATACCCTATATATTACTTTTCACAATTATTCAAATTATATTATGTTTTCAAATGTTTTTTGAATACAATTTTTTTAATATATGACCTTTATTAATTAACACTATTTTTTTTTCTAGGGAGGATGACCTGGATGATGGCGATTCGTTTGTTTCATCTGATTAATCATATAATAAACATTGCGCACGACCAGAGTGCGGTCATACGTTAGGGGACATAGATCTCCATACGTGGGTACGCTTCTGGTTGTGTTAACTGTTAAATTCAATCTTATCAAATATGTTGCTCATTTATTATGAAAATGAAAATAAGTATATGTCAATATTAATGATGATTTGTACACGATTTTGAGTAGTCTTACTTATGATGCAACAGGTTAAATATGTCTCTTTTTATTAAGTAAAATATATCTACATCCATACAAATCTGTATATCATGTTCCATCACACACCGTTATTATTTGATTATAACGACCTTAGTTCTTTTATTAGTTCAATTTTAACAACGTAAAACTGTTTGAATTGTTCAACATGTATACTTTGCATCAAAATTCTATCCTTTTAGCCCATAACTCTTCGTATTATTAACAGTGCACCAGCTTATATTTCCAACCATAACTACACACTGACTTAGTAATTATCACAGTTGACAAAACTGCGAAAATCTTATATATACGATTTTGGGCTCGACTGGAAAACCATGATTTTCCAACATCCGCCAATCTTAATGGAAAAATACTACATTCGTCAGTTTTAAATACCCCTTCATTCAAACCATAAACATTAATCCATGAATGAGGATTCATTTTTCCAAGCAGTTTTATATCTTACATACAATTTATAAATAGCATATACAATTTCAACCGAGCTATGATAACACAAGTAATTACAGAATAATGTAGGTAATAGAGCTCTACTACGTAGAGGATAGTGTTATTAGTAATGGAAGCAGATATGAGCGTGGGCTGATAAGAGAATGAGCAGATAACGGCATGATTAAAAAGTAATGAGTAGTGGTAATATCAATTCACTATGTTGACGAACTTAGGTTGGGTTAGGTTTGACCGCCGCCGCGACGTAACGGATTCAGTTGTGGTTAGCCTTTAGCATGGGGTTTGGTGCGTGGGTGTTCATGCAAATTCTTTTTTATACTATTCATATAAATTTTTTTCTCCATCTCCCATAATTAATAAAATTGATCACAATACTGACCACTAAAATTAAAAAGACAAATTTAGACTAAATGCATTTTTGAAACGATAAAAGAATGGATCTAGCTGTGTATCTATCAGTATATACAAAAATAGAGAATACGATATAAAGTGGAAATAAAAGAACATTTTTAATGAAAAGACCTGCCACATTTAAACGAATTCATCATAAGATTTTCTATGTGGTTACAATAACGATATTATATCGTATTTTTTCCTTAAAAATATTATTTTTCCTAAGGATACCATAAAAACTAAAGTCCTCCCCAATTTTTTTTTTTTTTGATTTATGTATAGCTTCAGAAAATAAGAAAAAACTACATATTAAGTGTGTAAACCAGCGATTAAATACAACAAATTAAAATATATCTAAAAATAAAAATAAAAAAATTGTATAAAATCACAACAAGCATCGACCACGTATAATAAATATTTAGTGGTATTAGGGTGTTTTTTTTTTTAATCAAATTAAATTATATCTAAATTGCTATAATATTTTCCGTTTAATATATATATATGTTCTGGTTTAATAGTTGTTTTTTTCTGTTATTAGTGTTGCCATGTAACTAAATTATAATTTATCTTAGGCTTCGATCGGCGTTTTATAAATATCGTCGCAGAGTGAAATTATTGGTTTATGATCGTCTGTTTTTCAGTATACTCGAACATTATTTTTCTAACAGAAAAATTATGTTTTCCTACTCTGAAGTAATGTCATATTAACGGTGCTGCGGATTCAGTTTTAATATAATAACTATGCTTTATAATATGTTGTTTAGGTGAGATCTTTGATCAATATATAAATGGCGCCGCTGTCATCGTCGCTCAGTTCTCAAGTTCACCGTGCGAAGACATCCCGATGGAATGGGAGTCGTACGAGACAGACAGCTCTGGCTACATTTCGCTGTATAGAAAGGCTGTCAGGGACTTGAGATGTCACGAAAGGTAGACGAGAATTAAAATATTATAGCCCATAGTCGAAATGACAAGGCTATAAAGCTCTTACTAAAATATTATGTTCAACTTTTTTTAACTACAAAATTTTACTTATAATTTAATTTTTGTAGTAAAATATTATGAATTTTCAATCGGCTTATACTATTTGGTTCGCATAAACTTATAAATTGCAAATTTCTACTCTTTTATATAACTAAGGAACATGAAAAAAAAAATTAATTTTATTGAAATCATTATTGCCTTCAATTTTAATAATAATAATAATAATAAGAAAAACGTCATCGATAATTCAAAAATAACCTTTTTAATGTACCAACTAGATCCACCATTTTTTCCATAATGGTGCAGAATTTAAAACACTTATGTCTATTATACAAAAATTAATAACGCCTTAGATACAAATATTTGTAAATAATTAATACAATTGTAATATTTTAAACACTATAAATCTAATAATCCCAATAGTTTAATAATTAACGTCGTGAATTGACAGCTGCAATTGGTAGACTAATCTTAGCTTCATGAAACAATTTTCTGACGCCGTTGATAAACCAGTGCCCATACGGAGACTTGGGGCACTGCCCGTGGCCATGCGCAACGACTTCTTGTCAATGCCCGGGGACCTGCCCAATGGATTGGCAGCCGTATGGCCACGATGACAGTTTGAATAATGATTTAAGATGAGGAGGATGACAGTCTAGAGGCAAGCGAGTCGTCATACTACTCCGACGAGAGTAGTGGAAGTGTCGAGTTTGTCGGCAATTTAGAGTACTCTATGGCAATCGACGACAACTTGTCTGAAGGACCTAAAGACATGGAATTGGAAAGGTACAGAATAATTATACCCATATTAAAATAGGCTTGTTTTATTATTCACAACAATCACCTAGCACCCGAGCCCCAATACATCCTCATCACTCGTTATCTTTTACTGAGCAAATCAATCTGCCAATGCAGATACGCAGTTCATTTGTGAAAAAAAAAGCTGCGTGTGCAATATATAAAATTGTATTTAAAATATTACAAAAAAATCTTTTTTCTACTACGATAGTTATAGGTACGGAGTAAAGTTGTTTTGCGAAAATACCTTGCATAATACTTTTTACAATTATTGAAAATATCTTATGTATTCATACGATTATTGAATACAATTTTTTTTATATATAGCTTTTATTAATTAACACAATTTTTTTTTCTAGAGAAGATGACCTGGATGATGGCAATTCTTTTGGTTCTTCTGTCGATTAGTAATAAAAATAATATTGAACACGACCAGAGTGCTTGTAAATCTTAGGGGGCATAGATCCATATACGTGGGCACGCTTCTATTTGTGTTTTTAGTGAAAATAAGTCTTATTATGTTGCTTATATATTATGAAAATAACAATTTAAAACTGTCAATATTAATAAAGCACGGAACACGAAGTTGAGTTAGCTTACTTAAGATGCTACAGGAAAAGGTTTCTGTTTTAGTTGAATTAAGTATATCTATATCTATACAAATCTGTATATCCATTTCGAGGCACACTTCGTTATTATTTGATTATAACGACATTAGTTCTTTAAGTAGTTCAATTTTAACAATTTAAATTTTATAACAAGTATACTTTGCATCATTCAAAAAGATTTTCAATTCTTTAATATTCATTCTATATTTAATATTATACGTCAAATACAATATTATGAGTTTCACTCTACACAAATATATTTGGCTTAATATAATTCCGCAGACATTCAGTACATCCAAGTTTAATTACAATGAGGAATACAATTTGTCAATAAATGCTGTTAATCACTGCGCAAGCATATGAGATTAAGATACTTTTCGAGTACATAATTTTAGTATGAAATGATCAATTCATGTGCCCTAGAGCACTTTATCGACTGGAAATGCTAACTGTACTCGACAATCCAATCCATAACCCTCCGTCTCCTAACATCTGCCCTGTGGTACGTTTCTAATTATTCAATTCACAATGACCTCAACATTGAAAACATTAATACAGTTGCTCACTTTCACTACACAAAATTCCACTTTAATTAATCGACCATTTCATCCTACTCATTGCCACTTAAGGTAGCGTATATTACCCGATAATCTTCCATGGCATTTGAATAGTCGATGGTTTAGAGATACATTGAATTCAGTCATGAATCCTAATCATTTAAATATTGTACATTAAACTCCTGACAGTACTGTCATTGGATAGCTTCCCATTACAAAATTATTTATGCTATGTAATCATTTTGTAATTATCCTATTTGTATATTGTAGAAACGCTGTAGATTGCAATTTTTCATTAAGGTATTAGGAAAAAAAAGATAAAAACTATAAAACTTTAAAAAAAAACTTTTTTTTTAGTAAGATCATATTTATATACAATATTAATCATAGTTGAACATAGTTTAATATGGCATAATATAGTTTAGTATAAATACAAAGTATAAAAAAAAATTAATGCAAATTAGCTATAAAATAAGTGAACATAAAGAAAAAATTGTAGTGCTGATTATCTTGATATTTATAACATTAATATTATACAATTTTAAATGAAAAATAAGTATTACTTGGAAAGTAAAAAATTATTTTGTATAAGTTTGTGTTGCGCGATATATACAAACGCATATAAATATATTATCAACATATAATTTCAAAATAATTTTTATTTAATATTAATTTCTACCTTAACTAATTAACCTAACCTAACCTTTTTTCGATAGGTACTGGAAATACAATTGCAAATAAATATATTATGTAAACATAGGTTAATTAAACTGAATTTAAATTTATAAAAAAAAATTACTTTTATCCTATTAATTGTTATAAAAAATAAATCATAATATAGTCTTACATTCAAGGACCAAAGATTAGAAAACAATAGCAAAGAATTTACAAAAAAATGGTAAAATAGATTTATGCGGACAGCAAACTTTCATGTGCTCGTCCAAAGATTGTAAAACGTGGTAAAGCATTTTTTACAAATAAGAAGTCTACTTCCAAGTACCTATTTTTCTGTGAGCCCGTCAAACGAGATAAAATTTCTACAAATGCGTAATAGTTTTTACTGCCTTGTGTATCGAGTAACTGATCGATGTGGTCGTATTTTTCAACATCCGCCACTATAATGAAAACATACTACATTCGCCAATATTTAATAGCCTTTCATTCACACAGTGAACATTGTATTTTTATCCATGTATACTAATTATTCAAACAGTTTTATCATAAACATACAATTTATAAATAGCATTTACTATTTCGTTCGAGCTATGATAACATAGGTAACAACAGAATAACGTAGGTAAAAGAGCTCTACTACGTAGACGATAGTGTTATCAGTAATGGAAGACCTGCCAAATTTTCACGATTTTCATCTTAAGTTATTCTAAGTGGTCACAAAAAAGCTATTATATCGTATTTTTTTCTTAAAAATATTATTTATCTTAAGGATATCGTAGATAGAAACTAATGACCTCCCCAATTTTTTTTTTCTTTGATTCATGTTTAGCATCAGAAAATAAGAAAAAACTACATATAGAACGTGCAATCCGGCTTTGAAGCACAATAAATTGAAATTTATAATAACTAAGAACACATCTATCACCGAACTCTAATAATAAGTCTGGTGGTGTAGTCGTTCCTTATATTTCTACTTAAAAAAAATTATATATTATTTACTTAAATTGTTTTACCTTCAAAAAATAATTGTTCTGGTTTAATAGTTGTTTTATTTTGTTATTAATGTTGCTATGGCCCTAAAAAAAAAAAAAATTTCTTAGTCCTTGATCATATTTTCCTAATTTTCGTTGCGGTGTGATGTTATTGGTTTATGATCGTCTGTCTTTTAGTATACTCGAAGAATATATTTGTAACAGAGAAAATATGTTTTCCAACACTGAAGTAATGTCTTATTAATGGTACTGCGGATTCAGTTTTACTTTAATTTCAATGCTTTACGATATGATTTTTAGGTAAGATCCTATGATCAATATATAAATGGCTCTTCTGTCAACGTCGGTCAATTCTCGAGTTCATCGTGCGATGACATTCCAATGGAATGGGAATCGTACGAGACTGACAGTTCTGGCTACAAGTCGCTTGGTGAGGACTGTTGGCAGGGACCCGAGACGTCATTGAAGGTAGACGAGAATTTTAGCTTTTTTGGTCCATACTTGAATTAACATGGCTATAATGCTCTTACTATTACAGAACACTCCTACTTTTTTTAACTACAAAGTTCTACTTATAATAAACCTAGTGTAGAAAAATGACAGAAATTTATATTTAGACAATAGTTTTTTTTTCGCCTTAAACTACCTAAAAATTGTAAACTTCTACTGTTTTTGTTTAACCAAGGTACATGAAAAAATAAAAATTAATAATATTTATATCATTATTGCCATCAATTTTTACCGTTTTTCCAGTGTATATGGTTTTTCACGTTTTTTCACGTTTTTTTAAAATTGTTAGATAAACTACAACAATAATTCAGATAAATAATCTTTTTAATGTACCAACTAGGACCAAATTCTGTCATTAATGGTGCAGAATTAAAATCCTTAAAGTCTAGAATTATAGAACAATTTAATAACGCCTTAGAGAAATATGCGAAGAATAAAATTCTTAATTAATTAATAAATTTGTAATTTTTAAACAATGTAAATCTACTACATCCAATTGTGTAATAATTAACGTCGTCAATTGACAGCTGCAAGTTGTAGACTAATCTTAGCTTCATGAAACAATTTTCAGACGCAGTCAATTAACCGTTGTCCGTACGAAGAATTAGAGTACTGCCCGTGGCCTTGCGCAACGACTTCTTGTCAATGCCCGGGAAGTTGCCCAATGGATTGGGAACCGTATGGCGTCGATGAAAGTTATCATCATGATTCTATGGAGTTAGGAGATAAGGAGGACGACAGTCTAGTGGCAAGCGAGTCGTCATACTACTCCGACGAGAGTAGTGGTAGTGTCGAGTTTGTCGGTAAATTAGAATACTCTATGGCAAACGACGACAACTTGTCCGAAGGTCCCATGGACATGGTATTGGAAAGGTACAGAAAACTACGCTCATATCAAAATATGATTGTTTTATTATTCATACCAATCATCTAGCACCTAAGCCCCTGTTGCATCCTTATCACTCTTTATCATTTACTCAGCGAATCAACCAGCCCATGCAGATACACAGGGAGCTGAATATGCTTAGGATTAAGAGATTTTCTCCACCAATATTGACACTAGGATAGACTCAAAATCAAATTATGATTATTTTTTCGTAGTCATTAGGGTATCAAAATCAATGCAAAAACTTCTGTTAGCACCTAAAATCTCCGGTATGGACAGCATTCGCCACTACAATGCAATTACCTAAAAAATCTAAATTAAATAGACTAATATAATTTACTATAATCTACCCAAGGCAAATTATCTTATATCTACCTATAAACTGAAATACATATCCAATACCTCCTATTTAACCTCATTTTGATGTATCGTACTAAGACTATGGGGTTGTCCAGAAAAATTGAAATATATAAAAAAAAATTTTTATATAAAATCCTGCTATCTATATAAATATAAATTTCTTTCCAAATCATATCAATCCTCTTTTTTAGATGCTAGTATCTTCATCCCTACAAATCCCCCCAGTAGGATATTATATCAGCGAGAACTTATCATATAAGTTTATCTCAAGATTTAAATAACCTATAAACCACGATAAAGCGCTATTAATGGATAATGCATCCCCTATTTCAAAGTGTCATTCCATAGAATATTATGTAATTATCTTAATATAAAAAAAAAAAAAAAACATATAATTCTTTTCTGCATTCAGACTTGAAAAACTAAACTTCGTAGGAATTTATAAGATTGTATTTGCAACATTACAAAAAAATTATTATTTTATAACTGCGTTATTTTATCTACCGAGTAAAATTTTTTGCGAAAATACGCTAAATGTTACTTTTTGCAATTAATCAAAATATCTTATAGTTGCAAATGTTTTTTTAATACATTATTTTCTTTAAATTAACTTTATTGATTAACACTGTTTTCTTTTTCTAGGGAAGACGACCTGGATGAAGGTGATTCGTTCGTTTCTTCTGTTGATGAATAATTAAATAAAGCTTGCACACGATCAGAGTGCATGCATATGTTAGGGGACATAGATCCCCATACGTGGGCATGCAACTGGTTGTGTTATATTTGAAATTCTATCTTATGATATATTTTGCTTATTTATTATGAACATGTCAATTTAAATATGTCAATATTAATGAAGCACAGTACTCGAATTGAGTTGCCTTACATAAGATGATACAGGAAAAGTTTTCTGTTTTCGTTGAATAAAGTATATCTACATCTATACAAATTTGAACATCATGGCTTCTGCACACCGCACCCTTATTTCCTTAAAATGACCATAACATATGATGAAAATAAAGGTTCTCTTAGTAGTTCAGATTTAACAATGTAAAAGTGTTTAAATTGTTTAACAAGTATACTTTGCATCAGTTAATATATAATATATTTAATATTGTACGTCATATACAAAATTAAGAATTTCACACTACTCATATTTATTTGGCAGAATATAATTAACGCTGACATTCATTACATTCATTCATTACATCCAAGTTTAATTACAATGAGGAATACAATTTGGCAACAAATGCTGTTATTCGCTGTGCAAGCTAATGAGTTGAAGATACTTTAAGAGTGCATAATAGTAGTATGAAACGATCATTTAATGTTCATGTTCATTTTTAATGTAAATATTCACTGTTTTTTTTTATTAAAAAAATAAAAAAAGATAAAGTTTTTTATAGTTTGAACAATATTATTTATTGTTGATTATGTTTTATTATGGTATAATATGGTTTAGTAAAAAAAAAAAAAATGTAAATTAACAATACAATTTTAGTGTTAATTATCATAATTTTTATAACATTGATATTATAAAAATATACATACTCTATAGAATCCTTTTAATGCCAATTTGGACTTATGGCATCCAAATCTGGGGTGCTGCCAAAAAATCATACACAAAGAAATTTTTATCCTTCAAGTCCATAACTGTGTTAACAGTAATGGAAGCAGATATGAGCGTGAGCTGTTAAGAGAATAAGCAGACAACTGTATGATTAAAAAGTAATGAGTGGTGGTTATATAGATTCGCTACGTTGACGAAATTAAGTTAGGTTAGTCCGCCGCCGCGACAGAACGGATTTAAGGGTGGTTAGCTTTTAGCGTGTGGTGATGTGCGAGGTGCTTATGCAATGTCCTTTTCAAACTACTCATAAAAATTATTTGCTCCATTACCAATAATTAATAAATTCGATCACAATTTTGACCACTGAAAGTAATGAGAAAAATTTAGACTAGATGCATTTTTGAAACGATGTAAGAATGGATCAGTATAGGCAGTGTATTTATCAGTATATACAAGAATAGAGAATACTATATAAAGTGGTAAGCAGTTAGTGTTAGCAAAAAAGCTATTATATTGTATTTTTACTAAGGTATTTTATTTATCCTAATAATATCGTAGATAGAAACTAAAGTCATCCCCAATTATTTTTTTTTTTTTGATTTATGTATAGATTCAAAAAATAAAGAAAAAACAACGTATGGAGTGTGTTAACTTGCGATTAAACACAACAAATTGATATATATTTAAAAATAAATATAAAGAATAGTATAAAATGATAAGCATCGACCACGTATAATAAATATTTAGTGGTATAGGGGTGTTTTTTTTTATTCAATTTAAATAATATCTAATTTGCTATAATAGTGTTCCATGCAAAATATAAATGTTCTGGTTTAATTGTTGTTTTATTTTGTTATAAATGTTGCTATGGCACTGAAAAAAAATATTTTTTTTCTTGTGCCTCGATCGTCTTTTCAATAATTTCCTTGCGGAGTGATATTTTTGATTTGTGATCGGACTGTTTTTTTTGGAATCGAACAATTTTTTTCTAAAGGAAAATTATGTTTTCCTACACTGAAGTAATGTCTTATTAACAGTGCTACGGATTCTGTTTTTCTATATATGCTATGCTTTATGATATGTTGTTTAGGTGAGATCTCTTGATCAATATATAAATGGAACCGCTGTCATCGTCAGTCAGTTTCAAGGCTCAAGTTCATCGTGCGAAGGCATTCCGATGGAATGGGAATCGTACGAGACCGAAAGCCTTGGTTACATGTCGATGGGCGAGGACAACTGGCAGGGACCTGATACATCACGGAAGGTAGACTAGAATTTAAATTATTATGGCCCATACCCGAAATGACAAGAAAATATAGCTATAACTTTACATTACGCTCAAATTTTTTTTAACTACTAAGATCTACTTCTAATTAAACTTGTGTAGACAAATATCATGAATCTTCAATCAGCTAATACTTTTTTGTATGAATGTCCATATAAAACTACCTGTAAATTGCAAAATTTCTTCTATTTTATTTTTAATGGAGGTATAAGAAAAAGAAAAAAATTATAATATCTAAATTGTTATAGCAATCAATTTTTCATGTTTTTACAATATATATTCACGGTTTTTGAAAATTATTAGAAAATAACAACTACTAATTTAAAATGACTTTTTAATCTACCAATTAGATCCACCGTTCTTTTAATAATGATGCAGAATTTAAAACAATAAATTCTAATATACGACAATTTTATAACGCTTTAGATATATTTGCGCAGACAAAAATTCGTAAATAATTAATAAAATTGTAATATTTTAGACACTATAATAAATTTTCTAAACCCATTAGTGTAATAATTAACGTTGTGATTTGACGGCTGCATGCGATAGACTAATCTGAGCTTCATGAAACAATTTTCAGACGCAATCGATTAACCTGTGCCCGTACGGAGACTTAGGGCACTGCCCGTGGCCATGCGCAACGACTGCTTGTCAATGCCCGGGTAGCTGCCCAATGGATTGGGAGCCGTATGGGGTCGATGACAGGTTGAATCATGATTCAATGGAGTTGGATGAGAATGAAGACGACAGTCTAGATGAAAGCATGTCGTCATACTACTCCGACGAGAGTACTGGTAGTGTCAAGTTTGTCGGCAAATTAGAGTACTCTATGGCAAATGACGACCACTTGTCTGAGGGACCTAAGGACATGGAATTGGAACGGTACAGAAAAACTATGGTCATATCAAAATATAATTGTTTTATTCTCCACCCCAATCACCTAGCACCTGAGGCCCTCTTGCATACTCCACACTCTTTATCATTTACTCAGCGAATCAACCCGCTCATGCAGATACACAGGTAGATGAATATGTATACGACATAGAGATGTTCTCTACCAACATTGACACTACGTTAGAATCAAAATCACAATTTTCTATTTAAATAGTCCTTATTGGGGCATCTAAATGACACCAAAACATCATTTGGCACTTCTTATAATCTCTGATATGGACAACTTCCGCCAGTACAATGAACTAATCTTTAAAATCCAAATTAAATAATGTTATTACCTACACAAAACTACCCTAGGCTAGTTAATTACATATAATCTGAAATACACATCCATAACCTCCTACTTAACCCCTTTTCGATGTATGGAATTAAGCCTAAGGGTCTGCCAAAAAAATGAATTATATAAATAATTAATTGTATTTATAATCCCTAGGCAAATTGTCTCCCTCTACTTCGTAAATTGTATTTTTCACACTGAACTCTGCGTTTGAAAATTAAATAAAATTCCAAGCCGCTATCTGTAAAATGTTGAAATTCCATTTCATATCATAACAATCCCCTTTTTTAGAAGCTAGTTTTTACATCTCTAAAAATCCCTTCATTAGGATCTTATATTCACGAGACCTTATATTTAATGTAAATCTCAAGATTTTAATAACCTCAAAACTACGACAAAGAGCTGTCACTGGGTTATGCGCTCCCTATTTCAAAGTGTCATTTTATAAATGATTCTGTAATTATTTGTCTATTAAAAAAAATATGCTGCCTGAGCTATTTATAATATTGCATTTGCTACATTTTAAAAGAAATTCTTTTTTTTCACTACGTTATATTAAGCTACGGAGTAAAATTATTTTGCCTAAATACCTTACATGGTACCTTTTACAATTATTAAAAATACCTTATTGTTGCAAATGTTTTTTGAATAAATATTTTTATTTATATGACCTTTATTGATTACCAATGTTTTCTTTTTCTAGGGAGGATAACCTGGATGATGGCGATTCGTTTGTTTCGTCTGATTAATAATAATTAAATAAAGTTTGCACACGACCAGAGTGCGTTCATACGTTAGGGGACGTAGATCCCCATACGTGGGCACGCAACTGGTTGTGTTATCAGTGAAATACAATCATATGATATATGTTGCTAATTTATTATGGAAATTACAATTTTAATATGTCAATATGGTTCACGAAGTCTTACTTTGGATGCTACAGCAAACAGGTTTCTGTTTTAGTTGAGTAAAGAACAACTACAGCTATACAAGTTTACACCGAATCTATGCTGAAGGTTCCAAGTACATGGAATTGGATAGGTACACAAAAACAATAATTAATTTCAACTTGTTTTATTATACACACTTATCACCTAGCCCTTGGCCCTGTTGTATCCTCATTGCTTTTTAACATTTTCTCTACGGATCTATACGCAATTTATTGTTTTACTTACTATAGAAATCGTATCGGACATAAATTATGTATTGTTTATTAATATCTATATCTAGTTAAATTTGGGGTAATTGTTTTTTATCTTTTATATATTTATCTTCGAATCAACACGTTTGTACTAGATTCAAATATACGATTTAAGTGTGTCCAATAAACGATCAACTACTAATTTTTTTTTTATTTTTATCACTTTTCTATCAAATTTTATGCACTTGACTTTTTTTTTTCCATAACGAGCAAATATTTGACTTTTCGCGTATCTAGTAGAATAATTAGTCAATCATAGAGGTACAAGTACTGAAAATGTCCATATAGTTTTATTAAGTGTTAAACGAAATTATTAATTAGTATTAATATATTTTCTTGTTTTATACTTAATTTAAGATGAAATCAAGTTTTATATATTTTTTTTTTTACTGATCTGATTCCATTCGGTACATATCCTCTGGCGTACTTATGTTTTTCACGACTATAGACACTTTATGATTCATCGCCTCCCACCCCATTCCTCCTAAAATTATTTATGAAACATATTTGATTATACAATTTAATATATTATCTTATATATTTTATATCATTATATATGAAAATTACTTTGTACGTTAATGTTTCTTTTTGCTACTTACAAATTAATTATTGTTGTAATGTATTTTTTTTTTCTTCTTTTTTCCTCAGCAAATGCATTTACTTGAATTTTATGTCGACAATAAATCCGCTTCAGTTTTCAATGTTGCCAAACGATTGTTTTTTTCTGTACCCAATCAGTATCATCGTCAATATTTTTTTTATTCGTTTAAAGCAAGAAAAACAACTTATGGTCGTACAGTTTGAAGTCTGTGTACAGACATGCATATTCATATGCGATCGTTTAACATGATATTTCTAAATTATATGTATATTTAATATTATAATATACTGTTTATATACAAATAGTTTGTAAATTTAATTATAAAATGACTTTTTTAAAATACTAACTAGACCCACCATTCTTTTAATAATAATGCAGAAATTAAAACAATAAATTCTATTATACGACAATTTAATAATACTTTAGATTTATTTGCACAGACAAAAATTCGTAAATAATTATAAAAATTGTAATATTTTGGACACTATAATAAATCTTCAAAACCCAATAGTGTAATAATTAACGTCATTAGTTGACGGCTGCGAGGGGTAGATCAATCTTAGCTTCATGAAACAATTTTCAGACGCCGTCGATAAACTATTGTCAGTACAGTGACTTGGGGCACTGCCCGTGGCCCTGCCCATCAACATCTTGTCAATGCCCGGGGAGCTGTCAAATGGATTGGGAGCCATATGATGATAATGACAGTTTAGATCATGGCTTAATAGATTTGGAAGAGACAATGGACGACCCTCTAGAGGACAGCGAGTCGTCATACTTCTCCGACGAATGTAGTGGAAGTGTTGAATTTGTCGGCAATTTGGAGTATTCGATGGCAAACGACGACAATATGTCCGACAAGGGGGACAACCTTGCACATGATCAGAGTGCGTGCATACGTTAGGGGACGTAGATCGCCATACGTGGGCATGCAACTGTTTGTGTTATCTGTAAGCGAGAGTTTTTCGAAGAATTAATTAAATACTTACAATTATAATTATTTATTCATAAAAAAATTAATTTGTATGTAATCTTGAAAATTGTAGTGATTAAATTTATCTAAAAACCTAGATACTTTGTTCATTGGTACTTACCTCATTTGTGCTAGTTAAATTTATGGCACATTCAACCTTCTACAGTTGTCTGGATAAATTTTTTTTTTAATATAAATGGGGAAGGAAATTCAATATTATTTGGCTATAATTATATGAAACATAGTAATACTTATGCATGCTTCTGATTTTGTTATCTGTGAAATACAATCATATGACATATGTGGCTTATTTATTATGAATATTACAATTTAAATATGTCAATGGTAATGAAGCACGGTAAGCGAAGTTGAGTTGACTTACATAAGATGCCACAGGAAATAGTTTCGGTTTTAGTTAAATAAAGTATATCAACATTTATACAAATTTGTACATTTAAGGCTCCTGCACACCCCACCAATATTTGCTTAAAACGAACTAAACATTTGATGAAATTAAAAGTTCTCTTATTAGTTCATATTTAACAATGTAAAAATGTTTTAATTGTTTAACTAGTATAATTTGCATCAATCAAAACAGTTTTTTATTTCCTGAACATTTTTTTAAATATATAATATTGTATGTCAAATACAGAATTAAGAATGTCGCTCATATTTATTTGTATATCCACTATTTAAATAACTTGGCAAAATATATTACGCTGAAATTCGTTACATCCAAGTTGAATTTAAACAATGAGTACAGCCTGAAACAAATGTTATACGATGTGCAAGCTAATGAGTTTATGAGACTTTTCATGTATAAAATAATTATATACTAACTCCAATAAAAATTCATCATAATTTTGGCCAATAAGTGATATCAGTATGGAACTTAGAGATGTGCATGAGATATCAGTATACATGGAAATGGAGAATATAATTTAAAGCGGCAATAGAGATTTTGTAAATTAATAAATCTGTACATTTTATAAGATTTTGATCATTAGCTATTGTGGTAGAATAATGAAGTTATATCGTATTTTTCCCTTAAAAATATTATTTATCATATTGATATCAGAGATAGAAATTATTGTCATATCTAATATTTTTTTTTGATTTATTTATAACTTCAAAGAATAAGAAAAAACTACATATTAAACGTGCAACCCAGCTTTAAAACAAAATAAATTGAAATTTATAATAACTATGAACACATCCATAATCGAATTTGAATAATAAATTTCTGGTGGTATTGTCGTGTTTTATATTTCTATTTAAATTAAATTATATCTTATTTGTTAAATATTGTTACCTTCAAAACATAAATGTTCTGGTTTAATAGTTGTTTTATTCTGTTATTAATGTTGCTATGGCCCTAAAAAAAAAAATTATCTTAGACCTCGATCAGATTTTCGAAATTTTCGTTGCGGTGTGAAGTTATTGGTTTGTGATCGTCTGTCTTTCAGTATACTCGAACAATATATTTGTAACAGAGAAAATATGTTTTCAAACACTGAGGTAATGTCTTATTAATGGTGCTGCGGATTCAGTTTTACTATAATTGCAATGCTTTATGATATGTTTTATAGGTAAGATCCTATGATCATTATATAAATGGCTCTTCTGTCATCGTCGGTCAATTCTCGAGTTCATCGTGCGATGACATTTCAATGGAATGGGAATCGTACGAGACTGACAGTTCTGGCTACATGTCGCTTGGTAAGGACTGTTGGCAGGGACCCGAGACGTCATTGAAGGTAGACGAGAATTTTAGCTTTTTTGGTCCATACTTGAATTGACATGGCTATAATGCTCTTACTATTACATAACACACCTACTTTTTTAACTACAAAGTTCTACTTATAATTAAACTTGTGTAGAAAAATGAATTTCCAATAGGCCAGTTCTTATTTGTTTGCATATACCTATAAATGTACCTATAAGTTGCGAATTTCTACTGTATTTTTTAACCAAAGTTTAAGGAAAAAAAAATTAATAATATTTATATCATTTTTGCCGTCAATTTTTACCGTTATTCCAACTTATGTTTACGGGTTTTCACGGATTTTCACAATGATTCGAAAATAACAACTACAATTTGAAGATGACTATAATCTACCAACTAGATACTCCAGTTTCTCAATAAAGGTGCAGCATTTAAAACACCAAATTCTATTATACGAGGATTAATAAACGTCTTGATTCATTAGAGCAGACAAACATTCATAAATAATTAATAAATTTGTAATTTTTTGGACACTGTTAATATACTACACTCAATAGTAGAATAATTAACATAAAAAATGGACGGCTGCAAGTGGTGACTAATCTGAGCGTCATGAAACAATTTTCAGACGCAGTCAAAAAACCTGTGCCCGTACGAAGACTTAGGGCACTGCCCGTGGCCTTGCGCATCGACATCTTGTCAATGCCCGGGAAGTTGCCCAATGGATTGGGAACCGTATAGCGTCGATGAAAAAATTGATCATGATTCTATGGAGTTAGATGAGGAGGACAAAAGTCTAGGGGCAAGCCAGTCGTCATACTACTCTGACGAGAGTAGTGGAAGTGTCGATTTTGTCGGAAATTTAGAGTACTCCATGGCAAACGACGACAACTTGTCTGAAGGACCCAGGGACATGGAATTGGAAAGGTACAGAAAAGCTATCAAAATAGGCTTATTTTATTATTCACACCAATCATCTAGCACCCGAGCCCCTGTTGCATTGTCAACTCTCAATATCATTAACTCAGCGAATCAACCCGCCCATGCAGATACACAGTTCATTCGTGAAAAAAAAAGCAGCGTGAGCAATATATTAAATTGCATTTGCTACATTACAAAAAAATTTCTTAATTCCACTACGATAGTTTTAAGTACGAAGTAAAATTGTTATGCGAAAATACCTTACTTTTTACAATTATTCAAAATATCTAATGGTTTTAAATGTTTTTTAAATACAATTTTTTTTATGTATGAAATTTATTAAATAACACTATTTTCTTTTTCTAGGGATGATGACCAGGATGATGGCGATTCGTTTGTTTCTTCCGTCGATTAGTCATTAAATAAATATTGAACACGACCAGAGTGCTTGTATACGTTAGGGGACATTGATCCCCATACGTAGGCATGCTTCTGGTTGTGTTATCGGTGAAATTCCATCTTATGATATTTGTTGCTTATTTATTATGAAAATTTCAATTTAAATATGTCAATATTAATGAAGCACGGTACACGAAGTCGAATTGGCTTACTTAAGATGCTACAGGAAAATGTTTCGGTTTTAGTTGAATAATGTATACCTACATCTATACAAATCTTTATATCAAGTTTGAGAAACACCCTGTTATTATTTGATTATAACGACTTAGTTCTTTTAATAGTTCAATTTTACCAATGTAAAACTGTTAGAATATATTAACAAGTATACTTTGCATCATTCAAAACAGATTTTCAATTCTTTAATATTTTTTTCTATATTTAATTATACAATATTTACAATATTATACATTAAACTCCTGACGGTACTGTCATTGGAGAGCTTCCCTTTATTATATTATTCATGTAATGTAAATATTCTGTAATTATCTTATTTGCTTTTTGTACAAATGCTACAGATTGTAAATTTTTATTGTTTTTTTGTATTAAACAGAAAACAAATTTAATAAAAGATACTTGGAAAGTAAAAAATTATTGTGTATTTGTTTGTGTTGTGCGATGTATACAAAGGCATATAAATATATTATCAATAAATAGTTTCAAAATAATTTTTATGTAGTATTAATTTCTAAATAATATTTTTTTTCAATAAGTACTGGCAGCACATTTGCAAATAAATATAATTTGTAAACATAATGTAAGAATACATTTTAATTTATAAAAAAAATGAATTTTATTCTATTCGTAATAGTTTACACTGCCTTGTGTATCGAGTAACAGTTCAAAGTGGTCGAACTTTTCAACATGTGCCACTATAAAAAAATCAGTACATTTGCTAATTTTTAAGAGCTATTCATAACGTTTCGACTAAGGGATTTTGCCCATCAATATTGACACTACGATAGACTCAAAATCAACTTTTAGATTACTTATTCATTATTGAAGTATCAAAATCAATGCAAAACTTCTGTTAGCACCTAAAATCTCTGGTGTGGACAATATTCGCCAGTACAATGCCCTTACCTACAAAATCTAAATTAAAGAAGTTTTTATCTACTTAAATCTACCCTAGGCAAATTATCTAATATCTACCTAAAAACTGAAATACACATCACTTACCTCCTAATTTACATCATTTTGACGTATCTTATTAAGCCTATGGGGTCCATCAGAAAAATTGATATATTTAAAAAAAAAATTGTATGTAAAATCCAGCTATCTTTATAAATATAAATTTCGTACCAAATCATATTAATCTCTATCTTTAGAAGCTAGTATCTTCATCCCTACAAATCCTTCCAGTAGGATATTATATCAGCGAGACCTTATCATATTAGTTAATCTCAAGATTAAAATAACCAATAAACCACGTTAATGCGCTATCACTAGATAATGCATACCCTATTTCAGAGAATCATTGCATAGAATATTGTTTAATTTTCTTAATATAAAAAAAAAAATATAAATTAGTTTCCTTCATTCAGTCGTCAAAAACTATACTTAGTGAGCAATTTATAAAATTGTATTTGCAAAATTACAAAAAAATTATTATTTTTTTACTACGTTATTTTATCTACCGAGTAAAATTTGTTTGCGAAAATATCCTATATGTTACTTTTTACAATAAATCAAAATATCTTATAATTGCAACTATTTTTTTAATACGATATTTTCTTTTAAATAACTATATTAATTAACACTGTTTTCTTTTTCTAGGGAAGATGACCTAGATGAAAGGTGATTCGTTTGTTTCTTCAGTTGATGAATAATTCAATAAAGCTTGACCACGATTAGAGGGCGTGTATACGTTAGGGGACATAGATTCCCATAATGTTTAAATTGTTTAAAAAGTATACTTTGCATCAATCAAAGCAGTTTTTTATTAATTAATAATTTTTTCTATATTTAATATTTTACGTCAAATACAAAATTAAGAGTTTCACACTACTCAAATTTAGGTTGCACAATATAATTCCTCTGACATTCGTTAGATGCATGTGAAAAGGTAAACTTTATTTTAGTATAATCAATATTAATCATAGTTGAATATGGTTTAATATGGTAAAATATGGTTTAGTATAAATAATGATGTATATAAAAAAATAAAAATGTAAATTAACAATAAAATAAGTGAATATAAATAGGAAATACTAATGCTGATTATCTAAATATTTATAACATTTACATACATTAATTATACATACTCTATAAAACCCGATTAATGCCAATTTGGACTTACGGTATCAAAATCTAGGGTGCTGAAAAAAGTCAAACACAAAATAAATTCTATCCTTCTAGCCCATAACTCTTCGTATAATTACCAGTGCACCAGCTTATATTTCCAACCATAACTACACAATGACAAAACTGCGAAAATTCTATATATACGATTTCGGGATCGAATCATGATTTTTCAACATCCGTCAATCTTAATGGAAAAATACTTCTAAAATGTCCGTCTCGGACGATTAACGACAACATTATTTTCGCTTTATTCAAAAACCTGCGCTATGTATAGGTATAGGTATAGGCATAGCACAACGAATTTTCATTAATGTAAGGTATGTAAGGTTAATTCATTGAGGTAATAGAAGTTGTTATCTACTTAAATCTACCATAGTTAAATTATCTAATATCTACCTAAAAACTGAAATACACATCAATTACCTCCTACTTAACCTCATTTTGAAGTATCTTATTAAGCTTATGGGGTCCGCTATAAAAATTGATATATTTAAAAACAAAATTGTATATAAAAACGTGCTATCTTTATAAATTTAAAATTTCGTACCATATCATATCAATCCCTATCTTTAGATGATAGTATCTTTATCCTTACAAATCCCTTCAGTAGGATATTATTTCACCGGGACCTTATCATAAGGTATGTAAATGAAATTTATGTGAGTAGGCGCAGAGAAATGATTGATGAACAAAATCAAAATGTGAGATTTTAATTGGGTTATTTGAGTATATTGTTAAGAACTATTATTTGAATTGTGATTAACAGCGATAACCGATAAATGTGCTGATTTCTGACAACTGAGCGGTTAAACTATAGGTTTATTATCGGTTAATATTGACTGATCACGATTTAATCCTTGCCTATATCGGACCTAGAGGAAAACACTCTAAACGTTATGTTTTTCTCATTTATTTACACAGTACATAAGTTCCTATAAAAATAATATAAAAATATAAAATGATATTGTAGGAGAAAAACATTTTCGTATCAAATTGTACTGAATTTTTGTAATTTGTAAATATAGATTTGAATTACTTAAAGTGCAACAGGCTTATATTTAAAAGTAAATTACAAGCGTATGTTGTAATAATTCTTTTAGGGCATTCAATCATTATACTACTGATGTTTTTCTATGTTGAAATATCATTTTTCATAAATTTCTTTAAATTGATTTTATTGACATTTTCAGTACCGGCAGCTCGGCAAATTGGTTTTCTATTACAATTACCCAATGTAATAGAAAACGAACGTACATAATCTAAGAAATTATGTACATTTTGACAAATTTTTAATGTTAGACATAGATAAACATACTGAAATAGAAAAAACAAAATGTATATATATATATTATTCACATTAATTATATCGGATTTGTTAAAATAGAGTTACAATCAAATAATAAATGTTCTGGTTTAAAACTTGTATTATTTTGTTATTAATGCTGCCATGGCGCTGAAAAAAAAAAACTTTTCTTAGACCTCGATCGGTTTTTCAAAATTTTCGTTGCGGAGTGAAGTTATTGGTTTATGATCGTCTGTCTTTCAGTATAATCGAAAAATATTTTTGTAACAAAGAAATTATGTTTTCCTACACTGAAGTATTATATTAATAACGATGCTGCGGATTCAGTTGTACTATATTCGCTATGCTTTATAATGTGTTGTTTAGGTGAGATCGTATAATCAATACATAAACAGCGCCGCTACTATCATTGGCCAAACATCAAGTTTATCGTGCGACGCCATTCCGATGGAATGGGAGTCGTACGAGACTGACAGCTCTGGCTACATGTCGCTAGGAGAGGACGGCTGGCAGGGAACCGAGACGTCACAGAAGGTAGACGAGAACTTAACTTATTTTAGCTCATACCAGAAATGACAAGGCTTTAAAGCTCAAACTATAACATTACGCTCAACTTTTTTAATTACAAAGTTCTACTTATAAATAAACTTGTGTAAAAAAATGTCAGGAATTTCTAAGCGGCCTATACTTATTTGTTCGCATGTACCTATAACACTACCAATAATTGCAAATTTCTACTGTTTTATTTAACCAAGGTACAAAAAAAAATATTATAATATTTAAATCATTATTACCGTCAATTTCTCCCATTTTTCCAATGTAATTACACGTTTTGTGAAGATTTTTCAAAATAATTACAAAACCTACAACGATAATTAGAAAATGACCTAATTACCTAATGTACAAACTAGATCCATTATTCTTTCAATAAAGATATAGAAATTAAAAACTAAATTCTGAACTATTAATTAATTAATAAATTTGTAATTTTTTGAACACTGTCAATCTACTACATCCAAATCGTAATAATTTACGTCATAAATTGATGGCTGCAAAAGGTAGACTAATCTTGAAGCGATTTTCAGACGCAGTCGATAAACCTGTGTCAGTACGGTGACTTGGGACACTGCCCGTGGCCCTGCCCATCGACTTCTTGTCAATGCCCAGGTAGCTGTCCAATGGATTGGGAGCCATATGGCGGCAATGATAGTTTTGATAATGGATCAATAGAGTTGGAAGTGCTAATGGACGACTCTCCAGAGGACAGCCAGTCGTCATACTTCTCCGACGAGAGTAGCAGAAGCGTCGAGTTTGTCGGTAATTTAGTGTATTCGATGGCAAATGACGACAACTTGTCCGAAGGACCCAAAGACATGGAATTGGAAAGGTACAGAAAATTTATGCATATTTTGAGCTTGTTTTATTATTCGCACCAATCACCTAGCACCCGAGTCCCTGTTTCATCCTCATCACTCATTATCATTTTCTACGCCAATATTGACACTAAGATATACTCAAAATCAGCTTTTCAATTATTTTTTAAAAGTCTTGAGGCTATTGAAATCAATGCAAAAACGTCTGATAGCACCTAAAATCTCTGGTATGTACAACTTTCGCCAGTACAATGCATTTACCTACAAAATCTAAATTAAATAGACGTTATTATCTACTTAAATCTACCCTAGGCAAATTATCTAATATCTACCTAAAAACTGAAATACACATCAATTACCTCCTACTTAACCTCATTTTGATGTTTCTTATTAAGCCTATGGGGTCCGCCAGAATTATTGATATATTTAAAAAAAAAAATTTTATCTAAAATCCTGCTATCTTTATAAATTTAAAATTTCGTTCCAAATCATAACAATCCCCTTTTTTAGAAGCTACTATCTCCATCTCTACAAATCCCTCCAGTAGGATATTATATCAGCAAGACCTTATCTTTTAAGTTAGTCTCAAGATTTAAATAACCTATAAACCACGTTAAAGAGCAATCACGAGATAATGCATTGCCTATTTCAAAGTGTCATTGCATAAAATATTGTGTAATTATCTTAAGATAAAAAAAAATAAATATTTGTTTTCTGTATTCAGTCGTGAAAAACTATACTTCGTGAGCAAATTATAAAATTGTATTCGCTACATAACATAAATATTGATTTTCTTTTTCTACTTACGTTAGTTTTAGCTACCGAGTAAAATTAATTTGCCAAAATACATTATATATTACGTTTCACAATTCTTCAAATATCCTATGTTTTCATATGTTTTTTTAATACAATATTTTCTTTAATTAACTTTATTGATTAACACTGTTTTCTTTTTCTAGGGAAGATGACCTGGATGAAGGTGATTCGTTTGTTTCTTCTGTTGATGAATAATTTAATAAAGCATGCACACGATCAGAGTGCTTGCATACGTTAGGGGACATAGATCCCCATACGTGGGCATGCAGCTGGTTGTGTTATCTGTGAAATTCCATCTTATGATATTTGTTGCTTATTTATTATGAAAATTTCAATTTAAATATGTCATTATTAATGAAGCACGTTACACGAAGTTGAGTTACCATAAGATGCTACAGGAAAAGGTTTTTGTTTTCGTTGAATAAAGTATATCTACTTCCATACAAATTTGTACATCAAGGCTTCTCCATACCGCACCCTTATTTCCTTAAAACGACCATAACAGATGATGAAAATAAAGGTTCTCTTAGAAGATCAGATTCAACAATGTAAAAATGTTTAAATTGATAAACAAGTATACTTTTCATCAATAAAAGCAGTTTCTTAATTCTTTAATAATTTTTTCTATATTTAATATTGTACGTCAAATACAAAATTAAGAGTTTCACACTACTCAAATATAGTAGGCACAATATAATTACTCTGATATTCGTTACATCCAAGTTGAATTACAATGAAGAATATAATTGAGCAACAAATGCTGTTATTCGCTGTGCAATCTAAAAAGATTAAGATACTTTTCGAGTTCATAATAGTTAGCTCTAGACACATGTCGCTGGGTGAGGACGGTTGGCAGGGAACCGCGACGTCACGGAAGGTAGACGAGAATTTATATTATTATGTCTAATACGCGAAATGATAAGGCTATAAACTATAACTTTAAGCTCATCTTTTTTTATCTACAAAGTTTAATATATAATTTATCTTGTGTAGATAAGTGTCTGGAATTTCCAATCAGCCAATTCTTTTTTGGTCGCATAAAGCTCTAAATTGCAAATTTCTACTATTTTATTTAACCAAGGTAGAAAAAAATAAAAATTAATAATATTGAAATCATTATGGCCGAAAATTTTTCCGATTTTTCTAATGTATTTACACTTTTTTTCAATGTTTTTCAAAATAATTAGACAAACAACAACAATAATTAGTAAATGACCTTATTATTATATCAACTAGTTCTACTTTTCATTCAATAAGATTTAGAAATTAAAACACTATATTCTAAACTATTATACGACAGTTTAAAAACACCTTAGATATATTTGGGCAGACGAAAATTCGTAAAAAAATTAATAAATTTGTAATTTATTGTACACTGATCTACAAAATCTAATAGTGTAATAATTAATGTCGTGAATTGATGGCTTAAATGGTAGATTAATTTAAGCTTCATGAAACGATTTTCAGACGCAGTCGATAAACCTGTGTCAGTATGGTGACTTGGGATACTGCCCGTTGAGTTCATGTCAATGCCCGGGGAGTTGTCCTATGGACTGGCAACCATATGGCGAGGTTGAAAGTTTGGGTCATAGACCAATAACGACAGAGCAAGGTATAGACGACTTTCTTGATTTCGGCGAGTGGTCGTACTATAATCCGGCCTAATTTGTGGTTGTGTCGAGATTCTCAGTACTCGATGGCGAACCATTGTAACTGTCCTAAGGTTCCAAGGAAATGGATTTGGAAAAAGTATAAAATAACATTAAAATTGAAATATGCTTGTTTTATGATGCTTCCTCAATACTCTAACTACTCGTATGTAGGTGTCCATTATGGTCAATTTCCGCTAGTATAATAATCTTACCTACATAATCTAAATTAAATAGACGTTTCTACCAATTTATATCTACCGTAGAAAGATTTTCTAATTTCTACTTCTATTCAGAAATACACCTACATGAACAACTTCTTATACTCATTTTGATGTACGGTGTTATGCCTACGGGGACGGCCAGAAAAACTAATATATAAACATATATGAAAAAATACATTTTTTTATCTAAAATTCATAAATACCCTCGAAAATACTCTTTATGTTACTTTTTACAATTTGTCAAAATATCTATTAATGTTCTGGTTTAATAGTTGATTTATTCTGTTATTAATGTTGCCTTGACACTAACAAAAAAAAATATTTTTTTTCTTTTACATCAATCGTCTTTTCAATAATTTCCTTGCGGAGTGATATTATTGGTTTTTGATCGTTGTGTTTTTCAGTATACTTAAACAATATTTTTCTAACAGAAAAATTATGTTTTCCTACACTGAAGTAATGTCTTATTAACGATGCTGAGGATTCAGTTTTACTATAATTGCTATGCTTTATGATATGTTGTTTAGGTGAGATCTTTTGATCAATATATAAATAGTGCCGCATTTATCGTCGGTCAATATTCAAGTTCATCGTGCGACGACATCCCGATGGAATGGGAATCGTACGAGACCAACAGCTCTGGCTACAGGTCGCTGGGTGAGCATGGCTGGCAAGGACCCGTGACGTCACGGAAGGTAGATGAAAATTTAACTTATTTTGCTCATACCCGAAATGACAAGGCGCTATAGCTCTTACTATAACATAACACTTAACTTTTTTTAACTACAGAATTCTACTTATAATAAACCTAGTGTAGAAAAATGTCAGGAATTTCCAAGCGGCCTATACTTTTTTGTTCGCATGTACCTATTAAACTACCTAAAATTTGTAAACTTCTACTGTTTTTTTAACCAAGGTACATGAAAAAAAAAAAATTAATAATATTTAATTCATTTTTGCCATTAATTTTTACCGTTTTTCCAATGTATATTCATGTATGTTTTTTACGGTGTTCACGTTTTTCCAAAATTGATTGAATAACTAAACAATAATTCAGAAATTACCTTTTTAATGTACCAATTAGGATCAAATTCTTTCAATAAAGGTGCAGAATAAAATCACTATAGTTTATTATATGACAATTCAATAACGCCATAGATTTATTTGCGAAGACAAAAATTCGTAATTAATTAATACATTTGTAATTTTTTGGACACTGTAAATCTACTACTTACAATAGTGTAATAATTATCTTCGTTAATTAAAAACTGCAAGAGGTGGACTAATCTGATCATGGAACAATTTTAAGACGCAGTCGATAAACCCGTGCCCGTACGAACACTTAGGGCAATGCCCGTGGCCTTGTGCAACGACTTCTTGTCAATGCCCGGGAAGTTGCCCAATGGATTGGGAGCCGTATGGAAACGATGAAAGTATTGATCAGAATTCAATGGAGTTAGAAGATAAGGAGGACGACAGTCTAGTGGCAAGCGAGTCGTCATACTACTCCGACGAAAGTAGTGGAAGTGTCGAATTTGTCGGCAATTTACAGTATTCTATGGCTAACGACGACAACTTATCCGAAGGACCCAAGGATATGGAATTGGAAAGGTACAGAAAAACTATGGTCATATCAAAATATAATTGTTTTATTCTCCTCCCCAATCACCTAGCACCCGAGGCCCTCTTGCATCCTCC
Organism: Tuberolachnus salignus; assembly: GCA_956483605.1. Lineage (NCBI taxonomy): Eukaryota > Metazoa > Arthropoda > Insecta > Hemiptera > Aphididae > Tuberolachnus > Tuberolachnus salignus. The sequence goes on from OY101437.1 coordinate 16,053,858, forward strand.
ACACTCTTTATCATTTACTCACAGAATCAACGGCCCATTCAGAAACACATTGGCAGAATATGCTTAGGACTAAGAGATTTTCTCCACCAATATTGACACTACGATAAAATTAAAAGAAATAAAGTTTTTGTTTATATTTTAAGAGTTCTTATTGGGACATCATAATAAATGCAATAACTTCTTTTGGCACTACTTATATTCTCTGATATGAATAACTTTCGCCAGTATAATAAGCTTATCTCTAGAATCTAAATGAAATAGTGGTTTTCACCTACTCAAATCTACTCTAGGTTAATTATATAATATCTCTCTAAACACTAAAATACACATCCATTACCTCCTTCTTACTTTACCCTATTTTGATATATTTTATTTAGCCTAAGTGAGCCGCCAGAAAATTTAATATATAAAAAAAAAAAATTTTATCTAAAATCCCAATATCTTTAAAGATTTTAAATTTCGTTCCAAATCATAATAATCCCCATTTTTAGATGCTAGTATCATTATCCCTTCAAATCCCTGCAGTAGGATATCATATCCGCGATACCTTATTATTTATGTTAATCTCAAGATTTTAATAACTTAAAAACCACGCTAAAGAGCTATCATTGGATTATTCATCCCGTATTTCAAAGAGTCATTTCATAATTGATTGTGTAATTAACTGAATATCAAAAAAATTATATATTTGTTCGGCGTTCAGTCGCGAGTATAAATAATGCGTGAGTTATTTATAAAATTGCATTTTAAACATTACAAAAAAATTATTATTTCTTTACTACGTTAATTTTAACTACCGAGTAAAATTTGTTTGCGAAAATACCCTATATATTACTTTTCACAATTATTCAAATTATATTATGTTTTCAAATGTTTTTTGAATACAATTTTTTTAATATATGACCTTTATTAATTAACACTATTTTTTTTTCTAGGGAGGATGACCTGGATGATGGCGATTCGTTTGTTTCATCTGATTAATCATATAATAAACATTGCGCACGACCAGAGTGCGGTCATACGTTAGGGGACATAGATCTCCATACGTGGGTACGCTTCTGGTTGTGTTAACTGTTAAATTCAATCTTATCAAATATGTTGCTCATTTATTATGAAAATGAAAATAAGTATATGTCAATATTAATGATGAATTGTACACGATTTTGAGTAGTCTTACTTATGATGCAACAGGTTAAATATGTCTCTTTTTATTAAGTAAAATATATCTACATCCATACAAATCTGTATATCATGTTCCATCACACACCGTTATTATTTGATTATAACGACCTTAGTTCTTTTATTAGTTCATTTTTAACAACGTAAAACTGTTTGAATTGTTCAACATGTATACTTTGCATCATTCAAGACAGAATTTTTATAATTTAATATTTTTTTCTATATTTAAAATTGTTCGTCAAATACAAAATTAAAAGTTTCACACTACTCATATATATTTGGCTTAATAAAATTACGCTGATATTCATATCATGCATGTGAAAAGATAAACATTTTTTTAGTATGATCAATATTAATCATAGTTGAATATGGTTTAATATTATTGTATAATATGGTTTAGTAAAAATACAGAGTATATATAAAAAAAAAAAATGGAAATTAACAATAAAATAAGTGAATATAAATAGGAAATTGTAATGCTGATTATCTAAATATTTATAACATTTACATACATGAATTAAACATACTCTATAAAACCCGCTTAATGCTAATTTGGACTTACGGCATCCAAATCTAGGGTGCTGAAAAAAATCAAACACAAACAAAATTCTATCCTTTTAGCCCATAACTCTTCGTATTATTAACAGTGCACCAGCTTATATTTCCAACCATAACTACACACTGACTTAGTAATTATCACAGTTGACAAAACTGCGAAAATCTTATATATACGATTTTGGGCTCGACTGGAAAACCATGATTTTCCAACATCCGCCAATCTTAATGGAAAAATACTACATTCGTCAGTTTTAAATACCCCTTCATTCAAACCATAAACATTAATCCATGAATGAGGATTCATTTTTCCAAGCAGTTTTATATCTTACATACAATTTATAAATAGCATATACAATTTCAACCGAGCTATGATAACACAAGTAATTACAGAATAATGTAGGTAATAGAGCTCTACTACGTAGAGGATAGTGTTATTAGTAATGGAAGCAGATATGAGCGTGGGCTGATAAGAGAATGAGCAGATAACGGCATGATTAAAAAGTAATGAGTAGTGGTAATATCAATTCACTATGTTGACGAACTTAGGTTGGGTTAGGTTTGACCGCCGCCGCGACGTAACGGATTCAGTTGTGGTTAGCCTTTAGCATGGGGTTTGGTGCGTGGGTGTTCATGCAAATTCTTTTTTATACTATTCATATAAATTTTTTTCTCCATCTCCCATAATTAATAAAATTGATCACAATACTGACCACTAAAATTAAAAAGACAAATTTAGACTAAATGCATTTTTGAAACGATAAAAGAATGGATCTAGCTGTGTATCTATCAGTATATACAAAAATAGAGAATACGATATAAAGTGGAAATAAAAGAACATTTTTAATGAAAAGACCTGCCACATTTAAACGAATTCATCATAAGATTTTCTATGTGGTTACAATAAAGATATTATATCGTATTTTTTCCTTAAAAATATTATTTTTCCTAAGGATACCATAAAAACTAAAGTCCTCCCCAATTTTTTTTTTTTTTGATTTATGTATAGCTTCAGAAACTAAGAAAAAACTACATATTAAGTGTGTAAACCAGCGATTAAATACAACAAATTAAAATATATCTAAAAATAAAAATAAAAAAATTGTATAAAATCACAACAAGCATCGACCACGTATAATAAATATTTAGTGGTATTAGGGTGTTTTTTTTTTTAATCAAATTAAATTATATCTAAATTGCTATAATATTTTCCGTTTAATATATATATATGTTCTGGTTTAATAGTTGTTTTTTTCTGTTATTAGTGTTGCCATGTAACTAAATTATAATTTATCTTAGGCTTCGATCGGCGTTTTATAAATATCGTCGCAGAGTGAAATTATTGGTTTATGATCGTCTGTTTTTCAGTATACTCGAACATTATTTTTCTAACAGAAAAATTATGTTTTCCTACTCTGAAGTAATGTCATATTAACGGTGCTGCGGATTCAGTTTTAATATAATAACTATGCTTTATAATATGTTGTTTAGGTGAGATCTTTGATCAATATATAAATGGCGCCGCTGTCATCGTCGCTCAGTTCTCAAGTTCACCGTGCGAAGACATCCCGATGGAATGGGAGTCGTACGAGACAGACAGCTCTGGCTACATTTCGCTGTATAGAAAGGCTGTCAGGGACTTGAGATGTCACGAAAGGTAGACGAGAATTAAAATATTATAGCCCATAGTCGAAATGACAAGGCTATAAAGCTCTTACTAAAATATTATGTTCAACTTTTTTTAACTACAAAATTTTACTTATAATTTAATTTTTGTAGTAAAATATCATGAATTTTCAATCGGCTTATACTATTTGGTTCGCATAAACTTATAAATTGCAAATTTCTACTGTTTTATATAACTAAGGAACATGAAAACAAAAATTAATTTTATTGAAATCATTATTGCCTTCAATTTTAATAATAATAATAATAATAAGAAAAACGTCATCGATAATTCAAAAATAACCTTTTTAATGTACCAACTAGATCCACCATTTTTTCCATAATGGTGCAGAATTTAAAACACTAATGTCTATTATACAAAAATTAATAACGCCTTAGATACAAATATTTGTAAATAATTAATACAATTGTAATATTTTAAACACTATAAATCTAATAATCCCAATAGTTTAATAATTAACGTCGTTAATTGACAGCTGCAATTGGTAGACTAATCTTAGCTTCATGAAACAATTTTCTGACGCCGTTGATAAACCAGTGCCCGTACGGAGACTTGGGGCACTGCCCGTGGCCATGCGCAACGACTTCTTGTCAATGCCCGGGGAGCTGCCCAATGGATTGGCAGCCGTATGGCCACGATGACAGTTTGAATAATGATTTAAGATGAGGAAGATGACAGTCTAGAGGCAAGCGAGTCGTCATACTACTCCGACGAGTTTAGTGGAAGTGTCGAGTTTGTCGGCAATTTAGAGTACTCTATGGCAATCGACGACAACTTGTCCGAAGGACCTAAAGACATGGAATTGGAAAGGTACAGAATAATTATATCCATATTAAAATAGGCTTGTTTTATTATTCACAACAATCACCTAGCACCCGAGCCCCAATACATCCTCATCACTCGTTATTTTTTACTGAGCAAATCAATCTGCCAATGCAGATACGCAGTTTATTCGTAAAAAAAAAGCTGCGTGTGCAATATATAAAATTGTATTTAAAATATTACAAAAAAATCTTTTTTCTACTACGATAGTTATAGGTACGGAGTAAAGTTGTTTTGCGAAAATACCTTGCATAATACTTTTTACAATTATTGAAAATATCTTATGTATTCATACGATTATTGAATACAATTTTTTTTATATATAGCTTTTATTAATTAACACAATTTTTTTTTCTAGAGAAGATGACCTGGATGATGGCAATTCTTTTGGTTCTTCTGTCGATTAGTAATAAAAATAATATTGAACACGACCAGAGTGCTTGTAAATCTTAGGGGGCATAGATCCATATACGTGGGCACGCTTCTATTTGTGTTTTTAGTGAAAATAAATCTTATTATGTTGCTTATATATTATGAAAATAACAACTTAAAACTGTCAATATTAATAAAGCACGGAACACGAAGTTGAGTTAGCTTACTTAAGATGCTACAGGAAAAGGTTTCTGTTTTAGTTGAATTAAGTATATCTATATCTATACAAATCTGTATATCCATTTCGAGGCACACTTCGTTATTATTTGATTATAACGACATTAGTTCTTTAAGTAGTTCAATTTTAACAATTTAAATTTTATAACAAGTATACTTTGCATCATTCAAAAAGATTTTCAATTCTTTAATATTCATTCTATATTTAATATTATACGTCAAATACAATATTATGAGTTTCACTCTACACAAATATATTTGGCTTAATATAATTCCGCAGACATTCAGTACATCCAAGTTTAATTACAATGAGGAATACAATTTGGCAACAAATGCTGTTAATCACTGTGCAAGCATATGAGATTAAGATACTTTTCGAGTACATAATTTTAGTATGAAATGATCAATTCATGTGCCCTAGAGCACTTTATCGACTGGAAATGCTAACTGTACTCGACAATCCAATCCATAACCCTCCGTCTCCTAACATCTGCCCTGTGGTACGTTTCTAATTATTCAATTCACAATGACCTCAACATTGAAAACATTAATACAGTTGCTCACTTTCACTACACAAAATTCCACTTTAATTAATCGACCATTTCATCCTACTCATTGCCACTTAAGGTAGCGTATATTACCCGATAATCTTCCATGGCATTTGAATAGTCGATGGTTTAGAGATACATTGAATTCAGTCATGAATCCTAATCATTTAAATATTGTACATTAAACTCCTGACAGTACTGTCATTGGATAGCTTCCCATTACAAAATTATTTATGCTATGTAATCATTTTGTAATTATCCTATTTGTATATTGTAGAAACGCTATAGATTGCAATTTTTCATTAAGGTATTAGGAAAAAAAAGATAAAAACTATAAAACTTTAAAAAAAAACTTTTTTTTTAGTAAGATCATATTTATATACAATATTAATCATAGTTGAACATAGTTTAATATGGCATAATATAGTTTAGTATAAATACAAAGTATAAAAAAAAATTAATGCAAATTAGCTATAAAATAAGTGAACATAAAGAAAAAATTGTAGTGCTGATTATCTTGATATTTATAACATTAATATTATACAATTTTAAATGAAAAATAAGTATTACTTGGAAAGTAAAAAATTATTTTGTATAAGTTTGTGTTGCGCGATATATACAAACGCATATAAATATATTATCAACATATAATTTCAAAATAATTTTTATTTAGTATTAATTTCTACCTTAACTAATTAACCTAACCTAACCTTTTTTCGATAGGTACTGGAAATACAATTGCAAATAAATATATTATGTAAACATAGGTTAATTAAACTGAATTTAAATTTATAAAAAAAAATTACTTTTATCCTATTAATTGTTATAAAAAATAAATCATAATATAGTCTTACATTCAAGGACCAAAGATTAGAAAACAATAGCAAAGAATTTACAAAAAAATGGTAAAATAGATTTATGCGGACAGCAAACTTTCATGTGCTCGTCCAAAGATTGTAAAACGTGGTAAAGCATTTTTTACAAATAAGAAGTCTACTTCCAAGTACCTATTTTTCTGTGAGCCCGTCAAACGAGATAAAATTTCTACAAATGCGTAATAGTTTTTACTGCCTTGTGTATCGAGTAACTGATCGATGTGGTCGTATTTTTCAACATCCGCCACTATAATGAAAACATACTACATTCGCCAATATTTAATAGCCTTTCATTCACACAGTGAACATTGTATTTTAATCCATGTATGAATACTAATTATTCAAACAGTTTTATCATAAACATACAATTTATAAATAGCATTTACTATTTCGTTCGAGCTATGATAACATAGGTAACAACAGAATAACGTAGGTAAAAGAGCTCTACTACGTAGACGATAGTGTTATCAGTAATGGAAGACCTGCCAAATTTTCACGATTTTCATCTTAAGTTATTCTAAGTGGTCACAAAAAAGCTATTATATCGTATTTTTTTCTTAAAAATATTATTTATCTTAAGGATATCGTAGATAGAAACTAATGACCTCCCCAATTTTTTTTTTCTTTGATTCATGTTTAGCATCAGAAAATAAGAAAAAACTACATATAGAACGTGCAATCCGGCTTTGAAGCACAATAAATTGAAATTTATAATAACTAAGAACACATCTATCACCGAACTCTAATAATAAGTCTGGTGGTGTAGTCGTTCCTTATATTTCTACTTAAAAAAAATTATATATTATTTACTTAAATTGTTTTACCTTCAAAAAATAATTGTTCTGGTTTAATAGTTGTTTTATTTTGTTATTAATGTTGCTATGGCCCTAAAAAAAAAAAAAATTTCTTAGTCCTTGATCATATTTTCCTAATTTTCGTTGCGGTGTGATGTTATTGGTTTATGATCGTCTGTCTTTTAGTATACTCGAAGAATATATTTGTAACAGAGAAAATATGTTTTCCAACACTGAAGTAATGTCTTATTAATGGTACTGCGGATTCAGTTTTACTTTAATTTCAATGCTTTACGATATGATTTTTAGGTAAGATCCTATGATCAATATATAAATGGCTCTTCTGTCAACGTCGGTCAATTCTCGAGTTCATCGTGCGATGACATTCCAATGGAATGGGAATCGTACGAGACTGACAGTTCTGGCTACAAGTCGCTTGGTGAGGACTGTTGGCAGGGACCCGAGACGTCATTGAAGGTAGACGAGAATTTTAGCTTTTTTGGTCCATACTTGAATTAACCCATGTTAATTGTGGGTATAATGGCTATAATGCTCTTACTATTACAGAACACTCCTACTTTTTTTAACTACAAAGTTCTACTTATAATAAACCTAGTGTAGAAAAATGACAGAAATTTATATTTAGACAATAGTTTTTTTTTCGCCTTAAACTACCTAAAAATTGTAAACTTCTACTGTTTTTGTTTAACCAAGGTACATGAAAAAATAAAAATTAATAATAGTTATATCATTATTGCCATCAATTTTTACCGTTTTTCCAGTGTATATGGTTTTTCACGTTTTTTCAAGTTTTTTTTTAAATTGTTAGAAACTACAACAATAATTCAGATAAATAATCTTTTTAATGTACCAACTAGGACCAAATTCTGTCATTAATGGTGCAGAATTAAAATCCTTAAAGTCTAGAATTATAGAACAATTTTATAACGCCTTAGAGAAATATGCGAAGAATAAAATTCTTAATTAATTAATAAATTTGTAATTTTTAAACAATGTAAATCTACTACATCCAATTGTGTAATAATTAACGTCGTCAATTGACAGCTGCAAGTTGTAGACTAATCTTAGCTTCATGAAACAATATTCAGACGCAGTCAATTAACCGTTGTCCGTACGAAGAATTAGAGTACTGCCCGTGGCCTTGCGCAACGACTTCTTGTCAATGCCCGGGAAGTTGCCCAATGGATTGGGAACCGTATGGCGTCGATGAAAGTTATCATCATGATTCTATGGAGTTAGGAGATAAGGAGGACGACAGTCTAGTGGCAAGCGAGTCGTCATACTACTCCGACGAGAGTAGTGGTAGTGTCGAGTTTGTCGGTAAATTAGAATACTCTATGGCAAACGACGACAACTTGTCCGAAGGTCCCATGGACATGGTATTGGAAAGGTACAGAAAACTACGCTCATATCAAAATATGATTGTTTTATTATTCATACCAATCATCTAGCACCTAAGCCCCTGTTGCATCCTTATCACTCTTTATCATTTACTCAGCGAATCAACCAGCCCATGCAGATACACAGGGAGCTGAATATGCTTAGGATTAAGAGATTTTCTCCACCAATATTGACACTAGGATAGACTCAAAATCAAATTATGATTATTTTTTCGTAGTCATTAGGGTATCAAAATCAATGCAAAAACTTCTGTTAGCACCTGAAATCTCCGGTATGGACAGCATTCGCCACTACAATGCAATTACCTAAAAAATCTAAATTAAATAGACTAATATAATTTACTATAATCTACCCAAGGCAAATTATCTTATATCTACCTATAAACTGAAATACACATCCAATACCTCCTATTTAACCTCATTTTGATGTATCGTACTAAGACTATGGGGTTGTCCAGAAAAATTGAAATATATAAAAAAAAATTTTTATATAAAATCCTGCTATCTATATAAATATAAATTTCTTTCCAAATCATATCAATCCTCTTTTTTAGATGCTAGTATCTTCATCCCTACAAATCCCCCCAGTAGGATATTATATCAGCGAGAACTTATCATATAAGTTTATCTCAAGATTTAAATAACCTATAAACCACGATAAAGCGCTATTAATGTATAATGCATCCCCTATTTCAAAGTGTCATTCCATAGAATATTATGTAATTATCTTAATATAAAAAAAAAAAAAAAACATATAATTGTTTTCTGCATTCAGTCTTGAAAAACTAAACTTCGTAGGAATTTATAAGATTGTATTTGCAACATTACAAAAAAATTATTATTTTATAACTGCGTTATTTTATCTACCGAGTAAAATTTTTTGCGAAAATACGCTAAATGTTACTTTTTGCAATTAATCAAAATATCTTATGGTTGCAAATGTTTTTTTAATACATTATTTTCTTTAAATTAACTTTATTGATTAACACTGTTTTCTTTTTCTAGGGAAGACGACCTGGATGAAGGTGATTCGTTCGTTTCTTCTGTTGATGAATAATTAAATAAAGCTTGCACACGATCAGAGGGCGTGCATACGTTAGGGGACATAGATCCCCATACGTGGGCATGCAACTGGTTGTGTTATATTTGAAATTCTATCTTATGATATATTTTGCTTATTTATTATGAAAATGTCAATTTAAATATGTCAATATTAATGAAGCACAGTACTCGAATTGAGTTGCCTTACATAAGATGATACAGGAAAAGTTTTCTGTTTTCGTTGAATAAAGTATATCTACATCTATACAAATTTGAACATCATGGCTTCTGCACACCGCACCCTTATTTCCTTAAAACGACCATAACATATGATGAAAATAAAGGTTCTCTTAGTAGTTCAGATTTAACAATGTAAAAGTGTTTAAATTGTTTAACAAGTATACTTTGCATCAGTTAATATATAATATGTTTAATATTGTACGTCATATACAAAATTAAGAATTTTACACTACTCATATATATTTGGCAGAATATAATTAACGCTGACATTCATTACATTCATTCATTACATCCAAGTTTAATTACAATGAGGAATACAATTTGGCAACAAATGCTGTTATTCGCTGTACAAGCTAATGAGTTGAAGATACTTTAAGAGTGCATAATAGTAGTATGAAACGATCATTTAATGTGCCCTCATGCACTTCGTCGCCTAACCGTAGGCTAACCGTACCCGACAATCAAATCCATAGCCCTCTTTTTTCTAATAGCTGCCCCGTGGTACGTTTCTAATATTTTAATTCACAAAGAACATAACATTGAAACCTTATAAGCAGTTGCTCACTTCTACTAAACAAATTTCCACTTTAAATTAATCGACTATTTCATCACACTGATTGCCAATCAAAGTAGCGTAACATACCCGGTTATCAACCCTGGCAATTGAAAAGACGTTAGTGCAGAGACCAATTTCATCCCGTCTCTTAAATATATAATTTTCATTTAAATATTATACAATTAACTCCTTACGATTCTGACATTAGAGAGCTTCCCTTCAAAAAATTATTCATGGTTTGTAAATATAATGTAATTAACCTATTTATTTGTTGTACAAACGCTACAGATTGTAAATATTCACTGTTTTTTTTTATTAAAAAAATAAAAAAAGATAAAGTTTTTTATAGTTTGAACAATATTATTTATTGTTGATTATGCTTTGTTATGGTATAATATGGTTTAGTAAAAAAAAAAAAATGTAAATTAACAATACAATTTTAGTGTTAATTATCATAATTTTTATAACATTGATATTATAAAAATATACATACTCTATAGAATCCTTTTAATGCCAATTTGGACTTATGGCATCCAAATCTGGGGTGCTGCCAAAAAATCATACACAAAGAAATTTTTATCCTTCTAGTCCATAACTGTGTTAACAGTAACGGAAGCAGATATGAGAGTGAGCTGTTAAGAGAATAAGCAGACAACAGTATGATTAAAAAGTAATGAGTGGTGGTTATATAGATTCGCTACGTTGACGAAATTAAGTTAGGTTAGTCCGCCGCCGCGACAGAACGGATTTAAGGGTGGTTAGCTTTTAGCGTGTGGTGATGTGCGAGGTGCTTATGCAATGTCCTTTTCAAACTACTCATAAAAATTATTTGCTCCATTACCAATAGTTAATAAATTCGATCACAATTTTGACCACTTAAAGTAATGAGAAAAATTTAGACTAGATGCATTTTTGAAACGATGTAAGAATGGATCAGTATAGGCAGTGTATTTATCAGTATATACAAGAATAGAGAATACTATATAAAGTGGTAAGCAGTTAGTGTTAGCAAAAAAGCTATTATATTGTATTTTTCCCTAAGGTATTTTATTTATCCTAATAATATCGTAGATAAAAACTAAAGTCATCCCCAATTATTTTTTTTTTTTTGATTTATGTATAGATTCAAAAAATAAAGAAAAAACAACGTATGGAGTGTGTTAACTTGCGATTAAACACAACAAATTGATATATATTTAAAAATAAATATAAAGAATAGTATAAAATGATAAGCATCGACCACGTATAATAAATATTTAGTGGTATAGGGGTGTTTTTTTTTATTCAATTTAAATAATATCTAATTTGCTATAATAGTGTTCCATGCAAAATATAAATGTTCTGGTTTAATTGTTGTTTTATTTTGTTATAAATGTTGCTATGGCACTGAAAAAAAATATTTTTTTTCTTGTGCCTCGATCGTCTTTTCAATAATTTCCTTGCGGAGTAATATTTTTGATTTGTGATCGGACTGTTTTTTTTGGAATCGAACAATTTTTTTCTAAAGGAAAATTATGTTTTCCTACACTGAAGTAATGTCTTATTAACAGTGCTGCGGATTCAGTTTTTCTATATATGCTATGCTTTATGATATGTTGTTTAGGTGAGATCTCTTGATCAATATATAAATGGAACCGCTGTCATCGTCAGTCAGTTTCAAGGCTCAAGTTCATCGTGCGAAGGCATTCCGATGGAATGGGAATCGTACGAGACCGAAAGCTTTGGTTACATGTCGATGGGCGAGGACAACTGGCAGGGACCTGATACATCACGGAAGGTAGACTAGAATTTAAATTATTATGGCCCATACCCGAAATGACAAGAAAATATAGCTATAACTTTACATTACGCTCAAATTTTTTTTAACTACTAAGATCTACTTCTAATTAAACTTGTGTAGACAAATATCATGAATCTTCAATCAGCTAATACTTTTTTGTATGAATGTCCATATAAAACTACCTGTAAATTGCAAAATTTCTTCTATTTTATTTTTAATGGAGGTATAAGAAAAAGAAAAAAATTATAATATCTAAATTGTTATAGCAATCAATTTTTTATGTTTTTACAATATATATTCACGGTTTTTGAAAATTATTAGAAAATAACAACTACTAATTTAAAATGACTTTTTAATCTACCAATTAGATCCACCGTTCTTTTAATAATGATGCAGAATTTAAAACAATAAATTCTAATATACGACAATTTTATAACGCTTTAGATATATTTGCGCAGACAAAAATTCGTAAATAATTAATAAAATTGTAATATTTTAGACACTATAATAAATTTTCTAAACCCAATACTGTAATAATTAACGCTGTGAATTAACGTCTGCATGTGGTAGGCTAATCTGAGCATCATGAAAAAATTTTCAGGCGCAATCGATTAACCTGTGCCCGTACGGAGACTTAGGGCACTGCCCGTGGCCATGCGCAACGACTGCTTGTCAATGCCCGGGTAGCTGCCCAATGGATTGGGAGCCGTATGGGGACGATGACAGGTTGAATAATGATTCAATGGAGTTAGATGAGAAGGTTGATGACTGTCTAGAGGCAAGTGAGTCGTCATACTACTCCGACGAGAGTAGTGGAAGTGTCGAATTTGTCGGCAATTTAAAGTATTCTATGGCTAACGACGACAACTTATCCGAAGGACCCAAGGATATGGAATTGGAAAGGTACAGAATAACTATACTCATATCAAAATAGGCTTAATTTATTATCTACACCATACATCTAGCACCAGAGCACCTGTTGCATCCTCAACACTCATTATCATTTACTGAGCGAATCAACCCGCCCATGCAGATACACAGTTCATTCGTGAAAGAAAAAGCAGCGTGACAATATATAAAATTGCATTTGCTACATTATAAAAAAATTTCTTAATTCCACTACGATAGTTTTAGGTACGAAGTAAAATTGTTATGCGAAAATACCTTACTTTTTACAATTATTCAAAATATCTAATGGTTTTAAATGTTTTTTAAATACAATTTTTTTTATGTATGACATTTATTAAATAACACTATTTTCTTTTTCTAGGGATGATGACCTGGATGATGGCGATTCGTTTGTTTCTTCCGTCGATTAGTCATTAAATATATATTGAACACGACCAGAGTGCTTGTATACGTTAGGGGACATTGATCCCCATACGTAGGCATGCTTCTGGTTGTGTTATTTGTGAAATTAAATCTTATAATTTTGCTTATTATTATAAAAATTACAATTTAAAACTGTCAATATTAATGAAGCACGGTACACGAAGTTGAGTTGGCTTACTTAAGATGCTACAGGAAAATGTTTTGTTTTAGTTGAATAATGTATACCTACATCTATACAAATCTTTATATCAAGTTTGAGCAACACCTTGTTATTATTTGATTATAACGACTTAGTTCTGTTAATAGTTCAATTTTAACAATGTAAAACTGTTAGAATATTTTAACAAGTATACTTTGCATCATTCATAACAGATTTTCAATTCTTTAATATTCTTTTCTATATTTAATATTACAATATTTACAATATTATACATTAAACTCCTGACGGTACTCTCATTGGAGAGCTTCCCTTTACAATATTATTCATGTTATGTAAATATTCTGTACTTATCCTTTTTGCTTGTTGTACAAACGCTACTTATTGTAAATTTTCATTGTTTTTTTGTATTTAACAGAAAACAAATTTAATAAAAGATACTTGGAAAGTAAAAAATTATTGTGTATTAATTTGTGTTGTGCGATGTATACAAACGCATATAAATATATTATCAACAAATAGTTTCAAAATAATTTTTATGTAGTATTAATTTCTAAATAATATTTTTTTTCGATAAGTACTGGAAACACATTTGCAAATACATATAAATTTGTAAACATAATGTAAGAATATATTTTAATTTATAAAAAAAATGAATTATATGCTATTCGTAATAGTTTACACTGCCTTGTGTATCGAGTAACAGTTCAAAGTGGTCGAACTTTTCAACATGTGCCACTATAAAAAAAAACACTACATTTGCTAATTTTTAAGAGCTATTCATAACGTTTCGACTAAGGGATTTTGCCCATCAATATTGACACTACGATAGACTCAAAATCAACTTTTAGATTACTTATTCATTATTGGAGTATCAAAATCAATGCAAAACTTCTGTTAGCATCTAAAATCTCTGGTATGGATAACATTCGCCAGTGCAATGCACTTACCTACAATATCTAAATTAATAGAAGTTTTTATCTACTCAAATCTACCCTAGGCAAATTATCTAATATCTACCTAAAAACTGAAATACACATCAATTATCTCTTACTTAACCTCATTTTGATGTATCTTATTAAGCCTATGGGGTCCACCAGAAAAATTGATATATTTAAAAAAAAAAATTTTATATAAAATCCAGCTATCTTTATAAGTTTATAATTTCGTTCCAAATCATATCAATCCCTTTCTTTAGGAGATAGTATCTTTATCCTTACAAATCCCTTCATTAGGATATAATTTCAGCGAGACCTTATCATTTAAGTTAATCTCAAGATTTAAAAAACCTTTTTTTTGGTTTCTGTACCGGCTATACATCCGCCCCCCGGATCCGCCGTTAGGCTTTACAACGAGGGGCGGATCGCCATCATTTATTTATATGAAAAAAAATTTATAAATAAATACATGTGTTTTAAAATCCCGTTTTCCCCTGTGGGCGGGGTGAGATCACATTTAGTTAAACCAACGCGTTATAGGCAGCAGCTGGGCTGAGACCCGCATACTGCTCATACATTCTCGAGAGTAGGGGGAGAGTTTGCTGCATCCTTTTCGCCGGCAGCGACTGGCTTCCCGCTATTCTACTTGGCGCGCTGCGTCCTTTGGCCGACTACCTTACCGCGCAATTAAAATTTTTTCTAACGATTATAAAACGTGGTAAAGCATTTTTTACAAACAAAAAGTTCACTGCTAAGTATTCTTTGCATCAATCAAAGCAGATTTTAAATACTCTAATATTTTTTTCTATATTTAATATTGTACGTCATATACAAAATTAGGAATTTCACAATACTCAAATATATTTTGCACAATATAATTACGCTGACATTCATTACATCCAAGTTTAATTACCATGAAAAATACAATTTAGTAACAAATGCTGTTATCCGCTGTGCAAGCTAATGAGATCATGATACTTTACGAGTGCATAATAGTAGTATGAAAAGATCATTTTATGTGCCCTCAAGCACTTCGTCGCCAGCAAAGGCTAAGCGTACCCGACAATCCAATCCATAGCCCTCCTTTTCCTAATATCTGCCTCGTGGTATGTTTCTAATAATTTAATTCACAAAGAACTCATTATTGAAACCTTTAAAGCAGTTGCTCACTTCTACTACACAAAATTCCACTTTAAATTAATCGACAATTTCAACACACTGATTGCCAATCAAATTAGTGTAACATACCGCTTATCTTCCCAGGCAATTGAAGAAACGCTGTTGCAGAGATCATTTGAATGCCATCACTTAATTATTTAAATATTATACATTGAACTCCTGACGGATCTGCTATTGGACAGCTTCCTTCGTCAAAATTATTCATTTTATGTAAATAAGTAATTATCCTATTTGTATTGTTGTACAAACGCTACAGATTGTAAATATTCATTGTTTTTTCTATAAAAAATTTTAAGAAAAGATACTTGGAAAAATATAAACTTTTTTTTTGTAAGATCAATATTAATCATTGTTGAATATGGTTTTATATGGTATAATAAGGTTAAGTAAAAAAAAAAAAAATGTTGATTATCTAAATTTTTATAAAATTTATATAATTAAATTATACATACTCTATAGAACCCTTTTAATGCCAATTTGGACTTACGGCATCCAAATCTAGGGTGCTGCCAAAAAATCAAACACAAACAAATTTTTTTCCTTCTAGTCCATAACTGTGTTAACTGTTATAGAAGCAGATATGAGGGTGAACTGTTAAGAGAATGAGCAGACAACAGTATGATTAAAAAGTAATGAGCGGTAGTTATATAGATACAATACGTTGACGAAATTAAGTTAGGTTAGTCCGCCGCCGCGACAGAAAGGATTTAGGGGTGGTTAGCCTTTAGCGTGGGATGAGGTGCGAGGGGCTCATGCAATGTCCTTTTCAAACTACTCATAAAAATTATTTGCTCCATTACCAATAATTAATAAATTCGATCACAATTCTTACCACTGAAAGTAATGAGAAAAATTTAGACTAGATGCATTTTTGAAACGATGTAAGAATGGATCTATAGGCTGTGTATTTATAAGTATACACAAGATTAGAGACTACGATATAAAGTGGTAATAAAAGAACATTTTTAATGAGAAAATATTCCAAATTTACATGATTTTCATCATAAGTGTTAGCAAAAAAGCTATTATATTGTATTTTTCTCTAAGGTATTTTATTTATCCTAATAATATCGTAGATAGAATCTAAAGTCATCTCCAATTATTTTATTTTTTTGATTTATGTATTTATTCAAAAAATAAAGAAAAAATAACGTATAAAGTGTGTTATCTTGCGATTAAATACAACAAATTGAGATATATTTAAAAATAAAGATAAAGAATAGTATAAAATGATAATCATCGACCACGTTTAATAAAAATCTAGTGATATAGGGGTGTTTTTTTTTTTATTCAATTTAAATAATACCTAATTTGCTATAATAGTGTTCCATGCAAAATATAAATGTTCTGGTTTAATTGTTGTTTTATTTTGTTATTAATGTTGCTATGGCACTGAAAAAAAATATTTTTTTTCTTGTGCCTCGATCGTCTTTTCAATAATTTCCTTGCGGAGTGATATTATTGGTTTTTGATCGGTCTGTTTTTCGGAATACTGAAACAATATTTTTTTAACAGAAAAATTATGTTTTCCTACTCTGAAGTAATGTATTATGAACGTTGCTGCGGATTCAGTTTTACTATAATTGCTATGCTTTATGATATGTTTTTTAGGTGAGATCTTTTGATCAATATATAAATGGAACCGCTGTCATCGTCAGTCAGTTTCAAGGCTCAAGTTCATCGTGCGAAGACATTCCGATGGAATGGGAATCATACGAGACCGAAAGCTCTGGTTACATGTCGATGGGCGAGGACGGCTGGCAGGGAGCCGAGACATCACAGAAGGTAGATTAGAATTT
The DNA here is from genome assembly GCA_956483605.1 of Tuberolachnus salignus. Lineage (NCBI taxonomy): Eukaryota > Metazoa > Arthropoda > Insecta > Hemiptera > Aphididae > Tuberolachnus > Tuberolachnus salignus. The sequence goes on from OY101437.1 coordinate 16,071,370, forward strand.
AAATTATTATGGCCCATACCCGAAATGACAAGGCTATATAGCTATAACTTTACGTTACGCGCAACTTTTTTTTATCTTTAAAAATATACTTCTAATTAAACTTGTCTAGAAAAATATTATGAATTTTCAATCGGCTAAGACTTTTTTGTTCGCATGTTCCTATAAAAATACCTGTAAATTGCAAATTTCTTCATTTTTTTTTGTAATCGAGGTATAAGAAAAAAAATATGAATAATATTTAATTGTTTTTCAATCAATTTTTCACATTTTTCCAATGTATATTCACGGTTTATTAATATTATTAGAAAATTACAACTATAATTTTAAAATGACTTTTTTAATCTACCAACTACATCCACCATTCTTTTCATAATTATGCAGAATTTTAAACAATGAAATCTATTATACGACAATTTAATCATGGTTTAGATTTATTTGCGCAGACAAAAATTCTTAAATAATTAATAAAATTGTAATATTTTGGACACTAAATTAAAACATCTAAACCCATTAGTGTAATAATTAACGTTGTGATTTGACGGCTGCATGTGATAGACTAATCTGAGCTTTATGAAACAATTTTCAGACGCAATCGATTAACCTGTGCCCGTACGGAGACTTAGGGCACTGCCCGTGGCCATGCGCAACGACTGCTTGTCAATGCCCGGGTAGCTGCCCAATGGATTGGGAGCCGTATGGGAACGATGACAGGTTGAATCATGATTCAATGGAGCTGGATGAGAATGAAGACGACTGTCTAGATGAAAGCATGTCGTCATACTACTCCGACGAGAGTACTGGAAGTGTCAAGTTTGTCGGCAATTTAGAGTTCTCTATGGCAAATGACGACAACTTGTCTGAGGGACCTAAGGACATGGAATTGGAACGGTACAGCAAAACTATGGTCATATCAAAATATAATTGTTTTATTCTCCTCCCCAATTACCTAGCACCTGAGGCCCTCTTGCATCCTCCACACTCTTTATCATTTACTCAGCGAATCAACCCGCTCATGCAGATACACAGGTAGATGAATATGCTTACGACTTAGAGATGTTCTCTACCAACATTGACACTACGTTAGAATCAAAATCACAATTTTCTATTTAAATAGTCTTTATAGGGGCTTCTTTATGATACTAAAAACTTCATTTGGCACTACTTATAATCTCTGATATGGACAACTTCCGCCAGTACAATGAACTTATCTTTAAAATCTAAATTAAATATATGTTTTTACCTACACAAATCTACCCTAGGCTAGTTAATTATCTATCATCTGAAATACACATCAATAACCGTCTACTTAACCCCTTTTCGATGTATAATATTAAGCCTAAGGTTCTGCCAAAAAAATGAATTATATAAATAATTAATTGTATTCCCTAGGCAAATTGTCTCCCTCTACTTCGTAAATTTTATTTTTCACACTGAAATCTGCGTTTGAAAATTAAATAAAATCCCAAGCCGCTATCTGTAAAATTTTGAAATTCCATTTCATATCATAACAATCCCCTTTTTTAGAAGCTAGTTTTTACATCTCTAAAAATCCCTTCATTAGGATCTTATATTCACGAGACCTTATATTTAATGTAAATCTCAAGATTTTAATAACCTCAAAACTACGCCAAAAAGCTGTTACTGGGTTATGCGCTCCCTATTTCAAAGTGTCATTTCATAAATGATTCTGTAATTATTTGTCAATTAAAAAAAATATATATTTTTTCGGCGTTCAGTCGCGAAAAAATATGCTGCCTGAGCTATTTATAATATTGCATTTGCTACATTTTAAAAGAAATTTTTTTTTTTCACTACGTTATATTAAGCTACGGAGTAAAATTATTTTGCCTAAATACCTTACATGGTACTTTTTACAATTATTAAAAATACCTTATTGTTGCAAATGTTTTTTAAATAATTTTTTTTATTTATATGACCTTTATTGATTACCACTGTTTTCTTTTTCTAGGGAGGATATCCTGGATAATGGCGATTCGTTTTTTTCGTCTGATTAATAATAATTAAATAAAGTTTGCACACGACCAGAGTGCGTTCATACGTTAGGGGACGTAGATCCCCATACGTGGGCACGCAAGTGGTTGTGTTATCTGTGAAATACAATCATATGATATATGTTGCTTATTTATTATGGAAATGACAATTTTAATATGTCAATATGGTTCACGAAGGTTCTAATGTAATTAGATGCTACAGCAAACAGGCTTTTGTTTTAGTTGAGTAAAGAACAACTACAGCTATACAAGTTTACACCGAATCTATGCTGAAGGTTCCAAGTACATGGAATTGGATAGGTACACAAAAACAATAATTAATTTCAACTTGTTTTATTATACATACTTATCACCTTGCCCTTGGCCCTGTTGTATCCTCATTGCTTTTTAACATTTTCTCTACGGATCTATACGCAATTTATTGTTTTACTTACTATAGAAATCGTATCGGACATAAATTATGTATTGTTTATTAATATCTATATCTAGTTAAATTTGGGGTAATTGTTTTTTATCTTTTATATATTTATCTTCGAATCAACACGTTTGTACTAGATTCAAATATACGATTTAAGTGTGTCCAATAAACGATCAACTACTAATTTTTTTTTTATTTTTATCACTTTTCTATCAAATTTTATGCACTTGACTTTTTTTTTTCCATAACGAGCAAATATTTGACTTTTCGCGTATCTAGTAGAATAATAGAGTAATTTAGTATAATTAGTCAATCATAGAGGTACAAGTACTGAAAATGTCCATATAGTTTTATTAAGTGTTAAACGAAATTATTAATTAGTATTAATATATTTTCTTGTTTTATACTTAATTTAAGATGAAATCAAGTTTTATATATTTTTTTTTTTACTGATCTGATTCCATTCGTTACGTATCCTCTGGCGTACTTATGTTTTTCACGACTATAGACACTTTATGATTCACCGCCTCCCACCCCATTCCACCTAAAATTGTTTATGAAACATATTTGATTATACAATTTAATATATTATCTTATATATTTTATATCATTATATATGAAAATTACTTTGTACGTTAATGTTTCTTTTTGCTACTTACAAATTAATTATTGTTGTAATGTATTTTTTTTTTCTTCTTTTTTCCTCAGCAAATGCATTCAAGTAAATCATCACAATTTTATGTCGACAATAAATCCGCTTCAGTTTTCAATGTTGCCAAACGATTGTTTTTTCTGTACCCATTCAGTATCATCGTCAATATTTTTTTTATTCGTTTAAAGCAAGAAAAACAACTTATGGTCGTACAGTTTGAAGTCTGTGTACAGACATGCATATTCATATGCGATCGTTTAACATGATATTTCTAAATTATATGTATATTTAATATTATAATATACTGTTTATATACAAATAGTTTGTAAATTTAATTATAAAATGACTTTTTTAAAATACTAACTAGACCCACCATTCTTTTAATAATAATGCAGAAATTAAAACAATAAATTCTATTATACGACAATTTAATAATACTTTAGATTTATTTGCACAGACAAAAATTCGTAAATAATTATAAAAATTGTAATATTTTGGACACTATAATAAATCTTCAAAACCCAATAGTGTAATAATTAACGTCATTAGTTGACGGCTGCGAGGGGTAGATCAATCTTAGCTTCATGAAACAATTTTCAGACGCCGTCGATAAACTATTGTCAGTACAGTGACTTGGGGCACTGCCCGTGGCCCTGCCCATCAACATCTTGTCAATGCCCGGGGAGCTGTCAAATGGATTGGGAGCCATATGATGATAATGACAGTTTAGATCATGGCTTAATAGATTTGGAAGAGACAATGGACGACCCTCTAGAGGACAGCGAGTCGTCATACTTCTCCGACGAATGTAGTGGAAGTGTTGAATTTGTCGGCAATTTGGAGTATTCGATGGCAAACGACGACAATATGTCCGACAAGGGGGACAACCTTGCACATGATCAGAGTGCGTGCATACGTTAGGGGACGTAGATCCCCATACGTGGGCATGCAACTGTTTGTGTTATCTGTAAGCGAGAGTTCTTCGAAGAATTAATTAAATACTTACAATTATAATTATTTATTCATAAAAAAATTAATTTGTATGTAATCTTGAAAATTGTAGTGATTAAATTTATCTAAAAACCTAGATACTTTGTTCATTGGTACTTACCTCGTTTGTGCTAGTTAAATTTATGGCACATTCAACCTTCTACAGTTGTCTGGATAAATTTTTTTTTTAATATACATGGGGAAGGAAATTCAATATTATTTGGCTATAATTATATGAAACATAGTAATACTTATGCATGCTTCTGATTTTGTTATCTGTGAAATACAATCATATGACATATGTGGCTTATTTATTATGAATATTACAATTTAAATATGTCAATGGTAATGAAGCACGGTAAGCGAAGTTGAGTTGACTTACATAAGATGCTACAGGAAATAGTTTCGGTTTTAGTTAAATAAAGTATATCAACATTTATACAAATTTGTACATTTAAGGCTCCTGCACACCCCACCAATGTTTGCTTAAAACGAACTAAACATTTGATGAAATTAAAAGTTCTCTTATTAGTTCATATTTAACAATGTAAATATGTTTTAATTGTTTAACTAGTATAATTTGCATCAATCAAAACAGTTTTTTAGTTCCTTAACATTTTTTTAAATATATAATATTGTATGTCAAATACAGAATTAAGAATGTCGCTCATATTTATTTGTATATCCACTATTTAAATAACTTGGCAAAATATATTACGCTGAAATTCGTTACATCCAAGTTGAATTTAAACAATGAGTACAGCCTGAAACAAATGTTATACGATGTGCAAGCTAATGAGTTTATGAGACTTTTCATGTATAAAATAATTATATACTAACTCCAATAAAAATTCATCATAATTTTGGCCAATAAGTGATATCAGTATGGAACTTAGAGATGTGCATGAGATATCAGTATACATGGAAATGGAGAATATAATTTAAAGCGGCAATAGAGATTTTGTAAATTAATAAATCTGTACATTTTATAAGATTTTGATCATTAGCTATTGTGGTAGAATAATGAAGTTATATCGTATTTTTCCCTTAAAAATATTATTTATCATATTGATATCAGAGATAGAAATTATTGTCATATCTAATATTTTTTTTTGATTTATTTATAACTTCAAAGAATAAGAAAAAACTACATATTAAACGTGCAAACCAGCTTTAAAACAAAATAAATTGAAATTTATAATAACTATGAACACATCCATCATCGAATTTGAATAATAAATTTCTGGTGGTATTGTCGTGTTTTATATTTCTATTTAAATTAAATTATATCTTATTTGTTAAATATTGTTACCTTCAAAACATAAATGTTCTGGTTTAATAGTTATATAATTCTGTTACTAATGCTGCCATGGCACTGAAAAAAAATATTATTTTTCTTAGACCTCGATCGGGTTTTCAAAATTTTCGTTGCGGAGTGAAGTTATTGGTTTGTGATCGTCTGTCTTTCAGTATACTCGAACAATATATTTGTAACAGAGAAAATATGTTTTCAAACACTGAGGTAATGTCTTATTAATGGTGCTGCGGATTCAGTTTTACTATAATTGCAATGCTTTATGATATGTTTTATAGGTAAGATCCTATGATCATTATATAAATGGCTCTTCTGTCATCGTCGGTCAATTCTCCAGTTCATCGTGCGATGACATTCCCATGGAATGGGAATCGTACGAGACTGACAGTTCTGGCTACATGTCGCTTGGTGAGGACTGTTGGCAGGGACCCGAGACGTCATTGAAGGTAGACGAGAATTTTAGCTTTTTTGGTCCATACTTGAATTGACATGGCTATAATGCTCTTACTATTACATAACACACCTACTTTTTTAACTACAAAGTTCTACTTATAATTAAACTTGTGTAGAAAAATGAATTTCCAATAGGCCAGTTCTTATTTGTTTGCATATACCTATAAAAGTACCTATAAGTTGCGAATTTCTACTGTATTTTTTAACCAAAGTTTAAGGAAAAAAAAATTAATAATATTTATATCATTTTTGCCGTCAATTTTTACCGTTATTCCAACTTATGTTTACGGGTTTTCACGGATTTTCACAATAATTCGAAAATAACAACTACAATTTGAAGATAACTATAATCTACCAACTAGATACTCCAGTTTCTCAATAAAGGTGCAGCATTTAAAACACCAAATTCTATTATACGACGATTAATAAACGCCTTGATTCATTAGAGCAGACAAACATTCATAAATAATTAATAAATTTGTAATTTTTTGGACACTGTAAATATACTACACTCAATAGTAGAATAATTAACTTAAAAAATGGACGGCTGCAAGTGGTGACTAATCTGAGCGTCATGAAACAATTTTCAGACGCAGTCAAAAAACCTGTGCCCGTACGAAGACTTAGGGCACTGCCCGTGGCCTTGCGCATCGACATCTTGTCAATGCCCGAGAAGTTGCCCAATGGATTGGGAACCGTATAGCGTCGATAAAAAAATTGATCATGATTCTATGGAGTTAGATGAGGAGGACAAAAGTCTAGGCGCAAGTGAGTCGTCATACTACTCTGACGAGAGTAGTGGAAGTGTCGAATTTGTCGGAAATTTAGAGTACTCCATGGCAAACGACGACAACTTGTCTGAAGGACCCAGGGACATGGAATTGGAAAGGTACAGAAAAGCTATCAAAATAGGCTTATTTTATTATTCACACCAATCATCTAGCACCAGAGCACCTGTTGCATCCTCAACACTCATTATCATTTACTGAGCGAATCAACCCGCCCATGCAGATACACAGTTCATTCGTGAAAGAAAAAGCAGAGTGACAATATATAAAATTGCATTTGCTACATTATAAAAAAATTTCTTAATTCCACTACGATAGTTTTAGGTACGAAGTAAAATTGTTATGCGAAAATACCTTACTTTTTACAATTATTCAAAATATCTAATGGTTTTAAATGTTTTTTAAATACAATTTTTTTTATGTATGACATTTATTAAATAACACTATTTTCTTTTTCTAGGGATGATGACCTGGATGATGGCGATTCGTTTGTTTCTTCCGTCGATTAGTCATTAAATATATATTGAACACGACCAGAGTGCTTGTATACGTTAGGGGACATTGATCCCCATACGTAGACATGCTTCTGGTTGTGTTATCTGTGAAATTCCATCTTATGATATTTGTTGCTTATTTATTATGAAAATTTCAATTTAAATATGTCAATATTAATGAAGCACGGTACACGAAGTCGAGTTGGCTTACTTAAGATGCTACAGGAAAATGTTTCGGTTTTAGTTGAATAATGTATACCTACATCTATACAAATCTTTATATCAAGTTTGAGCAACACCCTGTTATTATTTGATTATAACGACTTAGTTCTTTTAATAGTTCAATTTTAACAATGTAAAACTGTTAGAATATATTAACAAGTATACTTTGCATCATTCAAAACAGATTTTCAATTCTTTAATATTTTTTTCTATATTTAATATTACAATATTTACAATATTATACATTAAACTCCTGACGGTACTCTCATTGGAGAGCTTCCCTTTACAATATTATTCATGTTATGTAAATATTCTGTACTTATCCTTTTTGCTTGTTGTACAAACGCTACTTATTGTAAATTTTCATTGTTTTTTTGTATTTAACAGAAAACAAATTTAATAAAAGATCCTTGGAAAGTAAAAAATTATTGTGTATTAATTTGTGTTGTGCGATGTATACAAAGGAATATAAATATATTATCAACAAATAGTTTCAAAATAATTTTTATGTAGTATTAATTTCTAAATAATATTTTTTTTCAATAAGTACTGGCAGCACATTTGCAAATAAATATAATTTGTAATCATAATGTAAGAATACATTTTAATTTATAAAAAAAATGAATTTTATTCTATTCGTAATAGTTTACACTGCCTTGAGTATCGAGTTCAAAGTGGTCGAACTTTTCAACATGTGCCACTATAAAAAAATCAGTACATTTGCTAATTTTTAAGAGCTTTTCATAACGTTTCGACTAAGGGATTTTGCCCATCAATATTGACACTACGATAGACTCAAAATCAACTTTTAGATTACTTATTCATTATTGAAGTATCAAAATCAATGCAAAACTTCTGTTAGCACCTAAAATCTCTGGTGTGGACAATATTCCCTAGTACAATGCCCTTACCTACAAAATCTAAATTAAAGAAGTTTTTATCTACTTAAATCTACCCTAGGCAAATTATCGTATATCTACCTAAAAACTAAAATACACATCAATTACCTCCTAATTTACATCATTTTGACGTATCTTATTAAGCCTATGGGGTCCATCAGAAAAATTGATATATTTAAAAAAAAAATTGTATGTAAAATCCAGCTATCTTTATAAATATAAATTTCGTACCAAATCATATTAATCTCTATCTTTAGAAGATAGTATCTTCATCCCTACAAATCCTTCCAGTAGGATATTATATCAGCGAGACCTTATCATATTAGTTAATCTCAAGATTAAAATAACCAATAAACCACGTTAATGCGCTATCACTAGATAATGCATCCCCTATTTCAGAGAATCATTGCATAGAATATTGTTTAATTATCTTAATATAAAAAAAAAATATAAATTAGTTTTCTTCATTCAGTCGTCAAAAACTATACTTTGTGAGCAATTTATAAAATTGTATTTGCAAAATTACAAAAAAATTATTATTTTTTTACTACGTTATTTTATCTACCGAGTAAAATTTGTTTGCGAAAATACCCTATATGTTACTTTTTACAATAAATCAAAATATCTTATGGTTGCAATTTTTTTTTTAATACGATATTTTCTTTTAAATAACTATATTAATTAACACTGTTTTCTTTTTCTAGGGAAGATGACCTAGATGAAAGGTGATTAGTTTGTTTCTTCAGTTGATGAATAATTCAATAAAGCTTGACCACGATTAGAGGGCGTGCATACGCTAAGGGACATAGATTCCCATAATGTTTAAATTGTTTAAAAAGTATACTTTGCATCAATCAAAGCAGTTTTTTATTCATTAATAATTTTTTCTATATTTAATATTTTACGTCAAATACAAAATTAAGAGTTTCACACTACTCAAATTTAGGTTGCACAATATAATTCCTCTGACATTCGTTAGATGCATGTGAAAAGGTAAACTTTATTTTAGTATAATCAATATTAATCATAGTTGAATATGGTTTAATATGGTAAAATATGGTTTAGTATAAATAATGATGTATATAAAAAAATAAAAATGTAAATTAACAATAAAATAAGTGAATATAAATAGGAAATACTAATGCTGATTATCTAAATATTTATAACATTTACATACATTAATTATACGTACTCTATAAAACCCGATTAATGCCAATTTGGACTTACGGTATCAAAATCTAGGGTGTTGAAAAAAGTCAAACACAAAATAAATTCTATCCTTCTAGCCCATAACTCTTCGTATAATTACCAGTGCACCAGCTTATATTTCCAACCATAACTACACTATGACAAAACTGCGAAAATTCTATATATACGATTTCGGGATCGAATCATGATTTTTCAACATCCGTCAATCTTAATGGAAAAATACTTCTAAAATGTCCGTCTCGGACGATTAACGACAACATTATTTTCGCTTTATTCAAAAACCTGCGCTATGTATAGGTATAGGTATAGGCATAGCACAACGAATTTTCATTAATGTAAGGTATGTAAGGTTAATTCATTGAGGTAATAGAAGTTGTTATCTACTTAAATCTACCATAGTTAAATTATCTAATATCTACCTAAAAACTGAAATACACATCAATTACCTCCTACATAACCTCATTTTGAAGTATCTTATTAAGCTTATGGGGTCCGCTATAAAAATTGATATATTTAAAAACAAAATTGTATATAAAAACGAGCTATCTTTATAAATTTAAAATTTCGTACCATATCATATCAATCCCTATCTTTAGATTATAGTATCTTTATCCTTACAAATCCCTTCAGTAGGATATTATTTCACCGGGACCTTATCATAAGGTATGTAAATGAAATTTATGTGAGTAGGCGCAGAGTAATGATTGATGAACAAAATCAAAATGGGAGATTTTAATTGGGTTATTTGAGTATATTGTTAAGAACTATTATTTGAATTGTGATTAACAGCGATAACCGATAAATGTGCTGATTTCCGACAACTAAGTTGTTAGACTAAAGTTTATTATAGGTTAATATTGGCTGTTCAAGATTTAATCCTTGCCTATATCGGACCTAGAGGAAAACACTCTAAACGTTATGTTTTTCTTATTTATTTATATAGTACATAAGCTTCTATACAAATAATATTAAAATATATAAGTTGATATTGTAGGAGAAAAATATTTTCGTGTCAAACCACCTCATTTATGACTACTATAATTGTAATGATTCACAATTTTAAATTTAGAAAAAGAGTACTGATTTTCTGATTTTTGAAATATTTTTAACCCGAAAATGATTTTAGCTACAATCAACAACTTAATTAGAGTTTTCTTTATTCATGGAGGATTTTGGGTTAAGTAAGAAGATTATAAAAACGTCTGAAAAGTATCGATCATCGACTTCAATAAATATATTTCATGTAGAAGTGGCATAATTATTCAAATTTAATTATATTGAGTTTGTTAAAATAGAGTAAAAATTGAATGTTTTGGTTTAATAGTTGTTTTATTCTGTTATTAATGCTGCCATGGCACTGAAAAAAAAATTATTTTTCTTAGACCTCGATCGGGTTTTCAATAATTTCCTTGCGGAGTGAAGTTATTGGTTTATGATCGTCTGTTTTTACTACGTTATTTTACCTACCGAGTAAAATTTGTTTGCGAAAATACCCTATATGTTACTTTTTACAATTATTCAAAATGTCTTATGATTGCAACTGTTGATTTAATACAATATTTTCTTTAAATTAACTATATTGATTAACACTGTTTTCTTTTTCTAGGGAAGATGTCCTGGATGAAGGTGATTCGTTCGTTTCTTCTGTTGATGAATAATTAAATAAAACTTGCACACGATCAGAGTGCGTTCATACGTTAGGGGACATAGATCCCCTACGTGGGCATGCAACTGTTTGTGTTATCTGTGAAATTCAATCTTATAATATATTTTGCTTATTTATTATGAAAACGTCAATTTAAATATGTCAATATTAATAAAGTACTGTACACGAAGTTGAATTGACTTACTTAACTTAAATTTGAACATCAAGGCTTCTGCACACCGCACTCTTATTTCCTTGTAACGACCATAACAGATGATGATAATAAAGGTTCTTTTAGTAGTTCAGATTCAACAATGTAAAAATGTTTTAATTGTTTAACAATTATACTTTGCATCAATCAAAGCAGTTTTTTATTCTTTAATAATTTTTTCTATATTTAATATTGTACGTCAAATACAAAATTAAGAGTTTCACAGTACTCAAATATAGGTGGCACAATATAATTACGCTGATATTCATTACATCCAAGTTTAATTACAATGAGGAATACAATTTGGCAAAAAATGCTGTTATTCGCAGTGCAAGCTAATGAGTTTAAGATACTTAAAGTGCATAATAGTAGTATGAAACGATCATTTAATGTGCCCTCATGCACTCCGTCGCCAGCAAAGGCTTACCGTACCCGACAATCCAATCCATAGCCCTCCTTTTCCTAATAACTGCCCCGTGGTACGTTTCTAATATTTTAATTCACAAAGAACTAAACATTGAAACCTTTAAAGCAGTTACTCACTTCTACTACACAAATTTCCACTTTAAATTAATCGACTATTCCATTACACTGATTGCCAATCAAAGTAGTGTAACATACCGCTTACCTTCCCAGGCAATTGAAAAAACGCTGTTGCAGAGATCATTTGAATGCCATCACTTAATCATTTAAATAGTATACATTGATCTCCTGACGGATCTGTCCGTCAATATGGTTAGTAAAAATAAAAGTATATAAAAAAAAAAATGTAAATTAACAATACAATTTTAGTGTTGATTTTCTTAATTTTTATAACATTTACATAATTAAACTATACATACTCTACAGAACCCTTTTAATGCCAATTTGGACTTATGGTATCCAAATCTGGGGTGCTGCCAAAGACTCAAATACAAACAAATTTTTATCCTTCTAGTTCATAACTCTTCGTATAATTACAAATGCACCAGCCTATATTTCTGACTATACGCTACACACTGACTTAGTTATTAACACAGTTAACAAAACTGCGAATATATTCTATATACGATTCTGTGCTCGACTGAGAATCATAATATTTCAACATCCGCTAATCTAAAAGGAAAAAGACTACATTCGTCAGTTTTAAATACTTCTTCTTTTATATTGTAAAAATTAATCCATGAATGAGGATTCATTTTTTTTAACATTTTTATATTTAACATCAAATTTACAAAAAGCATTTATTATTTCGACCGAGCTATGATAACCTAAGAAATTACAGAATAACGTATGTAATAGAACTCTACTACGTAGAGGATAGTGTTATCAGTAAGAGAAGCAGATATGAGCGTTAGCTGATAAGAGAATGAGCAGACAACAGCATGATTAAAAAGTAAAGAGTGGTAATTACATAGATTCACTACGTTGACGAAATTAGGTTAGATTAGGTTTGTCCGCCGCTGCGACAGTACGGATTTATGGGTGGTTAGACTTTTGCGTGGAGTGAGGTGCGAGGGGCTCATGCAATGTCTTTTTCATACTACTTTTAAAATTATTTGATCCATCTCCAATAATTAATAACATTAATCAAAATTCTGACCTCTAAAATTAAATGTGAAAAATTTAGACTAGATGCATTTTTGAAACGATGTAAGGATGATATAAACTGTTTATCGATCAGTATATACAAAAATAGAGAATACGATTTAGTGTGGATATAATAGAACATTCTTAATGAGAAGACCTGCCAAATTTACACGGATTTATTAATAAGTTAATCTAAGTGGTCACAAAAAAGCTATATTATTGTATTTTTCCCTTAAGAATTTTATTTATCCTAATAATATCGTAGATAGAAACTAAAGTCATCCCCAATTATTTTTTTTTTTTGATTTATGTATAGATTCAAAAAATAAAGAAAAAAACAACATATCAAGTGTGTAAACTAGCGATTAAACACAACAAATTGATATATATTTAAAAATAATGATAAAGAATAGTATCAAATCATATTAAGCATCGACCACGAATAATAAATATCTAGTGGTATAGGGGTGTTGTTTTTTAATATTCAATATAAATAATATCTAATTTGCTATAATAGTGATTCATGCAAAATATAAATGTTCTGGTTTAATTGTTGTTTTATTCTGTTATTAATGTTGCTATGGAACTACAAAAAAAATATTTTTTTTCTTGTGCCTCGATCGTCTTTTCAATAATTTCCTTGCGGAGTGATATTATTGGTTTATGATCGGTCTGTTTTTCGGAATGCTCGAACAATATTTTTCTAACAGAAAAATTATGTTTTCTTACACTGAAGTAATGTCTTATTAACGTTGCTGTGAATTAGTTTTAATATAATTCCTATGCTTTATGATATGTTCTTTAGGTGAGATCTTTTGATCAATATATAAATGGAACTGCTGTCATCGTCAATCAATTTCAAGGCTCCAGTTCATCGTGCGAAGACATTCCGATGGAGTGGGAATCGTACGAGTCCGAAAGCTTTGGTTACATGTCGATGGGCGAGGACGGCTGGCAGGGACCCGAGACATCACAGAAGGTAGATTAGAATTTAAATTATTATGGCCCATACCCTAAATGACAAGGCTATATAGCTATAACTTTACGTTACGCGCAACTTTTTTTTATCTTCAAAAATATACTTCTAATTAAACTTGTGTAGAAAAATATGAAATTTAAATCGGCTAATACTTTTTTGTTCGCATGTCCCTATGAAACTACCTGTGAATTGCAAATCTCATCTTTTTTTTTTTTTAATGGAGGTATAAGAAAGAAAAAAAAATTAATAATATCTAAATTGTTATTGCAATTAATTTTTCACGTTTTTCCAATGTGTATTCACGGTTTTTCAAAATTATTAGAAAATTACAACTACAATTTTAAAATGACTTTTTTAATCTACCAACTAGACCGACCATTCTTTTAATAATGATGCAGAATTTAAAACAATAAATTCTATTATACGACAATGTAATAATACTTTAGATTTATTAGGACAGACAAAAATTCGTAAATAATTAATAAAGTTGTAATATTTTGGACGCTATAACAAATCTTCTAAACCCAATAGTGTAATAATTAACGTCATTAGTTGACGGCTGCGAGTGGTAGATCAATCTTAGCTTCATGAAACAATTTTCAGACGCAATCGATTAACCTGTGCCCGTACGGAGACTTAGGGCACTGCCCGTGGCCATGCGCAACGACTGCTTGTCAATGCCCGGGTAGCTGCCCAATGGATTGGGAACCGTATGGGCACGATGACATGTTGAATCATGATGCAATGGAGTTGGATGAGAATGAAGACGACAGTCTAGATGAAAGCATGTCGTCATACTACTCCGACGAGAGTACTGGTAGTGTCAAGTTTGTCGGCAATCTAGAGTACTCTATGGCAAATGACGACAACTTGTCTGAGGGACCTAAGGACATGGAATTGGAAAGGTACACAAAAATTATGGTCATATCATAATATAATTGTTTTATTCTTCTCCCCAATCACCTAGCACCCGAACCCCTCTTGCTTCTTCCACACTCTTTATCATTTACTCAGCGAATCAACCCGCTCATGCAGATACACAGGTAGATGAATATGCTTACGACTAAGAGATGTTCTCTACCAACATTGACACTACGTTAGAATCAAAATCACAATTTTTATTTAAATAGTCCTTATAGGGGCTTCTTAATGATACTAAAAACTTCATTTGGCACTACTTATAATCTCTGATATGGACAACTTCCGCCAGTACAATGAACTTATCTTTAAAATCTAAATTAAATATATGTTTTTACCAACACAAATCTACCCTAGGCTAGTTAATTATCTATCATCTGAAATACACATCTATAACCGTCTACTTAACCCCTTTTCGATGTATGGTATTATGCCTATCGGTCTGCCAAATAAATAAATTATATAAAAAATTAATTGTATTTATAATCCCTAGGCATACTGTCCCCCTCTACTTCGTAAGTTGTATATTTCACACTGAACTCTGCGTTTAAAAATTAATTAAAATCCTAAGTCGCTATCCACAAAATTTTAAAATTCCATTTTATATCATAACAATCCCCTTTTATAGAAGCTAGTTTTTTCATCTCTAAAAATCTCTCCATTAGGATCTTATATTCGCGAGACCTTATCTTTAATGTAAATCTCAAGATTTTAATAACCTCAAAACTACGCCAAAGAGCTGTCACTGGGTTATGCACCCCCTATTTCAAAGTGTCATTTCATAAAAGATTCTGTAATTATTTGACTATTAAAAAAAATATATATTTTTTCGGCGTTCAGTCACGAAAAAATATGCTGCGTGAGCTATTTATAATATTGCATTTGCTACATTTTAAAATAAATTCTTTTTTTTAACTACGTTATTTTAAGCTACGGAGTAAAATTATTTTGCCTAAATACCTTACATTGTACTTTTTACAATTATTCAAAATACCTTATTGTTACAAATGTTTTTTGAATAAATTTTTTTTTTTATATGACCTTTATTGATTAGCACTGTTTTCTTTTTCTAGGGAGGATGACCTGGATGATGGCGATTTGTTTGTTTCGTCTGATTAATAATAATTAAATAAAGTTTGCACACGACCAGAGTGCGTTCATACGTTAGGGGACGTAGATCCCCATACGTAGGCATGCAACTGGTTGTGTTATCTGTGAAATTCAATCTTATAATATATTTTGCTTATTTATTATGAAAATGTCAATTTAAATATGTCAATAATAATGAAGCACGTAACACGAAGTTGAATTGGCATACTTATGAAGCTACAGGAAAAGGTTTCTGTTTTTGTTGAATAAAGTATATTTACTTCTATACAAATTTGTACATCAAGGCTTCTGCACACCGCAACCTTATTTTCTTATAACGACCATAACAGATGATGAAAATAAAGGTTCCCTTAGTAGTTCAGATTTAACAATGTAAAAATGATTAAATTGTTTAACAAGTATACTTTGCATCAATCAAAGCAGTTTTTTATTCTTTAATAATTTTTTCTATATTTAATGTTGTACGTCAAATACAAAATTAAGAGTATCACTCTACTCGAATATATTTGGCACAATATAATTACGCAGATATTCGTTACATCCATGTTGAATTACAAAGAGGAATACAATTGGGCAACAAATGCTGTTATTCGCTGAACAAGCTAATGAGATTATGATACATTTCGAGTGCATAATAGTAGTATGAAAAGATCATTTTATGTGCCCTCAATTACTGCGTTCCCTGCAAGGATTGACCGTACCCACTAATATAATACATAACACTTCATATACTAATATCTGCCCCGTAGTGCGTTTCTAATAATTCAATTCACAAAGAACTCAACATTGAAACCATTAATGCAGTTGCTCACTTCCAGAACATAAATTCCACTTTAAATTAATCGACCATTTAACACAAAGTTTGCCACTTAAGGTAGCTTAACATACCCGGATATCCACTCTGGCAATTGAATAGACGCTAGTGCAGAGACTAATTTTATCCCGTCACTTAAATATATACTTTCCATTTAAATATTATACAATAAAATATAAAACATCTATATATTCTTTCACACCGTAAACATCAATCTATGTATGAAGATAATTTTTTTTAAACCGTTTTATATCAAACATACAATTTATAAATAGCTATTACTATTTTGATCGAGTTATGATAACACATGTAACTACTGTATAACGTAGGTAATAGAGCTCTGCTAGGTAGAGGAGAGTTTTATCAGTAATGGAATGCATGCCAAATTTACACGATTTTCATCATAAGTTATTCTAATGGTTCATAAAAGAGCTATTACATTGTATTTTAGGTTAACAAATATTATTTATCCTAAAGAAATCGTGGATAAGAACTATAGTCCTCCCTATTTTTTTTTTTTTTGATTTATGTATAGCTTCAGAAAATTAGAAAAGACTACATATTAAGGATGTAAACCAACAATTAAACACAACAAATTGAAATCTAAAAATAAATATAAGAAAATAGTATAAAATCACAACAACTATTGACCACGTATAATAAAGAAAAATCTACTGGATTAGGGGTGTTTTTTTTTTTATTCAAAGTAAATTATATCTGATTTCCTATAATAGTGTTTCTTTCAAAATATAAATAGTCTGGTTTATTAGTTGGTTTATTCTGTTATTAATGTTGTTATGGCACTAAAAAAAAATTATTTTTTTTCTTGTGCCTCGATCGTCTTTTCAATAATTACCTTACGGAGTGATATTATTTGTTTATGATCGGTGTTCTTTTCAGTATAATCGAAGAAAATTTTTCTAACAGAAAAATTATGTTTTCCTACTCTGAAGTAATGTCATATTAACGGTGCTGCGGATTCAGTTTTAATATAATAACTATGCTTTATAATATGTTGTTTAGGTGAGATCTTTGATCAATATATAAATGGCGTCATCGTCGCTCAGTTCTCAAGTTCACCGTGCGAAGACATCCCGATGGAATGGGAGTCGTACGAGACAGACAGCTCTGGCTACATTTCGCTGTATAGAAAGGCTGTCAGGGACTTGAGATGTCACGAAAGGTAGACGAGAATTAAAATATTATAGCCCATAGTCGAAATGACAAGGCTATAAAGCTCTTACTAAAATATTATGTTCAACTTTTTTTAACTACAAAATTTTAATTATAATTTAATTTTTGTAGTAAAATATCATGAATTTTCAATCGGCTTATACTATTTGGTTCGCATAAACTTATAAATTGCAAATTTCTACTGTTTTATATAACTAAGGAACATGAAAAAAAAAATTAATTTTATTGAAATCATTATTGCCTTCAATTTTAATAATAATAATAATTATAAGAAAAACGTCATCGATAATTCAAAAATAACCTTTTTAATGTACCAACTAGATCCACCATTTTTTCCATAATGGTGCAGAATTTAAAACACTAATGTCTATTATACAAAAATTAATAACGCCTTAGATACAAATATTTGTAAATAATTAATACAATTGTAATATTTTAAACACTATAAATCTAATAATCCCAATAGTTTAATAATTAACGTCGTGAATTGACAGCTGTAATTGGTAGACTAATCTTAGCTTCATGAAACAATTTTCTGACGCCGTTGATAAACCAGTGCCCGTACGGAGACTTGGGGCA
This sequence comes from Tuberolachnus salignus, assembly GCA_956483605.1. Taxonomy (NCBI): domain Eukaryota; kingdom Metazoa; phylum Arthropoda; class Insecta; order Hemiptera; family Aphididae; genus Tuberolachnus; species Tuberolachnus salignus. The sequence continues at coordinate 16,089,841 of OY101437.1, forward strand.
CTGCCCGTGGCCATGCGCAACGACTTCTTGTCAATGCCCGGGGAGCTGCCCAATGGATTGGCAGCCGTATGGCCACGATGACAGTTTGAATAATGATTTAAGATGAGGAGGATGACAGTCTAGAGGCAAGCGAGTCGTCATACTACTCCGACGAGAGTAGTGGAAGTGTCGAGTTTGTCGGCAATTTAGAGTACTCTATGGCAATCGACGACAACTTGTCTGAAGGACCTAAAGACATGGAATTGGAAAGGTACAGAATAATTATACCCATATTAAAATAGGCTTGTTTTATTATTCACAACAATCACCTAGCACCCGAGCCCCAATACATCCTCATCACTCATTATCTTTTACTGAGCAAATCAATCTAACAATGCAGATACGCAGTTCATTCGTGAAAAAAAAAGCTGCGTGTGCAATATATAAAATTGTATTTAAAATATTACAAAAAAATCTTTTTTCTACTACGATAGTTATAGGTACGGAGTAAAGTTGTTTTGCGAAAATACCTTGCATAATACTTTTTACAATTATTGAAAATATCTTATGTATTGATACGATTATTGAATACAATTTTTTTTATATATAGCTTTTATTAATTAACACAATTTTTTTTTCTAGAGAAGATGACCTGGATGATGGCAATTCTTTTAGTTCTTCTGTCGATTAGTAATAAAAATAATATTGAACACGACCAGAGTGCTTGTAAATCTTAGGGGGCATAGATCCATATACGTGGGCACGCTTCTATTTGTGTTTTTAGTGAAAATAAATCTTATTATGTTGCTTATATATTATGAAAATAACAATTTAAAACTGTCAATATTAATAAAGCACGGAACACGAAGTTGAGTTAGCTTACTTATGATGCTACAGGAAAAGGTTTCTGTTTTAGTTGAATTAAGTATATCTATATCTATACAAATCTGTATATCCATTTCGAGGCACACTTCGTTATTATTTGATTATAACGACATTAGTTCTTTAAGTAGTTCAATTTTAACAATTTAAATTTTATAACAAGTATACTTTGCATCATTCAAAAAGATTTTCAATTCTTTAATATTCATTCTATATTTAATATTATACGTCAAATACAATATTATGAGTTTCACTCTACACAAATATATTTGGCTTAATATAATTCCGCAGACATTCAGTACATCCAAGTTTAATTACAATGAGGAATACAATTTGGCAACAAATGCTGTTAATCACTGTGCAAGCATATGAGATTAAGATACTTTTCGAGTACATAATTTTAGTATGAAATGATCAATTCATGTGCCCTAGAGCACTTTATCGACTGGAAATGCTAACTGTACTCGACAATCCAATCCATAACCCTCCGTCTCCTAACATCTGCCCTGTGGTACGTTTCTAATTATTCAATTCACAATGACCTCAACATTGAAAACATTAATACAGTTGCTCTCTTTCACTACACAAAATTCCACTTTAATTAATCGACCATTTCATCCTACTCATTGCCACTTAAGGTAGCGTATATTACCCGATAATCTTCCATGGCATTTGAATAGTCGATGGTTTAGAGATACATTGAATTCAGTCATGAATCCTAATCATTTAAATATTGTACATTAAACTCCTGACAGTACTGTCATTGGATAGCTTCCCATTACAAAATTATTTATGCTATGTAATCATTTTGTAATTATCCTATTTGTATATTGTAGAAACGCTATAGATTGCAATTTTTCATTAAGGTATTAGGAAAAAAAAGATAAAAACTATAAAACTTTAAAAAAAAACTTTTTTTTTAGTAAGATCATATTTATATACAATATTAATCATAGTTGAACATAGTTTAATATGGCATAATATAGTTTAGTATAAATACAAAGTATAAAAAAAAATTAATGCAAATTAGCTATAAAATAAGTGAACATAAAGAAAAAATTGTAGTGCTGATTATCTTGATATTTATAACATTAATATTATACAATTTTAAATGAAAAATAAGTATTACTTGGAAAGTAAAAAATTATTTTGTATAAGTTTGTGTTGCGCGATATATACAAACGCATATAAATATATTATCAACATATAATTTCAAAATAATTTTTATTTAGTATTAATTTCTACCTTAACTAATTAACCTAACCTAACCTTTTTTCGATAGGTACTGGAAATACAATTGCAAATAAATATATTATGTAAACATAGGTTAATTAAACTGAATTTAAATTTATAAAAAAAAATTACTTTTATCCTATTAATTGTTATAAAAAATAAATCATAATATAGTCTTACATTCAAGGACCAAAGATTAGAAAACAATAGCAAAGAATTTACAAAAAAATGGTAAAATAGATTTATGCGGACAGCAAACTTTCATGTGCTCGTCCAAAGATTGTAAAACGTGGTAAAGCATTTTTTACAAATAAGAAGTCTACTTCCAAGTACCTATTTTTCTGTGAGCCCGTCAAACGAGATAAAATTTCTACAAATGCGTAATAGTTTTTACTGCCTTGTGTATCGAGTAACTGATCGATGTGGTCGTATTTTTCAACATCCGCCACTATAATGAAAACATACTACATTCGCCAATATTTAATAGCCTTTCATTCACACAGTGAACATTGTATTTTAATCCATGTATGAATACTAATTATTCAAACAGTTTTATCATAAACATACAATTTATAAATAGCATTTACTATTTCGTTCGAGCTATGATAACATAGGTAACAACAGAATAACGTAGGTAAAAGAGCTCTACTACGTAGACGATAGTGTTATCAGTAATGGAAGACCTGCCAAATTTTCACGATTTTCATCTTAAGTTATTCTAAGTGGTCACAAAAAAGCTATTATATCGTATTTTTTTCTTAAAAATATTATTTATCTTAAGGATATCGTAGATAGAAACTAATGACCTCCCCAATTTTTTTTTTCTTTGATTCATGTTTAGCATCAGAAAATAAGAAAAAACTACATATAGAACGTGCAATCCGGCTTTGAAGCACAATAAATTGAAATTTATAATAACTAAGAACACATCTATCACCGAACTCTAATAATAAGTCTGGTGGTGTAGTCGTTCCTTATATTTCTACTTAAAAAAAATTATATATTATTTACTTAAATTGTTTTACCTTCAAAAAATAATTGTTCTGGTTTAATAGTTGTTTTATTTTGTTATTAATGTTGCTATGGCCCTAAAAAAAAAAAAAATTTCTTAGTCCTTGATCATATTTTCCTAATTTTCGTTGCGGTGTGATGTTATTGGTTTATGATCGTCTGTCTTTTAGTATACTCGAAGAATATATTTGTAACAGAGAAAATATGTTTTCCAACACTGAAGTAATGTCTTATTAATGGTACTGCGGATTCAGTTTTACTTTAATTTCAATGCTTTACGATATGATTTTTAGGTAAGATCCTATGATCAATATATAAATGGCTCTTCTGTCAACGTCGGTCAATTCTCGAGTTCATCGTGCGATGACATTCCAATGGAATGGGAATCGTACGAGACTGACAGTTCTGGCTACAAGTCGCTTGGTGAGGACTGTTGGCAGGGACACGAGACGTCATTGAAGGTAGACGAGAATTTTAGCTTTTTTGGTCCATACTTGAATTAACCCATGTTAATTGTGGGTATAATGGCTATAATGCTCTTACTATTACAGAACACTCCTACTTTTTTTAACTACAAAGTTCTACTTATAATAAACCTAGTGTAGAAAAATGACAGAAATTTATATTTAGACAATAGTTTTTTTTTCGCCTTAAACTACCTAAAAATTGTAAACTTCTACTGTTTTTGTTTAACCAAGGTACATGAAAAAATAAAAATTAATAATATTTATATCATTATTGCCATCAATTTTTACCGTTTTTCCAGTGTATATGGTTTTTCACGTTTTTTCACGTTTTTTAAAAATTGTTAGATAAACTACAACAATAATTCAGATAAATAATTTTTTTTAATGTACCAACTAGGACCAAATTCTGTCATTAATGGTGCAGAATTAAAATCCTTAAAGTCTAGAATTATAGAACAATTTAATAACGCCTTAGAGAAATATGCGAAGAATAATTCTTAATTAATTAATAAATTTGTAATTTTTAAACAATGTAAATCTACTACATCCAATTATGTAATAATTAACGTCGTCAATTGACAGCTGCAAGTTGTAGACTAATCTTAGCTTCATGAAACAATTTTCAGACGCAGTCAATTAACCGTTGTCCGTACGAAGAATTAGAGTACTGCCCGTGGCCTTGCGCAACGACTTCTTGTCAATGCCCGGGAAGTTGCCCAATGGATTGGGAACCGTATGGCGTCGATGAAAGTTATCATCATGATTCTATGGAGTTAGGAGATAAGGCTGACGACAGTCTAGTGGCAAGCGAGTCGTCATACTACTCCGACGAGAGTAGTGGTAGTGTCGAGTTTGTCGGTAAATTAGAATACTCTATGGCAAACGACGACATCTTGTCCGAAGGTCCCATGGACATGGTATTGGAAAGGTACAGAAAACTACGCTCATATCAAAATATGATTGTTTTATTATTCATACCAATCATCTAGCACCTAAGCCCCTGTTGCATCCTTATCACTCTTTATCATTTACTCAGCGAATCAACCAGCCCATGCAGATACACAGGGAGCTGAATATGCTTAGGATTAAGAGATTTTCTCCACCAATATTGACACTAGGATAGACTCAAAATCAAATTATGATTATTTTTTCGTAGTCATTAGGGTATCAAAATCAATGCAAAAACTTCTGTTAGCACCTGAAATCTCCGGTATGGACAGCATTCGCCACTACAATGCAATTACCTAAAAAATCTAAATTAAATAGACTAATATAATTTACTATAATCTACCCAAGGCAAATTATCTTATATCTTCCTATAAACTGAAATACACAACCAATACCTCCTATTTAACCTCATTTTGATGTATCGTACTAAGACTATGGGGTTGTCCAGAAAAATTGAAATATATAAAAAAAAATTTTTATATAAAATCCTGCTATCTATATAAATATAAATTTCTTTCCAAATCATATCAATCCTCTTTTTTAGATGCTAGTATCTTCATCCCTACAAATCCCCCCAGTAGGATATTATATCAGCGAGAACTTATCATATAAGTTTATCTCAAGATTTAAATAACCTATAAACCACGATAAAGCGCTATTAATGGATAATTAATGCATTCATCCCCTATTTCAAAGTGTCATTCCATAGAATATTATGTAATTATCTTAATATAAAAAAAAAAAAAACATATAATTGTTTTCTGCATTCAGTCTTGAAAAACTAAACTTCGTAGGAATTTATAAGATTGTATTTGCAACATTACAAAAAAATTATTATTTTATAACTGCGTTATTTTATCTACCGAGTAAAATTTTTTGCGAAAATACGCTAAATGTTACTTTTTGCAATTAATCAAAATATCTTATGGTTGCAAATGTTTTTTTAATACATTATTTTCTTTTAATTAACTTTATTGATTAACACTGTTTTCTTTTTCTAGGGAAGACGACCTGGATGAAGGTGATTCGTTCGTTTCTTCTGTTGATGAATAATTAAATAAAGCTTGCACACGATCAGAGTGCATGCATATGTTAGGGGACATAGATCCCCATACGTGGGCATGCAACTGGTTGTGTTATATTTGAAATTCTATCTTATGATATATTTTGCTTATTTATTATGAAAATGTCAATTTAAATATGTCAATATTAATGAAGCACAGTACTCGAATTGAGTTGCCATATATAAGATGATACAGGAATAGTTTTCTGTTTTCGTTGAATAAAGTATATCTACATCTATACTAATTTGAACAACATGGCTTCTGCACACCGCACCCTTATTTCCTTAAAACGACCATAACATATGATGAAAATAAAGGTTCTCTTAGTAGTTCAGATTTAACAATGTAAAAGTGTTTAAATTGTTTAACAAGTATACTTTGCATCAGTTAATATATAATATATTTAATATTGTACGTCATATACAAAATTAAGAATTTCACACTACTCATATATATGTGGCAGAATATAATTAACGCTGACATTCATTACACTCATTCATTACATCCAAGTTTACTTACAATGAGGAATACAATTTGGCAACAAATGCTGTTATTCGCTGTGCAAGCTAATGAGTTGAAGATACTTTAAGAGTGCATAATAGTAGTATGAAACGATCATTTAATGTGCCCTCATGCACTTCGTCGCCTAACCGTAGGCTAACCGTAGGCTAACCGTACCCGACAATCCAATCCATAGCCCTCTTTTTTCTAATAGCTGCCCCGTGGTACGTTTCTAATATTTTAATTCACAAAGAACATAACATTGAAACCTTATAAGCAGTTGCTCACTTCTACTAAACAAATTTCCACTTTAAATTAATCGACTATTTCATCACACTGATTGCCAATCAAACTAGCGTAACATACCCGGTTATCAACCCTGGCAATTGAAAAGACGTTAGTGCAGAGACCAATTTCATCCCGTCTCTTAAATATATACTTTTCATTTAAATATTATACAATTAACTCCTTACGATTCTGACATTAGAGAGCTTCCCTTCAAAAAATTATTCATGTTATGTAAATATAATGTAATTATCCTATTTATTTGTTGTACAAACGCTACAGATTGTAAATATTCACTGTTTTTTTTTATTAAAAAAATAAAAAAAGATAAAGTTTTTTATAGTTTGAACAATATTATTTATTGTTGATTATGTTTTATTATGGTATAATATGGTTTAGTAAAAAAAAAAAAATGTAAATTAACAATACAATTTTAGTGTTAATTATCATAATTTTTATAACATTGATATTATAAAAATATACATACTCTATAGAATCCTTTTAATGCCAATTTGGACTTATGGCATCCAAATCTGGGGTGCTGCCAAAAAATCATACACAAAGAAATTTTTATCCTTCTAGTCCATAACTGTGTTAACAGTAATGGAAGCAGATATGAGCGTGAGCTGTTAAGAGAATAAGCAGACAACAGTATGATTAAAAAGTAATGAGTGGTGGTTATATAGATTCGCTACGTTGACGAAATTATGTTAGGTTAGTCCGCCGCCGCGACAGAACGGATTTAAGGGTGGTTAGCTTTTAGCGTGTGGTGATGTGCGAGGTGCTTATGCAATGTCATTTTCAAACTACTCATAATAATTATTTGCTCCATTACCAATAATTAATAAATTCGATCACAATTTTGACCACTTAAAGTAATGAGAAAAATTTAGACTAGATTCATTTTTGAAACGATGTAAGAATGGATCAGTATAGGCAGTGTATTTATCAGTATATACAAGAATAGAGAATACTATATAAAGTGGTAAGCAGTTAGTGTTAGCAAAAAAGCTATTATATTGTATTTTTCCCTAAGGTATTTTATTTATCCTAATAATATCGTAGATAAAAACTAAAGTCATCCCCAATTATTTTTTTTTTTTTGATTTATGTATAGATTCAAAAAATAAAGAAAAAACAACGTATGGAGTGTGTTAACTTGCGATTAAACACAACAAATTGATATATATTTAAAAATAAATATAAAGAATAGTATAAAATGATAAGCATCGACCACGTATAATAAATATTTAGTGGTATAGGGGTGTTTTTTTTTATTCAATTTAAATAATATCTAATTTGCTATAATAGTGTTCCATGCAAAATATAAATGTTCTGGTTTAATTGTTGTTTTATTTTGTTATAAATGTTGCTATGGCACTGAAAAAAAATATTTATTTTCTTGTGCCTCGATCGTCTTTTCAATAATTTCCTTGCGGAGTAATATTTTTGATTTGTGATCGGACTGTTTTTTTTGGAATCGAACAATTTTTTTCTAAAGGAAAATTATGTTTTCCTACACTGAAGTAATGTCTTATTAACAGTGCTGCGGATTCAGTTTTTCTATATATGCTATGCTTTATGATATGTTGTTTAGGTGAGATCTCTTGATCAATATATAAATGGAACCGCTGTCATCGTCAGTCAGTTTCAAGGCTCAAGTTCATCGTGCGAAGGCATTCCGATGGAATGGGAATCGTACGAGACCGAAAGCTTTGGTTACATGTCGATGGGCGAGGACAACTGGCAGGGACCTGATACATCACGGAAGGTAGACTAGAATTTAAATTATTATGGCCCATACCCGAAATGACAAGAAAATATAGCTATAACTTTACATTACGCTCAAATTTTTTTTAACTACTAAGATCTACTTCTAATTAAACTTGTGTAGACAAATATCATGAATCTTCAATCAGCTAATACTTTTTTGTATGAATGTCCGTATAAAACTACCTGTAAATTGCAAAATTTCTTCTATTTTATTTTTAATGGAGGTATAAGAAAAAGAAAAAAATTATAATATCTAAATTGTTATAGCAATCAATTTTTCATGTTATTACAATATATATTCACGGTTTTTGAAAATTATTAGAAAATAACAACTACTAATATAAAATGACTTTTTAATCTATTAATTAGATCCACCGTTCTTTTAATAATGATGCAGAATTTAAAACAATAAATTCTAATATACGACAATTTTATAACGCTTTAGATATATTTGCGCAGACAAAAATTCGTAAATAATTAATAAAATTGTAATATTTTAGACACTATAATAAATTTTCTAAACCCAATACTGTAATAATTAACGCTGTGAATTAACGTCTGCATGTGGTAGGCTAATCTGAGCATCATGAAAAAATTTTCAGGCGCAATCGATTAACCTGTGCCCGTACGGAGACTTAGGGCACTGCCCGTGGCCATGCGCAACGACTGCTTGTCAATGCCCGGGTAGCTGCCCAATGGATTGGGAGCCGTATGTGGACGATGACAGGTTGAATAATGATTCAATGGAGTTAGATGAGAAGGTTGATGACTGTCTAGAGGCAAGTGAGGCGTCATACTACTCCGACGAGAGTAGTGGAAGTGTCGAATTTGTCGGCAATTTACAGTATTCTATGGCTAACGACGACAACTTATCCGAAGGACCCAAGGATATGGAATTGGAAAGGTACAGAAAAACTATACTCATATCAAAATAGGCTTATTTTATTATCTACACCATACATCTAGCACCAGAGCCCCTGTTGCATCCTCAACACTCATTATCATTTACTGAGCGAATCAACCCGCCCATGCAGATACACAGTTCATTCGTGAAAGAAAAAGCAGCGTGACAATATATAAAATTGCATTTGCTACATTATTAAAAATTTTCTTAATTCCACTACGATAGTTTTAGGTACGAAGTAAAATTGTTATGCGAAAATACCTTACTTTTTACAATTATTCAAAATATCTAATGGTTTTAAATGTTTTTTAAATACAATTTTTTTTATGTATGACATTTATTAAATAACACTATTTTCTTTTTCTAGGGATGATGACCTGGATGATGGCGATTCGTTTGTTTCTTCCGTCGATTAGTCATTAAATATATATTGAACACGACCAGAGTGCTTGTATACGTTAGGGGACATTGATCCCCATACGTAGGCATGCTTCTGGTTGTGTTATTTGTGAAATTTAATCTTATAATTTTGCTTATTATTATAAAAATTACAATTTAAAACTGTCAATATTAATGAAGCACGGTACACGAAGTTGAGTTGGCTTGCTTAAGATGCTACAGGAAAATGTTTTGTTTTAGTTGAATAATGTATACCTACATCTATACAAATCTTTATATCAAGTTTGAGCAACACCCTGTTATTATTTGATTATAACGACTTAGTTCTTTTAATAGTTCAATTTTAACAATGTAAAACTGTTAGAATATTTTAACAAGTATACTTTGCATCATTCATAACATATTTTCAATTCTTTAATATTCTTTTCTATATTTAATATTACAATATTTACAATATTATACATTAAACTCCTGACGGTACTCTCATTGGAGAGCTTCCCTTTACAATATTATTCATGTTATGTAAATATTCTGTACTTATCCTTTTTGCTTGTTGTACAAACGCTACTGATTGTAAATTTTCATTGTTTTTTTGTATTTAACAGAAAACAAATTTAATAAAAGATACTTGGAAAGTAAAAAATTATTGTGTATTAATTTGTGTTGTGCGATGTATACAAACGCATATAAATATATTATCAACAAATAGTTTCAAAATAATTTTTATGTAGTATTAATTTCTAAATAATATTTTTTTTCGATAAGTACTGGAAACACATTTGCAAATACATATAAATTTGTAAACATAATGTAAGAATATATTTTAATTTATAAAAAAAATGAATTTTATGCTATTCGTAATAGTTTACACTGCCTTGTGTATCGAGTAACAGTTCAAAGTGGTCGAACTTTTCAACATGTGCCACTATAAAAAAAAACACTACATTTGCTAATTTTTAAGAGCTATTCATAACGTTCCGACTAAGGGATTTTGCCCATCAATATTGACACTACGATAGACTCAAAATCAACTTTTAGATTACTTATTCATTATTGGAGTATCAAAATCAATGCAAAACTTCTGTTAGCATCTAAAATCCCTGGTATGGATAACATTCGCCAGTGCAATGCACTTACCTACAATATCTAAATTAATAGAAGTTTTTATCTACTCAAATCTACCCTAGGCAAATTATCTAATATCTACCTAAAAACTGAAATACACATCAATTATCTCTTACTTAACCTCATTTTGATGTATCTTATTAAGCCTATGGGGTCCACCAGAAAAATTGATATATTTAAAAAAAAAAATTTTATATAAAATCCAGCTATCTTTATAAGTTTATAATTTCGTTCCAAATCATATCAATCCCTTTCTTTAGGAGATAGTATCTTTATCCTTACAAATCCCTTCATTAGGATATAATTTCAGCGAGACCTTATCATTTAAGTTAATCTCAAGATTTAAAAAACCTTTTTTTTGGTTTCTGTACCGGCTATACATCCGCCCCCCGGATCCGCCGTTAGGCTTTACAACGAGGGGCGGATCGCCATCATTTATTTATATGAAAAAAAATTTATAAATAAATACATGTGTTTTAAAATCCCGTTTTCCCCTGTGGGCGGGGTGGGATCACATTTAGTTAAACCAACGCGTTATAGGCAGCAGCTGGGCTGAGACCCGCATACTGCTCATACATTCTCGAGAGTAGGGGGAGAGTTTGCTGCATCCTTTTCACCGGCAGCGACTAGCTTCCCCCTATTCTACTTGGCGCGCTGCGTCCTTTGGCCGACTACCTTACCGTGCAATTAAAATTTTTTCTAACGAATGTAAAACGTGGTAAAGCATTTTTTACAAACAAAAAGTTCACTGCCAAGTATTCTTTGCATTAATCAAAGCAGATTTTGAATACTCTAATATTTTTTTCTATATTTAATATTGTACGTCATATACAAAATTAGGAATTTCACAATACTCAAATTTATTTTGCACAATATAATTACGCTGACATTCATTACATCCAAGTTTAATTAACATGAAAAATACAATTTAGTAACAAATGCTGTTATCCGCTGTGCAAGCTAATGAGATCATGATACTTTACGAGTTCATAATAGTAGTATGAAAAGATCATTTTATGTGCCCTCAAGCACTTCGTCGCCAGCAAAGGCTAAGCGTACCCGACAATCCAATCCATAGCCCTCCTTTTCCTAATATCTGCCCCGTGGTACGTTTCTAATAATTTAATTCACAAAGAACTCATTATTGAAACCTTTAAAGCAGTTGCTCACTTCTACTACACAAAATTCCACTTTAAATTAATCGACAATTTCAACACACTGATTGCCAATCAAATTAGTGTAACATACCGCTTATCCTCCCAGGCAATTGAAAAAACGCTCTTGCAGAGATCATTTGAATGCCATCACTTAATTATTTAAATATTATTCATTGAACTCCTGACGGATCTGCTATTGGACAGCTTCCTTCATCAAAATTATTCATTTTATGTAAATATTTAGTAATTATCCTATTTGTATTGTTGTACAAATGCTACAGATTGTAAATATTCATTGTTTTTTCTATAAAACATTTTAAGAAAAGATACTTGGAAAAATATAAACTTTTTTTTTGTAAGATCAATATTAATCATTGTTGAATATGGTTTTATATGGTATAATATGGTTTAGTAAAAAAAAAAAAAATGTTGATTATCTAAATTTTTATAAAATTTATACAATTAAATTATACATACTCTATAGAACCCTTTTAATGCCAATTTGGACTTACGGCGTCCAAATCTGGGGTGCTGCCAAAAAATCAAACACAAACAAATTTTTATCCTTCTAGTCCATAACTGTGTTAACTGTTATAGAAGCAGATATGAGCGTGAGCTGTTAAGAGAATGAGCAGACAACAGTATGATTAAAAAGTAATGAATGGTGGTTATATAGATTCACTACGTTGACGAAATTAAGTTAGGTTAGTCCGCTGCCGCGACAGAACGGATTTAGGGTTGGTTAGCCTTTAGCGTGGGATGAGGTGCGAGGGGCTCAAGCAATGTCCTTTTCAAACTACTCATAAAAATTATTTGCTCCATTACCAATAATTAATAAATTCGATCACAAATCTTACCACTGAAAGTAATGAGAAAAATTTAGACTAGATGCATTTTTGAAACGATGTAAGAATGGATCTATAGGCTGTGTATTTATAAGTATACACAAGATTAGAGAATACGATATAAAGTGGTAATAAGAGAACATTTTTAATGAGAAAATATTCCAAATTTACATGATTTTCATCATAAGTGTTAGCAAAAAAGCTATTATATTGTATTTTTCCCTAAGGTATTTTATTTATCCTAATAATATCGTAGATAGAATCTAAAGTCATCCCCAATTATTTTTTTTTTTATGATTTATGTATAGATTCAAAAAATAAAGAAAAAACAACATGTGAAGTGTGTTAACTTGCGATTAAATACAACAAATTGATATATATTTAAAAATAAAGATAAAGAATAGTATAAAATGATAATCATCGACCACGTATAATAAAAATCTAGTGATATAGGGGTGTTTTTTTTTTTTATTCAATTTAAATAATACCTAAATTGCTATAACAGTGTTCCATGCAAAATATAAATGTTCTGGTTTAATTGTTGTTTTATTTTGTTATTAATGTTGCTATGGCACTGAAAAAAAATATTTTTTTTCTTGTTCCTCGATCGTCTTTTCAATAATTTCCTTGCGGAGTGATATTATTGGTTTTTGATCAGTCTGTTTTTCGGAATATTCGAACAATATTTTTTTAACATAAAAATTATGTTTTCCTACTCTGAAGTAATGTATTATGAACGTTGCTGCGGATTCAGTTTTACTATATTTGCTATGCTTTATGATATGTTTTTTAGGTGAGATCTTTTGATCAATATATAAATGGAACCGCTGTCATCGTTAGTCAGTTTCAAGGCTCAAGTTCATCGTGCGAAGACATTCCGATGGAATGGGAATCGTACGAGACCGAAAGCTCTGGTTACATGTCGATGGGCGAGGACGGCTGGCAGGGACCCGAGACATCACAGAAGGTAGATTAGAATTTAAATTATTATGGCCCATACCCAAAATGACAAGGCTATATAGCTATAACTTTACGTTATGCGCAAATTTTTTTTATCTTCAAAAATATACTTCTAATTAAACTTGTCTAGAAAAATATTATGAATTTTCAATCGGCTAAGACATTTTTGTTCGTATGTTCCTATAAAAATACCTGTAAATTGCAATTTTCTTCATTTTTTTTGTAATCGAGGTATAAGAAAAAAAAATGAATAATATTTAATTGTTTTTCAATCAATTTTTCACATTTTTCCAATGTATATTCACGGTTTATTAATATTATTAGAAAATTACAACTATAATTTTAAAATGACTTTTTTAATCTACCAACTACATCCACCATTCTTTTCATAATTATGCAGAATTTAAAACAATGAAATCTATTATACAACAATTTAATCATGGTTTAGATTTATTTGCGCAGACAAAAATTCGTAAATAATTAATAAAATTGTAATATTTTGGACACTAAATTAAAACATCTAAACCCATTGGTGTAATAATTAACGTTGTGATTTGACGGCTGCATGCGATAGACTAATCTGAGCTTCATGAAACAATTTTCAGACGCAATCGATTAACCTGTGCCCGTACGGAGACTTAGGGCACTGCCCGTGGCCATGCGCAACGACTGCTTGTCAATGCCCGGGTAGCTGCCCAATGGATTGGGAGCCGTATGGGGTCGATGACAGGTTGAATCGTGATTCAATGGAGTTTGATGAGAATGAAGACGACAGTCTAGATGAAAGCATGTCGTCATACTACTCCGATGAGAGTACTGGTAGTGTCAAGTTTGTCGGCAATTTAGAGTACTCTATGGCAAATGACGACCACTTGTCTGAGGGACCTAAGGACATGGAATTGGAACGGTACAGAAAAACTATGGTCATATCAAAATATAATTGTTTTATTCTCCACCCCAATCACCTAGCACCTGAGGCCCTCTTGCATACTCCACACTCTTTATCATTTACTCAGCGAATCAACCCGCTCATGCAGATACACAGGTAGATGAATATGTATACGACATAGAGATGTTCTCTACCAACATTGACACTACGTTAGAATCAAAATCACCATTTTTTTTTTTAATTTAAATAGTCCTTATAGGGGCATCTAAATGACACCAAAACATCATTTGGCACTTCTTATAATCTCTGATATGGACAACTTCCGCCAGTACAATGAACTAATCTTTAAAATCCAAATTAAATAATGTTATTACCTACACAAAACTACCCTAGGCTAGTTAATTACATATAATCTGAAATACACATCCATAACCTCCTACTTAACCCCTTTTCGATGTATGGAATTAAGCCTAAGGGTCTGCCAAAAAAATGAATTATATAAATAATTAATTGTATTTATAATCCCTAGGCAAATTGTCTCCCTCTACTTCGTAAATTGTATTTTTCACACTGAACTCTGCGTTTGAAAATTAAATAAAATCCCAAGCCGCTATCTGTAAAATTTTGAAATTCCATTTCATATCATAACAATCCCCTTTTTTAGAAGCTAGTTTTTACATCTCTAAAAATCCCTTCATTAGGATCTTATATTCACGAGACCTTATATTTAATGTAAATCTCAAGATTTTAATAACCTCAAAACTACGACAAAGAGCTGTCACTGGGTTATGCGCTCCCTATTTCAAAGTGTCATTTTATAAATGATTCTGTAATTATTTGTCTATTAAAAAAAATATGCTGCCTGAGCTATTTATAATATTGCATTTGCTACATTTTAAAAGAAATTCTTTTTTTTCACTACGTTATATTAAGCTACGGAGTAAAATTATTTTGCCTAAATACCTTACATGGTACCTTTTACAATTATTAAAAATACCTTATTGTTGCAAATGTTTTTTGAATAAATATTTTTATTTATATGACCTTTATTGATTACCAATGTTTTCTTTTTCTAGGGAGGATAACCTGGATGATGGCGATTCGTTTGTTTCGTCTGATTAATAATAATTAAATAAAGTTTGCACACGACCAGAGTGCGTTCATACGTTAGGGGACGTAGATCCCCATACGTGGGCACGCAACTGGTTGTGTTATCAGTGAAATACAATCATATGATATATGTTGCTAATTTATTATGGAAATTACAATTTTAATATGTCAATATGGTTCACGAAGTCTTACTTTGGATGCTACAGCAAACAGGTTTCTGGTTTAGTTGAGTAAAGAACAACTACAGCTATACAAGTTTACACCGAATCTATGCTGAAGGTTCCAAGTACATGGAATTGGATAGGTACACAAAAACAATAATTAATTTCAACTTGTTTTATTATACACACTTATCACCTAGCCCTTGGCCCTGTTGTATCCTCATTGCTTTTTAACATTTTCTCTACGGATCTATACGCAATTTATTGTTTTACTTACTATAGAAATCGTATCGGACATAAATTATGTATTGTTTATTAATATCTATATCTAGTTAAATTTGGGGTAATTGTTTTTTATCTTTTATATATTTATCTTCGAATCAACACGTTTGTACTAGATTCAAATATACGATTTAAGTGTGTCCAATAAACGATCAACTACTAATTTTTTTTTTATTTTTATCACTTTTCTATCAAATTTTATGCACTTGACTTTTTTTTTTCCATAACGAGCAAATATTTGACTTTTCGCGTATCTAGTAGAATAATTAGTCAATCATAGAGGTACAAGTACTGAAAATGTCCATATAGTTTTATTAAGTGTTAAACGAAATTATTAATTAGTATTAATATATTTTCTTGTTTTATACTTAATTTAAGATGAAATCAAGTTTTATATATTTTTTTTTTTACTGATCTGATTCCATTCGGTACGTATCCTCTGGCGTACTTATGTTTTTCACGACTATAGACACTTTATGATTCACCGCCTCCCACCCCATTCCTCCTAAAATTATTTATGAAACATATTTGATTATACAATTTAATATATTATCTTATATATTTTATATCATTATATATGAAAATTACTTTGTACGTTAATGTTTCTTTTTGCTACTTACAAATTAATTATTGTTGTAATGTATTTTTTTTTTCTTCTTTTTTCCTCAGCAAATGCATTCAAGTAAATCATCACAATTTTATGTCGACAATAAATCCGCTTCAGTTTTCAATGTTGCCAAACGATTGTTTTTTCTGTACCCATTCAGTATCATCGTCAATATTTTTTTTATTCGTTTAAAGCAAGAAAAACAACTTATGGTCGTACAGTTTGAAGTCTGTGTACAGACATGCATATTCATATGCGATCGTTTAACATGATATTTCTAAATTATATGTATATTTAATATTATAATATACTGTTTATATACAAATAGTTTGTAAATTTAATTATAAAATGACTTTTTTAAAATACTAACTAGACCCACCATTCTTTTAATAATAATGCAGAAATTAAAACAATAAATTCTATTATACGACAATTTAATAATACTTTAGATTTATTTGCACAGACAAAAATTCGTAAATAATTATAAAAATTGTAATATTTTGGACACTATAATAAATCTTCAAAACCCAATAGTGTAATAATTAACGTCATTAGTTGACGGCTGCGAGGGGTAGATCAATATTAGCTTCATGAAACAATTTTCAGACGCCGTCGATAAACTATTGTCAGTACAGTGAATTGGGGCACTGCCCGTGGCCCTGCCCATCAACATCTTGTCAATGCCCGGGGAGCTGTCAAATGGATTGGGAGCCATATGATGATAATGACAGTTTAGATCATGGCTTAATAGATTTGGAAGAGACAATGGACGACCCTCTAGAGGACAGCGAGTCGTCATACTTCTCCGACGAATGTAGTGGAAGTGTTGAATTTGTCGGCAATTTGGAGTATTCGATGGCAAACGACGACAATATGTCCGACAAGGGGGACAACCTTGCACATGATCAGAGTGCGTGCATACGTTAGGGGACGTAGATCGCCATACGTGGGCATGCAACTGTTTGTGTTATCTGTAAGCGAGAGTTTTTCGAAGAATTAATTAAATACTTACAATTATAATTATTTATTCATAAAAAAATTAATTTGTATGTAATCTTGAAAATTGTAGTGATTAAATTTATCTAAAAACCTAGATACTTTGTTCATTGGTACTTACCTCATTTGTGCTAGTTAAATTTATGGCACATTCAACCTTCTACAGTTGTCTGGATAAATTTTTTTTTTAATATACATGGGGAAGGAAATTCAATATTATTTGGCTATAATTATATGAAACATAGTAATACTTATGCATGCTTCTGATTTTGTTATCTGTGAAATACAATCATATGACATATGTGGCTTATTTATTATGAATATTACAATTTAAATATGTCAATGGTAATGAAGCACGGTAAGCGAAGTTGAGTTGACTTACATAAGATGCCACAGGAAATAGTTTCGGTTTTAGTTAAATAAAGTATATCAACATTTATACAAATTTGTACATTTAAGGCTCCTGCACACCCCACCAATATTTGCTTAAAACGAACTAAACATTTGATGAAATTAAAAGTTCTCTTATTAGTTCATATTTAACAATGTAAAAATGTTTTAATTGTTTAACTAGTATAATTTGCATCAATCAAAACAGTTTTTTAGTTCCTGAACATTTTTTTAAATATATAATATTGTATGTCAAATACAGAATTAAGAATGTCGCTCATATTTATTTGTATATCCACTATTTAAATAACTTGGCAAAATATATTACGCTGAAATTCGTTACATCCAAGTTGAATTTAAACAATGAGTACAGCCTGAAACAAATGTTATACGATGTGCAAGCTAATGAGTTTATGAGACTTTTCATGTATAAAATAATTATATACTAACTCCAATAAAAATTCATCATAATTTTGGCCAATAAGTGATATCAGTATGGAACTTAGAGATGTGCATGAGATATCAGTATACATGGAAATGGAGAATATAATTTAAAGCGGCAATAGAGATTTTGTAAATTAATAAATCTGTACATTTTATAAGATTTTGATCATTAGCTATTGTGGTAGAATAATGAAGTTATATCGTATTTTTCCCTTAAAAATATTATTTATCATATTGATATCAGAGATAGAAATTATTGTCATATCTAATATTTTTTTTTGATTTATTTATAACTTCAAAGAATAAGAAAAAACTACATATTAAACGTGCAACCCAGCTTTAAAACAAAATAAATTGAAATTTATAATAACTATGAACACATCCATAATCGAATTTGAATAATAAATTTCTGGTGGTATTGTCGTGTTTTATATTTCTATTTAAATTAAATTATATCTTATTTGTTAAATATTGTTACCTTCAAAACATAAATGTTCTGGTTTAATAGTTGTTTTATTCTGTTATTAATGTTGCTATGGCCCTAAAAAAAAAAATTATCTTAGACCTCGATCAGATTTTCGAAATTTTCGTTGCGGTGTGAAGTTATTGGTTTGTGATCGTCTGTCTTTCAGTATACTCGAACAATATATTTGTAACAGAGAAAATATGTTTTCAAACACTGAGGTAATGTCTTATTAATGGTGCTGCGGATTCAGTTTTACTATAATTGCAATGCTTTATGATATGTTTTATAGGTAAGATCCTATGATCATTATATAAATGGCTCTTCTGTCATCGTCGGTCAATTCTCCAGTTCATCGTGCGATGACATTTCAATGGAATGGGAATCGTACGAGACTGACAGTTCTGGCTACATGTCGCTTGGTGAGGACTGTTGGCAGGGACCCGAGACGTCATTGAAGGTAGACGAGAATTTTAGCTTTTTTGGTCCATACTTGAATTGACATGGCTATAATGCTCTTACTATTACATAACACACCTACTTTTTTAACTACAAAGTTCTACTTATAATTAAACTTGTGTAGAAAAATGAATTTCCAATAGGCCAATTCTTATTTGTTTGCATATACCTATAAAAGTACCTATAAGTTGCGAATTTCTACTGTATTTTTTAACCAAAGTTTAAGGAAAAAAAAATTAATAATATTTATATCATTTTTGCCGTCAATTTTTACCGTTATTCCAACTTATGTTTACGGGTTTTCACGGATTTTCACAATGATTCGAAAATAACAACTACAATTTGAAGATGACTATAATCTACCAACTAGATACTCCAGTTTCTCAATAAAGGTGCAGCATTTAAAACACCAAATTCTATTATACGACGATTAATAAACGCCTTGATTCATTAGAGCAGACAAACATTCATAAATAATTAATAAATTTGTAATTTTTTGGACACTGTAAATATACTACACTCAATAGTAGAACAATTAACGTAAAAAATGGACGGCTGCAAGTGGTGACTAATCTGAGCGTCATGAAACAATTTTCAGACGCAGTCAAAAAACCTGTGCCCGTACGAAGACTTAGGGCACTGCCCGTGGCCTTGCGCATCGACATCTTGTCAATGCCCGGGAAGTTGCCCAATGGATTGGGAACCGTATAGCGTCGATAAAAAAATTGATCATGATTCTATGGAGATAGATGAGAAGGAGGACAAAAGTCTAGGGGCAAGCCAGTCGTCATACTACTCTGACGAGAGTAGTGGAAGTGTCGAATTTGTCGGAAATTTAGAGTACTCCATGGCAAACGACGACAACTTGTCTGAAGGACCCAGGGACATGGAATTGGAAAGGTACAGAAAAACTATCAAAATAGGCTTATTTTATTATTCACACCAATCATCTAGCACCCGAGCCCCTGTTGCATTGTCAACTCTCAATATCATTAACTCAGCGAATCAACCCGCCCATGCAGATACACAGTTCATTCGTGAAAAAAAAAGCAGCGTGAGCAATATATTAAATTGCATTTGCTACATTACAAAAAAATTTCTTAATTCCAATACGATAGTTTTAAGTACGAAGTAAAATTGTTATGCGAAAATACCTTACTTTTTACAATTATTCAAAATATCTAATGGTTTTAAATGTTTTTTAAATACAATTTTTTTTATGTATGACATTTATTAAATAACACTATTTTCTTTTTCTAGGGATGATGACCAGGATGATGGCGATTCGTTTGTTTCTTCCGTCGATTAGTCATTAAATAAATATTGAACACGACCAGAGTGCTTGTATACGTTAGGGGACATTGATCCCCATACGTAGGCATGCTTCTGGTTGTGTTATCTGTGAAATTCCATCTTATGATATTTGTTGCTTATTTATTATGAAAATTTCAATTTAAATATGTCAATATTAATGAAGCACGGTACACGAAGTCGAGTTGGCTTACTTAAGATGCTACAGGAAAATGTTTCGGTTTTAGTTGAATAATGTATACCTACATCTATACAAATCTTTATATCAAGTTTGAGAAACACCCTGTTATTATTTGATTATAACGACTTAGTTCTTTTAATAGTTCAATTTTAACAATGTAAAACTGTTAGAATATATTAACAAGTATACTTTGCATCATTCAAAACAGATTTTCAATTCTTTAATATTTTTTTCTATATTTAATTATACAATATTTAAAATATTATACATTAAACTCCTGACGGTACTGTCATTAGAGAGCTTCCCTTTATTATATTATTCATGTTATGTAAATATTCTGTAATTATCTTATTTGCTTTTTGTACAAATGCTACAGATTGTAAATTTTTATTGTTTTTTTGTATTAAACAGAAAACAAATTTAATAAAAGATACTTGGAAAGTAAAAAATTATTGTGTATTAGTTTGAGTTGTGCGATGTATACAAACACATATAAATATATTATCAACAAATAGTTTCAAAATAATTTTTATGTAGTATTAATTTCTAAATAATATTTTTTTTCAATAAGTACTGGCAGCACATTTGCAAATAAATATAATTTGTAAACATAATGTAAGAATACATTTTAATTCATAAAAAAAATGAATTTTATGCTATTCGTAATAGTTTACACTGCCTTGTGTATTGAGTAACAGTTCAAAGTGGTCGAACTTTTCAACATGTGCCACTATAAATAAATCACTACATTTGCTAATTTTTAAGAGCTATTCATAACGTTTCGACTAAGGGATTTTGCCCATCAATATTGACACCACGATAGACTCAAAATCAACTTTTTGATTACTTATTCATTATTGGAGTATCAAAATCAATGCAAAACTTCTGTTAGCACCTAAAATCTCTGGTATGGACAACATTCGCCAGTACAATGCCCTTACCTACAAAATCTAAATTAAAGAAGTTTTTATCTACTTAAATCTACCCTAGGCAAATTATCTAATATCTACCTAAAAACTTAAATACACATCAATTACCTCCTAATTTACCTCATTTTGATGTATCTTATTAAGCCTATGGGGTCCAACAGAAAAATTGATATATTTAAAATAAAAATTGTATGTAAAATCCTGCTATCTTTATAAATTTGAAATTTCGTACCAAATCATATCAATCTCTATCTGTAGAAGATAGTATCTTTATCCTTACAAATTCCTTCAGTAGGATATTATTTCACCGAGACCTTATCATTTAAGTTAAATGATAATTTTAAATCTTATGATTTAAATACCTTTTTTTTTTTTTGGTTTCTGTACCGGCTAAACATCCACCCCCCAGATCCGCCATAAGGGATTACGACGAGGGGCGGATCTCCATCAATAAATACATATGTCTTAAAGTCCGTTTTCCCCTACGGGGTTGGATATTTCAACATCCGCAACTATAAAGAAAACATACTACATTCGCCAATTTTTAATATCCCTTCATTCGCACAGTTCTCATTAATCCATGTATGAAGATTATTTTTTTCAAAAAGTTTTATAATAAACATACAATTTATAAATAGCATTTACAATTTCGATCGAGCTATGATAACACAGCTAACAACAGAATAAAGCAGGTAACAGAGCTCTACTACCTAGAGGATAATGTTATCAGTAATGGAAGACCTGTCAAATTTACACGATTTTCGTCGTAAGTTATTTTAAGTGGTCACAAAAATGCTATTATATCGTATTTTTCCCTTAAAAATATTATATATCCTAAGGATATCATAGATAGAAACTAAAGTCTTCCCCAATTTTTTTTTTTTTTGATTTATGTATTGCTTCAGAAAATAAGAAAAAACTACATTTTAAGTGTGTTAACCAGCGAATTAACACAACAAATTGAAATATATCTAAAAAAAAATAAAAAAATAGTAGAAAATCACTACAAGCATGGACCACGTATAATAAATATCTAGTTGTATAGGGGTGTTTTTTTTTTAAATTCATATTATATTAAATCTAATTTGCTAAAATAGTTTTCCCTTCAAAATATAAATGTTCTGGTTTAATAGTTGTTTTATTCTGTTATTAGTGTTGCTAAACACTGTAACTAAATTATTATTTTTCTTAGGCTTCGGTCGGCGTTTTAAAAATATCGTCGCAGAGTGAAATTATTGGTTTATGATTGGTCTGTTATTCAGTATACAAGAAAAATATTTTTCTAAAAGAGAAATAATGTTTTCCTACACTTTAGTAATGTCTTATAATCGGTGCTGGGTATTCAGTTTTACTATATTCGCTATGCTTTATAATGTGTTGTTTAGGTGAGATCGTTTAATCAATATATTAACGGCGCCACTGTCATCGTCGATCAAATTTCATGTTCATCGTGCAACGCCATTCCAATGGAAATCAAGACCAATAGCTCTAGAAACATGTCGCTGGGTGAGGACTGTTGGCAGGGACCCGCGACGGCACGGAAGGTAGACGGGAATTTAAATTATTATGGCTCATACGTGAAATAACAAGGCTATAAATATCTAACTATAACAATAAGCTCAACTTTTTTTTAATACAAATTCAATATAATATATATGTTGTTTTAAAAATGTCTGGAATTTCTAATCAGTCAATACTTTTTTGTTCGCATAAAGCTATAAATTGAAAATTTCTGTTTTATTTTACCAAGGAAGAAAAATAAAAATTAATAATATTGTAATCATTATTGGCAATAATTTTTCCGATTTTTCCAATGTATTTACACTTTTTTCAAGATTTTTCAAAATAATTAGACAAAGAACAACGTTAATTAAAAAATGTCCTTATTTATAGACCAACTAGTACCACTATTTATTTAATAAAGTGCAGAAATTAAAATACTATATTCTGAACTATATATGACAATTTAAAAACGCCTTTGCACAGACAAAATTTCGTAAGAAATTAATTAATTTGTACTTTTTTAGACATTGTAAATCTACTACATCCAATAGTGTAATAACTAATGTCGTGAATTGAGGCTTTTTGTGTTAGAATAAACTAATCTTCATGAAACGATTTTCAGACGCAGTCGATAAATCTGTGTCAGTACGGTGAATTGGGGTACTGCCCGTGGGCCTGCCCATCGACTTCGTGTCAATGCCTGGGGAGCTACCATATGGACTGGCAACCATATGGCGTGGTAGAAGGTTTAGATCATAGACCTATGGAGACGGAGCAATGTATGGACGACTGTCTCGATTTCGACGAGTGGTCGTACTATAATCTAGTGTAATTTGTAATTTTGTCGAGTTTGTCAGTATTCAATGGCAAATGAAGACAACTTGTCCGAAGGACCCAAAGATATGGAATTGGAAAGGTTCAGAAAAACTATGCATATTTTGAGCTTGTTTAATTATTCACACTAATCACTTTGTATCTGAGCCCTTGTTGCATCCTCATCACTCGTTATCATTTACTCAGCGAATCAACCAGCCTATGCAGATACACAGGGAGCTAAATATGCTTAGGATTAAGAGATTTTCTCCACCAATATTGACACTAGGATAGACTCAAAATCAAATTTTGATTATTTTTTATTAGTCCTTAGGCCCTAAGGCTTAGGGTATCAAAATCATTGCAAAAACTTCTGTTAGCACCTAAAATCTCTGGTATGGACAACATTCGCCACTACAATGCAATTACCTAAAAAATCTAAATTAAATAGACGTTATTATCTACTATAATCTACCCTAGGCAAATTATCTAATATCTACCTATAAACTGAAATACACAAACCAATATCTCCTATTTAACCTCATTTTGATGTATCTTGTTAGGTTTGGGGTTTAGGTTAGGGTTCGATAGATAAATTGATATATTTAAAAAAAAAATTTTATATATAATCCTGCTATCTTTATAAATTAAAACATCGTTCAAAATCATATCAATCCTCTATTAAGAAACAAGTATCTTCATCCCTACAAATCCTTCCAGTAGGATATTATATCAGCGAGACCTTATCATATTAGTTAATCTCAAGATTTAAATAACCAATAAACCACCTTAATGCGCTATCACTAGATAATGCATCCCCTATTTCAAAGAATCATTGCATAGAATATTGTTTAATTTTCTTAATATAAAAAAAAAATATAAATTAGTTTTCTTCATTCAGTCGTCAAAAACTATACTTAGTGAGCAATTTATAAAATTGTATTTGCAAAATTACAAAAAAATTATTATTTTTTTACTACGTTATTTTATCTACCGAGTAAAATTTGTTTGCGAAAATACCCTATATGTTACTTTTTACAATAAATCAAAATATCTTATAGTTGCAACTATTTTTTTAATACGATATTTTCTTTTAAATAACTATATTAATTAACACTGTTTTCTTTTTCTAGGGAAGATGACCTAGATGAAAGGTGATTCGTTTGTTTCTTCAGTTGATGAATAATTCAATAAAGCTTGACTACGATTAGAGGGCGTGCATACGTTAGGGGACATAGATTCCCATAATGTTTAAATTGTTTAAAAAGTATACTTTGCATCAATCAAAGCAGTTTTTTATTCTTTAATAATTTTTTCTATCTTTAATATTTTTCGTCAAATACAAAATTAAGAGTTTCACACTACTCAAATTTAGGTTGCACAATATAATTCCTCTGACATTCGTTAGATGCATGTGAAAAGGTAAACTTTATTTTAGTATAATCAATATTAATCATAGTTGAATATGGTTTAATATGGTAAAATATGGTTTAGTATAAATAATGATGTATATAAAAAAATAAAAATGTAAATTAACAATAAAATAAGTGAATATAAATAGGAAATACTAATGCTGATTATCTAACTATTTATAACATTTACATACATAAATTATTCATACTCTATAAAACCCGCTTAATGCCAATTTGGACTTACGGTATCCAAATCTAAGGTGCTGAAAAAAATTAAACACAAAATAAATTTTATCCTTCTAGCCCATAACTTTTCGTATAATTACCAGTGCACCAGCTTATATTTCCAACCATAACTACACAATGACAAAACTGCGAAAATTCTATATATACGAATTCGGGATCGACTTGAAAATCATGATTTTTCAACATCCGTCAATCTTAAAGGAAAAATACTTCTTAGATGTCCGTTTTGGACGATTAAGGAAAACATTATTTTCGCTTTATTCAAAAACCCGCACTATGTATAGCACAAGGAATTTTCATTAATGGAAAAACTCGTGAGTAGGCGCAGAGTAATGATTGATGAACAAAATAAAATTGGAAAATTTTAATTGGGTTATTTGGGTAAATTGATAAGAACTATTATTTTAATTGTGATTAACAGCGATAACCGATAAATGTGCTGATTTCTGACAACTGAGCGGTTAAACTATAGGATTATTATAGGTTAATAATGGCTGATCAAGATTCAATCCTTGCCTATATCGGACCTAGAGGAAAACACTCTAAACGTTATGTTTTTTTTATTTAATCATACAGTACATATGTTTAAATACAAATAATATTTAAATATAAAATGATATTGTAGGAGAAAAGTATTTTCGTGTCAAATTGTACTGAATTTTTGTTATTTGTAAATATAGTTTTGAATTACTTTAAGTGCAACCCGCTTATATTTAAAAGTAAATTACAAGCGTTTGTTGTAATAATTCTTTTAGGATATTCAATCATTACACTACTGATGTTTTTCTATGTTAAAATATCATTATTCATAAATTTCTTAAAACTGATTTTATTGACATTTTCAGTACTGGCAGCACGGCAAATTGTTATTCTATTACATTTACCCAATGTAATATAAAACGAAGGTATGTACCTTTCTTGTATTCTTAGAAATTATTTACACTTAGTCAAATTTTTAATGTTAGACATTGATAGACATACTGAAATAAAAAAAAAAATTTATATATATATATATATATATATATATATATACATTTAAATATATTATATAAATATAATAGAAATTTGTTACACTAGTGTTTAATTTTAAATTATATTTAATATTTACATTATAGAACTACTCATATAATATTCATTAAAATTATCCTTTTATAAATTAAAAAAAAAAATAAAATAATTATAAATCATTTATGACTACTATAATTGTAAAGATTCACAATTTTAAATTTAGAAAAAATGTACTGATTTTCTGTTTTTCGACATATTTTTAACCCGTAAATGATTTTAGCTACAATCAATAACTTAATTAGAGTATTCTTTATTCTTGGAGGACATTGGATTAAGTAAGTACATTATAAAATTTCTGAAACGCATTATTCATCGACATCAAAAAATATATTTCTTGTAGAGATGGCATAATTATTCAAATTTAATTATATCGGATTTGCTAAAATAGAGAAAATAATAAATGTTCTGGTTTAATAGTTGTTTTATTCTGTTATTAATGCTGCCATGGCACTGAAAAAAAAATTATTTTTCTTAGACCTCAATCGGGTTTTCAATAATTTCCTTGCGGAGTGATATCATTGGTTTATGATCGGTCTGTTTTTCGGAATAATAGAACAATATTTTTGCAACAAGAAATTATGTTTTCCTACACTGAAGTAATGTCTTAATAACGGTGCAGAGGATTCAGTTTTACTATAGTCGCTATGCTTTATATTGTGTTGTTTAGGTGAGATCGTTTAATCAATACATATTCGGCGCCGCTTCCATCATCGGCCAAACTTCAAGTATAACGTGCGATGCCATTCCGATGGAATGGGAATCGTACGAGACAGACAGCTCTGACTACATGGCGCTGGGTGAGGACAGCTGGCAGGGACCAGAGACTTTACAGAAGGTAGATGAGAATTTAACTTATTTTAGCCCATACCCGAAATGACAATGCTATAAAGCTCTAACTATTACATTTCGGTCAACTTTTTTAACTACAGTGTTCTAATTATATTTAAACTTGTTTAATAATATGCCAGGAATTTCCAAGCTGCCTATAATTTTTTCTTCGCATGTACCTATAAAATAACCAATAAATTGCAAATTTCTACTTTTTCATTTAACCTAGGTGAAAATAAAAAAAAAAAATTATTGCCGTCAATTTCTTACACTTTTCCAATGTATTTACACGTTTTGTGAAGGTTTTTCAAATTAACTACAAAATCTACAACAATAATAATAAAATGTCCTAATTAATATACCAACTAGATCCACTATTCTTTTATTAAAGATGCAGATATGAAAATACTATATTCTGAACTATTATATGACAATTTATTAACGCCTTAGATTCATTTGCGAAGACAAAAATTCGTAAAAAAATTAATAAATTTGTAATTTATTGGACATCCAATAGTGTCATAATTAACGTCATAAATTGACGGCTGCGCGTGGTAGACTAATCTTAGCTTCATAAAACGTTTTTTAGACGCAGTCGATAAACCTGTGTCAGTACGGTGACTTGGGGCACTGCCCGTGGCCCTGCCCATCGACTTCATGTCAATGCCCGGGTAGCTGTCCAATGGATTGGGAGCCATATGGCGGCAATGATAGTTTAGATAATGGATCAATAGAGTTGGAAGAGACAATGGATGACTCTCCAGTGGACAGCGAGTCGTCATACTATTCTGACGAGAGTAGTAGTAGCGTCGAGTTTGTCGGCAATTTAGTGTATTCGATGGCAAATGACGACAGCTTATCCGATGGACCCAAAGACATGGAATTGGAAAGGTTAGGAAATACTATGCATATTTTGACCATGTTTACTTATTCAAACCAATCACCTAGCACCCGAGCCTCTGTTGCATCCTTATCACTCTTACTCTTTATCATTTACTCTAATCATTTACTTTAAAATTGATATATATTAAAAAAAAATGTTTATATAAAATCCTGCTATCTTTATAAATTTAAAATTTCGTTCCAAATCATACTAATCCTTTATTTTAGACGCTAGTATCTTCAGCCCCACAAATCCCTCCAGTAGGATAATATATCAGCGAGACCTTATCATATTAGTTAATCTCAAGATTTAAATAATCCATAAACCGCGTTAATGCGCTATCACTTGATAATGCATCCCCTATTTCATAGTGTCATTGCATAGAATATTGTTTAATTATCTTAATATAAAAAAAAATATGTATTAGTTTTCTTCATTCAGTCGTCAAAAACTATACTTCGTGAGCAATTAATAAAATTGTATTTGCAACATTACAAAAAAATTATGATTTTTTTACTACGTTATTTTACCTACCGAGTAAAATTTGTTTGCGAAAATACCCTATATGTTACTTTTTACAATTATTCAAAATGTCTTATGATTGCAACTGTTGATTTAATACAATATTTTCTTTAAATTAACTATATTGATTAACACTGTTTTCTTTTTCTAGGGAAGATGACCTGGATGAAGGTGATTCGTTCGTTTCTTCTGTTGATGAATAATTAAATTAAACTTGCACACGATCAGAGTGCGTTCATACGTTAGGGGACATAGATCCCCATACGTGGGCATCCAACTGTTTGTGTTATCTGTGAAATTCAATCTTATAATATATTTTGCTTATTTATTATGAAAACGTCAATTTAAATATGTCAATATTAATAAAGTACTGTACACGAAGTTGAATTGACTTACTTAACTTAAATTTGAACATCAAGGCTTCTGCACACCGCACTCTTATTTCCTTGTAACGACCATAACAGATGATGAAAATAAAGGTTCTTTTAGTAGTTCAGATTCAACAATGTAAAAATGATTTAATTGTTTAACAAGTTAAATATTGATACTTTGCATCAATCAAAGCAGTTTTTTATTATTTAATAATTTTTTCTATATTTAATATTGTACGTCAAATACTAAATAGAGTTTCACTCTACTAGAATATATTTTGCACAATATAATTACGCTGATATCCGTTACATCCAAGTTGAATTACAAAGAGGAATACATTTGGGCAACAAATGCTGTTATTCGCTGAACAAGCTAATGAGATTATGATACGTTTCGAGTGCATAATAGTAGTATGAAATGATCATTTCATGTGCCCTCAAGTTCTGCGTTCCCTGCAAAGGCTGACCGTACCCACTAATATAATACATAACACTTCATCTACTAATATCTGCCCCGTAGTACGTTTCTAATAATTCAATTCACAAAGAACTCAACATTGAAACCATTAATGCAGTTGCTCACTTCCAGAACATAAATTCCACTTTAAATTAATCGACCATTTAATACAAAGTTTGCCACTTAAGGTAGCTTAACATACCCGGATATCCACCCTGGCAATTGAATAGACGCTAGTGCAGAGACTAATTTTATCCCGTCACTTAAATATATACTTTTCATTTAAATATTATACAATAAAATATAAATCTATATATTCTTTCACACCGTAAACATCAATCCATGTATGAAGATTATTTTTTTTAAACCGTTTTATATCAAACATACAATTTATAAATAGCTATTACTATTTTGATCGAGTTATGATAACACATGTAACTAATGTATAACGTAGGTAATAGAGCTCTGCTAGGTAGAGGAGAGTTTTATCAGTAATGGAAGGCATGCCAAATTTACACGATTTTCATCATAAGTTATTCTAATTGTTCATAAAAGAGCTATTACATTGTATTTTACGTTAACAAATATTATTTATCCTAAAGAAATCGTAGATAAGAACTATAGTCCTCCCTATTTTTTTTTTTTTTTGATTTATGTATAGCTTCAGAAAATTAGAAAAGACTACATATTAAGGATGTAAACCAACAATTAAACACAACAAATTGAAATATATCTAAAAATAAATATAAGAAAATAGTATAAAATCACAACAACTATCGACCACGTATAATAAAGAAAAATCTACTGGATTAGGGGTGTTTTTTTTTTTATTCAAAGTAAATTATATCTAATTTCCTATAATAGTGTTTCTTTCAAAATATAAATAGTCTGGTTTAATAGTTGGTTTATTCTGTTATTAATGTTGCTATGGCACTAAAAAAAAATTATTTATTTTCTTGTGCCTCGATCGTCTTTTCAATAATTACCTTACGGAGTGATATTATTTGTTTATGATTGGTGTGCTTTTCAGTATAATCGAAGAATATTTTTCTAACAGAAAAATTATGTTTTCCTACACTAAAGTAATGTCTTAATAACGGTGTTGCGGATTCAGTTTTACTATAATTGCTATGTTTTATAATATGTTGTTTAGGTGAGGACATTTGATCAATATATAAATGGCGCCGCTGTCATCGTAGGTCAATTCTCAAGATCATCGTGCGACGACATTCCGATGGAATGGGAATCGTACGAGAGCGAAAGCTCTGGTTACATGTCGTTGGGCAATGAGGGCTGGCAGGAACCCGAGACGACACAGAAGGTAGACGAGAATTTAACTTTTTTTGGCCCATACCCGAATGACAAGGCTCTTACTATAACATAACGCTCAAATTTACAAATCAACTACAAAGTTCTACTTATAATTAAACTTGTGTAGAAAATTGTCAGGAATTTCAAATAGGCCAATTCTTATTTGTATGCATATAACAATAAAAGTACCTATAAGTTGCGAATTTTTACTGTATTTTTAAACCAAATTACAAGGAAAAAAAATTAATAATATTTATATCATTTATGCCATCAATTTTTACCGTTATTCCAACTTATGTTTACGGGTTTTCACGGATTTTCACAATGATTCGAAAATAACAACTACAATTTGAAGATGACATTATAATCTACCAACTAGATCCTTCAGTTTTCCAATAAAGGTGCAGCATTTAAAACACTAAAGTCATTTATACGACGATAAATAAACGCCTTGATCCATTTGCGCAGACAAATGTTCATAAATAATAAATAAATTTATAATTTTTTGGACACTGTAAATCTACTACACCCATTAGTGGAATAGTTAACGTAAACAATTGACGACTTCAAGTGGTGACTAATATGAGCTTCATGAAACAATTTTCAGACGCAGTCGATTAACCAGTGCCCGTACAGAGACTTAGGGCACTGCCCGTGGCCATGCGCAACGACTGCTTGTCAATGCCCGGGAAGTTGCCCAATGGATTGGGAACCGTATGGCCACGATGACAGTTTGAATAATGATTTAATGGAGTTAGATGAGAAGGATAATGACTGTCTAGAGACAAGTGAGTCGTCATACTACTCCGACGAGAGTAGTGGAAGTGTCGAATTTGTCGGCAATGTACAGTACTCCATGGCAAACGACGACAAAATGTATGAAGGCCCCAACGACATGGAATTGGGAAGGTACAGAAAAACTCTACTAATATCAAAATAGGCTTATTTTATTATTCACACCAATCATCTAGCACCCGAGCCCCTGTTGCACCCTCAACACTAATTATCATTTACTCAGCGAATCAACCCGCAACCTATCCATGCAGATACACAGTCCATTTGTGAAAAAAATGCAGCGTGAGCAATATATAAAATTGCATTTGCTACATTACATAAAAATTTCTTATTTCCACCACGATAGTTTTAGGTACGGGGTAAAATTTTTTTGCGAAAATTACTTAAATGTTACTTTTTACAATTATTCAAAATATCTTATGGATTTAAATGTTTTTTTAATACAACTTTATTTATGTATGACCTTTATTAATTAACACTATTTTCTTTTTCTAGGAAGGATGACCTGGATGATGGCGATTCTTTTGTTTCTTTTGTCGATTAGTAATTAAATAAAGATTAAACACGACCAGAGTGCTTGTATACGTTAGGGGGCATAGATCCTCATACGTATGCACGCTTCTGGTTGTGTTATGTGTGAAATTCAATCTTATGATGTTGCTTATTTATTATGAAAATTACAATTTATAACTGTCAATATTAATGAAGCACGGTACACGAAGTTGAGTTGGCATGCTTAAAATGCTACAGGAAAAGGTTTCTGTTTAGCTGAATAAATATATCTACATCCATATAAATCTGTATATAACTTCGAGACACGCCCCCTTATTATTTGATTATAATGACCTTAGTTCTTTTAGTAGTTAAATTTTTACAATGTAAAACTGTTTGACTGTTAAAAAATTCTATGATATACTTTGCATCATTAAAATCAGATTATTAATTCTTTAATATTTTATTCTATATATAATATTGTACGTCAAATACAAAATTATGATTTTCACTGTACACAAATATATTTGGCTCAATATAAATCTTCTGACATTCATTACATCCAATGTGAATTACAACGAGGTATACAATTGGGCAACAAATGCTGTTATTTACTGTGCAAGCTAATCAGATTAAGAGTGCAACTATTTGAGTGCATAATATTAGTATAAAATTTTCATTTCATGTGCCTTCGAGCACTTTCTCGACTGCAAAGGCTAACCGTACCTACCAATCCAATACATAACCCTCTGTCACCTAACATCTGCCCCGTTATACGTTTCTAATAATTCTATTCACAAAGAACTCAACATTGAAACCTTTAATACAGTTGCTCACTTTCACTACACAAATTTCCACTTTAAGAAATCGACCATTTTAACCCATTCATTGCCATTTATGGTAGCGTAAATTACCCGACAATCCTCCCTGGCACTTGAATAGTAGTTGGTTCAGAGATCAATTGAATCCCGTTTCTTAATCATTTAAATATTATACATTGAACTCCTGACAGTACTGTTATTGGACAGCTTCCCTTTACAAAATGATTCATGTAATGTAAATATTCTGTAATTATCCTATTTGTTTTTTGTACAAATGCTACAGATTGTAAATATTCATAGTTTTTATTTATTAAAAAAAAAAAAAACGTACTAGGAAAAAAAGATAAACTTTTTTATATTTGGATCAATATTAATCATAGTTGAACATGTTATAATATGGTATAATATATTTGAGTACAAACACAAAATATAGAAATAAAATAATGTAAATTAGCAATAAATTAAGTGAATATAAATAAAAAATTCTAGTGCTAATTATCTAAATATTTATAACATTCATAATATAAAATTTTAAATGAAAAATAAGTGTTTAATTATATTAAAACTATTTAATAAAATTGTTTAATAGTTTGTATTGCACAATATATATAAACGCATATAAATATATTATCAACATATAGTTTCAAAATAATTTTTATGTAGTATTAATTTTTAAAAAATATTTTTTTTCGATAGGTACTGGAAATACAATTGCAAATAAATATATTTTATAAATATAATATAAGAATAAATTTTAATTTATAAAAAAATTAAATTTATCCTATTAATTGTTATAAATAATAAATCATAATATAGTCTTACAATCGAGGACCAAAGATTAGAAAACAAAAACAAAGAATTTACAAAAAAATGGTAAAATAGATTAATGCGGACCGCAAACTTTCATGTGCTCGTCCAAAGTCTTACTGGGCAATAAATATTTATCAAAAAAATGTAAAACGTGATAAAGAATTTTTTACAATTAAGAAGTCTACTTCCAAGTACCTATTTTTCTGCGAGCCCGTCAAACGAGATAAAATTTCTCAAACGCCTAATAGTTTATACTGCCTTGTGTATCGAGTAACAGATCAATGTGGTCGTATTTTTAAATATCTGCTACTATAATGAAAACATACTAAATTCGCCAATATTTAATAGCCTTTCATTCACACAGTAAACATTAATCCATGTATGAATATTAATTATTCAAACAGTATTATAATAAATATACAATTTATAAATAGCATTTACTATTTCGATCGAGCTATGATAACACAGGTAACAACAGAATAACGTAGGTAAAAGAGCCCTACTACGTAAACGATAGTGTTATCAGTAATGGTAGACCTGCCAAATTTACACGATTTTCATCTTAAGTTATTCTAAGTGGATACAAAAAAGCTATTATATCGTATTTTTCCCTTAAAAATATTATTTATCCTATTCATATAGTAGATAAAAACTAATGTCCTCCCCAATTTTTTTTTTTGATTCATGTTTAGCATCAGAAAATAAAAAAAAACTACATATAAAACGTGCAATCCGGCTTTAAAGCACAATAAATTGAAATTTATAATAACTAAGAACACATCTATCACCGAACTCTAATAATAAGTCTGGTGGTGTAGTCTTTCCTTATATTTAAATAAAATTATATATTATTTGCTTAAATTGTTTTACCTTCAAAAAATAATTGTTCTGGTTTAATAGTTGTTTTATTCTGTTATTAATGTTGCTATGGCCCTAAAAAAAAAAATTATCATAGACCTCGATCAGATTTTCGAAATTTTCGTTGCGGTGTGATGTTATTGGTTTATGATCGTCTGTCTTTCAGTATATTCGAACAATATATTTGTAACAGAGAAAATATGTTTTCAAACACTGAAGTAATGTCTTATTAATGGTGCTGCGGATTCAGTTTTACTTTAATTGCAATGCTTTATGATATGTTTTATAGGTAAGATCCTATGATCAATATATAAATGGCTCTTCTGTTAACGTCGGTCAATTCTCGAGTTCATCGTGCGATGACATTCCAATGGAATGGGAATCGTACGAGACTGACAGTTCTGGCTACATGTCGCTTGGTGAGGACTGTTGGCAGGGACCCGAGACGTCATTGAAGGTAGACGAGAATTTTAGCTTTTTTGGTCCATACTTGAATTAACATGGCTATAATGCTCTTACTATTACATAAAACTCCTACTTTTTTAACAACAAAGTTCTACTTATAATAAACCTAGTGTAGAAAAATGACAGAAATTTCTATTCAGCCAACAGTTTTTTGTACGCCTTTAAAACTACCTAAAAATTGTAAACTTCTACATTTTTTTTTACCTAAGGTATAAGAAAAAAAAAAAATTAACAATATTTATATCATTATTGCTATCAATATTTACCGTTTATCCAGGGTATATTCACGGTTTTTCACGGTATTTCACGTTTTTTCACGTTTTTTTATAATTGTTAGATAAACTACAACAATAATTCAAATAAATAATCTTTTTAATGTACCAACTAGGACCAAATTCTGTCAATAATGGTGCAGAATTAAAATCATTAAAGTCTATTATAGGACAATTTATAACTCCTTTGAGAAATATGCGAAGAATAAAATTCGTAATTAATTAATAAATTTGTAATTTTTTAAACAATGTAAATCTACTACATCCAATTGTGTAATAATTAACTTCGTCAATTGACAGCTGCAAGTTGTAGACTAAAAAGCTTCATGAAACAATTTTCAGACGCAGTCAATAAACCGTTGCCCGTACGAAGACTTAGGGCACTGCCCGTGGCCTTGCGCAACGACATCTTGTCAATGCCCGGGAAGTTGCCCAATGGATTGGGAACCGTATGGCAACGATGAAAGTTTTCATCATGATTCTATGGAGTTAGAAGAGAAGGAGGAAAAAAGTCTAGAGGCAATCGAGTCGTCATACTACTCTGACGAGAGTAGTGGAAGTGTTGAGTTTGTCGGTAAATTAGAATACTCAATGGCAAACGACGACAACTTGTCCGTAGGTCCCATGGACATGGAATTGGAAAGGTACAGAAAACTACGCTCATATCAAAATATGATTTTTTTATTATTTACACCAATCACCTAGGTCCCGAGCCTTTGTTGCATCCTCAACACTCATTATCATTTACTCAGCGAAAAAACCCGCTCATGCAGATACACAGTTCATTTGCGAAAAAAATATGCTGCGTGAGCAATTTATAAAATTGCATTTGCTACATTACAAAAAAAAAATTTTTTCTCCCTACGTTAGATTTATCTACCGAGTGAAATTTGTTTGCAATAATACCCTATATGTTCCTTTTCACAATTCGTCAAAATATCTTATAGTTGCAAATGTTTATTGAATACATTATTTATTTATATGATCATTATTGATTGACAATATTTTCTTTTTCTAGGGAAGATGACTTGGAAGATGGCGATTCGTTTGTTTCATCTGATTAATCATATAATAAACATTGCGCACGACCAGAGTGCGTTCATACGTTAGGAGACATAGATCTCCATACGTGGGTACGCTTCTGGTTGTGTTAACTGTTAAATTCAATCTTATCAAATATGTTGCTCATTTATTATGAAAATGACAATTAGTATATGAATTAGTATATCAATTAGATATTCATGAAGAATTGTACAAGATTTTTAGTAGGCTTACTTATGATGCAACAGGGTAAATATGTCTCTTAAATTATAAATTAATTAAAATTTAAGTACATCTTCATGTATATAAATCAGTATATTCAAATCAGTAATAAGTTTCAACACACCCCGTTATTATTTGATTATAACATCCATAGTTCTTTTGCTGATTATATTAATATTTATATAATTTACATACATAAATTATACATACTCTATAAAACTCGCTTAATGCCAATTTAGACAACCAAATCATGGGTGCTGAAAAAAATCAAACACAAACATAATTCTATCCTTCTAGCCCATAACTCTTTGTATATTTACTAATGCACTAGCTTATATTTCCAACCATTACTACACACTGACTTTGTAATTATCACAGTTGACAAAACTGTGAAAATCTTGTATATACGATTTCGGGCTCGACTGAAAATCATGATTTTTCAACATCCGACAATCTTAAAAGGAAAAATACTTCTTAGATGTCCGTCTCGGACAAATAACGACAGCATTATTTTCGCTTTATTCATAAACCCGCGCTATGGATAGCACAAGAAATTTTCATAAATGGAAAAACTTGTGAGTAGGCGCAGAGTAATGATTGATGAACAAAATAAAATTGGAAAATTTTAATTGGGTTATTTGGTTATATTGATAAGAACTATTATTTTAATTGTGATTAACAGCGATAACCGATAAATATGCTGATTTCCGACAACTGAGCGGTTAAACTATAGGTTTATTATAGGTTAATATTAGCTGATCAAGATTTAATCCTTGCCTATATCGGACCTAGAGGAAAACACTCTAAACGTTATGTTTATTTTATTTATTTATACAGTACATATGTTTATATACAAATTATATTAAAATATAGAATAATATTGTAGGAGAAAAATATTTTCGTGTCAAATTGTACTGAATTTTTATAATTTGTAAATATAGTTTTGAATTACTTTAAGTGCAACCCGCTTATATTTAAAAGTAAATTACAAGCGTATGTTGTAATAATTCGTTTAGAACATTCAATCATTACACTACTGATGTTAATCAATTTTAAAATATTAATTTTCATAAATTTCTTAAAATTGATTTTATTGACATTATCAGTACTGCCAGCACGGCTAATTGATTTTCTATTACATTTACCCAATGTAATAGAAAACGAAGGTACATAATCTAAAAAATTATGTACATTTAGAGAAATTTTTAATGTTAGACAGAGTTAGACATACTGAAATAGAAAAAACAAAATGTATATATATATATATACATTTAAATATATTATATAAATATAATAGAAATTTGTTACACTAGTGTTTAATTTTAAATTATATTTAATATTTACATTATAGAACTACTCATATAATATTCATTAAAATTATCCTTTTAAAAATTAAAAAAAAAAATTAAATAATTATAAATCATTTATGACTACTATAATTGTAAAGATTCACAATTTTAAATTTAGAAAAAGTCTACTGATTTTCTGATTTTTGACATATTTTTAAACCGAAAATGGTTTTAGCTACAATCAAAAACTTAATTAGAAATCTCTTTATTCTTGAAGGATATTGTATTAAGTAAGAACATTACAAAATGTCTAAAACGTATCGATCATCGACTTCAAAAAATATATTTCTAGTAGTGGTGGCATAATTATTCAAATTTAATTATATCGGATTTGTTATAATAGAGTAAATAATGAATGTTCTGGTTTAATAGTTGTTTTATTCTGTTATTAATGCTGCCATGGCACTGAAAAAAAAATTATTTTTCTTAGACCTCGATCGGGTTTTCAATAATTTCCTTGCGGAGTGATATCATTGGTTTATGATCGGTCTGTTTTTCGGAATAATAGAACAATATTTTTGCAACAAGAAATTATGTTTTCCTACACTGAAGTAATGTCTTAATAACGGTGCAGAGGATTCAGTTTTACTATAGTCGCTATGCTTTATAATGTGTTGTTTAGGTGAGATCGTTTAATCAATACATATTCGGCGCCGCTTCCATCATCGGCCAAACTTCAAGTATAACGTGCGATGCCATTCCGATGGAATGGGAATCGTACGAGACAGACAGCTCTGACTACATGGCGCTGGGTGAGGACAGCTGGCAGGGACCAGAGACGTCACAGAAGGTAGATGAGAATTTAACTTATTTTAGCCCATACCCTAAATGACAATGCTATAAAGCTCTAACTATTACATTACACTCAACTTTTTTAACTACAGTGTTCTAATTATATTTAAACTTGTTTAATAATATGCCAGGAATTTCCAAGCGGCCTATAATTTTTAGTTCGCATGTACCTATAAAATAACCAATAAATTGCAAATTTCTACTGTTTTATTTAACCTAGGTAAAAAAAAAAAAAAAAATTATTGCCGTCTATTTCTCCCACTTTTCCAATGTATTTACACGTTTTGTGAAGGTTTTTCAAAATAACTACAAAATCTACAACGATAATTATAAAATGTCCTAATTAATATACCAACTAGATCCACTATTCTTTTATTAAAAATGCAGATATGAAAATACTATATTCTGAACTATTATATGACAATTTATTAACGCCTTAGATTCATTTGCGATGAAAAAAATTCGTAAAAAAATTAATATATTTGTAATTTATTGGACATCCAATAGTGTAATAATTAACGTCGTAAATTGACGGCTGCGCGTGGTAGACTAATCTTAGCTTCATGAAACGTTTTTTATACGCAGTCGACAAACTTGTGTCAGTACGGTGACTTGGGGCACTGCCCGTGGCCCTGCCCATCGACTTCATGTCAATGCCCGGGTAGCTGTCCAATGGATTGGGAGCCATATGGCGGCAATGATAGTTTAGATAATGGATCAATAGAGTTGGAAGAGACAATGGATGACTCTCCAGTGGACAGCGAGTCGTCATACTATTCTGACGAGAGTAGTAGTAGCGTCGAGTTTGTCGGCAATTTAGTGTATTCGATGGCAAATGACGACAACTTGTCCGAAGGACCCAACGATATGGAATTGGAAAGGTTCAGAAAAACTATGCATATTTTGAGCTTGTTTACTTGTTCAAACCAATCACCTAGCACCCGAGCCCTTGTTGCATCCTTATCACTCTTACTCTTTAACATTTACTCTAAAATTTACTCTAATCATTTACTTTCAAATTGATATATTTATAAAATAAAATTTTTATATAAAATCCTGCTATCTTTATAAATTTAAAATTTCGATCCAAATCATACTAATCTTCTATTTTAGACGCTAGCATCTTCATCCCCACAAATCCCTCCAGTAGGATAATATATCAGCGAGACCTTATCATATTAGTTAATTTCAAGATTTAAATTATCCATAAACCGCGTTATTGCGCTATCACTTGATAATGCATCCCTACTTCATAGTGTCATTGCATAGAATATTGTTTAATTATCTTAATATAAATAAAAATATGTATTAGTTTTCTTCATTCAGTCTTCAAAAACTATACTTCGTGAGCAATTAATAAAATTGTATTTGCAACATTACAAAAGAATTATTATTTTTTTACTACGTTAATTTACCTACCGAGTAACATTTGTTTGCGAAAATACCCTATATGTTACTTTTTACAATTATTCAAAATGTCTTATGATTGCAACTGTTGTTTTAATACAATATTTTTTTTAAATTAACTATATTGATTAACACTGTTTTCTTTTTCTAGGGAGGATATCCTGGATAATGGCGATTCGTTTGTTTCGTCTGATTAATAATAATTAAATAAAGTTTGCACACGACCAGAGTGCGTTCATACGTTAGGGGACGTAGATCCCCATACGTGGGCACGCAACTGGTTGTGTTATCAGTGAAATACAATCATATGATATATGTTGCTAATTTATTATGGAAATTACAATTTTAATATGTCAATATGGTTCACGAAGGTTCTAAAGTAATTAGATGCTACAGCAAACAGGCTTTTGTTTTAGTTGAGTAAAGAACAACTACAGCTATACAAGTTTACACCCAATCTATGCTGAAGGTTCCAAGTACATGGAATTGGATAGGTACACAAAAACAATAATTAATTTCAACTTGTTTTATTATACATACTTATCACCTAGCCCTTGGCCCTGTTGTATCCTCATTGCTTTTTAAAATTTTCTCTACGGATCTATACGCAATTTATTGTTTTACTTACTATAGAAATCGTATCGGACATAAATTATGTATTGTTAATTAATATCTATATCTAGTTAAATTTGGGGTAATTGTTTTTTATCTTTTATATATTTATCTTCGAATCAACACGTTTGTACTAGATTCAAATATACGATTTAAGTGTGTCCAATAAACGATCAACTACTAATTTTTTTTTTATTTTTATCACTTTTCTATCAAATTTTATGCACTTGACTTTTTTTTTTCCATAACGAGCAAATATTTGACTTTTCGCGTATCTAGTAGAATAATAGAGTTATTTAGTATAATTAGTCAATCATAGAGGTACAAGTACTGAAAATGTCCATATAGTTTTATTAAGTGTTAAACGAAATTATTAATTAGTATTAATATATTTTCTTGTTTTATACTTAATTTAAGATGAAATCAAGTTTTATATATTTTTTTTTTTACTGATCTGATTCCATTCGGTACGTATCCTCTGGCGTACTTATGTTTTTCACGACTATAGACACTTTATGATTCATCGCCTCCCACCCCATTCCTCCTAAAATTATTTATGAAACATATTTGATTATACAATTTAATATATTATCTTATATATTTTATATCATTATATATGAAAATTACTTTGTACGTTAATGTTTCTTTTTGCTACTTACAAATTAATTATTGTTGTAATGTATTTTTTTTTTCTTCTTTTTTCCTCAGCAAATGCATTTACTTGAATTTTATGTCGACAATAAATCCGCTTCAGTTTTCAATGTTGCCAAACGATTGTTTTTTTCTGTACCCAATCAGTATCATCGTCAATATTTTTTTTATTCGTTTAAAGCAAGAAAAACAACTTATGGTCGTACAGTTTGAAGTCTGTGTACAGACATGCATATTCATATGCGATCGTTTAACATGATATTTCTAAATTATATGTATATTTAATATTATAATATACTGTTTATATACAAATAGTTTGTAAATTTAATTATAAAATGACTTTTTTAAAATACTAACTAGACCCACCATTCTTTTAATAATAATGCAGAAATTAAAACAATAAATTCTATTATACGACAATTTAATAATACTTTAGATTTATTTGCACAGACAAAAATTCGTAAATAATTATAAAAATTGTAATATTTTGGACACTATAATAAATCTTCAAAACCCAATAGTGTAATAATTAACGTCATTAGTTGACGGCTGCGAGGGGTAGATCAATCTTAGCTTCATGAAACAATTTTCAGACGCCGTCGATAAACTATTGTCAGTACAGTGACTTGGGGCACTGCCCGTGGCCCTGCCCATCAACATCTTGTCAATGCCCGGGGAGCTGTCAAATGGATTGGGAGCCATATGATGATAATGACAGTTTAGATCATGGCTTAATAGATTTGGAAGAGACAATGGACGACCCTCTAGAGGACAGCGAGTCGTCATACTTCTCCGACGAATGTAGTGGAAGTGTTGAATTTGTCGGCAATTTGGAGTATTCGATGGCAAACGACGACAATATGTCCGACAAGGGGGACAACCTTGCACATGATCAGAGTGCGTGCATACGTTAGGGGACGTAGATCGCCATACGTGGGCATGCAACTGTTTGTGTTATCTGTAAGCGAGAGTTTTTCGAAGAATTAATTAAATACTTACAATTATAATTATTTATTCATAAAAAAATTAATTTGTATGTAATCTTGAAAATTGTAGTGATTAAATTTATCTAAAAACCTAGATACTTTGTTCATTGGTACTTACCTCGTTTGTGCTAGTTAAATTTATGGCACATTCAACCTTCTACAGTTGTCTGGATAAATTTTTTTTTTAATATACATGGGGAAGGAAATTCAATATTATTTGGCTATAATTATATGAAACATAGTAATACTTATGCATGCTTCTGATTTTGTTATCTGTGAAATACAATCATATGACATATGTGGCTTATTTATTATGAATATTACAATTTAAATATGTCAATGGTAATGAAGCACGGTAAGCGAAGTTGAGTTGACTTACATAAGATGCTACAGGAAATAGTTTCGGTTTTAGTTAAATAAAGTATATCAACATTTATACAAATTTGTACATTTAAGGCTCCTGCACACCCCACCAATGTTTGCTTAAAACGAACTAAACATTTGATGAAATTAAAAGTTCTCTTATTAGTTCATATTTAACAATGTAAATATGTTTTAATTGTTTAACTAGTATAATTTGCATCAATCAAAACAGTTTTTTAGTTCCT
Organism: Tuberolachnus salignus; assembly: GCA_956483605.1. Taxonomy (NCBI): domain Eukaryota; kingdom Metazoa; phylum Arthropoda; class Insecta; order Hemiptera; family Aphididae; genus Tuberolachnus; species Tuberolachnus salignus. The sequence goes on from OY101437.1 coordinate 16,133,191, forward strand.
TAACATTTTTTTAAATATATAATATTGTATGTCAAATACAGAATTAAGAATGTCGCTCATATTTATTTGTATATCCACTATTTAAATAACTTGGCAAAATATATTACGCTGAAATTCGTTACATCCAAGTTGAATTTAAACAATGAGTACAGCCTGAAACAAATGTTATACGATGTGCAAGCTAATGAGTTTATGAGACTTTTCATGTATAAAATAATTATATACTAACTCCAATAAAAATTCATCATAATTTTGGCCAATAAGTGATATCAGTATGGAACATAGAGATGTGCATGAGATATCAGTATACATGGAAATGGAGAATATAATTTAAAGCGGCAATAGAGATTTTGTAAATTAATAAATCTGTACATTTTATAAGATTTTGATCATTAGATATTGTGGTAGAATAATGAAGTTATATCGTATTTTTCCCTTAAAAATATTATTTATCATATTGATATCAGAGATAGAAATTATTGTCATATCTAATATTTTTTTTTGATTTATTTATAACTTCAAAGAATAAGAAAAAACTACATATTAAACGTGCAAACCAGCTTTAAAACAAAATAAATTGAAATTTATAATAACTATGAACACATCCATCATCGAATTTGAATAATAAATTTCTGGTGGTATTGTCGTGTATTATATTTCTATTTAAATTAAATTATATCTTATTTGTTAAATATTGTTACCTTCAAAACATAAATGTTCTGGTTTAATAGTTGTTTTATTCTGTTATTAATGTTGCTATGGCCCTAAAAAAAAAAATTATCTTAGACCTCGATCAGATTTTCGAAATTTTCGTTGCGGTGTGAAGTTATTGGTTTGTGATCGTCTGTCTTTCAGTATACTCGAACAATATATTTGTAACAGAGAAAATATGTTTTCAAACACTGAGGTAATGTCTTATTAATGGTGCTGCGGATTCAGTTTTACTATAATTGCAATGCTTTATGATATGTTTTATAGGTAAGATCCTATGATCATTATATAAATGGCTCTTCTGTCATCGTCGGTCAATTCTCCAGTTCATCGTGCGATGACATTTCAATGGAATGGGAATCGTACGAGACTGACAGTTCTGGCTACATGTCGCTTGGTGAGGACTGTTGGCAGGGACCCGAGACGTCATTGAAGGTAGACGAGAATTTTAGCTTTTTTGGTCCATACTTGAATTGACATGGCTATAATGCTCTTACTATTACATAACACACCTACTTTTTTAACTACAAAGTTCTACTTATAATTAAACTTGTGTAGAAAAATGAATTTCCAATAGGCCAGTTCTTATTTGTTTGCATATACCTATAAATGTACCTATAAGTTGCGAATTTCTACTGTATTTTTTAACCAAAGTTTAAGGAAAAAAAAATTAATAATATTTATATCATTTTTGCCGTCAATTTTTACCGTTATTCCAACTTATGTTTACGGGTTTTCACGGATTTTCACAATGATTCGAAAATAACAACTACAATTTGAAGATGACTATAATCTACCAACTAGATACTCCAGTTTCTCAATAAAGGTGCAGCATTTAAAACACCAAATTCTATTATACGAGGATTAATAAACGTCTTGATTCATTAGAGCAGACAAACATTCATAAATAATTAATAAATTTGTAATTTTTTGGACACTGTTAATATACTACACTCAATAGTAGAATAATTAACATAAAAAATGGACGGCTGCAAGTGGTGACTAATCTGAGCGTCATGAAACAATTTTCAGACGCAGTCAAAAAACCTGTGCCCGTACGAAGACTTAGGGCACTGCCCGTGGCCTTGCGCATCGACATCTTGTCAATGCCCGGGAAGTTGCCCAATGGATTGGGAACCGTATAGCGTCGATGAAAAAATTGATCATGATTCTATGGAGTTAGATGAGGAGGACAAAAGTCTAGGGGCAAGCCAGTCGTCATACTACTCTGACGAGAGTAGTGGAAGTGTCGATTTTGTCGGAAATTTAGAGTACTCCATGGCAAACGACGACAACTTGTCTGAAGGACCCAGGGACATGGAATTGGAAAGGTACAGAAAAGCTATCAAAATAGGCTTATTTTATTATTCACACCAATCATCTAGCACCCGAGCCCCTGTTGCATTGTCAACTCTCAATATCATTAACTCAGCGAATCAACCCGCCCATGCAGATACACAGTTCATTCGTGAAAAAAAAAGCAGCGTGAGCAATATATTAAATTGCATTTGCTACATTACAAAAAAATTTCTTAATTCCACTACGATAGTTTTAAGTACGAAGTAAAATTGTTATGCGAAAATACCTTACTTTTTACAATTATTCAAAATATCTAATGGTTTTAAATGTTTTTTAAATACAATTTTTTTTATGTATGAAATTTATTAAATAACACTATTTTCTTTTTCTAGGGATGATGACCAGGATGATGGCGATTCGTTTGTTTCTTCCGTCGATTAGTCATTAAATAAATATTGAACACGACCAGAGTGCTTGTATACGTTAGGGGACATTGATCCCCATACGTAGGCATGCTTCTGGTTGTGTTATCGGTGAAATTCCATCTTATGATATTTGTTGCTTATTTATTATGAAAATTTCAATTTAAATATGTCAATATTAATGAAGCACGGTACACGAAGTCGAATTGGCTTACTTAAGATGCTACAGGAAAATGTTTCGGTTTTAGTTGAATAATGTATACCTACATCTATACAAATCTTTATATCAAGTTTGAGAAACACCCTGTTATTATTTGATTATAACGACTTAGTTCTTTAAATAGTTCAATTTTACCAATGTAAAACTGTTAGAATATATTAACAAGTATACTTTGCATCATTCAAAACAGATTTTCAATTCTTTAATATTTTTTTCTATATTTAATTATACAATATTTACAATATTATACATTAAACTCCTGACGGTACTGTCATTGGAGAGCTTCCCTTTATTATATTATTCATGTAATGTAAATATTCTGTAATTATCTTATTTGCTTTTTGTACAAATGCTACAGATTGTAAATTTTTATTGTTTTTTTGTATTAAACAGAAAACAAATTTAATAAAAGATACTTGGAAAGTAAAAAATTATTGTGTATTTGTTTGTGTTGTGCGATGTATACAAAGGCATATAAATATATTATCAATAAATAGTTTCAAAATAATTTTTATGTAGTATTAATTTCTAAATAATATTTTTTTTCAATAAGTACTGGCAGCACATTTGCAAATAAATATAATTTGTAAACATAATGTAAGAATACATTTTAATTTATAAAAAAAATGAATTTTATTCTATTCGTAATAGTTTACACTGCCTTGTGTATCGAGTAACAGTTCAAAGTGGTCGAACTTTTCAACATGTGCCACTATAAAAAAATCAGTACATTTGCTAATTTTTAAGAGCTATTCATAACGTTTCGACTAAGGGATTTTGCCCATCAATATTGACACTACGATAGACTCAAAATCAACTTTTAGATTACTTATTCATTATTGAAGTATCAAAATCAATGCAAAACTTCTGTTAGCACCTAAAATCTCTGGTGTGGACAATATTCGCCAGTACAATGCCCTTACCTACAAAATCTAAATTAAAGAAGTTTTTATCTACTTAAATCTACCCTAGGCAAATTATCTAATATCTACCTAAAAACTGAAATACACATCACTTACCTCCTAATTTACATCATTTTGACGTATCTTATTAAGCCTATGGGGTCCATCAGAAAAATTGATATATTTAAAAAAAAAATTGTATGTAAAATCCAGCTATCTTTATAAATATAAATTTCGTACCAAATCATATTAATCTCTATCTTTAGAAGCTAGTATCTTCATCCCTACAAATCCTTCCAGTAGGATATTATATCAGCGAGACCTTATCATATTAGTTAATCTCAAGATTAAAATAACCAATAAACCACGTTAATGCGCTATCACTAGATAATGCATACCCTATTTCAGAGAATCATTGCATAGAATATTGTTTAATTTTCTTAATATAAAAAAAAAAATATAAATTAGTTTCCTTCATTCAGTCGTCAAAAACTATACTTAGTGAGCAATTTATAAAATTGTATTTGCAAAATTACAAAAAAATTATTATTTTTTTACTACGTTATTTTATCTACCGAGTAAAATTTGTTTGCGAAAATATCCTATATGTTACTTTTTACAATAAATCAAAATATCTTATAATTGCAACTATTTTTTTAATACGATATTTTCTTTTAAATAACTATATTAATTAACACTGTTTTCTTTTTCTAGGGAAGATGACCTAGATGAAAGGTGATTCGTTTGTTTCTTCAGTTGATGAATAATTCAATAAAGCTTGACCACGATTAGAGGGCGTGTATACGTTAGGGGACATAGATTCCCATAATGTTTAAATTGTTTAAAAAGTATACTTTGCATCAATCAAAGCAGTTTTTTATTAATTAATAATTTTTTCTATATTTAATATTTTACGTCAAATACAAAATTAAGAGTTTCACACTACTCAAATTTAGGTTGCACAATATAATTCCTCTGACATTCGTTAGATGCATGTGAAAAGGTAAACTTTATTTTAGTATAATCAATATTAATCATAGTTGAATATGGTTTAATATGGTAAAATATGGTTTAGTATAAATAATGATGTATATAAAAAAATAAAAATGTAAATTAACAATAAAATAAGTGAATATAAATAGGAAATACTAATGCTGATTATCTAAATATTTATAACATTTACATACATTAATTATACATACTCTATAAAACCCGATTAATGCCAATTTGGACTTACGGTATCAAAATCTAGGGTGCTGAAAAAAGTCAAACACAAAATAAATTCTATCCTTCTAGCCCATAACTCTTCGTATAATTACCAGTGCACCAGCTTATATTTCCAACCATAACTACACAATGACAAAACTGCGAAAATTCTATATATACGATTTCGGGATCGAATCATGATTTTTCAACATCCGTCAATCTTAATGGAAAAATACTTCTAAAATGTCCGTCTCGGACGATTAACGACAACATTATTTTCGCTTTATTCAAAAACCTGCGCTATGTATAGGTATAGGTATAGGCATAGCACAACGAATTTTCATTAATGTAAGGTATGTAAGGTTAATTCATTGAGGTAATAGAAGTTGTTATCTACTTAAATCTACCATAGTTAAATTATCTAATATCTACCTAAAAACTGAAATACACATCAATTACCTCCTACTTAACCTCATTTTGAAGTATCTTATTAAGCTTATGGGGTCCGCTATAAAAATTGATATATTTAAAAACAAAATTGTATATAAAAACGTGCTATCTTTATAAATTTAAAATTTCGTACCATATCATATCAATCCCTATCTTTAGATGATAGTATCTTTATCCTTACAAATCCCTTCAGTAGGATATTATTTCACCGGGACCTTATCATAAGGTATGTAAATGAAATTTATGTGAGTAGGCGCAGAGAAATGATTGATGAACAAAATCAAAATGTGAGATTTTAATTGGGTTATTTGAGTATATTGTTAAGAACTATTATTTGAATTGTGATTAACAGCGATAACCGATAAATGTGCTGATTTCTGACAACTGAGCGGTTAAACTATAGGTTTATTATCGGTTAATATTGACTGATCACGATTTAATCCTTGCCTATATCGGACCTAGAGGAAAACACTCTAAACGTTATGTTTTTCTCATTTATTTACACAGTACATAAGTTCCTATAAAAATAATATAAAAATATAAAATGATATTGTAGGAGAAAAACATTTTCGTATCAAATTGTACTGAATTTTTGTAATTTGTAAATATAGATTTGAATTACTTAAAGTGCAACAGGCTTATATTTAAAAGTAAATTACAAGCGTATGTTGTAATAATTCTTTTAGGGCATTCAATCATTATACTACTGATGTTTTTCTATGTTGAAATATCATTTTTCATAAATTTCTTTAAATTGATTTTATTGACATTTTCAGTACCGGCAGCTCGGCAAATTGGTTTTCTATTACAATTACCCAATGTAATAGAAAACGAACGTACATAATCTAAGAAATTATGTACATTTTGACAAATTTTTAATGTTAGACATAGATAAACATACTGAAATAGAAAAAACAAAATGTATATATATATATTATTCACATTAATTATATCGGATTTGTTAAAATAGAGTTACAATCAAATAATAAATGTTCTGGTTTAAAACTTGTATTATTTTGTTATTAATGCTGCCATGGCGCTGAAAAAAAAAAACTTTTCTTAGACCTCGATCGGTTTTTCAAAATTTTCGTTGCGGAGTGAAGTTATTGGTTTATGATCGTCTGTCTTTCAGTATAATCGAAAAATATTTTTGTAACAAAGAAATTATGTTTTCCTACACTGAAGTATTATATTAATAACGATGCTGCGGATTCAGTTGTACTATATTCGCTATGCTTTATAATGTGTTGTTTAGGTGAGATCGTATAATCAATACATAAACAGCGCCGCTACTATCATTGGCCAAACATCAAGTTTATCGTGCGACGCCATTCCGATGGAATGGGAGTCGTACGAGACTGACAGCTCTGGCTACATGTCGCTAGGAGAGGACGGCTGGCAGGGAACCGAGACGTCACAGAAGGTAGACGAGAACTTAACTTATTTTAGCTCATACCAGAAATGACAAGGCTTTAAAGCTCAAACTATAACATTACGCTCAACTTTTTTAATTACAAAGTTCTACTTATAAATAAACTTGTGTAAAAAAATGTCAGGAATTTCTAAGCGGCCTATACTTATTTGTTCGCATGTACCTATAACACTACCAATAATTGCAAATTTCTACTGTTTTATTTAACCAAGGTACAAAAAAAAATATTATAATATTTAAATCATTATTACCGTCAATTTCTCCCATTTTTCCAATGTAATTACACGTTTTGTGAAGATTTTTCAAAATAATTACAAAACCTACAACGATAATTAGAAAATGACCTAATTACCTAATGTACAAACTAGATCCATTATTCTTTCAATAAAGATATAGAAATTAAAAACTAAATTCTGAACTATTAATTAATTAATAAATTTGTAATTTTTTGAACACTGTCAATCTACTACATCCAAATCGTAATAATTTACGTCATAAATTGATGGCTGCAAAAGGTAGACTAATCTTGAAGCGATTTTCAGACGCAGTCGATAAACCTGTGTCAGTACGGTGACTTGGGACACTGCCCGTGGCCCTGCCCATCGACTTCTTGTCAATGCCCAGGTAGCTGTCCAATGGATTGGGAGCCATATGGCGGCAATGATAGTTTTGATAATGGATCAATAGAGTTGGAAGTGCTAATGGACGACTCTCCAGAGGACAGCCAGTCGTCATACTTCTCCGACGAGAGTAGCAGAAGCGTCGAGTTTGTCGGTAATTTAGTGTATTCGATGGCAAATGACGACAACTTGTCCGAAGGACCCAAAGACATGGAATTGGAAAGGTACAGAAAATTTATGCATATTTTGAGCTTGTTTTATTATTCGCACCAATCACCTAGCACCCGAGTCCCTGTTTCATCCTCATCACTCATTATCATTTTCTACGCCAATATTGACACTAAGATATACTCAAAATCAGCTTTTCAATTATTTTTTAAAAGTCTTGAGGCTATTGAAATCAATGCAAAAACGTCTGATAGCACCTAAAATCTCTGGTATGTACAACTTTCGCCAGTACAATGCATTTACCTACAAAATCTAAATTAAATAGACGTTATTATCTACTTAAATCTACCCTAGGCAAATTATCTAATATCTACCTAAAAACTGAAATACACATCAATTACCTCCTACTTAACCTCATTTTGATGTTTCTTATTAAGCCTATGGGGTCCGCCAGAATTATTGATATATTTAAAAAAAAAAATTTTATCTAAAATCCTGCTATCTTTATAAATTTAAAATTTCGTTCCAAATCATAACAATCCCCTTTTTTAGAAGCTACTATCTCCATCTCTACAAATCCCTCCAGTAGGATATTATATCAGCAAGACCTTATCTTTTAAGTTAGTCTCAAGATTTAAATAACCTATAAACCACGTTAAAGAGCAATCACGAGATAATGCATTGCCTATTTCAAAGTGTCATTGCATAAAATATTGTGTAATTATCTTAAGATAAAAAAAAATAAATATTTGTTTTCTGTATTCAGTCGTGAAAAACTATACTTCGTGAGCAAATTATAAAATTGTATTCGCTACATAACATAAATATTGATTTTCTTTTTCTACTTACGTTAGTTTTAGCTACCGAGTAAAATTAATTTGCCAAAATACATTATATATTACGTTTCACAATTCTTCAAATATCCTATGTTTTCATATGTTTTTTTAATACAATATTTTCTTTAATTAACTTTATTGATTAACACTGTTTTCTTTTTCTAGGGAAGATGACCTGGATGAAGGTGATTCGTTTGTTTCTTCTGTTGATGAATAATTTAATAAAGCATGCACACGATCAGAGTGCTTGCATACGTTAGGGGACATAGATCCCCATACGTGGGCATGCAGCTGGTTGTGTTATCTGTGAAATTCCATCTTATGATATTTGTTGCTTATTTATTATGAAAATTTCAATTTAAATATGTCATTATTAATGAAGCACGTTACACGAAGTTGAGTTACCATAAGATGCTACAGGAAAAGGTTTTTGTTTTCGTTGAATAAAGTATATCTACTTCCATACAAATTTGTACATCAAGGCTTCTCCATACCGCACCCTTATTTCCTTAAAACGACCATAACAGATGATGAAAATAAAGGTTCTCTTAGAAGATCAGATTCAACAATGTAAAAATGTTTAAATTGATAAACAAGTATACTTTTCATCAATAAAAGCAGTTTCTTAATTCTTTAATAATTTTTTCTATATTTAATATTGTACGTCAAATACAAAATTAAGAGTTTCACACTACTCAAATATAGTAGGCACAATATAATTACTCTGATATTCGTTACATCCAAGTTGAATTACAATGAAGAATATAATTGAGCAACAAATGCTGTTATTCGCTGTGCAATCTAAAAAGATTAAGATACTTTTCGAGTTCATAATAGTTAGCTCTAGACACATGTCGCTGGGTGAGGACGGTTGGCAGGGAACCGCGACGTCACGGAAGGTAGACGAGAATTTATATTATTATGTCTAATACGCGAAATGATAAGGCTATAAACTATAACTTTAAGCTCATCTTTTTTTATCTACAAAGTTTAATATATAATTTATCTTGTGTAGATAAGTGTCTGGAATTTCCAATCAGCCAATTCTTTTTTGGTCGCATAAAGCTCTAAATTGCAAATTTCTACTATTTTATTTAACCAAGGTAGAAAAAAATAAAAATTAATAATTTTGAAATCATTATGGCCGAAAATTTTTCCGATTTTTCTAATGTATTTACACTTTTTTTCAATGTTTTTCAAAATAATTAGACAAACAACAACAATAATTAGTAAATGACCTTATTATTATATCAACTAGTTCTACTTTTCATTCAATAAGATTTAGAAATTAAAACACTATATTCTAAACTATTATACGACAGTTTAAAAACACCTTAGATATATTTGGGCAGACGAAAATTCGTAAAAAAATTAATAAATTTGTAATTTATTGTACACTGATCTACAAAATCTAATAGTGTAATAATTAATGTCGTGAATTGATGGCTTAAATGGTAGATTAATTTAAGCTTCATGAAACGATTTTCAGACGCAGTCGATAAACCTGTGTCAGTATGGTGACTTGGGATACTGCCCGTTGAGTTCATGTCAATGCCCGGGGAGTTGTCCTATGGACTGGCAACCATATGGCGAGGTTGAAAGTTTGGGTCATAGACCAATAACGACAGAGCAAGGTATAGACGACTTTCTTGATTTCGGCGAGTGGTCGTACTATAATCCGGCCTAATTTGTGGTTGTGTCGAGATTCTCAGTACTCGATGGCGAACCATTGTAACTGTCCTAAGGTTCCAAGGAAATGGATTTGGAAAAAGTATAAAATAACATTAAAATTGAAATATGCTTGTTTTATGATGCTTCCTCAATACTCTAACTACTCGTATGTAGGTGTCCATTATGGTCAATTTCCGCTAGTATAATAATCTTACCTACATAATCTAAATTAAATAGACGTTTCTACCAATTTATATCTACCGTAGAAAGATTTTCTAATTTCTACTTCTATTCAGAAATACACCTACATGAACAACTTCTTATACTCATTTTGATGTACGGTGTTATGCCTACGGGGACGGCCAGAAAAACTAATATATAAACATATATGAAAAAATACATTTTTTTATCTAAAATTCATAAATACCCTCGAAAATACTCTTTATGTTACTTTTTACAATTTGTCAAAATATCTATTAATGTTCTGGTTTAATAGTTGATTTATTCTGTTATTAATGTTGCCTTGACACTAACAAAAAAAAATATTTTTTTTCTTTTACATCAATCGTCTTTTCAATAATTTCCTTGCGGAGTGATATTATTGGTTTTTGATCGTTGTGTTTTTCAGTATACTTAAACAATATTTTTCTAACAGAAAAATTATGTTTTCCTACACTGAAGTAATGTCTTATTAACGATGCTGAGGATTCAGTTTTACTATAATTGCTATGCTTTATGATATGTTGTTTAGGTGAGATCTTTTGATCAATATATAAATAGTGCCGCATTTATCGTCGGTCAATATTCAAGTTCATCGTGCGACGACATCCCGATGGAATGGGAATCGTACGAGACCAACAGCTCTGGCTACAGGTCGCTGGGTGAGCATGGCTGGCAAGGACCCGTGACGTCACGGAAGGTAGATGAAAATTTAACTTATTTTGCTCATACCCGAAATGACAAGGCGCTATAGCTCTTACTATAACATAACACTTAACTTTTTTTAACTACAGAATTCTACTTATAATAAACCTAGTGTAGAAAAATGTCAGGAATTTCCAAGCGGCCTATACTTTTTTGTTCGCATGTACCTATTAAACTACCTAAAATTTGTAAACTTCTACTGTTTTTTTAACCAAGGTACATGAAAAAAAAAAAATTAATAATATTTAATTCATTTTTGCCATTAATTTTTACCGTTTTTCCAATGTATATTCATGTATGTTTTTTACGGTGTTCACGTTTTTCCAAAATTGATTGAATAACTAAACAATAATTCAGAAATTACCTTTTTAATGTACCAATTAGGATCAAATTCTTTCAATAAAGGTGCAGAATAAAATCACTATAGTTTATTATATGACAATTCAATAACGCCATAGATTTATTTGCGAAGACAAAAATTCGTAATTAATTAATACATTTGTAATTTTTTGGACACTGTAAATCTACTACTTACAATAGTGTAATAATTATCTTCGTTAATTAAAAACTGCAAGAGGTGGACTAATCTGATCATGGAACAATTTTAAGACGCAGTCGATAAACCCGTGCCCGTACGAACACTTAGGGCAATGCCCGTGGCCTTGTGCAACGACTTCTTGTCAATGCCCGGGAAGTTGCCCAATGGATTGGGAGCCGTATGGAAACGATGAAAGTATTGATCAGAATTCAATGGAGTTAGAAGATAAGGAGGACGACAGTCTAGTGGCAAGCGAGTCGTCATACTACTCCGACGAAAGTAGTGGAAGTGTCGAATTTGTCGGCAATTTACAGTATTCTATGGCTAACGACGACAACTTATCCGAAGGACCCAAGGATATGGAATTGGAAAGGTACAGAAAAACTATGGTCATATCAAAATATAATTGTTTTATTCTCCTCCCCAATCACCTAGCACCCGAGGCCCTCTTGCATCCTCCACACTCTTTATCATTTACTCACAGAATCAACGGCCCATTCAGAAACACATTGGCAGAATATGCTTAGGACTAAGAGATTTTCTCCACCAATATTGACACTACGATAAAATTAAAAGAAATAAAGTTTTTGTTTATATTTTAAGAGTTCTTATTGGGACATCATAATAAATGCAATAACTTCTTTTGGCACTACTTATATTCTCTGATATGAATAACTTTCGCCAGTATAATAAGCTTATCTCTAGAATCTAAATGAAATAGTGGTTTTCACCTACTCAAATCTACTCTAGGTTAATTATATAATATCTCTCTAAACACTAAAATACACATCCATTACCTCCTTCTTACTTTACCCTATTTTGATATATTTTATTTAGCCTAAGTGAGCCGCCAGAAAATTTAATATATAAAAAAAAAAAATTTTATCTAAAATCCCAATATCTTTAAAGATTTTAAATTTCGTTCCAAATCATAATAATCCCCATTTTTAGATGCTAGTATCATTATCCCTTCAAATCCCTGCAGTAGGATATCATATCCGCGATACCTTATTATTTATGTTAATCTCAAGATTTTAATAACTTAAAAACCACGCTAAAGAGCTATCATTGGATTATTCATCCCGTATTTCAAAGAGTCATTTCATAATTGATTGTGTAATTAACTGAATATCAAAAAAATTATATATTTGTTCGGCGTTCAGTCGCGAGTATAAATAATGCGTGAGTTATTTATAAAATTGCATTTTAAACATTACAAAAAAATTATTATTTCTTTACTACGTTAATTTTAACTACCGAGTAAAATTTGTTTGCGAAAATACCCTATATATTACTTTTCACAATTATTCAAATTATATTATGTTTTCAAATGTTTTTTGAATACAATTTTTTTAATATATGACCTTTATTAATTAACACTATTTTTTTTTCTAGGGAGGATGACCTGGATGATGGCGATTCGTTTGTTTCATCTGATTAATCATATAATAAACATTGCGCACGACCAGAGTGCGGTCATACGTTAGGGGACATAGATCTCCATACGTGGGTACGCTTCTGGTTGTGTTAACTGTTAAATTCAATCTTATCAAATATGTTGCTCATTTATTATGAAAATGAAAATAAGTATATGTCAATATTAATGATGAATTGTACACGATTTTGAGTAGTCTTACTTATGATGCAACAGGTTAAATATGTCTCTTTTTATTAAGTAAAATATATCTACATCCATACAAATCTGTATATCATGTTCCATCACACACCGTTATTATTTGATTATAACGACCTTAGTTCTTTTATTAGTTCATTTTTAACAACGTAAAACTGTTTGAATTGTTCAACATGTATACTTTGCATCATTCAAGACAGAATTTTTATAATTTAATATTTTTTTCTATATTTAAAATTGTTCGTCAAATACAAAATTAAAAGTTTCACACTACTCATATATATTTGGCTTAATAAAATTACGCTGATATTCATATCATGCATGTGAAAAGATAAACATTTTTTTAGTATGATCAATATTAATCATAGTTGAATATGGTTTAATATTATTGTATAATATGGTTTAGTAAAAATACAGAGTATATATAAAAAAAAAAAATGGAAATTAACAATAAAATAAGTGAATATAAATAGGAAATTGTAATGCTGATTATCTAAATATTTATAACATTTACATACATGAATTAAACATACTCTATAAAACCCGCTTAATGCTAATTTGGACTTACGGCATCCAAATCTAGGGTGCTGAAAAAAATCAAACACAAACAAAATTCTATCCTTTTAGCCCATAACTCTTCGTATTATTAACAGTGCACCAGCTTATATTTCCAACCATAACTACACACTGACTTAGTAATTATCACAGTTGACAAAACTGCGAAAATCTTATGTATACGATTTTGGGCTTGACTGGAAAACCAAGATTTTCCAACATCCGCCAATCTTAATGGAAAAATACTACATTCGTCAGTTTTAAATACCCCTTCATTCAAACCATAAACATTAATCCATGAATGAGGATTCATTTTTCCAAGCAGTTTTATATCTTACATACAATTTATAAATAGCATATACAATTTCAACCGAGCTATGATAACACAAGTAATTACAGAATAATGTAGGTAATAGAGCTCTACTACGTAGAGGATAGTGTTATTAGTAATGGAAGCAGATATGAGCGTGGGCTGATAAGAGAATGAGCAGATAACGGCATGATTAAAAAGTAATGAGTAGTGGTAATATCAATTCACTATGTTGACGAACTTAGGTTGGGTTAGGTTTGACCGCCGCCGCGACGTAACGGATTCAGTTGTGGTTATCCTTTAGCGTGGGGTTTGGTGCGTGGGTGTTCATGCAAATTCTTCTTTATACTATTCATATAAATTTTTTTCTCCATCTCCCATAATTAATAAAATTGATCACAATACTGACCACTAAAATTAAAAAGACAAATTTAGACTAAATGCATTTTTGAAACGATAAAAGAATGGATCTAGCTGTGTATCTATCAGTATATACAAAAATAGAGAATACGATATAAAGTGGAAATAAAAGAACATTTTTAATGAAAAGACCTGCCACATTTAAACAAATTCATCATAAGATTTTCTATGTGGTTACAATAAAGATATTATATCGTATTTTTTCCTTAAAAATATTATTTTTCCTAAGGATACCATAAAAACTAAAGTCCTCCCCAATTTTTTTTTTTTTTGATTTATGTATAGCTTCAGAAACTAAGAAAAAACTACATATTAAGTGTGTAAACCAGCGATTAAATACAACAAATTAAAATATATCTAAAAATAAAAATAAAAAAATTGTATAAAATCACAACAAGCATCGACCACGTATAATAAATATTTAGTGGTATTAGGGTGTTTTTTTTTTTAATCAAATTAAATTATATCTAAATTGCTATAATATTTTCCGTTTAATATATATATATGTTCTGGTTTAATAGTTGTTTTTTTCTGTTATTAGTGTTGCCATGTAACTAAATTATAATTTATCTTAGGCTTCGATCGGCGTTTTATAAATATCGTCGCAGAGTGAAATTATTGGTTTATGATCGTCTGTTTTTCAGTATACTCGAACATTATTTTTCTAACAGAAAAATTATGTTTTCCTACTCTGAAGTAATGTCATATTAACGGTGCTGCGGATTCAGTTTTAATATAATAACTATGCTTTATAATATGTTGTTTAGGTGAGATCTTTGATCAATATATAAATGGCGCCGCTGTCATCGTCGCTCAGTTCTCAAGTTCACCGTGCGAAGACATCCCGATGGAATGGGAGTCGTACGAGACAGACAGCTCTGGCTACATTTCGCTGTATAGAAAGGCTGTCAGGGACTTGAGATGTCACGAAAGGTAGACGAGAATTAAAATATTATAGCCCATAGTCGAAATGACAAGGCTATAAAGCTCTTACTAAAATATTATGTTCAACTTTTTTTAACTACAAAATTTTACTTATAATTTAATTTTTGTAGTAAAATATCATGAATTTTCAATCGGCTTATACTATTTGGTTCGCATAAACTTATAAATTGCAAATTTCTACTGTTTTATATAACTAAGGAACATGAAAACAAAAATTAATTTTATTGAAATCATTATTGCCTTCAATTTTAATAATAATAATAATAATAAGAAAAACGTCATCGATAATTCAAAAATAACCTTTTTAATGTACCAACTAGATCCACCATTTTTTCCATAATGGTGCAGAATTTAAAACACTAATGTCTATTATACAAAAATTAATAACGCCTTAGATACAAATATTTGTAAATAATTAATACAATTGTAATATTTTAAACACTATAAATCTAATAATCCCAATAGTTTAATAATTAACGTCGTTAATTGACAGCTGCAATTGGTAGACTAATCTTAGCTTCATGAAACAATTTTCTGACGCCGTTGATAAACCAGTGCCCGTACGGAGACTTGGGGCACTGCCCGTGGCCATGCGCAACGACTTCTTGTCAATGCCCGGGGAGCTGCCCAATGGATTGGCAGCCGTATGGCCACGATGACAGTTTGAATAATGATTTAAGATGAGGAGGATGACAGTCTAGAGGCAAGCGAGTCGTCATACTACTCCGACGAGAGTAGTGGAAGTGTCGAGTTTGTCGGCAATTTAGAGTACTCTATGGCAATCGACGACAACTTGTCTGAAGGACCTAAAGACATGGAATTGGAAAGGTACAGAATAATTATACCCATATTAAAATAGGCTTGTTTTATTATTCACAACAATCACCTAGCACCCGAGCCCCAATACATCCTCATCACTCATTATCTTTTACTGAGCAAATCAATCTGCCAATGCAGATACGCAGTTCATTCGTGAAAAAAAAAGCTGCGTGTGCAATATATAAAATTGTATTTAAAATATTACAAAAAAATCTTTTTTCTACTACGATAGTTATAGGTACGGATTAAAGTTGTTTTGCGAAAATACCTTGCATAATACTTTTTACAATTATTGAAAATATCTTATGTATTCATACGATTATTGAATACAATTTTTTTTATATATAGCTTTTATTAATTAACACAATTTTTTTTTCTAGAGAAGATGACCTGGATGATGGCAATTCTTTTGGTTCTTCTGTCGATTAGTAATAAAAATAATATTGAACACGACCAGAGTGCTTGTAAATCTTAGGGGGCATAGATCCATATACGTGGGCACGCTTCTATTTGTGTTTTTAGTGAAAATAAATCTTATTATGTTGCTTATATATTATGAAAATAACAACTTAAAACTGTCAATATTAATAAAGCACGGAACACGAAGTTGAGTTAGCTTACTTAAGATGCTACAGGAAAAGGTTTCTGTTTTAGTTGAATTAAGTATATCTATATCTATACAAATCTGTATATCCATTTCGAGGCACACTTCGTTATTATTTGATTATAACGACATTAGTTCTTTAAGTAGTTCAATTTTAACAATTTAAATTTTATAACAAGTATACTTTGCATCATTCAAAAAGATTTTCAATTCTTTAATATTCATTCTATATTTAATATTATACGTCAAATACAATATTATGAGTTTCACTCTACACAAATATATTTGGCTTAATATAATTCCGCAGACATTCAGTACATCCAAGTTTAATTACAATGAGGAATACAATTTGGCAACAAATGCTGTTAATCACTGTGCAAGCATATGAGATTAAGATACTTTTCGAGTACATAATTTTAGTATGAAATGATCAATTCATGTGCCCTAGAGCACTTTATCGACTGGAAATGCTAACTGTACTCGACAATCCAATCCATAACCCTCCGTCTCCTAACATCTGCCCTGTGGTACGTTTCTAATTATTCAATTCACAATGACCTCAACATTGAAAACATTAATACAGTTGCTCACTTTCACTACACAAAATTCCACTTTAATTAATCGACCATTTCATCCTACTCATTGCCACTTAAGGTAGCGTATATTACCCGATAATCTTCCATGGCATTTGAATAGTCGATGGTTTAGAGATACATTGAATTCAGTCATGAATCCTAATCATTTAAATATTGTACATTAAACTCCTGACAGTACTGTCATTGGATAGCTTCCCATTACAAAATTATTTATGCTATGTAATCATTTTGTAATTATCCTATTTGTATATTGTAGAAACGCTATAGATTGCAATTTTTCATTAAGGTATTAGGAAAAAAAAGATAAAAACTATAAAACTTTAAAAAAAAACTTTTTTTTTAGTAAGATCATATTTATATACAATATTAATCATAGTTGAACATAGTTTAATATGGCATAATATAGTTTAGTATAAATACAAAGTATAAAAAAAAATTAATGCAAATTAGCTATAAAATAAGTGAACATAAAGAAAAAATTGTAGTGCTGATTATCTTGATATTTATAACATTAATATTATACAATTTTAAATGAAAAATAAGTATTACTTGGAAAGTAAAAAATTATTTTGTATAAGTTTGTGTTGCGCGATATATACAAACGCATATAAATATATTATCAACATATAATTTCAAAATAATTTTTATTTAGTATTAATTTCTACCTTAACTAATTAACCTAACCTAACCTTTTTTCGATAGGTACTGGAAATACAATTGCAAATAAATATATTATGTAAACATAGGTTAATTAAACTGAATTTAAATTTATAAAAAAAAATTACTTTTATCCTATTAATTGTTATAAAAAATAAATCATAATATAGTCTTACATTCAAGGACCAAAGATTAGAAAACAATAGCAAAGAATTTACAAAAAAATGGTAAAATAGATTTATGCGGACAGCAAACTTTCATGTGCTCGTCCAAAGATTGTAAAACGTGGTAAAGCATTTTTTACAAATAAGAAGTCTACTTCCAAGTACCTATTTTTCTGTGAGCCCGTCAAACGAGATAAAATTTCTACAAATGCGTAATAGTTTTTACTGCCTTGTGTATCGAGTAACTGATCGATGTGGTCGTATTTTTCAACATCCGCCACTATAATGAAAACATACTACATTCGCCAATATTTAATAGCCTTTCATTCACACAGTGAACATTGTATTTTAATCCATGTATGAATACTAATTATTCAAACAGTTTTATCATAAACATACAATTTATAAATAGCATTTACTATTTCGTTCGAGCTATGATAACATAGGTAACAACAGAATAACGTAGGTAAAAGAGCTCTACTACGTAGACGATAGTGTTATCAGTAATGGAAGACCTGCCAAATTTTCACGATTTTCATCTTAAGTTATTCTAAGTGGTCACAAAAAAGCTATTATATCGTATTTTTTTCTTAAAAATATTATTTATCTTAAGGATATCGTAGATAGAAACTAATGACCTCCCCAATTTTTTTTTTCTTTGATTCATGTTTAGCATCAGAAAATAAGAAAAAACTACATATAGAACGTGCAATCCGGCTTTGAAGCACAATAAATTGAAATTTATAATAACTAAGAACACATCTATCACCGAACTCTAATAATAAGTCTGGTGGTGTAGTCGTTCCTTATATTTCTACTTAAAAAAAATTATATATTATTTACTTAAATTGTTTTACCTTCAAAAAATAATTGTTCTGGTTTAATAGTTGTTTTATTTTGTTATTAATGTTGCTATGGCCCTAAAAAAAAAAAAAATTTCTTAGTCCTTGATCATATTTTCCTAATTTTCGTTGCGGTGTGATGTTATTGGTTTATGATCGTCTGTCTTTTAGTATACTCGAAGAATATATTTGTAACAGAGAAAATATGTTTTCCAACACTGAAGTAATGTCTTATTAATGGTACTGCGGATTCAGTTTTACTTTAATTTCAATGCTTTACGATATGATTTTTAGGTAAGATCCTATGATCAATATATAAATGGCTCTTCTGTCAACGTCGGTCAATTCTCGAGTTCATCGTGCGATGACATTCCAATGGAATGGGAATCGTACGAGACTGACAGTTCTGGCTACAAGTCGCTTGGTGAGGACTGTTGGCAGGGACCCGAGACGTCATTGAAGGTAGACGAGAATTTTAGCTTTTTTGGTCCATACTTGAATTAACCCATGTTAATTGTGGGTATAATGGCTATAATGCTCTTACTATTACAGAACACTCCTACTTTTTTTAACTACAAAGTTCTACTTATAATAAACCTAGTGTAGAAAAATGACAGAAATTTATATTTAGACAATAGTTTTTTTTTCGCCTTAAACTACCTAAAAATTGTAAACTTCTACTGTTTTTGTTTAACCAAGGTACATGAAAAAATAAAAATTAATAATAGTTATATCATTATTGCCATCAATTTTTACCGTTTTTCCAGTGTATATGGTTTTTCACGTTTTTTCAAGTTTTTTTTTAAATTGTTAGATAAACTACAACAATAATTCAGATAAATAATCTTTTTAATGTACCAACTAGGACCAAATTCTGTCATTAATGGTGCAGAATTAAAATCCTTAAAGTCTAGAATTATAGAACAATTTTATAACGCCTTAGAGAAATATGCGAAGAATAAAATTCTTAATTAATTAATAAATTTGTAATTTTTAAACAATGTAAATCTACTACATCCAATTGTGTAATAATTAACGTCGTCAATTGACAGCTGCAAGTTGTAGACTAATCTTAGCTTCATGAAACAATTTTCAGACGCAGTCAATTAACCGTTGTCCGTACGAAGAATTAGAGTACTGCCCGTGGCCTTGCGCAACGACTTCTTGTCAATGCCCGGGAAGTTGCCCAATGGATTGGGAACCGTATGGCGTCGATGAAAGTTATCATCATGATTCTATGGAGTTAGGAGATAAGGAGGACGACAGTCTAGTGGCAAGCGAGTCGTCATACTACTCCGACGAGAGTAGTGGTAGTGTCGAGTTTGTCGGTAAATTAGAATACTCTATGGCAAACGACGACAACTTGTCCGAAGGTCCCATGGACATGGTATTGGAAAGGTACAGAAAACTACGCTCATATCAAAATATGATTGTTTTATTATTCATACCAATCATCTAGCACCTAAGCCCCTGTTGCATCCTTATCACTCTTTATCATTTACTCAGCGAATCAACCAGCCCATGCAGATACACAGGGAGCTGAATATGCTTAGGATTAAGAGATTTTCTCCACCAATATTGACACTAGGATAGACTCAAAATCAAATTATGATTATTTTTTCGTAGTCATTAGGGTATCAAAATCAATGCAAAAACTTCTGTTAGCACCTGAAATCTCCGGTATGGACAGCATTCGCCACTACAATGCAATTACCTAAAAAATCTAAATTAAATAGACTAATATAATTTACTATAATCTACCCAAGGCAAATTATCTTATATCTACCTATAAACTGAAATACACATCCAATACCTCCTATTTAACCTCATTTTGATGTATCGTACTAAGACTATGGGGTTGTCCAGAAAAATTGAAATATATAAAAAAAAATTTTTATATAAAATCCTGCTATCTATATAAATATAAATTTCTTTCCAAATCATATCAATCCTCTTTTTTAGATGCTAGTATCTTCATCCCTACAAATCCCCCCAGTAGGATATTATATCAGCGAGAACTTATCATATAAGTTTATCTCAAGATTTAAATAACCTATAAACCACGATAAAGCGCTATTAATGGATAATGCATCCCCTATTTCAAAGTGTCATTCCATAGAATATTATGTAATTATCTTAATATAAAAAAAAAAAAAAAACATATAATTGTTTTCTGCATTCAGTCTTGAAAAACTAAACTTCGTAGGAATTTATAAGATTGTATTTGCAACATTACAAAAAAATTATTATTTTATAACTGCGTTATTTTATCTACCGAGTAAAATTTTTTGCGAAAATACGCTAAATGTTACTTTTTGCAATTAATCAAAATATCTTATGGTTGCAAATGTTTTTTTAATACATTATTTTCTTTAAATTAACTTTATTGATTAACACTGTTTTCTTTTTCTAGGGAAGACGACCTGGATGAAGGTGATTCGTTCGTTTCTTCTGTTGATGAATAATTAAATAAAGCTTGCACACGATCAGAGGGCGTGCATACGTTAGGGGACATAGATCCCCATACGTGGGCATGCAACTGGTTGTGTTATATTTGAAATTCTATCTTATGATATATTTTGCTTATTTATTATGAAAATGTCAATTTAAATATGTCAATATTAATGAAGCACAGTACTCGAATTGAGTTGCCTTACATAAGATGATACAGGAAAAGTTTTCTGTTTTCGTTGAATAAAGTATATCTACATCTATACAAATTTGAACATCATGGCTTCTGCACACCGCACCCTTATTTCCTTAAAACGACCATAACATATGATGAAAATAAAGGTTCTCTTAGTAGTTCAGATTTAACAATGTAAAAGTGTTTAAATTGTTTAACAAGTATACTTTGCATCAGTTAATATATAATATGTTTAATATTGTACGTCATATACAAAATTAAGAATTTTACACTACTCATATATATTTGGCAGAATATAATTAACGCTGACATTCATTACATTCATTCATTACATCCAAGTTTAATTACAATGAGGAATACAATTTGGCAACAAATGCTGTTATTCGCTGTACAAGCTAATGAGTTGAAGATACTTTAAGAGTGCATAATAGTAGTATGAAACGATCATTTAATGTGCCCTCATGCACTTCGTCGCCTAACCGTAGGCTAACCGTACCCGACAATCAAATCCATAGCCCTCTTTTTTCTAATAGCTGCCCCGTGGTACGTTTCTAATATTTTAATTCACAAAGAACATAACATTGAAACCTTATAAGCAGTTGCTCACTTCTACTAAACAAATTTCCACTTTAAATTAATCGACTATTTCATCACACTGATTGCCAATCAAAGTAGCGTAACATACCCGGTTATCAACCCTGGCAATTGAAAAGACGTTAGTGCAGAGACCAATTTCATCCCGTCTCTTAAATATATAATTTTCATTTAAATATTATACAATTAACTCCTTACGATTCTGACATTAGAGAGCTTCCCTTCAAAAAATTATTCATGGTTTGTAAATATAATGTAATTAACCTATTTATTTGTTGTACAAACGCTACAGATTGTAAATATTCACTGTTTTTTTTTATTAAAAAAATAAAAAAAGATAAAGTTTTTTATAGTTTGAACAATATTATTTATTGTTGATTATGCTTTGTTATGGTATAATATGGTTTAGTAAAAAAAAAAAAATGTAAATTAACAATACAATTTTAGTGTTAATTATCATAATTTTTATAACATTGATATTATAAAAATATACATACTCTATAGAATCCTTTTAATGCCAATTTGGACTTATGGCATCCAAATCTGGGGTGCTGCCAAAAAATCATACACAAAGAAATTTTTATCCTTCTAGTCCATAACTGTGTTAACAGTAACGGAAGCAGATATGAGAGTGAGCTGTTAAGAGAATAAGCAGACAACAGTATGATTAAAAAGTAATGAGTGGTGGTTATATAGATTCGCTACGTTGACGAAATTAAGTTAGGTTAGTCCGCCGCCGCGACAGAACGGATTTAAGGGTGGTTAGCTTTTAGCGTGTGGTGATGTGCGAGGTGCTTATGCAATGTCCTTTTCAAACTACTCATAAAAATTATTTGCTCCATTACCAATAGTTAATAAATTCGATCACAATTTTGACCACTTAAAGTAATGAGAAAAATTTAGACTAGATGCATTTTTGAAACGATGTAAGAATGGATCAGTATAGGCAGTGTATTTATCAGTATATACAAGAATAGTGAATACTATATAAAGTGGTAAGCAGTTAGTGTTAGCAAAAAAGCTATTATATTGTATTTTTCCCTAAGGTATTTTATTTATCCTAATAATATCGTAGATAAAAACTAAAGTCATCCCCAATTATTTTTTTTTTTTTGATTTATGTATAGATTCAAAAAATAAAGAAAAAACAACGTATGGAGTGTGTTAACTTGCGATTAAACACAACAAATTGATATATATTTAAAAATAAATATAAAGAATAGTATAAAATGATAAGCATCGACCACGTATAATAAATATTTAGTGGTATAGGGGTGTTTTTTTTTATTCAATTTAAATAATATCTAATTTGCTATAATAGTGTTCCATGCAAAATATAAATGTTCTGGTTTAATTGTTGTTTTATTTTGTTATAAATGTTGCTATGGCACTGAAAAAAAATATTTATTTTCTTGTGCCTCGATCGTCTTTTCAATAATTTCCTTGCGGAGTAATATTTTTGATTTGTGATCGGACTGTTTTTTTTGGAATCGAACAATTTTTTTCTAAAGGAAAATTATGTTTTCCTACACTGAAGTAATGTCTTATTAACAGTGCTGCGGATTCAGTTTTTCTATATATGCTATGCTTTATGATATGTTGTTTAGGTGAGATCTCTTGATCAATATATAAATGGAACCGCTGTCATCGTCAGTCAGTTTCAAGGCTCAAGTTCATCGTGCGAAGGCATTCCGATGGAATGGGAATCGTACGAGACCGAAAGCTTTGGTTACATGTCGATGGGCGAGGACAACTGGCAGGGACCTGATACATCACGGAAGGTAGACTAGAATTTAAATTATTATGGCCCATACCCGAAATGACAAGAAAATATAGCTATAACTTTACATTACGCTCAAATTTTTTTTAACTACTAAGATCTACTTCTAATTAAACTTGTGTAGACAAATATCATGAATCTTCAATCAGCTAATACTTTTTTGTATGAATGTCCATATAAAACTACCTGTAAATTGCAAAATTTCTTCTATTTTATTTTTAATGGAGGTATAAGAAAAAGAAAAAAATTATAATATCTAAATTGTTATAGCAATCAATTTTTTATGTTTTTACAATATATATTCACGGTTTTTGAAAATTATTAGAAAATAACAACTACTAATTTAAAATGACTTTTTAATCTACCAATTAGATCCACCGTTCTTTTAATAATGATGCAGAATTTAAAACAATAAATTCTAATATACGACAATTTTATAACGCTTTAGATATATTTGCGCAGACAAAAATTCGTAAATAATTAATAAAATTGTAATATTTTAGACACTATAATAAATTTTCTAAACCCAATACTGTAATAATTAACGCTGTGAATTAACGTCTGCATGTGGTAGGCTAATCTGAGCATCATGAAAAAATTTTCAGACGCAATCGATTAACCTGTGCCCGTACGGAGACTTAGGGCACTGCCCGTGGCCATGCGCAACGACTGCTTGTCAATGCCCGGGTAGCTGCCCAATGGATTGGGAGCCGTATGGGGACGATGACAGGTTGAATAATGATTCAATGGAGTTAGATGAGAAGGTTGATGACTGTCTAGAGGCAAGTGAGTCGTCATACTACTCCGACGAGAGTAGTGGAAGTGTCGAATTTGTCGGCAATTTAAAGTATTCTATGGCTAACGACGACAACTTATCCGAAGGACCCAAGGATATGGAATTGGAAAGGTACAGAATAACTATACTCATATCAAAATAGGCTTAATTTATTATCTACACCATACATCTAGCACCAGAGCACCTGTTGCATCCTCAACACTCATTATCATTTACTGAGCGAATCAACCCGCCCATGCAGATACACAGTTCATTCGTGAAAGAAAAAGCAGCGTGACAATATATAAAATTGCATTTGCTACATTATAAAAAAATTTCTTAATTCCACTACGATAGTTTTAGGTACGAAGTAAAATTGTTATGCGAAAATACCTTACTTTTTACAATTATTCAAAATATCTAATGGTTTTAAATGTTTTTTAAATACAATTTTTTTTATGTATGACATTTATTAAATAACACTATTTTCTTTTTCTAGGGATGATGACCTGGATGATGGCGATTCGTTTGTTTCTTCCGTCGATTAGTCATTAAATATATATTGAACACGACCAGAGTGCTTGTATACGTTAGGGGACATTGATCCCCATACGTAGGCATGCTTCTGGTTGTGTTATTTGTGAAATTAAATCTTATAATTTTGCTTATTATTATAAAAATTACAATTTAAAACTGTCAATATTAATGAAGCACGGTACACGAAGTTGAGTTGGCTTACTTAAGATGCTACAGGAAAATGTTTCGGTTTTAGTTGAATAATGTATACCTACATCTATACAAATCTTTATATCAAGTTTGAGCAACACCTTGTTATTATTTGATTATAACGACTTAGTTCTGTTAATAGTTCAATTTTAACAATGTAAAACTGTTAGAATATTTTAACAAGTATACTTTGCATCATTCATAACAGATTTTCAATTCTTTAATATTCTTTTCTATATTTAATATTACAATATTTACAATATTATACATTAAACTCCTGACGGTACTCTCATTGGAGAGCTTCCCTTTACAATATTATTCATGTTATGTAAATATTCTGTACTTATCCTTTTTGCTTGTTGTACAAACGCTACTTATTGTAAATTTTCATTGTTTTTTTGTATTTAACAGAAAACAAATTTAATAAAAGATACTTGGAAAGTAAAAAATTATTGTGTATTAATTTGTGTTGTGCGATGTATACAAACGCATATAAATATATTATCAACAAATAGTTTCAAAATAATTTTTATGTAGTATTAATTTCTAAATAATATTTTTTTTCGATAAGTACTGGAAACACATTTGCAAATACATATAAATTTGTAAACATAATGTAAGAATATATTTTAATTTATAAAAAAAATGAATTTTATGCTATTCGTAATAGTTTACACTGCCTTGTGTATCGAGTAACAGTTCAAAGTGGTCGAACTTTTCAACATGTGCCACTATAAAAAAAAACACTACATTTGCTAATTTTTAAGAGCTATTCATAACGTTTCGACTAAGGGATTTTGCCCATCAATATTGACACTACGATAGACTCAAAATCAACTTTTAGATTACTTATTCATTATTGGAGTATCAAAATCAATGCAAAACTTCTGTTAGCATCTAAAATCTCTGGTATGGATAACATTCGCCAGTGCAATGCACTTACCTACAATATCTAAATTAATAGAAGTTTTTATCTACTCAAATCTACCCTAGGCAAATTATCTAATATCTACCTAAAAACTGAAATACACATCAATTATCTCTTACTTAACCTCATTTTGATGTATCTTATTAAGCCTATGGGGTCCACCAGAAAAATTGATATATTTAAAAAAAAAAATTTTATATAAAATCCAGCTATCTTTATAAGTTTATAATTTCGTTCCAAATCATATCAATCCCTTTCTTTAGGAGATAGTATCTTTATCCTTACAAATCCCTTCATTAGGATATAATTTCAGCGAGACCTTATCATTTAAGTTAATCTCAAGATTTAAAAAACCTTTTTTTTGGTTTCTGTACCGGCTATACATCCGCCCCCCGGATCCGCCGTTAGGCTTTACAACGAGGGGCGGATCGCCATCATTTATTTATATGAAAAAAAATTTATAAATAAATACATGTGTTTTAAAATCCCGTTTTCCCCTGTGGGCGGGGTGAGATCACATTTAGTTAAACCAACGCGTTATAGGCAGCAGCTGGGCTGAGACCCGCATACTGCTCATACATTCTCGAGAGTAGGGGGAGAGTTTGCTGCATCCTTTTCGCCGGCAGCGACTGGCTTCCCGCTATTCTACTTGGCGCGCTGCGTCCTTTGGCCGACTACCTTACCGCGCAATTAAAATTTTTTCTAACGATTATAAAACGTGGTAAAGCATTTTTTACAAACAAAAAGTTCACTGCCAAGTATTCTTTGCATCAATCAAAGCAGATTTTAAATACTCTAATATTTTTTTCTATATTTAATATTGTACGTCATATACAAAATTAGGAATTTCACAATACTCAAATATATTTTGCACAATATAATTACGCTGACATTCATTACATCCAAGTTTAATTACCATGAAAAATACAATTTAGTAACAAATGCTGTTATCCGCTGTGCAAGCTAATGAGATCATGATACTTTACGAGTGCATAATAGTAGTATGAAAAGATCATTTTATGTGCCCTCAAGCACTTCGTCGCCAGCAAAGGCTAAGCGTACCCGACAATCCAATCCATAGCCCTCCTTTTCCTAATATCTGCCTCGTGGTATGTTTCTAATAATTTAATTCACAAAGAACTCATTATTGAAACCTTTAAAGCAGTTGCTCACTTCTACTACACAAAATTCCACTTTAAATTAATCGACAATTTCAACACACTGATTGCCAATCAAATTAGTGTAACATACCGCTTATCTTCCCAGGCAATTGAAGAAACGCTGTTGCAGAGATCATTTGAATGCCATCACTTAATTATTTAAATATTATACATTGAACTCCTGACGGATCTGCTATTGGACAGCTTCCTTCGTCAAAATTATTCATTTTATGTAAATAAGTAATTATCCTATTTGTATTGTTGTACAAACGCTACAGATTGTAAATATTCATTGTTTTTTCTATAAAAAATTTTAAGAAAAGATACTTGGAAAAATATAAACTTTTTTTTTGTAAGATCAATATTAATCATTGTTGAATATGGTTTTATATGGTATAATAAGGTTAAGTAAAAAAAAAAAAAATGTTGATTATCTAAATTTTTATAAAATTTATATAATTAAATTATACATACTCTATAGAACCCTTTTAATGCCAATTTGGACTTACGGCATCCAAATCTAGGGTGCTGCCAAAAAATCAAACACAAACAAATTTTTTTCCTTCTAGTCCATAACTGTGTTAACTGTTATAGAAGCAGATATGAGGGTGAACTGTTAAGAGAATGAGCAGACAACAGTATGATTAAAAAGTAATGAGCGGTAGTTATATAGATACAATACGTTGACGAAATTAAGTTAGGTTAGTCCGCCGCCGCGACAGAAAGGATTTAGGGGTGGTTAGCCTTTAGCGTGGGATGAGGTGCGAGGGGCTCATGCAATGTCCTTTTCAAACTACTCATAAAAATTATTTGCTCCATTACCAATAATTAATAAATTCGATCACAATTCTTACCACTGAAAGTAATGAGAAAAATTTAGACTAGATGCATTTTTGAAACGATGTAAGAATGGATCTATAGGCTGTGTATTTATAAGTATACACAAGATTAGAGACTACGATATAAAGTGGTAATAAAAGAACATTTTTAATGAGAAAATATTCCAAATTTACATGATTTTCATCATAAGTGTTAGCAAAAAAGCTATTATATTGTATTTTTCTCTAAGGTATTTTATTTATCCTAATAATATCGTAGATAGAATCTAAAGTCATCTCCAATTATTTTATTTTTTTGATTTATGTATTTATTCAAAAAATAAAGAAAAAATAACGTATAAAGTGTGTTATCTTGCGATTAAATACAACAAATTGAGATATATTTAAAAATAAAGATAAAGAATAGTATAAAATGATAATCATCGACCACGTTTAATAAAAATCTAGTGATATAGGGGTGTTTTTTTTTTTATTCAATTTAAATAATACCTAATTTGCTATAATAGTGTTCCATGCAAAATATAAATGTTCTGGTTTAATTGTTGTTTTATTTTGTTATTAATGTTGCTATGGCACTGAAAAAAAATATTTTTTTTCTTGTGCCTCGATCGTCTTTTCAATAATTTCCTTGCGGAGTGATATTATTGGTTTTTGATCGGTCTGTTTTTCGGAATACTGAAACAATATTTTTTTAACAGAAAAATTATGTTTTCCTACTCTGAAGTAATGTATTATGAACGTTGCTGCGGATTCAGTTTTACTATAATTGCTATGCTTTATGATATGTTTTTTAGGTGAGATCTTTTGATCAATATATAAATGGAACCGCTGTCATCGTCAGTCAGTTTCAAGGCTCAAGTTCATCGTGCGAAGACATTCCGATGGAATGGGAATCATACGAGACCGAAAGCTCTGGTTACATGTCGATGGGCGAGGACGGCTGGCAGGGAGCCGAGACATCACAGAAGGTAGATTAGAATTTAAATTATTATGGCCCATACCCGAAATGACAAGGCTATATAGCTATAACTTTACGTTACGCGCAACTTTTTTTTATCTTTAAAAATATACTTCTAATTAAACTTGTCTAGAAAAATATTATGAATTTTCAATCGGCTAAGACTTTTTTGTTCGCATGTTCCTATAAAAATACCTGTAAATTGCAAATTTCTTCATTTTTTTTTGTAATCGAGGTATAAGAAAAAAAATATGAATAATATTTAATTGTTTTTCAATCAATTTTTCACATTTTTCCAATGTATATTCACGGTTTATTAATATTATTAGAAAATTACAACTATAATTTTAAAATGACTTTTTTAATCTACCAACTACATCCACCATTCTTTTCATAATTATGCAGAATTTTAAACAATGAAATCTATTATACGACAATTTAATCATGGTTTAGATTTATTTGCGCAGACAAAAATTCTTAAATAATTAATAAAATTGTAATATTTTGGACACTAAATTAAAACATCTAAACCCATTAGTGTAATAATTAACGTTGTGATTTGACGGCTGCATGTGATAGACTAATCTGAGCTTTATGAAACAATTTTCAGACGCAATCGATTAACCTGTGCCCGTACGGAGACTTAGGGCACTGCCCGTGGCCATGCGCAACGACTGCTTGTCAATGCCCGGGTAGCTGCCCAATGGATTGGGAGCCGTATGGGAACGATGACAGGTTGAATCATGATTCAATGGAGCTGGATGAGAATGAAGACGACTGTCTAGATGAAAGCATGTCGTCATACTACTCCGACGAGAGTACTGGAAGTGTCAAGTTTGTCGGCAATTTAGAGTTCTCTATGGCAAATGACGACAACTTGTCTGAGGGACCTAAGGACATGGAATTGGAACGGTACAGCAAAACTATGGTCATATCAAAATATAATTGTTTTATTCTCCTCCCCAATTACCTAGCACCTGAGGCCCTCTTGCATCCTCCACACTCTTTATCATTTACTCAGCGAATCAACCCGCTCATGCAGATACACAGGTAGATGAATATGCTTACGACTTAGAGATGTTCTCTACCAACATTGACACTACGTTAGAATCAAAATCACAATTTTCTATTTAAATAGTCTTTATAGGGGCTTCTTTATGATACTAAAAACTTCATTTGGCACTACTTATAATCTCTGATATGGACAACTTCCGCCAGTACAATGAACTTATCTTTAAAATCTAAATTAAATATATGTTTTTACCTACACAAATCTACCCTAGGCTAGTTAATTATCTATCATCTGAAATACACATCTATAACCGTCTACTTAACCCCTTTTCGATGTATAATATTAAGCCTAAGGTTCTGCCAAAAAAATGAATTATATAAATAATTAATTGTATTCCCTAGGCAAATTGTCTCCCTCTACTTCGTAAATTTTATTTTTCACACTGAAATCTGCGTTTGAAAATTAAATAAAATCCCAAGCCGCTATCTGTAAAATTTTGAAATTCCATTTCATATCATAACAATCCCCTTTTTTAGAAGCTAGTTTTTACATCTCTAAAAATCCCTTCATTAGGATCTTATATTCACGAGACCTTATATTTAATGTAAATCTCAAGATTTTAATAACCTCAAAACTACGCCAAAAAGCTGTTACTGGGTTATGCGCTCCCTATTTCAAAGTGTCATTTCATAAATGATTCTGTAATTATTTGTCAATTAAAAAAAATATATATTTTTTCGGCGTTCAGTCGCGAAAAAATATGCTGCCTGAGCTATTTATAATATTGCATTTGCTACATTTTAAAAGAAATTTTTTTTTTTCACTACGTTATATTAAGCTACGGAGTAAAATTATTTTGCCTAAATACCTTACATGGTACTTTTTACAATTATTAAAAATACCTTATTGTTGCAAATGTTTTTTAAATAATTTTTTTTATTTATATGACCTTTATTGATTACCACTGTTTTCTTTTTCTAGGGAGGATATCCTGGATAATGGCGATTCGTTTGTTTCGTCTGATTAATAATAATTAAATAAAGTTTGCACACGACCAGAGTGCGTTCATACGTTAGGGGACGTAGATCCCCATACGTGGGCACGCAAGTGGTTGTGTTATCTGTGAAATACAATCATATGATATATGTTGCTTATTTATTATGGAAATGACAATTTTAATATGTCAATATGGTTCACGAAGGTTCTAAAGTAATTAGATGCTACAGCAAACAGGCTTTTGTTTTAGTTGAGTAAAGAACAACTACAGCTATACAAGTTTACACCGAATCTATGCTGAAGGTTCCAAGTACATGGAATTGGATAGGTACACAAAAACAATAATTAATTTCAACTTGTTTTATTATACATACTTATCACCTTGCCCTTGGCCCTGTTGTATCCTCATTGCTTTTTAACATTTTCTCTACGGATCTATACGCAATTTATTGTTTTACTTACTATAGAAATCGTATCGGACATAAATTATGTATTGTTTATTAATATCTATATCTAGTTAAATTTGGGGTAATTGTTTTTTATCTTTTATATATTTATCTTCGAATCAACACGTTTGTACTAGATTCAAATATACGATTTAAGTGTGTCCAATAAACGATCAACTACTAATTTTTTTTTTATTTTTATCACTTTTCTATCAAATTTTATGCACTTGACTTTTTTTTTTCCATAACGAGCAAATATTTGACTTTTCGCGTATCTAGTAGAATAATAGAGTAATTTAGTATAATTAGTCAATCATAGAGGTACAAGTACTGAAAATGTCCATATAGTTTTATTAAGTGTTAAACGAAATTATTAATTAGTATTAATATATTTTCTTGTTTTATACTTAATTTAAGATGAAATCAAGTTTTATATATTTTTTTTTTTACTGATCTGATTCCATTCGTTACGTATCCTCTGGCGTACTTATGTTTTTCACGACTATAGACACTTTATGATTCACCGCCTCCCACCCCATTCCACCTAAAATTGTTTATGAAACATATTTGATTATACAATTTAATATATTATCTTATATATTTTATATCATTATATATGAAAATTACTTTGTACGTTAATGTTTCTTTTTGCTACTTACAAATTAATTATTGTTGTAATGTATTTTTTTTTTCTTCTTTTTTCCTCAGCAAATGCATTCAAGTAAATCATCACAATTTTATGTCGACAATAAATCCGCTTCAGTTTTCAATGTTGCCAAACGATTGTTTTTTCTGTACCCATTCAGTATCATCGTCAATATTTTTTTTATTCGTTTAAAGCAAGAAAAACAACTTATGGTCGTACAGTTTGAAGTCTGTGTACAGACATGCATATTCATATGCGATCGTTTAACATGATATTTCTAAATTATATGTATATTTAATATTATAATATACTGTTTATATACAAATAGTTTGTAAATTTAATTATAAAATGACTTTTTTAAAATACTAACTAGACCCACCATTCTTTTAATAATAATGCAGAAATTAAAACAATAAATTCTATTATACGACAATTTAATAATACTTTAGATTTATTTGCACAGACAAAAATTCGTAAATAATTATAAAAATTGTAATATTTTGGACACTATAATAAATCTTCAAAACCCAATAGTGTAATAATTAACGTCATTAGTTGACGGCTGCGAGGGGTAGATCAATCTTAGCTTCATGAAACAATTTTCAGACGCCGTCGATAAACTATTGTCAGTACAGTGACTTGGGGCACTGCCCGTGGCCCTGCCCATCAACATCTTGTCAATGCCCGGGGAGCTGTCAAATGGATTGGGAGCCATATGATGATAATGACAGTTTAGATCATGGCTTAATAGATTTGGAAGAGACAATGGACGACCCTCTAGAGGACAGCGAGTCGTCATACTTCTCCGACGAATGTAGTGGAAGTGTTGAATTTGTCGGCAATTTGGAGTATTCGATGGCAAACGACGACAATATGTCCGACAAGGGGGACAACCTTGCACATGATCAGAGTGCGTGCATACGTTAGGGGACGTAGATCCCCATACGTGGGCATGCAACTGTTTGTGTTATCTGTAAGCGAGAGTTCTTCGAAGAATTAATTAAATACTTACAATTATAATTATTTATTCATAAAAAAATTAATTTGTATGTAGTCTTGAAAATTGTAGTGATTAAATTTATCTAAAAACCTAGATACTTTGTTCATTGGTACTTACCTCGTTTGTGCTAGTTAAATTTATGGCACATTCAACCTTCTACAGTTGTCTGGATAAATTTTTTTTTTAATATACATGGGGAAGGAAATTCAATATTATTTGGCTATAATTATATGAAACATAGTAATACTTATGCATGCTTCTGATTTTGTTATCTGTGAAATACAATCATATGACATATGTGGCTTATTTATTATGAATATTACAATTTAAATATGTCAATGGTAATGAAGCACGGTAAGCGAAGTTGAGTTGACTTACATAAGATGCTACAGGAAATAGTTTCGGTTTTAGTTAAATAAAGTATATCAACATTTATACAAATTTGTACATTTAAGGCTCCTGCACACCCCACCAATGTTTGCTTAAAACGAACTAAACATTTGATGAAATTAAAAGTTCTCTTATTAGTTCATATTTAACAATGTAAATATGTTTTAATTGTTTAACTAGTATAATTTGCATCAATCAAAACAGTTTTTTAGTTCCTTAACATTTTTTTAAATATATAATATTGTATGTCAAATACAGAATTAAGAATGTCGCTCATATTTATTTGTATATCCACTATTTAAATAACTTGGCAAAATATATTACGCTGAAATTCGTTACATCCAAGTTGAATTTAAACAATGAGTACAGCCTGAAACAAATGTTATACGATGTGCAAGCTAATGAGTTTATGAGACTTTTCATGTATAAAATAATTATATACTAACTCCAATAAAAATTCATCATAATTTTGGCCAATAAGTGATATCAGTATGGAACTTAGAGATGTGCATGAGATATCAGTATACATGGAAATGGAGAATATAATTTAAAGCGGCAATAGAGATTTTGTAAATTAATAAATCTGTACATTTTATAAGATTTTGATTATTAGCTATTGTGGTAGAATAATGAAGTTATATCGTATTTTTCCCTTAAAAATATTATTTATCATATTGATATCAGAGATAGAAATTATTGTCATATCTAATATTTTTTTTTGATTTATTTATAACTTCAAAGAATAAGAAAAAACTACATATTAAACGTGCAAACCAGCTTTAAAACAAAATAAATTGAAATTTATAATAACTATGAACACATCCATCATCGAATTTGAATAATAAATTTCTGGTGGTATTGTCGTGTTTTATATTTCTATTTAAATTAAATTATATCTTATTTGTTAAATATTGTTACCTTCAAAACATAAATGTTCTGGTTTAATAGTTATATAATTCTGTTACTAATGCTGCCATGGCACTGAAAAAAAATATTATTTTTCTTAGACCTCGATCGGGTTTTCAAAATTTTCGTTGCGGAGTGAAGTTATTGGTTTGTGATCGTCTGTCTTTCAGTATACTCGAACAATATATTTGTAACAGAGAAAATATGTTTTCAAACACTGAGGTAATGTCTTATTAATGGTGCTGCGGATTCAGTTTTACTATAATTGCAATGCTTTATGATATGTTTTATAGGTAAGATCCTATGATCATTATATAAATGGCTCTTCTGTCATCGTCGGTCAATTCTCCAGTTCATCGTGCGATGACATTCCAATGGAATGGGAATCGTACGAGACTGACAGTTCTGGCTACATGTCGCTTGGTGAGGACTGTTGGCAGGGACCCGAGACGTCATTGAAGGTAGACGAGAATTTTAGCTTTTTTGGTCCATACTTGAATTGACATGGCTATAATGCTCTTACTATTACATAACACACCTACTTTTTTAACTACAAAGTTCTACTTATAAATAAACTTGTGTAGAAAAATGAATTTCCAATAGGCCAGTTCTTATTTGTTTGCATATACCTATAAAAGTACCTATAAGTTGCGAATTTCTACTGTATTTTTTAACCAAAGTTTAAGGAAAAAAAAATTAATAATATTTATATCATTTTTGCCGTCAATTTTTACCGTTATTCCAACTTATGTTTACGGGTTTTCACGGATTTTCACAATAATTCGAAAATAACAACTACAATTTGAAGATAACTATAATCTACCAACTAGATACTCCAGTTTCTCAATAAAGGTGCAGCATTTAAAACACCAAATTCTATTATACGACGATTAATAAACGCCTTGATTCATTAGAGCAGACAAACATTCATAAATAATTAATAAATTTGTAATTTTTTGGACACTGTAAATATACTACACTCAATAGTAGAATAATTAACTTAAAAAATGGACGGCTGCAAGTGGTGACTAATCTGAGCGTCATGAAACAATTTTCAGACGCAGTCAAAAAACCTGTGCCCGTACGAAGACTTAGGGCACTGCCCGTGGCCTTGCGCATCGACATCTTGTCAATGCCCGGGAAGTTGCCCAATGGATTGGGAACCGTATAGCGTAGATAAAAAAATTGATCATGATTCTATGGAGTTAGATGAGGAGGACAAAAGTCTAGGGGCAAGTGAGTCGTCATACTACTCTGACGAGAGTAGTGGAAGTGTCGAATTTGTCGGAAATTTAGAGTACTCCATGGCAAACGACGACAACTTGTCTGAAGGACCCAGGGACATGGAATTGGAAAGGTACAGAAAAGCTATCAAAATAGGCTTATTTTATTATTCACACCAATCATCTAGCACCAGAGCACCTGTTGCATCCTCAACACTCATTATCATTTACTGAGCGAATCAACCCGCCCATGCAGATACACAGTTCATTCGTGAAAGAAAAAGCAGCGTGACAATATATAAAATTGCATTTGCTACATTATAAAAAAATTTCTTAATTCCACTACGATAGTTTTAGGTACGAAGTAAAATTGTTATGCGAAAATACCTTACTTTTTACAATTATTCAAAATATCTAATGGTTTTAAATGTTTTTTAAATACAATTTTTTTTATGTATGACATTTATTAAATAACACTATTTTCTTTTTCTAGGGATGATGACCTGGATGATGGCGATTCGTTTGTTTCTTCCGTCGATTAGTCATTAAATAAATATTGAACACGACCAGAGTGCTTGTATACGTTAGGGGACATTGATCCCCATACGTAGACATGCTTCTGGTTGTGTTATCTGTGAAATTCCATCTTATGATATTTGTTGCTTATTTATTATGAAAATTTCAATTTAAATATGTCAATATTAATGAAGCACGGTACACGAAGTCGAGTTGGCTTACTTAAGATGCTACAGGAAAATGTTTCGGTTTTAGTTGAATAATGTATACCTACATCTATACAAATCTTTATATCAAGTTTGAGCAACACCCTGTTATTATTTGATTATAACGACTTAGTTCTTTTAATAGTTCAATTTTAACAATGTAAAACTGTTAGAATATATTAACAAGTATACTTTGCATCATTCAAAACAGATTTTCAATTCTTTAATATTTTTTTCTATATTTAATATTACAATATTTACAATATTATACATTAAACTCCTGACGGTACTCTCATTGGAGAGCTTCCCTTTACAATATTATTCATGTTATGTAAATATTCTGTACTTATCCTTTTTGCTTGTTGTACAAACGCTACTTATTGTAAATTTTCATTGTTTCTTTGTATTTAACAGAAAACAAATTTAATAAAA
The DNA here is from genome assembly GCA_956483605.1 of Tuberolachnus salignus. Taxonomy (NCBI): domain Eukaryota; kingdom Metazoa; phylum Arthropoda; class Insecta; order Hemiptera; family Aphididae; genus Tuberolachnus; species Tuberolachnus salignus. The sequence continues at coordinate 16,170,315 of OY101437.1, forward strand.
GATCCTTGGAAAGTAAAAAATTATTGTGTATTAATTTGTGTTGTGCGATGTATACAAAGGAATATAAATATATTATCAACAAATAGTTTCAAAATAATTTTTATGTAGTATTAATTTCTAAATAATATTTTTTTTCAATAAGTACTGGCAGCACATTTGCAAATAAATATAATTTGTAATCATAATGTAAGAATACATTTTAATTTATAAAAAAAATGAATTTTATTCTATTAGTAATAGTTTACACTGCCTTGTGTATCGAGTTCAAAGTGGTCGAACTTTTCAACATGTGCCACTATAAAAAAATCAGTACATTTGCTAATTTTTAAGAGCTTTTCATAACGTTTCGACTAAGGGATTTTGCCCATCAATATTGACACTACGATAGACTCAAAATCAACTTTTAGATTACTTATTCATTATTGAAGTATCAAAATCAATGCAAAACTTCTGTTAGCACCTAAAATCTCTGGTGTGGACAATATTCCCTAGTACAATGCCCTTACCTACAAAATCTAAATTAAAGAAGTTTTTATCTACTTAAATCTACCCTAGGCAAATTATCGTATATCTACCTAAAAACTAAAATACACATCAATTACCTCCTAATTTACATCATTTTGACGTATCTTATTAAGCCTATGGGGTCCATCAGAAAAATTGATATATTTAAAAAAAAAATTGTATGTAAAATCCAGCTATCTTTATAAATATAAATTTCGTACCAAATCATATTAATCTCTATCTTTAGAAGATAGTATCTTCATCCCTACAAATCCTTCCAGTAGGATATTATATCAGCGAGACCTTATCATATTAGTTAATCTCAAGATTAAAATAACCAATAAACCACGTTAATGCGCTATCACTAGATAATGCATCCCCTATTTCAGAGAATCATTGCATAGAATATTGTTTAATTATCTTAATATAAAAAAAAAATATAAATTAGTTTTCTTCATTCAGTCGTCAAAAACTATACTTTGTGAGCAATTTATAAAATTGTATTTGCAAAATTACAAAAAAATTATTATTTTTTTACTACGTTATTTTATCTACCGAGTAAAATTTGTTTGCGAAAATACCCTATATGTTACTTTTTACAATAAATCAAAATATCTTATGGTTGCAATTTTTTTTTTAATACGATATTTTCTTTTAAATAACTATATTAATTAACACTGTTTTCTTTTTCTAGGGAAGATGACCTAGATGAAAGGTGATTAGTTTGTTTCTTCAGTTGATGAATAATTCAATAAAGCTTGACCACGATTAGAGGGCGTGCATACGCTAAGAGACATAGATTCCCATAATGTTTAAATTGTTTAAAAAGTATACTTTGCATCAATCAAAGCAGTTTTTTATTCATTAATAATTTTTTCTATATTTAATATTTTACGTCAAATACAAAATTAAGAGTTTCACACTACTCAAATTTAGGTTGCACAATATAATTCCTCTGACATTCGTTAGATGCATGTGAAAAGGTAAACTTTATTTTAGTATAATCAATATTAATCATAGTTGAATATGGTTTAATATGGTAAAATATGGTTTAGTATAAATAATGATGTATATAAAAAAATAAAAATGTAAATTAACAATAAAATAAGTGAATATAAATAGGAAATACTAATGCTGATTATCTAAATATTTATAACATTTACATACATAAATTATTCATACTCTATAAAACCCGCTTAATGCCAATTTGGACTTACGGTATCCAAATCTAAGGTGCTGAAAAAAATTAAACACAAAATAAATTTTATCCTTCTAGCCCATAACTTTTCGTATAATTACCAGTGCACCAGCTTATATTTCCAACCATAACTACACAATGACAAAACTGCGAAAATTCTATATATACGAATTCGGGATCGACTTGAAAATCATGATTTTTCAACATCCGTCAATCTTAAAGGAAAAATACTTCTTAGATGTCCGTTTTGGACGATTAAGGAAAACATTATTTTCGCTTTATTCAAAAACCCGCACTATGTATAGCACAAGGAATTTTCATTAATGGAAAAACTCGTGAGTAGGCGCAGAGTAATGATTGATGAACAAAATAAAATTGGAAAATTTTAATTGGGTTATTTGGGTAAATTGATAAGAACTATTATTTTAATTGTGATTAACAGCGATAACCGATAAATGTGCTGATTTCTGACAACTGAGCGGTTAAACTATAGGTTTATTATAGGTTAATAATGGCTGATCAAGATTCAATCCTTGCCTATATCGGACCTAGAGGAAAACACTCTAAACGTTATGTTTTTTTTATTTAATCATACAGTACATATGTTTAAATACAAATAATATTTAAATATAAAATGATATTGTAGGAGAAAAGTATTTTCGTGTCAAATTGTACTGAATTTTTGTTATTTGTAAATATAGTTTTGAATTACTTTAAGTGCAACCTGCTTATATTTAAAAGTAAATTACAAGCGTTTGTTGTAATAATTCTTTTAGGATATTCAATCATTACACTACTGATGTTTTTCTATGTTAAAATATCATTATTCATAAATTTCTTAAAACTGATTTTATTGACATTTTCAGTACTGGCAGCACGGCAAATTGTTATTCTATTACATTTACCCAATGTAATATAAAACGAAGGTATGTACCTTTCTTGTATTCTTAGAAATTATTTACACTTAGACAAATTTTTAATGTTAGACATTGATAGACATACTGAAATAAAAAAAAAAATTTATATATATATATATATATATATATATATATATATATACATTTAAATATATTATATAAATATAATAGAAATTTGTTACACTAGTGTTTAATTTTAAATTATATTTAATATTTACATTATAGAACTACTCATATAATATTCATTAAAATTATCCTTTTATAAATTAAAAAAAAAAATAAAATAATTATAAATCATTTATGACTACTATAATTGTAAAGATTCACAATTTTAAATTTAGAAAAAATGTACTGATTTTCTGTTTTTCGACATATTTTTAACCCGTAAATGATTTTAGCTACAATCAATAACTTAATTAGAGTATTCTTTATTCTTGGAGGACATTGGATTAAGTAAGTACATTATAAAATTTCTGAAACGCATTATTCATCGACATCAAAAAATATATTTCTTGTAGAGATGGCATAATTATTCAAATTTAATTATATCGGATTTGCTAAAATAGAGAAAATAATAAATGTTCTGGTTTAATAGTTGTTTTATTCTGTTATTAATGCTGCCATGGCACTGAAAAAATAATTATTTTTCTTAGACCTCAATCGGGTTTTCAATAATTTCCTTGCGGAGTGATATCATTGGTTTATGATCGGTCTGTTTTTCGGAATAATAGAACAATATTTTTGCAACAAGAAATTATGTTTTCCTACACTGAAGTAATGTCTTAATAACGGTGCAGAGGATTCAGTTTTACTATAGTCGCTATGCTTTATATTGTGTTGTTTAGGTGAGATCGTTTAATCAATACATATTCGGCGCCGCTTCCATCATCGGCCAAACTTCAAGTATAACGTGCGATGCCATTCCGATGGAATGGGAATCGTACGAGACAGACAGCTCTGACTACATGGCGCTGGGTGAGGACAGCTGGCAGGGACCAGAGACTTTACAGAAGGTAGATGAGAATTTAACTTATTTTAGCCCATACCCGAAATGACAATGCTATAAAGCTCTAACTATTACATTTCGGTCAACTTTTTTAACTACAGTGTTCTAATTATATATAAACTTGTTTAATAATATGCCAGGAATTTCCAAGCTGCCTATAATTTTTTCTTCGCATGTACCTATAAAATAACCAATAAATTGCAAATTTCTACTTTTTCATTTAACCTAGGTGAAAATAAAAAAAAAAAATTATTGCCGTCAATTTCTTACACTTTTCCAATGTATTTACACGTTTTGTGAAGGTTTTTCAAAATAACTACAAAATCTACAACGATAATTATAAAATGTCCTAATTAATATACCAACTAGATCCACTATTCTTTTATTAAAAATGCAGATATGAAAATACTATATTCTGAACTATTATATGACAATTTATTAACGCCTTAGATTCATTTGCGAAGAAAAAAATTCGTAAAAAAATTAATATATTTGTAATTTATTGGACATCCAATAGTGTAATAATTAACGTCGTAAATTGACGGCTGCGCGTGGTAGACTAATCTTAGCTTCATGAAACGTTTTTTATACGCAGTCGACAAACTTGTGTCAGTACGGTGACTTGGGGCACTGCCCGTGGCCCTGCCCATCGACTTCATGTCAATGCCCGGGTAGCTGTCCAATGGATTGGGAGCCATATGGCGGCAATGATAGTTTAGATAATGGATCAATAGAGTTGGAAGAGACAATGGATGACTCTCCAGTGGACAGCGAGTCGTCATACTATTCTGACGAGAGTAGTAGTAGCGTCGAGTTTGTCGGCAATTTAGTGTATTCGATGGCAAATGACGACAACTTGTCCGAAGGACCCAACGATATGGAATTGGAAAGGTTCAGAAAAACTATGCATATTTTGAGCTTGTTTACTTGTTCAAACCAATCACCTAGCACCCGAGCCCTTGTTGCATCCTTATCACTCTTACTCTTTAACATTTACTCTAAAATTTACTCTAATCATTTACTTTAAAATTGATATATTTATAAAATAAAATTTTTATATAAAATCCTGCTATCTTTATAAATTTAAAATTTCGATCCAAATCATACTAATCTTCTATTTTAGACGCTAGCATCTTCATCCCCACAAATCCCTCCAGTAGGATAATATATCAGCGAGACCTTATCATATTAGTTAATTTCAAGATTTAAATAATCCATAAACCGCGTTATTGCGCTATCACTTGATAATGCATCCCTATTTCATAGTGTCATTGCATAGAATATTGTTTAATTATCTTAATATAAATAAAAATATGTATTAGTTTTCTTCATTCAGTCTTCAAAAACTATACTTCGTGAGCAATTAATAAAATTGTATTTGCAACATTACAAAAGAATTATTATTTTTTTACTACGTTAATTTACCTACCGAGTAACATTTGTTTGCGAAAATACCCTATATGTTACTTTTTACAATTATTCAAAATGTCTTATGATTGCAACTGTTGTTTTAATACAATATTTTTTTTAAATTAACTATATTGATTAACACTGTTTTCTTTTTCTAGGGAGGATATCCTGGATAATGGCGATTCGTTTGTTTCGTCTGATTAATAATAATTAAATAAAGTTTGCACACGACCAGAGTGCGTTCATACGTTAGGGGACGTAGATCCCCATACGTGGGCACGCAACTGGTTGTGTTATCAGTGAAATACAATCATATGATATATGTTGCTAATTTATTATGGAAATTACAATTTTAATATGTCAATATGGTTCACGAAGGTTCTAAAGTAATTAGATGCTACAGCAAACAGGCTTTTGTTTTAGTTGAGTAAAGAACAACTACAGCTATACAAGTTTACACCGAATCTATGCTGAAGGTTCCAAGTACATGGAATTGGATAGGTACACAAAAACAATAATTAATTTCAACTTGTTTTATTATACATACTTATCACCTAGCCCTTGGCCCTGTTGTATCCTCATTGCTTTTTAACATTTTCTCTACGGATCTATACGCAATTTATTGTTTTACTTACTATAGAAATCGTATCGGACATGAATTATGTATTGTTTATTAATATCTATATCTAGTTAAATTTGGGGTAATTGTTTTTTATCTTTTATATATTTATCTTCGAATCAACACGTTTGTACTAGATTCAAATATACGATTTAAGTGTGTCCAATAAACGATCAACTACTAATTTTTTTTTTATTTTTATCACTTTTCTATCAAATTTTATGCACTTGACTTTTTTTTTTCCATAACGAGCAAATATTTGACTTTTCGCGTATCTAGTAGAATAATAGAGTTATTTAGTATAATTAGTCAATCATAGAGGTACAAGTACTGAAAATGTCCATATAGTTTTATTAAGTGTTAAACGAAATTATTAATTAGTATTAATATATTTTCTTGTTTTATACTTAATTTAAGATGAAATCAAGTTTTATATATTTTTTTTTTTACTGATCTGATTCCATTCGGTACGTATCCTCTGGCGTACTTATGTTTTTCACGACTATAGACACTTTATGATTCACCGCCTCCCACCCCATTCCTCCTAAAATTATTTATGAAACATATTTGATTATACAATTTAATATATTATCTTATATATTTTATATCATTATATATGAAAATTACTTTGTACGTTAATGTTTCTTTTTGCTACTTACAAATTAATTATTGTTGTAATGTATTTTTTTTTTCTTCTTTTTTCCTCAGCAAATGCATTTACTTGAATTTTATGTCGACAATAAATCCGCTTCAGTTTTCAATGTTGCCAAACGATTGTTTTTTTCTGTACCCAATCAGTATCATCGTCAATATTTTTTTTATTCGTTTAAAGCAAGAAAAACAACTTACGGTCGTACAGTTTGAAGTCTGTGTACAGACATGCATATTCTTATGCGATCGTTTAACATGATATTTCTAAATTATATGTATATTTAATATTATAATATACTGTTTATATACAAATAGTTTGTAAATTTAATTTTAAAATGACTTTTTTAAAATACTAACTAGACCCACCATTCTTTTAATAATAATGCAGAAATTAAAACAATAAATTCTATTATAAGACAATTTAATAATACTTTAGATTTATTTGCACAGACAAAAATTCGTAAATAATTATAAAAATTGTAATATTTTGGACACTATAATAAATCTTCAAAACCCAATAGTGTAATAATTAACGTCATTAGTTGACGGCTGCGAGTGGTAGATCAATCTTAGATTCATGAAACAATTTTCAGACGCCGTCGATAAACCATTGTCAGTACGGTGACTTGGGGCACTGCCCGTTGCCCTGCCCATCAACATCTTGTCAATGCCCGGGGAGCTGTCAAATGGATTGGGAGCCATATGATGATAATGACAGTTTAGATCATGGCTTAATAGATTTGGAAGAGACAATGGACGACCCTCTAGAGGACAGCGAGTCGTCATACTTCTCCGACGAATGTAGTGGAAGTGTTGAATTTGTCGGCAATTTGGAGTATTCGATGGCAAATGACGACAGCTTATCCGATGGACCCAAAGACATGGAATTGGAAAGGTTAGGAAATACTATGCATATTTTGACCATGTTTACTTATTCAAACCAATCACCTAGCACCCGAGCCTCTGTTGCATCCTTATCACTCTTACTCTTTATCATTTACTCTAATCATTTACTTTAAAATTGATATATATTAAAAAAAAATGTTTATATAAAATCCTGCTATCTTTATAAATTTAAAATTTCGTTCCAAATCATACTAATCCTTTATTTTAGACGCTAGTATCTTCAGCCCCACAAATCCCTCCAGTAGGATAATATATCAGCGAGACCTTATCATATTAGTTAATCTCAAGATTTAAATAATCCATAAACCGCGTTAATGCGCTATCACTTGATAATGCATCCCCTATTTCATAGTGTCATTGCATAGAATATTGTTTAATTATCTTAATATAAAAAAAAATATGTATTAGTTTTCTTCATTCAGTCGTCAAAAACTATACTTCGTGAGCAATTAATAAAATTGTATTTGCAACATTACAAAAAAATTATGATTTTTTTACTACGTTATTTTACCTACCGAGTAAAATTTGTTTGCGAAAATACCCTATATGTTACTTTTTACAATTATTCAAAATGTCTTATGATTGCAACTGTTGATTTAATACAATATTTTCTTTAAATTAACTATATTGATTAACACTGTTTTCTTTTTCTAGGGAAGATGACCTGGATGAAGGTGATTCGTTCGTTTCTTCTGTTGATGAATAATTAAATTAAACTTGCACACGATCAGAGTGCGTTCATACGTTAGGGGACATAGATCCCCATACGTGGGCATCCAACTGTTTGTGTTATCTGTGAAATTCAATCTTATAATATATTTTGCTTATTTATTATGAAAACGTCAATTTAAATATGTCAATATTAATAAAGTACTGTACACGACGTTGAATTGACTTACTTAACTTAAATTTGAACATCAAGGCTTCTGCACACCGCACTCTTATTTCCTTGTAACGACCATAACAGATGATGAAAATAAAGGTTCTTTTAGTAGTTCAGATTCAACAATGTAAAAATGATTTAATTGTTTAACAAGTTAAATATTGATACTTTGCATCAATCAAAGCAGTTTTTTATTATTTAATAATTTTTTCTATATTTAATATTGTACGTCAAATACAAAATAGAGTTTCACTCTACTAGAATATATTTTGCACAATATAATTACGCTGATATCCGTTACATCCAAGTTGAATTACAAAGAGGAATACATTTGGGCAACAAATGCTGTTATTCGCTGAACAAGCTAATGAGATTATGATACGTTTCGAGTGCATAATAGTAGTATTTAAACGATCATTTAATGTGCCTTCATGCACTCCGTCGCCAGCAAAGGCTTACCGTACCCGACAATCCAATCCATAGCCCTCCTTTTCCTAATAACTGCCCCGTGGTACGTTTCTAATATTTTAATTCACAAAGAACTAAACATTGAAACCTTTAAAGCAGTTACTCACTTCTACTACACAAATTTCCACTTTAAATTAATCGACTATTCCATTACTCTGATTGCCAATCAAAGTAGTGTAACATACCCCTTATCTTCCCAGGCAATTGTAAAAACGCTGTTGCAGAGGTCATTTAAATGCCATCACATAATCATTTATTTAGTATACATTGATCTCCTGACGGATTTGTCCGTCAATATGGTTAGTAAAAATAAAAGTATATAAAAAAAAAATGTAAATTAACAATACAATTTTAGTGTTGATTATCTTAATTTTTATAACATTTATATAATTAAACTATACATACTCTACAGAACCCTCTTAATGCCAATTTGGACTTACGGCATCCAAATCTGGGGTGCTGCCAAAGAATCAAATACAAACAAGTTTTTATCCTTCTAGTTCATAACTCTTCGTATAATTACAAATGCACCAGCCTATATTACTGACTATACGCTACACACTGACTTAGTAATTAACACAGTTAACAAAACTGCGAATATATTCTATATACGATTCTGTGCTCGACTGATAATCATGATACTTCAACATCCGCTAATCTTAAAGGAAATATACTACATTCGTCAGTTTTAAATACTTCTTATTTTATACTGTAAAAATTAATCCATAAATGAGGATTTATTTTTCCTTACAGTATTATATCTAACATAAAATTTACAAAAAGCATTTACTATTTCGACCGAGCTATGATAAGCCAAGAAATTACAGAATAACGTAGGTAATAGAACTCTACTACGTAGAGGATAGTGTTATCAGTAATAGAAGCAGATATGAGCGTGAGCTGATAAGAGAATGAGCAGACAACAGCATGATTAAAAAGTAAAGAGTGTTAGTTACATAGATTCACTACGTTAACGAAATTAGGTTAGATTAGGTTTGTCCGCCGACGCGACAGAACGGATTTATGGGTGGCTAGACTTTTGCGTGGAGTGAGGTGCGAGGGGCTCATGCAATGTCTTTTTCATACTACTTATTAAAATTATTTGATCCATCTCTAATAATTAATAACATTAATCAAAATTCTGACCTCTAAAATTAAATGAGAAAAATTTAGACTAGATGCATTTTTGAAACGATGTAAGGATGATATAAACTGTTTATCGATCAGTATATACAAAAATAGAGAGTGTGGATATAACAGAACATTCTTAATGAGAAGACCTGCCAAATTTACACGGATTTATTAATAAGATAATCCAAGTGGTCACAAAAAAGCTATTATATTGTATTTTTCCCTTAAGAATTTTATTTATCCTAATAATATCGTAGATAGAAACAATAGTCATCCCCAATTATTTTTTTTTTTTTGATTTATGTATAGATTCAAAAAATAAAGAAAAAAACAACATATCAAGTGCGTAAACTAGCGATTAAACACAACAAATTGATATATAAATAAAAATAATGATAAAGAATAGTATCAAATCATATTAAGCAGCGACCACGAATAATAAATATCTTGTGGTATAGGGGTGTTGATTTTTAATATTCAATTTAAATAAAATCTAATTAACTATAATAGTGATTCATGCAAAATATAAATGTTCTGGTTTAATTGTTGTTTTATTTTGTTATTAATGTTGCTATGGCACTGAAAAAAAATATTTTTTTTCTTGTGCCTCGATCGTCTTTTCAATAATTTCCTTGCGGAGTTATATTATTGGTTTATGATCGGTCTGTTTTTCGGAATCCTCGATCTGTATTTTTCTAACAGAAAAATTATGTTTTCCTACACTGAAGTAATGTCTTATTAACGTTGCTGTGAATTTAGTTTTACTATAATTCCTATGCTTTATGATATGTTGTTTAAGTGAGATCTTTTGATCAATATATAAATGGAACCGCTGTCATCGTCAGTCAATTTCAAGGCTCCAGTTCATCGTGCGAAGACATTCCGATGGAATGGGAATCGTACGAGACCGAAAGCTCTGGTTACATGACGATGGGCGAGGACGGCTGGCAGGGACCCGAGACATCACAGAAGGTAGATTAGAATTTAAATTATTATGGCCCATACCCGAAATGACAAGGCTATAAAGTTATAACTTTACATTACGCTCAACTTTTATTAACTACCAAGATCTACTTCTAATTAAACTTGTGTAGTAAAATATGAAATTTAAATCGGCTATTACGTTTTGTTCGCATTTCCCTATGAAACTACCTGTAAATTTCAAATCTCATCTTTTCTTTTTTTAATGGACGTATAAGAAAAAAAAAAATTAATAATACCTAAATTGTTATTGCAATCAATTTTTCACGTTTTTCCAATGTATATTCACGTTTTTTCAAAATTATTAGAAAATTACAACTACAATTTTAAATTGACTTATTTAATCTACCAATTAGACCCACCATTCTTTTAATAATGATGCAGAATTTAAAACAATAAATTCTATAATACGACAATGTAATAATACTTTAGATTTATTAGGTCAGACAAAAATTCGTAAATAATTAATAAAGTTGTAATATTTTGGACACTATAATAAATCTTCTAAACCTATTAGTATAATAATTAACGTTGTCAATTGTCGGCTGCATGTGGTAGACTATTCTGAGCTTCATGAAACAATTTTTTGACACAGTTGATTAACCTGTGCCCGTACGGAGACTGCCCGTGGCCATGCGCAACGACTGCTTGTCAATGCCCGGGTAGCTGCCCAATGGATTGGGAACCGTATGGGCACGATGACATGTTGAATCATGATGCAATGGAGTTGGATGAGAATGAAGACGACAGTCTAGATGAAAGCAAGTCGTCATACTACTCCGACGAGGGTACTGGTAGTGTCAAGTTTGTCGGCAATCTAGAGTACTCTATGGCAAATGACGACAACTTGTCTGAGGGACCTAAGGACATGGAATTGGAAAGGTACACAAAAATTATGGTCATATCATAATATAATTGTTTTATTCTTCTCCCCAATCACCTAGCACCCGAACCCCTCTTGCTTCCTCCAAACTCTTTATCATTTACTCAGCGAATCAACCCGCTCATGCAGATACACAGGTAGATGAATATGCTTACGACTAAGAGATGTTCTCTACCAACATTGACACTACGTTAGAATCAAAATCACAATTTTTATTTAAATAGTCCTTATAGGGGCTTCTTAATGATACTAAAAACTTCATTTGGCACTACTTATAATCTCTGATATGGACAACTTCCGCCAGTACAATGAACTTATCTTTAAAATCTAAATTAAATATATGTTTTTACCAACACAAATCTACCCTAGGCTAGTTAATTACATATAATCTGAAATACACATCCATAACCTCCTACTTAACCCCTTTTCGATGTATGGTATTATGCCTATCGGTCTGCCAAATAAATAAATTATATAAAAAATTAATTGTATTTATAATCCCTAGGCATACTGTCCCCCTCTACTTCGTAAGTTGTATTTTTCACACTGATCTCTGCGTTTAAAAATTAATTAAAATCCTAAGCCGCTATCCACAAAATTTTAAAATTCCATTTTATATCATAACAATCCCCTTTTATAGAAGCTAGTTTTTTCATCTCTAAAAATCTCTCCATTAGGATCTTATATTCGCGAGACCTTATCTTTTATGTAAATCTCAAGATTTTAATAATTTCAAAACTACGCCAAAGAGCTGTCACTGGGTTATGCACCCCCTATTTCAAAGTGTCATTTCATAAAAGATTCTGTAATTATTTGACTATTAAAAAAAATATATATTTTTTCGGCGTTCAGTCACGAAAAAATATGCTGCGTAAGCTATTTATAATATTGCATTTGCTACATTTTAAAATAAATTCTTTTTTTTAACTACGTTATTTTAAGCTACGGAGTAAAATTATTTTGCCTAAATACCTTACATTGTACTTTTTGCAATTATTCAAAATACCTTATTGTTACAAATGTTTTTTGAATAAATTTTTTTATTTATATGACCTTTATTGATTAGCACTGTTTTCTTTTTCTAGGGAGGATGACCTGGATGATGGCGATTCGTTTGTTTCGTCTGATTAATAATAATTAAATAAAGTTTGCACACGACCAGAGTGCGTTCATACGTTAGGGGACGTAGATCCCCATACGTAGGCATGCAACTGGTTGTGTTATCTGTGAAATTCAATCTTATAATATATTTTGCTTATTTATTATGAAAATGTCAATTTAAATATGTCAATAATAATGAAGCACGTTACACGAAGTTGAATTGGCTTACTTATGAAGCTACAGGAAAAGGTTTCTGTTTTTGTTGAATAAAGTATATTTACTTCTATACAAATTTGTACATCAAGGCTTCTGCACACCGCAACCTTATTTCCTTATAACGACCATAACAGATGATGAAAATAAAGGTTCCCTTAGTAGTTCAGATTTAACAATGTAAAAATGATTAAATTGTTTAACAAGTATACTTTGCATCAATCAAAGCAGTTTTTTATTCTTTAATAATTTTTTCTATATTTAATGTTGTACGTCAAATACAAAATTAAGAGTATCACTCTACTCGAATATATTTGGCACAATATAATTACGCAGATATTCGTTACATCCATGTTGAATTACAAAGAGGAATACAATTGGGCAACAAATGCTGTTATTCGCTGAACAAGCTAATGAGATTATGATACATTTCGAGTGCATAATAGTAGTATGATAAGATCATTTTATGTGCCCTCAAGTACTGCGTTCCCTGCAAAGATTGACCGTACCCACTAATATAATACATATAACACTTCATATACTAATATCTGCCCCGTAGTACGTTTCTAATAATTCAATTCACAAAGAACTCAACATTGAAACCATTAATGCAGTTGCTCACTTCCAGAACATAAATTCCACTTTAAATTAATCGACCATTTAACACAAAGTTTGCCACTTAAGGTAGCTTAACATACCCGGATATCCACCCTGGCAATTGAATAGACGCTAGTGCAGAGACTAATTTTATCCCGTCACTTAAATATATACTTTTCATTTAAATATTATACAATAAAATATAAAACATCTATATATTCTTTCACACCGTAAACATCAATCCATGTATGAAGATTATTTTTTTTAAACCGTTTTATATCAAACTTACAATTTATAAATAGCTATTACTATTTTGATCGAGTTATGATAACACATGTAACTAATGTATAACGTAGGTAATAGAGCTCTGCTAGGTAGAGGAGAGTTTTATCAGTAATGGAAGGCATGCCAAATTTACACGATTTTCATCATAAGTTATTCTAATTGTTCATAAAAGAGCTATTACATTGTATTTTACGTTAACAAATATTATTTATCCTAAAGAAATCGTAGATAAGAACTATAGTCCTCCCTATTTTTTTTTTTTTTGATTTATGTATAGCTTCAGAAAATTAGAAAAGTCTACATATTAAGGATGTAAACCAACAATTAAACACAACAAATTGAAATATATCTAAAAATAAATATAAGAAAATAGTATAAAATCACAACAACTATCGACCACGTATAATAAAGAAAAATCTACTGGATTAGGGGTGTTTTTTTTTTTATTCAAAGTAAATTATATCTAATTTCCTATAATAGTGTTTCTTTCAAAATATAAATAGTCTGGTTTAATAGTTGGTTTATTCTGTTATTAATGTTGCTATGGCACTAAAAAAAAATTATTTATTTTCTTGTGCCTCGATCGTCTTTTCAATAATTACCTTACGGAGTGATATTATTTGTTTATGATTGGTGTGCTTTTCAGTATAATCGAAGAATATTTTTCTAACAGAAAAATTATGTTTTCCTACACTAAAGTAATGTCTTAATAACGGTGTTGCGGATTCAGTTTTACTATAATTGCTATGTTTTATAATATGTTGTTTAGGTGAGGACATTTGATCAATATATAAATGGCGCCGCTGTCATCGTAGGTCAATTCTCAAGATCATCGTGCCACGACATTCCGATGGAATGGGAATCGTACGAGAGCGAAAGCTCTGGTTACATGTCGTTGGGCAATGAGGGCTGGCAGGAACCCGAGACGACACATAAGGTAGACGAGAATTTAACTTATTTTGGCCCATACCCGAATGACAAGGCTCTTACTATAACATAACGCTCAAATTTACAAATCAACTTCAAAGTTCTACTTATAATTAAACTTGTGTAGAAAATTGTCAGGAATTTCAAATAGGCCAATTCTTATTTGTATGCATATAACAATAAAAGTACCTATAAGTTGCGAATTTTTACTGTATTTTTAAACCAAAGTACAAGGAAAAAAAATTATTAATATTTATATAATTTACATACATAAATTATACATACTCTATAAAACTCGCTTAATGCCAATTTAGACAACCAAATCATGGGTGCTGAAAAAAATCAAACACAAACATAATTCTATCCTTCTAGCCCATAACTCTTTGTATATTTACTAATGCACTAGCTTATATTTCCAACCATTACTACACACTGACTTTGTAATTATCACAGTTGACAAAACTGTGAAAATCTTGTATATACGATTTCGGGCTCGACTGAAAATCATGATTTTTCAACATCCGACAATCTTAAAAGGAAAAATACTTCTTAGATGTCCGTCTCGGACAAATAACGACAGCATTATTTTCGCTTTATTCATAAACCCGCGCTATGGATAGCACAAGAAATTTTCATAAATGGAAAAACTTGTGAGTAGGCGCAGAGTAATGATTGATGAACAAAATAAAATTGGAAAATTTTAATTGGGTTATTTGGTTATATTGATAAGAACTATTATTTTAATTGTGATTAACAGCGATAACCGATAAATATGCTGATTTCCGACAACTGAGCGGTTAAACTATAGGTTTATTATAGGTTAATATTAGCTGATCAAGATTTAATCCTTGCCTATATCGGACCTAGAGGAAAACACTCTAAACGTTATGTTTATTTTATTTATTTATACAGTACATATGTTTATATACAAATTATATTAAAATATAGAATAATATTGTAGGAGAAAAATATTTTCGTGTCAAATTGTACTGAATTTTTATAATTTGTAATTATAGTTTTGAATTACTTTAAGTGCAACCCGCTTATATTTAAAAGTAAATTACAAGCGTATGTTGTAATAATTCGTTTAGAACATTCAATCATTACACTACTGATGTTAATCAATTTTAAAATATCAATTTTCATAAATTTCTTAAAATTGATTTTATTGACATTATCAGTACTGGCAGCACGGCTAATTGATATTCTATTACATTTACCCAATGTAATAGAAAACGAAGGTACATAATCTAAAAAATTATGTACATTTAGAGAAATTTTTAATGTTAGACAGAGATAGAAATACTGAAATAGAAAAAACAAAATGTATATATATATATATATATATATATAAATACATTTAAATATATTATATAAATATAATAGAAATTTGTTACACTAGTGTTTAATTTTAAATTATATTTAATATTTACATTATAGAACTACTCATATAATATTCATTAAAATTATCCTTTTAAAAATTAAAAAAAAAAATTAAATAATTATAAATCATTTATGACTACTATAATTGTAAAGATTCACAATTTTAAATTTAGAAAAAGTCTACTGATTTTCTGATTTTTGACATATTTTTAAACCGAAAATGGTTTTAGCTACAATCAAAAACTTAATTAGAAATCTCTTTATTCTTGAAGGATATTGTATTAAGTAAGAACATTACAAAATGTCTAAAACGTATCGATCATCGACTTCAAAAAATATATTTCTAGTAGTGGTGGCATAATTATTCAAATTTAATTATATCGGATTTGTTATAATAGAGTAAATAATGAATGTTCTGGTTTAATAGTTGTTTTATTCTGTTATTAATGCTGCCATGGCACTGAAAAAAAAATTATTTTTCTTAGACCTCGATCGGGTTTTCAATAATTTCCTTGCGGAGTGATATCATTGGTTTATGATCGGTCTGTTTTTCGGAATAATAGAACAATATTTTTGCAACAAGAAATTATGTTTTCCTACACTGAAGTAATGTCTTAATAACGGTGCAGAGGATTCAGTTTTACTACAGTCGCTATGCTTTATAATGTGTTGTTTAGGTGAGATCGTTTAATCAATACATATTCGGCGCCGCTTCCATCATCGGCCAAACTTCAAGTATAACGTGCGATGCCATTCCGATGGAATGGGAATCGTACGAGACAGACAGCTCTGACAACATGGCGCTGGGTGAGGACAGCTGGCAGGGACCAGAGACGTCACAGAAGGTAGATGAGAATTTAACTTATTTTAGCCCATACCCTAAATGACAATGCTATAAAGCTCTAACTATTACATTACACTCAACTTTTTTAACTACAGTGTTCTAATTATATTTAAACTTGTTTAATAATATGCCAGGAATTTCCAAGCGGCCTATAATTTTTAGTTCGCATGTACCTATAAAATAACCAATAAATTGCAAATTTCTACTGTTTTATTTAACCTAGGTAAAAAAAAAAAAAAAAATTATTGCCGTCTATTTCTCCCACTTTTCCAATGTATTTACACGTTTTGTGAAGGTTTTTCAAAATAACTACAAAATCTACAACGATAATTATAAAATGTCCTAATTAATATACCAACTAGATCCACTATTCTTTTATTAAAAATGAAGATATGAAAATACTATATTCTGAACTATTATATGACAATTTATTAACGCCTTAGATTCATTTGCGATGAAAAAAATTCGTAAAAAAATTAATATATTTGTAATTTATTGGACATCCAATAGTGTAATAATTAACGTCGTAAATTGACGGCTGCGCGTGGTAGACTAATCTTAGCTTCATGAAACGTTTTTTATACGCAGTCGACAAACTTGTGTCAGTACGGTGACTTGGGGCACTGCCCGTGGCCCTGCCCATCGACTTCATGTCAATGCCCGGGTAGCTGTCCAATGGATTGGGAGCCATATGGCGGCAATGATAGTTTAGATAATGGATCAATAGAGTTGGAAGAGACAATGGATGACTCTCCAGTGGACAGCGAGTCGTCATACTATTCTGACGAGAGTAGTAGTAGCGTCGAGTTTGTCGGCAATTTAGTGTATTCGATGGCAAATGACGACAACTTGTCCGAAGGACCCAACGATATGGAATTGGAAAGGTTCAGAAAAACTATGCATATTTTGAGCTTGTTTACTTGTTCAAACCAATCACCTAGCACCCGAGCCCTTGTTGCATCCTTATCACTCTTACTCTTTAACATTTACTCTAAAATTTACTCTAATCATTTACTTTAAAATTGATATATTTATAAAATAAAATTTTTATATAAAATCCTGCTATCTTTATAAATTTAAAATTTCGATCCAAATCATACTAATCTTCTATTTTAGACGCTAGCATCTTCATCCCCACAAATCCCTCCAGTAGGATAATATATCAGCGAGACCTTATCATATTAGTTAATTTCAAGATTTAAATAATCCATAAACCGCGTTATTGCGCTATCACTTGATAATGCATCCCTATTTCATAGTGTCATTGCATAGAATATTGTTTAATTATCTTAATATAAATAAAAATATGTATTAGTTTTCTTCATTCAGTCTTCAAAAACTATACTTCGTGAGCAATTAATAAAATTGTATTTGCAACATTACAAAAGAATTATTATTTTTTTACTACGTTAATTTACCTACCGAGTAACATTTGTTTGCGAAAATACCCTATATGTTACTTTTTACAATTATTCAAAATGTCTTATGATTGCAACTGTTGTTTTAATACAATATTTTTTTTAAATTAACTATATTGATTAACACTGTTTTCTTTTTCTAGGGAGGATATCCTGGATAATGGCGATTCGTTTGTTTCGTCTGATTAATAATAATTAAATAAAGTTTGCACACGACCAGAGTGCGTTCATACGTTAGGGGACGTAGATCCCCATACGTGGGCACGCAACTGGTTGTGTTATCAGTGAAATACAATCATATGATATATGTTGCTAATTTATTATGGAAATTACAATTTTAATATGTCAATATGGTTCACGAAGGTTCTAAAGTAATTAGATGCTACAGCAAACAGGCTTTTGTTTTAGTTGAGTAAAGAACAACTACAGCTATACAAGTTTACACCGAATCTATGCTGAAGGTTCCAAGTACATGGAATTGGATAGGTACACAAAAACAATAATTAATTTCAACTTGTTTTATTATACATACTTATCACCTAGCCCTTGGCCCTGTTGTATCCTCATTGCTTTTTAACATTTTCTCTACGGATCTATACGCAATTTATTGTTTTACTTACTATAGAAATCGTATCGGACATGAATTATGTATTGTTTATTAATATCTATATCTAGTTAAATTTGGGGTAATTGTTTTTTATCTTTTATATATTTATCTTCGAATCAACACGTTTGTACTAGATTCAAATATACGATTTAAGTGTGTCCAATAAACGATCAACTACTAATTTTTTTTTTATTTTTATCACTTTTCTATCAAATTTTATGCACTTGACTTTTTTTTTTCCATAACGAGCAAATATTTGACTTTTCGCGTATCTAGTAGAATAATAGAGTTATTTAGTATAATTAGTCAATCATAGAGGTACAAGTACTGAAAATGTCCATATAGTTTTATTAAGTGTTAAACGAAATTATTAATTAGTATTAATATATTTTCTTGTTTTATACTTAATTTAAGATGAAATCAAGTTTTATATATTTTTTTTTTTACTGATCTGATTCCATTCGGTACGTATCCTCTGGCGTACTTATGTTTTTCACGACTATAGACACTTTATGATTCACCGCCTCCCACCCCATTCCTCCTAAAATTATTTATGAAACATATTTGATTATACAATTTAATATATTATCTTATATATTTTATATCATTATATATGAAAATTACTTTGTACGTTAATGTTTCTTTTTGCTACTTACAAATTAATTATTGTTGTAATGTATTTTTTTTTTCTTCTTTTTTCCTCAGCAAATGCATTTACTTGAATTTTATGTCGACAATAAATCCGCTTCAGTTTTCAATGTTGCCAAACGATTGTTTTTTTCTGTACCCAATCAGTATCATCGTCAATATTTTTTTTATTCGTTTAAAGCAAGAAAAACAACTTACGGTCGTACAGTTTGAAGTCTGTGTACAGACATGCATATTCTTATGCGATCGTTTAACATGATATTTCTAAATTATATGTATATTTAATATTATAATATACTGTTTATATATAAATAGTTTGTAAATTTAATTTTAAAATGACTTTTTTAAAATACTAACTAGACCCACCATTCTTTTAATAATAATGCAGAAATTAAAACAATAAATTCTATTATAAGACAATTTAATAATACTTTAGATTTATTTGCACAGACAAAAATTCGTAAATAATTATAAAAATTGTAATATTTTGGACACTATAATAAATCTTCAAAACCCAATAGTGTAATAATTAACGTCATTAGTTGACGGCTGCGAGTGGTAGATCAATCTTAGCTTCATGAAACAATTTTCAGACGCCGTCGATAAACCATTGTCAGTACGGTGACTTGGGGCACTGCCCGTGGCCCTGCCCATCAACATCTTGTCAATGCCCGGGGAGCTGTCAAATGGATTGGGAGCCATATGATGATAATGACAGTTTAGATCATGGCTTAATAGATTTGGAAGAGACAATGGACGACACTCTAGAGGACAGCGAGTCGTCATACTTCTCCGACGAATGTAGTGGAAGTGTTGAATTTGTCGGCAATTTGGAGTATTCGATGGCAAACGACGACAATATGTCCGACAAGGGGGACAACCTTGCACATGATCAGAGTGCGTGCATACGTTAGGGGACGTAGATCGCCATACGTGGGCATGCAACTGTTTGTGTTATCTGTAAGCGAGAGTTTTTCGAAGAATTAATTAAATACTTACAATTATAATTATTTATTCATAAAAAAATTAATTTGTATGTAATCTTGAAAATTGTAGTGATTAAATTTATCTAAAAACCTAGATATTTTGTTCATTGGTACTTACCTCGTTTGTGCTAGTTAAATTTATGGCACATTCAACCTTCTACAGTTGTCTGGATAAATTTTTTTTTTAATATACATGGGGAAGGAAATTCAATATTATTTGGCTATAATTATATGAAACATAGTAATACTTATGCATGCTTCTGATTTTGTTATCTGTGAAATACAATCATATGACATATGTGGCTTATTTATTATGAATATTACAATTTAAATATGTCAATGGTAATGAAGCACGGTAAGCGAAGTTGAGTTGACTTACATAAGATGCTACAGGAAATAGTTTCGGTTTTAGTTAAATAAAGTATATCAACATTTATACAAATTTGTACATTTAAGGCTCCTGCACACCCCACCAATGTTTGCTTAAAACGAACTAAACATTTGATGAAATTAAAAGTTCTCTTATTAGTTCATATTTAACAATGTAAATATGTTTTAATTGTTTAACTAGTATAATTTGCATCAATCAAAACAGTTTTTTAGTTCCTTAACATTTTTTTAAATATATAATATTGTATGTCAAATACAGAATTAAGAATGTCGCTCATATTTATTTGTATATCCACTATTTAAATAACTTGGCAAAATATATTACGCTGAAATTCGTTACATCCAAGTTGAATTTAAACAATGAGTACAGCCTGAAACAAATGTTATACGATGTGCAAGCTAATGAGTTTATGAGACTTTTCATGTATAAAATAATTATATACTAACTCCAATAAAAATTCATCATAATTTTGGCCAATAAGTGATATCAGTATGGAACTTAGAGATGTGCATGAGATATCAATATACATGGAAATGGAGAATATAATTTAAAGCGGCAATAGAGATTTTGTAAATTAATAAATCTGTACATTTTATAAGATTTTGATTATTAGCTATTGTGGTAGAATAATGAAGTTATATCGTATTTTTCCCTTAAAAATATTATTTATCATATTGATATCAGAGATAGAAATTATTGTCATATCTAATATTTTTTTTTGATTTATTTATAACTTCAAAGAATAAGAAAAAACTACATATTAAACGTGCAAACCAGCTTTAAAACAAAATAAATTGAAATTTATAATAACTATGAACACATCCATCATCGAATTTGAATAATAAATTTCTGGTGGTATTGTCGTGTTTTATATTTCTATTTAAATTAAATTATATCTTATTTGTTAAATATTGTTACCTTCAAAACATAAATGTTCTGGTTTAATAGTTATATAATTCTGTTACTAATGCTGCCATGGCACTGAAAAAAAATATTATTTTTCTTAGACCTCGATCGGGTTTTCAAAATTTTCGTTGCGGAGTGAAGTTATTGGTTTGTGATCGTCTGTCTTTCAGTATACTCGAACAATATATTTGTAACAGAGAAAATATGTTTTCAAACACTGAGGTAATGTCTTATTAATGGTGCTGCGGATTCAGTTTTACTATAATTGCAATGCTTTATGATATGTTTTATAGGTAAGATCCTATGATCATTATATAAATGGCTCTTCTGTCATCGTCGGTCAATTCTCCAGTTCATCGTGCGATGACATTCCAATGGAATGGGAATCGTACGAGACTGACAGTTCTGGCTACATGTCGCTTGGTGAGGACTGTTGGCAGGGACCCGAGACGTCATTGAAGGTAGACGAGAATTTTAGCTTTTTTGGTCCATACTTGAATTGACATGGCTATAATGCTCTTACTATTACATAACACACCTACTTTTTTAACTACAAAGTTCTACTTATAAATAAACTTGTGTAGAAAAATGAATTTCCAATAGGCCAGTTCTTATTTGTTTGCATATACCTATAAAAGTACCTATAAGTTGCGAATTTCTACTGTATTTTTTAACCAAAGTTTAAGGAAAAAAAAATTAATAATATTTATATCATTTTTGCCGTCAATTTTTACCGTTATTCCAACTTATGTTTACGGGTTTTCACGGATTTTCACAATAATTCGAAAATAACAACTACAATTTGAAGATAACTATAATCTACCAACTAGATACTCCAGTTTCTCAATAAAGATGCAGCATTTAAAACACCAAATTCTATTATACGACGATTAATAAACGCCTTGATTCATTAGAGCAGACAAACATTCATAAATAATTAATAAATTTGTAATTTTTTGGACACTGTTAATATACTACACTCAATAGTAGAATAATTAACGTAAAAAATGGACGGCTGCAAGTGGTGACTAATCTGAGCGTCATGAAACAATTTTCAGACGCAGTCAAAAAACCTGTGCCCGTACGAAGACTTAGGGCACTGCCCGTGGCCTTGCGCATCGACATCTTGTCAATGCCCGGGAAGTTGCCCAATGGATTGGGAACCGTATAGCGTCGATGAAAAAATTGATCATGATTCTATGGAGTTAGATGAGGAGGACAAAAGTCTAGGGGCAAGCCAGTCGTCATACTACTCTGACGAGAGTAGTGGAAGTGTCGAATTTGTCGGAAATTTAGAGTACTCCATGGCAAACGACGACAACTTGTCTGAAGGACCCAGGGACATGGAATTGGAAAGGTACAGAAAAGCTATCAAAATAGGCTTATTTTATTATTCACACCAATCATCTAGCACCCGAGCCCCTGTTGCATTGTCAACTCTCAATATCATTAACTCAGCGAATCAACCCGCCCATGCAGATACACAGTTCATTCGTGAAAACAAAAGCAGCGTGAGCAATATATTAAACTGCATTTGCTACATTACAAAAAAATTTCTTAATTCCACTACGATAGTTTTAAGTACGAAGTAAAATTGTTATGCGAAAATACCTTACTTTTTACAATTATTCAAAATATCTAATGGTTTTAAATGTTTTTTAAATACAATTTTTTTTATGTATGACATTTATTAAATAACACTATTTTCTTTTTCTAGGGATGATGACCAGGATGATGGCGATTCGTTTGTTTCTTCCGTCGATTAGTCATTAAATAAATATTGAACACGACCAGAGTGCTTGTATACGTTAGGGGACATTGATCCCCATACGTAGGCATGCTTCTGGTTGTGTTATCTGTGAAATTCCATCTTATGATATTTGTTGCTTATTTATTATGAAAATTTCAATTTAAATATGTCAATATTAATGAAGCACGGTACACGAAGTCGAGTTGGCTTACTTAAGATTCTACAGGAAAATGTTTCGGTTTTAGTTGAATAATGTATACCTACATCTATACAAATCTTTATATCAAGTTTGAGCAACACCCTGTTATTATTTGATTATAACGACTTTGTTCTTTTAATAGTTCAATTTTAACAATGTAAAACTGTTAGAATATATTAACAAGTATACTTTGCATCATTCAAAACAGATTTTCAATTCTTTAATATTTTTTTCTATATTTAATTATACAATATTTACAATATTATACATTAAACTCCTGACGGTACTGTCATTGGAGAGCTTCCCTTTATTATATTATTCATGTTATGTAAATATTCTGTAATTATCTTATTTGCTTTTTGTACAAATGCTACAGATTGTAAATTTTTATTGTTTTTTTGTATTAAACAGAAAACAAATTTAATAAAGGTACTTGGAAAGTAAAAAATTATTGTGTATTTGTTTGTGTTGTGCGATGTATACAAAGGCATATAAATATATTATCAACAAATAGTTTCAAAATAATTTTTATGTAGTATTAATTTCTAAATAATATTTTTTTTTCAATAAGTACTGGCAGCACATTTGCAAATAAATATAATTTGTAAACATTATGTAAGAATACATTTTAATTTATAAAAAAAATGAATTTTATTCTATTCGTAATAGTTTACACTGCCTTGTGTATCGAGTAACAGTTCAAAGTGGTCGAACTTTTCAACATGTGCCACTATAAAAAAATCAGTACATTTGCTAATTTTTAAGAGCTATTCATAACGTTTCGACTAAGGGATTTTGCCCATCAATATTGACACTACGATAGACTCAAAATCAACTTTTGATTACTTATTCATTATTGAAGTATCAAAATCAATGCAAAACTTCTGTTAGCACCTAAAATCTCTGGTGTGGACAATATTCGCCAGTACAATGCCCTTACCTACAAAATCTAAATTAAAGAAGTTTTTATCTTCTTAAATCTACCCTAGGCAAATTATCTAATATCTACCTAAAAACTGAAATACACATCAATTACCTCCTAATTTACATCATTTTGACGTATCTTATTAAGCCTATGGGGTCCAACAGAAAAATTGATATATTTAAAATAAAAATTGTATGTAAAATCCTGCTATCTTTATAAATTTGAAATTTCGTACCAAATCATATCAATCTCTATCTTTAGAAGATAGTATCTTTATCCTTACAAATCCCTTCAGTAGGATATTATTTCACCGAGACCTTATCATTTAAGTTAAATGATAATTTTAAATCTTATGATTTAAATACCTTTTTTTTTTTTTTGGTTTCTGTACCGGCTAAACATCCACCCCCCAGATCCGCCATAAGGGATTACGACGAGGGGCGGATCTCCATCAATAAATACATATGTCTTAAAGTCCGTTTTCCCCTACGGGGTTGGATATTTCAACATCCGCAACTATAAAGAAAACATACTACATTCGCCAATTTTTAATATCCCTTCATTCTCACAGTTCTCATTAATCTATGTATGAAGATTATTTTTTTCAAAAAGTTTTATAATAAACATACAATTTATAAATAGCATTTACAATTTCGATCGAGCTATGATAACACAGCTAACAACAGAATAAAGCAGGTAACAGAGCTCTACTACCTAGAGGATAATGTTATCAGTAATGGAAGACCTGTCAAATTTACACGATTTTCGTCGTAAGTTATTTTAAGTGGTCACAAAAATGCTATTATATCGTATTTTTCCCTTAAAAATATTATATATCCTAAGGATATCATAGATAGAAACTAAAGTCTTCCCCAATTATTTTTTTTTTTGATTTATGTATTGCTTCAGAAAATAAGAAAAAACTACATTTTAAGTGTGTTAACCAGCGAATTAACACAACAAATTGAAATATATCTAAAAAAAAATAAAAAAATAGTAGAAAATCACTACAAGCATGGACCACGTATAATAAATATCTAGTTGTATAGGGGTGTTTTTTTTTTAAATTCATATTATATTAAATCTAATTTGCTAAAATAGTGTTCCCTTCAAAATATAAATGTTCTGGTTTAATAGTTGTTTTATTCTGTTATTAGTGTTGCTAAACACTGTAACTAAATTATTATTTTTCTTAGGCTTCGGTCGGCGTTTTAAAAATATCGTCGCAGAGTGAAATTATTGGTTTATGATTGGTCTGTTATTCAGTATACAAGAAAAATATTTTTCTAAAAGAGAAATAATGTTTTCCTACACTTTAGTAATGTCTTATAATCGGTGCTGGGTATTCAGTTTTACTATATTCGCTATGCTTTATAATGTGTTGTTTAGGTGAGATCGTTTAATCAATATATTAACGGCGCCACTGTCATCGTCGATCAAATTTCATGTTCATCGTGCAACGCCATTCCAATGGAAATCAAGACCACTAGCTCTAGAAACATGTCGCTGGGTGAGGACTGTTGGCAGGGACCCGCGACGGCACGGAAGGTAGACGGGAATTTAAATTATTATGGCTCATACGTGAAATAACAAGGCTATAAATATCTAACTATAACAATAAGCTCAACTTTTTTTTAATACAAATTCAATATAATATATATGTTGTTTTAAAAATGTCTGGAATTTCTAATCAGTCAATACTTTTTTGTTCGCATAAAGCTATAAATTGAAAATTTCTGTTTTATTTTACCAAGGAAGAAAAATAAAAATTAATAATATTGTAATCATTATTGGCAATAATTTTTCCGATTTTTCCAATGTATTTACACTTTTTTCAAGATTTTTCAAAATAATTAGACAAAGAACAACGTTAATTAAAAAATGTCCTTATTTATAGACCAACTAGTACCACTATTTATTTAATAAAGTGCAGAAATTAAAATACTATATTCTGAACTATATATGACAATTTAAAAACGCCTTTGCACAGACAAAATTTCGTAAGAAATTAATTAATTTGTACTTTTTTAGACATTGTAAATCTACTACATCCAATAGTGTAATAACTAATGTCGTGAATTGAGGCTTTTTGTGTTAGAATAAACTAATCTTCATGAAACGATTTTCAGACGCAGTCGATAAATCTGTGTCAGTACGGTGAATTGGGGTACTGCCCGTGGGCCTGCCCATCGACTTCGTGTCAATGCCTGGGGAGCTACCATATGGACTGGCAACCATATGGCGTGGTAGAAGGTTTAGATCATAGACCTATGGAGACGGAGCAATGTATGGACGACTGTCTCGATTTCGACGAGTGGTCGTACTATAATCTAGCGTAATTTGTAATTTTGTTGAGTTTGTCAGTATTCGATGGCAAATGAAGACAACTTCTCCGAAGGACCCAAAGATATGGAATTGGAAAGGTTCAGAAAAACTATGCATATTTTGAGCTTGTTTAATTATTCACACTAATCACTTTGTATCTGAGCCCTTGTTGCATCCTCATCACTCGTTATCATTTACTCAGCGAATCAACCAGCCTATGCAGATACACAGGGAGCTGAATATGCTTAGGATTAAGAGATTTTCTCCACCAATATTGACACTAGGATAGACTCAAAATCAAATTTTGATTATTTTTTATTCGTCCTTAGGCCCTAAGGCTTAGGGTATCAAAATCATTGCAAAAACTTCTGTTAGCACCTAAAATCTCTGTTATGGACAACATTCGCCACTACAATGCAATTACCTAAAAAATCTAAATTAAATAGACGTTATTATCTACTATAATCTACCCTAGGCAAATTATCTAATATCTACCTATAAACTGAAATACACAAACCAATATCTCCTATTTAACCTCATTTTGATGTATCTTGTTAGGTTTGGGGTTTAGGTTAGGGTTCGATAGATAAATTGATATATTTAAAAAAAAAATTTTATATATAATCCTGCTATCTTTATAAATTAAAACATCGTTCAAAATCATATCAATCCTCTTTTTTAGAAACAAGTATCTTCATCCCTACAAATCCTTCCAGTAGGATATTATATCAGCGAGACCTTATCATATTAGTTAATCTCAAGATTTAAATAACCAATAAACCACGTTAATGCGCTATCACTAGATAATGCATCCCCTATTTCAAAGAATCATTGCATAGAATATTGTTTAATTTTCTTAATATAAAAAAAAAATATAAATTAGTTTTCTTCATTCAGCCGTCAAAAACTATACTTAGTGAGCAATTTATAAAATTGTATTTGCAAAATTAAAAAAAAATTATTATTTTTTTACTACGTTATTTTATCTACCGAGTAAAATTTGTTTGCGAAAATACCCTATATGTTACTTTTTACAATAAATCAAAATATCTTATGGTTGCAACTATTTTTTTAATACGATATTTTCTTTTAAATTACTATATTAATTAACACTGTTTTCTTTTTCTAGGGAAGATGACCTAGATGATAGGTGATTCGTTTGTTTCTTCAGTTGATGAATAATTCAATAAAGCTTGACCACGATTAGAGGGCGTGCATACGTTAGGGGACATAGATTCCCATAATGTTTAAATTGTTTAAAAAGTATACTTTGCATCAATCAAAGCAGTTTTTTATTCTTTAATAATTTTTTCTATCTTTAATATTTTTCGTCAAATACAAAATTAAGAGTTTCACACTACTCAAATTTAGGTTGCACAATATAATTCCTCTGACATTCGTTAGATGCATGTGAAAAGGTAAACTTTATTTTAGTATAATCAATATTAATCATAGTTGAATATGGTTTAATATGGTAAAATATGGTTTAGTATAAATAATGATGTATATAAAAAAATAAAAATGTAAATTAACAATAAAATAAGTGAATATAAATAGGAAATACTAATGCTGATTATCTAAATATTTATAACATTTACATACATAAATTATTCATACTCTATAAAACCCGCTTAATGCCAATTTGGTATCCAAATCTAAGGTGCTGAAAAAAATTAAACACAAAATAAATTCTATCCTTCTAGCCCATAACTTTTCGTATAATTACCAGTGCACCAGCTTATATTTCCAACCATAACTACACAATGACAAAACTGCGAAAATTCTATATATACGATTTCGGGATCGAATCATGATTTTTCAACATCCGTCAATCTTAAAGGAAAAATACTTCTTAGATGTCCGTTTTGGACGATTAAGGAAAACATTATTTTCGCTTTATTCAAAATTCCGCACTATGTATAGCACAAGGAATTTTCATTAATGGAAAAACTCGTGAGTAGGCGCAGAGTAATTATTGATGAACAAAATCAAAATGGGAGATTTTAATTGGGTTATTTGGGTAAATTGATAAGAACTATTATTTTAATTGTGATTAACAGCGATAACCGATAAATGTGCTGATTTCTGACAACTGAGCGGTTAAACTATAGGTTTATTATAGGTTAATAATGGCTGATCAAGATTCAATCCTTGCCTATATCGGACCTAGAGGAAAACACTCTAAACGTTATGTTTTTTTTATTTAATTATACAGTACATATGTTTAAATACAAATAATATTTAAATATAAAATGATATTGTAGGAGAAAAGTATTTTCGTGTCAAATTGTACTGAATTTTTGTTATTTGTAAATATAGTTTTGAATTACTTTAAGTGCAACCCGCTTATATTTAAAAGTAAATTACAAGCGTTTGTTGTAATAATTCTTTTAGGATATTCAATCATTACACTACTGATGTTTTTCTATGTTAAAATATCATTATTCATAAATTTCTTAAAACTGATTTTATTGACATTTTCAGTACTGGCAGCACGGCAAATTGTTATTCTATTACATTTACCCAATGTAATATAAAACGAAGGTACATATTCTTAGAAATTATTTACACTTAGACAAATTTTTAATGTTAGACATTGATAGACATACTGAAATAAAAAAAAAAATTTATATATATATATATACATTTAAATATATTATATAAATTTAAAAGAAATTTGTTACACTAGTGTTTAATTTTAAATTATATTTAATATTTACTTTATAGCACTACTAATATTATATTTATTAAAATTTTCCTTTTAAAAATTAAAAAAAAAAATAAAATAATTATAAATCATTTATGACTACTATAATTGTAAAGATTCACAATTTTAAATTTAGAAAAAATGTACTGATTTTCTGTTTTTCGACATATTTTTAACCCGTAAATGATTTTAGCTACAATCAATAACTTAATTAGAGTATTCTTTATTCTTGGAGGACATTGGATTAAGTAAGTACATTATAAAATTTCTGAAACGCATTATTCATCGACATCAAAAAATATATTTCTTGTAGAGATGGCATAATTATTCAAATTTAATTATACCGGATTTGCTAAAATAGAGAAAATAATAAATGTTCTGGTTTAATAGTTGTTTTATTCTGTTATTAATGCTGCCATGGCACTGAACAAAAAATTATTTTTCTTAGACCTCAATCGGGTTTTCAATAATTTCCTTGCGGAGTGATATCATTGGTTTATGATCGTCTGTCTTTCAGTATAATCGAACAATAGTTTTGCAATAAAAAATTATGTTTTCCTACACTGAAGTAATGTCTTAATAACGGTGCAGAGGATTCAGTTTTACTATAGTCGCTATGCTTTATAATGTGTTGTTTAGGTGAGATCGTTCAATCAATACATATACAGCGCCGCTTCCATCATCGGCCAAACTTCAAGTATAACGTGCGACGCCATTCCGATGGAATGGGAATCGTACGAGACCGACTGCTCTGCCTACATGTCGCTGGGTGAGGATGGCTGGCAGGGACAAGAGACGTCACAGAAGGTAGGAATTTAACTTATTTTAGCCCATACCCGAAATGACAATGCTATAAAGCTCTAACTATTACATTTCGGTCAACTTTTTTAACTACAGTGTTCTAATTATATTTAAACTTGTTTAATAATATGCCAGAAATTTCCAAGCTGCCTATAATTTTTTCTTCGCATGTACCTATAAAATAACCAATAAATTGCAAATTTCTACTTTTTCATTTAACCTAGGTGAAAATAAAAAAAAAAATTATTGCCGTCAATTTCTTACACTTTTCCAATGTATTTACACGTTTTGTGAAGGTTTTTCAAATTAACTACAAAATCTACAACAATAATTATAAAATGTCCTAATTAATATACCAAATAGATCCACTATTCTTTTATTAAAGATGCAGATATGAAAATACTATATTCTGAACTATTATATGACAATTTATTAACGCCTTAGATTCATTTGCGAAGACAAAAATTCGTAAAAAAATTAATAAATTTGTAATTTATTGGACATCCAATAGTGTCATAATTAACGTCATAAATTGACGGCTGTGCGTGGTAGACTAATCTTAGCTTCATGAAACGTTTTTTAGACGCAGTCGATAAACCTGTGTCAGTACGGTGACTTGGGGCACTGCCCGTGGCCCTGCCCATCGACTTCATGTCAATGCCCGGGTAGCTGTCCAATGGATTGGGAGCCATATGGCGGCAATGATAGTTTAGATAATGGATCAATAGAGTTGGAAGAGACAATGGATGACTCTCCAGTGGACAGCGAGTCGTCATACTATTCTGACGAGAGTAGTAGTAGCGTCGAGTTTGTCGGCAATTTAGTGTATTCGATGGCAAATGACGACAGCGTGTCCGAAGGACCTAAAGACATGGAATTGGAAAGGTTAGGAAATACTATGCATATTTTGACCATGTTTACTTATTCAAACCAATCACCTAGCACCCGAGCCTCTGTTGCATCCTTATCACTCTTACTCTTTATCATTTACTCTAATCATTTACTTTAAAATTGATATATATTAAAAAAAAATGTTTATATAAAATCCTGCTATCTTTATAAATTTAAAATTTCGTTCCAAATCATACTAATCCTTTATTTTAGACGCTAGTATCTTCAGCCCCACAAATCCCTCCAGTAGGATAATATATCAGCGAGACCTTATCATATTAGTTAATCTCAAGATTTAAATAATCCATAAACCGCGTTAATGCGCTATCACTTGATAATGCATCCCCTATTTCATAGTGTCATTGCATAGTATATTGTTTAATTATCTTAATATAAAAAAAAATATGTATTAGTTTTCTTCATTCAGTGATCAAAAACTATACTTCGTGAGCAATTAATAAAATTGTATTTGCAACATTACAAAAAAATTATGATTTTTTTACTACGTTATTTTACCTACCGGGTAAAATTTGTTTGCGAAAATACCCTATATGTTACTTTTTACAATTATTCAAAATGTCTTATGATTGCAACTGTTGATTTAATACAATATTTTCTTTAAATTAACTATATTGATTAACACTGTTTTTCTAGGGAAGATGACCTGGATGAAGGTGATTCGTTCGTTTCTTCTGTTGATGAATAATTAAATAAAACTAGCACACGATCAGAGTGCGTTCATACGTTAGGGGACATAGATTCCCATACGTGGGCATGCAACTGTTTGTGTTATCTTTGAAATTCAATCTTATAATATATTTTGCTTATTTATTATGAAAACGTCAATTTAAATATGTCAATATTAAGAAAGTACTGTACACGAAGTTGAATTGACTTACTTAACTTAAATTTGAACATCAAAGCTTCTGCACACCGCACTCTTATTTCCTTGTAACGACCATAACAGATGATGATAATAAAGGTTCTTTTAGTAGTTCAGATTCAACAATGTAAAAATGTTTTAATTGTTTAACAATTATACTTTGCATCAATCAAAGCAGTTTTTTATTCTTTAATAATTTTTTCTATATTTAATAATGTACGTCAAATACAAAATTAAGAGTTTCACAGTACTCAAATATAGGTGGCACAATATAATTACGCTGATATTCGTTACATCCTAGTTTAATTACAATGAGGAATACAATTTGGCAACAAATACTGTTATTCGCAATGCAAGCTAATGAGTTTAAGATACTTTAAGAGTGCATAATAGTAGTATAAAACGATCATTTAATGTGCCTTCATGCACTCCGTCGCCAGCAAAGGCTTACCGTACCCGACAATCCAATCCATAGCCCTCCTTTTCCTAATAACTGCCCCGTGGTATGTTTCTAATATTTTAATTCACAAAGAACTAAACATTGAAACCTTTAAAGCAGTTACTCACTTCTACTACACAAATTTCCACTTTAAATTAATCGACTATTCCATTACACTGATTGCCAATCAATGTAGTGTAACATACCCCTTATTTTCCCAGGCAATTGTAAAAACGCTGTTGCAGAGATCATTTAAATGCCATCACATAATCATTTATTTAGTATACATTGATCTCCTGACGGATCTGTCCGTCAATATGGTTAGTAAAAATAAAAGTATATAAAAAAAAAATGTAAATTAACAATACAATTTTAGTGTTGATTATCTTAATTTTTATAACATTTATATAATTAAACTATACATACTCTACAGAACCCTCTTAATGCCAATTTGGACTTACGGCATCCAAATCTGGGGTGCTGCCAAAGAATCAAATACAAACAAATTTTTATCCTTCTAGTTCATAACTCTTCGTATAATTACAAATGCACCAGCCTATATTACTGACTATACGCTACACACTGACTTAGTAATTAACACAGTTAACAAAACTGGGAATATATTCTATAT
This sequence comes from Tuberolachnus salignus, assembly GCA_956483605.1. Lineage (NCBI taxonomy): Eukaryota > Metazoa > Arthropoda > Insecta > Hemiptera > Aphididae > Tuberolachnus > Tuberolachnus salignus. The sequence continues at coordinate 16,203,729 of OY101437.1, forward strand.
ACGATTCTGTGCTCGACTGATAATCATGATACTTCAACATCCGCTAATCTTAAAGGAAATATACTACATTCGTCAGTTTTAAATACTTCTTCTTTTATACTGTAAAAATTAATCCATAAATGAAGATTTATTTTTCCTTACAGTATTATATCTAACATAAAATTTACAAAAAGCATTTACTATTTCGACCGAGCTATGATAAGCCAAGAAATTACAGAATAACGTAGGTTTTTGATCCATCTCTAATAATTAATAACATTAATCAAAATTCTGACCTCTAAAATTAAATGAGAAAAATTTAGACTAGATGCATTTTTGAAACGATGTAAGGATGATATAAACTGTTTATCGATCAGTATATACAAAAATAGAGAGTGTGGATATAACAGAACATTCTTAATGAGAAGACCTGCCAAATTTACACGGATTTATTAATAAGATAATCCAAGTGGTCACAAAAAAGCTATTATATTGTATTTTTCCCATAAGAATTTTATTTATCCTAATAATATCGTAGATAGAAACAATAGTCATCCCCAATTATTTTTTTTTTTTGATTTATGTATAGATTCAAAAAATAAAGAAAAAAACAACATATCAAGTGTGTAAACTAGCGATTAAACACAACAAATTGATATATAAATAAAAATAATGATAAAGAATAGTATCAAATCATATTAAGCATCGACCACGAATAATAAATATCTTGTGGTATAGGGGTGTTGATTTTTAATATTCAATTTAAATAAAATCTAATTAACTATAATAGTGATTCATGCAAAATATAAATGTTCTGGTTTAATTGTTGTTTTATTCTGTTATTAATGTTGCTATGGAACTACAAAATAAATTTTTTTTTTTTCTTGTGCCTCGATCGTCTTTTCAATAATTTCCTTGCGGAGTTATATTATTGGTTTATGATCGGTCTGTTTTTCGGAATCCTCGATCTGTATTTTTCTAACAGAAAAATTATGTTTTCCTACACTGAAGTAATGTCTTATTAACGTTGCTGTGAATTTAGTTTTACTATAATTCCTATGCTTTATGATATGTTGTTTAGGTGAGATCTTTTGATCAATATATAAATGGAACCGCTGTCATCGTCAGTCAATTTCAAGGCTCCAGTTCATCGTGCGAAGACATTCCGATGGAATGGGAATCGTACGAGACCGAAAGCTCTGGTTACATGACGATGGGCGAGGACGGCTGGCAGGGACCCGAGACATCACAGAAGGTAGATTAGAATTTAAATTATTATGGCCCATACCCGAAATGACAAGGCTATAAAGTTATAACTTTACATTACGCTCAACTTTTATTAACTAACAAGATCTACTTCTAATTAAACTTGTGTAGTAAAATATGAAATTTAAATCGGCTATTACGTTTTGTTCGCATTTCCCTATGAAACTACCTGTAAATTTCAAATCTCATCTTTTCTTTTTTTAATGGACGTATAAGAAAAAAAAAAATTAATAATACCTAAATTGTTATTGCAATCAATTTTTCACGTTTTTCCAATGTATATTCAAGTTTTTTCAAAATTATTAGAAAATTACAACTACAATTTTAAATTGACTTTTTTAATCTACCAATTAGACCCACCATTCTTTTAATAATGATGCAGAATTTAAAACAATAAATTCTATAATACGACAATGTAATAATACTTTAGATTTATTAGGTCAGACAAAAATTCGTAAATAATTAATAAAGTTGTAATATTTTGGACACTATAATAAATCTTCTAAACCTATTAGTGTAATAATTAACGTCGTCAATTGTCGGCTGCATGTGGTAGACTATTCTGAGCTTCATGAAACAATTTTTTGACACAGTTGATTAACCTGTGCCCGTACGGAGACTTAGGGCACTGCCCGTGGCCATGCGCAACGACTGCTTGTCAATGCCCGGGTAGCTGCCCAATGGATTGGGAGCCGTATGGGGACGATGACAGGTTGAATCATGATTCAATGGTGTTGGATGAGAATGAAGACGACAGTCTAGATGAAAGCATGTCGTCATACTACTCCGACGAGAGTACTGGAAGTGTCAAATTTGTCGGCAATCTAGAGTACTCTATGGCAAATGACAACTTGTCTCAGGGACCTAAGGACATGGAATTGGAAAGGTACACAAAAATTATGGCCATATCATAATATAATTGTTTTATTCTCCTCCCCAATGACCTAGCACCCGAGGCCCTCTTGCATCCTCCACACTCTTTAACATTTACTCAGCGAATAAACCCGCTCATGCAGATACACAGGTAGATGAATATACTTACGACAAAGAGATATTCTCTACCAACATTGCCATTACGTTAGAATCAATATCACCATTTTTTTTTTTTATTTAAATAGTCCTTATTGGGGCATCTAAATGAAACCAAAACTTCATTTGGCACTACTTATAATCTCTGATATGGACAACTTCCGCCAGTACAATGAACTTATCTTTAAAATCTAAATTAAATATATGTTTTTACCTACACAAATCTACCCTAGGCTAGTTAATTATCTATCAACTTAAATACACATCTATAACCGTCCACTTAACCCCTTTTCGATGTATTGTATTATGCCTATCGGTCTGCCAAAAAAATAAATTATATAAAAAATTAATTGTATTTATAATCCCTAGGCATACTGTCCCCCTCTACTTCGTAAGTTGTATTTTTCACACCGATCTCTGCGTTTAAAAATTAATTAAAATCCTAAGCCGCTGTCTATATAATTTTAAAATTCCATTTCATATCATAACTATCCCCTTTTTTAGAAGCTAGTTTTTTCATTTCTAAAACTCCCTTCATTAGGATCTTATATTCGCGAGACCTTATCTTTAATGTAAATCTCAAGGTTTTAATAACCTCAAAACTACGCCAAAGAGCTGTCATTGGGTTATGCACCCCCTATTTTAAAGTGTCATTTCATAAAAGATTCTGTAATTATTTGACTATTAAAAAAAATATATATTTATAGTGTGAGCTATTTATAATATTGCATTTGCTACAATTTAAAATTAATTCTTTTTTTTAACTACGTTATTTTAAGCTACGGAGTAAAATTATTTTGCCCAAATACCTTACATTGTACTTTTTACAATTATTCAAAATACCTTATTGTTGCAAATGTTTTTTGAATAAATTGTTTTATTTATATGACCTTTATTGATTTGCACTGTTTTTTTTTTCCAGGGAGGATGACCTGTATGATGGCAATTCGTTGGTTTCGTCTGATTAATAATAAATAAATAAAGTTTGCACACGACCAGAGTGCGTTCATACGTAAGGGGATGTAGATCCCAATACGTAGGCATGCAACTGGTTGTGTTATCTGTGAAATTCAATCTTATAATATATTTTGCTTATTTATTATAAAAATGTCAATTTAATTATGTCAATAATTATGAAGCACGTTACACGAAGTTGAATTGGCTTACTTATGAAGCTACAGGTAAAGGTTTTTGTTGAATAAAGTATATTTACTTCTATACAAATTTGTACATCAAGGCTTCTGCTCACCGCAACCTTATTTCCTTATAACGACCATAACAGATGATGAAAATAAAGGTTCTTTTAGTAGTTCAGATTCAACAATGTAAAAATGATTTAATTGTTTAACAAGTTAAATATTGATACTTTGCATCAATCAAAGCAGTTTTTTATTATTTAATAATTTTTTCTATATTTAATATTGTACGTCAAATACAAAATTAAGAGTTTCACTCTACTAGAATATATTTTGCACAATATAATTACGCTGATATCCGTTACATCCAAGTTGAATTACAAAGAGGAATACATTTGGGCAACAAATGCTGTTATTCGCTGAACAAGCTAATGAGATTATGATACGTTTCGAGTGCATAATAGTAGTATGAAAAGATCATTTCATGTGCTCTCAAGTTCTGCGTTCCCTGCAAAGGCTGACCGTACCCACTAATATAATACATAACACTTCATCTACTAATATCTGCCCCGTAGTACGTTTCTAATAATTCAATTCACAAAGAACTCAACATTGAAACCATTAATGCAGTTGCTCACTTCCAGAACATAAATTCCACTTTAAATTAATCGACCATTTAACACAAAGTTTGCCACTTAAGGTAGCTTAACATACCCGGATATCCACCCTGGCAATTGAATAGACGCTAGTGCAGAGACTAATTTTATCCCGTCACTTAAATATATACTTTTCATTTAAATATTATACAATAAAATATAAAACATCTATATATTCTTTCACACCGTAAACATCAATCTATGTATGAAGATTATTTTTTTTAAACCGTTTTATAACAAACATACAATTTATAAATAGCTATTACTATTTTGATCGAGTTATGATAACACATGTAACTAATGTATAACGTAGGTAATAGAGCTCTGCTAGGTAGAGGAGAGTTTTATCAGTAATGGAAGGCATGCCAAATTTACACGATTTTCATCATAAGTTATTCTAATTGTTCATAAAAGAGCTATTACATTGTATTTTACGTTAACAAATATTATTTATCCTAAAGAAATCGTAGATAAGAACTATAGTCCTCCCTATTTTTTTTTTTTTTGATTTATGTATAGCTTCAGAAAATTAGAAAAGTCTACATATTAAGGATGTAAACCAACAATTAAACACAACAAATTGAAATATATCTAAAAATAAATATAAGAAAATAGTATAAAATCACAACAACTATCGACCACGTATAATAAAGAAAAATCTACTGGATAAGGGGTGTTTTTTTTTTTATTCAAAGTAAATTATATCTAATTTCCTATAATAGTGTTTCTTTCAAAATATAAATAGTCTGGTTTAATAGTTGGTTTATTCTGTTATTAATGTTGCTATGGCACTAAAAAAAAATTATTTATTTTCTTGTGCCTCGATCGTCTTTTCAATAATTACCTTACGGAGTGATATTATTTGTTTATGATTGGTGTGCTTTTCAGTATAATCAAAGAATATTTTTCTAACAGAAAAATTATGTTTTCCTACACTAAAGTAATGTCTTAATAACGGTGTTGCGGATTCAGTTTTACTATAATTGCTATGTTTTATAATATGTTGTTTAGGTGAGGACATTTGATCAATATATAAATGGCGCCGCTGTCATCGTAGGTCAATTCTCAAGATCATCGTGCGACGACATTCCGATGGAATGGGAATCGTACGAGAGCGAAAGCTCTGGTTACATGTCGTTGGGCAATGAGGGCTGGCAGGAACCCGAGACGACACAGAAGGTAGACGAGAATTTAACTTATTTTGGCCCATACCCGAACAAGGCTCTTACTATAACATAACGCTCAAATTTACAAATCAACTACAAAGTTCTACTTATAATTAAACTTGTGTAGAAAATTGTCAGGAATTTCAAATAGGCCAATTCTTATTTGTATGCATATAACAATAAAAGTACCTATAAGTTGCGAATTTTTACTGTATTTTTAAACCAAAGTACAAGGAAAAAAAATTAATAATATTTATATCATTTATGCCGTCAATTTTTACCGTTATTCCAACTTATGTTTACGGGTTTTCACGGATTTTCACAATGATTCGAAAATAACAACTACAATTTGAAGATGACATTATAATCTACCAACTAGATCTTTCAGTTTTCCAATAAAGGTGCAGCATTTAAAACACTAAAGTCATTTATACGACGATAAATAAACGCCTTGATTCATTTTCGCAGACAAATATTCATAAATAATAAATAAATTACAATTTTTTGGACACTGTAAATCTACTACACCTATTAGTGGAATAGTTAACGAAAAAATTGACGACTGCAAGTGGAGTTTAATCTGAGCTTCATGAATCAATTTTCAGACGCTGTCGATTAACCAGTGCCCGTACAGAGACTTAGGGCACTGCCCGTGGCCATGCGCAACGACTTCTTGTCAATGCCCGGGGAGCTGCCCAATGGATTGGGAGCCGTATGGCCACGATGACAGTTTGAATAATGATTTAATAGAGTTAGATGAGAAGGTTGATGACTGTCTAGAGGCAAGTGAGTCGTCATACTACTCCGACGAGAGTAGTGGAAGTGTCGAATTTGTCGGCAATGTACAGTACTCCATGGTAAACGACGACAACTTGTATGAAGGACCCAACGACATGGAATTGGAAAGGTACAGAAAAACTCTACTAATACCAAAAAAGGCTTATTTTATTATTCACACCAATCATCTAGCACCCGAGCCCCTGTTGCACCCTCAACACTCATTATCATTTACTCAGCGAATCAACCCGCAACCTATCCATGCAGATACACAGTCCATTTGTGAAAAAAAAGCAGCGTGAGCAATATATAAAATTGCATTTGCTACATTACATAAAAATTTCTTATTTCCACCACGATAGTTTTAGGTACGGGGTAAAATTTTTTTGCGAAAATTACTTAAATGTTACTTTTTACAATTATTCAATATATCTTATGGTTGCAATTGTTTTTTTAATACAATATTTTCTTTAAATTAACTATATTGATTAACACTGTTTTCTTTTTCTAGGGAAGATGACCTGGATGAAGGTGATTCGTTCGTTTCTTCTGTTGATGAATAATTAAATAAAGTTTGCACACGATCAGAGTGCGTGCATACGTTAGGGGACATAGATCCCCATACGTGGGCATCCAACTGGTTGTGTTATATGTGAAATTCAATATTATTTTGCTTATTTATTATGAAAATGTCAATTTTAATATGTCAATATTAATAAAGTACTGTACACGAAGTTGAATTGACTTACTTAACTTAAATTTTAACATCAAGGTTTCTGCATACCGCACCCTTATTTCCTTAAAACGTCCATAACAGATGATGAAAATAAAGGTTCTCTTAGTAATTCAGATTCAACAATGTAAAAATGTTTAAATTGTTCAACAAGTATACATTGCATCAATCACAGCAGATTTTAAATACTTAATATTTTTTTCTATATTAAATATTGTACGTCATATACAAAATTAAGAATACACAAATATATTTCGCACAATATAATTACGCTGACATTCATTACATCCAAGTTTAATTACAATGAGGAATACAATTTGGCAATAAATGCTGTTATTCGCTGTGCAAGCTAATGAGTTAAAGATACTTTACGAGTACATAATAGTAGTATGAAAAGATCATTTCATGTGCCCTCAAGCACTTCGTCGCCAGCAAAGGCTAACCGTACCCGACAATCCAATCCATAGCCCTCCTTTTCCTAATATCTGTCCCGTGGTACATTTCTAATAATTTAATTCACAAAGAACTCATTATTGAAACCTTTAAAGCAGTTGCTCACTTCTACTACACAAAATTCCACTTTAAATTAATTGTTGCAGAGATCATTTGAATGCTAGCACTTAATTATTTAAATATTATACATTGAACTCCTGACGGATCTGCTATTGGACAGCTTCCTTTGTCAAAATTATTCATTTTATGTAAATATTTAGTAATTATCCTATTTGTCTTTTTGTACAAACGCTACAGATTGTAAATATTCATTGTTTTTTCTATAAACAATTTTAAGAAAAGATACTTGGAAAAATATAAACTTTTTTTTTGTAAGATCAATATTAATCATTGTTGAATATGGTTTTATATGGTATAATATGGTTTAGTAAAAAAAAAAAAAAATGTTGATTATCTAAATTTTTATAAAATTTATATAATTAAATATACATACTCTATAGAACCTTTTTAATGCAAATTTGGACTTACGGCATCCAAATCTGGGGTGCTGCCAAAAAATCATACACAAAGAAATTTTTATCCTTCTAGTCTATAACTTTGTTAACAGTAATGGAAGCAGATATGAGCGTGAGCTGTTAAGAGAATGAGCAGACAACAGTATGATTAAAAAGTAATGAGTGGTGGTTATATAGATTCACTACGTTGACTAAATTAGGTTAGATTAGGTTTATCCGCCGCCGTGACAGAACGGATTTAGGAGTGGTTAGACTTTAGCGTGGGGTGAGGTGCGAAGGGCTCATGCAATGTCTTTTTCATAGTACTACTAAAAATTATTTTCTCCATCTCCAATAATTAATAAAATTGATCACAATTCTGACTACTAAAAGTAATGAGAAAAATTTAGACTAAATGCATTTTTGAAACGATGTAAGAATGGATCTATAAGCTGTTTATCGATCGGTATATACAAAAATAGAGAATACGATATAATGTGGATATAAAAGAACATGTTTAATGAGAGGACCTGCTAAATTACACGATTTTAATAATATGATATTCTAAGTGGTCACAAAAAAGCTATTATATCGTATTTTTCTCTTATAAATATTATTTTTCCTAAGGATATCATTGATAGAAACTAAAGACCTCCCCAATTTGTTTATTTTTGATTTATGCATAGCTTTAGAAAATAAAAAAACACTACATATTAAGCGTGTTAACCAGAGATTAAACAAAACAAATTGAAATATATCTAAAAATAAAGATAAAAAATAGTAAAAAATCATTAGCATCGACCACGTTTATTAAATAACTAGTGGTATTGGAGTGTTTTATTTTTATTCAAAGTAAATTATATCTAATTTCCTATAATAGTGTTTCTTTCAAAATATAAATGTTCTGGTTTAATAGATGTTTTATTCTGTTATTAATGTTGCTATGGATCTAAAAAAAAAATATTTTTTTCTTGTGCATTAATCGTCATTTCAATAATTTCCTTGCGGAGTGATATTATTGGTTGTTCATCGTATGTCTTTTAGTATACTCGAACAATATTTTTGCAACAAGAAATTATGTTTTCCTACACTGAAGTAATGTCTTAATATCGGTGCTGAGGATTCAGTTTTACTGCAATTGCTCTACTTTTTAATGTGTTGATTAGGTGAGATCCTTTGAGCAATATATAAATAGTGCCACATTCATTGTCGGTCAATTTTTAAGTTCATCGTGCGACGACATCCCGATGGAATGGGAATCGTACGAGACTGACAGCTCTGGCTACTTGTCGCTGGGTGAGGACGGCTGGAAGGGACCCGTGACGTCACGGAAGGTAGACGAGAATTTAACTTATTTTGCCCATACCCGAAATGAGAAGGATATTATGCTATTACTATAACACAACACCAAACTTCTTTATCTACAAAATTCTACTTATAATAAACCTGGTGTAGAAAAATGTTAGAAACTTCTATTTAGCCAATACTTTTTTTTCGCATGTACCTATAAAACTACCTAAAAATTGTAAACTTCTACTGTTTTTTTGTAACCAAGGTTCATAAAAAAAAAAAAAATTATAAATATTTAAATAATTATTGCCATCAACTTTTCCTGTTTTTCCAATGAATATTCACGGGTTTTCACGGTTTTTCATGGTTTTTAAAAATTGGTAAAAAAACTATGACAATAATTCACAATAACCTTTTTAATGTACCAACTAGGACCAAATTTGAAGCCTAAGAATAATAATAATTTAGTTACATAGCAACACTAATAACAGAATAAAACTTTTCTATTAAACCAGAAGATATATTATTTGAAGCTTACTCTATTTTAGCAAATTAGATATTGTTTAATTTGAATAGAAAAAAAAACACCCGGCAAATTCGTTTTTATCAATAATCTATTAAGGTTACGTGTTTGCTCATACGTATATTTAGATGCTTATAGTTTTGTCTCGCTATCGCAAATCGTATTCATTCCTTTATAGTGTAACAAATGCGAAAAAATAAACCTTGTTAAAAAGCCTGTGAGACTAAATGTCATTTATAGGCCATTCGTCGCGTATATAAGTCTGTAATGGACTCGTGTTAAGACATTCCGCTCTTAATTATAATCGTCTAGAGGCCTAACCTCGCTGACTCTACCGATATACTCTCGAGATCATAGTTTTTATACTAATGCTGTATTTATTATATATTTTTTTAATAATAATAAATTGAAGAATGATCATCATTATTGGGCTAAGTGCCAAACATTGTTAAACAGGTTATAACAGAATAACGTAGGTAATAGAGCTCTACTACGTAGTAGATAGTCTTGTCAGTAATGGAAGCAGATAACAGCGTGTGCTGATAAGGTTCAATCGTAGATTCACTACTTAGAAAAACTTAGGTTAGGTTAGTTTTGGCCGCTTCCGCGACGTAACAGATTCATGTCTGGTTAGCCTTAAGCGGGTGGTGACGTGTGAGGGGTGTCGTGCACTCTCCTTTTCATACTACTCATGAAAATAATTTGCTCCATCACCAACAATTAATAAATTCGATTACAAATCTTACCACTGAATGTAATGAGACAAATTTAGACTAGATGCATTTTTGAAACGATGTAAGTATGGATCTATACGCTGTGTATTTAACAGTATACACATGAACAGAGAAAACGATATAAAGTGGTAATAAAAGAACATTTTTAATGAGAAAATATTCCAAATTTACATGACTTTCATCATAAGTGTTAGCATAAAAGCTATGATATTGTATTTTTCCCTTAAGAATTTTATTTATCCTAATAATATCGTAGATAGAAACTAAAGTCATACCCAATTATTTTTTTTTTTTGATTTATGTATAGATTCAAAAAGTAATGAAAAAACAACATATCAAGTGTGTAAACTAGCGATTAAACCCAACAAATTGATATATATTTAAAAATAATGATAATGAATAGTATAAAATCATAATAAGCATCGACCACGTATAATAAATATCTAGTGGTATAGGGGTGTTTTTTTTTTTTTATTCAATTTAAATAATATCTAATTTGCTATAATAATGATTCATGCAAAATATAAATGTTCTGGTTTAATTGTTGTTTTATTCTGTTATTAATGTTGCTATGGCACTGAAAAAAAATATTTTTTTTCTTGTGCTTCGATCGTCTTTTCAATAATTTCCTTGCGGAGTGATATTATTGATTTATGATCGGTCTATTTTTCGGAATCCTCGATCTGTATTTTTCTAACAGAATAATTATGTTTTCTTACACTGAAGTAATGTCTTATTAACGTTGCTGTGATTTCAGTTTTACTATAATTCTTATGCTTTATGATATGTTGTTTAGGTGAGATCTTTTGATCAATATATAAATGGAACCGCTGTCATCGTCAGTCAATTTCAAGGCTCCAGTTCATCGTGCGAAGACATTCCGATGGAATGGGAATCGTACGAGTCCGAAAGCTCTGGTTACATGTCGATGGGCGAGGACGGCTGGCAGGGACCCGAGACATCACAGAAGGTAGACTAGAATTTAAATTATTATGGCCCATACCCGAAATGACAAGGCCATAAAGCTATAACTTTACATTACGTTCAACTTTTTTTTAACTAAAAAGATCTACTTCAAACCTTCTTGTGTAGAAAAATATGAAATTTAAATCGGCTAATACTTTTTTGTTCGCATGTCCCTATGAAACTACTTGTAAATTGCAAATTTCTTCTTTTTTTTTTTTTAATGGAGGTATAAGAAAAAAAAAATTAATAATATCTAAATTGTAATTTAACTATTCACAGTTTTTCAAAATTTTTAGAAAATTACAACTACAATATTAAAATGACTTTTTTAATCTACCAACTAGACCCACCATTCTTTTAATAATCATGCAAAACAATATATTCTATTATACGACAATTTAGTAATGGTTTAGATTTGCGCAAAAAAAAATTCGTAAATAATTAATAAAATTGTAATATTTTGGACACTATAATAAATCATCTAAACCCAATAGTGTAATAATTAATGTTGTGAATTGACGGCTGCATGTGGTAGACTAATCTGAGCTTCATGAAACAATTTTCAGACGCAATCGATTAACCTGTGCCCGTACGGAGACTTAGGGCACTGCCCGTGGCCATGCGCAACGACTGCTTGTCAATGCCCGGGTAGCTGCCCAATGGATTGGGAGCCGTATGGGGACGATGACAGGTTAAATCATGATGCAATGGAGTTGGATGAGAAGGAGGACGACATTCTAGATGAAAGCGTGTCGTCATACAACTCCGATGAGAGTACTGGAAGTGTCAAGTTTGTCGGCAATCTAGAGTACTCTATGGCAAATGACGACAACTTGTCTGAGGGACCTAAGGACATGGAATTGGAAAGGTACACAATAATTATGGTCATATCATAATATTATTGTTTTATTCTTCTCCCCAATCACCTAGCACCCGAGGCCCTGTTGCATCCTCCACACTCTTTATCATTTACTCAGCGAATCAACCCGCTCATGCAGATATACAGGTAGATGAATATGCTTACGACTAAGAGATATTGTCTACCAACATTGACACTACGTTAGAATCAAAATCACCATTTTTTTTTTTAATTTAAATAGTCCTTATAGGGGCATCTAAATGAAACCAACAACTTCATTTGGCACTACTTATAATCTCTGATATGGACAACTTCCGCCAGTACAATGAACTTATCTTTAAAATCTAAATTAAATATATGTTTTTACCTAGACAAATCTACCCTAGGCTAGTTAATTATCTATCAACTGAAATACACATCCATAACCTCCTACTTAACCCCTTTTCGATGTATGGTATTATGCCTAAGGGTCTGCCAAAAAAATGAATTATAAAAAAAAAAATTTGTATTTATAATCCCTAAGCAAATTGTCTCCCTCTACTTCGTATGTTGTATTTTTCACACAGATCTCTGGGTTTGAATATTAATTAAAATCCCATGTGGCTATCTGTAAAATTTTGAAATTCCATTTCATATCATAATAATCCCCTTTTTTAGAAGCTATTTTTTTCATCACTAAAAATCCCTCCATTAGGATCTTATATTCGCGAGACCTTATCTTTAATGTAAATCTCAAGATTTTAATAACCTATAAACTACGCCAAAGAGCTGCCTTGTGTTATGCGCCCCCTATTTCAAAGTGTCACTTCATAAAAGATTCTGTAATTATTTGACTATCAAAAAAAATATATATTTGTTTGGCGTTCAGTCGTGAAAAAATCTGCTGCATGAGCTATTTATAATATTGCATTTGCTTTATTTTAAAATAAATTCTATTTTTCCACTACGTTAGTTTAACCTACGGAGTAAAATTGTTTTGCGTAAATACCTTACATGGTACTTTTTACAATTATTCCAAATATCTTATTGTTGCAAATGTTTTTTGAATACATTTTTTTATTTATATGACCTTTATTGATTAGCCCTGTTTTCTTTTTCTAGGGAGGATGACCTGGATGATGGCGATTCGTTTGTTTCGTCTGATTAATAATAATTAAATAAAGTTTGCACACGACCAGATTGCGTTCATACGTTAGGGGACATAGATCCCCATACGTGGGCACGCAACTGGTTGTGTTATCTGTGATATACAATCATACGATATATGTTGTTTATTTATTGTGGAAATGACAGTTTTAAAATGTCAATATTAATGATGCATGGTTCACGAAGTCTTACTTAAGATGTTACAGTAAACAGGTTTCTGTTTTAGTTGAGTAAAGAATAACTACAGCTATACAAGTTTATACCGAAGGTTCCAAGGACATGGAATTGGATAGGTACACAAAATCAATAATTCATTTCAACGTGGTTTATTATACACACTTATCACCTAGCCCTTGGCCCTGTTGTATCCTCATTGCTTTTTATCATTTTCTCTACGGATCTATACGCAATTAATTGTTTTACTTACTATCGAAATCGTATCGGACATAAATTATGTATTGTTTTTTGATATCTGTATCTAGTTAAATTTGGGGTAATTATTTTGTATCTTTTATATATTTATTTGCGAATCAACACGTCTGTACCAGATTCAACGATCCAAGTGTTTCCAATAAACGATCAACTACTAAATTTTTTTTTTTTTATCACTTTTCTAACGAATTTTTTGCACTCGACTTTTGTTTTACATAACGAGCAAATATTTGACTTTTCATGTGTCTAGTAGAATAAATAGTAAATCATAGAGGTACAAGAACTGAAAATGTCCATATAGTTTTATTAAGTGTTAAACGAAATTATGAATTAGTATTAATATATTTCCTTGTTTTATACTTAATTTAAGATGAAATCAAGTTTTGTATTTTTTTTACTGAACCGATTCCATTCGGTACGTATCCTCTGGCGTACTCAAGTTTTTCACGACTATAGGCACTTTTCGATTCACCGCCTCCCACCCCATTTCTCCTAAAATTATTTATGAAACATATTTGATTATACAATTTAATATATTATCTTATATATTGTATATCATTGTTTATGAAAATTACATTGTACGTTATGTTTCTTTTTGCTATTTACAAATTAATTATTGTTGTTATGTTTTTTTTTTTTTACTTTTTTCCTCAGCAAATGCATTCAAGTAAATCATCACAATTTTATGTCGACAACAAATCCGCTTTAGTTTTCAATGTTGCCAAACGATTGTTTTTTTTTTCTATACCCATTCAGTACGATCATTAATATTTTTTTTATTCGTTTATAGCAAGAAAAACAACTTACGGTCGTACAGTTTGAAGTCTTTGTACAGACATGCATATTCTCATGCGATCGTTTAACATGATATTTCTAAATTATATGTATATTTAATATTATAATATACTGTTTGTATACAAATTGTTTGTAAATTTGATTTCATATAGCGAAATATACTTTTTGTAGTTTAGTAAAAAAAAAATATAATATGATACCGTCCCCCGATATGTCGTCGCTATTAGAGCCTTTGCCTGAATACGATTTCGTACATATTGCCCGTGATTGGAGGGATTTCGTAATACAGAACATGATAAACGGGTAAATATTGGGTTTTTAGTACTGGCAGACCGTTTTCGGGTGGTAAATGGGATGGAAGTGATGGGTGGGGCAGCACGCAGTGAAGGATATGAGGCATCTTCGGCCGTAGCTGATATTTATTGTGCTACGATTTATTGTGTCGTTATAGGTTAGGTAATAAGAAAAAAAAAACTGCACACGTATGCCAAGTACGGTTATAATAATAATTATCGCGGTCGTGAGCCGGGCAAATATTATGACCGCGGGGGTCACGATATTTTATCGGTACGTACGAAATTCTCCGTCGCGGTTTCCGTTTTATACATAATATTATCGTAAATTATTTTTTATATACATAGGTGTAGCTTATTTGTGAACGTCGTCGCCCGGTAATTATTGTCGTTAAATATGTCGTCGTTGTCGTATTTGCTCACGTAAACACACACACACACACAATAATAATTATTATTATTATTACGACAATATTACCGTGTATTATACGCTTAAAGCGTACGTATACACCTGTAATACGGGTGACGTGTGTGTGTGTGTGTGTATTTGTTAATGCTTTACACGTTTCGAGTCACGACGTTATATTCTTAAAAGAGGAAACGAAGAGCATTCGGGTGTTAATGGCTCGTACGGGTAATAGACGTGCGAGTGGCGAGCAGAAGATGAACAAGAAGAAGAAGAAGAAGAAGAAGTCTCGATGGAAACATAATTTACCGCGACTACCGCGAGCGTACCCGCCGTACAATAATTCCTCTCCGAGGAAAATAATCGTTGAAACGCTACGGCATGCGGAACACGGGAGGAATATTGCAAATTTGATTGGGGTTTTTTTTTTTTTTTTTTTAGGCAACAGTTTTGCCTCGGGGGAAATTCGGTACCGGTGACAATTTTCGTTGTTACCATTTATATTTTTTTTATCGATATACAATTTTTGGACGTGAAAATGACAGCTGAAGTAAAGGTTGTGGTTTGCTGTTATTCGGACGGCGTTACAAGACATGTTAAGCGTTGGCAGAAATGCGTCGACATAAAATGAAATTGTGCTGAGAAATAATTATACGTAAATAATAGTATAATTTTATTAGCTATACGGGTGTGTTTTTTTTTTTTTTTTTTTGTTAATTTACGTTCACGAGTTTTAATGCTATGCGCAAAGAGGCATTTGCTTATCTCCCGCCCTCGTAATATCGCGGTATAGATTTAATGTCGCCTATCCCGTGCTCTTTGAGTACACTTAGCAAGTGGAGACGGACCGTTAAAAAAATTTAAAAAAATTATACATATATATATATATATACCGAACCTGGATTCGAGAATCGATCATCGTTATAATATCGTCTGTGGTACGGTCGCGTACCGACCGTTACCGAGAGGAATAAAATAATGATCCGTCATCGACGGTACCGAAGTACGTGTCGGTATCCAACAACGGGTTTCCCTCCAATCCGGCGTGAAGATATTCCGTTGATGATATTCCCGGCGAGACTCCGTAATCGTATTATGTTCGGACACGATTTTTAAAATAAAAAAAAAAAAAGTGTTTTTTTTCCCTTTTTTTTTTTTTTACACTCTCCCGCGCCCGTAAAATACCTACTCCACGTTGTATAACTATTGATATCCGAACGATCGTTTCCGGTGACGCGGTTCATCGAATTACAATAATAATTATTAATTAACAATCTGTGGCGTATCCAGAATGGGAGGGGGGTTTATAACTCCTCACGAAATGCATTCTTCGATATGCATTTTTATATCTATTTACGTATGCAAGATCATCACTTGATCGTGTTCGTAATTGTCAGACAAGTAAGTTGTATGCAAGACAATTATTGGAAAATCCACCGTAAAAGTCGGTAATTCGGATGGTATTTTTCAACATTAGATCAGTAATACGTTGTTAGGGAAACTATCGTTGCTCAGTCATCAATAAACGTTGCATTTGTTTTCGTTACTCGAATTTAACACACAGTTTCGTGGTTTATTTGTTTCGGATAAAAACACTTTTTGCCATTGAGTCGTCGAAATATCGGCCGGCGTACGCGCAACACAAGTCGTGTTCGACACGCTTAGTTGGAGCTTACGCACAAAGGAATTTGGAACGTCGACAAAAGAGACGGCCAAACGTGACAATTCGAAACGAACGTTACAAAAATAAATAACTAAATAAAAGACCATCCAAGTCGGCGATATAGTGGGAACCGAAAGAATGGGATTATAGGGGTATGGGGTAAATCCAAGTGTATTTAATTTTCCACGGGTAGCTATTAACCAATCCTAATAGGAGTGAGAATTTTGAATGTAATCTCCCCCTATTCTCCTTAAATATTTTCCTGACTACGACACTGTTAATAGTATCAACGAAAAAAACGTCCAACGAGTATATTACTATGATAACAGCGCCAATGTCGGTAGGAAATACGTTTGAAAATTAGAAAATTTTTTTTTTACACGGATTGTGTTGTGATAGAAGAGCAAATCGGCAAATGCCGGATTTTATTTTAATTTTATCACAAATTATTAATCTAACGTTGCGCCAAAATACGATGTGGTTACGGAAATATTCCAATTTTTTAAAAAATTATTTACAACATACAATACATTAATAACATTGATTGAGGAAACTATAATTTAATAAATTCAATATTACATAAATACAATTAACCCACAAATTATACGTTTTTGCGACATATATGTAATGATTTAAAATTGTAACATATAATTCTGTTCAAGATGCATTAAAATATCATACATAATTTCCAGCCGACATTCTACGGATATTTGACGGCGAATTTAGCTTATATACGCGGTAACAATTTTTTTTTTTTTTTGTTATATATAAAATAAGTTTTAACGCGATTTCTGTGATCACTCTTGACAAATGAATATATTTTCCTAGAGAATAACTAAATGGTATACGGTTTTTTTCTCAATGACAAAATAATCCTGGAACATTTATTCAAATTTATAATACATAAATTATATTATTTTGATACCATTTATAATTAGTATTGAGGTATCAAACTGCAGTTTAATTAGCGTCATCTAAGCGCACCAAATATCCCTGAATATTTTTTCGAATTTGAAACAACCTCTGGGATATCGTTTATTAAAAGACAGAATAATGTAGGAAATATGTGATTTCTCCGGAGTAACGTGGATTTGTTTCTGTACTTAATCATTTGCGTGTACGGCCCGAAATGAACGACTGTACTACCCGAAAATCGGAAACATGGTGCCGGGTGTTTAGACGGTGCGTGCAAATGCCACCACCTGTCGGCCGTCCGCCTCACAACAAGTGTCCGCAACTGAATTGCCACCTGACCGAAATTTAACAGGGTCTGCTTCTGATCCCACACTCACAGTTAAATTGGGATGGCTTGTATATCACAGTGTTGCCCGTTCACAGAGAAATTATCACGGTGCGGGGGAATTGAACTTATAACACGAATTAAAATAATAGATAATAACAATAGATAATTTGTATATGAAATAATCACAGGTACATAAAATAAAAAAATCATTTTTGCAGAAATAAAATATTTATCACGTGGAATATACTATGTTAACAACAATAATATTGCATTGTTTTTGATCGTAATGACAAAGAATGATATTAAAAAAATGTATAACCTAAAGTGAATTAAATTTGATAAGTTTATATTTATTTCTCATTTCTCTATGGTTTATAAGTTAAATATCCGGTTTTTAAGTATTAATTATTTAATAATAAGGTTAAAGAAGTAAGATAAATAATAAAATATACCTAGGTATATAAATTATTATCTATACCGGATTTTTGAAATTGGAATTTTTTACTAAACGTCATGGGATATATTAAATATTGTCCTAACAACAATGCCACCGATTTTCGCTCAATAGCAGTCGCGCGGGGACTTGTTCATCGGTCTTAGCTATATTCTATAATTTTTATTTTATAAAATCGATTTCTTATTCGTACTAAATGTATAGGAATTTTTAGGCCACCACTGTAAAATAACACCAATCTAAACAACGCATATATAGGACGTAAATGTTTTTCTATAATATAATCCACCCGAAAATAAGAAGTTTTTCGCTACGAATTCGTAGTTGTACGGTACACTTCGTTTATGAGTTAATTATTGCCCGACGAATGGAAATTGAATTCCGATACAGTTTTATTCAGAATTATTTTTTCTCTCGTATTTGGCCATAACTATCGCGTTTAAATTTACTATAATATTGTTTAAGTAATAATGTAATGCCATGCGCCCAGGTGAGCGAAGCGAGACGAGCGATCCGACACCGAGACTGCAGTCCACTACTTTTTATTATAATATTTGTAATTTAACCGTTACACCATATTTTATTACGAAAGCGGAAAATAACATATTTTAAATTTGTAAATGTTTGTTCTTTTCATTACGGTTGGTATTATAACACATTCGTAACTAAACGCGATCGAGTACGATTATTTTAATTTACAAATAAAGAAAACCCCATTAAAAAGCAAAAAAAAAAACTCGTAAATATTTTATCTTGTCATCTATGTTTTTCTTCTATTTATTTGTCTACGATTTGGAAACTAAGTAACTAAGATTCGTAGAAACCAACTGCAATCATTTACGAGTAATATACCTGTATTGTATTTTTTTTTTTATAGTTTATAAAATGTAACCAACACAAAACCGCTATACGAACGTAAAAAGCGATTTTTCGTTTTATCACTTGCTTAACGCGAGCTTTGCACGATAGTTTACATCACAACTCGACACGGTTTCGAGATTTTTAATAATTATATTATTATTATTTTTTATTTTTTTTTTTTTAATATAACACCGCACCGAGGTGTGTGAAACGCAAAACCGATTATCATTTATAAAATATCTACACAGTCGTATACACGCAATACAAACAGAACGCATATAATGTACAAATTAGGTAATAAAATAATGAACAGACACAACTAATTAAATGTATCAAATGTCGCAATATCGTCTTAACACGATTTAGATTGAATAATATTAATATCAATACGATTACGATTTCGTTATTTTACCCGATTTCCCGGGGCATCGTACGCGTATAGCTGTGCCGTACTCGTACACGTCTGCAGACGTGCACGACCCACGGAAACGCAACATACTCGTATTCCAGTTTTGTTTATGTAACACTTTACACTAATACTAATAAATAACAATAAAATACGTCGTCTCCGAGGCTGGACCGTTGGCGAATAAAAAAAACTTTAGTTAATTTTATCATTTAAATTGTCTCATTTTTCTATACCGTTTACATAATAAACGTAACGAGTTAATTTTTAATTATATCGCGTTCGGTTAGAAATCGATACATTTCTTGTAGTTTTTCACACGATATTAAAATTACAATCAATACACTATTTTTTTTTTTTATATAGGTTGGCACCCGTCACGTTTTCCAATTGTATTTGTATTCTACTCGTTAACGCGTGGCGGACTTCAGAGCATAAAAAATAAGTATATATTAATATTCCCGGAGTAAACTCTCCCCCCCCTTCCGAGCTCAATTTATCGTCCTTATTTAAAAAAAAAAAAATGATATACTCTAGGTTTAATAGTTTCAACACATTATAATAACGATTTCCCGAAGAAAAAAATTTAAAAAAAGAAAAAAAGGTAGGATACTCTCCGTGGATAGGCCACTGTTTTTGGTGGGTAGTTGGAGGATATAGAGAGGAATTTAATTTTTATCTTCACGCAATGTAAAATCATTGATAACGACAAATCTTGCTGACCATACTTGAATTAATAAACATTTTACAAACAAGTTTTACATTTTGTAAATTAATTTGTTACAACTATCTGTATTTTAAACGTTTTACCATTTTTTTTTTAAAAAGCATAACACATAAATCGTATCCACATAAATCGGGAAACTGTACGCGAATGCCGTGATTTTTAAGATTTCAGCCAAAACCTGAACTTTAAACGCTTATATATACATTAAAAATAAATAATAAAAAATTGTAACTACAGATTTTCGATATTTTTTTATGGCTATAAGAACAACCTATGATGATCTACATGTAAACAAATATTGGAAATTATATAATTAATGATTATATATATTTTATTTTAAAATTAAGTTTATCAAAAGTCTAAAATATAAACACGGATGATAGAATATAACTTCATTATAGAGACTTCAGTATAATGTTACTGTGAAGTATTTACATAAATTACTTTGTTTAATTAGAATTTACTAAACCGCCATTAGAAATAATAGGTAAAATATTTAAATAGAGGATAAATATTTTATCAATTACACAACCATTTCTGAATAGGCGAAGAATAAGTTAACTTATTTTTTTATTTTATCTAGATAAAAATTCCAGATTATTTATCCGTATCTAGACATCTATGTTTTAATGTTTGATTTTATTTTCGTTTAGATAATTATTTTAACAATACTATCTACTATCTTTATCTAGAAATATTGTTAAATGTACCTTTATACACAACCAGTGCTTCGCGTGCCATAAGCAAATAAGTCAGATGGGCCTAATTGGCCATATAGAGCAAAAAAAAAAGAAAAAAAAAGTCATACACCTGTCCTGTATCTCAGCCCTGCCTCCAAACTACCAATTAAAAAAAAAAAAAAAAAAATCACGTTTTAAATTTTATTTATGAATATTACCATGTGAAATTGAAAACATTTAATTCGTAGGAGCGTTTACTTTTTCTAAAATTTGTGCCACAGAAGTTGTTCGTTTTCTTTTGAGATTCGTTTAGCTTTTCTCCGCCGCCTTTCGGTTTCCACGTGCATCTAGGTTCTTTTTAAAAATATATTTTCTTTTAACCGCACAGAATAACTTTATACTTTTTAAATACTACAACTTAACAGTGATAATCCCGTACATGTTCATCAAACGACCGTGATAGTCGTCGTCGAAACAGTCGTTGTGGTCGCGTCGATAAAGAACCATAAATTTAAACGCGTTACAATATTGCACTGTGCATACTAGTGTTGTGTAATTCGTACAGATATGATCGATAAGATTGGTAGCCGTGTTCGAATATTATTTCGATTAATTAATTATTACCATTATTAGATGAATTATCATCGACGACCGGCTCGCGGCGTCCGGCCACAATCGTGAAATAAATTTACAAAAACCCGACGGTCATTTTATGATCAAACTTACCTAGGGGTCTAGTGTGCGAATAACCGTACAGATTTAAATACGACGGGGGAAAAAAAAATACCGGCCATTCTAAGAGCCTCGAGCAGTGCTCAGTTTGCTTATAGGTCAATCCGGCACTGTATACGAGAGCATAAGAGAAAAGGGATCATAGTTAAATCGTTAAAACATTTTTTTTTTTTTTTTTTTTTAAATAAACTATATTTTTATCACAAATGCCGTTTTTGAATAGCCACGCCTCGTGCAACACTGTTACACACGAGGTCCACACCCCAGAAGAAGAGTTTTACGATTATTCAACTATCCGTCGTTACGTACCCGCCGAGATATATATATATATATATATATATATTTTTTATTTCTAAAAAAACCACGTACGCATGCGTTAAGCGCATACGACGATCGTAAATCGTATAAGTGAACGCGGGATCCGGTGGTTTAATATTGCCTAGGCACAAAGAGCCTAAACGCCGAGTACTACTCGGCCCGTCCGACGGCACGGAAAACGATATAATAATTTTCGGTACCGATAATATGATAAATTAAATATGAAAAAATAAATAAATATGATAAATGGACGGACGGTCGGCGGCGGCGGCGAGACGGACACCTCCTAACCCCGGCCAACCTAACCGGCCCCGTGGGTTTTGTGATTGCCCGCGCGCCGGCGTGTAACGTGACGCGCGTTGCCGGGCTGTCTGTCTTGTTTGTTTTCCCATTTCCGACGGTGATCTACACGAACACACAATAACCTATTACAATAATACCATAACGCGTTCTGGATCGTAAATCATCGATCGGGCGATCCGTTATCGTAACGATAATATCCGTACGTATTACGATAATGTCCGTGCCTCGGGTGTTTCCAGTGTGGACAGGGCCGACGACGATATACGGCGGTTTAGTTTGGCTTGAGGGGCGACCACACAAACGACTGGGCAAACTCGCCCCATACTATCGGGGTGAAACCGAGGCGCGAACAGCGGACGCTGCGCGAATTCCGGTGAAAACGCGTTGTATTTAATTTTTTTTTTTAATAAAACAATTGAATTGTCGGTGTTTTTTTAACGTCTCAAAATGCCGACCGTTTTCCAAGCCTCCCACCTCTCCTGAATCCAGGCCTGAGTGTACAACGAGTTTATAAAATAATATAATTTTTTTCGACCGCATTGCAAACTATCCCACACGGTTTTTTTTTAAATGCATAGTAGACGCTTTCTGTGTTTATTTTTTGGCTGTTAAAATTCTATATTTGTTTGCGTCCGTGACCTACCCGATGCGATTTCGCGTTTAACGAATTTTTGGTTTCTGGGAGGTTTCCAGTCAGTCAATTTGTTTAGCGTAGTGATGTGACATAAAACTGAAATATCCGAAAATCTAATAAATCCGGATTTTAAAATTCAAAATTTGGGTTTGACCGTACAGTTATTTATTTTTTTATATCTTAAAATCAAATCCTTGGTTAATTTTCTTTACGTTAAAAAATGAGTAAAATAATTTTATTCATTTCAAGGCGTACTACCATAAACAATTTTTACGAGTAAAACAACGTTTGCCGGGTAAGCTAATAATATATTATATAAATTAGAGTGTAATATGTATGCTTTTTTTTTTGTTTGTTTTGTTGTACTTGTTTTTTAAAATATATTTTTATTCGTGGTATTTTTTTAATTGTAAAAACTTATTTAATGTTTTACTCATTTTTGAGTATTAACAATAAGATAACAATAACAGTTATATTAGAAATGAATTAAAAAATATAAAATCACAATTTTCAAAACCGATTAAAAATCCGCATTTACAATAAATGTCGGAATTCGAATTTCGGAATCCAGAAATCCAGATTCTCGAACTTTAAAAAATCCGGATTTTCCCATCAGTTTGGGTTTTAATATTGTTTGTATATAGTGAATAGTGAACAGGAGATATCGTGGGTGTATCTATTGAGATAGAGTTGTAGAGAACTGAAAAAAATGTTATTTTTTTTCCTAACATTTATGGTTTATTTAAAACAAAAAAAAAAAACTCCGGTTTACTAGGCGTGCACTTCAGTTTTAAATCGAAATATGGATTAGGTAAAAACGTAATATCACCAAAACTTATCGGAATAACTAATAATAAATGTTCAACTTTTCGGCTAAAAAATTTTTTACATTTTACACGTCACTATACGTTTTTACTGCGAGTGTATTAATTTATCGCCACAACATAAAATATAAAATAATACATTTGGAACTGTATGTAGATGTAGTAGTTTTTGTTGTACGTGTTTTACCGTTCTTCGGAGTTATAAAACGCAGACTAATAAAATATTGTTTTATGTACCTATTAAAACGTTGCTTAAAATTTAAAGAACGGATTTTTTTTTTTTTTTTTTCGGTTTTTAATAATAAATCAAGTATCGGTATTCCGTGAATAGTGTATAAAAGCGTAGGCGTTTTTAAATTACTACATAATATGTTTAATTATTTTTTTAAATTTCCGTTTCGTGAAGCAATTCTCGTGTTTTCTATATTAGCGCGAATAATTTGTTATTTATCGTGTTTACACTATGGCTAATACAACGGGTGCAGACTCGTTGCCCGCACGTGAATTATTGCCGAATACTTGCCAAACTATAAAAAAAAAAAAAAAAAAATCAATTTGTCGAGTGCCGTCGGACGGCCACGCTATAAAAATAATATTCGATACAGCCGTACGAGTTTGCTCACGTTTTTTTTTTTTTTTTTTTTACAAATTCGTACGCCCGCGGATTATACACGCCGGACAGTCTGCCGGTGTTTTATCATCGCCCGGGTGTGGTTGAAAATTTTTAACGGGGTTGCGTTTAAAAATGTGAGGCGTAATTATTTAAAAAAAGCCGTTATTTCCAAATAGGCACCGCGAAATGCCATAAATTCGTACCCTTTCCGTTTTTGAATATTTCGTCCAAACATTTTTCATCATAAAACGTTGAACACGTTCAACTGTTTGCCATTCGGTGTTCCCGCACGCAACGACGGTTTGAATTTTGAATTAGGCGAAAACATAATCGGAGTAGCAGTAGTATATCGGGCGTAGAAATACCTACTAAGTTTACAATTGTCTTTATATCGGAGGGTAAAAAAAAAAAAAAAAATTTAAACCCGCCTACCTCGGTAGTAGTGCATATTTTAATATATATATATATATATATATATGCATCTCCGTGAAATCGGACTTTTCATGGAATGTTTATTCCGTTTTACGAAAAGGAAATTATTTTTTGCACTATTCGTGAGACGCAAACACATTTCACGGTATGGGTCACTTTTTCATGAAATGAGGACACGAATTCGACATCGTAAAATTTCGTTGGTCGATCATTTTGTGTATTGAATATTGAAATCGAACATTCGGCGCACAAAATAAAATATATTCTTCGCTTCGCTCAGTAATAAATAAAATAAGAAAAGGAATAAATAATAGATGTGTTTATTATAAATGTTGACATAGTTATATTGGTTTTTATTTAATACGTTTTAGCGAGACAATGGAATTACGACAACGGCCGTTACATTTCACGGTACCTTTGTTACAAGCCCATTCGTTTAGTTTGTCGAGCACTTTTACAAGAGCAACTCGGGAGACCTCGATAGTATCACGCAAAGTTAATTATTTTTGTTCGTCGATTTGTACCAAAACCAACAAAATCCAATATAACTTCAAATAACCAACTAAATGGTACGAAACGAATTATTTAATAATCGGGATAAATCCCGACCGGACTAAACTACACGCACTATTGGGATCATCAATTATATATATATAAAAAAAAAAAAAAACATTACGTTATTATAATTTATATTAAAAAAAACCTACCTTTTGTTTTTCTTTTTTTCGCGTGAACAAAGCTCTCTCTTGTCGTTTTTTGATTGGAGCAACATATTTGGTAGAAAAGTTGTTGCCAGACAGAAGAAAAAAAAAAGGCACACATCATAGTAAACCTTTTATTTTTTTAAAAGAAATATTTTAATTTTAGGGGTCTATTTGACTATTTCACCAACACACTATGCGAATTTTCACTTTGCGTCCTATTTTTCGTTCCGCGGAAAAATACAACTGAGAAGCGACAAGTGAATAGTATCAAGTTTAACATTTTGCATTATGTTTTCTGTATTTTCTTTGCACACACGAATTATTTCATATGAAAAGTCCAGGGGAATTTTCATTAATATTTGATAAAAAATCGCCGAGTAAAATTTTACACCTACCGCGACTGTATGCACGATTGCAAAATGTTTTTATTTTACTAAGTTTATATATAAATAAATGATTAGACGATTTGTCTACGATTTTTGTATTTTTTAGTTCTTTAAGTGCGCGAAAACTGCTTGTCGTACTATACATTAGTAACAATGTTTTGATTACAGTGACTAATGGACGGCAGTAGTGATTAACGCAATGAAGTTACCTATTGCATTAAAATGTATTAAAAATTGCACTAATAAATTTGAAAATTGTCTTGGAAAAATGTAATTTTTTCAAACAACGGTCTGATTTTCGGCATTTTTCCGGACGAAAAGACGCGAAAAATTATGACTAAATGATATCGGTTATAAATTACAACGATATCGGTAGATACATAATTATTTTAAACGTTAACTTAATTTTTGTTTTATAATACATTATCCAGTTAAATATACTTAAAATTGTACGGCAATTAGAAAATTACGGAATACAGTTTATTAAATTGCACTAAAATAATAATAATAAAAAAAAAATGGATTTAAATTAATAGTGTACATAAGAATCTACAAACAAGATGCAAATGCAAGAACTTCACTGATCTTCTAGCGATGAAGAAATTATAAATAAAAGACGAGCGGATTTCCAGTTTCCGGGTTTGTTTTCCCTCGTCATTTGTATTCTTATAATTTCCGAACGATAAATCTTTTTTTTTTTTTTCTTCACGAATATAATTCAATAAAACCGAGTTTGTTTCTGCATTTTTGATCCCTGAATAACACGACACGATAAATAATTTATTTAATACAATCGCAATACAAAGTTGTCATAAATGTTTATTGAGCGTATTCGCGTAGAGATATTCGTAGTTGCTGACCCGTGTCGCATTAGAAATAACACATCCGATAAACCGATACCATTATGAAAAGCGGTATTCATTGGTAAGCGATCGCCGGTAACGCGTTTCTAATGATTTGAAGAAAAAAAAAAAAAAAAAAAAAATTAATAAAACTGTTGGTGGAACGAAAATAGTCTGCACGTTGTAAAATTATGAAAACTGCCGATAACCGCAAAGCGAAAAGTCGCAAAGTGCCCCCCACCCGGGCACGTTTAGAGTTTATAACTTATTTCTGTTGCGTTATTATTTATATTTTATTCTTCGCCCGTACATTATAATATTCTATATAGGACACACGTATAACAATCTTTTATCATTATTATTATTATTATTTTTTTTTATTTATTTATTTATTTTTTAAATCGGTAGGTTATACCGAACGCTATAAATAAGGATCGGCCGTTGTACATACGTGATTTATTATTTTGCATTACCTATGCCACACTATAAATTATATTATGTATATATATATATATATATACTAATCCGATAACGCGTACCTACACATTTTTTTTTATTGCTCTTTGAACATCGTCGTCGTACGAGCGCATTAAAAATAACACAAAATACATAATGTATATATATATATAGTAAACCGTTTTTTATTATTATTTTTTTTTCTTTCTCTATATTATATGGTAGGCGCGTATTATATTATTTTCTTGTGTATTATAATCGGATAACGGTGCGACACAGGCGTAATAATTATTGTCTCGGGGGGGGGGGGGAGGGGGGTTTATTTTTTATTTTTTATTTTTTTTTTTGTAGCCTTATTTTTATAGGATGCCCACCACAGAAAACCGCCGTCGTCATGACCGAAAAGTCACAAAAATCAAAAATTCACGTCCGGGAATACGTACATATTTTCGTCCGGACGGATAATTCCGGGGGATTTATTACCGAGACAAATAATACGCGTACCGTCCGCGGCGTAAACTCGTAAATACGTAAAATTTATTATTATTGCCGTAAACGTACACATTAATATTTTGTTCCGTTCCGATGGCTATTATTATATTTATTAGTTATAATGTTTTTTTTTTTTTTTTTTCTCTACTATCATTATTCCGGAATAATAATAAATGTTTTATTACGTTAACACTGTTGAAAAATAATGTTCCGATATAGCCCGTGATCGCCTTATTAGACGATAATTTGTTGGCCAACGGTAGATTATTATTGAATGTCGAAACGGCGACGGCTACGGACGTAATACCCGGCTAATAACTGCAGTGGATAGTTTGTGTTTCACTGTGGAGAAAATAAAATTAAAAAAAAAAAAAAAAAAAATGAATAAATAATAAAAAAAATAAATAAATAAATAATCGGCTCTGGTCCTGTTGTCGACGAGTTTCTCAACCGCGTTTAAAATCTAATTCTGTCGTCCGCGCAACGCACGACGGTCTCTATAATATTCTAATATTACGGTAGTATTAAAATCGCAACGGACCGAATCGAATCCTCAAACGATTTTCCAAAGTCGCGAGCGAAAACATAATCTTCACCACAGTGGTCGGTGCAATTGTATGGGGCCGGGGAGGCAATGTGGAGCACTCGTTCCCCTGAAATTTTTGCGGGGAAACGATATAATTTTGAACCTCCCCCTGCAAATACGACAAACACTACAAATCTCCGTATCTTTCAAAATAAAGAAACAATGCAATACGTTAATTACATTTGTTATCAAAAAGATTCAGCAAAATATCTTGGAATGCATCTTGACTTTCGTTTAAACTGGAAACATCATGTAGGTCAGAAAAAAATACAGATTAAAGGGAAAATGCGGAAACACTATTGTTTAGTTGGATCCCACTTTGAGTTAACTGTAGAAAACAAACGTCTACTATATGTAGCTATTGTAAAACCAATTTGGACCTATGGTATTCAACTGTGGGGTTGTGCCAGTAAGTCTTTTTTTTTTCTTTCTTTCACCGGCAATACCGCCGCCTCCCGGAATGGCCGTGAGGTACTACTTCTCGAGAGGCAGGTCGCCATCATTTATTTTTAAAATGAACACTTACAAATAATTACACAAAATATAAAAACCCCGTTTTCCCCTTCGACAGGGCGGGCTCGCATAAATCGGTACAATGTTCGCGACCCTACCGGGGAATGAGCAGTAGCCAGGCCGAAGCCCACTTGCTGCCCTTACACTAGTAGTAGGGGGGATCACTTCCTACCGGCCCCGCGGCCGGCGGTCTGGCGTCTGCGAGGTCGCGATCAACGACGGCGTCGAGGGCTTGGCGTTGCCGTTCGGCCGACTCCTTTTCCGCGACGACCGTCTCTGCGAAGTCGACCACGGCTTCCCAACGATCTGGGGATTCCAACTTGAGCGACACCAAGTCGCCCGGTTCGAAAAGACCTATCCTCCGGACCAGGGTGCCAGCAAGTCTAACATTGATATTATACAACGCTGCCAAAACATCGCTCTTCGGACCATCACCGCAGCCTACCGGTTTGACAGAAACGATGCCATTCGCCGTGATATCATATCACGCTGCCTACAATAGCAGAAGAAATCCAAAAGTTTGCTGGCAAACGCGAGATGAGATTAGATCACCATATCAATCCAATGGCCATCCAACTGTTAGACAACTCCAAAGACATTTGACGGCTTAAGCGTCTGAAACCATACGACATAGTTTAAGTGTTTAAATTAAGTACAGGAGCCACTTCATTGGAAGCGAGACATCATCAATGTGTAATGTATATATTAACATCTAGTATGTGAAATATATCTTGTTAAACATATTTATAAAGACCATCAGGTCGTTTAAATAATAAAGCCCCAAGACATAAAAAAAAAAAAAAACATTTATTATTCCATATGGAAAAAATATTTGTTTCCTCAAGTAATTTAATAAAAGTTTATACAATTTTTCGGGTTACAAAAATAAGAATGTATTCTATCGTTTTTGTTGGATTATGTCATTTTATTTGTCATTGATTGTTTTGTACACATAGAACAAAAGTGTATTTACACCGACCATCAGGGTTTTGATTTTGATGACTAAATTATATTGTCCTCCCCACCTCTAGTTTTTTACCTACATACGCCACTGGTTCGTCATATTGTTTATACACACCGAAAACACTTTACTAGCTGTATAATAATCAAATCGATTTGTTTAATCAAATGTCGAAGAAATTCGGTAACGTTCATGAACATTATGCCAAAATACTTAACAAACTCAGACGCACACAACACGAACAATTGTAATTTCTTTCGTGTAGTCACAGTTTAATATAATTTTCGATTTTTTTTCTTTTTTTTTTTTTTTTTTTTTTATCACGACATGTTTTAATCGATCATAATCGTTTTCCGTTAACAATGTTTTATCATTGCGCTGTGCGTACGGATTTGAATTAAATTCCTCTGCCCGACTTTCCATCTCAGCAGCCACAACAGTGGCACATCCACGGTGCGAAATACGTAATTTACTTGTTTTCTATTTTAATTCGAACACGATTATCATAACGTTTCGTATGAAATCATATTTTAACGAACGCCTTTTCAAACATTGCCTATACAAATATTGTCTATTCTACATTCATTGACCATTCAAACCGTTGCTGGTCGTGCGAACACAATAGTTCATTGTGCGAAATAATAATTATATTATAATAAATTCGTATCAACAGTTCTTCGAGATTTCTCCAATTCCGAAATTAAGACGTTTATCCCGTGTAGGTGTAACGTTATATAATGTCGAAAGCCGCAGTAAAAACAGTATTATTGTCTCAGGAAGCTAACTGTTTTTAATTATACACGTTTATAATAGTTGTTGTTATATAACAGCCACGAACAAACGCAAAGAAAACGAAAACGGTTAAAATACAACAAGTACATTTAAAACGAAAACGAAATTTTTAATGATATCAAAAAATTGATCGCATTTTGTTTTTCTCGCAAATTGTCGCCACGCCATCGTTTCTGGATGACGTCGGCGGTCTTCCAGCACGTGGATCGTCTTCAGTTGACCACCGACGACCGGTTGAGGTTACGTTGAAACGTTTAAAACACTCGAAAGCCACGGGAACCGCTTAATGAATCATCCCCAAACGAGGTTTTAATCGTTTCCGTTGCATTATTTTTACCACGTCTCGAGCAAAACCTTCTGCACGCGCGTCGTTCGTTAATTTCGGACACGTCGAAAACGGCGAACGAAAAAAAAAAAAACCTTACCGGATCTAACCACGTGTAACATTAAACCGAAATAAGACAGCGACTTGGGGTTTTGTTTGAAACGTACACTTGTTCGCGGGGAATACACCGATTTACAATTTGAAACGTTCTCGTGTGTGGATGAACACACGTAATTGCATTTGTACTTGGTACATTTTGAACAGACACATACACGCATGCGTTACGATTATTATTATTATTATTATTATTATTATTGCGCCGTTCTGTTCAGAGCGGACGCGAATCCGCGTAATGGTTTTGGTCGGTTACGAGTCGGCCGCGCCGGGCGTACGCCCCGTATAAATCGTCTCCGCGGTCGGCCGGTCGATTTGCAATAATAATTATTACAACGTGCGGCGATCGTTAACGCCCGATAATATTGTACGGCAAGTTTAAAATATAATATTGTAATAACGTCGCCGCCGTCGCGTGCAACAGCGATGCCGAATATCGAACTATCGTGTACCGGCGGCGGTGTGCTTATATAATCAAAGTCGATCGAGAGAAAAAGAAAGAAAGAAAGAGAAAAAAAAAAAACGTGCAACATTTTATTATTTCTTTTACTTTTCTGTTAGTCGATAATCGAAATAATACGTTTTGTCCCGTTACTGCGTCGTTCCAAACGTATAGAGGCGGTTATGACAGCTAGCCCGCCGACACGTTTGTAGACGGGACGGTTGCCCAACGATCAGCGATCAGTGTTGGGCGTTAAATCCTGATAAATAATCAATTGTATTTTATCGTATCTGGATAGCTCACAAAATTGCCTATCATTACTTTATCCCAGTTAAATAATTGCATTGTCTAATGTAATTAACTATAGATACATTTTTTAGATTCTGAGCAATGCGACAAATGTATTGGTTTTACTACACGAATTTTGCTGAAAGCATTTCGAATTTAGCCGGCGCACTGGGGAAGAATATACAAACACAATTAAAAAAAAAAAAAATATTTTTAAAATACAAATAAATAAGGTTTTATCATTATATTTTTATTTTTTGGATAGTTTACACTTTAAAGTATGTTTTATGCGCATCTAGATTATTTAATTCAAATTATATAGACATATTAATACTTTAAAGTGTAAACTATCCAAAAAAATATAATGATAAAACTTTATTTATCGATTTATTTGTATTTTAAAAATAACTAACTATTGTACTGCTATTATCTGATGTTTAGTTGTATTCTTCCCCAGTGCGCCGACTAAATTTTTGTTGGATAGTTTACACTTTAAAATATATTTTTCATCGGCATCTAGATAATTTCAGTTAAATAATCTTGTATCGTTATATCTAGGATACATTTTAAGTAGAAAATTCTGTATATTAAAGAAAAAATACCCACTTGTATATACATTATTACATACGGAAAAGTCGACTAATATGCATTATCGTGTATTTTATCAATGATGCGTGCTCAGAATACTCGGACGTGTCCCAACGAGTGGTGGTAGTGTACAGACTACAATGTTTTTGTCGACTAATTTCGTAAAGGTATATTATGGGGTTCACGTTTTTCCGTCATATCGTCGCTCCACTATTCTATCTAAAATCTTGGTGCACGACAATCGTTCAACTGATCGATTTTAAATGCCTATTCGGTTGGCTTTGGCTGAAATTCGGTCAACAAAGAGTTCGTTCCGTGAAGACGGCCAACAAATGAATGATATCCTCTTTTTGTTTTTATCCAATAAAATGTGAAACTATAATTTATAATCGTATAATGTGCGTACCGACGGAATTGCTCGTTTCAAATAAGGCCGTTTCGGCCGTCGAGTATTTAGTTTTTCGTACGCTCGTATAATTTATTTTGTCCTATCAAATAAAATATAGGTTACCTTAACTATATTATTTAGTATTATACCAGCATGGTATAGGTACACCTGTATTATATTTCCATACGATTAAAAACTTAAAAAAAAAAATAAAACAATTAAATAAACGTATGTAACCCTATTTTCACGGAGATTGGGCATAATTATAATGAGTGTTTAAACACGTACGGCAGAAAAAAAAAAAAAAAATTAAAACCATAATATTCCTTCTTCGTAATTAGCTATTATTATCCGTCGACTGGTATAGTAATAAATTAAGAGAGCGCATAGGTACGAATAAACGAATAAATTAATAACAATAATTTCACGTAAGATTTAAAATTCAAATAATTTACATATATATATATATATATATATATATACACACTATACAGCCTGTTTGGCGAATCAACGTTTTTATTACCTAACCATATAGGATTATTCACCACCCTACTTATCTTATTATTATTTTTTTACTTCCTACATTACGAATAATCATCTCTTCTTCACTCCACAGCTCTTCATGAGCCTCGAGCTGTCAACACAACTTCTTTCCGTCCGTCTTGTCATTTCTAATAATATACTTCCCAACCAATATTTTCCATTTTCTCCACATCGTATTTGAATCCGTACAACCTACGCATTCCGGGTCACCCGCTTGGCCTCGTACTTATCCGGTCTTCGTTCTATAGCCGCCGGTATAATTTTTCTAGAATATAAATGAAACAAATACAACGTAATCACGTCATTCGTCGATTCGTCGATTACTAATAATATCGAAGTGAACACTCGGTAATTCAAAATTTAAGGTTGGGCTACGAATAATAGTCGAATCACCGAGAGCTGTGGGCAATAAATTATTAATACGATAAACTAAGATTATATTAGATTAGAACTTTGATTAGTGTTGTTTTAACGGAAATTATAGCGGCCAGGTTAGGTTATCTTGGAATTATTGTCGCGTTGTTGGCGCGGCCGGTACGCTTTGGATTTTGTTTCGCGTAATAATTATTGTCGAGTATACCTAGTGGTTTCAGAGAAGAATATTCTCACAAATTTATTTTGATTAATTTTTAACGGAAAGTGATAACGTAACCTATTCCGTTATCAATAGTCTTACGAGGTATGAGGTAGGTAGGTTAGGTATAGGCATAGGTATAGGTATAGGTATAGGTATAGGTTAATCCTAACCTACCCTATACCTCTTCTCGTATGTACCTATTTAAGGCATATGCGATAAGACTGCATAGGAACTACCCGTCCATAGAGTAAATAAAATAAATTAATCGTGTAATATACATTATATACCCGTCCGGCCATCACGTATATAGATCAGATTTAGAACAAATGTATTATCTACATATATGCTACCCCGTAGTATCGACAGTTACCGTGGTTTGCGGAATCGTAGAGCGAATTAATATATTATATACTTTGAAATTTATTCTTACGTTTGAATACTGTCATAGTTATATACGAATGATAAGATCAAATCAATATATATTAATCAGAGATAATTATTTACATTATATCTATTATGTTTCACTGTTAAATATTGTCGGTTTTTATTATTTCTATAGTTTTATTTTTATTTTACTACTTAAATAAAATGCTAAAGGTCACTAAAGCCTAGACTTTTAGTTTGGAAATACTATGAGTACCTGATAAAAAGTGATATTTTAGTTACTATAGTAATAAGTTTGGCAAGACTTAATACAAAAAAAAAAAAAAAAAAATACTGACCAGTCGTATAGAAAAACGCACAAAAGTTCCTGCTTTGAAGTTGACTCAATATAATCAATTAATGACTCAATATAATCGAGTGATAATAATACAATTTTTAAGGGTACTATATGCAATATCGATCGTTTCGTTCTTTTATTGAGCCTTTTACATTAAATAATGAGAAAAAAAACCAATGAAAATTAACAAATATTCTCAGTTTATTTGAGAATATGCTCGCAAAAGATTATTACCGTAATTTGAAAAAATAGTCAAATTCCGACAAATTTTTTTACTAGTATATTATTTAATACTAGCCGGTGTACCCCTAGTTATGGTACGTCCGCGAATAAAAAAAGACATTACATTAAAAAAAACACACACTCTCTCTCTATGTATTGTCCTGTCTTGTTTTTTTTTTCCTATCCCTCTTCAATTCTTTCGTCATTTGGCTTCATTGACGACGTCGATTCATAGTCAATCTCAACTTCTTCGATTGTTTTTTTGTTTTCTCCTATTTTTTTAAACTCTTCGTCAACTAGTCCTTTCTCGACTCAACCTACGTTGTTTGTAATTTTTGTTTTTTTTTGTTTTCCTATTCCCTTTTCGACTCTTTAGTCGTAAGGCGCCGTTGATTTTCGTATACCGAAATGCATTTTTCCTCGACGGTAAATGTTAATATTGTAAAATAATGGTAAACCAGTCGTACAACAGTGCCTATTTAGATTGTAAAGTACCCGTATATATATTATGTCGGATTAACGCCCGGTACGACGATAAAACATTTTATAATTACTCTTAAAATAATAATAAAAGCTATTATATTGTTCGTGGTGGTCGCGTTCTATAAACCAGAACTGTTATACCGGTTAACGGTTGGGTCACTGCTGCAGATAGCCCGGACAACAAGTGGTCCGGTAACGGATTTCTCTAGGCTGTTTGGTGCACGGAGTTTTATACCTATCCGAAAACGTTGTGTGTAATAAGCGATTGCGGCGACGGGCACAGGATTTTTTTTCCTTTTTTTTTTATTTTTCTTAATAAACAGAATAATAGGTACGTGTAATATTATTATAGTTCCCGTTGTATACAGACCATGTTTTATGTCGATGACTCGGCATATTTGAAAATTATTAATATTGTACCCACTCGCGCCTACAACAGCTTACCGTAACAAACAGGGCACCTGCCATTTGATTGGAGTATTCATGTAGACTATAATAAATAATATTTTAAACGTTTTAATAATATCATGTTACATAGGCAAATCAACTTGTCGGGAGACCGATCGGTTATACTATACGGTTAGGTCGGGTGACTTTAGCTATTGAAAAAGGAGAATCGGAAAACGTGTACTACGAAACCATCATTGATCATGTCGCGTCCGAAAGGAGCGGACAAATTTATTTTATTTTCATTTCGGTTGTGAAATTTAAATATTTCTATGTTGAATAGAATTTAAAAATACTACTGAGTAGTAAATTGATGTTATACGTATGAATACGTTAGGGTTCTACGTACGCGGGCATGTACGTTTAACACCAAATTGCAACATGTGCCAACACTCGGACGAATAACAAATTAACAAATATCCGACACGTAATTTTATTCAACGCACACGGCTAACGTATAGAAACAAAAATGGTTTGAAAAAAAATATAAAAATATACGTATATTTATTTTTAATTTCTAGTATATATGGGCTCGCAGAGAATTGAAATTTCAACCGCCGCCGTCGGACAGACGAATAGAGAACGGATGACATCTCCAAGTGGGATTTAAAAATTTAAATTTCTATACACTCGCAGAAATGAAAACTTTCTAATAGAGGTTTTTTTTTTTTTAACGTGAATCATAAACTGTTAGATAATTAACGCTAAACGGTTAAAACTATCATGTATTGTAAAAAAAAAAAAAAAAAATAGTGGTTTTTCTTTGATAATAAATATACGTAATGCGTATAATATATTCTTATTTTAGTATTTATTCGCACGGTTAATAATGGAAATTGTAACGAATAAACTCGTATTTTCAGCGGGATGCGATAACAGTGTGAATATTATTATTATTATAACAATATAATAAATTATGCCTATTTGTATAATATAATTCCGTTTTTATGTTGCCGTATCTCCCCACGACCAGCGGCGGCGGCGACGGCGGCGGCGGTCTTCTCCGTTTGTCAATGCGTTCGAAACCGATTTATTACGTCCGCGGATTGGAGGAAATGTAAAAACACAAAAAAAAAAAAAACGAAACGGCCGAGGGCGAATCGTTTTGTCGGTAATCTTCGGTTGTAATATCGCGTCCGTATCGTTATAATTATGTATTATTATTGCCGAATTCACGTCCGGGCCACGACGATTTTATAACGGAAACGCCCCGAAACTACCGTACGCTGCCGCAGCGATTTCGTTATCACGCCTTTTTTAAGGCCTCTCGAGGATATTATTATAATGGGACCGTAGTGTGTTTTATTTGAGAAAACGGCCGTTTACAGTACATCGGGAAGTCGTTTACAACTGGGTTTGCGTTAGTACGCAGTACAACACAAATTGTGAGTTCTTAAACGCCAATTGTGCAGTGCCTACTGCTACACGCTTTATTATTGCAAAAAAAAAAAAAAAAAAAAAAAATAATAATTACTAATATACTATACCTAAACAATTTGCGTTAAAGTAATAAATAATAATTATCCGAACGAAGCGGCACATATTAGGTTGTCTAAAAAAAAAAAAAAAAAAAACCATAAAGTTGTTTACGAGAACAAAGAGAAAACAACATAATTATTTTAATGGACTATTTAGGGAAGCGGATGATTAACATACGTACGACGATATAGGCTCGGATGATGATCAACACTATATTAAAAATAATAAAAAATAAGATTGTCATCTGAAGCATAGGTAGTTGATAATTTTTATTTTTATTTTTAATGTCTGACTAATATATCATACGATATTTGATATTAGTAAACGTGTTTGGATAAATTGCTTTTTTTGTTTTTTTGTTTTTTTGTTTTTCATTAATGTTAGTTTTACCTAGCTTAAATATTAATACAATTTTAACATTTTAAGAGTTATGTTTAAAATATAAAAAAAAAAAAAACACATAGGTGAATAAATTTAATGGAATATTTTTATCCAGAGCTAGTTTATCTTGCAGTGTAAGGGTTTAATTAACTAGGTATATTTATTATGATACACACGTTGTTAAATTTCAGAAGAGTGTATCAGCTACGGTTAGTTGGGGGGGGAGGTTTTGGCGCACTCTCATATCAAAATGTGTATACAAGCCTAGTTAAGGTAGCTCCTTCTTATGCAGTTCTAAAATTTTCTTAGCACAAACTCTGGTGTACGAGATCGTTGATAATCGATTTGACGAAAAACACTGCGGTACACTGGCTAATACAAACATAGACAATAAAGAAACGAACGGGACACTTCTATGTCATTATTTATGGGGTGCGCGGTATTTTTTCTTCGTGCTATCTTTCATTATCGGTTGGTATTATATATATATATATACCCATTTTATTACACAAATCAATAATAATATTAGGCATGGGAAAATCAATATCTTAACTATGGAAGAAAAAATAAAAGTACCCCAATACAAACTTTTAAAATCGACCGTGTATTAGCTACAGTGGTCCATTTCTTTATTATCTACGAATAAAAATCCACTAGTGGTTTAATAGATTATTCGATCATTAATGTTATTCAAAAACAACAACAACAACAACAAAATGCAATTTTCATATTATAAGGGAATAAGTCATGCGTGAGCCCGATGAATTTTGGAAAAATAACTATACCCCGTGGTGTAACTATAAGGTCCAACTTATAAAAATACTAATCCTATAGAAGACCTACGTAGACATGCGAACATTCAGAAATGTTTACAGATCAGAGTAGTTTGAAAATCGAAAACGTCCGGAGTACAAAATGTCGAAATATTTTTCATGTTTAGTCGTAATGCACCAATAATTTATATTGTATGTTGAAAAATAATAATAATTCTAATATAATATTATACGATTTTTAATATTCTATTTTTTGGACATGTTAACCGTGTACATTTTTTCCTAAATTCGTTTTACACTATAAATTAACAACACTATACGGATTACTTTTTAACGGTACTTGAAAATATTTCGTTTATAAACACACGTATAACCCGCGCACGTATAGTACACAAAATTTTGTGTATTATTTTTTCTATTCGGATTATACTAATATATCGAATATTTCGAATTTGAAAATAAATACCGATTGTACAATAAAAAAATAATTTTAAAACTATACATTCAACATATGAATACTAACAGAGTTACATTTTTCTAACAACGGAATTGAGCTTTGAAAATTGCTTTTTTTACACTGTCGTCATGCAAATATTGTCCAAGTACAATGTGTTGTTTTAAATTAACGAACCGGGAAACTTAATCATTAAAATGGTACCTCATTTATCGGATTCGGTCGAGTACGAATGGAGAAATGGGATATTTATCAGCAAAAAAACACCTTGAATAAATAATTAATATAATGATAATGATGATTATTGTTACGTTTCTTTTCTTTTTTTTTTTTTTTTTTTTTTTCACTTTCATGAAACAGTGTTTTGCGTAAACAATAATACCTCTAGTATCCATGTCTGTTGCAGTCCGTGGGATAGAATGCACCGACTAGGCCAGTTGGTTAAGGAGACTCCATTGTGTTAATATTTACATTGTATTTATATTACGTTATTGCACGCGTTAATTAAAAACAAAAAAAAAAAAAAAAAAAACCACAAGAATCGTGAAAACACTGCATTTCGTACATTTATTATAATTGTGTAATTTTTACAGTGGTTTTTTTTTGTCGACTATTATAGAAATAAACGGTTTTAAGATTATAATTATTCTTGTCGCTTTGTACTTTGCTTGCGTTTTATATCGATATAAATACCCGATATCCTATAGTGATAAATAGTAAGTGTATAGTTCGTTACTATAATTACGATAATTAATTATTGTTGGTTAGGTTAGGTTGACCAGCCGAACCTAGTCGAGATAGCAAATGCGGCTTTGCGGCCGGCGGAGGTGACCGATACAAGGAGGATGAGTTTTCTCCGGTTCTATTAAAATTAGCGAAATGAATACGTCTACCGGTAATTGTATTGGTCTCTTGAAAATTTCAAATAGCTGTAAATAACTAAAAAAAAAAAAAAAAACCATCAGAATATTTTGAAAACTATACAACGTCTGAAAAAAACTATGCCCACCGAAACCGTTGTTCCGTAAATATTCAAATTTTTCAAGAAAAGGACAACGAAAATTAAAAAAAAAAAAAACAAAAAATAGTTTTAAATGCCACCAACTATAGACAAAATTCGCTATCAGAAACCACTCCTGATATTGACGAGCATGTCTTCTGGTCGGAACAACGTATCAGATAGAAATAAAATGGACACATCAAACGTCAATCGTCTATTTAAATTTAAATTAAAAAATCGTTATCATCTAATGATGCATACTCGCGTTTAACGTTCTAGCGTAATAATAATAATAATAATAGAAGAATAAAATCTACTTAAAAATTAAATTAAGAATTTATGACTATAATCAGAATACCGAGTGGGCCCCCTCCCCTTACGAGGATTAACTATTTTCATGCGGTGTCCAACAATTTGAAAGAATAGTAAACCGTCGGACAATATCACTCGATGTATATCGAATTTCAAACGGTTCTAGGCCGCATTATTGTTTGCATAATAAATCGACATCAACGGAACATAATGTACGAGTATAGAATGAAAAAAAAATACAATAATACGAGTGATTTATACGTTGGTATACGAGTGGACGGCCAAATAGGTATTTGAAAATAAGTAAGTATCGTGCGTATGTGCCTGTGCGGTGCGGTTACTTTCATTACTAAATACTATTATGACATTTGCGCAATGCCATACCATAATCAGAATCGGAGTGAATTGTATAAATGGGATTTTTTTTTTTTTTTTTTCATCGAAAACTTAAAATTAGAACACGTTAGTGTTGGTTCAAGGCTTTTCGGTTCATTATTCAGAATATAACCGGCAGTGTGAATTATTATCTCCCGCAGTGCGGATAGATTTATCTTTGCGCGTCGACCGGACCACATTATCGGCGTGGACGAATTTTTACACCACGGAGTCGTGTCCTATCACGCGGCTAGTATATTGACCGCCGTGGATTGTCTTTGGAATCAGTGGCGTAATATTTGGATCACACTTTGGCCTGCACAGATTGACGATTAATTATATCATTGTTTTAGTCGCCGAGAGCAACAATAATATTGCAAACCGTCCATCGGAACCACAATAATACACGTGTTCAAATACGGATTATTGTTCCGAAATCGTCTTGATACGTTATCCGTATGATAACGAATAGTTAAATTATCTCAGATAATATGACAGATGTGCGATATTTATCTAGATTGAAAGAAAAAAAAAACAAATATTTTCTGTTTTTTTTTTTTTTAAATTGTCTTAAAGTCGTTATTGTTGAGGGAATTAAACGCAGGGAGATAAAAATATTATATAATATAGCTAGTAATTTCGAATTTTTAACTAACAGTAAAACATACGAATACAGTTGGGTATTTAATATTGCCTACTACTGGTAAAATTTTTTTTTTTTTTTTTTTTTTAAGGTATATTTTATCTAGATAATTTTTAAAAAGAGAATTATACTTGTTTTTTATCTTGGTTAAACGTCAGATTGATATGAAAATGTCCATTTAGATAGGATAAAAGGTACAAAAATAGATTATGTAGATCATTGGTTCCTCAAACTGTAGGTCGCGTTTAATTTAGGAAATATATTTTTTTTTTGTTTTTTGTTTTTACAGAAGAAAACTAGAATCATTTTAGACAGTAATTTCTTATTATATTAAATATTGAAATACAGTTATATCAATGCATTTATTTTCGACGAGAATTTCGTAAAGTCATAAATATTGTTGACGAAAATGCAGGTCATTAGTGGGTCGCCAGAATGAAAAAAACAAAAAAATGGATCGTATCGTGAACAATATTGGGAATCTCCGATCTATATAGTTTTCGGTTTCTCACTGGAAATCTTACCCGAAACAAATAGTTTCCCGGACAAATCAGTCTTGTCGCACTGCCGTTGAAATTATCTCCCGTTTCCCCGTGTACTCGTCTCGGGACGGTTTTTCACCTGTTTATCGGTGGTGTGGGGAGGGGGGGGGCGAGAAGTCAACGATATTCGGTAATCGCACGCGACCGCGGCGGCGGCGCGGCAGACAGACGGTCTACGGCGGCGCGACGATGTGAGAGAGGAGAGGCCATAGGTGAACCGGCGGTGGCAGCGGCGGCGGGCGGCGGGCGGCGGCGGCCGACGGCGAGCGGGGGAGAAGGTGGGCCGGCTGCCGTTGTCGAAGAGTCGCGCGACGCGCACCGCAACAGTACGACTGGTGATGTTGCGGCCGTCGGATACGCTGGTTACGTTCCGATGAACAAATCTTTACAATACGATTACGATATTTCGCGTCTTGGCGGGCAAACATTCCCGGCGAACCACCCGCGTTCGTTTCCGACGGCGTTTTCCGTATAATATTTTCTATACGGTTTTTTTTTTTTGTCGTTTAAATATCATTATTTTTACGTATCGCGGCGAAGTGTTTTACGGCGACACGACGATGATACGGACCAGGCGCCCGACGTCGTCCCGCTGACACGACACCCGACCACCGTCTGTACAGCATCAGGCGACCCACCGCTGCCGTTTTTAGCCGTTTACCGTCAGTTCCGCCGCCGTTTGGATTAACGTCCGCCGAGGTACCTACGGTCTTTTTTTTTTTTTTTTTTTTAAATAAATTTATTTTACTTTCCCCCGTATCGCCAAACCGAATCCAATCGAAGAGGGGTTGTTTTTAGTTTTCTAACGGCAATCCCCCCCCCGTCATGGGGAACAATACGTTTTTCCTTTAGTTAAGGTGATTGAAGCAAATTTTCCCGGATTTTCTCACAGTGTTTTAAAATTTGACCATATTTATCACAACGATAAGACTTTTCCACTAGTCTACTGCCCGATCTACATTTAAGAGGAAGGAGTACGTTTTAGACCAACAGAGGCCAGACAGAATTGCGGGGTTTGGAACGGACGGATTTGAATTACGAAGACAGATTATATTTGGATTGTCATTACCGGGGATTCGACCGAAGCGATTTTTGATATTCGATTTTATCGTTGAAATATCGAT
Organism: Tuberolachnus salignus; assembly: GCA_956483605.1. Lineage (NCBI taxonomy): Eukaryota > Metazoa > Arthropoda > Insecta > Hemiptera > Aphididae > Tuberolachnus > Tuberolachnus salignus. The sequence continues at coordinate 16,246,705 of OY101437.1, forward strand.
ACGTAAATCTCTCCATTATTTGTGTATTGAATTACGCATTTAATTTTTCGAATATCGAAAATCGCCTCAATCGAAAACTGGAGAACTAGAATAAAAAAAATCAATTGGGTTTTTAAAATTCAAATCCGTCAATCTCAAGTCTCTCACAATTTTGTCCGGTTTTTGGGTAGTTTTACGTGTTTTTCTTCGACCCGTTACAACCACCTTAATATTTTCAGTTAAAATAAACAAAAGTATTATACATATGGGATAATATCCTCGTGACCAGAAATCCAGTGATTCGAAATACTTAAATTTGAGTGCTCTAGTCCTCACAATCGACACGCAAAGAACCTCGATGTCACTTACCATTTACGTCTATATGATATACTTGAGCGGGTGTTTTTTTTTTTTTTTTTGGCTAGAACGATAAAACTCGGTAAATTAAAAAATTTTACCAAGTCATTTTTGAAATACTTAAACGTTTCAATTTTGAATATACTCGTGTCGAACTCGTTTTATCAAAATTTATCTTTACGTTGTGCAGCACTCATAATCCTGAGTGCAACATTTATAGGGGGAAAAAAAAAACTTTTCCGAAAACATCGTTATCTTTATTTAGAAATGGGTATGTCGAGCAACACTCCCGAATGTCAATAACAAAAAAAAAAAAAAAATAATAATATTTTATTCTCTTTTATCTTTTGCGTCACCTAAAATTTAAATAATATTATGAATTCTCGTATTTAGTCAGAAAAAATTATTTTTTTAACTGTGTACACTATTTTTTATTGTTTTCTACCGATAGTAAAAATTGTACGCGTGCAAGAAACTATGAATAAAAAATGATGAGTTCATCATGTTACCTCTTCCCGGTGCTCATTTGTTTTAGAAGGCACACAAGTGATATCACCAAATTATGTGTACGATGAGAGGTCGGGAATCTGTTCGATATAAAACATAAGTACCCGTACAAAATCAAAAACATTATTTAAATCGTTCCGACCTGCAGTATATTTTAAATAAAAAAAAAAAAAACCGACACACGTCGCATAAAGTGAGCCACTATTGTTAGGTGGGAAGTTAAGAATGTCGGATATGCATATAATGTAATTTGATTGATATCTGTTTAAATCATTGCCGACGAAAATTGATTCTGAGCGATGTTAGGTTAGGTTTGGTTAACAATATTTCAATAAATTTATATTGAATTGCAAAATAAATTAAAATTGTCCGTGTTTTTAATGAATTTCAATCATTTATTTGAACTCGAAACGCATAGAATACAATAAATCGTGACAATGGATATTCGACATTTTTATATTGCCGCACGGGCCTAACTTACGATGAATCTTGTATCGAACAATCGAGTATTTTTTAATAAACCAAACAAATTGTTATCATATAATACAAGAAATCTTATAGTACTCAACAATAGTTAAAATCTATAAATAACTGAAAAAAAAAATGTCGGAATATCTTGAAAATTATATCGCGTCTAGAAAATGGTAATATTCGGCGAATATCTTTGATCGCTACAATATGTTTGAAGTCGGTTATAAAATGAGAATAAACAAAATCGAAAGTATTACGTAAATATTCCCGTTGTTTTTTTCTCGGTTTTATCCCATTGTTAAGAAATATAGACTTAAAATCAAAAAAAACATCATTTAGTGCACCAACTAGAGAAAATTTACTACCAGAAACAGCTCTTAAAGTCGATGATCGGAACAATATTTTCGGTTGAAAAGTTGTTTACAGACACACAAAAAAAAAAAAAAAAAACAATTATTAATAACCAGCACGCGTTACAATGAAACCAATATTTCCGCGCTACGTTCAGAATTTTTAAGTGAGAAAAAAAGCGTTTACGAAAAACGGTATATTATATATTTTTTAATGAAATTTAATGAGAATGCGCATTTTTATAGTTTTACGCGGCGTGAATTCATTCTAACTAGTTTCGAAAAGAAAAACTAATCTCGTTAACATCAGTGAGATAGTGTACCAAGGTACCCATCTACGTGTATACATCGCGGTTAGTATTATTATTATAATTATAATTATTATTATTAAACGATTAAACAGTTATAAACGAGTAGTTCACGGCGAGGGCTTTCTCGAATACTGTTTTCCACACGATAAATCGTGACTTTGTTTTTTTTTTTTTTTTTTATTTTTCCTCGGCCAATTTCAGTTGCAGACAAGTTATATTGACCCCATCACGACAACGACTCATAATTATTATTTTCATTAGGTCTAATCGACACGCGTTTTATAGTAAAGATTCCAATCGGGTATTTTAACGCCCGAAAAATTGGCCGGGTTTAATAACACGTTGATTATACGCGAACAATTATTAAATACTCTCAAGAGGCCGCCACAGTGGCGTTTGGAGTCTCTGTATTTTTTTTTTTTTTTTTTTTACGGGGTCAATATAAGACAACAACAACAACAACAAAAAAAAAAAAAAACGATCGCCTATAACAAACGACAAACATAAAATTCGGTTTTAGGGATAAATCGTTTCAAATAAAACGCGTACAATACAACGACATTGGAATCGTTTTCGAGAATATATGTTAACATACAGAAAAAGTTACAGTGTTTTGTATTTTTCGTTAATGAGTCGATTATAAAAATGTAAAACGCCGACAAGGTTATTTTCAAATTTTTGCCATCTACGGTTAGTCATATAATTGGTGTTTTGTCGCTAAAACCGATTTCAAAAGACTTTAGTGGAAATACAGGGACGGCATTTGCCACTGTGCCAAAGGCCTCTTAACCCGTCGTCGGTACACACATGTGAGCGCGCCGCTCACGCAGATAGCATTTCGAGCGTTATTTTTTCGGAACAAGATTGTAGTTTTTTATTTTTTTGATATAAATTATGAAATGTACATAAAAAGTATTTATTTACATTTTAGTAAAGGATAAAAATAGTTACATAGTTCTAGGTATGGTTGGATTTTTTTTTTTTAAGTTAATCTGATCGATTAATATAATGATATAAAAAGTAAAGTGTGAGCGCCGCGCTCACAGTGTTACGAACTATATGCGTACCAACAACGACGGGTTAATATAGTGCTTAGACACTATTCGATTTAAAACGAAAATAATTTCATTGAATTAAATACGACAATATTCACTACGATTATTCGATATTTCGGTTCTACACTTTTCAACTAGGATTAGATTTGTAGTATTACTCGTTGAATACGTAGCGAACGTTGTCGTCTATAATTTATCGTTGAAATAATTTATGTTTAAGCCTATAAGTAGAGCCCGGCGAGTGTTATTTGCATGTACGAAACCAAATTTTTACTATATCGCCCGTTAGATAGACAAAGACGGCAAATGCCGCAAGTGCGGCGTCCTGTTAATGTTTCCGTGTACCTATTACATTTTCAAACATTTTTTTTTTTTTTTTTTACGCCATGTTTTATCAAATTATTAAACGCGTAAAACACACTGGAAGGCAGGTACCTACTCGTAAACCGTATTTATTGTTCATTAACTGTTTAAACAGCTGGACGCCTGCGGAGTACAACAATAAATTATAAACGATATTAACAAAGACATTTTTTTTTTTTTTTTTTTTTTTTTTTTCCCCGGAAACGTTTTAAATATAGAAAAAAAAACCGCCAATACACTAGTTTTGTTAAATGTTTTTATTAACAACTACGTACGAAATTTCGTGTAAGATAAATTGTACGCTTAATTATGTAAAAAAAAAAAATTATCAAATATAAAATCTACTTGTCGTACAAAACGATTTTTGGCGTTAGACGCATAATATTTCGTTTCATATAAGGCGATGCACGTGATTAATTTTTTATTTTTTATAATTAAAACTACTATTAGTTTAGGTGGATTTTATACAAATTCATATTTTGTTCGGCAAGTATGTAGGAGAATCCTAATCCGGTACAAAACTTGTTTCTAAATTTTAAATGTTTATTCTTTGCATACTTTGGATTTTTTTTTTCTTTATTAACCCTCATTTTAAAGATTTTTTTTTAATGTTTATTTGAACTGTTTACTCGAAAAATCTAATTGTTCAATAAATAAAATAATTACTTATTGTTGATATAAAAAAATTAAATATTTTCTAACATTAGTTATTACATTATTTTAGTTCGTTGCATAACGTATATTTAATGTATACGTAATGTTACGTTAAATATTTAAAATTAATCTTTTTTATTTTGCATTTTTCTTTTATAAAAATATATATATATATATATAATAATAATAAATTATCAATTAGACAAGAAAAAAACTGTAAGGTGTATTTATTTTATTATTATGTTGTCGATTATTTAATATTAGACATTTATAACTACGCGTTAAAACTTGCATCTAAAGTGCAATGATATTTAACTGCATATTTTGTTGTTGGCGGAGAATATTTAAATTCGTATTTTGAATCGTTTTTAGGGCCTCACCCGAGTTCGGGAAATCTCGTTTTAAACCAACAATCGGACCCGTACTATTAAAAAAATAGTTTAGAGCCCACGTTAATATCTATTAAACTATTATTGAGCGGTGATTCGAATATGGTATCGTTTTCAAACCGATTTATACAAACCGGTGGCGTCTGCTGTCGTACACACATCTCTTTTGTATCTATAGTAAAAATAATAATAGACAAATGCGTGTCCGCATTGTGAAATGACAATCGGGTGAGGAGATCCCGGACACGTTTTAATGTTTTTATAACCTCTCGAATTCTGCGGGTCGTGCGCACATTGTATACACTCGCATTTCTACTTCCTCGGATGTGAAATATCTAGGTATTATTCTGGACAAGAGCATAACCCGGGGCCCTCGTGTGATAACCATAAGAAAAAAACCTAAACGGTCGACTACATCTCTTTCGACCAATCCTCAAGTCAAAGTTGACCATACACACGCAAAATATTGTATACAAAGCACTTCTCAGACCCGCGTGGGCTTATGCTATTCAGATTCGGGGATGTGCAAAACCCTCGAAAATCCGTACCGTACTGGCGTTTCAGCCCTCGGTGTCGTCACTTCTGCCCCTTGGTATTATTTAATAATGAAAACCTGTACGACAACTACCTTCCATACCCTACTCCAGAATCAATTCCAAATTATCAATTCACCATAACCCAATAATTTCCGCACTCCCGTGCAGATCACTCCCTGGTAATCCGAAACGCCAAATGGTGCAGAGAGACTTACTGTAATTCGTGTATTCCAATAAAACGCACGTTGGGTTCCACAGACACATTTTGTGCGGCGTAACGGAGATTTAAGAATCTTTTCTGTAAATAACGAAAAAAAAACTGTTTAGATTTCGATCGTTTAAATTGAATAGTCTCGATAATCTGCGAAGAGAAATCCGTCAGCATTGCGGACCGGTCGGGATGAGTCCCGCGCGGGCGCCATCGGTCGGCAACACGTCCCGGTCCAGACGAGGACAAATTTTTAATCGTCCGCGTGTAAATGTATCGTTTTGGCCGCGCGGGAAACGAATCAATCGATTCGGCGGCGGCGGCGGCGGCGGCGGTGGCGCGTACACACGGCACTCTACGGACACACAGGCGCATTGTCTCGTACCGTGTTTACACCGGCCGGACAAGTCGCCGCCGTCCGGAATGCGACCGGAAAATCTGCGACGTACACGGCGGCCGGTGACGTTCCCTCTGATCTTCCGCCAGCGCGCACCGACCCGCCGAATATATTCCCACGGTACCCATCCATTTATCCTTTTTCCCTCCCGCAGACGCAGACGCGAGTCCGGACGGCCGCGCGCAATTAGGATAATAGCCAGGCCGTTTATACGGGTTTCTTCTTCTTTATATTTTTTTCATTTTATATTTTATATATTGTCCCGGTCAGCAGAAGCCGTCGCGACTACGACGACGATTATTGCCCGTAATAACAATAATAATAACAATAATGGGTAGTATTTAATAGTAACACTGTCTGGCGCAGTAGTAGCAGTAGTCTCGGTCCGGTCTTGTCGAACGAAACTGCGCGTGAAGGGGCAAAATACAAAATACAAAAAAAAAAAAAAAAAAAAAAAAAAAAAAACGAAATACCACTCGGAGAAGATTATTATTACTGTTCGACAAATAACGTATAATAATAACAACAACAACAACGACGCCGTGTAGACGTTATGCGCGCATTACGAATCCGGACGGGGGAGGATCGCGACCTCGACGGGAGAGAGAGAGAAAGAGAATAAAAAAGAACAGAAATTAACTTAAGTATATGGGGTGCGGTCGAACTGGTGTATAGAGGTTCTGACGCACGTCGGGTGTGTGGTCTTCGTGATGTATAGGTAATATCGTATTAATAGTAATAACAGGTGCCCTAATATTATTATTATTATTATTATTACCGGCAAATTAATACCTCCAGCAACACTCCGAGTGGTGGTCGGTCCGACGTATAATAATAATCCGATTTATAGGTGAATCATCGGGAGTTTCACAAAGCGTATTTCGCGGCAAAAATGGAGCGAACAAGTCATAAATTTATTTATTTGCGTCAGTGGCGAGTATCTGTAGTGTGTATGTTTGTCGCGCGAGTGTTCATTCTATTCGTAGATTGGCAATTGTTTTCAAATTAGCAATATAAATCAATCGGCATAAACGAAATAGCCGAGGGAACAAACTACCGAATAATAATAATAAAAAAAAATTTTAAAAACCATTAATATTATCTAAATTCCCAGTGCGAGCGGCGAGCACTACAGAACCCAGCCAATAGAATACAATATTCAATGATAAAAACTGTCGGTTTTTTTTCCCCGCATTTGTATAATATGAATCGATTTCAAAAGACTTAGGGAAATTGATTGCGAACGGACAGAGAACCCCCCCCGGTATGGCAATAATATGTTAATTTTTTTTTTTTATTTTTGTAGAACAGAATTTTATTTTGTTATTCTCTACGTGAATTGTAAAAATCATAACATACCCGATAAACGTCAATAAAAATTACTCGCCACAATCTATATTTTTCTATAGAAAAAATGTCTAGTTGTCTACAAGCGTCTTATTTCTAGCTGTACGCACATCCCGGCAGTATACTCCATAGTAACCTCAAGGATACTCCATTGATCGCTTTTTAGTACTCGTATAGTTTTTCTCATTAAAAAACTATATGATTGGTTTTTGAGCGTAACTATAACATACATTTTCAAATGCAAGTTTGTACAAATTGCTACTCAAACTGATAATCGTTATACGTTAATATTTCAAAAATCGAAATTTACGAGAACTGCGGTATCGGACTGCGGTTTATAACGATAAAACTTAATGCAAAACTGCATGGTTTAATAATTGATTACATAGTATTAAAGATTTTTTTTATGAAACAAGGTCGGTAAAAGAAAAAAAAAAATACCGACATAATTATTAGTTCAGTGTAGTGCAGTGATTATATTGATCGATAGTTCACAAATTATGTCGATATTGATGTAGAACATGCACAAGTATACTCATAATAATTATGCAAAAATGATTTTTTCGAATTTCCGCACTGTTGACGGTTTCAGCGAGAAATCTTTGAGCGTGGCCGAAGGTCGAAATCGTAATAACCGAAAGATCTATAAAACATATTATATTGTCCGGCGAAAATATTGGATTACTGGTAGTATTTATAATTATCTAGACTAATCTATCGAGATAATCCATATAGATATTTTTATTTTTAATCTTTTAACTTATCCAGACGACAATTTTATAACTATCTGAAGTTTATCTCAGGTAATAAATAATTATCATCTTTGGCAATTGTCTAGATCAAAATATACCTGTACAAAATTAAAAAATAAATGTTTTGCTCATAGTAGAACATATCAAATAGACACGTAACTGTATTGTTATACTTTTAGTTAAAATTCAAAGTTACTAGCAGCTAGTGATTTACGTTTTTTGCATTTACAGAATTATTTTAACCGTTTACAATTTTTATCTCCCTTTTCTAAAAAGGGTTTGAAATGTTCTAAATATAAGCAATTAAAAAAAAAAAAAAAAAAATTATATTTGTTTTAATCTAGAGAAATTCCACCTATCTTATATCTTATGTAAGATAATTTAAGTATTTGTTATCTTTATCTGTATCTAGATGATTTTGTAGCAATTATCTGTTACCTTTATCTAGATACATTTTACTTGTCTGCGTCTCAACACCGATTACATGGTGTCTGTCGTTATAAATCTATTTATATTATTGATTATCAACACTGATTTATTGAATTGCTGAAATCTCGCGAACAAGTGGGTCTTTCTTTTATTATTATTAGGACGCCAATGCTAAGTTCGATGTACTTAAAACATAATATAATATTGTTCGAAAATTAAACGTTTGAAAGGTTTAATTTATTGCATTATGAAATATTGTAATGCAGGACTAACATCAGCTTGTTAAACTTTTTAGGTTTTTTGTTTTGTTTTGATTAACGTATATTTTAAAGTCTGAAGGTCGGACTTACCCGAAAAAATTAAATTAAAATACGTTTATTTTATATTTAAAATATATAAAGATTTTAAAGTAAAACCACTAACCAATAGTGTTGGAAATTTTAATGGTTTAAATTCATTGATTTTTAATAATATTATGTACACGTACATAATATACCTAATGTAGATTTGTTTTTTGGACTTGAATACACTCATTTATTTTACGAATTGCGGTTAATTGTCTGATTCATTATGCATTTTTCAACGTATACCTATTTAAAGCCCGAAGGTCAGATATGAAGAAAAAAAATGAAATATATATACTATACACTATATTAAAATATAAAATTAAGATTTAATTTAAATTCTTCAACACTATCCGCATAGATCTGTTGTAGAATCGAAAATTGTAAACATTTTTGTTTTTTAATATTACAATTTAGATTGATTTATTTTTTATTTTTACTTTCCGGTATTTAAAAAGGTGTTAAAAAATCCCGAAGGCCGGACTTGACGACGAAATGGAATATAAATATAGGTACTATACTATTCAAATACGATTTGAAAATCAGACAAGTGATGCGACATCACTCGACTAAATAAAATGTTAAAAATATTAGCGATTCATTTTTATCCGAATGTACGCAGTGTTAATATTAGTGTAATATATTTTCCGGCTAATATTTTATATCTGGTGCGTCATTGTGTGTAGTTATAATATTGTTTTCTCAGGAAATATGTAAATTTTACTTTTTTGTTTGTTCGGGTTTTACAAAAAAAAAAAAAAGAAAAAACGTATTTAAACCCCGAAGGTCGGGGACTCGACGAAAAAATGAAAATATTCCTTTCCGCTAAAAAAAAAAAAAAAACTTTTTAACACAATACGATCACACACACGGCACGTTCGATACGCTATACCGCGTATTTGTTTAAAAATATTATGTTTTTTTTTTTTATCAGTTTATATAATAATTTTGTTACCTTACTGCAATAATATTATATTCTTTACGCGCGATATTCCGTCGATTTGAACGGCACAGTTATTAATCGTAGTTAATAATTGACGACCTTGCCGGTGTTGTTGAGTCATTTATAGGTAAAAATTATTATTATTATAAAATATTGGAGCAAATATTACGTGGGAGTTCGTGATTCATTAATTTCGCGTTTTACGGTTGAGATATTTATATATTTATTTTTTTCTGTTCCTATGAATGGAATGAAAAAAAAAAAAAAATATTCAATGTTATGCAACGGCGTCAGATGCATAATTCAATATAATATATAGACAAACGTGCGGCTATAATGCAGTAGTGGTCAAATGATTTATTCATGCAGGTGGGACGAGATAAGGTCGATTTTTTAACAACCGCCTGTTATTTAACTAACCTACTGTTTTTTATATAATTATTTTTATATATATATATATATATATATATCTAACTGTCTTTTACATATAAATCAAATATTGGCGTGACAACGACGACACACGAAATACAATGAAAAAATCAAATAGAATATACAGTCGATGTAGATAACAGTTACTAAATATTATTAAGCTAACGGAATCAATATATTTAGTATCAATGATGGAGATCCGGTATTCCCAGCCATAGAATGAACGCGTGTGGAGCCGAGAGACCGTTGGATTATGGATCCCTGATTGGAACGGCTTGGGCATTCGATAGTAATTTGGCCGATGCGGTGGTCCGCTTCTTAGCGTCGGAATAACATTCCGGTGCATTTCCTACGCCTCATTTGTACAGGGAATCTGCACACCTACCAGGAACCGGGGCCATAATGGTTTTACCGGTTCTTAAAATTATAAAATATGGGTTCCGGTTAATTTCGGTGCTTAAAAATGCGTAGAATTATATAGCATTACCTATTGGGAATTCGGTTTTTTAATAGTGAAATGATTTAACAGAATAAATATTTGGTGACGATAATACACTATTCTATTCTTATTGTCCACTCTATATTATGTACAATTGCAAAATAGTGGCAAAATCAATTTCAAGTAAACTTCATGACGAACACTGGCATGTTTTTCAGAAGTTTTATTCGATTACAATTGACATAGTTACGGTCTATTATGATAGATTATACAACCGGCATCGAATAAAAACCAAATATTATTATTCGTAGGGATTCTCGTTGGAAAAAAAAACCCCAAAATCGACGTTCGACCCGAATGTTTGTACAGTTTGCAGATAAAAAACGCTGGCGGTCGTGTAGTATGATTATTTCGCATTAAAAATATATAATATGTATTCTATAACTAAAAAAAAAAAAAAAAAAATAAAAAAAAAAAAAAAAAAATGTTTCTATAGAAAATAGGCATTTGTATTTATTTGATTAAATACGAAATCCGATTTAAAAAAAAATGTTCAGCTATTTCATAGAACCGATAAGAACCTAAACAAAACCGCACAAATTTGTATTCTATATAAAACGTTCCGGTTTCTCGAATTGAAAAATATGAGTTCCCAATAAAGGTGATTCCGGTTCTCTAATATTCTTCAGCAACCGGTTTTTTTTTTCTGTTCCGGTTCCAGTCCCTAACACCTACCGCGGGGACGTACGAACTCTATAAGGCGTGCACCGTAGGTTGCGTGGTTGACGTTAACCCGTGGGCGTATGCTCTGCGATTATTGTGCACAAGAGGTTGTCGTTTTTTTGTCGGGAGATTTCTAGACTTTGCAATCGTCGTTTGACCGCATCGTCAATAAAACCGTCGATGGGCAATACGCGATTGAGGTTTACCTGTATAACAAAAATCTACACGATATACGTAATATTATAGACGACGCTGAACTTTTTTTAGACGAACGGAACTATATAATTCAACATTTTTACAATTTAGGAATATTTATAGGCATATTATATACACAGTAAAACTCGGTTAAGACGACGCTCATTGAGGGATCAGCTCTCTAGAGAGCGCCTTAAGCGTGAAAACGCCATATGCGGGAGGGAATTGACAAACAAATTAAACGGTTAAAGCATCGGGTTTATACATAGTTTAATTCTATTGGGTTTAATTTTAAAAAAGAAATACATAAATATTTTAATTTTTTTCTATTTTATTATTTTTAATTGATATTAATAAAAGTATCTGTTTTGGTCCGGTTGATTCAGAGAACGGATTTCCACAAGAAAGTATTTTAATTTTGTAAACACGACCCAAAATTTCTTCAGCGTTTTCTACAGAGGATAGTACTTGTCGTATTTACTGATGTGTGTGGCAAACCAGCAGTAATCGTAGGAGTAATTTATATTTTTATTATTACACAATTACTAAAATTGATCGTCATCCGCCGAACAAATGAGCATCTATCCGATTATGAATAGAAAAACCCAGCGTCTAATCTGGCGGTTTTTACATTTAATAGTATAAGAAACGTCTGGGGACCGACGGAAAACAGCGGCACATACGATAAAAAGGGTCTTGAGCGAGTTTTACTCTATATAAGTTCATAATAGTAATTTATAGCATGACGTTTTTTTATGCGTTTTTAAACATTTTACTACTGCGGGCGATATCGGTTTACGATATTTGTTTTCACCGTATAGCGATATCATTAGTAGTGGCCAGTGGTCACACATTTACACATCGTACACACTATACAGGCGTGGTTCGGTTGACTGTGATCGCGGGAGCTCACATAAAAAAGTCCGACACGTTTCATACCGTACACGCGTACGTAATCAAGGCGACCACGGTGACGTCACGGTAACCATAATAATGGTGTCCGGTAAAAACCGAGAGAATTTTTTATCATTTTTTCTTCATTTTTTAACAATATATAATAACCTTTCGGTTATCGGGACCGTACGTAACCATCGCGATTTATAATGATTATAATCATTATTATCCGGCTAGGATTTCAATCTGAAAAATGGGGTTTTGTTTGTTTTTTTTTTTTTTCTTATGTTCGAGACAATGCGCTGGCCAGTGTCTAGATAAAAAGTCAAGTAATGCGTTACGTTTTCGTGTACACTAGAATATTACTTTTTTTTAAATATTATTTTAACTTCACAGTTAAAACCTAAAAAATTATTTCGTAAGCGAGTAACGAGCGAATACGTTTATGGGTTTTATAACGTTTGCAATTTTAAAACGTTTCGATTTAACTTAAAGAATTATTGTGTTTCGCCGATAGTCCGTATATAGTTTAACTTATAATTACTCTTAAAATTCGTTTATATATGTAGTAACGGACTTTCGCTCGGTTACAAGAGGCCAAAATCACATATTGTCCCCGGAACCACTAACCAAATACACACTACCGTGTAAAACCGTATTCGAATCGAACGTGTAATATAAATCATCCTGTATATATATATATATATATTGTAATGGCGAGGGGCCCGCGCGACGGCCGACGGTAATGAGGCTCGGCGGCGACGGTGACCCCGCGCGGAGAGCGAATCCCGCGGCGCGGCGGGGGCCGATGAACCGCGGGTCGCTCGAACTTTGATCTTCGTCGAGGCCCCGCCGGGGCGAGGCGATCGGCCGGGGAAGCCTATCGGTATTGTGGCGGCGGACGGGAGACGGCCGCGTTTGTATATTATAATAATAATAATAATAATAATAATAATAGTAATAATATAATAATATACGGTATGCGCGGCGACGGGGTGTGATAAAGACGGGGAAACGGCGCGCCGGGCCGTATACAATATCGAGGGAGACGGAGAATAATAATACGAAAAAAAATATATGTACGTAAAAAAAAAAAAAAAAAAAATGCGTGTAGGTGAGTAAAATCGTCTCCGCGGCAGCGCCGGCCGGCCGTGTGGAAATAATAATAATAATAATAATAATAATAATAATAGTAAGAGAGAGAGAGAGAGAGAAAAAGATAAAATATCCGGTTAGATAATATGCGCTAAATCAACCGGTCCGACCATGTTTGGTCCGAACTATATTATATATAAATATATATATACGATTATATAGTCTCCTCCCGCCGGCGTACAAAGGACAACGACTATGTATATATATATATAAAAAAAAAATATCTATACGTATAAGTAATAATAATAATAATAATAATAATGATAATATGTGGGTTTTTTTATTTTTTTTTTTTTTATCTTCTCTTTTTCTCGTTCGCGGTATAAATACCTACGCGGTATAAACCCCGGCGTTCGGCCGACACGCGACCAAAATAACATAATACACCTATACGTACGCGCGCGCGTTACTTAATTTCTTTATCTTTTTTTTTTTTTTTTTTTTTTTTTTTAAAATCGCGTATAAACGAATTCAAACGGATCGCGTCACGCCGCCGCCGCCGCCGCCGCCGCTTAGAAATCCAATTATCCGACAACCCGACGGCAATAATTTGTTTTATCGGTATTGTGTGGTTCGCGCCGGCGACCGTCGTCGGCCTAAATCTCCGGCCGCCGTACCGCATTGACACGTCAAAATCTCGTAACCCGAGTGTGGAAACCCGAGTAGGTATTATACACGTATCCGAGAGGTACGCGTTTATTATTGTTCGCTTTTTAAGTTATTCCGACCGCATGCGATGCCGACGTTGTAATTCACAAGTTTTTACTACAACGTATTCGCGTGTATATATTATTATTATTATTATTATTATTATTCTCGCCGTATATAGTATCCATGCCGGTAATAGGCTCCCGGATTCCGCGGTGAACAACCACACGATATACAAAAGACTGCTCGTACGCGGCCACGGGCTTGGATTGTGCGCGCGGCGTCCATAATATTCGACCGACGAATAAAAAAAAGGTTTTAATGCATGTATACCTACAAGTCTGCAGAATTTGGTGGGTGGCTCCCACCGCCGATCCCGGACGGGCGAACCGCCCGAACGCTCCGCGATCAGCGGCACCAAACCGTACCGCGAACGATACCACGAAAGGTTACTCGATCAATTATCGATCGCGGCGAGCTTTCTCGTATGAAAGTCAAGTCGGCCAATGATACCGAACACACACTGAGTTTCCAATCTGTCCGAATGGCTGGCCAATGCGGTCTTAGTACGGCCGTGTCTCGTTCGGTTGATGTTGTAGTCGAGCGGACCTTACACTTGTCGTCGAAAGCCTAAGTCTCGAGAGCCGCCCAAGACACCCGGGAGACGACACCAAATCGGCAACGATCCACGACCCCCGAAGCTTACAAGTCCGCAGTCAGTCGCGATCGTTGCTCAGCGTATACCTAAAGTCTAGGAATGTCTGGAGTATAGCAGAACGGACGAGAGAGAACAGAGAAGAGGACTCGGGATCCGTTGAGACGTGGCAAGACGGGCGAGATGAATTTAGCGGGCTTCCCTATGGCTTCCCATAGAAGAATAGGTTAGACGATATTGGTAAAGTTACGAGGCCGCGTGGGGAAAATAAGACAGATATGGATGATGGACGGGGACACGTGGAGTTTGTGTCCCGTGAAGGATGATAGGCGAAGACGGTGTATGGTAATGACATCGGAGATAGAGACCGGTCGGATGATGGACAAAATCAAGACAGGACTAATAGGACAAGTATAGGTATAGACAATTTTAAAAAAAAGAATAGCTCGAGAAACAGAGAGGAGATGGAGAAATGTTTGTTTAGCATCCGCGGGCTTACGGCCTCGAAAGCCGGAATAAGACTAAGAGAAAAACCAATAAGCCCCAACCGTTATTTAATTTTAATTTTTTGTTTTATTTTTTGTTGGTATTTCCTTGTTTACACACTCGGTCGTAGGTTATTCGGTTAGGTAATCGTTCGGCACTCTCGGTAGTCAAAGCCTTCGGTAATTGTTTGTCGTCGGACCGACGGCATGGACCTCGGCGGGCTAGGTTGGGTTAAGAAACAATTGCCGGTGCCCGCGGGGAAAACCGGACGAGGAAGAAGCGGGCTGTGTTCATGGGTCGCGGCCGACGACGACGGCAGTACAACAATAGAGGAAGCGCTTCCGGGCGACCGTCGAATTATGGTAATCGGGTTCCGTGCGTAAAAAATTGCAGCGAATCTGCGCGCGTGTCCGTGCGGACAAGTCCGCCGCCGAATAATTGCCACTGTCAGCCGTGTAAATGTGCCCAGAGACACACGCGGTTCCGCCTGTATTGTATATTAATCTCGTCGTCGTCGTCGTCGTCGTCGTCGTCTCTGCGAATAGCGTTTAAAATGCGCGTTCTTCGCCACCGTTAGGACGATTCACGGGTGTGAACGGTTTCACGGAGAGCAAAACCCGTAGTTCCTCCGGTATTGGTTTCGCATTCGGAAAAACGTTACCGGAATCGTCCTGCGCGGTCGGGAGACGCATCCGGAAAGATCCGGGTCAGTCTATAGCCGAGGACCGATCATTTCCGCGTCGTTTTCGACCGTCGACGGTCAGTTGTCCGCGTAAATTCCCGTACAGCTTGCAATTAACTTCGGTAGAAAATTACAAACAATACGTTCGTTCCGCTCTTCTAATCCGCGTAACTTTATTCAAATTGATTTTTCCGCCGGTAACTCATACCACGTTGTTGCGTTATTCGCATACAAAAACCAATTGAAAATTCCGACGACCCTACGACGTTTGTCGGAAGCAGTGACGGCTACGAGTGGACGAGGCACGCAGTTTTAATTTTTTTTTTTTTTTTTTACTAAATTCTAATATTCTTCTAATTGTTTGTATGCGATTTTTTTTTTTTTTTTTCTAATCCGTTATGCCCCCACGAACAACCCCGGGATCCGCTACTGGCCGGAGTGCTATTAATACTAACAGTCCGCTCGGCCAATCGCAATATCCGTTCGACCGTACACGACTCACGACAAATATTAGAGGTGTGGCGGAATCTATCGATACACGCGGAAGGACGACGGGGGTGCCATCGAACGACAAACGGATATAATAAACACTATGGCATTATTTTTATAATTATTATAACGGCAATTTCTCGTTTGTATGGCGCGAAGAAAACCGCACGTATAAAACGTATCCGGGGCCGTCTCGACAACGGGGCGACGGTTGATTATTGTTACGCGGTCGCGGTGTGGCGGCACTCGGGTGAAATGGCTTGTGGGCTCGGTGGTCGGTGGCAGGTCGCGTTTAAGCGTCCCGGGAACCCGGTCGTTTCCCGATTGGTCGGTTCGCGTTTTTAGTGCGAGATGCGCAATCCGCGTGCGTCGTGACCGACGCGGTCTGTTGACGGATCAACCGATCCGCGGACGGTCGGTGTTATTGGATTCGACGAAATCGCAATGTAAAACAAGCATTTTAGTTATTTTTTTTTTATTACTTAGTTTTTTATTTCCACAATCTCTTTCGTAATTTGAACAATAAGTGAAATTGATGAATTTGGTGTTTTTTGACGTGAAGATACCTTCCAGTGAAGGCACTTTTACAGTTAAAAAAAAAAAAAAAAAAAATGTTAGAACAATGTTAAAAAGTATTAGAAGAGGAAATATAATAAAAATAGCAAAAAGTAGATATCGAAAGAAGAACAAGGATATTAGATTGGCCTAGACTAGTAGGTCCCTACACCACCGCCTTTTCAACCTTTTTTGTGGGTTGCCGGGTATATTTATAGACGCAAGATCCTTGATTAGAGGATTTTTTATGGTTTTGTAGGTTAAAGTTAAAACGTCTGTAGAAGGTCTTAGTTACATCGTTGACAGGAGAGATGGCTAGGTCATTATGTAATGTATGATTAGATACGTAAAAGGGTGCTTTGGTTATAGTACGGAAGACTTTGGACTGGTAACGCTGGATACGGTTGACGTTTGTAGGTTTAGCGGAGCCCTATAATTGGATTCCGTACGTCCAAATTGGTTTTAAGAAGAGTTTGTATATTAGTACTTTAATAGATAATTTGGTATGATGGGAAGGAGGAAGGAGTGAACGGAAAAGACGAAAACGATCATTTAGGGTTAAGAGCTTGTTACGTAAATGCGGAGCCCAGGTGAGACGTTGATCAATGGTGATGCCTAGGTAGCGAATGCTTGGTGCGACAGGCAGTATTTGTTCATTAAGGATGATAGGTGGACATTTTCCCTTCGTAAGAGTGAAGGTGCAATATATGGATTTGGATTCATTAATTTTAACTCCCCGTGCCTTATACCATTGCTCAAGGAGGGAGAGATGTTCCTGGATGTTGAAGGAGGCAGTGGTTGGGTCGATGTTGTTGGTTACTATTGCCTTATCGTCGGCAAAATCATTTTTGTCAACAAGCATTTTAGTTGTTTTTTTGGTTTCTCACGCCGTTTATCTAAACCCGTCGGCTAGGCGAATTCGACCGGGGCGGCGCAGGACGACGACGGGTGCCGGGACCGCTAATACGTTGCCCGGTCGTACGATACTACACGGCCAAACATTATTACGCCGTCGATTAAAACGCAAATTATGTCCGCGAACGGTACGCCTAGGCTGTCGTCCGCCTAGCCGCGATATATTTACGACCGCGGAGATAACGGCAGATTGTTCGTTATAATAATAAAAATAATAATAATAATTAGCGTTATCTCGCCGCATCTGCGCGCGCGTGTCCCCCGCGTTAACCATCTGTCGGCGGCGGCGGTTGTTTGACAACGATTAAAAAAAATAAAAAAAAATAAAAAAATAATAATAATAAAAAATCCCCGACAGATTAATCGGACCGAATCACCCCAGTCGTGGAACGGGCACTGTTATCAGAGCGTGCCCGCACTAAGCGCGTTGCAATATTATATAACAGTACCCGCGTTTCCCGTGTAGATACATACAATTTTCGCTCTCTTCGTTTAACACGAAGATTATCGTTAAGGATAATTCGCACCGTACGTGTTCTCGGCGTGTTAACGTTTGTAACCGGTCGGAGACGAGCAAAATAATCGCTTGGTACGGTCCACATTCCGATAATTCGTATAGTCCTACCGCCCAGAGCTTTACACGTTTGATGCATCGAGATAGTAGAAAAGAAAAAAAAAAAACAAAAAAACCTCGAAATTCCGAGTGTTACGATTAGACAAATATTTGAAAGTTTTTGGAATACCTCGGGTCGAACTACCTCTGACTACGACGAACCGCCCAGAGTGCAGCTGAAGAAATCAAGGAACTTTGAATTGTCGCGTGTTGGCGGCCGGATTGCCTTGGATTTTACTTCGGATTACCATGTGTGTGTGTGTATGTATGTATGTGTATACCGAAACGCATTGTATTCATATAATTGTCACGAGATTTTCAAGGAACATTTAATTTTCGAATAATTACCGAGTGTTTTCGAACTGTCAATAGTCGACGGTCAATGTTTCGATACGAATAATGGCGACGGTATAAAGTAAAAAGCCGATTTGTCCCGTATGAACGATTTTTAAAAACAAATACCTGTCCGGTTTAAGTGATTATTTCACGTTTAAAATGTAGAATTGTCGTTAATCGATATCGGTAACGATCGATTGCCGTCAATACGCTAAAAGCTCTAGGGATTGTGTAATAAATGCGCATATTTAAATTCGAATACGTATGACGTTTTGCGCAGACAGCAATTTGTCCGATAAAACGACGAAAGACGAATTTTTCAGTAGAACCGTACAGACGGAAAATGTCGGATTACTGCAACTAACCGAATGGTTAAACCGGAGGAAATCGGTTTCGTACGATTTCGATTATATCCAAATAGAACGTTTGTAGCCGACGACGAGGCATTAGTGTAATATTCGCAAATCGGACGAATATTATACAGGGGATAACGATTACGGATCAAAGAACGTTTTTATTATTATATATATATATTATTATTATTTTATTTTTTTCCCCCCATTAAATAACGCGGTAAAAATTATAATCGCAAGTCAAGGACGGTTGACCAGAAAACCGTGCGGACCCGATTCAGATACCAATATCGTATGTATAATAATAATAATAATAATATTTCACGTACGTGTTATTCCGGTGGCAACTGCCGGTCTCATGGTCAACCCTTTTATGCGGCGGCACCGGTCGATTGCATACGGATAGGCCGTATTATATAAACGTGTTCAGCTTTGACGAACCGGCAGATTGGTTTTTTATTGGACTTTTTTTCTCTTTTTTTTTTTATTTTTTTGTCCCCCTCCCCGTCGGCGTAATCCGTGCGCGCAATCTAGGAAGTCTTGTGTTTGTGCGCACACAAAGCGCAGCGCCAAGGATATTCCTGCGCCATTGTGTTCCGTCGCTAAAATATAATACGCGCACGCTATAAGTAAAGCAAACAAGGCGCGAGGAGGACTAGGAAGTGATGAATATTAATATTTCGCAAACACAAGAAAAACGACCGCGACGATCGATTGGACGGATCTGATACGTTTTATACTTTGGGGGAAAAAAAAAAAAAAAAAAAATGTACAAAAAAAACCTCTCGGTATAATATTAGTAATATGCGTTAAACTAGTGATGGGAAATATCGGCCGGATTTGCCGACGTTCCACATACCGGATTTTAGCGATTCCGATTTTCGAAATCTCACGTTTATTGTAAATCCGGCTTATTATCTGCATCCAAATTTCGGTTTTTAAAATTGTGATTTTTTTATTCATCAATTAATTTATCATAATACCATTATTACCGTAATTATCTTATTGTCAATAGCATTAAACGTGTAAAACATTAAATACGTGGTTACAATTTAAAACAAATATTATAAACAAAAATGTATTTTAAATAGACAAGTATAACAAAAAAAATTATACATATAACACTACAATCTATTAAATATATAACTAGCTGGCAAACGTTCTGTTTTACTCATAAAAATACAAAATTTTGCATTTTGAAATTCGAAAATTAAACCCAGATTTTTTTTTATAGATATTTTGATAATCCGGATACATGTCACATCTCTAGTATTAAGCCAGTCTCTATCGCTTCGCGTGACTGCAGCGATTATATTATATAGTTGTATTTTTTACTATTTCGTTAATTTTATTACAAACCTACCCCCAATGGCGTACCCGAGACATTTTTAAAGGATGTGTTTTAGCATTATACTTGAATACAATTTGTGGCGGGGAAGGAGAGTTCGCACATCCTTGTCACTTATCACTTAGGAAATTCTAGAATTTTCTAGACGGTCCACGACGTCGTTTATCGACAACAATTTTCAATGGCAGCCAATGGTGCTTCCATGGGTTATCATCACGATATCCGGATCCGAAGATAACCAATAACCATTATCGAGTAGATAATTAATTAGATATTACTTTATCATCGATAATAAGTAATATATAATTAACATCTTCAAATTGCACGATAAATAATAATATCAAATATGAAATTGAATCGTCATACAAAACACATTTTATAAAAACCCCGAAACATCATTTTTGTATATTCCGAATATATATCTCGCCAAATACGTCTGTAGTGGAGTCAACCCCTTAATCACATACCTGACTTAAACTTTTTAAATTTCTTTTGTTCATCCCGCGCGCAAACGAGGTCATATTTTCATGCTCGAGAAAATCGTCATATCCGTTACTATTTCTTTTTTCTCTACTCTTTTTCATTTGTTTTTGTTTTTATGAAGTCGAAATATACAATTTATATCAGCAGACATAATAAGTATATGTGATATGTGAATAGATAAAAATGAAAAAAAAAAAAACGAAATATTGAGTGAAGAAGCCACCCGATTATGACACTTTAACCGTTGATTTGTAAAAGTTGTAAAGCGAATTTATTAAGACACGATTAGAACGCCTACTCGTAGCCACTTTTCCTTCGGCCTAACCCTTCACCGGGCGGGCTTTTCTCTACACCCTGCCCGCCCGCGTCTTGTCGATCGTTTCTCCGTGTCCCGTAACCCGCAAACAATCGCATTTGTAATTCCCACTAGTCCTGGACTATCCCAGTACCGCGATATTCCTGATTTATCCCGGATCCAATCGGACCGCACGTCCGACTCCCAGCGCCGTCTCGTTTCGTTACTGGAAACGTTCTACGGGACACCGCTCGGCCCGACACGCACGTATCCCCCGTAAGTTTTACGTTTTTATCCAATCGCCTTTTTTTGCCCCGTTACGGGTACGTTTTCCGTCTTGACTTCCGCCGCTCGTCATCACCGTCACGTCGTCCAGCCCCGCCGATACGTTGTAAATACCGACACTAACGTTTTCGTATCGTCTCATATATCGATATATATATATATATATCTATATACCTATAGATATACCTACTCATATATCTTCATATATCGCGATATATACGGCGCGTACCGCACGAATTATTATAACAATGATGTACTGTCGTGGTGCCCGCACGCACGCCACAGTTATCGATCTCATTAATCGATGGGGGAGGGGGAGGGGGCGCGCGGTATTATTACATTGCGGTCTATTGTTTCGCGCGGGGCCCAGAAACGAGAAACGAAAATGCAATCCCGTGTTCCGCGGCGCGGGTCTCCCCGGGGGCGATTATCGCGTACACCAGTCTGGTTACACACTTATTATATTGTAATGCCGCTTTGCCGTACAACTACGGGCACCGACAACCGAAATCCTAACCTGACGAGCCACCAACCACACGTCGTGTGTGCCGCACGATTAAAGCAAAAAAAAAAAAAAAATAATAATAATAATAATAATAATTTGGCCGACGACCGGGGAGCGCGCGAATCGCGATCCGTACGGCTCCGGGGCGTGTGTACGATTTTTTTATTTTTTTTTTTTTTTTTGTATTTCCGAGCCTAATTAAACTTCGCGACCTATCGCCGCAACCGCTGCGCACTTTGATTGTAGTACGGTTTTTTTTTTTTTTTTACGGTACTGTGCGGCGGGCGTCTTTTTATATCGTATTATTATCAGCTGGTGTTCGACGAGATATAATTAGCCGATCGGTGTGGGGTACACATATGTACACGCTCGTAGTTATCCCTATTATTATAGGTCGGACACGTATTATATATATATATATATATAGTTCTTCTCGTAGAATAGAATAATAATAATAATAATAATAATAGTAATATACTTTCTATATAAAGTATACGAAATCATTTTTTTTTTTTTTTTTTTTTTATCGATTTTAATAATAATTAATAATACGCGATTCCCGGGGTTTCTTGCCGACGAGAAGTCGGAATGTCAATAGAATACCGCCGCCGCGCAATTGAACGGGAATACGATTCGTTTGTTTCCAATAGGTTTATAGATAATATTATAGAGACGGCGTAATTAGAAAATAATTCGAGACAAAAGTCTCGCGGGGCGAACATACCGAAAAATTATATCGGAAAAATCCGTACGGTAATGTGAAAAAGAATATTGTTTTTTTTTTTTTTAAATTAGGTTTTTATACCTAGTTTACCAGTGTGCCAGGCATTATTATACCGTCAGAGTTTTTCGGGTTACCGAATTTTATATGTTATGCAATAGCTCCGAAAGATAATTGATAGGTGGTATTTTTTAGATAGGTGACTTTTCATAAAAATACAAATACGGTTCGTCGATGATTTGCAAGGTTGTATAATATCGAGTAAATATCATCTCGATCCCCGGACTTTCCCATACGTTTTTTTTTAATTTAGTGTTTGGCGTTTGATTAGTAATTTTTATTTAATTTTTATTCTGTCCTTTTTGCGATCATTTTTTTTTTTTTTTTTCACAGATATGAGACGTCGTACGAAACGACGAGCGTAAAAGATATTAATAATTACTGGGGCGTGAGGTTATTGCATTTGCGTCTTTTTTACAGACGTTTACGTTCATGGCTAAGTGTGCTTAAAATGTGTTTCGCTTAAATATCGGTTTAAATACAATTTTTGTTTTGTTTTTTTTTTTTTCATAATTTTAAGAATATTTCACCTGATATATTATAAAATGCAAATTAATTTAACGGTAACAGTGTAAAAATGCGTACACCAGATGCAAGTATCTATAAAAATACATATTTCTATATATTTTGTTATATATATACTTGTCCTTCAACAATCAATATTATGAACCATCGTCGATCGACGATTATGGTTATGGTTAAAATACTCATGTACCGAGTTATCGTTGTCATTTAGTGGTTCGTTTATACTCTGGCCGTGTCTATTTCGCCGGTAAAAACGCCGAAAATCAATCCGTCGTTTTTAAACAATTGCGTAAAATTTACATTATTTTTGCGAGACAATTTTGCAGAAATTATATGTGCAATTTTTAATATATATATATATTAACGCAATCAATTTAACGAGTCGTTTCGTTTTTGTTATTTTAAAGCGATAACATCACCGTCTTGATAATTACGAATTGGCGTTTTTATGTAAATTTATTGTTCGCGTATGCCGCGGTGCTGTTGTTGGGTATTTGATTGTTTTTTTTTTATTTTTTTAATCAGGGGGAAAAGTGACTGCTTTTCGCGTACGCCCGCACAGTACCGTCTCGGCCTAATACGAGTAAGTAAATGCCGGTTTATGTTCGCGGTACTAGAGGGTCAACAACATTTTGGAACGTTCACTTTTACCGAATGTGTGTCGATCGCGAGAGCAGCGTGTTATTCCTTGTAAGGACAAATTATACAGTGCGCATAAACACACGACGACACGTTACATTAATACAGTCGTCACATTTATTATCGGCCGTTCAGAAAAAAAAAAAAAAAAAAACCGCGAACAAAACACGAATCGCCGAGTACTATTGTACTCCGAGAACGAACGAACGAACGAAAAAAAAAAAAAAAAAATGCTCGTTCGACGACGCGATTAAATATTATGGAGCGTTACGACAAAAAAATAATAAATAATACATATAAACATGACTTTGGGCATACGCTAAACACTGTTAAGTAATGTTAAGTAATATTATTTTATTTTTATGTCGGTCACTGTTTTTTATACGGTCGTACATTGCACACGCACAACCGCGATGAGTACCCGTATGAAATACTCGGGTTGGGCACGAGTTTATCGGTTTTCGTAAAACATTTGTATTTTTGTCGCCAAACGCGTTTTTCCGACTCTGGAATTTCGTCATGACCGAAAAACAAATCAAATCGAATGTTTTTGTGGTTTTAATTTTTTTTTTTTTTTTTTATATATATTTATAGTGAATGGTAAACAAATAAACGAATACGAAAAAACCTATTTCGTTTGTGAAACGGCAATGGTCTTATAAACACACACACATATACACATCACGGATCAGTACCCTCCGTCGTAGATTCGTTATTCAACGACTATAGCAATTCGCTCGTACATATTTTCACTGCTTTCTTCATCGCCGGCCGATTAAATCTGGAAATTTAACAAAATTGTTTTTTTTTTCATTGTTTTTATTTTTTTCTTCTTTTTTTTTTTTTTTTGCGTTTCTATTTACAAAGCCAACGATCGGCCGTCCGTGACCCGCCCAACGGCGTACTCAGCGTTTTCATATGAGCAAGGCGGGAGCGAAGAAATCCGATTAAAAATTGTCGTAGGTTTATAAAATCATTAAACGCAGACACGTATTTTCAGATCGAAATCGGTACCTCTCTACTCATCCGAACAATACAACGCCCATTATTATTATTATAATACAACGGTATAACATAATATGATTATGATATTTTGCAAAATATATATATACATTTATTTATTCGCATTTAGAAAATGTCATACAATAAAAAACCAAAGACTACCAATAATCGATTCTTCTGGGTTATTTGCCGTTCTGTTAAACGCCTCTCCTAGGGCAATGGAGACGTTTATCAAAGAAAATCCATAAAGCATAAAGGATTTATAAAAAAAGGGGGGGGAATATGACACTCCTCTCCGACTATCCCGTGAGCACGTCCCTAAAATCCTATCGTCGGTTATGAATATTTATATATATATTTTCTTTTATTTAAAGAAAATGAATTACAATCATATGAGGAGGGAGGCCATCCAGTGATGGAACCCAACGTGGATTTTATTTTAATGTACTAATTGTGCACCATTGGCGTTTCAGACAACGCGTTGGATTACCAGGGAGAGATTTGCACGAGAGTGCGGAAATTATAGGGTTTGGGCGAGTTGATAATTTGGAGCGGAATCTGGAATAGTGTATGGAAGCTAGTTGTCGTACTGTTTTTATTTTTAAATCGTTAAGGAGCGTGTCATTGGATATGTACCAAGGGGTAGAAGTGACGACACGAAGGGCTGAAATGCCACGGGACGGTACGGATTCGCGAGGGTATTGCACATCCCCGAACCTGAATAGCACAAGCCCACACGGGTCTTAGAAGTGCTTTATATACAATACTCGTTGTGTGTATAGTCAACTTTGACTTGAGCATTGGCCGAAGGAGATGTAGTCGACCGTTTGGTTTTTTTTTTAAGTAAAATTTATTACAATTTGATTCAAGTGGTTTCGTAATGCTCCGGTGGTATGTACCGGGCCGTTACCGGGAGAGAGGATTGCAAATATTATCGTCGTATGCGGTCACAATCGTATTTGCTCGTATTCGGCATGTCAGGGGAGAGGCCGCTACCTTGTGGCACCCGCCCCGCTCTGTATTACAAACGTAAGAGTATAAGGCATTTAATAATTGCCGTACTGCAAAAGTGCGATTTTCAAGATAGGATTCGATTGTTACGCGGTAGGGGGAGGGGGGGGGGGTGGGCAAGCGGGAACTATAAGAACATTTTCCCGTATACAGCCTGCACGCGACATAGTAATGATATTTTGCGCGCTCGTCGGCCTTTTGTAGATCCCGTGATAGTGGTTATAAAGAAAAAAAAAAAAAAAAAAAAAAGATGAATATAAATAACACGACGATGAAAAAAACAGAAAAGAATAATAATACTAAGTACGGACGCGTCCAATTTGTATGCGTCTCGCGTGCCGCGCTGTCGCTTGCGCCCCCGTCCCGGCGGCGGCGGCGGCGGCGCAGACACCAAGGTTGCAGCAGCGGTCGTATTACTTGTTACGTATACCCGTGTGGTGCGCATAATGCCCGCCGTCCGAAACAGGCAATAATATTATTATTATTATTATTGTTATTATTGCGTTGTTGTGTTATACGTTGTGGTACGCGATATTAAATCGTTGTCGTAACAAGTCGAGCCTGTCGACGGAATCCCGCAGAAAATCTCCTAGAGACAAGAAGAATAATGTCGCCGGACACGACGACGACGACGACGACGACGACGACGACGACGGCCGGCGGACCGAGTTGGCATCGTCGCCGTCGTAAGAAAATATATAATCATATCTCATATGGGGAACGATAAAATCGAAAATACACGCGTATAATAATAAAATGTACACACTGCCATGTACATTCGTATAATAATATTATGATAAAACGGGCGATTTATGAAATACCGTGGGGGTTTTTTTTTTTGTTCCCACCGACATTATGTCGCTCGTCCACGAGGAAAACTGATATCGTTGACGGAAAGTTATATAATATAATGTATACCTACACGATTTACACAAATCACTACGTGCAGCCCATACTGAGACCTGTACGGACGACGATATTATTGTTATACGTATATTATAATATAGCTCGTTGGCTATATAGTTCTTAAAAAAATAATAAAAAAAAATACACAATGTCTGAGGAGTGAGTATTCTCACTGTTAAAATGTATAAATGTTTTATATTTCTCGCCCAACCAACCGCCCCCTCCCCTCCTGCCCCATCGAAATTTTTTTGTCTTCCGATTTACACGTGTCCGTGTGATTATCAGTTCTCCGATGTCTCAGCCCGGCAATTCTTCAACGGTATTGCGATAATCAGTTAATGAAAATCGATCCATATGAAAAACAAACATAAAATACTAATAATACATCTATCCGGATAATAATATTAACTTGACTAAAATGATCTAGATAATAGATAAAAGACGTTTATCTAGATGAAACAGATATATTTTTCTTAAACAATGATAGAACTTAAAAATTGTCAAACTATAGTGTAATAATATATTTTTTTTTCTCTATTTTTTCTAATAATGATAAGGAAATCTTCCTCAGCACATTCTGTTTATAAAATAATTAAGATTATAATAGATTATTTTAAACATTAACCGGAGTCGTGGGGGACCCTGTACACTGGTGAAATCCTCCCTAAATTTGGCCCGGCAATCGGTATTTAGTTATAATTTTTGTCATATTTTTCGAGCATTATACATACGATTAATATTTTTAGATAACTTACCAATATAATTCAAAATGTATATAGATAAATTTATTTCGATAATTATCGACGCCTGCGAACGAACAAACGCCGGCCGCCGAGTGAATTTAAATAAAATCTAATAAAAACCATTGAAATTATTTATAAGAATCGATAGGTATTCATTCGGTTTACGTTGGTTTCCGATCGTATTAAATCCAATCGACTGTAAAAAAAAAAAAATATATATATATATATATATAAGCTTTCGGTTTAAAGTTAATAGGTGAGTTGAAAAAATCAATTCGTTTTACGACTTCGCGCCGGAACGTTTATATGAAATGAAAACTAAAAAAAAAAAAAAAAAAAAACGAAAACTAAACCGGCGGACTTAATTGTACCTGGCCACCGCCGCCGGGCCACCTGTATTATTATAAACGTTGATTATTTTTCACGACGATGTTAATAGTTTTCGACGGGATTTGCGACGGATCCCGTCGTTTAAGACCGGAACGCTGCCTGTGTTAATATTATTATTTTTTTTTTTATTATTATAACTATACACGGGTTAGTGCGCTGACCCTGGTCATTTTTCGCGTGCGTTTACTGCCGTTGTGCATATTATCGTTCCGTTATCGTTACGCCGTCCATCGTATAAACAGGACCACGTGCGCATTTTTGCGCGTAATAAAATTTTACGTTTATCAGTAGTTTTCGACACCGTGCGGCTTTAATTATTATTTATCGTGGCCGTTGCTGGCCGGCCTGCTATGCGATTTCCTCGTTACCACATCTACGTCCGCGGAGATCTCCGGGCCGATATAAACGAGTTACCGTGTTCTAAATTGCCGTTTACACAATTTGCATGATCCGTTATAATTTCCTACGTAAAATGTAAAAAAAAAAAATAATAAAAAATGTATATTAATACCCTCCACCGCCGGATAGGTTAATCGAATTATTAATACGTTTGTATTTTGTCGGCCGCACGGCCCGGCGTAAAATATACTAACCGCCCGTTTACACCGTGCCGATTCGTGATCTTGAATTTTTTTATTTTTTTTTGTTAAAATTTCGTCATAATAATTGTTGGGTTTTCGCGAGCATTACAAGACGTAACTATAGCCGAATACGATACACGATTGGATAGTATTATACGTAGTGATATTATAGTAAGCGAACGCGCGGATTTCATAAAAATGCACGCCAAGGTCGAATTTCTGATTTTTTTTTTTTTTTCAAGATGAATACCTACCGACGGCGGCTGCGTAGGTATTATAATTCCGAAACTATAATATACGTACAATGCTCTTGTTATAATAATATACGTATATATATATATATACAATCCATTTTAATTAATAGCTGCACAATGCGAGGTCAACGTTTTTTCAAAAATACAAATTCTATCGTCTACAGGGTACGTAACGTTGCTGATTTAGATAAAACCGGAGGGTAATCAGAAAAATGATTAGGGACCGGACACAGTTAGAACCTAACTGGTTCGTGTGCAAAATTTTTAACGCGATATTTTCAAAATGTGACCAATCCTACGTCACAAACTTTCCCTATCCCCTCCCTCATCGCTCTTTTATTTCTAACCAACAATAACCATCATGGTTTCTCAACAACTAAATACGTTGGGTCATCACCTAGGACAACGGCTTGCTCAGTGCATTCTATCGGGTTTTTCTATTTTTCCACAATTCCAGTATTATTCGTCTGAAAACCGTATACCGCACAGGTAAAACTATAAGGCACGATTTTTTTTTTTTTTTTTTTTAATTTTAACTAGTTTTTATTCAATCTGTTGAATACGAACAACTGATGAAATTTAACAAAATAAATAAATAAATAAGAGATGATAGGTTGCAGAGGTCTCCCAGTGGTGGTACTGCAGCATGATACACAATATGTTAGTTAGGATAGCGGGTCACGACACCGCTGCCTTTTGTGTCTTTTGGTTGGATTGTCTGGGATAGTGATAGAAGATAATTCGGAGATTAGGGAATTTTTGTGTTGAACTAAGCGACCGTTAAATCGCTCGTAGTGGTTATTGGTTATTTCAGAAAGATACGGTATTTTAAGGACAGTGTGACGAGTGTGATTTGAGACGTATAATGGGGTTTTAGAAATTGTACGTAGAGTTTTGGATTGATATTTTTAAATGCGGTTGATGTTTGATATTTTGGTTGTGCCCCATTGCTGAACTCCATATGTCCATATGGTTCGCGATTATAAAATTATATTGTGTTTATTTGAATAAACCGTCAATTTTCTACTTCGTCCCGTAATATTTTGATAACTTTCGCTAAATAATAACGTTTGTAAAGGTTTATACATTATATAATATTATTATATTATTATAATAACCCGTTGCGAAATACTGTCGTGTTTTTTTTTTTTTTTTTATACGTAGTACAGAAGTACGTATGACTGGTGTTTGTGTTCTAAACTGCATAAATTAACGTCGAATTGTTAAGTAACGTCAAGTTTATAAGCAAATATGCTTAAATTAATGTGAAAATATATAACTATTGAAAGTGAATAAATTATTATGTATAATATACATTATTCGTATAGAAATTCTATCTATTTAATAGTATCATTATATTTTTTGCTCTATAAGTGATAAATTACCTTTACTCTAGAAGAAATCCATAATGTCTCATAATTTATATAATTTATATATATATAGTCGGTAATGTACGCGCTGAACGAACAACGATAAAATAACCGAAATGGAAATACGCATTATTTTCTATATATTGAAAATGCGATTGGTTTTTGTGTTTCGTGTTCAGTCAGTGTGATGTAAGGTTAGGGGAAACCTAACCGAATCGACGAGGAGAAAAACGTTGGGCAAATTGAAATTCGGTGGGTTATTGATAATGGATTAGAAATAACGCATTGTACACGAATATTCAGCGGTTTAGACCGAGAGAATTAATCGGCCCTCGGGTTTTAATTAATTTTGTCTTCCCATTCGGTAATAATTCCGAGGCGCAATTTTTCTTTTGCAGTAATAAAAATTAAAACAACACGCCTTGGGCGTCCCGATTTTCCCGTGTGCTTTCAATATGATACGAATTATATTAAGTTGCTACCCCGAACTGTGCCCTCTTCGAAGTGGTAATCTTCCGAACTTTTGTGTTCGAAAATCTAGAAAATTTTAAATTTACGTTACCTTCTTCACTCCCTATCATCTTTGTGTCCGCGCACGCTCTCGTATCCGACCCGCAATATGCTCTACAACCACTTTTTCTTCACAGACGCCAGGAACACCGCCGATATCTTATCACAACAATGTCAAATGACAATATTTGTATCCATAAAAAAAAAAAGTACTAAAACGTTTAGAATTTGTTTATATCCAATACCTGTTGCACTCGAAGTCCTGTAACGAATATTGTAGACAGGCACGGGCCCAGAACTTATTTACGGGTGGGAGGGCAATAATGGTCGAAACACCAAGTGAATTCATATGAACAATTCTTAATTTTTGCATATTTTACCAAATCCAACCAATAGGTACTGTTTGAGAGTAATTTTAGTTTTTACACCCCTAATAAGTACTCAAAATTTTTTTTTTTTTTTTACTGTGTATATAATTTGTTAATTCTTAAATTAACGTAGAACTAATTAAACTGGCCAACACAATTAGATTGAAAAATTATTAAAAATCGTTATTGTATTCGCACAACTGTTCGTACGAGTTGACATTATAATATTATAATTGAAATAAAATCAATATATTTATTTAACAAAGTCGGTATAAGTGGATTATTACCGTATTACACCATACCATATCATATTAATTATTTCTACGGTGATTATTACTTAACATCGATTACCAAGTTACCGTCGACAAAATGTAAGTATATAATATTATTACGTGTGCACCGACTACATTGAAAGTTCGCGTAACGTTTGTGATAGCTATTTGTACCCGTACAATTATTTTACGTACTCATTGAAACGATTATCGTGGTGCACGTCAAAGCAGGGAATAGCCCAGTATTAGCCACAGCTGCTTTTAAATTTGTCTTTCAATAGTACGAGCGTAGACTATAGAGAAGCGTACTATAAGACGATACTAGTAAAACAAGAAAAAAAAAAAAAAAATAAACACCCAGAGTCTCCCTTGGACCGGATATTATAAGGAAATGCGACGCCTTCTGTAGTGCAATAACCGCCGGTGCCGGCCTCCGCACGATAGGCGATCGACCGCGGGAAATGTCCAAAAACGACGGGGGGGGGGGGACGTGAAAAAAAAAAAAAAAAAAACAAAAAAAGTAAAAAAAAAAAAAAAAAAAAAAACCCATTTTTACGAAATGACGCCATCGTCACCGGTTTGACGACCTCGCGTAATATTATGCGATTGTCGAGCGTGGGCGCCGGCTTATGGTGGAGGCGACCGCGCGCACGAGACCGTCGAAGATTTTTCGGCCTACGCTGGTGTTTTTTTTATTTTTTTTTTTTTGTTTTCCACAAGTATGTACGACGCACACGAAACACACCACACTTAATACCTACTACTACTTCTATTACTACTACTCCTTTTTTTTTATTATTATTATTCTTTTCTCTCTCTCTCTCTCTCTCTCCGCAATATCGCATTATATCACGCGTGTGTCGGCGGCGGCGGACGTCGTAGGTATAATATTATTATTTAGCGCTAAAACATAATATGACCGTCGTCTTCGCCCACGCTGTTATCGCCTCCGAAAGGTTTTCGTCGGTATTTTTTAAAAAAAAAAAAAAAAAAATTTATATTCGCACACGTGGGCCGTCCCGTCAGCCCGTCCGCATTTATAATATCGTATTCGTTATTCCGGTGGATCGAAAACGCATTTACTACGTACGGGCCAAACTGGTTTCCATATTATTATTATTATTATAATAAAAAAAAAATATTTTCCTCGTTACCGTTCGCCGTGTTCACGACGAAATTAATCGCGTACGATAGTTTTTTTTTATTATTATTATTATTCGTGCCCACTCGAAAATTCGCCCGGACGGTTATAATATATAATTTTTTTTTTTCTCCACACACCGCACGTGTGTGGGTAACACCACCCGACGAGAGTAACGCACGAGATTGTGTTACGCAGCTATAAAAAAAAAAAAGAAAAAAAAAAAAAAAAAAAATGTTACTATATTACCTACAAACTGTGTACGCCGCCGACAACGATAATATTTTATTATTCTATTCGTAAAACACCTCAACCGTTTCGTGTAAAATTCACAGTTTAATTTCGTTACAATTATAACGCAAAATATAGAACAAACGTATTTGTAACTTATTTGTATAATATATTATATTGTATTCGTACGTATTATTGCGCAACGCCGATGCCTTTGTTTTTATTTATTTTGAAAAGAAGAAAAAAAAAAAAACACAAAATTATTCCGTAAAAATTTTCGGTATTTGTAATAAATTACAATCCGTATCGGTTGTGTATATGGTTTTTTTATTATTATTTTGTTTTTTTTTTTTTTTTGTTTATTAGGTAAGAAACCACTCGACCCGTTGTATAATACGCGTACAAACACCCTAGAAATATTCCGTGCTTCGCATAGTATACCCGTAAGTACATATATATATATATTTATTTTTTTTATTTTTTTTTAATATTCTAAACACAATATTAACGGTGTGTATTACGCACTCGAGTATTTGCCGGGCTGGGCGTTTACGAATCGAGCAAATCATAAGTCACGTTAATTTTGCTAATTTTACGTTTAAACACTTGATCCGTAATTGAAGCGGGGCTTAATAACAATACAAGTACCTCCACTAAATTAACTAAACCCGTTTCCTTTTGCAACGCCAACTCAATGAAAATAACGAATTAATTTCGATTTGTTTTACAATCTACTAGCGAGTTAGATATATGATATTTAATATTGCTGGAATAAATTCCCCGTTGTTCCAACATTGACCGTAGTTATTCGCCCGAAAATCGCCTGCTCTAGGCTTAATCGTTTTCACGAAGAAATTCACATAAGAATAAAAAAATAAAAAAAATTACAATTTACTCAGCTCTAGTTAACATGTTAAGTGCGTTTTCGAATGAACTCTCGATTTTGATTTAAAAAAAGGATAAACTTTTGTCGTGTTAATTAATTTCGCATCGCCGAGTTAACGTTATGCGTCGCGCAGCCTACCAATAACGATTTTTGTCAGAACTCGCGGAAAAATGACGATATTGATCGATTTCGTTTTTATTTTATAATAAACCGGCCGTTAGAATATCGCATAACGTCTAAATTAATTAATGGAGTAGTGGATATTTCGAGAGGGTCGTCGTCGTCGTCGTCGTCGTCGGCCTGTTTAGGAGGCGCGTTTAATAGTTTTGTTATAATGTTGTTACACACAAAAAAAAGACGAAAAAAAATTAAGCTCGTATACTCGACGATGACAATGACGGATGGACGCTGTTTTCTGAAGGATAACCGATGGTACGGGTACACTTTTCTGACGGCTCCGCAACGACTTCGAAAATAATAATTGTCGGACGCGGGACGCGTTGGATACTATTGGATTTTTTTATTTCGTATCGTATTTTTTTTTCGTTCAAGAAGACTGCGACCGGACGACAGAACAGAGACGTTAAACAAACAACAATTCAAAACGATATAATATTTTTTACAATTACTTTTGGTTACGTTAATATGATATGCATGCATAATGATAGTAACGGAACTTTCGATTAATTGACAAGCAATAAACAAAGTAAAAAAAAAAAAAAAAACGAAAGTCTGTGTAAATAAATACGTTTTTTTTTTTTATTTTCCGAATCATTGTTAGTAATAATAAACCTACTCGTTTCCGCTACAAATGACGCAATGTTCGATTCTTATCAAGGTGAAAGGGATTCGACTTCCTGACGACTAGTCTGGGAATTGAACTGCCTCGGCCACGAAAGATATCCGAGTATCGTGGGGTTACTATTGCGATAACGGAGATTTTCGCCTTTGTACTACGTCACTTTCACGTTTCGAATATTTTATACGTAAAAAAAAAAAAATAAAAAATAAAATAAAAATATACATATATACGAGGTGCGACAATAAAATAACGAGACTTTCTAAATATAACCTAACCTATATTAACGTTATCTATAAAACAATTATTGAAATATGATTAGAAAACACTTATCTAAAAGTACTATGAACACTGATGGCATTGATTCATTTTCTTACACGTTAGTAGCCTTGTTATTAGTGCGAGTTCGACTATACTGCCGAAAAATGTTAGATATAAAAATCGAACAACATGTGTTAACATTAAATTTCTTGTTAAATTAAAAAAAACTGCCGCGGAATCGTTTCGTATGTTATGTGAAGTTTATGGTGAAGAATGTTTATCAAGAGCTCGTGTTTTTGAATGGCACAAACGGTTTTGTAGTGGAAGGGAGGACGTCGAAGACGATGATCGTTCTGGACGTCCTACCACGTCTTCAACAAACGAAAACGTTGAAAAAATCGACAAAATTAATTAATCAATATTATTATAAAGAGGTATTAATTAAATTAAGAGAACGTGTCAGAATGAAACGACCAGATCTATGGAAAAATGGCTGGGTTCTTCACCAAGACAATGCTCCAGCTCACAGTGCATTTTCAATTCAACGTTTTTTAACTGAAAAAAAAATTTCTGTACTTCAACATGCCCCGTACTCGCCAGACCTTGCATCTTGTGACTTCTTCTTATTTCCTTCTTATTTCTTTTCCCATTTTCAAACAGTTGATGACGTAAAAATAAAAACGGCAGAACTTCTAAAAGAGCTGAATGAAAGCAATTGGCAACACTGTTTTCAAGAATGGCAGCGACGTATGCAACAGTGTATTGATGCTGAGGGAAGGCACTTTGAAGGTGATAATCATTAAATTATAACATTTTTAAAATAAACAACTTTTATTCAAAAAGTCTCGTTATTTTATTGTCGCACCTCGTATATACCCGCTAATAGCTGCTATCGCGAATCGCCGATTTAATGCAAATGCCGTTCTGTGTAACCCTATCGACATTAAAATAACCACTCCGCGGTTCCGTTAAAATATATCCCCGCCGTCGAATTCCCCGACGATATAATCATTTTTTTTTTTTTTTTTTTTTACTTCTTTAAATCGCGAGAGCACTCGGTAAAAATATGTAAATACAAACGAAAGTCTGGTATAGGTAGGTATTTTTTTTGCTCTCCGTCGATATAACTGCAATACCGTCGCGCGTCGTGCCGTGTCGTGTACACCCGAGTTGTTATATAATAAACATATTTTATAATTTTTTTTTTTTTTTTTTTGTTCACGTTCGGTTTTATCGGCATGGGCGACGCCTATCGTACAAGTACACCGCGTCTACAAGACGTAGGCACCGGAATTATTTATTCCCGAGCGAAATCCCCAGAATTGTACACACCGGAGACTGGAACATTAATGATTTTATCGGTTCCGTTCTTAAAAAAAATAAAAAAAAAATCGGTTTTATAAAATTATAAAATAGGGGTTCCGGTCAAGACCGGTTCTTAAAAATGCTTAGTTTCAATTTGTTTATTAGGCATTTTTTTTTTTTTTTTTTTTTTTTTTTTACCAACAAATAACAAAATAAATATTTGGTGACAATAATAAAAACCATTATCTTATTATTAGTATTTACTATATATTATGTTGAATTTTTTTTAAAAAAAAAGTGGGAAAGTCAATACACTATTTGAATAGTGTACCGTGGTATAAATTAAGACGGTTTTTTTTACTCTATAATGTATGTGTGAGTTTTAAAAAAATAGTATAACGTGATGGTACCGAATCACGCGTTTAACATTGATCGTCCTTATTTTCAAAAAAAAAACCCCTTACTCTAGGTCAAATAATTTGCACTATATGACAATAACAGCAGAGAAACCTAAAAATAATCAATAAAATCGTCTAGTTTACACAACTCGGTAATAAAACAATTGAATTTGAACGTATTAATTTGTTATATTTGTCCTGCGTTTCGAAAAACCGGCACGACTTCAAACGCCGTCGTATTCGGACGATTCGGCGTGAAAAAAAAAAAATGATAACTAAATGTTTACCCCCTGGTTCTTATGGGCGGTTTTTGTTTTTTTTTTTCTGTCCGGGACTTTTGTAACCTTGATTTGTGACGGTAAAAAAGCGACGTAATAACTGTTTGTTGTACACCGTTGGAAACGGACCGTTTTGCCCCAGAGATTTACAACGCGAAAATCTGACGGCCGTTCAAGGCCGACAAACATTCATAATAATAAAATAATATATATATATATATATATTATTATTTTTTTTTTTTTTAAACCCATTCATACGGTAAAAAAAAAAAAAAAACATATCTGCGCCCGTATAATACACACATATGAATTCATAATGTATATGTGTGTGCGCGTGTATTATCTTCATCCTTTTGTTTCACTTTCACTTTTTATTCCCTACGAGTCCGGCCGCTCTACGGCTAATTGCAGCGACCTACTTATGCAACACGCGGCCGTTCTTCCTCGGCGTACCACCCGAGAATAAACGACGTTTGCCTACTATATTTACGTTTTTTTTTTTTTTTTTTTTATTACTATTATATGCACAGGCCTAAATGCATATTACATTTATAACGAGTATAATAATAATAATACGGGCAAACAGATTAATAGCCAACTAAATATTGTTCGCTTCCGCGGTAATTTCCGAGAGAGAGAGAAAAAAAAAACAATACCTTTCCGTTGTTACGAGTAAACGGACGGTTAATCCATAGCTGCTCGTAAAGCTGGGCGTTAACGACGGGTCGGATGTTAAAATCGAGTAATAAAAAATAAAAATCTAAATCAAAATGATTTCAATCGCCGTGTCATCTATCGGAATACACCTACATTATATGCAAATTGTACCGAATAGTCGGATAAAACTTTTAAAAAAACATTCTCGGATTCTTAAATCATTTTCAAAATTTGATTTTTTCAATTACAAAAAAAAAGCGGAACAGTCGTTATCAAGTAAACTTCGTGACGAATTCGAACGTGTTTCCAAACGTTTTATCCGATAAACTAGGCTAGTCGGCACAATTGGATATAAATTTATACACAAATACTCTTAAATGAGAATCGGGCGGTAGATAAATGGAGAAATCACATCATTAAAATGTAAATGTTTCGAATGTCGCGAAACTGAAGAAAATTAGGAAAACCGTGCCAA
Source organism: Tuberolachnus salignus (assembly GCA_956483605.1). Classification (NCBI taxonomy): domain Eukaryota; kingdom Metazoa; phylum Arthropoda; class Insecta; order Hemiptera; family Aphididae; genus Tuberolachnus; species Tuberolachnus salignus. The sequence continues at coordinate 16,284,363 of OY101437.1, forward strand.
TCCTTTTAATACACATTGATATTTAATTACTGAGCGTGTGTGTTGTTTTACAAAAAAAAAAAAAAATATTTTAACAACTTTTCTGCCAGACATTCGGACCATCAGAGTTGGTTTCCGAATGTATATTTTGTCTAGTTAGTGCGCTGAAAAGGTCATTTTTTTTTTATATTCCTTGTAGTTTTCTTAATAATTGGGAAGAATTACACAATTACGATTTTTATTATTTTCAATTTCGGTTTTTTTTTTTTTTTTTTAGTTTGGTTAAAAATAATCGTAGAGAGCTAAAATACATATATTAGGCCCTTTGTAGATGTGGTAAAATTGTTAAATATTTTTTAGCTATTTTAAGCGATTTTAAATTGTCGAGTATTTTTAGTTTTTGTTTGGTATTATGTGTACGAAATTTATTTTAACAGAGAGTTTATTAAACGTTTTACTTAATGGTGAAAAAGAAAAAAAACCAAGCAAAATGCAATTCTTTTATTATTTTTTTTTTTTTATAACCGTTTAATGTTAAAACTGATGAAAATCGTATAAATCGTATAAATTTTAATTTTGTGCACATGCTTTTTTTTTTTTTTTTTTGTAGATATAACTTTCTTGGCTCCATATAAATGTTTAACAATTCGAGACGGACAAACGTGGACAATTGCAATTAATTTTGTAGTTACAAATTAATACAGTATTAAATTTAAATTTATCAAAACATTTTTAACTAAATATTGAATCAGAATCATTTTTCGTTAGTAATACAGATAATCGTTAAATACAGATATACATTAAGTTCTAAATTCAACCTCTATATCCTACTCACCCAATTTCACATCTATACAACAGTCACCACCATGAGCAATGTCTTTTTTTTTATTTTGATTCCGCAGAGTGGAGTCTGGAAGCTATATGAGATTTTTTTTTTTCGCTTTAGAAAATACATTTTCGATTATCTAGTTTTAATAATGCCGCAAATCGTTCACACTTTAAAATAAGCGGATTTTCTCCTAGTCGTAATTGAATGATTTTTCTAGATAATTTAAAAAAAAAAAAAAAAAACACCGTAACAAGAGTATTGTCATTTTTATTTGTATTATTTTTTTTTTTTTTTTTTATTATTGATTTCGGATTTCCCTTGGTTATATACGGAAGAAAATAAAGAACTAAAAGTTATCGAGAAAAAAAACGTGATAAAATAAAGATTGTTATTGTTTTTTTCTTGCCATACCGTAGCTTTAAGCACTGCTTAAAGTATTATAAATTGAAACCCATTTCCCACTTTACCGCCTAAATTAGTGCGAAAGAATGTCTGGAATTTTCAAATCGACTATTAATATCTATAGAAATTAATAATAAAAAAACTTAAAAAAATGAATAAGAAAACCCGACGCGCTAATACGTCAAGTTAACTTTCTACAAAATTATACGCAAATTAAAGTTAAACAAAGCAAAACTTTTCGGGACATCGTGTCGTTTCATTTTCGTCCAAAATTATTGACGGTTTTACAGTAGGAATTATAATTTTCCGCTCGAGTATTCTCAAAGTGTCGAGTTACTTCGTTCAATAAAAACATCAATTATTTTAAACTCGACCCGATTAAAAATCGTTTGACTATCTAATTAAAGTCATAGAGTTAAACGTTAGGAATTCGGTCAACCTTGTGAATTGCACAATCAGGATGTGGCCGTGTTTACCGTATTATAATATGTACACAATGTCATAATATAATAATCGTAATTGTTGTTATACCATAAGAATGCGCGATTGATTGCATATAGGTACCGGGGGAATTACGAACAACGCGGTAAAAATGTTGCATTTGCCGTTTAACGATAATAACAATAAATATAATTGTAAGAGGTTATATATATATAAAAAAGAAAAAAAAACAAGGTAAATGTTTCTCGATTTTAATAAAGTGCGGTGAAAAAACTTTGGGTTTCTCCGGGCAACATTAACGCCTCAAGCGGTTGTCTGCGTGAGCGTTTCCGAACATGGAAACCTTGTGCCGAAAAACCGTTTTATCTCGGCACGTGTATGATTTAGCGTAAAACATTTTATACGACGAAAATTAAACAATACACATTTATCTAGGGAACATCACACTCATTCGGTTAATCAATAGATTTATTAAAAAAAAACAATGGCATTTTTCATTGCGAAGAAGGCCACCTTTTTAATCTCGGAAATCTATCATCTAGTCCAGGGGTCGGCAACCTTTTTACCTACACGGGCCATAATTCGTTTCAGTTTTTTATGGAGGGCCGCATACAAAATTAAAATATTAAAAAATATAATTTTAACATATAATACTAATATATTTACAGATAGCAACAAACATATTATGTGTTTAATATTGCGGTTGTCCTTATTGACTAATTTTTAATTAAATACATTAGTACAGAAAATTTAAAAGTTTAAAAATAATTATTAATTAATTCTTGAATGCATTTTAGTATACAAATATTAAGTTACTAGTGTGATTTTTGAGGTTGAATTTTTCCTGCTAATTCGATTATATCCGCTTTTATATTGGATGTTGATATCCTTAAAACAGCATCCAAGTGTTCGTCGCCTAATCGCGAACAATATTTATTTTTTCGAAATTTAAGAATTGAAAATGTCTGCTCACAAATATATGTGCTACCGAAAGCAGTAATCATTTTTTTTAAATATTATTTATATATTTTATAACAATTTAAGCATTAAGTTGTTATAAAATTTATGTAGCTTAAGCCGCAGCAAAAAGTTCCGAGGGCCGCATGCGGGTTGCCGGTGCCTGATATAGTCAATTTGAATGGTACCCCTACTTTTAGATTTCGAGCCAAGTGAAAAATGTATTAGTTTAACTGACAAATGTACAGCGTTTTTTTTTTTGTTGTTGTTGTGCCGGTAAACAACTATTCGACCAGAAAGCGATTGGATATCGTTTAACTAAATTTTGTCTATTTGGCGCGTTGAAGTTTTAATTTTTCGTGTTCTGAATAATTGGTAAAAACCGGAATATTTACGGAATAACTGATTACCGTAAATCGCCGAAAAAGTCCGGGCAGGTGCCATTCGTCGGTTAATAAAATTCAGATTTCATCGGTCAGCGTTCGTATTTTTTGTCGGTTTATCGGTCGATCTTACGGTTTGTGTTTTTTTTTTTTTTTTTGCCACCGTTCAGCTGTTATTATCCCGCAACTATCCCGGATAATATATTAACGGACGTGCATTATTCATGCTATTGCATATTATGACCGGTACAATATCGCCGTAATAATATCACCGCCGTCATCGACTCTCGGCGTCGGTCGTTTTGCAGTCGCGTGTTGGCGTTTAGTGATGATGGGTTTTTTTTTCCCCCATTCTTTTTAATAATAATATAAACGGCGTCGATAAAATTTATTGCGTAACTATTGTTTTTTTTTTTTCATTATTTCCCCCTCCCACCCTCTCGCCGCCGGTGCGTCCACCTACTTTATGCTCGTACCTATATTTAATTCCGGACACTCGAGCGAACGGCGTGTGGGAACGCCGTCGCCGCCGTACCGTTGCCCTCGACGGCAAAAAAAAAAAAACCACGCCTGGACCGGCCTCGAACGGACGCGACCCGACCAGATGGCCGCGCGCGCGCTAGAGGGTCTCCCCGGCGGACACGAATAATAATAATTATTATATTGGGTAATAAATGTATACGTGTACGTCGATTCGCCGGCAAGTAAAATTTAGAATATTAATTTTGCAAAATATATATATATATATATATATATATATATATATATATATCACGGACCGCGCGTTTAGAGAGGAAACGTCGTCGCGGAGCATAAACCGAACGGAGACCGTGGTCCAAGACGTTGTTCGCTGACAACAATGACTATCTAAATACGATAAATTTCGGATAATTCTGAAAAATATTTATCTAGATAAACGATAAAATTACGTAGTTATTGTTATCTAGACGTGCAAAAAAAAAAAAATTATTTAGCTTTAAGCTTTTTAAGGGGTTCACAATGTGTAAAACCTGCGAAATAGAACAAAATAAACATTTTTATCTTTTATGTAAAGTGTCCATTTGATTATGAATTATGTTTTTTTTTTTTTTTTTATCTTTCATAATAAAGTCATCATGATTTATTTATTTATTGATCATTGATTTACTTAACAACAAATATTACATTGCATCACTAATCACAATACATATTTAATACCCCTACATATATTATATACAAGTTGGATATAATGAATACATTTTTTTTTTTTTTTTTAATACAATTGAAATACACAATCTGTACAACGTAGCATAATAAGTATATATGATATTATAATTTAGAAAAAAAAAAAAAACATGAATATCATGAATTAAGAAATCACCCATTGTTGACACTTGGCTAATGAATAAATTTGAATAAAACATTTTAAATATTTTAACAGTCATAGAAAAACGAAAAAAATCTAGTGGAATTATTTATTCGATTATCTACAGATTTATTTATATAGATAAAATAAAAGATTTTTATCTATAATTTGATATAATTATCGTTATTCAAACATTTAGTCAAAATTAATGATTATTTTTGTTATTTCTTCCACGATTATAACTGATATATGTGGTAGGCATCAACTACAAAATAGTAATAGTTAAAAATAAGGTAAATGATAATGTTCAATGTGTAACCACAAATTTGTATACAAATCCAATTGAGTTTGATTGAGTTAATATCGAGTTAATCCAATATTTTGTTTATTTTGTTCCAAGAGTATAAAAAAGAATAACACAGTCGAAGTATTGCTATAAATATTGAATGTTGTTAACGTTATTTTTGTTTGCCAAAAAAAAAAAAAAAAAACATTATTACAAATTTTAACCTCGTCGATTTTTACATTATTTATTTTTGTGCATTTTAACGTTTAACGATTCAAATTTATTTCTTGTTAAATTTTAACTAATTGCTTTTTTAGTTTTTTCGACTTTTATCCATAGTTTATTGTATCCAAATGATTTCCATTAGCATGCCGTATAACTTGAAAATATACGGAACAGAACAAATTTCAAATAAAAACCGTGACACCGGACCGCGTGGCCCGCACAAACATTTCGAATTTGCGGCATTCCCGTTTTCACACCGTACTAGTTTCTGTATAATAATAAATTGTTTTTTTTTTCGCCCAAGTGAGATGTTTTTTTTTTTTTTGTTTTTCGATTCAAATTCATTTCTTTATCGAAATTATTAAAATAACAATAACGCATACCGTTATCGGTTATCGTAAAAAATAAATACGATATTTACGTGAACAAATGCACAGCAGGCAAACGATTTTCTGTGTCACTGCGAATAATCTAAAATATTAAAAAAAAAAAAAAAAAACAATGACACGGCCGTATCATCATATATATAATTTGGTCCATTTTTATTAATAAAAAAAAAAAAAAAAATGGTTTGTGAGAAAAAAACACATCCTAGTAAAACTACTACTAGTTTTATCGCCATATTCAGAATCTTGAAAAAAAAAAAAAATCGTTTATTATTATTATTATTTTTTTTTTTTTTCATGATTTCCGATAGAATAAACAATATAACGTTTTTATATTTTTTCACTAAGGGATATAATAATAATAATAATATACTGTTATAATTTTTATATATTATCCCTTAATGAAAAAAATACACAAACGTTGTAATATTAATTTTAGTGAAAATCAGGACAAACAAATAACAATAAACAATTTATTTTTCCCAATTTCGAGTGTGTCGAAGAATCTAGTAGTTTTACTAGGATGTTATTTCATCGTATCTTAAAATATGCGAATTTTTCGGCCGGCGATACTTTAGATACGATACATTTTTCTAGACTGTCGAACATTTTTTTCTACAAAATTTAAAAAAAAATACCATACTTTCGTTATATTTTCTTTGATTACCGGGTTACCTTAGCTACACGGGGAAAACACGATAATTTATACTATAACTTTATAGTTTACCGATCTACATTGTGAATCGTTTTTTGATTGCAATAATATATCTTTGTATTTATTAGATAATTTAATCATCAGACATAAAAAATCTTTTCAACTTGTCCAGGCTACGACAGTAGCCTACCCATGGCGTGAAATTGTTTGTACTATAATCATTTTTATAATAATTTAACCGTAAAATCAAAATGTAATAAATTATAACCGCAACAATAATGTTATGTATGAATTGTAATGAATAGTAAATTACGTAAAGTTCATTATATTTTTGTTATTGCGGTATTACCAAACAAATAACAACAAAATGATAATATTTCAATCGTTTCGACGTCACAATTTGAATAAATATAATTTACAATAATTGTGAATTTTTCCGTTTTAATTCGAATCTTATTTTTAACGCGTCGCGTACGTTAAATCATATTTTATTTCGTTACCCGGGTTGATCGCGAACGCAATAACATACACGAGTATTGGCAGTAAATTGTTTTATTATTTTTATGTTATATTTAATCTACTCGGATCAGAAATCGGAGTGTAATAGCGCGAGTTGATTCTGTGCACGTATCAATAGGTAACTAACTATAGGACAGCTAGCGCTGTTAGTTCACGTTCACGCCGCCAGGGCCGCGGGGCCCGTAACGGCGATTTAAACGCACTCAATATTTTTCAATCGTTCGACACCATAATTGTGAGTTGTAGTTTATCATAATTTTGTACGGCTTTGCCGATTAAACAAAATTGATCTCTATTGCTTATTCGGAGAGCATTGTGCAATGGATGTGGGCTGTATGATAAAAATGACGAGAGAAAAAAAAGAAGACGATTTATAACGGGGCGCGCGTAAATTAATTTGTAGGCGATTATTTACGTCTGGCGGTTTTTAACGTTATTATTTATCGCCGACAGACGATTCGATTCGATCGCCGAAAACCGAAAGTGGTCAAACTCGATTGCCGTTCGATTGACACAACAAACGGGCCGCTTTCGTAAAAACAAACCCCGCAACCCGTTTCCGAACCGGAGGAGAGAATTTGGTTGTATTGAACGAGAACGGCATTTTTCCTCTCGATAAATGTATAAACGATGCGGATTTAGAACAAAATTAAACGGACGGGCGTAATAACCGATCGGTTTTTATTATTTTTACATATTGTTGTTAACGAAATAATTACACACCGATTAGTCCAACTCGGACAATCGGGGTATCATTGTTTATTGACAATCGCCCGTCGAAGTTTTAACGCCAAAGCGTAAGCGTGAACATTTTTTTTTTTTTTTTAACGTTAGCGACAATTCATAAATTATAGGAAAATATATGACCGAAATTACGTTTTTTTTTTTTTTTTTTTTTTTTTTGGCTATCCCGGACAATATGGAAATCTGCGCTTACGCCCGTTTAGCATTTACCCGTCTAACTAATATCATAGGTAAACGCCAGTGGGCGGATTGACATTTAAACTTACCTTAACGTCATTTTTTGTCTGTTGTTGTTATCACGCGGCTAAATGAAATTTAATATTGGTGGTAACTTATTGATTTCCTTGTCATGTAACGATGGTTGTCCCGCGCCGGCCGTTTTTTTATCCTCCTCGACGCCTCCCGGTGAACTTGATTAATGGGGAAATTCTTCCCCATTGAAATTCTTTCAGTTTTCTGCTAGCCACAGCCACACAAACGACATTATCCCGTCCCGCCGTCTGGTATGTAAACTTGACGAGGATTAAAAAAAAAAAAAAAAAAAAAAAAAAAAAAAAAACAAAAAATTGATTAACCCGCCCAGCCTTACAAATTCCAATATATATCCGACACAACATGCGCCGGTGCAAATCACATAATATCTTTATTTCGGTGTGAATAATTATATTCCCGATTATTGACTCCTGATTTAATATATATATATATATATACGGAATCCGCGCGACAACAACAAAAAAAAAAAAAAAAATAAAATACATTTATAATATTATTATTATATCATTGGCACAGGCCGACTTTCTCACGGTCCGTCGGTCGCGTCGGTGGCACACGTAGGTATACATAAGGCGTATAACAAAGGCGACGAGGGGAGACACGGTGTGCGTCCGAACGCATTTTTACGTGGCTATTTAAATTCTCCTAGAAGTTTTTTTTTATTTTTTTTTTTTTCGTTATAATTTTTAGAGAAAAAACTACGAAAAAAAAAAAAAAAAAAAAAACGTATAAGGAAAGAATGCATCTTTCCGTTGTCGTCATTGTCGTATACCGTTGGAATACACATACACACACATATATATCTATATATATATATATATTACAAATGAGCTGTGGATCGAGCGACGTAACAAAACGTCGTTATAAAATTTTATTCGTTATTCCACGAGGACTCAAATAGATTATCAATAAAATATTTATTGTATTAGTGTAACCGTGTAACTTATAGCCGTACAATTCGCGTATTGTAATAATATTCTACGTAGGTACCCGCATATTGTATTAATATTTATGGTCTTCTAGGTTCACGGAAACGGCACTTAAATTCAATTTTTCTCATACGAAATGGTAGCAGTGTAGGTACACGCCCCGATGAATAATACCCGGGGTATACTGCGATCCGCGTACCTTATTTAAAATAAAAAAAAAAAAAATAAATACGTAATCGCTATAAAATATATTTTATCCGCAGAGGAACGTATGTCGAATACCTATTTTATACATGTTTATCGCGTATTCGGACACGAGGAATCGTTGCTCGTTACGTTTCAAAGTGAAAATAATTCATTTCTCGCCCCCTATATCCGCGCGTGTATACGCCAGAAAAAAAGAACAAACAACAAACCGTTGTTTCATTTTTACCGCTGGTTTGTTTTTAATAACCCGACCTAACGCGAAAATTATACAATAATTTAGTTTATATCTCGACGATGTAGAACTCCGTCCTCGTTGATTAGATGGCCTATAAGATAAATGGTTTCCAACCGGGGGACCGTTTTCTATCGGTTACATACGGTGCCGCAACCGAGGTGTGTGTCCGGACATCCATCCCGAACCGTAATTACGGAAATTTAAAATTGTTTTTATTTTTCTTTAAGCATATATTCTACAAAAAAATAATAAAAAAATTATTTACCACGACATTTGACAATTTGTCACGAATTGCTTATGTTAGATTTCCCACTGTACGATATGCGGTGTTCAGTCTATCGAACGACAGTGGCGTCCAAACAAATAACCAACGGGGAGACAATAAGTTTCACGGTTGTAATAAGGCGGACACCTCTTTCGAAAAAATCCTAGTTGTGCCACTGGTTGCATGTTATGTGGACGGGCGACGGTATTTCGCGAATTTTACAATGCTGGAAAAGGACTTGTAGCATTTGCAAATTTGTTTAACAAAATCAGAAAAAAAAAATATAATAATAATGACAGAATAAGAAACAAATACATTCTATGCTCAAACAAAGCTAAATTTCTGATTTTATTTTGCATACAAACGCATATTTTGAGGTGAGTTTAGGACGTATTTCTTCCATTTTATATTTTTGGAGAAATATTTAATACAATTAATAATTATCTCAATATTTTCTCCATCGACGATTTGATTTCATTTGATAATACAACCGAAATTGTGGAATTGAAATTAATTTTTATTTTTATCATTTAATATGGTCGTGGACGCATGTTTTTCATAGAAACACCTGAGGATCGCCGATTATATTTTAGAAAAATGTATTAAGTTTATCTATAAACACGTTGTCTATATCATATAATTTCAAATAGGACGACAACGGTTCCGTAAACGATAACAAACAATTCGAGTATATTTTTAGTGCATATTATAGAGTTTTTAAGTGCACGAGTGCTTGCATATTTAGTGCTTGTTTAGAGCAACAAGTCTTCGTACTACTCATAGTTAATATACTGTGTAGTCGAAAAACGGTAAGACATTTGAAACGCTGACGAGAGATGATATCCGCTGTTCTTCCTATACAGACTATCCAGTATTACCTATAGTTAAAAAGTTAATTTTTTTTTTTTTTTTTGAAACTTATGTTCACATTATTTTGCGATTTCGACGTTTTAACTGGACGAGATAAATTCATTTCCCGTTGACTTTAAACTTTCGACCGAAGGAATTTCGTTTATTTCGCTTGGGTTAATCGAAAAAGTTATTATTCGCTCGTTTTTATTAAGCCAATAACCCACGGGGTTCCCGTTATGTCGTTTCGTCCTTATTACACCTACAATGGGATAACTGAACAGCGTCCGTGTATATAGTCAATGGCCGTCGGTTTCCGAATCCGACGATTACAACTATGAATTTGTTGCGTAAGCTCAAATCGCGTGCTCGATATCGATATCGAGGGCATTTCGATAAGAATTTCGATAATCAATGAGCACGTCGTATTCGGAGAGCGGCGCTACAGCGTCTGGGCGATTCTCGTATCGCTTGCGGCTCGATACGTACCTCCTATCGGCACACGGGCGTTTCCAAACGAGAAAATCAACAATCTTTATTCCGATATCGGCCCGAGACGGTTTGCAGTTTGCAATTACGTTGTTAATGTATATGAATGCGTGCGCAATAATTATACAAGCCACGGCGAATAACACGGGGTGGGGTTTTTTTTTTTTTTTTTTTTTGCAACAGAGTGCTGCTGCGGGTTGGCGCGATAAAAAAAAAAAAAAAAAAAAAAACCCACGAGCGTCGGTCGCTAATATATGTTATTTTTTTTACGCGCGTATACCGCGTGTACCTGTACGCGTTAGTCTTGTCGGTGTCGATCTAAATATACGCGCCATGTAATAACTGTCGGGAACGAAAAAAAAATAAATAAAAGATCGCGGTCGCAGTGGAGGGAAACTCTCGGGCAAATCCCGCGACGCCTACGGGTTTTGCATAATGGAAACGGGCACTGTTCGCGTACTTAAAAAGAAGAAAAAAAAAAAAAAAACTACACAAACATACACTCGAAAACACTCGAGGCGTGGCACATATTTACAATAATGTCCGCGCGCGCAACAACAACAAGGTCGATATACTCTCCGCAAACGGTCGTCTGGTCGCGGGTTCGCCGACTTCCTGGCGCGGAGATCGCGTCCACCGGAGCTAATTATACAAAAAACTGAGGAAAAAAAAAAAAAACAATACTAATTTACAATAACGATATACCCGATCCGACACTGTGTTTAACGAGGTGTGATAAAAAAAAATACCGATAATGAAATTATATCCACGCTAAAAATTAACGTATCGGAAATATACACATATCAAAAAAAAAAAAAAAAAAATTGAAAAAGCACTCTATCACGTTATTCAAACCACGAGTTAATATTATCATTTAGTAATGAACGATAATTCGTTGAAGTCATACGCTTTTGTTGTTGCTGCCGTTTTGTGAAGATCAAAAGAATCATCGAATTGAAAAAGTTTGTCAAAGTATGATTGAACAAACACAAAACGACCCGGGGGGATTCATTAAAAATCCTATAACTGGTGATGAATCTTGGGTCTATGGTTATGACATAGAAACCAAACGACAGTCGTCACAATGGGAATCAGTAACATCACCAAAACCCAAAACAGCCCGACAAGTTCGTTCTAACGAGAAGACCATGTTGATTACTTTTTTCGATATTAAAGGTCTTAAAACAATTTGAATTCGTTCCAACTAGTCAAACGACAAATCAGACTTATAACAAAGAAAATTTAATACAATTACGAGAAAGAATCCGAAAGAAACGTTCAGGACGGTTTTAGAATCGATCGTGGATGTTGCACCACGACATCGCGCCTGCTCATTGTGCCTTATTAATCCGTGAATTTCTAGTTAATAAACAAACTCCATTTGTACCTTACCCTGCTTACTCACCGAACTTTGTCCCTTATGATTTTTTTTTAATTTCCAAAATTTAAAACTGACCTCAAAGGACAACGATTTGACGATATCGAAACAATAACTAAAAAAATGCAGTGGATCAACTCTAATTAAAGTCGGTGACTTCCAACATCGGGACAAAAAGTGCCGAGAGAAATGGGATAATTACATAACATTAGGCGGTGAATACATTGAAGGTGACTAATATTTAAAAAAATTGATTTGTTTATTTAAGTTTTTAAATAAAAAAAAAATCCCTGTATTTTTTGATCACACCAAGTATATTTTACTAGCTGTCCCGTACGGCACTGCCCGTGCCAGTATCAAACGAAAAATAATTTTTATTCAATTACGACATCCTACAACGGCTCCGTCAGATCTTCAAAGGAATCTTAATCTCATGTCAGAGTCGTATGGTAAATTACGAGTTACAATAATTCGATACAAACAATGTTCACGCATAAACGAGGTTTATGTCCTATTATTGCTTTGGATAACGTATTAATTCGTACTTTTAATACTTGGGACTCAACCTTGGAAAACGTCTTACTTGAAATTTTCGTACTAGAACTAAAAGACTTGTTCTAAATGAGTGTGCTCGGTCCTATTCCAATCAGAAATAACGGCATTAGTTAAAAACCAAACTCTTGGTTTTTAATACTCTCCTTAAACCAATATTGACGTACGGGCTGGAGCTCTGGGGCGCAGCCAAAATATCGAACATAGATAAAATCCAAACGTTCCAAGATACCTCACTGCGACGTATCACTAATGCCCACCTCGTATGTTTCTAACCCGGCTCTTCATTAAGAACTAGCCGTGCAAACTGTTTTTGAAAAAGCACACACACACACACAATATGTCCGTTTTCATAAGAGACTACACAATCTTCCCAATCCCCAAGTTAAGGACGTTAACTCCACCTCTATTCTAACTCTGCCGGGAAATCCTAGTCGCAGGCTTAAAAGGAAGTGGTGTCGTGACCTTTTACAAAATCTAATCAACATTTTCCTTTAAAACAATTAATCAAGTTGATCTTTCTGTTTTTTGTAGTATACGGTCACCAAGCTCCAAGTATTAGCTTTTGTTATCGGTGTCGCTAAGCGAACTGTAATCAACAATAATATATTCCACAATGCCAAAAACCCTGTGTAAGCTAACATTTACAGGATGAAATGTAGCCTGTGTTCTTCCTCAGAATGCGATATATCTCCTTGCCAAACGTTATCGAAATCTGTTTAGCGGTTTAGGAGTCCATTAGTCACGAACTGACAACCATTCCTTTTTTATATTATATTTATATAGAATTGGGTGTGTTTTAGTGACTCGAGATCGAGTCGGGTGGAATACTCCCGAGTAAACACAAAAATGAAACAAAATCGCAGACGGTTACCGATCGGTTAACGAAACGGGAAAACGAAACAATAAACGTAAATGTCGCTATCGTTAAACTTTAATATCAAATTATAAGAGTCATTTTTTGTAAACTCAAACCATACCATTTATTACCCAGTCGTTACGTTTATTAATATTTTTATTTGTATTAAAACACTAGAGTACAGTAGAAGTCAAGTCGAGTGCTCGGAGTTTACGAGTAAAAAAAAACAAAAAAAAAAAACAATTTGTCGATGGTATATATGTAAATGTATGTATGCAAGTATTTCCATCGGCCGGGAAATATTAAATGTATCTTTATGACATTTTATCTCTTTTAAAAACGCGACTTTCGTCCCCGCGACGACTGAATTATACTCGCTTACTTAAACGACTCAAATAATCGCCAAGGAAATCCGTAAATCTAAAATACTGGAGGTCACTCGATTGGACATAAAATTTAGTTTACGAACGTCTCGTGGCCCGAGGCGAGCATTAAAATTTTGAATATTATTTTCAAGTATCGATGAAAACGCGGACAATCGGCGTCGGTCCATCGACGAGATGCGTGAATCACACGATAATATTATTATTACGTAAAAAAAATAAAACGTGCTTTTCGGTGCTTTATATACGGCTCTGGCGGCGCCAGCGGCAAACTTTCACCTTTTCCATTCGCGCCATTCTTCATCTCTCGTACCCGTACATAAATTATTATCCGTCCTGGGCGACGGTATAACTGTGCGCCGGTATCGCGGTGTCATAATGGGTTTACCGGACGATAAAACATAACCGATTTCAATGGATATAACTGTCGTATTGAACTACGACGGTGCCATAAATAACTGTTATTGCAAAACTACGAAAGAAAAGAGAAGAAGAAGAAGAAGAAAAAAAAGACGGGACGCATGAAATAATTTCGTTTTAACTAACGATAAACGATTCCGGGCGATTTTCTCTGATGAATTTCAATTGGGCGTTGAATTTGTTTTAATTTTTAACAATTAAATTGACAATGACAGTTCGTTCGTGTCCTTAACGAATATATTTAATATTATCGAATATTTTACCCTACCCTAAACTATATTGCCAATGTAAACGTTTTGCATTTACTCCGTTTTGCATTTACCCCCACACACATCGGTATGACAAATATTTATTACCACTGTTCGGACCGTATAGATTACGTCCAACTAAATTCGACAATAATAATCCGTTATACCGTTCGATTAGAATATAATAACGTTGTCCGATAGGTTTTTCTAAATTATAATATAAACTCCGCTCGTGTCTCGCCGACTCGGGGACTTTTTTTTTCACTCTGATTTTACACGTGTATACGAATATTATTATAATATATAGGCATGCCCGCCTTCTTCGTTCTTTGTACATCGCCGCGGTAAATCGATATCGTACGGTATAAACGATTTTTTTTTTTTTTTTTTGTTGGCCAATTGCCCGTTTTTATTTTTTTAAATTTTTCTTTTTTTTTTTCAATCTTTTACAAAATAATAATAATATAAATCGCGAGCGCTCGTATTTCGGACGGGCCCGCGGTTTTCGTCCGACACGAGCAGACACATAACTGGGTCGCCGTTGCGGCCGCAACAGCCCCAGTTTTTCGTTTTTTTTTTTTTTTTTTCGACGTCGTATATTTTTATAGAATAATAACAATACGGTTATTGTTATTGTTGTTGCGCGGCAAAATTCGGTCGGTGGCGGTCGACAATGATAAAAAAAAAAAAATTAAAATAAAAACCACCGCAAAACCGCAGCCTCGGGAGGTACGCTAGCGTATAACATTATTATTACGACGACGGTATCGAAAATCCAAAAGTCCTTCGGACGTAATAATAATAATATTATTATTATTATTATTATTATTATACTACCGTGCGAAATGTTTTATTGCCGACAACGCGAGCACGAGCCCAAAACCGAATTTGCGGTCGTCGTTCGACCGGTAAAACCCGCCGATGATATAATAATATTATTTGCGAAAATGGCGCGATGATCTATACGAAATCGTCAGAAAAAAAAAAAAAAAGAAAATAAAACGATAAGGCGATCGCAGCGATATGGATCGTCGGTGGAAATACGAATATTGTTTTGCGGGGGTGTCTTCGGCTAACGTTACCGAAACGATTTTTAAATTGTGTACATACCGTAATACTTCAATGCTCATTAAAAAAAAAAAAATAAAAAAATTAACTAATAGCAATCGTTTCAGACATTTTTTTTTTTATTTTATTTTTCCTAGTGAAGCTGAACAATCTAATCTAATCCAAACCTAATCTATTAATGAAAATAATATACAAATAACAGTCTCGAATAAAACTAATTATTCTTATTATTTTTTTTTAATTTTAATATTGTTACGTTTTTTTATTTGTTTAGTCTCTGACAAATTCAGAGCCGTATTTATGGAAATTGAATATATATATATATATATATATATATATATATATATATATATATATATATATATTTTTATGCTCGTTATATACAAAAATAATCATGCCTCAACATTTGATAATTACATATATTATTTTGTAATTTGTATCTAGGCAGACACATCCCCTTGAAAAAAATACTAGTTGCGCCACTGATACCGGATGTTGCCTGTTGGAAAGACAGAAACGACAAATGCCACTGCGACAAGAGGCCTCTTATTAATAATACAAATTTTATTCAATTTTGCTGCACATATTATTATTATCGTTTTTAACTGTAGCAATCTACGCGAATGCGGTTACGAGTTTTTCAGAACTCTCCACTGAATAGTGTCGAATACTCGTGGTTTGCCGACGGCATTTTTTGCGTACTCGTTTTTTTTTTACTTTACCATTTGTGAACGAGTTTTCGAACACTTACTCCAAATAAAAGTTTCAAATTGGACTTTGTTCGTGTTTCTATTTTCTATTTTCTAGTTGATTTTCGTAGATTATTTTTAAAATTATTTGACCATATTTTTTACGATGTAATAAATGTACGCAATAATTTCGACTCTTGTTTCTACATATAACATAATGAAAAACTTTCAGGATTCCCGTCACACCTCTACATTCAGACGTCTTATCATTTGCTCGATCATGTTGGAATTTCAAAAAAAAAAATAAGCACATATTTCTTGCGCAAAATCTCGACGGGTAGATTATATACAGTCGGTATTCTGTATACATAAATTTGAAAATATCTAGATTAAGATAATAAACAATTGCTAGAATCGTTATCTAGATAAAGATAAATAATCAGCGACTTTTTATCTAGATATAAAAAAAAAGATATGCTCTTTCTTTATCTGTTTAACTCTAAATATTAAAAGTGTTCGTATTTTATTTTTGATAAATGTAATTTTACAAAGTAAAATAATTCAAGTAATCCAAATAGGTCAAGTAATTAACTCAGATAGTTTACACTGAAAAGTTTACAGTAACATTATACCTGAAGTCTCTATACCGAAATTTTATTCTAACTTTCGTTTTAAATATTTTAGACCTTTGATAAACTTAACTAAAAATTAATCATAATACAAAATTATATTTGTTGTACGAACAAATAATAATCAAATACCATTGTAATATTCCGGAAAAATACTCCCCAGAAAAGTCTATACTTCCTATATAAAACTGTGTTTTGGTTTAACAGTTTAATACAAATATCAATGAATGTAACTACACGATTGTAAATAATATAAATATAAATACAACGGGAAAGAAAATGAAAGTTTATCGATAATACCGTCGGTGATTTTTTTTTTTTTTTTCTCCGTTTGCGTATAATTTTAATACTTTAGAATAGTTTGACATTGTTTAAATAACGAACAAATACAATTTCATGTAGAATAACGTATCTCGGATATCGGTTCAGATGATTTAAATTCGCATTTTTCTAGACGATAAAAATATATCTATCTAAAGATATGAAATACACCGCTGGTCGTATTGGAGAAAATCATAGACCTACGATAAATCGTCTATCGGTGAGGTGGTGAGGGAATTGCGATTTTAATCGATTTTTTTTTGAAAACTGTATCATACTGCTGTAATGATACACGGCGGTGGTGGGTACCCAAAGATTTCGTTCGGAGTTGCGTTGTTGTACATTATCCTGGGGCGGCTAGTCCGGTTATTTATTTTACAATTTTATTTATATTATTTTTTTCTTCTTTCTTTTCACCGTCTGTCGTCGCAGTCATGACGGATACTATCTATAGAGAGAGAGAGAGAGAGAGAGAGACATTATATAATGTATATATCACACCGACATTATATTATTATATAATACAAGTACGAGGACCGTGTACAGCGGCGCAAGTATCACTCGGGTACACATCGCGTGTCGAATTCGAAACGCGTCTTGTCGGCACCGAGGGGGGTCGGCCGAAGATATAACGTTTCCGATGATGTATTGTACCGTGAGTACACATACGCGTACGTAACGCACCGGACCGGGATAAGGGGAGGTTATGGGAGAGTAAAAAAAAAAAAAAATAATAATAATAATAATTAAAAAAAAAAAAAGAAATAAATAAATAAAACAATAAAACGACCTCCGGTAGACGATAATATTATCGTGTACGCGCGCGCGCGGACGACAAACACGCGTCCGCGTCTCTATAGAACCGATTTGCGGGTAACGAGCGGTTTGTTTTTTTTTTTTTTCTGTTTTAATTTCAATTATTATTATTATAGATAGACATTATTAGTACTTATCGACGCTTGATCGGGAGAACATCGTGCGTATGTTGTTGAGGAATTTATTAACAAAAAAAAACTGATCGCATCGACCCGGCGTGCGTTTCGTGTTCGGTTCGCGCTCGGTCGACACAATCCCGTCCCCGACCGGCAAAACTATTCAAAATTGGGTTTCGAATTTTAGACAAACGGGTTCAGCACTAAAACCAATGCCCGCCGGTCGACCTAAGACCGCAACAGTACTGGAAAATGTGTACTTCTTTGGCGAAGACGGCGAACGGTGACCTTTGACCGTTATGGTGTGATGCTTGAAGGCTTTCTTCGACCGAAATTGAACGATTTTTTTGTTAATGCGTGGTTCCAACAAGATCGGTCACTCAGCATTTTGCGAGAAAAGTTTCCCGGGCGTATTGTCTTTTTACGTGGTGACATTGGGCGGCCACTTTCACCAGATTCGAGCCCATGCGATTTTTTTCCTTTGGGGCTATCTCAAAAGCCAAGTGTACCAACATCGTCCCCGAACTGTGGAAGCCCTGAAGGAGGTAAGGTCACCGCCATCCCGCCCGAAATGACCCGTACAGTCATAGATGACTACCGAAAAAGGCTCGATCAATGTATTGAAAACTAGGGCCGCCACTTAAGTGATATATATATATTTTAAAACAAGATTAAAATAATGGCATTATATTTAAAATGTATAGACAGAACGTACTTTTTGATATTTGACTTGGTTTGGTCTAATTTATGCGTTTCACAAATCAGGGAGGATTTTCCGCCGCACCCTTTATGCATCGTTTTTTGGCCTAACGTTTCGTAAAGAAAATATACCAGACATAATATAAAGTCCGGTTACCATTTTTACCGTTATACGTCTGACCGATTAGAAGTACCGAGACGGACGGGCGCTCATATATAAAATTCAACCGAGCTTATTGCGTCGCTAGAAATTTAAATTTAAACGTTTTGTTACAGTTATACTCGAACGCGTACCATAGTTGTAATATTATTATAGGTACCAGTATTTCGACTAGTCGAATATTAAATACACTTAGCCGGGTGTGTCGTGTTATTCGTGTGTACGTAAACATTTTTTTTTGGTTTTTTTTTTTTTTTTTAGTGCCTATTAATAATAAAATTAATGGCTCGCGGTTGTAGTATGTTTAAAAAACAAAAAACCCCTCCGAGTGGACTAACTCGGTTAAACCCATGTTGAAGTCGTTTATTTCACCCTCGTAACCATAGAAATCCAGAAATATTTCAAACAAAATCCATACCACAAGCGCCAGAAATTAATATGTCAAAATCTGGCTACTCGTGTTGTATGGTCTGTTGTGTCAGATTTTAGCGTAATTTAATGTTCTGTTTTAATAGACAATCTAGAAAAATGTGTCGACTAATGTATATAGTATGGTACTATAGTGTTTACAAGTAAACGGAAAAATATAACTTTCATAGTACGGTGTCAAAATTTCAGTTGGACAATTTTTACTAACCGAAAAATGTGGAGGTCACAGAAAAACCGATTTGTCCCCACTAAGAATCATGAAACACAATCATTTGAACGTACATATAAAAATGGAAATTTGATAAATGGTATTGTCGTGTTTTCGTAAGAACGTGAGATTGTAAATACAATTACGAGTCTCTGCGCGAGGTCGGTGTCTGGAAAAAAAACCTAAATCCGAGGCTAAAAAATTCATTTTTTTTTTTTCAACACATAATTCGCTCGAATCCGCCCTGTTATGAAAAAAAAAAGGTTGATTTCGGGGTTTACGTTATAGTCATCACAGCTTCCATTTAAACAAATCACAAGCGCAAGAAATTAAAATTTCAAAATCGGCCTACTTGATGTTGTAGGGTCTGTTGTGTGTCCAAAATGTCATATTTTAACGTAATTTGTCGTACTGTTTTTATAGAAAATGTCGGGAAACTAGAAAAACGTGTTGTTACAGACTCCTCCTCCTCATCATACCTCCACACCCGCACATCCGCCCACCAGTACGACGTCTTTCGGTTCGAGAAATACAGATCCTAATAGAGTGATATTTAATCGCGTACCAACGTTGTAATATTTTTATAGGTACTCGTGTTTTTTTTTTTCGTGTAGTAGACAACGACACTCGGGCAGTGGGCGTACCCACGAGTTTTCGGCGTGAGGTCACCCGTAGCCGGTCCCCTGGTCGCGTCGTCACACGTCGTGTAAATATCGTACGACATTTGCATGACAAACGCGTCAGTTTACTCACGGCGTATACACCACACATTGCCGCGGTCAACGGAATGACTAATATTGGAAAAAAAATTATCTAAACGAAAATGATTCTGCTCGTGGGCGGGCCACCGTTGTAGGCGGCAAGTCGGGAATTATAGTGGTGGGTGGAATTTAATTTAATTAACATAAAAAAAAATCAAACCGTTATTGTCGTACGTTTCCCTGCGTTTTTCTTCGGGTTTTCACGATTATTAAAGAAAACTAAAACGAAAATCAAAGAAAAACACCTCGACAGCGATCATAAAGGATTCGAAATTTTCTCTGAATAGGTACTACTACACTTGAAAATCGGAACGGAATTTCTGGTAAAAACGTTGTACGCGGTCGGCAAATAACACAGCCACGCACATCGTAGTAAAACTAGGAATATTCTCCTCTACGTTTGGAATTCTGAACGACAGCCGTCGATAATATCGTTGAACGGGGAAAAGTCTCGAACGTAAAACGAACACGTTTCGACCGTATTTCGATATAGCGGAAAAAGCGTTAACGAGCGCCGGATTTGCGCGGGAATACGACAAGAATTGTCAATTATATCCGTATGCGCGTGCGAAAAGGTTATTAATTTCACACGAACAAATAATATAAGGTATAATATAAGAATATAAGCGAATCATTAAAACGATCGGACGGTATTTATTTCGAGATTTCGCCGCGTTCGCCAAAACGTTTCGGTACGTTCGGGGGGTGTTTAACGATAATTTTTAAGGCCTCGCCTGAAAAGTATGAAAACAAAAGAAAAAAATGAACGCCGTCGGTCGCCGGCGCCGGGCGAGTAAGGCGATAGGTTAGGCGGTAATGTAATGTTATTATAATTTCTCGTGCCGGTGTCGACCGCTTGGTTCGCGGCGGTCTCGTGCCGGTTTTCGGGTACGCCTTGTACCGCCACCGCCGAAGACGGCCCCCCCCCCCCGAGACGGTTCCGTATTTTCCGGCCCTGCGATATTATTACATCGTTTACAATTAATATTATTATTACGATAAATTATAACGCACCGGCACTAGCGGGGCCCACCGTCGTAATATATACGAGGTGCGACAATAAAATAACGAGACTTTCTAAATATAACCTAACCTATATTAACGTTATCTATAAAACGATTATTGAAATATGATTAGAAAACACTTATCTAAAAGTACTATGAACACTGATGGCATCGAATTATTTTCTTATACGTTAGTAGCCTTGTTATTAGTACGAGTTCGACTATACTGCCGAAAAATGTTAGATATAAAAATCGAACAACATGTGTTAACATTAAATTTCTTGTTAAATTAAAAAAAACTGCCGCGGAATCGTTTCGTATGTTATGTGAAGTTTATGGTGAAGAATGTTTATCAAGAGCTCGTGTTTTTGAATGGCACAAACGGTTTTGTAGTGGAAGGGAGGACGTCGAAGACGATGATCGTTCTGGACGTCCTACCACGTCTTCAACAAACGAAAACGTTGAAAAAATCGACAAAATTAATTAATCAATATTATTATAAAGAGGTATTAATTAAATTAAGAGAACGTGTCAGAAAGAAACGACCAGATCTATGGAAAAATGGCTGGGTTCTTCACCAAGACAATGCTCCAGCTCACAGTGCATTTTCAATTCAACGTTTTTTAACTGAAAAAAAAATGTCTGTACTTCAACATGCCCTGTAATCGCCAGACCTTGCTCTTTGTGACTTCTTCTTATTTCCTTTCCCATTTTCAAACAGTTGATGACGTAAAAATGAAAACGGCAGAACTTCTAAAAGGGCTGAATGAAAGCAATTGGCAACACTGTTTTCAAGAATGGCAGCGACGTATGCAACAGTGTATTGATGCTGAGGGAAGGTACTTTGAAGGTGATAATCATTAAATTATAACATTTTTAAAATAAACAACTTTTATTCAAAAAGTCTCGTTATTTTATTGTCACACCTCGTACGTATATATATATATACGTATATATATTATTAACGTACGCGCGCGGGTAATCATGCTCCGGCCCAACGGTATTCGTTTACATAAAATTATTATCGTCGAATTAACCGATCGGTATGGCTGCGGCGACTGCGCCGGTTGTCGTTAATATTTTATACGGCGAAACACGTACCTATAATACTATTTCGGATCGCGAGGCCGAGGAGGAGACCCGTCGCTCGGGGACTCTCGGCCCGGTCCGCCGCCCGGCATTCGGTTCGTATTTAATATTTTGTCGTATACTTACACGAGTCTAACCTAAACGGGTGACCATAAAAATAAAATATTATAAACTCGGGACGCTTTAGTTACCCAATTCGATATTATAATTTTAAAAAAAAAAAAAAAAATGAAATGTGTATAATAGTTTTGAAATACACATAAAATATACAAAAGAAATTTATTATTTTTATAATGATGGCCGGCAAATGTTTTCTTCTGCCATTTTTGTGCACTCTTGTGCCGAACTAAGTGCACCGAGCGACATAGTCTCGTTTGTTAAAGTTTTATAAAATTCATTACAAGAATAGTTTTTAAAATGTGTTTCCACAATGATAGTTTCGAACCGAAAAAAAAAAAAAAAAACCGATTTTTTCCGTCTGTCCACAACGCATCAACGGTTGAAAAAATCCGTTCTACTGCTGCACTTGTACCCGGCATTGCCAAAGATTGTTCTACGGTTGCCGGTTTATTATTTAAGTTATAAATTAACGGCAAGGGGAAAACGGTATTAATACGGGACAGACGCTTGAAAAAAAAAAACGGGACACAAAGTTGAAATACGGGACACATATGGTCACCTTGGTTCAATTTAACCTGTCCGTGTCGTGTGTTTTCAATGGTAAAACGGCCAAGTAATTAATTATCGTTTTGGTTTTTGTTTTTTCTAAACCGCCGATCGCGCAGGAACGCGTTTAAGTCTCCGCGATTCCGAGAGATTCGAATAATTTTTCGGATTTAGACAATTTTCGAAAAACTGGAACTACAAAATAATAGCGAAACTAGGATATTGTTGAGCGCAATTTAATTAATATCCGTAACGCTGCACTACGATCATTGCTGACGAAAAACTATTCTGAGCCAAGTTCGGTACACACGTTTGTATACATACATATAAATAAATAAATATATTATTTAAATTGAAAATTCTATTAGTCTGCAACTACAAAATAAATTACAAATTGTTGTGTATTTTCGTAGAACCGAAAAAGTTTTATTCGCGTGCTTATTGAGAAATAGCAAAATGCCTTAATTATTTCATCGGTAATCATCAAAATTTGCACTTTAAACGATTATAAAACAAAAGCGTTGAAATTTCTTCTGAGGATGAAAATCCTCACAATTTTCACACCTCTGCACCATCGCCGGTGTCTTGCAAATAAAATAAAAGATTAAATTTCGTTGTTTTTTTTTTTTTTTTTATATAAAGTGCTTTATTAGGACCGTATATAGGAGCCGGCGGGGCGGTTTTATACCGTACTCGACTTAGAAGTTCGTGCGGCCGTCCCGCCGTTCCGACCGACCAAACATGTTCACCGGTGATTTACTGTACACGACGATGTAGAAAATTGTAATTATTTTTTAAACGCCTTCATCCGTGGTCCACGGTTGAACTACAACAAAAAACGAATAAAAAAAAAACAGTAAATTCCGCGAGTAGAAACAACAATAATACTCACCGTAATAATTATCGCAGAAGTACCGTATCGGACGAGAATCTCTAATATTTTATTATCGATCGATCTTTTCGTGGGTTCACGTATCGTGCGTAGGCATACGAGTTCTCGTACGTATTTTTATTATTAATTTTTTTATTTTTTCAACCTGCGCCCGAGTGCCGTTTACGAATACCGGCGGCTTGCCCGTCAGTCACTTGAGGTCGTCCGATCGCGTTTTTCTCGTAGACAATTGTTCGCGTTTTTTTTTTTTTCCCCCCCGTTTTTCCGTTCCGTTCGGTGATGGTCGGTAGATTTCGTTAAAGTCATGTCGCCGTGGTCGTCGTCAACGTGTTCGTACGCGGCGGTCACGGTGCGCAACGCGCCGGGGCGAGATCCGAAGACGTGAGGGCGTACCGAAATTCTTCACATTTTTCTACGGTATCGGTATAATTGGGTTACGTTATTTTCGACCCGGAACAATGTACATCGATATATACGGTTTACGGTATTGTTATTACATAATAAATTGTCCGTCTGTCTAAAATAATAACAAAAACCGTCTATGGCGACATTAAAAACGGGGAGGGTTAAAAAATATTTTCAGTCTTACACACTGTACACGGTTGCCGTTTAACGCTTTACCAAGTCTCCACGCCCGCGACACGCCACCGTATTTTACCGTAGTCCCGACGGACGGACTTGGTTTTCGACGGTTTTTTTTTTTTTTTTTTTTTTTTTTAAGCGCGTCAAACGAAAATGTGTGTTTTATTTTACACTGCGGGTTTTCACGTTATGATTGTGCGGATACGAATTATTATTATACGCTCACGGCGAACGCGCGCGTAATATCCGTCCGATAAACGCATTGTAAATTAAAATGCGGACACCTCGAGGTTATCCGTAATCGCAGTCTTATACGGCAGACGGGCACCTAGTAACAATGTAATGTTAGCCAAGCATCGCGCGCGTGTGTTGAATTTAAAATCGGGATGAATTAAAAACGACAACACGCCCGCGTAGGAATACTGTCGAAATACCGACCGAATACGGGCGTACGATTATCAGTGTTTTTTTTTTTTTTTTTTTGTAACAATGAGAATTATCTTAATCGTTCAAATCGAACGCGCGTTCAACAACAATATGGGCGACAGGAAGAAGTGTGGATTCGATTGTTTTGTCGTCGTCGCGGCAAGACGTTAAACTCTCCCGGATTGTTTTTTTTTTTTTTTTTTAAAAAAAGGTCACGTGTAAAGGTCACTCTAACTGGTGATTTTAATTAAATCATACGAGGCGCAGCTATTAAATAACGATACATTCGATGTAACAACTTTTCATTAACAATTTATTACAAATTAAACATTTTCCTCTTTCTTTATACTCCCATCTGTGTTCGACGTTTGTATTTTGCATTGGTTGAGTCAGTGTTGGAAATTCTTTTATTGCGATGCCTTTAATACCTTGGCTTTTACACCTTCAACTGATTCAAAATGTGTTTCAATTGACGTGCTTTTTAATTTTAGAAAGACTCGAAAGTCGCACACAGCGAGATCTGTTTAATATCATGGCGTTGGCGGTGGGGGGGGGGGTGTTATATAACACCGGAATTCGATTTTTGGTCAGAAATTTACTTAAGCAGTATGAGCTGGCGCGATTTCTTGATCAATTCTTACTCGTTCTCTGAGTGTTGTCAAGACTTGTATATAATAATGCTGATTAACAATTTGTCCCTGAGTACCCCCTCCCCATTCAGTCATAATTACACTATAAATATCATAGAATAAAAGTAACATGGCCTTTAGTTTCTACCCACACGTTGATTGTCTTCGACTTTATTACGACCTTCAATAAATCGTTTGTGCCACTCAAAAACACGCGATCGTGACATAACAACGTCTCCATATACACGTGTCAACAAGCGAAAGCTTTACGTAGCAGATTTTCCGAGTTTCATTTGAAATTTTAAATTAATACGCTGCTCAATTTTTTCGTCAGGCATAATTTCGACGTACAGCACGTAAGAAGCCGTGATTAAAACAACGCTCACACGTAAACTATATAATGGATACGTTCGTAGACTATAAATATTCTAACATTATGGCTATTATTCGCTCGCGGTAGTTTGATAGTCATGCTATTTTATAACCACATCTCGTATTATGA
Source organism: Tuberolachnus salignus (assembly GCA_956483605.1). Taxonomy (NCBI): domain Eukaryota; kingdom Metazoa; phylum Arthropoda; class Insecta; order Hemiptera; family Aphididae; genus Tuberolachnus; species Tuberolachnus salignus. The sequence goes on from OY101437.1 coordinate 16,310,287, forward strand.
ATATGCGATGAGGATGATGTATGACAAACGAGGATTTTGGCACCGGCCACACTGAAACCATTACGACATTTGCGCAAATTGTTTTGCTCGAATGTATTTTATGACGATTTCGTATTTTCCGTTTAATTAATATTTTTTGGAGAATTTGGGCGAACAAATCGGGAGAGTTTGCACGGCATTGTCGGAAAAACAATAATATACGAATCCGTAAACGACGTCGAAATACCGTTACGTTATTTTTAACAGGAACGTATAGACCGGGCTCTGAAATCGATAAACAAACCAAAAAAAAAACCAAAACGATGACCGAAACGATCGACGGCAGTCGTTTGAACGTCGGTGAACATTGAACCGCCCTGGCGGAGGAGATCGTAACCGTGGGCCGCGTGTTCGTCGGAGACTTTAACGGTCGCGCGCGCACTGGGTTAGTCAGTCGCACAAACCAGCCGTCGTCCTCGTCGACGTTTTCTATTCTTGCGACACCGGCACCGAAGTTCCGTGCCGTGTCGACGATCAGCAGAGGCGTACCTACGCCAATTAATCACCGGTTACCACGCGTGCACCCGTATATGTTCAGAATCGTTTCGCCGGCGAGTGTCGCGGTTAATAAAATATCGTTGCCGATAGAAAAATTTATAATTATAATCAATAGCGCGACGCCAAAATATAGGGTGTCCCAAATAAAACGCCGGATTTGAAAACGCGGCCCCATTTATGTTTTTTTTTTTTTTTTTTTTTTGCATTGGTTCGTATCGATAGGCGGTTTTGTGATTCTTAGTGATTGTTAGTGTAGTATCGCAATGGAAAGGCATTGTTGAGGAACAGCGTGTTTCGTTTGTAAAAACACACTACCAGAATAGCGAACATTACGCGTTGACTGTCCGGATACTACGTACAATTCTTGGGCATCACAATGCACTAAACGAATCAACGTTGTTCGTCGGTCGATCAGGAAATTTGAAGAAAGTGTTTTGGGCACAAGACAACTTGCCACACACCAAGAGAAACGGTCGTTCTGCTGCGTGAGAAGTTCCCGGACAGACTAATCTCGTTGCCAGAAGACTAAACCTGTCCACCTCGATGTTGCGCGACTTGTTTATTATTGGAATACGCTAAGTCACGAGTTTACCAGTACAAAGTCTCGGATGTCTCGGAAATTAAACAAAAAATTCGACGTGTTTCAACGAACCTGATAGGCCAATGTGTGGTCGGGTGATGGTTAATGTCACGGAACGAACGATCACCCGTAGGGCTTGTAGGGAGCGGGTCATATGCTCGATATTGTTTTTCACGTTTAAATCTAAACTTCCGAAGAGAATGGTATTTTTTTTTTTTTTATAGAAATAATTTGGATTTATAGCAGTTTAATATCCAGCGTTCTTTTTGAGACACCCATTTTGACGTCGATCGTATCGATTCCCGATATCATAAATAGTGATTCCGCGAGCGCCGGTGAGAATTTCCCTCCCTTAGCGACTTACGAACCGTCGAATAGTTAGAAAATTCACTCTTAGGTACCGTAAAAAAAAAAAAAAAAAAACGTATCCGTACGGACGGGAAAAAAGCACTTGGGTGGGCGTCGTCTTCTGGTAATATTTTTACAGGGAGGCGGCAATTTACGGAAATATATGTGTATATTATTTTCCGCTTATCCGGCGGAGATGACTTATTATTATTTTTTACTACACGAGAGAGGTTAATTGACCCGTGACCACGGGGGAATGAGAAACGGTTTTTTTTTATTTTATTATTTTCCTCTATTTTTTTCCATAGCATTCACCCCAACCGAGACTAATCGTTTTGTTTCCTCCCGCGTGTCTCCTGCACGACGACCCGCGACTTACCGAGGTCAAAATACCCGCCGCCTGCAGGTGAAACACGAAATCGTCGTCATCGTCGTCGTCGTCGTCACTATAATAATACAGGTACTAATGCGTTCCGTTTTATATACGGGAAGCGGACGACGCGGATATATTTTAAGATTTATAAGTTTTCTTGGACCGCACCGAAAAAATACGAACCGAAAATAAAACTGGATTGAAATAAACGCGTCTGTGTTCAAGAGGAATCAAGACACGAGATATTGTAGCTATAGTTCGGGTACGGAACTCGTTGCATTAACGTGGTCTTTAATAATGGCTGTAGATTCATATAAATAAAAAAAAAAAAAATTTCTTTTAGGCATAAACGACTGAAATACAAAAATTATAATTGTATATTTTGCCGTTTTTTTGCAAAATGCATATTTGACAATTGTTGACAATTTTATTGTTATTTATAGCATATTCATATTTTTAAATCAAATTTTTTGCTATTAAAAAAAATTCACTTGCCTATTTCGGTTATTTTATTTTTAAAATGTACCACTGACTTATTTTTGAGTTTTATTTTATTTCTAAAACTTGAATATGTTTTATGAATATTTTCAAAAATAAAATAAAAATTTAGCTACATGTTATTAAGCGTATTTTGACGGTTTTGACTGCGTATTTCGATCACTATTAGGACGACAATAAATGTTTTACCCTGAACCCTTTCCCCCAATAAAAGGTACGCAAATTAAAAACCGATCGTTTCTCGTACCCCGTGTATACTGAAGCGATTTTTTTAAATTTAATTTACTGTTGGTTTGTATCGTTATGATAAACTCGAAACGAAGAGGACATGATAATAAAAACAAAAAAAAAAATAATAATAATAATAAGAAACGTCTCCTGCACGATTTTAATTGAAAGAACCTTACATATCAAACATTTTTTTTGTTTTTTTTTTTTTTTTTAATCTCACTTTTCACCGTATCAAACAAATCGTTTAAATCTCGGTGTTTTTTTTTTTTTTCAAAGCGGATTTGTGAGCACTATTAAACGAGAATGAATATGGTTCCGTTTTGATACAACGCCAATTTTCTCATAGTTTTCACCGGATGACGTGATAAACAATTCGAACCGCCTTTTACTTTTGTTTGCCGGCCGGCGTACGAGTATATTATTATCATAGAAAACTATCGTCGGCCGGCCCGGTGTTAGGCTCGAGTCAGAGATTCCGGCGGAAATTAATTGAATTCGAATAATTAAAATAAAAAAAAAAAAAAACTCCTAATAACAGCGATTTACGGTCGGTCTACGTTGCGTAACACTCGACGGGCGGCCGCGGTCAATTGCTATTATACAATAGCGGAAACGTTTATTATAATATTGCTGTTGTTGTATAAGACGTAATCTCGGACGTATTCTGTGTCCGGGAGACGATGTTCGATAATAGTAATTAATTATAATAATATATACTGTAGCCTACGACGGTATCGTGTAACGATCGCCGGCCGGTCGATATTGTCGACGGTCGTAAATCAATTGACCCCTCTTGTTTTGTTTTGTGTGTTTTTTTTTTTTTTTTTTTTTTTATCACTTGCATAATACCCATAAATACCTATACGCCCGGTCAGTGGCCAGTGGTACCGAGTGAACGATATTGAACCCCGGTCAAATAAAAAAAAACGATGAGATTTCACCCGTCTCGGCCGATCGCAAGAGTACACGGACGATTGTGTCTGGGCCCCGGTGGAGTCCCGAGCGCTGACGACAAAGTCCACAGTGTAATCATTGTAATCGATTTAGTCGAATATTAAATACGCACGGACGTGTATAATTGTAAGAGTTTTTTTTATTTGGTTTTTTTTTTCTATAATGCCTACCAATAATGTGATTATCACCTCGCTGCCGTAAGTTTAAAAACCAAAAAAACCCTTGCCTGGCCGACCGACTAGGTTAAAACCATACAAAAGCTCTTATTTTTTTTTTTACCCCAGCGTAAGACCCAGAAATATTTCAAACAAAATCCATACCACATGCACGAGAAATTAAAATTTCAAAATTGGGCTACTTGATATTGTAGGGTCTGTTGTGTCGGATTTTAGCGTAATTTGTTGTCCTATTTTTATAGAAAATGTCGAAAATGTTTCGAACAATGGTATATAGATAGTAGTGAACGGAAAAACATAACTTTTATAGTATAATTTTCACTAACCGAAAAATGTGCAGGTCACAGGAAAACCGACTTTTTCCCACTAAGAATCATAAAACACATTCATTGATCATACATATAAAAATGTAAATTTGATAAATGGAGTCGTCGTGTTTCCGTATGAACGTGCGATTGTAAATACAATTACGAGTCTCTGCGCTAGGCGAAAAATACATTTTTTTTTTTTTTTTTGTCAACACAAAATTCGCTCGAATCCACCCTGTTCTGAAATACGAAAATTGATTTCGGGGTTTGCATCTCAGCCTCCTCAGCTGTTTGATGGCAACGATGTAATAACTTTAATTATTATTTTTTTTTTTTAACAAAACGAAGATATTGGACGTCACGTTCGTATCCGATATATTAGGGACGGCCCGACTAGTAACGGTTCACGAGCCGTATAGTAAAATGAAAAATATGTAAGAGCCAAGAGAAAAAAAATAATATAAAAAAGATTCTTAAATGTTGTTGTACATAAACATAATCCGGACTTCCAAAAAACGTACAAAAAATATATTTAGGTAAATAATATTAGTTAATATTTAAATATTATAAATTCAAACATTGTGTTTTATGTATTAATCGTTTGAATTAAAATTCGATATTAATAATTATATTTTACACTTTCAAATACGTATTTTCATAATAATATTTAAAAATAAATGTTTTATATTAGTAAAATATATATATATTTGGCGTCTATCGGTATGACAAGCCTAACCCAAGATACTCCTACGATATATTCAGTGGCGTGATGGTTATAACCTTTCGTCTGCTTAAAAATACATCGACTAGGTGTAAGTATTTATTGTTTAGTGAATTAATTTTGAAATTAGAATATATTTCGGCCGAATTGTCGGGGAAAAGCGATTATTTGGGATCCGGCTTTCCGGGATTCCTATTGTTGGGTCGGGCATAGAAGACGACGACGACGACGACGACGATTTTACGATTTATTCACGAATATTATTTACTAAATGCCTTTAAATTTCTGTGGCCACGCCACCGAGACGGTACACAAGACGACGTTCCTTCAAATCCTCGTGATTTACAAGAGGACTCGCAGTGTACCTTAACGTAAGGGTGACCGTACGTCCCGTATTTCAACGTTTGTCCCGTCGTCCCGACAAAAGCTATACGGGACGCATTCCGTCCCGTTTTCTCTCTTACTGTTCATATATAACTCTATGGAATTAATTTTTTTTTTTTTTCAAATCGTTTGTTTTACGATAATATTGTATGAGAATATTCAGTGGAATTTTTTCATTTTTTGTTTTCGCTATAATTAGTGCGGGTAAAAAATATATAACGTAAAACGTACACAACATTATTATTTTATCGGCGTGTGCCTAAACAAGTAGTCGTCGACCACCTGTCAACTGTGTGCGTGTGCCGGACTAAAATATAATATATGTTTACTTTTTACAATATCCACATTATTATATCAATGTAAAATTATAACGATTATTTGTTATTAATATTTTAACACGAGTGTCGAGTGCACATTCAGCGCAGTCGTAGTGACGTGGTGATGTAATTTCAAAATTAACTGTACAATTCGATAATAATTTTGCCTTACATAAAAAAATTGCGCTAACTCTAACCGGTTAAACATATTTCCTCGAGTCCGACTGTTCTACTTGGGAAAACGTTAAAAAAAAAAAAAAAAAAAAAAAACGTATTGAATTTCTTCTGGAAAATGACCAAAATAATTCAAACTTATAATTGGATACAGACAAATTATTTGATGATTTCAGCACGTAGAACAAGGTTTTAAACGCCGGATTCACGAATGGCGAAAAAAAAATATTCAGCTCGAGTGGAAAATAAATGGCATGATACTTTAGTGTACTCAAAGAGCTCATAATACCGACACAATTAACTCGGGCACAAATGCTGCAGTAGAACGGATTTTTTTTTTTTAAATGTTTGTCTACAGATTAATATTTTTGTTTGTATTTCAATACTGTTTATACGCGCACACGTTTAATTCGGGTTTTTTTTTTTTTTATTATAATATTTGATTAGGTAACCAAAGTGTGCCGTAATGTTTTTTTTTTTTTTTTCTATTTATTTTTATGATCGCCCTACGGCTTAACGGCATGTACGCCGAAAGATGTTTTCAGGGTCGCCAGTATATTTACCTCATAATAATTTAACGGGTCGATGAATGTCGTCGTGTGCATTTATTCTCCTCGTGCAGTATTTAATATTCCGCGTGCATTTATTATAATATTATATTGTCGTTCGTCCTGCTAAATTGGCGCGGCCTTGAGCCGCCGAGGTTTTCGAGATCAGTTTTTTTCCATTTTTTTCACCGGTAAAAATGTTTAATTTGTCGATTGGACGGCGGCAATCGGTATTACTATACTCATGCACAAAGCGTACGTACGCGGGACGAAACAATCGCACGAGTGTGGCAAAGTCAAATTAGACAGTCGACATTTACGGTTTGAGTCGCACGACGCGACGGCCGTAGCAAAGTAATTGCCCGTTTGTGGGGAAGGCGACCCAGAGTGTACGTACGTTTTTTTCCACCGTTTATCGTATGTAATAATAAGAACGGACGTATACGCGATTTTTCTACGTACCTAAATTAAAAACTAACAAAAAAAAATCAGTCCGTTTAACCGACTAAACACGGTGGAGGCGGCGGGAGACGCGTACGATAATTTTTTTTACCGCCGGCATACGGAATATCGTAATCGTTGCAGATTTGTAATTAGACGAGACGTAAATTATTACCGGCACATTGTCGCATAGCGTCTGTTCAAAAATTACCACGGTTTTATATTTAATAATTACAAAAACCGAAGGTACACATTATTCAACGATATCTCATTTCGAAATACTCTCGTCCGGACGATATGCAGCCATCCCGGCAGTCTTGCCATTTATCAAAAGTCTTTTGGCACTGTTCCAAAATCAAAACTATGAGTTCCGTTGCCGCGTTCGCTTTAATTTCCTCTACATCTTGAAATCGTTGTCCTACAAGCGCAGATTTTACTCTTAGGAAAAGAAAAAAAAAAAAAATCACATGGCGCCTGATCTGGAGAATGTGGAGTGTCCGCGGGACCACAGCACATTTTTTACCGGCAAAAAATGCACGAATCGACAGCGGTAAATGTGCCGGTGCATTGTCGTGGCGAACAATCGCGGAACGAATTTGGCAGCGCGACCCTTCTCGTCTGTACATTTCTTTGTAAAATTCCACGACAAGATTTAATTGAGAATCGGCGGCCTTTCGCATTTTGTTCGCAAATTGTCGCCACACCATCGTTTTTGGATGACGTCGACGGTCTTCCAGAACGCGGATCGTCTTCAGTTGACCGCCTACTGTCCTTGAAATACTCGAAATTAACGGAACCGCTTAATGAATCATCCCCAAATGCGGTTTTAGTCATTTACGTTGCATCATTTTTACCAATTTTCAAGCAAAACCCGATGCACACGCGTCGTTCGTTAATTTCGGACGTGTCGGAAACGGCGAACGAAAAAAACCGACTGGATTTAACCACGTGTAATATTAAACTGAGATAAGATAGTTAAAACAGTTTAACACGATCGAAAGTTCTCTTATCGCCGTTCGTCGATCCGATCGTATAATTTCCCGAACATTCGGTAACTTTTCCACAAATTTTTATAAGTTGAAGGCCGAGGAGATTCCGGGGGGATTCATCGTTGATGGGTTCACGACCCTTAAACATACCTTTTGTGCCGATCAAATGTATTTTAGATTTGCGCAATGCTTCCTATTCGAATGCTTTTTTTCAATCGTTCCCGAAGATTCAGTTGTTCGCCGATTTACCGAGATCGACGCGAAGTCTATTCGACGTGACACGGACGGCAGGCACAACAAGAGTATATATAACTTGTAACGGACTGTCGTCGGTTACCGAAAAGACAATGAAAACTCGTGGCTCGAACAACGTAATCGTCGAGTGTTATCGTTAGACGTTTATTACGATATGTGTATATTTCCGATACGTTTGTTATTAGGGCCGATGTAATTTTTTTTTTTCGTCCCCCGGCACGTTTTGATCGCGCGTCGTATCGTTACGGTCGCAGCGGCCGTGCAAAAAATACACGGATTAGCGGGCGAAACCGCGAGCGGGGGGCGCTCGTAATAAAAAAAAAAAAATAAAAAAAATAAACAAAAGACAAAAGTAAAAAAAAGAAAAAAAAAAAATATTAATATGATATAGTTACGTATGCACTCGTATAAATATACGCGCGCGAATCGAGATCGGCTGCACCGCCACCGGCGGCGGTGTAAATCAAATCGTTTTCGAACGTTACCTATCCGTTGTGCAATCCAGAAGGTCGTTCCGTGTGAATTTATCGTTTCCCGTACGCCGACGCCGTGCGCACGCCCTCTATTTTATTTATTATTATTTTTTTTTTTTTTCCCTATTATCGTCCGGTATATTTTTTTATTTTTTTTTTTTTTTCTATTATAGTTTTTTATATTTATTTTTTCCCTGTTGTTTTCCCGTATCAATTGCCGCCGTCGACACGACATTCCCGACCGCGGGGAGTAATTAATTTTAGATTCTGTACGTACCGAGCGAACGTATTCGGTTTTTTTTCTTTTTTTTTTTTTTTTACAATCGTACGTATATTATAATAGCGTTATACGATATCTGTGTGTGTTTTTTTTTCTCCCGTCTGCCGACGACATTGTCTACCAGAAATCTTTCCGGAAAATCAAAAGACCCGAGAGAACAATTTTTCCGTCGCGTTCCGGATCCAATCGGCGCGGAATCGAGGAGATCGTTTTTTTTTCATTATTTTCCTCGATATTTTTTTTTTTGTCAAACAATAATTCTAAACGTGGTAAAATGTTCAAAATATTCTTTCGATTTTTTAGCCGTTAGAAAATTTCGAATTTTTTCTAGTTTTATGTGAATATAATTGTTTTGGCTCAGCAAAAACACACGAGATTCATTGTAAATTGTTATTTTAGAACTATACAAATGTCATAAATCAGTTGGTATGGGTTTTTTATTGTAATTTGTCAGTACTTTATGGTGAAAATGATAAAAAAAAAAGTTGAACTCTAATGTAGCGTGATTTTTTTTTTTTTTTTAAATCACAGCATTTTAAAACACGATTAACCGAACTTGACAGATGTAAGTTAAAGTACTCTCTATATCCTACATAATACCCATTCAGTTTTTTAAATCCCGGACAGTTTACCTCGGTCCCGTTTTATTGGTCTTGGCAATATTAATTGTTTTTTAACTCGTCCTGGTTTATACGAAAATCATATTTTAAGTTAATTTACATAATTTACTTAAGTAAAGTTGCTAAATTTATTAATACAACTCGAGTGGGCCAATTCGGTTAAAATTGTTTCATTATTATTAGCGATAATAATAATAATAATAATAATAATTTTAAAAAAATCAGATTCTCAAACGAGACGATGGCGACAGAGTGAGACATAAGGCGCCTATGATACGTCTATTTTTGTAAACTTATAGTCTACCAGGATCGAGTGCAGTTTAAGACTACGCCCAAGCTCGAGCACGGGCAATTATAATGTATCGACTGCGAAAAAAAACAACACATTTTGAAAATTTAATCATATTTTATGTCTTAAAAAGTCATATACGTATACAGTTTGCGGTATTTCCGGCAAAATTAAAATCGACTTAATATTCAAACCTGTAAAACCTGTTAATGTCCGCGACCTCGTGTGCAATTTTATAGAGTTATTATTAGGGCTCGGATTTTGCAGCAAAATAAATAAATCCTTAAAAAAGCATTTTAAGTAGCCAAAAATTAAATTAAATATTAAATAATAATAATAATTTATACGTAGGTGCATATTTCATATAGATTAAATCATTTATGAATGCGATTGGTTTTTCGATGGTCTTCGATACCCATTCATTATTATTATTTTGATAAAACTACAATTACGGCACAATAACCATAGTTATTTTTATCAGTCATCCATTTTTTTTACTGGTTTTATAATATCTGGCAGTAACGATATAGACGAAGTGTAACAAACATAAAAACATGTTAAATTTTCATGAAAATTATGTGAAAATTACGAAAAAAAGCACCAATTTGGGGTGGGGGCCGGGGTAAAGATAAAAAAAACAAAAACGAAATGAAGCACTTTACTTGTATGTAATCGGAAAGATTCCAAACGTATTTACATGCATGACTAGTTTTTCTAGTACACTCATACATCAAAACGAACATTGGCTACGAAATCCGAGCCCCGGTCAATATTCGTTAATGTTCGTCCGTTTCGTTCGCGCGGTTACGGGTACGGGAAACGCCGTGTCGGGTTTGACGAGATCGCCGGGTCCCGGGCGGATCGCGTTGACAAAACGGGTGCCGGCCGACCGGAGACCCGGCGGTGGCAATGAAAAACGGCCGAGAAGAATAGAATGTAGAAAAAAAAAAAAAATAATAATAATAATAAAATAGAAGACGAAGAAGAGGAAGCAGAAGAAAACACGCGCGCGCGCGCTAGCGCAAACGATTTTTTTATAGGACAAATTATACTTACGGACGTACCGCGTACGTGCGTATCCGACGCAAATTAGTCGTGAACGATGTGCCTGACTTATTACGATGCGTATTGTCATATATACGTATAGTTTTTTTTTTTTTTTTATATATATATATAAACACAATAATATACCAACTACCGGGCTTGGTACGCTACAATATACGCTTATCGAGCATTTACCGACGGTAAATATACAAAATTATAATGCGGACGGGGTCCTTGGACGCGATTTTACAATAATACAATACGGCCGGTTGCCGCCGGCCAATATAAATATTTACGCAGTTTTTTTTTTTTTTTTTTCTGATATTAATTTTTGGAAATTCTCCCGTCCGGCGAATTCGGCGGGACGATTAGGCCCGTCAACCTTGAGCGGTCCGCGACGTTCTATCACCGGGACACACGCGGGAAACGGCGAATTATTAAATCGTTACGTTGTGTGATATTAGGCATTCGGTTTTTTTTTTTTTGAAAATATTACCGACGTCCGCAACGAAAACCGCACGAAACGAGATTATAATTATTTTTTATATACATCCCGTGTTGGCGCTTGACGATGACTCCCGAAAATTATGATATTACGACGGGCCAATGCATTATACACGAGATTTTCAAAAAAAAAAAAATGAAAAAAAAACGTTTTCGCATGCTATTATTGTAGTATTGTTGTTACGCGGCTTATAATTCTCGTATATATATATAATTATTATTGCAAGGCGCACAACGATCGACGAGGGTTATATCGGTTCGACAGAAACGACAGCCCACACCGTGGTCCGAAGTCAAAATGTTCGCCGACAAACATGTGAATAGAGATTTAGAGCTGCACGCCAACGCGATTGCTAAACGACTCGTTGACCACTCGCAAGACATTAGGCGACACAAACCCCCGTGCGGTTTAGTTTAAGGCTGAGAATCTCGGGACTACATCATTGTTGGTTACAACTCAAACACGTTCGTGTATTCATATGCACCGTATTTATAAATCGATTAAATAAAAAACGCCTATGGCTATTAAAAGAAAGAAAAAACGCGTGTTACTCACTCATAACGTTTTAATAAAAAAAATCGTCCTGGCTTTTGTTCAGGATACTCTCAGGATAAATAAATTCCCGTAAAACCCCGTGAAAACTTTGACGATCCGATTAATTTTATTGTTATTTTTTTTTTTTTTTTTTTTGCAGTATCCAAACATGGCCGGGCTGCCGGCGCGTGCGCTGCTGCCGCTGCTGTTACTGTCGTGCTCTCTGTCCGCCGTGACCGTCGCCCAGTCCAACGAAGGGCAGTTCGATAACAGCATCAGCTATCCGAACCCAAGCGATGGCCTGCCCAAGACCACCGTGCTGGCCGGCAAGGTCACCAGCCTGGACGAACTTTCCACCACGATCGTATTGAACAGGACCCGGGCTTCGCTCAACTGCGCCGCCGGATTTATGCAGGTCGGTGTCAAACTCAACGGAATTATTCTCATTCTTCCCCGGTATACTGTCGAATATTTTCGACTCCCGGAGGGGTGCCCCCCTGACCTAACCTAATCTAACCCAACCCCCCTGTGGTGACTTCCGCGTACCTTTTATTTTTGTCCGGCCCGTGCTCCGAAATGTTCAAATCACTTCGAACAATATAACGAGTTTTTTTTGCAATTTTAAGAAATTCGACTAGCGAACGTTAAAAACCGGAATCGGACGATGAGTTTCATTTTGAACGTATTCCATGACCCACCCGCCATTTGGACGAATTAAATGTAAAATTCGAATGACGGTTTGTAAAAGTTGAACGTTTGCGTCATCAAATAAATTTGTTTAATGGTCCGATGACAGTTGAAATTTTAAAGCATGAGATGCTTCACTTCAATTTGAATTGCACGAGTTCCAAACGGATCCATTTTGATCTACAAATGTGATTTCAGAAGAAATTGTTGATATACTTATATATTGAATGACATTTTTTCTTTTTGTGTGTGCTTTACGTTCTATGCTCTGTAAATTCACACGGAACAATTGTTGTCGAAATCATAGAAAATAAATGCTACTATGTTCACTACGCTCCGGCCCGGTAGATTCTTTGAGTTGCCCGTCGTCCCCGGTCTATTTTTTTTTTTCCGGGACGGCTCTGTCCGACCGCCCAAAAAGACCGCGCAAGGGTCCGAACAAACGGCAGTGTTGTCTTTATGTATTTATTCCGTCGTCCCGCAGGTGGAACTCAAGTTCAAAGAACGGTTTAACGGCCGCGTGTACGCGGATTTCGACCGGAGCAGCGCGTGCACGGTGACGGGCAACGGTAACAACACGGCCAGGATCGATTTGCCGCTCAAGGGATGCGGTACAAAACAGGTACAGTGGAAAAAGCCGTAATAGTAACCGCTTAAAACAATAAATAAATAATGAAAATAATAAAAAAAAAAACGTATAATTTTATGCGATTTTCGTCTGACCGAACCGTTGAATATTGTGTTGCCCATACAGGACCCGCAGAGGGTATTCACCAACAACATCGTAATCAGGTTCCACCCGTCGCTGGAATTCGACGGCGACGAAGTGGTAACGATCGTGTGCAGATATCCGCCGCCCATCGCTCCGCCGCCGGCCGGCATACCGAACAAAATGTGAGTATAGATCCACAAAATAACAATAAATATCGCGCGCGGTACGGAATGCGGTCGAAAACACCGAATCGCCAATAAAACGACCGTACATAAAAAATAAAAAAAAAATTTATACATATCATATACGAGGGTGGGCTGATACGTAATGCCTAATTCGCGTATAACATTAAAACTAGTGAACACGATTTAACGAAATAATAACACACGCGTGGCGAATTAAATTATAATTTTTTTTACGCGTTATTATTATTCGACGCAGCTTCCTTCGGAGTCGACGCATTTCTGCAAACGCTTAACGAATTTTGTAATGCCGTCCAAATCAAATCGATCATCTTGAGGGGACCAACCACCGTTTGATTTCACTTTTAATTCTCTCGTCATAGTTTCAAACCGTATTTGTACCGTTACGATATCCTTTATGTTTGTGAAACGACAATAAAATAAAAAAAAAATACCGGACTGTAGAGTGAATGCGGAAATCACTTGAAATCCCGGCGATTCAATTATAAAAATTGTGGCAGTGCCGGAAATTTGTCTGCAGCCAAGTTCAGAAAGTGGTGAGGTGCTGAATACGTTGTTTTTTTTTTTTTTTTTGACAGAGAGATTCTTAACGCTGATGAAATATCTTTTCGCTTAATTCTCCGATCTGATTGTACCCCAAATCATCGACTTTTTTTTGTTTATGAACCCCGTCTGTCACCGTTAGGCACCGTCCACATCGATCCCGATCGGAAATAATGGCTTTCCCGACTTCAGTACTTTTAATCAGTAATACGAAAAATGCGCAAACACGCAACGATGAACAGCACTAATATCTAAAGTTTCGTTGCCATAGACCGAGAGCAAACGTCTATGAATGACGACACGTTTAACATTTTCTGCGACAAGAAATTTAATTACAGCACGTAACCTAACCGGCACATCTGGAGAGGCCGTCATTGAAACTTACGTATGAATAAACTAAAAACATCGTGACTTGGCCACACACTAATCTAATGACATTAGATACAGAGGGCCTAATTTTTGTAATATTTTGTATTGCACACTTTTTAGTTTAGACCATAAATTCGTGGACACGAATTCGAATTTTTCACCCATACCTTTAAATACAGATATTTCACTATTTTTTTTTTTCTACCATTTATAGTTTCAATTTTTCCAATAAAAAAAAAATAAAAAAATATTGCCGGGTTTTAACTTTATCATGGAAAAATCTATAGGTAAATTAAGAAGTCAACTTTAAAAAAGAAAAAAAATATCACATATTATCAACTAGTTTGTGTACCTTATTTATACATTATCCTTTTAACAAATTTGTTTAAATAATGCTCCTTTGGGTCTAGTTTCTCATTCTAAATCAGTAAAATAATTTTTAAAAGTTACACAATACCATCACAATTAATAACAAATTTATTTTAAAGATCATATTTTAGAACCCGAAGGCCATTTAAAAAGACTTATTTTTTAACCGTTAATAATTAATTAAATTATTGTTATGAATATTTAAAATTAATTGATATCAATTACGGTTAGGTTAAATCGCGATTGTAACTGATAACGATTACTGATAAATGAAATCGTCAAATATCATTTGTTAAAAAAAAAAAAAAGTTCACACATTTAAATAAAACCGACATATACACGGCTATCAGTAACTACACGTTTTATAATTCCGTATTACACACACAAATAGACCCCGGATTAGCTATTAAATGCCCCACAAACGATAGTGTTATCGAAAATTTAAATATAGTTATGAGATAGGGAGTCATTTATAAGCTTTATCAGCCTTACCTTCGTATATTTACACGTTAAATTGATTCTTCAACTGAAATAGTTAATGGGGAAAAGTAATCCGGTTTAATTTTCATTGGGATTCGCGGCCGATTCGAAACGAATCATACGTACCGGTACGGCGGAGTGGTCAAAGGAAAAAAAAAAAAAAAAAAAATCAAAATCTACGACGACTATTCGACGGTAATACATAACCGATGGAGGATATTACACAGTTATAACACGTTGTACAGTTAATATCACTGACTCGGCATTATTGTTCGAACCAAATTCTCGGTCGTATACACGTTTTATAATACAGTTCGTAATCCAATCGCCGCTATAATTTTTTTAAAGACAATTATTTTTATCGATGAGATTATTGATACTCATCGATCATAATTCCATTCCGACGAAATCTGTATAGTAAGGCGCGTCCATAACTGCGGAGCACATTCGGGCCGGGCGTACATCCGCCGCTCGTTTTAAATCGCTCACGTTGAATTTCTGACATCGATCCGTTTGAATCTAAATAAAACCGTAAAATAATTATTATAATTGTGTCTACGTGTATTATGTCATTGACGACTTGACTCATTCGGTTTTTTTTTCCAGTATCGATTTACCGTCCACGCCCCTGGAACCGCCGCTGAAAGGTTTCCAAATCCTGTTGATCGTGTGCGGCATACTGTTCCTGTCGCTGGTCCTGTTGGGTCTCGGTTGTTCGTACTACTGCCTGCGCAACCAGCAGGTGCAAGTCATCCGTCGGCACCCGCTGTCGTCGGTCGGCTCTGACAAGCTGTCCGACTCCAGTCTGTCGATGTTTGACGGGCTAAAGATACCGCGGGCCCGGGCTCCGACGCTGGACAGCTCGTCCGGTTCGGAAATGGCACTGGTGAGCGCCGGAGACACGCTGCCTAGCGACTATCCGTCCGAGTCACCGAGTTCGGGCCACTCGGAGGCGGAGGACGCGGACGGCACCAGGAGTCTCAGGCGGTCGCCCAGCTCCGGTGGTTCGTACGACAACCGGGCGTTCGCGCAACAGGAGTCGTACTACACATCGGACGGTTACCAACACCTGCAGCATCACGAATTGCCGCCGCCCGTCCAGCCTAAGTTCGACGTACAGCTCCGCGTCAAACGGGCCCCGCCGCCCACGCCCAGCCCGACGCCGCCACCGTCCGAATCCGAGGTGAGCATCGCCGCCCTGGAACGGAACCTGACCACTATATTGGAGCGGGACGAGACGACCATGAGCATGACCGACGAACAATTCGGGTACGGGTCGCTGCCCAGGGCCCGCTCGCCGCCCATGATTGTGCAACACCATCAGCAGCAGCAACCGCCGCCGAGGATTCGGTCGCCGCCCGTCATCGTCCACCACCAGCAGTCGTCGCTGCCGCCTGCACCGTCGCCTCCGGTGATTGTCAACCGGCCGCCGCAGAAGACGCGCTCGCCGCCCACACTGGCGCCGGTGTACTCGACGGTCGTGCGTAAGGACAGGGACGAAACGGAATGGTTCAGAACCGAGGAGACAATGGCCGTAGATTCGAGAGTGTCACCGCCGCCTCCGATCACGCCCCATCATCACGCCATATCCACCAACAAGTACACCAGCGAAATGCAAGTGGACGTAATCGAGCCACCCGTAGTGCCGACCAAACGGCCGGAAATCACGTCGCACACGGTCGACGACGTGTTCCTCAAGACCATCACCGAGAAGAGGACCATCGAAGACGTGGAACGGCACCGCAGAGAAGTGATCGAGTACAACCCGAAACCGATGGCGCCTCCGGCCAGCTGGGGCGTGACCATCAAGAACTACCCGAACCCGGACGCGCAATACCCGCAGTCGGGCGAGGACACGGCCACGGACTGGGACAGTTACTCGGAGGCGTCGTCGGTTACCGGATACCCGCCGGCCGGCGGCCCGGTGGACCGTCAATCAAGGATCCAGTCGTACATGTCGTCGTCGTCGACGGCAGCGGCAACGATGGCCGAGGATCGCCACAGGTACTTCAGCACCGCGGAGGTACCGGTGCCGAGACCGGAAAACTGGGAGTCATTGGTCAGGGTGTTAGAGCCCGAACCGGAACCGAATGCCAGGTACAGGGTGGAACAGACGCTGACGCTTGAGGACAAGCGCAAGTGGAGGCAGATAATCACCACGGAGTCCACTCTCCGGCAGCTGATCACCGAGGCCACCGTCAGAGAGGACTTTGAGCGGATTCGGAGCGATCCCCAGTACGAACGGATATTCGAACCGGAAAAGTGGGACGTAATCATACGGGTGATTGCACCGCCGCAACACTACGACCAGAAAACCGCAAGCGCGCCCAACAGGTACACAAAGAAGAAGATCGAATTCGAGGGGGCCCGGACCAGGAGGAACTCGCTGCCGACCGTTTACGAATACGATTCGGACGGCTCCAGCGTCAGGACGCTGACTACAGCCGACGATCACGGTCCCATTGGCCCGACCCGGTCCAGAAAGACGTCGAGGTCGAGCTTCAAATCCGATATGGACGTCAGGTGAGCAATAGCCCCATAACAATTAGCGTACACGGCTATTGAGTAATGAATACCGACAGTGATTATTGATTATTTTTTTTCCTAATATTTTAAACTAGCCATAAAACACAAACTTCAACACGAAATCCGCAATAAAATATTATAAACGCTATAAAAATTTAATGGGATGGATGTGCGATTTAATGACGGGATCGAACACGTGCCATCGAAAAATCATACTGTTAATAATATTACACGGATAAATAAAATTGATAATTGATTAAGTATACCGAATCGATTGTGTCCGTGTACGGAAAATAAAACGACATAATGACATCGGTCGGTAATTCGGTTATATTGCACAAAATGTCGTGCATTTAGTGTGATTTTTCGTGTCGTACCGTGTTATTTTAAAACGCGGTTTTTCTCAAATTCGCCATGATTTACCGGGCCATCTATTGTAAAACTCGTCTAGTCGATTAAATCACGATACCGAGACGGGTTCGTAACACCGCGGACCGGGCAACCACCAGTGTCCAGCTAACCGTTTGTTTTTACGGATTTCATTCACTGCTCGTTCGATATTCGATTCCGGTCGCGCGAAAATCGGTTAATAGCGTTTTCGATGATCGGTTTAATTTGATTAGATTTATTTTCGTTTACGAACTACACAAAACCGTATAAAATTCGTCGTATTATTTTTATTTGACTTAATGAGTCGCGTGTATTTCTCGTGTAATGTACGCTTGTACCTTGCGCGGTTAGGTCATGTGAAATCACAAACTCACAATAAAAAAAAAAAAAAAATTCATGGCCGCTAACGGTTTCCGGTACCCGAGTCGAATATGACGCAAAACTATCGTTTCGTCGTGTTTTTTTTTTTTTTTTTTAACAAACATACGCTATCGGTGGATTAATCTGTTTCGTTGTTGATCACTGGGAATCGCAAATTACTCGGGACAAAGTTCGACGATTATAGTGAGAGAACACAAAGGCAAAGTATATGGGATTTTTAGTAATTTTACCGTCCCACGAATAAAAATTGTTTACCGAGTTGTGAAAACCGTGTCCAGAGCAGGACGGACACTCCGGACGTTTCGATATGAGTCAAGACGGGTGACCCGTGTAACGAAATTCCCCATTTTTTTTAAAAACAATTTTATTTAATGTAATTCCATTGTACGCTCGAAAACAGAAGTCGACATTCCACCGTTTGCATCGGCCATTTCAGTCACGGCTGTATAATTTCAACGGTTTTTCTTTTGTCGATTTTCCGATTAGTTTTATCGATGTCGAAACGATAAATCAAAGGAACTCCAAACTGTTATCGTTTTGCCTATTGCACTGCAATTGCATAATGTCGCCCGATGTTTTTTTTTTTTTTTTTTTTTGTGGGGGGTCCTTTCCGATTACGTTATTTTTTTTTTTTATCTACGGTACGAAATTGATAATATAAATCCGACTTATTTCCGACGTGTATTTACAGATCGATGAGCGAGATGACTGTGGACTTCCGGCGACCCGAATTGCCGGACAACTACAGTGACGTGAGCTCGGTGTATAACTATTACCATCAGCAGCAGCAGCAGCAGCAGCAGCAGCAGCAGCAGCATCAGCAGCACCGGCGCGGTACCGGCGGGTCTTCGTACTACGCGGACGACGACGCCGTCAGTCTGGTCCGGTCGCTGAGTCAACCGTCGCTGGCCCGTTCCGCTTCCGAGTTTACCGAGAACTGGGGCGTCCGGATCCGGTCGTACGAGGACGGCGACGACGCGCCCAGCAGTCCCGACCGCACGCCCAGGTCGTCGTTCAGGTCGCCCCGGCGAAACCGGCACCAGCAGCACAACCAGAACCAGCAGGGCCGGCACATCCGGTACGACGGCGACGACGACGACGACGACGACGACGACGACGGCGACGACGACGGAAACGTCGACAGACCTGTAAACGCGACCGTGGTGACCGGGACCGGCGCTAGTGCGACGCGAAGGATGTTCGGCGGCCGAACCATGTCGGCGGCCGAATGGTTCCACGACTCGGACGAGAACGACGCGACTTACAAATAGTTCGGCGGGGGCTGCACCGACCCTCCACCGACGACGAATAATAATAAAAAACATACGCACGATACCCTTCCTCCTCCTCCTCCTGCTCCTTATTCAGCCACAATTGCGATAGGTTCCCGACCGGATTCGACCGCCCCCCCCCCGAGCTGTGGTCAAGTGCAATAAACCCAGAAGATTGGTGTCCGAGTGTTGTTAGTTTTTTTTTTTTTTTTTTTTAGGGACGAATTCGATTATTCGGTCGGGTTTTACCGAGTACGAGCGCATTACCGAAAACGGGGCATAGGCATAGAAATTAAAAACTCCGTTCCCCGCCGGTTACCGTAAAACACACGCGTCCGCATATCGGGCGAGAAACACAGACTGATTCTTGATGCGTTTTCGTGACAAAAATTGACCGAAAAACATTCTTACTTCCGGGCAAGACAATAAAAAAATCAAAAAAAAAAAAAAAAATCGTATCACGTTATCGGCCCGGTGGATGTTTAAACAACAGCGTTTTCCTGATAAATCCTCTGAACGAATTTCTTTATCGCCGAGTCGATATTGACATTTGACCGTTTGTATTGTTGCGGCCCGGATGGTTCACGTGTCTATGCGCGTCGGCAACGGCGATTTTCCATATCCAGTGTTCCTTTATTCTGTTTCCAGTTCCGGGTTCTTAAAAATTCACAGTTACATTGACGTATTGCGTATTGCGGTATTTTTTTTTCCTTTTTATACAAAAAAAAAAAAAAAAAAAAGAAAGAAAAAAAAAAACTACAAACGGAATATAACACGTACTAGAAATACGACAATGTACGTAAGACGAGTAACGCGGTTGTTTTGCTTAAAACCGATTACCTAAACGAAAGGAACCGAAAATTGCTTGTATTTCAATTAAAAGGTTCCGGTTACTTGAATTGAGCAATTCGGTTCTCGAATTTATCTCCGGAAACCCGTTCCGCCCGTTTTGGTTTAAACGATTGTTGATTTTTTATTTTTTTTTTCACTCTTCGTCCAAAAAAAAAAAAAAATAAAAATTGATGAACTTCAGTCTCGTTTCCCACGACACCTCCTCTCGCCATCCCCACGCCCCGTATTTCTCCGGTATCGCGAAAGTATGGTCACTAAAACAAAAAACAAATAAAAACCCTAAAAAAATAACACGCCGACAAAAACACAATACACAACGATTGTGTCGTTATTAATCGAATATTTTTTTTTTTTTCTGTACTACTAACGAAATCTCTTGGATTAATTATTATACGTGTATAATTTTTTTTTTAACGAATTTTAGATTCTAACGCATGTGCCAATACTAATCGCTATATATACGATATATATATATATATATATTAAAATAATTGTATTCGTTAACCGCTCGACTAGTGATACTCGTCGTCCACGGCTCTCGGGCCGAAAATCCGTACCGAAAATCGATTGATTTATTCGAATATTGTCTGTGTGATTTTTCCGGTCTCGTCGGCGACCGCGAACGCGGCGGTTCGGCATTTGCCAATCTTTCGGCCGTCGGTTTTTTTTTTTTTTTTTTTTTTTTTTATATATATTTTTACACGCCCTCCCTCCGTCGCCGCTTACTCGCGAAAAAGCACACGCGTACACAAGCCAACGAGTTGTCAAAGTCATATTATAAGTGTATTAATATTGTATAGTTTATAGTTTATAACTCATTAACGGTTATTGTTAGTTACGTTAAGCGTATCGCGAAATCTAAACGCAAAACGGCCCACCAATAAGAATTTCCATTGTTCACTTGTGCTAATTTTTCATTTTTTTTTTTTTTTTTTTAAAACTTTTATTTAATAAGTGAAAACTGGAATTTTTTATTGGCCCGTTAAAAAAAAAGCGCGTAGACTATTAATTATTATTATTATTATTATTAACATTGTAATAACTTATAATTAATATCTAATATAACGTTAAATAATAAATCAAAATAATTTATCCTGTGACCAACCATTGACCTTGATTTTTTTTTTTTATATTGTCCTGATAATTACGTATTTCGTAACGTTTTTAACGAACGTATTATATATGTATACATTTTTTTTTAAATTTTTTATTTTTTATTAATTATAACGTAAAAAAAAAATAAAAAAAAAAAAAAAACAAATAAATAAAACTCCAATAATGAAATGTTATTTTAACAATATAATATAAATATATGTATTTTTTTTTTTTTTTTTTTTACACTCTTATGTTATTATAATGGCTAATGAAATAAAATAACTATATTTAACTGAAGTTTATATATATATTTTTTTTTTTTTTAAATATTTTCCTCGGTCGAATCGTTGTAATATGTCCGATTTTCTTACGTTGGCACCTATAAAATCGCGAACACAGCACGACTGATTTTCCGGATCTATAGATGCTCTGAAAAACATTAAATTAAATCGCGCGTTTAGTTAAAACAAAAAATACATATACGAGCACAACGAACACGCGGTAAAAAAAAAAAAAAAAAACCGGTCACAGTGAATTTTTACGCGATGACCGAGGGTGGTTGTGTTATCGAAGATTGTCCCCGGCGAAACGATTATTCGGAAAACATTTCAGTTTACATCGCGATTAAACGAGAAACACTCGCGACAACGGCACGGATATTTTTGTGGTTTTTTTGGTTTTCTGAAAGTCCCCGTGAAAATTGCCCATGCGCAATCCCGTGAATTCGGCCGGTATCGCACGGTCTAAAAATATGAAAACCAAAAGCGTATCCAAGCGAAATAAAATAGAATTTACGAATAGATTTGGTCGCTAAGTCGTCCGGGTTGTACACGGCAGGTGTACGTTGTGTACGTTTCGTTTTCAAATTCCATGACACGATGAAGATTTCGTTTGTAAAAAAAAAAAACGAAACGCGAACCGCGGTATTTTTTTTTGCTTGTCGAAAATATTGGCACTGACTGGGCATACGTAACAATAAGCGTTCAAACCCGGCAGGGAATATTGTGATATCTGCGATAAAACCACCGGTGAAATGATTCCAGTCGGTCGATCTCTTTCTTCTCGTTCTTTCTTCTATACTATGGTATTTAATATGGGTTTTGAACGAAGAACCACAACTAGTGAATTTTTGGCGTCCATCTAACGCGGGACGACAGTTTTAGAAAAACGTGGTTTTCCTTTCTGTTTCGGTGGTGTTTTCAAAACGGACATTCGGGCGCCTACTCCACAGACGTGAGTATATTGCAGTATATTCTCGTAAAAAATGTAAAAAAAAAATAAAAAATGAATGAAAAATATCCGGTAACGGTACGTGGTGTATCGTGTTGCTTGAAAGCGAAATGTATTGCCTACCGTTAACGCCCGGTGGTCGTAATATTGGAATTTTCGTAAAAATTAATTTGCCCGAATAACACGCGGGGACCTGAAAAAGTTGAACGATTCAAACCACAATATTTGTCGAGGGACAACAATAGGTTTTGTTTTCGACAGTACACAGTTTAATGTAATCGAATTTTTATTTTTATTTTTTATAACTAGTTGGTCGAATATCTTTGTACCGACTGATTTATTTAGTATTGGCGATTTATTTAATACAAATGCTGTGAATAATTTAAATTATCGTTATGTTCAAAAAATTGTAAACGTTAAGTAGTTAAGTCATTAGTAAACATATCAAACAGCGAAATGTTGTCTTGAAAAAATACAATTATAAAATATGCGATTTCGTAAAAAAAAAAAAAAAAAATAATGATAATTTGAATGAGGTTTAAATTTGGTATTAATAAAATATAAGAATTTTTTTTTTTTTTTTAAGAACAAAATATACAATCTATATCTAAGACATAATAAGTATATGTGCGATAGGGAAAACAAGCAAATAGACATGATTTACATAATTTTGAGGAAAGAAGCCACCCACTGATGACACTTTCGTCTTGGTTTAATCATTATGAATTAGTTATGTTTAGTATTTATATAATATGTTATATATTTAGTTAAATGTTAGTATTTAAAGTAATAAATCTCTACACCATTTACGTTTAAATCGCCTTGGGGGGTTGCCTGGGATTGTGAGTGATGATAATTTTATGATGAGAGGATTTGAATGAGAAGAAAGAGATTTATGAAATTTTGTATAGAAACGTTTAGCTTCGTCATGAATAGTTTTTAAGTTGCAGTCTAAATGTAGGGTATGATTTGATATGTATGGAGGGGCATTAAATAATTTCCTTAAGGTCAAATTTTGGAAAGCTTGAATCTTATTCATATTCGACTTTTTAGCATTTCCCCATAGCTGCAATCCGTACGTCCAGATGGGTTTTAATAAGGTTTTGTACAAGAGGAGCTTGATATTAATAGGGATGGCTTTGTTACCAATTAAATACTTAAGCATACGTAGCCGATTGTTTAGTGATAGTCTTTTTTCACGTATGTGTTGAGCCCAGGTTAAGCGTTGATCGATATAAGAATTAAAAAAAAAAAACTTAAAATATTGAAGAGAACACAAAAACGTTTGTGAGAACCATGTATCTATATACAATAGATAATCAAAAACTAGAGGTAACTACAAATAATATTTATCTTAAATGTAGATAAGCGCCTTTTATTAATTTAGATGTGTTTATACGTTTTTACTTACATCATTATTATATATTTATATTTATATATAAAGGGAGTTTGTATGTGGTCGCCCTGCAGTTCTTTGCCCTTCAACCGTACCCTCTATAATTATATTATGCAGCTATCCGGGGTGTTCTTCCGGGACATGTCCGGACATCGTTTTCCACCGTCTTGCTCTAATCACGTAATCACGAACGTAGGCGCGGTTTTCTTTAACGATTAACCCTCTGGCATGGGAACCTCTCGGTTTGTTCTTCCCACTGTCCGACTACCAGGCGTCGTTTACGAGCCGTATAAACGCCTTAAAGGATTCGAAACAAAACGAGTCTCGCGCAAATCAAAAATTAAATTGCACGTTAGACGACCAGCTCTCCCGAAACCGTACGCGCGACAAGCCGACAACCGCAGGAGATGAAGAGAATACAACGATCCCAGAAGGGAAAAACATCCAGGACAATATACAACGGCCCAAACGAGAACAATACCGTCCAGCAATGTGAAATAAAGAGTATTATGGAATTGCTACAATTGTTGTACAAGTTAAAAGAGCCGGTAAAACGATTTCAGTGTATATATCGGTGTTGTTAAACGCATAAGTGCATGGCATATTTCGGTTAGTTTTTTTAGCGCATAAACTAACCGGGCAATATTTCGCAGCCACATGTTGCACAGTGTCTACAATTTTATGGCATTTGCTACTGCACACGCAGTTTTTTTTGCCCTTCTCACAAGAACAAAAAAATTTAAATATTTTCGAATTAATATAACCGCCCGAGCGTGCCAACAGGTTTTAAGCCCCCCTCCCCCCCGTACACGGTCAGTATTGAATGACAATCAACGTGATTGACAGTCAAGTCCGATCATTGACTGACGACTGATAACTTCCATATGCGATCAATCAAAACCGATAATCTTCAGTCGTTCGTTTATTTTATTTTATTTAGTCGAAACAATTATTACTGTTGAGAGTGTGGTGTATTGTTATAGTTTTTATTCAATATTTATTATAAAAAAAATATTTCCATTTGAAAATATTTAAAATTAAATTTTGCATTCAAATTAATAAAGATGCTATTATTGGTATTGTTATTTGCCTTGCGTGTGATAAAACGAAACAAAAACGATTCTGGGCAAAAGAATGGTTAAGAAAAAGGAACACATTTTCCCATCATTATCTTCGAGACGAACTTCGACTATCCTCTCCATCTGATCATTGAAACTATCTTGTACGCATGTACCACACAACATTTTCGAAGTTATTAAAGATGATTACACCAACGTTAGAGATACCTGCACATTAAACCAATGTACAGTTTATTTTTAATTAAAAAAAAAAAATAAATAAATAATAATAGTAATAATAAAAACCGTAATAAGTCTAAAGAACATGTTCAAATTAAATCCAAAACCACCGGGCGAAAAAATCCACATCACGAAGAAACCGAAGCATTTCACCGGCGATTAATTGTATTTGAAAAAGTAAAACATTCTTTTTTTTTTTTCTTCGAATAAACTACCCACCGTGGTAATTTCGAAAAAATGTTTCAAATAAAGTGCCACCGGGTGAAAAATCACAAACACATTATGTAACAAGTTCAATACCTATTAAAATAGTATATATTGATCGTGAACTGCACGCCATTACATTTTTTACCGCACATTCCGTATTTTTTTTTCACTACACGTAATTGCACACGATTTTATGGCCTGGCTTCGCTTCAACGGTACTGTTTTTCAATAAACGTTTTCGTAATACCTCGAGTACACACTCCCGATATGCGTCATGAATACATTTTTAAATTTACCAGTCTTTCTACGCGAAAAAAAGGTAATCAGTCTGCCGAGTACGGGTTTTTCGTTGTTTGTTTTTTCATTATTCCGCGGGCGATCCGTCCGAATATTGATTTTTTTTTTATCTACCGCTGACGTTCAAATGTTCGCGTATACATTTTTATAATCGTAAACTTTACGACACGACAAGATAACAACGTCGTTTCCAATACACACACACACACACACACACACACACACACACAAGGTTAAATAAATATTAAGTAAACGAATAAATACAGACCACGCTGTGATGCGATCGGTATTCGGATATCCGTTCGTACTTTAAATTATATTATGGTATTGTTATTATACGAGTAGCATAAAAAGAGTGGTTCAAACTCATCAGCATGAGCCATCAGTTATACCTTAACACGGCCGCCCAAACCGATACCAACCCACCCCTCTTTTACACATTTGTTATCACACTAATGTTATCACTAATGTTATTCTGTTATCACACCACTGTTATCATATCACGGTTATCACTACTGATATCACATTTTTGTTATCAATAATGTTATCACCAATGTTATCAATAACGTTATCGCCGCTGTTATCACCAATGTTATCATTAATCTTATCACTAATGTTATTCTGTTATCACTTGGGTTATCACTATCCTCCACGTAGTGGAATTATATTACCTGTGTTACCATAGCTCGTTCGTAATAGTAATTACTATAGATATTATGTTATCAGTAGTATACCACTTAGATATTTATTCGGTTCTTATCACTTTTCTGTCATTACAGTCTAGGCCATTACCTAACCCATGCCACATCGGTATAGTCATACACCACCGGTATAGCCGCCTCGTCTTAATCTACTCTAACTGTATTAGCCTCCCATTACCCAGCCATCGGTATCGTATATGATAAACCCTATTAGTGTTTGCACGCACGTATATTTAAATGCCGATAGTATCGGTTCGTTAGTCGCAAATCGTTTTTCCCTAATTATTTTGCAACGAGTGCGAAAAGCGACATCTATTGGCCTGTAAGACAAAATGACACCTATAGTCCTTTCGACTACAATATCTACGATAATCGGTTATATGTTATACGCCCGCATAATGTTATTATTAATATGATAAACCCTGGCCGTAATAGTCGCGCTATTACAAAGTTGTTATTACAACAACCTATTAAGTGTTTGCACGCACGTATATTTAAACGCCGATATAGTATCGGTTCGTCTTCGCAAATCGTTTTTCCCTAATTATTTCGCAACGAGTGCGAAAAGAGAGATCTATTGCCCCATATTAAACGATACCTATTAGACCTTTCGAGCCGTATACAAGTCCGAAATGGACTCGCGGTACGACAGTCCGCTT
The DNA here is from genome assembly GCA_956483605.1 of Tuberolachnus salignus. Taxonomy (NCBI): domain Eukaryota; kingdom Metazoa; phylum Arthropoda; class Insecta; order Hemiptera; family Aphididae; genus Tuberolachnus; species Tuberolachnus salignus. The sequence goes on from OY101437.1 coordinate 16,337,532, forward strand.
TTGAATTTATTCGTATAGAGACCTACCCTGGCTGAATCTAGCGATAAACTCGCAACGTGCAAAATATATCCGTTTGCCTATTATTTTCACGGTTTCTTTTTTTTTTTATTTATTTTATTTCGTTTTTGACAGTATGTTAATTTTCCTCGTCGTTTTTAAAAAAAAATATGTTCGCCTGCGCATCAAATGGTTGCACTAAAGTTTTCACCGCGAAACGTAACCATGCTCTGTCGTGTAAAAATCGCACGATGGTTCGAAATTCCCGTGCAATTTATGTGCGGAATTATTTACGTATATAATTAATCTCGAGCAACACGTACGAACTGTGCACTTTGAAGGGAGAACCGTCGCCACAAATATACACGCCACTAACCGGCGCTGTCCTAGATATGCACAGCTGCCGCTGGACCGTCAAACACTCCAGTACCGGACATTCAAATCGCAGGCCCATCCGACGCACCGCAATACGTCGCAGCCGGTCCACAGATCGAACGCTTATTAATACGAGTGACTAGCGATGAGGAAAATGATGAACTGCACGCCGAATGTTCGGAAAAGGCGGAAAACCGCTGGTTTATGGTGGTAAGAGATTTTTTTTTTTTCTAGTCCCGAAAAATAATATCGCAAAAATACTCGTCAAAAAGTGATTCGTTTATTGAGCACATCGAAACATTGTATTTGCGAGATTAAATAAGACCCTTTTTTTTTTTTTTTTATGTTTTTCTTCTAGGGGGGCTAGAAGAAAATGGTAGGAAACGTAAACAAAGCGAGAACACAGTTACTGCCGCGAAAGCGAAAAAAGAGCGTCTATAACACCCAGGGTTCGTCGAAATCGATTCTTCATTCGCTCGAAAAGTCGTATGGTATTATGCCCGGAACACCTATAATATCAAAACTTATACAGCGTTTCTAAGCTCGTTCAAACCAGCACTTGTCTCTGTACTTAATGATAATCGTTAATGATAATCCGGTAAAATTTAATTTAAATTCGGAATCCACTTATTATAAACCGCAAGTAGATTAATTCCGCCGAGAACAGGGCGTTTAAGACCTCGGCCGAAGGAATTTCCATTGAAAGCGCGACAGATGAAATCGTAGAACAAAAACGCAGACAATTATTAGCGGAACAAGAATCATAACCGGAGACGATGTAGCGGTTTCTCTTTACGGTGCATTGACGGTGTTTTATTAGGCGTTTACAAATTGCAACCTATGGACGGTAGTTCATACATTCCGCTTCACGCTGACATAAAAAATAAAAAAAAGTGCCCCGTTGTCAACCCGCAAAATTTAGAAGACGAACAGTGTTTTATGCGGGCGATTCTCGCAAAACACGTTTCGGGCAAGAATAAAAAACCGTTTAGGCGACAAATATTCCGAGCACGAAAGTAAATACAGTTTCGACAGTATTACGTTCCCCCGGCACCTCTATCGGATATCAAAAAATTTGAAAAAAATAATTTAAACGTGTACGTGTTGAAAAAAGAACAAAAAAGTAAAAAAACCGTTAAATACTGTTTTTCCGTTAAAAGTGTTCAATGACGAGAATCACGGATCACTTCGACCTGCTTTTAATAAATGATCATGAAAAAACACGTTATACTTACATATCAAGTTTCTCTCGGTAACCTTTACGTCGTTTGACTGAAAGTCAAGAATAAAATTGAGCGGGGAAGCGTCACTCGAGCAACATAATGAAATTTATGGCGAACACAAGCCGATATTGTCCGTTATGCCGGAGCCGGGGACTCGGTTATCATTCGAAGCGTGGGGGGAAAAACTCAAACACTCTCCGTATCGTCAAATATACCGATTTTGAAGCATTATTAGAGAAGACGGACGAGAAAAAAATGAAGAAATACAACGATAATTCAAAACCACAAACCTACGAGTTACGGGATTCACGTGAAGGCGGCCGACGACATACCAGTGGCGTTATTAGAAGAATTTTTCGAATACCTTTCGAACCGATTATTTACCGCGGAACCGAAGACGAGCCAAAAGTAGCAAAACATTTTGTAGATATAAGCCGACGAGTGGAACAATTGTTGAAGTCTAGCAAGAAAATTAATGGACTGGAAAAAATCAAAGCTAAAGGAATCGGAGGTCATGTGGTTAAAAACCATATGTCCTTTGATGATCATTAGAAGATTCTGCTCGGCGACAGATATCTGGATGTGTACAAAAATAATGTATCAATTCGCTCGTTCCACCACCAACTCAAGACCATCTCTACACAAACAAACTTACATATCACAGTTATGACGACAAACGAGTGACATTGGACGACAAAATTCATACGAGGGCGTATGGATACTACAGGTATATGCCCAAATAATAATTATGTATATCATTTTTAAATATTATCATAATTTTCAGGGGAGGCGAGACACGCGAGGACGTTAAATAAACTTTTTTTTTTTTTTTCAAATATATATTTTTGTAAATAATTTTAAAATATTATAAATATTATGAAAATTGTATTGTTGAAAATCAATAAAAACCACTTGTTTAAAAATATATTATCTTGTTTATTTTACATAATTAAGAGTAATTTATAAACCATTTTAGTAATGCGAAAACTTTATAAAATGTACAAAGTTTTGGATTATATGAAAAATACAACATGGTAAAGTGTCTTCATTGCATCTCAATCCATGTCCTCCAATATTAACGACGATGACTTGTGGAATAATTTCGTTGATTATTACCCGTTTTTGTTCCCGTTTAACGTATATATACGATCGAATTTCAACGAGTTTAATATCCGATCCAGTTTTTCGTACTCTATACATCGCCGTATTCCAATGTCATTCGATGAAAATTACGCTCGAGCCATTTATTTGTCTTGCGACTTTTTCCTTTTTGGGGGTTTGGCGGACTTTCGAATGTCCAGTGTTGCGTCGCCCGCGTACATGTATCGATCGCGGACATTTCTTTTATCATATATTTATTGCCGGATCGCAAAACACACTGAATGTCTAATATAGCCGACGACACCGCACTAAACACGTCTTTCTTCTACTGCGGTCTTATTTGAACTACACCACCGGTGGTATAAAAGAGCTATTCAATATTGCTCATTCTAATAATTCGACTCGGTATTGTTTTATCGATCAGTAACCGTTGGCATATAGCTGATTCCGTCATTTCTTCGTAATATCGACCAATAATTCCTCCGTATTATGTAACTTTTCCCCAAGGACTACGATTTTCTTATCGTACATATCTACCCGCATAGCAACTCTGATTAAATACATCGTTAATTATTTTGTTTGATTTTTACCAAAAAAGAAATGATTGTATTCCGTTCGCTTTCCAAAGTATTACCGAACACGTCCATGGTGTTATAGTTTGACTGATATTATTTTCGAATATCTTTCTTATATATCCAACTGTGAGAAGCGATTAATCAAAACCGAGCCATTTAACTAATACTCTATCGCTTTTACTCTGAATGATTTTCTCTACTAAATAATCATTCGGGAACGATGTTTTCCGTATTTCTTCGGAATAAAAACAACCAGCTATTACTCTGCTCATATAATCTCCAAGTTGATAAGTAGGAGGCGAGGTACTGTTTATTTTAACAATTGAGAAAATCTCAGTCGACCAAATGGGAAGTAGTAACAGTGGATTAGGCCTACCGGGGATTCCACTGGAAAAAAAAACGCATCGCGTGTAATAACTCACGATTTCAAACAAGTGGTTCAGTGGCAATAGTGTATACGTGCAGCAGACGCGCAGTACAGTATTAACAGTTTTTTTTTTATTAATATACCGACACTATGTAAAAACAATACAACTGAGGGGAGGTTGTGGTGATACGTGTAAAGGATTTTAAAAAAAATTTTTTATTAGAAATTATATAATTTAAAAGAAAAATAAAAGTTCTAACTCTAGAAACTGTTCCAGTTCCGGTACTACTTAAGTGAATTGTTTTACTCGTATATGAAAGGCGCCTATTTTAAATAATAACTATATAGCTAGCCGAACCATTCTCTACACAACTGAATACAGTATACAGTAAAGCTTGTTATTTAATAACATCTAAGGTGGTATGGAAACCTACACGATTTCGTTATAATTATAAAAGGTGCATAATATCAGCCATGACAATAATTGTTTATGTTCTGTCTGCTATAGTTTACGCCAACGCGTTAAAAATTAAAATTAAAAAGACAAAACCGCGGTGAAGCTTCTGTGCTGCAGGGGCAGATTGGCCACCATCGGGTATATGATAATTTTGCCCAAAGCTTAAAAAATGAATACGTAGTAAAAAAAAAAAAAAAAATTCGAAAACTTTGAATATAAAAATATCACCCGCTTCACAGAATTAGGGGCTACCAACCCATTCGTCAACAAAAACCCAAGATTATGGAAGAGCCAGTATGCCCCCGTTAGAGTCAAGATTACTTGGGTCTTGAGAAACAGAAGTTTGTCCAAGAGTGACTTGATACATAACCCCACACAAAGGCCCCGTATCCCATGCGTGGTACAAATACACCGAGGTGAATGGGCACGCACGTCATGAAAACATAGTACCCAGGTTGTTGCCACAACTTGCCTCACTCTCTGAAACATTGGTGTTGCCAACCCCGCTATTCTTTTAACATGATCCCTAAACTTCCATCAGTCGTCTATGGTCACACCTAAATACCACATCTCCCGAAATACCACAAGCATGACTCCTCTTATCCTGACAGAGTACGGGGATATAAGATAACCATCCAGGCACATAACTTTCGTCTTAGCGCCTGAAAAAGTCAGATTTATCTCACATGCTACGCAAGTGACGTAACCTGCCTATCAGCGCTCCGCATGGCGACCGATTGGTCCCGTCAGATTCGAGCGACGAAAGTCCGGGAGGATAGATGGCGTTCGTGTACTCGCACACATATTCCCCTAAACAAAGTTGGCTATTAACAATAAAATCGTTTCGGGCTGATAAACAACGAATAAAACATATATGCTGGCCACAAATATATTATTTATAAAAAAACAAACATTCGAAATACGAAATATTAATATTTATATTAAAAAGGTTCATTTTTATATTTTACCTTTAACGGTAAACATCTCGTATTTGTTCAGAGTCGGTTTTTTTTTAACAATTTTATTTCTATTTAAATAGTTTTCAATTTTCTAAGTTAATTTTTTTTAATATATAGACATTTTTTTTGTTTTAAATATTTTACGCAGAACATTCACTCTCTCGAAGTTTTCATTTTATAAAATCAAATATAATTTTTTATTATTATTTTTTCTTGCTCGATATATTAAACGTTCAGAATTAAACAATCATTAATTTTTTTTTTTTCTTTGACAAACAATTTGTCCGGATAAAATTTCTCACGGTTCGAGAGGTCGATGAGTGTTTTGCGTCAAAAATAAACGGCGGAATTCGGCGGGCACCAGAGATCTTTGAAAATACTCCAGACGAACAACGGGCGGATGTTTCGGTAACGGTGAGCGGTATATGGATTAGTAAATGCTGCTTTGACGTGGAGGATTGAAACGTTCTCATTGGTTATAACTCTGCGTCGCAACGAATTCTCGACTTCGGGAAGGTAAGCAAACCTATTTCTACTTCGAGAAGTAGTTGTAGGTTTCATACCACAGCGGGATGTTAGTGTACGGACGGTGTGATTCCGTCACTAACTTATTCCTAAATTGTCGTACGTGTAAATACTAAACACGGACCGGGTCGATGATAAATCACGGACGAGCGGTTCCCTGTTAACTCACGACACCGGTTACAGACGATTAAGGACGCAACATTATGGTTATTATGGTGATCGTCGGTATCAAAAGCCGCATCATCGATAATACGGACGAGCCGCTTTACTCCACTTATAAACATATAAGTGGAGGTTGAGATGAGAGTTATTCCCGGTGTTCGGGAATTTTAGCAAAGTCCCCCCTCTAACGGCTCTATTTATCTTAATTTGTTAAATAATATATTTTTTTTCAATTTTTCAGCATTTATTTAATTTTCATTTTTATTACGTTTCTTATTTAATTTAAATTGTAGTTTTTTAGAATAGAGCCATTCTAGAGGGAACTTTTTTTAAAGCCCCGCCTCCCAGATCGTTGTCTTTTTTTGCTTTTTTTTTCAGGTATTTTTAACTCATTTTTTATGCATAATAATTGCTAGAAGTCTCGAACCCTGACGGTCCAATGAGAACGTTTCCGTCGTCTTCTAATCTGCAGCGTCTAGTGATTTATATATCTCTAACGGTTAAGGAGATTTGAAGCAATGATTTTCCGTCTTGTCCTAGGAAAATTTTGAATCGTCCTAGGACGATTTTGTCAATTTATGTGAATAAAATTCATCTGATAAACACGTCAAACTTCCTATGTTGAGCGTATGTTAGACAAAGACGAAAAATCATCCGATCTCCATACGAACAAGCTACCCGCATTTGCTATCTCGATCAGTGGCGTAACCACGCACCCCCCGGCTAAATAAAATAACCCTTCCCAAAATTTCTTCAAAAAAAGAAAGTATTCTTTTTATTTGTATTTAAAATGTAACTTTTCCTAATAATTTTCCTGGTTACACCACGGGTCCCAGTCCAGCTAACGAAAAACATAGTAAAAAACTTGTTTAATTTTGGTTTTAGAGTTAATTATCAACAAATTCAATTTGAACAAATTAATTGGTTTGCTCTTTTCTTATTATTAATTTTTATAAAAGGTTTTTTTACTGTTTTGCCCGTTAGTTTGACTTAGACAGCAAATATCTTATAGGGTCATTATTTACTTTGAATATTCCGTTTAATCAGAGACGTATTCAGGGAGCGGTTATTGGGAGCGATATCCCCGGGTTTTTTGTGGCGAGCTTATTTTTCATGGCCAATCTTTCGTTTATTAATAACTATGACCTTTCATAATTTAATAAAATCTCGTTATCTAATGGAATTAATTTTTTTGGGAGGAAGGGTGCTAAATTTCTGTATACGTCTCTGCATTTAAGATTATTTTTTTTTTTGTTTAAAAATATATTCTTGGACCTACCAAGATGTTTCAATTCTGATCACAGCATCTGCTGTGGTGCAGTAACAGTGGATTAGGCCTACTGGGGATACCACTCGAAAAAAAACGCACCGCGTGTAATACCTCACGATTTTAAACAACAAGTGGTTCAGTGGCAATGGCGCTTATGTACAGCAAACTCGCCGTAGAGTATTAACAATTTTTTATGATAATTGAATAATATGAAAGGCGCCTTTTTTTATTTTTGTTTTATAAAGCTCGCCGAAGCATTCATAATGCCACTGAATATAGTTTACAGAAAATGTTGTTAATGTTGTTTAAAAACATCTAAGGTGGTGTGGAAACTTACACGAATTCGTTATAATTATAATACGTTTATAATAATATCGGCAATAACAGTAATTATTTAAGTTATCATTGCTATAGTTTTCGTCATCGTGTTCAAAATTGATATTGAAAAGAATGAGAAGCGGAGAAGCTTCTATAGCGCATGGGCGGACTTGCCCTTGTTGGGTAAACAGCAATTTTTATCAATGCGTTCGAAATGAATACGTAGTAAAAAAAAAAAAAAATTGGTAAAATATGCCGAATAAAATATATAAATAGAGCGCTCCCCATTTAATAAGTACATTTTCTTTATTTTAATATATACATTTTTGCATCGAAATGTTTGTGTGTTTCATCATTGACCAGTAGAATGACGCACGTACGCGTACACACGGTTTTTAAAAGTGAGTATATAAATTTACACGCAATAATTATGTCCAAATGAAAGAAATATATTTTTTTCTATATAATATGATTACTAAATATTTTTAATATAATTTATTAATTTAAAAAAATAATAATAATAAAAACAATAAATTGATACTTATATTATTTATTATGAAATATGTAACATTGGAATATGGCTACCGGGGATACCACTGGCAAAAAATAAACGCATGGCGTGTAATACCTCACGATTTTAAACAACAATTGGTTCAGTGGCAATGGTGTATACGTGCAGCAGATGCGCTGTATAGTGTTAACAATTTTTTTTTTTTTATTAATATACTGACACTATCTAAAAACAATAGAACCGAGGGGAGGTTTAATTATTTATGTTCTGTTTGCTATAGTTTAGGTCAAAGCGTTAAAAATTAAAATTGAAAAGAATAAAACGCGGTGAAGCTTCTGTGCTGCAGGGGCTGATTGGCCACCATCGGGTAAAAGGTAATTTTATCCAATGCGTACGAAATGAATACGTAGTAAAAAAAAAAAAAAAAATTCGAAAAATTTAAATATAAAAATTTAAACCCCTTCACAAATTTAGGGGCTACCAACCCTTTTGTGAACAAGATTATGGAAGGGCTAAGTTTTCCAAATATTTTGTGACCCAACATGCCAGGAGAATATTGAATTGGACAATAATGACCAAATGCCGAAAAGGTCAAAGAGGAATATAAAAATTTGAATTCTTCCTAAACTTTGTGGGTAATTAACCATTTCTCAACGAAACCCTAAAATTATGAAATCCCAATGTTTTCCGAGTATTTTGAGACCCAACATGCCATGAAAATATTCAATTGGACAAAAATGACCAAATGGGTTAATGGAGAATATAAAAATTTCAACCTCTTCACAAATTTGAGGGCAACCTACTCTTTTGTTAACAACACCCTAAAACTATTAAAGTCCTAAGATTTTCGAGTATTGTGAGTTCCAACATTCTAGGAAAATATTAAATTGGACAATAATGACCAAATATAAAAAATTTCAACCATCTCCTCAAATTTGAGAGCAATCCAATTTTTATCAAAAGTGAGTTGTACAAACACACTGAGGTGTATCGCAGACACGTTACGGCAACTTATACCCCGTCGTTGCTCAAACCCGCCTCACTCTTTGAAACATTGCTGTTGCTGACCCCACGATTCTTGTAACATGTTCCCTAAACTTCTTTGGTCGTCTATGGTCAAACCTAAATACTACATCTCTCAAACTACCTCAAGCATGGCTCCACTTAGCCTGACTTAGTACGGGGGAATGAGCTTAACTTCCAGGCAAATAACTTCTGTTTTAGCGTCTGAAAAGGACAACTTCATGTAACATGCTACGGCAGGTGACGTACCTTGCCTATTAGCGCACCGTATGGCGACCGATTGGTCACGTTAGATTCGAGCGACGTTAGTGCGGGAGGATAGATGGCGTTCGTGTACTCGCACGCATATTTCCCTAAACAAAGTTGGCTATAAACAATAAAATCGTTTCCGGCTGATAAACAACGAATAAAACATATATGCTGGCCACAAATATATTATTTATAAAAAAACAAACATTCGAAATGCGAAACAATATAAATATATAATATTTATATTAAAAAGGTTCATTTTTATATTTTACCTTTAACGGTAAACATCTCGTATTTGTTCAGAGTCGGTTTTTTTTTTACAATTTTATTTCTATTTAAATAGTTTTCAATTTTCTAAGTTAATTTTTTTTAATATATAGACATTTTTTTTGTTTTAAATATTTTACGCAGAACATTCACTCTCTCGAAGTTTTCATTTTATAAAATCAAATATAATTTTTTATTATTATTTTTTCTTGCTCGATATATTAAACGTTCAGAATTAAACAATCATTAATTTTTTTTTTTTTCTTTGACAAACAATTTGTCCGGATAAAATTTCTCACGGTTCGAGAGGTCGATGAGTGTTTTGCGTCAAAAATAAACGGCGGAATTCGGCGGGCACCAGAGATCTTTGAAAATACTCCAGACGAACAACGGGCGGATGTTTCGGTAACGGTGAGCGGTATATGGATTAGTAAATGCTGCTTTGACGTGGAGGATTGAAACGTTCTCATTGGTTATAACTCTGCGTCGCAACGAATTCTCGACTTCGGGAAGGTAAGCAAACCTATTTCTACTTCGAGAAGTAGTTGTAGGTTTCATACCACAGCGGGATGTTAGTGTACGGACGGTGTGATTCCGTCACTAACTTATTCCTAAATTGTCGTACGTGTAAATACTAAACACGGACCGGGTCGATGATAAATCACGGACGAGCGGTTCCCTGTTAACTCACGACACCGGTTACAGACGATTAAGGACGCAACATTATGGTTATTATGGTGATCGTCGGTATCAAAAGCCGCATCATCGATAATACGGACGAGCCGCTTTACTCCACTTATAAACATATAAGTGGAGGTTGAGATGAGAGTTATTCCCGGTGTTCGGGAATTTTAGCAAAGTCCCCCCTCTAACGGCTCTATTTATCTTAATTTGTTAAATAATATATTTTTTTTCAATTTTTCAGCATTTATTTAATTTTCATTTTTATTACGTTTCTTATTTAATTTAAATTGTAGTTTTTTAGAATAGAGCCATTCTAGAGGGAACTTTTTTTAAAGCCCCGCCTCCCAGATCGTTGTCTTTTTTTGCTTTTTTTTTCAGGTATTTTTAACTCATTTTTTATGCATAATAATTGCTAGAAGTCTCGAACCCTGACGGTCCAATGAGAACGTTTCCGTCGTCTTCTAATCTGCAGCGTCTAGTGATTTATATATCTCTAACGGTTAAGGAGATTTGAAGCAATGATTTTCCGTCTTGTCCTAGGAAAATTTTGAATCGTCCTAGGACGATTTTGTCAATTTATGTGAATAAAATTCATCTGATAAACACGTCAAACTTCCTATGTTGAGCGTATGTTAGACAAAGACGAAAAATCATCCGATCTCCATACGAACAAGCTACCCGCATTTGCTATCTCGATCAGTGGCGTAACCACGCACCCCCCGGCTAAATAAAATAACCCTTCCCAAAATTTCTTCAAAAAAAGAAAGTATTCTTTTTATTTGTATTTAAAATGTAACTTTTCCTAATAATTTTCCTGGTTACACCACGGGTCCCAGTCCAGCTAACGAAAAACATAGTAAAAAACTGGTTTAATTTTGGTTTTAGAGTTAATTATCAACAAATTCAATTTGAACAAATTAATTGGTTTGCTCTTTTCTTATTATTAATTTTTATAAAAGGTTTTTTTACTGTTTTGCCCGTTAGTTTGACTTAGACAGCAAATATCTTATAGGGTCATTATTTACTTTGAATATTCCGTTTAATCAGAGACGTATTCAGGGAGCGGTTATTGGGAGCGATATCCCCGGGTTTTTTGTGGCGAGCTTATTTTTCATGGCCAATCTTTCGTTTATTAATAACTATGACCTTTCATAATTTAATAAAATCTCGTTATCTAATGGAATTAATTTTTTTGGGAGGAAGGGTGCTAAATTTCTGTATACGTCTCTGCATTTAAGATTATTTTTTTTTTTGTTTTAAAAAATATATTCTTGGACCTACCAAGATGTTTCAATTCTGATCACAGCATCTGCTGTGGTGCAGTAACAGTGGATTAGGCCTACTGGGGATACCACTCGAAAAAAAACGCACCGCGTGTAATACCTCACGATTTTAAACAACAAGTGGTTCAGTGGCAATGGCACTTACGTACAGCAAACTCGCCGTAGAGTATTAACAATTTTTTATGATAATTGAATAATATAAAAGACGCCTCTTTTTATTTTTATTTTATAAAACTCGCCGAATCATTCATTACGCCACTGAATACAGTATACAGAAAATCTTGTTGTTTAAAAACATCTAAGGTGGTGTGGAAACTTACACGATTTCGGTATAATTATAATACGTGTATAATAATATCGATAATATTATGTGATATTCTATTAAATTATCTGAATTAAATAGTTTTTGGTCATGTTATTATTATTTATTATCTTTTGAACAATTTTTTAATGGGAACGATTGTAGCAATGTCAGTTTTAGTTTTAATCAAGTTAGACAAGGACGAGAAATATTCATCTTTATCGGATATATTATTTAAATCATGTGCCGACGATCGATGAGTTTACATGGCGACTGAAAATTGTTCACACAGAGAGTTTTAACACAGAAAAGATTTGTACCCGGACAGTGTGCGATCAACACATTACGACGATAAATAATACGATTATGCAGTGTCGTTTTTTTTTTTTCTTTTAATTTACTTACGGCAAAGGTGGCGTGAGCTACATTCACTAATTTTTTAAAGCGTTGTCGGGATAATCATTTGTCACGAATGATGGTTTGTTGCCGGTGACGGAAAATAGCGTCCCGCTGTGACTACAGCCGAGTATCTGACCAACGGCTATTTAATAACGTTATAACTATGAAAAAATGGTCGACGTGATATGATTCGATATTCGTATAGTCGGCTCTCGATATTTTTTTTGTTTAGGTTTTTTTTTCGTTTTCAGCAGTTCTTACCTAACCTAACCTCACCTAAACCTTACCTAAAATATGTGATGCGGAACGGGCGAATCGGTCTCGATCCGGCCGTTCGTCTGGCACAGACGGCCGCCGACCTATCCACCACTTGCGTTTTCGATGGAAGTACCACGCGGTTGGACTCGACTTCTTCTCTATAACGTGATAATATAATTTTTTATAATAAATATTTGGAACACAAGAAGAGAACATTATTATAAATCGCCGTCTATGTATATAATGTTTGTATATAAGTGATATGCAGCGTTCGCGTTTTACATGGACTCGCAGACGTTATTGATGCCGACGGGACGAATCAATAGTTGTACAGACAGCGCAGGGATTCGACGATTAAAATTGTTATTCAATAAAGAACTTTAATTGTCTTTGCACGTTTTTCTTTCACTCAACAATTTTTTTTATTTTCATAATTCGCTTAAAATCTAACCCGTCAAAACGTAACGACACCCAGTGTTCGTTTGTGAGTTCTCATACGAGTATTTCGATCATAAAACAAAATGTATAAGAAACGTGTTTAAAAATACATTTTTAACGTTTTAATCAAAATGGACAATTGTGATTTTATAAATTGTGCAGCTTTATTCTTAATATTGTTTCTAATATGAAGATTTTTTTTTTTTTTATGACAGCCAATGGACAAGTTTACACTTCAACACTACTTGTATAGGTTATCGATAGTATTGACAATTAGGAAACCACGACAATACTAATTTACGAAATATTAATTTCTTAATTTCTAAGTAAATTATAGCATAGTATTTAATTGTTTGTAATTTTCCACCGATTTCAGGAGATGGTGGCTAAGAATTTGGACTATCTATATATTAGGACATCCGAAATTGGGTAATATAAAAAATTGCGTCTCACTGAGTAATAAATTCCCGAGTATTTTGAATCTTTTTTAACAGTTCCTCGGAAAATTGTTAATTTCCTATATTTTTTTCACGAGAAACGTTTGTAGCAAGATAAAGTGTTTTTCTCTTCTACTGATAAGTTTTTTAACCTAAGGCCTAACTTGCTACCAATATAACTTTTTGATCTGACCGAACTAAAAAAAAAAAATAAATTAAAATATTTAAAATAAAATTAATTGTGTAATTTGTGTCTATTTGTTTTAATTTACTGGCTGTGTTGTTCTCATAATAATGTATCGAGCTCTCTGTAAACGCAGTTAAAGTAACTGGCACCAAAGTGTGCTTCAGCCGCTTCCGTAATTATTTGCCGACTGTATTATATTATATTATGTCACCCTAGAAGTGCTCTCCACTTTATATATATATATATATATATATATATCCCATGTAGGTATATATTATTATTATTATAAACCCAGTAATAAAGTTTGTTGTTTATATCATTTTCAGCACTCAGAAGTGCTTCACCCAAGCTTTAACCCTGGGTTAATGTATCAATATTTTTCCCCAGCACATATAATTTTAGTTTTAGTTTTTCGATTTCGCAATCTTCGTGTTTCCCGAACCTCGTAGTGTTTTCCTTTTATAATTTTGGTGTCTTAAAAGTTTCCTGTACAAATCTGAAAAAAAAAAAAAATTATTTATTATCCATTATTCGTACACCTAATAAGTACTTATATGCTATTACCTACAGAAATAATATTATTTAAAAAGAAATATTTTTTATTAAATATGTAATATGTGAGTAATTGCATAGGTACTTTTTCATACGCTGATTATTCAATGTTTTATTCAGATCGCTTTTTCGTTGTTTCAGAACTATATTTCCGTATTTCTAGACAGATTTCGATATTGACTGGGTGCTGCTCATTCATATTTTTTTTTTTTATATCTTTACGGCAATGATATAACGATACCTACATTATCATACGATAGAGTAGATGTATTATTTTATTTGAGTTACTCTCCGATTGACGGAGTCAAGTGTCAACTCATAAACAGTACGTATTGTTATATCCGATAGTGGTATGCATATCAACATCAGAGAAGTATTCTTTTTTCGATTCTACGTTGAAAACGGGGATTGTCGTTTGAAATCAAAATAAGTAATTGAGGATAAAGGAGTAGGGGTGAAATTTGACAATTGTTTTAAAACAAGACTTAAGCAGTTTCATTGGTGAAGAGGGGGGAGGGGGGCGGAAATCAAATTTACTTAAACTGATTCGTGAAAATCGTTGGATCACGATAAAACAAAAAAAAAAAATTACGCTGTGTATATACAGTCATCGTCGTGACGTCACCTCGGAGATTGTGTATGATTATAGACGATACGCCAATACCTACGCATAATGTCGTTAAAAGTAAACGAACCATTCGAACGGACTGAAAAAAAAATAAAACTCTTGTATATCAGCAAGGTGCTACACGTTTATTGTTCTTGGGAAAATTTCTCTTACGTTTACGTTTTTCTATTTTTCCAGTAGGAGATACCTAGTATTTGTTGCCGTTCGTCTGAAACGAAATTGCATGTATTTTTTTGGAATCATGGTTAAAATACCCCGGTTAAAAACGACCACGGTTCATTTTTGTCGGCAAAAAGTTGAAATGCTTCACACCGTGGGTGGGCTATTTCTATTTACAAGGACTCGGGAAGGCAGGGTAGTAATTTAATTTATATCTGTGCGCAACAATTGTAAACGAAATATGATTCCGAGCGAAGTTCGGTGAAACGTGGTTTTGATAAATTTCTATCGAAAATCGTATTAGTTTTCAACTACGAAAGGTATGTTCGTGTTTTCAACGATTTTCAAACATAAAGTTGAACTAAGACGCTGGACAAAAATGCATCCAGACAAAATATCTAGAAATTTCAAATAACTATTAATAACTTAAATAGTGACAGAGTGTTTTGAATATTCTAGAAAGCGCTAATGCCAGTAAGTATTTGATAAAAGTTTAAAATCGCTATTATTATTTTTCACCGAATTACAAATAAAAACAAAAAAATCGAAATTATTTCCCAGACATCGTTGGACCGTTACGGAATATTATATTTTACGTATTTATAGGGTACATTTCGATAAGTTATATAATACGAAATTAATAGTTACGGCTTACCATAGTCGCTGGCGGGCTCGGTGTATTTAAATATTTAGAGGGGTTTTATTTTAAAAGTGGTTCGCCGCGTGAATTTAAATACCTCATAAACGAATTATTATAATATATAAGTATACCGTTTGAACGCGTGATTCTTGAAATATTTATATAATATTTGAATAATCCGATTACGCGCGCCGTACAGGAACATTTTTCCATTTATAATAGTTGGTAATTATTGTTGAGTCTACATCACGCGACACGTCAATAATATACTACTGGAGTAAAAAAAGAAAAAAAAAAAAATACGTGACAATTATATTACACTATAGACCAATGAGCACGATGACGCACACGAATACGAAGAAGAGGCGAATCTTTATGTTTTTTTTTTTTTTTTTTTTTTTGTCATCGGCACAATACATTTTAAAACGAGAAAAATATATTGTAGCGGATTTCCATTGGAGTGGAAATATTTTATTTATGTTTTCTCCTTGTCCTGTATTGTTTTCTATTATTTTATTTTTATACTTGTAGGACGAAAACGTGATATTTTACCACGATTCTAATTTTTCTAGATTCCGAGCGTTCCGAGGAATTTATTGGTTTTACGATGATATTTTTATAAATACATTTTTTTCCCGTCCGTGAACAACTGTTTTTTTTTTTTTTTTATAAAAAAATCTTGCTCCAATCATCAACTAGGGGAAAGATTTCCGATAAAACGTTTTGTCTAGTCAGAGTACTGAGAATGTAGTTTTTTTTTAGTTTCTTAATGATGGGTAAAAACTTTTGAGAAGTAAACCAGGCCCGAGTTATTATTATTCGAGTAGTTTCGAGTAATTTTTTCCTTAAAGCATTGGAAATTTGAACGACAAATTTGTCGCTAAATACCTATAGGTAGATTTCACCGAATTACAAAAAAAAAAAATCAAATCGATAGATACAATCTTTAGAATTATAATATAGTCGATTACGTTTATTTCGTTTTTTTTTTTTTTTTTTTTTTTATTATCGTTTAATACGATTTTATTGTTTTATTAAACCCATTTTTTTCTCACGTATTATGCGGTTTAAAAAACCGCCTCGCCCTAACCACCTCGGTCTACCATGTCAGTCCGGTATATCTTTCTCTATCCGTTTGGCACGATCACGTTCGCGGTGGTCGTGCGCGTAAAATGTACGTAAAAAAAAAAAAAAAAAATCGTCGTTTACGATGTGTTTTGGCGCTTCGCAAATACTCTACGATAGAAAAAAAAAAAAACAAAACAAAAACAACAACAAAAAAAAAAAACTGCACACGTGCGCGGATACAAAATATTACGATTATTATCATTATTACCATTAAATACGAAACCGTATTTATACGAGACGGCGTGGATACGATATCGTATTCGCGAAAACACTCGTTTTAATTAAAACGCACGCGGTATCCGCACGGTTATAATACCGACGACGACGACGACGACGACGACGACGAGGCGATACGCGCTCGTTTCTCCGGTCGGAAGTTAATATAATGTACAACGAATTAAAGGCTCACGTGCACCTCTATGCTCACTCCTTATAATACGGCAAAACTGTATTATAATAATAATAATAATAATATAAACCCTATTCGTGCGCGCGTATTATATAATAATAATTGTTCCCGGCGAGAGCGTTTAAAATAATAATATACACACGGGCACTTGACAATATTATATATTTAATAACGATTATTATAACGGGCACTAA
Organism: Tuberolachnus salignus; assembly: GCA_956483605.1. Classification (NCBI taxonomy): domain Eukaryota; kingdom Metazoa; phylum Arthropoda; class Insecta; order Hemiptera; family Aphididae; genus Tuberolachnus; species Tuberolachnus salignus. The sequence goes on from OY101437.1 coordinate 16,354,608, forward strand.
ACAACGTCCCGCAGCGGCGAAGTATCTCCGAAAATCCAAATATCGTGTTTCCCTCCGATCCCCGTTGATTTCTTAAATACTTTACTCGCGTTTACCATACCGAGGCGGTTATCACATCACTGCGTGCGCGAATATTATTTATTTTTTTTTTCCAATAAAGAAAATCTCGTTGTTCCGACCGGAACGGTAGCGAATTTCGTCTGGCCGGTGCGCCGAAAAATACGTCCGCTCCGTTTGAACATCGCGTCCCGCGACACACGCACAGGGGGATCCCTACACTTTCCAACGTCTCGCCGGCAACGGTGGCAAAGTCCGGAACTACGGTTTGTCGGGGGGTTTTTTTTTTTATTCCTTTTATGTCAATACACATTTATCGTATGATATTGGTTATATAAATCGTTTTATGATTTGATGTACCGATCCGTAATGCATATGTGTGTTGAAAACTCAAAAACGCCTTCTCGGGTACTCGTCACCGTGGAAAACGGTCGGAAAAACTATTTTTTCGGGACATAGGTACACGCGAGTTTGTCATTGTTTTCTTTATGCTTTTAGTATAATATTAGTCGGAACACTCGGGGATTCATTAAACTAGTGAGATTAATATCGCTCGAATTTCAATATGAATGAATAGAAACAATATTGCGCGTTTTATACCGCCACCGACAGTAAAGACTTTTCGTAATAGCTAATCGTCTTGGACCGTTAAACATAAAATATTCCGTAAATCCGTTATACTCACATATTCACCGTATTTATTACTATACAATTTTTATTTAATATAATATGAATTAATTTTTTTTTTTATTTAATACATTTCAAAACATGATCAATGTAAAAAAAAAAAAAAAAAATTAAAAAAATGTTTGTTAGAAATATGTATAAATTGAATTTTTTGTTTGTGTCCCCGAGCCTGGCTATTATAGATTTCTGAACACGTCCCTCCCTGTAGATCTTCGGCTCACCGAAGATCACGACAATTCTTAATTCCAGACCGGTATATAGAGGACAGTGTTTCACAACCTTTTTACCACCGCGGATCACCTCAACTTTACGAAAACTAGGAATACCTTATTTTTTTTTTTTTGCTCATTAACAACAATACACAAAATTTATCGAAAAAATGTTAACTTTTATTATTTTACTTTACATTTTATTACTATACTTCACTAATATGTAATTATACTTCGATTTGTTACTCTAATACCTAGACACTTATAAAAGTGGAAAATGCTTATCGGTCTACAGCGGCAACGACGATAATATTATACGGTTCCTCAATGAGCCGTAATTTTTTTCGCTATTTAAAAAAAAAAAAAAATAATAATAATTAATTTGTAATGGAAATCGAAGAAAAAATCTATGGGACCGCGGAACACCGGTTGGGAAACACTGATATATTGAAGGGAGGACACTCGAATATCCGAAACACAGGTGTTCGTTTAATCGCGGGACCGCATTTTCAACGTTTTTGCCGGACCGTTGCCGTCGTGACTTTTTGTTGTTTCGTTTTGATTTTATTTTTATTTTTTGTTTTCTCTGGACGCACTGCGCGTTAGACACAACCGGCGCGCGCTTACAATCCTTTGATCCGCCTTCGCGGGTCGATTATCATAATAATAATAATAATAATAATAATAATAATTATTATTATTTTATAATATCCCGACGACCGCGACGGTACGATCCGTATCCCCGGGCCGCGAAATATTCAAAACGGCCGCAAATCCGGATTAAGCACGTTTGTTTCGGTCGCCCTAATACTTATAATGCGTATACCCGCCTAATAATATTATGTATTATGCACATCCCGAGGACCGACGCCGGCCGGATTGGCCGTGAACACAACACACGCGCGAGCACCCCGCAAAGCCCTCCGCACACAGCCGTCCGTCCGCCGCGTGTGTCGCGCGCGCGCGCGCCAGCGAAAACTAAAAGAGCTCGTTTCGGATCAAAGGAGCCCCGTCCGCAGTCCCGGGGCTGATCGGAATAATAATAATAATAATAATAATAGTATACACATCGAAACGGCCGGTTTCAAAGTTTAATCATACAGGTAAAAATTAATTATTCGTTTAATTGTAATGAAGTATCATTACTCGCCGTTTATTTGTCCAAAATTATCTCCTCAAGATGACGGCCCATCTCTTCTCAAGCACTTTTCCGGCCTACTTCGTATATTTTCCACTACGCGGTGTATCGGCTGTTTATTTTTGATTTTCGGTTTTTAGTCGATCGGAATATTTCGAGGTTTTTGTGCGTAGACTTTAATTCTTTCGTACGATTGTCGCGAGATTTGACATCTTTCGTTCTCCCCGTGAATATTACCCAATCCAATGTCTTTCCAATCTCCCTACTATCATCATATTCCTACAATTTTCTTTAAAGTTTCTCCTCCTATTTCCTCTGTTACTCTCCCCCGTATATCTTATTACTCTTCGGCTAACTTTTCTTTGATAATTCGCTCCAATCACGATGCGCATTGTAAACCTTTTTCCTGTTTAATTTCAGCGCCCCTCTCCCCTTTCTCATTCTTACCAGAACTTCAGCGATTCTATAAACGTAATATCGTAAGTTATATCTGTAAGCGTTTTAGTTATTTTATATAAATAACCTAGCGGGTAAGTCTAAAAATCGGGCATTTGGAGCCCGAGGATTAATGGGCCCCCGAAAAGCAAATGGCCACGTTTTTGTTATATTTTATTATTATTATTATTATTTATCACCAACACATCTACGTAAAAATTAATAGTCGTTTCAATGAAATGAGGATGTGAGGTACTTTGGATTATTCCGGACTGTTTAACATTTTGAGAGGACTCTAATTCGTATTCGATATTTGAGTCATTGATATTTGTGCACGATAATTGATCGTTTATATTTTATTTCTTTTTTGTCACCACCCGCCCCGCCGTTTTCAGTTTCTCATATCTTCAAAAGACTAACTTGACGGTATAATAACGGCACGCGAAACGTTTGTTTAAGGCGCTGGTCTGAAAATATTTGAGTTCAATTACAGTGTTTGTTAACTTTTTTCGTTTTTATAAAGGAGTAAACAAATATATATATATATATATATATATGAACGTCTATTTTCTCGCACATTAATAAATTGTCAATTATACCGCAGCCCGAAGTCTATTTGCTCGGACCGCGCGGCACGTATTTTCGATCATTTATTTTATATAGGATACCCGTATTTTATTATTATTTTTTTTTTTTTTTGGTTTTTACGATTTAAATAATAGGCTGATATTAATGTTGCATGCGCGTAACTTACTGTTAATGTGACGCATGTTATACCGTACAATAATTTACGATTACTGGCACGGTTTTACCTCTTTGCACACCGTTAATATTATTATCAGTGGCGAGTACCATCGACATAAACCGATATCGTATGGTTAGGTTTCGATACCCTCAAAATCGGACACCAGAGTACATTCATAACTATATGTAGTTACGGTAAGATTATAAACAAATTCATAAATAAATAAATACAGTATCCATATTGATTAAATTGACAATAAATAATTGTTGAGTGTAGATTTTTTTAAAAATAAATTATAGTCTTGCCGCGTATTATAATATATGTACAATGATTTTCCTAACGGGATAGCCAACAATTCTCATTTGACTGTTTATAAAAAAAAAAAAAAAAAATAGAAGAAAGAGTTTTTCGGTTATTTTTCTCACAAAACGTCCCGCGGTATTATTAACGATTTTTACAATAAAAAAATAAAAAAAAATAAATAAAAATAAAATAATAATAATAATATTGTCTGTAATTCGATTATAGAGTGGGCAATAGGGGAAAGCCGCGCTATACGTTCGCAGGGTCGTGATAAGACGGCGGTAGACGTGTATAGAAAAAAAAAAAAAAAAAAACTTTTCCTAGCGGAAGCTGAGGATTACGTGTCCTATTACGGGAAAACCGTTCGATACGACGTGTTCAACGTATATATATATATATATATATATATATATATATATATATATATATATATATATAATAATAATAATAGTTTAGCTTCAATAAGTGAGGGGGAACTCTGTATACTGTACGGGCGAAAAGACGTGCCTTCGAAAGACGATGAATGTTATCTATATGTATATGTATATATGCAGGTACACGTTATTGTTCATCCTTCGGAGAGTGGCGAGCATTTTGTCGGATGATAAAATATAATAATATTATATAGTTTACACAACCACGTACAAAATAAGTACGAGTATATATATACTATATCTATCTCGTATGTATGTATGTATGTACATTGTACTACTAGTAGCACTGTGGTAAAAAAAATGATAAAATATGTATTTAACAAAAAAAAAAAAAAATAAAATGGAATTTAATTTTTATAAATTATAATAAAACACGAATTGTAGTTACGAATATTATTATGTATTAGATGTAGGTAAATATACGTTACGAGTAAAAATTGGTCAAATATGCACTTATAATAACATGACAAAATGGTTAAATGTGCAAAATACGCAACAATTAATTTAGTTCAATAAACTCGCGTTGCTACGAAACACACAATTTTATATATGCAAACTCCTAGAAGTCTCTAGCCTTAAGCGTTAAAATAATAATAAATTTAATCAAATATATTATTCTTGCTATTAATAATTTACACTATATTCATATACGTATGGATTTAGATAGTAATTTTATTTACTGTTAATTGAGGGTTCATTTTATTATATTTGCAATTTATTATACTCTGCTAATGAATTTGATTGTTAAAATTCAGTGGATAACAACAATGTAAAATTAAAAATGTTTTACCATCGAATCGGTTAAAGTTGTAGACTCGTAGGTAAAATATGCTCCACCATTGATTTAATTATTTAAGTACATACAATCTTTAATTTCACTACATACATTTTTTAACATTTGTTCATTGTGGCTTGTGTAATCCGGAGTGGGTTTTTTTTTTGTTCTCCCAACGTCGACGCGATAAGGACGAACGACGTAGTGTGCTCGTATATATTATCCCGACCTAAGAAACTAATGTGCTCGCGAACCGGAGTGATTTTTTTTTTTTTTATCTGAAAGTCCCGGGTCTCATGTTGCACGCTGGAAGGGTACGGAGCATAGACATAATATAGACGGACTGCGCGTTTTGTCTTTATCGCGCAAAGCTTCTGTGCAAGGTAAGAAATCGCGGACAAATGTCTATCTCCACATTTTCGATAGGTAGTAATAAGCAGTTGTTATCACAGACACACAATAGTGATTATAATACTACATTGGTCCATGTTGTTTTACCTACTCCGGTCCGTTATCACAGCTCGATTTGTTAATGGCGAAAATTGATAATTGCACTACGTCTACAAAGTGATAATATGAGTAGTAGGTAGTGTTCGGTGAACATTTCACGGTTATTTGACACTGAATTTAAAACAAAATTACAGAATCGAATTAACCGAAACCGTTTTTGCGTTCTCTTTTTTTCCTGGGTTTTTTTCCATTTTAAAGAAAAGCGTAAGAGAAAATCAAAAAATTCACCTTCCGTTCACCAAAAATAAACAAAACGTTTGCCGGAAACTACTCCTGATGGTGTTGACGTTTGAAGTAAGTTCTGGTCGAAAAGTAAATTACAGACAGACAAAAAAATGTACACATTATAGTAAAATCAATACGTTCTTCGCTTAGGTTAGGTTATTGTAAATATATATTTATTTTTTCGTATGACTAGCGGTGTCCCTGGAATGATGAGCTCGTAATGCTCCTAGGGCAATTTAAATTTATCACATAATAAAGCGATATTCGTAATACGGTACATTTAGTATAATTTGTATATTTCGTGCCGGTGTTTTATAGAAAGCAACTTTTGTTAGTAGGAATAACAAGTTTTGATTTTCCCTTGACATTTATTTTTTGATCTCGGAATTCCCAGAAAAAAAAAAAAAAAAATGTTCGTTTCATTTTTTTACTTAGTCTTTATTTTAGTAATAATGTTTTATAATAAAAGCAATTCGTTTGAAAATACAATCAAATTGTATACGGGAGGACAAATTCCGAGAAAATTATACGCATAATCAATGGGAAAAACTTTAAAAACCTGCACAGTTTGTTTATTTATTGTATTAAGTATTTCTTTTAATCTCTAGAGGTGCACCTCACTCCACTTAATGGGCAATAAATAAATAAAACCGATACGATTTTGATAGACTGATAATGATAATAAAAAAAAAAAAAAGTGGATAAATAAATAAAATGCGGGAAAACGTAGGTAATTTAAATTAGTTGATTTAACAAGAGCGTTCTCCTGTTACGATACTTAGAGAAAAACTTTGTGATAAATATCTTAGGTAAATAATTTTAAAACTTATTGTACAATTGAATAATTTATATTGGAAAATAAAATTAAAAAAAGCAACTATCTACCGATAAAACAGAATAGCAATTAAAGAACTGATGTTTATTGCGACATTTTCCTTCCGCCTTATATAATAATATGCACGTATAATATTCTTAGGTCGAATAAGTTTTTTTTTTTTTTTTTTTTTAAGTTCGTTAGAAAAATTGATTAAAAATAAAAAGTTTAGTGACATTATAATCAAATTTGAAAAGTTAAAACAGTATAATTATATTTATTTGAAAATAAAAATACAAGCAAAACAATTAAAATGCACGGGCATAATATTATAGGAAGTATTTCTATAGTTTCTGTACGTCAAGTTATAATAGTAATTTATAATATTATTATATGGATTTAAAATTAATGTCTAATCGTGTTATACATGCTGGGAAAACGGTGAAAATGTATATTTTTTGATTTTTGAGATTATCGGTTGACCGATCATTCTTCGTTTTATGCGGTTTTTCAATTTCGGATCGCCCAACGTACAATGTTGGGATTATGAAAAATATTTTGGAAAAAAAAGATTATCAAATGGTTAGACACGCATTAATACACCAGGGCGATCCACGCAACTCCGAAATTCGGAAAGCTGTCTCGCATAAAGCATATCAAAAGGAAATAGCAAATGATCAGTTGAAGTGGGAAATCGGGATATCTGCAGTTGACCGAACTACGAGTTAAACGCATACAAAGAAAAGGGACATTTTTTATAATATTTTTAGAGAAATAAATGATTTCAATGGTTACTATTGCCACCATTTTAAGATGCTGAGCGGAGCGTGGTTTTACAATGATGTTATATTCCTGTAAACACTTATTCTACCAGAAGAAATTCTGCATTCTATCTATCTCCATACACTTCTATACTGTTCCCGGTAGAAGTTTGTGTCTAGTTGGGTACAATAAAAAGATCATTTTCGAAATGCGTATAAGTTTTTTAACGTGGCAGAAAAAAGTACCAATAAATGACGAAATAACTGCAAAAACACGATTTTGTTAAACTCGAGTTTTATTATTTCTTTGTTGTTCCAAAAATAATTGTTCTAGAGACCTAACATTTTTACATAAAATGTAACTTTGTAGTAATATAATGACGTGAAATAATGAATTTCATTTTTGGGTTATTTATAGTCATTTTTATTTTTTCAAGGTTTTAAATCATAAAGTGGGTAATTTTGCATTTTGAGATCCGAACATTATTTTTAAAGTTTAATTTACTTTATTCTATATATTTTCAACAAATCTCCAAATTCGGTAGTCACAATTTTTTTATTCTTATGTAGCCGTTTAAAATTTGTCGACACATACTATTTCGATAGGTTAAATAATTTTTTTAAATTATATCACATTTTTCATATTTCCATCGAAACATTGTAGTTACACATACTCTATATAAAATCGCCAATAATAGTCCTATATAATACACTGAAGCTCTGCTCGGAATCGTTTTATTGAAATAGGTGATTTATCGTTTCATTTTCAAATTTCAAGAGTGACCTCGGATCCAACGGACGAAGCGCCTTCGCCAACACCGACACCGGCCGTAACTTTTTTTTTTTTTAAAATTAGTTTTATTATGTTTTTATTGTTTTTTGTTCTTACGGTAACCACCACCTGCTGACAGCGAACAATTTAAATGCCAGCGGAGACGCCGGTCATCCATTTTTTTTTTTACGGATGAGCTTTCCGGTTCCGAAACTCGAGCAAAGACTATTTATTTTATTCGCGGGTATGCGCGACGAGAGCCGGGCGAATTTAATTTTGGGGGGGTAGGTGGGAAAAGGATTTTCTCGGTTTGTTTTCGACGGCGTCGAAGGGCGCGGACGTTGTACGAACAATACGTTTACCGACCGACTGGGGTGGCCCTCCGTTCGGTATTATGTTTTCGAGTTGTCTAAACACCGGATCCGTTTATTATTCTTGGTAATTGACGCGCGATCCAGGCGCGAGCGACCACTGCAAATATAAATAACACGCACACTCCGCGGCGTGCGTCGGACCCGGACGTTTCGACGCGGCCATAATTTTGGCGTATTCCGTACACGCGTAACGTGTACCGTCCATAAATAATTGAAACAAACAATCAATGCAATTATCATTTCATATTTTAAAATGGATGGACAGACAGGTCTACCCCCGTCTATGTACGGTTAATCGACACAAATACTACTGGGGCATTTTTTATGCCAAATGGTCCGCGTTGTCCGGACAATGTATTGGAACCCACACCCTATTGAATACCGTCCCCTGAAATTCGGTTCATAGGCATTTTTAGTACAAAAACCGTCGAATAATTATTGTTGATTTATTGGTTACCTTGGTAACACGGATGGTAAATAAGTGAGTGAGAAAGAGAGAGAGTGAGAGAGAAAGACAAAAAAAAAAAACAAAGAATAATCGAAAAAGTCGAGATTGACTATGATATCGTCGTCATCAACGATGCCAGTGGATGAAAGTGTCGAAAAGGGAACAGAAAAGAAAGAAAAACAAAAGTTAAACATAACGTAGATTGAGTCGAGAAACGATTAGTCGACGAACAAAGAGTCTAAATCTAGACTTTCTAGAAATCACTATCGGATCGACTAACCGGTTGTAAATATTGTAATCGACATTGACTCTTTTCAGTCAATGTTCAGAACCATGTTCACGTAGACGTGAAATCTTCATCCATGACGATTTACAATAGAACAAAAACAATTTTGGTGATGTCGATACTAAAACGATTGTTCTTGACGGAATTGTACGCCAGTCCAAGGAAAAATAATATTTCCGTGTTGATAATAATAAACAATTATAACACCTAATTATAAAATTACCGAATAATATTATTAGGTTTTAGAAGACTCTAAATAAGTCATTCCAAAGACAAACAAACCATCCGAATATTTATAGGGTTGTAAAATTGTAATTGATTAAAAATGTTTGAAACGCCAAAACGCCAAGTTGCCTTGAGTCGCACGTATCTACTGAGTTTCGACGGCTGTCTTAAATCGATTTTTTTGTTTCTGCAAATGAAACGGACAAAAAACCAATACGAAGGGTTTCGATGTAAAGTGATTTCTGTCGGGCCGCTCCAGGATAATGGATTCCATGTACATACATAATTCGACGTGCGTAACAGATATACTTTAAAATCAAACTTTTGAAAATATTCGTTCTTATCAGATTTGTAGAGCATTTTTTTTTATAGACTTTTCCAGATATTTTATTTATTTTTTATACATTGTTTATCATTTTTAGTGTACAATTATATGGAATCCGGACTATCGTCTCGGGAAATATGGTTTTCATAATAATATAGGAACCCGGGGCCGGGCAGTGCGATTAAAACGTGTTTTTGGCTATTTTTTTTTATATATTTTTTTTTCCCCCCCGTTTGTTTGTTTATGGGTTTTAGGGGTTTTAAATCCGCGGCTTCTATATTAATATGATTCGCTGCAGTTGTCGTGAATAATGTTATTGTACGAAACGGCTTCCTATTGTCTATGTGCGGCACACAATAATGTAATTTGGATAAATTTTTATTGCGGTCCCGGTGAAATTGATATTTACAACCCGTTTCGGGAGTGACGGGAATAGGGGGAAGGGGGCACGCGCGATAGTCGGGGTTTTAAAATATGTCAACCGAAATAAAAAATGCACTTTGTAGAAAATTGCGTTTCCTGCGCTGTACACGAACATAATAATATATAATATACTAGCAGGGGATAAACAATAGTATTAAATAAAAATAAAAAAAAATAAAAAAAAAAAACCCCACAATATAAATAAAGAATACGCGGACATGATGAACACGCGTATTATAATGGGTATAATAATTCTCGTACGGTTTAATATTATTATCAACAACGATAATAATAATAAATTCGCATTTTTTTTTGTTGATATTCCCGCAACGAATTACGGCGCGTTTTTCGTACAATCGTATCCGTCGGTTTCACTTTCTCCGGAACCCCCGGGAAACCTATACGCAGGTATTTGCGTGAAAACTACCGGATTGTTCGTTTTGACGGTAAGACCAATATAAGTATAAATTTTTTTTTAATCATGCGGCGCGTACGAAAATTAAATAATACCTTATATATATATATATATATAGTTTTGTCTGTACAGTCGAAGTGATCGTATTTTGATTTTCCCCGCACATTCCTCAATAACGGCGAAAGTTATTTTCTTTTTCGAAACATGGGAATTACAGACGGTTATTTATTATATAACGTTAGGGTTTCGCGACGCATAGACCGGGGCGTGCGTTTTTGGAAACGATGACGATACGGTGGCGTGTCGCGAAGTTTTTGGAACATAATAATATTATATAGGTATTATAAGTATTCGGGCGATACCGGCGAATTTCGAGTTTTCAAACTGGTACGGATTTTACTACAATATTGCTCGGGGGGCTTTCGAGTTGTTGATTACTTTACGTACCTACGTTTCCACATAAAAATTTTGTTATAATTGAATTATAATGATATCTCGAACAGCCGGCATTTCGGATATCATAATCTTGATAATCAAAAAAAAAAAAAAAATATTTTAAATAATTCCGTTAAAGATTAATATTAAATTAATATTTGACAGAAGAGTTCACGAAGTTAATTTTGTGTTTTTTAAACGCTTCAAAATGGAATTATATGATCTTTCTCCCGACGCTGTTATTGCAGGAAAGGTAATTACGTATTTTCATAGTGTTATCAAAGAAAACGGATAATTTCTCAATTATAATATATCAATAATTTCCATGATTCGATCGGTGGGGGGAGGGGTGGATGATAACTCCTATAATTTTACTCCACGATGCCGCCATTGATTTTACTTATTATATTGATGGGGCCAGTATATTATTGGATAGTTACACCCATCAACATTCAGATCTGTATATTAGGATGTACTAGGCCCTAAGCTTCGTCTTGTAATTTTGTTTTTTACTGTACAGTTTGTTGCACCCCCCCCTCGTACTTTTGTAAATATCCAAAAAAATAATAACTGCGAAAATTAATATCAGTCTTAGGTCTTATTAGTCTAGGTTAGACCTTTTACCATTTTACGAAATAATCTGTGTTACAACTTTTTTTTTTCAACCAAAAAACATTAAACAACAAATATCGGGCAACAAATTTTACGAAGATTTTAAAAATTTCACTTTTGACATTATTACTGACATAGTGACACGTAAAAAAATATGTTAACAATGTACACGGTCTCAAGTTGCTGGCCTCTCATAACAGAGTCCACGGTTATTTCGTCGTAAAAACCATATAAGAATAACCTTTTTGTTTTTCTAATTTTTTTCAAATTTCTTTATTCACTATCCGTTAAATATATCAACAAACAACGTTTATAGTGCTAAACGACGACTATAGTACGTCCAGTTAATTGAAAATATGCTTAAAATTGAAAAAAAAAAAACTATTAAGGCGATGTTGAGCCAGTCGGATAACGGGATTTAAACTTATATAACATTATATTAGGCTCGCAGACCCGATATTTTTGCTCTGCAGATTTTCAATTGGTAAACGTCTTGTACTATTTGCGGACAATTCACTGTAAAATGTCCCTTTTCGGGTGTCGTATGTGCATTATATTGTGAAAGGCGCATATATCACTAGAATTACCTTCTTTTTTTTTTATACATATGTATCTGTATATCAATTCCGGGCATGTTAGTAATAATTTCCAACTAGTTATATGTTTGAGTTACTTCAAAAGTCTATGAAATATAGTGACTTAGTTAGATTATAAGTTTGTCGATTAAAACACCAACTTAGTTACCAAAAAGTTATGGACTACAAAAAAAACCCATTGAAATTTAAATATATATTTAAAACAGAACTAATTGATATTAAATATGTTTAAATCATAACATTGATTATTATTATTATTAAATTAATTTATATAAAATATTTATTAAATTTTAATAGAAGAGTTTATTCGACATTTTAATCCAGGTTTTTTTCCAATTTGTTTGTAATACTCATACAGTTGACTTTAGGCCAACATGTATAATATACATTTATTAGTTTAATTTTTTTTTTTTTGATACATAAGTAATTATTTTTGTTTTTGGAAATTAACATTACAACAGTAATAGTTAAATACGATTATTGCTCTCTGTACAATTTTAGTGGATAATCGCAAAGAACTAAGAACCAAGTAATTTTTATAAATCATGAGAATTGGTCGATTTTTATCGATTTCCAATAGAAGAGTTAGCTTTCGAAAAAAATATAATGAGACAATTTGTTTAGGAAATTATCAATTCGCTCTACAATAAAGATCCAATACAATTATTCGTAATATTAAGATTTAAGGAAGTATACGCCAAAAAACAAACATTTTAACTTTTTCATAAAACCTTGAACTTAAATCACGCCATATTAATTAGGTCTAATCGAGCTCAAATTTTCCGGATCCCGTTTTTAGATGTTTTGGAACAAACTTTTGGCAGCATACATTAAAATTAAAAAAAAGTTCTTCACACATAAATAACGGGCACCCTAATGTATATTCTACCAAGTCCGTAAAACTGTCGGGCCACCGGGTCACAGACTCATTTAACCCACTCGTAATTTTACCTCGGCGGGGAAAAATTTCATGAGGTAAAATTTTATTACGGTAACTGACTTATTAATTTATCCCACTTGTAATTTTACCTCAGGGAATGGGTAAAATCTTATTACAGTAAAAAGCTAATTTTACCCACTCGTTATTTTTACCAAGTATTTTTTTTTTATAATTGCTACACTTTAAATAATCACTAAGTATTTTGTACTCTTTAAGTAAGTATTTGTCTGAATAGGACAAACTGTGTAATACGGGTGACAGGCCAGTCTGAGATAGCCAATCAGCCCTGTATAATAGAACAGGACTTACCTTAAAATACAGTGATTCTTCGGTTTTATTGTTCATATTTAAAACTATTTGAAAATAATATCATAGAAATTATAAAAAAAATTACCCTCTTTCTCCCCGGCGATAAAAATAACGAGGGGGTAAAATTAACCTGTTACACGGGATCGTAATATGATCGGGCAGGCATACCGGTAAATTCGCATTTCCATTCCGCCATCGTATGTTACCGCTGGATCTTCTTCTCTTCTCGACACGTTCATACTATATATATATATATACAGATAGACGACAACCGCCTTGGTATATACGTTTATACGGTTTCAATTTTGTTATTGTTGTTTTTCGTCGTCTTGAAAAAAAAAAAAATAAAAAAAAAAATACAACACGTGTTTAACCGAACGGAAAGTTTTATAATCTTGACCGATCCGTCACGTTTACGGAACGCGCCCCGAAATTAACTGCGCGCCGCGTTCTCGCCCCTTTACTCCTTTATCTACTCCTCGGTGCTCGTCCCACCCCACCCCCCCCTCCCCCTCCGCAACCGGTCGTTCGCCGGTCCGTTGATTTATTGCCACCGCACCCGCGCGCGCCGCCTATTATTACCACTACACGGTCCGATTAAATTAAACTCTTCTCGAGCACGTACCTGTACGCCGGCTAGCGTACGCGAACACGGTACGGCGGCGTGGTTCTAGGGGGTTCGGGGGGCGGAGCGGTGGTGCAATTAACGCCGCGCTCGGCGGAGAACGCGCCGCTCAAAGTCGCAAAAGCCGCGGGAACCGTTATTAAAAAAAAAAAAAAAAAAAAAAACCCAACGCTAGTCCGGCGACTCGTCACACGTACGGACCCTACCCTATCACCCCACCGCTGGCCCCGTAGCGGGAACACCTCTCCCGGTCCGCCCCGCGGATTAAATTCATCCGGGCGGCCGGACGGGCGGCGGTTGCGGGCGGAGAAAAAAAATACCGCCGCCGCCCGGATTCGGCCCGTACGCGCGGCCACGGTACATTAACTCCGACACCGAAAACCTTTCTTATGGTACACACCGCAACACCGCGTTCAATAGACAAATATATATATATATATGCATTAGGCGCTAACGGCCCGTGTCGTTCCGCAGCCCCATTCACGCGACCGCACCCCGTATTGTACAGGGTGATCGCCCGGTGGCCAACCGTACCGGTCGTCCGTCCGTGTACGCTAAACCACCATTATCATTGGGTTACCGGGTCCCCGGGGTTCCCTACACCGCCCTAGACCGCGCGTCGTTCTCTATAGGTGATAATGCGTCGGACAGCTCAACCGCGCCGTTTACCGGATTTTCGACATTTCACCGTGCGTTTAATATATATATATATATATATATATATAAAAAAAAAAAAAACTAACGGACCGAGCGACGACCGCCGCGGTAATATACGACCGCGCCAAACCGCGCAGACGACGCGTATCAAAAATTGAATTATTTCTTCTCGAAATCGTCGTATACACCACTGTGGGGGTACACCGAATGGATACACCCTGTGTCGCGTCGTACGTTGAAATTGCCCGATGATTATTATCCACTGGTCACTGCGTTTTACGACGGCGATAAAAACAACAATAATACGCTTTGCCGCGATATTATATATATTAAAAAACCGCGTCCGGTCTTACCTCGGAACATTATTTCAATATATTTTCCATTAACCGCCGCCGTCGTTGAAACACGAACACTCAAAGTGCAAACAAATCGTGTTGTTATATAATATACGAGCCGATTTAAAATATCGTTTTAACACCGACGTAAGTGAAGACGTTATACGATTATCGTGCAAAACTAAAAAAAATCAAAAACCTTCCCGCGGGATTGTTTAAACCGGGCGGGCCCCTATGAAAATATTGTTTTAAAACGAAATTCGTAAATTGCAACCGTATTTCTTTTACGGAAACGTTGACCGGACAACGTCGTCGTCCTTGATCTACGCGAATCTATTACCAATTTTAGTACCCCTTTGGACGCGTTATATTATCTAACCTAGAAACAAAAACAGAATTGGAACATTGTAAGGAGAAACGATCGGACATGGAAAAGTCATGTCCCAAAACTGCTACAAAAACATTGATTCATTGCGATGGGATTTACTTAAACATCGGCTACAGATCCTTTTATTTTCTGCGAGACTATTAAATAATTATATGAGATTCACTGTGTTGGTAGACAGACTGAATGGATTGACAGTTCTTATATAGTATCTACATAGATGTACCTATAGATATGAATAGATTTTCAAGACAAAAGCAACGCAGGATATATATTGAAAATTATGGTTTAAACTCTAAACTCTAAATATAACTGATTTAATTTTTTTTTTTGGTTCGTTTTCAACTTACTATTTGCTTACTATGGTTGTAGTGTCGAACATCTAACATTTTAAATACAATACTTCACCAATCTATTTATTCTACAATGAATAAGATTTATTACGTATAGGTAATATTTTCCGGAATCCGAGAGTATTAAATACCTAAAAATAGAAAATTAGTCAGTTTGAAAGTTTTCTATCGTATTTACAAAGAATTAATGGCCGCTCTACGATATTAGACGAGAGATTTTTCATCGGGACGTTCTTTTCCCCTCCATTCTAACGTTGCGTAGCGGTTAAATTTTTAAATTCCGCAGTCCCGTTTTTATTATTTAGTTTTTATATTTTCAAAATGCGCCGGTGGGAATTTATTTATTATTATTATTATTATTTTTTTTTTTGTAGACGCGCGCAACATTCGTGCCGAGAATCGTGACGCCGGCGTTTGTCACGGTCGAAACGGCCGGGAGCCGGCGGGCAGACGTGGTGGAGCAGAGAGATAGAGAGAGAGAGAGAAATGTACAGAGGGAAAGAGAGAGAAAAAAGGTCAAATCTCTGACGTATATACGGCACTGAAAACCGGAACCCAAACGAATAGAGAAACGCCGTCTCTCTATTCGACATAACGACCCGCCGACGTCGTCGTCGTCGTCGTCGTCGTCGTCGCACGGGGCCACTGACGACAGTGCGGACGGCCCATTCGGTTGGTGAACCGTCGTCGGATTGACAACCCGAGCTATAATAAATCATATCTAATACTTACTGTACGCCGTACGCGGCATACCTACGGGTATTATACAAGAACGGACGGGATACGCGGACACTAAAGAATCACTGTCGATAAATCGGCCTGTAAAGCCAAGACGTAACGATTTCGGCTACGGCGTGTGGTGTACACCTGTATGTATATCCGTTTGTCCGCAAAATTAATTCCGCCGGAGTGTACGCGCGCTGTGGCGGTTTAAGGCCCGTCCTGCCCAACCACCGGTAGGCACGAGTCCGAATCGTCTGCGAAACGTATCGTCGCGTCAGGGGGAAAGCGAACGGTGACGGCTGTAAACATCACGGGTGTACCGGCCGGGCTCGGCGACTCCCCCGGCCGCACTCGGGTCGCCTCAAATATTATATATATAAAACCGAGTAAACGACGGAAATAATGTAATATTCGGAAACGAGTGGTTCTCCCCGCCGACTGAGCGACGACGCCCGTTGTGTAATTCGGTTAGGGACAAAACAAACAAATAGACAACGAAAAATCGCAGTCGAATACATTTTCGAAATTACGGTCTCTACGTTTTGTTGATACACCGCAAGCCAGATTACCGTAATTGCAACTCGGCAACACACATTTTTCGCTTTATTGCCCTGTTAGACAAAGACAGAGACGCGAAATATCAGTGACCTCTTAAAAATACACTCACTCAAATGAATTAGTCGTTCAACCGAAAAAACTTATATTGTATTATTATAGAGGAATCAACATATTTAACACTAAAGCAAAATTTGTGCAAAATTTAGAGAGTGGTAAATTTTTTTTTATTATTATTTAGCTATCGAGACGGACACGGGCCAGAAAGTTACAGTTTGAAAGAGAAACTGAATTAAATCTACTGCAGATTTGAAAAAAAAAAAAAAAGGGTTATATATAAATTATAATAAAAAATACGAGGCTTGAAGGGGACAGGCTTATTTTCAATACGAATGATAATATACTAAAAAAAAAAAAAAATAAAGTTCAACCGGAAATTTCAATTAATTAAAAAGTATCGTCGTCGTAACTAATAATACATCCGTAGAGGATCGTACCGATATCACTAAAAATAAATCGTGAAAAAAAATATAAACTCGCAGCAAAAAGAATGAACTTTATTAAAAAGCGCATGGAGTTATAGGGGATTTAGCGCCACTGAAATTTAGTATCTAATGTAATTTTTTTTAATTTTAAGAAACTTTATTATGTTTACAATATTAATAATCTAGTGAATCTCACGTGAAAACCTGTGCCATTATTTCACACTAAAAAAAAAAAAAAAAAAATGGGGCGGCCTTTTCGCATTTTTCGCAAATTGTCACCACACCATCGTTTCTGGATGACGTCGACGGTTTTCCAGAACGTGGTTCATCTTCAGTTAACCGCCGACTGTCCTTAAAACGTTTAAAACACTCGAAAGTCACGGAACCACTTAATGAATCATCTCCAAAAGCAGTTTTAATCATTTCCGTACGTAGATTAGCCGTAATAATATTTGTCCTGGTACCTTTTGAACAGTCTTCGTATATAATAATCAATACATTCACATATTTTATCAAAAATAACTATACAATTATAGTAATATAAAACCGCGTGTTGTTTTTTTCGTTATTTCCAAAAAAAAATAAAAAATATGCGAGTTTTCGTTTAACGAAAGTATAATATTGTGTGATTTATACGTTTTAACTATTTAAAACAATATATTTATATATATATATAAAAAAACCACAAAACGATTCCTTGCTTGTTTTCCGTGTTTTGTTAGTTTGGGTAATTCTATTAAAAAATTAAACTCCAATAAATAATATCGGTTATTCGTCCGTGAATTGTGGAAATACGAATAAAATGCGTATCTACATGGTGTGCCAAAAACAACGTACGATATTATAATATTACGTCAATATAATGAATTCTCGTTCACTTGATTACGTTACTATTTTCTGTTTTGCAAAATTATAATTTCGTAATAATTAACGATATTTACATAAATATTATTCACGAGTAAATACCGTTGATAGTACATACTCGGACAGCAAAAAAAAAAAAGAAAAAAGAATTCAAACCAATAAATTATCATCGTGCATCACGTGCGTCGAAAAATTCAATACGGTCACGAACGTACCTAAATTGCCTATATGTGGTGCCGTTAAAAAAAAAAAATATATTAATAATGAATAAAATACACTCGTATAGGGTAGTAGAAAAAACGAAAATAAAACAGTAGTAACACGACATTTTATACATTTTCGACATCATTTGAAGATTTTAAAAAATTAATATAACATAGGCACTCGAATCAAAGATAATAATCGAATAAATTAAACATAAATAAATTTTAAAAAAAAATCATATTTTATTAAATTATAAAATTTGAAATGTTGTTACGCACCAGGCTCCAATAAACGATAGCACGGTTACAGGCCACGTGCACAATTATCGGGGGTAACCCGTACCGGGAAAATAAAAGAAATGATTATTTATACCAAAAAAAGAAAAATCCGATGATGTTGTTGGTAAAAACATGGTGGTAATATTTGAAATTTGCTTAACCGAAGATCCTTGCAGACTAAGGTCAGTAACTTAACGATTAACAGTAAGAGTGGTACAAGAAAAAGAAAAATAATAATAAAATAAGGCGCAATGGCCGCCCGCGGATATACGATAATTAATAAAAAAAAAATAAAATAATAATATGATATTGCAGCTCATAGTCGACTCATACGATCAGAAATACGTACGGGGCCTGGAGTATGCCGGATAGACAACTGGAGCCGCGGTGAAGATAGGTCAGCGCAGTTCACTATCCCCGGAACAAAAACCTCGACGGTGGATTGACGATTATTGACGGTGGGTTTGATCCGTTAGTCCATATGCGTGATTCGTACGTTCTATCATCTACACCGAACGGCGATGGTATACATCAGGGATTTAATGATTATTGGTAAATGTACACAAATGTATTCATTGTCTTTATTTTTTATGATAATTCACAATAAAATAAGTACGAAAATATTTCGGCGTATTTGAACGGTGTGTTTACAAAAGGACGCTCTTTTTGAATTGGCCGTCATTTTTTTGTGGTTCAGTTGGTAACACCGTTGTTATGATATCTGTTATCTAGTATCACTCCGGTTTATTCTTCCCTGCTTAGTTTTTTTTTGATCGATCACCATGGAACGAGCTATGGTTTCAACAAGATAGAGCCCCATGTCACAGTGCTGCAGAGACCTTAACACTGTTGCGTGAAAGGTTTCCAAATCGATTTCATTTCGCGGAGATCAAAATTGGCCGGCAAGATCATGCGACCTTACGCCCTGCGATTTCTTCTTGTGGGGGTTTGTGAAGTCTCAAGTGTACGAGAGGAAACGTCACACGATCACGGATTTGAAGGAAGAAATTCAGAGTCATCCAGGATCTCACCAAGGAGAACTGTAGGGCAGTAATCGTCAATTTCCTTAACCGTGTGACAGTGTGCAAACAGGCCAGTGGAGTCACACGAATGATATAATATTTCATACCTAAACCGGAGGTTCTCCTGATTCCAATGATGTCATTTTTTTTGTTTTATGATTAAATTAAAGTGTTATTTTGGCATTTTTAAAAAGAGCGTCCTTTTGTAAACAACCTATATAACAATAAAATTAATACATTTTCCGGCCGCTCCTAAATGTTGGGGCACTGAGATCACCACAATAATAATATATTATTATATACAGTAGATATACATTTTCAAATTACTTTGAACAGTAAAATTTGAATTTTTACAATATTAAGAAATCAAAACATCTCATTTACCTAACACCTACCAGGACGAATTAACAGTATAAACCGAATGACGATTTGAAGATTTTGAACTCGTGTATCCTCGAATAAATTTGTTTGATAATCCTATGGTAGTTGAGCAAGATATGTTTCACTTCAATTCGAATTATATGAGTTTCAAACAGATCCATTTTTATCTACAAAACGTCAATCCTGTGCTTTTGGAAACAAAAAAATTGATTTTTTTAAAATTATTTTTAATGAAATTGATTCGCTATGCTCTCTATGCTCTGGCCCGGTAGATTTTAAAGTTTCGATAGTTGGTCTTCCAGTAATTTTGAGTTGCCCATCCCCGTTATATATGACAGCGTCGGTTCGCCCACGGGCAACTGACTACACCGCTGGCCACGAGAGACATAATTAAGCAAATTTTGTAATAATTTTTATTTAATTATTCTATTAAGCGTACGCAACAGTTGTACTTATCGCAAATGTACAATATTGTAATGATTAAAAAGAGCCGAATAAGTCATTGTTATATGCAGAATGAGGGGTAAGGTAATTTGGTTTATATAGCGAAAAGATAAACGACAAACGAAGGTAATAAATAAACGAATATGAGGCGGAGCACGGTTTTTTAATTTTATATATATATATATAATTAAAAGTTTCTCGCGTAGTGACTCGAAAACGTTCAAACTTATCTATTTATAGTATTGTTATGGTTATTATATTGTGATCGCTTATCAGTATTAACTGTCTGTAGCTATTTTTCCGATTGTAATTTCGAAAATTGCACACTACCTATACATTTGAAATAATATCCCGTCGTCTTATCATAATAAAATCTTTCCCAAAGGTACTTTTCGCGTCCGTTGTGCGTAGACACGAAATGTTTTTACCGGTGAGACGTTCGTTTAACTTTACGAAAACGCTATTATATTTATAGAATATAATAGGTGTTGAAATACCGGCTTTATGCTTAAAAAATATACAAATAGTAATAATATTATTTCCGTGTATTCCGGAGTAACTTTACCAATTAAATTTATCGTACCTACGAAAATATTATTACGGTTTTTGTCGAGAAGTGTTCGGCTAACGTTTTTTTTTTTTTGCTCGTTAATTTTCGCCCGTATTTTATTAGTAAATATATATATATAATAGGTACCTATTGAACGCACACTAAACCGTAGTAATTTAAAGGTTTTTGATTTTCCCGGCCGTTGCACCTATAAAACCGTCTTGAAAAAAAAAAAATAAAATAAAAATAAAATAATAATAATAATAATAATAATAATTATAAACCAAACGAACAAACAAATCGTTTAAAATTTTAATTGCGAATCCCTTCACTCGGAATCGAACGCTGTAATTATTTACGGGGCCCGTTGAGGTTTTAAATAATAATAATAATAATATTTACGCGTCGCATTTGACGAAGCGAGACGAGTGTCTGATAACGCGCGGAAAACACTAGCCGGGCCGCGCTCGCAGTTCATTATTATTCCATTGTGTACGCGAAAAATCGAAAATATAAAATCACGTCGTTTAATATTCGGTTCGTCATAACGACTCGGTCTCGTAAAGTATTTAAATAAATTGATTCGAGTACATTTTATGTATTCCAGTACACCTGTTTTAAATATTTTTACGGACAATTACTCGGTGTTGTATTATAAATATGAAAAAAAAAAAAATTATTATAATTGATTACTTGTGCAATTTTTTGCAATCGTTTTTTTTCTTATTTCTTAAATTGAAGGGCACACGTCCTCGAAAATCGGTATTAAATGATTTAAAAAAATTACAACCAATGATAAATTGACCGAAAATAAACTATCTTTACAACGTGGTTTTCGATAATAGTTTAAAAAAAAGAAACCATATATTAAGAAATCTAATCTAAGGAATTATCTATGTGATAATAATCATTGCTACCAACGCCCAGTGGTCGAAATTTCATCAGAAAAACAATATTATTTCATTTTAGTAATGTTTATTGATACAATTAAAAATAGGCTTTTTAACTGCCTAAACTGCTACATATGTGTGAATATTTTTTTTTTGTGCTACTTTACTCTACATTACCTTTCCAGTGATATATCTATATTTCTCTTCCTATGTATCTAGGCGGAGTTATTTGTACGGCGCATTAATAGTGCTTGCGTATAAATACATAAGAAGACGTACAAAAAAAAAAAATTATTCGAATGTTTTTTTGAATACTTTTCAAAAGTATCTGTATTTGTACTCAGAATACTATTAAAATATATTTTTTACCAGTATGTTAGCTAGTGCCTTTAGGCAGAGTTGCAGACTTGCGTACTTGCGAGAAGAAATGGAAACTCGACAAGCGACCTTTTAGAGAAATTTCGAACAACTTCTCGAGCGCGTTAAGTTGAGTTTTTTTATTTTATTTTTACTTCCCGAGTGCAACGAAGAAATTATAAGTTTTACTAAGACGGGTGTCTTGTTTTTGGAAAACACTTTTTCAGTCAGTTAGAATGCTCAGATTTGTTTACGACTTATAAAGATTCCGTTGACCGTACTTTATTTGATACATTTTTTTTCTAGATTCCAATATAGTTGTTCAACTAAATATTAAATACTGAAAACTAACGACATACATCAGTTTTTATTTTTATTGTTTCCTCGGTTACCTTATGTGTACGGGGGAGGGGGGGAAATAGAAAAAATGTTAAATCAGTTAGTCAAATGCACAAACACACTACTAAATCAATAGTATTATTTTCATTCTGAATGTGTGTAACTTAAATAATCGATCGGTCAAACCGAATATCGTAACCGAAACGTTCGAACTTTTGAACTCGACCAAGACGATAACGTCGTTATGGGTTCTATAAGGAAATCAGTTGTGACTGCGAACGTAATGTCAATATATATTATTTTTTTTTTTTTCGACAACCCATCAAAACGTTTTGCGATTGCGTTCCGTTCGAGTTAACATAATAAATACTGCGCAAATATAGGTGAAATATCGAGAGAAATATATTGCGACGAGTTTCCGTAAAATGTTTTATTTTTTTATTATTATTTCCCCCCCCCAAGCACATTGCTATGCCGTCTGTAGCGTCCGACTATAGAAATTTTGACGCGGTATACTGGGAGTAAAAAATTTTCATAAATAAAGAACGCGTTATATTAATAGATCCGTCGGACCGCCGTTACTGCGAGATATCAATCCGAATAACCGCGCGCCGGAGCGTTCATAACGTTCTTTTTTTTTTTTTTTTGTTATTCAAATATATTATAAATTGTAAATCGTCTATTGTTTTTTTTTTTTTTAGAAACTTTTCTTTTCAACTTCTAGAAAAGCTTAGACCGGTGGAGGCTTAGATAAGTTTTGATTACGGGACGCCGTCTACTCCGGGGGTCTAACCGTTATTCTTTACGAATAATATTATTGTCTTTGTTGAGATATTTTTCATTCCAATTCCCACGGCTGATGGCTCGGATTCACGGAGAATACGCATCACTCTATACGCGTGTGACGACGGCGATGACTTTATTGTAAATCGGGTCGTACGTCATTCGTGACGATTCGGAAATAACTTTTTTCACCGGCGGGTAATGCGTTCAAACCCGGGCTGATGCTTGAAAAAAACAAAAAAAATAAAAATAAAAATAAATATATATATATATATATATATATAATATAATATTATACGTCCGTTCTCTTAATTGAAAACCTGTCAATACGGCGATCGTTTTTCGCCTACGACCCGAATAAAAAAAAAAAATACCGGACAACGGACAATACTTCGGAACCGGAGTAGACAATATTGGATATTTAAATTTGTCGTCAAAACTATAATGTCGTAGAGATCGAAATTCTCGCAACGTTTTTGATTCAATCGCTCCAAATACTCGAACAAAAGAAAACCTATAGACAAAATTATAGTATCAGTTTAACGAGATAATAGAAAATTAATTTTCGTCAAAACGATTACTTATTGTAGCGAAATTAAAGAGAGAGAGAGAGAGAGAAAAAAAATGATCAGACGGATATTTTTCTGTAGATATTGTTTATGAAGTTTTACGGTTTAATGGCCGACATCGCCCGAATAATTGTCGCGAGACAGCATTTTGTATGCGTAAAAAAAAAAAATAAAAATTATAATACGCGACGTACGATTGACGTGCGCAATTGATGCGTCGAGGGGGATAATAACAAGAGCAAGCAGTCTGTTGTCCGGCGGGCGACAGCTGCGCGGGCGCGCGCGTCCGACAAGAGTCGCCCCGGAGTCATTTTGTCGTTGTTGGATTTTACGTCGCGGCGCGGACCGTGTCCCGGCGGCGTTACTTATCAACTGTCGCGCGGGCGAGCTGCAGATATCAATTTCGTTTATTGTCGAACCCGATGCCCTGCACCACCCCGCCCGGGCACGCCGCCGCGCGGCGATCCCGTGTGTGCGGCCCGACGCGCGGGCCAGCCACCGCCGCCGGGCTCGCCGTGCGCGCCTCCCACACGCGCGCCGCCCACCGGACCGAACATCCACCGACACCCGTCGTCCCGTCGCCTTCCCGTCTGGCCGAGAGGGGTTTTTTTTTTCCTTTTTTTTTCTCGCGAGACGACCACGTCAAACCGGCGCCGAACTTTTATCCCTAAGCGTACATATATCGTATATATATATATAGAATGTACTTTTGTGTAAAAGCTTTTTGGACCGCGTGCGCGCGTCTTGGCCCGCACGCCGCAGCCCGTAAACCGCCTCTCGTCAACATCGGAGACGTCCGGGGAAATATATTACGATACGCGCAAAATTACCGAGCCCCCGTCCGGACCGGAACGGCCGGATTGACGAAATTAGTTTCTGATTTTACACAAAAATAACAAACAATCGGAGGCCACCGTTGTATACGGGTGGAAAGTCGCGAAAACCTATCGGATTCGCAACAACAACAACAAAATAAAATAATAATAATAATAAAATATTTATACCATTCTGATTGTTTGTTGC
This sequence comes from Tuberolachnus salignus, assembly GCA_956483605.1. Taxonomy (NCBI): domain Eukaryota; kingdom Metazoa; phylum Arthropoda; class Insecta; order Hemiptera; family Aphididae; genus Tuberolachnus; species Tuberolachnus salignus. Next base: position 16,379,683 of record OY101437.1, read on the forward strand.
TAATTTGTTTTTGACTTGTTAACGTTTTTTTCGTCACTAGTGTTCGTCAATATTGTGTACGCTTGAGACGCGCCTGTAGAAATAATAATTGTGACTCGAGTGAGAACATCTCAGAACGAAATAATCGAAACAAAGAAATTTGTATTCACATAAACCGAAAAAGAGAATAAAAAAAAAAAAAAAACTTCGCAACGCGGGGAGGTAGAAAAAACAGGTAACATACATATGTTTTGATACATTTGAATTTAAAACTGTTTTTATTTGTAACTGAACAATAAACAACAATTGTTCGTGTTTTTAAACAATTTTATCATAAATTTAAACACTTATTAAAATAAATTACAATATTTTTTATTTACATAAAACGAATAAAATTCAAATAGCTTTTAATAATTAAAAAAAAAAGCGAAACGAAAGAAGAAAAAATATTTTCAAAATCACACCACATCTAGAATGTGTAATCTTTACGATTATTTTCATCGAATACAAACAAAAAAAAAAAAAAGAAAAGAATACCTAAAATCTAAATAGTAGATAACCATATTATTCCCGTTCTTGCTCTCAAATTTCATTAATATTTTAAATTGGGAATTTTAACAATACACCACCAAATGCTACTGGATAGTATGGAATTCCCCTAATTGTTTATTATTATTTTTTTTATCGGAGCAAGTCTTCTGGTCGAAAACTTGTTCACGGACAGAATCACATATACATTTATACCAACAAAACGCAAACAATTCCCCCACACCGATAAGTATTTATTACGGTATTTTTTGGGGGGTTTAAACACACTCATCCGTGCAAATCAAATTATTTCAGCGAACTTCGCTGTCGTTTCGTGACTTATTTCGCCAGTGTTAGATACACTGCACTTTCGCATTAATATTGTGAGGACAGAAGGATAACGTTTGCGGTCGATTACCACGGTCGTGTTCGAAAAACCACATTTCCGTCGACGATTCACCAGTCTCAAACTCGTCAAACACGATTATTCGATTATTCGAATATATATATATATATATACGTATAACACCCTCGGGCCGTGTCGTAAATTGCTTGTCGCAATTTATAAACGTGAGACGTGTGAATGCGGTGCAGCACGTGTATATATGCCTAGAGAGTGAGGGAGAGAAAAAGCGAAATATTAGTATGTCCGTGGGCACCATGGGGGGGGGGATGAAAGACGTGTAACTTGTCCCACCTCTTCTGAAAAAAATAATATGAACATTAATTTTTATAAACTTAATCTTAAAAAATATGATTTTTTTTTTTTCGGTCATATATCCGGAAGTCTGTGGACTAAATTACATTGATGTACCGTATCCGATTATCAAGTGATTTTTCACCCGCTCCCTGAAATTTCATCTATGGGCGCCCATGAGTGTGCCGCTTCTTCTCCGGGAATTGTCGTCATATATGTGGGTTTCCGGTTGAAATGTCCAAGACGGAAGAAATGAAGGTCCAGTCCATAATACGTCCAAGTACATCACATGTTTAAAACATCGATATCCAAACTATTGTAAGAAATGTCGATATAAAAAAAAAAAAAAAAAAAATGTTAATCTATAATATATTCTGGCCGCAGTTCGTTAAACAAATAGTTAATAAATTGAAATACAAATTAAACTATTTTTTTTTCTTGTTGGAAATGTTGCATTTTATACTGGACATTTTAACCGAGCACCGTATAATATAATACAACGGGCCACGACCGTCACCGTTTTCAGGGGTTTTATATTGCGCGCCGACGACGATCCAAAGGCGATTTACAAAATGTATACTACCCAATTAATATCGTCCGACGTCTAAAATCCTTCGTCTAAAACTATATACTATGTGCCGTTTATATATATATATATATACGTATATTATACAATATACTGGGTAATATACTACCGCACTGCCGTTAGATTAGGCCGATACCGGAATACGCGTATTCGAAACGATGAATATTGCGTTTAAGAGAATTTAACCGGGACCACGACGAAATTAATTACATAAATAATTACCTATGATTTATTATGATAATCTGCGACCCAGATTGATTCACCTTCCGCCCTTATACCGAATATCTCCCATCGCGACATCCTAGCCGTCGCGCACCGTCGCCGGTTGAACAGTTTCGGGTATATAACGTTTACGAATTAAGTTACAAAATAAAAAAAAAAATAAAAAAAACAAACAAAAATACTGACTAGGTATGGGATATAGATAGGAATTTAATTTGTATGTCTATACCACCGCTGCTAACCAATAACTATTCCGAGCGGAGTTCGATTAAAAAATGTTAAATCGTATAATGTAATCCGTAACTGTGAACTACATACGAACCGTCCCCGAGTTTTTCGGTTTCGAATTTTTAATCGTTTTTTTTTTTTGTTTTGTTTTTCGTTAGAGACATACAAATTTAAAAGCCATACAAACCGGAAAATGTACGTGAAATAACGGTGATTTGTCACATTAATGACATTCTAATTGTGCCGGATTTAAGGAGTAGTTGAGTATAGGAAATTTTATGGCGATATGTGTAGCCTGTGCCCGTTTCGCGTGTTATTGTGTGTAGTAAATTAACGTTAAAGTATTGACTTCTTAATTTTCAAACTGAAATTGAATAAAATTAGAGGCGAAAATTCGAAAATGCGACAAAGCCGATCTCATTTACACTTTACGCTGAATTCAAATCGGTGTTTAAAAATCGTATTGCATCACTAGTTGGTCCAACGGACCGACTGCAAAAGACTGGTATGTTTTAGTAGAAATAATATCCGTTAAAAATCCCCTTAAAACGATTATTATTATTTGGAATATTTATTTTTCTATTATGTACGATTGGACATGATTTTTTTTCTTCCGTAGGTGCAAACTTGGAGTTACATTTTGCGTTTATTGCTAATAGATTATAATCGAGTATAATATTTAATAGGTTTAAATTCCGGCCACTCGAACACTATAGACTTGAGTGACGTTATTGGCTTATTGGTCCGTTCTCCCGCCTATATCCCCGACTTGTATTCAGATTTTTATCCCGTTTTCAGCGGCTACGATTGTTGTTTTGGTAAAAAAAAAATATAAAAAAATGTATACACATTTTGAAATGTATGGTCCGAATAAAACTCGGTAAATTAAATTCAAACCGCTAACATCGTATCGGCAATACATACGCATATTTGAAGTTTGATTTTATAAACACTGAAATCATGGTCTAGACATAAAATGGCACGGCCGTGTAGACCTACATCAGCTATACGAACTTTTATTTTTTACAACTATAATTTTTTTTCTAGATTAGCAATAAACAATAAGATAAATGTAATATTTCGCATAGTTTTTAGTTTATCACGTGTATTAAAATTACTGATGGGAAAATACCGGATTTTCGGATTCCGAAATTCGAAATCTGACATTTATTGTAAACCTGGATTTTGGATTTGAAAAAGCCAATTTCTTGGATTTTTTTAATCCAAATTTCGATTTTTAAAATTGTGCTTTTGTATTCTGTAATTTATCTCTCATAAAATCAATATTATTATTATATTGTCATTAGCACTAAAGGTGTAAAACATTAAATACGTTTTTATAATTCAAAAAATAAAATTTAAAATACAAATTTATTTTAAAAAAACAAGTACAAGATAAAAATTTATACATATTACACTCTAATTTTTATAATATGTATTACAAACTGACCCGGCAAACGTTGTTTTACTGATAAAAATTGTTTTTGGTAGTACGCTTTGAAATGAATACAATTATTTAACTAATTTTATGACGTAAATACAATAATCTAAGGATTTGATTTTAAGATTAAATAAAAAAAGAAATTTGTACAGGTCAAACCCAAATTTTGGATTTCAAAATTGGTAATACGAAATTTCGGATTTTGGTATTCCGAGATATAAATTTCCGGATTTCAAAATCCGAATTTATGTTACATCACCAATTAAAGTACGTTTTAATTTTCTGTTTAAGTGTGTTGTACAGTTTTTGTATTTAGAATTTATTTTTCGGACCGCGAAGGCAAAAAAAAAAAAAAAAAATAATAATAATATCAGCTGCAACAGTCTGCGGCACGGCTACGGGCGCAATTTCAAATCATTTTCAAAACCGTCGCACTGTTTCCAAAGGTTATCTACATTTGGAAAATTCGCAAACTAACTAAGGTAATGTTTTAATAAATACGAGGTGGAAATTATTCCGGGAGTCGCGACCGAATGCGATACAGTGCGGCCATTTGAATAATACAAATATTCCAAAGAACTCGTAGGGCAATTGTATTGCGTACAGTCGTTCCCATATTATTATAGACCGTACAGTATTATTTGTTCTTCATAATACAATCCGGACTCGCATTTACCCCCGACCGACCTTAATATCATGTCCGAACGACAAATATAATCGACGCACATAAATAACTGTATACGGTCAAGATAACGAAATTTATATATATATATACGTATACGTATGCTCATAAGATTGTTTGTCGGAACCGTTTTTACCCGAGTAAATAAAATCGTTTGAAATACAATAATTATTTATACAATATAAATACAATTTAACTTGTTCGGGTTATAATACGGATTTGTTTGCTCGCGGTAATATTTACGGACCCGCGACTCGTGTTCATACCGCGTGTGCAGGGCTAAAATAATTATTTTATAATCTCAGTGAATTTTATACCTAACCGTAATAATCACTATAACAATAATAATATATAACGGGAGGGGGGGGGAAACCATTTATTTTTTTTATGATTTTTTATTTTTGGTTGTTTTCTTTGACGGTGTTGAGAAACTAACTAGAAAACACAATAATTGTAAAGATTATACACATTAGTACGTATTATACGTATTAGTCTAATTTATAAATCCATATCTTATAATATTATTAGTGTACGGTATGTATGTTTAACGTTTTACGCCACTACTCGAAAGTTGCAATATTGTACAAGTTTGCGTATAAAATGATTGAAATAAAAAAAAAGTACGCACAGTAAAATGTATAAGCATACTGTTTAAATATAGGCGGGTAGTCTTTTTATTCGTACATTATTTCCGTTGCAGCAATGGTTTCTCCCCCCCACCTGTTCCAAAAGTTTCTAATTTAATTTTCTCTTTTATACAAGAAACACACGGCTTTAGCGCGATAAATGTGCTTTTTCTTATTTAAAAGTTTGGATTTAAAAAAATAAATTAATATTCCGCTTTCGTGTTTGTTGTTGTATATAAATATTATATAAACCGAATAGATTTATTCCGGCGAAACACCTGAACTCGTAATCATCCACTGTACAACAAAGCATTATTTTTTTTATAATGGACGTATTTGATTTGTTTGTTTTTTTTTTATTTTTTTTTTTTTCGTACCGGTCCGGTAAAAGTATTTATCTGTCGGCGTTGATGATTAATTTGTTTATGATGGGATTTAGAGGGATAGGTGCAAAAAGAAAGCTGTGGCTATATATGACTAACAAAAAAAAATCGGTGATTTTAAACAGACGGATAAACAGCGCTAAATAATCTAATTAAACGACCCGTCGTTTCACTAGCGATTGCAGTTTTCGAATAGAATTTTTTATAAGTTCAATTTTTAATTTTTTTTTTTTTCCGATTTACGATTTTGCCCTCTGTTCTTATGGATAACACCCTGATATATATTTACACGTACTATAAACTCGGTTCGCTCAATGATTAGATATTTATTCCCCACTATAGTTTTGGACAATTTTAACGGTTCTCCGTGAACCAAATTAGCTCAAATTCGGGAATAAGAATATTTTTTTATGCGGATTCAAATGATGGGTTAGAAATTTAAATACGATTTTTTCAGCACGTTATTGTGGGAGGAGATTTAAAATTTTAACAACCTATATGTCCCCCCGAATAGAGCAAGGGGATGCCATTTTATGTACGTAACGAGGTTCAGTGTCAAGGATATTGCTTTTGGGGGTTTCAACTTTTTACTCCCGCCTCACATAGGCTAAAATCGTCCCTAGGCTAAAATTTCACCATTATTTTGGAAGTAGTGTGTAAAATTGTAGTAATATTGTAGTATTTTTTGTATGTATTTTATTAAACGTATAGAGGAAATTTCGACTATTCGTATTAATTTTAGTGGCCTTAACGAGCTGAACGCGCGTGTATACACTGTCGTCAGTGGCGGCAATTCGAACGTCAGATCCAAAAAATTAAATTTTTATATTGTGTTTAATTATACAAACTTTACCTTGAGATTATTTCTTGAAATTAATATATATATATATTAGTAAAACGGATGGAAATAAAACCCCTTATCACTCTTGTCTTGCGCTCGGTCGCCACTGACCGTCGTCGATTTGTGTAAATCGGACGAAACGACTAACAGAACAGCATTGACAGTCTGCCCGGGAATCGGGCAGGGGCTTTTTTCGCGAAGAGTTCGACTCCGAGTAAACATTTTCAATAGTGACATTTACAACCCGTATAATAATATATGATATCGAGTACACGGTTCGGTTTTTGTTGACGACAATATCACGAACACTATAACAATAATATCGTACGATAACGCCCTCTATCGCGACCGCGTTTCCGGTTTAAACAGCAATTTCCGGGGCGTATATTATTGTTATTATTATAAGAAAGATAACAAATAATCGACGGTTCAACAACTGTGTAGTGCAGGCCAGGGTGCCATAAATGTATGCGCTTGAGAGGTCGCACGCCCCCGAACTTAAGTGCATTATTAAAAAAAAAAAAAAAAAAAAAAAATGATATTTATTTATCAATTCAAAAATATTCAAATTTACAATTTATAAGTGACGGCGAACCGTTTAGTTATCATAAATTGTGATTTAGTAGTAATTGTTGAATGAAATTACGGATCAAAATTGTCGAGGAAAAAAAATTCCGATTGTTTACTGGAAAAATTATACTTTTTGTTTTAATTTCTCGAGAAAAAGAACGGGTTTTTACTCAAAATATAGGAAAACGTATTCTCCAACGTTTAAATGATTTTAGAAATTGAAATAAAATCTGTTATCAAAACCTCAAACTAGATGATCACCATTTACCTAAAAAAAGCTCTAAGTTCAACTCGTCGTAGAAAGTACAATAAACTGTATGTTTTTACATTTTTTATTAATCACCTATGCGGCTATGGTTTAACTATGATATTTTAAATCTAAAATTCGTTGTTATGCTCTTTCGTTTGTTTTACGTTTCGATCGCATCGAACACAAATAAACAGATGAAGCGATCGCGACATGTTTGGATACATTGGAAAAAGAAAGAAAAAAAAAAGTGACAACAATATTATTAACGAACAATATTATTACCTCAAATGTTCACTCGACGGGTAGGCAATCTTTTAATAATGGATACGAGCTTTAATATTTTTCTCTGTCTTACCCTTCACAGGGCCTCGTTATAACATACATATGCTAATTATGCCGTGTCTGGCCCCCGTCCCCTGATCTTTTTATTCTAAATATATTCGAGCGAGTGCATTTTACGTCTTTGATCTTTTAATCCAAACGCAGCAATTTGATTGAAACGCAAACGAGTCGATTTCATCGAGAATTGTCGCTTCCCGTTGTTTCCGTATAAATTAGGTAGGCACACTTCGAATAACACCGAATAATGTACACCTGCGATCACGGTTATTTTTTGTACCGCGGTTTACATACTATTTAAATAATATTGTGTATTTTTTCGACTAATTGATATCAGTAAAAAAAAGTTTTATGGATTAATGCATATTTATTGTGCAAGCCGATTATTACGTTTCAAGCAACGAAACCGGCCAATCGTCAAATTTAAATCGTATTTATTATAATTATATTATTATAAAACGTGAACGATAAATTTATTCCAATACAACGATTATATATATAAATATATAAATAGATAAACAGATAAATTGACCTGTAATGCATTTTTACATTAAATAAATTGAAGTCGACATATTATATGCGAGTGACATACAAGTTAATGGGTGTTACACGGCGGAACAAATAAATGATCATATGTTACATTTTTTTTTTTTGTCCATGATATTTATGAAAATATTATGAAAATATACGGGAAGTCTTGGACTTTGCCATTAAAAACACCATTAAGCAGTAGAGCTCGAGTCCCTTCGATTCTATTTCGATTAAGATTTTAAAAGAACACCCGGCGTGTTTTCCGTGTAATCTTAAAAAAAAAACCACAAGTTTTCAGCGTAAAAAAAAACAGAGGGGAAAGTTGAAACCCGTCAGAGGCACTTCCTTGCTACCGACGTTATATGTTCACAGAATTTAATTCCTCTAGCTCCGTTTGTAGAAGGGGAAAAAAAATAATAATTCCACCCACGATTTATATTGAAATTAAACCCAACTTTTTATTACACCAATCACGTATGTATAAAAAAAGCAACGATCTCGCGTTGATTTGTCATGACGAATATGAATTATCAAATTTTCACTGTAAGGAGTGTAGTGTATAATAATAGTGCGCGTTACTACGTTTAGACGTTTAGTCTTTGGTAAAACCGAAAGTGCGCATCAACGGATTTTATGATCGCTTCCGGTTGATTTATCTTACTAGTCTATGGTTTTATAAAGAATGCAACAAAGTGCAGTACACATTACACTTACTGCGTTCTTGTGCGCGCCGTTAATAAAATAGAACGCGGATAAGGAGTTAGATAATGGCGAATAATTAAAAAAAAAAAATACAAAAAATCCATATAATTATATCGCTCGGGCGCATTTCGAAAGTACATAAAACCGCGTGGCGTCTATTTTGGCTCGGATCCAATTAACCCGAATAGGATAAATTTGTCGTAGCACGAGCAATTTGTCTAAACCCGTGTAGTTTTATAATATACATAGATACGACGACGACGACGACGACGACGACGTTCGCAAAGAGATAAAACCAAAAAAAAAAACGATATTATTTACGAACGCAGTATTTATTATGCTGTTTAACGTAATTAAAATCACTATATTGTGATCTTCGTACGGAAATTTAATCGTTTTCGATACATTAAAAACGGGAATATAATAATATCGCTAATGTTTTTTTTTTTTTTTTTTTTTGTGATTAACAAATATAATGCAAACCAGACGAGATATACAATTGGCGGTACGTTCCTGAAACACTTGTTAATTGAAAAATATATATAAAAGAATTATAGGATATCTTATTTTCTGGGCAGATCTACAAGCTTGACCAACGTTGAAACATATACCAAGAGGGCAAATTTGATCGATTAACCGGCGAAATGTTTCGTTTATGCTAGGGATTGTGTGATGAATATATGCGCGCTGGTAGTATACAAATATTTGAAATTAATTACAAATTGTTTAGTTATTCGTTTATTCATTCTTGGCACAAACAAATAGCTCATGGGTTAATCAATACGATTCCGGTCTCTTATGGTACCAATATATATATATAATATGGTCGCCGACTATACGTATATATTTTATGGAACTTGTACGGGTAGAGTCGGCCAGACTTTTAGTTGTTTTATACGGCGCGCCCTCGAAATATCCCCCTTTAAAAGTAATCTATATATATATAAAAGGAAAAGACCTGACTCACTGACCCGCTCATCGACGTCCAGCCCAAATCTTTGGATCTACAAAACCGAAATTCCGCACCGAGGTTCGTTCCTGCACGGGTAACAGCTATAGTATGTTTATATATAAAAAAAGTAGGATTCTGCCACGTGCTGTTAGAGGAAAGCTGCGAAGATAAGATATATAGAGTAATTTAATTTATATCCGTATGACAACGATAAATCATTGCAAACGAAAAACGATTCTGAGCAAAGTTTCGTTTTTGAACAATTATTTTCGGAATTACAAATAAATAATAAAACTCGAGTTTGACAAAAACGTGTATATTTGCCGTTTTCCGTCATTTTTTGGTAGTTTTTTCTGCCGCGTTAAAAAAACTAATAGGCACGTCGACATTGATCTTTTTTAAAGTACCAACTAGACACAATTTGCTGCTGGAAACAGTACAGGAGCGTATAGGTCGGATAATGTATTCTAGTAGAAAAAAAATTTACGGAAAAATAAAAAATAAATAAACAACGTTGTAAAACAACCAGGATCCCTCGCTCCGCTCTTAATCTGAAATTGTACACTTATAAAGAAAAATTATACGATTTCCTTTTAAATAATCTATTGCAATATTGTATGTTTTGTTACCTACTACGATAACGGCGATAACCGCAATTTGAAATCTCATTCGAGAAATCAAAATTACGTTCGTACTTTCATACTAATTTCGTCCGGAAATTCGATTTCGCTAGATTATTTAAAAGAGGATAGGGTATAATTTTCCGTGAGATTTACTCTTTCCACTTGACAGCGAATAATTTGTGCTGCGGTTAACATTATTATTAGTAATTAAAAATTTACTGTTTAGAAGGGAATTAATGTTTCGACACGTTTCGGATATTTTTAACAGGGATCTTTCGACGGGAAACCGTTTTGTACATTTATACGATAAAATTACAGTTCTTTCGTGTAGGACTACAATAATTAACAGTCAGTCAACCTAACCTAACCTTACACATTGTACAATATCGTTGAATTTTTCGTACACTTTGCATATCCTCCCTTGCCCGCACATTATATATTATTGTAATTGGGTATATTAATTTGTTTTCGATTCGATTCCGCAAGGGTGCTTAGTTTTTATAATCAAGTCGTATCGCAATTCGGTCGTTTTATACTCGACTGGTCCACCCGAAACGTATTATATACTCGTGTATTACTACACGCAAACCGACAACCATAAAAATATATCGTAAAGCACAACGATCGACACACAAACAAGATAGCCCGTTTTCGTATAATATTATGTGTTACCGAGTGAAAATAATAGAATTTACTGTAATGTGGTAATCCAGTCGGTCGCATTAACCGAACGATATCGGATAGCTATTATTTTTGGCGTCATTATAATGAATTATAATGGACTGCGATGGGGTCCGGGGTACTTTTATCCCTTGTAATATTGTTATACCTTCGTGTTTGCCCAATACGTTATTGCCGTGCTAAACAATATTATTATATTATTATTTTCCGCGCACCTGAACAAGACGCCGTTATTAATATTTGTAGCATTAGGAGGACGTCACACCGGCGTTTACCGTTTCTGTCTGTCTGAACGCAAACGACAAAACGTAATGAACATGATATTTCCGAGAGCTAACGTTCGTAGTTTTTTTGTATTTCTAAACAACTAACAAACAAACGGAATTATAGCCATATTGGATATTGTTTTATTTCGTTTCTTTTAAATGGATGCAATTTATCAGAGAAAAAGCTACGTACGTCCCTCGGAAATATTGTCCTCTTTAAATTTTTTTTTTGGCGTTCGCACCCCGAGTACAACCAAAATGCCATAATTTACGTTCTAAGTATTACGTGGTTCGCTATATTACTCGTTAGACAAACAGAGACGGTAAATGCCGGTGTGACGTCCTCTTAATCGACACGACGACGCGACGACAGCCCGCGATTAGCCGCCGTTGCGAGACTCGTCCGGATAAATTTATCTAGTTATACAATAGTTTTTTTTTTTGTTTTTTATCCAGAGGAAAATTGTATATTTTTATCTGAAGTATATCTTATATAAAACCTTTTTTTTTTTTAGTTTTTGGTTGTTATCTAGATAAAACGTACATACATATAACACATTTAAATTGTATTACCCGTAGTAGAAAATATTAAACGGTATCTATTTACTAGGTTATAAACTATCTAACCTGTACGTTTTACTTTTGGTTAGTAACTCAAAGTCTTTAAAAGCCACAAAACGAAAAACTAGTTGGTGGGTGGGTGGATACCATACTTGTTACCAAACTTAACCTACCTAACCTACAGTTGTAAGTGCTCTCGAAATTCATCTATGAGAGCAGGACGGGTCTCAAGAATTTTGCTGCCCCGGGCATATATAATAATTTCATTCATCCTTTCAACGTGAGTGTGCATCGCCTCAATAGTCACCTATATAATATATATACAAACGTATCGACTCAAAAACCTAAAAAAAAAAAAAACGAAAATAATAATAAATTAAAAATCGACTATTCACTTTTAAATACCTACACATTATGTTTACAAGTGGTCGTCTTGCGCCATTATCGCACATGATGTACCTATTTGTCGTACATTCGTACAATGGTAATATTTATTTACAAGCATTTTATTTTTGTATTCGCGTGGAACAGGGGGAATAAAACAGCGCACTTCGTATTTTCACGTCATTATATTACAAAGTTAATTTTGATGTAAGAACATTTCAGGTGTCTAGAACAATTATTTTCGGAATTACAATGAAATAATGTAACACGAGTTCGACGAAATCGTGTTTTAGCCGTTATTACGTTATTTTTTCCGACGTATTTGCTGCCGCGTTTAATACCTAATAGACATATCGAAAATGATCTTTTTAAAGTACCAACTAGACAAGATTCGCTACCGGAAACAGTGTAGAAGTGTATAGATCGGATGAAGTCTTCTGGTAGAAAAAGTGTTTACAGGAAAACAAAAAAAGAAAACAAATTAACATCGTTGTAAAACCACAAGACCCCACTCACCGCTCAGAATCTAAAATTTAGTGATTATAAATTGTACATATGAAAGTTGTTGGTCCCGAGTTCATAATTAAAAGGCGCAAATCTCTACGTCCTAAATGAGGGCGATAAATTTTATCCAAAACAACTCGCAGGTGTATCGTATCATACAATTGTCGTTATAATTACATTTTTTTTGGTATTTAAACTTCTAAATCTGTAAAATAAAAATGTTATAAAAAACCCGCAAAACGTGTTCTGAAAAAAAAAAAAAAAAATCATTTCGTCGTGTTATAGTATATTAATCGTTTAATATCCGTAGCAAAGCTAAAAATAGTAGTAAAAATAGTTGGAATACTTAACCAATGTCTACGCGTTAAAACGATAATATTTCGGAAATTCAAAATAGTCTCGTCTCTTATACATTTAGTTATTTATTTATTTATTTATTATGAATATCATTTGTGATATTCACAAAATATTATATTATATTTGTATTGTATTTTTATTTTTTTTTCTTAATACGGCGGCGCATACGTATTATACGATTCCGGAGTATTTCACCGACCACGCTGGAAATTGTATTTCGAAAATATTTCCTTTTTGACCGTATAAAAAACCCCGGTTTATTGTATATATATATATTTTTTTTTTTTTTTTTTTAGTTTTATTGTCCCTTTCGGCTCGCGTGTTCGGCCGTGCGTGCCCCGGATTATAATATATATATACATATACACTTATACAGCCGATCCGAACTATTCAAGACGGATCCTAGCGAAAACCCAAGTCTTGTACGGTATTATTGTACGTGGACAATAATAGAAACCGCTCGCTATTACTGTTTACAACTTCTACCAGTTCGGACGAATTCGCGCCCCGATCGCCCATTGGCTACGGCTCTTGGCCGGTCCTTACCGAATCCAACTGTTTCTGTCGATACGTCCGTATACATAAAAGAAGAACTCCTAATCAGGACTCGGTACGTAATCAACGCACAGCCTAGACCGTGATAGCTGGCGACTTGAAATTGCCACAGGGCATGTTTGTGTCCGTAGTCTATGTGCGCAATACGGACGGATTGTGAATAGTTTTGATTTTAAGTGGCTGAAATGGGCAAAAAAAAAAAAAAAAACAAAATTTTGCATACGGTGCCAATAATCTCTAGCCGCCGTCTTGCGGCTCTATATCGATATGGCGTTCTAGCACGTCGTCGTTGGTCAATCTGTGTCTGTATCTCAATTCACTTATTGGTGTCTAGGCACAACCGCAAATTAATTAAATTATTACAACCAAAACCTTCGGTACAGTTACATTTTCCGCAAAAAGACATAAACACGATGAAAATATTAAAAACCTACTTGTAAAATGTACAAAATCAACAATTTATTCTAAACAATTTTATATATAATACTGGCTAACCCGGCAATGATTTGCCATTGCTAGATATTGTTGTAGCTAGATCATTATGTATTATTTTCCTGACCACATTACTATGTATATATCAAAAAAAAAAAATAAAAAAATAAAAATAGGTGGCAAGGTGGGTAGACTAAAAGTGTTCTACTCTGTCATTACAACCGCTAATCAACAAAATTAATTTAAGTCACAATTGGATTAATTCGGTATTTGATGTCAAACAAATATTTATTTATTTTAATTGTGACATAATCATTGCAATGTTTTAATGATATACGACATTTTTTTTTTTTTTTTTGTTATCTGGCGCGTAAACAAACAAAATCAGCTTGTTTTACGTGTTTTTACCAATTACCATAGATACCCGCACAGCACAGGAATTGCACTAGAATAATCAATCACAGTTTGTTTTTTTCCATCTTTGTTACCAACGTTAACCCATCAATCAACAAAAAACAATTAGATTTTGCACTAAAAATACTTAAAATCCGAATTTTAGGGGATAGTATTCAATAGGGGATGGATTTCAATGGCTATAGACTTTCTCTGGACAACGCAAAATCGGAAAATTTTACAAAAACCGCGTGAAAGTAGTTATTAAGTCTATTAATCTTATACAGACAGACATACATCCATTTAAATATATATATGTAGATATATACAGTGAACGCCGCTTATAAGACTGAAAATCGCTCGGAACAGTCTAGACAAATCCAAATGCATTAAAAAAAAAAAAAAGTAGGTTAGAAGACTCAAAATTCGTATAAAATAAAAAAAAGAAAGAATGGTAGAAAATGTAGACGGTTTTTTTTGTTGGTAAAATGTAGAAATAAATTAATTTTGAAATGTATTGTTTGTATTGTGTTGTGGAATCAATTCATCGTACAAAAGTAACAACATACAAACATAAATAACAAATTGTTTAATAAATAATAAATAGTGTGTAAAATTAAAATTATTAAATAATATGTAGCATTTAAATTGTAAAATATGCGAAATGAAAATAGCAAAATTAGTCTTATAAACGGCATCCGCTTTATATTAATTTATTTGAACGTTGATATACGACGTTTGTATTAGCGAACGGTTTGTCAAAAATTTCGATTTCACCGCGAACCACAAAAAAAAAATCCCGTCCGCACCGAAAGACCAATGATAAAATGGTGTCGGCACACGGATTTAGCGGAATTTATCGAGATTAAGAAAAAGATCATTTTTTTTTTTTTTAAATTGTCTGTTGTCGAGATCATATCACAGCGAGGAGATGCGAATTTAAACGGGTGGTTACAATAGGACATATTCATGTTGCATATTCACGTGATCTACTATCAGTAATTTGCATTATTTTCGCTTTTGTTTCGGGTCTTAATCACATAATACAAATATTTGATTTACAAAAAAAAAAGCAATATCGGAAATAATGAAACCGTCATATTAATGTCGTAAACTTTCCCCGTTTCCTCCACAATTACGATAATAACTGCACGGAAAATCAACGAAAAACGACATTACTTTCAGAAATGATGCTACACTTGAATTTTGGTGCAAGACTTTTTGTAGAAAAAAAAATTCGAAAAAATTTAAAATAACAAATTCCTTATTGGATTGTTTTAAAATTTAAATTCACGCGTACACGTGTAATAAACAGCTCTAATTTAAACGGTTAAAATCATTATGCAAATGCAAAATGCGGTGTAAATCACTAGCCTAGTAACTTTGAGTTTTTAACGAAAAGTAAAACTTGCACAGTTTTCGAATAATTAATTCTACTATGGGTAAAACAAACATATTCTCGATAATTAATAAAAAAAAATACTATTATTATTTGATTAATCTTAGATGGATATCAAACATTTTAACTAGATAAATGATTAACAAATACTATCCAGGTGAACTCATATAGACACATTAATCTTGATAAGTCTTAATTCACTCACCTAAGACAACACTGAATACGATTAAAGTGATATCGTTTGTATAATTATCGTAGGCTGTAGATATATTTTAAAATGAAATATTTTAGACGATGTACTGTATGGGAATTTTTGACGATGAAAAACCTGGAAAATATGCGTACGAGTACCAGTAATCATTATCGCGGGAATTCGTCGTGAATTTTGTCGAGAAAAACAAGCAAAGCGGGGGAGGAAAAAAAAAAAAAAACTATACACATATCTAGCCCTAACGCGTGAAAAACGACACGCAGATCATTTCCGAGGGAACCTATATTTTAACGCTCTTATACAAATCTTATCACACCACGAACGGTATAGATTAAACCGGTTAATCTATTTTTTATTAATTTTTAATTTTAATCTCCGGTGTAGTGTGCTCGTCATACTCGTGTGTTTTACTTGATTGATATTTTGACTCGTATATAGTGACTATACCGGTAGGATTAGCGCGAAACGCGTCCGGATATATTCACTCGGCTCGGTCCCGACGTTCCCACCTGCGGCGCGTCGACACACACACGGGGAATTACAGGGAATAAAATAGCGTTCGGTCCGTTCCCGTTCTCGCGGTCCGCCGAGTCGAATTTATATCGTTAACCGTTGTCGGCTGTACACGCTCCGGTCTTGTAATATTGCCGTTCGGCGTACGGGGGATTTTTTTTTTTTTACGCCGTATTTTATTTTCCTATCATATTTCCCCGCAAAAGCCATTCGCCGGGGACCTTTTGACGCTCATTCCGCTACCCCATTACGGCCGTCGTCGTAAAGGAAAACCGTACGATAAAATATTTCGTTATATATATATATATATATATATGCGAGGCACTTCTCGGTCCCAAGTACACACACATATATATATATATATATAATATAATATAGAGCCACGTGCGTGTGTCTTCGGTACGTATACGGGCGGGGGAGACCCGATAAAAAATGGGTCCCCGAAGTAAGTAAAACGTATAATATAGGAGTAACGACTGCGACGGGGCGGCCGTACCTCCACGCCTGCATAATATATTGTATTGCCGGCAAAGTACGGCCGGATGACGTTCCGGAGTCGGAGTCGTCGTCGTCGTCGTCGTCGTCGTTGTCGGCGTCGTCGGCGACCGGCGGACTCGATCATCCCTGCGCGTTAACCCACGGACGGACCGACGGACACGGTAAGATTATCGCCAGACCGCCGGTATAGCGCGCGCTAAAACCGTACGAAACGCGCGTTAAATGTGTACGATAACCCGTGTTAATTTAACGTATACAAATGGTAAAACGTATTAAACATTCGGCAACAATCGGACTCGTATAGCTCGTTGGCTCGTTGCACCGCACGTTGTCCATTCGAATTAAATAAATTGCAAATTAATCAGTGACAAAAATGTCGAAAATCAATCCGTAATATAATGTTTTTGCTCTCTGAGATGCAAATCTAAAAAAAATATATATATATTTTTTTTTGTGCACCGTGGATGGTTTGCAGTTTTAGGCGGAAAGTTTTGAAAGTGGAATTTAAATAATTTTTTCATCTACATATATATCTGTACGCATACAAAAACCGATTCTGCGCAAATTGTATGGATAAACATGTTTTGATAAATTTAAATTGAAAATTATATTTATTCGTTATTAAAATTAAATACTGGACATTTTAATAATGTTCGAATTATTCTGGCGTTTTGAATCTATTGACAATATAAAACACACCGGAGAATCGTACAAAATACAGTCACATCCAGAAATTATATACACGTGTAATCCGTGAAAGTGGACAGTCGTCTCTTCATTACGGCTCGTCGTAATGAAATGCCAATACAAATTACCACCGGTTTTTTTTAATAATTTTTTTATTATATTACGCGGAGAGTTACAGTTGACTACCAAGAAGACTCGGAGACATTTTTGAATTAATAATCGAGATTTATCGTTGTGGTATCTCTTATCACAGCCGACTTTATCTTATTATAACCGAACACTATCGATAGACTAACAAATTACCGATTGAACATAGACGCCAAATAATAGCATTATTAACTAAATAACACTATTATTTTTTTGTTTTCTTCGTCTTCTTCGGTTTATGCATAATATTTTTTGAAAAAACGCTAAAATATACGGTGTACGGGCTGGGCGCGCAAAAATAATAATGTGCTATCCCCGGCACGTGTGTGTGTGTGTTTTTTAAAACTATGAAAAAAAGACGGTAACTAAAACGAGGCAATTTCGTTGTGGTAACTAGTGTTGGCGTACAATAACAGATCAATAAAAAATATATATAAATCACAGCGACACGGACAAACGGCAATATTTTAAATACTAATTTCCAAATAAAAACTCATAAATTCGAGGAGCGCCTACCGGCCAGCTGGTTACTTTTTATCCTATAAATGTACGTTTAACACACGTACGTTATAACAGTCGATTTTTTTTTATATAATTTTCGACCGTCAATTACGTGCCGGTGGCGGTTAGCGGCACGCTCACAATAATATTAAAAAATGATCTTATAAAATGATTACAGTTGTTTCCGAGCGTCGCCATTGTCGTCGCTCGGAAACACGAAATTTATACAATATTCTTGTTTAAAAAAAAAAAACTATACATATATTGACCATTGCCCATAATGATATTCTTTTGCGATCGACAAACCATCCGCGACTGTATGCCGGACGGGAGTATTTTTACGAAAGACATTAAAAAAAAAAAAAAAAAAAAAAAAAAAAAAAAAACAATAATCAAACGTATAAAATGCACAATGCTTACTGTATAATACATGCAATAATGACAATAGATACTTAAATTTAAACATGTGTGTTATGCAATGTGTGTGTGTAACCGACCGGCGTTTGGTCTTCGTTAAAAATGACAAAACATTTTTTTTTTTTTTTTTTTTTTTAAATTTAGATAAATCGACAGTCTGTTACATAGTTAAAATGAGAAAATTGATGGGGTGTACATAGTAGGTGAATATAAGCGTGATTTGAAGACGTTATCCATTGATAGCGCTTCGGCTTGCTTTATTTAATACAGTCTATATTAGGATATTGTTAGTGTTGAAGAAAGTCCCTTGGCCATTGTCGTTTAAGCCTTCGCGGAGGATTGCTAGGAAACGAGAGGGATGAGGGGGTTAGTATGTATAGGTAAGCGAAAGTGGAATTTGTTGTAGTGTAGTCTGGTCATGTCTTTGATAAGAGGGACCTTCAGGTCATTACGTAGAGTGAGATTTGATACGTATGGACGGGCGTTAGTGATGATGCGAAGAACTTTCGATTGGCAAATGTGTATTTTATAAGTATTGGACTTTTTAGCAGAGCACCCCCCCCCCAGAGCTGGACACCATAAGTCCGGATAGGTTTTAAGAGTTGATTGTAGATGGAAATTTTTGTTTTTAGGTTGAGTTTAGATTATTAAGGATATTTTTAAGTAGGGAAAGTCTATGGTTGGGGGGTAGTTTCGGTTTTTTGTCAAGTGATAAGCCTAGGTATTTGACTATATCCGAGGAAGAAGGTATTTGTATATCGTTTAAGAATATTGGAGAGGATAGACCTTGTTTAAGTGTAAATACCGTGTGTGTGTGTGTGTCGATTTTGATTCGTTGATTTTTACCCGCCAATGGGTGTACCAAGGAGATAGGAGTAGGTTTAGACGGTTTTGCACGTATGACGAGGCTATTATTGGGTCAGAATGAGAAGCACAAATTACTTTATCGTCATGCCAAAAACATAAACTGATAATCTAATTACCGCATAATAATGTGTACTAACACGTTAGGCCAAGATTCAAATTTGTGTCTTACCTGGCTACTTTTTAATTTAATAAATGCAAATGTGCAAATGCGTATAATCCCGGGCCCTAATCGTTACGCGTATATCAAGATGGACGGATCGCCCGTATGTCTGCGCGTCATCCGGATAAAAACGTATTAAAATTTTTACCTCGTATGAATAACATACAAAACGTTAGCCGACGATTATCTACGGATAAATAATTAATATACATTGATATTTTTTTTCTCGACGCGTCTTTCTGCACCCGTTGTGAATTTAGTTTTATTCGAATTTGTATATCGCATATACAAAAATATGTGCGCGCGTTATGATCTACGGTGTAATGTCCTGGCCGATATTAGTTTTCTATCGTTCAATAGATAAGAACAGTCACGGTGAGACGTAAATCGAAATTCATTGTTGAATTATATATATATTTTTTTAAAATTTTATTTCTCAGGTTTTACGTTTCGCTAAAAGTCGTTAAAAACCTATCAACTAAACAATTATCAATAGATCAATTTTCTGGATCATTTTTAAGTAACCAAAACGAATCCCGGAAATTCGACATGGGACTTTTTATCTTGGATATGACGAGATTGCGTTTATCTTTTTTTCTGCGGTAAAACTCAACGTTGTGCTGTAGTTTCGGCACAATAGATTACCATAATAAATTCATAAGTAGGTAAATAATTCTGCGAGTTACGATTAAAATAAATAAATAAATTGTTCCGGAATTGTTATGATTTTCGTGTCAAAACGATCGGTTAATGTTTATTGTGATTCATTCACTGCACAAGTTACGTTTTTTTTGAATTTTATTCAACTCTAATATATTGTTTTTTCTCTCTCTATCTGTCCGTTAAAAAAATGGCCCACGCTTAACTATTGTTTTAATCGAATACTCCATTCTCCCGTGTAGAATTTTGGAATCTATAGTCGTCATCCTCTGTTCAAACGGATTCATTGTGTTTAAGAGTATTATATCGAGTTAAAAATGCGTAAACAATAGCATTTTAAGTTGAACATAATGGTGAATAAGAAAGAAAAAAAAAACGTATTGTAATAACTTTTGTTTTTGTCGTTAAATGTTCATATGTTGGTGAAAATCATACAAATCAAATACATGGTTTTGCTATTTTCCAATTTATGTGAATACAATTTTTTCGGCTCCATAAAAAGACACAGCAATTTAAGACAAAAAAAAAAAAAAAAAAAAAAAAAAAAATGACTGGACAATTATAATTTATTTCATAGTTACAAACTAATACAATTACCAATTAAAACTATCAAACTTTGCTGGGAATCATTTTTTGTTAACAATAATTTATTTTGTACAGATATAAAATAAATTCCTTTCTATATCCGGACCACCCATGGTGAGAAGTATGTAATTTTTTTTTTGTTCGACATTCATTAAGAATATAATATGATTTTCTAGACAATCGAAGTGAATTTCGTTTTATTACCGATTGGTCGTCAATTTAAACGATTAATAATTTTCAAAAAATTTCGGTTAGATGGATTGCGACGGCAATACGACACGTGGTTTTCGATAAACGAATATATTCATTGACCGTAGACCGGCGCGTTTTTGCTATTACGATCGTCGCGTTTAATCGATATCCTCGAACCTCGACGACGACCACGGTAAAACCACTTAAAACCCCGCTGGAAATGTTGGCCGCGATAATCCACGTGGAGTCTTATCGGCCGGGCCCGGCCGTTGTTTCAAACGGGTACGCGTCGCGCGATACGGCGCGCTCCTCCGGAAATTCTGCCGGGATAGTTACGGTCGACCGTCGGCGGTGACGACACCGCCGCCGCCGCCGCCGCCGCCGTTGGAGTAAAACTTTTCTGCTCTGCCCCGCAGGTACTTACGGGTTTTTGGTTTATTAGTTGGGCAAACTGCGCGCGCCCGTGTGTGCGTGTGCGGCGCGCGCGTACCGCGGCAGTCCATAACTCTATTGTTTATTACGCGCGCCCGTTTGCAAATATCTCCTTCCCGCCGTCCCGCCGTCCCGCACGGCCGTTTACACCGCATACGGCGTATTAAACGTAATCGCCCTGTATATAATAATATACACGCGCGCTTACGAGCAGCGTTACATCCGTATAATTACGCGGTGCGTGTACAGGGCGGCGTCTCAACGTGTTGCCGGACGTGACGACCCGGTATAAACGAATTATTATTATTATTTTTTTTTTCCTTTTCAATTCACGATGAATTTACTTTTCCTCTGTTGTATAATTTCTCTCCAAAAAAAAAACAAAGAAAAAAAAAATATCTATTCCTTATTACTGTACGCCCGAATTACCTCTGCCTCCCTCCCCCCGCACACCACACGAGCACGTTTACACGTTTCGTCTTGTGTTTATGCGTTTCAATAGGGTAAAAGTCGTATGCAATTTGTACACCCTGTATGCGCGAGGATGGGACGCGCGGTAAAGCGGCGGCGGCGGCGGCGGCGGCGGCGGCGGCGGCGGCGGCGGCGGCGAGGGTCGCAAGGTCTCGCCGCCCGGTTATCGTGGCAATTTGTCACAAAGCTTTTTCGTCCCCCCCCCTCCATCGCCCCTTCTCCATATACACGGTAAGCGTAGTGTACGCGCGTATACTGCCCGTCATCCGCACACCGCGACACACTCGCCGCCTCCTTACGCACTTAGCCGCGCCTTAATTGCTCCGCTAGGCCCGTGATAGTATTGGGCGTCGTCGGCGGCGCGCAACGTGCGTGTACGTATACAATTACAATAATAATAATAATAATAATAATAATAATAGTGGTAGTAATACGCCGGCGAAAACGAGATTAACATAAATTCAAGGGCGCCGGCGGAGCCCGCGGGTTATCTGAACGGTCCCAGACGTTCGTTGTGCGCGCGCGCGCCCGCGCGTACCGGTAAAATACCTGCGCGCGCCCGGCACGGTGAATACGATAGTGGCCGCGGACGCGTTACAATATACGAGGTGTGGCTAATAAATAACGAGATTTTCTCTGTAAAAACTTTTTATTTATATTTTTTAATGGTTTAACTTTTTTCCCCTTCTATATACTCCCCTCCATGTTTGACACATCGCTCCATTCTAATTTTCCATTGGTTGAAACAGTGTTGGAAATCCTTTTCTTGCAATGTCTTTAACACCTCTGTCGCTTTTGTTTTTACAGCTTCAACTGACTCAAAATGTCTGCCCTTTAACGCACTTTTTAATTTTGGAAAAAGCCAAAAGTCGCATGGAGCGAGATCTGGCGAATATGGGTGGTGTTGAAGCACTGGAGTTCGATTTTTAGCTAGAAATCGCTTTACAGATAAGGCACTGTGAGCCGGCGCATTGTCTTGATGCAAGATCCAAGAGTCATTTTCCCACATCTCAGGCCGCTTTCTTCTTACTCGTTCTCTGAGTGTTGTCAATACTTGAAGGTAATAATGTTGATTCACAGTTTGTCCCTGAGGTACCCATACTGTCATTATTACACCATTAATATCGAAAAATACGACCAACATGGACGACCCACCCGTTGATTGTCTTCAACTTCTTCACGACCCTCACGAAATCGTTTGTGCCACTCAAAAACACGTGGTCGTGATAGGACACTATCTCCATATACTTCAGTTAATAAATTAAAACTTTCGGTCGCAGATTTTCCAAGTTTCACTAAAAATTTTAAATTAATACGTTGTTCAATTTTTTCGTCCGGCATGATTTCGACATTCAACACGTAAGAGGTCAATTTAAACGACGCTTACACATAGACTACAAAACGGAAACTGACTAAACTGGTATTGTTCGATGCAGTGATATTCATAGATTACAAATATACTACCATTATACCCTTATCTACTCATGGCTTATCGCTAAGTAGATAGTCTCGTTATTTAATAGCCACACCTCGTATAACGACGGACCCGTACGCGAAACCTCGGCGCGCGGATCGTGCGGTGCGGCGCACGGAACAAGATCTGTCCCGAAAAAAACATTACAGTCGGTCCGCGATTAATATTATCGGCTACTCACCGAATTACCCGGTCGGCGGGGGTATATACGTATATAATTTGTATACGGGTACGCATAAGTCGAACGGGTCCGCGGGGTCGGTGGATTTTCGGCGGCCCGGGCCGAACGACCGAAGTAAGTCCTTTGCGCAAATCGACCGTAAACGCGCGCACACGTATAAATGTATATATATATATATATATATATATTTACGATTTACCTCGTCTCATTGGTTATTAAACGCGTCTCTGTATCCGCCCGGCCGAGCCGAGACGGAGATTTCCCGCGGAAACCGCGATAGAATTCTGTCGATCGGTTTTTTTTTTCTTCTTCTTCTTCTTTCATTCTTGCGTTTCCCCCGAACCCCGAAAACGGTTTCGGACGTTCGGCAAGTACGGCAGATCGACTGACGAGCGGACTAGTAACACTGCCCGGCAGAGTGATGGGGCTGTGGGAAATGGAAAAACAGACAAATAATTTAACTATATTATACTCTTAACGGACCCGGATGATTTATACGCCTTAAAAATCTTTATATATATACTTCCTGCCATCACCCGGCCTTGCTTGGATCGAGTTTGTCGTTGATCTTGAACCGTTTAGCTGTCCCGCACGTTATCTTTTTAAAATTTAGAGAAAAGTGCGAAACGTAATGGTTTTATTATGATGTACGCTTTTTTTTTCTCTTTCTCTCTCTAAATCTAGTTAAATTTTGCTTGATTTTAACGTTTTACTTTTGGCCCTGTGCCTTATTTTCGGTCATCTAAAAGCATAATCGTACGGGATGTCGGAACCGTCAAAACTGGCCGAACGGTATCAAATGCTATTCAAGGGATCAAGACAGTTTTTATTTTTGTCCGCTTAAATTGACTTTTAATCTTTTTTTTTTTACATTTAAAGCATCTTTTTGTTTATCTTGTAGTGGACGATTTCGTACTAAAGGAACGCCCGTGATATATTTGCCGGATTAAACAGTAAAATAAAAATCGTTTTAAATACTACACCCGATCACCTGTTATAAATGTGAAATTTAAGCGGTCTAATGACCGTATAGGTCATTGACAACAAAAAAATGGTTCATCGCTATCGAAAATTCCCGGGCGCGCTTTATTTTGTCCGTCTTTTAATAGATATTAATGTTTTATGGCACGCTCGGATTTAAATATTATCGTATTTTATCGTATCGCGCGTACTGTTGTTTCGGCGGAAAACTGTATCGTCCCTCCGGCCGTGACACCGAAATTGATAAAATTAATGGGTTTTTTTCGGGGCAGAGGGAGACAATGTAAGAGAGATAGAGAGAGAGAGAATGTAAGAGAGAGTAAGTGAGAGAGAAAGAGAAAGAGAGAGAGGGAGGGTAAGTGAGAGAAAATGTAAGAGAGAGAGAGAGAGAGAGCGAGTGAGAAACAATTATTATATTATTCCTACAGCTCGCACTTTATCGGCGGGGACCAATGGAACGTGTTGATAAATATGCGAAATTATTTGGCGACCGGCATAATAGATTCCGTTTAGTGTACAAGTGTATATACACTGCTGGTCTAGCAGGTGCTCTATTGTACAAGACTCCCCGGTCCTTATTTCGCATTCGCCATTAATGACTACGTTTGACATCGGGCATTCAAAAGGAAATAACCGTGTCGTCCGCGGTATTATTATTATTATTATTATATTATGTTTGTATACGGCTCTGTTAGAAATCGCGGACCGGAGGGCGTTCGTTCTGGACTGAAATCCGGCGGAAACCGGCAATCCCGGAAAATATACGTAATATAATTAATTACGGAACAACGACGCGCCGGAGTAATCCGATGTTACCGTAACTCCTGTGGAATGTCCAAGGAACTGTTGTCGCTGCTCCCAAATAAAATTTTTTTTTTTGTTTTTTAGAGGGCGTGTCCAAACGAATGTTTCATTAAATAATTTTTCATAAGATGGGCATACGTTCGTAACGGTTGTAACGGAGCGCGCGACTACCTACGAGACCGTTCCCCCAGATACGTGTCTGGTACACCCCACCACCAAAATAATTTTTTCTTAGACGAATTCCGGCCATCGTCTAGGGTCACCACGGTACACGGACAAAAGATCTAAATATATATATATATATATTTTTTTTTATATTTATTCGAATACATACAATCTGTAAGTTTTTTCTTTTTACATGTCTGATATTTAACATTTATTGACATGGTGATATGATTAAAAGGAGTTACCAAGTGTTGTAGTAACACTATTGACTAGATAATTTTTCAAATTTAATCTTAGTCTCGACACTAGTTTCTCTTTAGCCTTCTCGGAGGATTACCTGGGATGACGGTTGAATTAAGGGCGAGTATTAGAGGATTTGGATGGTCAGCTAGGCGTTAGGATAGGATGAAGTGGTGACTGTTGGTATATTTGAAACCTGACCTAACCTAAATATACTTGTACAAAATTAAGACCACGCGATTATATGGCTCCTTCTTTTCGTACCGTTAGAAATTCCGGAACAACCGATACCGGTTAAGAACACTAATCGTTATATAGGTACAAACTTCGCCCGAGTTAGCCAATCATTTTTTTTTTTTTTTTTTTTTGGAACACATTTTAAAATTTCAACTACAAAACGATTTTATTGAACAACTCGAGAATTTTGAGCTAGACGCAGACACTGATAGTGGTTTTCTATTTGAAATTCGAGTTTAATTGAGAGGTTTTGTTCAAACATTCAAGGAATTTCACTCGGGGCTAGAAGAGAAGCATTCGACACGGGTACTGGGTAGTGATTTTATGAATTCTAATACTTTTCGGTACACTCTGTATTGTTGGTTTTTCGATTGGGTGCGTAAATATATTAAATATTTTCCGAGCTAACTACAGAACGTGCGATATTAGATTGCCCACGAGTCGAGCAGTGATCCGACGAATTGTCGACGACTGTTACATTTAACGTTTGGCCTTGTGTTTTATCGATAGTCGACGCAAAGCAAAGTTTTACGGGAAATTAAGAGACGTTTGAATTCGAAACGGTAGTGTTCGGAGTTATCATAGGAATCCTCGGAATATGAACGATATCATCTTTTGCGAGGCAAGTTAAAATTGCAGCTTCGATCCAAATACGTGTTTTCCAAGACTTTATTTGCAATCTTGTTCCGTACAAGGCCATACTTCTAATGCCGTTCGGTGTTTAGTGGGTCGTCTATTCCGTGTCGATATAATTTCAGCTCCGGCGTATTTGCAGATTATTTATGAAAATTAATTATTCGATGGGTTTATTAACAAAAAAATGGGGAATCAGGCTTAAAACCTGCTGTACTCTATCATTTTTTCGCGTCTTTAAAGCACGTCGATCGTTTCAGTTGTTTCGGAGATCATTCCACTTATAAATATATAATTATTACAATTAATAATAACTGTATAATACAAATTAGGCGGAAAAAACAGCGGTACAAGGGGAATTAATAACTAGGGGTTTGCCTCCGAAAATGTATTTTGTTTTGTGTGTTGCCCGACCACTGTTACACTCGTAGCCGAGGTAACCCGCAGGGATTAATAGAAAATCTCTCTCTATTATTTATTTTTTTTTTTTTTGTCCATTTGTCCGTCCGGAATACTTTGTTGATTCCTTACCACGATAACAAAAAAAAATATATATATATACAAAAACAATGAGCGCGGATACCGCGGTAACTAAATAATGTGCAAGACAGCTAGTTAGATATATAATCTATATACTAATACTTATATTTTATACTGGTCAAATTTGTTTGTTTGTATGTAGGGGGTAATCTCCGGAACGACCGAACACCGATTCTAAAAAAAAACCTACCACTAAAAAGACCTATCAGAGAACTACACTATCCCCCCCCCATTAACATGGGCTATATTTTATTTTGATAAAAATAAATAAATTGTAGTTGGCACAGGGTTAGGTTGGTATAAAAATCGAATTTGTTTTTTATTGGTTTATGGGTTTCCTCGGTGTTTCGGATCAGAAATTAACAATCGTTATTACTCATTTGATTTATTCGTCTCGGCGAAGAGAGAGACCCGTGTTTTTTTTAAATAGATTCGTCTATTCAATAAAATTCGAATAAAATCGTCTGTAGTATCAACTCGACATCGCCCAGCCGATAAAATCGCGACTATATTTTATGATATATAATAAAAAATACGAGTAGTATACGTTTTTTTTTTTTAAATAATTAAAGCTAACCCCCGGGTCGAGGATTATATTTGTTAATAAAATTGATTGTTTTAAAATAAAGTACAAATGTATAAATAATTACTAAATTAATAGTACGCATACTATCGTGTACTTTTACGCCCGTTGATACATAATTCGGACAATTTTTTTTGTTTTTTAAACTGACACCAAATGACGATACTTCGGTTTTATTATTATTATTATTATTATTTGTTGTCTGGGTTATTTTGTCTACACGATGATATAAAAACACGAGAGTTTACCTAGCCCCGTACCCCGTTAGATTGTTTAACGAGCCGTTTTTCGTGTATAAACTAAAAACGACTCGATATCCCATACTTTCCCGAATTCCCGATTACAACGGTAGTTGTACCATACGGCACGGAACCATGTCCGGTTTTATTTGAAATTAATCACCATACGATTATCAATTAATATTAAAATTAATAAAGGATTATTATTTAATCGCGATTAAAAATTGTATTCAATATTCGTATTAGTGGTTTTATAACTGTTTTAAATCGTCATTACGATAAACAAATAAAAAAACCGTTTGTGTTTTATACAACATTGCAATCCATTGGATTACAATAATATTTGTAAATGTATAATCGAATTGTAACGTTAAATTATTATAAAATCAGGAATAATTGATCGGAGAATATGTGACTGAATCGCATAGAAATTCTTCGATGTCGAATCCACGGACGCCTGGATTGTTTAATCGTATGTATTTTTCCATCACTTTTATTATAATAAATAAAAATACGACGTATAATGATGCGTGCCGGTTAATGATTTCACGTTTTGTTCGAACGCGATTTATAAATTGTATTTGTCCGAGGCACGGCCGTTTGGAAAACGATAGGTAAATCGTAACAGTTCGATTAGAATTCGAACGAAACAGAAATTTATTACAAGACTACGACGTGTAGTAATCTGGTCAAACCGTGATCACTACATTGTGCATAGTGTGTGCGTAGTATATTGAGTAACTCTTTTTGTGGTTACGACGTGCTTAAATATACAAATTGTTCATGATTAGGAATTACGATTATTTAGAGAGCAGTTTTAAGTACTCCGAGTGATTTCTACTTTCGGTAGTTCGGAGTTGGCTCTGTATACGGATACGGGGGTTCCAATAATTTTTTAGACTTAGTGTCGACTCGACGTACGGGCAGACCGTTGGTATCATACCTTACATTTGTGCGTACCACGGGTCGCCCCACACTGTGTTAATAAAGTAACATTATTTTTTTTATTAGTGTTCTATATCGTCTTCAAACCGTTTTCCATTCAACATCCACTGAGAAGCCGCCGGTCAACGGTGACTTTGTCTATATTTGGTTTTGAGTCGTACTGCCCAGTCCGGCTCAATACAGACGTATCGGACATCTTTAGCCGGTTCAGTGTCCGTAGTACGATATTTTCTACTCGTATTTGAAATTAAAAAATTCGACTTTCGTGTTACGGACAATTGAGCGGACGGGGACTAACACACGTACACGTAAAACGTCGAATGGAACGGGGCAAACCGTCGACGGTTTTTGGGTTTTACCGACTGCTCCGAATTTTCCGTTTCGGATTCCGGATTATCAATGTGGAAATCCTTAAACGGCCGTTGTCAGTTTATAATTGAAATTCTCACCGTCACAAAACGAATCTCAAACCCCGTGCGGTTTTACGCGTACGAGCGAAACGCGAAGGCAATACGGTCTGAAGGGTATAACGGTCAACGTTTTTTTTTTTTTTCCCCATCCGGGTTTGCTCCGCATTATTTACACCGACGGTCTCCTTACTCGTTTCCACCAAGACCAGCGCACCCGGACGAACAGATCGGAATGCGTTTAAATTCGTTTCGCGACGTCGCCGCACGTAAACAACACACACGTAAAATAATAATAATAAACGAAATAACGGGAATACGGGAAGAAAACATGTAAAACGATCGTCTTTTGATCCGACGTGTGCATGCCATTCGTATATACTCGTATAATCTATACACTAATATAGAAAACGATAGCGTTTTTTCGTATGTTCGGGGTAAACTCCGAAACTATTTATTGGATCGTCTTGCAGTTTTTTTTTTTTAAAAATTAAAGAGGACACCGCAGAGAAGGTTTTGGGCGTAAATTTAGTCAGATAATGTTAGTTAATAATTAGTTATTATCACTACACCAATATATAAAATGATAGCGTTCGTTTGTATGTTCGGGGTAAACTGAAAAACTATTGAACAGATTCGGATGAAATTTTTATTTTTATTGGCCTGTTTCTGGCGCGAGAAGTGACATAATAGGCTATTCAACAGTTTAAAATAGTGTTAATAGTAAAACACCGATAGACAATTTTTGAATTCAGAGCGACTGGTGCGAGTTGTAACGAGGTATTATGCGCCATACCGCACGCTACACTAATGACCACGGGCTCCTTAATGATCATATCACGGGCCACGATAAGATAAGGTAATGTTAGATACTTTGCGCACCGTGTTATTTCAACAACGTTATTATCGTAGGTTAGGTTTATATTAGGTACTAATATTGTTATATATTTGTAGACTTTTGAAAATCGGCGATGGTACCTACCGGAATGAAGACGGATAGGATCACTATAGATACTAAAGTCGAAAAAAATTGTGAGATCGGTTGAGACTACAATGTCAAGCGTATATATCCTGGCATCCTAAACTTACCGCCAAAACCGTATGCTCGGCTCTGCGAAAGAGCTATTGTCACGCCACTAAACAGTTTCGCTGGTGTATCGAACGACTCCATTTTAGAGATGTTTCCGGGCACGCTGAGAGAATATCTTGCTTTAGACCCGGTGCCGGGTGCTGGAGCAACGGATTTTCCAAACGAATTTCGTAATTCATTAGGTCCCCCCGGATTCCCACGGTTCAAGATGCCGTTGAAAACAGGAACTCCGATTATGTTGCTTCGAAATCATAACCCTCCCGGGTTGTGCGACGGAACGCGGTTGCATGTTACGGCTTTGCGTAAAATAATGCGATCGAAGCTAAAATTCTTACGGGTCCAGCCGCCGGGGAGCTTGCTTTAGTCCCGAGAATTCCTTCGATTCCCTCAGACTCGACGATTGAGTTCAAATTAGTGTAATTTCCAGTTAGAGGTTCTTTCGCAGTCGCCATCAATGAGCCGCAAGGGTAGACATTGGAATGTGTGCCAGTTGATCTGCGCGAAAATTGTTTTTCGCATGGTCAGCCTCATACGTAGCTCTCTCCAGAACCGGTGAGTCCGTGAATCAATACATTTTACTGCCGAAGACTGATAGAAAATATCGTGTATAGAGGAATTTTATGTAAATTTCATTTATTTTTTTTTTCTTGCTTAGGATAACAGTGCATTAATAAAAAAAATTGTCGAATAATTTCTGCGTATTCTAGATTTATTTGCAATTTACTCCTGTGCCCTGCGATTGCCGACGCACATACGCTCGGGCGGAGCCGAGACGGGCATGCCGGTATAATATAATATCGTGTAGAACTGCTCGGCGTCGACGTGAAACGAGGCATTATTATTGCCAAATTGAAACGTATACACTATTTATATATATATATTGTGCTGGTATACGGCCCGATTATCGTGACGACGACGACGACGACGCAAGAACGGGCCTCGTGATTAAATTCGTCATAAACACGGGTGTTTGTGTGTTATTATCGTTATCATTATTATCATTATTATTATTATTTCAAACAAACGCGCGGCACTACAAAAGGCCCTTTGATCCGGAGAGCTCAAGTTTTATCTCGCGCGTGACGCGAATTAGAGGCGGTGTAAAGGGGAGCGGGCTTTGTGCGCGTGTGTGTTTACAGCCAATCCGCCGTCCCCGGGACGTCGCATAATACATAATACATAATATTATTATAAGGTGTATAAATATTAGGCGACCGGAACGAACGTGCTCAATCCGGATTTGTGGATTTACGCGTACGCCGAGGCCCCCCTTCGATGGATAGGGGTCGAAAGCCGGCGGCGGTTTTCGTCTTCGCGGCCTTCTTGGTGCGATAACATTTATTCAAAACTCATGGTCCTAACAGTTTTTCGTTTTTTTTTTTTTTTTAAATATTATTCCTTTAGTCGCGGCAGACCGGACCGAAAAACCCGAATAACGGGCTAGGGGGCAATCGGTTAATGCCCTCCCCCACCACCAAGGTTTTTTATTATTTTATTCTTTATTTATATACACGTATATAAACATGACTTTTGACCTGCTCGGCCGTTAATTTAATGAGTAACTACTCTGTCGACAGCGGAATTTGTTGTCAGAAATATGTGCTCTAGATTGGCTCTAGAATGTCACGTTAAAATATAATAGATTTTTATCGTTCCGGTTATTTACAGACCTACCGGAGGAAGCGTCACTATACCTAATTCCTGCGCGAAATTTTAACTTATGAAGATAGACGAAATTACATACATTTTGTTACTGTGTAGTAGTAGTAAGTACGAATCGATTACAATACGTGTTTCGTTCAAAAAGAAAAGAAATGAAAAAAAAAAAAAAAAAAAATGAGATTATTGGTGATTTTCTTATGCGCGGCGGCACTGCCAAGGTAGTGTAAAACGGCCTTCCAGGCGGAGTTTTGTTTGGCCACATTTGGAAGATCCGCGCAAACGTCTTGATATCGATCGATTACAATCGAATTTCTTAAATTCGAAAACTTATCCAACGATAAACGTTGTTTACGAACGTTCCGTCGACACGGTCGAAACACTATTATAGCAGCGGTTCCCAAACTTTTTAGTGGCGCGGACCACCAATTTTGTAAAAAAAAAAAAAACTTGGAGGTCCACCTATTACACGTAAGCACGTATATACGAGCAATAGACGAACAACGCGTGTGGGTAACATTTTGTTTTAAACGAGGGAAAACTTTTAGTGAAACTTTTGGACTTTTGCAGCGAGCTTTTGGAGATGATGTTCTTTCCCGGACAACGTGTCTTGAGCGATTTAAACGGTAGGTTTAAGGAAGGTAAAACATCCGTTAAGGATAACGAACGACCTGGTAGACCTTCGTCCAGTAAAACAAACGAAACTGTTGCTCGTGTTCGTGAAATTATTCAAAATAATCGTCGATTAACTAGCAGAGAAATTGCAGAAGACGTCGGAATATCTTATGGTTCTTGCCAAGAAATATCAACCAAAGAATTGGGCATGAGCCGAATCGCAGCCAGATTTGTTCCTCGTCTCTTACCCGACGAACAAAAACAACACCGAAAGACCATCTCTCAAGAACATTTTGAAAGAGCAGAAACTGACCTGGACTTTTAAAAAAAATATTATTTCAGGTGACGCAATTTGGATTTACGGGTATGATGCAGAAATACTCTATTCTCTCTAATTTAAAATAAAATTGTACGCACACACGTTGTTCTCCTGTTGCTTCCATGACGAAAATCGTCGCGTGACTGAAACATATTTTCGTAAAAATGCGATAAAATAAAAATAAATATCGTTATCGATTTCAAACCAACGCTCAAATTCTCGTTAAAAGTTACTTTATCGAATGACACTATCGGGGTTTCGTTATCTTAATCAATAGAAATACAATTTACACAGTCCGGGTATTTTTTTTTATCACACCTCGTATATACATACGACAGTTATTAGAAATAAAAAAAAAACAATTAAAAAATCAATTGTTTGTTAATAAATACACTATTACAATCGATAAGTAATATACGAACTATGCACGAGATAAAATTACATTCAAATGTTCGATAGCGTAAATTGTATACCAATTGAATACTGTAGAGTGTAGATAATATTGATAAATATTATTAGGTATATAATAAAAATATGTAATAATATTTTTTTAAATATATAATATTTAATATTGTACGGTTAGCGGTCCACAAGTGGGCCGCGGCCCATGGGTCGGGAACCTTCGTACCGACCTCGTTCGTATCGCGTCCGAAGACTATCCGGTTTTATCGATCCCGTTCTCTGGAGCGGACCGTCGACAAACACGACACGGTCTTCGGGGTCGGAGGTCTAACGATTTACCGTACAGACGAAATACGCTCTCGTCCCGTAGGGAAACGCTAAAGACATTTTATTGGTAAGCGCGATAAGAAGTCTAGCGG
The DNA here is from genome assembly GCA_956483605.1 of Tuberolachnus salignus. Classification (NCBI taxonomy): domain Eukaryota; kingdom Metazoa; phylum Arthropoda; class Insecta; order Hemiptera; family Aphididae; genus Tuberolachnus; species Tuberolachnus salignus. The sequence goes on from OY101437.1 coordinate 16,413,669, forward strand.
TTACAACACTCGGCGAGACTAAATATTTTTTTTTTGTTGCGATTATAGACGCCCATTAGTAGAAACTAACGAAAAGTGTAGTACACCTATAGACTAAGACTATACGGTTTTATCGGTTCTCTTGAGCGGACCGTCGACAAACACAACGCGGTCCTCGGGGTCGGAGGTCTAGCGATTTACCGTACAGACGAAATACGCTCTCGTCCCTTAGGGAAACGCTAAAGACATTTTATTGGTACGCGCGATAAGAAGTCTAGCGGTTACAACACTCGGCGAGACTAAATATATTTTTTTTTTTGCGATTATAGACGCCCATTAGTAGAAACTAACGAAAATAGAGGTACACCTCTATAGATTGTATTACACTGCACGTACATTATGGCGTACGGTGACGGGCTCATAACACAATTATTAACAATGATAAATGATAAACTGTTGCTGCGGGGCGATTGTTTGAAAGTCGTCTCGCGTTACACGAAGACGCGCGTAATTTTAACTCCCAACTTCTCCCATTAAACGAATTTTCCCTGACCGACTGCCGATCGCCAAAAAAAAAAAAAAAAAAAAAATACCGAAAACCCTGGAAATTCCAACACATAAAAACACGCCGGGTTACGGGGACTGGGAAAATTATACAAATCCAGTATAGCGAGCGAGCAGAAACTTTTCCACGCTTATACGGTTGTTTTTTCGTATAAGGTGATTGCTATGATTACCAATCAGTCAGTACCGAACCAACGGGACCGTAAATATATAGGCGTACAAATACTGCGGGTCCCGTCTAGTAGTTTTCGTTATTTACGATTTTAACATACAGACGGTATAATAATGTTTATTAGGGTCGTACCGGGCAAATTTCAATAAAAACTTCCAGACCCCGTTAAATAATTTCACCCGTAAAAAAAACGCCGGCGTATAAAAACACTAACATTAACGTCCCCAGTTGAAATCAGTGTACCGTTATCGTGACAATATTATACGATAATAATTAATGATTTACGACGGAAATTAAATACTTATATCGCGTAATACAACTGTATGGGAACGGGATCCCGAATATGGCTGCGGAGGTCGTCCGACCCGCAGTTTTAATTTTCGGATGGATTCGTTTGGATGTTACGATAATAATAATATACAATAATAAAATGATAAAAAAAAAAAAACACTATTTGATACTATCCTGTTTAGCCGTCACCACGGGGCAAAAAACCAAATTATAATTTGAAAAAAAACGGATTTTGCAGTGTAACGGAATAATTCGCTCGTCACAAACCGCGGCGGCGGTAATAATAAAATATTATATGTGAACAATTTTTTTTTTTATTTCGTATAAAAAAAATTGTAATTTCGTTTCGGTGCAGGTCTATATCTGTCTTTCCGACGGCCGTCGGTTATAAATAATCGAAACGGGGTTTTTAAAGATAAAAAATATTATACGTTTGTCAGAAACCTGCAGACGAACAAAAAAAAAAAAAAAAAAAAAAAAAAAAAAAACAGCAACACGAATATTACGCCAATTTATTAGATGGCATACGGGGTTTTTTTTTTTCCAGTTGGACTCGCGGGAACGACATTAATATTAACCATGTTATAAGGTACACTTGCCCGATATGATTTACTCAAAAAAACCGAAATGGCCATCGAATATATAGACGGTAGTTTTATTGAAGACCTCGCGGAACAATAATCTTATTGCCGGTAACAATCAGACTTGAAATAACTGTTCCGTGGGCGATAAAACAAAAAAAAAAAAAAAAACCCTATTCGCATATTCTTTCTTCCGGTATTTCATGTATCGGGTTCACCGTCCGATTGTTGACCCGAGTAGGTGTGATCGAAAAATATCCGGACTCTGTTGATAATATTTATATATCAATTAAGATAACGAAACTCCGATAGTGTCATTCGATAAAGTAACTTTTAACGAGAATTTGAGCGTTGGTTTGAAATCGATAACGATATTTATTTTTATTTTATCGAATTTTTACGAAAACATGTTTCAGTCACGCGGCGATTTTCGTCATGGAAGCAACAGGAGGAGCAACGCGTGTGCGTACAATTTTGTTTTAAACGAGGGAAAACTTCTAGTGAAACTTTTGGACTTTTGCAGCGAGCTTTTGGAGATGATGTTCTTTCGCGGACAACGTGTCTTGAGCAATTTAAACGGTTTAAGGATGGTAAAACATCCATTAAGGATAACGAACGACCTGGTAGACCTTCGTCCAGTAAAACAAACGGAACTGTTGCTTGTGTTCGTGAAATTATTCAAAATAATCATCGATTAACTAGCAGAGAAGTTGCAAAAGACGTCGGCATATCTTATGGTTCTTGCCAAGAAATATCGACTAATGAATTGGGCATGAGCCGAATCGCAGACAAATTTGTTCCTCGTCTCTTAACCGACGAACAAAAACAACACCGAAAGACTATCTCTCAAGAACATTTTGAAAGAGCAGAAACTGACCTGGACTTTTTCAAAAAATATTATAACAGGTGACGCAACACGGATTTACGGGTACGATGTTGAAACCAAGCGTCAATTATCACAGTGAATGTCGGCAAATTCTCCTAGACCAAAAAAAGCAAGGAAGGTGAGATCAAATGTGAAAGCCATGTAAATGGCATTTTTTGATTTTCGTGTTATAGTTAATCGTGAATGGGTGCCTCAAGGACAAACAGTAACTCAGCATTTTTATTCGGAAGCCATGAAAAGATTACGCGATAATGTTAGTCAAAAAAAGGCCAGAAAGTTGGAAATGTGGTTCTTGGACGGGGTACCACGATAACGCCCCGGCTCACAGCTCATTGCTCGTTCGTCAGTTCTTGGCGAAAAATCGTACTCATGTAGTTCCACAACTACCTTGCTTTTTTTTTTTTTTTGTTATTACCGAAGTTAAAATCTACGCTCAAAGGACGCCGTTTTCATACAACCGGCGACATTAAACGGAAATACGGAAATCGATCTTGAGGACATTCAAATTAGTGCCGTCCGGGAATGTTTTCAATAGTGGAAAAGAAGAGAAGACGGCGGCTTAGGTGTATTGCTTCCCAGGGTGATTTTTTTTTTTTTGAATGTGATAGCGTGTCTTTAGAACGATATTGTTTTAATAAAATTTTATATGAAAAATCCGGGTATTTTTTGATCAAACCTCGTGTACATATTATTAATATAAGTGAATTTCCGAAAGAAAAAAAAAAACAAAAAAAACAAAAAACAATTGTAGTGTTTTGTTGCACCGAAGCACTTCAATTAACCATCGTACACGCGTCTTTTACACCCACCCCCCTCCTACCATCATCCCACTGACATATCGTAATCTGTTGCACCGTGTTATTTTAATAATATTCCGCAACGCAATAAAAAATATAAAAAAAAAAAATTGATTGAAAAACCGGGTAAAACCACGCCGGGCGTAATGAAATTAAAAATTATTTATTTATGGGCGACCGCCGTCGGGACCGTTTTCCGAGCGATTTTTCATTCGGCCACCCTTCGGTCTCCCGCGCTGCCCGTAAAATATTACCCGCGTAAGTTCATTACGCGATATTTTAATATTAACGAATAATATTAATATTATAATACTATCGTTTTAACACGGTGGTGTTTTAGATTTTTTTTTTTACATTTTTTTTTTGATTTCGAGTGTTAGCCAAGAACCGATTAGGTATTTAGAAATAATGTGTTTTCGTTCCATCGGAATAATCTTTTTCGGTTAGTAAAAATGTTACCGCTCCGATGTTTTCATATCGTACGGAAATCCCGACTTCGAACTACGTGGCGATTCGCCGTCCGGCGCTAATCCATTTGAGAAAAAAAAAAAAAAATAAATAAATTTTTACGTTGTCGAACACTGTTACTAAAAAAAAAAAATCAATAAGATAAGCATTTACTTTTGTCGAAGACTATTTTGAAATTTTCAATAGTTTTTCCGAAAAATCGTTTTGTGTGTGGTTTTCGTTTAGTAAAATTCTCCGATTTTTATTGAGCAGTGTCGTAATTGATTGCTTGAAATGTTTTTCGAAATTGTCAGTTCACTGCGTAGGTGGTTTGTCTTTCTTTTTTTTTTTTATCTTGTAATCACTTTTTTCGGTAACCGTTTTAGAGTGAACACATTTAAAAAACTGTATTATTTGTATAGTTCGATTATATGATAATTATTAGTTTGTTAAAGAGAATTATTGCGAAACACAAACAAAAAAAATTTGTTTCCAATTTTGTTAGGTTTTTTTTTTTTCTTTTTCTGTTTATTTTTTTATATGCACGAGTACGGCGTAAATGATTTTTATTGCGATAGCGTTCAGTGGACGACCACCAATTGTAGAGGTTGGTTATTTTTTTTTTTTTTTTTATAATTAATTTCAATATTTTCGTGTCGATAAATTTTCATTATTTCCAAACGTTTTTCATACATCAGTAACGAGAGGCAACTCTTTAAACGCTGGACGCGCGACGCCCTCGCTCGGCGAATATCGACCGGAAAAAAAAATAAAATAATAATAATTCCAATTTAATAATTTAATAACCTTTAATAATTTTATTATTTATTTTTTTTTAGTGTCGTTCGTCCGGTATTGTTTAAGCGTCTATAGTATTTTATTTTTATGACGTTTGTTCGAAATTCGTTCAATCAATACCTACATGTATTTAATATAAAAGCGAACCGCTTTTCGTTTTATATATCGACCGTTTGTTGAATATTCTATATATATATATATATATATATATATTTATACTTGTATTATACTATACACTTTACTATAAATACATTCCCCCCCCCCCGCCGCCGCCGCCGCCGCCGCGCTTTGGTATTATATATTTGCGATTCCGATACCGAAACTCGTGTACGCACCCGAGAACAGATTTAATGGCAAAAGTTAGCATTTGCTTTCGATAACATCGAATTTATCAGACCGCTGAGACGTTACGCGGAACGTGTACGTTAATTGGACGTGATTCGATTTGAATCTGGCCGTTTGATACGAACGTATTTAAAAATAATACTGCCAATAGTGCGGGGGGGGGGGCAGTGACGGAGAAGGAAAAAAACCTAATCGACCTAATAAAACGAAGACATTGTCTTCAAACGAAATTTGTCGTTCAACAAAAAAAAAATAATCATAATAACGCACCCGGCGATCTCGGCAGAGTTAATTCGAAAATTTGATCGTTTCGGCGACATTTCGGATACGCGCAACGATTGAACGAACGGACACGCGAATCCGGGGTAAACGTATTAAAATATTAGCCGGGCGCATTTTCAGTGTTTTGCGAGTCGGCAATTGTTTCTTTTATCCTGCAAACCCGCCACGACAATTGGAATTTTACTCGTCTCGAATTTCCCAAAAAAGAGAACGTGCGTACACGTCAATATTTTCCGACGCGACATAACAAAAACACCCGTAGAACTCGCTTTATTAAATATTGACGTAATACCGTTGTATAAATGTATTCAAATTCGCGTAACTGCTCGCAGACAATTCGAATATACGAGTAGTAAGAGTTATAAAAAAAAAAACAAACAAAATTCCGTAAATATATTATTTCAATTTCAAGTTGATACAGTTTAATATAAGCTGGAAACGCAACGATACTTAAATAATAATAAAATACAACAACTTTTTACGATCGTCCTCTGCCCTGATACCTGTATATACCTATCGTACGATAATCTTTATGAATACGGTAAATTTGTAATCTTAACCGTGCAGTTTTGCTCAATAACACCATAAAGATTATTAAATACTTTGCGTCCGTGTAATTTATTATACAATATTTTCATTTCGGTTTTTTTTAGTGTTATCGACGAGGCAATTGGTTACCGTCGGGATATGATTCAATTGAACTGTTATGCGTTCGGACCATGCGCAATTGTCAAGAAATAATAATAATATGGTAATTTATAAGCAACAAAAAAAAAAAATTCCATTCATTATGCCGAAATTTACAAGTATGTAAAATGCCATCGTGTAGTGGACACGATTGAGCGTTTTTTCCCCCCCCTTTTTTTTTTTTTGTTAAAATTAAATTTTACGGGCACGTATATCGTTTTTGAATACATGAACGAACTTGGAAAGCCTTACAATTCGATTAGCCGACCGTCCTCCTTACCCCTTGCAAAATGATTAGCTAAACAGTTAAACTATAATGGAAATACTCAAACATTTCGACCTCTCGACCGTGCTCTTACACGTCCCGTCCGAAAGTTTGATTCTTCCGGGTTCCCAACGACTACTGTCGCTAACGATAATATGATCGAGCGTGTCCAGTGAAATTTCCTCTGGAAAGTCGCTTTCGAGCTTCGTTCGAGCTGAACATTTCCCGCCGGTTTCACCCCTTTTATTCGCCCGTCCTGCTCGTGTTTGGTCTGTATAGTAGGGCAGAACGAAATGTGAAACAAAGAAAACAAAAAAATTCGTTTCGTCCTACTTATCTAGCCTTGCCGACCGTAGTATGCCTACGGCCAAGCCAAATGTTCCTTTTTCAAATTTGAATCGGATGTATTTCCCTTTTTCGACTGGCTATTATTAATTTTTCCGGTTAATTCACGCCGTACCGACTCCTCTCGGTTGTTCTTCGCGTTTCTCGTCTTCCTTTTAACTCCATTAGAAATGTCCCCGTTTTCTGACCGTAAATTTACCCAATCGTTTTACAGAAAGGCCGGGGATAATAAAGAAAAAAAAAAAAATATCAAAGTCAAATTACCTAAAAATCTCCGCGTAGATCTGCAGTTGCTAGTTGTGATGTGACATAAATCCGAATTATCCGCAACTCTAATAAATTCGAAATCCGGATTTTCGGATTTTGAACACCGACATTTATTGTGAATGGGGATTTTCATCTGAAACCAAATTTCGCTTTTTAAAATTGTAATTTTTTTTATCTGTAATTAATTTCTCATTAAACCATTACAACTATCTAATTGTTAATAAATGCATTATATGCGTAAAAAATTAAATACGTTATTTCAATTAAAAAAATATCACAAATAGAAATTTGTTTAAAATAACAAGTAAAAAAAAAAAAAAATCATCATTTATAAAATCTAAATATATAAGAAATTAATCGTCGGTTGACCGATCGTAGGATTGTTAGAAGAAGAAGAAGATGAAAAAAACGAACAGACAAAAATGTCGCCCGTGTCCGGTGGGAATTTGATGGAAAATAAATCTACAAAATCACACCAGTGGGTGAAAAAGAAGGTTCTTTTTTAAGGTTATTATTTGTGTAATCTTTCCGCGGAGTCGTTTCGGTTCGTGTAATATAATACCGGTGCCTGAACACAATATTAGAGGCCGGGGGTCGGGGCAACGGGTCGACTGTAAAGGAAAACAATTTTTTTAGGTTACGTTTAGTTAAAGTAAAACAATTTTTTTTTTTTTTTTTTTTAATGCATATAATAACAAACGAATCGTCCGGCGTGATTGTTGCGATTCGAGTGTTATTATCGCACTCGTTATCAGTAAAACGGATAATTGTTTTTATGGCAGCACGCCTCGAAAGTATTTAAATAATTTCGAAATATGTAACGAATTCGACTTGAGGACTTGATTTTACGATCGGAAAATCCGGATTGTCGTCGGGCTTTGGCGCGTCCGGATTTTCCCCCGTCAATCCGGTCGCTGGTCCGCGATCAAAGAATCGTTTTGCAAATTGTTCGCTGTTGTGCGCAAAACATTAAAATATCCGGAAACGCGCGAAGCCGAACAACAAAGGGCAGGCCACTATACATCGTGCATATATTGTTGTTTGTTATCGCCGTATCGCCAAATCGTTTTTGCTCTCGGTGTCCCGGAGACTGATGAAAAAATACATTTGTGACGACGACCAGCGGAATAATAATAATAATAATAATAAAAAAATATATATTACGCTAAAGGGGCGAGAGACACGCTTATTATAATACGGCCGTTGTACTTGCACGCAGTATTTCGCATAATGCGAAACGGGCGCAAGAGCGCAAGGCGTACGATAAAATTCTGTAATCTGCGAGAGGCAAACGTGAACGCGAATCGGGTCCTCGGGTGAGACCGGGGTGTTGGAAGCGGAAGAGTTTTTTTTTAACCCTTATTTTTTTTTTTTTTTTTTTTTTAGTATCGCGACCTACGGCGGCAGCTCTACCCGCCGGGGCAATCCATCCCCCGTAGGCTCGAATCGTTTATTCGGTAAAACTACAATTATTATACATTAAATAAATCCCGTTTACCCCTGCGGGCTGGGCGGGCACGCAATGTCTTAAGGCCGAGACCCGCATGCTGCCCTTACGATGTAATCATAGCTGGGCTAACACTAATCTAATCTAGGGTACCGGGCGTACCCTCTGGCGTTGGCGCTCCTCTTGCTCCCTCGTCGACATGTCCTCCTTGATGGAGTTGCTTGTTTTCTCCCAAGCGGTCTTGTATTCCGTCATTCTCCCCACTGCCGTCTCTAGCTCCTTTCTTTGTCTCCACCAGTGGTCGCAGTGGGAGAAGGTGTAATCCGCGTCGTCCACGGGGGCTTGGCAGTCATGGCACACCGGGGTGCCCAGCCTCCCAATCCTATGCAGGTACTGGCCGAAGCGGCCACGACCAGATAGGAATTGGGCGAGATGGTTATTGGTGTTGCTAAACTTCCTAGACACCCAAGGCGCCGGTTTAAAACCCTCCGGAGACCTTTTTTTTTTTTTTTTTGGCGGTATCGCAACCTATGGGGGGGGAACTCTACCCGTCAGGGCATTCCTTCCCACAGTTTTTTTTTCACCTGACCTAACCTATTCTAAACGGATCGACGTCTGAAATCGAATTCGGCCGACTCCGGTATCCGATGATGAGGATTTACTACGTCGCGGGATCGTACCGGGACCGGATGAACGAACGGTTAAACGTCCGAGAATTCCACGGCGCCGCAACGTTGAAAATACACGAAAAAAAATATCATTTTACGTACGCCCGGTACGTATTAGGCAGACGTATTGTTAAATGATCCAGAAGACCGTCCAGATATTATTAACCATTGTCGGATTACACAATGTATTTGTATTACTAAGGCTAAGATTTATATCCAATACAAATCGGTAATATATATGCGTTTGATTTATTAAAAACACGCAACAAATAATATGTATAAATATGACACGAAATACAAAAATTTTAAATTCTAAAACATTAAAAATATTATTATCGACTATTAAAAAAATGTTATTCAAAAGTATTACACGGAACAATGATATGGTGTTTAACATTTTCAAAAATAAAAGATCGTATGTTAGATCTTCTGTACGATTTTATACTCGCTACGTTCAACAATTCACATGACAATCAACATAAGATATAAATTAAACAACTATACCTACCTACCCATTTTACAATTGCGGCTTAAATATACAGAACACATGCGTTTTAGGTGTTTATTGTTGAAATACGCATTCTATTCGAAAATTACTACTATTTACCTCATCATGACGATGGTAATTCGTGGACATTTCAACGAAAATCAGTAATCAGAAGTTGCATATAAATCCAAGCCCTAGTTTTATTACTTCTAACTGTTATTGCTGTCGTTACGTGTTACAGTAAGACAAACGACTAACTTACTCGATAGGTTACGAATAATTTTATAATCCGCAGTGTTTTTCGCCGACACCGGTAGATGATTTGAGTTTTTGTTTTTTTGGATTACCTAAATTACGTTTTACCGACGTCGGTAATTTGTTGTAACGTTTATTTAAACGTTCGTTAGCATTATTTTAATCGCTTGATACCAGTAATTATAACCAATACGTATTATATCCCAATCATCGCACTATTATATCGTATATATTGTGTATAATTTGCAGTGCTAGTTGGGCAAACGAAACGTAAGGTTTTGGCAGCCCGTATCAACAATTTGCTAATCGAACAATTGATAGCAACTAGTATCCAACTCTAATTCAACATAGATGTTAAATTTAAACAAACCGTTGACGAACATATTGTCGGACAGGACTTACGAGGCCTTAACGATAAGTACGATATTATATTTAACAAATAAATTTGTTGTCAGTGAAACCGGCCGATCGTGTGAACCATATTATAAACGCCGAGGATGCTCCAACGGCGGCAAGTGGAATTGAAAACCGATAATGCGCTTTGTGAATGCAGGATTTTAAATAGGGGGTGGTATTAAACTACACTGCATACAGCAGCTATTTCGTTTAAAATACAATTTAACACAGGACTAAATGAAACGTGCAATTTATACGTCTCGCGAATCCCCCTGTTTTGATATGTCACTCGATTTTCGATAATTTTGACACCGACGTCGTCACGCAAGGCGTGGCGTCTGAAAATCCCAATAATCGAACGACAGCGTCGAAGCATTAGGGTTTCGAAGGACGTGGTGAATCTCGCAAAAAAAAAAAAAATAAATAATTTTTTTCCATTAAATATGAGATAGCTGCCGCAGGTATATAAGGGATTATTAAAAATCTCGCGTTCACAAAACGTTAAATTGGTTTTCGGTATTATCCACCGTAGGCGAGAGTGCGTTCGGGATATTTTTAATCGTATGGTCATGTTGTATAGCGCACCGAGTATAATAATTACGATCGTAATATAATACGATTTTTTAATTTGTGGCTATATACAATTAAATTTATAGATTTCAACATGTCAAAACGGTCGGTATTATTTTATATTATAATCCGTTGTTTTGTATATTTGTTTTATTTTTTTGACTCCGCAGACAACGAAATGCTTTCGTCGAGTTATTCAATTGCCTATAAATACTGCCTGATTATAATGCGGTCTGATACTTTTATCATGTAATTAAAGCAAGTAAATAGTAATGTTAAATAGATTCCGTAGGTATACTACTCAAAAAGCGCACACGGAGTTTTTTTTTTTTTTTTTTAGAGTTATCGTACCTAAAATATAAAGTAATAATAAACAAAACGGTATAATAAATATGTTATATGCTTAAACAGATTGGATAGGCCGGAAACATGTGGCGTGCTGACGGAAAACTATTAAAAGTGTGGCGATCAGAAACTTAACCGGAAAACGGCCACGTGGAAGACTCCGACGGTGGTGGTTGGATAGGGTAGAAGCATGCACAAGAGTGGTTAATGAATCGAAAATATTGGAAGACTCCGTAGGTCGGGGAGACTGAAGAAGTTTAGATAAAGCTGCTAAGAGCCTCAAAGGCTTGCAAAGCAAAAATAAAAAAAAATAAAAAACAGTACGTAATTATTTTTAAATATAAACAGAAACCTATAAACACACTTGTGCGTGTGAGCTTACTGTTTCACTCGATTTAAAAATTTAAATTTGCTACCGAATAAAATAAAATAATAAAACTACAAAAATATTAGGAGGTCAACTGTTTGAGTATGGTTAGCCACCTCATTGTCCTGACCGTTATATTTAAATTTTAAATTTGAAAACGAATGTTTTGATTTAGTTTCTGATTTATAACAAACACGCTATTAATTTTACAATGATGCGTGTGTTTTTATTCTCGAAAAAATATATTGTCATTTATTAAAAATGAATCGCCTGAATCTAAATATTTCCAACACTTTTTCTAAAATAATAATAATAATAAAAAAATACAATGAAAAAATATACGTATAGGTATATATGATTTTGTTGATTTCTGGTTTACCGCGATGGATATTTTCTATAAAGAACTAACCACGACCAATGGTTCCACTCTGAATCGTTTTTTTTTTTTTAAGTTTTTTTTTATTGCAATGATTTATCGTTGTTTTCAATGGATAAACTAAGTTTACACGTTGCAAAGTATGTCCGGATGTTGTAAATACGTTCCAACGTAGAAAAAGAGAAATAAAAAAATAAAAAAAGGTAATAATAATAATACTAATAAAACAACAAATTTAACTAGAAATATCAATAAATGTAAAAGTTAAGCGTTAAAATAAATTAAAAAAATTAAAGCATTTACCCAGGAATTCTCGGCTTGAAAAATATATTAGTTAATATCGTATGTGTTGTTGCGATGTGCACCACCTGCGTTCAATTATTATCGGTGTAGGGCGTGTATAGACGACTACCGGCGAAGACAAATAATACCACCGGTTGATATAAATTATTATGTCGAACACGCGTGTATTTATATATATATATATATATATATATATATATATATATATATACGTTATTACGATATTTTTCGAAATTTTTAATAAATATAAAATCGCGAGCACAAAACTTCGCGTCTAAACGAACGGATTGTAATAATATAAATACGCCCTTTTCCCGTTACAATTTATGTTCGCCGGTGTCGCGGCCAAAACGATTTTGTCTATACATACCGAAAAACAACATTTTATTTATTACCGATAGTTTTTATATTATTTATTGCGATATATTTGTATTTTTTTTTTTTTTTTCCGTTTTCCCCGTATACTATTAAACGTTATTCATTGCAGCGATGCGCGAGTAAGGTACACGTACAAATAATATACGAGTCGAAAAATAAATTTAGGGCAATCGGTTAAAAAAAAAAAAAAAAAACGAAAAAAAATTGGCGAGTTAATATAACATCATCCGTAAAATTAAATACGAACAAAAATCGGCGTCCACGCGATGTCAATAACTTTGAAGAAGCCGAATATACTTTTTCTACTACGGGTCTACCCTACTGTCGTAGATGGAAAGTTTGGAAAGTGTGGGCAATTTAGGTTCCCGGGGCAATAAACGAAACGGTTATTTTGTTAATTTGTCTGCGCGTGAACCACAGCCGGACCTATGGCTTTCCGAGGTCTGATTTTCGAAATTCAACCCCTAACCCGGGTATTTTTAGAAGGAAATCAAATTGGGTGCTGTTGATTTACGGATGAAATAAATAAACGAAAAATGCATTTATTGTTAAAGAGAGACACGCGCGCGGAGGGAAGGGAAATTGAAATCTACGTTATTGCATACATAAATATTCCAATCATTTCCCCTGCGTTATACGGGAAAAACTACAAGAAAAATCTGAAAATGACCTACACAAGGCATCGCGACTAGATGCGAAATTCAACGAAAAAACACTTCTTCATAGCACACATCGTAGTGAAATCGAAAAGTTGCCCATCCACCGCGCTCAGAGCCTTAAACGCGTTAATTTTTAAATATTGACCGGTGGTGATCAGAAGATTATGCTAGGGAGGAGGAGGAGGAGGAGGAGGGCGATTAGGCTGATTTCTCTAACAACTATTATAATTTACATTATTTTTTTTAATTTTTTTATTTTATAAATCACCCACCACAACCCTCACGGTGTACGATTAGTCCCGCGATATACGCCCAACCAATACATCAAAATCAATTATAATTACATTGACTGTCCTCAGGACGCGAATTTCCAAATGTTCCGTAATCCGCGCTGAAAACCTCGCTTAACATATTTCGTACGCACAACCGACAATCGTATTGCTACGGTAAAAAAAAAACAAAAAAAAAAAAAAACATTATGTCGGCAGACAGATACGAAACGCTAAGTCGGTTTTCAGGGCACATATTTAGCGGCAAGAATAACAGCGAAGAAAAATGAGAATAAATGTTGGCGCACACAACGCATCGAGGAACACGTGTCAGTTTCTACCTATTTTAAATTTACCGAAAAAAAGTCAACACTATCCGACAGATAATGGCGACGGTATGTATAGCTTACGGAAAACCGATCACTCTGTACAAGCGAATATACTTTCTTTTCTTTTTTTTTTTTTTTTTTTTTATCGTAAAGAATATAAGTCATGTGGACGTGGGCGCAGTAAGTCTATCGTAAAGATTATTACTTCATGTGGGCACGCAGTAAGTCAATCGAAGTCAATTTGATATTATCGCGGGAGTGGCTGACGAGAAGTAATATACGTAGTAGTTACGTTCGGTCGAAAATAATCAATCGATACGTCCGACGGTCACAAAAACTGCAAAATGACAAAGCTACTCCGGAAAGTCTAAACCCTTAGACTTTAAAAAAAAAAAAAAAAAAAAAACGATCCGTTATAAATTATTGCGATCAAGTGATTTCAAAAGATGAAAAAAAAAAGAAAAAAAAGTACTCTTGGAAAATACTTTATACGATCAAATTATATATAGCCGATCGTTCAGATAAAGCAGTCAGTGGCGGTATATCAACGAATAATAATGTATAATAATAATAATTCAAAAGGACCCGTCGAAACCGAACGAATTATATTTCCTCGTGCAAGTTTTTTTTTTTTTTTTTTTATAATATTTGGTTTCACGTAAGAAATTCCTTACGAAATGTTCCGATGTATAAATATTACGGTATATCATATTAAAATATTGTGGCCACCGGCGATAAATAAACTTAAATTTAAATTAAAATATCTACCTTAGAGACCAGATTTTAGGCTCTCGTCCGAGTAAAGTGGGCGTTCTTAGGTAGGTTAGCTCGAATGTGTAATCGGGCAGGCGAGGAGTACACCGATTTTAGAACAATTTTAGTAAAGGGGTTAGAAAAAAAGTTCATGGAATTGATTGCAAACAATGATGAATTCCCTCTCCTTAAATTGTATTCCGGCTGCATCGTTTTTAGAAGAGATATTGAATTAAAACGATGCCAGATTAATTTTTTTTTTTATCTAGGGAACTTAAGTCCCGAATACGCCACTGATCTAAGGTCAGGATTTTAGATCCCAGCGCGCTAGAGATTTTCTCATACCTAATATAGTCATTTGTAATTCAGAGTAAAAAATGTGTCAAATATATTATAGAGTACCACCGGGTGGAACAATCAGCATTTTTCACTAACTTAAAAAGTGGTTTCCGAGAGAGAAAAAAAAACACATACCTATCCCCACGAAAATACCGTGAATTAAAAATTCAAATTATAATTTTTATTTGTTCAAATAAATTTCTTGTACGAAAGCGTCCTAATAAAATATTCGACCAACGACTGGGACGATCACCATAATAATATTATACAATTCTTTTTCGTTTTTCATATAAATTATGTACACGTTATTTAAGAAAACATTATTCGCTGAATGTTTTATAGTTTCTGAGTGTAGCGAAGAAGTTTTATTGAGATGTGGTTTTTATTCTCGCAAAACACTCTTTCAGTTAGTAAAAAATGCTCAGATTTTTTTCATGTCGTACCCTTAAAATATGCAGATTTTCCGTTTGATGGTACATTATAAAAAATATTTTTAGATATTCTCAACAGTTTACGCAATAGATTTTTTTTTTTTTTTTTATATTTCCCCTTTAAAAATACATTTTTGGTTACTCAAAATACTTAAATACATCCACACCGCATGTTAAAAAAGACGATATTTTTACCCGTCGGTTTCGAAGAAATTTCCTGTATTCCGAACAGCGTTTTTTGAACAATTAAAAAAAAAAAAAAAATAAAAATAATGACTAAAAATACATCACCTTTTTTTTTTTTTTTGTTGATTTCTGGGTTGTTACCTTGTTACCTATAAAGTAGAGAAATACACGACTTTACCAGTTTACCGAGCTCCGCTCAGAATCGGTTATTAAAACAATTTTTTTTATTATTATTGCAATGGTTTATCGTTGCGGCCTACTAGTGGTGCGAGGTTTTATTATATATTTTTATTTTTAAATTTGCACCGTCAATTTACCATTATCGTATACGATTTATTATTTATACAAAAAATTACCGGCCGAAACAAATAAATATTTACCCTTTGATTAAATTTTATAGTATTGCTTTCCGACGCATAAAAAAAAAAAAATAAATAATATTATTTTCATATGACCGTTATTAATAATGAGTGGGTACTACTACTATAGGGAAGGGTATACTAGTAAAGTTCTATAAAAACGGACTAGCGTAATAACTTGTTAGCGGATAATATTAATTAATTACCCTAGCAGAATCCATCGTATTTTATTAACATTCTTTTTTACATTTTTTGCATAAATATATATATATATATATACATATTTTCTTCAATTAAGTTGTATACACTAAACAAACTTTGTTATACAAAAAAAAAAAAAAATTTTTTGTTATATTATACGGTTAGGCGATATTTTTTTTTATTTTTTTAATAAACAAATTACGGGTAGGTATTATATTATTATTATTATTATTATTATTATTATTATCCATCATTCGGTTATAATAATTATTATCACGATCAGATATAATATTTCTTTTTTTTATATAAAGAATGTAAAAGTACTTAAACAATTTTAATTACATTTACACAACGAGTAATTTAATTTAATTTATAAAAATAATATTTTATATATGTATTCATCTCCGAAAACGGCAAAAAAAAAAAAAAAAAAATGTATTAACGGTTTCAATGACGGACAAATTTACTAAAGGAACGGAGTAATTATTATTCGTTCGTTGATGAAAAAAAAAAAAATATATATATATATATATAAAAATATTTCATCACAAGCAATCGTCTACGTGGATTTTCAGTAAATATGATTTATACCAGATTGAATTGTTTAGTATACGATATTTTATATATATTTTTTATATATAAAAGTGTTTATATTGTCTTTTTGAATCCGAGTTGAAAATGTCACTCGTGAGCGATAGACTCGATATTAATGTGCCTGTGGAATACGGGAATAGGGCCGAATTATTCGTGAAAATATTATAAATAAATACGATTACACTATTCTATGATATCATGTTTATGAAAATAAAAAACCGAATTTTATCAAAATCTTCGTAGATAGTCCAATGATAAAATAATCACGCTGTATAAACTGTCTTTAGCCGTGAGTCATTGGCCACAAGAACTGATTAATCATAACATATTACCAAGACAAGTAGTTTTTAATGTACGGACATTAATTATTATGAATATTGTATTAATAATGATACGAAACGAAACGACATTCTTACCGAATGTTGGCACCGTTACTCGATTTTAGTAACCGAGTTAACTAACTGCTACACACTCGGATTTAGTAACACGGACAAATTAGTAGTTACTCGTAGAAAAAAAATGTAATTTAGTCAAGTAACTTTCTACTTGTCGTGACATTAATACATAGATAATCGTAGACAGTTATGAATATATGTTTTTTTTTTTTTTTTTTTTTTACCATCAAGATAACATTTTAAAATTGCAAAATAATTTAACTAAAATTCTTTAACTCGCGTCCAGTTACAAAGTTATTGGGGAGAAAGGTAACGTGTTAAGTTACAGGTTGACGGTGTTTAATAAATTTGAAAAACTCGTTATTTAGTTTTTGTGGTATTCTATAAGAAAAGAAAGTGTACCTTTATCTACAATTATTGTAGACCAGTATTGTACACCCGATACGACACTGGCGAAGTGTTTTTTCTTGTTGTTTAAAACTCCCTGTAGCCTATATTACGGTACGATAAAATGTCCATTCATTTAATAATGAACTACACGTGTTTCGCGTTGTTTAATTTATTGAAAGAAAAAAAAAACCGAGAATAAACCCCCGTGACGTTTATCTCCAACGAGGAATGGCGAAACTTTAAATTATATAGGTATACCGATGTCGACGGCGAGTGTTTTATTCGCGTCTACTGTATATACGTATTGTCTGACAAAATACACGTTTAATGGAAGACCGACAAGAGAAACACTGCAGTCGAATCGTTTATACGGGATATATAACAAGGAAATTAAAGAAAAAAAAAAAAAAAAAAGAAAAAAAAAACCCTCTGATATTCAAACGAAACGCGTTAAAGTGAAACTCTCGCAGGTACGCGTATCGATGCATACAGGGTGATCCGATTTTTGAAAATACATAAATTCTCTCGGAAGATCCTCCTCAATTCTTCACTTCGAGCTATTGTTTCTGGTTTTTCAATCATTTTGGTATTTGATTTTTTTTTCCAATCTACTTTTTTCTAACACATTCAAACTTTTCGATTTATAACCCGTAGATTCAAATAGAGAGTATTTCTCTAATTTTGTTGGCATGCAATGCCCGGAATCATACCGTTTATATGCGTTACAGAAATATAGACCGGAGGCTTAGTGAACGGGCTATCGTAAAAAAAAAACGGATATGCAATTAATTACTATTTCCAATGAGCGTGGCGACGAGGAAGCGGTGGATAATCCCAGTACGTTTAAACTCAGGAGTGTGTTGGTGGTGGAGGCGGACGAATGGACCACCCTGTATAGATGTGTTTCTCCGCTAACCGTAACTATTATTGTCTGTAGGTTTTTTTTTTCTATTTCCTGGGCGAAATTTTTCCCGGGTCCGCGACGGCCGGCCCGACGTCTCGGGTTTTTAATTAGAGGACGTGCACGTCGACGGTACACGGAGGAATTCGATCGGAAGCGAAAACCCTATGCGGCGGACCGACGGTTTAACGCGTAGTCTTCGTCGCCGGGCGGACGGACGGGCGGGCGGGTGTCGATGTTCAGCGGGCGGCGGCGATTCAACCGGACCCGGACCCGGACCGGGAAACACGAAACTATTTCGATCCGTCGACGGGGGGGGCCGCGGCGGACGGGCGAGCGGCGGAGCCGGGCGCGCGGGAAGCGATCGCCCGTCACTACGGTCGCCGTGTCGCCGCCGTCGTTTCGCAAACGATAAGCCCCCGCCCGTTCCGGATAACCGTTTGTATACGCATTTATGGAGTTTATCGAATTTACCGGCTAATCGGCGACGACGTCTGACCACCGGGTGGTTTTACAAACAGTATGCGATTATGGCCGGTCTGACCGCCGGTACGACGGGTCCCGCAAAGCCCCGTCACCGTTCTCGTAAAACGATCGCATACCTTTAATTCCCATCGCTTTACACGCGTAAACGCCGACTGTAATTATATCCTCTCACGGGAAATCAGGTATTTGTTCCCGTATACCGGTGGTTCACAAACTTTTTCAGCCTCGGAGCCTTTTTTTTAAGGAGAAGTTTCTCGTGGAGCCCCAAGAAATATTTAACGTTCAATTTGCATTTGCCTGTGTTCTATGAAGCATTATTAACACGAACTGTTTACGTACATACAATAAAGGAAACAATATTTTTAAAAGAACTGGAGAATATATTGTTTATTATTGCAATCTACAAATTAAGAATAAAAATAGTAAAAAATGTTTAAAAAATAATACAACGTTACCATGTATATTGTATACACCTTGATGTGTGAGTCTTAATGTGAACAATGGACCTGCTTTTTACAACTGAGTTTGTCGATGTCCGGTATCACAAAAGTCGGTTGAAGACGCATATCGTTTTCTGCATCCAAACATGATCGATATTTGATTTTTGTAGCTGTATACCTCGAAAAAGCGGTTTCACAAAGATACGTAGTTCCAAAAGGCAGTAAAAGCAGTTTAGCTTTTGAAATTACTATTAAATGATCTTCCTCTAACTGAGCCCAAAATTCAGATATTGGTTTGCTTTTAAATGATGTCTGATAGTAGCTATCCGAAACCATATCAATAAGAACCTCATATTCTGCTACATTAGGAGCTGCTGGTTTTGACGTCTCTGAAAATGGATTTAGAACCCATTCATAGTTTTTTCGAATCGATTCTTGACCATCCCTTGGAAAGTATGAATTCAAATTTTGAAGCAAATTATTGAGGTGTTCTTTAATTATATATATGAATGAATCATATATTGTTAATTTGTTTTCTTGTAAAAAGTTTGAAGTCAATGAAAAACATGTCAGGTCTTTATTGTCGATGCTTTCAATGTAGAATGCTATTTTTTTCTAAATTTTTATGTACTAATGAACGGAGCCCTTGGGAAACCATCGCGGAGCACAGTTTGGGAACCGCTGCCGTATACAAACGGTATTGCGGGCAGACGACTAGCGGAAATGTCGTCACGTCGACAAGACCCATGGAAATGTAAATACGATAAACAAATTTGATTTTACGAAAAACGGGAGAAAACTTGGAAAACCGTCTCTTGTTTAACGCGGCGTGATTCGCGGATGATAATCGTTGGCCTACCACCACGACGAACCCGGCGGTTACGGTTTTATTTCCGAACACCAACGGATTTACGATATTTACATATTTTTTTATTATTCGGATTAACGACGTCGACAAAACAGTACAACGATTTAACATTTTTGTTTCGCACGTATTTCAATCCGTTAGACTGTAGATCCGGATAAATTCAAGTATTTTTTTTTTTTATTTTTAAAACCCGAATCATATCGTTGGACATCGAATTACAATTGTTTGTGGCGAATATTCGGGCAATCAAATCCCTATCGCATTGGATACTGTCTAACAGTAGAGCCGGAAATAGTTTGCAGACTAGAGACATTCTACACTATACTATTACATTATTGCCCCTAAATCATCCCGTTTTTCACAATTATTAAGTAAACTATATAGAATAATCAAAAAATGGCCTCCTCAAATCCATCGATCCAAAATGCTTTCGAAAGAAGCGCAGTACTTGAAAATCGGAAATGGACGTCCGATGGAAAAGTTGTCCGCGGCAGGAGAAAACGAACACGTCATTATAAAACGAATAAATTAGATTAAAAAAAAACAATTTTGTCATCTAAACAACGGTACATGTTACTTTACAATACTGATGCACTTGCACTCTTTACAGTTACCGTACAATAGTGTAATAGACCGTTTAATAAATTCGTATACAAGTACAAGTATATTATCATTGTTGACTGGAAAGTTGAAATAACGCTAAATCTGTAAATAAATAATAAAAAAAAAAATATATAAATATAAACAATTTAGTGTTCCTATTGGTTTTACTATTTTCGATAATTTATTTTCATTTTAAACGGATTAAAAATAATCGTAAACACCCGATAATCAATTTTCATAGAATAGTAATATTACACTTTTTTAGTCGTTGACACAATTACAGAATGTTCTGACCATTATTTTTTTGAAACTATTTCTAAGCATTTTTCTTACGCGAGTATTTTAAACCGATAGACTAATCCGAATACATGTAAGTATTTTTAATATTTTTATAACACGAATCATATCGTTGAACATCTAAGTACAATTGTTTGTGGCGAATTTTCAGATAATCCATTACCTATCGCATTGGATACTGTCTAACAGTAAAGCCGAAAAAAACATTGCAGCCTACGGTATTTCTACTCTATAGTATTACATTATAATTGCGACACAATACTCGTAGATAGCAGAAACGTAGACACTGATAATGGGTATTTGGAAAAAAATGACTTTCTGTGGACATATAAGACTATACCCACTTCCTAGATAAGTCCACTATTTTACACCCTACGGGTTGGCTCAATGTTGTAAGCGAATAGTTTGGATAGAATAGAGTAGTTACTCTATATTTTTTACCTTTTATGTTTACAATGTATAAGCTAAATAAAACCGTAAGCAACGATAAATCGTTACAATAAAAAAAAAAAAAAAATAATAATAATAATAAAAAATGATTCTGGGTGTACTCGCCGTTTTTATGTAGTATAATTCGTGTTTTCCTAACCACCCCAGCCATACTTTCCGTTGTTATACCCATGGTAAAAATCAATAAAAATATTTATCGTCTGCTTTTTAATTTCTATCACATAAACACTGTTGGTGATCTAGACGATTTGTTCACGTAGAGTTTCGCCGAGCGGGATGTTCGCCACTTTTTAAGTATGGCGTAAACGAATCGGAGCGTTTTTAATAACCGAAACACTGCCGGCTCGTACAGGTACTTTTAGCATACACGTGCATATTGCTACCTGCGCAAAGTTAGTAAATAGTTATGGTTGCGAGAATGTAGGAAATTCATTCATATATGGAATTCGTATGTCTGCAAAGTTTGGCGTATTTATTATGTATTAAGAGGACGTATTTAACGGTTTGTGTCTAGGCGATTTTTCCTAAATATATGGACGTTGCTCTGTTTAAAAAATATATTTTAATTCCGCTTCGAAATCGATTTAAAAGTCATTGTGTTTCATTATCTTTAGTGTTAATTGTGCAATCGCGCAATAAACACAAATATCTACGGAGAAACCGTCTCGGGCGGGCAAAAACTATTAAAGCTAACCCAATTAACCTAATTAAGGAACCAAAATTTCACTAAAAAGAAAAAAAAGAAAGAGAGAGAGAAAAAAATTAGGATAACGTACACTGTGCTACCGTTTGCTTTTGTTTTTCGATATCACTACTTTGAACGAAGTTATGAAAAACTTAAAACTATTCGGTTTTAGTGCAATAATAATTTTATTTTGCATTTGCAGTATCGTCAAAAATACAACTAACGGTTGCACGGTTGTAAGTTTTCTTTTTTTTTTGGTGAGAATTACGTATTTTTTCTTAAGGGCACTCTCTATTTATATTTTTCCAAATCGTTTTTTTTTTTATTAGATTATTGTAATAAGCAACATGCTTGTTTGTTTATAGATGACAATTAGTGTTTAGATTCCATCGGGAAACAATGTTATCCCTACCCCCCGGTCTCTTTGTATATTAGTTTTATTTCGTATTGGTAATTTTATATATTTTTTTTTCAATTAAAACACGCTAAAACAAGGACGTCGGTGCGATGTTTGGAGGAGGGGCGGAGGGCGATAATAACTCGGTTATCTACCGCTGGTAAATGCGAAATATAGTGCGGTAATACACTTAATAAAACGTGACACAGGAAAATACGAAATGGTATTGTATTGCCGTCGGATTAGTGCCTATGGTTTCAGTGTAGATCTAATACAGAGATAGACGGAGTTGTAAATTGATGTTTCCGGTGTACCGAAAACACTGCGAATGACGCGGGAAATTACAGAACGTCTCGACGTTTTGTCGCGAGCGCCATAACGAAATCTATAGATAATGTGAAAAAAAAAAAAAGGAAGAGAAAAAAAAAAACAGTATCCTATGTTATAGTTTAATAATTTTATCCAGCGAAACTGCAGCAACGCAAACAATAATTGGCCTTTGGTTCGCTATACCTACTTTTGTTGTTACTAGAAAACAATATTATAGGTTTCCTCCCTTCGCAGACAATATTTGTTTTGTATTTCTATCAATAATAAAGACTGGAAAAAAAAAAAAAAAAAAAAAACAAAAGGTTATATTTGTACTGTTATATAGAAATAGAGGGAAATTTAATTTATTATCTGTACGCGACGATAAATCATCGATAAAGGAAAACGATTCTGAGCGACGTTCAGTCAATCGTGCCAGGCGCTGTGCCGTAGTTCAGAAGATTTTCATCAAAATTAGAATTATAATCAACGCCTATAAAAACGATTTATTAAAATACCCGAAACATTTTTCATGTTTGCCTAGGTGTAAGTACAACTTATGATGAACCTTGTCACAAATATTCGTCCGTTTCCGTTTGGCCAAAACAGTTTTATGCACTTAACTCAAAAATTACACGATACGCATATAAATGGTACATTAAAAAATGTGCACATCCTTGGGATAGGGCGAATATAAATAATCTGTGCAGTTGTCAAATATCTACGTTTATTTTTGGCCAAGTAATAACCAAAAAAAAAAAAATATAATAATATCACTATTGCCCTAAATTATCCCGTTTTTTTTTTTTACAATAATTAAGTAAACTATATAGAATAATCAAAAAATGGCCTCCTCAAATCCATCGATCAGATCCAAAATGCTTTCGAAAGAAGCGCAGTACTTGAAAATCGGGAATGGTCGTCCGATGGAAAAGTTGTCCGCGGCAGGAGAAAACGAACACGTCATTATAAAACGAATAAATTAGATTAAAAAAAAAAACAATTTTGTCATCTAAACAACGGTTTCATGTTTCTTTACAATACTGATGCACTTGCACTCTTTACAGTTACCGTACAATAGTGTAATAGACCGTTTGATAAATTCGTATACGAGTACAAGTATATTATCAGTGTTGACTGGAAAGTTGAAATAACGCTAAATCTGCAAATAAATAATAAAAAAAAAAAATAAATAACTATAAAAACTTTAGTGTTCCTATAAGTTTTATTATTTCCGATAATTTCTCTTTTCATTGTAATCGGATTAAAAATAATCGTAAACACCCGATAATCTATTTTCATAGAACAGTAATATTACACTATTCTAGTCGTTGACACAATTTCAGAATGTTCTGACCATTATTTTTTTGAAACTATTTCTAAGCATTTTTTTTTACGCGAGTATTTTAAACCGATAGACTAATCCGAATACATGTAAATATTTTTAATATTTTTAAAACGCGAATCATATCGTTGAACATCTGAGTACAATTGTTTGTGGCGAATTTTCAGACAATCCATTACCTACCGCATTGGATACTGTCTAACAGTAAATCCGAAAATAGTTTGCAGCTTACGGTCTTTCTACTCTATAGTATAACATTATAATTGCGACACAATACTCGTAGGTAGCATAAACGTAGACATTGATAATGGGTATTTGGAAACAAAATGACGTTCTGTGGACATATAAGACTATACCCACTTCCTAGATAAGCCCACTATTTTACATCCTACGGGTTGGCTCAATGTTGTAAGCGGATAGTTTGGATAGAATAGAGTAGTTTAAACTTACTCTATATTTTAACTTTTTTGTTTGTAATATATAAGCTAAATACGAATAAATTAAATATATTGTCATTGGATCGGAAAATAATCGTAAACATCTGATTATCTATTTTCACAGAATAGTGATATTACACTTTTTTTTAGTCGTTGACAAAACTTCAGAATGTTCCGATTATTATTATTTTATTTTATTTTACTATTTATAAGTGTTTAACTTAATTTCTTAGTCAATTGAATAAAACAGTTTGAGTCAAACAGAAATACGCGAACATTTAAGTGGTACGTTATAATTGTGTTTTATACGCGTAAAGTGTAATTTTTGACGAAAATCAAAAAAAAAAAAAAGTTAACATCGGGATCGTTTTTCGTAAACAATGATTCATCGTTGCGTACAGATATAAATTAAATTCTTCTCTATATCCTACCGTTTTTTTTGTATTTATATATATATATATATATATATATATATATATATATATACACTTAACCGTAAACAGCGTATTTCCGTTTCGTTTTATTTTTTTTGTGTCGGAATTTAATGTGTTTGAATGAATTATATACATTATGTAATTGGCTTTGAAAGTTTTCAAATTTCCGGATACCAACTACGACCGCCAACGGGCACCGGCAAGACAGGAATGTAGCATAATTGCCTATTTCCAACGCCGTCCGATCGAACCAACAATTAATTTTACTTTAGATTCTGGGCGTTACGAGTTATGTATTTAGTTACGCTTTACTATGGCGTGTGCTTTAAAAAAAAAAAAAATAATATTAAAAAAAAAAAAAAAAACAGTTTTGGTGTCCGTGAACGACTCTCCGTACAGAAATCGTGTTCCTATCTAATCGGCGAGGTCGTTTTTTTGATTTGCCTCGTGGTTTCCGTAGAAAAACGACGAAAATCCGGGAATAATTTAAAACGCAACAACGCGACGGGCACTGTAATAATTATTTTAGGGTTTTTTTTAGATTTTTCAAAATTTTCTGCCGTTTATATTTGCCCCCGTAATTATATCGTATTGTCAAGACTTCCCGTCATGAAAACAGTGACACTGCGCGAAGTATTTCGGTTTTTTCCATGCTCTCCCATATATTTTCCTCGGACAATCGTGTTTAGCTTACCTAATCGTAATATCTCACAGGCTAACGAACTATCAAGTGCGCATCGCTATGAATAAGTAAATCGAGACGTATTTTAAATTTGTTCCCCGAGGACGAGAATATATTCGCGCGTTCGCGGGTACCGCACGCCTACATTTTTTATACCGGGTACCACGACGGGTAAATTTCGCGGTCGACGACGGCGAGATGATTTAAACGATACGAATTAATTATCTATTCAATTCGCCAAATTCGGATTCAAAACGATTGCCTCGTAACGGAGTTGTTTTTCTCTCGACCTATTGTAAATTACCGAAGTTTCAATTCACCGGTTACCTATGGGCCGGCCGCTACATAATCGCATTTTTTTTAAACGTAAGTGTTTCCGAAATTGCTTCGATAACGTTTGTTTCATAAGAGGGGAAAAAAAAATCAAAAAACATCGGAATAATTCTATAGTTGCCGTAAGAAAATCGTACAGCCGATTCGGGAACGTTTTGATCGAAATATCCGGAATGAATTTAACGATTTTTTTTATTTTTTATATAAATAATAGGTATACAGTATATATTGTACCAAAGGAAATGTACATTTGGATACGATTTCAAAAAACCTATGGCAGGCAAAGGAACTACTCAAACGAAAATTTCGAAAGGTTAGGCGATGTGATATCCATCACTCGAGGAGAGTACTCCTATATGTTTAAACCAACAGCGGTCACCCGCGGACGTCAAGAAGAGTTTTTTTTTATACAGTATGAATTAAATCGAATTGAACTGCAACGCTCAAAACTGAACGGGTCAAAAAAAAAAATAGCGCGACGCGATCATGAAATTGATATTTCGGTATGGTCAGAATCGGGTAGTTCGGGCGAGTTAAAATTTTTTTCTCGGATTTCAGTGGTTTAGTCTTTCCGGTAAGAAAAAAACATAAAAATTATAAACGAATATAACGGGGTGGCCGGTTCTACCGTCCGAAGACAACGTTCCCGAGTTCAATTTATCCTTCGTGTAATCTCGGCCAATCACGGTCAGTTTTGACAAACGTTTTTGCCACTGATCTCGAACGTTTTACTTTAAAATGATTTACGTAATGGATTTATCGGAACAACGTTATTGTCGCTGTTTACCGTGCATGCAATAATTTCGATAGTCTATCGCGGATTTACTGCGTACGCGGTTTCGGCAAATATTGAATACGTTACTGTCCGCGTGTAATGCTACGGGTATTATTATTATTATTCGGAGCATTTTTCAACGGGATTTTTGTATTTTTCGATAAGGGCGTGTGCAAAACCGGCCGCCGAGAAATACACGTGTTCGTACGGCACGGCGATAAATCCGGGGTAAGTAAGTCGGCGTTTTTAGCGCCGTCGGCGGGGCCCGTTCGCCATTGCGGATAAATCACCGGGCGTCGAAAATTCGGCGGCGGCGGCGGCGGTACAAGTAACGTTTTGATTGTCGAGTACTAGCGAATACGAGTGATATTTACAGTGGCGGCGTTGCGATATTTACAGTGGCGTCGTGTGGCACGCGGCGCGCACCGGCGGTATTGCCGATAGTACCTGCGGGGGCGCGCGCGCGCGCGCCCGTGCGACCGAATTGACGGCGCTGGCGGCCGCAAAACGCAAAACGCAAAACCCGAAACGACAGTGTATTATCGCGGTACATTAATCAAACCCCCCCCCCCCGCCCCCCCTCGCAATGTTTCTGATCCCGTTCCAACGAACGCGCCGAGAGAGAGAGTTTTGCGCCGCCGTCGACGTTTCCATTTCCACCCGCCGCCGCCATCCGATAATATACATACGCATCGAGAAATCATTTTTTTTTTTTCATTTTTTTCTTTTTTCCCCTCCCTCCCCTCTCCGTTTCTATGTACGCGACCCGTCAATTCGGGTGCCGAACGTATTGGTTTTACTCTGTAAAAAGGAACGACCACGTTGTGCCCTTTTTTTTTTTTTTTTGGTCTTTCGTTTTCCCCGGCCTTTGGACGACAAATTTTCAATCGGATCGTTTTCGGTCCGACTCGCGTAGACCATACAGCCGGTGCGTTGTTTTTTCTTTCGATTTCCCACAAATAGATTTCTCCGATAGCTGGGAGGGCGAGGGCGAGAAACGGGAATGTTTACGCAATAACGGTTTCCGTTATTTTCGATTTTTTACATTTTTTTTTTTTTTATCGTTATTCGGTTGACCGTATAGACCGGATTACGGTCCGAGATCCATTCACCGAACACACACTTATACGTAATATTAAAAAGCACAATTTTCAACATTTTTGAACACGTGCAATCCGCTCGGAATCCTTTTTTCGTTTCCAATGATTTCTCGTTTGGGTACGGAAGTATAGTTAAATTGCTATTTATATTTTACGTAACCGTTTTCGTTTTCGCAAGATTTCCATGAACCAAAAACTGCGCGGTATCTCGGGACCAGTGTTTTGGGTTATCTAGATAATATTTTTTTTTTTTTTTTCATCTTATCTCGACGGTAATATGTTCAAAGTGATCTGTTTGAAGCATTTTAGTGATTATCTAGTTTTGTAGAGATCATATGCGCCTGGATTTGGAAAAATTATCCGTTATAAAACGTTGCCTGGGGTACACCGCGTAGAGGTTTTTTCCTCGTACCACCAGACTGCGTGTTAGTGTAGGACGGACAAAAGAAAATGGGAATACGGAGATCAAGACATAACATGCACATGTGGACAGGAGCAGACAACGTCACGCCTACTTGTCTGCCCACGAGGGCCAAGCCCGTGTACACAAGAGGATCTTATGGTAGGCAACAAGATGGCGGTAAATACGGCCGTATACTGGACAAAAGAAAAAATATAATTAGTATGCAATGTACATATGCAATACTTGTTACCATTACATTAGAGTGTTGTTGTTATTATTCATAGTTTACTTATTTGATATTATTTATTTAGTTTTGTTTTATAAATTACAAGTTTATTTTCATATTAAATATATAAAGGCTGACACGAAAAAAAAAAAAAAAAAGTGATTATCTAGATAAAATTTACCTAGGATTTGTTTTAGTTTTGGTTAAAAAATCGAATTTACTTATTGCTGTGATTTACAGAAATATTTTTAAACGCTTTTATCTCCTTATTCTAACGTCGTCAACAACAATCGAGTTTAACACAAAATTATCATTTTATTATTATTATTATCGCGATAAATTCCATCTATCTTATCTGATTTAATTTACATATATCTTATCTTTATCTGTACCTAGACGGTTCTGGAGCGATAATCTTTCTACCTTATCAAGATAAATTTTACTTATCCTGTGCCTCGACAATATATCCGGGACGACGGCCGTGGCAAAGACGACGAGAATTCGGCAAAAAAGCGTTTTCAATTTGATATTTTATCGCCCGCAGACGTTGTATAATATTATAACATGGGCTCTTATTCCGACCGTGCCTCCCGAAACGGTCGATAACGGTTTTCATTGGCCGATAAACATTTTAATGTAAACGTTCGTCGTCTTTTTTCTCCTTTCGGTCGTGGACGTTAAATTATTATTTTATGTGAAAAACGGGGACGGAGGATAGTAAAACGCGCGGACGCCGTCGGGGGGTTGTTGAGGATAAAGGGGGATAACCAAACATTTGTCGTCCATACCGGATTTATGGTTTTTTTTTTTCAGCGGGCGCGCCCGAAATTCGGGGGGTGCGTTCCGTTTTAGAGGCTGTAAAACGTCTTAAGAATATTGTCTATATACATGTAATACGTATAGGAAATATTATAAGCACTCGACCGCAACAGAAATACCCGTAAAGTTGTATACGAAATATTATTGTCGACATGAATGCCGGATGGGCATGGCGGCGGGAGTGGTTTACGTCATTTGATATTGAATATACATTTTTTAAAAATTTTTTTTTTTTTTTTTATATATATATATTACGGGCACGGAATCGAGCGATGACATTTGTCGATGTATCTCGAATTACAACGATTTTATTGTGTCCTACCGATATTTAAATATCATTAAATTTGTCTACACATATGTGTACCTGCACATCGATACATTGTTAAATTTAAAACGGACAAAATTGTATTAAATTTACAATATTCATAGACGCGCGCACAAGGGGGTTCAAGAATTTACAAATGCACGTTCGATTTCCGCATTGAACCACCTAACGAATCCCTCGTTATTTAATTATAATAACATTTTTTTGCGTCTATTAACATTTTGATACATAATTTAAATAAATTTAATTTTTTTTTTTTTTTTTGATATGGTGGTGGGCGGCGTCAAATCTCTATAGGGCGACTCACACTAATCATGGGGTGGGGTCATTGGTATTTTTTTTTTTATTGTTAATTTATGGGTTGTTTTTTTTTTTTTTTTTAATAATTATGATAATTTCATCTATTGGCAACACCGGTCGTTTCGTTTTCAAGTGTAAAGTCGCCGTCCACTTTACTGACCTCAACATGAATTTCCTGAAAAACGGCCGGTTCGTGCTTGACGTTCGATGTTATCCGCATTGAACCACCTAACAAATCACTCGTAAATGGGCATATATAATCGAATAAAAAATGTTACTCGTTTTACTCTTGCCTATAACAACGATTAAATCGCTCGTAATCGTATTTAATTTAATTTGACTACAAGTAAGTAGAACTCTATTGCCAAAACTAGATTATTCCATCAACCTCAATATATATTTCATAAATATTGAGATATTGTGTTTTTTCCATGGCTTGTGTATGTTTTTTTTTTTTTTTGTTAATTTATGGGTTGTTTTTTTTTTAATAATTATAATAATTTCATCTATTGGCAACACCGGTCGGTTCGTTTTCAGGTGTAAAGTCGCCGTCTACCTTACTGACCTCAACACGAATTTCCTGAAAAACGGCCGGTTCGCGGTCGACGTTCGATGTTATCGAATATCGATTGGCTACAACCGTTGGGTTTCCGCGGACGTATAAAACAGTTATTTTAATAATAAAAAAAAAAAAAAAAAGGAAAAAAAAAATAAAAAATGTATTGTAATAACAGTTTAATCGAAAAATTAATAGTTTTCCGAAACGCGACACTGTAGGCAATATTATCGTCTCGGACCGAATTCGGAATTATTTCGTATGTCGTGTACGGGCAATATTATTACGCGGTTTTCGGTCACGTTTCCGTAATATCTTTTATTGTATATACGCCTTTTTTCCCCCTTTTTTTTTTTTTTCTTTTTTTTTTTTTTTTTCGCCCGGGGGGCCGGGGAACGGTCGGTTTTCATAGGAATATCGCCGGCCCGCCTATTCCGACCCCTCGTCAGTCCCCCTCGCCAGCAGTCGTTCTTGCAGCCCCGTTGTTTACGACCGATAATACGAGGTTCAATTTGTCCTTATAAATAACGACGACGACGACGACGACGACGACGACGACGACAACGGCGGCGACCAAGACCGGCGGCCGACCACGGTCCCCCGCGATCGCCATAAATATTCTCGGTGCGGGCACAATCGAAAAATCAAATTCCTCATCCTCGTGTTACTCGGCGCGCCGCCTCCCGTTACTTCTTGTGTTACGCCTCCACCGCGACGGTCGGGGCGGGCTGGGCGGCGTGGTTGATAAATTTTCGGAAATTTGACAGCCTATCCCGCTCTCCACCACTTCCCCACCAGACCATGTGCTCCGAGGGTCCCGAGAGCACGCAAAAGAAAAAAAAGAAAAAGAAAAAATATATAAAAACAACCCGTTTTCAATTTCCCTAGGCGATATTATTGTGTTTACGTTTTTATTCTGATTTACGGTCCGGAATTTTCCGGATGACGCGCCGCCGCCGCCGCCGCCGCCGCCACTCGCCGACATGTCGTGTAATATTATATTGTATAATATCGAATAAAAAATAAAAAAGAATTAAAAATTAACCGGGCAGTCGTGGACTTAAAAGACGGCGGTGTTATCCTGCTTAGACTCATTTTATATTGGACGACGATACACCGGGTGTCTTAAGCGTCCGGCTCTTGTGGTCGCGAAGATCTTGAACAAGAGCGTCAGCTAGGTTACGGTCACGGTGTAAGGGGGTGCGGTTTTGCATGCATTTTCGAAAACTCTTATTTTTTACATAAATAAACGACGGCTGCAATTTAAAGCTGCGGGGTAGTAATGCATAGCCGGATCCTCCGCTGTTGTCGGTTAAAAATTAAAATTTAAAAAAAAAACCCCTTTGCGTGGTCGGGAAAAAAAAATAATCTAATAAAATTATGTACACCTAATAATCTCCTATACGCTGACATTTATAATACATTTTGTTCTATTAATGTATCATCATTTACAAATAATTTACAGGTGAAAGTATTCAATTTGAAAGAGAATTGAAAAATCATTTTTTTTTTTTTTTTTTTTTTTTTTTTTTATTTAAACAATTCTGAGCAGAGTATGTGAAGTTACAATGTTCCAATGGAATTATGAAAAATGTGATATAACTTAAACGGATTAGTTTACGTGTTTGTACTGCAATACATTACTAATCTGAATAATACGTGTCGAACCGCTATATTAAACAATTTGTTACTACTAATTTTGGAGATTTTTCGAACATATTTAGAATAATATATAGTTAAGCCTAAAAATAAATTTTGATGTACTAAAAAATTTACCACTTTCATTACTAAAACGTTGAAAAAAATCAAAAGATTAATAGCCCAAAATCGAAATCAATTTTTGGAAAAAATTTTTCTCGTCATTATATTATATAGCTACAATCTATACGAAATTTTCAGGTCTCTAGAAAAATTATTTTCGGAATTACATTAAAAATAATGAAACTCGAGTTTGACTTCTAGATTTTATGTTTTCTAGTAGATAGGGTGTTGACAGGAAAACAACATAAAAAAAAACATCGTCGTAAAACCAACCACGCTCCGCTCAGAATCTAAACAAAAAAAAAAACTAATATATGTATTTTTTTTTTTTATTTCGTTTTCTTTCAAAATGTTTTTAATTTTTATAACATCTGGTGTAGAACAGTAGGACTGTGTACACTAATTGCATAAGAGTTTATCGTTTCACGTCATGCACAGCGCCAGAAAGAACCTAACCGATAGGTCACGGAGAACATAAATCGAGGCGTTTAGGTGATTATTAGTATTTACCAACCAAAATTTAAAATTACAGCCATGTTAGATTGTTGCTTTTTTTTTTTTTTTTTTAATATCTTACGTCGCAACTCGCGTTTGTTTTTTGCTATTTACTTTACCAGCCGTGTCGTCGTTAACGAGAGTGATTTTAATTTGCAATTTCTCTTTTCGCGGGGTAACGGTTTCAAAATCGCTTTTTATCGAAATGTTTTTTAGAGTCTCGAGACACCCGGGAAATTCATCGTCTGCGCGGTGTTGTTACTCGAATCTCACCGCGATTTGTTGTGCGGGCGAAGCCAGCCAATCGACGCCGATTTAATATGCGAAAGTATATAGCGCACGGGTCGGGCGGCTGATCGGTAGAACCGTTTTATTTTTTCGGCGCCTTATCCGGGAGACGAGCAATCACTTTTGGAAACGATATCAATTTCTCTTTGTCCGCGTAAACACACGTAACGGGTGTATAAAAATATTCGGTGAGACGAAAAGGAACGGCGGAGGTAATAAATGTTTTCGAAACGCGTATACAGCTTTGAAATATATACTGCCGCCGCGGCGTACGGAACGGTTAAGAAAACGATTTCCGGTGTTAGTCGGCCGCGATTGCCGCAAAGTGATTGTTTCGGGCGATTAAACTTTCACCGAGGGGAATACAAATTAGTCAAATTTATACCCCGTATACATTATATTATCGGGACGGCGGGCGGCTAACATTATTATTATTATTATTATTATTATTATTACTATTATTGGTTTTGCACTCGAATTATCACCGCCATTAACTGTTATATCGGGAAACTACCAAAAAACCAAACAAAAACAAACCTTAAACCGAAATATGCACTAACAAACAAACAATCAACACTGGATAGGTTAACCGACAATTGGTCGGGTAGTTATTCTCGTAGCAGATGTTAATTATAACTCAGTTAAGCTATGTTAATTGAAAAAAAAAAAAACAAGGTAACGGGATTTTATAGTCATTCGGTTTTTAATCGACTCATCAAGTAGATAAAATTGTTATTTTCACATATGTGTTAGGTTAGGCTAACCAATGAACAATATTGTTTTATTATCGACCCGATAAAACTTCTCGGCCTGAAAAAACCGCTCGACCTGATAAAATTTCTCAGGCCCAATATTTTTATATTACGTCAATTCTGCATTATAATTCGACGTATATTATTGTTGGGCGCACATTCATGCAAAAGCGGTCGTAAATGGTTATACAGATTGATTTTTCGAAATATACGTGTTCCAAAACTATATTTTATCCGAATAGTTTTGATTTCGAAACGAAAATTGTACACAAATCGAACGTAAAAACACATGTCAATATTGCCAAATGCACGATTCACGTGCCTGTGAAATGCCATGAAAAACCCGAGCTTTCGAAAACACATATTGTTTTATATGCTTATACATTTTACGAAAAAAAAAAAAAAACCATACAATTTGTTATAAATCTATCAACTAAAAAGCACACGAAAATGTAGTGTGTTAAAAAAAAAAAAAATAATAATAATAATAATAATAGTTAAAAAAAAATCCATACTGTTACGTACGCGTGGATATAATTATGCTTATTGTTGTTAACTATCTAACGGGTCGATAAAATAATTATAAAAATTTATATTTAACCGGCTCGAGTGTTAAGCATTGTTATATTAATATACGTTATAACGGAAACAATATATATTTCGCATATTTTAGTATAAAATTATCATAAAAAAAAAAAAAAATGTACGTTACAGGGTTTTAAATTTATTAAAACGTTTATACATATACGGTGTACTGCACACTCGGATAAAAGTGTTTTATAATCTATTACCGTGGTATATATTACAGTATAGAGATTAGGCGTTCAAACAAAGCATATTTATGTCGTTTCGCTTATGCTAATGCGATATTATCGGAGATTGTTACGAAATACGAGTAAGTTTGTAGATTTACGTACACGTTTAGTTACACGGTTATTGTTTTACCAACTATTTAACGTTGTTAATATAAGGCAGGCATTCCGTGAGCACACGGCGTCTGTTACATATTGCGTTGTATTATACAAAAGTATTACCGTTTGATGTTTTAAATAAAACGTTAAACATCGCATTGTACTTAATAAAACCAATGCGTTCCCCGCTTCGGTTTAGAATTTTTTTTTTTTTTTTTTTTAAATACAATAAATTATATACGATGACGTGTATAACTTCTTTATTGCGTAGAAATCGCTCGTTTTAAACGGACCAGGATAAGGGTGAAAAAAATATAAAATAGGGTTTCGCAGCACAACCGGACGTGTTCTAAAAGGGGAGCAGCAGTTGATCCGTGTAAATAATATATCATATTCGATTGTCTTAATATATTCGTCAAACGTTTTCGCTATTGTAGTAAAACACGAGAACTTAAATTTTTTTAAAAAAAAAATAAATAAATAATCCAATGATTTTGACCGAATTTCGTCAGAATACGACAATAATACGACTATAAACGATTTTGGTGGGTCAAAAATCTTTTGAAGAAATATTGGTAAATTCGTAAAAACTAATTCATTGTCCTCCTCCCACCAGACAAAGTCCCAGATATGCGCCTGAGTATAACATAATGCGATTGTGGACGTAGAGTACAAACAGTTCCTAAATGTTCGAGGCGGAGGTATGGAAAATGTTCATCTGGTTTCAATAGACAGATACTTTCTGTCTAGACGTCCACTTCTCTCCGGACGATGAGAAATACAAAAAAAAAATTGCCGACAAATCGAAATGCAGGTATACCAATTAAACAAGAGATATATAAATATCTAACCTCGGTGGCTAACGAAAACCCAACCTACGTACTGGTCCGGACCTGATACTGCTCCGAGAATGTTGGAGCTATAAGTGCATACCTAAAACCTCGTCGATGATACACCACACCGAATTTCGGCAAAGTAGAGAGAATGATGGGAAAACCACGTGCGGTAAGCCACAGAATGCGTGGCCATTTTTCATTAGGACAACCGATTTGTCGTACCATCGATCGTAAACTAAAATTTTAATAGCTGGTGCCGGCGGAGAACTATTATACGCCCTACACCAGAGGCAATCGCCTATTGGACATCAAAAATTTAAATCCGCCGAACTTTACAATTACGAACACTACCTATTGAATTATACAGGGTGCGTCAGAGCCGATTGACGAGTTTCGACGGGCTATAAATAACGAACAGTAAAACTTAGAGAAAAGGTTTTAAATCAGTATTCAATCCCATTTTTAAAAATTATTTGTTGAACATTATATCTCCACGATGGCGGCCGTCAGCATTAATACACTGTTGTAGACTATCTCTGAAGCTCTCATATGATTTTCGGCACATTTCGACTGGTATGGCCTCGAATTTTATGGTGATTTTCTGTTTAATTTCATCTATGGTATGTGGGCGATGTCTGAAAACCTTATTATTAAGGTAGCCTCAGAGGAAAAAAATCACAAATGCTAAATCCGGGGACCGTGCTGGCCAGCAAGAAGAAGAATTCTCCTCAAATAACGGCCTGAGATTCCTAAAGCTACAGCGTTGTTCCGGGCTGAGCGTCGCTGTGACTGCTCAATTGACTCTCTAACCAACTGCACATTTTCGGGGGTTATTACCGTTCTGGGTGCTCCGTGTCCAAGTCTACATAGGGTACTTCTTAAAGCCTGCTCTTATCTTATCACAGGCTAATGACCTCATTAAACTCGTCAGTCGGCTCTGCCGCACCCTGTATTATCTATCTACCGCCGTGTAAGTTTGGTTAAAATATCCGTATTTGTATTATGATTATAACCATTATTTTTAAACTGGGTCGTATATATTAACGCGGGTTATTAAATACATAAGTATCATGACTGCGAGCATCAAATTCGCGTAGAATATTATATTTTAAAATGTTTACCCGTAGACAAATACGTCCGCAACGTATATACCGTTGTGAAATTTGTTAGGTCGAATTGGTACTAGACTCCGAGAGAACTAAAGTGCCGTAAGAGGTCAAGTGCGAATAAAATGAGCACCGAAAAGGAAACAAGTGCGGAACTAATTGCCATTTGTTGAAATTGCAATTCCGAACAGATGGTGTAAATATTAATACACAACCTAATAGGTAAGTATAGTAGTGTAATTGTTTACAACAAACTTTACAATATTCCGAATTAAAACGAATGTAGGTATACGAGGTCGAGTCGTACGCAAAGTGCCTAATGTATCGGAAACTTTTCGTCGAGTTTCGATATTTACCAACACGGTCTTAAGAACGAACCAGACCGGCAGGAGAAAAAGCTGCGAGCAATTGAATTCGAGTGTTGTATAGTAATTCTATTATATACAGTGGCGTGCGTGTTAGGGAAAGAGCGGTCGAGATAAATCCTCACCCCTAGAACGGTTTAGATGCGTTTTTGCTTTTTATGGCCTGCAATACTTGGGCAAGGTTTATAGATACACTTTATTATGAAATTCGCCTATTCAAGTGTGGTTTGCACTTAATTCGAAAATCGTATGCTCGGGATATCACAGTAGATTAGGTCTACTTAACCTAACCTTACCTCGAACAATTGATATAAATGGTATATATGTATTCTGTGAGTTGATAAATAATTGAGCGATTCGTTTCTATAAATAAACCTGAAAATACCACCAAGACTCATTAGAAATTGTTATTCAAATGCATACTGTCAAGTTATTTAGGAGAAACATCAAGAGAGTTCAAGGCCAAGAACGGCAAGGAGATTGTGCAATGACACGATAGGGACACTCAGGGTTTGTGAGAAGCGACTTCTGGCGACGGTTATCGTAGTATCATTCGCGACAATTATCTTTTTCTTAATTTGACTTTGGAACGATAGTGCACGATAATAAAATAACGGATTGGATTGTAAAAATGATATTGTTGTTCTCGGAGAGTCCGAATTATAACAATGAGTACTCAATAACTGTCGGAATCTAAAATGTCGGAGCCGTTAAATGAAACTTCAAGTTAACGAAAACAATACAAAGTATATGATTGTTACTAGAAAGCCCGTAACTACGCAAAGCCTCGGACCGGGGCAGTACCTATTTCGATAAGTTTAAAACTTCAAGTACCTAGGGGTCAACTTAAACCAAAGTTATAATACGCATAACGGTGTAAGGTCGATACTTAGTTTGGAAAACCGATGTTGATACACAGTGAAAAGTATATTTACATCGATGTTACTATTAAGAGAAACGAACACGGTAGCCTTTTTACGTCTTTTCATCAGTTTGTATGCTTGTGAGAAATGTAAAGAGATCGGAAAATATATTCAAATGTTTAAATGTGTTTTTTTTTTTTTTGAAATCTAAAATATGTCTGGCGGGCAAACCATAAAGTGACACATAAAGTATTATGTATCGTGTTGTATTTATGTTATTATTCAGCAATCCAAACGGGAAACGCCCGAGGGGGAGAGGACATCGTCAGTGGTGGGTGGATCTCGGCGAACACGGATCTGCTGGGAATGTACAGGTAACAGACGCAACGGTGGAAAACGAAGATGCGGTTGACCGTAACCGTTGAGAACAGAACCGGTAGAATTTCGTTGGCCAAAACGCCTGTAAAGTCTAAAAAAAATAAATAATAATAATAAAAATTACAAATTAAAATCGTAAACACAATATACTAGAATGTATTTAAGAAGTCTAAAAAAAAAAAAACCAAAAAATAATGGTAAAACTAACTATTGAAATAAATATTCGGTAAACGGTTCGGGTTCCGTTTGACTGTTTTAAACCGAATTACAAAAATGTAAACGGACGGGCGGGCGGATTCTTTTGTTAACCGGATGCGCCTCTCGGAATTCCTCCGTGCGCCACGCCACTTGTTCCGGAGTAATTTTACTAACCGGAAAATGTGTTTTATTTTATTTTTTTTTTTTTCCCCATAGGAACACATACATCTTCGGTAAACCTCGTAATATATATATATATATATATAAAATATCTGTATATTATAGCCGCCTCGTTGCACTCGGAAAATTCCGGGCGGACGTGCGTTGAGCGAATACTATCCGGCAATATAATTTTCGTTTATAGACAACAGAATACGACTTGCTATTACGGGCGTTATTGCGGCGCGGCAGATCGAATTCTCTACCGCAGATTCCTGGCGTATATTATTATTATACGTCACTTATTCCCGCGAGCTGACGACCCGTTATACGTTTTTTTTTTTTTTTTTTTTTTTTTTTTTTTTTTTTTTTATGATCGGACTCGGTTTCGATGTCATCGATGTGCGCGCGTAATTTACGAGACGTCTGACGCGCCCGACTGCGGTCTTCCGGCGCGGTATCGGCCGATATCGTAGTCCGCCAAACGTTTCGCACCCGTACCAATACTACTCGTCT
The DNA here is from genome assembly GCA_956483605.1 of Tuberolachnus salignus. Classification (NCBI taxonomy): domain Eukaryota; kingdom Metazoa; phylum Arthropoda; class Insecta; order Hemiptera; family Aphididae; genus Tuberolachnus; species Tuberolachnus salignus. The sequence goes on from OY101437.1 coordinate 16,452,671, forward strand.
GTATAATATTTATTTTTTTCGAAACCCCTCTATACAACGGACCCTCCACAAGACGGAATCGTCGCCGTAACGTAAAATGTCAATTGTCCCGATTCAAATGGTACCGGAATCGACCGCTCTAACGGCGAAACCTCGACGAAACGGATACGCATTTTTGTTATTGAATTACTAAAAAATACCCCCTATCATGGAAAACAAAACTGTTTAAAGACGTTTAGAACAACAAACGCCATTTGTTGGAAATACCGTAATCTGAGCATTGCCATTACTTCATATTTGGACGAATTAAAAAAAAAAAAAAAATGTTCACAATTCCACAATTCAAAGCTAATAGAATTAACGACGACAACACGGGAATGTGCTCAACGCGGTGCCCGTTAGTCACAAAAAGTAGTCGGAATATTTCGAATTATTTTACTTAATTATAAAAAAAGATTATATGTTTTTTTTTTAGTATTATACACAAAGCACATTTAAATATAAATTCACGCAGTACAATCATAAAGTATACATTTTTGTTTTACGAAATATTTATATACCAAAAATATCCATTTTTTTTTTTTTTTTTTATACGATTATAGATTCTGGAAACTTAAATTATTTTTTTTTATCCTCTCTATAACGGAAAAACGTGTTGGTCCCCAGTGATTCCGTTATAACGAGGTAATAGTGTATATATTTTATAATTTTTTCGGTCGCATTGTCCTCGTCTCCGAGACGACGAGATTTCGTCGTCCTCCCGCACGTTTTTTCCAAATACAATTGCACAGTAATACAGAGGGTAAACCGCCGAAAAATATCGCGTGAACACCGGGTCTCAATATACGATCACCGAGATTCAACGGCGGATTTCCCGTTACATATCGGTGTATTCGGTTGACGGGAATCCTAGAAGGTTAAGCAGCTAAGCGATTCCCAATAAATTTCCGTTTATAGACACTGGCCGGAGGTTTAGTTATAGTTTCTCTCCGCGGCATAAAGACTTTCCCGGCCGATGAAAAATGTTCCGTGACTTTCGCGTCGGTCTCGTCCATTCAATGATACAGTTTTTTTTCGGTAAGGCGCGGGTACTGTAGCCGAAATGTTCGATTCCCGATAGTTTTTCTTCAAAAAAAAAAAGAAAATTAAAAACCGACGACGACAATGACGGTCACGGTCAAGATCTATAAGCGCGCGTAGGGATCTGAAATGAAGTGTTCTGTCAGTAATCGGACTATTCTACCGGGCACACGCGACTCCGACTCTTCGATCGCCTTTTCCGAAAGCATTTCGGAGCATTTGCGTTGTAGTTTTCATGTGAAATTTCGATTTCCATACAATGGATAGATCGCAATTGAAAAAAACAAAAAAAAACAAAAAAAACAAAAAAGAACAAATGTCAGACTTTTTTCTTGGCGATTTTTGCTATTTGCCCCGCGGTGTTGTTGTTTTGCAGCGGAAATAATAAATTACATTTTTACGGCGGAAATTAAAAACAAACACAGTCGGACGGACTATTACAATAATAATAATAATAATAATAATAAAGACCGCGTGCGCACGTAGGTATTTGGATAGCTATTCGGCGGGTTTCCAGCCGGTAGAATTCGCGAGCAACCGGCGGTCAGAATGTACGGCCCGCAGCGGTCGGGCGGTCGGCAGGTGTTCGGGAGCCCGCGGACCCGGAATCCGTCGGCCCGACCCGGACGGCTCTGCGGTTATCGTCGCCGGGCCCTCGGCTGCGCAAAACTTAGTTTCCGGGCAGGATAATCTTTATTTGGACGTCGAAAGTTCCCGGGGTATTATACCCGGTGACGGGTGTCGTTTGTCCGTCCTTTTCCCGGGACGATTTCACCGTGAATGATAAATATTAAACAATAACGTTTTACGTAAATACGCGCGAAAAGAAACACTTAACGGCCGCCAATTCATAATACTTATTCCGTTTTCTTTACTGCCGCTCGAAAACCGCGGTGTTATTTATAAATTGACCAATTTTTTTTTTTTTTTTTTTTTTTCGTAGGTTTTAACATTGTTTCATCTTCTTTTTCTTCTTCTATACAATTAGATACGATATAAACAGAAAAAAAGTCTACGGCACATTTATTCAAATCATCCGATATCGACATGATTACTCGAAGACAATACATCTGATAGTCGCGTAAAAATATTATTTTTATATAAGTACGCTAAGTAAAAAAAAAAAAAAAAATGATACGGATATATTTCGTACCATGGGTGGTGGTAAACCGTTGTAGGCGGGAAGTTGGAAAAGTACGATAATTTAATTTATATCTGTACGCGACGGCAAATCACTTATATCGGAAAACGATTCTGACTTCACAAACACAAATGTTTGTGTTTTTAACGAATATTTCAACATACATTCAAAACTCGAAATGCCGATAAAAATAAATTACAATAACGTTTGTGCGCGCACAGAACAAAAAAAACGCGACAATTTAAAATTGCTATTGATATAACTCAAGACGATTATTATTAATAACTTATATTATCAATTGAAAAATACAATTCTTGCCATTTTTATCTCTCGCCAATCCCGCGCCAATTGGCCAAAAATTACTCGTGGATTTCCACAGCTGTAACAACTAAATTACTTTACGAACGCCCGAGTCGCTCGATATTTAATTCGCGTATTTATTTCTAACACTAACTTGTACAAACTATTAATAAAACCCATTTGGACCTACGGAATTCAGCTATGGGGACCTGCTAAAAAAAACAAACATAAACAGAATTCAAGTAGCCCAATCGAAAACTCTTCGTCTTATAACTAACGCCCCTCCGTACGTCTCTAATGAAATTCTACACTCGGGCCTGGACATACCGTATGTCAATGAAGTCGCAAAAAATCACTACTTTAAATTCCATAAAAGACCCCACAAAATCACTCCAATCCCCTCGTTAAAGATCTTCCATCACACTCCCTTCCGGGTAATACGGTAAGGAGACTCCAGCGCAAGCGGCCCAGAGACTGGTTAGCATAATACACAGGTCTATACGTTTACCAACAAAACAAAATCTCGCCGAAGTGCTGTTGCTCGACAGTTTCTTCAATTCAAGATTTCATGTAAAATTATAATAGGGTTACATATAAATATTCGTTTGTATTAATTCTATTATTATTATTATAATTCTCAAATATCTCTTAAGCTTATTGTACCATGAGTACAGATCGTTTAATATTTCTTAATTCAAAAAAAAAAAAAAAAAAAAATTTTATTTCTAACAATACGGATAAATACTAAAATAGTAAATTGTACGTCGCGGATTTTTTTTTTTTTTTTTGATTTTATTACTTATCGGCGTACATTGCTCGTCGGTTTCCGCGTGTCAGAGATCTCTAATTATAGTGATCAATTACAGTCGCGTACCGTCGAATAAAATCGATCGATTAAAAATGAAGAAAAAAATAAACGTCGACCTCCAATCCGTGACAGAACGTTACTGGAGGCGACATTCTAAACCCGCGTATACCGTCTGTAACCCCTGTCGATCTTTTTCATCCCCCGAATCAATATAATAGCGTCGCGGGATTTTATTCGTAATTTGTAATGCGTTTTCTATAGTATTATTTTTTTATATCATAACCGGAAATCTCGCTTCCTGTCCGCAACTTTATAGGTAATTTTCGTGTAGAATTTTTTTTTTTTTTTTCCTTATAGTTTGGTGAATAAAAAAAAAAAAAAAAAAAACACTGTATATCTGTATATTATTCATCTACGTAACGAGTTCAATGCCATAGAATGTTATTTACATTCCTCAAAGAATATACGCTTGGGTTTTATGTAAAGGTCTGCGACCAAATTTTGGCTATGCTTTCTCCAATCATTATTTTCGGCACCGTTAAGCAACTGAGCATACCAACAAAACGACCTTCGAATAGCGTCGTTATTAATTTCGTTTAACCCGTCTATTACCGGCATATAAACAGGCAAGGCATAGATAAAAAAGAATAGGAAAAAAAAAAAAACAGAACAAAGTCAGTGACTGCTGAGTTATGTTAGCGTTATATATTATACTAGCTGACCACCAGGCAATGTGTTTGCTATTGCTAGATATTGCTGTAGATACGGTACGGTACAAACAATACGCGTTCGTCGTCGGTTTCTAATGTTTAAAATTTTTTTTTTTTTTCATATTGAAATATTGTCGGGAATTTAAATAAACGTTGAAAAAAAAAAAATGCACCGCGTCTAAACCCTTATATTTTAAGGTGTTTTATAAAGTCATCATTTCGGTGATCATACGGGGGATTCACTGATTTCATATCGTATCAACCATTATTTTGAACTATATATTGTTATATAGACTATATTTGTGATTTTTTTTTTAACGTAGACCTAAAACACCGTGGATATTTTATAATGTAGCCGTTAATCTTTTACTCGAGTAATAGAACAGTGTTAATTTTAAGAAAATACGAAATAACTATCTCTAGTTTAACGGTAATTTTTTTTAAATACAGAACAAATATATGAGTAATAGCCGACCCGGCAATGATTTGCTATTGCTAGACGTTGCTGTTGCTAGATCATTGTGTATTATTGTTCTGCTTATGTCACTATTTAAAAAAAAAAAAAAAAAAAATAGGTGTAACGTTGACAGACAAACTAAAAATGTTCTACGTGTTTCAACCGCTAATCATTAAAAATAATTTAAGTCACAATTGAACTATGTAAGAATTCCATGTCGAACAAATATTTATTTTCTTTCTTTTTTTTTCCTGTGATACAATTATTTCATTCATTGCAATGCTTTATGATATACGACATTTTTTTTGTTTTGTTGTCTGGCGCGTAAACAAACAAAGATTATGGTCGTATGTGTTTTCACTTATTTACTATAGATACACGCGCAACACAAAGATTGCACTACAATGAATTAATAATAGTCTTTTTTTTTTCAACATAAACCAACAGAAATAATACGATTTTCGTATTAAAAATACCTAAAAACCGAATTTTATGGGTTGGTATTCGATAGAGGATAGAAGTCAATCGCTATAAACCTTCTCCGGACAACGCGGAACATTTTGCAAAAAAAAAAAACCGCGTACAAATCGCTTCTATAGTTCTTGAGTCTATTAATCTTGTACAGACAGACAGACATCCATTTTTATATACTGGTACAAAATGATAGAATGTACCCGAATCTATGTTTTGATGAGCGGCGGAAACAACGAAATTCGCTAGAGTTCAATTCAAAAGATTAATATTATTTTTACTAGACAAATATATAGGTGGTGCTGCATACTATAGAAATGATTTTTATCCGTGATCTACTTTCTGGTGATGTGTTGTGACAGGAAACCCGTACGTTATTTCGTCCGGTCATCTCACATAAATAAGCCGTTGTCCGACTCTAACGCTTTTTTTCCCGTATCGCTCACCCGTTTTTTGTCAACCCGTAGGTTATTTCTCATACCAGTATGTTTTATCAGTTCTCAATTCTTAACGATATCTTTTATCTTATCTATTATATGATATTTTTTGTAAATATCGCCGCTTATCAGTTATATCAATCGCACTATATAATCCGTCATATGACAGTACAATAATATAGAGTTGCAACGTGTTAATCTGCAGCTCTTGGCGACCCCGCGATTTCGAAACCCGGAGTCTTTTCATCATTTATCAGATGGTTGGCGAGTACGTATGTACAACGGTGTGCTCGCGGTGGGCTTGCGATACCTCTCTCCGTAGGTGTCGTGACCGTCTAAAATTTGGACTTTTCCGGGATTAATTTCGTGTCGGTGGGAGTATTGTGACACGTCAGATTCCATTATTTATCACGAGGCCAGTTGCAGTATAGTGTGTTATAAACGTCGTATTCTAACTTGTTAGTGCGCGCGATATTATATACTCTCGTCATTTTTTTTATTTTTTATTTTTTAATGATTTAAAACACTCCCGAGGACTAATGGAGTTTTCCGAATGTGCAGTGGCGACGGGCAGCCGGTGTAGTGGCGACGAAGAGACACGCGGGAGCGTCGCAAACGTTCTCGCAATCCCCAGGTGGTTAACGAGGACAAGAGCCCGTCACGCGGATGGATGCCGTGGCGACAGGAGGGCGGGTAAAAAATAAAAATAAAAAATATATATATATACATAAATAAATAAATGTAAGACCCTATTGTGGATAGGGGGGGGAAGGAGGGAAATACGGAACGATTTACATTTCTCCGCAAGCCGCATGTATAATGAGATATACGGTTGTTGGGCATAAAATATGTATTCGCGTAGTGCGCGGAATAAAAAAAAAAAAAAATGAAAAATCTCGAGAAGAGAGGCGAAAAAAAAAAAAAAAAAATGATTAAATTCTCGACACGGTCCCGAGCACTGATTTAAGGTCGAGAGGGACCGTTCACAGTTTTTCGTTCGCTATACCCCTCGGCCGTTTGTGTGTGTCTATGTTTTTTGGTCAAAATATAATATATTTGAAAAATGTTTTTTTTTTTTTTTTCGTTTTCTTTCACTCCGGTTTTCCTCCGTTATTTTTATTTTTGCATTTTATCGAATGTTAAATTTGCCGACGACGGTGTTTGACTCGGTATATATATATATTAAAAAAAAAAAAGCAGAAAACACGTTTTCCGATATTATAACGTGTCAAACGATAAACGGGGCGAGTACACAAAAGTGAGCGACTAAAATGCGTTATAATTTATCGTAAACAGAATGAAAAATATAATTCAAAAACGGCCACCTCGTCCGCCCGTCTACAGTCAGCGGCAAGGCGTAATATTATTGCGTATTCCCTAGACTGGCAACGGTTCAGTGGATATAGTGTGAAATTCTCCGTAAAAGTGTCTCTTCTGAATAAAAAAACCGATAGAAAAATATGTTTTTCATTCGCTATATTCGCCTTTTTTTCATTCTTTTTTTTTTTTTTTTTTTTTTTTTTTTTTTATTTATACGCTTACAACACCGGTTACGAAAGATTGATTGTCCGTTCGATATTTACGGAATCCGCGCGACCAAGGCCGTACAATTTAATAAAAACATAAATTTAAAACAAATTACACTAGTGTAACGTATATTTTATTTAGAAAAAAAAAAAAACAGTTATTTATGATTTAACCGTCGTTCGTCAGTGGCGCATACTAAAACATTCGCAAAAGATTAATATTTCTCGACTTCGGTGCAATTATGATTATAAAAATATTAAAATGCCAAACAATTATTTTTATGTGACGATACAGTGCAATAATAATCAACCGGCGAGTTTCTTTAACTATATAATAATATATATATATATACGAACAACAAGAGCGTCTGAACCATTGTTTTTTTATCAGCGAAAATGTCACTGTAAAAATATGCCAGATAATTATTTAACACATGGGCTGATTGTCCCGGGCCTGACAAAGAAAACACGGTTCTTTCATTAAAAATTGACTTTATCCATCAACATAATCTCCATCAAGAGCAACACAATCGTTCCAACGCCGCTCTAACATTTCACTAGCATTCTTGTAGAATGATTTATCTATTACTTCGAAATAGGCATCAGTTTCACCGATAACCTCTTCGTTCGAGTACTTTTATTCACAGTTCCTTAATATAGGCAACAAGTCAACAAAGTCGATAAATTCAAATGGCTATAAATTACTCTAAAATGTAAAAACTGGTGACATGAGTAACTTAGCACATTTTTGTAAATCGTACCACGTCTAGAAATTGATATTATAGGCGTTCGGTGAAAGTTTTTCACCGGAAAATTAATAAAGACACAAAACCAATAATTACAGAAACTATTATTGCGTAAATATTCCCGGTTTTCATAAATTTTTTCTCAGTTTTTCCTAAAAAAAAAAAAAAAAAACAAAAAATAAGCTTCCAATCTACTTACCAGCAATAAAATGTACTGAAACCGTTTCCCATGTTCACGATTGGAGCAAGTGATCACAATCAGAAAACAATCCTACGATAGCAACACAAATACATTCCTTTTAATTATATATACGTTCATATCGTTGATCTTGGACAAAATAACTTTTACGATATTTTAATGAAAAACAAATGAATTCAGACAATGCGGTTACTAGTGACGTGATATAAATCCGGAGAATTGGATTTTGAAATCTTAAAATCGAATCGTTAAGTAATTATTATTTCATTATACAATGAGCTAAATAATTTTCGCGTATTTATTCTAAAATAATCTATTGTTGGTTAAACACGTATTTGTATGAGTGGTTCCGTTAGTAAACAATACACATTTTTTTTTATTCAACAGAGAAACCATTCAAGTATAAAAATAAAATCAATTTTTATACAATACGTGTTTATCTTAAAAAAAAAAAAAAAAAAAAAAAAAAACAATGTCTGCATAGGGAATGTTCCGGTTCAAGTAATTTAAAATACCCAACAATACTCTAGTTTTATATGATAAACGAATTGATAAAAGTCAAAATCCGGATCCGCGAACTCCGGTAAATCCGGATTTTCCCCAAACTAGGGAGTTAATACTTATACTATTATTACTGATCGATGAATCTTTTGAAACGTTCTCCGTATTCTCCACACGGATATACATATATATATATATATATATATATAATACACGAGTGTGATACGTACGTACTCGCTACAGATTGATATTTGACATTTCCGTGTCGCGTGGTGGCCCCGACTGGCTAGAGCGTTATTATAAGGACTCGTTGAAAATCGCTTATGGATTACGATTCAATCGTCGTCTCCTTCGTCGCCGTCGTCTTAGCCGTCGCCGTCGTCGGAATGGGAGCGGAAACGGAAGATTGTCTCCAGCCAAACGTATGACGTGACGTTATACATTATGTGCCGTCAATATTGGATTCCGAGGAAAAACGCAATTCCCATCGTGTTTATTCCCACGACGGCTACGCCTTACACGTATTGTAACGTTGAACCCAGCCCGAGTGTTTGTCTCTGTGCCGAACAGACATTGACACTCCAAGTGTTTTTTTTTTTTTTTTTTATTGTTTTAATATATATATATATATATATATATATTTATTGTCCGGGGCAAAAAGTATTGTTTTGTCGTCCCGCAGTGCATCGCTAATATTATAATACCCGCAGCAGTCGGCCACTTATAGAATATTCATTGTTTTTTTTTTTTTTTTTTTTTTTTCGACATTGGTAACCTATGTGTAATTAAACGTGAAATAAACGGATTTTTCTTGAAATATATACCGAAAAAATTGCTATTTATTTTTTTCTCTCTCTTTTATTATAGTTATTCAACTTCTAACGAAACCGTTAAAAACGATTTTTCATTTTTTTTTTCTTTTTTCATATGTGTGTGATAACAGCGTCGGCTAGGGCGAGGTGTAAACATTGTTATCACCACAAGAATTTAATCTACCTCTACAGTCTATTATAATTACACTATTCGCTAAACACTACTCATAAATTCAAATATACAGATGAAAATCACGCAAGTCAATGGGTAAACTCATAACCACGTATTATAATTTTAAAGATGATAACACTGTTCATAAGCCCATCAAATCGACTAATTTTAAAATTGAATAATTTAATAATTATTTTAAGCGTTTGCGGAAAAAATAAATTTTTTATAACACAACTATTTGGGTCGCTGTCCATCGATTTGAATTAATTTCCAAAACGAAGAAAATCGGACGCTAACGTCCTTGTTGGTATTTGTTGCGGATTTTGTAATTATTCGAATTCTCGTCGCAGCACGTCGATTATTATTATGATGATTTACAAAGGGAATGACGACGATTTTCAACAAACATCATTTAGTTTAGCGAACTAAATATTTTCGTTTGTCAACGTTAACACGATCATCAATAGATGGTGTGAGTAGATCCGGAAAATATTCTATACGAATTAGCTCCATAGACCAGGAAATTCAATTCGTTATCGTGGCGTTATAAAGTATGTCTACGTAAAACAAACGTTTGATATAGTGTACCTATAAAAAAACTAAATAAATAACTTAAACAAATACAATATCTGAAACGTATAGAATAAAACAAATGCGTAATTATATAGTATTCGAAAATTATCTATCCTCCCACCCTTCCAAGACTACCAAGCTCCAATTTTACACCAGTGACCGTTACTCGTTCGTGTTATATAATTTTATCGGCCGTTTATTCGTATGTATCGTTTCGGTCCGTTGGAAATTACGGATACGTCACGCGTTTCTATATCCGGTAACGTTTTTCCCCGCGATAGAAAATCGATGAAGACTTCCGAACGGATGATATTATTACGTCCGCAGAATAATACAAACTATAGCCGGTAAAACGCACTTCCGGAGTACAGCGGGTCCGCACGTCCGCGACAGCGGCGTGACTTCGCTTATTTGATTTTTTTTTTCTCTCTCTCTCTCTCTCTCTCTCCCACCCCGGTCTTCGCCGAGCTCGCTAGCCTTTTTTTACGGTCGATTTGTATCGGCGGCCGTGCTGCCGCTCGGCAAACGGGCCGGGAGACGGCGGATGATGGCCGCGTCTCCCGAGACGTTTGAGCGCGGCGCGCGTGCGGGGCAACGAAAGAACCGAAATCCAAGAAGACGCGGGCTACGCGGCTTTTGACGTGCCCTTCCCGTCGCGAAATTAGTCCGCTGGGAAATATACGGGCGCGGGGGCCGCACCGGGGCTTGCGGGGCCGGCCGACGACGACGACGACGTCGACGGCGAAGACGACGAGACGCGCGCGGCCCGGTCGACCGGCGGGCCGGCCGGCGTGTTTTCCGAAAATATTTCGCCGTAAACACTTGGCGGCGGCGGCGGCGTCGGCGCGCGCGGTCCGTCCCCCGGGCGTATTCCCGCCGATAATTAGGCCGAAACGGAGAATTCCCGGCCGCCGCGGCGGTTTTCACGCGTTACGATCGAAGGTTCGGAGAGGTCAAGACAATATTATAAATCGACCGGTAAAGTTTACGGTACGTGTGCGCACGATTCCTGTTGGTCATAATGCCGTCGCGCTGTTACGCAGTTAGGCGGCTACGGGGCCGTCCTAAAGGATTTTCGGTGCTCGGGGCTCTGGGAGACAAGTGGCCAGGCCTAATATGTTATTCTGGTCATAGACGTAACCAGTGTCTGAAAATACATATGGCTCGAGCCCAACAAGTTTCGGAGTAAACGAATATGGTGTTGAATATTCCAAGTAATATTTTTTTTTAAAAAACATCGTATTGTGGCCGAATATCGATACAAAATGATAAAAAATAATTTTGCCAGCATGTATAGTCACTCGTAACATGCATTATTAAGTTTACGATTAAACCAATAAAAGAAAGGTAAGGTATGGCTAAGCTCTCCTAAGCCCCCCTCACCATATTAACGTCTATGGTGCCGATGGCATACCTTTTTTGGAACTTAATATCATACAGTCGTCATTTATATGGGCGTGGAATGGTCGAGTAATGGAGAATACCGACAGGTATTTATGTATCTTAAATTTTCGCAAAATAAAAATACAAGTTATAAGTTTCCGGGATAATCCTTTATCTTCAAAAAAAAAAAAAAAAAAAAACAACAAAAAATCAACCCGTCTAGTATATTATTTTTGTGTAAACGAGGGTTACGGACTGCTACGTACAGTACTCGAGACACGTATTTTATTGTATGTGTACTCATACTCGTAATAATATGGCGCGGAAGAAAATCTGTGTCCCACACATACGTAGGTTTTTAAAACAATACGTAGTTTTTTATTTATTTATTTATTTTTTGATTTAGTTTCTTCTATTCCGAACACGTCAAAGGTTTTGCGTAAGTCAATAGTAGTCACTAGCTGTCTACTCCTCATTTGATTTTCTGCACGACTCCCGTGACGGATTTCGGTTCAAAAGTTAGGGGACCGGCTTGATGGTGAAAGGAAGATAGACGAACGTATATGTTTGTATATATATATATATATATATATATATATATATATATATATATATATATATATATAAAAAAAAAATAATAAAAAATATATATTTACAAGACGTCAAGATGGTAAATCACGAATGTTGAACGATTTAAAAATCTTTATCTACCTACCAGCTACACATAAATATCGACAAATAAAAAAAAAATAGGATACGAGTGGCGAGATTGTGTATTCTTATAATATTTATTCATACATATGTGTACGTGACGTAAAAAATCCTGACCTACTTTGAAAAGGACTTAAGGGGGGGGGATGAGAAATACATGACATTCCGAGAGTAAATAAATGAAAAATCCATTTATAAATATTATACGTTTAATCAATGAGAACACAGTAATATAATAAATAATATTGCAGTTATATAGAAACGAATTTATATGTCGAATAGATAACGAATTATGTCAACAACCCAAGTTATTGTACTGTGTATTAAAATAAAACATTTTCATATTCATAAATAAATATGTACAATATTATTCTACCGTCCCAACTTCCCGAACGCAACAGTGGCCCACCACCCACCCACGAACGGTATCATATTTTTTTTTCATTTTCATAATACCGGTACGATATTATATTTTCTTTCTCCCTTCTACATGGGCACTCAGATGCGGCGAATTGATTAAAACACAATAAGTATTATGTGCAATTATAACGTTTTCTTTTGTCAAAAATCAAAAAAAAAAAAAAATAAACAAACTGTATTGTTAGATGAACGCGCGGTTTAAATAAATAATTAAAAAGAAACCTCGTTGAATTTACGTTAGTGTAGTAAGTTGTTCATTACAAATTGGTATTCACCATATCTACCGAGTGGAAAGTTACTCCGCAATAATAATAATACCTGAAAATATTATAAAGACAACTATCGCCACAACAACAGTGGGGCACATCTACAGCGTCATTGAATATGACCGCTGTAAAACGAATAATAATAAAAAAAAAAAAAAAAACTATAAATAAAATAAAATATTAGATACGTAAATGTCGATAGAATAATATTATATATAGTGTTGGTATTTTTTTTATTATTACTTCGTACCCGCAAACAAAATTATAGTAAGTATTGAACACGCTTTGTGTATTCTCAATATTATTACATTGCAAAACACGGTTATATTATTTGCAAATCCTCCGATAATTGTAATATTATTAAAAAAAGTATGATTATTGCGCAAGCAAACAATTGATTTAATTAACGTTGGTTTTTTATTTTTTTAAATACATTTCAATAAATTAACCCGCATAAAGCGTAACAATTCTAAAATACTCTGGCGGTTAATTATTATAGTCTTGTTGTTTTCGTATATCATTTGTGACTATTGACGTCAAGTCTGGTAAATTTAACTTATTTTAATATTATAAAATAACTTGATCAATATGACAAATATTTCAAAATACTTATTATCCTATACAAATATCACATTTTCACCGGTTATGTTATGTTAATTTGGAAATTCGGGATTTTTTTTTAACCCGCGCGAGTGATTTCATGATTTTATGAATGAAAAATACACGGGACTGCCTTTGCTAAACCTCGAAACCGGTGAATACGAGTGGTGAAGATACTTCAGCGGACTTTGACCAGCTGTACAACGGACCCGGAGATTTTCTAAAACCGAAAAGGTTGGAATGGGCTTGGCACGCCGAGAGGAATAGTTAATGAAACGGGTTCTGGCGAGCAAGCCAGACGAAATAAAAAACCGGTCAATATAGAAAGGTCACAATTACAGGGCAGGATGGACAGTGGTACGGAAGAGGAGGACTTGGGATATGAATTTAAGTGAAGGAGCAACAACGATTTGGGATTGCAGAAGATCGAAAACGATGGAGATCATCAGTGGGAAGTTATGAAAAACGCCTAAATGGCCTGCCTATTGGACAACGAACAATATTATAACAACGCCAAACGAAAAGTGTTTTGAAATTAAATTATTCAAGCAAACTAATTACGTAGAAAAAGGAAAACGAACAATACTGTACTTTTTAATATAATATATTATATAATATTTGATTCTTATGACTCGGGTCTTAGGTACCTAAAGTGTGCTTATTATTATAATCTGCGTCGCTGACAGTTTTATAATTAATGTAGGCGTGTAGAAAAAAAAAAAAAAATAATAATAATAATAAAAAACTGTAAGTGTAACACACTTTATAACGGCTTATTTCTCTGTCGTAATGAAAAACAGTGTCTGTATAATAATTATTCTTCGTTTTGTTAAAACTTAATAACGAATAAAGTGTACGCGTTCGTTAATTAAAATTAGACAAATTCTCAAGTTGATATGTAAGGAATGGTGATAATTTAATTTCGTTATAATACTGAAATTACACGCACACAGAAAATACAATGCAACAATATCAATAATTATAATGGTATTTTTGATTTCGATGTTTTAATAGATTAAAAAATAAAATAAAAAAATTAACATCCTTATCCAACTAATATAATACGTTCTTTGTTAAACTTATTACGGATATGTACTCTTACAAATACAAAAAATTACGTTGTACAAACGGATTTTTTAGAAGGGGGGGTTTTTTTTTCGTGTATTTTGCATTCCTTTGGCGTCACGGCGAAATTGATAAGCACAGATCTGAAAAATAAAAATAACAATATATGCTTTAGAATTTCACGATGTTCAAACAAAAATATTGTCGGGTAATATAATATATAGTGGCTGTCCGATATTATACAGAATTTTACATAGGAAAATTGATTGACATTGTGACCAAAACTCGTCGAATCTATTAAAAAAAAAAAAAATCCAAATATAAATGGTTGAATCTTCTTACGCGTGCTTATACAGTTTTTTCATACCCACCCCACGTCATAAAGTTTAATTTATTTTCGCTAGGTTTTTTTTTTTTTTTTTTAATGTTGTAATAAATAACACTCTACTCATATGAAATGTGCTCATTGTAAACATACAGATACAGATTGCACGATTAAAAATTATTTGACAAAAAAAACCATATATATATATTTTATATGGACAGGTATTTATTGCTCGTTTTTTACGGTATAATTAAAACCGCCGAAAAATTCGTAAAAATTTATTGGTTTGTAGAGGTGAAAAATTTGCCTGCCCTACCCGGCGTCGTGGCTAGCTGAATATTACCGAGAGGCGAATATTTTGGTGGGTCCACTTAGCCACCTCACTTTACTCAACAGCTAATAAAAAATCCCATTCCTTGATTTTTTTTTTTTTTTTTTAATTGTAAAGAACGTGAACGACTCATTCAACACCGAGTTCACAGGAAAATGTATTATTTTTTTTATTGCATATTTCGGAATATTTTGTAAATGTCGAGAATAAAATACTAATTTATATTGGTTTTACAATTAAAGGTGCCCGAAAAAAACATATATTTTTTATTATTATTTCGGAAGGAATACCGTTGTTATGTGTTTTAATAAATAAATATGCATTGCGGTTACGTACGGCGCAATAATTGATCGCGTCGCGCAAAACGTGTGCGGCCACCTCGCCGGGATAATTTTTTAACGACTATAATTATAAAAGGGCGGCGGGCAATTAAGAGAATTTTTTTTTTTTTTTTAAGGCAATTACAACGGGACTGTAGGGCGTGCAGGGCGGACCGATATGTCTCATACCTGTAGTAGGAGGCCCGTGCCCATCGAACGAACGTGAAATCCGGACTGTAATAATCGTAGGGGGGGAGGGGGGTCAACAGGAGATTCGGCTGGGGTCTCGGGGTTTTCCGGGGGGGGGGTGGGGGCGTATCGCAAAACAAAACGGTCTGTACGGGAATTATTTTTCGAACGGGTGTGTGTGAGGGATCCCTCACCCCCCCCACCCCCATCCGTGCACGTAGACCGCGAAACGCCATTCATTAATATTGTCGGCCGCGTTCAAATACTAATAATATATTACCGTCGCGAACTAATGAGTAAACCGTGCGATACCGTTAATTTAGTAGCGGTGGCGTTTTGTACGTACTCCCGGACAAACGATCTAATAGACACGCGGCGTTCGGCCCGCCGCCGCCGCCGCCCCCCCCCCGGGTACGTAACCCGCGGTGACGCGCGTGTTTTAAGACTCGGGGGACACAAAACGCCAGACGAACGCGTGCCGTTCAACGGGAACGGTAAAAAAAAAAAAAAAAAAAAACAAATTCCAGACCCGCGGTGATGGGAATTCAGGAGAAAATTCGTTCAACTTATGAAGAAAAAAAAAAAAAAAAACGGGAATAAAATCAATTACGGCCGAACTGGAACGATCGGATTCCCGCGCGTTTTTACGGGACGGCCGCGACAACATAACCGACTTGGACGATTTACGAACGATTTTAAAAATCCAGCCGCGTCTAGTAACCGCCGAATTACAACAACAACCCGGATCGAAATGACCGGAAACCGTTTTTTTTTTTTTTTTGGTTTCCCCGCGATTTTAAATCGGAAGTGTAGAAAAAAATTGAAAAATCGACGTCCTGTACACCGCCGACTAGCGTTCACCGGAAACCGGCACTGATGATGTCGACGAGTTATTCACAGACCGTAGAAATATTCACACATCGCGGCAAAACCGATAGATCCGTCGCTTAGGTTCGGTCGGGTTATCGTAAATATAAAAAAAATGTTTCGTAAGGTTTGCACAGTTTGCGAACCGCTGCTGTTTATTGATGTACACGGGAGTAATTTAGTTTTTATAATTATACCGTTAAATCACTGATGATTCCGCCGAGCCGGGTTCGGTTGAATACCCGACGTGGTTTGATGGATTTAAATCGGGAATCGTATTATATAATTATTCACGGGACTACGAGATAAATTACTCGGTTTTAAACGGACTGCAACCAAAAATTTGCACTTTAAACGCCGATAAAAATAAATTACAAACGTTGTTGTTTCCGCGTAATAAAACAAATCAAAATACTCGACAATTTCAAATTACTGTTAATAATTTGATATTCTCGTACAGCGTACAAATAAAAGGCGAAATTGTAATTATTTTGTGGAGATTTCAGGACAGTAAAAAAAAAAAAAAAAAAAAAAAAACATCAAATTGATAATAACCCCTAGATTTTCCTTTAGGTTATTGAGGAATAGTTATTTAAAAAAAAGTTATTGAAAAAAAAAAATAACAATGACTCTCTCAATGAACCAACTAAATCAAAAATTCTACAAAATTCGTCTGTGCATCACGGTTGCTTGTGTAACTATAACTAAAAAAAAATAAAAAATAAAGACTAATAAAAACACCATGAGTGAGCCATTGTTTTAAGTGGGAAATCGGGAAGGTATGATATAGAAAGGAATTCAATTTTTATCTGTGTGTGTAACGATAAATCATCTCTAATATAAAACGATTCTGAGCAAAGTTCAATTAATCATGTTTTGAAATGACGTAATTTATATATACGATTTCCATAAAAATTTACACTATTAATGCGTATAAAATAGAATTATTACATTACCCTCGAATTTTTTTCTTAAGTTTGGTAATAAAATATTATTTTATAATAATAGAAACAATTTTATCCAAATAAAACCAAAGAAAAATAAAAAAAAAACTTAAATTCCTATAAATTTGCTCGCTCTTAGAAAGGGACTAGTATTAATATTTGATGAATGTTTTAGGTATTTATGATTTTTTCTAAACTAACCTAACCTAGTTATAAAAAATAGAAAAATATAGAAATTAATAAAACTATTATTTCTGTAAACTGTCCCGTTTTTTTGTCGGGTTTTCAAAATTATTAACAAAACTGCAACGATAATCAAACAAATTACTCTAAAATACATTCAGAAAAGGCGTTGCGTTTGAAAATATGATCAGAATGTCTGGTAGAAGAGTTCTTTACGGACAGAAGAAAAAAAATAAAATAATACACACATCGTGGTAAAACCAATACATTTTTCGCTTCGCTTGGTCAGCCGAATCTAAACATGTACACATAACACGATAGTAATAAAATCAATAAAATATATTCCACTCGCAAACAAATTACACGGCGACGCGTTTGAATAATTTTCGATCAGACGAGCGGTTAGAATAATCGAACCAGCGACGTGGCTGTACAAGCGATGACAGGGCGAGCGAGCGAGCGAGCTTTTTTTTCACTCTTGACTATTCTCAAACAGTCGTGTTATTGGTGGCGTGCCACGGATTTTAGTACTGCCGGGCCTGCAGCCCAGAACACGAGAGGGCCACCTGCGTAGGAAATTCAAAACTATTAAATCCATAATTTATTTCATATTTCGATAACTCATTTTTACATCTATAAGTCGAACGATAAAGATTATGCGTGTTATATATTCGTTAAAACGCTCGATGCATATACTGGAATCATTTGATACCGTGTAATAAAAATGTCGTTACAGTGGCGTGGCTACCGTAAGGGCAACATAGGCAGTTGTCTCGGGACGTTACATTTTTTTGAGGCGCTAGCGATTGTTAAGTATTTAGTAGACAACTTTATGGTTGTAATTGAATTAATACAAACGTGCACGTGGAACAGTCAATTGCATTGATATTCGTAATAATTTATAATTTACAAACGTTGCCAAACGCAGCGGAAAACTGAAAAAGCTGATAGTATTATAACTATACTCGAAAGCATTGTCTGAATTTGATCGTCTATCATCTTTGATGACGAACCAAAAACATTGATCAATCGTTATCCTAACAACTTAAGTCAAGAGTTTATGTTCCAGATCACGGGTTTTCGCTCAACGTTACGAAATAAAATAAAATTATGTAAGGATGTTAAACAACTTGCGACATTATTAATATATAACTATATAGTTTACTTATCACAACTTTTCCTGATGTTTATACTGCATTCATAATACTCTTAACGTACCTGTTACAACGGTAACATCAGGAACATCGTTTTTGAAGTTAAAGTTAATTAAGAACTACTTGAGAAGTGTTCTTAGCCAAGAACGCCTAACAAGTCTTGCTTTGTTAAGTATAGAAGCTGAAAAAGTGCAGACATTCGATATATAAATTGATGTTTTTCCCGATGAAAAGGCAAGAAAAAACAATTTTAAATAATTTGATTTTTGTTATAATGTCATTTTTTTTTTATAATTTTATTATTATTAATGTTTTGCGAATTAAATATTTATTGTTAAGTATAAACAAAGGTTAGGTTTACTTTTTTTTATAAAAATATTTTAGATATAGTTATAAATATAAAGTATAAATTTATTACTATGTACTAGTACGATGGTAATATAAATCTATTCAATTTAAGATTAAAACGACTTTTTTGAATGTTTTAATATAATTATTTTTTTTAAAAAAAAAAAAAAACAAAATAAATCGGTCAAAAATATGATCACAACATTGTTTTAATGACGATGGTTCAAAGAGTAAACGTTTTGTTTTATATTATAGGAGTGAACAAATATTTGGTCTCGAAGCCCTTTAATGTGTAGTCTGAAATTAGTAGCAGATTATGCCGATAATAAAGCCGTTATATCAATACATAACGCCCAACAATAAATGAAGAGTCAAAATAAAATATAGGAACTTAAACCTAAATCAGTCCACACCACTTTCACACTGACGCACAGGGTCTGTCAAAACGTTTTTTTTTTTTTTTTTTTTTTTTTATAAATAATTCTCCAATCCTACACCCGGAAACGGTTAAATATTCCGTCTTGACAAAAGGCTGACCTAGAATAAACTTTTAAAAACAGAAATACTAATTCTTAACGCTCGCTCCCGTTTGTTCAAATCACTTATTTCGAATAATAACCGCACACACTTAAAAACAAAATTAATAATTTACAATTGACTTCTAAAACCTATAAGGACTTGTTTTGTTTCTAATTATACTCTCCGTAACAGAACAATTAACGACGAAGCCAAAACTTATTACAATAGATTTCATTCCAAACTTGCCACCAACCGCAATCCACATATAAAAATCTTACACGTCCAAGTCCCGCCCTGGAAATCTCCTCCGTAGGCTTAAGGGAACATAGAGATGTGACCTCCTTCGATCCTTAATTTCTGCACCTGTATAATATATCATCTGAAGTAGCACTAAGGGGTGACTTCTTCCTTCAAGCCACTATACCTTATTTGTAACATCCTCTAATTAACGCTTTTTGTGAATTTTGTATGGATTGTATATTTCTGAATACAAATTTAAAAAACCATTCTTGCCGTCGTGCAAATCATAGATGGTAAAGTGGCTATCAATCAAATGTTCTAAGTTCAGAATACACGAATTATAATATTTTCCCCTAAGAACAATGCGCCTATACTGTTTAATGCTACGATAAATTACAATTTACAATACTATTAGTAGTCAAATTTTAGTTGAAATAATGAAAATTTTATACGCATAGGCTATCCCTTGGTATGAGGGTCAACTGACCCACAGTTTTTTCTCATTATCACGTAGCATTTATGTTGACATAAATACAATTTTATTTGAACAACTAATTTTTTTGTAAATTGTACACAGGCCTCTCGAAATCTTTATAATACTTACCTTTATAAATTCTAATCGCCTGCTTTACTTTCACATTATTTTGTATTTTTGGTACACTTAATAATGTAAAAATAAGTGTTTTGTACCGAGGTGTGGCCAAACAATAATAAACTATTAAAGGCTGCGTCCACCATAAGTAAATACATAATTAAAAACTTAATTCGTTCTATTCACATTCACTATTTGGTAATTTTTACTTAAAATATAATCCTTTTAAAGGACCGATTAAAAATGCAGAAGAATCGGCAAATGAAAATACCTACTCCGATTCGAGTTCTTCGTCATTGAAAAATTCTATTGGCTAAGAGGAATAATCATAAGAATTATTTTCTACAATTTATTTTGCAGGTTATTTAGAGAATTTTAATCGTTGAGATAAATTTGTACGCATAGTTTGTGATCCGACTAAAAACAATTAATATCATCTAAACAATCCATCGTAAGTATAAATACTCCATAAAATGTTCGACAACATTGAATGGACGCAAGGTCTCATAATTCTATTAGATAAACTTTTAGACGTTGTTGCAGTCTGTTTTAATGTATTTCAAAAATGATATCCAAACTTCAAGTGCGGAAAACAATTATACTACAATTGAAGGAAAATGCTCTACCAAAAATCTTCGGAAAATATCTTCATCTCCAGATGTCAACTTGCCATTAACATTATATTTATATTATTGAATTGCTATTTCGAAGAAAATGATTCAAACAATGCAAAGTAGAAAATATGATGAACAGAGAACGAATTATACAGAGTACGGACAAATTACGTGATACGATACCTCTTTTTTTATTATATACTATTTTATTGTCAATTGTCATATATGTGTATTGTATAAATCGCTATTATAATATCAGTTAGTATTCGAATTTGTTCAATACTATAATTTGATTAATTGTATAAAATACTTACCTATTTTAAGCGAATTTATTGTAGGTATTGATTGTACATTCCTGGCGGGCGCGGATTCAGGATTAATAATTTGGGGGATCGAATATCACTGTAGATCATCAGTGGTTATGTTGACAATTGTTGTCGTTGTTGTTAGGATAATGATGATCAAGACGAAATTTGCCTAGATATTATTTATACGAATTGAACAAATTGAAAATATTACGTGCAGACTGTTGGTTTCCTAAATCATCGTTATTTTGTAGCCCATTTTTAGTTACCTACAGTAAACTTAAATAAATTATTTACATTTTTTGATGTTATAAACAAACAATAGAAAGTTTTATAAATATTGGTAACTCGCGATTTTCTTTTACTGCTTACAAAATATTTATTATATTACTTTTCGTACATTTTAACTAAATTGTATTATAATTAATAATTTATGATGAATTCCAATCAAATGTGCAACTTAACGTTAGCGTGATTTATTATTTATCGTGGTTTTCAAATTGCAAATGGTAGTTTTATTTTATTTTTGGAGAAATGTTGAATCACTTTTTCAATATCGATGTCTATGCGCCTATGAACGTTCGATAAACATACTTTAGGCAAACGATAAACAAATCACCGTAAGAATGTCTATACACCGAGGACAACTGTTCGTCTATATAAAACTATATGTACTTGAGGGCGTTTAAAAAATTATGAACAAAACGTTTTTAAAATAAAAAAAATCCAAATTTTAGATATGCAAATAAAATATATACATGCTGAATCTAATATAATACACGTAGACTGCAAACGAGATAGACGCACTCGTGTTTAAAAAATCACTGTGTTCGCAGATTCACAAGTACTGAGATTAATGATCTCTTGTTCTCTTCGTTATAAAAAATTGTATCACACAGTGGTATCAAAATTGGTTTTTAAATATCCTTATTGTGCCTGTAGGGTAGAAAACCTTACAAACTGGACGTGCCCTTTACCACTATAGTTTTTCTATTAAGTAACGAAGGGCGAACCTAAAATTTCCTTTTAATTTTTTTATTTTTTTATTAAATTTAAAACCACGCATGCTGCTGCTGCTGCTGCTATAATGTCGACATGGGTCACTATGATGTCAACAACTGATTAATATTTGTAATTTGGTGTGGACATAGATGCTAATTATAACATTTATTACACGTAACATATATTTTGTTATATGTTACATTGTTACGTGTTATATATTGTTAAAAAACAATGTTACATAGGTGTGGACGGATTTTTATGTTGTCCTGTTATACTTATAACAATCAATTATCAGTGTCGCATTTAGACATTTTGCGCCCCGGTGCATAACAAAATTGGCGCCCCTTAAGGAGTCTACCCACGCGAAATATGAGAGATAGATCCTCGTGAAACTTTGAGGTTTTAAGCAAAAAAAAGAATATTTGTTTTACAATAACGTGTGCATTTTTTTTAAAAATATTATATAATAATTTTTATAAAACACCTCCCCTACACCTCCGCTGAGATACAATCGAGTGTATGCCACTTGAGCCCTGCTTATAATTCCTCGTATAAGTTGTTTTTTTTTTTTTTTTATTTACTTATTTAGGTACTTCGTGGATCATATTAATATATTATTAATATCAACAAAATAAAAATCAATTTTATAAAATTTTATAAACTATGCGAATAAATATAATATATTTTTTTTTTAAATATACGTACGTATATTTATAAATAATTTTAATAATAACAATATAATATAATATTTGTATAGGTACCTACATTTTTTTTTTCTATTCCATAGTGTTGCAAATTCACGAATAACATAATCAAATTCAATGTCAGCGGTTTTATTGGATTTTATGTTCATAATAGTTAAATCATTGAGTCTTTTTTCTAAGGTACAAGACCTCAGGTCAATATTCAAAACACTTTTTAAACGTGATAATGATCGTTCCGTCGAGAAATTACTAACAGGAATTACATAATAACATTCTGAGAGTTACATCTATATAAGATTACATACCTATTAAATCATTTTTTCTCAAAAAATTACACATAACCTGAATAGTTTCAGGAGCCTTGTCACCGATACTTAATAAGGGGCTCCTAAAATTAACACATTCATTAGTAAATTTAAGTGCTGAGATCGTCTTTGTATTCGTTTTGAAATATTTCAGCATTATTTTGGACTTTAATTGACGTCATCTCTGTTAATTTGAAGGAAAAAAAAGTTGTAATTTTTAAATAGCTTTTCATATTTTTCATTTATTTTTTCTAGTTGTGACCACAGTTGATAACAAGTATAACAAAATAAGTCCTTTAAAATCGGAGTATTCAACTGTTGTTTCTTTAGATGATCCATCTAAAAATTCATCAAAGAATTGTTTTCTTATTTTTGATCGTTTGGTACAGGATTGAAGTTGCTTAGTTTAACTTTTTTCAATTGCACATTGTTTAAATTACTCATAATTTTTATCGGAGCGTAAATGAATGATATATGTTATTAATGATTTATACAATTCACATACATCACCCAAATCGATATTGACAGATTGTAATTTCTTGCTCGTTTGGTGGAATCGGTGTAATATATGGCCCCCAGAATATAGATAGGAATTCAGGTTCTTAATTATTTAACTTGTTTGAATTCCCCTAGGTTCATTTCATGTATGTGTTTTCTCAATGTCATCGGTTTTTATTAAATTTAATTCATCCATGTTTAAAGACCAGTTATTGTTTTAGAGATTGGCAAGCGTCATCTCAGGCAGATCATCTTGTTCGGGATGTCCTTTAACAGATGTGTTTAGAACTTCCCAGCGGTGAGTAGAAGCTGTGAAAAACGTGTAAACATTTTGAAGTAAATCGAAGAATAAAACGGCTTGAGTACAACAATCAACTGCATTGGTTTGCACCAAGTTAAGGGAATGAGTAGAGGGTAGGTACACATTTTGCAAAGGGATTGATTATTTTAATTTTTGCTTGCAGTCTAGCATAAATTCCAAACATATTGCTGACGTTGTAATAGAATTGGCCTCGAAGATAATCAATATTCACTCACAATATTCGTAATTAGTGCATACGTCATACTCAGTTAATGTTGTTTTCAATTTTCGTACTGTATTTAAATTTGAGAACTTACAAACTAAAATTTGATTCGATTATTACATAAAATATCATGTTACTCAAATGAGGTTTTCGGCGATAAAATAAATATCTAAGTACTCGCAATGTAGAACTAAAGAACATTAAATCGCATTTACATTCGTTTTTATGTTGATCCAACGATTATATTTGATAAGGATTTTTTTTTTTTTTAAACTGTGAGCCACTGTGACTTTACAATTACATTATTCTCTGTTTGGTAGAGTATTGGGAGAGTGCAAAAGTATCGAATTGCGAAAGTCACACACAGCACATAATTGTCATCACCGAACAGAGTTGAATTTTTTTTTTTTCGTGTCAGGCATCATATATTTAAAATTAAAATAAACATGTAATTTATAAAACAAAACTAAATCAATAATATCAAATAAGTAAAATATGAATAATAATAACAATACTCTCATGTAATCGTAAAAAGTATTGCATATTAATTATATTTTTTCTTTTGTCCAGTATACGGCTGTATTTACCGCCTTCTCGTTGCTTATCATAAGATCCTCTTGTGTACACGGGCTTGGCCCTCGTGGGCAGACAAGTAGGCGTGACGTTGTCTGCTCTTGTCCACATATGCAAGTTATGTCTTGATCTCCGTATACCCATTTTCTCGTATTTTCTTTTGTCCGTCAGAGTTGAATTATATACTTGTTTGTTTTATCTAACTATATCAATAATAATTGGACGTTTTAAAAACGTCTAGATATAGATAGTAGGCAGTTATCTAATTTATAACTGTATAACTGTAATACAAATTTTCGGTACCTATACGAGATGAATATATGTTATACTTTCATTTATATTATTTTGTTTCGGATTCGGCATATCTATGCGGCGAGCCCGAATTTTGTCGCAGATGAGGTTAGCGTACGATTAATAATACTAATTAGTCGCTAGACAAGAGCAACTACTGAATTCATCCCGTAACACTACCACTACCACCAGTAATGTATTACTAAAATATCTCTACTGTAATGTGTATGCTTGTTTTTGATTAAGTAGTTTAGGTACCTAGGCAAATAGTTAGAATCCCGGCTGCTACGATTGAGAATAATTTTGTGTTGCATATTTGTTTGATGTTGAAATTACATTGATAAATATGTAATATCTTATACTGTTATTATTTGGTATTGATTCCAATTACAATTCGGTCCACATCAATAAATTTATGTAAATAATAACAAATTTCGTTCAAACTATATTTTATTTTATATATCGAGGTAAAATATGGGTGAATATTTTTTATTTTTTCGTCTTCTTGAAAATGATGAAAACGATGTGTAACGGTAAGTTTCGCTTTGCATTAAATTTATCGTCTATAGTCATTTATATTATATAGATACGTATTTAAAAATAAAAAAAGTACTTTTGAAAATTTAATATTTCGGTATTAAATTGCAGGTGAGTGGGTACCGCCTATACATAATTGGATATAACCAGTTGAGTCGAAGAATTGGTTTTCGTGTTGACCATACCTATAGTTTAAAGCAGTATTTTTTATAGAACAGCTCTATTCGTCATTGCTATTACTAATTATATTTAGCTGTATTGATTTTAGTCAAACACACTAAAAACTGCAGCTATAATTTTCATAGACGAATGAACCGAAATAGTTTAGTCAATCTATCTGAATACAACGATCGATGTATTAACATTGTTTATATTTGTTTTATCTAAACAAAATCGTTGCAATTAAGTTTATGACAGTTTCCGCGACTGATTCAATATGCAGCTCTCGTAACTAGTACGGTTTAGCGTTGATTAGATTATTTGTCTAAGTTACAATAACCAATATGTTTATTCAAGCATTTTTACCACGAATGCGGGTGTGAGTATAGAATACATTTCAATGTAAAATAAATAATAATACATTTACACAAATCGAATTGATACGATATATCAATTTACTGTATTTATTGCTCTGAGCTAAATCTCTGACTTTTTTTTTTTTTTTTTGGTGATTTTAGCATCTAAACCGTCTTTTAGCCGATGCCTTTTTATTAACAGATGCTAATATACATGTCTCCATAAATGTGTTAATGAAAACAATTAATTTAAAATTTCATTTTTTTTGCAATATTTTTGTTCCTACCTACCTTATATTATTATAAGTGAGAAGTTTTTTTTTCAGTGTTTTTCTACGCTTCCAGTCATCGTTCACCGCAACTATATCGAGAACGATCTACCGAGGCGATAAAAATATTCAACTGTATATTTGGATGTACCTTTTTGTATCAAGTTTAAAGACTACACTATACCTTATTGTTAAAATATTAAAATATAGTACAATACGTAATATTAATATTAATAATTTGTCGTATGTCCAAATGTACAACATGAACTTCTCTGATTTTTTTTTTTTTTTTTTTTATTATTATATTTAATAATCAGTATAAAAATAATATTTAAATAGGCAGTTTACACAATTCAGTAATTTTTAATTAAAATACAGTTTTACATTATTTCTGTAATGTGCTTTTTCCCTATCTCTAGTGTTGTGAATTGTTAAATAATATAATTTAAAACTATTTTTTAATAAATCTTTAAACCGTTATTGTTATTATTATTTTATTATTTTTTTTTTCCGTACGCGCTCGCGTAACATAAATCCGGTTCGTCTGTCGTTTACTTTTATACCGGAAAATCCCCGAATAAAATATTATACAATAATAAATATATTATTACGTACAGCTAAGCATTTGAATTGGCTACGTTCCAATAAGTGTGTATAGCTACAAAAAAAAAAAAAAAATGTAAAAAAAAATTAAAATAATAATAATTCGCGCACGTGTGTGTCGTAAAAAAATATTATAAAGCCTGAATAACGAACGGCCGTCGACGCCGCTGCCGTGTCGTCAAAGAAAGAGATCGGTGTAACCTAAAAAAAAATCGCATCTCCCCCCCCCCCCAGTAAAACTACACAAAAAAAATATTCACTCACCTTCCCCCCCTAATTCTACGGTCCATCGAATCATGTGTTATGAACGTTTAAAAAACGGCACAGATTTCTCCGCCAGCCCCTTAAGAACAATTTTTATAATACATTTTACCGGATTCAAATATAGGTACTTGTAGTCGTAAAACAGCTGCGATGATTTTATTTTCAAGTACACCCTTAAAATACCAAAAGCATAAAAAAAGAAATACAAAAAAAAAAATATATTATTTTTCTACGCAGTTAAGTGGATTATACTTTCGCACTCGGTAATACGAACTCATATTTCAAAACATTTTTAGCTATTCGTATCCGTTTGAAATGTACGGGCATTTTTTATTGGTTTTTATTACGTTTACCGTTCTACAAAAATATGGAGCTATTAGTGATGTGACGTAAATCCGGATTATCCGAATATCCAATAAATCCGGATTTTAGAATTTCGTAATCCGACATTTACTGTTAATCCGGATTTATTTCTGAATCCAAATTTCGCCTTTTAAAATTGTGATTTCATATTTTTTAATCAATTTCTCATTAATGAGTTATTACTATATTGTTGTTAATAGCATTAAATTTGTGAAACATTACATACGTTATTACAATTAAAAACCTATCACGAATAGAGATTTATTTAAAAAAAAAAAAAACACTTACAAGAAATATAGTTTAACATATTACACTGTAATTTATATAATAGCGCAAACGATGTTTGACTCATCAAAATTGTTTATGGTAGCACGCCTTAAAATTGAATAATGATTTTACAATTGGAAAAAAAAAAACAGAAATCCGTACGGACAAACCAAAATTTTGGATTTTAAAATTGGAAATTGTAAATGTTCGGGGATATCGGAATCGAAAAATCTGTAATTTTCTCTATCGCTATTAGCTAGGATACGATGATTTATAAAAAAAAATTGTCTCCATAAGCGTTTAAAGTTTAAATTGAATAATGATTTAATGAATTAAAAAAAAAAAAAAAAAAAAAACCGGAAATCCGTACGGACAAACCTAAATTTCGGATTTTAAAATCAGAAATAATAATAGTGTAAAATCCAACACTCGGAAATGGTAAACGTTCGGGGATATCGGAATCGATAAATCGCCGGCTACTCGAACTCCGGCAAACCCGTAATATTCCGCATGGCTAGGGACGACGATTCGTAAAAACTAAAAAAAAAAAAAACAAAAACTCGTCCCCATAAGTGTTTAATGTTGAAATTTCGACGGATATCGTAAAAAGCACGTTATCGCGTTACCAATCGGCCGGTGAGGGAAGATTTAAAAGAAAAAAACAAAAAACCTTTCGATTAAACAACACATAAACGTAGCGTCATTTTACACGGATAATAATATCTATTTATAATATACCTAAGCGGGCACCGTACACGCGATAAGACAAACTGCGCGCGTTTCTTTGACACGAGTCCTCTAATCTCCCCCGGGGATTACGTGTCCCCGAGCATTAAACACGCCGTATTATTATTATTATTATTATTATTATTATACTATATTAAATTATTACGTATTATAAAACGAATCCCGAGACCGTTCGCGTCTCCGGGAACGTAAGCCAAGTGAAATACGTCGTTAGTCATATTGTTATAGTCGTACGGTGCTACGATATACAGGACGCGGCAGAGCCGACTGACGAGTTTCGATGGACTATAAAAAAAAAAAAACGAACGGTAAAACTTAGAAAAAAGGTTTTTTTTTTTTTTTTATATATAAATCAGTATTCAATACCGTTATTAAAAATTATTTTTTTTTAAAATTATACCTCCAGTATGGCGGCCGTCAGCATTGATACACTGTCGTAGGCGATCCAGTGACGGTCCTGTTCTCGTTCTCAAAAAAGTAGGGACCGATCATCCCGAATTGGGACACACCACACCACAACGTCACTCTAGGACAGTGGAGTGGTCTTTCATGGAGCTGCCGTGGGTTATTTTGTAGCCCAGTATCGTACATTTTGTTTATTTACAAATCCGGGAAGATGAAAATGGGCCACATCGCTACAGAAAAAAGTTGATATCGGAGGAATTTGCAGAAGAATTTGCTGACAGTGATTTTTACGGTTGCCGTAATCAGTAGCATTTAACTCTTGGACAAACATTAATTTATAGGGATGGAACGATAAATCTTCGTGAAGAATTCTCCTCAAAGAACGGTCCGAGATTCCCAAAGCCACAGCGTGTTTCCGGGCTGACCGTCTTGGTGACAACTCGATTGACTCTCTAATCAACTGCACATTTTCGGGGATTCTTACCGTTCTGGGTGCTCCGTGTCCAAGTCTACTTTGGGTACTTCCAGTTTCGTCCAAATGCCGTATCCACAATTCGATAGTGTCAGCAGAACGAACAGATTCAGCACGTGGAATGCCGAAGAGTATACGAAAAGCCCTTTGTGTAGCGATCACAGAGTGATTATTTCCGTAATACGCACGCACGACGAAACCACGATGTACGAGGTGTGACTAATAAATAACGAGATTTTCTCTGTAAAAACTTTTTATTTATATTTTTTAATGGTTTAACATTTTTCCCCTTCTATATACTCCCCTCCATGTTTGACACATCGCTCCATTCTAATTTTCCATTGGTTGAAACAGTGTTGGAAATCCTTTTCTTGCAATGTCTTTAACACCTCTGTCGCTTTTGTTTTTACAGCTTCAACTGACTCAAAATGTCTGCCCTTTAACGCACTTTTTAATTTTGGAAAAAGCCAAAAGTCGCATGGAGCGAGATCTGGCGAATATGGGTGGTGTTGAAGCACTGGAGTTCGATTTTTAGCTAGAAATCGCTTTACAGATAAGGCACTGTGAGCCGGCGCATTGTCTTGATGCAAGATCCAAGAGTCATTTTCCGACAACTCAGGCCGCTTTCTTCTTACTCGTTCTCTGAGTGTTGTCAATACTTGAAGGTAATAATGTTGATTCACAGTTTGTCTCTGAGGTACCCATTCTGTCATTATTACACCCTTAATATCGAAAAATACGACCAACATGGACGACCCACCCGTTGATTGTCTTCAACTTCTTCACGACCCTCACGAAATCGTTTGTGCCACTCAAAAACACGTGGTCGTGATAGGACACTATCTCCATATACTTCAGTTAATAAATTAAAACTTTCGGTCGCAGATTTTCCAAGTTTCACTAAAAATTTTAAATTAATACGTTGTTCAATTTTTTCGTCCGGCATGATTTCGACATTCAACACGTAAGAGGTCAATTTAAACGACGCTTACACATAGACTACAAAACGGAAACTGACTAAACTGGTATTGTTCGATGCAGTGATATTCATAGATTACAAATATACTACCATTATACCCTTATCTACTCATGGCTTATCGCTAAGTAGATAGTCTCGTTATTTAATAGCCACACCTCGTACAACACCTGTCCAGACCATGATTACGAATGAAAACGGCATTACCGTAAAATTCAAAATATACCACTTCTTAAGGTCTGCTCTTATCTTATCATAGGCTATTTTATTTTTTATAATATTCGTGTAGCAACTAGAATAAGATAAGACAATAGGATAATTAGATTTAAAATACGAAATAAAAAAAAATGTATATTATTTTTTTATTTTTTGTAAATATTAGCTCGTAGAATCATTATATTTAATAAACGATATTTTTTACCTCCTTATACTCGTCAAACGGTTCTGCCGCGCCCTGTAGTATAACGGTAATCGTATATACTACCTGCCCGGTGTCCGGATGCGAAACTGGTTCCGAGAGTATAACGGTTCCTTTATTTTCTTTTTCGCTTTAAGGAACGCGGTTCCTAACCTTTTTTTTTTTTGATAAAACATAACAAAAAGAACCACGTGTAACGAAACGCCTTGTGTGCGGGGAAAAACGTCTAAGATAAAAAAAAAAAAAAAAAAAAAAAGAACGTTTTAAAATTCAAAATTTACTTGTTAAACGGAAACCCGCCCCGCCTCGCCCGCTGGACAAATTACGCATAACGTTAGTCGATAATAGCGAATGATTTTTCCTATTATTCCGTACCGGTGTGTTTAAAACAATTTGTTTTTTTTATTATTTCTGTGTTACATTGGCGGTCTTCTGCAATCGTTTCCATACTTCCCACCCGGAAGCTATCGTCATACTCCACATCCACGACCAGTGGCATTCGTTCGCGGACCACTGTCCGAATACGTTTTTTTTTTTAAACGTTTTTATTTATTTTTGTTTTTATTTTCCCAAGGAACAAGGAACGGAACGACTGGACTAGAGAAACGCCACGTGCACGTTATTATATAATACTACACCGAGACTGGGCCGACATAGTTGGAATCGTTCGCCGCAGCGATGCGCGTCCAAAAACGACGGCGGGAGTCGCGGTGGAGTAAAATAGTCGAAAATATACGGAATCGGGTGCCGATTTCTACTTATCCGGACGGTTCGCGAAACGTCTGCGTAATATTAACAAACGAATTCCCGGTTATAGTATAAATATATAAATATATATAAAACGTAAAAAAAAAAAAAAAAAAAATAACGACCCGCCGACGCTCGCGTGAAATAAAATAATTAGTTTTTAAAAGTTATGCGCGCGTAAAACTACACTATAAGTACCTACTGCAACTGCTACGGGGTGGGAACCGAGAAAACTTAAAATGTTCGGCGGAAGACGCACTAAGAACAATGATTCTTGTTTTAATGAAAAACAACACGCTTATTCCTACGTAGTAGTAGTAGTAGTAGTAGTAGTAGTAGTAGTAGTTTTATATTCATAAAACTATTTTAAACATCGTCATAAGAGATCGTGCTCATTAATGTTCATAAACCGGGATTACGAAATTACAATTAAACGACGCGATGACTCGGCTATATCTATATAGAATTAGTATTTTAGTATTGCTAAACATATTTTCAACGTAGAAAAAAAAAAAAAAAAAACTCGAAAACTTATATATATATATATATTTTATTTTGTACAGACAGAAACGTATTAAAATAGTTGATAAAGTTTTCAAGTTATTCGTATTGTTGTTGTGGGCCTGTTGGTGTGTATACCGCTCCACTCCGGCTTATGTAATCAAGCTGTATTTCGCATTAAAAAAAAATAAAAAAAAAATTTATTTACAAGGCTATAGATACTTAATTTATTAAAAAATTAAATAGCGAATATGCCGTTAAAAAAAACATGATATAACTACGTGAGAATACAATTTCGTTTGAACCGGTACTCTCGGGTAATTTATTATGCGTACACCCAATATGAAATCATAAAACCCGAGGAGAATACATTTTTTATTTCTTCTAAATAAAATAATATTACGATCGAATTGAACATGTTGGATACACGTATTAGCAAATTATAGTCGTGGCATAAACGGATATTTCACGGGTCTATCCGTACAATTTGTCGTTTTTGTGTAGTGCCCTCGCATTCGTCTAATTATTTGGCTTTTGTAAATATTATAATATAAATATTTATGCACGAAATATTATTTGAAAAGTTACCTCAGATCTCGGCTGATTATTGTAACATTGTTTGGATATAGCTATACGCAATCGTTAAACGTACAGTTTTACATTAGCGGCTACACACAATATGCCTCGAGAACATAATATTATATCTTGTATATTGTAATAACATGATAAAGTTCAACGTTTGCTTGTACGTGTTTACTGTTTATGTGTGCGAATCCATAGCGTTTGTGATATTTTTTTTTTTTTTTTAATTTCTAAATAGGTTTAGAATTAACGTGTTTTTAGACTATATTTTATATAATTTTTTCGGGCAAGTTGAATATTTATTCATTTCATCACCGTGTACATCTGAACATAAAATATACTAATACGATACGCAGTGAACATCTGTATATGCGACTACTATAATAATTATATCGGAGCTAATTTATGTACAAAATATGTTCTACGGGGGAGGTGTTCAAAATCATAACTTTCACCCTGTTAAGATTTTACCCGTGACCCTTCCACAGTACGCATGTGTTGGACGTTTGTATTAATTATACAACATTAATGTATTCTTAAACAACAATGTAACACCAGCTAGAATCCACTTCTTTTGTTCGTTTACTGGCATTACCGGGTAGGTTAGGTATTTTTATTTAAAAAACTAAAACCAAAATTAACGGGGGGGGGGAGAGGAACGAATGTTGTATTTACTCGAATTTTTGTACAAATTGAATATTATTTTTTTTTGCCTTTTAACGACCACGGTTAATAAATGATAATAGTTGTCCACTAATCAAATGCCCGATACTCGTTTAAGTCGAAGTGAAACGACCGTCTATAGGTTATTTATAATGGTAAAGCAGCTGACAAAAACGTTGGCACTTACGGTAGTTCGGTTTTATGAATGGAAATATGTTCGACTTCATAAACAGGTTTATTTCGCTTCGGCTGGAGCCCGTTGTAATTTTATCGAATAATTTACGAAAACAATATCGTTTGCAATCTGTACAGATTTGTCAAAAGCCAACGGTTTAATCAATTAATAATAATAATAATACAAAAAAATGTTAATATGAAAAATATATTTTAACCGGTGTAAAATACCGGTGTTTATATAAACTCATACATTTTTTTATATTTTTAAATATGAAACAAAAGAAGTGCCACAATTTTTGAGGAAATTTTCACGGTGCCCTAAACGGTAATTATAGTAACTATAAGCTTCCATCGTCAGTAGTGCAAATTGGTATTTATTCTCGGGCGGGGTCATACATAAGTTTACATAAAACATTTTCAAAAATGTACATTGTACAATAATATATCGTTTGAAATTTGACTTTCAAAAATGCGATTTTGGTGTAGGGGTCACAACCACCCAAAACCACACCCTAGATCGCGGTACTATCCTGTCGTACTCTGTATAGTATCACTATATTATGTATGTAGCAATCCTGTGTGTAAACCGTTTTAATCGTAATGATATTTCGAAATTCAGTTGTCGTAATACAAACGACGATAGTAGTGTACCTACGGGCAAATAAATGACGAGGCGGAAATGAATAAAAACGAAATTCGAAAAACGTTAAGTAAATTATTATACTTATACTATGTGTATACCCATACCAACCGAAAGAAACATCAGCCTAAGGTGGTTGTATATTCATCGTTTTGATAATAAAAAAAAAACTATATTAATTATTTACAGTATTACGTATTACGTATTATTATTATTATACTATAAGATAATAACTTTTAAGTTATGAATATATTATTTAGCGAAAAGTTTAAACGCGAACAATCACGGAAGACATTGAAGCCGCAAAAAAGAAAAAAAAAAAAAACTTATACGTGGATTTCAACAAGTTTATTTGAAAACTCCCTATTGTGTTTAATACAAGTTTTGTAAACACGATCGTTGGCAGTGTTTTCAAATCGATCGCGTTCGTGAAATATAATTGGAGATTTTATACAAACGTTAGTATTGGATAAATTTGAATTACCTCGCCAACCCTGCACTAAAAAATTTCTCGATCCGGGGCCCGTCTATAAACCGAGCAGATTATTTCGTTCCGGGCCTATTATGGTGAAAAATAAATACAGTGTACCGCTGAAGTACGAGAATATAAAAAGGTATTTCGCACGACGACTTTCCGTTAATTACGAAACGGCCGCGGACTATTGCGTTTAATTCAATACCCGACGTCAATTTGACGTGGGATTGGTCTTCTCATAAAGCTCGTATTGTAGAAAACAAAAACGAAAGAAAAAAAATAACAACTGTTGCTTCTATTGAACGACTACGTTGGAGAAACCTTTGGACCGGGCAGATCAAATGGGCGAAAAATACGTTCGCTGGGCAATCAATACGAAGCAACACTCGCCGAACTGCCGAAAACAAACAACACCGTCCCGTCCAACTGACGTTGCGGTTAATTAAAAACGAACAATGTTCGACCGAAATAAAAACCGGCATCAGTTGCTGTTAAACACAGCCGGCCAAGGACAATATAATAATAAACGATAAAAACCAAGTTGATAAAAAAAACATATCAACGAAGTTGCTATAGTTCAGTGGTTCCCAACCTATGGTCCGCGGACCGCCGGTGGTCCGCAAGACAATGTATGGGGTGGTCTACGAGCCATACCCGCTAAATTTAATAATATTTCATTTTTCCTCTGGGGCGTGACACGAATACCGACAATCGTGTATAGCACGTCGTTTATTTATAAATTTAAATTACATAATGCCACTTATGTTATTATTTAAACCGACAATCAAATCTTGTTTGTACAGCATGATTAGAATGTATCGGTAGAATACAATAGACCGTGTGTTGTGTTTCCAACAAGGATTTTCCGGGCTGCTCTACATTCGATATAAACTAAGACATCAGTTGGACGCCATTAAAGACATGCGTGTAGATTTGAGCAGTATTCCCCCAAGAATATCATTGTTAGTAAAGGAAATGTAAGCCCATAAATCGAATTAAATTGTTTTTATAATTGCGATTTACCTTTAATAAATATAATTGTAAATTGTAAATAAATATTAAACTTTTACTTAAAATTCATCAATTATAAACAATATTATAAGCCCGCTTTAAGGAATTTCATTGGTTTTTATTTATTCATAATCTAAATTCTTCTATAATGGTGGGAAAAAAATTGATTCTTGTTTATAAGAAATATAAGGTCTAAAGTTGTGGTGGTCCGTGACGTATCTAAAGTTCTCTGAGTGGTCCGTAGTGTCGAAAAGGTTGGGAACCACTGTTATAGTTGCTTAGAAACTACAAACGCGCCAGTTCATTTGTATTACAATTCAAATCGTACGAACTTAACGTAAGATATTTGATTTTTAAAATTTCGTTACGCATACTAAGACGCGTGTTTTCAATTTTTTTTTTTCTGTCCGTAAATAGCTTTATCGCCGAACGACTTGCTCCGATTTTCAAGTGCAGCGTTTTTTCCCAAAGCATATTGGGATCTCAGATGATGCATTAGTAGATAGCTGATTTTTTAATTGATTTCCGTTGTAGTTACCTAAAAAATCTGGAAAATCCGGAGAAAAACGGACAAATTTTTACTTATGGTTTCGTCGTTATTTTCGATTTTTTTTTTCTTTCTTTTTGTTGGTACTCTGTTAAAAATAATCGTAGGCGTTTGAAATTTGCACAGAACATTCATATAACATCTTTCTAGGGTTGAACACACTTTCAAAATATTCTGATTATTTTTAAACGTTATTATATATTGTTATTGTTATAGACCGTTTCAAGTATTCATCGGATTAATTGTATAAAACTAATTTGGCCGAACGGGCATGTTGTACGCAAATTTTATACAAGATTCATTATAAGTTGTACTTAATGATAAAATAAGAAAAAATGTTTAGTGTATTTTTAATTATTTTTTTTATTTTTTTTTTTGTCAAATTTGAACGAAATTCATTAAAAATGTACGGCATTTGAAAACACGATTGCCATTAATATACTTTGCTTAGAATCGTTTTCTGTTAGCATTAGTTTATCGTTGCTTACATACATAAATTGAATTACCTTCTATGTCCGATACCTTTTGAACTTGTCACGTACAACAGCGGCCCACCACGACGGTGCGCAGTATGCGTCTCCGTCTCTTTTGCATTATTATTATTAGTCATAGTAGTAGTAGTAGTAGTAGTTGTGAACGATATTTTTTTTTAATTTTGTTTTTTTTTCTTTAACAACACTATATACAATTGTTTTATGTTATTTTTTAGCCAGGGAAACGTCGTACGGGTAAACGTCTTACGGGGATGTGACCCGTTACCCGATATAATATTACTGCTGGTATATGTATAAAAGTTTCCTTCGTGAATGTTTAATCAACCCATTCATAGTTATGTATCACGAAACAAATAAAAGTCACGGTGCATTTGGAAATGTTCAATTCTCCGTACGAATAGCGGCGCACACGCGCTCCGCCAAATATGCGGGCAGTAAAATGGTATTTTTCGAGATTTTTGCGACACGGGTCAAATTAAATATAAAAGCCGTTATATATTGAACGGATTTTTTTTAGAAATTTCCTCGTTTCGTTTTTTTATTTTTTTATATATAAACGCGTCTACCTGTTTATAATATAGTACTGAGCAGAAGTTTGATCGATCCGCAATCCGGATTGAAAAATATTATGAACGTATTAGAAGGGGGACGTTCACTATACAGTCGTCAGTTGTACGATAAAATTATCAATAAAAAATTCGTTCGGGTTTTACACAGTCTCTGGAATGAACGGCAACAATACAAATAGGATTAAATACAATGGGTATAATTATATTCTTAGATAATATAATATATTATATTAAGTTACAAAACATCCGCTACAAAACCTTCGTTGGATCCCTTTGTCTCGTTTAGCCACTCTTTACCACCGACTGGTCTACTTCTTTTGAATTCACATTTCACTTTATTGTCGGCAAAGATATTTTATATTTTTCTTATCCACTAAGGATACTCGTTTGTTGTTACAGCTAATAACCGGACTAGTGATGGGAAACATCCGGATTTTTGGATTTTCGGAATTTCGAATTCAAAAATCTAAAGTTTTGTATTTTAAATTCCAAAATCCAAAATTTGGCTTGGACCGTACGGATATCTGTAAAAAAAAAAAAAAAAAAAACCATAAAATCAATTTCATAGGTAATTTGTATTACATTATATAATGAGTTAAAT
Organism: Tuberolachnus salignus; assembly: GCA_956483605.1. Taxonomy (NCBI): domain Eukaryota; kingdom Metazoa; phylum Arthropoda; class Insecta; order Hemiptera; family Aphididae; genus Tuberolachnus; species Tuberolachnus salignus. The sequence goes on from OY101437.1 coordinate 16,490,699, forward strand.
TGTTATAACGTTTTTTTTTTTATGTTTTACACATTTAACGCTATTGACAATACGATTATAATAATAGTTTTATGAGAAATCAGTTTTATAAAGAATATAAAATCACAATTTTAAAAATCGAAATTTGCATTCGGATATAAGTCCGGATTTACAATAAATGTCGTATTACAAAATCCCTATATCCGTATTCATTCCGATTTTCGGATAATCCGGATTTATGTCGCATCACTACTGCAAACACGCATTACGTATGCCACTGTATATTATAATATTATCAAACGAATTTGTCGACAATTGTATATACGTACGACACTTTTCGGTGAATTTCTTGACGTTTACTAATTATTATTACACATTTCTTATTGAAACATTTTAAATAATGTTTTTTTTTCGAACAATGAATTCACTAAGGTGTATTTGCGCCCTTGGTGGTTTACGTTTGAAGTAACCGATCTCGTAACGTCTTGTCGTACAATTTATACGACGCGAATCAACAGGTATATCGGCCCCGAGTCTATTTGGCGGACTGATTTTACAAAAAAAATATATATATATATATATACCATTTGGTAAATCATATTTTCGCAAACAAATTATTCACGTTGATCATAATTTGCGTCTCCGTCTCTCGATTTATTTCGTTTCAATAAAATATCGGTTCGGCGGCCGACCGTAAGATTTTTTTTTTTTTTTTTAAACGATGACTCGGGCAAGTTTATAGGGCGGCCGGTCCGCCCACGCGGCACCTCCTCTGGTTTCGCCTCCATCCCATCACCGTAAAAATTGTTATATAGGTTACATATTATACGCGTATATACAGGGTGTACTTGAAACAAATGGCCAACAAACTCTGCGGCACGGTGCCTTCTATACGTGGCCATTAGAATAGCGTTTTCAATTTTTACGTCGAAACCTCGGGTTTTCCGCGGAATACATTCACGTAAAATTTCCATTAGATATTTATCATAATGAAAACTGTTGGGATTTCATAGAATTTGCGTATTTCTAATACGGCCGTTTGGAAATAACAGACTAACCATACAATTTGTTTTACGACTCGGAAAACTGAAATTTAAAATGTCTACTTGCGTATTTTACGATTTTTTTTGGATTTTAATGTTGTTTCCGGATATTTTGAGGTATTTTCGAAGTTTTATCTGTTTTTAATAAAAAAAATTGGTCATATTTTATCTAATACAACGTTAATAAATCGTAATTAATATAATTTATTATTTATTTTTATTACATTAAATATTCAAATCGAAATCGTATTATTTTTTTTTATTAATAAAATAATAACATTTCAACAGACAGTGTTGTTTGATTATCGTCAATAGAATTTATAAATTGACAAACGATAACGATAAATTACTTATAAATATAAATTCGTTTGTTTTTGCATATTTATGGGATTTTATTTTATTATAAAAACCCAACCCTGATCATAAACCATACAGCCAGAAAATATGTAACGGAGTAACGCGTACACTTACTCACCGCTCACTGCTATTTATACATATCGGTTATCACTTATCACGAATATAATATCAGTAAACGGTTTATATCATTCTCAACAGTAAGCGCACCAATAAGGTTTTATATTATTACTTATTACTCATCAGTAGGTGGTAAGGATTATGACACAATATACAAAAACAAAATTGTTGAATTCTAAAAAAAAAATGAACAATCTCATTATAAACTATTAACGTTATTCAGAAATAGTAAACGAAACAATGGTCGTAGTTGTTGAACATTTTCAAAAATAAAAGATCTTCTGTTAGATCTTAGTATGTTTTTACACTCGCTGAACCTGCGTTAAACAATTTTATCGATAAGATAACGTAATTATTACATTTTGAAATGTCGCGATTTCCCGGCAGTTAGTTCGATGGTAATGAAAATTCTCATCCAGATTACTACCACGATGAATGTTAAAATTAAGTAGATTCACAAACAACACGTAACACACTTACGATAATCGACAAAGGCGTTGTCAAAACTCAGTAGTTGTAGAATAATCTGTTGCAATTACACAAATTTATGATAATAAAGATAAAATATAAATTAAATAACTATGCTCGTATAAATACTCGAGTATTTTTTTTTTTTTTTGGATTAATAATATTCTATTTTCTTATTTTATCAACCACCATGACTAAAAAAAAACACTGTAAAACATGAATTTTAGGTGATTATTGTTGAAATATGCATATTTATTCAGAACACGCGAAAATATGCAAAATAAAATAACCCGCCGCCTAACTTAACCTCCCATTCTCTTCACCGTGACGTAGTTTGCGGACAATTCAAAAAATAGGTCGTAATCAGAAGTTACAAAAAAAAAATTAAAAAAATATGCATATAAATCCACGAAAATAAAACAATTTATTGTGGCTCAAGGCCGGGCTCGTATCTTTGATGGTGGTGAAAATTCATTGGCAAAAATAATGTTAGATCTTAGTATGTTTTTACACTTGCTGAACCTACGTTAAACAATTTTATCGATAAGATAATGTAATTATTTCATTTTGAAATGTCGCGATTTCCTGGCAGTTAGTTTGATTGTAATGAAAATTCTCATCCAGATTACTACCACAATGAAAGTTAAAATTAAGTAGATTCACAAACAACACGTAACACACTTACGATAATCGACAAAGGCGTTGTCAAAACTCAGTAGTTGTAGAATAATCTGTTGCAATTACACAAATTTATGATAATAAAGATAAAATATAAATTAAATAACTATGCTCGTATAAATACTCGAGTTTTTTTTTTTTTTTTTTGGATTGATAATATTCTATTTTCTTATTTTATCAACCACCACGACTAAAAAAAAACATTGTAAAACATGAATTTTAGGTGATTATTGTTGAAATATGCATATTTATTCAGAACACGCGAAAATATGCAAAATAAAATAACCTCGCCGCCTAACCTAACCTCCCATTCTCTTCACATCGTGACGTAGTTTGCGGACAATTCAAAAAATAGGTCGTAATCAGAAGTTACCAAAAAAAAATAAAAAAAATATGCATATAAATCCACGAAAATAAAACGATTTATTGTGGCCTCGAGGCCGGGCTCGTCATCTTTGACGGCGGTGAAAATTCATTGGCGAAAATAAACGTCGGTGTTGACCGCGCAATATGCCGAATATGAATACCCATTCGGAAACGGCCGTTTTAACCGCCGACCGAGTTGCGCGGTAAACGGGCCGGGGGCGGACTTCGGCTCCGGCCCCCAAAAGCCCGCTCTGCGCGCCCATCCCTGGTACGCTTCTGGCGTAATCCGTAATCCGCCCTGTACACCCTGTGCGCAGCGCAGTAGACGCCCGCCGTAACGCCGCCCGAAGTTTCGAGGATTTCGCCGGCGTTATGATAATATAAGTGCCGGGCGCACGTGTACGCGTAAACTCTCGTCGTCCGGGCGGCACGGGTACGACGCGCGGGGGGCGGAATAAAAATCCGCGCGCCGCGTTCAATCGCGGAATAACTCGTCTTGTTGTTGTTTTACACGACTCCGGGCAGCGGGCGGACAAAGTTTTCGACGTCTCCCCGGTGCCTTTGATAAGTCACGCGTAAGTATTCGTATATTATTATAATATTACGTACAGGCGCCGCCGCCGCCTGGTGCGGGCGGTCCGGGAATTTCGCCGTACAGGTTATTTCATACGATATAGTGTAAAGTATATAGTACGTACGATAATTAAATACGACGACCCGTTACGTTTTACGACCGGCCCCCATACCCGTTTCGAAAAAAAAAAAAAATTATTATTACCGGTTATGCGCGACAAATACGATTAAAGAATAAGAAAATATACGAGGTGCGACAATAGAATAACGAGACTTTTTGAATAAAAGTTGTTTATTTTAAAAATGTTATAATTTAACGATTATCACCTTCAAAGTACCTTCCCTCAGCATCAATACACTGTTGCATACATTCTTGAAAACAGTGTTGCCAATTGCTTTCATTCAGCCCTTTTAGAAGTTCTGCCGTTTTCATTTTTACGTCATCAACTGTGTGAAAATGGGAAAAGAAATAAGAAGAAGTCACAAGGAGAAAGGTCTGGCGAGTACGGGGCATGTTGAAGTACAGAAATTTTTTTTTCAGTTAAAAAACGTTGAATCGAAAATGCACTGTGAGCTGGAGCATTGTCTTGGTGAAGAACCCAGCCATTTTTCCATAGATCTGGTCGGTTCTTTCTGACACGTTCTCTTAATTTAATTAATACCTCTTTATAATAATATTGATTAATTAATTTTGTCGATTTTTTCAACGTTTTCGTTTGTTGAAGACGTGGTAGGACGTCCAGAACGATCATCGTCTTCGACGTCCTCCCTTCCACTACAAAACCGTTTGTGCCATTCAAAAACACGAGCTCTTGATAAACATTCTTCACCATAAACTTCACATAACATACGAAACGATTCCGCGGCAGTTTTTTTTTTAATTTAACAAGAAATTTAATGTTAACACATGTTGTTCGATTTTTATATCTAACATTTTTCGGCAGTACAGTCGAACTCGCACTAATAACAAGGCTACTAACGTATAAGAAAATGAATCGATGCCATCAGTGTTCATAGTACTATTAGATAAGTGTTTTCTAATGATATTTCAATAATCGTTTTATAGATAACGTTAATAGTTTAGGTTATATTTAGAAAGTCTCGTTATTTTATTGTCACACCTCGTATATAGGCCGTCAAACATGAAAAAAACGTCGGATTTAATATGGTCGCCGTTTTTTTTTTTTTGGGCAGCATTGGTTTTGTCACTATAATTGCCATTGCTGTTGAATCTTTCGTGGTTCTCTCGGTGGTTCTTAGTGATTGTTCGTGTTGATAACCGTGATTGAGATTGCGGAAACAACCAGAATGGTGCACAACGCGCCAAACGAATCGAACTGCTCGTCGGCTGATCGGGAAATTCGAAGAAAGTCGTTCGTCTTATGAGACGACTTGCCACACACTTCACGGACAATAATCGCTCGTGCCGCGCTAGAAGTTCTCGCTAGGACAAATGCTACTTGACACCTTGTGATATTTTTCCCTATAGAGATACACTCAGTAATGCCTCGGGTGTCTAACGAGAAATTCGACGTGTCCCCGACGAATTTGTTTTGCCAACGTGTGATCGGGCGATGGTCAATTTCACGGAATAAACGTATAGGGAGTCATATGCCCGATATTGCTTTTCGTGTTTAAACCTAAACTTTTCCCGGAGAGAATGGTATGTTTTTTTTGTTTTTTTTTTACACAGATAAATTTGATTAATAGCAGTTTTAAATTCGGCATTCTTTTTTTCAGATTTTATAATGTTAAACGAACAAATACATAATAAATATAATGTTAAATGCATTTTTGATATTTTTAGGGCATTTAAATCCGAGCCCTAGTGTAGTTCGAGGGCTATATCAATTTTTCGAGCCGATCCGATAGGGATATCTCCGGGGGTCTTTCATCGAACCCCGTCGTGGAGAGGGGGGGGCTATATTATTATATTATTGACGTGGTTTTTTTTTTTTTTGTTACTATCGCTGCGGTTTTTCCGTTCGTTTGTGCTATAGAAAACGACGGCCGGCTTTCCCGGTCGCAGAATTTCTCGTTCTCTCCGCAACGTACGCGATATCTAACCCGTGTACCCGTACCTCCCCGAGGGCCCGGCGCGGTCCGAGCATTTGTCGTATGTAACAATTACATACGTACATTTTAACGTCGCCGTCGTCAACATTTGTCGCTAAAACCGTATCCGTGTCGGCCGTGATCCGCACACCCGGTATCCGCTCGTTGTCCGTAGATCGCGGCAATTCCACTACCGGTCGGCGCGCGCGGACCGCGGCCGAGCAGGACCCGACCCCGGCCGTCCAAAATCGATCCCGCGGCATCGGCGACGGCGGTGGCGTTTAGCCACTCGCTATTCGGACGGGACCAGACGTTCTGTGCGAGTATTAATACGCGAGACATTTTCTCGTGTACTGTATGCAAATATTGGCCTATACTACTGTATTATTGCCGAAAACAAACGACAGTATGCACATAAACATACCTGGCGATTTTTCTAGGCACGCTCGCCCGGTTTTTCTGGTTGAACTTTGCGTACGTTCAAACATTGATTATTGGCATTTTTACGCGTAAACGCGCTAAGATTGTTCGGAACATTTCGACGGTTTTTCAATCGAAACCCGTACGAAAAGTTTCCTAGTCATCCCGCTCCAAGATACTATGGATATTAAAGTACATTGTAAACGGGTACGAGTGTTTGGCGATTGTAAATTCGGTATGAAATGTTACGCGCCAGTTGAACACAGCCGGGGAACAGGTAGAAATACGTGATCGATAATAATTTCAAACTACATCTTTTAAAATCCTATTTAATATGGAATGAGAAACGTTTAAACGAGCTACGGCATTACGTAAACTAATTTTTGGAAGCACATCGTATGACTTTAATAACTCGCACTTCTGTTACGAACTTAAATCTTGGCGTTTAGACATTTTTAGATATTTAGAAAAACGAAACACTATAGACACCTTTACGTACGCACGCTGAAACCGAACTACAAACGATACGTACAGGGATAAGAACATTCTTATATAGGTACTGTACTCACGATAAAGTACAGTAAAAATAAACGTAACGACAGCAAAGATAAGATTATAGTACATTGGTTATCGCCAAATAACCGGAATTCTTAATAAATAACCGAAATAAATAATCGTTTCAAATAACCGATGTAATGTTTGAATAATCCGATTTATTTTCAATGTTCTAATATATGTCCCGGGACACTTTGTTTCAATAATGCGATTGTATCAATTATCCGTGTTTCTAATAAGCGGCTTCTACTGGATTTATTTTTTAACGTATACACTACCGGTACGAGCTACCAAACCCGGGCCAAATCGTTTGTCTTGTAAAGCAATTCGAACGACACGACGGAGTTGGCTCGACGGGGACGTCACACTCCGGACTTCTAGAACTGCTCGAACTCCTTTCTCTCTCTCTCTCTCAATCTCCCTCTCCTAGCACTTCTTCAACTAACTCGGATCCGAATCCGTGGCATTTTACCCGGCGTTTACCCGGCACTAGGCTTTATCGGCCTCTCGCGGTCGTGCCGTGATGGTTCGATCGGCGATTTCGCAATTCGCTGTACTTAAAGTCCCGGGCAAATCCGTATCGTACACCGATAAAATCGGTAAAACAATAACACGTTGTATTAGTTACGCAATATTAATATTAGAAATATAAAATATTTGTTAATATTTACTACTTAGTCGCGTATACTCGGACCGTTTTCAGTGTAGGTTGCCATTTAAAAATTCAAAATCGACAGTATACCAAACTCGTATCCGTTTAGGCACGCCTCTGTACAATATCCGGTTTAATCTCAGGGAAACTTCCACCGGATACGCGTCATTCATTTATAGACGCGGTAAATTCGTGATGGACATTTTTTTAGGTATTTGTAGCCACTTGAAATTGTTTAGATTTTTTTTTTTTTTTTTAGTTTTTATTTGGCTTTATATGGATTAAATGGTTTTGGCTATTCGAAAACGCTCGAAAGATTGACATAAAGTTCAGTATAAGTTGCACTGAACGTGATGTAGTTTTATTTCTTTTTCGTACGCATTTTAAGTGCAAATTTCGGGTCATAGCCCGAATATTGCATATCGACCGAAAAATAAAAACCTATAGTATGTAATGGAACTGTAAAAAAAAATTAAATCACAATCATAACCGTACATTTCGGCGATTAAATTTTTTTTTTTCCCGGGGTAGATAATTTCGCTAAACGAGACTTGACGGAGTCCTGTAGAATTTAAACGAATATAATATTATCGTGGTGCAGCTATTATATTATAATAATTATAATGCCGCATTTATGGTTCGAGAAACTTTTTGCAAATCCAGCGATATGCCCGATCAATTTTTCAAATAGTAATATAGCGTATACGGAATTAACGGTACAAATAATAATTTAAACCGTCTGAATAGTAAGTTCAAGTATTTCCCCGGCATCATCGTTTAGTATTCTCTTTTTTTATTCCGCGTATATATAATATACGTACAGTCTTTTGATTCTATATCGCGGGCCTTTAGCAATTAAAAACTTCTCTCATCCCATTTTAAAATGCTTGTCAATTTTAATGATTCAAAAGAGAAAAAACACCACCAAAGTTTTTTAATATCTCGATAAAATCGTGAGTTTGAGCATAATACACAGGAAAATTCGATCCAACTTTTTAATATAATATAATGTACGAGTGTGTTTTTGTTTCACTCGAGGGTTCGTGTAATACATACTTATACAAAGCCCGAAACGTAATACCCAACAGTACATAATACAATAAAATACGATACGCGTTTATTCATACTCTATAGTTACGTAATTAATGAATTAATAATTAAGGTGTGTGTGTGTGTGATAAGAACGAGAATAACTTTTTGTATGGTATAAATTAAATTTTTATATAAAAAAAAAAAAAAATCAAATTATCATCTGTAGTTCCGTACATGTCCAAACGAATTATGAAATAACTCGTTTTGTATTCATTAAGGTAAATTCAATTACCGCGACTAACAATGGAACTATTACGCTATTGCAGTACACGCGTTTCTACGTCGTACGTACTATCGAGTCGTAATTATAAAAAAAAAATAAAAGTTGCCTAATCGGTATTCGTTTTATACAACCGATATTTGTACATTCGATTATTATTATTATCATCATCGTCTCGGAATTATTTTGTTGCGTCTACAAAACAAGAAATTATTTAAGCTATCCAATGACGTACGTCCGTATTTTTTATTACTTTATTACTTGTCGATTATCAGTTATCGCAGTTGTTGTAACAAAATATTATTATAACGCCAAGGGCCGATACTCGTATTTACCACACGGAAACAAGCGAGCCGAATACCCGGGCCAGAAACAGTTTTAATTCCGAATTCCCAATTAAACGATAAGCAACCAACTGCGCTGCCAACTGCCAAATATAAAAATCTCCAAACCCCACTGTGGGTGTGTTTTATGTACACGGTCAGTCATGAATGGCGATCAACGTGATTGACAGTCGGGATTGACGATTGATAATTACCATATACGGTCAATCAACACTGACAATCTTCGGTCGTTCGATTAATTTTCATATTTTCATATACATAACACAATTGTTAACTATTGAAAGTGTGGCGTGACGTGTTGTTGTCGATCGATATTTAATGAGAAAAAATAAGTATTTTTATATATGTTAAATTAAAAATTAAACGTTGCATTAAAATGAACGAAGAAGGTATTATTGGAAAAACTATGGTATAGACGGTATAAATTCGCGCCAAAATGCTTCATTATTTAATTTATTTGCCATTTTTTGACGAATAAATAAAATTTACAAAAGACAAAAAGACACGACTGCTTCGCACAATTCGACTTGATTGAATGATAAATTGGACATTCATAGACATACATGGTCAATCGTGAATGCCAATCATCTTGATTGATGATAAAAATTCAAACACGTTTGAATTCCATCAGTCATTATCATTCACATACATACACCATCAGTCTTGACTGTCAATCGCGTTGATTGTCATTCATGACTGACCGTGTATGGGGGGGTGGGGGGCCTTTATACGGTATTTGAATGTATCAAATTGATTTTTGTGATCTGCCCAACGTGGTCGTCTTGTATAGAAAACCTAGGTTTTTTTTTTATCGACGAAGTTTCGACAAGAGCCCGCGAAGTGATAGAATAGAGATGGCCGATGTCCCGCTGACGAAAAAAATTGTTGACGTTAGGCCGGCACTATCTATATTTTAATGTTAAATTTAAAACTAATAAGAAAACTGATAAGATGATGTTAAATTTAAAACCATCTTATCAGTTTTCGGAAGAACCGTTTTCGGCAATAGTCGAATGGGCAATTGCTTATTTTACCAGGATCAAATGTTTCCAATCTCTGTTCAGCCAGTTTTTTTTCTTTTCTATTTCGAGTCTATGCAGTGAATTTTTTTACAAAAAAAAAAAATATATATATAATTTAAATCATCAGTAAATTATTATTACGGTACAACGCTAAAACGTCCGATGTTAAAAAAAATACGTCGCGTTCGGGAGTCCTAAATAATTTGTCAGATATTTATTACACGCATATTATAATATGGTTCATCACAGATATATTGACGTTGATCGGACCGGCAGTTAGTGAAATACTCTCTTTGCCTATAATATAATATGGATGACTTTTCGAAGTAGACTAATCGAAATAGTAAAATTGTCTTCGAATTGATGTAAATATATGGTATTTTTTTTTCCATAAATAATATTGAAATTTCATTCCTAACCGATGATACCAAATCTTAATTTTAAAATCGCGAAGGTCATTGTTTTTCCCGTGTAAAAAAAAAAAAAAAAAAAAACGCCCAGAAATAAACCTACGCAAAATGCCAAAATCCAAGTGTGATGTCCCGTAAAGAAATCGTGTATAATAATTGAAATTCGTGAAATTTCCCCCCGATCGTCCGGATTCCAAATTTATGATTTTTCCGGACAACGGATTTCGTCCGTGGTTTTGTACGGCGGGTTATTTTAAGTTTCGGATTTACGGGAAATTAATTTTGTGGAAGTAAACCGCAAGTAAAACACGGTGTGCGCGGGGCGGACGGGGTTATATCGTATATGCGTTTTCGGGACCGACCGCAGAGCACAGAAGCCCGAGATCGCTGATTAAAGGACTTTTGTGCGGTGGTGTGCATAAATTAGACAAACTCCTCACGAGCCTGCATGCGTCTATGATATTGTAGGCCCTTACGTATAGTAGTAGTAGTTGTTGTTGGAGTTGTTGGGTGGTTCGGACACCCCGTGTCCGAAATATGTATACAAGCCTGATCCGAAGACGGGCAGGGATGTTCGTACGACGTGTATACAATTATATAAATTATCGTCGCTGTTTTCGCGCGCCGGCATTGTCCGCGGAAAACTTTGCCGTTTGCCCGCGATTATATCAATATTGTTCCGATAGCCGGATATGCGCGTATACATAATTGCCGGGCCGTCAAAAACCGCCTATACACAGCACCGCCGTAGACCGTTTGAACGCCAATAGACCGAAAACACCGCAATCGCGGGGCACAGGGGTGCGCCGCGTCGCGTAGACAACATAAACGTATGCTTGGACAGTACATGAAACATAAGAGGATATACACGGGGTACGTTCAAATAGTACCCGGGCAAATGTCATTGCGGCTAACCCGAACACGATAACGTTTCCGATTGTCAATAGATGCGTTCCCCGTGAATTATTGAATATTTAAAAAAAAAAAAAAACAACCCGAAATCGCTAACCTATCCCGGTTTAATATTACACGGACTTGGACAGGGCTCGTCATTACAATATAGGAAAAAAAACACTCAATAGACGTCTGCGGCCTCGACTTCCCCAGGACATTCTTTTAACAGACACAGGAGACTCATCATCAGAAAATGAAGATCATTATTAATATACTAGACCTCATCGTTATTATTATATTCATGTATGTAACACATTATTATATCACTCTCACTATTAATAATTATGTCATTAATAAATTTGTAACAAATTAAATTGTAAAAATTAAAAAGTTGTAATAGCACTAGATGTGCTGAAACATTTTATAATTATAATAAATAAAAAAAATATTACACGTGTTTAAATCCGGTCAGAATGTTTCGTCCGGCGTTTTCAACACGTCCGAAATTAACGAACAACGCGTGTGCATCGAGTTTTGCTTGAAACTCGGTAAAAATGATGCAACGGACTAAAACCGCTTTTTAGGATGATTCATTAAGTGACTTTCGAATGTTTTGAACGTTTCGAGGACAGTCGGGCGGTCAACATAAGACGATCCGCGTTCTGGAAGACCGTCGACGTCGCCCAGAAACGATGGTGTGGCGACAATTTGCTAAAAAAAAAAACCGTTCGTGAGTTAACAAAACGAATCTCAATTGACTCTTGTCGAGCAATTTTACAGAAATACGTACAGATGAGAAGGGTCGCCAAAATTCGTTCCGCGATTGTTCACCACGAAAATGCACCGGCACATTTGGCCCTGTCGATTCGTAAATTATTGGCTGATAATAAAATTGCTGTGGTCCCGTGGACTCTCCCTATTCTCCAGATCAGGCCCCATGTGATTTTTTTTTCTATTCCCAATACAAAAATCTGCGCTTAAAGGACAACGATTTCAAGATGTAGAGGAAACCAAAGGGAACGCGGCGAGAGAACTCATAGCTTTTACTTTGGTACGGTTCCAAAGGACTTTTGAAAAATGGCAAGATCGTCGGGATCACTACATATCGTCCGGAGGAGAGTATTTTGAAGGATATATCTTTAAATAATATGTAACTTAATTTTTGTAATTGCTAAAAATAAAATTCCGGTACTTTTTGAACAGAACGCGTACAGTGCTGCGCATGATGAGATTCTAGACCAGGGTTGCCAACCGTTCTACGTCTATATGATTTGTCCTACGTTTAAATAAAAAATTTATTATTTATAGGATTATATAGTCTATGAAAAAATAACAGTTTTTTTTTTTGTATTTATTTATTATTATTTTTAAGCCGATTACGTTATTTTTAATAATTTGTGTATACCCGCTAGTTCTATTCACGACCGAAGACAATAATCGTAAATGTATTTTGTCGGTTTTACTTTATTGTTATAAATTTCCCACCGTCTTGTCCTTACGCCTAAACATCGTACATCCGTCGGGTGGAACTGTCCGCTTGTCGACTGTGGTCAAATGGAATACTATTTTTAAATTTTTTTTTTTTTTTAATCAAACTTTACGATATAAAACGCACACGGCATTTTCGTATTTTTCTTCGGTACCCGGCCGCTAGGACAATACCCCGGTCAAACGAGTCACCTCACCTCCGGTTTTCCCTATCCGTTCACCGTGGCTTCCGGTCTAATCGAAATTTATATCCTACATAACCCGATTCCAAAGTCGAATCTCCAGACACGCGGCGTTGGATACAATGAAAAACGAACGAAAACGTCGTAAACTCAATAGAATAAAAACTTAATAATTTAAGGGACGGTATTGCGCGCGCACCGGTCGACAGTGTGTCACCGTTACCGGTGTTCGTCGGCCGAACAATGAGGGACGCTCGGCGGCTATTACGGGTAGGTCGGGGATATAGTAAACGGCAGATAAAAATGGAGAAATCATTCGGTGTAAACCAACGCTGTATGCTGTGGGTCGGAAACAAAATAAGAAACGTCCGGGAGTTCTATTACACGGTATTTATTGTACGAATTGCCTATAAAAAAAAAAATAGGTAAATCAAATAGATTTTTTTTTTATTTTCGTAGCACCGTGACGAGAATGTATAGGGGGAACGAAAAACCACCCCGTCGAAATAATATTATACTTAGTATAGTTAGTATTATCTTTCGTTCCGAGGGGGAAACACGTTTCGCCGAGTATAATATTATTATTAAATTTTATCGCGACATAAAAACTAAATACGGTACCGTGCATAAGAATAAAAAAAAATATTAATAGTAGTGGCGCCACTCCGTGTATATATTACGTGCACAGGGTGATTCTAATATCGCGGATATCGTCGATTATCTACAGAGGAATTTAATTTTGGGTTTTTTTTTTTTTTTTTCAGTCATTCCAACAGAATCGTTCAGCTACGATTTACAATTGTCTTTATTCTTGACGGTTATTATACCGTTTATCCTCCGTATACCGTATCTGTTGTTCACGAGTAAACGGCCACCCTGTACGCAACACTCGCGATGATTATCTGCAGTTTTTGGCGAAACGTTTTAGAAAACTTTCCCATGGAAATGCTCTCTAATTATATATATATACCTTAACGTGACAGCATAAATCGAGTCGTTCTTTTCTGACACACGCATAACCTTTACGACCGCGGTACGTTGTAATATGACGGGGTGGTTTGTTTTATTTTTTTTATTTTTTTTTTTTTTACTTTTTACGTAAAACTTTAGCAAACTTTAATGAAATTTCGCAGTAGCGGAAGAAAAACAAATATGAAAGAAGCGATTTTTTTTAAAAAGTTCAAATATTATTATAACTCAGATAGATTAGAAAATAATAACGTTCGGTTTTATTCACTACGCGGTATATTATATATAATCTCTCTGTTCGCCACATCTGTTTATCGTGGTTTTTATATTTATTATTATTATTTTTATTTTTTTTCTCACAAACGACACTAACAGAAAAACGATTAGATTTCTTCAATTATTTTAGTGAATTGAGTTTGGTTTGCGCAAGAACTGTTCGCGGAAGACCACTATATACCGAAACACGAGGTTTTAATTTTAATAATTTGATTTTTTTTTTTTTTTTTTTGAATCCGATTGATCAACTACAACGAAAACACTAAGTATAGGTATTTATATTATATATATATATTTATATTATTTTAAGCGTTTGTGGTTGGTTAGATTTGTAAAAGATTCAAAACACGCGTAGAATACGCGAACTGCAGCATAAAATAACTTTACTTAGTAAATAGAATAACATAAAACAAATACGATTTTTAAAACGTCAAAACATACAATAAACCGAATAAACTCTGTGTAAATACGGTTTTTCTTTTTTCCTTTTCTCTTTTCTTTTTTTGTAAAACATAATATTAAATAAAAAATAAAAGATGAAATATTATTGTATCGTACCTCGTCCGGGAAATTTTTCAAAGTAACATCACACTCGCACACTACACGTTTCGTATGCACTGTCGGTTTATCGAATCCGAAATGATTATTTAACGTATTGACATTTCTGCGCGAAATGATAACGTCGTGTGTAACCCCATTGTTCTGTATGTAATTTCTACAGTCTAAATTTCCGTCATTATTTCGTATACACCACATCGGATTTCATCGACATTCGACACTCTGTCCGCGGGCCGTTAGCGCACCGAAATTCACGGGGTTTTTCGGTTTCGAATACGCAAAGGCTACCCGTGAACTATCATTATTTAATAATTGCTGTGACCCGCTCGGAGAATTTTTAAAACGTTCCCCGAACACGTGATATAACGCCGTTTTTATTCCCCATCCCCGGGAGCAGTCGTATAGTTTTTTTTTTTTATTATTATTCTTGAAGTTCTTGCGCCCTCGCGCCGTCTCCGCCTTGGAAACGCACGGCACGGCAGATTCGCGTTCGGCTTTTAACATCGGAGTTAATTGACCGATTATCAAAATTGAATATAAAGGGCCACGATAACACACATCATCGTACGTCGGTTTTTTCTCGTGTGATAATTTTTCAAACGTGATGTTTCACATACACGACTTAATAGTCGCCATTTAAAAATGTACCTGTCGAGTAACAAACCGACGCGCAAACCCGACAGACGCCGGGTTCATACCGTTAATGATTTAATAATCCGTTCTGATATTAAAATAAAACAGCGAAGATTTGGCCGAGGCGAACGCAGGGTTTTGCTACGGTCGTTCGTTAGCAACACGGAGACAACAAAAAAACGCAGACTAAACTGCCAGGTGATATTCTTGCGACCCGATCGAATCGCTTGACCGAAAACTTTTTATTTTATTTTTTTTTTTTATCTAATATGTCTTTCTGTTTTTTTATTATTTTTAGTATATACGATAACGACCGGAAGTGGAGTCCGCGAGGAGATGTCAGGGGTTATATCCAGTGGCGTTCCCGTGTAGGGTTAATTAAAAAATTTAAAATATTAATTATACTTCTAATTGACTTCTCCTACTATATTTCAATGGCGGAAAATAAAACTCGTAAATAAATTAAGTTCGGGCACTAGTCGGATTAATATACTCACGTAAAAAATGTATGACAACATCGTTGCCCCCTCTCCCTATTGACTTAATACTATAACGAAGTCGAGTATTTATTTAGCCAAATCACAAGGAAAAGCTTGATACTATATATATATATTAGGGTAGTTCCTATTTGGGTCATTCTTGAGTTCCTATGGTGACAAGCAAAAATCTGTTTCTAAAAAAAAAAAAAATTAAACACTTTGAGACTAGTACGAACCTCCTTATTCAATTCTTTCATCAATTTCTCTGTATTAGCGCGAAATCAAACGCTTGAAACGCATTTGAGTTATACATTTTTTGATAAATTCAGCGAAAAAAAAAATATGAAACAGTCAACAAAATTGAATAGTTTATGGTAAAGTCCACTTTTATGCAGAAAATTTGTCTGTATAATGCTTGTTATTTTTCACCCGACACTAACACAATCGAAAAATGAGAATAACCTTCCTTATATTATTCTCCATTCCGATTGACTTTAGTACTTGCTCAATTACTTTTTTTTATTAAAGTAAACCGATAGTTTTTTTCAAATCATAATTGTGATAATAAATAGTGACCGGACCGAAAGATATACATGATATACAAATTATTCGTCTTCTATATCGCTAAATCTTTTGTCTAGATCATTTTTCGATAATTTCAATGTTATACCCGTAATTCCATGAGATATGTATATCTATTTAAATAAGTATCTCTGTACATCAACTTAATAATAATCAAATTTTGATGGTGTCCGTGTAGGGCAGCGTTTTTCAAACATTTTTTTTTTTCATGTACGACTTGACCACTGCTTTAAGGATCGCCAAATGTCAACTTGTAATATATTTTCACATAAGGTAGATCCGAGTTTACGAAAAAAAGTTGAATAATGAAAAATTTAGAAATATGTATTTATTTTATAAATATAATATCAAGTAAAAAATGTATATTTTTATGTGATCCTTGGGCTTGTTTGCTAGCACATAGTTTTTTGAAATCTGGCCCCACAGATGACAAGTAAACTCGTAAGTCTGAACTCACAGAGAGTCTATTACGGTACTTATTTTTAATCAACGTGTATGACGAAAAGGCCACCTCCACTAATACAATGCACGTGAACAAGAGCAGAACATTGAATGTTTTGTAGAAAAGCTCAGGATATTCATCTTTAACATCTGCCCAAAAGGCGATGAGTAATTTATTTTCAAGAAACGCTGCCTGAAGTGAAGAATTGTTTTCAGTTCAATCAGTTTTTTGTTTTCTTGGACTGATAAAACTGCAGATTTTAAATAGTTTTCACTGAAAGGGAACGCAATCCGGTGATCTTATTTTTCCACATTTAGGGAAGTATTTTTCAAAAGCTGCATTGAGCCCATTCAAATGGTGAACAATTTGGTCTTTGATGTCTCGTGGCAAATTCATATCAGTTTCACAAAGAAAATCATGCTGTGCTTCAAAAACTTCTGGTTGGTTATTCACAATGCACAACTTCCGAAACTCTAGCTTTTTAACAAAAGAATCTATTTTGTCAGTAATATGGAATATTGTCACTGCACTGCTTTGAAGAGTCAAATTTAGACGGTTTAATTTCAAAAAAACATCGGATAAGTATGCAAGTTTTTGAAGTCATTTATGGTCGTTAATTTTTGATGACAGTCGACAAGGGTGGTCATCAATGAAAATTTTAATAAAATACAATCTTAACTATTTCAATCAAACACAACAAACTTCACTTTTTCGCCATCATGCGTTTTTTTTCCGCCAACCCCTTATACCTTCTCGCGGACCCCCGGTTGAGAAACGCTGGTATAAGGTGAAAAATAACAAGTATTATACAGACAATTGTTCGATTATAAGTGGACTAACAAACCTTCATCTTTTTGACTGTTTCATATTTTTTCCCGTTGAAATTATGTTAAATAAAAAAAATTTAAAAAAAAATGTATAATTCATATACGATTCACGGGTTAAACTTCACGCTAATACAGCGAGATGAAAGAATTGAGTTAGGAGGTTCGTACTAGTCTCAGAATTTTTAATTTTTTTTAGAAACAGATTTATTGCCCACCAACATAAGAATACAAGAATCACCCAAATATATAAATGATTTATTAAAACAAAATTCGAAAGTTTGAACAGTATATAAAAGCATAATAAAATAAAAATTGAATTTAAAATTGACGTAGGTTAATGCACTGCCAACTGAACCAGTAATGTTATAAGTTGCATCGTAGAACCGTAAATGAACATTATTTTAATGCACTTTCAACGAACTTGGTCGACCTCATGTTAAACACTGTATTTCGCGTCTGTTATCGGTAACGGACACGACAAGGAATCAATCGCGAACTGTGTTCCGCACCGGGAAATTCACACCGTTCTTGGGTCGATACTATAATAATAATAATTATACAAATTGGCATTTTTGTTTTGTGAAATTGGCAGGTTCGTTCAACTATTACTACTGTCGGGTTAAAAAGTACGAGACTTGGTCGAAGACGGTTCTGCGGTCGATTCGCGATTATCGTTTAGGTACTACACCCGTTGGACATTCCTGGGCACGCCACTGACGGTCGTGAATCATTCAACCGAATCTATCCGAGGTCTGAGCGCATGTTCGTACGGGAGCGGATCGGCCGGGCACCCCGAAGCCGATTTTTTAATTATTCTAATTGAATATTTGTTCAAAATTGTTTTAACGAATTTGCTCGGGGGGGAAAGTGTCGCGCGGAACAGCAATAATATAATGCAATTATACAAAATACAACAACAACAAATTTTTAATTTTTTACACGGCGACAAATGTCAACACAACCTACATCCTCGCTGAACTAGTAAATAATAATATGTACCTACATTCCCCTATGTTCCGAAGAGAGGGCATTATGTTTACCGTTCGGGCTTATACAGTATAACGATAATTGCGGGTAAACATTCAGTTTTGATAAATAAAAAAGACAAAAAAAAAAAAAAAAAAAGCACGCGTTGGTGAACGGCAGTGTAAATAAAAAAAAAAAAACAAATATATTATATTATTTAATAGCGGATGCGATTCTAGCGCGACACACGAAAATACCACCGTGTTTTCACTATGCCGGCATATGTTAAATCATGACGATACGATCGAACAAACTTACGCGTTTGTTGTCAGTTACTGAGTTTACTTTTCTTTTTTTTTTCTTATTGAAATACTGTCGGGAGTGTAGATGAACGTTTAAAAAAAACGTACCGCGTCAAAACCTTCATGTTCGAAGGTGTTTCATAAAATCATAGCTCTGGTGGTCACACGGATTCACAGATTTCGTATCGTAGCAATCGTCAATTTGAACTTTATGTTATTATATAGACTATATCTGTGATTTTTTTTTTAAACGTAAAACTTAAAACACCGTAAGATATTTTTATTAATATAATCGTTAAATATACATTCTTAATTAAAGTAACGAAATAACTACATCTAATGCTTTTGCAATCTTTGCTATTGCTTGATATTGCTGTTGCTAGATCATTATGTATTATTGTCCTGCCCATGTCACTATTTAAAAAAAAAAAAACATAAATGGGAATTTGGTAGTCGGACCGTTAGCAGACTAATAATACTGTTATACTTTGTCATTTCAACCGCTATACAACAAAAATAATTTAAGGCACAGTTGAATTGAGATTGGTTAGGTTAAAAAGTGTTTATTTTTTTTGTTTTTTTTTTTCGCTGTGACATAATCATTTTGTTCATTGCCATACATAGATTCAAAATTAACGCCGATGACGTTTTACGTGTTTTAACTTATTATCATTTAGATACCCACAGTACCGGCACAGTTATTTGCAGTGTAATTAATTAATAACAGTTTTTTCTTTATCCGTGTTACCATGGTAACCCATAAATCCACAAAAATAATACGATTTTTGTACAAATAACACTTAAGAATCATAGTCATGGGGATGGTATTCAATGGGTGAGCGAGAAGGTGGATTTCAATAGCTGTAAACTTTCTCCGGACAATGTGTATAATTTCACAAAAGACGGCGTTAAAAATGGTATGGTATTCTTTTTTTTTTAAATGAAATTTTGTAATTTGCAAATACGCGATTAACCGTATCTGTTTGGGCCGGGAACTTGTAGTTTTTTAACTCGTGATCCCGGTTACCGTAATAATGGTCGGTTGCGTAATTTACCACCACTGACCGACCTACTGAATAATGCGTTATAGTGTTTTTTTTTTTATCTTAAGACTAGAATAGAAAAAAAAAAAATGGTAACAAGTTACGGTTAAGTAAGAAATGCGGTATAATATGTGAAAATCAATAATAACACGGCCCTTTTGGCCCAACGGAATAAAAATATATACTCAGAATTTACAAAAAAAACTCACAGTAGTTGTGGCGCGCAGATTGCGTGGCGGGGTTGGCCTGCCGGTCCTATAGAACTGTTCAGTAAATAAAAAATAAAAAAAAATATAAAAAACCACGTAAATCACAGACAGACAACAACGGTATTAACTATGTTAGTTTAGCGCATAAATTACCGAAACGATACAAGGTTACATGGAATAAGGGAAAAACCTAAATCTGCTCGCGGCGCTGTTGTGTCAACGTTCGGCGAGGTACAAAAAAAAAAGAAAAACGTTATACGATAACGCGCCGTGCACAAATCTACATGTTACATAACTCACAAAGCGAAAAAATTAAAAAAAAAAGAAAAAGAAAAAAAAAATGTGTTGTGTGTGCTGGTCAGCGGCGGTGATGTGCTACGAGCTCTCGTCATTTATTGGCTCCATCAGTCAATGTCCGTATAGTATTTAGACGCCCGAGCGGTTTTATTGGTTATTTTTTTTGTTTTTTTTTTTTTTTTTATCATAAAAATGAAATATTTCAAAAAAAAAAAAAAATAAATTTCACGCAATTTTAGAACCCCTACCTATATTAATAATCGGTAGCCGATGCTCGCGCGGTTTTCCGACGGACGGGTCGCGGGCCGAAATGTCGTAAATTCCGACCGGGAAACTTTCGGGCGAAACGTGCCGAACGCCCGCCACTCGTAGCGCACGAATACCACGGCCCGGGTTTTTAGCTCGGTCCCCGATAGGTTTTCGTGCGGTGTAAATACCGTCCCGAAATTTTACGTCGGGTGGAAAATAACACGGTAATAATTACGGTCGGGCCGATAGTGTTTTGTCCCCCCATATCCGGTAGACCGACGGCCGATAATGTTTTCGTAACGTATTAAAATATTCCGTATTTTATTCACATTTTAAGCGTATCGTCGTATTATCCATATTGCGTTTGGACAGTTTCGGGACGGACCGCAATGAATAGCGACCCGACGATTTTGTTTTTTTCTGTGGCGGGTGCCGGATGGGTGCGAAGATTTTGTCTTCCATTGTGACGGCGGAGAAACGCGATCTCGTTTAAGCACATCGAAATTGATTAGGGAAATTCTCTCAAACATCCCCCTTTAAAAGACCACCTTGTCGACATTTTTTTGACATGTATATGTCTTATAGCTGGGGGTCATTGTGTTAATTTGTCCGACACCG
This sequence comes from Tuberolachnus salignus, assembly GCA_956483605.1. Taxonomy (NCBI): domain Eukaryota; kingdom Metazoa; phylum Arthropoda; class Insecta; order Hemiptera; family Aphididae; genus Tuberolachnus; species Tuberolachnus salignus. The sequence goes on from OY101437.1 coordinate 16,512,064, forward strand.
AGAATGTTACCGCGACGCTCGTTTAAAGAACAAGCTCAAAACCGTCATTCCGATAACCGAACCGCCGCGAAATGTCTGTATTGACGAATTTCCCGTCGCTGATAACGAATTCAATTTTCGTTTTATCCAAAACAAATTCGGTGTTTCCTGTGCAGTTTGCGATCGCCTTTGGTTCGAGAAAGATATGAACCGCGTTCCCCAGAAAGCCGTAGATTTTTTGCTCGAAAAATACCCAGACTTAGATTCTCATAATACGAGCGTGTGAAATACATGTTATAAAACTCTGCTCAGTAACAAAGTTCCCCGTTTTGCTACGATTAACGGTTTTCGTTATCCTCCATTTCCATCTGATTTACCGCCTCTCGATCCTATCCCTGAACGATTAGTGTCACCCGCGTCTTCCGTTTAAAAATTTAGAAAAATGTATACTCAATAAAAAAAATAATTGCTGCCTTTGAATAATAAATAAATAATTCCTGTCTTTGAAACTTGTTTATTTTTTACACGCGTTAAAAAAGTTACCTACAGTTTAATCCTCTTCTCCTCGTATCTAATACCAAATTGACATCGACATTCTTATGTCAACTATATTCAGTAGAAACAAGACATACGAGTATACATCATGTATCGATGTATCTGTATATAGTGTAGCTACTCTTAGTTTTTTTTTTTTTGTTTCTCTTTTGGATTCATCCGGAAATCGGCAAACACGAAAAACATATAATTTTATAGCGCATAGGCGCTATTTAGACAGTCCCGGAGCACACCTTGTATATTTAACGGTATTCGAGCATCTTATGAAATATGTAATACATACAGAACGTGAATTTATAACGATATTTCTTCTAGGTACCCGCCTAGGTACCCGGATAAAAATTGTTCGCGACAATAAAATGTCTACGAATTAAAAAATAACATAGTAAAGATAAAAAAAAAAAAAAAAAAAACAAATAAACGTGTTCTGGGATTTTGTACGTAGGTATTACGTGATCGGATTTAAAATATACGTTGTTTGAAAAAAAAAAAAAATGTACATAAATCATATCCATAAATAATATTTCGAACGCTAGAATCGGGTAATATTTTTTCGTTACCTATGTAAACTATAATATATACTGTAGTTATTTTATAATAATATATATATATATATATTCACGTATAATGTACGAGTGATGAGGTATATAATATTTGAGTAAAACGCCAAACGATGATTTATCCTCGGATATTTCCCTCGAGAAAAATACTCGCGGATAATAGGATAGTTTTTGTTTTTTGGGCAGGCGTGGACCAAGTGCTATGGTAATTTTTATTCGAATATTTTAGCGTACTTTTTTTCTTTTTTTTCTTTTTTAATAACGAATTGACGAACTCCTCGTACTTCTCTATAGGTAAAAATAACCCATAATCTCATAACATAATAAAACGACTACGAATTAAAGAATGTCCGGGGACTTTTTTATTTTTTTTTTCTCATTTCGCCCGGCTTTTTTTCGCCGTTTATAGCCACTCCAGAGTAGTTAGGTATACCTCCGTGTGCATAAATCAATGTAGTATTTTAAATGGTAATGGTACTTAGAAAGACCGTTTTTTTTTTTTTTTTATTATTATTGATAAACTGATGATAACATTTGAATAACAGGGCAAATAGGCATTACTCGACTCGATCACTTTTGTTTCTTTTTTTTATGTCGGCCCATTACAAATAATTGAGATTCAACCTTCCTCCCTACCCTCTTCGGCAATCATCTAGTTTTTTTTTTTTTTTTTGGACTAAATAAGTTAAACACACGTAATACTATACTAATAAGTATTCTGTTTATATTTGATTTTGCGCTTACGAATTAAATGATTATGTATACGTAACTCGACCTGAGCAGAAGAAATAATAAAAAAAAAATAAATACATTTAAAATCCATCGCATTTAAGTCGTTTTATGGATCGTCGAAATGATCACATTAATAAATATTTTATAATGCAATATTTAGTAACAATTATTCGTGTAGACATTAGTATGTATATTGATTGTAATTCCTCCCCGAATCGCTTACCACGAGTAAAATTAATACTGTACTGGACAAATAATTGTTTTATAAAACCTGTTAAATATATTATACGTGTAGCTTATATCAGTATGTAAAAGAATTTACGTAAACTGTTATCGATAAATCGATATAATTGTATATAATCGTGCCGAGATAATTTATTCTTAGGGCATTATCGAATTTTGTAGCCAATTTCAATTTGAATAACCAATTTCGATAAGCCTTTATCGTTATTATTATTATTTTGTTGGCATTGCCAAAACCGTTATTCGAATAAATCTCCGCGGTTTTGGCGTTCGGCAGACCGATCAGATTTTAATAAACTGACAACACTTCTAATGGTGTTATAAACCGCGGATAAATGCTAAGTGTCTATCCAAACACGGCGGCATTATGTTAATAACCCGACAACAGAAATAAAAGAAAATTATTCCAATCGGTACAACACGGTAATAAAATCAGTATGATTTGTAACTATTTGTTCGGCGGTAATCGCCCCCCGTCCGTCGGGACGAACGGTAATAATATTCCGACGGAGTAATAAACGGACGTAATTAATTTTTTTATTTTTTCGTAGGTAATGAAATCATGTTTGCCAGGAGGAATCATTTCCGATCGGCTTGTATTTGGCGGTACACGAACCTAACGCGTCCCGCCGAATCGTTTGCCCCCCTTTAAAATGTTTACCCTCCAACGGTTTTACGAGGGTTTCAGGCATTTCGAGTGTTATTCCATATTAAAATAACTGCGCCGTGGATTAAACGTCGGCGATCGTTCGTTTAAAACGCAGAAATGATTTCGTTTACGACGACAATATCGAATATTTCCATCCAACGTGTGCACCCGACTATATACTAGTACGGCACCCGCACGGAAATTATTAAACGCAGTAGAATTCTATTAATAACTCGTCGTGTTACGCGGCGGCTAATGGAAAATGTTATTTATAATATTATGTACGTTTAATAATTTTTTTTTTTTTTTTAAATATATTTATGAAAGCGAATGATTATGGTTTTATTACAGTGACGGTCGTAGGCGGGTTGATAATGCGAACTATCGAATATTGATGGTAAACTTCAAATAAAATCGCAACAACACAATACTGTTTTGTAGAAATCACGCCGAATATTAAGAGCCAAAAGTGAAAATATTCCGAGTTTTGATTTATAGAAAAACCAACAATAAAATGGCGAAAAGTAGTATACACCTACAGGGGTGGAAAAAAATAGCCAAATTTAATGGATAAAAGAGGAAACCTGACGAAAACTTTACTTACAAGAGCTTTGTAAAAGCGGCAGTCGATATATATATATATATATATATATTATAATTATTGCGAGTTTTCATAAGCTTTAGCAGTACAATAATTCTCGCAAAGAGATTGACGTAAACCTATACACAGAATGTATTGCATAATATTACAATTATCGATTTGAAATCGAATGGTTTCGTTGGACAAATTATTATTAATTTTTTTTTTTTTTTAAAAGCATTACGTAGTAAAACTTTTGCGGACCCGGGTGCGCGTCGGGATAACGTTATAATACCGAAACGAGAAAAGAATATTTAGAATTTTTAATACTTTGAATTCTAACTTAAATATTATCAGAGAAATACCATCCCGTTCCCCCAACGATATTATTGTAAAGATATCACTAAATATTTATTTATTTTTTTTTTTTAACGCGATAAGAATTTGATCGATAATAATTTGTGTTTTTCAACAAATCCACGAATTAATTATTTATATGGTTCGACAAACGGAAAATTGGTTTATTTTTCAATATTCAGATTCTAATCGAATAATATAATAAATTTGTTTGGCTGTTTTTATAATGACGTACGCTTTTGCAAAAGACTCCGCGTAATTGTATTATTTTTATCGGACGACCTTGTACGGCGTTTCAAACAAAAGAAATATCAAAAATCAAGAAAAAATAAAAAAATTATAGTAAATAATTTCTCGGGTACGATAAAAATCACCGTCATATATATATATATTTTTTTTTCAATTTACGTACGAATTATAAACGTATAAGCAAAAAACAATTATTACCGTAGACATTACAAATAAACATTATCGGGAGCAAAAACGAACGAAACGATAGAAATAAGAACTCCGGACAACGGTTAAAACGGGTAACGCGTTTAATAAATACAATTAAAGTGTAGTAATTTGTATTGTTTTTTTTTTTTAAAATTTGTTTTATATAATCTCTTTTTATCTCCCGATAAAGTGTAGGTAACATTCGTGTTTATAACTACGATAAACTATTTTACGACCAGCTATAAAATTAACATTTCGGCGTACCCGTATGCAATAACGTTATTATTATTATAACGGGTGTTTCTCGCGGAGAGTACGATTCCGAGGACGCTTAATTTTCAGAGTGTTTTAATTTTTACGCTGATCTCGTACCGCCCGTTGCCACACAGCGTACCCCAATCCAATCGGGGGAAAAAAAAATAAAATAAAAATACGTAAATATCGCCATTTCGGGATAAGAGGAAAATAAACTACGGCGGTAAATGTGTGGCCCTCCAAGCCAATAATTGCGCGGAAGCGGAAATACTTGTTTTAACCGAAAAAAAAAAAAAAATGAAGAAAAAAATCATATTTATCGATATGATCGCACCCGAGTGGGAACAAATACCGATACAATTCGGTGTTTCGTTATTAATTATACTTTCGGTAATAAAAAAAAAAAAAAATAAAATAAAATCGTTTGTGTTTTAACTGGGCGCTGCGGTTCGCCCCGCCCCGTCCGATTTAGGTTAAAAAATATTTATTTTTTTTTTCGCTGTGACGTAATATCATTTCGTTCGTTGCGATATATAGATTCGAAATTACTCTCAATGACGTTTTACGCGTTTTAAAATATTACAATAGATACCCGCACAGTACGGTGTGTACACAGCTATTGTAGTGTAGTTAATTGATAACAGTTTTTTTTTTTCTACATCCGTGCGACCGAGGCATTCACAAAAAAAAATAATTCGAATTTTTGTACAAATAATACTTGAAAATCAAAATCATGGGGACGGTGACAATTCAATGTGGCGGTGAGGGGGTGGATTTCTATAGGTCTACCGTCCGGTTCGTCATTCCGAATTGCTTTCGGATCGTCGTGTGCGCCCGCACGTATAACACGAGCGATTGTTTTTTCTCCTGTGTAGCGTTTGTTGGAATTCGAACTGCGAGATTATTTGTTTTTGGTGTCTCTCCGAAGACTTTGGTAGGGCTTTCGGACGATTGCGTCCGCGACGTGCCGAGACCGATCGTGGAGACACTTCGCGTCATTTGCATATCAAATACCGACTCCGGGACGTTTAATTGTACGCCGCGGTCGTCGGCCGTCCGGAGGTTTTCGTCGCCGCGACTTTCGGCCGTAAAGGTTTTTGCCCGGACCCGGTAATTACGCTTTATAGTCGGCGACGGCTACCCGCGACCCGTCGCCGATTGTAAATTTGTATAGGACCCGTGACCGTTATAATTCCGCCGACTTGGCGTTTGATCGTCCGGAATTATAATTTCGAATATATTATCAATATATTATCATTACAAGGCCCGGGGCCGATATAATTATTTCCCGGCCAACATTAGCCACCTCCTCGCGGCCGCCCGGTATTCCGCATTGTCCACGCAGACGACACGCCTGTTCCGTCTCAGTCGATATTTTTTTTTTTTTTTTTGTTTTTCTTATTCCCCTAGATGAAATACCCGAGACATTCTAAAAGCAAGTAATACCAAAATATTCTGACATTTTCTTCAGTCAATTCACGGTCATTCGTGATGAAGCTTATCAAGAATACACAAAATTTATCGAAAAACGTTAATTTTAAATTATTTTACTTTACATTTTATTACTATACTTCACCAATATATATATAATTATACTTTTCTATACTAAATAATTTTCTTGGTGTGATTTTTGTGACTGATACCTACACACTTATAAATGTGGAAAATACTTATCGGTCTACAGCAACGACAACTATAGGATAAACGTATACGAGGTGCGACAATAAAATAACGAGACTTTTTGAATAAAACCTAAACTATTAACGTTATCTATAAAACGATTATTGAAATATGATTAGAAAACACTTATCTAAAAGTACTATGAACACTGATGGCATCGATTCATTTTCTTATACGTTAGTAGCCTTGCTATTAGTGCGAGTTCGACTATACTGCCGAAAAATGTTACATATAAAAATCGAACAACATGTGTTAACATTAAATTTCTTGTTAAATTAAAAAAAACTGCCGCGGAATCGTTTCGTATGTTATGTGGAGTTTATGGTGAAGAATGTTTATCAAGAGCTCGTGTTTTTGAATGGCACAAACGGTTTTGTAGTGGAAGGGAGGACGTCGAAGACGATGATCGTTCTGGACGTCCTACCACGTCTTCAACAAACGAAAACGTTGAAAAAATCGACAAAATTAATTAATCAATATTATTATAAAGAGGTATTAATTAAATTAAGAGAACGTGTCAGAAAGAACCGACCAGATCTATGGAAAAATGGCTGGGTTCTTCACCAAGACAATGCTCCAGCTCACAGTGCATTTTCAATTCAACGTTTTTTAACTGAAAAAAAAATTTCTGTACTTCAACATGCCCCGTACTCGCCAGACCTTGCTCCTTGTGACTTCTTCTTATTTCCTTCTTATTTCTTTTCCCATTTTCAAACAGTTGATGACGTAAAAATGAAAACGGCAGAACTTCTAAAAGGACTGAATGAAAGCAATTGGCAACACTGTTTTCAAGAATGGCAGCGACGTATGCAACAGTGTATTGATGCTGAGGGAAGGTACTTTGAAGGTGATAGTCATTAAATTATAACATTTTTAAAATAAACAACTTTTATTCAAAAAGTCTCGTTATTCTATTGTCGCACCTCGTATCGGCGGGTGTGTACCACAGGGAAGCGTCCTTGGACCAATCCTATTCTTCTTCTACACGGCGGACATTCCAACCAAAATGGCTATTCAATGGCAGCCATGTTTGCTGTTGACACGGCAATAATGACAATAAACCAAGACCAGCAGACTGCGACTGATTGGCTTCGAAGGCCCATCAACAACGTTTCCAACCGGATATCTAGGAATGCACCCGGTCTCTCGGCTCAACTGGAAGCGCCGCGGTAGACAGAAAAAACTGCAAATTAAGAAGAAAATGCCACAACTATATTGGCTGGTCGGAAGCCATGGCGAACTAGACCTCGCAAGCGAACGCATCTTGTACGCAATGATAATTAAACCGATATGGACTTATGGAATTCGACTGTGGGGTTGTGCCAGCAAGTCCAGTACCATTGTCGCTGCATACCCGTGTGACAGAAACGACATTATCCACCGAGAAACGATGAACACCTTCGTCCAGGACGAGATTACCGAGTTTGCCAGCAAATATTAAAAAAGGCTGGATCAATCAATACCAATCCGGCAGCAATTCAACTACTAGACAACTCTCTAGACATTAGGCGTCTCGAACGCCGAAGACCATACTAGAATCAGTATACGATCTTAGACAAAGAACGGGGCCACTCTATTGAATATATGTGAGACTCCCCACATGTTTATACTTGTATGTACAATGTTATAATAAATTACAAGTATTTATATACACCTTTGATAATGAATTGTTAAAGATCGTTGATCGTTACAATAAAAACTTTCGGGTGGTTAAAAAAAAAAAAAAAATGTTGTCAAGTAGTACCTAAATTCCTAAATAACCTATTTGACATATCCGAGGTTTAAACGCGGTTAACGATTCGGCAATATATATGTGTTTTTTAGCGTGTTCCGAGTTGGAATTCCTATTATAATTCGTTCAAAAAAAAAAAAACCCCCGGTCTTGTTATTTAGTTGGTAGTTACAAATATTCCATTCTATTTCTGTTTTTAATATAAAGAAAACCCTAATCAAATTGTTCTTTAGGTACTGGACAAGTACTGTTTCGGTCGGGCTTTGGTCGTAGACTTTTTAGGCCTGGCTAACCCTGTAAAACATTCCGAAAACAATACGGACCGATTGGATGACGGTAAATAAAATACGTAATTGGAAAACATAACCGGAAAGATGAAGTTTGATAACAATACCGATTATTTTATTTATCGAACATTTTCGATGCGGGATTTATAGTTATATTTTCCTTGCGAATAGTAAAAGTACAATTTTTCTCCGGTTTCCGCCACACGTTTATCAATATATATATATATATATATATATATAAATACTTTTTTCAGAAAAAACGTATCGAAATTATTATCTGCCCAATGCACCGGTGGCTAGACGAAATTTTCTATCAGAGACCAATATACAAGCGGAAATAAATCGCGTTAACAGGCGGCGAAAAACCGAAAAAAAAAAAAAAGCACACTGGGTAGTGAAAAAAAAAAAAAAAAAAAATACATTTATATATATATATATATATATATATAAAACATTCCTCGGTCGCTACGCACAGAATCTAAAATGTCCATTGCACTTAATACGTTCCGTCTCCCGAACACAATAAATATCATTCAACGTTTACGAGGGGAAATATAAGAAGCCCGGAATATTCGAGGGGCGGCGTTCGAGACTATTAACGGGTTTAGTTATAATATACTGTTTTTGTGTTTTGTGCGCGATAATAAATCATAAGTTTAAAAATGTTCTCCAAACTCACTTGTCGCGCAATAGCCCCGGAAAAGTTTTACATCCGCTCGTTTTACGACGAGCGAAACGAGACCGCGAAAATATAATTTACTGTCAATCAATTTCGCTGGCGCCCCCCACCGCCCCCCTTAACAATATTATTAAAACAAATTGTGTTGTGCCTACTTACCTACTTACACATTTAAATAAAATATATATTTTTAATTTAGAAATTTTTTAAACGCGACGAGCGAAAGCAAAACAATACAAAAAAAACTTGAAATTTTATAATTATTGATCTCATTGTTTTTCCGATGTCAGTACATTGGGAAATCCACTTTTCTTTTTTTTTTTTTTACGTATTTATTAAAACAACAATAAAATTCGTGTAGAATTACAATTGTCGCGTGCCAATTAGAGACAGCCACGATACGTTTTTTTTAGTGTGCGTTTCTAGACTTTTGATTTTTAAATATATAAAAAAAAAAAAAAAACTGTTACTCGAAATAATAATTACAAATAATCGGTTTTTCTGATTGTTCGCAGTGTTCTTTTGAAATGAAACACACGATTCCGCGTATTTTTCGGGTCGTTTTTCGCAAAGGTGCTCGCAGTTGTTGGTGGAGAACGCGACTCCCTCAGGTCCAAATCCGTGGCTTTTTTTTATGCGTTTGCCCCGCCCTAGGCTGTGTCGGATTCATGCGATTGCGGCCTGATGCTAAACCAATTTATTCCTCGGAATGATCGAAAATTTCGTAATACATTCAAAGTTCCGGGTTCACATATTACGTTATACAAGGTCTGTTCAAAAAGTACCGGGATTTTATATTTACAAAAATAAAGTTACATGTTTTTTTAAGATATTTCCTTCGAAATACTCTCCTCCGGACGATACGCAGTGATCTCGGCGATCTTGCCAGTTTTCAAAATTCCTTTGGAACTGTTCCACAGTAAAAGCTATGAGTTCTCTCTCCCTTTGATTTCCTCTACGTCTTGAAATCGTTGTCCTTTAAGCGCAGATTTTAGTCTTGGGAATAGAAAAAAAATCACATGGGGCCTGATCTGGAGAACAGGGTGAGTCCGCGGTACCACAGCGATTTTTTTATCGGCCAATATTTCAAGAATCGACAGGGCTAAATGTGCCGGTGGATTGTCGTAGTGAACGAATTTGGCGACCCTTCTCATCTGTACGTTTTCCTGTAAAATTGCACGACAAGACCCAATTGAGAATTTTTTTTTTAGCAAATTGTCGCAACACCGTCGTTTCTGGATAACGTCCACGATCTTCCAGAACGTGGATCGTCTTAAGTTGACCGCCCGACTGTCCTCGAAACGTTTAAAACACTCGATAGTTACGGAACCGTTTGATGAATCATCCTAAAAAGCGGTTTTAGTCATTTCCGTTGCATCATTTTTACCGATTTTCCAGCAAAACTCGATGCACACGCGTTGTTCGTCAATTTCGGACGTGTCGAAAACGGCGATCGAAACAGACTGACTGGATTTAACCACGTGGGTGATATTAAACCGACAAAAAGTTAGCGACTTCGGGTATTTTTTGTTGAAAATATTCACTAATACGCGGGCAATACGTCTATTTACAATTCGAAACGTTATCGTGTGTAGATTAGCCGTAATACAATTTGTCCTGGTACTTTTCGGACAGACCTCGTACATAGGATTCACTATTAAAATCGATAATATAATACTAAATTCTAATTGACGTATCGATTTTGCACATCACTAACGCTAATATTAGTCATATTGTCAAATCCGCACCCGGCCGCGTACCCGTTAAGAACAGAGTCCGTAACGGAATTTTACAACGGCCTAAGAGCCTACCGGTCCCCGACCGACCATAAAACGACCGTATATAATATGCTCGTGGTGTGCAGTATATTCCAATTCGTTACAATGAAAAACCGTATCTATCCGTCAACTGGTTATTAACAGTACATTTCCATAATCGTAATAATATTATTCCAATATTATATTATTTTTGCAAATACATCAAACGACGTTTGGAAACGTTGCCAGACGGTCCCGTCGATCAATACGAATTTCGTAGTACTACGCCGATACAATTAACTAGAAAACGAATTTAAATAAAATCATTTAAAAATCCTTTTAAAAAGAAAATCTTAAAAACCCGTCCTTTGTTAAGGCTTATATATAAAAAAAAAAATAATAATAAAAAAAAAAGAAATAATAATAATAATTCGCAACGCGGTCGGGCTACCGTCGTTGTAGGTGGAAAATTGAAAATGTGCGATATAATTAAATGGTAATTTAATTTATATCTGTGCGCGACGATAAATCAACGCAAACAAAAATCAATTCTGAACGGTGTTTGATGCGTGTTTTGAACAAATTAAAATTAAAAATTATATTTATTTAAAATTTTAAATAAAAAAAATAAAAACACAGGAACGATTAAAATAACTAAAACTAATAGACGCCAATATGATATTTTAAATATTCGCACCGCGTCTAGAAAGTGGACTTATAATAATTAACCGAATTATGTTTTTATCATTTTCATGTGAGAAAATGCTGTTTCGCACAAATATGTAGATCCAAAATAACTATGTAACTGCAAAGCTACATTCCTCAAACCCGGATATTTTTCTTCACTCATTTAATTCCAAAAATTTGTTTCAGAACCTCGAGCTTTGAGGAATATATCTGATTTAATTTTTATAATTTCAAATTCAAATTTTGTAGAATCCATATCAAACAAATTGCTTATTTGTGTAGAAATATTTTCAATATTGTTTGTTTCGGAGAAAGGGAAAGACATAAATGTAATTTATATATATTTTTATTTAATAAGCGTTATTGCGTATATATTCCCGTTTTTCGTTAAGAAAACTACACGGGAAATTAACGAAAAAAATGTACTAACCGGACAAGATCTGTTAGCGGGAAAGTTTTCGTTCGGAGCATAGTTTCTGGTCGATCGGTCGTCACACAAGAGAAAAAAAAAGAAAATAATAAAACAGCGGCAAACGTCGGATTATTATAATACTATCCGAACGAACATAATTTTGATACCGCCGATTACATTTCTCGCCCAGAATTCCAATACCACAGATACCCGCACAGCGCAGCGATTGCACTACAATAATTTATAACAATTTTTTTTTTTTTTTTTTTATGTCGTCCGTGTTACCCAAGGTAACCCATAATTCAACAGAAATAATTCGATTTTAATACCTAATTTCGGAGGGCGGTATTCAATAGGCGTTGGATTTCAATAGCTATGAAAACATTGTCCAGAAGACGTGGAACATTTCGGCAGTTTTTGAGTCTATTGTAATTTTTTAGTAATATAATTAATATAACTAATGTACTTACCGGACAGCATTTGCTATATTGACCGATTGTGCGCGGATGTCTCTCTCTCTCTCTCTCTATAAATCTTTTAATTCAACACATCTGCGGCGATACCGCCGATTACTTTTCTCGCCCGGTATTCCAATACCACAGATACCCGTACATGGAGTGCACTACAAAAACTAACAACAGATATTTTTCTATGTCGTCCGTGTTACCAAGGTAACCCTTGAATCGACTAAAAAATATTTTTGTACTAAAAATACTTAAAAACATCAATTTCAGAGGGTGGGTATTCAACAGGCGTTGGATTTCAATAGCTATAAACCTACTGCAGACGACGTGGAACATTGTGCGAAAATCGCTCCAGCAGTTTTCGAGTCTGTTGTAATTATCAGTAATGTAATTACTGGATTGTAAATGTTCGAATGTACTAACCGGAGAGTATTTGCTACGGGAATGTATTCGCATTTCTGATCGGAAAGTTGTCACAAAAAAACCAACAGCACACGTCGTGGCATATCAATACCGCCCGGAATGAACAATACGCGATATTATTATTATTATTATTGTTATTGTCGTTGTTATTATCGTTATTTGTACGGACAGTCAACCCGATTCCGCCGGGGCTCTTGCGCTCTCCTTCTCTTTCTCTCTTTGCGAATGTTTAATTCAACACATCGGTAACCGATACCGCCCGATTACTTCTCTCGGCCGGAATTCCAATAGAATTGCACAAAAAACAATGTATTCGTACACGGGCCGCCGGCGTATAGTTTCGTATACCGTACGGAAAGTTGTGCGTTGTTCGTACGCGGACAGGCCCGCCGGGTTGCGGTCGGGCGCGCGGATGTTCGCGTCCGCCGCCGACGCCGACGCCGACGCCGCCGACGCGCAAATGAAATCGACCGAGGAAAACGAACGTTTCGTACGCGTCGTACGAAATAATAATATCTACCGCCGACGATGTTAATAATATATTATATTGTGAAACGTCACCCGCGGTTACCCGCCGCGTTATCTCGTCCGAATGTCGTCGTCACACCGTTGTTATTACCGTTGTATTGCGAGGCGGCGACTGTGACGCGATGCATAGCTGCCGCCGCCGACTGCCCGATCGAAATCGCACAAAATACCTACCTCGCCGGGCGCGACGCGTCGCCCGACGTCCGCGCGAGTTTAATTTATATCGATATAATATTTCCTCTATACGTATATATATATATATTTTTTTTTTTTTTAATATTAATACCGAAACATAATGGAATTTAACGCGGACGGCGTGATCGGGGGCGTGGCGGGGGGAGAGGTTACGAATACGAATCGAACGATATCGTTTTTACGTGTACGAGAAATAAAAATTTAAAAAAAAAAAAAAAAATTGTTAAGTCGACCGTACGAGATGATTAATAGCCGTAGTGTAGGATACTCGCGAGAGCATTAAACCGTAAATATTTATCTGTTTTTTTTTTTTTTTTTATTATTATTATAATTGAACGTGACACCTACACCTACTTACCGGCGGGTTTATAAAAAAATATTGTATATTCTTTTCGCGTAGATAAATCCGATAAATAATATAACAGTATTGTAATGCGTTCAATATAATTGCATTTACATATCGTTTGTTTGCTACAACAACGACATAACATAGAAATCGTCGTTTTTGAGTTGTTTGCAAATAATAATAATAATAATATTGGTGTTTTTTCTCTATACTGATAGAACGACATTAAGTGAACATAAAAAATTGGCCATGTTACTAAATGACTCGTAACTAAAAATCAATATTTCGATATTTATACTAACTCCTAATTTTATAATAATAATATTGTTGTAGGTGAGAACTGAAAGCATGAGTATATAGTGTGTTATAACATTCATATTCCATTAAAATAAGTTTCTAAATCAATATAAAAATTAAACATAATTTGTCATCATCTCACTGTAAATTACATTTTCAAATTCGTTTTGTGTAAAATCGTGTTTTCTGTGTTATGTCGTTGTTGTAGCAAACAAGCGATATATATTTTTTTTTTTTTTCAACGGACGTGCGAAAGAGTTAACTGAGGTCCTGTAAAACGTCCACGTTTACGTTTTTATCGGCGTTTTAATTTCACACTTGCGTGTGGAAATATTCATTAAAAAAAAAAAAAAAAAAAAAAAAACACGTCCAATCGTCGTCGACACTCGTCTAGGTCTGTAGCGTTCCCAATTAATGGTCCGCGTGTTGATTTTAGGGGTTCCGCACTTATGGACCAAGGTGAATTAATCGATCCGGTAAATGACGGAACAATATTTTCAACGATAAAATAACTAATTGATTTTCGGTAAATCGTTTTAAAAATTACCAAAAGCCGAGAAAGCTTTAAGATATAATTTGATCAACTTTTGCACGACGTCTAGACGCGAACACGCTCTATCGATCTACCGTAACACGAAAAACAAATATCGTAATGCGCTAAATATTGACGCTGATTTTACAACGAAAGTATCAAGCATGGCAGCCGAACTTGGACGAGATTGTGAACAAAAAAAAAAAAAAGAAATAAAGAAATGTTTCACTCTATGAGAATAATGTTCGAACATCAATGCATCGACTAATTTAAATAACTTATAATTAAATTGTAAAAGATAATTGTAATCATTTTGAATCAAATAAATCTCATAATATTGTGTATTTAAAAATAAAACCTGTGTTTATATTGTTACAAAAATAATATGTTAAATTCAAATAAATCATAAAGACATTTATTTTTCATTTTCAAATCCAGACAAATAATTTACAAATACCGGGTCCTCGGACCACCTGATGTTTTAGCTAGGGGTCCGTGGCTTTATACCAATCGGGAACCACCGGTCTAGACAAAATATACGTACATACAACAAATGTTTATGTACATGTTCGACTATTAGTAAAAAATTATTAAATTCCCCGTGACTGTGTCCGCATAAAGATTTACAGAATTGTTTTAACCGCGGTTACATTTCCATCTCACCGCTATAATGTGTCCTCAATAATCACAATTAAAAAAATAATAACAATAATCGAAATTATCATTTTTATATCTAAATTCATATTATCTATTATGTATCCCAATACACCGTGAACAATATTGTAATTTATTTTGTAGTTATAAAAATCAATTGGGTTTTCGATTTGGATCGCGTATTGGGTACCCCCCACATATCAAAATACGTTTAACATTGCCCACCAGAAATTGTTGCCAAAATGGGAGGGCGGAGGTACCGTTTTGCCCACCTCGTCCAGATACTACAACAGTACAAATCGCCGAATTTTCTAAAAAAAAATTAAATACATTAATAACTTGTTATATTCGTATAAGATGAAAATATTATTTCCTAAAAGTTTATGGATATTTTACACGTTTTTCATAATTTCTAATACGTTTGCGTATTATCCGGCTTACAAAAATCAGAAAACTAATATTTATTTTATTTTTTTTTTTTATTATTAATTAGAAATAAACAATCTATACAAATAATGTACAATAAGCTTATGCGTTAAGTGAAGACAGAACGTGAAAAATTGAATAAGAAGCCTCCCACTGGCAACACTTAACATGAATTATTTATATTAGTTATATTTTTTATTTTTTTTTATTTTTTGATATTGTTTATGATTGGAATTGTATATATATATGTGTGTATTTTAAATTGGAAGTTGTATGCGGTCACGACACCATTTCCTTTTTAGCCTGCGCCTAGGATTTCCTGGGAGAGTTAGAGAGGAAAGGTTTTCTAATAAGTGGATTTTGGTGGGATAGAAGTCGCACATAAAATAATTTCATGTGGAAATCGTTATGTAATGCTAGGTTTGATAGGTGATCCATTGTAGAGTCGCCGAAAAGAAATACTTGGATTTTATTGGTATTGGATTTATTTGCTGAACCCCAGAGCTGTATGCCATAAGTCCGAATGGGTTTCAGGAGGGTATTGTAAATTAAAAGTTTGACTTTTAGATTGGTATTATTGTTTCTCAACATTAGAGGACTGAGCATGCGCATACGGAGGCATTGAGAGTCGGTCTTTTGGTTCGTAAATGATTTTCTCCGTGTTAGACGCTTATCGAGATCGAGTCCCGGGTATTTAACTGTGTCCGACGTGGGAATTGGGATGTTGTTCAGCGTAACAGTTGGACATACGCCCTTCTTGAGAGTAAATGTGTAGTGTGATTTGATTGGTTTTGGTTTATTTTGATACGGTATTTGTCGTACCAAAAAAAAAACTAATTTCGAAAACAAAAATGACGCGTTATTTCATGTCTTTTTTTTTTTTTTTAAGTTTAGTCATTAAATTGATCTTGGACTATTTTGTATACACGGAATAAAATTATATTTACACAGGCCCTCGACGGTTACGATTTCGGCGATAAAATTGTTTTACTCTGGTGTGGGGCACCACACTCGCCGTCCTCTCTCTCTTTTTTTAACCCGGTTATGCCACTGAACTGTACGTAATATAATATTTTTATATTGGACATTAATTTAATAATACGCGCGCAGGGGTACCTGGCAATAAACGATTTTGGCAAATACTCTACCCCAGCGGACAACAATCATTATAAATACACTTCGGAGGGCGTAGCGTGTAATGCAATTATTATATTGTCTGCAATTTCTCCCGGTAACCACAAATAATGCGCATCGCCGGCCGAGAATTCACTCAATCCAATCTCTACATATATATATATATATATATATATAAATAAATAATATGTTTAATAGCAGCGGTATAGGTATAATCGCAATAATAGTAACAAATCACCTCTCAAACACTTTTAGATAATATAACGTAATTACGTAATTGTATGTGATTATTTAATGGTTATGTACGTAACGTCCCGGGCCTAACAAAGAAAACGCGGTTCTTTCGTTAAAAATTTGACTGTTTCATTCGTCAAACATAATCACCGTCAAGAGCAACACGCAATCAATGCCAACGCCAGTCTAACATTTCAATACCATTCTCGTAGAACGGTTTATATTTTGCACACAAAATCGATAACCTCTTGGTTCGAGCGATATTCCTCTTGAGATCTGCGAATAGCCGCCAGTAGTCGCCGGGAGCCAAATCTTGAGGATACGGTGGCCGCGGATTAGCAATTCGATCTATAATTCGTGTAGTTCCGCCATTGTTTAGATTCGTGGATAAAAATATCGAAAGCCAACGCGTTCTTTCGATATCTTTACGATGTCAGCGAACTCGTGCAGCTCAACTTCGCGATCGTTCGAAACGATTTTGTGGATTTTTTACGAATGTTTTCTGGTGTTACCGCCTCATTTGGACGTCCACTGCGTTCTGCATCATCAGTGTCTCCGCGACCGCGTTTGTAGTCGGCAGACCAACCTTTTTTTTTTTTTTGTTTCGGACGAAGCGTGTTAAGTCCCCATAACACTTGCCAAGCCATTTCTTCGGTTGAACGGTATTTTTTCCCATCGAGAAGCAATTGTAAAATTAAAACACGAAATTTGTCGTCGATTCACTATTTTGAAAATAACAAAAGTAGCGTCACTCTTAGCACAATAACTCACACACTAATGAACAGATTGTCGTGAAATTTTAACAGCTATAATTTGCAGGTCAGTACCAACTAAAAATGACTAGGCCCGGGATTTTTCAGCCCATGTGTTATGTATATCAAATCATGTTTTCCCCTAAAAAAACTATTACAACAATATACCCGTCGGCGTACAGCGGATATATAACTAATAGAAATGTACTTTTAAATCGAACCGAGTATTATGCGTTTTTTATACATAATGGTGTAGAATCAAAAAAAAATTCTCATTAATTCCATTCAATTTATACGAATAAATGCGTTCGATGCAAAAAATGGATTAATTCGATATTTCACGGTTTCAATTACTATTGTGTTTTCCGAATATTATTACACAGTAAAAAACGTTTATAGCATAGCCATATTAACGGTAAATTGAGGCAATTTTTTTTTTCCTTAATAATTTTTCATCGACTCGGACCAATGTTTATTTTACTCGTATGCTGTCCGCAATCGTAATAGATCCTTGTGCAGAATCGTATTCCATTAATAAATATTATTGACGTCCGACAATATTTGGTGAAAAGAAAATTGATAAGGTTCTTTTTTCTTTTTTTTTTTTTTTCAATCCGTTTCACATTAGAAACCGTATATAAAATCAAATATTTAACTTGGGTTTATTATTCTGGATCTCGTTGTATGGAATTCGATTCATATTTCGATATACTAGAAAATGGTTTGTACTCACGTATTTTATAGATCCAGAGATATAACAACTTAACGATCAATAAAACGTTCAATCCACTTTTACGTTAATTTCAAAATTAAATCGAATTTGAATATGTGGAGAGAAAAAAAAAAATTAACAACAATAAAATAATATTTTATGAATATATAATATTGATAAAAAAAAAAACACTGAATGTAAAGTGAAAATTGAATAAATCTCAACTTGGACATCATTTGCTGATTTCCTGGCGGTATTAACAGGCGACGATAAAGCATTATAATTTTTTATTTTTTTTTTTTTGTAGATTTAATTCGAAATTTATGCATGTAAATATTAAAACGGCTTGGTTATTGTAAACAGTTGACCATTTTTTATATAAAAACTCCAATTGATATCAGAATTACTCTTAGCAGTTCTTCGCATTTCTCATTTATCCAATAACGGATTTGACTGTGAATGAGGTCATAGGTGCATTTTTTCGGGTATATATGTCAGAGTGGTTTTTTGTTGTTTTAAAAAGCACCTTGCCCCCCCCCCCAACGATAACGCTAAAAATAGGTTATTATTTACTATAGAAAAAAAAAAAAACCGCAAACATCATTAAAATATATTATCATATTTAAATTTAAACATTATTGTATTATACAAAACACAATTCGAAATCAAAAGTACGTTCAGCTCCGAAAAATGGCGAGCTTACGGTTAAGGAGGTGCATATGTATTGAGAGGGGGGTGGGGGGTTGAATTTGGGGGAATAAAATAATTTACAAAATAAAAAAAAAATAGCGGGAATATTAAATACTTAAATGCCCTTAAATAATGTTCTCGGGCAAAAGTGCGCTGCGGGGGGGAAAAAAAAAAAAAAAAAAAAAAAAATCATTATTATTCCACACCGCGATTAATTGTACGTATTGCGACTATTTTATAAAATCCAATTATAAACAACTTGATATTTAACACCATTATATACGAAAAGGGTCTCTATTTTTTATTTTATTTTTTTTTAACACATGCATAATACACCCGTGGCGCGGGGTACCTACAACAAAAAAAGAAAAAAAAAAGTGGCTGCGTTAACTGCCGGGGACTTATGAATAAAAACCCGTTTAAATTTTATTTTACAAAATCAAGTCGTTTTACTGCTGCAAAACGAAATGTGTCGGTCTAATTGAATACTTACAATTTCTTCTTTCGTTTTTTCAGTTACATTTAAGTATTTTTTTTTTTTTTGGAAATAAAATAAAGTACGCGGAAATGGCATTCCTAGGCCAATCACGGTGATCTGTTCGTATTTTTTTCTCGCTTAGGTCTTTAACTATTTATACATAACGATTTCATGGTAAAGGGGAGGGAATCGAAGAGAAATGGATAAAAAAAAAAAAAAAAAAAGGAACCCAAAGCTTGATGCTTATATTGAAGTAGAGCGATGTAAAATTTCCAATGCACTCGCTATTATTGTCCGTAAAAGTAAACGATTTTAACAAAGTCTTTTTTTTTTTTTTTTTTATATATATTCGTAAGTTCTTTTATAATAAAGTAGAATAAAGTATGGGATTTTTTTTGTTCGGATTGCCCTAAACTTTCGCGTGCACAACGCCGTATTCAAAATAAAAAAAAATAATAATAATAATTATATATTTCGTTCGCCTCGCCGACATTTAACATCGTCGCCGTCGGTTATTCGGGACGCTGTCGTCGGGCAAGGCGTACGTCATTGGGTAGGTAATCGTTTTTTATATTTCTTATAATATTCCGTTTATATTATAAAAAAAAAAAAAAACTATTATCTGGGACTAAAGTTAGGCGGAGCGAGACAAGTTGCCGGGCGACGAATATCATTCGCACCCGTCCCGTTTAATTTCCTGGCCACGTGCCCTGTCGCGACAAATTTTACAGACATGTCACTCGCCTCCATTGCCGATGCCCGGTAAATTTTTATTCAGTCGAGATTCCGAGTGTACCGAAAAAATAAAAAAATAAAAAAATGCCATTTGTTTCACAAATATGTACTTTTTTCTCACTCTCTCGGGAAACACGTCCCGATTCCGATCGCATCGTACTTCACGCGATTGTTTGAGGTAATTTATTTGAACGAATTTCCTAGATTTTCATAAAAAAAAAAAAACGACTAACGATACTTTGGTTTTTTTTTTTTTTTTATTGTCGATTTCCGGGTTAACTTGGCCGCGAGGGAAAATATAACACGACTAATACCGTAACCCTACCAGCTTACCGTGTTCCGGTCATAATCGTTTTATGATTGCACCGGTTTACAAAAAAGGGGTTTACAACCCCTTCACCAAAAAAAAAAAAAAAAAAAAATTAAAAAAGAAAACAATTATTGTTATATTATTTTTGATCATTTCATATATATCAAAAAACGATAAAAATTTCACGACTAGGCTTTTACTGCGTTATTCTATTTAAGTTTTCCTGTTGGACACAACATTGGGCACCGGTCTATTCAAAAAGTACCGGGATATTATTTTTAACAATTACAAAAACGATGACACGTATTTTTTGTATAGATATCTCCTTCGAAATACTCTCCTCCGGACGATGTGCAGTGATCCCGGCGATCTTGCCGGTTTTCAAAAGTCCTTTGGAACTGTTCCACAGTAAAAGCTATGAGTTCTCTCTCCATTTGATTTCCTCTACATCTCGAAATCGTTGTCCTTTAAGCGCAGATGTTAGTCTTGGGAATAGAAAAAAAATCACACGGGTCCTGATCAGGAGAACAGGGAGAATCCGAGGGATCATGGCGATTTTTTTATCGGCCAAAAATTCACGAATCGACAGCGCTAAATGTGCCGGTGGATTGTCGTGGTGAATGTTCGCGGAACGAATTTGCCGACCCTTCTAATCTGTTCGTTTTCCTGTAAAATTGCACGACAATACTCAATTGAGATTCGTCTTGATAACTCACGAACGATTAATCGGCGGCCATTTCGCATTTTTTTTTTTTTTTTTGCAAATTGTCGCAACACCGTCGTTTCTGGATGACGTCCACGATCTTCCAGAACGTGGAACGTCTTATGTTGACCTCCCCTCGACTGTCCTCGAAACGTTTAAAATACTCGAAAATCACGGAACCGTTTAATGAATCATCCTAAAAAGCGGTTTTAGTAATTTCCGTACGTTTCCGTTTTATCTTTTTTTTTACCGAGTTTTCAGCAAAACTCGATGCACACGCGTTGTTCGTTAATTTCGGACGTGTCGAAAACGGCAATCGAAACAGACTGACTGGATTTAACCACGTGGGTGATATTAAACCGACAGAAGGTGGCGACTTTGGGTTTTTTTTGTTTAAAATATTCACTAATTCGCAGGCAATACGTCTTTTTACAATTCGAAACGTTATCGTGTGTAGATTTGCCGTAATAATATTTGGCCGGGTATTTTTTTGAACATACCTCGTACGTATCTGCGCCCGGTACTTGCAAATGTTATGCAGAAAAAAACTGCACTTCGATCTTACTGATCGTACCCCGGCGCCGACAATTTCGACGATTACCTTGCATCCAGGGCCTTAAACATAGGCATTTATTTTTGTTGTAATTTTTTTGAACGACAAACTTTTTTTTTTGTTCTGCGCAACCAGACCTGTGTCGGGTTCTCGCCTTCCCCATAGGACCCAAAATAATCTACCCCCTGAATTTTTACTACCCCTTTATTCTTAAACATAATAAAGCGGTAAGTAAAAATGTTTTTTATGTTTTTTTTTTTAATATAGTCACATGTTTTCCACTTGTTGTTTACATAAAAAAAAAAAAAAATAATCTTAAGTGAAATTTTCGAATTTTATTTTTCTTTTTATTCTCAAAATTCACTACAATCGATTATCGTATTAGGTGTGTTAGATTAGTGGTAATGTGATTTTTGTTTTTTTTTTTTTATTACATTTTGAGTGCCGGAAATAATCTTTGGCCATAAGTGCGTATTACGTACTTTTTAATTTCGGGTTACACAAACTGGATTCCGTATAACCCACAAAAATTAGTCACTGCGATGCGAAAAAAGATTTTTTTTTTTTTTTTTTTGTTTCGATATTCTCGAACGTCTAATAAAAGGTGCGAGTAGTGTGGTGGTCATCGGGTGGTATTTATCCGATGGGCATGTGCAAAACGGGTGGGTAAATACCCGGTGTTTACCCATACTTTATTTACCTACCCAAATTGTAATATCCATATGTGTGGAACTATTATACTATTTATTTATATAAAAAAAAAAACATTTTTTTTATGGGTAAAATATTCGTAAAATAATAAAATATAAAAATAAAAAAATGATCTTATATAAAATATATTCAATTAAGAATCCGCACCAGTGTTTCCCAACTTTTTCACCACCACGGACCACTTCGACCGATAGGTCTTATAGGTCGCGGACCACCTCAATTTTACGAAAACTAGGAAGGCCTTTTTTTTGTTTTTTGCTCATTAACAAGAATACACAAAATTTATCGAAAAACGTTAATTTTAAATTATTTTACTTTACATTTTATTACTATACTTCACCAATATATATATAATTATACTTTTCTATACTAAATAATTTTCTTGGTGTGATTTTTGTGACTGATACCTACACACTTATAAATGTGGAAAATACTTATCGGTCTACAGCAACGACAACTATAGGATAAACGTATACGAGGTGCGACAATAAAATAACGAGACTTTTTGAATAAAACCTAAACTATTAACGTTATCTATAAAACGATTATTGAAATATGATTAGAAAACACTTATCTAAAAGTACTATGAACACTGATGGCATCGATTCATTTTCTTATACTTTAGTAGCCTTGTTATTAGTGCGAGTTCGACTATACTGCCGAAAAATGTTACATATAAAAATCGAACAACATGTGTTAACATTAAATTTCTTGTTAAATTAAAAAAAACTGCCGCGGAATCGTTTCGTATGTTATGTGAAATTTATGGTGAAGAATGTTTATCAAGAGCTCGTGTTTTTGAATGGCACAAACGGTTTTGTAGTGGAAGGGAGGACGTCGAAGACGATGATCGTTCTGGACGTCCTACCACGTCTTCAACAAACGAAAACGTTGAAAAAATCGAGAAAATTAATTAATCAATATTATTATAAAGAGGTATTAATTAAATTAAGAGAACGTGTCAGAAAGAAGCGACCAGATCTATGGAAAAATGGCTGGGTTCTTCACCAAGACAATGCTCCAGCTCACAGTGCATTTTCAATTCAACGTTTTTTAACTGAAAAAAAAATTTCTGTACTTCAACATGCCCCGTACTCGCCAGACCTTGCTCCTTGTGACTTCTTCTTATTTCCTTCTTATTTCTTTTCCCATTTTCAAACAGTTGATGACGTAAAAATGAAAACGGCAGAACTTCTAAAAGGACTGAATGAAAGCAATTGGCAACACTGTTTTCAAGAATGGCAGTGACGTATGCAACAATGTATTGATGCTGAGGGAAGGTACTTTGAAGGTGATAACCATTAAATTATAACATTTTTAAAATAAACAACTTTTATTCAAAAAGTCTCGTTATTTTATTGTCGCACCTCGTATATATACGTTTTTATACGGTTCCTCAATAAGTCGTAATTTTTTTCGCTTTAAAAAAAAAAAAAAAAAATTGTAATAGAAATCGAAGAAAAATTCTACGGGACCGCGGACCGCCGGTTGGGAAACACCGATCTACACAAACGTATATATTATAGTTAAAAAAAAAACAAATATAAATTATATTTCAGGCATTTTTATTTGTTTACATAATGCGCTTTTTACGTATATTATTATTTATTATTTTTTTTTTTTATTTTTTATAATTATTATTACATTTATTTATGGGCAATTTACTCGTAGTGGACCCAACTCGAAACTTATTTTCCATAGCTCTATAAATCGTTTTAAACACAATTCACGATAGTAACGCGCGTATGTATAATATATACATAGATAGATTTGTTTGGTAGTTTTTTTTTTTTTTTTTAAGATTGCCGTTTTACAGGTTTAAACAATTAGGAAAAAAATCCAACCGCGAGTAATATTGTTTGGCGACGAGATCAATTTTAAACCTGAGCCGCGCCATGGAAAACTTTACGGTCTGTAAGGTGTTACACGCCTCTAGGCGCGTTCGTTATGCGTTGGGAAAAAATAAAATAGAATAAAAAAAAGGAAAAAAAAAAAACCTTTCAATTCCTGTATTCGCCGTTGCCGCCGGCGTTTTTTTTATTTATTTATTTTTTTATTTTTTTTTTTTTTTTATCGCCGACGTACGTAAACCGAGTTATTGTCGAGCGTTAAAAATGTCCAAAACTCGAGTGACCCGGGTAAACAGCCGTCGCAGTTTTTGGAAATTCGGCGGAGAAAAGAATTGCAGTCACCGAGTATTTTTCCGTTAAAAGCCTTTCGTATATTTATATAAATTTTTTCTAGTCCATTCATAAAACACCTGGGTGGGACGCACACTTGTCCCGGGATTCGAGCAAAAGTATTCGGCAAAAAAACAACATTCGAATACATTTTCAGTATTCGAATAGCGTATCTGTTTTCATTATATTTTTTTTTTTTTTTTACGAATAATCGTGTTTTAATGTAAATTTTCCGTAGAGTTTATTCTATATACGAAATCTCCAACACACGCATACTTTTTAATTTTCCAGAATTGTTTCCCGTAATATTTTTTACCGGACCGCTTTGCATTACGCCGTGTTGAAAGCTAATGCAATCGGTGTTTTACGATAAAAAAAAAATAATAATAATAATAATACTTACAATACTTTTTACGGTTGATTTCGTATCGAATTTTCGTAAATTTATGATGACCCCAAAACGTAAAATGTTATGCGTTTAAATTCGAATAAAAAATACGCGAAATGCCGTGCGATTCGTCTACGATTCCGGTTTACAACATTTTTAACCTAGTTTCAAAAAAAAAAAAAAAAAAAAAAATCGAATTTAACGAAACCATTATTTCTGTTTTTTTTTTTTTTTTTTTTATCAATTGTTAAGAAAACTACGACGAAAATCTCGAAAAATGACCTCCTCGACGCATCAACAAGATCCAAAACGTTTTCAGAAAATATATTCCACTTGATAATCCGAACAAGATTTTCGGCGAAGGAATTGTCCACAGACGGAAAGAACATTTGTTTTTTTTTTTTCTTTCTTTCTTTTAAATCACACAAACTAAAACTCGCTACGCTCGGAAACTAAAAAAAAGTAAATAAAATATAAATTAAAAAATATAGAAGTATTAAATACTTTTCAAAAGCGAAATACCCAAACCACAAATACCATTAAAAAAAAAAAAATATTTGTCTTTTCGTACTCAAAATACTTGTATATTTTTTAAGTCTGATCTGAGGTGGCATCTTGATAAACATAATATTATTACTATGATTTTTTTTTTTTTTCACGATAAATCGGGTAATATTATAATTTATGAATTTTATATTGGCCGTGGCGTTTGGTGTTTGGTTTTTTCTTCCACATACGAGATTTAATAAGAAAATGTCACCCTCCTGATAGTTTTTATAATACAGTAAAACTTCCATATCACGAAGTCTCATGGGGGAACAAAAAAAAAAAAATTCGTAATTCAGAGAAATTCGTTAAACAGAATTATGCGTTTTGTTTTTTTCATGTGTATCAATTTTTTAATTTCATATTACAAATAAACATAAAATATCACATTATACCTACATATATATATAATATTATTTTTTAATATAAATTAATTTTTATAATTTAATTTCATATTATGTATTTTTTTAATCATAGTTTTAAAAGAAATTAATCAGTGAGTTTCGTTTGTTTAGTGCTTTTTTTTTTTTTTTTTTTTTTTTTTTTTTATAAATTGTACTGTTTTCGTAAAATGTCTTTCGATTTTTCATTGCGTTTTTTTTATCGAATAGTTTATTCGTTTGTGTACAAACGCCAGATTCGTTTTGCAGTGATAAATTTACGCGTGATCAAACCTGTGAGAAGGTCACGGTTCTCGAAAAATAATAATTCGTTAAACATAAAAATTCCGTTAAACGTAAGTTCGTCACATACATGGTGCGCCGGAGCCAACCGACGTGTTTAATGGGGGCCATTAAAGTCGTTTTTAGTCGTAATCACGGTCTGGACAGGCGTACGTCGGAGGTTTGGTCGTGCGCACGTATTTAAAAAAAAAAAAAAAAAAAAAAAAAAAAGAAACATTCTGCGATTGCAACACAAAAGGGCTTTACGTCTACGTCTTGGCGTTTCACGCAACGGAAACTCGTCACTTGTGTGAACGCTGTTCAATTTTGGATTCGAAAATTGGAAAAGACTGGAAGTACCCCACTCCCCCCCGCCCCCCCAAAGTGGACGTGGAACGCCCAGTACGGTAAGAACCGCCGAAAACTTGCGATTCGGCAGTGAGGCAGTCGAACGGTCACCGAGAACGCTCTGCCCGGAAGCGCGCCGGTTGGTTTGGGGACGTTGTGACGTTGGAAACATATAGACCCGCAGCACGGGTCGGTGAAAACGGCTGAAGGACGCGACTTGGAAGACGGGTACGGTATTAACGATACGAGGCTAAAGGGCACACAGTTCGGATTTCGAATTTACCGTTCCGCGACAAACGTTCGCCGTGGGCGGTTGGTCGCCGTGGGCGGTGACGTAAACTGGCCGTCACGGTCCCCCGATTTAAGCACGCGCGATTTTTCTTTCTGGGCATTGCTTAAGGGTAAGGTGTTTAAACGTCGCCCCCGTACCGCGGATGGACCCGGAGGAAAGAACCGCCGAAGAAATCGCGACCATACCAATCGAATACCGAAACGGCAGCGAACTCGAAGATATCATTTTCAAAACATCAATTTAAAAAAAAAAAAAAATGGTATTACCTAATAATTCGAACGAAACAAACCGTTTTTCTCCAAGTATTAATGTTCGTCGTGTACAGCTTCTCAAAACTCATCAGTCAGTTCCGCAGCACCATGTAAAAATTTCGTATTCCGCCCGAGAATATTTTACTGGTCACTTTTTTTACACGTATATATTTTAATATTAATCATTTTGTTAATAAATTCGATATTTTTTTTTTTTTAAAAAAAAAACGTATAATATTTATTACGTTTCGCTAATTAATTACGTCGATTTGCTAATTTCGAAAAGCAATTTGCTAATTATTCGCGATTTGTTTTGTTTGTTTGTTTTTTTTTTTTTTTGGCATTCATTTCGGGTGTCGATCGGATAGGGCGGGCGGTTACCTATGAACTCGGGCTCGGGCCCGTTAACTAAAAAATAATTATAATAAAACGAGCAAACGGTTTAATTTGATTTCGTGTACATCTTTATGGGCGTCGACGGCGATTTACTTTAGAACCGTGAAAATAAAAACGTTTTCATCGAATACGGATGTGCACGTTAAAACATAGGCAGGGGCTTGGTGAATAATTGGTAAAAAAAAAAAAAAAACCAAAAAAACCCAACCGAGTGATTTTCTATACGCGGTAAAGTCGATTTGAAACATCGCCGCGGTGGCGGCAGGCGAATGGGAATGAAAAAAAAAAAAAAAAAAAAAAAAAATAGTAAAAACTACCGAATTAGGAAAGGAATGAAAAAGAAATAATAATAATAATACTAAACACGACGCGACTCCGCCGCTTGACCGGTCTTTTGTGGTCCTCGTCCTCGCCCGGTCGGCGACACGTATTTTTCCGCGTACACAGCGGACCGCCGCGGCGATCTACGCGTGGCGGCGGCGGCGGCGGCGACGACGTTTTCCCGTCGGTATGCCGCGACGCCGGTACGCCCCGGGGTGGCGGCGCGGCGGCGTGGCACCCGCGCGACCGAATCGCCGTCAGTACCACGTCGGCGACCGTACTGAACGCGCCACAGCAGCTGCACCGGGCCGCCGCCGCCGCCGCCGCCGCACGCGGTACTATAAAACATTTACCATTACGTTGTGCACAGTCGCGTCCGCCGAGTAGCCGGCGATCGCTCCGGGTACCGTTCGCCGCGCCGCTTCAACGGTCCGTACCCGTAACCGCGTAACCCGCGACCGTGTCCGTGTTCGCGTTCGTGTTACGACCGTCCGGGTGCCCCGGCGCAAGTGTTCGTACCGCCGGACCGCGGCCGCGATGGAGCCGCCTCGGACTACGACGGCCGGCCGCAGACCGGCCGCCGCGTTCGTTTGCCTGCTGGTGTTGCTGTTCGCTCTGGCTACGGGTGAGTCGTCCGCGTCATAGTGTTACTCGTTTGCGAATTCGCAAATCGCAAAATATTTGACGGGAAACCGTATTTTAATCGTAAAAAAAAAATACATACAATTTCGATAAAGTTTCATAGTTAAAAATCGTTATAATTTTTGATATTTTTTTGTTATTATAGTGTTATAACTGCATTTTGGTTAATAAATTATTCGTCGAAAATATACGCGGACGAACAAAATAATGCGAAGAAAACGATTAAACCGTTACAGAGCCGGGGCTTCGAAATATATATATATATATTTATATAAATAAAAATGACAAAAAAAAAATTTAAAAAAAAACACCAGACAACAGAACAATGGGGGCGAACAAATATGGCACGACTGGTTATAAAATCAAAACGGAGACCCGGTAGACACGATTACCATAATTTTTTTTGTTTATTTTTACGCGGACGGACGCGAGGTACGAGTTTGCGTTAAAAATAGACGAGACGACATAGATTTCAGATGGGTATTTAAACAATATATCGGTACCTATAGAAAAGGTTTTTTTTTTTTTTTTTTTGAAATCTCCTCTTCGTATACGTTCAACTCTTCATCCGCGATGTTTCTAAAATTATTCTCGTCATGAACACGCCCGGCTCTTCCAATGCCCAACTAACGTTGTCCTTAACACATTTCAATAGTTACAATTCTATAGTTACCAATATTGTTTGAATCGTCTTGTTTACAATCTCTTCGAATAAAATTAATTCACTCCCTCTGCGAAAAACAAAAAAAAAAAAAACGGTTAAATTTGTCCTCTGTATTCCTCGTTTTGATATTTTATATATTCGATGGCGTATTATTCGTTCGGTTTTGTCGTTCTATTACTCGAAAATAATTTTTTTCGAAACCAATCGCACAATTTACACAAAGCCTATATATATATAAAAAAAAAAAAATAAATAACAATACTCTATCGCAAGAGGCACTTTCGGTATCTTTTTAAAATGTATTTTTACGTATTTTTTTACGTGTACGCGGGGTAGTTATTTTATACGACAATTAGGGATACCTACAATTTCCCGATTGCCAGCTCCGTATACGCGTACGTTTTGCCGATTTAGCGTATTTACCAGGTGATTTAAATTTTTAATCCTTAAATAGGCTGTACACGTAAAGGTGGAAATATACTTGCGCCGTTGTTGAAGTAACTGCGAAATATCACCAAAAAAAAAAAAAAAAAAAAAAAAAAATAGGAAAATCGGCAGCGACTGTTTATCGGGACATCAGAAGGCAACTGCTCGAAAACTGTGCCCGTAAACATTATTACGTACCTCGCCGGAAAATTTCCCGAATTATTCGTTCGGTTTTGTCGTTCTATTACTCGAAAATAATTTTTTTCGAAACCAATCGCACAATTTACACAAAGCCTATTTATATATATATAAAAAAATAAATAAATAACAATACTCTATCGCAGGAGGCACTTTCGGTGTCTTTTTAAAATGTATTTTTACGTATTTTTTTACGTGTATGCGGGGTAATTATTTAATCCGACTATTATTATAATATCTCGAACAATTTTTGTCATTCCGACAACAGACGTGACCGTGTGGTAATTATCACCTAAAAAAAGGAAAATCGGCAGCATTATTACGTACATCGTCGGAAAATTTCCCGAAAAAAAAAATGCAGGTTATTTGAAATATTAAAAAAAAAAACCATGCCGTTTCAAAAGAAATCGAAAAAAAAACATATCCATTGTAAAAAAAAAAAAAAAAAAAAAAAAAAAAACAAAAAAAAGAACAAAATATTCTAATATTATTTTATAATTTAAACGTATTACAGTTTATACAAAACGTAATACAAAAAAAAAAAATTTTTTTTGTTTAAGTAATACAAAACGTATTACCTTACAGTTTTGCATTTTTTAGTTATTCCAATCGTTGTTTAGGACTTTGATAAAGAGTCATGGCCATTTTTTTTTTTATCGTACTCATATGTATCAGTATAAACAAAATGATAACAAATCCGTGTCACGATTTACGTCCGACTCAACTTAAAGGCAGTGGCACGACCAATGGGATGT
Source organism: Tuberolachnus salignus (assembly GCA_956483605.1). Classification (NCBI taxonomy): domain Eukaryota; kingdom Metazoa; phylum Arthropoda; class Insecta; order Hemiptera; family Aphididae; genus Tuberolachnus; species Tuberolachnus salignus. Next base: position 16,542,592 of record OY101437.1, read on the forward strand.
AGGGGTTTAAGGGGCTGTGATTATTTTATAAAAAAAAAAAAATTAAATCCCAGTCGGGCCACCGCAGTGTACTGTGACTGTACTAAAATTATGTTTTACGTTAGTAAAATTCAATAAAAATGTTCACTAGGCTGACGGCGATAAAATGTCGAAACGTCAACGGAAGAAGAAGTGCAAGAATTATAATATACAGGGTGCGTAAAGAAATAACTCCCTGGTTCGATGAGGTCGTGGTCTCGGTGTTTGGATTGAGATAATCGAATGGAATTTATTTCGATAGAAAGCTTTGTTTTTTCATTCCATTATAAGTACTTATCACGGCACGGCCGGGAGAACGCCGCGGCGTTTTTTTGCCGAGGAATTTATTAAAAAAAAAAAAAAAACACCGATACGGACCCGGCGTGCGTTTCGTTGTTCGGTCGGCGCTCGGTCGACGCTCGGTCGACGCGATCCCGTCGCCGACCGCGAAACTATTCAAAATTGGGTTTCAATTTTTTGTTTTTTTTTTTTTAGACAAACGGGTCCGGCACGAAAAACAAATCCCACTCCGGTCGACCAAAGACCGTAACAGCACCGGGAAATGTGTACTTTTTTTTTTTTTAAGGAGACGGCGTTACGGCAACCGGTGACCACTAACCGTTATCGTGCGACGCTCGACCACTTTCTCCGGCCATCGAACCGAACGATTTTTTTTTTTTATGGACAAGATAACGTGTGGTTTCGACAAGACGGTGCCGGGCACACAGCTCGTGCGGTCACTTTAGCATTTCGCGAGAAATGTTTCCCGGGCATATCGTCTCCGCGTTCGCCAGATTTGAGCCTTTGCGATTTTTTTTTTCCTTCGGGGAGGCTAATCCCAAAAGCCAAGTGTACCAACACCGTGCCCAAACTGCGGATGCCCTCAAGGAGATAATAACTCGGCAAGTCGCTGCCATCCCGCCCGGAATGACCCGTATATCACTCATAGATAACCACCGAAAAATGCTCGATCGGTGTATTGAAAACGATGGTCGCCATCTGAGTGGGATATCGTTTTATTTATTTGTACAGTTTATAAATAAAACATACATGTCGATATTGGACTCGGTTTGGTATTTATACGTTTCACAAATCAGCGAGGTGTTTTTTACCGCACCCTGTATATACAACTCTACAGAATGACAATAAAGTTTTTTTGTTTCTTACTTTTTCATTAATGCAAACGCATCGGGATCCTATCCTATTGGAAATATTCCACGTACACGGTGGCCGGTTCTTCAATTTCGGCATTGTTTTTTAATAAACGCCGATCTTTCGGCACTTGCGGCGAAAGTCAGGGGCTCGCCGGTCCGCTCGACAGGCCGGGCAAGGTCGGTGGCTACGAGGACGAGCCCCGAGTTATTTTTTTTATCTTTTATATTTGCCCGGAAGACTGGCACGCGGACGATGATGAAATGGTTTAGTTTTCCGCGCCTCCGTACACGAGTAATCACTACACTCGGCTGCCCGGGCTCTTGTTCCGCGATAATATCGAAATTTTTTTTTTTTTCTTTTGGTTTTCGGCGCTAATAAAAAAACATTAACCGGCCGCGCAGCAGGTTGGTACCGAACCGCCGGGCATTATGGTAATTTATCCGGATAAAAAAAAATAAACGGATTTCGGCGATCGGATAAATCCGCGGGAGCGTTTATCATAGGCACCACCCACCTATAAATACTTGTGCCCGTTTATCGTTTGAGAATTCGTCATTAAACGAACGTTTAGTTTTTGTGCGCCGCACTTAAAAAGCCCAGCACGGCGACTAACAAACACTGGCAACGGGTTTACGTGTGTGTACATTTATTATTAAAAAAAAAAAATAATAATAATAATATTATTTATCAGAACGGGCTAGTCGAAATCTGATAACGAAACCACCACCTGTTTAGACCGTTATCATTGGAAACAAATACCAATCGTAGTTTGCATATTAAAAAACAAACATTGTCTCTCACCCCCTCGTTTTGCACGAGTAACGCTTATTTTAGTATTATTTTTTTTGTAATTTCTCGTTATCTCTTCGCCCCTCGCACGGGCCGAGACGATAATTTGTCGGTTTACCGATCCTTTTTGGAATGCAAGACGAATAACGAACTCGACGACGAGCGTGTTGTTAACCAAGCCAACGTTTTCAGTACATATTTAAAAAAAAAAAAAAAAAAATCGCACGTATTTCGCACCGTGTGCTGTTCACTTGTCGTTGGCGGGAAGTCGGGAAGGTAATGCATCGTCGATAGGAGGAATACCATAATTTATGTGCGTGTGCGACGATAAATTACAAACGGAAAACGATTCTGAGCGAAGTGGCGTTTGTCGTGATTTTCATTGTCACCAATGGCAACGCAGAAATATAACATAAAACATAAAAAAAAAAAAAATGAAATAATTAAACTCCAGTTTGACGGTGTTTTGCCGTTTTCTCGTCGTCAGTTTTCGGTTTCGATTTCTCTGCCGCGTTAAATTACCAATAGGGTTTTTCGAATTTCGAACAGCGATCCGCAAGTTTAAGTATCGACTTGACTAAATTTGCTATCGGAAACAGCATAAGAGTGAGCATAGGTCGGATGAAGTATTCTGGTAGAAATAGTGTTTACAGAAAAAATATTTAAAAAAAAAAAAAAAACATTATTGTAAAACCACAAGACCCCTCGCACCGTTCAGAATCTTAAATCTTACTCCGTAGCGTTTTATAGTATTTTAAAAAGCATGAATTGAGAATTTCGTGTGCATACAATTCCGTTTCCTAATGATGAGTTATCACCGATAACGCATTCAAGTGAGAAAAAAAAAATAGTTTCTTCTCGAAGTATCCCAGTTAGGAATATATCGAAATATATCGCAGTAAATTCAGAAAACATCGACGAGATAGACTTAAATGTGTTTGTCGGCCATCCAAATAATTGATTCACTTAAAAATCCAAATTATTTTCTGTACTAAAAAATCGTCTAAAATTACGTTCAGCGTATCGTTTTGTATTATTCAATCATTTTATTTGTGAAAATTCGAAATAAATATTATTTTCACTCGAAAACGTTGCGTTTCCAATACGCGACTCGGGTATATTTTGATCGAGGAATAATATTACTGACGGGAATATTTTAAGGGGTTCACCGACTAAAAACTATTATACAAATTTATAAAAGAAAACCTACCGTCCGATATGTATAATAAAAAATGAATTGGCAAAATAAATTCGAATATCCGATATCGGATATTGTGAGCAATACGGTTAATTAAAATATTATTTTTTTTAAAAAATGATCGTCTTATTGAGAAAAAAATAAACCAAAATATAATTCGTATGGGGAATAAAAAACTTGAACATATTATGTACAATATCAAATCGTTGAAAATTTAAAACGAAAAATGACAAATACGGCATTTTTCACTCTCTCTCATACAATTACGAGTACAGTCATTTCTATTGGCAGTATTTTTTATAGTATTTTACAATATCATTTTTTTTGTTAATTTTTACAGAAACAATATTATAAAGATACAGACGCGCGTGCAACGATCGCGCGGAATTCGTCGAATTTTAAATCGTAAATAAATCGAAAGCGTTGGAGAAATAAAAAATTATTAAAAAAAAAAAAAAAAATCGAGAAATACATATTTTACAGTTCGGAACAAACGGTTTTACCGTATCTTACAATATTTATAGAGAGAGAGAAAGAGAGAGGCTTTGTGGAAACCTTTGTGAAGGGTTCTGCTCGGAGAAGTATATAATAATATATATATATATAAATATTGTATTCACACGACTACGCAACAACACGAGCAACAAACGAAAAGAAACAAAAAAAAAAAAAAAATAAAATAAATAAATAATAATAATAATAATAAAACAACGCGGAGTAAAATCAATAGTTTTCTAGTTGCGTACGGAATTTTATTGACGTGCCCGCGTAATGATTGTCGATAAGAAGGAGGGAAAAAAAAAATAATACGAATTCTGTACGAGTTGTTATTAAAACGGACCGTTTCGATATTTCCGGAAAAAAAAAAAAAAAAAACGGTACAGAATTCTGTTTCGGTTTCCCGGATTAGACGGTGTCCGTTAAATCTCGAAATCGTATCGTTGCTCGAAAATATTACCCGCGTTGCGCAAAACAAGACCAAAAGTGAAACACGCGTCGTAGAAATTCAAAACCAATTTAAAAAAAAAAAAAAAAATACGTTCCTTTCCCCCCCCCCACGGGGTAATTTTGTACACATTTCGAAACTTCATTTTTCTTAATTACGTACGCACCTGTTGTCGGCGCGGTATATTTTTTGAATTTTAGCGTATTTGCGACTAAAAAAACTCCTCTGAACGGCAACAAAAGCTGGGTCCAAAAAGTTTCGCGTGCCCGTAATCGTCTGATTTTTTTGTACAAATTTTTTTTTACAAACGCTACCCCTGTGCGCGACGTGACAGTGACGCGTTTTATCTTTTGTCTTTAGCCGTACCGAGGTGAAAAAGTTATCGGAGATAAATCGTCGTTCGATCGACGTATCGGTTTTTTAGATAAATCTTTTTTCTTTTATTTCAATCGTTATTAATATATTTAATAGAACGTATACACGTTCCAATTGTAAACGTACGTTTTGATAATATTAAATCGAACGGCAATACAATCCGAACGATTGCCTACACGCGACGAGCTGACGACCAAACTCACAATATATTTTTTATGAGGTTTTTTCGGGACCGAAAAGGCGTGTTGCTTAAATTCCGACGCTTACCGTACAGATTTTCTGGATAAAAATTTAATAATTTTTTGTTAATAAATGTGGATAATTGTCCGCGTTCGACCGGGCGCACGTGAATTGTCCCGGTTTATTCGACTGTATACGACCGTCGTTTTTTACGAGGTGTGACAATAGAATAACGAGACTTTTTGAATAAAAGTTGTTTATTTTAAAAATGTTATAATTTAACGATTATCACCTTCAAAGTACCTTCCCTCAGCATCAATACACTGTTGCATACGTAGCTGCATTCTTGAAAACAGTGTTGCCAATTGCTTTCATTCAGCCCTTTTAGAAGTTCTGCCGTTTTCATTTTTACGTCACCAACTGTTTGAAAATAGGAAAAGAAATAAGAAGAAGTCACAAGGAGCAAGGTCTGCCGAGTACGGGGGATGTTGAAGTACAGACATTTTTTTTTCAATTAAAAAACGTTGAATTGAAAATGCACTGTGAGCTGGAGCATTGTCTTGGTGAAGAACCCAGCCATTTTTCCATAGATCTGGTCGGTTCTTTTTGACACGTTCTCTTAATTTAATTAATACCTCTTTATAATAATATTGATTAATTAATTTTGTCGATTTTTTCAACGTTTTCGTTTGTTGAAGACGTGGTAGGACGTCCAGAACGATCATCGTCTTCGACGTCCTCCCTTCCACTACAAAACCGTTTGTGCCATTCAAAAACACGAGCTCTTGATAAACATTCTTCACCATAAACTCCACATAACATACGAAACGATTCCGCGGCAGTTTTTTTTAATTTAACAAGAAATTTAATGTTAACACATGTTGTTCGATTTTTATATCTAACATTTTTCGGCAGTACAGTCGAACTCGCACTAATAACAAGGCTACTAACGTATAAGAAAATGAATCGATGCCATCAGTGTTCATAGTACTTTTAGATAAGTGTTTTCTAATGATATTTCAATAATCGTTTTATAGATAACGTTAATAGTTTAGGTTATATTTAGAAAGTATCGTTATTTTATTGTCGCACCTCGTATGCGCTTTGACCGTTTACTACTCGTAATACAGTTTCGTCATCTCGTCGCGGTCTTAGTCGGATTCCCAGTTGTAAATTCGTCGCGAACCGCACGTATTATTATTCTAGTGTTATTTACGCGAACGCGTTAAATTTTATAGTGCGCTCGCACCACATCCAGTCGGGACAATTGAAAACGGAACGGCTATCATATCTATACGAATTGCGTATAATATCGTTTCGTTGGCGTACACTCGAACTAAAACGAATACATTATAACGTATACATTCTCTTCGGACGATTTTACGTGTAAACACGGTCTTTTCGATCGTTGTGCGAATTGTCGATTCGAGTTTTTTTTATATCGACAACGCATTTTTTTTTTTTTTTACAATTTCCCTCTCTCTCCCGAACGTGATGTTCGGCGTTAATTTTCACACGACAGTCCCCGACATCGACAGCACAGTTACGGTTAAAATCATCACTTTACTAAAAACGTCGTTAATATTTATGCGTACAATATCGGATATATGCCGGTTGTGAATATCGGTCTAGACATTGATCACCATTTTCCGTTCTTCTTGTCTAGAGATGTGAAATGTACGGTTTTTGCTTTTTTTTTTTTTTTGTTCATAATTTACGTAAATTTGGTAAATGTTGATATTTTCAGTTATGTGTAGTCAATGTGGGACACGCTCAGAAATGCTTCTCATTTTTTTTTTTTTTTTTTTTTTTTATATATATATTATTAACTGGATAGTGCGGTGTTTTAACTAGTAGTTTAATAAATGATAAATGTTGATAACAATGTCAAGTATAAAAATTATTGACAACTATTACATACCGTCATAGTCGTAGACAAGAGCAGTTGTTACGCAAAAACAATTGATAGTGATAAACAATACGTTTGGTCGACAATTCCGTTCTGTTGATGTATTATGAATATTAGCCTTGCAAAGACGTTTAATTTGACTTTTATTCGATAAAAATGTTACGCTCGTATACGTGTGTACTCAGCCGTATCAGCTTTGTTAAAAAAAAAAAAAAAAAAACTATCGAAGAGGGCATTGTCATTTCAAAAATTAAACGTAAATACATGGTTTACGGTTTAAGGGGTAAGTTGATACCAATTTGAAAATAGTGTTAAAACAAATTCTTAAACAATACAATAAAAAAAAAATTATAATAATAATAATAATAACCGAAAAATCAAATTTACATAGAATCTTCCCGAGAAAATCGCACGGATCCGCGATAACGAGAAAAATCAAAAAAAAAGAAAAAAAAATGTATATAAACATAATATACCGCAATGATTCGACATTATAAACGTTTTTGTCGGAGAATTTTAAAAAAAAAATAAAAACTAAGAGTATCTACACTACATACAGATACATCGGTACATGTTATGTCTTGTTTCTACTGAATATAGTTGACACAAGAATGTCGATGTCGATTTGGTATCAGATACGAGGAGACGAGGATTAAACTGTAGGTAACTTTTTTAACACGTGTAAAAAATAAACAAGTTTCAAAGACAGGAATTATTTATTTATTTTTTAAAGACAGCAATTAGTGGGATAGGATAGGATAGGGTAGGATCGAGAGGCGGTAAATCAGATGGAAATGGAGGATAACGAAAACCGTTAATCGTAGCAAAACGGGGAACTTTGTTACTGAGCAGAGTTTTATAACATGTATTGCACACGCTCGTATTATGAGAATCTAAGTCTGGGTATTTTTCGAGCAAAAAATCTACGGCTTTCTGGGGAACGTGCTTCATAACGTCATGGTAACATTCTCGGTGTCGGACAAATTAACAGAATGACCCCCAGCCATAAAACATATGTATGTCAAAATAAAAAATATTATATATATAATAGATATAATTGAACATCGGACAAGCAAAATAGCGAAACGCGCGACGTCTGATAAAATATTACTACGGCCCCGTAGTACGAGGTATGACAATAAAATAACGAGACTTTCTAAATATAACCTAAACTATTAACGTTATCTATAAAACGATTATTGAAATATCATTAGAAAACACTTATCTAAAAGTACTATGAACACTGATGGCATCGATTCATTTTCTTATACGTTAGTAGCCTTGTAATTAGTGCGAGTTCGACTATACTGCCGAAAAATGTTACATATAAAAATCGAACAACATGTGTTAACATTAAATTTCGTGTTAAATTAAAAAAAACTGCCGCGGAATCGTTTCGTATGTTATGTGAAGTTTATGGTGAAGAATGTTTATCAAGAGCTCGTGTTTTTGAATGGCACAAACGGTTTTGTAGTGGAAGGGAGGACGTCGAAGACGATGGTCGTTCTGGACGTCCTACGACGTCTTCAACAAACGAAAACGTTGAAAAAATCGACAAAATTAGTTAATCAATATTATTATAAAGAGGTATTAATTAAATTAAGAGAACGTGTCAGAAAGAACCGACCAGATCTATGGAAAAATAGCTGGGTTCTTCACCAAAACAATGCTCCAGCTCACAGTGCATTTTCAATTCAACGTTTTTTAACTGAAAAAAAAAATTTCTGTACTTCAACATGCCCCGTACTCGCCAGACCTTGCACCTTGTGACTTCTTCTTATTTCCTTCTTATTTCTTTTCCCATTTTCAAACAGTTGATGACGTAAAAATGAAAACGGCAGAACTTCTAAAAGGGCTGAATGAAAGCAATTGGCAACACTGTTTTCAAGAATGGCAGCGACGTATGCAATAGTGTATTGATGCTGAGGGAAGGTACTTTGAAGGTGATAACCATTAAATTATAACATTTTTAAAATAAACAACTTTTATTCAAAAAGTCTCGTTATTTTATTGTCACACCTCGTATACCTTAAAATATTATTTTATTGTCGTTTTATTCGAATTTAATTACGACAAACCCACAACAAAAGGCTTGCCTTAAATAATCGCTCTCGCCAATTACCGTTATCTTCTCACATCACAACACATCAACTTAAAAACCAAGCTACTATTATATAAACTCCTACTCAAGCCGATCTGGACATACGGTATCCAACTCTGGGGCGCAGCCGAAAAATCCAACTTAAAAAAAATTCAAATCTTCCAATCAAAGTGTCTCAGCCAAATAACCAAAGCTCCCTACTATGTGTCTAACGACACTCTACATAGAGACCTAGCCGTCCCAACAGTCCAAAACGTCGCAAAAAATTTCCACAAACGCACACACTCTAAATTCCACAGTGATCGTAATCCCTTGATTTCTGAGCTATCCTCCAACGCTATTCCTGGTGACCCCAGAAGGCGTCTTACACGTACCCGGTGTCGTGACCTTCTATTTTAAAATTGTATATACCTCTACCTCCCCATAATTTGTAATACCACTCTCTCTTGCTAGCACACTAAACCCTTAGCCTAAAATCCCGACCTCAAGTGCCTCCAATGGGCGGCTTCTTATCTGCAGCTTCACAAGCCATGTTTCCTCCATCACGTGCACTTTTATTGTAAAACAACACTTACAGATTGTGTATAATAAAAATAAAAACAAAACCAAAATGACGACAAAAGTTTTTTTCGTATTTCCGTATTGTCACACCGGGCGGTGGTGTGTAATAAATTCGAAATGCCCATAACAGACTCTGTACCGCACGATTGTTTTCCCACGAACCGGCGACTCTTGTACGACGTACAGTTAGATGTAATATATGTAATTTGATATTTTTTAATCGATATTTATCGGTTTATGAAATAATGTGATTTATTGTGATTCCTTATCAGACACGTATAACATTTTTTTACGGTATGAATAAATATAAATAATAAATCTCTCCAGAATAGAAATTAAACATAAATACATTATAATAATAGTTTTTTTTTTTTAAATTTTTTTTTATGGTATTCTTCAAAGCAATTTTCAAGACGTAAACCAGGTTATTGTTTGCATTCCATACAGTAATATATCGTTACTTTACGAATACCTTTTCCAGAACAAATTTGACATCGTTTGTATTTGTATTTGTATTTTTTTTTTTTTTTTAATCATTTTTTTCTTCTACTGTTTTTGGGGATAATTATTTTTTATTATTTTTCATAAATAGAGTTATTATCTAGGATAATTCGATTGTTTGGTTATAATGCTTCGATCACAGACAGTCTATAATCATACAACGACGTTGTCTTTGCATATTTATTGTACAAAGAATTAAGAACTGATCAACAGTAGTCTTCCTCTTAAACGGATAGTAATGAAGTCGTCTGATCTTGGCGATGTATTCCGGACAATATTATGTCCGTTGTATTTGATAACTGAAATTGGTTTTTTTTTTTTTTTTTTATCATATTTCTATTTTTTTTTCCCAACGTCTATCGTTAAATGATGAAATTTAGAACTTACTGTCAACACATTTATTTTATCTTTCCACTTAACAACACAAACGCTATACTCTGTATACCTCCCCTGTATTTAGTTTTCGAACAATAACTTCGTTGGGATTGTGCTTACGGTTTGCGCGTAAAGTTCCCGTAACGTAAGTTTGTTTTTTTTTTTTTTTTTTTTTTTTTTTTGTAAGACAGTTGAACACTTATTGTAAAAATTATACATGTATAAATGAACGCCCGTTATGACGTAACCTGCTCGTTAGATTTCCGACAACGAATTCCGTACGAGTCCGTATTCCCGGAGACACCGTTGCTCTTGTCCGGATTAAATCATTATTTTTTTTTTTTTTTTTTTATGGATACATCCCCGAGATTCTGTAAGCGCATACATTTTTACGGCAAACATATGTTTTTTTATCGTTTAACATACTGTCGAAATAATTACCGTATGGTTGCGGAATTCACGATTATTCCGGCGATATTGTATTAGGATTGTTTGCATCTTTTAAGACAGCGTATCCAAACGACGATCCAAAATCGACGATAAAATAATCAATCGCCCGGCGACATTATCCGTTATTATAAATGCTGTTTTCAACACGGTACAGAAACAATAATCGAATAGTAGTAGTGTTTGTTTGTTTTTCGAGTAAAAAAAATGCCAGCACATTTAAATGCGCATAAAAAAAAAAAAAAAAAAAAAAAACCTCCGTGTAAATATCGTAGATATATACGTCTATTGTATAAACGAGTCGGGGCATTTAGACGTATTTTATATATTCCGAGTATCCACACTCGTCGTATTGTGCGGATGAATTGTATAAAAAAAAAAAAAAAACTCTGTGTACGTATGCGAAACGACGATCGAGTCCCCCGGCCCGGCGGCGTTGGCAACCTGCAGAATATTCTTTTAAGTAGGTCGTGTCACCCGTAAAACGTAAATAATACGCGTGCCGGGGTGGTATAGTATCTATTGAAAACATAATACTATTATTATTATTATTATTATTATTATATTATATCGTACATTTATGACGCGGATGAATTCGTAAAATCGATCCCATTTGTTTTATTCGAACGGAATATACGTGCGCGGGTAGGTAGTTAGGTAGTAGGTCGTATATTTAAAATAGTTTTAATATTTTTTTTTTTTTTTTTTTATATATATATATTATTTTTTTTTTAACTTCCAATTATCTTATCGTAGCCTTAGGCTTAACAACGGCGATCCGAGTGTTTTTTTTAAATAATGCCTCCTGTATAACCGTGATTAACTAGGGCGCGGATTTATATGCGATATTTTTTTTTTTTTTTTTTTCTTTATTTGGAATAAACAATCTATACCTAATAGGCGCAATAAGTAAATGTGATAAGGGTAAAAAAAAAAAAAATACATATACGCATTATACATTAATATATCTAAAAATAGAGAACTAACATAAATACATATATTTACATGACACACGTGATATGAGAAGCCATCCCACTAATGACACTCACTATTAATTTATATTTATTTTTTTAATTTTCCTTTAAAGAGAATCTATTTTTTTATTTTATATTGCTATTATTATTATCTGAATTTATATGGAGGGGGGGATCAAGAAGGTCACGGCACCAGCTGCGTTTGAGGCGTCTAGGTGGATTGCCAGGAATGGTCGGGACTGCAAGATCGCGTATTAATGGGTTGTTGTTAGAGGACAGACGGTTATGAAAGCGTTGATAATGCGCTTTTGCTTTTGCTTCATGGACTGTTTTCATTTTTAAGTCAGTATGGACAGTGCTGTTCAAGACGTGAGATATGCAATATAAAAAAAAAAAAAAAAAACAAAAAAAAATAAATGATGGAAAATACGCGTATGATTTATTAAGAACGCGCCACAAACATGCATACCAAACAACACGAACAAATATCACCCGAAAAAATACGAAAACTATATTTTTAAAAATTCTTTAAACAACAACTATATTATTGTCAACAATAAATGTCAGTTCGAAATTATTACGTCAAACAATGACGTGGTGTAGAAAATTTTCAAATATATGACATCTGTTAGGTCTTAATGTGTTTTCATATTTACTGAACGTTCATGAAGTAAATTTTGTGTTTTTAAATTTTGCAATTTACGGTAGGCATACGACCGAAATCGATTTTACTCTTCGACATCTGCGTGATGTAAAACAAAAATCAATCGCCCCGTGTAGACAGAAACAGTGGATTCATATGCAGGGTATGGATTTCAATATTTTTATCATCACCGGAGACAACCGCCATGTGCCTATGTGTATAGTAATGCAACACAAGAGCGGCACGTGATACGTCTGTCGGGTATTTTTTTTGTTTTTTCTTTCTCTTAGCCAAAAGTTCCGCGTTATGCGAGATTTATTATTAAGTATTAAAGCGACGAAAGACAAAAAAAAACACATAAAATATTCAACGGAAACCAAAGAATCGCGAAAGTGTTAGTGGTCACGGATCTATAGCGAATGGAAATATGTAGCGTAACTTAAACTCTGACCCGGATCACATTATCCCTCTGGTAGTATTGTTTTTAATGGGATATCCGTAGGTAAAGTTTTCAAAAAAATATCTCTTAATGAGAGGCCGGACACAATATTTCACTTTGCTGCCTTTTGGAATATCACAAAAAAATATAACACCGATTCTATCGTATAATTATTTTCCACGGGCACAGCTAGAGAGGAGTAATTGGGAGTGCTTGAAGCACCTTCTATCTCTAACTCACAGCACCACCAGTCCGAATTCAACACCCTCAGTCCCCATCAACCAAAAACAATTTCAAGCCGTTTCCTTTTTTCCTGGTGATTTTTTTTTTTTTTTTTAATCTGACGTTTTTATAAAAAAAGATCAATGATTTATGTTTACATCGTCGCAGCCTTACCCCGGCCCTACACACTATGGGCGGAACTTGTGCGGGATTTCGAGCCTACATTGTCGACGTTAAACAACCACTGCCAATATCACCAAATCCCGCCGAGACATTTAGTCGATCGAAAAATCGGAAGGGGATTTACTTTCAGTACGCAGTGCCCGTAACAATCGTATATTTACTAGTGAACATCCCACGAGCGTACGTCAAACAACAACAGAGCCATCTATTAAAATCCCTTAACGTATATCTAATTTATATTGGAATATTGGAAAATCCAGAGAAACCGGGGGACCCGGTATCTGACGTGGGATATTTGCGCTCGGGAGGACACCTGTTTGCTATGCGGATGGCGGTCGGCCGAACAGGCAAATCGAACTCCCGGAATAACTATAGCCTCCACCCGGTACAATTACGCTAGGACATAAACACCCCCCCGATTTATGTGCCAGGGTATAATTATACTAGGACTGTCGTACTCGGCACAACTGAAATTCTATAATTTATATATACCGCCTAAGTTCAAAATAGGAAAACCATATGGAACCCGGGGAGGGTTTGAAAATGCTATTTCTTTGATCGTATGTTTTTTTTTTTTTACACCAAGGTTATCTGATCGACCGTGCGGCGCTTCAATAATACGAGTTTGAATTGTTAAAAAAAAAAAAGAAAAAAAGTTCACTGCCGAAATAAAATAATAAATAAATTCCGTACGAATTGCGTTAAACGCACGTGCGCGCGTATAGACGAATCTTTTCGATTGTCTTTCTCCAACATGACAATAATACTGTAACATTACGTGCATTTTATTCTGTACGTGTATCTCTGTCTCGTGTTGTCTTTTCATCTCTCGATGTTTCCGCGACACGTTTCGAACATGTATTAAATGACGATGAAAATTACACTCGATTCGAAACGACGATTCCGAATCGCGTTACGATATAATTGCAGACGATGTACCGTCCCATTTAATCGTTTATTAATCAAATGTTTTTTTTTAGATTCTGTCCGTTTAAAACGACGCGGTTTTTATTTCATAATGCGCGCCTGAAAACGAATCGTCTATATTTAAATTAGGTTTAAATAGGCGCATTCTCGTAGGATTTTGGATATGGCCGGGGCATCGGACGGGGGAGGTCGCAATGAAATTTCCAATATATTCTCGCGTTATTACAACGATTTCAAGTAGCTTTTTGAAATTTTCAATTTTTTTTTGTTTTTTTCCGTTCATTATTAAACACGAACAATAATTGTGTAATCGTCTGCGCAAGTTGCAAATTAATTAATTTTCCAATTTAAACGTCCCGAACCGCGGTCAACCGTGCTTTGTGCGGCATCGACGCGGACAGATATAAATTAAATTACTCTAAAACGTCCAATAATGCCCTCCCAGTTTCCCACTTGCCCGTTTACCGGCGGCGGCGGCCCACCCACGGTGCGAATTATGTTGGCTTTTTTTTTAACTTTGTTTGTATTTGTATTTTTTTTTTTTTTTTTTTTTCATACGTCACGTAAAATAATACACTCGCGCATAATTGCGTTTGAATTGAACGCAAACAACCACCGTCGAATTGCAGACGGTCGTTTTAACGGTAATCTGTAAATCAAAACGGCCGGCGAGCGATTATATTAAACCACGGCCATTGCGTACCGGAAATTTCGGTAAATTCGATTTCGATTCGTTTTTTATTACCGTTTTATCGGATCGTTACGCGATTGCATTTTTTAAATTGTCGCCTTTATTCTCCCCCCCTCACACACACACACACACACTTATCGATTTTTAATTTTTTAACCAAGCGACGATTCGACGAGAAAACATTTGAAAAAAAAAAAAAAAACGATTTTGATAACCGATATTGGTTATATATATATTTTTTTATCGGTTTTAATGCAGTTTAAAATTTAGACCGGCGCCAAGTACTTACACCGTCCCCGTAATCGCTACACTCGTTAATCCCTACCGAAATTTTTTAGCTGCGATTCTAACGTATAGCCCGTAAATGTTATAAAAAAAAAAAAAAAAAAATCATATCTGAACACCTCTTAATTGGAATTTGCTCAAACCCCGGGCGGGTAAAATTCGCCGCGCTGCATACGATTTGTACATTTTATCCGTGCGCTGGCGAAAACGTATTGTGAAATTATTTTTAAATATAATGAGTCCCCGGGTTGGAAACAACCGTGGTAATAATTCGATTCGGAAATCATGCCTACCCCGTTGGTTGTGTTTGTTTTCGCGAATATATTCCGTTCGCTGTCCGCGTGGCAACTAAACGTATATAAATTCTGCATACGAGTGGAATAAATAACGTTAACCCGCAAAACAAATACACGGGGTAATAATGTTTATCGTTCTACAGTGACTGCGTAGTGCATAAGTGCGTATTTTTTTTTTTTTAAATTATACGCTTTAACTCGCAGACGCGTGCAATTAGCCCGAGACGAGAAAAATTGCCAAGACGACGGCACAACAAAAACCATAGCGATGAGTTTATAATATTATGCACACGTGAGTAAATAGAGTATTACTAATCCAAAGTATTTCGAATGCGGTAGATACGATACGGGTTTGATTATTCTGTTTAAAAATATTTAAAAAAAAAAAAAAAAAAAGAAATCCCTTTTAATTAGATACAGATATTAATAAAATAAATTTACCGATACATTCGAATACTTTTATTTTTTTACGTATTATCGTCCAATAGATTGAGTCGGATATATAAAGGGGGTTTTTTTTATGTATACAAAAAGTACGAGGTAGAATTTTGAACGCGGTGCGCAATGCGATGCGTTTAGAAATTCAATATGCAATTAAAAAAAATTTTAAAAAATCCCATTTAATTAGACACTACGAACACAGATATTAATAAAATAAATTTACCGATACATTCGAATACTTTTGTTTTTACGTATTATCCACCAATAGATTGAGTGGGATATATCGGTGGGCTTTTTTTTTTTGTTTCTGTCATATATAATATCATTTTTATTTTTTATATACAACAAATACGAGGTGAAATTTTGAACGCGTTTCATTTTCAACGCGGTGCGCAATGCGATGAGTTTAAAAATTCAAAATGCAATTAAAAAAAATCCCATTTAATTAGACACTACGAACACAGATATCAATAAAATAAATTTACCGATACATTCGAATACTTTTCTTTTTACGTATAATCGTCCAATAGATTGTGTCGGATATATCGGTGGGTTTTTTTTTTTTTTTTTCATACATATCATTTATATTTATGTATACAAAAAGTACGAGGTAAAATTTTGAACGCGGTGCGCAATGCGATGCGTTTAAAAATTCACAATGCAATTAAAAAATGTTTAAAAAAACCCCATTTAATTGGCCACTATTAATGTATTGATACTATTAAAATAAATTTACCAATACATTCGAATACTTTTCTTTTTTACGTGTTATCGTCCAATAGATTGAGTCCGTACCTATCCATATCGGTGGGTTTTTTTTTTTGTTTCTGTCATACATAATATTATTTTTATTTTTTATATACAACGAGTAGTACGAGGTAAAATTTTGAACGCGTTTCATTTTCAACGCGGTGCGCAATGCGATGCGTTTAAAAATTCAAAATGCAATTAAAAAAAAAAAAAAAAAAAAACGATTCAAGTACAATAATGGGTCCGTTACATATTTCTCGGGCCGATCCGCACCCACTCCCCCGATTTTTGAGTACGGTTTGATACACGCGAACGCGTGAAACGCACTCGGGTATAAGTGACGTATAAGATAATAATATTATTTCCCGGTTCGGACGATAAAAAGTTCACCTATTGTTGTACCGTACTCAATTGTAAACCCTTTATTCCGATTTTTATCGGAGTTTTTTTTTTTTATTATTATTATTATTATTATTATAAATATTTTCTAAAATAACGTCGTGTACATTTTTTTTATTTATTTTTTTTTTATTTTTCAATAAAAACTCATCGGATCGAACAACGGTTTAAGTGTATTTCGGTATTAGTTCATGTAATCCGAGTATACAGACTCGAAATTTTCACCGAACGTCAACGTCTAACGGTAGATTTTTCTCGACGCGATAAACGCTTGCAAAATATTTCGGATTTTTTTTTTTTTTTTTGTGCATTAGCGGTAGTGGTGATTATTGCTAAATTTTTTTTCTTCGTTCTTTTTACTAATACAATTAATTCGATACGCTACGATTCATTACGGTATAACTCTACAAGTTACTATTATACTGGTAAAAGTAAGACGAAAAGTACAATTTAACTAACCGATTTTTTGATTGAAATTTATCAAAAAAAATTTTTGCCCGACTCTCGCCAAACGGTATTTTGTAATATTTATTATAGTGTTGTTGTTTATTTATTTATTTTTTTTTTGTAGATAAATTTAAATACGAAAATTCCGAAATTTTCCTATCCGTATACGGAAATCGTATTATACGTATTTCACCATATATACGGTTGGGTGTTTTATTTCGATCTTGGTTTTGAAAAAAAAAAAACTTTTGTCAATATGATCTCTATATTATTACATATAAAGTAGGTACCTTAGACCGTCTCAATTCAATATATTATTACTACCCTATCTTTATAATAGATAAGGTCACGTAAAACTTTCGGGTCAATTTTATTATACCGAGTGATGCAGTTTTCCGAATGAATAAAAAACTATATATAATATACAAAAAAAAAAAAAAAAAAATCGTTTAAATCACATCAAAACGTATATATCTTTTCGGCTCCGCCATAAAAATCTCAAATCGACAAATGTAAATCGCGACGTAAACATATATTATATAAGTTATTATACGACATTATACCCCGGAGCTCGTTTTTATCGTACTTACTGAGTATTATTGATTAATGTTTGATTTGGTAATATTTTTTTATTTTTTTTTTTTTTTGATAATGAAACGGCTCTCCGTTCGTCAATAGTTCTACTTTCGTACCGTACGCGGACTAAATACGGTCTCGTCGTCGCCGGAAAATAATTTCGTCGGATCCATTTCTCTATGTGACATGCATAATGTATAACGTAGAACCAATAATTACCAGGTGGCGGATATGGTTGGATGCAGTGAAATACTATTGCGAAAACTTTGAAAGGGTAAAAGAACGTTTGATCCTACTTCAGCAGTTTCTATTCGAAAAGCGTTACAAGCTATATTATAATATCGTAAAGACGATATGAAAAAAAAAAATAATTTCATTTATAAATCTGTCGATTTTGGACTTTTGGAGCATACAATAAAACAACTGGCTACGCGAAAAATTACTTTAGTCCTATGTTTGGGGCCCATAAAACAAGCGGTAAAATGTATAGGACAAATACACTGACCATTAGAATTTTCGGCGGTAAATGAAAAATGTGCATAGAAAATGTATAAAACACAAATCTTGGTTTAAAGTGCGTAAAATAACTAATCAGAAATGTCCATTGCGGAGTAAATGGGATATAATTTCAGACTGAGCTCGACATTGAAAATATTTTAAATTTACATCCGTTACACCTGTTTAAGTCGAGCGTTCCTCTACAAATCTGTGTATTAAGTGCATTTAACTTCGACAATTTGAATATGATGAATTTATAATATTTCAGTGAAATCAAGGTCCAGAATAATTATGAAAATAAATTCGTTACTCGAATATAATTTATTTTCACGTATAAATATCGAATAGGAAATATGATCCGGCACGAGACGTACGTCGCGTGTACTAACTATATATGCATACTTTTCTTCTTTTTTTTTTTTTTTTTTGTTGTAAGTTTTCAATCTGTAGATTGGTCTACAATAAATGTTCTCTCCATCCTGCACTATACCTTCGAGATATTTATGTGAATCGACTCTTGAATTTTTGATTATTTGACATATGCAACACGTTCTTGGCCTTCCTCTTCTGCGATTCCGTTCTGCCACACCTTCCAATGCGATTATTTGTTGTGTAACACCGTTTGACCGATGATCTTATGACCGTCGTCTTGATCGTAAATCGCTAATTTATATGCAGCACACTACCGCTCCGGCACCCGTGTTCGGGCTGTTTATCCGAATATTGTGTATAGACATTTGCATATGAACAATTAGTGTTCGAGTAGACAATTACGAAGAAAAAAAAAAGCACGTTGCGCATTTTACATTTTCTCGTTCGGCCGACATGTTCGTAGTTCTTAAAAGTAACAAACAAAACAAAAAAACCCCGTAAAACGTATTTATTAGGTCACGGACGAATG
Organism: Tuberolachnus salignus; assembly: GCA_956483605.1. NCBI lineage: Eukaryota > Metazoa > Arthropoda > Insecta > Hemiptera > Aphididae > Tuberolachnus > Tuberolachnus salignus. The sequence goes on from OY101437.1 coordinate 16,561,819, forward strand.
CCGATGTTTTATATGTATATGGGTACTTACTTGCCCGGTATTTCGCACAAAGATTTACTAACTTTATACGATAATCCGCGATAAATGGAATTACGTTATTTTACACCGCACCACTGTTTTTTTTTTTTATTAACGCATCCTATTAATAATAATTACTAGTTTTTTTACCCGCCCGCCCGTACGTGTGCGTTCGATTTCAATGAGAGTACATTAGTATTTAAGTGGTTTTTTACCATCCTCTCCCCCCCACAACTTAAGCAGTAGACCAGTGGTTCTCGGCCGGGGCGAATCCTGCGGTAAAAAAAAAAAAAAAGAAAAGAAAAATGACAAGACAATGTCACGACTCGCAAAAACAGAAATGGAAGACGATATGAGAATCGGCGATCTTTCAACCGTCACCCCTCGAATTCACCGACTATATAAAAGCCTCCAGGGTCAAGTGTCGGCGTTAATTTTTCGGCTTTCTAGCAATTTACCATTATTTTTTAACGTTTTTTTTTTTTTTATTTTATTTTATATTTAGTTTGTAAATACGTCAATCGTTAATTCAATCGTAAAACTCATATAAAACGTGCGTGTTAATTATTTTTCTGCGTATGTTTTTCTTCAAAAAAAAATCTAGAATTTCAATGCGTTATGCATATTTCGACGGTAGAATGACGCAGTATTGGATTATCGTGGATAAAGGTGACATACGAATAAAAAAAAAGAAAAAAAAGTCGAGAACCACGGCAGTAGAGTGATAATTTGAGGCTTTTGTCACGCAGATCTCAGAACGTTTTTCTACCCTACCAATTATATTGGCCTCTTAATAAAAAATCGATTTGGCCTTTGGTGCGCCTTTTGTGTCGCGCAATTTACCGCACGGTTTTCTACCGATAGGGTACCGATTTTAGCCTAATATCAAAAGTTGATTACTTGAAAAAAAAATAAAAAATTGTTTTAAATCAAATAATTTTGATAAATCGTACCCTCAAGTGGACGTCAGCCGTTTCTACCCACATTAGAAGACAGTTTATTATAACGTTAAAATATTGGTGCTAACTCGGGTTTTATAGTTGATAATTGATTTTTTTAGGCCGAGTCGACTGCCGTAAAAAGGAGAAAAAACGCGCAAAGATTTGCGGAATAGTCGCCTCGAATGATGTTTGAAATTTATTTCACAGAATATTATTATAATTTTATACTGGTCCCGCCAAAGTGTTTTTTAGAGTATAATTTCCGTAAGTCTGTTTCGAACCGTTAGTAAATATTTTAGTTTTTCGAGTAAACCAAAACGTAAACCCGAATAAATAACAACCGGCTCGTTTATGACTTGAAATTAAGATTTATACGGAGCACTTTAAACGCCATCGTCGGTGTACATTATTCGCTTTTTAACCCCGTGTATAAATAATGATGAATAATAATAATACAAGTAGTAGTTTATTATTGGGCTCGCGGTTTATTTTGTCTCGTTCGTTTATACGACTCGAAACAGGCGGGTCACGCGAAAAGAAATTCGTCTGTTGGACTCGCAACACTAAAAAATTGAAAACGAAATTTCCACGCCGTATCTTTATATATATATGCGAATTTTCCTCCCGGATATTATTGCAAATAATACCCAATAGTTTTTTCTGAAAAAAAACGTTATTTTACGCCGTTCTTTAAACCCGTTAAAAAAAAAAAAAAATATTATTTTCGATGACTGAAATGCCTCGGTTATTCCGCGCAGTAGGCTATAGGCGCGTATCTCGAATATATGTAAATCTCCTTGTTCTCAGACGCCGTTTGATCTCATCGATCCGTTCGGTTTACGAGCTCAAAAGGTCCCGATACCAACAATAAAGGTAGACTACACCGTAGTGTGGGAATTACGAGTATTTTTTTTGTTTTTTTTTATTTTAAATTCGAGTTTTCGCGCCGTCGCGACGTTTGAAACAACATAATAAATATCGTTTGATTCTCGAATTTGCGCACACGCGGGAAATGAAATTTTGCGATTTCGCCGCGAAAATTAAAAACTACACAAAATGACCGTCGTATACCGGCACGCGTTGAAATAAATATTAGAAAATAATGTGGCTCTGTAAAACATTACCGTGGACGCGGGGTACGTTTCGAGTGGGTAGACGGTCGTGTTGTGTTTTATTGTTACGCTCGATCTTCAATTACGCGATTGTCGTGCGCGGATGATCAACTTAAACCGAGAAGAACTTATAGTGTTTAATGAAAGAAAGAGAGAGAAAAAAAAAAAAAAAACGTTCAAGTATATACGGCCCGGCGTTGTTAATGAACTTTTTTGTTCGCGGTTAATTACGAATTGTGCGCGTTTTGTACGTTTAACACGATTTTAAAGGACACGTGTTGGCGACAACTGTGTTAGGTTTTATTATTAAAATTAGGTCGCTCGAAAATCGGTTCACAACGACGTCACCGTGCCTCGGATTAATATTAAACCGTTAAATATGCGGAATTTCCGGTGCAACGAAAAATCCTCTAGTTTACAAACGAACATTGAACAAATACGGCATTTCTCCCGGTCGTGTAGTTTATTCGTTCGCACTCCGATACGTAAAAAAACGGGGAGGGAAAAAAAAAACGAAACGTAAAAATACTCGACAACGAAACGACGATAAAAATCGCATTTATTTCTCTCGATGTCCCGGTTCATCTCGGGACCTATTTTTAGGGGGGAGGGCGGAAAACGCGATTAACACTAATAATAATATAACCTATTATTTTCTTTAAATATTATTTTCGATGTCTGAAATGCTTCGGTTATTTCGCGCAGTATGCTAGGCGCCCATCTCGAAAATATTTAAATCTCCTTATTCGCAGACGTCGTTTGATCATACCCCGATGCGTTCGGTTTACGAGCTCATTGGGTTCCGATATCGATAATACGCGACAAACACTAGTAATATAACATTATCGGTTTTCCGCGGTCCGCTCAGAATCGTTTTTTTTTTTTTTTTTTTGATTGCGAAAGTCTATCCGTCGCTCGTAGTGTAAATAAAGTCTACCGATTTACCGTTCCCAACATCTCGTTTACACCAGTGGCACGAAGTACGGCCGTCTGTCTATATTACTCATACTACTAAATTATAGGTGAAAATTCGATATCGCCTATTATTATAGTAAATTGTATATTGTCGTACATTCGAAGGCGTCGGGGGTATCATTGGAAATCGATCGTCGTCCCGCGCGTTCACGGGCCGTGAAAAATCAAATTGCGTCCAACAACTGGCGAGGGGCCGTAGAGGGTGACGAGACGCCATTCTACGAGACGAAAAAACTCCAGCCGGCGTAGTCAGACATTACTATTGTTCACAATTACACTCAATTATACCAAACGACCAACAAGATTTTTTATTAATAATAATCCGGTGCAACGGAATAATCGAATTGGAACCTGTTGGTAGTACATAAATTATTATTATACACAAGGCCTGTTCAAAAAGTACCGGGACAAATGTTATTGCGGCTAATCTACACGCGATAACGTTTCAAATTGTCAATGGACGTAGTCCCCGCGAATCAGTGAATACTTTATACAAAACCCCAAAGTCGTTACCTTATCTCAGTGTAATGTTACACGTGGTTAAATCCAGTCAAATTTGTATCGTTCGCCGTTTTCGACGTGTCCGAAATTAACGAACAACGGGCGTGCGTCAAAGTTTTGCCGGAAACCCGGTAAAAATGATGCAACGGAAACGTACGGAAATGATTAAAACCGCTTTTGGGCCACGATTCGTTAAGCGACTTTCGAGTGTTTCGAAAGACGTTTCGAGGACAGTTGGCGGTCGACTGAAGACGATCCCCGTTCTGGAAGACCGTGGACGTCATCATGATGTGGCGACAATTTGCTAAAAAAAAAAAAAATACGAAATGGCCGCCGATTAACCGTTCGTGAGTTAACAATGCGAATTCCAATTGAGTCTTCTCGTGCAATTTTACAGGAAAATGTACAGACGAAAAGGGTCGCGCTGCATAATTCGTTCCTCGATTATTCACCACGACAACGCGCCGGCACATTTAGCGCTGTCGATTCGAGAATTTTTGGCTGACAAAGAAAATTGCTGTGGTCTCGCAGAGACCCTTCATATTCTCCTGATCAGGTCCCGTGGGAATTTTTTTTTTTTCTATTCCCAAAACTAAAATCTGCGATTTCAAGGCGTAGAGGAATTAAAGCGAACGCGGCGAGAGAACTCGTAGCTTTAACTGTGCAACCGTTCCAAAGGATTTTTGAAAAATGGCAAGATCACTGCATACCGACCGGAGGAGAGTATTTCCAAGGAGATATCTTTAAATAATACGTAACTAAATTTTTTGCAATTATTAAAAATAAAATCCTGGTACTTTTCGAACAGACCTCGTATGAATTAACGAGAACGGTACGTGAAATCCGAATTTAAAATACTGCGTTGGATATTCGAATACAGGATATTATTATGGGACGGGACGGCGGAAACCCCCCGGTCTTCGGTACGAATATTTTCTAACGACATTCGGTAGGCATTTAAGTGTAGGCATTTCCGGGCGTAGTTAGTCGGCATTTTTCAGACTTTCCGTTCGACGGACGTATTTGTTTAAGCGATTTAAACTGTTTGCGCGATTATAGGCATTTATATTTTATAGTATCGCGGTTAACGCGAACCCGGCTGATCGTAATAATACAATAATAATATTCATATAGATACGGTAATACGGAAATAAATGCCAAATAATGCGTGGTGTGGCCTTTTTTTTTTTTTTGCTATTTTTTTCCCCCTCCCCGTATACGGGATTTCGATATCGCATTTATAAAGCTCAGAGAATGACAGTTTCTTAATACTCGGGGTATACCTACCGCAGCTAGCAGCCAATAATACAGATTTAACGTCTTTTATTATTTCGCCCCGTGGTTCGTACTGCCGAAATATATGCGCCCCGATAAAGTCTATATCGTTTTTTATTTTTTTTGTTTTTTTTACAAACAAACATTTTTTGACTCCGGTTCAATATCCCATATCAGCGGGAACGGAAACCGAAACCAGAAAACAACTCCGTCATCGAAATCTATGAGTAAATCTAAAGTTTGAAAGCCGCGTACAAAATATTTTATATCGCCGCATTTTATTGATTATTTTACGAAATATATTTTATTTATGTCGCGATGCGCGCGATAAATATATTATAGTAATGTTATTACGTGTACTTTTCGGAGTTATTCGCGATTTTTTTTTTTTTCTATATCATCACCGTGTTTACAGTAGTATAATAATATTTATCGCGGGGGTTAATCAATACGATTTGTCCTTTTTAATACGATTTATGGCTGCTGACTTTATGTACGTTTTATGAGACAAAAAAAGTTGTTCTATATCTATTATAATACGGTCGAACCCGGTGAACTCGAACTTTATTTAATCGAAATGTGTAAAATAAGTATTCGTTTACCACACCAATGAGCGATAAATGCGTTTGTTTAAGAACGTTTTTATTTCAATTTTATAAACTCGAGTTCTCGGTCAACTTGAATTTTTTACTGGTCCCTTCAACAATGGATCGATTTATAAAAAAAAAAAAACCACGCGAAACGTTTTATTGGTAGTGCCGGATTTACGAATTATGTCACCCGAATGTAATATTAGCGCCTCTATAAGTTATCTCGAAAAAAAAAAAATCGTGTTAAATTACGGTTTTCCTGTAGGCAATTTATATAATTTGTATTTAAGGGAATATATTTATAATTTCGTATCATTTGAAAAATGTGCGACTCCCTGCGATTAGCGTGAGCCCCGGATTGTTTCTCTCCCCCTCTTAGGTCCGGTTCGCAACCGCGGTAACCGCATTCGGTACACGTCCAATCCTGTTGGCGTTTTCCGTCGCCCGGACAGTCGATGTCCATAGGAAAATATAAAGTCTATCGTCGTCTATTATTCTATAGGATAATATAGATTATAATAGCTATAGATATATAATTGCTGTTAGTGACGGTGCAGAGACGGACGAAAAACGTAGATCGAGACTTGACTCGGTGTTGGTTATTTATTTTATTCCGTATGATTTTAGAATATTTTACAAACGAAGCTATACTAAATCCCGGGTCGTTCCGTATAGGTTCGTATAAGCGTTTCGGAATTCGACGTTGACGTCTCTCCGTGGACTCGACTGACTGACTGACTCGGCCGGTCGACTGGATCCGAATCGGTTTCGACTAGTAGTCCTCAGGCTCTTGCCCCGCATCCCCTCGGGCTTAAAATAGGGTGCGGTTTCCGGTCGCCGTTCGCTAATTACACGCGCCGTTCGTACACGTGCCGAGTTCTTGTTCTAATCGGCTTGCCGGCCGCCTTGTGCCGCACTCGAAATTCGACGCATAACGCGCCCGTCCCGTGTCGTTACTTATTATTCGCCGATAGTGTACGGCAAATACACCCCGTGAGTACGTCGGCGGAATTTCGCGGGCGCCGTCATCCCGGGGCGGCCGCCGTACAGTACAGAAATATTCGCCGGTTATTCCCGTGGCTTAGCGCCGTTAAGTCGGCGGCGGCCGATAACGACGACGCCGTCGTCGTCGGTGCGGAACAAGAGGTCATAACGGATACGGCGACGATTTAGGCGTGACGGGCGGAGGACGGGCGGCCTCGTCGTATATATATATATATATATATATGTACACGGCGGTCGGACCCGGAGATTAACCGGGCGGCAAGAGAGAGAGAGAGGACCGTATATCTGCGGACGGGACGGGACTGCGGCGGATCCGCGTTTAACCGCGGCCGCAGATACGCGAAACGATAAGAAAAATGCGCCTCCCCCCCCGGGGGGGGGGTCTGATGCGCTTAAGAGATTCTTAACCCGCCTCGTCCGTACCGGCTTAATACACTTGTACACACAGGTGAACTCTCGAAATACCCATTTTATATTATTGTACAGTGTGACGGCGGGATTTCTCGACGGCCAGCGCTCAAAACCCACGACAATTGCACGTCAATTGCACCTGTTATTTTTTTCTTAATTGCGTTTGCGCACATACTGCTTACTCGGTCAATGAAATATGGAAATATAAATAGCATACACGCGAAACGTTTATGATTAAAAAAAAAAGAAAAAAAACCGAAAACATGCCCAACTACCGCTCTGATTACGCCGCCTGAGTGTTGCGGAAATTTTTCTACCTAAAATATTGCTCCGACCGAATAACGACAAAACAGTGCTCTGTGTTGCACTTTTGATCTAGTCGCGGAAGTCATTATTTTTTTGACTTTCCCCGTAGTTTCCTAAATAACGGGAATATTTTTTGTTGTAATAATTGAGTTAAAAATAATTTTTTACCGCGCCTTTCTAGACGCGAGAAAATTATAATATTTCCCGTAAACAGTGGCGCAAACTCGAAATTAAAATGACAAATCGAACCAATTCCCGTTCAATAGCTGACCTGCAGGAATTTCTGTTCGTCAATTATCAAAATAAAATTAGCTTAGCTATATTTAAAAAAAAAAAAAAATTTCTTTATGATTGGCAACATAGTTTATAGGTATTATTATTTGTTTAGACAACTTTAAAATAAATTTATAGAACAAACATTTTACTGGATAATTTGGAAATATTTATTTTTTAATATATTTTTAGACCACAGTTACACGGCGCTTGGGAACCGCTGACTAAGCTATTATTATTATTTATTGTTTTAGTTATCCGTCGAAAAAAAATACAACTATGAATTATACAAATGGTACAATTTTAATATTAAACTTGAAGTGTCTCCGGTAAAAACGTTCCCAGGAGACCAGGTGGTGTATGTCACTACCGATCGACACCCGCCTGCCGCACAACAGGTGTCGAAATATCGACGTCAGCTTATAGTCACCCGGTACTCAATTTTCGAGTATTCCTTAAAATTAAAACATTTAAAGGAATCCCATTTCATACGGTCACGCACACCTGTTGCAAGGCAGCCGGAATTGACACGAGCGCAATTTATCGACGTCAGCTTACGGTCTCCTGGCATCCAGTTTTCGAATTCGTTTTGATTTTAAAGAATTTTAATAAATTACCGTAATTAACCTACGTGGATGGGATCTTCATTAAGTATGTATTGGAATATTACGGGCACTACAAATCAAAATTCATCCATCTTCCGAATTTTCGATTAAGTGTATTTGGTTCATAGCAGTGAGATTTTAATGCCAAAAAAATTGGCTCTGAATCCCGCCCAAAACCCACTCGTAGTTGGATATCAGAAAATCTATTCCCGTAGTTTTACGACGATAATCAGGCCAATTACTACGGACATACTAATTGATTCCTTTTTAGAGGAACTATTGACGGAATATCGATTTCGGTATATATTTTTAAAGCAATAGGAACGTAAATATCTAAATAATTTCTTTGTTCTTCTTGTGTTTTTAAAACATTTAGGGGGGGGGAATTATTGTTTATCGAATTTTTAATCAAATATAAAACATGACGTTTCCAACAGATTTGTGTCGTCATGTATTCTGAGATCTAGACCCTTTTAATAAAATATCATTTAAAGGAATTTTAATAAATGACATTTATTAAAATGTTTTCATTTTAAAGAATTTTCGAAAATTAAGTACTAGGTGACTAGCTATAGAAACTCGTGGGTTAATAAGAAAGAATTAGCAGGTTGTCGTGGTACAACAATCGATTCTGGAACTGTTCTGAACGTTTATTTCGGATTAATTATCGTAATTTAATTGGCACTTCTTTGTAGTAAGTCTTATAAAACGTATGACCGGTTGGAACAAATTCATAATAAATAAAGCTTTTAATATTGATCTGTTTCCACCATTTCCGCATTTCTTGATGTCGAAAGTCGACCAGCACGGAAGTCATCGTTATTGGCTTCAGGACTCCCAGTAAACCTTTTGTGCTATTTAAATGTTTTAGATCTGCTCGTTGTTTCACATTAAAATGCTTTTTCAATCATTTCAAATGTTTCAGTCGCCGATTTACCAAGATTATCGCAAAATTAATGGCAAACACGCCGGTCGAGTTTATTCGACATGAAAAAACGGCAGACACAAAAAAGTATACGACTCCGACAAATTGTCGTTCATTACTAAAATATAATATAAACCGGTGGCTTGAATAACGTAATTGAGTGTTGTCTCTACTATTATTCGATATGTGTATATTTCCGATACGTATATTTCTGGCACGGATATAATTTTAGTCCCGGTATTTTTTGATCACACCTCGTATATACGTATAATATAGCCAATAATACTTTTTGTCGAATATAAACAAATGTTCGGTTAGCATTTACACTCGTATTTGATATTAAATATGCAGTTCTGTACTGGATTTTGAACGGCTATTAACGATTAAACCGTATCGTATATTGCAATTTGATAAATTGTTTAGCCATTGATCGATTTACAATATCCTTAGAGCTTAGCTGTTTCGTTTGGCCAGATTATGCCTATATACCGTGAGTTTCAATTTGACGCTGAGCGATTGTTGTAAATAAAAGAAAATATTGCGTTTCTTGTAGATTTATAGTATACCGAAGTTAATATTGACAGATCAACGAAGAAAAAAAAAAAAAAAAACAAAAAACACGAAAGTGAAAAATTTAAAAATCATTATTCAAAGTTTTTTCGTCCTAAATAACTATACGTACCTACGTATACTCAAACGTCTTTGTCAGTTTCATTTAAATGTCAAGACTTTCACTCGAACATTTAATTGAGTTAACTGTTATCAAACAAAATAAGAAAAATACAAAAACTACTGTCATCAATCACGTTAAAAATCCAACAACTTTCAAATGCTGCTAATCAACGATATAAAAGTTATTAAAAAAAAAAAAAAAAAAAAACCAGTCGTTTGCGTTTGTAACGAATTATGAATATTTGAACTTGCTGATAGCAATAAAATACGATATTTTTAACGAAATGAAAACTAACACAATTATGAATTTACACTGCTGATATACTTATCGATGACCACACAACGTTAGCTACGTTTGCCCGACGGTACGGCAATTTTGTCGACAAGTCAGAATCGGGCTAACCGCAACCGGTAACATAGAAAATTCAATTGACAACGTCCGTGCGTGGCCGAGACGTTGGGAAATTAAGATAAATCGGTACACGTCAACTATACGGGTTTCATAAAACCAAAAACATCAGAAAAATCGTACAGAATCAGAGTTCCGTCCCCTAGAAAATGATCGTCCCTGTTACCCGTCCAAAACGGTAGTCTGCACACGGTGCCGAAATACTTTTTTTTTGATTGTAATCGTCATCACAGCCACCGCGGTGGTCATCTCTCCAGCCGTTCGTTTTACGATCGCTCGAAATAGGCGGTTTCAGTGCGTTTATCCGGAGGGCGCCGGGCAAACCGGACGAGTATGGGAAATGTAATTTTTGCGCCTGCAAACAATAATATTATCGCAACGGTTTTTCGTGTTACGAACGGTCTCGTCGCGTTTCTCTTATTTTTTTTTTTTTTTTTGTACGTATCCGAATTAATATTGCAATATCGTAACGGTTATTCCAACCGAAATCCCCCCCCCCAAAAGTCGCGCTACGCGTCGTACAAGAACGACGGGAAACCGGGCGGGACCGGCGGAGTACTCGGCGTAAGTCCCGTCCCGCCCGGTTTTATCTTGAACAGCCGCGGGTATAGACGGCCGTGCGCATGCGCACAGTTACGAAATTACGCGTATGGGTTTGGTAGGTTTGCGCGTACACACGCCTAGGGTGTATTATACACCGCCCGGGGATTTTCAAGTGCCGTCGTATTTGAACTGTATTGTATTATACGTATTCGCCGCCGTTATAATTAATATACAAAACGGTCTTACGGATTCGTATAAATTATAAACGGCGCGTTGTTCATTAATATGTTACGCGCCGGCGGCAAAGTCACACCGGCCGCGCCCGGCGTCGGGCTTTCCCCGTAGCTTCGCGCCGTAAAACTCTCGCCGCCGCCGCCGCCGCCGTATCGCGCGGGCAGGATTAACGCGGTCCTTTAAATTGAAATTAACTTTTCGGGTGTATAAGCCCCGAGGACCGAGCCCGTCCCGCCGCAGCAAAACTGTATTTTCGAGCAATAATATACCGCGAAAGACGCCGGCCGGATACCGGAGGACCCGCGAAGTTACGGGAGGATTGGCGAAGATACGAGTGGACCGCCGCCGCCGCCGCGGACTAACGTAGGCGTATCCCCGGATCCGGTGTCCGGACAAATCTATTCGGAATGTTTTTTTTTTTTACCTTATCTAGATGCAAATTTTGCATCCGAAATGTATCTAAAATAAAACAAAAAAAAATATTTTTTATTTACAATTTTTCCCCCGTAAACAATTTAAAACTATGTGTTTTATTAATATAGTAGAACATATTAAAAAACCATTTTAAAAATATACTCTTACGTTGACGAGTATATTGAACACTATTAGGATGTGAATCCAATAGGAATTCCCCCAATTCGCACTGAATAGGTGCGGCGCCTAGTCAGTTTTTAAAATGGTCAGGTCATTAGTTTTTATATCGGGCGCAAACGCAGGAAAAAAAAAAAAAAAAATCAAAGGAGGTTTTTGAATTGATTTTTGTTCATAAATATCATGTTTTATTACTCATTTAGGTATCCGTATAAATACATATAATTTACGCGTGTATATTTTATTTGTACGTTTACGGGAAACTTAGAAATAACTATTAAATGTGTAGGTCAGGTAATTTTTTTTTTTTTAAATTATTCCTGATATTTCAGGTGGTTTGATCCCCAAAACGTAGTGGTGAATGGAGGGTGGGGGGGTGTTCACTCCTACTCTATATAGTAGTCGGTAGTCATACTCAGTCTATACCTATGTGGGTATATTTGCTGGACTGTACGTACATGCACTCCTTTTAAATGTTAATTTGTTTTATTTGTTCAAATTTCTTGATATTGACAATTTGGTAGTTTTATTTATTTCGTCATTTCAATTGCATGTGTTTAGAACATATTTATCGGTTTTTGAGTGCTATAAAAAATTCACGAGCCACGATTTTGTACCGTATTCAAGTTAACCACCACCACTACCACCGCCCCAGAATTATGGTTCGGTCTTCACCAGGCCTGTACTCTGTGTTCGGGCGTCACTGGGCTGAGCAGGCTGGAGTCTAGGGCGCCAATCGTCCAATGATAAATTTCTTTGTTTCTTAATTGTTGTTGTTCAAAAAACAATGTAGGTTTAGGTGAATCAGTGGCGTGCAAAATAATTAATTTTTTATTCATCTTATGCGTATTTTATGCGAGAGAGTAATTGAATAAAAAAAAAAAATAAAACATTTTATAAAATACAATGTCCGTCTAGATTATCTTTATGGAGACGGTAGAAAAATTTTCCCGTGTAAAAATAAATTAAATTTTCGTTGTATTCAATCATAAATTTGGCAATTATTTCAATATATTTTGTCTAAATATCCTACCACAAATATAAAAATACATTTTATTCTCATAACACGGCGATAAAAATGTTATGTTTTGTTTTTTTCTCGATACATTTTTAATAAACCTCTCACATCTCACGTGGAGCCTTGGACACCCCGCCGGGGCCGCTAAATCGAGCTTTAGCGTGTAAAAAAACGCAAAACAAAAAAATATACATTTTTTTTAAAAAACGGAATCCGCGAGCCTGATATTAAATCGAAATGAACCTCTAAGTCCTAACGGACGGACGTAAAATTATATGTTTTTATACGCACGCAAAAGCGACCGTATGTAAATAAATTTTAATTTCGCGTTCTCATTCGGGCAGACTCGGGGCGTGTGGTTTTTTTTTTTTTTTTTTATTATTTTTTTTTGTTTTAAGTTTTCCCGTGCGAGGAGCGGGGAAAGATAAAAGTATTTCGAAAATGTAATTTATTTTCGGCCCGTTTTGTTCGGATTCGAGTATAATAACCCGCCGCCGGAGTTTTACGTGAACGCACACGCACACGTGGATATATTATAAACGTTTTTGAGTTTCGTAAAACAATTATCGGGTAGGTACTAAAACAATACGAGACGGCGGCGAAGAGCGCGTGTGTGTTACACACAATCGGGTCCGTGAAAGTTTCCGGCAGCGGTCGCGGTTACCGACCCGAGGGGTTTTACGGTGTTCTCTCGGCGTGGAGCCGGGGGAAATTAAAAAAAAAAAAAAAAAAAAAACGCGCGCGTTAATATTGACGAAACGATTACGCGTAGTTTACGTAGTCGTACACACGGTGTATTTGCAATATTTCCGTGTACCGTGTACCAACGATTTCGAAAAAAAATATGTACAATTTCGAACCGGGCCAAAGAACGGTTATAGACCCGGGACCGGGCAGAGATATCGGCCCGGGAAAATACAAAATTACCGGCCTCGATATTAACCCAATCATTTTCGGGTACATAATTATTTACCCGAAAATTGAATATAATTCGAAAATTATTATTATTGTATAAATGTTCCTCGGACAATATACGAAAACACCGGCGATTTGAAAATTATTATCATCTTTTTGCCGATTAAAAAAAAAAAAAAAACGATCTCTTTAGTAGAAACAATACAAACGAAATATGACAAAAATTATAGTCTCGAAGTAATATTTATCAGTAACGGATACAACACGGGTTTTTCAAAATTTAAAAATTACAATACCAAATGTAAGAGAGTAACAAAAATAAAACGAAAAAAAAATTCTCGAACTTAATTCTCTAGTAACTAAAATAATTACGAGGTATGTTCAAAAAGTACCAGGACAAATGTAATTACAACTAATCTACACATGATAACGTTTCAAAATAATATATAGATTTATTCGATTAGTGAATAAATAACCGAATAAATAATAAATAATTTTACACACGTATTAGTGAATATTTTAAACAAAATCCAAAATCGCTATCTTATCTCAAGTTAATATTACACGTGGTTAAATTCAGTCAGTTTGTTCCGTGCGCCGTTTTTGACATGTCTGAAATTAACGAACAACGTGCGTGAATCAAGTTTTGCTTGAAACTTGGCAAAAATGCAACGGATGGGTACGAAATGATTAAAACTGCTTTTGAGGATAATTCCTTAAGTTGTTCCGTGACTTTCGAGTGGTTTAAACGTTTCGAAAATGGTCGACAGTCAACTGAAGATGATCCACGTTCTAGAAGACCGTCGACATCTAGCAACGATGATATTGTGGCAAAAATTAGCGAAAAAGTGCGAAACGACCGCAGATTACCCGTTCGTGAGTTAGCAACTGAAACGGAAATCTCGATTGAATCTTGTCGTGAAATTTTAACCGAAAATTTACAGTTGAAAAAGGTTGCTGCCAAATTCGTTCCGCGATTGTTTACTTTGGAGCTAAAGGAAAATCGTTCTGCTGATGTTAATTTCATTTAAAAAAAACATTATCACAGGTGACGAGACGTGCGTTTACGAGTCTAAGATCTGCGCTAAAAAGGACAACGATTTCAAGGTGTAGAGGAAATTAAAGCGAATACGGCAACAGAAGTTAAAGCTATAACTTTGGAACAGTTCCAACGGACTTTCAGAAAACGGCAAGATCGCTGGGACCATTGCATATCGTCCGGAGGAGAGTATTTCGAAGGAGTATTATCTTCAAATAATAAGAGATTTCATTTTTTTTTTGTAATTTTTAAAAATAAAATCCTGGTACTTTTCGAGTTGTCAAGTTAGGTTTGTCATCACGGTCAATAAAAACTCGGTTTCTATACAATACTATCGGTTAGGTTTTATATTATTTATATTTATATAATATTTAGTTTCAATCTGTTCTGGATTACGGGTTTGAAACACCGCCGAAACAATATTTTATTAATTGAAAACTATAAATCGGTACACGTTAACTATAAAAAAAAAAAAAAAAAAAAAAAAAACCATTACATAAAACCGAAAACGTCCGAATTATACTGCATCAAACCTCACGAAAACACGGATTAAAGAAAAAATCCAATAGCTCTAGGTCTACTAGTAACCGTTAGTCGGACCCCACTACCGAGTTAACTATAGAAAACCAACGTCTACTTTATTTAGCTATTTTAAAACCGATTTGGCCCTATGGCATTCAACCGTGGGGTTGTGCGAGTCTAAAATTGTTACAATGCGACGCTGTCAATACATCGCCATTCGGAACATCACTGGCAGCCTACCGGTTTGAATGAAACGACGCAATTCACCGCGGTATGGCGGTGCTTACAATTGCAGACGACACGATGGCACCGATCGGGAAGAGTTTCTGGTCCGGGAATGTTTTCGACATATATATGGGAAGAGGCAATGCTTTGAGGGGTGTGCTTTTCTTAGATTCCGATTTACTATAATAATACTAATGCGAAACGCGGTTTAACATTTAAATTCGTTTTATTGTAATAGACATTTCAATATGTGCAATAAAACCGGACAACTTCGGAGTCCGGAGGACGGTCCGGGAAATGATAATAAGATTTTAAAAATCTGACTAGTGTTAGATTGTACGATTGTCTAAACACAAAATACAATAATTTTCTATTAACATTTGTTCGCACAAACTATTGTTTTGAAATAAACTATTTGAAGAAGTAGTCCATCGGAAAAACGCCCGATTTCCTGGCTATCCAATCCGCCCCTAACCAGACGAAATCCATAAGTTTGCTCGCAAACACAAGACGAAGCTAGATCACCGTGTCAATCCAATGGGCGTCCAACTACTAGACAACTCTCAGGAAATTTAACGTCGTAATCGTCGGAAACGTCGTACGACTTAGTTCAAGAACTTAAATTAAGGGCCGGCAGCCACTTTATCAACGCGCAAAGTATAAATTAACAACTAGTATGCCAGATATATATATATATATATTGTAAAATATAGTTATAAAGACTTTTGGGTCGTTTAAATATTAAAGCACCAGAGCATTTGAAAAAAAAAAAAAAGGGGGTTTATTTATTAACAGATTAGGTCATAATCTTAGCCTCGGATCAAATTGTTGACTTATTATCGTCCTATCTTTCCTATAACCCGGCTACAACAGCGGTCTGCGCACCGTGAGATACTAATTGTCATCTCCAACTACAGGCCCAGGATCGATAAGGTCGGGACGCTATAAGACTCTAATCTCCCCCGGTGATCAAAATTACATTTTTTTTTTTTTTTTTAAACGATTTCGTTAAAATCGCCCGCGCGCATTACCCGTAAAATAACGGCGGCGTGACCTGCTGTTTTGAGAATCCTCCGAGAAAATCGGAGCTTCGCCGGATCGTGATAAAAAAAAAAAAAAAAAATCACCCCGTATAATGGCTTAAGGGACTAGCCGTACACGCTGTACCCGAGGAAAACCGTGCGCGATAAGTACGCGTGTGGTATAATCGCGGAAGAAAGGAAATAAATTCCAATTTGTTTTTCGGAACCAGCGGATTTTCGCGAGTTTTCGGATCGGTTGTTTCCAGTCCGTGATCAAAGGACCTCGCGCGCACGTCGCCCCCGCGCTCATTTCACGCGACAACACGTCCGCGGTCCTTGTTTTGTTATCAAATTTTTGTTGTTTTTTTTTTTTTTTTTTTTTTTTCAACACTTCTATCGGCAAAACAAATCGTATTATAATAACGACGCGGGCCCTTTGTCCCCCCATCGATATATATATATATATATTCGTACAGAAATAATAAAATCATTCGGCGCAATACGTTCAAATCATTACCGGTTACGCAATCATTATTGTTCGATTGTATAGGTTTTTATTTTTTTATTTTTGGTTATTATAGACGCCTCCCGGTTAGTTATATAATAAAATATATATATATTATTATGGGTACAGTACTTGGCGGTTGTTTTTATTTATCGTATATTCGCCACGACAATAATTATTATAATCATTTTTTTTTTTTTTTTTTTGTTTCTGTTCCGCGCGCAAAAGAAAAACGCAATAAATATACAGCAAACGAAATACACTTTTATCTTTTGTAAAATAAAACAATTTTTTTTTTTTTTTTTTTGAAAACCAAGATATATTACGAAAATAATTCACTAGTATTTGTTTGGCACTGATTTAATAGCATTTTTTTTTTTTTTTTTTTTCATTTCTGTCTGTTCATATATTATTTAAATTATTACAACGATTGTCCCGCGATTCGGCGGCGGTCCGGTTGATTTTCGTATTTTAAAATAATTTTTTCATTATATAATTTATATTGAAATTTTTGTCGTTTGTCTTTTCCATCGTAGTGGCCGCGTATTTTGCAAACATATTAAAATAATAACCGCAATAAAACGCGTCGAATAATATTTTTTTATTAAATATAAAAGATTGTTTTTTTTCACCCCCCCCCTCCCACGTAGCAATAGAATAGTATTATTTATGCGTTCAACGGAATTTATCGTCGACATCTCCACCTTCCTCTTCTCTGAGGTCCACACGACTGCGGTGAAAGTTGGATTCAAAATCGTGCATAAGGAAGCAATCTTGAAATTATTCATTTCTGTTGTGCTGTAACGGTTTGGTATCACTGGCAACACCATCGCAGATAACGAGTCAGCTGCTCATCAGTTATTACTCGTTTAGTACCTGTAATCGTGTCTCGTCGTCTCGTATATTTTAATTACACCGATCTGGGTTATTGAATACTGTTATTCTAAATAACTCAAACATAGTTAAATACAAACATAGTTTGTGTATTTTTTGTTTCGATCGATCGACCGAGTATCAGTTACTGTTGGAAAGTGTTTGAACGCTCGTAATAAAGTAATGAACGAAAGTATCTATAACATTCTATGATAAATGTTAATTGTATTGTTTACATTGTACTGTATTTGTCTAAAATATATAAATTAAAGTGTTTTTTTTTTTTTAACATAGTTTGTGTTTACAAATTAAGGTAAAACACAATACAATTACTGTAAAATCATTTAATTCGAAAAGTTAACAAATGTTTAACCTTTTTAAAATTTGTCATCATTATAATAGTCGTCGTTTTTTTTTTGTAATTTCTGTTTCCGCATTTGTATGCTTTATTTGCCTGCGAGGCGTCCGATTTATTCTTACTGTAGGTCCGTTCGTGTAAGTTCAGTTCGGTTCGGTTGTATTTGGCACGAACGTTCAGGATAACAATTTTGATTGGGCGTAACAGGTCAAAATTAAAAAAAGGATATTGTGTGGGAATCCGTGTGGACAAGAGTACCTTTGGAAGGACATAACGACAGATGGGAAATCGTATTCGGTGGAGGGTCGAACTGGAAAGAAAAAGCAACGGATGATTGTAAAATTGGTTACGAAATGGAATGTGGTGCCTAGGAAGGCTTAGAAACCGGAGAAGTATAGCGAAGTAGTAACATTTCGGGCCGAAATTTAAATTGAAACATAAATCGCGATATTTGAAGAGGACTCGGGTATATAATAATATTTTCCGAATCCCGGTATCATCAGATAAAGACGACGGGGCGAGCCTTTAAGACCTATCGTCTTATAGCAATGGAAAGGGGCATAGGAACAATGGGGGCAATCACCCTCGCCGGGAAAATTCCCTGGGGGCTAAGCCCACACCGCTAAAATATATTGGTTTCAGTAGTCCTCCAAAATTTGTAAGGTGAATAACAAAACAAACGAATTTTGCTATTGTTGGCATTGTAAACAATACGGGGAAATGATTTAAAACAAAAATAAACTATTGGCAAATAAATTGGAGAAGCAATATTAAAAAAAAAAAATAGATATAATTAATAAATATATATATATAATTTAGTTATGTACAAAAAAAAAAAATATAGATACAGTGCAACATCGATAAGTCAAAATTCAAGGGAAATGACATTTGTTCGGCTTACTAAGGTTTTCGAGTTATCAAGGTATTAGGAAAAAAAATTTGACATAAAGAGTTTTTAAAATGTATTATCTTTTGAATTATACATAAATATGTATATAAAATGTATTTATTCAAAATGTATTATACAAACAACGATCATACATATTATTTTTATTATTACAATTATGTATTATTATTGTTGTAAAACATACGGTATGTATATTATAATTGAAAAAGATATGATAAATTTACATAATATACTTTAGAAGAGATTTTTTGTTATCTTACTCTGAGTTTTGATTTCTATACATGGTGTAATCAATAGTATTTTCCACAACATTTGAAGCAGAGTACACTTGATCGTCCACATTACTAGACATGTTCGGCGAATGTCCAAAGGGCTAACCAAAAGGTGAGGCAAAGTTTTGTGCCTGCTTGTTATTGGCTCCAACAATAGGCGTCTTATCCGGGTACGAATCCACACGATCTAAAGCGGTTCTCGATCGTTGTGGTCGTTACGTTTTATCCACGCTTTGTCCGCAATTCGCATAGCTCGTCGATTTATCGGTTCGACTTATCGAGGTCCCACCGTGTGTATGTCTGATATAATTTCAAGATTATTGTTAAATCACGTAATTTTCGGTAAAAATGCTGTACGCGTAACGTTCGAAAACCGTCGGGGCGGCCACCGGCCATGGGCTCGGTTCGTCCGTCGGTTACCAAACGTTTACGTTTCGTCGTACGTGCGTATTACGAGAATAATCATTCTGTGATCGGTACCCAAAGGGCTTTTCGTGTACACTTCGGCGGCATTCCACGTGCTGAATCTGTTCCTTCTGCTAACACTACCAAATTGTGGATACGGCATTTGGAAGAAACCGGAAGTACCCTAAGTAGACTTGGACACGGAGCACCCGTTCCGGTAAGAACCCCCGAAAATGTGCAGTTGGTTAGAGGACTATTTTGAGGACGAGAACAGGACCCCGTCACAGTCACGTCCGCTCGTTACACGTTGTGATGTTGGAAACTTATCTGCAGCATTGGTTGGAGGAAATGGCTGAAGAACACGACTCGGGAGACGTATGGTTTCAGCAAGACGGAGCTGCAGCGGACACGGCTAGAATTTCACTTGTTCCCTGGGCGGTTAGTCTGTCTTAAGGATAAGGTTTTCAGACATCGCGCACATACCGTAGAAGAAATTAAACGGAAAATCACCGCGGAAGTCGAGGCCATGCCAGTCGAAATGTACCGAAAATCATACGAGAGAGCTTCAGAGATGGTCTACGACAGTGTTGCAAACATGCTGACGGCCGCCATAATTTTCAAAAAACGGGATTGAATACTGATTTAAATAATAATAATAAAAATCCTTTTCTCTGAGTTTTACTGTCGGTTATTTATAGCCCGTGAAAACTCGTCGGTGGCCTCTGCCGCCGCACCCCGTGCGTACCGATACGATAAATTAATTATTCATCCGCCCGCGGTTGGTAAATACTATTACCGCGGTCGTGGTCCGGGCCAACGTTCGTTCGTTCGTTCGTTCGTTCGTTCGTTCGTTATATATATATATTATTACTATTACTATTATTATATAATATATAATGATATTATATTGTAATATACGTGTACGTACGTGCACCGCGTTATATGGCGTGTTCGAAAACTTTCGCCGGCGCGCTCGCGCACTACCTATAGAGGCCCATACGGTTAACCGCACCGATCCCTTATGTATCTTTGCTCTTTTGTTTTACTCGGGCAAACACGCGAGAATTATGGCGAAATTACACGTTAATCACCAACTTCAACGTCGCCGGCCCCGGTGGGTAACGCTCGCGCCCCCCCTACACCGCACGTTTTATTATTAATATTATTTATAATTACGCGGCGGGCCAGTTATTAATAATAATTTCGTTTTATTATTATTATTATTATTATTATTATATTGTTGCGCTCCCGTCGTTATTACCGTTGTTGCGGCCGACACGAAATCGTCTCCGAAATTGTCGCGTTCGTCGGTATGCCACTACACGCGACACGTCCAAAGCCCGCCGAAATACCGATCGGCCGACCGTTGCCGGCGTCGTAAAGACCTTTTCGCGGACATCGAAACACCGGACACCGATCGTTTTACATGCCCACACCGCTGTCCGGCGGCATAGCGTAGGGCGTCTTCTAATATAATATCTATTAACTCAGTGTGAGTTCATTCTCCGA
The DNA here is from genome assembly GCA_956483605.1 of Tuberolachnus salignus. Lineage (NCBI taxonomy): Eukaryota > Metazoa > Arthropoda > Insecta > Hemiptera > Aphididae > Tuberolachnus > Tuberolachnus salignus. The sequence goes on from OY101437.1 coordinate 16,582,775, forward strand.
TAAGGAAAACAATTACCGTAACCTCAAATATTTCAATATTGTTTCGTCCGTGGCCACTCTTCGGCCGTCTCCTTTCGCTCGGTCGCCTCGGAAATAACCCTCCCCGATTCGTTATGGAAAACCAACGAATTACTTTCTTTTCTTTTCTTTTCTTTTTTTTTTTACATCTAAAAATCCATGGAAGAACTTTTTTTTTATTTTTATTCTTCCACGGATTTTTCGCTTTTCTGTTATCACGGATAAGCAACTGCCTTTTCGCTTTACCGTATGAATAGGTGTATGAATCGCGCCCCAAGAGTTCCAGACGGTTATTTTCATAGCTTTTATGAAATGTATATTCGTTATGCCATTAATTTCCTTATAATTAAAAGTTTCCCAAAGCGTATACGCTTCCATAAAAATATCATTTAATTTAAATATTTTTGCGGAATTTTACTTCCAGGATTTTAGGGATCCTCTATATTCCCCTACCAACAGTAATTTTTTTTTTTTTTTTTTTATTATTATTACAACGAAACACTTAGTTTCGAATTTCAAACATTCCGGTTTTTTTTATTTTTTTAATAATAACATTTTTCTATATATTATTGCTAATGAATCATTTTTTTTTTTTTTTTTTTTTTTATATTCTCAAAATAAGTACCGGGTACTTGGTGTTTAAACGCATTTTATTCGTTTTTAAAAAATGTATTTTATCGTTTTATAAATATTTTGCGTTATACTCGCCCGCCTCGTTATTATACCGAGAGTGTTCCTCCAGAATTGAATGTATACGGCGCGGCCCGTTATTTAAATGATTTATGTTAATAAAATTAAAACTTGATTATTTAGGTAAATCCATTTCGTCAAATATTACATTTAGCTACAGACTTTGATTAGCGTTTTCGAATGTTTAATTTAATTTTACAAATCAATAAATCGTTTAAGATTCTAAATTTGGCAGGTAATACCGTTTCGTATTAGAACGCGAGTGAAATTCGAATTCCACCGATTTTCTATCTGTACAATTGTGAAATAAAAACCATGTATTTATATATATATATATATAGGCATGTCAACTAGAAATTGTTTGTAGAATATGAGATTTTTCTTAAACTTAAAACGTATACAACCGATGAATATTTTACGGTTTACAATAATTAATCACATTACTCGATTATAAAGTCGTATCGAATAAATGAAAATAAATTATACGAATACTTTAATATTTGTCTGTATTTGTTTTTATTTTTTTTAATACAGAATAAATAAATATATATATATTATAATAAATAATACATTTGTAATATAATAAATATATATTTAAACATTAAGTTTGAGGTGTTGTGATATGCATTAAAAATATTTCCACTCGAGAAACCCTCGCCTGGAAAATTCTGATGCCACAAACAAACACCGATCGAACAATATAATTTAATAATACGTTTAAACTTTTTAATTGTAAATGAATAACATTATTTGTCGATTTTATGTTTACAATGATCAAAAAGCTACGGTCAGGACTTTAAAGTTTATTTTATTTTTAATTAGCAATAAAATATATTCATTTTATCCATAAAAAAAAAACGAAATAATTAATGTAAAACGTAATAAAAATCCGGTTTCGTAAAAATTTAAGAACTCTAGACATACGCACGTAAACATTCAACAGTTATTATAGAGTTTTTTTTTTATTTTTTTTATTTGCCTAATCGTTTTGACGATAAAATGGAGTTCGTGATCAGTTCGTTTTGTATTAACTCATTATTTTCCTCGTTCCGTAGAACGTAAAAGTAACTAGTTCTTTACCGCAGTTGTATTTAAAATTATAATATTATACTACTAATGTGAGTTATTAGGATTTTTTAAAATGTTCGAATTTTAAGGAATTTTATTCGACAACCGTGTGCCAGGAGACCAGGAGACCTGGGACGTTGATGATTTTTGCGCTCGGGCGCGCACAACTGTTGCGATGCAAACGGCGATCGGCCGGCATCAACACGAGCGCAATTTGTCGACTATTCAGCGTTCTCACCCCCTAGTACGCAATTTTCGATTTGATTTCAATTTAAAGAATTTTTACGGGCCGCTGCAACTCGGTTTTTGTTTAACGTACGCGCGTGGGATCATCGCTAGTATATATATAGGAACACTACGGGCACTACAAATTAAAAGTATCCCCTCGTCCGGTATTCGGGCTGGGTATGTCTCGGCGGGATTTGGCGATAGCGTAGTGGTTTTACCGGCGAAAAATTTGGCTTGCATCACCGCAAACAGTCAGTCGTCCATTACGTAGATTGATTTCATATTGTCTCTCCCGACGGACTTTATCCCGCAGTAATTCGTCTGGTCGTTATCGTAAACGCACGGCAAACGTATTGTGCGATATCCGACCGTGCGGGGGACGCGGATTTGTTGGCGTCAAAACCGCTCCGCTGTAATTATATACACCGGCGGTACCCGACCCGCGTGGGCCTCGAACACCGGTGCCACTGGACCGCGAACCATATAATATTAATTATTAATCAATTTGAAATAATATTTTTACACGTTTTTTTTTTTTTATTATATACCTAATAATATTTCTGGTTATAATCGTACGTATCGATATTGTCTACACTCTACAGCGTCCGATTAGTAATACAATTGACGGCTATCGAACGTTTGAATGTAATTTTATCGCGTGTAATTCGTTTATTATTCATTGATTGTAATAGTGTTTTTTTTTTTTTTTTTCTTAATAAACTAATGATTTTTTAAATTATTTTATTTCTAATAACTGCCGTATGTATAGGTGGGCCTCAAAGGTTTTTTTTTTTTTTTTACAAAACTGGTGGTCCGCATAACTAAAAAAGTCGAGAACGGCCGATATACACTCTAACCGAACCGAACGTATTTTAATAAATAATAAAATATTCGCGGATTTCGCGCCGGCCGCCGGTACACCGGATCCTCAAGTAAATCACGGTGTTTTTTTTGTTTTTTTTTTTATTTTGAATATGTTCGCAATACCGCGACGACGGGGTGGTGCGGATCGAAAACCAAACATTTCGCCGGGGGGACGCCCGTTTTGCTCGCTTTTAAACATTCTTCCGCATCGTTATGAAATACGTATGCATAATAATATAATAGTTATATTGTTGTTGCACGTGTAATCATCTCTTGCATCGTAAACCACGTCTGTCCGAGCATTAAAACCGACTAGCCGACATTGCCGCGTCATCGGATATCTTCGAATGGGATTTTTTTTTTAGTATTTTATAATACCGACGGACCGCGTTACGTTTCGTTTAAAATCCGCGAGCGATCGGTGTCGGTTGACGGAACGATATTGCAAAATTGATTCGCAAACAATGACAAAAAAACGACAGACGTTGGACTTTGAGTATAATTTTCTAGTACTATTACTGTTACAGCTCGACGAAATCACTACGATTTTAATGAAATTTATTTGTTTTTTGTTGTTTTCTGCAGGCAAACACCCCCCTATCGCCCGTATTTAAGGTTAGGTACAGTAAAACGTATCTATAACGGACCCTCTCTATGACGGGATCCTCCTAACAACGGCATATGCAAATAGTCCCGGTTCGAATAGTAGTGAAATCGACCTCTGTCTAATTTAATTATTGAAAATACGACGAAAAATAAAAATGTTTAAAGATGAATATCGCATGTAATGTATTGAAAATCACGTAAGACGAACCTGAACATTAACCCATATTTAGACGAATCACGAAAATTGTCAGCCACAATTTTTAAATTCAAAGGTATTAGAATTAGAATTATTAGAGTTATTCGTATTTTACGACAAAAGCGCTAGAGTGTGCTGAACGTGTTGCCCCTTGGTCACGAAAATCAGTCAAATATTTCAAATTATATTTCTTAATTATAAAAAATGTAATACGATATATGTATTTTTTTTCTTTCTTTAAGTTCATGCTTTTAATTTTTTTTTTTTTGTATTATACAGAAAACACATTTAAATACAAATTCATATATTATAATAGAATTATACATCATCACAAAGTATACGTTTACGTTGTACGAAATATTTACATACCTAAAATATCATTTTTTTTTTTTTTTTTCTTTTACTAACCATATAGATTTTGGAAACTTTAATTTTTGGAAACCTAACCAAGACGCTTAGCCCGGAAACACGCTATAGCTTTTGGAATCTCAGACCGTTCTTCAGGAAGATTTCCATCCCTATAAATTAATGCTTGTCCAAGAGTTAAATGCTACTGACTGCGGCAACCGTAAAAATCTCTGTCAGCAAATTCTTCTGCAAATTCCTCCGATATCAACTTTTTTCTGTACCGATGAGGCCCATTTTCATCTTTCCGGAACTGTAAATAAACAAAATGTTCGATACTGGGCTACAAATAACCTACGGCAGCTCCATGAAAGACCACTCCACGTGGAAGTCGAGGCCGTACCAGTCGAAATGTGCCGAAAACCATATGATAGCTTCAGAGATGGTCTACAACAGTGTATCAACGCTGATGGACGCCATCATGGAGATATAATTTTTAAAAATGGGATCGAATACTGATTTAAATAAAAAAAAAAAAAAAAAAAAAACCTTTTCTCTAAGTTTTACTGTTCGTTATTTATAGCCCATCAAAACACGTCAGTGTGTGGCTCTGCCGCACCCAGTATGATATTTTATCGTCGTTCGCCATATACAAACTGTATTGTTCGGGATTAAGAGGAACGAATTCCCTCAACTATTTCGTCCGTTTGCCGATACACACAAATTATTCTCAACCCTCCCGGTTATACGTCACAATCGAACAACGATAATTATTTACTTTGAATTGTTCGCGGGTCGCCGAATTAATATCGTAATAATATCCCGCTTGTTACAGTCGCAATAGTAGTAGTAGTAGTAGTAGTAGTAGTAGTAGTAGTTGTAGTATTACCGATGTTAATCACTGTCGAAATTCCAATTACTATAACAATTTGATTATTATAATAAACCGCGTATGAAGAGTAAAAAAAACAAAAAAAACCGTTAAAAATACTATTTCCATTAACAACGGCGATTTGTTGTCGGTTTACAAAACACGCCGTTATAAAAATCGATTATTAAATATATATATAAAAAAAACCCACGAGTTTTTCCGTAATAACTATGGGTAATAATATTTTTCAATATTATTTGTCCGCCCCTTTCGGTATAACAATAATAACGTTAAAGTGAACGTTCCGATAAAAAAAAAAAAAAAAAAAAAAAAAAAAAAAAAAAAAAAAAAACACAACTCAATTAGTGACTTATCACGCGGGCAATAATAACCGGATGACATCCGGTTATTGTTATTGTTATTTGTATTATGTCCCATTCGGGGTGACATTCACCGACCGATTCATAAAAAATTGCAAAAAAAAAAAAAAGAATTAATAATAACGGAGTTTATTCGCCACAGGATACATCCGAATGAACGGAAAATTAAAACAAATCTCAATACACTTAAATAAATATGGTTTTTATACGTAACTATGTATAAATTTCCGCAAAAAAAAAAAATTGACTTTTAACTCAAGAAAAAAAATTACATAACGCTCATTTGTTCTACCACTGTACAAGTTTTACTTGTTACACGATAAAACTTCTAATAAATATAATACTTGTGTGCGTGTGAAATACACACATTTGAAATTTTATACAGGGTTAAAAAAAACTCAAATACCTAAATTAAATAATTAAGTAATTCAACCGCGTTGGAATATTTTGAAAAGCCAATAACTCCTAGACATTTTTAATATCAATATTTGAAAGTTCGTGAAAATTCCTGGTCTCTACAATAATTACTTTTCACCGGATTACTTTCCCCCATTACAATGGGGGAAAAAAAAAAATTTCGAAACGTTAATGCGTAAATATTCTTGTTTTTATGACGTTTTTTTCGCATTACTTAAGAAACTACAAGGGAACTAAAAAAAAATGACCGCCTTAACGCGTCAACATCACGAAATTTTCTCCGAGAAATCTTCCCAGGAGTAAATGATCGGAGCGGGATTTCCGGTAGAAATATCGAAGACTTCGGGTCAACCAACATGTTACGTGTCCGTTTTTTTGGCCAAAATCACTAATTCACTATTTTTTCAAACAATAATGGAGTTATAAATCGAACGCGTTGTTGTTGTTGTTTTTTTCTTTTGATGCAACAACGAGACATTCGGTTCGCCGGCCGAACAGTTTCGTGGCCGGTTGACGATCCCAGGTCTTCAATTGTTCATTGACACAGTTGTCTAAAAAATAAAATAAAATAATAATAATAATACAAATTTTGCGGTATTCCGCGGGGGGCCTTTTTTTTTTTTTGTATCCGGACGCGGCCGGCCCCGGCGGAATCTGTAAACCGCGCCGTATTATTCCGATTCGATTTTAATACGCTTGTCCGTTTGCAGACGTGTTCTGTCTGAAAGGCGTTCGCATTTGGAATCCCGAGGCCATCAGGGCGGGCGAGTCGCTGCGGCTCAAGTGCGACTACGACCTGGACGGTGTGCCGCTGTACTCGATAAAGTGGTACTTCGGCGACCAGGAGTTCTACAGGTTCGTGCCCAAGGAATCGCCGCCGACCCGGGTTTTCCCGCTGTCGGGTACCACCACTGTCGACGTAAGTACATTTAGCGCATCGCACTCGTTTCAAAACGGCCACACACCGATTTCTACACAAACGTACAGTTTCGAGACATATAGCGGTGAATATTTTTTTTTTTTTTTTTATTTCTATCCTATCTTTTATCTTATCCAGATGCAAATTTTAATATATATACATACATCTATAGTTTATCCGAGATAAAAAAAAAAAATCAATCATCTTCTGGTATCACTTCTAGATCAAATATATCTAAAAATTAAAACGAATGCGTTTGAGAAAATATTAAAAATATCTCATTGTACTTACTCGCACGTTTTACTATTTAGTTAACGATCCGGAGTTTTATTTACCGTTTACGTTTTCGTCTCCTTCCTTATGGTTTTTTTTTTTTTAACAATGACAATAATAAACAATAATAAAAATATTATCATTTTTTTTTTATTTTTTTTTTTATCTAAATAACTTTCACTTATCTCTCTACTTCGTCTTGTGCGAGTTAATTTAAATATTCGTTATATCCGTATCTAAATACATTTTACTTATCTGCGTCTCAACACTGTATGTTTTTTTTTTTTATGTATTTATATTTATTATATTTAATATTTTATCGTGTATTAAACTCTAGGACAATTGTCGTTTTTGTTGAAAGTAAATAATTGCCGAGTGGCGGCGGTGAAACGCCAAACTTTTGTCCTCCGGACGGACGATAACAATATTCTATACGCCGGCGACACGGAATTGCGTGGCAAAGTTTATCAATCTCGTATGGTCCCCCAAGGATATTATATATTTTATATTATCCTACATACGAAATGATATACAATAATAATATACGCAAACCTCATTCGATTACGGTCGTACCGACGACGGTTAATCGGTATATATCTGTCGCATTTTAACTTCTACAAAAATCCGGTGGCCCGTTGTTCCCCTCGAAAACATAATTTCTTTATAACGGTTTTTTTTTTTTTTTTTTAACAAATTCTCGTCGTGCTTTTGGACGTACACAATTCCCAGTGTTGCTAACGTTATTATCTGTATAAGAACTAAATATTTTTTTTTTTTTTTTTCATCTTATCCAGACAAAAGTGATTTAAAATTACGTGAAATTCGTTAATAGCTAAAAAGTTATCAGTTTTATTTTATTTTTTTTTTTTAATATCTAGATATAAACGAGAGTGTGCATCAAGATACAATACACGTTTACTATTATCTTATCCGGATGAGATCATTATTTGTTATCAAGTTTAGAAAATTTAGACAAGTTATCTATGCACAACACTGTTGATTTACACAAATTTGATTACCAATTAATATTATTGTACTTGTATGTGAAATTTCTCTATGACTATAATATATTCTATTATACCGTTACGTAATTACCTAAATATATAAAAAAATAAATAAATAAATAACAATATCAATACATTTTATATATTTCTCAATTAAATGAAAAATTTGAAATCAATAAAAAAAAAAAAAAATTGTACTGTTTAGTAATCGGTAGGAGGCGGTAAATTATTTTTGACCCGGAACACCGCTATTATACGGGCCATCGAATACGATCGTTATAAACACCGGAAATTTTTTTGTATATATATATATACATAAAAAAAAAAAAAAAACCCCATTTCTGCCGTTATTAAACACAAAACCGAATCATCCCCCAGACGTCTTTATAAGAATATATTATTTATGATAATATAATATCGTACGGAATCGAACGGTTTTCCATAACTTATTCGGAGACGCATCACACGCAGACTTTGCGCCATCTCTCATTAATATTCCTTTGACCGGCTTAATCCTGAATAATACTCGTCACGGACCTTCACCCTCCGGTTAATTCCGCTTCCGTAAATAATTTTCGTATATCGTTAATCCTCCGGCGGTTCCCATCGTCGTCGTCGTCGTCGCGGTTTTATTAATCGTTTTTTTTTATTTTTTATTATTATTATTATTATTATTCCTCGCCCGCCACCGTTTTGTTTTCTATAATAAAATATTCTGACCGCGTTGTTATATTATAGATTTCGGAGTCGGACGACCACACGGTCTTGCTGAGGAACCTGCTGCGCGACATGTCCGGCCACTACAAGTGCGAAGTCTCCGCGGACGCTCCGCTGTTTCATACGCAAATCAAAGAGTCCTACATAACCATAATCGGTGAGTGGCGCGCAGTGATCGGAAGGTCAACGGTCTAAAATAACCGTACACGGAAAGGGGGGTGAATGCCAGGGCGGTTCAAACCTCCCCGGAATATCAGGAAAAAAGTATAAAAAAAAAAAAAAAAATATAATTTGTTATTGCAAAAGTTTACCATAATGCATACAATTGGAATAGATCGATGTGCACGTGTACCTAAACGGCGATAAAGTATGATATTTATGAACATTTTACATTTTTTCCTGCGTTCGCTCGCCCTCCTCTCCGCCCGAATATTACAATTGTTATCGATTGGATTGTATTAAATCGGCGTTTATCGTTTGCCCCCCACAGAAGAGCCACAGACACAACCGCTAATGTTGGCCGGCAAGCTCAAGTACAGCAAAGACGAACCGGTCAGAATCAACTGCACGTCGTACTCGGCGTATCCAGCCACCAACCTCACGTGGTTCATAAACGACAAAAAGGTAAGAATGTTTCCAAAAATCAGTTCTTCAGTGTTTGATTCTAATGACTTCTAAACGTCGTGGTCGCTAAGTTTTTTTTTTTGAAATCGCCATTTGAATCGCCAAATAATCATTATATATCCGCTATGGAAAATTACGATCATCTCTGAATTTCGCATCCATATACGTACATATTCGTTAATATCGTTTTATTCTTCTGCCCCTTTTTTTTTTTTCTTTTTTTCGTAACCTACGGGGAGAACTCTAGCCCGCTGGGCAATCCTTCCACCGTAGGCGCATCGTTTATTAATAGAAATAATTACAATTATTGAACAAGTAACAAAAACCCGTTTAACCCTGCGGGCGGCGCGGGCTCACAATATTTGTACATGACGCGTTTTAGGCAGCTTTAAGGCCGAGGCCCGCACGCTGCCCTTACAATAGATGGGTTACTCCTCTGGCAGTGCCGTTCTTCTTCTCCTCTGAAAGATAGGACCTCCTTGATGAACTTGCTTGTTTCGTCCCAAACGGTCCTGTCTTCCGTCATTCTCCGCACCGCCGTTTCCGGGCTGAAGGCTCTGCCCGTTACCACCTCCAGCTCCCTCTGCTGCCTTCACCAGCGGTCGCATTGGAAGTAAGCGTGGTCGGCGTCGTCCACCGGGGCCCGGCATTTGTGGCACTCCGGGGTGTCCAGTTTCTCAATCCTGTGCAGGTACTGGCCGAAGCATCCGTGCCCTGATAGGAATTAGGTGAGGTGGTAGTTGATGTTGCCGAACCTCCTGGACACCCAAGACGCCACCTCCATTCTTCTCCCCTCATCTAACCTAACCTAGCCATACGTATCTATGTCTATTGTAATTTGTTTCGTGTAAGTACTCCAACTTAACTCTTCCGATATGGCCGTTTCTATACGAAGTTTTTTGTCAAAACGGTTTTTTTTTTGGCATATTCGAGGCCGTTTAGGCCCATTGCCGTTTCCTCAATCTTCCTGCACATTTCTCTGTGTGTTGCCATCTATTCTCCATTCGGCACTCCCAGTAGCCTCAGGTCTTCTTTAACACGGTCTTCTCATCGTTGTTTTGACCTTTCCCTTGGTCGGCTTTTAATAGGTTTCCATTTCATAGCAGTCCGTATAGGTTGTCCCCCCTCGCACCATATATGTCTGGCCCTTTCTATGACTCCTGGGCGTAGCCACAATATTAGGGAATCGCCGAACAGAGCAATAAGTTACCTGTTTGATCGTATTTCGTAACCGCTTTCCTCGTATCTCGTTGGCCCAAAAATTCTTGTAAGACTCTCCTCTCAAAGTCATATTCATCCGATTTGGTAGACGCCCACGATCCACAGGCTATAGTATATTTGATCCAACGAGGGTCTTATGTATTCTAATTTTCGTTCTTCTCGATAGTTGTAACGATTTAAATAGTTGGACCAACGAAATCTCAGAATTCGTTTCCATCTGTAATTCTACTATGTGTCATTCCACGACTGTGAACTGCTCGTGAGTGTATAACTAATATGACATTTTCAAATGGCATGTGTTTTATTGTTATTGCGGTTTTTGTATGATCTGTCCTGGATATAATCATAAATGCGATTTTACATACGTCGACGACGGTTCCGATCTCGTTTTGCCTAAATTCGTCGGTAGTCCTTTCGATATTGTCGTCGGATTCCGGTATTGCGGCCTATGCCCGTCGGCGTATGCGGTCAATATTATCGGTTTACCACGCCCGACATCGGGCCGGTTGTACTTACTGTATTTTAGCAATACGATACAATGGAAAAACGTAAACGATGTCGATGCCGTTCCCCTGTAAAAAAAACCCCCCCCACGCAGATTGCACGCCGGACAGCCGCAAGTTGCTTTTTTTCAAACGGATTTTCCGAGGGTTTCTTCGGCGCCTAGTTTTCTCGTCGCCGTCACGACCGCCGGAATAGTCGGGCGATATTTTACGAGACTATTGTTAAAAAAAATACGTGCCGGTATGCCCGGTAAATACCCACGGCCGCCCGGTCAGCCATTTGTCCGCGCGCGCCTTGTCATCGACACGACCGCGTAAATAATAAGTGCCCCGCGATACGTTTAAAAGACCTCCGAGTTCCGAACGATCGCCTACGCGCAATTGTCGTACACCTACACGCACCACCCCCTCCTCCCCCCCATTAGAGATTGTTCGCAATAATAACCTAAAAATACTACACACTTCGTTCGTAAAAAACGAGTGGTTTCCTTTTTTTCTCCTATGGAAAAATCATACTTTTTATTATTTATTTATTTATTATTTTTTTTTTTTCGTATCATTTTTCAACCGCCTTCGGTAGATTTAACTGTGGCGGTTCGTGGACGTGTGCGTGCGCGTGTACCATATACCGGGTCGGAATTGGAAGAAAAAAAAAGTCATTACGGAGAGAGAGAGAGAGAGAGAGAGAGAGAGAGAGAGAAAAAAAAGGGAAAAAAAACCGTGTTCGACGGTCGGCTGGTACCCAAAAAGCATTGTAAAACATTTCGGAATAAATTACCCATAACCGCCGCGGGTATAGAAACATAATTTTTTTTTTTTTTTTTATTCTTTCTGTTAGGCGTAAATATGTCCTCGAATAATGTACGCGCACGGTTGTTATTACCTGGCGGCGATTTTTCTTCGGATTATTGCCGTTATGACGTCGTCAACGAATTCGTGACGTAATCGAATCCCGGGCCATGTCGAAAACCACACGAGTAATTATATTTAAACTGTCCAGAAACAACTGTTTAATTTCTCCGGGTTTCCTTTTTCAATTTACTTTTTATCGCATTTGTCGTTATTTGTACAGAAAGCATATAACACCTTTGACACGGCCACCGGTGTCCCAACACAGATACGAATGATTTATCTGGATAGCGATATAGATAAAAAAAAAAATATTAAGTTCATCTCAGATAAGATAATAGATATGTGGGATTTATCGAGGTATAGAAAAAGAAAGATTTTCTTCTTTTAGATTCTGAGCGCACCGAGGGGTCTTTGTGGTTTTACAAATGATGTTTATTTATTTATTATTATTTTTTCTGCAAGCACTTTTTCTACCAGAAGACTTTGTCCGATCTACACATTCCTATACTGTTTCCGGTATCAAATTTCGTCTAGTTGGTACATTTAGAGGAGAGGTCGTCGTCCTATTAGTTTTTTTTTTTTTTTAACGCGGCAGAAAAAACTACCAATAAATGACGACGAATAAACGGCAAAAAACACGAATTCGTCCAACTCGGGTTTCATTATTTCATTTTTTTATTTATGTTGATTTCTGGGTTACCACGGCAACAATAAAAAAAACACGACAAATACTATTTTACTTAGAATCGTTTTTCGTTTGCAATTTATTGTTGCAAACAGATACAGGTTAAATTCCTATTTTCGGTGCATTATTCTGTACGCCGAAGTAAATTAATTTCACTTTTTCTTTTTAAATCGTCAGCGTGCATATCACGTTTATTTTTCGATATACTGATTTTTAACGTGGCAGGAAAAACTACCATAAATGACAAAAAAAAAAAAAAAACCAACGAAAACACGATTTCGTTAAACTCGAGTTCTATTATATATGCGAAATTCTGATTTACCGTGGCAACAATACTTGGCTCGGAATCGTTTATCGTTTGGAATTTATCGTTTCACACAGATACAAATAAAATATCTCTCTGCGTACTACCTTCCCAATATCCCACCTACAACAGTGACCCGCCCACCCACCCACACACGGTGCGGAATATTTAGGCTTTTTTTTTTTTTTTTTTTTTTTTTTTCAACTGTCTACGATTGAGAACATTAATAGCAAGGAGATGGAAATATAAACGGTTTATACAATTCTGCGGATCAGTACGTAATAACTTTGGATTTTTAACATGAAGTAGAACAATAATACAGTCGGGGTAAAACATTTTATTTCGTACGGACACATTTGATCGAGAAATAGAACCCAAAAAATCGTCATAAAAAGATAAAAACGCCCGGATAGATTTATCGGGACGAGTACCTCCTACGACACTGCCCCCCCCCCCCGTGGTGACTAGTGTCGATTTTGATGGGACCGACGGTTATGGTCAACAGTGCGTTTTACTCTAATCGTTATCACTACGATATAACGGGAATTTCGATAAAAATCATGTAATCCTAAAAAGGGTACTCGTTCACTGAAAACCGGGCGTGGTTTTTTTTTTTTTTGAACTCGACCTGTACGCATAATACTATCACTGCTTTTGGTGTGTATATATAAAACATCGCAGTCGTATACAAGTGTAGTATTAAACTTACTTTACTTACACACGGAAACTTTCGGCGCTCGTGTACATTTTTTTTTTTTTTTTTTTTTTTTTTAACACGGTAAAAATTTAGCAAACGTTTCGCGCGCGTTCCATCGTCAAACTGAATAATTGCGTACGTCTCTGCGGGCTCTGTTGATAATACGGAAATAACTGCGACGCGAGCAATACACGTTTCGGCGGTACCGTCTACATCGTCACTTTGTATATGATTTTTTTTTTTTTTTTTTTTTTTATTATTTAATAAATTATTTATTGTTATAAAAATTGAATTGAATTAAAACACGCGCGTATCTTGATAAAAAAAAAAATAAAAAAATATAATGAATATATTAAAAAACAATCGTCCGTAGTGACAAAAAAAAAAAAAAAAAACAAATGCTCTTCTTTAATAAACGTAAAATAAATGTCCCTTTGCTGTAAACACGACCGAAAAGTCGCAATCGTAAAAATACAGAATGCTTATTATCGTGCACGACAGACAGGGAAAACGGGGCTCAGTTTTTTTTTTTTTTTTTAATTTAACTCGGTCACGATATTAAATTTGAAGTTATTTACGAATTTAGTTGCATTTATTTTTCGACAAAAATAATGTGTTTTTACTTGAAACCCTATCATATGAATAACATACCAAAACGGGCGTGTGGCCTAAGGTTGGGTTGGGTTAGGTCGCGGAGTCTCGTATACAGTAAGTCTAAAAAAAAACTCTGAATATTCGAGTACAAATTACGTTTATGAGTGTAACAGTTGCTTAAGGAAATTGTATCAAGTAACTTTCAACTTACCTCGGTTATTATTTGCTCGCGTGTATTTGAGTAACTAAACTTGTAGTTGATTCGTTTATATTTCGAAACTAACTTCAATTTAGCTTAGTTTAAACTAGTTAAAAAAAAAAAATAGATTAACTCGCGCAGCTTTGTCATTAACACAATCGTATTAGCACAAGACGAGCCAAAGTGAAATATAAAATTAGTTTGTCCGGGTTATGTCGGGTAAAACTCAAAAATGTACAGGGTGGTTTTTTTTTTAATTTTTTTTTTTTTTTACAATCTGTATCATTGATGATACAATAAGAATATATGCTAAAAGTACATTCACAGGCAAATAAATTGATAAAAGGAGCCACCTCATTGATGACACTTTCTATGGTTATTAATTATTTACTTAAATTATTATTATTATTTTTTTTTTTGTATTTTATTGTAGCAAATCACGACACCACTTGCGCTTTAGGCGTCTTGGGGGATTACCTGGTATGGTAGCGGAGACCAATTTTTTTGATTAGTGGATTCGAATGAGAGCTTAGGTGGTTGTAGAATCTTTTATAAAAACATTTGGATTCTTCAGCTATTGTTTTTAATTTAAGATCAGAATGAAGGGAAAAATTTGAGACGTAAGGAGGTGCATATGTTAATTTCCTTAGAGCAACGTTTCGAAATGCTTGAATTTTGATAAGCTTTTTTTTTTTTATTATTATTATTATTGCTTAACGAAGATTTCGTGTAAAATGTATTCGTCGAAATACGATTCGGTACGCAAACGAGTGGCGAACGTCACCAGCCCACCGCAATGTGCTAAACTGCATTTTTTACAGTTCTGTTTGTTTTTTTTTTCTTTTCACCGCCTTAACCGAACTCGTCGTGGTTTAAGGTTTCACGCCGAACCGTTAAGTTTTTGGGTTTACACTTTAGACAACTACATCGATTCTCCGGAACATTATCGGGTTCGGTCTAACAGGTAGATTAAGTTTTTTTTACATTATTTCCACTCCGCTTTATCTTAAACCCGCGGTGGCTTTTTTTGTCGACCGAGTATCGGGATTTTAGAGGACGCTCGGAACCATCCCACTCCGCTCTGGTGTAACAGTAATAAATTTATCCAAGTATATCGTAATTCCGGTAAAACCGTGTTTTGTTTTGTTTTTTTTTTTTTTTTTTTTTTCAACACGATATCATTGTGTAGACAAAATCCGCTAAATATTTTTATTAATTTCGACGATATTGAAAACGGACAATTCTTTTTCTTTTTGTTTTTTTTAATACGGCATATGTTAAAAATGTATAATTAATCAAGCAATAAAAAAACGCGTACCCGTTGGTATTCCGTTTATCGTAATTGCACGGATAAACATTAAATTGCATTTAACACTAGAAAAATAGTGATAAGATTGATTTTCTAGTATAAAAAAAAAAAAAAAAAAAAATACGTCCGTTCGGGCCCATTTCTCGAATAAATCCCGGGTCGCGTCACCGTAAATTTTATTCGATTTTTGCGGCCGCACCGTCGGTTGATCAATAACGAAAACTAACGCCATCGGGCGCTCGCCGTTCGTATAAATTAATAATATTTCAAAACGTTATTTAAACTTAAAACCCGTTCAAAACGTGCAAACTCCGTTAATTATATTATTTCGGAATGTGTAATTAATATCGAAACGCCGCCGGTATCGTGAAATAATAATATTTTTACGTTTTGCCGTACCAGCCAGTGTACTCACTGTAATTAAAGTTTTAACGATATCTCCGATTAATTGGAAACACAAACTCAAACCCGCCGCGGCCAGTGGCGTGTACGTAATTTTTATATAGAGGAGGTGGGCTTGGGGTCGCGCGCGTGGAAAAAAAACCAAAAAAAAAACCTAAAAAAACCTAACCTGTCGCCTATGTACGAAAAAAAGTAGTTTTTAGTACGTTTATAAGAATAAAAAAAACAAACACGAGCGTGTATGGAAACGAATCGTTGTCCGAATTTAAATCGCACACGGCTAGTATAATGAGCCGCCTGCGTCTCGCAGTTACGTAAATGACCCTGTGTTAAAATATTTATCAATGGCCGAATTGAATTACGATGGTAAAAAATTATACAGTCTCGTGTGTAATTAAAAAAAAAAAAAAAATTAATCAATATACCGTTTATAAAATTTAACGAATTATTTATTTCGAAATGTATATATACTCGCGTGCGCCATATCAGGGATATAGGCAACCCAAATTTACTAAGAGGGCCAATTTTTGAAAATTGAAATCTAGCCGGGCCAGAGCATAGCAAAAAAAAATATAACTAAGAGTATCTGCATACAGATACATCGGTACATGTATATGTCTTGTTTCTACTGAATATAGTTGACATAAGAATGTCGATGTCAATTTGGTATTAGACACGAGGAGACGACGATTAAACTGTAGGTAACTTTTTTAACACATGTAAAAAATAAACAAGTTTCAAAGACAGGAATTATTTCATTTATTTTTCAAATACAGCAATTTTTTTTTTTTTATTGAGTATACATTTTTCTAAATTTTCAAACGGAAGACGCGGGTGACGCTAATCGTTCAGAGATAGGATCGAGAGGCGGTAAATCAGATGGAAATGGAGGATAACGAAAACCGTTAATCGTAGCAAAACGGGGAACTTTGTTACTGAGCAGAGTTTTATAACATGTATTGCACACGCTCGTATTATGAGAATCTAAGTCTGGGTATTTTTCGAGCAAAAAATCTACGGCTTTCCGGGGAACGTGCTTCATATCATTCTCGAACCAAAGGCGATCGCATACAGCACCGGAAACACCGAATTTGTTTTGGATAAAACGAAAATTGAATTCGTTATCAGCGACGGGAAATTCGTCAATACAGACATTTCGCGGCGGTTCGGTTATCGGAATGACGGTTTTGAGCTTGTTCTTTAAACGAGCGTCGCGGTAACATTCTCGGTGTCGGACAAATTAACACAATGACCCCCAGCCATAAGACATATACATGTCAAAAAAAAAAAAAAACCTAAACCGTCGCCTATGTACGAAAAAAAGTAGTTTTTAGTTCGTTTATAAGAATAAAAAGCAAGCACGAGCGTGTATGGAAACGAATCGTTGTCCGAATTTAAATCGCACACGGCTAGTATAATGAGCCGCCTGCGTCTCGCAGTTACGTAAATGACCCTGTGTTAAAATATTTATCAATTGCCGAATTGTATTACGATGGTAAAAAATTATACAGTCTCGTGTGTAATTTAAAAAAAAAAAAAATTAATCAATATACCGTTTATAAAATTTAACGAATTATTTATTTCGAAATGTATATATACTCGCGTGCGCCATATCAGGGATATAGGCAACCCAAATTTACTAAGAGGGCCAATTTTTGAAAATTGAAATCTAGCCGGGCCAGAGCATAGCAAAAAAAAAAAAAAAAATCATTCAAATTATATATATTTAAATTAGCATTTTTATTTCGTTTGTATTATTTGAATTAACGGTGAATAGAAATAAAAAAAAAAAAGGTTATTGGAAAATAATTACATATAAATAATAGTATGACTATTTGTTCGATGTGATATTTGAGGATATATGACTGCTAATGGATAACGCAGCGTTATTTCAGGAAGTGGCAACGCGAAGTACGTGACATAATTTTTCATCAGTAAGACGATTCCTTTGCTTTGATTTTTTTTATACGTTTCATATTCGAGAACGTACATTCGCAAATGTGAATAGTTCCAAACATTTTTAACGCAAACTCTCGTAAATGCGGATATGTGTTAACAGGTGATTCTTTCCGAAACCTCACGCAATCACTTTCGTATTTTTCATATTTGAACGAACGATTGTAATCGCATGTAATGTCTTTTTTTAAATAATATTCTTTTAGTACTGCAATAATGTTTAAACAAACTAAACATTGAGGTTTTGTTTTTTTCGTTTGTTAATAATAAATGAATACTCGTTTTCCAATAAAACGTCTACACTTTCATCGTCGATTTTTCGCTTTTTAGCGGACGTTTTTGAAACACTACAAAACACGGAAATAATAAAACCAACGCAATCGGCCAGCGTGACACGACGGATACGACTTAACTGATAAAAATAAATACCTGATAGCTTTATGACAATAGGTATTATACGTTTAGACATTTTATAATTTGCCTGCAGTTCAATACTAGATAAGCAATCGTATCTAGGTTTTACGATAAACATTGTACGGCTTTTTATAAATATAATCAATAAAAATCAATGAAATACAGTTAAATCCTAATATTTTTTATAGTAATTTGAAAACGTAGCACGGGCCGGTGAAAAATGGTGCCCATCCCTCCTGCGCTTCATAATTAAATGATAAAATTCGATTTTTTTTTTTCTTTCTATCTTTTTCGACGAGTTCGTCTATTACATCATCAGAACAGTGCACACTATACCGAGTCGAGAATGGATACACTATGGTCGATGGTATCTGGTGTAATACTGTCACAGAGTTATAAGTAATACAAGTATATAAGTAATTATTATGTTATTCTGTGTACGGTTGAGCGATACTAGTTGAGAAATCCACAGTCCGCTTACTTACTTACTTACTTACACGATCAATAATAGTTAAATATATCGATTGAGAATACTTGCCGAGATCACCAGCAATCTCCACGGAAACAAAAATCTCAGAATATTATCATTATCTTTCCGGATGTTCGCCGTTCAAGGATATTACGTACATTTTTTTTCCTCATAAATTAAGTCCGTACGATTTGCCGAAATCTCGCATTCTATTTAAACGATAGTAGTTGAGAATCCACAGTCCGCTTACTTACTTACATACACGATCAATAATAGTTAGATATATCGATTGAAGTTACTTGCCGAGATCACCAGCAATCTCCACGGAAACAAAAATCGTATACAATTATCATTATCTATCGGGATGTCCGCCGTTCAAAGAATATTGCGTACATTTTTTTTCTTCATAAATTAAGTCCGTACGATTTGCCGAAATCTCGCGTTTTATTTAAACCGTCCCGACCGTTGTCCGGACCGCGGACGTATTAATATTTTTCTATTGATTTCCGATCGACGCGAAATCCCGATTTCGTCGGCTTCTTTCTACTACATAGAATTTCCACGTACGTTTTTTTTTTTTTTTTTCTCATTCGCCGATAATCAACGACCGCGCCTCGTCCCCCGGGTTTTCATTATTATACTCGATGAATATTACGTGCAGTATCTCATCATCAACGCCAATATAATATACCGGCACGCTCGCTACAAATCGCCCCGCAATCATACGGCGCACCTTCATCCGATACCCCTCCGTCCGCAGTATAAGTTGTCCTACAATCCGTCCGCGATCCCTTCTCAAAGAGTTCTATAGGCATTCTCGTAAAAGTTTTCCACACATAGTAAATTATGTCCGAATACACGGCGCGCCCGAACTTTCGAACTCCGCTTTCCGCATTCCCTTTATCGGAGAAGTTTTTTTTCTAAATTATTTTAATATATTTTCTTAAAATTATTATATTATGTTATTTCTCTCTCTCTCTCTCTCTTTCTCGAAATTGCCCAAAACTAAACTAATAAAATTATACTACGCGTGTTGTACACGTCGTTTCTTTTTCGGTAGTTTTCTACCGTCACCCCTCTCACCAATGATGGTCGGCCTCCCCACACTTGTACAATCGTTCAATCCGTTTTTTTTTTTTTTTTTTTTTTTTTTTTTTTTTTTTTTTTTTAATATTGTCAGCCCATGATGTACTTTTCCGCCAGAAGTCTTGCACCAATCGAATACATACTTTGTAGGCACTTGTCGTAGTAGGACTTTCACCGAATACACTTACCTACGAGGTCTGTTTAAAACATACCAGGATTTTATATTTAATAATTACAAAAATGAAGTTACATATTATTTAAATATAATAAAATACTCCTTCAAAATACTCTCGTCCGGACGGTATTCAGTGGTCCCGGCGATCTTGCCATTTTTTACAACTCATTTCGGACTGTTCCAAAGTTAAAACTATGAGTTCTGTTGCCGCGATCGCATTAATTTCCTCTACGCCTTGAAATCGTTGTCCTTTCAGCGCAAATTTTAGTCTTGGGAAAAGACAAAATCACATGGGGCCTGGTCTGGAGAATAGGGAGAGTCCATGGGACCACAGGAATTCTTTTATCAGTCAAAAATGCACGAATCGACAGCGCTAAACGTGCCGGTGCATTGTCGTGGTGAACAATCGCGGATCAAATTGTACGAGGCGGGGTTCATTTCTCTGTTTTCTTTTTTCTTCGCCCGCAGGTGACCAACTCCACGAAATACGTCAAGACGACCTCGTGGGTCATGAACGAAACGGACGGTCTGCAGACCAGCAAATCGCGGTTGGAACTCACGGCCCGCCCCGTGTACTTCCCGGGCGGCCGGATGACCGTCCGCTGCGAATCCAATCAGTTTCAGCTGTACACAAAGTACTCGGCCATCGAGCTGACGGACGATTCACCGAGGCTGGCCCAGATGGTTAGCCCGAACACCGGGCCCGGTGCAGGTAACCAGAAAGATTATTTTAATAATTCGGTCGAACTAATATTATTACCCGATAAAAAAAAAAAAAAAAAAAAAAAGGAATGATGGGAAAATACAATATTTCCCGTTATAGCTAATTTTACCTAATACAATCAGCGTTGAGAATATTGTTTATCTAGATACAAGATAAACAAGATAGTTTTAAAGATATATTATATATCTAACCTATAAACCAGTCTTAACTAGTCAAAACTAGTTTCCACAAACGCCTTTCGTCAAAACTGGTTAAAACTAGAATTAACCGAGAGTTTAAATGAGTCAGTCGAAATCAGTTACAAAAATCGGATCCTGAATAATTCTAAACACCACAACAGTTTACACTGCCGAAATAAACGGCATTTATTCGATTATCCTGTCTCCAAACATCGACAAAAATTGCCTATACCTAACGCATATATTTTGGTATGCATAGTTATTTCGTACTTTTCCCCAGTTAAGACTAACGATATAAAAATTACTTCTGGAAATCAAATTTTCCCTAGATCATTCTTGTTTTTATCAATATATTTCTGACACAACTTGTTTAAACTAAAATCAACAAAAAAAAAAAAAAAAAGGTTACGACTAGTTCCAACGTTGATGGCCCGGGTTAATTCTTGTTACCAATAGTTATACACCGTTTTGACGAAAGGAGATTGTGGAAATAAATGTTGACTAGTCGAAACTAGTCGAGACGGATTTCGGGTGTTTTAACTGTAACTCATTTACTATATCAAGATAATTCACACAAATCGTATTTTAAATGCATATAGGTATAATTGAGATTCAGAACAAATTTTATTAAATGTTCTTATAATACCTATGTAAAGTAAATGTAAAATATATAGAATAAATTATGACATTCTGCTAATTACCGACGTTTTTCAATGTTTCAGTTACGTAATAAACCGTAATAGAAAATCAACATTGTTGCATAATGGCAATATGTACTAACAAAATCATTAAAAAAATAAAATATTTCGAGGATTAATGGCATTTTAATATTATAACTTAGTACGTATTTATACCGTAGACAGTTATTAGGTAAAGGAGATATTTTGGTTTTATCTGGATAAAAGATAAATTACCGGTACCTAGATTGTTTTATAGACGATTCTATCTAGATAATTCCAACGCTGATTAGAGGTAATTGCACGGCACGGAGGAAGAAGGGTAATAATAATAATAATAGCAAAACTTCTCTACAGTAAACGCGAATAATTCCCTTTTTGCCTGTACATACATTTAGTGAAGAGCATATTTACCCGGTAAATATTTGTGGAGATAAATACCAGGATAACAATCCCGGTAAATCGGGTAAATTTGTATTTAATGTAATACTCAAATAAGAAATGCATTTCATAAGAGAACTCGGAAGCACCACTCCGCCTCGGCGATAATGTTCCGTATCCTTAACCTTTTTGTTATTTATTATTCATCGATCCGATTTTCCGATATTACCGTCATTCGTCTAAAATCGTTGTACTCGGGCTGAAAATTCTACGGTACACTATCACCTGTAAAAATGTAACATGTTGAGGCTTAAAGTTTATTTCGGTTCACCTTATTGAGCGTGACGACAGTTTAAACCTTCGGGCACCGTATTCACCTTTTTTTTTTTTTATTAACTTTTGCGTCCTATTTTTAATGTTTTTATTCTTTTACCCGAAAGCGAATGCAAGCCTAAACCTACATGATCTAACCTATCCTAACCGAATCTAACCACCTGTGTGCACGAGGGTGGTTGACGATTATATGTAAAATAAAAAAAAATTATAATCCGGGGCACCATTCTATTTTTTTTTTTTTTTTTTTAGATATACCTAAAGTATTATTTTCCGAAAATGTTGACTTTCTATTTTGATCGGAAGTCAGTGATATAAACACATACAAGTATTAAATTTTTTCCGGATTTCGTGTGGTTTTATTTATATTTTATGGGAAATCAACAAATTTGATTAATTTTGTATTTATTTAATTACAATCAAGTTAAAAAACATTGACAATAAATTATGAATTTTCATTAGAAAAATAACTAAAATGGTAATTTTTCTCCGTAAACTCAGTATCAACTTACTGTTTTTCTGTTTGCTCTGACAACCATTGCATAAGAAAAATTGTTTTTCTTCCTCGTTATAAGAAACCTGCTCAAAAAACTCGTCAAAAAGTGTAGTAACTCGGCGTGTTAGAAGTATAGAAGAGGCAAAGTAAATAAAAAAAAAAAAAAAAAAAAATGATAATGTGTGATAATAAATTAAATGATTTTATCAAAATAGAAACGTCATTTACATTTTTACGAATATAAGAAACAACGTTCTACTAGTATGTACATTTCGGGCATATTTTTACCTTCATTGTATAATAATTCATGATATGAAAAAAAAAAAAAAAAAATACTCGCGTCCAAGCGTGGCTGCCACTCATCCCGTGTTAACCGTAATATTTTACGTTTTATTTACGAAATCGTATGAAAAAAACTAAAAAATTAATAAATTATAATCGTTAATTAATTCGAGGGAGCTATTCGAGTACGACAATAACAACAGATAGGCCTAAAAACAAAATCGAGAGGACCGCATGTAGATTTATTTATTTGCTGGTTACAAGGGTTGAATAAAGAACACTTGCAGACGGTTAAGTTTAAACGTAACTTTATTCTAACGTTAAACACAAATAATAATAAAGCTGATCATACGAAATTCAAGAGCGATCGGAAAAGGACCGGGGAGGTTCGTCCGGAACCTACTAATGCGAGGGCCGAAGTACGGTGTAAGTACAACGGTGCCCGGTCATATACCGTTCTTGTACCGACACTACGTGTTTCCTGGTGGTTTCTGAAATGCGAAAAGGAATAGGATATTATAGGACAAAAGGGAAAAGGTTCGCGTCCGGGGGCACCTCGACTAGTCGTATTACTGACGTAGGTGTCGTCCTACGACGTGCTTACGACAATAACTCTGATTTGCAGACGTGATCGAATCGGTTTACTAAAAAAAAAAAAAAAAATAAAAAAAAAATATTATATATTGTTTGTACCCACACGTGCCGTTTAACGTTTCCAGGAGCACCCCAAGCAAACTCGGCCGGCCGTCTCGCCGCCTTCGCCGGGCGCGCGTTCCCGTCGATGGTCGCGCTCGCGGCCGCGGCCAACCGGATGGCGTCATCGGCACTCTGCCGATAGCTTTACGACCGCGTTCCCGTCACCGTCACATCGTCACGCGATAGCCAACACCCAGTACCCTTAAAATATTTAAGAATATTTTTTACGTCGTAAAAAAAAAAAATGACTTTGTCGTTGTCGTTTTATATATATATATATATATATATATATATATATATATATATATATATATATAAGTATATATAATCGATATTATATAATATATTATGTATTATGTATTAATATTATTTTTATTTTTATTTTAATTATTATTATATTTCACAGTAAAAAAAAAATAATAATCGGCCATGGCGTGCCGTGGAAATGCGAAACGCGGGGCTCGCGCGATCTCTGCCGTTTTCCTGGTCGACGCCGCCAGAAATAATTAAACGGGCTTTGTATTTTATCCTTTATCGGGTATTCTTTAACCCGTCATCCGAGATAATCCGGTGTTATTTCGCAATTTTTTTTTTTTTTTTTTGTTTAACGAAAACCCTATACGGTGGTCGGAGAAACGTGGCCTATAGCCGGACGGTTCGCGCGAGCCCTTGTTTTTCGTCCGGACGAAGAAAAAAAAATAATAAAAAAAAAAAATATTTACACATTTTCGCCACCCGAAAACATAACGGTTTACGTTATTATTATAATTATTATATTACGTACCTTACACTAGTGTTTTATTGTATAAGATATATAAATAATTATTATTATATTGTATGTTACGGTTTTGTCGCCCGTAAAGGTCGAGTTCCGCCAATATAATTTGTTTGTTTTTTTTTTCTGCTGACATAAAAACCACGTAATTGATATTAAAAAAAAAAAAAAAAAAAAAAAAAAAAAAAAAAAAAAAAAAAAAATATATGACCTTGTTGTGTGACGAATTTTGTATTATAATTATTGTTATTATTATTGCTATTATTGCACTGCAGTGATATTATTCTCACGGTGCCAGGTCAATTTTTACAGGTGAACAAAAAACATATATATTTATTTAAAAGTTCTATTCAAACGGGTAAACCGACGAATGCGGAATTCGAGTACAGAATCCCGGTGAAATCGACTCGGTATGATTCGTCTTCTTTTACGTTGGAAATGAGAAAACGTCTTACACGTTGCGGGGCGCATTGCACTCGAATTTTGAAAATATTTCTCCTACTCAACGCAATGAATGTGATCAATTTTCACCGGTTTTTTTACTGATTTTTTTTTTTTTTTCTGGTGGTGGGCTTGGGAGTTTCAGTTGTATAATCGTACGCCGAAGGCTTATGGCGCGCCGTAAAGAGTTTCTTATTTATTTGTTTCTTCTTTACGATAGAAAGAAAAAAAAATGATTGTAATCCAATAACTCTACGAGCAAAGCGAATTTCTCCGTGATGCGCGTTTCGAATAAAAAACCACACCCGTGTTTAAACCCCAATTAAAACTGATTGAACTATTTGTATAAGGTTTAACAAGACCTGTTGATTATAAATGTAATCGATTTGTTTTCTGATAATATCGTTTAAAATCTGTAGAAAAGCCACGGGCAGGGTCCTCGAGTTCCTGGGTCACCGACCCGTAGATTCCACGTCGAAAAATCCTATTTCTTATTTGCTAGCTGATCCAAAACTAATTTAGACACACCCACGAGATTTTATTCTACGACATCGCGATGACAGAAACAACGACCATTAAGATCATCGACCAGTGGCGTCTACATGCGATTGTTTAAATGGGTGAAGAGTAGTGGCCGTGTACACTTTGTAATAATGCGGCCCCCCCCGTCGATCGTACAATACGCCGAGTGCACACGGAATGAACCGGATACCGGTAAATATTTCCACTTTCGGCGATTTTCGTGTAAAAATTATGGAAATCATTGCGGAAATAGACCGAAAATCGGATCGGCCGGATACCAATAGAAAGCCGTCGAATGTATTGGGGCGTACGAGAAAATAACCAAGTAAGTCGGGTGAGTAGGTTATACAATAGATCGTATTAATATTAGTCGTCTTAACCGTAGTCAGTATTATTTGTATCCCCCGTTTTAATTTCAAGCCGAAAAAGAACCCGGGAAAGTAGTTCGGGCCGTGGTCCGATGTGTGACCTACCGGCGAAATCCCAAGTACTTGGATTATCGGCCGTAGCCGACAATTGTAGTATTTGCACCGATTATACAATGAAATTCCCAACGATTGCAGATTCACGTGTAAATATCAGCTGTAATAAATTGAAAACTGTTGAGATTAAATTCGGGGGAACATTTGTTACGGGCAGTTATTGTTTCATCGCGTCGTGCGACGAACGTGTGCCAAGTGATATTTCGTATGAGTTTTTGTGAATTGTTAAGAGTAGAATTGGATTTATGTGTTATAAAAAAAAAAAAATAATAAAATCCTTTACTTACTACGCAGCTCCGGGAAGCTCTAGGCATTCCTTACACCCGATAAGGGGAACACAATTTTTGAAGAATATCACCGAGACCTTTAAGTCGAAATTTTTACAACAAGGTAGGCCAAATATTGGTGGGCCACAGTTGTAATTTGATTTTTCCAGTTTTTCCCGTGATATAGTACGGCAGTTTTAACGATTTTGCCACGCAATGCCGTCCCCAGTTTTGTATTTTTTTTTTTTTTTATTCACTATATATTACGTTTCAAAAATTTAACATTAACTTGCGTATTCTTCGAAGTTTGTCAAAAAAAAAAAAAAAATATATATATAAATATAAAATATTTATTGCATCGTTTTCAAATTAAAAATTAATTTTAATCGAATTAAAAAAAAAAAAAAAAAAATTAAGGAATTTTCGCCTTTTGTGTATAGGGTTTTTTTTTTTCTTTTTTTTTTTTTTTTTCATCTTATTATTGCCCCGTCGCGTAACAATAGCTGTCGGCGGCGGCGGCGGCGGATTTTTACGCATTTCACCGACGAAAGTTTAACATAAATTCGCGTTATAAGGGGCGCAGTTTACGCGGGATAATAAACGGTCCAAAGTTAAAAAATAATAACACGTTTATTTATTTACCGTGTTACCGCCGCAAAGATAATTCGCGTAGATATTATACATAAATATAATCTAGGCAATATTATTTATAGAACTTTCCGGAGCAAAATATTATATAATAAATTCTTCCGGAACACGGCGTAAAATTCACGGATCGAGAACAAAATAATACGCGTGTATATTGTATTGGAACAATACGAATAATATCCGACACCGGACGGAATCGCGCCGGCCCGTTAGTACAATCTCGCCTTCCTGTCGGACTGTACGAGGGCTGTAAGAAGTCCCCGGGTTATTCTTATGATGGGCCTCTCGCAGGTGCATGGCGTTTGACGTTTCGCGCGCGTCGCGGGGGCTACGGCAGGTGACGTACCCAGCCCGTCGGCGCTCCGTACGATGATCCGCATCGCTTCCAGACGGGCGCGCCGGATCCGAACCGCGGAATCGCCGGCGGGGAGTGGGCGCGGCGCGTTAACTCGTACGCTCATTCCCCCCCCCCCGAATCGCTGGTGCGGCGGGTTACGAGACCGCACGGTTCCACCACGTACCGCCTCACTCGGTCGTTCACGGGGCGCGGATGCTTCAACTCGTTCCTTCACCGGATCGGGAGAGCTCCGTCCCCCGGGTGTAAAGTCCACTGCAGGGGGTTTCCCAGCGAGGAGAACGAGGTGGATGACGACGCTCTCTATACCCCGGTGCGCTGCGAGGCGTTTGACGGGGTTAGGGAGCGCCTGGTCCGGAGGTACGGTCCGTTCGAACCGGCCGACTCGGTGTCGCTCGTGTTCGGAGTCCCCGGACCAGCT
Organism: Tuberolachnus salignus; assembly: GCA_956483605.1. Lineage (NCBI taxonomy): Eukaryota > Metazoa > Arthropoda > Insecta > Hemiptera > Aphididae > Tuberolachnus > Tuberolachnus salignus. The sequence continues at coordinate 16,610,539 of OY101437.1, forward strand.
GTGGAAGCTGTGGTCGACTTGGCCGAGGCCGTCACCGCGGCGATGGAGTCGGCGGAACGGCAGCACCACCAAGCCCTGGACGTCGCGGGCGTACGCCTTCAAGCGCGTCGCTGCCGTCGTTGATCGCGGCTCCGGAGCCGCAAGACCGCCGGCCGGGAGGCCGGTAGGAAGCGTCCCCCCCTTACAGCTTGTGAGGGCAGCAAGTAGGTTTCGGCCCGGCTACTGCCCATACCCATCGTAGGGCACGAATTTCTGTTGTAATTTTTATGTGAGCCCGCCCCGCCTTGGGGGAAAACGGGATTTATACTTAAAATAATTGTACTGTATTTCGTTAATAAATGATGGCGACCCGTCTCCCGAATTTAGTGCCTCGCGGCGTTTCCGGGAGCCGGGGGTATTACCGGTTCAAAAAAAAAAAAAAAAAAGATTATTCTTACGATCGCTGAGTCCAATCGTCGGTTGGTGGTTCGCCGTTACGGGACGGTAATTTTGGTGAGAGTTTGGTGGTCGGCCCGACGGTTGAGCTAATCAACGTAAAATGGGCCGACAGCCTCGACCGCTTACGTACCGCAAAATGGTTGAGGAATCACCAAAGAGCGTGGGACCGTTTTTCGTATTTAAACCGAAAATCGTAATAATTACATTAAAAATAACTTTACTATGGAACGCGCTATAAGAATAGATTATCCTAGGAAAATGTTACCTCCGGTAAGGTTTTACTACGGTTTTCCAACCACCTTTCCCCGTTTATGATTCCCCGATAAGGTTATCGTTTTATTATGTACACAGTCGATATTTTTTTTTTTAACGCAAAAGACTTTTTCCTCGGCCTCTAGAATCCCGGTCCTATTTAAACAACGCAAAAAATCGTGTTCAACTCGAATTGGTATCGTGGATAACTCAAAATTCCAATTCACAACGATCAATACAAATACATTTTTATTTTTTTTTTTTATAATTTCGATTATATGAAAAATAATATGTATTAAAAAAATAAATAATTATCCATTTTTGGATTAACTCGAATTCATGGATAACCCGAACTTTTTTGTCGGCCCCTTCAACTTCGAGGTCCGGATGTATATATAAATATATGAGTATATACAGCGACGTTTAAAGATAAATTTTTGTAAATATTTTTATAAAGATAAGAGATAATCGATAATATCAGCACAACTTTTTACAACTTTATCATTAACATAATTTTGTTCGTTAACTTGCCTTTATAAAGATATGCCGACACAAGGGATTGTACAAGCGATGTTTTTTTTACCGATTGAAATTCCAGTGACTCGTAACAATTGGTTTTATTTTACGTGCAACAACGTTTGTTTTTAACATATAACTGAGTGCGACAGAGATCGATTTTAGATTCTGAGCAGAGCTCAGTGTTTTTTTTTCTTCCGTTAGGTTAGGTTATTGAAGAAATTGTTCTATTGGATATCTTGCTCCGATTTTCAAGTGATTTGAAAGCATTTTGGATTAAGTAAGTAAAAATTGTAATATTCGTTTGATTTCAATTGTAGTTTTCTTAATAATTTGGGTTTATTGTTTTCGATTTTGTTGTAATTAAATTTAAAATAATCTCAGAGACCTAAATAGAATATTAATATAAGCCTTTTCTTTTTTTTTATAAATGCTCATGGTCGGCGTAACCTATGCAAAGTAAATTATTGCGAAATAATAATATTATTGTGTGTATTTTAGCTAAATATTAATACATACATTATCAAAATAACAATATATTATTTTTTATTTTTATTTTTAACACATACAATCTATAAATACAGTTTTACAATAAGCATGTTTGGAGATTTACATAAAAAGATGGTCGAAATTGACATGAAGAAGTAATCGCCCGGCGGCAACACTTACTGGCCGGAGAGGGTTATTTCAGGTCACGGTTCCGATTTCGCTTTAACCTTCTAGGCGGATTTCCTGAAATGGATCCAGAGTTTAGGGCCCGGATTTGTGTGTTTGAGTGGTCTGTTAGATGGGCACGGAATAATTTATAGGCATTTTTAGCTTCTTTTTGAACAGTTAAAATTTTTAAGTCTGAATGCAAGGTGTGGTTTGAAACGCACGGAGGAGCGCATGTAATCGTTCGTAGTGAGGTCGATTGGAATGTTTGGATTTTGTAAGTATTAGATTTTTTCGCTGCTGCCCACAATTGGATTCCGTATAACCAAATTGGCTTAAAGAGGGTTTTGTATTTAGGTCAGTTTTTGACCTTGCCTTCCTATACGTGGGAAGAGTGCTCTTCGTCAGGCAATCACAGCATGAGACGTTTCTGCTCAATATGTATGGCCCAGATAAATCTTTTGTCAAGTGTGGCACCCAAATATTCAACATTGGAAGAAGAAGGGATAACTTTATTATTCAAATAGACTGGAGGTACTGTGGTTTGTTCGAGAGTGAAGGTGATGTAGGATGATTTTTCGTTGTTTATTTGTATTCTCCATTTGGGATACCAATCTGCAAGTAAGTGTAGACGACTTTGTAAATATTGGCTTGCAAGAAGTGGATTTTTTGGGGGGGAAATGTATATAACTTATAGCGAATCGTCATCAGCGAAGTCGGCTACAGAATTTTGAGAAGTGGTTGATCGATTGGCTGTGCATATGTTACAATAGTATGGCGGTAGAGATGGCGCCTTGAGGGACGACACCAGCTAGGATCGGGGCCAAATTTCAGAGATTTCAGAGCCAAATTCTGTGGCAAAGAATCTGTCTTGAAGAGATATGACTTGAAAAATAAATAGTACGTTGGAGGAAGAATTAAAATAATAATACTAAAATATAAATCAATATTTCACTAAAATAGACACAAAAAATAATATTATTTCGTAAATAATCGATTTGCGTATGTATATAAAAAAAGAGAAACTGAATGACTTAAAATAATATGTCAAAGCACATCCCACAACCGCTGGGGTTGTTATTATTAGAAGGAAAATAAAACGTGTCTTATACTCGTAATGTATTTGTAATACACTTGAAATATGCATCTAAATGCACTTGCAATATATAAAAATATATATAAAAAAAAAACTATTATATATTTATGTATAAAACGATAATGTATGAATGTAAATAAAAATTCGAAATGTAAAAGAACAGAACAATGCCCGGGTATAAGATGCGTGTATGAAAGGTCGGTGTTTCGGTTTCAAAAATCATCATTGCGATGAATATTTTTGCGTTTGCGCAAAACTCTGGTCGTATACACACGTGCACTTTATATATTTTTTATTATATGTATACATTATTGTTTTTGTTTTTTTATATCTTTATATATTTTATAATTGTTTTTTTTTTTAATAAAAATCTTGATAAAGACTTAAAAATCTATAACCAACAGTATGATATTTCGTTTAAAAAAATGTCCATTACTTCGCCGGTACGACGCCTTCAACAGCACTTCCTCCTCCTCCTCCGCCTGCGTTTCTTGCACTTGGGGGGCGGACAACACCTAGGGATCACCTCCGGACAGCATTTTCTCTTACGCCTCCTCCTGCGGCACCGGCGGGCTGCCGTGATGTCGACGGCACCGGCACTGCTGCCGGTCGACGGACCGCCGGTCTCCGCGTCCCTGACGTCGTCCTCGGAAGAGCTTTCCGGGTTTACGTTCACGGTGACGCCGACGTTGTCGTTATCGTAATCGTCGCCACTCCGACCGCTCGGCCGTCGCCGAGACCGGCGGGACGACGACCGTCTCTTTCTTCGGCCGCTTCTGCCCCGGGACCTACGTCGACGGCGACTCAGGGCGACAATGCCCCCGAGGCCTCCTACAGCCGCGGCCGTCACATCGGTCACCGTGGCAACATCGCGCCGGTTCGTGCCACGCGACACGGATGCCGTCCGGCGACGTTTCACCGATTGTCTGACCGTCGTCGGAGATTCGTTATCGTCTCCCCGCTTTCTCTTTCCCGTCATTTTCTTCGGTAGCCGTATCACGTTAAAAGTACAATAAAATAACCACCAAATATTTTTCAAAACTAATGTTAAAATAAATATATCCGTTGTCCTGTCGCATTCAACGAATGCCTAGATATCGACGGCTATAGAATAAATAATATACGCGGTTTCCAAGGATCGCCGATCAATTTATTTCGTTCTGCGTTTTCAATTGACCAACACACTATAAACTAAATATAATTTTTACAAATCGTCTTTGTTTTGTACATTTTTTTTTTTTTTTCAAATATGTATTATTCCATCAAGTGTGATATAAGTGGGTATTATAATATTATGCGTTGAAACCGTCTAATCATTTAAACATATCACTAGTATTAAAGTATTGGTTTTAAACTGACCAAATATCTCGGACTAGTTGGTCTGTGTAGCCGTTAAGTGACATTTTTTACTCAACGAAAATACAACTTTCAATTTTGAAAAAGCAACAGCTGAAGTCAAAGTTACCAGCTCACTACATAGGATATTTTTTACGTCCCACAGTGACAATCGATGGATTTTATGTTTCCATTACCAATTAAACTTGTGCCTATCAAATGTTCTAATTTTACGACGACAAAATAGACGTAACACTAACCTAACCTAACACTATTTTACGTAAAATTCAACATATATCGTACCTATAGGCGTAATTAATAAACGTAAGATAACTATGGATTTTAGTTTGATCGCATTCTTGTTATCGTAACGATATTGTAATAATCTTCAAATTTATACACTTATTGCCGGCGGTAATCGTCCACGGAAGATATTTATTAGATAATTAATTATAATCGCACTTTGCAATAAATGGCGAATACATATTTTTTTACCGCCCGAGGAACGATTCAGGCGATGTTTTTCGTCACTCGTCGCAAATGTCAGTTTTTAAATTTAAGAAATAAAACCCTCCGGACGATTGAACTTTAATGGACGATCGCGATTATTCTATAAATACAGGTACAGCTCCGTCAAACGTATATTAATAAAGAACGGCCGGGGAGAAATTTTTGTATTTGACCAAAACCAATAATGATAATAATTGTAATAAATTAGAATAAATAAATAATAATTTTATCGTATTTAAATATCGTTTATTGATGCGAAATAATATTACATTATAACTTAAAATTGTAGTTTTCTTAAAAATTAGGGAAACGCGTAGGAAAATGTAACGGCAATAACGGTTTCATTGTTTTCGATTTTCTTGTAATCTCAGAGAACTGATAGAATGTTTATACGAGGTCTGTTCAAAAAAAAAAAAAAAAAAAACCAGGATTTTGTAATTAATAATTACAAAAATGAAGTTACTTATTATTTAAAGATTTCTCCTTCAAAATACTCTCGTCCGGACGGTATTCAGTGGTCCCGGCGATCTTGCCATTTTTCAAAAGTCCATTGGAACTGTTCCAAAGTTAAAGCTATGAGTTCTATTGCCGCGTTCGCATTAATTTCCTCGGCATCTTGAAATCGTTGGCCTTTAAGCGCAGATTTTAGTCTAGGGAAAATAAAAATAAAAAAAAACCATGGGGCCCGATCTGGAGAATACGGAGAGTCCGCGGGACCACAGGACTTTATTTATCAGCCCAAAATTCACGAATCGACAGCGCTAAATGTGCCCGTGCATTGTCGTGGTGAACAACCGCGGAACGAATTTCTCGTGATTTTCATGTTATCTCGATCGAAATACAACCGAATTTGTATGCTCATACGCACAAAAAGTTAATTTTTTTCTTCTTTTTTTTATCGAAACAATAAACTTATATACATACATATAGGCGTTAGAGGCACGTCGGCGACAAAAACAATAAGAAAAAGTAAAAAAGATCGGTTCCCAACGTGAACCATGAATCCTATTTATCACGTAAAGCATTTGTTCGAAAACATACTCGGGCCAAACAACAGGTCACGCGCAGGCCACGTACACCGAAATGAGTTAAATTTTTTTTTTTTTTTTTCAGTAATATTGTTACCGCGTCTAATTCAATTGCTGGGGTGAAGAACTTTACGAAATTTCGTTATAGTCATAGATCGAAGACATTCGATCTACGAAAAGGCCCGCCGAAATTCGTGAAAATCATCGTATAGTAAAAAAGTGTTAACAATTCATTTTTTTTTTTTTTTTTTTGTGCTCACGTGCAACAACAACGCCATAACGATTACAACAATAGTCATTTGTGACATACCCGTACATTGTTAGAGGAAACCCATAGAAAATGACGAGCCCCGGTTGGTTGTATTTCGATTGTGACCGAGATCCCGAATGTTAACAGTTTATTCCTATTGGCAATATTATAAATACTGCTGTATTTGCCATTGATACTGTACGTTTTAGTTATATTTTTTTTATTTTTATGTGTTCATACAAATCAAAAAAATTATCCGGCGTTCGGAATTTGTTCGGGAATAACTATAGCGGCACGCAACGTTTGTAATGAAAAAAAAATAAAAAAATGTGAAATTACACATTAAATACAAGTAAATGTTTTACAAAGTTGTTCGGTTTTCAAATCTATGCAAATATCATAGTAGAAATACAATAATGTTACGATAACAATGAACTTTTATCGCGACTCTTGTCGTGATTGTCATGTTATCTCGATCGAAATACAACCGAATCTGTATGCTCATACGCACTATAGTTTTTTTTTTTTTTTTTGTCACGCGTTAGAAACACGACGGCTACAAGAAGAAAAGAAAAAAAACAATATAAAGATCAATGCGGGTAGGAAGAAAAAAAATAAAGAAATAATAATAAATATCGGGCGCGCGAGATCGAAGGACGGGACGAACAAAAAAAAAAAAAAAAAACCACCGACGAAGACGATTCCGACGGTGTCTTCGGAACGCTAACATTGATAACAATATTATTATTTTTATTATCACTATTATGAAAGTCGAGTCAAAAATGGAGTCGAACTCCATTTGGTTTTCGAATAAGTCACGATTATTATTATATACGCGCGTGTTTCGTTTCCCGTTCACGACAGATCGGAATCGCGTATTATCTACACCGGTACGTTGAAAATGTATACCGCGAACATATAATATAACGAGATAGTCATTTTTTTTTTTTTTTTTTATATATACACCTACTCGGCGTGCGCGGATAGATATATTTTTTTTTTTTATTCATTCGGCATAGTAATAAATGTCTCGTCGAATAACAAAAAAAAACGAAAAAAAGCCGACGGCCAATAAAAAAAAAAACAAATCTAATATTATATAACAATAGAATTGATTAAAAAGATAAAGAAATGTCACACGATATATGTTTTTATCGTCGTATCGTTATTGAACATTTTCTTTTTTTTTTCCCCCTCCATAGAAACGAGAATATTTTGACCAAAACCGTATACGTATATATTATATACTTACGCAATTTATCTTCTTTCCGTGTCGTTAAGTCCGTAAATCGTCTACTATATTATTATAATATCTCAGCAGTGTAATGACAAATTTACTTTTTGATAAAAAAAACAAAAACAAATATATAACATTAAAAACTTCTTTGGGCGCAAAATCAAATAAACTTTAATCTAGACGTCCACCCTACCCCGGTTTCGTTTAAACAACTTTTACGTTAGATTCAAAAATATTATGATTTTATAGTATAGGCTCATTTTCGAGCTCACGAAAAATGTCTTTTTTTCTTATATTCTAAGCGAAGCGAATGACATGCCGGGGGTATAATTTTACGAGGTTTATCATACCTCCCCTCACCCCTAAATTCGTTACAGGAAAATCATACCTTCCAGGGAAGTAACGCTATACTTAAACGTCACAGTAAATATTTACATAAATTACATTAATTAATCAAACTTTATTGTAAATATTATGGAAAACATATTTACTATAATTTTATTGGTTCGTATAATCGATAATTATCTTCGTAATGACGTATGACTCCCCGGTCGTGGTTCCGTTAAAACTACTTTTACGTTAGATTCGAAAATATTATGATTTTATAGTATAGGATCATTTTAGAATGGGTTTGGAGTCGTTTATGAAAACGCGTGTAGAAAATGCGTGCTTCCTCATCTAAAGGTTCTCGTACGGAGATCGTTAGGAGATCGAGTTTGGTTTGAGATATAGGGCGGAGCATTGGGTAATCGTCGGAGTGATATATTTTGGAGAGTTTGGATACTGGACTTTTTTTGCCGCACCTCACAATTGGAGTCCATACGTCCAGATTGGTTTGAGCAGAGCTTTGTAGATGAGTAATTTGGTGTTTAGGGTGGAGCACCTATTTCTAATTAGCAGAGGTCTGAGCGTACGCGTGCGATTGCTTAAGGTTAGTCGTTTTTGGTTTGCAGGTGTTTTGTTCCGTGTTAGTATTTTGTCAAGGAATAATCCCAAGTATTTAACTGTGTGGGATGTGGGAATTGGTACACTGTTGAGAGTAATGTTTGGACATATTCCTTGTTTTAATGTGAACGTTGTGTGTATAGATTTGTTTGGATTAATTTTGACTCGCCGTTTTTCATACCGCTCGGACAATTGGTTAGAATGTACTTGCACAAGTACAATCTCTTTAAAAAAAAAAAAAAAAAAAAACCGAGACTACTTTCTTATGCGCGACGACTAAATCTAAATCGAATGGGTAATAACAACTGTAATATTTTCGTCCGCACCACAGTGGAAAACCTCAACAAAAATAATTCGATTTTCGTACCAAACACACAAATGTTACCGCTCAGGGATAGCGCACGGCTTTCTATTAGTAAAAACAACTCTATTAGGACAGCTTCGGTAGTTCCGGGTGATTACCACCTACATACACAATCTCAAAAAAACAATTTCTACTTTTCTATTATAATATTATAGAATATATATTACAGTGTAATGATAAAATAGTGTTTTACGACGACAAAACCACGCGTTACGACCGTCGTTATTAGTAGTTATGAAACGCAAGTATCGAGACTTGTCTAGATACGTTCTAATGATGAAAAAGTTTTAAAAAAAAATACTAAATTTTTATTATTTTCGAAAATGATTAAAATAGTCGTTTTATAGAGCGCGTATTCAAATATATTCTATTCTTCTAAAAACGTTTCCAATTATTATGTTTGTTATCTTCGTGAATATTAATTTTAGTTTACAGAAAAAAACAGTAGGTATATATAATTTAATTCCATTTATGTATAGTGTTTTGAAATGATCTCATCTCGTTTACTGATAGGTTTTTTTTATCAAAACACTATTCCGTATGTTTTAATACGCTATTTTCTGTAAACTAAAAAAAAATATACAGTAAACATCACGAGGTCGATGAAAATAAAAAGAGAAAACGTCATAATTGTCAAAAAGAATACAAACACTATAAAATGTCTTTTTCGAAGATAAAATAATCTGACACAAGGTTCATCTTAAGTTGTTACTGGTGGTAAAATTAAAACAAAAGTTGAGCGCAGTTAATGTTTTTTTTATTTATTTTTTCTATAAGCTTTTAAAGTGCACGTTATTACGAAATCGTAAAAGTCACGGCATTTCTCGTACTATTTTACAAATAATGGTGGTATAATGTTTTCTTTTTTTTTTTGCCCGAGAAATACATTCGAAAATTTTAAATGAAAAACCACGGACAATGTTAATTTGTATTTTTTTAGTTACAAATTATTACAAATTTAAACTCGGTAACTATATAAATCGTGAGATTTGTTATCACGTCTTTGCGGTAAATCGCGGTCGAAAACCATAATGATCGCGAAATAATCTGACGAAATAAATCCCACTGCACCATTCTTATACACAAACACCTACGCAATCTAATTTTATAACAAAATTCGGTAAAAAGTTGTTTAGGAAACGTAAATCTCTGGTAACGACTTGCTATATAACACGCTCCTCGTACACTCTCTGGCCTTAACTACAATGCTATTTGTTCTTACTACTAATTTATTAATTTATACGACGGGATTCTACGCCGCTCACTGGCGTTGACTCTCCCTCTTCCTCTCTCGTCTTCACCACTCCACTGATGAGCTCTTCATCGTTGTCTCCTAATTCGTCGGGCTCTCCCCCATCCTTTTCATCGCCATTTCCGGACACCCGAGGCGTCACCTCCTGGATCAGTCTTCGGGTCCACTGTAACGTACCTACGCGAAATGATAACACACCGGGTGGCGTCTACGAGAATTTAAAATTAATTATATTTATCTTTTCGATTAAAAACGAATGTAAGAGCTCTTATAGTGTTGACAATAATTATCAGAGTCCGACTAAAAGCGCAAGTGCAATCGACTGATTTACTACCGATGAACTAAGTAAGACAGGACTGGTTTGTTTGTTATACAATTACTTATTATATTGGTATTTACTATATCGGCTCGTATAAGCCTTTCATGGCACGCGGACCCCTGTAAAAATAATCCTTGAAGCCTCGGATCTCGTCGAGTTTATTAGCAATAAAATATGATTTTAATAACAAAATTTATTCACAAAATGGAATTAAATTTGAACGTTTTTACACAGACATTATTTTTTTTTTTTTTTTTCATTGCAAACTATAGACAAGTATCTTTAACAATACAACAAATCAATATAATTAATTAATACGAAGGCCGATGTAACATTTCTGCTACGAATTTCGATACTGTTATAGTATTAACCGCAAATCGTAATCTATATTTTGCAAACAGTTTCTATACATACTCTTAACGTACGTTAGAGCCGAAAATGCTTTTGTATGTAGGGGCAAATGGTATGGAAACTTGCTGAGTCTTATTTGACAGTTCTGGATAACCAACTCGTACGTGTAACCATCACTTTGTTAAGGGCGTTTTATTAAATTCAATTTTTTTAACTACTATTGCTAAAGATTACCATCAAATATTCTTCTAACGATACCAAACTGTTTATTTCATTAGTATCAATTTCAAAAGGGTTACGAATCCAGTTTCTACTTGTATCTGGAACAGTTATTGGCGTAAATTGACTATCATATTTTTTACTTTAAAGTTAAAATTCAGGAAAACACATGCGATGACAGATTGCGTGTATACTACGTATATTTATAGTATTTATATAACTAAAAAAAAAAAAACTCGTATGCCCAAATATTATGTACGACATATAAGACGATAGCCTCGAGGACCCCAGAGGTACTGTGGACCACAGGTTAAGAACCGCTGTACAATACTATAGTATCTAATGAAACAAAAAAGTGGCCCATAGTCGATAAGAAGTGACGTTTTGAACACACAGGTGGGGATTTTTTTTCTTTTTTAAATTCCAATATATATATATATATATATATATATATATATATACCCCTCCAAAGAACTACGTAACAACTGCGGGCCAAAATCGTTAAATTATAATTAGTTTCGTAATAATCGATGTCGTGTATATTACAGTAGTCGACTCAGTAGTAATAATGATTCATTCAGTAATAAATTGTATACAATATCATAATATTAATGTAGTTTGCCCAAAAACTAAAAACTACAACTACTGTCAACTTGAATATGATATAAGAGAGTTGAAGTGGTTTCTTTCCGTCTGCGGTTAAGGGTAGGTTAAGCGCACTCGAATTTCGCGCTATTTTTTTTATTTTTTTGTTATTTCTGGTTGTCTTGTTATTAGTTTTGAGTACGAAAAAAACAAGTTCTGCAGCAGTTATTATTATTCGATTTGGTCGTCGTGGTCTACAGACAATATACGTCGAGGACGCGTAGAGCGATATTTCAACCAAACGCATTCGAATTGTTATGACCCGAGGGGGATGAGTACGGTACAGGAGTTGGGGTGGGAACGGAGATATGTGTACAATTAAATTATTTTTTCTTCCCTGGGGCAAAGGGGCAAATGCCTACACGGGGAAAATTACCTTCGAACTTCAAGTCCCCACTATGGGATGTTAGTGGTCCCCCATAATTGTTTTGTTAAACAGTGGAACAAGAATCGAAACATTCAAACAATCGTTGGCGTTGTACATTCGTAAACAATATGGACAAATGATTAAAAATAGATTAAACTATTAAAACAAACATTTTGACATATACTGACAAATAAATTTGAACAAAATTTTTTAAAAAAAAAGTTGTATTTTTTTAAAAATATTTTTAATTTAAATATCCACCAAAAAAAAAAAACCAAAAGTCTGTAATAGATTTTAGACTATTAAATTACGTAATTTTCAGCAAGCGTTAAAAATGATTTTATCCTTATATGTTCCATAAAACCGTTCCACCGACACCGCCTGATAACATCTAAATACGGGAAATTTCGAACGATCGCCGGTAGTTTTGTAATACATTTCTATATTTACGTATTCGGAATAATGTCCGTCGGGAAAAATCATATCGCACCATTATCACGAGTTACAAAAATCATAGATAATAAACAAGCACACGGTGCTTGTTGTTGTGCAAGCGAAGAGCATACACGTTACCAGACTGGTTAAATGCGGTTACTATGGTTGATAGATAAACTCATATTGATGATAAATTCAAATTTTTTCTCATGTACCTACGATTTGTACCGAAGAGATAAAATTAATTTTGTATGACTCATGCAAACAACAAACCCACCTGTTTTTTTACCCGGTTACGCCGTCGCACAGTGAGTCACGCTTTAATAAAACTAGACAAAAGTACAAAAAAAAAAAAAAACTATCACATGGGTTTTTATTTTGATATAGATTATGTCTGGGTAAGTTATATAAATCATTATGATCGTGGAACTTGACGGTACTTTCACAGAAAAAAGTGAAATACAAAAATGAAATCGGCAGAACAAATGGGACAAAGGTGGTTGATGTTCCACCTGACCAGGTGGAAGAGGTATGTCCAAAGATGAAACGTGTGTATGCTATGTATGATCGTCGATTTTCGCAAATTCTTCTTTACCATAAACAATTATAGACGTAAAAAAAAAGAGATTAGGTTAGATTTCCAATTTATGTATATATATATATATATAAAAATTAATTGCATGTATGTAAGATCATCACTCGGAACGGCTCGACCGATTTGGTTGATTTTTTTTTTTTTTTTTTTGAGTTCGCAATTGTTAGGAAAATGTTTGTATGAAAGAAAATGATGGGGAAAATCTACCGGAAAAGTCGGAAATTGTAACCCGAGACCGATATTATAGATTAGAATATTAAATATAGGTGGTCATAGAAAAATGTTCAATAGGTACATTTAGTTGTTCATTTTTATTAGTATATGTTTTACATTGAAAAATAAAGAAGTTAAAAATAATTCAATCTCTTAAAGATGTCACGGGCAAGAAAGTAGTTTTAAAAAAAAAAAAATAATAAATAAATTACAAGGCAACAGCGGTTAACTGCGGTAGACCAAACCGGTGGTCATGGAGACATTTTGGTGGTATACAACTCTTATGGTGAATGGGTGAGATAAGAATAGATTTTTGGAAATTCATCCTCTAAATCAGTGATTCCCAACGTGGGCGGTACCGCCCCCCCTTGTGGGCATTTTTTATTTTGAAGGGGGCGTTTTTATAAAGGGGGCGCTAAGGGGAGCGCTCATCTATCATTTGCATTTTTGTTGTTTATAACTGATTGCAATGCAATGTATAACTGCGAAGAACAAAAACTAATTTAAAATACCAAATACAGAATTATTTAGGTATAATATTTATAGACACTTAAATAACATCTAAATAATTATCTTATCGGACTATAGGTAGGAGACAATAATAACTTGACGTTATTATTGTGTTATCGGATTTATCGTATAGATTCCGATTAGCGGCGAATAGCCATTCCGACAATATTACGTATGGTCGTTTTTGGTACTAGGTAGGTACTTGACGTTATTATTGTGCGTGTACGTAAAGTCGTAAAAGTTATATTCGTAACATTTTTATAATTTAGAGTGTAAATGATGTGTGCTTACACACACGTGAAATATCGCCGATAACCGTGTTTCTAGATTAGCCTGACGACACGGATGAAAAAAAAAAAAATAGTCATCTTTTCAAATTGATTAACCTGACGAGAAAGGATAAAAGACCGCGATGGCGGCCCATAGAATTGGGCGTGGGATAGAAGGGTAAATTATAATTGTTCGCGGGTGGGATCAACTAGTAGTACTAAAACTCACGACGGTTTATATTGCGCAACGTGTGTGTTTCAATGAAAATTTGTGACGAACAATAAAAAAAAAAAAAAAAAAAACAATTATTAAATAATAAATAGACCTACCACAAACCCCGTTGCCTCCGTCCCGGTAAAACGATATTCGAATATTCCAATTAGCATATATTTTCGCCTACGAAACCGCGACGATAACGTACGAAATTATATTGAATTATTAAATTTTGTCCCGTTTTTTTTTTTAATTTTTAATTTTACGCGCGTACGCGTTGATGATTGCATCGGTTTACGGAACGAACCGTTAAAAACACAACGACGAGTGGCGTTTTCAAAGTCGATACGGACGACGAGTAGCTACGAGTTACGCGGACGCCAGTAACCGGGTTACGCGCCGTCAGGCGGGTGGTACAAGTGATTGCCGGTGGCTCGTCGCCCGGCCACCGGTGCCCGTCGCCGCACACCGTCGGAATTCCGCAAATAGTAATAATAATAATAATAATAATGTTACGTTTGACGTTCTACGCGGACGGTTTATACGACCGGGCGGGCGGACCGGCGGCGGCGGCGGCGGTACTGCCACTATATTATACCGTTGTAACGGACGAAATTGCTGACATTAATCGGCTAATTGGACAGAGACGCAGAACGGAAATTAATCTATGTCGGGCCTCCTCGCCGCGTAAAGTTTTAATGAAAACCGAAGTTTAATTAAAATCTCTCCGTCCCCGGATATATCATCGTAATATCTGCGTGCGCGGCGGACGCGCCGGTTATACAATCGCCGCCGCCGCCGCCGCCGCCGCCGCCACCACGACGACGACGACGACGACGACACGACGACGACACGATCGAATGATGGATGGCAATTATTACGCACGCAATTATAATACTATCTAAACACACGAACATGCGAGGTATGTACACAGAGAGTACCGGGGGGTTTTTTTTTTTTACATTTTTTTTTAATAAACACAGAAATTAAGTTACACAAAGGACGTCTCAGTCGAAATCTGTTCACCTGTTCCGGACGATGCGCGGTGGTGTCCCGCAGCCCATATTTCGTTTCTTCAAAATTCCCGCGACACTGTTCCGAAGTAATTGCGTTCATTTTCCCCGCGTCTTGACATTGTTATCCGCCTAACCGTTGATTTTAGTCTCGGGGGGGAAAAAAAAAAATAAAAATAAATCACACTTGACCGGATCCCAACCAGGAGATCCCACGTCGATTTTAACGAATGAACAATTTTTTTTTTTGCCTATCAAATTTTGTTTAAATCGTTTTAACTGTACAAGAACATTTAAAATAATGCTGGCCAATGATAATGGTTGTGTTTCGCAAAACGCTATTATATCATATCTCGGCAAACGGGACGAACAGTTTTAATTCGTTAACAGCCCTACGACAATGTGAACTGCGTATAGAGTTGGGCGGATTTTTTCTCCCGGTCTTGTCTTGAAAATATGTTTATCTCGATTCTCTAACGCAATAAGAAGAACAACCAGTGTCGGTGGACTATACACAATCGGCGCCGCCGCCACGACGACACGATCGAATGATGGATGGCAATTATTACGTACGCAATTATAATACTATCTAAACACACGAACATGCGAGGTCTGTATACAGAGAGTACTGGGGTTTTTTTTTTTTTTACATTTTTTCGCGTTTTTTTTTTTTAATTAACACAAAAATTATGTTACACAAAGGATGTCACTGTGGAAATCTGTTCAACTGTGTTCCGGACGATGCGCGGTGGTGTCCCGCAGCCGATCTTTCGTTTCTTCAAAATCGCGGGTATTTTGTCCCGCGACACTTCCGAAGTAATTGCGTTCATTCTCCCAACGTTTTGAAATCGTTATAGACTATACAATCGCCACCGCCGCCACGACGACAAGATCGAATGATGGACGGCAATTATTACGTACGCAATAATAATACTATCTAAACCAGAGGTTCCCAACCTATGGTCCGCAAGACAATTTATGGTGGTCCGCGAGCCATACCTACAAAATCTAATAATATTTCATTTTTTTTTTTCCACTGTGGCGTGACACAAATACCGACAATCGTGTATAGCACGTCGTTTATTTATAAATTTAAATTGCATAATGTCATTTATGTTATTATTTTAACCGATAATCAAATCTTGTTTGTACAGCATGATTAGACTATCGGTAGTAGACAATGTGTTATGTTTTCAACAAGGATTTTCCGGGCTGCTCTACATTCGAAATGAACAAAGAAATCGGTTGGACGCCATTAAAGACATGCGTGTAGATTTGAGCAGTATTCCCCCAAGAATGTCTTTGTTAGTAAAGAAAATGTAAGCCCAAAAATCACATTAAATTGTTTTTATAATTGTAATTCACCTTTAATAAATATAATAATATTGTGTACATTTTTTTTATAATAGTAATTTGCGTTAAATTGTAAATAAATATAAAACTTTTACTTAAAATTCATCAATTATAAACAATATTATAAGCCTGCTATACGGAATTTCATTGGTTTTTATTTATTCATAATCTAAATTCTTCTAAAATGGTGAAAAAAAAAATTGATTCTTGTTTATAAGAAATATAAGGTCTAAAGTTTTGGTGGTCCGTGACGTATCTAAAGTTCTCTAAGTGGTCCGTAGTGTCAAAAAGGTTGGGAACCACTGATCTAATTACACGAACATGCGAGATCTGTATACAGAGAGTAACGGGGTTTTTTTTTTTTACATTTTTTTTTTAATAAACACAGAAATTAAGTTACACAAAGGACGTCTCAGTCGATATCTGTTCACCTGTTCCGGACGATGCGCGGTGGTGTCCCGCAGCCGATCTTTCGTTTCTTCAAAATTCCCGCGACACTGTTCCGAAGTAATTTGCGTTCATTTTCCCCGCGTCTTGACATTGTTATCCGCTTTACCGTTGATTTTAGTCTCGGGGGGAAAAAATAATAAAAATAAATCACACTTGACCGGATCTCAACCAGGAGATCCAACGACGATTTTAACGAATGAACAATTTTTTTTTTTTTTTTGCCTATCAAATTTTGTTTAAATCATTTTAACTGTACAAGAACATTTAAAATAATGCTGGCCAATGATAATGGTTGTGTTTCGCAAAACGCTATTATATCATATCTCGGCAAACGAGACGAACAGTTTTAATTCGTTATCAGGCCTACGATAATGTGAACTAAATTTTTTTTTTTAGTAATCGTTTCGCTACGTTGATAAGATAAATTAGAATAACTTATTTTATACCTATCTACCCCCGTGCATCATATATTTACAGGAGTTTTAGAAAAAAAAAAAATAACGAGTACTATTATTAGGCGTACTCGCGATAAACAAACGTAAAAACAAATCTATATGAAATATATGAAAAACTCGGTATAAAATATTATGTTTTGTATAATCAATATAAATTTCTACTCTATATATTCAATCGTATTCAATACTCTAACGGAAATGAAATTAAAATTCTGCCTGACTAAATAACTAGATATTGTATGTAATAACTAATAAAAAAATATATTGAATACTTGTTTTACATATGGAAGGTAATACGGATGGATAATATTGTCCTACTACATTGCAGGCAATTCATACACTATCCGGTTAGTTCATAAAATAACGTTCATCAACACTTTAACTGAAACATATATATATATATTGACTAGTAATGAGTAGAATTAACCCGGACCCTCCACTTCGAAAAACTAGTTGTAACATAATTTTTTATTTTTAGTTAGAACTAGTCGTGTCTTAAATATATCGGTGAAAACTACTATTATCCAGTGAAAAGTGATATTCAGAAGTAATTTATGAATAATTTTCAGTAGAAATAAGTACGCATCCGGATAAGTATGGGATAAGTAATAATGTTAGGAACGGGATACTCAATCATGGTTAATTTTTTCGGTAGAGTACGATTTGTACAAATTGATTATACTTGGTTCCTACTGCAATATATTTTGTCCAGAATTCCATTTTATTCCCGATTATGTGTTGAGATTGTGCTCTAGTCTTTCAAACACCGCTCCGATTAGTTAGGAAAGACGTGATTTGCCTTTGTCGGTATCCGAATTGCGGATCGCAAACGTTAACACCGTCGTAATTTCGGCTTTTCGTGCACGATTTCAAACTGTGCCCTTAGTCTTTCCAGCTCCTATACTATTGTAAGCTGTAGATTGTAAATAAACCGTAGAATTAAGACCACTAGTTTTTGTAAGCTTAACAAGTAAGAACCTGCAATGCGCTAAGAATTTTTGTCTTAATAAACGATGCGCCTACGGGGGAAAGAAAGATTGCCCTGTCGAGTAGAGTTCTCCCCGTAGGTTGCGATTCCTCCAAAAAAAAAAAAAAAGACATTTAGACAATGGGAAACTTGAGCTCCAGCATTCTTTTGTAACTCGTCAGCGAACCTTCCCCTCCCCTTTTACACCATTATTTCAATACGGGGTGCTTATTTTGACTCCGAAAGTGCCAAGGGCCCAAAGCACAGTTCCCCCCTCACACCTAGTTGCGCCAATGACCGTAAGTGTTCGTTCCGGTTGTGTCTTCTGTTCTGAACATCGCTCGCCCTCTTTACCGCAACATCATGTCTTCGTCTCGTTATCGTAACAACGCTCGACCGTCGCGGCGCCATCGTCGGGGATCTCGCGAGGACCGGGTCCACACACCGCGGCCACCACTATTTTACCATCAACATATTAAACTATAAAATAATTTTTTTTTTTTTTTTTTTTTGGATAGGGGGCGGTAATAACTCCGCGGCCGTGATGTTACCGTCGTCGTCCTATTATTATTATTATTATTACGTGTTTCCGTATATTATTATCGCGAGACAACGTATAACCGACGCCGCGGTGTTTTACGAGCGTTTTGTTACGGATATTCGGGGGAGGGCTATTATATAGGTACCGACGAGCAACATTATTATCCCGACGTGACCCTTCCGGGCATAACGCCGTGCACGTAGCCTATACGTTAAGTTTATTAGATAAGTTTCCGAAACACGAAATACGGCCGGGATATAAAACTATAGCGCTTAATTGATTTATACGGCAGGCGCGCGTATGATATGGGCGCAAGCACACTCGGAACCATACGACGCCGGGCCGAACCGGAATCGGTGGCGGCAAATACTCCGGGGGTCGACGTGCACTTAACCACAGCAAACCGGCCGTCTTTAGACAAAATATTTTTTAACGTTTGTAACAAAAAAAAAAAAAAAAACAATACGAAAATTCGTGCTCGGTCCGGTGTTTTTGTTGCGTTTAATGGACTGCGGACACAATTGAAAGTTTCGAATGTCGCTCATTGAGACCCGGCAAAAAATGACGAAGGACACACCGCAGACTGAAACGTACGGGTAGAAAAACGGATTTTCCAACAAAAAATCATCGAAAAAATATGTTACGTGCTTAAAATCAAATTTAAAATATATTTGTTCTCGTGTCAACGATTATTTATAGTCTGTTGTGAAACTAAGAAAATATAAAATATCAATGTATAAAGCTACAAAAGGGGAGGCTATCCCCGCCTGTCATTTCACCTCTTTAATTTAAATAATAATCACTCTGGAAACATTTCTAAGTCTTTACGACGATGCTAACAGGTAATGTAGAAAAAAAAAATGAGTTTTTAATGTTTTGACCCCGACTCTATTAAACTTACACATAGACATATTTAATATTTCAAAATAGATAAATTGTTTTTACATTTTTAAATACAAATAAATTGTCGAGAAATTAGGGTTGAACTCTGGGGATCTAGGGCTCAAAAGAAAAAAAAATGTCAATATTTCGGAGAACCACTCATATTTTTCCTTCAAATTTTTTTACTACAAGAAATTTAGTATGCAACGATGAATCTTTGCTTACAAAAAACGATTGTAAGCGAAGTTTGGTAAATAATGGTTGGAAATTCCGATAATTTCCGTTAAAACAACATTACACTCAACTTGTATTCAACATTGCCATTTTGTACAACATTCGATGAACCTTGTGTCAAATCGACTTGCATTTAGGTTAGGACAAATCAATTTTTTTTGCACAAAAATCGGAAATTAGTATGCGCTAAAATGTCAACAAGAATAACATTGATTGAGATAAAAAAAAAAAAAAATCTTCTTTTTAAATACATTAATAAATTCTGCGGCATACACCGCTCTCGGGTTTTGTGTTTTCAAAGTGACACGAAATAATTATTTAAAAGGGGGAAAAAATGGACGTAGCTTCTCGGCACCCTCAGGATTTTGAGTTTTGAAAGTAACACAAAAAAAAAAAAATAAATAATAATAATAATAATAATAATAACTTTAGAAATAAACGGGCTTAGGATCCCCGGCACTCTCGAGATTTAGTGTTTTGAAAGTAAAAAAAAAAAAAAAAAAAAAAATGGGCACAAGTACTCACAGTTATTACAAAACGCGGCGATCCCGTCGTGTTTTACCGAGTTCGCGTGAAAACAATCTTGACGTTAAGGTCCCGTAAAACTTTGACGGCCAAATGTCTCGTACGATAATAGTTACGTTATTAATTTATTAGAAAACTCAATTACGACCCGGTCGGAGAGACGAAAAATGCGCGCATCGCGACACGCACCGTACGGCTGTCGGTGAACGACTGACGAGTGATTATTAAAAATTTAATCATCAAAACCCGTCGTCGTCGTCGTGATTAATTAGTCGGTTATCGTGCGTGCCTTAATATAACGACCAATCGTCTTATCCCGTTTGCATTGATTACATTTTAACCTAAACCGGCTTCGCTTAATTCTGTTCACAGTCCCGTTTAGGTATTGTGACTCCGGCATCGGATTATCTGACCACCAGAACATATTATTAATAGTAATTACGGTACAGAACGCCACGTTTTCCGCCGGCATATAAATCCGGACCCGAGCGAATGGTCATAATATCACGAAGTCTGTTCACAAAGTACCAGGACAAGTGTTATTACGGCTAATAACGTTTCGAATTGGCGGATATTTCAAACAAAACCCGGAGTCGCTATATCTACTCTCGGTTTAATACGCGGTGTAGCAGAACCGACTGACGAGTTTTGACGGGCTATAAATAACGAACAGTAAAACATAGAGAGAAGGTTTTTTTTTTATTTAAATCAATCCCATTTTTAAAAATTATTTCTCCAAGATGGCGGCCGTCAGCATTGATACACTGTTGTAGACCATTTCTGAAGCTCTCATATGATTTTCGGCACATTTCGAATGGTATGGCCTCGACTTCCACGTGGAGTGGTCTTTCGTGGAGCTGCCGTGGGTTATTTGTAGCCCAGTATCGAAAATTATGTTTATTTACAGTTCCAGAAAGATGAAAATGGGCCTCGTTGCTACAGACAAAAGTCGATATCGGAGGAATTTGCAGAAGAATTTGCTGACAGTGATTTTTACGGTTGCCATAGTCAGTAGCATTTAACTGACTCTTGGACAAGCATTAATTTATAGGGATGGAATGATAAATCTTCGTGAAGAATTCTCCTCAAAGAACGATCTGAGATTCCCAAAGCTACAGCATGTGTCCGGGTTGAGCTTCTTGGTGACAACTCAATTGACTCTCTAACCAACTGCACATTTTCGGGAGTTCTTACCATTCTGGGTGCTCCGTGTCCGAGTCTACTTAGGGTACTTCCAGTTTCTTTCAAATGCCGTATCCACAATTCGATAGTGTTAGCAGAAGGAACGGATTTAGCACGTGGAATGCCGAAGTGTATACGAAAAGCCCTTTGTGTAGCGATTACAAAATGATTATTTTCGTAATACGCACTCACGAATAAACCGTATTGTTCGCCGGTATAAAAACAATGCGAAATAACAATAATCGTACCGCCAGAATGACGATTGCCACCTACTTATATAAACCGTACAGTACACGCACCTCGTTATGTTAGTTAAAAAAAAAAAAAAATAAATAAATAAACTGGAATTCTATTCAGCGAGCACACTGGATGCGTGACGCTATTTTACCGGTATAAAATCCTACTTACGCCTTTTATTCTTTCGCGTTCAATATTCCCAACGGTGCCCTTTACGGATCGTTCACATTTTCCGCCGCCGTTTACGTACTTCACGGGTACCCCGACGACTGTTCGTCGTTTATATAAATGAATCTCACTTACACTCCTTCTCCTTTATTCAAATAATAAAATAAACTGTTATTATAGTACAACACTCGTCAGTTTACCAACTGTTCAAAAGTGGGTTAGTGGGTTCTGCGATTCGGTCAAAAGACCGCAGAGTTCCACTACTAGAGGCAATTATAACAGCCCGTTCCTATTAATTACCGCGTAATAATTTTCGAGTCCGGCGGACGGTTCGGTTTAGCAGCGGATTTGGATGCGTCGGTTTTCGTTTTAACATGAACCTACCCAATACGTCTCGGATTTGAATGCAAAATAAATTCCCAAAGAAACCGCGTGATGTTGGATAGAAAGAAAGAAAAAAATGGATATATAACCTTACTTCCATTTCTATCTGAATAATATTAAAATATTAAACATTACGAAAGAAATTTGAATACACACAATTTTGCTTTTATCTTGTAACGTAGAATTTGAAGAAATTCTAATTCATTTCCTTTACACATCTTTACCTTATTTGAATTTTGGCGTTTTATTATATAAGACAATTTTGTGTTTTTTTACAAAATATATTCGTATTGTCTCAGAAGAATATTGTTTTGGAATACAATTATTAAAATTATTCTATCTCGTGGTTACTCGGGTGCACTGTATTCGGGAGTCGCAGTGGCGCCTTCAGCACCACTGAGCTCTGTACCAGTGCATCGTTCGATCCTAATCCAGAACCCTTGGTCCTATAAAAAAAAAAAAAAAAAAAAAAAAACATCAAAAACAATTAGAAAAAATTGCCGGTTTTTTTTTTAATCTGACTATTTATCAAAACGATATTACAAGTTCGCGGTTGCAACAATGCAGCGATATAGGCCTTGATGCCCTTGAAGCCCAATAGCCTATAGGCTTAGCCTGTTTTTGTGCTTGTGTCCCCCTGCTCTTACATTTTCTGGGAGCCGGGGGGCTACTACCTCGTAGCTGGTAGGTTAACGTACCCCAATGTACAAATTACTTATGAAGCTAGAAGCATATACGTATATTATTTTATTAATACTCTCGAAAATAGATTTAATTAAAAACGTTTCGTGCAAAAAAAAAAAAAAAAAAGTAGTACACTCTAACCGATATAACCGGACATTTTTTAATTATAAAAAGTGTTTGTGTCGTTTTTCATTAAATTGGATATTAAGGTCGCGCCTTTTATGCTGTAATATCTATTCCGATACGAGATAAAAATGCGGTTATGGTTAGTCTGGGAAAAAAAAAAAAAAATTTAATAATATTCGATTAAACGACGACAATATTGTATAATATCACATTATTTTCCTATTTACGAGGTTTGTTTTTTTTTTTTTTTTTTGCTTTGTTTTGGATAACGGAGGCAGCAATAACATAAACCAAAATGTCCAACGGTCAAACGAATTATATGATTTTTTTATTCCGATGAGGGATCAACATCTTTACGATGTATTTACAAAACGATTGTTCTATCTTATCACAACGCGATAATAATAGTGTTCAATTTTGAGTGTTTTCTTCTTTTTTTTTTTTGTGAATTTTTGTTTTTTTTTTTTTTTGTCTCCAGGCCTTTGTCTCGAAATGCCGGCGAGTTCATTATTAAATTACGTCACATCAAATCGGTGAAATATTAATTGTACCGTGAAACAGATACAAAAATTGAACACATTTTTTTCTGCCGTTCTCTGGCATCTGGGCTTTTTGAAATAAAACATATATAGCCGCGGGAAATTTTGTTTTTGGTTCGCCCGCAGGAGTACATCGTCGTCGTCGTCGCTTTTATTATTCTGTTCGTAAAACTTATAATTTTTAACTCAATATTAGATTTAATTAAAATTACGAACAACGGTTTTATGCTGTTATGGTTATAATATTAGTGTAAATTGACCTATAAACTAAACTAAAAAGTAACACCGTGAACCACCGGTAGGCGTTCGACGTACGTTGGTTTATTCGATATTTTAATTTATAACCGTGATTTTTTTCTAAACATTTTTGAACTGAGACATTTCGCATAATAAAAAAAAACCCCCCGATATACATATACACAGATTATGTATTCTTATCGTTAAATTTGATAATAGACCAATTGCAAACAAATTAATCAATAACGAAAACCAAATCATAAGAGCTGCCGAATTATCTGGGGCGATGGTAAATATATTTTATGCTAATGTTCGTTCAACACAAATTATTGTAAGTAGTCCTTACATCCAATCGCTCTTGTGGCATTGTTCTAAA
This sequence comes from Tuberolachnus salignus, assembly GCA_956483605.1. Classification (NCBI taxonomy): domain Eukaryota; kingdom Metazoa; phylum Arthropoda; class Insecta; order Hemiptera; family Aphididae; genus Tuberolachnus; species Tuberolachnus salignus. The sequence goes on from OY101437.1 coordinate 16,634,906, forward strand.
CCAAGTACAGAAATGAACCTATCCACTGCCACAGCTTATAACATTTGTATAGTTACAAAAAATTTGTTTTATGTTTTAAATTGTACTATTGGTTGTTGTTTCTCTATCAGACTCTTTTAATCAATCGTTAGGTAGCATTTTATTTTTTTTTTTCAAATTTTAAATTCTGTGCGGAGCTAGGGGGTCTTGTGTATTTACAATGATTTTTATTTATCTGTAAACACTTTTTCTAACTTCATCCGATCTATATACACTACTACACCGTTTCCGGTGGCAATTTTTGTCTAGCTGATACATAAATATAATACGGTGGTCGTCAACCTATTAGTCTTTTAACGCGGCCGAAACAACTACCGAAAAGTGACGGAAAAACAGCAAAAACACGAATTCGCCCCTCAACTTGGGTTTCATTATTTCATTTATATTTAAGTCGATTGCCGGCAACGAAACAAAACGAATTAATACTTCAATCAGAATCGTTTTTAGTTTGCAATTTACCGTTGCGTACAGATATAAAAATATATAAATTATAAATTGAATTCCTACTTTTGGCGGTACATTATATGTACGTCAAAGTAAATTAATTTCATTTTTTTTTTTTTTTTTTTCTTAACGTTTTCAGCGCGCGTATCAAAGGATTTTGTTAAAACGGAGATATCACAATTGACGACATTTAATCCCGGTACACGTCCAATGATTTTTATCGTATCCAATTAGGATTGTCGGTTAAAACTCGTATAATAACCGTCGTCCGTTTAACGACTCGTCAACATCGGCGACAACGGCTTCGCCGAGCTGTTCTCCTGAAATTTTTAGGAAAACGCAAAAACAAAAAAAATAATAAAACATAAACGTTACGGGCGGCCGGCTCGGAAAAAAAAAAAAAAAAAAAACCCCGATTTTTCTCGGCGCGGCGACGTAGCAGTAAGTTTAATATATCGGAAAAACGTTTTATAAATTCGCGGCATTCCCGTTTTTCGCGTATAGTATAGCCGAGGCGCACGTCGCCGACGGGTTCGTACATGTTGTTGTACGTAATATTGTAATATTGTATCGCGGTGTAATATATATATATATATATATATAAAAAAGAAAGAAAAAAAAAACAACTCCGGCGGCCCGGCGAGAAATGTCAATTTCGGCGTTGATATAACCGCGCCGGGGCGGTGGAAATTCTCCCGGAACACCGTGACGCGCCGGCGGTCCCGGCCAAACGCCTCGGCGGTGGCTTTTCGGCGAAACATTAAAACATTTATCACCCCCCCCCCCCCCTGAAAAAATGCAACGGAGAACATGTATAGCGGCCGGGGGCGGTAATATTACGATATCGTACGATCCGACGAGTGCGGAGAAAACGTATAAAAAAAAAAAAAAAAAAACCCTTAAAATAATAAAACACTTACACGTGTCGTGAGTTATTTATAATAATATATATGTTATTTTGTTCGCCATCCGTTTTGTGTCTCCCGTTTCCCGCCGGTCGGCATCCGAGCGGTTTCGTCACCGCGGCCGTAAAGTATTTCCCCGGAAAGATAATAAAAAAAAATATGTAAAATATTATTATGTTTATCGTACGAAAAAATACCCACAACCGGCGTAACCGCGAAATCGTACACGTCCACCGCCTACACGGTGCATATATTTATCCGAGAGGAAAAAATCTCACCGGCAGTGCGGAGGAGGATACGCCGGAGTCGAAATTCGACTATATATGGGCGTGTAAAAACGTACACATACACATATATATATATATGTAAAAAAAGATAAATCTTTCGTTATTATCAATATAGTTACGGAATGCCGATTAACAACCGATGCGATAAAACGACCGGGACCTCCCCCAGAAGCAATAAAGAACCGAAAACGCCGCTCGATCGACGTACGGCGGTCACGGACGAAACTGTCCGTGCGGGATGGGGGCGTTGCCGACGATAGATAAATGTCCGTATATTTCCTTATGGCGTGTACCGGTCGTTCGTGAAAAATCCGAAAATTATATGCGTTTAGACGATTTGAAATCCGAACATTTGTGAAACAAAAATTATTATTTATTTTTTTCGACAGTCGAAATCGAATATTCGACCGAAAACAAAACAAAACTTAAACACAGCGTGTGTAAGCTAAAAATATTTGAATATCATTTTTTTTTTTTTTTTTTTTATAAACGATAGTATAAACAAATAGTTATAAAACAGTCGTTTTGTATGTACGCAAAAACATAAATAATCGTATTCATTAAGAAAACAATAATGCGGTTTAAATCGGCGGGTAACTCGGGCCAAACGCGTTCCGCCACGGTGACGGGCCGGAGAGACGAACGTTACGTAAGACGAGGTTTTAATTTTTTATTTATTTATTTTTTTATTTTCCGTACGACACAGAACGGAACAATAGCACCGAATTCAATTACCCCGGTAGGTAACCGACACGGTGATTATAATTATAATTAACGCGAGTACATATTTGGAGGCGGTATCACCACAAACAAACGCAAAGACCAATCCGATTTTGTCCGAATCGACTCCGGAAATATGGAGGTAAATATTACGGCCGCGGAGTTGTCCCCGTTAAAACATAAAACCGATATCGATTTTTATTGCACGCCTCGCGAAAAAATTTCCGCGGAACCCGTAAAAACCATAACGCCGCGGGGACGGCTGGAAAGTCGCGCCGCTCTCCCGCGCGGGTCCACCAGACATAAGCGTATTTTTAATCGCAATATTTTACATACCCACAACTCGCTGAAAACATTTTAATTTTATAAAACAAAGTGAGAACCAACATACGAACACGATTTATGGATATTACCATAAATTACTTAAGTCAATTTGAAACAATGTGCGCAGCTAACAATGCCCGTAAACTTATTAGCGGAATACATATTTGTTTTAATTTATTTACACGAACAATCTCCGAAAAGACGCCGTGCTTGTCAACATTATATTATTTAATTTTTTTCATATTTATATATAACATGAATAATGGTATTAGTAGTTATACTTAATAAAACATTTATGCAAAATAAACAAAGATCTTTTAAATCAGAATTTACGCCTAACAAATAAAAATATGTCCTATTATAAATTATCAATCCTACGTTGCAATATCTACAATAAACTTGCAATATTAAAATAATTCATTTTTCACGAAGAATTGAACATTTTTCGCGATTCACGCGTGAATTGGTTGCATAGAAATTGTAAAATGTTTGATACCGGTTTGAAAGGTCTGTGGGACCATGTTGTGGGGGTGGATCAACTTCACGGATGTCGTTATAAAGCATCTAATTCGTAACGTTCGTAACAGAAATGTATATTATAAAAATAAAAAAAAACACATTGTGGTGGGTTACCAGTGTTGAACCGATTATTTGACCGATTCGTTATTGTAAAGGCCATCGCCAAAGACTAAAGGTTAAAGGTTTTCGATGGAATTTTCATCTTGAGATTGAAAAAAAAATAGACGAACGGCCTTAAACAACGTTGAATTGTTTTGGATATCGCGAAACTGCGCAATTCTTAAAGGTTAAAACTTACACGCCTTACGGGTAAAGGACGTGTTTGTTGTAGTCATTCAGCCCGTTTAAATGATAACGACAAGATGGACGAATGGAAACTAAATGGACGCGCGTAGGAATTGTGTAAAGATGCACACGGTATATGCTCGTATCTGATCGATCTATTGGCGTTTCGATTCGTATTCGAAGTAGGTATCTCTTATCGTACGAATCGACACGCGATGTGATTGGGTTTTTTGAAGGGTTATCGCGGGTGCCATATAGTCAAAGGCGTCGGGTTCAAATCCGGCACTGATAAACTACAGTCGTACACTTTTAGGTGTATACGTACAAGTTACAAACGTATCTGCTGGTAGTACTGCTCGTAGGAAAAAAAAAAAAACCCCCGTACTCCGTCCGACCGGTAACGTTTCGTAAACCGTAAATACAAATGGCCGTGTCGGTAATTTCTTAGGCGGCGGTGCCTCAGACCGAAAATCCGATTCGATAAACGCTCGGATAGTGTGAGAGTACTGCCTGCGCACACCAAATCAACATTTTTTTTCAAATGAAAAACCGTACACTTTTTGTGAATGCGAACACAATGCTAATATACGAGGTGCGACAATAAAATAACGAGACTTTCTAAATATAACCTAACCTATATTAACGTTATCTATAAAACGATTATTGAAATATGATTAGAAAACACTTATCTAAAAGTACTATGAACACTGATGGCATCGATTCATTTTCTTATACGTTAGTAGCCTTGTTATTAGTGCGAGTTCAACTATACTGCCGAAAAATGTTACATATAAAAATCGAACAACATGTGTTAACATTAAATTTCGTGTTAAATTAAAAAAAACTGCCGCGGAATCGTTTCGTATGTTATGTGAAGTTTATGGTGAAGAATGTTTATCAAGAGCTCGTGTTTTTGAATTGCACAAACGGTTTTGTAGTGGAAGGGAGGACGTCGAAGACGATGATCGTTCTGGACGTCCTACCACGTCTTCAACAAACGAAAACGTTGAAAAAATCGACAAAATTAATTAATCAATATTATTATAAAGAGGTATTAATTAAATTAAGAGAACGTGTCAGAAAGAAGCGACCAGATCTATGGAAAAATGACTGGGTTCTTCACCAAGACAATGCTCCAGCTCACAGTGCATTTTCAATTCAACGTTTTTTAACTGAAAAAAAAATTTCTGTACTTCAACATGCCCCGTACTCGCCAGACCTTGCTCCTTGTGACTTCTTCTTATTTCTTTTCCCATTTTCAAACAGTTGATGACGTAAAAATGAAAACGGCAGAACTTCTAAAAGGGCTGAATGAAAGCAATTGGGAAGACTGTTTTCAAGAATGGCAGCGACGTATGCAACAGTGTACTGATGCTGAGGAAAGGTACTTTGAAGGTGATAATCGTTAAATTATAACTTTTATTCAAAAAGTCTCGTTGTTTTATTGTGGCACCTCGTAATGCGTATTTATCGTCTGTCGAAATCCGTTTGGCGCGGCCGCGCATCGTCCCCCGTCTCCGGGCCTAATGGTCCGTCTTCAGGTACTACACTCCTATAGCGTCCTTTCGATTAAATAGCGTTTAATTAATTTCGGAGATCCGCGCAACGGCGGAATATCTCGTTTCGGGTATATTTTTATACTGCGAAATGTACTATAGCGGATAATCTATGTAAATCGGCGTACGACGCGCGTTATTAATGACGACGACGACCCCGGGACAAGACTGCACTCTATTCAGAATATGAACGGAACAGGCGGCGCATCCATCCCGCCCCCACTACGGGCTGTAGATGATTGCCGATTAATTAACAAAAATCCGCCACCGGGCGGTCTGGCGGCGCCGAGAGTTCAGTTCCGATGCGGTGTGTTCTTATTGCGAATAAAGTATCGAGAAAATGGAAAAAAATCTTCGGGACAGTTGGCGTTTACGCTATCGCGTTGTGTAGAAAAAATAAAAAAATAATAATAATTAAAGATCGAGCGAGGCGCGTACGTTCGTCGTGCATCGCGGACGGACGACCGCAGAGTCCTGGGCGGGAAATCGGGGATAGTACGATACGAAAGTGGTGATTAATTATTATGATCCGTACGCAACGCGAGATCATTGCAAACGAAAAACGATTCCGAGCAAAGTTAACGATGTTTTGAAATGCCGACGTTTGTACGATTGTCATCGACATTTACACTTATTGCCAGTTGTAATTACATTACGCTTACATTTTTCTTTTTCTTTTGCGCCATTTACTATACGATTAACGACGGACTTTATGTAAAACGTCCGTGTATATCTAGATATAAAAAAAATGCCGTCGTTTTTATTATTTTATCAAAATTTGTATTTTAAAGACGGATAAAAAAAAAAAAAAAAAAATTATTTTAATACGCCTATAAATAGTTTGAAAACGTCCAGAATATTTTGAAAATTTGTCCACGCCTATAAAAAAAAGCCTATTTTTAATATTGTAAATTTCAGTTCTATACGATTATTAAAAAAAAGTCAAAAACAATGAAACCGTTGCCGTGGTTTATTGCCGTTTTTCCTACGGTGTTCCCGAGTTATTAAGAAGACTGCAACGAAAATCATCAAATAAATTACCTCCTCTCTGATGGCACCGACATAATCCAAAACGGTTTCAAAAAAAGGCGCTACACGTAAAAAATCGGTATTGTCTGGTAGAATAGTTGTCCGCGGACGGAAAAAAAAAAAAATATATATATAAATAAAAACACATCGCAGTAAAACCGATACATCCGTCGTTTCGCCCGGAATGTAAAAACGGTACAGAAATACGGAGCTACACACCTTCTAGAAGACGTGTCTAGAATTATATCGCGCGCGGAAACGTTTTGCCGTGCGGACGTGTGGGAGCCGACCCCGGGATAATAAAGTCATCGGCCGTCGAAAACGCGCGGGCGGGGGGGTACCGGTATTGTTTACCGGGGGGGCGCTTATTGACTCGGTCCGAAAATTATTTTTTTTTTTTTTTTTTTTCCCCGTCTATAAATCGTAACAACCGGAGTAACACGGGACGGGGAGAGGGGGGATGGGGGGGGGTGTCGGCGTTTTATAAAAATGACGGCCGGCCGTCGATACGGCGCACCGGAAGAGCGCGTTAAATTGATTTTGCGGTATGACGGCGGTGCCCGGCCATCGATCTCCCCATTAATTACCGTCGATCAATGGGATTGCGGAAGTTCCGGTGGCTTTTGTACGCCGTCCGACACTATAATAATATAACGGCCACGAGCGAGCCAGCCACCGCCGCCGGCCCGCCCGGTCGTCCGCCCGGTCGTCCGCCCGCGTAAACGTCCCGCGTGCGCGCCCGGGGCGCCCCGAGGTTTGTGCGCGAGGCTTCTCCTCGACCGTTTAATTGTATTTAATCGGAACGGGAGAGCGGCCACGACAATAATTATATTGTTAGTAGCCCGTAATATGATAATATGATACAGTGAAACGGGCGGTGTTAAAACAACCGTATGGAATAAACCGGCGGTGTCGGTGACGAAATCTATTTATACCGCCTTGGCGAGTACGTACGAAAAACCGAGGGAAAAAAAAAAAAAAAAAAACGAATACCCGGCAAGTGGACGCCGAGCGTCGGTCGACGGGGTCTCCGAACGTGGGTTGTTCGCAGCGTTTGCCGAGAGATTCGCGTTGCCTCTCCCCGCAGTAGTCATTGTTCGTCGAGTGTCCTCGAATTGTTGTTCTTCGGTATCCACACTCCAACTCTCGATATACCCTTACAAAAGATAATCCCATTTCGAGTATTTAATCTGTTCGGAAACAAATATAGTTCAATCACAGCGGGCCCGTGCGGGAGCGACAACGATCGAACGATTATGTTTCCGCACCGAATAATATATTATAACTGAACCCGCACGGTTTTGCGTACTATTTTACGATTTATGTGGATAAAATTTTGGTTTAGTTCCAAAAAAAAAAAAAAAAAATGATCAACAATTTGAGACGGAAAAACAAAGACGGGCATTGTAACGATAGTTGCAAACAGGACCGGATTAGCCCGGAGGGCCATTGGTATTGCAATATAATATGTGCATCTATTATGTTCTGTCTGAACAATATTTCTACCAGAAATCTTGCTTCGATTTTCAAGTGTAGCATTTTTTCCGAAACAATTTGGAACCGGTTAGAATTTTCGTTAAGATACCCCCTAGTAATTGGGGAAAAAAAAGGGGAATATGTACAAAAAAAAAAACGGTTCCACTATTTTAGATTTTATCTTTAATTATAATTCGGTTAAAATTAATATAACAGCAGAGGAGACCTGATATTTTAAGACTGCATATACGTACAAACGCATCCATAGAGGGCCGCCGGTCTAAATGATTTTCCAGTTTCGAAAACGTACGCCATTCCGTCCATAGTAACAAATTATGGTTAGGTTGGGTCAGGTTATGCATTAATAGTTGGAGTGGTGAATCCGTATTGTTTATGAAATAACTAAAACGTATAGGGGAATGTGTGGAATACTGTAACGTAGACCAGTTGATTTATACATTCCCATTTCTCACACCGTTAATATCTTAAATTGTACAATTCATTTGTAAATTAACCAGCCAAAATGATAATAGGTCAGATGAATTCGACGTCCTCCAGTTGTGTTATTATATATTTCACTAATCGATTATATATTTCACCAATCGAAAACTAGATATTGTATGTAATAACTAATAAAAAAATATATTGAATACTTGTTTTACATATGGAAGGTAATACGGATGGATAATATTGTCCTACTACATTGCAGGCAATTCATACACTATCCGGTTAGTTCATAAAATAACGTTCATCAACACTTTAACTGAAACATATATATATTGACTAGTAATGAGTAGAATTAACCCGGACCCTCCACTTCGAAAAACTAGTTGTAACATAATTTTTTATTTTTAGTTAGAACTAGTCGTGTCTTAAATATATCGGTGAAAACTACTATTATCCAGTGAAAAGTGATATTCAGAAGTAATTTATGAATAATTTTCAGTAGAAATAAGTACGCATCCGGATAAGTATGGGATAAGTAATAATGTTAGGAACGGGATACTCAATCATGGTTAATTTTTTCGGTAGAGTACGATTTGTACAAATTGATTATACTTGGTTGCTACTGCAATATATTTTGTCCAGAATTCCATTTTATTCCCGATTATGTGTTGAGATTGTGCTCTAGTCTTTCAAACACCGCTCCGATTAGTTAGGAAAGACGTGATTTGCCTTTGTCGGTATCCGAATTGCGGATCGCAAACGTTAACACCGTCGTAATTTCGGCTTTTCGTGCACGATTTCAAACTGTGCCCTTAGTTTTTCCAGCTCCTATACTATTGTAAGTTGTAGATTGTAAATAAACCGTAGAATTAAGACCACTAGTTTTTGTAAGCTTAGCAATTAAGAACGTACAATGCGCTAAGAATTTTTGTCTTAATAAACGATGCGCCTACGGGGGGAGGATTGCCCTGACAAAAGTCTTTCCAGCTTAGTGATCGCGTTGATTGAAACAAATCTCTTCCGTTGTCTGAACGGTGAAGGACGGGGCACCAAAGGATAGAAAAATTTTGCTTGTTAACGTACGTTGCTATGAACTCATTAAAAAGAATCCACAACAAATCGATAAATTGTGAACACATACGAATTAGTAAAAATTATACGACCTCTGTTTTAATATTAGGTAAATTACAATGTTAAAGAAATAATATATGTGCAAATAAACGAAGGTTCGGCCGAATGCTCTGCTAATGCCAGACTAACTATGCCACGGTGCGGTGGGAGGGGGGACCGGGCCGTGTCAAGCCGACGCAGTCCAAATGTGCTGTCACAGCAAAAATCCCCCTCCCGTCGACAGTGTCTGTAGATCGTCTGCTAATCTAATAGATTAAATTGTAACATAATATAATCAGTGGTTCATAAAAACGTGTAGGCGGCCAAAGTACAAGTTCGAATGCCCACTTGTATATCCCTGTGGAATTTCAGTTCTAACTAGAAAAGGTCGATTCGTTAAAACATGCGGTTAATTCTAGTTTTAACTAGTCAATGCCGGTTTTGGCGAGAGAGGTTTGTGGAGACTAGTTAAAATTAGATTTTACGGATTTCGGGGTTTCGACTAAAACCTATATATATACAGTCGAGTCGTGATAACTCGAAGTTAAAGGGGGATAAAAATTCACCTCGAGATATGTATTATTCGAGATACCTAACTCGAATTTATCAAAATAAAATAAATACTTCGAGTTACCTTTGTAATGAAATATATTTTTAAAATATTACGATAAAAACGTTATGACAAATATAACATACATTTATGTTTATACATAAATGCTATACAAAAACTAAATATGTATTATTTATGAGATACAGTAGAAAAATAATTTGTTATTAATTTTTGGTTTTTTGGCTGTTTATTGACGAAATCTTCTAATTTGCCTATGGGTTCGAAAATAGAAGTATCCACGCCTTCGACAGATTCAACAAATTGCCTAACAGTTTGTAATGATGACATTGCTTGGTTCGCCGTAATCATATTTAAAGTTGTTTCAGGCTCATCGTTTTCATTATTATCGGAATCACTGTTTGACATATTTATACCCATGATTTCGTTATCAGTTAACATTCCACCGACTGCAGCAGTATCATCGATTGTAGCATATGATTGAAATGTAATCTCTCTTGATCGATATTAAGTTTATCTGCTACAATTTGCCAATCATGTCCACCATCGTCATCGTCATTGTTTTCTCAACCATCTCCGTCACACTGCTCGTCATTAAAATAGAATCCAGCTTTTTTGAAACAATTGACAATTGTACATGGTTGTACATTACCGCCATGCTTTTTCACACATACGCATGGATTGTAATAGATTTGTTGTACATATAATAATCAGTAATCTTTATTATACAGCACTGAAGTAGATAAAACATAATACATAATAATTATCACGAGATGCCCGGAATATCCAGATATAGCAGATATAAAAATATACTTCGACTACGGCTATTCATCACGATTTTATATTCGAGTTAACAAGACTTATAATACATTGAGTGTTATTATAATTTCTAGGGGAATTAAAAAAAAATCGAGTTGTCGAGGTTCGAGTTATCACGACTCGACTGTATATATATATATATATATATATTGTCTCCATATTTTTTGCTTTTCCGTCAGATATTGTTCATAATATTTTTTTTTTTTTTTTTTTAATCGTCCTAGTGTAACGCGAATATTACTCGCGAATAAATCTTACTGATTGCGTATTATATATAATAATAAATTTTATTATACGTGCGCGTCATGCGGGGTCGGCGGTAGTCAGTATTATATACGTCGCGAATACATTTCAGAGTATTGCAACGGACTTGGTTTTATTTTTATTTTTATTTTTTTTTTTTTTTAATTTTAACTAAACCTCGTTATTTTTTGTGTTTTAATCCGCCCCGGAGCGGTAATAAAACGTAACAATTTTAATAGCTATAAACGTTTAAAATTTTAACGATTATTAAAACGTTTAATTTCTACGGTACCGTTTTAGTTTCCAAGCAGATGACCGAAAGCGATATTATATAGTTTTACAACGGTGCGTAATTATTTTTTGTAGATGCCGCTCGATATTTTTTTTTTCGGGTACGCGGGGTACAAACAGACAACGGTACGCAAACAAAAACAGACGCAGTGTATACGAAAAACAAAAAAAGATTTTCGAAAACCTCGAGTTACACTGGGCCTTATTCCTGGCCTTATCATTCTACCTCGACGGCCTTCTTCTTTTTTTTTTTTTTTTTTTTGGTTTGTTCGATTTATAATAAATAGATTTCAATTTAATATAATTATTGCGATTGTTCTCGTTCGTAACGATCTACGTGTTAGAAAAGTTATAATCCCGAACGAATATCGTCGAGCAGGTCCTATATAATATATTCCTAGACGAGTTTTGGCCCGTTAGTGCTGAGGCTAAACGCAGAGGGCACCGCGTGACTCTAATGCACGATAAAAAAATTACCGTATTATCTAAATGTATGTGATTGCCAAAGAGATCCATGCAGAAATAATACTATTCGAATATATGACCGAACAAAAAATTTACGTAAAAACAGTAGACAACAATCTAATGCGAAATGCTTTCTAAACGACCGTTGAAATTACTCCGAGAAGGAATTAAAAAGCATAACGTAAGTACGAGTACATACGTACGGTTACACCCCAAAAGAGATGCTGTAGCTATACGAAAATGTCGCACACTGTTGAACGATCCGTCTATTGAAGCAAATTTAGTATACATTCAATCGAACTATGGTTTTTTTTTATCAGCCAATATAAAGTTCTTCTTGAATCATCCGGGCTGCCGTTGTCGGAAGCAATCCCAATAGTCAATAATACAACAGATAAAATTAACAAAAAGCCGATGAACTTGGCAGGCAGCGAAATATGTAGTAAATTTAAAACGGTTTGTTAACATTCTATTAATAATTAAATTTGTCTTTATATATCTATTGTATTTTTTCTGTCCGCATTTCTTTATTTTTTTTAATGCATGTTTTTCACATTTTTCATGCATATTTAGATGTTTTTTTTAATGCATACACATCCTATGTATTTAAATCGATTAATCGGGCCATATATCGGAGCCAATTCAATTGAATAGTAAATTTAAAATCGGGAGGCATTTCGAGTAACATTTTTTTTTGAGAAAATGTACGGGAGGCAATTCGAGTGTGCTCAATAAACACTCGAAACGATAAACGACGAAATAACAATCAATAATTTAATAAGTTAATTCGTTGTCAAACGATTCGTCGATTATGTAAGAATTTTGTGATAACGTGCAATTTAAATTTTCCCTCGATTATCCAATACATTATAATTTCTTAAAGAAAAAAAAAAAATAATAATTTTACGGCCGATGTCAAGTATCGTCCGCATCGCTTGTCTTATGTCCGGCCGAAAGTCTCGTAGTCTAGTAGTCTGTACACAAATATTCCCTACAATGCGGAAAATTACATATTTAAAATCGAACGATTAGATTATAAAACCGACAAATAAACGACATGCGTTCAATAGCACATTCGGTACGATTTCCAAGTCGAACAACCGCGACGGGAAAACATTTTTTATACTCCGTATTTGCATTTGAATAATTGACAATTACGGACCTCGGTACGTATTAATTTGCGCGTGTGGTAAAAAAATAAAAAAAATAATAAAAAAGCCAGTACGTTCGCGGGTGTTTTGTACACCGTCGATACGCTTATCGTTCGGGAAAGTGTTGGCCATTGATATGGTAAGATATATAGAGAGGAATTTAATTTATATCTGTACGCTAATAACGATAAATCATTGTTAACGAAAAACGATTCGGAGCGAAGTTCTGTTAATCACGTTTTGATGCTCCGTGATTTATACGATTTTCATCGAAATTTGCACATTACACGCGGTTGAAAAAAAAAAAAAACAAAAAACAAACGAGTCTAGGGATTTTTGATAGCTTTATACGGCCAAAAAAACAACTTATTGCGAACATTTTGTCAAATTTCCGAGCATTTTTGAGTAGTCAAAAAAAAAAAAAAAAATGAATCCACATAAAAACAAAACCTCGAAAATGTCTATCAAAATTCACCAGAATATTTCGAAATTTTACTACGCCTAAAATGGGGTTATATAAATGTTTGGTGGGAATTTTATGTCTCTACGATTATTTTTAATCGAATTATAAAAAAAAAAAAAAAAAAAAAAAAAAAAAAAAAAAAAAAAAAAAACAAACAAACAAAAAAAATATGAAAAAGAACAGAAATCCGTTATTGCGTTAATATTAACAGTTTTCCTCTTATTATCATAGAAAATACAAAAAACAATCTTTTCGATGCATTAACTAGATCCAAAATGTTGGCTCCCTCTATCACCCCTAATTTGGCTCTCTTGTCGTTTTTCGATTGGAGAAATTTAGAAAAAAAAATGACTAAGCTCAGATTCTAAAAAAAATATTTGCAAACAATAGGGGGGGGGGAGATTTTTTTTTTTTGTTTTAATTAGTCGTCGAACTAATCAAAAAAGCCATTAGGCTTTTATTAAATTTCAGTATTTTATTTTTAAATTCAATGCCTATTACATTAGTGATACTAAAAGGTGGTTTTTTTTTCCCTCGGAAAACCGTTTTTCAATTAAATAAAATTGCTCCAATTTTTCCGTGATTATAAGATACAGATTTTTCACTTCGCGGGATTAATATAATAATTAAAAAGGCCGTAGAAGAACGGAATACCAACAAAGAATTATATATATATAACCTCGTATATATAGCTCGAAATTAAAAAAAAAAAAAAAAAAAAACGCAGGGGGTCTATATTAAACTAAAACAACCGGCAGAGGAAATGGATGACCATGATTTTTTTTTTTTACGCTGTGAACCGTCCAAACGGTTGAAAACTAAAAAAAAAAAAAATTGTTGTCGATATGACAACGATAATGTACTGTAAAGCAATAGTAGCCCTGCGCATAGTAATAAATATTTTTTCTGCTAAGGAACATTTATTTGTTTGTAACCATGGTAACGCGGGGGGTTTCAGGAGTGAAAGCCCCGAGTATATATAAAATATATTTATATTTTTCCTTTTTTCTCATAAAACTCTAGAGGAAAAACGTACGATGACGTGTAGGTGAAATAGCAATATCGAAAAATATGTTACGTCTCGTTTGGTTTACAAATTGTGCGCAAAAATCTACGCGTTTGGCAATAATATAAAAAAAAAAAAAAAAAAAAAAAAAAACGGTTTTCCCCTGTATAAGCATCGAAATATTATTATTGTAGAAACGAAAACAAAAATATTAATTTTTTGAAAAATTCCGTTAAATTATTCTTGTGGCACCGCCGTTAGATTTCGATTTACCTAATCGATTACGATGTGTGTCATTTTTATTGCGAATTATCGTCGAAACGGTTGGTTTTTTTGTTCCCGACAAATTTCAAGGTATTTCACGATGTAATTTTTGAAATTGTACGCTTATTCTGTACGCAATGTTATGGGCACGTTTTATCGGACGTATATGTTAAGGACGGCTACCAAAACTCGGCAATATCATAAAAAAAAAAAAAAAAAAAAATGCGAAAAATCGTAATCACATCGTCGCTATTAAAGCACATTCTCAATGCGAAACGATAATATTACAATATTTACCGTTCGTGGGCCCGCAGCCGTGGCCAGCGCCCCGGTTAAAAACGGATAACGGGCACCGAGTACATAATAATAAACGATCGAAAGAAAAGGAAAAAAAAAAAACTCATCGCCCGCGTCTTTTATACAAATTTTTTATATACATATATTTTTTTTTTTTTTTTTTTTTTTTATATATATCTAACGAGATAACTTTGTGTATTATGGCACGTGTGCGTATCCGTACCGGCGGCGGTGTCGCGGGATAAGTGATTTCGAACGTTTAGCGGGCGCGGCGGTGCCGGGGGCCCCCGGCAAAGTATATCCGCCGCCGACACCGAAACGATGAATATTTTACAAAGAGATTGTATAAATACGCGCTACGAGTACACGCAGTGATAACAATAACGATAATGATGATAATAGTAATAATATTATAGTTTACCGCGTGCGTGTGTTTATACGCGCGAAAATGCGCCGTACAGAATTTTTTTTTATTATTATTTATTTATTCGCGAGACGTCCGTTTTGCCGCTGTGTGTTTTTCACGCGCGCTAAATAAATATCCCTTAAAAAAAAAAAAAAAAAAAAAAAAATATTATAATACGCCCGTACCGCGCGTTATACGTATATTATTATTGCGGTCCGTCTTGAAACGATGAAACTCGCCGGGGTGCATTCGCGTACAACTTACCCGGAATCTAGGTGTTTGTTGTTGTTTTTTTTTTAAAATCTATTTAATTACAAATAGCATTGATATTAGCACAAACTCTTTGTTTTCGTTTTTATTCCCACGCCAAAAAACGTTTGGTCGTTTTCTACAAGGAGGTTACGAATGTGTCTGCAATCAGCTAGGCTGGATAGGTATAATTCACGGACAATGGAGAAATATTCATGGATTGATGATATTGAATCGGAAAGCGACTAAACGGAGAAACTTAGTCTAGAAACTCACTCGATCATTGTACTGCAGCCGGACGAAAAATAGTCCCATAGAGCGGAACCGTGTGCGAGTATGGGACGAACAAGGCAACAACAGAGAGATTTAAATGAAGGAAATAGACAGAAAAGAACAGAGAGGGCTTTGCGGCAAGAAATTTCTATATAATTTTGATTTTTATTTCCACGTTAAAACTTTAGGTCGTTTTCATTAATGCCAACGTAAACCATGGTCATTGCTAAAAAAAAAAAAAATGTTAACATTAACCGGAAAATAGTACAAGAAATGTCGTAATTTACACGATTTATAAAGAAAATTTGCAAAAAATTTTTTATAAAAATCGTCAAAAATGATAAGGCGCGAGTTATGAAAACATAATATATATTATGTGTATAGACACCACAAAAAAAAAAAAACAATTCGCAATAATATACAGAGATAGAGATAAAAAAAAAAATGCGTCACGGATTGAAATTTGAGCAAAAAAATTAGAGAAAATCGAAAACATTAATATCCCTATTGTATCGAAAGAACATTGAGTCAAATGACATACGACAGGTCCCAGTTGGCAGCGTTAATTAGGCGGGGTATATGGGAGTTAATAGAGTAATTCGTGGATGACTGCGTGATGAGGATAAGTGTCAAAAAATGGATAGGAATGTTAAAAAAAAAAAATCGATATAATAAAGGAGAATCGATTTCGCTAGAAACGACAGTGAACAAGAAAAGGACGTTACAAAAGTTTGTGCGATCAGCAAGATTGGATAAGCACAATTCGCGGAGGATGGATAAGTATTCATGGAGAGGATAAATAATATTAGTATTGGAGGGCGACTAAATGGTGAAACTAAGGCTAGAGTCACCCGATCATAGTGCTGCAGCAAAACAAAGTAGGGTCCCATAGGACGGAACCGTATTCGAAGACAACACGAACAAAGAGAGATTCGGATAGAGAAAAGAGACGGAACTGTTGACGGAAACGTCTGAGGGTTTCGCGACTAGAATTTCCAATTATGACTGAGAAGGCAAAGGGTAGGAATAAGTGTAAAACCAGGTCACATACAGAGGGGCCGGGTGATGCGATTGGTAGATTATTTACGCGGTAGGTGAACTTTATAGGGATGTGAATGCGGACAATTGCCATGACGGAGCACTTGTGGATGTTAAGATGGAGGCCTGGGCATATTTGCCCAAGCGATCAACGTATTTAAATCAGACTACAAGAAGCTAGAGTAGGTGAGGGGACGAAACGCGAGAATAAGAGCATCGTGTATCGTCGGATTTTATTAGTAACACGATGTGTCGAAGTACGGGGATAAGCAGAGTTAACAACAGTGAAAAATAGAACGCATCGGATGAATACTGATCGTTATTATTAAACGATGTGTATTTGTAATTTAGTTGTTTGCAAAAATCAGGGGCGTATTTAAAATTTTGGCGGCTTCGAGCATATAATTTGTGCCCCTTTAATATCTTTATTACACTTCTTATTCCGTCCACGGTCGAGTTTCTTTAATATTTTCCGCGCATTTATAGTTTTGTCATATGTGTTTCCATCCGTCAGCGTTTGACAATAAACTTCCGTATCGGTTATTATTGTTATCGTTTATCGGGCAAAATCGGTTGTCCAACTGTTGTCCAACTTCAAATTACGAAAAATCGTATAAAAACAACACGCGTTTATTTTATTGTTTTTTTTTTTTTTTTTTTTTTTTTATCGTCACATTTCTGAAATTAATTTCGCTTAAATATTTCGACGCCCCCTGACGCGTTCCCGCACGTGCATCACCCACTAAATACAGCTCCGGCGATAGTAAAGTAAATGATTCAACCAAAATCCAAACTTCGTCATATTTTTTTATATATATTTTTTTTTTTTATATTACGAAAATAAACGTTTTAATAACAGTTTTTCGTTCGAATAGTATGTACTTGGTTCGGGTTTCTTTTCGCCTTTCGTCATATTACAGCAAATCACGATATAGGAAAGAAAGATGGATTATGTCCGAGTGCGGCCCGTTAATGGTGACCGCCAACCGTGATATTTACAAAAACCTAATAAAAAAAAAAAAAAAAAAAAAAAAAAAAAAAAACGTATAATCATTAATTAATTTAAAATTAACGGTCGAGCGTCGCCTTCTACTTATAAGAAGGAACCTGAAATTTTAGCGCGGAAATACTACCGATTATATAAAAAAAAAAAAATTAAAAAAAGGCCCCGAGCCATAAATGAAAGAAATCGATATTTGTAAACCGCCACGCCGTTTCGACGAGAGATTTTAGGAAGGAAACACTATCGTACGATTAATGGCCGCACAGGTCCGAGATGGGGGAGGTGTATTGATTGTATTGAGCAGATAATATTCGCAGGGGGCGAGGTGGCGAATATGACGGGACGCGTAATCCAAGCTAAAACTAATAGGTGCGGCGGCGTCGGGTCGGACGTCAAACGCCGGACGCCCGAGCTAAGCTCTCTCCCGTAAACCAACCGAAAGTGCCCGTACACCTATCCGGGACCAACTCGCGAAATTAATGGCGTCCGGGGCCCCTTGGACCGTAAAGATCCGCCGGCAGGAGCGGCGCCCGTTACTCGCGAGCCAACAGCCAAGAGCCGTACGCGCCGGATAGGTACCCCCTCCCCTCCCCCCTCCCCCCTCGGTGCGTACAGTTTTCCATTTAATGGCCGACGCCGGGATTATAACTGAATTATTACACGCCTCTGCGCCTCTAATATTGTAGAACAGTTATTATATATCAATATATCCGTACGATAATCTAGCGAAATCGATATTTCCGTAAACTTATCGTGGCCGTCGTGTCCCCGCACGATTTCTCCGCTCCGGGACAAACTATCTACGGAGTCCACAATCATAAATACACGTAAAATACAATTTCATTTCATTCGCGTCGGGACACATCGTTCAAAATCTACACAACAAATATTCTTTCGAGTGTCGAGGGCCGAACAAAGAAAACACGGTTCTTTCATTAAACATTTACTATTTTATTCATCAACATAATCTCCATCAAGAGCAACACAATCATTCCAATACCGTCCTTGTAGAACGATCTATATTTTGCTTCAAAATAGGCCTCAGTTTCATTGATTACCTCTCCGTTCGAGCGAAACTTCTTACCGGCGAGCATTTTTTTTGATATCTTCGAATAGCCAGTAGTCGCCGGGAGACAAATCTGGAGAATACGGTGGATGCGGAAGCAACTCGATTTTTATTTCGTGTAGTTTTGAATAATCAACACGTTGTTGATTTTGGTCAACAGTGAACAAACGCGGCATCCACTTTTAACAGAGCTTTCTCATGGACAAATGATCATGCAATATAAAGCCAACACGTTCTTTTGATATATCGTAGATGCGTAGATCGTAACTCATGCGACTTCATTTTTTCAATGTTTTTTGGCGTTATCGAATCATTTGGACGTCCACTGCGTTCTGCATCAGCATTGTCTCTACGACCCCGTTTGGAGTCAACATACCAACGTTTTTATTTTGTTTCTGATGGAGCAAAGTTCCTGTAACACTCTTCAAGCCATTTCTTCGCTTGAACGGTATTTCTTCTCATCAAGAAGCAATGTAAAATTAAAACACGAAATTGTTTCCGATCCGTTATTTTGAAAATAACAAAAGTAGCGTTACACTTAGCACAATAACTCACACACTAACGAACATAATTTTATTACTGCTGTATATTGCAAGTTATTACCAACTAAAAATGACTTATCAGCCCACAAGTTACTTGTGTTAAAAATTGTGCTTGTTTTAACAATAACACTCGATTCGCTTAAGTCTGTAGTCGGTTGTCGTGAAATAACGAAATCGATTGTAGTTTTGATATTTTATAACATTTAGGTATTATCCAATAGATTAAATGTACTATAAGTTAGTCGACATATGCCTAAAATTAAAAATCTATTTAATTCGCTCGTTGTATTTTCATTAAAACGCACGGTATTTGAATGAATTTCACAAATCGATTTCGTCAACCGGATGCGACGACATTATCGTTTTTCTGACATTTATTACTCTCTAAGAGTTTTCTCCGCAATCATAATCTCCCTCGGTTTTTTTTTTTTTTATTCTAACCTACTTCTATACGCCCCTGGTATTCCCGTCATGTCGAGATCTTCTTCTATCCATAATTTCCTAGACCGATCCCCGGGTGTCTTGCCCATTGGTTTCCAATCCAGAACCGCTCTCAACCTATCTCGTCTACGCATGATGTTTTTAACTGATGTCATACTAATTTCTAATCGTACCAATTTCATTCCTCCGCACTACTTTTGTGCAAACAAATAAATTGGTCCACATATTGTCCTAAATATTCTCTTTTCGAACGTCCTTAATGTTCTTTCGGCGGCACTAGTGCTAGTCAATGCCGGATTTAGGAGAGGGGAATGCTCTACAATTTAGGATACTCAGAAAAATAGGAATTTAAAATAAAAATTAAAAGATTATTCGAAATAAAAACCAATTGTATCATGTGTGGTTGTCATTTTTGAAGTTCGATGAAAAGACCCCCCCAGATTCATTTATTTCCTCATAAAAATAATATTAATAACATTTGGTTACGATTTATCAACACTAAGACGTGCCTCAAAAGGGCTGAATATTTGAACATGGGGTAGTATTTGTAGGTTTTTCTACTCAAAAGCAATTATTTTTATCGTAAAACTATATAAAACGTTTATTATTAATATTCATATTTGCCAGAAAAAACTATTTTACGAAAATTCCCTCAAATCCATTTTACATTTCAAGAATATCAAAAATGAAATCAATGTATACTTTACTCGCCACTATTGGTGTATGTTCATTAAATTCTGTTTTTGCATTGATGAATTTATTATACAACTTAACGTTGTAAAAAAATATATTTAAAACTATGTTTTCTATATAAATGTTCTATGATTTAATATCGCCAGAATCACTATGTAGTTTTTATGAACGAGTTAATGTGAAATTTTAATAACTTTTAAAATCTCGAATATTGGGTGGTTTTTTTTTTTTTTTTAAATAAATGGACAAAACACATATTTAATTAGTTGTAATATAATCATTTTTTTAATGAAATAATGTTATATTGTTATTGTGTACTTTATGGTTTTTTAAGTGTATCCCGGGTACATTGTGTGTGTATATTTCAGAAACGGGAGCTATCGCATGGTACGGGCCCCGGGCCTCCGTTTTATTCTTAAATCCTGCACCCGGTGGTAGTCCATGACGGGATAATTGGAGTTTTAAAAAAATAATAATGTCGTTTTTTTCTTTTATTGCGTTTTAATAATTTTCCGGTTAGATCCCGTCTATCGAAAAAAGGAATTTTAACCGTACAAAAGCAGGAGGGAACTTATTGTCTATCTTTGCAATAATAATAATAATAATAATAATATAGTTTTTCTTTTTAATATTGTCAGCAACACTGCAGTTCAGCGCTATCCGGGGCGATGGTTGCGGTGGTGGTGCGGACAAAGTAAAAAAAAAAAAAAAAAATATATATATATATATATATAAATATTTGTGTATATATGTACAACGGACTATATCCGAGATGGAATTTTGAATTTGTTCACGCGGAAATATATTTAATTATTTTAGTATTTTTTTTTTTTTTTTATATATATACTTGTATTGATATATTCAAAGTTAAAATTGAATGTAAAAAAAAAACGGTTTTGAACAAATAATAGTTATAATCAATTCGTTTGATGTTGTCGGTATAAAAGAGATTCGAAAATGTATCGGTATATTAATAAGGGCAAATGTTTTATTCGTTTATTATTTAAAAAAAAAAAAAAAAAAAAGAGAATAAATGCGTTTTTAACTCGTATAAAACGATAGATGCTGTCATGTCTTGGCTATTAATAGCTTACCGTATTATAACAGTGCCGGAAGTTTTATTCTCGA
The DNA here is from genome assembly GCA_956483605.1 of Tuberolachnus salignus. Lineage (NCBI taxonomy): Eukaryota > Metazoa > Arthropoda > Insecta > Hemiptera > Aphididae > Tuberolachnus > Tuberolachnus salignus. The sequence continues at coordinate 16,656,453 of OY101437.1, forward strand.
GGTTCATGGACGTGCCAACGACGGTATGAATTTCGAAACGACTGTTAATTGAAATTTATTTCATAAAATTTAAAAATTAAGAGCCCTAGGAAAACAATAAAGATAATTCGCGACGAGGGAAATTCAAATATTCAGCGGTCGCTATTGTAATGAGCAATGTTTCGGTAGAATTTTCGTTTCGAATTCCGACACGAAACGTGTTCGCCGTCATCGGCGTATTGTTCGAGTGGTTAAAATTCTAACGATCGTCTACAGTATTCAAACAAAAAAAAAAATGAATAAATTTCATTAGGCACTGGGTTAGGGCAAGTCGTTTGTATAGACTACGAATTGTACTGATTAACGGACGTAAAACGTGCGATCGACACTAAGGTGTATCCGGCAGAGCTCATGCACAAGCTGTACGCGCGGGCTGAAAACGTCACCAGACTCCTAAATTGCGACAATTTGGCCGAAAAAAATGATTACAAGTGTCCGAGCCCCATGGACGAAGTCGCCATGCCTTTGGACAAGAAAATTGATTTGATTGTCGATACTTTACACCGTGTCACCGTGTCCGATGATTTAGAAGTTGAACAAAGAGAAAAGCAACTGCAGCACAGTCTGTTGGGAGGAAGAAACGAACAAATCCCAGCATTTTCAAAGTTTTTGGAACTTGGCTGTTCGAACATGCGAAGAGGTGTTTATGCTTCCCGTGATATAAGTTGATTATATTTTATTGTTAACGAATACAACTGGCCGTTGCTTCTTAATGTTCTGGTAATGAAATCGACAGTGAAATCGGCCGCTCCCGTGGATAAGACGGGATGACTGATATTAGCCCTAGGAGGACGACTAGATTGGAATGCACGCGCATCGGATGTAAAAACGATTGGACGAGGTCCGATTACGGTCTGGATACGACGTCTTAGAGTCATTTGGTCCAGGGTAGAAGGAGATTGTTAAATTAACAACGATTGTTGGGCAACTCTCCGAGCAATCATTCGGTTAGTAAAATACATTTACATTAAAAACAAAAAAAAAAAACAAATACTGTATCCGGTGTAGGCGGCACCCACCAACGGCAGCTTTCCTGACAAACGAAAACCAAAGTAAATTTTTTTTTTTTGGGAATTTTCTCGCCGTAATAATATTTATTACGTATATTTATTTAGTAACTGATAACTTTTACGCCGCGTGCAGCCGATGCACGATTATTCCGAGGCGTATTCGTTTGTATACAAAAGCTAAATTTGTAACCACCCGGAAACTATTTGGCAACCGCATTGTCGTTGTCTCGAATTAAATCCCCGCGATTTATTTCGTGGAACGGTATTGTTCCGCAGGAGCGAAAAAAATATAATAAATTAACAACACGGTGGTTATTAAAAAAAAAAAAAAAAAAAAATACAATAAAACATTAAAAAAAAAAAAAAAAAAAAAACGATCCGAGGAAATATACTTTCAGTGCGGCTCCCTAATAAGTTTTCGGACGTGTTTTAAGTTTCTGCCGGAGAGTAGGTTGGTGCCCGGCGACGAAGGTTAATTTACGTGTGTTATAAATCACATTTATATACACATTTTTTTTTTTTTTCCCCTACTAAAAACGCAAAACAAATTTATTTTTACTTTGCGTTTTTAGAAGAAAAAAAAAACCGACGACGTCTCGCTCGAAACTCAACGTTACTAAGGACGTTATTTGTAAAATCTTCACTGCCGCCCCAGGTGCATTTATTGTATTGCGGTGTTGGGATATTATACACGGAAAATATACGCGTAACACACGAATCGAAGATGTACACCCACCGGTTTTATTGTGCATTAATAAAAAAAAAAAAACGATATGTATATATAATAATCGTCGGACAATGGTAGCAGTCGCAGGCTATTTTTACGTACTGCCGGGACGGACGGTGAGAGACGAAAATACACAACGACCGTCGCCCGGGACTTATTTTATGTCGGGTAAAAAACGCACTTATTGGGCCAATTAAAAACGAAAAACTGAACGGATCGCTGACGATTTCGGCCGAACAATAGACCAACAACCGTCTCTAAGGTGTTAAAATACCGTCCGGGAAACGGGAATTCGACGCGAATTAACTACGACGCCGTTGGCCGAGAAAACAGACAGAAACGACGAAGTGAAGTTATTAACTGCAAAATTATATTTGTATTTCTCATTTTTTTTTCAATTTTCGTCCAGATAGGTAAGCCGGACGGATCTGTGGAGGTCCCCAGACACTAGGCTAGGTCCAGGCTAGACCGTTATCGAATTTCGATCAGTCAATGTACCATTGTCCACTAGTTAGTAATATTATTGTTTAGGGTGGTCCATATATTTTTTATTTTTTAAATACCCCCCACCCCCTAAAAAGGTTCTATTACTAAAAAAAAAAACAAATTACATAGAAATCAATTCGTTTAAACTTATGTCACAAAATCTCTAATATCACAAAAATAGACAAATTTAATGTAATCGGTTATAACACTTGAAAAAAAAAAAAAAGAAAAAAACGATTTATAAAATCGTCGAATTACAAAAATTTAAATTTTCAACAGTTTTTACTTAAACATTTGTTATGTATAACGAATTTGTTCAAATATTGAAATTAAAAGTTACACTATCCTAATAATTTAGATATTTAAGACAACGTAAAATAGAAATCTTCAACTTAAATTATAATAAAATTTTGGATAGAGAAGACTTTAGATTTATTGTATGAATCGTTTTTTTTTTTTTTTTTTTTTTTAAATATATTATTGGTGCAACTAAAATTATTAATGGCATAAGAATTGAATGGGTTTGTTTTTAGTAATGGAACTCTCATTTTATTGGTGTTGTTATTTTTTTTTTTTTTTTACTTATATACCAAATCGCTATACTTCACTACGTTTTCGTACGTAGCCCAGACTTAATGCCAACAACTATTTTAAAAAAAAAAATATATGCAAGAGTACATTTTATTATTGTGAAAATATTGTCAAAAAGGACACGGTTCGTATATATATTTATGTAACTCTACTATGAGGTTGAAAACCTCTACTATCGACCACAATGTAAATTTAAAAAAAAAAAAAAAAAAAACACTTCCTTTTTCTAATTTCTCCAAATAAGCATCAGCGTTTAACTATGTCGTGTGCGTTTTTGATTTAAATTAATTTTTTTTTTTTAATTTTGTGTGGTAACAACTTAATACAAAAAATCTTACTCCAATCGCTCACTTCAAATGCGAGGAGGTCCGGTAGAAAACGTTGTCGAGTTATTGTTGCACCGAGAAAATCGTTTTGTCGATTTGTCTAGTAGATTTTTTTTTTTTTTTTAAATAATAGGGAATAATAGAAAAACCATAAATATTTTTACGCGATTTGATTTCGTTAAAAAAATCGTATACACCTAAAACTTAGACGTCCAGGACGCGGTGGAATTTTCAAATTATTCCTGTCATTGTTTTAATCGTAAAAAACTAATCGTAATATTTATAACATTCCCTGGGTTTTTTTTTTTTTGTCTATTATTTCTATCTACGTCTTGGTAAAATATACGTTCAAATTCGTTAAAAAAAAAATATTGAATTTATTTTGTAATTAATTAATGAGATATATTCAATTTAAAATTATCAAAAAGTGTTTTAACAAATTTCGTCCGGAATCGTTTTTCGTTTGCAATAAAATTTATCGCGGCGTACGGATAAAAATTAATTTCGGTACCCCTATTCGCTTTACCATGTAGACTTCTAACATCTAACAGTGGCCCACCTACAGTGTGTTCATTTTTTTTTTTTCGTTTAATTTAAACGGTCCGTTTATTTAAAAAGGTATGCACAGGGTGGGATTATAATAATATAATGAAATTCTTAAAAAAAAAAATTCCACAGGAAATAACGATTTGGGTGGCTAAAAGCGTCTTAAAATCTAATGAAATCAATAAAAAAAAAACATATATTATTTACCAAAAAAAAATGTATATTTACCTTTGAAGTCTACGGTCGGTTAAAAAAAACTCGCATCACGTGCGTAAACGGATTTACATATCGAAAATAGAGAATAGTTATTGGATACAATTGAAAAAGTATCGGGGTACCTTACTATTATTATCGAGGGGAATTAACGAATTAAATAGTTAAACAGTTATCATTTATCTAATTAACAATATCGTGTTTTTTTTTTTTAATTTTGATTTTGATTTTTTTTCGTTAAATTAAATATATTTTTTTTTTTTAATCTAAGGCAATAACGGCTATACCGAAGAAAAAAAAAACATCATGCGTTGTTAATATATACTCGTTAAATTTCCAACATTACTTGGTCGATTATAATAAAACAGTTAATAACTCGTAACGTTTTAATTTTGTTTCAAAAAAAAAAAAAAAAAAAACATTAACTTTACCGAGGTGATAATTTTTAACTAGCCCCGAAGCCTTGATCGGACGCTACCGCAGGTCCAACAAATAAAAATATCGTACGTCGTGCGTTGTTATTAAAGAAAAAAGCTCGTTCGGCGAGAATTCGATCTCGGAATACTGTTTTTTCTTTTTCTTTTTCTTTTTTTTCAACGTTGCAGTTTAAATACGGACAATGAGTTATAAAATTCCTCAAATTATTATAGTAATATGTTTGCACCGCGCTATGCATTGTACAACTCCGGAATTCGGATTTATAGTAATAAAATTCTCAAAATTTCCAACACCGACGATTTAAAAATAATATATAACAATAGTGCAAACAAGTAAAACGGTACGAGTAATCTGAAAAAAAAAAAATAAAAAAAATAACTAAACAGATATTTTATTTCAGCTGAAAACTCGTATTTTATGTCGAACGGCAGAAAAAGTTGTATTTTTTTTTTTTTTTCTATCAACAATAGCCTTAAACTCTGCCCTCCATAATACGATTATTATTTATTATATCGTTCGATTGTAAATTCTTACCCCCGGTCACGCGAATTCCCCGGTTAGAATTACATTATAGCTAAACGGCGGACAATTTCCGGGTTTTTTTTTGTTTTTTTCTTCTAAATTATAAAAATCCACATTAAAAAAAAAAACCATCCACACGCATTTACCACTTTTATAGATGGAAAATTGAAGATGTAATTTAATGTATACACCTGTACACAACAATAAATCATCGAATCCCGAACCGAATATCGGTTAAACGTGGTTATGATAAATTAATAATTCTAAATAAATTACAATCGTTAAAAGAATTTCAACATGTTTTATCCGTAAATCAATAATACCAACATAAAAAAAAAAAAAAAAAAAAAAACATTTCAAATATCTGTTAAATACTCGATAAACGTAACAATATTTCGGTACGATATAAAACGTTTAGAAATTGAATTGTTTTTAATTTTTGAAATTCCGGTGAAAATCGCAAAGTTCCCGGGCATTCCAATAATTGTTGTTCCCCTGAATGTTTAAAAAAAAAAAAAAAAAAAAAAAAAAAAAAAAAAAAAAAAAAAAAAAAAAACACCGATACCGCGTGCAAAAACAAAATCTTCGTTACCTACTGGTATAACAAACAATAATGTCGAATAAAATATTTGAAATGTGAAAGCGTTTCGAGCGCATAATTCGCACTAAAACAGCGGCGTGAAATATTACGATTGAACGACAATACGCGTTTTTTTTTTTTTTTTTTTTTTATCGAACGGAATATTAAAAACACATTTTACATAATTGGTATACACAATTAGAATATTCAAATCGTTAACATTTATTAACAAATTATTATTATTATTATTATTATTATCATTCATCGTCGGGCCAATAGATAAATAACCGACAGAGCCCAATATTATTGGCGTTCGGTATCTTTGCAGTCAATATCTGCAGATTCAACGCGTAACATTAAAAAAACAGAGAAGATAAAACACCCAATTGCCATATCTCCCGTGATAATAAAGATAATAAAATGCTGGTTTTTATATATATATATATTATCCACGGGTAGAGATATCGATTTTACCGGTAAATTTACTCTAAAATTTTTTTTTTTTTTTTGAAAATCTACAATCTATATACGAGATATGACAATAAAATAACGAGACTTTTTGAATAAAAGTTGTTTAATTTAAAAATGTTATAATTTAATGATTATCACCTTCACAGTACCTTCCCTCAGCATCAATACACTGTTGCATACGTCGCTGCCATTCTTGAAAACAGTCTTCCCAATTGCTTTCATTCAGCCCTTTTAGAAGTTCTGCCGTTTTCATTTTTACGTCATCAACTGTTTGAAAATGGGAAAAGAAATAAGAAGAAGTCACAAGGAGCAAGGTCTGGCGAGTACGGGGCATGTTGAAGTACAGAAATTTTTTTTTCAGTTAAAAAACGTTGAATTGAAAATGCACTGTGAGCTGGAGCATTGTCTTGGTGAAGAACCCAGCCATTTTTCCATAGATCTGGTCGCTTCTTTCTGACACGTTCTCTTAATTTAATTAATACCTCTTTATAATAATATTGATTAATTAATTTTGTCGATTTTTTCAACGTTTTCGTTTGTTGAAGACGTGGTAGGACGTCCAGAACGATCATCGTCTTCGACGTCCTCCCTTCCCCTACAAAACCGTTTGTGCCATTCAAAAACACGAGCTCTTGATAAACATTCTTCACCGTAAACTTCACATAACATACGAAACGATTCCGCGGCAGTTTTTTTTAATTTAACAAGAAATTTAATGTTAACACATGTTGTTCGATTTTTATATGTAACATTTTTCGGCAGTATAGTCGAACTCGCACTAATAACAAGGCTACTAACGTATAAGAAAATGAATCGATGCCATCAGTGTTTATAGTACTTTTAGCTAAGTGTTTTCTAATCATATTTCAATAATCGTTTTATAGATAACGTTAATATAGGTTAGGTTATATTTAGAAAGTCTCGTTATTTTATTGTCATACCTCGTATATGCAAATAATAGTCGCGATCATTTGTCTTCGATCAATTAATGTAAAAGAATGAAAAAAAAAATCGATTCTAAATTTGGGTCGAAAATATATTAATGAATTACAAAATTTATATTTACTTGTAACTGCAGAACAAATTATCATTGTCCGTGCTATTCGTCTCAAATTTCCGAACATTTTTTTTTCCTTTGTGAATATAATTATATTAACCATTAAGCGGAATACAGTACGAGAATTGTTTTACGATTTCTAATAAGTTTTCACATTAAACGCTTATAAAACAAAATAAAAAAAAAACAAAATAAATAACTAAATATATTACTGAGTAAGACTAATGATGAACCTCGTGTGGAATTTCCATGCAAAATTTAATTCGCACGAATCGGAACAAGTACGCAACATAAAACAAAAAACCCAAAAAACTCGAAACGTAAACATAATAATGTTCATTAAACAATGGGCATAGGATACCCGGCACTATCAGGAATTAGCGTATTGAAATTTTTAAGTGATAAAAACAAAACAAAAAAAAAAAAAAAAAAATTAAAAAACGGACACAGGTTTCCTGGTATTCTCAGGCTCGAAAGTAACAGGAAATAATAATTTTCGAAATAAACAGAGGCATTGTTTCACCAAAACCCCCAGGCTTTGGTGTTTTGAATGTGAAAAAAAAAAATGGGTATAAGTACTCACAGTTATTAGCTATCACCCGCAATCCCGTCGTGTTTTATCCTGTTTGCGTGAAAACTATCGTGACGTTAAGATTTCGTAATACTTTGATCGTTGAATATCTCATAATGTAGAAAACGTTCTTCTAATTAGAAAATCCAATTACGGCCGGTCGGAGAAAAAAAAAACGCACCGTACGGCTGTCGACAAACAACTGAAGAGTAATTTTTGATTTTTTTTTTTTTATCGATGTCTCTTCAGGAGTGTCACCAGTGGGCGGCTTCTCCTTCATGTCATCTGACAGCAACCTAAATTATTAGCACTTAAGCTTATTATACATTATTTGTATAGATTGTTTAAATTCAAATAAAGGAGAAAAAAAAAAAAAAGGAGAAATCGATGTCTCTAATTAAAAATAATATATTTCGAAAAAGATCGACTTCAGTCGAAATTCGATTTTAGTCTATACAAATAATATTGCCAAATAAAACCAATTACATTTTCGACACGTATATAACGAATAAATTAGTTGTTCCGAATAAGAATGGGGGGGGGGATTTTCTCCAAACATACCGTAATATTTAAAAAAAATAAAAAAATATTTTAAAATTTGTTACTTTGTTTCTTTTGTAAACGTTCGGGAAACGTCGTCGATCGAACGTATTGTCTTCTGCGTAAAACAAAAAAAAAAAAAAATACCAATACGTGAATCGCGTAACTTTTGGATAAATATACGAACCCGAAGTCAATCGAAATGTTCGATAGTGGATTGTCGATTAAAATTGCCGATTAATCGATACTACCGAACACGTCGATTGTTTCAACGTTCAGTTAACCGTTTAGTCGACCGGATGTGAATTGAAAACGGCGTACCTAACCTCAATAGTAATAATTTTACATTTCAAATATCACGTAAAAAATTAATAATGTATGTTATTGTAGTTTGTAAAAAAATAACAAAATAAAGTCGTTACTAAAACGTTAATAATAAAAATACAACGGAAAGAACAAAATAACACAATACATTCGATCGTTATCAATCTGATCTGATACTATCCGAAAATCGATTAGGTAAATCAGATAAGGGCAATTACTTGTTTGAAAAAAAAATAAAAAACAAAATATCGTGTCGAATTACTAATTTTTTTTACGTAGCGATACGATTTCCACCTATTGAATGAAATCACAATTGTAATAATGATATTAATATTATTATAATTTTGCACTAGACTCAAAATCTTTTAATATTGTACAACTATACCCGTAATAAATTATACGATTTATAATAACCGTCATGTAGAAACTCATTAAAAAAAAAAAAAAAAAAACATTAACCACGACTAATTTTTTATTTATTTTTTTTAATCACCGTGAAAAACTTTACGCGCGTGAGTGCCGCCGTTATTATTTTGTTAATTTGCAGTATCCGCCATTAACGCTATCTTTCGAATTAAAAAAAAAATGTGAAATAATATTATTAATACAACAGTTTGTAATTCGTATATTGTGTACGTAACATAAATTGGCAATCTATATAAAAAAAAAAGTTGCTTTCGCCAGAAGACGAATCGAATAGAACAATATTATTTTTTACTTGTGTTTAAACTGTTTTACAATACTATAAATTTTAAAATTATTTTGTTTGTACCGAATAAAATTTGTATATATAGAATGTTCTGAAATCAACGAGTATTATTCATTTGTATTCGAATTATATTCTTACAAAAGTATGGAAATACGTACCGGAATACCGAATTACACTTCCAATGGTAACTAAACGAATGGGTAAAATCGATTTGTCCGGAATATTGGAATATGTCGACGTTTTAATAAAGAACTGCCTCGCAAGTGTATTTTACATTCAATAGAAAACCGCGTGACACTCGGCCGAGTAAAATGTCCATCGGTTTATAATAATAACAATATTATAGCCGAACCGAAGGAAATACGTACTTACTTATCAACGAATTACTTCGGAAATCTATTTGGCTGTACTTGTATATACAGAGTGCGGATCTGGGGAACCGCCAAAACCGTTCGCAATCTCCGTAAGATTCGAATATATTTCAATCAGTAACACTTATAGATAATGTCTACCAAAAGCTCTTATCCGTATTATTTAATGATATTGTTCAATCGATCATGTAGATCCGATTAGCATCGGATAACTGTCCGAAAAATAAACACTTTCTAACTCGCCCTGTCCATTATATACCCGCGAAAGGGCTTCAATAACGAACGAAACGTTTATTTTATTCTGTTATTCGTGCGTAGATACAAAATAAAAATCTAATATCACTGCCCAGCTACATACGAGTATAATATATGTTTAATATTACGCACTGTAGGTTAAAAAAAAAAAAAAATTACACGTTACTTAACGGTTCGTGTTTGAAGTGAAATGATGAAATTAACAAGCAAGAAATAAGGCCATAAAAAACAGTTTTAAGATTATTTTTGGTTCTTTTTTTAATTTTTCAATTTTTTAATTTGATTAGAACCAAAATTTTATCACCTACAGCTACTTTCTGTTGACTGAACAAATATTTCGTAAAGAATATTGCCTCGGTTATTGCGATTTTAAAGGCCCGTAACGCTGATAAGGTTAGATCCCTTTCTCCGTGATGACAGAACCGCAAAAATCCATGGAAGAAGTAAACATTTTTTTCTCCTTACAAGCTACCCGACGTGGATTTGCGTGACAAATCTAGGGTTTTTATATTCTATTAAATTCCAACATGATACGGCGAAACGAGCGAATGGCGGTGGCCGAAGCCTGAAACAATAATATTGAAATATTTGAGGTTATTTTCTACGTTTTTTTTTTTCCTTGACAGACGTACGGGTAAGATCTATCCCCATCCGTTCTAGAACCCCAGGAAAAACAAGATACAATTTATGAAGAGTTAACATTTAAAAGAAAAAGGACAGGGTACGAAATATATCTCTCATTTTTACGAAAACATTGACTACTGTCGAGGTGTTTCCCCGTAACTCTGAATTGGGCCTCCCATAATTGGACTACATTTTATCTACCATTTTCATATACAATTTGTTAAAAAATACAAAACGTTTTATCACCCGATTATTGGGCCGTAAATGAAATATGTATTTTTTTTTTTTAAATGTACCCTGAAATCGGGCCACAATTTTATGACATAAAAATTGTATGACATCAATCTATAATTGAAAACAACATTTGTTTTAAAAATAAATATAAAACTGCTTACAAACAATTAATATAAAAATTAAGTAAAATAATTATAATCATTATTTTTTCCCCATGAGGGCAGGGCAAACATTTCACGTACATCAATGTTCCACTTTTCCGACTTTCGACTTTTGAATTATTTCACGATTTTTTTTTTTAATGTATTATTAATATAGATCAGCGGCGGTCCAATTACAGGATTCAATAATAAAGAAATTGTTAAAATAGTTCACCGGGCTTGTCTGGTATAAATGTACAATTTTAGTAGCCCAATTACTGTATACTTATTCAAAAAAAAAAAAATTTATTGTGGCCCAATTGCCGGACGCCCTCGGAATTGATTGCTGACAGAAAAAAAATATTATATGAGACTAGGTGAACGTCGTAGAAACACACTATTTCATCGTAATAAAAAAAAAATTATATATATATATATAAAACGTTTTAACGGGATTTCCGATCAAGGCCGGACAAAAAAAAAAAAACCGTCTTTATAGCGGATTCCTTCTCGTTTCATCATCACCCTCGCCTTATCCCAACGGGTAGACGGTCGATTAACGGAAGTTCTCGATACAATACATTGCGGGAGAAGAGGTGAAACGGACGTATTTTAACGCCTCCTCGGCCGGAAACTCGATCGAATTTCAAAAGTATCTCGCGAGGGCGATACACCTCATTATATTATGGAATTAGTCGGCTTTTTCTTTTCTTTTTTTTTTCTCTATTATTTCTATCGGATATTTGTTACTGCCGGTACGTTTCGCCACTTATATTACTATAATATATTTAATTGTCCTTTTTAAAGATGCGTCGTTTGAAATCCGCTCTCCCTCCCGCCCCCGCCCCCCCCAGACAAGAATATACGGTAACTCCGATGCACTAAAACCCATTTAATTCCCATAAGATATATTTGAAAATTGTTTTATTTTTTTTTTAGGCCGTTGTTACGTAGGATTCGAGGTTTGCATTACGTTTGCTAAATATTAATGTGGCGCATACGACGTTTGCCAACCGTATTGTCGCTCTCACGAAATTGCTCTTTTCGAATTATTTTCACTCTTACTGGTTGTTTTATCGGGGTTTTTTTTTCTTCTAAAAAAATCACTGTTTTTCTTTAAAAACAAAAAAAAAATGTCATATTTCCGGATTGGAACATTTTTCTAATTATCAATTTATTTATCACGACCGCAAGTTTCCTAATTATAATCGTTTGATATATATATATATATATTGATTTATATGTAAATGCATATGCATACAGATAAGATCCAGTGGACCGAATAGATAGAAACGTTTCTAGTGAAGGTGTTGGTTAGGGTAACGACCCCGTTGTTTTTAGACAAGAAGTATAAACCTTGATAAAAATCTCTATTCTATAAAATAATGGAATAAAAACGTATTTATTTTTTCTCGCAAAAACACTAGTGGATAAATTGTATCCAAGTTATTTATACTATTCTAACCACGTGGCGATCGATTTATTTACGCCAGACGGCGAACATCAAATTATTGGTTACATAAAATATTTATTTATTACAAACAAATGCCGAGAATAATTACAGGTTTCGTCTAGTTTTGCGACCAAAATTAAAATCCGATTATGAAAAATAAACTACTTATTCAATTTTTTTTTCTGGCAAAAACTATATACGGTATAAGACATCGAATTGATATTGCGATCAGACCAGACCAGTGTAGTGTGCAGAATAATCTTCCGCCGAAAATCGACACATAATAAGAACTGTTATATTTTATAGTCGATTGTTTAGACGCGAAAAAACGTCATTGGCTCCGAACAGACGGAGAAATGATGGTTTATGAGAGATGGTTTATTTTTAGTTCGTTACGGCCGTGCAACAACCGCAACGTTTTTACGATTTATTAATAATATTTTGACCGAATAGTGTAAAAAGAAAAGCGTGTGGTTTTTTTTTATTATATTATTCTAAGACATTTACACGTTCAAGACGGTCGATGTCAAAAACAAAATAAACGGCTTCTTCTGTGTGTGTGTGTGTGTCGTGTGAAGACGGAACCATAAAGAAAAACAATCGCGTCGAGAGTGTACGATATTAAAAAAATGATAAGTTTTCCTCGGAGAAAAAAAAATTTGGACGATTAGTCAAACGGAATATTCGTAGAGAAAACTAGGCGTATACAAAATGAAAACGGTCGACACACTCTTCATCGTAATAAATAATAAAAAAATCAGGACGGGACGCTACACATACATCACCCAGGTGGATAGGCCATTTGCGTAGGCAGAATTTCTGAATGGATAGCATGAAAATTGCATTGTCGCAAACAAACGACGATTCCGATTGGAGCGATTTCGACCGGTATTAGCTGTCCGATTAAAAATCCGCGATGGATTTGTCAACAGGTCTCTGGTCAGGAAAATGCGAGCAAAAACTCCACCGGAGGTTGGCGATCAGAACGAACGTCGGACTCCGGCGGTCCCGTAATACCGCCTGCGCTCGACAATTCTCTACGGAAAAATTCTCTATCGACAATCTCGTAAAAATTATTAAAATTGAGTATTTTTCTTTACTCGAGTTTTTTTTTTTTTTTTTTTTTTTGACATGATATGTCTTATGGCTGGGGGTCATTGTGTTAATTTGTCCGACACCGAGAATGTTACCGCGACGCTCGTTTAAAGAACAAGCTCAAAATCGTCATTCCGATAGCCGAACCGCCGCGAAATGTCTGTATTGACTAATTTCCCGTCGCTGATGACGAATTCAATTTTTGTTTTATCCAAAACAAATTCGGTGTTTCCCGCGCTGTTTGCGATCGCCTTTGGTTCGAGAATGATATGAAGCACGTTCCCCGGAAAGCCGTAGATTTTTTGCTCGAAAAATACCCAGACTTAGATTCTCATAATACGAGCGTGTGCAATACGAGGTGCGACAATAAAATAACGAGACTTTCTAAATATAACCTAAACTATATTAACGTTATCTATAAAACGATTATTGAAATATGATTAGAAAACACTTATCTAAAAGTACTATGAACACTGATGGCATCGATTCATTTTCTTATACGTTAGTAGCCTTGTTATTAGTGCGAGTTCGACTATACTGCCGAAAAATGTTAGATATAAAAATCGAACAACATGTGTTAACATTAAATTTCTTGTTAAATTAAAAAAAACTGCCGCGGAATCGTTTCGTATGTTATGTGAAGTTTACGGTGAAGAATGTTTATCAAGAGCTCGTGTTTTTGAATGGCACAAACGGTTTTGTAGTGGAAGGGAGGACGTCGAAGACGATGATCGTTCTGGACGTCCTACCACGTCTTCAACAAACGAAAACGTTGAAAAAATCGACAAAATTAATTAATCAATATTATTATAAAGAGGTATTAATTAAATTAAGAGAACGTGTCAGAAAGAAGCGACCAGATCTATGGAAAAATGGCTGGGTTCTTCACCAAGACAATGCTCCAGCTCACAGTGCATTTTCAATTCAACGTTTTTTAACTGAAAAAAAAAATTTCTGTACTTCAACATGCCCCGTACTCGCCAGACCTTGCACCTTGTGACTTCTTCTTATTTCCTTCTTATTTTTTTTTCCCATTTTCAAACAGTTGATGACGTAAAAATGAAAACGGCAGAACTTCTAAAAGGGCTGAATGAAAGCAATTGGGAAGACTGTTTTCAAGAATGGCAGCGACGTATGCAACAGTGTATTGATGCTGAGGGAAGGTACTGTGAAGGTGATAATCATTAAATTATAACATTTTTAAAATAAACAACTTTTATTCAAAAAGTCTCGTTATGTTATTGTCGCACCTTGTACTTGTTATAAAACTCTGCTCAGTAACAAAGTTCCCCGTTTTGCTACGATTAACGGTTTTCGTTATCCTCCATTTCCATCTGATTTACCGCCTCTCGATCCTATCTCTGAACGATTAGTGTCACCCGCGTCTTCCGTTTAAAAATTTAGAAAAATGTATACTCAATAAAAATGATTCGTGTCTTTGAAACTCGTTTATTTTTTACACGCGTTAAAAGTGTTACCTAGAGTTTAATTCTTGTCTCCTCGTATCTAATACCAAATTGACAACGACATTCATATGTCAACTATATTCAGTAGAAACAAGACATATACATGTACCCATGTATTTGTGTGTAGTGTAGATACTCTTGGTTTTTTTTTTTTTTTAAAAACTCACCCTGTATACACCAAAACGGTTGGACGGCAGTCACGTCCGAGAGTGTTTTACCGGTGCCAGCAGTTAAGAATATAATATACAATACCGCGGGCGCGCGCGCGTAATAATATCATAACGGCGTCAACAGTTTATCAAATCTCCGCCGTCGTTTTTTTTTTTTTTAATGTAGGCGTATTGTATTTTTATTGTACAAACGGTCGTTAAAATTTAAAAATTTGTTTCCCATCCTATCCCCCCCCCGCACAATTGTTTTTTTGCGCCGTAAACAACTGCCGGTTTCCCTCGCGGACTATTATTGTAATTATTTTGTCGCGCCGCGCCGTACAGGTGTCCGCCGGGAATAATATAAAAAACGAAAATGCGCTGCGCCGCTAAATTAGTTATAACGTTTCATTAAAATTCAATTAAAACTTCGAAAAAAAATCAAAAAAAAAAAAAAAAACACCCTCTTAAGTACCTCTAATTAGATAATACACAACGTTAATTTTCCGTCATTTCCCACACCTCCCCCCCTTTTTTTTTCTTCTCTTTAACCAATACGTTCAAAACTGTTCTCGACCCGAAAACGGTCGCCGGATACATTACAATGATAATAATATTATTATTTTATTTTTTTATTTTTTTTTTTTTTAATATACGATACTGTTCGTGTATGGGCCACTGCTGTACATAGGATTACTATAAATGTTAGGTTAATAAATGTTCTGGAGAAAAGGACAGTTTTTTTTTTTTTTTATAAATAAAAATTGACAACTGTACTAATACCGTAACCACGAAATATATTTAAATTGTCCGTGTTTGTTCGTCTCAATTATTTGTGCAATTTCACGGACCCGAATCCACATAAATTGGCTTTTTCGTCAAAATCTGAATGTAACACTTGTAAAAAAAAAAAAATACATCATAACTTATAATGATCTTCGATGTATTTATAAGGGCACAAAACCAACTTATGCTGAACCAAGGTTCACATTATTCCTACTTTTTTACCCGATTTTCCTAATTAAAAAGAAAACTACAAAGAATATTTAAAAAAAAAAAAAAACCGCTTCAATGTACCGGATTGGATACGAAATTCTACTAAAAAAAGGTCCACTGTCGTTTTTTTTTTTTATTGGAGCAATTCAAAGGACCCGTACAGTCAGAGAGATCTCTCTAAAAAAAGTTAAAAGACATAACAGAGATAGGCATTGGGGTCAGTGGCGTAATTGTAGGGGAGTGGCAACGTGGAGCACTTGCCTCCCCTGAAATTGTTGCGAGAGGCCAATTGTATAATTTTGCCGACCCCGCCCCCACAGTTATGACAACAGTACAAATCTGGGAATTTATCAAAATAAAAAAAAAAAGAATGCAATACTTTTTAGAAAAATATTTTATTTCATAAAAGTTAGTATATATTTCACGTTTATCCTGTTTTATGATATGTTGACGTGTTGTCGACGTAATCGTTTCATTGTCTGAGTTACAAAAACAAGAAAACTAACACTAAAATACTGATGTGATTCTTTGGATTATTTTTTAAGTGTCGTTTAATTATGTTTAAACTGTGTCGTTATTATTTGTCTTTGATTATTTTGTACGCGTAGAATAAAAATATATTTACACCGGCACTGGTGATTTTGATTTTGATGAATAGACTATAACGTACTCAGTTACGCCACTGATCGGCGTATTCTGTGAGGACGAGCGAGGCAGCTGGCTCCGCGGATATTATTCCCGAGGGGGCAACGGTGTTTTTTCGACTCCCCTGTCCGTATGTAAAAATGATATTTATTTGAACATCAAAAATAAAAAAATATTCTTCTTTCGCCCGCTACAATAACAAATTAATAAATAATAATAATATCATATATTGCGTCCGGGAGGAGGGATATCGAAGAACGTTTCCCATGCGTTTCGTATCCAAGAGATTTTCAATTTTATCGCGGCCTGCACTCTCCCCACAAGAATCTACCATATAGGTTGGTCACGCCGTACGGGAATATGTTCGCATACGGTTCGTGTTAGCGGCGACCATTGTGGGAAATAATAATTCTGGAATATGGGAATTATCGTACGCAATATTCGTCCGGGGGCGATTTACGCGTTATAATATCGTCACGCCGCATCCATCGTCGCTCACTGTTTTAGTTTATCATTTCAACTGGAGGCGCGCGCGTAATCAAAACGTCAAATAATATCGTAAAACGGATATTATATAATCGGGCCGGCGAGGCTATGGGCCCACGTATACATAATTCAAATCACGTAACTCGCGCAGTATAATACCGACGCTATTATAGGATTGTGCCATTTTAATATTATTATTATGTTACTCTGCCGTATTATAATATTAATTAATATGAATAATTTTACTCGGCCGCCGGGCATTTACACGACTTTGGCGGCTATAAGCGCGTAACAAGCAAAAACCGCCATATAATTGAATCGCTCATTTCGGTAACCCCCCCAGCTAAAAGTCAAAAAAAAAAAATAAAAAATCGACTATAATATATTTGCGTTTAAATTGTCAGTTCGGGATTGCGGTGGCGCAGAAATAAAAATAAATATATCGTCCACCTAACCGTCAAAAGACGTAATTATTTGTTACTTAATTTTGTTGGGGCGTGGGGAACAGGGATTCTCTCCTCTGATAGTTTATTCGTTAATACAAATCATCTTAATTTTATATCGTGATTTATAAACAAATAAAAAAATATTACAACGGAAAACTAAATTTATTTTCTTATTTTTCTACTAACCAACTAAAATCAATAATATCAAATATTATAAATACGATCACACTTTAGTTGACCCAATGATTATTCATTATGAGAATTTATTACATTTCACACATAATCATATTTATTATTACGTAAATAATGTTTGCATTTCTGTTGGGACAAAAAAAAAAATCTGATTCACCAAAATCGGAAAATAGTACACAACGTTTTTAAAACAGATAAAAGTACTTATTTTTTTTAATGTACTAAAATTCTCCAGCACGCACCGCCCTCGGGCTTGTGATTTAAAAATAACACGAAATAATCACTAAAAAAAAAAAAAAAAAAATTGGGCGTAGGTCTATCGACGCTCTCGGGCGTTCGATTTGAAACGAACAAAGAAATATTAATTAGTTTTTTTTTTTTTTTTTTTTAACTAACATAGGTTTCTCGGCATCCTGATGATTGAAATTAACACAAAATAATAATTTAAAAATAAACGGGCATAGGTTTCACCGCCTTCGGGGCTTTTGTTTAAGAAGTTACGAAAAGGAAATATTTTTAAAAAAAAAACCACGAGTACCATAGTCGTTTTTCTGAAAATAACAAAAAAAAATGGAAATATTTTTTTTTTTTAAATGGGCATGGATTCGACAGCGCACTCAAACTATTGAAATTTTAAATTAACCAATAAGTTATAAATAGTTGTGGTGATTTGAATGTATAATGAAAAAAAATAAAAATGAACCCAAATACTCACGGTTATTAGGACCCTGTCGTTTTTTTTTATCATGTTCGCGTAGAAACTATCGTGACATTAAGGTTTCGTAATACACCGACGGCCGAATGTCTCGTACGATAACAATAATTACTTATTTAATAAAAAAAAAATCACGCACCGTACAGCTGTCGGCCAACGACTGAAAAGCGATATTTAAAATTTCAAATTTACGACCCATTACGTCGTATGCAGTTAGAACAGCCAAACCAACTTTATCCATAGAAAACCAAATACAAATACAAATTATTGACGTACGTTTTCCTACGGTTTCCTCAGGTTTTCTCCAATTATTAAAAAAAAACTACAACTAAAATCGAAAATGGCCTGCCCGACGCACTAACCAGATCCAAAATTATTTCAGATAAAACGCTACACTTGTAAATCGGAGCATGGTTTCTAGTAGAAAAGTTGTTTATAGACAGAAAAAAAAAACACACACACACTTCATTGTAGGCAAAACATTCTCTATCGGTCTATCATAATCAGTCATATTGTCAGTGGCGCCAAGTTAAATGTTGAAATTTATCATTTAACAAACGTTATCACACGTAATAGAACAACCGAAATGAGGGTCATTCAATTTTTAATCGTTAAAATGTCCATAAATGTAACATACCGGTAAATTTATCAAGTTCACATCTCTACGAACATTTTTCACAATATTTAAGTAAGTTCGCGAAATATTTTTTAGAGTAAATCCAACAGTACAACTGGATTCAGGGCCCGTTTACAGAAATACTATCATCAAATGTTACACAACTAAGTACAGGGAGAGGAAAAATTTCATTTGATTATTTACTACGAATAGAATTTTTTTTTTTTTTATTAATCAATTTTAGGATTTTGAAACAACATAAAAGACGGTTATCCTAAAATTTGCGTCATCTTAGCCATGTGAAACAGTGTAGCTGTATTAAAATTAAAATATCGGTCAAAAACTCGACGTTGAAAAACACGTAGCTTCCTAATGTCGAGACATTTGTACACGGAAAATAATATTCTCGTGGAGGTGAAGGGCGTGAAAAAAAAAAATGTAAATTTTAAAGGAGGCTAGAATTAAAAAAAAAAAACAAAACAAAAAGTATGGAAACCGCTGATATTGGGCTAAATAAGATCGCGTTAAACGGAGAAAACGGACCGAGAACAATGCCTAAATCCCTGTAAGTCGTCGCTAAATTAACGACGTTCGTTTTTTTTTTTTTTTTTTTTTAATTCTCTCCGAATATAGTATGGTAAGAGATAAAACGGGACAGTCGAATAAAATATGGCGGGCGCCGAGCTGTCGGCCTCGGACGAGCTATACCCCGACGCGGGTATAAAGGGAAGGCGAAAAGCGTAAAAGAGGAGTAAATTACGTCCGGTCAAATAAACGGACGCAAAGAAATTATATTCGACATCCGAGAATATTAACAGGCCGATAAACCGCGGGCCAATACTATACATTATATTTGTATAGTCGGGACGGATGTTTTCCGTTTCTAGGATTTCCGGACCGCGATGAATACCGTGTCGCCAAACGGAAATGTGACAAAAAGAAAACGGCGAATTTGCGCATTTTTCCCAACCGTTTCGCGTCGTTCTATAGAAATCCGAGTACGAATCCGCGTGTATTGTATAAAAAAGAATTTGCCTCCGTACATACCCAACATAACGTTTGAACGCGAACGCGACCGTTAGGTGTCCACGGCTAAACCGCCGAACCGATTTCTATATAACAAATTCGGTATGGAGATAAACTGGAACCCCGAGGAGAAACGCCGGTTACGTTTTATTTCCGATACCGCCATGTCAACGGGCGCGCACACCGGGTCCGTTGGTAATAAAAAAAAAAAAAAAAAGAAAAAAAGCAAAGGTCTGTCGGCTATTACCGTCATTAAAACGATAGCGAATTGGGGGGGGGGGGGCGAACGGTACGCCCGAACACAACACGAACGGCTCATCACGTTTCAAAGTTTCTAATCCGTCTGGTTTTGCCCTTCGGGGGGGGCGGGGGGCCGCCGTCGATTATATTGCGTATGCAGTTCGTCGGTCCGGACCAAAACGGTTATTGCTAACGTTTGTTTTTATTGATAAAATGAACGATCGATCGATCTCGGACGAACGATAATAATCACCGAAAAGGTGTAATGCCGCGCGCGCGGCACGGCGGAAAAGAGTAGAAGATGTCCCCGCATCGTCCGCCGTCACGTCACGTACGAGCGCGTATATATTGTTATAACCGTCGGGTTTCGGGAATCCCGGAACGTTTATCACCCGGTCCCGCAGGGTTCGCGAGCGATACGTCTTAATAATACGCCGGGCGCGACGGCCGCGGAAAACCGTTTGTCGCCGTCCCTCCTATATCCGTATAATAATATATATATTGCGCGTATGCGCATATAAAGAATTATTTAATTCCGATAAAAATATCGTCGGGCCCGGCAGCGACCGTAAATCTCCGGGAGTGCCGGACCGTTAAATGCGTATAAATTTAATAATACAAGACGTATAATAATATCGTATATATTCAGAGAGAGAGAGAGAGAGAGAAAAAAAAAAATCTAACGCGTCCCCCAGTGCTGCGGGCCGGCGGCGAAAATGTAAAACGGAACCGGCACCGCCTCGTCGTCTTCGGAAGAAGACGGAGAAAAAGAAGAAAAAAAACCCACTCGCCTGCCCCTACCCCCCGGATGACGACGACGGCAACGGCGATAGTATTTATTGCGACCGCGACGCGTCTTCGGCGCGACGGTCGTGTACACTTGTAAAATAATATAATATAATATAATTCTCGTATATATTAAAAAATAATATATTATCGTATTCGGTGTCGTATTTTATTGTGCGGGAACAAACGTTGGAAGTGTGTATGTGTGTGTGTGTGTGTGTGGGGGGGGGGGGTTCAAAACAAAATCGCACGGGTCCTTAACGTGCGCGAGCGGCAGCGAAACGATCGGTTTTTTTTTTTTTTTTCTGGATAGGACCCAATAAAAAAAAAGAAAAAAACCTAAAAAAAGGCCAAAAAAACCGCGCGTACATATTATTATTACGGACGATAGGTCTCGATTTTAATAGAATTAAAACGTTCGGTCGCCTAATCAACGTGTATTGTTTTTTTTTTTTTTTTGGTAAATGAAATTGGACTAATGAAATTCTCCGGCCGTTCGGGGCTAGCCGCCGCAAACCAGCGTCATGGACGATTGCCGGGACGACTGCCCCCGACATTATTATTCAGGACAAGAAATTCAACCGTATAAGAATATAGGAGCGAAATTAACTATATACGCACGCAAATATGTAATAAAAATATAAAAAAAGTAAAATGTACACAAAAAAAAATAAAGAAAAAAAAAATGACGGCTATACTTCGTACCGTGGACGGGACGTCACTGCTGTGGGTCGAAAGTCAATAGAGCAGATAATTGATAAATAATTGCCGACCAAAAACGATTCTGAGCAAAATTCGGTAAAAACGTTTTGATATATTAAAATTGAAAATACTATTAATTTGTAACTACAAAATCAATTACAATTTTCGAGAAAGTTGTGAATTTGCATAATTTGGAAAATGGCAAAAGGCAATCGTAATTTGTACGATTTTTATCAAAAATTTAACTTTAAACGGGTATAAAAAAAAGCTACTACACGGCACTTAAATTTTTTTTTTATTTTGCCTAATTACGACTTACGAGACAAATGTTCGTGTAATTCTACTCAGCTAAATCAATTGTATCTATGTAAAACGAAATAAAAGCAAAACACCCAAAAACTTCAAATGCCTATAAATAGCTCAAAAGTCGTTTTAAATATTGAACCGTATCTAGAAAAGAGTTAATAATAATATTCATGGAAAATTTCAAGTCTCTACGATAGTTTTTGTCAGATTTACTATAACAGTAAAAAAAAAATATTATTATTTAAGACATAAAACGATTTATCGAAACGAAGATCCTGTATTGTACTAAGTATGAATTTGTGCCTCGCCATCAGAATACGCCATCACATACAAAAAAAAAAAAAAAAAAAATGTAATTTCTATAAACGTTCGTCTCTAGTTATTATTATAATTATTATACACGGTTTAATATACCGTAGAACATATTATCAAAAGCGAGAGTGTACTAAGCGAGTCCTCGGGGAATTGCACTCGCCGAATACCCGCGGCTCGGGGACGTATATATCCGGTTCGGAAATGTTGTACATTTATCTGGAAAGCCAACAAAAAAACGCGAAATTAATATGACAAACGGACGGCTGATTTCCAAACTATTAAAACGATAATCGTTTACGCGGGTGTATTATTTTACGTCCGTCCCGCAACAGTCGTGCATTCGGTCTGGTTTTGAAGCACTGGCGGTAAAAGGTTAGGGCAAGCCTCATTGGCGAGCCACCGTTTAAAGGAGAACCGAAGAAAATTGAATTTACGAGGTGCGACAATAAAATAACAAGACTTTCTAAATATAACCTAAACTATTAACGTTATCTATAAAACGATTATTGAAATATGATTAGAAAACACTTATCTAAAAGTACTATGAACACTGATGGCATCGATTCATTTTCTTATACGTTAGTAGCCTTGTTATTAGTGCGAGTTCGACTATACTGCCGAAAAATGTTACATATAAAAATCGAACAACATGTGTTAACATTAAATTTCTTGTTAAATTAAAAAAAACTGTCGCGGAATCGTTTCGTATGTTATGTGAAGTTCATGGTGAAGAATGTTTATCAAGAGCTCGTGTTTTTGAATGGCACAAACGGTTTTGTAGGGGAAGGGAGGACGTCGAAGACGATGATCGTTCTGGACGTCCTACCACGTCTTCAACAAACGAAAACGTTGAAAAAATCAACAAAATTAATTAATCAATATTATTATAAAGAGGTATTAATTAAATTAAGAGAACGTGTCAGAAAGAAGCGACCAGATCTATGGAAAAATGGCTGGGTTCTTCACCAAGACAATGCTCCAGCTCACAGTGCATTTTCAATTCAACGTTTTTTAACTGAAAAAAAAATTTCTGTACTTCAACATGCCCCGTACTCGCCAGACCTTGCACCTTGTGACTTCTTCTTATTTCCTTCTTATTTCTTTTCCCATTTTCAAACAGTTGATGACGTAAAAATGACAACGGCCGAACTTCTAAAAGGGCTGAATGAAAGCAATTGGCAACACTGTTTTCAAGAATGGCAGCGACGTATGCAACAGTGTATTGATGCTGAGGGAAGGTACTTTGAAGGTGATAATCATTAAATTATAACATTTTTAAAATAAACAACTTTTATTCAAAAAGTCTCGTTATTTTGTTGTCGCACCTTGTATACCTCGACGTCGTACACCTATACCCAGAGAGCCTACATATGTACAGGAGAGTACGCGGTCAACCACGTAATGTGCGCCGATTGGCTAAAATGTTATCTATAGTTCATTCGTACCCGTGGACATCATTGTCCACGGTCCGTCAGCAGTGATAAAGAAGTCACTAGGCTGCACTGTCCGTAGAGACAAAATGACGGTCCATTGAAAAGCTGACAAGCCGAATATTGACAACTCTCCGGCTCTCTGCCATCTTGGCCATACGTACTACGGAAACGAGAAAACACCCGGTCCATTTTGTGAGAATGTCCGTTTCTATTAAACGGGATCCCGCGCGCGATCCGAGACCCGAAGAATAATATTACGTCACAGGCCCGTCCCCGAAAAAATCGCGCGCAAAAATAATACAACGGCAGCCGGCGCCGAAAGATGTCACGCGCGAGGGCATTACCCCGACGGGAGGTACGGCAGATATGAGGTGGAGAAAAACAATTTAAATATAGCAGGCCTCGGACGTGTCGACAGTGGCGAAAACGACGATGACGACAGCCGGGTACACGAGTCGCACTATAACTGTTCGGTATCGCCAACGAAATACGGTGTAATAGAATCAGCAGAGTCGGTATTATTTTTCATTTTTTTTTTTTTTCTAATGAGACATTTTATACATCCCCTGACCCGCGGGCAGGTGCGTATCGCCGCCGAGTTTATAGATGTCAGTTTTTTTTTTTTTTTTTACAAAAATATATACTTTTATTATGTTTTTATCTGGCTATTAATATATATATATATGTATATAAATATGGATTCCGGCCTCGAGGTGTTTGCAATTAACTTAGCACTCTCTCTCTCTCTCTCTCTCTCTCTCTCTTTTCGTCTCTACGTCGTCATAAATAATTCAACCCATTTGTATCGTTGGTACAATAGTCACATAACGTTATATTATTTTTCAATTTTAAAAGCATCTCTCGTCGTCCAATAATATAATAATTTATAAGGATACGTGTATACTTTTACACTACTGTGCGTCGCACAAAAAACTCTGACAATACCCCATACTTATAGTTTGGTTTCCATTCAACTATATAGTAGTGCCCACTACGTGTGCGTTTCTTTTATCAGTGTATTTCTAAAACATAACAATATACATTGCAAACACTGGCCAAAAAAAAAAAAAAAAAAATACAATAAAAATGTCCATCCGTCGCTGTACACTGGTTTTCGTTTTACAAATGTTTAATATATACGATATGTATAATTATACTATAAGAATCTCGTTGCACTTCATCTCTGCAATTGTTTTCCATCCGAAAACGTATCAAGACCAGTTCAGGCGCTAGGTTTTTCGTGGCCCTAGGTGAAATATTCTAAAAGGCCCTGAAAACGACTTAAACAAATCAATAGTGAATACTGAAAAAATAAATTTTACCCTCTCTTTCTCGTAGTATTGAATTTTTGTTTTAAATATATTTTTGGTTGAAAAAATACATAAAATAACACCAATTTACTAGTGACAAATTTTTAAGTTTTATTTTACATTCATTTTTCTACTTTTTTTTGCAAAATGATCAACGGCGGTTTTGTAGTTAACGTTTTCTGGTTCTTCTTTTACAATCGCTAAATTTGCCATACCACTTGTGAACTTCTAAGATCATTTTTAATTAGTTTAAATTTTTAGCTTAACTTCATCCCGCCGCCGCTATAGTAAGAAGAATGTTTGCACGATTCTAAAGGCAACACTTAGGTATGAAAAAGCTCAGTTTCACTTTTAAAGTTCACGGAGTACTTGCATTGGTGTTGCTGACTCATCCGCAATATTTCGATATATCACGAGTTCATCAAATTAATCGCATTCACAAAATATCATTTTCATTGCATACTTGTAAAAACATTGCAAGATCCTTACAATGCCTTCCAATATTATAAAACCTTGTGTAGACATTCAAAGTTTTCTAATTTTATAAAAAAAAAAAAAAAAACCAAAAATGTTATTAAAATATAATGTTTGGACAAATATTTTTGTTCTATAGACTCAATTAGTTCTAAGGTACCGTCTAACCATCTACAATCGTAATTATTTCATTTACAACTGTCCTAATTATTAACGAAATTATCAAGATTTCCTGTAGAAAAGTTAATGACAAATACAAAAAAAAAAAATAAACCCCTTACAAATCATAGTAAAACTAACACATTCCTCGGACCGCTAAGAATCTAAAACCCAATCACTCTCACCGGCCCGGATCGAGAATTTTATCTCAGCAATGCTCGGATTGGTCGATTTGAGGGGGTAGGTTAGGTTAGGTTAAGTCCATATCGCATTCGCACGACATTGCGAACCTGTCGTTTCCCCTCCGAGAATATCCATAAAATCTATCATCTCGTTTCGACTGAAAACGCCTACGTGCAGACGCTCGCAAGTGTTGCCAACGTATAAAGTAAAGTCCCGCGGTAGTGGTTCGGTGAAAAATGCAAACTCAATAAGACAAAGTTGATAGCGGCGGTGCGGCGCAAACGTACACAAAATGTGTAATTACGACCACGGGCGAGTTCGTGATCGCAGTCCACCCAAAAGGATTTTCGTTTGTTAAAATTGTACAAACTACACAATTATACAGTAGAAACTCGGTTGACCGTCAATGTCGGTACCGGGACTATGGCGGTTAGTCGAGTAGACGGTTTACAGACATTTTTCAATAAACGTATATATATATATATATATATATATTACAAAGTGTGTAATTTGTATACCATACTAAAAAATACTAAACAAAATAATCCGTCGTCTATATCAGCAATTTTTCGTATTTAACGAAGAAATAAGACCTGCGTTGCATTTGCCTCCTATTGTACTTCAAATCAATGGTCTTTGATAACGCTAGTTCTGTTTTTTGGTTGGCTAGTTGCCGGTTTTTAGGTCGAGCACCGAATCTTCGACGTCGTCATCAACTTCTTCCTCGACGGCAGTGAAATTATACAAAACAATTTGATGATCGTTCAAATCTTCTAAATCCTCCATGCCGTTTACCACTTTCTAGCCAATACATTACTTCATTCGTTGATAACATTTCACTGTTCAGTCAGTTAATACGAAATTGTACAATTTTTTTTTTCTATACTATCAGTCTTAGTTTTTTTTTTCGGATTCGTACAGTATTTTGGATATCACAAACTGCTTTAGGCACCGCACCGATTTTATCGCGATCGCCTCGTTATCAATTTTTTTTTTTTTTTTTTTGACGGTGACCTATGACGGATAACAGAGAGTGACGGTTAATCGCGTTTCTACTGTTCTAACAATAATGATAATATTATGTACTTACTAGTATATATAATATATTAAAAAGTCGTGAGAAATTCGATTTTTGAAACTATCGAATTTACGAAAAATCACTGCATATTTGGAATGCGGAAAAGTTATCGGCCGGGAACGAAAAAAAAAAAAAAAAAAATATTGAAAAAGTACAAACACGACTTTGTGTTTGATCGTCATCGGGACTATTATTTTATTGAATTTCGGAAAATTCTTAATGTTCTTTTATGAGTTTCCGCGTGCCGGACGAATAACGAGAATTCGGTTTTGCCGGGGGCCGCCGGTGCAAATTAAAATATTATATTTTTTCTTTTCCATTTTTTTTTTTTTTTTTGCTTACAAAATCGGTCGTTGCGTTGCGTTGCGGGGGGGAGGGGAATCGGAATGAATGATTTAAAATGGAATTAAAAACTTTGTTCGGGATACGGATAGGTAAAATTATTATCGCATCGGTGGCGTTCGAGAATCAAATTTAAAAAAAAAAAAAAAAAACCGATTATTCCGACGACCGTTAACAACGGCGTTCAGATATGGTGTTCGCTGTGTCCGACGGAATCGTGAATTCTATTTAGTAAATATATCGCTGCTGAGCGATGCGGTTGAAGTGCAAAAAAATCAAAACTAAATAAAAGTCAATCAGTTTCGAGCAAAAAAAAAAAAAATAAATAAAAAAATACACACGTGTTTGTTTTACTCTGACCGGCGTGGCTGTGTCGAGGCGGGGGCGACGCTGCGCACGTACGAGCAATTTAATTTAAAGTGATTATACTAAATGCAATACGATATGACGCAGTCCGTTAAAAAAAAAAAAAAAAAAAAAAAAAAAAAAAAAAAAAAATTACGCGGTAATTTATTGCGAAAAATTACGTAACTCTTGATCGAAATTCATGCGGACGTCACAACGATTGTAGTGCATGAAAAAACGGCCCTTCCAACCGGCGGACCAAACGATCTTCAAATATTTTATTTTATTCTTATGCCGCCGGGCACCTACCTTGAACCCATACGGAACCGATAACCGCTTTTAGTTTTCTGTGAAATTAAAAAACCATCCGATAAAATGAACCGATATGTTGTCGAGCCGTTTTCGGTTCTGTAAAAAATGTCAGGTTACAATTTAACCCTTATCGTTTAATTTTTATACATTTTTATAAAGTAAATACTTAATAATATTTTCTAGGTTACAGTGACGTTATTCTGTGACATAATCACTCGTAAATTTACCGAGTAAATTAAAAAAACAAATTTTACATAGGTAAATACTATTTACCGTTCTAATAATCGAGTGGCCGCCACTTAATTTGTGTGTTTTTTTTAATCTACATCTTAGGATAATAATACCAATCGAGATTTTTTTTAAAGATAACAATGGCCGATAAGTGATAAGAATTATTTGCGTGTTTACAGTTTACCGTAAGCATAACCCCAAAATGTAGTTGATAACTTCATAATGTTTAAAAAGTTTGGTTAAACTAACCTAACCTAACGTTACCTCTGATCTCGCAACATTTAAGTACAATATTTTTTATAAATATTAAATAAATCATAATAACTAATAAGGAA
This sequence comes from Tuberolachnus salignus, assembly GCA_956483605.1. Taxonomy (NCBI): domain Eukaryota; kingdom Metazoa; phylum Arthropoda; class Insecta; order Hemiptera; family Aphididae; genus Tuberolachnus; species Tuberolachnus salignus. The sequence continues at coordinate 16,685,063 of OY101437.1, forward strand.
TTATTTGTTTTAAATTTTTTATACGTTCGCGGTTATAGTTTTATTTAATTATAATTTATAACTGCGTATCAGGTAGGTATTGGTATATGAATTATTTTTTGGTATATATCATTGGTTACAAAGACTAATTTTTTTAGTTTTTTTTTTTTTTTTTATATATATATATATAAGTTATTGTTGTTCTAAATTTAAATCGAACAAAGATAATAATATTTTTTTATTTTAAATTTTTCTTACTTTCTCAATATATATAATATTGTGACGAAATCCAATAGGTATAAACACTATAAACATAAAATAAAGTTTATTTATATAGAAATGTACCAATGTGACCGTAAATTGTGTAAATTTACCGGTAAAATCGTTTGGTTAATTGCCCGAACATTTGTTTACGTAAAATCCACATCACTGTAAAATATATTACGTACAATTGTTCTTCCGAATACTATAGACACGTCGGTGTGGCCATTCTGATCTCTATCGGATGAGTGCGACGATATGATTTTTGAAATCCTTATTAATCTACTGAGGCCTAAACCGCCTTTTAGCGATTAGCGATTAGCGATTAAATGCACTTGGAGATTATGATGAGGTCGATAAAAAAAAAAAAAAAAAGGGGGGCTCTTTTCGGTTTGGCTGAAATCGTTTATTTTCACGCGCCATGAACGTCACGGTTCGCTTGAATAACCCGACGGATGCGGAGAGCACAAATGTTTAATAAAACGCCCGAATATAGCCGCGGCGTGGACTGTGAATCTTGAGAATTCGGATTTTAAAATTTCAATACAATCGCAAATCGTTTATTTGAAAACGCTATTCGCAGGGAAAAAGGTGCTTATAAAATATTACAACTCGGCTAATAGCAGTCGTGTATTATTAAAAAAAAAAAAACAAAAAAATAAATAATAATAATAATATCGATGAAGATTTATACCGCTTTTTGAGAGATTGCCCGGGTCAAGATTGTATTGGATAAAACGACGACTGTTTGCGGGATCCGATTTAAAACGCCGGACCCGGGAACACTACCGAGGAGATTTATATCACTTCTATATACTTTTATGTAGCCCGTGCTGCAGCGAGAAAATGTATAAATCGAAAAATCGTTTTTCTCCGTTAAAAGCGGAAGATTTGGAGGGAACGTTGTACAGGCGCGGGGGTCGGAAATAAAAGGCTCGCGAACAATAGTCCCACGTGTTTTTCGCCCGGTCTTCATATATTGGCTTAAGCATGTTAGTGATAAATGAGTTTTATATTGGCGAATTGTTGACCTTGTGCACACGCTTTAAACGCTCTCCGTATATTATTATTGCCTATCTACACTAGTATTATTACTAGTTTTTTTTTTTTTTTTCTTCTTCTTCTTCAATTTCGTGCTGATAAAAAAGTTATTAATAACCTATTTAAAAACAAATTGTCGGGAATCTCGTTGTTTTTCCGCGGGAAACGTACGTAAAACAATTTTAAACTTAAACTATACCCGCTCAAAGACGCTTACGAATTATTAATGTATATTTTAAATTAAATTAGGTAAGCCTATCAACGATAACGTTGCTTTTTTTTTTTTCATCTCGATTAAATATAAAATAACTCCCCTCATTAAAGATCTTTCATCACACTCCCTTCCGGGTAATACGGTAAGGAGACTCTAGCGCAAGTGGCCCAGAGACTGGTTAGCATAATACACAGGTCTATACTTTAATCAACAAAACAAATTCTCGCCGGAGTGCTGTTGCTGGGACAGTTTCTTCAATTCAAGATTTCATGTAAAATTAAAATAGGGTTACATATAAATATTCGTTTGTATTAATTCTATTATTATTATAATTCTCAAATATCTCTTAAGATTATTGTACCATGAGTACAGATTGTTTAATATTTCTTAATTAAAAATAAAAAAAAAAAAAAAAATATATAAAATAATAATTACTCGCGAAAAACGGTACCTACCACGTACGGCTATAGTAATACGATTAAGTATATTTCAAAAATAAAATACGGGTCTATAGCAAAAAAAAATCGTCCGACTGAATGAAACTTGAAAACCACGCTACTGGTTTTCCGTGCATTCTTCGCGGATACTCGAACACGAAAATGTTGTGCAGAAAAACTGAAAGTCAACGGACAACGACGAGCACAACCCAAGGGATATCGAAGACTTTCGAGAACGGTGTTGGGTGAAAAATCTGCGCAGCCGGTGTAGTTGCAGGAAGTCGGCGAAGGAAATACAACCGGGCCGTACAGGAACGGATATTTGGACAAGTCGAGAAAATTAACCACTCGGAGGAGCGTTCGAACGGGCACCTCAGGAGGAGGCCGCACAGCCGATACGGAAAGATGGCGACGGACGGGTGTAGGATAGGGTAGACGAGCGTTGGGTATGCCGAATTGGAAAAATTAGTACAAAATTATAGAGACAAGCGACGTGGGTATTGCAGTGGCGGCCTCTAAACTCTTAGAGGGTATCTACGCCAGAATAAGAAGAAGAAGAAGAAGAAGAAGGAGGAGAAGATATTAAAAATAATTTCTACAAATATTCTGTACGTAAAAACTCCGACAATCTGTGTGTGTATCGTACCGATTTTATAGGCACCGCGTCGCTTAATATATAAGTATAAAAACCCCGGGTATTTTTTTTCGATTTCCGGCCGCGGCGGTCTTTTACATCTCCGAGATTCTCGTACATCTTCAACGGATAAGTCGTATAGTAAAAAAAAAAATATTTCGCAAGCCCGCTCATTTAAATATTATTCTTTTTGTTTGTTTGTTTTATTTTTTTTATGTTTTAATTAAAAATTATTATTTTTTAATTTGTATCCTTATATACATTTTATGTTTAAGTTAAAATTATTTTAATAGCACTCTGCCGCCGCCGCCGCCGCCGTTGTTGAAAACTTAATCAGAAGGAACTTCTGATAATAATAATTAACAACGTCTAAGTTTTACGTTTTATTTACTTTATACGAACGTTTATATTATTAAAATTGTTAAAGGCGTATTTAAATATTATTATTATTATTATTATTGTTATCGTAACTGTAAAGCGCTGGAATTGTACGTTTTTTTTTTTTTTTTTATCGTGTGTCCCTGCGCTCTTGATGTGGTGTGTTCGTAAATTTGAGACGAAAACGGCGACCGAGGCCAACGAGATTTCGGTGGATTTCTAATACCGGTCGAATAACGAACGAATTACGTTTGTCAGAACCAGACACGTGCAATTTTAGATTGGGAAAAAAAAAAAAAAAAATGTAATACGTTCAAATTTTAACCGGCAAATGCGTTTTCTCGGCGGCAGATTTACACGCCCAAGGTCTCGAGTCCCGCGTCGACGACGAAATCTGTACGGTTTTAATAATCGATTTTTATTGATTATGATACGAAAACCACGAATAACGTACGAATGACTAAAACAAACCAACCCGATCCTATAATCGGGCCCGAGAGCAGTCCTCGGACTCAAACAGAGAGGGTCCAACAGAAAATATTAAGTCAACCGATATCTGAAGACGGTTGGTCCGCCACACCGCATTTTTAAGGCATCGCCATTTGTCCCGGTCAATTCAATTTGCATAGTATTCTGTAAAACTCTTTACGAATACTCGATATTTTTTTATTTTTTTTTTTTTTTTTTTTTTGTAAATTTATCAAGGGCGGCTAACTAACGAAATTTGAATATTATTACTTAGCGACGGCTTGCGGCGTGTGTGTTTCCAATGAAAGGTACCTGCGGTAAAATACGTCGTAATATCACAAACCAGATTCTCCAGAGTCGTGAAATGTCATGGAAATTCGGTTTTCAATATTCGACGATAATTTTGTAAAAACGAAATTTTCAAAATTGTACCATTATTTTTTTGTTTTCAAAACAATACTATTAGAAAAATGTGAATTCAGTAAGCTGGATGTATAACTAAGGTATGAGTTCCTTCATGGTTTTAAATACGTGTGCTTCATAATCGGTGGTCCGCGGACCCATAAGATTACCCTTAAGAAGGAATCTTTTTTTCAAATAACCCAAAATTGAATTTGTTTGGAATTAATTCAAATTATTCGATAAAAACTAATGAACTCGCTACTACATATTTATGCGAGTCAAGATTTTCCTGATCGGCCGCAATCGAAACGAAATCGCAAAAACGATTTGGACATCAAAAGAAACAACAGCGGTCATCACGGTCGAATTTTAAATAAACACAAAATCAAAAATATCGCTCGTACGTGTGATAATCGCGATTAATCGTGACAATTTATGTGTAACTATGTGTTAGTATTATAATAAAAAATAAAAATAAAAATAAAGGATTTTTTGATGGGTCTGTGGTTATAATTTAAACAAAAAAAGAGGTCCACGAGGTTAAGAACCTATGCCATATAACAATAAACGATTATACATGTAATAAGGGCTAGGAAACCGATGCACTAAAAACCTACAGAAAAGGCATTCAAAAGTTATCAAATATGCTACAAAAAAATGCTCTTAAAACACGAAAATACTATTAAAAAATGTAAAAATTTAGTTTAATATTATTTCTACGTAAAAAATAAAATGTAAAACCGTTTTATTAAATTGCACCCGTTTATGATATTAATCAATTCACTCTTTACTCGATTTTCTCAGATTCACTCGTATATTCTCGAACACACCACGGAAATCACTTAATGCACGACTCTCTAAAATTAGACGGAAAAAAAAAAACGGCTTCCGTGAATTGTAGAAAATAGAATACAAGAAAAAATTACTGTTTCGGTCCGCGAATTAATTTATCAGCAAAAATGTGGAAGCCAACGTTGTAACGGCCACGCGCATTTCATTTGCCTCGTCGAGTTTAAACCGATATTGGAAATTGAGCAATTTTACTGCGGTAAATAACTGTTTCGCGCAAATTCGAAATTTCATTACTAATTTCGGAATATACATCTGTTATGCGATTCCAAAATTCTAAATGTCTAACGGTCTAAAAATGAATTGTATAGCGCATATTGTATACAATTTTTACTCCACGCCGCCCATTAGGGGGGGGGCTCAGAGTTTGGGAACTGCTGCACTATACAACACGAGGCCTGTTCAAAAAGTACCAGGACAAATTTTATTACGGCTAGTCTACCACACGATAACGTTTCAAATTGTAATGGCTTTGCGAGTTTTTATACCGTTTAAGTTTTTTCTACTCAAGTGTACACTAAGAATAAGTATAAAAATCGGCGGTGAAATATAGATACCGATCAGCTTTTAAAACTATCCAGTATCGAACCTGAATGATCGAAACTCGTAGTAGAAATCCAACACCGTCATGCCTTCTCGTTAATTCATTTATTTTTTAATTATTTATCGTACGAAATCTTTTCAAAAAGTACCAGGACAAATAAATTAATACGGCTAAAATGTACACGATAACGATTCAAATTGTGAATAGATGTATTCCCCGGGAATAACTCAATATTTTTAACAAAATCCCAAGTCGCTATATTATCTCGGTTTAATATTACACGTGGTTAAATCCAATCAGTTTTTTTCGTTCACCGTTTTCGACATGTCCGAAATTAACGAACAACGCGTGTGCATCATGTTTTGCTGGAAACTTGGTAAATATGATGAAATTGAAACGTACGAAAACGATTAAAACCGCTTTTGGCGATGATTCATTAAGTGATTCCGTGACTTTTGAGTATTTTAAACGTTTCGAGGACAGTCGGCGGCCAACTGAAGACGGTCCACGTACTGGAAGACCGTCGACGTCATCCACAAACGATTGTGTGGCGACTATTTGCGAGAAAAAAAAATGCGAAATGGCCGCCCATTAATCGTTCGTGAGTTAATAAAGCAAATCTCGATTGTGTCTTGTCGTGCAATTTTACAGGGAAATGTACAGATGAGAATAGTCGCCAAATTCGTTCCGCGATGTTTCACCGCGACAATGCACCGGCACATTTAGCGCTGACGATTCGTGGATTTTTTACTGATAAAAAAAATTGCTGTGGTCCCGCCGACTTTCCCTATTCTCCCGAACAGGTGTGATTTTTTTCTATTCCCAAAACAAAAATCTGCGCTTAAAGGACAACGGTTTCAATATTTAGAGGGAATTAAAGTGAACGCGGTGAGAGAACACATAGCATTAACTTTGGTACGGTTCCAAAGGACTTTTGAAAAATAGCAAGATTGCCGGGATCACTGCACATCGTCCGGAGGAGAGTATTTAGAAGGAGGTGTCTTTAAATAATGTGTAACTTCATTTGTCTAATTATTAAAAATAAAATCCTGGTACTTTTTGAACAGACCTCGTATGATTGAAGATTATTTGAATAGTTTGTAATGAAAAAATACATTTTTGAGCAATAAACCCGTGCAAGTTTAATTATGTTTTGTGCGGAAATTTAGTAGTGAAAATAATATTGGTTTGTTCATAAATTCGTGGCTTCGGAGATTGTTTTTACAGGGTCATTTTTACGATCATTGATATCTATTGACGATCGTCGGCCGTGGATATTCAATTCGAATACCATGCGATTTTGTTCCGAAATCCAAGCCAGAATTTCATGTCAACATAATGATTAATTTTCTCCCGTTAAATTTGAAATGACGACGAATCGACAGAAATTTAAAAGGAATTTTTCATCGAGATTGTAGTCTCGATTCCCGGGAGACATCCTCTGCCGACATACGGAGTGTTCAAGTGTAAAAATCAGTAATGATTATATATTACAACCGTAATATAGTGTTGTCGTCAGAACACGCTTTTTTTTTTTTTGTGTGCAAATCCGAGCATATGACCGCGAGTACGTACAATCATCTCACGGATTAAAGAAACGGTTCCGGAGGACTTTTGAAAAATGGCAAGACGGCCGGGATCGGCGCGTATCGTCCGGAGGAAAATAATTCGAAGGAGGTGTCTTCGAACACAAATGCGTTACTTCGTTTTTGTAATTATTGATAATAAAACGTCGGTTTCTTTTTTTTTTTTTTTTTTTTTTTTTGTACAAACCCCGTATAATGTTCTATGACTGGCTTATGTCGAGATTATGAATTTGTCGGATATATGTGTGTGTGCGCGTGTGGGGCTCGTTGTTAAAGTCACGAGTGACGTCTGACGTTTTGTACGTAACGAAAACACCGTTACGGTAAATAATATTATATAAATATATATATATATATATATATATATATCGGCTCGAATTCTAAAACCGCACAAAGTTTACTGTAGACTGCAAACCTCGTACTATTCGTACTCGTATGTATATATATATATATGTATGTATATATATATACGTATATTATGCCGAGTCGAACATGCGAAACACACGCGTTAATTAATACAACTATTATAATAATAACGCGTGTTTTATGTTCACCGCCGCCGCGTACCGTAACAATAGCTCGAGGATATTTCGAATATCAACGGCACCGATACGCGTACGCGCCCGGTATTTTGTATCGGCTGAATTTCAAACATTCGTATGCGTAAACATTCCGAACGATAAACCGAGCAAAAAAAAAAAAAATAAAAAAATATATATATATATATACATATATATACGTATGTATATACGAGGAGTGATCAAAAAAAAAAAAAAAAAACACCCGGATTTTGTTAATAATATCTATACCAATTGATATACCGAACCCCACCCCGCCGATTATGTTATTCGATTAAGAAACTTTCAACGACAATTCGAGAGTTGGTTTTGAAATCGATAAACGTGTATTTATTTTAATCTTTTCGTAACGGAAGCAACAGATGAACAACGCGTGTGCGTAAAATATTGTTTTAAATCGGGGAAAAGTTCTAGCGGAACATTTGTACTTTTGCAGCAAGCATTTGGAGATGATGTTCTGTCCGTCGGACAACGTGTTTTCAGTGGTTTGAACGGTTAAAGGATGGTTAAACATCCGTTAAGGACAACGAACGACCTGGTAGACCCTCGACCAGTAAAACAAATGAAACTGTTGCTCGTGTTCGGGAAATTATTTAAAATAATCGTCAATGCACTAGCAGAGAAGTTGCACAAGACGTCGGAATATCTTATGGTTCTTGCCAAGAAATATCCACCAAAGAATTGGGCATGAACCGAATCGCAGCCAAATTTGTCTCTCGGCTCTTAGCCGACTAACTAAAACAAAATCGAAAGACTATCACTCACGAAGTTTTTGAAAGAACAGAAACTGACGTGGACTTTTTAAAAAAAAAATATTATAACAGGTGACGCAACTTGGATTTACGGGTATGATGTCGAAATACCCTATTTTCCCTAATTTAAAACAAAATTTTACGCACACACGTTGTTCTTCTATTGCTTCCATTACGAAAATCGCCGCATGACTGAAACATGTTTTCGTAAAAATGACATAAAATTAAAAAAAAATATAGTTATCGATTTCAAACCAACGCTCAAATTTTCGTTAAAAGAATTTCGTTATCTTAATTGATATAAATATTATTAACACAGTCCGAGTAATTTTTGACCACACCTCGTATGTATTAATTTTTGAGTGATGTTTTATTTTTTCGCGTTTTGAATGATTAAAATAATGTAATTTTATATAATCATAAATAAAAATAAATCGTCCTCCAAGTACTGTATGTCGACGGCAGAATTTCAACAATACACACAATTTTTTTTGTCCAATAAACAAATTGCTACTGGTCGTGAGTATACGAACACGCAGGACGAAAACGAAAAATAAACCGACGATAATTCAGCGTGACAAGGGGAAAATACAACAAAATTATTGGCAGAGTAATAACACTACTCGGTGCAGACATTTGGCCAATACGAAATAACCGCTGAAAATAAACTTCTCGTGTTTGGAATGGAAATGTTTTAGGTTCGGTATAGTACATGATACCGCAATGATATCATTGAATTGAGAATAATAAATAACGAGGGACTAGAAATCACTATATCAGAAATTGAACGTATCCAGTAGCAATCGGATGTAAGCGACTAATAGAGAAGGCCGAATATGCGTCTGGAAAGAAACTTGACCGGGGAAATAGCTACTCGGAGTACCCGGAATATAATGGGACGACTCGGTAAAAGAAAATATGTAGAATAGATTAAAGGAGTATTAGATCGAGAGAACATCATAAGGAGATGGCTGAAGGTCTGGATGCATAACGTGGTGGTCCTAGACGCCACTTTTTTGTCCCGAACCGACGAAGAGGAAATATATTGCATATTATTGATAACTCGAGAAACGCCAGAATATTTCGAAACTTTCTCCGCGTCAAAGAAGTGCAAATATTAGTACTAATACCCATTGAAATCCGATGGTCTATGAGATTATGTTTAACCGAACAAAAAATTGCTTTAAAAAAAAATCCATACATAGCGTATCTAAGCCATAAAATCTATCGACGTCAAGAGGTTTTACCACGGTTTGAGATATTTTTGTGCACGTAGATAACAATTATCAACGTGTACAGAAGTTACAGTACGAAGTTCATGACATCGGATTACGAATCAACGAATCAAAGACTAAATATATGGTAATAGCGAGACGAGAAAATCATGGAGAATATATAGAAGTTGAGAATGTTAAGTTTGAAAGGGTACATAGTTTTAAATATCTGGGCGTTACGATAAATAGCTAAAATAATAATCACGAAGTAATTAATATAAGAACTACTGCAGCGAACAAATGCTATTATGGGTTAACGAGCATATTTAAATCGAAACAAGTATCAATTAAATCAAAAATTACAAAGTAATTATCAGACCAGTTCTACTATATGCTTGTGAAACACGGCCAACGACCAAAAGAGATGAAGACAAAATAGCGATCTTTGAAAGACCAATATTAAGAAGAATATACGGGCCAAAACGAAATAATATCACACAACAATATGAAAGTAGAAGCAACATAGAATTACAACAACTATATAAAGAACCGAACGTCTAGTAACAGTGCTACAATATAGAAGAATCGGATGGGCCGGCCACGTATGGAGGTCAAATAGCCTAATGATAGCGGTATTAAAACGGAAACCCCTCGGGAAAAGACCACCAGGCAGACCAAAACAAAGATGGATAGACAAAGAAAAAAAGACTTTGGAAGAATTTTGAATACAAGATATGAAAGTAGTAGCTCAGGATAGAGACAGGTGGAAGCAAATTTGTGTTGCGGTTATGGGCCTCAATGGCCTTTAAAAACCGGAGAACAAGAAAAAGATAACAGTTATAAGGACACGGGGTTTTAGATGGTATTTTCATATCGGATCGCGATCAAATCCATAAAAGGGACTGAGCACGTATCGCAATCAAGACGGAAACCGCGGCATTGTGTCGGTGATGTCGCTAAAGCCATCCCGTGATCTCGCGGACGATCACAACAGCAAATCGAATAAGCACGACGCGCATGCGTTTAAATTTGAATTTAATTTAAAACGTATAGGGTTAATAAATTTCTGAATGCCTAAATATGCCGGCCGACCCGTGTAAGTACGACGGTACATCGGTGCAGTATCCCAAAATTGACCTTCACTTGGCATAAGTGTATAGAGTTGCGACGCGCCGTTATTCAATACCCGAGGAGCCGTATAGATTTTCCGTTTTGTTTTGGTCATCAACTATTTAAATTTAATTACGAACGAAAATTGGAAATCGTCCAACAGCGGATATCGCGAATAAAGTAGTTTCTGTTACGACCATTGATTGATTGCGTGCAGGGCAATACGAACCAGGGGCGTGTACGACGAGTGAGGGGCGGAATAGGGATGGTGATAGGGTATCCTATCCCTCAGGCGCTCTTTTTTTCTCTTTTTTTTTTTTTTTTTTACTCTCAGATATTGTACATGCAGGAAATTCTCGTATATACACACACACACACAGGCGTGACAGGGCAGGCAGCTGCTTGGCGCAGGGTTTTGCCATTGCGGTATTTTCGTATTTTTTTTATACAGATATTAATATAAAACAAAAAACGACGTTCTTGGTTAACGATAATAAAATATCGTGTGCAGAGGATTCGCGGCTTCGAGACAGAGTCGTCCACGACCACATTAACCGTGGTTCAAGACCGTAGTCTCATCCCGGTAGATAGACGTATGGAATTGCGAAGAAAAACTTTTTAATGACTTGGTTTTCGTTATTCGTTATTTGTACACATAGACGTTATTTAAATCAGTTTATGACAATTGTAGTTTGTTTCAATGTCCCCGATTTCAGTTTCGAATAAAATAAACGATTTCATTCGTGTAATTAGCGTTTTATATGACTTGACATTTGTTTATGGTGTTTCGTGAATTTTACGCGTTCGCGTATTTACACACAAACAACTACAGGGGCTAATATTTTAATATTACGAGAAAAAAAAAAAAAGTCACAAATAATATGTAGGTATTATTTACCTTAAATATAATAATATTATTAATAGTATTATTAATAATAATTAATGGTATTATATAATTATTTTAATTTACAAGAACCTCCTGAAACCTATTTGGACTTATGGCATACAGCTTTGGGGCTTAGCTAAAAAATCCGATATCAATAAAATCCAAGTGTTCCAGAACCTAGCTATTCGTCGACTCTCCAATGCACCGCCGTGCGTATCAAACCAAACATTTCATAACGATTTCCACACGAAAACCGTCATTGAAGAAGCACAATTCTTTCCGTATGCCACTTCTATCCCACCAAAATCCACTTATTAAAAACCACTCCTCTCTAACTCTCCCAGGAAATCCTAGGCGCGGGCTAAAAAGGAAATGGTGTCGTGACCTCATACAAGCTCCAATTTAAAATATTGAATTCCAATCAGTAACAATCAAAAAAAAAAAAAAACAAAAAATATAACTAATATAAATAATTCATATTAAGTGTTGCCAGTGGGCGGCTTCTTATTCAATTGTTCACGTTCTGTCTTCTCTTAGCACATAAGCTTATTTGTATAGATTGTTTTTTAATTTCTAATTAATTAAAAAAAAGGTATTAATACTAGGTGTGTAGTTAATTTTAGTGTGTGAAAACTGAAATGTTACGGTTTTTCCAAACCGGCCGCGGTTGAGATTTCAAAACGCCTTATGTGCGTATCATATTAACAATCCTTTTTTTTTTACAATTTTTTATTATCTACGGGAGATACGAAAGCGTCCGGGTACGCGCAGTACAGCCGTGGCTATGCCAACAATCGTGCCCGAAAATGTTTAATCTAACGGCCAATCGCACAAATATTGTCCCCGCGCGTTCCTCGACTAGGACACGGTGGGCCTTCCGGCCTCGTTCTAACGGTCTTCCGACGGGAGACAATCCGTCCGCCGGGTCGCTTTTACGGCACCGTACCGGGGTAATATGCGTTTGCGGGCGTCTATTTGCGCCCCGCCGAATATGCCGAATCGGACGAATATAACGTTTAAACGGTATCCGTTAAAATATATAACACGCATAGCCGGCAAAGCGTTCCGCGGAAACCGTTTGTCGTTTTCGTATACGCAAATACGCGCGTGGCAGCGATCTCGAACACGCGTATATCGGTCCGAAGATGTGACCTATTTCCGAGAGGAATTATCGATTGGATATTACGCGGAACGCGTGATTTAAATGCGTTTTAATCAATGCCGTTAAAACAAGTACCCGTTTATCCGTAAACCTATTCCGCCGCAAACATCCGGCGTCCGACACCCCACCCCCCCCCCCCCCGGCATTGTGCGCGTCGCATTAACTCACCGCGAGTCTGTAATCCGCGTGTTCGACAATTGTCGGGTTGATTATTTTTTTCTTTTTTTTGCTATAAAACCTTTTTCTACCAGATCTATAACGCACACTCCTACTCTGATAGCGTAGCGCGGCTACCTGGCAACACTAATGGCTTTCCGTTTGATAAGGCTTGTAGATAATTTGCCTTCGGTACGAGTTTGGACTCCGTAGAGTCACCTCGGGTCGGTCTGTAGCAATTATTTTCGTAAACCAGAAAAAATTTTTAGTACGTTCTGAAAACGGGTGGCGACGGAATGCCGAGCGACGGCGTGCCATCCGAATTTGTTTCGGGCTTGGGCGCAGTGCGCATGGAAACTTGGCTAAACCACCGAGCAGTGAGCTTTCGAATGCCCGGGTTATCAGGTGGTCACAGGCATACTCAGTAGGCAGAGGGTTTAACGAAGGTCTCCATTTTGTAGTGGAAGTCCTTCGAATGCAAAAAATGACAATGCGCCTTGTTACGCGGCCGTTTTACTTAATCGGTTATTGGCAATTGAAACTATTCCCGTGGCTCGTCTACGCCCTTATTCGCCCGACATGAGCCCTTGTGACTTGTTTGTCATTCCGCGATGAAAAATCCATCTCGACGTTTTAAGACACCGGGAAATATTCAAACGTCCGTTTGACCGACGAACTGATACCTATGGCCAGTGTCCCAGTTCCAGAACCGTTACGAACAATGGCAAACATCGCCACCGTCGCTGTGTAAATCCCGAGGCAATTACTTTGAAGGAAATAATATAAAATAGTAATTTTAATTCAATAATAAAAAAAAAAATCAGGCTCACTACTTTATACTATACGCACCTCGTATACGGTTTTCGGCGGGCGATTTTGTCTAGTTGGTACTTTAGCAAGGACATTTTACGATATAACTATTAGTCTATTTTGACACGGCAGGAAAAACTATCAAAAAATGACGGGAAAACGGCAAAACACGATTGCGTCAAACTCGAGTTTTATTATTAATTTTTTTTTTATATATATATGTATATTGATTTCCGGGTTACCGTGACAACGGTGAAAAAACACGGTTTAAAATACTGTTTCGCTCATAATCGTATTTCGTTTGCAATTTATCGTTGCATACAGATATAAATTAAATTCCCATCCAAATACTGCATTCCCAACTTGCCACCTACAATGATGCGAAACGTGTACGCCTTTTTTTTTCTGTTTTTTGTTAATTCTACGACCGGCACGGGATACGGACATATTTTTGAGAGAAAAAAAAAAAAAAAGCATTTGTCGTCGCGTACAATCAGCGTCACGGATAACAGATAAAGTAAAATTCGTCTGGTTCAGTGTTTTCCAACCGCGGTTGGTCCGCGGTCCCATAGATTTCTTCTTCGATTTCTATTAGAAATTAATTATTATTATTTTTTTTTTAAATAACGAAAAAATTACGACTTATTGAGGAACCGTATACGGTTATCTGTTGCTGCCGATAAGTATTTTCCACTTTTATAAGTGTCTAGGCATCAGAGTGATAAATTAAAGTATAATTATATATTAGTGAAGTAAAGTCGTAAAATGTAAAGTAAAATAATAAAAGTTAACATTTTTCGATAAATTTTGTGTATTCTTGTTAATGAGCAAAAAAAAAAAAAAAAACGGTATTTCTAGTTTTGGTGAAATTTAGGTGGTCCGCGGTGGTAAAAAGTTGTTGGGAAACACCGGTCTAGATAAAGCTTAAAGATAACCGTGTACGGAAATCGTCCGGGTACGCCGTACCCGGATGCGGATTAAGATATCTAAAATCGGATAATAGATACGCGATATTTATTATCTCAAGTCTGGTCGAACATTAGCGTTTTGTCAATAATGGAGCCCGAGTACGAAAACACAATTTTTTTTTCCCCTATAATACCGTCCGTTAGTCAGACAGAGACGGCAATTTTTACTGCTGCCTTCCTATTAAAACATATCAGAAATTATTAAAACAAAACGCGTATTGTGTAAACTCGTCGTGATCCGATTGAATTACAAATAATCGTTTATTGTATTAGTTTAATCGGGCAATATTAATATTAATCGTCGTCTTTTCCCAACTATACATATTTGCATTTTGTAAAAATGTTTATTTCAAATGACGCTTGTTGAATTTTACAACACTCAGAGATATAAAAAAAAGATGATTTTTTTTTTTTCAAAAATCGTTTACCGAGATAGATTTGGTTTTAGCCGAGTGCCGGACAACTGGCGCTTTATGCGTTTTAATACGATTGAAATTGAAATGTAAAAAGTAAAATTAATATTTTTTTTTTTTTTTTGGCACCACGCTCCCCCATAGTTTGTTCGTAATACAGTACGGGCCCTATACAGATACTCTCATCGTCACCCGGCGTCTTCTTCATAATAATAATTACTAATAAGATAAATCAACTAAAAAACTACCCGTTTTTTGTTTTTTTTTTTTTTTACCACCGCCTCCGCCGTTGGACCGTCGACGCGTATAGTTTCGGCGACCCTTCGCGTAATTATTATATCGGCAGTAAAGCCGCTCGATGTACTACTAAACAGTATAATGTAATATAACGATCGTCGGTTTTTTTTTTTTTTTTTTTCTACTACTACTACTGCATATTATCCTTTTTATATTTCTTTCCGTCTTTTTTTTTTTATTTATTTATCTCAGGAGTATTTATTAAGTCTCATCGTCCCATCATCTGTATTATACCCACTAATATATACATTATTATTTTCTCTTTTCTCATTTTATTTATTTATTTTTTCATAAATAATTTCCAAGTGCCTTTTATTACTTATATTATATAAATAGGTATATATATTTACCTACCCCCCCGCCCATCATAACTCTATTTCCCCTTATTTATTTTGTACACAATCTATGCATAACATTTTTTTTTTTTTTTTTCTATAATCATATAAGCCAAGTATATAATAATTAATTCTTTGCAGTTCGAGTGGAGGTTTTTTTTTTTTTTTTTTTACTCTTACAGTCCTTTATGTCTCCCTTTTCATATAACATCAAACGTTTATAAAAAAATATACATATACATATATATATATATATTTTAAATAGCTCGGAAACTATTTCTTATTAATATTATATATTAATGCGTAAAATAAAAAAAATAAATATATAATATATACGATATACTTTGAACTGATATTAATTTCGAAAACTAAATTTATGCGCTCGGATAAAAAAATATACACGAAAGAAAAATAAACCGTCGACGACATTAGAATAATATTCGAAAATATAGGTTTTTTTTTTTTATTAGATATCTTTATGTTTTTTTTTTTATAAATTTCATTAAAAAATAATTCTGTGTACGACCGTTATTATTAATTGTACGTACGGTATTTTTTTTTTTTTTTCCGTTTATTTATATGATCTAATTGACCGGTTATGTTCACTGCCAATGTACAGTAATTTTTCATTCCGAAATTAATTTTTTCATCAATTAATTCATATAGGGGAAACGTTTTTTTTTTTTTTTTACAGAAATCATTTAACAAATATTGTACTCGAGTTACGGTTAACATACTTAAAGGCTAATAATATTTAACGGAAAAAAGTAACCCCGTATTTATTTTTTTATTTATTTATACTTGTTATTATATTACATATTTAATTTATTTCACTTCAAAAATGTATACTGTACGAATAAAATATACATTAAAAACCGTATAATATTATTTATATTTTACAGCCGACAGAAAAATGTAAAAAAAATGTTTACAGATATATATATATATATATATATATACGTCTTCTTGTATACACTGGGACAAACTTTTTTTCAGCTGCCAGATCTAAAGTATTAATTTCAAAACTTAAACAGACAATGGCGGTAAATTAACAAATTTCCCACCGACGACAACTTTCGCAATTATTCATTTTTAAGGCATTTTTTCCGTCTTCCAAATTCGTTTGGACGTTATTTTTTTAGAATATTCAAAACGCAGTGCGGACGAAATATATTACGGTTTGTCTTCGTTACGATATTATATTAACGTGTATATATAGGTACGTCAAAACTAGGATTCCCCCTTCCAACTCATATATTCTAAAAAAAAATTAAAAAACAAACTATATCCGACTATATTATTATAATTGTATTACGCGCTTGGTACGGTGTTATAAAACTTCGAAAATATTAACGAATTTTTTTCATTATACGGTTCGATTATGCTACTCCACTGGCGTAATAGAATAGTGAAACAATTTTTTTTTTTTTTTTTTTAAAGAAAGGCAATTTTTTGTCGTTGGCAAAATAATAATTTTTACATTACGAACGCAATATTGTTTTCGAAAAAACGATAATTTTCGATTCTTTACGAGGAAGCGTGAGATGTTAGGCAAAAATAAAAAAAAACACCTTTCCGATTGGTAAAAATACATTTAAATTCTTTCCGCCGTGCCTTTAAACGAGCGGATTTTTAATGTATTTGTGGAAAAAACCAGGTTCTCGGGTTCTCGGCTGAATTAAAAAACAAAAAACCAGACGACGATAAATGATTGGTTTTTATATTTTTGTCGATTTATATGTTTACCATTACTAGAGGGGAGAAAAAGACGAAGACCAATGCCTTACCGGATTACCGAGCTCCGCTCAGAATCGTTTCTCTGTTTTGTTACAATGATTTGTCGGGGTTTTTTTTTTTTTGTCAGTATGTACACACTAAATTATTCCATACGTCATCGTATGAAATTGTCCAATATTCTCACTTTCAACCATACCCCCCCCCCCACGGGGGCCAAGTGATTTCCGTGATTTCAATGTAACAACATGTGTGAAATATGTGATTTTCTACCGGTGGATATTAATGGTTAATCGTGAGATCAATAATTTTCACAATAAATAACGCGAACGGTTTGATGCGGTTGTAGACTCGACAGACTCGTTTCGATATTGATTTAAGGCAATAATATTATAGTTAGTCGTATCGGGTAAAATAAAAAATAATTGTCTATTATATATATATAAATAAAAAGATTATTATTATTATTAATTTTTAAAAAAAAAATAGCCAAACGGCGTGTACTCGTTAAAAATCGTATAACGTAATACCGGTAGTGTCGAAAACCGGTGCCGGATAATCGCACCGGACCGAAATGTTTTCGCACGGAAATGTTTTCAGCGTTCGACGCGTCCGTACGACTGTAGTTGTACGTGTTTTTTTTTTCATTTCTACGGTGCGGTCTTAATGAAAATAATATATATATATATATATATATATATATTTTTAATTGTTCCTTCGGGACTTTGTAAACTCCGATGCGTATTTAAACATTTCGAGGTCAAGTATTATTATTATTATTATTACGCGATCAAACGCGCGTTGAAATGTTTCCGAGACAAGAGTTTCGAACATTTCCTTGGAGGTTAACCCGCCCGGGCGATGAATAATTTCATTATATTTTACGCGCCGAGACAATGGAAAAGTTCTGTACCGCGCGCGCGGTATAAAATAAATCTTAAACCCATAATATCGCGCGGGCCGTCCGCGGTGTGATTTTATTTACGCTTTACAATAAATAACTCTCTGTAAAAGCGGATTCAAACGAGACTTACACGTTATATTCGCCGGTGATTTGATTATTTAAACTCGGCCCGTAATACTGCGGCCGCGGGTTCGCGCCGACGTATTATTATTAGTTTTTTTTTTCTCGCTCGAAAATGTCATTTTCTCCGCCTTCGTGGTTTCGCTCCGGACGAAAACTCCGGACGGAGGTTGAACAAAAAAAAAAAAAAATAATAAAAATAGCCCGTCGCGCGTAGTAATATAGCGGATAAATTCGACAAAACGAAGGTTATCGACGAGGTTCGCGACGTGATATTATCCAAACGTAAAAACCAAGTGTTTAATTTTCGATGTTTCTCTACGGTTGATTGTAAGGCATTCCGTGCCACACGGTTTAAGCCCGACCAGCTATAGAGAAAAAAAAAACGTAAAAAACAACCCACCCTGCCGCCCTATAACGTGGCTTACGAAATTAAATCCAGAGTTGTCACGTGACATATTACACAATAAGATTTTTTTTTTTTTGCATTATGTAAACATTCTACAATCTATATAATTATTTGTACAATAATTACGTTTGATAAATAAAAAAAAAAAAAATGAATATAAATTGACGGTGAATATTAAGGTTTAATATTTTCTTTTAAGTCTTCGTCGAGGGTTATCGGGTAGTGTTTTAGATCAGTGGTCTTCAACGTTTTTGGACTCGCGACCCACTTTTTTAGGCACACATTTTTCGCGACCCACGTAAGCTATGTAAAAAAGCTAAAATTGCTAAAATGCATTGCAGTACAATTATTAAAACTGAATGAATAAAAATAACATTTTAATAGGTAGAATATTCAATTATTATTAATTGAAAATATATAGAATTCATATGAAAATATGATACGAAAATTTTAATGTGAACTTTGTCCACAGTTTAATAATTAAAAAATTACTTTTTTACCTTATATAATTTTATAAATTTAATTTTTATTTTAAAAAGAAGACTTATCGCGATCCAATTTTAAAACTTACGCGACCCAAAAAATGGGTCGCGACCCACCGGTTGAAAACCGCTGTTTTAGATGATAATTTTTTGATAAGTGGATGAGTGTATGATTGGAGTTTGTTATGAAATCCGGTGTAGTATGTTTTTGGAGATTTGATTTAGGGTTTGGATTTTTAAGTCTTAACACAATAAGATAAGCGCGACTATAAGCCAGTCGTACGGAACCATTTTTTTTATTTTTATTTTTTTGGATGGTATCGGGGCAATCCTTTACCCGTAGGCGCGTCGTTTATTTATGGAAAACATTTTTAGCACATACTGGGTTTTTAGTTCTACTTATTACAATTTAATTCAATAATATTTTTTATACACGGGAATTTCTTTAATTATGACTATGGCTACTTGGCTACAATGCCTACCTTACTGCTAGTTTATACACGTTTATACAACTGGGTTCCGAGCACCTCTCCGTCGATGGCGCTCTTCCTCGTCTCTCGTCGTCAGAACCTCCTTGATGAAATGAGTTGTGCTCTCCCAGACCGTCCTGTTCTTTACCGTCTCTTTCACCGCCGTTTCCGGGGTGAAGGCCCTGCCCGTTTTCGCCTCCAGCTCCCTCCGTTGCCTCCACCGGCGACCGCAGTGGAAGAAGGCGTGGTCGGCGTCGTCCTCGGTAGGACCCGATAGGAATTGGGCGATGTGGAAGTCCACGTTTCCGAACCTTCTGGACACCCAGGGTGCCGCCTCCGGGATAGTCGTGCGGAACCTAATAAAACCGTACCGTTATTATATTTAATATCGGAATAAGATAATATAATCGCAGACTTTCGCGTGACACGATAGTAAAACGAAAAAAAAAAAAAAAATACACCGCTACGAGTGCCTAGGCACTCGTATTATGTACGAGCCGGATTCATTTCGGTGGCCATAGCTCATCGGACAGCCCCGTACAATCTTTTATCGCTGTTTGAACCGATAACTGTGCGTGTTCTGTGTCTAAAAGTCAGAATGTGTTATAGAAATTTATAACGCTGCCACTAATGAAATATAGAGTTTTTGCAAAAAATTACAAACTATTTCCACAAAATGACGAAACCCCAGCGAATCGCTATAATTAATGGAATGAGATAAAGTACCTAAATAATATGGATCGATTATTGTTAGGAGCTCGCCGGGGAGAAAACATTAAAAAAAAAAATTCCGATTTCGATCGTTACGTTTACCTTAAATAACAGTAATAATAGTTAATAGTTTATTTCGTTATATTATATAAGATATTAACGAAAAGTGAAAAATTATTTACGTTATCTAATACTGAGCACCTTTTGAAAAACTCCGCCAAGATACGCATAAAAAACCTATACCTGTAATTTGCCATTGTTGAAATCATTGTAAAAACAAAAATTTATCGAAACAATGAAAATTTAATAAAAAAAATGACTCCTAACATAAATCCTAACCAAATTTAGAGACCCCCTAAATATTGTTCAATTGTGTTGACATTTTTTTTAGGAATGCAAATAAGGTGGTCTAGTAACGAGACAAAACTCGTAAAGAACCTTGTTTTTAGCTTTTAAAAAAAAAAAAAAAAAAAAAAAAAAAAAAAAAAAAAAAAAAAAAAAAAACACCGGACCACCACCATCTACTTGTACGCCTCACAAATCGGTTCCATTGATTTAATTCTGCACCCGTGTTTATCGAGTGGTAACATAAACGGTATTATAATACGAATAGCACGTATTTTGTGTGTGTGTCACTCGAGCTTTATAATATTATATTTTTATGTAAAAACGTACGAAAAATCGCTGATCCCGATATATAAGTGTACCTACTCTAAACCGGTGTTTCTTAACAATAAAACAATTTATGTAAAAAAATATATACTCTTATTTGTGTACTGAACAAACGTATTCGTTATCGATTGGTATGTAAAATAATACGCAAAAGAACTACGCGTTTACAATTGTAGAATTAAAAATATCGTTTCCCTTCACTATATTTAGCAGTTTTTATAAACGACGAGTACACAAACGGGAAATTTTGGATTTTGAGAACTGACAATTTTTTTTTTAACATATAATTTACTTTATATGAAATAATTTCCGAAATCGGTAGTCACGATGTTCTTTTTACAGCCGTTCAAAAATGTTCGACGCGTATTATTCCGATACGTAATATATTCCAACATAAATACGTAAAATAATTGTTTTAACTTACCAGCGTACGTCATGATTAATTTTGAAAAATAATATCACATTTTTTTTTATAATTTCATCGTTACGTTACACAGTATAAAACATGCTCAATATGAAATCGACAAAAATAGTCCTACGTGTTGCACTAAAGCTTTGCTTAGAATCGTTTTATTGAAATAAGCAATTTATCATTTTTTTTTTTCTAATTCAATACATTCACCGAGAGTAACCTATCCAACGAACGGAGTGCCTTCGAAACCCGCCGTGCGAATTGCGCCATTTTTTCTAAGTAGATATTGTCAAAGAATCGTAGAATTATAGAGATAATAAACGACATAGCAAGTCAATCAACAAATCGTTTTTATTTGAAAACCGTTAATCCGGAATATTGTCGTTTCCAGACTGGCCCCTGTCTACATAATAGTCAACGTACATTGACTTGCTAGGAAAAATATTTAGGGAGACTATTCGTTCCGTGTGCGAGACGACGTAGACACGGGAGAGAGTTGAGAATCAGAAAAAAATAATAGAAGGGAAACTGAATCGGAGGTACGGTATGAATAGTTATAAAACAGTACATGAAATAAATAAAAGACGACTACGCCGCGGTGAACAATCCGTCGCGATCGATAGTCGAAAACGTTTCAAAATTACTCCGATTAATCGAAAAATCGTCATCTCGACGACGTCGTGTAATTTGAACCGTTCGGGAAAATTTTTTTTTTTTATAACAACATACGTTCCTATATTCATTGATTCAGTATCAACGCATCGAAAACAATGGATTATTTTAAGACAAACGACCGACAATCGCTGCGGAATCGCAGGGAGGTCGCAGTCGTCAAAGAGCCGTAGACGGCGACAAGAAGAACTTACTATAAAAAGACGGTTTCGATTTTTTTATTCGGAAAATAATCGGCTCCTCTTAAACGTAGTGTTTTTTTTTTTTTATATAATTACTATTGATACGCGGTACTGTTCGCGGTGACTACGGTAATTTATTGCAATTCAAACGATTCGCCCTTTTTGTTCCATTTTAATAGTGTGACCGATACCGTCGCGAACGTCATCCCTAGTGTGCCGTAATTACAATTTTAATACGAATAATAATTATTACCCTCAATTCCGGTGTATAATCGTATATTCGTTACAGCCCCCCGGGTACACTGCTCGGAGGCCGTTAATTTCGATTATCAGTCAAAAAAAAAAAAAATTCTATTGCATATTACGAATATTATTGGTTTTACTTACGACGCGTGCCTTCTTTCATTTTTTTTTTTTTTTTTTTTTTTATTTATTCCATTATTTATCTGTCGGCGAACAAGTCGATTTCGATCTGCGGATGATCCGCTCCGATTTGAAAATATCATATTAGCACGTTGGTTCGTCAAAAAAGATTACTGCACCCCCATATCGGGAGAAAATCGAAAGAAAAAAAAAAAAAAAAAAAGAAAAAACCAATCGGAAAAACGAGAATATTTTTCGCGACGTCACGTCGCCGACTCGATAAGAAATATTCGTAGAGAAATATATTCAACGTGTCCCGACGTAAACGGACGTTCTTCCTACGATTTATGCGAACGTTCGACACGAAATTTATCGTAATAAGTATTGTTTTTACACCCACCGGTGTTGTCGACCAGGACGAAAAAAATTAAGCGTATAATTTCGCCAAATTTCTGCGTCCAACGATGTTGGCGAAACAAAAAAAAAAAAAAAAACCACGGGGTCTCGCCTCCCATGTCCAACATAAAATTCCTCTGGAACATTACGAAATGAGATCGACCGCGAGAGCGTGTAAAACCAACATCGCCTGCGTAAACTATTTCGTTTAGACGGCGTAACGTGGAATTTCGATTTGATCAAAAAAAAAACAAAAAAAGAAAGAAAGAAGAGAAAAAAAAACACCGGCCATTAACATACCGATTACGCGGTACAGTATAGTAACGGAATATTATTAAGATACATTAAGAGGCGAGTTGCGGGAGGCGAACGCCACCCCCGGCCGCGGCTTTGCGAATCATTATGCATTTTTCAACCCCCGTGAGTTTCCGCCAAGTGCCGCTTATAGGATTATATTATATAATATATTATGTATAGATATACCCGGAGGCACGACGGGTATTAATTATTGCGGAATAGATTCGGAAACAATAGAGCGGCGAGGTTTTCGAAGATAAATCGAGTGAGGAAATAATAATAAAAATAAAAAAATAAAAATATTGTATATAGGTAAAAAAAAAAAAAACCTACAAAAGTAGGCGGTGTTTTGCACTCGGACGGTCAACGAGACAATGACGAGAGCGACACCGGCCGTTTTGCGGGAAAACGGCGGCGGGACGGGGGAAAGGTTAATAAATGTCTCGGAGTTTTTAATAAAAAAAAAAAAAAAAAATAAAAAAAATAAAGGGGAAAAAAAAACGAGTGCGATACGTGCTCGGACGCGGTACGAGTATATGGGTAGTGGGCACGTATAGGACGTGAGACTTAAGGCACAAAAAAAAAAAAAAAAAAAAACCGGATATAATCTAACAATTTAAAAGGACGAAACAAAATGTATAATAATATGACGAAAAAACGCCGGATAACGGAAATGGGTCGTCGGCTGTTATACAGGGCGTGTGTGTAAAAACGTGCGGCCAAAACCTAACCCAACCTAACAAAATGTCGGCAATATATTTGTCTAAAATCAATTTAAACATAATAAATTCGCATGAGTTTAAAAATACAAAAGTGCAATATAGTTTTGATTTGATTATTTTCTTTTTTTTTTTTTATTACAGATGACTTGAGTGTTTTTCATTCGATTTTAATAGTAACAAATTTACGAGTGATAAAAAGATTGGCCATGCCCTAAGAAAACTAGTCGTTTTTTTTTCTCTTAAATACCGTAATAATACGGTTTTACTGTGTTATAGCTTTTGGAACCACTTCCTTTGAAAAAAAATTCGTTGGCAGACCTTGTGCATCGCGTACAATTTCGCACAACTCGCTAAAATATTATACCGATCGTCAGTTTTTTTAATTTTTATTTACTTTATTAACATAGACCGACCAGACAGACAATATGATTTTGTTAATTCGTACGTTCTAATTTTGTATATTAACTGTCAGACTGTAAGTGATGTAAGGTACGATGTCGACAAATCAGCAATCGTATCATTGAATAACTAAGCAATTGTTTTTTTTTTTTCATTTTTGTTTGGTATTTATGTGCGGCCAAAACCTAACCCAACCTAACAAAATGTCGGCAATATATTTGTCTAAAACCATTTTACAATTAAAACATTAGCATGAGTTTAAAAATACAAAAGACCCATATAGTTTTGGTTTGGTTTTTTTTTTTTTTTTTTTTTTTATATGAGATGACTTGAGTATTTTTCATTCGATTTTAATGGTAACAAATATACGAGTGATAAAAAGATAGGTCATGCCTTAAGATAACTCGACGTTTTTTTCCCCCCTTAAATACGGTAATAATACCGAGTTATTGTGTTATTGCTTTTGGAATTCCTCCATCGAAAAGAAATTCGTTGGCGGACCTTGTGCATCGCGTACAATTTCGCACAACTCGCTAAAATATTATACCGATCGTCAATTTTTTAAATTGTTATTTACTTTATTAACATAGACCGACCTGACAGACAATATGATTTTGTTAATTCGTACGTTATAATTTTGTATATTAACTGTCAGACTGTAAGTGATGTAAGGTACGATGTCGACAAATCAGCAATCGTATCGTTGAGTAACTAAGCAATTTTTTTTAAGTCGTTTTTAGTTCGAAATGCCGTATATATATAAAAAAAAAAAAAAAAAAATTTCACACCAGATCACCGCAATAATAATTACACTATACGTATATTGTATTAAGCTATACATCCGCGATAATTCTATATAAATAAAAATTAATCGCTATTCCTAGGTAAACGCATAGATTGTGAACGGCTGGACCTATTTGGAAAAGTTACCCTGAAAATTGGAAAACACGAGGAAAAAACTAAAAGTTCATTTATCCGTGGGATGACTGTACGTACTCGCGATTATTTGCTCGGATTTACTAAAAAAAAGTGTTTTCTGACGGCAACACAATAATACGGTTGTAATATATAATCATTACTACTTTGTACACTTGAACACTCCGTATGCATGTTCGCGTATATCGGCAGAGGATGTCTCCCGGGAATCCAAAAAGTCCACTACGGAAATCGAGACTACAATCTCGATGAACAAATCCTTTTCAATTTCTGTCGATTCGTCGTCATTTCAAATTTAACGGGAGAAAATTAATCATTAGGTTGACATGAAATTCTGACTTGGATTTCGGAACAAAACCGCACGGTACTCGAATTGAATATCCACGGCCGACGATCATCAATAGATATCAATGATCGTAAAAATGACCCGAAACGACAAGTTTATGAACAAACCAACATTATTTTCACGACTAAATTTTCGCACGTAACGTAATTAAATTTTCACGGGTTTATTGCTCAAAAATGTATTTTTTTTTCATTAAAAACTATTCAAAAATATCTTCAATCATACGAGGTCTGTTCAAAAAGTACCAGGATTTTATTTTTAATAATTACACAAATGAAGTTACACATTATTTAAAGACACCTCCTTCGAAATACTCTCCTCCGGACGATGTGCAGTGATCCCGGCAAACTTGGCATTTTTCAAAAATCCTTTGGAACCGTTCCAAAGTTAATGCTATGTGTTCTCTCGCCGCGATCGCTTTAATTCCCTCTACATCATGAAACCGTTGTTTTGAAGCGCAGATTTTTGTTTTGGGAATAGAAAAAAGTTACACCTGATCGGGAGAATGGGGAAAGTCCGCGGGACCACAGCAATTTTTTTCATCAGCAAAAAATCCACGAATCGACAGCGCTAAATATGCCGGTGCATTGTCGCGGTGAACCATCGCGGAACGAATTTGGCGACTCTTCTCATCTGTACATTTCCCTGTAAAATTGCACGACAAGTCTCAATTGAGATTCGCTTTGTTAACGGTTAATCGGCGGCCATTTCGCATTTTTTTTTCTCGCAAATATTCGCCACACCATCGTTCCTGGATGACGTCGACGGTCTTCCAGCACGTGGATCGTATTCAACTGTCCTAGAAACGTTTTAAACACTCGAAAGTCACGGAACCACATAATGAATCATCGCCAAAAGCGGTTTTAATCGTTTTCGTACGTTTCAATTTCATCATATTTACCAAGTTTCCAGCAAAACATGATGCACACGCGTTGTTCGTTAATTTCGGACATGACGAAAACGGCGAACGAAAAAAAACTGATTGGATTTAACCTCGTGTAATATAAAACCGAGGTAAGATAGCGACTTGGGATTTTTTTAAAAATATTCAGTAATTCCCGGGGTATACATCTATTCACAATTTGAAACGTTATCGTGTGCAGTTTAGCCGTAATAACATTTGTCCTGGTACTTTATGAACAGACCTCGTTCGATAAATAAAAGAAATAATGAATTAACGGGAAGGCATGACGGTGTTGGATTTCTGCTACGAGTTTCGATCGTTCAGGCTCGATACCGGATAGTTTTAAAAGCGGAACGGAATCTATATTTTTTCCACCGATTTCTATATTTATTCTTAGTGTATACTAGAGTAGAAAAAACTTTATACGGTATAAAAACTTGCAAAGCCATATTTGACGATAGTGTCGCTGACTCCCGACACGAGTGTCAAGGCCACAGGTTAGTTAACCTAACCTCTAATATATAATGCAATAAATTCGGATTATGACGAACGTCGCTATCTCCATAGGGTTAGATTATTTTTCTCGAACTACATCGAAATGCCCTGGGAATTACCATTGCATTCAATAGCGTTTTGCTCTTGATAACTGAATAATAATTAATCGTTTTTCGCTATTTCGAGTACACAAACAACATATTTATTACAGTAAAACACGTAAATTCAGTATAGTGATTGCGTGCTCGTTTATACGATATAGCCGCGAAATGGAGTATAAGTGTAAATTAAATGTATTTACAATTTCGGACAAATTTCGTTTAATACGGTCGGTTGAAAATGGTGAACGTTAAAAAAACACATAGAAAATCCCAGCGAGAGTGACATACGAACCACAAAAAATGAATAGGAAATCACTACAGTTACAATTAAACGACCTTAAACGCGCTTTAAAAACATTACGATATTTTATTGATAAGGTATGGAAATTGACGATTTTCTGCATTATCCAGTTTGGAAAACATCGGTGAAGTAAAATAACAGATTTTTTATGAAAAAAAAATATTAATTATTAATTAAACGTTTAAAGAAAACTCGATATCTCTAAATTTTTGCTGTTCACCGTATTATAAAATACTATTACCTCCATAATGTATTCTAGCAGTGGTCGATTTTTTTTAATTATTGTAAAATACGATAATACCGACGATAATTTGTACTCGATAACGAAATGTTGAGAGTAATTATTATTAAACGAGTATATTTAATATATCAATTTTAATTTTAAGTCGATAAATCAATGTTTTTAAATATCTTCGCGCGGTATTAACCGGGGGAAAAAACAGCGTAGCTGAAGACATGGCCGCGATAATTCGAGCGGGAAGTAAGCGGTGCGACTACGAACTTCTAAAATTAAAAAGTCACTGCCGAGAGAAATTTAAAAAAAAAAAAAAAAAAAAAAAAAAAAAAAAAAAAAAATAGTTATATGGATACCGCCTACCGCTTTACTACTTAATATCGTACGGACCCGGACTCGGCCACACGGACGAAAATAAATTGTCGGTACTCAAAAGGAAAATATTGCGCACCGGACGGTTGGGCCCGTATAAAAAGATCAAATTACCGGCGAGCGGAGACGAAGGAAAAACAGAGAGTCACAGATAATGTACCGAGAAAATAATATCGTAGAGATCGGCAAACGAACGACGATAACGTTTGGTGGTCGGACATGCGCGGAGAATTGCTGAAACGGAATCGAATAAGGAAAAACCCTTCGGGATGACCGAGGACGAGGTGGAATGATGTTATAAAAAGCAAGCGGACCAAATTGGAAGATTAAAGCGGTGGACGCGGATAGCCGAGGGATTGGTCGTAGAGAGGCGGTCCTAGAGGCCGAATAACCACCGTCCAACTAGAAAAAAAAAAAAAAAAAATCAATAATAATAATAATTATTATTATTATTATAGCTGCTTTTACAGCGGACGTGGCTGAAATGTTCCGAAAACCATCGAAAAGTGTTACTACCGTGGATACACGTGAATTTACCGTCCGCAATCGTTTGTTTTAATGGTAACGGGACATTCCGAGGGAATTTTTAAACGACGTTTTTTAACTGCGCTGTATCCTATGGGGTGCGACGAGTCTGAACCCATTCTCTAATGATAATAGTGATATGAACGTTTCGCCCATACCCCGGCAAAATTGATTACTGTCACCCGTAAATATAAAAATTGTAGGATAGCCAATTGTAATTCGGGACAGTCGGATTATGCGCTCTGTATAGCCACAGTCGCATGTTGCGGGTATGCGTGTTGTCGTGATATATTATTGATGTTCTCAGCGACTAAAAATTCTAACCTATATTCAATATCGATTCAAAAGAAATGCGATTTAATGGTACTTTTAAATAATAAAAATAACGGTCTAAGAGAAGAACTAAAAATGCAGGTGGTTTTTCAACGGCATACCCATATGTCGACGCCCATTAATATTCCGACTATATACAAGCGATTGTCGATATATAACTTACGGGTTTTTACCGTGATTTAGCCGTTCGACTGATTTCAAATTTTTACCGGCCGTTTTTCGTTTTTTTTTTCGTCAAAAAACTCTTCTATCGATAAATTGTAATCGTCGCCGTTCTCGTCTTGGTGATCGGCCGACGCTGAATATAGCGTCCTAATGAGACATTTGATATTTCCCCCGGCCCGCCGAGTAATAGATGTCAGTTTTTTTTTTTTTTTTACAAAAAAAATATACTTTTATTATGTTTTTATCTGGCTATTAATCTATATAAATATGGATTCCGGCCTCGAGGTGTTTGCATTTAGCTTACCTCTCTCTCTCTCTCTCTCTCTCTCTCTCTATCTCTTTCGTCTGTGCATTTTTTTTTTATTTAGTGCCGGTGTCGAACAACAACCGCGTCAGCTTAAAGGTTTTTCGACAATACGCCGACGATCCTATGGATTAATACGGCTAGGAATAATTCGGTCGCCCTTATAATCGCCACAACAAACGGACCAATCGATATCGCGACGATCGTAAAACCGCATCGTATGTCGGTCGCCAAGGCCGTGAAGGGATACGCCCCCATCAATGTCTCCGGGGGAATCGTGGGGAAAAAACCCACTGGGACGGCAACAAAAACACCTGCAGACAGCCGAACGCCCGAAATTAAATTAAACGAGTCGGGGTTCGGTTACGTTTGGCTCGGAAATGCGTGCCGTCCGTGCCGAGCCGTTCGAAATAAAAAAAAATATTTCGCTAATCGAATAATATAAAATTAAAAATTAACTCGATGTGATTACATAAAAAAAAAATAGCCGATCAATGTGTTGATAATAATAATTAATATCGAATATTGTAAAACGACTTTTTTTTATACAAAGCTGAACGGAAAAAGTTCTCGACGAAAGGATTATTGGTGATTTTTTTAATGTATTAGTATATCGAATTAATTATCACGACTCCTGGAATCGGCTAGTTTTAGAACGAAAAAAAATACGTGGATTTTTACAGACTTTATTCTGCCCCGCTCTTGGGACCTAACCTCTAAACCTTTGGAAATATTGAAATTCAAACGATCTAATAAAAAAAGAAATCAGCTTTAATAAGATAGTAGAAATAAACACAGTGTTTTAAAAATGTTTTTTTTTTCGCCAAATCCTTATATTGTAGTCGTGGTGCTTTTTTTTAAATATCCTGGCATTTTCGAGTTATTATATGAAAGTTTTTTCGGCCTGGTACAAAATACCCAACAATTTGATACAAAGTTCATCATAAACTGTACATTGGCGGTGAAAAAAAAAAAGTTGAACGTTATGTCACAATTTTCGTCAATATTTATGTGTTTATTGACGGGGAAAAAAAT
Organism: Tuberolachnus salignus; assembly: GCA_956483605.1. Lineage (NCBI taxonomy): Eukaryota > Metazoa > Arthropoda > Insecta > Hemiptera > Aphididae > Tuberolachnus > Tuberolachnus salignus. The sequence continues at coordinate 16,715,534 of OY101437.1, forward strand.
GTAATTTACATAACAAATTATTGTTATTAATTGTATAGTATATAAATATTACATCAAAAATTTTAGATAACAGCTATTAGAAAAGAAAAATGCATATTACATAAGAAATAAAAACGTATAGTATTGATTTTAAATGACAACAATCGACTAAAATTAACTTTCGATGTATTTTCAATCATCATGAGTATATTATTAACAGGTGATGGACGTAAATAATTTTTTAGAGACATTGTTGCAGTAAGACTGTCTCGAATCCTAGTTGATTTAGAATTAATTCTAAATTTCAACCGGTCCATCAATAAGGTGATTTAATAGTTTTAGTATAACGAAGGTGAATTCTTCTCTCGTTTAATGATTTTATGCGAAACAAATACGATAATACTCCGTCAAAATTTTGGGGACGTTCAACTTTGAATATGAGAGATATAGAAAACGGTTTTGAATTGCCTCGAGATTTTGAGTAATATAAAAATGCTATTCGAGTACCCAAAAAGAGAAGCGAACCCTCTAATTGAGATCTGGCAAAGGCCAAATATAAATTGCTCATAACGTTACGAGTTGTTTACGAGTGAAAAAAAAACACAATTTATATTCAACAGGCATCTGGGCATCGTCGATTTACATAAATCCTCATATAATATTTATATCGGTTTTGATAAAAAAAATATATATATTATTTTTTTTAAAACAAAATTTGGAAACCTTTCATGCAACAGTGTTAAGGTCTCTGCAGCACATGGGGCTCCATCTTGTTGAAACCATATCTCGTTCCATGGTGATCGATCAAAAAAAAACTAAACGCGGAAGAATAAACCGGAGTGATACTAGATAACAGATATCATAACAACAGTGTCACCAACTTAACCACAAAAAAAAGACGGCCAATTTAAAAAGAGCGTCATTTTGTAAACACACTGTATATTATTACAACGATATCGGGGTTTGGCATTTAATACTGTTTGATATACGTATAATAATAATATTTACGGCCGAGCAGAGTGTAATAAATTATAACGATTATATAATTATTACAACTCTTTGAACTCGCTCTGTATTTCGACGTAAATGCTAAACCAGCCAATGCGTTTTCATCACGGTCGGGTACACCCGGACAAAACCCGAAATCCTATTATACACTTAACGAATTAATAAAATTATATTCGTCGTGTTCGGAGGCTCCGTTGGTCGATAAAAAATTAAGTTCGTTTTGTGCGATCGAATCAATTTTAATAAATCGATTAAAAAAAAAAAAAAAAAAAAACTATATTAAATGCGTGTGTGTACATCCGGACCCGGAACTAGGAGGCGTGGAAAGGCGGAGATTTATCATCGGTCGTATTCTCGTATATCTTCGTATGCACGTATCCTTGCTGATAGATATGGCTCATTAAGTCAATTCTTCGGTATCTCGGGGGACAAGAAGAGACATTTCATAAATACGACGGTCTGAACGAGACCGGGCGGACATCCGTCTAAGGGCGTATTGTATTTTTATATCGCCGTGTGCGAAAATTCCAATCTCGTCTTTTAAAAATACCTCTCGGTTTGTCGTTGTTAAACGTCTAAAAAATGTACCTTTCGGAAAACCCTCGGCCTTCGTCCGTGGGTCTTTATCGAAATCCGGCATTGTGTCCCGTGGCATTTTTTAGCCGTATGGTAAACGAAATTAATAGGCGAAATCGGGAATGCTGGGGGGGGGACACGTATGTAGAAAATCAACAAGTATAACGTTGCAGAAGTACCAAAATGGATAAAAGACTGTTGAGATGGCCGCGTTTGCGCCGGAAAGTCTGTACAAGAAGAGAAACGCGGTGCGGATTGGCTAGAGACTAGCTGAAAACCGCGAAAGATTCGTTTTGGATGTGTTTGGCGTAAAAAAAAAAAATAAATAAAAAATAATAACCATTAAATAAATTGCGTGTGTACGATAGGTAGGCGCGAGTCTCCCGTGTACCTATGCGTTTGGTTTGGTTTAACGTTTGTGCGCAACACTGCGGGCGATGGCTAACGGAAAAAATCCCGGAAGGGATCATTAGGCGATCGAGAAAGATCCCTATGAGGATGTTAGTGAAGAAAGATTATGTTGAAATGGATTTCAAGGCAGTGTAACCGGAATCCCGACGGACGGTAAAGCCGCAGAGGACAAGGGACAAGTGGCGGGTATTTTTTTTTTTTTTTTTCGTATATATTTTGCGGCGTGGTCTTAAGGGCCGAATCCGAGCGGAAGAAGAGGATAAACTATAATATACCAACGAATCGAATTATCCGAGGTTAAAAAAAAAAATGAATCGATTAGTTCGCACCAATATAGAACTCCTACGTAATGGTTACCCATCGTAAACATAATATTAAAAACGAAGATTCCTAGTAACGAAAAATATTGTATTCCGTTTGAAATGCCGAACGTTTATTATGGGCGCGTGACTTTTTTACCGTTTCGGCGCGGTATACGTATATACCCCGGCGCGTTGAAAACATTTTCGATTTTTATCGTTTAACGCCAGCGCGGGTATTTTCTCGCTTCGCGCAAAGTATTTTTTCGAAAAAACAAAAAAAAAAATAAATAAAATAATCGCCTTGCACGATTGTCGAACTGCGTTATTGTCGTGCGATATCCCGCGGGATATTCCTCGTTATGTTTCGTAATATCCAAACGAAATATTTCGTCAGCGAATTCGCCACTATCGCCAAATCCCGTATCGATTGTTCGAAATATAATACCGGTGACGGCAAATCGAACACGGGGTGTGATTTTTTTTTTTTTTTTTAATTGTCGTCAAGTAATTTTATAGTGTGTACACGCTACCCGCCGATTCCGTAGAACGCGCGACCAAAATGTCTCCGTCGGCCAACGGTATTTTTTTTATTATTTTTTTTTTTTTTTTCGGACACGGCGGCCCGTTTCGGCGAAACCGCATAATATTTTGGTCTGTAGACGGAATAGAAATAAAAATAAAAAATAAAATATATAAAAAGAAAAATCTGGTTTAACGACGGGGCCGGGTTTGACGTCGTCGGCGGCGGCTACGTACGTGTTTGGGAATCTTAAAAAAAAAAAAATAAAAATAAAAAATCCTCGAAGTCGACGTCGCGAGCACGTAGACATATTCGTATGTTCGTTCGGTCGACTGTGCGGCCGCTGATGTGTAGAAACGCACCTCCACCGCCTCCACATCGCCACCTCCTCTACATCAGCGACGGCGTCTTATCGTATAATATACTATACAGAGCGATTGTACTATTTACACTGCGAATAGCTCTGGTTTTCGCGTATACGAACGTTTCCGTAATCGGTCGATTTGATTTTCCGCGCTCCCTTTTTTTCGTTTTTTTTTTTTTCATTTTTCATTTTTTTTTTTTTTTTTTTTTTTTTTTTTCAGTAGAATCGTTGGAAACGGCCGAGTTCGAAGACGACGAATCCGGCCGTTACGGACGGAATTGTCGAAATGTCACTCTGTATAGTCGGTTAGGTTCTAAAATTTCGTAAATTTTTATTTTTTTTGAAATATTAATACAATAAGTTTTTTCAAATTTAAAATCTATATAAACGGTAATCTACGGCAGAAATTGTTTCTCGAACAAATTTTTATCAAAAACTCGGGAAAATGATGATGAGCTAAAAAAAAGTTTAAAATACTTTAAGAGCTATACAGCTGGAATGTGAATTTAGTGATGTGGACAAAGTGGCGATGTGCAGCTGTACGTCTGCAAAAACTCTGAAAAAAAAAAAAATAAATAATACGATTATTAATTACCGAAGGTTTCAAAATGGCGGTTACCGTTATTCTCACTATCCAACAACTTTTCTACCAGATAAATTAAAAAATAAGCAAGTCAGGTTACTTGATTTTCCGTATAGTTTTCGTTTTTTTGTCTTTATTAGAAATTAAATTTTTTTTTTTTTTAATTGAAATGTTCTCTGTTTTATGTGAATTATTACATTTTGTCGGCTTTTCAAATATGCATGAAAACTCATCATAATACGTTTTTTTTTTTTTTTTTCGTCCCGTTTCGTATATAAACGTTTGAAGTACAAATATTAATTAAATCCGTATAAAACGATCACGGCATTTCAAAAAAAAAAAAAAAAAACACAAAAAAACCCCAACCCCGGTAAACCGAACTTCGCTCCAAATCGTATTTCGATAGCGTACGGCTATTAATATTCGATTTCTCTCGGCGTCCTACGGGCGGCGACGTACAAAAAACATATTGACTATTTGTTTTTATATTTTTTTTTTTTTTTTTTTTTTTTTTTCACGCTACACGCCGCCGGCAATACATTTCCGAGGCCCGTGCGCATTTCGACCGAACGTCTTTTATCACAAGTACGAGCAGTGTGTTATCGCCGTCGACGCGTAACTCGACGTGCACCGAGCATAATAATAAAGCGAACGCGGCGCGCAATTGTACCCGGTGTTTGCTATCCGGTGGCCGACAAACCGACCCGTATGACGGTTTTCGTGCCGGCCGAAAGCCAAAACGTATTATTATTATTATTATTATTATTATATCCGCGGCGAAGTTTGCCCGAAACTTGCTCGTACGTCGCCGCCGTTTATATAGGCGATCGGTTCAAACGTGCCCGGGGAAATCAACCGTGTACGCGAGTACGTACTGTGTTTCGGTATTCAACCCGGTTTTTAGTTGCTACTAACCTGCAATAGAAAAGTCGCTAAAATTCCACGACAATCGTTCGTTAGCGTGTGACTTATTGTGCTAAGAGCGACGGTACTTTTCGAAATAATAGATCGAAAACAATTACGTGTTTTAATTTTACATTGCTTCCTGATAGGAACAAATACCGTTAAACCGCAAAAATGGCTTGGAAAGTGTTATGGGGGAACTGCAGAACGCAGTGGACGTCCAAATTTAAGCGGTAACACCAGAAAACATTGAAAAAATCGTCTTGGATGATCGCAAAGTGAAGGTGCACGAGTTAGCTGACGTAAAAAATATCAAAAGAACTTGTTGGCTTTCTATTGCACGATCATTTGTCCGTGAGAAAGCTCTGTTCAATGTGGGTGCAGCGTTTGCTCACTGTTGACCAAAATCAACAACGTGTTGATGATTCTATACCGTGTTTGGTCATATTCAAACGTAATAACCCGGAATTTTTGCGTCGATATATGATAATGGATATATGAATCATCACTGAAAAATCAAAACGATCGTCATCAGAGTGGACGGCAACCGATGGTCTCGTCCAAAACGCCCGAAAGCGCAACAATCAGCTGGAAAGGTTATGTATGGTCTCAGTATTCTGGGATAAGAAAGGTGTAATATTCATCGACTTCCCCGAGAAGGAAAATGCCATCAACAGTGAATACCGTTATTGGAGCGTTAAATATTGGACCGTTTATATACGCGATTGGTTCAAACGTACACAGGGAAATCAACCGTTAAGCGCGTACGTATTGCATAGTTCATCGACGACAGAAATAACACATGGAGTGAAAAGTCCCGGGCCATAGCACATAGCTGGCGGCGCTAGTGTTTTGAAATTCACTCCGTTTTTAGTTGCTACTAACCTGCAAAAGAACGTTGCTAAAATTCCATGACAATCTGTTCATTAGCGTGTGAGGTATCGTGCTAAGAGTGACACTACTTTATTTTCAAAATAATAGATCGAAAACAATTGCGTGTTTACAATTTACATTGCTTCTTGATGACAATAAATACCGTTCAAGCAAAAGAAATGGCCTGGAAAGTGTTATGGAGACTCCGCTTTATCCGAAACAAAATTAAAACGTTGGTATGCTGACTAAAACGCAGTGGACGTCCAAATAAGGCGGTAACACCAGAAAACATTGAAAAAATCGTCTTGAATGATCGCAAAGTGAAGTTGCACGAGTTAGCCGGTGTAAAAATATCAAAAGAACGTGTTGGCTTTCTATTGCACGAGAAAGCTCTGTTCAATGTGGGTGCCGCGTTTGTTCACTGTTGACCAAAACCAAAAACGTGTTGATGATTTCAAGCAGTGTTTGGTAATGTTCAAACGTAAAAAACTGGAATATTTGCGTCGGTATGTGACAATGGACGAAACGTGGATCCATCACTTCACTGCAGATTCAAAACGATCGTCATGACAATCAGCTGGAAATGATAGAACTGGGGAACCGCTGCTCCGGATTAAAATATACAAAAATTGTCACCCGTTTGATATTATATCGTTCGATTGTGTATATCCGTTAAAAAAAAAAATTGTACATTTTATTAGTTGTTCAGTAATTTTAGACTCTGATCAATAAACGTGCTCCGATCGTCGACTTCGGGGGCGGTGCTCCGGTGGCTAATTTCGTCTGGTCGGTCGGCGGTGCGTTTAGGATAGTCGTTTTATGTCATTTCATCGTGGTGTTCGATCATAATTGTTACCATTTAAGGATATTAAACGTGTACAGTATCGTCGTTTTGTATTTTATGTACCGCGTACGCATGCAAATCGATCCGAGAATAAATTTATTTACGTATTTCCATAGCTTCCGCGAGATCCTTTTGAATATTTTATATAGTCGCGTTGTACGGGAGCAAAACACTATTTAATCCGTCGCACGAAAGGTATACGAGAGGTACGATAAGAACCAGATTGGAATTTTAAATATGTATTTTGTAAATCGATTTTTTTTTTTTTTTTTTATGTTTTTCATGGTATCGGGTCGGTGATAATATTATCGTATTGATATTATAAATTATAAATGTTAAATCTATAAATTATTTAAGTGCAGCACAGCTGCTAAATCGATAATACAACGTCGGTCGTTGCGCGATGAATATCGATGCGTTTTATTGTATTTTCTATTGGTGTGAATATCGTAAAATAGAAAGAAAAAAAAAAAATGGAATGTCGGCGGTTTCCCCGCAGACGAAAATACGTAATAACCTATGTACGATATAAGTACGAAAGTGTACGATTTTAATTAAAAATCTTCATCGAAATATGTGTCTGCTCTAGCGCGCCCGTAATATCATAATAGATTCTGACCGTAGTGGAGAAACTATTAATTTTACTAATACGATTTTGTTTTTCGTCCGGGAAACGCTCTTTCGGTAAATAAAACAAAAAAACCGATCGTATTCGTTCATGTCGTACATGAAAGTATGCGGATTTTTCGCCCGACGGTGAGGTAAATTCAAACGGTTTTTCTAAATTACCGACAGTATTTTGGGGAAAATCATTTTACAAAAAAAAAAAAAAAAAAAAAAAAACGCCGACAGTAAACAGCGGTTTTATTTTTGTCGATTGCCTGGATAACCTACAAGAGGCCCGGGGAAAGGAAGTGTTTTTGGAAAATGTATTCTGTACACGTTTGGAAAATAACATCTGTATTCGTATTGGAAAAACGTTTAAAAAATATCCTTTTTTTTTTTTTTTTTACGAGTCTGTAAATTATTAACCGTGTTAACACCGTCGGATACGCCTGCGCGCGTACTCGTCGAATTCCCGGCGTTACGACACCGGCCTGACGTGCGCCCTCCGCGGTACAGCGAAACACATCCGGAATTTTCTTCTTTTTTTTTTTTTTTTTATCGTATTGTAATTATTATCGCCTTAGTCGTAAATCGATCGTAATAGTTTATAGTATTATATAGGTAAGCAGTAGTTATAAAACGCACACTAGCGCAATAAAACCCGAACGTATTCGGCGGAGAATAGTTTTTTGGCAGGTCGGACCGAGGGACATAAAACCGGTGAAAATAATAGAACCCCCCGCCCCGACGGAAACGTATGTGTTTATGTGTAAACCATATAAAAAAAAACGAACAATAATATAGCAAACTTGCAAAAAAAAAAAAAAAAAAACAATCCGGTCGTTACGTATTTTCAAACATTTTTTTCCATTCGCGCGCGCGCACGCTCTCTGATTTATATATATTATTTCGTAAAAAGCGCAACACGACACTTTTACACCCTCTCTCTCTCTATATATATATAAAAAAGTAATACAAATCCCCGGGCCGGCGATAATTCGCTCGGGGTACTTGTGGACCGCTCTCAAGTTTTCCCCGTCGTTAAATCGCACCGATCCGCGTCGTATTATTTTATATAAGACCGGTTCGATATAAAAAGATTGTAAATAAAATCAACTACCGGTATAGGTGTACGCGTTGTAGTACGACTGCTATTTTTTACGACTATTATTATGACGCGATTACGGTAAAAAAAAAAAAAAACCCCGGTGGGTGGGAATGAGAGGGCGGTGAGAGTTAACGATATGTACCGTACTCGAATCCCGGGCCCTTAAGACGAAACATCGTTGAAGGAGATCGGGTTGGAAAGTGTAAAAAAAAAAAAAAAAAAAAAAAAACGAGCCGAAGATAATGCTCTTCTTATTGAAATTTGCCTGAAAATATTCACACCGATTGGAGGGCAGGGGGGGTGATTATCAATCCGTCTCCCGTAAAATCTCGCGTTTCAAATTCGAAATTCCGTGCGCCGTTCTCGCGTTTGAGTATGATTCAATGGAAAAAAAAAAACGAAATGCCTCCGGGCGGTGTTTATCGCCAATCGGTCAGCGGTTGCAACGATTATGATTTTATCGGTTCCGCGGGTTGCGCGCGCAGATTTCATTACGCCGACGAACCGATCCGTTGACTATTATTATACATTGACAACACTGCAAGAGTGTGCGCACGCGCATACGTCCGGTCGAAATAGGATCGAACGTACGGGAATTCTCGTAGGGGACATGTGGAGTACCGATCTCTTACGAAACGCCACAAGATTCACATACGGGTGCGGATACGATTATTTCATTTGATAACTTATTGGTCTCTCTCTCTCTCGCCCTAACTCTCAATCCGACACTTGCGAATTCGCTCTGGTCGACGGATATTATAATTGGTATTTTATACGTATTGTCTCATTATATAACCTTGTTTTCGGATTGTAATTTTCAAACAACACAGAAACGATTGCATAACATAACAACAAGAGTGATTGTTAAAAAAAAAAAAAAACAATAATTATCCCTCCCGTAATGTGTACTAAACGATAAAAAGTTATATAGTGAATTAGTATCTGTATACCACTGAATTGTATTATATACGAGGTGCGACAACAAAATAACGAGACTTTCTAAATATAACCTAACCTATATTAACGTTATCTATAAAACGATTATTGAAATATGATTAGAAAACACTTATCTAAAAGTACTATGAACACTGATGGCATCGATTCATTTTCTTATACGTTAGTAGCCTTGTTATTAGTGCGAGTTCGACTATACTGCCGAAAAATGTTACATATAAAAATCGAACAACATGTGTTAACATTAAATTTCTTGCTAAATTAAAAAAAACTGCCGCGGAATCGTTTCGTATGTTATGTGAAGTTTACGGTGAAGAATGTTTATCAAGAGCTCGTATTTTTGAATGGCACAAACGGTTTTGTAGTGGAAGGGAGGACGTCGAAGACGATGATCGTTCTGGACGTCCTACCACGTCTTCAACAAACGAAAACGTTGAAAAAATCGACAAAATTAATTAATCAATATTATTATAAAGAGGTATTAATTAAATTAAGAGAATGTGTCAGAAAGAAGCGACCAGATCTATGGAAAAATGGCTGGGTTCTTCACCAAGACAATGCTCCAGCTCACAGTGCATTTTCAATTCAACGTTTTTTAACTGAAAAAAAAATGTCTGTACTTCAACATCCCCCGTACTCGCCAGACCTTGCTCCTTGTGACTTCTTCTTATTTCCTTCTTATTTCTTTTCCCATTTTCAAACAGTTGATGACGTTAAAATGACAACGGCAGAACTTCTAAAAGGGCTGAATGAAAGCAATTGGCAACACTGTTTTGAAGAATAGCAGCGACGTATGCTACAGTGTATTGATGCTGAGGGAAGGTACTTTGAAAGTGAATATCATTAAATTATAACATTTTTAAAATAAGCAACTTTTATTCAAAAAGTCTCGTTATTTTATTGTCGCACCTCGTATAGCAAAGTCTCGATCAGCCTGCAAGAAAAATAAAATTATAAAACAGAATCGCGACGAGTCGATATGGAATTTCCATCGGTTCGTCCAGTTAGGGTTCCAGCGTAAAACAATATCGTTTAGAATCTAAAGACAAAGATTGGTGTACCGATTTTGCATTTTTCACCGATTTGCTTGAACACTATAACAAATTAAATAAAAAATTGCAAGTAAAGAACCAATTTATAGATGAGACTTGGAGTTGTCTGAAATCATTTAAAACCCAGCTTTTTCTGTTTTGTAACTGCACGGCGAAGAACGATTTAACTCACTTTCTGCGTTTAAAATCCATGTCACCAGTGAGTAAGAACAAGCTAAAAGAATTCAGTAAGACGTTGAAAAATCTTTACACGGAATTTCAAACCAAGTTTCAAGATTTCAAGAACATTCAATCATCGCTAGATGTTTTCTCGATGCCGTTTAATGTAGATCCGGAAAATGTATCTGCAGAATTGCAGTTGGAAATTATTGAAATGCAGTGCAGTGCCCATTTAAAGCAATTGTTCTTGAATTCCACAAAACTAGATTTTTATAGAGCACTGCCGAATGCTGAATTCCCAAAGATAATTGCTCACGCCCAGAAAATTATGGCTATGTTTGCGTCGTCTTATGTGTGCGAACAGACTTTTTCCACCATGAAATTGCGGAAAAACTCAATCAGAAATCGATTGACTGATGAACACCTTTTCTCGCTGTTGAAAGTTGTTTCGTCACGGCTGGAACCTGCTTTCGGAAATATTATGGAAAATCAAAAACAATTCCATATATCTCACATGCCTATTATATGATTTTACACGTTCATTGCCGATGACGATGGGTTTTTTGAATTTAAATAAAATATTCGGCTATTGATCAACAATTTCAATTATTTGTGTGGCCATTCAGTACATATTTATAAACCCATGTATGCAGTTGGATTTTGTTTTGCGCGCGGTGAATAACAGATAAGAACTAGCGGAGCTGAACGTGTTAATAAAGCTTAAACACAAAATGCATTTTTTCCATAATTCTGGCCCTGCTCTAGAATTTCTTAAACTTTGTGCCCCCCCCCCAGATTAAAAAAGATTGCCCATCGCTGGTTCAGATGAAGAACGCGTTTAGAACGGCAAACGGCCAACGGGACGATTACCGAACGCGCGTTGGGTTTACGGACGGGTATGATGTTCTTCCGGCAAATTCCGAGTTTCGCAAATTGGGTTTTCCCGTAGACTTGCGGACGAGGACGGCTGTACGGGGACCGTCAAAGTCCGGCGTTTAAACCGCGTTGTTGTCGCGTGCGTATACCGCAGTGATGAATTTCGGTCGATCGAAACCGCCCCGCCCGCCGCTGAATGCCGACGACGACTACGGCGCCGCGTAACGTACGAAAACCGGTGATTGCGGACATTCGACGCGAAGTTTTTGGCCGATAAGCGTTTACAGTGTACGTGCCGCGTAATATCGATTAATCAGCAAACACACCGGGGGAGTGAATGTCGACAACGGATTTGGCCCGGCAGACTCCGGCCGTATCTCCCGCAGTTGTCGCCGCCCCGTAATAATATTCAACGGCGGCCTGATTGAGCAGTCGCTACGCCGGCGTGTTCAATTGGCCGACGTCGCCATACCGTGTTGAAAATTACTAATTCAAAAATAATTTTAAATGTTTTTCTCGCCAAAACGGTGTTCCAGTGTAGTTTTCGCGATACCCGGCAAAACGGTACGCCGCAGCTATTGGTATATATCGTTAAAACGTAAAACCCGTCGACCGTTTTCTACAGTTTCTCCCCGTTGGGTTTCCCTAACCGTACCCGGTTTGTCTCCGATTAGTACCCGGTGTGGCGTACGATCCGCGATAAACGTCCTGCGGGCCGGCTTCGTGCCGAAATCGCAAGTTGCCGATAAGTGCAAAATAATCGATTAAAAATTTTAACGTACCTACACAAAAATCGACCAGAGAAACCGGCAGTCTATTTACGATCACGGCACTTGCCGTAGGCGATAGACTGCCTAGCCCTCCTCCCCACCCCCCAAGAAACCACGTTTAGCTCTACGAAATCGTATTCCGCATTTTAGTCCTAAAATGTTGACTTTGGTCACGCCTGTGTAGTATAAGAAATTTCTAATAATGGAATTGATAATTTTATACACATCTTCTTATTCTTCTTCTTCTTCTTCTTCTCCGGTTTTTAAAGGCCATTGAGGCCCATAACCGCAGCACAAATTTGCATCCACCTGTCTCTATCCTGAGCTACTACTTCCATATCTTGTGTTCCGAATTCTTCCAAAGTCTTTTTTACTGTGTCTGACTAGATTTGTTTTGGTCTGCCTAGTGGTCTTTTCCCAAGGGGTTTCCGTTTTAATATTCCGCTTTCATTAGGCTATTTGACCTCCGTCCGATTCTTCTATATTGTAGTACTGCTACTAGACGTTCGGTTCTTTATATATAGTTGTTGTAATTCTATGTTGCTTCTACTTTCATATTGTTGTGTGATATTATTTCGTTTTGGCCCGTATAATATTCGTCATTCAAAGATCGCTATTTTGTCTTCATCTCCTTTGGTCGTTGGCCGTGTTTCACAAGCATATAGAAGAACTGGCCTGATAATTACTTTGTAAAGGGAGATTTTTGATTTAATCGATACTTGGTTTGATTTGAATATGCTCGTTAACCCATAATAGCATTTGTGCGCTGCAGTAGTTCTTATATTAATTTAATCAATTTTATACACTATCCATATAAAACCGTAGTGAAAAAAAGTACTTTAATTTATGGAAACGATGGCGGTACTTGCCCGCTCCCCAACCCCGGATCCGCACATGTGTCGCAGAGAAACTGTATAAAAATATTAATCCCGACAATTATAGTTTAATTATTCGTTATGATAATACACTAGCTGTGTTTTTTTTTTTTTTTTTTTTTTTGGTCCTTCTGTATGTACGCCACTGTGAGTCAATGGAATATTGCCGGGGGGGAGAGGGCAGGATGCGCCCATTTGACTTTGTTCATTTTCTCATCGACTCCTGGATTCGGATTTGAATAAATTAAAATTTTAATCACTAATCAATACGTAGACAATTGTCACGACATCGATAAAACTATGCGTACAAATATCGCCCGGTTAAAAAATCGTTGACACAAAATTGATGTGACTCTAACACGGACCCCGAGTCCTAATCCAAACACGGTTGGAAGTTGTTTTTTAATATGCGAAAATATAATCGTACAGTGTATGACAAAAAAGTTTATGTGTATAATAACACGCGGTGTGATTAAACGCATACGTTCGAGCGAAGCATTAAAAAGTGATTTCAATTATATTTCCGCCCAAAAAAAAAAAACAATCCAAAAGACCCCACCGCTATGAGTGAATGTTGAAGTTTTGGGACTAAGTAATTTACAACAAAATATCGTGAAACTGTAGTGGCTTTTAAAAAAAAAAAAAAAAAAAAAAAAAAAAAAAAAAAAAAAAAAAAAAAAAAAAAACATTATATAATATCACAATCGGGCGATTTAAACTTGGAAATCGATCCGTTTGAAAAGTATTGTTTTTATTCGTTTTCTTTATTATCGTTTTAAATAAAAATTTATTGTTTTATAATAATTATTATTTCAAGAGAGATTTTCACCTGCTTAATACGTATGTTTTGTTTCCGACGAAAATGTTTTATCATAAAATTACGTCCAGTCGCGCGTGGTATAAAAACAAAGTAAAAAGTTATTTATTTATTTACACGTATTTTTTTTTTTTTTTTTTTTTTTTTTTATTACGGTGGCCATGCTGTTGAAAAGGGTTAAAAATGTTTGAAAGTCAAAAATATAAAATAAAAAAAAAGGTACGAAACGTGTGCCATATCATTTAAATTAAATTTGCTGTTTATAACCGTATATACGAAAAGAGGATAACGGGTTTGGACTAGGACGGCAGAAGTAAAAAAAAAAAATATCACTTGATATTATATTATTGTACCACAAATTAAAATTATTCACCTGCCCTAGCAAGCTGGCTAGCTTATAAAAATAAAGTTTTATTTCGGAGTTTGAGCCCGAAACGAATGCGGAAAACAATACAGAAAAAAAAAAAAAATACCTACGCGTACAAACGTAAAACTTAATCCGGATTTTAATGAATAACCAAAAAAAAAAAAACAAAAAACCCCAACAATAAAATTACTCGTATTTTTTAATGTCAAACAAAAAAAAAAAAAAACACATTGTAATATCCGCGGTAGTCACAAATGCATAGTGGAAATAAGTACGCGACCTGACTTAACCTGAGCTATACCTACCGTAAAAAAAAATTGTTTGCAAATCGCGTATTACGATAAAAAAAAAAAAAAAAAAAAATATTATAATATATTGCGATTTACATTATTGTTAAAACAACAAAAACGAAAAATAAAATATTTGTCTTCGCTCATTGGACGGGTAAGATTTATTGGACAGAAACGAGAACCCGAATGCGCGATATAAATCGTACCGATATTAATTATTGTATAAAGACGTTTATTTTCAAATAAGCCGTAGGTTTTTGGTTTGTATTTTTTTTTTGTCGATTCGATTTTCTCCGCGCCCTTTTCCGTATTATTATTGTTATTATTATTATTATTTTTATTATTCTTTTTTTATTATATTTTTTTTCAACCGAAAAAACCCCCGGTAATAATTGTACGATCAACGGTTATTTATTGCCGTTACCACGACGGTAATATTGAACGGCGTATGTAAAATATTCGAAGGGAGAGAAAAACGTAGAAATAGGGGGGAAAAAGGGGAAAAAAATACGTAATATTTAAACGCGTGTTGTACAGAATACCGATAACCGGCTGTCCGTCGCAACGACGTAATAATATTAACAATAAATTATTCGATACGGCCGGATTTCGTTTTGCGTTCGCCGGCGTTGAAAATCCGGCAACGCGAATACAGCCCGACCATAGCCAAACCGCTTCTGCATGGAAAAAAAAATACCCCTACTCGGGCTCGTCAATCGTCGTTGCGATTTTTCCGCGAGAATTTCAAAAAAAAAAAAAATAATAAAAACGGTAAAAACTATACAATGTGCACTGCTGAGCAAGTACCTGCACTGCTATTTTATTAGTACGTACGCGACAACAATACAAAACACAAATCGTCCGCCGATATATTTATTAGACCGCGCACCGTGTGTTGGATAATACCGGTTTGATGGCAAAAAATACCGTTCAAGCAAAAGAAATTGCTTGGAAAGTGTTCAGGAGACTCCGATCCATTAGAAACAAAATTAAAACGTCGGTATGCTTACTTCAAACGTGATCGTAGAGACACGGATGATGCAGCACGCAGTGGACGCCCAAATTTAAGCGGCAACACCAGAAAACATTGAAAAAATCGTCTTGAATGATCGCAATGTGAAGTTGCACGAGTTAGCTGACATCGTAAAGATACCAAAAAGAACATGTTGGCATTATATTGCACGGTTATTTGTCCATGAAAAAGCTCTGTTCAATGTGGATGCCGCGTTTGCTCACTGTTGACCAAAATCAACAACGTGTTGATGATTCTAAGCAGCGTTTGGTCATATTCAAACGTAATAACCCGGAATTTTCGCGTCGATATTTGACAATGGACGAGACATGGATCCATCACTTCACTGAAGAATCGAAACGATCGTCATCTGAGTGGACAGCAACCGGTGAACCTCGTCTAAAGCGCCCGAAAGCACAACAATCAGCTGGAAAGGTTATGGCCTCAATATTTTGGGATAAGCAAAGTATAAAATTCATCGACTTTCTTGAGAAGACAGAAACCGTCTACAGTGAAGTTATATAGTGTTATTGGAACGTTGAATATTGGACCGTTTATATACGCGATCGGTTCAAACGTGCCCGGAGAAATCAACCGTATACGCGCGTACGTATTGCTGACAGAAATAGCACATTGGGTGAAAAGTCCCGAGCCTAACACATAGCTGGCTCTAGTGCTTTGGAATTCACCCTATTTTTAGTTGGTTATAACCTACAAATGACAATTGTTAAAATTGCATGACAATCTGTTCATTAGTGTGTGAGGTATCGTGCTAAGAGTGACACTACTTTATTTTCAAAATAATAGATCGAAAACAATTACGTGTTTCAAACTTACATAGCTTCTTGATGGGAAAAATACCGTTAAACCGAAAAAATGGCTTGAAAAGTGTTATGGGGACTCCGCTTCATCAGAAACAAAATTAAAACGTTGGTATGCTGACTTCAAACGTGGTCGTAGAGACACTGATTATGCAGAACGCAGTGGACTTCCAAATAAAGCGGTAACACCAGAAAACATTGAAAAAATCGTTTTGAATGATAGCAGAGTGAAGTTACAAGAGTTAGCTGACATCGTAAAGATACCAAAAGAACGTTGTGGCTTTATATTGCATGATCATTTGTCCATGAGAAAGCTCTGTTCAAAGTGGATGCCGCGTTTGCTCACTGTTGACTAAAATCAACTACGTGTTGATGATTCTAAGCAGTGTTTGGTCATATTTAAACGTAATAACTCCAAATTTTTGCGTCGATATGTGACAATGGACGAAACATGGATCCCTCACTTCACTGAAGAATCGAAACGATAGTCATCTGAGTGGAACCTCGTCTAATGTGCCCGAAAGCACAACAATCAGCTGGAAAGGTTATGGCCTCAGTAATTTGGGATAAGCAAGGTATAATATTCATCGACTTCCTTGAGAAGGGAAATACCATCAACAGTAAATATGATATAGAGTTATTGGAGCGTTTGAAGACCGAAATTGCAACAAATAAAAAAACGACCGCATATGGCAAAGATAAAAATTTTGTTTCATCAAGACAACGCACCGTGTAACAAGTAAAAAAAAAAACAAAACAATGGCAAAACTACATGAATTAAAGATCGAATTGCTTCCGCATCCATCGTATTCTTCAGTTTTGGCTCCCAGCGACTACTGGCTATTCGCAGATCATAAAAAAAATCCTCGCCGGTAAGATATGTCGCTCGAACGAATAGGTTATCAGTGAAACTGTTGTGGCCTAGTTTGAAGCAAAAGATAAATCATTCTACATGAATGGTATTGAAACGTTAGAGCGGCGTTGGTATGATTGTGTTGCTCTTGATGGAGATTATGTTGGTGAATATAGTAAATTTTTAATAAAATTAACGTGTTTTCTCTATTTGACCCGGGACTTTTCAGCCCGTGTGTTTATCCGCTAAAAATACGTAGTGCCCGAGTACACGCTCGACACTAGCATATGAAAATCGAATGGAATCGTCGAAAACATTACTTTTAATTCCAGAGAATCAACAGAAAAATATAAAATAACAGAATAACACCGTTATTACGTAAATATTCCCGTTTACCCAACGTTTTTCCCGGTTTAACATCATTGTTAAGATAACCACAAAGAAAATCAAAAATTGTCTTTAACGCACACGAAATTCGCTGCCTACCAGAATAAATCGTCCTCGAATTCAATAATCGGTGCAATATTTCTAGCAGGACAATTGGTCATGGACAAAACGAATTACGAAAATCACACGTAAAACCATAATGCATTCATCGCTTCACACAGAATCTAAAAAAAAAAATTGTTAAATATTCTATAACATAACCGGCATGCATACATGCGTAATGATGTATTTATAAAATTCGTTTTTAAGGAAATTAAGTAATAAATATTTAAATGTCCGTCGTCTTAATGTCGTTGACGAATATTTTACGTCACAGACTCGAACAAAATTTAATTTAAAACTTAACGACTTCACGACGGAAACGGGCGTGTTCTTGCGATTAATGAAATTAAAAAAAAAAAAACACCACTTAAACAGATAACAGAACACCTAATACCTAAAATACTCAGGGTCCACGCAGTTTATTGGATTAATTAATTATTAAAATCAATTTTTAACCCTAAGTGATTGCCTTAAGTGATTTCGTTTTTGCTATACGATATTTTAATATTCTTCAAAAGTATGTTCAAACTTAAAAACAGTAAAGTTGTGCGGTTTATTTTCCTATATTAAAAGCTGTATTATTATTGGAAGGTAAACTCAATATTATCAAATGAAATGGCATTTCATTTGATAATATTGAGAGAAAGCCATTCTGTACGGCTGGATTTTGGTGTTTTCCGTACGAATGAGAACCGCGAGATTTCAAGAAAATAATATGGTGACCCGCCGCATAAAAAAATTGAAGATCTCTGCTTTCGAACTTTTGACGGCTGTGTTGATTCGCACGAGAGGTCCGCTATCAGATGTGAGTTTCGGTTGATAGCTGCAGATATTTATAGGGCTAGATTATTAGACGATTTTATAAATGTAAAACTCCGGTGCCTTTGGATCTCGAGTTATACTTTAACCTTATCTAAAACTTCGGTTTCTCCGGCACGGAAGTCTCCCCTGTTCCGTACAAAAAAAAAAATACGATACCGAAATCACAGGGTGATATTTTTCACACACTATCAACAATATTGTCTGCGAATAATTCGAGTAAAATTAATTTCAGGTTTTTCCAGTCGTTATTGCGTAATTCGTTTCATATGTTCTTATTTTTTTTTTCTACTTTTCTTTTATGAATATAATCTCACTCGGACTCATATTTTCAAATGACGGTGTAATATTATTTTACAACTTTGGCGGGTACTTTACCAATTAAGACCGCCAGACCCACGCGGCGGAGACGGACACAAATAATTAAGACCCGCGATTCTCGCTGGTAAAACAAACTTACATGATGCCAGGGGAGGTCTGATAGCTGCCAAGTAGACACCAAGATAATCCTGCGTCGCGTAAATGCCAAAATTAAATTAAACCCGTACCGCTGTCGTATAGCCACGAAATGAAATAATATAATATTTTTTTATACACGACAAAAGCTATTTCTCGTAATTGATCGATTATCGTCCTCGGCAATCGGACGCTGATATCTGGGAATTTGAAATATGGGGGGGGGGCGGGAGGCTAAACAAACGTTGAGAAACTTAACAAACATTACCATTTTCGGTAAATAAAGTTAATAACGTTGATTTACACGCGATATATTTTTCGAAATACCAATAAAAATACAATGTAATGGTAATTGTTGCAAAAATGTACAGGAAAATACTCTGGTGTTCGAGTAAAATAGGTCAAAGTCTTTAGCGGTATTAGAATTAACGTTTTCGCACGCTGGTCCCGTATCTGTATTGGAAATTTCCAATTCGGCTTTTATCCCATCGCGACCCCTACTAAGAGGAGGCCAAAGAAGAACCTCTTGGCCTCCTCCCGAGAGTCCACGTCCGTCCCGGGTACGATCGCCTTACGCGTTAACATCGACCGTTTAACTGCATTAAAAACGTAGTCACGCCGTTTTATATTATTTTGACAGATTACTCACATACGCGTTATTGCGGTCGTTTTTTTTTTTTTTTTTTTTTGTATATATAAATATACTTTTTTGCGGAATCGTATTTATATCGACAGCCCGGCCCGGGCCGTTGAACGGCGAGCCTCGGACTTGGTCAGAGATAATTACGCGAGTGCCGCAGTACTCCGGAAAGTAAATAACGCAAACGCGGTTCAATGAATGGAACAACATAATAATAATCGTAACAATACTATCACAATAATAATCATATGTTCTATTAAACCATAGAGTTATTTATTCGACGATTGTTAAACAGCGCGTGAGTACACGTAATTTACTGATATTATTGTGGAACGCGCGTTGGCGACGTGAACAAAAAAATAATAATTTCCTCGAACGTGGAAAAAAAAACACAGTGGTAAAAAACTCATAAGTATATGGATGCACTTGATCGACATATTTGGCGTAATTGTATTCGAGAAAAAACGGTATCTTAGAACAGTGGTCTTCAACCGGTGGGTCGCGACCCACTTTTGGGTCTCGTAAGTTTTAAAATTGGGTCGCGATAAGTCTTCTTAATAAAATAAAAATTAAATTTATAAAATTTAGAAGAAGTTTTTAGACGTTTTTAGAAGAATATTCTTCAATCGAGTTTGAAGACATTTCTGAATTAGTAAACGAACATTTGACAAACTTAGAAAAATTATTTAACCAATATTTTCCTGAGAATATTCGAGTAAATTATGAGTGGATTGAACAACCATTCGCAGCAGATATAATAACAGTAAATATGTCTACTGACATTGAAAATCAATTAATTGAGCTATCGTGTGATAACAAATTGAAACAAATGTTTTGTGTAACTTCATTAGAAATATTTTGGGCACACTTGTGCGCGGGAAATCACGCAGAATTAGCGACTAAAGCCATCTCAATTTTATTAATATTTCCAAGGGCTTATTTATGCGAAAAGGCGTTTTCTACTATGGCAAATTTGAAAACGTCAAAAAGAAATAGACTTGAAACTGAAGATGATTTACGGATCGCGCTTAGTCAAATCGAGCCAAGGTGGAATTTATTATGTGGAAACACTCACGGACAAAGTTCACATTCAAATTTTTGTATCATATTTTCATTTTATTTTATATTTTCATATGAATTTTATACATTTTCGATTAAGTTTTAATAATAGTACTGCAAAGCATTAAGCAATTTTAGCTTTTTTACAAAGCTCACGTGGGTCGCGAAAAATGTAGGCCTAAAAAAGTGGGTCGCGAGTCCAAAAAGGTTGAAGACCGCTGTCTTAGAACATAGTCGGCGTTTCGTGTCTTATCTACCTAACTAGATACTTTTATTTTTCGTTCATTTTATTTTTTTTTTTGTTTGTTTTGTTTTTTTCGGTTTCGAGTAATACAACCGAATACAAACGGTTTTCTGTTAATTTTGAAATTAAACAAAAATTATTAATAATAAAATATTACACAGTTTATTCGAATTAGTATTTAAATTTACCATATGGCGTTTCCAAAAAAAAAAAAAAACATAATTGGTAATACTTGTAATAATGTAATTTCGAAATTTCGTTAAAACTCAACAATAACGAAATCTTTTGCGTTTTGTGTCTTAAATACAAACGTCCAATATCCAGTATCTTGTTATCTAAAGGTAAAAATTTAAGTATCATTTATTTCAATTCTTTTTTTTTTTTTATTCATTTAATTTGACCGTCCATTTTTGTATTTTTCAAATCTGTATATGTAAATCGTCGACATGGTTTTGTTTTTGTTTGTACTTTCATTTGATTATCAGACCGTATAACCTTTAAATACGATTTTTTTTTTTTTTTTTAAGTCGATATATTTCTTCCAACTACTTATACATTAAACTTTCGTTTTGGCGGGGTAAAAAAAAAATTTAAAATAATACGACATTAAAAACCGTGGACCGAAAACTGTGTATAACATGAACAGTTTTTTTTTTTGTATTTTTTTTTTTCCGGTCATTGGATTTTTTACCCCCTCCTGAATGTGTACGATTCCCAAAACGATCGTCGGCGTGTGGGCAAGTGTTAAAAAAGAGTGGGATAAGTATATCAGAATTTGCCATCAACGAGGCAGAGCGAGAGAGAGAGAGAGAGAGAGAGGAAAAGAAAGAATGAGAGAGTGAGCAGTGAGAAATGTGATTTATGGGCAAGGAGGGTTTTTGTATTATTATTATTATTTTTTTTTTTTTTTTTTTTAGGTTTTAAACGCTTTAGACGAGTTTAAATAAAATGCTTGTCGAGTCCGTACGCGGAAAGAGGACGAAAATGAAATTTCCGGACCCGCCGCGCTATAATACGCGGGCAGATAAGAACGTTTTTGTATATATTTTCGTCATTTTGATGCGGTGTGTACGTATTTTATACGTATACAGGTACTGCGTGATTGTATATTTGATCGTGTCCGCAAATAAAGCGCAAAAACGAAAGCTAAATGCTCGCGACGAATTTGACATTGTTGTTTCTGTTTATCTTGTCCGAGCCTTATATATATATATATATATATATATATATATATATGTATGTTCTATCGTAGTAAAAAGTTTTTGGAAATATCGTTCGTACGTGAGAGACGCAACTCGTATGCGAGAACAGAGACGGGAGAGAAAAAAAAAAAAAAAAACGTTCTTTTAACAATTCGTTTTTCTTTCGCCCGCCCCCTGCCCGAAAACGGTAGTTTCGATTGAGTTTGAAATCCACTCCGATCGGTGTCCCGCGAATTCCAAAATCTCGGATTCCCGTCCGATGTTTCTTAACCCGAGTCGACGTGTCATTCAACTGGCCGAACACACCCGTATCGCGGTAGTGCGTACCGGGTCGTATGAGTTTAATACGAATTTCCGATACTTTCGGGTCATCTTCTATTATTAACGAGACAATGCGGAAAAACTCAAAAGGTACTCGACCACTAAATTTGGCGACAAAAAAAAAAACATAGTGCATTCCGGTGAAGACCATAGGTTTAGCCCTTAATGGTTGGTTGACACGGGCATTTTGGTATTTTGGAATATTTGATTGTTGATTATAGGATCCGCTCATTTGTTTTTAGATAATTTTCGATTCCGAGCGAACCGAACAGGATATTAATTTTACTATGTGTGTATACATTTTTTACCCCGCCACCATCCATGGACAATTTTTCTACCAGACATCCTGATCCGATTTTCATGTTTAACGCCTTTTCTGAAAACATTTTGGACGTAGTCGGTGCATTAGAAATATTATTTTTTTTTGATTGACGTTATAGTTTTCTTAACAATTAAGAAAACCGGGGGGGGGGAAACAGAAAAAACGGTAAAACTTACGGCAACGATTTTTGAATATTATAATTATTATTAAAACTCGTATAATTTATTTGAAAAAAAAAAAATCGTATGGAATTTGCCTGCGTAACTCACACACTAACGTAATTATAACGGTTTTTAATAGCTAAATAAGCAAAAATAAGCACATCGAACGTAAAATGTATTGTTTTAATCGCTATAAATCTCTCCTTTTTCTTCGTCTAGATTTTATAGCTCTCCGATATTCAGTTTTGCGGACAACGCGGCTCCAGTCTTTCCACTCCCGGACTTCTTAGATCCCCTTCAAGACCATCAAACGGTGCCCGTTATCCGGGGCCATCTACCGCGAGGTGTTCCCCCGAGGGTGCTCTAACATTATCGTCCTCTGCTCTACTCGTTTATACGGCCTAGCCGTTATAGTCTTTGTCTTCTCGTGGTCGCTGGCCAGTCCCAGTGTACCGTGTCGCCTCTATCGTCGATTATTTGTTGTTTCGTCGTAAACAGGGCCGCGCACTCGTCTAAATGTATTTCCCTGCCACTCAATCGTTTGCGGTGCCCTTACCGCTTGGCGAGTCGTCTTCGGCGCTTCGCGGCCGTGCGCGTAAGGGTCGGTCTTCCCCGATCGCTACATTTTACGGCACTCGCCTCGTGTTCGTACATAAAACCGTAGTTTAATTGTCCGCGATTAATACGAAATCCGATAGTCGTAAAAATAATACCGCGGTAAATTTATTGTAAAACAATTATCGCCGTTGACAAAAGAAATAACGATACGACGCAACGTCCCGAACGGTCGTCGCCGTGGGTTCGTACCTTTTTCAAAGGCGCGTCTCGGGCGAATGCCCCGAGGAATATGCGAGCTGTCCTCGGCGATATCGAAGGTATATACCGGTATAGTATTGTAGGAACACGGCGACGAGGGGTTACAACACAAAAAAAGAAGAAGAAAAAGAAGAAAAAAAGGCATTCGCAAAAAAAAAAAAAAAAAAAAAAAACTCCGGAGTAATAATATACATGAAAAGGACAACGGGGCGCAGCGGGATATTTCGCAGTGACAAAAAATTACACACAAAAGGTCTGATTTTAATACAAAATTTACTTTTTTTTTATTTTTTTATTATATATTCCCGGTGGAACGAATAACCGTTTTATTCACTCGTACCTACACTGCATTTTGCGTTTCTAGTCGAATGTTTGTACAAACCATCCCTTTTTCGTATAGAACGCTTTGAAAACACAATTATATCGTATAATAGACGAATGATTATATTATACCGATTCGTGATTGTTCGCCGTTAAAAATTATATATTTCCCGTCCGTTGCACAATTTACGAAATGCGTTCGAATACGCGTCGAAACCAATGGTTAAATTAAACCAAGAGTAAAAACTTGTAAAAAAAAAAAAGTGTTCAAACAAACACTAGCTCTTTTTGTTTTTTGTTTTTTTTTTTTCTTATTTTAACGGCTGGATCACGACAGAAATTATCACCCGTATAAATCCGCCATAAAAACATTTACTTTCTGTTTGGCGCCTACAGACTGTACGAACGTGTAACAAAGTGATTAAAATTATTTCTCCGTTTTATCGTATTTTTTTCGCGAAAAATCCGTGAAAATATATAATGTCGTTCGCCATGATATTTGTCTGCGGCAATTATTACCATAATAAATGTCGACCGACTACTTTTACTACTAAAACAATATAGTATTGAACAATTATTATTATTATTTTTTTTTTTTTATTGTTAATGTTTTTTCAATATTTCGTCAGTGAAAAATGGAATTAATCGTTTAACGATTATGTTAATGCCGCGTACACAAATCGAATAATACGACTGGGCAATTATTGAATTGAAATAATTGAATCGAATCTAAACAACCCTGCGGCCGCTACGTAAACGTGACGGTTTTTTTTTTTTTTTTTATAAAATAATGTTTATATTATAATAACATTATAAAACAGCGTCTTGTGCTTAACCAAAGCGTACACTCGCGCACGTTTTAAATTTATTTCAGAAAGGCAATATAAAAAAAAAAAAAAGGAAAAAATGCTGTCTGCCATTTTTGAAGGGATGAGAAAAATTACGCTATTGGGAATAATCCGTTGTACTTAATACTATTATTTTCTCGGTTTTACATATTTCACCGGTCTCCGAACGGAATAAAACGTGAACTGGATTTATAATGAGTGGAATTTTAATTTTGTACGTATTTCGTTCGGTGTATACGCATATACACGAGGATATAACAAAATGACAAACTCGTAATTAAATTCTAAATGTCCGGTTTAGTTAAGCGTGTCGATTAATCGGAATGGTCTTGAAATAGGGCTGTAGCGGACGACAAACGACCGGGACCGGGACCGGGCCGGTACGCCGACAACCGACGAGTCGAAGTCTGGTGTTATTACTGCGATAACGAGTACGGGTATTTTATGAATTATACGTATACACTTGTATATAATATCGGACTTTCCAAATATTATCTGGATGGCCTGTAATAAAAGAATTGGCCGCCTAACGGTCTTTTTACCAACGGATACGGACGGCCACCCTTATCGAGTAATTTTCCGTCCAAACAGTCTAGTACCCCGGGGGTTTCCAACAATTTTATCATCGAGTACCGCCAGACACTTTTATAATCAATACCACCTAAATTCTAATACTAAATTAGGAGTCGAATTTGTTTAGCGTACATTTTTATTATTCATTCATTTCTTTACATTTGTATTATTTGATATGAAAGTAAAAAAATCTTAATTTTTAATTAAATCTAAATATTTAAATTTTCAAATTAATAAAAAATAATAATAAAATTAAATAAATACAATTAATGTGATATTTGTTGTTGTTTATTTTGTACAAGCACATCAATATCTGGCTGATAGGAACTAATTTTCACTATTAAGTCACATTGAATATCTAACATACTTCTGTACTTGTTTTGCATATACAGTAATTCAGAAAATCCACTCTCACACAAATAAGTAGTGACAAATGGAGTTAAACATTGTAATGCTTGCTTGAAAAGAGATGGGCATTCTATTTTTGTTGACATCCAACGTTTGGTCTTTAAATGCGTCTTTCATTGAGCTGTCACTTACCACATCAACGAACGATTATTAGTCTTCCAGACTAGACTCTAGTCCGTGGATATCAATAGTAACTGATGGACTAATTTTGTTTAAATACATTTTGTTGAATTTATTTTACGGAAACAGTTAAGAAGGAGGCAATAATCTCTATATAAAATAACGAAGATATCGACGTCAAAAATTAAAATATTAATTGATAATATCGTTTGAACGAAAACGAAATCTCCAGGCCACTCTCTTAATCTAGACTCTCTAATAATACCGATATATCTTTTAATAAAAATTTTGTTTATTATCGAATAGTAGTCGGACGATTTTATTATTTTATTATTATTACGAACATGTTTAAAATTGTATTGAATAATAAAATGCGGTTTGATCAATTCTAATACCTCTACAATACTAATATAAATTCATTAATATTTTTATATAAAAAAAACGTAGATAGAATAAACTAGGATAATTATTAAATTAAATAACATATTTTCGTACTAAAAAAATGTTTGTGTAGGTAGATTATTTTTGTGTGTGTGTTTCCAACACGCGCATGTTAAAAAAAAAGTTTCAATATTCCGAGTTTATTTCATTTATTATTGGAAAATATTAAAATATAATATCAATTAAATTGACTGCGAAATAATAATAAAAAAAAAAAAAAAAATCCGGTAATTCTTAACGGAGCGGAAACATTGCCATTGAGAAAAAGTTCTTGATAGTAGAAAAAAAAAAAAATCAAAATTAGACAACAACTAGTTGAATATCCTAATCAAATTTGTGTAAATACAACTCGTAATGGGCGTATAAATATTAAATAATACGCGAGCAATAAATAACGTGTACATGAACATGTTCGGGGTTGTACCAGCAATGAGGCAGCGCCGATCCTCAGCTTAAGACACTCAAACGTAGTCGTACGACTCCAAGTGTTTGAGGCACCAAATGTCTTGCGAGTTGTCAAGACGTTGTTTGGCAGCTGCGTTGTTGTGCGGCAGCTCTAGTCGATTCGACTGAGGTTTCTTAGCGAACCTCTTGAGTACGTCGTCGGCGGATGATATCAGCGGATGTATGAGGGTCGTTCCTATCAAATCGGAATGCTGCTACAAGGTAGGGCGATATTTCTCGACCACGTTGAATATGATCAATGTTGGATTTGCTGGCACAGCTCCACGGCCGTATGCCATAAGTCCAAATCGGTTCGACGATGGCTACGTAAAGGAGACGGTTGTTTTTTTTTTTTTTTAGCAACGTCTTCCGACTAGCCAATACAATTTGCGCATTTTTTCCCGACAGACATGATGTTTCCAGTCAAGTGCATGTTTAGCTAAAACTTTTTGCGGATGTCTACTATTGGTACAGCGTTTTTTTTTTTTTTTTCTTTTTTGTTAGAAGGTAATACGCTGATATTTTGTATATAGTAGACAACGATACGTAAAGACGGTAAACATTAACGAACACGAGGTTGAACGATGGTGGACGCCGGATGAAACGAGCGCATATGGACACTAACCGGCCTGACAGATAGATTCCGAATTAATTATCCGTACGGTTTTTTTAATTTTTTTTTTTTACGAGCGAAATTGTTCGATATCGCGCAATAATCACCGTGCGATTTTCACGTCGAAACCGATTAGACCAGAGGTTCCCAACCACCGGTGATCCGCAAAACAATGTATGGTAATGGTCCGCGATTATTCTTTTCTCGTCCTTATCTTTCTCATTCTTAATTAAAAATTTGTATTTTTCTTTTCCTGTTTCGTCTTTTTCGTAGTTCTGGGATATTCAAGACGTTCAATTCTAAAAAATTTTAAAGTTGACTATAATTTCAAAAATCCGTATCTCTTGTCCAATTCAATATTTTTCTGGCATGTTGGGTGTCATAATACTCAGAAAGACCAGTGAAATCACATTTTTGAGGTTTTGTTGCCAAAGGGTAGTTTTCATCCTTATTTTTTATATCCTAAACTATTGTGGTTAGACGAATATTTCTTATTAAAAAAACAAACACGGTCGGATTGTGTTTCGATACATGGTAACTATAATGGTACTATTATATTATTATTTTAACCGATAATCAAATCTTGTTTGCACAGCATGAATAGATTATCGGTAGAACACAATAGACTATTTGTTATGCTTTCAAAAAAGATTTTCCGGGCTGCTGTGCATTCAAAATAAACAAAGAAATCAGTTGTACGCCATTAAAGACATGCGTGTAGATTTGAGCAGTATTCCCACAAGAATATCATTGTTAGTAAAGGATATGTAAGCCCAAAAATCGCATTAAATTGTTTTTTATAATTGTAATTCACATTTAATAAATATAATATTATGGTGTACATTTTTTTTTTCTTTTATAATAGTAATTTGCGTTAAATTGTAAATAAATACAAAACTTTTACTGAAGATTCATCAATCTTGAACAATATTATAAGCCAATTATAAGGAATTCCATAAGAATTAAACTCGAATGACCAAAAAAACACGAATTAACAAAAAATAATCGAAAATATCGAAATTGAATAAAACAATTACGGCAACGGTTTTGCCAGACGACGAAAGAGTCGAAAGGGGAATTTGAAAATTTCAACCCCCACTCAAAGTTTCGATTGCCCACAACTCCTAGGGAATTCAACTCAGAGAAACCGTTTTACCATGTATCGAAACACAATCAGACCGTGTTCGTATTTCGATAAGAAATATTCGTCTAACCACAATACATTGGTTTTTATTTATTCATAAATTCTGAATTCTTGTAAAATTGCGGGGGGAAAAAAAAAAATAAAGAGATTCTTAAGGAATAAGGAATACAAGGTGTAAAGTTGTGCTGGTCCGTGACGTATCTAGAGTTCACTGAGCGGTCCGTAGCGTCGAAAAGTTTGGGAACCACTGCATTCAGACGAATGCCGGCAAACGCACTGTAAAGGGTTAGGTTTCCTAGTAAAGCGGTGCCGTTATCTAGCGGCCGTCATGTTACCGGTCGTAAACAACGGCCGTCTTTACGGTGACCAAGCTGTGGGTTTCCTGGGTAGTAGTGCGGCCGTATTCAATCGTAGTCACTCAGCACTCACTCGAGCGCAGTAGACCGTGCACTGGTGAAAAATGGACGATTCGGACATAGCATTATTAGTACGGTTGGATGATGAAGAGTCATCGGGAGACGAAAAAAATCGTTTGGAGGAGAGCGTCGTGTTCAAAAATCGTGATACCGAGGGTGCATTTCGAATTTTAGTGCGTCGCCATCTGCAGTGTAATGACGAAATATTTAGGCAATACTTTCGCTAAACACCAGTGCTATAAAGGCCCTTCCCAAACGAAGTGGATCATTATATTTTAACTATAAAGAGTACAAAAATAATATAACGCAATAATACAGGGTGCGGCAGAGCCGACTGACGAGTTTTGATGGGCTATAGATAACGAACACTAAAACTTAGAGAAACGGTTTTTTTTTTATTCAAATCAGCATTCAATCCCATTTTAAAAAATTATTTTTCGAAAATTGTATATCCAAAATGGCGGCCGTCAGCATTGATACACTGTTGTAAACGATCTCTGAAGCTCTCATATGATTTTCGGCACATTTCGACTGGTACGGCCTCGACTTCCACGGTGGTTTTCTGTTTAATTTCTTCTATGGTATGTGGGCGATGTCTGAAAACCTTATCCTTAAGGTAGCCCCCAGAGTAAAAAATCACACATGCTTAACATGTGGGGACCCTGCTGGCCAGCCTATGTCTCCTCTCAGAGAGACTAACCGCCCAGGGAACGTTTGTCGCAAGACAGCACGTGAAATCCTAGCTGTGTGCGCTGTAGCTCCGTCTTGCTGAAACCATACATCTCCCAAATCGTGTTCTTCAGCCATTTCCTCCAACCTACGCTACAGATAAGTTTCCAACATCACGACATAACGAGCGGACGTGACAGTGACGGTCCTGTTCTCGTCCTCAAATAAGTCCTCTAACCAACTGCACATTTTCGGGGGTTCTTACCGTCCTGGGTGTTCCGTGTCCAAGTCTACTTAGGGTATTTCCAGTTTCATTCAACTATTCAATCGTTTTGCTAGCAGTCGTCGGTAGTGTTACGTTTCCACTCGTTGTGTTAATTAAATATGCACACGGCACAATGGCGAAAGAACGTTCAACTACTGTTTATCACCGCCATGACGGCCGTCATGCAACTGACAGCACCGCTATTTGACGTTACGGTGACACTCTCGACGTCCTCTAGGAGACCTACTCCGACGTTATTTATAGACAACGTCACCCAACGCTACATTACGGCCGCTGGATAACGGCACCGCTTTCCTAGGAGACCGTAGCTTAACGCGCGGCCGTCGAATATAATACGATAATATCGTTATCCATTATTACGATATTATCGAATGGTACACAATATACAAATACTAAAAACAAAGATACATTCTAACTTTAGCTCCGGGTGTTGTCGATATAATCTTTTCGAATATTAGGCGAATACTGACTGACATTAGAATATATATATATATTTCCGCTGACATTACAATATAATAAAAAAATATTAAAATTCTAAATATCTCGAATACGTAAATACCGGCTATCAATAAAATTAAAAACTCCGAAAAAGCAATTTCAATGTAAAAAAAAAGAGCAAAAAAAGTATTTGATTAAAGCGCAATGGCTAATGGTTAGACGATATAAAAAAAATGAGATACACATAAATAAATAACGTCAAAGTTAATAATATTTTTTTAGTTAGACATATAGCAAGAAAAAATATATATTACACGTATTTTTTTAGGAATCGTAAAAATAAAAATATATATTATAAAAGACGACTAATCGTTTGACCCGTATGGTAACAGCCCTCACTGACTAAATAAATAGGTCAGTGGTGTAATTGTTTATAATTTTTTTTTTTTTCTTTAGGAGGTCAGGATTAAAATTAATTAATAAATAATACGAAAAAATAATTTTACACTAATCCATATGCTCGATATTAAATTTTTAATGCAAACATTTCAATCATCGAGTCTCATAAATGTCCCGAAATTTAATTATTAAGTAAATATTTATAATTTTTAAATATTAACTTAAATGTTATGTACGATTTTTACGAAAATTCGACAATTCAAAATGTAATTTGCCTTTTGACCACTGCTTTAAGTTTTCGCGTTTAACGGTTGACTTTTGTTTTTTAGTGCGGACGCCATTTAGTAATTCAATGTTATAACTAAAATAAATAGTTTTTGGTAATGACTTTTTTCTAATCGAAATATACGAGGTCCGTTTTACATAATCATATCCATTAACGTTGATAAATATTAAATTTTTGTTCCTAAACAATTGTTGGCGGTGTCGTAATAAAAACAAAACAAATAACACGATGATAGTTTTGTATAAAATATGTTTTTCGAAATCGGCACGCGTTCGACATCAATTCTCGGATGCGTTAACAATCGGGAAAACTATTGTTTTTTTGTTTTTTATATCGATTTCATAAATATTGACGACAGAAACCGCTATATGGTCCGGTCTAGGATTATTATAATACCATAACTGTGATTACTGTTGAAATTGTGATCGCCATAATCGTGTACGTACGAGGACGTAATCAGCAGAACGTTTTGTCAGAAATGGGAAACGCGTCGACACTCTAGCCCCGGCGGAGTCTCGAGACTGCCCTCGGTAACGACAGATTCGGAGGACGGGTGGACACAGAAGATACCGGGCGAGTGTGCGGGTGGTAAACATTCTCAGTGTGGGGTTGTTCTCGTTCACATGATATATTATTATATTGTTTGCGCAAACACGAAAAATTATGTCGTACACGGAAGACATTAATATCAGCACATTGATAGTTGCCTACGACTTGCAATATCGTAATAGAAATATGGCCAGCCGACGCCGTACCCGAACACGTCAATGTGACAAATGCACCGCGACCCGGTTGCATTTAGTGTAAATTGCATTTAGTGTACGTGCATGTTTTAATTGTGCCGGACGTGCACGTCTTCATAGCACACGTATTGGCATTGGATTATCAGGTTATTATCAGGGCTCGTACGTTTGTGCGCTAAAAAAAAATAAAAACGCAAAAACTAACATACAATTGTGCACTAAAATCCTAAAAATATTTATTTGTTTTTTTTTATTTTTTTCACACATACAATCTACAAATACAGTTTTGCAATTAGCATGTACGGGGATTTACATAAAACGACGGGCGAAATTGACATGAAGAAGTAATCGTCCAGCGGCAACACTTACTGGCCCGAGAGGGTTATTGCAGCTCACGGTTCCGATTTCGCTATAACCTTCCAGGCGGATTTCCCGAAATCGATCCAGAGTTTAGGCCACGGATTAGTGGGTTAGAGTGGTCTGTAAGACGGGCACGGAATAATTTATAGGCATTTTTTTCGTTTCTTCTTGAACAGTTAAAATTTTCAAGTCTAAATGCAAGGTGTGGTTTGAAACGCACGGAGGAGCGCATGTAATCGTTCGTAGTGAGGTCGATTGGAATGTTTGGATTTTGTAAGTATTAGATTATTTTGCTGCTCCCCACAATTGGATTCCGTATAACCAAATTGGCTTGAAGAGGGTTTTGTATTTAGGTTAGTTTTTGACCTTGCCTTCCTATAATCGGGAAGAATGCTCTTCGTCTGGTATTCAGCATGAGACGTTTCTGCTCAATATGTATGGCCC
The DNA here is from genome assembly GCA_956483605.1 of Tuberolachnus salignus. Lineage (NCBI taxonomy): Eukaryota > Metazoa > Arthropoda > Insecta > Hemiptera > Aphididae > Tuberolachnus > Tuberolachnus salignus. Next base: position 16,747,939 of record OY101437.1, read on the forward strand.
AGGTAAGTCATTTATCAAGTGTGAGGCCCAAATATTTAACATTGGAGGAAGAAGGGACAAGTTTATTGTTTAAATAGACTGGAGATACTGTGGTTTGTTTGAGAGTGAAGGTAATTTGGGATGATTTTTCATTGTTTATTTGTATTGTCCATTAGGAATAGCAATCTACAAGTAGGTTTAAACGACTTTGTAAATATTAACTGGAGAGAAGTGGATTTTTTTCGGAAATGTATATAACTTTTTCATCAGCAAAGTAGGCTACAGAAGTTTGAAGAGTGGTTGGTTGATCGGCTGTGTATTTGTTGAATAGTATGAGGGAAGAGATGGCGCCTTGAGGGACGATACCAGCTAGGATTGTGGCCAAGAATCTGTCTTCGAGATATGACTTAAAAAATAAATTAGTACGGTGGAGGAAGAATTATTTTTAGCTTGTGTAATAGACCAGGATGCCAGACTCTATCGAAGGCTTGGGCAACATCGGCTAGAACAGCAGAGCAGTATGACTTTGTTTCCAAGGAGTAGGCAATTGAATCAGTTAGGCGGTGTATCTGATGGATAGTAGAATTTTTATTCTGGAAGTCAAATTGAGTGCAGGGTTTGTTGATTTGTTTGTCATTGATGATGGTAGATATTCGTTTTAAGACTAAAAATTATGAAATTGAAATAGACGCAAAAAAAGTCGCTAAAAGGTATATTACGTTTCTTTTGAATAATTATAATTAATTTACTTGTCTAAAAAGCTTTTTCGTCTTGATATTGTTGTGCAAACTGTAAAACGCATAAAACCCATACGGTCGTACAAGAATAGAAATAAACCGAAACGAATACCAGTCGATTGTATAGAAATGTCCGGGAAAGTAAATAAAAAATAATAATTTCCTCGATTCATACGAATCTATGAGCAATAATTACTCCGATAAATTTACTATACGCGCTAAATATGCAAAAATACCCAACATATGCACAAATATGTACTATAGGAATTTGTAGTATAAATACTATTGTCATAAAACGGATCTGTACTTTACTTTACGTGTTTCCTGTGCAACACAAAAAAAAAAAAAAAAAAAAAAACCATGCAAATTGATAACGAACACACAAGACCCGGTTATTATACTTACAATATTCGTTTACGAAATAATTACAAAAAAACAGTAAATCTATACTATTATTATAAAGAATAAAAAACTATACGTTTCTATGTAGGACTAATCTCTGGAACCGTTTCTAAAAATTCTATTACTAATAGAAAGCTAAACTAACCCTGATTGACATATGCTAAGATTAGGTGAGCCGACAACAGTGAGCTACACAGGGTTATTGGTATCTTCGGTACGAAAATCAAATTATTTTTGTGCATTTATGGGTTTCCTCGGTGATTCGGATAGAAAAATAACCGATTGATTATTACTTAATTGATTTAGTCACGGAGAAGAGAGTCCCGGTTTTAAAATAGATTAAAAAATACTAACTAAAAATAATAAAAACAAAAATATATTCAGATAATTTCTAGCAACGATTCTGGATAACCGAACTTGAACCGAGCAAGGCCGGGTAACGGCAGATGGTATAAATATATAGAAATGTTGGCAAAAAGAAAAAAAAAAAAAACTTGACACGGTCAAGAAAACGGGCCACGGGCGGACGGATATTGGACGCACAAAGAGCCTTAATTTATCGTATCACTATAGATACGTTTGTATGTACGTATTATCAGCGTTTCGATGAATGGCGATGGATCGAAAAACAAATTAACAAAAAAAATCGCATTTTCTCTCTAGATAAAGATTACGATGATTTTTGAATCGGATCGCTGTTATTAGTGAAACCATTGGAGTTGTACACCCGCCTGCCCGAAACGAGTATTGCACGTTTTTCAATGAAATGTAACCGAACAATCTCTGAATGCGCACGGGGACAAAGCTCAACCGAAACTACACGATATAATATAATTAAACGCTAGTGCTCGTAATGTAACATTCATAAAATATTTAACCGATTCTAAAGGTAGGAACGTACCCGATAACTGCACCCGATATCCATTACGTGGAGGGTGTACGGGAAACGGCTGACGTTGCCGATGTTTATGTTATCGGTGGAGGTACAAATTCGGATAATATATCGCCGGGTCCCAGGTGCGTCCAAATTAGATTTGAAAGGTTTTCCGTTTTCTCTTTAGCAACATTTCCAGATGGTCCGTGTCATTATATAGTAAGGTACCCGTACGGTTAAACACCGCGGGTCGTAACGACAGTACCCACCTAAGTATCGACGAAAATTGTAAAATGTACCCACGTAAATTATCTACGATAATTAACAACGCATAGGTACCGAGACTGTAAAAACTTTTTACGTAAACGCTTAGATGGCGTCGTCGCAGACCGACGAAATCCGTCGGTTAATAAATAAAAAAAACTACGATTTTAAATTCGGCCCAGCAAACGCTGTATGACCACAGCGGAATAATCGTATAAAGAATATCACAAAGCTACTTTTAGATTCCGAACGCTGTAAGGAACGTTTTTTTTTTTTTTTTTTTTGCTTTCATTCTTTGAACAACTTTTCGATCATTGGCAGGGTTCTGGTATCAAATCTGGTGCTTAATCGGTGCGTTGCGGATGTAATTTTTCTACAAAAAGTTTTCTTGTGGTATTCATAAAAACAGGTTAACTTCGATTTGTTTGTTTTTGTTTTGTATGCGCGGTTAAGCATACCATTACCATTAATTTAGATAAACGTAAAGGTTATGTTAAAATCCGTTAAAACCGCGACCAAGTGAATTAGTTTTTTCAGTTGCAAATCAATCACTTGAAATTTAACAAAAAAACCTATAATTATTAACCGAACATTTACTCGCATTCATTTTGGACTTCTAACGATTTGTCGTTAGGTAAATCCCGTCTTCCAACACGCGACAATAGGTGGGAAATTAATTTCGGTCGGACACAATATAATTATTGTTGCTGCACGCAATTGGGTTTTTTTTTTTTTTTTTAATTTTATCATAGTTTTTTATCCGTAAGATTTGTTTGACCGTGTGATAAATGCACATAAGGAAATCCGTACGATATTGTCGTGTAATAGTAATAAGCCGAAAGAAGAAAAATATATTGTTTAAGTTTGTGACTTAGTTTATTTTTTTTTTTTTTTTTTTTTTTTTTTTTATTCGAAATTCAATTTCGTATGGGATATTTTCGAATAGTGTATAAAAATATATCGGTTACACAAATACAAACTTTCGATATATACCTACCGATATGTATGTTTAAACTTTTCGAAATATTCTCGTTTTGATTTGTTTTTTTTTTTCTTTTTTCCCATACATATTTTTTGGGGGTTTCGCGTATTATACGTAACAGGGTTTGAACAACAATCTGCGATGTTAACAAAAAAAAAAAAAAAAACTATATTTATATATATATATATATAGGTATATTAAAACAGAACTCTTATAATGTCCCGAGGTTATTATTCCGAACGGTTTGAACTGACATCATTTTTTTTTATTTTTATTTTTTTTTGTTTTTTCTTTGAGTTTTCTTTTGTACGAATTTAGAATATTATTTGTACGTTTCTCGAGGACAGACGGAATCCCTTGTCAAAAAAAAAAAAAAAAAAAATGTGTGTATTTTTTTACGCATTTAGAGTATTGTTTGTTGATTGTTAATAATAACATTGTATAGTATCTCTGAGGTATAAACTGATGGTTTTGCTCGCAATATTTGTTATTATTTTTTTAATAAACCAAAAACTCTTACTGTCATATATATTTTGTTCAATTATAATATACTGTTATTTCTTTCCGAACAAAATTAAATCGCAATAATACGCCAAAAAAAAAAATAATTCATTTAAGCTTTGATTAAAAAATATAAAAAATGTATTTCTCGTCGTTTTTTATTATTGGTTTACTATCGTAGTCTCCGCATTAGTGTAAATTAGTCGGCCAACAGAAAAAATATACAAAAAATTCAACGATATCGCATTTAAGAAAGTTTCGATTAAAAATCAAAAATTGTTCCTTCTGAATGTATATATATATATATTTGGAGCTCTAGAACTATAATATTATTAATATTATTATTATTATAACTATATCGAAAAAAAAAAAAAAAAAAACGAATTTTATATAATGATATTTGAAATTCGTTAAAGTTAATTTTTTATTATTCTAGAAAATTAACAATATCAAAAAAAAAAAAAAAAAAAAAAATGTAATTTTGGTGTATAATAACCGTAGAAGCTTGAAATTGCCATCAAACACTAATAACGTACGTAGAAAATACGTTCAAAACATTCCGGTGATATTTTAGCAATTTTTTTTGAGATTATCACTTAAATCGGTTTATATTTTGTTAATTCGCTCCGGGATGAACGCCGATATCGCCGTTTTTTAACGGTATACCGAAAGTCCGAAAAAAAATTCCAACTCGACAAAATACATGTACGACGCCCAAGAACAATTGCAATAATTGAGCCGTATTGTTCCTACTGAGCCCGCAATATGTTTTTCTACATTAATTTAGTTTATTTTTCTTAACGCTCCGGATATTTATTATTTTAACGTCACCGAGGTGTTTAAAAATTTATATCCGACACACTAGATGCTAATATATACTTAACACGTTGATGAAATCGCACTTCCAATAAAGTTGCTGCTGCCCTTTTTTTTTTTTTTGACGTTCTTCAACGGTTTCCGAAGCTCAAGACGTCTGATGTCCTCGCAGGTTTGTCTTGTAATTAGACGGCCACTGGATCGACCCGGTGATGTTAGAAACCCCGTCTCGTGTTTGCAAGCAAACGTTTAGATTTCGCTGCCCGTTGTGAGCAGCATCGTACCGCGTCGTTTCTTTCCATCGGGTTTGTCGCTTTTTTTTTACATAAAAAATATTCACGCGCCGGATAGGTTTGCCGATTGGTGGTGGTTAGGCGTACCTACTGCGGCAGAAACAATATAAGTCCCCCCCCGGCGTTTTCCACTGTCGACTTTTACGCGAGAACTCGCATTTTCGCGACGGCAAACACGAGCTTTTGAGTTCCCTAAAGAATTTATATAGTTTTTATTCCGCGTTAATTATTGTACTCGGCCGCGGCGTAAATGCGTAGGCGCAAACACCGAAATGTTATTCAAAACTCCTTTTTAATTTCGCATTGGATTTGCACCCGTAAACCGTTGAACTCACGTTCCCCGTCGGATCTGCCCGCGTAGTGTTTATGAAAACCGTTTCTAAAACGATTATTCCATATGCCATGGCGTTATTAATTGTGACGCGGAAAACAGACTCCGCGGGACGTTGGATTTTACATGGCCTAGTTTGTTATACAGCCTATAATATTCGTATTAAAAAAAAAAAATACATCAAGAAGATACGATACTGGGTGTTTTAAATGGGTAGTAGCGAAGTTACAAATCGTTGGGCCTGCGAAAACGGGATTCTGAACGAAGTAAAACATGTATCGTTACGTTTAAATTATATAAAAAAAAAATATATATTTTTAATTTGTAACATCGAACTAAATTAAAACGATCAGTGTGTGGTTTTTCTTTATTTCTCTTCTTGCCCGTTTTTAATTGTCGAGCATTTTCGAATACTAAAATAGGTAAACTTAATTTGAAAATCGTACCACGTCGTTTAGACAGTGCTGATAAACAGTGCAAATCGTATAGGATTGATTATAACTGATTAGCGTAAAAAAAAAAAACAAAAAAAAAACGGAAATATTCCGGTTTATCCCGATTTTTCCGCAAACAATTATAAGAAACACTACGAATGAAATGAAAAATAAACAAACCGACCTCCTCGACGCGACAACTGGATCCGGAACACAAAGGTATCTGGTAGTAGAAAAGTCGACTTGGCAAGGGAAGAAGGGGAAAAAAAATGTTAAAAAAAAATACATCAAGAAAATACGATACTGGGTGTTTTAAATGGGTAGTAGCGAAGTTACAAATCGTTGGGCCTGCGAAAACGGGATTCTGAACGAAGTAAAACATGTATCGTACGTTTAAATTATATAAAAAAAAAAAAATATATATTTTTAATTTTTAACATCGAACTAAATTAAAACGATCAGTGTGTGGTTTTTCTTTATTTCTCTTGTTGCCCGTTTTTAATTGTCGAGCATTTTCGAATACTAAAGTAGGTAAACTTAATTTTAAAATCGTACCACGTCGTTTAGACAGTGCAAATCGTATAGGATTGATTATAATTGATTAGCGTAAAAAAAAAAAAAAAAAAAAAAACGGAGATATTCCGGTTTATCCCGATTTTTCCGCGAATAATTATAAATAAACACTACGGATGAAATGAAAAGAAAAAAAAACCGTCTTCCTCGACGCGACAACTGGATCCGGAACGCAAAGGTATCCGGTAGTAAAAAAGTCGACTTGGCAGGGGGAGGATAGGGGAAAAAATGTTTAAAAAAAAAAAATCGGACACGTCATATAGCGTCAAATCCGGGACACGTTGGCACGTTACTCGCCGCGCCCGGTACCTAAACCCCCCGGGTGTTTAATAAAAGCAAAACCACTCGTTGGGCCCCGGGCGTATTGGTTTTTTGATAAAAATCTTTTCAAAACGATCGGGCTGAGGGAGTCCGCGGACTATATTTAATACGGCGAGGTGTGAGGACTTCAAGGCAAACGGCCAACAGCGTTAGCCGCAATTATCCGCTTTATTGCGTCTCGCATCGGGTTGCTGATTGCAATTTCGAAATCTAACGCGCGTTCCGGAGTGCTCCGTTCTCGTTTCGGTATATATTTACGATATACATTATATACTATATCGTTCTATCCGTAATTTAAATAGTACCCGGCGTTTTTCTACTATCATCCGACTAAACCCGTTCGGTTAAAACGATTTTTTTTTTTTTTTTAGTTGTATGGATTTTTGTTTATTTGCTTTTTTTACGCTTTCTTTACATATACATATATTTTATTATAGTTAAATATTGCAAACGGAAAATGCATTTTGCGATATAATGATAAACTTTTTTTTTCGCATAGAAAATATCTCACAGAATATTACTTTTTTTTTTCTTTTTTTCCTTTTTTATGTATATAAAAATATTAAGATAGGTTTATATAATAATAATAATATGTTCGTATTATATCGTTCGCGCGTAAGCAGGAATAAAGAAACGAATATTATTCAAAATGAACGACGAAATAAAACGCTTGAGATGTTTTTTCCCCCCCCCCTTCTTTTTTTTTCCTTTTTTTTTTAAACCCTTCGTTATACATACATAACGTTCATTAAAAACTACATTGGGTTTTACGAAAAAAAAAAAAAAAAAAAAGAATAACGAGGATGATCACGGCGGTGATGAGGGGGGGGGGAGAGACAAGGGAATAATACTATGTTATAATATATATATATATATAAAAAATACTTTGATATTTATAAAACCGGGTGTGGTATATATTTTATCCACATTATACGTTAATATTTAAAAAGTACATTACACAAAAACGAATGAATTTATTTTCGTTTTGATTTTGTAAAAAAATATACGCGCGCAACAGTTATTTCTACGTTACAATGTTTGCCGTGGTCGTAAACGTATTGGGACGATAAAATTAGTTTAGAATGAGAAGGAGATAGGGGGGGGGGCGGGGGTGTTTATCCCTCACATAATATTTTTAGTAATTTTTTTTAGTCGTGTTGGTCTTTGCTGCGGAACTATTAGGTACGGTAAACTTTAATCATAAATATATCGCGATCTAAACAAAATGAGTTAAAAATAAATTATTATTATTTTTTTTTTTTTGGAATTTTTCTCCTACCCGAATATAATTTGGTTATAAATTATAAATTGTAATTGTAAACGGATATTTTCTCTTGGCAAATAGACCGCGGATTTATATTATTGTTTCCAAAACGGTATAGCTGAATGAAAAGCTTATACTTTTATATGTAAACTAGAGGTTAGGTGGGTACATAAAAAAAAAAAACACACGCTATACACGATAAACATACGAACAACAGCTTTGGATAGGTTTGTCGTTTTAATAATACTATGCACAGTGGTGGTCACCTTCGATCCTAAAATACCATAATTATTTCAATACGAAATTGAAACATACGTAGTAGGATCAAAAAGTTCCCGGAATTTATTTATAGAAAAAAAACTATTTTTCTTATCAAATATCTGTTTATTGGAATTAAAATTAGGCATTATTAGCTGTCTGTAGGGGGTTGTGGAATTGTAGAAACTTTTTTATCCGTTAAAAATTGCCGAACTGCAAAAGACGAGTGGCACGGTGCATTGTCATGATGCAAAAACCAACCATTTTCCCATTTTCTTTGCCTTTTTCGCCGAATTGAATCTCTTAAACGCTTTAAAACTTCAATATAAAAACTTGAGTTGACTGTTTGTCCATTAGGTACACATTCCCAGTGAACTAACCCTTCATTGTCGAAGAACACAATCAACATGACCTTCAATTGTGATTTGACAACACGTGATTTTTTTGATTTTTTTATGGACACGATTACGACTCACATGAGACTAATGTAATTTTAACGACAAAACCTACAGATAGCCTAATAATGTCTACTTTTAATTCCAATAAACAGATATTTGATAAGAAAAATAGTTTTTTTCCTATAAATAAATTCCGGGAACTTTTTGATCCTACTACGTATATTGGTATAGCACGGTCGAGTGTGCGACGGCCGGACGACACCAAGGTGGATTCGGCAAAAAAACCCGAACGTTTCTTTACAATATTATCGCATTGTGCGTGGCGAAAAAACCGAACACGATCATCTCGCGTCGGACGAATCAACGGAATTCGCCTGGTCGGCGGTGATGCGGCCGGCAGACGTGCCGTTTGCTCGTTTGCCGTTCCGTAGCGTCGTACAAATCGGCGTAACGTTTTACGGAACGTATTTCCCGAACGCGACTTTACGGTTTTATTACGTACGACGGCCGCACCGGTAATATTTGAAAATATTATGCATTCCGCGTTTCCCGGCCCGCGTGAATTACAACACGACACCGTTACGTACATTATGTATATTATATTGTACGGGGGTGTGGTGGTGGGTGATAAACTGATTTCGGGCGTCTTGATAATTTGATCGGGTACGGAAAACACGTCGAGAATTATACGACCCGGTCCGGAAATCGAATTCTACCCGGGTCACGACGATAATTCTCGGGCAACGAGAATCGGCTATCTCTCATAAGTAATACCGTATAATATTACATTGTATGGCGTATTTCCACGGCGGCTGCGCAACGGTTTAGACGGGGCCGGCCGTCGGTACGTCGGACGCCGGCGAACCCGTCGGAAACGGACAAAAATCGGCATGACCAGCGGTCGTGTAAAACGTCCGGCCGTACATACAATAGATGCATACATAGTTGGATATTTACACGCCAGCGGATAATGTCCCGAATGAAAATAAAATATATATCTAAACGACCGGAACAAAATAGCATTAAAAAAAAAACGTATACCGGTGGCGAACGCAAACGGCGGGACTTCAAAACCCTTACTGGAAATATCAGGGAAAATTTTAAAAAAAAACTCGACCTAGAAATTTCAACGTTTCCCCACAAGACTCGCGGATAAAATAGATTTATATATATATATACGAGTACCTTTAACCGAGTAATTACGTATGACGTGTATGAAAATAATGCATTTTTTCATTTCCCTCCCAACGCGAATTTTTTTCCCTACGTTCGCCTACCCCGAGTGTTAAATACAAATTATTTATATACCAATATCAATCGCAATCAATAATAATAATACAAAAAATGTTGTAGGAAACAATATTTATTTATTACGCGCAGCAAATCACTACCGCTCAGTGTAATTTTTAAATGGTTGGGAGGAATGCGGTAAATCATAATCGCGAATAAACCGTACGAATTATCAACGCCCGGATCCGAATAAAAAGCGAACATTTTTATTATTTTTTGATAACTTATACATTACCTTGAATACTCGACCGACATATAACAGACGTGTAGTTTTACGTTAAAACGACTAGTGAAATACGCGTAGTAATTGTAGTTTTAAGGCTACGGACGAGGACATGACGTCGACGTGCACCGCGCAGGGCTAAAATTATTACGGATCGGTATAAATAAAATATATAGATGCTAAAAAAAAAACATTCGACGAGTACGATAAAATATCGAACATTATGGGAAAGTAATTCCAAAGTCGCGTTTAACTGCAATGCAATATATTTACAAACACGAGATGATAATTTACTGACGCGCGCACCAATCGTTTGAACGTTGGAAAAATAAAATCAAATTTATTCTATTGTTACCGATGAATACAATCGAATCGATTGCGGATAATTTATCGTTTGTGCACACACACGAGAGGAAGGTAAGTATATAATTATAGTATATGTATATATATATATATATCGTGTGTGTGTGTTTTTTTTTTCAAACTTAATAATCCTAACCCTCCGTCCGTTTTTTTTTTCGGCTATTATAAAATTCGTCGAACGCGCGCGATTTCCCGACCAAAACGGCGACGAACGGCCGAATTTCTTATATCGAGAGAGCCTCTGCCCCCGCCGACGTGGAATCGACCCCCGAAGCGACCGCTATTATTGTTGCACGTACGTTTATATCCGATTCCCCGGGTCCGCCGAAACAATAACAGTAATAATAATAATAACAACAACAACAACAACAACAAGACGAACGAAAAAAAAAAACATCAACGCGCCCCGGAACGTTTTTATTTTTATTATTTTTTCGCATTAAACCCGGCCGGTTTAAAATTCGATTTGGCGGCGGTCGAATTTTTAGGATCTCGCGTCCCGAGGCCCGCCGGCCGGCCAAAGTGGATTACGTACGTACGCTCAAGACGGACGGACAGAGGTCGCGGAGCGGACGACGGCGGGTGGGTGGGTGGGTGACTCGAGGGGCGGACGGGCGAGTGTGGGTGGGTAGAAAAGTGCGGTTACGTCGTGTGTAACCGTAATAAGAAACGTACGGCGGAGTGGACGGGTTGCACCGCCGCCGCCTCCGCCGCCGCCAACGTCGGTCACATAAATCATTTCCGTCGACTGGCGATTGTCAATTTCGGTGTGAAATATTGCGTGTCCTCGTGTGTAGCGGTTAATAACTCAGAAATTGTCGGTTCGAGCTGCCGCTACGGAAACGTGGAAAACGTCCACTTAAAGTCGCATTATTCACGTCTGCGTTTTATAAATTGAACAATAATTACCGCGGGCCAACGCTAAAAAAAAATCCCGCCCCGATCGCGTTACGACAAAACGTTTTTTTTTTTTTTTTTGTTGTTTTTTTTTTAATATTATATCGTGTCGCGTCATATCCGTATTTGACCGGTTCAATTCCCCCCCGCACGAGCTTTTGATAAATTTAAAAAAAATTGTAAACATTTCAAGTGGGGGGGGGGGGTTTTTTCCATTTGAACGACATTACTACTTGCATCCGACCGAAATCGATTAGACAGCTTTCTTGTAGGGTTTTGCATTGAAAAGGTCATTTTTTTTTTTTTTTTACATTTTCCTTGTAGTTGCATTAATAACGGGGAAACTCCCGGAATTGAACGTGAATATTTACGCGATTAGACAACTTGACATTTTCACTGAAATATAATATTTCGTTTTTCAGCTCTATTTTCGTCTTTTTTTTTCTTTTCTTATTTTTTTTAAATGGGTTTTCTATGAATAACATTTGTTCGACTTCTCGAAAACGCTCGAAAATTAGTCGCAACGGTTCATCATAAATTTTACTTTTAGCCTTAATTAGATATCACAACACGTTATTCTTTTTTTTTTTTTATTATTATTAATAAAGCGTTTAAACACTAAAATTTCGATGAAAATCCGAATTTTGCTCGTAATCATTTTTATATTGACAACGATAAATCTTTGCGTGCAGATATAAAATAAAGTATCCTCTATATCGCACCTACAAAATAGGTCCGCCCATGAGCAGGATATTTTTAAAAACAATACTAGTTTTGTAAATAACGATACGTTAATAATACAATAAATACTATAATGTCAATAGGATATTCCAAAATTTTTTGGGAGAAGGTAAAAATGAACGTGATAGAGAAGATTTACACTATTCACACAATTTTTAAAATTCAAGAAAGTTTAAACGTGGATTCATTTTAACTAATGAATTAAAAAGTTAAATTTAAAATCAAAAATGTTTAACGTAAAATAGAACCATTATAAAATTATATCGAACTTGTTTTACCGCCACCAATTATTTTTTTAACCAAAGTTTCCTTTTTTTTTTTTAAATTTAAATTTCGTCTACATAATATATTCCCAAGCAATTACTATTAAACACGTGTACGTGGTCGCGGTCGCGTTAAGATACTTTGTCGTCATTTTATTTCGTGTTCGTGACCGAGTTCTCAAAAAAAAAAAAAAAGTAAGCAGTGTGTTGGCGAGAAGAATTTTCCAATTTCCTTTCGAACACGTTTCACCCATAACTGCAATTAAAACTTAGGTAACCATATAAAAAAGGAATCGTTACAGTATTAAGTCGCATACCTGTAATACTATTCCAAATCGTTTTATAGTATAAAAAAATAAAAAAATAGTCATGGATCAATAAATATAATATTGTTTTGTTGAAATTTAACCGTTAAACAATTGTGTTTCTTATTTTCTTTATAATATGCGTGATAAACTATTATATTCAAATAAAGTACACTGTGTCGATAAATTATAATATAATTAATGCGAGTAGTAGTAGAAAAATATCGCCCATCCATAATCTCATTTTAATTGAAACCGTTGTGAAAATAATGTGGTAAAAAAAAAAAATCCCCCCCCCCATTGATTAGATAATATATGACAACTCCTGTGGAAACTTTAAAGGAAATCAAAATAAGATTTTATTTTGCAAAAGTATAAGGATAACTGAAAAATAAATAAAAAAAAACCACCAGATCAAAGGGTCACATCGATCCTATCTCCTCGGAAATCTCTTCTATCTATTATGCCACTATAATATAATATATATATATATATATATATATATATATATGGCCGAGAAAACTACAAATTGTATTTCTATAGTCTATAATATTTTATTGTATACGCGATGTTTCACAAAGGTTTTGGAATGATTTCGTCTCGTGTGTTTGTAAACTCTTACAATAATCAATACTATAATATATATATATATATATATATATGTATACTTGTATATTATAACGAAACAAAAAACACATAAAATATTATTTTGAAAACCAAATTACGATTGTAATATTGTTCAAAACACATTATACCTATACCGACGGTTTGAATATGAACTGCGAATGTCATTCGACGGCCACCAAAACTCTAGACCATAGATTCTTAACCGGTGGTCCATGGACCCCTTGAGGGTCCGCAGACGGTCACTCGTGGGGGAGTCCACGAAATAACTGCGTTTTTTTTTTTTTTTAAAATAACCGAAAAAGAAATTTCTTATGTTTTTAAAAGAAAGGCAAAGATCGCTTATCAAAACATTTTGATCGTATTGATTTTATTCGCGGATTTTAACAGATATTTTTAGCCATTTAAACCAAGTATTGATTCAAGGACGATAAATGACAATTATGGACGTGGCCAAAAAAATAAACGCGTTTGTCAATAAAATTCCCCTGTGGAAAAGAAGATTTCAATCGGAAAATTTAGTGGAACGTTCCAACACTTGAACACGAACATTCAAAAATAAATAATGCTTTGTCCAGTTCCATACAAACACACATATGTGAACATCTTGACGAACTTAAAAATTAATTTGGCGATTATTTCGGTTGTACATATTTAAAAGGTTACGCAATTTTTTTTTTTTTTTTTTCTGTAGACTTAAATACTATTAATGATTAAAGACGAATTAATTGATTTTGCATCGAAATAAATGGCAAACGACGATTTTCAAACAAAATATTTATTATCGAATTTTGGTGTACGTTGACGAAGCTGTATCCCAGGGCAATGCAATTTTTGATTCCATTCGCCACTACATATCTGTGCGAGTCTGAATTTTTCGACAATGGACACAATTGAAACGAAATCAAGAAACCGATTGGACATCAAAAACGATAATATGCGAGTTGCTTTGGTCAATACCGTCCCGGATTTAAGGACAATATTGCAATATGTCACATTAATATTCACATGTATATAATAAAAGTGATTATTCGCAATAATTTGCTGATGCATTAAATAAGTTTTAATAATATCGTTTTAAAAAATTAAAAAATAGTATTGTTTTCATTTGTTTGTCCGTGGTTATAGTTTATACTCGAAAGGGTTCCATGACCCGGAATAGGTTAAGAACCCGTGTTCTAGACGATATAATCGAATCGTAAATGTGCCGTCCCGCCCGACCAAAACGCCGTTAAAAATCGCACGTACGCCACTAAATATAATCGAACCGTTGTAAAAAAAAAAAAAAAATACGTCCAAAAGTGTCAAATTGGCAAACGAAAAGTACAAAAACTACGGTACATAAAATACTACCGGCCGTAAGAATTCCGTACGTTTCGACATTCATCGTACAATTACGCGCGTCGACTAGAATATTGTAAAAAATCACTAATGTCCGTAATAATATTCGTACCTCGTGTTTTTCACAGGATAATACAAAAGATTTATTTAAATTATTTATTTGTATTTCGTTTTATTATTGTTGTTCGTTCTAATAGCATATTTAACACGAATATTTCAAATACTCGACCGGTTACGAAATCCTGCACGTTAACTAGGTAGGTGTTCAGGGCACGCATAGAACAATAAATAAAACGTATTTACTTTTCCATTTTACAAAACGAAAAAAAAAAAAAAGCATTTACAATCCGAATATATAGGCCGCCGATCAAACAAAGACCTTGCATATTATTTTTTTTTTTAGCTACAATAATTCGTCGGGCATTCGAACATTCATTATCGTTAAATGAATGTGCATAAAATAATAGTCGCACCGGAAATGATGTTGATGTTTGTTTTATAGTTTTAAACGAAGATTTTCTTACGGCGTTTATTTAACCGACGACGATTCCCGTGTTTGTTTCGTGGCGTATAGTTTACTGGCAATCACGTTTTATATATTGTGTGTACATTTTTGGTTATTTTATGACATAAAAAAAAAAAAAAATGCCTTATATATTATTATTATGTTAATTATTTAAGAGTCCGTGAGCAAATGAATTTCGAGAAATAAAAATGTCGTTAATACATAGGGCCTATAAAATATTTCACACGGTAATGTTGGTAACACTTGAAACGTTTTGTACAATTTAATTGTAAAAAAAACAAAAAAAAAAAAAAAACGTTCTTTCCGGAATAAAAGTATAATATTACTATTAATAATGATTGAACGTTTAATGTTTTATTTTTTTATTTTTTTTTTTTTTGTTACTTTTTAAATGCACTGCATTTATCAGATATTTTTTTCGAATCCCTCGAGTTTTTATTTTATTATTACTGTTATGTTGACTGTTATTATTCCACTACTGGCAGGTTATCAGCCCGTCGACGGGACACTAGAGATTTTTTTTTTTTTTTTATCACTTTCGAACTATTTTCGCACCGTGTTGTGTCGCAGCTATTATGCTGTCCCCCGTGTTCTTGCACACTATTATCACTACTACGAATTCTACGACTACTGTTATGTTTATCGCTATGGCTAGACAGTAAGAAAAACAAAGAGAAATCTTTCGGATAGAAATAAGAAATACCTAGTTGACCCTTTGGTAACGGATACCGACAAATTAATAATTCAACGTGGAATAATTTTTATCAATCGTTTTAAATCGTAATCGAAATGGCAACGTGTGCCTTTATTGTATTTTAATTTCGCGAACATACGGTGGCCAACAGAAGCGATTGCTAATACTGCAGTTGACACTGCACTATGCGAATGATATAATATTACGTATAATACCGGGTCACGATTAACATTGAATTACATAAAACACCCATGTACCTACGATAAACAAAGCTTTTATCAACAAAGCTATAATAATTCAGTATAAAAAAAAAAAACTTAACGTTCATTTAAGTATAGTATTTACATGTTTTAAATGAGTCGAAGTGCACTAATAAAAACGATGACGGAGCGTTGGCTGTGCGGGAAAACGCCACTATCGGATAGTCCCAGAACGTGAAGACGGGAAGACGTGATTAAAAATGACGTTCGAAGTGGATAGAAAAAGCGTTGGATAGAGGACAAGGGTTACGGGGGTGGTCATCGGGTGCCTGGAAGCTGGAGAATAATATGAAATTCACATCGTTAAAACATATATTATATTCGATTTTTTTTATGATTTTTTTTTATTTATTTATTTCGGCCATTCCTTAAATTGTCGCGGTCCGATAATATTTTAATAAAGGTATGCAGTGAACTTCTCCGGCTCTTTATACCATCATACAATATACAATATGTACCGGCTTTATCCATTTAAACTCACATTCTCGGCCATCTCGCGTCCTACTTTTAATGTGCCTAGCTTTATATAGCCGGGTCCACAAACTCGCAGAGCTTTCTGACGGTTTCGGGTGATTTATTTTCATTTACAAACCATTGTTTTTTTTTTTTTTTTTTTTTTTTTTTTTAACGCGTATATAATATTATATACGTGTGATTTTTTTTCCCCTCGTTCACGGGACGCCCATTATCAAACGGTTCTAACGTTGCGTAGGAAATATAAAGAGAAAAAAATATATATAAAAACTGTTGAAATTACAGACTATAAGTGGAAAAAAAAAAAAAAAATAGCGATAGAATTAGGCAGAAATACAGAATTAAATGGATACGTTTATATGATCTAAACTAATATTTGAAACTTCATTCGATCGAATTAATTTCGTGTCGTAAAACGGACACCGATCGGTATTAATTAGAAAAACAATTGAAGGAATATAAACTAAACCCTGCAACTCTAACCGAATGACAATAAACTACGGGCTGCAATTATTATTATGTGCGGAAAATCGGGTTTAATAACGTTTGTTTTATTTTAAACTCTTTTTATAACAATTGGTGTGCCGCAAAAATACGAGTATATTTTCTAAATTACGAGCATTAATATAACTAAAATTTATACTTCAAAAATGTATTTTTATTTAACAATTATAAAAAATTTAATAAAACGATTATTATTAATGTATTATGTAAAATACATTAAAAAATAAATAGTGCGTCCGAAATGCGGTGCAGAAACCGGACAGAGAGAAGTGCTAAATTGAGTGTCGGACTGTGGACGAGTTTAATAAAAAGATAAAACAAGTATTGCTTGGTCGTATCATTAGACACGAAGGACATTTGTAATTGATAATAGTAAATAATAATACAGATATTTAGAAGCGAAAAGCCACGTGTAAGAATACCTGGACTAGAATATATATAACGGATCATGGAGGATAAAAAATGCAATTCGCATTTCTATTGAGAAAGGAAATCGGACGATAAGAAACGGACGGAGTGACTGGAATGGCTGTAAATCAGTAAAAGTCGATTGATGACTAAACGGAAAATTTATAATCACGATTATTTTTTTCTCTCTCTTTCGAACTTTATGAAACAGAAATATTAAATTTAACGATATAATTATCAAATGACTAACTAATTTGTCGGGATATCCGTAGACAGTCAAGAGGTACACGGTCCTCTCATTTGAAGTGTGCGAAAAATGATTTGTCCCATTGTCATTCGAGATGGCTCTACCGACACCATACTTAAAGCTTTTTGTCGACCTTTTTAAACAGGTCACATAATGAATGCATTTTTAATTAGTATCGTTAAAGTCGTTGACGCAGTGACGGATGACACAAAAATTAAATATAATTATAATAATAATTTAACGCGGATTTAATATCAACCGTTAAAAATATGTTAAACTATTATTTAATGCACTTTTGTTTAATTGCACTTGTATACTACTACACAAGTCGTATATACGATCATTACATAAACTTGACACACATGATTAAAACGACCTCATCGCACTCAACCGAAAAAGTTTTCGCGAAGAAAAAAAAGAGCTTCGTAGCTACAATCCGAATATATGTTTTTATTTTTTTCTCGTACTCCATAGAATAGTTTGACGAAGTCATTTTTAATATATTCCAACATTTTGCCCTTATTCGGTGTGCCACGACCGCATAATATCCAATTTGGAGAAAAAAAATTAAATTTCCGAACAGCAGATCGTAGCAAATTTGTTATTTGTAGAGTTGATTTTTCGAAAAAACCAAACAATAAAAAAACTTCGGAAAACAAAAACGAATTGATACAATTAATATTAAATCACGAAGAGCCGCCGTGGATCGGTACCAAAACAGTAAAAAAATCAATCACGATCGCCACGATATTATTTCTATGTCCGTGATCGCGATATTTAAAAAAAAAAAAAAAAAAAAAAAAAAAAAAAAAAAAAAAAAAAAAAAAAAAAACATTAATTATTGATTAATAACGAATTATCAAAGTTTATCGCGGACATCGGGGCAGTTGTTCCCCGTAGATAGCCCGCGACAATATCCTAGAAGAATTTGATCGCCATAATTCGCCTAACCGGCAACTGTGCCATGACATAATGATAAATAAAAAAAACATTCGTAATTACGTATAAAAAGAAGAAAAAAAACGAAATTTAACACGATTATAAATTATATATTAGACGTCGATGTGGTGAATGGAGTAGATCCGTATGTCCGAGGTCCGGAACCCGCAGACCTCCATCGCCACACCCTTGTAAATACGCCACAAGGTAGTAACTATGTATGTCATAGCTTTTTTATTTTTCCGGAAGTTTTTTCGAAATTCGTAATAAACGCACATCGAAAATCGCAATCAAAATTATGTGCGTAAAATATATAAATGAATTAAACGTTTCAAACGCGAATATTTGAAAGTAATTACAAAATATTTATCGAAAATAATTTTTATTCGCTCGTCCGCTTTTTACTATATATATATAGATACCTAACACATGAATAAACGAATATAACATATAATTTTATGTATAGAAGGTCCCCCTCAAAAAAAAAAAAAAAAAAAAAAACACGGTAACTTATTTATTTTTTAATATCCGTATAAGCCGTTCGGAACGGGTTTTTCATTTAAATATATTTTATGTATGCCCTTTTTTTTTTTTTTTCTCGCATAATATTTCTAACACAATTTATTAACACGACATAGCAAATACGTTTAATGTTATAATCACATTTGAATTTTTTTTTTTTTAACATTCCTCGTTTCGGATGGTTTCTGATTACCAAGTGCTATTAACGAAATTCCAAATGGATTTCGAGCCGCTTTTTCAACCGAGGTAGGATTCTAGGAACGCTTGTTCTTGTTTTTTTTTTTTTTTTTTCCAAGGTTTTCTCGGTGCATTCCATTCCCGGCTATATCATGACCGATGTTACACTGCCAACGATGACATTATAATAAAATATCCATACGTTTAGCGATAATCGACTTGTTTTACAATTATACGATATAATCGGTATGTTTAATATTTAAATGCATTATTCGACTGGTCGTACGATACTAGAGTATATGATTGGCGGCTATCTAGGGGTATCGTGGCGATTTAAATTTCGCACGGTACGACGCGACGACACACGGGCCGTGAACGCGAGTTTTACGTGTAAAATACACTATTGTGCCCGTACCCGTTTTCTAATATTGTCATTGTCGGTGAACGGCGTTGAGCTAACGGTTTTGGACGGGGCTGAGTGGCAAAACAAACGTAACGGAAGCGTGCACAACAAATAATAACAGAGGGCGGTGTGGGCAAAATGATAGGGGGGAAAAAAAAAAAAACGCGTATTAAAACATAATATTATAATAACGGAGAAGAGGAAAGGCCGCCGCGTAACAAAACTGTTATGCTGGCGAACGCGACATGAGCGCAATATCGATAACGACTATCAATATTCATCGTCTGCTGTCAGGCGCGAGTCGAGCCGGAGAATAATAAATAGGGTAAATAATTTCGCCCCGGAATGGCGTTTAGACGAAATTAAAACGGATCTCCGTGGCAAGAGGTGAACCTATAGAAAAAAATGCAAACAACATTACAAAAAAAGTCACGAAATTTCGGTCGTTTAATGGTGGTACCATTAACGGAACGATTAAACAAAAAAAAACGCACGTTAAGTATGGATGCGCGTGATAACAATAATAACAATTATGACGATAACGTTGACGAAAAATTAAATACGAAAATCGTTTATAAACGGTATTTTGTGTAATCCCGTCGCCCGACCGGTGAGGTCTATACAGGATGATTCGTCTGTCGCGAATACCTACACGACGGTTATCGGTTAATTTTGATTATGTTTAATCGTTTTATACCAGAGGTTCCCAACCTATGGTCCGCGAGACGATGTATGGGGTGGTCCGCGAGCCATACCTACAAAATTTCGTAATATTTCATTTTTTTTTTTTTTTTTTACCTCTAGGGCGCGACACGAATACCGACAATCGTGTATGACACGTCGTTTATTTTTACATTTAAATTACATAATGCCACTTATTTTATTATTTTAACCGATAATCAAATCTTGTTTGTACAGCATGATTAGATTATCGGTAGAATACAATAGACTATTCGTTATGTTTTCAACAAGGATTTTCCGGGCGGCTCTACATTCAAAACAAACAAAGAAATCAGTTTAATCACATTAAATTGTTTTTATAATTGTAATTTACCTTTAATAAATATAATAATATGGTGTACATTTTTTTTTTATAATATTAATATGCGTTAAATTGTAAATAAATATAAAACTTTTACTTAGAATTCATCAATTATATACAATATTATTAGACTGCTCTAAGGAATTTCATTGGTTTTTATTTATTCATAATCTAAATTTTTCTAAAATGGTGAAAAAAAATTGATTCTTGTTTATAAGTAATATAATGTCTAAAGTTGTGGTGGTCCGTGACCGTATCTAAAGTTCTCCAAGTGGTCCGTAGTGTCAAAAAGGTTGGGAACCACTGTTTTATACGGTTTATAATTCCAATATTTTCACAATCTGCTGGTATTCGTATCACTACTGTACCAGTGGTGCGACCGAAATTTGTTTTCCGAACGCCTTCCCACCTCCCCCAGCTGTCCGACGGGTTATACAATTCGAAAAAGTATCGCGAAACCGATGGAAAACTAGGTTTGAATTAAAGACAATTTATAAAATATTATTAAAATATCGGTCAACTGTTATTACGAAATCTTTACGCTACACGAGTTTCCGGAAACGAAACTCGGATTCGAAAAGCGACCGTAAGATTTAACTTAACTAACGTACGACGGGGTTACATAACTTTTTCGTGGTCACGAAAATATTCTCCTCGATCGGTTCGCCCGAGACAGTGGATGCGGTTCTCAAAACGATTGGAAGACGATTTTTTTTTTTTTTCATACGATACATACAATCTGTTCATCTAGGAACAATAAGAATATTTAATAGTTTCCATGATTAGTTTGATGAAAAGAGTTACCCTTACTTGTTGTTTTTTTTTTTTTTTTTTTTAAATTATTATTCTTTAGATTAAGCATTGAGAGGATCTCGACACCAATTCCTATTGAACCTTCTTGGGGGATTCCCGGGAATTGTGAGAGTGGCAAGGTTTGATAAGAGGCTGAAGTTTGTAAAAAAGTATTGTTTCTTCGTGGACTGCTTTGACATTTACATCGGTGTGTAATGTTAGGTTTGAGATATCGGGTGGAGAATTGGTGATTTTTCGAAGGATATTATTTTGAAAAGTTTGGATAATATATTTCGGCATTTGGATCCAGAGCTGGAGGCCATATGTCCGCGATAACTTAATGAGAGATTTGTAAATAAAGAGTTTGGCGTTAAACGTAGTGCGTTTGCTGTTAGATATTTGAGTTTTGAGGGTGCGGAGAGTCGTGCGGACGAGAGAAAAGGAAAAAAGAAAAAAAACACTAAGAGTATCCACATTGCATACATATACATCGGTACATGTATATGTCTTGTTACTACTGAATATAATTGACATAAGAATGTCGATGTCAATTTGGTATTAGATACGAGGAGACGAGGATTAAACTGTAGGTAACTTTTTTAACACGTGTAAAAATTAAACAAGTTTCAAAGACAGGAATTTTTTTTTTATTGAGTATACATTTTTCTAAATTTTTAAATGGAAGACGCGGTGACACTAATCGTTCAGGGATAGGATCGATAGGCGGTAAATCAGATGGAAACCGAGGATAACAAATACCGTTAATCGTAGCAAAACGGGGAACTTTGTTACTGAGCAGAGTTTTATAACAAGTATTGCACACGCTCGTATTATGAGAATCTAAGTCTGGGTATTTTTCGAGCAAAAAATCTACGGCTTTCCGGGGAACGTGCTTCATATCGTTCTCGAACCAAAGGCGATCGCAAACAGCGCGGGAAACACCGAATTTGTTTTGGATAAAACGAAAATCGAATTCGTTATCAGCGACGGGAAATTCGTCAATACAGACATTTCGCGGCGGTTAGAATGACGATTTTGAGCTTGTTCTTTAAACGAGCGTCGCGGTAACATTCTCGGTGCCGGACAAATTAACACAATGACCCCCAGCAATAAGACATATACATGTCAAAAAAAAAAAACCACTACGAAAACGCGCGGAATCGCCGAGGATAGCGGCGGCCGGGCGGTGGGCCCCGTGTGTTCACTAACGTTATTATCGCGTACACCGCAACGATTCGGGCGGCCGGGACGGTTACGGCTCGCATACGCGATAAGAGCTAACGACGGCGCGGACACCGCCGGGTCGGCGGTTGTAACCGGGAATTTACCGTTTAGCGCCTCCGCCGGGCGATTAGCGGCACCGGCGGAGGGGTTCGTGCCCGCCGCCCGCCGGTCGTGAAGGCCCGGACGGCCGTTGGGGGGAATCCGAATACGGTACGGGGCGCGATAGGGATTGTTTTTATTTTCATTATTGTTATTATTTTTTTTTTTCGTCACGTCCGCCGGGCTTGGCTTGGCTTGGCGGAAAAACAAAAAACAAAAAAAAAAAAAAAAACCGGCCGCGATAATAACGTCCGCGTCGTCGTACTGCGGCCGCTGTCACCCCCCGTCCGGCACGACAAACGCCACCGACGATACCGGTGCCGAAAGGAAAAAACAAAAATATTTTTATGATGTTTTATGATGTAACCCAACTTGTCTACACTACGCCGGAACGATTCACGCCTGGCCGTGTCTACGCAGACGCAGTAATCGCTCTAGAGGACCGTCACGACTCGACGTTTATAGGTTTGAGAAAAAGCGACATATTTCAAACGTTCTTTACCGGACGCTGTTGAAATTTTAAAAACGCGCCCTATCATATACGAGTTATTCGAATATTTTACAATTTTTCACTGTCGTATTTTTAGATGCGACTGTATTGCATGCACAAATTCATTTTGACTTGCTGGATTAATTGGATAAATAACAAAAACCCTATACTACCATAAAAAGTAAATATGACTTTGTCGCTATGGAAATTGGCTCAAAATTGAAAAATTCAATACGGGGACACATACGAGGTGTGTTCAAAAAGTACCAGAGTTTTATATTTAATAATTACAAAAATGAAGTTCCATATTATTCAAAGACATCTCCTTCGAAATACTCTTCTCCGGGCGATATGCAACGATATGCAGGCGATCTCGCCATTTTTCAAAAGTCTTTTGGAACCGTTCCAAAGTTAAAGCTATGAGTTCTGTTGTCGCGTTCGGTTTAATTCCCTTCACGTCTTGAAATCATTGTACGTTAAGCGCAGATTTTAGTCTTGGAAAACAGAAAAAATCACATGGGTCCCGATCAGGAGAATTGGGAGAGTCCGCGGGACCAGAGCGATTTTTTTTATCAGCCGAAAATTCACGAATCGACAGCGCTAAATGTGCCGGAACAATCGCGGAACGGATTTGGCAGCGCGACCCTTCTCATCCCTACATTTTACTGTAAAATTCCATGACAAGACTCAATTCATATTTGCTTTGTTAACTCACGAACGGTTAATCGGATTTTCGCATTTTGTCGCCACACCATCGTTTCTGGACGACGTCGACGGTCTCCCGGAACGTGGATCGTCTTAAGTTTGAAACACTCGAAAGCCACTCGGAACCACTGAATGAATCATCACCGGCAGCATCATTTTTACCAAGTTTCAAGCAAAATTTTTTACGCACACGCGTTGTTCGTTAATTTCGAAAACGGCGAACGAAAAAAACTGACGGGACATGACCACGTGTAATATTAAACTGAGATACGATAGCGACTGCGGGTTTTGTTTGGAATAATCACTAATTCACGCGGGGAATACATTTATTCGCAATTTGTAACGTTATCGCGTGTAGGTTATTAGCCGTAATAACATTTGCCCTTGGTACTTTTTGAACGGACCTCGTATTCACGGGTGAAAAAATGAAAAATGATATTGAATACGGCGCGTTCTTGCAAAAGGAATTTTGTTTACTATTCGATACGATCGAATACACGAAATTGATGAGTTTTTGGCATTTCCAGAAGTGAAATTTCGAGCACATAAATGTCGGACAAACGAAGCGGGGGCTTTAAATTTTCAATATGGGCTTATTATTATTTCTTTTTTTTTTTATTCTGGGTTCCCTTGCTTTCGCACGGGAAAAAAAAAATACTATTTTATTATTACACTATATGATATAACGAGGGGGGGGGCGGGAAAAACCGTTACCTATTTCGTCTATTGTGCTGGTAAATGATCGTACGCGCAAGCGATCGCGTTCGTTGCGATTTCCGTACCTCGTTTGCACGGGCGTATCGATTTTGCCTAACCGTAGCGCCGTTATACCCACCGAATAATATTTCCGATGCCATCCATCAGATTGTGTTGCCATTTTCATTATGATATTACGTTGCATTCACCACTCGGTCCCGCGGATAAAATATATTTTGCTGAGTATTCCGCCGAACAGCGATTTTCAGAACGATTTGGGATACGGGCGCGTCAAACTTTATAAAAAGTAATTGTTACATGTAAAAAATTGCTTTTCGTCGTGAAACATCGAGCGCGGTATAATATATATATATATATATACCCAATATTATACGACCGAACTGCACGTTGTCTCCGCAAAGCTACGCTGTATATATTATTATACGACAATAAAAAAAAAAAAAAAAAAAAAAAAACAACAACAACAACAAAACCATATAGCGAAATAAACGACAAAAGTTGCAAACAAACAACACACTAGCTGCACATAACCGTCGTAGATATTATTATACCGTTGCCGCTACTGAATTTCGTCTCGCCAGGAAAAAATTCACGAATATATTAAAATTAAAATATCGATAAAAAAAAAAAAAAAAAAAAAAGATTACCTAGACGTAAAACTCTTGATCGACCGAGTATTACGGATTTAATTTGCAATATATCTGCAATTTTTATCGCACAAAATCGATCGCGATCAGTGACGGCGTACCGATAATTTTCAAAGGATATTAATGTGTTAAACGAAAAGAAGCTGAAAAAACATCGGTTGTAAAACCACATCTAAGGCTCGGCTTAGAATCTAAAACAATTGAATACGATCAACGGGATACATAGAATCCGGGTATCTTCAAGATACACATCCGCTGATATACGGATACGCACTATGTGTAGATAGTTATACATTTTTTTTTTTTTTTTTTTGAAACTTTTTATGAAACATTCCGGAAATTTGAATTACCTATTTATATTCCCGCGTATGAGCTAATCAAATATCTAATTAAATAGATCATTTTATGACGGGCGAAAATGATAATATACTTCGGTCTGTAAATAAAACTTGGTAGATGTTTGTGTATATATATATATATTACAGCGTTTTTTTTTTTTTTTTTTTTTTTTTCTATGATAAATCGACGATTATTTACATATTTTATTAAAAATATTTTCGCAATTCGCCCGCGGAATATTATATTTTCATATTCGGCTGGCCGCGTTGATAAATAACGTGTACACCTACTACAACGTATTATTTTCTATAAATTTGTCACGGTTATAACTGCGTTTACCGCGACTTGGACTTTCTCATTATAAACTGACGTTTTGAAAAACGAGCGGTCCCCGGCAAACTTCCCGTTACGGCTCGGATGCAGACTACTCGTATACGTACGAAATTATGAATACGCTACTCGGGGAAGAATGTGCGTTTGAATAGATTTGACAACGTATTGCGTGCACTGTGTAGATAGGTAAATAAATAGTTTTAAACTAAGATGATATTCGTGTACAAAAAAACAGAGCGAATAAAGCCGGGTTTTTTTTTTTTTTTTTTTACACGCATTACAGTTTTTATAGTTCTTAATTAAACACCGAAAAACTGCCGAAAAGCTAATGGACATTAAAATGTAACGGCCGGCGGCGTGTTTAGGGACAGGACGTGTAGGCTAATCAAATAAAGCCTAGGCCGATTTTTATTTTTTTTTTTTTTTTTTCTCTCAATTAAGAGTTACTGGGGGTGAATTGCACTGTCCGGAACATAAAATTAAAAAACCGAAATACCTGAAACGGGTGGATTTAAATGCATGGTTTTTCGATTTGAACACGTGGAAACTAATCGTATGACAATTTTATGGGTATTATTATCTAGTAGACTAATTTATGTAAATAAAATACTGCAAAGCACCGAAACGGTGTAGTCATTGTTTTGGAAATGTATGATTCGACTATTGAACGTACAAGTTCACAACGTGGTGATGGAATTCGTTCTATATAATTACAGTGTAAACTCAATGAATCGAGAAACAAAAAATACTACGAAGGCAGAACTCAATTAGAAGAAATTCAATTGTAGTTATTTTTGATGTACTGGGAAATTAACTATTAAAAATACGTCACGCGTATAATTCGTTTTTAATTTTTCATAACAAATATTGTTCGCATTTGATCAGCGTGGGATCAAACGGAAACCAAACGGCTTTTGATAAATATACCGAATTGATTTTAATAGTGAAGACATGCAAAACCGAGTTATTGCATTTGATGGAACATTTACATTATTAAATTTTGTCCAGAAACGCTGCCTGTTTTAAGACTATTAAAATGTATTTATAAAAATGAACTTATCGATGTCCAAAAGTCAATTATCGATACTAACGACACCCGATAGTGTCGATGATGAACTTTTAACCGATAAAATCGATATCCGATTAGTCGATATTTATTCGTTTTCTAAACATCGATTAATAGATCACTAAATCACTGACGAAAAGCGATTAATCGAATAACCACGCGGGCCTTAAACTTAGTAGTATTAATATTGTACTATACTGTATTATTAATATTGTTGTTTTAAATGACAGATATGGGGTTGTTTTACACCATAAACATAATTTATTAAAATAAGCTTTTAAGTTCGAATTCAAATTGACATCCGGTATAAATTATTTCACTGCCAGTATATTACCTTGGAACCGGCCGAACCGACTAAAACTGACAGATTAAATAAAATTATCTACACGAAAAACACATAAATAATTTATCAACTTTTCTCTGAAATCAATTTTTTTTTTTTTTTTTTTTTCCCCGGCATTATTGTGTCCTTCTTCACTCCCCGAGATCGTCGATTTTTTTTATTCTTTACTAGTAAACCAATTGGCCTATATAGAATCTTTTAGTTATTACTCTGCGTAGCAACAATAACTCAAAAAAAATCAATGAAAACAAAACCATCGCTTTGAACATTTGCTGTCGGATTTGTACGTTTTTTTTTTTTTTTTTCTAAATACTTTGGGGAATCTAGAAACTTTTATTTACAAAAAAAAAAAAAAAATGTACCGATATCAAATATCGAGCGTTTTCACTAAGCGAATAATTGTTTTCCGAGACGATAAATTGACTACACTGAAAATCCACAAAAAAAAATTCAACCGTTTTTATCGTCGATATATTATAATATTATAATAATCGGTTGTTTTTTTTTTTTTTTTTTTTTTTTATTTACAGTGAACTTTTAACATAGTAATACGAATATAAACGGTAAACACGCGTGCGAGACAAATGCGTTGGAACCCCGAGAGAGTTGGACCGAGGTCGTTTATATGTGCGGGGCGTATATTATTATTTAACAATGCTTTATGTAAAATAATAAAGCGTCTAATGAACAATGAAATTATTCACGATTAAAATAAAAAAATTAAAAAAAAAAAAAACGCGAACAATAAAACAAAACGATGATCTTCATAATAATATCGTGTTATTATATTGTACGGAGTACTGCGCCGGTACTCACGACGTCTTTCTCACTCTCTCTCTCTCTCTCTCTATCTCTCTCTCTCTCTATCTCTCGTTTCCCGGGTGCGCTTAACGTCGCATTATAATATATATATACGACGCGTACTTATATAATATTATACTTGCCCTCGAGAAATAAAATATTTATACAGTTTCTGTCCGTGCGTTGTTGATTTTATACTTAATTTTTAATTTTTTTTTTTTATTTGTTTTCGTTCTGTTTTCAGAATAATTTCCGCAGGTCGTTTATTGCGTTGTCGCCCGTAACGCGTTATAGCGAAACGAAAATATAAATAATAACAATAAAACAATTGCGTTGAAACGTTCTGCACTACTGGAAATATGTCGTTAAAACGATTATTATACGATCCGCCGTCACCCGTGATAAACGCTAAAAAACGACCTTAAAAAAAAAAAAAAACCTAACCTAACATCCTACGAACAAACGTAGTGGTAATATATTGATATTTGACGGGAAATTATTAAAAAAAAATTATCGTCGTTGTCGATAAAACCGTATGATAACCGACGGACAGGACGTTCGTCGATTTCGACAAAAGTTTTGGTCACGAGCAAATCGTTCCGGACACTCATACTCGCGCTGACCGTATACATGGGGGGGGATGTGTGTGTTCGGCGAAACCGATTTTTTAAAATATTATATTTCAGTTTTGTAAAAATGCTGAGCCACGCGAAATGAAAAAAAAAACTATATATATATATATAAAAACACCGAGTTTGTATGCGATTCGGTTTGCGGTCCGTGCGAAAAGCGGAACGGCGGCGGTGTGCATTGTATATAGGAGGTTAGGTGATATATAAGAGTGTACAATATTGACGGGTCGGGGATGAGTGTATAAAATAAGAGGAGCGGGTAAAGGCGAGGAGACGATTGTCGGGAAGATGAGTATATATATATATAAATATACCGCGCGAGATATTTCCGAATCGGTATAGAAAAAAAAATAAAATAAGAGAAGAGAGAGAAAAAAAAAAAAAAAAAAAAAAAAAAGGAAAAAGTGTACACTACTGTGAAGATCATTTGAACCTCTGCACTGGCCCGTAAACTCGTTATGTGTACAAAGGGGACAGAGAGAGAGACCGAGTCGGCAAGAACGTAAAAACAGCGGGCGGACGGGCTGCGAGCACATTAAAATAAGAAAAAGATCCACCCTTTGGCCGCCACTGGTGCCGACGTTTATTTACAGGCGGACTTAATTTTGTGTCAATATAAAACAAAATAGAAGAAAATAAATAAACACGAAATAGAGAGAGAGTGAGAGAGAGAGAGAGAGCCGGAAGTTATATACAGGGGCGATGTATATAAGGAACGAGAAGAAATGGTATAGAGAGGCCGCCGCCGCCTAATGTGTATTTATTTCTATTTTATTTTCAACTCGTCGGCAAATACGACGATATCATTCAAACGGCAAAAAATATCGACGATTTTTCAGATTTGACGATTCGGTGTGTGTTCCCTTTTTAAAACGATCGGCCGTTTTGATTATTCATTTTTTTTTTTTTTTTTTTTACAGCGGTTCACGGTGACGGCGACTACGGCGACCTCCCCCTGTTTTATTTTCATTTATTCGTTATTTTTCCGTATATTTCACTATTTCGGTTCATCTGGCTCATCCGGAACTAAGCCAGACAATATTGCTTTGCGTACGATGGTACGAAAGGATGATTACCTTTGCCGCCGTATTGAGCGGTACGAGGGATAATCGAATCGTCTACGGGACGATAGCAAAAAACGCGACATTTTACGTTGCACAAGATTTCGGAAACATCCGAAGAGCCGCCGAGAACGGAATAAATGGATTTTTAGGTTCGACGTCATAACGGCTGGACGAAAGAAAAGGGAACTCTTTAGTCTGGACCGTACAGGTGTAAGCGGTACGGCAGACGAACTTATTTTGGGCACGTTCTAATCTCAACCGATCGTCACTTCCATATGTTCGAAACGTTTAACGGAGTCGGACAGCTTCAGAGTATTACGCTTAATAAGACCCTGGATTTTAAGGGCTTTATTTATGGTTGAAATGATGCGATGATCG
This sequence comes from Tuberolachnus salignus, assembly GCA_956483605.1. NCBI lineage: Eukaryota > Metazoa > Arthropoda > Insecta > Hemiptera > Aphididae > Tuberolachnus > Tuberolachnus salignus. The sequence goes on from OY101437.1 coordinate 16,778,239, forward strand.
AAATTCAAAGGAGTGAGATGATGAGTACCGCGTATCTTCTATTTAGAGGCAAACACGCTGAAGAGGCGTGCTGTTTAGAACATACAAGTGGGAGACTGGGTATATAGTCTGGAAAATGTATCACGGCAAAGAATTTGTCAATATTAAGCGTGAGACCGAAGCGGTCGTAGAACGAAAAAGAAAATATATCAAGTTCAGATTTATGTGTAAGACAGCTGCTATAATTTGTTCCACTTTTAAGAACAATTTCATGTGTCGTCCGTAAGGAGAAGGAATTTCGCATTAATGGTGCATTTATTGATTGAATTTCGGAAAATAAGACGATGCATCATAAACGCTCAACGCCTAATAATCGTACCGAAGCCGTCTTAAACGTAAAACGAAAAAAAGTTGATTTTACAAATAAAAATTTTACGCCATAAAAACGTTTGAAACATTTTATTACAATATATTTATATTTATATTCAATAAATAGATAAAAAGCTAATGGGAAAACAGCCGAGTGTTTGAGGGTACACTCACTTGGGCTGTGTCATATAATATAATTTATTAAATAAATTATTGACCGTATATTAAATATACTTTTTATCGTTATTTATCAAAATATTAATTTTATATTCACAATAAAGTATAAACCATAAAAAAAATTTTAAAAATAGTCACATTTATTATCAGTCAGGTTTAAACAAACGTATTAATCGTACAAACTCAAAAATGACGACTGTCTCTTAACCTCCAAGTCCAGCTATCCACTACAATTTATAATCAATACAACCGTTTAAATTCCTGCGACACTGCCGGTCTGGGAGAACATTTTCTATATAGAAAATAATTAAAACATATTTTCGAAATTCTATGGGTTAGCAACATAAAATATTCAAAGGGGAACTTAAGTAACGGTCGCTAATCATCAGTATTCAATAAGAAACGTCGCACTTTGATAATTCAAATGTATTATAATTATTACCCATTATGAATTTATACATTTTTTTCAAAAATACATTAACAAATACAATTTCAAATTTATTAATAAAACGGTCTTATTGTTATAATAATTTGTATTTGTACCTATAATAAACACCTCTCTTAGGAAAAATCCAAGTTACGCCACTGTGGAAAGTTATAGCCGTTATAAGGTACAACTCAGTTTAAATTCGGAATGGAAATTCCAAATGAAGCTCCGTTAAAAAGGTTTTTTTGTTTTAATTTCAACGTTCGTAAGTTCCGTCGAAATTCAAACTTCAAACTTCAAACGCTTAGAAAAACAAAATATCACAACTTTTTAATTTTCATTTTAACCGGTCAAAAACAAATGTATTATGTTATGTGTAACCGAATTTATTACACGGGTGAGAAAACTGCACATAATATCATTTATAATAAAACTGTAATGTCTATACGAAGGTTTCGGGTAAATTTGATTCTACTTTTATTAGTCGTTTAATGATATGAATGCCGTTTAAATAAAAATTGATCCGTTAAACGAACTCATATTTACAACGTGAAATTAAAAAAGAAAACAAAAAAAAATCGAATTCACTCAAAATCTCCGTATAGAACGAAATATAATAACAATATAAACGAAACGTTTCGTTAATGAGGCATGAGGGTGTTTATACCCTTCAAGAGACTGGTATTTTTATTATTTTATACAACTTTGTATACCAAAAAACATAATATTTTCTATAGTTGCATCGTTAAACTCACTTTCATATAGCTATTAATAAAACTAACTTCGCTTAATTTAGTACACTTTTCGGTGTATAAAATTATAAACGTAAGTATTATAATTAGATTTTTACACCATTATAATAAATATTAAACAAAAACTTAAACGATATAGGGCCTTATATATAATATAGTAAGTTTAAAGACTCACAAAGTTTTTAAGTTCTACATTTTAAACTAAGTACAGTGATTTTCGCTGGGAAAAAACTGATACACAGTGTGTGTTATTCGAATGCCACCACGAAATATATCAACCGGTTGGACTTGAATTGATACGTTTCTTTTTTTCTTTTTTTAAAATAAAATAATCGGAGGTTCTCAAATAAACATTTTGAGTGTAACAGTTAAATTTCTTCGCTAATAAATTTTTAAAAAAAAAACCTATAATAAAATTTAGATTGCTGTATATCGGGCAATTTTTGTGATAGAATAAAATTGTATTGGTCAAAATTGCTTGAAAAAAAAAAAAACATTTTTTTTATTTTTTTTCCGTGGAAAGTTTTATTTTGCCACAACGGTTAACAGTTTGAAAATAGGCTCAAAATGTGTATTTTGGAAAACGCCAAAAAAAAAAAAAAAAAATCTCTATCCTATCCAAGTCCGTCCGGCCGAAATATTTCGTTTTACCATGAATATTTAGCGAAACACATTGTATGAGCAGTAAGTTTTAATGCGCAAAACAGTAATAAGAAAATATTAAAATGCATCGTGTTTCGAAAATCGACGCTTAAGCGTAATATTAATATTGCAAATGCGTATAATAGATAAATTAAATATTTAATCAATCCGAAATGTAGTCTGTATTAGTATTTTATTAATTCGTAGTCAATTCTGAGCGAGAAAACGAGATTCGTATTATATTGTATACACCGCGCTAACGTCGAGTAGTCGAGCGGTGTATATAAATATTTAAAAAACCGTTAAAACGAAACCGAAAATATTATATAGTCGAAACAAAAGTTAAAACAAGCTAATGCGATACATTAGGAAAACGTTTAAATCTCACAAACCCCCTTACGCCTGTACCTAATAATACGGTTAAAATGACAATGATTTTTTTTTTTTTTTCTTCAATTTTACAAACTAATTCGTTTTATTCAATAAATTATGAAACGAAATCATTTCGGTTTAATAAACAACGGTTTTTTTTTATTTTTTTTATCGTGTAAATTAATATATAAATAGTTTACTAACGTGTATGTATAAGAGTATTTTTTTTATTTTTTTATCATAAATATTAGTACGATATTCCGCGATTAACATTTTTGTTGCGGATTATAAAAAAAAAAATAATACAATTACAATCTGATTGCCTATTGAATACAAATCATAATGACATATTAACTGGATAAACGTAGAAAATCACAATGGATTATGAGATAATTTTTACCAATACCGATTAGATCAATATGTAATTGTATGTATTTTACAGCGCTATCGTAATTTTTTTATTATCGGCGTATATAACTCATACAGTGGCAGTCGCGTTTTTGATTTATTATTATTATTATTTGTTTTTTTTTTTTTTTTTTTGTAGTATAATTTTACGCCTATTTTCGTAATAAAATAAACGAAAAAGTTTACACTGCAATTTTAATTTATTTTTAATTCTTATGTGGAGGCGATATTACGATAGTCATTATATATCGTTACGGTTTTCAAATATGTACTCAACTGCGGAAATGTCGGGTTTATAAAATTTGCCAAAGTTGCGGGATATAATAATAAGTTTGAAGCGACGAAATAAAAGTTATAATTGGCCGTCTATCCGCGCGATGAGAAACCGGGTATTTTTTTTTTTTTTTTTTTTTTTTCTTAATTTCCCGAAGAACAAGGATTTCCTGACGAGTTCTTTACTATAAAATAATTGTTCCGAACTACGTACCCGCCTAATATACTGTACGAGATATTATATCGCCGGTTGCACATGCGAAACAATCGTCCGAAAATATCCCCGGCCCAAGGTCTGCGAAAAGTTTTTATATATTACACCGGCACTGCACCGCGGCCGTCTTAAAGAAATCCTTTTTCTTTTGTATTTTATAGTGAAGTGGTATATTATTTTCTCCCGTGTCGGCTACCGTAATAAAAATGTACAATATAGCGATGAAGGAAGAAAAAAAAAAAAACACCCGGGATATTTATTCTAGGCGTCAATCTGGTCGCCGGACGATACAAAAAAAAAAAAAAAAAAATAATGCACGACAGTAATTATCATCCGAAAACCGCAGGCCGGGAAATATTATACGCACCGCGACGACTACATAAATAAATAATGAAAACAAAAAAAAAAATAAGAAATATACCCCTACCGGAAGCAATTTATTCGTAGTAGAATAAAAAATTGGCTCGCCTAACCGCGGACAGGTTAGAGAAATAATAAATTCTAAAACAAAGTATAAATATACTGAAACAACGTCGTAATATATAAAATCGTGTCTGACACTTTTTCAAAACTTCCCTGTGTAAGCCGTCTGCGGCACCGTATGAACGCGGAATGAACGACGGTTCCCGCGTACTGTGCGTACGTATGTGGAAAGTGGAAAACGTCAAAACGTGTTAGTTTGAAAAAGATTTGTATATGCATAAATAAAGAAACATTTTCAACTGTAACGATCTGATGCAGAAACGTTCCGAAACCGAAGCGTATAAAGCATATTAAACAATTATTAGAATTGTATTGCTAAGAACTAGATAAATCGTATTCGTAAAACAGCTGCAGTGTTCAGACATATCTGGATAGAAATGTTTTTTTTATCTATTGTCTTATCTAGACGAATATCGATCGGAAGTCTATCTAAATCACTGGTTCCCAAACTGGTGGGGGGAAGGGGGCCCGAACAGTTATTACGAAATACAATTTTTATTGATTATATTATTTTTATTTTAAAACGTAGAGAAAAAAAATTAATTAACCGGTTCTCTTTATCCATTATCGGGTATCAGTAACGGATAACCTATAAAGACTATAAGTGTTTGGCCGCAGCGTGTAACTTAATCATTTTTCGATTACTTTTTTTTTTTTTATTATTATTATTATTATAGACAATCTATAAGTGTTGTTTTATAATAAGTGCATGTGATGGAGGAAACATGGCTTGAGAGGCTGGAGATAAGAAGCCGCCCATTGGAGGCACTTAAGGTCAGGATACTAGGCTAAGGTTTTAGTGTGCTAGCAAGAGAGAGTGGTATTACAAATTATGCGGAGGTAGAGGTATATACAATTTTAGATTAGAAGGTCACGACACCAGGTACGTTTAAGACGCCTTCTGGGGTCACCAGGAATAGCGTTGGAGGATAGCTCAGAAATCAAGGGATTACGATCACTGTGGAATTTAGAGTGTGTGCGTATGTAGAAATTTTTTGCGACGTTTTGGACTGTTGGGACGACTAGGTCTCTATGTAGAGTGTCGTTAGATACATAGTAGGGAGCTTTGGTTATTTGGCGGAGACACTTTGATTGGAAGATTTGAATTTTGTTTAAGTTGGATTTTTTGGCTGCGCCCCAGAGTTGGATACCGTATGTCCAGATCGGCTTGAGTAGGAGTTTATATAATACTATAAAGTAGCTTGTTTTTTTAAGTTATGTTAAGTGTTGTGATGTGAGAAGATAACGTGATTGGCGAGAGCGATTATTTAAGGCAAGCCTTTTGTTGTGGATATGAGTTGCCCAAGTTAGCCTGCGGTCTTCGATTACTTTTATTAATATTTTATACTAATTTATTACTACATATAATATTTCGTCTTAATCGATTGTTACATTTTATTATTTACTATTTTTTATTATTTTATAATTATTAACATCAATAAATATGTAGACATTCCGAATATTGTATAGTTTATATTTGTTAAGTACACAAAAAAAGGTGATCGATTTTTTTTCAATTTACAGGAAGAGGGGGCGCGAGATTTTCGAAAATCTACAAGTAAGGCGTAGATAGAAGAGGTTGGGAACCACTGATCTAAATAAAACACAAATCATCTTCTTAGTAATTATCTAAATAAAATATATATATACATATCTAAAAATAAAAATAACAAATAAAACATTAAAAAGTAAATGTTTGTAAATAATATGTACTCGTATGTTTTACTTTTGGATAAACAAATTTTAGATCACTAGCACATACAGTATAACCGATTACATATTTACCTCCCTAGTAGAACATTCTAATCAATGACAACAATAGACAAAATAAAATACAACATTTTTTTTTTTTTTATCTAGTTGTTAAATTTCACTTACATGAGATAATTTAAATGATCATTATCTGAATCTAGACGATTTTCGAACAATTGTTTCTTATATCTTTATCGAGATAAATTTCACCAATCAACGTTTTCAGCACAAAATCATCCGTCGGCATCGCGTGAGTTCGTTGCGGACGCCGATTAGGGCAAAACGTATTTGTTCGTAACGTGATTTCTCGACGACCGATAAACGGGACATTTCGAAATGTGTCAGTGGAATTGAACAATATGCGCATACGGTTAAATGCCGTGTCACGTTCGTGTCTCCGTGTTTAACAATACAACAAAGTGTAGTGTTATCAACAGAAAAAAAAAAAGGAAGAAAAAAAAACAAACCCCAACAATATTGACTTGCCGGCTACCGTCACTGTTGCGGCGGAACCGTCGTGTTTTCGTTTAATTACGACCCGGGATCGGTATTTTTTAACATGACGTCTACCACACGCTTTGACGGTGTACTTGTAATAATAAAATTATGAAATGTAATAATTTCAAGTTCGGCGAACGCGCGTCGATTGCGGAAATAATGGGCGCGTGAATTGAACGCGGGAAACGAACGGATTTCGACCAGAACTTTCGACTTGAACGTATTCGCTCCGACAGTATTCTCGGGGACGGTGTCCCCGTGCGCCGCGAGCCGGTACGCACGTTACCGGCGTCCGTCGGAGGAGGAGACGGTTGGACGACAGGGTAGGCGGGTTCGAGGTGATGACGACAACGCTATCCACACCCCGATGCGCTGCGAGGCGTTTGACGGCGATAGGGAGCACCTGGCCCGGAGGATCGGTGCGTTCGGAACCGGGCGACTTGGTGCCGCTCACGTTGGAGTCCGCAGACCATTGGGATGCCGTCGTGGTCGGCTTCGCCGAGGCCGAAAATCGCGGAAAAGGTTCGCGGCAGAACGGCAGCGCCAAGCCCTCGGCGTCTTCTTCAAGCGCATCGCCGCCGTCGTTGATCGCGGCTCCGCAGTCGCTAGACCGCCGGCCAGGAGGCCGACAGGAAGTTTCGGCCTGGCTACTGCCCGTTCCCGCGGTAGGGCAAGAACTGCTGTATCGTAATGTATGTGAGCCCGCCCCAGCCATAGGGGAAAACGCAATAAATGACGGAGACCCGCCTCCCGAAGTAGCGTCTCACGGCGTTTCCGGGGGTTATTGCGGGGGTATTGCCGGTTGTCCAAAAAAAAAAAAGGGTAGGTGGGTTTGGTGCTTTGAGTAAAAGCTATTCCGTAATGTCATTGACCGGTCATACAAATATCAGGAATATTTCGGAATATATATATATATATATCATGTCGGCTATACGTTATCACGGAAACGACGGACGATTTGGTCGCCGTCGTTTAAAATTGACGATTCGCAAGAATCGCTTGCTCGATATATTATAGGTTATCTTGGCCCGGGCCACCACATTCGTATAACGCAAAAACGTTATCAAAAAAAAAAAAAAAAAAAAAAACTGAATAGTGACTGCGCGGATTACGCCACACGATCAATAACGCTATCAATCCGTACAGTAAAATCGTCAAGACAGACGCGGCCCCAACGGGTCTGAATGGTTAATGAACAGGTGGGTACATATTATTACAGACCGATTGCGTCGAAACTATTGACAGTTTAATCAAAAAAAAAAAAATATATATATATATACATCGAAATAACTATTCCGACTATTTCTTTCATCGAATATAATTATTGGAATTACGAGATAAACAATATGAATAAATAAAATATTCGAAAAGCGAAAATTATATTTCACAGTAATATTATTATGTCATTGTAGTTCTGCGATAACAAATCGTCACACAAACTATTATCTATTCTTATATTATGACGAGGTAAAATTCGTTTGTTTGTGTATAGGAGAACGAAAAATCCGGAACGACTGAACCGATTCTGAAAATTCGTTCACAAATTGAAAACTACACAATCTCTGATGGAGTAAATTTTTTTTTTTTTTATAAAATCTGACGACACTGGGTTATTGGTATTTTTAGTACGAAAATCGAAATGAAATTCGGATGAAAAAATAACACATGTTAACACCTATTTGATTTGGTTGTCACGGGAACGAGTGCACTGTTTTTAAAATAGATTAAAATGATTAACGAGAAAAAAAATAAAAAGTTTTGACCATATTTAGCGACGGTTCTGGATAACCGAACTTGACCCTAGCAGGGCCGGTTAATGACAGCCAACGAATTATGTTAGTCTACGTATATAAATATATTGAAACATTATATGCGAGAAAAAAGAATCGATCATAAAATGAAAACAATCTAGAGGACAGCGTTGATTTATTAAAATGAGAAAAGCGTTTTTTTTTTTTTTTTTTTTTTTTTACCTATGAGTTTATAACTGTTCCAAAGAGACTAAACCCTATAGGAAAAACGTTCTAAATTTAAAAAGACTAAAAAGGCCATACATAGCGTCCGGGACCTTCTGATTTGACCTAGTACACAACTCCTTGTATTAAATACATTTTTTTTCATAATTGTACCAATAGCCGCCACGGAACAACTTAAAAATCTGTTACGTTCGACCAGAGGCTTATATCCTTATGTCATTCGGGTCAGGGAATCGTTGTCATCGCGCTCGCTTATTGTTTGTAACAGATTGCGAAGTAGAAAAAAAAAAAAAGAAAGAAAAATGATAGTTTTGTATAATCGATCTACGCGGGCGACCGTGGTCGGTTCGTCCGATTCACCGCCCCGTAATCCGGTCTTGTCATTAACCGTTTGCCGTTACAATGTCCATGACCAGCCCACTGTGTGTTCAACGTATATAATATAATATAATTATTACGGCCGTACGCGATATTGTCGTGCACAAATACCGGTGTGGTACGGGCACACAGGAATTCATAATAATATTACGCCATTAATATAATTATTTCGGGCCGTCCGCGGTCCGGCGCGCGTTGTTCGCTAATCTGCTGGGCGTTTTAAACGCGCCGCCGCCGGCGCCACGAGGAGCCACTCCGTACGGAACGCGCGGCGAGACGAGTGAAAAACAGCCGGGCCGCGTCCGTCCGCTCGGCGACACGCCGTAATAAAACCGTAAGTATAGTATTAAATTTCTCGTCCGCGGTGGTCCACTGCAAGTCGTCGTCACTGCCACGTTTCCACGGGTATAGTATCCATATATATAATATTATATGCGAGTGGATATTTCGCAAGATACGAAAAAAAAAGAAAAAAAAAACAAACGAGAGAATTTATTACAATAATATCCCGTGTCGCCGCGTCGTGACGTTACCCGGAGAAAAACCTTTTGAATGAAAAAAAAAAAATTTTTATTCTATTTTATAACTCCAAAGTTTAATTAGCCAGTTTTTATCTCTCGATCTCTCTCCTTTTTTTTTTCTTTCTTTTAAGAACAAAAAAAAAAATAAATACATAATAGGTGCCAACTACGTCTATTACCCATTTGACCTATGGCCAGGCGAATGAATCGAATGATCTTACGATTTTTATTTTCCTGATTTTCACGATTTTCACGTGTTATATTGTCGTGTGCGCGTCCCTTATCGTAATCTATAATAAAAAATAATATATATAAATAATTATTCAGGGAAATGAAAACGGGCAGGCCTGTACGGGTGGCATGATGTTCGATATTTCATTATACTCTACAACCTGTACGCCGCGAAATCATTTCTGTAGTTGTACGCGTAACAGCAATTTAGAGAATAATCAAATTGGCCGAGCTGAACGCACTAATAAATAAGTTTAGAGTAGGATATGGTCGAACTACTTAGGTATTACTATGTTTTGGTGGACGTTTTATAAACTTTAGAGGGGAGTTAGGCACCCAGAGCCTCTCAAAACGATGCGATTTTCGTCGCATAGGTGCCGGGTGTGCCGAATTTGGTCGGCCCCGCGGGTAAAACAAAAAGTTCACCATGAGTTCGCGCATATTGTTAAGGTGGATACATAGCGACGTCGAAAAACGTCTAAAATCTTAGGTTTTTTATGCCGTTATATAATATAAAATGTTATTGCGGCGCCGCCGCAATGTGACCGAAATTATATTACAAACTAGCGAAAACGTCGAAACACCGACGGCATACGAAATATTATTAATATTCGAATTTGGTGTTTAAACAAGGAAACTCTCGATGTTTGTCAACCCGTTCCTTTATAGACGGAAGGTTTACCTAGCCCAGATGGCTACGGTGGACAGAATAATAATGACTTGGAACGGGTCAGAGCGTGACGTGCGTGAAAACATTTCCAACAGCCTCCTGACCGCTTAATCCTTTGAACACTGGCCCGTGTTCAACACATTCATTATAGATTCAAGGATAAAATTAGCATCGGTATCACTTTTTCGTTTTGTTTTTTTTTTTTTTTTTTAATTTCCAACAGATTTTATATTACGAGTGTAGCGCAGAAGCTATTAGTTTTACTAAGACGTGTGTTGTTGGTTTTTTTTTTTTCTCTCGAAAAACTCTTTTTTGATTAATAAAAATGCTCAGATTTGTCCGTGTCGTACCTTGGCGAATGACGTGGCGAATTCTTCGATTACTGTTATTCGTGATTTGGCACTACTAATATAACTACCCATATACTCAAGCGAATACAAATACATTAATAACCGAATTTTTTTTTAAGCAATATTATTTCAATATTTATCTGACTATTAAGGGTTTATCTGGAATCCCCGATATTTAAACGTATCGGCGATAATTTGTTCGTATTTGGTGACTTCGTAGTCGTGTATTATTTAATTTAAATTTCGACCGTTGTTTACGATACTATATCAAAGTACTCGGTAAAAAAAGTGAATAGAAATGATTCGCAAAACCACAGCTTTAATATTACTCCGGTTGCGTTAAACACGTACGATGCTTGCCAGTCACAATAAGTGCGGAGATCCCAGAAAAATATATTTGAAAACCCGTCAACGTTCCAAAGACAAATAACGTTGCGATGAGTTTGAAATTATTCTTGTAATTTAATATTTCAAGTAAACCGACTAATGAGTTTAATGGACAAAAGATATGAAATAATTTAAATAAGAAATTAAAAGTTCTTTCGTTTATTGTTAAAGTATATTTAATTATTGTATACGTTATAAATGTAATATTATGTATTGTCTACGTACTACGCGATTAATAACATAATAATATTATGTAACACGTCCCGAGAAAAGGCCGCTACATTGGGCAAAGCAAATTCTATTAAAAAGGGTGTGCTGATAAGTTTTGAAAGAGCTAGATCAAAAGAGGGCTGTAATTAACTATGGTTAACAGTCCGCAAAACTTTACTCTGCAAAATACGACGATATTTCCCGTAAAAACGCCCGAATAGCGCTACGGAGTAAATATATTTTATATTATTTTATTTGTCTCCTAGACGCAGCTAAGGTTTTATAGAACGATTCTATTACGAATAGTAATGACGATGGCGTTTTTGTACGCCATCAGTAAATTTCGCCAATGTAATAGTATTACTATTGTGATTAAACTGAAATATTATATTACGGAATACCGTATTAACTGGAAACCTTTGTTAAAATTCCCAACGGTTTTTCTAGAAGCATTCAAAAACCCGACAACAGACAACAAATACATAGCGGTTATATTATTGATGATTTCTGGGCTATACGAGGGAAATAAAACCACCGAAAACGATTCTGACCCGAGTAGGTTTTCTTTAATTTTATAGAAAAAATATGTACGAAAAAATACACATATTTCGAGATACCCAACCTAACGATACGATTACTCAAGTACCGCCGACCAGAAACTTCGCATCTAAAAATGTGAACGACATGAAAAAAAAAAACAGAGCATTTTTTTAATGGCCGGTGAAGAGTGTTTTTCGAGAAGAAAAATCGCTAACACACAGTTTTTGTATACAGCTAATACGTACCCCGTTACACTCGAAATCAAAAGAAAGGCGATAAAACAAATAATACATCGAACGAGCGCATTACAATGTTACCAATATATAAATATTTAGGAACGCGTACAATAATATCGACGGCTCTAGGAGTAAGCGCCAAAAATTGAATTCTTTAGGAGAGAGAGCTAAAATAGTATTTTACAAAAAAAAAATACTCAATTTTCAGTATCGTTATCTGGATTTTTTATTTCCGCGTTCTCGAGAAATGATTTTTAAAGAAATATAATTTATCGAATTCACCAACCTCGAGTCCTATAAATGTAAATAGTTTACAAGTAAAAATGTATTTAAATAACAATTTGATACAAACGCCGGTATTATTTTTTCGAAATTATCAAACCAATTAAGCTTGCGAGTAGGGTTAAATGGTGTCTTGTCTTAAACCTATAAATAAGTTCTAATCGAAATTAAACAAATCCCCATATAAAGTGTCGCCATTGGGTGGATACTTGTTTAAGCTCTGTGTGTCTCATGTCTAAAATATATATCCGCATACTTACTAATTGCAATAACTAGATTTGCAGATTGTTTGTTTTGAAATAATGTTAAAAAATAAATTAAAAATTATCGCTTTATCGATAGACGGTTATGATGAAAAGTACGATGCAAGTGACGGTGTGACCACATGAAAAAAAAAAAAAGCTAAAATATAGATAACGATGTAAGTGACAGTGTTGCACGACTTATGGCAACAAAAAAAAAAAAAAAAAAAAAAAAAACAAACAAAACCTAGAAGCTTTGATATCGATACGTTTGTACGTTTACACTGTCGTATAAAAAAAGGTCGATTTAAAAGAAGGAAAAAAAGCGTCGCCCACGCTCTTTCGGCTCGGAGCCGTCTCTATATAATATTATCGTAGGTACGGGGCAGGTATCCGCGTCGAGGATTTATCTTCGCCGACGTCACACCGTACCGGACGCGTCCGAAGAATACAAAAGACACAGTCGTTATAAATCGCCGTGGGTACTGTGCCCGTGTAATAATATGAACGGGACAATGTAAAGTGACATTAGCCTCGTAACGTTTACACGCGCACGTGATTACTCGGCGATTACGTCGGCGTTGCCGTCGAACGCCGTGACTTTATTATAACGGAGATGATAATAACCCCTGGCCCCAAAGTCTTTAGGCAATACATTTTATCGTCGGACCGAAATCGGACGTTAACGCCGGTCCGCGGCCGGGCTACCGCCGACGGCTAATGGCCCAGTATAGAATCCGCGATGTCCGGATAACGACGGATCCGTTGCCGTCACTGCCGGAGAAATTGAAAAACAAAAAAAAATAAATAAATTAAATACACGGGCGGCCACCATTATAGGCGGCATGTCCGAGTTGTCGGGTCAGGTTAGATCAGTCAGCCGTTCATATTTAAAAACGGGGAAATACATACATGAGCAAGATTAAAATACTTAATTGACAATTCGATTCATTTGTAAATACATACAAAATATAATTACAACTGGGATTTTAAGTCTCGAATTTTCGAGCATTTTTTTTTTTTTTTTTTAGAGCCCAATGAATTTTATCCGCATAAATCAGAAAATAGTATACGAAATTCGCACGATTAACGCTTGTTAAAAAAATAAATACATACCTAACGTTTAACAATTTGTTTTTCTATTACTAAGTATAACTCCTGATGGATCTAGTGTTTAATTATCGAGCATTTTTATTGGGCGAAAACAATTTTATTCACATTAAAACCAAAAAAAAAAACTCTTCGTGCTTGGTCAGTAAGCATTTTTGGTACCCAGCTTGCACACGATTTGTGGTATACAAGTTTTTCCGTGACCATTGTGTAGACAGTAGTGCGTCCAAGATGAGGAGATTCATCAGCCACTAATCGTCAACCGACGATCAGATCGCAGTTTTAGGCCCACCAGAGAAACAATTCCATCGGTTTGCATACTGGAACTCTGCTCTTCGTCATGAACATTTGTTCGTCCACTATTGAAATCACAACACCACGTTGTCTAACCTTTACGTCGCTTATTACAGTAGGTCCATAAACTACTAGGCATGACTCTCGATGAATTCCAACAGCTGAAGATCATTTTGCACACAAATATTGTATTACAGCGCGAACTTCACAGCTGGCGGGGAGCAAAATGACAACACGTGAAATAGCTGCGCGAGCAGTGCACGTACGGATATGAACAAGTTTAAACGTGTTACGACTTGTCGATTATGAAATATAAGCGAACGGCCCTTACTTTTCGTATACGCTTCGTAACATGTGCGAAGCAGTTGCCAATGATTCCCGCCGTAAAAACATAATAGAATTAAATATTTAAAAAAAAAAAATAATAATAATAATTTTCAATGAATATAAAAAAAAAAAAAAATCAAACGAAAATATCCGCGGTCTAGCCCGCAGCTATTGTACCATCGGTTCGTCGAATCACTTACTTATATACCGTACGGATATAGACCGAAATACAGATGTTATAGCGGCAGCCCCGGAACACTTAAACCGCCGCCGTCGACCCGAGTGGGCAGCCCGGTTATTAAGACCAATTTCGGTACCTATGTGCGAATCCCCCCCGGAGTCGGAGAAAACACTCTCGGATGTTGCTGATTCACGATACATATTTTGTGCCGAACCGATCGCTATAATAATAATAATAATAATATAACGACTCGGCCGGTCGGTATCAGTACCGTATAATAACAACACGGCGAATAACATCATCCCCAGAGATCCCCGGCAAAGGCACAAAAACGTAACAGTATATACAGGGTGAGTCAAAATTGAACACGGACCGGCGATATCTACAATACGATAGTTTTGAGTTTATTTATTTATTTTTTTTTATTTTTTCAATTCTCTCCCCCCCCCCATCCATGCCGCCAGGAAGCGTTACGGTTACGGAATCGTTCGTATGCGATCATATTATTCACATTATTTGCATAAATCCCCCGCGTAATATTTGACCATTGAACAATTCTAATCTAGTATCGGTAAAGAAAATTAATCAAATCAAATTTACTCGAATTCTCCGTAGCTGGTTCGCGATGAAAAATACAAACGCCTTTTTTTTGTAAAATAAAACATCGAATTATTCCGTACGAATAAATTCGTATTCACGTATATCTGATTAAGAACTATACAACTATAGTACGGTCCAGTGGTGTAAAGAGGAATTCCGAAAGCTCGTGCAATAAACAAAAGTATTCAACCACCTTTTAGATTTTAAACGTAACGAGAAATATATTGGATTTACTATGATGTGCGGTTTTTTTTTTTTTTTATTATTAGTTTATATTTTTTATCTAGTGTCTGTAAATTACTTTTCAACGAGATATATCGAAAACGTTACACGTCAACGTTCTGGTAGCAATTTGTGTTTAGTTGATATATTGAAAAGGTCGTTTTATGATTTCCCTTGTAGTTTTCTCAATAATGGGAACCCGAGAATATTTACGCAATAATCTGGTATCTGATATATTCTACTTTTTTTTTTTTTTATAATTCAGTTTGAAAAAAAACTTGTTTAAAATCCTCTGTGGCACTCACACACCAGTATAATCTACAGTAGTTACCTATCACCCACCCACTCCGCTCGAGTGCATATGCAACTGCACATTCCTTGTAACCACTGGTGTAGTCTATACCAAAACCAACGATCGCGTGAATTGTATTCGCGTAGTTCGGATTAATTTCGAAAATGTGTCTGATAGAGTGCCAGCAAGCGGAAAATCAGCACGGGTCGAATATGTAATTCTAAATATATTTAATTAATAACCGTTATATAACAGAGTAGGTTCTCTATAAATATATCCCATGTAAAAACTTTGATTTTACGAAATATAAAACGCGAGTAATTTTAATAATAATATAGTATTCCTGGTTTATGTTTTTGTTTGGTTTGGTTTTTTTTTTTTTTTTTTTGAATGTATGAAAAATCGCATAGCATTTATATTTCGGACTTCATTATTATGGGTATTGTATGAACTCGAATGTTATAAGCCATAATTATATGTTATAATCAGTACCATATAAAAGGGATTGTAAAATGGACACAGATGGTACGGTTATTATTATA
The DNA here is from genome assembly GCA_956483605.1 of Tuberolachnus salignus. Taxonomy (NCBI): domain Eukaryota; kingdom Metazoa; phylum Arthropoda; class Insecta; order Hemiptera; family Aphididae; genus Tuberolachnus; species Tuberolachnus salignus. The sequence goes on from OY101437.1 coordinate 16,794,176, forward strand.
CTGCAATGTGTGTTTTTATAATTTATCGTTAAATTTCAGGAATATTGCATATTCCCGTATAGAGTATGTGACTGTGGCGCAACAAACATTCATAAACATAATGATTTTCGATCCGAATATTGCGTTATGTTTGTGCATAGATAGTAATAACGCCAACTATTATTGACTTAAATTCCTAAAAGCAATATTACCTCGACGTAAAATGTAGAATGTAATATTAAAATAATATGCAATTATTATATATAGCCAGTGTCCAATAATATATTCAAATTATCTAGAAAAAAAAATAAAAAATGATTATAGAGTGAAAAAAAAAACATAAATTAGATACGCGTTAAGTCCAAACGTCGTCCTAAAAGTCTGTCGTTTGGAAATTAAACTCGGAAATTAATTATTAGTGTGTTATAGTAGGTTATTTATTTATTTAAGAAGCGCGGAAAAAACAACCATTTACCATAATATTATAGGTAAGATTCTTTTAAACTTTTAAGTACCAACGTTCTTTAAAAAAAAAAAAAAAAAAAAAAAAAAAAAAAAAAAAAAAAAAAAAAAAGATTCTCGTAAATGTAATTTATTTTAATTGCAAACTACTTTTCAGTAGAGTTCAAATCTTTTATTCTAATTAAAATACATTTATAAAACACAGTATTATTATAGCGGTAAAATTAACATTTTTCTGATAAAAACTAAAACATTTAACTGTACAGTAGTATATAATAGCGGGTAATAATAAACGCGAGTCTAATCATTTTCGAATAACAATATAAAAATAAAAATAAAAACATGTATAAACCAATAGGTAGGTTTTTCAGACATTGGCGGTCTTGTCACATAGTACAACACTAAATTCGTAATTGCCGATTAATTCCCTAAGCTTTCGAAATACTATCTTAATCCCGATAAGGAAATCCAGATTTATGGAGAAAAACGACCAAGATTAAGACCACCTCTGTATGTCGGTAAATCCGTTAAATATACTCGAATAAACCCTTATAACAGATTAAGTTATTTCGTTAGAAACGCACGAACTATATTTTATTAACTCGGCTGGAGATTATAAATCTTTTTAGTAACCGGCAGAATAAAAAGAGAGAGAGAGAAAAAAAAATTGTAATAAAACAACGTTGAACTTAATGACGTCGGTAATATTCTATAGAGCAAAATATAAATTTGTTATCGGCCGTTTGTTGAAATTCACGAGTAAACTATTGAAAAAATATAAAACCCAACAAATTATACCTAACCACGCATGACGGTACCGAACTATCAGAACCGTTTCAGAAAGAAACTTTTTTTGAGCATTAATATACGAGTAATATATTTACTGATCCGATAAGGGTTCATCGAGAATAAAAACCCACGTCATTGTAAAACTAATAGCTTCTTCCATCGACTCGAGACCTAAAATTAGATCCATTATATGAAATATGAATGCATTCATGACATTCTTAATGGTGGTCTATTGTGATTTGCGGGGACGGTCTATATCTAAATACTTGCTCTTTTCTCGATTAATGCGCAAAAAAAAAAAACATACTCTGCACGGTATGTGTGCTGTACAGACTGAATTAAAATTACATTATTCATCCCAATCGAAATACACTCTGCGAATAAAATCTCTATTTTCAAAATAACAGTACTTACGTTTTGTATACTTGATTATGTTTCAAATGATAATTTGATATTCGCGTTAAGAGGCGCACGTTTTAAATGATTTGCAATTACCTAACATTCCAAACACTTTCGAATACTTGATATTTTTATCCAAACACGATTCGTCCCGAAGTCAATTCAAAAGGGGTCGATAAATTTTAAAATCCCAAAGGCGTTCAATCCAAAAGCTATACGCCGTTCGAGTGAATACGAACCTTTATCGGAATATTTGAATTGAAGCTAAAGTATTTTCCAAACAAAATTGCAAGCGTTCTAAGTATTGAATTGAACTCGAAATAAGCCTTACTCTACTGATATAAACACAAAATTAAACTAGAATTTCGATTTTGTGTACAGGGTGATCTCATCGCAATCCAGCGATTATCTCTAAGGACTTAAAATATATTTGATTTTTGTTTTTTCAATAATTATAAAACTGTTCAAGCTCGTAAAAATAATTAAAATATTAAAAATACAATATTTCGATAAAATTGGGTCTTACCATGAACGTTTTTGTTTGTACTCCAAAAGCTCGTAAAGCAAATACGGATTTAATATGTTTTTCGAAAAAGCTTATAGGTACAGGAAAGGTACACTCGAAAAGGAAAATTCCAACGATATTAATGTTTGAATAAAATAAAAAAAACACGTTCGACTAAATAATTCGATACATTCGACTAAAATTTTGAAAAGTTTAGTAAGCACAAAACGTATTGATGGCATTATGCCTACAACAACATATTCGAGAAAAAAAACGAAATAAAGCCTAAAAAAAAAAAAATGTTATCGTTAAAATGGCTTTCTATCAAACGTAATACCCACCTAAAACAATGAAATTACCTATAATACAATATTTATAATTGGAAAAAAAATAAATACCGTCAAATCCAGCAGCAGAAAATTACACGCCCTTCGTGCTAACCAACCGGGTGGGTAACGTACATCAAAAAACGAAAAAATTTTCTAAGTTTTCCGTCTTTTCCTCTGTATAATATTATTATCCCTTTTGCCATCGGGTACGACCACGTGACGTCACGAAGCGTGATTGGTGACAATAACATAAATATATATTATTATATTTTCAACATATTTTTTATGGTCGAAACCATCGATGTATATGGAAATTTTATTCGGCAGCCGAAATATACGATTTACAGACTTAACACAAAATGTTTTTTTTCTTTTTTTTTCTGAAAATAACCTATATTATACACGCGCAAAATACACACACACACACAATATATACAATCACATAACTTTTCCACTGGTTATTTTGTATACCGTGTGTGCGCACCCGTTCGTTATAACATACGTATATAGCTTAGACTACCCATCTATACACATACAACTACTATTCATGGGAAATATTGAGGGGAAAAATGAAAAAAAAAATAAATAAGACGCAGGTGAAAAAATGACGCCGAAATATATATATATATATATATATATTTTAATACATTTTACTTCTATATACGGAACATTACATTTCCGACACTGTATCCGGCGTGTAGGTAGAATATTTTATAAGAAACAGAGAGAGAGAGAGAGAGAGAGAGAGAGAGAGAACTGTTAGAATTTATAGGAAAAGGAAAAACGAGGTATCTGACTGCGTGAACGTGCCGTAATCAGTAGCAGTTTAATATACAGGTGTAATCCTACTGGAAATTATGGTAATATTTAATCCGTAGAAAACTAGCAGTTAATCTTAAAAATATATAATAACTAGTTTTGATTAAATAATAATGACAAGTAAAATTATTAAATAATTATCTGTATTGAACAATAATGATTATTTATTTAGATAGAGCAGTAATAAAAGATGAAAACACAAAAAAAAAAACAAATATTTGCTACAAACTATTGTAACACACTTGAAATTTTGCTTACTGTAAAATGCGATAAAAAGGCAAATTAATTATAATCAAAAATTCCATTCTATGTTTTACAATCAACTTAAATATAATACGTTTTCCCGTATTGATATATTCGGGCCGTGTTGCAGATGAAAATATTTAAACTTTATACTGTGTGAAATTACCGTTAGCCAAACAGTTTTGGTAACGTGCACAGAACGCATTATTATCGTTGGTCAGAGTATGACTGTGAAATGCTATCGATACCTTTCCACGCGATTTAGAAATATTAATAAAACACTATACTGATTATAAATTGGAATGATGTGAATGGCGACGACGAAAAAACCGTCTTAAAAATGTTTGGTCACGGACAACACCGACAGAGTGAATCACGCCCTCCCGGGAGTCGTTTTAATTTCGTTTATATTATTCAGAACAGACCAAGAACGCACGATGGTATGTATGGATTAAATCATTTTTTTTTTTCTTTTTCTTTTTCTCAAATCGCCGAAATAGTAAAAAAAAAAAACGAAAACCTTACCTTTTAAATTTTTAAACACGAGTAAAGGAGGTTTCCCAAAACGTAGGTAACTAATAAATAACTTACTCGTGTGACGCAATCGACTAGGTACAAAGGATATAAATGGCGAACGACACGCGATTACAAATAATATTATAAATAAGTAACTCTATATACCGAAAATACGACATAAATGATTTTCATGTCCAATAATATTTTTTAAAATATGTTATCGGGCCAGCCTTTACCGTTGAATAATAAATATCAAAAAAAAAAAAAAAATGTATTTATAACTGCTTCAAATGTATATTATAAAATATATGTTTGTGTGTGTGTGTCATTCATTTTTAATTTGCATCATTTTTATATCCCCCCCCCCCACACACGCAAGTCGAATAATACCGACAAATATAATACGATTTATACGACTAACGTCCGGATTTAAATTCCCTAAAAAAGCTGTCGACAAATTATGTAAAAATAGCTAATAAAAACCCTAAAAGATTAGAATTCCGACACCTTCGAAACCAAAAAAGCCGAACGTACTTTGCGCCGTAGGTGGTCAAACTAGTAGTCTGTAAAAAAGTAGAAGGTGTTGAAATTCAATTGGAAGATATAGGATATAGGGCAATCTAATTTATTTACTGAAAACAACGATCAATCGATGCAATTAAAAAACGATTCTGAACGGAGTGGTATAAGTAAAATTAGTCGTGTTTTTTCTCCTCGTAGCCAAGGTAACCCGAAAATTAACAACAGAAAAAGACCGATCGTTTAAAAATGAATGTCAGTTGTTTTTTTTTTTATTAATTTTATAGAATAACTATTGAAAATATTATTTTTTTTTTTTTCCAAATAATCCATCACCGGTCAACAAATTTGCATCTTTTGAGGTACGATGTAAATTATTTGGAGGATTTTTACTAACCAAAAAATTGTTTACCGAGAAATAAAACTAAAAAAAAAACCTATAGGTATGAGAATTTCGAAAAATGTTTCAAGTAATATACCACTGGTTAGAAATCTCGCATATTGTAAGATACTGCGTAAGAAATTTGCAACATTTTCACTTCGCACCGTAGATGAGCTACTATTTTAGGTGTAAGTTGGAAAATCAAGATAAAAAGGATAAATTTATTTGTATGTATAACGAAAAAAGATTCCAAGTAAAGTTGGTTAAACATGTTTTGGTAAACTTAAATTCGTAGTTACAATAAAAAATTGCATTTGTTTGTGTTTTTAACGAATTTTAACGTCAATTGGAACTTAAAACGCTAATAAAAATAAATTACAAAATTGCCATTCACAAAAACTATGATTATTATATATTGAATTATAATAAAAAAACAAAATGCCTATAAAAAAAAAAAAATCGTGATTACGAATTTTCGATATTGCTATACTGTGGATAAAACAATTCATGATTTATTTTCACTGGATTAAATATTTGAACAATTTTGAGAAGCCTTATAATTTGATCTCCATAAAACAAAAGAAAAAGAAAAATAAAAGTAAGAAAACTTCAAAGAGCTATATTTTTAGCTATTTGAAGTTAACTCAGTAAAGGCCAAAATATTTTAAAAATTGTACCACGTCTAGCAAGTACTATACTAAATACTCAGTCACAGCTTCAGGTCTATGCAATAATTTGTTCACTAATTGTGTGTAATGTATTTTAACATTTTCAATGAAAATTTGTATTCGCGCAATTTAAAGTTTATTTTGTGAACAATAGTGTTTTTTTTTTTTTTTTTTTTTTTAAATGCAAATTTTACGCTGCATGTGGAAAAGTTATTAAAAATCAAGGAAAAGAATCGAAGTAAGACGTTTAAAAATGTTGAAACGATGAGAGTTCGTCAAATATCCTCATAGATAATAAAATTGATTTATAGTAGGATATGAGCACGCGTGTGTAGATAAAGATTATTACTCTGCACACAACTTCTGGGTCCACCTATGAATTTTCACAATAATATTGTAAAATACAAAAAAGTAAATTATTGTTTTCGGTGTATTTCGCGAGTTAACGTTCGTATCGAAATGATTTAATAAAACATTTTGGAAATACGTATATGGTACTCGAAGACAAATGCTAACAAAGTTTTGTTGTATATATTATTATTCGGCAAGCGCGGTAAAACAGTTCACAGATACAAGTTCAACAGAAAAATATATGAACAACACTTAGCGGAATCGAAGCGGAAAAACTTTTAGATTCATTTCTTCGTATGATTGTTAGCCATCAAATACTTACTTCATCAGCTAGTTGGAAAAATATACAATATAATAATGAAAGTGGTTTTTTTTTTTTTTTTTTTTTTTTTTTATTATTATTGAAGTTTCAGCCATAAACTATTCCGAATTGTTATACAAGTAAACCACGATAATAGTAATTCTGCGGTCTATAATCTTTATTTACTGTCATAAAATTAGAACATAAATTTATAACTACTACTTTAGAGACATGGACTTTATTACTTTTTAAACAACTATATATAAAACATTATAGTACTTGGAATATAATTATTTAGTAAAAAAAAAAAAAAAAAAAAAAAACGTTAAATGTTTCAATGCTACTATACGATATATTTAAAAAAAAAACCATAATTGTTTAAAATTTAATCTAAATTGTTATTTTCGTTTATCTGTTGAATAGAATTTTTTTTTTTTTTTTTTTAATTTTTATTATAATAAAAATAATGTATAACTCGATAAAGTTTAAACTATAAACCTATTAAACAAAATAACCGTATAGATATAATACGAAACGGCAATCGAAATTCAGTGTGTGCGATAATGTCTCTCAAAAATATCGATTCGGACGCCTAAACTAGAAAATATGTATACCAAAAAAAAAAAACCTGTACAATATCTGTAAAACATTAAAGTCTGTACTTCACACAAACGAAACGAACATATTAGTGATACCCACGGGTGACATCCATCTACGATTCCCTTTGGGTGTTTCAAGTTTGACTGCGCAATGTTGTTATCTCTTATTTAAAGTTTATTAAAGGTACGGAAGTGAGAACTTTTTATTTTTTTTTTGCTTATTTTTCTGACAATTTTTACGGTAGTAAATCTCCTTTATAAGAGCGCCAAGATCTTAATTCAACGTGCATTAAAAAAAAAAAAACAGAATATTTTCGGTTGTTAAACCGAACATTGCATTCCTGGTTTCGATCTAAATACCTGCGTTGCTGATTTCCAAAACTCGTTAATATACTCTAACGACGTGTTTATAAATGTAGTGGGATATAAATATTAATTCGTCTCTTGTACAAACATTTTGTAAAAATAATATTATTTGATTTTATACAGTACGCTGCATTCGTGTTACGCAAGATGATAACGGAAATTAATTAGACAGTTGTAAAGAGATCGCGGGCAATGTTGTGTACATTTACTCAGGTGAGAGTATAGTACAAAGACGTTTAAACTGTGTAATTTCGCCATTGTTGTCCGAACAAACGAGTAAAAGGTCGAAGGTCGGGTGCGGGTATAAGACACCGGGACACCCGCTGGTTGACCCGCACGTGATAAACCACCGACGACGGGTACGATATCCTTAAGAAAAAAAAAGGGGAAAAAAAAAAGAAGAAAAAAAGGACAATGCAGCTTCTCTACTCATTGGTAAATATAAAAAAAAATCCCCAACGCGCATTGTTTGCTAGTGCACTTTTCACAAAGATCTCAAAGTATAGTTCGTGTATTTTACTGGTGGTAAATGCGATAGGGCGTGTGATCTGAATCGTCAATTCTGATGACTGGGTCGTTTGTCGGTAATGACAATCGATAAAGTACTCGGGCGAATATCCTATAATTTAAGGAGCACTGACTACTCGCAAAGCTCTCCTTAAACGCATAAAAGTATTTTGGCCGAAAGCGATTTGCCAAAAATTGTTACCTGATTTGTTCAGATAAATCGCACTTACAAATGTTAATTTTCAAAAAAAAAAAAAATATCACGACTATTATTGTAAAAATTAAACTTTTTTCTACCATTAGAGAATTTTTGATTCGATACTTTTATTTATAAATATAATATATCGGTAAAACTGTGATTAAAAACTGAAAATAACATACTCTATTTTTTTTACAAAGATTCTGAACACTGTTTATTTCCCCAAACTTGTTTAACTTTAAAAATATTATAATAAGTATAAAACAGGTTGCACACTTAACGCAATTTATTATCATTTTTTTTTTTTTTTTTTTAACGCTGAACTAAAATAAAATATTATTTTATAGGAAATATTGAAATTTAACAAGAAAAACGGACAATTGAACTTGTAGTAAAATGGAGAGTATAAAATGGTTTTTTAAATTTGTAATAAATAACTAATAACTATACATCTTAATAGAGTGAAAAAAATTGGCTTTAAACGCATAATCAAAAGAGATCTTGTTCAGAAGTAGGAGTAAGTATATTATATGTAAGTTTTTTATTTTTTCTATCAAAATGAATCTTAATAATTTTTAGATTTTGACGATTTGGTAACGATCCATTTTTAATCGAATTACGAATATTTATACGGTTCGTTTGACGGCCCGCATTTAAATGTGTCCGGAACATGTTACGCAAATGAAATTTAACTAAGATAAAAAAAAAAACAAAAAAAAACGAGAGAGAGAGAGAAAGAGAACAAATGACGTCACTGCGTCGAATCATCGTCATCGTCACTCCATAATTGTATTTCGTTTCTACAGGTACCTGGTATTAAATGTAAATGCAGTGTCGACAAATACTTCAGCACGACGAATCTGTGAAAAGTTTAATTAGAACAGACAAATAATCAACGGCGGACGTCCCGGGAAAATCTAAAACTGTCTGCCGAATACCCGACGTTATCGTGCAGCTCTTCGACAAAAAATCTCTACGTACGAGTGTAATACATATTGTTAACATATCGAAAAAGCATACGTATACCATACCAATCAGTATCAGTAATGTCTTTATACATTTTTTTTTTTTTTTTTTTTTGGCTCGCGACTGCAACACGAACGTCGGCTAATGGTCAAATTATTCCAACGGTTTGATTTGTAATTAATCTGTTCGCGATGAAATTATAAATATTTTAACATTACCCGGCGGAACAATTTTCTAGATACCGACAGTTTTGGCAAACGAATTGAATAAAAACCGACTGCGAATGTGGACACGCCGGTTTCGGACGAAGTCTATCGCGCAGATATTAGGAATTTCGACGGATCGACGGCATCTCGGAGCCGGATTTTGAAATTTCAATTTCAATAACCTTCGCATACTTATTGGCCTGCTTCCCGCCTATAACCGTCGTGGTACATTTTTAAAAATACAAAAAAAAAAATCCACTTCCCGTAAAAGATATCACTAGCCGTCTGTGGCCGTCTTCAAAGCGGTTTGGATAAACCGTCGGCAACCGCGTGTCGTTTATCCCCCCCGTCGCGTCGAACGCCCCGTGAAGTTAGGTCGGGGGCAGAGTACTCTCGCGGCGTGACGGGTTATGACGTATTGAAAAATTGAACAGGAAAAAAAAAAAAAAAAAAATCAAAATCCGCACACGAGTAACACGCGTAGGCGTTGTCGTCGGTACTTACGTCCGTGTTTTATGAGACCACCCCCCCTGTGCCCCGGCCCGCTCCGGGACGCGGGCTTAGTGAACTTTTATGCGGCGGAGGCGGCGGGTTGCCGGCGCTCGTGTATATTATTAATTTTTGAAATACGGAACAACGGTCGTTTGTCAATGTCAATTCGGCGTGCGAAAATAATGTGTGTGTGTGTGTGTGTGTATTATTATTATTATTATTATTATTATATGCCTACCTATATATTTGGTTAGGCCGCCACCCAGTGCGTCGTATGCCGCCCCAGCCCCCGTGTACAATAATCAAAAAGGATTACGCGGGCTCGCGTGAAAATAATCCGCGCCCGGAGGGTACTCGTGGCCGGACGGAAACCGCGAGGCGGCGGGACCCGGCGAACGGCTCTCGTTATTAACTAATTGAATACGTTACGCGAAATAATTTACTCGAACGTTGAATTGAATTCGAACGCGTACCGGGAGTGCCGCCGACGGGTTTTAAAACAAATGTAACGAGGTGTTTTCGGGGGGTGGGGGGGGGGGCACGGCCGCACGTTAATTCCGTACCGTTATGTATGCCGCGCCGCGATTCAATCGTTTCGCCGCGAAAGTTGTGCGAACGTCGCCCCGGCAATAAATAAATCGCGTGTCCGCGACTTCCGCTCGCGTCCAACGCGAACGCGAATTCGCGGCATATGCGAACGCGAATTCGCGTTGGCCGCGTTCGCCGCTCGCAATCGTGTACCCATGTGTACGCGGCGAACGCGAATTCGCGGCTAAACCGTATTCAGATCGTTTTTTACATGCAGTGTATTTTGAAGTGAGTCGTGTGCAAAGGTTGTGCGGTACATTGTACACGTGTTCTACTCTTTTAAAAACAAAAACAACTAAAAATGTCTTTTAGTTTACAAAAACAATTGTTAATATTGGAAAGTGCTGAAGTGAAATATTTAATATATATATATAAAAAGTATTTAAAAAAAATTATTCTGGAAACAGCTTTCTCAGATACCAATCTGTGTCCGTATACTTTGTATTAAATTTATTCCAAAGAATAAATTCCTCTTTTGTACCTCGGATATAATGAGCACCATATTGACCATACAACAATATCGTAAATTGAAATATTAAAAATTTAAAAATTAAATAAATGAATGAAATATTTTAACGTCTGTTCGCTTAAACGCGCGGCCAAAAACAAAACGATTTTTTATTTTCAAACCGTGCCGGCGAACGCCAACGAACTAATTCGTCCGCGTGGCCCGCGTTTATCGCGTACGATGGACAATCTAATCTATTTTTATACGTTTGATAATATTATTCACCGCGTCGCCCGCACCGCGACGCCCCGTTACCGCGTTCGCCCCGGCGTTCACGTTGGACACAGCGTTGTTACGGTTTTCAAAACGATTTCGGCTGGGGTCGCGCGAGCGTTTTTATCGACGTGCCGTTACGGCGGCCGGACGTCATAACGTTCGCTGTTGAATTATACGATTACGCTTGGTGACCGGTCGCACACTCGACGTCCGTCGGGTTTACCGTCCCGGACGACGTCCGATACGTTGCCAACGTCTCTTCTGCTGGTATCGCACACCTCACCTAACTTGTATCTCGACGCGTTATTTGTTGATTTAATTTTGTTGAATAGCTCGTCAAATGTGCTTTGTGACGTGCGAAAATAATTAGAAAATGTCCCATTGTCAGCTCTTGGCGTGTTATAAAGATTGTAAAATGCACCATTTAATAATAATCGTTCACTATTTATTGGATGAACCCACCAATTTCGATTAGCGCGCGAATTTTTTTTTCGTAAAACTCGTAAACTTGCGGAGTATACAAAAATCGTCCATCTTGTAAGATGTGAAATAAACAACTGACTTTCTACGTTCGTGTGACGTCCGTTATAACTTAACGTCCGTTCTTCCAACGCTCGTGTGACCCCGGATTTAATCAAACCCGTCAAACGACGTCGAATATAACAATAACGATAGATTTTTTTTTTTCGTTTTGAATTTAAAAATTAAAAGGCTACGACACGGGCGTACTATGCACCGCGAATGGCGGTGTAGAGGAATCCAGTTACTATAGAGAACGAAATTTAATCCATATCTGTACGCAACGATAATTGATTGCCGACAAAAAAAAAAACGATTATAATTGTGTTTTGAAACGCCGTAACGTTTGCGATTTTCATCAAAATGTACACTTATAATAAGAATTATCACATTGCCCTCGATTTTTTTTGTTTTTCGCCATTAAGTACAATTTATGATCAATCTTGTGTCAAAATTACGTGCATTTCTGTTCGACCAAAACAGTTTTATTCGATTTATTCGAAAAATAATAAGGAAGATGCCCGTGATTTTTACGATTCCCGTTCAAATTTTTTCCTTTAAATACTTATAAATAAAAAAATACTACATAATGTATTTATTTACATTTTATTAACACAATTTATTTATTTATTTAATTTCGATTACCAAGTACGAAATAATTTTGAATAATTAATAGATATTTACGAAAATAGAGATCGAAGTTTAAAACTAAAATACCAAAATTCCATGGGATTTTTCCCTGACTTTTCCAGTATTTCCAGATTTCCAGAAACCGTGGCAACCATGATTTTGAGTTAAAAATAAATTTTACGACCTCGCGACCATTGCATTTTTTATGAAGATTGAAATGTATAACTTTTTTTGGTATTCATATTATAACATTTAATTTTAATTTTAATATAAAATATTATAATGAACACAACAGAAGAGAATTCGAAAAAATCGTTTTTACAATGAAATAATATCATTGATATGACTTCTATCTATCCATTTAGTGGTGTAAAGAATCCTCGAGTTACATAGATCCCAATGCCATTACTGTGAAGAAGAGGAAATACAGTGGCCCGGACTCCTCTACCCTCGTAATTACTTAAGACCTAAACTTAAAATTGTGATCGGAATTCGTGTAAGTACCGACGATACCTGTTCACCTTCCTCCCCACGTCCTTATAAATGAGTTCCAGATCCACCACGGTCTCTCGCCCAAAGATGTATGAAACTATTATTCTTTTACAGTAAATAGCTGCTGTGTGTTCTGCAGAAAGTTTGTCAGTTGCTGGTTTTAGTAGTGCGCGGAATGTAATTGCATTTCTTTTTCTACTTGCCCAACCAGACACTGATTGAGTACTGGGTACAATTTTATTTTCACATTTACATAATAATGTTATGCTAGATTACGATACGGAAGCAGGCACTGTATACAATTCCAAACGACTAACTGATAATCCTGGCCTGTCATTTTTGGTGATTTTTTTTAAATTCATCCATGTCGTTGAATGTTATTTTCTATAATTTATTTCACAATTTAGTACGGAGCGCACGCTTTGGTACGCCAGTACGCGCGCCGTAATTTTCTCGGAAAATATTAAATATGAATAAACTGTCAGTGTCATATATTTTCTTTTTTTCATCTTATTTATTAAATACATTTTTGTATGCATTTGCTTTTTTACTATTCGCACACGGTACGAGACATTTTATTCCTTTAAATTTAGTCTTTCCTACCTTTTGTTATATTAGCGGCGAAAATTATTGCTTTGGTTGCCGGTAAACGCTTTAATACCGTCGTAAAAGTCGCACTCTGTTGTTATTTTATTATTTATACCCGTATACATTCCTTGTTGTCGCTATATACGTAAAACCCTTTAGAATAAAATGTCCAATTTGTCCTTTTAATTGACCATTTGTTTTTTCCCTTGATTGTACACGGTGATCTGACGTAATATTATTTGTTTTCTCAATTTATCGGGTCGCATTCTTCGGTAGTAGTTACGCCATGTGTAATAATATAACTTGGGTTTACGGTCGGGTGATAATATCGTTTACAAACTTGTATTTATACGTCAAAACATTTTCCCGTATGTAGGTTACCACTTTATGGATTACTGCTACAAGAGTAAATACTTACAATTGTTTTTTAATAGACGTTGATGGATACACTTTTTGAGAAGAGAAAAAGAAAAGAAAAGAAATGAAAAAGTTTGCCGAGTACTGCTGACGCTCACATAATATGTCTACACGGTTTTTTATAATAACTATTTAGTAATATTGTGTTTAAATATTGCTTTCCGATCTATAACTGCACGTGGGTACAGATTAATTTCAAACCTGATCATAAATAATAGTCCACGTTCACTTATAATTCCCCGTCAATGGTCTAGGTAGTGAATATTATTGGAATATATTCTAATTGTGAAAGCAATTTTATTTCAATTTAGATTGTATTTGATAAAATCGTTTACGTCGTAATTGCCGTAATTAGCAGTTTCGTAAACTAAAACGATGTGTTTAAAAAGGTGTTATGTATTCTCGCCTGTTTTGTGTTTTTTTTTTTTTTTTTTTTTTACTACTCATTAAATAAAAACTGAATAAAATGCCTGAAATTATCATTAAAAATGATTTTATGTAAATTAATTTTAGCAACGTTATAGAAAACGTTATACGCATAAGCTAAAAAAAAAACCCCCACGGATCTATAAAATATTATAGTTTTATAAGACAAAAAAGATAAAAACAAAACAATGCTTGGAGAATTATAAAGATTGTGCGTGTATACGGCCGGTTTCGATTTAAAAATAAAAAATCACCATAACATTTTTAATTAGAAATTAGAAGTACAAAATAGTAATGCGCGGCCGAATATAAAATCAAAATGAGTAATAAATTTTGAAAAATACAATATTTGTACGCAAAGAGTAAAATTAATTTTATTAAAATAGATTGTAAAAAAAAAATAAAATAATGATACAGAATATTATTTTTAAAATCTGTCTGTACATTCAACAATTTTTAGTCATTATTTTATATCGAAATCAACGTGATAATTATTTTCCATACCTAGCAAACTTACAATTAGGAGAAGGTTACTATAATTTATTAGAAACGTTTATGATTTTCCATGTTACGAGTACAATTTATAAAGTCAACAATACGTATATTATCATTATTATTATATCTATTTTTTTTTTTTTAATGGATTTCAAATCGAAATTGTTATTACGAGTAATGACGTAGATAACGTTGAGTTCAAGCTGATATAATTATATTTACAAAGCGTTCAAGTCCATAAATAAAATTATATAGTAATATTAAATGTGTTGCAATAACCAGATTCCGGGTCTCGCGGATCCCTCTCGGCTTTATACAGAACGTCGTTTACTCATTGCGATACCACCTGAGATAAATGACGATAATCAAATTCCGTTGTTATTTTTATTTTTCTATGATTTACAGGGATGACGGACTATAAATATTCATATTTTAATTTAATTGTTATGTCTTGGTAAAAAAAGTAAAAAAAAACCTTGTTATTCTTCCGGAAATGTTAACGTTTGGACTTTTAATTTTTTTTTTTTAATTATCTCGTGATTTTGCAATGACTATTTCAGATTACAGCCGAATAGTGTATAATGTATTACCATACGTACGAGGTCTGTTCAAAAAGTACCAGGACAAATGTCATTACGGCTAATCCGCACACGATAACGTTTCAAATTGTGAATAGACTATGTAATCCCCGTGAACTGGTGAATACTTCAAACAAAACCCGAAGTCGTTATCGTTCGCCGTTTTCGACATGTCCGAAATTAACGAACAACGCGTGTGCATCAAGTTTTGCTTGAAACTTGGTAAAAATTATGGGCTTTTGGGGATGATTCATTCAGTGGTTCCGTGACATGTGTTTTAAACGATTCAAGGACGGTCGGCGGTCAACTGAAGACGATCCACGTTCTGGAAGACCGTCAACGTCATCCAGAAACGATGGTGTGGCGACAATTTGCGGAAAAAAATGCGAAATGGCCGCCGATTAACCGTTCGTGAGTTAACAAAGCCAAACTCAATTGTCTTGTCATGGAATTTTACAGGAAAATGTGCAGATCTGAATGATCGCGCTGCCAAATTTCGTTCCTCGATTGTTCACCGCGACAATGCACCGGCACATTGAGCGCTGTCGATTCGTGAATTTTTGGCCGATAAAAAAATCGCTGTGGTCCCGCGGATTCTCCCTGTTCTCCAGATCAAACCCCATGTGATTTTTTTCTGTTTTCCATCACTAAAATCTCCGCTTAACGTACAACGATTTCAAGATGTAGAAGGAATTAAAGCAGCTACAGAACTCGCAGTTCTTTAACATTTGAAAAATTGCCCGGTTCGCCGGGATCACTGCATATCGTCCGGAGGAGAGTATTTCGAAGGAGATATCTTTAAATAATATGTAAATAAATTTTTATAATTATTAAATATAAAATCCTGGACATTTTTTTGAACAGACCTCGTATAGTAGTGTTTTGAAATATTATCTCAACTCGTTTTATGTCCGAAATAAGATAAAACATATAAATATATAAATTGAATATATTTTGTAGTCCTCGTGCCTGTAAGTCGTGTAAACGAAAAAAAAAAGAAACACCGGAATTCGATTATGTCCGTTGTCTCGGGAGATGTCCGGGGCACAGTGAGTAAATCACCCTGTCGACACACATACACACACCACGTATATTATACGTGTTAATTGTTATATTGTCTTAAATTCGAGACGGCCGGGGAACGGAAACAGCTGTTTGGGCGAGAGTTCGTGTTTACACGGGGGTTCGCGTGCCGCGGTCCTCCCGGTGAAATATCGCACGCCTCCGTCGGATTTTCGGGCGTCCGAACTGCGCGTGAATACGCGCCGGCCGGGACGGACGTCCGCGAGAACCTCGCCGTCGCTAATAACAATTATTACCGTGCCCGCGCGCGCAATATTACCGTCGCGATGCCAAAGCCAGTGTATGAAATATACAGAAGAGTTCGTCAAAGACATGGCCGAAAAAGTAGCCGAATGAACACGACTACAGACGTTATTCACATGACGCTACAGCGGTTTTATTTTTTTTTCTTCTTCTTCTTCATTTAGAACCGGCAATACACCCGCCTCCCGGAATGGCCGTGAGGCACTACTTCGGAAGGCGGGGGTCGCCATCGTTTATTTCCCAAAATGAACACATACAAATAAATACAAAATTATACAACCCGTTTCCCCCTTCGGCGGGGCGGGCTCACATAAATTGGTACACAGAGCTTCGCGACCCTACGGGGGAATGGGCAGTAGCCGGGCCGAAGCCCACTTGCAGCCCTTGCACTTATAGGAAGGGACGGACACTTCCTACCGGCCCCACGGCCGGCGGTCTGGCGTCTCATCGAGGCCGCGATCAACGACGGCGGCGACGCGCTTGAAGGCTTTTCCGCGACGACCGTCTCGGCGAAGTCGACCACGGCTTTCCAACGGTCCGGGGATTCCAACGTGAGCGACACCAAGTGGCCCGGACTCGGAAAGGACCGATCCTCCGGACCAGGCGCTCCCTGTCCCCGTCAAACGCCTCGCAGCGCACGTGGGTATGGAGAGCGTCGTCATCCTCCTCGTTCTGCTCGCCGGGAAAACCGTAGTGAGAACACCCGGGGATGCTACAGCAGTCTGACCCAATAGTATCGAAGACAAGAGGACTGCCAAAATCATAAATAAATAAACTACCCGAAGAAGTTTTACTTTACCTTTGTTAATAGTTGACTCAACGATTGACAATGACCAATAACCCTCGTCACCAGAAAATGTAGAAAATTAATTTTTTTTTTTTTTTGCGAAATATGACATTTAAATAGATTTAATGATAAAATAAAAGTTAATACAGTGTAGTATAGTGTAATATATGTAATATCTAAATATAGTGTAACATATATAGAACAATACACATTTAGTGAGATTCGTCCACCTAGATCTGTGATTCATCCCACTGTGCGTCGCCGTAATAATATTCACCGAACCTCCTTGCCGACCGATTAATTGAATTCAATGTTTTTTTTTTTTATTTTTTTTTTTTTATTCTTCATTTCTCGTGCGTATCAACTACGCATTCCGTAACAATAACACGCGCAATACACGCGGCGGCGGCGGCGGCGGCGGCCATAACAATAATTAGACCAGACCGCCGTTGTGTACGGATCTAATGTACTGGAAAGTAATTCTTTTGAAAATAATTAAACTGAAAATAATTTTTATATTTTTTTTTGAAAAATAATTTAATATAAATATAATACCTCTTCTAATCGTAACTGAAAACGATTCGAGTGGAAATAATTGTGTAGCGAAGAAATGTAACGGGGGCGGTGGAATTGGTATAGTAACCTTATAGGGAAATAATCGGTCGTCTATAGTGAAATCCCGGAAACCGAAACGCGAAAATTATACGTTTAGTATTAAAGTCGCGGACCGCGGCTTTGCAATTATCCACGAAGAAACTGCATTCCAACATAAACTTCCCCCGGAAAACACTATGTCCACAGCAGAAAACTACGCCATATACGAAGCAGTGAAATTCATCAACCTGATCATCACTAATGGTATTAATCTTAAACGACTCCCTTCGCTCCCTCCTGGCACTCCAAAATAAAACGATCCAGAATATTTAAACCGAATTAAATTTATCACAAAAAAAAAAAAAATACGTAAAATTCATGTGGGTACCATCACACATCGGTATTACTGGCATGAAAATGCAGATCATGACACCAGAACAATCATGCACCCCACAATTACCGGCATACCGGTTAGTGACATTAAAATCTCGATTAAACAAAAAATATACACGACATGGCAATATTATTGGGATTCTATTCCACCATCCAATCAACTAAAAACTATATTAAAAAACACGAATAAACTGCATACACCTCAAAGTTTAAAAAGACGCCAGGAATTCGCTATAACAAGGGCAAGAATCGGACATACCATTATATCCCACTCATTCCTCACAAGCAAAGATCCAGGACCCATATGCAACAAATGCCCAGTTGTCTTAACTACTGAACACATCATTCAAGAACGTACAGAACACAAAACCATACGTAACACCTTATCAATGGCAGACAATCAAGAAGAAGCTCTAAACGAAGACAACACCTAAAAATTCCAAGCTTTCCTAACCAAAATTATTATTGCAAACAATTTTTGAAAACCTCTACTATCAACCACAATGTATATTTAAAAAAAAAAAAAAAACACTTCCTTTTTCTAATTTCCCCAAATTCTGTATAATTTTTACAGGCTAATACCATAAAGACGTTGAGGTATATTATAATACATAAAAAATAGTAAAAAAAAATTCGGTAATTTTTTCCTCGGATTCCGAAAAAGTAGTAACGAACATGCTGAAAAATTGCAAAAAAATAAAAAGCCCGACTGTTGTATACGTTGTTACATATATATATATGTGTGTACGCTGTGGTACTGTTAAAAGAATTTGCGATTCTACTAATAAAATCCCATAGAATTGTCGGTTTTACAACCGTCTGAAAATGTTTTCCTTTTTCTCAAATACCTGTACGGAAAACCTTTCTTAGCATCGCTAATGTACTATATAAATAAATAAATATATATATATATATATATATATATATATATATATATATATATATATACTATTATAAATCCCTTAATATGCCATGTAAGTTCCGGTGGATTGCATTTGGACGAGTTTATATGGCGGCAAACACAATGCGTTCGGGTGAGTTTGTATAATGCGATCGGGTGAAAAATTGTAAGGGCTTTACGGTGTGCTGGGGGAAAAATCCGTATAATATATTATACAATATATATATATATATATATATATATATGGCGCGCTGATCAATTTCGATTCAGTATAAATTGTATTTTGAAAATCTGCAATACGTATACGTACGGTTAGTAACTGCACTTCGAACGGGTAACGGGCCCATTGGCTGCAAATCATTATCGGGCACGTTGTTTATAACGTACCGAAATTCCGTTGCTTGTGGTACGATTATTTTTTTTAAATAAATATTCCGAACGGTGTACAATATGTAACGCATACGGCAACCCGACGCATAACTCGACAAACGTTTCGTTACTTTATTAGTAAGGTATTATTTACGTTTTTACGTCGTCGATTAAGTGTCGGGTAAGAGTTTCATTATTTCACTGCGCGGTAGATGACCATGTTATGTGCATTTGTGAATGGTTTAAAAATCGATTCCGAACTATATAATACGAGTATGCCGGTAAATAATTTTCAAATAAATAATAAATAATGTCGAATAGTTTATGGACACGTCTTTCTATATATATATATACACACAACTGTAATAATCGTGAACCGAAAAGTTTCGATCACGAGTTTAGTTTAAAAACAAAAAAAAAAAAAAAAAAAAAAACGTCAATAAAAAATTAAATTTTAAAATAATATGCTAACGACGGGGATTTTATTTTGTACGACACTAAAGAAGATCTGTTTTTAAAGTTTAGTAAAACACGGTGCATATACTCGTACACGATAGTCGTTTTAAGAGTGTCGGAACATGAGATGAATACAAAATTGAGATAATCCACAACTAAGAATAATTTTCATAAACTCCATCATCTCCGTAGTCTGCGCACTATAAATTAATTATAAATTTAAACATGAACTTTCGCTGTAATTAATAAAAACTACAAAAACATGTGTGTGTGTGTGTGACAAAACGTGTACAAAGATAAACATTTCTAAAATTATAAATATATATATTTTTTTTTTTTTTTTTTTGGTACATGTTCGACGTACTCTCTCAAATAGCGCCCGACAAAAATATGTTTTCTCCGCGTTTTATTTTATTTTCTAATTTCGATTTTCGAATTTAACACGTCGTGTGTTGTACAAACAGACGTAAACAATTATGTGTCTCGAAACGTTATTTTCTTTTTGCATGCGTAACGCGCGTATATACTGCGGCAATAGGAAATCAATAATAGCAAAGCATTTAGGTTTACTTTAAATAAACTCGCGACAAACAAACAAACGAAATATGCGGATGATCAAACAAAGACGCACTTTGAATTTAAATCTGCCGGCAGTGCGATTTCCCGTGCGTTTGTCTTCTCGGCGAGCACGTGGTCGCCGTTCTCTACGCTCAACCATACCGAGCAAAACGCATCTGAACAGCGACGAGGTTTTCTCAATGGGCGATGATGAAATTCCGTTTGTAACTACCACTACGCTTATAAATTTATCGAAATTTGTGTAAAATACCAATCGCCGACCCGGCCGAGTTCGTCCCGGTAAACTATTGACGTAATGCGACGAAGTTTTCTTTATTCGACCCGCGTGGATATCACAATTACCGTTTTTCCATTCGAATCCTCGACAATGCGTTCGGGTTCAGTTAGTAGCGTATTAATACGGTTTTTTTTTTTTTAATATTTAATAATACATTTTAGAAATATAGGTACTTGTTCTCTTATTGCACCAGCTAAGTAAAATAAGTAAAATAATAATCATGATGTAATGCATGTTTAAAAAAAAAAAAAAAAAAACAATTTAATTACTACATTGCGCGTAATGAGAAATATGTACCTTTTTTTTTTCTTTTTTTTTTTTTTTTTAATAAAAAAGAAAAGTTTTTAGACATTTGGCCAGGTTTCAAAGTCGTTTCCTGTCCGCTGTGCAACGACTGGAAAAATATGCATTTGCTTGCGACATATTGTTCGTAGAACATAGTGTTATATGCTATACTTTAAATAAATAAATAATCACTCGAATCGTACCCTCGCAAAAAATGCTCACCGGAATATTAAATATAGAGCCTTTATTATTTATTATAAACTTCCTATACTTTTTTTTTTTTTTTTTTATCAATTCCACGAAAAAAACTTTCATAAATATAATTAATAAAATATTAAAAACAACTATAGTATTTAATTCTGGTCGGAACAAAGAATGTATTGTTATTTTATTTTTATTTTTTTTCAGTCATATCTGACAAATAAAATAAATTGTTATAATAATATTTAAATGAAATGTGTAGTAGGTTAGGTCGTAAATAAATGCATGACAAAAAACCCGACATAATAAATCATTCAATTTTCATTCATAGAAAATTAAACTATACTATATTTTGTGCATTAATACAGGCATTTTTTAAGTATCATATAAAGTTTTTCAAATGTTTAATCATATTATTATACTCGAACAGTATAAAACATTCTAATTTGTAAAAAAAAAAAAAAAAAAAAAAAACGTATGGCATCACTCGTACATTTTAGTTATATTATTTATTTATTTTTTTATTAAAACAAAAATTATAGTGAAAATGCAAATCTAAGGAAAACAATTTCGAAATAATACGACCATAAATCGCCATAACCTATAATGTGACATGACGAAGGAGTTACCGCTAATAATTATAAATCACTAATGCTTGAGACATTAGAAATTGGTAAACAAATATATAAAAATTATTTCAATTTAACTACTACAGTTAAGTGTGGTTTTAAAAACGTAAAACTTCTGGAAATAAATTTTAACGATAAAAAATAAAACAAATACACGATTTAAACCAATCGATTAGGTTTTATAAATAGCAAACAAAAACATAATTTTCTCTAAAAATATCGAGCAGAAAATCATATTTATTACATATGATACCCCTATACTATAATCTTTGTATATCAATAAATAATTTACATTTCATAAACATTTAAGTAAACTACAGACAAATTAAATTCAATATAGATCGATAAATAATAAGCCAGACATTTTAAATAATCAACCTATACTAAAAAACTGGACATTTTAGATATTCTAAACAAATTGAAATAATTGTATTCTAGCGTTCTTAAGATTTTTAGATACGTTTCTAGAAAAACCAGTCAAAAAATCGAATGTCTATAGAATGTCGAAATAATAACAGCAAATACAAATGATATAAAACAAAAAATGCTATAGCTCTCAAGCTAAACTCACGAACCATTAAGTTAAACAAAAATCAAAGACTATAAATATTTGACGACATTTGAAACAGAATATTATGTAAGAAAATAAACCTTTGGTTATCAATGATACCCTAGCCTGACCCTAGCCCTTTCTATCATCGAGATAGAAAGAAATATATTTTTTAAACAAACTGAGTGAAGATGAATTTTTTAAACAGAATAGATAAATCAAATTTGTTGGATTTTCAATAAGATTCAGTTTGTCCGGATAATTATATTTCCATAATTTAACCCATTTGGGATTTTGGTTAAAACTATCTGTTCGTAGTTTCTGGGCAAGTTTTCAGAGTGGCTTGGAAGATAAGACTTTAGACAGAATATATACGACTTTTCCACTAATCTACTGCACGATACCAATTTAAGGGAAAGGGGTTCAGACGTTTTTACGGGCTTAGTAAAAACTCATTGTCAACATGATATTTTTCCACCATTTTTTTTTTTTAAAAGTGATTAACTGATATTCTACAAACCATTGAACTCCGATTTTTCATTTGATTTTAAATAATGGTATAAAAAAAGTTGGTCAAAAATTGTAGGTACTGCGTGAAAAAACCGAAAAAGTGTTTTCCGAACAGAAAATAAATAGCACATCTCGGTAAAACTAAGGTCTAAAACAGAATTTAAAATATATAATTATGATAAACAAAATTATTATTTCTCATTAAATTATGTTAACCGTTACCATAAACATTAAAATTTAGTATATTTAATTTGGAACGTATAATAAAACACAGCATTACCGACTAAACCTTCTAAATTCACAATGGTAATGCAAAATCAATACCATACAGTTGTTTTAAACTTAAAGGAAACGTCAATTAAATTAGGACCATTACTGAGGTCATTTATTGAGGATAGTGTATGGTTTATCGTACTAAGGTTCAAAGTCTATTGTTTCAGTCAATTTGCTTCGAATCAAATAATAAATGGTAGGCAGGTAGAGTAAACGGTAGTAAAAATAAAAAATAAAAATTTAAAGAAAAAATATTAAAAGTTTTATCGACAGCCGAATCATATTGAATAGATACTATAAAATATAAAAATAATAAAATGGACCATTTTAATATTTTTTGTCCATTTTGTCTATATATATTCTTGTGTCTGCGTGTATTTGGTAATATTTATTTGTATTTATTCAATTTAAATTAATACATTTAGAGAAAAATACAAGAGGCGTAGCACATACATGTTTCATACATCCATAACTTGTGTTTTATAGCAAGATATCTAAATATAACCTATAAACTATAAAACCGTAACTGTATACATTTAAATGAATTTTTCATTTTTTATTTTTTATTTTTTTTCATTGAATTAGTATAGTAAATTCAATTGCTCTTAAAATTGCAAATAGATAAAGAAAATTATTTTAACTAAATTACACTAATGTCACTTATCGCGAAATATCGATATAAACATACAAATCTGCAATATTTGATCGCATAAACTATGCAGGTATGTTAAAGTTGTGTTTAAATTCCCAGCACATTAGTGAATCAGATAAAACCGGATGATGTAGGTTAGGTTCTTTCAATAATTTATTGTACTAATTAAATAACTCTAGTCGTATTCGAATAATACCCTTAGCCGATCAGTAGTATAAAGTATTAAAAAGTAACTCTAGAAAAAAGAATTTAGAAACAGTTCGGTGTAAATATTAAAAGACAAACGATGAATAATAATGTAATATTAAAAACGATACTAAATTCTGGATTAAACCTGTTTCATACTTCAACTTAATTCTCGCTTTTTTTTTCAATATCAAACGGATAAATTAAAAAAAAAAATTGATTTGAATTTATTCAAATCAAATACAGCATTTTAAAAAGTTCAATCCGTTTACTGATCTATCTTAAAAGCTGTCAGATGCAACTATTTTAGTATTTTTATGACAATAAAAATTGTTAACAAAAAAAAATAGCACACTAATCTTTTGCTCGGAATTTAAAATGGCAGATAAAATGATCGACTATGTCTTTGTAAAACATTTGATTTGAATACAATCATATCTTACAATTCACTATCATGATATAAAATCTCGATATTAAAAAAAATAATAATAATTTAAGGACATACATCCAATCTGTTGGCTATTGTGTAAACGTGTACAAGTTAATAAGTTTATTTTCTATTCATACCTATATGTACAAAATATTTGAGACAACCTAAAGAAAAGTTTTGATTAATCGTGTTGGTTATCATAATTGTATCAAACCAATGGCACATGATCGATACACCCTACAGATAAAATATATAGCCGTATAACGTAACGCATAACCAAAACCGATTTACTAGCTAACTAATTGTTTGCGGATTTTATCAAAAATTATATATTACGGCGATATAATGTATGCAAATTAAAAAATACGAATATCGGAGCTAAAATTACGGAGAGTACACGCACAAAAAATCAAATTCCTCGAGTTGTACAAAAAATGATTCGCGCTAATCTATTCTTCTCGACTTTGCAAACAAAAAGAAACAAATTCAACGCAATTTTCGGAAATAATTTAAATATATAAAATTTAGTATAAAAGTTTTTTTTTTTTTTTTTAATTGGACAGCGTTACAAGTGTATCGAAATAAAAGAAAATAACAATGCGGCCAATTACAACGGTCGCAAAATTAGGAATACAAGAAGCACTGGGGAATTAGTACCCTAATAAAATCTCACTCCCTGAAATTATTATCATCTTCCTGTTTTCCTAAATTAATGAAAATATTTTAGCCTAAATAACGAACTAGTGATTACTTAAAAAAAAAAAAAAATGTGTATTTCTTATTCTTTTATATATAATCTATATTTTATATGAATCAAAAGTATTAAAAAAAATATACTGCTCGTGGGTGAGTCCCTATTGTAGGTAGGAAGTTGAGAACGTTGAAGAACTTAATTTATATCTGTACGCAACGATACCTCATTCTGAGCGAAGTGTCAAAATGTGCACATCAAACGCGTATAAAAAACAAAAGGTTCCTACGGATTTTCGATATTTTTTTATGGCCAAAATAACAACTTATGATGAATTGCATTTTACGCATTTTTAAAGCGCCAAAAAAATTGCATCCACATAAAACCAAAAATCTCGAATATTTTTAATATCTATAAATAGCTAAAAAAAAATGTCATAAATGTTTTGAAAATTTGACCACATCTAGAAAGATGTAGATTATGTAAAAGTATTTAGTGAATACAAATCTCCAATATTATTTTTAACTGAATTACAACGACAAAACACAATCGAAAATAACAGAAAACCATTATTGCGTAAATATTCCCGATTTTGGGTTATTATTAAGGATACTACATGGAAAATCAAAAAAAATCACTAAATTGATCGAAAATGCAACAAAAAACCGCTCTAATCGGAGCGAGATTTTTGGTAACAAACAAAACATAATTAAAACACACACAAGTCGTTGTACAACCGATACATTCCTCGCTAAGTAACTAAAATCATTTCATAATTTGCTTTGATACATTATTTCATTGCTATAATAATAATACGATAGTTCGAGTTAAGAGCAATTTCAGTGTATACAGTAAATGAATGAGCGTGTCGTCTTTAAATTAGTAATTTTAACCAATTGAAACCACCGTAATAAGAATACCTGTGTATTTTTGCTCTTATACTATAATAATAATAATAATAATAATAATAATAATATTATAATAAATAAAATATTCTGAACTTTCAGTACACGCAGAATCAAATCACAAAGGTTTCCATAACAATAGACATTTCCAATTAGTTCAAGATATTATTATTTCTGTCCAAAAAAAGTTGAAAAAAGAAAAAATACCAAATCCATTCGGAACACTATATATATATATATATATATAACATTCTGATTATTCTCGGAACAGCAATACGTTTCAAAAACAAAACAAAATTGAACTTTTTTCCTGATTTTCGGTCGGGTTGATCCTTTTTGCACATTTTTTATTTTTTTTTTTTCGTTTATAATACGCTATATTATTGTATTTTTTTTTATCAAAAACGTATGCTTTTGTTAATTTGACTGAATAATAATAACAATACATACGAATAAATAAACGTAAAATAAACTAACAAATATGGGTACAAATACAGGTACTCGTTATTCGTAACAAAAACAAAATAACCATATTTTCGTATAATATGTTTGTTAACCGCTAAGTAGAAGGTAAAATATATTTTTTCGGAGTTGTTAACTTAATGTGATTAGGTATTTTTTTCCACGGTGCACACAAAACTATTAAATGATAATTACACAAAAATTTTACTGTGCTAGCTTACGTTATTTGCATACAATTATTTTACGGCGGGACGGTAGGTCTTATTGCGTCTCTCTTTCTTTAACTGAAATTAATTAAAAATCATTTGTTTTAGAATTCAATGTTCATCGTTCGGTAATAAATTATTATCATTATTACTTTTTTTTTCTCTAGTGCACATTTTCTCTGTGTGATATTAAGTAAGTAATCTAATCCTAGCAAATTTGTTTAAGTATTATAGTGAATTTTCTATTATTTTTTTCCAATTCGAACACTGATTTTAGACTACTAAAATCCTCAGAATTAATATATGCACTCGTTTTAAATGAATGATTGTAAAAATTGTGATATCCGGCCAAAAAAAAAAAAAAATTAGTAAACAAAATTAAATGGTAAACAAAATATACATCAAAGTAACTATTGCGGGTCGTACATTATCAAAGTTTTTTTTTAGAATTTTTACAAGTCGACCAACAATACTTATTAAAGGTGTGCGTATACTAGGGATATAAATATAAGGATTTTGAAGTAAATACTTTTTTTTTCCCCATTTATGATAGTTATGTCATTTCTATACCTCGTAACATTCGTTTCGTGTAATTCTGATTCTATAAATTAATCGAAATTATTTTGCTTTATAACATTCGTAAACGTAGTTTTTATTATTATTTGTTTTTTTTTTTTTTTTTAATTATTCCAACTATTGATTTTTTTTTTTATAAATAAATAATAATTATTAAAATTATAACACCACTATCATAATTTATAAAAATCAAAATGTAATCAATGTTAAATAATAAATATACAGTAATTATATTAGTATTTAAATTGCGTATATTATAAGTCATAATTTATGACGTATAACGCCTACGCGTCAAAAACAGATTTAATTTTTGGAATGTAAACCAATAAAAATATAAGATAGAATGTATTAATCGGGTTGCCGGATTTTGCACCAAATTATCTCTTATATATATATATATCGATAAATGCAATCGGTAGACATAGGAACACACGCAAGCCACCAAACGTCGGTGTATTATAAAAAATTAAAAATAATTTACTTACCTTTTCATTGGAATTATGTTAATATTATAATATAAAAAGTTATTGGTTTAGAGAAAATGTTTTTTTTTTTTTTTTTTTTTTTTAATATAACGGAAAATTTATGTATAGCAATACGGGTAGAAATTAATTTTAAATTCTCATACAACAGATGACACACTTAATATAATCTGTACACTGCGCGTATTTCCACGAGATTAACCGTCGTAAAAAAAAAAACTTAATAGGGTGAAATTTGAAGAAGAAGAAAAAAAAGTGCATAAAATTCAAACTACTAATATACGCATACAATATGAGCTTATTTTTACATGTATATTATTCGGAATAATAGCGGCTCGGCCGTAATTAATCTTTTAAAATTGTTTAATTTTGTTGTCGTCGTAAGTCGAAAGTTATATTAATTAATATACATTATTAATGAAAAACCGTACGTAATAAAAAAAAATTGTGTACCTATCTGATTTATTATTTTAAATTAAACATATCGAATGACGAGAGCTTCGTGCCAGCAGATTTTTGGCACTCTTATCACACGCGCACCGCTCTTATTATCAGTTGAGCCGGAGTTCTATTATCAATATCAACAACACCAATAAATTTGTCTAAGATGTCGACTGCGGACTGAATATTCAACGAAATATAATGTTTATGTTCCCGTGTATAGGTTAGTGATGAGAAAAATCCAGATTTGCCGGAGTTCGAGAATACGGATATTTGGATTCGAAAATTCGAAATCAGACATTTATTGTAAATCCGGATTTCGGATTTGAAAATCCGGATATTTATCTATCTGAATCCAAATATCGGTTTTTATAGTCATGATTTTATAATTTTTAACTAATTTCTCATAAAACTATTATTATTATCTTATTTTTAATAGCATTAAATATGTAAAACATTAAAAATGTTTTTACAATTCATAAAATATCACAAATAGAAATTTATTTAAAAACAAATACAATAAAGAAAAATGTAAATCATACATACCACACTCTAATTTTTACAATATATTTCTAGCTGACTCGGCAAACGTTGTTTTACTCGTTGTTTATGGTAATTAACGCCTTGAAATGAATAAAATTATTTAACTCATTTTATAATGTAAAAAAATTACCTAAGGATTTGATTTTAAGATTTAATAAAACAGAAATCTGTACTGTATTTCGGATTTTAAGATTGGAAATACAAAGTTTCGGATTTCGAAATCAAATAATCCGAAAATCCGGATTTCGGGTTTCAAAATTTATTGGATTTTTTTGATTATCGGATAATCCACATTTCGAGTATAGGTACGTTTTCCTTGTTACGCTGTGTTTTCTTTGAATTACACCTGGCATAAGGGCAAATTACGCGTGTTTGGTAATGATTTCTGTCGGATCAGTTCTGAATGTCACTAATACGTGCATTTTGTGCTTTTTGTGTTGACAAGATTTTTTTTGGAAAGTCGTACACTTATGTTCTTCACGGGTATGGCGGGCGGTGTCGTGACATTTCCGGCAATCGCATCAGTACAGGTATGCGTTTATGCAGAGAAAGATATTGTTCGTATTACTTGATGACGGAGTCCGCCATTTGTTTAAATGTTAATACAAGTAAATTTAAGTATTGGAAAAACGGTTAACGACCAAAACTAAAAATTCATGTAAACCGGGTCGTGTCAATAGAACTCGTGATAAGAACGGTAAAAGTTGCTTTTGAAAGGTTGCTAAAAATCAACTAGAGCGAAGGTCTCGTACCGAGTGAACGTGTTAACCGATTTCTCGATAATCAAAAAACATCGATTTGCATTTAAATCATTATTGCCTTTCATCGTATAAACCGTTCGTCCGTAATATTATAGTGGTTAGATGTTAAGATCTCAATAGAATGTACGTATAGGGCCGTAGGAGACACGACCCGAAATCAGAACTCTGTTGACCACAAGTAATATTATTTACCATAAACTAATTAAGATTCGAGTTGCTGACAAACATCGGCTTATGTGTATAATTTGGTATCCGGAGATATTACGGCTCGCACTATGGCACTATGTACGTTTTAATCGTTAAACTTTTTTTTTTATTTTTATTCTTTTTTTTTTATTGTTATTATTATAATTGTTTATATTGCACGCGTACAATTCAAATAACTTTTGTTTTATCGACTTGTAGCTTTTAAAAGTTTTAAAGAGTTCAAGTAGCTAGCTGTGGGAGAGCACTCTGTCGAGAGAATAAACCATATTACATCGTAATGCCCGACATTTCTTTGTTCGGCATCTGAACTTTATGGATTATTGTTTAAAAAAAATAATTTAAAAAAGTGTTTGTTTTGTACAGTAGTAATTGAAGAAATATACTTAATAACAAATGTAAAAGAACGAAATAAGTAAAAATATACACTATTTCGAGGCCGACAACGTATACAACTAGGAACGGGTACGTGAAATTATAGCCACTGGTATGCGGCCGAATTCGATATTAATTACGTGCCAACGGGAAACGGTTTAAAGGAAATACGAAAATTGTAAAACTTTATAGTGAATTAAAAGATACGTAAAAAAATAATAACTAGGCCTCAAATAACCACAACAAAAAAACGATACCGAAACTAACAGACCGAATACGACCATTTAAGATTTCCGTTAAATTTCAATTTCAAACACTTATAAAAAAAAAAAAAAACCTCAATATTGTTTTTCGTTGTTTTCATATTTTTATATACGATATATTTGATAAATTTCAATTTATGCATTTATTTATTTTCATGCATTTTCGTGAAACCAAACAAATTTTACCCGCATAAAACCAAATTAAACTAAAAAAATTCGAAAATTTCAAACTACTATCGAAAATAACAGGAATCTTAATTGCGTAAATATTTCCATTTCTCCCCCCCCCCCGCGCCAACTGTTATTAAGAAAACTATGAAAACTACAAGGAAAACAAAAAAAATGAGCTTCTCTGCAATGCGCCAGTTAATTAGATAAAAAATTTGCTACCAGAAAACACCCTGGAAATTGATGATCAGAACTAGACTCACTAAGCTCTCAGAACCAAAAAATGTTAAAACGTCTTCGCAAGATGCACAGAATAAAATAAAATAAAAAAAATAAACCTCAGTAAAATGTCACCCGTATTAAATTACCGACGCGTATAAAATTTCTGAACGAACATTGTGAGCATATTTTATTGTCCTAAATAGAATTTATTGATTTTTTTTTTTTTTTTTTTTTTAACTTATAGCTTCGTCGATCCTCTTAAATAGAATCGAATACAAATAATAGCATATCCGATTATGATGTTAAACAAATATTTACTAAAATACGTCCGACCAATACAAATGTATACGATAACAGTATATTGCGCTAATATTTCATATGTGGAGATTTAATAAATACATATACGTATTCCGCGTCCCTACTTTTTGCTTACCAAACACTTTTGAAAATAGCCGGGATTAAAATATTAACACAATAGGTGGATAATTATGGACACAGCAATTAAACTGTAGAACATTTCCTAAATATTTACCGGCATGTGTAACCCACAACGTGTAATTACCAAAATAGGGACCGACCATCAAAGAGCATATTTTGTCCGAGTATGCTCTATTTAGAACTAATTTGCATGCGCAACCATTGCATCTCGTAGAATAAATTACTATACTAATTTCCTAATACGCGTCTACACTGTACGTATATAATAGCGGTTTTTCACTCGCTGTACTGAAATTTCTACTATATATAATTTATTTGATTTTTTTTTTTTTTTTTTAATCGTACACATAACGGCAATAACATGCGTATTAATTGATTTGTATTCTCAATAAAAATAATAAGCGTAATATCGTTTCATTAAGCGTACTATGCGGTTTTAATAAACCAATTTTAAATGTAAACCGAATGGGATTTTAATTTTTTTTTTTTTTTTTAATGGCTTATATTACCGTTATTTATTAATTTGAAACGTTTTCTTTAAATAACCGATAATTCAAAATCTATAACCATTTTGTTAGTAGGTATTTTCGTCATTAAAAATTAAATAACGAATATGAATTTACTCTAAATCGAATAATATTATTGTATAGAAATTCACTGCGATACGTGTTTTACATTAAACAATCAGAGAGATTGAAATTATACATTTCTGTAAATCGTATTTTAATGTTATTTTTTCAGAAAAACCGTGGGGAATCTAGAAATACTTTTCAAATAAAAAAATCACCGGATGAAAAGTCTAAATTTTTTAAAGTACTACGTGACAAATAAAAAGAGAATTTTACTCACCGATAAAGTTAAGGAAAAAAAAACCAAACATATGAATTTTTTCATAAAAAATCATTGAGAATTTCAAAAAAGTGTCCGTTAAAAGTATCACCAAAATGAAAATCCGCGTATTTTAAGATATGGTTTGAAAAAATCGGCGTATTTTTGTTCACTGAAAATGTATTTTCAAAGAAAATAATAAAAAAAAACGTTTTAGTAGAACAGCTTCTTTGCTACACTTCTTAAGGATCGCATAAAAACCGTTCTGTAAACTGTTGGTTCCATAATCTATTGGTTCTGTAAAATTACAGTTATTGAACAGATTGCGTTTCGTTATTTAAATAGGAATGTCTTATCCATCATGTTCTCGATTGTTTCAAAAATGTTGTTTAATTTTTATTGTTTTTATAATGGCATACGTAAAGAAAAGAGGCAAGAATTCCAATGAAACTGAAAAGTGCCTTTTAACTATTGACCTTATTGTTATGATCTTCAGGAGAATTTGACCCTTAACCGCATTGGCCTTGGTTAGGCCAATTAACAATGATTTCAAAAACGACGAGTCCGATGAAAAAGAAAATTATGGTACTGACATTTTTGTGGAACATTTCGACAAACGAATATTACGTATATTATATTCAACTTAGGGAAGAACAAATATAAGTAGTCACGGGACAGAATAACGTGTCACGGTATAGACATAATATATTAAAATATAATCATGTGTGTGCGTCGCAGTAATAAAAAAAAAAAAAAAATTAAATTACGTTTTTACGTGATTACAAAATTATAATTAATTAATAATGTTAAACAACTCTGCAAATTTGATAGAACGTAAATCAGCTCAACAACTTGTCGATTCAATATAACCGTGTTTTTGATAACAATTATTAAATTTACAGAACCTATAGCGGGTTATCGGTTCCCTATAGTATTTATGCGACCCGGCATATTAGAATCTAAAAAAGACTGAGAAACGAGATGGCGGTCCGACGATTTTTACGAATTTTACGAAACGCGTGCAACGACTTGTATAACTTATATAATGAAAAATATACGGAAAATTGTAATAAAAATTATCGTGTCTAACGGGCGGCCGCGTACCAAACACGCGTAATTACCGTTAATAACAATACGCTTACGGCGGAATATAAAAATACATATTAGACAGTATGGGAATTATTACTTGAGCGAGCATTTCATATTGTAAAACCGTACGGGATATTTATTAGTGCACGTATACCCGAGTTCTCCCTCTTAGAACGCTCTGGTTTATTTTATTTTATTATTTTCATATATATATATTGCGAACACGTACCGCGGGGTTAAAGACGTCTGTAGATTAAAAAGTCATTCGACCCGTTATACGGGACGTCTATAATGTTCTGTATGCGATAACTACCAACACGGGTGATCCGAAACGTGACATTTGCACTGCAGACATAATGTGACCCGCGCCGGAGTGTATTATTTTTAGCCGTACAAAAGCAAAACTCGCCGTCGGTTTCGCGGAGTCCGTTTATTAAAAGGACAAAAGATCAACAAAAAAAAAAAAAAAAAAAAAAAAAAAAAAAAAAAAAAAAAAAAAAAAAAAAAAAAAAAAACCAACAGTATCGACCACTCCGGGAACTTCAAAGAAAAATCTTAGGATATAGCCCGACGCGTGTAGTTTCTAGGTCGAGGCTAAAACATAAAATAAAAAAACTCCAATATATATAGGTACGTTTAATAAATCACAAGCCCCTAGAATGCGATAGATTCAATTAAACGAATAATTAGATACGTATACGAATATTTAACCGCGACGTTTTTTATGGAAAATTTAAAATCAATTTATCAATTTATTGTTTCGAACACTATATCCGGTGGTATGATTTCATAGTGTTCTCGTTTTGTATTACATCGTGTTTTTTAATTTCTAGAAATACGCACAAATTTAGTGTAATCGTAGTTGTATTATGTTTTAGATTTCATTTACAATTAAACCAGAAATCGTTCGTTATCTTGATTTTTTTCTCCAAAATTATATGAATTTTTTTTGTTGACCTGTAATTGTAACCATCCGACAGGTGATAGGTAAGGCAATTTCCGTTACGTCACTGGTCCTCCCTATAAATCAGCGGCCCACCCAGATGAAAAATTCTGGCGTCGCCACTGATTATATCCCTTCGGTGTTCGTATCCTAGAATATCGTATGCCTACAAACTGCAGTGCAATCTGTTTTAAATTTGCAAAATATAAATATCTATTTATATATTTATTATTCATTATTACAATAATAACCGTAAATCACTAGTTTATTTATTACCGACGGTGCCTAAAATTACAGGAGAAATATTAAGTCAAATACTAACAAACTTAATGATTCGAAGTTAAACAAAAACAGTGAAATCTGCAGGTTTCACGTTTTCTAGACGCATTCGTAATTGGCGAAACAGTAATCTATATTATTGTAATGGACAAGTACAAACGATTACTACAACGCAGCACACTACAAAGCCAATATCTAACCAACAGGAACTCGACTACACCGGAATACCTTAGATAAGACAAAATATCCGAGTTAGATAGATATTGTAGTAAACTATACACAGGCACACCTGGAGTAGTCAATAAAACTAAAATAATTTTTAAAACGTTATTCAAATCAATTTTTATAATCCAGAATGAAATCAGCTTTTTCAAGCAAAAAAAAAACAACAGTTTGTTTGCAACCCCTTCATTTTTTAATAGCTATTCTGTATAATATAATAAAGTAAAATACTTAAAAGGAGATCACAATGGTTTATGTGAAACATAACGTTTCGAGGGGGGAAAAACACTTAAATAAAAACGAATATTCAAAAGATAACCATTAAAACGTCCTATTGTAAAAAGGGTACACGAACAAGCACGTATTGGAAAATGGTCAAAAAATACAAATAAACGCTCTTTAAGTAGATTTGGTCAGATTCCAAAAGGGACTGGACAAACACAAACAACTATCAGTAGTCGAAATACCGAATAATTCAATGATAATTCAACAAAGTCCGACCATTATCCTGCAAGAATTAACGTAGATTTACTATTTGTTTTACTCTATCTCTAGAAATCCTTAACTGATTAAATTATTATAGTACTTTCGTATGGGCAATAAACATATAATCTATTTGTTAGCAGTTTGTGCTTTTATAAATTAAAATGGACTTTCAGTACTTAATCATGACAATCAAACATTTACAATACAAAATACTAATAAACATTTGAATATTTAAAAAAAAGACCGAATATTACGGGGGTTAAAAAAATAAAAAAAAAAACTATTATACTCTACTACTTTTAATTACTTTGGTCTAGCCAAATAAAATGCGAATAAAACTACAATTTTAGATATTCCGGCTATTCCATAACCAATTCATCTCTATCAATTATAAATAATATTTATTATTAATTAGTTAACACTACACCGTGTAGTGTGTATTCACTAAACTACGTTTCTTACTTGTCCTTATTTATTTAAAACGTATTATATCTTTCTGCAGTTATAATGCCTATTGATATAATTTGATCAATTATTTATTACGTTCAATTGTTAATTTAAATGTTATTGTCTTACGGATAAGCATTATTTATCTACGTTTTAGATTCAGAACAAAGTGGATTTTGTTTCTAATTTATTGATAATTGTATGTGTTCAAATATTATACCTAATAGGATAAGAATTGCCGTATCTGTCTATATAACGAACAATATAGCAAAAATGTGTTATCATGCTTTCAATAGTACGGAATATCTTAGATATAGATATCTTTTTCTCAGACAATCTTTTCATAATTATAACATTGAAGAAAATGTATTTATTATTTTTGTTTGTTTAAACTTAATAAAAGATTTTAGAATGAAAATATCAAAACAAAATCCTTCTGTGAAAGCATAGTAAATGCCGTCATTAATTTGGCGAAATAATTATTGTTTCAAGTCTATTAGAGTCTGAGTACTATTGAAAGTACGGAAACATATTTTCGCTCTATATTCCGTAAGACAGACAGAGACGGCAAATGTTACTGTAACGTCCTTTTAAATATTTCATTTGTCTAATTTGTGATTCTGAGTGGAACAAATAAGCTATTAGTTATACTCTCTATTAGTTACTCTCGAAAAGTTTTCTGAAGTGGCTTTATTGGTAGGTGTCTCTCACCAATATAGGTAATTAAACGCATGTAATTTTGTGAATCACCCAGTTCAATACTATAAGAAATAAGAGATAAAACTGTAAAAATTATCAGTAAAAATATATGTAAATGTGAACATTTAAATTTTGACCTCTGTTCAAATTTATATTCCGAACACAATATAATTATGGCATTCAAATTTAAAATACAATTATACGTCAGTACACCTGTAACCATTTCGAAATAGCGAATCATCATAAATATGACCGTATATGTTTTTTTAATGTATACATTATTTGTACAACTGGGTCAAATTATAACCATACAGGTTAACTACTTTTTAATAAAATTATGTTTAATTTATCTATTTTTGTTCTGAACAAAAATAAAAACAATTTTCGGGTAAAGAAATATTACATATATTTTACTTTATCGTTAAGATTTATTTCCGGGCTCCCCCCCCCCCGTATGAAATGTGCAATATTGTTTATACGTTGTTTGTTTTTTTTTTTTTTTTTTTAATTATTAAAATCAATAAAAATACAAAACAAAAATGAATAATAAACTAAATAGTATGACTATTGTATTATACGGTTAGCTCGTATACAATAATAGATAAATAATGAGCGTTGGAATTTGCCCAATGTCACTAAAAATAAAATGGGGGAAACTCAAAGGAACGTTCCGTATATACAAACACAAGATGATGATATTAAAAATTATTAGGTACATAGGTAATGTCACTGGGAATCAATAACTTAATAAACTATTTTGAAGATAAACAGGTACTATAAAGTCACGACAATTCATTTTTTGATGTAAAAGAGAATAAAGGCCCGATCGCCTTGTGAAAACAATCTCGAATTTACTAAGAGGACAATTTTAAAGTTATATATTTATATATAAATCGTTATAGGTAGTTAATTAAATTTATAGGGAATGAAGATTCGATCTAAACTTTTGAAAATCATTTTTCATCGAGTCGACAAAACTTAAGAAGCAATTTAAATTTGTGAAAAATACAAAAAGTGTATTAAAACGTGAAGATGTCATTAAAGATTTTAAAGTAGGTATACCGTAAATGAAATGCGCTATCATCATTAAGATCTTTTAAGTTTCCAAAGGTTCGTGTTTAAGGATCAAACTTTGTTAAAGCGTTAAATTTCTTATAATCATACGATATCAAAATATAATATTGTATACCTAAACAAAATACAAACACCATTTAATAACAATAAAACCATTCTTAATTATAACGTTTTAACTGCCCTATATAGATTGTACAAATTCTAAAAATGCATTAATAATGTTAATTGTTACTATGCTATACAACGTTTATAGTAATATAATAATATAACGAACAAAAAACAACTGCCATGATATTTTCATATTAATTGTGAAAAATATCAACACATTTTAACTAAAATAGCCGACCACGGTAACATATCCATGTCGAAAGTAGCATTTAATTTAAAATTTTCGTGTTTTTGTTTTTACATTACGGATGTCGTAATTTATTTTTAAAATTCGTTTAAAACATGGACAATGTATTGGAAATTGTTTTTTAGTTACATATTAATAAAACTTTCAGTTCAAAATTTACAAAAAATGTTTAATCGAACTTTGCTTGCGATAAATTAAATAATAAACATATTTATTATATTATCGAAACTCTAAAGATATTATAATATGAGGCGATAAATTCACAAAAATCATATGGGTACGTACTTACTGATTACATAAAAAAAAATATAAAGTTATAATGTGTATAGCAAATTGCAAGTATATATATAGATCGTTTTAACTATTCGGACTTTTAGTCTTTAAATGATTATATTTCTCTACGGTTATTTTTACAAAAAAAAAATATACAAAATCGATAATAACAGAAACCAAAAAATTATTATCATATTATTATTCTTGTTCCCCCTCCCCCGCCCCGGTTTCTCTCCATTATAAAGAAAACTATAAGGAAAATCAAAAAAATGACCCACAGCCAATGCACTAACTAGAAAATATTTTTTACCAGAAACCACACCGTGAAGTTGATGATCAGAAAAGACTTCCGGGAAAAGTTGTTCGCAAACAAAAAATAAAATAAAATATAAAAAAAAAAAAAGCACACACAGTAAAACCAATACCAATGTAAAGACATTAGTGGTATTTCATTTGCAGGCAAATGGTTGCGAGACATGTAGTCGTAAGCGGACAACGAGCGTTTTCTACGGCGAAACACGTAACAAATTATTCGACGCCGCCGCTGGTACATTGAACGGGCTGTCGTAAAGGTCTAAAAGTTTTATTCCTGTAAATATTTGTTGTCGTACATTTATTTTTTTTTTTTTTTTTTTCGTCTCAGCGCGACCCTCCTTTCTCCCTTATCAACAAAAACCTTTTACCCCTAGTGAATATCACGGATTCGTAAACTCCCTCAACCCTCATATTATATACGTATATAGACGACGTTTGACTTGATGGCATGTAAAGTGCTCGGGAGAGTTTTTTATATAAATATATATAAAAAAAAAAAAAAAAAAAAAAAAAAAAAAAAACAATTACCCTTCGAAACGAACTATACACATACGTACGTAATGATCGAGTTCAATTTTTTAATGTAAGACGTTTGAATGCGCGTTTTATACTTAGGACAATCTAATGACGGGTCGTTAAAAAACATGGTAAAATGTATAATGTAGTCATTAATAGCGTTTAACAAATATTAAACAATTCAAAATAAAATACAATTTTTTTTTTTTTTTTTTATAGTGCAAACTATTTTCTTTAATGCCGCTGAATACAATTTATATAGGTAAATACATAATTATAAACTATAACTATTAGTATTGGTATATTATATAATGGCTATGTAGTAATTTTAAGAATTTACAGGTTTAATTCGCAAAAAACTTATTAGAAATTGAGAGAAAAATTTAAATAGTCACTTAAATTTTAGGTTTGATCGTTTAATTTGGAAATCGTTGTACACCGTTATTCTCCTTGGGCTAATCGCGATTCTCCAATTAACTTTCTTACTCGGAAAATAATTCCGATTTTTATATATTGTAGGCAAAAAAAAAAAAAAGTCTCAAACTGAATTTATACACCGTAAGTTTCGTTGGAATATAAAACATATTTTTTGGTCACTATAAAAATATCTGACTTTATAAAAAAAAAAAAAAAAAAAAAAATGTCTACAACTCACCAATGATTTTGAAAGGGCTATTCATCTACAGGCTTGTACTTAACGCTGTTCAACTCGAGAGTTAAGCAAGAATTACATGTCAAGTACACGCATACCATCACAAGTGTATAACAGTACAAGCACTAATGCACAAATAAGTAGACGTTCATTAAAATTGTCGAATACGGTTTTTTAGACAAAATGTATAAAAAGATAAACAATAATTTAATATTTAATTAGGTAGGTACCGTAGTGTTGTGTCGTGATTAATTTAGCATGTAAACTGTACTACATTGTAACGTGATTTTATTACATAACGCGATATTAAATAATATTTATTATTTATACAACGATCTATAAATTATATCCAGCCTGTTTCGAGATAATAATACCATGACGAAAAAAATTACAATTTCGTTCGGTTTAAACATTTTGAAAATTCAAGGTAATAAAAATCAATATTATTTCCATTTTGCGTAAAATATTATATCAAACATTATACAATATACAAACTCTTTTATGTATATGACGTATAGGTGAAAATACATTTTCGTTCAAAGTAACCGATAAAACATAAACGCATTTTTAATAATATAATAAAATTTGCCTGATACGTAATAATACATGCAGGACAGCTCTGTGTCGAGTTGTCGAGCAAAGAAAAAAAAACTATAGACCATTAACAAAATTAAAGTGAAAAATTAAAAAAAAAAAAAAAGTAAAAGTCAAGTTTTAGCTTAAAATTAAACAACGTTATAGCTGGTTGAAGTGCAAAAAATGTCGCTAAAGTTTAATACCCAGGACATACTGGGCTTAGTAATTCCATAATTTTTTCCCCTTCGCATTATTTTTTTCGGTTTTTCATTTTAAACG
This sequence comes from Tuberolachnus salignus, assembly GCA_956483605.1. Taxonomy (NCBI): domain Eukaryota; kingdom Metazoa; phylum Arthropoda; class Insecta; order Hemiptera; family Aphididae; genus Tuberolachnus; species Tuberolachnus salignus. The sequence goes on from OY101437.1 coordinate 16,834,398, forward strand.
TTCCGCAACAAAAACTGTTTCATATCTACTTCACCGTCTACGACCTCCTACATTTATGGTAAAACGATTTTTAAAAAGGTCTATTTTGGCAATGCGTTTAAAATACGAACGTATTGGAAAAACATCTATATCTCATGTATCCGTCAACTTATTTTGACGACATTTTCACTGTATATTAATTATTTATTACTTTTTTTTTTTTTTTCACTTTAAACCTATTACTTCCGTAAAAACGATTACATAGAGATAAATCACAAGCATCTAAATGATACGATACGATACGATATTATATTATGGTATTATATATTTACAACATATTTAACCTATACGAGGTCATAAACCCATACAGATCGTGTAGGCGTGTGAGTAGGTACTTATTGATTACGTACAAAATTCATAAATATTTAGGTGTGTAAACTTATTTCCTACGCATTTTTTTCATTTGTTGATAAAATATAAGTATGTTTAATAAGTTAAATACCTCAATATCTTTTCAACTTTTCAAACTTTTAGCCCTCTCAATGTCAATAAACCAATCACGTAGTAGCTAGGCGAGAGAATTCAATATACAAACCTCAAGAGACATTATTATTGTTCATTGTTGTATGCCAATTCAATAAAGACCATACACCGATATGGTTTACTGTCTCGTCACATACGCACACACAGACGAAATTATATCATATTTTTTTTTTTTTTTTTTTTTTTTTATTATTAAACCTTATTTTATGGTGAAAAAATAAATGTTTACTTATTAGTGAACTATATAAAAAATAATGGCAAAATATTATGGTTTTCTTACAAAAATTTAAATACTCTAAAACAAGTTCCTACAGATATTTCTGAAGGTCACCGATTATACATTAACGCAAAAAGAACAGCAAAAAAATTATACGGGAACCTCAAAATGGATCAAAATCCAAATTAAATATTTTCATCTAAAATCTCATATTACCGAAGCTGCCAAACTTTTCAAATTATGCGGGAATATCTAAAGAGACGTCTAAAACTACGGCTACCCCAGTACATCTTAATTTCTCGTATGATTAATTGTGAAATATTGAAGTAACATGAAATACTTTTACGTATTTAATAAATAAATAGATTCTTCAAAAAAAAAACCCTTATTCAGGTGTAAAGCATATATATACATTTTTTATTGTAAGGTTAGGTTATCTATAAATAATTTATAATTAAGCTCAACGTTGTTTTAAAATATTATTTAGTCAAAAACATAAAGCTTAGAATACCTCGTCTACCATTCCGATTGAGTCGTAAAAACATAATACATAATGAACATAATGTTCGATAACATAAGGTCCATAAATAACAACTAAAATTTAATATCAATCAATTTTTTTTTTTTTTTTTTAAAGATAACAAATATCCGGTATACGAATTTGTATTTTACATGAGTTAAATGTATAATACTATAATATGGAAAATAAAGCTTCGAAAATTATTTCAATCACGTCTTCGGTACTGAATTATTATCACAGACTATATAAAACCAGATAGTACATATTTCGGGATGAAATAAAGGACTGTTCCACAAAATATAAACAAATTGTGTATAGTACCTCAAATCAATATGATCAGATTGTGGAAACGAAGATATTGTATAAGTAAGTATTTTACAATAGTATCGTAATTTAACCGTAACAATGTGATCAGTAATGTTATCTTCTTGTGGATACTGCTACGGATTTTTATTTATTGTTACTTTTTTTTTTCTGTGATATACTCAGAAAATAATAAAAAATACACAATTATCGAAAAATCCGAAATCCCAATCGGTTCAAACAAATAAATGTACAGCCCGTCGGCACTAACTATAAAATTAAGTACAAACAGATTCAAAAAAAAAAAAAAAATCGCTTACGTAGTATACGAACCACTATCATGAAATCGAAAATGACCCGACTCGGCAATAAAATATAAAAAAAAAAAAAAAATGTAATTTCTTTTAAAGCGTGGTGGCAATAATTTATTAAATTGTACAATTTTATAGTTGAAAATGTATTGTGTAGGTTCTTAAACATTTTTATACCGACGCTATAACACCACGGCGACGACGGTCCAAATGACGTCGCGTCTGTCTGCTGGTAATAATTATTATTATACACATACACATTTTTATAGACAGGACGGTACCTAACGTTCGATTTCCTAACAGTAATATTATCGACAAAATTGACAGGAGTTTAATTTTTAAAAATTCTCCGACATTTCCCGATTTTCCAGACTTGCGTACTCGGCTTTGGCGGTCCCCGGACAAACTAAATCGTCCGGGTCCCCATATTATCCTTAGGGTTGGGCCTAGTTTTCGAAAGAAAAATGTGTCAAATTATACACGAAAAGTAAACATTAAATGGTTTTATTTGACATCAAATAATATTACAACCGTGCTGTTTCAATATGTTTTATCGCTAACACGCGGATACAGTGTTGATAAATGAGTAAAAAGTTTTTTTTGAAAAATCAATGGTTTGGACAGCCATTGGACAGAATTTCGAATGTTTTTTTTCTTCTAGGCCAGGTTAGACGCTTAACAACAGACTTAGGGCCGGGAAAATGACCCGAGAAAACCGGACGGATTCCCTAGGCCTAATTGTGGAGAACGATCTCGGGGCGAACCGAGGTGCGTCTGATGTATCCGATCGGCGATTTATACGGTCCGGTAAAAATCCGCGTATTATAGTCGGTTTGTATTCCGGGTGTTCTCCGGACGCGATTGTCACGCGTGTCCCCGCGCACGTATATAATTCAACGGTCACACGTCGTTAACAGTGACAAAATTTAATTATAATTTACGATTTCCGTGCATACGGTGAAGGAGGTGATCGCGTTTCGCCAACGGCAAAAAACCGGCGGCGGCGGCGCTCCCGACTATGATCCGCCGCCGTTATGCACGCGTCGCGGCATCCATCCGACCCAATCGTAAGTTACTTTTGACGGCCATCGGGTCACATTAGCGAATGAATTTCGTCCAATTAACCGTGTCCCCGGGAACAACGGGCACTGCGGCGGCCCCGGCGACAATGTTACCCGATGTCGTGTGTTACACGTATAATCATCATTATTGTGTAACGTTCGGAAAAACCCCGTTTAATCCCCGTTCGTATGCATATAAATATTATTATTATTATTATAATCGGAAAATTTTGCGCATGTTTTACGATGGTCGTTATTACCGCGTTATTGATTCTCGGTACGAGAGAGTAGCGAAGAAGGCAAAAAAAAAAAACTTGGTATTACCTAAACAAAAAGAGAGAGAGAGAGAGAAACAGGGAAATACATTTTCAAGTAGACATTATATATATATATAAAAACATATTTTTTGACATAATAAATGCCGCGAATAGGAGTTGTTTTCCATTTTTTGTTTTTAAATAATAAGACCTTTTTTTTTTTTTTTTAAAGGGATTACAATACAAGCAAGTGTACCGGATTTAAACGTAACGCGCCTTCAGAAAATCTATAAACTATTTTTTTAAAGGTTTTATACGTAACGTTTTAAATCGTAATTCTCTAATCATTTTGTCTGATTTAATTCTGTTTGATAAACTTTCTTAATTTTCTACTCAAGTTTGCGTTTTGCGTTTAAGGGGAGACTAGTAGATTCATATGGCGACTCGACCGACCCTCACTATCCTACAAACGACAAACGTGCAAAAGTGAAATATTTGTAAAATTAAAACTTTCAACGGCAAAATTTGTTTTAACTAAAACGTTGACTATTTATCGAAGGTTTTAATATAGGTTGCTATTTGTTAATCGAAAGTATGTGCTGGCTACAACCTCTAAAATCGGGTTGACAACAAATATCAATAACGTAACATTTTAGAGATGTTATTGCTCCTTAAATTGTCAATAAAAAAATAAACTGAAAAAAGTTAATACTTTCCAAGACAATGTGCGTCTTACAGGGTTATTTGATCACCCTGTATGAGTGTGAACATACCAAAGGCCACTAATGCCAAAGGCAATCCCTTTAAGACATTGCATACAAATTATAAATAATAATATCTACGTCAAACTAATAAAATACTTTATAATTTAAGTAAACTAATAATGAAATTGTAACACAATTTTCGTTTTGTATCCAATCTATATTTTTTTTTTTAGTTGTGTCCTTTGAAAATTAAAAATATTTTTATAAAATCGTTAAGTTTAATTCTAATTTCTTTCAAAAAGACATCGATTCAAATTAAATATTCGTGAAAATAAATAAATTTGAAAAAGTTAGTGTATGTTATTTTTTTTCAAAAGAAAATATTAATGGACGGATGTATATTTTATATTGATATTCTTCAAATACACCCTTATATATATATATAAATATGTATATAAAAAATAAAAAAAAATACCCAACAGAATATTACACAACATCAAATAAATGTATTCGCGTTAAAAAATATATTTCCCTTATAGGTAAATTTATTTATTTATTTATCTATGTATCCAAATAGACAAAATTACAAATAGTGGTAGAGGGAATGTTGTTGATTTTAATCGTCGCCCGTTCATGACGTGTAATATTTCCCCACTCGTATGAGTCTTGTCTCGTGTCTTGCAATAAATCGCCGCAAACAGTTTTTTCCCCCTTTGTACTGTGCACTGTGCTTTTGACAGGTGCTCTAGGGGAAAGGATCCTTTGGCGGGGAAACATATATATATATATATATATATATATATATATGTTATTATATACGCATACACAATAATACAAATAATATATATTAAATATGTTAATATTTTATATTATATTTCATGGGGGGGGTAAAGCGTCAAAGCATCGGTCCCGCCACCACTGGAAGTTGCCCTTTTATGCACAGTCAACAATTTAATATTATTTCAAATCCTACGAAATATTTGTATATATTTTATTTTGGTACAAGCCAATAAACACGTGTCTTCCAGTTACCTGACGTCGCTTAGCGTTTGAATTTAACTGATATATTTTTATCATGCAAGAACGTAATTAATGCGTTATTATAATGCAGGGATCTCGCCTCTAGAAAAATTATTCAAGCCTACCAATAAATAATCGACTGCACATCTACATTGGATTTGCGAATTTGTTAAATTACGCCCCAGGAAAAAAAAAAAATGTATTCCCTAGACTATTTTATATAAATTATTCCAAATCGGATGAACATTAATATATATATATATATTATACCTATGAGTTTGGCAATACTCGTAAAAGGAACTTTTTTCCGGTATTGTACTGAATATAAATATATTACAAGAACTGTTACAGGAACAATTTACAGACCTCGGTCATTTGTATATAAATATATATAAAAAAGCCGATATAAATAAATCAAAGTTTACTAACCGTTGATAAATTCTTATTGTAAAAAAAAAAAATTAAAAAATAGATTTACCACAGTAAATAAATGATATTCTTTTTAAATTTAATACACCGTATAACAACAGGCCAGAAAATACGGTATAACCAAATTGGCATTAATTTTTGTTCAGATAATTTAAACATTGTCGCCGAATTGCTTATTATAGAATAAATAATATGTGTGACCTAATCGTCAAGTGTTTACACGAAAATAGAAATTGAAGTTTGAAATTGAAATACTAGAATTCCATAAACAGATTTCCCGAGTATTCCGGGCATTCCCTGACTTTTCCAGGTTTCCAGAATCCGTGACAACCGTGTAAACACTAGTTAACTAATTCTCTTGTTTAGCATTTACTCTCACACCTTGATTTCATACAAAAACTAAGTATCTCTCATCAAACGAAATCGCCACGAAGAGTTCGATATCCGGTACGCATCAACACAGTCGGACGACCGACGGGAAAATGTGTAAATCCCGGCCAGCACTTTTACTCCTAAAATCGTGTTCACAACTCATGTGTCGTGTAAAAAACTCGCTTCCGGTGGACTTGCCGAAATTCGGTTGGAAAAACACTAACACCGGGTACCACGGCCACCGCGATGTTGAATATATCGTGCGGTTACATTCTGGTTGCACTGCAGTTCACGGGTATAAAATGCGTACGAGGTCTGTTCAAAAAGTACCAGAATTTTATATTTAACAATTACAAAAATGAAATTGCATATTATTTAAACATATCCCCTTCGAAATACTCTCCTCCGGACGATATGCAGCGATCCCGGCGATTTTTCAAAAGTCCTTTGGCACCGTTCCAAAGTTAAAGCTATGCGTTCTGTTGCCGCTTTAATTTCCTCTACGTCTTGAAATCGTTGTACGTTAAGCGCAGATTTTAGTCTTGGGAATAGAAAAAAATCACATAGGGTCCTGATCAGGAGAACAGGGAGAGTCCGCGGGACCACAGCGATTATTCTATCGGCCAAAAATTCACGAACCGACAGCGCTAAATGTGCCGGTGCATTGTCGCGGAACGAATTTGGCAGCGCGACCCTTCTCATCTGTACATTTCCCTGTAAAATTCCATGACAATACTCAATTGAGATTGGCTTTGTTAACTCACGAACGGTTATTTGGCGGCCATTTCGCAAATTGTCGCGATACCATCGTTTCTGGATGACGTCGACGGTCTTCCAGAACGTGGATTGTCTTCAGTTAACCGCCGACTGTCCTTAAAACGTTTAAAACACTCGAAAATCACGGAACCCCTTAATGAATCATCCCCGAAAACATTATTTTTACCAAGTTTCAAGCAAAACTTGACGCACACGCGTTGTTCGTCAATTTCGGACATGTCGAAAACGGCGAACGAAAAAAACTGACTGGATTTAACCACGTGTAATATTAAACTGAGATAATATAGCGACTTCGGGTTTTATTTAAAATATTCACTAATTCACGAGGAATACATACATTTACAATTTGAAACGTTATCGTGTGTAGATTAGCCGTAATAACATTTGTCCTGGTACATTTTGAACAGACCTCGTATACACAGGGCCGTAATTAACATTTTGGTGACCCGGTCATACATTTATGCTGCCCCTCCTCCTAATTATCAGTGTTACACATATTTCGTACAATATTAAAATCTCACAATTACTAATGAGGAGCCATCCTCTTGCCCGGCGACGAACTGATGACCCGTCCAGGTTAGAGAATCCGTCTAGTGTTACGTGCCCGTTGAACACAGTCAAGGGACAGGTAGACATACGTGATCGATAACAATTTCAACTTCTTACTAGTTATTGTATAAGGTATAAAATCTAAAAAATTGTATAAATTACTGGTACGAGCCACCGGACCCGGGCCAATTCATTTATACTGTAAAGAAATTCGAATGACACGACGGGTTGGCTCGACAAGAACGTCACTTCCGACTTCTAAATTTGCTCGAACTCCACTCTTACTCTCGGAACTCCAACTCCGACTCGGGTCCGAATCCGTGGCCTTTTATATGCATTTACCCGGCACTAGGCTTTATCGGCCTCTCGCGATTGTGACGTGATGCTTAATCGGCGATTTCGCAATACGTCCGGACGCACTCGTTGTACTTTTAGTACCGGGTTAATCCATCTTAAAATCGGTAAAACAATAAAAAGTTGTATAGTTCGGCAATATTGATATTACTATTATTGCGTAACGTTAAAGGACATAGTCCGTAACACTAGAAAACATCTAATGATGGCAGCGTTGGGCCATGAAGACCATTTGAGCTACATGATTGCCCATAAAATTGTTCAAAACTAATATTGCTTAAATATTTTGCCGCCTCCGGGCATGCGCCCTTCCCCTCAAATACGGCTCTGCGTAGACGATCACACGACGCGGCTAATGCGTACCCGCAGATAATGTTTTATATCATACGATTATAGCATTTTTTTTTTTTTTTTTTTTTTAATACTATCACGCGAACCCGCGATTGGATTACCAACAGCTTGATAAACAATATTCGAATGAGTCCGAGGATCACGTCGACGCGAACGTTTCGGACATGGAACGGACGGGTACGATGAGTTCTGCGCGTCTGTCCCGGCAGAGGTCGTACACGGGCAAAAGGGATTTTTTCCGGTCACCGGATCTCCAAAGGGTCGTAGATCGTATCGTCGGTTTTACACGTATATCGTCTATACGCCGTCTATACACCCCCCCCCCCGACTTATACAGGTACATTATACAACGTGCATATATTATTGTATGTATGTGTATGGAAATATATCTCGTATAATAATATAATATAATTTTAAATAAATAAATAAAACGAGGTAACAGCGAATGTCAATTAAAATCAAAATAAACTGTTATTATTATCGCAAATTTGTTTTCGCCTATCGATACTACAACACTATTTATACGAAGGCCAATCAAAAGGTAAGTTGCATTGGGCCATATATGTTTTCGATGAAATTGCGTGGCAACACTGTCTGAGCAGATCACCCAAAGTATCGGTAGTGAAACCTAACCTAATTCAGTTAAAAATCCTATCAGTTATGATTGTTAACCATCATGGCTACCGCTGCAGTTACGTCGTCCAAAATTGTAAACCAGTAACAATTCACTGGGAGGCGTGTCAAGTGTATGGCGAAAAATTTGTTTCTAAGCAATTAGTCGACAAGTGGTGCGATATGTTTAAGAACGGCCGTACTGATGTCACCGATAAGTACCACGAGGGAAGACCGTCGACGTCAAAGTAATACTGACGCTCTTTTTTGATAATCAAAACGTTGTTTATTCGGAATTTATGGCAAAAGAAACAACGATCAACTCGGCTGCCTACTGTGAAACCCTCAAGAAACTGACGAAGACAATAAAGGATCGACGACTAGGGAAATTGTCAAAAGGAATTGTGCTTCTTCGTGACAACGCAACACCACATTCAGCGAACGTTATGAAGGAACTTCTTCGGAAATTCAAGTGGGAACACCCTCTCTACAGTGCTCGTTTGTCGCCCTGTAATTTTCATGTAAAATAAGCTAGCAAAAGAGCGACACCACTCAGATGAAGAAGTAAAAAATGCCACAAGCGACTGGTGTACACAAACTGGACAGAAGTTTTTCGAACAAGGCATTTCCAAGCTCGTTAAGAGATACAACAAATGTAAAAACATGTTAATTGATTATGTCAAAAAATAGTATAAGAAGAGTACTTTTCAATAAATACATTTATTTTACAAACATTTTTTTTTTTTTTTTAAATTATAACCCAATGAAACTTACTTTTTGACTGATCCTCTTAATATAATACCGTAGAAAATCCCAACAAATCGGTTCCCGGATTGTTATACTACGGGTATAATAACCTTTCAGCGCTCAAGCGTATTAAATTCGTTTGAGATCGTGTTTAACTCAAGATAAGTTAGACAATCTGACATTGCTTACTGTTGAACACGACATAACTAAAAAATTATCCTATGACGACATTATTGGTGAATTCGCGAAGGAACGTAAAATAAAATCCATGTATTCTTATAAGTTACAATAAAGTTTTTGAAATATACACATTTTTGTTATTTTTAAATGGGGATGGCGGCCTCTTGACAATCAAAGTCCCGGCTCCCGAAATCTGCAAATCAGGTCCTGGTCATAGGGAAGACTGTCTAGATATGTACCTATACTATGTGCGTAATGACCAAAACTCGTGTTTTTCGTTTCGGTAATTGGTCATAGTGCGATAATGATAAAATTGCAACGTTTTAATATTTTCTACTGATATACCTACAAACGTTCGATTATAATGTGTAACATTCTTTTATTTATTTTATACGTTTGTTTGGTACATTATTTAATCGTAGTAAACAACAAATATTATTTGTGAATTGTAATCGGCTTATTTCAATTGTCACACGCGGACATCTATTTTACCTAAACGATAAACTTTGTACAGAATCTATTTATTATACAAATATTAAATACCCGTACATAATTATATTAAAATGCAATAGATAAAACGGACGACTTTTACGAAAGTCTTTGGAAATTCCATAAAATATCGGGAACCAATTCGGATGTCAACGTTTAGGCATGGGAACCATTTCGAACACAGCCATCTTCTTAACCTACCATATTCTCTGTACCTAGTTATTTTCGCCCACGCGTCTATTGTGTAGACGCTTTATTTTTATTGAATTTGCGGTGAAAAATAATATTTCAGAAATCCCGATTTTGTTTTTATTAAGCGGATCAAATAAATAATAATATAATCAATAATACGTATAGTGACGATACGATAGACGGTTATAAAATACTGCTATATTAGCTTACAAACAATATTAGCAATTACTCACTAGGAAACTACGAACAGCGTACGAAATCAAACGTTTCAACGGAAGAGATATTGAAACCTATTGATTTGATAGGAAAACTTTGAACATTCACAACAAAAAGTCTACATTTTCATACGTATCACTTTTAATTGTGCCATTTACCATTTCGCTCGATTTATAGCGATGCAGCTTACGACGTGTAGGTCCGTGATGTTTTCGTTTCAGCCAGTATACAATGCAATGTACGAACGTAAACACAAGTCTAGTAGATATTTCACACAAACTTTCTCCATGATTCATTTTAAATGTCCTGTATATCACTTTTTTGGACCAAAAAAAAAAAAATAAATAAATAAAATATATTTATATAGTAAACGAGGTTTGGACTGGTTACCACTTGTCTCTCCGTCTGAAATAAACTATCCGCTACAAACAACATTCAATAAAACAGACACTCTAATAAATTAAAGAACAAAACTATTAGATATTACTTAAAATCAAAACAATATTATTGGTAATCTATATAATGTATTGTTTTCCGAGAAGATAACTATAGTACAACAAATTTATCTGGAGTTTCTAAAAAAAAAAATAAATAAATAAATAAATACTCAAATCGCAATTCAACTGAGTCTTTTTTAGCTGTAAAGTTGATAGAAATAAAAATACACATAACGATAATTCTTTTGGAAACGTATACATTAAGAAAGAGAAAAATGCTTGCGGAATATTTTCCAGGCGTACAATGCTACAGACTTTTATTTTTCCTATTTAGAAGTAAATCTAAATGTGACCAAATTAAAATAGCCATGATTTCTCCGAAAAAAAAAAAAAAATCTTTGGCGTACCATTGCAGCATGTTGCAAAAAAAAAAAATTAAAAAAAGTAATAATAATATCTCAATTATATAAAATATCAAGCACAATACGATAAAATTGATTATTGATTAAAAATCGCGACAGTTATAGGCGAAGTAAAACGACATTGATTGTAAGATACTCAAATTACAATGATATTGTACCTCAACATCTAAATAAAACACAAAGGGACCTCGCAACTGATAAATGTAATCGTAATAAATTTGTCCAAGTGCCCAAGGTTTACGTTTTCAACGTTTTATGTCAATTCTTTATTTTTCTGTTATATTTTGTTATAATTGATATTATAATCAATTCTACACGCATTTATTAATGAAACGTATCGATATGTCGAGTTCCGTTGAATATTATTTTAATTATTATTATTATTATTTTTTTTTTTTTAATTTTATGATACAATATGTTCAAGGTTGGTTTTCGTACGAAAACCCATTACACCTGCCGCAATCAACTTTGCCCGGACCCTCGGACTACAGGCAATAAATACTACCGAACTCGATTAAATAATTAATATGGAAATTTAGTATCTAATTACTAATGTTGTTGACGACTACCGATCAAGATCGATAGTTAATATCTCGGCGGATAATGAGAACGAATCTACTTGAACGCGGCAATCCATATTTTAACTAATCCAATTAGGGTGGGGGGAGGGCTACCGGCGTCCATTTTCCGCCGACACGTTAAGTGCTCCGTTTACTGGGCACGTATCCCTTTGCGCTCGGCGTTATCGGACGAGAATAATAATTTCGAGTAAAACGACGGCTACCGCGGCCCTCGGCGGCGATAACGTAACCACCCGCCGATTAGACGCATAAACAACAGATATATATATATATATATATATTGGGGCGGCGTGCGATGCCCGCCGGCATAATAGATCGGCAAATCTTCAACTTCCTAGCCGTCAAAATGGCTGTCCATCGATCAGACGTAATCCAACGCTATCAATTAGCATTATATAGCGAACGGTTCCCGGGGAGAATTACATACCGGCGGCGTTCACAACAGCCGTTTGTCACGAACCAAACGCGCGATTCGCGTTTCGCCCGCCCCCGCCCCCCCCCGCGAAATCGCTGTCCAATAGCATCGTCCACCACTGTCAGTGAGTTCCGCCGAGCGGGGTCAATTATTGCGATGCGAAATGTCCCGGTGTACGATAAAAATGTAATTGGATTTTCCAGCGCGAGGAGCCGGGCGGCCTGGAGAAATATCGACGCGCGGTTACCGGAACATGTATTCTTCTGGTGTCGGGGTCCGACGAAATACGCGTGTCAACGTTACAACGTTAATATAATCTAGAAAAACGCGTATATTTTAACGAAACTCGCAGCGTATGTCGCGAATATTATAAACTACTTTATAAACCACACGATTGCCGTCGAGTCCGATGCATTTTTGTAACCGGGGCACCGGTTTTTCTACGGACGTGTTGTAACCTCTCCGGCCAACTCCTCCGGCCACTGCACCGCCGCCCTGTTTGACCTCGCCGTCGTTGGAAAGACGTTTCCCGCCCGAAAACTCTTTTAATTCGGTAAAGGGATGAAGGTCCGAGGGTGCCGGACCGGATGAATAAGGGGAATGGTTGACGATATATCCGTCCAAACCAAGTCAGGAGATTCTGCGAAGTTCGTAGGCCGTCTTGGAGTCTGGCGGTGTCGTGAACAACACCATTGTGTCCGCTCAACATTACCATTCGACGGCATGAATTCAACCGAAACCACTCGATCCCAAAACACAGTTACAAACTTTTTGGCGGATGGTGATAGTCGTGTGTCGCCACTGAAGTCACTGTCTTTTGGACTCTGGGCTGTAGCGACAAACCCCAGTCACAGCCGAATCGAGAAACTCTACTCCCCCTCACGTTCAAAACGATCCTAAAACTCGCGTGCTGACCTCGGCCGTGGTGACGGCAACACGCGAAGGCCTGTCCATTTTAATCATTCGCCGTGATTAAACAAAACGTCCTACAGACACGTGTGAGACCTCAATCGAACCGTTACGGTCCGCACTACGCAGTGGATGTGTGAAAAATAATTCCTCTGGCCTACCAAACCTCTGTAACCTTACTTTGTGGATGATCCTCGTACCCATACAAAAAATAGAATACAACATTTTGTGAACGTCTGAAAACTATAACAGCTACAATACTTTCAATTTCCCCCTAACTATATACATGGCTATAATATATATATATATATATATATATATATATATATATATATATATATATATATATATAAATATGAATAGGTACACTGAATTCGCAAGACTAAAGTAAAGTTTGTGTTTGTTGTCTACGGATTTCACAAACTCGATAAGTAAACCAAACGATTTCATCCCCGATAGGTTTTAATGACGCATTTTGAATCGTTAGTCGGAATCCCTAAATACAGTTTGTGCATGGAAACGTACGGTACACAGTTGACAAACTCTGTTATAAAATAATTTCCACTTGGAATAACATATTAAATTCGAGTATTTCGATTTTAAACCGTAATATTAATACATTATCGCAACATTAGTCCGGACTCCCATTATCGGGGGTCCGGACTATCGAGTCTCTACTGTAATATACCTAACGCGATCACAAAACATGCAAAAACATTTCAGCATTTTTAATTAAGTACCTACATATATTATTGTAAGTAGGACTAGGGTTTATATTCGATGAAAAAATGGTAAAATTATGCATTCGATTTGTTCAAAATACGCAAAAATAACAAAAACACGAAACGCACTCACGATAAACGACAACGACTATGTCAAAACTCAAATGCTGTAGTTATACAATAATCTGTAGCAGTTATATACAAGTTTATCACAATTGAGATAAGCAAATTAAAAACTTTTTTTATAAAAATACCTCGTAAGTAGTAAAAACCATTATTAATAATCGTTTAGATATACAATGTGTACATAAAATATCCCTCAAAAAGTAACAGTGGCGCACAAACGGGTTACAACTGCATGTGCTCCCGAGGAGGGCTGGTGTAGATTTCCGGTAGATAACTAGTGAATTGGTGTCACGGGGAAGCTTAACAAGCTTTAAAAAGAAAAAGAAAAAAAAGATAAGTGGACACTTTTGTTATCTGCGTGTGCTCTCGAAATTCGTCTGTGCGCCACTGTACTTATATATCCAAGTATAATTACTACGACTGTTTTATAATTATAATATCTTTAGAAAATGGTAACGATTCGATAAAGTAATAAAGTTATCTTAATCTACTATAATAAAAAAAATTATAAAATATCAACGATATATTTGGAATTGTTTCTTACCGGGTTAAAATCAATAAAATATTCTTAATTACCGAGTGAAACTTGTTTCAAAATTACCATCCACATGTACACATATAAATTTTGTTCTCCTCCGCCGAAATTTTGTGGATATTTCTCGACACGGTGAACGTTAACCGTAAACGTGAAAAAAGATGCGCACAATACAAAAAAAAAGGCGGGACGTCATACTATGGGATAACAATCTTCATCAAGTATGAAGATTGTATCCAAACAAATAAAAATGTACATATAAATGTGATGTAATGGAACTTGAACATTTTTATCGTCGACATTTTTAAGTACATTTTTAGTACTAAAATATTTATTTTATCGCTAAAATCGTATTTAGTAATAGTCAAATCTTAGTATTGTGAGTACTCCATATTTCAATGCAACATGAACAATATTGTGCGTTTTTTTTTTAATGGGACTATTGAATTGGTCAGATCGCAAATAAGAAATAGGAGTATAAAAATTATCCCATTGTATTACTGACGACGGATTGATAATAAGATCACGACGTAGTAACCAATCACAGTCGGTATAATTGGCCAACGGTGCCGGCGCAAACGTCGGGACGAGCAGAGCTCTTTGCCCCGCGATTCTTGTAGCCTCGTCTAGCGTAGTGATCCTATCCCAGTCTTAAATTAAGTGACCAAAAAAATACAAATTTGAGTAAAATTATTTGCGAAAATATCAACATCACAACAAATATCAACGAAAGTTATAAACAAACGGATAAAACGTATAATAATCGACAAACACGGATAAAACCGGCGCAAACGGAGCAATTATTAACATTTCTCTCTCTCTGTAACAAATTTATTTTATTTCAATTTTGCGATGATTGCGAACAGCGGACTGGCAAAAAAGTTTTCTGTCCTGAAGTGAGTAATTTTGTAATTAATTTTTTTTTATATATATATATATATATTTTATAGTAGGTCTAAATCAGGTTAGGCTATCGGTTTTACCTAAAACGGCCGTTATTTATTATGCATTTTCGTACATTAGAAAATACACGTATCCGACACAATCCGTTCGGTTTCTCAAAAATGCTCAAAAATTTGACACAAGATTCAACAAAAATTGTTCTTATGGCTCAGAATTGTTGTTCATTTGCACAGATTTATCAGATATAAATGAAATTCGCCAATAGTCTTAAAAACAATTTCTGGATATTATTTAAATATTTTTTTTATTTTTTTTTTTTTACAATCGTTTAATGTTCAAATTTTGATTAAAAACACTTAAAAATTACGGCATTCGCGTACTATTTTCCTTATAACGTGAGTTATTAATTTTTGTCGGCCCAACAGAAGATGTTCACGAAAATTTGATAACAAGGTTAGATTGTACACTTAATGGTGAAAAAGAAAACTAGTGTAAATTATAATGAAAACCGTATAAATCACACGACATTTCGAAATGCGATTAACCGAACTCCGGTCGGAATGGCTTTATAGTCAGCAACGATTTATCGATATCGTCCAGAGTACAGATAGAAAATAAATTCCTCTCTGTGGCCTCCTAACTTAATTTTTATTTTTTATTCTTTGTGTGATTAAAATATAGCAACATTATATAGTCCTATATATATATATATATATATATATATATATATATATATATATATATATATATATATTTATACACCTACGTTACAACGTAGCGGATAGTTCGGTTACAATCAGTTACAATGTAACAAAATAACAATATCGCTCGAATCCCTAGGGTATGCCGGGCGTTACATAAATATTATTCCGTAGTTTTCATTAAAAAAATAAACAATAAACGGTTACGTAGGTATTATTTCGTCGGGTATCACAACATAAATTTTAAAAAATCGTACCGTCGGACAAACGTGTAGAAAATAGTTACGCGTAATAATCATAATCATAAATAATAAATACAGTGTTTACGGTTTTTTATTCGATTTATTTTTATCTGGAAAAAAAAGAAAAAAGAATCCACTTTGCCGTATTTTTTTGAAATAAAATATACTTTTTTGTTGTTGTTGTTGTTTTTTTTTATACGGTGATGGTGGGCATCCTCGCGAAGACCAAAGTGCCCGGCTCCAAAATCTGTAAATCATGCCCTGGCCTGATGGGAGGTGGGAATGTTTTTTGCACGTTTTCTTGCGGGCGGCCATCAACGTCAAGCCGTCAATTGAAAACCAATAGAGAATAGAGAAAACGAACGATATTTTATAGGTAAAACGTTAAAAAAAAAAATATATATATATATATATATATATAGTTCAAAGGCGGTGGTGGCGGTGTAAAATAATTGGCGTTTTCGAACGGAGATTGCCTATTATTCGGCCATCACACAGCGGAGAAAACCTATTGAGAAAATATCATTTTAAAAGCCACGACGGTTACGAGATAAAACAGAAGAGAGGTAACAATAATAATAATCAAACCGTTTTTAAATACATCGATCGAATCCCGCGGTAAAATATACGGATATTTTTTTTTTTTATTATTATTTCCGTAACCATATAATATTATACGCGCGCGGTTATCTCAATCGCATAAACACCACACACACACACGTATATATATTTTATACGTACGTGCGTGCATTTTTTTTTTTTTTTTTTTTTCCTATACTCTCGCCCCGTTCTCGCAGTATTTCTTTATCCAATTTCAACGCCGCCGCCGCGAGAGAAGATGACCCGTCACGTCTGACGCGTCGGCCGCAGCCGGAATACCAAAAGGCCACTCTCTGCCGCCGTTTCCGCGACGCAAAACTTGTTATCGCGTCCGTCTTCCTCTCCCGTGCTTGTACTTAGCACGCGCCGACCGACACCGGCCCGACGTTCGCCTCCCCCCCCCCGATATACGTCACGCGCCACGACGACCCGCTACAACAATACCCCCCCACCCGCCCCGAACAGACCCTTTGGCCTCCTCAGACGGCCGCGGCCTCTTGATTACCTCGCCCGAATCGAATACAACGCTATCGCGGTCCATAGGCCCTCTAGTGGCCTTTTTTTTCTTTTCTTTTTTTTTTTTTTTTTTAGACCGGCAATACCCCCGCCTCACGGAAACGCCGTAAAGCACTACTTCGGCAGCCGAGTCGCCATCATTTATTAAAATGAACCGCATAATATAATCAATTTCATATAGGAAAAATCCCGTTTTCCCCTAAGGCGGGGCGGGCTCACATGTCAAAAATTACAAATCGTGCCCTATCGTGGGACGGGCGGTAGCCGGGCCGAAACCCACTTGCTGCCCTCACAAGCTGTAGGGGGGGACACTTCCTACCGGCTTCCCGGCCGGTGGTCCAGCGACTACGAGGCCCCGATCAACGACGTTGAGGGCTTGGCGCTGCCGTTCTGCCGAACCCTTCTCCGCGATAACGGTCTCGGCGAAATCGACCACGGCGTCCCAGTGGTCTGGGGACTCCAGCATGAGCGGCACCAAGTCGCCCGGTTCAAACGGACCGATCCTCTGGACCGGGCGCTCCCTGTCCCCGTCAAACGCCTCGCAGCGCGTCAAGGTGTGGAGAGCGTCGTCATCCACCTCATTCTCCTCACTGGGAAATCCGCAGTGAAAACACCCGGGAGACGGAGCTCGCCCGATCCGGTGTAGGAACGAGTTGAAGCATCCGTGCCCCGTGAGAAGTTGACTGAGGCGGAACCGTGCGGTCTCGTAACCCACCGCACCAGCACGTCGGGGGGGGATGAGCGAAAGAATTAACGCGCGCACGCTCCCCACGCCGCTGGACGGCCGCCATAGCAGCGAGGCCCCGGGGGCATAAGGGCAGGGAGAAGGCCCACGTGGGAGCGCCGTCAAGCAGCACGCTGTGCACGACGCTCGCCAGTAGTCGCCTCCTGCGCTCCCGTGGGCCGCCGATGTTGGGCAGGAGCCGGCCGAGCGACATCACGCGCCGGTCCTTGTCGGCCACAGCGCGAAAGTGCGCGCCGTACAGTGTCCTCTTGTTCTCCAGCACAAGGCCGAGGTACTTTAGGGACTCCGCTGGGCTCGATGAGTTCGCCGTCGAGTCGAGTCCGCAGCGCCGTCGGCCAGCGCCGGTTACCGAATGCCACGACCGACGTCTTTTGGACGGCCAGCCGTAGCCCCAGGTCCCCGATGCCTTTGGAGACGGTCGCCAGTGCGGCGTTGGCCCGATTTTGAGCGCCCTCCGCCGTGTCCCCCTCCGCCACGATCGCGTAGCCGATAGTGATCGTGCCCCTCTGGAGGGGTAGGCGGAGGTACGCGATGTTCCAGAGGAGCGGCACGAGAACGGATCCTCCTCGAGGTACCCCGCGTTGGCCATTTGAAAACAAAAAGACATTTACGACATAACAATCGAATATTAATTTTTATACGGTAACAAAACGTAAAAAAAAAAAACGATACGCCTGAAATCTCGACATTTTAATCGCAAAACGTGATATGGATAAGACGACGTAGACACATTTCGTTTCGTGATATACATTTTGAGATTTTTTTCACAAAAGCTAATTGGACTAGGGGACGAGGTGGCTTACCGATAATAAAAAAAAAATTATTCCTCTATCAGACGGTCTTGTTGTAGACAGAACTGAATCGGCGCTCGGTAGAATAAAAAAAATATATTAAAAACCCATTGCTAACGGTCCCGAGCAATGTTCCGGTTAATTACAATTGTTCGTCGAACGTTTACACGGGAGCCAAAAAAGTTTCGCCCGCGTTTATATTGAAAAATAGCGCAGGTACGCGAAATCCAGTGGTTTAGGATTTTTATCAACGTGTGTACTTTAAACGATTGCATTATTATTGCTCAATTTTTTATAATGTAAATCGTAATGTGTCGTAATATTTATTATATTATACAAGGCAACTCTCCTATAAACGAATTTATTACGTATTTGGGGACTAGTTGCGCGCTCTATGAGACTAAAAATCATTCGATAAAACTATATTAAGATAAATGATATTTTGAAGTTTTTTTTATAAGTGTGTTATATTTCAACTATGTTTTTTTTTTTTTTTTTTTTTTGTAAGCATTATTCAAAAACAGATTATTATAATTTATAGGTGCAACTATTTTGCTTACAGATTTAATTGCTTTTTTTTTTTTTGGGGGGGGGGGGGGGGGTAAGGGTTTAAAAAAAAATAGTGTAATTAAAATAAATCTAAAATATGTGTAGACGTACAAAACAAAAATTAATACAATAGATATTTGTATCTATGCAATATTTTTGACAACTTCCCATCATAAAATTGACCTATCCAATAGAAACAATTTCCAATAGACACAAGATAAAATACTATGAACTTGTACAGTAATTCGGGAAGCTAACAATTTTTTCATATTTCGGATGCTAAAATTATGCTATTAAACTACGTCCACAACATAGGCGATTACTATTACAAATTAACCACTTTTCATTATTACTCACTACTCAGTCCGCAATCTGTAAATGACTACCTATCCGGTGTGTCAGTTCTACAATCTCATAATTTCTCACAGTTTCCATACGAACAACAATTTAGTAATTAAATTACGTATAATGTGAATAATATCTGTGTGTGTCTAAAGAAACATAATAATTTATTAGTAATTCGCACACCGGCAATTCGAACATTGGCAAAATAATCTTTTGGTGTGTCTAAATAGCGGCGGATAACAAATTATGTTATTAGGTGGTAGGCACCTACATAAAACAAGGTGTAATACACTGAAATTGGATAGGTAGCAAATTAATTGAACACTGTTAAATCTATACAAATATAATATTATGAAATAATTTATTTTAAACATTACATAATAATTGTATTCTACATAATATAATTATAATTGCAGTTACAGTTGCATAAATATTTTATTTACAATTTAAATGCCCACAATTTAATATTTCTTTTACCTGTAAAAATACCAAAAATTAATATTTTAAATAAATTCATGATGAATGAATCAGAATAAACCTTAATCTGGCACTTAGAGTTCTCAATGTCACAGCATTTGCCTTGAGTTGTATGACCACAATCATAAGTTGTACTTACGAGTTCCTCACATTTGTATTCTTCAAAACACATTTTTTTGCCTTTGTGTTTTTTAACGCATTCTCTAAAAAAACATCAAACATTGTACGTATTTTGTGAAATTGATTACTTAAAAATATAAGCAAATAATTAAACTTGAATCTCACATTTCACAGGTTTTTAAACATTTAACTTCCAAATGACCACTAACATCAATATGACAATCCATGTCGCATGAATGGCCGCAAGGAAGTGTAGTATTACATTTTAATTTGCATAAGTTTAAATTATTAAAATGTAAATGATTTGATACTTCTCCTAAAATGGTATTGTGATGATTTTGACACTTCAACAATAATTTTGGGCCTATTAAAATCAACAAAATATTTATTAATAGTTCATATACACTATAATTCTTTATATAATAAAATTCAAGTGATTTACCTATCGCGTTTAATTTACATAAGTAATCTTTAATTCCTTTCCAAAAATCACTGTTTCTTGCTAATAAATCCAAATCACCAGTAACATACAATCCTTTTCTAGCTCTAGTCAAAGCAACACAAGCCCTATTGACTGTACATAAATAGCCAACATTATTGTTGGTATTACTACGTACTAAGGACAACAAAATAATTTCGTTTTCTTCGCCTTGATAACCATCAACTGAAGAAATTCTTATGTCTACCAAATGTTCATAAGGATATGATTTGATTAACTAAAACACAATAATATAATTACTAAAAATAAAAAATCAAGCATATTTTATTTACATTAGAAATGTATAAGACTTGAGAATTATACATTGCCATAATAGTTATGTCTTTTGGATCATATCCTTGTTTTAATAAATAATCCGCCAATGCAACCAAAAATTTTGCTTCAGCTTCGTTCGTAAAACTCAATAACTTATAGTCCTAAGAAAATTAAAATAGTATATAAAAAATCTAAATTTAAGTTTAAAAGTATACTTTTTTTTCTTGAGTGTTGTTTGTAATGAAATATAAATCTTTATCAACTCCTTTAATATGTGGCCAATTCTCAACAGAAGAATGATTTCTTAAATTTGAATAAATTGCTGGTGTTACTAAACCAGCAATTTCCGGACGCATGCGATATTGCTCAGCTAATATATATGATGGCATATCATTAATTATCATACGTTCAAACAAAGATATATCTAGTTGAGTATTATTGTTAATGGCATTATTAGCTATTTGAGGACGCAGTTGTTTATGATCACCTAAAATAATTTTAAAAATGTCAATAATCCATAATAATGATTTTACTAATTTTAGAAAATAAAAGTAGTTTAATAGCTTAGGATGATGAAGAATGAAACAATAATGTAATCAAAAGATAATAAAATGTTCTCACCAATAAGAATAAGATGTTGGCAATATTCAGACAATGATGTTACAATATGAGGTTCTAGAATTTGTGCTGCTTCTTCAACTATAACTAATCAATTTAAGAAAAGTACATTAGAGTCATTAAAGAATGAAGTTACATATGGTATAAATTTGAAAAACTGATAAAAAGTGCTATAAATTTCCTAAAGGCCCAAACTGCCAAGGGTAATAATAATAATAATAATACTGAAAACTTAATACAAAAAAATTATACTTACCTATTGGGCATTTCAGATTTTTCAATAAACATCTATGTTTAGCCGCGGCACATGTTGTCATACCAATTACGTATTTATCTTTCACTAGATCCAAATATCTAATTGAATTAAACTTGGATACTGATTTTTCACACTGAATTACAGAATATTGTATATCATCTATGAGTTTACTTTCCATCGTAATAAACAGATTGACCCAATTGTAATATAATAGCCATCGGTTACTTATTTCCAAACTATCACGGTCCATCGCATTGTTAAATTCCACAAAAGATTTAGATTCATACAGTTTTAAATGATCCATAATGTAATCCTTAACAGTCTTCATTATTTTCAGTGAATGTGTTAAATGGGTTTTTTTGGAAAGATTAATTTCGTCTTCTAGATTCAATCCACTTAATTGGTCCTGCACGGTGCCACAGTATATTTCTATTTCGTCCAATGATATACAATACAATTTATCTGATAAAAGTTTATTTGTTTTTATAAAGTCTATAGGGTTTACACCATCTACATGAGGAATATTGAATAATAACCATGTAAGTAAGTCATATGAATCTTGAAACCAACTGTTATAACCATTCACAGTAAGTACATGTAAAAGGCAGGATAAATCAAGAATACCACAATTGCATTTAACTTCCATAATATTAAGTGCATGCAAGTTTATATTTTTCTTGAGAACATCGGCATTTCGTTGGACTTCATTTTGTATTAATTCTGCACAGCATTCTTTCGTGTGAGGTGATTCTAGTTTTGCAATATGGTTAATCAAAATTTCACTCTTAGTACCACCACCAAATCTGGAGATATTTTTCGTTATTTTCCATACACCCTCGAGAAACTGATCCAATGTATGATTTGTCATACATACAACCAGAATAGGATTTGTCAGTTTCTTTGTATAGTAGATATTCTCAATAATGCTTCTAATAATTTGTAATGCAATGCAACTTTTACCAGTGCCAGGTGGTCCTTGAATCAATGTAAACTCTTTTATTAAAGCCCCTTTAAACGCTTCATACTGATTAATATCCATTTTTAATATTTCAGCTGATGGCCATTGATCATGTTTAAGAATATCAAATACAATCCCATTAATTTTGTAAATAGAATTGTTAGCTAAATATCTAGGATGGGATATGGTTTTACGGCTGTACACAATAAATTCCTTCATTGGAAAATTTGTTTCGTTCATATCTTGTAATACTGCCATAATATATCTATAAGGTTCATAAAATGTTGCTATTTCTAATAAATCAATTTTATGCCATTGTTTTACTTTTTTATAATCAACAACATCAATATAAACAATACCTCTATTTATATAGTAGGATTGTACAACAATTCCTAAAACGTATGTTTTAAATTTATTCATTGATAGAAATACCAAAGCACCATTTTTGAATTTATTACTATTTTCATAATCAATATTTACCGCACGATTAGGCGAATCAAATTGAAAAAATAACACAGATGATTTTATATTATTATCTATATTATATACATGTTGCATATGTACATTACTGTAATACGATATATTTTTTCCTTGAGTTACTTTATATTTATTGAACAAATGATTGTTTTCATTATCATGTAAATATCTAAAACTATTTCTTACAACAGACATAAAATCATCTCGTACAAGACGGAAAAAGGTGTCAAGATATTCTTCACAATTTTTATACGGACAATTCACATTATTGATACGCAATGCAGTTGGTTCCGGGTCAAAATCTAAATCCTCTTTAGTGGGATATATAGGAATCTTTCTATAGTCATTTGATGTGCTTACATTTAATAAGGGAGTCATTGAGTATAACAAATCATTTTTTAACCAATCAAAATTGTATATTTTATTGTCTATTGTTGTTATGTTATTTTCTTCTTCTGTTGACATTATGAACTGGTATAACCTGAATTAAATACACTTGAATTAGTATTGTTTTTAATAAAATGTAAAAAGATGTTTAAATGACTGTGAGGCTTTCAAATGACGTAATATTTGTAAGAAAAGACGTATCTTGACCCGCTCGAAACTTGTACAAAAATAGTATGGTTCCTCATTTGTTTCCAATAGCAACAAATGCAGTATGTATGATACTGTAGAACAATTTAAATACAAACTGCGGTCAATTTTTGATAATTTAAATAATTTTATTCTGGTAGTAATATTTTTTAGGAGAATTAAATATGCAGTTATTTCGGCGATTTGTTTTGTATTATTATTGAAAACGTTTATGGCATTTTTATGATTTACCGGACTATAGGAATGAGTAACTTTTTTTTTTGAGGAAATTAGAGAATCCAAAAATGTGTATTCTGATACATAAATAGTAACGACCGTGATTTCGTGTAAGGATGTATTTCAAAGATCGGTGGCTCCGCGCTAATATTAGCGCATGCATAAAGAACCTATGCATTCAATAAACTGGCGTACATTACAAACGCTTACCCAAGATGATGAAAAGTATATGTTCTCGCTTTAAAATAATTTTTTTTTTTTTTTTTTTTTATGTCTGAAAGGAAAATCATTAACGGAAATTTGTGTACAAATACGTACGGAAATCGTTGGTAGTCTTATGGGAAACCTTTGGTTATCCTGGAATCAAGTGTACGCAATACTTGGCAGTGATTTACCCCCTGATAATGTCCATTAATGAACTCGCATCGATAACAAACATCCTACAAATAATAACTCCAAACGGTATGCAATACAACAGTACAATTATATGCATGTCTTATTATAAACAGGAACACATAAACTATTGTTTAAATTGATATCAAATGTGGACACGAACGGACC
This sequence comes from Tuberolachnus salignus, assembly GCA_956483605.1. Taxonomy (NCBI): domain Eukaryota; kingdom Metazoa; phylum Arthropoda; class Insecta; order Hemiptera; family Aphididae; genus Tuberolachnus; species Tuberolachnus salignus. The sequence goes on from OY101437.1 coordinate 16,859,151, forward strand.
GGGAAATTCCTATCTTAAAACTAATTTTAAAATTAAAATCAATATGTAAATACAGTAACGCCGACTGTTGTTTGCGTAGTTTTTAAATAATATTACCTGATCGTTAAATCAATATAGGCCAGCTACAAAACATAATCGCTTTTAATATAATACAATTAAAAATCACACCGGCTACTTCGATAAGACGACGATACAAAAACAAAGTACTCATATTACCGGTGCACGACACAGTTTAGAAAAACAGAAAAAAAAGAACAACGATTATCTAAAACGGTGACACGCTAAACAATGAACGTACGTCATATTGTGATACGTAAATAATACGGTAATACCCTATATATGATAGTGATGGGCGATTCGAATCGATCTTTTTCATGCGATTAATCGATTTTTTTTTTGAATCGATATCTATGGTCCGATCTTTTAGATGAATCGATTCATTTATGTGAAAATCGAATCGAATCATTGATCCGATCTTTTATGTGAATCATTATTCATTTTTGATTCGATTTTTTTACAGTGTTGACAGTCTCGTTCGGCACTTTACTGTACCTATTAATACCTATTACCTATTATGTTGTCAACCGTGTATTATTTCGCGAGCACCGCGCTCCACTCTGCGGACGACTGGTCGGTCGCGGCGACAACGACGTCCCGCGCGAACGTTACGCTTACGGCCTACCGCTTCACTAATCAGTATTCAGTATTCAGTATAAAAAATTTCGATTTTTAAGAATCGATCTTTTGTAACCAATCTTTTTTTGAATCGATCTTTTCTTTTCGATTTAAATCGATTCACTTTCAAGAATCGCCCATCACTATTATATGATGTTAAATCGTGATCACCGAAGGCGGTAATTGGTTAACTGAATAGGTATCATCAGCTGTTTGATGAGTGATAATAAACCCAAAGAGATAATAAATAAATCCATCGTCTTATCCGTGCTCCGGGTCAAAATATCTCCAGTCATAAGTATCTCAGGTCAAAAGTATCTCTTGTGAATTATATCTCTCTAATGGAAATATCTCCTAAGAAATAAAAAAAAAAAAAAAATGTTTAAAACGTTTTCGTAACAATAAATAAATTTAGTCTAATATTATTTATAAAAGGCCGAAAAGGCCTGCATTGATGATTTTTGCACGTGTGTTCATTGTAAGTGAACAGTCGTTACAAGATGTATTTAACAGTATATTAATAAATTTCCTCAAGTCCAAATGGAACAGACAGTCTTTGTCGGGCGGACCTAGTCCAAAATAACGAAAAAAGTACAATAATGACTGCGGTGAACGGTTATTTGTAAACTTTCAGTTGATACGACCGGGAGTACATCTACACTGAAGTATTTAAAAAGGATTGCCCGCAATATTGATTTGTAACTCGAAACGAAAATTTATATATTTAATTTGAATTTTATTACACATAGGACCCATATATTACAGGTACCCAGTGTACAACTATACGTTATACGTTTATATCCCACACTGTTTAAATTGTTTAATTTTAGCACAGAACAGTTTATAATTAAACTATAAATATAAACTATAACTATTAAATTCTGTGCTCTAATGTACGTTATATTAATATTAAATATCTAATTTAATTATTTATTTATATTGTAAATGTATAACAATGTTTTAAGCAAATAACTAGTAAATGTTTTTTTTTTTTTTCAGTTTATCGTTACAATTTATAGTTTTTTTCTCCAGAAAATTATTAAGATAAATGCAATTGTATTTACATTATATGCAACTTATATTTTATGCGTGTAGTATTCCAAAATCTGTATAACTCATTTTCATTTTGCGATGAGACCATAAAATAAACCGCTTACCATAATAACCGTATTAATAGTATTTTAGATTTACACGAAATATGAATAGTTTATTCCATTTTATGATATACTTATCTACGTATAAAGATGGCAATGTGAATTTCAAATCCTATACTTATGATGAATCATTTGAGGATAAAAATAAATGAAAAATATCCCTTAATAAATGTTATTAGTCAAGTTCGGATAATCCTACAGATAGTCAGACCATAAAAGAAAACTAAGTACTATGACTATTTTAATTTGCCACCTATACCTTTGTATCAATCTAGTAAGTAATAATATATAATTTATAGTGACACTATATTTTTAAATGTTTTTTTTTTCTTATCTGTTGAATTATTGACATTTGTTTGAAATTTATACAGCTCAGAACGATGCAGGTGTAGATAAAGATAAAGTGTCTATTACATCAACATCTCCTCACAATGAGATAAATTACTGATGTTTCACTTTCTTTGTTTGGTTATCAGGGCAGTAAAGATTTGTAGACAATTGTTACAAAAAATTTCATACAAATGAAAAAAATTTAATTTTTGAATTGTAAAAAATTCAATTGTAAGGATTGAAGATGTAGTAATGCTCCACTTAAACTACCCTTTTTGTCTTTGATGATTTTGAATCCCACTCAAGGAAGACAACAGTATTTATGAAAATTGATTGGTAAATATTTGTTTAGTTAGAAAAGGTAAATATTATAAAAGATATATATTTCATTAATAATATTTTATATTTTAATTACAGAAAAATTGTCTATTAAAAGTTGAACCTAACCTAACCAAACAACTTTCTAAAATGTTGTATAATATACTGAAAATAGTATAAGTAAAACTTTTAATATCACAGGAAATGGGAATAAGAATGATTTGTGAAAGTACAAAATATCTCAAATAATATATATTAATTTGCTTGTTACCAACATTTAAAATAAATATGTATTCTATTTAATAATTTACAAGTTATTAATTAGTATAAGCTTTATACTAGTTGTGGTATTTTGCCTTATAATAATTATTTATTTTTACATTTTCCAGATATAATGTTGTACCTTACAAGGTATAACAAAAGTAGATTATTTAAACCATTTAGAACTATGGTTATGTCAGACCAATAACCGTAAGACTTTATGAATGTTTAATTTATATTAACTGCATTAATGTATTGATGATTTATTATTTGATGTGATAAGTATTATACCTATAGGTATGTATAGTAGGTATATTTACAAAAAAAAACTTCTGAGACTCTAGTTTTTATAATTTAAGTATTAAATTTAATATTATAATATTGTAACAAATGTTATTAAATGTTGTTTTATTATTATTATTATATTTAAAAGTATAATTAAACTGATTCATTCATAAAATAATTTGATTTAGTGTCTTTTGATATTATCTATTCTCTATTTTATATTGCGGTATACGCATATACTTGTACTTTTTAAAATGTTATGACATTATGTTTGATAACATCAATTAATTTAACGTTTATTAAATATATTTTAGATTTGATAATTATATACCTGTTTAACATAATTTAGATATGGCTATTCAACATATGTAAAGCAAATAAATGCATAATGAACATCCACATTTAATAAACGTATGTTATGATTACAAGTAAACATAATATCGTGGAGGCTTCAACATTATTAAACTGATTTTGCACACTGGATACCTATATATCATAGACAATTGCAAAAAATATTAATATTTATCTATACATAAAAATATTTTTAAAAATTAATAATACAAATTTAAAAAAAATATTAGTATTAATCTTAGACATGTTTTACTGGAGATGTTTTGTACCGGTCACAGTTAGAGAGGCAGTTTTCACCATATACGTTTTATCTTATAGAAAATATTAAAAATATAGAAAAAAAAATAAACAAAATTATCAATTTTCGCAACTTCAGTATTTGCAATTGTGCCAAACATAGCACACCATATAAATAAAATACAATAATTATATTATTATTATTTTTATAATTTTCTATTGATGATGAAAACAATTATTTGTTTGATTTAAACATAAAAAAAATTACACTTAATACATTTAATAAACAATTTTTAAGTACATTTTTCATTTTTGCATTGTACTCTTTTTACTCTTTTTTTGTCTCCAGCTTTAGGTAAATGTTTTACGTGCACGTAACTAACATCTTTGGATGGTGTGCATGTGTTTGGACTCCTGTAATGGTGTAATTAATAAATTATTAAGTTGTCATATCAACATATATTTTTTTTAAATTCAATTTACCTCGTTTTTTATAGACATTATGATTTCGTCAACTTTTCATTTTCTTCCACTCGTTGGGGTACTCAATGTTCCTGTCTGACAGAACGACAGCGACTTTTTGTCTCAATTTTGCTAATAGAATAACTTTTTTTTCTTTTGATCTTTTATACAGTAACCACGCATTTACCAATGAAATATCCAAATGGTTTAAAATATTTAATTTTACTTCTCATAGCTATTTTATATCGACCAATTATAGAATCTAGGAGGTCAAAACTACACATGTGTTTGTTATATATTTGAATCACTTTTGGGCACTTTGCTGGGACACGTTTTTAAATTTTTTTATCAAATCTTTGAACTTCAGATGTTGGTTATTTACCAACAAAGACACCGTTTTATTGTCTTTCCACTGAACTTCAGTTACTGGTATAAAACCAGTATATAACTTGTATTAAACATTCACTTGAAAATCCTCTTGGTTTTTTTTTTCATTTGGAAGAAGACCTGGTGTTCTATTCTTATCATTATATGTTCCCAATCAATACATATTTTTTTTTAGCCAGTTCAACCATTACTGAAAGAGTTGTATAATAATTATAATATAATTTATAATTAAAATATAATATAATTATATATTTTCTGGTATACATCTAGATAATCTCATAACGACATTTGCACAAGTTCCAAGATTGGGTTCAGACAGCAGTCTTTGGTCAGTTATTTTCTTAACCTGAATATATTTCGAAATTATACGAAAATCCAGAGACACCGTATAAAACGAATAATTTATATCCCCATTTATGGAATTTCAATTTCAAATAACTTCAAGCTTTAGTTGGGAAATTTGTTCATCAACAGAAAGATTTTCTTCCAACGGTATACTCTTAAATTTCTCTTATAAACTAGTAATGAGAGGTTCGATTTTATACAAACGATCGTGATTAGAATGATCAGCGGGCAACATTTAATGACAATTAAAAAGTAAATGTTTCTTAATCTCTTCGAATTTATTTACACTCATTGTATTCTGAATTAAATTATTTCCTATTATTTCATTCCAATAGCTTCTTGATTTAGTAAACTATAAAATAATACGAAACTATATAAAAATCATTATCATAAAAATTTAGCAGTGGCGTGTATTCATAGAGTGTTTCCCCTCCCACTACAGAGAATGCTTGAAGAACACAAATTTTAAAAATGTCAATAATATAACTGTAGTTGGTTTATTTTGTAAATAATATGAAGGGGAAAATATTTAATATATGTTAACATTTAATTGAATTATTTGTTTGATTTCATTAATTTGATGATTATCCAATTTTACTTGTGTATTATGTTATTCGTGACGAATGACGACGACACGGTGTATGATCTTGTATTCGTAGAGGTTAAAAGTTTATAATAATAATAGAATTTATGTACTTACGAGTTACGGTATTATTGTGTCATTGAGTGAAATGAGAAGCCAATAAAGAAAAAATCAGAGAAATTGGAATCTTATTTTAAAATTAAATTAAGTCAAGTTCAATATTACTATGAATTATGTTTAAATTATTTGTTACCATTATACGCATTGACTAAATCGGTATAATTAAATTGTATAATTTATGAGCTACAAAAAATTATTACAACACCAATACTTATTTTGTTGTATTTTAAACGTAGATAATAGTTTTGAAAATTTTTAATTTATTATAATGATTTTATTTTATATATACAAAAATATAATATAATAATATTAATTGCGATTGTTTATAATATTCGAATTTTTAAATAATTAGTTAATATAAAAACAGATTAAAATTGAGTTTAAGCATTTTATACTGATTTATCAAATTATTTCATTATTACGACTGGTGGCGTACCAAGAGCATGGCGTACTGTTCCTACGTCAGGGGCGCAAAATTGTGCTTCAAAAGTGGTATTTTTATTCTACTTTCAAAACGACATTTTGAAATGTGTATGATTTTGTTCTATTGTACACGCTACATGCGGATTTAATGATGAAATTATGAAAATAGCACAAGGGAAATTCCAAATTGTTTCATTAATAGTTGTTATCAAAATGTGTAACGCATTTTTTCAAGCAAGTTTAATTGACCGTTAAATTTGTATTTCGTCGTAAGTAACGGTATGTAAGCGTACGTACAAATATATCGAGCTTATCGTTAAAAAAATTACTTAAGAACAACGGTTGGACGACAAGAGAGATTAACAAGCATAACAATTTTAAACATGGAACATGAATTCGCTGGAAAAATGTCATATGAAGAAAATGATCGATGAGTTTCGCTAGCCTTACAGCGAGTAAACCAAATTTTTAAAGTTTGAAATTTACACTGTAAGGTAACTAATAAATATAAATTGTATTCTTAAAAAAAATTAGTAAAATTAGAGGTTGAAAAAAATACAAAATATAACCAATACCGTTGAGCAGCGGTTCCCAACACATTTTTTACGCGTGCCTCCATAAAATTAGGCAAAATGTCTCACGCTTCCCGTGAATAATGGAAAGTTAAATAGGTCAAAAATGATCGTTTTAGCGTATTAAATGCATCACCGGAAATTCGAAAGAATCGTTGTAGTAACTGCTACGCACGTTTTTTTTCCACGTTGTGTTTGAACCGATATTTAGATTTGCGGAAAACCAATGCGAAGCTTTGTTTCTAATTTCTGGATTATACGTCTGTTATGTGGTTCCGAAATCCTAAGAGTCTTCTAAATGATCTAAAAATGGATGTATACAAATTTTTACTCCGCGCATCCTCCTTTAAATGTTCGTGCCTCGCAGTTTTTTTAAAAAAAAGTATCAATAAAAAAAAACAATGTGTATTGAATTTTAGAGTTTCATTGAATTTTCCTCAGTCTGAGATCGCAGCAACGCGCGACGTGTCAGCAAGTTTAATGTCTATTCCGCGGTTGGTTATCAAATTATAAATCAATATCCAATGAACGATAAGATTATAAATTCAAAAAATACCAGGATTTTATTTTTAATAATTACAAAAATGAAATTACATATTATTTAAACATATACCCTTCGAAATACTCTCCTCCGGACGATTGGAACCGTTCCAAAGTTAAAGCTATGCGTTCTGTTGCCGCTTTAATTTCCTCCAAATCTTGAAATCGTTGTCCTTTAAGCGCAGATTTTAGTCTTGGAAATAGACAAAAATCACATGGTGCCTGATCAAGAGAATTAGGGAGAGTCCGCGGGACCACAGCGATTTTTTTATCAGCCAAAAATTCACGAACCGACAGCGCTAAATGTGCCGGCGCATTGTCGCGGGGAACAATCGCGGAACGAATTTGGCAGCGCGACCTTTCTCATCTGTACATTTTCCTGTAAAATTCCAACGGTTATTTGGCGGCCATTTCGCATTTTTTTTTTTCTCGCAAATTGTCGCCACACCATCGTTTCTGGATGACGTCGACGGTCTTCCAGAACGTCGATCGTTTTCAGTTGACCGCCGACTGTCCTAGAAACGTTTAAAACACTCGAAAGTCACGGAATCACTTAAAGAATCATCCCCAAAAGCGGTTTTAATCATTTCCGTTGCATCATGTTTACCAAGTTTCAAGCAAAAGTTGACACACACGCGTTGTTCGTCAATTTCGGACATGTCGAAAACGGCGAACGAAACAAACTGACTGGATTTAACCACGTGTAATATTAAACTGAGATAAGATAGCGACTTTGGGTTTCATTTAAAATATTCACCAATTCACGGGGAATACATCTATTTACAATTTGAAACGTTATCGTGTGTAGATTAGCCGTAATTTGTCCGGGTACTCTTTGAACAGACCTCGTCAATAACGGCCAAATTATATTGTTCCTGGCATTTTCATAGATTGTTTGTATAGTATAGTATCCCGCGACTAAATAAACTAAATGTATTTGATTACGTATAGGATTACCGACTACCCAGTACCGTCATATCGATATGAGACGACAAATAACGAGCCGCGTGTGGCGTCCGCTTATATACGTTATTATTACTTGCCCGGGTAATTTTTTTTTTTTTTTTTTGTTTCCTCTCTCTCTCTCTCTCTCTCTCACGTTATCCTACGCACTCCCTTGCCCGGGCGACGGCGGCGCGACGGTGCGGTAGCCGCTAGGTAGGCACCGCGTCGAATTTTTAGGGCATCAGTCCGGCGCACTCGTGTCCAAAAACCAGACTTGCGCCCTTCCGACGGGCCGCAGCGGCTCATTCGGCACAACGCACCTCCGCGTCGTAGCTGCGTTCGATATTCTCCTTTATGTTATTTGTGTAGGTAATAAATCCGCGTGCGCCGCAAAACGGGTGTATAATTTTTTTTTTTTTTTCTTATTTGCAAATAAAACATTTTAAAACAAACGTAATACCGTTATAATACAATATTGTTACGATAATCTCAATCGGAATACCGAACGGAGAACAACGCGAGAAACACTCGCACGCACACACAGGAGACATATATATATATATATATATATATACGAGCATATTATTATGGAATCGATAAAGGGTGAGCGAATTTTCGTCGCGCTGGTTTACTGCCACCGCTGTAAATATATAATAAACTTGCGTGTATATATAATTTAATAATCTATTGTTGTAATATAATTTAGTAATAGTGGCGTAGCCAATATTATGCAATTTCGGGGGGGGAGGTGGGGTGAGGCGTTAAGTATAAATAAAACTATACGTAGATTTAATTGAATCAATTGAATACACATAATAATAAAATGTTAAATGTAGTGTAGTAAGTTAAAAACGTATAACGAAAAAAAAAAAAAATAAAAAATGATTAAAGGTGTTAAACAATCCCGGCTACGCCACTGATATAGCACCTAGATATTATATAATACAGTAAATATATAATAATTAATGAACTAAATGAATATTTGTAGCTAATGCGTATTTTTTTTTTGTAGGAATTCAGTGACGTGTCCAGGAATTCCCTATGGGAAGGGATGTACCCTGAATATTAATCGTGAATAAATTTTCGTGAATCTTCTTCCCTCCTAAGCCGACAGTGTGAACTTTAAAACGTGATGCAAAAATACCAATTTTTATTTAACATATCAAAATTTTGCTTATAACTTGGACGAAATCCAAATATACATTTCCAGATTAACAATCATTTTTTTATTTTTTTTGTAAATTTTTAATACGTGACAAGTGATATTATCATACGTAGGTACATACAAAATTTTTATGATTTATCTTTACCTAAATGGTATCACACTGGCGTGCACACTACACAGTGTGTGGTGTGTGGGGGGAGGGGTTGAGGTCGTTAGATTTATCAAGAAAAATCTTGATTTATCGAATAAAAAATGTTTGGCACTTATCGGATTCGATGTTTTTTAAATTCCCGTTGCCGGACTAAGTACCACCTATAATATAATATCGAAGCAGACTGCTCTATTTAGACGATTCTATGATTTTTATTCATGATTATTATTCAGGTACTACAGCTAACCCACCATAGGCGCAACTAAGGGGGGTGGTGCTATGGGAAATTTAGAAAAACCCCTCCCAAAAAAAAAAATAAAATAAATACTGGTCACTTATCATATTTTACATTCAAAAAAATTATTTCTGCATTTATGTTTCGAAATATTTTATGATTTTAGATTTGTAGAAAATAATGGTTTCCAGGTGTGATTGATAGTTAATAATAACGACCACAATAAATATTATCAATGGCATTATGCTTTGGGTTATTATTATTGGGGGTAAGTAAATATTAGGAATCCCCCTCCCTGCCCACCGGGTACATGGACTATTAACAATTTTAGCACCCTCCCCCTCGAAATTTAAGGCCAGTTGCGCCTGTGTAGCCTACCCCATCCCCGGGTTGAAAACTACCCGGCGCAATACCACTGTGCATGTTATCAAATTTTTATGTGCTTATATTTACTAATATAGTCGGTGCTCGAATTAGGGAAAGGGGACACGGATTAGTACCTCTTCTTACTTTTGTTCCTCCCCCCCCCCATATAACTTTTCCCCAATTCGAGCATTGCACACATATATGTATACAATAAAACCTCTCTATAACGGAAAATGTCAATAGTCCCGGTTAGTTCAAATAGTTGTGAAATTGACCTCTCCAAGGCGGAACCTCTACTAAACGGAAACGGAAACATTTTCGTAATTTAATTTGTATTTACTAATTAAATAATAATAAATAAATACTCTCTACGATGGAAAATAAAACTGTTTAAAGTTGAATATTATACGTAATATATTGGAAATAACGTAATCTGAACTTTATTGTTAGATCATATTCAGACGAATTCCGACAATTTTCGGCCACAATTTCAAATTCAATGCTATTAAAATTAACGGCAAAAGCACGAGAATGTGCTCAACGTGTTGCCCCTTAGTCACAAAAAACAGTGTAGTATTCCAAATTATTTTTCTTAATTGTAAAAAAGTTAATATGTAATAGGGATTTTTTTTTTTTATTTCTTTCTATTCTTAGATTTGATCTTTTAGTACTATACACAAAACGTCAAAACACGTTTGAATATAAATTCATACATTAAGTAATATTTGCACACCTAAAATATCATATTATTATTTTGTTTAATGCGCATATAGTTTTTGGAAATTTGAATTTTTAATTTATTTTTTCACCCTCTCTATAGCGTTGGTTCCAAGCGATTCCGTTATAAAGAGGTTTCACTGTGTACAGTCGATATTATATTATATCAACGATACGAAATACACAATTTACAAATTATTCTGTTGATGTGCACGTACACAGATAATGGCGGAGAACGTCGGCGGTAAACGCTAAATCCAACACGGTCGTCGTTTTAGGCGCGCATCGAGAGCTCTGCAAAGACGAACGCGTCCGAGGCGTTTTATTATAGAATGACGGCCCAAGTAGCTCTGCCCGGGAGGAGAATCGACCAGCCAGTGGGAATCGATTTGGTCGTATCGTACTATACGGTAATGGCGATCGCAATAATTGTGTTAATTTACTATTGCATTGTATTAATTAGGCGGAAATTTACCGTCATTTTAGATGGGGGCTGATAATATTAAATAATAGTTATTTTTTTTTTTTTTTTTACTGACTCCGCCGCCATCTCTACGCTCGCTAAAATCATCTTACCGCGCAATAAGTACCTATGATTTATTTTAGACATCCTATACGTACACGAATTACGTTTAATATTTTAGTGTATTTAACAGTGGCCAATTTCTACGTTTTGTATGTTTGTACGGTTTTTTTTTTTTTTTGTGTAAGCGAAAACCGCGAATAAAATAATGCCGGACTAATAACACGACTCGAAAACAATATAAATACAAATTTACATTCTACACTCCCCCCCCCCCCCCGAAGGAAAACTTAAAATATAAATTAATTAACAAACATATACCTATGTTTTATAAAATATATTTTTTTCTTCTTTATTTTATATATACAATCTGTGGCCCTCGGGCACAATAAGCATATTTGATAAAGGTATACAGCGTGAATAATTTGATGGAAGATAACCGCCCCAGTGATGATGGGCTTCCTATTTTGTTATATACATTTTATTAACTTTTTTTTTTTTTTCTAACTATTCATTTAGAAAATCCTAACCTAACCTTTCGTCGAAAAATTCGTCATTTTTTTTTCACCGCCGAATACAATCATATAAACGTATATTATATATATATATATATATATTTTATATTTAATTACGTCCAAAACCAAAATGGATCGGCCGTGCCGAACGAAAACGCGTACAAATGGGTTTAAAAATTATTTTCGTATTTTACAGACCTCATCACCTCACGTCGTTTTGTTCTTTGTTTCTTTTTTTTTTATTTTTTATTTGTCACGTTAAATATCAAGGTCTACTTTTGTATTCATCATATATCATATATATATATGCATCAGTATGCGGATTATACTGCAGCAAGTTCAACTACCCTCTACCCCCCCCACAGTATATATCAGGGATAATTTTTAAAAATAAATCACCTGACCTACAAATTGAATAGTTATTTCAAAGTTTCCCGTGAGATTTAAAAATATAATAGATTAGTATATATACGAGCGCATAAACAGTACTAAAGTACGATATTTATGAACAATTTACATTTTTTCAACACCCCACGAAATGTATTCCTGCGTTCGCCCTCCCCTCCCATCTTACGGTATAAAAGATAACCAATAACCATTATCGAGTATTTGATATTGTAACATATATCTTAAATATCTTCAATTTTTATGATTAACAATAATATCAAATAGAATATAATCAATATGATTACACATTTTATAAAAAAAAAAAAAAAAAACCAGTAAGCATTATTTAGTATATATATATATATATATATCTAATATATTTCTGGCTTAAATACGGCCGAGTGGAATTGAACCCCCATCCTAGTTTTAATAGTAATTAAAAATTACTATTTTACAGAAATGTATACGATCTTATTGATCTCGATGTCCATGGTTATAACCATAATATAAGCGGAGTCAATCTATCATATTTTTAACCTTCAGCCACATTGCCCTAATATATCTATCATTGCCTCATTTACTCCACATGTCCAAATATCGTCCATAATAACCCGTGGGGGTTGATTTCCCTAGTACTTTAGCAATAAATTGTCAACTATAAGCTTAAGCATATAAAATTACACGCTCCGTCTTATTAACGTAATGTATGTTAAATTTGAATAATTAACATTTTATTATCATTTTATAGGTTATGACTGTTGCACTTGTCAGTGGATTCGGCCTTCTGGGTTTTCTAGCTTATTGGATTAGAAAAGCTTGCTCGTAAGTACACCCGCACAATTTCACGTGCTCGGGTTAAACGGTATTCAAAAATTTAACCTAATAAATTATAACTTTACATTAGATAATTCGATATTCAATAAAATATATACTATAGGTACTTAAAACTTATTGGCGGGATGGGCTATATCATTTTGTCCGAATCACGGGTGCACGAGCCGGTTTATTTACCGCTATTTTTTTTTCCGTTTTCCGGACAGTGCTCGACTGTTTAAAATGTTAACGATTGTTTTTTTTTTTTTTTTTTGTTAGATACCCACCAAAAAAGTAATACGATAATTTTTTGAAAAATTATCTCCTCGAGATAAAAATCCGTGAAAACGACTTTTTGTTTTCCCCGATAAAACGGAAACGCTCATTATTATACAAATACTTTCGATAGATTAATACGATTAAAATAGCTTATTGATTGTTACTGATTAATAGCCGAATAGGTTCTTAATATTATACAGAGTGCGGCAAAACTCCATCCCCGCAGTTTTAGCTGCGTTTTTAACCTCACCGTCAAAACTAACGAGAGTGTTTCCCCCCACACCCCGTATGTAGTAAAAATTACAATTTAAATAGCAATTTCTTCTTATATAAATACTCGGCATTATCAGTAGGTACAAGTTAAATTTATAATATGTACCTATACGTCTTTGAAAACCGTACACGGGTACAAACGATAATTTATTTAAAAATAACATTAGTTACGGTCGTCTTCGTGAATTACATAATATTATTATAATTATGAAATATCTATATTTTAGAATAAATTTAGACGTTTCATATTCATCAGTCAGTTTGGTCACAAGCCGTCGTCGTCGTTACTGTCCGATTTTTAAAATACAAATTAAAATAATTTTCGCGTACAAAGTTTTTTTTTTTTTGTTTTTTCACAAAAATGCGTTGTAAAAAAAAGAAAAAAAAAAGCTCATCTAGCTGAATTTAATAATCACCGAATAAAAAAAGAAATAATGATAATTTATGCGGTATTCATAATATATCGTTATATGACACGACTGTGCGGTGCATGAATATAATAATTATTTATGACCAAAAGTGACAGCACACGAAATATCGCGATACCCTACCTCCTATCATGACATATTAGACGCCGTGCCCAGCCCACAACCATGACATAGAGGAGTCGATGTGTGGTCCAAAGTCACGGTTAGCGTGAAACTCGGTAAACTCACGCGATAGGTAGGTGGGTATAGGCTATATTTGGGCTCTATTGTGTCCGTATATAGCGAGGATAATGACCGCGGTCAATTCCCACAATACTCATTCGTTTATAGCGCAGTATTAAAGTATTCAAAATAATTATTATAATAATGATAATAATAATAATAATACTGTCGTCGGTAATAATAATAAAAACCGCGCACACTACGCACGCAATATTTAATTATTGCCCGCGTAGTGTGCGCGCAACGTAAAATGTCGTGGTTGGTGAACGGCAGCTATACGCGCACGGTTTTATCGGTTTTTCCCATTTCGCCGTCCCGGTCGCAAAACAATGACGGCGGTATTAATCACAATAATATGTCGTCGTCGTCGTCGGACGCGGAACCCAGACGACCGGTGCACATAGTCAACGGCCGAGTCCCGTCGAGACGGCCGGACCACAGCGCTAGGTCCAGGACCGTGTGCCCGTTTAGGTTTCGGCTCGCTTGGTGGTCTAGGCCCGATCCGCCCAGCCATTTCGGACAGTTGTGCGAAAATTGTAAATCGAGCTTTGGAACAAAGTTAGGAAAACCGGCATTCCTCGGTGGAAAATAGCACCGTCGAAACCTTCCACTATTTCATTAAAATATAATACAATATTGTTATAATTATTATTATTTTTGACTTGTGGTTTCCGCGTAGAAATGGTAGTCGATATCAGTACACAGCATTGGAGCCCGATTCCATGGGTCAAGAGCGCATGGAACTGGAACGTAAAGCTCGACAACATGCTCAAAACGCGTGCCAGCATTACTTGAGGTTCTGTCCGCGTTATGCACTTTTACAACATCTCAACGACATTGGATCGAGGTAACACAAATACATTTTATTAATATTATTTTTACTATTATTATTATATACATAATGTATATGATAAAATTTACCCAACTACAATATTGAATATTATTGCGTTTAGAGTGGACAAACATTGGTTTGTAGTACGCGACGGTTCTGTCAAAACAGAACGTCTATTAACGCTTGTGCCTAAAAATCCTAAAAGTGTTCTCGAGTGTACACCGGATACCAGACGTACTATATTAGACCTATTCTTAACATTACAACACCCATATATATATCCAGTGTTGGACGTCGAGTTTGTAGAAGGTGCAACTGATCCAGAAACAACATTTATTACATTGGTGTTACCTTTTAATAGTAAAGGAAGTCTTAAAGACCTAATCTATAAGGTATTATTAAACTGTCATAATTAATTATGAATACAAGTTATAATTCAATTATATTAATATTATTTTTAGAGTTGTTGGCATGATGATTGGAGTGATAAATATGGGCAACGTAGTGAAGGTTTACCATTGTCACAAATTCAAAGACTTGGCCGTCAGATCCTAGAAGCACTTTTATTTCTCAAAGAAAAACAATTTCCGCATGATTGCAATTTACATTCTGGCAATGTTATACTCCAGAATGGAGTGGCCAGGTATTTATAAAGAAAAAATAATATATACAAAATTAAGTAAAATTAAAACAACATATATTTTAAAGAATCACAGGCCTAGAGAATTCCTTACTTGGCTTTACATCTAGAATTCAGCCTATTATTATGAGTGGTAATTTTGAACTAGACGATTTCTCAGCAATTGACGTTATTTGTTTTGGTATATAATTTTCTCTTGATATAATTTAATTAGATATCTGAAACACAGTAAAATTTTTTTTAGGTCACGTTTTATTTGAAATGGCAGCTGGATATGAATTGCTTACTCCAGAACCTAGCGAAATAAATTTACTCGATATTGCTCACTATCCACAAGTAAATAAATTGTATTTTATATATTTTTGTATTTAATGAAAACCAAATTATAAATTTATTGAAATTTTTATAAATATTTAGAATTTTATTGATTACTGCAAATTATTTGGTATTAATACCTATATTATGTTAACGTTACACTGTTTAATAGGTTGTTGAAATTATGGACTATGTGTTTAAAAATACTAGTCGAGTGCCTACAATTGAACAGCTAGTAATGACTGAATTTTTCAGAAATATTGATCTCAGAGAAATGCGCGCAACATCTTGGCCTGTAAGTTTTTTTTTTTTTTTTTTATATGAATAGTATAAAATATTTGAATTTAAATATAATTCTAAAATATTATATTCTATGCATTTGTGTACAAAAGTTATTACAGGCTAAAATGACTGCTTCTTCGTCACAACTACTGGAAACTGTGAGAAACAGAAATTGTAGCAAGAGTAGCTCGTAAATATCTATATTCAGAAATAATATTGATCTATTTTCTTATTTCCTAATAAATACTTGAAATTTAATACAACTTGTAGGATTCCAGACAATCATGATGTAACAGAAACAAACACCAAGGAAAATTTACAAATCAGAAAACTACCAATGTAAATAAAATATTATTTAAAAATAATTGAAACTAATTTATATCTTAAACTATTCAAACCAACCATGCATTTTTGAGAAATTTGATCAGTTCGAAAAATACAAAAGTATTAAAATATTTTTAATATTTCATAATACCTACAACTAATACACATTTTATTTGTTTATCCAATTTTCAAAATTCCAAATAGTTTCAAATGAAGTTTAATAACAATATTTAAGTTTGAAACATCCTGTATAAAATATAAATTTAATTTACAGGAGAAGTAAAAGTTGTGATGATGAAAAATATTCGCATGCAACAGAAAGAAAATCAACCTTTGTGGGTGACAAAGAATGCACAATAGTAAACAAATTATAATTCAAGTTTCTTCTGATAAGTCCATTAATGACATTTTTGTTTTAGGAACACCGTGGTTTATCATTGTACCACCGCCAACAATCACTAGACTTCCAGTTTTTGGGTTAATAATAGTCTGTTAGTTTGTCTATTAATTCTAGACTGACACTTATGTTATATATCAAGCAATATATTTTTTATTATTTAAAAACATTATTAGGCAATCATATCAAATGCTAATCATGAATTTAATGCTTACCAGTCATCATCAGAAGAATCAAATTCAGCTTGTGGATCCTTAGACCATGATCCATCAGAATTTTTTATCCAGCCAATTCTGTGAACATCAAAATAGCATTTAAAAACTATGTCTATATTATGTTTCTTATTATTTATTAATGTTATCTATTAAAAAAAAAAAAAATGTTTCTTCAGAAATATATATAAATAAGATTTGTATACTGACTCGATTACTTTATTGCTAGAAGGTTGTACAGTAACAGGGGCAACTTGAGATGTTAATAAATCTGATGTAGACACAGATTGTTGATAAGAATGTCTTTTGGAACGATTTATAACTCCTTGTAATGAAGGTTTTTTCTTCATTGATGATATATAACGTGACACAATAGTAGATTCTTTACACTCCCCTGCACCTTACATGATTAAATAAAATTAATTTAAATATACACTTCATTATTTCCTTTATATAGAAAAAATAATTGTATATTACTATTTTTGGTAATTTCTAATTTTCTTTTACGTTCAGTATAGCTAAATTTTGTTTTTGCATCACCAAACGATTGAGTATATTCTTTTTGTTGTTTTTTAATCTTCATTAGCTCCAATTCTTCTTTCCTTTTTAAATATTTACTGAGTTCTAAAAAAATAATGTCATCAAAACCTATTATATTGTACAACTTAGGCTGTCCTCCCACTAAGGCAATGTGACACAACACAATTTTAAATAAATATTGCTTACTAATCGTTTTTTTTTATAAACACAGATTATTATATTGGGGAATTCCCATTGACGTGACACAAAAGCAACTAATTATGAGCAATTGGAGTTGTCAATCGCTTGATAAAAGTTGTCATTGTCTCGTTGTCCACATATATTATATTTTTGTTTAATGTTTATATAGTATATAATAATAATTAAGGCAAAAACCAAAGAAGAGTCTATCTTAACTATAAACCTAGTTGAAGCTATTGAGATTTGACATTATTTGCATTAACTTAATAGCGACAATAAACATACAACAATTAACATTATTCTGTAGGTATGGATGTACCCAATATCTCCTTTTCTTATTTTTACGGTTTTGATAATACCAATATTATACATCTGAATCTTCAAAAGACATCATGTTTGCAACTGGACCATTTTAGTTGCCAAACCTAATCGCCTACAGTGTGCAAAATTTAGGAAGTCATGTACAATATTTTACTAAGCAACAATTTTTTTTTTAATTGTGTCGATGTTGCATTATCCAAGTGAAAGGACTTCTTTACCCTTAATTAAAATACCACACTTCTTAACTCTCCAAAATTGACTTCTACCATCTATAAATAATTAATAAATAATAATTTTAAATATACCGCTTAAGTGTTTTTTTCCTTTTCTGTGTATTGAAAGTACATTAATAGTATTAAAAATTGGTCTTTGGATACAAATCATACAAGTTAACTTTCCATTAGACAACAATTTAGCCTCCCCTTCTGGTATTTGAATGCCAAGTAATTCTCTGACACTCTGTGAATATAACGCCACACAATGATAATTATTAACAAAAATTATAGTTGATAAAATATTAGTTACCTCAAGACTTTTGAGTAAATTACTGCCTGGACCACTATATACATGTTTAAATTCCATTATAAATATAATAATTAATATTAGTCTAATTTACTTATCATACAGTTGCATCAAGTAAGATGACAAACTACAATAGAGTTCCTAAAAAAAAATAATAACAAAGATTAGCTTCAATTTTGTATAGATTAGTAAATTTAATTTAATAAAAAAAATTAAAAAAACATACGGTGTGAGAATATAGTATTTTTGTTTTTGGATACAATGTTGACAATATTCTGAAAATCTTCAACTTTTTCTTCTAAATTGAATGGAATCTATAAAATTGTAATGTTATTATATTATGCTTAATTTTTTTATGGCTCATGACTTAGACTTAGATCTACAACTAAGTGACACAATGTCAATTTGACACCCTTAAGTTCAATCACATAGACTGACAGTGCACATAAACAATGTGGATATTCCGCTTCCTGTTTGACAGAACCTTTAGGTTATTAACTTGTCTAGAGTATTGCACTAATATTACATTCTTGATTTTTAATCAACTATGGTAATTTGAATAAAAATAAATTTGATGTTGATAAGCTTGTAGTGAATGGGTAATATAACTAAATGCTACACACTAACAGTGAGAACATAAATATTTTTCTTTCATCGGATTTCATACCAATGCAGTATAATGATTTGAATTTGAATAGTCTGCATGTTACATTTTATAAACACTTAATTTTCAATTGTCTCTTAAATTATAAAAGATATAAAGCTCATTAGAACAAGCTTGCCAAAAAGATACAAAATACAAATTAAAAATAAATTATTTCATTGTGCTTTACAATTAAAAAAAGGAAGTAAAATAGTCAATTTTAACTAATTTCATTTTTAGTCACTTAGATCTCTGAAATTAATGAACAAATTTTGTTATTTAGGGTCATATTAGAACTACATTAGCATGTAGTAGAAATGCAGTGAACGGTCTCAGAATTTAATTTCATATAGTTTATGCATTACAGAGTTGTGAATCATACAAACAAATATTTTTCCTCTAAATTGTCATACTTTTTTAATTAATTGCTTAATATTGTAATCACTTTATCATAGTGATCAGGAGTAATCTATTTTTTTTTTTTATAAATATATAAAAAAAAAAAGTAAAATATGTTTATATAGTTTGTTGTATGGTGTAATTTTACTACCTAGTATCAGTACCTATTTTACAGCACTGATTCTAATTTATCTTTTATAAAATAAAAGAGTACATTTAAATTGTCTTGTACTCATTTAATTAACAAAGACATATCAGTAATATATTGTAACGATTTACTTTTGTATTGAAGGAAAAATATTTTATATAATTCACCAAAAATTAAAAATTAAAAAAGAATACATGTTTTTTTTTACTATACTAAAATGATTTACCTTATCAAAACAGCTATCATCTGTGTTTTCAATAGTTTTTAAATTATTACGTAGATTTTGTATGTCATCTAACATAATTTTTACACTTAGGTCAATGTTATTTTCTTTGTAGGTTACATCTGTCTAAAAATAAAAATAATAAATAAACTACATATAATACTAATTTAGTACTTAAGAATATACATATTAAATTATTTATCTTTTCTAGACAACTCTGATTTATATAGTTCTGTAGATATCTTACTTGATTTCTAAACTTTAAATCTGCTACATTGAGAGTTATCTGTTTTAGCTTGCGTGATGCCTTACGATAATGTTGTAATGAAGAAATTAAATTTTCTTCAAACTGTTCAGCTATACAAATAATATTAAAAAGTAATTAATAATTAGTTATAAACTAAAACCAATGTAAATATAAATGTTTTTGTATAAAAATATTTCCTTTATACATAATGTGTAGCTGTTATATTAAAAATCAGATGTTCGAGGCCTTTGGGTCTGAAAAAAATAAAGAATTAAGGGGATTGAGGTAGACCTGAATAGGCCAAAAAGTAGTAACGTTGTAATTTCCTTAATTAAGACATTTGATTCATTTTAAACCTAAGTTATTTGAGGTAAACGTATACATTTTGATTCTGTACCAGTAGGTTCCAACCTGGTGATGATCCGAGTTAGCAATAATTTACCAAAAGTTCAATCACCATCTTGGACAATCTACCATTGCTAATTATAATAGATTATTAAAAACACTCACTGATTTCGGCCATGAGAAAATCCGTATTAGTCCTAATTGTTTTGGTTTGTCAATAAATTGAAAATAGAATAGAATACCGTAAAGTAACGTTTGTTTTCGTTTATCCACTAAACAGTAAACAATAAAATAAGTACTAAAACGATGGTTATCTATCTTGGATAAGCCGATAATACCGTTGAATTTAGAATATAAATGATGGATCACTTAAATGTACCGAGAATAATAGTACTAAACCAAAGAGAATATAAATACTAATCTCGTATCCAGGATTTTGAAAAATGTCACCAATTTTTATCAGACGACGCGGAATAAACACAGATACTGATAAAAAATTATCTATTATATTTATTATCTATATCCATATTTGCGGCTAGTCAACACCAATCACTCCATTAATTTAATTTTCGTCACAGCCATCTTTTTAATTATTATTAGACAATTTACAATCTATATGCACAGTTAGCAAATAGGATAAAATAATTACAATTTACATAACATGAAAAAAAAAGTTGAGGAAGGAAGAGCCATCCAGTGATAGAAAACGTCTGTGACAGGAGTTTTAAAGATCACGACACCATTTTCTGTTTAATCGACATGTCGGATTATCAGCAAGTGTAGCAGGAGACTAGATGGCTTAAGTGGGAACGGAGTTGACGATGGAAGTTTGAATAGTGTTTTTTTGCTAACCGACACGTTTTCTTTTTTTGAGGTCGTTATGTAGGGAATATTAATTTTACGTAACGCAAGTAGTACAGTTAATCTGTAGATCTTAGATCAATTATTCTGTATTTATTTTCATTTTCCATTTGGATGACCAAATATCGATTTCATTTAGGCGTCCGTCTTTAATCGTTATTTTCATAATCTGTATATTATTTACCACTGGCAGAAATATATTTCAGCCAGTGGTAAATACTAATTTTAATGGATTTGATTTAAATATCTGCATGTACTATTCGAGTGGTATAATATAATAGTAATAAACGTTATTATTGCTTTCCAATCACAAACTAAAAAAAGATGTCTAAGATATCTTAGTCAGTGCTAGAAACCGTAGATAAATAAGTATAAACTCCTAGAAACTAGTTAGATCTATGGAAACTACAAATTAATGAGCTACATGGCATTTCTGTATGCGACTGGTATAATAATCACACCTAGGCCCATGATTAATTATAATTAGAATCAGTTGTACCTATTTGCTACAGCTAAATCATAGACTTATAAGTCTAAGCGCTAAATAGAAAGATATCTTAAATCTTCTAAGGTGGATATTATAATCTAATACTATATAAGGTATTTGTTAAAATTATTAACGTGTAAAGGCAATAAGCCATTGA
Source organism: Tuberolachnus salignus (assembly GCA_956483605.1). Lineage (NCBI taxonomy): Eukaryota > Metazoa > Arthropoda > Insecta > Hemiptera > Aphididae > Tuberolachnus > Tuberolachnus salignus. The sequence goes on from OY101437.1 coordinate 16,881,288, forward strand.
CAATTGTACTCACTACTCAATTATTTATTATCTCTTACTATGCATAATTTTGTTTGTTTATCAGATAACAAAATAACAGACCTTTGTTTCATAACATAACTAATTAGCATTTTTTATTTATACCATTTGGTTTCTATTAATTAAAAACATAAACAAATACAATTTTTGAAATTAACGTCTTAGAAATGCAAGTTTTAGTAAATTCAGAGTATGTGTTACAAAAACTTACAGGCAGTGTTTAATATGATACAAATAATTAAAATATTATTTATGACATACATGAAAAATAAGACTTTTTGGAATGAAATAAATTAAATATTTAATCAAATAATAAGACAAAATTAGTGAATAATAAAATAAATTTGTATTAATATAAAATTAATCTTTGAATGATTATATTAGAACTATGTAATAACATTCAATAATACAAGTCTGTAAGTAAAATATGAATACATTAATATTTTTACTTAATTAATAAACATCAAAAAATACTGATTACAAATAATATGATATGTGTATACAAATATTGATCTTAAACAAGTTATTCTGCCAAAGAGATTGTGATTCTTAAATAAATATCAAGCAGATAGCACATTTTAATTAATATCAAGCATAACTATAATAACAAATTATTAAAAACTGTATAACAAAAATTGCAAATTCGTTAGAATTGATGATTGTCATTTGTTAATATTTTAATCTATCAAGTTACAGTTATAAAAATATTATTAAAACTTGGAAGTTGTGAGAAAATTCAAGAAGATGTCGATTTTTTTGGTGTATTATCATAGGCTTTACGTAATCTACGTCTGAATTCGGATGGAAATTTTTCATAGCACTTCTTACAAGCTGGTTTTAAGTCACATTCGTAAAACTTTGTCTTTTGTGTCATTTTTTGATCGCAGAATGAACATGCAAAATGATGTACGCACCATGCTTTGTTTAAAGCAGTGAATACTGAAAAATAATAAAATATTTAGTTTATTAAAAAAATAAAATAAAATTGATATATCATTTATTCTTACCATCGCCAGCAATCACTTGATTACATACAAAGCATAAGTTACCAAATAACTGATGATAATGAGTCTCGCAATATGCTAAACCTTTTCTTTCATAATGTCTATGACCCAAAAATGGTTTTTCGCATTTTGCACAAACAAAATGTTCTACATGCCAATGTTTTCCAAGTGCAGTTACAACACGTTCTTCAATTGGTCGGCGACATGCTCCACAAATTGGAATACCCATTTTATCATGGCATCGTAAACAATACAACTCGTTCTAAAAATAATATCAAAATATATATATGAGGAAGTAAATTATATTTATTGTGTTAACGTTATATACACTAGTTATTAAGAACATAATATATTTCATACAATTTAAAATAATTTATAATACTTAGAATATTTAATATTAAAATAGTACAGTAACAAATTTCAAGAACTTTATTGGCAGTTTTGAATTACAAAACAATTAACAAGAAGTTATTAAATCATTTCTTCAAAAACATATTTACACATTCTACAGAATGACAACCAATTATTTTCAGGGGAAAAAACGTGTAATTTTTTTAGTTTTAATTATGGAGAATCTATTTTCAAATATTGATCCAACACCATATGATAAACAATATGTAGTAGTTTTGTTAAAAAATGAATAATTCAGAGTAGTTTTAGTATAATTGGAAATGTGCCAAAATGTTTTAATACTGAATCATATCAACTATTGGGTTTATAAAACCATATTTCTACTATTAGTTAAAAATTATTTGAAATTCAATTTGATTATAATGACCTTTTATAATTTACCACAATTAGAGTACCTACCGATTATGTATTTATTACTATATACTACACACATTTTTAAAACACATCCCAACCTTAATTATTGCATTTCCTAATGTTTTTGAATTTTACCATTTCATTAGCTGTATAACCGGATCTATGTTTTAGTTCACGAGCGTCTGAATTCAATTCAACTCCACAAGAAGTACAATTGAAATGATACCCGTGATAAACTTCGCCTCTAAACCGTAGTGGTTTATCATCAATGACGCCACTAAATTAAAATAATAAATGGATGTTTATTAATAAATATAAAATAAACTTTCTGATATCTACATACTGGCACTTGAAGCATATATGCCTGCCTGACAAAACTGCTTTATCTGCTGCATTACATTCATGGCATAGAGCTCTGTTTCGATTGCGAACAAATCCACGATCCGCAAGCTGCTTATTGCATACTGCACAACAAAAACAAGCAGGATGCCAGGACGCAGACATTGCTTTGATAACACGTCCAATAACGAATTCGCCACATTTACCACAGCACGGTGCAAATAACACTTGAAAATCGTGTTCGCAGTATTTACGACCTTCGAACTCGTAAAACAGACCATCGGGGAATGGTCGAAAGCATTGGGAACATCTATATGGAAAATTATGTAGGTAACAACAATGAATTTTCTCGACATCAATATTTAAACATTAAAAATTACTCACACAAAACATTGCGGATGCCACAGCTCACCCTGGGAATTGACGATTTTGTCGTGCGGATCGAAGCCGTCTCCACATCGGGAGCACGACATGTTGGTGAACGACATCGTTACGCTAAAACGGTATCAGTTAACTTAACTTTCAGACAAGCCGAAACAACAATCTGGGTGCACAACACAAGTCCTGGTTAACTTACCCGGGCATTGGAGTTACTCGTCAATAGATATTCTTGCTAGTAGCCTAGAAAATTAAGGACTAAATTATACAGACAGAAATCACTGATAGAAATTCGCCAACAGACAGGCCAGATGGGTGTGTGACCGTATCGGTCGTATGTTATTTTTTCCATACTCACATCTGTAGGCGTTTCAGGTACTCCCACACGCTGAATTTAGAATGTTTCGGAAACGACGGAACGGATGCTGGCCAGCCACAATTACAAAGTTTCACACTACAACAAACCAAAATACCAAATCACCAACACGACTGCACATTAGTACATTACTATTTATGGATAACATGTCAAGGTCGTCAGAGAAGTAAACTCCGCCCTCTGATACGTTATTTTTTCATATTATTATTCATAAGTTGGCGCTTCTGTGTCTCATCCCTTCCTCACCACGACAATTAATTGTCATTATCAATAAATTTGATAACTTCTAATGTTCGGTAACAAATTGTTTACTATCTGTTTTTTCTGTTAACGAATACCAAAAACAGACAACGGTTCCTGTTCGATACCATTATTTTTTTTTTTATGTTTTAAAGTTGTTCGGGTATTTTCGTATTTATTCATCATTGTGAGTAGACGTTGTTTTAAATTCTCAACACTTGAATTGCAGTCAGAATTTTAGTTATTAGATTTTATCATAACCACAGTTAATTAATAATTATCCTATCAAACAAAAATGGAACCAATGACACTAGGATCACCGACACACGATAGTCCACAAAAACCGACTTATCTTCCAGGTTTCTTGATGGGCGAACGTGTTCAATCTCCAATCAATAATGCTTCCATCAGTTCAATGTCTCCTCTACAAACTAATCGTAACCAAACAACAGACGTGCATACAACATTCCTAATGCGTAATTTTCATCAAGAGCTAAGCGAAAAACCGTATGTGTATTATGAATATTAAAAACAAAACTCATCATTATTTTAACCAATTTCAGATCATCTACCCCTATTTTAAATAAGGTCAATGAAGAACCAGTGAAAGCTCCAACTATTGATTTGTTTGATATGCTTAACACGACTGATTACAAAGAAAACCAGTATATTCCCACGTTTATTTTTTTAAATTTAATTGCTATTTTTACATATTTTTAATAACCATTGTTTTATAATTCAGGTTTAACAATAAAGAAAACAAACAATTTTATTCTGAAGAAAATGATATATTCGAAACACCTAAAACTATTCTAAAACATTGGATCACAGTTTTTGGATTTTCAATCAAAAATAAAGATGAAATATTATCAAAATTTATACACATGGCATCTTGGTGTGATATAAGACAAGCTGGCCCCAATTGGGCACACATATGTTATAGTGACTCTACTGATTATCATCGAGCACTTTTATTTAACGGCCATGTAACTAATAATGGAGCTATGATTGGAGTTATTCCTTGCAATGATAAGGTAATTGTTACTTATATTGTTGTAATGGATAAAAGTATTATTTCATTATATATTTCTGTCTTAGGCTATTTTAAATGAGAATACTACATCTTCCAATTCTTGTCTATCTCCAAGTGCTGAACATTTATCAAAATCTTTACGGTCACCAATTATCGGTCAACAATATTCTAGTCCAAATGATACAATATCAAGAAGAAATAATATAAGACAAATGTCTATAAAACCTATACCTATTCAAGGAAAAGATGTAAGTTATTTAATTGTTTCTTTATCTATAAGGTTATTAATAAAAATATGGGTTGATTTTATTTAGAATATGCCATCTGCTTCAACTTCAACTGGTATTGTAACAAAAACATTAGAGTATTTATTTGGATGGTAGGTAAGAAAATAAATATATATGTACGACTACATGTTTTAGTATAATTCTAAAATAATTGTTTATTTTCAAAAGTTAGCTAATAAAATTTGTCTTGGTGTAAGGTCAAACTGATGCAAGCCCTTTTATTATATTGTAATAAATATCCAAACCTTTGATAAATGTTTTCTCATTAATAAATTCATTGTGGTCATGTAATAAAGTTTTTGTAAAATTCATTGGTGAAAATCCTAAAGCTGGTATGTCCTCCTATAATTTAAAAACAAAATTATTTTAATATTTTAGTTTTATATGTTAAATATATATGTTTTACACTTAACGTTTCTAATAAATTTGCTATCTGTCCCTCCAGTAAATATACAGGTATTTAATTTCACATTCCTGAAACAATACTCCACTTAAATAAAACATAATAAATTGTTTAATATGTATATGTATATACATTTTATCACATTCCCTTTTGAACGCAACCCACCAAGGATTACTATTGTCTACTTTAGTTGGTTTAACGCGAATTGGATTTTCCTTAAACTGTACACTAACACCTGGGCCGGCATTTCTACACCATTCTAGTACAGTTTCCTCCATTTTTTCAACATTTACATCTATTGCTAATCGAATATCAAAAGCAACAGTCAACTCATTTGGTACAACATTTATTTGACAACCTCCTTTTATTATTGTTAGGTTAACAGTTGTAACGTCTCCGAGGCCAAGGTTACTATTTTTCAATCTATTTTTTTCAACTTCTCTCCAGTTCATAAATTTATTGATAATGTATTGTATTTTTTCTCCAGCAGTATTCTCGTGTAATAATGAACCATGTCCAGTCTGGCCACTACAAGTAATAACCAAACCTAAAAAATTAAAATTTAATAGATTGTCAATGATTAATATTAAACAAGTATATAACTTACTCCATCCAGTTCTTTCACAGTAAAATACATCAAATGCTTCATTTGGAGATGCTATTCCTTCATCCAAAGCAAACCCAACATTTAATGCAGCAAATTCTGGAGTTTTAACAAATTTAGCCATACCAAATTTACTTCCAATTTCTTCATCTAAATTTGTTACATTCACAGTAGATTATAACTTATAATAAACTTATTTACAATATTTACCTGGGGTAAAGCATATGTGAATAGTTCTTTTCAGTTTGATTTTCTCAGTAATATACTTTCTAATTGTTTCCAAATATTGAATACCAACACATTTCATATCTTGTGCTCCTCTAGCATAGATATTTCCGCTTTCATCTTTGTGAGCAGAAAATGGATCATATGTCCAACATTCCTAATATTTTACTTCATTGTATGAATTACTAATTTAAAAAAACTATTAATACAATTTACTAACAGGATATACTGGTACTACATCCATGTGAGATGTTAGGAGTAAAGTCTGTAGTTCTGGTTGTTTTCCTTCCCATGTAATAACAACAACTGGTTTTTCTGGTGTCATATAATAAGTGTTTAACGGAAGACCTAATCTTTGAGCTTGCCGTTCAAGAAACGATAAACATTCATCTATATTACATAGAAAATCTAATTAAATATTAATTTAATTTTTCAAAATCATATGTTTAGTTTTGTAAAATAAAAAACACTGCTCAGATATTAGAGTTATCTAGTATTTTATGAAAACAAGTATGGTGAATTTTATATTACCATCAAGACAAATGTTTACAAGCTGTTTTAATTTTATTAGAAGAAATTACATAAGATTATGATTATTGATTAATAATACATTAAAAATAAAAATTATACCATTTGATAATTAGGTATGTGATTGCTTTGTATGCATTTTAATAATATCCGTTCTAATAGATATTGAAAAATAAATATTTTAGAATATTATATTAAGTACTTATTAAAAATCAATCCTTTTTATATCAACAAAATATGTTCTACACACTAAGTGTGTGTAATTGTTACACCTATACCTGTAGAACGTAGGCTGTATTACACAACTATTTTACCTTATATATCAGCATTGGCATATATAAATGTATTATAGGAAAATTTGAATATATACGAACTGTAGTCAACATTTGGCTGAACCGATGGTATCCGAAGATATTCTCTAAAAACCGTCACTGATTCGTGTTCTAGCGTTAAAGACATGATACAATTTATTTATTCAATTTTAACTCCAATATTTGTTTGTATTCCGTTTATTTGTTATGTGCAAATGATTAAATTAAATATGATATTTAGTATATACTATATTTAGTTCTAAGGAGTAAATAACAATGAGAGTATAATAATAAGTACAATAACCATTCCATAATCTGTTAACCATATGATACTAGTAATACTAAACGAATTACTATCATTAATTATCAAAATTATACAATAAAAGATAATACACATATAGCTTCTTGATTACATCATATTATATTATATGTTGAGTTTTAATTTCTTTAAATTGACTGTGTGACCTGGTGTGTTGTGATGTCACACCCAAATTAAGTTGTCTTTGTCTTACATTTGTATATGTATTATGGTACAAAAATTATATAATTGCATGTTAAAGAATGTGTTGAAAATAATTTATCTATATAAATTTCCTGGACCACGACATTTTGAGTAGGCGTAAATATAATATATTTTCTTTTTTACTTATACCCCCGACAACTAATATGGGTGTGGTGGTAATGAAATTGACTTATAAATATAAGAATTTCCATTTCCTGCCTGTATAGTTATTAAGTGGGTTGTAGGTGTATATCTGAATAATATTCCTTGAGAAAAACCAATTTACTGATTTCTAAATTTAATACCTGTATTTTGTAGCCTATGTGTGTAATATTAACAAAAAAACATTTAATGAATGTGATTACTTGTTGTATTTGCATTTTTCTCTTAATACGTTTTGCATATGTATGTGTATAGAAATTTGTTTCTTAGAATCTAGAAACAAATTCGTACCATTTTTAGAGAATTGTGTTTCATTTTTTGATACATTTTGGAAAATTTAGTAAGTAAAACACGTGTATTTAATTTCGTATTCAATATTCCCTTATTTTATAAATCTAGTTCGTTGTGGTGTACCTAGGCCATAAATAATAAATGTAAAATATTGTGTTATGGACATTACAGTGTCACATAAAACTCGAACCTACAGAAAAAGATTAATCGTAATATTGATTTTATTTATCATGGGACAACCAATCGTTTCATTAGTTGGGTGATTGATAGTTTCTACATTAGAAGTATCAGTGGTGTATTTACAAACTTTTTTGGTGGGAGGGGATGTCATAATAATGAAATAATTGTATAAATAGAATAAAATACTTAAACTGAATTTTAATCTATGTTAATATTAACTTATTATTTAAGAATCACAAATTATATTATAAACTATAGTTTTATTAATTTTTTATTTGCTAATTCATCAATCACACTTCATCGCTCTGAATATTTAAATTTCGATAAATGGAAAACAAAAATAACATAATACACAAGTAAAATTGGATAATCATAGAAAAACATTCGATAGAATAAATAATAATAGTAATAATGGTGAACGGTCTCGAAAATAGTAGTAGTCCTTTTTTCGACTTGGATGGTCGAAAACACCCAATATTATCATACACTGGTTTTATCAGAACTTTGTAAATTAACGAAATCGAACAAATACCTCCATTAAAAGTTAAAATATTATATTTTCCATCGTTATAATTTATAAAATAAACCAACTACAATTATATTATTGACATGTGTAATACACCACTAAGAATAGTGCCGTGTTGTTTTCGGTTAAAATCTAAAACTGTATTTATCTATTTATTTTTTTTTCTTGTCGTTTAAGTCGATTTCGGTGCCCCAATGATAACCTACTGTGCACTTATCCAATCGAACACAAACGTCTACGCCTAGTAGATAATAATATGTAGTTGAATAAACTGGGTTCGGTCGATTATATACGATGATTCATTTGTTGTTCAGAGTTACGTGTTAACATATTCTATTTAATATTATGTTATACGTAGTTATCAATTAACAATGGGCGTTGAGTGCGGCGAGCGACCTATCCGTTTAACATTAGCCGTGTGCATATGGTCCAGTAATAATTGTATTCGTATTGTATGGGCCCTGATTTGATGAGCGAATGCCTTGGTGACTATACTCCGGCCCACGAGTGAACGCACCCCATACTCCATTCCAAAAGAGAAGACACCAGTTCTGCGCATTGCGAACGATAACCTTGTATAACCGAACCGGTAACTGGAGGGAGACGCGCGCCGCCTGGTGTCTTCTCTTTTGGAACGGAGTACAAGTGCCGACTAAAACGCGTCCCCCACCAATTTCTCCTCAGAACGATCACTGCCGACAGTCTGCTTGCGCGAAACGGGTGCGTTCTCCCGTGGGCCGGAATATAGTCACCCGGCCTCCATTTATGAGAGGGCCTCGTTTTTGATTCATTATTTTTTTTACAGTTTACAGACCAATGTCGTATTAGGACGTACCATTCGATTAACATAATAATTGTTTACAAGAAAGAAAACAAATATACCTATTAAATGTGATTAACTTAACGATAAAACGTATCGGTATTAGTGGTGGTAACAACGATTAAAGATAGGACTGTTCTTAATATAGACCCATTGTAACTATAATTTTATAGTATAGTTCAATGTATAAACCATAAATATTTATCGCCGATAAGATACGCTTATTCGATCCTGTACTCCATAATTAATATACTTGTTCAAAATATGTATGACCCATAATCATAGAATTAGACGAATAATATTATTATAAGATCTAAGCCCCAATCTACATTAATCCAAACGCCTGTGTGATCGTGTAATAACTACGGAAAATAAAAACAATCTTATGAAAACTGATCCTATACTGGAAATGCAATTTTAACTATATAGCTACTATAAAATATAATAGATTTACAAATCACGTGATTAAACATTTTAAACATAATAAATAATACATGTATAATTATTATTGAGCTGGTACTTAACAGACATTTTAGTCTATAGATAGCGGGTACTTATATTATTATTCACATAACTAATAGATTAATTAATATAATAATTAAGGTACTTATTAGCTAATAAAAATTGATGTTATAAAATCATTAAAAATGCGTAAATAAATACGTTGATGTGTAAGTGTATTTTATAACTCTGGATTACAGGCAACTAAAGTTATTCGAGTAGTACTTCATAGTTAGAACCGATGATAGGTTGGGGGCGTGTATGAGTAGTGTGACACCCCCTTCATACTGAATTTAATCATTTTAGTCTGCATAAACAAGTTGGGATAGTAAAGTCGACAATGTTAATCATGTCTGTGATAATATTTTGTAGTTTTTGATTTTTAAATTTTGTTTGGAAAATAACAATAAATGAAACTAAATCCACCCATGTTACATTTACTTAGATTGTATAGATTGTAAATAAAAAACAAAAAAAAATGTTCGGTCGTTATTGTTACAAAAATATAGTCTGAATTTTAATTCTATACATACACTCCTCCCCCCCCCCCATATAATACGAGTTCGCGCTGGCCCTCTTTGCATTAGGTTCTTATCATATTATATTTTAAACTTGAACGTATAATCGAGATCACTTAACAGGCCAGTCGTAGTCAAATTTATTGTGTAGCCTTACCAAGTATAAGGCAATCACCAAAGATGTAATTTTGTAATTGACCACTTGATAGTCACCGTTAGATATGAATAAAATCAAAATTTTTGTCTGGAAAGCTCCGTTGTGTTATAATTTAGTAAAATTATTTTATTTGTACAAACAATTGAACAAATACCATAAGTGCCATTTTTAAATAGTAAAATAATAATATCTGCAAACAACATATCGATTTAATATAAATAACCATGATTTTAAAATTAGTGATTTCACTAATGTAATCATATCTTTTAGAATGTGTAATATTGTTGATAACTGCATCAGTGGCGTAGCCCGGATTTCTCAAATGAGGGAATCAAAATAAAAATCTACAAAATTACACGTTAACGTTTATTACCTTACATTTACAAATATATTATACTTGCTTATTAAAATATAAATATAATACAACATATTAAAATACCATAACCATAAAATGATTATGATAAAAACATTCCCAATTGAGGGGACCATGACCCCTGTGCCCCCTCCTAAATAAATCACTATACTATATATTAATTTTATTGACAAATAATTATGATTTATTTTTTAATATCATATTAGTGCAAGTCCTTTAATTATATTGTAGTATATGTCTAATCCTTTAATAAATGTCTTCTCGTTAAGGAATTCATTATGGTCATGTGCTAAAGTAGTTGTATAGTTCATAGGTGAAAATCCTAAGGCTGGTATGTCCACCTATGTTAAAAACCAAAATTACGATATTTTAATAATAAAAACGTAATAGTATAATACATTAAGTTATCTGCAGTTTAATTATTGTATAGGTAAATACATTACATTTCTAATAAACCTGACATCTGTTGCTCCAGTAGCTACACAAGGATTCAATTTCATATTCCTGAAACAATAAGTCACACTAATAAAACATAATAAATGTTTTAATTTTAACATACATTTTATCACATTCCCTTTTGAACGCAACCCACCAAGGATTACTATTGTCTACTTTAGTTGGTTTAACGCGAATTGGATTTTCCTTAAACTGTACACTAACACCTGGGCCGGCATTTTTACACCATTCTAGTACAGTTTTCTCCATTTTTTCAACATTTACATCTATTGCTAATCGAATATCAATAGCAACAGTCAACTCGTTTGGTACAACATTTATTTGACAACCTCCTTTTATCATTGTTAGGTTAACAGTTGTAACGTCTCCGATGCTTAGGTTACTATTTTTTAATCTATTTTTTTCAACTTCTCTCCAGTTCATAAATTTATTGATAATATATTGTATTTTTTCTCCAGCAGTATTCTCGTGTAATAATGAACCATGTCCAGTCTGGCCACTACAAGTAATAACCAAACCTAAAAAATTAAAATTTAATAGATTGTCAATGATTAATATTAAACAAGTATATAACTCACCCCACAAAGTTCTTTCGCAGTAAAATACATTAAAAACTTCATTTGGAGTTGCTTTTCCTTCATCTAAAGCAAACCCAACATTTAATGCAGCAAATTCTGGAGTTTTAACAAATTCAGCCATACCAAATTTACTTCCAATTTCTTCATCTAAATTTGTTACATTCACAGTAGATTATAACTTATAATAAACTTATTTACAATATTTACCTGGGGTAAAGCATATGTGAATAGTTCTTTTCAGTTTGATTTTCTCAGTAATATACTTTCTAATTGTTTCCAAATATTGAATACCAACACATTTCATATCTTGTGCTCCTCTAGCATAGATATTTCCGCTTTCATCTTTGTGAGCAGAAAATGGATCATATGTCCAACATTCCTAATATTTTACTTCATTGTATGAATTACTAATTTAAAAAAACTATTAATACAATTTACTAACAGGATATACTGGTACTACATCCATGTGAGATGTTAGGAGTAAAGTCTGTAGTTCTGGTTGTTTTCCTTCCCATGTAATAACAACAACTGGTTTTTCTGGTGTCATATAATAAGTGTTTAACGGAAGACCTAATCTTTGAGCTTGCCGTTCAAGAAACTGTATACATTCACCTATTCATATACATATGGCTATTATTGATTAATAATTATTGTAACATCATTTTCATCTATACATAATAACTATACATTTTGTAAGTAATAAATATAAAATGAATATTGTTCTTTTCAAAATAATTATATAATCAGCTGAAAAGTAGTAATATATCAAATAATTATAATTATTTCAAAGATATGAAATTTAACTTCATAATTTGACTGGCTTTTTTTGTATTAAAATCTTAAATAGATACAAACTATAATTGACATTCGGCTGAATCGATGGAATCCGTAGATATTCTCTAAAGAGGGTCACAGATTCATGTTCATGCGTCTTGGTGGAAGACATTTTAAAATTGTATCTTTTTACAAATAGTTTAATTGTATTAATTTTAAAGAATTGTATAGTCAATTACAACATTGAAAATTAACATTTAATATTTTATTACCATATTTATCGTGATACTTATGTCAATCAATTGTACGTATCATTTTTTTACTAGATTAATAGGTTTGTTTAATTAATTATGATTAGGAATTTATTTCTCCATGATTTTGATATTCTTATTTACAGTTATTTATTTTAATCATAACTATATTCACATATTATAGGTATGTTATATATAACGATTATAAGGATTATATACTTTTGTCTGTTTGTTTAAAGATGTGCTATTGTATTAATTAATCGTGTTAATAGATAGGTACCTACTATTAGTAAATGTAATGTTTCAAAGTTATCAACTTAACATGTGTAAAAAAAACAAAGGGCAAAAATTGATTAGAGGTTAATACTCAAAAATATATAATATGAAATATATATTATTTTTAATGTTTCAATTGAATTCAAAGGTTTCCTATAAAAATTATATTTAACAAATTTGAAATAATACAATTATTAGTTTACTTATTAATATCAAGTGAATATGCTTGATGTAATTTAGGTATTTTATATTCATCTTAATACACAGTAAATTCAAAGTATAATAGTATATAGACTCGGAAATATATCCAAATTTATAAAATCATGCATGTACAATTGTTAGCATAATTTATTTATATTACTAATCTAACGAATTTTTCTATTGTCTATATATCACATTGATAAATATTGTCACGAACTAGTTGTTTTCGCATTCAATTTTGTGTATTTATAATTTTTATATTTGTACTATACTTAATACTAGTGGTACTTGTTTTACTTAAATTAATTGTTTTATAATGGCAACATACATGGTATTTACTGCATCTTTTATTTGTTTCCGATTCTATATACTATAGGGTTATTTAAAATGCTTACATATTTTTTTTTAGGTTTAGAACAATATATTATTTATTAAATAAAAGAAAAATATGTAAAGTTTAATTAGTTGTCGTCATCAGAATCATTGTTTAAACTTGAATCATGGAAGTAGCCAGGTTTGAAGCATTTCTAAACTACTTGTAAAAGTGGAAAGTTGCTTCGTCACTGAAAACTAAGCGAGCAGCAAAATTTACATCCTCTATAGCCTCCTGCATAAAAATTCTAAATGAAAGTCGTTTCAATTTATCAATAGGCTTTAAAGCCTGCAAAAATTGCAACCTATATGTTTTCATAGTTAAACGCCATCTCAAAAAACGTCAAACAGTTGTTTGTGGAATTTCCAGTTCTCGACTTGTGCGGTTTGTTGACTTACACGGACTGCGTAGAAAACTCTTTCAAATTCTTTCCACATTATCGTCGGATATATGAGGTCGGCCTGTGCTTTTTTCTTTGCACAAACCCAAATTCTTCAAACTGATTATACCATCGACGGATACTCTGAGCAGTTACTGTTCCGTAACGACAACGAAAATCACGTTACACAGTTATTACCGATTCACACTTCTAAAATTGCAACAGACGCTTTGTGCTGTCCAGTCGACAAACTAACTTATCGCCGTTAGGGATAATTTTAAAATCATGAATTAATCACATTCTAAAACTTGAGAATACCCTCTATTAATTGGTTTATAATTTGATAAGATAAAATTTATAGTTAACTATTTTAAATCGGATTCATTTTGAACAACCCTGTATTACACTTTGAATAAAAAATTGAAAGTTAAAAATGATTATAGTTTTCTTTTAATATTGTATTCTGTGAATCAATTAACTCCATTTGCATATTTTCTGGAATATCGCATATAGATCTTATGGCATAAGACTTAAATTAAGCGTTTCGTGTTTTTCGATAACAATAATGTCTTGTAGCCGTTTTAATTTGATCAATATAGAAAACATATATGGTATGCTAAAATTTGTTCGTGGACCCAAAATAATGACAAGGCAGATTGAAGACTTCCGCACTAAGTCTTTTAAAAATATTACTTCATGGGCTTGAAATAAAACTGAAAGCACTTAATCTTCCCATGTACCTTCTAAAAACCATCACATCTTTCATATCAGACAGAACATTCCAAGTGAGAATAGACACAGACCTATCTCTACAACACAAAATCAAATCTGGAGTCCCACAAGGATCAGTATTGGGGCCAACGCTATTTAACATTTACTGCCATGACATCCCCAATCCCCCTAACTCTCAACTGGCAATGTTTGCGGACGACACAACAATACTCACGCAAGATAGCGTATTAAACTTATCAATCGAAAAATTACAATCTTCACTAAACGAAATTACCTCCTGGTTCAAAAAATGGAAGCTGAATCTAAATCCGACTAAAAGTGAGGCTAAAATATTCACATTAAAAAGATATAACGATCCAATAAATATAACCATAAACAACCAGATCATACAATGGAACAGAAAAGATGACTCTGTGAAATACCTTGGAGTTTTTCTCGATGAAAAACTGACATGGAATATCCACATAAACAAAAAACTTACACAGGGTTATGCCAGGATGAGAATTCTCTACCCCTTAGTGAATTACAAATCAACTCTCCAAATAAAATCTTCTCTCCTTCTCTATACCGCAATAATCAGGCCTCTAATAACTTATGCCTGTCCTGTATGGTCCGCTGCCTCTATAACTAAAATAAATAAAATACAAATTTTACAAAATAAATTCCTAAGGATATGTCTCAAAGCACCGTGGTTCATGAGAAATCGCCAGATCCATAATGATACGAAAATACCCCTGATAAATACATGGATTAAAACCCAATTCAAAAATTTCCACGCCAAACTAAAAAACTTGGACAGTGCTCGTCACTACAATATTGGAAAAAAAACACTCAATAGACGTCTGCGGCCTCGACTTCCCCAGGACATCCTTTTAACAGACACGGAAGACTCATCATCAGAAAATGAAGATCATTATTAGCATACTAGACCTCATCGTTATTATTATTATATTCATATATGTAACACATTATTATATCATTCTCACTATTAATAATTATGTCATTAATAGATTTATAATCATCTAAATTTGTAACAAATAAAACTGTAAAAATTAAAAGTTGTAATAGCACTAGGTGTGCTGAAACATTTTATAATTATAATAAATAAAAAAAAAAAAAAAAAAAAAAAAAAATATTACTAATGCAAATACCAAACTTTCCTAGATTTTTATGAGCATGTACTTGTTTTTGATCCAAAAATATATTGGACAAACTACAATAGGATGACTTAGATAGCTGATACACAAATAAAATAAATAAGTATAAATTGTATTAACGATTTAAGTTATCAATACAATACTAATTACTGGAAAGTCTTTTATATTACTCTCAAAGACTGCACAATAACTAATAAGGATACAGTAACAATACTAAAAATAATTTACATTTTTGTATTTAAATAACTATAATAATAACTAGGGCCCGGAATTGTATGCATTTGCATATTTTTATATATTAAACTAAAAAGTAGCTAGGTAAGACACAAATTTGAATCTTAATCTTTTGTGTTGATATGCAAAATTAAATTTGGCATATTTTTGCATATTTGGAACATTTCAAATTATTATGCATATTTTAGCATTTTTCTGAAATATAATGCATATTATATAGAAAAAATAGTATGATATTATTAATATTATTATTTATTACTTAAATCCCGTAAATTGTGCAGTTATATTTGTGTGCTACAATAATATAAGATAAAGTTTGCTAAAGGTACCAAAACGATAATTCTTGATAACGAAAAATTAGTAATGGACTAATAATGACTAAATACTGGCTTAGTTTCTATACAACCGTGCTTCGCGATATTGTGTGTTTCTTATTATTTTATTAAAATGTCAAAAGTACAATCGTCTGTTTGTAAATATGTAGCGGAATTTGGAGAAAATATTTTTGCATCTGACGGGGGAATTCTTTTTTGTAAAGTATGTGAGATTAAAGTCAATAGTGTAAAGCGTTTTACTGTGACACAACATCTGAAAACAGATAAACACATCCGAGCTGTTAATAGAAAAATTGAAAATAAATCAAAATCTCAACAATTATTGCCCATATACCGGACAAATCCATGTTCGCAAAAAATTTATGCAACACATTGTTCCTAGCAAATATCCCTTTGGAAAAATTGGAAAATAAATATGTTCGTTTGTTTCTTGAAAAATATATTAGTAAAGATATACCTTCGGTTTCATTATTAAGAAAAATATATGTCAATGAATGTTATGAAGACACAATGAACAACATACGAAATCAAGTAAAGGGAAAGAAAATTTGGGTGTCCATAGACGAAACTACCGTACGATATATTGCAAATGTTGTGATTGGTACTTTAGAAATCGATAAACCCGGGAAAATAAAAACAACTATAAAAAGCTTAGAAAAGCAATGTCTTCCGTTAGCTGATTCCATTAAAATTGTTGAAAATATTGAAAATAAGTTCAAAGAGATATCTTGTACAAAAGGCGTTGAAATATACAATAAATTTAAAAATGTTATTGAAAAAAATGACGGATTTCGGCAGTTATCAAATATATCCAAAATTATAACTGGAGAAAATACTTCAATGAACAATAAACCAGAAGACCTTTCAAGCAGTGACTTGGTATACTTTAAGTATGCCCCGATATCTTCAACCGATGTAGAACGGAGTTTTTCTCGATTCAAGAACATATTTGCTGAAAATCGACGTGCTTTTTTATTTGAAAATCTATCCAAGTCTGTAGTAGTTAACTGTAACTCTCCAGGTAACTTTAAAAATATTATAAAAATCTACTTGATTTGTTTAAATTGATTTTCGTTCATGTCTTTTTGTTTAGATGAGTGAATGTTCAAAATACAATTCAATTTCAATACAACATATAAAGTTCCACACAGTTCAATAAAATATATAAAATACAGTGTATATATTTTTAACTATATTTTTTGTTCAATATTAATTATTTAATGAATTATACATTTTAAAACTAAATAAATTTAATAAATAATAAATGAATAAACATGCATTTTTGTTTGCATATTTTCGTATATTTTTGCATATTTTGAGCGCATATTTGAATAATAACCATTGCATAAATGTATGCATATTTCGACTGTTTTTAGTGCATATAATTCTGGGCCCTAATAATAACACTTTAAACATTTATAAATATTTGGTTTCTTTTGTTAATATATTTCTTTATTAAAATCTAAGATGAAATGGCTAATACAAAAAAAATACAAATAATACATGATATAAAATACACAAACATAATTATAATATGTTAATATGTTAATATACATTTATATATATTATCAATATTAAACAAATAAATTATTTTTCCACTGTTAAATTTTGAATGGTAAAATTAAAAAAAAAACCCCCTTGACCAATGTACAGTTATATATTATTATATGATTAAATTGTAGTTATTTAATTTAAAATTATTTGTATACTTTCATAAACTTAATAAATCAAATAAATTGTATAATTTATTACATATAACATATTATAAAGTTTTTATTATTAAAATTAGTTAACATAAATGGTTTAAATTGTATCGACTTAAACAGATGCAAGGCTCTTGATAATATTGTAATAAATATCAATACCATCAAGGAATGTTTTCTCATTTAAAAACTCATTATGATCATGTAATAGAATAGGTGTATTGTTTATAGGTGAAAAACCCAAAGCTGGAATACCAATCTGGAATTTAAAAAAAAAAAATGTGTAAAATATATTTAAAATTATAACTAAGACTATTTGAATTAGAATTAAGACTTATAGGAATAGAAAATTGATAAATATTCAAAAAATATATATACATAATAAAAATATTTTAGATAAATGATAAAAAAATAATGGTTTGTTACTAATTAGTTATTATTCATATTTAATAGTACTTAAAACATAATAAACTATTTAATAAATAACGCAAGAATATATTGCATAAATACCTGTCGGATATATCTACTGTCAGTTGCACCAGGGAATATATATTTTTTTATTTTCAAATTCCTAAAATAAAATATAAATAAGTAGTCAAATCAAAATAATTTTTTCATAGGATTCTAAAACAATTCATATTTTTGATTTTAACATATAGACATTAGAACTACAATGTAAGTTTATGATATTATAATATCAAAGACAAATATTTGTTATGATTTAATATAAATTGTTTTTTTTTTCAGATATGAAATACAATTTAATTATGTTATAAGGTGGAAAAAATGAAATTTGGATTATTGAATGATATTTTCTTATACTAACATTTTATTGCATTCATTTTTAAACGTAACCCACCAAGGGTTTTCATCATCGATTTTGGTAGGTTCAATAAATGACATTTTTTTTTCAAACTCCAAATTTATTCCTCCACCAGCTTCCTCACACCATTTTTCAATACGTTTTTCAACTGCTTCAGTATTTAGTTCAATACTCAATCGTACATCAAAACAAACTGTTAACTCAGGTGGCACCACATTTATTTGGCATCCTCCATTTAGCATTGTCAAATTTATGGATGTAACATCACCTATTCCTAAATTAGAATTTTTTAACCTTAATTTTTCATATTCTCTCCAATTCATAAACTTATTGATGATGTATTGTAATTTTTCTCCAGCTGTATTTTCGTGTAATAATGATCCATGTCCAGGTGAACCTGTACATTTGACTATGAGTTCTATTAACAATAAAACAAAATTTATTTAATAAACAATACAAATAACTCGGTTTGAATAAATTATAACTTACGCCAGAGTGTTCGTTCTCCATAGTATAAACTGAAACTGTCATCAGTACTAGCCAATCCTTCATCTAATGCGAAACCAACATTTAACGCTGCAAATTCTGGTGAATCAACAAATATTTTCATTCCCAAATCACCGCCAGTTTCTTCGTCTTAAATAAATATCCAATTAAAATATTATTTTCATAATGATTAAAAAATCACAAACCAGGAACAAACGATATATGTATAGTGCGATCGAAAACTAATTTTTCTTTTAAATATCTCCGTATGGTTTCTAAATACTGAATACCAACACATTTCATGTCTTGTGCACCTCTGGCATAAATGTTACCATTTTCATCTTTATAAGCAGAAAATGGATCAAATGTCCAACATTCCTAAAATAAAAACATAATATATTTTAAGAGCATTGACTACAGTAGGAATTAAAGTAGTACATTTGGTGGAATTATAGACAAATGATTTGAAACTGAAACTTTTTTTTCAATTGATTTTAATTTGTTTGTACTTTAAATATTTCTAGTTTAATCCATAGAACAAAAACAACCGCAGTCAAATGTAGTATTTGTATCATATATAATGTTTTTTTAAATACAATTTTTTTTTTTGTAATATATTTACTGGATAAACTGGAACGACATCCATATGGGAATTAAGCAGTATAGAAGTCAGCTCTGGTTTCTGCCCAAGCCATGTGATAACTACTATTGGTTTTCCTGGAGCCATATAATAAATATTGGATGGAAGATTTAGACTTTGTGCTTGGCGCAAAAGGAATTCAACACATTTACCTAAAGATAATATATAATTTTTTTCAAGTTAATAATTGAAAAATTTGAATGAGTAATTTTTACATACTATAGTCAACATCAGGATGAACGGTGGGTATACGCAAATACTCTCGGAAATTAGTAACAGCTTCTGGTTCACAATCTTTATCTGACGCCATTTTGCTCCTTTTAATTTTTAGATGTTCGGTCTACATTTAAATATATTTTTAATATAAAATATCTATTAATTTATATTAATATATAAATTAATTAATAATATTTATTAATATGTATTAATAAACTGGAATAAAATGTAAAATATATCATATACAGGTTATAACAATTTAGATGTTAAGTAATTTAATCTAACTTGTACTTTTAAAATTTTGTAAAATACTTTTGTGAATTGTAATCAACTAGGGTGGTCGAAAAATCTTTTTCTAAGCAAAATTCTACAACTGTGAGCAATTTAAAATTTTCAGCACACACAAATAACATTTTATTAGTTAAATTCACTGTCAACAGATATTTATAATAATTACAAATGTCTTATCTACCAACAAAGAATTTTTAATGCATTGTCTGGTTTTTTGTATGTATAAACAACATTTACATAGACATTATAAATATATTTAAATATTAATGTTTAATATATTTAATATTAATTAAAATGTTCAAAATTCAAAACAATATTTACTTTCATTCTGAGTTATAACAATTTAAACTTGAAATAAAAATTATGTAATGTAGGCAGTTTAATTTAAAAAAAAAAAAATTCCCTACCTATATACCAAGCCAAAATTCTATATGCAGCCCTTACTAATAATAAATATTTTTTTTCTTAATATGATGCCAGCAAAGTTATAAAAATAACAACATTTAAATAAAATAAAAATATCTTGTGTACTGTAAAAATTGTATATTATAGGAAACGTGAGTTACATTAAGATGATTAGATATTTTTATACTTAAATGTAGTGAATTAAATAAGGTAGTTTGATACCTAACCAGCACGGATTGAACACGGGAGCTACCAAGAAAATTTTGGTGGTTCATCCAAAATCATACTTGTTTTAATTAAATTATTGATTTTATCTATACTGTATAATTTTGGACTGGTGAAAATCCTAAAACTTACAGTTTGGTTTTCCTCTATAACAAATCCAAACTACATAGAAAATATCAATTAAATATAATTATTTTTCAATCTTAATAAATAAATTACACCTAAACATGTTTTGTAAACAGAGTTTCAATCACTAAACGTTAACAAAGAACTGGAAAACAGAAATGTACATATATTAGTATATAATATAAAAGCATAATATTACTTATTTTATCAAGTGTTGTACCTACACTTATAATGTAATTTTTTAATATTAATACAATGAGCTTAGGCCTGTACAATATAAAATATAATATATATATGTAACTTATTCACATAAATAAATTAACATATTTTATTTAATTTCTCTAAACATTACCCATTATTTTATTAATACATAGCAATATAGTTGTATAAACGACTTACCTAAACACCAGCAAGATAAAATAATATTAAAAAATACATATAAAAACCTCTTGTTGATTTTATCATTTCACTATGAAATGATAAAATTTATCATAACACAATGTGGAATTAATGAATGCCCACTTAAAAATTTGTGGATGACGTTGTTAGAACGGTAGATCAATTAACTATATCGTTAAAACTAACTACAGTGTATGTAGAATGAGCCAACAGATAATATTTTGTAATTATTAATACGAATTCATTATTTCTTCATTTTTCGTAGAACGTGATTACTTCATGATAACCGATCACGGTTATTATTTATTATTTGTATTTCATACTAATTAAAAATGAATTAATTTATTTTATTACGATTTTAGTCAAATCTTTAATCACTATTGCTGTAGGAAATCGTATTACATTTCTTATCATTATTTGTCACAAACATTATTTTCGACATTTTTATTTACATCAAATAAATAACAAACCGATATATCATTCATCGTGTCCGTCTTCGGGATACCGATACCGGCGTCTTGGCAAGTCGCAGACTGCGTCTTGTGTCAGTATCTCGTTTTTCTCTTACTTCTTTAATGCTTCGTGGTTTAAATATAGCTATTATTCGTTCATTGCCGCGTTGTCTACGGGCACAAATAACAATGTTATTATTATATAACCTAAAGCAGCGGTTCTTAAACTTTTGTAGAATACGGACCCCCGATGAAAAACATAGAAATCGCTGACCACCACCCCTTACCAATTTATTTTCGAATAATTTTTTTTACCAAAATTTCATGTTATCATTATTAATATGTTAACCGCCGACAACGCCGCGGACTCCCAGGCAGTCACGCAAAGGCCCGACGAGTTACCGAGTCGAACTCGATGGGCCAATCGCATATCGTAATTTCTATTGCCTATAACTATTCCAATATTTTCCTCTCTACTATAGAATTTACCTGAAGACGCCACCGAGACACGGTGTAGATTAACGAAGGCCGTTCCCTTTTTTTGGACTGATGAAAATCCTAAAACTTGGTCGACCGATACATTCCCTATTTACCATTTCCCACAGTTTAAGAACCGCTGATCTAAATTATGTGACCGTCAGAACATGACCGTACGGGCTAGGGTCAGGTCTGTAAATAGATGACCTATTATTTACGTTATTTTTTTTCTTCTGTTTTTGTTATCAAAGTAGGTATAAAAATAGTTTTTTGTTTGTTTTAGATTCTGACCGAAGTGAAAAATGTATTGGTTTTACTATGGGTCTTTTTTTTGGTCCGCCGACGACTTCTCTACCAGACCCACTACCTAGTCCCGGTCCAATTTTCAAGTGTAACACCTTTTCCGAAAGCATATTTTATCTAGTTGGTACAATAGGTAATTCTTTTATTTTCGTTGTAACTTTTTTAATAATTTGGGAAAAAACAGAAAAATTTACGGCAATAGTAGTTTCATTTTTTTTTTTTTTTTTGTTACTCGATTACAAAAAATCGTAAAAACCTGTAATTTTCACAGAATATAAATATTAGTTCGTTCCGTGGGTGGACAAATGTCTAAAACATTCTGACCATTTTGTTAACTATTTGTAAGCATTTTAGGTTTTCGAGTTTTTTCTTTGGTTTTATTTGGATAAAAATAATTTGGTCGACCAGAAATGCTTGTCAATTTTACACGAGGTTCATCATAAGTTTTACTACTTAAGTAAAACAAAAAAAGTTGAGCGTAACATAGTCGTTCTTAATAAACGTTTTCATTATAAATTTTAATGGAAATCTTAAAGCTGAATATTCGTTACTGAACCTTCAGTTTACATTTTTGTTGGCAATAATGAATAAGGTAGGTAGGTAGGGGTGTAATACATCGTTGTGCACAGTTATAAATTAAATTTCCGGCCGTATCCTACCTTCCCAACTTTGTTTAGCTGTACTGTAAATGATAAGTAGGCAGGTGTTATATTCACAATACATGTATCGTAAAAATTGATTTACTGTTGTTTAAACTAATTAATTACCAACAATTTTAAACATCATGTAGTATATTATCATGTATACCTAACATCATTATCGTGCAATTTACCACTTAAAGTAGTAGGTACAAACAATACAAATAAAATATAATAGGCCATCATTTAGCGACTACAAAAAGCACTTGTACACGTATTGGGATTAACGTTAAGAATGTTCATTTTTCAATACATATCATATCTACTCGATTATACTTACTATACGTTTTTAATATATCGGCCCCTAACCTTAGTGTTTTTTATGGAACATAATTATATAGTATAGGTAAAAGTATAAAAATCCGAAGAACCAAAACGGTAAAATGTAGGTATGACAAAAACATAATTCTAAAATATTATATAATAATACATATATAATATAATATAATATATATATTATTTATTACTTATTAAATATATATTTATATTTATATATATAATATAATAGGTAGGCTGGATTTAGATATATTAGAATAGATAATACTTTTTTTTTACATATTTTATGCAAATGGGAATGGTGCGCCATACGGCTATTGTTTAATATTAGTTGAACATTTAATATGTCCAACTAATATTATTGTATACTTTCTGAGAGAATATATTTGCATTTTCATTATATATTTTGGAAAATTCAGTACCTATGTAAAATACGTGCATTTAATTTAAAATTTTTTCGCTTCGAATATTTATCGTATTCAATATTCTTTATCTTCTGAATCTAGGTCTAAATCAAAATTTTACTTAAAAATAATTTTATGGAGTATCTAAAATACATTTTTTTTTAAAATTTACTAATTTATATGAATAATTTATTTTGTGTATTATTTTAAATATTTTTTGGTCATCAAGTTCCGGGTCCTAATTACAATATAAGTCATTAAAATTAAATTAAATACAAATAGTTATAATGACTTGTCATTACTTGACGTGAAACAAGTATACATTTTATTCAGTTGCTAATCTTTTAATTATATTGTAGTAAATATTAATTCCATTTAAAAATGTATTTTCGTTTAGATATTCATTGTGGTCGTGTAAAAGTATCTCTGTGTACATCATTGGAGAAAATCCAAGTGCAGGGATACCAATCTGAAAACGAATTTGGTCATAATTAATATTTTACAAACGCCATGGTATATTATAACAATAAAATAATAATCAGTGTCTTTATAATTAGAAGGGGTACGCTGAGATATTCTCCCCTCCCCCCCAATCCAAATACTGGATAATATAAAATCCCCTATATTTGAATTCAAACGTAAGGATCAGAAAAATAATAATACTGGGAGAGTGGTCATCTATAGCTAACTTTAAGCAATCAAACATTTTTCATTTAAAATAATTTATATGAATACAAATTTAACATTGTTGTATAATTGTAATTTTTATATTGTAACACTAACAAAAAATGTACCTATTTAAATCCGTAATACCCATAATAAAATGATGTAGGGTTTTAATTATTGAAACACTGAAAATTATTTTCATTCAATTTAAATATTCAGGTATAATTTGTAAATATTATCTAATAGATAATTAGTTAATTATAATTTGGTATATAATTACTAGTCTAATATATCTGCTATCCCCAGCTGCAGGACAAATTGATGGTTTTAGTTTTAAACCCCTGAAAAACAAAAATAAACGTATTAAGCATTTAATGAAACTGACATAAACGAAAAATTTAAAAACATTAAATCTGACAAAGCAGTCTGTTTCGCGCCCCATCAATTCCCAATGTCCAAGAGCACTAAGATACTTGTGATACTCAAACTTAGGAATCCAAGTAAAGAAGTCCAAAGCTACAGTCCTATTACATTGCCTTTCTGAGCACAGGTTATTAACTTATGGATAGACCTAATTTAATCCATAATCGAATTTCAAATGTTCAAAAGTATAGGATAATAGAATAAAATACCAATTGAACAGACAGGATTCGGCCCAATTATTATAATATAAATATTTATTCCAAATAAATAAATTGGTATTAAACTTTATGTCAAAGTAAAATATTTCAATAAGTTATATATTATTTACTTACATTTTATCACATTCGTTCTTAAACTTTAGCCACCAGGGATTTGAATCATTTAATTTGGTAGGCGTAGTTTGTTCATTCCTCTTATAAACCTCTAGGTGTACACCATCACCAGCTTCGTGACACCACTCCGTTATTGTTTTCAATATATTGCGATAATCAACATCTGTAGCCATTCGAACATCAAAACCAGCAGATAATTCTGGCGGCACCACGTTTAGCTGACATCCACCGTTCAACATTGTCATGTTCACAGATGTAACTTGCCCGATGTCTATTCCTTGGGACAGTTTGATCTTCTCTGCTGTTCGCCAATCTAATATTTTATTTACTACAAACATTAATTTTTCAGCAGCAGTATTATCGTGAAGTAACGAGCCATGTCCAGGAGTACCCGAGCTTCGAATATAAAATTCTGTTAGACAATTTTTTAGAAAAATTTTTAAAGATATGAATATTAATAAGATGGCTGATAATTTAAAAGTGATGATTTATATAGGCTGAACTTTAAAATAGTAATAAATTTATTATTACTTTAATATCAAATTTCGTATTTATCTTTTATATAATAACAATAATATAAAATAATAAATAGTAGATAATTAATATATACATAAAATCAATTTTCAAAAATATTTAAGGTAAAATAAATAGGTACTGACGCAAAATTGCTCTTTCGCCATAATACACAGGAACAACATCATCTACACTGGCTAAACCTTCATCTAGAGTAAACCCAACATTTAATGATCGGAATACATTTGTTTTAACAAAATAAGCCATGCCTAAGGTACCTCCAATTTCTTCATCTGAAATATGACAAAATATTATTAATTTATTTAGGTATAACACATATATACTTTAGCGATTTTGAACAGAGTAGGGAATTTTCAATGGAAAATTATTCATTTGTATTCATTTCATTAAATTTTAAATTTTCAGAAGGAGTATACAATGTACATACCAGGCATGAATGATACATGTATAGTCCTATCAAAAGTTAATTTCTCATTAATGTATCTTCGTATCGTTTCTAAATATTGTATACCGACACTTTTCATATCTTGAGTCCCTCTTGCGTATATGTTTCCTTTTTCATCTTTGTAAGCCAAAAATGGATCATACGTCCATTTTTCCTATAAATAATTATTATAGATTATAATAACTGGGTGTCAATATTGGTGGTGATTTAAATGTAAATACTGGATAAACTGGTACAACATCCATATGAGA
Organism: Tuberolachnus salignus; assembly: GCA_956483605.1. Classification (NCBI taxonomy): domain Eukaryota; kingdom Metazoa; phylum Arthropoda; class Insecta; order Hemiptera; family Aphididae; genus Tuberolachnus; species Tuberolachnus salignus. The sequence continues at coordinate 16,908,150 of OY101437.1, forward strand.
AGTAAGCAAAAGAGATTGTAATTCAGGTTTTTGCCCTTGTAATGTAATTAGTACGACAGGTTTTTTTGGTGCCATATAGTGGACTGATGATGGTAGGCCCATACTTTCAGCTTGTAGTTGTAGAAATTCTACACATTTACCTGTTTTAAATATAAATTACAAAAGTATCTTGTTGATATCCGATAAGAATATATTATAAGTGTACCTATTTTACATACACACGCACACCTATATATAATAGGTACCTATTTACAATACCTCCCTCCTCAGTAAACGTTTATAGAGAGGAGGGTTAAAATAAACTAAGTTAAAAACATTAATCAAAACGTTTCAGAATAGGAGTCAATATCCTGTGCATCCTAATGACCCATCAGATTATTTAGCGGATTATTATAAATATGATTAGGATAGGATAGGATAGGATAGAATAGGATCACAACTTTTTGCAGGATTTCTAGAGGTATATTTGTCACACCCTAACAAGTTTCTGTCCGATCGATCAAGTATTTAGGACTTAGATACTATATGCTGTTTGGCAGAAAATCAGTAAAAAATATAGATAGTATATATATATGTATATTATTTAGTGGCATACGCAGGGGTGATGATGGGAGATATATCACCTCATAGGCTTTTTTTTAATTTTTATATACTGAAACTTTAGACCTCCAGTCGTCAACATAATATGAGTGTGTGTGCCTGTTAAAAAATATTAAAAACCTTAGAAAAATGTGCTGTGGTGATAACTGATAACTGATAATTCGAATAAAATATAATAGATATCTGTTGTTCCGGTTTATTACATCCCCTCCCCCATACTAAATGCCTGCGCTTGCCACTGATAAAATTATTCAATAAATCTGTAAATGCGTTTGATTTGTCATTAAAACATATATCCTTATTGTTATTATTAGTATCTATTTTTAATTTAAATGGTATTGAAACGTATAGGTTGGTAAATTAATTAAAAAGCCAAACAAATAATGAATTATAGGTACTCACTATAATTAACATTGGGATGGACAGTGGGTATTTGTAAGTATTTTCTAAAATTGGTAACCGCTTGATCCTCTTCATTTGACAAAGACATATTTTTATTTTTTTACGTTAAAATAATAATTTAAAAAAGTGAACAGCGTATAACCAAGTCGTTGGACATTTAAAAATTATTTTGGAATTTTAAATAATATTATGAATATTTAGATGCCTGTATAATATTATTATTATCAACCTACTATATAATGATTTTTTTATTACAACATAATATTAATGATGTTGATAAATTATATATATATATATATATATATGTATACAAGTGCATTATCGATATTAAATTAGTTTTATCGTTTTTGTAATTTACGTTAACAAGATAAACTAATTACAATAACAAACTTGTTAAAAAAAAGATTATATATATAATAAACAATAGGTATACCGTCAAATTGTATAAATTCAGATGATTTTAAACTATTTCCGTCATACAAATTTCAATTATGGCTCAATTAAATATTTTTTTTTTTATGTAAAATTATATCATGCGTGAAGTTGACCACCCATCTTAAACTAGAGAATCCGGATTTTCACATTTTCGCAATTATCCTTAGTTTTTTCGGGATAAATTTTTTTGTGTTGGGGAGGGCAAATTTCACGGTAGCACTTTCACTATGAGTTACTGACTCCGTACTATCATAAAATGTTTGCAATTAACTTACTGCGATTCGCTAAATGGTTTTTAGAATTGGCTACAAAAAATATATTTTACGAGTATTTTCATGTACGTTTCCAATCAAAGATTGAACAAATGTTACAAGGTTTAAGGCTTCAAGGGTACTCTCTTAAAATTCTCCAAACACCGAATTATAGATTTTATCTAACTTGTGCCCATAGTTATGGTGGTTTTTCGTAAAAGGCGCCAAATTTTAGAATCTAATTACATAAGTGTTTTCAACGTCTTTGGTTACCAATGTAATTTATTTTTCCATGCGTTTTATTTCGCCGGTGATTTTACTTTTCTATTACGAAAATATCCCTTTCAAAGGGAAAAATTCGTATTCATTTTGTAACGCAAACAATTTTTCGTCTGCCAGTCAAATAATATATGATGAAAATTGTCGCCGACAGCTTAGTAAAATTTTGCAAATAATTCACACGCTCTAGCGGGCTGAAAAACATATTGGCGGCAGTGGCCAAAGTGTACACTAATACTTGTACAGTACACACGCACACACGCGTACATATATACGCTACTTACACACCCAAAACCCAAGTAGATAATCACGAAATAAACGATGTCGGCGGCGCGCGGAGCGCAGTGATCCGCGACAAGACGGCACAGCCGGTGGTGGTGGAGGCGGGCGGCCCTATTCCTAATCTTGTTATTGATCGTTTATTGTTGCGCGTTTGTTGTGACCACCACTGCTCCTAGCAACGAAAGAGAAGCCGTAGTCATAGTCACCATGAACGCCTTATTCCGTCAACAATTCAGGTAACAGAATAAAAAATACATAGGTGGTACCCACCTGCCTACCTCCTAATAGACGGTTTAGTCCGTTGTACACAATAAACAAAAACGAATCATCGAATCGACTGTAATCGAATTTCGTTTTTTATTAAAAACAATATATATACAGAATTAAATATAAAACCAATAGTAACCGTAATGTCTGCGCGCGTATGTTCGCGAGTACGCGTTTTTATTCACAGGCATACATTGCTGTTCCATTCCCACCGAGAATTATGAAACGCTTCTACAAGTCGTCGAGCAATTGAACAGTAAGTGTTATAATACATTTGTAATGAACATACTAGATTACGATGCGTGTGCGTTTTCGATGGACGGTGAATATGTAGCGGCAGCCGTTTCTAACCGTTTTACCATCAAAAAGAATCCGTTTGCTGGAATATATATTACAGCGCTGGCCGATCATTCCATTGATCATTTACAGTGGAATAGTACATCTGATTTTGTACTGTGCGCTCAGTTCGGCAAAAGTGTATTGCAAGTCTATGATGTATGTGCCAAAGCTTGGATATGCTCATTTAAATGTGGTTACTTCAAGTTTATCGCCGTTGAATGGATAGGTCATATGAAAATTTTGTTGACACTCGAGTTCCATATGGCTTTAGCTATATTTGATTTAGTTAAAAATTCAATTGTGTATGTGGAAGTTCCAAAGCCTATTTGGCCTTGTGTAGTATTTGATAATGATGGTACACATATGTTTGTTATTTCCAAGATTAATGGTTATGAAAAAATATTGATGATGCATTCACACAGTCTAGATCGAATAATTTATATTCAAGATATTATAGGACTATGCAGTGGGTTATATAAATCTCCAAATAATAGGTACCTCTGTGTTTTTAATAAAAAAAAATTAGTAGTTCTCAATTTTCTTTCTGGCGACATTATTGGTTTAATTGAATTTAACGTATTATTAAACACCGTGACTTGGGCACCTAATGGGGAATATTTAGCATTAGGATGTTCTTTGGGTAATATATTTATTTTAGCTTCATCTAATGAGTTTAATATACTGACAAAATTATGTCATTCAAAGAAAGAAGGTTATGATTTTTTCATAGAATCTGATAGAGCATTAATTAAAACAAAACCTTCAACTAACTTTCTCAATAGTATTCCTAGAAAAATTGCTTCTATAGCATGGAGCTTTGATTGTAGTTATTTAAGTACATTTGAAATAAAGTCAATGTATCTTTGTATTTGGCATAAGTTTAATTTGATATGTGTAGTAGAATTCTCTAAAGAAATAAAAAATATGCAGTGGTGTCAGTCAAAAAACAAACTTTCTGTAGTTTACGGTACAGATTTAATATTTATTTGGACTGAACAACAAATTCCTAAATTACTGACAACGCCAAAACTTATTGATGGGACATGTTTTTTAGTTTCTAGTATATCATGGTCTTTTAATAATAAAGACATGATTTTAAGAGATGAAAAAAAATGTTTATTATTCTCTACTTAATGTATGTAAAATAATGTATTTATTTGTGTATACAATTTTATTAAGTATAAACATTATGCATCTTTCATAAATTTGTTTTGTTTTAAGAAAATAATTAGTTCTTACGGTTTTGTTAATGTTTTTAAAGTGTCAATATTTTTTTTTATCTAAATAGCTTAAAACTATTTCATTTAAAAATTTTTTAATTTGTATTTTTCTCTTTTTATTGCATATTATACATTTTTATTGTTTACTATGTTGTATAAAATAAATATGTTTTTATAATGTCTACCTATATTTTTTGAAATAACAAATTAAATATACACTTTGCACTCATTTTAATATTAAGGATGCATTTGTAATACAATATAAATGATTTTACATTCTTTGGTGTGCATTTTTTTTATTTTCTCAACTTGAGTTGTCTTTATACATTTTAAAAACCAAACATATTTTTGGTATCTAACATAAACCTACTATACATTTATGTGATAACCATAAAATAATTTACTTTGTTTTTGTAAATGTGGGCTATTTTTTTTTCTGATATCATCTTAATAAACATTTTACCAGTTGGTTAACAGAATATTTAATTTGATAAATGAAATATGTATATGTATGTTTTTAATACATTAAATTATTTCTAAAATATTTTCAATAAATCTGTAATTTGATTTATTTTTAAATATTTTTTTTTTCAATTTTGTTAGAAAGATTTAGTGTGTAATATAACAACATTGTTTGAAAATTAAAAATAAAAATAAATACAATTTTATACCATACTAGAAATCCATGCTACGTGTTCCGTAGAAACCTATCTATTATATATATATATATATATATATATATATAAAATAATAATAATAATAATTATTGAGTCTTGTAACATTTAAAAAAGAAATCTATTTTTTCTATAATTCTATACCACTACCAAATTAAAAATTTAACAATCTGACTGTTATATGTTATCGAACCTACATCTACCCACTCGTATTCAATATGTAAGATTTCTACATCCAATAGATTAGGCTATACAGGGATAAATTACACAAACATTTCCTTGTTATATAATGTTATTACATATTTAAATTTTATTTTATTTTTGATTGCTGAACTTTAATTGATAAATCAATCTTCATTTTTAGCAATAAATTATATAGTTAAATGAAAAAAAAATATTCTACTTTTTATTAATACCTAAATACCACGATGTAAATTTTTTGTTAATATTGTTTATGTGATATCTTGTTAATAATTATACAAAATATAATATTAGATATGTAGACTTTTACTGAATATACTTATAATAAGTTATAGCCTTAAACGTCCGATGTAGAAGTTTAATAATAGACGTCTTAATATATATTTATTGATTAACACAGTTCTTTGTATATGTTAATTATTGTTTTTAGTTTTAAATTCAAACATAATGTAGGTTTAACAAACATTATTTAGTCAATGAAAATTATATGTGGGTTTAGATAATTCAATGGCGACTTCTGTACGTAGTGGAATTAAATTGGAAGGATCAGCGGGTACTAGTAACCAAATTAGTACTATAACTGTGGTAACTGCTGGTGGAGTGGGTCAAACACTTGTTGTACAACCAGTACAGCAGGCTACTGTGTTGCGTTCAACGATTGATCAGGTAATAAATTTGTTGAATAGATCAAATAAAAATAATTACATATTTAAACCTTCTTGTTTCCAGAGTGTGAATAGTAATAGACAACTGGATAATGCCATATTATGTGGTAATAGTCCAGTACATGATGATGGATCTGATAAATCAATGGATGACGAAGAACATAACATAGACCATAAAGATCGGAACGCTTCTACAGTTACTGTTGACAATAGTCATTATATTGTGGCAGCATCGGGTGAGTTTTGATTTATCTAATTATTGTTTTAAAATTGAATAATATTTATTTAAATAATAATAAAAAAAAACAAAATTGTTTTAGAGATAATATAAATAATCAATAAAATAAATGTAAAAAATTATTTTACTCCAGACTAAGTTTTTCCTATACATTTTATTTTATTTGTTTTTCATACATATATTTTACATTTATTTAATTGTTATAATATTTATTTATGAAAAATGAAGGATTTTTAATTATAAATTTCAATAAAAACATCAAAATTATATATTGAAGGATGGTTCTTTTCAGTTTTTTCTTTATCAATTCCAAGAATCTGATTCTAGTAGAGAATTGAATAAATCGGCATTTGGTTCTATTAACTGGAGTTTTAGCATTTTTTAAGATTTTCAGTTTTCATTAGTCAATCTTTTTGACAGAATGGTAGAATCCATCCTGACATATCTAATTATTTAGCTTATTTATACCTTTTTTGGATAATAATATTTATAACCATTTTTGGATAATAATAGTCCTCTATTTTTCATACAAATAGCATATTATCATATATCAATTTAAAAAATTACACGCTTACAATTAAGAAGGGACTCAAGGACGATCTTATACTTCTCTTACACCAGTACCAACATTGGGTAAGAATTGTAATGAAATATTTATTTTATTTTTCATTAAAATTCATTCAAAGTTTTCTTTGTTGCATTTTAGTATTTTAGATTATCTTCCTAGTTAACGTAGTACTATTTAGTATTCATTTTGCTTTAAAGACTTTTCCACTAGTTCAGAGATTTGTATAAAAGAAAATGGCAATCGTAGGTATTATATTATGCTATGCCCTGTTAGTACGTTGCCCATGACAACTAAATTAGTATAAATAATAATACAAAATGGTTATTTTCCTTGTGTATCAAAGGGGAATCAAAAAATCAATAAAATACCAAATTAGTATAAATTGAAGGCTATATAACCATTTAACCATTCAATTATTTATATTTATTTTTATCAGTATAAAAAAAATCAAAGTCTAAAATTCCAACAATTAGCATCCATAGAGAGTAACACCACACATACATACAACACACTCAGAAACATTTTTTTTTTTTTTAAATTATATATTACATTTTTAGTGTGTATATTAATTTATATACACTTGATGTATGTTTATCTGTAAAGTCTTAATAGCTCCTTCATTTATTTATAATAGTTTAGTTTGATTTTTTACATTTTTTTTAAATTTATTTATTTTTTATATATAATATTAATTTAATTGTTTGTTTATTTATTTAACTTAAAATATTTCATATACATTATTTAGTTCCTGAAACGGAAGCTGTTGGTTCTGATGATGTTGGCCATTCTACATATGTGCAATATGTTGAAGGAACTGGTGAACATTCAATTTTTACAAATGGACAAATGTAATATTTCTTTAAAAAATAATATAATATTTATAATATTAACAATTGTATTTTTTTTATATCCAGGGCCTATCCAGTTTATACTGTGGGGGAGAGTGGTACAATGTATCAGACTGGCCAAACTCATTACTATACTCCAAGCACAAATTCCTATTCTCAAGTAAATATTAATTCAATATGAACCAACATTTATTTGTGTATAATTATTAGTGATGTTTCAAACTATGATTTTTAAGGTTGAACCATTGATTTTATGCATAATTAATGGTTGATCTGAACCTGATCTATACTTCTCTTCAAATTAATGAATTTAAATAAATAAACTAAAAAAAAAATCAAATGGTTCAAATTCATAATAAATGTAAAATATTGTTGTGTATAAGTAATGGCATTAGTGCCAGTTCCAGTTCAAAAATGAGATAAAAAGGAGAACTATTGTTTGTCCACCACGACATGATATACCAATAACAAAAATATGTCTATCATTCACATTTTCCTAGAAAAATACCCAGTCTAGTCTATTGAATTTTTTTATTACTTTTAATAAAATAGGTTTGATATTTTAACTGAACTGAACATCGCAGGTTTGGTTTGAAATCTGTACAATTTGTAACATCACTAATAATTTGTATAGTTTTAATATACAGGTGGTCTATAAATCCCAACCAAATTTATTTTTAAATACATAGTTACTAGTTATGATTTTATGCATAAAATTTAAGTTAATATATTTTAACTAATGTAAACAACTTATTTTTCAGTTAATTACGCGTAACTTTTAATTTAAAATGTATAAAAGGTCTTGATGAGTATGTTCTGGGCTTTTTATAGACTACTCTGTATATTTAATTTAATTTAATTTTATAATTATAATAACACATTGAAAAATAAAATACAATCAAAATGTTAAAGGTTACAAATACCTTAGGCCAACCAACATGTCAGGCACAAATTATTGGTAATGGAACCTATATCATACAACAGAATGTTGACAATGATCATATTATTACTACCACCCAAAGAGACAGCCCAAATTCTGCTATATCTTCGGTATAAAAGTTTAATAAAAATATGCTTCAATCAATTTGTGCTTGTTTTAATTACTGCCTGCATTTGTATAAGTTGTTGCTTAAATATATTGCAAATTATCTGTAGTGAAATAATTTATAAATAATTTAATAATCATAATTTTAAATATTTTTATTTTTAGGATGTGTCTTATCTTACAGTCAATGCCGCTGATTCTGGCACAACAAATTCTAATATAGATCAACTGAACGGTGTTGATTCAGATGGGGGAATGCAAAGTTCTGGGCTAATACACGCCAATAGAATTTCTCCAGCAACTGTAAGTAATTGATTGATACAATTTGTCATGACAAGCCATCCTCAATTATGTTTTAAAAGGTTAATTGGTTAATGGAAAATTATGAAATGGCCGAAGGTGTATCATTACCGCGATCAACATTATATAACCATTATTTAACACATTGTTCTGAAACTAAGATTGACCCTGTAAATGCAGCATCGTTTGGTAAACTCATTCGGTCTGTGTTCATGGGATTACGCACAAGACGTTTAGGAACTCGGTATAGTAGCATGTCTTGACATACTCCCAAATGTTATTAGAGAAATTGTTTTATTCATCATTTGATTTGTTTTTAGAGGGAATTCTAAATATCATTATTATGGTATAAGAGTTAAAGCTAGTTCATTGTTGAATGATTTTTCTAATGAGGAGAGTCTACCAGGTCGAACAAATCAAAGTAGCAGTTCAAAAAAAGTTAAATTCATTAAAACTGAAGAGCGTAACTGCAATCAATACACCACCAATAGTTCAGACTCTGCTAATTGTTCTCAAAATAGTATTCCATCTTCTCCTCAAACACAAAACCAAGAATATTTAGGTGATGGTGCTAACGCTGTGCCAGAATTTCCAGATATAATTTTAGATGAGATCCAATTAGATGACAATTGTACTCTTGAAGACGTAGATACTTTTAAAAATTTATATCGTGAACACTATGAAGTAATTGTCTTTAAATTATTGTTTATTATTTTTTTTTCATTTATTTAATTTATTTTTTTAGGCGTTTTTAGGTGCTATTTTAAATTTGGAATTTGGTACTGTAGAGTCTTTGTGGCGTGAATTTTGGCGCAGTCAAGATAACAATAATGATGAATGTGAAGAAGAAAAATACCTATCTAAAGAAAAGTTATATTCCTTATCAAAGTGTAAAACATTGCAATTATTTGTGAAAACTGTTGATTTTTTATTTTATCAAAATTTGGTGAAAGTTTTGATTCCAGATGTTCTTCGTCCTGTTCCTGGTATGTATATTTTACATTTCAGTTTTTTATGTTACTATTAAATAAATTATGTACAGGAACCTTAACACAAGCAATTAGAAATTTTTCCAAAGGCTTGGAGTCCTGGCTTACATCTGCAATGCAAGGGTGTCCAGAAGAAATGATCTCAATAAAAGTTAGTATTTATAATTGTATTTCATTCTTATTGTGTTTTCATTGTTAATTTAAAATTAATTTTAGGTGACTGCTGTCAGTGCATTTGCACAAACATTACGCAGGTATACTTCACTTAATCATCTAGCCCAAGCTGCAAGAGCTGTGCTTCAAAATTACACTCAAATAAATCAAATGCTTGCTGATTTGAATCGTGTGGACTTCCGTAATGTACAAGAACAAGTAAGGCATTAGATACAAACAAAATTAATATTTATTCACAAAAAAATTAAACTAATAAACTGGTTAATAAAAAGGCTTCATGGGTTTGTCAATGCGATTCAACATTAGTACAACAATTGGAGGCAGATTTTAAACATACATTGCAACAACAAAATTCTTTAGAAGAATGGGCATTATGGCTGAAAAGTGTTGTTGATAATTGTTTGAAACAGTATCGTGGTACACCTAATTTCACCAAAGAAGCAAGACAGTTTTTACTAAAATGGTCATTTTATAGGTATATTAAATAATGTTTTATAAGATTAAACAAAAAATGTATATTTCATAAAAACTAATTCTAATAATTTATGATAGTTCAATGGTAATACGCGATTTAACTTTGCGTTCAGCTGCTAGTTTTGGTTCATTTCACTTAATACGTCTACTATATGATGAGTACATGTTTTATTTAATAGAACATGAAGTTGCTTCAGTGATAGGTGAAACACAAATTGCAGTAATGGGTTCAGAAGATAGTGTGAGTATAGTTAAATAATTTTTTTTTATATGATTAATATTTAAATATGATTGTTAATATACTTTAACATAAAAATTAAATTATAAACCTTTACTTCTCATTTTTGATTAGCCAGATTATGATTTACTGGACATAATTACCTATTTATATACAGTAGAAATTACTACAACGGGTATTGGTTAGAACAAGCAAAACGCTAGGTGCCCAGCACAATCCCATATGATTGTACATTAAAATAAATGTTTACAGCGAGTATGGTTAAAACAAAATATCAGCTAAGAGTAAAATAAATAAACTATACTTGTGACCTTCCAATTACTACAAGCTTTTATTCACTGTTTTATTTTAATCATTATTTAGCTCAATCTGATCGTTATATATTGTCCATTATATTAGGTTATGTAAATATCAATTACTTATTGTATTTGTGTGTTATACATAAACATTATTACTAACAATAGTTGGTTGTGACATTTTTGTGAAAATGTCTGTCATGTTACGCATTGTCAATTTTTGTTGGACAAAAAAATTGGTTCTAACTTGGTATATAATGAACTACTGGTTACAAAAAAAACTTAGTGGTCCTCAAAACTGGTAACCAATTTCTACCGTATTTTAGTATTAAGATGATAACATTTACCTTCCGACTTTTAAAATTGTATAATTGTAAATTTTTTTATTTTGTTTTAGAAACCTACATTACCTACAGTTCTGATAAACTATGAGCCAACTGAATACACTACTAGTTGCAATGGAAAACGCATGAAAATTAACTAACCACCTTGCCAGATTATAGATTTCATTTTGGGCACCTTTAATCACATAAAAAAACAAAACAAAATATTTTTAGTTTTTGTTTATTTGAGAATTTTGTTTTCTATTTTTGTTATTGTGCGCACTGCAATTTTTTTAAATCTTATTTTTGCCTACACTTTGTAGATGGTATTTTAATTTATTTCCAAAGACTTAATATTATCTACATTAATTTTTATATGACATTTTGTGCAATTATTTATTTGTTTTATTTTTCTAATTATTAATTTTGTACATTGTAAACTGTTTGATATTCAAACATATTACTATATGATTTTTGAGGCCTATACAGCATATTTGTGATGATTTTTTTTTTTTTTTTTTTTTTTTTTTAATTTATAAATATCATATATATACTTATAAATACGTATGATATCTATATACATAAAATATTATATTATATTCTGACTTTTGGTTATCTGTGTTTTTGGTATTATACAATTTTTCAATAAAAAAAATACACATACACATACACTTAATACAAAATTGATTTTATTATTAACATAACAGATAATATATTTTTATTAATTGTTACTATTCTATTTGTCCCATTATTTTTAAATCATCAGCTTTGACAAACTCGCATCCAGTATTTTGAACCAAATCAATTAATTCTATACCCTCGGCAATTTCAATTAAAGTTAATCCGTTCTCGGGATCTACATCGAATACACACTAAGGAAAAAAAGATCATTTAAAATTAATGTTTTTTGATAAATGTATTAACTTGTTTTAATTTATATATAATTTACCTTTTCTGTGATAATTCTGTCAACACATCGACTACCTGTTAATGGAAGGGTACAATTAGAAATGATTTTTGGTGATCCATCCTTGGTTGTATGTTCCATAGCCACTATAACTTTGGTATGTGGTGCTGATACAAGATCCATAGCTCCGCCCATTCCTTTTACTAATTTTCCCTGATAGATGAGTAAACCAGATTATTTCAAAATATAAAAATAATATTCAAAATTTACCGGTATCATCCAATTGGCTAAGTCTCCGTACTGTGATACTTCCATTGCACCCAATACGGTTAAATCTAAATGACCTCTAAATAACCATAAAGAGAAAATATTTTAAAGCATAATTATGCCTGTTTGTGAAATACTGTAGCATAATATTACCCTCTTATCATAGCAAAACTGTCTTCACTACCGAAAAAACTACTACCGGGTATGACTGTAACTGTTTCTTTGCCAGCATTGATCAAATCTGGATCAATACATGTTTTTGATTGCGGATGTGGACCAAGACCGAGAATACCATTTTCACTTTGTAATATTACTTGTACGCCCTCAGGAATGTAATTACTAGCTAACATTGGCATCCCTATGCCTAAATTAACTGTTGAGAATATTTGTTAAGGATATAAATGTGTATAATAATAAAATGGATATAATCTGCTTACGAGACCTAGTTTGATTGTTATACGTAAGTTATATACAGTTCCGTAACTAGATAAATTGAGGCCCTTGTGGCATAGCCAAAACATTAAGACCATTTTCGAATTTAATCAGCTCCTTAAGTTTAGAGGCCCCAATTTTTATAATCAACGCCCATGTGTCATGCACTCTTTACATGCTGATTTTACTATACTAAAGTTAAACTTAAAGTTAAAGTTACTAACTTAGATTTTAATTTTAATTTTTATCTTAAATAACACTGCAGGATTTCTATAATAAGTACTATCCAGTGTAATTTAATTTCTTATAAAATTATAAAATATATACTCAAAAGGATACCATACATGCCGTTTTTGAATTCTAAAGCTACACGTTTAACAATTGTCTCTCTTAATTGAGCAGCCGAAGAGCTAGCTAACATGGAAACAGACTGGTCTGACTTTTTGGACAAAACTGTTTTCTAAATTTTTAAGTTTTATAATTATTAAATAAATTTTATTTATAGAATTAATATTTTACCTCAATTTTTTTAATATAATCCTTGCCTAGTATAATTCTATTTACATATATTCCAGGAACATGCACTTGATCTGGGTCAATACAACCCGTGTCAACTATTTCTTCAACTTCTACAATGGTTGTTTTTGCAGCTGCACACATAACAGCATTAAAGTTTCTAGCTGATTTACTATTCCAAAATATGTAAAAATGTATTAATAGTTTAAACCTATTTTGTATCAAATATTTTACTTAAAGACAAGATTTCCTTCATGATCAGCTTTTTGTGCCTTAATAATAGCATAATCTGCGGTAATTGCTTTTTCCAGAACATAAGTCTGACCATTAAAAACTTGAGTTTCTCGTACTTCACTGGTAATTTCCACTAGATCTTTTTTACTAAGTTGGATTTTATTTGTTTCTTTATTCTTAACATCGTCTTCTGATTCTTTATGTAATGCATATTTTAGTGGGATACCACCTTCTTGTACAAGGGTGCCAACAGCAGTTGGAGTATAAAATGCAGGTATTCCTGCACCTCCGGCTCGTATCCGTTCAGCTAATGTTCCCTGAAAATAAAATTTTATATTGATATCCATTTGTCTGGTTCATATTTTTAATGTACATACTTGAGGGGTAAGTTCTACAGTAAGTTCTCCATTTAGATATTGTTGCTCAAATTCAGAATTTTCCCCAACATATGAAGCAATCACTTTTGATATCTTTTTTTGTTTTAATAGTTTTCCTAAGCCAAAATTATCTACACCAGCATTATTACTTATCACTGTCAAATCTTTAATATCTTCTCTTTCTACTAAACCGTCAATCAATTTTTCCGGAATACCACAAAGACCAAAACCTAAGAGTGAACAAAAATAATTTAATTACATTTACATTGTTTGTCAACACACTGCTTAATATTAAAATTTTCTTTTAAACTAATTTTGTAATTAATTCAGTTTTTAAAAATACTTTTAGATCAATTAATCGGGAAAATAGATAACAATATTTTAAAGTTTCTTTTGTGTTTAATGATTTAAATACAAAGTTCATGCATGTTTAATAAACATTGATTTATTGTCCTATAATGTTTTAAATAGAAAAATAACACTGTTAAACTAACTTGGTTCTAGCCTGTATCATAGAAAAAAAAATAGGTACCCAGAGCCTGATTAGAATTTTTGGTCCGAAAAAAAAAAAAAAAAATTCGCCTAATTGTAAATTAAATAATATTTGAATGTAGGTATTATCTGGTTTAATTAAAATTAAAAAAATAATTAAATCCAGTAGGTGGGTTCACATGGGCCCTGGACAAATACCCATAATGTCATGTGTAAATAGATCCCTGTAATCAATTTGATTCTAGGGTGTTTTTCGTCCCCAGAGTATTTTTATTAATTTCTCCAGTAACATTTAAATAGATAGATAGTTTGAGAAAATAATGTTAAGTTTAGAAATCAATCCGAGATTAGTTACAATAATACAATACAATATAATTACAAATAATTAATAGTTAAATAAGACAATTATATTAAATGAAAACTAAAATGTTGTAAAAATGCAACATATATTGTATATTTGTGTTATTGTCATTTAAACATTTTTACGTTTTAGTTTTGACTGGATAAACCGGAGAATTGCTAAATGTCCTATGGCTTATAACTCTTGGGGACAAAACGTCCATAAACATAATTTTTTGATGAGGACAAAAAGTTCTTTTAGCAGACAAATCTTGGAACTTTAAAAAATAAGAATAAAACATGGACAATGTCTATCAAATAGAAAAACCACATTACAAAACATGGCAGTTTTTCTTTTAAGGAAAAAAATTAGAAGTTTGTTTCATTCATATTAGGTTATTTTTAATTTCCAATTTTTTTTAACATACCGCCAAATAGAATGGTACTGCCTGGTTGAATATCCTCTAAAGCATGACTGACTGATGTATAAACTTTATGTTTAAGCAAAGTAACATTTATACTAAAATTCGAAGCCTAAAAAATACATTAGTTTTAAGGTGATAAAATTATTAACAATAATTAAATTTATCTCACTTGAAGCACAACGACAATGTTCTTTGCCGTTGGTTTGAAATAATGATGATTTTTGGTAAATAAAGAAAACATTTTCAAGCTAAAACATCAAAGAATATTTTATCTGTAATCTAACTTCAAATAATTTCTAATACCTATTCGATGGAGTAGTACACTCTACGACCTATTCAAAAGAACTTTGTGCTCAATGAGTTTCTTTATCGTTATGTTATCAACTTATTTAATCATTAACAAGTCAACTATATAGTCGTCAATAACATTTTGACATCAACCGTAGTGCGGCGAGCTCGGTAATCAATTCATTCATCATCCCGTAGTAGACAATAAAAGCACATAACATTCAGTGAACAAGAGTCGTGCGATTTAATGGGCTATTTGAAAATTTGAATTTTAGTAGAGAAATTATCGAAAATATGTAGGTTATCACCGTGATAACAAATACCAGTACTGATACCATCCTCATTCGTGATAGACACTGATGATAGTGTTGATAAGTTAATTTTGAAGTGCCGCACCGTAGAAAATAGGTCTACAATTGACAACATTAACGTATTAACATATTTCAAATCCATTTTTTCCCCTTATTCTTGTATTTATTTCTAATTTAATTTATCAAGTGCCGTTAAAAATGTCCACTTTATGTAAAGATACTGAAGACGCGACTTTAAACGAAGAAATAAATCAGTTAACGGATGAGATTGCTTTTTT
The DNA here is from genome assembly GCA_956483605.1 of Tuberolachnus salignus. Taxonomy (NCBI): domain Eukaryota; kingdom Metazoa; phylum Arthropoda; class Insecta; order Hemiptera; family Aphididae; genus Tuberolachnus; species Tuberolachnus salignus. The sequence goes on from OY101437.1 coordinate 16,924,124, forward strand.
ACAAAGCGAATTGATTAAAAAAACCGAATCGTTAAAAATAAAACAGGTAATATATTACCCGGTTTAGTTTTTAAAATAGGTTTTGTTAAATTTATACATTTTAACCGGTCGAGTTAAACACAATTCGTAGTATGCTATAAACTTGTACACAATTCGAAATCATATGAATTGTAATTATAACTATTGCTAGAAATCATGTTGAATACCAATGTTGTTCTATATAATTAATATTGTCTGTATACTATTTCAGAAGAAATTCTTAACCAACCTTGATGTTAGCCGTTATAGCAGACAAATTATTTTACCAGAGATTGGTATTGAAGGTATTTTAACTGTTTTAAAATTTGCTTGATTTTTAAATTAATGAATTATTATTATTTTTAGGACAAAGAAAATTAAAAACTTCAAGTGTACTGATAATTGGTGTTGGTGGCTTAGGTTGTCCATCGTCAATGTATTTAGCGAGTGCTGGAGTAGGTACAATCGGACTAGTTGACTATGATGAAGTGGAATTAAATAATTTGCACAGGCAGTTATTACATGCACAACATAATGTCGGCATGCGAAAAGTTGAATCTGGCAAATTGTCGTTAAATTGGTTTGTATATTTAATATTTCTTAATTTGTTTACATTGTTAATTGGTTTTATATATACCTAATAAAAACACGTATCCAATTGTTTGTTATGCTAATTAATGGAAAAATGAAGCTAATTAATAAGCATGGTTACAGGAACCTATACCACTTAAAATCGTCAAACTAAGCTCTTAAAAGCACTATTTAATAAATATGTTAATACATTATACAGTAAAAAAGAACAATTACTATAGGAGTTATACCAAAATAAGTGAAGAACAATAAAATGTATTTTTTATGAATATGGTGTAAATATATTTGCATTATATATTATTGTATAATTACTTTTCAGTATGAATGCAGATGTTAACATTGTTGTCCATGATGTTCAGTTGACTGGTCATAATTCATTGGACATTTTTAAACAGTATGATGTAATTATAGATGCAAGTGACAACTTAGTAACACGATACATAATTAATGATACTTGTGTAAAAGCGGGCAAGCCTTTAGTCTCAGGCTCAGCTATACACTGTGACGGACAGCTCACCGTATACAATTATAAAGGCTCGATTTGTTTTAGATGTTTACATCCAAAACCACAATCTCCCGAAACTGTAGGAAATTGCGCATCCGCGGGCGTTTTGGGACCGGGTAATATATTGCGCAATTGTGTGAGTGTATAATATGAATATAATCTTTATGCCTATGGATGATTATTTTACAGTTCCCGGAGTGATTGGTGTACTTCAAGCCATGGAAACTATTAAAATTATTATTGGTCATCCAAATGTATTATATAATAGCTTATTATTATATGACGGTGCATTTTGTGACTTTAGAAAAATTAAACTAACAAATGTTAAACGTAGTGGATGCATATGCACAATAAAACCAGAAGATATAATGATTACCATGGACTATGAAGAATTTTGTGGATCAAAAGCAAATGATAAAGTAAATTTAGTTAATTTAATATTATAACATAATAATTAATATTAATATACATTTAAATTTGTATTAGTTTAAAACATTGCATTTGCTGAATGAAAATGAACGTCTAACAGTATTAGATTTAAACAAATTAGTATCTGAAAAACAACCATTTTTAATGATAGATGTTCGTAAAAAAATAGAATATGACATGTGCCATTTACCGTTCGCTATAAATATCCAACTAAGTGATTTGAAAAACGAAAAGACTCTTGCTAAGTTAATTGAAAAAATTAATTCATTTAGTAATACATCACCAAATTGTAAGTAAAATGTATTTAAATTGGCTATGAAAAATTAAATTAAAATTGTTATATAATCAATGATTAGTATTGAAATTGAAAAAACAAAAAAAATCTTATATAATTCTTTTTTTTTTTCTTACAGTGGTTACTATTTGTCGTCGTGGCAATGACTCTCAAAGAGCAGTGGACGAGCTAAAAAAACATACTCAGATAAAAGATAAAGTTAATTGGATAAAAGATGTTATAGGTGGTCTATATGAATGGAGTATGAAAATAGACAATGACTTTCCAATATATTAAAACCAAACTATTGATGGATAATATTTAATGTATATTCTACATAATTTTCTAATGACGATTACAATAATAATATCTTGTAATATTTTATTTCAATGGCCCTTTTTCTGTGTACATATTATACACTAAATAATAATTATTTTTGATTTTCTTGCATATAGTGAACATGTGATTGAGACCTTAATCTTTCAGCTGCATGTTCAGCAGTTAAATCTCTTTGACATTGAGCCAATAACTCGAATCTAAATATGATAATAATGATTAATTTCATAACCTATTGTAAAAACAAGTATAAATTACCCAGATATAAATTTTTTTACAGTCGCTGAACGTAATAAAGGGGGTAAATAAATTCCATGAAATACCCAGTGGTCATTATTTTCATTTTCACACATTGGTCCAGTAGGTGCCCCTAAGTATAGCCATTATAATAATAGTATGTATTATTGTTCATCATATCATTTTTATTTTGTACAAGATTAGGAACTTACCATGCCAACCCATCGAATACGGAAATGACGTTTTGAACAAATTATCATATTTAGTTGTCAATATTTTCATAATTGATGCCAGAGTTATTTTTTCATCATCTTTAATTTCATTCATTCTTTTAATATGTCTCTTGGGCAACACCATTGTCTCATATGGCCATAATGCCCAAAATGGCACCAATACAATCCAGTTTTGATTTTCAATAACAATTCTAACCTATAAAAAATACTTTTAAATATTTGTATGCATAATAGAAATCAACTATATTGAATTCAAGGATACATTTATTTGCATGTTACTTTTATTTGTTATGAACAAAAATTACATAATTAAGATCAATTTTTAAAAATAACATACATATTATATAATAATAAACACATGTTATATTTTTTGTAAAATAATATTCAACTTTGATTAATATATTATTTTAAAATATAAATTTAATACAACAACAATAAGTTTAAAACAATTTATTAGTACTGATTAAAAAAAATATACCAATAAAAACGAGTTATTATTATTTTGTTTGTTTGTTATAATTAACCATTTATTAATATTTTAAATTAATTATTAATAATTACAATAAGTATAAACATATTAAGGTTTATCTACCTCATGTAAGCAATGCTTTAGTTGAAGGCAGATTAATTTTACATTACATTCTAAAGGTTAGGTTAGGTTATATTATTGTATCTAACATTTGTTACAAGGTTCATCATATTATTTTCGATTTTTGTTATTGGTTGTTGATCTCATATTTGACTTATTTTATTTTATAAAGTTGTATATCACGACAACAATATGTAAATCAATAAAAAACGACCAAAGGCTATTTTAGACATTATGATAGAAATACAAAAATTGAAATTGTATAACAGATTAAAATCAGTCAGCTACACCATATATTACTCTTATAATCTACATAGACATCTAAGTTCTAGATACTAATTATTAGCCTTAGAAGTAACTCAAACGTCATTTGACTGCCTGTGAATTTTTGATAGAAATCAAAAATTAATACAAAAGTAAGTTGATAAGAGTCGGTGTACTCGTCATCATGACATAATAGCCTAGGAAAATTAAAAATTGTTATCAGAGGGTTCAGACGGTAGGTCCAAGTCCGAATGGTGGACCTCTGAAACAACAGCTATGCAACATTTAATGACTTGCATTTATGGTAATTATACTATAAATATTAATATTTTAATTTTTTACTTTTTCTCCTTCACTTACGATGATTTTTTACATCAATAGACATGAGTGCACTAAAATAAAGTACAGTAAAAATTCTGACATTTTCAATTCTAATTATTTTTAAAATTAGATTTTTCTGTTACCTAAAGAACAAAACTTTTTGAAGAGCACTATGAAATTTGAGATGAAGAAACATCACGGGCAGGCCTAAAATTTCATCTCGGTCCATTCCTGATAGTTTTAATATATTATGGACTTTTTGAAAGGTTTTGAACATAGGGACATCAGAAAAATAATGAATTTATGGTATCCCATTGAAATTCAATAGACTTTGGGTATATTCTAAAATAGTTTAATATACTTATTAAATCACTTTGTGATTATGCAGTGAAGCAATGGAGTTAACAGTAAATTATTTTAATTTACCTAACCTAACCTTGCTCAGATTAAGTTTGTTGGATATCCAGAATTGTCTAGCTGTCCCGTAAATTATCTTTTTAAAATTCAGAGCGATGTGGGGAATGTATTTGTTTTATTATGTGTGTGTTTTTTAAATTTTTTAAGTAAATCTAATTAAATGTTTTTTTTTTTTTTTTTTTTTTTTTTTAATTACATATTACTTTTAAATTTTGCTTGATTTTAAATTTAAATTTTAAGTTTCAATTGGCATTATGTATTAAATATTTCTGGAACCAACACAAATAGATTTTGTTTATATGAGCATGTTAATTGACCATGGAAAAAACTTTGAATGGTAGGTCTAAACCTGCAATGTTTAATGTTTAGTCATGATATTTATGGTTATTGTTAAGCATCATTTTACGGGAAGTTATAGCTGTCTAAACTGGAATGGTAGATTAGTTGGTATCATATAACCTTCTTGAGATCAAAGCAGTTTCTCCCGTTCCACAGTCACTAAGGATCAAGCAGACATATTTGTTTAAAGATTTTATTCCTTGATTCCTTGTTAAGAACATAGGACCTTTGATCATGTGGAACAATATTTACTGTTATTTGGATAAACTACATATATCCTGCCAAGGGCATCCGTTTTTTATACTCCAGGAACCTTTGTTTTCTCATTTGTATTGACCGGACTGAAATTGCTTCACTTTGAGAGTCTAAACTAAATGTAGCTTAATCACTAATTTTGTTTGTATATTTTGTGGAGGAAAATTACCGATTTAGCGTAACACTTTGATTATTGAAATTTTTGTCATTTTATACTATATAAATTTCCAACTATTCCAATAATTTTCTTTCATACAATCCTTGTCCTGATGATTACGAACACAATAAAAAAAAAAAAAAGCCAAATTCTCAAGTGATGATCTTACATACATGTGGCAATTGATTTTTATATGTATAGATATTATTGTTTTGCTTACTTTAGCTTTCAATTCACGTTCAACATAATCCATTAACATTGGTCTTCCATATTTGTTTAAGTAGTCTCTTTGATTAATATCTTTCATACGAGGTTCGCTGGGTAAAAATGAACAAGCCCATATTTGACAATGAGGATGATGGTTAGAACATCCCATCATTGTACCTTTGTTTTCAAATATTTGCACCCAAGTGTATGTCTTTTCTAATTCTTCAAATTGTTTTATCCAACTGAAAAAATAACACAAAAATTATAAATACAATTATAAAATAATATTACCTAATGTGTACCTTGTAATCACATTTACTATATCATCAATAGTCATTAGAGCAATGGTTACATTGGACTTTGGGTGGAAACACATAACACGACATGTGCCTCGAACACCTTCAATACGAAAAAGAGGATCATCACTCTGAGGTGGTGATGGTGTATCATCTAGCATGGCTGGAAAATCATTTGTAAATACATATGTGGATTTGTATACTGGAGTCAACTAAAAATAGTTAAAAAATAATGTTTTATTCATTACACACAGTAAGTATATATACTACTTACTTTACCACAACTTCTAACTACTCCAGGACAAAGAGGGTTGGTGGAATCAAATTCTGGTCCCATATCACTGTGCACAGATTCTGATTGTCCGTCCCAAGGCCTTTGTATTCGGTGTGGAGATACTAAAATCCATTCTCCTTTCAAAGGATTGTACCTATTATGAGGATGTTCTAAATTAAAAAAATTAAATATTCCATAAATTAGAAAATAAATGAACATTATACATTTTTCTTATGTTACTAAGAAATGTTTATTGAATATAATGGTATATTTTTAAAATACATTGAATGTAAATTAATCTCAGATACCGGAAAAACTATTTTATTAGAGATATAATTAAACTATATATATATATATATATAAATAAAAAAAAAAAAACATTTAAAAACTAAATAGCTAAATTTAATTTTGTGTGGAGAAACTAACAACTGCTAAGATTTAATATTGTTTTTGATATTTAATTTTTTTTTTTTTCAGTTATGTAATTACTTTTTTTAAATTTTAGTATTTTTATGAACCTTGTTGTTATTTTAAACATATGTCTTTTAATTTATTCAAAATAATAAACCAAATTTAAATGCCATACCGTGATATAATGAAATAAATATATTTCATTATTGAAATTATTTTATTATCATAACTTAATGGTTTTATTATGTATATGGGTTTTCTATTAAATAAAAAATTAATACATTTCACAATATGAAAGCGTTATATGGTAGGTTTCATTGTTATGACGTACGTCGTATAGGTACATATTATTATAGCAAAAATATTATATGGATTTGAATATAATTATTGGTTGGTCAAAAAAATAGCTAGCTTATAACAAAATTAGTTTTTCACCTAACAAATACATATACACAATTTTATTTTACATATTTTGAAAATTTTGTACTTTTAGGTTTTAGAGCATATGTTGGTAATTTTTCAGGATGTATTATTGTCTGCTTTAATTATAACTATAATGAAGGTTACCTTCAGATGACTTAAATACAGCAGAGGCATAAATAGACTACATAATGTTGATGAAGAGGTAAAGTATTGGCTATCTAAAATTTATGTCCACCTTTAGATATAGACTTATTATATTATTTATCTTATATGCATTATTATTATTGTTTTTACAACCTTAAATTCTATTTTTTATGTTAATTATGGTTCCCCTTAATATTTTCATCAATATTATTACACCATATGCAATAAAAATAATAATGTTAATTAAATAAAAATTTAGATAATTACCAGATGAATTGAATTCCATGACAAGTCTTCAATTTAGTTTCTATTAGATGTATAAAGTATAATTTAAGATGTAATAGTTTTATATGAAATATAATCAATAAATTTTTTCCCAAGTGTATGGTATTAACTATTATAAAAGATAACAAATAATATGATAGCTAATTATCAATGCTTAAACATAAAAGTTTAGATAAACGAATAACTCATAAAATAAACGTACAAATAAAAAAAAAAAAAAAATTAAAATTGAAAAATATAAAAATAATAAAGTAAAATTAGCATATAAATAAGCAATCAAAAATTTGTTTGACATTAATTTATTTTATTTTCTCCAATATTGAGCAAATTTATGTAATTGTTCAACAAGTACTGCCATTACAGCTGTTACAGACATATCCAATAAATTTTGGAAATAATGGACGGCTTCTTCATCACCCAAATCTAATCGAAACTTATCTTGAACCTTATTTACAGTTTTATCTGGCTCTAGTGCAATATCTGGAACACTAGCATCTACCATCAACGAAAATAGATTCAAAATAAGATTGGCATGACGTCTCAAATGCAAAAAAGCAGTATAACATAATTTTTTAAATTCATGATAATGTTCACTGTTGACACCACCCATTGCTTCAACCATCTCTTTACTTAATTTCATAGGCGGAGGTAATGGTTTAGGATCTCTACCCAATATGTATCCAAAATCAATATGAAAGAGTTTGCCCGTAGAAGTCAATAACAAATTATCAAAATGGCGATCACCAACACCTAATAAATATGTAATCACACAGTAACCTGCACAACTTTTTATATAGTTTTCCATAATATCAGGTGCTATTCCAAACGGTGCATTTTCGTTTGAATAATTTTTACGAAAATAATTTTGTATTGAACCTTCTGTTGCTAATATTTCAGCTACAGGCAGAGAGTTTACAAACTGCACAAATCCGTGTCGCGTGCTTGTAGCCAATACTCGATATGGGGTCAGTTTCAAATCTAAGTTTTCACTTCTTAAAAGCTTATCCATTAGTATGATGATTTGTAAGATAAGCTGATCTTGTCGTAAATCGTCACCATGTTTAAATATGGCTATATACTCTTTGTTTTCTTGTGCCATAAATGTGAGTCTTGAAGGCATAAGAGCAGACTTAAAGAGAATTGCTTTCTCAGGAATTATGCCAGTTATATGTATACTAGGGTCAAGTGGTAAAGGAAGAGCCTCAAAAGACATAAAACTAAATTTTGTATCTGTTTCTGCTAATAACGATTGTAATTTATCAATTTTTTTTTTTCGATTACCACTCTCCCTAGCAACAGTTTTGATAATTCTGACTAAACGATCAATAAAATTTTGTTGGCGTGTCAACATAGCATGTATTCGTTGACACTCTGCACTACCGTTATATAAAGTCATTAAGAATGTTTTCATAACACTTAAATACATGTTACGGACACGTAAATCTTGTTTAATTGTAGAATCTTGATCCTCGCATTCAATCATCAAATACCAATAAAAATAATTAGCCAAACTGAAATTTTTACTCGCCCTATGGATTAAAAAACGTGCCAAATCCATATCTTCTGGTTTGCACATTTCAAAATGATTTATTGTACAAGGAATATTGCTATCACTACTATCTTTTAAACTTATTCCAGACACCGATTCTGTTAAGCTGTCAGTTACTGGATATTTATCTTCCATAAGCTTCAAACTGTTTGTGATGTGTTCAAAGTTTTCATACTTAAGTGCCTGAACCAACTGTAGTAAATACAAAAGTAAATCTTCATCAGTAGCTTGTTGTAATCGTTCTACAGCATATTTCCGTACTAATGAATGTTTAAATGCTGGACTTAATAAACGCAGTGAATCGTCCACGTCCATTGGAGCCCATTGATACATCATATCTAATGCCTGCATTGCCTCTCCATGTAATTTCCAGTTGACACATTCTAAAAATTTTGTAAGTGCCTTTTTTTGATTACATAGGTAAAAACGGTATTTCCATATAAGATCTTGTTCTTCGGTAGTTAATATTTTTGTGGGTGGATATCCAACAATCGTATTCAACATGTCTCTAATTGTTGCAGTTGGTTTTGCATCTTTATCAGATATTCCACTTCTTAAACTTCTTGCAAGCTTATGATGTTTACTTTCAACTAAATTTTCCTGCATTACTTCAGCATCTGGTACAGTGACTATATCTGGATTAACTCTAAACGGATATATTTCATCACCATCTTGTTCATAATGCACAACACTATAGACAATATTATTCGATATAATTTCTGGAAACTCTATCATTAAATATGGATAATTGGAAGTTTTTTTTTCTTTTTCATTAATAAGTTCAATTTCTCTAAATGTCAATCGATCTAACCAGTCAACTTCAGGCATATTGCCATTTCTATGCTGTTTGGCCAATTTAGCTAGGGACTGCATACGATTAGAGTCTGATAAACATTTTCCTGGCGTTGACGATACATTACCATCGGCCTCTCTATCGGGCCATACTCTAAGATCAATCATACCTTGTCGAAACACGCCATGTTTGCCAAACAACGAAATAGATGTGCCACCAATTGAGACCATAGTAGTCGGTCCAGCACAATCATATACTGTAAGAGTTAATAAAGCATTTCGTGGTAGATCACTGAACTGAATTGGTAACACGACCCATTCGTTCCAGCTCCAACGGTTGGTAAAATGTTTGTAAGAAGTTGAAACCGGTAAACTTAAGGATTTACCATCACTATACACTTGACAGTATATTACAAGATCAGAAATAGGCTTTTGATATAAACCAGAAAATTTTTTCATAGGATCATTCAATATTTTTTCATAGTCGATTTTGTGTTTGATGCCTTCAAGAGTACCAATTTTTATCTGAACATTTGTCTCTAACGAACAACTGTACACATAATTAAAAGTGCTGCTCAGATTGCTAGTCATCATCAACGTTTTGTTTACTTAAAAAAAAAAACTCAATTTGTAATAATTAATCATCAACATTAACTTACGTTATTTTAAAATCTTATAACATTGAAACTTTGTGAAATAATTGAAAATTAACTGAATTCTTAACTATTCATTTCTTATTAAGCAGTAACGACCAACTGTAACATATTTTGACACTATTATTAATTATAATACTAAAAAAAATATTGTTATACATAACAAATGATAATTAATTGATCAGCGAAAAATTATAACGAAAAAAAATAAAATTGCCATTTAGAAATATATTATATTATCATATACCACCATATCAATGTTGTTGTGATAAAGAACCAAACACGACGATTGACGACTTGTAGAGGTTAGGGTTCAGGGTCATCTTTGAATTTTTCACGGCCACGGCCCAAAAGGCCATGCAATTTTAGTTATCAATTGCAAAATGGTGTTCGAATCAAACATAAAAGGAAATTATGAACTTTTTTTGAAAAAAATAAAAATACAAAATATTTTGGAAACTTAAATACTAATATGCCAACAAATGTATTCAGTAAAAATTGCAGGTCTTTATTATTGAAAATTTACAACAAAAAAAAAAAACCAGCATTGTTAATAATCTTATTTTGTTCCCAATTTTACTCCATTAAAAGGAATATTTTTTGTAAATTTTTTCTTATTACAATCTTCTGGTTCAATCAGATTCGCAGCACGAAAAATTACATCATAATAAAATAATACATTAATCTATTTTAATCTAAAATAGTTTAAATAAATTATTAAATGGATAAAGTGGGATAAATGTTAAAATTGTAAAAAGAATATTTTGTTTTATTTTAAATATCTACCTAGAGTGAAAAGAAATTATATCAAAAGAGTTGACTTAGGTAATAAGGATAGCAGCTATATTACCATTTTGTATTAGTATATGTGTGTTTTATACCCGTGTAAAAGTACTCACCAAAAATAATTATGTTGCAATTTGCAAGAATTTACTATATAACACACTAATTTAGATTTCCACATTTTTACAAAAAAAAAAAATTAAAAATAATCTCATTATGTATTATACTGAGAATGTTAGTAGTCCATAGGCAGGTAAATAATTAATTATTAACTTCATAATAATTTCATTTTTATTCATTTTATAAATATACATTCTATTTACAAATAATTTGATAACATTATTTTTCTATAGGTATTGGATTAAAACAACATTGTTTATGCATAACAATATGTGTAAAAAACATAATAAGCCACACTTATGCCAATTTAAAACTCTTATTTCTATATCATTTTTATACACAATAACACGAAAATGTATAGAATTCATTGACAATTAATGGAGCTAGTTCACTAACAAGTATAATTTTGACTCGACCTACTGATTGATAGCTAGAGTATTTATGCATGTACAATTTATTCACATGGCAATAGTTGCTAAAAGTACGGTAATGTCATCAGGTTTTCCACCTATATATATATAAAAAAAAATATGGTAATAATTATACTTATTTTGACAACATTTTAGTAAAGAATTAAACATGTTTGTTTAATCTTAAATTAAATAAATAATTTATTATATACATACCTACAGTATTAATACCATTAGCTTGAGCAGCACGTGCAAATGGCGATAAGAAAGATCGATCAAAAGCTAGTATCCTAGCCATCCACGCAATTGTGTTAGCAGCACATTGTAATTTTGTAGGATCACGAACACCCTCAATTTGACTTAATTCTTTTACCAACAGATGATCAGGAACATTATCAAAAACCCCGTCAGTGGCCAAGAGAATGACATCTCCATTTTCAACCGCAAAATCTGAAGTGTCAGCTGAATCTGGACTATCACTTAATACTTGACCACTGTGGGTAGGGGGTGGGACAGATAATTGGTAAGGGGTATTAAAATAGTGTTGTTGTTCTTCAGAACGGTGTACTACATGTCCTCCACGTACAACCATAAATCCACTATCACCAATGTTGGCTGTATATATACTGGAGGTTTCTTTATTTAGCACCACTACACAAGCTGTACTACTTCCTAAAAATAATTTTAATTTCTAAGTTTTTAGTAGTTTCTTCATTGTGTGAAATGTAAATATTACCATACAAAATTTGTCTTATTTTAACTTGTATATAGATTGTTAAAAAATAATAATAATAATAATAAAACAATGGTACATAATACTTGAACTTTAAGCCCAAATAACAGTTATTTTAGATTTGTAGCATTAAAATAATGTTTATTTATTATTGTTTTGAAGGAAATAATTAGTATTTGTAATATTATTATATCACACAAAAAATAATTAAATACACTCATTGGTACAACTAGATCTACATTTTTAGGGTTGCTACAATTTGACACGAGTAAATAAAAAATTTAAAACAGTCATTGTTTTCTTAATTTATGTATAAAATTTTCAAATATAAAACAATATTTTTTGGTGAATTTATATAGTCTGAAAGGAAGATTATATATGATCATTGGATATAACTTTAATGAGATACATAAAAATGTCCCATAAAAATTGGGGGAATGAGGTGCCTGGGCTGGGATAAAAATCAATATCAGTTTTTCTAGTTAGTAAATTAGTACATTTCAATCACATACAAGTAAAATTTGTATTGATATATCAATTAATATATATTGATAAGATCGATAACAAATCAAAAGTCACTTACCTAAAATCGGTTGTTTATTTTCAAGTAACTCATAATAACTTTGGGCTAATAATTTGCTTGGTTCATTAGGTTTTATTTTGCCCAAAGATACAAGTCTTTCACATGTCGTCATGAGAAAACTTGAAAATTCACCTGGATCAATTCCATAATGACGCCAACCTCCAACACCGTCAGCAACTCCTAATTAAATTAATGGCAATAATTAATTGAACTATTATAATCAGGTTTAGATTTATTTATATTCAAATATATGCGCAATACTATTGTAATCCTTGTTATTATATTTTAGAAATTATCCAGATATCAAAAAAATTATAAGCTATTATTACTTTTTAAAGGTAAACACCATATAGGGAAAATAGTATACCAATAAGAAAAACTTATATTCATTACAAAATAGGTATATTATTACACATACAATCTTTAAGTTTAGGTAAAGCATCAACACAAAAACTAAAATTACTGTAGGCTTAACATTCCCTGAACCCGGGGAATATTTTGGTTTTAGTAGATGGCGTATCGTAAAAATTTATATTACTGAAATTAAACATTGTTTTTTTAATTTGATCAAAACTAGAAAGTCAGGGCAGTCAAGTAATAGTCAACTATTAAAATATAAATTATAAAACAAAAATACCTACCAAGTACATCAGTTGCCTTTCCTTTAGCAGAAAACCAAGCATCATCTCCAAATTTCCCTTTGATTAGGGGATGTTTGCGAGAAGATTCTTTTGGAAATCCACAAACAGCATATAGAAATGAAGGTTCACGTTTCTTATTTACGTGTTCACTATTTGAAGGTGATAAATTTGTAAAGCCATTCCAAAGAGCACGAGAGATCAGTCTACTAGTAGTAACTATTTGCTGCATAGTTTTTTCAAACTATAATTCCCATTGTGGACATTGATTTAAAAGCATGAATACAATTTTGGTACATTACTTTAAACACAATATAACTGATCAATGAATTTTTTTTTAAATAAAAGTGAATTATTATTCGTATTAAATATTATCTATTAAACATCTTAAAATTTATAGAAAAACAGGATTCAGCCTGAAAAACTGCTATTGAGAAATGTTTCAAGCTCAGATGCAATTGCGATTGCGATCATACAATTAATTTGTTATCAACATGTTCTCTGTTATCATTTATAATAAAATTATTTAATTTTTCTTAAAATGCCTAAACTGATTCCGCGTTAACGGGTTACCCATTACTCTTAATCCGTGCCTTATAATCACAGATATTTATTTCCCAGATATTTCCCACCTTGATTATACCCAAAAACGTTAAATTATCATTTATATCAGAAACTTTTATTTTCGATCTATCTGCCTAGTATTCATAGTCATTGTACAAGTCTACGGTAGTATTCTACAATTTGTCTCTAATGTTCTTATAGTTTTTGGTTTCAATTCGACAAAAAAGTGCGCACTAGAAATTCCCCCGAGAACTACACGAATTTAACACTCGCAGCGTAGTGTTAAAGTGTGTTGACGTTGAATACGAAAAATTTGATTTTCGAATAGAAAAAATCCCAATTTTGTATGTTGCGTTGCCTATTCAACTCCTGGAACCGTACTGTTAATGGTTAAATTAATCGTCTATCCAGCCAAATATGAAAATAAAACCGGTGAATTGATATATTTTGAATAATATTTTTATCTACAATAAGTGTCGAGAAAAATATTTATTTAATTGTGTTCTGCACTTGTCCGTGTTTATTACTTATCTACTGTCTAACTATAGCAATGTTTTCGTATTTTAAGAACCACTTGGACCCTGGTTGTCGAGCATGGATAGCGCAGCAGACGTCTTGATTTGTGTTGATAATTCAAGATTCTTGTACTTTATAGAAAAACCGCCAAATAAAATGGTTTAAACGTTTTAATAACGGTCAAGAGTCACTTGAAGACGAAGAGCGGAGTGGTCGTGTCCGTCAACTTCAAAAAAATGACGAATCAATCGAAAGAGTACGAAAATTTGGTACGATCAGATCGCCGTTTACGTATCCAAGATATGGCAAATACGTTTAGAAATATCGTATGGTTCAGTTCAAAGCATTTTGAAAGATGATTTAGAAATGTCACGTGTTTGTGCAAAATATGTGTCGCGCATATTGACCGAAGACTAAGTAGAACACAGAAAATTGATTGTCGCTGAACTTTTCGAACGATCAACAAATGAAAACGATTTTTTATCAAAAATTGTTACTGGAGATGAAACTTGGGTTTTCGACCCTTATTTATTATTTATGACCACTTGAGACAAAATTGCAGCCATCAGTATGGCACACGATAACATCACCGAGGCCAAAAAACACGTGTTGTCAAATCAAAATTGAAGGTCATGTTGGTCGAAAGAATCCGGAAAAATGGGAAAATGGTGGCCGGTTCTTGGGGGTCACCACGACAACGCACCGTGTCGCACATCTTTTGCAGTTCAGCAATTTTTAATTGATAAAAACATTGCCACAATTCCCCAACTTCCGTATTCACCAGATATTGCATCGTGTGACTTCTGGTCATTTCCGAACCTAAAGTTTGGACTCGGAGGTGAACGTTTTGCGAAGATCGAAGTCATTAAAGTTAATGTGACGGCTAATCTCAGGGCCATCAAAGATGTTTCGAGCAGTTGCAAATTCGTTGGAGTAAGTGTGTCTATTCCGAAGTACAATATTTTGAAAGAGATTAAGTTTATTTAAGTTTGAATAGTATACATAAAAAAAATAAAATAAAATTCCGGGATCTTTCTGTTCCTACCCCGGTACACGGTTATCGCCTCGCCGTGTTGCGCGGTCGCCGTTGTAGACGGGAGTGGCCGTTAAAATTTCAAACTCTACCTACGTGAGCGAGTCGTTTACCGACCGCCGAAAAAACAAATTCTCTCTCGGAACGGATTAGGGCGGCCCCGTACACACGCTCGTATGATTTTTGGTTATAATTCTTAAATTCTATATCCTCTAAAGTCACATTAAACAAACTATAAAAATTAAACAAATTAAATGCAATTATTTGCCATTTAGGCAAAATACCGTGGAATATACGTTTGGTGATGGTAGAGCAAAGATTAGTGGGTTAGAGTGGTTAAAAGACGGGCACGGAATAGTTTGTAAGAAATTGTTGCTGCTTCATGAACTGTATGAATTTTAAAGTCTGAACGCAAGGTATGATATGAAATATAAGGTGGTGCGCATGGAATTTATTCGATTGGAATGTTAGGTATTTGGATTGGATTTTCTAGATAACTAACCTAACCTATAACTATTTTGCCTTTTCCACAAATTCCACACATTCAAATCTAGTCCCGGCACGCGGGCGACATTATTAGTTGCCGGTTTCATTTTTTCACCGACGTCCGAGCATGTCACATCGATATAGACGTCATAAAACCGTTCTACTATCTTTGTTGTTATAAAATGGCCACTGTAGCATGTCCACGGCATGAACACATTGACAGTGAATCAGTAACAAATGAAATAGAACAAAAAAAAAGTATTCAGATGCTAATTTAAAGAGTAAACTATGGGAAGGAGTGTGTTTAAATATGGCGGAATCGTCAGTCGCAGCATTCAGTTTGTATTTTGGCAGGTGAAGGCGGGTTCCAGAAATGTAATTAAGCTCGTCAAATGAAGTTTACACCCGTGTGGAAATAACCGAAGAATTTCTCTGCGTAACTTCTTAACTCTTCGAACACCAAAGTAAATTTCCCTTTATTCATTCTTTCAGATAACAGCGAGTGAACCCGATATTTCATTCTTCGTTGATTTTTCCCGTGTCGAATGATAAGAGCACTACAACTACTGCCAGTCTTTATAAAATCCCGTAATAGGTTCGGTGTATGTAAGCGAAGATCGAAAATGGACGACGATTGAGATGTACTCTACGCGAACAAACGATGTGCACGCGTATTTGTCGAATGCATAATACAACACGTGGAAATGAATATGTTTACAGTAAATAGTTGATCGTCGTGTGGCGCACTCATAATAACCGGAGCAACTAGACAAGGCGACAAGGACAATAATAGTCGCGTGACAAAAAGTTGCTCGTGTGCCGACGCCTTTATAGTTAGTAATTTAGTATTGTTAGCCAGTAGTTGTCCTACGTTGGCAACGTCGGATAGGTATTTTTGTTATCGCAGGAAATTTATGTTTCTAAGGTTGGCGTTACCGATCTCCCAAAATTGGATTTCGACGATATCTCGTTGTTATCAAAACCCGGAGTACTGTACCCGTCCTTCGCGTGTCTTATCATTTGAACATTTTATCAATAATAAATCGTCGTCTCTCGAGCAGTTAACGGCTTGAGGGTAAATAATAAATAGTCATTATTTTGTTACGATGCCCATATTCTGTGTTGCAGAATTTGTAGTCTATATTCTTCAACCGTAGATTAAATAACCTTCGACCACAAGGACGTTTGTTCAAGGTTCCGGATCGTAAATCTACAAAAGCAACGATACTTACATATTCAGAATTACAGACAAATTAAAAGTGACTCCAGAGTGTCGCAATATGAATTCAATTTCTAGCAGGTTAGTATGGTTAAACCCATTCGATTATACGATATTCGTTTTCACTATTCAGTATTAGTTCTTTATGATTGCTGAAAATACATTGTATAAAATCATTTTTAATATTTGCCGTACAATTAGTTGTTATATGTATTTCACATAGTCATAGTGCAGTTTTATTGAGTTCTACATTTCGACGGGCCAAACCAATTTAATTTACATAAATTACTAGTTTTTTAAAAAAATGTAATACACATGGATTACTTATTCTCAATAGCTTATAGTTGCTCACAAATATGATAACATTTTTGTTTTAACATACAATCATACGAGCAGTAGTTCACTGGGAATCTCCACAGTATCTCCCACCTAGTTTGTCTATATATTTTAACCTAATAGAGTTATTGGAAGATGTAAAACCCAATAGTATGATCACCATGTTAAAAATTATAATTTATTTGTTATCTGTTATTAATAAAAATGTTTAAAATATCTTAGTAATGAGGTAACAGATGATGATGACACAGCTTTAGAACATTCATTTACAATAAAACCACCTCAAGCCAGAGTGCGCGTACCTAGACATAAAGTAACAAGTCATCATAAACATTCAAAAGTAATATATTTAATTTAATTGTAATTGAAACAAAATTTGATTGTTATTTCCAATATTTATACTATTAATACAGGATTCAACAAAAACCCATCATTCTAGACATCTTGATAAACGAAAACACAGACATTCACGGTAATATTTATATTTTAAAACTGTTTAATTATAAATTTGTTTTGTAGTTTATTGTTTAATTTTGGCTGTAAAGTAATAGAAAATAATTGATTTTTTAAATTATTAGTATCCAAATTATATTTTATAACTAATTTTTACAGAAACAAAGAACTGCCTTTGAGAGACAAAAGGCTAAGAAAGGAGGACAATTATTATAAAACTGATGTCAGACACTTAGACAGAGATAAAAATGATTTTAGAGTTCAATATAAAAAAAGACGTGGTCATCATACTCGTGATAAACATTCAAAACATGAAAAGTTGCATAAAAATGAAATACTAAAGGTAGATAATATTAATGAATTATTAAATCAATTAAAAAAGAGATGAAACCATTGTCAACAATTAATAGAAATTGCCTTATATATTATATACACAATTTTATTGGTATCTTAATCTTTTGTGGTTTAGATATTTGAATGTTAGGATAAAAAAAAAAAACAATTGATTTTAAGGACATGTACAATATATATACTTTTAAAGAAAATGTATTTGATAAATTTGTTACAAAAAAAGGAGATGGAAGAAGAAGAACGTTATCACTCTTTAAATTATAAACGTCAAAAGATAGAGCAAGTTGAGATTGTTTCTAGAAGTGATCATATGAATCTAAAACGCCGAGAAGAAAATGAAAGAGACCAACATAGATTTCATCAAGAACGAGAGCAATATATTAATCAATATTACAGAACAATAAATTGTCCTCGTAAGTTTTAAGTACCTATTTAAATATTATCTGTTATTTTTAATTATACTAAATCATAATGTATATTGTATAATTAGTAGTTGATAAATATTTTTTTATGATTTGACAACAATAGAAAAAAAACGTACAAAAAATGAAATTATTATTGATACTGGTTTATTTGAAATTATCAAAAGAAAAAAAAGATAACAATTTTATTGTTAGTTAGGTGGTATTTTAAAATACCCAATATGCGTTCCGCACATCTGTGATTTTGGTGTTTGTGCTTAACATATTTTATACATAATATACTCAATTTTTCGTCTTCCCTATTTTTTCTAATCAGGTTATAATATTATATATTTTTTTATTTTGTTAATAGTTTTGATGTATTCTTATTATTTTTAGGGATATATTGTCTCAGTTTTTATTGTGAGTAGGTTTTAGCTCAAATATTCAAAATATATTCTTACTATAGTTTTAGATATCTTTAAAATATTATTTTAAATTATTGTAATTTTTATTTTAATAGTATACCTAAATGTTGTTTTAGGACCAAATGTGATACCTGATATATTAGTGTTATCTGACAATTCTTCACCATCTGATTCTGAATACAAACAGAAAAGTAACAAAACCACAGCTGAAGAACAATCACTTACTCCACCATTTCCTCAAAATAAATCTGAAGGAGAAATATCTGACAAATCAGATAATGATTCTGGCGATGAAACTGATAGTTCTGATTCGAGTGATTCGACATCTTTATCCTCAAAATGTTCACCATCTAATGGTATGTGTAATTTAAAGATAAATTAGTATATAGTAAAAGATCTCTAGTTTTTATTTTTCAAGTAATACAAATTTTAGATTCTGAGCAAAATTAAAAATATATTAGTTTTACTATGATGTGTGCTTTTTAAAATAAACATCTTTTTTTCTGTCAACGAGTTTTCGTCCAAAATACTTGCTACAATCATGAATTAGACGGTTACATTCTGAGACAGCAACTTTTTTGATTTTCTTACAAATAAAGGCAAAGTAGGAATATTTTTGCAATTAATATTTCTATTAATTTTGATTTTGCTTTTTGTTATAATTCAATGAAAACAACATCAAAAATAAATTCTTATTTCATCCGCTAGAGTGAATACAATATATAACACAATATTATAGCTAAACTAAACGGGTATAATATTGTTGCAAATATGCAAATATTGCTCCATGATTTGGGTTAATATTATTTTCTTTTATAGAAAAGTATTTTGATAAATCTAGTGATACTAGCCATAGTATTTCTGTTAAGGAAGAATCAAAATCGCCTGAAGTAGATACTGAAATTCAGATGGATATTACGCTGGAAAAGAACTCATCACCACCATTGTCACCTTTAGAGTATCTACCAGCTTTACAAGGATGTCGAAGTGTAGAAGAATTCCAACATTTAAATAGGTCTTTGGAAAACATTGATGTTTTTTATTTCATTTAAATAATGTTTTACAACTTTCAGGATTGAAGAAGGAACATATGGTGTAGTTTATAGAGCTAAAGAAAAACAAACTGACGAAATAGTTGCTTTAAAACGATTGAAAATGGAAAAAGAAAAAGAAGGATTCCCAATTACTTCATTGAGAGAAATAAGTACTCTATTAAAATCACAACATCCAAATATTGTGACAGTGAGAGAAATAGTTGTAGGCAGTAATATGGATAAAATATTTATAGTTATGGATTATGTAGAACATGACATGAAATCATTAATGGAAACAATGAAACGCCATAAGAAATCATTTACTGCTGGTAAATAAAGGTCATCTACAAATTGTATACAAATAAATAGATGTTTGTATGTACAGTATTCTAGTATAATTTTGGAATAATTTTAAATTTAACACTGTGCATACACTGTAGAAATTGATTGCGATTTTTATCTAGTTAGGTTTTTTTTGTTTAAATAACCTAACCCGATCTGGGCAATAGTGATTGATAAAGATAATATCTATTAACTATTTGCGTTTTTTGATTTTAGGCGAAGTGAAATGTTTAATGAAACAGCTTTTAATGGCTATAGGTCATTTACATGACAATTGGATTTTGCATAGAGATTTGAAGACATCTAATTTACTTCTAAGCCATAAAGGTATTTTGAAAGTTGGTGATTTTGGTTTAGCTAGAGAATACGGCTCTCCATTAAAAGCATATACTCCAGTTGTTGTGACATTATGGTATCGTTCTCCTGAACTTTTATTAGGTGCGAAGGTCAGTGTAATTACATTTATTAAGGCTTGTTTTTTGTTAATATATTAAAATTGAATGTTTTAAAATTTTGAATCGGATTACTGTAATCAATTCCTCTTTTTAATATGCTACAATTGATTGCTATAGATACATTGCTAGTTCTAAACAATATGTAATCAAATGTAATTTCCAGGAATATTCAACTCCAATTGATATATGGTCTGTAGGTTGTATATTTGCCGAATTTCTTTTAATGGAAGCATTGTTCCCCGGAAAATCTGAGTATGAGCAATTAAAAAAAATATTTACTACATTTGGTACACCTAATGAAAAAGTATGGCCTGGGTATTCAAATTTGGCATTAGTAACAAAAGTGTCAATTCCAGATTTTCCTCCGGCTAATTTCAAAGGAAGATTTACAAAACATGGTATTTTATCAGATATTGGATATGATCTACTTAAGAAGTAAGTTGAATAGTTTTTATCAACTATAACAAACCTTTATTAACCTCTCATATTAGTATACATTATATTTATTTTAACTAGAATGTTAACGTATAATCCGAGTACACGTGTCACAGCTGAGGATGCACTTCAACATAAATATTTCTCTGAATTGCCATTAGCTACAGATCCAGCAATGTTTCCAACGTGGCCAGCTAAAAGTGAAGGTGGTACTAGAAAAGTGGCACCCAGTCCAAAACCACCATCCGGTGGTCGGGATTATAAACAGCTTAAGGAAGACGATGGATTTCATATAGTCAATCATTTACCAAGAGCTCCTGAAGTACCATCGTTTAGCCTTAAGTTTTAGTATTTAAGCGTTTAATTTATAAATAAATTTATACTTTTATATTTTAAAAATAAAAATTAAATATATCATATATTGAAGAACATTTGATTGTTAAATAGTTTTCTTGAAGAACTAAACAATTTGTTGAATATTTTTTTTTGAACCGAAAAAAAGTATATAACAATACCATATCACATAAATTGGAAAATAGTGAGTAGGAATGCAGTGTAATGATGCAATTTTTTACGATTTCCATCTAAATGAACTTAAAATGCTCATAAAAAAAATTGTGACTTTGGGAGTTTCGATATTTTTATACGACAATAAAAACAATTTGTGATGAACCTTGTGTTAAATGTCCTCGCGTTTTTTGAGAAACCAATAAAATATTCTACACATGAACTAAATAAAAACCTATAGATATGAAAATTTGTGGAAAATATTAAAAATTAAAATAGGGATTCCTGTAGATGGCACGGAGGGAGACTGTACTGAAGGATCGTATAAACAACTCTCTGCGAATATTCTAGTTTTTATTTTTGTTTTTTTTTTCTTTTCCAATTCACATGTAAGTCACCGTAAAATAATATTATTATAGGTAAGTGTATCTCATCAGAACGGATGTGTTATATAATATATAAATTATTATTTACAGTTTTTTTTTTAAAAATGTATTTTTAATCATAATTTTTTGTTTGTTCTTTATAATAATAATAATAATAATAATAATAATATTATTGTTCCTAAAACGTTTATCTATAAAAAGTGACATTTATATAATAATAATAATAATAATAATAATAATAATAATAATAATAATATTACAATAATTATATTGTAGCCTAAACGGCTAAAACAATTGAGCACAGAATACTCAAACTGGTAATCTTAATTTACACAACAACATATTATTATTAAAAATAATAATACGAAATATTAATTAAAAATTAAAATAATAATATTCTTATTTTATAATACAGCATAACCAATCGGTGAATATAGTAAATTTATTTTTTTTAATTATTTTTATTTTTTTTTTTTTTTAGTCGGTATTGATGTTCATACGGAAACGACTTACAAAAATGTATTGTAATAATATGTACGACAGTAAAAACTGCACTTATTGTTTTATAGAAAAAAAAAAAAAAAAACGCGGACGGGCGGCGGCGAATTGTGGGGGGGTGTGGAAATACAAAATTATTATTATTATTATTATTTATGGTTTTTTTTTTTTTTTTTATTATTATTTTTTTTTTTTTTTTTACAAATTATCTACAAAACATTAACAAACCGCCGGTTTACGTTGGATGATAAATAATAAATAATAATAGAAACGAACGATAAATAGATGTCAAAAAAAAAAAAAACCAGTACGCCCGTTCTCTGGGTGTGTCGTCCGTTAATCGTTTGTCGAATTGCCGAAAGGGGAACGGTTTTGAATAAAGTTAGTTTTTGTTTTTTTTTTTTCATCTTGGATTTTATTACGAAACAAACGGAAATCTAAAACGACGACATTACAGCCGTCGTGGACACATCGCGGCGGTCGACCCACCTGTTCGAGTTTAAACGCGTTACGAGTATCCAACGGCAACTGACAGACGGACTATGAATTCGTTGAACTGTTCGCTAAAACACGGATTCCTTTCCTTTTTTTTTGCCGGTATTGCACGTTCCCCTTTCCCGGGTATCCAAGCGGGTTCGCTTATTGACTATTATCGTTTGTCGGTAATGAAATCGATGAATCGATCTTATGTGCAATTGTTTTTACTCGGGAATTGTCCCTAGTCGATAACACCATTAGTCGCGTTTTTTTTTTTGTTGGTTTCTTAGCGTTTCCTAACAACGGCCGTCGGCGAAAACGGATAAGGTTAGTGCCCCCCCCCCTTCACATTCCCAGCATGAAAAAAAAAAAAAAAAATACCAAACTAATCCGTGATTGAACAGGGTTTAACGTTTTGCTCGCGAAACTTTTAGCTCGTCGTCGACGTTTTGGAGGCGTAGAAAAGTAATTGAAAAAAAGAATCGTCCGTCTAGAACATTATGTTTTAAATACCCTGCACAAGTCTATAAGTACAAAAAAAAAAAAAAAACAAAACACAATCGGTACGTTCTAAAATTCTGTGGCGACCGTATACGTAAATAATCGTAAAATATTCTACCGGAGGGGAGGGCACCAGTTAAGGAAATTAACGCGACGGTTTTTTTTTTTTTTTTTGCTTTTTAAACGATAAAACGACAAACGCGGCCCGCGTGATGTTTTTGGGAATGTAATTTTTTCGTCGGGGCAGCGGGCTAATATTCGATAATGTATTAATGTAAGCGTAATACATAATATATAATAACAAAAAAAAAAAAAAAAAACCGAAACTGATACAAATATACTAGATGTAGGTATACATCGATTTACGTGACGGGAGGAAATCAAATACCGACAAAAAAAAAAAAAAAAAAAACGACGGACCCCCCCCCCGGGAGGGGTTTGTGTAGACGGTAGCGGTAATAATGCGCACGATTGAGCACGGCCGTGATTTCCGGCGACCGTTTTCGGCGACACGGCGCGGTGGTATTGAGCACACGATTTTTTCCATTTGACGCAACGTCGCCGCCAAGTTGTACGCCGGTTCTACCGGTAAAACGCGATTGAGCGCACGGACCACACACGTGCGACCGGGGATGTACCGCCGCCGTAAATCCGCGGGCGTGTTTCTCGCCCAATCTGGTCGTCGTTCGTCGACTATTCGCATGGTATTGTTTTAACCGGGTTTACGACACGCGGGACACCGACTTTATCGGAACGGTGTCTCGTGTTTTTTCGGCGTACTCGTTTTTCGTACGATCCGTCATACGTGTTTTGTTTCGATATGTAAAAATACAGACGAGTGGGGGGGGGGGGCGGCGCGCAACGCGATTTCTCGCTTCGTGTCCTAATGTTGTGCCCTCCCCCGTGCAATCGTGTCGTGTTCCGATTAAGTTTGCCGGGGATTCTTCGCCCTGTTGTAATCATAGGATCGCCAACGTGCTCAATCGTGTCGCGGCGGTGCGTTCAAATTCGCGTTACGGCAATAGTATAGAAAAGAAAACGGGAACGAGATAGGCCCCCCTTTTTTTTTTAAATTTTCTCTCGAATTCGGTGTAATCGTCGTTCGCGTTGCGCCAAAAGTCACCTATTTACAATAATGGTCTGTACAAAATCCGTTATCGTTACAGTAATAATAAAATCATAATAATCCGTATATTCGAGGGACTGCGGCGTGATATTTTATTGACGGGCAAAAACCCGGTATTTGGTTACCCCGCGCGCGCGGGGGGGCAGTACCGATTGCCGTAAAACAATGGTGCCAAATGTGCAATCGCGCCCCCGGGCATCGGCATCGGATAATAATTATAATAAAGACAAATGTAAAGCCATTTGTCACAGCACACGCGGAAAAGGTGAATTTTCGTTTAGATTTTACGTAGAGTTTAAATGTAATTGGGTTACGTTAGACGGAACTAGTAGTGTAGTGGTCTAATCCAATAGAGCGAATCGAACGATTTGTTGTCGAGAGGCCGCGTCGTGCAACCATCGGCCGCGAAAACGGTTTTGCGCGCGCAAAAACCACTCGAACGAGAAACCGAATTTCCACCGTGAAAATAGAGAAATGACGACGCCGTTGGTCGTTTATTTGTTCGATACCGTACACACAAATAGAAAAAAAAATTATTATTATAGTTCTAAACATCGCAATATGATCTTGAGTTATTCAAACTCGGACAACTTATTTCGGAGTAGTGATACCGAAAAACTGAAACCAACGTTGTATAGTGTAAGGTGTCTTTTTTCTATTTTTTTTTTTTACGGTGAAAATTTGGTTCCTACCGTTTTTTATAGGTGGAGTAGTTTTTGTCCGCGCCAAACGGTTTCTCGGCAAACATTTTTCGTTCGTTTCGCGATTACACGATAATAACACTAGAGATAATGGCACACGAAATGCATTTGAAAGCGAATTTGAATAATTTGAGTCGATCAATTTACATTATTTTCAAAAAACATCGTACAAAATTGTCTATACAGCAACCCATTAAATACGGATTCGGCGTTAAGATGAGCGTTAAAAGTTTCCTGCTTTCGGGATTTCGAACACATAGTGTCGTCGGTATTTCGACACTGTCGGGTATCGCCTCCCGTGTACGATTGCGATTATAGTATCGTGCCGGGAAAAGAATTGGGCGAAGAAAAAAAAAAATAAAAATCAAATCAACCGTCTGTGAATAATTACACCGTAAAATAAAAATAAAATGATATTATAACATATTGCCGTCAGGTATGGGTACGTATATATTTTATATTATAATAGCGTAATGGTTGTGCGCGACGATACAATTTTGGCAGTTATCATAAAATTATTATATTATAAATACGCGTACGGTTCCGGATCCCCGCGACTACGGATAATAAACTTATTAATATAATAATTTTTTAATAAAATACACGTTTACGACATTTAAAAGACATATAATTGAAATAATAATAATATAATGGCACCGCACTAGAATAACGACGACCGTTGAATCCGGCTCCCAATATCAGCATGTAAATTGTTACACCCCCCCCTCAACTCTCCACACATAATTGTCGACCGTACGAATAGTTCTCGAAATTCACCCGATGTCGAAAAAGTACGCGGGGTAAAATTATTATTATTATTATTATTATTAATATTTATTATAACGTTGGGTTTAGCTAAATTAATACACAATTATACAATTAAACGATCATTATAAAAGTTTTTTTGTTTTTTTTGTATTTTTTTACGAAATAAATGTCAAGAAGAGACCAATCGGGCGAATATAACAAACCTCCCCCCCCTAGCAACAGGTTTCAGGAGCCGGTTCAATCGCGCCGAAAATAATACATACGTACGCGATTATATATCATAATAAATAAATAATTTTGATTATTTAAAAGTAAAAGTAACCCTGGTAAAATATGTACACACGAAAACCAAAAAAATCCCAATAACAATAGGTATTATAATATATAGTACGTAGTGGTGCGACGTTATATTATTATTATTATTATTTTTTTTTTTTATTTTATTGCGCGAAGACCTATATAGACATATAAATATTATAATACGTAAATTATTATTATTATTGTAATTTTTTTTTCAAATTTTTTTTTTTTTTTTTTTTATTTTATAATAATTATTATATAGTATTCCGACAATTGTGTTCGTGAGCTCGATACGAGCGACCGGATCGACGCGACTGCGAAACGGTAATCGTCGTCGAAAAATTATTTTGCAGGCCGGAGTGTTTTAGGCCGTTTTAAGCGAAAATTAATATACCTAGTTCCTTAAAAAAAATTACGATAAAAACTCAACGGCGAATTTTCTTTCGAATTTATTACGCCTTGACACGTCGTTTTTTTTTTTTTTTTTTATTTTTTTATTTATTTTTTTTTTTTTTTGAGGGGTGTACCATAATATGGTACCGAACACCGAAGAAAATAATAGTAAAACAAAACAAAAATGTTTGTTTTTTTAAATAACAAGAAAAAACGTGTAGACTCCATATTTAATATAAAAACTTACATAACCCCCTAAAACCCCCCTTGCGCGGTTTCACATTTCAGCACGTTTTATACGACAATGCTATTATTATTTAGCGCATACGACGTTTCGGCGAAAATCGAGAGATAAAAAGTAAAATAAAAAATAAAAAATATTAATATTTTCCTCGCGATGTTTGACGAACATGATATTATTTATTAGACCTTATCAGGGACGTAGGTATAGATTTTATACGGTGGTGGGTTGCGTTCGGACTATCAATTATTTGTAATATATGGAATTAAGAGTTGAAAAAAAAAAAAAAAAATCGTTCTATATTATTAGTTTGTTTTTTTTTTTTTTTTTTTTTTTTTTTTTTTACCAATTGGGATTTCGAAATGAACGGAGGTTAATCGCACCTACCCATTACCTACGCCCCTGGAACTTATACTACTAGACTGCACGATGCACAAGCCGCTAATCGGCGGTGACCGATAATAATATTACCGCGATATTTTTTTTTATCTTTTAACCAAACGTGTAATTATATTGACAACAAGAATATTATTATTATTATTGTCGTCTCAACAGCTTTCATTTCGGTTTCCACTATTCTATACGCTATTCAGAACAAGAACAGACCGCGACTGAGCTTTTGGCGCCGCCTGACCACCACCCGGTGGCGGATTTGTTAATTTTTCGGCAATGGTCTACAGCCGTAGCGGGGGATGGATGCGCTAGCAACCGACGTGTCTTTGTTCCGCCGCCTGGTCCGTTCTTATTCCGAATAGTGTGTGTATGCGAAATACCTATTACAAATGAATTACAAATATTTTATAAGCGAAAACGAGTACACCCGAGGGCAGTGAAATCCGAACCGAACGCACTTGAAACAACAAGTTCTCCAACACGAGCGGTGACAATAGACTAATTACACCGTAAAGAATGTAACCGAAATCGATAACAATAATAACAAAAATCGATATTGCACTGGCGAAAAATGCGTACGGTATTATATGATAATACAATATTATTTTCTGCAATACGTTCAATCATTATTGTATGGACTTGTACACACTTGGCGTCAAGTTGTGTTGCATCGCTGTACCGTGTCTGCCCGCAGTTTAGCGGCGGATTTAGAGATGGAGGGAAACGGGGAGGGCTCGCTTGCCCCTCTTCCACCCATTAGCGTAGCGTCTAAGGTTAGGTTGGGCCTTTTTTTTTTTTAAGTTTTGATGTAAAATTTATAAGTAACCCCCAAACAGAGACAAAACGAAAACTTTGATCCGCCACTGCAGCGGTTCGTAACGTTACGTAATACAATATAAGGAAGGCTCGTCTGGTAGTGGTATAAAGTCTATATGGTTATAAGTGAACGCAGTGCTCGAATTGGGGGGGGGGGGGCGAGATTAGAGAATTTGTAACAAATAGTCGTCATATTTTTTGCTGTTCCGGCGACAAAGGCATATTTCCTATGTAAATGTATTTCTTTTTTTTATCGCTTAATTGCAAATGCAAATGCGAAAGTACCTACAAAAGAATACGGTACGCTTCCTTACGAAAGCGTTCCCGACTTAATTGCATTTGGGGTACGCTATACAATTCACGGACAAACGAAAAGATACACTGTCCGCCACCATCTCCCAATTCGAAGTATATGATTTTTTTTTGATTTTTTTTTTTTTGCTTTATTAAGATAAGAAGACGGCGATCAAATTTTTGAAATTATCAAAACGAATAAAACATTCAGTGTAGTGTCATAGTGTCGTTAGCATAATATTATTATCTTAAACGCAAATACACAAATTAAAATAATATGCTATTTGGTCAATATTATTACGTACCTACCTACCTACCTATATATATATATAAATATACACACACACATGTATATATATATATATATATATATATATATACATACGAGACCTACCTACTTCTTATTAATACATAATATATAATAATATATTTTCTATAAAATACGCACATTAGCCGTAAATATAATAATAATTTCAAGTATGTATAGTATACCTATCGACTATAATATTATATAGGTACGATATATAATATATTAGTAAATAGTAGTGACCCTGAAATTTTATAAGTAGTATTAATATATTATAACATAAACAATATTAAAATTTGTATTAGTAAATTGCATATAGTAATAATAAATTAATATTACATTGGTAGTATTTGTATTATTCAAATTCACGTATATATATGTTAATTAATTAATTATTTTATTTTTTTAATTTAAACACCTAAACCTATTATTATATAGTTCCCTCGAATTAATAATATTAAAAACTTAAACTTTGTCGTTTCGTAAACGAATGCCGTATGCGCATATTATATTATAAAAAAAATCCTGCGATCGAGAACCGACAAAATATACGCGCGCCGAATTATTATTATTACTATTATATCGTTGTCGTATGCGCTGAATTTTTATTTTACTTTATTCGAGTTAACCTACTTACGTAATAATCTTATTTCCATACAAAGGTAATGCGAAATTATCATAAAACCCATATCGTGTTGGCGAAACGGACGCGGGAAAATCCGTGGCTAAACACACAGGCCCGTCAACAAGTTAACCGGATAATATTACACTACAGTGATGGGTTGGTTCACCATTCGACGTGTTGGTATAAAAATGCCGGTTGTGGTACGACTGACTAGTTGTGCCGTGTTACCGTATGTTACCAGTGAACCGGAATCCAGGCCGCACGGCCAAAAGTCGAAAATATTCGACTTCTTAGTGGATTCGTGCTGGGGTTTCTCCAACCGCATATCGGTAAGCCAATCGGAAGAGAATATTTTACACGACATGGCGAGTTGTGAACCAGTCTCATCACTGCGCCATAATTTGGTATGCTACAAGTCACTGATCAGGGTGCCGACCAGTGGTCTTATTGACAACAAACGAAAACGATTGTTTTGTTTTTTCCATGACGTTGGTTAGTGGCGGCCGTGATTTTATGCACGCCGTTATCATGTTGACACGCCTGTATATTTAGCCGTGGGGAAACCCAGTTGGCGGTGAGGCATAAGTGAAAATCGGGAGGATGGGGGGAAATGGCGAAAAATATTATTAGCGAAACGTTACAACGGCGAAAAACCGCGGTTCTTTTATATGATACAAAATAATATTATTTTAACACACTATTTTACACGGTAAATTGTAAGACGCAATTTGTGAATTAACGCAATAGTTCTACGTCAAAAAACGAATATCGTTCATAATTAAAATGTTGATATCAAAAATAATATAGGCAGTTGTAATATTTTATTGTTTTCCTTATATTATTATCAATAAATTTACAAGAACAATTTTTTAGTATTCGCTATATACTCGTATTGCAGTTTTCGCCGTTTTAACAATTCGCCATTATATTTTCACCGGTAGTGTTTGGCGGTTGTGACCGTCACCACCGCCGCTGTGGGTGACGGAACCATTCGAGTAGGATAGTGGTGTAGATGGATGGGGAGGGCACTACGACGCGTAAAATGTCAACGAACGACTTTCAACGCTCCTGCAGAAATCCCCTTAAATGTACGACGTCATAAAATAATACGTGCAATTAATTACGTGAATATGAGCGAGAGAAAGAGAGAGAGAGAGAGAGAGAGAGAAAGAGAGAACAAATAGAATGTTGAAAAGAGAGAAAACATGTTATTTTTTTTTTTTGTTCCTATAAAATATTTTATATGTATGTATGACATAATAATATTATTATGTCATTATATTATTAGGTATTTATTTTTCGATTATTAGGTACCGTTTACGAATGGACTATAGACCGGGATAGCCCCGAAAAAATCACGATTACGACCAGAGCCGTGTTAAGGGTGATAGAGAGTGGAAAAAAAATGGGGATATTTGCCCCGGGTCGATTTCAGATCTGTACAATTATAGGGCGCCCCCCGGGTATTATAATATTAAAAATTAATATTATTCAAAAAACAGTTTTGAGTGAATTATATAATAGTTATAAAAGGTAATTTTCGCGCCCGGGGAGCGCCCATCGCAGGGATAGCTTAACACGGCTCTAGGAACGACAAATTAACAATAATACAATAATATTTATACGACGATACCGATGGGCCTAATACGGTGGCCTTCGCGTACAACAATAATTAATACTTAATTTTATAAATACTTTGAATAACAAAATAATAATTTTCATAAAAACTGTTTACGGGCGCGGTTTTTTATTTAAATTTTTTTGTTGTGTTTATGACGTGTTGATATTGACACTAGCATGGTTTTTGTATACGCATATTGGGTTGGGCGGGAAAGGCATATTATAGCGGAGGGGGGGACATGACCTACGTCAATGTTTGTACTCGGGAAAATGAGTTTTGTTGAGCAGTGCGGACCGCTCGTTGCAGACCGTGTTGTTGGCGGCATTGGAGCCGGTCGGGCCGGAGCGGCTGCTGTAGTTGTCGGCCGTCATCGTGGAGGGAGTGATGATGGTGGTGCCGGTGGTCGGGTGGTAGTTGACTGTCGGGTTGATGGTGCTGGTGTTGTTGGCGGGGCTGTTGGCGTTGGCGGTAACGGTGACGGTGGCGGTGTCGCCGCCGTTCGGCCGCCGCCGGCACCGGGGCGACGGCGGATGGCTCCTGATGCTGGTGAATTTGGCGGCTGACGGCGGCGGCGAGTGATCCGAGCAGCGGCTGTGTGTGGACCGGCGACTGCTCCGGGTGCTGCTGCTTCTCGCGCCGCTGGCGTCCGCCGCCGCCGCCGCCGCCGCGGTCGCCGACGGTCGTCGCGGGACGCCGTCGTCGGCGATGTCCGCGACCGCCGGCATGTCCATGCTAGCCGACCGCGCTATTAGTCGACGAGCTGTTTTTCGGGGACACGCCAAAACAAACGAACACATAAAATTACGGAACACCGGCGAAGAAAACATAATATACTTTAGTAACGATATTATAATAATAAATAAAAGCAAAGCTAGACAGTGGAATAGTTAAAAAGTTAAAATTTATAGTTATTGGTTACTTTTTCTGACAACTTTTAACTTAAGGTTTTTTGTTTAAATGTAAGTCTTTTACGAATTTTTTGTAAAAAAAAAAAGTTTTGTATACAGTATAAAAGTCTATAAAAGTCTATTAACATTAGAGTAAAAAATACGTTTATGATATTGTAAAGTTGTGTAGTTAAGGGTAATTTAAAAAAGTAACTTTTAACTTGACTAAAGTTATTATTTTCCTGAAAGTTTGTTATGTAACTGGGTTCCTTAAATTGACCTTAATTTCGCTTAGTTATTTTTTTTTTTTAGGACAATTGAACTTAAGTTAAAATAATTGGTTAACTTGCTAGCCCAGCTTTGCAAACGAGGAACGAGGCACCACAAAGTTTTAATAAAAATCTTTCGGATGACTGTTCCGACTTCTTGGACATTTATAAACAATTGAAAATGGTTAAAACAAGTTTTAACGGTTCGACAAAACATTCAAAAGTATTTGTTATAAACTCATTGTTTTCCATATAATTGATGTGTTGGTGGTGCCAATTTCTAGTACTATATTGTTGTTTTTTTTTTAAATACAGTGCTTTGAATTCTACCAACATCTTCCAACAAACCCTTGTGATAACTGTTGGATAAGTTTTATAAATTTAACTTTGGTCATGTACTTGACACGAATCATGTTTATGTGTAATAACTTTTGTAGTTTTAACACAGCTTTGCCAATAAGATCCAACAATTCGGGGTAGAGTTTGTTGGGACACAAGTTTTGTAAACTTTGTGGTGCCAATTTTTTGGTCGAAAAACATATTGTCCAACATTTTATTGCTGACTATTATGCGACCAAATGGTATTTTGGTTGAAAATTTTTTGATTTTTCGCTGTAGTCTTTTGAATAAATGGGAAAAAACGTAGGTATAACGGGGAGATTTGTTTTAGATTTTGTTTTTTTGTTGTAATTCAGTTAAAAACAATTGTAAAGACCTGACATTTTCATCGAATACTTATTGACGTCTTAATTGTAACTTATTTTGTTGTCAAAAATGAATTAATTTTTAATTTCTAATTTCTTTTAGATTTTACATTTTTAATCAAACTTTGCTGAGAATCGTTTTTTATTTGCAATGATTTATCGTTGCGTACAGATATAAATGATTAAATTCCCCTCTATATTCTATCTTCCTAACTTTACACCTACAAAAATGGCCCATAATGGACATTAGTTTTTTTTTTTTTTTTACATATATTTGTGTGGAATTAATATTGACGATAAAACGTCAAATTTCGACAGTTTAATTTTTGACCAGTAGAATTCCGATGATTTTTTTTTTATTTTATCCTAATGTTTGACACATGATTTTCGACCAGATAACCCCCCCCCACTCTACAATATATAAATTATTGATAATAATAACTATATGATAATATTATTAGCGCCAGTGACGGGTCGGTGCATGTGGTGCGTACCTTTCGCTGTCAGGGGTATTACACGCGTTCCGACAGGAGGGCGGGTGGTCTGCCGTTTCATAGAGGCTTTCCTCACCTGTTGTCGGGTGGACGGTGGCCGCCACCGCCCGGGCGGCCGCCTGTTGGTACGGCCGCGGCGACGCGGAACCGCTGGTCGTCCTACTCGCAGGACGGTACCAACCCCTCACGAATCTCGGTTCTTCGCATCTACAAACAGATATAATAGGGGGAAAAACAGATATACACACGCTCGCGATCGGCAGGTATTTGTAATGACGTGTAAAAATCAAAATAAAAAAATCTAGGCTCGGCGGAACCGTGGAATATAATACACCAGCGGTTCCCAAATTGTGCACCGCGGTGCCCCGGGCGTACTCACGAATCCATTAAAATCGCGTCGCGCGGCCCGTACGAAGAAAACAAAAACAAATTCATATTTACAATATAACCTGACCTAAGCGAAAAATGTAGGCATTGGTTTTACAATGGTATACCGTGAGCTTTTTTTCTTTCTGTCTGTAAATGACTTTTCGACCAGAAATCTTGCTCCGATCATTAATACCGTCAATCGGAGGTTTCCGGTGAACGATTTGTCTAGTTGATCAAACAAGAGGTCAAATTAGATTTCTCTTTCTTTCTACACTTTTCTTTAAATCGGGGTAAAGCTCGAAAAAGCGGTTTTTATTAATTTCGATTCTGGAGGTTTTTAGGTTATATGTAGTTATTGTCAGGATTGTCGATTTTTTTTTGTTGTTGGTTTTATGACGTGAATAAAAATCTTTACGGACCCGTAAAAATGCACAGCACTGTTAACCAATCACAAGTTTATCACGAGTCGGTATTTTTTCTTATAAGCAAGTTCAAGTTCAAATTTTCCCGTGCTTTTTACAGAAGGGCGCCGAGGCCGAATTTCGTCTAAAAGATTTAAAAAAACCTAACCAATGTAAATACACGATCGCGCGCAAATGTTATACGATTAGGACCAATCGACTCGGCGGGAAACCGCATTGGAGGACTTATGCGCGAGATTATAGTTACCCGGGATGTGCATCGTGTCTGTAATGTCTGTCGACTTCCGTTTCCGACATGCGGTTCTCTTCTGAACCGGATGGACTGTGTCGGACCGTGTGCTCCTGGATCTGCTTGAACAGGTCCTCGAGGTTCCGTATACGGATCGTGGACGCGGCCATTTCTGTGGCTGTTTCCTCTTCGTCGTCCGCCGGCACTTTACAATTTCCGCACGTTATTCATTTTTATAATATTCGAAAGGGTCGAAAACGCATCGCGCGAATTACGCGCGTACCGTACTCACCGATATCCGTTCGTCTGCTTGACCTGCGGTATGGGTGCCGGTGACAAGTGGGCGCCCCGCTTTCCGACAAAATGGTGTGGCTTTGCGGCAGTCCGTGTCCTGTGAAATCAAACATAACCACGGGCATTTTTGAAACGTATAATAACTCTGGACGAAAACGACGAAAAAAAAAAAACACCGGGGGAGGGCTATTAGAATATCACCGAAACGACGATAGAGGGGCGACAAAAAGTTCCTCTTCTCCGTAGGATATTTTTCCGACTATTCGAGATCGGTTATGTTCGGGCCCTAAATTTCCTGATTTGTCATAGTCCCGTATCACTACTGTTATCATTATCGTATTAGTCATCTCTTCTTTCCGGTCTTCAATTTTATAAAATCACTCTTAGTCACCATCTGACTCATCATCTTTTCACGTCCACGAACCGCCTCAGTGAGTCACCTCTGATCTTATCATCGAATATGTTTCTTATTAATACTTATGTATTCCGTATCCTCTCTCTAGTCGGACTCTAATCGTCCGTCCAAACGTTCTCTAATCTTTGTCATGCGCTCGTCTTTCTCTCCGCCTTTTTGTACCGTCGCAAGACAAAAAATTATTATTGTTAAAAAAAACAAGTCCAACTAACTTTCTTCGCACAGCCTCTCTTGGCTGGCGGCGATGCGATTGTACGACGACGGGTCCGTAGATTCGGCCAGGGTACGCCACAGTAAATCTTCGCTACTGGATCGGGCTTCGGACGCCGACCTGTGGGCGGCTGTCCGGAGCGTGTTCAATAATTCTCCGTGATATCCATCCAACGATTTCATCTTTCGTTCCATGTCGGATATACTTACGGACCCCGGAGCTACGCCGCAGCTGCTCCCGCGTCCGCTCATGTGCAGAGTTTCTACAAACAGATTCAAACATGAATTTTATCAAGAATCGCTCGCAAAGTCTGCTCAAGTTCGCTCGACGAATTGTGTTGCACTAACGAAACTTAAATATTTTTAAAAACACCACTAGAAGGGCAAATAAACTTGCCTTGGATGTTCAGGTCGTCTTCGTCGTTAGAACACAGACCCAGTCTGGACAGATTGTGTGATTTGTGTTCCCTAAACGAAAAAAACAATTTTTTTTTAAGTTTTTACTCTAACTAAAAAAACAACAATACCATTTCGTTTTTACCGTATTATAAAATGCATTATTACTTACATGGAAATACCGGAAGTGCTCGGGGACATGTGATTTGTCGAATGAAAAAGCATTTTGTGGGATCCGTTTTCTGAGCGACTATAATAAAAACGACACACAACGTATTGATGTAATTATTGATATTGTATTTATATACGCAAATATAAAGAACTCGAACAAATAGTATAATAACAAATCCGGACGTTTATTAAGAGCATATACTTTATTGTTTTGATTAGGTGTCGGTTTAAGAAACGTTATAATACTGCTGTGGGGCGTTGGAAATGAAATAAGTAAAAATTGGACGGTTGAGACGGACGTGTGGCGTGCCCGGATCAACCGTGACTAGGAATAGTCAAGGGAAGCATAAACGACGGGTGTTTGACCCCCTAGCCATTTCGAAATACCGATTAGTGAGTAAATAAATAGTATACAGTACTACCGAAGTACAAAATTGGCTTTCTTCAGTTATACAATATATAGTGTAGTATTCCCCCATCACATAAACAATCGGTATCTATGCCTCTGGGGACGGTGTAGGAGTAGGTGGGCGTGTCTATACTCAGCGCCACGAAAGACCGCAACTCCTCACAAATGATCCGGTTTGTTATCGCGGGACTAATTTTCCCCCATATCGGCGAGAAAAACGGGAGAGAACGCTAGAAACTTTAAGATAACCGTCAAGCAGATAAGGTAAATTAATACTATTATGAGACAATAATAATATTATTAAAATCCAACTATTGATATTATTATATTATTATAGGTGTGCGGTATATATATATGTAGGTACTTGTACGGCGATTGGCTTCCGTATTTGTTCAATCTGTTCATGTTGACCATCGTTATTTCTTCGGCGGACTCTTCGGAAGGCATGTCGAATCGGGACGGTTTTAATACGGGAGTGGTGTTGATCGATTGCTGTTGCTGGTTGTGTTGTTGCATCTGTTGCTGTTGGAGCTGTAGCTGCTGCTGCTGTTTCAGCTTGTCCGCCGCTTGTTTTTCGTTACCCCGTCTAAATATTCAACCGCGAATGCGGAAATTAAAAAAAATAATAATAAACAAACAAATAATATTATCGTTATTAATAACGAATACGACGTGAAAGAGTGGTGCAAAACGAAATACAGAGAGAGAAAAAAAAAAAAAAAATGCAAAATGCAAAATGCTCAAGTTTATCAATCCATGCATAGCTACTATATACGCGCGAAAAACTAACTAAATCGCGTGTGCGTTTAAATGATGATACGCGTCAATTTTAGGGAGGGCGTTGGATAATAATAATTATAACCAATATATCAACATAATACATATGAACGCAATCGTTATACGACAAAAACAACTTCTTCATCGAGACCGCATTTAGTTAAAAAAAAAAAAATATATATATATTATATTATATTATGTTATATCGAGCGTATAGTATTTTCTAAGTCACGTTATGATGAGTTTTTTGTTGCTGTTGTTGTTGTAATTTTGGGCATTAGGATCTTACGTGGTCAATACAATATTAATACGTATTAATATTACGTTGCTGGCGATTTACTCAAAAGAGGGTAAAAAATTACGACGCGCTACTTTATAATATAGTCTTCTATATTTGTTAATATATATGAAACTCTATAAAGCAAAAACCTACGACGATATTATTAACGGAGATTTAATCGTAGAACGCTAAAAAAAAAAAAATTCTGATTAGGAATACGTGCAATTTTTATATATTTTTTTAAAAATAATACATTCCGGGGACACGATCGAAAAGCGGTCTATATGTTAACGGTTTAGTCAACAAAGGTAAATATTACTAATATTTCAAAAGCTTTGTTTGTGAGTTGTGAGTTTTTTTCTTTCGTTAGGGTTATCTAGTGCACATCCTATCAAGTTCACAGTGTTCAATTAATACGCCGCTGTTATTAGCCGGTTTGAGTTGTGAGGTTAAAATATGATTCCCGATTGGCTGGTTTCAAATTTCTCGTTGAAATAATATTGTGTCATCAGTATTACAGTAGGAATAAAATGTTCCCTGTCCTGGGCCCTTTAGCTGATTTCATTCGTTCGTTCGTCGGAATTTTAATCGAAACTGAAATCCTGATTTCTCGTGCAAAACCACCACGTCGGCCTTGGTCGCGGAGTCCGACAACGCTATTATATTTTTCGTTTTCGCGTTGTGAAGTGTTTACGAAAGAGGAGGAATTCTCGGTTAGTAGAACAAATAATACGATATTTAAATTCTAATTATCTCTAATTGCCAAATAAATTATGGTCTAGTTTTTATTTGTTGTCTTTTAGATAATTAATATTATTCGTGAAGGGGTCAATGTAGTTTTCAAGTTGATTATTGAGCGCAAACTTTTATTTAAAATCTGAATACTTCATAAAGCAACTGTTACGGATTTCGGGATAGAATATATATTATCGTCGGCACTAGGTCAACGCCTGCAGCTCGCTTACGCGTTTATAGGCGAACCGCCGCCGTATGTATGTACTTGAATATAAATATTTTATTTTACGTTTAGCCAGCAACGAAACAATATTTTTGATTATTTACGATAAACTGAGTTTAATAACGGTTAGGAATTTTTTTAGAAACAATATAACTTTCGTACGTCCAGCGGGACCGCTGCGATGCAAGTTTCTCGAGTGTCGCCCGAGCGGTTTGGGTACGAGTTTAAATATCTATTAATGCATTAGAGTGTATAAATATGGGGGCAAAAAATAGGTGTAAATTTTAAGAGCGCGAGATGAGCCTTTTATTGAGTTGTTCGAACTTAACAACCCGGGGAGTGGTAGTTAGAATTTTTTTTCCGGGTCGGTCCGAAAAAAACAAACAGAATACCTCGACAAATTTAATAAAATAATATCGATTACAGTGTAATTTTTTTTGGAATTTTGATATTTCCTGGCCTACCACTCGGTTCGCCGCCGCGGTCATAACGGTTAAATTCTTCCGGTCACGTGCAAAAGCGCCGGATCCGCGAAATTCTTTTATATATTCGTCCGGCACAGTCAGCGCTCGTTTCCGCGACACTCACAAACAATCGCTAAAACGATTCATTCGATTTACTGACAGTACTCGTAATTAACTTTTAAACCGCACGGGGGCCAAATTCATGACTAAATAAACAGGCATGTCAGCGAAATTCTCTTGCGCGCCCCGGACTTGGAGTAAACGATAAATAGTAATGGTCCGAGTAAAATCGGTT
Source organism: Tuberolachnus salignus (assembly GCA_956483605.1). NCBI lineage: Eukaryota > Metazoa > Arthropoda > Insecta > Hemiptera > Aphididae > Tuberolachnus > Tuberolachnus salignus. The sequence goes on from OY101437.1 coordinate 16,963,440, forward strand.
TGTACCGTTTCTTCCAAGTCCGGGGCACATGCGCAGTAATAGGGAAAACGCGTCATTTCGCTGACACGCCTGTTTATTTAGTCGTGGCAAAATGCTCGTTAATAGCCCACGGGCACAACGGTATTAATCATCACTGGTCTCCGGAGTTTATGCATTTATCATTTATAATTCCCTCATCGCGTAACCAGAAGAAAAAAAACATTGTAAACTTTTTTTTTTACTCACATTTTATAATTATAATATAGTAAAATATACTCAAATTGTATAACGTACCTACGATACGACCGGTCGTTTTTTTTTGTCTTCTGGAAAACGTTAAATCGAATCGGTATATTTTTTTTATTTATTCCAAACGCGTAGGTACTTTAGGCATTTTTTGATCGCATTTTAATGATGAAAAACCGTTTATAAAAAAAAACTCAAGGAGTTTTACGCTGCGTTAAACTATTATACGTACCAACCTAAATCGGAAAATGACCTCTCGCCGCCGTAATTAGATTATCGCCGGGCTATTGTATCTATAAACTGCTGTATCGGACGAAAGTTTCGTCGTATACAAAAAAGTTAAGAAGCTGAGATATATATAAAAAAAAAAAAATGTACCATATACCGTAAAACTATACTTGAACACGTGTTCACGTCGCGAGCAAACGATCGAAATTATTATATAATATTTTTGAAATCGTCGGTCCGCCCGGGTCTAGTAAATTATATTATTCACAGTGTTTCTGAAAAGTGTGCGACCACTAGGGTGACCAAATAACTAACCTTTTCGTTATACCTCCAAAACCATTTTTTTTTTTTTAACTCTTCGAATATTTGTGAGAGTTAGTAATTAACATACCACGATATCTCTTGCAAAGTCCTTTTATACGATTCGATGTGTCACATCATTTTTGTATATCTTTGCACGATGTTGACCCTTAAACGCTTAATGTCGCCTGAATGAGGACTTTACACGAGTATCGTGGAATATTGTATTTTTGAACTTAAGCACAAATTCCGAGTGTTTATGTAGAAAAAAAACACTCAAGTTTGGAGGTAGAAACAAAAATATGTCACTCCATCGAGAAATAGCGGTGGTACACTTTTCAGGTAAAACTCTAAATAATAATATAACGACGTTATCTCGACTATTTTTTTTTATTTTGTCGTCTTGATTAGTATAATAGTATATGTAGATATTTGTAATTGTTTTATACTACCACTAACCTATCCAGGTTCAGGCATTCGGGGTATTTCCTACGCGTAAGACACCGATTGTAATATACGAAATGCGATTACACTACAAGCACATCACCATACAAAACAACAACAACAAAAGAATTGTGGCGTTTTTATGATTTTTTTTGTTTCCCTCGCCTGATGGTAAAACGTTCAGCATGCTCGCGATTTCTGTCGCGTAATTTTGACGATCGCAGGATTTTGAATTAGCATTTGTTATACGTTTTTCTATTGTGTACACAACGATATTGTTGTTCGTTTATATTCGCGGCTAGCTAATAAGTATACACGTTGACATTTAAAATAACATAATTATTATGTATATTTTACGAAACTACGGGGCGGCCGGTTATAATATTGTTTTATCCCGTGCGAGATTATTTAAACATTTTTTTTTTTTTATTTCGACAATATGGCGTCTATGTTTAATAAAAAAAAAAAAAAAAAAAACAGCGGTAAATGTTCAGAGTTTGTTTCAACTAACCTGAAGCAAAAACACGGATTCTTATTGTACACAAACACGTGGCGATAACACAAAGCCGAACATGTGAAAACCATAAACACTACTCCGACAGCACTCATGAGTATCACGACCAAGACGATGGTGTTGGTGCTGTGGGCGTTTACTATTAAACGGCAAAACAACAATCCGTACAGGCGAGGCGAAGTCGACAATGTATTCCACAATGCACAAACATAAAAAAAAAATAAAATAAAATAAACGTAAGCGTTGTATGATTTGGTTGAATTATTTTTTTTTATTTAAGGCGACGTCCTCGGGGGAGGGGGGCGGGGCAGGGCGGTAAACCGCACAATAATCAAATAGCGAGAAATCGTCAACTGTTTTTATTCTTTTAAATTATCGTCAATTCCATCTGTATCGGCGGTAATACGTATGGGTAGGATCATTTTTTATTTATTTTTTTTTTACGACGGGGCAATTGCGCGCATAATGTTCTTAATGATTTGTGATTGTATACAAATAACTCTTTAGAATAATATATGTATATCAAGTAAAATGCGTGCTCATAAAATTAAAAAAAAAAACAAAAAAACCAAATTCGCACACCTCAAACGAACAAAAACAAATAATATTTTTCGTCAAAAAAAAAAAAAAGAAAAAAAAATAATAATTGATAAAGACAAAACCCAAAAGACAATAAAGCCTTGTCCACACGGTAATAGTTGTTCTACCGGATAGTTGCTGCCACGATAGTACATGATAGTCGACTACCACAAGAGCCAGCATCTACGCGACGATAGTAAAGTGAATTTTTATAGAATTTGTGAATTTAGATAGAAACGTGCCGTGTCGGCAGTAAAATAGAACGATAGTAGGTGTCTGCGTTGTGATAGTTACCATAACTCTCGTGATAGTAACTATCAACCATCACGCATGCATGATAGTGTGATGAAAACTTTCACGATAGTTTAATAGTTACTATCACCACCGCGAAATAGTGAATTTCACAACGACCACCGGTGTGGACCTGGCTTTAATAAGATATAATAATAATAACAATAATAATAATAATAATAATAATAATACAACTCAAGTCTAATATGCTTTATGATAATTTTTTTCTTTATTTAACTCGCTACCTGTAGCAAATGGCTAGGCAAGCAAAACCTATGAAGACGAATTTTACTGCGAACGATAATATCACGACCATTCCTAATGTGGTGATATGTTCCGAATGAGTCTCTGGAAATATTTATTAATTTTCTCTATTTATTAAAATATTACGGTAGTATAGACAATTTAAAAATATATAATATATAATCGTTGTTAGTTTATTATTTTTTCTTCAAAGTTATATTGTAAAATCGTAGGCTTTTTTGAGGTTGTTGATAGACACATTTTCCAATGGTTAGGACACTTCATGATAAGCATGGGAGAAAATGGTGTTGTGGAAATCCCAAGATTAGGTTAGGTAAGACGAAGAAGAAGAAGAAGAAGAAGAAGAAGAATAAAAGATAAAGATATTATTATTGGACATTTGATTGACGTCGTCAAACAATTTTCGTCGAGCGAATTTTGTTTGATTTTTTTGTTCGTTTTAAAATACTACCATCAGACAAGACTTTACCTCGACCGTTTATCGTTTGCAGCGATAACTAAAATGTCTTTTTTTTGTTTTTTAATATTAGCCTATAAATTGAATATAACATATAAATTATTTGATTATGTTTTACAAAAAAAAAACCATATTATAAGTATTACACATATTTTATTAGGTAAAACTACTCGGTAAGAGTTTTAGCCACCACCTGTCACTACACTCCAATATTCACGGTCTTGAATTTTTTCTTCTCATTCCTATCACTTTCAACCTTTTTAAAAGCTCGCTGCGTATATTCCGTCCGTCCGCCTTTTTTATGGCCTTCCACTCCGGGCCTTAATCGAAAACTGGTCAGCAAATATTGTTCTTGACCACCATATTCCCGTAGTAAATATCGTTAAATCGCGTACAAAATTACTTACGGATATCTGCATAATTTATTATTATTATTTTTATACCGACTTATAGTACATTCGTATAAATATATGTTGACAAAATATATTGTACCTACGGGAATGAAAAATAAAACATACAATATTTTATTGAAAACGGAGGGAAAAAAACTCGATTACACGGAGTTCGACTCCGACGACATTTCGTATTAAATATTGTAAAATTTGTATTGTAAATATTCGTATATACCGTGGTCTTGTATTTTGTTGAAAATTACTATACTGCGGGGAACTACGGCGAGCTACAAAAGAATATGCAATCAGCAGGCGCCGGACTGTGCCGAAAGCATTGTATATATTATATAGATTGAAAACGTCAAGTAAATAAATCGATAAAAATGAAAAATTGCGAGGGCCGCGCACGCGAATTAATTAAATACGTCACCGAATGTCACCGTAAATGGAAAAAAAAAAAAAAAAAATGAAAATAAAAAGAAAATGTATACCAGTCGAGTATTGTGATTTAAAATATCATCCAGTTATAACAGCGATCGATGCGGATGAACAATTTACCGTGCGATAATAATTATTTCGATTTACAGACGCGGTTTAATGATAATGTGCGCCGACTATCCCGTTTCGATATTGCGTTGCACCTCCAGCAATATTCTACAAATCGGAAGCGTTTCCTCTTATAGCGACGAATTTAAACGGAAATTAGGAAACGCAATGAAACGGGCGCTTAGAATAAAATATCGTCACGAGTCTCAATTCAGACTGGTCGTTAATTAAAAAAAAGGGGAATTTTACGTGCGCTATACAGTTTTACTAAAATTAAAACGAGGCACGAGAGTGTTGCGTTAAACGACACCGGCAGGTACGGATGTAATTCGTGAATTTAATAAACGGGAAAATGTTTACAACAATTTAAGTACTCTCTTCCACCTATATAAAAAAAAGGTAATAACTCGTTGTTTAACAGTCCCTCGTCGTCCCGGAATATTCAAACAAAAAAATGTGTTGGAGAACGCGGTGCGGTTTTTTGTATCATAAAATCGTGTTGGTAGAAATAGTAATTATGAAAAAAATTAAAAAGAACAGTAAAACTGCACTTTGCACTGTAATCTGAGTTCTACTAATTATATTTATATTTTTCCTTTGATAAACTCACGATAATATATATATTATACGATATAAAACGTGATCGGTTTAAATTCTGAGCGTATCGAGCGTATTGGTTTTACTACGACGTGTGTTTGTTTTCTTTTTGTGTCTTGTTGGTCTGATCAACTTCAAGGGTGGATTTTGGTGTCGAATTTTATTTTGTTCGTGCATAGAAGACGTCATGTTTTGATTTCCTTGTAGTTTTCTTTATAATTGGGAAACCAGGACTATTTACGCAATAACCGTTTCTGTTATTTTCGATTAGTTAGTTTGTTGTAACTCAGTTGAAATAATGGTGAAACGTTCACCGAATACTTGAATTAGCACGTTCCAGATGTGGTATAATTTTCAAAAAAAAACTAACTTTTTTTTTTAAAGTTATTATCTGCTGTTTGAAGTTGTCCGGTTTCTTTTTTTGTATTATGCGGATAAAAAATTGTGCAATTTATTTTGATCAAGGTTTTAAGTTAAAATTTTTGTTGGGAATTCGTTAAAACGCGAACAATTGTGATTTAGTTAGCAGTTCCATACCAATATAGTTTTCAATTTCAATTTATCAAACCATTTTTGATAAACGAACTTCGTTACAGCGTCGTTTATCGCTTGCAATGATTTATCGTCGCGTACAGATATAAATTAAATTAGGTAAGCACCTTATATCTTAACTTCATAACTTCCCACCAACAGTAGTGACCCCTCATAAGTATGTGGTTTTTTCTCTTTTTTTTTTATTTAAACCTTTATTTATATTCGAGTTTGTTAAAATATCTACGTGTGTAGTATAATCATATTTTAATCAAACACAATACCGCTACTGCTTATAATAATAATAATAATATAATATTCCAATTACCGGGTAAATAATAGAATATTATGTAAATTTATTAGGTTTAATTAATTTCGACCGTCCTCCCGTCGGCTGCAGTAAACTCCTTGTTTGCATTCCCTCGGGATCACCCGGACGGAAACGGTTACGTTCCCGGATCTGTTTTGTACCCGGCCGAGTGGTACAATTGACCCGCTACCGTCCAGCACCCGCCGGGCCCGGGCGGCCGCGGGGTGTTCTTTGCGGCACTTTAGAGCGGAAACCGAACGCCCGGGATTGGCCGAAAGTTTGTTTGTCGTTTGTTTTCCAAACTATATAATAATATAGCGGAGACCCCGGGCCCCGGGCCGCCGTACGATATACGTATAGATTAACGGCGATCGCGGCCGAAAACGACCAAGAAGGAAGCGACGTTCGAGTGTATCTTCAGATAGGTTAGGCGCGCCCGCAATATGACGGGCACGGTGACGCGTGCGCCGTTCGAGTACGTATCACTCGACGAAGAGCAAGAAGGTTGTCGGGGGCGGGCAGGTTAGGTTAGGTTAGGTTGGGGTTAGGTTCGGTACCGGCGGGCCGGGCCGGGGTAGGGGGGCCGGGTACGGTCCGTCGCGATAAAAGGGTTATGCAAATGAAAATTTCGAAACGGGTAAACGGGGCACGGAGAAGGATGAAATATTATAATAATATTATAATATTATAATAATATTATAATAATATTATAATATTATCATAGTGATGCTGCGCGATGCTCTATAATAATGATTATAATTATAATACGCGCATTATCAGACGCCAGCGTGTCGTCGTATATTATAATAATACACTGGTATCAGTGGCAATCACCGTTTGTAAGGGGACGCGAAAATATCGAAATATATTTAAAAAAAAAAAAAAAAAAGTTTACGTATATACTCGGGCACCGTACAAATAACGGCAAGCGGGTTTTGGGCGTATCGTTGTTTTAACGTTCAAGCCAAGTGCAACAAAAAAAAAAAAAAAAAAAATAGTGCAAGACTAATTAATAAGTACAATAATAACGGTTTTATTGATAAGTTTGGTCTGGGCAGCGTTACATTGTACGATTATCACAGAGGTTTCGTGGTAGCAGCAACGAAACGCATTAGTCAGATATTTTTAAAAGACGTGTACGGGGGGCAAAGCCCCAATCGCCGGGGTTCCGGATTAATTTCGTGACTTTTTTCCAGTCGGTTTTACGAGTGACATGTTGTTACGAGAGACGATATGCGCCCGGACCGGACGGGTGTTCTTTGTTTTTTTTTTTTTTTTTGGTCATAGTTAGGAGAAATTCAATTGAACCACAATACTATACGATTAAAAACAATCATTTAAATTAATGGATGAATAATCGTTTTCATTGTCCAACGGACACATTCGAAAAAAAAATATCCATTTCAAAAATAGACCAAAATTAAAATAAATATTAATATGTATATTTTGCTCGGTTCTTTGCAAATTGTTGTTATATACATGTTTTTTTTTTTTTTTTTTTAAATAAAAGCTTGAAAGCATACATGTTTATTATGCAGTGTATACCCTATGGAAACGTCACTGGTTATAATAGTATAATGGATCTAATCGAAATGCGATATTGTAAAAAACCGACCAGACCCGAAATAAGCGAAGCCGACCATGACAAAACAAGGATAGCAATAGATTATTAACGAAAATCTGTTATGAAATAAAATAATGCACCGGTTTGATTAGAAAAAAAAAATTAATCATCTTATTGACCTTCTGAAATATTGTAAAAGGCCTAAATTAATTATTATTGTTAGGGCCGGAATTCAACGCAAAGTGCTTTTTTTTTTTTGTTGGTCGCTCTAAGGTCTAGGAAAATGCATTAATTATGTCAAGTGTACATAATTTGATTCGTAAAAAAAGTTTTATTTTTTTATACTGCATATATATTAATTTATTATCAATACTGGACAAGCACAAGTTATTACATAATATTAACTCAGTTAAATCTAGTTAATATTCGAAACAAAATCTAACACGTTAAAAGGTAATTGTTTTTGTTTATTAACTCAGTTATGTTAGAAGTTGATTTGAACATTTTTGTTTGGTTTATTAACGGTTAAGGTAATTTGTTTTTTGTAAAATTATTATTATTGTCATAGTGAAAAGGAAATAGTATATTCTAAACCTAGAATTTTTGAATTTGTTGAAAGTAAGGATTATAGTATTAGACAAATAAGGTTTATTTCGGATATATTAAATTATATTTATTTTAAACGCGGAATTCCACAAGTTATTGAGCAAAACAATCAATTATCATTTTTACGTTTCAAATGGTTAATTATAGATCGTATAAAATTAATATTCTATTCAAATTAAAAAGAAATTGAATTTACCTGAATGTGATGTAGTTCAAAATAAACTCCTCAAGAGTTATAGTGTAAAACAAAATAAGTTATGTTACTAAAAAAAAAAAAAAAGAGGTTAAAGCCGAATTATAAGTTAAAATTGACTTAATTTTTATCTTTTTAACTAGTAATCGCCCTGCCATATATACAATATATTAAACAAGTTTTTAGCGTATTAGGTATTTTTCATTCGTACCTATAATATAATATTGATACAGTTACGATTATGAAATATAATATTACAATATTTATATATTCGAAAAGATAGGCACGCGTCGTGTGTGTAAAACAAACTAGATGTCCGATGAAGTCCCACCGGCCATAAAATATCTGTGGTCACCCATAAAGAAAATTACCTTTAGATTAGATTTAAAAACAACTGATTTCGCAAAGGTAATCGAATTTATGATAATTTATAGCACGACCGTAAGTCCGACTATACCCACTACGTTATTACCTCAATACTGATGTAAAAAACGTCATTAAAAAAAAAAGAGAAAAATCCAATAACACGTCTCAGAAAACAAACTTTGCAATCGACGACGAGATAATAGCGTATTGCGTTGTGTCCGTGGAATTATTGCATTCGAATTCTACGTGCGTTTCGCGAACACTGTACAGGGTGTCCTACAACTGTTTTACGAATTGTCAAATAACTCTGTTAATATTAAATTTTTTATTAGGATTTTCTTTTAAAGAAACATATATTTACAGAAAAATTAAATTTGTATTCTGTTATTATCACTAGAAATCGAATTTTTAATTTGTTCACTTTTCGAAATTTTCAAAATAGCCGATTTGCAATCTCTGCCGAAAACTAAATCCAACGTACACATCCGACGAATAGTTATTTATTTTTTTTTTTTGTAATAGCCGTTTTAATTTTTAGAGAAAGGGTGTAAAAATGTTATATTAAATATACCGCTACGTTATGCGTTAGTGAATCTCAATCGTAATACAAGGTAATAAAACTGTCAAATTATAACGATTTTTACGATACGGGTTTTCAATATCCCTTCTTTAGGAATTTAAACGGTTATTGTTAAGAAGAAACCGTTCATAGGATATTTATGTGCGGTACATTCAATTTTTTTTTTCTTAGTATCCATTGAAAAAACCGTTTAAAATGTTAAATGTCGACAGAGTAATTTTATAATAATCCATAAAACATTGTAGGAGGTTGGACACCCTGTACGTACGGTGTAACAACAATATACGCGTCGGGACGAATTTTTTTTTTTAATATACGAGATGTGATCAAAAAAATACCCGGACTGTGTTAATAATATTTATATCAATTAAGATAATGAAACCCCGGAAATGTCATTCGATAAAGTAACTTTCAACGAGAATTTAAGCGTTGGTTTGAAATCGATAACAATATTTATTTTTATTTTATGGCATTTTTACGAAAATATGTTTCAGTCGTGCGGCGATTTTCGTAATGGATGCAATAGAAGAACAACGTGTGTGCGTAAAATTTTGTTTTAAATCGGGGAAAAGTTCTAGTGAAATTTTTGAACTTTTGAAGCAAGCTTTTGGAGATGATGTTCTGTCTCGGACAACGTGTTTTGAGCGATTTAAACGGTTTAAGGAAGGTATAACATCCGTTAAGGATAGCGAACGACCTGGTAGACCCTCGACCAGTAAAACAAATGAGACTGTTGCTCGTGTTCGTGAAATTATTGAAAATAATCGTCGATTAACTAGCAGAGAAGTTGCAGAAGACGTTGGAATATCTTATGGTTCTTGCCAAGAAATATTAACCAAAGAACAAAAACAAAATCGAAAGACCATCTCTCAAGAACTTTTTGAAAGAACAGAAACTGACCTAGACTTTTATAAAATATTATAACATGTGATGAAACTTGGATTTGCGGGTATGATATTGAAATACTCTATTTTCCCTAATTTAAAATTAAACGTTGTTCTTCTATTGCTTCCATTACGAAAATCGCCGCACCGCTTGAAACATGTTTTCGTAAAAACGCCATAAAATAAAAATAAATATTGTTACCGATTTCCAACCAACGTTCAAATTCTCGTTAAAAGTCACTTTATCGAATGACATTGCCGGGGTTTCGTTATCACAATTGATATATAAATATTATGAACACAGTCCGGGTATTTTTTTGGATCACATTTCGTATATTGCGTATTTACGGGGTTCGTCGGACACGGAACGACAACTACGGTTGTATCGCCCGGGCGGATTCGAATATATTTATTATATCGATATCGTCTGGCGTACCTTGTTTGGATATACGCAAAAAGAAAAGCTATGTATATATATATATATATAAAATCTATACGTGTACACTATACTCGTATAAAAAAAACCGACCGGGGGTTAGATATTATATTATATTATTGTTACGCGGCAGGGGAGACCTCGGATATACGGTATCGGATTCCCGGCCGGTTAAACGAACCGATATCCGTTGGTCCCCGTGTACGATGTTTACGGTCCGCCGCTATGTAAATGCTCTGCGAATTGCGGAGATCGGGTCTGGCCGTCGCCGTCGCGGTAGTCGTCCCCGGGGGTTCGCTGCACGTTCGTTATACACATTCACGACGTTATATTTAAATTTAAAAAATAATAATAATAATAATAAATTAGCGTTTGGTTTGAAATTCCGTGAGAGCGACCTAACCAACGTAGTGGGTCCGCGTGTTTCCCCACCGGGGGCAACATTGTTTCTAAAAAACAGTTTCGGATCTATTTGAGAACGTCACGTTGACGGGGAAAAACTGGACAATTCACGGCCAAAACGACAGTATATTATTTTTCGATTCCAGACAATCGTAGAAACCCGAAGTTTTCAACTTTCGGTTTGACCCAAGTCGGTATATTTTCCTGAAAACGTGTAACGTGTATTGTCTTAGTCGCCTACTCATATTTGTATGATTAGTTTCGTCTTTTCTTTTTTTCTTTTTTTTTTAGGATAACTATTAGAGTTAGAAATAAAAATATAAACGGTTAGCTTTCGCCCGGCTTTGTTAAATATTACAAAAGGCCTCCCGGCGGGTTCGAAATCCGTACGCCTCTCACGGGCAGTGGTGTGACTTTATATATTTTTTGTTTTATATAGGCACGTTTCAGCGTTTGTCTCTCCGGCACAGCAATAAACAACGTTCGTTCGATCGTTCAAGTGCCCGCGGGCTTTTCGGAAAATACGAGTGTGTAATAAACGAGCGGCGGCACCGGAGAACGCACCGGGAGGGCGAAATAATAATAAACCCAGCGTAATATATTATTATTATTATTATTATTATTTTTTTTTTTTTGTATTATTATATATCGTCGGCCGCGGGTCAAGGCGCGAAACCGTTTAAACCGTAAAAGCCCGACCGTTAGGTTTTACTAGGGTTTGTGCTGTTTGCGCTCGGCAAACGCTGAAAATCATTATTTTATTCGGGCTTTTGCTACACGCGAATTGAGTTAGTAAAACGCTGATTATTAATACACGACGAATAAATATTAAACGACAAGTCGCGTTATCGCTCGGATACGGTTGTGTTTGGGTACCTCTGTCAGTTTGGTTTAAATATGGCGAAAATATCGAATAGTCTAGTAGCGATTTTTATTGAACACGTGAGATGAAATCGAAACAAAAATGGTCAACGGAGAAAATCAATTATTTTGAAGAAATATAAAAAACGAAAAAAATTTTGCCCGAACGTACTACTAAAATTAAACGACACCGAGAAGAAGATTTACTTCAAGCTGTGGAATGACAAGCTAATCAAATTCAATTATAATCAAAAAAAAAAAAAAAAACGTCCCTGCAGCGTTAATCGGTCAAACAGTTCGAGTGAATTTTCCAGATTTCGACCGAAGTAAAACCGATTTTACGCATATTTTATCGCTTAATTTTTATTTGTCGCGTATTAATCAGGTTTTACTAACTCAATTTGTACATCCTAGAATGTTCACGACGTGTTTAGTAAAAGCCCGAAAAAAAAATAATAATGATTTTCAGCATTTACTGAGTACAAACAGTAAACCACTTGCATTGACCAATAAAACCTAGCTTCACCTAGTAATCGAGCTTTTACGGTAACATATTTATACTATACACCAGTGGTGTAATTGGGTGGTGGGGAAGAAGGCATTTTTCTCCTGAAATTTTTGTGAAGGGGGCAAAGTTATCATTTCCTCCTCCCAGATATGCCAACAATATTAGAGAAGTATGTAAAGAATAAACCGAAGAAAGAATGCAATACATTTAACATTATATATTTTTATGAGATAAAATGTTTTTTTTGTTTTTCTATAATATTAAATTATTGCACAAAAGTTTGAATTTATTTCACGTTTCTCCTGTTGTATAATATGTTGAGGTATACTGTCAACGTTATTGCATTATCTGCGTAACAAAAATCATAGATATCACAAAGACATTTTTGGATCATTCGTACTTGGAGTGTTGTGCAAGTGAAGAAATATATATATACGGTATCAGACTGAAAAACGTGGCAAAAGTGGTTAAAATACGGATAAAAATATATGGTTTTGATAAGGTGGATAAATTATTTTGCTCCCTTTAATTTTGTATCCCAGTTGTACGCCGCTGAAGTATACGGTTAGTAAGTTATTAATGTACGACGAATAGTCTGTACCTAACATTATCTTGTATAAATATTAACGGTATTTCATTATTTATGTCCGGTTGCTGTTTGTCGGTGTCTAAAACTGTAGCGATTTATCCTGTAAAACGGTCGGCAACGCGCGTCCGATTCGGCATTCCGCCCGCGAGCGTTTACGTTTTTATCGGACGGAGACGAGGAATTTAACGATTCGATTTCCGGTTTGGAATATATTATTATTATGTAGAACGCGAAAGAAAAGATAATAATATATACGTGCCAGAAGTATAAGAAAAAAAAAAAAAAAAAAGGTAACCGTAAACGACGTCGGACGCGCCGAAATTCCAAACATATTTTTTTTTTTTTTTTTTTTTATGAAAACAAAATTTTTATATACGACGACGTAGCTAACCGGACGTGGCATATTGTCGTGTTGGCTGTATACAATATAATATTGGACGATCGAATTCGCCCGAAAAGCCTCTTTTCTATCTCTTTTCGTTTTTTTTTTTTTTTTAAAAAAAAAAAGAAATCTAATCGATTTTATCTTATTCCGCGACTAGCTGTTTTGTTCGGACGAAATGAGAGCACCGCGTAATGCAATTTTTTTTTAACGTACATCCGCCTTAGAAATCGTACAAAACATATACGATACATCTATTTATAGATATACTTATATTGTATACAAATAATTAAAAAAAAAAAAAACCTATGACATCCTAATAATTATACGTTAAATTTTAAATATATATCGAACAGTATTTGTTTATAACACCCCCCATTGTTACGTACGCAAAGAAAACTGCAACGCACACAAATCCAATCGAAACCTAAACGACATTTGAAAATTAGGTTATTATTTTTTGTAATTTTCGTTTCGATAACGATACCGATCGATTGTCGTCTAAAAAAACATTTATTATTACAGTATATCGTAATATAATTACGTAATCGCGTTCGTCTTACCGTATGGCGTTTCCTTCATAATCATTTTCCTTTCCAAATTGTTTTTGGCTTTTTTCTTTTCCTCCGGCGACAGCGTCGCGTCTGCCGAATTATGTTTAGACGTAGGCGAAACATCCACCGACGTGGCACAATCGTTTCCCGTCCAGCCGTTATCGCAGAAACACTGATTTAAATTTGAGCAAATCTGCGGACAAGTGGTTATACGTTTTTATTACTTTTGTTATAAGTGTCGATATTATAATACTCACCCCGTGCGAAGAGCATTCTTTATTATTGTTGGTGGGACATTTCAACTGATCCCTGTCGATATACGGCTCTATACTCGTGCAAGACTGATTTACACAAATCTTGAAAAAAAAAAATTTATTTTTAAACGAGTGAAAAACAAATGTTGTGTCGTTTTTTTTTTTTTTAGTGTTTTTTAGTTTTCTTACTAAATTATTGCCGCACGTAGTACCGTCTTGCACTAAACTGTGCGTTCTCAAACCGCTCGTCGACCTAAATCACGAAAAAATATATTGATTTGTTATTACGAGTTCGCCAACATTATATTTACGGATATTGTTCGAAATATCCCGTGCTCAATAATATTCCCATTCAAATTATCCTTTTTTTTTTTTTTTTTTAAAAACGATCCCGGTATTTAGAGTTTCGTAGCCGAAACGGCAACAACGGATCCCTTATAATTTCGCCGTGTCGTGTCAGGTGTCTTATATGAACCACCATACAAATGTATGGTGTAATTTCAAAAAAAAAAAAAAAAAAAAAAAATGTATTTTGTATACGGAATATTATTTTAAATACGGTACTTTTCGAACACGGAGATAATGTCGTTGGAATTTCATTTATTATACTTTGAGTGTGATACGTAATATAATATTATGTAAGATTTTAGCCTTTAATATGAAAGTTTTAATTCCCATTGCATAAATTATATGAACTTTATAAGCCCTTTATGACTAACTAATATACTTCTATACTACTAACGACACTATAACCGTACCTACTCTAGAAGTTACAACTTATCACTAGGTACTGTATTTTGAATGGTTTTGTGTGTGTGTGTGTGGATACATTTGGACCATCGTCTTGTGTTACTACATAACTACTCCAACGCCGACATTAGACGACGACAACAACTACAGTTTTGTACAAAGAATACGCGAAAACGAGAGATATTATAATCCCAGGTACAATTAAATATTAAAGTAGTTATACTGAAATATTTCGTCAAAAGTACATTGAAAAAAAAAATATTATTGAAATAATATACCTAACCTATAATATACTCTAACAGTATCTCGGTTTTATTCATAGATATAAAAAAAAAACAAGTAGATGTAGCCATCTGTACGATGAACTACTGTAAGATTCATAAAGTTCGGCAGTAGCCACGTATAGGTAATTTTATTATTGATTAACCCATGAAGTTTTCGCTATGAATTATGAAATAAATTCAAATATTTAACCGGTTAATCGATAAAATTCGCCCAGCTCTGGGTATACAGGGCTGTAAAATAATATCCGCGATTTAAAAATAATATCGGCTTCCGGGGAAGTCCCGAAGACGACAATGCAAATAGAAGAGACTCAGATTTCGGTAGATTTTTGCGCGTTTGTATTGTAATAGACACACGGACTCACTTGCACTCGTAATTCATCGAGTTTATGGAAATCGTCGTTATCGTATGTCTCGTCAACGACGGGTCTTGCGGATATTTACTGCCTTTTTGACATTGCAGAGATCCGCAGTACACGTTTCTGAAAAAGAACAAAACAACGGTTATGATATTATAGGTTTTTGGTATCGCGAACGTGTAATATAGATTTAATATTAAATTATTATTGTTTTTTTAGTACCCCAAATGGCACCAATCAACGAATACTGCAATAGTATAACAATTTATTCCTTGTGTTCCGAAATCCATCTGGCGATGGCATCGACGAGTGAGATTGGTTGTTCATTTTTAATTCCAAAGACCTTTGATAGCGTCAAAGACGGTAGTTTATCACTCACCTTGTTTACGAGTCGGTCGATGAAATGCGACGGACTTAGTTGCGATTCATTCGTTTTACAGTGATAACATTTAATAATGAAATCTTTTAATCTTTTTTTTTTAAAATTAAAATTACTTAAAAATGTGCACACTAGTGCATATTTACTAAAAACGTGTGTAATTTTTTTTAGTTTTCATGTACATTTTATTTATTTATGTAAATTATGTTCACGACAACACCGTTTGATAACACTGCCAAAAAATAACGATGTTCCTTTAATATTTCACGGTGCCATCAAGTATTAATCCCGGAACACAAAGAATCGGAAACGCTACACGGTAGTAAACATTTTTTGGGGAGGGAATCGGCGAATTTTCAAAATAATACATTTTCGAAAATCGATTTTTCTCTTGAAAATGTTGCCGAATTTTTTTCGCGCGCGGCGGTAGAGGGGAAACCTTACTTTCCTGGTAATTTTTTATTTTAAAAATTTTTTTTTTGTTTTCTCGGAAATTCCGTCTTGCCCAATACTCACTCAAGGTCGCATTTCTTGTACGAGCTGATTTCGGACCCTTCGTAAACAATACCGCAGTGTCCGCTCATCGATCCCTTCGTGTTGTACTCGTCGTAGCACTGTTTGTCGGCCGCAAAACCGCCTGAAACCACAACAGACACGACGTATACACGCATTCTGTATAATATAATAAAGCGGTGTGTTGCATTTAATAATTAATTAATTTGCATGCGGTTTATGCAGTTGCGAGAGCCGTCCGTCCGAATATACGCGGTAACCGTCCGCGCAGATATTAAACATGCCTTCAGTGGCGGACCTTAATATTTTTTTATTTTTTTTTTTCCGAACGAGGGAAACCATTTCCTACAACGAAACCAAATGTATATATATATATATTTAAATCATTTTATATTTTTCGCAATACACGCGCACGTCGAAAGAAATGCCATTAGAAATAAAAATAATTATAAATGTCAATTCAGTGTTCGGTGTTCGCAGACCGGTCGAAAACAATACGAGACAAAACTAAAATAAAAAAAAAAAACTATACTACGGTGTTTGGTGGGGGGGGAGAACAAACAACTTTTCCTCCCTTCCCTCTCTGGATCCTCTACTTTTGTATATTTTTATTATTAAGTAAAAAAAAAAACACGTCAATTTATACCAAGAAATGTATGTATATTTTTGTTTTCTTTAGGGCATAATTTAGGATTTTGTATTTTTGTTTAAGACATTTTCAACTCAACAAATCGAAAATTACAAAATAAAATTGTTCAAAATTTATACGTTTTAGCAGTCGAGTTGATAACTATTATTAGAGCTCGAGTTTTAGATAAAATATTATTAATTTGTTTCACATAAACGATTGGTATAGGTTTTCAAATTTATTAACAATATGAAATATGAGTATGACAATAAAATAAATATCCTAATTTAAATTTTTAATTTGTTGGTTTTTCATTGTTAAAACAGATCAAACATAGCTGGTTTGATTATCGGACTGAAGAAAAAAACTGTGGGAAGCAAAGCCCCTGAATTAAAATAGTTATTAAAATTTATTCGTTAGGATTAACTGTTACACAACAGAATACAATTTTCGATTAATTTTTTTTTGCATATTTTAGTAATTTCTAGTGCACAACTGCAAACATATTTGATAGGGTTTTAGGGCGTATAAAAATATCTGCCCTTGGTTATTAAAATATCGAATATGCTTTGTACGCGCATCGCCGGATACACGCATATCAAAAGGACTCTGATTTAATTATTTATTTATATGTATAAAACAACGTTGAAAATATTAATAATAATAATTATTAGCAATTTTGTTCCGATTGATTGAATCTGGAAATCTCCGTGGTAAATGACGGCACATTGCAATCAATATTTGATGATTTTTTATCAAATTAAAAACGGTTTCGCGGCAGCAGACGATATATGTTAAAAAAAAAAAAATGTATTTTATGTCGTAGAACGTGAAACTGTTTGATTTTAAAACGTTCGAGAAACGATGCACCGGCAAATAATATTATTAAAAAAAAAAAAAAAAAAAACTAATACAGTATTGGAATAATTACTAAAAAAAAAAAAAAGAAAAAAAACCCTTGGTGAAAAAAAAAAATAAACCAATCAAGCGAGGGAAATCCTAATTTTCGAACTCGCCGGGTTTCTATAATATATTTTTTTATTTTTTTTATTTTTACAATATAGTGACTTTAATTCGATTAATGTTTTAAATTTTTTTTTTTATAAAACGTCTCCTTATATAATTAAATTAAATGGCGGACGGCCGGGCAGCTAATGCGCAATATTAAAGGCGAATACGGAAACGCCAAAAAAAAAAAAAAAAATCCCGGATTTCTAAGGGATACGTTGCGTTTCGGCCGTTCGCATCGCGTCCCGGGGTCACGTTTAATTCGAATCGCTATTCCGCCCGGAACGTAACATTTATGTAAAGTCACTGCGATATATCCGTTGTAACTTTTAACGAAACGTGCCCCGTATATAATATAATCTCGTTTGTCTAGCGAATGTAAATCAATTGCCAGTCGATATATACATATATATATATATATGTATATGTATATTATATACGGCCCGCCGGCGCAGTATTAACCCGAGTTTATTCGTGTAATTTATTTACTACAGGATACGTCATATTATTAGATAATATATATATATATATATATAGAGAGAGAGAGAGAGTTCGATGTAACAGAGTTCCGTACGCGTGTATATGTCATTCAATTGGTATACAAGAGTAGTGCGCGCGACCGTATAGATTTAAGCCCGGACCGCGCGACGATACTGTCGGCGATTATGGCGATAGTGACCGTCGGCAGACGCAGCGACCGTCTATTTATCTTCAATACTAAAAACACAAAGAGTCTGGCTGCGTGTAGGACGAGACTACCCAGAGCCTGTGGGGCGTTCTAATTTCCGGCTACGAAAACGACATTTCGAATTTGTTGGTTTTCATTTTTAATTATTAAGTTTTCGGCCATAAAAGCCGTAAAAGTTGTACGCGTAGAGCTCTGCAATGACGGGTCACCGCGGGTAATACGGCTACCTAGTTATTTTACGCTTTATAGTACAAGACGATGTTATTATTGTAGTGGTAAAGTGAAAATTTCTTGCTGCACGACAGTAAAATAGAACGAAAGTAGTCTATATGATATTTAGTGGTGAGCAGATTTCACTTTTTTTTTTTTTTTTTTTTTTTTTTTTTCCGATAACCGATATTTCGGTATTAGCTACCGATAGAAATAGAAAACCGTGCGGCGATATTGAAATTAACTGATATTTCAGTTGAAAACCCTATGGTTTTAAACGTTTTTTTTTTTTTTTCATATGTCAGAGACACTATTAACGTTTTTTTTCTCCAAAAATATCGGTTTTGAAAAAAAAAAAATCCCGATACCTTGAATATCGGTTTATGCCGATATTCACCACTTGGCGACGATTACTGTCACTATTATGCACGATAGTGTGATAGTGTTTTGTTTTTACGAGGTAGAAAATGTGAATAAAAAAATTTTAGTTGAAAAACCCGATTGAAAATAGCCTACAGTCAAATCGGTGTTATTCATCGTTTTTAACACTAAACGGGCAGTGGTGCAGAGACAATTTTCGATAGGGGAAGAAAAATGTTTTAGCGCCCGCGGTCCATTTAGTGAACATATTTGTAGTTATAAATCGAATTTTACAGGAAACCCTTGGGTCCGGATACCTAAACGTGACCCTGGACGTTATTTAGTTTATTCTAGTGTAATACCTATAGCGGTTGCGTCAAGGAAGAGTTTTAAGTTTTAAATATTAATTTCGGGTATTTGTTGTGAGAGCAAAATTAACGGTGATATGTCTAATGGAATAATGTTTTTATGAAATAACGGCGGTGACCCGGCTCGAATACAGGATCATAGAGATCCCCCGGACCATCTCGAAATTTGTCCAGATAGAAAAAAAATGTTTAGCGAAAAAAAAAAAAAAGAAGAAAAAACGTCATTGATCGAAATGAAATAAAATAAAAATGTCGGTACCCTCCGGCCCATTGAATTTTTTCACTCGGCGACAGCCTCGACCGGCGGACCTAAGGTTTTCGGGCCGATTATTTTTCGAACAAACGGTGGGCCGAATACTCGCCAGTCCGCCGCCCTCCTCCGTTGGTGGGTACGGTTATATTACATCGACGGACCGATATCATCAAACGACAACAATATTACCACTATTATTATTATCATCATCATTATTATTATTATTATTATTATTATTATTATTATTACAACGATAATGGAATATCTGGCGGCGTGTCGTCCGCGGCTCCGGGGTACCCCGGGGGCGAAATCAAAGGGCGGAATATCGTCGCAGTTGGCCGAAGTTCGCCGGGATCAATTATTATTAGACCGGACCGCCGTAATACGGTTATGCGTACGCCGTGCCCTCGGCCGGCCTCCTCAACTCGTCGGCCCGCTTCTAATGATGTTTGGCGAGGGAATAATATAATCATAATAATAATATTATTATTCCCTCGCCAAAATAATCATCATAATAATATTGTTATTATTCCTTAAAATAATAATATTATATTGCGGTCAACTCCGATCTGGGCCGTATTCGGGACCAGGGCGATTATAATACGAATTATTATTTTATTTTTTTTTTTTCCGAGCAGTAAAAGTCGTATTTTGCTAAAACGGACGATTTGATTTCGGAGCTTTACAATCGTTTACGATTAATACCGTTATTTTGCCCGCAACAATAGACCAAACGCCCGCGGAGAACGACTCTATATTATTTTATATTAAATTACCGAGAGGCCCGTTTTAAACAATTGCGTCGGGTTTTATTTTTTTTTTTTTTATTTCTGTAAGTCCACGGACCTTGCAGTCTCGTCCGTAAAAGTCACGTAGACACCGACGACGGTTTTACCGTAACAACGGACCGCCAACAGGTCTGAGACATCGTCGACCGACTGAGATAATAAATATAGTCAATTCGATTGTGTAACGTCGAGTTTTAAACGTCTTTCGGTTTTCTATAATACGATTTTGGAAAAAAAAAACACGTTTGATTCGGTAAATGACGGCTCGTGATTTTATTTTGATTTTTCAGACTTGTATTATTTTATACTCTCTCGCAATTCCAATGCATTTTAACAGCTTCAATACGAAAAATCTAATAGTTTTTTTTTTCTCAAAGATTTCTGTTTATGTTCTTTATAAAAAAAAAAAACCCGGCAGGAACCACTCCCGAATCCCACCCGTCCACGATTACTCCGACTTACCGTATCCCCAAATCAGTTCGCACTGTCTGCTGAGCGTGGGGCAATCGCCCATGAAACACCGGTGTTGTTGGCCTTCTTCCTCTTCGCCGCAAGGAGAGCCGTTCTTTTTATACATGTCCTGCGGACAGTCTCCCGAGTTCCCGGAACAGTATTCCGGCAAGTCGCATTCGTTGGTGACTTCTCTGCACACCGACCCACTGGGCTGAAACTGTCGACAAACAGGGTGTTGGTTAAATAATAATAAAACAAAGACAAACGGACAATGCGGTCAAAGAGTCCAAAATTTAAAATATAGCCGTACAGGTTTAGACCCTATTGCGAACAGAGTGTCTGGTACTAGGGACGTCCCTTATTTTTCTCCTTCGCCTTAATCCCACACGCTGTGACGCAGCAGGGTTATCTACTATTATTCTTGCCCTCTATACCTATCCTCTTTTACTTTAGTTTCTTCATTTATAGCGCGCACCTAGCAAATAATCCTCTCGCCAATTTCACTTTCATGGACATTTTCCAACCCTTTTCGGCTGTATTCTCCGATGGCAATGCATATTTACCTTGCAGTCCTTAGTGCAACATTCCCTGGTCGCCGAGCATTCCGATTCTTTTTTCAATTTGCACGTGACCGGATCGCAACACGGATCGTTCTTTTGACAATTGTCGGAACTACCGCAATCGCATTGCTCTTTGTCTTCTACAATATTGTTGCCGCATTTCTGTTTCGAATTATTGGCCTATACACAACAACACGCGAAAAAACACATACGATATAAAACGAGCTAATATCATATTATTTATCAGCCTGTTGAAATTTTGTAATTTTTTCACCAGCTTACCTCGTTGGGTTTATTGAGCAAGCAAATGTTCCGAGTATTTCGGAATACTTCTATGTAATCGTTGAGGCTGCATTCGCTAAATTTGTACGGCTGAATGTTTTCCATGCCTACGATAGACTGTTGCATTATACAACCGTGCCAATCCTTGCAGATACAATTCTCTCCTGAAAATTATAGCGGGTACGTCGTTACTGTAGTAATATATTGTCAGATTCTTTAACGGTTCTGTCACCGTGAAATACACAGAGGAGAATCCATTTTATTATCATTGTTACCAGCCACACAGAGCTTTTCTATTTCGGATTTTATTAATGCGTTTCCGGGGTATGTTTTATTAATGCTCGCCCGCGTCGTATTTATAGTTAAATTATCAGTTTTCGATTTCGAATATAAAGAACGTCCGGGGTATTATGATTTGGGAATAATTACGTATAAAATAAAAAATGATTGGCGTTGCTCGTTGGTGCGGGTAATGAAAGAAGGGGGAAAAAGTGGTAAGTCATCAATTCCCTTTGTTGGTATTTTTAAGCATTAAGCGGTTACTTGGTTAATTATTAAAAATACAAACACCATTTATTACTCGAATGTGGTTTTGCTTATTTCAATAATAAGAAAATTTAAAAAATGCTATTTACTAGTTTTTCTGATTTATTTTATTTTTTATGTTTTATAATTTCTGATTACGTAAACCACTGACGAACACTCTGATTTTTTTCCTTAAGATTTTTAAATAATTTCGCCTTTGTATTCTATTATCCGATTCGTATTTTTTTTGTTTTTGTTATCTTATCCAATTTTCGCGTCGGTTGCCGTTGGGGCATGGGATTAAATATGAATAAATTCAACGACAAATATGTAATTTTATTAATTTGATAAAATTTGTCATCGTTTAATTGTTCATCAAACGATTAAACGGAATTAAAGTGTTCTTTTAAAAATAAAGGATTACTTTGTGTTTATGATTTTTAGTAGTACTTATTAGAGAAAATTTAATTTTATTAGTTTTATTAGATTTTATGCTATTTTCAAAAAAAAAATGTCAAGGGCTTTTTTTTTGTCGATTTATCTGCTGAAATTCTCGGAGAATTCGACCGATCGGAATGCACTATGCGGTTGTCCACTCCTCTTACTATAGATCATATAGATACGGGTTCAATAAGTAATCGGTATTCTTATTTTTGGTCCAATACGTTATATCCGCCTACTAAACGTCGTTATATGTCGAAAAAAACGTAATTGAATATCGTAGTTTAGCAAAGTTCAACGCAGTTTGCACAATTTGCACGTTGAATTTTTATTAGGTACAACGAGAAATAGTGAATAAACAATAGGGTTTATTATACGGACGCGTATTTTTAGCAACGAATCAACATATTATATTTACAAGATAACGGTTTACGTATAGTTAGGACGTATTGACAGTGGCGTAATTGTGAAAATATTTTTCTCTGTGTGTGGCAAAGGTATAATTTTGTGCCTCCAAAGGTATGACAAACCTCTGAATGTTCTAAAATAAAAAAAAAAAACGCTGTACATCGCGTTACTTTTTATATTCATAAGGCAAAAAATATCATTTTCTTTTTTCTCCTGAAACTATTTCATAAAAGTCCGTATTTAGTTCACGATTGTCCTGTTCCGTAATATGTTGACGTATTGTCCACGTTATCGGAAAACTAACATATTGACGGTATTCCTTCGTTAATATTTTATGTTTTGTTTAATCGAGTGATTGGGAAGTCGTCAAATCAAATCTTTGTTTGTCTGGTAGGTTAGGCATGGAATACAAATTTATTTACACCCTGTTCCCCGTGGCTTTGATTTCGGTGTATTGGCCACATTTTTTTTTTATACCCTAGGTAGGTTTTTAACCAGTTCCGTACGGCCACTGCGTGTAGATAATAATTTACCGGACCGAAATTGTGGCGATGGACAACACGTCGGACTGGCGGCAGAGGCGACTCCGCGGGTACCGGGACGACAATTACAATGTTATTATAACCGTACGATATGTGATTTCGGACGACTCGGAATTAAGAAATTACGCGCGCTTTCGGCGGAAACACGAGCAAGTACCGTATTATTATATATATATATATATATATATATATATATATATATATATACGTATAGTAATAATAATAAAAAAAAAAAAAAAAAAAAAAAAAATACGTAAAACGCGATATTAAACGTGACCATAATATTATCGTTATACGAGTTATACTGCCGGGGCGATATAATATTAGTGGTTTTTAATTACCGCGCGGTGTTTTCGCGCCGCGGTCGTGATTTAATTTTAGAGCTTTCGGCGGCGGCGGCGGCGGTGTATTTTATTTATTTTTTTTTTCCTTCCACCACCACCACCACCACCCCCCACCGTATAATTAATTAAAAACCTTGAACTCCCGACGTTGGTTTATATATATATATATATATATATATATATATATATATATATATACCGGGTCGTTTTCTGACCTAACCGCCGCCGCCGCCGCCGTTAATGGCATCGCGCGCTCGTTAAGCGTAATCATCGTCGTACTTATTATTATTATTACTATTATTATTATTATTATTATACCGCGGTCGCCCTCCCCCCCCATCACCCATCGAAAATCTCCGGGGGATACGGTCGTTCCAGAAATCCAGTAAAAACACTCCCCGGCGCCCGCCATTAAAAATGTCCCGGACCCTAGCGCGCGGGATTTACGACGGCCGCGGCGTCACCTCGTTATTATCACCTATAATGTACGTGCGTGTATATACGGGGTGCGTTCGGAATCTACCGGGGGACAAACGTCGTCGCGGCTAATCCGGACGCGATCATATTAATTCGATTGTATTTCGCACGTGTCGGCGAATATCCGTTGTTAACGGGTACCCGGGAGTCGCCGTCTTGTCGCAGTCGCGTATACCGGAGTCGGTTCGTTCCGTTTGCCGTTCTCGACGCGTCCGGCACGAACGACAAGTTTCGTTTTGAAACCCGGTAAAAACCAATACCGCCTTTAGGGATACGATATTCGTTCGGTCGTCCCGTGACTTTCGAGCGGTTTAAACGGTTCGAGGACAGCTGGCAGTCGACCCCGGAGATGATCCACGCTCTGGAACACCGTCGACAACCGGAAACGGCGGTTTTGTAGCGACAATTTGCGGAAAACTGCGAAATGACCGTCGGATTAACCGTTTGCGAGTTGGCAAAGAAGGCGGGAATCTCAATCGGGGGTCTGGTGTCGTGAAATTTTAACAGACAATTCCTCTGATGAGCAGGGCTGCTGCCAAATCTGTTACCCGATTGTTGACGTTTTCTTTACCGCGACAATGCGCCAGCACGTTCAGCCCTGTCGATACGTGCGTTTTTGGCTGATAAACAAATACCCGTAGTCCCGCGCCCTCCATATTCTCATGATCTGGCCCCATGTGATTTTTTTTTTTTTTCATTTACCGAGACTAAAATCTACGTTTAAAAGTCAACGATTTCAGGATGTAGAGGAAATTATAGCTAATGCGGCAACAGAGAGCTCGACGCCCTAACTTCGGAACAGTTCCAAAGTTTCAAAAATGACAATATCGCTGGGACCACTGCAAATCGTCCGGTGGCGATATTTCGAAGGAGATAACTTTAAATAACGTGTTATTTAATTTTTGTGTTTATTAAAAATAAAATCCCGGAACTTTTTCAACAGTCCTCGTATATACGAGGTTTGTGTTCGACAAATATCTAGACTAAAATTGTAACAAAAAAAACCGTTCGCGTTATCGGTAATACACGAAAGTAATCTAGTGATAATTTTCAGTATTTAAGCGTACGATTCAAGTCGTTATCTTAAATCAGTGGTTCACAGTGCGCGTTCAAAGTTGGACATATTGTATAAAATCGCGATTTCATGATATTACGGAGCGACGTGTATGTGTTCAAAATTTTTTTTCGAACTCGGTAAACCAGCGGCGGAGATTTTTGAATTTATGAAAAGTTAGCCGGACAATTGACGGTAATTTCGTATTTGTTTGTGATATCGATTTAAGCACGCCCAGGACGTCGGTCGTCTTTTTATGTAGGTCCCTTCGGACGTCTTTGAAACGTTGAAACGACTCGAAGCCACCCGTTACCTTCAAAACTTCTAAGTTTATCGATTCAAAAGTATCTGCGGCGGACGTGTATACCGATTTTGAAACATAATTTAATACACGCAATATTGTACACGTTGATTATAGAACGCAGACGTTGTGTTTCGTATAAATATCGTGCGCTAAACTACTGGAAATTATCTCTACTCTCTTCCGGCGTAACAATATCGCCGACGACACGGACGGTTTTTCCGTTATCAAATGCAGTCTGGGTGTTTTTCGAACGACACACCTCCCCGTATCTCGAAACTCGGCCCAATCGCCGAAGTTTCCACATTATCTTTATATATATATATATATATATCGATTTAATAAAAATATATACTTACTCTTGTCGTCGTGGCCCATCCCCACGTTGTGTCCGATCATGTGCGCCATCGAACCGGCTAAAACGTGCGGCTCGTAGGCGTTGATGTCCACGCTGATGCCCACGGACATTGAGGAGCACGCGGACCCAGGGATTGCCATACCCGTCTCGCCGCCCGTAAAGTATTCTCCACTGCGGGTGCACACCGATCGAAACAACAACGATATTTTTATATTATCTATCTATACCATAATAATATATCATTAAGACGTAAAATTAGCGAGTTTCAAATTAGTCTTTCGGTAATAGAAAGCCACATTACCCTCGAGTAACGCATAGGCTATATTACGTTCCGGAAGTGAACCCCAAAACCGGGCGGTAGCGCTCATACGGGAGTCTAATGGTATTTATAATACGAAAACTTCATTATTATTTTTGTTGCTCTACGGGTCACCTATGTGTGAGGTATTTAAATTAACGAATAACAATCGTTATTACTCTTGTTTAATTTAGTTTTCACGAGGAAGAGGGTTTTCTAAGAGTTTAAAAGAGATTAAAAAAAAACAAAAAAAAAACCCAATTTATTTCGACAGTTTAGAGTAACATTTAGCAACGATTTTCTGGATAATCAAACTTTTCCCGAGCAAGGCCGGGCGATGGCGGCTAGTTATATAACTATACGAGAACGAAATTTTTGCGGACCTAAATCCGAGATTAGGCCCTATAAATTATACCTATACCGTCGTCCGTAGGATACAGGGCTAGACTATCTCGTAAAATCAGGCGGAAAATATTTTTTTTTCCTAGCCCGGCAGTTTGTTATTACAGACCAATCGATAGCGTACAGCAGCTGGCGATTTTCTTTACCTTGAACACTATTTCACACCCTAACAACTGCACCATTCGAGAATATCGGTAATTTTGTCAACAGATTTCTTATATAGCTACACAATACTGTTTAAAGATTGTTAAGTAGGTTATATTATTTTATATAACCGACATGACCAAAAAAAAAAAAAAAACAAATTTGGTGATTTCGATTTTTAAAAAAAAAAAAAAATATATTTTAATTAAACGAATAGTAAAATTTAATACGATAATAGTGGAAATTGGACATTAACGGCATTATTAATTTTAAGCTGGTCAATTTTTCATCTAAATACTATCCCCCATAGTTTTTTATTATAAGATTGTTCCTGCATAACAGAACAACTAAATCGTATCTTTTGTTTTGTATTAGACTCGATTAATCACTTACTCCGGTTATTCACCTACCCCAACTTATCTTACCAGATTACCCAAATCATATTTATCGAGGTAAATATTCAGTGTAATTACAATCGATTTTCGTTAAGAGGCGCCACCAAAACGAATCGATTTCAGAAACTTTGAATGGGTAATCCTCCCCCTATCTATACCACTGTTACGATAAAGTAACGGTGAACCGACGAATGATGAGGTTTTATATTTAAGTGAAATTTATTCGAATTCATATTAGTGCGATTGCGGATAAAACAAAAATAATAATAATAATAATAATTCACTATTACGCGAACGGTAATATTTTAATATTAATATTATTGTGGGAATATCGATCAGACGTCATGCCCTGCGGAATATCTTAAAAAACATTTGTCGATTGTTTCTCGCGCGACCAGGTGGGTGCGGGTCTCTGTGTCCGGACCTCCCTTGTACTCTACCGTAGTATAGACAAAAAGCACAAAAATTTGTATTTTTTTATTTTTAATTTTGGAATTTAACGCGGAAAAGCAATTAACGATTTTGCGATAATTTATTTAAGTGTTTTTGTCCCCTTGAACATATTCTGTTAGCGTTACCGCGACCTCATCAAAAAATAATCGGGACCGTTTAAAAATCGGACGGAACACATTAATAATTTAATGTCCATTAATTTCTGCGCCGCCTACACACACCGGCGAGCAAAATATAAATTAATACTCGACAAATAAAATTATTTTTAAACTGCTGCGGCGGTAGAAAAACTTTTCCGACTCCATCGTTAACGGATTTCGGTGGTGATTGTTAAAACCGGCGGTAAGTACATTAGAAAATATCGCTCGAAACTTCACAAGTGTCTCGAACTGCGCGTTTTTACACTCACTATAGGCGGCGAATCGTTTGTAATTATTTAATATGTTGGGGGAGGTTTTTTTTTTTTTTTTTTTTTTTTTTTTTTTTGTGTTTCCTATTAATATTAAACATCATAGCGGCTGTTACGTGCGCATAAGAATAATATAGTGACGCGACTCGAAAAAAAAAAAAAAAAAAAAAAACTCCATCAATTGGTGTTTCGGTAGTCTGAAAATTGATAGTCCGTATATTCGGTATCACGTAACAAAACAACTAGATGAGTAAATCCGACAACCTCGGTGTTTTATTAATTGGACCATTTTATTTATGTGATAATAATATGAAAAATATTTTAAATAAAATACCAGGGGGCCATATTTGGACGGTCAACCTCCCTTCCGAATACCGGAATTTCCGGTCAGCATTTTCAAATGTGCTCATACTCTTGAAATGTCCAATATTGGTGATCGGTTTTTCATTTACCACATTTGTTTTACAGATACCACCCATCTCAAGCGTTTTTATCCTTTATTCGACTGGCCAAGGTATTAATATTATATTGTATTTATTGAATATACATTAATTGCTTTCTTATCCTAAAATATAGAAAAATGCGTTATATTTATAACAACTGTTTAGGTAATGACTCGCCCCAGTCGTCCTACTAGTACGACATGAATTGTTCGAATTAGTTACATGACTACACCTTCAAATAAATTTAAGTTGGTTAATTTTCGTCTTTTGTTATCAACAAAATTGACTCCGTACCCCAAAAAACTGAACTTTTTTTACATCGCCGAGGCCAACCGAATTCGGGACACCCACTGCCTGTTCGACGAAAACCGCATTTTCCGAGTGGGCTTAGAAAGTTTAGCCCCCCTTTTTCTAAAGTTCACGAACACCCATCAAAATATTTGTAATATTTAGGTAATTTGACTGATAAATCCTGTACGGCTAAATTTATTTAGGAAGTATTTTTAGTTCCACCAATAAAATTTGTTGTCTAGTCATTCATATAGCTGCATAAACAATTTTACGGGATAAAGGGCAGCCGTATCGAGCTTGTACATTTCAATTTCCTATATAGGTACAATTCAATCGATATGTTACAGTATAAGCAATGAACCGGCCCGTTTGTCTACTGACAAAAATTCAGAGGCCACGGCCAATCGAATATCCCATTCCCGGCCACTGTGTCAAAGACACGTATATTATAAATTGTGCGTAATTATTACATTACGGTTATAAAAAATAAAATCGAATTGATAGCATAGCATCGTTTATCGGCCGCACATGAATACGTGATTTTTGTTCGACACGTTATTGGTGCGTACCTCTATTATATTAAAATATTATTTAAAATATTCCGATGGAAATACAGTATATTATAATAATGTATACGGATATGAGTAGTACTTATGCTTCGCGCGGTGTTGTTTCGCATAATATTTTGACAAACATGATAAATATAAAATAAGTGAGTGAAAGGGGTGAGGGTAGAATAAAAAAAAAAAAAAAAAAAAATCGCATACGTTTAACGCATAATACGCGTATACAGCAGAGGACACGTTTACAGTGATAATAACGATAATAATGATAATAATGATAATAATAATAATAATAATAATGATAATATTGATAATACGAGTATTATGCGTTTCGTTTAGTGATGGATGAGTGTCGCGGGAGTGAGTTCGAGTATAGAGTGCGGGAACACGGTATTGTGGCATCGGTTTTGATTGATGGGAACAGTACAGGCGAAAATTGAAAAAAAAAAAAAAAAAAAGAAAAAAAAAAAAAAATGAGAAGAAGTGTCTGCGAAATCGCGAACGGATAAAGGCGCGAACGGGAGACGCGTTCTCGTGCCGGGGTACGTGTGCGCGGATGACGCAGGAGATTGTATTAATACCTCCGTATACACTACTGCAATCGTAGGAATAGCACAATTTATTATTACGATATTTTCGTCGATGTTATATCAATTTTTGTCGATATCGTGTAATGAACGCAATATAAAAACGATAAAAACGAAATTAAATAACTTCGATTGACTGGGAAATATAGACAGAGAGAGAGTGAGAGAGAAACGCCATCAGTGGCGGATCCAGGAGTAAACAAGAATAAAAAAACTAGTCGTAAACCCGCCGATTTTTTTTACCTACTTTTGCATTATATAATAATGTCCAATAATAACAATCATTGTTCTCGATCGTTTTAACGATTTTCAAATAAACTAAATGAACGTTTGTAATTTTATTACCGTTGGATTATAGATACGTTTTATTCAGTTTGGTATTATGTTCAATAAAAAATCATTTTAATGTAAAACAATGTTCGTTATAAAACAAACGGACTCTAACCTAGTTTTATTGTTAAAAGCAAAATTATTTATAATTTTTCCATTTTTATTTCCGTACATATTGAAATTTTTGTGTATAATTAAAAGATTTTTAAATCATTTAAAATCTCTCCTGGCCCGCGGTTGTATGGAGCCGTGTGTCAAAGTCGAAAAACTTCTTTCCGCAGTCGCATTGCTAACGGGCAATTTTTTTTATATTGTATTAAAATGTTTAATTTTTTTTTTTTGGTCTGGGGTAGGACGAAGCCTTTGGGCACCCATCCCCCGTAGTTTCGACATTGAATACGATATTTACAGGGTTTTTCTGGAAAGATTGCCTTCACTGTAGTATCCGGTGGGGTTACCCAATAACGAAATTAACAAAAAAAAAAAGAAAAAAAAAGAGGTTTACCTATAAAATTTAGTTATTTTTTTAATTAATTTTTTTGTATTATTGCGCAAGTTTACAAATAAACGTTTACTTACGTCAGTAGTTGAACAGTATCTTTACCGATGTTGACCACTTTTGAAATGTACTCTTCAAAATTGTGCATTGCGACGTTGATTTTTTTGTTTTTATCAATTAACGCTTGGTTGGCACCTTGCCACGTTTCGATGTAAACCACCGATACTCGGGTGTTTATCGTTCGGAAATACTATTAATGAAATAAAATAACAGTAGATATAACTTTTGATTATTAAGTTGAATTATTTCGAAAAGTATACACATTAAAGTGAAAAAAAAAAAATAAAAAAAATCGCGGGAATTCGGGTTTCGTAGGATTCGTTCACGGATCTTATAATAATATTTCGAAAATACACTTACCAAATCGGCAATGTTTGCGATTTGAATGGCGTCCGTGATGACTTCCGATCTGGAGCTGCCGTTTCTCATTTCAAACTGAAACGAACGTTAAATTATAATTAAAATGCGACAGAGTTATCGATATAACGTTAGTACAGAACATAACGTGCAGAACGGACACTCCCGACAACGTTGGAAAACATTTGACATTTCGAAATTTCTCCCGGTAACCGCGGATTGTAAAATAATATAAAGGATTCCTTTGTTTTTTTTTTCCTTCAATTTATGGGTTAGGTTGTTATAGTTAACAATAGCGCCTACTACCGCATAACCTCCAATTGTCAATCGCGTAAAAAACATGTGGGGTTTTTTTTTTTTTTTTAAAAAAGAAGAAATATTTCAAAATATCGCTTGACCACGTGATCGTTTTTTATTCCAACGGTCGCACAAGATATAACGTACCGAAGAAGTTATTGTCGGAGTGTCCCTTCTATCCCGGGTTATTTTTTTCTCCGGTATTATCGCGGCGGCAGTAGATTTCTTTTGAATAATTTATTATTATTTTTTTTTTTTACTTACCATCGCTTTGTCCAAAACGAGAGCAGTCTCTATGTATTTGGTCACTTCCCGGACGTCTCGTTTTAGCCGTCGCTTTTTCCGGTACCGTCCCCCGTTGAACCGT
Organism: Tuberolachnus salignus; assembly: GCA_956483605.1. Lineage (NCBI taxonomy): Eukaryota > Metazoa > Arthropoda > Insecta > Hemiptera > Aphididae > Tuberolachnus > Tuberolachnus salignus. The sequence continues at coordinate 16,995,525 of OY101437.1, forward strand.
TCGCCGGTGGTGAATTTATTTTTTAAATTTATTATTGGGTCGTTGGCACACCCGCGTTTGGCCTTGTCTCTCGCCTCGAATATCACATGAGGATGTTTCTGCTAACCATAACGCGTTATTTTTGTATTAATAATATTTATATAACAATATAATATGACGTAATTATAATTTAGTGGGGGCATATTAATATCGAATGTACGCGACAAATATTGTATCCACACTTATTGAAACCGATTACCAGACTATAGTTACAAAATTGTCACCGGATAGCGAAAGACCGTCCGGTAACCACGGCGGACGGACAGAGTTAGGAAAACAAAATTGCAAAGAGACGGCCCACGGACAGTAAAAAATTAAGCAAAAAAATAAAATAAAAAAATAACCCCTTTTTGGAACACGGGAACAGAGAGTAGGATAGTATTACAAGCCGGGAATTTTTTTTTTTTCCGTAGCGGGTCAGGTTGTCGGTTCTTGGGCGGATGCTATTACACGTCGTCGGTTGAAATTCTAAATTTCCTATTTTCGAATGTCGGCGCCGATTTCTCTAATATTATGGCGTGCATTCCCCCTCGCCACTACCGTTTTTTTTTTTTTTTTAGATTTGTAGCTAATGTTTAGGCATTTTTAATGAAGGAGAGCCGTCGGTCGGTCACACACACACGCATTGCATAACATACACATTTAGATTTAAGTCATTATTGTCATCAAATACTGTGTAACGTATACGTTTAATTATTGTTTTTTTTTTTTTTTTTGTCATCCGTAAAAATACTCCTGTACAATGTGTATAGGTCACGGAATGTCTGTCGTTTGCGAACGAATATCGTTTATGGCGAAAGACAATATACCGTTTTTTTTATTTTTTTTTTTTTTTATGAATATTATATACATTTCGTGTTCCCGACTCACCATTGTCGGTACGGTGCGAATCGCCATAATATTATAGATTTTTTTTTAATTATATTGTTAGTGTGCGCTAATCGCCATCGGCACGATTTACCGTTCGAAAATTGTATATAAAAATTCGATGCCGTAGTGTGTGTGTGTGTATTAAACATAATTATTTTAAGATATTAGGTAATCAGCCTGTGCTCCACGAATTTGTGAGTTTTTATTTGTAAATTAGTAATTTTTTTTATTGTAATTTTTACCGTATTTGTCGCGATTTATATAATTTTCTTGTATTATTCATTAATTTGTTACTATACATCAACACTAGTAACCACAACGAATTCACTTTATTTTAGTTACTATCTTTTTCCATAGTTTTCAAGACACACATACACACCCATCGCCACTACGTAGCTCGTTAGATTTGCGCGGCGAACTCATCCACTCTAAATGAGTTACAATCAATAAAAGCACAATATTATTTTGTACATCGAAATTCGCACGACTGGCACCGCCTTGGAAAAGCGTGGATCGGACCGCACTCCGGCGATCGCTAATCTCATACGACAACGAGGAAATTAATTTATCAACTGTTATTATTGCTATCGTTATTTGATTTGACACGAGTAACGGTTAAATTGTATTCAACATAAACGAATTGTTCGGAGGCTACGACGCAATACGGTTTTTGTACTAATTTAACCAAAGTATTAGTGAGCTACGGAACTATACGGATAAATACGTTTTGGCCGGGTAAAAAACCTCGACGATTCCATACCGGAGATGTTATTATTTTAAATTCGAATGCGATAACATCTTTGCGTAATATCAGAGGCATATTCTTTTACATTTTTAAACTATTCGAATCGATAATAACTCCACGCCGTTATTTATGTATTTTTTTCCTAATCAAATTATTCTCCGGGTACCGATTGTCCGCCGGGCCTCGGACATGAGTTTTAGACCGGCGGGCCACTGGGGGAATCCTGTCGAGTCCGCCACCGCCTCCTCCCCCCCCGGCGCGTGCCTGTATACGAAGGATTTTTCAAAGACCTCGAGAATTCAATCGAAATAGTTTTATTTATTTCCTCGCCGTCCGATCGCGCACGCACTCATACACCCATAAGAATTTACCGTATATATATATATATATAGGAGAACATTGCGTTTAACTCATATAAATATATATGTACAGAATATACGTGTGTGTATATATATATATATATATATATATAAACGGGGACGAGAACCTTTTGACAGAGACGCACGCGTGAAAAAAAAAAAAAAAAAAAAAGGAAAAAAGAACGGCGGCGAGTTCGTATTGGCTTTTAGGTTACGCCAGAACGATTACTTATTTAGAGGTTTCCGCAGCTCTTTCCTCGTCGTGCCGCGTACGCTGCCGCCGCCGCCCTTTTGTAGCGCGTTAAAATTGGAACTGTCAAAAACTTCTTTTGCAGCAGCCACCCCGCAGTCGCGGCGGCGGCGGCGGCGGCGGCGACGGCGCGCCCGTACCCGTCCACGTGTAGCGGATATCAAAAACAGGGCCCGTCCGTCTCGATACCTATATATATCCCTTTGTTTGTCGTCGTCGGATAATCATTTACGGTGCATATAATATTATTTCCGTTATATTCTCTCGTATTCGTCCGGATATAATATAATAATTTACAGATATATTTATACGCCGAGTCGCGCGAAATCGGCAGAAAAAAAAATCGCCTGTTTTGCGAAACGGTACCGGGCGCGGTTCACCCGCCGGGAACGCACGTGAACTACCGGAAATAATATTCGTCTACACCGAATCGGCAGAATTTCTAATATTCTATCCGCATTACGCCCGTTTTATAACAATACAGCAAGTATTTCGATTAAACGTATTTTGTATTTTCGAAAATACTCAAAATACACAATAGTAGAATACTCGCGTTTGAATTTCGGCCCGGTAATGTTCGTATTAGTTTGTCGGTATAATAATTACTACGTAATAATTTATGCGATTCAATCGACAAATTTAAGACACTCGGCGTGTGACACGTACTCGGTACTATTACTAAAAAAAAAAAATCCTACACAATATCAAAATGTTTTTGAATTCTAAGCGATATAAAAACACCAACCTCTTATTTTAATCCTATCTATCCATCGGCCTTTCTACTTTCTCTCCTCGGCCATTATCCCGGTCAGCTACTCGTATTTGTTGCCCTCCGAATCTCTCCGTTTGTCACCGAATCCTTATCGGCTCCGGTCGCCCTCCCCCACGTTTCTCATAACTTTTAGCCACTTTCTGTCCCGTTTTACTCTTTCCCGGCTTCCGTTTACACTTGACTTGCCTCGTCACACGTTTTCCCGTTCTCTCTACCCGCTATGCCCGTACCGTCCCGATCTGTTCTTTCTAGTTTCGCCGACGAATACAGAACACATTTTAACGACCGACATACAAACATTGAACGCAACTTCGCTATCGCCATTGCGTTGGTTTAGAGAGAATAAGATAATAGCATATTTTAAAACAACACACGGTATAAGGAATATTATCTAGTCGACTACCGACGGGTCCCCGTGGACCTCGCGATGGCGGTTTTGTTTACCGCGGCGGCCAAGTCCTGCCAGTAATACCGTTGCAGCACCGCACTTGTATTTATAATATATATATATATATTTATTATCATACTGAAATATTTGTGTATTTATATACAAGTTTAATGAGGCCCCTTGAAAAACTTTTAACATTAGCATTTCCCAAGACAGTGTGTCTAGCGTTTATAAAGAACCGACTCTAGTCGTTGTACTTTATATACTTATATATATATATATATATATATATATATTATTATATAACAAGAAAAGCCCCAGACGCGTGCGACTCATCTCTTCGGCGGGAGTTTCCGCGCCCGGATCTGAAAAGTACACGCGAAACGCCGAGTTATTTTTAAGCCCCGGGCAAGGGACGATGGTAGAGCAAAGTTTTCGCGACCTACAGGAGCGGTAAGACTATACACGATGGTGGCGTTGGAGCGTGGTGAGGCCGCGACCGGAGGTGGTGAGTTTTCGAAATTTACAGATGCGTCTTTCCGAACTATACCGTCAGACGTCAAAACTTAAAATTTCAAAACGAAACCACAGGAAGGTCCTCCTATAGTCTTATCAGACGGGTAAATAGGACGCCATTTTACGAGTCGTTCGAATTTCGTTTCGCCTAAAACGACTGCTACGCTTGTTGGCAGGCATCTGAACGGACGAGACGGGCCGAGGAACTAATTATGAACATTTCGTATTATTAAATATTAAAAGTTTTCGAAACTATCGACGCGATACGTAAATGATAATAATGAAATATTTTAGAAACGCACGCGTTCGTCGACGAACACAATTATTTTATATTCGTAATAAACGACTAACAACTGCTATTGGCGCGTAAATATTAATTACATAAAATACCGTGAACGGCCCGGGGTCGGTGTCGGTCGGTCGATAAGGCGCAGTATAAAGTTTGGCGATTCCGGCCGGTAAAGTAAAGTCGTGTTTATTAATTAACCGCGAAATGTTGAAAATACGATTTTGCATAATATCGACGGAGCAATCGAATGGATCGTGATTGTAATATTTTGTCGGTTTTCGTACGTTCGGACAGCGTAGACCATAGTGACTGGAAAGGCTGGACGAAATACGTGAGCGACCGACTATTATAGCGGCGATACTTTTCTGCGATTCGGTCGACACCATTTTTTATTGTACGTTCGTAACGGTAATTTATTTGTACAGTTCAAGTTAAAATGTACAAAAAAAAAAAAAAAACAAAGTCGTGTTGTTGAAAAGAAAGTTATTTTTTTTTTTTATTTCGCTCATAAGTCTAAAATATATTTCCGGATATCGAGTATCCCGTGTAATTTGGACACAATCCGGCACCCGCGCACCCAACTAGGGTTCCGATTATCCTGTCTCAGGGGCGGCCGTGCGCGTTCATTTGTCTCGCGTTTAAATAAAAAAAAAAAAAAATAATAAGACCGTTTTCGTACGCGTCGTCGTACTGGTTTTTTTCGGATCATGTTTGAAAAAAAAAAAAAATAACAATAATAGTAACGTATCCGGCGAAATTTCGTTTGTAGTACTACACCGAGTTGGTTGCACTATCTATAATAATATTTTGGTCATTTATTTAACATACGTGCACGCACATCCATTTAATAAATATATTATATTATATATATATATATATATATATATGCTTGCGCAGACTCCGGAATGTTTTCTTCCCACGGGGACTGTCAGTGCGGTCATGATTAACGACACTGGGTATTCTGCGAGTACAATGGCCCACAGATTTCCTCCGGGGAGTGAAGAAGAAGAAGAAGAAAAAGAAAAAGAAGAAGAAAAAAAAAGATAGCGATACCGATGCCACTTTCCAAAAGCGAAACGTTTTGCAAATTTCCTATTACAGTTATCACGTTCGTTTTTCTCCTCGCCGAGTGCTATATCATATATTATTATTATTATCATCGTTATTTCACGACGAGGACGCGAACGGTCGGCCATGAGACGCGGCAGCTGCTGTTAAAAAAAAAAATTGTCTCCCTCGATTTATATATGAAAAAGAATAATTATTAAAGGCGCCGTACGCGCGGCTGTAGCTGAATTGCCTACCCGACACGCCGTGCCTTTGAATTTATACGAAACGACGAGGATAAGCGCACGACGGTTGAAAGAATATTAGAAATAGTGACAAGAAAGAATAAGGGGCGAACGGGATACATTTCGCAACGCGGGTTGGCCGCTGTTTTAGGTGGGAAGCGGGAAAGGTATAGGATTCATACAAGGTAAATCGCTGTACGTCCGAGAAAATCAAAAAAATCTCTTCGCCGCGTATATAGAAATATAAAAAGCCGATTACGAGATATCTCGGTCTACGGGATACCTCCCGTAACCCGAGTATTTAGAAAATTATTATAACGGGCGACAAATCCGCTCATTATTGGGCGTGCAACGTTTGGATAATTTTCGCCGACCGCGAAAACGTCGCCGCGTTTTCTACATTCGAGTTATCGGTGTAAATATGACGACTATTCCCGATTGTAATTCGTTTTAATTAATAAAAAAAAATTGAATACTGACCGACAAGTCACCGCCGTAAAATGGATGAACGATAAACGTCTCGTTGCCAATATGTATGACTCCGGCGACTCCGTTGCACGTGTGAAACGCGGCCGTGGCGCCGGGTATATCCTTCACAGTGCCGTGATAGTAACAATGTTCAATTTCCTTAAAAAAAAAAAAAAAAAATAATACAAAAATAAATATGACGTCGCGATCGTTTACGGAACGAAATGTATTTTCGAGTATTACGTTGTTTTTGCACGGGACTTGAACCCCGTCAGGGTTCACCCAGTTTCACCACGGTGGGTAGGTACGTTTTGTAACGTACCGGACTCCCGCGGTCCTAGACGATTTCAATATATTTTTGTTCTTTTTTCAGCGTCCCGATTTTAATCACTATACCTATTGTACGGTTTTTTATAGATACGGTTTAACGCGAACAATTACGTTTTGTCGTTTCGACGAGCTTCTTAAATATTCGGATAGCGCGACCGGATTGTCGTTTGTTTGGACGGTCGTCTCTGTTAACCGAGATCGAAAACTATTTTTTTATTACAATGTTCTAGCGTGCTAGCCAAGCCAGTTTTAGGTTTTGAATTTTTAACGCGGGTCGAAAACTAACATAGTCAATCCAGAAGTGATCGCACTGTAATGTTTTTGGGTAGACGTAACGAATTGGGATTGCTCACGTCACACAACAGTACAATTTGCGTGTACCGGAACGAAAATTATTATAAATTATTTTTTTTTTTTTTTTCATTACCGTATAAAAATTTAAGGAAATCACACTATAAGAAATAATTTACGCGACGACCGTCGCCGGGGTCCGTTAGTTGATTATAAAAATTATATATTATATAGCGCAAGACGACCGTCTTTACGACCAACACGAATTCGGTACAGTATTTAATTATATCCCGCCCGAGTTTTGATTAAAGACAACGGCTTAACGGGGTATTTTTTTTCTTTTTTTCGCAACAATATAATTTTGATTTATGACACGTTCGGAAAGTCGACGGTTTTATTCTTGCAATTTTCGTCTTTCGTTTTCGGTATAGCTGTCCCGCCGAATGTTCGAAAACAATTATTATTATTATTATATATATATATATTTTTTTTTTCATCGAAAAATAATAATACGGTTTTATTCTCGTCCGCGCGTATCCCGTTTTATGTCGTCGTCGCGTTTAAAGCCCGTTGCCGCCGTCGAACGCGTAATCAGATTATGTCAAAAATAATTTTAATCGCCCTCCCTCGGAAACAACGTTTCGCGATGAAATTAACGCTGCAGTCGTTTTAATTACAAAGTGCGATTTACAAAATAATAATAATAATAATAATAATAATACGAATAAATATATATATACGTACTTGTTTGGAAACCTGTTCATCTCCGTGAGGTAAAAAATGTTTCTGAACTAAATTCGGTGCTAGTAATTGTCTGTAAAAAAAAAAAAAAACAAAAATATTTATAAATATATATATATATATATAAATAATTAGAACATTTATAAAACGTATATGTATATGTTTCCTTTTTTTTTCTTTAGAATAATATTCGACACCGTAGTCCTCGAACAAAACGTTAGAAATCCAAAGTCACTTGAACAGAATGTAAAACGGCCGAACAATCAAAATTTTCAAAAATGTGATATCGGTATCGGATTTATCAAAAGTCCACGGACGGAGTGTATACACGAACGGGCGCAAATCGAGGGTTATTTTCGTCCGAGGAGGTGGCCGAAAAGCCCTGGGCGAATTGATATTGGAACATTTGAGGTTGTGTTCTATGTATTCAGTTCTGGAAAACTACTCTCTTCGATCAATACCAGTTGGCCGTTTTATTTTCTAAACTAGATAACCGGCGATAAAACACGAAATTCATCCCGTTAGCACGAGCGAAAAGCTCAAACGGATGTTCAAACCTTATAGTATATTTATATATTATAGAGCAGTGGTCTTCGACCTTTTTGGACTCGCGACCCACTTTTATAGGCCTACATTTTTCGCGACCCACGTGAGCTTTGTAAAAAACCTAAAATTGCTTAATGCTTTGCAGTACTATTATTAAATCTTAATCGGAAATGTATAAAATTCATATGAAAATATAAAATAAAATGATAATATGATACACAAATTTTAATGTGAACTTTGTCCTTGAGTGTTTTCACATAATAATAAATTCCACCTTGGCTCGATTTGACTAAGCGCGATCCGTAAATCATCTTCAGTTTCAAGTCTATTTCTTTTTGACGTTTTCAAATTTGCCATAGTAGAAAACGTCTTTTCGCATAAATAAGTCGTTGGAAATATTAATAAAATTGAGATGGCTTTAATTGCTAATTCTGCGTGATTTCCCGTGCATAAGTGTGCCCAAAATATTTCTAATGAAGTTTCACAAAACATTTGTTTCAATTTTTTATCACACGATAGCTCAATTAATTGATTTTCAATGTCAGTAGACATATTTACTGTCATTATGTCTACTGCGAACGGTTGTTCAATCCACTCATAATTTACTCGAATATCCTCAGGAAAATATTGGTTAAATAATTTTTCTATGTTTGTCAAATGTTCGTTTACTAATTCAGAAATGTTTTCAAACTTGATTGAAGAATATTCTTCTAAAAACTTCTAAAAACTTCTTCTAAATTTTATAAATTTAATTTTTATTTTATTAAGAAGACTTATCGCGACCCAATTTTAAAACTTAGGCGAACCACCGGTTGAAGACCACTGTTATAGAGTACTATTAGAGTAGCACATCATAGACGTAACGTTTATCACAATATTTAAGTATATATCGAAGGCTCGTCGATTCAAACGGGCACCGTCCGCAATCGACAAAAACAACGGGTTCGATACTATAGCAGTTAGTCATCGAGTTTATTATATATTAAATCTGTGTTACGTTTTAAAACGTATCTATTTACGACGGTATTGTTTATGATAAATCAATTTTTTTCACGAACGAAAAAAAAAAAAAAAAAACAACAAGACGAATTTCTTCTTTTTTTTCTTTCCGGACGCTCCTTTTTGCCTATTAGACGTCATCTGATTTATTATTATTGCTCAAGAAGACGCAGTGCACACAGTTAATAGGATTCAGACGATATTTTCGGAATATTGTTTTCGAAACAAATTATAATTTTTGCGTCGGTATATTACAACGGACACAATGAAAAATGATGTAGTGCGCCTACTACTACAAATAATAACGAAAAGCATAATTTTATTTAATACCGAAAATTATTATTTTTTATTATTTTTTTTTTTTTTTTTTTTAGTCTGCAATGCGTTATTAAAACGAACGTACGTTGGATATTTCCAGGGTGGTGCGCACATAGAATAATTTCCGTACGTTTTAATTATCATTGGCCGTTCATTTCACTACACCCGTAGTCCCGCACCAGACCGGCGTTATTAAAAAAAAAAAAAAAAAAACTATATATATATATAAAATCTATATTTATTATATAAACGGCCCTTATGCAAATCATGAACGAATACGGGACGGCGTCTTAGATCGTTAAATAAAATAATCGTTTATCCGACCGCCATCGCTATTCGTATAAAATAATCCGATTTCATTGGGCGTTTGAAACGGTGAGTTTTACCGCGCTTTACCATCCACCGATAACACATTTGTTATTAATTTTATACATTTTATAAAAATATTAGCCCGTATATTCGAATACGATTGATACAACGCAATTACACGCGAACAACATTCGTCTGGGTCACGTTTTCATTTATAGTATGGCAATGCATACACGGAAAAAAAAAACCATTAATTCAACATCTTATTAATTTCGGTTAATGCATTTTAATAGAATTATGACGAATAAGTCTGTGCTATATGGTACACTTGATATTTCGTCGCGAGTTAGGAAACAGTGGCGTGCGGTCGGGACAAGCGAAGTGAGCCCGCCCTAAATGGAAGATTAAGTAAATGTCTTCATTTACTTGATTTATATAATGCTAATGGGTTGTGTTACATGCCGTGTCGTAGGATTGCTATTTTAGATATAATATACTCAGTTTTTCTGTCATATACAGGGTGCGGCAGAGCCGACTGACGAGTTTAATGAGGTCATTAGCCTGCGATAAGATAAGAACAGGCCTTAAGAAGTGGTATATTTTGAATTGTACGGTAATGCCGTTTTTATTCGTAATAATCGTCTGGACCGGTGTACATCGTGGTTTCGTCGTGCGTGCGTATTACGAAAATAATCACAAAGGGCTTTTCGTATACACTTCGGCGGCATTCCACGTGCTGAATCTGTTCCTTCTGCTAACACTATCAAATTGTGGACACGGCATGTGGAAGAAACTGGAAGTACCCTAAGTATACTTGGACACGGAGCACCCAGAACGGTAAGAACCCTCGAAAATGTCCAGTTAGTTAGAGAGTCAATTGAGCAGTCACCAAGACGCTCGGCCCGGAACCACTCTATAGCTTTGGGAATCTCAGACCGTTCTTTGAGGAAAATTCTTCTTCTTGCTGGCCAGCACGGTCCCCAGATTTAAGCATGTGTGATTTTTTCCTCTGGGGCTACCTTAAGGATAAGGTATTCAGACATCGTCCACATACCATAGAAGAAATTAAACAGAAAATCACCGTGGAAGTCGAGGCCATACCAGTTGAAATGTGCTGAAAATCGTATGAGAGCTTCAGAGATCGTCTACAACAGTGTATCAATGCTGACGGCCGCCATCTTGGAGATATAATTTTCAAAAAATAATTTTTAAAAATGGGATTGAATAATGATTTAAATAAAAAAAAACCTTTTCTCTAAGTTTTACTGTTGGTTATTTATAGCCCATCAAAACTCGTCAGTCGGTTCTGCCGCACACTGTATAAATAATTAGGAACAAAAATTAAGACACACAATTTGTTTTGTATGTGGACACTCACTAGGCATGCATTATTATAAACCCGGGAGGGTCTACGACTGTCTACAGAATTTCGAATGCCCAGAGTTCAGACTGTCTTCAGGGTATTTTGAGTTTGGCGCTTACCAAACTTTAAATACTACCCCGCACGTCACTGTTGGAAAAGTTATCGACTTGAGTTTATGCCGTAATATCATATTGTATTTAGTGATCAAAATACGTCCGGGACACATTATCGGTGGTTTTTTTTATCTTATATTATAATTGATATATTCCGGAACGTTTTGTGCGTAAAAAAAACGTCGCCAGTTGCGTGTTTTTTTTTTTTTTTTGTCGATTTGATTATACGTTTCCGGAACAAAGGGTGGTGGGTGGAACGGAAACACCAAGCCACACGCCGAGCATACAAATTACTAGGTACGTTTAAACCGATGGGGTTTTTTTTTTTTTGTATTATTCGGTAGAACGCGAATACTTTTTTGTCATTCTGTTCGCATATTTCCGCGGCGGACCTTTTTTCGAACGATCGGGTTTTTCTAATCGAGATTTAAAAAAAAAAAAAAAAAAACAATTTTGGCAGCCCGTTCAAAGAAAATAGAAACGATTCATGTTTTTGCATATAATCGCGTCGGGTGTTAAATTCAATATATTTATTGTATTGCAGGCGTGGGCATATAGACGAAACCTGGAAGTGATATTGTTCAAAGTTGAGTTACTTTTTTTTTTTTTTTTTGATTAATTTTTTACTCGAATAGTGAAAACAAAAATTAGAATGTTAGTAAATAAAACTTAATTATTCTGTTAAAATTTAATTTATTTACGAACCTTCTGTTAAAAAAAACCTATATTTTCGCATCCAATTTTTGATGAGAATTATTTATTTTTATTTGTATACCGTTAATACTCACTTAGAGTGCAGAATACGTTTACGAGTGTAGTAATAGAAGGAAATTTTAACAGAAGAAGTAACGTTAAACTATTATCTTAACCTGAATGTTCCTGAACATTTGTAACTCAACAAATCGGTTACTGAATCTCGTGGTTTTTTTTTTAGGATAACTTAAACTAGCTAAAAAATAATAAAATGCTTAACTCGCCCAAGTTTCTGTAGTGATTTTAGGTTTTCGCGGAAAATATTTCGATTACGGTTGGGCGTGTGGGTATCTAGCTGCGTGTTGGCCGGAGGTGGAGTGGTCGAAACAAAATACCGTCACGTATATTTCGTTTTATAATTCCGTACTTATAGGTGCGCTGTCATTCGCAGCAAACCGAATATGATTTTTTTTTATTTTTATTTTCTATATTTCTAAAGACGGTGGAAAATCGTATTCCGTTTTTAAACAATAGAGTTAGTAGTTCGGACGTACGTTTTTGTAAAAGAGCTAAAAAAAAAAAAAAAATAAAAATTCGTAATGGTTTAAATATCGATTTCGGTGGTCGTCGGGACGGCCGGTTCGGGTACCGGGCACATCCTCGCCGGCGAAGACGGCCGCGAAGGAGATAGGGGGAAATGGGAAGTTTAAGGGGGAGGTGGGGATAGTATTGGTATTGACCGCGGGGATTCGATGACGACCACCTAACCCAGTTTCCGGTGACGTCGGGCCCGCGTGCGACGGTCGTAATACGGCCGGCGATCGACGGATTTTAGCGAACGGACGTTTTGCAGCGCGCGCGTCGTGCACGCGCGTCCGGGGCGGTTAACGTACGGGTAAAGGGACGGAAAGATAATATAATATAAGAGAAAAAAAAAAAACCGACGGCAATAAAAAAAGTATATATATATATATATATATATATTGTATGTATAGACGAAAACGTATACGTACGTCATTAGAGGAGAAGGGACCGCAATATATATATATATATATATATATATATATATTGAGAGATCCGGGGCCCGGGCTGCCACGTCGGATTACTTATATCGGTCTACAAATAATAGGATTTATTCCGCCGGTTTCTTCGATCTTGACGGATAGCGTTTATATATATATATATATACATTATATAAGCTCCTCTCTGATGCCGCAGCACTCGCGGTACAGTGCAGATGCCGGTATAGATAAAGGGGTAGGTAGGTAGGTGTATATGTATATATATATATATATATATGACGGATGTCTTTTTGCCCGGCGAAATATTTTGTCGAATCATCGTCGCGGAAAATATACAATATTATACGGGGACGGGCGGGTACGGCGGTATAATGCAGTTTTTAATAGGGAAATTAATTTGATTGACGGTCGTGTGACGAGCAGTCCGGGGTGCCGGTTGCGGTGGTGTTGGCGGTGCTGAAAACGTCGGCGTCGAAAATTTCCGATTCGAGCGGCGTGACTCTGCGGCGGCGGCGGCGGCCGGGTTAACGTATAAAACCGCGTGCGTCGTCAGCACGCGTCAAAAACTTTGTCCGGATTTCGGACGGGACGGATATACGAGGTCTGTTCAAAACGTACCGGGACACACGTTATTACGGCTAATCTACTACACGCGATAATACGTTACAAATTGTAAATAGATGCGAATGAGTGGATATTTCGAACGAAACCCGAAGTCGCTATCTTATCTCAGTTTAATATCACACGCGGTTAAATCCAGACGGTTTGTTTCGTCGCCCCGTTTTCGACATGTCCGAAATTAACGAACAGCGCGTGTGCATTCAAGTTTTGCTCGAAACTTTCGTAAAAACGATGCGACGGAAACGTACGGAAACGACTAAAACTCGCTCTTGGGTATGATTCATTAAGCGGTTCCGTGAATTTCGAGCGTTTTAAACGTTTAGGACAAGGAGAGTCCGCGGTCAACTGAAGGCGATTCGCGTTCTGGAACGCCGTCGACGTCATCCAGAAACGACGGTGTGACGACAATTTGCGAAAAAAATGCGAAATGGCCGACTATTAACGGTTCGTGAGTTAACAAAGCGATTCTCAATTGAGTCTTGTCGTGCAATTTTACAGGAAAACGTACAGATTTGAAGGATCGCCAAATTCGTTCCGCGATTGTTCACCACGACAATGCACCGGCACATTTAGCGCTGTCGATTCGTGAATTTTTGGCTGATAAAAAAATCGCTGTGGTCCCGCGGACTCTCCCTATTCTCCTGATCCAGGCCTCATGTGATTTTTTTCTATTGCCAATACTAAAATCTGCGCTCAAAGGACAACGATTTCAAGCGAACGCGGCAACAGAACCCATAGGTTTAACTTTGGAACAGTTCCAAAGGACTTTTGAAAAATGGCATGATCGCCGGGATCACTGCATATCGTCCGGAGGAGAGTATTTCGGTGGAGATATCTTTAAATAATATGTAACTTCATTTTTGTAATTATTAAAAATAAAATCCTGGTACTTTTTGAACACACTTCGTATACCTACCGGCCGGTTAAATTAAACGCCACTGCCGCCGAACAAAAGATGAGCACTCCTACACGCGATAATTGTTTTCAACCGGAAATATTCTTATGCGATTCTTAGCGGTGGGTGTGAAAGCGGTGGAAAGGGGGGGCAGTTCAGTGGCGTAATCAGGGGTGAGATTAAGGGATTGTAACCCCGACAGAAATATTTACGATACGCATTTGCAGATTATGAGCGGAGGCTAGCCTTCCGACGAAGGGGTCTTGTGGTTTTACAACGATAATTATTTGTATTTTTCTGTAAACATTTTTTCTACCAGAAGACATTATCCAACCTGTACACTCTTATACTGTTTCCGGTAGCAAATTTTGTCTAATCGGTATTTTAAAGTGAACGTTTTTCGGTATTAGTTTTGTAACGCGATAAAAAAACCGACCAAAAAATGACAAAAAAAAAAAAAACGCCTGATTTACGATGATGTTTATTTAATTTAATCGACATAAATAATATCCTATCATAGGAATGAGAATTTCTTTTAAATGTAATTTCTCTCCCCTTGAAATATTTTCTTGGATACGTTACTGTCTTTGGGAGGGGGGAAGAAATAAAAAGGAAAACGCAAGAGTCAACCAGACAATCGGAGTGTAAGGCCACTAATCTGGATTCGGAGTGTACTCCGGATTAGTCGATCGCGGATATTGTTATTTGAATCTGGATTGAATAATCTTGTCCGATTTATATTACCGGCGTGAGCTGTACATACCGAAAAAAAAAACAGATAATTTTTTAAGGTTGCATGCGTTCTCATAATAATTGTATTACGTTGGACATTTTTTGCAGGTTACGTAACGTATTACGCGATCGACCGTAATTGTCAAAGACACCGTTTTCGAGATAATGGGATATTACATTAATTGTCGCGGACGTTTTTAACAAAACGGTGCGAAAATCTTTTTTTCTTTTTTTTAAAGTTTACTACGAGAAAAATAATACTGCGCTTAAACCGAACGTTACGGACGGACGCGAGAATATAAATAATTACTAGCTCATCGAAATTAATCCTCGTGAAATTTTGAAAAAACGAAAAATGATTTCGGGAATTAACCTATCAATAATATTTTTGATATTTTCGTACGCGGTTTATAATACCATTAAATGAACTGTAAAAAATATTAGCTATAGTATTATATGCATCGATACTTTAATAATTTGTGAAACTATATATATATATATATATATATATATATATTTATATACGCCACTGGCTGTCGTTGGCCAGGTTTTATAATAATAATAAATTAGTTGTCCTACTATAAAAAAAAAAAAAAAAAAAAAAAATTGTTTTGTTAAAATAAAACCCGAACCAAACTCTTAAACAACATAAATAATAAAGAAAATAAATCAAAATACGCGTCGTCGTACTATACAGTGTGTTCCACTGAAATAATTGTAACAAGAAATATTTCAGTCGGACAACCAAGATTTCAGCATTAACACAAGATACAAATAGTCATATTTTTTCATGCAACTTTAACCTGTACAATATTTTTTTTATGTATAAAGTTTTCCGAGATACTGTCGTCTAAAGTTTATTAAAAATATTATTTTTTCTCGATATTCCTAAACAAATTAATACGCGTATTATTCCTATTTATGTGCAACTTTATGATTTTACCTATAAAACAGTAGCCAAATCTTTTTACTTTTAAAATCATACGATTTGAGTTTTTTGAAAATAGTTTTTACTTAGCGTGCGCCACATAGGTTATAATTTTTATAATTGGCTCATAATGTGTATTTTGGAACCTTCGACTTTCTATAAAAAAAAATTCTAATCCAAGTCCATACGACTGAAATCAACTGTATTGCAAACTGAATGTGTCATTCTTTTTTAAATTGATTTTTTAAGTATAAGATACATCGTGTAACTAATATACATCAGAAATCATTTTGAAAAATAAAAATTCAATTTTCGTTTTCCAAGTCCAATATTTGAGTATGCTCATAAACCTATAAAAAACTTCGAGTAAACCGCGTTTCGCAATTTTGAGACAAAGAACATTAATTTAAAATGTGTTTATCAGAATATTTATAGATAATTGATTTCTATATAAACTATTTTAAACACCGAATATGACTGGACAAAGATTATAAGAATTTGAATAAATATGGCCTAAAAAGAGTCGTTCGCATTAACGAAATGCACGAAGTTCTAATGCAATATAGAAATAAAAAATAATCCACAGAAAAATATTGTTCGTTCGCATGATATTTATTATTGATTGTTTCCGGAGCGCAATCGTGAGTGCCACTAAAAATGATTTTGGCTTGATTAAAAAAAGCAATTTTCGTGTCGTAAACTCTCCCGAACGTACGTACGTATAAACGAGCAGACATCAAAAATATCAAAAACGTAAAAAGTAACATTTCACTGGATACGTCAACCCCACTCGACCGGACCCCGAGTTCACTACGTGACCAGAATTTCGAATCGTTAGTCCAAAACGCTCTGACAAATTGTCCACGTTCATGGCGTCACACAGTAAGGACAAATATTTGAATATTGCGTGAGAAACTGTTACTTTTTTGCGGTTTATGTTTTACACGTTATCATATCGAATTCGTATTGTAAATTCTACCGAAATCGTCGTATTACTTAAACGAAATATAGGCGAACGGCTATTGGTTTTGCTTTAATCAAATTATCGTATTATTTACGACCGGACGTCCAAAATTATTGGACTAAAAATGATTTAGAGGTTCGGAATTTGATTGAAAAGAAAAACAATTTGTTTCCGCGATATGAAAAAAATCGCGGAAACCCCAAGTATTACGAGGTCCGAACAAACCGATAGGAACATATCTAGACAAATTTGATTTGACATTGAATTTTAACGTTTTCTTGCCGATAATAAAATATTGTATCATCGCTTGTTCGTTAACAGCCGGTGTGTTTGATAGCACCGGTCGTGTTTTTGAAGGGTTATGATGGGGATGGGGGGCGTGGCGATAGCTGTAATCTTAACCCAACCTCTTTACAAAGATTTTTACAAAGATTAATTAATAATACAAATAAATAAAACTCTTGGTGCAATTATTATCAATACCAGGAGTGGTTCTTTGTGGCAAATATTCTCTAGACCAGTTAAAATCATTTATTTATTTACTTATGTTTATAGTGGAAGAAAACCAGAGTAAAATAGTTTTTCATTGTTAAAATCATTTTTGTTTTAGCAATTTATCAGTGAAAAATACTCCTGGTGACCGGAAATTTGCACCATGTATTCATATCAGCACTCTGTAGGCGTGGTATAATTTTCAAAATATCCTACACTGTTTTCCAGTTATATTTATAGTTATTCGAAATTTTCGAGATTTTTTAGCTTCTCAAAAGTTCATCGTCATATGTTGTACTTGACAGTAAAAAATAAAGTTAAGCGTAATGTCATTATTATTTTTATATGTGCGAATCTTGACGAAAATCGTTAAAAATCACGGAATATCGTCGTATATTTTCCATTCGTGTGAATGCAACATTATAAAGTCCATAAAAAATGTTCAAAAATTTGATACACGGTTCATTATACGTGTATTTTTTTTTTTTAATGAAAAATATAAAATAATGATCTAACGTATATATATATATATACATAATATATAATGGGACAATTTGTTTTGCTCGTTAATTCATGCTAGTGTTTTTTAATTTTTTTTTTTTTTTTTTTTTAATGAAATTGGGAAGGATAGGAGGGGCTATAGGCACCATGGATCTTTTAGTTCCGACATTGATACACACATATATGTACGTATAGAATTAAAGATATACTTATGTGCGTGTAAATCACCATTACCAAAACCGTTCTCTCCCGAATACCAGAATACGTCAGTGAATGCACCCGGCGACACATTTGGCCAATAAAGTCGACGGTACATATTATCTATATATATATATATATGTATTATGTAAGCTCAAACTATATATGAACATTTGGGATTTGCGCAAAGTATCGGCTACGTATATTATTATAGCGTAGTGCGGCTTACACCCCGGCCAAAATAGTGGATTATACGTAACGATTCGGCGGTTTCGTCGGCGAGTTATAATATTATTTGTACAATAACGGCGTGTAGTCGTCGTCGTCGTCGTCGTTTACTTAGCGGTTTTCAAACCGTTTCCCGTTATTCCGACGGTGCAATTTACCCGGATTCCGGGCGATTATTATTAGAATCGCTTCGTACCGTTCTGATAGATACTATCAGATATATATATATATATATATATATATTAATATTTTCTATAGCGAATCTAGTTTTTCGCTCGACTTTTAAACTGACATCCCGCTAATTTCGTTGTAAACTCGAAAGTTTGGGTGTTTGTGACTAGGCCACGTCCAAAACCGATTGATGAAATCGGGCACACAGAACGGTTATGTCCCCGGATTAATACCACCAAGATACTTTTTATCCAGTAATCCAGCCTCTACAGTGGGTTTTCTCCCCCCCCCTGGTATTTTCGGAACGTAAATCGAATTATTTTTGTTGAATTATTTTGTGGTTTTACTTTGGCGAAATGGATGACGAAAAAAAAAAAAAAAAAAAACAGTCGGTATTAGTTAATTTGGCTGTCACGGGCAAACAAATACACTTAAAAAAAAAAAAAAATAATAATAAAATAAATTACCAGACAAAAACGGTTAACAGTACGGGGTAGGAAAGGGGAAACACGTTTTTATCATTTTAAATTTTTGTCCGTTTATTATTGTGCACGGGCATAGCCTTGCGGGACAGCTAGTTAAAACAATAAAATAAATGTAAAACGTAATATTTAATACAAATAAATAACAACTACGTAGAAGAAACATAGCCTCTAGCTTGAGTATTTTTTTTAAATAATTTTTATAGTTTTTATTATTAGGGTTAGGTTAGGATTTTGATCGTTGTATTTTTTCTGGTGATCTATGGAAATGCTCTTTCAAGTACTTATTCGATTCGTGTAATGTTCTGATACTTCAAAAGAAATTTTTATTTTGCATTTTACACCGTTTGCAGAGGATTTTTCTCTGGCGTTTTGTTAGATTTTAGTGATACATCACCCGTTATCGAAACATTAGTAAAGTTAAAATAAAGTTATTTTATCTTTATTAATGGCTGTGGTGCGTCACCCAGCCTCAAAAAGAAAAAAAATAACGACTTTTTGGTCAGTTGGTGTTACACGGTGATCACGGTTTTTTATCGTACTAAAAGTTCGTATTTTCGTTAATTTAAGAAGTTTTTAATTCTCGGGTAATTTATTTCAGGCACAATTAGTGTGGTAAATAGCATCCCTGGACATTTTTCGATAGTCTTTTTTTTTGTTTCATTTAAATCCAGGCCCTAGTTATAAATTAATTATCTTTCTACGGGTTAACGAGACGTTTTTCTATCTTTTTTTTTAAAATTGTTTACTATCTTGGGGGTACCCTTTAGAGTCGACGAATTTTTCACCATTCGGCACGTACACAAATGTTTACGCACGCGAATCGGTGTCTTAAAACGAATTTAAAACAATATAAAACCGATACAATCGAAATATGTTGTCTGCGATGTGAAAAACGTGTTACACGTACACACGTTGCGATTCATACAATAACCAGAAGAGACACTTCTGACATTTCAGACATTTTTGCCGATAACAAATTTTATCCATGTACCGTAACCAGACATTTTTCACTTTTTCTTTTCAAATTTAATATATTTTTTTTTTTTTTTACCAGATAACCGAACTACTATTTAATTCTTATCAAAGTGTCTCTCGTGTAGATGAAATTATTTTACACGTGAAGACGACGGTATGTTATTGAAATTTGTTTTCAATTTAAATACATATCGACGATATATACATAAATAAATGTAATATACAAATAAATAAAAAAATAATATTATGTAGAAAAAAAAACGAAAAACACTGTCTCCGGAGTATTGTATAATAGCGAGGTGACACACGCACGACAATACGAATATTCGGGCGTTGTACAACCGTGCTAACCGGAGCGCGCTATATTAATAAATTTTTCGCGTATATTTATTTACTTATTTTTTTTTTGTGTGTGTGGTTTCATCGAGTATTTATCTCTAAAGCGGATTATTATCATAATAACGTTGGGATAGGGCGAAAATGTCGAAATACGCGGGGGAAAAACGTATAAATTTCGTCTCACAAAGCCATTATTGTGTTTTTACGCGAGACGGCGGGGTTCGCGGCCGTGTGTCGTATACGGAAAATATTGTTAGAGAAAGAGACACACAGAGAGAGAGAAAAAAGGGAGAGAGAGAGAGAGAGAGAGAGAGAGGGACATTGAGGGCGCGTTAATACCGTTCTCTCGTCGTCGTCGTCGTCGTCGTCGTCGTCATCGTCGCGCGGACAGATGGCGGGGCGGCCGGCGCAGCGAGCGGGTAATGAATGAAAACCGACCCCTGCGCCGCCTTTTACGCTCGGCCGGTCGCCTGTATGAATACATATTACGACGGACGGGACTGTAAATGCGGATTGCATCGCGGACTTTACCACGACGTCGCGCACAGAATCACCCAGCGTCCTGAACGAATGCGAAAACAAACGGCGAATGATGACAAAATTAGAGCCCCGCGTTATAATATTGGTTACGCTGCCCGTCGCGGCCCCGTAGCGATGTCCACGAGTCCGTGGTAATTGTGACCTTACCGCAAGAGAACCGTAAACGACCGTTTATATTACGTATTATGTGTTGGCAGCGCAACGTAATTAAACAGACCCGGATCGAACCCCGGGAAATAATAAAACGTGAAAATTTCGCGACTAAAGTTCGTTTCGTTGTATGTAAAGCACTCAATGTCGGCATAATTGTCCGTGGTTGCGATTAGCCCAGTTTGATAGGGCCACCGATCATGTATAAATAAATTAATAAAAATATCGACGATATAATTGTTTATACTGCGAGTTTGTCGGACTGTCGTTTTATTTTGTCCGCTCCCTGAAAATTAACCTACGGGGCGCGCTCTTGGGCCGTATCGCTACAATTAAGACACTTCGTTGTGCTCGGGTCCGCGGGATACTATCGATAGGAATGGCGTTGTTCTCGCGCGAAAAAAATAATCCCGGTGATTAACCATGGCATTTCGTCTGTAACCTGCAATGGTGGCTAAGACAGAATTGTCGTCTGGGAACCATACTAAAATTCTGAAAAACCGCCACAAATCCTATGCGGATAACGACTCGCAGAATGTCGCGTGTAACACGAATAACACGTGCGGTTATGATTTACGAGTAATGATGAAATGGCGTGGCGGTAGAAATTATTAATTATAATTTCCGGAAGATATTTCAAAATGCCGGTAGTGCGTTTAATTCTGATGGCGGGTGTCTTTGTGGATCTCGAAAACTATCAATTATACAGCGCATGTGCGCCTTAAAACCGTAATTTAGGGGGAGGTGGACGGATATGAAAACCATTTATTACAATTACTATGTATGTAACAAAATCGATCAATTCGAATTCTATCGAGTACTGACGTACATTTTATTGTGCTTATAATTTTGCACGTTTCCCGTCCGGCTAATCTAATCTGCTAATACATATTTGTTAATTCAAATTAATAGTTTAATAAAAAAACTACACGGCGGTCGTCCCATCGCCCCCTTTAAATACGCCCGTGGTACAGCGCCTCGAACATAATATGAATGCACTGCTCTCGAAAACTATGTAAAGTTTGTTTATGTTCATACTTTTATTAATTAAATTTTAATTAATTATTTCATTTTTAAAACGGCAGAAAATTAAAATAATATCTTGTAGCGTTACAACGTATACAACGAAATCAATACCCACTTTTGGTGGGAGGGACGAGCCTGATGCTTTTGATAGCAAATTAGTCGTGTTTAACCAGCGATTTCATTATATATTATTTATTAAACTCTCGTTTACTCCCGTGATTTACAACATATCGTGCGATTTGAGACCCCTAGATTATTTTTTCCCCTCGATATAGACCACTTTGGGAACGCATACTGTTCAGACGCATAAAGGTATTGGGAACAGGGCGCAGTTCATTTATATTGTGTCTACAGAGAAAACCTCAAAGGTGATTATACGCGCTGGAAAAAAATTGCGATTCGGGTAAACTCCGTCATAAACACCGATATTGTATAAAATATAATATAAACTCTGCGTGCGCCCACCCGCACCCCATGCGAAAGTATTTTCAAAAAAAAAAAATAAAATATATTTTGCCGGGCAGCGGGGGCACTTTTCAAATAATGTCGCCGACACGCTATCGATCAATGTTCCCGTGGGATAGGACGAGAGAGAGAGAGAGAGAGAGAGAGGCTAAATCGCGAGAATCGGTACGATTAATGGGTGAGGTTTTTTTTTTCCTCCCCTCGGTCGGTGAACAATGTTTCCTGCGGTGTAGTGCGACGTGCCTGTAATACGTGATCTCATAATACATAATATTATAATGGCATGAGTATGACTGCGCGGGCGAAAAAAAAAAAATCATATATTATAAAAAAAAAGTATAAAAAAAAGGATACGGTCTCGTCGCTGCAGGATGAGCAAGAGAGAGAGAGAAAGAGAGAGAGAGAGACGAGATTTTTCTCGTGTCTCCCGCGACACGTGGCGTAATGTCGGTTTGCTTGTAAAAAATCATACGACGGTGGCACATGTAATAATATTATTATGTAGCGTTAAAAACAAAAAAAAAAAAACGGTACTCAAAAAACTCCAACAACCTGCAGCCGGTAATGATAATACGACCGGATTTAATTTCGAAAAAGGACTGGAAGGGTTCCGTACGTACAAAAACCGTAGACACTTATTATATTCATTTTTATTATTTTTTTTTTTACTCTGACGGTCCGGAATTAGTATGGTGTATTACTTGGTAAAGTTTTTTAGTGTACCGTCAGTTGCGGATCCAGAGTTAAGAAATTATGGGTCAGTTATTTTCGAAAGGCCAATTTTTAGGGCTTAAAATTAAGATCAAATAGTTATTTGTAAATATTATTACTAAAAAATATTGCTAGTTTTTATCGAAATGTGTTTCATAGCCTACATTTCTGTACGTACAATCGTATTTTGCATGTTTTGGGTTTTTCATGGGATTAGGGTATATTTTAAAATTTTGCACCTTATTTTAGATTTTATTTGGTTTGTAAGTTGACCTGAGTGTTCTTCTTTATAACTCAACAAACCGAGTACTACGAAATAATTGGCGAATGTATTTAAATATTAGCGGAAGAGCTGATAAATTATTAGTATTCAAGTTTTAGATAACATTTAAAAAAGCATATCTCTGTAATTTTTTGGGAATAACTGCGTTCATTTTTTACATATGCAGAGTGGGTATATAATTCCTTGATAACTATAGGAAATTCGAAAGGAAATTAATTATTTTAATTTCGGCCTGCACGGGGTTCGAACTTAGAAATATTCTCCGGTTTCGATTTTCGATTCGTCTTCTTTCGATAAAGAAATTTCAAAATGTCATTTGTTGTTGTAAAAATAAAATGAATATGAAAATCGGTAAAATATCACTGACCAGAATGCGGGCGCGTCGTCGTCGTTTCCATCGACCGAGACTATAATAATATTACGACCGACAATGTTTTATTTTTATTATTTTTTGTTTTTTTTTTTTAACAAATAAAACATTATTATTCTATATTTTTTAAACAAAGATAAATAAAAAAAAAAAAAAAAAAAAAAAAAACGGGAAATAAACGGGGAGAAAAATCGTGCTCACGTCGGAAGTTTGTTCGGGATAACGAATGCCGAATAACCGGGCGATCGCGCGTTTCAAACGGGACGTGCCATATTATTATTATTTTTTTTTTACTATCATCATCGCGTTGTTTAAGGCTAATATTTTATATAATTACTCTTTCTCAAAAAAAAAAAAAAAAAAAAAAAAACCAACAAACAAACAAACTACACAATTCAAACGCCGCGTTTGAAATTATTATTATTGTTCGGTTGTCAACGCGATAGTAATATTATGTACGAGATAATACGACCGGTGGCGTATACGCGAAGGGCAGGGGGAAAAAACCGTTTGTTCTGCGGTTATTAATCGAATCTCGTCGTTGGATTCCATTTTTATCGTTTGAATTTTCCGATTATAATATTATAAACGTGTCGAACGAGCGACCGGGGCGGAATCTCTTAAGCCCCCGCGGCATACATCGATATTGAAAATCGTGTACGTTTCGCGAACGGCGAGCATTCGGAACGGGGTCCACGGTGTTTGTTCGTTTGGCTTTGGTTTTTATCGGTATAATTATTTATCCCGAACAGATTGTAAACAATAAAATATTATATTGCATTTGGACGCCGACGAGACGAAAACAGCATTATTATTATTATAGATCGGAATAACCGCCGCGGCGCGCGCACGGTCGTAATACGACATTATAGGTTTTCTACTGTAAAAACGAATTTCTTACGGCCGTGTCGGATTAATTCGTCACGAGGGTTTTCACGCGGTTGCGGATTGTGTTCCGAAAAATACCGATTTTACCCGAGAAACCGACCGTAGAGATTCGTATATGATTTACAGTGCACCCCCCCTCCCCCGCCACACAGTCGTTTAAACGAATTGTTTCAACAGTCGTAATTATTATACTGTAATATCCGTAGTGTTGATGAGACGAAATCGAGTAATTTCGTCAGGAATAAACTCGCCAAAACGCTTTGTATAGTATTTGTACTTGCCCCGTAGATAACAGGACCGCGGACAACGATTTGAAATTAAAACGGCGGATTCAGATATCGGGTTTACCAACCGGCGCACAAAACGCGGTCGACTACTACTTTCTTACCTCTCTTAGACACTATAGATGTATATTTTACCAAAAAAAAAAAAAAAAAAATATGGAAAAAGAACAAACCACGGGGTACGTATATCGGTAGAGACGGTCGTTAATATTTAGGAACGTGTACAGTGATTAGAAAATGCGACGGTATTCGGTATATCGGTGTACCGACGACATAACCGCCCGGCATAATTGCGGAAAACATTGCCGGTAGACGAATATTTAGTAAGTTGCCGAATTGAAAAAAAAAAAAAAAAAAAAAAGATTTATATTAATCTCGCAGAACGATTATGTTATTTAAACTCGGGCTATTCGTTATACGAACCTCCGGGACGGAGTTTAAACGGATCAGTCCAATATAGACGCGGCGGTAAAAAATCTCGAGGAGTGTATGGGGGGGTACGCTCGTCGCGCGGAACAAGTAGGAGAAAAAAAGCGGAAAGATAAAACATCCCGACAAAAGGAAATTTACGAAACGTTTGTCGTAGTCTCGCGGCAAGACTTGTTATTATACACCGCGAACATATCGAGGATAAAAAAAAAATAAAAATAAAAAATATATATATATGATAAAAGGCGACGATACAAATTGTGTAATACACCGCTTCGAGCGGTGTATACGCGAAATACGAACAACAATAATAATGTTGTGTTTGCAAAGCTAACACGCTAACGTTATTTATTTTTTTTTTTTCATTTTTTTATTTTACTTTTTTTTTTTTTTAAAACCGTCTCTCTGTACGATGAAAGTCGTACGCTGCGGGTGGACACGACAAACGGCGGCGGCCGTGTTTGTGCGCGCGCGGGACGGACACAAAGGACATAATATTATAAATTATGTTCCGTAAAGAAAGTATCAAAAAAAATATATATATATATAAAATAAAATAAAATAATAATAATAATAATAATAAGTATAACCCAACGTGTACGTTTATTGCGATAAGAAAGCGTTTAAATTTAAAAAAAAAAATAATAATAATAATAATAATATTTTTGTCCAAACGAAAATCGTTCACGTTTACGACTACACGCTGCGCTACACGGTTATTTTATTATTATTATTTTTTTTTTCGTACGAATATTATTGCTCGCCCCGTCTTTTGTGTAATCCAAAAATATATATTTATACGCGTGTCGGTGAATGGGCTATATATATATATATATAAAAAAAAGAAGAAAAAAGTATAAAAACATTTTTGCAAAAAAAAAAAAAAATAAAAAAAAATACAACACACATACATACGCAAACATTACTACTAATCAATGTTTATACGGTTTTTTTTATATAGCTCTGTTGGATTTTCGCGAACGCTTTTCAAAACATAAATAAACAAAATAGAAGAAAAAAAAAAAAGAACGAGATATTTTCCGTTTATATTTTTTATCCGAATCGAAAAATACGTTTGGATACATAAATAAATAATCATTAGAAAATAAAAAATAAATATATAAATATATATCGTATGCGCGTGCGAGTGTATATTAGGTAAATGATATGAAATTCAAAGGACTGAGAAAACAATTTTTTAAATAAATAAAAAAATAAAATATTAACATTGAGACGCGACGGCGACTCTAATCATTTTTAAAAACTATTTTTTTTTTTATTAATTCAACACCACGCGGCCTTGTTCTCGTTCACACCGCTACACTAGCTCGTTCGATACCGTTCGACAGAAGACATTTTTTTTTTTTTTTTATTTATGCGAATAGTTTTTTTCCCTCTTTTTCTCTCGCCCTCTGTCGTTTCCCTTGGCGGCACAGAGAGCGCCGCTTTCGAGAAATAATATACACGTTAAAAAAACCATTGTCCCGAGTAACCGTACTGAATTATCAACGCTCGCGTTTCTTGAGTTGTTAAACAGCTGCGAGTTGGTACCAGGAGTGCGTGCCTATATATATATACTATAATAGTACCTACCCTATTGTGTTCGTAAATTCGGTTGGTAAAAAAAAAAAAATAATAATAATAATACGTATATATACATATAAATAATAATAAAAAAAAAAAAAAAAAATACAAGTAGGGAAATGCACACTCCGGCAGCGAAACTCTCGCCAAGTTTCCGGGATTTTTATGCGTAATTTTACGAGCCGCGAATAAAAATTAATACGGCATAGTTGTAGTGTACGTTATTAAAGAAAAATCCCAAATCGAACCCCATAAAATAAATACTGGGCGACTGTTTACATTTCGAGTGTATAAATTCGATTTTGTTTTTTTTTTCTCAGCGCACGATATGATAAACTGCGTCGTAGAATATTATATTTGACTTTTAAACAATATTTGTTTTATTTTTTTTAAAAAAAAAATAAATAAATATGTATTTAAAAACGTAATTGTATTTATTAATGTATAATCATAATTCCTACAACTATAAAAATGATTTCTTTGGTATTTATAATATTTAAATGTAAAGGTAATTTTGTCCGGATTACGATAGTTGAAAAATCTTTTATTATTATTTTATTTCCGCTCTTGGCTCCTACAGATTTTTTTATTTAATTGTGCGGCTTGCGCGAGTCTCTTCTTCTAGTTTGTCCGCGCCCCTGCGATATTATATAGAATATAGTTAATAACGTCGATCTCATCGTTTTGCCATATAAATTCAAGAAAATATGCTACCTTGCCTTATATTCCGCATACACAACACCTAATATTATTATCGTTTACGTTCGATTTTCAAACAGCATTGTCGCACGTTTTTAAGCTCGTGTCCGAAAAGTGAGATAATTTTAAAACTATAATTCAAACCATAACGTAAAGATCGACATGCGATTTTATAATATTACTAGCCCGGCTTCGAGTGTAAAATATATAAAATTTCTCGCGAAATGATCCACGTTGTATATATATATATATCACTATCAATAGCTTTAAACTTTTCATGGCCAACGCTAATATTTTCTATAATCAATGGCAACCCTATACAAACAAAAAAAAATATTTGAAATTTCCGTTGGCCAAAAATAAATCCCTGCGTGATCCTATTTTTAAAATCAAACAATAGAAGAAAAAAAAGATAGCCAGATGTGTAAATTATTTTTTAAGGTATTTTTAATGAAATAATAAAAAAGAAAAAAATTAGAAAAGTCCACAAAACTAAATAAATGAAAATAAATTTGTGAAAGTTGTACTGAAAAACTTGTATTGAGCAATTAACAACATTGTCAATGTAAACTCAATTAGATATTAGATAATAATTAAATATATTAGAGGAAAAAAACATCATAGACTTATGAGATTATTAATATAATAACTAGACTTTATAGATTTTATAGATTGAAAGAAAATCCCGATAACATTGTAACGTACAAAATGAATAGTAAGTGGTCGTTTATCGAAAAATCCATTTGTAATTATTTCACTATAAGGTACTGTGAATCTGGGGAAAATACAACTCCGAGCAAGCCAATGGTTCTTAAATGTTGCGATTGAAATTCTCACATGGGAGCAGTGACAGATTAACATTTTGCAAAGTTATTACGTAAGGTATTGAAAAAAATAAAAAGCTCAAAACCGTCTATGGAGAATTGGCTACAAAACAACAGCAAAAAAAAAAAAGCCGATGCAATCGGTCGTGGCGCAGTTTCTGAGATTAGCCGTTTCAAAGTAAGTAACCTTCACGTTTATATAGTTAAATATCTACTCTACTGAGGTATGGGTTGGGATTTTAATAACTTAAAAAAATCGCAAAAAATGTCCTTAAAAAAAAAAAAAAAAATGCCTTAACATGTATTTACTGTTGACGTATCCACTAGTAACGAAACCGTAGACAAATGCGAAAAATTCACGAGTACGACCACCGCGGTGCACGGTCTAACACGAGACGATTTCGATATGTCGTAAGAAAAGGGATTATTCGAAATATTAACTCGGGACAGACCTTACAATAATACGTTTGTTGCGACTTTTGCATAATTCAACGTATTTTATCGACTGACCGGGCAATTTGCCCGTTCCCGCCAGTTAATACTGTATATATAGTTAGATTGTAATGCCGGGTGTGGGGTTCGCGAAGAAATAAAACCGAAATCAATCCGATTCGGAATCTCTGTGCGGGCATTTGTTCGGCCGGACCGGTGCTGAAACAATCGTTTCGCGTACGTCGTCCGAATGAATGTTACGAAACGGGCGTACGACCGCCGCCGATACGTTACATTTACACGCGTACACCCGTTGATTTGTGCGGTTCAACGTCGTCGTCGGATACGACAGAAATATTTAATTTCAATACGTCGTCGGGAGTTTTTATTTTTACCGTTACCGTACGATAATAATTGTTACGGTAACCAAGGCGACGGGACCACCCGCCGCGGCAGCGCGATCGGGGTAGGTAACCCGAATCGAATCCGGGGCGAAATATTATTCGGATCGCGGTTGTTGCGGTAAAAAAATAAAAAAAAACGGCGTAAAACCGATTGCGGCAAAAAAACAAAAAAAAAAAATTACAAAAATTGCTTCTAAAAAAAAAAAAAAAATAACAAAGTTTCGTTATAAAATGTTATTATTATTCGCCCGGACACAGATCGTTGTCACCATACTCGCTCACGTTTAGATTTTCTCTTTGTATTTAGTATTAAACGACTATTGTTTTTCATATTGAATTTTACGTTTGGACCGGGTGTCGGCCGATCTTATTGTACCGTAATCGACACGTACCCAATTGAATTGTACAACGTTGAGTACCGTATTATTACTTATATTGTTAATGCGAAATAATATCGACAGAATTGCCAAAAGTCGCACTGGAAATAATTGGATTTTAACCCGAATTCGTGTAAAACCGACGACATACTCGCTCGGCAATAGATTCGAGCGGTAGATGAAAAGTTGCAAACATCCCTAATTATTATTATAGTAACGGAATGAATATAAAATCGACAATATTTTAATCTATTGTAAAAATACTGTCGAAATTATTCCTCTCTGTCTCTGGTCACGCACGCACGCTCACACAATAATAAAAAAGTACCGTTATAAATGTTATCATCAGGCGACCGGTGACGGATTGTCACGTACTCACATTTAAATCTTCTCTTTATTTAACGCGAAACGGACTATTGTTATTGATTATTTTTTTTATCTTATTGGACTTTACGTCTGGTCAGGGCGGGTGACGACGGTTAGGTTACTTATTAATCGACATAACACACAAGTACGAGAAATAATAAATCGAGTACCGTTATCCCGAGAATTGCCAAAAGTCGCACAAAAAAAGAAAAAAAACTGTATTCGATTTGTAACACCGGAATTCGTATGAAACAGATTTTCAAACGCACTCGGCATCAGACCGACAAAACCGTCCGAACCGCCCCAATAAAATACAAATAAAATTGATATATATATATATTTTTAATTTTAAAAATACTGTCGAAATTCATCCTCTCGTTTTCGCACATGCCCTCACTGCACCGCATTGTTAATTTACCGGCGGGTGTACAGGGACGGTGGTTTTTTTTTTATTGACATATAACATTGACGGATCGAAATTAGGTATACGTATTAACGGTTTTCAAAAAAACTAAATTTAGCAGGTACACACTATAAGTGTATCGTAATACACGACATTCCATAGTCGTACCGATATATCAACGAGTATAATAATAATAATAATAATTATGGTAATGTCGCAATCGTCCGGCCTGGACTCCGCGCAATATTATTATAAATACCTATGAATTATAATTAATCAGCGAACAACGCTGATTAATTTCTTTCGCCGTATGCCTACACCCATACCGTGGTCCGTGTCGCTAATATACAGGATGAGACATTTTTATCGTGTCATTTATTTATTTTAAGGGCGCGTAAAAAAAAAAAAAAAAAAAAAACACACACTGTCGGCTATTTTTCGATAAATTTCGCGGTCCCGATCAAAATCGATAATTTGTAGTAACGTCTGCGGTTCGTCGTCACAACGCATTTTCCGTTTACACGGGCCTATTGGATTTCGAATCCTAAGTGAATCCACCGAAATAATTCTAAACAATTCGGTGTAACATTAAATAGAAAAAAAAATAATTGAAAAAAAATGGATGATAATATATTTTACGAGGTTCACAGTTATAATATAGCGCATTAATTCGGGGTGGATTCGATAAAAAAATATATATATTTTTCAAACTGAATAATATTATTCTGTCGTAACTTAGCGTAATAATAATTAATTTTGTTACAAATATTTGGCATAATAGCATTAAAAAAAAAAAAAAAAAAAAAAAATAATAATAAAAAAATCGCAACTTTCTTTTGCCAGTTTTTAACAAAACGATAATACACAATGTAATATATATATTTTTTTTTTTTTTTAGCGATTTGTGTTATAAAATAACATTAACTTGCTATAATTTAAAAACCATGAAATTTTACATTATTAATTATTTTTAAACCATCATATCTTTTTGTTTATTTAAAATTCCATATTCTCTCGACTACCGCTCAAATCAAAATAATTGTTATTATTGTTTGATTTCATACACTTAGGTCTATTGTACTACACTGGAGATAAATTTAATCTAAGTACTTAATTTCGGAAACGATATGACGTTTGTATATATGAAGCCCATCGCTTTTTTTTTTCCAGGCTGGCCTTGTACAATTATTGATAATATTATCACTGATAACTTATCAATTCGGGCTTAGCACGATACAATTATCCAAACCGTTGACTTAACAGAAGATCAAGTTCGAATATTTCGGATATATTATAATATTATATTATCTAGAAACCAGAAACAATATATATTCGGATTATTTACTGAAATACAAAAAAATAATTCGAGTTTTTCAAGTACCACCGCAGTGTTTTGTAAATATTGTCCAGTGTTATCGTCTTTTTTTTTTTTTTTTTTTTGGTTTTCCGTTATTATGAAATGTATATTTCGAAAAATGGCCTTCAAAGCTCAGTAGTAGTAATGTACATGAAATAAAATATTGATTTCAGGAGCAAGTCTACTGGTCGAAGAATAGTGTAACCTAACAGACAGAAAAAATAAACAAAATAAATATAAAGCGCACTACACGGTAAAATATTATTAATATATTCTTTTCGCTCTCTCGCCCCCCCCCAACCCCCCGCAGAATCTAAAATCAACTCTGGCATTATTATTATTATTATTTGTACTACTCTCGAATCTACGTCATTCGTTAACATTACGTATATAAAAATCAATATCGTCGTGTATATGGAGATTACGCAATAATCGCGTATACAGTATTGTATCCCCCGACATTTTTATTTTCCGAGTACCTATCCCGTCGCAATAACACGTCATATTTTTTATCGGTTCGCTCCCGTTGCCGGAGTGAACGACGAGAGAGATATTTTATTTTATTTTTTTATTTTTTGTTCCCTACTGTTTGCCTGTAAAGCTATATTATATTGTTTCGCGTGTATACACGCGCCCGTCGATAACTTTATATTAATACCGCAATCGAATCTTCGTGCTAAATTTATCGACGTGGGGATTTTGTTAATCGAAACTTTTAATCCGCCCTATAATAATATGTGAACCGCGATATTAGGACGATAATGATGATGATGATGATGATGATAATGATGATGGCGTACTTACGTGTTGAGCTCCAGGTCGAGGCGAAATTTATGGTTGAACGCTTTTATTAATATGGAAGTTCTGTGAAAATGTTTCCCCATCTGAAAACAAATAAGCGCACGGCGTATATTATTATCACACTATTATAATTATAATTTATTTATATGGAAGTAATATTTGTATGGACCTATTAAAGATACTATAATATCGGACAACTTTTTCTTATTATTAAACTGGGTATCCGAGAAAGAAAAAAACTTTTTCTTCCACGGGTTTTCGTGGGTTTTCATGGAAACATGAAACACATTCATCAATAATATGGTATCATGGATACAGTATAATGAGTGGAATATTATAATCAATCGGTCTATGATCGCAGATCAAGGAATACAGGACTGCAATCGATAGTTCTTACTATCAGTGGACCTCTGATTTTTCCATAAGTACATGTGCTGTACCCAGAGCTATCAATTTACAGATTCAAAAATCGGTTAACTTACATATTACTACATCTACAACTAATAACTTACTACTTACTAGTATTTTAATCGGTTAACAAAACAACAGATTTATAATAATAATCTGATTATATAACAATATAATTTCATAAAAATGTTAAATATACCAAAATTAAGACGTTTGTGAAACGTGCCTACACTCCCGGCTCGTCGTTTCCAGTCCTGTGCATCTCGGTCCACGGATATTGTTCACGATAAATCAACGTTTTTCACGGACGACAGAAAACGAGAAATATTTTAATGGTTATCTCTCAGACGCCCATCTCGTCCGAGGAAAGTGTTTAGAGCCGACAGAGTTTCGTTTTAAACTCGACAGTAGGAAAGAAAAAAAAAAGAAGCAAATAATGCTTTTAAAATCCGTACGCGTGTATGGTGTATTGTACATTAATAACGACCGGCGGCTGGTATAACAAATCGTTTAACAGCGGCGCACACAAAATTTTTTTTTTTGGGGAGAGGGGGTTAATAATTTTCTAGAGGGGAACTTTTTAGAACCCTATGCAGAAATACGGTAAAACTCTTAATAGCATATTTGTATATAGATAATAAATAACATATTATAGTCTTTATACTTCTTTATTTATTATTAACACGTTATTGTAATACTAATGAATATTAAATAACCGTATTCCATAGTTAGCTCTTTATGATAATATCATGTATTTTATATGGTTTGATTTCATAAATGCAAAGCTAATCTCTTGTTAGATGTTTTCCCCATCTCATTATTTCGTCTGTTGTTATTATTATTATTATTATTATATTCCTGTGAATATTCACCGTTAAGTCTTGTTTGTCCAGTAGTATTTCGTTAATAAGTTTTAATACATCGTATTGTTGAAAATGAACGCTCCCCTGTGGCTGTTGTAACTGGTAAAGCGATTAAAATTTGAAGCAATTTTGAAATGACCGAATAAATCTGTTAATTACATTGGACGAATAGATCTGTTACAGTTTTTTTACATTGTCGTTGCTGATGTTTAAAGCTAATTCAGCATAGATTGAATATTCATTTAAAATATTATTATTCAAGATATCGTTGTACTTTTCTAGCGGTAACTTAAATTTGTCTTAAATTTCTTTGGTAACGTTCAAATTAGGTTTTGGTATTAAAGAATCAAAACTCTATAATATGGGCATCTATATTGATGTTCCAAAAACCGACTATATAATTACTCTGTGCAATTATCTAAAAATGGGATGAATATTCCTACTCGGTAAATACTTTCCGAGATGTCAATGGTTACATTATTTCTGTGTGTTTGCCGACCAGATATTCTGGGAGCAACACAAATGGCAATTTCTAATGTATTGTACATTTTTTCAACTGACGTAAATAATTCATGAAATTCTTTATGAGCATTTGAACGAATATCTTTTAATGGAAGTCGGTGTAATTTTAGCACAAGAAAGGGCATTTTCAAGGTCCAATTTTTCTGTTTGTAATAATTAATTTATGCTGCGGTATAAAATATTTTCAACATATTATTATCCAAATCCAATACCTATTACTCTGTCTCCTTGATCCCTCTGTCTCTGTGTTGACCTCTTAATTCCCCCCTTCCTGTGTGCGCCATTGTCGTGTAATATAATATAAAGACATAATATAAATATACGTACCTACCCGTATATATTCTATATGTATTATGTATTATGTATTATGTATGCATAATAAATAATTTGTTCTGTTAAAGCTAATAATTGACTAGTCTCGATTTCCCTCCCCCCCTCAATTCGAAATAATATACTTTGTGCTCAGTATCGTTGTTGCAGTTTAGTCGGATATTCTCAAAGGATACCTACTATATATATATATATATATATATATATTATATACTCGTATACAATATACATGGCCAAGATTCAAGAATCTAGTATGTACAAAGTCATCTGTAAAAGACAGCTTTGATCATGTGACAAAGCTTAAGTGGCCTTTAACTCGCTACAAACTTTCTCTATGGGATACACTACTCTACTTTAATACGTATAATGCGGGTTCGGAAGGTTTGAAAAAAAATAAGTTAGGTTTATATATATATTTATATTTTTTTTTTTTATTTTATTGTTAGTTTTTTTTTATTCTTCCTACCGGTGCAGTTTTCAACGAACAAAGGCCGCAGCAATATCAAATAATATGACAAGCTCAGCGTTGTCGTTAAAATCGCCAATATAATACATTATGTTCCTATTTGTTATTCATTATTATTGTACTTAAAACGAGTTCACACGTTGAAATATTTTAATCGATTTTGATAAAAAAAAAAAAAAAAAAAGAACAAAATTAGATAGACTTTACGCTGAATCGCGCCGGACCACGAGGTCGATTTTATTTCGCAAATGTGTTTTTTGTATAACATTAAAAATAACGCCTTTACATAAATACAATGGCAATAAGTGCAGTTATTATGCGAATGTTTAATTTTTTTTTAAAATAAAAAACAATATATGCGCATCGAGATGTGTTAAAACATATGTACAAAAAAAAAAAATTAACTCTACATGAAAATTAGTATAAATTTACGATGTAAAAGCAATATTTAAGGCATTGGACTTTTTTTCTTTTGCCCTTCTATATATGCAAAGGAATTCGTTTATTGGAATATAGAAGCTAATTGAAACAATTTTTACAATTTGCATTTTTATGGAATTGGGTGTCATTTTTTGATATTATTTAGTCAATTTATATGTTTTCATACATTCCAAAGGGAATGTATTCGCATTCATATTTTGGAAAATTCACTTTACGTAAAAAACGTGTAATGAATTTAAAGGACTTCCGCTTCAAATATTTGTCGTATTCGTTTCTACTGAAAATATAATAATATTTGAAATATTTGCTATAATTATTTTTATCTAAACGATTATTACATTTTTACGAGAAAATGAACACGTTAAAAATGTAATTTCGTTTTTATTTTAGATCATTCTTTTTACATTTCATTTTCCATGCACGTTTTTAAAAATATGTTTATGTCACCTTGTTTCGGGCAATAGTATTATTTTTTAATTTAAATTTTTACATATCACTGATATTTATACATTTCAAAATGTTTTCTAACGCGTCCAAATGTTTAGGCGGTATTGTAATATTGTTTCGATAAAAAGATTCGGAATTCGCGTTCGCCCGCAAACAAATCGGTTTTTCGGTAACCACCGGACGACGGGCGGGTCGTCTGGTAGATCCGTTCGTCATCCTATAATTGCAATTATAATGGTTTTTCCCCCCCGATTCGGCGCAATTTTTATCAATTTAACCGCACCGCCGCCGTCACTAAATCCACAAAAGTTTTTTTTATTTTTACTCTGTCCACGTTCAATGCTCGCGCAAAGAACCGCAGCCGTCCGCCGTCTTGCCAACGGGATCGAGTCTAATAAATCACGGCCCCCCCAGATTTATAGGTTATGCGCGCGAAACCCAAAGACGGAGATAAGCTATAAACGTATGCGCGGACATGGAACAAAAACTTTACTCCGGGATTGGCGTTTAGGAAAAAAAAATAACAAAAAATACATATATATATTAAGTAGAAGTAAAAGAATATAAAAAAAATATTGCCGACGTGAAAACAAACGAGATTTCGCATAACGCACAGAATTCGTTAAGACAATAATTATATTATTAGGGATAGGGAAAGAAAAACCGTGTTAGTAAATATATTATCACTGCGGTAGACCGTGTTCGTGTAAAACTTCGGTATTATTCTAATATTTATGTGGGAAAAAATAAAAAAAAACCTGTTATGGAAAACGTATAAAAAAACATCGACTGTTGCGCGCGAATTAGAAATATTAAAAAATCCGGCGGTTCCTTGGAGGTGTTTTACATTTTTTCTTTTTTTTTTTCTCGGGTTTTATTAAATTTTACTCTTAAAATAAAATTAAAAAAAAAACAACCGTCAGATGTGAAAAACCGTTATAGTAGTAGGTAATATTTCACAATTTATTTCCATATATATATATTTTTTTTTATTTTTGTTGAATACAGTTTATTTTTTATCATCTTAGACTGCAGAATATAATAACGGCGACCGATTCGTATACCTACATAAATCAACATGAAAAACGGTGTATCGCGAAAAAACGCACGCCTGAAAAGTGAATTTCGGTGTTTTTTTTTTATTTTTATTTTCTTTTCGTAAATTACGTTAAAGATATTTTATCCAACTATACGCTATTATTATTATTATTATTATTATTATTATTATTATTATTATTATTATTATTATATTATATAGTTTCCAAACTATTCTAATATTCTAACCGTACGAGTAAACCGCATTATAAACGGTAGTTCCCTCTCTCGTACAGTCTCGTCTCATATGCATACACTGCGAATACATCGCGATTTGATTTTACACTATAAAATATATTTATACACTTCAACGCCGACGATGGGAGAGGATTTTATAGGGTTTTTTTTTTTTCAATTCCCCAAAGGTTTATATCGTTTTGGTGATTCGTTTATACGTACATCATCTGTATATATATATATATATATATATATATATATTTTTTTTTATATCTCACGAGCATCACAACAAGTATTGAAGAGAGCTATTAGTTTTACAATAACGCACGTATGATGTGTAGACTGTATATTATATATTGTGTTTATGTTATGAGGTTTTTTTTTTTCTTCTTCTTCAAAACGTTAGTATAATAATAACGGAACGGGGAAAAAAAAAAAAAAAAAAAAAAAAAAAAAATACAATAAGTGTATATAGATTTTCGACAAATATACAGTGGGTTTTCACTTAAATGATAATACGAAATATTTCAGCACGGCGGAAGATTGAAATTTGTAATACGGTTGTTTTTTATTATTTTTTTATTTTTTTTCGAGAACATGGAGTACCAAAGTACTATACACGTCGAGTTTATATTTTCAACGTTTTCCCGCCCATGATCAACGCGTCTTTTTTCCTATTTTTTAAGCAACTCTGACCGATACGATTTTTTTTTTTCTATTTCAAAACTATTTACTTGAAACGCGCGATTAATAATTATTAAAAATAATATGGTTTTTTCTCGATTTAAAAAAAAAAAAAAAAAATTAAAACACACGACTATACTATTGAAGCGATTCGACTACCGCTTCAGGTGAATGTAATATCAGTAAAGATAATCGGTAAAACTATAGAATAACGTATGTTTTTAAAAATGTTAAAAAACGAGAAAAAAATCATATTATTAAAAAAAAAATCTCGCAACAATTTATTTTGTCTTCTGTATTTTAGAACTTTCGATATTGTTAAACTATTATTTTTTTTTTTTTTTTTTATCATTTATAAACAGAATCGCATTAAATCTATTATACTATTGTTTTAAGACAAATCGCCAGAACATTTTTTTATTTTTTATCATAAGAATAATAATATTGAATACGGTTTTTCCCCCCCTAAAGAAAAATATTTCTATTTTTGCATCAATAATAAGAGAATATTGTCTCGCAGAACCCCATAATTTTACCCTCTTCTTCCTGTCTAGCAAGTCGACTGTTTTTTTTTTTTTTTTTTTTAAAGGATAACTTCCGCCATAATTTTCTGGTTTCCCCGCGAGCCTGTTATCTTTACCGCAGTATTTCCTATAGCCATAACAATAAATATTATTGTTTCCTGTTTTGACTTTTTCCCCTCGTCGTTATTTTGTTACTGCTCACCAAAAAAATCGTTTAAGTCGTTCAAACTTTCTCCTTCTTCTTCTCGGCGCGTTTTCGCACGAATAAATGTATCGCGAACTATTATCTGATATACTGCGGTTGTACACAACGGGCGACGGCCCGAATATTGAAAAAAAAAAAAAAAACACCTAAGAATTATAATAACGCTCGTCGGAAATACAATTTTAAAAAAAAATCCCTTTAACGATGAAGGTCGTATTTTGTATTCCGTTTGGTCGGAACTTATTAGGCGAAATCGAGCTCGGCGATCACGTCCCAGCCGAGTTGGCAATTTTCGCCAAAACTTCAAAAATTCGATACGATTGACTAATAACAATTATAATTATTATCGATTTTATTACTACCGATTTTCATTGTATGACACGACCAGTTAAATCGGGAAATTCCTTTCGTTTTCCGTCAAACGTTATTATAATATCGTAAAAAAAAAAAAAAAAAAAAAAATATTAAAACCAATAACAAATGGGTGGTCGCGTACAATACCGTAAAACGTAATATCGATAAATATTAAAAATAACGACTACAACGGATATAATGGCAATAAAATATCTGCGCGGCGCAATAATAATCGTTTCGTTGTTATTATTAATACGATATTATTGTAAAAAAAAAAAAAAAAACAAATAAAAAATAGGCCGTATTACCGTCGCGGGCGGGAAATTCGGAAGGTATAGGGTCAATTATATAGTCTGTACACCGGTGGCAACGATAAATCATTACAATAATGAAAATAATAAAAAAAACCGATTCTGAGCCGAGTTCGGTAAACCGGTAACGCCGGTGTAGTAGTTTGGTTATTAGTCGTGTTTTCCCTCCCGAAAACGAACGAAAACGAAACCAAATTGCACCGTCATTTGTTGTCGGTTTCGGAACGTTTTTCAAATGAAGCACTACGGCCGTGGGAAAAATCCGCATCTTTTAGGGTACGACGCGAACGATTCGGGGCGTTTTTAGTTAACGGTAAAAGTGTATCCCGCGTCGAAAGATAAACACGTCTTGGCGAAAATAAATAACTCCTTCGCCGCACTGTCGGAATCTAAAATACGACTTTATAAAAATAAATACGAAATTCGGTTCTATGAAAACCGCCGCCCCGACCGCAGGCCGTCATGCGAATTTAATAGATAACGCATTTTAGTCGTCGGCCAGTATATTTCAACAACGTAACGAATCCCGAATTATGTTTTCTCTTTCAATATTATATATAAAATGTATATTAAAAAAAAAAAAAAAACCCCAATACAATTTGTTGGTTTGCTTCGCATTTTAATAGTAGACAATCGATGCACTCAAAATACCGATTCTTCGTTATCGTACAAACACATTTTACATAATAATAATAATAATAATATTAACCGTTTTGTGATTTTACGGCGCACACGTTTACACAAATAAAAATAATTTCGTACGAGCCCGGTAATAATAGAATTCGAACAAATATGAACAGGCAGGCATAGTAACCGGATATAGCTTTTAAAGTTTTACAATATCGTTACGAGAAAACTCGTGGTTATATGGGTATTATATTTACGTCCGTATAACGATTAATATTTTAAACGAACATTAATAAAAATAACGATTTTCACGTTTTTTTTTTTTTTTACAATTGAAGTGTAAAAAACGACCGCGTTAGAAATGTCCGTGTACCGGCCGCGGAGTATTTAGGGGAAATTGAAGGGCAGTAAACTATGGCGAGCAATATGAGCAGTTTAGTCATATTGCACACGTTAAATTACAAATAAAAAAAAAAAAAATGTTCCGTATTAAATTTTTCAATATGACTCGATTCGATCAAAATCGATATGTTGCCAAAAACATCGCGTTTTCGATTATTTGTTTTACGGTAAAATAAATATATTAATTTGTAAACTGCAAAACAGTACGGTTAATACTCGTACACAAAACGAGATTGCTTGGGCACTCGTAGGTCCTGTTTTCTTAGCACGTACATTAACAAATAGGCTGGATTTTTAGACACGACTACGTAACGAACAACACGAGAATCGAGCGAGGCCGTGATTGGGGGCGTGAAAAAATGTGTGCGCCCCGGCCAGTCCTGTCGGTGTTTTTATTATGACAATGTTCAAATTTCGGCCAGAGTTTTTTTTTTCGAGCCTAACAAACGAAATGGGACTAATCCCCCGGGGTTTTGTTCGGATAATGTTCGCGGTAGATACACGATTCAACAGGTGATGGTGGGGGAGGGGGTTAATGAAAATCGAAAATGTTTCCGTGACACGACGCGTTTACGGCGAATAAACGACGTTTCGAGCGAACGTTTACGTGTATATCGAGTGCATATTTGTGCGGATTTATTTTGGTCGAAAAGGCCGCGAGATAAATTCACGGCGTACGGGAAGCACGAGGGACAAGACGGGCAAACATATAGAAAAATAAACAGTAATAAATTCCGAACGAGTCGAGTCCCCGGGATGAGATAAGGCGGACGGGTCGAAATTCACGACTCCGGTCATTTTCACCGGTGCGCCGCGACGCATCCGCCGGAACAATATTTATTTTAACGGATTAAACGGAACGAAGCAAATGCGACTACGCCGTTTATTAATCCTCGGGTTCAGCGTTTGGAATTTGACGGTGAAAACGTGTAAAAAAAAAGAAAAAAAAAAGTAGAAACG
This sequence comes from Tuberolachnus salignus, assembly GCA_956483605.1. Taxonomy (NCBI): domain Eukaryota; kingdom Metazoa; phylum Arthropoda; class Insecta; order Hemiptera; family Aphididae; genus Tuberolachnus; species Tuberolachnus salignus. The sequence continues at coordinate 17,036,976 of OY101437.1, forward strand.
CGGCGATTAAGATTACGTAAAAACAGAGACAAATTTCAAACCGTATACGTGTAATACGTTCAACGTCGCCAATTATCCAAATACTATACGATATTACGATGGTATCCATATTGTTTCAGCTGAAATATCGATTGTTGCTGAAATAATTCAAAATTTAACTATTATTATATGGTTAATATAAGCGTCGTAGCTTAGCTAAATAACCCGAGTTATTTACGATTCCTCCTGCGGTATTACCAAACAGAAATAAAGAAAAAAAGTATTTGTTTTCAACGATCCTCTATGTTAAAATACCGCGTACCGGGCGCGTAGCCAGGTGTATTTACACTGACGGACGATTTAATTTTATATTTTGATAAAACTTATGATGGCGGCAAGGGTAAAAACGTCCCTTAAACAATTGCCGACATTTGAAGTAAAAAATTAGTCAAATCGGTTCAGTTGTTTTCAAGTTATGGCGTCATTAAGAAAATATCGATTCATATTTATATATATATATATCGAAGATATTATACAGGGTGCGGCAGAGCCGACTGACGAGTTTATCGAGGTCATTAGCCTGTGATTAAAGAGATAAGAGCAGGCCTTAATAAGTGGTATATTTCGAACTGCACGGTAATGCCGTTTTTATTCGTAATCATCGTCTGCACAGGTATACATCGTGGTTTCGTCGTGCGTGCGTATTACGGAAATAATCAATTCTGTGTACGCTACACAAAGGGCTTTTCGTATACACTTCGGCGGCATTCCACGCGCTGAATCTGTTCCTTCTGCTAACACTTACAAATCGTGGGGCTACGGCATTTGGAAGAAACTGGAAGTACTCTTCTAATTAGACCTCGGACACGGAGCACCCAGAACGGTAAGAACCCCCGAAAATGTGCAGTCGGTTAGAGTGTCAATTGAGCAGTCACCAAGACGCTCAACCCGGAAACACGCTGTACCTTTGGGAATCTCAGACCGTTCTTCGAGGAGAATTCGTCACGAAGATTTATCATTCCGTCCCTATAAATTAATGCTTGTCCAAGAGTTAATTTCTACTGACTACGGCAACCGTAAAAATCTCTGTCGGCAAATTCTTCTGCAAATTCCTCCGATATCGATTTTATTCTGTAGCGATGAGGCCCATTTTCTACTTTCTGGAACTGTAAATAAACAAAATTTTCGATACTGGGCTACAAATAAACCTCCATGAAAGACCACTCCACGTGGAAGTCGAGGCCATACCGGTCGAAATGTGCCGAAAATCATATGAGAGCTTCAGAGATCGATCGTCTACAACAGTGTATCAATGCTGACGGCCGCCATCTTGGAGATATAATTTTTAAAAATGGGATTGAATACTGATTTAAATAATAAAAAAAAACCTTTTCTCTAAGTTTTACTAAATTTTAAATATTTTACAAGTACCATAATTTTCATAAATTTATTTTTCTGATTCGCCGTTTATCAATTGGAAAATGACTGTTACATTATAATGTTGCTGAAAACTGTATTTTAATAAAACAATCCGGTGAAGACGTGCCTTAAATAGGTATTTTCAGTTTAAGGGCGTTATCGTTAAGGGCAGCATTTGCAAAAATATGGTCTGGTAATCGGTCTGCGCCGATCATAGGATCCGTTGTCATTGACTCGCGCCCCTATAAAACCACTTAAAATCATTCTACCGATATATGTATTTTTAATTATTGTATTTTGATTTCATCACATTCGTTGTCACCCGATATAGAAGATAGCGTTGAGATTCAAGGGGGTGCTGAAGACGGGCGAGAGGAAGAGGAACGTCAACGCCAGAGGCAACTGCCTCTGAGGTTATAAAATTTTAACTATTAGTCGTAAATTTCGTGTATATACAAACCGTGGAATTAAGACCACTAGTTTGTACGGTGTAGCAAGCAATAACCATAGATTGCGTTTAGAATTCGATTCTCTTTTTAATAGACGATGGGCCTACGGGGGAAGGATTCCCCTATCGAGTAGTGTTCCTCTTCGTAGTTTGCGATACCACAAAAAAAAACAAAAAAAAACAAAAAGGATAGCGTTGAGATGGTGATGGGGTATTGCCGCGATTTGTTATCTTTTTTTTCTTTTGGCGAGCCTGGGGATTGTTTTACCGTGTTATTATTTTTTTTATTTACGAATTTGCCGATTGCCGAGTATAATTTCGATTTTGTCCGGATTAAACGCGACGCCCGGCGAGTACAATTTCGACTTTTCGCAAACGGATCGGTTGGTTTTAAACCGTTTACTATTGCGTCGTGTATACCGGGGGGGGAAAAAAAAACAAAAAAAAAAAAATATCTGACGCCCGCACAATACTCGTAATCGCGGTGATTATAATAATCATTTTTTTTTTTTTTTTTTTTTTTTTTTATAATAAAATAACGCGCTCTTAAAATGCAATGCATTGTCGTTTACCGTCAGTCGTCCGTCCGCGTTAATGGCACCGGTGTTTAAGGTACTCGGCCGGCCCGAGTCTGCGCGCGCACGCGTCCAAATATTAATTCGTTTTGTTGCGCGAAATCAATTAATAACCACGGGCTAAATCAAAAGTTTGTAAATTGTTTACAGAACGCAATTTAATTTTATGCGTCCGTGTGTGTGTGTGTGTGTGTTTTACTACCCGCTTTAACTAACGAACTCGAGAAAACAACCGAACATAGTTGTTTTAGGTTAACGACTTATCGCAAAGTTTACGCGGACACGGCTCCCCGCGGTGCCGCGGAACAAGTAAACGTTTTTAAATTGATTTTAAAAATCCCCGGACCCGGAATGCATTTTAATACGAATAAATTGGTTTATTTTTCCCCAACGTTATTAAATTCCGTCCGAATATTTAATACGTTCGTCGGATATAATATAACTCGTAGCGTTTTTATATTGATTTCACGCAGCCGTAGAAACTGAGATATTTTCTGGTTGTTTTTTTTTGTTTTTGTAGTTAGCGGGACAGGGACGGGCAGGGGTGGAACCTTTTCGGATTTTTTCCTTCGCTTAATTTCTTGTCGATAACATTTCTCGGATGTGCTAATAAAAGTAAAACGAAACGTTTGAAAAAGACGAATGGTTGTTTTTCTTATGTTAGATGTTTTTTTTTTTAAATTAATCAATACGTTTAATTAAATCGCTAGGAACACGACAATTGAACACGAATTGAGCGAATTTGTAAGCGTATCAAAGGATGAAAAAGAATTCAAAAGGAAACCTTGTCGGTTGAACATAAACAATTCTGCGACGTTTGCCATTGGCCGGGTTAAAAAAAAAAATTCTGTATTATATTATACGAAAACTATTAACACGAGCCAATTAATATTATTTTGGTACAAATTTATTAGGGCCAATTAAACCTGTTTGCCATTTTTTCTTTTTTTCGTATCTTTCATAATGAAAACAATTAAAAAAACAAAAAACAACACTTGTATAATTTTAACCTAACACTTTTATGGAACTTTTTTTTTGACGCATTAACGTACGCGAAGGTCCGGGCGATCGAACACTCGCTACGTAAACTGACTTTATGTCAAAAGTAATACGACAAAAGTTGTATTTATCGTGATAAATTTGACGTGAAAAAACGCGATATCGCGCAGTATCTATCGCCGATATTTATCGCTTTATTGCGGACCCAATTCGTAATCAACCGCATTGATAACATTGACGATAACAGGTGGGCGGCTTGTGGAAGCCTGCCGTCGTCCGGTTAGGTTAGGTTAGGTTCTACGCTCAATCGTGTTATGCCAGGAATGGCATGTCTGTGCTCAATCGCGGTGTCCCGCGTCATATCTCCCCGAGTTTCATTCAAACGAAATATCGTCGAGGCATTGGCACCCCTGTCAGTCGTTGATTGTCTATAATTGTTATCGGGGTTTGGATTTTTATAGCACGAATAATACGCTATAATGTTACCTTAAACACGGGTATTTGTGCGCTAAAAATACCAAAATATACAAAAACAGAAAATTATTATTGGTTTATCGTTATCAATTTCTTTTTAATTCGATCGTCAACAATAAACAAACACTATTTCTATTAAAATGTCATTATTTTATTAATAAATAATATTAATTTATTAAAAATTATAATTCGTATTATTAATTGCAATTATTATTATTATTATATTAGATAAAATCTGACCGATTTTGATGAAAACCGCGTAAGAATGCAAAAAAAAAAAAAAAAAATTCCAGAATTAGCACTAACATCTAAAAAATCGCAAAACCTATGCAAAGCATATTATATGATTAAGTTTTAAATTGTAATTCTCGTGAAACGAATTTTAAGCTTACTCTGCTATTTCTGAAGAATCTCATATGAATTGTGCAAACGCTATAAAATCCTACCCATGATTATTATTAATATTATTATTATTGCCCGAATTCGTTAACTGTTCGAAATCCGGTGGCCCAGGTTACCTATTTCGAAAAGAAAGATTATCGTTTTCATTCGTATAGTACGGTAATCATTTTTTTTTTTTTTTTACTATAGGATTTTTCTCTATGTGGGGGGGTGCAGGGACAACAATTGTGTGTACCAACTTCACCCCCTCCCCTTCCACGGATCAATAATAAGTTTTTGGTACACCCGTCTGAATTTATTAACAAATATTTTTATTTAACCTATTTATACATATTATAAGTCGAAATTCCTGTTTTTTTTTTTTTTTAAATATTAATGATTTTAAACCAATAGTTTATCGCTAAAAAAAAAAAAAAAAAAATTACTTATTTCCCGGTAAAACCTGATCAATTTATTATTGAACTTTCGGATAATCGTTTCGAAAAAGTAATTTAGGTTAGATTTGGCTACGGCGATTCACGCGTCAGCCTGAGCCGCAAATGGGTTGAAAATTTGCGAAAAGAGAGTAGTAGTTTTTTAGTTGTTCGAGTTTAACTGAAAAAAAAAAAATATATATACGTATAAAAATTACAAAACGGATTTCGATATCGCGCGTTTATATACGTGCGGCACAAGAATGGCGTGGTTTTCATTTTTATTTTCAAATAAATATAGTACCGACAATAATACAATATTAATACTGCGGCTTTAGATATAATAGTAAAGGGACGAGGAATGCGTGTAACGGCTCGTAAAACATAATAATACAAGTGAAATACGTTCGAATAACATCAATCATAAAATAGGGAAAAAGTTTAATAAAAAAAACACAAAAACTGTGGTGACAAATTTTTTTGTGGAGTGCGATAATTATCACATTAGGCGCAGAAGTTAAACGCGATAAAATGTCTCCGAAGCTCGTTAAAAACAATAATTTGCCCACACGCACGCACGTAAAATGTCCACTTTTTTTTTTTTTTTTACACGCGTGTAAAATTAAAACATTGTAATAACAAAAACTATTTATTTTTTTTTTTATCACTTCGCAACCGTGTCAACTACGTATATATTTTTTAAACATTTTTATATTGTACATTCGCCTAAAATTTAATTATAGCTTTTTAAAAATAATTTAAAAACGGTTAACTACCTCTGACGATAAAATGGTATACGTTGAAAAAAAAAAAAACCCCATTTGTATTATTAAAATAATAATTATTATTAGGTTTTTTTTTATTTTTTTATTCACAATAATTGCCGAAATATCATTTCGCGGCGTCGCGTACGATTACCAGTGTCACCTACCGAACACCGCGGTTTTACGAGTCCCCGAGGGGCAGTATATATACGCGGATTTAATTAAGATAATAATACTACTCTACATGGCGTACGCGAAAATTAAATAGCTCTGCGGAATAATATATCAACGTTTTTACGCCGCTACGATATATATATATATATATATATATACATAAAAAACAAAAATGAATAAGAACTGATACTGTTGGGCGTTTAAATCCCGAACGTAACGGTATAAATCATCGCTATCGTATCCACGAGCTGCCGGGTTGAACAGAATTTTTTTTTTTTTTTTTTGCTACCGCTTGTTTGTGTAGTGAGGAGTGTTCGACGTATCACAGTAAAACTAAAATCATCATTTCTGGTTTCGCGCAGATTGTGAAAAAAAAACCAGTAGATTTTATGAATACGAAACGTAATACGATATAATGTTTAACGTTTCGAGTAAAATACATACGGAATAGAAATTGTATCGGGACAATTTCGTATTCAGTATCATAGGTACCGCGTGGAGGATTAATTCAATATTTTTTTTTTTTTTTTTTTTTTTGTATCCGTTTGTAAATACCATATCGAATTTAAAAGTTTTTAAATTTACAATTTAAAAGTTCATAAAATATACGATTAGACGCCGTACCGGGATACCAGACGGGTATAAACGACACAGGACGAAATTATTTTTATGGTTTATATTAATACTGTATATACGTTTATGTATATTTATGTATGGTATAAGTTATAAAAGTTATTTTATAATTTTAAAAAAAAAAAAAAACGGAATAGATATTATTCCGTTGGTTAATACGAGTTTTAATCGAATATAACAGTTCAAAAGAATTCGTTTTGAAAAAGGAGAAAAAAAAAAAAAAAAACGTTAAAAGGGACGACTGTTCCAATAAATTATTATTATAAAACGTATTCGATTAAAATGTATTTACGATAGTTTGATAAAAAAAACCAAAAAAACACGGCGAATAGGTATTATGTTTGATGTCCGGAAAATAATAAAACAACCGAATATCGAGTAGGCAGTGGTAAGCGGGGTTCACTTAGTTTTTGGTAATTATGTTAAAGGAAAAAGAAAAGAGAAAAAAAAAAAAAAAGATGAAGAAAAAAAGGAGAAACGTAAGCGAAACGCTTTAATTTTATACTCGCAACAGTATTACGTCATAATAATACATTTTTTTTTTTTTTTTTTTTTTGTTGTATATAATATTCGACGGAGCTTTTTCGTTGAAATAATAATTACTTTTAAACTTTTCGTACAATGTACAGCTTTATCGACGGGTAAATTCAATTAATTTTCTATAATGTAATTATGTAATATTTTAGAGAATCGATTTTACACCGGTACTATTATTATTATTTCCAGCAAACGTTTTAATAGTACCGGGGATCGCGGCCGAATATATTAAATTATTGTTTTTTTTTTTTTTTTTATCGATCGACCGTGGAAACGTTTTTAATTGAAAAACCCCCCAAAACGCAAAGCTACGATTCGGGAAGCCCCGAAAAACGTTTATGCCTATTTAATTGATATTTTCCCCCGTCGCCGTAGTTTTGTTGTTAATATTTCAAACCGAGAAATCCCTCCGGATTTCTCTTTTACATAAATCCTCGTTCCATATATATATATATATATATATTTTTCGGGTATTTTTTTTTATTTTTATTTTTATTTCTTTTGCGCCGACAGTCCTTTTAAACAATACAAGTCCGGCGGTGGTTTTCGGTTAAAGCTCATAATCCGCGCGCATCGTCTAACCTAACGTCGTTTCGGCCTTTCGGCGGGCCCGGCAGACAAATAAATAGCCTCCGAGGGGGCGACGGTGCATAAATCTTCTCGAATTTACCTTTATAGTGCCCCGGACGCCGATAAGTAGTAATAAATCGGCGCGAGAAATAAAACGCCGCGGAAAAAGCAAAGCAAAGTAAAAAAAAAAAAAAAATAAATATATATATATTTACGGTCTTGACCCGCGCGTGGAAAAACGAAACAAAAAAACAAAAAAAAACAGTTAGGTACCCGTCCGACTCGCGTCCAATAAAACGCGCCCGGGGACCGAGAAAAAAAAAAAAAAAAAAAAAACGTAGGCAGGGGTCGGGGAAAACGATTAATATATGACGTCACATTGTAATTTTGGTAAAAACCGCGATCCGAACGAATTATAGCGTTCGTATACGGTAAAAAAATTGCGCGGAAAATAATCGTCAGGCGGTGGGCGAGTCCGGGCGGTCGAGTTTTCCGTTTCGAACCTTCAGCCTGAACCGTGAACGAAAGGGCGAAGAAAAACGAGACGAAAATTTCAGATAGTAAAAGAACGCGGGTACAGTCTGGAACAGCGGTCCCCCCCAACCTGTTACGTATGCGTTTTATTTGTTGACGAGTGTAATAAAAAGAAACGGGTTCAAGTGATTCGCAACATGTGTAATGTGTGCGCAGTAAAAAAAAAAAAAAAAAAAAAATAGGTTTGGGAACCGCCGGTCCAGAAGTAATCGGCGGACAAACGAGCTGGAAATGTTTTTACTATAAAAACCCGACTCGATTTTTTTTTTTTTAGTTTTTGTAGGCACTACGGCGGTTCGTGATTTTTTCCCCGTACGCCAACGACTTTTCAACGTGTAATCTAATTCTCGTTTTCGAGTGCAGCGACTATATTTGAATTGTAATTTTTTTTTTTTTTTTTTTTATGATCGCGAAATAACGGCCGATGTTTTATACTGTTTAGCCGATATACACCGGTAAAAATAAATCATAAATTGCCCGAGATTTTCGTAGATTGTTAATATTGGCCCGTTCGGGACGTTATTTGGTTATTCGCGGACGGAATTGTTTTACCCCTCCACCCTCGTCAATTAATGCGAATTAAACTTTTTAGTGAAAATCCGCAACAATCCTCCGGGACGACTAAAAAAAAAAAAAAAAAAAAAAAAACATCACGGATAATCGTAATTTATTCCGTAATACAATTTTGAATTTGAAAAGAAAAAAAAACAACAAACATTTTTGCGGGGGGGGGGAAACTTTTTTTTCTCTTTTTAATCGAGAATTAATTATCGTTACTGATGTCGTACGACCGCGGGGCAAACGATTAAATTTTTTAAACCTATATATATATATATATATTGCGGATAGGTATACTTGTGTATTTTTTTTTATATATACACACACACACCTACCGGGAAGAAATTAAAAAAGTCAAGACGGTCGGACGCTGTAAAGACTCGACAAGCCACTCAAATCGGTCGTCTGCAGCAGCCGCGCGGGCCGCGCGTTAAAAGAGATTCGCGGTCGCCCCCCCCCCCCACCCGCCCGTCGTCCCACTCGTCGTCCGCCGCGGGCAACGCCGTTCGACTTTGCCCGGTGGGACCCGCCGGCCCGCTGTTCCTTTTCGTAAACACTAGTATTAGCCACCCGTCGTCGTCTCCCCGCCGCCCGCCGCCGCCATTCGCCGCCGCCGCCGCCGCCGCCGCGCGCCCGTCGTCGCCGTTTCGCCGCACCGCCCGTGGGTGGTACCTGTACAAGCGGCGGCGTGGAGCTTTGGAGTAAAAAAGTTTTAATTGAAAACACTTTGGGTACATTTTTGCGCATAAGCCCCGGCCGGATATCGCCGCCACGCGCTTTTTATAAAACTATACGCTCGCCGTCTCCCTTTCGCCGCCGTCACCGCGGTATCTCGATCGAGCGCACGCCCCCTTACCCCGCGGTACTGCGTCGTCGTATCGTTTTTAAACGAAAAAAAAATAAAGTTTGTTCGGTTTTTTTCCCCCCCCCCTTCTAATTATATACGTAATATTTAAATTGGTCACTAGACAGAGAGGGAGAGAAAGAGAATGAGAGTGACACCGTGTATCGGGCAGGCCTGGGATATAATTATAGATCCGGTGTTCATTACGGAGCGGCGAAAATGTTGCGGGTCGGATGTTTTATGAAAATGTTATTCGAAAAAACAGTCGAGAGCAGGTCCGGTTTTTGGCGTGCAACAGACGGGTCGAAAATAAAATTGAAAAAAAAAAAAAAATACAAAATACAAAACGGATTTTCAATCCGGGAACGACGCCGGTAGTCGGCGAGGAAAAACGTCAGTGTATTTCAAATATTAATTCGGGTTTTTTTTTTTTATAGTTTTAGCTTTTGTGTGTTTCCGGGTAATTATCATTGCGGTTTCGTCGGGATCGATGAAAAACGCGTATTTGAGAGTGCGAGAAAATCGTCCACAATGCGTTACGCGGTGTAAGACTTCCGGTAGAAAAGTCGTTCGTTGACGGGGAAAAAAAAAAAAAAAAATACCACTGTATTTTAGGTATTGGGTATTCGAATTTGTGTTTTTTTTTTTACGTTCGCTCAGAACTACCTTACGATAACGCGTATTTCGAGATCGCGAAAAACCGTTTCAACGCTTGATTTACGGTTTTATATTTTATGTCCGCGATGTTTTAAACATTCGAGCGCGCGGCGCTTTTCCCGCGGCTATAAATCGCCAAACCCGTGTCCGTATCCCTCTGCGATTTAATAATAATAATAATAATAATAATATTTTGTTTCCTATACGAATCGATTTTTACCCACCATAATCTTTATAATAGTTTTTTTTTTTTTTTTTTTTGTTGTACGCGGCCCGGCAAGGTCCGTCCGGAGGACGTAAATAATTTCTGTGAAATTTCGACCACGCGGCGGATGCTTTTTGCGCCGGTCATTCGCCACACGACCGCCTTCGGATATAAAATACGAAATTTCGCGGCACACCGACACGGGTTTGGGGGGGGAAAAAAAAAAAGTAAAAAATACCCTACAAACCGCCAGCTCTACGTCGGCGGTTCGTAATCGAAAATGTTATTCAGTACGAATATTGAGACGGGCAATGGCGGAAACTTTTCTAATTACCGTGCGCGCGGTGGAAAATAACGGTACGTCCGCGTAGAGATGCAAATCGGCACAAGGACAATTTAAGTTTTTAATTTCGAAATATTAATATACAACAGCGATAATAATAAAAATAGCCTACCCACATCAGACGGTTTGCGTAATATTAAACGTCCCGAGACGTATTAGAACGCTGCGCTAATTACAACTACACGTAACACTGGGTATTCGGTGCTCAGGAAAATGATTCCGTTTGCTGCCATTCGACAGGAGCATTGCGACTAATCCACGCAAATCCGTTCTAGGTGTTCATTTTTTTTTTTGTATATTTTCTTATGCGTCGGACGGAAATTACGATATCTATCTCGGGTCCGACGCATTCCAAGTCGCTAATAAGCGGTTCACATACGAATTTCATCTCCCTACCGTAACTGTTTTTGACGGCCGACAATTTAAATTTTACTTATCCATCTAGTTGGCAATATCCAAGATGGCGAAAATATGCGTTATCTCTGTCCAGACAAGTTTTACATACCCACGTCTCGACACTGCTCGTCAGCGGGGAATACGTAACAATAATCGTGTTATTAACAATACGTATACATATTTTATACCGTACTGTCGTCTGGTGTAACTGGGTAAAAAAACTACGGGTGACAAAATAATCTATACGTTAAAATCATAACCACGAGTGGCGGTGTAAATGTATTTGCGTTCTACGTATACGGAATAATTATAGACTAATTTATCGACTTAATAACTCAATTAAACAAAACATAAAAAATAAACGGAGAATATATCGTTAGTTTTCTTATTTTTTTTTAATACGTCGACATATTATTATAAAACATAAGGAACGTGAAATATCTATTATCTTTTATGAAATAATTCGAGGGTTAAAATAGTTTTATTCTTTATTTATTTAAGAAAATCGGAAATTTGTACTTTTGTCAATATCTAAGAGAGGGGAGGGGATAATGTATTCGGTCTTGTCCCCCACAAAGACGGCACCGATACGGTGTAATCGTAGAGTGGCAAATTTTCAAATATGTCCAATATATAGCTCATCCGCAACAGATATAATAGAAATAATTTTTATAAATCAATTGTACAGACCGGAAAATCGACGAAAATACCGTGGAGAGTGAGAGAGAGAACGTTGTTTTTTAATTTGTTTACAAGATGTTTTGTATTTTATAGGAGGCGTGCGATGCGAGCGTGAGATCATCCAGTGCCGCCGTAGAGGCGTGTCGACGATGCCGAAACGGTTCCGTCGCGGTTTTCGCATCGAAATGCCTCCGGATAAAAGTTTAAAAGAAAACACTGCGTCAGCATCAGTGGCGGCGGTGGCGGCGGTGGCGGCGGCGGCGGTATATAGCCGACTAAAAATCCCAGTAATTTATCAGGATTTATACCGTGGGTCCCGGGCTCGTCGATCTTAACGACGGCGTCCAGGGGGTGGGCTGGGCGGGCGGGCGGGCGGACGACGGCAAATACGCGGTCAAGCAGACAGCAGCAGGCAACTACGGGTAGTTTTTCTGCGCCCCCGGCAAAAGGTTAAAATCGCAGACAATGACTAATCTGAATACGCGGATAATATCGCCGTGTTTTTGTTCGGCAGGCAGCCTAAGTAGACCATATATCCACCGACACCCTAAAGCACACATTACTTTGACCCGCTCGTTTTTAATGAGAACCGTTAAAAGACGTATTCGTGAGGCGCGCGGTTTTTCCGCCCCCCCTCCACTTCCATCTATCTCTTTCTCTATCTCGATAAAAACCATCGTTCAAATCCGTATTATTGTATTACCGGTGTACCGCGGGGAGGTGTTTGTTTTTTTTTTTTTCATTACGATCCTACACATCCATACGGATGATATTATATGCTCTCTTATTAATAATTATCGTCATATAATATAATTATAATTTTATCTCTTTTACTGTACGTTATAGTTTTATTACGATATTTAACCGCTCGTATCCGCGACGTTTGTACGGTACGCCTTTCAGAAGGAATTCGATTTGGAATATAACAACGCCGATATCACTAGCGATTACCGGGTAAAATTATTTACTTAATATTACCAGCTGAATTGCCGGAGTCGTTGCCGGGTTAAAGTAAACAATTGTAAAATCGAGCGAAAAAAAGATAGGCTAATTGCTATATTTTTTTTTTTTTTTTTTTTATGATATTGATCCGGGGATAAAGTGTATCATCTCGCGTCTCATTCCGGGACATTTTCTACCCCGCGTGCCGAATTTCGGCCGGATCGGTTTAGTCGTTAAGCCGTGATTGAGTAACAAACAAACAAACTTTCGCATTTATATTATTATGTAGGATTTACATTACCTGTCCCGCACGGCCTTTCCCGTGTCATTATTTGGTTACTACGGTAACCGCGCTCACGGTTTTCATTATTTACTTTTCATTATTATTTTTATTATATTTGGCTGCCGTGGTAAATCAACAAAGCATTTCGGACGGACGGACAGAGAGTGTGTGTGTGATAGAGAGAGAGGCAAACGGATTTAGACTTTATGGGTTTTTTGATGATCTCTGCGGGTTACTCGTACAGTCGATGCAACGCGCCAAAACGAAATGATTTTTTTTCCGGGGTGAACTCGAGTAATTCCTTGTATCCCCGTCCAATTTTATTATGTAGATTCAAAAATGCGTATATTCGCATTATTTCCCGTCACCTCCACACGAACCCATTGACATGTTAACTAAACGGACTGCGCCTCCGGATAATTACAACAGTCAGTCGAAATGCGATAAACAAAAAAAATGTACTGTTGGAGAAAAATAAAATATATATTTCTTGTTTCCCCACCCTCCCTCACGAAATGTATTGATAAATCACAAATAATACAATAGATAACGTATATTGCGTCGTATTATTTGTGTATTTAATTGTGACAAACCGTGTCATAAACATAGGGTCCTATGATGATAATATATTTTCGATGAAACAAGACATATTTCTATGTTTCTTTCATACGAACTAGTGTTTTATTTTATTACTTATCAGACGTCGCCCGAATAAATGTCGGCCGAGGGCGCCGAGTCCGTTCAGTCAATACGTCTGTGCGATTGGTTGAACCGGATCGGAACGCACATTACGCGTTAATAATATCCAATGGCGGCGTCGCGCACCACTTCCCGTATTCCGATTGGCCGTCGTAAATATTATCGGTAAAGTACCGTCGCGCATTACCCGTAACCGGCGTGTCCGACGAGAAATCGCCAGCGATTTGCCGGGCCCGATTTTCGCGTCGTTTTTTTTTTTTTTTTAAAAACAGCAGATGGGGCGGTGGGCGGGCGGGTATGCCTGTCGTTATAGTGACCGCCGCGGTGACACGCGAGCAACCGCAAAGGGCACGCCCGTTTCGAAAATCGCGCGACGCGACAGACGCGAATCGCGGTGACGACACCCGTCTATTGTGATTTCGCTCTCTGATTTCGACCATTGAAATTTATGCCCGGCCGACCCTACGTAAACAGGGCATAACACGTCCGTGTTATACACGTATAATAATATTATTATTATTACGGCCGCCGTCTCGTGTTAAATTAGTTATTATTAGTCGGCGACTGATAATGTAATATATACGGTATTAGTATACCGACGGCAATATATTATATACGTGCGATATTATTAACAATATTATTGTTAATATTATTGTTAATAATATTGTTATTGTTATGGGCGTGCGATCGCGTCCGACCAACACGAATTACCATTTGCGCGGGCATAGATTTCGTTTTGTGGCGCGGATGGCGGACGAGAATCGCAATTATATGTTTGCAATTAGTAGGCTGACGTGGAAAAAAATTAAAAAAAATAAAAATATCCAGTAAATTGCGCAACACGTACAAACGAAACGTATTTGTTTTCGCGCTTTGCGATACTTACATTTGAAATTGCGAATTGTTTTTTTATTAATATTTATTTACCGACCCCCCCCCCCTCCCGCCCTCACTCGTCATTTACGTTTTTCGTCCGCGCCTTTACGCAATTTCCTAATTTATCATCTGTCGGCCGGAAATCACGACACGGCGTAGTGTCTAGACAATACCGGTGCACGGCGGTCGATACAGAGTGCTAAAGAACATTCCCGACAAGTTTTTTCGTTTAACGAAAATCAAAGAATTTAAACGTTTATTGTATTTAATGTGAGCGATTAAATATAATTACAACGGGAAAAATACGAGTGTTTTTAATTATAATATTTATTAAAATAATAATTTCTGTTGTTTGCAGTGTCTAATAGTCATCCATATAAATCTATCTATCTATCTGTCTAGATGAAAATGTTGATACATCTATCCGATGTAGTTTGTCCAAGATAAAAACAAATTTATCCCTTTAGCGATTATCCAGATTAAATAAATATAAAAAAAAAACTTACAACGTGAATATTTTATTACCCATAGTAGAAAACATTAAACACTGTACTCATATGTTTTACATTTAATTCGAAATTACTAGCGGTATAGTGATTTAAATAATTATTTTAAACTGTTTACATTTGTATTTTCCTACTATAGTGTATATATATATATATATATATCTTTTTTATCTAGTTAATTTACACATATCTATAATCTCATCCGGGATAATTTTAATATGCGTTATCTTTATCTGTATCTAGATGATTTTGATGATACGTTTTACTCGTCTGCGTCTCAACACCGATTGTTTGTGTACAAATCGATTGTTTTTGAATCAGAAAATATTTAAATATTGAAAATATTATATTGTTTCTTATAGACAATGGAATTACGCACCTCGGGAATCGGTCCGTGTAGTTTATTTGTCATTTATATCTCGATAAGATAAAATATAGAAAATATATCTATCCGGATGAGATACGTCACAATTAAATGTTTATTAGTGTTACAGCTAAAAAGTATAAATTTCTGGACCGATTATACAGGCCATTGCTCGTCGAATCGCTGCAATTATGTACGCAATAACTAATATATATTTATATATATATATATATATATATCTAAAAAAAGAAAAAGAAATATATATATACATATTTACCGCCACGTGTAAAATGGAAAAAAAAAAAAAATATCCCAACCGTTTCCATTTTATACGGGTTATATACGTGAGTAATGTCCAGCAATAGGGAAAGAGCCGCTGCTTTTGGCCGAGGCGTATACGCGATGAATTAAACATGAATTTCGATTTATTATTGTCTTAATATATTTAAGACGGAGAGAGAGAGAGAGAGAGAGAGGAAGAAAAAAAAAGAAAAAAAAAAAAAAAAAGGTGCATTATTATTATCGCCTAAGTACTAATATATTTTCGTTGCGGCGATCCCGAAAAACGGGTCCAATAATACCGCGTGTGTCTAATACCTATAATACACCTATACACAGGACCGTTTTTCTTTTTTCTTTTTTTTTTTTTGTCGTAAAACGGTACCTATGTCGATTATTTTCGTTATCTATAACCCCGGGCTGGGCGCTATCGTCTCCGTTGAGATTTATTCTCATTTCGGAACCTTATCCAGGACCGGCGTATATAATGTAATGATATATCGGCGGAGGTGCCCCTCCCCCAACAGTCGACCGATAAAAATTGCTTTGCAAAATACGACGATATGTGACCCGCACACGCCGTTTTCGTAATAATAATAATAATAATAGTATTATATAAATAGTATAATAATAGTATTATTATTATTATTATTATTATTATGCTCGTAAATCGTCCGCGGGACTATGGCGATCGCCAGGGCGACGGTCTGGGAATAGCCCCGAGGAATATTACCAATGTAATAATATTCCCTTGCCCGCGGGGAATATTTCGGAAATATTACTCCGTAGATAAAAAAAAAAGTTAATATTTTAATTGATATTTTTTTTTTATTTTTTTTTGTTGGATTATTTAGTATTTATTCTAGTTGTTCATATACAATCACGTACATTCAAAGTATTTACGTTGAGAAGTGAAATCTTTAACCGAAATACATCCATTAATAATTTGAAATTAAATATCTCTACAGTTCTAAATAATTTTCCGTACAAATTAATTATTTTCAATCTAATTTTTACACCGGCGACCGACTCGGGTTAGATACGTATATTTTTTATGTAATATATTTTTGGACCCATCGATAATTCCGGTCTTATTCTTGTAAAATATGTTTGGGAATTCGAAATAGTCGTTTCAATAATTTATAACCGTGGTGATTAAGTTAAATTAATTATTGAAAGATGATTATTTTTTTTTTTTTTGTTGAAAAGTTCAAATTTTGATGAAAACCGCGATATTAATCGCAGCGTTTTGCGCACATGCTCGTTTCCGATTTATGCGGATAAATAACGTTTCGATTCGTAAAATTTGCTCGACAATATTTAAGACGAAAAAACACGGGAAAAATCGTAATTTATATCGTATTCACCGATTAATTTCATTTTGAATTATAATTTATGTAATTATTTTCGAACAGAATTTCGCGTTACCGATGATTTACCGTCGGGTACCGATATAAATCGAGTTCCCCTCAATATCGCCAATACCTTCTCGACTTCCCGGCTACGCCGTCGGCGGCCCACCCTCGAGATTGCATCCCTTTACCTTTGTTATTATTATTATTATTATTTAATGTCGTAACATAAAAAAAAAAAAAAAATCGAACAACATAATAACGTCCGTCGCGTACACGCGGCATAAAGAATACGATTATATACGTAGTTATAATAATAATAATAATTTATATTGTTGAACTCACCCGAGATTTCTGCCGGAAAGATCCGCCCGAGGAGTATCCGTCGTTGGACGGTCCGTTCGATCCCGAGCTGGGAAACTGGAAAATTTCAATTTGTATATTAGGTACACGTATTGCAAACGTACGATCGAACACGAACGGATAAAAAAAATAAGTGCCGGAATAACGGGGGACTGATGTGAGGACCGCGGTTTTGGAAAAGATTTACCCTAGGGACACCGCTTCCACTACTAAACACGTGGTTTTTCTGTAACGCTCCTCTATAGTTTTAACGTTGAACGTCGAAGCCATTTTTAACCGAACCGAACAGAGGAGGTGCCGTTACTGCACTGTAAACAATATGGACAAATTATTTTAGAACCCCCTCGCCCCCCCCCTCGCTAATGTGTTTACCTAATTTTCTCCGATTTTCTAAATGGTAAAAATTATTTTTACCTTTTTACGACCGTCTTAACGATAAGAATTTTCCATTAATCCACTGCCCGGTGCCCGTTTAAAGGGATTTAATGACAGGGTTTGCGTTATTCATGAAAGCCCGACAAAAATGTTGGTATTTTTACCGGTTTTAAAGATTGTCGAGGGATGAAAATATGATTGAATTCTCAAACAATTTCACTCATCGTCCGTTTGACGAGCGCTTTTTCAATTTTATCAGATATTTGTTTTATAGATTTGTCGATTTTCAATAGTGAAAATGAAATTAAAAAAAATGGTTCTATCGAAAATACGCTTCGACCTAAACTTGTTTATAAACTCGTACGTTTTTACTTTATTATTATTATTATTATTATTTTTTTTTTTAAATCGAACCGGTTTTAGGTACCTAAATTCGTGCCGGACGTCATTAGGTATTTTTCACGAAAATCGAGGCCGTTGAAACGGAACATTTGATTTTTAAACGAACGTTTTGCGAAAAAGGGCCGACGAATAAAACCGGGAGGATGCTAAAAACGCGTACGATTTTTATTGGAGCCGTTAAAACGGTTCGTATGTGATTTCATAACGTAGGTATATTGATTTCCATTTGTCCGCCGAAGCAACAAACGGAAACGGATGAATTTGCGAATTTCTTCCGTTAAGTTATTTTTTATTATTTTTTTTCATTAATTAATAATATACACAATCTGTACACAATGAAGCACAATAAGAGTATGAGCTATAATACAATAGGAGATTGAAAAATTTGAATGAAGAATCCACCCACTGATGGCCACTTTCACCTTTTAATTATTTTATTTTAACCTATTTTGCATTAAGGGTTCAGCAGGTCTCTACACCATTGTCGCTTAAGGCGCCGAGCAGGGTTACCAGGGATGGTTTAAAGCAGTTAGATTTTTTATCAGTGCGTTTGAATGAGTATTTAGGCGTAGGTGAAACCGTTTATAACAATTGTTTGCCTCTTCTTGAATTGTATTTATGTGTAGGTCTTTATGCATGGTGTGATTTGATACATACGGCGGAGAGTTGGTAATATTTCTTAATTTCATATTTCGGAACCTTTGAATTTTATTTAGATTAGAAATGTTTGCTTTGCCGTTAAGAATTATTAAATTACTTTTCTGGTACTTTTCTAACACTAACCTTATCACACGTGGTTCGGGGCCTCCCTGCCCCCACGTTCGAAAACCGACTGAAACGATTCGATGCGGTGGGGGGGGTGGGTTAGGTCATTGATGATGCGGCCCCGGATAATGTGCTCGGCGAACAAATATCGGATATTCGCGAACGCGCAAGTGACGGAAAAATATATTCGCAAAACGCCCACGGCGCATTCGTACGTGTGTATATATATATATATATATATATATATATATATATATAAAAGAAAATATTATACGCTCGTACCGCGTGTATAACGTATTGAGCAAACACACTTATATACAGGGTGTCGGGCCCGGGGATTTATCTATTTTAAAGTGTCGGCGCGGCGGGGGTAATGGTGTTTGCGTTTATATTGCGCGCTCGCCGCACCGAAATCGTAAATCTCCGCGGAACATCCGGCGCGGTCGCCGGGTAACGGCCGCGGCACACACACACACGCGCGCGGGTAGGTGTGCGATATTATATATATACGGACGCGCGATATGTCGAGGGAACACACCGTCTTGGTCGTCGTCGTCGTCGTCGTCGTCGTCGTAATAATAATAATAATAATATATACGAGAGATATCGATGGTGCGGGATGAAGAACGAATGGAAGGAAGGAAAAAGAAAGCACAAAAAAAAAAAAAAAAAAATCATCGATTTCTCTACCCCTACCGGTAGGTACTACTCCGCGGAATAAGCTTACCTTCTGCGACCCTACCTCTCGGGTAGAGATGCCCATTTTGTCATGATGTCTGATTTGTACCGGGTAGATGATCTGATAATAATTGGCTCCGATGTTCCGCACCAGCTCTTGGTTCTGTCGATAATCCCGCAACAGCCTTTCCACTTCCCCTGCGCAAACACACGTAATATATACACCGTACGAAAATATGAAAAAAAAAAAAAAAATAAATGAAAATAACAAAAACAGCTGGTGAGAAAAAAAAAAAAAAAGCGAGAGAGGGGTGTTTAGTATTGATTGCGACCGCACCGCCGCGACCGCCGGCGGCCGGTGTCGCGCCGGCAGGATAAAATCGCGGAACGAACGGCTCCCGGCCGTGACGGTGGCACCTGACAAATATAATAATGCCCGAGTATTGTAATTTTTTTTTATTTTTTTTTTTTATATTATTCCGTGCGAACCCGCAGCTCCGATTCCGTATAATAAACACCGGCCCGGTTCGGTCGTGTTAGGCGTTCGGCGGACGCGAAACGGCGAAAACCCTAAGGAAATTCCCGGATATAAACGTCGGGCGTATTGAATATTTGATAAACGCGTGAAATGAACACGTTATCCGTTCGGTGTACCTACGATTTTTTTTTTTTTTTTTTTTTTTTATCGTGTCCCGTAGACACGCGTCGAAATAGTCGATATTAAAATTACTAGGTTTTAGTTTTTTTTTTGTTTTTTTTTTTACCCGGATCCACGCGCCTTTGTGGGCTCCTCCTAGAAAAGCTTCGATAAAGCGTCAACGATAATCAAGCGCATAGCGTTTTACATTATTTTCGTCTGCGACGTCCGCTGAAAATTTAACGGAAGACTTGCGGCGGGTAGGAAATGAGTTATTTTGCATTTTTTTCCGGGACTGTCGGAGCGCGTCTGAATACATCGTTTTGACCGTTGAATTTGGAAGAAAAATAAAACGAAAATCATTATACGGCACGGGGCAATGCCGTCAAACGAACGATTGATTCGAATTGGTCGCCGGATACGCGGGCAGTTTTTATTTTTCTAATATAATACGGCGAAAGTCCATAGACGGGGACGTTTGCCATAATTTTACAAGGCAAAAAAAAACAATTCGCATCAAATTACGATTGATCTGACGGTCAAACCTATGATTTATTTTCGATACACCCCATATGTGTACGAGTAGGTATTGTATTCGATTAAACCGAATGGGGCTGATTTCTCTGTTGGTGCGTTTCGATTGGTCTCGGCTCACTCGGCCGTCCGATTTCCGCATACGACGGTAAAACGTCGACGCGATACCGGGACGCGTTAACTCGTTACGGCGTGAGATTTTCGATTTTGATTATTATTTTCCAGTTATTTTACATATCATAATTTCGCGATTTCGATCCGCCGAGAAGTTTTACTACAATCGTTTCCGGATAATCGCACCGTCAAACCAACGGGGCGATTTAAACGGATAATAATATTTTAAAACGCAACGATATCCGTGGTCAAAGGAGACCGTCTGTCTGGCACCTACAGCCCGTTATCCGGACAAATAAAACACGGCGGCGGTGCAAACACAATCGTAATAAATAATTATTATAATAATAATTGTACCGGCCGCCGTTATCGCGATAATGATAACGATAATAATAAGAATAACGACGCAGTTTCCGCGATTGGAAATTCGATTTTTTTTCACCGGGTCTCGAGCCGCAGAGTAACGGGGCGAGTATACCCAAGGAGAGCGAGAGAGAGTGAGGATCTCGCAGAGGTATAATGTATAGGTATAGCAGCGAGTAATATGTTGTAGTGTGTCTTTTGTGTGTCCCGAGAATGATAATATATTTTTATTTTTTTTTTTTCGAGAGAGAGAGAGAGAGAGAGGAAATATATTTTTTTTTCTTCTTTAATAAAACACGAAAAAAAAAAAATAATAATAATAATAAAAATGATAGAGAAATGCAAAGAACATCCATCGATTGATGCTGCAGAGTTTATATATATATGTATATATTGTATATAACCTTCTAGAGTAATATTTTTTGAGCACAATAACTCTGCAGCACAACCCTCCCGTTTTCCCGCTTTCCCCGCGCCGGGCGAGGCTCGTACCGTGTATTCCGCGACGCGATCAAACCGTGCGCGAGACGATGGCAAAGCCGACCCGCAAACGGCGCGGGGGCACACAACAACGAAAAAAAAATCTGAATGCCACTACGCCGCCGCCATGTCTCTCCTATAATAATAACGCCCGTTCTTAAGCTTATTTATAATCCTCGGTAAAAAAAAAAAAAAAAACTTACCCGCATCGCGTACCTCTACTGTATTTTTATGACATTTTTCCCCTGTTTTTCTTTTTTTTTTATATTTAAGAGCATTTCTATACGATATAAGGCGTACGGAATCGGATAACATTTTACTCATTCCATCACAATTCACGCAACCGCCGCCGTACTAGTCTATATATATATATATATATATATATATATATATATATATCTCATATTATGATATATTATTATTATTATGGATGTTCGACGCGTTATATATATTATACGCGAATATTGTAAACGTATTATATTATTATATTATAACGGCGAAAAAAAAAAAAAAAAAAATACGTAACGCGCAACACTCGACGATTTTCAATCACAATTGTCCATCTCTATACACTCGAATTCGCCATTGAGAAAAACGATGTTTAAAATACATTCCGTGTTTCGACGATTTCGTTTTCGTTTTCGTTCTTCATTTTTTATACCTTTGTACGCTACAATATTATTGTATATAATAATAATAATAATAATAATAAAAAACACTTATCGGGAACAACTCGCACAAGGGACGTAATTCTATTACGATAATATCGCAGGGTTTCCTGCAAATATTCGCAAACGTCCCTTTCGGTATAACATTCGACTGTGCGTTCAATATAGAAAAGTTCAATTTTTTTTTTTTTTTTTCAATTTTAATTTTAATTTTTTTTTTTTCATATTTTGCTTCGTCCGTATTGTTTACCTATCGATCGGTGTACGTTTCGATATTTTTTTTTTTTTTTTTTTGGTTACTCACGGCGGGTATACTCGCGTCTCGTAAAAAACACGTTACCGGAAATGTTAAACAATCAATGGCCTACGTGACTTTTCAGGCGGTTTAAATGAACTCGTCTAAACTTAAGGTTCGGTCACAAATGCAGGAGGTGCTCTTCGACGGATGTATTTTAGGAATTGGGCGTTGATAATAAACGAACGTTTGAATCGCAAAAAAAAGTAGAACGAACAACCGGGGCCGTGTATTTGGCGGACCCGGGCATACATTTATGTCGTCCCCTCCCCTTCTTATTATCAATATTGCACCTATTTTTTTTTTTTTTTTTTTATTAAAAATCTTTAATATTTTCTGCGCATTTAATATTCGCAATATTGAAATAATAATAAAAATATTAAAATCTAACAGTCCTCATCACCGGCCATGAACTGATAACCGTCCAGGATCGCGGATCCGTCTAGAAACCGTCTCGCGATGACAGCGTTCGGCCTACACGGCCATTTAGGCCACACGATGACGAAGAAACGAGAAATAATTCAACAAATGAAAACCATATAATAGTTGAAAAACTTTTTTTTGTAAATAGATTAGACATTAGCATAATTATTAACCATATACATTTTTAACGTAATTTATTTCTAGTTTGAGTAGTACTGGCAAAGTCTTCAATTATATCGCTACAATACATTTCGACAGTGAGTTGCGATTCGCCAATCTTTTACCGCCCCGGGGCATGTGTCCCCCTAAATACGGCCCCGTCAACAACAGTTAAATAATGGGAGATAACAGTTTTTGGTATCTGTGCGATTTTTCCCTTGTGCAAGGTCTAATTTTTAGCTCTCCTACGAATCCTGGTATCGTGTGTGTTCAGTCAATCCGGCTAGTGACCGATATTAATCGTTATTAGTATTGACGGTTTCGTACAAATGTGCAGCGCAATAATATAACTCGCAAATCGACTCGAAATCCGTTTGGTTCCGGAGGCGATTCGCGATTACACACCCCGGTCCCGGTGTACTCTGTCGCACCGCAGATACGATAAATATTTATCGTGTTATATCAGAAAAAAAAAAAAAAAAACCAAAATAAATTTAATCATCGGTTTCTTTATACAATCTTGCGGTTTTCGTATTAGCCACACCCGGAGATACTTATTTTTTTACGTTAGATTTTTTTTTTTTTTTTTTTTTTTTTTTATATCGTTTTTACGACGGGCGAAAACGGAAACAATATTTTTACCTGTATTTTACGATATTCGTTCAGAATCTTGCGTCAAATCTAATAATATCGTTACGACGGTACAACAATAATAAATATAACGCACACGTATCGAGTTATATATAAGTACACTATTATTGTTATACCGGGAGATTTTAGTTTATTATTATTATTTTTTTTTTTTTATCGCGATGTGGCAATTGTTATGAAATTGTCGAGTAAAATCTGTATTGGTTTTTTCGACTATATTCCAATTTTTTCCCCTACTCCCCTAGTCAACACGCAAATAATATTATTCTGAACATTCTTATATGTGCTACCTCAGTGGCAAGACGAGTTAGGTTACCAGACGCGTTATTCGATTAGCTGTTCTTAGAGTTCATGAAATTCCGTATTAAATATAAATTATACGTAATAATTATGAAAATTAACAATAACTTTTCATTTTAACGTTTATTGTCTTACGAATTATTTCGTTTTCAATTATGTTTATTATTATTATTTTTTTTTTTATTTATTGATCAATCCTTTTGTTTTACCGAATTCTTTGTTTATTATTATTATTTTTTTTTTTTAACGATAATTTAACATTACTCTTTTTCCGTTGTCTATTCGAATCGTTTTTTTTTTTTTTTTTTACAAATATAACGTTATAAAAACATTTTCGAGCCCCGGAGTATATAACTAGTACCCAACTAGAGTTATTTAATTATACGAATAAAAAAAAAAAAAAAAACAATTTGTAAAACGTAATTTAATTTGTAGAATTAAAAAAATTAAAAAAAAGTGTCAAAACTTTCAACTTTCGAACATTTACATAGGTATTAAAAATCCGTGACGGCGGTGCACGTCCGGTAAATTGTTGTCGGGCGCGCTGAAATATTATTTGGTCGGCTAACCGTAAAACGGGACGCGGGCGAACTCGGACTCTTGTTTAATACAAATTTTGGGTATTTTTTAACACGGAATTTATTACTTACGATATTGAACCGTTTCGAATTCCGTCTGGCGATTCGGTGCCCCGTAGCCGCGATAGGTGTTTATTAGTAGATACGCCGTGGTTTTATTATTTGTATTTATTGTAATACGGTCCGCGGGCTGCTTTGTTGTACCGTTGTTATAATAAAAACGAAATGAAATTGGAACGACGCCAAACGGTTCGTAAAAAAAAAAATAAAAATACAAATAAAATGAAATGAAAAGTAAAGAAAAAAAAAAAAGATTTGACACTATTATATTATTATATAAACAAAGGATCGCGTTTTGTATACGGAATGTATTTAATATACACATACCTATTTACTTTATGGACCCGTAACGAGAAAGAAGAGAATTAAAAGATCAAAAAAAGTATATATATATATATTATTATCGAATAATATTAAAACGTCGTAAATTGAATATTAAAAATAAAAAAGATCAAACGGTCTTTTTTTTTTTTTTTATCGTTATTATTATTCGATAGAGTCGGTTTACGAGAGTACAGATGATTGTATTCGGATGTTTATTTAAATATGATATTTTCAAATCGTATAATAATTATTATTTTTTTTATTTTTTTTTTTTAGTCTCTTCTCTTTAGTATCCGGGCCGCAAACGTTTTCTGGGTCGTTCCGAAACCCAGAGTCTCCGTTTATAAGACCCGCCGCGGTTAGGATATCTTATAACACGGTTCAGCGGATAAGTTTCGTCGATTATCATCGGACCTCGCGCGCATTGGGCCCGTCCACCGCGGTCGAGTACCGCTCGTCGCGAGCCCTTCGGTCCGCCTCGGGTTTCCGTAATAAAATATCCACCGGATAGACCGGTCTCTCTGGCCAATAAACCCGCCGGGCGGTAGCGTTTCCGGCGGCCCCGTCGTCTCGGCATAAATATGATCTCCGATCGGTACCGTTACACCGATAATACCGAACGGGTTTGTGCGTACCGTAAACGTAATAAAAATTAACGGTGCCCCCCCCCCTTATTGGATGTTGAACGTTGAATTTATTTGTCGTACCGTGACAACTCCGTCGAAAAATAACTCCCGCACAACAGGAGGAAACGTAGAGAAATCGTTGGCAATGCAATTTATCGTGTAAAGTCGCACGAAAACAAAAAAAAATAATTACACACATATGTCGCCGTCGGGCCGTGCAAAATATCTTTCTTTTTTTTTATCGTAGAAATTAATTAATTACGAAAATTAAATATTATTGTTTTTTCCGGTCGAATTTCGACCGCCGGGGCGATGATACTAATGGGTGGATGGGGGGGGGGAAATGGGAAATAAAGTAGGTACCAGACGGATACTCGGCGCATCTTATAGGGGACACGGTGTGGAAACGTCGTAGGATTTTCACAAACTGATAACTCGGACGTAATAGTCATCGTAGAACCTATACGCGGCGTCAAATCGTCGATTTTGTTATTTAGCCCCGTAGTCAGACAAAGACGAAAATATGTAAAGTTATCGCAATTACACCGAAATCATCGTGTTGCCCAGTGATTCCCAAATTCTTTTATTCTACGCCCACTTTGTAGATTTTCAAAAAACTCATGCCCTCCCCTCCGCCATAAATTGGAAAAATGTACGATCTTTTTATTATTTTTTGGTATACTTTTCAAATAAACTATACGATATGCGTTATTGACCGCGTTCACGAGCGTTTAGCCGTTTAGCGATTCGACCGGTCGGTCGTTGATTTCGCTTTTTCCCTGTAAAATAAAAACGAATTTTACTCCGAGATAACTGCTCTCGCACCCCTCCCGTTCGTGAAACGCCAGTAGACTTTGGATTTTCCAATCGCCCTGTATAATATTTACCCTGCGTTTTACTACCGTCGGCAAGTGTTACACTTGGTCCCCGAAACCCAGATTGAATTCCACTTCAATATCGATTATTATCCTACTCGAATTCCCAAATATATTTCTAGGACGATTTATTTTCAACAAAACGTATCAAATAATAAACGATTTCCTCGCACAATCGTATCAACAACTCAAATGGTCTATTAGTCCCAGGGGGGGGGGGCGGGGCGGTAACGAAAGCGTTGATTAATTTTCGCTATAGTGAGCTTATATTATGCGGTTTAACAGAAAAAAACAACGTTTACGGTTTTATTACTACTGTTTTATTCCTCTGTTTATTGATATTATATACACATATATATTCACGCCGAGCAGTAAATACTTTTGGATTTATATCCGTCGGTTTTTTTTTTTTTTTTTAAGCAAGCGCTCGAAAACGCCGTGAATTATTTTGTAAAACTAAATCCCCTTATAACCGTAGATAATTTATGAAAATAGTTTACGTAAGCGTTTTATAAAATAATTTAGCGGTGCCGAAAATTCGCGGACAGATGATGTACGGCCTATATTATATATATATATAATACTTCCGTGTGTATTGTGTTATTTTTATGTGTGCGAAGCGGCCCCTGAAACTTTGGTCTTTTTTCATTCTTAAAAATAAAAATAAAATAAAAAAAAAAAAACCTACACAATATGAATAATAGTGTACGTAGGCGAGTGTATATAATTTCGAAACGTATACAACTATAATGGTGCGTACAATATGTAATAAAAACCCGGCCTTGTACGCGCGACGACAAGTTCTTTTTTTTTGTATTTAAGTTTTGTAATTCGTATTAAATAAAAAAAATAATTATAATGTTACGGTCGACTAAGCAAACGAAAAAAATAATAATAATAATAATAAAAACTAAAACTTTCAAATACGGAAAAGAAAAAAAAAAGAAAAAAAAATAACAATTCAGAGAGGTAAACCTGCCCGGACTATATACCGCATAAGTATATTCATTAAGTGTTTTAAACACTTTTATTGTACAATTAATATAATACGCCTACGCATATTGATATTAAACGGATAGCGTTTAGGTTAGGCGTACATTGAAAATAATTTTCTATCCGGAGCGATGAACAAACCGCGTTTGTCATCCTTCAATTTGTAAAATCGAATTAAAAAAAATATGCGTTCCAAACAGACGTGTATACTTTCTATACATTCCGTTACGAACGAATTCAAAATATTGTCCGTGCCGATAAAAATGACGTTTTTAATCACCAAATTATAAACTAATAAACAGATTGGAGAAATTACCACGGATTTTCCCCGCAAGCGAATAGTGTTTAGGATAAATATTCGAATTGATTAAGCTCGATCAGTGCCGGATTTGGGAATATCGAGACCGGGATCACTTTAACGCAACTATGGGAGTGTTTGGGGAAGGTATTTCAGCACATCCGCGGCTCTAACTCAGCATCGCCAGTCTCAATTTAAGCACCCTCAGTCCCAAGAATCCAAACGAATTTGGAAAATATCCGTTCCTTTATTTCGTTTTGGTTATTTTTTACTCTGACTTTTTTTTTTTTTTCAAATAAATTAATGTTTACGGTGTTACCATTGGTCACGCGTCAATGCAGCCCGCGTACGGTTTAAGATAGTAACCGGTACTAAAAGTAAATCTGTACGAAAACGGTTGTATATTTCACATATTATTATGTTACTGTTTTTATACCGAAATATTGGTGGTGAGTGGTTTTTTTTTTTTTTTTTTTTTTTTTTTTTTTTTATCGTACATTGAATAATTGTATTTATTACCCGTAGAAGAGTATTTAGGAGGAAAGAGACAGCGTAGCCCCTGCGGGTTATTGAAAAATTACATAAATTCAGCACCCCCAATATTTGGGCTCCAGTTGCGCTTGTGCGAGGCATGTATCCCGCGGTGGACGCCATTTCTCAATCATATATTCGCGAAATATGTGGAAATTGCCCATGACACATAGGGTTGCCAGATTTTTAAATTCACCAAACCGAGACGCGTATTGAATGCCTTTGATAAAATAATATTTTCTACTTTAAAACCTACGCCCGGCAAGCCTTATGGTACAAATATATATATTTTATCGTAATTTTTAATCATTTTCTTATTCCTCGTCATCGTCGGGTTATAAATTCCTCGATAAAAAAACAAGAATAACGTTCAAAGACCGTTTAAATTAAATTTAGCGATAAAACTAAACAAATTCTATAAGATCGGTATTCTTAATTTTTTTTTTTTTTTTTAACTGAATCGCTGAAAAATAAATTAAAGCTCTTTACAATTACGTAAAAAATCAGCCCAGAAAAGCGAAATAATGAAAAATAAAAAAAAGTAATAATTCCGATATACATTTATCACAGAGCAAACATTATGGAAGGGACGCACTCTCTTGACATTTGAAATTTCTGCGGGTCAATGCACCCCACAGGTAGTAATCGCACGGACATTTGTGTGTTATTTATTTTTATTTTTTTTTTTTTGTTTCCAGTTTTTAGGTTAACAAATGACTACGATAAATCACACTGGAAACAGTGTGGCATTATTAATTATACGTACGCGAAGAAATTTCAAAACGCCACCGGATCACGCGAACTTATTACTCGGAGCGACCATACAAATAATGCGGTTCTTACGCCGGCAGTGTTACTTTCCGATTATTCAGATTCGGGGTGGTTTTTTTTTTTTTTTTTTTGTTAATCGCCAATCTCGCCGCGGCCGATAAAAATACATTTTACACAATACGATAACTATCGTTTTCTATTTTTATTTTATAAACGTATATAATACACAAATGATACGAGGCCCGGAATTAAATTTCAATCAGGACGCGGGCACTTGTTGCTGGCGCGCGAAAAATCATCGGGCGGCGACGCGGCCGTCGTGATTTACGATTTTCTACTCCGACGCGGACAGACAGACGAACATTATTGTGTCATATTTTATTTCGCACCCGGTACGTTATTTTTTTCGCACATACGTACGTATAATATCGTCAATAACGCACGTGCGATTCACACTACGCTACACTACACCGTACGAACACAAGTAATAAGCACGCCGTATATTATATTATTATTATTATTATTATTATTATGCCGACTGTTTTACGAATTATTATTATTCGACACCGTCATCGACACGCGTCGTCGTCGTCGTCTGATCACTTCACCAGCTGTAGAAAATAAAACGACATCTAAATATGATTTTTCTCTTCTTTTCCTTGTCGAGGCCGTCGTACAACCCTATCTTAGAGTTTTCGCCGCCAATACGAAATCATGCCCGTCTCGGATTATCTCCGTCCGTCCGTCCGTCCACTCCACGTCCACACTTCTCACGTCCTCTTCGAATACGCCAATCCGCCTTTTCCTTGGTCTACCATGAGGTTTCTTCCACGTGGGTTTTCGTTTCGCAGTACCCGTAGATCACGCCGTGCAGCTCTCTCTCTCTCTCTCGTAACTTAATGGCCGGCTGTTTTTCGTCTATATCATATATCAGGCCAAATGTTCTTCTCCGTTTTGTTTCCGAACGCATCCGGCGTTTTCTTTCAGTCGTTTAAATATATTATTATTATTATTATTTTACAATAATGTCATGTTTATTCCTCTGCGGAAAACCGACCAGAAGAACCGAGATTGATGCCGGGAAAGAAAATAATATAGTTTAGTTCCCCCCCTCACGAAATTTCAGGCGAATATTTAAGCACGTTTGTTATAGTGTAACGAAACATAAGTGGTTTCTGTCAATGCCGAAGAAGATGAATACGTTTTTCGGTTCTAGTAATATTTATTACTCGTGTTGTTAACTCATGCCTTTACTATTATTTGTTCGTGGTTTTCCTGATTTTAGAAAATTATAACTATCGATCGCTTATGGCTTTATTCGGGTATTTTTATTATTACAACGCTCGTCGTATTATAAATAGGAAAGTATATACGACCCCCCAAATATTTTTTTTTTTTTTATGCACACGCCCGAAAATAGATTAATCGATCGCGTCGAAAATATTTTTCGACGCGATATATTATGGAATTGCATGTAGTTATTCGCGGGCGAAGCATTCGGAATTATCCGATCCGCAAATTGAATCTGCCAAGTGCGTAGAATTATAATAATTTCGAAGGAAAAAATAAACTCATAAGGGTTTTAAACGACGCCCTATAATGTGGCCAACTTAATGGATATATATATATATATATATCGTAAATTAATAAATAAATATTATATAATATATATATATATATATATTTTTTTTAATACACGATACATTTTTACCGTCGAAATTAAAATAAGGAAATTACTATTTTATTTATCGCATGAATGACTACCTGTAATTTAACTGAAATATTGTATTTCGTCATACGCGCGCGTAATATAAAACAAACGAGAAACTTTCATCAGAAAATATTATATTACATATTATTATAGAACTTATTTTTCAGTGTTGAATATAAAAAAAATAAATAAATAAAAAAAAAAAAAAAAAAATGTTAGAGTGGAGTGCTTTTATAGAACTCACTCGTTTACTTTTCATTTTTATATCGAGTACATTAATCATATGTGAGTGTAACGTATAGTAGGTACATATATGCCGCCAGTCATTAATCATAACGTTTCACTTTTTTTTTTTTTCTTTTTTTTTTTTTTTTTTTTTTTTTTTTTTAAATTAGGTACCAACAACTCAAATTATTGAAAACGCAATTTTAACTGACTGCGTGTAATAGATCATGCAATATTATATTATTATAACTGCGCGCATATCGTGTCACTGTATCGTGACTAATATCGTATTAGTTAGTAAATATTACAAATGTCCGACAAAAATAATAACCTAACGTGCCCCGCGTACTGCCCCGTTCGTCGAACAACTATATCGATGACTGGCTGCCATTGCCCAGCCTTGCTCGGGCCGAGTTTGGTTATCCAGAATCGGTGCTGATAACGGTACCTAAATATAGTGAAAACTTTTTTTTGTTTCCCACTTTTTGTCAATCTCTTAAATCTATTTTAAAAACGCTACTCTCTTCCCCGCGACAACTATATCAAATAAACAATAACAACATGTTATTTTTTCATCCGAATCACCGAGGAACCCATAAATCAATAGAAATAATTAGATTTCCGTATCGAAATTACCGATAACCCTGTGTCAGCACCTCTTAATTTATTTTCATTAAAATAAAATATGGCCTTTGTTAATCAGGGATAGTGTAGCTTTTTATTGGCGAACGAATTTCTAGAATCGGTTCAGTCGTTCCAGAGATTTTATCGTTCCCCTACATATAAATATACAAATTTTTTCACTTTATAATACAAGGATATAGAAAAGGAGTATTTTAAGGAGCCCGGTGCGAGTTTATTACATTTTCTTCAATCTTTCTTAAAAAAACCAATTATTTTTAACGATTTTTCCCCATTTAAGGAGAAGGGGTACGAACGAACGTTATTTTATAGAAATAGGGATAACTGGTTGTCAATTTTCTCTACCTTTTTTTTTTTTTTTTTTAATATTTTTCATTTAATTTGAAATATTGGTATAAAAATGTTTGTAAAAAAAAAAAAAAAGTTAACAATCGAGTTTCTTCGAATATATATTATAAAATATTGAAAAACGTTGTTCATTACGGTCTGTAGTGGGTCTAATCTGTCTTTCTCCTCCCAAAAAAAAAAAATCATAATAATCGTCAAAATCGGACCATTCTACAAAGCATGCAATTTGTATTTTTTCCGTGCACGCTGGCACTGTACCCTTTAATAACAATATAATTGAATTCGAGTTTTTGTGTTTTAGCGTACAATAATATATGAAATAAATGGATAATTAATATTATAAAACACGCGCAACGTTACCGGTTATATTATAAAAAAAAAAAAAAAAATTACAAATCGAATTCGATTTGGGTTCGCTATGCGCACAGTTCGTGGCGTATCCGTATAGAGAGTAATCGCATTAGGAAAGTGGTGGAAATGGATTATGGAAACGTTTAGGGGATTCGAAATGTACCGAATTTGTTATGCGATTATTTTTTTTATTTTTTTTTTTTTTGTAAGCTTATGGATACATTTCAACGGTATAGATTAAACAGAGCCAAATGTACTTTGCACTATGGGCGAGTCACTGTTGTAGGCGGTAAGTCGGGTATAAGCCAATTTTACATTAAATACTGAACACTACGATATAATTGGAAAACCCAAAAAAGTAACTGAGTCTTAAATTCGAATACGAGCCCCAGTATTCGAGCAACTTCAGATCTCTGCGTGCGATTATATATTTTGTCCCGCGAAACCGGCGGTCTTGTCAGTTTTCAAATTGTCAATGGATAAAAACCATGTTTAGATTTAGAAAAATTATTGAAATAAACTACCGCGCGACTCCGAATGCCCCCGTATTTCAATGTACGGCATATAAACGGTTTAGAGGATTTTTATTACACGAAATTATGGGAACAGATATTCAAAAGTAAAACAACGCCCAAAACCAATACTAAAACATTACTCGCTCCGCTCGGGATACAGCAAAAAAAAAAAATAAAAATTTACCTCTTATTACTTTGATCCCACGCTCATTCCGTGCTTACCCGTACACTATCTCCCCGTCTTATTAGCCGATTCACAACACGATATAAACCGTCCTAAAATTACGCTTTAATAGGGATTGACTTTTAAATTCCGAATTTTTTTGATAACGTACTAAATATGTGTTATAGCAACTGACATTTACAACGATAGCCCATTCAAAACGAGTAAATCTGAAGCTTTGCATCCGTATACCAAGAGGGCGAATTTTATTGATTAACCCATGATATATATATATATATATATATATATATATATATATATATATATATATATATATATATATTTGTATGAATTAAGACATGAATAGGTATATTAGATAATAATATGCAAAATATTTGTCTGCGGATAATAATCATGTTACAAATCGTGTTTTTTGTCTTATTTGTTATTTACTTGTTAATGCTGTAATAAATGGACATTGTAGTCTATTCGTTCCCTAATGTAAATTATGAATTTATTATTTTTTTTTTTTTTTTTTTATCTTTGAACGGCAGTACTCTCAAATCTTCATACACACACACACACTCTTGTTCGTCGTCGTTCTCTCCATCTGTTAGGTTAGGTTATACCAGCGATTTCCGACCCATGGGCCTCGAACAGCGTGGTACTGGGCCGTAAACCATGTAATAATATTAAATATTAGATATATTATATATTTAAAATAATATTATTACATATTTTTGTAATATACCTAATAATATTTCTGGTTATAATAATATTTATCAATATTGTCTACACTCTACAATCTATACAGCCTACCTCCGATCAGTATACAATTAACGCTATCGAACGTTTGAACATAATTTTATCTCGTGTAGTTCGTTTATTATTAATAGACTGTAATAGTGTTTTTTTTTTTTTTTAATAAACAATCATATATATATATGTGTGTGCTATGTAGGTGTATATAGGTGGGCCTCAAAGATTTTTTTTTTTTTTGACAAAATTGGCGGTCCGCGCAACTATCAAAGGTTGGGAACCCCGCTGTGTTGCACTATCGATATCTCATTGAATTTGTTATCGCGCGCAATTCATGGCATAAACAAACCTCTCGTGGGTAAATCAATAATATTGTTATTTTTCCCCGATTAGGTTTACGCCGCTAAAAACCGTAGATAATATCGAAATACGCGGGATACGCGAACGCCACATACGGCAGAGCGTTGTTGTTTATACGCTAAATAATTGTCGTACCGTGATAATCGAGCGTTTACAGTATAGTAGTATTATCGGGCGTAATAATACGCCGCGGTGCCCGGCCGAACCGGGTTTCGTGCGATACGGTTACCGGGTTTTGTCGAATAATATCGTAAACGCATTACAGCGGCGGCGGCGGCGGCGAACGATTGCACGAACACCGTACAATCGGACGCCTATATAAATACCGAACTCCGCCGACAGTTATCGTTGATTATTGACACACGCGACAAAATGTTCGGTAAATTGATTAAAATTTATTATATTTACACGCAGCAAACACAACACGAATTCGTATATATATATATATATATATACAGTGTGTGTTCGTCGACGTTTACTACGCGTACCGTCCCGCCACAGTGATTTCGGTAAATATGTCGATATAATAAATGTATCGATCGAGTACGCATATAGATAGGTATCTATTTATCTATTTATCTATCTATCTCTCTATACATATATATATATATATATATATATATATATATATATATATATATATATATACTGATAAATTATTCGATTTATGAATAAACAATAGATGCGAATCCGTAAAATCGAATATACTTCAATATACGAGGTCTGTTCGAAAAGTACCAGGACAAAAGTAACAAAACGACTAATGTACACACGATAATACGTTTCAAATTGTAAACAGATGTGTTTGCCGCGAACAAGTGGATATTTCGAACAAATCCCGAAGTCGCCATCTTATCTCGGTTTGATATTACGCCTGGTTGAATCCGGTTGTATCAGTTTTTTTCGTTCGCACGTTTTCGACATGTCCGAAATTAACGAATAACGCGTGTGCATTGAGTTTTGCTGGAAACTTGGTAAAAATTGTGCAACGGAAATGATTTTTTAACCGCTTTCGGGGATGGTCCGTTAAGCGGTTCCGTGACTTTCGAGTGTTTTAGCGTTTCAATGACAGTCGAGTTTAACCGCTACCGCCGGTCCGTTCATCGTTTTTTTTTCGAACTTCCTCTTCCCGATAGATGCCGTTTTTGGGTCCGTCGATCCCGGTTTCCTCATCGCATGTCCAAACCATTGGATTCCCCGTGCTTTTCAAGAATTAGTTATCTTCGGATCGTTATAATTCTATTGTAATTCGAAACGTCTAAGTCACTTGTAATTGCAATACTAACGGTAACGATTTGTGTTATCATTTTTGTGCCTACAGTTTCAGTTGATTTGTTTCAATCAAAAAAATGTGTTGAGCGAATTGCCACGTTCGACATTAGGTAAAAATGATGAAAGAATTTCCATTAGCGAACTGGGACCGAAAAACTGCACTACACTTACACTAAATTGACGATTTACGTTCGTCCACGTATTTCGTTTAAGGCATTTCGTTTATCTTATCTCTGCATTAAACAATTACATATTCATAATAGCAAAAAAAAAAAAAAAACGTGTAATTAGCATTATATTTAAGTCGTCCCAAATATTTGTCTAAATCATTTTTGTTAAAGTTGTGTTATGAATTTGTAAGCAGCGGAATGATGACAAAGTTTTAAACTTTTCGACAATTCTCTTGAAAATAATTTATTTTCGAATTAATTTATATACACGGTTTAAAAAAAAAAAAAAAAAAAATTGTTCGTAACAGTTCAAGGGCGCACCCAAGGAGTTAGCCCAAGGCTAACGGGCTAAGCTTCCCCCACTCCACAAAATGGTTGACTCTCTAAAACTTTTATAATTGTATTAATAATTTTATTGTGTACTGAATTTAAGTTTTCATATTGAAAAAAAATATCATCCATCGAAATTGAAGCGTACAATATAAATCAATACAAATATTTTATAGATATAACTTCACTGTGACCAGATCAAAACCCAAAGTGCAGAAATTAATATTAACTTGAAAGTTATTTCATAAATTTCATTAACAAAACATTTTATTTTATTTTTTCGTTGTTCCCTTTATATTATATTATTTATTGCCGTTTATTTCGTCAACGATCGAGTTGAATGTTCGCGCACGAACGCGCATTTGGGTTTCCATACATATTTCAAAATAATTACTATTACTGTTTAAAAAATATATTAATTTAGCCTTTCCTTGCCCCTCCCTTCCCTGGCTAATAAAAAAATCTTAGATGTGAAACAATTTCGGTATAACGTCGTTTTAAAACATAAAATTCGGTTAATGTACTGTAATTCCTCACTTACGTTATTCTCAATACACCGATACTCCTGAAAATCTAAAATAAATTATAAAATTATGGTTTTTTTTACCATAAAGTGTATATAAAAAAAAAAAAAAAAAAAAAAAAACATAAAAAAAATTGCTAGTTATAAAATCGAATTTACAATAAATTACACGTTTATTTTAAATTAACTTCAATACTACCTATACATGTATAATTATATAGATACAATTTTGCAGTTTGTTCAGAGTTCAATAGTGCATATTATTAATTTAAATTTCCGGACGTGCGATTTGACGATTACACACGCACACATTTTAAATTTCCGTTGAATCGCCATTGGTTCGTACGAATACAGTCATTAGGTAGGTACACGTCGTCGTTGTCGTCATTAAAAAAATAAATCGAAAAACGAATTGTCAATTAACGGCCATAACGACGACATCAAAACAATATTGCCCGTTCGCCCCAATAGAATATTCCGTTTTATTTTATTTATATACGGTACAATTATTTTATCAACGACGAAAAATGGCTCGAAATTAAATTTACTCGAAATCGTCGCGAGTAGATAGATCAAATCGCTTCGTCCGTTCTACTAAAAAAAAAAAAAAAAAAAAAAACCCGTGTACATTATTGCTTTATTATGTATTAAGTACGGTCGCTTTGTACTGTCTGTCGTTTAAAATACGGACCGCGGACACTTTGTTCCGGCCTCAATATTTTTGAAATTCGTACTACACATTTTGCGGGGGTATATTTAGACGATACAGTGTGGCCTTAGGCCCCCCCCCTTTTTACCATTTTCATACCGTTAAAATTAAAAAAAACACAACAATAGTGAAATATTTCGTATAGTACAACAGAAAACTGCAAGAATATCATATATAACCGTATAAACTTTACCATATGATGCATTATCATCAATTTGTTGTTCGTTGTTCGTTGATAATCATAATAATTAATAACTGCATTGTACTATTATAACATATATACATTATACTTTATGCGTATAAACATATATTTACGTAGACTGCATAATATTTCATATTTTTTTAATTTCTCCCCCCTTTACACGACTCTTCACCAAAATCGTCCGATATGATGTGATTTGGACATTATTCGGTGTCTCACATTCCAAATGGGATGAGGGTACATCGTAATTATTATCACCGATATAAGTTCTGTCAGAGTATGGAATAAGAGGTCGGCAGTAACTCGCTCGAAAATGCTGTATACATGTACGACTAGTTTAAAATGTCGTTAATGGTTTAAAAGGCCAACCGAGTACTCATGTTTCGCCCCGTTTGAAAATTTGTTAGCTTAGATAGTTATGATTTAGCTAATCCGACTTGCTGAATTTGTTTGAAAATATCGTTCAAATCGCATAGAACTTTATACGATTTTGAATGTAATTTGCAGGGTTGAGATGTTTAAAACATTTTATTTCAAACGTCTAAATGAAACATCATGGTTTTGTTTAAAACAATTGATTTAAACAACGTAAAATAAACAGGCGTTCAAAACAGAAAATATAATTTATCTGCCCCATAACTAATTAACTAACAGCTACTCTTATTTATTATTATTATTATTTTTTTTTTGTTGTTGTAATAATCAGTGTGATGAACAGACAATGTTTATAAAATTTGCGTAAAAAGTGACTTTAAATCCGAAAACATAGTGACCAAAATTGTATAATATAAAAGTTGTTATAATCTAAAAAAAAAATAAATAAATAATTGCTATTGATTCCTCGTGAAATATATAAAAAAATTATTACGATATCTAACGTAACGGAATATAATATATAAATTTTTTTCCTATTGGTTCACTATGTTATTTGTACATGAAAAAAAAAAATTACCAAATTTGATTTAAAACTCAATTAAATCCTGTTTTAAACATATTTAAAACGATTGGAAAACACACGTTTTTAATCGTTTAAAAACGATTTTTTTGTTTGTTCTCTATCAACCTAGATAATTTGTCACTACTCGTGAGTATACTTACACATTTGATATTAAAACGTGTTTTTATACGTATATAATAATAGTACAAAGTGTCCAATCGTTCTGCAATATACCTTTTTGCACGACCCGTAGAACGTGTATGTAATAGCGTTTTGTATTTTTTTTTACGTTCCACCGTATAAACTGACCCGGGAACGACCACTATAAGCGCACTAATATTTTAGAGAAAATCCATAATACTCTACACCAGCACACCGTTATTCCGTTATTTAGTCTGAAACGCTAATCTTGGATATTAATGAACGTCTATATATATATATATATATATATAAATACGGAATTATTTAACAATAATTCTGTTGGACTATTGTGTAGAATCGACGTATAATACGATTGTCATTTTAAAACTATCATCCGCAATGCTATTGGGATTACGTATAATAATAATAAAAATAAAAAAAAATCCGGAAACCAGAACAATGGATTTTGACGTCTAGTCAAAAGTGTCACGATTGCTATATATATATATATATATTTATACACATACATAGGCACAGTTCTTTTTTTTTTAGAAGACTTTTTTATTTTTTTTTTTACTTTACTTTACTTTACATAGTATTCGACAGACTACTAACTTTTATATATATATACATATGCATACAGTACGGCTAGAAGGATTATTTATGGTTGTATGATTTGATATTTATTGCGGGTTATCTGGCAAGACGACCACTCAATCTTCTCTTTACCCCCGATACGTATAGTGCTGCGGTATATATATATATATATAAAAAATAAAGTCCACTGTTACCGATTCACCCTTTAATTTATGTGTCTCCGGGGAGAAGTCTCTGAGGACAGACGCGGAACCAGAGAGACAGAGAGAATAAGAGAAAGAGAGAGAGAGAGATAGAGAGAGAGAGAGAGTGAGATAGAGAGAGATAAAGAAAGAGAGAAATAGAGAGAGAGAGAGAGAGAGACAGTAAAATCGGACCCGGGTTTTCACTTTGACCTTTAACATTGCCTTACGAAAAAAAAAAAATAAAAATAAAAAACCAATATCGATACGGAAAAAAAAGTTTTCCCCAAAGGCAAACGCAAATCCGTAAAGAGAGAACGGATGCTCACCGGAAGCATTTTTTTTTTTTTTTTTTTTTTAGTATCGTTCACGCTCATTTCGTATTCGTGTCACGATCAATTTATCGGAATATAAATCTAGAAATATTTTTTTTTTCCCTCGTCGTGGGCCCCATTACCGGGTACGTTACATTATTACCCAAATTGTTATCACTATCGTTAGTCGATTTGAAAACAATTTACCGTTATCAACGATTAGGTCAGGCCTATTCGGCTGTTTTTCGTTCAATTAAAAAATCAAAACGATACAAGGTGATTCGCAAAGTCCTCCTAATAAATGTCCTGATAGTCTTCTAGAGAAATTAAATAAAACGCCGATTGCTGTATATGAAATCACAGTTGTATATACTGAGCGATAGACGTAAAGGAGGCCCAGTCAACGTGCAGCGATTTTTAAAATTATAGTTTAACAAATATAGTAGTCTCCGGATCGATTATAATCAATTCGTACAATGACGTCGAGATGTAGAATGAACGATTTTTTAATTTCACCATCCGAAATCCGTACAAGCGCGTTAAAAAAAAGAAATGCAATTTCCTTGACGGGAATTCTCAAGATCCGAAAACGCTACAATAAGATTGCTCCGACAAAGTAGTCGACGGTTGCAACGAGTTTTCCAGTGTAAAAACTATAAATAATTGTTCACCGCGGAAGAGCGTAGACAGAAAAAAAAAAAAAAAAAAAACAACGCCCGTCGCTCAGTTCTAAATCTAATAAAAAACCAAACGAAACGAGTAAACACCGAGTAAAAATACAAAAAAAAAATAATAAAATAGTCTTCAGTGTACGTATAAAAATATACAAAATTCAAATAAAAAAAAAAAAAATACGAATATACACCTCTATGTATATGGTTATCTTTGACGCTATATAAACAACAATGGAAATCCTGCACGGTCATCAATAATTCTTGCGGATAGAACTTTCACAACGTGATAATATTGAGAGAAGAAGAAAAAAAAAAAAAAAACTTGACTTTGTGTACGCGCACGTACAAAGTGTTATATTTTATACGAAATAAGCAAAAGAAGAGACGATGAAAAATACACAGCGTAACACGAGTCTTAAATAAATCATATACGACGGTACAAAGAACCGGCAGGGGTGCTAAAGTAACAATTGTAAAAATATACAAGTTGAAAAATACTCGAAGGTGCAGAATGTTTACATGATACACGAGGCCGTATGCCAAACCGTTGACGGATTGTACCATCGATATTTAAAAAAAAAAAAAAAATTAAAAAACAAACAGAATAAATCCTGTTAATCTAAATCAAAGTTAAAACGGCATATAACGAATAGATATTTGTAATTTTATTTGCCGGCGCGCGATGTAATCAATAATGCAAATTCAATTTGTATTTCCAAATATATAATAACGAATAATTGCAGTAAATCAACGGTGTATAGACGTTAAATTGGAAAATACTGTAATAAAATGGAGAGAAAAAAAAAAAAAAAATGTAAAAAAAAAAAAAAACACGCCAGTCTACGTATTAAATTAAATTCCGTAATAATAGAATTTAAACAAAATAAAAAAAAAAAAAAAAATTACGTTTAAAATAATACAATTAAATTCGTTTCGGTACAATAATAAAGTATATTATTTTATTTTGATTGAAAACGAATAAAAAATTTACTTTGCTCGAGACTTTTATTTTACGACATCCGTTATATTTGTCGGCCCTTTAAAATTACGTTTTCGGCGTTGCGTAACAGCACGAAAAACGGACACGCGCCGCGGTTATTATTTATTCTCGTTGAACTTATCAAAAACACTGAGCGAGAGCACAAAGACATTGAGCAAGCGAGAAATCTATAAACGGTATTCGTTTATTGTATCCGACGAGTATGTCGGACGAAACAGAGAGGAAACGATGTCGAATACCAATACAATCGAAACGAAAGCGCCACTATTGGTAAACGTGTAAAATGTAAAGGGGTTTTTTTTTTTTTTTTTTTTTAATTTCGTATTTCACGTGTGGGGGTTTTCGTTTTTAAATTGAATTTACAAACGAGCGACGGTAATTTTTAGACAGACAACGTGACAATAATAATTTACTTGAAATTAACTTATACTGGAGAACTGAACGTTTTACATTTGTAATTCTCAGGCATTTTGGACGGGGTGTAGTAATCGGGTTAAACCGCGATCAATACTTTTTACATAGTGTACGTGTGCTTAAATATATAAATTGTTTATTATTAAGAATTACGACGATTGTTTAGAGAGTAGTTGTAAGTGCTTTAAGCAAGCGATTTCTACTTTGGCTAGCTTCTACTATCGAGTATACGGATACATACGGATATGGGTGTCCATAATTTTTTTTAGACTTAGTGTCGACTCGACGGTAACGGTCAGACCGTCGGTATCATACCTTGCATTTGTGCGAACCACGGGTTGCCCAGTCTCGGTCAATAAAGTAATCGAATCGTTTATAAGTGTTTTTTTTTTTATAATTGTCTTCAAACCTTTTTTTTTTTCTTCCATTCAACATCCACTGATAAACCGTCAGTCAACGGTGACTTCGCCTATATATAGTTTTGAGTCGTACCGCCCAGTCCGGCTCACTACAGGGGTTACAACCTTCGAACCTCTCCGTCTGGTCACGCCATTGGAATGGTGGAACGGTTCACGGGCCATAGATTGGATTTCGGGAGCGAAATTCGATGCGGGGTACGATTCGTCCGGTTACGTCCGGGAAGCCGGCGCGAACGGTAGGAATGGCATTCCAGGTACACATCACGGCGCCGAACCAACGGTAAAAACCGTAACGAAGACGCACAATTTTTAGGATATTAGGGCTACGAGTCGGGGCACTTTTTTTTCGTACACGTTCTGATCTTAGCCGAAGATCTAAAGCCAGATTTAATCTTGGCGTTTACTATATATGCGATTCGCCATCCCCCCCACCCACTGCCCGATCACTGGACCCAGCCGAGTATTTTCGATGATTTCTCGAGGAGTGTCCGAAATGTTAGGAATCTTACAAATCCGTGTTGGTTTTTGAATTATTCACTGATGAAAAAAAAAAAAGAAAAAAAAAAGACATTCAACTTACGGATTGGATATGAATATTCGATTAGACCCACATACGGAGGACATCCCTCCTCCTCCCGAAATCTGTACATTGACTGGTATTATAAATTAGGATTTCCCCTGGTTTCAGCACAGATTGTGGACAATAATCGTTTTGAAAAATCTATCTTAACAACCGTTGATTTAATACGAGTACAATTTTTGTAAATTTTGTATCCGAGCGTGTAACACATTTGTTTAGGGTAGTTTCGACGGGAAATCGGCTTACGGCCGCAATTTTTCAATCCGTAACCGCACAAAAGTTTCGGTTCAATGGGTAACGTTGAATTGTGCCCAGTTTTTTTTTTTTTGTCCAATCTCAGTGCTTATTAAACGCAAAAAATACCGACCGGGTCCGGGTTGTTTTTTTTTTATTCGATTTCAATTCAATTTTCTAGAAACGGCGGCTATTGACTAGTTCGAGTTATTTTAACGCGCATAGCCGTGTGGGGGGGGGAGGGGGCGCGCGGGCATTCCGCTATTTTCGCCACTACCCCGTCGCACGTCGAGCACGCCCGCTGCGCCGCGGCGAGTAAGACGCCGTTAACAATACATACGCGTGCGCAGGGACGGATTTTTCTAGTGTACAGCACAAGAATAGTACAAGACTTCGGGGGTTTTTTTTTTTTATTATTATTTCTATTATTATTTTAATACCGTTGAGTGGCTCGCGGCGGCGGCGGCGGCGGCGGCGGCGGCCCGGAGAAACGTCCCCGCGAAACCGATATTCGCGCTATACGGTTTCGCGTTCAGCTCGCCGTGACGTT
The DNA here is from genome assembly GCA_956483605.1 of Tuberolachnus salignus. Classification (NCBI taxonomy): domain Eukaryota; kingdom Metazoa; phylum Arthropoda; class Insecta; order Hemiptera; family Aphididae; genus Tuberolachnus; species Tuberolachnus salignus. The sequence continues at coordinate 17,080,467 of OY101437.1, forward strand.
CTCTAATAATATATATAAAAAAAAAATTCGTTAAATAGAATTACATGGTTTTTTTTTTCTTCATATCAATCAATTTTTCAATTTCATATTCTCAATATTTTGTATTACAAATAATTATAAAATATATATATACATATATATATATATGTATTTTTCAATCTTAATTTAAAATAATGTTTCGTTCGTTTATTATTTGTATAAATTGTACCGTTTTCGGTAAAATGTTTCGATTTCATTGAGTTTAAAAAAAAATTTCATCCGAAACATTTGCTTGTTGTCTAAAACCGTTTCCCACAATAGGAACGGCGTTTGGTATCACTTCTATATAACGAAATTTTCTATTTAACGAATTATTTTTGAGAACAAAATGCCCTCCGTTGTTAATCGTGCGTAAATTTAACACTGTACAACGAATCCGATGTTTCCATATAGAGAATATACTCTTCGATAACAAACCTGTTTTTTTTTTTTTTTTTTCAAACTATCGTATATTAAATATCGTTCTGAAATACCTACGGTTTTATTTGTTTCCGATAAAGATAGGAAATTGATGGGCAAGCAGCCGGTTGATTTGACCGCAGTATTGCGCGCTGCAGTTCCAATATAGACGTATAAACGTAACCGTTACGAAATGCGATGAAATCCAAGGAGATCGCGCAGACGGATCTACCTAAACTCAAAGAGTTACATTGAGTAACACTTTACCGAAAACGGTACAAATAATAAACAAACGAAACATTATTTTAAATTAAGATTGAAAAATAAAATATATATATATATATATATATATATAGAATATGAAATTGAAAAATCGATAGATATGAAGAAAAAAATAAACCGCGTAATTCTTTCTAACGGATTTCTCCGTGTTGCGAATTTTTTTTTTTTTTTTTTTGTTCCCCGCGAGACTCCGTCATATGGAAGTTTTACCGCGCATATAATATTTACTTTAAACCGGCGGCGAAGACGGAACAACCGGAGAGAGGCGGCCACACTACACTGCGATTACTCTACGGTTGTATGTGTCGACATCCGGAAAGTGTATACATAACGGTTGGCCGCGGCTAGGAAACGGGGGGAGGGGGGAGGGGCGAGAAAGTTTTCCATTTCGAAAGACATTTCGGTTAAACGCCCGGGTAGTGTGAGAGGGGTGGTGGGTTTCGTCTGTTTATTTGATTTTTATTTTTCCTTTTTATTTCCCACAACCCTTGTTGTTTTCCCACTTGTACAGTATTTCGGGCGCCGCCGTTTTCTCTTTTCTCCCTTACCTTATTAATAATATTTATTATTTTTTTTTTTCTACATTATAATACATTATTAACATAGAAAACGGGGGGAGGGGGGGTTCCTGCCCGCCGTTCCGCGTGTACTATTGCGAGCGCGCGCGTATAGTATTGTTTTCCGGACCGTCGCATCCGAGCGGCTTGGGCGGCGAGGGGTCGGCGAACGCTGGTGGGTGGGGGGGGGGCGCCGACCGGAGAGATTTATACGCACACTTAGGCTGTCGGGCGCAGAACGGCTTAGATCCGTTATAAATCACGGTCGTGTTATAACACCGTAAAGACAGGACGTGTGCACGGCCGAGGAGAACCCGCCCGCCGCAAGAGTGTACCGGCAGTGATATTCATACGAGGGGCCGTTTTGTCGTCACACGGTTTTGCGATTGTTGCGATTGTCGAAAACCGACTACGTTCGCGATGTTTTTCCGTTCGTCTCTCGTCGATTTCCTTCGAATTACCCGACATGTAATAAATGTCCGATTTTATCCCCGTGCGGGGGGGGGGGGTTAGGTTGGGTTCTTTTGCTGCTTCTCGGACTCCCGGACGCGGGAAATCCCGCGAACACCGACCCCGGCTAACCTACCCACGGCACGACCTCCGGCCGTTCTTTTTTTTTTTCTCCTACGGCCTGCCTCTTCTTTGTGTACTGCCCTTTACACATTGACCTCTCGACTTTCCCTCTCGTCGTTTCCGTTCTTTCGCTCGACTTGCCCGTCTCGATCTCCTCCTCCTCCTCCTCCTCCTCCTTACCCTCTTTACTGCCCCGTATACGTTCGATATTTCCGCTACTGTCGCGTCAACGCAACCGAGTCGGAAATTCGAAATTGGAAATTTCCCCAAGACCGCAAGTCACTCCGATAAGGACGGCGACAAATGACAGTTATTATTATAATTATTATTAACAAACGTTTTAATTTATACACTCGCACGAAAACGCACAACACTATAAATCATTCAACTTTGCTCGGCGGCGCCCGCGGTACACACAATAAATTTATTCAGGTATTTACGTAAATTCTCCAGACTAAAACTATACGTTATAGTATATAATGTTCGGTTGCTGTCGCCAAGTAAAGTTGAATGATTCATAGCGCCTGGATGTGGCCGCGAATGGGGGGGGGAGCAGGCAGAGGGAGTAACTTAAAAGTTTTTACGTTTATCACATGCGTTTCGGAATTGTTTTATTCCTTTAACCCGGCCGACGGGGTCGGTACGCCGACGCCCAAAGACGTGCCTACCGCGAATGATAATTGGTTTTCGAATATCTATTGGTATTCGATAAAGAATTCGGTGGAGCCGTTGAACGTCCGCTCGAAACCAACGCGGGCGCAATTATTGTCGTCCGCGTTGACCGCCCGGTTTCCAGAAACGATAGGTAGCCTAAAGCCTCGCAGCCAAAACCGTGTCGCGAGACGTATAACACTAGTCAATGGGCCCCACAACGCGTGTACCACCTGATTTGCTGTGTTTTCGGAAAAATTTAAACGAAAAATATACGACAGATTGACGGAAAATCCAATGCCTATCTAAGACGAAAAGACGTGTAACGTCCTACTCAGACTTGGTTGTGATGCACGAAAATGGAATTAATGTTTTTCCTCTTTTTGGATAACTGCATACGTCACTGATTAAAAAAAAAAAAAAGAGACAAAAACGAATAGTATCGAGGACATGAATTATTAAGGTTACACCGGCTTTGAAACACTCGTACGGTTTCTATCGTAAGGCTATAAGATTGATGATCGACGGACGTAACGCCGAGGCAAAAGTTACAAAATCTAAAGAAGAAAAACACTTCAGAACTTTCCGTACAATTATTTGTGGGTCGTGTAACGGAAGACTTATCGGACACATTCGAGAGTATTTCCGTAAATTTGGAGAAGTTTAAGAAGAATCAATGCTATTGTACCCGAAAATCCTATTGCTAGTTTATGTGGCGAAAATCGTATTGTTAAAGTCGTTTAAGTACGTGTTTCTGAAGCCAGGTCGAAACCACGAATACACGAAACTTACCACCACAACTCCCACGCCTCGTGAGCCTTGGGAAGGGGTCTAAAAATCGTCATACTCAGTTAATAAATTGGTATCGCCAACAACACAATATGTTCTGTCTATAGCCGTTGGATATTGACGGACAAGATAGTTACAGGAATGCATTTGTATCATATCGAAAATATATTTTCGATAATCAAACGAAAAGTCCTTTAAAAAACAAATTACTTTCGGGGAATTGACGAAATGACCGCGTACCAAAACCATATTCAAATCAATATAACTATATACTTTACATAAAAAACCGTTTTATGAGACGTACACGGGAAAAAAAAAAAGTGTATTTTACCGACTCGTGTCCAAAAAATAGTAAATTTCTCCAACAGTGTTCGCCATTTTGAGCTGATCAAATTAACAAAAAACAAATAAACAGCCAATATCATCGGAATCCGAGTGGTGTTAATGGATTGTACATTGAACTTGATAACGGATAAGGATTTTGATTGGATTTGAAATAAAACTGTATAGGAATAGAATATTTGAATGATGTAGCTCACGGCAGGGAGAAATTACAGGATTTTTTTTTCGCAGCTATGGGCCTTAAAATGGCCTCTAAAGTTGTTCAGAAAAGGGTTCGATTTTGAACGTTGAGAATAATGAATTTGATGGTGATCGATTGACTTCGGTTTAGAGATTTGTATTTTAAAAATTCCGTTTTCAACGAGTTTGGGAATTTCGTTTCGGAAATCGATTTATTTGAAATTTTGTCCAGCTCTATTTTGTTCTATCGGTTAGCTTGGATTATTACGATATTAAGAGTCTTATCATTCGAGAGAGAAAAAAAAACACGTGTACAAATCGTATGGGAAATTGTTATTTTAGTGGCCGAATAATTGAACTGCACCGTTGTATTATTGCCATATTAATAATCCATTATGACGCTGCTATAATATTTATGGTATAAATACCGTAATTTTACAAAGCCGGGCCAAAGATTAATATTTTAACTGGATTTGTAAATATTTTCTCAAGCTCGAACAAACCGCAGCGCCGCATACGAGAAAAGGCAGAATAGAATCAAATGTTTGCGAAATCCCCGGGGGAGACTGTACGAAAAACATTCGGAAGTGGGTCGTGTCGGCGGGGCGGACGTGTATTTTAACCCGATCGAATCGGTCCCCTCTGAGCACTACAGTATATTTCTCGAGAAATTTATCGAAGAAAAAAAAAAAAAAAAATGAACTACGGTGGGTAGGTGGTCATTTTTTTTTTTTTTTAGTACGGCGTCGCGGTCATTGAAAAGGTTTTTCCGCATAGCGCAAACGGAACGGTAGAAATTACATTTTGTATAGGCGAGCGGCGAAAAAACCGAAGTCGCGGTATTCCATTTATTCGCGTTTACGAATGCAAATTGAAAATTTCCACACGACAATCGTAATAACAATACAACGACGAGCCACGTCCGCGGGATGACGTAGCAGTTCTTCTTGCGGTTTTACGCACCGGATAAAGGAAATGGCACGGACCGAGGGAAACAGAAGAGACAAAGTATAAAGTTTCCTCCGACTAATTTAAGAGTAGGTGGGCAGGCGGGCGGTCTCGTCGTCGTCGTCGTCGTCGTCGCCGCCGCCGCCATATTATGGCGGTGGCTAAACATTTTAAATGTATTTAATTCGACTGCGCGGACCGAAAAAATAATTACAACGCGTACTTAGAGCCGAACGATTCTTTAATTTCGCATAAACTTTAACGTACGATATATTCTCACATGCGCGTAATTAGTTTTAAATTCTACTCGGGGATAGTTAGCAGGCGCATTCTACCGAAGACTACATTAGTGGCCACCGTCGTCTACCGCCGCGCCGGTATATATTTTACTATATTTACAGTTATTCAATTTATGCCGTTTGATGACTATATATATATATATATATATATATATGTATACGTGCGTGTGTATATGCCGACGAAGGAGGGCGGTAGTTAATTTCACGTATATAAATCACAGACGGTTTTTGGATCTTATCCCAAAGTTTTGAAGCAAGAAATTGAAGGCTAAAAATCGAATTACATCCGTTGTGCGCGCGGGGTTTTACGCCACCGGCGCGCGATTTCGATTAACTTTGCCGGTCTCGTATTTCGTTTATACGTTTCCCGTGACGAAAATTACGTATAATTATTGTACCGCGGCCACTGGCGCCACCGGATAGGCAGCAAATGTGAAATAAAACGAAAAAATTTTTTTGATACAAATCGTACGAGTCTCGGGGATTATTTGAATACGAAAAATACCGACGCGCGGTAGGTACGGTCGTAACAGTGCCGGGACAATCAATTGAAAATCGTGCGCCACTATATAAACACCGGGCTTTTTAATAATAATAAAAAAAAATACTCGGTATTTAACGCTCGTTAATCTCGAAATATTTATCGAAAAACTTTCTTGAAAAAAAAAAAAAAAAAAAATACATAACGTTTTCCTTTCAGGGCTGTATATTATAATATGTGTTTGTTAGAATAAGAAGTTTAACACATTAATAATATTAGCGGCTGTATTTGAGGTTTAAAAAAAATTTGTCCTGATTTCATTGAAAGTTTTTTACTTTTTCCACACCAAATATTATTATTATTATTATTATAATATTATATGATACACCACCTACCCACGATAGTTTTAATACTTTTTTTTTTTTTTTTTTATCAACCGATAAACTCTTCGTTTATACTTTCGGGCTTTCGAGGTAAGTTTTCCTTCGAGAGGAAAACAAAATATTAAAAAACAAAAACAACTAATGTTATCGCCAAAATTCAGGAACATAATTTGGGGACGCGATTTATATTGCGTAGTTTATCAGAAAAGATATTATAACAATATTCGTAGAATGTCTTTGCAATTTAATGAGAACAAATTAAAATGCGTAAACATTGCAATTCACTTTTTCGCTCGCATTTTTTAACACGAAAACGCCGTGTCCGAAATTCGTTTTATATCCAAGGCAGTACTATTTAGCATAAATCAGCCTATAACGAATATCAAAGCCCGAATCGACTTCGTCTTAAACGAAAGTCTTATCGAAAAAAAATTGCAAACAAAGGAAGACCAGTTTTTAACCTTGAATTTCTACCGTCTCGTTCGAGTAAATAGAAAATCGTAAAAAATAATTGTCGTACTCTAGATCAAGTTGTTGTCTTTAACCGGCGTAACGTGTAAAAGTTCTAAAATGAAGTCGAAGGATGCGTTTTTCTGTTTTACGTGGACGTGTTATTGATTGATTTTCACGGTTACACAAAAACACACTTGTGACCCGAAATTATTTTTAAATTTATACGAAAGTAAATTTAAACGTTTTCAAGTCGAGTAAATTTTCATTTTTTTTTTTTTCTCAAATATTTCGTTAATGCAGCCTCTTAAATAATGGTTTCATGTGACTTCCTCATTCATAAAATATTTTCTTTTCTTCTATCACTTTCGTTAGTTATTTGACTCTGAGACGTTTATCTAATTTTATTGTATTATTAACATTATAAAAATGTATTGTTAATGTAAACGAAATGATTTATGCTTTTTTTTATTTATTATCGTTGCTGTGGTTTTTTTTTTTTTTTTTTTTGTTACACAACTAGGAGATATGTTCCGCACAGGACCGTAATAGCTAGATAACATTGTTAGGGGGCAATCGAAAATTTTTTTTTTTCTGAGTGGGGCAACAAAAAAAACTACAAGTTCTTGTATTCTATAAGTTCCTCGTGAAGTCAAACACATTGTTTAAGAGCCATTGTCCCCCTCCCCCCCGGCCATCTAGTTACAGCTCCGAGTACACGTGGTTTAGGGGTTATGCGACCTCAGATAATATTAAATTCCGGCTAGCCGTTAACATCGTCGAAATAAGCAAACCGAGTAAAAATCCTTATTACGCTTTTTCGAGAATTTTGTTTTATGGTTTTGTACCGTATATCATTTTCATTTTCGAAGCCGAAGGGGCTTAATGTTTTTATCGTTACGGCAACTCGGGACTCGAATAATATATTCGACGAATACGAAATTGCAAAATTAAGCAAAAGCAAACATAATATCATAACGTGTTTGTTGTTTTTAACTCGAGATTTTGTTGTGTAAAAATTGAGATTGCATAAAATTTGGTTTTAAAATCTCAATAACCCGACTATACCGCGTTGTATTTTTAGTTAATTAAGAGTAAACAGTATATTTACATACTTAAATTTCGTATTTAATTTCCAGACTGCAGCGAATGTTTGTTTTAACAATATTATTAATTATAAAGTGATAATACATTTTAGCGGATCTAATAGTGTAGACGATTAAAAAAAAGACCCCCCAAAAAAAAAACTATTAAATAATAACAATAATAGTTATTTGATGCTTTTAATGTTTAGTTAATAAAAAAAAAAAAAAAAAAAAAAAATGCCATCGGTGGCCAATATTATTTCGTTCGGTTACCCGAAAGCGATTCGATTTTCACAACGAATCTATACCGTTCAACGGGCGGGCACCAGGTACAGCGGGCACCTATAGTTTCCCTAGTTTAATTAAAAACGAGAAAATTATTATTTAACCGCATCGTGATGAATGCGTTTTATTTCGAAAAGCGGACGGTTTTAATTAAAAAATTATTTATGGGCTCGTAATTTTCGTAACATCATCGCCGAGATGATATATTATCACTCCGCTGTAAACTGTAAACTGCAGTGTATATATATATATATATATATATATAAAGTAGATAGTGTATAATTATAATATTTTTCCGTCGTCAAATGGTATAAAACTCCTCTTGGGATTCATTCGTTTTAACGGCGCAACTAGGATTTTTTTTCGAAGGAGGGGTGTCCGCCCAACACAGCCCCTTTCCCCGGTACTTATTTCCGAACACACTGCCCGGCGTTCGATAAACGCGTATCCTAAGGTTAGAAACATAATTTATGCGTTTGTCGAATGCCGAGGCGTTAATTATTTTTCGTATATAAGGGGCTATAAAAAAATAATAAAAAAATACGGTTCGTGGGCTGGGGAGGTGGGATGTCCGGACACCGAAAAAAACCCCTGGGGTCGCTATTCTCACTCATCCCTCCTCTCCCCTCCTCCCCTAGGTGCCGAAAGTATATCCCAGTCCGGATACCAAGAGGTCCTAGAACAAGAAAGTGACGAAAATTTCACGCGAACAAATACGATAATGTATTAACGATTCATTTTTTTTTATTTTTTTTTTCAATTTTTTACAAAACATATTGATGAATTCTCATCGGTCGGTATTTTATTTATTTATTTTTATTTTTTTATATATCTACGTTATGACCCACAACACGAACAACAACAACAACAACAACAACAACAACGGTAATAATAATGATAATATAATGAAAATAATAGGTCACTGCTGTGCCCCGCAGCAGCCAGCAGCGAGCCGGCCCTCTCTACTCTTACGCCAATTGACATAGAAAAGAAAGAAAAAAAAAAAAAAAAAAAAAAAAAAGGGGAGAAAAAAGAGAGTCCTCCGGCGGCGGCGGCGGCGGCGGTCATATACAATTTCGTTCCGTATATAGCCCTCGGGCCCATTGTCTTAAAAATTCGAGTGTTAGGTACCCGAGTATCGTTTTTCTTTACGTTATATATGTATATTTATACATACACCACTCTACTCTTCTCTTCGTCGCCCGACTATATTTATACAAGTTATATATATATATATATATTAATATTATATTGTGTTGCTGCGAAGTGTACGCCGCCGCGGACCGTTGCGAAAACGTCACGAGTGCCGCGCGCGCGGCCGCCTACGGGTCGGCCGACGAGTGGGTGTAATTTCGTTACGCCGCCGCCGCCGCTTTCTATACACGTGGGGTCGAGAGCCCTTCGGCGGCCTCACCCTGTATATTATGTATACACATATATATATATATATATATATATAAAAAACTACCGTAAACACGCGCGGCTTGTAAATCCTATCTAAGATCTCCGCGCTGTTAGCAATCTCGCCGACCGAATTATTTAGGCGCAAAGTGGTTTTCTATTGGCGCATCAAAAGAAGAGCGGCCCGTCAGACCTACGCTCTTGCGGCGTTTTTGTTTCCGCACGCCGATTTCAGCGGCGGTTACGGAGGCGCAGGGGCGCAGCGGACCAAAGGTGGATCGCCTCTGGCCCTCTCCGTCTACCCCGCCGTCGGTCCGTAATTTCGTAAATCGGGACGATGTTACGGCAAAAATCTTTCCATCTTGTTGCCGTCGATTTACGAATATCAATACGAGTAGAGTTATCAGAAATAGCATTTCAAGTGAGTTAAATATGTTCAGAGAATTTCCGAAAAAAAAAATCTCCAATACACCAACGATTTTAAATCTGCGCGTCCATAATCGCTATTCCCGAGTCAGCGGGCAAAATTGAAACTTCCAGTGTTTTGACGGGAAACTGAAAACTGGTCGAGTTCGATTTAAAAAAAAAAAAAAAAACAACATTTTCTTGAGATGTCTTTTTAATAGTTTAAGTTATTTTCAACCCCCCCCCCCCGCCATTAACGTCACGTTTAACCGTCACTAAAATACGGGTGAACGGCACGTATTTAAGGCAAAATAGATACCGCCTTATCACAAACTTTTTAGCTGTGACCTTCGAGAATTATCAATGCTTTTTGAAAAAAAAAAAAACTAAGCGATCGTCATTGCCCTGGGTACGGGGTAACGATGTCTGTCGTTGGTTTACACTCGGGATAATCACATGGAATAAGAGAATCCTGAGTTGAAAAGTCCCTGTTAAACTGTTATTAAATGCCATTTTTATCAGATTTTTCACCTGCGGCTCTTCGGGCGTCTCCACGCGCTCGGTTCGGATCTTTATCGCAAATTACCACCTCGATTCGTTATGCAAAACCACGTAAGACCACCGTCTGGTGGCCATATTATTACACTCTTTGTTGGACTCTGGAATGTTTTGAGTTTTCACAATCGGTATTCGTTTTTGTATTCTTCCGATATCAGCCTAGGTTATCTTATCAATCGGCCGAAGAACTGTTCTAGGCTCAGTCTTTTTTATTTGTGATGACTGCAGAACAACGGGACGTGAAAAAAAAACACAGATATATAAATCAACGGTTGATAGCCAAGAAGGTAAATTTGATCGATCAACTCTTGTAATATTAATTACGTAGCCATGAATTACGTAATAAATATTTGAAGTCAATCGCAAATTGGTTCCGTACGGCCGAACAATTCATGGTGTAAATAAATATTTCATGGATTAATCAATACGGACTGCCCTCTCTTATGCATATTCAATTTCGAACTATCACATATGTATGGTAGGAAAAACCATAACCTTACAATCGTACGGACGAACGTTAAACTACACGACGTATTAAATTTTATGATATAATCGTTTATAAATAAATACGAGTAGTTAAATTCAAAACGTTGAAGGGTACATACACAGCAAACGATTTCGAGGTGAATAAAAACCTATGCATTTTATCGGTGAGCGCAATACAACTGATAACGGTTTGTCTATTATTGGCGTTCTTTTTAAAAGTATTGATTCGCAATACTAAAATATGCTAACGTTAATTTTGGATATCTTCCGCCGCCGCGGTAATATAATAACAACTTTATAACTACGAAATTGTAAAATTATTATAATTATTAGTTGGGGTTTTCCTTTCTTTCTTTCTTTTGTAGTAAGACGAAATTGTTCGTACTTGTTATGTAATTGGTTTTATTCGTTCGTGTCGTATTTAAATTTCACCGTGTAAAAAAAAAAAAAAAAAAAAACCCGTAGACGGATATAACGTTAAAGAATCGATGGGATGATACCCGTCAATGAACGACCGGTATAAGGATGACGAAGACGACCGACGTATTGAACGAAACCGAATTGTACCGAAAAGTAGTTTCGAGAACTTTCGCGCGTAGGCGACGTGTTGAACGCATGAACGCTTTAAATTAAGTCATACCTCTTGTTATCTGCCGGTATATAATATATAGAAACTTTATATATGAAGTGTCGGTCGCCCGTGCGATTTTCTTCCCTTTTGTCGTCGCCGGCGTCTCTCGAAATCAAAATTCTTATCAGTACAATATATATATATATATATATATGTCTTCCGCATCGACTCGAATTCCTAAACCGTCTCACGATTCAAAACGTTTTCATCAGAGCCGAAAAGTTTCATACACCTACCCGCCTTATATCCATATATATATATATATATATATTTATATGAATACGCGACGTTCACAATGGCCAACGATTTTCCCGTAGTTAATTCATTCCTGAGGCAGATACACGACGACGACGTGTCCCTATCGTTTTTTTTTTTCGTTTTTTTTCTTCTCCTTTTACACGAATCCCGCCGCCGCGGAAAAGTCAACTCCGATCGATATAATATATATATATATATATATATATATATATATATATATTACAAAGGTTAATAAATTCGACTCGAAAACATAATCAACCGTTCCGTAGAATATTAATGGGAAAGTCCGGAGTTTTCCGGAATAATATTACGTTTTTCTTCAATTACGTATTTTTTTTTTTTTTTTTTTTTTTACAATATACTTACGGGGCGTATTCCGTTGATGCGACCCGGAAACGTTATGATTGCACGCGTATCGGATATATTGAGTTTACACGAATATTTTAATTTTTAATTTTACACCTAATTTAAAAAGGCCGTAAACGATATCGTTAAAAGTTTTTTTTTTTTTTATAGACAACGACAAAAGTGGTTAGACGACTCGCGGTAACTATATTACAATTTTTTTTATAATTTTAATTTAATTCAGTCGCAGGTATAAAAACGCGAATTTTTCATTCTTCTGTATCTACGAAATTATTATTTATACTGTAGTTTTTCTAACCGTTAACGGTTTTTTTTTTTTATATATATTTCTCTGCGTTATCGCATTTTATCATATTGTAAACGCACATAATCTTAATTAAATATTTCACTCGAATGACATATGGTAAAATTAATATATATTTACAGATAAATTCTATAGTCCCAGATAAGAAACCATAATCGTGTTGACGTGATTTTTAATTCATAAATCCCGTAGTTGATTTGTTTCCAATTTATTCAGAAAAACGTCACTATACCCGAACATCAACATAAATAATTATTATTATGTATGTATAATTTGACTTATAAGTTATAACTTGAACTTGACGCAATATTTTTTTATTATTTTTTTTTTTTTTCTCTAATTATTCGTTGCTTGTACACATAGAAATTCGTTTGTTCGCACATAGAAGCTAACAGTACGATTTTTATTTTGAATTTTTTTCTTTTGTATTTCTACGGAATTGTCTACTAAGTAATTTTGAATTTCATTTTTACGGGCAAATAATAAATATGTTTAACATTATTTTTTTTTAGCCATTTTGTATGCCGTTTTACACATTTGAAAAATACGTCTAGATGATCGAGTTCCGGGCTTATGTTATTAAGTAACAGTAATATAATTAACATTGACTAGTACCCTTCTACAACCGTTGCCTAACGAGAAAATCGGACGACATCTGATAAGGTAAACTGGGGCGAACATAATAGAATACATTTGTCATTGTATACCGCGAAAGGCAGCGTTGGTTTATCGTAAATATCATAGGTAACTATATTATTTACGGTATTGTATATTTTACGATAAACCGTAAGGCCCTCCTCACACGGGGATACTCAAAAGAAACTGCAATTGCTTAAGTACTAGGCGACTGGGTGACTAAGCAACTACAGTTGCCGGTTATCTTCACACACAGTATACTAAATTTTTGTTTCTAGTTTTTTAAACTAGTGTCGCCCTACTATTTTGACAATACAGTTCAGTTTTTCGTATTATATGAGTACATTGATATTTATACAGGAAATAAATCAAAATAAATACATTTTTTATAATGTCTAGTAGTGATTCGAGTAGCGATGAAGAAATTATTCTTTATCATTACTATAAACACCACTTAAACAAACGCAGAAGAAAATATTGGATCAATCCTTATATTGAAAAAAATGTTAATTTTGATCCATGTTATATTATTTTATTATAGACGAAATAAAAATTACCAAGCAACTCGATCAACCAAAGTAGCGAGGAGACCGGCATGTCTAGTCGCGTCAGTTTATCAGTCGCGGCGACTTTAGTAGCGCTGTCTGAACGACGCCATTCAAACACACATGCGCAGTTGCCTAGTCGCCTAGTCTCCTAGTATCTAGGCGATTGCAGTTTCTTTTGAGTATCCCCGCGTGAGGAGGGCCTAACGGTTAATACCTAACCGCGGACAAGAAAGAAAGCAAAAAAAAAAAAAAAAACCAATTTATTGTTTCATCCCGGAACACTCGTTTTGCTTGCCGGACGTTTTCCGGCGGATTTTTGCCGCCGTACGGTTTTCACGGGCGTGCGACGTACAAAACAGTGCCGTGCCCCGCCGGTTAAATTTTAAATGCGAAATATTATCTTTTGCGGCGCAGGAAGAGTGCGCGCTATCGGGTACCCGCCCGGTGCCGTAATACCTAGCGTAATATTATTAATAACGACGTCACTATACCCCATCGCCCACCACGGGCCTCCCGTACACAATATCGACCGCCGTATATTATTATATAATAGGAATGCGTTTTCGGAAAACGGGTTGCGCGAAACTAAGTTTGGTTAATTCCGGAGGGTACGCATAACCGGAGATATCGTTTTGTCGTCCATTTATTATAACCGCGACCGCCGTCGATGCGCCCCCGTGCCCGGACCTCGGGGGTCGGCCGAGTGGAACCCTGCAAAAACCACTAATTGCGAGTCGTACTTGTCCCGTTTTAATAAATTAACTGCGTGTTTAATACGTTTTTAACACATAGATCGTCCGCGAATATGCAGAATAGATAAATGAGCGTTGTGTTCGTACGTATACGCGTGCCGGGACTACACGGGGCACATACGAGCGGGACGAATTAAATAGCGACGGGGGTGCGCGTGCGAGTAATTCGGATCCATAAATTATTAGCAACAAGCTGACGCGGGGGAGCAACCGGGTCGACGTGGGTATGATAAAAATTAAAACGAAAAAAAAAATACATACACGAGACGTAGTTTAAATTTGTATTCGTACTTTTTTGCGTAAGGTTTTTTTTTTTTTTATTGTAATAATAATAATAATAATTGTCGTAATAAAAATTCGCAATTTATTAAAACAACGAAATGGCCAGCGGGTGGTGAGGGGGAGGGGCGAAGAAAAAAAATACCAAAAAAAAAAAACTGTTTCTTTTTTTGTCAAAATAAATTATATCGTAATAACATAACGCTTACCGACGGGACTCTCCTGCAGGTTCCAATACGATTCGTCCAGCGTATAGTCAGCTTCTGAAACAAATCAATGAAAATTTATGCCGTTAATGATAAACGTTGATGCAGAGAAGAGAGAAAGACACGGAAACGATAATAATAAATCCGGTACGGGAGCCCGCGCAAGAAAGCCGTTACGTTATCTTCGTATTATTATATTTTTTACGTTTATTTTATGCGATATTTTCGGTAATCGCGGTGCACGGCCGCAACAAAACAAACAACAACCCCGAAAAGAGAAGAAAAATATATTTTTACTAATATTTTAAAAAAAACCACGGATATTATATTCCGTATTCAAAGAACAAGATGTGGATTTATATATTTACAGGTACCTACCGACCACCCACCTACGAAAAATAGTACAATATGAATAATTTATGAATATACCGGTCGGTTTTACGGGTATTCTTAAAATATTAGCGAAACAAAAACTCGCACAACGAATGGTGGTGGCGGGGGGGGGGGGTGGGTAGAAACACATAAAACCCAAAGGAAATCTACAATGAGACGTGCGAGTACAAATGCGTAGTTTAGATGAATGAAATATTATATTGTTGGAAAATGCAGATAAAAGATTCATACGAAATACGGGAACCCGCAATACGCGTATGGGTTTTTAAAATATCGACGCGCACGCGTTTCGTTTATTAATATAATAAAATAATAATTTTCAACGTAAAAACGGGGGAAAAAAACGTCAGCGATTCGAGTAAAACCTCAATGTCTGTGACAACGGACGATTGTAAAAATGTGTCGTTTGAACGATAAAACCCAAAGACAATAAACTGTACAATTCGATGGCCGGCAACGGCAGGTGAAATGTCGCTAAAGTTTTTTTTTTTATGAAAACATAAACGAGAATTATACCCAAACGCGCTTAAATACACAAAATGTTAAATGATCAACCACGTCTGTATCGTGTAATCGAAACTCGAAAAACGAAACATAAATCTTCGGATTTGATCTGTCTCCCGTCGCGACGGTATTAATTGAATTGTTGCCGTTTTAGTGTATTATGATATTTTACCGGAATCATATTCGAATAAAAACCCTAAACGCCTGATATAATTAGATATATCGGTTTATAAAATATCAGCGGGCAACGGTCGGCCGGGATTTTCATCGGGGCACGGTCGCGCCGCCCCTCGCCGTCGCCAGTAGTTAACACTAACCGGTACGACAGGGGCGGCCAGACGGTCGACCGCGGACGAATTCAAAGTCGACCGCGTCGGAATTCGATTTTATCGCATGTCCAGCGTCCATAGGTACACGAAGAGAAATATTTTTTTTTTTTTATATTACGCGTTAGCACTGGGTAAACCACCACAAAAACACGATTATCGGCAGTGCGTTGTAAACTATCGTAGATTAACAGAAGGTCTCGTCGTTATCGAAAATATAGAGTAATTTAGTAATGTAGGTATAGAATAATCAAAAAAAAAAAAAACACTTTTACGTAAGTCGATCCTCGTCAAACGAATAATATATTCTTAGTAAGATCTCTGCCGAAAAAAAAGTTGTTTTTTCATGTTTGGTGTTTACGACTGTGTTTGAACGTACGATTTATATTCGTCTATAGCCCGTCGATCAAGAGAAGTATCAAAAGTAATAATGGGGGGGGGGAAAACAAACCATAAATTCTACAAAATATTACTACGGTTATTGACGGGGGGTTGGATATGGAAATCCCCCCCCAGCCGATTTTACATATATCCGTGTTTCGAAACGCACTAAAATAAACAAAATTCCGAGCGCCCGGACTCGGAATCGAATAACATATTATAAAAAGTAATTTAATCAAAATGAATAATATACACAACTTACGCATGAGTGATGTTCACATAATATAAAATAAACTAATAATAAAACGTATAATTTCAGTCGACATAATTCAGATGGGTTTTTTTTTTCATTTTTTTTTTTTTTTTTTGATCGGTAGGATGCGCCCCTTATAACACAATTTATTCAAACATAATTCGATCAAAAGACAAGTATTACGTATTTTATTTATTTTTTTTCACCGGCAAGGGAAATTTAAATTGTGTCGGGGACCATGAAATCATACACTCCGACTCAGACACCGTAATGATATCCCCAACACCGCTATATACGGTAAAAAAAAAAAATATATATATATATATATATTTAAAAAATTAAATTACCACTCTAAAATGAAATATATACATGGGTTTTTCTCGGAATAAAATTAATTTTAAAAAAAAAGCAGACACACTTCGGACAACGGGTGGGCTATTGTTGTAGGTGGAAAGTTAAAATATAATATTTAGGTGTATGGTGTAATTTAGTTTTTATCTGAGCGCAACGATTAATCATTGCAAACGAAAAACAATTTTGAGCAAAAGTTCGCGGTTAAAACCGTCTGTTGATAAGTTCAAATTAGAAATTTTATAATTACGTATAACTACACAATTTTTGGATTTTTACGTACATTTTTACATAAAAACGCTGATCGAAATAAATTACAACGTTTTAATCCGCATAATACAAGAATCGAACATTTAAAATAGTGTTTAATTAAAATTAAAAAAAAAAAAACAAAAAAAACGCCAGAATATGTTTTTTTTTTTAAATTTCACTTGGTCAGAAAGTGCTGAATTGGAGGTGGAAGTTTGAGGTGTACGAGACCGAATTATTGTAGAGACATACGATTATTTCCCACCGGATTACAACGGAAACCGATATTGTGTAAATATTCCCGATTTTTCGCCATTATTGGGAAAACTACGAGGAAAATCAATAAAATGACCGCATCAATGCGAGACGATCCAAATAATATTTCCAGTACAAAAGTTGTTAATAGACAAAAAGAAAAAAAAGGAACGCATAGTAAAACTAATTAAAAATCATTGTTTAGTAACAACGTTCGGACTTACTTATTTATAACGTTTAATTTAAAATAAAGTGCAGGAGAAAAAAAATCCAATTATTTTTAAATACGGTGAGCTTTAATGCGAACGTTTGTATATATATATATAAATAAAAAGAAAAAAAAATAATAATAATAAATAAGAAAAAGTTATATAAACTTGACGCATAAAAGAACACGTAGGTTACCTAAACAACACATATATATATATATATATATATCGAGACAATTTGTTATCTCCACGTTCATTTGTTGCGCCTTTATTGGATTTTAGTGTGACCGGCAAAAATGGGCTTTTATTGAATAGAAAACCGCGTTTTCCGCAGGGTTCGGCCGGGGCTTAGTCAAAGGTTTAGACCCCGGGACAGAATCGCGTCGAAAGAACTTTGGCCGGGCGGGAGGCAGGGGACAAGGGGAAAGCTTTTCAATTGTACACGCGTCCGGTGTACAGTGTGTTTCGGAATAGTCGTTTATTCGTCCGATTTAAAAAAAAAAAAAAATTGGGCTTAACAGACGCACAAGACATCACGTTTACTAGCAATAATCTTTGGTTTACCGCGTTGGCGGGGGCTATATCCTATGGTCCGTGTATCGTAAAAAAAGATTTCCGCCAAATGTTACGCGTTCTGATTTTAGATTTTGCCTTACTATAACGTTAGTAAAACGTGTGTGTGTGTTTTTTTTTTCTAAATTTACAAACCTAACTTTTCTATCAGAAATCTGCTTCAATCAGGAATAAACGACACGAGAATACACGTATTACTTTTTTTTTATTTTCTCTCTCGATATTGTTGATAGCCAAACAATTATGGCATATTTAAACCTATTGGAAATTGTTTTGTTTAGTTCTTGTTGGGTTTTATGCGGATTACGTTTTTTCGACAACTCAAAAACACTCGAAGATCCATCAAAAATTGTACATCACGGTAAAAATGTCGAGCGTTATGCAATAAATTTGTATATTTATAGCGGATTAACGATCAAATTTTGATGAAAGTCGTATTTGCAAACACGATTGACCGAGGTTCGCCATCAGAATCGTTTTTTCTGTTAACGCTGATTTGTCCGTTGCGTACAGATATAAGTTAAATTCCTCTCTATATATATCCCATTTTATCAACTTACAAGTTACTTTTTCAAGCTTATAACAGTGGCCAACCCCCGCGAGCGGTATGTATACTGTAAGGTAAATTTTCTAAAAATCAATAAGCCACGAGTATATATTAAAAAAGGTTATTATTCGGTTCGACCATGGTGGAAATTTAAAAAAATATAACACGACTACGGGGGGGGGGGGTACACAAGTGCTGACGGAAAATTATATCCGCGCGTAAGAAATAGAAAGAAACAATTTAGCATATGACATATGATTTGCCGAGAAAATACAAAAATTCTACGCCGTTGACGAATTCAAAAGGAAAACCAAAGGCAAAGCATTTAACGCAACCGCCTCCTCGTTGTCTAAGAAAAACGAATAAACCACGTCACTCCTGCAATCGGTCTTTAAACCTCATTACGTGTATGTAATTCCCGGGTCGTGTACACGGCCCGTGCGATTTACCATTAGCTTTTCGAGCAACGTAACTCGGTTACATTTGTAACCCGTAGCGATTAATTCAGTTGCGGCACGTACAATTCACTTTAAAATGCAACTCGTCACGAGTTGTCGCGTAACGCGTAACTCGAGCGGGCATCCCGGACGATTGCCAAATAATTGTTTCGACCGTACCCCCGGACGTTTTAGTCGTCATCTCGACAGACAAGACGACGTTGTACCGACGAATAATCGAAAATCGACAAGAACTAAGGATGATATCAATTTGCCATAGCATTGGGGGTCAGGGATGGATTACGATCGTTTTAACGGCGTAACTATTGTCGAAATAAATGTATTTTCTAGCGACCCAACGCTAGGTAACAACTGAACCGGTAACGAACCCGGCAACACCCCCCCCCCCACCCACGGCTTTTTCATAATGTATTTATATATCTGTCTATTTATATCGTAATATATCCCGGGAATATTTATTTTCGACAATATATAGTCGAGTTTTTTTTTTTTTTAATTTTATTTTTCTAAATCGAACGGCCGGCCACCATATATACGTAAACGTACGCATATATATATATATATATATATTTATATACGCGCGCAACGGGCACAGGGGGGGGGCGGGCGGACTGACAGTTTCAAATTGGTTTTGGCCCGGAAAGACGTCGCGCCGCGCGCCGACCGAGACAAATCGCGTTCCCCGTCGGGCCGGGCCGCGCCGTACTGTTTACGCGCGTACGCGGCCGGCCGACCGGCCGGCCGGCCGTCGCGGACGAGACGCTCTTCTCCTCGGGGCCGCGGTCTCTACCGCGGGGGTGGGACGCGGACGCGGACGCCCGTCCGCCGTCGCCGTCGCCGACGCGAACGCGGGCACCGCGGGCACGCGCGCGCCGCGAAACGATTCGCAGATTCCATTACCCCGGGCGTACCGGACCGGTCGTACTACACGAGGAGAGGAAACACGCGTATTTCGTATTTCGTATATACACGATCATATAAGGCGGAAACGGGCGCGTAAGACCGAAAAGGCTATAATATACACCCGCTACCGTTACCGTGACGGCGCGGACGTGTGGGGGGAGGAGGAGGTTTGCTTTTTCGGTCCGGACGTTTTTGCCCGTAAAAGCTTCTACGGACGAGCTTAAACCGAGTGTATATTTTCGGTCGCTTATGTACGTATATATATATATAAAAAAAAAAAAAAAAAAAATAAACGAGAAATAGGTTAGAAAATACGTTGCATTATAGTGTTGCTATATACGTATATATATATATTTATACCCGAACTGCGTTTCTTTGCCCCGCCGCCGACTACTATACCTAGGTATATGCGTACGCGATGATCACGTGAAATTCGTCATTGCTTATTCTAACGGCTTTCCCCACACCCCCAATCTCTTGTCTCGCCGTAGGTTCCCGATCTCGTTACAAACATTGACTCGCAAATTTCGTTTAACTACAAACAATTTTTTTTTTTTTTTTTTTATAAGTTCTCGTATTATTACCGTCGTCGTATCATAATAATATATACGCTCGCGTTTTCTTTATTAGAATAATAATATATATATATATATATATCGCGTTATTGTCGTTATTCTCGCGAAAACCGCCTAAATAATGTAATAACGTACGGTACCTTTGATCAATATTATATATCCGTTATAATATTATTATTATTATTATTCACCGAAGAATATTATTATAATTTCGCGTCTCTTCGGTTTTAGCTTTGGGCCTTTCCGTCGAGTGTTAATATTGTGTATTACGAAAACGATTCGGTTGTTCGGCGTTACCGGAATTAACGACGGCGGCGTTCGTTACCACCGAGTTTTCCGGCAAAAATACATAATACTACATTATTATTATTATTACGATACAGTATAAAACAATATGTATTTTATATATCAACTATCCAATTCAAGACACCAATGATACAGGAAAAAAAAAAAAAATCGAAATATGAATTAACACAATAGTTTTTTTTTTGTTTTTGTTCTTCTGTTTTCTATAGTAATTTCAATTCGAGGACGAAATAAACGCTAATCCAATCACTTTTAAAAAATATATTTCAATTAAAACGTAATCGTAACCCATTAAATTAATTCGCGTATTTATATAATATTAGTAACGGCGAAAGTATAAAGTAAAAGTCCTATGATATGTATACCAAAAATTGTATTCATAACTGATTTATTTTATATTTTATAGTTTGTTATTCGATCCGTTGAATTTTCGAATCACACTCTTGGAAAAAGTATTTTTTTTTTTTGGTTTGTTGCAATCTTGAACCGGAATGTCGAAATCCGTCCAAACTAGTTTCCACAAACCCAATTCGTCAAAATCGGTTTTTGACTAGTTAAAACTAGAATTAAACCACAAGCGAAAATGGGGGTGGGACTGGCTTGGGGGGCATAGCCCACCCAAATATTTTGCCGTGTTTTATGTAAAATTATAATATGTAAATATGAAGACGAACGATAAGTTAAGTCGAGTGGTCACTTAACACTTAAGATCAGAAATGAAAGTTGCCGAAAATTATATTACAAGTTCTTGCAGAAAAAAAAAAAAAAAACGATTTTAAACTTAAAAATTTTTAAAAATTACGTCTCGAAACAAATCTACCCACAAATTTGTGCAAGTGGCAATCACATTTCCAATTAGCTCATCAACATGTGAGCGTAGTTTTCCTCACATAAGGCGTTTAAAAACTTGGTTATGAACATCTACGCTTCGAAATCGTTCTAACCCAAGCTCAATTCTTAATATTGATAAAAAAAAAAAAAAACAAAAAATCGTAAAAACTGACAATGACCACATTAGTTAGCGAATTCGCAGAAAAGAATAGAATAATTGTTTTATAATATTTTAACTTAACTATATTATTTTTACGATCTTTTGTTGGTGTATTTATGTGTACTTACAGCCTACAAACTGCTACTAATATTCATTAGTGATTATAAATTAAATTGAATAAAATATGCGATGCAATGAGATTTATGTTTGGACTAATTTAATCGTATTATTTGTATTAGGTTATTTTTTTTTTTAATTTAAATTTAGCCCTTTCCCTAGAAATTTCAATGGGTTTTCGCCTATGAATTAACCGCAAGTTCGAACGACTTGTTTTAAAAATCGGATCCTGTGTAATTCTAAACGCCACGACGATCAACCCAGCCGATATATTACGAATGCCCTTACATAACGGGCATATAATAATAATCTGGTTAAAACTAACGATATGAAATCTTCTTCTGGATATCAATTTTCTGCAGATAATTCTAGTTTTCATCAATATATGAAAAACTATATATATAGTAGGGTGGTGGTGGTTAGGTTAAAAAAAAAAAAAAAAGTATCAATTCCATCTTCGAGGGTCCGTGTTAATTCTAGTTGTAACTGGTCAAAACCATTTGTGACGAAAGGGGTTCGTGGAAACTAGTTTTGACGGATTTCGGAATTTAACTGTAATATGATTACACATATATTTATATATGGATTTAACTATTCTATTCCAATTTTAATATTAATACATATTATATGAGTTTTTCGACTGTACGTGTAGGTTACGGATTTTGATGTGAAGTTCGTATAACTCGGTACAGTCGACTAAATAATGGTAGATGCCTACTATATACATAAAGGCGTTGAGGGATCAACATTTCCGAAGAAAACCAAAAACAGTGGAAAAACGCAGTATATCAGTCAATATAAAACACTCCTAGAAAATCAATTTTCGGAGGAAGAAAAAACTGTTGTTATTATAAAAATGTTTAATTTTATTATTTCCAAAAAATACAAAAATAAAAAAAAAAAAAGAAAAGAAAAAAAGGCGTAGAAAAAATTAAACCGACGTGCACAGCTGATATGATTATTTGATTAATTTAAAGTTCGATAGCTTTGAAAAATATCTAAAACTCATCACTATGCTACAATGTAATTATTTTAAAAACAACTTGTTTTTTTTTTGGGGGGGGGGGGAGCGAAGACGAAGAGCATTCTAACTTGCTTTCAACATTTATAATAATATGTATTATATAGTATATCTATATATTCATATATTGAAAAAATGTAATATAAATAATAAATGTGGTTTAAAAAAAAAAAAAAAAAAAAAAATCTAAACCGCCACCGATAAATAAAACGTATTTAAGTCTATGGAAAACATGAGTTTGGTATAGTCGAGTTTAGTGTAAATATTTATTAGCTGCGGATGCGCGATTTACGCAATATCTCTTAAACCGCAATGAGACCCGATAGTTTCGTTATCGTTATTCTATGCTTATCAATATTAATACGATACAGTCAGTGGCTTTTACGATATCATGAACAATAGCTATAAAAATCGTTATAACTCGTTATAACATAAAAAAATGGTAATTATTTAAATATACGTTTTGTTCCTTTTTGTCGATTTTCACCGGTGATTTTACCTTAATACAATAAAAACCGAATTTTCTTTTTCCCAAAAACGTATTATTTTTTTTAATTGTCCAATTTTTTCATCCCATCCCCCCATTTCGGTGCTAAAGTTTTTTTACCGGTACATTTTGAAATACAAAACGATATTTTTTTATTTATTTTTTTTTTTTTTTTTATGCGAATTATGCGCTTTGTACTTTAATCCGCGGTACAACAATTATATACAACGTTACTTAGTCGTATACTCTCGAGCATAATTATAATCGACGATTATTATTACAATTCATTAAGTTTTTCGGTATTTTCGTATTGTTTATCGTTAAATATCGTTCATTAAATAAAGTGTAGGTACCAACGTATCTCTAAATACTTATCTTAAGTGTCTAAAGACTACACAAATATTAGTTTCACTTAAAATTTTACCCGAGAACACAAACGGCGTTTAACTTTCCGTATAATCTTAACCGCCGTAGGTAATATAAATTATATAATAATAATAATAATAATAATAATATATTTTAATAACGCCGCAACGGCAATTTCTATGATTTAAAATATAGTCGACGTAACTAAGACTATAGATGACAGACAACGGACTTAAGAACTAGACTATATACGCGTTTACAAATGTACAGAAACAAATTTATAGAAATCAAAAAAAAAAAAAAACAATCAGACATTTTATAACGCGACCTTAAATTCTAAATTGGCCGCGAAACAATTTTGTATTAATTTTTTTCTATCCAAATATACATTTTTTTAGTTAATACAATACATTTTTTGTAACGGTGCAATACAAAAAGGAAGTGTGACTATATAAAAACAGGGGCGGATCTAAATCTTATTAGGGAGGGGGGGAGGGCGAACGGGTATATTTATTAGTGACAACGAAGAAAACTCGAACGTAATTTACGTAATTTTTTTTTTTTTTTTGTAAAAATAAACTACATTTATTAAATTTAATATCTTAAAATCTGTTACAGGAAAGAAAAAAAAGTCCAAGGGGTGGGGCGGGGCGATCGGTACGTCGCCACCATCACATAAATCCGCCCCCGATGTACAAGGACGGACGAGATTATGTGGAAATCGTCTACAATATAATGAGTAACGGAATACTATATATATATATATATATATATACAGGGTGCGGCAAAGCAGACTGACGAGTTTAATGAGGTCATTAGCCTGTGATTAAAGAGATAAGAGCAGGCCTTAATAAGTGGTATATTTTGAATTGTACGGTAATGCCGTTTTTATTCGTAATCATCAGTCTGGACAGGTGTACACCGTCGTTTCGTCGTGCGTGCGCATTACGAAAATAATCAATTCTGTGATCGCTACACAAAGGGCTTTCCGTATACACTTCCACGTGCTGAATCCGTTCCTTCCGCTAACACTATCGAATTGTGGATACGGCATTTGGAAGAAACTGGAAGTACTCTCCTAAGTAGACTCGGACACGGAGCACCCAAAACGGTCAGAACCCCCGGAAATGTGCAGTCGGTTAGAGTGGCTCAATTGAGCAGTCACCAAGACGCTCAACCCGGAAACACGCTGTACCTTTGGGAATCTCAGACCGTTCTTTGAGGAGGATTCTTCACGAAGATTTATCATTCCATCCCTATAAATTAATGCTTGTCCAAAGTTAAATGCTACTGACTACGGCAACCGTGAAAATCTCTGTCAGCAAATTCTTCTGCAAATTCCTCCGATATCGATTTTTTTCTGTAGCGATGCTAGGCCCATTTTCATCTTTCTGGAACTGTAAATAATCAAAATTTTCGATACTGGGCTACAAATAACCCACGGCAGCTCCACGAAAGACCACTCCACGTGGAAGTCGAGGCCATACCAGTCGAAATGTGCCGAAAATCATATGAGAGCTTCAGAGATCGATCGTCTACAACAGTGTATCAATGCTGACGGCCGCCATCTTGGAGATATAATTTTCAAAAAATAATTTTTAAAAATGGGATTGAATACTGATTTAAATAATAAAAAAAAAACCTTTTCTCTAAGTTTTACTGTTCGTTATTTATAGTCCATCAAAACTCGTCAGTCGGCTTTGCCGGACCCTGTATTCGATACAGATAATAGATCCGATAATACACTCGTCCGTAGTGAAAATATTTATACAATTCGATTGGCAATAAATAATTAAATTCTATAAAACATCGGTAAATAATTATTCAATAACGAATAAATACAAAAAAAAAAAAAAAAAACAAAGAAAAATTGTTTTAGTTTAACGCAGGAACGCACGTCACGGCGGTGTGTTGCGGGCGTCTGTGCGATGGTTCGGTTTTACAATTCAAACGCTTTGCCCGGTAAAATTATTTTTATATATTTTACTACACACGGTAAGGCGTAGGAATTCTAAAACCAAACGCCAATCGCCTCGATCGTCGGCGAAGAGACGGCGGAGGCGGCAACGGCGGTGGCGGCTGCGGCGACGGTGGAGGCGGCGGCGGCGGCGGCGGCTGCGGCGACGGCGGATACACGGGCCAGAGGAGAAAATACAAAATACAAAATAATAATATTTTTTTTTTTTTTTTCTCGTGGTTTTTGATTTACATTCATTTTTTAACCCTCGTCGTCGTCGTCGTCGTCGTCGTCGATATATATTTATACACTATTTGGGCCCGAAATTTCTTCTGTCGCCGCCGCTCCAACGCTAACGGTTTCCTTGTTGTTCGGGTACACGTCAAAAACGTGCGCACGTCCACACGCACGCGTTCGGCGTACGTTTTGGCCGAGCGGTCGCGGGGGCCACCGACTAAAAACCGTTCGAGAGTTATGACCAAAATCAACCGGAACATATTACCTGTCCCGGTATACTACACTCCGTGTGCTATACACACGTATATGTATTTATATATATATTCGAGTAATCTCTTCTCTCTATCGTAACGTTCGATCCCCGTAGTAAATTATTAATAAATATCCTATCGCCAGACGGCCGCGGCGGCGCCGAGGCGACCCTCCGACGGCGAAAATATTGGCGGCGATGAAAACCACGAGTTTCCGATCGAAACCGTTCCCTCCCCTCTACTACTACTTTAGAGGAAACCCTACCACCCCAAAAAAAAACCATCGCAAATCGACAACATTGGACGTATATACAGGGTGTAACAAAATGACTATCGGAGTTTCTGAGAGCCGACGTTATTTAGTTTCGTTTGGGAAAGGGAAAGTTCCGCTGGCTCTTGTCAAAGCGAAGATATCGTGTGATGATTGCGAGTTACGTTTGCCGAAAGCTACGGGAACCGAGCTACAAAATGCGTTTTGTGCGATTGAATTAGTCCGCACTCAGCGGATTTCGACAGCAAAATGGACATAATCCTGATGACAACTCGTTACTCGCTCGCCGAAGAGATTAAGAGGGGCTACGGGCAAAAGTGTCTTGGTTTCTAGCGACGTTTTCGGCAGAGGAAGATGTCAGCTGGTGCGTTAACCTTTACACAGACGCCCGGTGTTGCGAAACCGGCCAGAAACCATCGGCGAATATTTTTAACCTCTAACCCAATTGTCTGAACGGTAGGGCCGTCGAGTTTTCATCGGTTACCGATAAGTTGCGACCTAAAAGCGCACCTAAGCCGAGTGGCGTGATTTAATTGGTGTGATCGAAATGTCGACCGAGCATTTTGTGTGCTCCGTTTCGAATGGTGCGAATCCGTTGTTACTGTACAGCGTGATTTTCGACGAAAGTTCCTCCAACAGCCCAGAGTATTCGAAGATGGCATAAAACCTTCCCGGAAACTAGTCGTTTGTGTAACGGGAAGTCATTTGGGTCGACCAAGGACTTCGTATGAAAACGTTGAACGAATTCGGCAAAGTTTCGTAAGAAGTCCGCGGAAATCAGTCGGTCGCGCGTCCAGAGAACTTGCTATTCCACGGACAACAGTTGTGTTCGGCGTGTTATGCGGAGACGTCAGACACGTGTCAAAAGTCTCTCGTAATGAGAGGTAAAATCCGGCAAGCTCAAGGGGTACGGGGAGAAAAAAAAATGTCGGCGAACGCGCTGACGATTTAGACGTGTTAAATCCAAAATAGACTCGCGCCGCGGTGCGCGTGTTTCATTCGTTTTTTATTCGCCGATTTTTTTTTTTTTCAAGGTTTAGAGGAAACAGGTTGAAAATACACGGGGACCCGCACGAGCACGTTTACCGACGTTTTGTACCAAACGAATGAATATAATAAAAAGATAACTCGATAATTATTATACTAACGGCGACAACCCAAATACATCCGTAATCGTAAAATTTTCGGAAATCGCGGTGCTCATATCGAAACCACCGCTTAGAATAAATTACCCACCCGCGGGCCCCGTTAAAATAAGAAATTTCGAAATTATTACTCCGCCTACCGATCTAGAAAAAAAAACCGATATAAGTAGATAAAACCAATAATATCACTAACGTCGAGGGAAAACGATTAAAAACGAAAACGAATTGGATTTCGTCACGATGAATAACCGCGAATTATTCGAGAAAAAAAAAAACCATCGAAACCAGTAAACATAAACGCTTTTGAATTTCGTATCGAATTTCCCTTAGCTTTCTACTGTATAAACTATATTTCGACCCGTCCACAAAAAAAAAAAAAAAATAAAAAGCATTATAATTATTATTATTGTTATTAGCCGTTTCGGTGCTGACAAAATATCGCCGTAAAATTAATGAAATTACAAGAACAAAGTTATTTATTTATAGAATGTATATTATACACTACAGTCCGTATAAAGCTGATATTTTATTATAGTTTTTTTTTTTTTTTTTTTTTTACCAGCTGTTCGCGTATAGTGGCACCGAGGTAAACTTTAATATTAACTTATTGTGCGCGTTAAATTAAGAATAATGAAAAAAAAAAAAAAAAAACGCTACACGTGTAGCACATAAAAATGTGTAAAAATACAATAGATCCGACTATAAATAAATGCGTAAAAAAAAAAAATTAATAATTATAAATAATAAACACGATACAAATTAATTACATAATTTCATTAAAAACTAAATACACCAATGTGTATAGGCGGTGTTGTAAATTAACACTTAAAATTACCTAAAAAAAAAAAAAGAAAAAAATTCAACAGGTTTATTTATTACAAATTTCGAAATATTATTTATTCGCCGCGTTCCCGGGGTCGGGTGATTAAATTCTCGTTGTCCGATTGTTATTTTATTTTTGAAAAAAAAAAAAAACAATAAATAAATAAAACGTCGTCCGGGCGATATTCCCGAGTGACGACAAGACACGATAACAACACGTTTTTTAAGTCCGAAAATATTTTCCAATATACTTTTATATACAACGATAAGAATAATCTGAATTTCGTTACGATTTTCCGTAAACTTTTTTTTTATTATTATTATTATTATTATTTATACCCGTCCTTCGCACATTTATAAACGAGGTCATCGCCGAGTGTAATGTATGACGGGTATTATATTATGTCCTCCGTTCCCCGTACATTTATTTTACAAACTCCTGCGCAGGAAACTAAACTCCTTTTCCTCGCACCCTCCCGCCCCCATCCCCAGTATTAACCCATTTTCAGCAACATTAAACTCTTTTCTCACGCTTTAACCGCAGCTACTCGGGGTCGCGCCATAATTCACACTATCAAACTATCTTCATTTTTTTTTTTTTTATCACATTTTTCAGCGCGATTTTTGAATATTATATATATATATATATATATATATATATATATATGTATACACGACATTTGGGGTTTTAGGACTCCTTTCGGTTAATGCGCGGGTAACCCTCCGCCCCCCCGGTTATGATTAATGTACGAACCGATTCGGACAGACGACGTTCGTGTATTATTGTTCGGAATGCCGTTTGTTCTGTTGGCTTTGGATATTCTAAATTAAAACTCTAATACAATGTATATTTTTACATTTAATTTATTAACAAATACATTATTTAAAGAAATTAAGATATAACGTACACGCGTACGTAGATTTAATAAATAAAATGTAAAATGTTTTTTTTTTTTTTTTGTTTTTTTAATTCGTTGTAACGTAAAACGTTGACGGTTTGCCAAAAAAAATCGGGGGTCCTCCGAGGATTCGAACAGCACGCCAATTGTAGGCATATACGCGATACAATCGTAAATTCAATATCTCGGAAGTATGCAAAATAATAATGTACACTTGCCCCGTGGCCGGCCGGTATGCGTTTTATAAATATTAATCGGTTCATTAATATTCGGAACTCGTTGAAATTGTTGCCGATTATTACTGTCTGCGGCGATCCACCGGATATCCGGCCGACGCCGTGTAGGGATAAAAGGGAATTTGCGCGTATTTCGGACAATAACATTGCGTCGTCGCGGCATTTGAATAGCGGTGAAATTGAAATGGTAAAAAATATCATCAAAAATATCGTTCGCTTACCGGAATATCAGAAAAAAAAAAAAAAAAAAAATGCAAATAATTTCGCGAACACTTGCGCGCGATTTGAAACTCGGCGGGCCCTACCTTGCTATCCGCTGCCCGCTGTCTACCCGCCACGACGCCACTTACAGACTATACTGGACGAGAATAATAATGGAAGGTTAGGTTATTCGAACACTTTCTTCTCTCGTTTTAAATTTAGAAATTAAATTCGTCTCCGAGTGCCGGGCATACGGTTTGAACTAGACTTACTCCCACTCCCGCTTAGTTACCGAAAAGATTATTCCCGTGATAGATTCGATTGTCACGGAGTGACGCATTCCCATAAAGTATACTTTTACCCGTGCCTCACCACATCGCCTCGCCCTTGTTTCCTGAAAAAATTATAATCAAGATAGATTCGAGCGTCTCAAAGTGACACCTCCCCATTAAGTATACTTACCCTGTGCGTCACTACAAAACCACCCCTCCCGCTCTGCACAACAAAAAAATTATGCTCACGACAGATTGTGAATTTTTTTTTACTAACCGAAAAAGTGTTTCATCTCTCGGACAAGAGATGGAAAAAAAAATAAATGAAATAAATATATTTTATTAAAACGAATTAGTGTAGCTTTTTCGCTACACTCGGAATGTAAAATACGAAAACTATTTATTACGATCACTTATTACAGGTTAGTAATAAAAAAAGATACCTTACTTATAAAAAAAATTATGATCATTGAATTTCTTACGGTATATCGGTGATATTTCATTTACTTGTCATTACAATATCTAAATGTTACGTACTCGTTAAATACGTTGGATTATATTTTTTATATAATTTATAATCGCATCGATACTCGAATATAATAAAATAAGATACGATTTTGGTATAAAAATCACGATGAGTTTTTATTATTATTATTATTTTTTTTTTTGTTCTGAAATGCAATTCGTAAGATTTTTAAAACGAGAACGTTAATAAAAATAATATTCCGTAGGTTTACGTGTGCCCTGGTATCCCTGCAAAACGCGAGGTTCATTTGCACTCAGGGGAAGGTTTTGAGGTTGAAACACACCCCGTCCCGCCGGAATATCGGGACAAATTTTTAAAATAAATTGCCCGGCTTAAAAATTGTACAGGTACAATTTACATTTTTTCAACCCCTTCCGCTCCGAAATTTTCCCGGCATTCATTGCTCTCGATAAATAATTGTCAACATGAAAAGACGTAGGCAACACGTCAAAATCAACCGGCAACGGCACCTGCTAATTCATGACTTTACGGAAGATAAAAAAAAAAAAACCGCGTTTGTCTGTTTCGGGGAGTAGGGGAGGGGATTTTTTTTTTTTTTTTATCGGATAAGTTATTACATAAAAATTCCATTGCTGTATAATTAATTATATTAAAGTAAACGTATAACCGAGGAAACCCGCCGTCATTGCGTTTGTTTGTTGTTGGTTTTTTTTTTTTTTTTTTTTTTAATTTTTTTCACACTATCTCGAAAAGTTTATACATATTTGAACGTAATGTAAACACGGCAAATATTTCGATTCGATTCGGATTTTTTCCCGTCGGACAGAGGGAAGTACACAAAACAAAACAAAAACAAAAAAAAAAAATATCAATTTTTAATAATTATTTTTTCGTCGGTAAAACGATATTTTCTTACCGCCATTTTTGAGAACGGATTAGCGTATAAAACTAATTTTCTAAACGGTTTCTTCCCGCAATATTTACTCCGGATTCCTAATAAACTAGACGGATCAAAATTTTCAAACAATGCAATTCGTATTATATTTTTTTTTTTACCGGCCATTGTGTTCGTTGCCATGCGTTGTCTCGTGTATTTCGGTAAACTTTTTACATAAAAAAAACTTTACAAGTCGTAAATAATCGCTTAGAAATGTTACAACAAATAGTTCCTCCGTAAGAAAATATTATTTCACTGCGCGTGTACGCGGATGACGAGAAGGGTTAGGAAATGATTTTTTTCGTCCGAGTTATGTATAACAGCGTATATTCAGGATCGAATATTCAAGATCGAAACATTTTGTGTTACCATTAAATTTGAACACATTGTCTGTAAAAAAAAAAAAAAAACACGCGCAACGACACTCACTCGTGTAGTGCAATCAGGTTAAACCGCCGATCACTATTTTGTCCATAGTGTGTGTGTATATTGATCGGACACTTTTTTTTACGGTCACTACGTGTTTAAATACATAAATTGTTCACTATTAGGAATTACGATTATTTAGAGGAGTAGTTTTAAAATGTTTTGATCAAGTGATTTCTACTCTGGCTAGTTTCTACTTTCGAGTTGGCCGTGTATACGGATATGGGTTTCCGTAATTTTATTTAGACTTTGCGTCTGCTCCGGTGTACGGGCAGACCGTCGGCATCAGCAGAACGAGGAGGACGACGACGCTCTCCATACCCTCATGCGCCGCGCGGCGTTTGACGGGGACAGGGAGCGCCCGGTCCGGACGATCGGTGTCCTTTCGAACCGGGCGACTCGGTGCCGCTCAACGCTGGAGTCCCCAGTCCGCTGGAAAGCCGTGGTCGACTTCGCCGAGACGGTCGTCGCGGACAAGGAGTCGGCCGAACGGCAACGCCAAGCCCTCGCAGACGCCGGACCGCCGGCCGTGGGGCCGGTAGGAAGTGCGCCCTCCCCTACTAGTGTACGGGCAGCAAGTGGGCTTCGGCCCGGCTACTGCCCATTCCCCGGTAGGGACGCCCGGCTTTGTACACTATCAATAATGTGAGCCCGCCCCGCCGAGGGGAAATACGGGATTTTATTTTGTGTGTGTTCATTTTGTTAAATAAATTATGGTGACCCGGGTATTGCCGGTTTTGAAATTAAAAAAAAAAAAAAAAAAGACCGTCGGTATCATACCATACATTTGTGTGGACTACTCGGTTGTCCAGTCTCGGTCGATAAAGTAATTGAATTGTTTATAAGTGTTTCATTATTGTCTTCGGACATTTTTTTCTTCCATTGAACATCCACTGATAAGCCGTCAACGGTCAACGGTGACTTCGTCTCTATATATATATATATAGTTTTGAGTCGTACCACCCCAGTCCGGCTCGGTACACACGCGGGTTCGTCTCGATAATTCATATTTCTTTGTGGTTAAACACCTAATATATGTGCCCGTTACGTCTCCCGGCCATGTCCAGGACGGCGGAAATTGAACCGGACGTCCGACAAAAATCGGCCCTCGACGATAAAATATCGGCAAATACCGTAAAAAAAAAAAACAATTGTACGGTTTTTAACGTTATACAAATGATGCCCCGTACTCAATACGAACCGGACGCTGTGCGGCGTTTATTTAATGGCACACGCCGATCTAACAATTAACGTTTGAACAATATTTAATTCTACGCGGACTGTTGACACGACGAGTCGTGCACAATGAACAAAACGCACTTGTCGGTAGATTATTAGTGATGATTCGTTTCAATTTCCGACGGACTCACTAGTGTTGCGTTTATTGTTTCGGCACACGTTTAAAATATACTTCGGTTCGAAACGTATAAAAAAAATATCTGAACCGATTACCCGGCACCTGTGACCCAGGTAAACGGTACAAAAAAATATCGTATTATTACTCGAATACGAAACGTACGCCGACGGTGTTTTCGAATTCTTCATAACGAATGGAATTTCTGTGTTGTTCTTTTTTTTTTCTTTGGTCTTTCATCGCTCGACCGAATGAAAAACACGAGGACTGGCCAACATTTAATATATAGTCTCGTAGGGTAGGTATCTATTTGCTATAATTTTTTTTTTTTATTAAAAACTTTTATAATTTAATAAAACGTTTTTTTTTTTTTTTTTTTTGTTCCTTTATACACCCGAAATACCCTTCGAAAATAATAATAATAATAATAACGCCCCTTTAATATTATGTTATATAATAAATAAAATTATATCATTTTTTTTTTTTTTATATTATATTTGTGGATTT
Source organism: Tuberolachnus salignus (assembly GCA_956483605.1). NCBI lineage: Eukaryota > Metazoa > Arthropoda > Insecta > Hemiptera > Aphididae > Tuberolachnus > Tuberolachnus salignus. Next base: position 17,114,307 of record OY101437.1, read on the forward strand.
TGTTTAGCGGAAAATTTAAAAAAAAAAAAAATATGCAAATTATTATTATTATTAGTGTTCGACTTGGGAAATCTATGCGTAGAGTGCGGCGTAGTGGGTTTACCGTTGTCGTTTGACAATATCAGAAGATAGAGCAATTGCCTCTCGGGATTAATATGTTTTACGGAAACGGGCAGAATTGCGTTGTATTAGTATTTGAAAAAAAAAAAAAAACTCTAACCTACAACAGGTTTATTTTTTCAATTTTGGCCGCGCAGAGTAAATGTTTCCCGTTACGCGCGTTTTACTAATTAATATTAAAATTGTTTTTTTTTTTTTTTTTTTTGTTTTTTCTTTTGTCAGTCGTACAGATTCGTTTAGGTTTATTTTTATCAGTTTTTTTGTTACTTTTTTGTAGGCAAGCACAATGCCCAATATTTCAATTAAAAAAAAAAATAAAAAATGCCAATAATTTACGCGCGATGTAATAACTTTGATTACATAGTTTCTTTCTTTCTTTCTTTCTCTTTTTCACAAATAACGCTCATCGACGACACAATAAATCATTATTGGACTTATATTTTCGTTATAACGTGCGCTGGTGTATTTTCAAGGCGACCGAACGGCATGTGACGTGGGGTGAAAATTCGCCCAGTGCGTAACAGGCACGAAAACATAACCAAAACTAGAAACGATAATTCCAACGGTGGTGTGACATAATCCCGGATTTCGAATTTTAAATTCCGAAAATGTATGTTTTGAATTCCAAAATCAGAAATGTTTTACTGTCATGGGTAAAACAACGTTTGCCGGGTCAGCTAGTAATATTTTATGTAACTTAGAGTGTGTTATGTATGATTTTCTTTGTTTTTTTTTTTTTTTTTTTAAAGACATTTCTATTTGTGATATTTATTGAATTGCAAAAACGTATTAAATTTAATGCGACGAACAATGTGATGGTGATAATAGTCGTATGAGAAATGAATTAATGAATAAGAAAAATCATAGTTTGAAAAACCGGTATTTGGATTTACGATAAAGGTCGGATTTCAATTTTCGGAATCAAAAAATCTCAAACTTTGGCAAATCCGGATTTACCTAGTTTCCAGACGCTTTCTTTGCAAATGGTTTTTTTTTTTTTTCTAATGTGGCCGCCTTGGACTGAGGCGAACAAGGACCGGAGCTCTGAAGTAGAGCTCGAGAGTCTTCCGGCGCCTCCCTAGTTTCGCCCATGGGTTTTACGGTGGGAAATTATTTATCCCGCGCGACCCGCTGCGGGTTCTAACCACAAACTATACTCGATAGAAATATATAATTTATATTTGTTAGAATAGTTTATTCATAGATTAGGTTATGGTAGTAAAGTGTTTGAATAAATAAACACTACGTGACGATATGAAATAAATTTCGTTTTCACGCGACGCTTGAAATACGTAAAACAATACCATAATATTTATTTTATACATCTTATATGTATATATTTTATTTTCCGACCGTAACGTTGTGAATGCATTGGTTTTATGCTGCGCTATTATTTTTTTATTTATTTATTTATCTGTAAAAAAAACTTCGATCAGAAATCGTCAAACCACTATATTGGAAATTGATTGTAGCGCGGCACTTGTAGGATTAAGTTTGGTTCGCGCATTGGCGAAGAGGTCGTTTTTTTTTTTTTAGTAACGTCAGAAAAACGAGAATACTTACACGATAACCGATTAACCGGTATCGGTTCAATTGTATTGTAATTCATTAAAAAAAAAACCAATCGTAGGTTCGACAGACACAAACTTTCACCGGATACACTTATACGTATTAGTATTTTCTAAGCGGTGTACGAGGTGCGACAATAAAATAACGAGACTTTTTGAATAAAAGTTGTTTATTTTAAAAATGTTATAATTTAATGATTATCACCTTCAAAGTACCTTCCCTCAGCATCAATATACTGTTGCATACGTCGCTGCCATTCTTGAAAACAGTGTTGCCAATTGCTTTCATTCAGCCCTTTTAGAAGTCCTGCCGTTTTCATTTTTACGTCATCAACTGTTTGAAAATGGGAAAAGAAATAAGAAGAAGTCACAAGGAGTAAGGTCTGGCGAGTACGGGGGATGTTGAAGTACAGACATTTTTTTTTTCAGTAAAAAACGTTGAATTGAAAATGCACTGTGAGCTGGAGCATTGTCTTGGTGAAGAACCCAGCCATTTTTCCATAGATCTGGTCGCTTCTTTCTGACACGTTCTCTTAATTTAATTAATACCTCTTTATAATAATATTGATTAATCAATTTTGTCGATTTTTTCAACCTTTTCGTTTATTGAAGACGTGGTAGGACGTCCAGAACGATCATCGTCTTCGACGTCCTCCCTTCCACTACAAAACCGTTTGTGCCATTCAAAAACACGAGCTCTTGATAAACATTCTTCACCATAAACTCCACATAACATACGAAACGATTCCGCGGCAGTTTTTTTTAATTTAACGAGAAATTTAATGTTAACACATGTTGTTCGATTTTTATATCTAACATTTTTCGGCAGTATAGTCGAACTCGCACTAATAACAAGGCTACTAACGTATAAGAAAATGAATCGATGCCATCAGTGTTCATAGTACATTTAGATAAGTGTTTTCTAATCATATTTCAATAATCGTTTTATAGATAACGTTAATAGTTTAGGTTATATTTAGAAAGTCTCGTTATTTTATTGTCGCACCTCGTATTTCGTATTTTTACGTCGGTATGGTTTTCGATTTAAATTTAATAATACTACATGCGTTCAAACCGAACTTAACTCCGGGTTGTTTTTTGTTCGCAAATTAAATTACGCCTTAAATATCCCAACTTTGCCAACTTTGCCGCCTACCACAGCAGCGCGCCGCCCGCGGTGCCGAATTGTGTCGGTTTTTTTTTTTTATACGTATTTCTTGTTGAAATTTCTATATTGATCTTTGTGAACGACGCTAATATAAAACAACTAATTTTATTTTGTTTTTTTTTTTTTTTTTTTATTAGGGGGAAGCTTTATTTCCGCATGTTAAAAATGTGATAATATATAATCCTGTACTATTTTAATATAACGTTTAACTCTTTGTGAACGTTATAAAGCCCACTATAAATGTCTGGCGTTCGTCAAAGTAAATTCAAATTAAAACGTTTCGTTTCGTATTGTTCTACGTTAAAAACCCATCAAAAGAAAAACATAAAAAAAAAAAATATATATATATATATATTATAGATGGTTATTAAACACGGCCAGATGATTTGCCGAAGAAAATTTGTCTATTTTTTATTGCGCGTCGTTCGCAAAAGAATACGACTGTACAACGGCTATAAATTTCGACGCATAAAAATAAAATACGAAATAAGCAAACTGGCGCGCGTGAATCGATGCTCGTAAGTTGTAAAAATCGTGTAATATGCGTGTACGAGTATTTCGTTTGTTTCTCTAACGCAGCACTTTTCGATATTTAAAAAAAAAAAAAAAAAAAAAACCGTATAAATGTATTTAATTTTTGTTACGTGCCGGGACAGGAACGAAAACCGTTAATTATTATACGTACACGATATCCGGATATAATTGTATTGTTATATTATGGTACAAGAAAAATCGATATAGCTCTGCAAATGTAAAAGTAAAAAAAAAAAAAAAAAAATTAATGTGTATATATATATGTACAGAATATAATCTGGAAAACTTTGAGAAAACTTTCCGTTATAATCTTTAAAAAGAATAATGTTTTTTTTTTTTCCCTCCCTGCCATTAAATAAGTAAGTAAGCGAAGTACCAGCAATTATAATATTTTTCGACCGTTTGTATTCTAATTTTTTATTATTATTATTTTATTTTGGTAGTTTATATATATATATTTATTTTTTATTTTTTCGGTATTATATTTTATTTTACTAATGCGATGTGCCGTTTTATTCGGTTAAATCGACTGTAATGTAATTTCCGTAGGTATACCGTATTTACCCCGTACTCATCTAACGTTATAAAGGTCAAACGAATGAAAAAAAAAAAAATTTATTATAAATATATACAGGGGGTGTCCCACGAAGACATCTCCCGAGATCGTGAAGAGATAATTAAGTTCTGTTTTTTTTTTTTAGTACGACTCACGGGGATGAGTACTACGCGTATATGAATATATGTAACGGTCTACGCTAAATTTTTAACAATATCGCGGAAATCTCTTCCTGTTTTCTTTTCTTTGACTTTTGGTCATTCGTTAGTTCATAAAATCATAAAAGACTTAGGTCTCGTTATCTGCCACTACGAGTTTCTATATTATAATAACAACGATAAAACCAATATTATTTACTGGCTTATTGTTTTTTTTTAGTCGTGTACGACTTAAGGTAGCGCAGCTGTGGCGTTTTTTTTTTTTTTTTTTTTGTAACTATCGAAATCCCGCGAAATTATTTTCTGCGTTTACCACTCTCCACTTTCCCACTCCCAAAGCTCATGACCCTCCCCGCCCGTCGAAAATTACAGTCTGACGGTCGTTGTTTTATAATTTATCCCGACAATAATACAAATAATAGTAATTATATATTTTTTTTTTTTTTTTTTTTAACTATCGAAATCCCGCGAAATTATTTTCTGCGTTCGCCCTCCCGAGTTAAATTACGCATATATATATATATATATATATATATATATATATATATATATATACGAGGGTGGGCCGATAAGTAATGTCTCTTATCTTGTAACTATTTTTAAATTTCTAACAAGATTGTCGTTTGCGGAGCATATTTGCCAGCTAAATGTCATAATTTTCAGCGTATCGGTTTTAGTATGAATTTTTAATAACGGCCTAACTACGGACCGTTGAGTAAGTTCAAACAGTGTGCCCGTAATGGCAACTAAGCTAACCCAATTGAACTTTTTCCGGAGAAAAGGACCAATTGTGTACGTTCAGTACAGGTTAGGGGAGAGGACCTATCCCGTATGTGTGTTGAATTTTTTTTTCTCCACTTTAACGCAAAATTCTCGAATTGTTCAATAAAACCGTTTGGATAAGTTTAAATTATTCAATTGTTTTCTATTCGTTTGCGCCGGGTAATTTAATAATATATACAGTGGGCTCCGCTTTGGGACCGGAGCATCCGAGTCCATAATTAAAATAAATGGCGTACGTAATTTTTAACGTACGGTATGTCTACCGCGTGAAAAAATCAAACCGTATTTAATCGTCAAAATAGCGTTTTACCGAAAAAAAACACTATTTTCATAAAACCGTCGAGTATTAAGTACCGCCGAGCGGAAAATTCGCGTCTTGTGTCGCGCAATGTGTCCGAAATTCGCGAATTTCCTTCCGCGCGCCGGAGCGAATATGCGTATATAATCGAGACCGGACAATTTAAGGCCAAAAAGCGGTCGTCTGTTGTAGAAAAAAAAAACTCACGTGAAAAATATATATATTTATAAAAAAAAGATGAAGAATTCCATTTTTACGCTTTCGATTTTCCCGACGCGAACCACATACATAGCGGGTGTAATAGGTCCATATAAACTATTTTTCTATACGAATTCGACTCCGCGGAGAGACGTGTAACTAAGGCAGAGGACTATCGTAGCTGATAATATGTACTAAAAATATACTCGATACTTTGTTATCGTTAATGAAATCGTTATCGGGAATTTTATGATATAGACACCGTGTTTTTTTTTTTTTTTTTTTTTATATAAAAAATGAATCCAAATCGACGAGCGTTACTATAGAAAAACCGCGCGTCCGCGAACAGTCGACAACCATATTTGTACGATAAAAATCAATTTCAATTCGACGAAAAAACTATCGAGAAACGTATTAATTGCGCCGGATGTTACGCGTGGAGCGTTAAACCCGAAGGAATATACCGTAAAAACTCGGAATATGCATTTATGTGTACGATACAATTGGATTTGTCCGGCTTTGTCTTGGCACAAAACGTATTTATTTTTTTTTACTCGGCTGGTTTTTTTTTTTTTAATTTTATTTTTCGATTGCGGCCAACAAAAATACGCTACAAGTCTCATTCCGGCCATATACCATAGTACGTAAAACGACATATTATTATACCGAATGGTAATGTATACGTATAAATACACCGCCGGCGGCGGCGCTGCTGCAACTGATTAAACCGATCCGGCTGAAATTTCTTAAAACGAAAAAATCGGATATCTGCAACGGATAACTTGATTATCGTAATACATATATATATATATATATTATATTATATTATGATGATGATGATGCCGTTCAGACGAAAATATTAGTGTATATATATATACGTATATATACACATATATTTACTATTATAAACGCGAGAAAGTTCGAGAGAAAAACAACTTTTAGATAATACGCTTTTGCTGCTGCTGCTGCACAACTTTATACATTTTAAGATTGTTATTAAGATAGATGCGGTATATATATATATACTGTAATGTTGTATAAAAGTATTACAATGTTTCGGATTTAAATTAGTATTTTCTAATTATTATCGTATCCGAGAGACGCGAAAGTATAAGCGTATAAAGACGATAAGTATTATACCGATCGGATCGCCGTGGAACGCGATTGAAGTCCCGACCGAATGTATATTTCGTCCAATAAATTTTTCAGGAGCGCTGATTAATTGTCGATAAATTGCGCTATTCGAACGTTCGTCGATTTCGACGCAACAGCGCCGTGGTTTTCGTCGTTGGCGAGTACAGTTGTTTTTTTTTTTTTAATTTTATTTTCGGGTCGTGCTAAACAATATTTTTTGCCGAAAAAACAAACCGTACAAGTGCGAGCAGATAAAATAGATTTTAAATCTGTACTATCCGCTAATTCGAATTGTATGAACCTGTTTCAATATTTTTTTTTTTTTTTTTTTTGATAAAGAGCGTTCGTTCTCCATCCTGTATATTGTCCTAATATAACAGTCACGATATAAGAAATTTCAAGAGTGATCTTTTAACATTCCCCTATCCATTTGTGTGGGGTTTTTTTTTTGTTTTTGTAATATATTTAACACTTTTTTTTATGTTAGGATTGTCTTCATGAATATTTTAAGGAAGTTTTATAGAATCGTTCGTAAATTAGGTACCAAAGCTAATAGTAACATACAAAGGGAAAATATGCGTATCTGTCAAGTATTTTACATTCTTATTTAATATTTTAGAAAGCCCACTCCGTCTTTTTTTTTTAAATATAATTATTTATGTGCACAACACAAAATCAATAAAAAGAAACTCTATACATAATATTATTCTTGCCTTTGTTCTTAATATAACGTCGAAGTTAAATTAATTTTTCTTTTATAGTTTTATATTTTATTTTTTTTTTTTTTTTGTTTGCATTCCTGTCAGATCCCGAGTGTAGCGAAAGTTTATACAAAAAACAAAACGGAAAATTGTATCGAGAATATAATATAATTTAACGTCTCTTTTTCACCCATTTCGATTAAATATAATATTATTAATTCGGGATTGCACTTGTTGTGTTGTATAATAGAGGATAAAAAAAAAATATGGTAAAGAATTTAAATTAAAATTCGTTTTTAATAAATCGTTTATCAATGTTTTTAACGTAACCCGACGACGAGTTTTACATTATTAAGTGCATACGTCTTTACCATAAATGTATCGTCTATAAAATATAATACACGTGATGCGATAAATTATTCGGCCTGCAGCGTGCATTACGAACGATCCGTTCGTAAATGCGTTGCAATATCGCAGATCCGTAAAATAGTAAACACAAAGCGCATATAGAATTCCGGCGGCGGCGGTGGGTTTGCCAGTAGTAGACGTCGCGGAACACGCACAGAGAGAGAGAGCGAGAAAAATAAAAGAGAAATTCAAGGGGTGTTTCTGCGCCGCGGTACGAACGAGCTAATTGAACCTATTTTTGGTAATCGAATACAATGGGCCGCGGCGGAGTTTGAAATTCCGGCGGAACCGTCCGCCAAGTTCGCGTACACAAAGTACCACGTCACACCCCCTTCACGCTAACTTCGATAATACAACTATAGTGGTACTACTATAATTATTATAGACGACGGCCGCGTATAATATAATTCGTACCTGTTAGCGCAGTTATATACCGACGTGTATAGGACCGCCGCAGTGCCGCAATTCTCTTCTGACTCGGTCGAAAAACTTAATTGCCGCCGGCGTCTGAGGTCAAAATCACAACTCCCTTCCCGCCCGTCCGCCAGTACCCCGGGACTTGTCCGAATAACTTGCCGGGACCGCGGCGGTCGTAAGCGTACAGAGAAAACGGGGTTTTGGGATTTGACCAGCCTCCTGCCGGCGAGTGCGCCGGAAAAGTTTTGACAGCCCGCGCGTACCCACACGCGCGCATACCGCGAAATACCAAGGGACCGAATCGTGTGCGGGCCCGGGACAGGGGGTGTCGATCCTAGTTCGGCCCTACCCAAGTCATGCCAGCCTCTTCTCTCCCCCCCCCCATCGTCTGCGGCCACAGTCGATAACTTCGATAAAGAGTTCATTACGGAACGTTGTTACAATACTTCTTCGACCCGATGAAAATTATTTCGTCCAATTAATGGGGACACTACCGGAGCGAACCGAAAAAGAACACCTTTATTTTATTTATTTATTTTTTTTTTTATGAACGCAGGGGCGAGAGATCCGCTGCAGCATCTGCAAATATTTACAATACAAGGAATTTCAATGTCTATATTAGAGACGATAAATGTTATCACGATAGGTTGTGCGCAGTGGCGGATATTGAGGGGGGAGAAGAGAGGAATTTGGGGACTTTGCCCCCCGCCCCACTCAGAACGTTATAAATCGCTCCCCAAGGAAGGTTATCGATATCTCTACTACACTTCTAACGTACAATTGTCGAAAACAATCAATATTATTTTTTCATCAAGTCGAAACAAAACACTCACTCCCACCACAGATGTGACAAAAATCCGTCTATGGTTGCGCGCCATGATGAAATAATCCATGAACTATGTACGCAACGGGGGGAACGATCGCGACGGAAACATTAAATACGAATAAGAGAAATATACCGGTAGAAAGTACCGGGCGCAAAACAACTATACCGCCGGTATATCGGATATTCCGAACCGTTAATCGAATCGCATCGTTTTATACCGGAATTATTTTTAAGGGGGCACATGTCCCCGCGAATTTCTAAGTAATGACGGGATACACATCCGCGAAAATATTATTATCTATCCGGGAACGTTGTGCCCCGAGAGTACAGCACGATAACGTGTAGGGTCGGGGGGACACCACGGGGATTTTCCGGTTTCTTGTGGCGCGGAGGGCGCGTTCTTTCGCGTTTACGAAATAAATGCGCTTGACAAACTAGTAATATCGTTCGCACGCGACCGCGCGCCGCACTGGATCAAAACCTTTTAGGAATTTTACGAGCCGCGAACACGCCACCGACACGCGCCAGTAAATTGTTAGGTTATTATTATTAATAGACGGCCTATAAATATTATTTCCCTCGTCCGACGCCTCCGCCGCCGACGCCGGATAAATTGATCCCGAACATATATAGGTACGGGGGTCTATTATTATTACGCCGGATTGTTATTATTGCACTTTATTACCCGCCCGGTCGTATCCGGATACATTAACGGCCAATATTAATATAACGGTTAAAACACGACTAGGTGGATTTCGCAACGGAATTCGGACGTTTCACCGTGAAATTCCGTTATAAAAGTATTTAGTTATTAATAAAGTTTATTTCGTCCGTTGTCCGTGCACGCATTACAACGACAATCTTAACCGCACTCACGTACGATTATCGCAGTGTTTGGTATTTAAACGTACAAATACATTCCGGATTGCCGGCCGTGTCCGGAAGAGAGCCGTACATTATACCGAGGCACGCTTTAATATGACGCAGGAAAAAAAAAAAAAAAAAAACCGAAAACGAAACAATAATGATTTTATAAAACAATCGAGATTCCGGATTGACGTCCGACGTATAATATTATAACGACGTACACGAGGTACACATTTGCGGGTAGGTATTGTAGTGCTTTTCAATTAAAAAAACTACCGAGATAAATATTACGCAACGAGCTACTCTACTCTGCTCGTATTATATAATACAAGAGACGATTAATTTAATCGCGGATTAAAACACAAAAGCGCGCGCGTAAATTGCGAAAAACTTTATAAAAGCTCGGGGGGGACGTGGCCCGGGGGGGTGGTGGAGGGACGAAAAAAACCCGTCAAAATTAATTTAAAGGCTTAATGTCTGGCGGGTATGTACTCGTATAATATATTATGTATATTAATCGGGTAAAATGTCATACGTAGTACGTAGATATGTTGATTTTACCGAGTTGAATTTTTTTTTTTTTTTTTTTTCGGTAAACATACTGCTTAATTTTACGTATGTTTTACCCTCTGGCCTTGGATTTTTTTTGTCTTTATCTTTTGTTAACGAAAAAAACAAGACCTAACGGAAGTACCGGCTAAACGGACGTTTAATTTGTCTTTTTGGAAATATGCCGAGACCGGGGCCGGACCCGGGGGGTCACGTCGAGAACGCGATGTAACGGTGTAGTGTCCATTTGGACAGTGTAATTGTATACGATTAATTGAAATAGCGCAAAATTTAAATTATAAATAAAACCGCTGTACGACTCGACGGATAACTATCGGCAACTGTATTTGTACAGGCGTTGCCGAGTTCTATACATTTTGAAATATAATAAATTATATACGTAACGCGAGAGGTGTCTCTCGCGAAAACACAATTGAAATGAGACGTAGATTGTCGGATTTGCCGGGTATAAAATACCTACTTTTTCGGGGTTAATCTCGGAGGTTGGTGGAACCGTACCGATTTCGGCGGGACGTTCGCCATTCGTTCGGGGTTTTCTCGCGTTCCCTCCGATCGGCAAGACGGCGTGACCCCAGACGATAAAACCGACGGATTGTCGAGCATCGAGTATTGATTGTAGTATTTCATTTTGAATACTGTCAATCGAAATACGTACTTTCGGGGAGGCGACGCGCGGCGGGCCCCAAAGCGAAAAACGGTTATCGCAACGCGCCCCCCTCCCCCCCCCTGGAACCGGATGGAACGCGGTGTACCGATCGTGTTGCCGCGTGCGTGTGCCGAGTAATAATTTCCCGTAGCGATAATAATAATTTTTTTTTTTTTTTTTTTTTTTTTTTGTCATATGTAACCGAACGGTCGGCAAACCGGGACACGCGAGAGTAACGAACGCCCCCCCCCCTACGCCCGGCGGTTCGTGGCACGTCACATACAATTATTACAGATAATATATACCGCAAACGCGCGCATAATTATTTAAATAGTCGTTGGGGGGGTTATTATTAAATAACGATAATCGGATGCGAAATAGCTGAAATGTATCTCGGAAGTATAAAATATATATATATATATACAGTACGTGTGTATAGGTGTATCCGGGCGCTCCGAACAAATGTCAGACAAACGCGAGCCGACGCGTACTGGCGGCGGCGGCGGTAGCGAACAAACAAGGCAAATTGGACAAACAAACCGCGCGCCGCGCCGCCGGGACGCGAAAATTATTAATATTATAATGACGTTTTCGCCCAAAATCGGAATAATTTATAATACTATTATTATTACTATTATTATTATTATTATTATTATTATATACGGGCGAGGGTATATTTATATATATATAATATGATAATATGTTAAGCGAAGTAAATTTATGCGAAATAATAAAGTCTATATAGAAATCGTAATAATAATAATAATAATAATAATAATAATAATAATGTATTATTTCGAATAAATTAAAACCTGTGCGCGGGATCTGTAGAACGTAGATAATAACACAATATTAGGAGACGGGAACAAGCGAAAAGATATAAAACAGTTGAAAATACGTACGTAATAGCCCCGTCGTACAGTGGTCGGGAAAACGATAATTTCTAGACTTTATCGTGACATAAGAACACGGAAAATAGAAAGCATCTTTTTTTTTCTTTTTTTATTCGCCACGTTTCGGAAATTTTGTCAAAACTATTTTTTTATGTTCTATCCGTCGTAATATCGAATTCGCTCATAAAAATAGAAAAAAAAATATGCAATTTTAAGTCACCCACTGGTGACTGCTCTATTGCTCTATCACATTATTATGCTGAACGAAATCGTGGCGGGCTCTTCGACTTTGTGATTTTTGTTCGATTTTAAAACCGATATTTTTTTAAATATAAATCACGGCGAATTAATGTTGACTCAGTTGTATTCGACTAATTCCAAACGAATTTCAGCTGGATGTTGTAAAATCCTATTAACGGGAATTTAGAGATTTATATCTAATAAACAATTGGTACGCTAATTTTTTTCCCCACAACAAAGTTAAAAATTTATTTTTTACAAAAACAATGTCGTTTTCAATAGATTGGGAATTTTTTAATATCGTCTATTCAAGGTAAACAAAAAAAAAAAAAAAAAAAAAAATAGACATTTTAGTCATCGATTTACCTTATCTTACAGGGTGTCCAATGGTATCACTTTTTGTCGACAAAATACGAACTTACTTCGAACAAACGGCGGGAAGACTTGAATATACGATAATACTGTAATACGCTGTTTATCGCATTAGGCAATTCGTTATCTTCACTAAAAGTGGCCTTATCAAATTAATCTTATTATCTATTTGACAAAATGTATATACTGATATGGAATAACATTCTATGTTTAAAAATAGCTAATTGCTATATTTATTTTCAGTATTTTTTTTTTTTTGTTTTTCATCGTTAACTATACGACTTACGACGGACCTTGTGTCAAAAATCCGTGGGTTTCTTTTTGGCCGGAACAGTTTTTAATCGAAAACAAACTTAAAATGCCTATTATTAGTTCGAAAATGGCCAGAATGTCTGGACAATTTGATCACGCCTAAAGTTATAACATGAAAAATAATTTGTAAATAATGATACCAATGCCGTAAACTTGTAAACCGATTCCCAACGTTTATTCCAGGTTTTGGCCAATTATTAAGAAAATCAAAAAATTACTACGCTTAAAAATTGGAGCGGGGCATCTGGTGATGAAAAAATTTGTTTACGGACAGCAAAAAAAAAAAAAAAAAAAAACACACACACATCAGAGTAAACGATAAACTCTAAAATTAAGTCAATATAAAAAGGTTAATTTCAATTGTTCGCTTTTGATTTATTTTTACAGTCTTAACACATCTTATGTGTACAGTAACCTATTACTAAATAACGAGTTAATTTGAATTTATTTTAATTTCAAGTTTTAACACGATATGTATTTGTAGTAATACATTATTGTTATTATTATTTATTTTTTTTATATATATATATATATATATATATTCTTTCTTTGAGCTCGGAACGATCCGGAAATTAGATCTTTTTTTTTTTTTTTTTAACAAGACGAACGCCAACACGAACTATTTTACTATCTAAAAGAAACTTTTCAAGCAATTATATATTACATATTTTCTATCTACCTTCTATGTATTATATAAAAGGTAGATATATATATATATAAGAATGTAACTCAATTTTAACCACGGTAAAACAAATATTAAAAGTAAATAAAGTAAAAGTAACTATATTATACGTGTATATATATATATATATATAAGCGAAATATCGCTGATTGACTCATCAGTGTGTATCTCGAGAACGACTGGTTCTGGAATCTGTGCACAAAAGTTCCCGGATATAAAATGTATTAGCGTGCAATAAATAAGATTGGGATTCCGAGCAATTCGACGCCTCGCTTTTTTTTCTTTTCTTTTTTTTTTTTTTGATTACCTCGGCGATACAGATGGAAAAAGAAAAAAAAAAAAGGAAAAAAAGATTTGTATTATTCACACGGATTTAATTCGTCGCGAGAAACGCCGTCGTGCTTAGCGGCCAGTATAATATTGTTATATTATACGATGAAAAAACGATGACGTCGTCGTCCAACTAAATCCGACCGAGTGCAATTATTTTGAGGCATGTCCATTATAGAAATATACAATCCCAGTATATCATATAATAATATTCGATTCGTGTACTTAAAAAATGAATTTATATATTTGGTATTTTACGATGTATTTCCGATTTCGGGTAGTTTTTAGAATGGCAATTTTATAAAGACATTTTTAAAAAAAAAAAAAAAAAAAATAACATATTCAGTTTAAATCCGTGTTTTCTAGATTCGTATATATTCAATAGTCGCAGAGACGTTCAAGGGACCATTTCTAACGTTTTTATTTATTTTTTTTATAAAAAAAAAAAAAAAAAAAAACACCGCATCGAACCTAAGTTAATCACGCGTGAGATGATAGGTAATAGATTTTTTATTCGAAAATTTGAAAATCTATTTATATATATATATATATGTACGATTTCACTCTTCGTTTAACTCCAAGACGCCGCCATTTTTTCGGCTTCACAAATCGAAAATATCGTTGAAATTCCTCGCCGTTGAACGGCATTCGAAATAGGTGACGCGGTAAGAAAAAACCGTCAGATACGATTTTTTATATTTATGAACAACACTATGAATTTTATGCACTCAAATCCCAGATAAAAGGAAACAGTTCACTACGCTTAATAGGTGTATTTTAAAATAGTATATGATAAACAAATTGCAATAAAATGCGATTAAAAAACGTTACTTAAAAAAGGCGTAAGAAAATGCATGGGAATTTGGAGAGAAAAAATCGAGACCGTTCACTATTGAAACATTTCCAATGATGAGAAATCTATGTTATACAATACGCTGAAAAAAAAAAAAAAAAGGAATACATTTTCTACAAATGTACAGCTTTGTTCACATAGATAATAATTTACAGGTTACAAAAAAAAAAAAAAAAAGATTCTACAACAAATCTACCACGTAAGTAAAAAGCTGAGAATTTTGGTAACACGGGGTGATTTAATTTTGATCTGTACAACCTGCGCAACGGAGACGCAACGCATTGCAGACGAAAAACGAATCTGAGCGAAATTCTATAAACTATGTGTTTTGTTAAATTTAAATTGAAAATTGTATTAATTTATTATTATAAAACAAATTAAAATATTTTGTACATGTTTTTTTTTTAACGAATTTCAGCATAACATTAAAGTTGAAACGCTGGCGAAAATAAATTACCCAATGTTTACCTACAAACTCAAACATTTTGAATAATAACTCGAAAAACGCCATAATAATTTGAAAATTAATGCTAATAGAATTATTCGGCGAACGTTTCCGGGTCTCTACGATTATTTTTCACCGGGTTACAACAACAAAAACATAATCGAAATTAACAGCCCAAACTGTTTATTATTATTGTGTAAACATTCCCGTTTATCCGGCGCTGTTCCCCAGATCGTTAAGAAAAAATACAAGGGAAATCAAACCGACGACCACGGCGCCGCGGCAGCGATTCAATCCGAAAGTGCGGTGCGCGAAAGTTCGTAAAAAAAAAAAAAAAAAAAAAAAAAAAAAAAAAAAAAAAAAAAAAAAAAAAAAAAACTATCGATCGCCGTACGGTTTCCGGTCGGATAATCGTTCGCGGACCGAGAACGAAAACCGTACACGGTAAAAACGAATGCGTTCCTCGCCACGTCCCAAAAACCCAAAACGGTTTTTGTAGAAATTGAACGCGATTTGTTGTACACGGTATTGTAATAACCACGACGACTCTCGGCCGACGAAACTATTTGACAGGGCGGGACGACAACAAGACAATCGCGTGTACGTAAAACCGTCGTCGTCGTCGCACGCACGCACGTGTGGCGTAATGAAATCGTCGTGTCTTTACACGGTCTTTACCTTACAAGGGGAAAGGGCGAAAAAAAAAAAAAAAAAAAACAAATATATATATATATATATAAAGTTCTCATAAAATTACTATAACTACGTAATCGCGCGTTTTCCCTCCCATCCCGGAGTTCGGCGTGCCGAAATTCTGATTCGTTTCTATTACTCTTCCGGGCGGTTTGAAGAGGCCGAAATGACAAACGGGGCACGCCGTCGCAACGGCACCGTTAGAAGCGTACCGTTTGAAGTCTGAAATATTTCGCTATCCGCCGGGAAATCGTTCGCGATTTTGTGAAATATCGATTTTTTTTTGTTTTTTTTATTAATTCCACCTCGTTACTGTTATGTCGGTTTTTTTCCCTTCTAAATTAATCATTGCCGTCGTCGGTACGGACAAGAAACCCATCACCCATCTTTTTACAGATAACAAATTAGTATATTTTGTTTTTATTATATAAACAACATTTGGATATGTTGAAATAAAAAACATATATATATATATATATATATTTTTTTTTTCAATAATGTTAAATTTGTGCGTTGGGTATTGTGACGACCGGGCTTTGATTTAACCGAGTACATTGGCGGCCACTGGTCAGTCGCCTGGCATCCGTTTTTCAGAGTCCTCGTTTCGATTCGTTATATTTAATATATATTTAATAGACAAAAAAAAAAAAAAAAAAAAAAAAAAAAAAAAAAAAAAAAAAAAAAAAAAAAAAAAAGGAGGTGCAGAATAAGATTAAGATTAAGACGATTCGAAAAAAAAACTAACTGAAAAATTGAGAGGTTCGCTGGACAATTTTAGAACAAAAAAAAAAAAAAAAAACAAAACAACAACATCCGACAATACATTGCGTCGATAAAAACGTGTATCCTATGCAATGACAACATTGATGAATTTGCAAAGGAACGTAAAACAAAAAAAAAAGTCCACGTTTTCATATGTAACAATAAAGTTTTGAAATAAAAAAATTTATATTTAAATCGGCCGGCTCTCGAAGGTCAAAGTGCCCAGCCCTGAAATCTGTAAATCGGACACTGCGGTGCCACTGGTGACAAACGTCTTTATATGTTGGCTAGACATCGTTAATATATACGAATATATTATCGCGCACACACATATAGGATAATGCGTTAAAAATAATTGTTCTATTTCGAACGCGGTTTAAAACGAGAAACGGCGAGAATCGACATACAATATGAAAAAAAAAAATGCGAAATATATGCGATAAAAAAAAAAAAAAAAAAAAAAAAAATTCTTATAACCGTGTTTTCTGGCGAGTAATAAGTATACAATTTAAATTTCATCGATGAATAAACCCGTATCGAAATATGTAATGAAAGACATTACACACGCTGTTTAACATCGAACGTACCTAATACAGGGAAATTTTATTACGGCGCGCCGTACGCTCGCTCTTGCTCATTAAACGAGATATATATAAAAAAAAAAAAAGTTTCGAAATCGTTATTGTTTTTCGCGTCATCTATTGCAGAGAAAAAAAAAATAATAATAATAAAAACGATTATTTAATTTCACGTTAATGTTTCGAAATAGATTTACGTATGTATCACGAAAATGATACGAGGAGACGTGACGACGCCGGGTGTAATGACCGAACGAACAGACGTAATAATATTATGTTACAATCAAAGTAATTGTCATATCGCAGTAGTCCCCAATCATTTTAGACGACGGTGACATTTTTTTTTTTTTAGATAGGATTCGGCCACGGTGCCCTCCCGTGGAAAGCCCCGAAGACGTTTGAACTATAAACGCTTATAAGAAAAAAAAAAAATACTAACATAACGTCGGTGACATATTTTTTTTTTTTTTTTTTTGTTACCATTCGGTACAACTTATGATGAACCTCGGGTCAAATCGTTATGCATTATTATGGGACCGACATAATTTGTATTCACGTCATACCGCGATAAACTAGAAAATAACTTCGAATATCAATAAATAACCTACAAACATCCGTAATACATTTGAAATTGCAACACGTCTGTGCAAATACAGGGTGCGGCAGAGCCGACTGACGAGATTAACGAGGTCATTAAAGCCTGTGATAAGATAAGAGCAGGCCTTGATAAGCGGTATATTTTGAATTGTACGGTAATGCCGTTTTTATTCGTAATCGTGGTCTGGACAGGTGTACATCGCGGTTTCGTCGTGCGTGCGTATTACGAAAACAATCGTTCTGCGATCGCTACACAAAGGGCTTTTCGTATACACTTCGGCGTTCCACGTGCTGAATCTGTTCCTTCCGCTAACACTATCGAATTGTGGATCGGGCATTTGGAAGAAACAGAAAGTACCCCGAGTAGACTCGGACCCGGAGCACCCAGAACGGCAAGAACCCCCGAAAATGTGCAGTTGGTTAGAGGACTTTTTTTTAGGACGAGAACAGGACCGTCACTGTCACGTCCGCTCGTTATGTTGTGATGTTGGAAACTCATCTGCACCACAGGCTGGAGGAAATGGTTGAAGACCATGATTTGGGAGATGTATGGTTTCAGAAAGACGGAGCTACAGCGCACACGGCTAGAATTTCACTTGCTATCTCGCGACAAATGTTCCCTGGGCGGTTAGTCTCTCTGAGAGGAGACATAGGCTGGCCAGCACGGTCCCCGGATTTAAGCATATGTGATTTTTTTCTCTGGGGCTACCTTAAGGATAAGGTATTCAGACATCGCCCACATACCATAGAAGATATTAAACAGAAAATCACCGTGGAAGTCGAGGCCATACCGGCCGAAATGTGCCGAAAATCATACGAGAGCTTTAGAGATCGATCGTCTACAACAGTGTATCGATGCTGACGGCTGCCATCTTGGAGATATAATTTTCAAAAAATAATTTTTAAAAATGGGATTGAATACTTGATTTAAATTCAAAAAAAAAAACCTTTTCTCTAAGTTTTACTGTTCGTTGTTTATAGCCCATCAAAACTCGTCAGTCGGCTCTACCGCACCCTGTATAAGCATTAAATGAACGTGATTATTCGTTATTGAATTAAAACAAAACGTTCTCTGTTTGTTTCGGGTTTTCCCAGTTTTGAAGTAAAGTGTACAATAAAATCAATAACTGACCTCCACATTACGATTATACGTATAAAACGTTTGCCGGAACTACCTCGGATTATGCTGATGTGCGAAGCAAGATTTCTGGTCAAAAAGTTAATTACGGACAGCAAAAAAAAAAAAAGTTTTTTACTACTTCATAGTAAAACCAATGCAATCAATTAATATCGCTTGGGTTTAGATTATTGAGAATATATATTTAATTATCGTATGGGCCACGGTGCCCTTGGAACGGGCTCGTAGTGCTTCTGGTACGGGCTCGTAGTGACCCACCTTTTTTCTTTTTTTTAATTTCGATACCGGCAATACCCCCGCCTCCCGGAATGGCCGTGAGGCTCTACTTCGGGAGGCGGGTCGCCATCGTTTATTTAAAATGAACACGTACAATTGATGCACAAAATAAAATACCGTTTTCCCCTTCGACGGGGCGGGCTCACATTATTGTACAAATCTTCGCGTCCCTACCGGGGAATGGGCAGTAGCCGGGCCGAAGCCCACTTGCTGCCCGTACACTAGTAGGGGAGGGCGCACTTCCTACCGGC
Source organism: Tuberolachnus salignus (assembly GCA_956483605.1). Classification (NCBI taxonomy): domain Eukaryota; kingdom Metazoa; phylum Arthropoda; class Insecta; order Hemiptera; family Aphididae; genus Tuberolachnus; species Tuberolachnus salignus. The sequence goes on from OY101437.1 coordinate 17,133,681, forward strand.
CCCACGGCCGGCGGTCCGGCGTCTGCGAGGGCTTGGCGTTGCCGTTCGGCCGACTCCTTGTCCGCGACGACCGTCTCGGCGAAGTCGACCACGGCTTTCCAGCGGACTGGGGACTCCAGCGTTGAGCGGCACCGAGTCGCCCGGTTCGAAAGGACACCGATCGTCCGGACCGGGCGCTCCCTGTCCCCGTCAAACGGCTCGCAGCGCATGAGGGCATGGAGAGCGCCGTCGTCCTGCTCGTTCTGCTCGCCGGGAAAACCGCAGTGAGAACACCCGGGGCGCGGAGCTCGCCCGATCCGGTGAAGGAACGAGTTAAAGCGTCCGTGCCCCGCGAGAAGTTGAGGTCGTCGAACCGTGCGGTCTCGTAACCCGCCGCACCGGCGAGTCCGGGGGGAATGAGCGTGCGCGTCCACTCCCCGCGGGCACCTCCGCGCTACGGATCCGGCGCGCCCGTCCGGTCGCCGCGCGGATCTTCGTGCGGAGCGCTGACGGGGCTGGGTACGTCGCCCGCCGCCGTAGTGCCCAACGCGCGCAGGGCTTCGAGTGCCCCGCACGCCCGCAGTGACCCCGGGGCGCCGCGGTGCGCACAGTCTGGGAACCGCCGGTCTATTGCGTGCCCACGCACGTATGCCGTTCATAAGTATGCGCGTGTCGGTGTGCCGGTACGCGACCGAGCCCGGAGAACCGGTGAGAACCGCGCGTGTCGCGAACAACCGTCGTCGGGCCGGCGTAACAGGTCGTTTTTACATTGAATACCTGCCCACCCGCCAGACCGATCACGGCCGCACGAATTCCGCAGCACGACATTAAAACACGACTAGAATAATACTAATAGCCACAATAATACTATAAATACGGTCGCGTTTCACCTAACAAGCTGTTGTTATATATTTTAAAAAAATAAAAACATTTTTTTTTGAAAAAACGGTATTTTTCATGACGTGCAGTTCCGTGCGCGCACATTCAGGTACCACCTCTTGTACGGGACAATAATAATAATAAAAAAAAAATTAAATAACAATAAATACAAAATATATACAAGAGGAGAGACAAACGGAGGGAAATTGATTTTTCCCTTTAAAAGTATTTTTTTTTTTTCCCCGGTTGTTGCCTCTACCCCACACCAACCCCGGCACCCCGTCACGCTGGAGCAGTACCTATTCATAAATGTACAGCTACGCTATTCGGAGTGGTATTTTTTTTTTTTTTTAATATTCAGCGAACACGAACGTTAAAAATAAGTTTAATAAATTAGCTCCAATCCTTCATCATCGTTATTCGTGTATAATATATATATATATATATATATATATACGTATTATACCCGTGCAACCCGTCCGACAGACGCGGCCGCTTGTTAGGTATGCAAATGATATTTTTTTTCTCTATCATTGTTTCGATATTATTTTATTTCACGGTGCGAGCGTGAGAAAAAAAAAAAAAAAAAGAAATCTATTTTAGACTCGTTAAATTCGTGCTTTCCGTCCAGATGTGTACATATATATATATATATATATATATATATATATATATATAAATATAAATAAATATATAGGCAACAGAGAGACCCCGAGAGCTCTCCCGTCAACCTAATCGTCCTCACCGCCGTTCGTTATACTTACCTTCCCCGACCACCGTCTCCCGGGCACTCTTGCACCTCCGCCTCGCCACCTGCCGCTCGCCGAAGCTTCATTCCGATGTCTCACGCACGCGCGTATATATATATATATATATAAAATACCTCGCGCAAAAGAATCAAAAATCGATCGAGCTCGAAATGCTGTTGTTGTTGTTTTTTTTTTTTTCCAAACACCTCCCGGATGACCCGATCTGCAGAACCGTATATTATTAAATAACAATAACGGTTTTTAATATTGTTGCGCGCCGAGTATATCACTCGGCGGCGCCGGGGCTAGCGGTCGGTCGACGACGGGTTGGGTGGTGGTGAGGGGAAATGGACGAACGAAATAAGATCGGAGAGAGATTTTCGTACATTTTTTTTTTTTTTTTTTTTTTTTTATCGGCGTGATAAAACGTCCGGAAAAATATTTTACGACCGGACGGGTCCCGCCGGGATCTCCGGGCAACGTTCGCGGTGCCTGCCGCTAATATTTCACTTTGGCCAACCAATTCTCAAACGCTCGGGTTGAACCGTGTAATGAAATCGTATTTGCTCGGTTGAACGCCTAACCGAAGCACTACTTCTATTTTATTTCGCGCGTATACGTGTTTTTTATATAAATTTTTATTTTTATTATTATTATTATTATTTTATCCCGCGCCCCGTTTTAAAACACGCGCGGTCGAGATATGTTGTAAATTACGCGCGTACAATATATTATTATTAATGAGCCGGTCGTTATTTTATTGCGAAACGCCCGACGGGTAAAATAATTAACTTATACCCGAAACGTAAAATGCGCACCCGAGTAGGCGAAACGTTTTACGCGGAGACGGGATTTCGAAACGCACCTATAAACGACGATTAATTATCATTTATTCCGACCCGGGACGTATTTTCGATACCCGGTGTCAAAACAGCGATCGTTACGAAACACAATCGCACTTGGACGTGCTATTATATAATATTAATTTCATTTATATACAAACCAATATTTGTTCCTGTCACCGGACGCCTTTCGGTTTATATAGTTGAGAAAAAAAAAAAAAATGACAAAACACCTAGTCGTGCCGCCATAAATTCTATCCCTAATCATCGGTTATTTTTCAAAAATATTTTACGATAAAACCAATGACTTCGTTTTTTGACATTAGAGCTCTCAATAACTATCATATCTACTATTTCCGGTTAGTACGATTATTCACGTTACGTATTAAACGTGCAATGGGGTATTAAAGACGATCGTATTGCTTTTATTGTATTATTTTTAGTACAATGAAATCCAATCAGACATTTTCGACTTATTATAAATCGACGAAAATAACAAAGAAATTTGTTTATCGGACCATTAACCGATTCGTCGAGTCGAATACTATTGATGACAAGCTGAGAAGTGGACGTCCACGTTAAACAAGAACAAAAGCAGCAGTCGAAGCTGTCGCACGGAAAATTCGCAGAAATCCACTCGGCAAACAAAAAAAAAAAAAAAAAAATCATGGCTACAGATATGAAGATTCTCCAAAGAACCGTGTCAAGCACAATTAAGGAAGACCTTGGCCTTGGTGCTTATCGAACAACCGCCGATCAACAGTCGTCTGAAGTTATACGTCAAATTACAGCGACACGAGCGAATAAGTTACTTCAGCAGTACGCAAAAAACCGTCACAGAGAAATACTCTTTATAGATGAGCAAATGTGTATTGTAGAAGAAAAATTCAACCGTCAAAACGATAGAGTTTGTGCTCACAACTTTCGGGAAGCTGCTGAACAAATTCAAAGAGTGGAAAGAGGACATCGTCCAGCCACAGTGCTGGTTTGGCGGGGAGTGTCGTACGAGGGCGTTACTCAACTGCATTTCTGCGAGCAGGGAGTCAAAACACGCGCAGTTTTTTTACCAGAGTAATATTTTAGAAAAAGCAGGTGAAGCCTTTAATTAACACCTTGTTTGCAGGAAAGCAGTGGGTCTGAAGTAGAATTTAGCGCCTGCACACAAAGCAATAACGACACAACGTTGGCTGCTAACCTTAACCTTACCCGGATTTTTCGCTACTCAATAATGACTCTCGGAAAGGCCAGACCACAATCCTTTGGATTACCTAACTTACCTTAACTTAACTTGTTCGCACGCTCAGAGATCTCAGAGACGACCAACATCCAATGGGCGGTATCATAGTGATGTTCGCAAGAGACTCGAGGCAAATATGACTAGTTGTATCGAGGGCTACAAAAAGTGATGAAATTAATGCTTGTCTTAAAAAATCAAATTTTAAAACTCACAACGGATATGCGAGTAGTTTTAGGAAATGACGGCAACGCAGCCGCATTTTCAGAGACTCTGTTGAATATTGGAAACGGGACACAACAGACGAATAATTCTACAATAGCAATCCATGCTTCTTTCGCCACTTCCGTTTCAGGAGCAAATAAACTGATTTCAAAAATCCACCGGGGAATATCGGAAATTTCAAAGAAAATTAACCGGAAACGGCAGGAAAAACGTGCGATTCTAAGTCCCAAAAATGACGCGGTTTGTAAAAATCAACTAACCAGAATTGTTTGGCGTGTTTGCATCTCAGCAAGACACTTACCTCTCTAAATATTCTGTTGTGGATCGTGATCGAGCGACGGATTTTCCGGTTGAATTTTTGAATTCGTTGAATCCTCCCAGACTTGCACCCGCGCAAACTCACTTTAAAAATTATTTTAATACGGGATTTGAATGCACTGAAATTGTGCAACGGCACAAGGTTACAAGTAGAGTCTTTGCAAAAGAACGTCATTGAGGTGAAAACTCCGACTAGCTGCGTCAAAGGTGATATTGTCTATACGCCAAGAATTCCAATGATAACAAGTGACTATCTATTCGAATTCGGGCGCCTTCAATTTCCCATCAAACTTTAATTCGCAATTACCATTAACAAGGGGAGCGATGACAAACGTCGAAAATTACAGGCATCGAGAACACAGATCCATGCTTCACCACCCATGGTCAATTTTACGATGCGTGCACTCGAGTAAGCTCGGCAAATAATTTATATAAATATACGCTCCAAAACAAAAAAACGGAAAACATAATCTACAGAGAAACTTTATACAGTTTACCGTTTTCACAAATTACATCAATAATAAAAACGGCACCGCCGGTATTTCTGGGTGTTTTCTAATGCTGTTTTGACATGTGTATGTCTTATGGCTGGGGGTCATTCTGTTAATTTGTCCGACACCGAGAATGTTGCCATGACATTATATATATATATATATACACACCAATTATCACCGCTGCTATACCGTATTCGTTGATCGTTCATCAGTTGTGCGCTGGAGTTTCATACGGGATAATCGTAGGTAAGGTTTTCGGTTTTTGTTATCCTCCATTTCCGTCTGTTTTACCGCCTCTCGATCCCATCTCTGAACGATTAGTGTCACCGCGTCTTCCATTTATGCGAATTCGTCGACTACGTTTTTTACATGGTTCTAAAGGTATCGCCGGGCAAGTAATCAACATTCCAGTGAACGTTAACTCGACGGTATCGGAACTGCCTCGCCAACTGGATGACGATCTCGCGTTCTTCAATGTTCACATTAAACGACATTTAATTCGACCTACTTGACGGGATACGTGAAAAAGTCGGTAGTAAAAAGGTGGCTCCGATTTCTCGTCACTAAACCATTGTACCTCGGAATTCGTATCGACGAGTCTTTGTACAGCGAGTATGATAATTCACCCGCTTTGGCACCCGTTCCTGAGGCAGAAGCTGATGCGTCTGGCGAACCTACAGTTTAATCCTCGTATCTAATACCAAATTGACATCGGCATTCTTATGTCAACTATATTCAGTAGAAACAAGACCATATACATGTACCGATGTATCTGTAATGTAGTAATGTAGATACTCTTAGTTTTTTTTTTTTTTTTTTTTTTGTCCGCTTTCTTTCTTGCGTTTTTAACATACGGCCGTTATAATATACACGAACGGTATGAATAATATTATTAAAATGCGATCGGCGCGCCGGGTTTCCGCACAGCCGCGCGCGCGCGCGCGCATTATCTCCGCGTAATACAAATATATAATGAGTTTTCTGGATTTGACTTTTCCGGTATAATTTTACTGTTATTATTACTATTACTGTTATTATTACAATTATTATTATTATTATTATTATTATTATTATTATTATTATTACAATTATTATTGTTCGAAAGTGCAGAGAAATCCGACGTTCGTTATGTAGTTTCTAAACTAAACGGGCGCCGCAGAGTTGTACAACCGTGTGACAATCGCATTTGGAATGGTATACGATTTATATATATATATATTGAAAGAAGGACTCCGAGACTCCAATTAGCATCGCGTAGAACTTTTATAATTATTGTGTATAACGTATGTACGCGAATAAATAATACGTATATTTATATATGTATGCCTGCGTCGGGTTTGCCGACCGTAAACGAGCGAGTAATGATTCCAATGGATTTTATTTGAATTTTTATTATTATTATTATTTTTTTATTATTTTTTTACAACACGTTGATTAGAATTTTGTCACACGCCGCGTCCGCGTTATATCGAATATAATATTATTTACGCGCGCGTGTCTATACAATATTATTATTATAACACACGAGAGTAAAAATAATAATTTTATTCCGTTTGATCGTCGCGCCAGAGTTATATTGCATTTTTATATATATTTTTTTTTTTTTTTTTTTTTTTTTTTAACTCTCCATAAGTTTATACACGTATATACCTAACATACCTATATATTATTATACGTGCGTGCGCGTTATAACGATTTCGTATATCCGCGAGTATTTACGAGAATTTTTTTCAACGTGCACGACGTGTGCTGACGAGGCGTACATCGTTAAAAAAAATAAAAAAAAATAAAAAAAAAATCCATCATTATATATATATATATATATGGACGGAGGGTGAAATAAAATAAAAAAAAAAGGTTTTATTACGGACGTAAAAGCTTATCGGCTAATTCTTCGTGATAATTACAGTGTGATGCGTGTATATGGAGAACATCGTTTTCCAATATTAAATTATTATTATCGTTATTATTTTATTAGCGGTCCGGCGTTGTTAAAAATCGGTTTTAAACGTAAAAACAAAAAAAAAAAAAACAAAAAACAAACAAACACGAGATATTTAAAATATTTTTTTCATTTTTTTTTTTTTTTTTTTTTGTGTTCCCTGAACGTTTTTGAAATATATAGTCGTCTGATTTTACGCGATTATATAATTCATCTTTTTTGAGAGCTTTTAATTAAAATTATTAAGCCCGACGATTACAATAGGTGAATTCATCGCCTTACTCTGTTAATAAATTTTTTTAACTTGTAATGTTTTACCAACACACACGCGAACAGGTTGTATTGAGCCCGATTCGAATTTAGCCAAGATATTTGAATATTTCGACACAAGTCATAATGTTACAAAAATGAAAATTTCACGATAAACAATAAATTTACACACACTTGTGTCTCTCGAAACCGTTCTTGTTGTCCCAAAAACAAACAAAAAAAACGAATCTGAGGGAGCCCGTCGACACATTCACTTTGAACACCCTTATAAAAACATATAGAAAAAATAACTACATTTCCGTGCAATAAGAAGCCGATAAAAAAATGCAATTCGCATAAAACAAAACATAACAAAAAACATCTAAATATAACTCGTAAAATGTCGGAAATGTTTAGAGAATTTTAGCACGTCTGTAAAGAGGTAATAAGAGAGTATTCGGTGAAAATTTTAAATAACTAATATTTTTTGAAAGGCCCGATGCAATAAAAAAAAAAAAAAAAGCTCACTTTGAGTATTTCGATTGGAGCGAGATTTCCGGTAGAAAAAGCAGTTGACGAGAAAAGAAAAAAAAAAGAAAAATGTGAGTTAGGATGATGTAGAGTAGGTATTAATTTATATTTTTACGCAACGGTAAATCATTGAGTATAGCAAAACGATTGCATTACGGTCAATTCGATTGTCTAGGTACGACTAGTCATTTAAAAACCGAATAACAAAAAAAATGAAAACAACCGTAGTTATTGCGTAAATATTCCCGGTGTTTGCCGCACCGGTAATGTAAAAACTACACACGGGACGATCGAATGCGTTGACCTCGCCGGCAATCCGATAAATTCCACCGAAACGATTCTCGTGTCGTTTATTTTTTTTTTTTTTTTTTTTTTCATGTCGACGGGAGCCAGTTTCGTGCGCGTACAGAGAAAAAAAAAACGAAAATGTGAAAAAGAAGAATAAAAATACCACACGCGCGCATCGTAACAAAACCAATATACTCGCTTCGGGGATGTAAAAGAACATTATTATCAACCGTAACGGGCGCGCCTACGCCTTATATATTTTTTATATATATATAAAGCAAAAAAAAAAAAAACTAAAAAAAAAAATAAATACAATCTATATATATATATATATTATAATATACCGCCGCCGAGCGAGTCACCTGTGGTTCGTCGCCGCGCAATTCGCGCAAAGCCAACCGCCGGTGCCCCACCCACCTGCGCACACCCACCCGCACACCCATCGCCGGGGCATACGACAAGGCGATAATCTCGGTCGTGTCAAACATCCGTCGGGTATATAATATGTACGTGGGCGGCGGCGGCGGCGGCGGCGGCGGCGGCGGCGGGTCTTGTCGCGGAACGTCAGTGACGCGCGCGTCTCATCTGCGGCGCTCGGCATATCTCATCAATTTAAATTTAATCGCGAATAACGTCGCCGACACGATACGCGATGGATAAAAGCCGGGCGGCGCGTATTGTCGTCGTCTCATACGCCGACGCATAACGACGCCCGGGATGTGGCCGCCTTTTGACACGCCGCGCTGTGATGATGCCGCCGGTGTGTGTGTCGACTATAAATTCCGGCCCCGAGCATGTGAAGTACGACAATAATAATATTGTTATACCCTACCCTCCCCCCCTCCCTCGCCATCCGTTCGGCTATATTATCGTTATTATCGTTATTCGTGCGGCGACAAGAGTGAAATAATAGTTCCGGTCGAGAAATAACGCGGGCGCAGGGTGGTCTTTTTTTTTTTTTTATTATTCTACTTAATCCAGTCGCAATACGAAGACGGTTTTTTTTTTTTTTTTACATAATATACGGATACGGTGCCGTAATTGAGGGAGGGCGTCGTTTTGCCACCCCCCCCCCCTCCCCCCTGACAGTACAAATCTCTCTGAATCGATAAAAAAAATTAACTAAGAATGGTTAGCAATACATGAATTATTATTATTATTTTTTTTTTTTATATTCGCGTATTTGAGACAAACATTTGTTTCCCCCCCCCCCCCGAATTATTTCATAATAGTTTATATATACTCGTATACTTGGCGTTTCTCTTGTTTTTTTTTTTTTTTTTCAATGTTATCGCATTATCTGCGTTACGGAAGATAATGTTAACTATAGCGTTAATATACGAGGTGTGGCTATTAAATAACGAGACTATCTACTTAGCGATAAGGCATGAGTAGATAAGGGTATAATGGTAGTATATTTGTAATCTATGAATATCACTGCATCGAACAATACCAGTTTAGTCAGTTTCCATTTTTTAGTCTATGTGTAAGCGTCGTTTAAATTAACCTCTTACGTGTTGAATGTCGAAATCATGCCAGACGAAAAAATTGAATAACGTATTAATTTAAAATTTTTAGTGAAACTTGGAAAATCTGCGACCGAAAGTTTTAATTTATTAACTGAAGTATATGGAGATAGTGTCCTATCACGACCACGTGTTTTTGAGTGGCACAAACGATTTCGTGAGGGTCGTGAATAAGTTGAAGACAATCAACGGGTGGGTCGTCCATGTTGGTCGTATTTTTCGATATTAAGGGTGTAATAATGACAGAATGGGTACCTCAGGGACAAACTGTGAATCAACATTATTACCTTCAAGTATTGACAACACTCAGAGAACGAGTAAGAAGAAAGCGGCCTGAGTTGTGGGAAAATGACTCTTGGATCTTGCATCAAGACAATGTGCCGGCTCATAGTGCCTTATCTGTAAAGCGATTTCTAGCTAAAAATCGAACTCCAGTGCTTCAACACCCCCCATATTCACCAGATCTCGCTCCGTGCGACTTTTGGGTTTTTCCAAAATTAAAAAGTGCGTTAAAGGGCACACATTTTGAGTCAGTTGAAGCTGTAAAAACAAAAGCGACAGAGGTGTTTAAGACATTGCAAGAAAAGGATTTCTAACACTGTTTCAACCAATGGAAAATTAGAATGGAGCGATGTGTCAAACATGGAGGAGAGTATATAGAAGGGGAAAAATGTTAAACCATTAATAAATATAAATAAAAAGTTTTTACAGAGAAAATCTCGTTATTTATTAGCCACACCTCGTATTATAACGGCGAATTCGTTCGTTAATTCGTTGAGTTTTGTTTAACTAAGCGATTACTACATAATTATACAATTATGTACACACCGCGGACTCGTGGTTTTGATATCGATGAATATATTGTTTTTGGACATAAATAGGATTTGATATAAACGATACGTGTCGCTATTTCGTATTTGATTGCGCGTTGTCATCTCATTACGCGTCAAAAAAAAATTTTTAATCGATTCGGTCGCGGGCGAGGTACAACACTTGTACAAATATTTTTTTTTTTTTTTTTTTGAATAATATTATATCTCGAGTTCGACCGGTGCCGAGCACAAAACGCATTGCGTTATGGTCATTATAGTCGTTTACGAGTAATGGAAAAATAAAAAAAAAGAGAGAAAAAAAAAAACGGTTTTATATCGGATAAAGTATAACGTATGGAAAAACAATTTAATATAAAATTATTATCTCTTACATTTTCGTATTATCGTAATATCCTATCCTCGATATAAAATTGTACAACCACCGACGTATTTAAAAAATAATAAAAAAAATATTAAACATTTTAATTATGATTTTTTTATTATTATTATTATTATTATTTGTATTTTACCCTATCGGGGATCAACTCCTTAATACGTCCGTGCATCATTTTTTTTTTTTTTTTAATTTTTAATCCGAATTAATAATAAATAATTAAAAAATCGTATTTTTAAAATTATACACCAGCTTAGAAATCTAAAACGATCGATAATTTAAAATTCGCTTATTGTTCGAAATGTTTTAAACGCCCAGCTACACGGAGTCCCTCGGCTAACCGTTATAATATAATAATAATAATAATACGTATTTTGAAGTTTATTACGGAAGAGCGAAACACGAGACGGCAAAGTATTTTCCCCTCCATTTTGCAATTAGTAAATAATTCTACTCTCGAGAGCCATCGCCTCGATAAATTATATTAACTGAAATTTATAACGATATTACTGCCGCAGTAAGGTACGTGTACGAAAACTCAGCACCCGGGTATTAGGCCGGTATTTTAAAAGCTATTAAATTGATTTACTTAATATTTTCCACTAAAAAAAAAAAGAAAAAAAAAAAAAAAAGAATTCTATTTACGCGTACACTGTACTTACACGTATATATACGTCCGGCACGTATTCGGGATTTTATAAAAACGAACGATAATAATAATAATAATAATAATAATGATATATTTCCACGATTCGTAAATGAAACGTCATGTTCTTTTAGCGTTGTACAGCGTATAGCTATACAGGCAAGACGAGAGTAAACTACGGTTAATTGAATTTGCGTCCGCGTGTTACTTTTCGAAAATAATAATGAAAAACCTTATTCGTTTTTCACCACGACGAAACGTGGCTTTTATTCTTACGGCGTACATATATATATATATATATATATATATCGGAACGTAAAGTCGTTGAACTCGAAAAGGGTAAGAGAAAGAAGAAGAAGAAGAAGAAGAAAAACCTGAGCGAAAATGTATTATATAGCTCTGCAAAGCGAGTAGTATTTTTTCTTGTTTTAAACGATCCTATATATATATATTTTTTTTTTTTTTTTTTTAATGCCATTGTTGGTTCACAAAATACGCGAAGCGACCACTCGGTAAAAGTTAGTGTTGTGGACATTTTGCTCTCTCTCTCTCTCTCTTTCTCTCATCCTATATATATACATATATAGGATACCGCGAAAGCCCTCTTGAACTTCCGACAGGAAATGTGTGAGAACATAAAAAAGTCAAGGCGTTTAAAGTGTTGTTTAGAAGAAAAAAAAAAAAAAAAAAACCCCGGAGAAAAAGAAAAGAAAACCTCGAGAATACTCTTAAATTTTGGATATTTGGCACTTTTATCACTCTCGACGCGTATACCGTTTTATACTTTTATTTATTTATATATATATATATTTTATTTATTTATTTATTTTTTTCACTCGCGCGAGTGAATGTTTTTCGAGCATATATTATTAAAAACTTACGAGGTTTGTGCGTATAACACTTTTTTTTTTTTTTTTTTTTACGATGATTTATATTATATTATATATAATTCAGGAATTAAAAGTTTTTTTTTTTTTTTTTCCTCGTATATCCTCGGCCCGGCCGTGCTGCTGCACTACAGTCTGGCACGTTGACAATTTACTTTAAACGAGTATTTAATTTAAAATATTGCTGTAATAATTATATTACGCGGGTCTAATAAAAATAATAACGTTCCTTGATAAATTGTTATAAACCGATATTCATTTTTTTTCCCCTCCCCCTTTTTTCTTTTTCTATGGTCGGACCAACAAAAACATATACAAAACCGAAGAGCAAAACAAAAAATAAAAAAACCACAATTAAACACTCTAGCGCATAATTGTATGAGAAAACGCTGTATACAGTGTGTTAATATTCTAAAACACCCTGTATACCCTGCGTGTATTATTATTATTATTATTATTGTTTTCTCGTCGACAACAATTCGTCGGGCAATGCTAAACGTGCACAGTGACAATAATACACGACAACAGTCAGACGACAATTCACCGTTTTGTGTACCTACACGGCTGTGAATTTAATGCATTATTGCGATTTGCATGTCTGTTTTGCTACGTCTCGTTATATAAGAAAACGGACTCGGCCGAAATTTGATTCGTGTTATTTTAATTGAAATACGAAATCTCATTTTGCATAATTTTTTCATTTTAGGTTTAGTGAAGGTTAGAGGTTATAGGTTATGAACTCTGGCCCTGAAAAAAAAAAAAAAATGATAAAATAATTGTAAAATTGCACGTAATATTTGCTCTTCGGGCAGATGCTTTATGATTTTCATTTTTCGATTGGCTACGTTTTTAGACGCGTTTACTGAGTCTTCCGGTGTGCTTGACACTGGTAGTTGGAGGCCATATCCTCTATCCTTAAGGTTATGGTGTTCCGTTCGTTCTCTTGGGCGGTCGCAGCCTGCGGTTCCTGTATCGTACCACCCACTTCTGTAGAGTTTTGCTTGTTCGGGCAACTCCTATTTTTTTTTTTTTTATAATCGATCAAGTGTTTTCCAGATGAGTGTTCTTCCATCGGTCTTATTTCTAAGTTGTCGGTTTGGTACAATACAATCCGTCTCCGGTGCCGTTCATACAATAATGATAATTTATGTTCATCAGTGTATTAAAATACGTTTTAATTTTGTTTTGTGTATGTTGTTAAACAATCTTTTTGGTTTTTTTTTTTTTTAGGCAGTGAAATGGTTAAAAAAAAAAATAGGATAGTCAAGGTATGTTTTCACGGATTAATGGTTTTTTCTTTCTTAATATTTATTTATTTCCGGTCAATCTGGTCTAAAATCATTAAACGTTATTATTTTTAATATGATTTTTATTGTATTGATGAAACTATATTCTATTTTTTGTCGGGTATTGAACTAGTTGCTATACAATTTCGTTGAGAAATTATTATTAAAACTACTATTGCTATAATTGTAAAAAAAAAAAAAAAAAAAACAAATTAAATATTTAGTGCCTTTTTAAGTTTTTTTGGTGATATTTTTGAAAAATGAGTGCCTATTTAATAGGTTTTTAGTGCATTAAATTCACATCCCTGGTAATGTGTGTAACGATAGAGGGCCCGGAAAAAAATGTCACAAAAAACCGAATAAAATTATATAAAAACGACGTTAATAATATTAGTAAAGATATCGATATATATATATAGTTATTATGACACAAGACTTTTGAAAGCGACAAAAGCAAAAGCAATTTTCATTTTTAAAGTACGCGAATAGAACAACGAACGTATATAAAACATGTAAACGATATTGCTTTTATACGTTAAACTGTGTACGTACAATTAATTAAAAACTATACCGGCGTTATCTAGAAAATTCTCAACAAAACCAGTCGCTTGTATACGGAAAAAAAAAAAAAAAGTTTTAGTTGGTGGATTCGTAGGAAAACGGGTCACGAAGACGGGTCGCCGGGGCGCGTGGGTCGCGACGATTCGGACGGCGGCGGCGGCGGGCGGCGCACGGACAGGACCGCCGCGGACGACGGCGACGACGACGGTCCGAACAGCTGCCGACGTCCCGTACGCAAAGGCGTACGTGTTTTGCGTTGTTTAACGCGCGGCGGCGACGATAATAATAATATAATAACATTAGACGGGTATTCCCGCATTCCGCAGGTACACCACGGCGGCGACGGCCTAAATAATAATTTATAATTTAGGCCGTTTTCAGGGCCGGCGACAGGGGAAATCCACCTAACCGGCCGTATTTTCTATACTTTATATACCTAACCTGCCGTGATAGTCGGGCCGAGTGGCGTCTCGCGCGGCGGACGTACACGCCGTAACGACCGCGTTGTTACGCGCGCGCGTTTGTCGTCGTCGTCGTCGTCGTCCGTTTTAATTACGTAATTATCGTCGTCGGCCGTCCCCGGCGGGGCGAGCGGACGTTCGCCGCGGCCGCGGACGCTCCGGGTCGCGGCGAGGGCAAGTCCGTTCCGGACGACGCGCGAGTGCGGGCGCGACGCGGGGCGGCCCGGCCGAGGACAGAGATAACAATTCCGTTATGTCGCTCGTTCCGACGGACGTGACCGGACTGCGTTCCGGCGAGTCGCGTGACGACAAAACGACGGGGCGTTGGGACGGCGGGCGGGCGAATCCCTATGACCGCCTGCTGCCGCCGCCGCCGCCGCCGCCGCCGCCGTCACCGCCGCCGGCCGAGAGTGAGATGTCACGCGTCACGCGCACACGCGCAAGCACAAACACAATGGGTTTCTTTGGCCGAAAACCCGCCCGGAATACTGCCCGCGACACAAAACAGCAACAATATTACGAACGGTTTATTTTTTTTTTTTTAGAGAAAAGGACTTACGTCCTGGCGTTATAATCGCCAAACGGAAATCGTAGTGTACAATCTTTGGTAATCTTATTAGGAAATCTTTGGTAATCTCGTAGGAAATCGTGATGTTCCGGAATCCGGTGGACGCGTTATTCGTCGGTGATTCACACTCCGGCTCCAGTCATTTTTCTTTTTTTTTCTCGATTCCGTGTGAAATTTCATGGGTATAGTTTTGTTATTCTTAAGATGTAAGAAAACGCGTTTGGTGAATTAGTCGACTATTTCGACTATTATTATTTTTTTTTTTTTTTTCTTTGTGATAAACGACTCGAGTCACCATTACCTATATTGATTCTTATTTATATAGGATCTATACAAATTACGCAGCTAATTTCACTATTAAAGTGAATTATCAAACATAAAATGTAAGAATAACATTAGCTGCGTTGGTACGTTGGCTCTTTTTCAATATTTTAATTTTCAAGCGAGATATTGCGATTTAAACGAAATATATCTCGTTTAAAAATTATAATATCGATAAAAACCAATTTACAAACACAGATAGTATTCTTTTACTGTTATGTTTGATACTAGTGTATCCAATTTATGGATTGTAAAACGGAAACTTCAAATACGTGCCCTCTTAATATTGCCAACAAACTATTATATATTTTATTGGCCATATTAATATTTAAAAAAATATATTGTTAGATAATTTATTGTTTTTATATTGTAATTCGTTACCCGTTTTATATAAATAATACAATATGCGCGAATATATAACGGCCTCTAAAACACAACTCGTTAAAAAAATCGCTTTTTGATTATGAAATTTCTCATTAAGGCTAAATAACATTATTTTTATTTTACAATTTATAAGGTAAGTTTGTTGTGTCGTATTAATAATTGTATTATAATAGCGTCGTTCTTATTATCAAAGTACAAAATATTCCATAGGTATTACCGGTGGTGTAAGTTTTAATGTCAAAAATGTACCTATCAATTATTGTAGTTATACAACAGTCGAGTAAAAAATACGAACTTTAATTTGAAGCCTCAAACAAAAAAACCTTACACACGGATAGACGCATAGACGCGAATAGCGTTTGAGATTTAATATCCTGGCTACACCGTTAGACGTTTACAAAAGTATACAACCCTGAGAAATTTTTCATCTCTAAAACAATAAAACTTACTACAAATGTTAAGAAAAAACGTACTATTTCGACTATAATAGTTATGCTCGAAACAATTCACTACGTACAATATGCATTACGCATATTATACACGCACACGTAAATATTAATTTATATTTGCATAATGCGAAAAATTCCGACACGATAAAATCATCAAACTTCTGTATTAAATATCTAACGTATATTGCAAAGGTTGGCTTCGTTGGACTTATTTTTGTATATTCAATTCTACGAATGTAAGACAAATAACAGAACATGTTTGGGGGGGGGCTATTGAAGTTTTTGGGAAAGCTAAGCCAATATAACACTTAAATTTAATCAAAAAACAAAAAAAAATGACATCATTAGAATCAGGAGAACCTCCGGTTTAGGTATGAAATATTATATCATTCATGTGACCCCCTGGCCCTTTGGCACACTGTCACACGGTTAAAGAAGTTGGCGATTACTGCCCTACGGTTCTCCTTGGTGAGATCCTGGATGACTCTCTGAATTTCTTCCTTCAAATCCGTGATCGTGTGAGGTTTCCTCTCGTACACTTGAGGAGACTTCACAAGAAGTCCCACAAGAAGAAGTCGCGGGGAGTAAGGTCGCATGACCTTGCCGGTCAATTTTGATCTCCCGAGATTCCGCCCGAGTTGCGTGCGGAGACGACGAGTTGTCTCCGCATAACTTTCGCCGCTTCCGTAAAATGTTTTCACAACTAAAACACGGATCTCCACGGTTAGCTGTTCCATGGTTATCGATCAAAAAAAAAAAACTAAGCAGGGAAGGATAAACCGGAGTGATACTAGATAACAAATATCATAACAACAGTGTTACCAACTGAACTACAAAAAAATGAAGGCCAATTCAAAAAGAGCGTCCTTTTGTAAACACACTGTATATATATATATATACATTGTTATGAACCCCTGGTTATATTATGTTATAGTATAAGGTATCAGGTTACCAGGCCATCTACAGAAGTTGTACGACAGGCCGTTGTCGGGTCGACGGGGTCTTTTTTGGCTGCAATAGCACGTTGGACTGATGATCGTCGGCTAGACACGGCCCGGTTCCCACCGTGGGATAATCAAGTCGGGTATTAGCGGAACATTCAGCCGGTTTATTCGGATATACATATATTATTTCATTGACATTGTAATTTACTTAATACTAAAATATTGTCGTATAATTTTATTTGTTGTGGATTCTTTTCATATAAGTTCATAACAATATATATATATATAGCGACGGAATAATAATGATAATATGTACGGGCTATTGTCGCCCGGGCACGTAGGTATACAATAATATTATTATAATAATAATATTATATTATATTATATTATTAACGTTATTAGTATAATCGCGTACGCCGCCGTTAGACAATGCCTCCGACGGCGGTGGTTTTTTTTTTTTTATTTTTAACCTCTCCCTGCGAATAGATAACGATATTATCGGGTCCTCGTGTAAACGATAGACGCAGATTAACCGTGCGCGCGTATAATATTCCGATCGCAAAAAGCATAATACATAAATATACCCAGACACAAAATTAGGTTAACCGCAAACCGGGAGGGCGAATAAAATAAAAATGAAAAAAAAAAAAACACAACGCATTTTACTTATTATACGGGCTCTCTAAACTGTACATTTTTACAGCTCGACCACGAAGTTTATATAATATTTACTATCTTTTATTTCTTTTTTTCTAGATCCGATCGTCACTGTACGTGCAGAGAAATCCCGTAACCGTGGACTTTGCTATTGTTTTTTTTTTTTTTTTTTTTTTTTTTTGTTTTTTCTATCAAATCCCAAAGGACGTTGCCGTCGTCGTCGTCGGGAAAAATAATATTCTACCGTGGTAATAAATTATTCACATATTATTACTATTATTATTATTATTTTTATTATTATTTTTTTTCTCATCGACCGACTACAATAATTCGATATACGCTGTTCGTATGTTGCATATATCCTGCGAGCTATACTAAAAAAAAAAAACTAAATAACAAATCGTTTCACGTTTATATTTTAGTTTTTTGTTTTTTTTTTTTTTAAATCTTGATTTATTATGAAAAAAAAAAATAGAAAGTCTGAGTATAATAATAATACAACACAACAATTGTTGTTACGAGGTTCGAGATTGAATTTTCATGCCGGATGTATAAACAAATAGACAGTCGACTTTACGAGTAAACCTGAAGTTTGACAGCCCCATACACTAAAAGGGCAAATTGTATTGATCGAATCCATGAAATATTTATTCATGTCATAAATTATAAGATAAATATATGTGATTATACGAAAAATACTCGAAATCGATCACAAATTGTTTTTATCGTCACATAATTCATGGCATAAAAACAATCGTATCATGGGTAAATCAATACGATTCGCCCTCTTGATACACGGTCTCTCATATGAGACTATCTATACTTTCGGATAATTCAAAGTTGTTTAATGTATCCATACAATTTCCGTACAACTTTACTTTTTACCGGTTAAGGTAAAATGATATCATACAGTCATTGATTTATTTTGTCGATTCGATATTTAATATATTTTTTATAAGTAACATTTTGAAATTATATGACTTAAATAATATCACTGCAGTGTACCTGCATTCGTTGCCGTTATACGTTTTAAGATAATATAATAACGTAGTAGTCGTAAATTTTACATAAAAATGTATTCTCGCGCATATTCACAGCCGGCACCACCAGTTTTGCACACACGTTAATACTACGGCGCGTATATTATGTAGTGATGTTCTGCCGCTGTAGGAAATATTCAAATGTGCATGTCCCTGCGGGCGAAATTGAACGAACGAACGAAAAAAAAAAACCCCGAAAAAAGAAGAGCGGAAAATATATAGGATCCCGAAAGTATAACATCGTGTATTCGAAACTCATTATAAACACATTAGTAGGGCTTTGTACCTACCGGGGGAGTGGTGGCAGGGAACGATGGGCTGGTGAGGAGGGGAACGGTTTAAAAAAAAAAAAAAAAAAAAAAAAAAAAACCTGCACTAAAGTTACGTAAATTATGGCTTTTGTAGATACGAGTCCGCAATACATGCGGAGGAGTACCGGGTAAAATGAGATAAACACATCCTCCAATAAAGCAATTTGTCCGAGTTTACCCCGTTCGGATCCGTATTAAACCGCATAAAACGCTAATAACTCTCTAGCTATATAGAATGAATTCAACTTCCTTTTTTTTCCCCTATTATTTTTTTCGAAAAATTATTTAATACCGTACATAGTATGTTAGTGGTATCGCTGCATCGAGAAAACGCACGTATAGAGTAAATCCGAATGAAAACTTCAGAAAAACATTTGTGCGAAATGGTTCAGGTAAAAAAAAAATTAAACGAAACACACGAAAGAAAAAAAAAATAATAAAAATGTTAAAAGTGTTTAAAACTTTAAAATTATAACGTTGGTTTCTCTACTTTTACGTATTATTCGTTTTGTATTTGGAACCACTTAAACTGACGTTATGTTTCATTGTTCGACACATGGTTAAAAAAAAACCCCACTATAATCTAATAGGTATTTTGTTTTGATTGATCCATGAAATATTTGTTCATGCCACGAAGAATATGTGACGGTGTAGAAACGATTTCAAATATTTTTTTTTTTTCATGTCATCGCATAATTTATAGTATAAACACACATGTCATGGGTTAATCAATAAAATTCGTCCTCACGCCCACACGTCAAGTTTCATATTTACTCGTACAATCGGCTGTCTAAAATCGTTTTATACAATACATATGTGATTCAACCCGACAAACGATTGGAATCCAACACCTATAATTATCAACAAAAAACTCACATCGGCAAAAATACCGTTCATCGTAATGCGCAAATAGGGCTAAATTAATTTTGATTTATATAAACATTATCTATGCACAAAAATAATAAATATAATAATATTGTGTTACAATTGTTAATTACAATCGATATGAATAACCCAAGAGGGTAAACCAATTGAAATCTATGACGTATACAACGAGTAATTACCGATAAATCGACAAAAATATCGTTCGTATCGTTAAAAAAAAAAAACCTACAACCAGCGTTTAAATGTACGAAACTTCGTATCTAAATTCAAATTTAATTTCTAATTGTACGGCCCCCCCGCCCCCGAATTATCCGCGGTCCTTATACTGCGGGTCCAAAGCCCGTCCCTCCTACGCAAGAACCCTGCCGCCACTGGCCTACAAACTCGCGTCAACCGATTCGAGACAATAATGTTAACCGCTCGTAAAACCGTTTTTTTTATTTTTTCCCAGAGTAAAAAATCTGCAGAAGATGATCCTCTGCGGCAGTTCGGTAACTCTTGCGTCCGTGTGCATACAACTAAACTATAATAATATACGCATTTTACAGTTCTCGGATAAAATAAAATCGCGATCGTTTATTCGACCCACGGCGACGCTATCAATCGACATGCTAAGCACGTACGCGTGCGGGGAGGTCCGGGATCGAGTCAATACCCAACGACAAATAAGGAATTAGTTTGGTATTTTTTTTTTTTTTTTTTTTGCCGTCTCGTACCTTTGTTCTTTACAGCCCCCGTCAGTCGGTCTGCTTCCGTTTTCTTATACATATTTATACGGCTTTTGCGCGCCTTATCCAGAGTTTTTTTTTTTTTTTTTCTAACTTATGATTACAATTATTATTATCAATACCGACGACCCGAAATGTTTTATATATTCGCGAAGAAATCACAAAAAAATGCATGTGTTTTGTCCCGTGCAGCCGATATACACGCGTACAAATAAAAACGTTTAACAATAGGTAATTATTTTTATATTTTGGAAAATAAAACTTACAATCCACTCGAATGAAATTTAATAAACTGTGATACACAATGAAATTGGTATTTGTATAAATCTTGAACCAAATCTTTGTATTCGTTGACAACTGAATACCTACTTATAAAAGCACTGTGTTTAGTAAAATATTAAATATACCCTAAAAATGACAAATTCCGAAAATCTAAAAAAAAAAAAAAAAAAAAAATACTAATTTCGCATACAGAATCGTGAAACACTTTTTGGTATAAATGAGCAATTTTTTTTTTTTTTATCTACTAATAGAAAAACCATATTATAATAATTGGCTAATTACACAAATAATATATTCTCGTCTTACGTTAAATTATATAGCATTAGAGCAGTAATAGTGCTTTTGACTTTTGCTAATTTTGTAGTCGTCTCTAAATTTGTAACGAACCGGTAGCCCGCGGATCGTATACAATGTCGGTACATCTACAACATTACATTAAATATTCCCTTAGTATTTTTTTTTTTTTTTTTCTCGACATAAAAATAATATCTATAAGAATCTTAAACATTTAAGAGATTTAATAAAAGTTATTACACAGATAAACGTATATAGTATGTTTTATTAAGCAGAGGATGAGTGCAATTTTATGAGGAATCCTCCGTATACCAGTTCCTGGGCGGGTACCTATCTCGTTTTTATTTTCCATACGCGACTCGGCGGAATAAGTGAAAAACGCCCGTAATACTATACGTATATATTATAGTTTGCGGAATCTGGAGAAAAAAAAACTGGTGGAAAATCATATTTCGAAAAAATAAACCGAATTTCATCCGCAAAAAAAAAAAAAATGGAAATATACGAGTATATATATTATATATACACAGTGAAAACCCTCGCTATAACGAATCTTAAGCGACCAAGACATTTCTTTCGTTATAGAGATATTGTCGTAATAGAGAGGGTTTTAAAAAATGACAAAATTGTATTTATCATTTATGTATATTATTATTCAAAACCACTTTTTGATCTGCGCACAATGTTTTTATTTTACTTGCCATGTTCACTGTTAGCCTACTCGGACGGAACGTCGATAACAAAGTAATATTCTTTAATCTATATCGATAATTAAATTCGGTACGATGACAAGGTTAGTAGACAATAAACGAATGGCGGTCGTTCTTTAATATTTCCGCATTTATACTGATTATACCGATAACACATAAATTGTATGAATTAGTATGTATTAGTAAATGTAAAATATTGTTACGTTATTGAATGTGACTAATCCGTTATAGAGAATGAACTAATCTAATGTATGGGTTATAAAATAAGGCTGGGAACGTAATGCCCGAAAAAATACCCTTTTTATTCCTAAAACTGTGTTTAATTTAAATAACTGTGATAAAGAATTGAAAAAAAATGATAAAACAAAAATATAAAATTCGATTCGTTGAACTGGGTCTTCTTTTAATCTGGAAAAAACGATTATATTTTTACTGAACGATAATAATAGTGGATTCTATTGTTGTCCGATTATTAAACAGGAAATCTAACGTTTCTAAAAATTCCACGTTAGTTTTGCCTGATACGTTATCTGTTTAACATTCGTTATCGTGGTTTTGACATGACTATTGTACGATTATATAACACGAGTATCTAATGTAACAGTTTGTTATATTGTGTACTAATCATGTTTGCGTGTAAAAATGTTAAAATAAAACTTCAAATTTAAATTTCGGATACAAAAACTCAAAAATGTAAAATAATTTTGCTCGTTCACGTTCAGAAGTGCATAAAACGAATTTGTGACAATACGCGAGCATCGCACAGAAAGCTGTTGGGAAAAAATGCAAAGTGCACCGAAATCCCAGCCCTAGTTATAACGCAAACCGATCACTATTAAGATATATTTTTTACGGTATATTTTTTAATATATTTTCGTTAAAAAGTGTTTCGTCATAAAGAGTTTTCACTGTATACATTGGACAGATTGTTATCCGCGTCTCTCGACGTCATTATTGATATGGAATCCCTAGACGGTTATGAATTTATACGAATCGATATCGGGCGCGGTTTCGGATTTTTCAGTGATCAGGTTTCAGGTGTTGGGGTATAGTGTTATCGTAAAGATCGGATCGCTTCGGAAATGATAAATTCGAGGGCTTTTTGCGTGAAAAGTGGCCGTTTTATTTCGTTATACTGATTAGATATTTTCCACTACACCGCGGCAGCCTCGTGCACCGGTTGACCTATTTTTGCACGCCCCATGTTCAACGCAAACAAATAATAATATTATAGAAAAGGTTTTTCTTAACAAGCGAAAACTATAATGGCGAGCAATCGGTTAGCCGGCAGACCTAACGCTAAATCGTCATAAATATTAATTTCGACGGGTAATTTTTTTCGATTTTACAAGAAGACATAATTAAATGTATTATGATCGTTCGTAATATAATTATCGTATAGCGATTTTAGTTGGTAGAAGTTACAAGTTTATAGAAAAAAAAGCACAAGCGCAAGTTAATAATTTTTAAAAACATAGATATATTAAAAGTATTTTGTAATTTACGAGTACGGCGGACTTTTAACAACACAATAATATACTGACTTTTTTTTTTTTTTCGTTTTTAATTATTAAAACGGTTTTCGAACTGGCCAATAGAGTTTTTATTATAAAATCGTAATACTTGCTCGTTCGTTTCTGTTCAATACGATTTTTTTTTTTTTTTACTCTGCTAGAGAATATTTAAAAAAAAAAAAAGAAAGAAAAAAAGTCATCTACTTTAATAATGAAAGAATATTAAAACAAAAACACCCGAACGGTCGGTTTATTGATGTAATTTTTTATCGTCACATCCAATTTATTAATTTTTATTTTACGGTGGTATTGTGATTGCTTATATACTTACAAATAATACTATTTTTACGCTTCATTAGTTATTCTTTATTTATTTGAACGCCCGGGGAATTATAACAAAGAGTAAGTAATATTATATATATATATATAAATGGTATTATTGAAATTTTATAATATATATATATATATAGTTTCGAAAGCGAAATATTTGTCTAATAGAAATGAATATTACAATTATTTTAATATTATCGAGAACAAAAACATTTCGTTTGTTTTAAAAAAACAGTACGAAATTAAAAAATTATTATTATCGATCGGGGAAAAAAAAAAAATCGCGTATCCGTCCAATTAATTTACACCCCGGTTGCTTAATATCGTTATATTATGTACCGTCTGCGGCGCGTGAATAATAATAATAAGAATAATAATAATAAAAAAAAAAAAAATTAAGTAGGTTGATCGTTCGGTCTTCGCCAACGGTATAATTTTTATAATCCATTCATAAAAATCATTCCACTCACCCCACCCCACGTCGGTTAATAATAACGTCCGTCTCGTATTTCTCGGGTTCGCCAAAGCTACCGTGTGCGTATAATATAATAATATAGTATAATAGATAACTGTAAAAGGGGTTTGTCGCGAAACAAACCGTGGAAACTTACATCGTCGTCGTCGTCGTCGTCGTCGTCGCCGCCGCCGCCGTCGTCTTTCATTCACAGAAAACAGACGGCACCGAAGCGTGGGCGAAGGAAATTCACGAATTAAGGAACGCGCCGGGTTTAATTTCTCAAATTGATTTATACGAGATTCGAAAAGCCCGACAATTTTATAGAACCCGTGTTAATTGGTATTCTGTTTATCGGGGCGTATAATATTACAATATTCGAGTACTACGTATAGTATACGATATATATATATATATATATATATATATATATATCACTTTATAAAGCCGCGGCGAATTTCTGGCGTTCCGGGTGGCGCAGAGGAAAGGAAAAATTAATCATAATTATCATTGTTGTACGTAAATATAATTATATACCTAATTAACTACTTAAAAAATAAAAAATTTTCTCTCCCTTTTTTTTTTTTTTTTTTTTTTTTTTTTATCAGGTGTACTTAAATATTCTACCTCGTAAACCCGCAGGTCGGTACCCACTATATTATATTACAATACGAAACGATTAGCTTTTTCATTGATAATAGTATTTTTATTCCGTTGCTCCGCAGGACCAATGGAAAATATGTAAATATTAACATTTTCCTGGCCTACGCTCGTTTCCAAAATGAATTCAGATGTTAATAATTATTGCGTAATTAACTAATTGGGAACATACGCAAAAAGAAAAAAAATACAAACAACCCCGTATTGATTAGTATTGATAATTATGATATTAAAATCGACTTCGTTAATAATACCTATTGACAAAGTGTACAGTGTATACAGAAAAAAAAAAAAAAAAAAAAAAAAAAAAAAAAAAAAACTACCTACGCTATTTAATGTCGAACTAAGTGAAGTAAAAATTGTTCAAATATCTGCGAATGTTACGGCAGGGCAACGATAATCCGAAATACAAATATTCGAAAAATGTTTGTACGAAAAAAAAAAAAATTTAATTGATCGATTTGGATAGTCGCCAAAATAGTTTTTTTTTTCCATATTCTGAGCGAAGCGAAGAATGTATTGGTTTAACTCTGATGTGTGCTTTTTTTTTTTTTTTTTTTTATATATATATATATATATATAATTTTTTTGTTTTTACCCGTCCGTGGACAACTATTTTACCAGACGATTTTCAAGTGTAACACCTTTTCTGAAATCATTTTAAATCTTTATTGTTGCCTCAAAGAGTTCATTTTTTTTTTTCTTTTTTTCGTTGTAGAATTCTTAATAATCGAGAAAACTCGGAAAAAACGTAAAATTGTACGTTTCATCATTTTCGATTTTTCTTAAAAAAAATAATCGTATGGACCTAAAATAATCACAGAAAATTAGGCCGTTCTATGCGTGAATAAAACACTGTGGTCATTTTTTAATTATTTTTTATTTCTATTTATAGACATTATAAGTTTTTTTTCGAACTAATTGAATAAAACTTTTTTGGCTAAGGAAACTTGACACAGGGTTCATCCATAAATTGCACATAATAATGAAAAAGAAAATGTTTGAGGATAATGCAATAATTCTGTTTTATAAGTGTAAATTTTGATAAAAATCTTAAATTGTATGGCATTTCAAAACGTGATTAACCGAACTTTGCTCTTAATCGTCATTCATCAGGAATGATTCGATTCTATCATCGCGTACAGGTATAAATTAAATCCTCTTCAATATTCTAACTTTACGACTTTCTACCTACAACAATGGCCCACCTGTGGTGTGATGTATGTCCTGTTATTTTATATAGTATTTTTAGTTAAATTTGTAAACGCTCCAATCAAAAATTGTTATGACGCAAATTAAAACACATAATTATTATAAATAGTTGTCAGAGTTGATATAATTTTTTTTTTAAAACTTTAGTTTATAGCGAATAAGGACGGGTTTAATGTTATTGTGAAAACGTTATTGGAATGAAAAAGAGATTAGATAGTAATAGTTTGGGGTACGTTAGGCACATAATATTATACTATATCGATTCCGGATTTTCGACGGTGTGAACTCGTTAAATTTTAGAGAGAGAGAGATGGACGGATTAATTTTCTAATATACCGTTATCGGTTTCGGGTGTTCGTGAAAAACGCCAACACGCAAAAACAATATTATAGGTGGACCTATATAAACACGAAAGACGATATTGTTTCGTTGTTTTTGTCTTCGTGGCCGGGGGAATATCGCTTGAAAATACAATCGCAGACGTGTTTGCCTTATACGGTTTATATCGCGCGATACGGTTTTGATTAATAATAAAATGGCGTTGCCGTTAAATTTCGGACGCCAAAAATTATTATCACAACCTCTAGTTAGATTGTATATACCAGGAGTGATAACCGGGCGGTCCGCCTATCATTTTTATCCGAGGCTCGTGCTTTGTTATGGACATTCGAAAAATATCCACTTTTATCCGCGAGATTATGCATTAGTAATGTTATTTATGTTTGGAACGATTGCATTTGTGAATTTACGTTTTCAAATACGAAGGGTATCGAACAGTAACAAAGAAATCATCTTACAGATGTAACATTAATTAGGTCACTTACTCCGTGTTTCCAATACCGAAATAAAAGTTGATTTCGCCGTGTTATCATCTCTAGTCGCACATGCTCAAAACTCACGTAAAACAAGTTGTACGAGTTATTTTTGATTAATTTGATTATTTATTTTGTTGCTTTGCTTTCTATGTTCTGGACCGCTGGGTTTCTATGTTCTAATGATTGGTGCTCTAGTAACTTTTAGTCGTCCATCCTTGGTATATACTAAGCGAACATATGCCCGCCAACAATTATATCATATAATTTAATTGTAATATTAAAGTTTCGACAAATCAAAATGGTTAGTTTTTAGCTTACGTGTCGTGGCAATCCGATTCAATAGAAAACTATTTTCAATTTAGAATTCCCGGGCCTCCGCACGAGTCTTCTCGGCGGGACTCAGTATCTGTGGCCATGATTATAAGAAAGGGACAGGTGGATCGCCTCACCTCATGGACCGTAGTCTTTTAAGTTGGGTTTATGTATTTTTTTTTTTTGTTTCACCGCAGATTATATCGGTGATTCATTACGACTATAATTTGTTTAAATTTTATTGTCAGCATGTAACATATTTGTAGAGAATTGTTGAAGACAAATCAGCGTATACTCGTCTCTTTCAATCTGTGTGTTCTATCATTTTTTTCCGGGTCAAAGAGGAACATTGAAACTTTCAGGTTTTTGCAATCCATTCCTCGTTAAATTCAAATAAAAATTGACCAAGCCCGATTTTTTTTTTATAGATTTTTTAAACTATTTTCAAAAGACGCCATTTTACTTTTTCAAATTATTTTACCACGGAGAGGGGTATGAGGAAATTTTACTATTTCCATCCTCCCTCCCCTTGAACGTCAAGTATAACCGCTGCAGTCAGTAATCGTACGTATATGAAACAAAATAATAATAAATAAATTTTAAAAAAAACATGCTT
Organism: Tuberolachnus salignus; assembly: GCA_956483605.1. Taxonomy (NCBI): domain Eukaryota; kingdom Metazoa; phylum Arthropoda; class Insecta; order Hemiptera; family Aphididae; genus Tuberolachnus; species Tuberolachnus salignus. The sequence continues at coordinate 17,161,470 of OY101437.1, forward strand.
ATAGTATAATACAGTTTCTCGTTATGTCGTATCGATAAGCATTGACTTTGATTACGGTTTTTTTTCACCCCTCGATTAACGAATATCGTTTACGTTTCGGAATTTACGCCAAATCTAACGAACACGAATTTATCGACAATATTTACGTCCAATACTATATTTACGGGCCTCAAATATTCACAAAATACAAAAATAATCATACTTGTATGATAAGAAACCAAAACTATATACTAGTATGTTTAAATAGGTTATAAAAATTGTTCTTCCTTGCCCCTCTGAATGTACTTATGTTATTATTTACTTTAGATATTATACTTAGATATTATACTATCATCATTTTTTTCCACAAAACATATCGTATATTTTTCCTTTGATCAGTATACAATATTAAATATTTTTCGTTCGGTCTTAGTAATTTTGATTTTAATAACATTTTGAACGTAACGAATTTTCAAATATTCAAAAAAAAATGGAGAAAAAAAGAAACATTTTAATAATATATATAATATTTTACATAATACAATAATATTATACGTATAATATGCACCTCTTTTTAAATTATACCGCTATATACATCAGTAATTATTTTTATATATTACACGGACAAGGAATAAATTAAGGTTAATTTAAAACCGCCATTTTTTTGTGAAAAATAATTTAAATTTTTATAGAGCAGATTTCCAAAGGGGTTGTGCGAGATGGACGTGAAAGTTTTTGTACCGCATTTATGTTTTATGCCTTGTATATATCGGTTTCGGATTTAAATGCCTTGATAATGATTTAAAAAAATAAATAAATAAATAATTAAAGCATATAAGATATAGAATGGAATTTAATATCTATCTGTACGTTCCGATAAATCGCTGCTAACAAAAAAAACCATTTTGAGTAAAGTTCATTGAAAATATTTTTAGAAATTAACATTGAAAATTGTAATAAATTGTAACTGCAAAGTGAATAACAGTTGTCCGTGTCTTTTCGTCACAAATTGGTGTGTGTTTGTATGAAACCGAAACGATTTTGTTCAAATAAATCGAAAAAAAAGTACGAGAAATGTAAGGTTAAAATGAGCTTACAAAAAACAAAAGGAAAATTTTTTTTTTTTTTAAATTAATAAATTGCATAGTTTCCCTAAAGAATATATGCACGGAAATTTAATAAAAATGTTATATAATAATGAATAAACGGTAAAATATGCCTAAAAACTACAAAATAAAAGTTACGATTTTCAAGTGGATAATCTGTAACAAGAATCGAAATCTAGAATTTGATAATATAATATAATCTCGTGAACCATTGGCGATTGCGATAAATAGGTGTTAGAGTAACGATTTTTAAAGCCATCGCAAATATCAGTGGGATACGCGGTGAATAATTGATGATATAAAAATGATAACCGATCATAATCCATAACGTGTAAGGCTAGTAAAACACATTGATTCGGTCGGTAGAAATATTCGGATTTCGGATTTTATTATTTTCGCCCAACGGTACTTTATTCGAAATTCCAAACGGGTTTTTTTGTCAACTATTTCCGATTTGTTCACGCGGTATCCCATTCGCGCCTACTACCACCAAAAAAAATAAATAAATAATACGTGATACGTATCATACGTGTTACGTCTTATACGTGATACGTATTATACGTAATATGTTCGTCGGATATTATATTACGCGTCGCGGGAGATTATTGAATTTCAACCGTATACGGGAACATTACGAGCGGGGGGGATGTGGGAAAGAATACGAACACTATTGTTACACGGCGAAATAGTAATATTAAATGTATTTATATTAAATAAATTCATAAATATAAATATATATATGTATGGTTAATTGCTTCTGTGCGGTTAAAATAATATATGCGGTCGACACGACGACGACCTCGGGGTACGGCTACGGAAAAGCACCCCCGCCGACCTTTGCCGCCCCGGACGTATACGTATACGTATATATATACGAATGCAAACCTCAATTACGACCCTAAAATACAACGCGCGAGGCTAATTAATGGGTTTGACCACAAAAACTCGGTATATACCGACACACACGCGCGTGCGCGCGCGGCCCGCACGCACGGCGCACGCGCACAATCGCGTTCGTTTTATATTATGAAAACCTAGCCGTCTCGGATATTATTTCAAACCGGGGAAATCGCACCGGGATAAACGATAACGCGGCGGCGAGCTCGGGAAAATAATAACATATCGCTCCACCTTCTATTTTTCTTTCTTCTTCTTCTTCTTTTTCTTTTTCTTCTTCTTCTTCTCCGTCTTCTTCTTCTTCGTCTTCTTCTCCTTCTACGGCTCCGGACCTTCGCGCCATAAATATTCCCCGGTGTTCCCGCTGCAGCTAATCTCCTCCGTCGGGTTTCCGGTTCCGCTAGCCTTAACGGCCCACTCTATCGACGCCGCCCCTTAACTCCGGTCACCGCGTAAAACCGTTTCCCCCCCCCTGTTATTCGGGATCTTTCCCCGGATCGCCAAAGATCCCCCCCCAGCGATAATTATTATCAATTTATACGCCACGCCCGATAAAATTTCTTCGTCGACTGCACCGGTCCCCGGACGAGAAACGAAAATAAAATTACTACGGTATGTAATAACGAATTAATATTTCCATTATTGTGGCACGAGTCGAACCGATACTTAACAGTCTCGGGTTTGTCGGTACCGTACACATTTTTCAACAACGATATGCTATTCGTACGGAATATATTTCCGACGTGTAGGAAATGAAACAATTATAGTCACGTATTTTTTATTTTTATTTTTTTTTTTCGTTTCGTGTTAAACAACATCATTTCCCCGTAAACTGCACGTTGATAATAATACTATAATGTACATTGTAGAACGTCAATAAGATAAAATCGTCAAGTTTACGATTGTCGTCGTACGATGATATGAAAACAACAGTGCGAATCGAATTCTAACCAAAATTCGAAATGTTAATTTATCGTGTTTTTATCGTCAATGTGAATTATCGAAAATTGATTCCGGCGGAACGGTTAAGAACACCTCGAAAACGATAACGTTTCGATATTCGTACGACAATCCCGTAAATCGCATCGCGTCGGTCCGAGTAGTAATTCTTTTGCCGATCTCTCTCTCCGACGACTTTATCGGGCCTTTAGAACCGAATTCGAAGTACGCACAATCTATATGTATACACTACGCGTAATGCGCAGTACGTGCCAGTATAATATTGACGATAGTCGAGAAAATTGCACCGAATTATTACTGTACGTATATTACAATATATCGATCGGTTATAGCTGCCGCGTTATCGCAGAGCTCTCGCGGTCCGTCGAAAATTATTACACCGGCCGTCCTGTATTATATTAAGGCGGAGCTCCGGCCGATTATTTTACGATATTATACCGTCGTTTGCGGATTTCCAACGCGGCTGGGTCAAGTGATCGAAGCCCGGTGTGGATAAAAAACCAAATGGCCTAACAAAAAACAAACCCTGTATATTTTTGTACCGTACGTGCGGCGTTGTACATTACTATTTTCGTTTATTTTTCAACGAACGATTCGGCGCGAAATAGATTTTTCGAATTTCCTTCGCGTAGAATTTAACGCTAACCTAACGACGATTTTTCGAACCATCGGATAGTAAACCGTAGCTGATAATAACGATGTGTACGCATGAACTTCCGGGCTTACTGGCACGATAATATATACGATACATACCTAACTAACTAACCGTATACCGTAACCGGTATACCAGAAGGGAGTTTCCGGGCCCTTCCTGAAATGTCCGCGATCGATTTTTTATTTTTTTAGAGTCGCGGGAAAATACAATTACGTTTATATATTATACTTGGTTTAACCGCGGGTGTACAGCTGTTTGTAATAAATAGAAGTTGGGAAACACAATTTTGTCCGACGACGACCACGGCACTGTTAATTAATAAACTATTTTACCCCAATGAATATTAATCAATAGTATAAAATAAATGTTTAGCAGAATGTTTTTGTGACGGTATTGCTTGCAGGAATGCCGAGTACAAAGTTCTGCACGCGTAATGATTGTCGTTTATAAAAATTAAAAGTTTATATACGTATATCAGTATTAGTTTTCACCGTTGAATCGACGCGTCGATAACAAACGTTTATAGAAATATCGATGTTTCGTCTGGAATAAATATAATTCTGTTCAGAAATCGCGAGTCTAGATAAAAAAAAAAAAAAAAGCGTATAATCGAATTTTCGGTCGAACCGGTGGTGTAAACGGATACAGGTCCGGCGAGTCGTGTAATCTATAATATAATAATATGTACGGGGCCAAGAGGTTTTTTTTTAGTAATTTTTTTTTTTTTTTGTCGCTCATAAGTCGTCTCTGGAGTAGAATTTTTTTTTTTTTTTTTTTATTATCTCGTCTTTCAAAACACACTTTTATTACATCATCATCATTATTATTATTATTATTATTATTATTACTATTATTATTGCGTTTTTTTTTTTCGCTCGTCCGCCTTTCCACCCCTTGTATGGCTCTTTACAGGTTATTTCAATCTGTTTTTATAAATTCGTTTCGAAGAACGAAAACGATTTTATATATATATATATATATATATATATATATACTTTATTCTTACGCCCTGCTATATATTTTTGCGAATAGCAGCGAGGATGCGGAGTAAAATGGTGAAACGAGACGGGGGGGGGAACTCTCATCGCAAGCTCCGAAACCAATATAAATCACGTTAAACACGTATCGGGGTTCGGAATTTTGATCGTATATACCGACGTCTTTATATACAAACAAGACGTTAATACCTTGCCTCCATTCCTCCTCGTCACTCCCCGTCGATCCGTGCCCGACCGCGCCTAGAGAGATAATTACGATTAACTAGTACAAATTGAAAAACAAAAAAAAAAAAACTGACATTAAACAACAGCGGAAAAAAAAACACCATACAAACTTTAAAAAGATCGAATATAATAGATTTAAGATTAACCCGAAAATTCGACGCAAGATTAACAATCGAAACGTAATGTAAACTGTGAACGCAGTAGATCCCCCTCCCATCAAAAAAGAGAAGATAATGAATGTAAAATATCAATTCGTTAAAAATCGGTTTGTTTACCACCTATGTTTCGCGAAAATATTATTATTATTTGGTTTTGGTTTGTTGGTTACTTAACGACGATTTTCGACCATACACAATTAAATAAAGCCCAGAATGAATACGTTCCGTTTTCAGTCCGGAGACCGCGGGGTATTCGCACGCCTATAATTTATCGATATTTTTATAAATTGTCTCGACGATCTTTGGATTGCACAGAAACTCGAGAGTATTATTTTTAACGTTTTAAAGCTTTGTATGTGTTATTAGTGTCTTCCGAGTTCAGTCGAGCTTTCATCTTATTATAGTTACTTAATTAAATGCGAATAGCGTGTATACCGTAAACTCATCTCGGTACTGCCGAAATGAAATTCGGTAACAAACAAGGAATTCAAAATTTAATTATTTTTATTATCGTTAGATAGAAGATATAACGTACCGATCGCGTTATTTTGCTCGGCGCCGTTCGGGACTTCCGCCCTTTAAACTTTAAACCTAACTTCCTAGGCCGACCCGCAATACAAATTTGGGCGCTGGTGACGTGTGAAATTGCACCGCGACGTCGAACAAATTATCGCCGTATCATCGCCGTGTTCCGCGATCGGTTTTCGATCAAATTTTTATTGGACCACTTGGGAATTATTCTTTCAAAATAAAAAAAAAATCATCCTAGCCTAACGTCAAGTTTATTTATTCGTAACGAAGTTATGCGCGTACGTAAATAAATATAAGAAAAAAAGAAAAAAAAAAGCCTACTCGTTGAATTTACGTAACCTCCACTTCGCCATCATTTGTCGAAGTAAGTAGAACAATCATCTTTATACACTGCACGTTTATACATTTAAACAATTGCATTCGTTTTCCATACGAACGCAATACGGAGGAGTAATTTCCATTTTTCAGCATTAATATAACCGCGGAATTGATATATTTACAAATCATTTTTATTCTAATAAATTATGCAGAAATATTATATGAAAAAAAAAAAAATACAAACCGTGCGAAATATTTTTATTTTCAATATTAGTTTACAGTGAAAAATAACCGTATCTACATATATCTACTTTATATAATAATTTTTAAAAGTATTGAATAATTTATATTTATTGTTCGAAAGTAAGCAGGTATAGGAGGTATATATAGCTTATGAACTTTATAATAATTTTATGTCAGATAATAATAATAATAATAATAATATTACGCGCCCGTCACAATATATTAATTCGAAAACTTAGCAACTTATATAATAATATAATAACGCCAGCCTACCTATTTGAATATTAAAAAAAAAAAAAAAAAATTTAAAAAAAAAAAAAAAAACAAAAAACAATACGATAATACAATAGAGACGCCGCCGCGCAGTATTATAATGTAGTTGATAAATTATTATTATTGTATATAAACTTACCGAGTTGATAATGGTAAAATTTTAATTAATTTTACTTAAGAAAATGTCTACGGTTAATAGTATTATTACCTTGTTAATGTTATTTTAGATATAATGTACTTACGAGCTTGTGTAAAACATACCGGGGATACAAAACGCACACACAATAAAAAGAGTAAGATAAAAGAGTATAATAGTATTTGAATACGAAAATAATGCGAGACTCGTATGTTTAAACAAAAAAATACAAATATACGTATATGTAACTGTATGAAAGTCGTTATTATAATGTAAAAGTTCTTTGGTCCTATAAAGTATATTTTTATAAGACGTTTGCAATAACGTCTGCGCGGCGTGGGCGATTATAATTCTTAAACCGAGACGACGTTTCTCCTATAGCTCTAAGGGACAGATTAATAATTCAAGAAAATACACCAGAATAATAATTGTTTGTTATCCAAATGTGTCCCCGGAGGAATTGCGATATGACATCGTGCAATTCGAGAAATTATAATATGATTATTTTATGTTTGCGGTTTTTTTTTTTTTTTTTTATTTGAAAAACCGAGAAAAACTCGAGACGATGAATGGTAACGTTTTAAAAAAAAAAAAATATATATGTATATTGCTACAATATTAGTATTATTAGTATCGAAACGGAATAACCGAAATGTCGATACGCACAGGCGAATAATAAATAATATTAGAAGTAATAACGACATTTTTTTATAGAATAACAACCCGAGTTGAATATTTACATAAAAATACATCTTTATCTCGTAACTGTATTATAAACTACAATCATAATTACAATAACAGAAAAAAATAATAATAGTAATGGGAAAAAAAATAAATAAAACTTTGGCCAAGTTACAAAAAGTGTAAATTGTTTGTATTTTGATATTATTTGCGGTACAGCCATATTTTTTATAAATATATATATAACGGTTTTACTGAAAATGATTCCCGTTTTAAATATATATGAGATAAAAAAAAAAAAAAAAAAAAGCTTGTAATATATTTTAATAATAAAATTATTATTATTTTAATACTACAATGTTCTAAACGTCTAAATTTTATATTTTTGTCAAATAAGATAAATGAAACTTTTCGATATTTTATTATTATTTTTCCCCGCCGTTTGTTGAAAACTGTTGAGCAATTCGACATAATCTAACCTTAAATAGCCCAGCTGAAGCTTAACACTCGAAAAAGTTTAACCATCGCCGACTTAAAAAAAAATGAATAGATAGATGCGAGTTAAAAAAAAAAAAAATATGTCGATTTTTTTTTAAATCAATTGTTTCTATTGAAATTGCAATAGCTAGTGAAAAGAAACACGCAAATAAGTGTTCTGGAGCTTTACTAAAAAAATTCGTTTATAAACGGCGATTGTTTATAGTGATTTTTTTTTTTTTTCGATTTTCAAACGATAATAATTAAACGCTGCTCTGCAAGCTTATTAAATCGTTTTTTTTTTTTTTTTTTTTTAATACGATCTATTGAAACTTAATGCGATTCTAAACGAGTATCTCGAGTCAATATCACGAATTAACAACTGTAAACGTACAACGCGTGTAAAATATCGAATAAATAAATTAAGACGGGATGTTTCAACTTAAGGGTTGTTGTAAATATGCCATATAAGTTCTTCCGGATCTCGGTCTCTGTGTATGTTAATTATTTATTTTATAAGACTAAAATTAAATATGATGATAACCGATACACGTGGCGCCAATTACTTATTCAATATTATGTTTACGGTGATCCGATAATACCCCGGATAATAAATTAACTATACGAAACTTTGATAACTATATTATGATATTACACGAATATTATTATATAAATATAAGAAAAACGAACGAATATAAAAGTGCATTATACGTTTTAAGATCAACGTTAGAAAATATATATATATATTTTTTTTTTCTTATAAAATCGTTAGTGAAACGCAAAAAATGATGGATAAAAATCGAGTAGCAACGGGACATGTCGCGTCGTGCGTTCGTCGCGTCAATTCGAATAGTAAAATGCACGTGTCCGTGATAACGTATTAAAAAATATACGCAGTAGTATAGTGTTTTTTTTTTTTTTTATTATTATTATTTTTTGTTTATTTCGAAATCGACAAAACGACAACAAAAATCGATGATTTTTTTTTTTTTTGATTTTTCACCGTTGGGTTTTACGAGGAAAAAAATGTAATCAAAAACAAACAAGACCATCCTCCATCGCGATATTTATAACCGTGCAGCAATAAGGAAAACGAGAAAGTGGTTTTATATTACACGTGTGTATATATGGCTTGCTATTCGTGCTCTCGCGGTTTAGTCGGTAATTTGTTTACGGTTCGGCACGTTTATTTGCATACCTCGGCGCAGTACCGGAGAGCTCGTACCGAGCTTACGAACGGAACATTTTTTTTTTTTTTTTTTTTTTTTTTTGCGGAGATACCTTTGCGCACGTTATCCACTTCAATGGGATCCCGATCGATTATAACGCCGTTAACCCACGCATTGTGCCGATGTATAATCACGAGAATAAATCCATACAAATCCATACTGTTCACCGTGCACGTGTGTGTCGTTAGAAAAAAAAAAAAAAAGGCCGCAAAACAAAACAGCGCTGATGCCGATGAACCGGTATCGCGGTATTGGAATCGGTAAAAAAAAAAATTTAAAAAAAAAAAAACCGATAAGTAAATGACTTTTTCAACGTGATAGTCAATTATTGAATTTTCGTACATTTGAATTCGTACGAATAATGTTATCGGGCTTATCAGGGTATTCGATTCGTATCTCAATTGACTTGTCTGTTAACGGTATTTGAAATCGGTTACCGGTATGCCCCCCGGTGCATACCATTACACCAGCAACTATCGGGAAAAAAAATAACCGTAATAATTGTTGGTAAAACTATAATACCGGTACATACCGGAAAAAACACCGTAATACCGGTAGATATCGGAAAACCCTGATACGATATGCTGATAACGGTGTAAATCGGTTCCATACGTTTTTATACATTAAAATAATTAATAAAAAAAAACTCAAATAATATTCGACAATGTATTTTAGAAACGATATAGAGAATTACCCAGTGGAAATCGTTTCGGTAGATGTAACGAAACTATTGCAAATATATTGTACATTTTCAAGTTTTTTTTATATATATATATATATATATAATAGTCAAACACACCGAAAATATAAACTTTTAATTTCTTTTAATAATGAGGTTTTATGTTTTTTTTTTTTTTTTACGCGTTATATCAAACACGATATGCGCTCATATGTTCGCGAGTATTAACGGGGAAAAAATATAATATTGAAAAATTTAAAAATGATTTTTTTGTCTTGGGAAAAAAAATCTAGTTCGATTTTGATACGCATGTTAACGCGCGCGCGATTTAAATTGTATTTTCGACCCCGTTCTCTGTCTATCTCTCCGTGTCTCTCTTTATCTTATATTCGAAAGAAATCTCACGAGAAAAATATTCATCGGCCCGGATATAATATTTACTATTGGGCGATCAGCCAAAAATGTAAAAAAAAAAAAAAAAAAAATAATAAAATATGAGAGGAACGAAATAGATTGGATTTTACAAACTGTGCGGGGGAATGAAATGGCTTCGATAATTTTTTTTTTTTCCGCGTTCACATTGCGAAAAAAAATTCGGAAAATACGTGCAAATCTCACGTCGCTTCGCTCGGCACAACGACGACGACGCGACGTAAATTTTATTCCAAAAACTATATTGTCTGCAACTACTACTGCGAGAAAAACCCCATACGCAAAACGACGGTCTAAAACACGGGGGGGGTTTTTTTTTTTTTTTTCATATTTTATTTTTTTTATTGTACGCAGTTGAAATCCTATTTTACCCGTGCGGCGGGCGACAAAACGAAACGATAACATTTCCGTATACCTAACGTACAATACTACGGTGGTAATGTTAAAGGCGTGTCGGATTTTCGTCGTTACACCGTTCCTACGCGGAAAAAATGACCGAATTCCACCCGGTGAACCCGGTGAAGTGGTAAGGGGGTTGACTGCGGGGGAGATATACAGGATATTCAGGTGTCTCGTTAAAAATGTAGTTAAATACGGCGCGACGGGACACGATCGCAGGAAGTGGCAGGAGGACGAAGGATAAAGGATATTATTATTATCATTATTATTATGATGATGATGATGGGAGTATAAACTATAACTACTGGTCGGTGTCTGTTTCTGTATCTCCCTCTGTCTGTCTGTCTGTCTGTCTCTCTCTCTCTCTCTCTCACTCTTTCTCTCTCACTATATATCTCTCGCTCGCTCTCAGGGCATTCCAATGTTAATCCGGGTACTTACTAAAAAGAAAGTGAATTCAAAGACGCGCCGCCGGGACAGCTTTTCGTTGACAAACCCGTCGGCTATAATATTCAAAAGCCCCGGGATCACGGTGTAACGTAGGAGACGATAATAATATGAAAAAAAAAAAAAAAAAAAAAATACCGCCTCCGACGTTTAAATGCGCCGCCCGTTACAAAACGAGGCGGATAGGTACGGGGAAAAAAAATATATATATGTTTTGAAAAAAATCTGATGTACATTTATACGGGCGGCGCGTAACCCGCGAATTCGCAACGATTTATATTTTCCCCCCGTCGCCGTAACGCAACGAAATACAAAAGCGATTTCGTTGCCTACGCTAATTCGGCGCGCGCGCGGGGTACGCGAAATATCGAATCGACTGTACCGTACACACACCTGCGGCCGTCTCGGCCAGTGAGGAGACCGCGCGGTGAGAAATCCGACCGAGTGATTTCGAACGGGACTCCCGCCCCCGCCCCCGCCCCCCCGGGACGATCCGCGCGGTTCGACGTAAAACCCGCGGCCGCCCGGGACGTGTGCGCGCCGGACGCGCGTGCAACGCGGACCCGACGCGATTATAAAAATAATGCGAAAACTACAAACGGTTACTGGCCAAACCACACTTGTCGATAAATTAGTTATTGAATTGGAATTGCGTGTAACGAATCGTGTTCAACCGGGGGGCCGGTCGGTCGATTCGCCGTGACGGTATTGAAATCGGAAATCCGTGTAGGACGGTATACCCCGTAAATACCGGGCAACAAGGATACAAAAAAAAAAAAAAACGAAAACACGAAATAGCGTACATTTTTTTTTTCATACGACCACACTGGAATTCCGAGCCGCGCGCTTTACATTATGTACCCGAACACTTTGCCGTGGTTTTAACATTTCAATTACTAGGACGCCCCCTTTGAAATGCGGTGCCCGGATTGCCAATGCCCGCCCGGGCTCCCCGTATTAAATACGCCCCCCAGCCGCCGGTTATATTTTCACGGATATGCGTGGTGTTTTTTTTTTTTTTTTTTGTATTATTAATTATTATTCGTCTCGCCTAAAACGACGGTAAACACACGACGTCGTTCTGACAGTTGGAATTGCCGTCGAAGCGAAAAAAAATAAAAACAAAACGAAAACAATCTTTCACGCTTCGCCGGTACCTAGTTCCGAGTAAGTACTCTCCCGACGAATTACCGTGCCAACGACGACGTTCCGGGTCTTTGATTTAGCGATCCCCAGACGGTGTCGTCTATATATATATATATATATATAAAGTATAAAACTATAAAGTATAAAGTCTACGTATATCTTGTGAGAAAAAAAATAAAACTATATTATATATATATATATATATGTGTGTATAAAGGTACTTGGTAGGTGTATACCGACTCAGAAAATATCGGCTTAAAATTGGACGGTAAACCATTTATTTTTTCATTTTTTATTATTATCTATTGTATATAAATTAATAATACCAAAAAAAAATATAATAAACCAGCTGCCACCGCCCGGCCTTGCTCGGGTCAATTTTTTGGTTATCCAGAATTGTTTAGATGTCCCGCACGGCTTTGCCTGTGCACATTATTCAACAAAAATCGTTTTAAAATTCACAGCGAAGTGTGGAATGTATTGGTTTTATTATAATGTGTGCTTTTTTTTCTTCTGTCTAAATCTAATTAAATTTATTTTTCAAATTCCATATTACTTTTAAATTTTAAGTTTCAATTGGCCGTGCGCATTAAACATTTCTGTATACACCGTGTACAGTGTCTTACAATCTGGGACCAGCACAAATAGATTTTGTTTGCACGAGACACGTAACAGTGTCCCACGTACAATTGATCACGGAAAAAAACATTGGACAGTTATATGTAAACCCGCAGCGTTTAATATATGGCCCTATGTCTTATTTATGGTCATTGGAAATCATAATTTTACGGGAAATTGGAACCTAAGTCTAAATTGGAATGGTATGGATTTTCTGGTTTATACATGTATCGACCGGACTGGAATTGCTTTACTTCATTTTGAGCGTCTAAACTAAATGTAGCTTAATCTCTACATTTATTTGTATATTTTGTGGAGTAGGATTACCGATTTGGCGTTACACTTTGGTTACCATGGTAAATTTTTTACTTTTCCGGTGGATTTTCGAATAATTTTCTTTCATAAAAAAAAACTTATCTTGACAGTTACGAAAACAACCAAATCGATCGAGCCGTTCTCAAGTTATAGCATCAGCAACAAAATATCGCTCATTTTTTTTTATATATATATATAGATTAAACTCGGCCGCCTAAATATATTTCATTGATGACCGTGTTCGATATTTTATTTTTCTAATTTTGTCTTTTTTACTGGCTTAATAACAAATGAAGGACTTACTTTTTACGATTTTGTAATTTTAACCTATTGTCTTTGCACGAGTTTACGCGAACTTCTTTAATCTTACCTAAAAACAAAAAAAAAAAAATAACAAATTATGCTTAGAATTTTAATAAAACAAATATTAATATATAGTAATTTACAAATAAAATTATAGGAAAAACTTCAGGTTCGGTAGGTACATTTTTTTCAAACGTACGAATTTTGTAGCAATAATTATATCATAATCTATTTTACAATTTCATATTTCGTACGATAGTTTTAACAAACAAATGTTATATGACGTATTCAGTCTAATAAGAAGGAATGTCTGTAAAAAATTTGATCGCAAAACGGTATGACCGAAGTGGAGACGGATTATCGCAACAAGGAATCGAGAAAATACATTAGGAATGGCTCGGGCTTTGGAATATAGAGAAAGCGAAAGAAGTCTGTGCACGGGCCACTAAAAGCCTGGAAGAAGAAGATTTCATCGTCTTGTTCGTCCGTCCTATCTGTCGGATATGCGAGAGACAAAAAAAGGGTTCGGAAAAATGGCATAAATATGTTCGGTATAAGCTACGTGGCCAAACCTAATGCACATTAGGGAGGTTTTAATAGTAACAATAATTGACGACAAGTGAATTTTAACGGCACTGACGAGACTTGTTAAAACACGTGCAGTCGACGTTGATGAAGTCGCGAATGCGCTTAAAATCGTATTATTATTATTATTACTATAAAGTGCTAATCGTTAAAATTATCTAAACTCTTTGGCCGGTATCACTACTCGGGTATTTGTCGAAAACGCCGAACTGTCCGGTATAATTTATTATCGAACACGGCGAATACAATATAATATTATGCGTTCGGGATAACGAACCAACGACCAGAGTGACAAACTTGCCCGCGGTTAATATATAAATCTACGTATACAAAATAGGAGCGTACAGCTCAAGATAGTAATAATTCCCACGAAACGATTTCGTAACTCCAAAGCGTAGGGAAATTATTCATAACGTACTTAAAATGCCAGGCCCGATCTAAACTATAAATAATAATATTCATATTATACAAGCCACGGGTACGCCCGATACTCGAAAATGGTCATCAAAGTAGAGCTGCAAACGTAATGCCCTTTACAAAAAAAAAAAAAAAAATATGCTTTTATGCCCTAAGAATAAAAACGAAATTTGATCATTTTGATTAAATTGAAAAAAAAAAAAGTTTGATTAAAAAAAAAAGTTCAACAGACAGCTGAACATCTTCGGACTTTTTTTAATCTGGACATTTTTTTTTTTTTATACGGTATTCGATTTTTTTTTTTTTTTTTTGCTCTAACAGATTATTAAAAAGGAAATCTATAGTGATTTCAAATGTACCGCATTAAGTTTTGCCGTAGACGCCGCCACTCTTCCGATGCAAAGTGCATCGAAATCCCAGCCCTAGTTATAATGTTTCTGGGCCGTTAAGATTTCTCTTTGTAATTCCGGTTAGGTGAGTTTTTTTTTTTTTGTGATTATATTTCGGTTAGTATTCCGAAACGGTATACAAAATTAATATTCGCGAAAAAAAAATCGTATTAATCGATTAATACCGTGGACCAATAAATAAATTAAATAAATTATAAAAAGTTAAAGGTCTTTATCTAATATATATATATATATATATATATATGTATACATTTATCTTTGTATAAATCTTAAACTTGAAAAAAAAGAATTTATAACCATTTCTTATCAAAAAACCATTCGGCGCCGCGGCATATTCATTTGCACGGAACTCCGCGGGGACCAATTCAATTTGTCAAAAATGTTGAGACGTTTACGATTCGCATCACACTGAAATGACTTTTATTTTAAATTTACCTAAAACTTCTTCCGTTCTCATCCGTGCCTCGCTCTTTATTATAATTTATTTACTTGTGTTTCCTATTCATTCGTAACGAGGGGCTCGAAAAGTATTTACATCGTATAAGAGACATCGGAAATGCGTTTTCGACGTTGTATACGCATTAAACTATAAATAGAATTTTCAGTTAAAGTAAATAATAATACTTTTTTACTTGTTTTTTTTCTTTCTTTCTTTCTTTCTTTCTTTCGAAAAGTGAAAAAGAAAGAATTTTAAAGTTATGGACGGATAATGGGCAGACGAGGAAGAAAAGGACTCGAAGAACGATGATTTTACACGAACAAGTTTATTGCCGTCTGTTATTTGAGATACGATGGAAAACGAGAACTTTTCCAGGAGGGAAAAAAAAAACGAAAAAACCTCTTCCCGTTGTTCGTTTCGTCGTATTCGTTTATACGTACCGGTGCGTCGTTTCTAATTAAATACAAATTACAATCATTGATAGTAAATAAAAAATATCTTTACAATTTTTTTTTTTTTTTTTATAAAGATTTTGAGAAAAATGTATTTCTTTAGGTGATGTGATAAAACCGCAACTGTGAGAATATCGGACGGTAACTTTACGGCGATAAAATGCCCGTTCCGATTCGTATAATATATTTTATAGTTGATATCATAATATTTCACCGTTTACACTTGGCGTTATAGTTATATTATGGCGTGCAAAATACAAATTACATTTTTATCCAAACACAAATCGAATATTGAAATCTGTACAATTATCTGTAAATTTAACTTAATGGTAAATAACTTAATATTTCGACAACTGTGAAACGAGTGATTCGAAACTATAATTTGAAGTTTGTAAAATTCTTACGTTTTTTTAAAACAAAAAAAAAAAAATAAAAAATAACGCCAATTAAAAATAACTATTAACGAAAATGCCGTTTCCTTTTCGGGGACAAGTACTTGGTTTCTGTCAATTTCTTAATTTTTTTTTTTTTTTTACAATATGTTTAGTAAAAAATATTTACGATTCAGAAGAAAAAAAAAACGAAATAAATACAGACGTTCCCTTATTTCGCTTGCGACAATATAATATTATTGTCCTATTTAGAAAAAAAAAAAAACGATACCAACAGTACGACTAAGTGTGAGTAAACGCTTACGATTCATTTTCATAATTTTCAGATACGGCGTTTAGTTTTTTTTTTTTTTTTTTTCAAACTAAATACATACTAATAGGCTTAATAAAAAAAAGGAAAATTTTAGGCGAGTTCAATTATAACAAGAACCGATAAGGTCCGAGAGATCGAAACGGAAACCCGCGGGAAAACTTGCTTCAAAATATTTCACGTTAAAACGATCGCAATTCAAAATATTATCCCCATGAGTTGCGTCTGAATTATTAGTGATTTTTTGTAATTTCACCAAACGGAACAGGATATTTCTAAATTTTTAACGTGTGATATTTCGAGGCTGGGGGGGGGGTGAAGCGTTGCCGAAAAACAGCGAACAATACAACACTATTGTCTGTTAATTTATTTGCGGTTTCTCGTAAAAAAAAAAAAAATATATAATTCAACAAAAAAAAAAAAAAAAAAAAAATCGCGATTTTACACCGTAATTATATTGTTATAATTGTTACCTATGTTACACTCGACGGCGCATTGAAATATTAATAAATTATTGTCGGGCAAAGCGATTTATTTATCAAATATCTACGTTAATATTGTATAGACTATCGAAAAAAACGACTTTATAGAGGAGGGGGAGGGGGAAAAAAGGGTGAAAGAAACGCGAGCGGACTGCCAGTGTTTCCGCACAATGAATAGATAATAATATTGCGAAAAACGTTACGTCAGACCGACGAGGAGACAACACAATACCTCGCGAACAAAAGCGCCGCCGAGTATCTTATTTAAAACGGCTTATTAATTTTAATACCGACATTATTGTGCCGGGGTGCGTAAGCCCTTTAATTGCATAATACAGAAATGGTAATTGTCTTTCTCGAATATGAGTAACGTTATAATATTATCTATCTATCACCGGTGCACTCTGCCGTAAACGGCTAAAGAGGTCTCAAGAATAAGAAGAGACAGAGAGACAGAGACAGTGGTGAGAGAGATGGTGAGAGAGAGAGAGAGAGAGAGAGAGAGATCGAGTGCGATGTTAACCTAACCGAATGCCGTTCGAAACGACGACGTCGTTTTGTTGTCGCAGTCTCGAGCCCCCGATACAAAAAAAAAATAAAAAAAAAAAAGAAACAACTAGCCATTTCGATTTCGGTTTTTACAATATTAACCGAGATTTTATTCTTTTTGTTTTTCTTGTTTGTTTGCCCTTGCCGTTACGTTATGTTCGGCTGGTTAAAATAAGAGTTTCCCTCAAATTTTTTAGATCTTTAATATAAATTCTAAGGGTCGCGAGCTTCAGATTTATCTTAAAAAATAAGTGTTTTACTAGATTTTTTACAAAGTTTATAAATGTTAATTTCTCAAAAAAAAAAAAAAAAATGTACGCTCATTAAGCTCGTAGAAAATTGAATTGTTGTAGTATTGAATGGAAGTTCTATTAATGAAAATTAATCTGAAAATTTGAGGGAAATCTATGATTTTAACGCAGCCAAACACGATTGCACAAAAAGAGCCAAACATAAACGAAAAAAAAAAAAAAAAAATCACGCACCGTCATTTTGTTTGAAAATTTCGTGAATTATTATTATTATTTTTTTAATAATAATTATTAAACAATTTACAAGGAATTTAACACCTAATGATGTCACATAAAAATTGTTTCACTAGTAATATTCACATTTTTAAAGAGATTAAGGAAATTTAACGATTAATAGCACATTAAAACGTTTAAATACTCGCTTTTGAACTGTGCGCACGTTAAAAATAAAACGCAATCTGCTAGTTAAGGATTTATATCATCGATGACGTTAAAAATTGTATTATTATTTAGCCAAGCAGCTAAATTTTAGAATTTTAGAAGGCATTTTTTTTTAAATTTTTTTTTTATTTTAATATATACATATTCTAGCATATTCCATATGCCCATTTTAAACGGCATAAAAAACAATGGTTCGTTTAACGCATTTAACGGCATTGATTATAAAATATAACGTACATTCCCTGATTCCCTATCAGTAAATATATTTGTGTTTTAAGCATATCTATAGCCAACATAGTGAAAATTATTGATTTATTATTCAAATATAATAGCATAGATAACGTCTATTAAGTCGTATATTGTAAATCTATTATTATACCGTAATATTTACGATAAATCAATTTTTTTTTATTTTTTTTTTTTTCATGGAAAAATAAATTTTTTCTTTCTTCGGGCCGATGCATTTTTCGAAAATAATACGACGGCGAACAGTCCGACGGAGATTATCATTGGAGTATATATATAAATTATATTGTAATTGACAAAGCGAGTGAAAATATAATATAATACAGACATCGGCCGTCGTCGTCGCTATATTATATTACCGGCGTTCGGGAAATATAAAATCGACGGTGGGAAAACTAACTGCGACATTTTTTTATTATTCTCGTTACGGAGGAGATTTTAATTGCTATAATATTATAGCGATGTTATTTAGCGAAAATGAATAAGAGATGGATCGTTTTCTACGAATATCCTATATACGTATGCTCGGCGACCAATTATTTTAAAAATACCCCAGCACGGAGTAACGTCGGCGTCGTATCATCTCGACTGCAGTTTATAATTATTATACGATTTGTCGCAACAAAAAAAAAAAAAGAAGAAAAAAAAAGTAAAAGAAAAAGGAAACAAAAAAAAAAAGCAACGACAAACAGACAGGCACAGAGACTGTGCTGCTTTAGCGCGGAGAAGACGAGTGCGCCGGGTCCGGACAGACGTAAATACACTATAGGTGTTAAACGCGTATAACGCGTACTATAGGGAAAATAATAATAATTTTATTATTCGTTGGATAAATAAATAATATTTTTTAACTAAATTCCCAGCGACGTTTACTGCGAGTTTTTAAAGCGGTTTTCGACACTTCGGAATGTCGGATCAGCGGCGTATTCATTTGGGAATTGTGGGGAGGAGGCGCATAAAAAGTTAAGGTTATCATTAAGTCTGGCAATTTAATGCCCTGAAAAATGTCCTTAATAATAAGCTTTTATTCGCTAAAATGTCTAAACAATTCACTAAAAATGTATTTATTTATTTTTAATAATTTTGATAAAGAATTGAAAAAAATAAATAAAACAAAAATATGAATACATGTTAAAATTCAATTCGTTGAACTCATCTTTCTTAGCCCTTGAGTACCCTGAAAAATTAAGAAAACGACCTAAAAACCAAAAATTGTCGAAAAATCCAAATGAAATAATTTTCTTATTTTCATTCAGATATACACGAAACGGATTTGTGACAATACGACCATCGCACAGCAAGCATTATAAAAAAAAAAAAAAACATGCAAAGTGCATTGAAAGCCCTGCCCTAGTTATCGCGGTTTAATAACCATTATAGCTATACCTCTAAGATGTTAGGTTTACATACGTTCAAGGAGCCGTTGAGAACGGAAAAAATGAATTTTTCGACTGGACGAGTGAGAGGGGGGAAAAAAAGGAATAGAACTGTATACGAGTATTTGTGTTTGATCTGGACCGGACGAGCAAGTATAATTGTCGCGAGGACGTGAACTATTTAGGAGGAATATTATTTTTTATAGATCATAGATTTGTACTAGTACTGTACATAATACACATGGTGGAATAAATATGTCCGAATTATTAGGGTGCCTCTTATTTATGTAAGGAAAGCATTTTTGGTCAAATTTCGAGAAGTGCTGGTAATTCGTTCCAATACATCATCTACAACTAGTGTCTGTAAAGTTTGAGCTCAATCGAACGTAATTAACAAGTGGCTGCGTAAGCTCAAAGTTTTATAAAAAAAAAAGTAAAATTTCACGTTAAGCCGTTAATGTCTACTTCAGTTATTGTTTTACGAAAAATATTATAGAATCGTTATTGTTGCGCTAATTATTTCCTAAAAACAAAAAAAATAAAATATATATAGATATTTTTTTTTTTTTAAAAGATCTTCTTGCGAAACAATGACAAATATATTATGACAATAAATAGTTACATACGATAAAACTGTAAATGACTATAATTGTGTATCTAATAATTTGATATATATATATATATATCCAATTGTGAAAAGTTAAATGTAACGGTTTCGTCGGGTTTTAACTACCGATTTCGTTTTTTGTTTATTCGCGATATAACACTCCGTTTAAAATAGTCTAGTGATTTTTGTTTGTTTTTTTTTTTTTTTTTTTTTTTTTTTGTATCTCGACAAGACCTTTACGCGTAACACTTGGTAATAATCGTTTTAAAAAACCAATTCAAACGCTGAAATTCGCGAAATTCGCTATATAATAATATAATACGATATTTAAACGCGCGTGGGACGGAAGAAAAACACCCCCATTGTGTTACGCAGACATCGGCACTTAACGGGGCAACTGCGACTACTCGCTGGCACAACCGATACCCATCGTTTAATGTCAATATCCGATAATTGTTCCCGGCCAAATCGTATACAGAAAGAAATTAATACAAAACGCTTACGAAAAACGAGAAATCCTAGCGACGGCGGCGGGTTTCGCCGATATTCATACAAGGGTGCGGCGGAGTCGACTGACGAGTTTTGATGGGCTATAAATAACGAACAGTAAAACTTAAGAGAAAAGGATTTTATTTATTTAAATCAGTATTCAATCCCATTATTAAAAATTATTTTTTGAAAATTATATCTCCAAGATGGCGGCCGTCAGCATTGATACACTGTTGTAGACGATCTCTGAAGGTCTCATATGATTTCCGGCACATTTCGACTGGTATGGCCTCGACTTCCACGTGGAGTGGTCTTTCATGGAACTGCCGTGGGTTATTTGTAGCCCAGTATCGAACATTTTGATTATTTACAGTTCCAGAAAGATGAAAATGGGCCTCATCGCTACAGAAAAAAATCGATATCGGAGGAATTTGCAGAATAATTTGCTGACAGAGATTTTCACGGTTGCCGTAGTCAGTAGCATTTAACTCTTGGACGAGCATTAATTTATAGGGATGGAATGATAAATATTCGTGCAGTATTCTCCTCAATGAACGGTCTGAGATTCCCAAAGGTACAGCGCGTTTCCGGGCCGAGCGTCTTGGTGACGCGTCTCAATTGACTCTCTAACCAACTGCACATTTTCGGGGGTTCTTACCGATCTGGGTGGCTCCGTGTCCAAGTCTACTTAGGGTACTTCCAGGTTCTTCCAAATGCCGTATCCACAATTTGATAGTGTTAGCGGAAGGAACAGATTCAGCACGTGGAATGCCGCCGAAGTGTGTACGGTGTAAAGCCCTTTGTGTAACGATCACCGAATGATTGTTTTCGTAATGCGCACGCACGACGAAACCACGGTGTACACCTGTCCAGACCACGATTACGTATAAAAACGGCATTACCGTAAGCTCAGAAAGCTCGGGGTTTTCGTATTTTTGGGGTTTCTTTGACCAAAGGGTAGATTTGAGGGTTGGGGGGGGGAGGTTGAAATTATCAAATTCCTCTTTAAACCCTTTCAATTCAAAATATACCACTTATTAAGGCCTGCTCTTATCTTATCACAGGCTAACGACCTCATTAAACTCGTCCAGCCGGCTCTGCCGCACCCTGTATTTACCGAGCTCGGATTAATAACGGTCCGCCGGAGCCTAATGATTTCATCGCAACGACGATTCGGCCGGGACACCTCGGCTAACGGCCCTAAAATGACAATAACTCAAACTTTCCCCGAACGTGTCGTACGCGCGTTATATCCGTATTTGCGTTTGCGATAATATCGTAGCTTTCGACGCCCAAAACCGACCCGGTCGTTTGCCGGGTTCGTAACCGCCGGCCGGTGGTATTTCACAACACTATTACACGGCGATTTAAAAATCAACTTTTCTAAACACGGAAAAGGGGTCGACCGACCGGCCGAGGAGTTTTGAAACTCGGCCCCGTGTCTTGCGCGGTCGGATTTTTATATCGTCGACTCTTCTCCGGCGACCGACAAAAGTCATAGGTAACTTTTATAACGCACTTGCGCACCATCGTTTCTATAATTCATCGATATATTTATATGCCAATCGAATAAATAACCGATCCGGGTCAACTATATGGACGAACCGTGCGAATTACATATTATATATATATATATATATATATGTGTGTAGACGATTTTAATTCGTTCGTACGGTTGATTTACGGCTCTAGTGATATATACAAATACAGTAAAACTTCTGTGTAACGAACTTCCGTTTAACGAGGTTTTCTATTTAACGAATTATTTTTTCGAGAACAAAATGCCCTTTTGTGTTTTTGTTGTTGTAATTCGGTTAAAAACAATCGT
Organism: Tuberolachnus salignus; assembly: GCA_956483605.1. NCBI lineage: Eukaryota > Metazoa > Arthropoda > Insecta > Hemiptera > Aphididae > Tuberolachnus > Tuberolachnus salignus. The sequence goes on from OY101437.1 coordinate 17,183,949, forward strand.
GTTGGACGCCTGAGATTTTCACCGAACACTTATATCACCACGGCCATTCTGGACGTGGTACTAATATTCAAAATATTCTAGGGTTTTTTTTTTTTTTTTTTTATATTTAGTCATTTGTCGGTTTTTTTTTTGGGGGGGGGGGGTTTTATTAAAAAAATGCTCAAACGTCTGAGACGAAAAACTCGGACAATTGTTATTTATTTCGTAGTCATAAATCAATACGGTTTTCAATTGAAATATATCAAAACTTGTTTAATCGAACTTGGCTCAGAATCATTTTTCGTATTTTATTGCAAGCCGATAAAATAAATTAAATTACCTACTTCTCAGTGGCCCACCCACGAGCGGTATCTTACCTATTTTATTTATCGTTCAACCGATTTTTTAGAAAATAATTCCATTCAATTTCATATTATATAATATTAATAATTGAGATATATACAGTAGAACTTCTATATAACGAACTTTCATTAAACGAGATTTTCTATTTGATTATTTTTGAGAACCATGGCCTTCATTGTTAATCATGCGCACATTTATTTCTGTATAACGAATATACTAATCGATAACAAATCTGTTTTTTTTAATCTTGGTCACAAAATATCGTTCTGAAATACCTACGGTTTTATTGTTTCCGATAAATATAAGACATTGATAGGCAAGCCGGTTGATTCGACCGGAGTACTGCGTGCTGCAGTTCCAATACAGACGTAAACGTTATCGTACAAAATGTGATGAAATCCACGGAGATCGTGCAGACGAATTACTTAAACTCACAGAAAAAGTGATACTAAACGGCTTTTCTGTTGTGAGAATTGGTTTTGGACAACACGCAAATGTTTGGGATGAAATGGTTTTTAAACTCAATGAAATCGAAACATTTTACGAGAACAGTACAATTTATAAAAATAATAAAGAAACGATACTCGCTGATTATTTATTTTAAATTAAGATTACAAAATACATAATATGTAATTAAGATTAAAAAATAATAATATATATATATATATATATATGTTGGTATAATATGATATTTTATGTTTATTTGTAATTTAATATATAGAATATGAAATTAAAAAATTGATACATATGACAAAAAAAAAAAACAAATGCAATTCTATTTAACGAATTTTTTTTTTGTTCCCCACGAGACTCCGTTATATGGAAGTTTTACTGTATATAAATATATATATTATTATCTATTATGTAATTTTCGATTTTAAAACAAAACCGATAAAATACCTATATAAACCGAGTTTTATCGATATTTCAATTCGTAATTCCCCGCGTTTTAAATGTTTGTTGGGACCGCAATGAACCCGTACGCGCGTATGGTTTGCTCCTATAATAAAATTGTAAAATCCAACGATTTCAAACGTTTCAAATAAAACGTCGAGTGTAGATACTCGGCAAATGGGTGGGCGGGGTGGTTATTTATTACGATTTCATAATATTCGTACACCTAACGGTATTTTATACGGACGGAATAAAAAGCTAATTTTATAACGATCCAAACGATTCGAAAACAAATGTATGTTGAATTTATACACTAGCTGACCTGGCAGACATTGTCTGTAGGTCCACGATAATATAGGTTAATAACATACAAAATACGTTTACAATAAGTGTATCTATTTGATATTATTATCATTTTATTTCAATACGAAATTTTTATGTACATCGCAGGCATTAACAAACAAAAATGTTTTATTTTTTTCTTTTTTCGTCTTGATGCTAGACCATGAACAATATTTCTTGTTTGTCTATCGGGTGCATAAATATGAAAGTTTGATGGTTTTCCAACATGCGAGCACGAGACGTTTAATTGTCCATGTGAAAAACATGGATGTACAAGATCCAATCACAGCATATGACCATTGTTTGTCCTTGCGACTTATTTATCGTCATCATAAATACCAAACGAATTGGGAATTATAATAAGCGGCGTTTGAACTGTATTGGTGCACCGATGGATATCATTGGAAGGCGTACAGACAAAATATTGTCTCGTCACATCTGATCTTTCCATTTAAAATTATCGTTTCAACGACATTTCCCATAATACTTTTAATAACTAATCTCGTTCCATTGCAATACCCGAGGTGCGTTTATGTTTCGTAGCAAAATTATAGGTGAACTTATTCTCAAACGTATATTATATGGCTAGGTTAGGTTAGCATAACGAAAAAAATTCGTTAAATCATTTTTTTTTTTTTGTTTAAATTTAATTAACCAAACAAATATGTATATTTAAAAAAAAAAAAAAAAAGAAAAATACACGGGTACTTGTTATATAAATATACATCAGAAATCGGGAACAAACAAAACTACAAATTAGCCAAAATAAATCGATTTTTCTTTTTGATTAACGTACATCTGATATTGTCAGATAATTATTTCATATAACGGGTAAGAATGACTTGGTCGAATTCATTGGTTTTCGATTGCCAAAGAGAGACGAATTATGTTTTCACGATTGTTTAATACGGTCGAAAGAGAACAAGTCGGGATATCTTTCGGCATTATCTTTTTTGTTCTTCGGTACTTCCGGGTTATCTCAACCGACGAAATATGTCCAAGACTGCCCCGTACAACCTGATAATATACGGTCGGTTGAATAAAATACTTATAATTTCGTGGACCCGACAGCGGGAGCATATACCCGAACAATTGAACGCTTTTGGGGATCGGCAAAGTGGCGAAACGAAAAAACAGAGAGGGGAACAGCTCGCCGTCATTTGTACCAGACCGAATTTCTTTGGCGACAAAACTTGGCAAACGTTCCGTTTTCAAGTATTCTTAAAGATATTAAAGACTTACTTACCCTCCGCGGAAAAAATGTATTAACTATGAATTTCGATTTTAATTGTTTGATTTTCGTATAAAATGTTCAAATATTTTTTATTTTTTTTTTTTTTTATTATACCTCATAAATACCAAATAAATATATAAAGGTGTAATTTTGTATTAAAAAATTTCGGTAGTCGAGATATCCCGAAAGAATCCTGTTTTTGAAAAAAAAAAAAAAGAATTTTTAAGTAAAAAAAAAAAAACGTTTCGACATTTTTTTTTTTTCGCACGTGATAAACAGATTAAAAGAACATTTGAGACTGCGAACACGTGTACGTAAGATGAAAGGATACGGTCGGTAACTTATCGTTATCGGATATAAAATTGTAGGTATGTACCAGTGGAGTGGCGTGGGTGTTAAACGGATGTAGGCAGTGGTATTTTTTTCTAAAAGCCATTAGAATACTAATTAAACATTTTTTTTTTTTTTTTTTTTTTAAAAACACGAATTTCGCCCTTTTAATAGTTTTAATAACACCGTATTTAGCACTAACTAGTACTAATTGATACAACAATAATCAAACGTGAAACGACAACGAACGTCGGAAAACGAACTAAATTATATCAATTATATCGTACCGCCGGTGTTGGTCGCTGCTCGCGTAAGCAGAATTCAAATGCGCTTACTAGCGGCGGGTCGTTCACGAACAAATCGTTCCTTTAGAACAAGTCCAGAGGGGGAACGAATGAGGAACGGGTCCAACTTCTCGTTCCTCTTAGGTGCAGTAGAACCAAAACCAAATCGTTCAATGTTCGCAACGAGCACCGGTTACGAATAGTGATACGTAACCAGTCCAGAGGGGTAATGAATCCGGAACGATTGCACCTCCTCGCTGCTATTCACCGATCATTGGGAATCATCTACGCCGCTTTTATGTCCACTTGTACAGTGTGCACGCTTTGTTCCAATCGTCGTCATTGCCTATTATCTACCCGCGTCGGCACGTTCTAGTTCGGTTCGGCTTCGGTACTCCGGTGGTAGGTAACGATAGTAAAAAGTACCGATATGAACGTCGGAACGAGTCGTCCGGAATCGTTCCTTTCGTGGACCCGAAACGAAAGGAACGATATTACTAAATGTAACGGGAAATCCCATCACTAGTGCTTAGAAACGAACTTTTTCATACGTGCCCCTGTCCATGACACAGGGACATCCAGTAACAACGGTCGCGTCGGGTAGCAATTTCGGAACGTGTTACACGGTGCACCGTGTGCGTTTTGCCAAAACCACAATGGATGACCAAAAATAGCCGTTCGACGGAAAATAATCATTATTAGTTTCGAAATAACAGCGACAGGATAACGAAAACCATTACGACGTGAATGTTTAATAAATACAAATATAATTTTGAAAATCATTTATAATGCATATTAATCTTGACCGATCGATATTATTTTCCCGTTCGATTTCAATTGTTAAGCGCACTGCTTACACGGTGTTCACATGCACGCTACGCCACCGAAATGTACAATTTTTAGACAATATTTCGTATACGATAGCGTACGACTGCATTGTACAAACACAGTTTTGTAGCATGTATGGTTCAATGTATGAAAATATATCGGGAAAAAATGCAGGTTCTCAAAAATATCTCGTTAAACGGAAAACTTCGTTTCACCGTGTATTAATAGATGGAAACATTGGTGACGTATTAAAAAATATGCTTAACATTCGGTCGGGGAAATTTACGTCATAATATATTATAATGGCCTAGACGTTTACCGAGAATTTAAAAAAAAAAATCAATTTTTTTTTTTCTACAGAGACCGCAAATTATCGCTCGTAATAAATAAATTCGTAAATACATTCGATTCATAAAAAGGTAAATTTACGTCGATACATCGTAATAGATATAATATACTGTACGCGTAATATTAATAATAAAAAAATTCGTTCGGCGTAGTAATAAATTTCAGAAAATAATAATCGTCCCGCAAATGTATGGTAGAAACGAAAATAACAATTGTTATTTTTTTATTTTTTTTTGTCGATTCGCCAAACGCAAAGGGCGGGACTTTACTCCGTGCCATGGGTGGGCAACTGTTGTAGGTAGGCATTTGACAACGTAGGATAATGTAGAGTAATTTTTTATTTAATTTGCGCGTTTTAATCAACCTTGAATTGCGTATACAAGGGTGTCCTTAACGCCCCACTGGTATAATATTGAAAATAAATAATATTCTATGTTGGCCACACTGCTAAGGTGCCAGGCACCTTTCTATAATAGAGTATGATAACAATATTATCAGATTGGGGGTATTCCCCACGATACCGACCCACAAACGTATTTATTTACGAAAATTATTATAATTATAACTGTGTGATAAGTTTTTGGGTCAAAATCACATGAAATTAGTTTTTTGATTCACGTTTGCAAAGATAAAAATCTGGTAACGGTTCTGGGTAACGATACTGTTCGATTTTTATTCTATTTTATTAGGATCAAATATTGTTATTTTTTTTTTTGTTTTGATTTTAAAGTGAATAATTTTAGTTTGTTCCGAAAATAATTATAATTTGTATTTTATCATTTTAATATGTTGGGTTTTATTTTCAGAGTTATTAATTGAGAACTTCGATATTATTCGTTTATATGCATTTAAATGTTTAAAACGTATTAAAAACGTGAGTTAACACAAGTAAATATTGAATTTAGGAAGACGAGTGTTTCTTCGCCGTATTGTTTACTCGATACTTATCCGATTGGGTAGGAATGACGTTGTTGAAATGTTTCGTGTGTCCTTAAAATGATTTAAATTACGACTTAAAATGTCGAATAATGAAAACAACCCGTATACTTAGTTACGTAAATTTGTATCGCATGCCTAACTAAAGGTTAATCATTGCGAACGATAAACGATTCTGAGCGGGGTTCGGGTAAACGTTTTAATTGTACTCTATTAGTATAATTACAGAATAAATTACAATCGATCGTGTCTTTAACACGTACGGTTCGGACTTGAAACGCTAGTGAAAATAAATTACGAAATTCGTATCCGCATAAAACGAATGGAAATTCAAACGTTTCGAATAGCGATAAATAGTTCGAAAAACCGACTGCATACGTTGAAAATGTCATCGATGCGACTAGAAATAACTAATTTATGTAACCGGCGAAAGTTCCCGATCATTTTTCGCCGCATTAAAACAAAATGCACCGTTATTGCGTAAATATCGCGGTTTTTCTCCGATTTTTATCCGTCGTTATGAAAACTAGGTGAAAAATGAAAAATTTACTTCGTTAATAATTCAACGGTGAAACGTGTATTATCAAAAGCCGCCCCCGGGCATGCCCCCCACACCCACCCAATGGCCGAATTAATGTAAAAAAAAAAAAAAAATCGATTTAATTTTTAGTAGTATTTATGTAATTTTAGTACATATTTTGTTGTGATAATTGTAGATAATGCACAAGGACTAAGATATAACCACAGGACAATAACCTCACGTGGATAATAAAGGAATGGAATTATCTATGGTGATAAATGAATTACTTTCTAATGTGTTATTAACTGTTATATTTGACAAACAACTGGTCGGATAAACTGTTTTGATAAACAACTGCTGTTTCCATAGATAAAAAAATATCTATCTCAGTAGCATATGTTAATGGACAGACATGTGGTGTTTTTTTAGTGTGCCCCTTCCATTTATAAATCCTGGCCACTAATAACTGACGGGTGTCGATCGGTATAAGATTTCTGATAGACGAGCACGCATAACGTTATATATAGTAAAACCAATACTACGTTCAAAATCTAAAAGTTGTATCTAACGAAAAACATTGAAAAATAAATAATAAATAATAGTGTGTGCGCATAGAGTTTCGACGCATTGTACAATTGTACGTCGTAAAATTAATATCTCGGTCGGTTAAGCGTATTTATTAATGTATTATATAAAGCGTTTTTTTTTTTTTTTTTTTTTTCCACCATAATATTCTACGGATATCGTAAGGTGTATTTTGTATACCGTCGCGGGCGTTGGAGATAGAAGAAGGAGAAGAAGAAGAAGAAGAAGAAGGAGGAGGAGAAGACGAAAAAAAAAGCCGTTTATCCGATTATCCTACAGCGGGTGTGCGAGAGGGGCGTAGGTATATAATGATAATAATAATAATAATAATCGTAATAATACTCGTAATAATAATAATACTCGTCTTGGGTAAATATTTATCGTTTAATCGAATTGAATATCTCTCGGCATTTTCGACATACCGTTGCGCGGTGCGGTATTTTTCAAATAAAGTCGGTCGGCGGAGCTGCGCAAGGGGTTGCGACGGGGTGGTGGTAGCTGAAGGATGAGGCGCGCTTACTCCGGTGCCTTATAGGCCTTATCTACAACCCCGTCTTGTACACCGGTGTGCCGTGCCGTGTTTATATATATATATATATATATATATATATATATGTCGTACAATAATAATAATAATAATAATAATGATAATATGTACAATATATACGTGCGCATTACACTCGAACTACACCGGTGCAGGTTTAATCGTTTTCTTTGTAAACTCTTCTGAGCGTCAACCGCCTGGCGCGGTGGTACCGAACGCTCGCGCGCGCCCGTAATAATAACAAGACGACGGCGACGGTCGCGTTTCGCACGGGGCGGCGAGCGGGTGGCCCGGGAAAAGACCGGGTGCCGGGCCGGTGTATATATCTATATATATATATATATATATATTGCGGGAAATTATGTTAAACGTTAATTGATTTGTAAAGACTGCGGAGAAAAAAAAACCGCCGCTGCGGCGCTCGACGACGACGACGACGACGACGACGGCTTCCCCGGGACGACGATAATTCGCGAAATTATTTTTAGAGCACGCGCGCGCATAATTATTACTATTCGCCAAACCTAACCGGCAAAACATTTTATTATAAAAAGCGCATAAATACGGCGATACGGCGCGCGTGGTTCCGCGGCCCGGCTTCGGAAATCGGACGGGGCACGGTTCCCGGGTGCGCGTGCCGTAATTTAACGCCGTCGTTTTCGGACACGAGGACGCGGAAAAAACAATAAAAACAAGCGCGGCCGGTGAAAAAAAAAACTAAATAACGACCCGCTGTTATATTATAGAACAGGGCGGGCCGGGGGGGGGCTGGGGGGCGCGAAGAAAGTTAGCGACGATTGTCGTGCGCGCGCCGCCGCGGGTTCGTCATTACGGCCCGCGACACCCGTCTTTGATTGTTACGCCGGTGTCTCCGTCGTCTTTAAATATATATATATAAATACACGTTTACCGGAAACTTATTTCGGCGAGGGGCTGGGGCGGGTGGAGAGCGTGCTCGACGAACAAAGAACAAGATTCCTCGGCTCTTGGAGGGACGGCGACAACGCGAGAGTTTCATAACTCGCGCGCCCGCCAACTCGAAGACGTTATATATGTATATATATATATATATATATACGCGCGCGCGCTCGTTACAAATATTTAGCGTGTCTGGGGTGACGCGAACAAGAAGAGTCACGTGAAAAAAAAAAAAAGACACAATTATTAAACGCAACAATATAATAACACAAATAACGATTGTTATTATTATTATTATTATTATTACTGTATATATATATATATATATATATATATATAGGTATAAAAGAGAAAAGTTGTTGTTTTTTTTTTTTTTTTTTTATCATCCTCCTCCCGCCGGCCGTCGGCGCGCATTCCTGTACTTGGCTGTGCGGGGGCCGCGGCGGACGGGCGGGCGGCCGTCCTATAGCGCCGCGCGCGCGTTATGGGTATAAATAAATCGATGGCGCGCTACACACCGTTTTGCAACATTTTATGAATAAAAAAAAAAAAATAAAAAAAAAAAAAAAAACACGGTGTATATAGAGTACAAATCTAGAAAGAGAAAGAGAGGACCGCCGCCGCGCGCGAACAAGCCGCGCACGCGGACGGGCCGAGCGAGCGAGTGGGAGCGAGCGAGCTGGCGCTGTGGGCCGGCGAGCGGGAGCGGAAAACTCCCGGGACGGAAATTTGGCAGTAAAGTGTGTCGGCGGCGGCGGTGCGACGGCCGCGCTGCCGGGTATGGGTGGGCGGGGGGGGGCGCGTTTCGGGACGAGGAAGACCGGGCGGCGCTGGCGGCAGTGGCGACCGCATCCCTCACTCGTTCTCTCCCCCCGCCCCCCGCCCACCGTATATAACTCTATCTCGTTCTCGCCGTCCGTCCGTCTGTCCGTCTGTTTGTCCGTCCGTCTGTCCGTCGTCGTCGTCGTTATCGTCATCGTCGTCGTCGTCGTCGTGTACCACTCTGTAAAAACGAACGGCGACGGCGGCGGACCAGTGTGAGATTGCAACCTGGCCGGCGTGCTCTGGCTGTGAGCTTGTCGGCGGTGGGTACTCCCGTGGTAGCGGCGGCGGCGGCGGCGGCGGCGGCGGCGGTGGCGGCAAAAGAGGATCGATCATTTGCACACACGCGCGCGTACCCCCCATCCCGCCGCCGGGCCACTAAATCTGCGACGAGTCTCCGGCACGGCGCTCTCGGTACTCCTCGCACGCGCGCCGTTCGTCCGTCAGCCAGCGTCTCTCTCTCTCTCACTCTCTCTCGCTCGCACTCGCGCTCCTCTCTCGATCTCTCTCACTCGCACTCTCTGTCGCTCTCTCTCTCTTTTCGCCGGTCTCCCGTATCGCGGGACCATCTGTCCTTATCTTTATCGCGGTTCTCTCTTGTTCCGCCCACCCTGTCGGCCGTCTCTCTATTTGCCGCTGTCCGCGCCGCCGAGGTCCGAGCGATCGTTTCTCTTCAACCGATTTTGTCGGTCTTCGTCGCACTACTAGTCTTTCCGTATATCCCGCGCGCCCGCCGCTCGGTGTTTTAACTCTCTCTCTCTCTCTCTCTCCCACCCCATCCCCTTTATCCACAACAAACCCCCTTGGTGTTTTATTAAAACGTCATGTACCGTAAACGGTCGCTAATAAAAATAAATTTACAGGAATAAAAAACTTCTCACCTTTTTTTTTTTTTTTTTTTTTTGCGACAGTTCTTTTATTTTTTGTTTTCCTAGGTTATAAAATATTATATAGGTACGTCTATAAACCTGCACTTTCCACCACCACCCCCCCCCCACCATTACCCTCACGAGATAGGGGCGAGTGTACGCACGCACGCACGTATTATTGTTGTTGTTGTTGATGTTGTTATTACGTCCGCCATTGTCGCTCGTCCGTCCGTCATATCGCGCCCCGAATTACAATAATAATAACAATAACAACAACACGGTTGTAATTTACGCGGTCATAACAATAATATAACCAGATTACCCGATAATATAACGGACGTACGGTTATTATCAAATTTATACATTTGCCGGCGTTACCTCCAGAGACGTTTAGACGTTATCTCCGTGGACTTTTTTACGCGGTGGTATTTTTGTCTTTTTTTATTTTCTAACGGCAGTATTAAGAGTGAAAAAAAAAAATAAAATCATAATATCTTGCCGTTTCGAGGCCTATACAGGCCTCATACGCGTTATTATTTATCGTTTATATAAAACGCGAAAATCTGCGTTTACGCATCGAATACGCGCGATTAGTGTGTCGTCATATTATGTGATAACAATCCGTATCAAGTATGATTGAATTCGAGCATATAAAAAATGTACATATAAACCAGATGTAAAAAAAAAAAAAAAAAATTTAAAAACTCTTACATTCTCCATTTTATTTCTGAATGTGTAATGGCAAATATGGAATGTTCAGTAAAAAATGATCAATACTGTTACTGTTGTAACATATATTGTTTTATCATATATTTTTTGCCCGAAGGCGCTTTTTTTTTTTTCGAAATTCCCATAGTAGGTTAGGTTCTTTCCAAAACGATTATTTATTTGTTTCGTATCTTTGGCGAGTAAAATACTACCGATTTCTTCGAGATGCGAATTTTTTCGCCCGGTGGTAGTTAATTTGAAAAATATTTATAGATTTATAAACACCTAAACAAATGTTTTTTTTTATAAATTAAAGTGTTTTACAGTCAGTGTTTTCACTGACTGTAAATTACGATACATGGGATTAATTTGTATTGCTTCACGAATTTCCTTGACCATAAAAAAAAAAAAAAATATGGATGACTATAACCAGTTTATCGAACATTGGTGAGATTTTCTATTGCAATGATTTACCGTTGCTTTCAGTATATATACGAAATAATTACACTATATCCGATACCTGGAAAAATTTCCATGTTACAACAGTGTCCTCGGCATGTTTGAAACATGCCGAGAACACTGTTGTTTGCAATCAAACAAATTATTTAACGTTCAGCATTATTTATCTACAGACAAGAGTAATATGTAAAACGTATTGCCTACGTAGGTAAATAAATTGATTTGAAAATATTTTTTTTTTTTTTTTTTTTTCTTATGGACGGGAGTTTAATAAAGAAAAATGTGTGCGCGCAGTAGCAAATATCGTATATATTACGCACTGTCTAGGGTTAGTCAATTCTGCGTTTTTTAATGTGCTCGTGTTTTAATACGATTACGAGCGTTTAAAAATATAAGAATTGTGTGTGTGTGTGTGTGTTTTTAATGGAACAATTTCAATTGTTCGGATGGAAACAACTCGGATCGAATATATTACTGAAAACCAGCCGATGACGAACAGCACGGCGCGACAGGCGTAGATTTTAATGTTGCTCGGTTGTTGGGTTAGATTAGGCGGGAAATTTCGCGTTCAACGGCGGCAGTGCGATTTCGGTTTCGGTCGTGTCTATAAACGGCCGAGTCGTTAAGGAAAATAATTATTTTTTTGCTGTGGGAAACGCGACCGCCGCCGGCGGTTTGAATTCTCCGCATACTCGTCGTCGTGTCTCTCGCGACAACGGACATGGAAAAAAAAAAAAAAAAAAATGAAAAAAAAAACAAGAGAAAAAAAAAAAAAAAAAAAAAAACGTTCCATTATAACGCGCGCGACATGTTTATTGTATTTTAACGCCGGCCATAGGTGGGATACATAATGATTATTTTAACGGCGGGACCCCCGAGGGGGGGGGAACGGGAATTGGCTTTTTACATATCATTATATTATATAGGACTTTTAAAAGTTTAGTTTTGACTTGCGCGCGCCGCCGACGTAGTTCCATTAATAATTTTGAATTATCTCCAAATATTGTATAATATTATTTAACGTGTACATAATAATTAACGACCCCATAAATGTCGTGAACCTTTCACCGGCGATAAATCACATGCCGCCGGAGAGAATGTATATTCCATGCAGTTAAAAACGTGTGTATAAAATGTGTACGGCCGTGTAATTTACTAATATGCATAAATATAATATAAAAGCAATGCGCATTTATTCATACGCATAGGTACGGGGGGGGTGGGGGTGGTCGTGTATTGCAATTAAAAACGAAAACCGTTTTGAAATCGCGCACTCTGCGCCGCATAAAATATATATATATATATATATATATATATGTATGTATTCGGATTTATATTATTATTATTATTATTATGCGAACAAACGGTTTTTATCACTAGTATTATTATAACGGATACGGGCCGCGGGACGGCGAATTCGTAGAGAGAAAAAAAAAACAAATATTATAGACTTTTAAAAAGTGATCGGCCATGGGGGAGGCACCGGTAAACTTTTAACAACATCATAGTGTTAGGGGAAAAAAACGGTAATAATCTGGTTAGAATCTATTACGCAATGAGATTTTAAGAATACTGGCGCGAGAGTTTTCGTCTTCTCTTCGTAGTAAAGACCATTACGATTTAACGCAGTCTTTCTCAATGTGGGCGATGGTAGTCTTTAAAAGTGGGCGGTATAAAACCCGAAGAAATGACAGGGGGCAAGACCGTGTCGGAAGCAAAAAAAAATAAAACGGCAATGCAACGCGGATTATATTAAATACGGATTTATCGAAAATCCAACAAATCCGTCAGCACCCAATGTGCCCCTTATTTGTCAAAAAAAAACATTTAAAATGAAGCGATGAAACCTTCTAGACTACACGATGGTTTTAATAAAATGCACGCGGATAAGAAATACAAAGGTGTGGCATATTTTCAAGACACGAAAAACAATTACGTAGCTCAGCCGTCAAAACTTTTTTTCGCGGCTTCTAAGCAAGACGATGACGGACTTCGTACAATATCTCTTTATTAATTGCTGAATCTGGCCAACCCCACACAATATTGCGGAAGATGTAATTTTACCGGCAATAAAAGAAGTTATAACCACTGAACTCCGCTAACGGGCGGCAGATATTATACAAAAAATTCCTTTGAGCAACAGCTCTGTACAAAGACGGATTGATGGGGTATCTGAAAACATCGAAAACTCACTAGGAAATTTCACATCCAATTATCTGATTTTGGCTTGTCGATTTGACCGCGGAGACTTACGCCCGTTTTTAAGTAAATTCGAGCCCGATACTAACAGGCTCGTTAAACGGCATCAGGTTCATCCTTCACATTAGACAAGTTTTAATTTAATTTTAAAACAAATACTTTTTAAATATGTTTGAGGTTAGTAATTAATGTTTGAACTTTAGTACAAATAATTTTAAATATGATTAAGTATGCGTTTTAATTATATTTGTATTGCTATTATTTAAAATATAAATTTGAACTCGGATATAAGATATGTCGTGTTTAAATATATATTTGCAATAACTACTGTTTTTTAAGATACACTGCGGGCGGTAAGCTTAGAAAAAAACTTTTTTTGGGCAGAGGGGGCTTTGGGAAATGTTTGATTCTCAAAGTAGACGGTGGATGAAATAAGTTTGAGGACCTGCAATTTAACGTATTTAACCAAACGTATTTCCTGCCACTTGCTTCTGTCCATCGCCGAATCACACCAATCCGTTCCCGGTATCGACTTTTCCGTATCGTTTTTCGTTTTTCGCCTGAAAATTTCCCCATCTCATACGTAATCTCTTTACCTTTAGGATACTAACCTATGCTCGCCTTTTCCTGGCTTCCTCCTAGTTATATCTAGCGTCCGATACAACTACCGATTTCTTTGTCTTTTCCGGATTCATCATTGTCCTGTATTCGCACCCTGACACGGTCCGCACAATATTCCCGGTGTTTTCCTTTCGAAAATATGATTTTTTTTTTTTTTTTTTTTTGTTCGGATTTGTGTTTGCGGTAAATCTTTAGATTTCTCGTTACCGAGATATCTTCTTGCCCTTAGTAATTTGAAATATTGCTTTTATCTCAGCTAATTATTTTTTTTATTTTTTTAGTAAATTTTTAAAATATATATAATACAAATAAATAAAAAATATTATTTTTTCGGCTTCGCTGTTCTATTACCCGACGGTGATTTTTTTTTTTTTTTTTAAATCGAAACCGGTTGAAAACGTACACGGCCTACGATAATACTCCTGGCTAAGATTGTCTTACATTTTTTTTTTTTTTTTAATTATTTGTATTATATATGTATAAATTTGATTGTTATTAACACCAAAACAATTGTTTTGTAGTGGCTTGTAATATTCACTCTAATTCATTTTAATAAAAAAAATATCGACGGAAATACGATAGAAAACCCGATTTATTCTTGAAACATGCATAAATATAGTGGGAATACTATTTCGGTTAAACTGTTCGTTTAATAACATTCCAAATACGCAGGCTGACCATAAACAGTTGACATTCATAAAAATCGTATACTTTTTATACTTGGCGAGGACATTTTATTTATTATATTTCGTTATTAATAATATTATTCATCCGCACGCATGGCATTTATTCCATTTTATTATAATAAAGTTATATTTATTTTGTACTCACAAATCATACAAATTTTTTTTTTTTTTTTTTTCGTATTATTATATGTTTTTTATATTTTTAATAATATTTGGTACTTCAAATACGTATGTTGCATACCCATTATCCCGTCATTTTTTTATTTTTTTTTTGTTTGTTTTGTCCTAATCCTAAAATTATAATTTTCCGTATTCAAATTCGTTTTTAAGTGTTTGCTTCGTCGTGGCGTTTCTATAGTATTGGAAATCGGTTGCTGTTTTAAAAACCCGTCATCGGCTTTATGTTTTATATTTTTATTATTTATTTATATACATTTTTTTTTTCTATGCCTACATTATCATTACCGTGTTAAAAAACTAAACAATTAAAAGTGAAGTTTTTTACTCATACCGAATTGCCAAAAATACCGCTATGGATAACGTTCAATACAACCTGTTATTTTTATCCTGTAAAAAATCTGATAATATATACGTGACCCCCGTTATCATTTACCGTCTAAATTTTACAAAAATATCCCCCAATTTATGTTCAATCATTTTCGCTGTGAAAGTAACAATTTTCCGAAAAAAATTAAATTAACTATACTTGAATTAGTTTATAAATAGGTCTCGTTAATATTCGTTTATTTTCAATTAACTCAACGATATCGACGTTATTTATAAACTCTCTCGGTCTTGTGTATCTTATTATATACTAGCCGACATTTTCCAGTCTTGCTCGGATCAACTTTGGTTATCCATAACCATTGCTAAAATTGATCGAAACTTTAATTGTTTTTTTTTTTTTGTTAAAATTTTAATCTGTTTTAAAAACGGGATTCATTTCCCCGTGACAACTACGTCAAATAGGTAATAACAACTGTTATTTATTTATTTATTTTTTTTTTTTTCACTAAAATCACCGAGAAAACTCGTAAATCAACAAAAAAAATTCGATTTTCGTACGAAAATTACCAATTACCGTACCGTGACGGCTTCCCTTGGTTTATTTTTATCGAAATAAAATTTAGCTTGCGCTAATCAGGAACAGTGTAGTTTTTTGTTAGTGAAAGAACTGTTTAGGATCGGTTCAGTCGTTCTAGAGATTACCCCCATACGTACAAACAAAGAAACTTTACATGCTAATAATATTGTATTTAATTAATATATAAATATATATATATATATATATATATATATATATACGCATTTATGTAATTTACGTAATTCCCGTCTCAGTTTTGAAATATTATTTCTGACCTAATCAAATTTCAGCGGCGGCAGTTTCGAATTTATGAAAACGGTTACCTTTATGATCTCGCCGTTTGGTAATTTCAACTCCGCCGTTTTGTAAACTACACCCCCTGCGGTATATTAGAGCTTTACCGCAGGGTAATATCATTTTGTCGCACAGCGAGCGTTTGCCACTTTGTATACCCCGACGGTGTTCGGCCGCCGACCACCACAAGAAGTTGACCCCTCTCGTCGCGTTACGCCTGTGCTTCGAATAATCGATTAATCGCGCGTTAAATTTAACAATATAATTATATAATATCATTATAACAGTCTAATACGGTTTTGTATACAATTTCTATACACGTGCACCGTGAGTGTACATTGGTTTGTTGCATTTTTTTTTTACAAAATCTCCGTCCGTGCGTATTCCGGACACTGGGCTCTTGATGAAAACGTTCGCGAGAAATTTGTCGCCGACATCGTGGAACGGATTGCACGTTGCCCGCAAATGTTACTTTGGTCCGGACGCAGCTTATAATGCAGTAAATAGTGATGATGTCAAGCGGCTTTCGTTTCAAAAGCGTTATTTGCCGCGGTCTTGTGTTTCGAGTAGAATTACACCGGAATTTTGTTTATTTTCTTTCATACCTAATAACGGGCGTGTGCAAATTAAATTGAAAAAAAAAAAAAAACAGGTCTCCTAATTCCCAATTAAATAATAATATACCGAGTGTTCAGAGTTAGCGATATCTAATTGCGCAACAGCACTCAAGTAATTACACTAATATACTCTCTACGAAAATAATCCGATTAAAATATTCTTCAGAAATTGTATTATAGTTAATACAATAATCTACGTCTTTGTAAGAGATTTTTTTTTTCTTTCTTTCTTTTTTTTTAAATAATTATTGTAAAAGACAAAAATTTAACATAATTCGCATCGCAATCGAATATATATATTTATATATTAGATTTAAATCAAAATATACAGAACAACCGGTCAATTTAACGAGAAACAATACAATAACCGATGGAGAAAAATCAACTATTGACAGTGTGACCAACACACGCGAAGACCTTCCGTGGAAAAACGGCGGCCACGTCTTCTCGTCAGTTTTTTTTCGGGCATCGGTCGCGACTCTCTCAAGGTTTCTGTCAATTTTTCACGTGTGCGCGCAGTACCATATAAATTGTAATAATAATTGTGTAGTATTTTTTTGATTTTTCACTCACCTATGGTGACGGAATCGACGCGAATGAAATACAATTGATAAAGTACGGTCGCGATAATCATCGTTTGTCAAGATTGTAGCGGCGACGATGATGGTTTGGGAATAATAAAGCGTACGGCGTTTAAATTTTTGCAACCACCGACCGTTTGCGCCCAAGCTCAATTTTTTTATTTTAACCAGCGCACAATACTTTATAATATATGTACATATAATAGGCTTAACATTTATTTTGTTTTTCTAAAACTTAAAGTAGGTAAGAAGTTCAGTGGCGCCGATATCTATTATTAAATAAGTACTATAAATGGCAATACCGGAAGGCCTATACCACAAATCAGCAACTATAAGCTTTGCTCCAAATATTTAACAAATTATTTATTCTATATTTTTATTTTTATTCTTCTATAGGTATTTTACCATAATCTGATATCAGTACAATAAATACAATACAATTTTTTTTTTTTATTGATTATAATATGTAATCAATGATAAAAAATATCAACAATGAAAAATTGAATGGGTTAGACGCCAAATATTCTATACTTATTAAATATACTTCATAATTTGACGGGTATCAGTGTGGTTATAATACTCCATTATTCCAAAAGGGATTATTTTTCATTGTGTCAACACTGATCCTGGGGTGAAATTTGTTGTCCGTTTTGTATCATTAACCTTCCGGTATTGTCATTTTATATAGTATCAATTTGCTATTATGTCCATCTGATGCGGCCGCAAAACACATTATATTGGGGTAAGGTATAATTAATACGATCATGAAATGCATTGTATTCTTAGGTACATATTATTAAATTTGATATCCTAGCTTGGTGGTAGACGCGCCATTGTAAATTTCCTGTACCGGTATGGTAGTATGCATGGTAGGGCGGTATAATAAATTGAATTTAATTCGCAGCATAAATATTTTGCGACTTTGGCGCCACTGATACAAATTACTACACTTGTACAGAAAGCGACTAGTGTTTTCTATTCTCATGGAAGAATAACACGCGATTGGCCTGCGACGGCGACGTTCGCATTTTCTGTAACAATTATTACCGTGCGTCGTTTAAGCCTCGTTAGAAACTATTATGTGATTGTATAATATACGATACCTAAACTGTTACAAACGTGGTTATAGATAGAATTTGACATTTCATCCATTTACTCACTGAGTATAGTTGCGCACCCGGTGAATCATAGGACTAATTACAGATGATTACTAACGATCCGCAAAAATAATTGTAGCTACACTGTGGTTATAATTATCGCGTCATAAAACGGTGACGTTCTAGTGTATTGTTCTATATTTGCTGATAATAACCATTGCGATAGTGACTCGTCGTGTATAACTATTTCATTTACAGCCGTGGTTATAACTTAACATTATTATCAAAACGGTGTGATAATAATTTATTATATATTATATTTACTCGTTTATAATAGAGACATGGATACATTCGCGGATATTTAATTTGTCATAGGCAAGAACGTGTGGGTACAGCTAGTTTTAACAAATATATATTATAAACTGCTATTGAATGTATATTCCAAATAAAATATTATTTGAGTAGAAAATCCGCATCTTATATCATTTTGAAGCATTTTTTTTACTAATCGAAAATGTGTTAACCGAGGAAAATACACTTGCGTAGTTCCTTCAATATATACTCAGAATATGATGTTAAATATACGGCGAATTCAAAAAAAAATCGAGAGGACAAAATCGAATATGCAAAAAAAGTTTCCGAACCAAGTAATGTAAGTGCGAAATTCGAATTTTCTTTTTACCGACATGAGCAGTACAATAATATCGTCCGTATTACAATAAGCTAAACGAAATGTATTCGCTATACGCATTCGCAGTGCTATACTATGGATACTATTTCCGTGTTATATACCCGATGGGAAATATTGCAGATATGGCGTTCGCGTCATCACGCGTAAATTCGCCTGTACGTTTGTTTGTTCGATTAGGTAATAATAATAATAATAATAATAATAATAACGAAGAAGGCAGAAAACGTCAATGTCGAAAATATCGCGTAAAATTATTATATACAATATAATGTACGGGCAATGCAGCTTTTAAGTGCACGGAAACAATGGCCCCGCAGACGAGCGGGCGGCCGCAATAGGTAACCCAGCGCTGCTGCTTTTATACGAGCAGAGTATTATTATTATCGTTCGTCTGTTAGCCGAAACCCCCGAATAAAAGCGTGCGTGGCGTGTTTTATGACGTCTTAACATTTCCGTTCTATATTATTATAACAATATCGAAACAGAGAATTTATACGGCTATATATATATAAATATATTTATATATACGTATATATATATATACAATGCAATAATAATAGTAATAATAATAAGAAATAATACGGTTTTGTACACGGCGTTTACGGGGTGCCGCGAAACCGTAAAATAATATTTAACCAGCCGATCGGTCGCCATACACCACCACCTACTCTCATTATCGATGTAGCCGGAAAGTGTTTTCAATGCCGGAGTGGCCGGTCTGGAAAAGGGTAAGTTTCCAGATGGCGACGGGCCAGTTGACGGTCTAAGGTTTTTGGAAATATACCGATTGGTCGATCGCCGCGACAGATTCTTTAACGAAATCAATTCAAAAAATACCGTGACGCCAATAGTAGATTGTAGGCGCGAAGTCGGGGAGATGGTACGATATAGAAGGGAAATTTAATTTAATTTCATCCGTACGTGACGATAAATCATTGCTAACCAAAAACGATTCTGATCCGAAGTTCAGTTAACCACGTTTTCGAATTCCGTCATCTTTAAGATTTTCATCGAAATTTATACGCTAAATGCGTATTGAACAGAATTATTAAAATACGCTCGGACTTTTTCTTCGTTATAGAAAACGATTTAACCTAATAACCTAACCTTAACCTTCGGTACAAGTTATGATAAACTTTGTGTCAATTCTGTTCGAACAAAACAGATTTATACAATTAATTCGAGAAAAAAAAATGTATAATGTCTATAAATAGTTTTGAAAGAAATGGCCAGAATGTTTTGTCCGCGCCTAATATTAATATTCTCCGGTCCTTACGATTATTTTTAACAGAGTCACAACAAAAAATTAAAATATCTAAAATTATAAAATAATATCGCAGGAAATTTGTCGAATTTTCGAAAAACGAAAATCAAAAAATTTACCTCTTTAACATCAACTAATATCAAAATGTTTTTGGATAAGGTGCCTATACATGAAAAGGTGGAGCAGGATGTCGGTTGGAAATGTTGTCCACGGACAGATAAAAAAAAAAACACACACACACACACACTCTATAGCAAAACCAATATTTTGTTCGATTCGCTCATAATGTAAAAGTACGTATAAATTGTCGACGGAGAATTTTCGCGGCTAGATGGCGTTGCCGCGAAAATAGTTTTTGCGTCGATTGTATTATTATCGAAATTATTACGATTGCGGGCGATATTGCGACAGGATTTCTTAATCGGGATGTTTTCAGCATAATAAGGTAACCTATATATATATATATATATATATAGTATTATCACCGGCATCGGCAGCGGTACGAACCGGAATAGGGTGGTAGTAAGATAAGAAAAAAAAAAACAACAAAAAAAGTGACGATCGCGCAATATTCTGATTCTGACGTCTGTGTTTGGCGGCCAAATACCCCGCACAATAAACACCTCGTCGTTATGTATGGTTAGGTATAGCGGCGTAAAAAAAAAAAAAAACGATTAATTCCGATGATGGTGTTTTTTGGCGGGGGGCGCGGCGGCGGCGGCCTGTCCGGGGAAAAAGAAACTTTGATTCGTCTTTATGCGTAACTACGTATCGCATTTTGTTTCCCAAAACCCGGTTTCAAAGCCTATATAATCCAGCGCGCTGTACCCTTGTCATCGAGCCACCGTATATCATCAACGGAATGTTGTGCGGTGCTTTTCTATCAACGCGGCCCTAACGATAATTTTAATACATACCTACGCACGAACTGCACGGAATATGACAATTTGAAATACTTACAACAATAATAAGAAACAAAAACCATCATTTCTGTCATCGAATATCCCGAATTATCTATGAAACATACAATCCGAGCAAATTATTTATATAGATTTGGTTTGAAGATCTGAACGAATATCAGGATAAGTACCACAATACACGTGTTGAGACGTAGTTAAGTTTAATTTATCCAGATAAACATAAATGATAATTATTCAAAAACCATTCATAGATACGGATAAAGATAACAAATGTTTAAATTACTTCGGATAAGTTAGTGACATAAATGTTATAAGTGGAATTTATAAAAAAAAAATGGATAATTTTTTTTGTTTTAATTGACAATTTTTGAGGACATAAAAATGTAAACGGGAAAATAATTTTATGTAGCCAATATGACATCGAATTGCTTACTAAAAGTAGAACATACGTCAGTGTTTAATATTTACATTTTTTTTAGACAATTTTTATCTACATATAATTACTAAAAAAGAGTAAATTAATTTTCTATCTTAGACAAACCTTAGATAGATAACAACATTTTCATCAAGATAAGATAAAAGATAAAAAAAAATACAATCTTGATAAAGTCTCAACACAATGTGGTATTACGTAATTGACGTGGGTACTTGCAGTGTGAGTACCTCCACGTAGATAAAAAAATACAAAAATACAAAAAAAAAAAAAAACTATAGTTTTATTAACAAAACGAATATATACCTATGTAATTTTTTTTATTTATTTATTTCGTTCGACTTCATTTTTCGATAACCTATTTTTAAGCGGTTTTATCTCTACGTCGATTTCTAGGTCGCAACTATGTAACGACATATACTACAGTTGATAATATATTATATATATTTATTACAGTTAAATAATATACTGCGCACTCGGAACTAAATCGATTTGTTTTATTCCACTATATACAGAAATACATTTTACATAGTTCTAGATAATGACGAGAAATTATGTCCTTTTTTTTTTTTTTTTTTTTTTTCAGAAATCACTACACTATTCGGTATAACGCTGTAAAATTGTTTAAAAAGTTTCATCTGGCCACTCTATTAAATATGTAATTGAACAAGCGGCGAAACAAAACTTTCTAAAATCGAGGTTTTCTCGGATTTCTCGAAAATCGTGTAAAATCGGATGCGCCCTAAGGAAAAATATCCCAATAGCCTTGGAGTTTAAATTTTAGCCTCCGGTCGTAATCGTTTTTAGATTAATCACCGTTGTACTGTATACAAGGTATTTTAATAATTCGTTGTGTTGAAAATGTGTAAAAACATTAAAAAAAAAAAAAAAAAAAAAAGAGTGTTAATTAACGTATAAATTATACGAATAAATCTAATTAGGATAATTCGACATTCGACGTTTCACGTATCTAGATATTGATGATGTATCGCCAAATTATCGTATGTGTCAGAATGATATGGGTCAGCATATATATTAATGACGAAGGAGAATACATAAATACATAAATATGTAATATTTGTTTTGGTGTTTAATATTGATTGACGTAAATGAAGATAAATGGACGGGATTACTGTAAAAAATCAAATTTACCATAACAAGTTTGAATAAAAAATAATAATATTAAAGTGTAAATATTTGATAAAGATAATAGTATCCCGCTTAATTGAAAATAATAACCTAAGCGTTTCTCGTGAGATATTTATTAAAGAAAATCTCTGTCAACTTAAAAATGATCACGCGGAGTCGTGGCGAAAACGGCCGGAGATTAGAAGCCTTTCGCAAGCAAGCCACACAAGCATTAGTTGTTTTTACATTTTTTTCCCCTCATCAAAATGATATCCTATATATTATATTTGTATATTTCTACTTTTTAATCGTGTTTGTGTACTACTGATTTTTATTTGAAAGGCGACACGAGTAGTTTCCACTCAATTGATCGTATTCATATTTGCTGATTCGAAAACTATAAGACACGCCGCGTATCAAAATGCGATAATATTGAAATGACCGATCATAAAGAAGAAACATAATTAACGCGATTAACATGTTTAAAGAATTTGAAGTTTAACAACCATATAAAAAACCCAAATTAGTCTGCTGTTTACTCTTATTCGACTCCGCCGTTTCAAATAATCGTGTAAAAAATGATTTGTCCACAATACTTTGACAGTCTATTCCCACTCCAGATGGGTTGAATCGGCCAAAAATGTATTTTACTATATATTTATTTGATGGATTCTTGATAGACAGGAAGATTTGGGTTATTAAACTAAAAAGAAATTTGTTACGTAAAACGACAAAGTCAAATCTGTCATTTTATGTTGCATATTTCGGTCTTTATTGCTTTTTGAGATATTTGTGTGCTTTTTGGGCTTTTTTTATTGCTTCGTTTCTTAAAAATGACATTTATCAAAACGACAATCGGTATTATTGTGTTGAATAAATCGATAATAAGTAAAATTAAACGTTTCAATAAAGATAAAAAGTTGTTTATTAATTTGGCTTCGTGGCGTATGCCTAACTAAATTAGGATTGCGCTTAAATTGTATTTCTTATTTTTAAATACCTAATTGATACGTGTAATTAAATCGCTAGGAATAAATTAGACATTTTTTTTTAGTGTTTTTATAGAGCCACGTATGCGCTCTATTTTCGCTCTTTTTTCGTGTAGCGAAATTTTCTGTTTAACGAAATGTGTTCGAGAACCGTGGGCCTCTGTTGTTAATTACAAGCGGATTCTATGTAACGGATTTTTCTATTTTATACGAAATTTATTTATTTATGTATTTTTTTTTTTTATTTTGTTATTGTACGGAAATTTCACTGTGTTTACAACAGTCAATAAAATACAATCATCGTATTATCCATACTACAACAATAATTATTATAGTAATAATTCGATTAGTCGTCGGACGGGACGAGATCGTTTTATACGGTTACCGTTAAACGGATCTGTTGGCGAGAATTCATTCTCTCCCTTATTTACGGTATGGGTACAGGTGTAATTTCTCATGGGATTCCTATCGCGGCTGTTGTCGTCACTCTCTGCATATTTTACGGGCCACCGACTTTGTGAGAGACACCGCCGTTTGTGCATAACATTACGACTACTTGTTAAAATACAATTAATTGTTTGTTTACCGTACGCGCGGAAACATGCGCACAGTCAGCAATGGCTTGTTAAAAATTCCATAAATATTTCGGTCCAGCGGTTTTTTTCATCGTCGTCGCGGGATAAAATCCGTTTAAACTTTCCATTATGTTAAAAAAGACCTAGGCGGAGTTCGTTAACGGCCGTACCGCGACGATTTCGGTTCTGTTGCAGCCTGTATAAGTTTCTCCTTCTTTTTTTTTTTTTTTGTCATATCGATTATATTCCGAAGAAAAAAATCCACCAGAATAAATTGCACTCGCATACATTTTACAAAAACTTTCTTGGCTTATCCGTCCAATACATTTTCTCGCCTCCCTGCTCCCCTCACGCCGCCCCGCCGGTCGACAATCGTTCCAATTATTATATATATATATTTATTTTTATTTTTTTTTTTTTCTAAACTTTTTCCGTGCCAACCGATCGACAATTAAATCATCTATACATATATATGTATACCGTTGTTTGGCTTTTAATCGAACTTAAATATATATATATTTATATTTATATATATATATGTATTCCTATGTTAGTGTATCTATATATATATGTGTGTATTTGTGTATTTGTGTATAGGAGAGAGACTCTACAAATTCGATAATGTATCCTTATTGTATGCAAGGGAAAACAAAAACGCCCTTTACGAGACCGTCGCCGCCGTTTAATACATTTCAATTACGCTGTGTATCGGTGTTAAAAGGGAATAGATACGTGAAAACCCACCGTTTTCGTTCTCGTCACGTCTTACTAGTGGGGAAAATTTTTATTATCGTTCTGTTTGATGATACGGCAAATGGGCGAAATAAAAACTAACAAGGTCGGGGTTTCTATCGCCACGCGCCGCGTACGAGATTTCATTTGGCGAAAGCTCTTTATCGCTCGCGGAAACACCGCACCGCCGGGGCCACACTGCGGGAAAGTGGGACGACGGGGAATATTATAGAAGACCGTAAAAGGGAAAAAAGAGAGAGAGAGAGAAAGTGTGATGGAATATAGGTGTAGCCTGTATGGAAAGTGATGGGGAATGAGGAAGAACGGTAGTGAATCGCCTCGGAGAAGCCGCTTTATTTTTAGTGTCGACGATTTATACGAGTATCCGAAATAATGACGGCTGTCACCGAACGGAACAGGAGAGAGAACTCCGCGATGCGAACGCCCCGGGGTCTTTAATGGAACCGATTTTTAACTCGGCCCGACGTCATTTTCTACTTTTTTTCTCTCTCTCTCTCTCTCTCTCTCCCCTCCCCCTCCATTTCGTTTTTCTTCCCCCTCCCCTATATTCCTCTAGCTCTTTTCTCTATCTCATCTTTCTCACACACACACACACACACACACACACGTGCGATGCCAAATTACATACAAATTTGCCAGAAAAACGACTAGCACTTATACATAACACCGCGTCAACGATCGACTTTTCATTTTTATATATAGTATCGGAAATGTTCACCCTCGAAATTTTAAAAACGAGTATTAGGTCGAAATGAAAAAGTAAGTACAATAACGTTAAGCCGGTTGTTAACTTTTACATCGCCTATTTGCTATTTTCCTATATACTGAGGTCGTTTTTCATATTATATTCGGGTATCTTTTTTTTTTTTTTTTTATGTGAAATCATCACATCAGCTGTGCGAAGGCGAAAGTACATTTTTCATATACGTCGGTTATAATTGCATTAGGTCCTAAGTATTCATAAAAAAAAATATATATATATATATATATTAAAATAAACGATACGCATCGTAGTATAATATCTGAATAGATATTGAAAGTATATGCCCGTCGGCATAGCCCCAAACTCGCAGAAAAATATCGCTATCGATGCCAAACTCGATGGATATTTAAAACGATTCTTATGCGAAGAAATTCTTTCTATACAGTAAGTATACATTTTTTTTTTTTTTTTTTTTCTAGTTTTTGGAATATATGCGCTGTGGAATGTTTTCCTCCTCCCCCCCGAGCATTTTACTGTGAATTGGACACAAGTTAACCCCAACAATGCATTTGAAAATACTTTCTTTTTTTTTTTTTATGTACATTGAAAAGTATTACACAAGAACGACGGATGGTCTGATACGATCGGGTTTATATTATCGATAATTTCCATAATACAATAAATTAGACGAACACGTGAATCGTAACGATTTCGGTCGAAAAGAAAATTACGGTATTAAATATTTCTTTTACAAATCAAATCCATCATTAAAATAAAGAATCATAAAATAATTTTGATGATCGAAAAAAAATGTTCACTTAATACTTATATTACTCTTATCTAGACGTGGTATAATTTTCAAAAAATTCTGGCGTTTTTTCAGTTATATAGCTGATTTTAACTGTATAATTGTTTTTTTGTTTTACGTGAATTAAATAAATTTTGTCCGGCTTCTTAAAAATTCTCGAAAATTTGTTACAAAGTTGACCAAAATTCTTCTTTAGGTCATATAAAAATATGGAAATTTAGTAGACACATTTTTTTATTATTATTATTATCGTTTAAAGTGCAAATTTTGACGAAAATCGTAAAAATCACGGCATTTCAAAACACACGGTTAACGATCGACTGTTGCATACAGATATTAATCATATGCCTCTTTATATTCAACTGGCCCATCTACAACAGTGGCCCATCCGTGAGCAGTATATATTAATATATTTTTTATAAATAATTGTATACAAATGAAATTATGGTTTGGTGTTATTATTATTAACATGGTATCCAAAGTTTGAATATCGTATACAATTATAATATAATATTTGAAAAATCGATATAAACTATTTTATAATCGTATATCACTAGATAAACGTTTTAATATTGTGCTGCGCGTATCGAAACAGCGTACTGTTTACGAAAAAAAAAATTAAATTAAATAATCACTCAAGCTCGGGATATATTGGTACGCATGTCTATTGCCTACGCGTATGCACATGTGTCGACTTGTCGCGGTTTGTTTGCGCAATCGAACGTTCTCTTTAATCGAGTTAATGTTGTATTAACGGGACACACAAATATAACAGTAACCGTGCAATATTTTTCAATATTGTTTAACCGGATTCCGTGTTTGGCGTGCAAAACAAAAGGCGGCGAAATAATAATTAATCGAACAAACAAATAAAATCAAAGTCGGTAAATATTATTATTATTATTATTATATATATATTTAGCAAATAGTCTTAACGTTTTTGTTCTATATATATAACATAACCTTAAATGCCCGTTGTATCCGGCTGTCGCGACGGTTTTCGTTTCAGTACAGTGATGCCACCACAACGACGCCGCTGTTGGTATAACGACCGGCATTTTTCGGCCCGGACACGGTCAACACGAGCTTATATAATATATATATATATAATCGTATATAATATATATATATATATATAAATCGATCAAATACCACCATATTATATATTTTTAACGAGGAACACGCGGATAGTTTTATATTGACGTTAAATTAATTACCCGCGTCTACCGCGCGTTATTCCGTACATTTACTGTAGTAGTAGTAGTAGTAGTAGTATTACTATATAACAGCTATAGCCCGAGTAAATATTATATTTTATCACGTAACGTTCAGACGTACGTTTACCGTTTTATTAACGTCAATATTCGAACGTATATATCGAGTTCGATTAAATAATATATAACGTTTTATTATTATTGTATCGGTATTATATTTCGCATGTATATATATATATATTATATTTTCGTACCAATCACTTAAGTATCTATCTATATATATATTG
This sequence comes from Tuberolachnus salignus, assembly GCA_956483605.1. NCBI lineage: Eukaryota > Metazoa > Arthropoda > Insecta > Hemiptera > Aphididae > Tuberolachnus > Tuberolachnus salignus. The sequence goes on from OY101437.1 coordinate 17,211,856, forward strand.
TATACGGTAGAATACAAAAACTCGGGTTTTCATCGTCATATAATTTATAAATACGTATAAATGCTTTCCGCGCAGCGTGTATATTATATTATTTATTTTGTTAACCGCCTGACGTGACGGGTTTGACATTTCAAAAAAAGATCACTTGATTAGACCATATAACATAGACATATTAACATAGACCATATAACAATTTAGCTAGATACCCATAATAATAGAGCATTAGCGCATTAGTTTATTGATAATACTTGCAACATATTGTTGTGTGCGACAGAAACAGGACCGGTGGCGAATATAGTGGAGGGTTGCCCGTATCTTACACACTTTCTAATTCTACTGTTGATACATTCAATAATGTATACGTATGATGTATTTTCGAATATATGGTGCTTGATGTCAATATCAGTAACTTTACCGGTATCAACGCCGTTATCAGAAAGATCCTTTTCGACGTTGAAGTCGTACTTGAGAAATAGTACACTCGAAACTCGACTAACGGGATCAGCTCTCGTGTATCAATTCATCGAAGTATTTCCATAGACACTAAACAAGTGATTTATAATTTTCCCAAGCTACCTTGAAAATCCGATTTTATTCTTTAATTTAACACATATAATAATGCATTATAATTATCATAATTTAAATAAAGTAAATTTATAATATTAATATACTTAATCTATCTTGTCTTATTTCATAAACTCCCCGACGATAATTGAGATGAAGGTAAAACGTTTGTAAAAAAAAAATAATCCAAAAACGTTATCAATATTAAATATAATATTATCTCAATATTATTATCACGAGATATTATGAAATTGTTGATAATATAATCTCATTGAAAATGTTGACTAACACGAGTCTATCTCTTTTGCATATTATAATATTATATGCTGGCTTCAACGTGCTATACACAAAACAAATGTAAGGCGTGGTCTAAATTTTCGTTTTTTTTTTTTTTTTTTACTAAATAGTTAATCTTAAGTGAATATCCACTTACTATACCGTCGTTATACGCGATACGCTAACAACGTTGTTTTAACATTTTAATCATCGTAATATTATTTTATTTGAAATAACAAACATGAGATATTATTATTATATTTCGTTAATAATTTAAAATATACTTGAGCCAAAAATTAATTTAAGTATAATATACGGATAGAAACAAACAAAAAAAAAAAAAAATATTATTTAAGGTTCAACTTTCCGCTCACAACTCATTGCGATTTCTCTCACCGACTGCAGATAAAAGCTACGCATAAAAGAAAAACCTTTTTTTTTTTTTTTTAAGAAAATGTTCTAAGTAATGCGTAAGTGTGTTGTATGCGGATAGCACTCCCCCGAGACCGTCTAGCATACGTAATGTTTTTCAAGCGCTTTTTGCCCGCGATTAATAATTGAAAAGAAAAGAGAATTATATTCTTGTGCATAAGTACTAGTCAATTTACGAACATGCGAATTACTTTATGGCAGACTTATTGCCGCTCATTGCTTTCCGGTTCCAAATTCGATATCGGCGTAAACGAAAATATACAATTATTATCCAAAACTTTCGTCTCGAAAATAGGCTGCTATTATTATTATTATTATTATTATTATTCCTCGGGCATACTCGATTCGATTTAACGAAAAAAATTCAAATCGAATTTCAAACGAACCTAATATTTGTATAACACAGAGGTTCGCGAGTCTTTTTACACGGTTATTCCGACCGAAATGGCCGCCGATTTCAAAACTTACTGCAGCCGCGCAGTGTTCATTATTATAATAATAATAATATATGCTGTAATTCATTTCCTATATATAGGTATACAAAGCTCGTCTATAGAGGTAAAGTTTTTGTAAGGAATTCTCTCTCTCTCCCCCTATATATGTATTATTATTAACGTCCTGTAAAATATTTTAAACTACCGCAGAGTTCAATTAGTTGCGAAAACTTTGCCGCACGTGCGGTAAATTCACCGTTTTCTTTAAAAAAAAAAAAAAAAAACAAAATAGATTGAGTTAAATATAGGTACGTAATTTTTTTTTTTTTATTTACCGATTTCTACTTTTATATAAATAAATGAACCCAATTCGGTGTAGGGATACAGTTTAAAAGGACAAGTTACAAATAAAAATAATAATAATAAAAAAAAAATGTGTCGTTTTTATACTGCAATAATAATAATATGTTGTTGTACTAAACGATATATATTTTTTATAGCGTTTAATCAACCCCTTGGGGATTACAAATTTTGACCATATATTTTTTTTTCGTAATTCAATATAATATAAATGGTTTCCATCACATTTCACGATTGTACATCGTAATTTATTAATACTAAAAATACTTTTATTGTATTATTCGATAAAATTACAAGTTTTTTGTTTCTTTCGAATCATAGTATTCATACACAAAGTTCAACGGCGGTACATTTATGATTTTTAAAATAACTCCTTTGTGATTATATACGATTTAATCATGACGCGTTTCCAAAAAAAAAAAAAAAAAAACTGTTCAAACATAATAAAACGATTCTAATTAAATATGAATTATTTCCTAATAAATAGGATCGCTAAAATTCTAGTAAAGATCAATAATTTAAACGATTAACAATAACGGAAATTATTCTTTTTTCTGTTAGAAATTCGATCATAAAAAAAAAAAAAAAAAAAAAAATGATTATTAAATCGACGGCAAGAATATATTCAATTTTATTTGAAAAAAAAAAATAAATAAAATAAAAAACATTCCTATAAAACCCATTCTGTCCGTCCTCTACTCTAAATAAAGAACGACTAAACAAAACGATGGATGGTGACACGCAAGCCGAGGAAACAAAAAAAATAAATATTATTCTTGTTTCTGTATAATCTACGAACGAGTCTATTATTATATTATACTGACGTGATCGATTAGTGCAAAACAAACGGTTTTATTCGCGAACCGTTTATTTATTATATTTCCAAAAAAAAAAACCGGATATGTTTGCAAATAAAAAAAAAAAAAGGGACGGATAAAAAATTGAGTCGTATCCCGGGCGGTTGTTTGTCCTAGTCTAATAGTCGTCGCCCTCTCGCAGCTACACATTGATTCTGTACCTACACCCTTTTACTGCAACACCCACAGATATTTCGCACTCTTTCTCCCGTCTGAACCGACCTAACCTTAAACATCATCAACTCGTCGTGGACATTTTTCACCCGCATTACAAAACGTGCACGAACGATTATTATTATTTATTCAATCTGAACATTTCTCGTACGACTCGGCTCGCTTCGACGACGACGACGTCTGCAAATCGACGGAAAAATAAAACGAAGATATTACCTCCGTAACAAAGAACAAAAAAAACCACTTATAAACTATCTCTCTCTCTCTCTCTCTCTCTCTCTCTCTCTCTCTCGTTTTTATACTTTCCAATCGCGGTCTATACATTTATTATATTATGCGTCTGCGTATGTGTTTGAGGTACAATATCAGTATGGTGACCGATCCTAATTATCGGATGTTTTAGCGGCCAAAACCGTCCTAAAAAAAATAACAAAGTCTCGTTATAAATGTTAATAAATGAATTTGAAAACGAAACGATTACTTGAAGTCCGGGGATTTGCCAGGGAACAGACTGTAACGTAATTTTCACGTACTCACATTTCAATCCTATCTTTAATTAATATTTTAATTGTACGTTTGTGAATGGCGAACGGTTCTTATCGTATCGTATTTTTACGATAACGGTAATAATATCGACACGACATAATTGAAAACTGTACAAATATTTGAATTATCAATGGAATTGAAGAAAATATGTCGCAAATTAGTGCAAAAAGTTGCACTAAAGATGCTTGGATTTTAACTCGAACTATCATATGATAGGGATTAAAAACTTACTCGGCAATTAATTCGAACGGTAGAAACAAAGTTGCGATTGCACGCGACATCCGGAATAACGGATAGGTGTACACTAACGGCAGACCTATTGCATTAAATATTCTAACTGATTTCTTGAAGAGTGAGAAAGGACTCTAAAAAGTGGACACCTTTTAACCTACGGCAGCAAGAAATTCGGGAACGTCTAGTGGAAGCATTTAACGGTGCGAACAGGGAATCTAAGTGTGCGTCGAACCTAATAAGACTACAACCACGGGGAGGTGCGTATTTTTTTTGTTGTTAAATAGCCTGCTTATATTTGCTAAAGTGTAAAAGTACCGAGTTTTTATCTTACGCCGAATACCTTTGATTAAACAAATAAATCAATCAAGAAATCGAATAACTTATTTCGCAATAGTGATATCGGACAAATTAAAAACCAACTTTGCATTTATCCAGCCTTACTCTGGTCAAATTTGGTTATCCAGAATCGTTTAGAAATGGTTTCTTTACTTAACTGTCGAAACAAAATGTTGGTTTTTGTTTTTGTTTTCATCTTTTTTATTTCTTTTAAAAAAAAAAAAAACGGGACTCTCTTCCACGTGACGACTAAATTAAATAGGTAACGAAAACTGTTATATTTCATTTTAATCACCCGTAAGTCGACAAAAGTAATTAGGTATTCGTAGCTATAAAAATACCATTAACCCCGTGTGAACCGCCCATTAAGAGTTGAATTCCGGAATATAATATATAGCTCATGTTACTCGGGGATAGTGTAGCTTTCTATTAATGAAAGAAATATTAGAATCGGCTCGGTAACGCCAGAGATTTACCCCCCTACATACAAACTAACACACTGTACCTCTTTAAATGACATATTTTAGTAGAGATCAAATTTTTTTTCTCCTATTCGTATTTCAGAAACGTTATTATTATTTATTTTTTTATCGGTTAATAACCCGATATTCCGGTGTACTGGATATCGGCCGATTTACAATGTCGGTTCCAGTCGACAATATCCCCCGAACCACTAGTTATTAGTGCGGCGGGGGGCCCGGACGTCTTCGGTGGCCGCCACGGCAGTACTAATGAGATTTTGCGCGTCTCCGGAATTACGTCGTATAAAGTAATAAAATAATACGTCTTAATGCTCGAGGACGTGCCGCCGCAAACCACGAGACGCGTCAAACTGAACCGTTTAAAACTCGCACGTTTTAGATTCCCATTCCCCTTGGTACAATAATACCTATCGAGATAAACTGCGCTATTGAACGAACGCGGTAACGACGACGGTGTTGTTTTTTTTGTGAAAAAGTAAACGAATTTCGGGCGAGTGTCCCGATTGAACGATTGGTCGTCGAGTGAGATTGGAATGGCCGATAACAAAGGCCGAACGATGTCCGTTTGCTACCACCCGACGACGTATGGTCGTCAAATCGAAATGTCTCTAGAAAAAATAATAAAAATCGAGGCTATAATAAATAATAAGATCCTCTCCGACCTGCTCGTCCACCCGGTACGGCCGGCCACTAGTAAATCGAATAGAATTTAATAAAACATTACGAAACGAGGGCGATTTCCCTAGGGTCTGAGCCCCCATTGCCAAAACATATAGATTTCACTAAACACCGTATAATTTTTATGTTGAATATTGAAACAAAAAAAAAACTCGAAACCGCCGAACAATATGGAAAAACGATTCGAACCAAAAAACCATGAACGAAACAAACTTTTTGTGAACGGCCGACGAATAAAAACGGAACGATAACAAAGCAAAAACTTGTATAACATTTTTATTAGAATCGTTTTATTATATTTACTACAGTTATCTGAAACAAACAACAACAACAACAACAACAACAAAATAATAATTTTTTTAGATTATTAAATTCCGTTATTTTCATTAAGCATTTAAAAATTATTTTGTTCGGTCCCCGTAGTTCAAATCCCATCCACTGAAATACGGTAGAACGGTTTTCGGTCCTATTTATGATAGCGGAGCAGAAAGATATTAAGTGGTGACGGAAACAGTGGCGTTGAAATGGAAATTATTTTCACCAAGCTAAACAATAATACGACTCAATGTGTATAATTTTCGAAACGATGGTATTAAAAAAAAAAAAAAAATAATACATTTGCAAACGTCCCCACAAAACTTTTTTGGCGCTTCAGGGGGCGTGGGACGGTTTTGACCACGTCCTCCCCGTAACTCTTTGTAACTGCGCCTTTGCAAATTTACAAAAACGCATCCGAACCCCGGTAATAATAATAATGACTACAAACGCTAATTACGACTTTTAGTGCCTATACGACCAGATTTTTCACTTAGCCCACAGTGTTAGGACGGGAGTTGGCTGCGCGGTCGTCCCGCGGGCGTCGTTTGCCGAACCGCCGAGGACCCCGAAATATAATTATTATTTCCATTACGAAATTATCGTATTAACGTTAATTATTAAAAAATAATCGTCAAAAAAGTGGGCGGTGTGAAGGAGGTGAAAAAAAAAAACGTATATACACCGGGCGTACTGGTAATAAATATATATTATACATAACGAGTATATTATTACGCGATAAGGAAGCCGTTAAAAATTGGTGGGGATAAAACGGTTTCGACGACATTATAATAATATTACCGGAACCGGCAAGTGACAATAACGGCGATGGGAGGTAATGATAGTAAAAAAAAAAAAATAATAATAATAATAATAAAAACGTGTCGTCGTGCGATTTGAATCGCGTTTAAATCGTACCTTCACTGCACCGCCCCCCCGGATTGGCGTGCAGGTGTCGTCGCGGACTTTTGGGATTTTCACGGGCCAAATACCGACCCCTTTTTTTTTTTATGCGTTCGTTTCTAGCATAAAAATTGATACGTCGACACGCGGGCGCGTTTACGACTCTCCGACCGTTTTGTACTCGTGACTCGTGACTCCGGCACAGGAAACTAATTTCTATTATCAGTATCGAAATAATATAAAATACATTTTCGATATATGATTCAAAAAAATAATACGACGCGGTCACGGGCCCGGGAGACGAGTTTTAGACAATTCACGATTCCGTAAAACAAAATCGGTTTTTTTATTTTTTTTTTTAATATTTTACCTTAAAATAACACCGATTCCGCGTAAATATGGACGCGACGTGAAACAAACCGGGCATTATTAGGTTTATAGAAACCGTGTAATGACATTATTTCCATTGATATCGTTGGTCCAATTTGCGATAAAAAAAATGATTGTTATACCTATAGTAGTTTGATTTGATTTATATTGGTATTGTATTAACCTATGGGCTAAAATTCCACGCGTTCTTTTCTTTTGGCGTTCTATTGTTGTTTAACTTCCAAAGTATTTTAACTCGTAATAAAAATGTCTTAAATTGCGGTTTATTTAAAAATTCCTAAAAACACTGTACGGTAGTTCGGAACGATTCGGTCACACCGTGCCGCTAAACAACAACTCCTTGAATACGTGTCGAGATATTCATTCGATATAAAACAAATTATTACGTTTTTTTATTTTTTTTTTTTTTCATATTCATATTCACCGTTTCTGAAGAAGCTAGCACCTACTATTAAAAATACCGATCAAAACTCCACAATCATCCCAATCCTCTTATATCTAATCAAGGCACACTATCGAATCCTGGCAACCAACCGAGACGGCTAAAAAGGAAGTGGTGTAGAGACCTCCTAAGTAATTAATAAAAAAAAAATAAATAAAAATATTATCCAAATCATTAATTAAAATCATACGTCAGGTAGTGTTTGCACTGGGTGGCTTCTTCCTTCAAGCTTAATCATGTTATATATAAATATTCTTTTATCACATATTCGTATTGTGCCCTAGGACACAGATTGTATATATCGCGTAAAAATAAAAAATATTCATATTCATATTTATTTATTTATTTTTTTTTTGATGATTCTCGGACCGAACGGCAACGGCGCGGAGAAACTGTGTGCGGAATCAGCGGCGAGTTTTCGATCCGCGGTAACTCGCCGGACCGGCCGCCCGGGCCTGGGCGACGGCGATGAGACCAGGTACCGACCGTCACGCGGTGACGAATCGTTTGCCGGGCCGTTTTCGACGCGTTAAATACGTTTTACCAATCGACCCGCCGCCACCGACCGAAGCCCGAGGATTCGCGTAAACGGCGTCGGCGGTGCAGCAGCGGCACCAGCAACCCGCAGCAGCAGCAGCAGCAGCAACAACAACAAGTGCCGTGTAATTCAATTGCGCGCGGTGGTGACGAGCGAATCGCTCATGTGGTACGCGGTGACGGTGGTGGCGGTGACGGCGCACGGCCGTCGGACGGGAGTGTGGGAGACATGTAAAACACATACACCGTGAGCCCTCCCGTACATATATCGTACCGTCCACCGATGCTGCTGCTACTGCCGCCGCTGCCGCCGCTGCCGCCGCTGCCACTGCCACTGCCGCCGCCGCCGCCGCCGCCGCCGCCGAGGGACCGACCACCTCTGTTATTGATTTCCCGGCCGGCGACGGAGGTTCGCGCGCGCTACACGGTTATATCGGTTCGTCTCTCTCGCCGCCGCCGCCGCCGCCGCCGATGGTATTGCCGCTGTTGTTGTTCAATATTGGCGCCCTATACCGCCACACTGTTCCCCGCACCGATCGGCCGACGACGACGATAACGACGATGACAAAGATAACAACGATAACGACGATGACGACGATAACGACGATAACGACAATGACAAAGATAACGACGATGACGACGATGACGACTATTTCTGTCCGTCCGAATAACTCTACGTGTCACTCAATCGGTCACCGCCGCGATAAACGTTCTCGCTCACGTACAATTTACCATCTATCATTTTTTTTTTTTTTTTTTCCTCCCCTAGTGAATATTTACCGACAATAAACGCCGAGGATGAAGAACAATCTCTTATCGTCCTACCGCCGCTAATTTCAATCTCCGTTCGTTCCGATTTCCGCCAATTCGTATCGGTAGTACATTTTCTTTTTTTCTTTTTTCGAAAACGTTTGATAAAACATATCGTCGCTCGCGGCGTCATATTAATAATTCAAACGAATTATCGTTCGGTAAATTCCCATCCGCATAAAACACAAATCAAAATATTCCTCTGGCGTTATTATACGCGCGTGAATAATATAATATGTCCGAACGTGTTAACATTACAAAAAAAAAAAAAAAACCAATCGCGTTATACAGGGCGATTCGATGGCTCCGAGTATATTTGATTTTCGTTTTTCTTTCACGCTCGCGTAATAATTATAATATTATTATAGAATCGATTTAGATAACGTCTAATTTCCATATACTATACGTTCGAAATCGTAGATTTTCGATATTCACGTTGTAACTCGCGGTTATTTTTTTTTTTTTCTATTAACTCGCGTTCGAAAAAAAAAATTATTTCTAAAAAAAAATTCGATATTTTTCTCGGGTGCGTAAATATCGAATTTCGTCAACGTCGAGAAAAAATTATTAAACTGCGCGAAAGAAATAACTATGGGCCTATACGCGGTAAATTATGAATGGAGAAATAACGCAGATACGGAACAGCCGTACAATAAACTTATTGTAAAATGATTAAAGTTAAAAAATTTAAAACGTATTGTTTGATAAACGGCCGGTGTGGGCCGGACGCGTGTGACGGGTATGACAATAGGCTCATTAATAACGTGACGATCGAAAACTTATCAGGGAAACGGTCGTGTGGAAGACAGACGACGGCGGGATATAAAAATGAAGCGGTTGATGAATCGGTAAGACCAGATGACTCCTTTGAAAGGGATAAATGGACAGTTTTGGCGGAGTCCAGGGTCGTCATTTCGGCTTTTAAAATTTCGAAATTTGCCGGCTTGAACAAACATTTCAATATTACGAAAAAAAAAAAACCGTGATTTGCTATCCGTGTCGGTATATATTTATGACCTACCACACCCGGGCGAAATTATTTAACACCGGTCTAATTTCCTAAGCATTTAGCCGACTAGCCGGCATATCTATATACAACAATTTATTTTTCTCGATATTTAATTATCGATTCGATTAAGAATTGCCCCGACTTTTCTTAAATTTATTATAGTGGGACATTCGCTATAGTCTATCCCTCCCCTCAAATGACGCCCCCGGCCGAATCTGCTAAACACTTGTAAAAAAAAAAAAAACCACCATGTATATCGATGGATGGGATTTTTTTTTTAAATATAATAATAACATGTACGTTAGGTAAGCTTCACTATATTGTGTAGCGTCGTATATGACTTCCTTCAAAGACCGAGAAAACTCTAACGCACTGCCAACATCTGACACGAACAAAATAATTACAATATTGCATCGCACAGTAGCGAAACCGAAGCTCATTCGAGGGGGATTGGCGACCTGAAAAACAATTTCTAGTGTGTAGGTTCCAAATTTTTTTTTTTTTTTAATATACTGTACAGTGTATAATACACTCGAGTCTTTATACGTCCCAGACGTACGTTTTTACTACTATCTTAAATAATTCCGAAGAGGGTAAGGGAACTGCCTAACCTCAGGGTACTCCCCGTCCATTAAACGCATTGTGTATCTATATATATAAGGGGCGGATACAAATTTGAATAATAAATAAGTTTCTAATATGATTCAATTATCGAAACTGTTTGCTTTGTATTTGTGTAGTGTACAAACTAATTAACAGTAGTACGAGAATTAACAAAAAAAAAAAAAAAAAATGTATATATTATAATATTTCATTGATCACGTAAGTATATGTGTATTTTTATGAGGAAACAAACGTCCGCCCTCGCATTGAGTAATTTGGCCGACGACGCTGGCCGCGGTGCGAGGATACCATCATGCTGTGTCGGGCGGTGGTCGTTTCGTTCGAACATTATTATATATTGCCGGTAAACATTTTTTCTGCACCGTTATCTCTAGAAGACTACCGATTCGTTTTTCCATACATGATTGAACCTCCAACAAGGGGATTTTTCATGTCTGGACATCGTCCGAAATAAAAAAAATAAAAAAAAAAAAAGGTCTTTTTTTCGACTAATTAATAAACAAATAAATTGACTAAATGTTAAATATAAAAAATAATTATTAAAATAAATGTTAGGTACTGACTTACTCTACTATATACTAGAGACCGGAATTTCAAATGTAAAATTACTTGTCGAGTGCCGACGTAGTAGTTTGGAATGTAAGTAAATTCAATGTCCTTTTTTTCTTTTTTTTTTTTTTCTTTTGATCGGTAAATAATTCTAAAAACGGGTTTATTAGGTTCTTCGGACATCTCCCCCACCACCACGACACCCTAAAAAAAGTCATCCGGAAAAGTGTGTAAAATACAGCCCCCGGGTTCGTGTTACGTATTATTCAAGCTGGTATATGCATTAATATGGTACGTAAATTAAGACGAATTTTATACATTGAAATGGATCCGATAGATAGTAAAAAAAAAAAAATAAATAAATAAAAATAAAAATAAAATAAAATAGAGAATCTGCCCCGAGGGGGTAGATAATAATATATACATTCAGAACGGGCAGATATATCGCCGGGTCTGGAAACGAAATAATAAATATAGAGAACATAGCCGTTTAAAGTGCTTCTGAGGGTCGCGGATTGCCAACGAAACATAAAAGTACCTACATTAAATACTATAGCTATAGAACCGTTAGATCGGCGCAAAAGTTAATTCGCATGACGTATAGAATTTAAGAGACGGACGGAACGCCGTGCCAAATATAGATACGAGTTGTACGAGGGAATCGATGGCGGTGGCGGTGGCGGTGGCAACGTAAACCAACCGCGAAAATACAAACCCGGAAACGCAGAAGGCGAAATATCGATAGTATTTTATGATTCGGGTTTAATTGGGCTACTCTTTTGGCCGTCTCTGTATTCATTTACAACGAGACCGACGACGGATTGGTTGGCGAGGCGGGTTAAATTTATTATAATTTAATTACGTAGTCATAACGATATTATATAAAAACTATATTCCTCTAAGGGGAATCACGCTAACTACCTACGCGTACAGAACCCAACGCTTAGAACTTTGTAAAAACTAAAATTATTTAATACACGGACGAAATTTTGTACGAAGTTTTTCATTAAGTCATTTATTATTATTAATTACGTGTTGTACATTTTAAATTTTCAAACCTTTTAAAACTATATAGGTGCCTAATAATATTTATTATATAGACGCCGAGTGCTCTCCTATGAGGTTTTATCGATATTAATAACTTTCTTTTTTTACTTTTTTTTTTTTTTAATTTTAATGCGCACATACAGCGTACCGATTCATTTTTTTTTTTTTTTTTATATATAAATTCCAACAATAGCAAGGAATGTATCGGTTTTATTATGACGTGTGCTTTTATTTACAGTCTGTGAACATTATTTTCAGCAGATACCTTAGTTCAGTCATCGACGTCAGAGGTGATTCCCGGTAGAGAATATTTTCTAATCGGTCCATTAGGCAGGTCATTTTTTTTGATTTCCCTTAACGATGGAAACAAACCAGAAAAAAAACTGGAATAATTACGTAAGAACGGCTTTAATCGTTATGGCTTTTGTTTTTTTTTTTTTTTTTTTTTTTTTTTTTTTTTTTTTTTTTTTTTTTTTTTTTTACTGTATTTCAGTGACAAACAATCGTATAAACCTGACATTGTACCCGAACACTATTTGATTATTTGTAAGGGTTTCAAGTTTCACGTGGATAGAAAATATCGCAAAATTATTTTTATCAGCGTATTTAAGTTGAAATTTATATTTAAATTCGTTAAAAGCGCGAAAAATTGCAATTTGTTATTTTAGTTGCAAAATAATATAATTTACAATTCTTTTAATTTTCAATTTAAATGTATTAAAGCATATTTAACCGAACTTTGCACGGAATCGATTTATGTCTGCACTGATTTATCGCTGCGTACAGATAGAATAAACTAAATTATTCTATACGTTCTACCTTCCCAACTCCCCTCCTACAACAGTGCCCCACCCGTTGGGTGAAATATGTCCGGATTTTTTAAATTATTATTTTTGATCGAAAACCTACAAGATAAATCAAACGATTCGAACGTTTTAAAACTTTCAAATGAATTGCTTTATTTCCTTATGTTTTTCGAAATTTTCATGGAATATTTTATTAAGAGAATTAGAAATAAAAATTTGGTAACCATGTTGAAGGGGTGTTAAAAAAACAAGAAACACATTATTTTAAAAACCAAAGCTCCCTCGCATAAATCAGAATCTAAAATTATACAATTATGATAATGTTTACAGAAATATCAAAATATTTATGCGACGTCATTACAAATTAAACTATTCATTTTTTTTTTTTTTTTCTATTCTTTTTTACAAATGCGAAAGTATTTTTTAGCGGCAATTCATACGTTTCATTAAATCATCAAAACAAAAATCGTGTTTATCTGGATAACATTTTTTTACGTAACAACGTTTTATCATTAATCATTATTAATAACATATAATATTAACGATTAACGCAGTATATTTATATAGTTTTGCATATTTGTGTTTGTTGGTTAAAGAATATAACTAGTTTTTGTAAAAAATATGTCTCATAACCCATTCTGTGTTAAACTATTTATTTTGCATATTTTGTGTTTTTTTGCAGTTGTGGGGCATATTTGTGGTTTCTCTACATTTCTAGAGCAGTTTTTAGGATTCCATTTACAGTTCTAAGGCATATTTTAGATTTTAATAAAGTGTTATTCTTTAAAACTCGACAAATCGATAATTACAAAATAATTGTATAACAATTACAAATATGAACAGGCGAGCTTATAATAACATAAGTAACCCGAATTCTAAATAAAATATTGTTTGTTTCACTCTGTTATGGGTTTTCTAACTTATTGTCAAGACACCATAATTTGTTTTCTATTATAAAAATACAAAAATCCATTTTTTTTTTTTTTACAAACTACAGAAAATTCACTGTACAGCATACCGCTTAGTAATATAAAATATCAGAATTTCTAATTTGTAATTTTCAAGAAGATATTTAATACGTTTTTAAGGCATACAATTCGATGTCCTTAACAATGATACAAACTAACTTTAATATTTTAAACCCTAGTTTAAATATTAAACGATCAACAACATGTTTTGCTCGTCGGCAGTACATACGCGTGCCCACTAAATGTTTGTAAAATATTCAATATATTGAACAAATACTTAAATAACTAATTTAGTGGCGTTATAAGTTTACACGACGATTAAAAGTTCGGGGGTTGCATCGCATATTACGCAACTCCTACCGCCAACTTTTGTATTATTATGTTTCGAATCTGTTTTATCGTGGCTTATATGTTACTAACTTTTGTTATATTATTGTAAACGCAATGTGTTTACCGTTAATAAATAATAATTATTATTATTATTATTATTATTATATATGCGACGGGCGAATATTCGTATTTATATTAATATAATCGTCCCTTCCGCGCACGGCAATGTTTGATCACTTTGTACACCTAATAATATAATATTAAAGTGTATTCCACGAGAATTCCCTTCAAACGCAGCGGGAAAAGGTCTAGAGCATATTATAACTCCTTTGCGCAACTTACTTCCGAAACTTTAAACCAATAGAATATTATATAATAAACTAGGTATTTGTTCAATATATTGAATACCTACACCGCACGTTTTTTTCCTTCAAACTTTACGACAGCGTTTTATTAATTTGAAAAAAAAAAAATAAAATAAAACGTCAAAATTTAATAGTTCCTAGACTGAATCGGGTACGTATGAAAATATAATGGAATATTAATATCTTTATTAACATTGAAGTGATTATTATTGTTAAAATAATTTTGTAAATCCTCACGGGATTCGCATTATATACATTATATAAAGTGAAAAAAAATACCTACTCTAAAAAAATAATTTTAGTACTGTAAATACTTTTATAACTTTATTTTTAAAAAAAAAAAAAACAATTTTATCAAATATCCTTCTCGTCCGGATCCTTAATTTCCAATACTTTGATTAACAAATTTAAAGACGTATTACAATTTGTAAAAATAAAAAAAAAACTAAAGTTAAATTGAAAACTCGGCATGTACACTTTACGCTGAATTTTTGAGATTCCTATCGCGTTAAACTACACAGCGATCGAACTCATTAAAAAAAAAAAAATCGGTTTAAAATGCTGCGTATGTGTTAGACAATGAAAAAAAAATATCAGTATTCAACCCTCTTGGATGTTGAACAAATTTACACAGTCGTTTTTATAACGTATTTCGTAGATTCGATCAAAACGTTCAAAGCAATATGGAAATTTCTAGGCTACATAAAATAATAAAAATCTTTCAACCACCGTGAATAAATCTAAAGAAAAAAATCGTTAGGCATACGTTATGTTAGACAGGGTACTTTTAAATGTTATTTTATCGATTTTCCTATTTTCTAGAATACAAAACGTGCCTATTTAATCATCATTGATAGAACTTGTATGAACTTTCGCCTCACAAGAAAATAAATTATACGGCTTATCAACTATCCGGCGCGCGTGTTGCATAGTATAATTAATGAACTGAATTAAACCCAAAACCAAAGGTAAGCTCTTAAGTGACAGATTCGGTCGAAATCTATAATTCAATTGGTATGTTAATTTTTGTAGAATAAAAATCCAAAGTCAATACCATTCTTATCGAGTAAATAAATTAATCAAATAATACCAGTACACTCTATGGCACTTAATTAATTTACTATTTCATTTTTTAGGAATCAAAACTCAGAAAAATTTCCAAAACACACGGTTTATTATCCTAGTACCTGAATAAATTAAAAAAAATTGATGTTTTCGGAAAATAATTAGTTTCTATAACTTTTTTAAATTTTTTAATATACAAAATTATGGCAAATGAAAAATTCCCGAAAAAAACCGCGTTTCCATAGGGTATTTTTTTTTTCTATCAATTTTCTAGAAAAAGTTTCATTCTACAAAAATTTACATTTATTTCTTGAAAATATTGATTCCTATTATTTTTATTTTTTATTATTATTGTTACAAGTTTTGAGTTTAAAACACTTAAAAGCAATATCACACTGTTCCGATCAATAGTGATCCTCAATTAAGTTATAACGTTATCTCTTAAGGACGGCGAGTCAAAAACCGAAATATATTGTACCTCTACTAATTACCTAAAATATTGTTCCGTAGTCACATTGTTTCGAAATTCCATATGAATTCCGTGTAAGGGATTTCTTTTAAATAGCTGTTTAAACGCACGAAAATGTGACCAAAATAAAATTCGAAATACAACAGACTCAAACATTATTATATTGTACAAACAACAATGCTAATAAGAATGTAATATAATGTAATATGGAGAAACGTAAGAAAACGACGTCGTAAAATAATATGTAGAAACCGAGATAATAAACCCTATTGTACGTGCAAATGTGTAATTTGTGTCTAAAATTTAAATTACACGGAGAAAGAATGGAAATGATTATGAAATATTATATAATGTGGAACAATAAAACAGCGGTCTTTTGACCTAGTTATGAATACGGACGTTTTCAACGTGTAAGTGATAATAATTTATAATAAAAAATTGCTAATCGAGTACAAACCCTATATATATATATATATATACTTGAGTATTGACAAAAGAAAACGTGGTTTTATTGTGTATGGCAATAAGACCGTATGACTGGTATAGTATCTACAATATTATCAAAACAAATATCTCTATCATCTCTAATCGTATATCATTGTACACGACAAAATATACGCGTAAAGAACGTACGGGAATACGTTGATATTAATCAATCAATATGATGAGACAAATTTGTTTTTATTAAAAAACAAGGACAATACGACTCTACGCGCAATAAAAAAAGTCGATGTATTTCTTTTGAATCGATTCGGCAGTAGGGTAATTAAATTTCAATCCCGATAAAACGCGTGCGACTTGCAAAGAACCACCTTAATTCGTAATATCCGTAGACAGAATAGACATTTATTAAATATAAGCGAGGTGAACGAGGCCGGGCGTTTCGCGCGTTAAAACGGCGAAAAACCGATTGTGAAAAGCGATAATATTATTTAAAAACCGGACACCGGGGATACCGTGGATACCGTTCATGGGGGTTACGACGAAAAATCTGTGGTCGGACAGACGATATTGGAAACCCCTACCGCGGCGTTCTCGTTTTACACGGGGCCCCTGCATTATCGTCGTCGAAAACCTAAAGTCCCGGGGACCAACGACGGCAGTCCGGCCCGCCACCGATCGTTCATCGACAACGACAGAAAGCGACCGCGCCCGGCCCGGCCAGGACGGCGGACGGGCGAGTGCATGTTGTTTAGTGGAGCGGGCGTTTACGCGACGGCGTTTATGAACGAGACGAGCGGCGGCGGCGGTGTATATGCACAGTAACGCCGGGGACAGCGGGAAGAGCCCGGCCGCCGCGGCGAGTGCGAGGCGCCCGGGCGAGAAGGCGGCGCGGCGCGCCGTAGAAGACCGTTCACTCAGAATTAGTTCCGTTCGGTCCCTTTAGCAAACAACACGGAGACCTTTACCGATATACGCGTGTATAAATAGAGAACGAGAGAGAGAGTGAGAGGGAGAGGGAGAAAGAGAGAAAGAGAGAAAAAGAGCGAGGGAGTGAGAGAGGCGTCACTATCCGAGAAATAGAGCCCTCCGTACGACTAAAAACCATCATCTCGCCTCGGCGCAGTGTACGTATACGGGGCGCGCGCGTATATTTATGTATACAGAACGAATTTCGCTTGTGAAATACGACCAAAGCGCATACACACACACACACACCCCAACCCTTGCACACCCTATATATATATATATATATATTGTATAAACGGAACACACACGGGCGCACGCGCGTTTACGTAAACACATACGCACTATAATAATATAATATATACGTATGTGTTTGACTTGTAAACCTCATCCCGGACGATGACGTCTATCTCGACGGGCCCGTTTTGGGGGATCAATACCGCCGCCGATACCGAAGCGATGAGTTTGTTTTAAGCGGCCGTCGCCACGCGAATCCACAATGCGGATATAATTATATTATGTTCGCGTGTAGTATAATAATGACGATAATAATAATTCCGACCGATAATAACCGCCCGGCCGGCAATTGTGCGCCGACTAAAAACCTATTAAATGTCCGTGACGGCGCAGTTGCGCCGTGAACATTCCCGAAAGTTATAGTCTATAAAAATAAATAAAAAAAAAAAAAAAAAAACACCACGACTGATGACCGAAATAATATCAAAATCGTCGCGTCCGTTATACAAACGGGAATGTGTTCATGTGACGTGTTTGTACCGATTCCGATTTTGGTAACCAAAACAACCTATTCGCGTGAGACAAATGAATAATTAATATTTTGTCTAGAACACGGGTATTATATTATCGGCTCGCCAGCTGAATGCCGATATTTAAAAATATTGAAACAATTCATTTGCGATACGTAGAGTTAAAAATGTCGAAATCCTTAAACTATACGCCCTAGAAACGCAAAAATTCCGAAATAAGTAAAATACAAATACGATAAAAATATGCAAATCCATACGAATCTCGGCCCTAATAATATCAAAATATTCCGCGATCAATCGGAATAATAAATTATTTACAAATTCCTAACTAAGAGGTGGTTGAAACGAGTTATCCAAATTTTTTTTTTTTTTTTAACCATTTAACGAACCTTAAACACAAGACTTTTCCACTATTCAACTGACCGATGACCATTTTAACGGACAGATATGACGTTTCAGACCATTAAGCCAGACAATATTGCGGGGATGGTCAGAACGGACGGATTTGAATTTTGAAAACACATTTTGTTTCGTGTTCTAATTTTTATTTTGCGAATTTTTATGTTCAACTATATCGTTAAATATCGATAGGTTAAACAAAATACCACGCATTTCCATTAATCGTTGTACCAAATTAAACATGTTAAATTTTTCGTATCATCGGAAATCCGGGTCGAAACAACCTATAAAACTAGAATATGAGATCAATAATACCGACGTTGGAAATCGAAAATCCGTCAATCACGAGCTCCGTACTTTTGTCCGGCTATCGGATTCGTTTCGAGTGTTTTTTTTGTTTTTCGACATGCGCGCCGACCGAGCCGTTTTTAAATATAATAAATAATGTGACGACGGGCGAGTAGGTTTTTATAACGAAATCGCCTAAACAGCCGGGTGTACGGTAATCTGTGGAAAAAAAAAAAATCGTGAAAACCGTGTAACTATATTTACCTCCCGCGTAATATCAATTCTAATCGGCAGCGGTTAGTCGACGACGACGACGAAGATGAAAAATATACACCGCTGTTCCCCGACGGTGCGTGCCGCCGACACCCCGGCTCCTAAACCGAAACTCTCGGCGTACGATTTTTGTACGTATACAATATAAATATATATATATATATATATATATATACGAGTATTATTATTATACGTATATTTTTTTTTTATTTTTTTTTTTTAATATTTTCACCCTTTCGTCTCTCTGTGCCCGCAGTATTAAATATACGAGTACATATTTTATATACGTATATATATATATATATATATATAAATACTAACCCTTCAAATCATTACGTATGCAAACGCGTATGTAATCTCGGCAAGGTTGGTCGGACACATTCGTTATGAATTATCCGCAGAGACCTTTAATCCGGATGCGCGCAGGCATCGCCGCCGCCGCCGCCGCCGCCGACGTCGTTTTACATTGAAAGCGCAATGGTTTCGATCTACTCTACCCATACGTACACCACCTATACCGGCCGAACAATAGCTTTTGTTTTGTACGAACGTCACCCCCTCGCCCCTTGTCGCCATACCATAGAGCACTACACGTATATTATTATTATTATTATTATTATTATTATTATTATCATTATTATTATATGATAAGAAGTACAACAGTGTACACTAACCTGGGCTGCGACAACGGCCCAGCATCCGACACAGGAAAGATATATAAAAATGTATAACGCTCTATACTATAGTTTTTTTTCATTTTTTTTTTTTCTTTTCATTTTTTTCTTTCCCCCCTCCTCCCCCCCCGCCCACCATCAATTCGCATAGTATTCCGACGGGTATTAAATATAGAGTACCGGTTTTCCAGTCGAGAATAATCGAGATTTTAAAGAACAATTATTTACTCTCTTATTGTTATTACTATAAGTTCTATTTCGATTAGTTAATCTCTTCTTTCTCGCCCCGCCTACTTAGGTACATAATTCGCCGTGCCGTGGTAGAATTCAAATGTAGGCCAATATCGAAGAATTGGTTTATATCTGTACGCGACGATAAATCGTTGCAAACGAAAAACGAATCTGAACAAAGTTCGGTTAAATATGTTATAGCGATGCGAGTTTCTAAACATACATTTGAACTTAAAACGCCGATAAAAATGTATTACGTAACAACTACGTAAAACAAAAGAAAAACTTGAAATTTGGAATATTTCAAATAGCTATAAACAACCCAGAGAAATCATACTAGTTTGAAACGTTGACCGCGTCTATAAACCCTCAGTATAAATATTCGGTTCAAATTTCATGTCCCTGCGATTATTTCAAACTGAATCAAAACAAAAAAAAAAAAAAACGAAATCGAAAATAACAGAAACCGTTATTGCGTAAATATTCCGGATTTTACTCTGCTATTAAAAATATTACAAGGGAAATTACAAAATGGCCTCCCCAATCAATGTTCGAACTAGAAAAAAAATGTTCTACCGGAAATCACCCCCGCTGACGTTGATGATTGGAGTAAAATAAAAGTGGTTTACAGCCATTAAAACATTTTTTTTTTTTTTTTTAAAAAAGCACACTTCAAACCAATGCATACGTCGCTACGCTCGGAATCTAAAGTGTATGCGCTAAATTAAGTAATAATATTTACAAAAATTTATCGATCTTCGTCGTTTTTAACACTATAGAATAATATGAAATTTTAAAAGTGTCGTTAATGAAGAAAAATAAACACGTGTAGGTTATATAAGTCAAACGTTTAATATACAAACTATCTGCAGTGTATGTATTTTTTTTTTTTCTTTATTGACAAAAAACTAAAGAGTATCCCGAGTATGTTTTTATTTATTCTGACATTTTGACCGTAATGGTCCGAGGGTCATCTCCGCGTGGTCGTGTTCACTAACGTGCCAGACGAATCAGTCAAAGTAGTCAAAACGTCAGGCTGTATACGTGTCGCGTACCACGAGCCGTCCAATAAATCAAACATTTCTCGAGAAAACTCACAAACAATAACACCCGTACCCAATAAAAAAAATAATAAAAAAAAAAAATAAAACATTATTGTAGTTCGCTCAGAACGTGAAAATATTTCGATTTGTAATTGACAAAAAACATACGAGTACGAGTAGAACAAAAAAATAAAAAATTTGTTCGATATAAATTAATTTAGGAATTTACGGAAATCGCGGCATTCCCGTTATATTTTTTTTTTTTTTTTACATAAATCATTCAACGAACACGAAGGTTTTCAGCAACAAAACACACGAGCGACCGGGCAACATACCGCCGCACCGATTGGAAAACGCGTATAAAATGCAATAAAGCGCCCTCTTTAGAACTACGGCAGAAGCAATGCGAGGATAGAGGTAAAATATCGTTTTAACATAATTTTATTATGGTAATATAAAACTGTTGGTTTTTTTTTATTTTTTTTTTATATACAACTATTTTATCGCAATTTCCGAATAAAAATACCGGACAAATACATTTTAACGAGTTTAGCCTTGTATACGTGCGCGTTATATATGTATATAAATACGAAATAAAATAATATAGTATATAGCTTCTATAGAAAGTAGTATGCGTCTTACAGAAAAAAATAATTAAATTAAATTAAAAAAAAAAAAAAAAAATACTTTAATATGTACAAGAGCCATCCATCCGTAGTTAGTGTACGTATATTGAATTTCTCCGTGAATTAATTCTTAACAATTTGTTGTTACTTAAAAAAAAAAAAAATATTAATAATAACTTTCGAGACCAGCGGGGTAGTATAGTAAAATCAAATATATTAAAAGAAGTAATAATATTTTTAATAACTCGAGTAGTTAAAATTCCATAATAATAATAATAATAATATAGACGAGTGCGGTAGTATAGCAAGTTATTATAATTTCATTATTTAAAATAATATTAGATTTGTCGCGATCTTATAAAATAAAATAAAATGCGAGTCGAGTATACTGTAAATAATATTTTAAAACAGATTATCGATTTCCTATCAAGAAAACTAGTTTAGGTATCCAATATTATTATATTGTACAGATGTCGAACGAGATAATATGTTGTCGTTATTATTAAAATATGGCAAATAACGACAAACTAAAAAAATTGATTGTGAACAATTTAAACGTACAACCCTAAACTCGGAGGGCTGCGTATTTGGAAAATAAAACGACAGTAATATAAACTGTGAAAATTGTGAACAAATTATAAAAATATTATAAGAAAATTTAACGGTTGGTTACCGTTGAAAATGTGATTACTTATTTTATTTTCAAAATTATTTATACATACAGAATTCTCCTCGAATTTTTTAACAATATTTTATCGTCTAGTTCTACCTATACGAGCGCACGCACGAGTCACAACGATTAAACGAACAACGGAATAACACTAAAGGTTTTTATAAATATTTGTCCAAATTTAATTTAATTTTCAAATAATCAAAGGATACAATAATAGAAATAATGGTTTTCAATACGTATCTACGAGAATAAGGCCGGGTTTACAAATTTTGATATCTATAGACGTGCAGTTTGCATACAACAGTTACATTCGAAAATCGAAACTGGCACATTTGACGTATGCCTTTTATCTATACCGTAAATATTATTATTATTTTTTTTTTATTTTTTTTTTCTGTAACTGCGTTTATCGTTAAAATTGATACATGCCCGACAGAATGATTCCCATTATAGTGCATAGGAATATAATAGAGGGACGACGTCGGACGGTGCGGGGAGAACAAATCAATATCGTCACGAGTAACAGTACTCGAGCCCGGGTATTGTATAATAATAATAATAATAATAATAATAATAATAATAATAATAATAATAACTGTTTGAGATTAGACCAAAAAAAAAAATAAAAAATAAAAATATGTGCCTTGAAGGCTGCCGCTTGCAACAAATGTTTAATTAGATAGATATGATATTGAAGAGTTTTCCGGGAGGGAGCGGGTAAAGGAACGGGAAAAATTGCTCTACTTTCATTTTTCACGGACGATTGACCATCAATCAATTCCGCGGTTCGGTTATCAATCAACGTTGGGTCATCCACTGCTACCCACCCTGTATATCCGCCATCATCGTCTGGCCTACAGGGAATTTCGGTTTAATTTATTTCGGACGGGCGTCCGACACAAAACGGGCCAGCTTGCAAGTTCCTCGCCGCCGAGGAGATAAGGTGGCGGCGGGCCGGCGGTCGGCGGGCATAATTAGGAAAATGGAAGCAGCTCCTGCAAATATACACTAACTGAAATCGAGTACTTTTGAAAAATTGACTTTTATTCGATTGGTCAGCAGAGACCGCCGATGAGCGGTATACGGCTAAACTGTTTTTAATGGCTCGCCGTCGCCGGCTTGACACATCCGCGAACGCGTGACACTTTAACGATCAAAGATTACGAAATTTAACAGCCCGCGCTTGGATTTTAATTTTTACCGTCGTTTTCAACAAATGCAAATACAATAATAAAACGCCCGGTTCAGAAATCCGGAAATATAGAACTATGCCCTCAAAATATCAATTAAATATTTTTGGGTTTGTTCGAGTTGAATTGCACTACGGCCTATTAGCGTTCTCCAATATAGCCCTAGATAGTGAAGTGATTGGTCCAATGTAGTCTCCCAAAAAAAAATGTGTATACTCGTTTATATCGTTTAAACTGTCGTATATTTATAGTTTGTCATCTGCTCCCGTACATTTACGTGTTTTTTCTACTGGTTTTCCACTCTTGGTTTTGTATCTTTGATTCGTATTTGTGTGTACGCACACGACTGTACAGCTTAGAAGAGCGTCAACAATAAGAAAAATACGTGTGCGTCCTAAGTTAAACACCAACGCATTTTGGTTTCGAGTGAAAACTTTCAAAACTATTAGCAATCGCCAATCAATATGCCTTAGAAACGTTCAAAAGCGCCCGGGTTCGAACGTATTACAGAAAACACATAGGAATTCGGTTCTAAAACGCCTACAATTAATCTGAAAATCAATACGACGTTTGGTCGAGGAATAATCGTTTCCGCGTTTAATCATACACCTACAATTATTGTTTGATGTAACTATCGAAAGTTTCGTTATTACGATTTCTACGTACTTAATTTATTATGCTTATACGTATTATATACGCGTAAAATCTCTTAAGACCACCGTAGTATAATAGCGTGTCCTACAAATCCTTATATATATATATATATATATATGTGTGTGTGAATACATATATAGTCTAAAACAATACATAATAATTTAAGTAAACCATTTTACCGCAACTTGCTGCATTATTGATCATTACGGTTGACCGCATACAACCAGATGGCACATATAATAATACTCGTACTACTTGTTTATAAGATCTTATACGATAGTCGCATTTGGCTTCGTATTTACCGCGACATAATGTTTAAGTAGTACAAAAACTTTAATATAATATAGTCGATAAAATACTATTGTACCGTAGCAGTTATAATTCGTTTAAAAAATGGTCCATATCCGTCGAGATCGTGCGCGAAAATATTATTGATTTGTTTTACGAGTATTAACACAATTTTTATTATTATTATTCAATTGTATTTAACTGACTTTTAATTTTTATATAATTAAAATTGACCATAGTTCCTCCGCAGCAGTGTTTATCAATCCGTAAGGCGCCCCCGAGAGGGCGTTCGAAGGACTTCTGAGGAGGAAGCGCGAGATTTTTTTTTAAAAATAAAACATAATATCAAAGAAAATTTTAAAAAAAACCACTAATTAATAACAATTATTGAATCGGACAAATTATATTTCATATTTGTTTATCGTGACTAATAATCGTTCATGCATTAATAAATAATGCGTCAGGAAACACTGCTCTAAAGGTATATCTTAAATTTGTACGCTTAAAATATTAACAACTCCATTGTATAATCACACACGAAAAATGTTACTGATATTATAATTTTTAGACGTCAAAAACATAAAAAAAAATTCAACATAAAAAAATGTTTAATCTATTTTAAATTACGATGATAATATTATTTGAAAATAAATAAAAAAAAAAAAAAAACGTTATGTGTGGGTTTTTTATATATATTTTTAAATTAAAAAAAAATAACGAAAACCGAGTGGATGATGCTTGTAAAATTATATGCAAAACAAAATGCAATCATAATTCGATTTTGTTTTAACCTTTTAAACAAATTTCAAAAGGACAAATTTGATATTTTCAATTATGTATATGAGTATAGGTATGCAAAATTCAATAGAAACTATTATACATTTAATAATTAAAATGGATCGTCGTCGGAATACTGTTTGAAAATAAATTACACATCACAACCATAACAATAGATTTTTTTTTTTTTTTATTATTGTTTTTTTATTTTTAATTAGCATATTCTGCACACAGCATTTCATGTATCAACCCCGTACGATTAATGTCAGATTAGCGTATTTAACAAATTGGTTTTTTCCGTGTGCCCGTTCCACATAATATTCGTATTCCCCGGGACTGATTTAATCTGCAAGTATCGTGATGATAAGCGTTTAGTTTAATTTTTAAAAAATAAATTAATATCATATAGTCTCTGTAATGTGTTTACAACACAGACTTATTAGAAAAACATAAAAAGTGGACTGATAGCGGAGAGAGTGGTCCAGGGGAAAGATTCAAATAAGAGTCGTGCGTCTATTCCTATTATTAACGTGAAACAGAAATAGAAATCTAACGAAAAAGCTGACATTCGTAAAGATGACACAAGTAGAGTATAAGCCCAGGTATTTCGTTATCTTAACGATATAACTGGTATTAGGCAATCTAAGGCGGTATGTATTAGGCCTATGGTTTATACAGTATTCACGCAAATAATAATTTTCACATTCGATACACCCAACGCATACATTCAACACCCAACGTGTTCCGACAAATCGATTAGCGCCATGTGTAAAAGTCAATAACGGAAATTAAAAAACAAAAAACATCCACATATTTTCATTTATTACAATGAATATTTTATACTCGTACGTATACAAAATGCTTGAAATGTAATTCGTAAATTCTGAACGGAACAAAGAAACTCTATAAATTACTCATGTAAATGTCAAACATTTACATACATAAGACAAACTCTTAAAACAATATTTTTTGGACAGTAAAAAATAAGTTTCGACCGACAATTTGATATAGACAAGTAAATAAATCAAGCCCGAAGCATATATTCAGTGTGCTCAAATCTGAGTTGTCCACTATCGGTGAGGTTAGTATAATGTTTTTAAAAATTAATAGAATTAACGAAATGTATAAACATGAGTGTAAAAAAGTTGGAAAAAATGTTCGCACCTGTGTAGCAAAGATACTAGATATTACGTTTTTCGTTATCAAATTTCATATCATTATTGAACAATTATTATCCTAATTTATAAAAAAAAAAAAAAACCCGATGTACTTGTATAATATTGTTTCAACATTGAAATTGTAAAAATTAAATTTATGATAAGAAAAAACATCATTAGTTTGAACATCAAGCAGCAATTATTATTGAAATTAAAATCAAATAAAACTTTAATCGCTTTCAGTGACGTTGGTCGGGCATCAAATGAAAGAGACGATATTTTTGGATGCCTAATGTAGTTAGGTTAAGTTATTAACGTTATTAATATATATATTAAAATGTAAAATGAAAAATGGAAAAATTGAAAGTAAATTGAATGTAAATTCAGAAATGCATACAATAATTGTAGTATCGATTCGATTTACAAACAAACATTGTGTCGTTTTACAATAACTGTAATGCGTTATAATTTTTCTAATATTTAAAAATACGGCAATAAAGTATTCGCCTTTTAGCGAAATAGTCCAAAATACAATGTACTAAATGGTTTCAACGCACGGCGGATAGGTCATATATTTTCTTTATTTCTTCGCGCTAAACTCACTATAAGAAACATAACACAGAATAGAAACTTATTTTTCCAACGTCAACAAAGATCATATATATATATATATATATATAATGTTTGAGCGTAAAACAAATAACCGGTGAGAAAAATAAATGCAGAAGTCTAGGCGAGGTTAAAAACACTCCGTAGGCGGACATACGCGCGGTTAAAAACAATACAGGACGGCGATGTGTATAGGCAATATCGCTACACGCCCGTATACTAGTACAGCGGTTGGTTCGAAATATTTCTCTTTTATAAATACTACGTGCGTCGTAATATTTTACTCGCTACCACAATCTGGTAAAATAATATTATTATCACTAGGGATAAACTTTTGATGACTATTGCATTTTTTTTTTTTTTTTTTTTGGTTTTTGTATAATGCTATCTTAGCTGAAAACTCGTTTCATGCTTCGTAAATTTAGAATATTACGTGCATTTTATTTTAAATTAAATTATAGGTCGTTGATTTTTTTTTTTTTTTCTTTTTGTAATTTATATACAGTTTTGCTTAACTTTTAGATTCGTATTATTAGGTTAGCAGAGAGGTTTTCTGGTGACCGATGATTTCGTGTTTATTTTTAAACTTAATTAAACTATTTTATATGTACCTAAACATAAATTGTACCTAGACATACAACTAATTTGCCGATCAATGCGTTTTTTAAATAAATGTGTTAGTGTTTCCAAGTTAATACACAATATAATTTTTTAATAATTTAAAAAAAAAATAAATAAATAATTAGATATTTTTTTCTTTCATTTTTAGTAATTTATTCAATTAATCGACGTTACACTATTATACTTATATTATGTTGGTATGAATAATATATTTATATTGGTTTTATTTTGACTATTCAGTTAGGGTAATACATTTTACGAATTTACGTACGTCGCCTACTTTTTTTATTATTATTCTATCACGAAAATATTGTTTGTACGTATTTGATTCGTACATTACAGTAGGTACGCATTATTATAAATCATTCGCTCTGTCTAAAAGCAGTAAATGTGCGCAGTAAGAGTCGTATATATATATAGTATTATATACGGTTTATGGAGTATTATGTTCTTTTAATGAACCTACAAATGTCCCGCGACCAATAAAACTTTCTATGGGAGCTTTTAGTTAAGTTTTTTTTTTTTTTTTTTCAAATGAATTCCCGCCTTGCCCGATAACAAATTCAGGCAATCAATATGGTACAACGTACTATATGGAATTGCGCTCATAAATGTCTACATTTATTTCTATAACATTATAATGGTGTGCTGAATAATAAAAATATAATCAATAATATTCTACTCTACTCTAGATATATTGCGTAGATTTTTATTTTTATTTGTATTTGTTTGTAATTTGTGCGCTATAAATTAGTATTTAAAGAGTTTAAAGCTATTGCTTTGCTCAAACTATGCAAATGCTTATTATTAATGGGAAATATATCTTACTAAATTGCCTGACCTGCCTACATCAAACCTATCTTTAAACTGATCCGGAGTGGGGCTTTACTGTTCTATACATTTCCCTGCCCCTTTTTGAATTTTTAACATTTTAACTTGAAGCCATTTCAAAAATTTATCAGTTTTAAAAGAAAAGAAAAAATAGAAAATAAATAAAAAAAACTAAACAAAAGTCCTTTAAGAGAAAACGGGGCTTTATTAAAGATGTCGGTGAAGGGGAAACAAAAGTAAACAACCATTAACGGGAAGAATGTTTATTCCTATTAAAGAAAAAAGTTAAAATTAAAAATAATTTTTTCTTCATAAGCAATAAAATAATTTGTGCGCATTAATAATGTACATTCGTGAAAAGTTAATTTTTATTGTTCTTAATTTGTTTCGTGTTTGCTTAAATTGATTAGCGAGCTTTCAATAAATTAGAAAATATGCACCAACACGTTTGGCAATAACATTATATATCTTTGTCACTAAATTATATATACACAAATTATGGAATAGAATAGAATGAAAATTCTATTAAAAAAAAAATATATATATATATATAAAAAGAAGTTGATGTCGATGGGAATAAAACATTGTAAACAAAATACGATTCTGAGTGAATTATGTCAGTTAAACATGTTTTAAATATATATTAAAAACGAGGTTGAAAACCATACGCTCGACTTTTTTTTTCATATACCAGTAGGAACAACTTCTAAAATAAAAATAAAACAAAATATCAAATTTTCAAGCTTTATTGTCGGTCCGAAAAATTTCATTCGCATAAATTGAAAAACAAACTACATAATAAATATCAAACATTTCTAAAAGCTATTTTATATGAATAACTCAAAATGAATCAAAAATATACCGTGCGTCTAGAAAACCCAAACTTATATAAGTCATAAATTACGTGTGTATATTGTATATCTAACCGGATATTAAACATTACAGTTAAGTCAAAATATGTAGTTACAAAAAAAATCCGTTATAAATACCTACGAGTATTCGGTGAAAATATCAGGGCTCCGCTATTATTATTTACTACTTACAGTATTACCACGAAATATCGATTTTTATACAAATCAGAAAAAATGTTATGAATAGTACAAGGAATTTTCAAAAACAATTATCGATTCACCAATTTAAATGAAAATTCTACACGTAAACTCCTATGAAGTTTGTGCTTACAAATCTTAATCTGGTCAAAAACTAGTTAAGAGAGAGAAGAAAAAACCAAAACAAAGAAGCTCGTAATCTAATCTAATCAAAATGAATCGTCTTAAATTGAGATGAAGAAAACACTGGGAGCTATTATTAGTAGTGCTGGAACAGGACTCGTCGGGAAATAGACCAATTGGGGGTGGCCTAGTACGAGACGGAAAACCGTAGTAAAAAAGAAAGTGGATAGAAACAAGGCAGACACAATAAAGAAATGCTGGCGATGGATTAGATGGATAGCTGGAGGATTATTTGTGAGACGGGATGGTCCTAGAGACCGAATAATCACAAATAATAATATAGAATACCGTCTCGCCGAATCAATAGCTAATGAATTATAAATAACGATATTGTTCTAGCGTCACGCTAAAAAATAAATTTAACGCCAAAAAAAAATTAAAATTTAATCGAAATCGAAATATAGGGATTTCATATCGTGCGGAACGAAAATCGTTGCGCGCCTCTGTAAACGACAATAATATAATAGATAGTTATAGTAATTTTTCATAAACTGTTCGTACAATAATTGTACGAAAAATTCGACACGGTGTTCGGAATGATTTTGGGTTTGAATGAAAAAGAAGGAGAAAAAAAAAAAAAAAAAAAAAAAAAAACGTTATTCCCGGCGCCCGCCGATAATATAATATAAACGCAATAGCGTGCGCATTATTATTATTATTATTATTATTATCATAATAGATTCGGTTCTGTATAGTATTATAATAATATATATATTATAGTCGAACCGGGGCGAAATCATAAACGGCACAAGGTAGGTATATATATATATATATATAATATTATAATAATATACGCGTGGGCGTGCGCGCGATATTATTCATAGTAAAACATCAAGTGGATCCATTACATCGTGTCAACGGGTGAACGTAAATTGTTATTACCGTGACACGCGCCCGTGTTGGCCGTACAGACATCGAAGGGCATTTTATACGCGTACACAAACGTATTATTATTATAATAATATAATATGACGTGTGTGTGTATAGCTTTGGTAAACGTATAAAACACTATACTAACACTATTGTGTTTGTATCTCCGAATTCGGGGGGAGGGGGGGCCGGATTGTTGGGCGCCGGCGAGTTGCACCCTTGCAAAATCCGGCGTGACGGCGCGCCCCCCCCCCCGCCTCCCAGCGGTACATGGTTTTTTCCGTTTTCTCACGGGCCGACCATAGAGCGTTACCATAAAAATAAAATACCTATATTGTACGGCGCAAAATAACGGATTGCCGGTTCGATAAAACAACGAAATCGTATCTAAACGATTGTTGAAACGGAAATCGAAATGAAATATTCAATCTCGTCGTCGGTTCGCGGATAGACGCCAGTAAGGCGGTCAATGATAATATGAACTCGATTTTAATCAATCGGCCGTTTGGATACTTTTTTTTTTATTTATTTTATAATTCAGTGTAGTAAACATCTACCGGGTTTATTTTATTTTTTTTTTGTAAATTTAGCCAAATATAACCTGTCGTTCAAATTTCAAATGATTTATGAGAAAATTATACTCAACTGAGTATTGGGACGCTTCAAATTATAGCCCGAGCCCGTTTTACTTCTCAGTCCGGCACGGTCTAAAGTGTATTATAATTATAATGTTTTATTTTCGGCGAGAAGGTATTATTATTATTTTTATATATCATGATCCAGATGATTATCCGTGGAGATTTTAAGAAAAAAAAAATTATCGATTTCGGTTCTTTTTAACGATATTATGGAAAAATCGTTAAATTATTTACAATTATTACAAAATTTTACTCTTATTCTGTATATACCATAAATAGTAAACAATAAAAAAAATATATATTTTATATTTTAAATACTTGTTTCCAAAGATAAAAAAAAAACCTCTCGAATATTTTTTATATAACATAGTTCAAAGAGTAATAAAACAAAATTATAATTATTTACAACTATAATAACTATTGTTTTTGTATACAGCGAAACATAAATGTTTAAAATGAACAAAATTAACGAATAATAATAATAATAATAAGAGATATTCAAAATTTATATTTATACAAATATATGTACACATAAAAAATAAAAACAATAAAACAGAAATGTATACAAAAAAGTAAAAAAAAAAATGTAGTTAAAGAACAAAACAAAGCCTGGATATAGCGTTGCGTGTAAGTATGGCCGGTTTTGATTTCAAAAATCATCATCAGGTAATATATCAGCGTAAACGAATAAATAATTCGTAACTGAATATAAAATCATAATGAAATTGTAAAACGAGATGAGATTTAAGAAGTTTTATTTATTAACTAGAAAATACTGGAATTGAGTAATATTTTTAAAATCTGTCTGTACATTCAAAGCTGATTTTAAATTTGTTTTCCTTAACTTCGTTAGAAATACACAACTCTAGCATTACAAAAGTAATGTAAACGCTGCGTTGGTTATTCACTATCTCTCAGTCGTTATTTATATCAAAATCAACAGTATGATTATTTTCTATTACTTGCCTCGCAAAATTATAATTAGGATATTTCTTTAATCTTATTTTGGAGGTATGTTTCTCTTTGTATCTAGTTGTAAAGTTCTTATTAGTTTTACCCATATAAAATGTATTGCAATTACATTTTTGTTTATATACACCGGCATTATCAATAAGAGGAGAACGTTTTGCAAAGCCCGTGGCACTATAATTTATGCATTTCATTCAATTACTATTAGTTCTGGAAGTATTATTACTATTTTTTGTTTAGAATTTTTGCGAATTATTTGTTATTTATTGCTAAAACAATATTTGTTTAACAATTATTCCAGAAACGACCACCGGCGGTAAGCATTTGAATTAATTTTAAAATGTATACGAATGTATGTGCCTAATAAGTCTTTAAAAAATAAAAAACTAACTAACACGAGTTAATTTTGGTATTTCATATTACACACGTAAACTATCCCCATAGGGATATTTCCTATATATATATAGCGGCAGAGGGGAGACCGACTTCCTGTCTATATTTGTAGGACACTATCTGTCCGTCACCGTAAAGTCCGCTGCTTATTTATGATAATAATTATAATAATCTAGCGGCAAGCACAGTACTAGTAATATTAAGTTACAATCGCGTAAAAAGTGGATGATGACGGAGAGTAGTGGCGTGCGTGTATAAAGTGCATTGAGTGTGTCACGGCAAGTACGATAAAGTGTCTCGTTACGGCTGCTACAGATTAATTTCGACAAGCAACAACAATAACAATACGAATGTATAAAATCTCGGTCGTTATACGATGCAATAAAAATTTAATTATATATAGAAAATAAGGGTTTTTATGCGTAGGCTGGGGGTTTTTTTTTTTCATTAACATATTATATTTTGATTCTTGCATTTTTTTCGTTTAATAAAAAAAAAAAAAAAAAAGCGTATCACGAATAAAAAAAAAAAAATAATACG
Organism: Tuberolachnus salignus; assembly: GCA_956483605.1. Taxonomy (NCBI): domain Eukaryota; kingdom Metazoa; phylum Arthropoda; class Insecta; order Hemiptera; family Aphididae; genus Tuberolachnus; species Tuberolachnus salignus. The sequence goes on from OY101437.1 coordinate 17,245,008, forward strand.
AAATATTGTCACGAGAACTGCCGGTACGTGTGAACATATATTGCGGACACGTTAACATGTATAACATGTGTTTAAAATTTACCTACATATAATATTATGTTATAAAACCGCTCGGTGGTACGGATAATTTTGAATATTATAAACCTCAGTATAGAAATTTAAACGAGAAGTCATTTTAAAATTTGCCCGGCTCGTTCGGCTGGTCTAAACGGGCTACACTACTGCGGGCCGGGCTGGGACAGGACTTGAAACGGGAAAGGCCTTTGGGAAGGCCGAAAACCGGGTGGCGAGACGTTGGCAAAAAGGGACGTGGGAACCATAGGACGTGGAACAAATTGGAAGATTATGGCAACGGATAGCCGAATGAAGCGACCTTCATCGGTTGTGAGGCGCGATGTTTCTAGAAGCCAAATAACAAAAAAAAGTATTAAGTATTTAATTTTAGAAAGAAAAAAAAAAAACGAGAAAAGTTTCGGAACAGAAAAACGTGATAGTTTTACAGTATAGAATACCTGTTTATAAAATGAAGCTTACCCGGAGCTCAAAAAAAATATATAAAGATTTTATTTTTACTCCGGCGCTAAACTTGTTTTCAGTTACGCACGTATTTTACATAGGTAATATAGAATTAATAGGAACTTATCAAAACTAGAAAAATTGGAATTCCACAGGAACACGGTTCGTAGGATACGAAGCGAAAATATTTTAATATCAAATAAGAACAAGAATGTACGTAAATATATATATATATAGGTAGGGGAAAAAAGCAGAAAAAAATGTGCGACAAATATTTCAGCCAGATGGACTTGGATTGAAATATAGTTTTTAGGTAAATCGAGGGCGGTACCCTCGAAATATACATTTCAAGCAAATTTACAATATTTTAACTTTGCGAATCAAATAACACTCGCGTTTTCTTTAAAGGAAACTCCTACGTTTCGAATAGTATTTTATTTTTATTTATTTTTTTTTCTATCTCAAAAATTGCCCGAAACATACGGCTATAGCCATCCAAAGTTTAAAGAATAAGATTTGATTTTTTTTTTTTTTTTTTTTTTTTTTTCGCTCGATTATTCATAAAATTCAAAACTGAAACGATTCGGTTCGTGTCTATGAAATAACAACTGACGATAATTATAGGCAAATATTTATTTCGATCGAGATAAATTATAATAATATTCAAACTAACCGTCCCACATATTATACAGTTTGCCCCGCTCCCAATAAGAGCGACGATCAAATAATAATAACAATCTAAAAATAATTGATGAACGCGCGCGTTTAAAATGGTATTGCGTCCGGGACGGGTTACGGGTATTAGGGGTGTGTATTTATTCCGCCGAAATTACTATTTGCAACGTATTAGCGAAGAGTAAACAAAAATTTCAATTCCAGCCGCTTTTCGTCGCACGGAGTTTAATTTGATTTTTTAATAAAACGGCTAGACTGCCGTGCGCGCGTGTGTGTGTGTGTGTGTGCGTGTGCGTGTGTGTGTGTGTGTGTGTGCGTGCGAGTGGACGTGTGCGTGGTGTACGTGTGCGAGCGCGCGCGCACGTGTTTGTACGTGTGCGTGTGCGTGTGTATATGTGCACGCGGAACGTTGACGTCACTCTTATTGCCGTTTGAAATTCTACCAAAGTGTGCGGACGGGTGGCGGTGTCGGTGGCGAGGGCGGCGGCGGCGGCGGCGGCGGCGGCGGCGGCGGCGGGTCGTCACGGGACGGTCGGCGCGTTGCGCGGGGAAGAGGCGTCGTAGTCGACGTCGTCGTCGTCGTCGTCGTCGTCGTCGTCGTCGTCGTCGTCGGTGGCGAGGTGTCGCCAGGGGACAGTCGATAAAATGCGGCGATAACGGTGCGGGTCACGCAATCCGAGTGTGAACTCCTCTTTGATTATACTTTTTGCCCCTCCCGCAGTACACGTTTTACTGCGACGTTAGGTTACCGCCGCCGCCGTTTCCCTACGCGCGCGCACACACATAGGTACAAAATATATAGAAAAACACACGACGCGCGCGCGCGCGCGCACGCACACAAACAAACGGGCGCACACCCGAGTATAAATCTCGCTGTTCAATTTAAAGACATCGTTTTATTAATGTAATGAAGACCGAGAGCCAGGGGGAAAAAAAAAAAAAAAAAAAAAAAAAAAAAACCATTTACAGCTCGACTCCGGTTGGAACTACCGATTGGCTTTGCGATGACGGCGGCGGCCGTAATGGCAATAAGCAGAAATGAGCGGGAGATCGTTTACGAAATTAACGTACGGCAATAGGTCAACCCTGTCGAATGACTGTCGTATAATACTTAAATTCAGTGGCGTATCCCCGGTGCGATTATAACCCTTCACGAAATACATTTTTTTTTTTTTTTAGGACGATGTTTATTGAATTTTTATCCGATGAAAATAATGTTCAATGAGAAGTGAGAATTTCGAATTTAATACCGAAATTTTTTTCTTATATACGCCACAGCCAATATTATAATCAGTTACTGCACCATCTTCAATCAAAATTAAAATATAACGCGTTACAAATTATTTTCGTAACTCGTAATAAAATATATACGTGACCCAAGTTACGAAAATCGTCGTGTGTCGACATTTTGGCAATCACTAATATTTTAATTTCGACTAACTATTTCGATTATTTTATGATTTATACGAACGAAAACGACTAACCGAAATAATATCAATCTCTGCGATAAGAAAAGAATTATCGTAAATATTAACTTATGGTTTTCACCTAGTTTAAATAATTAATTGTTTTAACTTATAGCTTTTGTATAGTTTAATGTATTTAATCGGCTGGCAACTATTTTTTTTTTTTTTTTTTTCCATAGCCATCCCTGATTATAATAAATAAGTATAGTATTACCAGAATCAAATTATTCTGCGTTTAAAATATTAAATAATTGAAAGACAAAAAAAAAAGATCGTAACAATATTAATATGAAAACCGTCGCGGGAATCGTCTGTCCGACTATTATAATGTTGAATTTCCCGAGAAAAAACAAACCTATACATAAAACGATGGTAAATATTATTTATTATTTTTTTATTTTTTTAAACTAGCTCGAAAGCTAGTTCATATCACGAAGGTTTGATTTTTTTTTAATCTCAAAAAACAGTTTTAGGTCGATAGGTATATAAAAAAACTCCGGTATTTCCATGCCGTACCTTAGAGGACCGTTTCACGCCTCGTGTCCGGTCTGTGTTCGTTTCCGTGATATCAGACACCGATGTTTGTTTTTTTTTTTTTTTTCGATAGATTTTACGTGCCGAGGACAGGGTGGTCATGATCAAACCAATTGGATCACGGGAATAGAACTGAGGCGTGAGAGAGAACAAGCCTATGTTCTCGAGAACAGCCATTTAAAACACTCGGTTGATAGTCTCCGGCAATATGATTCTAAATATACAACTACAATTATTTATTATTGATTTTTAAATTTAATCATTTTCTTCCCGCGTTTTTAGTCCAATCGTAATTATTCCGAGTTCTCGGGACAATATCCGCGTGATCATACCGAACGCCGCTCTAGTTCTACGACTCTATTTTGGTTTTTGCACACAAAACAATATTTACTTATATGGTATTGAATACGAATAATAACGAAATGGCATTTTCGTGCGTACAAATACTGAACCTGATCGGGACCTTACGACTTTACGTTGCGGATTATTCACCCGACGGCACTTTGTTCGGAAAATATTTCTACATTCTCAACAGTAAATTTAAAAACCTAATGATAAATGTCAATACGTTAGTTTAATTTTGTTGACGTCTGGGTTACCTTTTGGTTACTAGGGGGAAAAACGCGACTTATATTATAAACCTTTACACAGTTTACCGATCTCCGCTCGGAATCGTTTTTTTTTTTCATTGCAATTATTTATCCTCGTTTTCAGTTGACAAAGTAAACACTTTCCAAACTATTCACTCTCAACATCAGTGGCCTACCTACAGAGCGATGTACGTCCGGCATTAGACATTGTAATAATACCGTACGTAAATTTTAAATTGATAATTTCTTCAAACCTTTTGACATCATAAAATAATACGCCTTTGAAGTATACACGATACCATCATTTCGCGTACTTATAGGAGAGAATTGAACAAGTAATTAGTTCGAGATTATATTGTATATGACTGCGGTCACATTATACTCGTATAACACATATACAATTTTATTGTGTGTATGCGATTAAAAATCGTGTTAGACACGTGTTAAAAATTTGTACTTTTAACCTTATTTTATTGTACAAGGATTCGTGTGTACCACCGGATTTAAAGCCCCTGTGACGGTTTTCCAAATTATCTACAATATTTGTATAAATTAAAAGTTAATTTTTGCCTTTTAATGATAAATCTTTATCACTTATCTAAAGCCCGATACTCATTTGAGGGAAGAGGTCCGTTTTTACGCTGTCTATGAACGTAAAAAGCTAAACGCAAGACAAAAATGATGGTACTTACAATGAATATCATTTTAAAAATGAAAATATTTTTGATTTCAGAAACAAGGTTACTGTGCTTAAATTGAACAATTTTTTAATTTTATCAAATTATTTACGGGAATAAAACGTTTGAAATTTGTATAAATGATAACATTAAACAAATTGTATGCTTCGGCTGCTATCTCTCTCGTTTATAAACTCGTACATCTTTTCATTTTTAAAATCGAACCACAGGAAGTACATCGATTTGCCAGGCGTTTAGGTATTTTTAAAGAATATTTCATGGAATTTGCAGAAGCCTTACGAAAAATATCCATGATGCTGCAGACAGTGTAAAATAAATTAAAATCAAAAAAATAATAATGTGTATATTGTGATTAAAATGCGACACGTGTGTACTACTGTATCGATTCTAATCTTAGGAAAGTATATTTACAAACCAACAACACAATACTTAACATACACTGCATTCCGCATTGATTTATTTCATGAACTCTAAATAATTTCCTCTCAAATAAGACTTATTCGATTAAATTGAATTGTCTTTTAATTTGTTCTCTCGGATTCTGAGCGTAACGAGGTATATATTGGTTTTACCATGATGTGTTTATTTGGATTGTTTCTTTTCCCTCTTATGACTGTGAAGAACTTTTCCACTTTTCAAGATACATTTTCTTTTAAGTCCGATGGATTTTATTTTAATCCGCGGAATAGTATTTTGTCAAAAATGAATTTGATTTCGTTCAAAATTACGGAAATACGTATACGGGCCACACTTGTTATCAGTTATCGGTTACGAAATTATAACAAACTGTTTTAATATTAACAATTATGTATTAGGTATTATAAATATTAATACGCTGTCGGTAATAATAAAAAATAACTAATTTTAATAATGATAGAATATAGTTGTAGCTATTAAATTATATTAATACGGTCGTTCATCACAAACCTCAACATCAACATATCGGTGTATAGGAAGAATTACCGGGGAAGCTACCTGATCGACTTTAATTACAGCAGTTAGTTTGCAAACAAATTACTGAATAGATAGAATTTAAAAAATTATATATGTATATATATTATAAATAGGTAATGGCAGTCGGACGAAGGGAGTTCTATAGTGTTCTGTGGCGGAAGATTAAATCGGTTTAATTAAAAACGAATTGCTGGTCGTCTCCCTCTTGTGCTCTAATCGAACTTTACAAAACATCAAAAATAATATCTTTACTCAAATTTTTGCACCTTGCGCAGAAGCTGTCAAAATGACGGATGTCCAACATAACTATACTTGGAAGATTACAAAAAGTTGTTGGCGCTTCGAAAGTTTTTGCGCACAAAAACACCTGTCCATTTTATTATTTTATATTTGTAAACTGTTCTTATTTTATTTGGTTTTAATTTATTTTTTTTTTAAACCCGACCTACTTCGCTCCATGGGTACCACCGCTGTTGTAGGTAGAAAATTGGTAAGGAACGATATAATAAATCATACCTAAAAAATTAGGTAATTCGTCATTTATATATTTGTACGCAACGATAAATCATTCCAAATGAAAAACGATTCTAAGCGAAATTCAGTTAACAAGTTTTGAACAATTAATAACGAATTTTACTATAAATTTGAACTTGAAACACCGATAAAAATAAATTACGAAATTTTTATCCACATAAATCCAAAAAAAAAAAAAAAATACTCAAATTTCGAACAATTAATTGTAACTCAAAAAGCGCCAAAATATACAAAATATGTTGAAAATCGCACCACGGTGTGAAATAAATAATATTAGTATTCAGTGATCGTTTTAGGTATTTACGATTATTTTTCACTGAATTACAAAAACAATTAAAAATAACAGTCACCGTTTATTCCCCATTATTTAGAAATCTACAGAGAAATTAAAATAATGACCTCTTCAATGTACAATATTATTATAAATGCTACAAGAAAATTATTATAAAGTTTATGATTGAAACAAAATGGTAGTGGTTTACAGAGAAAAAAAACAAAAATTTCGCATCATACATTCATCACCACGCTCAGAAATAATACAAAATAATTTTAAAAATCTAAAATTCAATTTAATAGGGAATAAATTGTAAAAATTAGTAACACAGATTACGTATTTTATATAAATAATCGTATATTATACGAGTACACAATAATGTGAAATTATCATTCGATTTTCAATTCCGACGACTTTGAGTTGATTTATGTTTTTAGCTGTAGACAGGTCCAAAATGAACATTTGTGAAATTCTCCCAGTGGCTCCCGGTGGCGGACTAAGACAAAAAGGCACGCCGGGATACTGACGGTTAAAAGCCTAAATCGTTGAAATGTATTATACGTAGGTAGAGTGAGCCGTATAAATAGTTTTGTTATTTAAAGTTGCACATTGTTTGTCCACACAATTATCGTCATGAATGTAATTCGTCTATAATTTTAAAACCGCGGCCCGGGTTGCGGTTATCGCACCTTAGCGCCCCGTGCCTGTCCGCCACTGCTAGCCACCCCTATATAAGCGCGCCGACCGAACCACGTGCGTCTTAAGATCATATACAGGGGGACATCATAATCGACTTAACCGTGCACGTCACCGGTTTTTGTTGTTATACGTAATAATGTAATGTCCTTTTTATAGTCTCGCACGCACTATCAGTTATACCGAATAAAAAATCGGCCGGCGGTACGAAAATAAAATTGCGAGAAAAAAATTTAAAAAAAATAGCAACGTTTCGGACGCCAAATCCATGCCGTTGCCACCGTCGCGCGTCGTTGCGATTACGGCGGTGAGTCTTCGGGCGGCTGGGAGGGGGGCGGGGCAGCGACGGTGTTGGAAAAAATATATTTCCTATACCCGGCCGGTGGCGCGGCGGTGTCGGTCTGATTACGAGGGCGGCAGCGACCCGTTCAAAGGCGCCGCGCGGCGCGGCGAAGGAGGACGTGGAGTGTAGGGTGGATGGGGGACGCGGCAACTCGGCGACGAACGAACGAACGAACGAATTGAACGAACGAACGAACGAACGAACGAACGACCGACCGACCGAACGGGCGAACGAGCGAGCGAACGAACGAGCGAGCGAGCCGGTGCGTCCCTACGCACGCATAATATTATCGGTAGAAGAGGCGGCGACGACGCCGGCCGCGCGCGTCCCGGATACCGCCGCTACTGTTCCCCCGTCGGCGTCCCGAACACACGATTCTACCGCCGCGCGCGCCGTGCGTGGTGTGTGTGTGTGTGTGTGTGTGTGTGTGTGTGTATAGAGACGTCGTTAACGGCGTGCAATTGAATTATACACGGCGACATTCGCCCAATCCCGCGCCAACGGCTCACCGGCATCGCGCGCCCGCCCCGTCCCGCCTCCTATCCCTCTGGCCGCTCAAAGGACACCGCGGCGGCACACGGTCTACCCCGGCAGCGTGTACACGCGCTCGTAAAATAATAATTATTTATAAACGAGGTCCGTTTGTTTTCGTTTTTTATTTTTTTTTTTATTTTTTTTTTTTTTTTTTACGCGGCAAAAGAGCTTGGGTATACACCGCCGCCGCTGCCGTTTATCCCGGCGCACGAGTGTCGACCGGCGGCGAGCCCGGACCGTTCGCTTTTATCCGATTTTCGCAGTTAAAAAATTAAATATTTTCATATAAATAATAAACGACCGGGCGGCTGGCCCCTCGTTATAGTACGCCCGACCGTATATTGCTATTTACGGTACACGGATTACAAGTTGATGTGGGTTTCGAATGCAGTACGGCAAGACGAACGCGAGACGACGTAATAATAACGCGAATGGCGGTGGTAATTTTGCGACGCGGTGGTATCAAGAGGGAAAGCCAACAGGGAAAATCGTGAGGGAAATTAATACGGAAAACGGGCGTTATAATAGGCGGCGGCGCGGACGTGTGGGACGGCTATAAATACGACGGCGGTCGGGATAGGATAAGACTACGGGGATCACGAGCATGTGTTGAGAAGAGAGAAAGCTCAGGTGCGCGGCGGCGCCAATACGGTGTGAAATATGAGGTGAAACGATGAAGTGAGGTCTAGTGTACCAGAAGTGGAGTATAAAAGTAAGAATAAAGGGCCGGGCGCGGACGGAGGCGGAGCGGAGACGGATAGACGTAATCGAGAACGACGCGAGGGACGGCCGAGGCGGGCGGTTCGTTTTGCGGACGGGAGTCGAGGACCGGGGCGGCCGACCCCCGGCGATAAGTCCGGGAGTGGGATAGGGAATCATGGGGCGGCGGGGAAGAAGACGGCGACGAAGAAGAAGACGTATACGTTTACGCGCTCGTAATAAGCGCGAATCGCCGGCCACCCGGGGGACTTACAATATAGAAATACGTCGGCAGCTATAGGCGATTCCGTCTGCTGCCGGCGTGAAAACGCCACTTAATAAACGGTAAAACCGTCTCCATAAAAGTCGTCGTGAAAAATCGGAGCTATTTACAGCCGCGGTTTCTCGTCGGACTCGATTATGCCGAGGCGTCCGCCGCCGTAATATTATCGCACAACAGCCTGTATAGGATGAGGCCGGTATCGCCGTCGAGCCGGGATTCGGTCGTATAATTATTATAAATGTATTACGTAATTCCTGTGTATCTGGGACTGAATTGCCCTGCAGCCGCGTTTCCGTCTTTTTACAGTGAATACATGTATACACGTATATATATATATATATATATATATACATAAATAGACAATATAATACTATAAACACCGCGGCGATATTATTAATTCGGGCGCGATTAAATAACCCGTGTTAACGTGTCAAATTGTCGACAGACGAAAATCCATCACGATTATCTCTCATTTAGAATTTATCATTTCGGTACACGTTATTATTATACGTGTATGGTGTTTATTATATCCCGGTAAACGGGAGGGATCCGGATTTATTAAAAATATCAATAAATACTCGACAAAAAACAAAAAACGCGTGTAGTCAAATTGCTGTTAATAAAAAATGAAAATGTTCAAAACCTATTATAATTTCGTTCATACGATTTTGTCGTCAGTGACGCGGCGGCAAGGGAATTTTTCGAGCGGGGCCTTTGTCTACCTAACACAACCCCTCCTTAGTTACTTGTTTCTGAATACGCCAATGGTGTCCGCACCGCCCAGACGGAAATCTTTTATTAATTTATGAAATTGTCGAATTTCGTGGCATAAGAATTTTTGTAAATAGTAATATAACCAAATGTACCGATTCGAGAGGGGGTCTCCGTACACCCGAAACGCCTCCCTCGGTTGGTTAGGTTCACTGTGGCCACTGATCGTCGTATATTAGTTTAATTCCAATGAACAATATTATTAGAGCTCTACGCCGACACATCATCTTCCTTTACTGAGTATTTGATAAAGTTGTATACATTTTTTTTTTTTTAAACCACGGTAAAAGATAAGGTAATACGACGAGTACAAGCAAAGTAATTTCCCCGTCGCTTAACTAATAGTAAATCCGCGGCGGACCCATCGACTTGTACAATATTACGGTATAGACAACATAAAATAATAAAAATGCATATCGTTTTATACTTTACCGACTGCGTCTGTATAATATCGTATAATAGTATGCAATCCGTACGGTACACAATAATCAATCACTCACCTGTAAAAAAAAACAAAACAAAAATGTTAAAATATTATCAACGAAAATTATTACGTTTACTACGATTATAATAGTGTAGTAAAAATTTAATGTTCGACGTAATACGCGAATGTCTCGAACCTATAGGCAATTATATTTATATCGTCCCTGTGTTACCAATGTTAAACTTATATTGAAAATAATATTGTCTGACTTTCACGCCTATCGTCGCATCGTCCGAGGGCGCTTAACATCATCGAAAATGAAATATCAGAGCGATTGACAAAGCAGTTTATAACAACAGTGTGTACTCCTTCTCTCCCATCGAGCCTTGATCGGAGGAAACTCCGAAGCAACGTACTCATAATTCCCCACTGTTAGTTTAAATCACAAATTGTAAACTCTATACGCCTAGTTTTTAAAAAAAAAAAAAAGTATTGGCCGATAAGATAACACCTCAAGTGTTTAGGCCACATTTATATATAAATTAAAATGTATTAATTATAACTTGAGACCGGAGTTATATTTATGCATTTGCGTGCACATGTAGAGTGTATACGATTGATCACGAGGGTTTCAAATAAAGCTGATTTCACAGACCCGATTTTATTTCGCAAATCGATGCATATTATTGATGGGTCAAGGCATATATATATATATTGTTATCAATGCGTAGAATTTGCATATATTCGTAAAAAAGCTTAGTAAATTAATGAATTATAGCCCCTTTCCGAATTTAAACAATACACGAACTTACAATAAAAATGATAATTAATATGTTTATCGAAAATTAAACTAAAATCAGATATATACGTGTGTTTTTTATTTTGGTTGTAAACTTTACTTAAGTTTTTACGAAAATAATTCGACAACACAAAACCTACTTGAAAATAAAAACGCGTGTGTTGCGCGTAGGTTTCAAGTATTAACGTTTATTTGTTATATTTTTTTTTTTTTTATTTTATTTTATTTGAAACAAATTGTTTATTCTATAATATAAAATGTGTATATTTTAAAATTCGTTGAGCATATCGGTGCATATTTTGTAATTTTTACTCTACGTGTTCACGCGATATTTAACGCGGTAAAACCATTAAAAATGCATTTAATTCCGGTCTCTATAATAATTATACGAGTAACGTAGACTGTTATTTATGTACGATGATGATTTTATCACACGCTGTATAAAAAGATTTAAGATACATAAACTGGCACCGACTAACTTATGCTCGACTCATAATCTAATATTAATTTAAATATGTTATAATTTTAACGAGAAATACAATAATAATTGCCTATCAGCGCCTTATTTATATACAGACCGTATTATATTTTAATAAAAATAACGATAAAATTAATGAAAAACCAATTAACTCGCATCGTTTATAGTGAATGTATACCATCGTGCACGGTTCTCCGGTTTTTTATATACCTAATATTATATATTGCCGATTTTTTTTATCGGTTCTCAAATAATTATCAATCAAAATCGTTTTACTGCATTTTTTAAAAGTAATAAACTATAACGCGTATTTATCTACAACCGCGGAGTAAATAAAAAAATTTTTTAAAAAAAACCGCCTACCAAATAATGATATTTTTTTTTTTTTTTTTTTTAATTTAAAAATCATTAACGTATCTAGTCGGGATGTAGGTGAGCATGTAAATATTTAAACGAGTATAAATTATAAGTTTTCGTACAATTTTGAATTGACTATAATAAATTACATGCACATTATGTATATAGGTGGTAGTCGACGTATAGGAACGACTTTTGTTCAATTGTTTCAAGTCCCCGCCGAGTTTATAAAATTCAAAGAAAAAGGATTTTCATATTCTCCGAGGGTTAATCATATTTCTCCAACGGGTATAAAATAAATGGCGCCGAACTTTTAACTTTTAGGCGAATTACTTCCATTCGAACAAACCAAATTTACTGAAAACTTGTTTCTCGTACAACGTCACCGCCGTCGTCGTAACCACGACGTATACGAAATTTAACCTTATTGACAAAGTTTCTGCAGAGTATAAACTTGGTGCATGAAAGTATTTCACCCTTAATAGTATATTGTATAGGTGATATAAAACATCCATGCGAACTAATAATAATATACATGTACGTATTTATAATAATAATCTGGATCGGATCGAATCGCGAAAATATCCAAGCCCGTCTATACCCGGTCGTATGAAACACAACGTACGATGAGATTTATCGAATTTTAACGACACAATTCACGCGTTTCAACTAATTTCTATTACACAGTAAACCCACGCCAATTTTTTTCGTTTTTTTTTTTTTTTTTGTCTTTCTAATTCCTATTTATATTATTTAGGCATACCTAAACCGCTCGCGCGACCGATGATTTTTCAAAACGCCAATAACTCGTTTTTATACGCGCGCGCGCGAATAAAATTATTACCAAACATAATGCAATTTTTTTTCGTTATCAATCGCAGAGCAGCTTAACAATTAGTCGGGTAATTAATTCTTATTTAATTTTAACCTAATTACGCGTTAACGCATTAATGTTTATCAATCCAAAATAACGTTTTCAGTCGAATCATTAATCATAATAATAACGTAACGTTTAACAATATTTTATTTAAATAATTCGCTATATATGTATTTATATACGTGTATAGGTAAACGCTATAAACGTATTTTATTCGAGAATATAAATTTAAACTGCTAGTAGGCCACTGATGAACTATTGTTTTTTATGGAAAAAAAGTTCAACTTAACGGGAGGAAAAAACACCCACTTAGTAAGATTGTACAAATGTATTACATCGGTTTAGAATTAATTTGTCTGAGTATCTCGAAACAACAATAGCTTTTGTTTTATTACCCTTATAAATAAAATAATAAAAAGCCATAGGCTTTCGTTTTCATAAACTTTTTACCCGTCGATATTATAATCGATAGTATACAACAACAACAACAACAAAAAAACACGGTTTTCCGACAGTTTATTTTATTTCGAAATTTAAATAGATAATTGACGAGACAAATGTACTCAATTTGCGAATAAAAAAAAGTAATGCGTCCGTTTTATTGTATTTATTTATTTCTTTTAGATACCTATGCATGCGATACGCGTGTAAAATTGAAATAAAATGTATTATATTTAATACAAATATGAATATTAAAATTCGTACGATCGAAAATTGTTGGTAATATTGGTTATTGGACTAACGTTAAAATAAAAACCTTAAACGTGAAACAAATCCGAAATACCTAAGAGAAAAATATCGTTTTTAGATACATCAAATGCACAAACGTCACGAACAAAATGATACTAACATGAATAGTTATAGTTCACCCGATTAATGAAAAAAGGTAGAACGCATAATTGGGAAGGTGGGACATATATATACATGTATATGCTATATGCGACGATACCGATTGCAAACGAATATTGATTCTGAGCGGAGTAGTCGTGTTTTTTTTCCTTGTCGCCTGGATAATCCAAATAACGACAACAAAAAATTATATAAAAAGCAATTTTTCGGAAAAAGTATTGGGAATTACGAGGAACGTTTCAAAATTAATAACCGTCGGGCGAGTAAAATCCGCAACTTTTAAAGCGCAACGCGGAAAAAATCGAGGCCATAGTCGAAAAAACCGAGAAAACGCATATTTTTTAAAACTAGCTATTAGCGATGTGACATAAATCCGGATTATCCGAAACTCTAATAAATCAGAATTTCCAAATCCAAAAAAAATGTACGTTTCGAATTCCAAAATCCAAAATTTTGTATATTTTAATGAGTAAGACAACGTTTGCCGGATCAGCTAGTAATGGATTATATAAACTAAGTGTAATATATATATTATTTGTTTTGTTGTACTTGTTTTTAAGAATAAATTTCTATTTGCGATATTTTTTGAATTGTAAAAACTTAATTCATATTTTACACCATCAATAAGGCAATAATAATAATAATAATAATACTATGAGAAACGAATACCAATGCCTATAAAATCACAATTTGAAAAACCCGAAATTTGAATACAGACGAAAATCCGTATTTTCAAATCGTGGAAATTCGAAAATCCGGATACTCGGACTACGGGAAATCCGGATTTCGCGCGTCGCCACTAGCTATGTGTTCTCGTACAGGCCAAAGCTGTAAAATCAAAATAGAGAATTCAAATGAGCGGGCACACGGTTATTTTCACCGCCATTAAAATAAACACGGGACGGCGATAATAACGAAAATAAACCTTACGGGACGCGCAGTGATAATAATATTCATTAAACGAAAATGGTTTTCCGATTGTTATCTCCGATCACGTCCTCCGACGCTCGCAGTCCACGGAATACCTACGTGGATATATTTTTATTCAACTCACAGACCGCCAACGAAAGTAATGATCAGCGCACACACACGACGCATATAATATACACAGTGTGTACCTATATATATATAAATATATTCGTATTATATACGTTTGGCTACGACCTGCATTCCCGATATTTTTCTTCTTTTTTTTTTTTTTTTTTTTTTTTTTTAACATAGGTACATTTTTTTTTTTTTTTTTTTTTTCCACGGCAATAGGTGTTACCCGCTTATTATTTATTTTCCTTTACGCGTGAATTTTATACACTATCCTATCTATACGTTGGCGGTAGAAAATTATATAATTTATATAAATTCGTCTGGGGTGTTGTCTAATACAGAAGATTACCAATATATATATATATATATGTATGTGGCGTAACTGGGTAAAAAACTATGGGGGGGGGTAACACAATTTAAGCAAAGGCCCTATAGGCCCAGAGCTATGACATTTTGGCGGTGGCAAAATACATCATTTTTTTTTTTTACAAAAAGTATTTTTCATTTTACTACCTTTTTAAGTAGATAAATGACTTTTACACAAATTATATAATCTTATTTAGAATCTTCAAATAAACAAATTAATTGCGTTTCTCCCCTACAGATGTGTAAACTATTACGAGAAAATTCTCTTACGGATGTGTATTTTAATATAGATAATAGCACTTAGAATATATGTTTTTGTAGAACAATTTCTAACTGTACTACTGAACGTTCTTTTTCTCGCCTTAAACGAATACAGAATTATTTACGATCGACCGTAGGTACTGAAAAACTCAATTGTTTGGAAATATTGAATATCGAAGTGAATTTGCTGGCGACTTAAAATTGTGATGATTTAATTGATACGTTTGCCGAGGAAAAAAAGCAAAAGAAAAAATATAACATTTTAAATATAATTAATTTATAAATTGCGAAAAAAGATATTACGTATAATTTAATTTGCATTGATAATGTATCTTTTTTGTATATAAAATAATATGACAAATTTTATATTCAAATATGTTTTATAAGTAATTTTAGGTGGAATGAGGAGAGAAAGGCGGTGAATTGGAAGTTCATATAGACGGAAAAAGCTAAATACACTACTGGGGGCAACATAATTCATTCACCAAAATCAAAACCTTGATGTTTTAAATATATTTGTATTCTATGTATATAAAATAATAAAAGACTTAATTAAACGAACAAATAGATAATGCGTTAACGTTGACAATACGTCAACATATTATAAAACAAGAGAAACGTGAAATATATATAAACTTTTATGATACAATTTGAGGAAAAACACATTTATATCTTATAAACCACAAGTAATTAATGTATTGTATTCATTCTTTATATTAGAAGATTCAGAGATTTGTACTGTTGTCATGCCTGGGGGAAAACAAAATGATACCTTTGCTCCTCTCAAAAATGTCAGGGGAGCAAGTGCCACCATTGCCCACAATGACACCACAGTAAATATATATATATATATATATATATAGGTGAATTATTCAATAAAAAAATGTATTTATTTTTTTATTCGGGCAATAATTGTATTTTTTTGAACAGTAAATATGAAACGTTACCGATATTTTTATGACTAACCGACATTTGTGTACTGTAGACGGCCAGACACCACCGACCGATTATTAGAATACTATCTAATATTAGTAATAATACAAGTAATGTTAGTTAGATTTGCTTTTGACAATTACGATTAGGTACCGTGTATTTTCCGAGTCACCAAACCCGATATATCTAGTTTTCGAAAATACATTATTCGAATGATTATATAATTTCCAAGGTATTTTGTAAAAACATTCTATTGAGATAAATAATTTAAACATATTTAAATATTATGGTATTATTAAAAAAAAAAAAAATCCTTCAATTCAATACGAGAGAATGTATCTGCAACCTAAACTCTAAAATTATATTCGTTAATATTGTTAACTTTTCGTCCAGTGCCTCGTCGGGTCAAATTTGATCAGACTTATTTTTGGTTCATCTACTTAAACTTTTTTTTTTTGATAATTGAGTTTTATTTTTACTTTCGAATTGGTCTATACAATTGGCCATCTACTTTCGATTGATTTTGTACCAACTTTTAAATTAAAATTGTTTAGACCAGACGAAACCAATTATGTGTTAAGTGTATTTAATTTATCTTGATTATATTTTATTTTATTTTAGACGATGGAAAATTCAAATGGTACGGTCAAAATAAAACCTTTACGACCTATATAACCTATAAAAATATCTAACCTGTATTGTAAATCTTTTCACGCAAAACAAAGCAGCAATATAAACACACAATTTATATAAAATTTGTATTGTGTTACTGAACAATCATTATTTTAGACGTGCGAAAAAAAAATAATCTTTAGAAAACAAACTAACCGACTTAAAACAATAAAATGTTTAAATAATTACTCGCCGAACTTGTTTTTAAACTTAATTAAGTCTTAACCTCAGAAATTGACCAAAACAAAAGGAAGTTTAGACGTTTTTAAGTCCTCGGAAAAATACCGTAATTCAAATAATTTATTTATTTTATAATTTAAATACTGGCAAATAATAATAATAATAATATTTTCGAGTTCTGTAGTAATAATACGCTTGTATCGTTAATTTTACGACCGATCGGATTTCATCGACAACAATAACGTATAACGATAATAGAATAAAATTATTTCGGTAAATCCGTTTTCAAACGCAATGTGCAAAATTTTAGATTGATTATTATTACAGTAACCGTACCTATATATATATATATATATAACCACAGAACCTATACGGGGTTAAATTAGTTGTCGTTAAAAAAAAAAAAAAAAAAAAAAAAAAAACTATTATCGTTTTAATCGTCGTTTCTTGGCGGGTTTATACCGTCCCGTCTGCGCCGCCGCCGCTGCGGTTTCGTCGTACGCACAACAATGCCGCCGGCACAACCTGCCGACACGCGAAAAAATCTCATTAAAACCCGATCAATTAACAATGGTATTCTCGTTACGTTGTCGGGGTTAAAACCGCCGGGGTTTTAGAGACGTTTACGGCCCGCGGGGGCCGGTCGCAAATCTCGCGCTGCGGTCTTGGCCGCGCCGCCGCGCACACAAATCCGGTTTTAATATCGCGCGGCGCGGGCCCCCCCCCTGCCCCGGTTACGAATTTGTTCGTTGAACTCAATAACCACGGCCGAGGGGCTCGTCGAGTGGCGGACGGTCGGCGAACAATATCGGGTGTCGGGCGCCGCTGCAGTAGTTTCGGACGACGCACGTGGCGGTAATAGCCGCTGTCCCGGCGGCGGCGGCGGGTAATGTCAACGTGGAGCGCCCTACGAAATAGTACCGATCCCGCCGGGTACCCTCCCGCGTTAGTTTCGACGCGGCGCGGTCGCGACGTTCGGTGATAAATATTATTGTTAATAGGGCATACCGGGCGGGACGGAGAACCTATCTCCGTCCGATTTAGCCGGATCCGTTTGTCCGTGGTAATAAGAACACTGAAACACGCATTTCAATCGGCGTGCAGAAGTGACATTCAATTTAAATTCAGTTTTTTCCCCTGTAAACTTTCCAATCACAAATCGATTTGTTTATACGTTATAATCGAAATTACTGACTCAATCGATGTTAATCCATTAAAATATATTCGAATAAAGTGGGTATATTAAATTTATGCAATTTAAACACATACGACGATGCAACAACCTCGTTCCTGTCAGTTTATTGAATGGAAACCAGCAGTTTACGTGTGCTCGAAAAAAGTGTCCAAAATGAGTAAGGTATGTGAAGTGCTGGTGGGAACTACAAACACAGCGTGACTTTACAAAACAACTCTAACAAACCGTACTCGGACTTGTCAGACATAGTTAGGCGGTTGTTGGCAATTTCATAAATTATTAAACGTTTTAAGTGTGTAGAATCACATCGTGCTACGTATAAAACATCGATATTGTAAGAAAAATGTTGGAATTTGATTGGAAAATTTTCTCAAATACTCCAGATTTATGTAGTAGTTCCAATAAGTACACTAAACACTACGATATTATAAAATCGGACGGGAATAATGATAAAAACAAAAAATGATTTTAATTTCCAACGAGTTTTAAATATGGCTCCAACAGTATTATTGATATTGGTTTGTTGGACGTTATTGTACACCACTCCTCGGCCCCGGCCGTGTTCACATGAGGCTCTGGCATCGTGATCTCCGAGAACGCGTGCTACAATTGTTCACCCGAACCACTCCCACTCCGCCGCCGAAACTTAGGCCATGTGTGCAAAGGTTAAGGATAAGGTTGAAGTCGAAATCCTCAAAAAAAAAAAAAAAAAAAAAAAAAAGAACGGACGGACCTAGTGTTAGCCGGGCAACGCTCGCTCCCTTAAGCACCGGGCGCAATGCAACCTAACCTCCGGTGGGTGCGTCCAGGGCACAAAACTCGTCGTAGACAAACAGTCGCGGGCGTGTGGATCCATAACATCCGTATAAAAATACATACAAACATACGTATTATGTAATATGTACTGGGAGGTATTCGTCAACGTTCCCGGGCGGTGTGTATAATGCATTCGCGCTATCGGGAACAGGGCACAGGCTTTTCCGGTCGCAATAAATCGAACCCGCCCGTCCCCGTGGTGCGCCGGACCGCGAGGCCCCCGGGGCGCCCGCGGCTTTATGCTCCCTTGGCTACGGTTCAACTTCGCAGCGTTAATTTGGCTCTGAGTTTTCGTTCGTGTTTCAAATGATTTGCGGCGCTGCCTCTGAACCTCGCCCCGTGCTGTTTTTCTTGTTTGTCCGCTTGTTTTTTTTTTTTTTTTTTCCTTTCCACCCCTCCCCTCCCCACCACCGCTGACGCACGACGTTCGCTCCTATCGTCGATGAATAAATATTCAATATTTTTCCGATTGTCAAACTATACATGTAGAAGTAAAACCTCACAACATTATTTGTAATGCATCAATGTCAACCACGAAAAAAAAATCTAACTAGAAACTTCCACCGCGAAATCGTTCAGTGCGCTATATAAAAACGAATACAATTATTTATATATAAATACATACGTAATATTTGGGGTGTATGGGTTTTGACGGTTGTGTTTATTGTTCGTTATACGTATTGCATGTACAGAGTAATATTTATTCACTACACTGACTACGAACCAGCAATTATTTCTGAAGATTTTGATTCAATCTGGTATTTTATTTTATTTAAACATTACAAAAACTTTCAGCGATTATTTAAAAAAAAAAAAAAAAAATACAGGCGTCTAACACTATAATTTTTAGTTTTTAGTTTATATCGGTTTTCGTATAAAAATGTATTTTTACCATTTTTTTTTTTTTTTTTTTTTTTTAATCTTTGTTATTTCATACGTTTTTTTTTCACAATTTACTATACGATTTTTAAAATTCAATTTTTGCGTCAGCATATTTAACAAACTCATTGAAACTTCTACGAAAATATCACATTTGTAATCAATTTATTTATAAGTATTTCTAATTTTAGACAAACGGAGTGCAGTGGAGTATAATTTTACAGTATATTACACCGATTTTCATATAGGGTGGGTTTGAACGCTATAAATCATAGAGTACCAGTTAAATATTCGATATCTATATTCGATCATTTCCAGAAAAAATATTTTACTGCATATCTTATACATAAAAATATATATACTAAATAAAAAACAGACATTTTCATTTTATTAGTTTAAATCTAAGATAATCGTCGATTTAAAAACAATAAAATATATGTATATAGGACCATAAAAGAAACATAGTAAATTGATATATTTTTCATATATTTCTTATATAATTCTTGATTTACTATCCGACGCTCTTATTTTTATATTTTCTGGAAAATGTCAAACTGAAAAATTTGAAAAACGCCTAGATACATGGGCATCAAAATACTTTATCAACGTTTTCACTAATCCGAAAAAATGTTTTCCTAAACAAAAAATATAATACTTGACAGTAAAATAACCAAATAGAAATATGCACAAATAATTCGAAAACAATATAATATATAAATAAAACCTTTTATTATTAACATTTTTTTTTTAAATTTTATTTCAGTTTATAGCACAAAACGTCGAAATTTAACATAATATACAGAATCGATATATCCATAAATATTGTACAGTTGAGTTGAGCTGGAATACATTTAATATCTTGTTTTATTTCCTTTTAAAAGTTTATAAATTACCTGTTAGGTTCTATTTACACGGGGGTATAATAAATACATGTATTTTTAATAATTTCATTACATCAAATATAATAATATAATTTATTAATTATAATGTCAAAACTTTCAGAAGGATTCAGTATTTGAATGAGTCACAAGAGTAAGTGTCAGCATTTACTTATTAGTTTTAGAAGCTTAAAGCAATGATAAAATGCATTTAAAAAATAAATCAGGCTAAAGCTCGAAATTGATATTTTACGGTTTCTCGAATATCTTTGCACAATTTGTTTTGGTTTTTTTTACCGGAAAATTCAAAATTATCCATCTTGCCTATTAAATAATTAATAACAATTTATTTTGATATAAATATATCGTCTTAGATATTTTTCAAACCAGAAAGTCGAAAATACTAAATGTACAACGAAGAATAAAAACGTTAAACTATCCGAAATCTGTTACAAAGATAAAAATTCAATGAGACGGAAAAAAAAGTTTCGGACAATAAGTTTATCTAGTCTTTCCCTAAAAAATAAAAACTTCGTCGGAAAGTGAAAACATGAGATAGATTACGTGCATGGATATAACAATTGTGTTTTAACACATTGACAATAAAATGTCATCACAAAACACTGATAATAATTTATATAAAATATATCACTGTGATCTAAATAGTCATACAATAGTATTGAATTATACTATTAAAACAAAACCAAACCGAATATTATTTTTAATCGTAATATTTTAAATTTGGGTTTGATTAAACTGAAGCGTAGCAGTATCCATAGCTGCTCGATAAAATACGTTTTAAAACGATTTAAAGAGTTACAAGTGGATATCCGAGTCGAGTACGTTATTAAATATCAAAAGCCAATTATATTACACATTTAAGAATAAGTGTCTAAGTAATTATTGTAAACTTAAGATTCTTCGGGCAGCCCGAAAAAATATCGTTGAAGGATTAAAATCGTTTTATCGTAACCCGGTAAAAATAAAACCACATAAAGAACCATCTAATTAACTATTTATTTTTTAATAAAATATAGATAACTATAATTTTCAATCGGGAATAGAAATGCAATGCAATGTATTTTTTATGTATCTATATAGCCTTGTATAATTTATTAAACGTAATTTATGTTGACCAGTATATATGCTCGAAAAGTTTATGTAGGTTAACCTACAGGTGAATACAACCAGCTATCTAACTAGAATATTGTATTAGTAATAAAAAATTGAATAATACACGTGGAAATCAATTTATTATCTTGATGTTGTCAAAAAAAAGTCGATATTTTATTAACACGAGTGTACCGTAACTTCGACCGTTTCGTTTTCAATTTGTTGAAAACTTTTTTTATTTTATTAAGTATAATCTTTGTTAATTATTCCCTAATCTGTACTTAAACACTAAATCAAGTTTTCAGGGCGACAAATACATTAGGTATTAAGAGAAAAATACTATTTAAACCTTTACACCGTTTAATATAAAAAAAAAATTGAAATAGTTGGGTGAAGAACAATTTAATTAAATAAACTTGGATGATTGACGCAAATTATTGTTAAACATTTAAGCATTAAGATTTTAAACAGATGCAAATTGACCCGTTTGTTTAGTAACAATAGACTATACATAATGCTTACAAAATTCGCATAACTGACGGTTGATTTAAAACTATTTAGAGTTGATTACACAATGGTGGCAACATTTAATTAGTACTATAGGTTTCGAAAATAGACTTTTTGGTAACACTGATCCACCGCACTGTGTACATTCAATAACATACTTTCGGTCCGTGAAACTATTCCCAGGGCTGCATTAATCCGTTGCTTGAAAAGACTGTTTGGCAAACAAATCAATACGCAATAGAAAGAAACCAATCTAACTGTGTTTCTCTCGTGAAATAACGTTTTTTCCGCCCTCTGCATTCATCCGACTCTATATCTCTCCTTTATCCTTTTTTCTTCCTCCTCCTCCTCCTCCTCATCCTTCTCCTTCTCCTCTCCCTCGGTCTTTTTTCAAGCCGGGCAAAATGAACGACAAAAATACTACGCCCTGATTGCTGCACGACCGCAAGCCGTTCTTTTCAATTCGCTGAGGTCGCATTAGAACGCTCAAAAGGCACTTGATGATATTTTCTCTCTCTCTTTCTTTCTCTGTATCTCTCTCTCTCTCTCTCTCTCTCTCTCTCTCTCTCTCTCTCTCACTCTTCTCTCTCTCTCTCTCTCTCTCTCTCTCTCTCTCTCTCTCTCACTCTTCTCTCTCTCTCTCTCTTTTTTTCTCCTTCTTTCTCTTTCTCTCTCACTACACCGCCGGCTTAAAAGGGGAGGGTACAAAACTTCCAGTTGCGCTAATAGTATTAGGCAGGTGTATGTTTTTTTTTTCTCTTCGCCACTTTTTTCCCACCGTGAAAACGTACCAAAAATTACTATTACTACATAAACAGGCCGTTAGGTCCGGCGGTAAATAACGGGTTAAAGAACACCCATACTCCCCCATTCGGTTCTTTATATAAATAATAAGAGCGTGGAGGTGGGAGGGCAAAAACACGTTGTAAATAACACCTTAAAAGCCTCGCTCCCCGGGCGCGGAACGTACCTCCCCTCGTCCTCGCCATGCCTTTCTTCGCGTCACCGCGTGCGCAGATTCATTGTGAAAAGGTCGCACCTGGACACAAAGCTCTAAAAACTAGCATTTCTTTTTTCCATAAATTATTCACCTTGGCCGAGTAGGTTTTTCTTAGAAATATTTATGTTTCTCTCTCCGTTACTAACCGTTCTCCCCTACGTCTATGAAACATTAACCGTGGATACCGTTAGATTTACCACTTTCGAAAAATAAACAATTTCCAAGGGGAAAAATCACATTTCCCGGAAACCCCCCGGGAAAATTCTTTTCAAAAAGTAAATCAAAAAACTGACTTTTCACCTTTGAGACTTTGGAAAATATTAACAATTTTTACGAAACGCAACAACTTAAATTCAACCACTTATAAACCTGAATAAATCCATCGTCGTTCAAATTGCCTAATCCTTTTATCTTTTTTTGTCTGTCAAACTTTGATAATAATATTATTTAAAACTCTTCCGACTTGAAATTGTACCATTTTCTTATAAACAATGGATACGGGTCGCTAATAAAACGTCATCTACAATTTGCGTTTCCTAATTATTACTTTAAAATTCCATTGGTCATTCGTATAACCAAATTTAATCAATGTAGAATAAATTATGGTGTCTTATCTGAAAGCCAATATGCTATTACATCTGAAAAATGATTTTGAGTGGAGCTCAGAACTAAAATTATATTTACGGTAATTAATACAACATATTCGCAATATAGTAGTGTTATAATATTGTCATTCTTTCAATATGAGCAATTCGCATTTATGTCTTCAACAATACTCATCGTTATTATAATCTTAACCGTAAAAACTAACTGAGTCAGAGACTCATTGGAGTTGGTTTTCTTAAAATATTTATAAGTATTTTAAAACAAAATTATTTCTATGAAATCTTTAAAAATCTGATTAGCTGTACTCAGACAAATAACTGACGAAAAATAAAATTGTTGTAGAAAGTTGTAAAGTACCTAAATAAATAATAAACATAAAACAGTGTCAATAAACAAAACATTGTGTATCGATAAATAATAATAGTAAAAATAAAAAAAGATTCTGACCTTAAACGGGAAAAGCTATACATTTTCATTAGTGTCGTTTTTACATTTTCCACGAGGGACGAAATAAAGTTTATAGCTTTGGGTTTTAGTGCCCAAAATGAAAGTTTCGGCGCAATTCAATTGACTAAAATAATCGGATAACTATACTATATATTATACAAAAACGGATCAATTATTTTATGTTTTAATTATGTAAGTGTAATATTAAATAAATAAATAAATAGATAAATTCATTTAAGTATATACAAAAAAAAATTTACAATCCTATTACTGACTTTATGTTAAAGGTATAACCTTAAAAATTAAATATTCAATATTATAAATATAATTGTTATTTATTGTATTTCATAATTTACGTATATAAAAAGTCATAAAATAAATGTGTGGATGATAATTTGTCAAAATATGAATTCTATTTTAAATATTTAAAATAGATTTAAATATTCCTCATAGGAAGTTTGAAGTCAAACGAATTGGAATTTAAAAAGTTATAACTCTTCTCGGAAATGGTACCTTAATATGTTTTTTTTTCTTTAAATAAACACCTTGCCGTTTTTTTACACTTAGCAAATGAATATCATTACGGAATGCTTTTTATCGCGTTCACGGTCATAAGATATAAGAGGAGCGATTGAAACAAAAATTTTAATTCATAAGTTTTCCACCACAGCTATCGGGTTACTTTTAACATAATAATTTAAATACCTAGTGACTCTAGAATATTAGACATTCCTAAAATAATATTTTAGAAATAATTCATTAACTGGATCCATTGACATTGAATGGAAATATATTTAAAGGACAGAATTTAAAAATAAATCATTCGTTATTATGTGTCACTAATTGTATATAACGTTTAATTTTTTTTAAATATTTATGTAGGTACTTGAAATTGTACAATATTTTTCAAAGTTTTTATCCCCTCTCGCAGCCGCTTTATTAAAAACGAATTGAACTTTTAATTTTCAAATGACACCCCAAAACCTTTTTAAAAAATATAATGCTAAATCTTTTGAAGTGCCTTTTTCCATATAATTTGTCTATACTAAGTAGTTTTCCAGCTTGAATAAATACATACGTCACGAGAATTGGTATAAATGTGAAATATGGTGAAAATAAGATAATACGTTTGAGAAAAGAACACGCATTTAAGATAACTATGACAAATTGACTAGGTATTGAAAATAAATAATATAATACGTAATATAGTTATAGTGAAAAAAATATATTGTTAAAGGGTACAAGTAGTATGAACCCCATATAAACCACCGCCGTGGTAGAAATTTCTATCAGTTGTGATAGACAAAAACCAACAGCCAATGAAATCGTAGAATATGATTTCTATTGTGTTGCCAAAGAAATAATATTTATTGATGACCGAGTCAATTGGGACCTGTAATCCTCAACAAAAAGACATTAAAGACGAGCACGAATCAATCGTTGATAAAAAGACTTATATGTTTACGAATAAACCCACGCGATTGGAAATCGATTTCGTAAACACAAAAAATCAAACTGAGCGAAAATTAAAATTGTGTTGGTCAGTCTCTGAATATAAGTTAATTTTACGCGCGTAACATAAACTATAAAACAAATGATCACAATTCGTAAACTTAATTTTAAACGTTTATAGAAACAGATCGTATGAAATTATTTACTTCGAAATTTTAACGAGCGAGTATAAGTACCAGTTTTGATTTTCGAAAAATCAACATAACTAACATGAAAACTGTGTATAGGTTTATAAATAAACCGAAAAATACTTGTTCACAAAAAAGACTACCATATTAAATAATTGGTACCGAAGTACTGTCCAAATGTAATATTAAATATAAAATCATATATTAAAAAATTATATTCATAATTACTCATATGCTCAGTTAAGAATAAAACCGAAATAATGAAATACTTATAAAACTATTTTTAAACGGGCCCTGTTACAACTAAAACTCGATTAATTCTATGAATAAACCATTAGGCATAACAACAAACTTTAAGTGCAATTTGTTTTATTAATCTTACGCTTCTATTCAAAATTGATCGCATGTTCATTAAACACCGTCAGTTATGCACTACGCACTAAATGTTGTATGTACATTCTACTTACATAATAATATGTACCCATGTTGGTTTAAAACGATATACAAACTTACCTAAACCAGAGATTAATCCATTCGAATTCTCATCATTTATTAGTATCAACATACTAATAAACTACACGGTACAAAGTAGAAATAAGATTTAAAAGATAGGTATTTTTTTTTTCGAAGAAGGGAAACTCCGAAAATGTAAACGCTTTTATATATTAGTATTTTTCTTCTTTTTGAAATTTCAAATCGACAAAATGGACAATTTTCGAAATATTGATTTCTGTCTGCGTTCCGATTTCCTATATATACAGAGTTTCTGCGTGGATCTCTTTAAGCGTCTTCATTACTGTCACAAAAAAACGTTCATCAAGACTGTAAAACACATCATTAGAAAACTAAGTTTCCTCGCTTCGCTTGGGTTTTAATAGAAACTGAAAATGCATTATTTCTATTATGTTACTTATCTCGATCTTAGATTTATAAAATACAGATTTCTATATATAGCATTTACTGCGCACATTCCGAAAACATACTTTTAAAATAAATGTCACCCTCGTCTCTGACTGTGTATTCATGTTGTATACAGCGGAGAAAACTACAACTTCTTCAATTACGTACAAATTCGAATACTATTCCCGGTATTCCCTTTTAACGTTTAATTTTCCGGACTCGACAAAATATTGTTTTATACCTATTCAATTTGATCACTTTCACATGTATAGGATTTATACAAGTGTGTACCAGATACCCACATGTTTTATGGTAGATAAAATGCGCAAAATGCCCGTCCTTTAAATGTTTGAATACCTACAAACAAACAATTGACCAAAAAAACGACCGAGGTTAATATAATATACAATTTTCATTGTATAAATTAATTGTCTTTGATACTTTTTAATAAATAAAAATATTAACGTTTTAAATATAAATATATAAAAGAATTTATTTTAAATAATAAACAGCCAATTTATAAAAATAATGCAATTTTAACTAATTTTTTTTTTTTATTTATTAAACACAACTCTAAATTGTATTACCTAAGAATGGGAAGTGTTTAAATAAAACAGAATGTTATTCTTCTTTTTATAGAGTAATTTTAGTGAATCCTCTCGTGATACACTATAGTATATATATATATATATATATATATATATATATATATATGTCATAAGTACATCAAGTTACAGTAATGTGGAATATCAAGCATACAATGTAAAAACCTACTGATTCGTTTTAATGAAATTATGCCCTTTAATCGATCGATTTTAACCAATGAATCAAAAACAATTTATTTTTTAGTAAATTTACATTTTTCAATTTCATTAAATTACAATAGAAAACGTATTTTTTAACTGGATATCATCTAATATTAATAGATAGGAGTATTTATACTACAAGGGCTAATATTATCATAATTTTAACTGCCACGTCTATTATTTTTTTTACTTACAAGCGAAACAATCGTAGTTATAAGCGCTCCTCTTAGTTTAAACCGACAGCTTATTATACACATAATAAAATCACAATAAATTCAATAATATTACTATTTAATAAATAGATTCATAATTTACAAATCTTGTTTATTACAGTCTGGCATTAGAAGAGTACAAACAAATTAAATACTTTCTAATTACCAAATTTAAAGAGTTATTATTATCTTTAATTTAATCGTTATAATTATGTATAAATTAAAGCTTAGGTTTAATATTTTAACACTAGTTTACATTTCTTATTAGTTCAGGGCTTAGAACTTATAGCGCTTAAAATCTACAGAAAAACGCTTAAATCATCGAAAACAGCATTTAAAAAATGGTAGAGAAGTTATTGAAGTCCTCCCTCTAGCGGCTCCATATAATTTAATTTGTTAATTTTTTTAATTCGTCATAATGTGTTTACTTATCATTTTTTATAAAAAAATATTACTTTTGTATTTGTATTGTGTAATGATGTCAATCATTTTTTGTAAGAATAGACAATTGTATTTTATAAGATGGAAACCGTTAGAAAGTCAACTTTTACAGCCTCCCTACCATCTTTTCTTTTTAAAAAAATATTATTAAGTGTTTTTTTCGACGCTTTTAAACACTTTTTTGTGAATTTTGAAAGTGCTATAAGTCCCAAGACCAGGAAACATAAAATCAGATTTTTAATATTTTAATAGGTGTCTTTCGGGGGTTGTAACTCGCCCCTATTTCTCGGTGTTTTATTGGTCTGTTATACATTTTACATTTACACCGTTGTAATTACACAGTTACTACACAAGTAATATAATATTATGTTATAATATTTGATTAAATATTTAATGACTTTTAGGAGTTATTACCCTGTTTACCGGTTCACCTAGACCGAATAAAAATAATTGTGCAATTGAACTACAATTTGTATAAATCGTAAGATAGTTCGTATCTTAAAATGATTAAATCTATACATAACCCGGTAGAATTCAATATCTATTTTATAACTTATACATTATTATAGTACCAACGTCCTACGTAATATTAATATTATCATATTACCTAAATACAAAAAACAAGGAGAAAATATAGTAAGTGGAGTGTGGAGGAAAAAAAAACACGGTCTTATTATTATTTTGGTTCTTCGATCAAAAAGCTCGCATGTGCAGTTTTATCTCATCGAATTCATTTATTATATTAGGGTTCGTACGTTTTATTTTGAAATATATACAGTATACACAGATGAAATTCGATATCATTTTGTAAAATAACGCAACTGCAACAATATAAAACGTACAATTTATTGTTATGTTTGTCGCTGGCCAAACAATTATACTGGTATCATATTATAGGAAATTAAAACAAAATACTTCTAATTTTGTTTAAATTTTAAAATAACGAAACGCATTTAAACGAATATTTCAAATTAATGTTGTATGGTGGTAATGTGCAAAAAAAAAATCCGATCAGTATTTTATGCAAAAATCATTTGATGAGAAAATGTTCAATGTGCTGATTCCGGCTTATCCCCGCTTGCATATGCAACTGGAATACTAATTTTAGCCAAGCGTAAATTAAATGACTGCACCGTGCACAGACCGAATTAAACTTGAAATTCAAAATTGAATTGACGTAATTCTCTTTCTGTATCCCCTTCATACGCACACTCTCAATATCGCAAAAGCATTAAAATGCTAATTGATTTTTCTCTTCTATATGCCGCGGATGAAAGCCTGATTTAATTATGATCTCCAAGCAAAAACGATTAAATATGGTTTAGAACCATTTTCATATGTGCATATATAAAATAATCAATGATAGTAGTAAGCAATTTAATTATGTAATCATAATAAGTTTAAGTAAAAAGTACAGTATTATTACATTTTTTTTTACATTATTTACAAAAACTGTATAAATTATATAAAACAATATACATTATCAACTGACGTTCTATACATATAACGATTATAAGATTTCGATCGGAAATCAAGAGTTTCAAATAATTTAAATATTGAGAATTTTATATCTGGATTATTAAAATCGAAAATTTCGTTTTTTTTTTTTTTTTTTTTACCTGAACGCGAAATAAAAAATGATGGTATCCATCAAAAATCACAAAAAAATAAATGTAAAAAATTTATATAAAATTTAATTTGTATTAAATATTAAACAAATAAAATACAAAATATAAAGAAAAACTTAGCCTGAAGTATTTTATAGGCCTGTGTATGTTTTTACAACGGACTACGATTTAAAAAATCATCATCGGATAATAGAACAACACACAGGTGAAAAAAAACCGAATATCAAATCAAAATGAGAAATACATAGAAAATATTACAAACTTTTTTTTTCAGAGAAAAAATTAATTTCAATTGCAGAGATTTAAAAAGAAATTAGATATATTTAAAATATTTCGTAATATTAACTGAATGATATTATTTCAAACCGCATCAAATATTTCCTATTATTAATTTTAAAATAATTGTTTAAACCTAACCGCAGCGAACAACTTGTTTTGAAAAATCTATAAATGCTTAAAAACATATACCTATCAACCTTTATTCAAGATTATTGCACAATTAATAAATATAAGAAATATAAGTATATTGTAATTATTCTATGATATACGTACTTAGCTGTTTGTGTAGTTTCATTAATAACTTACAATCGTGTTTAAAAATAAGTAATGCTATTAGTAAAAAATAACTTATTTGATATTATATAAGACATTTTTATGTCAATAACGGTGCAGTTACTTTTACTGAATTATTTAAACCACAATTGTAGGCTGTGGACAGATAATACGCATTAAAAACCTTTTAAAAAAAAAAGCTATTGATTCCCCAAAAAAGAATTGCAACATAAAAAAACCAACTCATGAGGAGCTCGTGTATTTTGTGTTATAGTCAAGGATAAGTCACGTCAAAAATAGTTTTCAACTTTTTAACACCCTTTTTCTGCGTTTATACGAGTATGCTCAAATTTCACAATTTTTTTTTTTTTTTTTTTAGAATATTGATGAAATTTGAATGTTTTTATTCTTTTAAAGATTTTTAATACATATAATTCACAGTCCTAGTTATTAGATTATAGGTTAAGCGAAAATAATAAATAAACGAAAACATCGCGCTTCGGTATAATTCTGTATTAGTAAATTAATATAAAAAATGTACGTACGCTACCGAACTGTTGCGTAGCCAATAGGTAATTTAATTTTAATCGATCGATCAAAGTGTATATTGGCATTTATA
The DNA here is from genome assembly GCA_956483605.1 of Tuberolachnus salignus. Classification (NCBI taxonomy): domain Eukaryota; kingdom Metazoa; phylum Arthropoda; class Insecta; order Hemiptera; family Aphididae; genus Tuberolachnus; species Tuberolachnus salignus. The sequence continues at coordinate 17,276,051 of OY101437.1, forward strand.
ATTTGTGACTTTATCGAATATTTGCATAGCATTATTCACGTAGGTAATAATATGAAATCGAAATAGCTTTTATAGTGATATATTATACTAGTTAACGTCACCTCGGTGTCTCGCGATATTTGTTTAGTACCCAGATAAAAATTTGTTTCTGTAAACACACACGTGCACGCGCGTTTTCAATCGTTGCCTACCCCTGAGTTAATGCAATGCAAAGAAAGAATCTTGAAATAATTTAGTAGTCACAGATTTTGTTTAGGCAGGTGCGTGTCAAAATGTATCCAATGCAAACACACTATATTGGTCGTCAATCAATAGTGTAGTTTGATGAAAACTTCAAGATTTTTTTCTCCCCTTCTCGCAATGGCGAGAAGAAGAAAAAAAGGATTTGTAGGCTGACAGATGTAATAAACGATCGTTTTATGTAAATTTTAACACTATGGCGTGGCCAGACATTTATCATTTTTAATACTTTTTAAACGATCGAAACAAAAGGTGAAACATACTTCTAGTGCCGCGATATTTAAAAAATATATATATATATATCGTGTTAATAATATCACGTATGGGTAAGTTGGTATATAATATCCGAAAAATTAAATTCATTTCGATTTTGCTATAACGGTGCCACACAAATTAATTTTTAAAAAACCTTTTTTAATATTCATCAATGAAAAATTGAAAATTTGATAAAGTGTATTAAACATATTTGTCTTTGTCGTTAATTATACAATTTGCATCGTCCTTATATTTATAATATAATATTCGAATTCGTAATTTAATAAATGTAGTCAATAAAAAAACGTTGAAAAAAATTGTGAACGAAATATTTCAATATAAACATTATAATTATTTGTATAAATTACGTAATACTAAGTTACGCCTACATATTTTTAATTAATCTAACATAAAGCACACAATTGATTATATTTGGTATACATTTTGTATTATATTAAAGTGCACCGTAATAATTTAAAATAATAATTCAGTGAACGAATTCACATACACGTTTTTCATAATGCGTTTTTCCTAGTACTTCATTTTAATAATTGGTTTTGTTGTCACATTTCTTTATATATATATATATATTTTTTTTTATTCTACGCTGTTCCTCCGGGGGTAGGTTTTTCTCTTCTCTTTGTTGCATTTTATTTTATTATTTTTTTTTTTTTTTTTTTTTTTTTTTTTTTTAACGAAAACTCTATCCAGGATAATAAAATGGTCCCCAGGCGAATGGTACACATTCATTCTTGTCATTCCGTTGAATTATACGTTTCACCCTCAAATAATAATAATTAAGATACGAAAAAACCGTTTCAAAAATCTGCACTTACCCCTCCGCTTTGATAATATAAATAAAAACGATTGGCTTAATTGTTTGATTACCCGCCGATAGTGTTGCTAATTTTTTTTTCTACACACTTATTCACAGTGAAATTTGTAAATAAATAAATTTGCAATTTTGTAATCTATTTCGACTTACACGAGAAACACTTAAAAATGAAATTTATAATTATATAGTATGTTATACTTTTATTATATGTATTGAATTGTTTTCCGACTATTAATAAATAAAAATGATTTCTAAAAGTCGATTTCTGGTAATATCGAATCGATGAAAATACTGTATATTTTATTAAATTATTCAAAACTACGCGTACACAAGCATAAATAAGAAAAATATCCCGATCGCATTAAACCAATAGCTTTCCCACTCAAATAGGTATATAAGGGGGGGCAGTGGCGTAACTTTGGGGTGGCAAGGGGGAACACTTGGGAACCGGAAGGGAAAGCAAAGGTATAATTTTACCCCCCCCCTTCCGGTATGACAACAGTATAAATCTCTGAATATTCTGAAATAGAGAAAGAATGCAATACATTAATTACTATTTATATTCATATAGAATAAAAATGTATTTTCCTCAAATTATTTCATAAAAGTTTATATATACTGAATACATTATCTAAATTACAAAAATAATTAAATTTATATTAAAATAATGATGTTCGTTCGTTTATTTTTTATGTTATGCTCAATTGAGTTATTATGTTATTAGATAAGTTTTTGATTATTTTGTATAAAATGCGGGAAAACCCCGACGTATGGGGATAACAAGAGTTCTCATTATCTCGTTTCAAATACCACGCCAAATCTATACGGGTGTAATTTTGAAGTTTTTTAGATGGGTTTTATTAAAATATTAAAGGAACGTGTACGAAATGTTCGAATAATAATACTTTTTCGGTTCCTTCGATGAGTGTTATAGTGTAAGAGTGTTATACGACGAGACAACGTTGGTCTAGTCGTTAAACAACTACTATAGTTACAACAAACAAAACGCAATATTACGACTATTTCTTTAAAAATCGTATTACATTTTATTTTTTCAAAATCCATTGAAGTATACAACACTGACTTTTACTGACGTATTATCCATAAGCGTGTAACGACCAACACAAACACACACTCTCTCTCTCTCTCTCTCTCTCTTCTACCTCGACCTAATCTTAGACGTCATCCGAAATAATTTTCAGCATTTTAAATCCCTAAGTGTAAAGACCGCGTTGAATAATTCACGAGCTGAATCAATCTTGTTGTGACGAGCAAAAGACAGAGCAGGGATAACAAGGGCACGGAAACCTGGTGATATCAATTAATATAAAACTGGCTCCGGAGTAGAGAGGAAATAGGTTTGCCCACTAACGAGCAGCGTGATGCGGTAGTGGCGGTCATTAGAAATTCAAATTTTTACTCGAACCTCCGGCCACCTCTATTGTTGCCATCTAACACATTACCAAGACCGAATAAATTACTTCTGAACGTGAGAAAGGGAGGGCAGGGAGACCGCTTGTTACGCTCAGAGGTGCGAGTTATGAATGGTACCTATAACTTCCGCGACCGCCCCCCCTCCCCTCCCCATCCCGCCACTTTCTCCCACGACCGCTATCCGTACTTACTACCACGAGTCACTATGCCCGTATACCAGTACAAGACAAGTTTGTATTGTCTTGTGGAAACTATTCAAATTCGAACAAGAGCTGAGCCCGGTGGGACCGCAAACACGTCTCGTGATGATAATAGACTTGCTCGATGTTCGATCCTAAGCATTGTATATTATTACATCTTCGACGAGCACAATAGTGCGTTGATTAAAAATAACACTACTATTTTATTATTATATAAAATAAATACGGCGACGAGATAGAGGGTTTCGCGTAAAATTAAACAGAAATAAACTACTATGAATATTTTTGAAGGCGACGGTATGGGGCGGTAGTGTTCTCGTCGAGAAATACGAATAAACGTCGTACAATATAAGACGCCGGTAAATACATTTTGAAAAATGCTTATAACAATTTTTTCGACAACGAATATTGATGCCAAATTCCGACGCAGTTCCGGCATTTATTAATTATTTTTTTTTTTTTTTGCTCATCAAGTCTATTTGAGTGTTATGCGTGGTATTGTATTATACGTATAATCGTTTGCATTATGGTTACGATTACGTCCGGAGACGTATTTAGGTATTTTGCGCCCAAAGTAAGGGGAAAAAAAACATGGTTATCCTAACCGCTGCATTATCCGCTACACTCGGAATCTAAAAATATATTATTATTGTCTATTGGGTATACATAAAAAATAAATACACTGATACACATAAGTGTAATAAGTACATTTATTATAAATCGTATAAAATAGTAGATACATTATGTACCTTTAAAATATATAGTCATTAAACTATAAAACCTATGTAGGTTAATATTAATAATTTAATGTGAATAGTGAAAATTGAAATTACGTCTATTAATATCTATAATAATAATTGTGATTACGAGTACATAAACGTAATGATATCTCAAACCAAAATGCCCGGTATTATCAACACATGTTTCGCGATAACCACAATAATAATTTTATTACTATTAATATTATTATTTTTATCCGCTAAACACAAAATATAAGCCCTCCCCCTCATAAACACGTCACTGGTTACATCGTAAAATATTACAATTGGAAATTTCTGACAAATTACATTATTATGTATAACCGATTCCACATCGCGTCTTATAACAACGTCGTTTATATACCTAAAAAATATGATTATGTTTATAAAACGATAAAGCTAAATTTTAAATCATTTTACAGTTAGTAAAACAATAAGTATTTTACAAAGGAAAATTAAAACGTATATTTATATATACAGTTATTATTTATAAATAATCCGATGTACCTACACAGTATAATATTATAAAAATGCAAAACTCTTTTAGACGTTCATAAAAATAAATGTTCATTAGCCACATAATATATACGTACAATATTAATAAATCGACCAATTTTATTTTTATTTCGAAAACCTTTTTCGCCGTGTCGTACCATAATATTTCCCGACGCGAAGACTTAAAATTCAAACAATTAGGTATTTGCCACCTAATATATATTGATAAAATTAGATTTTCCAAAGGGCACTGAAATAGATTGTAATTGTACGTATATAATATTACGTTTGCTATTATTAAGCATAAATTATAAATTAATACTATAAGTGTAGGTACTTTACTATTTTTGTTTATCGCTGGTTAGGGCTTCACACCACTTACTCGCCTTTCCACCTCCCATCTCACCAGTCCTCTCGTCGTAATAATATAAAAAAATAAAAAAAAAACCCCACCGAATGGGTACAGGTGTTTTGCTAGCATCCCCTCGGGCATTCGCTTAAAAATAACATTTATTTTCCGGGTATAAAATTATTATTTAAAATATTTTCAATTTTTATAAATGAAAAAAAATATATATATATATCGTAAATAATAATATATAATTTCTGTGCGAAATGGCCAGACTCGATTTTGGTGCGATAATTTTAGTTTTTATTTATATACTTAATTCTGTTCCGACTGCTGTGCCGTACAGCAAATCAATAGAAGCACGGGCATTTCAATATGCCCAAATTCGCGCAAACCCAATTATCCCTAACATAATAGACAAACGTACGTATTCCATACATATATTAATAATGTACATAATATAAATATATTATCGACACATAAGATATTTATATATATATTGTACTAAAATTAATAATTATAGAAGCCACAACGAACTTTTACCGGTTTGAGAATATATTGGACACAATTCGTACGATCGCATAATAATATTTATTTATATGTATACTGTAACGTACAATTTTCTAAATAAAAAAAAAATGATTACATAATAATACGGTTTGTACTGTTATGTAAATGCGGTTATTTTTTAATTTTCCTTTATTATTATATTTACAACCTATGTATTAAAAGAATATATACCAATTGTGAGGTTTTTAAGGGTAAGCCCCTCGACGTACGCTTCGTCGACATTTTCCTCCTAATTAAAAAAAAAAAACTCCTGAAAACACCACTGATAATATACTACTAGTATATAAATAATTATACTATTACATATCTACTATTTGTAAACACGGGTAAAAATTGTAATGTTCTCCGTGTTCTCTATATAATAAAAAAATAAATAAATAATACATTGATTATTCAGTAGTTTAACATGAATATAAAGTTATATATTGCAATAAAATACTTTTATTGAATTTTTAAGAATAGAGTTTCAATAGTTTTATTCATAAGAAAAATCGAAAAAAAATTATTTGAATAAACTGAGTATTACGAATATTAAAAATAAAAGAAAAAAAACTCTTCCGAGCCTATATTAAACAACAGTCGCGTTACTTTATACATTTTGAAATATTTTACATTTTTACTGAAAACCAAATCAAATATCCCAAATAATTAAAATATTTAAATTTTCCGAATTACGCGCGATTCGGTTGTTGATATTAATTATTATTTTTCCCGATCCGTATTTTACTAAAATTATCGATTTGCCGGCCCCTATTTTCTACCGGCTAGTCAATTTTACATTAAGTATAGTGAATTTTTTATTTTTTTTTTTTTTTTTTGTCAACCCATCGTTTATCGAACGTTCCGATCCGTCGGACCGTCAAACGGAGTCAGTGGCGTAACTAGGACATTTTTAAGGGGGTAATCAGAAAAATCCTAAACTACCTATATCCCACAATTATATTTTATAATAATCACCGGCAGACTCCGTCTAGTGAATAAACTCGGTGGTTTCGCACGATACTCGAACTATACCAATACTCTCTATATTTACCTAATAATAAACGAACAGAGCGATAATGTAACATGTTTTCACACTTGATATTTTGTATTTTTCTATTACATTTAACAAATTATTAAAAACAAAAAAAAAAAAGGTCTCCTGGAACTCTGGGGGATGATGCATCGCCCACATCAACACCCTTAAGGACGCCACTGGACGGAGCCGTATACGATTTCCGATACGCAGAACGTGTATGGGCATAACAAACGCATGTACGACGTATAATAATGATCGGTCGAAAATAATTGTTCGAAAATATTATTATTAATTTTAACGCCATTCGGGTATTAATAAATAGAAGGGCTCTCCCGGCGAGGTTTAATGAACTAGGTTTAGTGGATTTGCTCGAAGACCGGGAGGAGGAGTTGAAATATAGGATTATATTTTCCATTAGCGTTCCATTAGCGTTTCGGACACAAGGATTCGCCACGAGAGCTTTTCTGGGTACAACAACCGGAGCGGCCCATTCTCCAAAACAAAACGTCTCTCGTACGAGTACGCCGCCGCCATTTCTCCGATTGCACGGCGCAATGTTATCCCATTGGGATTTTATTGTGTTCGCAACAAAAAAAAAAAAAAAGTACCACTTGAGATATTACTTCTTTCCCCACCTCCGCGCATTATTTTTTAGATAGTAAAAATCCATTAATGCGTTTTAATACTTATAAAGTTTTTGTATTGCGGACGACGTCGTGTGTGTGTCTTTAAGCGTTTACCGTACATACCCGCCCGCGTATTTGCAATACTTGAACTCGGGATCAATATGAAAAGAAAGAAAATAATCAATAATATGGATATGGATTTAATTCAGCGTTATTGGACTTAAAAGTTAATAATAGCGTTAATGTTTACCGAAGCATAATAACGGTTAATAATAATACTCGAGATTAACGGTGTAATAAAACGGCCTTATTGAATATTTAATAACCAAATAAACAAAATTAATATTGTGAAAAGTAAAAAAAAAAAAAAAAAAGGGCCAAGTATATATTCTTGACATTTTTTTTTTCTATAAAAGGGGACTTTAATATTTTCAGTTTTTGTAGATTATTTCACGTTCTCCGTATAATATGTATAGAATATACTCGTAAAAAGTTAGTAATTTTTATACAAACCACCATAATATAATTATTTTGGTTTTATGAATACGAAACGCGAACGTACCTATTAAAAATATTACGTTGATACAATATTAGTAAAATAAATTATAATTAACATTAACCATAGGTACCCGGTACATAAACATATTTACGAAGATAATTGATTTATATATTATCATAATAAATAAATATATATATATATATAGTTTTATATATATATACAGTAAAACTTCCATATAACGAAGTCTCATGGGGAACAAAAAAAATTCGTAATATAGAGAAATTCGTTAAAAAGAATTACATGTTTTTTTCATATGTATCAATTTTTTTTATTTCATATTACAAATAAACATAAAATATCATATTATACCTACATATATATTATTATTTTTAAATTTAATTACATATTATGTATTTTGTAATATTAATTTAAAAGAAATAATCAGCGAGTTTCGTTTGTTTATTATTTTTATAAATTGTACTGTTCTCGTAAGATGTTTCGATTTCATTGAGTTTAAAAAAAAATTTCATCCGAAACATTTGCTTGTTGTCTAAAACCATTTGTCACAACAGAAAAGGCGTTTAGTATCTCATTTTCTGTGAGTTTAAGTAATTTTTCTGCCTGATCTCCTTCGATTTCATCACATTTAGTACAATTACGTTTACGTCAGTATTGGAACTGCAGCACGCAGTACTGCGGTCAAATCAACCGGCTTGCCTATCAATGTCTTATCTTTATGGGAAACAATAAAACCGTAGGTATTTCAGAACGATATTTTTATTGTTCGATAGTGACAAAGTTTAAAAAAACAGGTTTGTTATCGATTAGTATATTCATTATATAGGAACATCAGTTCGTTATACAGAAATAAATGTAGGCATGATTAACAATGAAGGACAAGGTTCTCAAAAATAATTCGTTAAATAAAAAATCTCATTTAATGCAAGTTCGTTACATAGAAGTTTTACTGTATATATATATATCAATTATTAATATTATAATATGAAATTTAATGTAATTATTTTCTAAAAAATCGGTTAAACGATAAATAATATAGGTAGGATACCGCTCGTGGATGGGCCACTGACGTAGGTGAGAAGTCGATTTAGATAATATATAGGGTAATTTAATTTATTTTATCGGCTTGCAACAAAAATCATTGCATGCGAAAAATGATTCTGAGCCAAGTTCGATTAAACACGTTTTGATATATTTCAATTGAAAATCGTATTGATTTGTGACTACGAAATAAATAACAATTGTCCGAGTTTTTCGTCTCAGACGTTTGAGCATTTTTTAATAAAAACTAAAATAAAAAAACACTAGAATATTTTGAAAGTTAGTACCATGTCCAGAATGTGCTAATATAAGTATTCGGTAGAAATCTCAGGTGTCCAATACGATTGTTTTTAACCGAATTACCACAACAAAAACACAAAATCGAAAATATTCCCGTTTTCCGACGTTAATTTGTCAATTGTCGAGGAAATTCTGTTGCGTGGAATGTTAAAAAAAAATGGCCTTTTTAACACGTCACTTTGAATAAAACAAATTCGACACCCGCAGAAACTTATCAACGTAAATTTTAACGTTTCAAACGCTATATAATCTAATACAATAATTTTTTATATTTTCGAAGGTCCGGATACAAACTTAAACAGATTAGTTTTGTAAATAATTGTAAGACCCGTATTTCCGCGATCATGCACGATTAATTGGTATTTTGATCGAAAACAATTTATTTTTCCAATACATATAGTTATACCAATAATAATAATAATAGATTAATTTCTGTTAATCGCGAAATTTTTTATAATATTACTCACGTACGTCTTTTAACTTAAAAACTGCGCATCGCCGTGATTCATTTAAATACAAACGCAAAAACTATATACGAGTAAATATGAAACCCGTAACTGCAACTAAATCTACGTTTTTGGGTTCGCTAAACAATTTTACATGCGACTCGCAAAACTTTGGGGAACATTTCCTCCTACGCATACCTACAACACTAACTCAACGCTTAATTATTTTCAAACTCTAATTACGCATAAAATATAATAATATTTTTAATCTATTGAACAGTAATATTTAATTACAAAATCGCCGAATTGTAATAACGATATTTTAACAAAATAATATACTCGTACCGCAACAAATCCTACACGACATTGCATAAATTTGTCTGTTGACATTTAATGAATACGCACATAGACGATAAATACGTATAGTTTATTTATTATCCAGAACTAAAAAACATCCTATAAACTAGTGCAATTAATGTACCAGCAATTTTAATGGTAAACCGATTAATTTTATTTGTTTAATCGGTAGGCTATATTAATTGTAGAATACGAGAAATGTTCCTTTAAAACGAATTAAGCGTTTAGAAAATACAAATATTATTTCAATTAAACAACGGTGATGATAATCGTATACGAATATATATAATAGCGATATGAAAACGGATAGATAGACTAATAAATAAGACGTACTTTACTAGCAAAACATATTGTTCTTCGAAAATGATTTCACCAAATAATTATAGAGGGTCCGAGATAAAGATATGATGTTTAATATTATTATCAGGGCCGTATTTAGGGGGGAAACAGGGGCTATTGCCCCGGGCGGCTAAATTTTTTTATATATAATTTCATTAATTTAATCCTCTCAGAACTCCATTTAGTTAATTTCTACGCATAATATTATTTTTATATTTTAATATTTATATTTTTATCACGGCCTTACTTTTATAACCTGTAATCGAGATTTAGTTGAGATAATAATTGATACGTTTTGTGGCATTGTCGCGACACCATAGATAATAATTTGTTTTAAAAATTTATTCTAAATCGGTAATGAATAACGATCGCCATATTGCTGTGGCTGTATTATGATAATATAATTAAAGAATTTGCGGAGTCACAATCCAGGAAAAAAATTTAATTGTAAATTAAAAATAAAATTGTTTTTATATCGTGTTAAATGTATATTGTATTATAATAGAATGTTTTTTTTTTTTTTTTTTGCCTAAAATTTATAAATACAGCCCTGATTATTACGTAAACTGCCGAGAAATGGCGAGACGAAAGGCTCGGATAAATGATATTTATTATAATATATTTATACGCTAACAAATAAAACTGTCGAATATTTTTAAAGGTCAGGTAACGAACTATATACGTGTATATATTATATGCATATAGTTAATAATACATTTATGTATCAGCGTGAAATACACTTATATACATCATTTATTAGTTTACGTTGTTTTTTTTTTTTTTTTATCTCGAAAAAAGTTATCGGAACTGCGATTCCTTTTAGAATCGTCATTTAAAATTGACGAGTAACGAATTAGCTACGATATCATTACGACCGACACACACCCACCACCACCACCCATTAGCGACCGTGTATAATTATTATTGTATTGATCTGCATATACGTAAAACTAAAAACCAATTAAATAATAACAAGTATGTAATATTAATCGTATCCGTTATAGTCGTGTTCGTTTTATAAAACAATATACGTATATTTTAATGGCTTATGGTTTTTAAAAGGCCGTTTAGTCGCGTTCCGTTTATAATATCATAGAATAATATTATCGATTCGAATACATAATAATATTGTTTAGAGGGAGGTAGTAAACAATAGTAACAATTGTATTTCATTCGATTTCGTAATATCGTATTAGAATAGTGTGCGTATAGGTGTGCAACTTGAATACTTCCAATTAATCCGGAACGCGAGAACGTAAAAACACAATTAAGTTAAAATATTTCGGTCGAATATTATTATTTATTTATACGTATCATAATTATTGCTAGAATACATTTCGTTAAATCATAAATATTCATTCGTGTTAAATTAAAAATAACTTAAATTTAATATTAATCATATAAAATGTATTAACTTGTATTATTTGTGATATTTTTTTTTTTTTCTAACCAAATAAATTCAGTAAAATTATATTTATCGAAATTAGCGATACTCCTGCTTAAGTCTTAATGTGTTATACGATAAATTAAAAATAACGTTTTAATTTAATTGCAAACGATAAAATACTATAATAGATAAATTAATAGAATACAATTGTTATAATGTTATAATTTGTTTTTTGTTAAATTGATATCGTGGACAATTATATAGATTCATTTTTGAATCTATAATAATTTATGTTTATCGTTATTAATTTTCGTACTATATGGCATTTGCCATTTTATTAACCGAAAGTTTACCCTCTATTTTTTCACTCCAAGAATCCATTTTACCGCTCGCGCGTTATTAATATTACGTTTCCTAGCCCCTAACGGTGCAAGTGAAACAATTTGAATACAAAAAAATGAAATAAAACGAATCGAATGCATTGTCGGGTAAAACGAAATAATTATACACCGTTTTAATTATCCCGATCGGATCACACGGTGAAAAATGAAGACATCTACAGGATATGATTATATGCGACGGCGGAGACACGAGTGGTTTAGTTAAACGGATCCGTCCGACGTGCTACGACCGCGAAACGGGAAAGTGCGGACGTAAATCCTACGTCTAGGTGGCCCGGGTGAAAGGGGAATGTAAACGTCACGGTACCCGTGTAACTGTCGTACGGCGGTACGTGCCGCCGAGAACGACGTAGTCATTAAAACGTCCCTCGGACTGTACGGCGGGGACACTATAAACGAAGGACCAAAAACACGGCGGCGGCGGCGGTGTCGCGCGTAACTTAGTCACGCCGTTAGACAATTAGGTATACTCTATTAGGTACAATATTTCACTATATTTGAACACAAACCTTGTTTGTTGTGAACGTTGGACGACGTGGCAGCTCGGCCGGCCGGCAGCGCGGTCGTGGTGCACAACAGCAGGAGACCCAGCCACACGTACGACGACGACAGCATGGCTCATTTGCAGTGCACATGACCACCGACCACCATCGTTCACGTTGTCGCGCGGCGTCGAGATCCCTTCGCGGAGCCGGCCGCCTATCATACGCTACGGCGTGCGCACCACATCACCATCATCATCATCATCATCATCATCATTGTGATACGTGTACCATCTCGTTAACTACAATCACCGCACCGGATCCCCCACGACGTACACGACGAACCCTCCCACCCCGAATAAAAATAATTATTTAAAAAAAAAAAAAAAAAAACCGTTTTCAACATGTGCGAATATTATGTTATAATGTAATAATATGTATTATACGACATACTAGGTATCATAGACGGACGGCGATGGTTATGTATGTATGTATGTGTGTGTGTGTGTGTATTTTTAAATTTTACGATTATTGTTATTATTATGATTATTATTATTATTATTATTATTATTACGAAACGATAAATGTGGAGCCGACGACGATTGACGAGAAACCGGGGGTGGTCGGGACGACAGTCGCACAGCGTACAGTTCGCCGATCTGTGTGTGCAAGGTTCCGTTACGGGGTATAGCGGCGGCGGCCGCTCACACGGAAGCTTTCGGGTCATGCGCGGTGCCCGGGTGCCTAGGGATAACCGCTGCGTTCGCCGCCGGGACGCAGCACCATCTCGGACCCGGCGGCAGGCGTGTGCGTCATTGCTGCGCCCGGCACCGCGCTCGCCGCGCCGTCGTACACCTGGCTCCCGCGACGACGAGATGTGATCGCCGGCCGCCACCGCCAATACCGCCGCCCAGCACCACCCCAGCCTTTATTCGCACTCGACCTATTTCAGTCCCTCTCCCGCCTATAATAACTCGTGTACTCGCGGCGGCGTTTCGCCTCCCCTGCATCCCGCCCGCCCGCCCGCCCGCCCGCCTACACCCGGCCGACACTACCGTAATCCCTGCACCTCGTCTGTTCCGCCCGTCTACGGCCGGCACCTATCTCTGTCTCGCTCGCATCCACTCTGTACGCGGCGGCGGCGGCGGTGGTGAACGGTGCCGCGGAGCCAATCGGTGTTTTCGCATAACAATAGTACCGCCGCCGCCGCCGCCACACGTACGCTCGCGACAATGATACTTGCCGTGATGTTGGCGGTGACGGTAGTAGTGGTGATGTGCGTAGAGTGGAGCCACCGCCGCCCGCCACCCCTGTCCAGTTTTTCACTTACACGTACATGTATATTACGACGAGACAACACCCGCCACCCCGCTTTTACCGCCGCCCCCGGTCGTGCTATAATATCCGTTGAGGGAATGTTTGACCGCAATAATAATACAAATATTTTTTAAATATTAAACCGTTTTTGTTTTTATTAAAAACAGAACGTACGCGTTTTTTTTTTCATTTCATTTCATTTCAGTTTCGCTGCTTTTGCCGTTTGCTCAACACGATCATTTCACCCTTGTATCCGTTTATAAATTGATCGTTTGCCATTTTCGTCGACAATCGCCGTGAAGTGAATTACCTCGATATTCTTTTTACACAAAAAATAAATGTACCATATTCTATACAGTAAAATCAATAATTAAATAAAATAATAATAATAATAATTTCTATTAAACTATATTACCGGTACAATAATGAATGTATTATTTTCAATTGTAAATTTGTACCCCGTTCTACTGCGCCGTTATTAATATACGAATCGATTATCGTGGTTTATGCGTACACGTATACGTTCGTTATTATTTATTTATTGAAAAACTCCTATTCGACATGTTATTTATGTTTATATTAATTACATTCGAATAATAATTGTACGCTGCTAATAGTAGGAAGTATGATAAATAAATCCCAAAAACTTCTGGAGTATATTTAAAAATTAATATTTTTCAAAATATTTTATTGTTATTTTTAATTATTATAAATATATTTTATCGATTATGTCGAAAATGAATTATGTAAACAATATTTTGAATAATAATATTATTTAATAAATGATACCTAATATAATTAATAATTGTTAATCGTTGATTAATTATCAATTAAATTGTTAAATATTTTTATATTTAAATGTTTCCATAAATAAATACATATATAAATCTAAATTTATACGTATCGAGTAGGTAAAGCTTAAAACAATTAAATACGAGTACGTAAAAAATAATAAAATTAAAATGTAATGATTAGAATAAACACAAGAATCCGGAATAAAATCAATGTTGGGTTAATTGATAAAGTTTGATATATATTTTTTTTTTTAATCTATACCTATAGGTTTTTTTTATAAAAGTTTCAAATCCCTCCTAGTCAGTAGATGTTGAAAAGTATTTTTTTTCTATTATTAATTAAATATTTATTTACAAAAAATGAATCCAACATTTGAAAAACTATCGATATTAAAAATATATATAAATATATTTTTTTTTTTTTTACAGCATGCACACGGTCGTAATGTCAACGATACACGCACCCAAAATGTCATCAATCCGATATATTTTATAATTTATAATATACCTACTAATCTACGATTGTTCTAAACGAATATATAATTGATACTTGGCTGTGAAAACCGACAAGAGTAGGTTTATTTATTTTTAATAGCCCGACCAATATGTATTATACGAATAGCAGTTACAGTTTAAAAGTGTTTTTCTCCTCGTATACCAAATAATATTGTTAATCGTCTACAAACTCATACATTTTTCGTAGTATAAAAGTATAAATACTTATTAAAGTTATTAAGTAAGTAAGTAAGTAGTATTAAAGTTAACTAAAAACATTCGATTGTATTGGGCACGAGTTTTAGACATAAAACAACTACGAGATACGTCCGATTGTATGATAATATCCTGTAAGATATGGTATGAAGATTGAAGTCACGAGGGCAAATCTTATTGAATAACCAATCGTACAATTGTGGGTCTATGCTATGAATTATTATGCGATAATATGGCAAATATTTGTAATTAATCACGAATTGTTTCCATATGATCCATAAATAATAAACCAGGATGACGTATCACACGTTCCCGAAACCGACCGAAGTCGCGCTCTTTCTTTTATTCCGCGGTTATATTTGCATAGTAAAACTAATTTAATATCGCTAAAATGTAAATGTATAAAACACAGAAGACTTTGTAGACAAAGCGCTAAGCGAAATTAACCGAATATTGGATATATTTGCATTGGAATATTGATTGACCTGACCAATAACTGCAGTGACCGTTGTTAGGGCCGTATTCGGACCGGTTTTCTCGAGTCATTTGTCCGGAGACCCTGGTTTATAAAAAACAATTATAAAACTCGACGGGCCCTGGGCTAGACCTTAGGTTACGGACCCCAGCTACTTTTTAGAAGTTTTTATTCGTTTATTAACACTGTATCCGCGTATAATCGCAACGAGACTGACTGTTTACATCCGATATAATGTGTGGTCTGAATACCTATATTTATATTTATTTATTACTATTAGCTGTGTCTAAAAGTATTTAATTTTCCATCAAAAACGTTTCAATTACGTACCGCAAAATGTAAAAATATAGTAAAATGATTGTAATTATGAAAACAAGATGAAACATATGATAACCTAACCTAACCAAACAGCACGGTAGCAATAATATTTGATGTCAATACCATTTGATTATTAGTTTTCACGTATAATTAGACAAATTTTTTCTTTGAAATCAGGCCTAACCTAAGGAAAATAAGGGGACCCGGAAGGTTTAGTTTGTCCGGGACTCGCCAAAGCCTAGTACGGCCCTGTCCATTGGGTATAACTGGTATAAGGCGCCTTTGCGAGTTATTTCTCTCTAAGATCGTGGCACGTTACGTTACAGGTCATATGACATAACCTTGCGTCCTATATCAATTGGTTATTATCAACCCATATTGTCACAAAATATTCATCGTGTAAGCAAATATTTCATGGATTAATCCATAGAGTTAAACCTCTTGGTATATGGCTGCCTAGCTTCAAATTTACCTATAATGTCGACTACCGCAACCTGCCTAGCTCCTGTATATCCGCGGTGATTTATACGAAGGGAAATTATTATTATTATCATTATTTAGCTTGCTAAAGAACAACAGTTGGTATACCTAATATACACAATACGCATAATAGGCAACTGTAAAGATAATATTATTATTCGTAATAAAATATTATTATATTCAACTAAAACGCTGGCATAGCGGATTCGGTTAGGTTAGGTGGTTCATTAATACTATATTATCGCTGTTATGGCGTAACGATCGTAATTCAATATAAATAAACGAATCTGAGGTCATTATATTGTATTATATTAACAATATAGACAAATACACAAATAGTACAGTTCTAAAACGGTGATTTTCGTATGGTTTACATTCATTTTTCACAGGGGGGGGACTCATTTTATTTAATGTTGGACCCGAACACTGAGCATAAGGGCTAAGAAAAACTATTATAGTGAAACCTCTAAATACCGGACACTCTCGGCCGCCAAAATATTGTCCTTTATTTGGAGGTGTCAGCTATTTCATAGAGGGGTCAATTCGTTGCGGGGGAATGGAGTGTATTTTATACATCAATTGTCGATTATTTGTATATCAATTAAAACTACGCATATTTAATGTATAACAATGAAATTATTTATTTTATATTTTGCAAGTGTAATTGTTATTTATAAATATCAAGTATTTATTAAATATTAAAAATGTATGAAATGGTAAATAGAAGTAAACCACGTTTTTTTTGTTTTCTATTAACACTGTTGTAGGTGAGAAGTTTGAAAGGTATAGGTTACGGGGTAATTTAAATTATATATTGAAACCAACAGTTAATCAAAAAAAAAAAAAAAAACGAGCAGAGCTCGTATAGCTTACTAATTACCTAGAAAACAACAAAACTAAAACCAATTTATCGACATTTATTTTCAGTTTTTTTTTTTAATTTGTAGAAAAAAATGTTTACAAAAAATAATATATACCACCATTTTCGAACACAAATATATAATTATAGTCAATGGATATAAACAATTGCGATTTTACTAAAAAAAACTATAATACATACGGACATCCAATATTTCACAAATCATATTTTGTATTTCTTCTATTCAAAATACAAACGGTTTAATAATAAACGATTTGTTCGTTATATTAGTAAAATTTAATTTAACGAAAAATACCCGCCGAGGGCCAACCGTACGTAAATACTGCGAACGTCAGTCGTGTTGGCGTAGCCTGTACAACGTGTCAAACGCCGTCACCAGTCACAGTCGCCGGACTTGTTCCTCGTACCGACAAACATCGTTCTTGACAAACGGTTATCGCGACGGCACTTTATAAATTTAATGCAATTGACACCGCTTCCGCCGCCGTAGGTAAACGAAAAAACAATCTGCGGGGGCAGGGAGGCAGGCGGTATATCATTAGCACCCGGGCCCCAAATTTCTGAATACGTCTCTGCTTATTAACAGCCAATCATTTTATCGAACCGATTACGATTTTATCAGTTCGACAACTAGTTTAATGTGTCGTGTGTGCAACCCAGCACTATAATATATAATTTCGTAATTTTCATGTCTATTTTAAGAAATATTATCGGCAAGACGGCCTTTTCCGTGTTTTTTCAGCACAGTTCAAGATCTTAAACCTCGATTGTCAACAGTTGGCAATATTGTTATCGTTTTATATTTTAGGAAAAACGTTTTTTTTTTTTTTTTTTCGTGTCAGGCATCATATATTTAAAATTAAAATAAACATGTAATTTATAAAACAAAACTAAATAAATAATATCAAATAAGTAAAATATGAATAATAATAACAACACTCTAATGTAATGGTAACAAGTATTGCATTTGTACATTGCATACTAATTATATTTTTTCTTTTGTCCAGT
Source organism: Tuberolachnus salignus (assembly GCA_956483605.1). Taxonomy (NCBI): domain Eukaryota; kingdom Metazoa; phylum Arthropoda; class Insecta; order Hemiptera; family Aphididae; genus Tuberolachnus; species Tuberolachnus salignus. Next base: position 17,294,084 of record OY101437.1, read on the forward strand.
ATATGGCTGTATTTACCGCCTTCTTGTTGCTTATCATAAGATCATCTTGTGTACATGGGCTTGGCCCTCGTGGGCAGACAAGTAGGTGTGACGTTGTCTGCTCTTGTCCACATATGCAAGTTATGTCTTAATCTCCATATCCTCATTTTCTCATATTTTCTTCTGTCCGTCCTACACCAACACGCAGTCTGTTCAGTGTCTTCTATACCAGCCAGTCTAGGTAGTTACCAGGAGGTAATCCTTCTGATGGTTCCATCCATCTTTTACCGTTGGTGTCCGTTATCAGTTTTTTCCACTCATCTACCCTGCTTAGTAAGGGTGTTTCCGTTAGCTCTTCAGTTACCTTTAGGAAAGACTTTCTTGATTTCAGACGGGAAGTGGGGTCATTTTGGTCGTACATAGGGTGCCTCGTGTCTCATTTTTGTTTACCGCGTTCAATTTTAGAGGATATCAGACGTCGAACTGGTAGTGGTGGGATACCTGCCAGTAAATAAACTTTGTCCATTGGTGTGTTTCTTAGGCATCCTGAGGAAAAACATTTATATTTTTTCAAAAACATAGCCGTGATATATAATTGTAAAAAAAATGTTGACATTTTCGTTAGAAAAATTAAATACAAGTACGGCCTCTCTAATGTGTTTGTGGGGGGGGGTTTGTAAATACGATACCGCCGCTCGGAAATGGAAACGAACCGTGAAAATCGGTTTACGTTTTTTACGATACACAAGTCTTGGGTATTAATTCAACGACGTTTTTGAAACGTGTTACTGTGTCGTAATGATTTTTTGGTTCGGTGCACGGCAAAAAAAAAAAAAAAAAAAAAAAACCAAAAATAATAATAAATAACAGAATAATCCAATCTAGTCTAGTGGTAGATACGGATTACGGACCGCGTGCAACTGCGTCGTAATAGTCGGAATAAAAAAAAATAATACGAAATTATGTGAAAAAACCGAATTACTGTTATTGACGACTGTACACAGTAAACGTATAATACGTATGTTGCATATACTCGCACCACCTACTCGTAGTAGGTAGTTTGAAAATAAATTCGCCGACAGACGACGACGACGGCTCTTCCAAGCGCACCGGATAACGACGAATCAAATGGGAAATAATTTCCAAGAAAGAAAACTTAAACGAGTCGGCAGAAACTTCTAAAATAACACGGGCGTCACGTTGTTCAACCCGTCGCCGGCCGAATGAAAACGTAGACGCGCGCGCGCGCGTGCAACGGAAATACACTTTGGCCTTTCGCGTTGCGTATTACACGCCGAATATACTTCAAATGCGAAATTATCATTTTACAGTTCGCCGTTTTTTCGCTTTTTTTTTGTAAGTTTAAACCGATTTTTTTCCCGTTTTAATAAATTTAAAATTGATTTATTAAATAGCCGCGGGGCGTGTACACTAGAGAAGCTAGTTAGGTTTTATATACGTGTATTTAAAATACACGAAGTTCGTGTATCTAATATACACGTGTATTTTAAATAGTGATGTCACATAAATCCGGATTATCCGAAAATCTATTAAATCCGGATTTAGGATTTTAACATCCAAAACTATATGTTTCAAATTGCAAAATCACAAAATTTTGTATTTTTATGGGTGAAACAACGTTTTCCATATTGTATATATCATATAAATTAGATTGTAATGTGTATGATTTTTTTTTTTTTTGTTGTACTTGTTTTTTAAAATATATTTCTATTTTTGAACTGTAAAAACGTATTTAATGCAATTAACAATAAGACAATAATAATAGTTTTATGAGAAATGAATCGCAATTTTATAAAAACCGAAATTTGGATTCAGATGAATATCCGGATTTTTAAACCCGAAATCCGGATATACAATAAATGTCACATTTCATATTTCGGAATTCGAAAATCTGGATTCTCAAATTTCGGCAAATCCGGATTTTTCTCCCCACTAATGTTAAATGCACGTATAGAATAATATTTAATTTCTACAGGGTGTTCAGAATCTCACATTACATATAATCAGTGCTTAGCTTAATGGATTTTAATAAATTCGGCCGCCGAGCCGAAATGTCTGTATTTTTGTTTGTTGTTTAATTTATAATTGTAATTGAATTGGCTGAATCCGGCCCACAATGTTCTCGGGATATTTATATTTTAGATACTGGGCCGGTAAAATATTAAAAGCGCCACCGAATGAAATCCCCCAATCCGGACTATACGCTTTACACGTGTAATAGGGACGTCTAGTATACACACGAAATTGTGTACAGTCATCGATATTATCGAACAGCACATTTTTGAACTGTCAACTTTAGATTTGCGAATAATCGCAACCTAGATGCTGGGTTATATAGACGATCTGTAAAAACAGTTCGATAACCTACGATAACGTATCTATCAATAAACCATTTTGGATAAACGACTTTATTGTGCCCGTAAAGTTGTGCTCTATTGCATAAACCTTTTTGTTTTATATATAAATCAATACTGTGATCGTGGTTTTATGGTTAGTATACGATTAACAAGTTAACAGTGATAATTCCGGTCGTCATCAGTATCGCGATTTTAAAACGAAATTGATTTTTCGTGCACTCACGCACTCGTATTCCTCGTGAAACCTATTTAAAGAAATAAACAGATGCGAACACAGTTTATATAATAAAGAAAAATTGAGATAACCTTATAAGTATTTTATGTTATCAGATCATTAAAGTTATGAAACTATTTTTTTATTGTTTTTTTTTTTTATTATTTTAAATTTATTGAACCAAAATCGAGCCTTGGAATTATTGAACTGATAGAATGCTATTTATCAAATCGAAGAAAGATAAAAGTAATTTCTGGAAAAGCCAGAAGTCATTTTATCGAACCGATTACGGATGTACCGGTTCGATAACTAATCGTTTTGCGGTCGTTTATGCGACCCAGCATTAACATCGCCCAAAAAGATTTACAATCGCCATTATTCGACATTTGACGATTGTTATTGGCGATACCGAGGTAAACCAATACCGGTTACCGGTCACAACCATAAGCGCCTACTTTATAAATCGCGATACACGACGTAGCCGTCCAGATCTGCCGATTAATTCTCGTTCTACAAAAATTGTAACTAACATATGCTTGTGCAGACTTCGTCCGCCAGATTACGCAAAAAGAAAAATAGGGCTCCTCCCCCCCCACCACAAAATCGCACAAAGTTGCTTTTATTAAAAGTATTCAAACATCTAAAGTTCAAGTTCTTCAATATTGATTTCTTGATACCATTTTAATGTTCGATAAATATTATAACGTTAGCGAATCAACTTGTTCTTGTACAGGGCCGTCCTTAGGAGGGGGGTGGGGGTGGAGCGAGCAGGGCCCAAACCTTGGACCTCACGTTTGAAAAAAAAAAGTAGTTTTAAATCGGTTTTAAAAAATTGTTTTATTTTCGTAGCATTTGAATTGTATGGTTTACATAATTAGTAAATATCAAAAATAATATCAAAATCACTATGTAGGGTCCAACGTGAAAATATTGAAATACCCAATAATAACATTATTTGTAATCGCAACACCGTCGGCTGAGGTGATGCGAGTAGCAGCCTAACGATTTAAAAACGTCGGATTTTAAAGAAATTACATTGATAATAACAAATAATATTTATCGAGCAAATAGTACGTAAACCGATTTTTTTTAGTACTAGTAGTTTTTAGTGAGTCTGGTTAATACAGTAATAATATTACAAATGAGTGGTCGATTGTGTGATAAATATCGACAATTTAAAAGTGGCGCTGAAAAACGAAAACTTAAAATTACTAAAGAAAATCAAATACGAACGTCAAAAAAGCCCTTTATTCAAATTTTGTAGAAAAAAAAAAAATGTATGTTTATTTTTATTTTATTAAATTTTTAGCAAATTTGTTTAAATATCAATTAGTGACGATTAATAAATTATAGACGAGTAAACAAAAAAAAACATGTTATTTAAATTGACTGTACAATTATTTTTTGTTTTCTTTACCTAGATTATATTTTATAAAAAAAAAAAAAAAACCCTTATTTTAAATTGTAGTTAGTGAGGTACCTACCAAATTTGATGTGTGATAAAAATGATTGATGTCCTTATATGGTTATAAATAGATATAATAGCTAAAAGGTGTTACAAATATTTTTAGGCCCTGGGACTCGCAAATCCTAAAAACGGCCCTGTTCTTGTAGCATGGTGCTCTTGGATTTGGATTTCACAGTAGGCAATTTGGAAAAAGCCCGCTCACACGACCGATTTGTCACAGGTATTGTTGAAGGTAATTTTCTTGTTTTTACATCAGATATTATAATTTTGGTTTCAGTACAAATCTTAATAGTCACTGGCCGTATACTTTTCTAAAGCTGTTATTCTCTGTTCTAAGGTCATTTAAACGTGCTTTAAATGATTGGACAAACGAAACAGCTTATACGAGGGGTCCAAGTCCGGTGATCCTAGATCATAAGTCTACGATGCGATGATAACAATATCGTAATTCGCGAACACTGTAAACCGTGATAATTGGATTTGCCCAGGATTCACGAGGGTCGTGTAATAATAACTTCGGGAAATATAAATGTTCCATTTGTTATCATATGTCACGTTTTTCAACCGGTTTTCAAGAGCAACATTTTTTTTCCAAACACGATCGAGAAATCAGTTCCTCAAAACTCAAATTGTCAAAGAGAATATATATATATATATATATATTGATAAATTAACATTATTGGTACTTATCTGCATTTGTTCCCCGTTTTAAGATTCCGAGCGTAGCAAAGAATGTATTCGTTTTACAGCTGTGATGTTTTTTTTTTTTGCGACAAGTTTTATTTTCTAGAAAATATTAAACTCGTTTGCTTAAAATTGTTTTGTATAAAATGTATAGTCTTACTCATGGCTTAAATATATATATATAACTATTGGCTCACGCATAAATAAATATATTTATTTATCAATTTAAAATTCCAATTGCCTAATGCTGTAGACACACTCGCTGATACCACCGAATAAATCATACAAATTCTAAGTGGAATTTTATTTATTCTGTACTGATACCATTGATACCGAAGGAATATGTTGTTATCAATTTGGCAGTTTAATTGGGAGTTTTAAAGCATATATAAAATTATTTGATTTTAATTTATCTATAAAAAAAAAAATTAAAAAAAAAAGCATTATAGTATTAATTAATAGAATTGAGATTAGTTATACATATCTACATATCGTAATATTTAACCTTAATAACATCATATAATTAAAAAAATTATCCAATTAAACTGGTTTAGGAATACACTTGCTCGTAGTTTCATCGACCGCGGTCTTTCGTCGTTAAATTTAGTACAGTTATTAATTTACTACACAGAAAAAGATATAACAAAAATAAAAACATGAAATACAATGTAAAGGTATGTTAAAATTTTATTCTAATAAAATTATCACCTATTGACTAATTTAGTTAATAATCATTTATTCAGATAGGTATCATTGGTGGATCAGGACTTGACGATCCAAACTTTTTTAAAGATTCAACCGAACAAAAAGTGGTTACTCCTTATGGTGATCCATCAGACTCACTTATCTGTGGCAAGCTTAACGGTGTTGATTGTGTACTGCTTGCCAGGTAACTGTTTATAATTATTAGTTAAACAGTGAATGTACACATATTACTCTTAATTTAACTATTTTTTGTAACATGTAGGCATGGGCGTAAGCATTCAATTAGCCCAACTAATGTAAACTATCGAGCCAATATTTGGGCTTTAAAACATCTAGGATGTACACATATTATTGCATCATCAGCGACCGGTTCTCTAAAAGAAGAAATTAAGCCAGGCGATTTAGTAATTTTGGATTCGTTCATTGATATGTAAGTCACTGTACTATCTTTACCTATTTAAAGAATAAAGCTTTTCAAGTATTTGATAAATGAAATTTTCTTAGGACCAAAAGTCGAGAATTAACAATGTTTGATATAAACGATAAAGTTGTTCACATACCTATTGAACCACCATTTTGTCCAGAACTTAGGTCTATTATTATTGAAACTGCCCAAAGTCTTGGCATTCATGTGCACCAAACAGGTACAGCTGTAGTTATTGAAGGACCTAGGTTTTCAACTAAGGCTGAAAGTAATGTGTATCGATCATGGAACGCTGATTTAATCAATATGACGCTTACTCCAGAGGTAATTCATAGGATCAAAATTTTATTATTTCATTTAATTAAACCAAATAAATATGATTTTAAATTTAGGTTGTATTGGCTAAAGAAGTAGGCTTATTGTACGCCACAGTGGCTATGGCCACAGACTATGATTGTTGGAGAGAAGCTACAGAGAAAGTCAATGTTTCAAACGTTATCAAAGTTTTTCATGAAAATGTTAAAAAAATTACACGGTTATTTATCGAAGTCGTTCCGAAAATAGCAGAAAAGAATTGGGATGTTGAAATTGATGAACTAAAAGTAAAAAAAAAAAAAAAAACAATATACTTTTGATTATCCTTATATTGAGCTATTTCTATCCAATATAAAATGAAAACCAATAATACTTAACCAATTTTAGTACATGACATAAACGCTTTCATTACTTATAGCGCTTTTACAAATTCATTACAATTTTAAAAATCAACAAACCTTTAAAATACTTAAGGATAAACTTTATAGTATTAAAAACAGAATTAACATGTTTTTATTATCAAAATTTAAACGCATCAGACCTCTAATTTTGGGAAAACATAGTACTTAAAATAAAATACATAACTTATTTTGATGTATTGTACTGTAAATTGTCTTATTGAACTATAACAGTTTGCAGTACAAAATCAAATTTGCTTATAAGCCCTGTTATGACATGTGATTTATGATATATAACTAACAATATTAACATTTCAAAATAGTCACATTTACTTCAATTTGTATATTATTTATTTTCAAGATGTATGAATATTGACTATTATAATTGGTAAATAACAATACCATTGTATTAATTTTTTTTTTTTTTTTATAATTTCAGTGTCTTATTCAAGAAAGTGTGCAGAGTAAATGAACACGTTATATCATTTTTATTCAAGATGTAGCAACAATTTTTTGTAACTACATTATATTTTAACTTTGGAGATTTTAAATACAACCTGTGCTCAATATCATAATTTGTTTTAATGTTTTATGTAACAATTAAAATACCTATTAATTTATTATACTATAAATCATACTCACAAAATAACCCAGAGATTAAATTTGATTAAATTTTTGTAAGCAATTTTTTTTTTTTTATTATACACAATTCAACAAAAATCATGATATTTTACACAATGTTATTACTAGGTTAATTAGTTCTAATAATTCTACTAATAATATGCAACTCGTAGGAATGCTTTTTTAATGTGTCACTATAATTTAATGAACCCAAATTAAATGATAAAAACAATCACTTATGATCAATAATAGCATTAGAGGGATTCAGAAGCAATATTTTTTTTTCTTCAATAATTAGAATTTAAACTAAAAATAATCATTTATGCCAATTTTAAAAAACATTTATTCATTTTTTCATATATAACTATTATTTCTCTAATATATATATATAAAATATAAATAAATATTTTATTTTACAAATTAAGGCAAATAAAAATTGTACACTGTACTTATTACTATAAGTAAATACTACGTTATTATTATAGATAATATAATGCAAGTGCGGTTTAATTTTTCAAAATGGGAAATTTAAGTATTTATAAAATAGTAAATGAAACATTACTAACTACTATTAAGTATACTTGAAAAATCAAATTAATTTTATTATTTAGAAGTGTGTGAGAATTAAAAGCAACCAATCTTCTTATATGAACTCAATTGAATTGACACTTGGTCAATATTTAAAATAACATTGTGTAATTGAACAAATTAAACCCTTACAAACAAGTTTTAATAATGTGTACATAAAACATACACTTGATCTTTTTATTCTAATAAATTTATTTCAATAATTAATACAAATAATTTGAATGACCATGTTTTTAGCATTAGGTCTAAACAAATATATATAAATAACTCAAATGGTCAACTATGCCTCTGAAGCCCTCATAACTTATTCTAAATATAATTTTAAGTTGCATAGAGTGTAGTCTCCAGATAAATTCAGAGCAACATCTATAATGTCAATACTACTAAAGGATAATAAATGGGATATTTACAATACAATTCCAAATTAAAATAATTTTTATGGTATAATAATTAAAATATTTAAGTTCTACCAACCTATTTACTTATTAAAATAAATAATATTTTTATACTTTTTTAATTCAATAAAATAAAATATTATTTTCCAACAACTCAAAAACAACAAATAACATAACGGTATTAAAACATGTTAAGAAAATATTGCTTTCAAAAATAATAATTAAAAAGATTAATAGCATGGTAAAGGAATGTATAGATAGACTAAATATATATAATGAAATCGAATGGATGGAAAATGTTGTAACATGATTACAAGTCTTCCGACAGCAAAATGATTCAATTATGGGTATTACAATTTTGTGCAAATTAAAAATATATATATATAATTATATTTATATATATATTTTGAAACATTAAACGATGGGGTGATTTTGATTCAACACTAAATCTTACGCTTTGGTATCAACCATATCAATATTTATTTTGTAATAAACATATGGAAAGTACTCAGCTTGACCAAAACCAAGTCCAGGTATATCAACACTCTAAAAGAGATAAAATAGTATTAGTAGAGTGTAACATTATGCCAACAATTATTTTATGTACATACATCATGTGCACCGGATGCGCCGCCTTGTTGAGCACTACTGTCCAAATGTCCGTATAACTGATGCAAAACATCTCTAAGCCGTTTAGTATTTTTTTTATTGGGATGCAACAACATAGCTTGAAAATTAACAGGAAGGCCATATCTAGCAGTAGAAAAATGATATATGATTATCTAGTTATGATAATATTTAATTAAATATTACCTTAATACAGATTCAACAAACACGCGAAGAGCTTTCACATGTATCCAAGCGCAGAAACATTCGCTGAAATTGACTTTTAACCATCGTACCAATGGACCCTTTGCAAAAAAAAAAAAAATTCAATGAATATTCAAAAATGTATTTAATTACTTACAAATTGTTTCTTCTTGTCCGTTAATAGTTTAGAAATTTCGTTTTTACCAGCAGCAAGTTCAACCTCATTATAAGTAAACTCACGCACGATAAACCTAAATGTTGAAAAAAACTATTATATTATATTTCAAAATATAGTCAATCATCAATTTCTGCCATAAACTAGTATTTCAATTATTAATTATATAAATTTAAATTATGACAATATATCACAGAAATAATCAGTAATTAATTAACTGTAATTAGAATTCAAAATTGTAAACGAAAAATACAATTATATTTCATTTTTTTTTTATCAAGATCCTTCCTAAAAAGTATTATTAGTCAACCTGTGTTGATATATTAATTTGAATCACAGTGAATTCTGTCTTTATTATTAAAAATTACTTATTAAAATACAAATTGTCATCTTATGATTTTACAAACTGTATTATTTTTTAAATAGTGCTTAAATAGCTTGACAAATTCAGATTTTATTAATTTTTTATTTAGTTTACACATTTTTGTTTAAGTTGTGTTTACAACTTTTTTCCATTACATTAGACAATACATTTTAAACTACAATTTGCATTAAATTAGTATACTCTAATGCCGGGTTACATAAAAAACCGTTCTGTAAACTGTTGGTAATTGGTTCTATAATCTATCCATACAAGCAATTGTTTGTCGATTATGCATAGTACTTATTATGTATAGTAACATACAATCTTCAAATCATTATAACTTCTAAAATAATATTTTTTGGACAATTCTGATTGTACCACAATCTTTAACATTGAGAATAGTTTTATGCAACCCTGCCAAGACTATAAAAGTACAAAGTAATTGTAAAATAATAATTAATGAATGTCATACTTTTTCTCCCTAGCATGATGTTTAAATTCGTCAGCCACTTTCTTGAACAATGTAACAGTAAACAATCCGTAATCATTATCTTGGCTAACCATTTGGCTAGAACGAGGCACGATCATATCGGTCAATTTCTCATAATTTGTATTCCAATCAGAAAACCCTGATCTAGTAAAATAAAAACATGTTTAAATTAACATTTGATTTGAATTAAATGACTTTTTATTTTATTTACTTGGGCACTACAACAAGCAATGTAGTAAGGTAATCAGAATCCTGAATAAAATGTTCCTTGCGTACAAGATCAGCCAAATTTCTTGTTAATAAACTACCAGTTTGTTTTTTTTCCATGTTTTGTAAGCTGCTCTTAAGATTATTGTATACCGACGATTTCGTTTTAAGATCTGCATCGATTTGGCCTACCTGTTTACTGATTATATCAGCTATATTACGCAGCGACTGTTTAATTGGATATTTAGCCATGTCCCATTGGAAATGAGTTAAGTAGACGGCGAGGTCTCCTAAAACAATGATAATTTGTACTCATCTGTAAGTGATATTCACTACATGTTATTTTTTCAACATAATCAACTGATGCAGAGCATGAAACAGACACAAATCGTAACAATGAAGAAAAAAAATTAAAATAATGTAGCGTATTTAAAAATTTCTTAATTTTGTTGTTTAATAATGCCAATGCCAAATCAATCAATTTGACAATACCTTTATTAACAATTAAACATATTATTTTATTTTATGTATATACATATTGAATACTAAACATTGGTTTTCATTTTACATCAGAAATTAATAAATTAATTATTTAACACATGGTGATCAATCATCATTGTTTATATTAAAAAAAAAAAAAATATCATACTTAATGACCAACAAAAAAATTAATATAACATTTACTGTCCCATTGTAATAAATAAGAGAAAATGTTCAGTAAATTGGATGGTACAATATATTAGTTTTTTATTTTATCATTTTTTTTTTTAATAAAAAAAGAGATCCAAATAATAATATACTGAACAATAAATAAACAAAAAGTAAAAAAAAAAACTGTTCCATGCCCTGATTCAGATACACCAAAGTGTTACAATTTTTTATTTTTATTTTTTATATTATACAGTATTTATTTTTAAATTTAAAATTTAATTTTAGAAGAAAAGTTTATCACATTTATTTGTAAAACATTACTACAACTCTCAAAGAACTGGCATAATATTTCCAATCAATAAAATAAAATATAATAATACAAATTTTGTGAATGCTAGCAATAAATATTAACCATTATATTATATAGGAATTCCAATAATATTTGTACTCATAAAATACATTTTGTTCAATATAACCATTAAAAATAAAATTAAACAACTATTTTTACTTAAAATAAAATCAAGGCAAAAAAAAATCATGTGTCAAAATGTATATCAAAAAACAAACCTTTGTGAAATACAAATGATTATGTGCAAAAGCCTATTGTGCATTTTAAAATATGATGTAGGTACCTACTAAGAAATTGTAGCAATAAAGCTGCTTTATTTAAAAAATATATAATATTGAACATTTTTTTTTAATTTAAAAATAAATTATAAATTAATTCAATAACACGTTATTACATTTTATTTGTAGAAGTGAAAAAAATGTATTATAAATACCAATTTACACTGAAGTGTGTTATCATAATTTGGTGGTGTAAATTTTTAAGATATAAAAATATAGATATGTAGTTTTAAAAAATATTAATCTATTCTACAATTTTAGTTAACATTATCTGTAATACTTGAAGTTAATTGCGTCCTAATATATGGGTTATTTAAATAATTAAAACATTTATTATTAAAAAATAAAATAAAATGATTTAGTAAAATTATGAAATTACAGACAATGTTTTCTATAAATTATATAATAGATTAACACTTAGCCACTAAACAATTTAAGCATTATTATTTAAAGACTACTAAAATTAATTTAATTTAATCTTATTAAAAATAAAACAAACAATTAGAATTAGCATTTATTAATTCAAACAATTAAAACTAATGTTTAAATGGGAATAAAATTTAAATAACTTTAGGATGTAAAATATATTTTAATTCCATTAAAAAATGTTGCAGTATTTATAAAATAAAATGTACTTATTTTTTATACTTATTAACTAATTTTTTTTTTTTTTTGGATAAAAAAAAATAGAAATTCAAATATATGCACAACTATATCAGAAGGATAATAACTGATTAAATGTCATAAATATTTTGTATGAATTCATATGGAAATTAAAATAGGTGGGTAATAGAATGGTTATTTAAAAATTAAAAATGTTATATTTTTTATTATAAGAGTATATATGCTTTTTTGTAGGAAATATGATAATGATATTTAACCATCTTAATATGAAACAAATTTTTACAAAAACTGCAACATATATAACAAATATTTAACTAAGTATAGTGTATGTAATTTAAAATATTAATAAGTTATTTTGTATACAGAATTATATAAGAAATATTAGTAATAAGTAGAAATAAAATATGTATTATTTTGGTTTATTCATTTTTTATAAATACTATATAAATAAGTTTAGCATTTTGAATAAAAAAATTAAATACGGCTTAATATGAAGAAAAGATCTATTTGTTTATAAAGTTAAGCTACATAATAAACGTAGATTATACACTACAATAATAATACTAACAGTTAGCACTAATATTTAAACCTTATGAGATTAAAATAAAATTTGTAATTTCATGATTAATTTATTCTGTAATATAGTGTACAATCTTAAAGTATTATATTATTAATATGGTTATTTCAGTTATCTGTTATGAATATAACATTACATATCTATAATGTATTATATTCTATACTATTCATTAAATAAAAATATCCAATTATAATAAGTTATAATTAATACAAAAAATAATCTATATATTAATTTTGTTTTAAACATATTATTTTAAGAAATGTATTGTTTAGTTTTAATTTTTAACCATAAAAAAAATGTATAAATTTTTAAATACCTAACTAATATTATGTTTTCTTATTAAGTTTATTTAAATTAATTTATATTGTTATAACAGTTAATAATAATTGTGTCTGAAGTGTTTATGTTTTATTAATTATGTACCATTACCAAACAAGATCAATTGAATTGAGCTTTTCAATTAAGTTAATGTAAAAGTGTATTTTTATTGAACTCAAATATCAAATATATAAAATGTAACAATGCTAACTTCAGTAGAAAACATTCAAAAACAATAAGGAAACTACAATTTGAAAAATGAAACCACAAGCCAACACTGCATGAAGCATCCTACTAAAAGCAGCCGCTTACCTTGGGACGTTAGACACACGCCTGTCGGCCATCTGGACTTTGAATAGCTCAAGGCGGGCTCTTCCCAGCACACGGCCCACGACTCTCAAGACAATGCTGTGTCCAACGCCACACACAACAAACCCATAACAAAGCTTTTACTTTTTGCAATCGCCAACAGAAAAAAAGTCATAGGCCTATCTCACTAACTTAGTATGGCTACATGGCACTATGTGTAGACCAATCATAATATTAATGGGCCTTTCTCTAAATGTCTATCTAGATTTACTCACTAGAGTTTATGAAATACATGACATATATTTTGAAGTAGAAAATTAAGAAGTTATTGTTTAGGTTTCTAAACTAAGCAACATTTCTATCCAAAATTTTAGATAGGTAAAATAACTAGTGTATTTAAATTGAAAATTTGAATTTAAAATATTTATTAAAAATAATTACGATTTAATTTAATTAAGTAATCTAAATTTTTAAATAGCCGTGCTCAATGATATCAACGAATATTGTTTATAAAAAGTACTTCCTTCCTTATTTTTCATGTCAAATTTAATATGGCTAGATGCTATATCATTAATTTTGTTCATCTTAAAATATATTAAATAAAAAAAAACATATTAGAAATTAATATCAAAAGGTCGCTTGAAAAATGAATGTATAATAAATCATTAGTATAAATAAATTTCCATTTCTTAATAGAATATTATAATTTAAAATCCAAATATACCTAATTATCAATTTAAAATATAATTATAAGTTTGTATCTTGGTCCACCAAAAGAAGAACTACCAATTACATACACTGCATGACAGAAGAATAAAAATAATGATTTTTGGAACCAAATACATTTTCCAATGTGAATATATTAAGAAAAAAAAATATATGATATAATATCATCATTGAAAGTATAGAAACTATGTAGTAACTGATAGAAATAAGAGGTACAAACTAAACATATTATAATAAATGAAAATATTAGTATTGAGGTTCCAAAAAATTGATATTAATAAAATACTATAGAAAACAAATTGATAGAATATTGAGTTTTATATTTTAGAATTTGTGCTTTAAAAATTAACATCTATATAGATTGATCACAATATAGGAAAAATAAACTGTGAACACGCACACACACAGACGCAACCATCTATAGGATGCATTACTTAGTTCTTCATTTTGGCTTGCCGTAAATATAGTGGATAAACTTAAGTCACATTGTCAATACATATGACTTAAAGTAAGATAACCAAAAATAATTTGTCTAATAAAATAAAATATAGATAGTGCATTTTTTTTTTTTTTTTTTTTTGGCCTTTTTAGATTTTAATGTTTTTTCATTGTGAATGACAGATAAATTAGAATACAAATTATATATATATTTATATTGACACATGGATGCAAGGGTAAAGGAAAAACTTAACTTATATGACCAAATAAAAATCCAGGATTTAAATAATAATGTTTCAAAAAAGTAAGTAGGACAGGTAGGTACACTACAGAGACAAGTCACTTGAGCTACATTGGGTTTTTATCATTGTTATTCAATGGGTTAAAAAAAACCATTCTAGATAATACATACCATTATTAGCCATCAAGTTCTCCTGCAACTTGTCTCGCTGGTCGTCCAGTACCTCACCCAAATACGATGCCACCTTATGGGTCACCTGATCAACAAAGCTGTCCAACTTTCCCAAATCGTCAGATAAGCCAACTAGCTGATCCAATGTACCCACCTTCAAGTCGGGTATGTGAAATTTGTAATTGATGGACAGGCTATTTTGCTTGCTAGTTACATTGTTGAGGGTTTCCCAAGTCTGTTGGCAAGTCTTGTCTCCAGGAGCTGATATCAGCCAGTATTCCGACATATTTCTGAGTTATATGAAAATTAAGAACGCAGACGCTAAAAATCAATTACATGTAGACGTACAGTTAATGAAATTGAATAAAAAAAAAAAAAAAAAAAAAAGGGCAGGGTCAGTATTGAAAACTATCATATAGAATAAACCACAATTTGTGTAAAATGATTGTATAACGTATCAGGTAAAGGAAAATAAAATAGTCGATTAATACTTACTTTTAAGTGGAAAAGATAACTTTAAAGTTCTAAATTCTATTAATTGAAATAGATATTTTCTGGACTGGAACACGCCTTAACCGAAAGAGACCTTGTTACTTATATTTTGTTAACAGTATGATCATTAGTTCTCGATAACATCTGAACTGATATGAGACGGACACACCCAAAAGTTAATATTTTGAAAGTTGTATGGTTTGCTTGTCGGTAAATAATTTACACCAAAATTAAAAAATAATATATTCAAATATTAATCGGTCTTCCTAACTTATTTAGTTCGAATACTATTCGGATCAATAATGTTTGTATATATATTTATATATATATATATATATATTTTACGTCCATAAATATAATATACCTATATAAATGAGAATATAAAAAACGAAATCAATATACAAATATTACCAACATGGCGATAGAGTTTAATTTTCGAGAAAGGGAAATTCCATTCTGTTAACAACACGTCAACGTAGTTGATAACACTAATGGTTACCGGACTATCGGTAACTTACAAGGGCCAGCCCACAACATATATCCTATAGAGACCATACATTTATACCAGATATACCTCGTGATTTAATTGAATTCCGTTTATGCCCGACGCGCGTTTTGAATGTTTTGATTTGCTGAAGAATAGACCAAGTTCGATATAGAATTTTTTTTTTTTTTTCGTAATCAATTTAAATTATATAATAATTTCGTTCGTAATGGCCGACAATACTTCTGAAACGTCCATAGATCGCGTAGGTAACGTGTTGGCCAACACAAAATTGCCCATGAAAGAACGTTTCCGAGCGTTGTTTACGTTAAAACATGTAGGTGGCGATTTGGCCATTCAGAAAATTGCCAAATGTTTCACAGATGATTCGTGTTTGCTAAAACATGAATTGGCTTACTGTCTTGGACAAATGCGAGACGATTCTGCCATTCCGTATTTGATTGATGTACTTAAGGATCAAAACCAGGAGCCTATGGTTCGACACGAAGCGGGTATGGTTTATATTTCATACACAATCAATTCTCAATTATAAATAAATCAACTCATCTAATTATTTTGTTTTATTTTAAGTTGAATATTTGTTTAAACATTTAATTAAAACATCCCATTTGGTATTCAATTTTAAATCTATATTTACAGACATTACATATTACGTGCATCCATATAGAGTAAATAGATTGTTGTATACTCTACTATGTGGGTTACATTATTATGTTACTTTGTATTTTTTACTACACAATCTGTTACAACCTAGCAAAAAGTGCTAGAATTTCTAATCAGAAATGATGGATGGCGTGAAAGACCGATTAAATAAGCCTTACATTGAAGGCACTTTGACAGATTTTAAGTTATTGTGTGGTTATTTGTTTAGTTGTACAATTAAAAAAAAAAGAAAAAAGAAAGTAAATTATTTGACAGAAGTTAGGTTAGAAGGTCCCGACACCATTGCCTTTTCAGTCTTTTAGGTATTTCCAGGTATACAATCAGATGCAAGTCCTTTGATTAAAGGATTTGTATGATTTTGCAGATTTAGGTTAGGTTAGACTGTAACTTAACTGCCATTTTTAATTATCTAATCAAATTTTAAAAATGTAATTTATATTACATGGTATTAATCATTTGGGTGATTTTTGTTTTTTTTTTTTTAAGTTTGACATTCAAAAGATTACAAATTCATATTTCAAATATAATTTTATTGTGTTAAGTTAGTCTGTCATCTTATATGCATATTGTGCATTAATTTGTATAGATTGTGTATGTAAATTGTGAAATTAAAAAAAAAAAAAAAGTTTGAATAAAAATGAAACATTCACATTTTAACAAATGATTAATTGACTAAATATAAGTAGATATTTTATAGGCAATTTAATAATAAATAATTATAATAGTTAAAGATAATTATTTGAACATATATAAACAATTTTTCACATTAATTTATACAATGTATGAATAGAAAATGGGTAACAATATCAGAAATAATATGTAATCAGTATTTATGCATAGTACATTAATTTATATTGTTTAAATGTCAGAGAATTTTAAAAATTCAAACTTATAGCAATCCTGTATTAAAACATTCATCTATACATATGTACTTATTTTTTATTTATATTTTTAGCTGAGGCACTTGGAGCAATTGATAACCAAGATGCAATACCGATTTTAGAAGAATATATAAATGACCCTGTTGTTGAGGTGGCTGAGACTTGTCAGTTGGCCTTAGAAAGACTTCTGTTACCCAGAAGACGGGATCATATTGAAAATATATATCGATCTATCGATCCAGCTCCTCCTTCAAGAATCAAAAATTTACATGAACTTGAAAAAATTCTTAATGATGAAAACGAAAGACTATTTAATAGATATAGAGCAATGTTTTCACTACGGAATATTGGATCACCTCAAAGTGTTATTATACTTTGTAAAGGTAACTAGTATACTATATATTATTATAAAAAATTAATAATAATTACTAAAAATTGTTTATAGCGCTGTCGTGTGGAAGTGCTTTGTTTAAACATGAAATAGCATTTGTTTTGGGACAATTACAATCACCACTTAGTATAGAATATTTAAAAAAATCATTGATAGATGATACACAAAATGATATGGTCAGACATGAATGTGCTGAAGCATTAGGAGCAATTGCCACAGACGAATGTTATGATATATTGAAACAATTTTCAAATGACCAGAAAGTAGTAGTTAAAGAAAGTTGTGAAGTAGCATTAGACATGTGTGAATATGCAAACTGTCCAGATTTCCAATATGCAGATACACTAGAAAACACTACTTCATAAGTTAATAATTTATACTTCCTCTATAGAGTTCTAAAATTTAATATTATTAATTTAAATATACATCTTTTTTCAACAATTATAAAATAACTCTATTTATTTTTGTAGTTGTTCTATTATGAAAACCTTGATGACTAAATGAAGTATTTAAAATGTAGTCAGTTGCGTTATCAACATATTTCAAACTCATTTCTGCTCTCACAAATTTGATAGATAAGCAATTGCATTAGGGTAACATTACCATGCCACTGAATGTTACCTAATTCCACTGGTTAATTAATAACTAAATAAGTTTAAAAATCACAGTATATTTGTGTGATATATTAGTACGGTATGATAAAAGTGTCTTACAAATTTGTTAAATAGAATCAAAATAAAATATAAGGTATGTTATTTGGCTAAGATGCCACTAAATTTAGTATATTACAAATTCAAAAAACATTTTAAAATAAAAAAATCAACAGAAAATTACTAATGTATAATTAAAATCATCTTCAATGTATATTGTATTTAGTTTTAGAATAAGTTAAATTAGAAAACTCTTAAGAACCTAGTTTGGTAATATTTTTATTTTATTTTTGTAATACTTTTTTTACTGAGCATTCCATGTTAATAATTATTGTAATATTAAAAAAAATCAGTTAACTGTTACAATAAAATACATAGGGAATGTAGTTTAAATTTAAAAAACAGCCAATAAAATTTAATGAATCACTTGGTCAGTTGTGTAAACTTAGAATATCACTATAACTATTGGTTATAAATATTAAAATACCCATTTTACAAAACATTGTAAAAATTACTGTTGACCCAGGAACACGCGTCATTAGAAAAAATTTAACTTTTAACTTGTTTTTAGAATAACTATTGTCCATTAAATTATAAATAATCACCCTTCTGTTAATGCTTTGTTTATCTATGAAATATCTATGAAACTGATCCCACCGTAATTTTCGATAAGATTTAATTGTATGACAATTATTTTTAGTCATCTTATAGACAGTACATGAATTTTAGTAATAATCTAACAGGTCTAATCTACAATTTAACAGGTTTGAAGTAATCAAAGTTTTTATTTTATAACCCTACTGAATCTATTATAATATTATACATACATTTTTATTATTTTAGAATGGTAAATGTACAGCCTTAAAATAAAATAATCAATAAATTTGTAAAAATTGCATACAAAGTACATTATTTTGTGGCGGGAGGGAGGGAACTAGACAGCAAGACTATTTTACACACAGGCTAGTTTATAATTCAATACATATAAATTACATACAAATGGAATTCATATTTCAATTAAATTAAGTAAATGAATAATATGTTAAATAAAATCTAACACGTGAGCAATCATGTAAATAAAACGTAGAGTGTTCCCGGGTTAAAAAACCCGGATATAGGGAGTATGAGATATTACAATTGAATCTCCATCGTATATCTTAATAAAAAAAAAATGAAAGGTATTTAATTTAATTTAAATTTGAATTTACTTACTCAATATTGCATCCTATCACACAATTTTAGATTTATACTTTTGGTACATTAATGTTTACCTTAAACTACTGTTTTAATTTTAATAAGTAATCAAATATACCACATACATTTTTTGTTAATATAAATAATAAACACCAATTGAGAATAATAAAGAATAGTTTTATTAAAAATGAAATATGTTATATAAAAGGTGATTTGTAATCATTTTCAATGGTTTTATGGAAATTAATATGGAATTATTGGGAGATCTTATATACAACTAATAAAAATCAAATTAACCTAAACTTTTTTTTTATATAATTGTTGATTCATAACAATAAAATCACCCTGAGATTGTAAATTCTTATAGCATACTCTACATTGTAATTGTAGGCTATTAAAAATATACTTATATTAAAATAGACGGTAATTTTTTGGATAATGTACAATAAGTGCATTTGAAATGGAGTTTTGCAAGTGTTTGGATTTATCAGGACCAAATTTAGCTACCACTGTCCAAAGCAAACAGTTTTCAACGTCTTTAATGTTTTTATCATCTAACAATTTTAAAAGAATTTTCATCATGCGGCCATAATAGTGATGCACAGCTCCATGCCAAATATTGAAATAATTGAAGTTCTGATAAAAAACAATAAAATTAGAACAAAATTAAAAATTCAATACTAATATATAATAATTCAACAAACCTTTGAATCAGGCGAATCTGGAGAAACAAAACAAGTAATTTCTACCCAAATGTCATCAATAGCTTGAAGGGCTTTACCATCTTTATCTTCTTCTTTGTTTAATATATGGTTAAAGTAGTATAATTGACACAACGCTGCACCTTTGCGATTAAGTGCTTCAACCAGATTATTCTTTATTCGATCATTAGCCCTGAAATATTCAAATAAATACATATAATTTTATATTACTACAAAATATATTTATTAGTTATTACATCTTTAATTTAATAGCTTCAGGTCTTAGATCGCACTTAATTCCATTAAACATAAGGAGATCGTTTTGATTAATAATGGATAAAGCGCAATCAGCAGCAGCAACAATAAGCTTTAATTTTCCTACATCTAAGTCTTGAATAACTGAAGAATTTGGGAATTTCTTTTTATCATCAGGTTCAATGCACTGTATCCATGATGTATGAATAAAAGAATTTTTTCCCCCAGTTTCTTCACATAATTCATCATACAATTTCTTAGAATCAGCACCATACTCTAAACAATTTTTGGATGATTTATTTTAATCAAAACTATTTGTTGTAATATATATATAATGTACATATAAAATATTACAATCAAAAATGAGTATACCTAATTTTGTTAACCAATTTGTTTTGGCCTCACATATCGCTTCATTGAAATCATCAATTTTTGTCTTATTTTCATCCATTAATAATTTTAATCCATTTTTTGATTGAATCTTTGATGCGTCTGTTATAAAATACTTGAAATCATAGGTATCCTAAAAATACAATAAATATTAATTTATAATAATATTTACTACAGAAATATAATAATAAATAATTATAACATTATAACATAATACTTACAACTTTCTTTCCATTTTCATCTTTGGCATAAGTTATAGTACCTGACAAACATTGCCCAGCTGTTAATTTCAATGAAGTAATTCTAAGAAAAAAAAAAATGAGTTTATTAGAAAATATGTATTAAATTATATAATATTAAGTTGCACTCATACTTATCATTACTAAGTGATCCAATGGACAAGTGAGTCAAACCATTATCAGGAATTAAAAGAAAATTTGGACATTTTTTTCCAAAAATCGTAGCTTGATAATGACTATTGTATACATCCAAATTTAAATGGTTTTGTAATTTTTGTACCAATTTTATTGGTTTATCAATAATTTTGTCTAATAATTCACGTCGATCGTGCCGTATGTTCATTTTAATAGTATACTCTCCTTTCTCTAGTTTAAGTGCATGCTGAAAGATAAGTAGTAATAATTTTAAAATAATAATTCTTATGAATTCTTATTTTTTTTTTTTTGTAATTTATAGTAATAAAATTAAAATATATACTCTGTTTGAATATGCATCGCCAGATGAAATGTACTGTTTGTTGGAATCAAATAACATCCATAATTGAGATTCATATTCACATTCGTATAAAAGTTCACCAAATAATCCACAAGTTGCATATGCTTCGGTTGATTTTGATAAGGAGAACGAATAAGTTAATGTGAGTGAATAAATTGGTATTTGAGATGGAAGAGTTTCCGTCACAACAACAATTTTTCCGTCAATTGGTCTAAAAAGTACATTAACATGTTATAAATATAATAAATAGATACCGATTATAATTATTTTAAATTCTGAGCAAAACATGAAGGTTTTAGTAATGATGTGTATTTTTTTTTAGCTAACATACTTAAGAACAGTTATAAGATGTTTTAAGGAAACAGACGGTGAAATTTCTTCATTCTTTATGCCGGGCTTCAAGATCACTGACTGTAATCCCATTCCGTGATACATTGCTAAACTTTTAGACGAAGGCACGTTGCCATGAAATAGTAGCTTGTATGACAGTTTTGAATTTGCAGTAGTAGACCAATACTTTGCCAATGCACACTCCAATACCACATTTTCCTGTCAAAATAAATAACATGTATAGAGACTTTTACATGAGTAACAAAGGAGGCTAACGGATTTTATTTAACTCAATATGTTTGATCGCCTAATATTTTTGGAATTTTATTAGGTACCAAATTCAAATTTTCATAATGAAAAAAAAAATTATCAACTATCAAAACTTAAGCATATTAAATTAAATAAAATAATTAAATATTAAAATATAATATATATATATTTATATTAGCCATACTGGGTGATTACCGGTAAATTACTAATAATTTATAGCTTTATCGTGACTAGATAAAAACCCAAAGTGAAAAAATTAATATAAAAATAAATTTAAGTTATTATATTAATTTCATTGTCAAAACATTTTTTTTCTCTTTATACTACATTATTTATTTAGTTTATTTCATAAACAAGTCAGTGAAAGCTCGTGCACAAGTGAGCTTTTAGGTTTCTATACATATTTAAAAATAATTATGTGCTGTTACTATTTATAAATAATTTTATTTAGTTCACACCCCCAAAAATTGTTTTAAAAAAACCTTGGTGTGCCCTTTATGAGTAAGGAGTATAAATTTAATGTAATACAGTAATATTACCTATCATATTATACTTAATGTTCTATAAAATGTTATTTTTTTTCAAAATATAAATGAACGGTTTCAAATGTGTACATGTAGGTAGGTAATTAATAATTTATGTTCAAATTTTCGATTATCTCGTTTTCAACCAATTAGATAGTTCACGTGGGAATTGGTCGTGAATTCATTTTCTAGCTAGGTACACGAAAGTTGAGTGTATAATTTGTCAATATTTAAACATTTTCTTCCCCCAGATAAAATCCAAAACCCATACTCTAAATCAATAATAACAATAATTTGATTTATTCCGACAATTTTTATCTAATTATCAATAATTACGAAATTACTATACTACATCAATCATTATTGTTTTAGACAAATTAAATTTGTTAAAAATTTCAAAGACCTCAGGAATTATTTTTTTCTATATTATACTTGCACATATTATTATTATTCAATATTAAAACATTATATTAATATTGAATTTAAAATTATATAACTTTAATACGTTTTTCATTAGTGTGTTTCGTTCTGATAAACTGCTGGTCTTTTTCAGATTATCAGAAAGTTGAGTCCCTACTATACAGCTTATATAAGCCTACATATTATAGTATGGTATGTTCATATTTTCCTTTTAAATTTTAATTTAAGTGGATATCAAATTATTCGAATTATGCACCCTGATAGTCTGATGATAGTCAGTACTGGGTAGTTATTACATACGTAAATTTCAAATAATTTTCATTACAAATTCAATATTTCCGGTGAATATACCCGAGATGTGCCTATATAGTCGAACGTTTATCGGTTATCAGCTGTTCTTCGAATACTTTCAAAAATCTATGGAGTATGGAACAACAAAAAGTTCGGAGAAACGTGCACAATACTATTATGAATCCTTATTACCTATCAAACGGAATTTTCATCTTACCGAAAAGTCGTTTCGTTAGTCCATACACATTTCGCAATAACTGCATTATTATGAAATCGCATTATCTACCAAAACAATATTGATACAAATTTCTTTGAAAAGTTTACATATTATGAAGCCGAATACATTTTAAACGGGATATCGCAAAAATATGTATTCAACTCAAACACGTTAATAAATTGTTAAATTATAAACAATTCAAAATGATCTTCCTAGTGGAGATTCAAAATTAATCCAGATAAATCCTTTCACTCTAATAAAAGGCGTCCCACTTGCAATCTACTTTCAAAACAACCAAACCCCAACTACAACTCAAACCAAATATTTAGGTCTAATTTTAGACAAGCGTCCAACTAGGGGTCCACATCTAAAAACTAAAAGAAAAGTTTTTAATAGTAGACTTAATTTATTACGCTCTATTCTCAAGTCCAAGCTTCCAATCAACCACAAACTAGTAATATACAAATCAATGCTAAAACCCATCTGGGTTCAATGCCCACGGCATGCAAATATGGAGGGGATGTGCTAAGCCTTCCCAATTACGTACCATCCAGGCTTTCCAGTAAATCTCTCTTCGCCAAATAACATCTGCGCTATAGTATATCTCTAATGACATTACACATGGACTTAAAAATTGAAAGAGTTTCTAATACAGCTAATAATTACTACACCAAATCAATCAACTACATAAATCCACTAGTATCTAACTTGGCTAGTAAATTCATACCAGATAACTCCCCCCCACGTCAACTAAAAAAAACACTGGTGCGGAGATCTCCTTAATCCCGGCCTGTATTAGTTAACTAGACAAACTTCCTCCTCCCACCCAAGTCAGAGGGTGTCCACACTGGTGAACCTCCCTCCTCACGTTATTTCATGTTCTATCTTACTTAAGTTATCAAATTTATTTATTGTGTATTTTAATATTAGATTGTAAATATACTTTTGTTAAACAAATTATAAACAAGATACGAAATTTAAACGTACTTCGACAGCAAAATGCGCTTGAACTTCGTTGGCTTTCATGTTGAACATCTTAGAGTATTCCATGTGTTTACACGATTTCTGGGGCAACAGTTGAACGGTGTGTAAACAGAAAGTAGCACCCGAGTTGGTATCGAGATGTGTTATAATGAGAGCTGGAAATTAAAAATATATATATATTTAAACGATAGGTTTTGTACGTTTAGTCGGTGTCGTGATACTCACAAGCCCACGAGACATTGTTGGGCACTAACACAAAATGCCTTTTTATAAGATCAGTCGAGTTGAATTCGACATTCTCGAAAACCAACGAATCATTCGTCACCACTTGGGGCCGAACAACAGTGACTTCAAACGTGAACACGGGACCTTTATCGGTGTTTTTCGAGTCATAAGCTCTTACCCTGTATAAGTACAATTGTGTGTAGGTACGCATTCGTTGACAGACAATATAAAAACGAACAAAAAAAATACATACGTGGTGGTGTGTACACCGGTGTCTAATCCTCTGGGATCGACTTTTACGTTAAAATTACGCGCCATATACATCAATTCAAAATGATTGGGTACATGTACCCAAGATGCGTCACAGACCAAGCACAAGCTCAATTGAAAGTCGATTTTTTTCACTTTATCTGAAACAATAAAAATTTAATATAATTAACGTTGAAAGTTTGAAATTAAAAACTTTCCCCCGGAGCCACTGTATGTACAGATAAGTATAGATTAAAAACGCACTCACAGGGTTATTATTATGTTTTAATTATTACAATTAGGGTTGTGAATATGACATTTTCACGTTTGAAATACTTCAAAAGTGAAATTTCATACGGTTTGAAATATTGAAAAATAGATTTCTCTTCGAATATTTGTTTATTGGTTTTGTAACGTGTTTTATAGATTTCATATCATGCCAATAAACAGACATAACCTAATTATAAGAAAAAAAAATGCCTATGTAATTCTGTTTTAAATTTAAATTAACGCTAAACCGCTAAAAACCTTTTACTAAAAATAAAAGTTTCTTAAAAAATACTGAGTCCGCGTAAAATAACCGAAAAATATGTCGTCAGAACAGTACTTTTTTTACCTAAAAAAAAAACCTACAGCGGCGTTGGTTTAATTTTATTCTTACAATACATTTTTCTTGTATAAATACATACTAAATACGCACCAAAAATTTATATATTTGATAATATTTCGAGATAATTTGGTATTAGTCCATAAGAAAAAAAATACAATTCTGCATTAAGGTGGGTTATACATTATAATAATTGTTCACAAAAACAATGAAAAGAATATTATTGTTCAAGATAAGCGTTTCATACTTTAAATGTAGGTATAATATAATTTATAATTATTATTTGGCACAATATTGTTTATCCGGTTTTTCGACAATAATAAAATAACGATTTCATTATTAACCTACCCTAAGTATAATTTAGAATGAAGTATATGATTTCAATAGGTAAAATTAGAATCGATTAAAAAGCAAATGATAAATGTACGTGTTTATAAAAATAGCTACACTATAATATTCAATACAAATTTAAAAACACGACATTTTTCAATGTTTATCAAAGCATACAAGTTGTGACGAGTTAGACTAATAAAATCAATCGACCATACACAATAATTTTATATTAATGATTACGTTTAACTATAAAAACCTCTGATACCGTACGGTTGTTACAATCTTAAATAAAAATCGTTGACGTAAAAATGCGCCAATAATAAATATTTTAAATTATATAGTCATAAAAGCTATTATTATTGATTGTCCACTACCAGAAATGTATTAATATCGATACCTATTAATAATAATATTATTTTTATTTTATTATACGTTTACAAATAAGTAAATATTGTAAATGTACAATACAATCGTATTGTATTCGCATAAATATTAATCGCAATAACGTTACACGGTTTTAATGTTAATCAAAATATTATTTTACAAAAAAAATAACATTATATTATTGTAATACGGATTTTTTTAAATTACACTATTGACTGTGCCTTACTACGGATATATATATATGCCGACCAAAGGACAGACAATGTTTTTCAAATTGCATCACTAATCCATATTAAAAAAAAAAAAAAAAACCATTAACAAAATGGACACATTTCGCACCATGGTTGCCCTGTTTCGATGGAAAGGCGATTGATAATAATTATTATTAATATGTTACTGTAATAAATAACGATTCAGTGTACACATCAGTTATATGCGTTTAAAAAAAATTGCCTAATAACTCGTCCAACTCTTAAATCGAGTTAAGTACGTTCAATTAGGTTAAATCATCAAAGTTTTAAGTGTGAAGGGCAATGGGGTTTCAAATAAAGTAAACATTATTATCAACCGAAAAAGAGTTTTACGGAAGAAAAAAAAATATTATTTCTTTGGCAAAGATGAATAATAAAAAAATAAAAAACAATGTTCAACGCTCAGAATCTAAAATACTTATCAATATTATATAATATTTTCGAAAATAATTTCGTTGCCCTTTTTATAGATTATTATTAAACAACCACCGTGTTGCTAGCCAATCGTAATAAAAAAGAAACTAACATTATTCGTTTGGGATAATCGGTATTTCTAGGTTTATTAATGACGCGGTTTAATGAAAATAATAAAAATCCATAAGATTCGATTTTGAATTACCTCTCTTCTGGTAATTATTATTTTGTATAATATTTAGGATACACTAAAACTATCGTCAGGTTTACATTTGTCCGTCAGGTTGCCGGATATACGCGAGTTTATTTTTCAAACGCCCAACAACAATACCAATAATAAATAATAATTCTTTTTTTAGAATTATTTCTCGTTTTTTTCGGAGCGCGATTTTCCTTTGTCGCACCACCGTGCTCGCGCAATTTTGAAGAATCACACGTAATTAAAAATGTTGAAATTCACAATCGTCGCATAAACCAAATTATATATATAGACGCAATAGATTTATAAACGAGATTAATAATAACACAGTATACTATAAAAAAAGGGACAATATTAATTTCAAATAACAAAATACGGTATATCCCCAGTATGATTATTATTATATATCACGACTATACGCATAAAAAAAAATTATATATAAAAAGTGTAGATAAAAGAATATAAAATGCCAATAGAAAAAAAACCCAACAAATTTTACCGGACGAAAATAATAATATTATAATAGGCGTACGATAACGACGTATATTTTTTTTTCTATCTGTATTTAAACTCTGTTTTTAGCATGGCGTTCGTTTTAGGATGTGTTTTTTTTTTTTTTTTTCTGGTTTTCGATCAGAATAATTCGTCCAAACGTCAACATTTGGTATTGTTCCTGGTAAGCAAATGTTGTTATATACGTTAGTGGAATAGGGGAAAAAAATAACGCAATTACGGGGTTGGTTTCTCGGTTAGAATCCACCGTGTTCTTATTAATTTGTTTTGTTTTTCTCTAGGTAAGTCTGTAATTTAGTGAGAAAAACAATCACGGATAGAGACGTCGGGCATTTACGTTTTACCGCCGCTGGTAATGCTATCTAGGAAATTTCAAAGTTCCACTAAAACCGCGAAAACGGACAATATTTTCGTATTTTCCATTTCGTACGCACACACCGGACCCCGACCCGCCGACGAGGAGTAAAATGAATCGTTTCGGCATTTTCGTCGTCCTAATTCGCAGGAATACAATAACATTTCGTTTATCGCGAAATCGTCAAAGTCCTCGGGCGGCCGCGTTCTGGTGTCCAATAACCGGGGAGTTTTAGTGGGAAAACTCAAAAGCCGCCGGACTATTAATTATAGACGATTGCTGGAGGGAAATCGGAGAAAAACAATTATTAGGGAAATAATATCAAAATAAGAAAAACAATACAATTATTCCCGGAAACCGATACCGGGGCGCCGAGAACCGCCGAAACGCAATACCAAGGATCGCGGGCGGCGCGGAGCGGGGTTCCTTGTATCGCCCCGCTTATTTAAATAATATCGTCGCGGCCGGGCCGTCATTTGTCATTCCGCGCCCGCCGAGACTCTCAAGAGACTCCTCCACATCACCGGCAACCTTTGTCCCGTTTTGTCGGAAAATATTTTTTATTATTCACCAACGTGTTTTTCCTACGGCCGGACAGAGGTAAAAAAAAAAAATAAAAATATTGTATATTATATTTTTATTTTGTTGTATTATACGATCGTCCTCGACTCTACTATTATTATCTATCATAATAATACTTAAGGTAAGTTTTGTTTTTTTTTTTATTTATTTATTTTATTGTAAATATGTACTAATATATTATCCTCCCCCCCACGGGCTTCTCGTAGAATTTTTTTTCTTTTTCCGGAATTGGGTGTATAGTAAACTCGATAATAATAATAAAAAAAAAATATTTTTTTTATAAACGCCTTTGTGTTAAAAACTCTCGATTTATTTGCGCGCGTCAATATTGTTCCACGTGTGTTTGTTTTCAACCGATATTGCATTTTTTTTCCGAAATAATCATCGAACGACCACCTACTGGTAAAATAATTATTAAAAACCGCTTTCTGTTATTTGTGTTACTGTCGAGAATTTTAAGAATACGCACAAAGAAAACTAAACCACCGCGTACCCCCCTAGGTACACTGATAATTTTTTATATTCGAATAATTCGTACTAATATACGCGCTCGCTATTATAACCTTCCTCGATTTGATTTGTAAACTTGCAACACAAATTGTGTAATAACCTACATATATAGTAGAATCTTCACGTGTACACGATTTTTTTATTTTATTTGTATCTTATTAAAAAAAAACCGCGAGAAGTTATCATTCGATATACGATATGATCATATTAAATCCATGTCGCGCGAATGACGAAAACTCGGTATTTGTTGCGCTATAATAGGGAACCGGATGAGTAATAATAAGTTTTTATTATTTTTATTAATATCCGACGTAACGGAAAAGAAATTGATTTCTTATCGAAATAGTCGGTCTGCACGGAATCGTGGCGCCTACTACCGAAATAATAAATATATTATGTAAAAACGCCTGTATAGTTTGCTTTTATCGAATTTAAAACTCAAACTTAGCATAAGTCTTAGTAAGAAACATCAAATTCCATTTTCAACACAATATTCGGTTTGTTCTATAGAATATAATTGCGACGTGATCATTTTATTTTCTCTTTATTGTTAATATGAATTAACTATATTAATCTAATAATAGACTATAAATTAAGGAAACTTGTATCCTTATTTAAAATTAAAATAAATGCCGGTCCGGAAGAAAGTGAAATAGTGGTGGTGGTATGGTGCCTCCTCCTACCGTTTGTAAAATACGTGTATAATCCGGTCCGTTTACGTAAAATCGGAAATTATTATCTATTATTAGTATTATCATTAATAATAAATTGGGATCTACGAGTATTTAATAATAAATTATTGTATCAATGGCGTATAATATAATTCGTTTCACAGCTAAACAACTACTCTCCCTTCTTGAAAAGTGACTAACATAAAATTGATGTAACTCTGCAATGAGAAATAAAAATTTTAACATTTTACTTTGTTTCGACTAAAACTTTTAATGAAAAAATCTTTTAAGAAGTCGTGATTACAGTCTTATTCCAACAAATCTTCCTAGAACTTTTTTTTTTTTTTTTAAATATTGCCAAACAAAAAAAGTAAAGATAACATTGTGGTCCCCTCAAAAATATCCTAAACTCTACAATTTTAATTCCCAAGTTATGTTTCCTGTTAATGGGCAGAGACAGTATATCACGTCCTTAAAATCGATTTTACGCCCCATGATTTATAATAATTGTATACAAATGAAATTCAGATTTTCATGTTGCAGGTTAAATTTTGTTTTCTGGTAATTGTTCAGAAATTGTTTCAATTAAAATGTATTGTGCACTTACAAACAATGCATTATTTAATGACTACTACACTTACCCGGTTTGTATTTTTGTTAATCGAATGCTTATATCCCAAATTTATTAACATTTTAACACCATTTCTTTTCTCTGTAATTTACTATTGAACTAACATTATTTACTAACATTTAATATTTAGTATCTTATTATAATTAAAAATAATTTGTATTTATTTTCATTTAATGAGTACTGTTATTCTATATGATGATATAGATATCCATGTTAAAAGAACACTAATTTATATAAGGGTTCTTTTTTTCTACTATTATTCACCACTAACATTTAATACAAATTAATTTATAATATTTATTTCAGTCTCCACCCCATTATTATGCAACATCTCCATTTTCGCAATCATCGCACATGTCTAGTGCGTCAAATTACTCACAATCACATTTTTCGTCAATGTCATCGCCTTATACAACACCACCGTCATACATATCTAGTGCATCAAGTTACTCACAATCTTCTTTTTCACCAAAGTCATCGCCTTATACAACATCATCATCGCAAAGTTCGGAATGTTATGGAAATGATAACGTGTTTAAATTTCCAACAATAATGAAAGACCAACATACATACCTACCACCCTACATTGTAAGTATTACAAACTAACCTTTTTGTTGACTATAAATATATTTTATTTATCTGTTAAAAATATAGCATTCACGAAAATACTTGATAACTGCTGCTATTGTTAAAGCTAAAAACTTGACTGAAATGGAATCAATTGGCCAACGTTTAATTTCATATGATAAAAGACACGTTGTTCAAAATAATGGTCAAAAAACTTTATTGTCAACTACAAAAAAAGAACCAAAACGTGGCAGTGAACTATATGTAGCATTACCCAAAGATTGTTTAGAAGGATTTCTCTATGCTACTTTTTCCCAGGTGATACAATTTTTTTTTGAACATATTATTTAATTTAAATTTACCATCCACAATTTATTATAAAATTGTATATTTGTTTCAGTTTGGAACTGTTCACCAAATTCGATTAATGATGCATTTTTCTGGTTCAAATCGAGGATATGGTTATGTAATGATGAGTAATCCTATGGAAGCTGAGATGGCATTAGTCAAATTAAATAAGTTCATTATACCAGGACTCAAAGGTCATTTATCTGTGAACATGTCAACTGATAATAGGACACTGTTTGCTAGGAATATACCCGCAGATTTAACAGAAGAAGAGTTATTAATTGAATTTGACAAACGTGTAGAGGGAGTAAAAAAAGTTCGAGTTTTTAATAATCTAGAAGACCCGAGTAAAAACAGAGAATTTTGTTTTATAATATTTAAAGATCATAGAAATGCTGCATTAGCTCGCCGTTCAATGGCAGAAAGTCCATTTTTCATAAACGGAGTGCCTATACACATTCAATGGGCAGAATCAGAACCAGTATTTCGACATTCAGTTTTATTAAAAGTAAGTATAAAATCTCAGATTTATTTAAATTTCTTCTAGATAAATTTATTTGTATGTATTTTTAAGATACAACAATTACATATTAGAAATATGAATGCACAAACGTCAGAAGAAGATATATGGAATCTTGTATCCCAATATGTTGCACCCAATAAAATTGTTTTTATAAAGAAAAATAGTACATGTGTCAGAATCAAATTTGTCCATCATGAATATGCAGATATTGTACGAAAAAATCTCGATGGTGAGTAGTTAATCATTATTATGTGAACAAATCAAATATTTATTTAACAGAAGTTGAAACAGTGTAAAATAGTTTATTATAGCTAATTGATAAACAAACAAAATTAAAAATGATTTTATTCTTATAAATTAGAAATCCCAGCGAACGTAAAATTGAATAAAAGCAAATTACAACACCTATTTTCTTTTGTTAATTGGTATACAGTATTATTACAATATTGTCCTATAGGGCGATAACCAATATTATGTTTTCTACAGTTGTTACCAATGTCATATTATAGCTATTATTGATGATAAACCACCATGGTGTTTGACATATAACCAATTTTTTTTTTTTAGATATTAGTAGAATTAAAAATAGTAATTTTTCTGTGTAATATAGGTAAACAATTTCATGGAATAAATTGGATAGTCACTTGGGACAAAATTGAAGGAACAAAGTATGAAGGATATTGTAAGCAAAAATCTTAATATGTATGTATTGTCTTGTCTATTTATACTTTTATATATCTGTAAATCTATATGTATATATATACATATCATTCTTTGTAAATCCATTTTAAATTATTTAATTAATTCAAATTTAAATAATAAGG
This sequence comes from Tuberolachnus salignus, assembly GCA_956483605.1. Classification (NCBI taxonomy): domain Eukaryota; kingdom Metazoa; phylum Arthropoda; class Insecta; order Hemiptera; family Aphididae; genus Tuberolachnus; species Tuberolachnus salignus. Next base: position 17,327,060 of record OY101437.1, read on the forward strand.
GCAAAGGTTCTGCTTTTTTTAAATACTTATTAAATAGTAATTTTTTTTTATAACTAATAACAATAGCTTACCAATTGATTCAATGTCTAAAAAGACGGGTTCCACAGTTACAGAATACTCCAATGTCTTGTTTTGTAATGCGTTTCTAACATGGATTCCCTTTTTCTTGTTGCTACCACAAGATATAATAAATTTGACATGAGTTTCCACTTCTTGGGAGTATTGAGTTAAATAATTAAATGCTTTTTCAACCTATAAAATTAAAGAATATTTAAACTAAGTTATTATAATTATAATTCATTTAGTCTGTAAATGTATGGATTTTTTTTTTTAATTTATTACATAATAAATATCTGTTGAAGTAATATGTATATGTAAATAAAATATTAAGTTGTAAAATAATGTTAAAATTTGATGTACGAGTTTCCTAAAACAAATTATATTTAATTGAATAATTTTTACTTGTAATAAACCATGGCCTTGAGAAAAGTGATCAATTTTATCTTGATAAAGAGCGGTATTTTCCATTGACCTTTTTATTGTATATGGACAAAATTCAATTTGTTTTGCCTTAAGTCCTGATATTAGTATAGCTGAAAAAAAAAAAAAGAATATTGTTTAATACAACTATAATCCAAATAATTTCAAACTAACCGGCTGCTCCAGCTACATGAGGTGCAGACATGCTTGTGCCATTCATTAATTGAGTTCCTCTTAGCATATATCCAGGTACTGAAGTTATAGCACCACCCGGTGCACATACACTTATTCCCCTTCCTCCATCTATAGTTGGACCTCTAGAGGACCATGTGTATGTTGTACCAGGAAGTTTTTTTAGCATAGAATATTCTGCTGTCATCATGTCTGGTGATACATAGGCTCCAACCCCTTAATTAAATCATTACATTAAAATTGCATAAGATAATTTAGAATTGTAGTCCTTGTTACCAATAATTGTTGTTTTGGAGATATCTGGTGGGGCACCAATAGTACATAGAGCGGGTCCATGATTACCAGCAGATGCAACCCATGTCACTCGATACTTATCTACAACATCATTCATAATGTCACCAATCCTCCTGATAATTAAAAGAATTTTATATAAAAATAAATTATTATGCATCTTATTTAGGTCAAATTATGAAATTACCCAGCATGAGACCAGTTTGAATGTTCGCCATAGCTCATGTTAATAACATCAATATTATAAACATCACGCAGTTCCATAACTTTAATCATTGCTCTCACTATAGCACACCCAGTCTCCATAGTTTCTAAACGACTGTCACCAATTGCTAGAGAAATGATTTGGGCGCCAGGGGCCACGCCATTTTTTTCTGGTTCTTCTGGGAAATACCCAGCAGCAATAGCAGATACGTGGGTGCCATGAGATGCTGGACACAAAATACATTATAATTAGGACTTTAATGTTTGCAATTAAGGAAAACAACCATGAGTAGAAGGATCTGATTCTCTCCCCCCTTCATGTAGAGTAGTTCAAAAATATTAAATATTTGAGTAGATTAGACTATACTTCCAAAAATGAAGGTGTAGAGGTGGGAAGATAATCCACAATCTATATAAATTGATGATAATTTAACTAAAATTTATTTATGATAACAATTGAATTTTGTAAGTTGTTCATAATACAAATTAATGTAAAAAGTATTAATTACAATTACAAAATAAATTAATTTGTAATCAACAATACAAATTTTTTGTGGAACTTACATTAACTATTGATATTTTAATGTTCATAATTTATTATATTTATTATAATAAATTCAACAATATAATCTCAACACATAGAAACCATATTGTTGTAAGAAGAAACTATTTTTCAATAATAAACTAATTGTAATTGATGTGGATCATTATTGTTTACTTTGAAAAATGTTTCAACGTTTAATAACTTTTATGTTATAAAATAGTTGTATTAAATTATATAAATTAACCGATTATGCCCAATTTCCACTAATACTACATGATATAAAGGTATTTGATGGACCTGGAAGTGTTTAAAGCTAAACAAAAATTCCCCCCCCCCATGATGACATGATTAAATTTATATTGAATCTTTCTATAAAGCAACTAATTATAGAGTGAACAGCTAGAAGTGTTTAATATTTTAATTAAAGCCAATTATTATTTAGTTAACTATTGATAATTAATTAACTAATTAATAATAAAGCATTGTTAACTTACATCCAAGAGATACAATTTCCAATAAATTTCCATCATCACGTATATTAAATGAATAAGTCATGCGGTCGTCAGCAGTGATGAAATCAAAATTATTTAATGGATCATTACTATAGTTTCCCATTAGTCTACACGAGGCCAAGTCTCCTTTTTCAGATGTATCCATGCAAGCACTAAATACATAATATAAGTAATATTTATACTTGTTTTTTTTATAAATTCATCTTGAAACCTACAAACACTTGCTATTTTATCTGGCATATATAAAATATAAGGTAAGTTAGTTATAATAGTACGACCAATAATAAAAAAAAATAGTAATTTACAAACATACCCAGTCCAAGTTAATATACAATATTGAACTTAGTTATTACTATTATTAGCATAATAATAGCCCCACAAAATATTGATAACAAAAATGTGAACTGTGAGATTTGTAACATTTTATATCTCATATTAACATATAAAATATAACCATTTTGTTTTTTTAATAATTCTATATATTAATTGGCCAAAAAAAAAATAGAATTAAATACTTACAACCATTCAGTCCCATCATTAAAAACCACACAATCATAAACAGGTGATATGAATTTATACTTTTTATCCATGATTTGTAAAGCTTCAATAGTGTTATCTAAATCATCCTTTTTTAGTTTTTGAATAGTAGATGGAGTTACTTTCAAAAGATCAAGTTCCTATATTTAAATATAATATTATAAGTAGAGCATGTACAAATTAAATTGTTTTTAAAATTTACATTGCTGAATGTTTGTTGTTCCATAATTGATTGAGATATTAATGTTTTATGACACGGGTCCCATTGTTTTTCTTTATTCTCTTCTTCCATACGCTTATGAATAGTTTTTGTGTATAATTCAAATACGTTTTTTAAACCAATATGAAACTTGCCAGAAGGATTGGTCCAATTTTTTGGAATCTATGATACAACCAAAACATTAAAATCTGACAAGGTAGGAACAGTTGAAAGTATATAATATTTACCACAAGACTACGTCCAGTTAATCCTTTAATTACATTCCCTTCCATTGTGACTACAGTTGAGGTATCAACGTCGCCAGCTCCACTGCAATCATAACGAGCAATAACTTTTGGTTTTCCTTCGCTTGTCACCTGAAACAGAATTCATCACAATTTATATTTGGTTTTCACAGATCATTAGGAATTCTCACCTGCAGACCGCGTGCCGAAGGATCAACGCCAGAATCAAAAACGGCTATTGTCACACCGCGGCCATCGTAAGTCGGATTTTTAATCAGAAAGTTTTTGACTTCGGTCTCCGCTTTTGGTACCAATGCCCATGATGGAAACTCGTCAGTTTGTAAACTTGTACTCATTGTACAAACGCAATTTTACCACTTGTACAGAAAATATAAACACACCGAATAATATGCAATATATAGTTGATGAATAAATGAATTCTGTTCGAAATGATTCTGCAATTCTGTAGATTTATATTTTGATAATTTATTAATAATCAAAAATCATGTTTATGTTGATAAAGAAACAAGGTACACAAAGAGCATATGAACATTAAATGTGTGGACGTATAAATAACAAATAAAAAAGGGGAGTGGCTCACCCCTCTATCAAAATTAATACGTTTCAATGCAGTGATGTAAAACCACTGAAAATCGTGTGACGTAGTGTTCATGGTTCTAGATAATAAAAATCGGGCCCTCCAAACTTTACAGTATGGCGCCGATAAAATTCAAAAAGGCCTAGAGTTTTTTGACTATGTACGCGGTCCTTGTCGACCATCTTATAATAGTTCTAATGTTTATATTTTTCTAATATTTTGCTTTGAAAGGTAAGTCTTACATAGCAACGGGAGTTATTTTCGCAGACGGGCCCCGAGTAAACTAAATCTTCCGGCCCCCCTTATTTTTCTTAGCGTTAGACCCCGGTTTTTATAGTAAAACTTTGTTATTCATAAATAGTTTTGACATTAAATATTATTTCAACCGTGCTGTTTCAATATGTTTTACCTTGTTTTCATAATTACATTCATTTTACTGAATTTTTAAATTTTGTAGTACGTTGTTGAAACATTTTTGAGAGAAAATTAAATACTTTAAAATATAATTGATAGTAATAATAAATAACTATAAAATAATATGAAACGTAAAATTATATCGTTAAGTTGAAAAAAGAAAGGATTAAATTGCGTTGTTACTTAGTGAATACAATGTTAATAAATTAATAAAAAGTGGTTGGGGCCTGATACACAAGCTCCAGTTGGGATATTAATTTTTTTTTTGTAGGCCCGGACCCTGGAAAAATGACCCGAGAGTACGGTCCTGCCCACAGACGATTTTGGAATATTGTTTATTTAGATTTAGAGCAGCAGGCTTTCAGAATAAATGACAGCGAGTGGAGGAAAAATTTGAGAGAATTTGTAGATATATAATAAAGAGACGTGTTGACATCCAGATACCCACGATTCTCTTGTATAACAAACATCGATAGTGTCTTATATAATCGATTATCACGAAATGACGAGTTATAGCAAATAGTATTCGATTATGGCCAGAGCCTGATTTATAATTTTTGAAGCCTGGGACAAGAGAGAAAAAAATTAGCCTATTATGAATTGTAAATTAATTTATAATTGGTAAACATAATAACCAGTAAATTAAACAATATTATTACAAGGATTAACTGAAATTAAAAGAATAATTATATCCAGTAGATAGGGCCACTGCACAAATGCCAATAATGTCCTTACATAAATAGGGCCTCAGTTATAGCTATTGGGATATAATATAATCTATAGATTTTGAAAACTAGCCTTGATTTTATAAAATTAATAGTGAAAAAATAATTTATTATGTACCATTGTTTATATATGCATAAATTGGTAATTTTTCCATTCGTAAACCTTAGAATTCACTTTTTAATCTCAATTCGATGGAAAAACAACAAAATCACATAAATTTATGTAAAATTCATCATTTAACAATGTTAAGCCACATATGTAACAGCTGCACAAACATATCTTCCGTTTCATATACACAATACAGTTAAAACATTAAAGGTTGTTTGACACCAAAAAAAGGTCAATTCATAGAGGACTAACATTTTCATTCATTTGTTTTTGGTATCGTTTTAAAATATATAACGAAAGCTCAAAGAATTAGCACGGTCGATTATGACACGTAAAACCTAAATAATGTAATAAATTTGCACAATTGAGTTATACATTTTTTTTTTTATTAAAAAATAGTAATCAAAAATTAACTTCTAAATGAAAATATAAGAACAAAAAAATGTTTAATATAAATAAAAAGTAATGGAATAATCTAATAAATAAAAAGGAAATAATAATAATAATTATACCGGCTTGTATTTTATTTGTACAAATGTTAAAATAAAAATATCTCAGTCTATTACCCATGTAAATAATTTAATAAATTTTAAATTTAGGACATTTTTTTAACATGTACAGAAATAGATAATTATCAAATCGAAACATATCATGTTAAATATGTTGAATCGCTTAAAGCCAAATGGGTTTTGTTTGATATTGCAAAATTATAATTTTTAAGTGTGTTTAAATAATTGTTACTGTTTCTTAACAATGGTTATATATATAAAAAAAAAAAAAAACACTTAAAAAATATAACAAGCTAAATATACTTTTAATGAGTTATATAATTTAGATATTTGTTTAAAAAAAAAAAAAAAACATTAATATGTTAACAAGCATAGTTAATGTGTACAACTTTGACTTTTGAAATAATCTTAGCATAAATACAAAAAAATTATGTAAACAAATTAGCGAAACCACATTTGATAAAAACACATAATATATATATTAAAAAAAAAGTTAAAAATAGTTAAGCCTGAGATAGATATCAAATTAACTTGACTGTGCAATAAACTTCATAGCTGGAGAACTCAATAAGGAACTTGTTGTGATTTTTCCCATTTTGGCACTTTGATATTTTTTGTAAACAGCCTGATTGTGTATAACAAAAATGGTATAATGAATTAGTTAAAAAGGAACAACAAATATGTTAATATATTGGTGATCAGATAGTAGTCTTTATGTAGTGAAATAATAACTATATATTTATTAGTAGTTGCTAAACTGTGAGGCCTCCTATGGAAGGCTCAAGGTAAATATTGATATTTTTAGATTAACGATAATTTGATTGAAATATTTATCTTATTTATCTTTATAAAATATTTGACTATTTCAGTATTACCTGGCAGCATACATTAACTTTTGTTAGATTATTTTTATTTTTTTTTTCAAGAATGTTCAAGAATTGCGATATATACGAGTATGAATTAATAGGACAAAAAGCTCCAGAAATTATATAGCATTGTCTTATTCATCAAGTTTTTAACATCAAAAAACACGAGTTCATCGTTGAATAACGTATTCGAAACAGTTATAAAAGTAGTTAACTATGTTAACATAAAGCCTGTCAAATCAAGGTTTTTTCAAAAGTTATGTGAAGAAATGGGAGCAGAGCATATTATTTTATTGCAATTATATATGATTATAAAAAGGTAGCATACTAGTATAAGTATTTGAACTTAGACAAGAACTTTTCACTTGTTTGAGTGAAGAGGGTCATAATTATTTCAATAAGTTAACTGATAGTAATTTTGTAATAATGTGACATTTTTGTAAAACTTATTTGCTCAATACATCATTACAAGATAAAGAAACTCATATTTACAATTATATGAGAAATTGAATAATAGCAAAAGAAACTGACAGAAAATAATTGTAAATACTAGTTATTTTTAAAAAATTGTCTTAAACTACAAATAATTTCTTTACAGCAATTTCTAATCATCTGATGACTCTTCATAAGTCGTTTTTTGAAATATTATTTAGAAGAAATCAAACAATATAATTGGATTAAACAGCATTTACTGAAAAACTATTATCAAATTTCACAACTACAGAGGAAGAACATTGATTGTTACTTCATCAGATTCTTCTCTACGAATGAAATTTTCTTCATTATCATTTTTAAAATTTTTTTTCTTTCATATAAATAAAATATTTTTGTTCCTAAACACATGATATATATAATAATAATATAAAATTAGACATTTTTATTATCATTAAGTAGACCATAATAAAGCATAATTCTAGTGAACTAAAAATCCACAATCTATAATCGATTTAGAAAAAACAAATAAGGTATCCACAGAAATTCTAATTTTTTTTATGACATGACTTCAACTTTTTCATAAAAAATCATCAGAATTTGAAATAATTATGGATAAATTATTGAAAATTAATCTCCATCCTGATATACAATATATTAATTTTTAGTATACTATTTATAATTGTTATTAATTAAATTTAAACTATTTAAATAAAATCAATTTCCCACATACTTTAAATTTCCATTCGGGTGCATTTAATGTTAAAGCAGCGAGCATTTGAACTGTTGATATCAAATTATTAACTTTGTATGTAGAGTGCTTTTGCAAAATATCTGTCCAGTAAAATGACAATAATGTTTTGACATTTTCTGGGTTGTCTTCTAATTCAGGATCATTGGTTATTACAATTGCCAACAAAAGCCCAGATGCTGCAATTTCAGATGGTTTGATATGTACCATATTATAGTCAACTAATGACAACTCCAAAAAGTATTTGGCCAAAGAATGTTGTGATGATCGGGCCTATATATATAAAAAATAAGGTTAAATTTATAATTGAATTATATTGTAGTCTTACAATTAACGCATAGGTTAAAAATGCAAACATATCTTTCACGACATTATGAACAAAACTACATGAGTAATATAATCACACAATTATATTACTTACGTAGGTACTCAAAATAACTTATATTTTATACTTTTATAGAAATCCAATTAATGTGCACCCATGAATCTAACCCAATGAGTTAAGATTATATTAATAATCAAATGAAATATATTATATCTTTTACAATCTATTTTAATTTTATATTTGGTTGTGTATTATGTTTTTGACTTTGTTGTTTCAGGCTGTTTTAACTAATTTTTTTTTTTTAATTTTGTTTTTAATGTAGCTCGGATTTTAAAACACTAAAATGTACTCTAAAAACATCAATAAAAAATTTGTTTGAAGATTGTTTATTTATTAGTTTATCAAAATAGCACTATGCCAGATTCAAAGGATAAAAGGTATAGATAATAATAGGAAATATTTAATGAAACTAATTTTATTTTTGTTCTTGTTACTTTCATTAAAATTTAACACATTTAAAAAATAACAATCAAATTTTAAAATCCTTAAAATGTGCAATATAAAATTGTAGATTTAGAATCTTTTATGCATAAAACTATTGTATACTTTACTATTTTTATCTGTACTTACTCAATAATAATAAAGTTACTGACAATAATAAAAACACATAAAACCAATCATTTAATTTTTATCCTTAATTGAAATTATTTAAAAAAATTATTATCTGCAGTTCTATTTCAGACCAATTAGGATAGAAATTTATATTATAAACTTTATTCCATTTAAGTTTAGTCACTCAACTGATGATAACCGGTCGCTACTGCATAATCCCTACCATAAATATTACTGACTAGGAGCCCTGACGTCTGTTGCCTACCAAACACAGAATATGCCACTGTGTGGTGGTACACACGTCCGATGGCTCAGTATCCATGCACAAAAGTGGGTAAACTTAAATGGAATAGAGTATAGTATACTTGAGTAGACCAGACAAACAGTAGGTTTTTTTTTTTTTTTTTTTTTTTTTTTTTTTTTTTTTTAAATTATGCGGTATACAAATCATTGGTCATTGGACATAAAACACTAATGATTAGAAAAAAAATAATTAATTATAATTTCAATACATTTCAAAATGATAGCACAGGGAAACTTATGACTTGTTCCGTATCACCTCTACCGTATGTATACATCTATTTTTTTTTAATATCTAGTCTAATAAAGTTTACAAATTTGTATCTAATTGTGCTATTGTATACTCAATGATAGTATCTTGTACAGGCAAAATATATATTACTTACGCCTGAAACTTTGCTAAACCTTCGTAAAAAGGTTAAAGAAAATGGTCTGGATAATGAATAATTAATAGTTCGGAATACATCTACTAAGCTTGATTTTACTTCATCTTTGGTGAAAGCATTGTCTGATAAATAGACAAAGTCATTAATCTCGGGTACATATATTTCTTCATACTTGCATCCAAGTAGTAGGCTTGTAGCTCCAACTAATTGTAGCTTATTTCTAGCCATATTTTCGTTTGTCTAAAATTAAAAAAAAAAAAAAATACACTGTATATGTATCTCAATGACTATAATTGTTTTTATTTTCCTATATGGCCATATAAAGTTATATATATTTAAAAAAAACTTAATTATTTATTTCTTACAATATTTTGATCTATTATGTTTAGTAACAGAAGTAACCAAATTAATTTATTGCTAATGAAAAAATTGAATTTATATTATCATTAGTTAGCACATTAATGATAGCAAATATAATTACTTGTAAATATCTGTCAAAAATTCCAACAGCTGTATAAAGAGATTCTTGCATTATTTGAAACTCCTGTTGCACTTCAACTAGCCAGTCAACTACAACGCTACGGTTGGATGGTGTAACTTCCTTATGATTAGCTAAATAATTTGGTTTTATGGTATCCTTATTCTAAAAGTATATAGAAAAATATATTAATATTAGAGTATATTGGTAAAACTTGATGGTTCTTACTTCCAAGGTCATCATGTATTCAAAAATTGATTTAGAGTAAGCTCCAACAAGAAAAGGATCATATTCATCACTTTTATCAATAGCATCTACTTTACAAGAAGCAATCCATTCTTGATGTTTTCTGTGCGATTCTGTTAATGCATCCTAGAAAATTAATAACATATTATATATATATATGATATAATATAGTAATATTTTATTTACTGATTTGCCCCGAAGTGATAAAACTCTGGTCAATGTTCCTCTATACGGCTTAACTGCAACACCCTTAGGCCTTGTAACAGCTTTAGGAATATTGGATGCATTTTCATTCAGACCAGTATTGACTATAACTGTTTTAGATGAGTTTACTGATGGTTTTACTTTTGCAGAAGCAGAAATAGTTGTCCGGTTTAAACTGTTAGATAATTTGAATATATTAATTTATTCAAGGAAACTAAAATTAATAACACTCATACTTGGCCGCAGTTCTAGTTATTGGTTTTGAAATTGTGATAGTTGGTTTTGTTGTTGTGATTTTTCCTTTTTGATTAGTCAGTAAGTTACTGCTTATGTCATTTAATACAGGCCTTCTAGGACCGGGTACAACAATATTTTTCACATCTTTGACTCCTCTGGGTACAATGTTTTCAGAAAGTACTTTGTTTTGTCTCTGTAAAAAAAAACAGGTAAGTACATGCCTACAATAGTTTGTACCACAAATACAAAATAATATATGGCGTATTTCCCTATGTAAATATATTATTAAATTATAATGTATTTATATATAGGTATTAATTGATAATTTTGAATTTAAAAAAATATTCAATGGTTATAAAATCATGATTATAGTGTAAAATATATGATTACCATGGTAAAACACACGCGTAGTCCCCCACAGATTTGTAAACAAAACTAAATTTACATGTATCTGCTCCTTAAAAAAAATGTTACATATGTGACTGCGACCCTGAGATTAAGACCATGCTCTACCGACTGAGCTAGCCGTGCCTTAATACTACAACTCCCAGTGTAAAAAATGGAAATTTTTTAATGCATTCCTCATTTTGATTTTATATTCTGTCACAAATAATTTTTCTCCTTTGTTTTGTTCTATTACCTGATAGTGAATTTTGTAATCGTCGCAAATTGTAAATATAAACTCCTACCTAAATTTTTTCTACATTATTTTTATTTCTTTGTAATACTTATATATATTTGCATTTATTTTATAGTTATTTTAACAAGTATTTATCTCTAAAACAATTTTTATTATACATTTAAGGTGCATAATAATAATATAGAAAATTTTATTTATTTTTTAATTTAACTAAATACTGATAAATACTCAATAATCTTACACACAAGTCCCAATACTTTTAATTTGTTTACTTAATAATTTGTTAATTATTAATTTAAAAAAAACATAACATAATTGCAATAAGAAAATATGATGACACCTTGGATCGGACTATGTATTTTATTTATGTTTAAAATATTTTGAGCCCCTCAAAAATGTCATTATGTATGTTCACATGAAATTTAGAATATTGTCCCTACCTCGTGGATAGATCATTATTTATCTAAATATTATTATACAGCAAAATGTTGATAATAAGAAGTTAAATGTGCAATACGAGCTTAATTAATCTGCTTTGCACATACAAATAGAATACTATGAACTTAACTTGTACATAGTGATTTGATCATCTATTAATATATTATTATAGACGTAACAATTTAGGGACAAACTAATCCACAATATTGATTAATATAATATTTATAATTGAATTAAAAATATAATTACAAACGAGCAAGTAGACCTCAACTTAAAAACTATGCGAGCAACTTTAAATGTAAAACAATATGAAGTGATTGTTTCATATTATGGCAATAATATAACAAACAAAAACGTTATAAAGGCAAATCAATTATTTTGTAAAATATAAGAAAGCACATTATAATAATAATTTGTTTTTATTTAATGAAATAAACTTTTATTAAGATTCAGATAGTACACATTGAAAAAATGACATACTTAAGATTTAGTATTTTAGAGAAACCGGTAAGAAGGCATATTAAATATTATAAACGACAATCAATTATTGCCGGGTACCTAGAAATCAATATTATCCACGTTCTATATTTACCTAAAATTAAAATATGTGAATCATGACCGCCTATTTAAGATAGTCAAATTAAAATTAAGTGTATCTTTCGCAATTATATAGATATGTAAAAATAAATGCTAAGGATTTCGGGTTGGGGAGTGTGGGGGGTGGGGTGGAACATATGCTTATGGATTATGAAAAAAAAAAGAAAAATTGATCATACAACCGTTATTCGTACTTCCCATTTCCGAAATATTACCCAACAGGTTGACCATTGAAGGCGTTTAAAAAATGTAAGGAATAAATTCAGTTTAATATACAATGAGTAAATCAATAAGTTTTGTACCACCAACGGAAATACCAAGTTTTGAAAAATAAATGTATAGAAATCTTACCAAAGTGATATCGCGTCTAATACCGGTCGCCATTTTTCAATAGACGATAACAACGGTGATTGAATGTAAAAATGTTGAGTTGTCTGTTTTACTGATGTACTCTTCGGTGGAGAAAACAATATTTAAGACTTAGACAGTTGGATAATATGGAATACTAAATGTATATATTAATAATTAGACAAAAATAGTTACGGAAAAACTAAAGCCAAATCCTCTATATAAATAGAAAAAATTAATAAATGTCAACAGCCAATGAAAAATATAGCATGAGCGTGCAAATCCGAGGAGACAAACGAACAACGAACGAACATGGACAAAACGAATAACATTCTCAAAATTTTATTATTTAACGGTTTTTCCCCCCCTCCGACGAAATTAAAGTATTATAATGCATAAATGACACCACAGAACTTAAGCGTGACCAACATAACTTTTTTTGTTCTATCCAATCAAATATTTAATACATAATAATTTGTCATCAATTTTCCAAATTAATTAAAATATCTATATCAACTCTTTAAAATATTAATATTACAATATTTTATTTTAAGAATAAAATAATTTAAAATTTTTCAATACTTTGTTTATTATAAGATAACAAAAAAAACGTTATTTTGATAAGAATGTTTTCAATTGTTAACCGTTAAATTTAAGAAAATAATTTATCAGTTAACATGAATTCTGTAGTAGTTTAACTATAAGTTTTACACTGAAATGCAATATGTCACTGTTACGTTCCAGGTAATTTATACTTTTAAATGAATACTTAAATAAATTTGCCTATAAGCTGTTAATAGCTATTGCTAATTGTTATTTACTGTATTACCTTTAATATTATTTGCAAGACGATATATTAATTTAATATTTGAATATTGGCAATAATTAACTACGTTTTTATATAAATTAATTTTTTTAGTTGCAAACCTAACGAGACCTTGAATAATGGTCTAATTGAAGTGGATATAATTAGACAAGATAATTTAGCCTATGAATATTTATGTCATTTAGAAGAAACTAAAGTGTAAGTTTTTATTTGTGTATAGTATTAAAAATAAATCACTAATTGTCTAAAGTCATAAAAAAAATTCATAATTAGTTGTTATTTAGAATTATATAGTTAGTGTTTATAATAAATAATTTGTTTTAAAATATATTTATTAATAATATTAGATGGTTAGAATCTTGTTTGAAAACCACTTTACCACCTGTTATGGAACTAGAAGATCATTTAAGAAATGGAGTTCTACTAGCAAAACTAGGAAATTTTATAGCTCCTTCAACTGTACCATTAACTTGTATTTATGATCCTGATGAAAAACGTTTCAAGACTGCAGGCCTTCAATATCGACACACAGACAATATAAATTATTGGTTAAAATCTTTAAACGTTGTTAATTTACCCAAGGTAAATATTATAGATTTATCTTATGGTATTAAATAATAATGTATGATGTTTAGATATTTCATCCCGAAACTACTGACGTTTATGATAAAAAAAATATACCAAAAGTGATTTATTGTCTGCATGCTCTTAGTACACATTTATTCAAACGAGGACAAGCACCATTAATTCAAGATTTATATGGCAAAGTTGATTTTTCAGGTTAAAAAAAAATGTATTTAAAAATGTTGCATATCATTTTTTAACTTTAAATTTGTATTATAGTTGAAACAATAACTGCCACAAGAAAAGAATTAGCAGAAAATGGAATTGAACTTCCTAAATTTCAAAAAATTGCAGGACTATTAACAGAAGATGTAAAGGGAGATAAAATTACATTACATGATGCAATTATGGAAATAAATAGTGCTATTGCTTCGAAGGTTGTCAAAAATCATTTCTACTTAATATATATATTTTTTTGTAATAACACATTTTATTATATTTTAGGATATGAATTTTTTCACCAAATGTCTATGCAACAAAGTAGCTAAATTACAATTCATTAATTTGGATTATATAGATAAATATTTAGAAATCTTACGTGATGCTAAACATGCAAAAGAAGAATCAACCATGAATAAGGTAATATATTTAAATTTTCAAGAACTGATGTATCTTGTGGTTTTTGTTTTTACTATTCATCCTGTCTTAAATCAAATAAAATTTTATTTGTATAATAATATATTTACTAAATTAATTAATTATATTTTTTATTCTTTGTCTTTGCCCCATCTTATTTACTCCCCATATTTTGGCTTTTAACTTGATAAATACATTTGTTTAATAAGTATACTAATTTTATAGTCATTAAGTGAAAGTTTTGAACCAGATACCTATGATGAGATTTTAACTCAAAATGAAATACAGGGATATATTTCATCAACGAATAGTATGTTAAATTTAATTAATTTTATATTTAAATAATTTGAAAAATTAATATTTTTATAGTTGAACAAAAATGGAATGAAATGAGTAAAGCAAAATGTGAGGATGACGTGATTAACATATTGAAATCAAAATATATTCCACTTTTAGTAATTTTATTATATATTTCATGTTAAATTCATTCTATAAAGCATACATTTTTTCTAGGATGTACAAAAACAAAATGGAAGGTACTATAAATTAGAATTTCAAAATCTATCTAAGACTTTAAATTATAATAATTTAAGTACAATTGATAAAAAATGTTTTCTACAACGTATTGTTAACCTTGGAAATCAATCGGCATTAAACTATCAAAAGCGTAAGGTTTTGTTAATCAATTAAGTTTATTAATATTTTTAATTTACAAATATAAATTTAGAAGAAACTTCGATAAAAAAATTAAATGATACATTAATTATTGATGACATGGATGGCTTTGCACATATTCTTAAAGATCCTATACTGAACTTAAACCATCGTATCAACGAATTTGCAATTCCTTTGTATTTTGAAGAACTGAAGGTGGATCGATATGATTTGGATGTAAGATTATAATATAAGTATCTACAATATTATTTATTTTTATACCCGAACAATTTGTTTTGTGTATTCATGTTAACACACTGCAGAATATAACATTTTACAGTTTTACGCTTTAGTGTTAATTTGAAAATTGTTTTATAGTTAAAATTTGATTTTATAAAAAGGCTATAATATGCTTTCATGCTCCTTATATAAATTTAAAGCCGGTTTTTAGTTTGCTCTAATAATAATTTTAAGTAAGACATAGATTTGATATATAAACCTTTATTTTTTACAATTTTTATATGATCAAATTAATTATGAATTTAAGAAATATCACTTCAAACTTTCTGAACAAGTTCTCTCCACTATTCAACAAAAAATAACATTTAAAAATTTACTATTATTTTTATTTTTCAGAAAAATCTAAGTTATAGTGATATTGTACAAAGTTTACAAGTATTAAACCTAATAGCTGATGTTACAAAGGCAGTTCTTTCTGAAAACGTTGATATAACTTGGGATTGTCTTGCTAAATTAAAGAAATTTTTCCGAGTAAGTTTTATTTATGTCCGAAGAATAAATTTAAATAGTTTTGTAATGTATATATTTATTTTATAGGATCAAGAACTTGACGGAGGGTTAAAGTTACAATACTGGAGCGCACTTGATGCTTGTAGACGGTTTAAAATTATTAATAAAGGTAGTTTTGGAATATTGTCATTTATGAATATTAAGGATTGTGTAGACATAGTTCATAATCAATTAGAACAAAACAAAGAAGGTATTAATAACATTTTAAAATATACTCTAAATTATTAACAAAAATATTCTACAGTTATAAATGTTCTACAACAACTTAATAATGCCATTAAGCGGAAAGATTTAAATGCAGTGAAACAATGCATCACAAATCCTGTATTGCAATTAGAATATCAAGTTAAACACAAAGATTTGCCATATGCTTATGAATTATTATTGGTATGTACAATACTACAATCTATGTTAATACTTAATAGTTGGTATAGTGTATATTTTGCTAAATAATACATCAACATTTTTTAATACTTGTGTACACATACAGCTTTTAAACACAAATTATTTAACTTGTCTTAATGTACACCTGTTTGTTCAGCCTTTTTTCACAAATTACAATAATTGGGTTTGTCTACTAATTTACTTCATTAACTTAAAGTTGTTGTTTTATTGATAATATAGTATTCAAATTTAATACTTTTGCACAATATAATTTATATTTTTAAGAATCGCCAAAATGACTCAGAAGACGGAGTAGAAATATGGAAAGATGATGTTGAAGATGTTTTAAAAAGAGTTTGTGATGAAGTTGATAGTATTTATAGAAGTACCGTATTAAATTAGTAGTAGTTGTTTAGTAGATTTTATCTAAGTGAATATATTTTATTTAGGTGCTGAATGGCTTTTATCAGTGAATTTGTTATTAGTTAAAAATGAACGAACAAAGTTAGCTCAAGAAATTCTTAAACTTGTTTCAATGACCGAAATAGAACAACAAGATTCTTTCATAACATTATTAAAATTATTGAAATCAAAGGTAATAGTTTTAGAATTTTGTTACATAATTTCTATTATACAGTGAAATCTCAACCAAAATAAATGTATTATTGAAGATTAGATATATTTTTATTATTCAAAAGTAAAATTATAGATTTTATAAAATATATTCTTTATTTAATTGTTAAGGCGAAATACAAAGGTCCCTGGGTCAAACATCAAACGCCTTACGGCCGATGTGTTTATTTGAACCTCGAAACTTTAGACTATTCTTGGGAAAACCAAAATATTCTCCCTACACCAAAGTATTTAAATATGGAAGAAATACAGGTAAGTTTAAAATAAATTTTATTTTATACACTGATAAATTAATTTCTAATATTTTTACTGTAGACTACTATAATGAATATTAAAAAAAAATGCCAACATCAAAAGGAGTCTGAACAAATAAATGAAATTATTATTCATCTTCAAGCACATATTCGTGGGTATTTAATTAGAAAAGAGATAAAAAATAAAATTCTGTATTGTAATAAACAAGAATTGTATGCTTCAAAAATACAAGTTAGTAATTTTTAAACATTTTTATTATATGATTATAATCAAATCATCATTTCAGAAATGGTGGCGATGTATATTATTCCGAAGAAAATTGTCAGCCTTATTAAAAGAAGTTAGAAAACAATTAAAACCTTATCAACGTGTCTATACTAGATGTGATGTTAGTAATAAAAAAAAATGTTATTCAAATTGAATGAGCCGACATATTTTATTCATGTTCTAGATAAAACGTATAGTTATATTACAAGCAATTTGGAGAGGTAAAATGGTTCGCAAACATTTTTATCAATTATTTCATACAGAAAATCCATCTTACAAGATTGTTAAGCATTTTTCTCGTTTACTTAATTTTAATTTGGAAGATTATTATCGGGAACTAGAATTGCAAGTGGGTTTTAATATTTAATTATTTTTCTTAATAAATGTGTATAGTGAAAAAACCTATATTATGTGTATATATATATACACATTTTTAGAATTTGCGTGCCCAAATTACTCAACTTATACGCCAAAGCAATACAATGACACATGAAGCTGATGAATTGGATATAAAAATTGGTTTGCTTATTCAAAATAGAATATCTCTACAGGTGATAATAGTAATTTAAATAGAAATGAGATGAAATAATAATTATTAATAGTACAAATGTGTTATTATTTAGGATGTCATTGGTCATAAAATGAAAACCAATGAAGACATTAATAAATTACAACAACCAAATAATACACAGCATTCAATTAGTTTAATGTCTTTAAATAAAAATAGTAAACACCTTTTGGAATGTTATCAGAATTTATTCTATATGCTTCAAACAAAACCTTATTATTTAACAAAACTTATATTCTGTTTGCCATATTCAGTTCGTCACATTTCTAAGTAATTATTTATTTAATTTTATTATAAATGTTATTATTAATTTAAATTAATTTCAGATTTTTAGAACAAATTCTTATGTCGGTTTTTAATGCTGGAAGTAATAGCCGTGATGCTTATTTCATGTTGAAACTATTAACATCAGCCTTAAAAGAAGAAATCAAAATAAACTGCACAAAGGCAGCAGAAATTAAAACTTCAAATTTATATATATTGAAGGCAATTGTCGATCAAGCTAGGTGTTTTGATAATCAAAAACGATTAAATACAATCTTTAGAACAGTAGTAGAAAAGGTATGTAATTTAATACAAATTAAGGTTTTTGTGGATGTTTGAAAACGTATAATAATTGTAATATTATTTAGCTGATACATCATAGAAACAATTTATTTATTGATACAAACCCCGTAACGATATACAGAACATGGCGCAATGAATTAGAGACAATTACTGGAGAAATTTCGTAAGAACTATTTATTTTATTAGATTTAATTACACTATAAATAATTTTAAACCGAATTAAACAGCAAACCTATAGAAACTAATAGATTTGTTAATATTATATGCTGTTCGTTATTAGAGATTTACCAAATTCAGTAGATCAACATACTGCGCTAAAATATGAAGAAGTCCAAAAAAGATTGACTTATAACTTGGAACAACTTCAAAATATTACCGAAGAATTTTTAAATAAAATTTTGGATTCTAAACCCCTTATACCTTACGCTATATTGTACACTGCGAGAATATTACGTGAATCCATACAAGAATTATTCCCTGAAACTCGAGAAAGCGAAGTTTATAAAGTATGTCTCATTGTAGTATAATTAGTTTATTCAATTGTACTTAAACTAATATGTATTATTTAATTTATGATTGTATAGATAATAGGCTACTTTGTTTATAATCTATATATGAATCCAGTAATCATAACTCCTGAAATATATGATATATTTGAAACTAAAATTGAAGATGGAATAAGTTATCGCCAGCGACATAATTTAGCTAGTGTAGCAAAAATTCTGCAATATGCATCAAACAAAAAAGGGGTATGATAATTGTTTAAGTATTTTTATATAGTGTGCATAATTATTATGGGTTTTTTTAGTATAAGGATGAAGTTCATTTAAAATGTATGAACCCATTTATACTTGACTGTTATACAAAATTAAAATTGTTTTTTAACAATTGTAGTATTGTTGATGACCCAGAAGTTTTTTATAACATAAATGAATTTACAGATGTAACACTTCTTACTAAGCCAACAATAAATATAACATTACAGGTATATACAATATTTGATCTTGTATTAATTTTATAACAAGAGATTAATTGATAAATTGCTTATCCCAATTTAGGAAATACAAGAAACACATTCCTTATTACTTGAAAATATTGACCAAATTGCATCTGATCCTAATGATCCAATTCATCAATTACTTGATGAATTGGGACCTTCTGCACCGACAATTTCACAACTTTACGGATGTCAGTATTTATTATAATTTTTTTTTTCTTTTTTTTCATTAGATTCTTTGTCGAATATAATTTTTTAATTTCTAGCTGATGATGATGATGTAATGGTACAAAGACGCATTGCAACAGTTCAAGTTTGTCTCACTTTATCTGATAAATTTGAACCCAATACTAAAATAGCTTCTGTGACTAAATTGTTTATAAAGTAGATATACTATTAATATTTATATATTTATATACATATAATATAAATCTGTTTATATTAGAACCAAAGAGTTATTAATAAGAGCGCTACCATATTTAAGTGGACATACACTGCTTGGATCTTTAAGAATTGAGTCAACTCCAGATGAAGAAGTTCGTTTTACTGAAAGAGATGCTAAAATACTAGCATCTGGAAAGGTCGCGAATTTCGAGGAGTTAGTAATTTATTCATATTTATAGTATACTTATTTTATAATTTTTACCATAGTGATATGTAAATTTTATTAGAGGAACATTGAAAGAAATTAAAGCAAAGTTAAAAAAACAATTGAAAGTGTTAGAAGAAGAAAATATTGTATCAAAAGATGATGGTTACCAAGGTATAATTACATCAGTGGCAAAAGATATTTGTAATCGAAATAAATATCGTCAAATACAAATCAAGGTTTGTACTAAATTGTAAAAATATGGCCCTGTGTATAATTTTTATGGATGGATCCTAGAAATCACGAACCCTCGAACTTAAGTTACAGTTTAAAGTTTATTAAACTTGTATCTCAAACTTTTTTTTCATTCCATCTAAACTTATAGTTTAATTTAAATATTTACTATTTATAAATAAAGCATTATTAATACTATTATAACTAATAAACAATTTTTTTTTTCAATAATAAAAAATGATTATAATTTATACGTATGAGTATGACTTATCCCTAAAATTTTAAATATTTGTCTTTAGGAATTACAAATCTACAAGTCTACTAAACAAAGATTGGATGAAAAAATTAAATATTTAGATGACAAAATCAAATCGTATGAACAGTATATACAAACTTGTTTAGATAAACATAATTCAGGCCAGAAGTAAAAATAATTAATTATTTTTATTGTTATTCAATTTAAATTTAATGGTTTTATTCTTTTATAATATTTCAGAAAACAAAAGCCTTCATCTAATAAAGGCAAGCAATTAAAATCCAAAAAAAGTATAAAATACACAGCAGCAAAATTACGAGAGAAAGGTGTTTTAATTGAAGTGGAAGGACTTCCAGAAGGACAATTTAAAAATGCTCAATTTGAAATTGGGCCAACAGATATACACGGAGTGTTTTTAGTCAAGGGAAAATTTATGGGAGTAGAAATGGAAACTATTAATATTGACATACAGGTATGAATGATAATTGTAAAAAATAAAATAGCAGTCGACATAATGTTGTTTAAGCGCAATTGCAATATAAGTTGTATTAATTTTTATCTTAGTTAATTTTATAAAAATTTCCTTTGTCTTATTTCATATAAGTTGATTACAATATGTATATAGTGTTTAAAAAAGATAAAATATACATTAGAGAAGTAAAATATAAAGTTTGAAAATTATATATATGACTTCTTAACTAATTGTTTATAAAATAGTAAGCTTTTTATTAGATTCAAACATATCCCCCATGTTAATATAAACAAAGAAATAATATCTTAAAAACAAGACTGCACTAATGTTTGTTATCTGTACTTCTCTAACAGTTACTAACATTATTTTTATTCTACGTATGCCTACATCTCATAATTATATATCTACCTCTTTGTAAGAAATTCTCCTTCTGTCTCCTATTTATTATTACACCAAAGCTTCCTAACCATATTTTTCCTAATTCCTAATTTTATTAATTCATAATGAATTATGTATTTTGTTATTTGAAGGATTTGTTAAAACGTCAATTTGAAGGAGCAACAATAATGGATATTTTTGGAACTGCCAAAGTTAATGTTAATTTATTACTGTTTTTATTAAACAAAAAATTCTACTGTAAACGTTAAATTAAATTTATAAAATAAGTATTATTTTTAAAATTACAATAAGCATGTATAATTGCAATATGATATACTTTATATATATATACTTTGATAATATTAATTTATAGGTAACTTGTAACTGACATTAATGACTCTGTAATACATCCAAATTGATTTTATGTGCTAATTATTAACTATTTTATTTTTAGTTTTAAGATTTATAATAATTAAACAATCATTTTCAGATTATGAATTCGTTTTTGTTTTGAATTTTAATATTAACTAGTAAAATTATGAATTCAACAATTAAAAGTTATTACCGATAATTTAAATTTGAAAGTGTACAATATGAGATTATCTTTGCCACATTTTCAAATCAGATTTTTGGAAATTAAGAACTGAAAATAGAAAATTGGCATGAGCAACTGATCTAATGCACAATTTATTATTGTGTTATTAAACGAAAATTGATCTAAATTCCTATGCTACACCTATGTCTAAATAAAGAAAAAAATCAGTAATCAATCTTAATAATAAAAAATATAATAAAATAATAATTATTAACTTATGATGCACAACTGGTACTTTAAAGTCATGTTAGAAAGTTTAAATATAAATATGAAATAATTTATATTCGAATGTTAATAACATTTATCACTAAATTCAGTGTTTCGAACATTATTATGTAATAATACAGTAACACAAGTGTAAACACAGTAACAAAATCAGACACTAATGTTAGAAGTAAATAAGCAAATAAACAGACGATAAATTGAATTAATTAATTACTTTTTTACAAACAAAATACTTTTTGAAACATTAAATAAATATACAATTGAATACAACCATTAATACATTTATTATTGTATACATTTTGTTTTTTTTAAATTATTTTAATCTTAGCAAATATTTTACTATAAATTTATATTGCACAATAAGAATGAATTTCAAATTTCTTATATTATATTACTATATAGTATTAAATATTTAGATGACGGATGTTATTCATTCAATATAGATTAATTTATCAGACATTTGATTGGAATGATTGGAGTGTACTTCGGGTCAAAGGTATGTGCATTATGTACACAATGAAAACAATAATTTAGTATAAAACAATTTGTTAACCTAGAATCATCATTTCCGTATTGGTACACAAAAAAAAATAAAAATATATATACAAAAATGAATAACATTTTATTTTTTGGACTTTTTTTAATGCTCAGTGCCAATAATTGTTCATGTCAATGTAAGTATTAAACATTTAATTAAATATAAAATTTAATTTAATTATAATTTAAATTGATTAATGATGCTTATAAATGTTAAAAGTTAGTATAGACATATTTATGGCAAAAAAAAAAAAAAAATATATATGTTAATATTACATAAAAAATCTTACTATTTTATTCTTTAAACTATAAATTGACTTATAATAACTTAATTTAGGTATTATGATAAAAGATAAAATTACTATTTAAGTTTTATTTGTATAATAGTAATAAGTTTTGTTGTACATATTGTAAGAATCAATCACTACAATCAATACATTGTATAGATTAAAAAAATAATAAGATTTTCCTTAAATTTAACATAATTTTTTTTAATGATTTGATTTTTGTAAAATACAATCAAATTTAATAATTAAGAATGCATTTGTGTGCATTCCAAAAACTAAAAATGAATGTCATCAACATCTAGCTCTAACTAATATATTATACTTCAACTGCAAAATATGGTTTTTTTTAAAAAACTACTATACATTTTATTGAATTGTTATTTTTTTGTTAAGTCTATGCATTTGATGATGAGGGGCCTCCAATATCAGAAACCGATGGACGAATTATGAATTTGACGCTTTTAACAAAAAATGTTCTCGAACATTACCAAAATCCTGATCCTGTAGGTTTACCAGAAGCTATAACGCCACCATATTCAGATCCTGAACCTATACCCGATTCAGAGAGTCCTTTATGGAGTATGTACAACTCAACAATGAAAGGTCATTCAAAATTCAGACTAAAAAGATTATATGTCAATTTAGTTGATTTACATGTACGTATAGATTTTCATTTAAATATAAAAGTGCATGTATAAAATAGTAATTGATTTTTTTTTTTTTTAAATCAACAACATATCTTTGACATGACACAATTGAGTTCTATGCATTATATAAAAAAAAATTATCGTGGAGAACTGTTTAATTGTAATTTAATTTTATTTTTAATTCTGTTTATTAATTTAGTTAGAATTTGGAATATCAATAGATTCATTAGTTGTAGTTGGAAACTATTCTTATTGGAGAATGTATGAAGGCTATTACAATGTCACACTATTACAACTTCACATTGATGGTCATTTAACTTTACAAGTCAGTGACACGGGACATCTAGAGACTAATAATCTAAATATGAATATGAACTATGAAAGTTTACACATGGATACAATAAATATACCATTTTATGATACATTTGTTAACAGTTTCACAAATTTTGTTGTTCAAACTATTAAGCCAATAATTATGAAATTGGTGAACATTATGATTAAGGATGAACTTGATGAAAAAATGAAACATTTTAAACGTTTTCCAAATACAATACCACCTGTTGATTTACTAATAGCTGAGAGTCGCCAACAAATAAAATCAATGGGATATGACCCTTGGCGTGTAGAAGATTTAGTAAATGCAGTAAATTTCAATATCTTTAGTTTAGATATCAATGAAATATGGATAACAGGCTTATCTAGTATATATAGATTAGGAGATATTCACATAAGTATACAAAATCAAACTATTATATCTGTTATACATATAGGAACTCAAGAATTAGATGGTCATTGCCAATGGAAAATTGGTGCAGCAGGTATACTAAAAACAACAGGTGTTTTAAGTTTTTCAATTGATTATATACAACTGGAGGCCAATGTAACACAACCGATGGACACAAGATTAGCACCATATTTAAATGAATTTGGATTATCAATAGGAAATATTCAATTGCGTATGGATGGAGCAGGTACAATTGATTATTTAGCTGAAGCTCTTGTCAATATTGTTCCAAATATTTTAAGAAACAAAATTGTTGATGCTATAGAACTTCCTATTAAGAAAAGAATACAGGACTTTTTGGATAAAGTTAATGTACAAGAAAAAATTGAACAACGAATTCCACCAATAATAGACAAAATGATGGAACATAACATAACAGATATATTTAAAGAAAATGAAATATTGCATGAAGATATTAGTATTGTTAGTAAAGAAGATTTTTGATATGAGTTTTTTCCAAAATAAACCATCTACATTCTACTTAAATTATTTCCAGTGTTTGGAACTATTAAACTACATTTGATGTAATTTTAAATATAATTACTAATTAGGTATTGTTTATTTATTTTTAAATAATTTCATATTCATAAAATTAATGTAAAATATTCACATAGTTTAATTACAATTCTAATAATAGAAAAGAACTATATTATTCAGACTTACTAATATTTTGTAATATTTCAAGTACACTATTACCCAAAAGTTCATCTTCATTAGCCCACGAAATTACAATTTTCTTTTTATTATTGTCCATGTCGTCTTCAACAGTCACTAGAATTGATGCCAATGATATTGATCCGTCCGACATAGTAAGTTTGTTCTTAAAATTTGGTAACTTATTTTCCAACATACTATATAATTTTGCTTTAGTCTTTTGGAGTGTTGATGATTCTTTAATTTCAACTGTACAAGTAAATCTAAAAAACAATATTTCATCAATAATATACTACATGTATTAAAATTAAATATAATTTGTATTAATTACTTACTACATTAGTATTAAAATTATTTATTTAAAGATTATTCTATATTTAAAAGAGTAAAGATAATATTTTTTAATATAAAATTTTAATTATGGGTCAAATTTCGCTGTGAATCATGGGCATCTAAAAGTACACTTTATTTTAAAACATTAATATAATTTAAGTCTAAGGTTAGGGTATACTATAGTTATACCGTTCATTTAATATATTTTATAACATAATTTAACTGACAAAATTAATTAAATGATTAAACGTGCTATTTATAAGTTAACTTTAAATGGTCTAATGAACAAAGTCAAGTTAATCATACATAAATAAGTAATAATTTTCTTTACCAATGTAGTTAAAATTAGTAATAGTCACCTATGACTACAGTTTAAAAAGATGATGAAAAAAATAATATTTTTAATAATTTTATTAATTATTAGTAAAAATAAACATACCAATTATTAATGTTCTTGTAAACACCAATATAATAATTAAAAATAATTCAATTTTCAAATAAACCTAACTTGAATTTAATGTATGTATGTTCACTGAGTAATTTTAATAGTTGTCAAATATTAAAACTAGATTTTTATATTTAATCAACAATAATAATTTAATATAAAATATTGTAAGTATATTAATCAAACCTTAAAGTGTGATGTTGAATATCCAATTCTTTAAATGTGTCTTTTACACTCATGGCATTTAATTTAGAAGATCCACTTTTTAAAACAAAAGCTCCATGTATCAAACGTTTTCCATTACCTAAATTATTTTCCTGATCATCTAATACTTCTTTAACCAATTTTGTACTTATATTAAATGTATGCACATTTGCTGTTTCAATTTCTACAGTTTCTCCATTAGCAGGCATGTAACACTTTATTCCAAACTCCTGCACTATTTTAGCTTTCAGAAATTTCATTTTTTCCTCTTCTCCGTGTACTAGTAATACATTCTGTGGTTCACAATTTTTAATCAGTTGAATAATACCTTTACCGTCAGCATGAGCTGAAAACGATAAATATTCTACAGACATTTTAACATCAATAAATTTATTTGGTTCAGTTTCAATTTTTTTAGCACCACTCAGAACTTTATTACCAACAGTTCCTGACACACAGTAACCTGGTACAATCAACATATTTTTTTCATCTGGAGCCCATTTTTTAAAAATATTTAATGATAAGCCAGCATGTAACATTCCTGGAGTCGCAAATACAACCATTGGTCCTGGATTGTGCATATATGTTTTATCAAATGGTTTGATATGCTTGAAATCAAACATGTTACGTTGCACAAAAGTTTGCCTTACTTTTTGATTTGTCCATGTTATAAACATTTTGTAATAGCTATTTGCTTTTTCTGTTAATCCTGCTGCAAAATAGACAGGAACATTAAGACCCATGCGGTCCCAATAAGTATCTATAAGAATACACAACTCTTGGGCTCTACCCAGCGCAAAAATTGGTATTAATACTTTGCCGCCACGATCTATACATTCATGCACATTTTTTAAGAAGTCTCGTTCCCTACATCTTTTTGAATCTCTTATTGTTGTAGCATATGTGGACTCTGTTATAAGTAATGTTGGTCGACATTTATCAATCCAAGCTGCTCCCAAATGCCTATCTGGAGTCATTGAAAAATCTCCAGTGTAAACTACAGAGTCATTTCCAACTTTAATATAAAACATGGCGGCACCTAACACATGTCCGGCATAATATGCTTTCAATTCAATGTCGTCTTTAACAGTTACAACTTCATGTAAATTTACTGCGGTCACTTTCTTCATACAATCTCGAATTGCACTCGATGTAAAATATTTTGATTCTTCTTCATACTCTACTAAATGTTTTCGCATATCTTCTAATAGAATTGGAGCAATGGCTTTGGTAGGATGTGTCATATATATAGGACCATGATAACCAAGATGTTCAGTTAAATAGGATAATGCACCACAATGATCCAAGTGAAAATGTGAAATAATTACACAGTCTATTATGTCAGTAATATTACCATCAGAGGTAATGTAAGTGAAATCAGGAAACTTCCGTTCATCTTGATAACCCATATGCATTCCACAGTCAAGCATAATATTACGATTACCAATTGTTATTAAAATACAACTACGACCGACATCCTGACCAGCTCCCAATGGAGTAATTGTGATGCGATTGCTAATAGTCATGATTGTAGTATTACAATATCTAAAAAATAAAAAAATAAAAATTGAATAAAATTGTTTAAGTCAAAATTATGAGTAAATACTTATTAAATACATACATTTAATTAGTAATAGTATAAGGCCTGCTGGCTAGGATTACTATAGATATGCATAGATACCATTGATTATCTATTAGGATCACACTATGCATTTTATAGGCCACTATAATAAATGCAACTGATAAATAAGCAGCAACATACAAATAAATATAAAACAAGTTTTTGCATGAAGACTAGACTGATTTGATGTATTATATTTTAAAATTTAAATTATTTCAATCTAAAAAATATGGCCAAGTCATTTTTGATTTTAAATATAAACCATTTTTCTAGACAACGGGAAAATATTATCCAAACATTTTGTTTTTAATAAAAACTTCAAAACCAATTATTATATTTTGTTGTATTCTAATTAATGTTAAAAGCACACGGACTAATAAATCTAGGAATGTTTCGTCAAGATAAAAATTATATACTAAAAGTATAGCCAAATAAATTAAATTATTTATTACAAGACGTGCTGAATGGTTGAAACCATTTCAACTTGCAGTCTTTTTCTTCAGGATCAAATTTGGTTACTCTACTTATTACTTATTTTTAAAATAATAGGATTTCCTTATTTCAACCGTTTTTGTTTTTATCCAGTTTCATATTTTGGTTCATTGTCGTTTAAACTCTAAAGTAAATTATTTCTTAACGTCTATATAATTTATTCTGTGACGATTTTTATTATTTAATGTTTTTATTTTATTTTACTGTAAACAAACCAATTTATATTCATACTACATTATAAAAATAAAGTACTTACATTCGATTTTAACTATATATTATTGGATAGTTGTACTCATAGACATGAATGCCGGCTGTAATCGTTATATTATTTATAAAATCATAGTTTAAAATTAACAAATCTACTTGAAAATGATAGAACAAAGAGTAAGTATTTATTGTACATATGTTATAAACATTACATACCGGTATTGATATGATAGACGAGATGTATTTTATTAAATTTGTTGTTTATATCATGGAATAAGTAATAAACCATGGATAATAAGAAATTATATTATCCATAAACACTAGAGAATAGAAGGTTAGATTAGGTCGGTCTAAGCGAAAATATATGGTTAGGGATTTTCGCATTTATCGTGATGTAAAGTGTAACGAATATGGATAGGGTCCTCTTTTTATATCATGAAATAAAAAAACTCTAAGGTGTTGTCGCTCAATAGTTTCCTTTAATTTGTTACTATTATATTCTATTCCATGACCACGGTTTTTTATTAACTTAAACCGTGTTTATGATCCATTCAGATCCAAAAGAGAAGACACCAGATGGCGACCTGTTCGGTTATACAAGGTCGCCAACTGCTTATCATTCACAATGCGCAGAACTACTGTCTTCTCTTATGGAACGGAGTATAGAGAACACTGTTTAGTTTTCATGATCGAGATAAAGAATAACTGGAGCGATTACTTCCTATCAGGCAATGTAAACAAAACGAG
This sequence comes from Tuberolachnus salignus, assembly GCA_956483605.1. Lineage (NCBI taxonomy): Eukaryota > Metazoa > Arthropoda > Insecta > Hemiptera > Aphididae > Tuberolachnus > Tuberolachnus salignus. The sequence goes on from OY101437.1 coordinate 17,356,347, forward strand.
CGGCCTATTTTGTCATTACCTTTATTGCTGTGCGGCGAAAGTTTTTTTTACTTTTTGATTTGGACATATATTTTTTCTTGTTTATAGAAAATAAAAGAAGACATTTATTCTGATAGTATTTTTATTAAAAATCAACAATAGTTTAATGCATATCATTATAATTTATAGTATTAAACTTAATAAAAACAAAATAAATCATTAAAATACTTATAGATATTTAAACGTGTTAAACCTAATTAGGTATGTTATAATGTATTATAATAATAATAATACGTTTTTCACCATAAATTCATTTTGTTTTGATTTTAGAATCTCGGTTTTATTCGTTGGAGAATCTTTATTATGTTCCGTAAATAATGTTTGATTGGTGATTCCAAAAGGCACTGAATATATTTTTGCCTTTTACTAAATCTTACTTAATTTTACTTAATTAAAATAAAAAAATATTCTTAATGTACCAATGTAGAATAACATACTATATTTTCTACTGTTTTATTTGAAACTTCTTGATTTAAAAGTGTATTTTGTATATTAGCATCAGTTGTGTCCTTGATAAAATAATAGAAAAAACAATAATGTTCATTATCATAAAAATACTATATTTAATCCCGTTATACCACTCAATTTGACCTGTTTTAGGATGTGTTTTTGTAACAAATTTCGTTTAACTGGTACTGGTTTCAATTCATGTTAAGTATATTATATTAATCTATATTCAACTTGATCAACGCTATAGCTGTAAATCACTGAATAAATGTAATCAAATCATATATTCTGTGTATATGTCGTATGCATTCAATATAATTTTTACCTTACCATACTGTAATTGGGGAATATGTGGGCAACTGTAATTACGGCCAATCGTTTTCTTCACCTCAATGTTATGATCAAACAATTGATAATGAAAACTTATTATTGTTAAGAATCTTTTATTATTTTTTTTCATATAATGTTGGACAGTATAAGAAAAAGTTGGTGATGAATTAATGTTTTTTTTTTCTTTTCACTATTGGTTTGCTAGAAAATAAATTGATATAAAACTGTAATTTTTATCTTTATTTGTGTGTTATGTATTGAGATATTATCTATAGTTATTACAATTTTGAATTGAAGACATCTGATCACCCTACATAAGAAATTTATAAGAATTTAAATGGTCCCAGTCCCAAAATCCAACCATCAAGTTGATTTACAGACGTTGAACTATGGGTGGTCGTATTTGAAATCTATGAACTAAAATTGACAATAATATTCATAGTACATTTATATTATGTGAAATTAAAAACAAATATTCATTAAATATTGATATTCTAATTTCCGGTGTTTTTACACACCTAAGGAATTTATTATGTTTTATTCAAATAGGTACTCAACAATTAAAAAACTATAACATATTATATTACACAAATTCAATAATCCTGTAGTGTTGAGTTGTAATAATAAACAAAGGTTTTACAAAAAAAAAAAAAACTTTGATTAATAAACATTTACAATATATAGACAAATAAAAAATGCTTATCCTACAGGTAGGAAATAATTTGTTTCTTTTAATTTAATACTAAACCTAAATAAGTATTTTAATAAAGAAAAACAATGAATCTGATTAAAAGATAAATGTATACTTAACAGTATTAAAATAAATACTATTCAAAAATAGTTGAATAAAATCACACAAAGTAAAAATCTATAATATAATGTTTACATTTTTAAATATCATTTTGTATTTGTATTGCCTCAGTGAAGAATGGAAAAAATTAAATCAAGTATTACAAAACACATAAAAAATAATTGTAATATTATAAAACAACAAAATAATTGCTAAAAACAAAAGTAAGTCTCAATTGAATTATCTTGTGTATAAGACAAAAACCAGTCGATTTATAATAATAATAATATTAACATATAGTGGAGCAAGTGGTAAATTTTCAATTATAAAAATATAATAATAACACAAAGTATATAAATAAATATTTATAGTCTGTGAAAATAACAATATCAAATAAAATTTTGAAGACTAGTAATCTTAATACTAATATTTTATTAGTAATCTAAGGAGGATCTTGTAAATAGTTAATGATAACGATGTCTTTGAGCATGGTACTCTTTGTCACGTCTGTGATTCGAGTGATACTCCCTGAGGTTAATAAGTCTATCTCTTTTGTAGTAGTTGTCTAATGGCCTTGCATATGTTTCTGGTATATTCTGCACTGGAAGTCGAAAAGGTGGCAGCGGTATATCTTTGTAATAGCGTTGTATCATTGGCGATCCACTTAAATTATATTGGTATGGTGGAGTTTGTGAATACAAATGAGGATGAACGTATGGATGAGGATGTGGTGAATATGGATGTGATAACATCCTTGGTTGTTTGTTTAATATTCCCAAACGAGAAATATGTAAATATTTTTTACTTGTTGATCCTTCATCTGGTAAACCAAGCACCCGACGTCGCTGACGTAATTCAGCTGTACTAATGGATGGTTGATGGTTTTTAGATTTGTTTAAAATATATTGAAAATCAATCAAACTGTCTTCTACAAACATCGAGCATAATTGACTTCCAGTCTTTGGATCAACTTCTTGACCATCGCGAGCAATTTTTACAATTTTTCCTTCATTGTATGCATTATGTAAATATGAGGTCTCACTAAATTCTAACTCTTTTGTAGAGATCCAATCAACTTTGAATACTCCTGACAAGTTTCGACTTCCGAGAAGTACCCAGCCAACAGGAGATAAATCATATCTAGCAGCTTCAGAAATTCTTGCAAACCCTGAAGTATCAGAATAAAAGGTTAAAATAGACAAATTACAAATGATTATTAAAATATTAAGTACTTGTTTGTTAGTACCCTGCCAGAACACTAGCCTGTTATATTAAATTATATATTATAATTATATTAGGACACGGATTTATATATGATAATATTACAAAAATATATATTAATTAAACCAAAATGTGCTTAAAAATCTCAAAATATGTAGGTAATATAATATAGTAACACGGTTGGTTTATTTATTGTAATTATATTAATTAAAAAATACATTAATATAAACGGGTTGATAAAAATTAATAGAATATATTAAATTGAAATTTCTAGATACAAATGTATTAAAATTTAAAACAAAAACAAATTAATGATCTTGATTATAATGTGCATTGATTTGGCCTTAATATTGATTTATATGAATCGAATGATCTTCGACTGATGTTATTAGTATTTCATATTGACTCTATCCGAAGAATATTCTACAACCAATAAAACTTGACCAGTGTGAATACATTTAAGTTGACAACTTTAATTTGTCTTAAATTTGACTTTAATTGTAAAAATAGCGTAAATATATGAAAAAAACGAAATTATTGTGAAATATATAAATTAATTATCTTATTTCATTTAAAATTGTATGAAACAAACTTATCACTAACCTAAATAAATTTATCAAGTTACAGTGTAAATATGTATTTACATATAAATCCTAGCTCTAATTATTATTATATTAATCATGTTAGATCATAATATGATCTATTTAGGGCTTAATAAACAAGATGCATTTGACACAATATTCTCAGATATTTTTTGAATTTTGGCCTTCATTATATCATTATTTTTTAATATTATCAATATAATATATAATTCAAAATAACCGGCTACTCAGGTTAGTGACGAAGGTATACATTATTACAGTGCTCTGGCACGTAAATAAACAAGTTCCAACTATTATAATATACCTGCAAATTTTCCACTTTCTTTGACTGAAAATATTAAAATTACATTTTTACATGTCCTAAAAGCTTGATTCAACTTTGTTTCATTCCAAGGTCTTGTTGACCAACATTTTTTAACTTTGGCCAACTCAATATTTTCATAATTATTACTTTTTATGATAAAAAATCGAGCTTCTTTGAATAAAAATTTTAGTTGTGATAAATATTCTGCAGATGGTTTTTTTTTTGTAGTTGTCAAATCATTATCAATTGTTATATATCTTTCGATTTTTTCCTTAGTTCTTACAGATTTTGCATCTATAGAACTTGAACTAGCTTCACTTCTAGTATCAAACTCTTCATCCAATTGGTCTTCTTCTTCAATAACATTGTCGGTTTCTTCTGTAATTTCATCAAGTACTTGTAATTCATCTATTTCTTCAATGGAATCAGCAGTAGAACCATGTACACTAATTGAATCTTCATCCATTGATCCAACTACAAAAATAAGTTTTTTTTTTTTTATAATTAATACTATCAAAACTAATTTTTCTGAATAAAATAAAACATTTATAGTTAATATGTTTTTGAAATATTAATCTATTATCCAATACAATTTGTGAACCAAACAAATTTATATATAGATTTTTAAATATGTATTGCATAATGCATAAACATATATATTTTTATTTTAGAATAGGAAATTATATGTAAAAGAAATTGATAGAAAACAAAATAATTAAAACACTTTAATGATATAGTAAGATTAGGCAACCAGTTTTATATTATATAAGAGTTAAAGAATATTAATAATATACATTAATTATTTTAGTTTTCTATAAGTTGGTGGGATCTCAAAATTTTAATTTCAAAAAGTATATTATTGTCTATTTTTATTCATTTTTCCTAAACTCGTAGGATCTAGCAGTATCACGTACAATTAAGTAGGAATATGTATAAAACATAATAAGTATCTGGTTCAACATATAAATATTGTATTAATATAGGTATCATTTTTTAGTTAATTATTAAGTTTGTACAATGCAATTAAAATGATCCACGGACAATACTACAAAAACATACATAAATTGTATACCTTTTTGATATCCATATTTTAAATATACAGACTCGATTATATAATATTTAATAAATACAACATGTACGACGATATTATTAGAAGACGACCACCACAATAACGCAAACGATTTGATTCCCAACACAATCCCCATAAGTTTATTGCAGTCAGACGGCCGTAATACATTTCACAAAACCGAAATAGAATTCCTTTTAAATTTATTCCTTTAAAATAAACACTAAACGCGTTAAACTTTGAACACATGGTTAACCGATTTGATCAATCTAACGATATTACTTGAAAAATATACTTTGACGAAAAATCGGTTTAGAAAAAACAAAAAAAAACATAACATGTTGTAGTTGTCCATTATTATGTAATTACTATTATTACAAACTATATTATAATACAGTTAGTATACACACGAAATCGTCCATTTCGTTGTGGACTTACCACGATTTAATACACGGTTAAAAAATTAATATAAAAAAAAAAAAAAAAAAAACACTGCGTTAAATAACGAATAATATACAAACAAATCCAAAATTATTTCCAGCAAACACCGAACTCGCGCGTTGCCATCGTCAGGACGAAAATATATTTAGGGGAACGACAATAAATAATGAGGGGAACTTGGTAACTACTATTTGTACAATTTTATTATCACGGGCACGGGACGAGCGGTTGTTGTTTATTCTTTTATTCGTAGGTGGTGGTTAGAACGCGGGGGGGGGACTGCCGCAAATGGGAGGGCTATCAGAAACAGGAAAGCGAAAACAGTAGAAACTACGAATTGTGATATTTTAATCCGTTGTAAAACCCAGGAACTGCTTAATTCAAGAACGATATTTTTTTAAGAATCATAAGTTACTGAAAACATTACTTTCAGGAGAGACAAATAGAGAGAAATGTATTTTTCACGAAGTATTAAATTAGGAAATAATAAAAATCAGGAATATAAAAACTTGAAAAAAATCGGCAGGAATGATTTAATCGAGAATTACTTTCTTTAGACAGAATCGATATTCTTTTACAGATTGATATCATCGTCCATGTCATGTTTAAACAAATTCTATGCTCATGTGAAATTCGTGATCTTAAATTGTGATGAAACCAGATCATAGGAAAGCGAGTCTATGCATGAAACGAATGATAAGAAGTTTAAAAACCAATTTGAATTTCCTAAAAATAATTACGAAATATCGTTTCAGGTTGTTTACTTTGTAAAATATCCTTCCTGCTCATATTCGTATTTTTATTTTCAAATTGTTCAGTTTCAGTTATAATAGAGGTACAACAATTCATAGTATAGTGTCAGTGCAATAATTATATGCCTCTAAAAGTGAATAGTTCACCCAGTCCTTTTGCATTTCACGAACAATATTGACGTCGACTCGTTACTCTATAGAGCAGGGGTCGGCAATTAATTTCTACAAGGGCCCGGAAGATTTGAAAAAAAATCTCCGAGAAACATAGAAGCAAAAAAAAAAAGAAAGAGATAAAGAACTAAACATTAGTTAATAAGCATAGTTTTTATTTTCGTATTAAAATCGCAATCTAAAGTAAATAATTTAATAGAATGTTATCTAAAAGTATACTATGAACTTAATGAGAGAACCGTTTGTCCCGAGTCAATATTTTTACAATTTGATACTCTTGAAAACCATTAATGACTGTCGATCTTGAACGATATTTGTTCTTCGAACAGGTCATTTTGGAGACGGAGTTTCATATGTTATATATGCGGAGCCAAACATAGTATGACTAATATTTACGGGCAGTTTTGTACAGTTATATATACTTTCCAAAACGCTATTATAGTCGAAAAATTTAAGTAAAATAATTTTAGCGGTCCATTTATTCTCCCTCGGGCAACTTATTATCGATCCCTTCTATAGAATAATATCATAATCTGTGGTTACCACATACAAAAAGGAGATAACGGTTACCCGAAACATCGGTGTAACCAACTTTACGCGTATGGTCTGTTTATATCTGTGACCGGTGGTACGACTGATACGTGCGGTTTTGTTTGTGCGCCGCTGCCGTCTACCGAGCGCCGACCGCCTAGTGCTGTTCTTATTCATTTTTTCCCTCTGTCTGTGTGTGTGCAAAATCGATTTCCCGTTGTTCTCGCGCTCGTTCGGCAATTAGCGTAAACATCAATTCCGTTTCCTGTGCTTCATTGTCGCCGTGCCTTTTTTCTGCGACCCCCGAGCACAGCACTTGAGCGATCGTTTTACAAGTCCGCAGCGAATATTATCATTGGTCCGGTATTCGTCACGTCAAACCCGTAAGTATTGTTTGCACCTTTTTAGCTCGATTTGTCTCTTTTCCCTCCTCCATTACCCACCACCTTCGCCTCGTTCGTATGCCGCCAGGCGAGTGCATTCTTCACGTTGCATATTACTTAACCTAATAGATGTTCGTAAAAATATATACAAATTAATACTTAGCGTCATTACTGGCGACCATTATCGCTACCCTTACGGCACTATTCAAAGTGCGGAATATTTCGTACGACGTAAAAATATAATGTTAATGTATTTTAGCGTCTAGCGACCTCGATCATCTCATTAAATAAAAATCGATGTTATCGTATCTCGTAATATCTGGCGCTGTTCTACGATCCGATCACGCGGTTATAAAACGCACGTTCGATTATTTTTGTTACGTTTTTCATTAATCACATATCGCTAATTAACGACAACTAAACGATTTAATTCAATTATCCCTTATTAACAAAACTCAACGATTTCGCAATCAATAGGTAGATCTCGCCGCCATATTTATCCGTACTCGTGCATTATGATATAATACGATTGCGCGATTTATGTGTCGCTTAAAATTGATCGTTTTCCCGCCGCGCGACTTTCCCATAATATAACTATACAAGTTTGTAAAAATCAAATCTAAAATGATTTTCTTAAATTCATATCATATTGAAATTTGAGTGTTTTATTATCAAATTATATTGCCATCAGTGCTTAAAATTCCATTTAGATAACAATTTTGATTTTGATATACTTATGTATTATTTTTATACTTGTAAAGACTGACTATTTGAAATTTATCAACACTATTTTTGGGGAATTCCTGTTGTGAATTGGAATGTTGGCATGTTGAAAGCATCTAGGTTTTCAAGTAGGTTTTAGTCGTTCCCGTATCCAAAACTTTATATTTTTAATAAAAACACTTTTTTTGGTCAAATAGACATACAAAACAGTACACCAATAATTGTACAAATATGATACCTAGATATTTGTATAATATTTATTATATAATGTTCAAAATGTTGATTATATAAAATATATTAATAAATGAGGTAAACCCAAGGGCTCGGCACCTATTTTCCTTCTACTTTGTATGTACTAAAAAATAATCATTTTTCCAAAATATTTGTGTAACTAAATTAATTGTTATTACTATATTTATTTAAGCAAAGCCTCAGGTTAGTGTAAGTTGTCTTAATTTGAAATTTGTGTATACAATTAGGTGTAATCTTTTCTGTATCAAAGTAATAATAACTATTTCCAACTTATCTTGTTCAACCCTTATTTATCTTGTCCTAACCTAACCTGTTCGTCCTACCTCCTTTGAAACATTTTCTTAGGCAAGTTGGACCTTATCTCTATTGCTGTAATCCTTGTTTTTGTAATCGTATAAACAGTCGTATCCTTCGATTGTTGTTTCTATTAATTTAGAATTAAAATCTCAAACTCCTTTCGACATCATATTAATTAATTTAATTTTTCCTAACACTAAAGACAACTCAAGAACAACTACTCCGAACGACGTACATGGTGGTGCTATTAAAACAGCAATATGGTAGATCGTCACAAACAATATTTTGTATAAAATAAAATAAAACAATGATAATATTGGTCAAAACGTCGATAACATTTCCATTTATGGGATTTTATTATGAGGATTATTATGTCGTATATAAACACTATTAAATTAGTACGGTAGTATTTACTATTGTTACTATGCTGTATATACTACAGTGTATAGTGTGTATATATATAATACTAAAATATGATAAATATAACATAAATAACATGTACAAACAAATTTTATAATAATATAATATTAATTATATTATTATTATTATTATTGTTATTATTATTTATTTATAATTTATACAAAACTTTATTGTTGAAACTCAGTGTACGTATCTATTTGATTTTTAATTGAATGGTTTCATGAAACTAAAGTTTCACATTTCATGAAATTAGTTAATTTCTTAAAACTAGTTAATTCAGTGTGCAGCCCGCCTTAAAGCCTAATATAATATATTTTATTTTTTGTAGTGTTAATTTTTGAATAGATTATTATGATAGGTACCTAATTTTAATTACATTTTTCAGTCACAATGAAAACTAAGGAAGCAGTAGCTGTAAGTGGTGATTCAGAAAATGAATTTGAAGTTGATGAACCTGAAGAAGTAGATGACCATTCAGATGATGAATGGGCACCGAGTGCTGCTGTATGTGTTTATAGTTTTTACCATATTATACTTAAATGAATAAATAGTAAATTTATTTATTTATTAGGTAAAAACTCCTGGTAAACGAGGTAGACCAGCAAAAAACACACCTGGTAGAAAGAAGAAGGCGCCAAAAGTTGAAGAAGATGATGAGGATGAAGAAGAAATATTACCAAAAAAAGCTCGAGGATCGTCAAAACCAAAGCCACCTCCTACACCAGCTAAAGGGCGTGGAAGAGTGGCTAAAGCTAAAGCCAAAAAAGAAGAACCCGAAGATGAGGATGAACTAGATGATGATGAATTGGTAGATGAAGAAGATGATGATGTAGACGATGAAGATGATGATGTAGATGACGATGAGGATGAGTATGATGATGAAGAAGAAGAAGAAGAAGAAGAAGTGCTCAATCAGGGACCAAATGCAAAACCTGCCAAAAAATTCACAGTAAATAATAAATATACATTTTTTATTTTCGTTTTTTTATATAAAACTAAATAAAAATACAAATATTGATTAAGATTGAAATATAACTCAGTAAAATAACAAATATAAAAAATTAATGAATTCAAATAAATAAAAAAATATGTAGACAAAGAACAAAACAAAGCCCTGGAGTATTATATAGGTTGTGTCTAAATACGAATAGGGTAATAGAACAGAAAAAGCGAAAAATTAATACACAATTGGATAAATAATACATAGAAACAATTAGAAGAGATTGTAAAATGAGACAAAATAACAGATTTAAAAATTTCATTTTTAAACTCTGTGTTAATGTCAGAAAATAATGCTATAAATTAGACGGCTGAATCGAAACCAAGCATTTCATTTGCCTGGTAATTGCTCCACCACTGAGCTATCTGGGACCTGAACTCAACAATATTTCTGACTCTTAACTAACAGTTAACATATTTGTGTGTTTTTAAATTTCTTTGTCTACATATTTTTTTATTTATTTATATTGTATATATATATTTATAAGTTAAATAATGTTCATGTAATTAATTTTAGTCTGGAGCATTTGTTGTTCTAAAAACTGATATGCTTGGTAAAGGCAATCCTCCTGTGTGGAAAATTGATGGAAAAGCGTTATTACAGAAATATATTTCATTCAAACAAGATGGTAAAATATTGTACAAAAATACTTCAGTTGTAAGTTACTCATTATTTAAAATTGTATAATTTATGATTATATTTAAATATTGTTTATTTTATATAGTATTCTGGTTGGGGTACAAATGTTAAAGAGCAGTACTATTCTGCACCCGTATCATTTATACAGCAAACACGTAAAGAACATATAATTGAATTTTATAAAGATAAAATTAAGAAGTAAGTTGAACATTGTTTATTTGTATCTAAATTGGTAATTACAATTTGAACCTCTTATTGATAACATATCATGCTGAAATTTTACACACAGCTTGACAATACAATATGACAAAGATTAATAATTTTTTTTTTTTTTTTTTTCATTACAATACAGATGTTTTAAGGATCCTAAAAATGAAGATGCTGCTAATAAGGAAATTGATGAGGAAGCAGCTGAATTAGCTGAACACGAAGATAAATATGATGAAGATGAAGCGTAATATTGATACATGGATATAACTGATGATGACTGTTCCCTTAATGTTGTTTTTTAATTTTTTTTTTTTTTTCCATTACAGGTAAAACGGCTTTTTTAAAACAGTTTTCATTTTATACTTACAATGATAATTTAAATTATATTTTTTTGTTAATAATGATGTAAATCTAGCACTATAATGATTTTGATTAGTACTTTCAATTATATCTTATATTTGAATGGTACTTTTAGATTAATATTCAATGGTTCAGCCTTCTAAATTCCTTCCTAATAATTTTAAATAAGTAATAATCAACGCTCGGGACTTCAATACAAAAAAAAAACAAACATTTATTAACATTGAATAATAAAGCACTTAAAAACTATTAAAAAAAAATCATAAATGGTAGGGGAGCGATAGAAGTCCCCCTTATAATGGCTCTATATTATATAATTTAATATGTCAATTTAAATTGTTTGTATTATTAAAATGTATTTTTATAGTGGGGCTTTTATAGCCACCTATCATTTTTATTATTCAATGTTCTTATAGCATTTTTAATTGCTGGTTATAATATAAACTATGTTCTAATTATTTTGTGATCACATCATACAACAATAAAGAGACATCATTTTCCGTGTTTGTGGTGGACTTGCCACACATCAGAATATCATGTTTTTAATTATTAAGTAGTACATGTACAAGGTTTATAGTAACAAATCACACCTCGGTCACCTTTTTAAAGTAGTTATTAAGGTCATCAGGGATTTCTGTCTTTTAGAGGAATAGTACTAATGTATCATGATGAATTTAGGACCAAAGGGTAAAACAATTACCACACTTTTACATAATCGTTAATACTAAATTTCAAGTGTGTGCAGTCTGTTTAACCACATCAAATGTTTTTAATGATTTGTATTTCTAAGTAAATAAAAATACATAATTCTTAGCTAAAATGTATATAGATGGTATTAAGAGTATGTTAAATAATTATAATTTGAATTTTGTTAGACTATATCCTTTATTTACAATGTGTACAAATATATAGCTCGGTAGATCATTTGGTGGTAACTTAGTTATACATAGTTAATTTACATGTTAAGAGTTAATGACTTGACATATTGTGCTTTAAATTAATCTATTTTTAAACGCGTTTTTGAACCACAATATATGAAAATCAATTTAACTATTATTCTGAGATTAAAAAATGTGTGTAAACAGTTTAATGTGAATTCATATTTTTGATTGTTATTTCCCATTCGTCTCAACTACAAAAAGTATAGTTCCAACAACTGCATATAAACGGTACATTGGTATATTATATAATTTTACTATTATTTAGATTGATATGACTGATGCTGTATCCAGATTATAATATGTGCATATATAATTATATATTCTATGGTTTATAGTTTTGAAAACATAAAAAGTTCGTAATTTTAGTTACAAATTTAATTACTGGTACCTGTTTCATTTTTAATGTATATATTAAATTAATTCAGAGCTATTTTAAAAGTATAAAATAAAGTTGGTTATGGTGGTATTTCATTTTTTTTTTTTTTTTTAATCCAATATTATTACCATCATCACTGATATTTAACTAATTAAATAATTGTATTTTTATATTTTATTTAGGAGTAGACTTTAAATACAATAATAATAATATAGTATATTAATATTATACTAATATTTAAAAATTAAATAGGTACTTTGTTAACAAAGTATATTCAATTATGTTTTTTTGTAATCAGTCTTCTCAGAAATCACAGAGATTATAAATACTATGATAGTACAACATTCTTCAAAGATCTTCATCACTAACATCCTCACTGTTTGATCTATTATTTCCATTATCTATAATATTTATGTTCAAAATTAAAATAATTTATATATTAAATACATAAATACATACATATTGTATTACTTACCAAGCTGGTCTAAGTACTCATTTTGAAAAGCAACAACTTCTTTTCCATCTTTACAGTTGGCATAGCCATCTAATAATTCTTGATTGAGACGTATAAACGTAGGTCCCCAGTTAAATTTGGACATGTACAAGTCACATATTTCTTTGTAACCGGCTATGTACATTACAGCAGCTAATGCTTCCACACAAGATAGTTTAAGAGGATGTCCATAGTTCACTGGATTTGCTGCTACCAGATATGGTAATAATCTTAGGTTTTTCTTTGCTGTCCTATGCTGCAACTTGTGAAATGGTGTATCTTGAAGTCGTGCCCAAGAACAGTCAACAACGGCCACACCATATTTAGCTATAATTTCATTGTCCTTAGCTGAAACACTCTATAACATTGCGGAAAATAATAGAAACAGAAACTAAAATTACTATTGTAGTTTTACTTCATTTGCAATAGGTGTTAGAACAATTCCATTAAACTTTGCCGACATATTGAGTTTATCTATCATTCCTAGTCTCATTAGTTTTCTTCCAGTACATCGTTTTGGATCGCACTGTTTTAAATCCCACATGCCAACTTTAAAAGGTACTTCAATTTCTATGGAATCATCGCTAGTTTCTAAAATATTTTAATTATTAAAATTATACAATTGTACATATAGCAGTGAATTAAGTATAACAAACAGAAAGTTAATATTTTATTCTAACCACTACTGTTGTCTGATGAAGAACTTTCTTCGGAAACTTCTCCCTCATTTATTTTAACTGTTGACACGGTTTCACATAAGTCGTCTTCATTTAAGCTACCAAATTTGTCTATATTATCACTTGTAGAAGCCTGAAAAATATGATTTAAAATTGGCAAATACCATTACATGTTTACAATAGTAGATTTAATTTATCATCGTTATATATAAAATGTATTTATATATTTGTTTAATATAACAATTTAGTTAGCGAATTACCACTTACCATAAGGGTAGGTAATCCAATCAAAGGTAAAAATTAAATATATATTATTAATATTCCATTAAATACCTACTTAAAATCTCGTTATATACTCGATAAACTTATTTATCACGATAGATAATACCGTTGATTAGACATTATTGATAATATTCAATAATTTATGATAAGGTACTACAAACATTTGTTTGACGTTTAATTTTTTTGGTGATCTTATTTCAATTAAAAATCGTAGACTTTATCCTACTAGAAAAATCGATATCGTTTATATAGTTTGTTTTTGTTTACATAATACTTACATTGTTATTACTCATCATAAATTAAGACCCACAAGTTGTGCTACTTACTCTATTGTTGTTATTATTAATCTATTACTAAATTATAAGATTATTATATTCTGTTATTACCGAGTCTGAGCGTATATAAAAACTCAACATTACTCGTTTAAATAAATTATATTTTATCATTCAAAGTGTAACATAAAATTGTGTTTCCAACCTATAGTGTAGTGTGTCAGCAGGGATTGGACATGCAATATTAAATTTACATGTGTTTAGTTATTAATCTATAACTAAATATAATGTGTGAAACGAAAAATAAAAACACCGTCTGTGTCGTAGTTTTGGGTGACATAGGTCGGAGTCCTAGGATGCAATTCCATGCACAGTCGTTGATACGCGAAGGATACAAAGTAGATATTATTGGGTATACCGACAGTCCAATACTAAACGATTTGAAAAAAAACGCTACAATTATCAGTGTTAAAAAACCGTTTCCGTTTGACGAATGTAAATATTTCTATACTTAATAAATTCTTTATAATTAACTTATCAATTAAAATAATATATATTATTTTAATGTAAATTTCAACTAGTCGATTCGTTTCATTATTATTATGAAATGGTCAACAATCTTATTATATCTGCATCGCCACTGTAAATTTGTCACCAAAAGAAAAAAATTAAAGTTATACTATACAAATATTCAAAGTTAGTTATATCTATTCATTTGCACCTTATATATTTATATGGGTCACATTTCAGTATAGACTTCTGTTCTAGTATTTTCAAAATTATAAATATAGCCGTTACAAATTAATAATTTATCTGTCTCTTTATTATTATTATTCATATACAAATTCAATAGAAGTATTCTAAAATTAAAAGGATTTTAACACCTTTCATAAATTATTTTGAAGATATGTAAATATGAGGTATCTTGATCAAAAATATCAAAGGAGACCAACAATATTACCTGTAACGCTATAGAATTGCTTTAAGTATATTTCTGAAAATATTTCCTGAACCAACAATATGGAAATAGATATATAGTTGCATTTAAAAACAAAAAGAGTTTGATACAGTTGGTGATAGAACATCTCGTTGCAGGATATATAATTGATAAATACAATGACCACACAATGAAATTTTAAAAATGTGTGATGACTGTAATAATAGGAGTGAGTGTAAATTTCAATGAAAATCATAAAATTACAGACATTTTTTTAAAAAGGATAAGCCCATAATTTTTATTTTCAACATTAAAACATTTTTTTTTTGTTTAAGATTATATACCTAATAGACATTTTTTTTAACATTAATAATAATAAATTGGTAATAAATAATTTTTATTTATTTATTCATTTTTTTATTTTTGCAATCAATTTATTGGCGACCAATTCACTGATTATTATTATACCTACAATCTACATTGTCATAATTTAATATGTTTGATTTTTTTTTGTATTCTACAGATGTGCCGCGAACAGTAGCATTTTTTTTTAAAGTTATATGGCAAACTTTGACACTATTTTGGGCAATTTTGTTGAAACGTAAATCGGATATTGTTTTAGTACAAAATCCACCAGCGATTCCAACCCTTGCTGTATGCTGGTTTTACTGTTTACTTGTCAATGCAAAATTTATTATTGACTGGCACAATTATGCGTTTTCAATTCTTGCCTTAACGTTGGGCTCTGATGCACCTCTAGTAAAATTGTCTTTGATGTATGAAAAATTTTTTGGTCAATTAGCAGATACCAATTTATGTGTTACCAAAGCAATGAAAGAAGACTTGGATAAAAATTGGAATATTAAGTACCTATTATATTAATATTTGATTATATTAATTTTTATATTTTTTGTATACATGTAGTTTCTTATATTAGACACTTCAATTAACTATTTTAGAGCAACGACCCTATATGACCGTCCAGGGCCACAGTTTAAAACCATTACACCAATAGAAAAACATAATTTACTAGAGAAAATGAATTTAAACAATTTCACCGAGTTATCTGAATATGGAAAAGTACAATTTAAACCTGATCGCCCAGGTTTACTCGTGTCCAGTACTAGCTGGACCCCAGATGAAGATTTTAGCATTCTTTTAAAAGCTTTGCAAAGTATATACAACAATTACATTATTTTGTCTTAAAAATTGAACTATTTACTCAAGTGCTTAAGGTTTCAAATAAATTTTTTTTTTTTTTTTTATGCTACTAGACTAAACATGTATTTTAAACTACATTATCTAATTGTGGTTCCAGACATGGTTGGGGAATATTATTGTCCTTATTTGTATAATAATACTTTTAAAAGTTAATTTTATTTTACGCATAGTTTGATATGTATTTATAATTGCATTGATAGAATATGATGAAAGTGATGATATTTATCCAAAACTTATTTGCATTATTACTGGAAAAGGCCCATTGAAGTACCATTATCAACAAATAATTTTAAAACTAAAATGGAGAAAAGTTTCAATTCTTACACCATGGCTAGAAAATAAAGATTATCCACTTATTTTGGGTACAGTTTCAATAACAAATACCTGAAATAAGATAAATAATTTCATTTATTTTGATAAATAATTTCAGCATGTGCTGATCTCGGTGTATGTTTACATGCTTCTTCGAGTGGTTTGGACTTGCCCATGAAGGTAATAGATATGTATGGTGTCGGTTTACCTGTTTGTGCATTTGATTTTAAATGGTAAATATTCTTTAATTACCTATACTAAATGTAAACTTATTATTCTCTTTCAATTACTGTTATTTAATAATGTTATGTAATAATAATATTAGTTTAATTTATTGCATTCAGGCATTGTTGTAATTTTTTTTAAATATGTAATTTTTTAGTTTGAATGAACTAGTTCGACATAATGAAAATGGTCTTGTTTTTTCCAATGAAAATCAACTTGCACTTCACATAATGGAATGGTTTAAAAACTATCCTTCTCAGGTCTACGGGAAGAAAAATCAATTCTGCAAAGAAATCAATATTTTTCGACTTGTTGACTGGCACACAAATTGGATGATCAACGCATATTCACTTTTTTCTAACCACAATGAATGAGTTTTATTTTATTTAAAATTATAATTTGGTACTATTTTTTTTAAGTATTTATTTACTGTTATGTTGTATTGTAACAAGATTTCTGCTTGCCAAAATAATAGATTTATCAGAGCATTTTAATCCTCAAACTCTTTAGAACGATCACATTTCATGCATTAAGACTAACAGTCACAACCACCACCATTGTTCCTTTCCCACTACTTGACGGTATGTATACAGTTGCTCACAATAACAACTACATTGTAAATGCATTGCATCTGTAATATTGTAGTAAACAGCTGCTGAGTCACTATAAGCATTTTTTAATTGTGTATTACCAAATAATGTAACTCTAAAAATCTAAAATAAAATGTATTATATTAATACACTTTTATAGTATAAAATTAGAATAAAAACAAACATGTTTATTTACATAAATATTATAATTTTAAAATTTAAAATAAAAAATTAATCATCTCTATTTTCTGAATCCGAAGCCGTCCCTGGAAATTGTTAGAACATATGTAAAATCGTTTTCCTCCAAAATTGTATCAAATATCAGAGGGTCCATCTGGTGAATATCTTAAAAGGCTAAGTCAGCTCAAAATGTACAAACAAAGAAATTAGCCCCCTCCCCTTGAATATTATACATACCTACTCGTATATGTATGATATAGGATGTCTAAAATAAACCATAGATAGGTACATAGGTTTTGAATGGTACCATCTTATGTAAGATGATTTTTACAAGCATGGCGAGCTGCTTTGGTAGGTTAGGTTAGTCAAATATTTAAAAATATCCAGCCCCTTCTAAAATGATGGCAAATTTCCGCCTATGATGATGATACCTTTGGATTCCAGCCATTGAAGGGAGTATTGGAGCTTTTTTTTTAAAGAAATTCAGTAGGTAGAAGTTCTTTTTTTTACAGAGTGGTGTATGATACATTACTATAACAGCGTCTTTTAATAAAGGTAAAATACCACAGAACCATTCGAAAAATATATCGATATATGATAACAGGAGGTGCTTGTAGATGCCGGTTGATGGCAGTCTGTCACGCAACAAGTGCCAGCCGCCCGAGCGATATTAAATTAAGACATTTTTTTAGTATTTTAATAAACAAACCAGTAATTCCGTGTTTTTTCAACGTACATGAGTTGAACCTTCACTAAATTATATAGGACACTCCATATTAAAAGTAACCCCTACCCATTCAGACTTTTTAATCAAGTATAAGTCTGCGGGATTTGGTGATAAGAGAGGGGTTTTAATACCAAACAATTCGGCTCGGAACTTCGCACAAGTTGCTCCCATGGTTGGATATCAACAAATCTCTTCCAATAGAATTTTTAGTAATTATTGATCTGATCATCACCGTACAAATATGGGAAGAGATTTTATGATATCCGACTTCTTATCATGAAATCCCGCCGAGACAGACTTGATTAAAAAATTGGAGGAGGGAGTACTTTTAATTTAAAGTGCCTCTAACAATCCTATATATCCCACCCATGTACGTAAAAAACAACTGAGTTTATGTTTGAATGGCCATTTTTAAATTGTTTTTAATTTTAATAATTTTCGATTAAAATTACTTAAAATTAAGACATTTTAAAGAATATACGAAAATTGTATACCAGAACAGAGACTGACGTCGATAAATTATATTTGGTGGCCGTATGGTCATGCACACCTTTTATCAGGCAAATAATTTTCGAAAATTCATTAAAATTAAAAAAACTATAAGGAATTTTTATAATTTTCCTTCTAAATTGGATATTCCACAAAAAAGCTCTTATGAAGTTTCTGATCAGAGGTAGTCTTCAGGGAATAAATCTGAAGTACTATCCCAATAACCGATAACAATTATGTCCTCACCAGTAGACCAAAACAAAGCATGTAGTACTTGGTTTTGATCATCATTATTCAGAATACATTTTATATTGTTTTTCTAAATGAAAACAAATAGGCGCCTATAATTTAAGACGTTTAAATAAATGAATATTTTTTTAACGACGATTGAAAATACAATTGTAATCAATACAACGTATATAGACTGTGGTAGCCATTAAGAGTAGAAAACAATTCTAATGTTAAAAGTTCTGATGAAATACGATACATACGTGACTTCCAACGTTCCAACAATTGTTCCTTGGGCATTTTGGAATTTGTAGGTAACAGTCGTTCTGATTCTATACAGATTGGATATTTTGCATTTTATAAAAACAATTATAACAGACGTGCAACTTTTTTTTCAATCATTCACAATTTAATAAATCTCCTCTACTGTTTGCGATACTACTTGTTTGACGTTTTAAATACATTTATATACATTATATTGTATTTTTCCTATATACAGCGACAAAATGACCTATTCGTTTTTAAATTCATTAAATTAGAATATATTTTCCTGAAAATTTTAATAAAAAAAAATATATATACAATTATTGTCTAAGGAATAAATACTGACCAAATCGGTAGTTCGCCGATATTTTGTAAACATATTGACAAGATTCCAAAACTACTCGTGAACTGCGCACACTGTATACGAGGAAAAAAAATAGACGAATTCGAACGATGTATAAAAATAAATCTAAGAACGCATAATTATATATAAAAAAAAAAAACCGAATTAATTAAAACATTAGATAATGCACTCTGTTATGCGGGCTACAATCTATGCGTTTGAATGTTTACAAGGAAGAAACCATCTTATTAAAAGCATTTCAAAATATATAATAAATTAACAATAATACATCCCCGGTGTTGTTTCGATAACGTATCAACTATATAATATATCGAATTTATTGATGCGTATTTAATTTGTTGAATTAGGATTCATAACACGGTGTGCAAAAATAAATTCAAAATCAAGCATATTTAATTCAAATCAATAAATAAATCACAAACTCATACATTACCTAATAAATCGTTATGAGTTATATTATTGTATTGCATAAAACCAAATAAAAAACTACAAATATTCGACAATTTCAAGTGTCCATAAATAGCTCAAAAATCGACAGAATGTTTTAAAAATTTATTCGCGTTTACAAAATATTTTAATATTCTGTGAAAATTCAGGTCTCTAAGATTATTTTTAACCGAGTTGCAACAAAAAGAAAAAAAATAATAAAACCATTATTGCCATTATTACATTTTCCCGACGTTATTTCTCGGGTTTCGCCAATTATTAAGAAAACTATCAACAAAAAAATAAGCCCCTCATCCAATTCACCAACTAGATCAATAATTCTTTCAGAAAAAGTGCTACACTTGAAAATTGGAGCAAAATGTCCGGTAAAAAAGTTGTTCACAGATGGAAATAAAAAAAAAATGAGCGTTTAAGTTTTATTTTTGAGTTTTAATTTCATTGAATACTATAGTCCAGTGGTTTCTAATCTTTTTGTTATAGCGACCCACATATTTGATCTTTTTTGAGTATACGACTCCCCCATTAAAGAAAAAAACAAAATCAAGTATGCCATTATAACTTAATATATAATAATTAATGATATGAATAAATTTGTATTATATGAAATATTATCATTTAGTTTTAACATAATGACATATTTAATATTCAATAGCTAATTATATTAAATATAAAGATTATTTTAGGTGCATTTAAAAATAAAAATAAAATACAAAAAATTAATATAATATAATGATAAAAAAATTTTTATGAGACTTGTGGTGGCTGAATCTGAATGTTATTGCATAATATTTCCCACTGGGGTACAATTTTAGATAAGCTGATACCGCATATTATGTGTGACATTTAGTATTTTGCTTTGTTTTGTTTTGATATTGGTCATAATTGAAAATCCTTTTTCGCATAAATAAATAGTAGGGAAAAGTAATAGTTCTTTTTATCGCATTTAATGACATTTATGGATATTTATTATATATACCACATCAAAAATCTATAATTGTTTAATTTTTAAATTTATTTTCATAAGTTTTATCACAAGAAAGTTCGAATATTTGAGTTTCAAAAAGCGTATTGAAGTTCAACTTTTCAATTGAAATAGTGAAAGGATTTTCAATCCATTGAAAATCATCACGAATGTCTTTAGGGAAATAATTTCTTATTGCAATTGATAATTGATTTAAATGTAATAAAATAATTTCTTTAATATCAGTGACATTCACTGAGTCGTCTTCGTGCAGAAACTTGCTAAATACTAAAAACATATCAATTTTTCCCTTCTATACTTTAGTTTTGAAAATAGTAATTTTTTTTTGAACGAAGCAATTTTATAATTTAATTTTTTTTTCTATTTTATTATGTATCAAAATATTTTTCATTCTTCGCGACTCATCAAAAATATTTCGCGACCAATAGGTAGGGAAACACTGCTATAGTCAATAATGCTATTCTAGTAATAAAATTATAACTAACAAATCACTACACCAAGGCTTTGTATAACTGGCAATACTTAATCTTATATTTTGTAGTTTAAACTTTTTTAAAATTTGTACATAGTAAATTTGTATAAATCATTATTGGTTTTTATTTAATCCACGCGGTACAGTTTATTGCATCACATTATAAGTAATAGACTTTAACATTTTAAATTTATTTTGTTACGATTGACGAGAATGAATATTATGTAATCTAAAGAATTAGCAAATAAATTATGTATTTATTTATATCTCTGTCTACTGTTAATTGCTTGTTGTCTTTTAGATTAAATTAATAAAATATTAAATTTATTGCTATTTGCTAATTTAAATCGTACTAATAATAATGTACTAATTTAACTGAGTTATAACAGTTTGGGGTATATTAGTGTGGATAAATTTGTACCTTTATATGCGGTATTTATTTTAACACCCTGTAATTGATACGTATTTGATGACACGCGTAAATCATATTCAGCATGTTTTTCGTTAGTCAGCAAGTATTATCTTCTTGAATAATCGTGCACATCGTCAGATTTACACTGTGATCGATTCCCAGGCAATTTATATTTATTTATTCTTTTATACATTAATATACATTTTTTTTCACACCATTATTATTATTTGTTTTACTACAATTTGTACAAATGAAACACAATTTTAATAATGCTGTACTTGTAAATGCAGGACAAATAACTCTAGTCGTTTTAACCTACTACCATTCTTGATACATTTAAAAAAATGTGTCTATCAAGAAAATGTACAATATGCATTAGCCGTCAACGAAGAAATATTTACATATTTCATATATTTTATAATAATTTATGTATTATTTGTTAAAATTCGAATTTATTTTTCTTTCTTTTTGGCAATTTGAAAAAAAAAATATTTGTTCGTAGTATCCTATTAAGGAATCGTTATAGCCTATAAACTATTGGTTGTACGTACATATTTCAACACAACTGCATTAACAGAATTCAATGAAAATTATTCTTTATGGTACGTACCGTAAAATCTCCGAGATGCAATAACCTAAAGTACGTATGTGGACGTAAGACACGATAAATGTTTAACATATTTTAACCGTCTCTCCGTTTGACAATGTTTTCACTCATAGTGATTTGAATCTCAAAGCCATACCGACGGTATTATAATGTATAAAATACCAACACGATGTATAAGAAATGTTTAACTGCGTTGCTCCACTCAGAATCGTATTTCGCTTGCCATTGCGTTCAAAATTTAAACTAAATTACCAACGATGAGCGAGTAAAAATAGTAATAAAACACGAAACAAGAATCAAGTACAAACGTCTTCTGCCGCGGCATTGATTAGTTTGGAAATTTGATCGGAATGCGAAAAATTGAAAAAAAAAACATAATATATGATTACCTAGATTTATTATTGAAGACTGCATATGTGCGCCTGTAGAATTAAATATACCGATATACCGCGGTATTGGCAATAATATTATGATAAACGGTGGTTGGCTATTACCGTCAACAAAAAATATTTACAGTCGAACGATTACGAAACGAGTCGGCAGGTACAATAATTCGCCTATAAACCAAGTTAGAAAAAAGAAGGCAAAAAAATAACCGTCCCCGCCACTGAAGGCGCGCGCCGAGAGCAACACGCGCGTTGATCGACAGCAGCTGCGGCGGTGGGCAGGAGGCCGGCCGGCTGACGGGAGTCGCGTTTCACGACTCGCGGAACAAACAACTCTGGCGCTGTGTTATCGTCGCGTTTTGTGTTTCTCGGCGAAATGTAGCCCGTCGTCACACATTATTACATTATAGTCGGTCGTGTTTTAGTATCGGGAACAAAAAAAAAAAAATAAAAGGAAAAGTGCGTTATTATTATTATTATTATTATACTTTTTTTTTTCTTTCTACCTTTCTTTCTGTTCGGCGTAGTGTCGCGATAGTTTTTATTTATACGGTTACACGGACAACGCCGATCGGAGATCGCAGATGAAAAACTGTTTACTACGACGGTCGTCCAATCGGTTTCGTAGATTTCGCTGTGCCGCTGTTGAACTCTTAATATATACACCGGGAAAAAATACAGGTGAGGTTTGGTGGGTGGGCCGTAGGCGTGCGGCAGTAGGATTCCGGCTAGAGTAGATATCGTAGAGTACCCATATATATATATATATATATATATATATGTATAATTTAATGTACGTGCAATTCGTTTAGCGATGATGTGCCGAAGGCCGTATAGGTACTGCATAGAATCTTACTGAATATTACGTGGCGATCGTGTTTCGTGTGGACGTTTCTTTATGCTTGTAAATATATATTTGTAAAACGTCCGCGAACCGAATGGCAACTGTACATACGGATTCCGAACTACGCCATTACTGTTTGGGTTCGGGTTTTTTTTTTTTGTGTGTGTGTCAAAAGGATGTCTTTTCTAACAGCGAGAGGCAATGAGGATACGGGGCGATATACAATAATAATGTAAATTGTAGCCGCATTCAGGGACGTGCTAGCGGGATTTTCAACACCCTCGAACTATTATTTTTTATTTTAATAACTCATTCATGCTTTACGAATTTCCTATAAAAAAAAAGGTCTGATTTTATTGATATTCATTGTTGGTTACCCATAAAATATGTGCCGATTATTACCCTATATAGGCACGACGAAATGGCAAAAAACCCTAAACGATTTAGTTCTTTACCTTTATTATTATATACGATTCTTCAAGTGTGAACGAATAAACGAATATATTTTACAAAATTACAAACTATGCATAGTATTGTTGAAAGGATTATAGGTGCCGATTTCTACCTATAAATAGTTAACGTCAAATTTCTCCTCTCAAATCCCCACCACATATGAAAATGCTGATCACACCACCACTGGTTGAATCATGTTTCGGATCAACGCATCGCCCGATAGTGATGACTAGGGCAGAGGACTTGTAGCATTTGTATATTTGATTTACACAATCAAAATAATAGTAGAGTAAGAAACAAATACGTTTTATGCTAAGAAAAACCTAGATTTCTAATTTTATTTTGCATACAAATACATATTTTGATTTTTTTTTGTTTTTGTTTTTAGGGCATATTTTTTCCGTTTTATACTTTTTGAGAAATATTTAATACTTTAATTAATAATTTTCTTAATATTTTCTCCATCGATGATTTTATTTCACTTAATAATACAACCGAAATTGTTGAATTTAAATTAATTTTTAATTTTTATCATATAGTATGGTTGTTGATTGTTCACGAACACACGCTTTTCCTATAGAAACGCTTGAGGATCACCGTTCGATTATTTTTCTGGTTATTAAATTTAGCTTTAGTAAACACGTTCTCTATATCATACAATTCTCGAAAGGACGATAACGATTCGATCCATAAATTATAACAATTCGAGCATATTTTTAGTGCATATTATAGGGGTTTCGAGTGCATAAGTGCTTGAATATTTAGTGTTTTTTTAGAGCTACAAATCCTCTGCGCTAGTGATGACAAACGCTGTTTCATACGTACTCAATAGTGAAGATCAGACAAGAAAAAAAAATGTTTGGCGTCTTATTTTTATTCTTTTTGGCTGGATACGACGAAGATGTTGAATATGACACTTATTCAGTAACGAACTTGATAATTTTCCGTCTTATCGAAATTTGTATTAAAATTGACTTCGTAAAAAATACGTAGGTATGCCTACCGTAACACAAATTTTCTATTTTTTTTTTCTTTTTGGTTTGTATACAAAAATTACAGAACCGTAGGTATAATTATATAAGTAACTACAATTTTACTTTTGAAAATTATGTTTCCCGAGTTGGATCCTAATAAGGTTCGATTATTCTCAGAGAAAATAGAAACATTAACACACTTTAATAATGTTACGAGAATAAATATCGTAAAAAAAAAAAAAAAACAATTTGTGTAAATAAATTAAACGATTCGATGTAATTAAATACAACATAATTTGTTACATTTGGTATACACGCATTTCACAGATTAAATGTTATAGTTAATTGTAACATATTGTTACTTATCATAAATACCGTTTTCACTCTTGTACGCTGAATGTATAGGTATAATTATTTAGACGCACGATTTGCGTGCATCTAAAAATTTATATTTATGAAATAAAATAGGGAACGTATAATATACACGCGTATAAAAGTATAAAGTTTATACGTTATATGCGTTATGCGATTGATTATAAATCGTATAGGTATCAATATAATATGTTTCTGTTTCAATTTTTTAAACTCAAAAATAAAATTGATATAAAATGTAAATATCAATTTATATACTTGCAATAATTTTCAATTGTATTTTTCCTACAATGCATGTATTATATAATATTATGTACTGATAGTAAAAAGAAAAAGATTGGACGAGGAGTATTACCTATAATAACTGAGCAAATTATATATTAACTATAGGTGTAAGCAGTGGCGCAGCCAACGGGGGTATTATGAGTGTCTGGACACGCCCCTCGAATCGTATTTATGAACATTTAGGTTTTTATTTTATTTTTAAACATAAATTCAAAAATAATTATGTCTCAACATTTGACAACTACATAAATTGCTTAGATACGAGATTTCAAACTATATGGATATGCGTTTTTCAGTCTATCGAACGCTGGATTTTGCGGACATCAGTGGCGTATTCACAAATAAGTAACGGAGAGGTAATAAGGATCATGGTTGTGATATGCGTACACCCTCACTCGATTATATAATTTATTAAATTATAAGTTATTGTGTTATTAGTTTAATTTTTTTAACTTTAAATCGACTGATTGTGGTAAATTCATTACACATTTGTATTACTTTGTATATTTAACGCCGTTAATCTATTATTATCATCGCAAATCTTAACAGTCTAATTTAACATACATAATTTAAAAATTGACCGGTATTACAGACATTCAAATATACAATAATATTATAAGTATAGCTGGTAAATAACACAACTATACCTATTGAAATATTTGTGAAAATATGCTTTTACATGAATATATTAATGTAACAGAATACATATATATTTTCTAAACATCAATATGTGCAAAATATACAACAAAAATAAAAAAAACCATGGACTCTTGTAATTGTACATACATACAATAAATAATTGGACAATTTTACTTAAAAATCCGCGAACTTATTATATATAATATTCCAACCTTTTTTTTGTTTGTTTTCTAAATAAATTCTTTTTTTAATTAATTTATTTATATTGTGTATATTTATTATATTTATTTATTTTGTATTTGTTTGTATTTGATATCTTATTAAATAATACATATATAAAAAAACAAGTTAGTTTTTAAAATTGATTTAAAAAAAAAATTCAGTCGTAAAAGAATTTAAAAAAAAAAAATAATTGTTTAATATTACTTTTTACTAGGTACTTATAACTAAAAATAAATTCATATTATCAGTATTTAATTTTATTGTTTTACTGATAGATAATATATAAATGGATACACAGCTGCATTTTAAGTTCTGTTAAGAGGTCGAGGTATTCTTCGGAGAAACGGAGAAACGGGTTCTATATTTATTATCCATTATTTATAGTTTTATTCGTTTAATGAAATTTAATGCATACAATTGTCCACTATATAATTATTATTTCATTTGTTTTACATCTACTATAATAATAGTATTATAGCCAGTAGCGCAACGAGAATTTTTTCCAGGAGGGTGTCCACCTATCACAACCATGACACTTATTACCGTTACTTATTTGTGAATACACCACTAATGTCCGCAAAGTCCGGCGTTCGATAGACTGAAAAACGCATATCATATAGTTTGAAATCTCGTATAAGCAATTTATGTAATTGTCAAATGTTGAGGCATAATTATTTTTGAATTTATGTTTAAAAAAAAAATATATTAAGTTACTAAAATACGGTTGGAGAGGGGTGTCCAGAAGCCCAAAATACCCCCCTTAGTGTCGCCACTGGTTATAGCAACGCAATAACAATTATTAGTATGTTATTTAGACTGTTCTAGTTGAAATTTGAACCTTTTATTTAAAAAATATTTTGAATACAACATTAAATTAATTTTAGTTATTCGTTCGTCCAAGAGTAATTAAATAAAAAACGAATTTAAACGTTTAAAACTGCCGATGTTATGAATTGTAATCGTTTGATCGCATATTTCGAATATTTTTTTCCATTGTTAACAAAATACCGTAAAAGCTATACTTTCAAAGGTATCACAATAGTGAAATGAATCGTTTATTTTGAACGATTCGTTTTTATTAATATTTTTGACTATAGTCTATATAATATATCTAATGTATATTCCCTACAAAGTACACATTTTTATAGCATTGACTTACGGAATTTGTTTATCTTTAATGAGGACAACGTACATTTTTTTATTGATTTTTTGTTTGATATTTGAACAAATTCTAAAAACTCTCTTTCGGGCGATAAAAATAATAATAATTAAACTATTTACAATATTAGTTCAAAGTTCAAAAACATAAATTATATTGGATAAATTATAACTAAATATAATTTCCTAATATAATCGTTTTCAACTCTATTAGGTGTATGCGTCAAATTATAGGTAAAGTATAGGTATTATTTTAATATACCCATACTTAAATATGCATAATATAATACGTGTAATATAAAATATTTTATTTGCACGAAATATGAATATAAATTCTGAATATTTATGGTTGTTTATTTTTTTTAAGAAATTATATAATAATTGTAATATTATACTGATATGCGCTATGTTTTTTTGTATTGGGGATGTTGAGGTGATAATATTTTTACGAATTGTAAATGCTTCTTAAAATTATTATTTATGCAATTCAATGCATTTACATCTATAGAAATGGATGGTTATGCGTGCATAACCGTCATAATATGACATCATCATAATATGTTTACATCTTAAATTCCAAGATATCTCTTATACTTATATATTAAATACGTATTAGTAAAAATATAATTTAATGTTTTCACATATAATCATCAGTTTATATATAAATATTAATGTTTATTTATATATAATTGTTAATATGCATATTTTATTTGTTATATATTACATATGAGTAATATATAGCATAGTATAGGTACAATAAATAGTATATATATATATATATATATATATATATATATATATACAATATTGGTTCAAAGTTCAAAAACATAAATTATATTGGATAAATTATAACTAAATATAATTTCCTAATATAATCGTTTTCAACTCTATTAGGTGTATGCGTCAATTTTTATTGATATATATATATATATATATATAGCAATCGGAGTTTCTCTACTTTCATTTCGGTTTATTTTATTTTGATTTTTTACTAATTCTGTTAAAAACTAACTTTCGTTATTAAACTAGCTAACTAACTTTTGAAAATAAAAGTATCTTTATTCATATATTTTTGTGCTAATAGTATTTTTGAATTTTATTACATAGAAATGGGAATTATGTTTTGTCCCTTTATGTTATAATTTTTTTTAGTTTTTCCGGCTTAAAAATGTAATAGTCAACAGGTATCTCTCTCTCTATATATATATATATATATATATATTAAAAAAAAAAAAAATCATACTTTAATAGTTTAATATAATATTTCCATTCATGCATAGGATTTAAGTACCGTGTTAAATGTTAATGTACGTATTTAAAAAATTAAACCAGACCCCTTGTTTTACTAATAAAATGAGTGTTTCAAACCACGGGTAATCCATTTTCGGGTTTATATATGGAAATGCATTGAACAGAATAAGTATACCTAGGGCCATTTGATTATTTTTGTTTGCACTGGAATTTAAAAATAACCGATTAATTCTAAATACTTAACGCAAATTGATATTGTACATTGGTGTTAACTTATAATGATTAAGAAATGTACACTACAAAAGTATAATTATTCCAAATTAAACCGTGACGTTATAACTTTCAAAAAAAAAAAATACCGTCTATATATTAGAATTTTAAATATTTGGATACCTAAAATAACTACTGTCTATATACCTATATAAAAGCAATTGTATCGAAATGAATTAGCCCTCACTCTAAATTATTGATTGAATAATTATTGATCGTATAAATTCGTATATAGTACGTAATATTTATTACAGTTTTTATTAAGCAAATAACAATGTAAATGTGTTATATGCACATTTTTTTTTTAACTGCTGCAGTTGATTGATTTAAAATTATGAGTTTTGTAATTCTGTACCAACTTAATTAACTTATTAAAATCAAGAAATTCTCAATACAGCAATGTTTGTTTTAAAACTCCCCTAAAAATATTGACCTATTTCGTTGTTTTAATTTTAACTCAATAAATATGTAATGATAATAATACAACAAAGTATGTATGTAAGTTTAAAATCTTTAATAAATATTAATTTTCAACTATTGAAATTTATTACTGTTCGATTTTAAATGAATAATGTCATTAGTTGATTTTCGATATAAATTTGAACACCAAATGTAAAGAGTAGAGAGAATAAAATTAAAACTTTCCAACTCAGGCTAAAATGATTTTAAATTCTATGATTTCTTGTGGTGGATATGTAACCTATATTGTTTTTCAGTTTACTTTTCTAAACAAAATAATCAAATTAAAACGAAATAACAACAATTAGTATTTGTGTATAGTTTCTGTGAAATCAAATTGGCTATATTTTGATTGAAAGAGAACTTTTGACTAGAATAAAATGTTCTAATAATATATTTAAATGTATTACGGTAAAATTTAAACTAATACATATAACAAAATAACGTACTTGATACAAACGCTATAAATTCATAATGCATAATGCATCTACTTATTTATTTCGACTATAAAGTTATAATACCTATTTACGTACATTAAATCATCAGATTTAACTTGCTTAACATGAGTCATTGAAATAATGACTATCTACCTACTACTTATATTGAATATGGTACATATGTTATTATTAATTTATTTTAAGAATCAAATTTTGCATACGATGAGTAATGTGGGTAGGTAAAATAGTATTAATGTGTTGGGTTTAATTTTACAATTAGGCGATATGTTTTTAAACAACTATAATTGTTTAACAATAATTTTTTAATCAAATAATTTTTCGTTTTAAGTAACCATTAATCAAAGGTACTTAACTAAATTATAAATTGTGAAAAATTAAATATGCTTTTGTTTATACTTGTAAATATTATCGTTAATTTGATTTGTACCTACGCTAAACCTATGTTTAAGTTAGTATTATGTCACAAATCCAAAACAACTGTATAGTACCTATATTATTTTATCTCAAGTGGACAAATTTTGAAATATTTAATTGTATGTATTATTTTTTCCTAAAGATAATAATTATGGGTCACGGAAATTTAAGCACATATCCGTGGGGCCCCGAAGACATATGCCCAGGTGGATTAATTTTACCGATTTTGGACGAACGTTTATGGCCAATCAAAGTGCGGGTGGTTATTTATTTATTTACATTGCTTTATTTCCTGTTGGGAATATCCATAGTAGCCGATGTATTTATGACCGCTATTGACAAAATTACTAGCCATACGAAAAAGGTTTACATGGCCAAAGAGTTATCGGTAAATGGCTCGAGTGTTTCCCTCCGACCCGACCAACCCGAAGTAATAGAAGTGCGCGTATGGAATCCAACAATTGCAAATCTAACATTAATGGCTCTAGGTTTGTATGTTAACCATTATAGGTATCCAATAATTTAATTTTAAATTCATCAATATAAAATAAATCGCTAAACTTTTTTGGCTAAATTGATATCCAGGGACATCTTCGCCAGAAATTTTACTGTCTATCATTGAAACGGTGGGCCATCATTTCGAAGCTAGAAATTTAGGACCGAACATCATTGTGGGATCAGCTGCTTTCAATTTATTGATTATCACTAGTTTTTGTACACTGACATTAAATTTAAATGAAAAAAGAAGAATACATGACTTGAAAGTACCGACCATTATTTGATTTAGTCAATAAATTATTTATGAATAAACATTTCTTGTGGATTTTAGGTATTTTTAGTGATTGGCGCCTTTAGTTTTTTTGCATATATCTGGCTTCTATTAATAATTGAAGTGATTTCACCAAATATCATTGAGTTGTGGGAAGCGGCGATGACATTTTTGTTATTTCCGATCCTTATGTGTTTTGCTTATGCTACTGATAAAAACTGGTGTGGCAAGAAAATTGAACACAGTAAACACCAACTAGATCTTTTCTCTGTTGAAGATCAAGGTATATATATATATAATAACTAGAGCACGGATTTATACTTTCTTGAAACAGCTAAAATATGATGTTTTTTATGACCTAACCTAACCTTATATTGTCTTGAAAATTGAAAATATGCTTGTATTATGCTCATACTAGAACGTTTATCACGCCTATTCATATTTTAGATTTCAAATATTTTTGTACCTAGTATGGATATAGCTCACTTAGATCGTTTTTCAAATCGACTATCAACTGAGAATCGTAGACATGTTTTACTCTCGCAGAAAAACCACGTTTTTACATCAAAATCCGGGCTCTAATAATAACTAACCAATATATAATAAAGGTTACGTGTACCTACAGTTTAATTCACTTAATTTTCAATAGACGAAATAAAAAGTCAATCAATTGTGAATAACGGAAAAATTGTCAAGGAAAATTTGATTAAGTTTGTGAAAACTGTAAAAAAATACCCCGGGATAACTGACGTAGATGCAGCAAAACTCGCAGCTACCAAAATGATAGATTCGACATATCACGGAGCCATGTGGTATCGCATTGGTGCAGTAAGACATTTTACGGGTGGTAAACGAATAGAACCTATTCTAGAAGATCATCTTAAACAAGTATAGATATAATTTTTATTAATATATAAATAACCGAATAACTTCTCCTATTCAGAATGATTTTTACTATAGGTTTATGATGTAATAAAAAAAGAACACGATGTCGGAGACAAGAATGAAATGCCACTGTTTACTTTCAAAAACGAAGAAAAAAAATATTCGGTAGTAGAGTTTCACGCACCCACAATTGCAGTTAAAGAAAATGTAGGAAAATTTCCTGTTACTATTTGGCGACATGGAAAACTAAACACTAAAGCAACTATTAAGTAAACTATATACTATTAAATATCATAATATGAATAGAATTAATTATGGTATAAATTATAGAGTGGAGAGCATTAATGGAACAGCTAAAGAAGGAGAAGATTTTGTAAAAGTCAAGGAAATTATTGAGTTTAACGAAAACGAAGAAGAAAAAGACGTATATACTATATATAGTAATGGAGTTATTTATATTTGTAATTTTTATATTTTTGTCTATACATTAGATTCTCATCGAAATACTCGATGATAATAAATGGGAACCGGATGAAGAGTTCTTCCTTAGAATTTCTGTGCTCCACCATAAAGAATGGCCAGTAAAACTTGGTAGTATTTCAATTATGGAAGTTACTATAATCGATAACGATGGTAAAAATATTATATTGGACAATTTATTATAAACGTATTTTATTTTATATTTTTATTATGAAATCTTATTTATCTAATTTTAGAACCGGGTATTATAAGTTTTGGCAAAAGAGGACTATTAGTAAAAGAGAGCGCTGGGTTCGTCGATATACCTATTGTACGAACCCACGGATCAGACAGCGAGGTAAGTGTCAAATGGAAGACTATTGACGAATCGGCCATTTCGGGACGAGATTACATAGGCGGTGAAGGCGTAATTTATTTCAAAGATAAAGAAGTAGCTAAATTGTTGCGAATTGAAATTATCAACGATATGTGCCCGGAGAAAGATGAATGTTTTGAGATCGAATTGTTTGGTACTACGGGCGGTGCAAAAATTGGAAATGTCAACCGGATTGCTATTACAATTAGTAGCGACGATGGTAACATTTTTATTACATTTTCCCGGTTTAAATTTTAGATTCTGAGCAGAGCGTAGAAGTTATATATTAGTTTTACAATGATGCATATTTTTTATTACGAAGAATACTTTTTGGGCAGCGAAAATTGCTCAGAAAATTTTAATTCCGAGCTCTACTCAGAATCGTTTTTCAAATTCAATGGATTATCGTTAGTTTTAATCCTTAAAATAATTTAGCCATAATTTACGTATATTTTTAGATTCTGAGCTTAGCGAGGAATGTATTCGTTTTACTATGATATGTGATTTTTTTTTGTTTGTCTGTAAATAACTCATCTACCAAAAGTGTTGCTCCGATCATTAACTTTAGGGGCGGTTACTTACGCAATAACAGTTTATTTTTAACTGTTATTTTCAAATTTTTTTTTTTTGTAATTCAGTGAAAACTAATCGCAGAGATTTGTGAATACCGAATATATATTTATATTATCATTTTTAAAGACGTACAATTTTCGAAATATTGAGGCGTTTTTTGAGGTATTAATAAGAATAACTATTTGTAATTTTCAAGTTTTTTTGGGGGGTTTTATGTGGATGAAAATGTCGCAATTTAATTTTTTTAACGTTTTAAGTTCAAATGTATGTTCAAATTCGTTAAAAATACGAATAATTGTAATTTATTTTGTAGTTACAAATTAATATAATTTTAAGCTTAAATTTATCAAAAGATGTCTAACTGAACTTCGCTTAGAATAGTTTTAAGTTTGCAATGATTTACTGTTGCGTACAGATATAAATTAAACAACCCTATATATATATATATATATATATATATATATATATATATCCTACCTTCACAACTTACCACCGACAACAGTTTTTTAAAAATTATTTTAATGTGTTTTCTTTTTTTAGACTTTGATTCTGTTGTCGATCGTTTAATGTTGTTGACTCACATAAATATTCACGCGATCGAACTGCACCGGCAAACTTGGGCGGAACAAATTAAAACGGCAATGACCGTAAATGGCGGCGATCTGGAAAACGCAACTACTCTGACTTATATATTACATTTCTTTTCGTTCTTTTGGAAGGTTTTCTTTGCTTTTATACCGCCAGCGGCCATGTGTTCCGGCTGGTTAAGGTTTGTCACGTCATTAACTCTTATAGGCATCATGGCCACGGTAATTGGCGATTTAGCTACAATTTTCGGTTGTTTAATTGGACTGGACGACATCGTGACGGGTAATTTCTGATAAAATAATTTTCATTGAACATTGAACCTGTTTAATTGAAATATTAAACGCAATAATTCAAATTTATCATTAAATATATATATATATATATATCTATATGTACGCAGCAATAACAATAGTTGCGCTCGGCATGTCCCTGCCGGACATCTTGGGAGCCTGTATGGTTACCCGGGCAGAAACCCACGCAGACGAGGCCATGATACACATTGCCGGTTCAATAGCAGTTAAAGTATTGATGGGCGTCGGGTTACCTTGGTTCATAGCCGCTATGTACCACCACTTACACGTAAACATTCGTTCGCTAAAAAAACGCATTAATGTCGATTATTTAAATTACATTTTTATTATTAATATTATATTTTTTTTTTTTTTTTTAGGGAAATAAATTTATCGTTCCGTCCAACCGTATTGGTTTCAATGTTCTCGTATATTCTGTCATGGCTATTTTGGCCGTAACTGTTTTAATGGTTCGCAGGAATGTCGGCTTTTTCGGAAATGCCGAATTAGGCGGACCGAAAAAAGGAAGATATATTACTGTGGTTGTATTTATCTCGTTGTGGTTTGTTTATTTGTTACTCACTTCTTCCCGAACGCTGTAATCCGTTTTTGATGGAACGTTGAATAACGTCGGTCACCGGAGTAATACATATTTTATTTTTGTTTAATTAATTTTAAAACCGCGTGTCATTTTCAAGTAGACCAAACAATGTACTATTTTATTACGACAATGTAGGACATTATAATAATATTTTTTTTATTTTTTATTAATTTTATGTAATTTTTAAATTTCACCGTCGCCTATTTCACTTAACTTTTGTAATTTCTACAAACTATACTTAAAACAAACTGATAAGTATTATTAAGTATATGTATAAATAATATTGCTGTCAGGTGTCGTCCTAATATTTTTAATTTAAGAATTTATTATTACTTATATAATGTTCTTGTACGTATATATTACTATTTTCCTATTTTTATTGATTATTGTTATTATTTTATAATGTATGTGCTATTATTATCATAGGCACCCTCAGAAATTTGTCTAGGAAGGGGCAAGCCCGCAGAAATTTAGAATTATATTTTATGCCCCCTCTTGCTCTCCCCCCATTTTCTTGTCAACCCATTCAGGTGCCTATGCATATTATTAACCTTTCTTAAAACTTTTAGAGACATTGAAACACGTGTAAGTACATAAAAAAAAAAAGTTAATAAAGTAATACAAATATTATAGTATAATACATTGGTTTTTTTTTGTTAATGTTATGCAATTATTTTTAACGAGTACCTATATTTTGTAGTTGGGTGGTTATCAATCCTTATATCAATCGCAATTACTATTGTACTGTTATTCTCAATACCACTAATATTACATATTTAAACACAATCGGAAAATACGAACAGTAACAACTGCGCATAAGTATAATTATGGAGTAATAAAACAATATGAGATGGACAAATTCACTTTTATCATGTTTCTCTAGAATAGATAGATTTAGAAATGTGTATTTAAATCAAAATAACATGATTATTAGACCCGTTTTTCTGGGTCCATCTGACTTCAAATTTATCCAACAATATTTAGTGATAGGTACAACGTAAATATTTGCAATTGAAAATATATTCCGAATATTTATGATGTACAATATTTAAATGAAAATATATTTAAATACATAACTTAGTATTTTCTAAAATTATTTGATCGAATATTTAAAGTTTTTTTCTATGTACCCATACATTTTTTATTTAAATACATTTTTGTCCGAACAAAAAAACTACATAATTCTTTAATATTTTAAAAATGAACATTTGTAACAAATGCATGCCTGCAGTGTTCAGCATAATTTGTTTAAGGGGTCGGCATTTGATATACACATATATGGAAAGATTTATGAAAACACCATAAATATTTTCATTATTAGTTAAATATATTACGAGTATATCATGAAAAAATATCGGAGAAGTGTTTAATGGGTTTGGATTTAAACTCAAAAACCTCGTTCTCACGACATGAGATAATTATCGACAATATTATATATTTGTTATTTATAGGTTTAAATTTTAATTTTTCACTTTACTTTCTAAATGATACCTTTATGTTTGTTTTTTAAGGACCATTTTTAAAAAAAATAACCCCTCTCCTTTCAATGTGTAGTATAAAAATTGCAGTTATGCTCTAAAATTGTTATAATTGCTATAAAACTAATATAAACATAAACGTATATTGTGTAATTGCAGAAAAAAAATCCATCTATTTATAAAAAATATAAATATATGTTTACAAAATACAATAAAATAAAAAATAAAATCTCATAATAATGTAATATTGACAGGAATATAACTAGTATTTATATTAATAGTTAATATACCTGCATTTATTATATTTTATCTATCTTAGAATATATATCAGTACTTGTTCATAATTATAACCTAAATCGCTTAAAAGTATTCTACATTTTGTAGTGAGACCATATCTATAGTGAGAAGGACGACTTTATCCTCTAGACAATATAATTACAATGCTCATTATTCTCCGTACTAAGATGTAGAAATATATTGTTGGGTAGATAATAATATGAAGTATCCCGTCAATCTGCCCCGAATCTCTTGTCAACTGAAAATAAAATAAAGACTACTATACTAGTGTTACCAGCATAAAGACTATTTACATAATGTCCCTTATGATCCTATAATTGATTATTCACGGCAAATGCCCATTGTGGAAAATCGTCTCTTCTCATCATAATATTATATATATATGTATATATACATTGTTCAGCGCAATGCAATTTAATTATATACAGGTACTAGTATTTTTTGTTTTCCTCTTCGTCACACTTACATACTGAACGAAAATAAATAACGAGATAACGGCATTTTTCTTATGATCGTTATCGATTATAGGTATTCTATATGACAAATTTAAAAAATGTGTTCAAAGGAAAACAATAATGGTTCTCGGCATTTTTATTATATTAATACCTTAGTTGCGTTTCGTAAAAAATTGTATACATGAATATTGCGTCCCCATATATATTTGTCTGGTAGTATAATTTTTTTTTTTCATTTTCATGAGTTCTCCGTGATGTCAGTGGCATATCCAAGGAGGGTGTTTTGGGTGTCACCCCCCCTTGAACCGTAATTTCGGATATTTCTTTCGATTACCATTGGAAAAAATGTCCAATCTTTTTAAAAATATATAACATTCGACTTGCGTCATAATTTATTCATAAGATTTATTAGAACGAATTGCTTAAAATACGATTACTAAAATTAGATGTGATTTGTGTCTAAACATATGTGATATACGTTTTTCAGTCTATCGAAGGCTGGACACCAGTAGCGTATTCATAAATAATTACAGTGGTAGGTTTGAATAAGATAATATCATAAATATTAAATAGTAGCCATTTTAAATTCTACAACCACTAACTTTTCAAAAAAAAAAATGTACCACTGACACACTCTCCTTGAAAAAATCTTGGTTGCGCCGTTGCGTGATATAGGTACTTATAAGGGGCTTCGATATTTTATGTTGCGAGATATATACAAGTCGTATCACGGAGATTTGACACATTTAAATGTTATCGCAGTGCAAAATTATCAGATATTTCCGATACACCCTGTATTATAAATTACAATAAACATGGATGGATTTTGTTCCCGATTCCTGTTGTTGTTTATCGTCATCGCGGTCAATAACTACTCGGCCTCTGTAATATACACTATTCAAAATAAAGAAAACAATATCGTGATGCTATCACGATAACCGTGATTGAAATATAACGACATTTGACAGTAAAATCACAGAACGTAGGGAAATATCAATTTACCTAAAAATACAATTGAATTATAATTATATACATAATGGTTCATTATTTCAGTAGGCCTATTATTATTTTGGAAGGCTAATTGGGACCATTTTAAAAGTAAAATTCCCTTTTATATTTACAAATTATTTCGTTTTAAATCACTTTAATCACCGTCGAGAAAAAATTGGGACAAATGATTGTGATGTATATGGACTTTAATCATTTTAAAACTTTGGTAAAATAGAGACTTTGTTATAGTGATCTTTGAGGCGATAATAAGGATTAAATCTATTATTTGATATTCATAGTTACTACTTGGAGTTTGACAATTTAACGTTTTTATACCTACGGTCTACGGATAATATACACTAAAGTAGTTTTGGATTTACAGTTTAATAATTATGCTTTGTAAAACAACTATATTGTATCTATACTAATATAGCCTATATAAGTTAAGAGGACGCTACACACGCGTTTTTGCTGTTCAAAAACTTGTTTCGAGAAAATAAATTAGCATTGGTCCAATAGTACTCGTAGAAATTCCAAATATTGTTCACGTGAAGATTACAAGTTTATCCATATTTGTACGTTGGGTTTTCGCACTAATTTCTATTAACTATTGAAAAATCAATTTTTTTCAAAGGACCACACAAGAACGTATACATTAAATTCAACACACAAATACAGACAATATCACCTTGTCAAAACTCACGAGCGTTGTATATATTCTGCTTCGTGTGTCGAGCGTCCTCTAATAATACTAAAATAGTTCTGAGTAGTTCACAGTAGAACTATGTACCTACATAGTAATGTGAAAAATAGTTTCTCTATTTACAAAAACAATAAAATAAAATCGTACAATTTAATGGGTAATCATTATTTGTAAGGTTAAAATAATAAGTTCATTTTAGGTAATTATAACTAATATCATTACCGCAACTATATCGAAATATAATGCCTATAACCCCTGATCTGGTGAGCAATGAAT
Organism: Tuberolachnus salignus; assembly: GCA_956483605.1. Lineage (NCBI taxonomy): Eukaryota > Metazoa > Arthropoda > Insecta > Hemiptera > Aphididae > Tuberolachnus > Tuberolachnus salignus. The sequence continues at coordinate 17,395,748 of OY101437.1, forward strand.
ACAAAAACTAACAAATTTTATCAAGTTTACACTCGTGAGAGTTTTTAGAAACTTTTACTTTGTCGAATAGTACTTTTATAAGAACTAAGAGAAAAATAAAAATAAATGATATTTTGTTGGTGACAAATACTAACGAATTTTCATTAAGGTACCAGCTAGTTATTGACAGTGAAAGTATTTTGTTTTGGAAAATACGAAAGGTCACCATATATTATATATAATAACATTATTAAATTTATCGATTAATTGTAGACTTACATATATACATAGAGGTAACTATTCAAATATAAATATCGTCAATAATTTTCGATGGATTATGTCTTAGTACATATATTTTCTTAATTTTTATACCGAATTTTTTGTATAGGTATCATAATGGGAGTCATATATCTGTAGTTTTTCGTAATTATGCAAATATTATCTTTTAAGAATACAAATCTGAAGTGATCTGAACTTTTAATACTATCTAATACCTATTTTAAAGTCTTTCTATAGTTTGAATCGGATTACCTATAGTGACTGGTCGTTGCCGGTGGCTTATTAAGTTAATCTTTACGTTTTTCGGTAATTTCAAAAACAAACTAACATAAAAAAACTTAATCAATTTACTGAAAATCCGTTTAAAAAAAATATACCCACCTATATATTTGTTAGCTAGCTACTTTTTTAATTCAGAAATCGATAAGGATATTTATTTTAGAAATTAACCATATTTTAAGTACTAGTGTTAAATCTAACAAATTTGTCTATTTTTCCAAATTTAATATTAGAGTAGGTAATAACGTTTATTCTGTCAAAGATTTGAATTCCTAATTAACGCGTACAGATTTATACATATTTTTATAACAGTTTTAAATTTTCAAATCGAAATAATTTCTGATATAAGTAAACTGCGCTCTACTCAAACCCAATTAAATTTTTTATACAATTATTTTTTATTATATCACTTTAAGCTACACGATTTAATATTATAAAATACAAACATTTATCTAGAAATAGGAATTTGAAATATAACCAATAATAGAGATTCAATCGAAAGTTTATTCTCCGTGAAACTATATTTGAAGCACTTTTACTTTTTAAAAATCGTTTCCAAAATATAAATACAATCTTTAGGACCAACAATTCTATTTGCTCGTAAACTAAATGGACCTAGATATATAACAAAAACGAATTAAATAACATAAAAATTTTAAAATAAATTAAAATAATATTTTTTGATTATATACGTAGGGTGTACACAAAAAAACAAATAGTATTAAAAAAAAAATATATATCAAACAATTTGTTAAATATTATTACTTAATTTTATAAGTATGTTTTTTCTATTCTATATATCAATATAATAATATCAATTGGAAATAATCGTTTTTTTTTATTTAGTAGATAGTATTATATGATTTTATTGCTAAATATTATTGGAAAATACTGTAATACATACACATATTAATCATTCCGACTAATTAATTATTACAATTTTTTTTAAAAGTAAAACGTATTCTATAAAACGTCGGACAGGATCTGTGTTGACACTCGTCACGTTTAAAAAAATATATTGTCCGAAATCGGTGAATTATTTTTTCATCATGATTGCAATAATTTATCATCGAGTCTGTAATTTATTTTCAAGTCTTCGTAATGAAATATGTATTATATATTATAAAAGTATAAACATTATGTTTTTAACAGATTTCAAAAAAGAGATTCTCATCAATTCATCGTATATATTTGTTCGCGCATAACTTCATCGAATATGCATCAAATTTGATAAAAAAAATTTTTACATCCAAGACAGTCTTATATATTTATTTGATTAAAATCGAATCAATGACTTCGAAGATACGTTCAATGGCTAATAACGATGTTAAAAGTTACATTTTTAATTTGAACGGTATTCACATTTAATTAAGTAACCAAAAAGATTAAAATAAAAAAACTTTTAAACAAAAAAACAGACTTCAAAAAAACAACTTAAATTAAAAAAAAATATAACAGACTAAAAACACAAAAAAACTCTATAAAGTCGAAATCAATACTTTTAATACACTCTTTAAAATCTATTGAAGTCGGCGCAAAATTAACAATTCAGCATTGAAACATAACATATAGTGATATACAACTAGTAAGCAAACGGAGCTGTTACAGTACATGCAAACAATCACGCCGATGAATGATCAATGAATTTAAAAGTATTGTTTTCAACATTTTAGAGTTTTTTTATGTTTTTAGTCGGTTATATTTTTTGTTTTTGAAGAAAAAGGTTTTTTTTCATTGTTAAAAAGTTTCTTATTCTAACACGAATTATTATTATTATTATACGTGGAAAAAAATACTTTCAATTCATCATTCATCATTCAAACTTTAACGTCTCGTAAAATATAATTTACCATAAAGGTTTTTTTGATTCTTAGCGTTTCTATTATTTTTCAATCAGTGAACTACTTTTCTACCAGAAATACCCCGACCGTCAATATCAGGGGTTGTTTCCGGTAGAAAATTCTGTCTAGTCGGTATCTTATGAGGTCAGTTTTTGATAATTCTGTTAACTTCCCTAATAATTGGAGGAAAAATATCGAAAAATCAGGAATATTTACGAAATAACTGTTTCTGTTATTTTCAAATTTGTTTTTTATTTTGTTAAAATGCTGAAATTAAGTTAATATTAATTGTAGAGACTTGATATTTTAACCGAAACACTAGACGTAAACGCATTTTCAAAATATTCTAGCATTTTTTTAGTTATTTACACCTATTTGAAATTATCAAGAATTTTTAGTTTTTATTTGGTTTTATTATGTAAATAATAAATAACTTTTTTGGATTCATAAAAACGCTCAACAATTTGAGACGAAAAAACACAGACAATTTTCAATTATTTCTGCAATTACAAATTAATATCATTTTCAATTTAAATTTATCAAAGTATGTTTAACCAAAATTCGCTCAGCATCGTTTTTCGTACGCAATGATTTATCGTGCGATAAATTTATAATCTACATTTAGTATTATATATTAAAATTTCGTTTAATATTTAAAAAAAAGCCATTATAGACACAATAAACATAAAAGTAAAAAAAAAATACGCATCGTTGTATACAATTTCAATCATTCGCTTCTATAAATAATTCGAATGGAATTTAAAATATAAATAATATAATATGGTACTAATATTTATAGTGCTATAATTATTTAAGTATTCGGAACATTTATGCGTTTTAAGAATTGCAACAATGTTTGCACAAGCGTTTTTTTTACGACTCTCGGTGGTCTAGCTTGGGAGGGAGCAAAAGACGATCCTCGACGAACCGTCGTGATTGAATATTTACTTGAATACTTGGCCACCACGAAGAAAATTGATTAAGGAGCAAAAGAAAAAAAAATACAATAGTTCCTCGAGTCATCGGTAATAATGGTTATAATGTTTTGGACTCCGGCAATAAGTTTGCGAGGAGCAAGGAAGTTACAAAACAGACCCCAATGAAAACTAATTGGGAACCGCTATCTGCCCGTATATATATATATATATAGCCTAGTACAAACACTCGTAAGTCTAGTTCCTAAATAATTGTTAATTAAACATCCACCGCTTATTCGAGTTATTATTTTTTGATCATAATAATACATTTTGAGAGAAATAGAACATAAGTAATCTCTATATTATATATATAAACTATATAGGGCGTGTAAGCCATATAGGAGTTGTATATATTTTTACAAATGTTCTTGATATATAGCGAATCCAGAATTAATTCTATTATTTATGTATAATGACTGGTTCGAAAACATCGATTTATTCAAAATTCATAATATTTTGAATACTTCGTTAATATTTGTAATTATATAAATGTATATTAAATAATGTATTTAAATTTACAAATATTGAAAATTTATTTTTATTAATACTAATATTCAGTTCCATAAATAACAAATCCCAACCAGTTTTCCGTCACGTTTCAGTTGAATGAAAAATTATAGGTACTAAAAATAAATTATAATTTGTTTTTGCGTATTTCACATTTTATGTGTATATTTCCTGTACACTTGTGAAACAGTGAATCTATGTGTTTTCCGTCCTTTTTGTTCTAGAGAGTCTCCATTAAAAAAAAAAAAAAAATTAATAAATAAATCAGTTACGCCATACACTACCCAGTACCCAGTAATATTAAAGGAAATTATGATTTTATCCTAGTTTACGACCTCTATTTTGTTACTAATTATTTTGAGTGGCGACACGCAGGTTGGGAAATACTGCGGTCTATGGAATTTAAGCAGAACATAATAATAAATTATATTTGTTATTGCCGTTACAAAAAATAAAGTCTTTATTTTGAAATCTTTATCGGCAGATAAAATGTAAATATTTGATAGTGTCGGAAATATTAACACGGGAAGTAAAATACTTGGACACTTTTAAAGCTCCCCGTATAATAGCATTGATTTTATTATGACGGTGTTATAGGGTTTCTTTTTAACACAACTACAATTGTAACAATTGTTTTTTCGGTCACCTGCAGTTTGGGCAGCGAAATATCCATATTAAATAATAAAATGAAACGTAATAGTAAAATGTATGATTAATAAAACTGAAAAAAAAAACAAAAAGATGTCTATCATAATTCTAAAGTCTACAAAAATGTTTATAATTAATATCATAACGTATAAATTCGTGTCTACAAACGGTATAACGGTAGTGCCTAAAATTGACGGTATTTGCTACTATACACACGACTTTTTCTTTTATTACAACCATTCTCACAAAAAAAAAAAAAAAATACATACTTTCATATTAATTTAATTACCTAAGTGTTTATTATACGTTTTACATATTACTTTTATCCATGGAAATAATTTGTATAAAAGCCGGCCATACTTCGTACCACGACGATGTTACTGTTATATGTTGGAAGTTGGGCAGGTAGAGGATATAAAGAAAATTAGTAATTTTTTATACTGAAAACAACGATAAATCATCGCGACCGAAAATCTGTCCAGAGCTCGGTTCATTCGTTGTATCGTTCGTGTATTTTTCATTGCGAGCGAGGATATCCAGAAATCAACAAAAATTAAATCCGTGTACCGTTATTTTTTGTCAGATTTATTAATTAAAAAAAAAAAAAAAAAACTGTTTAAAATCTATAAAACAATTTTAAATTAAGTACCACTGGGCGAAAAAATCTACATCGTGAAAAAATCGGAGCGTGCACTCATCGAAAAAGTGTTTTTTTTTTTTTTTTTTTATGTAAAATATATAAATAATTTTTTTGGAAAATTTGCGAAAAATTATAAATATATTATTTAACGTTAAATAATAATATGTATTAAAATAGTATATATTGATCGTGAACTGCTATATCGTGCACGCTATTGCATTAACCACTGCACATTCCATATTTGCTACTACATATTGTGTGTACTACTGACCACCATTTTCGGCACTGATATACGGTGTGATTATTTTATCGTGAACCATAGAAATACGAATATGGGTAGGTTGTAGGTACACATACCTCCTAATGTATAAAAATGTCTCCAAGTTCAAATCGTATAATATAAAAAAAATATTCGAACACGAGGTGCGAACGGTGTACTATATAGAAGAAAATGGAAACTTTCAAGCAGCGCACAGTAAATGCATTATAGATTTGAAAGCGATTTAAAAAAAAGAAGTTTTTTTGAATGTTTTGCAGCTATCCCGAGATACACCCCGCCTACATCCACCATTTAAATTTACCGAAATGTCCATAATATAACAGCGAGGCCTTAACGTTTATATTAAAAACATGGGGGGAGTGGGCCCTAGGCAATTGCAATCCCAGTCGACTCGTCGTGACGCCACTACAATAGAATGGAACATTACTACGATGTACAATAGCACGAAACCCTACGTCATTTATTTTTTGCTTCTCAACAGTATGCCAGACAATAGGGGGTGCCTACGATAATTTATACATTGAATTTATTCCATTATTGTATCTAGATACACTACCTATAGTTTTACTACTTTTAGTTAGATTGGTACCTACATAGCTCACTATATAGCCTAGGTTTTATATATTATCGTTTCGTCCGTGCAAAACAACACGTATTAAATCTGTAAAACGGATTTTTCAAAAGATAAATTGAGCAGGATACGCGTGATGTCGGTGTTTAATACGATTCGTGTGTTATTTCATACTAACGATTTTGGGAGGGAAAACGTAATTTGTTCAAGATTATTATCAATAATTACCGCTGAGAAATTCTAAATTCGTTCATACAATTACAGATACATAGATACATTAGTGTTTATATGAACGTAACGATATTTTAATTTAAACCCATAAGACATTTATTTGTTAATACACAATACTATAGGTACCTTTATACAAATTATATAAATTTATTATACAAATATAAAATCATGACGAATTTGATTCGATCGAATTAACTTCTTTAGCCCAGCGGTTTCCAAACTTTTACGTCTCACGACGCCCTTTTTGAAACAGATGTTGTTTCATGGAACTCTTGATAAAACTGATAACCTTTTTTATTTTAGGTAAAAATATATAAAAAAAATTGAATGGATAATTTACAAAAATATTTATTTTATAATAATAATATATATATTTAAACCAAAGTTATACAGACCGGATTGTCGACAGCCAGGTGCACACTTTAGGAACCGCTGACCTAAACTATTATTATTTATTGTTATGGTCTTTTTTTTGGAGATCGTCGGGGTGCAAGTTAGACATACGAGCCCTTCGAGCGTGTATTCTTAAAATATTTCGAAAAAGAATCAAGTACAAAATATTATGCATACCTATGACAGTAAATTATTTTATGGTAAACATAAGTTAACCCCTAAATTGCTCTCTGCGACGAATCAGTGTTCGGAAACCGTAATTTTATATTTAATAACTCATCTTTTTAAAAATATAATCACCCCTATATGTGTAAAAAATATAGGTATATCTCCTTTTATACTTGGATATTCTTTGTTCATGTTGTCGCTTTAAAAAAAAATAAATAAATAAAAACGATTTGCGTTCAATAAAACACGAGAATATAGGTGAGGCCCTAGAGGAAAATTACGGTTTTCGAGTGACCTTTTTTGTCCCTAATGTAATTGTACGATCTGACTATATATGTTTCAAATCTCGAAAATCGCGGTAATTTCGCGATTTATTGTCGGGACACGGGCGGTAATCGACGAATTCCGATCGGGTTGTGCTATGTTTTTATATAGTTTTTTTTTTTTTTTGATATGGTATCCTATTTAAATATAATATTTTATATAAACGCATATTTATCTTTCAAGCATTTTGAATTTTGCCGGGGTGAACTAGAATGAAATGTCGGCCCTAGATATCCATAATACGACTGAGACCGACCAATGTTCATTACCCATCTTTATATCAATAACTGTACATTAAGAAAATAATAAATATTTATGTACAAATATAGGTATGTTATATATATATATATATATATATATAACATACCTATACATTTAGGCACGACCGTACTCAGCTTTGGCGGGCCTGAGAAAACTAAATCTTCCGGGCCCCCTTAGGGCTAGGCCATATTTTCAAAGGACAAATTTATCGTAAAAACTAATAATTAAATGGTTTTGATAACAAATATTATTGTGCCCGTGATGTTTTGATGTTTTATCTTGTTTTCATAATTACATTAATTTTACTATATTTTTAAATTTCGTAGTACGTTGTTGAAACATTTCCAGTCGGGGCCTGTCGGGGTTTTTAATTATTTTGTAGGCCCGAGCCACTTGAAAATAGGCTTAGGGCCCTGAACAAATTACCCGAGAAAATCGGTTTGAGTACGGCCTGATATTAGGTACCGTGAAAATAATGGTAAAAACCTAGACATACTTCTTGCCAGTAACGTACGCTGGAATGGATGGGGTAGAGGTTAAGAGTTGTATCACCCCCGTTGGCTTAAAAATACAACAAGTATATTATTTAGTAATTTTATTTTGACACTTTAGTATAATCCATCCAGGATTCGAGAAAAAAAATTGATTTATTGGTTTTTAAACTCTCATTGTCGGGTTAGGTACCAATATAGAAGTAGATTGTACAATTTATTCATGATTATAATTTACTACATCCCTTTACGTTGAAAATTCCTTTCCAATTGTTCAATTTTATAACTAGACAATAATTTATAGTTCTTCGTGATTTTCCCGAGTTCCGTCAACATTTGTAACCTTTATGGAATAAAAAAAAGAATGCTGAATTTTTTTTTTTTCCTGGACCCTTAAAACAATTGTATTTTGAGTTTTTTTTTTAGCCAACAAATATTTAGTCTTAATAAATTATTAATTTAAATTGAAATAAAAACGATAAAGACATCATCGACCTGGCTATAAATAACTCAAAAAGTAAATATTCTTATAACACGTCTATAATATGGTCATTATTTGTTGTTCGGGTTTGTGAAAACCGTTGTTGCATACAAATTACTATTTCCCCCCATTATATTAGGAAAAATACGTATCAAATAACCTAGTGTCAAATTTTTATATGTTTTGAAAATTTATCCACGCTTAAAACGGCTAAATATTAATATTTTGTAAAAATGTCAGATCTCTAAAATTATTTTTAACAGCGTTACAACAAAAAATCAAAAATAATAAAAATATTTATTGCCGTAAATGTTCCCGTTTTTTCCAATTATTTAGAAAACTACAACGAAAATCAAAAAAAATTAACTCTCTAATGCACCGACTATAAATTCAAAATGATTTCAGAAAAGGTTCTACAAATCGGAGAAAATCGGAGCAGGATGTCTGATAGAAAAGTTGTCCACGGACGAAAAGAAAAAACAAATCAAAGTAAAACCAATAAATTCTTCGCTTCGATAAGAATCTAACAAATGTTCATAAACCTCTCTAAGTATTTATATTGTTGCTAGGTATAGATAGTAAAATTGTCAACATTGCTACACGAATCTGTTCATTTTAAAATGATATTTTTTTATACTTCTTTTAAAACGTTTTACTTTTTTAATGCGCAGTTATAGGTTTCCTATTTTGTTTTATTATAAACGTATTTATAACTATTACTGTTTGAACGGAGTAAGTTTTAAACATTTTGGGTTACGAAACACATTCGAAAAGCCTGATAAAATTGAATTTCAAGTTATTAAATATATATGGTTACTTAATTCGTTATTCGAACATAAACCATGTTAAATATTTTATTCTTTTCTCCGCTCATAATCGGTATTATATATATATATATTTTATCGATGTAGTTTCAGTTTTTAAAAAATTATAAATAGAATACCTACTGGCTTATGGCCCATCCAAGGCGCGAAATATATCCGTTAGGATATATATATATATTTTTTTAGTTTAGAATGTTTACATAATTATTATTGTACACGATCGTAAATTCATTTTTTGATATAGTCTACAGCAGTCGAAAATTAATTATCTTGTGTGTACACCGGATGTCGTAAGAATTAACCAAAAAGTGGCGGCAGTGGCGGATAGGGCTATTTTATATTACAGCCTATAATAAACTAAAATCATGGGCCACTAATGGAAAGGCCCTCAAAAAAATTACTGATCGCTTCGCTCGCATTGTATATTACATTTTTTTTTTTTTTACATTTATTTTATCAAAGATAGTCTAGTCTATCATATTAATTTTTACGTATTATATTAACATAATAATATAAAACATGAATTTACAACGTAGCGGAATAGAAAAAGCATTTATTCAGATGTAATATTATAGAAAATGTGTGCCGTGCGCAGGCCCTGATATTGGCGAGTACCTTGATGGGATTAGTTACCTGATCTTCATTTTTGAGAGGCCTCATTTTAATTCATTCATGAATATTATTTATTATATTTAATGGACTAAAGACAAAAAGAAACTGAAAATATTGAGAGGTTCCTTGACAATTTTATAACAAAGAAAAACATCTTAAACGGCTTAACCCAGAGGTTCTCAACCCGTGGTACGCGAAGAAATTTTTTTATTACTATTTGCATTCAATATTATTTAGTTTAGTTTAGTTTATTTGATATTAGCTAATTTTATAAAAAGACCATTTCTGCATTTCCTAATCTTTCCTCATTTATTGATGAAAATGAACTCTCTCTCTGAAGGAAGATTTGAATGCTGATATCTTGGAACATTTGGAAGCACTGAAAATGAATTTTTCTGAAGACTATTCAAAGAAAAATTGGATTAGAAATCCATTTTTGTATGAATCTTCAGACAAAGAATCGTTCATTGATATGGTAAGTGGCAGCTCAATGAGCGACACATTTAAAGACAAAACATTGGTTTCATTTTGGATGTCAACAAAAATAGAATAGCCATCTCTTTTCAAGCAAGCATTACAATGTTTAACTCCATTTGTCACTACTTATTTGTGTGACAGTGGATTTTCTGAATTGCTGTATTTGAAAAATAAGTACAAAAGTAGGCTCGATATTCAAAGTGACTTAAGAGTGAAAATTAGTTCCATTCAGCCTGATATTGATGTCCTTGTACAAAATAAACAACAACAAATATCACATTCATTTTATTTATTTAATTTTATTATTAATTATATTTTTTATTATTATTTTTATTAATTTGAAAATTGTAATTTAAAATTTAAATATTTAGATTTAACTAAAAATTAAGATTTTTTTTACTTTCATAAAAATCAAATAATAAAAATGTAAAGAAATGAATGAATAATAAAAATATACGCTAAACAAATTTGACTCCTAATTTAGTTTTAGAATTGAGGTGGTACGCGTATTGATTATAAGTGTCTGGAGGTACTCGATGATAAAAAGGTTGGGAATCCCTGGCTTAACCTATTACATTGTTAAAACAATTATCCTATGACGACATCATTGATGAATTTGTAAAGGAACGTAGAAAAAGATCGATGTTTTTATGAGTTACAAAAAAATGTATGAAATAAAATATACAATTTTTTTTTTTTAAATGGGTATGTCGACCTCTTGCTGATCAAAGTCCTCGGCTCTAAAATCTGTAAATCAGGTTCTGATCGTGTGTATGATAACAAGCGAACCGTTGTATTTGATCAATAAAATCAATCGAATTATTTTAATACATCACTGTAGCAACTATGTGTTGCTGCCATATCGATAACGCATTATGGTTAATTTATTTAACAATTACTTTCCGTTTTGTAGCTTTATAAATGTTCTCGTCCCGTTGAATATCTCAAATAATTCTTTACGTGCTTTAGTTTAGAAAAACTTTAAAGACTCCAACTCGAGTAATTGAAAGTATAAATAACGGTTATAAATAAATCTTCTGTATCCGAGATTATTTCGTCGTCATTTTTGTTCCAGGAGGGGCCCCATAATTGAGTACTTACAGGGGTCCGCAGGGAAAATCGCGATTTTCCTATACGCCACCGAGTGGCAGCATTGACCACATCATAAAAAAAAAAAAAAAAAAACAGTTTTGTTTTACTTTGTATTCTATTTTATTTTTTATAATTATTTCGTCCATACAATTAGTAATCGATACCTCATAATATTAATAATCACGGATGAGAAAAAAGTGTTGAAGGTCAGGTCCCGGGTATCTTAATAGCAAAGTATTGACCCAGCAAGCAAGAGAGAATTTGAGTTCGATTCCCGGTCCGGCCACCAAATTATTAGCAATATATTTTCGATTTATAAAATATCAGAGGTGGGATTTGAACCGATAACGTGTCGCGACGTCTCCGAGGAGACTTTCGAACACTACTTTCTTTAAATTTTTATATTTTATTGATCGCTCATGGTGTTACACATTTTAATACACGCCCATTTCAAAATAGTAAACACAAACAAAGATCTCACTTATTGTTATACTGTGATATTAATATATTAACTCTAATTTAAAATAATCGATTTTATTTATTCCTCATTTGGCTGATTAGTTTTTGTTTTTTTTTCCAATAATTTTTTAAAATGTATATTTATTTTCAATGTCAAAAACAAAGTATCAAAACTAATCAGTGACGCATTCCGACACTTTGAAAACTTCAATTAAAGCCACTACTATATATTGACTGGAAAAATTCCAAATTTTTTTCCCATAGAATAAACAAATATAGATTTTGAATAAAATGCAATAAAAATAATATCGGAAAATAAATTTGTTTTAATAGAAACTTTTATTTTTAGCAATGCCCATGAAATAAATTTAACGATTTAAAAAAAAAAAAAAAATTGTTTTTGTTAATCAGGGCGATAGAAGAGCCGAAGGGCTCTTTAATTACACATAAAACTTGTCCAAATACTTTATGGAATTTTAAAATATATTCCACGATATATGATACAGATTTTAGTGCATTCAACCAGTGAATAAGATTGGAAGAATTAAATAGAAGCATATTTAGTGTAAATAATCCTAGTGTTTTCTGAAAAATAAAACCATCCCTGTAAAACTATAATGTCCAAAATATAAAAATAATATAAACAAAACAACATTATTTAATCAATATTCGAATTATAAATGAATAATATTGAACTAATTACATTCTATAATTAACAATTAGAAACAATACAAAAAATTATTTTAATGCATTTGTAATGTTGGGTTAAAGGTTAATAATTCCAGCAATACATTTTCGGGAACAATATGTTTTATGCCATTTTTTTTATATAAATCCATGTGTAGGTATTAAAATAAAAATTAATTCATTCTAGTACTCATTTCATTATTTATTCTTTATTCTTTTTATTTATTCTCACTTTATCATTTCATTTAATGCAATAATATTATTCAATATTATTCACTATTCAATAAATGATAACTAAAATAAAAGTTAAATTATCGAACAAGAGAATGTTTCACTCTTTTATATTAAACACACAATGTGTGTCACATATTTACACAATGATTTTTTTTTTTTTTTTATATACAGTCGCAAATTAATTTGAGTCTTGCTGTTCTATTACCTGATAAATTTTTTAAATCGAAAATGTTTGTTGTATATACATACAACCTTTATTGTACTCCAGGCTGTTGTCTTTTTATATTTAATATAATTTAATTGTTTTAAAAATACAATTGCTATTATAAATGAAATATGCAGTCAACTCTTGACTATCCCGAGTGATGTCTTTAAAAGAATAATGTTATTTATTTAATTGAACAATATGCAATTAAATAAACAAATAAATAGGTAAGTTGTTAATGTACGAGATAATGTAATATATTATATTTATAAGTCATAAATTATGACAATACATAGCCTAGAAAATAAAAATTGATCAACATGTTAACAGTGGTCATATGTGTACCATTTTGTAACACAATTAATACATAAACCGATTATACCACAGAACCCAAATAATTCAATGTACTGTAGTTAATTTAACATCAGTGGATAAGTTGGCCTCAAAAAAGTCCAGTTATATTTAAATTTGAATATATCATTAACAATATTCCATATTTATTTAAAATATTCAAAATATAAAACCTACAAAGGTTAAGTTAAAATAAAATAATAAATCATAGTTCTTGGCATACTACGAATATTATTATTTCTTTATACAATCAGCCACTCACAAATTATATTCTGCTAACATGTCCGGTGTTACTTTAAAAGCAGGATGCATAAATGCTTGAATTTTCTTTTTGTTAATTCTAAAAAATAAACAAATTAATAATACAAAAAAAAGAAAAAAATGTTGTTGTTACTTACTTGAGTTGCTTTTTGCCAACTGATAATATGTTACGCTTTTGTAAACTTTCAAAACAATCTTTGAATATATTCCCTTGGGGTTGAGTTTCTCTAAGTGTACCTTTTAAATCGTTTGGTAGTGTAAATGCATCATGGGATTCTGAAAACTTGTTAGTTCCTAAACGTCTAGTGCTTATGTTGGATATTTGTCTTTTTTGTAATCTTTTAAGTTTCTTTTTAGTAGATGTATTTTCTAATTCATCTATTTCTTGATTAATATAACGTAATCTAAATATTAAACAAAATACAGTATAGTGATTACACATTATTAAACAGATTAATATATAGACATAAAAATGGGTACCTATAAAGATCTGAAATTTTCTTCTTTTCAACTTTTACGTTCATACGTTGCCTTTCTTCATTGCGTAGGCGTCTCTGGATTTTGCGCTTTTTGATTGATTTTTGATTGTCTCTTGTAGTTGGTGGATTAATAGCTTTAAATTCAGAAGTGTCTTCATTTACTTCTTCAACAGTATCATTTGAAAACCCAGGCAAACCTTCAGTTAATTCTTCAGTTATGATTTGCTAAAAATAAAAAAATATTAATAGTATACTATTCAAATATAAGAGTATTTTAATATTACTTCATGTTTGTCTTTGGAAACTTGTTTAAATAAACTCTGTGTAACTCTATTTATATGAGCTTCATGTTTCATCAACTCTGTTTCTTTGTCGGCTATACTAGCTAATAACGAAACATGATCTTCTATTGTTGGATTGTACGAAAGACCAGGATGCGGGCATTTCATATCATCAGCTTTGCATGTGCTTTGGCTTGGATGTGACATTTTTTTATCACTTAATTTTGGAAGAACTTTGGCATTGTGATTTAATACTTCATTTGGCAACCATTTTATAACATTCTTAATAAGTTTTTCTTTGTGTTGTCCTGGATCTATTGGAATGTAATAATAATTATACAAATTATACAACTAATGTATAACAATTTAAATATTTCAGTTATAGTCAAATGCAAAGGGTATATCACTCATCAATATTGTCTACACCAGATTCCAGGGTACCATTACCAAGATTTCCTATACAATTACCCAACATTTGTACACTATTATACCCTATGGAAATGAGTACCGATAAACTAACAAAATACATACCTCTGTAGCCTGTCCATAAATCCTTATTGAATAAGTTGTTGTTGGTTGAATTCTCTTTTAGTTGCAACATTTTAACTTTGGATTTTAAAACTTTATTTAATTTTAGTGCATCTTTTTTTTTGACTATTGTTTTTCTGAGTGGCTTAATATTTTTATCAAAATCTTCGTCGCTTTTTTTTTTGGTCTTTTTATTTTTTTTTACACTTCTAAATACACAAATAAAAATATTTAACATTTAGGCAACTGTTATAAATTTATTTATTTAGAAATGTTTCTGGTGTTGTTTATTAATATATATTACATTTTAGTTGCTTACAATTTATCTACTCTCTACAATACTACTGTAATATTATCAAATTCTAATCATATACATAATATCAATATTACCTCTTAGCGAGTGGTACAATAGCAGAGGTTGATTGTAAACTTGATAGACATTTTAAAGGTGTATCTAAGGTTTTTTTATGGTTAATTTTCTTCTTTCCACCTTTATCAATATGAAATAACTCTTCATTTTTTTTTTCGGTAAATGGATCCCTTTATATCAGACAAAAAGTAATTTATACTTGATACATTATATAGGTACCTAATTAGAGTTAATATATGATAAGTATTTTATACCCTATACGTTCCTCGAGTCTCTTATTGTCCAAGTATGTGTCCACATCAGTTACGTCGATATTTCTTCGCCAATCTCGTTTCAATCTTCTTCCCGTTTTCTTTTTTGTTTTCATAGTTGAAAATCGCTTAGGTACAAAAGGTTACAAACAAGTCAATTTACTACCTTAATGTTCAATAGAAAAGTACACAAGTCACAAGAAGAGTAAATTCACGTGGTTTATCAACAATAAGAGATTATAATGTTATCAGTATGTAAATAAAATGGTTTTTGGACCGCGGTCTGGTTAAAACACCCTGGTTAATATGTCTTCCAAATGATAACACAAAATTTAATTTTATCAGTACAACCAACATTTATTAACTAAAATATAACCAAACCTAACCTATTTTGGTCGTGGGGCAGTTCTTCTCCCGTGATAACAGAAAAGCAAATTTCCGTTAAAGAAACGAAATTATTTTTCTCCCTATGACATACCCGTTAGCGCCTACTTAGAAAGCATTTTGGATCTAGTTGGGGTGTATTATAGAAGTCATTGTATACTCAATGGTGAATAAGAAAAAATTTGAGGATAACGTAATAATTGTTTTATAAGTGTTGGGTGTAAATATTGATGCAAATCTTAAAAATTATGGCAATTCAAAACATGATTAACTGAACATTTAGCACAGAATCGTTTTTCGTTAGCAACAATTTATTGTTTTGCATAAATATAAATTAATTCCCAGTATCCAGGAAAATATTTAGAGAGGAATGGGTTACCTTCTATAATACAGCTAATAATGTACTTAATTCCGCATGACACGGTAACTGTGACAGTAAATAATGAATAAATAAACCATATCACTATTAGAAAAGATAATTATATTATCTATAACCCTTATTAATTTTGTTCACACATACTTATGAAATAAAAAAACATCAGCTACCTGCCTAATATTCACAGATTAACAGAATAATCAATCCTATATGTCTAAAATAAGTTACTCCAAATGTATACAACTGGAAGGTATTTAAATAATTTTATTATAAAAAACAAAAATTGTTCTAGAGATTAATACTCAATAAAATAACAAAAGGGAAAATGGTAATCTATTTCATACAAAATTGTTTAATGTTTAGTAGAAATAGTTAAATTTCAGTTAATAAAGTGTGTACATAATTAAATGTTAAAATTTTAGTAAAAAAAAATATATATATATATATATGTATAACAATAAGCATAACAGTATTAATTAAGCATACTATTTTTAAAAATTTTAAAACAGATTAGATTTGTTTTGTGTTAACATAAAATGAAAATGGAAATAATGACAACCGTAAAAAATGAATATAAATTTAAAGGCAAAATTATAACAATTATATCAAATACAATAATATTATGATAAAGTGAAACATATAATAACAAAAATATTACAAATACAAAACGTAATTGAATATGTATTTATCATAGTTAACTAAAATTGACTAATTTCCAAAGAGAATTATCATTATAATGGTGACAATGTTGAAATAATATTTGGTTGGTGATTAGAAGTTTTTCTATTTGTTGAGTAGTAATATTTTTATCAATATTTTTGACATAGTTTACAATATTTTCAACACTAGTTCCAAAAGGATGAATGCTTAAAAATATTGCCATAAGACCTGTAAGCAATATTGTAGTTTTTAATAATAAATACAATATTTGTTATAAATTAAGTGATTACCTAGTAGTTTTATTTGATGTTCAGGAAAACTATTTAATCCTTTGCATGTTTCTTGTATTTCATTACTCTGAATTGATTGATTATTTGATTTTTGACTGTTAGAATACTTTTCAGTAAGAACATTTAACTCCTTTAAAGTAAACAATTATTAATTAATATATGAAACATAGTTTATCATTATCAAAACAACAAACATAAAAGATATAAAATATTTCTAAGTATGTATTTTTAAAATTAATTAGAGGATAATATTAAAAATACTTGTCGAGTAGATAGTAATTGTTGTTGTAAATAATTTATTTGAATATCCTTTTGATCTGAAGTTTGTAAACTAGCTTTCATCATTCCTATTTCATTTTTGTAAGCTTCTAACTCACATTTGAGATGATCATTTTCATCCTAAATTAAATAATATAAGTAGCAACATGTAGTAATAGAAATTTGAAATACTAAAAAATAGGTAATTTATAAAATATACAATTGCACAGTATTATTTGATCTTAAATTCAATATAAAAAAATCAATAAATAAAATAGTATGTTATCATTTGTATAACAACCTGTAACTGTATAGGATCAGTTTTAGTTTTTGACTTTTTCAAATTACTTTCATCATCAGAAAGATCCATTTCATCTCCGCCAATCATTTCATCTTCATCATCTATACCCAGTTTAGATAAAGCCTAAATATTTGAAATAATTAACTAAATTATGCAAGTACAAAATGTAATAAAAAATAAGTTAAGGTATATATTTATATACTTTATTTGTAGCAAGTACATTACAAATATGTAGATAAACATATATATTACGCGCGATCCCTAATTTTCACATCAATCATAAAAAAAAACTCAAGGTAAACAAATTAAATATAACACCTACCTAAATTATTTGGTATAATACAAATTCCTGTTAATTAGTCGTAAAATATTATAGCACAGTTGACACTGGCATGCATATGAACAATATCATGCATTAATATCAATAATAATTGTCAAGTAGTTGATTTTATAACTGAACAACATACATATAGCATAGTAAATAAATAAAACAAAACAAAACAATTGTAAGTATACATTGTATGTTATCATAATAAGCGATAGCTATTTCATCAAAATTATATAGCAGCTAGGAGTTTGGTATGTATTGTAAAGAAACATCCTTACCCTACAAATGTCTATAGATAAGCAATCTATAATTTAGTAAACTAAATTAAGCAAAATCTATAACTGTTTGTTGGTTTTAGTTAGCATAAAACCTACCATTGCCTGCTTCTTCCATGTCTCAATGTTCTTTCGCTGCGCCTTTGTGAAATGATCCCAAACCTTCTTGTGTGATGCAGAAGTAAACACTTTCTCGATCTGGGTGACTTTATACAAGGACAATAACACAGGCGGTTAACATATTTAAAAAAAAAAAAAAGAAAGAAGTGAAGTCCTTATAAATCAGATATTTTTAGATGTTAAGTGTAGAATGCATTGTGCTTTAGTATAAAAATTAATTATGCTTGAAAATTGATAATAAGTTTAATTAATTGAACTAATTTATTTAAAAGTTAACCGTGTTAAAAAAAAAAAAAAAAAGGAATGAAGAATATACAAGATGATATAATTAAAACCAAATTGCGTGATCATCTAATGATACTTTTTTCGATACAAATTGTACATAAGGTTTAATGAAAATTCATGAAAGACAGTTATAAAGATTTGGCCTTTAAAATAATAATTTTTTTTTCTATCATCTTATTAAATTTACATTTATAAAAACATTTACTCTATATGATTAATAAATAAAATAAAATAAACTTTCTTCAACAAAAAAGTACAAATTTGCTATGAAAAACTACAAGATGTTTAGGAACTTAAATTTGATTGTTTGATAAATCATTTTTCTTCTTACCACCATCAAAACACCTTAACATATAATTAAAACCTTTAGCCCATGTTAAACTTACCTTATGGGATGTAAATAAATGTTTCTGAAATATAAATAATAATTCAAATATGTAACAATTGGCTACAATAATATAGTACCAACGTTCACAAACTTCAACCCAATAATTATTGGTGTATGTTATTTTATTTTGTATCCAAATAAAATGAGTGTAATTATATTCACCGTTAATTTAAAGTAACGTCATACTAAATTTTCTTCTTCAGTCAAAAGCAATACTAACCTTAACAAACGCACAATACAAAATCATAATAATTCAAATGTGAACCTTGAACGTTTTAAGCTGAACCAAATAAAAAATAAAACCAAATACCTGAATCTAAATATTATAAAAAAAAAGAAAATGATGAAACCTGTCATGCAACTAAAATAGCTTTTATTGTAATATTATATTATATATTTTTTTAGCATGTTACAGGCCATGTTATTTACTTTTTCTTCTGTATTTTGACTTGTTGTCAGTCATCATTCTAACAACATCAATGGTTAGAAGTTCTCTTTTAACCAAAATATACTAATTTGTATAAATAACATAATAATAATTACGATGTACTTACATTGTAATAAAATTGTCTGCATACGACGTTTAGTAAGGTCTTTGAGATTCTGAAGTTCTTCTTCAAATTGATTTTTTTCTGATAATAAACGTCGTACATGGGAGTTGGTTGATTGAATTATTGAATAAAATATATTAACATTACGTTTGTTACAATCTCCTCGTTCTAACCACGTAATAACTACTTGTACTGCATTTAAAAATGACGTATCAGCTATAAAATATTAGGGCTGATATTAACTATAAAGAGCAAATAGCAATTACATTTTTAAAAAAAAAAAAATCAATAATAGTATTAATACCTTTAATTTCTTCACTGACAGATAAAGCTTTAGCTTCAGTAAAATGTGGTATTAAAGGAGGAGATGGAGGTGGATTTGAACGAGTTTGTTGTTGACGTCTTTCTTCACGCATCAAATGCCTTTTTTTCATTTCCCATTCATACTGATCGTCGCGAGCTTGGGCATAATCAACATGTAAACGTGATGCAGATATCAATTCTTGTCCTTTCATCACTAATCGATATCCTAAATATAATTTATACTGATATTAGTATTTATGTAACCATCAATTTAAATTGGTTTTACTTTAATGGAGGAGGGGAGGGGGAAATATAATGAATAAAATAAAAATGTAATGTTTAGTATTCAATATAAATAGAAAAAAAATATATTAATAATCATTATTATTTTTAATCATATAATGGTTCTATTATATAAATATTAACCAATCTTTTAAACAACATAGTTTTAATAGATACATAATAAAAACAAATTTCAAAAAAATACATTCCATTAAAAAAAACCATAAAATAATTAGAATACCTGAAAGCTCTAAGGCAAGATCAACTGAACATTCATTCTCAAAACGTATATGACAGAATTTTCTATTACTCAATCGGATTGTTAATATTTCTCCATAGTTAGCAAAAATTGACTTCATGATATCATCGGTAATGCTGTCTGGTAAACCGCCAACAAAAACTGTTCGACAACCTGGAGGTCTTTCCCTAGAAGTCGGTGCAGGTGCATTTGCAGGAGGTGGGTATAATGTACATAGTTCAAGTTGTATAATACGTTTATCTGTTTGAATGACATTAGATTCTGGAGCTCTTGTAGGTGTAGTATGATTTACAATTATTGATGAAGGTGTGGTTAGCATGCCACCCATGACACCATACTAAAAAATGTATACATAAATCATCAACATCTACCTAAATTAATACAATTTTAACTAACTTGTCCCATAAACATAGCGGTATCTATTACATTCATTGGATTCATCAAGTTAAATGGGTTGAATTGAGGCATAATATCATTCCACAGAGGAGATGTTCGAACTGGTACAGGTGGTTTGTTAGTAGAAACATTTGCATCGATAGATAAATCTACTAAAGGCGATGGTTTATCATGTATGTCAGTAAACTGCACTTCACTAAAAATAATAAAGTATTGGAATTCATTTTAATAATTAATTATTATACTAATGGTATAAAATATTAAAATTTTAGGAAAAAAAACTAACCCTCTTTGATTTCTAGCTCGTTCAACTATTCGATCCCAATGATCTTCAGAATTATTTATCTGGGCATCAGGTTGATCCCACCGTCCTCTCTTATTTTCACTTACTCTGTTTCGTTCATCTATATTTGCAGATTCAGCAATTTTTCGACGAAAAACTGCATCATCTTTGACCAGAAACAAAAAAGTACATTTATAAACAAACTGCAATGCGGATGAAAAGTATAATACTTACAATATGAAGCCATATTTCATTACACTACATGTATTGCAATGATAAAATTTAATTTAATGTTTTAAAGGAATAGGTAACTTGTGAGAAAAATTCATTAGCATTCAAGAATTGTTTGGAGAAATTGTTCAACAATAAAATAAAAAATACATGAAAATAAATTGAAAAAAAAAAAATTAAATATAAATAATAGGTAATCAAAATTTTTTCTTTTTTCTAATCCCTTTTTTATGTATAGCTAGAATCACTGTTTCTATCATAAGATAACCGTAGATACAATACCTTAGATCTTAATTTATATATTATTCTATGAGTAGAATATATAACCACGGTTTAAGATATAAACGGTGATACATACCTATGCTCTTATCAAATTTACTATTATCTAAAATTACTTCTTAACCATGGAGGAAACAGTATTTTGATTTAGACAAAAACAAACTTCTTTGTTAAACATATGTTTAATATATATGATGTGATTATATATATGTATGATTACTTTAATCTTTATTTTACAATATTCAATACAATATACAAGTTGTGGTATAACAAATGTAGGTTATTAGCCGCATTCATTTTTTGTGCTTAATTTTTTATTGTGTTTAAAGATTTGAAAATGTTTGTTCCTTGGGATGGTATGTTAGAAATTATAACACAACATAGTTCAAAAAACAAATTTTTAGAACAATTTGAACATACTGCTCACGATAAAAAGATTTCTCTCTGCATGGAAAATAGTTTTATCAGGTATTTTATTCATAACCGTTGTACTAAACTAATTTATATTTACCATGTTTAAAATGTTATAGAGATAATTTGGAACGATGGTTGAACAGCGATGGGTTTAATGATAGTCTAAAAGATTCAGAAAAGTCCAAAATTACTCGATTGAGTGCTAATGAAAAATTCAAAAAAGATCGTTTAGTTGAATGCTATAATTTTTACACTAAGGCAGCTCAGTATGCATTATATAATAGTATAGAGTATGCATTAGCTTTTTCTAATCGTTCAGCAGTATATATGAGACAAAAAAAATATCAAGTATGCCTTATTTGAAACTTTAAATCTAGTTAAAATTTATATTACAGTAATTAAATACAATTTCAGGACTGCTTAAAAGATATTGATATTTCTTTAAACATACTAGAAAATTTGGATGTTAATTCAAAAGAAATTAACAAAGGACAAATAGTTATTAAGTTGCTACAACGTAAAATTAATTGTTTGATAGTTTTAAAACATTATCAAAAAGGTAAAATTTATTGGGATCATTTGTTGGATGTATCAGTGAATATTTACAATATACCTGTGGAAGGTATTTAACATACCCTTTATTTTAAAATACACTATTTGTTATTTATATCAACAAAATAATTTTAATGTAGATAAATTTACCAAAAAGTGTCAAGTATTATTGAATAACAGTAAAGTAGATCGTGTTGAAAATATTGATGAAATTCATTCTACAGATCTTATTAAAAATTTATTGGAAAAAAATAAAATAACACTACCATTTACGTCTCCTAAACTGAAATTATGGTTAGTAAATAAATTATTTATTAATATATTGTATGAACAGTGGAAGATTTTTTACTTAAGTGTTGTAAAAAAAACAGAGATGTAATTATTTGTTTTAGCCGTACAGAAGAGAAAGGAAAACATTTTGTTGCTTCAAGGAAAATAAAATATGGCGAGCTTTTAATGTTTGAAAATCCATTTGCATTTGTGTTGCTACCCGAGTACTTCGAATATTTTTGTTATAACTGTTGCTCAGAATTAAAACATTCAATCCCGTGAATATTTTTTTTTTTCAACATTTAATATTTTTATTTATAACCTTAGTTAATAATTATTGTGATCTAATCAAATATCCTTACAGTTGTGAACATTGTTGTAAAATTTTGTTTTGTAATGAAAAATGTCGCCAAGAATCCTGGGATTCCTTTCATAAGTGGGAATGCAAACAAGGCATATCCATTTTAAAATGTATCGGTATTGCTCACCTTGCATTACGTTTGACTTTTAATACTTTACATCCAGACAGTAAAAATAATGATCAAGTATATGATCTATTAACACATATTGATGATTTAGATTCAACTCAATTATTGCATTACAGTCTGGTAATTGAATATTATTAATTTCATTTTTTATAATTATTCCTAAACATGTTTATTTTTAGACTGCTACTCTTTTACTTTTATACTTGAAAAATAAAACTGATTATTTTGAAAAACATCCAAGTCTTAATTTTGATTCTGTGGGAAAAGACTTACTTTTTCATATGACAAGATTGGTGTGCAATGGTAATGCTATTTCAACTCATTTTCTGTCATATTGTAATATGAAGACAATGAATTCAATTATTGACCAAACAGAACCACGTATTGGAACAGCTATTTTTCCTACTTCAAGTTTGTTAAATCATTCATGTGATCCAAACATATTTTCAAGGTAACTTTTTTTGCTACTTATGCTTTGATGATTTTATAGTTGCATTGAACTTTTCAGTAATATATTGAATTATGTGGTCATTAAAGCATCACGTAATATTCAAAAAGGCGAAGAGATTACCAATTGCTATGGTAAGAACAAAATAGAAAATAATTTTTTTTTTGTCTAATTTTAACTTTTAATTATTTAAAGGACCTAATTTTCGACGAATGAGATGTTTAGAAAGACAAACTTTGTTAAAAAGTCAATATCATTTTGAATGTAAATGTTCAATTTGTATTGAACCACATAAATATGACAAATTATTTCAAATAGTTGAGGGACTTAAATGTATGAAGTGTCGAGGTAACTTAGAAATTACATTAGCTGATTTAAATAATTGTGTCCAAATACCATGTTATTTATGCAATAAAAAAATCACTGCTTCGGAATATAATACATTTTTATCAAGAGCAGATAATTTCTATAATAAAGGTAAAAATTAATAATATTATTCATTTTAAATATTATTAGTAAAATTTGATTATAAGTAAAAAATGTTCTCTAAACATCTCTGATGAATTTAGATTATATTAAAATATATTTTATTGATATTACAATTTTAATAAGATATTTTGTTTACACAATTAGGATTGGAAGAGGTCGAAACAAATAATCTTTCAGGGGGAACTTATAATATTGCAATGAGTTTCATACAATACCGTACAGTTTTGAACAAAAAGAATTTTACTATTTCTAAATGTGAAAATAGTTTAGCAAAATGTTATGCTGCATCTGGTAAGAAAATTGAAATAAAAATTATAATTACATGTAACTATTATGAACAAATTGTATATACATCTATTGTTTTTGAATATTACGACAAATATTATACTATATTTTTATTATATTATTTAGCAATTTACTGCTAAAGTAACCTAGTAGCACCTAGTCTTATCTGTTTATTAAACTAACACTAACATCTTGTTATAGTTATTATGCTTGTGCAGGAAAAATTGTGAGTAGGGTAGCCTAAACAGGTTGTTTTCATTGATAGGACCAAAATATCTACAGGCAACCAGTTGTTTTTTTTTCTGATTCCTATTATTTATTGTATTTTTCAATAAGTACTTAGGCAGTTTAAATTCTGAGCCAAGCAAATAATGTATTGTTTTTATTTTTTCTGTCTAAACAACTTTTACCAGAAATCCTGCTCTGATTTTGAAGTGTAGTATCTTATCTAAAAGAATTTTGGATCTTGTAGTTACAACGAGGGAGGGTGTGATTTATTGATTTTCTTAATAAATAGGGAAACACAGAAAAATTTACAACAATAACGGTTTCTTTATTTATGATTTTTTTTTTGTAATTCAGTAAAAAATAATTGTATAAATCTGAAATTTTCACAGAATATTAATACTAGCCTTTGTTACATGTGCAAAATGTTCAACAAATAGTGATTTGAGCTATTAATAGGGATTTGAAATTATTGAGTTTTTTAGTTTTATGTGAATAAAATTGTTTTAGCTGAGCAGAAAAGCTTAAACAATTTTCATCATAAATTAAACTTGTAATCAAAAAAAAAAAAAAAGTTGACCATTATATGTATTATTTTTTTTATAAATTTTTTAAGTAATAAAATTTAAACTAAATATCTGTGTCTAATCCTAGATACTTCTGACTAGACTGACTTGGGCTACACATATCAATAACAAACGCAAAGCCCTAAACTTCCGCCTTCATCTTCTCAGACTTTTGTCACGCTTCAAAATTAATATTAAAAACACTAATCTATAAATTGTTAGTCAAACCATTATGGACTTATATTATCTAATTATGGGGAGCTGCGAAACCATCTAATACTGCAACTTTGCAATCCTTCTAATCAATATGTTTTCAACTAATTTCCTCAGTTCTCTGGTACATTACTAATAAAAACCTAAACAAAGACCTCAAAATAGAACCCCTAAACCAAATCACACAAAATTCTATACTAAATATAATAAACTCCATTCGAATAATAATCCTCTCATATCCAAATTGTCAAAACACACTACCTAAGAACCTACCTCATAGGTTAAAAAGAAGTTGGTGCAGAGACCTCCTAACCTAATTTTATTCAATAAGTTTATTCACCTCTATACTAGAGGTACCTATATACTAGGTAACTATTAATAATTTAATGTACATGCTGGGTGTCACCATTGGGGCATGCCAACCTTATTCGTTATAAACACTTTTGTATTTATTTTTATTATTATATTCATTCAAAAAATCTATTTATTGTACAAATTATATTATGTATAGATTGTAGATTTCAAAAATTAAAAAAATTAAAAGTAATACAATAAATATATACATTCCAAAACTTGTTTAACTGAACTTTGCTCAGCACTGTATTTCGTTAGCAATGATTCATCGCTGCATACAGATATAAATTTAATTACTCTATATATTCTACCTTCCTAAAATTTCTATCTACAACAGGCACACCCACTAGCAGTATCCAAAACTTTCTTAATGCTTATATAAAATTATTTTTTTTTTCCACTCCTACACCTGGTATAGATGGATTTCACATATATGAGTTTTATACTTTCAAACTAATAAAACTACAATATGATTATTCCTTTATTTATTTATTTATTATTGTATTATAGACTTAATATTAAATTAATATTTCATTGATAATATGTTATATTATGTTAAATAAAGATATTTTATATATATATATATATATATATATATATATATATATATATATATATATATATATATATAATTGTATGATGATTCAGGACAGTATTTTGTCTTTATAATTATTCTTTAAATTTTTTGTTTTAACTATACTAGTAATTAACTTATAGTGAGCAATTTGTATTTTATATTAATAGATATTTAATATTCATTAAATTTGTATTTATACATTTTTTAACTTTTATGTTATTTAAGGAGACTACAATAGATGTTATAAGTATTTGTTGAAATGTATTAGATGGGTAGAAGAATATTATGGCGACAATAGTATAGAATTTGCTTACGAATTGGACAAGATGTCAGATATAATGCTAAATATGAAAAAAGACAAGTAATAACAAACTAGTATAAAATAAATTAATAAATAATTAATATGACTCACAAATATCAGGAAAAACTTCTGATTAAATCATTCTTGATAAATGAATGTGTACATAGTAGAACTACTCTTTTATTATTATAATGTATAACCATCTATAACAACTGCAACTGTTGTCCATTGGAATATTAAACATATTTTTTTAAACATTTGTTAGGTTAGGTTAAGTACCAATTTACAACCAAATTAACCAAGGTAACCCATAAACATAAAAAAAAAAAAAAATATGCTACATTAAAAATTTAAGGCAAATGTGTTTTCAACTGTATCATTAAGTTAGAAGCTAAGTCGAAAAATTTTTTGAATAAAAGGTATACAGTAAAGATAAAATATACAACGAATCTTAATAATTAATCACATTTTTCCTTGCCAATCACTTCGTATTGATTCAGTGGAAACTTTCCCAATACCCAGTGGTTTTTTGGTAGACATAATCTTAAAGAACTTGTTTGCGAATAACAAACATGACAAATCTAAAAATGAAGGCAGAAATATTTTAACTATCACAGTTAATTGTTGTTGCCTAGTAATTTATTTATCATAAAGGGTATCTGTGAAAATTAAATTAAATATCTAATAATAACCTATTTTATATTTAATCCGTAACTAAAGTAACCCAGAAATCAACAAAAAATTTAAATTTCATATTCAAATATCAAAAACCCTATGTCAAGCTATCCTCCGGGGGTTAAATTCGAGGGTAAAAATTAGACAGCGATCTTCCACTTGTTTTGAATGTGAAGTGTGCAAAGTTTCATCAGGATTGGATTAAAACTGTGTTTTTTATATTGGACAAACATACAGATTTTCAATTTTATATATAAGATTGTAATACAGTATTATTATTTCTAGAAAATTAATTGAAAAAATATTGCAATATGTCAGAAAATCTACGGAGATATTTAGTACTAATTTGTCTGCGTGGGATCTCCCATACAACGAAACTGGTATGAAACATCTCAAGTTAAAAGAAACGGCATTATTAAATATGTTGGAAATGTTTAGAGAAGAATAAGAGTAGGTATTATTTTATAATAACACCCTTTTTATTATTATTTTGTTTACTCCTAAAATCCAGAATAATCAGAAAATATGGGGTAGCCATAATTATTTTCCTACATTACCTACAAAATTTATTAATATGTATTTTTTAATATAATCAAACTTTTGTTGCCAAACTATTAATATTAATTTACAATCAATATTGCAATGCGACTGATTATTATTTTGAATATTTTTTACCTACTTTTTTTTTTTAATTATATTATATATGTATATATATATAGAAGGTCCGGCAAGGAGGTATTATGTTTTTGAAAAGGCTGTCATACATTTATTTTCGATCCAATTTCAAAATGTATTGTTTTTATACATAACTGGTATATTGCCATTTACCAAAAATATACATTTATTTAAAAAAAAAATAATCAACTGCGAAAAATCACATTAGTTAGGTGGCGTTTATTTTTTGTAAAAAATAAAGCCCTGTAGTGCAGGTTAGAGATATGCTACACCAAACAGTAACTTTTCCGCAGTGCAGAGGATTCTAATGCAGTTGTTGCGGGTTTTCGGTTACCATAATAAATATGTCCCAAAAAATTCTTTTTGAATACAATTCAGTATTGGTGTTTCATCATTATTTTATGTTATAGTCAAAATCTAGTTCAAATAGTTAGCATTTATTTTTATATTTAACTTTTTATAATTTTCTTCTGTATCTAGACAGAAGAAAATGTATCTCATCGTTTAATAGACTACCATATTTATAAGTTCTAGTTTAACTATTAATTTTAATTATATATATAATTGTACTATTGTACTTATATATATATATATATATATAATAATAATTTTTTTTTTATTAGAAAAAATAATTACAATCTGTATAATAGTACAATAAGTAATTGTGGGGGAAAAAACAAATAATATATAGCATGTAACGACTTGAGATGCAACTGATCATTACCGGTTCTCCTACTAACTCTTACTTTATTTTAAATAATAATGTATGAACGTTAAGTGTTGTGGGGGTATCTTTATGGTTGGAGGAGATCTCTACACCAAGACGTTTTTAGACGTCTAGGGGGATTTTGGGGAAGGGTGGGAGAAGAGGTTAAGTTATGTTATGAGTGAGTTTGAATTGTTGAGAAGTCGCTTATGGAAGTTTTTATATCGAGATATAGCTGTTTGTTTAACTGTGAGGAGGTGTAGGTTATTTATGTATTGTTTCATTTGAGACATATGGAGGGGCGTTTAGGATTCGACTTAAGGCTTTAGATTGGAGGTTTTGTAATTTATTGATATTTGATATTTTTGCGGCTCCCCACAGTTCTATGCCGTAGGACCACATGGGTTTAATAAGAGATTTATAAATTGTGAGTTTTGAGTGCAAGTTTGTCTTTGCATTTTTATTGATTAATGATTGGAGGGCTCTGAGGCGCTGATTTACGGCTAGTTTTTTGGTGTGAATGTGAGGGGACCAAGTGAGACGTCTGTCGAGAGTTAAGCCGAGATATTTGGATTTAGAGTCTGTGAGGATAGCTGTGTGCTTTATAAAAACAGATGGAGGATTTCTTTTGCGGAGGGTAAAAGTGGTGTGGCAGGATTTTGATTCATTTAGTTCTATCCTCCATTTGTTGTACCAAGGAAGCAAAGAGTTAAGGTGTGTCTGGAGTTGTAGAATAGCAGTATCGTGGTTTTCGTGAATGGAGATAAGTAGTTTGTCATCGGCATAATCCGCAACATAGGCATGTGGAGAAGAGGGTTGGTCAGCGGTGTAAATGTTAAACAATGAGGGAGAAGAAATGGCTCCTTGAGGAACACCAGAGTTGATGGAATGTATTTCAGAGATTTCGGTGCCGACTTTGGTGGCAAAAGTACGATTTTCTAGGTAAGCTTTATAAAAAAGGTAATACGACGGAGGTAGGATGGCACGAAGTTTTAAGAGGAGACCAGGAAACCAAATGCGATCAAAAGCTTGCTCTACATCTAACATTATTGTTGAACAATATAATTTTTTTTCCAAGCTTGTTGAAATGAGGTCTACGAGATGGTGTATTTGGTGGATCGTCGAGTGTCTTTCCCGAAAACCAAACTGGTGATCGGGTATACTATTTTTATCTTTTATAATGGGGTGAATGCATTTTAAGACAAGTTTTTCACATAGTTTAGAAAAGAATATATAATAATAACTAACAATTGGAGTTATTTATTTCAGATCCTTATATCTTTCTGTAAATATATTTACAAAGTTCAACCACCCTTCTTAGACATCTTCCTCGATTATGTTACACTTAATTTTAACTAAACTCAACTTACATTAAAATTATAGAACATTTATTATCAATATTATTATTATTATTATTATCAATATTATTATTAATATAACTATTATTATTATCATATACTATAGTAAATTTGTACATGTTCGTTTTGCAATACTTCATTCATTCATTTATCCAAACAATTTTCTTCCTAGATTAGCTTTGAATTTGTATAGCATCTAAATGAATTTGAGTATAAAATTGTATTTACATATTTTGAATTTACTGTAATAGAATAATCGCGTTTATCCAAATGCTAAAATGCTTGGGTAATAATAAAAAAATAAATTTTAAAAACAGAAAAAAAAAATGTAAAACGAAATAGTGGATAATTTTTTATTTACTTATGGCTAATAATTCTTTATGTTTTTATTTGTGTTAGTAAAATAATTTTGATTTTATTGTATTAAAATAATTAAAAGAATAATGAGAGGATATACAAATTAGTAATATTATTACCTAGTTCATTTATCAGTGTAATTTGATAATATTGTAGATAATTATTATAATTGCATAATAAACTTTTAAAAATATAGGCTTGATAATAAGTATTAATGTAGTTAATTTATTTATTAGATTTATATTTATATGTATTAATAAAATAAAAATATATAAACATCTTAAAATTTACTTTTTTTTCAAAATATATGTTTATTAATTAATAATATGTTTTCAATATTGCATTATTCATATTTTAAAAGTCAAATGGTTAATTGTATGATGAATTTATGTGCATTGATCAGACATAAAACATTTAGTGAAATGATTAGGAAATTAATATGCATTAATGTAATGAGTGTCTGCCGTTCATAGTACAGCGATGCAACAATTGCCCCAGCAGTTTGGTTTATATTTATACATTTTACTAAGAATTTAACGGACGTGTTTGGTTGTTAAATTATACTGCTGCACAAATTCATAATAATATTTATGTGATGTTGGAATTATTTGATCGTACGTGTACTTTGACCTCAATACAAAATGTAAAAATATTGTTCTATGAATATAGAAGTGAATCCATAATACTGCGAAGTATATAATACTTGGATACCACGTCATTAAAAAATATTGTTGTTTTGTACAAATAAATAAGAATATTATGTATCACAAGAACCAAACATAATTTGTTCAAAAGAAAATTAAATGTTTGATTTAAAAAAAAGTAATATTTGGATTCCAGTATTGTAATTAGAATAACCAAATCTTGAGTTAATATCTATTAAGAGTGTTGGATTAGGGTATATTCAGAGCAGGTATTTTGCCACCCCATTTTTATAAATAACTAGCATTGTACAAAAATGATACTGTAATACGAGTAATGTATTGTGTGCATTTATGATTAGGCGTGGCTCCGGGCTCCAGATACAACAAAACTAATAAATAGTCCCACACAATAATGGAGTAAACTATAACTACAAGCTAAGGTCATTATGTTTTTATAAGACTATTATTTATATATTTTACGTTTACCTAAACCCAGTAATTCATTACGTCTTTTAATTGTATACATGTTTGTGTGAGTACTGTTGTTAGTTACCTAATATCAAAAAAAATAAAAATCATAGATAGGTACAAACATTTTTTGTTTATGGACTCTGGCCCAGGTAACCCAGGGAGTGACTACTACAGACCTAAAATCTGTGTTTGTTTAATAATAATTAAACTCTACACACATAGTTATTATGTAAATACATGTAGCTTGTAGTACTTTGTACTAATGTGATTTTGTATTGTACAAATGCTGTTTAAGTTTGTTAATTTAACAACTCGCCAATTATGTTACAAATATAATACCTATTCACTTATAATACAGTTGTTATTTATTTTGATATAATAAATGTTACGCATTGAATAATAATAATAAAAGTATTATATAATGCAAGAATACACCATCAGGAATAACAATATATTATCATATTATTATGTTAAACATAGTTATTTGAAAAGTCAAATATAAAACATAATTATATATATATATATATATATAAAAAAAAGTATTAACAATATTATGAAAGATGATAAAAATTCATATTAAATTGTATAATTTCACATATATATTGATTAATATTCAGGTTTAAATTTCCATTAATGACAATTACACTTATATAAATATGTATATTAAAATGTTGTATTTATTTATTTATCTCACTCTACCTGACAATAGCAGTAGTTATAGTTTTAACATAATATGTATTTAACAGATCGTTTAATAATATGTAATATGTATAACATTTGAATAGTTATAAAACCAAATGATTTCAGTATAAATTTGTAACAAATCAATAATTATTTTTTTTAAATTCTGGTACACTTCGGTAAAAAAAAAAAAAACAAAAAAAACAATTGAATTAAAATATGAATTTCTAATCAATTTTATATATATTTTAATATTTGTTGTAAGACATAAATGAATACAAAATTCCTCCATGTGTTATGATTACATTGAACATCAACAATTGACTATAATTATAAATAAAATTTAAAAAAAAAAAAAAAGGAAAAGGAAACTGATAATAACGAAAACAAAGGAAATAATAACAAACAGGCAACTAATATAAGTTTAAAGTAATGTATCCCGTGGTTTAACTACCTATATGTCTATATTATAAGATAGGTATTATATTTGAGAACTAGAGATTAGCAGAGGAAAATATAATCCCCACGAGTGAATAATCAAACCGAACCAACCCTGTATTGAATAAAATAACATTTAAAAAAAAAAAAAAAGACGAAATCGGTAGTAAACATACGAGTAATAAATATAAACCATTTGTATTATATTGAGCACGGTTTCATTAAATATATATTAAAGTTGCCTATTTAAAGGAAGAAGGGGAGAAAGATAGATAAAAGTTAAAATATCATTTTTTTTTTTTTTTTTATTATAATTATTACTATTTTTTTTTTTAGGTAACTTAATGAAAACAAATTAAATAAATAAAAACTAAAAACTAACCTCATTAAACATAAATTCAAAATTATTTTATGTTTAATAAAAAGGAGGAACTTTCAGGCCTAATTGTGTGATTTAAGAAATCATCACTACCCTACGCGAGGATAATAAATATAAATAATTTATTAATTCATCAAATTGTCAATCAGTCATTTGCTTAGAAAATAAATAAAACAATTTAGTTTTGGCAATATTTATAACTTTGCTATAACTTTTTTTCCTTTATAAAATATATATAACTGAAAAATTAGATAATTTAATAAATAAATTGTACATGATGTATCAATGTATATGATTATTATAGAGTACTTATATTTGTTGAGCTTTATACTCATTCTGACAGTCAGTCTTGTTACAAACAGTACGAAGGTATGGGTGTTTCTCAATAATTTTATTCACTGTCATCATCTTTGTGACATAAATTTAATACTACCCTGTCAAATTCTTCCATTCGTTCATCAAAACACTTAATTTGATCAACAATTTCTGACAGGTGATTGCAGATATTCAAATGCTCAGGACAAACTTTTAATGGTGGAGCTCTAAGAAATTTTTGATAGAACATTGCCAATTGAATATTAGGGTTAGAATCAGAAAATGCAGCTGGCTGAAATTGCAATGGGTTGGTGTCACAACTACGTCGCCGGCAAAAATCTTCTGGTGTATGTGGTTTTACAGACTGGCCCTAAAATAAATTTAAATTAAATTCATTACAACACTATGGAAATATTAAATAAATTATTAATAATTAATTTTAAACATGAAGCAAAATCCAATGGCAAACTAATTAATTTGTTAAATTTCCCAATGTTAATAAAAATGTTTTAAAAAAAAGTTCTATAATTAAGTTAGTTATTAATAAAATTACCAATTCTACCATAATAAAATCATTGATGGCCTCATTGCTGGATGTATTCATCAAATTATTGATTTTGGCCTTAGTTTGAGTTGAATTCCCATTAGTAGTAATCATAATGCTATTTTGAGTAGAAGTTGTTATTGCATTGTTATTTTCATTAGTCGAGTCCTGTTGTATTTTTTGTAACTGATTACTAGGCACCATGTGAGGCGGCCAATATTCAGCTCGTTTTCTTGGTTTTATAAACGTATTCATTGGATACTCTGGAATACGGTACAGGTTGAGTTTTTTAACTTTTTCTTCAAGGCTATCTGAAAAGGCACCCACTGTCCAATCATTCATAATATATGCTTTTCTGGACTGTTCATCACTAAATTGAAACAGAAAAAAAAAAAATACAACTATAGTTTTGAGACTTTAATTGATCATTTATAGACTAAATTTTAAGAAGCATAAGTGTACTCATATAATTTTCTATACTTATCAGACAGGCAATATAGAAAAACTACATTACACAGAACTGAAATTTTCGCAATAAATAGATTTAACTTAACTTAATAAATAACTCCAGAATGAGTATGAATTATATAATAAAATAAATTAGTGTTTTGAGTTGACATTATTTTGAAATAAAATTATATTTTGTTAGAAAACGGTAGAAAGTAGGTATTCTCTTTTTTGCAATTTTGTTAAAAGTATTTAAATTTTAACCAAGAAGTCACAAATAATGATTTATCTAATGTTATTTTACTATTGTTTTCAATAGGTAAAATACTATAGTATATCTATCCGAATAGTTATCACATACTCTTTATATTAGGATTTATTAATCAAATAATTAAATATTCGTTACGTTTCAATGACCTTCAGTTGTTTTTATAGAAATTATTGTTTTGTAATACAGATTGAACTACGTCATATGCAGGACCTATTTTACAGAGTATATATAATTATTTGTCCTAGGGAGATTCCCAAAAAAATGAAATTAGCAAAGTTCCACATGTTGTAAAAAATATTTAAATACAATTTTTTAGTTTGTTTTTAAAATTATGTCTTTTTTTTCTTAATATAAACCTACGTAAGAATAAATGTCATAAACTAAATAATACTTATTCATAACCTTATGAACAAATCTAGTTTTATAATTAATATTGTTGATTTAAAGAATAAGTTAAATATCAAACAATGGCAATTAAGTTTTACTAGGAATTCACAATAATATAATCATCGCCATTTTACTTGATATACAATTTTTGTATTGTATTCTATTGTTTTAATAATATAACTTTGGTTACATATTTTGCGTTAGTATATTTATTTTTTCGAAATATTTTTCCTCGAAAATGTAAAATATTGAATTATGTTTTAAAAGAAAATTTTTGTGTTTTTTTTTGTTTGACTACACATTGGATAATTTAATAATTACTAATAAATCCGAAAATATAACTATCAAAAATGTTTAATTTTACAAGAATCATTATTTAGTTTTTATAATTTATACCATTTTTTAATTTGATATATTAAAAAAAAAAAACATACATTGGTGTTTTGATCATCTGATTATGTCGCGGGCTGTACTCTTTTCGAAAATGATCGCTTTTTAGCATAATTGGATCCTGTTGAGACATTAAAGTCATAGAGGTACGATAACAAACTGCCACTTGAATGGTCCCGATGGGCATTGATACTTGGCCAATTTGTAATTCTTTATATTCTTTCCCTGAAACACAGTTCAAACAAACAAATGTAACATAAATATCAATTTTCCATTGTACGATTTTTGTTGGCAACTTTTCTATATTGATATTTTTGAAAACAGTATATATTACATTAGGTAATAATGCTATAAATGTGATTTCTGAGTAATTTAGATAATTAACATTTTGATCTGTAAAAATAATTGTACGAGTGTAATAATAGGTACATATATTATTTATACTTTAAATCAAAAATACTAATATATATATATATATATATATATAAATATAATAAAATATGAAAACCAGTCAATCTTTAGTTATTAGTTCTATTGTGCATGCAGCTTGACCTTTAAAATATATGAAAACAAATTTATTGGCAACAATTTGGATGTACCTCCCTCCGGGTCATGACATTGTTGAATTATATAAACCGTTATATTATTTTACAATACTATTTTAAAAAGTAAAACAATAAATATTGAAATAAAGCTTTTTTTTATTTTAGAAAACATACATGAAATTTATTTGTAAGTTATATTAGTTTAGAAGTAACACATAAGCAACGACTAAACATAAATTGTTTTAAACTCATCTATCAACAATAGAATATTGGATATTAATCATACAACCATTATTGATTGTAATGTTTAAACATATTAAGTACTTACAATGTAATATGCAAAATATTGCAAATTCTTATCATAAACACGTTATTTAACAATGTATAATTCATGACTCCTGTATAAGTATGAATCAATTTTATAATTAAAAAAAAAAGGCTTAATCCTTGTTTTGTAATATATAAAGGCACATGCATAATAAAAAAAATAACAATGTCATAATTGCAAAAAAAAAAAATGTACACTATAAATTAAAAGTATAAGTTATTATAATTAGTATTGTTATGTAAGTGGAAAAACGATAAAATATTTTTTTTTACTAAAAATATAATCCTTAATGTATTTTTTTTTTAAAAGTATGACACGTGTCAATAATTATCAGTAATTTACTTTGAATTACAGGTCAGTGACAGCAATATTGAAAATGCATGTTTTTTTTTTTTATAAATTCACTTCTATATAGTACATAATATATAATAATATTTGTATGGGATACTAAAAACATTTTCCGATCAATATTTGTGTAAGATTTTATTTTTTCTTAATAATATATTGAACAAGTATATGAATTGTTGACTTACACAGTTAAAATCAATATTTATATTTTAATAGTGTACTACAAAATGTACAATATTGTTATTGAAATATTAACAATTTAGGTATCAAAATTTACTATCAAACAAAATAATATTTTATTAGCTACTGTTTAAAGTTTAGAAGGTCAGAGGAAAAATATTCCTCTATGTCCTTCTAAAATCTAAAACACCATTATAGCCACTAAATTATTTATGCAATATTACCGTTTTTAAGTCACACATTAATAATATGTATTATTATACTACTTGTTAAGTAAAATAAAAAGAGTTACAACAAATTTGAAATAATTTAGAATAATTTATGTCGGTAAATGTATAAAATAGTCCTGTATAATATGTTCATTGTCCGATGTTTATTTGTCGCTAATTATTTAGTAAACGTATTGGAAAATATA
Organism: Tuberolachnus salignus; assembly: GCA_956483605.1. NCBI lineage: Eukaryota > Metazoa > Arthropoda > Insecta > Hemiptera > Aphididae > Tuberolachnus > Tuberolachnus salignus. Next base: position 17,433,194 of record OY101437.1, read on the forward strand.
TGCATAATATAAATGGATTAATAATTTACTAGTACCAGTATTGTCAGAAATACCAACAAAATCTTTAAAATATATTTTGTTTTTGTCACAGTGAAAACACATAAATCAGGAAGGTTTAAACTAAATACTAACAAGTAAATAGAACAAAATACCATGTTTTTCATATCACTATAATTAGTATTATATTTTTCTAAATGTTAATAAAATTATATAATTTATAAATAAAAAAAAAAAAACGGAAATAATCAAAACTTTTATCACTGTCGCTTTTATTGCATTTATTTCAGTGTATTAATCACAATGTACAAGGAGTAACATACAGAGTTCATTTAATTTTTTTTTAATGGAATGATTTTTTATCTGTTTTTGTGAAAATCCAAACAAGGTTTTAAAAGTTGATCAGCAAACAATTAAATATATTTGAACATTATGAAAAAAACAAAAATTTAGACTGTTAAAATGAATGTAACAGGCTGGAACCAAAAATGGTCATAGCCATGTGCAGATGTGGTGTGTAATTGTCGAATTATAGTTGGTATGAGACAAGCAGGTATTCATCTAGGACAACCAAAATACAACTGAAAGTGAAAATCAGACATCTGTGGCATTTGACCTTAAAAATTATTAAAACTCACTGGTGATATTTAAATACAGACCATTTGAAAATTTATTGTTCAGCATGTTATTTTTGTTTTGTTGACAATTGGTGTTTAAATTATATCACATAGGCCAAATCAAGCTTATTATCATACGCTCATCAATATTTATTGTAATTATAACCACAAATTAGGCACAAGGTTTGTACTATATAATATACAGTATTTTATTTTATTTTCTAATTTTATATATTATATAAAATTAGAAAATCAAAGTATTTAAAGTAAAAATATTTTTATTAGTTATCATAATTATTTTCAATGGTACTAATAAAGTATACACAATTATGTACTATAATTAATATTATCAGACACATGTTATAAAATTTGAAAGCCTATTTAAACAAAAAGTAGGTAAAAAGAGTTATTGATGATAAGCATTAAATGTTATTTCAAATAAACAAAAAAAAATAATTTAAAACTGTAAGTGTGAACCTATATAGAAATGTATATATATACAAATTGAGTTACTTTAACTTTGTCGCATTACAACATATTGCAAAAAACCTGGAGTCTAAATTTAGTCTGAGCAAGGGAAACAAAATACAAAAATCAAATCAAATGTAAAACCTGTACAAATCCAGAAGATATATCATTTCAGTCTTTAAGAATTCTGGATTTTCATGATTTCAAATAATTGCTCATTTAAATAGTAAATAATTAGGTGTGTATCTAATGGTTAGTTTATTATTATAATATTTTTATAAAATTAAAATACAATATTACGCATTTAGATGAACCTTTAAAACTAGACAATATTTTCATTTTATGCAATTACAATAGTATATTTGATAGTCATCAAATATGCATTTAGATTATACACAATATCACGAGGACGACTAAAGAGTATAGAACAATTTATATTGCATTTTAATTTTACAGTGATTAATTTTAATAACAAACCGTACTAGAATTCTTGACAACAAAAAATTTTTAGATAAACAAATTAAACATAACATCCATGCCACTATTATTTCATATGCATATGCTACTATGTTATCAAAATAATGACTTTCATTAATGAACAACGGATATAAACATTAGTCATCAGTGTTTCTAGTATTTAATGTATAGATAAAATTTTGCATTTTGAGTGTCGACTCACTGGTCTGATTACATGACTTAGAATATATAATCTATACGTGTATATATTATTAGAGATCAAGGTAAACTGTTTTACTATAAATCTGACCACATTATTTTAGTGCAACTAATAAAAGTGGAGCGCTCCTATAGAATTTGTCAATAACTCAATCGAATATTCCCCTTTAGAACGTAATGGTAGCTATAATAGTAAACATAATTTAAAATGTCTAGATTATCGCGTTTTAAAACATTTTCATAGTTGATAATAATAATAATTAATGAAGTCTGCTACGCAGAATATAATTCAGATTGAAATTATTTCCACAGTTGGATTAAACATTAAAGCCATATTATTATTGCGGCTCTGATAGTCAGGTTTAACTTAAAAAGTTTAGTATATAAAATAAAACCTTGGTATACCTATTACAATTAAACATAGCAATTATTATTGTATTTTCAGGAGAAAAAAAATAGCTTAAAAATTACCCTGGGTTTCGATCTGAATTTATAAACCTAACCCAGTGAATAATATTATTACAGCAAAAAACAACATAACAACATTAAACTACTGAGGGCCATTTATGAATCATTACCCAATAAATACATTGATTCAAATTAAATTTACCATAATACATCCCTCCCTTGTAATCCGTCCAAAACAAATTTGTCTACCTATTTGTACCCATAAGGAATTCTGCATGGAAATTATTTAAACAAAATAAACTTTTCATAGTATAATTACAGTAAAAAAATACATAAAACGAACAAGAAAACATATTATGAAGAAAAAAATTAGATAATTTTTTAAGTAATTCACATTTGTAAGCATGTGGTTCACAGAATAAAAACAAAAAAATCATTAATCAAACGGTAAAACTGAATAATGTCATGGTAATAATATTTGAATGTATTGTTTTATGTCCCCTAATACTATTATATCTATGCAATTTTTTTTTATTTTTCTTTTTATATTATACATATACACCGTATGAAATCATCACAAACAAATACCGGTTTTCATTAGTAGTCATATAATTATGATGATGTATAGACCATGTTAATATTATTATAATGGAAACAACAGTTTTCTAAGAAATTGCGTAGTTTAGATATTTATTTTTACATAGTTCTAAGCTATGATTATACATTTTTTATACATATAAAATAGTAGAATACTTTTATTAAATGCCAGTCAAATATAAGTTTTTTTTTTTGGTTAAAATAAATTTATAAAAAAAACTCGCAGAATGTTGTAATAGCTAGTTAAATTTTAGGGTCTAGTTGAGCTGGTCACATATACTGATATTCACTGAATCATCTTTTGTTCAAATTTCAAACGGTTTTTTTTTTTAATGTATTTTAATAGTTATTAATTACCAAAAATATTAAACTTCCAATTTCCGACTTATCAGTTAAGTAAATAGTAGGGTTAATTAATAACTATGAAATAATAATTGATTGGTAATAATAGAATTATAATACATCCTATATAGTTTAACTAATGCGCTCAAACATAATATAGGTAAAACTAACAAACTATAATTTAACAGGTTTTTTCCAATTAGAATGGGGTAATAAATAAATTACTAGAACTTAATGGTATTATTATTTGTTATAAAGTAAAACGTAATAATGTATTATAATATCTTCAAATATTTGATATTTTATCACACAACATTATCATATAATTTATATGTAAATGAACTCCATTAAATTTATAAATACATAACACTAACAGATATAAAATACTATAACACAATTCCCTAACAACTAATTAGTAATATCATTTTTGTGGCAACAAATAGCAAATGTTATTTATATTCAAATTTAATGGTAATTAGGTAACTAACAGAAAATATTTTTTGTTCATTATTTTTTATATTTAAATTTTAAAATTTAAACTAATTATGGACTTGATTTTTGTTTTTAACAATAAGTTTAAAATAAATCAAGGTCATACTATTCATAATTATAATATTATATAATTATAATTGAATTTACTTACCAAGTGCGTGTACTTGTGGTTCTCCAGCATAAATTCTATGATGAATTTGAAAAGACTCATGTGATTGTTGTCTAGAGTACCGATAAGCTGGTATTACTCGAGAAACTGACACTAATGATTTTAATAAAACTCCTAATCTGTTGTATAGTGTATAAACTAAGTGTCTGGAACAAAAGGGGTCAAAGGCATTTTCAGCTAATAAACCGATACTCCATGTTTCTAATGTCATAGTATCTCCATCAACAGTTTTCAAAAATATTTCTACACATAAAGGCACTGAATCTCCAAGTCCAGTACTTAGTGCCAGTTTTGTTTCTGTTACTACCTCTGGAATTTCTTTGATAGCGACATTCATCTAAAACATAAACGTTATGAATTAAATAATGTGACAAATAATTATAAAAGGTAAATTATTAGTATCAACTATTAATGTTATATTATATTGAATTATAATAAAGATTTAAATTCTACCGAAGTTAATTTTTGTTGAAGACTTAGGAAAACTTGTGGCAAAACATTTAATTTGAATCATGCGGATGATGATTTGCATTTTTTTTTATATTAATTTTTGATTTCTAATATATCCAGTTGTGTTTGCTATTATTTTAAGTAAGTAAGTATTTTGTTTTAAAAGATTAATTTCTTTATAGTATAAACCATAGAGTAATACACAATTTAGCACATTTTTCATATAATACACACACATGACTAATGAATAAATTATTTATGAGGTTCTTATTCAATTTATGACATAGTCATTCAGATTCGTGAATCTTTTTATTAACAATTCTAACACAAATTATATCATAGCGTAGACATGTATCATTTAGATTAACATATTAGTTATTATATTAAAGCGTTAAATAAATAAGCTTTGAATATTATAATACCCGACTATAGTAAAATAGAATAAAATTGTATCCATGTTTTACATTTATTTAGATTTTGAAAAAATATCAGATATAAAAGCTTAAGTTTATTAAAAATAAACATTTAAATACTTTTGACTGTTATTCTAAAATTATACAATTATTACAGGTTTTTTGACTTTAGTTACAATGTTTGTTTCTTGTAAACAAGATAATTGGAACAAATTGCATTATTTTTCTTTAGAATATATTAACCAGTTGGTTGTTACAACTGTAGACAATGCGATTTATAGGTACACCAGTTTTACAACAAATTAATGATAATAATTTTAAAAACTATTTGAACAACTTATCAGCTTCACGAAACTTTTATCAATTTATAGCTAACTAACTTGTTTCAAGGCTTCAATATCTTGCTTAACAGGTTTTATAAAACCAGATAAAATCGAGATGAAAAAAAAAATACATTACAATTAACAAATACTCCCTAAACAAAGAATAATAAGTAATATAGGTTATATTCAGTAAAAATAATCCAACGTATTACTTATATAGGAACTATAAAATATTTACATATTTAATATATAATAAATATGATGTTTAAAATATTAGTTTAATATTATCAAGAAAATGATCTTTAATTAATTTTAAAAAAATAATATATATACACATAATAAAAAAAATATAGTATGTGCAAGTTATATAAAATGGATAACCAAGTATGTATGTCCCCTCACTATAATACAATATACTTATTGTAGTTGTACAAAATAGTAAATGATCAAATATTTTAAGTAGTGTCCTATATTATCCATTGTGTACTGTATTATTATTCAATCAAATACTTAGTCTTTGTTCAATAATATATTAAAATAGCACAAAGAAAACAATAACCATTCATTACTATATTAGGTACCTTTTAAACTTTTTCAATGTTTTAGCATTGAATAAAAAATATATATAAACAAATTATAGGTATTTTTTTCCAAGTCAAATAAAAACCAAACAGTTTAAAATAATAGCTGTTAATAATATTAACAACTTGAAATTATAATAAAAGGTTATCTATATCAGGTTATTCATTATGATATTTAACAGATTACATACATTTGTATTCATTTTTTAAGAACACTTAAAATGTCTACTTAACTACGATGAACTGAGCTTTAATAACAAATATTTGATTTATTTGAAAATGTGCAATAGTTAATTTTTTCTATAACATTTAAAATAGTAGGTACACAATAGTTACTCGCACCAAGGTGAACAGGTACCCATGTTGCTTTTAATTATTTAGGTAGCATAATTTTAAACTAACATAATTAAAGTTCATTAAGTACCATATTATAGAACTATTTTGGCTTTTCACATATATTTACAATAGATTCAATTTAATACTATTTGCTATACCTATGTATTTTAAAGTTTACTTTGATGTCAAGTGTAAAGGATGAAAATTAGACCAATTCTCGTTCTACTATACAGGTAAAATAGGATATAGATTTTTTTAAATAAATGGCATAACACCTAATATCGTATTTTTTCTTTTTAGTTAGTTCTTACTTGGTACAATATTCTAACTCAATCACTAAATTATGAGTCATAAGTCACAAGTTGCTATTGTTACTTGTTTATACATTTGTATCAAAATTTAATTTTCATAAAATGTATCTTTAATACTAAGCTCCCATACAGTACACTATTAAACAATCATATTTAAATTTAAGTAAAATAATTAAATAATAATATCAACATACACTCATTAATACTTGGTGTAAAGTTTGTTCCTTCATATAAAGAACTTCTTTAATACTTTTTTAAAATTTTAATTATTACCCAAAATAACCAGATTGTTTACTTATATAAGATTCAGTCTACAATTATTGCTGACTGAATGAAATTACTGAAATTTAAATACAAGGGTAGTAGGTACTTAATATCTATACTGTTTTCAAGCGATATTAGTGATAAATAATAATAATGCTTACCGAACTATTTTGATTAGTACAATAAGTATGCAACTTGTCTCCCATTCTTGACTGAACAATTATTTGAACAGACTTCATAGTCATGAGTTTAGTTAGCTGCTCCATTTCCTGTCTCTCTTTCTCAGCCGATTCAGTTAATATCCGTGTATCCACCATTTTGTTAAATTTATTTTTAAATATAGCAATTTTTTTAATTGAACTATAATCACTTATTTAGCATGCAATGTACACACAGACAACAAACTATTAATATTTTTGAATATGATAAGTGTCTTTGACACCAAATTGTTAGTTGTTGTTTCAGGATGTTTTGCATCTTGTAATAATCTGAAATATAAAACAAGTTGTTAGTTATGTTTCAAATAAAAAAAAAAAGAAATTAAAAATGTGTACCTAAGTTTAAAATCTCGCTAATAAATAGATAAGCGTTTCATAAAGTACAATAATTGTTATACTCAATTTATAATTGATTTTATTAACTCTTCAATATTTAGTGTATAATATGATATGTTGACTTATGCCAATATTTTTAATTATCATGGTCGTGTGTATTATTATTTATAGTTTAATGCCAATACTCAATAGAATACTTTATTATTAATTTTTATTTTAAATAATATTGCATAAATGATTCTGTCCATGTTTATTTTAAATTTAAGTATAATACATTATTCAATAATGTAGGCTGAAAACCGAATGGTTAATTAACAAGAAAGTAACAGCAGGTACATATCCCTGGTAAGTACTTACTTTTTTTAAAAAAAATGGCGATGCCTATTGTATATGCACCAATGAATTGAATGTTTTCAGAATTTTTAATTTTAATCACATGTTCGGGAAGTTATAGGAGAGGTGAACATATTACCAACATTAGGAGCATATATCTTGCGAAATATGTATCTATATAAACATTTTCCTAAGAACCAGCATTTAATTTTTAAAAACCTCTGCAATGTTACTCCACACAATGGGGTACACGAAAAAAGTCAATCCCTCAGTTTTATATATATTAATATCAATATCAATCGGAATATAATTTTAATAATTTTTATCTTGATCATTACAATTAAATTCAGCTAAAAATTGTATACAATTTTACCCAGAAAATACCTACCAATCATTTTTTTTTTACAAATATAATTAAAAACTGAAATAAATAAATTTTCTGATAACATATTAATTTTTGCTTTCTATAAAATATTATGGTTATACTTCTTATGTAAAACCACTTTTATTGCCCCTATGGACATTTATTTATTAAAAACAAATCATATATATATTAGTACCAACTGACGTAGTCAAGTTCAATGATGAGCTTAACCTTATGGTTTATTATCAAAAAAAATATAACAAAAATAATAGTATTATTAGTGATTACTGATTAATGTGGCTGATTATTTCTGAATAAATAAAAATCTATTTAATTTAATACCTACATAAATAATAAATTTATCACTGGTACTTTTGTATTCGTATTATGTTGATACTACACCAGGTACTTAAATTTAAGTTATATGTACATATTCAAATTACTGTATAATAATTTTTTTTTATTGGGAAAAAGAAAACCATTTAGTAACTAATTTTTTTTATGAAAAATATGGCTAATTTGGATAAAAATAGCTTTACATAAATTGAATACATGTGCAGACACCAAGTTTAAAAAAAATTATACCTATAAACAAACCTAATAAATAAATAAATGTTCTAGATATTATACTAGATGACTAGATTTTCCCGATGATTTTCAATAAATAAATAAACTCTGTAAAAGTTATCTATTTTATGTTGATAACCTAATAAACCTTATGTAAATTTAGTATTTGATTCTAAACAGTCTTGGGATTTACTCATTGAATCACCAAGCACCCACAATGGGTTTTTATGTAACCTAACTTTCGCTATTTATGTTATGTAAAATTTGAATAATCCAGTAACTACCTACTTACATACATACAGAGTGATGATAAATATTTGTAATGTTGCAGTCTTAATAACGTTTGAATTTTTATAGGAACACGACCTAGACTCGTTAATATTATTTTTATAAAATCAATCACTGGGTATATATAAATATATTATAGATTAATCTGGACCATACTATAGCACCGCCTATCATATCCCATAAATAAAAATGAAGTCATTAAATTGAAAATCTCATAAATATATTCTAATACCTACCGTCTACATAACATATATTAAGCAGGTATTATTTTTCCTTTCTTTCGTCTATATATTGATTCCATAAAACATAAATAATTTGTGGAAATAATTCGTTAATATTGACAAATATCAAGTTTTAAAAAAAATAGGTCAAACTAACTAAATTTGGGATTGCCAATCATTTTATTTATAAATAATATACATCAGTTCACATCTACTCAACCTTGTATTTAACTTATTGTGCCTATTAAAATTAGTTACCTAATTTACTAATTAGGTAACTGAATTAGAACCGAATAATGAAAACAGGAAACCCTAGATATTTTGAAGGTTGAACAATTTAAAAACTACCTTAAATATTTAACATAGTCAACAAAAATTTTGACTTATTTATCACAAAATAGGAATACATTACATAAAATATGTAATAAGTGTTTAAAGAATGACAGTATAATAAAAATAAATATAAAAAATGCCCCTTGTAAATTTTATTGAGAGAACGTTAGGTAGGTAAATAATTTACTTTCCTGGATTTAGAATAGACTAAATAATGATAAATACCCAACTAAATTGAAGACTAAGAATTTTGTAAAAAACTTGAAATCGACCACAAAATTATTAATAACGCAAACATAAAAAAAAAAAAAAAAAAAAAAAAAAAAAAAAAAAAAAAGAGTACCACATATTGTTGTATAATAACTAGAATAAATTCCTATTTACAGAATGACTGTTACAGATCCATTTCTTATGGTCCATACATACTAGTGTTTGGATATTTAACATACATAAAACGGCTAAATACAATATTACATATTTTACCAAACAAGGTCACAGCTGTACAAAAAAATAGTTATTTATATCATAACCAAGGTTACATAATATAGCCCGATATAGGTAATTGTTGTCTATCAAATAACAATTTCTTTCATTTAGATTTTTAAAGACTTCTACATTAAATAATCATCTAGATATCTACTATCTTCACTATTACCTAAAACTGATTAAGTAGATACCTAACCTAATACAAATTAAACATTATCATAGTATAGGAATATAACACCGACAATATGTATTCAAACTTACCTACCTACCTATCTGGAATATTTCATCTGTCTATTTAGATACCATAGTTGTCCTAGTTATAATAAATATAACCTAAGCAAAAGATTTTTTTTATTTTTATTTGGTAGAAGGAAAGAACCCAGCGTTGCCCTTGACAACAAAATAAATAATAATAACAACTACCTGCTTAAGTAAAAAAAAAAAAAATGATCAGTATATCCAAGTCAAACCAAAAATTAATAGGTAGTGATTAAATACTCAAATGACAAAAAATGCAATTTTTGTATTCAGAATCCAAAATTCAGTGTGTACACAAGATAACAGACTATCATGATATCCTATAACATTACTAAAGATTTGTACACCGATTCACTGTATAATAAACACCCTTATAAAAACTGTGCTTGGAAGCGTGTCAGACGTGCATTTATTTGAAATTACAAATCTATGTCTCATAGACTGTAAATTGCACACACACACTTCCTTGTATTATAATTTTAGTATATACTACATGAAAGTTGAAATTTATTTGTGTAACAATTAATAAAGTTATATTAATGATCTCGGTACATAATATGTATTAAACGTAATATTACCTACCTGCGCTAATCAATATCCAACAAAAATTCATTTCTAATAAGCGAGTATAGAATCAAAGTACCAATGTATTTCATATGGGATATTTTATGATTTTTCAACAAAAGTAAACGGTCGTACGAAATAGGACTAATCAAATTTATGCAAGTATCGAGTTTAAACTAATGTGTTGAGCATGTTGAGCAATATGCTATTCAATCGAATGCATTTTATATTAATATCATATAGCTATATTGACAAAACATTAATGACTATTCGTAATAATTTATTACTCAATAGATTGGTAAGTTTTTCAACCAACATTGATTATTGTACCTACACAGCTATGTATATGTACACATGTATCTACGTGTACGAAAAATTGCACAACCGCACAAATCGATACCTACCACCCAACTGTAATACTGAATAAATGGTAAATAAATGGTAGGCGTGTTATCCGAGAACCGGATCCATACGGGAAATTACGAATCGAGATTTCCCGTGCGGGTAGGTTCAAATGGGACGTACCATCTGTTCTTGGTGTATTGGAAAAAAAAATAATAATTTCCTCGCGAAAAACTCGATGATGATAATAATAACGCTATAAAAAAAATAAACAGGTAAATAGTGCCTAATGAGTTTACTCACTTTTCGTCAAGTCGTATTATTCCGGTAAACCGTGCCACCGAATCGTTAGGGGTTCGACGACGATTGCTGCTTTGGCGCCACTACACGGACGATAGGTGGGTACGCGCACCATGTAGACGATGATGTCGGGCGGGCACGATACGCACGTGGGGGGGCTGTCACACGACGGGTACCGAAGGAAATGATGCGATAGGCACTTAAATCGAACGCACAGCGGAAACGTGACGACGATCACCGGACGGACGACGGCACCGCCGCTGAAGGTTTACGGACGGTTCACACGCACTCGACACGTCCGCGGCGGAAGAGAACGTTCCACAATATCCACCCCGGGGTACGGGTTAGGGGGCCGCCGAAAAAAATGACTACCGATAACGCATACGACTCCCGCGACACGGGACGTGCACGCGGAATTTGTGATATTTATTTTTAGATGCGATTGTCGCACATACGGGTTTCGTCGACGGCGGACGAGGTCTAGACGATCGCGAAAAACATGCTCGTTTCACAGACGTTTTGCGCCATGGTCCGTACACGCGCGGATAGCGTATAACCAGAGTGTACGGGCGACGTGGTGGGGCGTGTCGTCGTCGGTCGGTGGCGGCGGGATCGGGGAAACCCTAACGAGTGGGCCTGGTGCGGTGGGCGGTGTACGCGGAGGCGAAAAAAAGGAGGAAAACAACGATAATAACGACCAGCGTTCGACGGGCGGCTCCCGCGGCGGTGGCGTGCGGTGACGTGATGCCGAGACGGGCGTGGCGGTGCGGTAGCGTTGCGCGGGGAATTCCGCGCGAGCCACGGACTGCTAAACCGCCGCGCTCCGCCAATCGAGTGCCGTTACGTCACGCGGTAAAATATTTTCGCGCCGCCGCCACGTTTGTGCATCGTGCAGCTGCTTGCCGCTCGGTCATAAAGAGTGACCGTGAGGCGCGGCCACCGAGATCCGCACGTCTCTCGCGGTTCAAACCGGAATGTAACCGCGCTATAAATTATAATATTACAAACAAAATTCCCAAGACCCGAGTAATCGGACGGAAACGCGTACGAATCATTACGGGAAATCATTTGATTGGAACTGCTGTTTCCATAGAATAACATTTTGATAAGGAACACTATTTTCAAAGAAAAATACTAATATCATTTCAGAATAATATGTCTGGGGTATATACACAATTTACGGAAAATATTAAACAAGATAATAAAATACTGAAACCATACTTTTAGGAATGGTTATTAATTTCAATAGATTTTTTTGAACTGATTTAACGGTTACGACTATTTTAGGCGCGATTTAACAACTCTCAGATATGGGCTACCCTATTAACGGTTGTAGATAGTACTATCTACCATAGAGTTTACCTTAGATCATTATATTGGTTACTAGTAAACTGATAACATGATTTTACTTAATAAAATTATTATCCTAATAAATAAATGCTTGTTTAATGTTTTCTGTAATTTATGCTGTCCCAAACTCCTAACCGGACGCATTCACGGATTGCAGATTTTTGTTATTGTTTCTTTATTATATTTTGTTAGTCTACCATTGGTCACATTGTATGCCGGTTATCACTGTCTCGACCATGGTGTCACTGGTATCATTATCATTTCGGTGCATTTAATGCAATTTCTTGTTAAATGCAAGATAGTTTATTAATTTGAACATATTTCCGATTATTCTATATCCAGTATTTCGTAAATTTTGTCGTTATGCCGAAGGTTCGACGAAGCCGGAAACCTCCCCCGGATGGATGGGAACTCATTGAACCCACGCTCGAAGAGTTGGAACAGAAAATGAGGGAAGGTAATGTTAGTTAATGGTATTTATTAGTTATATTAGTTAATGTATGTAGTTAATAACTTATATTAATCATAATACCTACCTAATCGTTTGAAGTTATTTGTGTATGTTTTAATCAGTCGGAATATTTATAATTTTTCAAAGAATACTAATATTCTTTAAGTCAATAGCAGTCAAATGACAGCTGGAGGGGGTGGCGAGGCTGATTTTTCAACTATTACTTTTACTTTTTTTTTTTTACATGATATATTTTTTTTTTTGATTATAAATATTTTATATATTATACATATTAGAGGGATAATTGGTCACGAGGTATAAACGTACGTTTGACCACTTCTGGTTTAGATCAAGCAAAAATATAAATAATTTCACTTTTATTGTGGACATGTTTTTTTTTTGTTTTACTGTTATAAATTACCTAAAGTAATATTTATTTATTGTACATTTAAAACAATTAATATAAGTATACAAATATTAAAATTTTTTTTTTTTTCTAGCTGAAACTGAATCCCATGAAGGTAAACGTAAAGTAGAAGCATTATGGCCAATTTTCAAAATTCATAACCAGAAATCTAGATACATTTTTGATTTGTTTCATAGGCGTAAAGCTATTTCTAGAGGTTAGTTTGATTTGAATTAAAATTTAAAGCAAACTATTTGTACTGTGATTTGTGTTACCTTTGTTATAATTAATTACAGTCATATTGTTACATATACATGGTTAATAGTGTTAGTATATTATTGACATATTGATTGATCTCTGGCTTTTGGGTATGAGAGAAAAAAAAAGTGTTGAAATAACAAAAAATGCATCATAAAACTTATTTGTATACCCGTCCAGAAAAAGTTATGGTGATCAAATCTCCCACTTGCTACCTCTGTTCATCCGGCCCTTGTGTCTGGGGAAAAATGTTTTGAACATTACATTGAAACAATAGACTTTTAAACTTTTAAAACAAAAATCATTTGAAAACATACCCCGTTGTCCATTTTCAAACAAAAAATTGCACCAGTTTTCACTTTTCTCCACTGATTAGAAAATATGTATATGCAAATAAAAACCTTGTTATTGGTTTACACAGTAAGAGTGTACATTCCAATATACCTTTGTTCTAGTAGGATAGTTAATGGATATATTTAATACAGATATGTATTTATCTTAGAACTGTATGATTTTTGCCTGCAAGAAAAAATTGCTGATCAAAATTTAATAGCAAAATGGAAAAAACAAGGTTATGAGAACTTATGTTGTCTTCGTTGTATTCAAACTAGAGATACAAATTTTGGTACAAGCTGTATATGTAGAGTTCCAAAATCAAAATTAGAAGAAGTAAATATTTAATAATTAATATGTTTAAAAACAAAAGTATTAAAATTAACATTTCTAATTACTATTTTTCCAGGGTCGAATTGTTGAATGTGTACACTGTGGATGTAGAGGATGTTCCGGTTAAATAAACATTTTTACACACTTATTTTGATACTTGCATTTCTTAACACATGTAATGAATTTATTTTAATATTATAATATGTATAAATAAGACTGAAATTAATACAGTATGCTATCTAATTACAATTTTAATAAATTAGAATAATGATATTGATTAAAGTTTAATCTTTTTTTTTTTTTTTTTTTTTTAATTAGAGAATTTGTATTCCCTTAAAATATGTTTCTTTTTGAAAAATAATGGCATGCAGTATAAACCAATAAACAAGTAATCTACGCAGCATCAAAATAAGTTAGAGCGTCCTTATTTCAAGATATTTAATTTTATATTGTAATACATGTGATTTACCAACATTTTTATATTTGTCATGCCTTTTGGTAAAATAAAATGTACTTATCCTGTTATAAAATACCTACATATTACACATAATATTATTAATATCTGTAATGCTATATCAGTTTTATTATATTTTAATTAATTATAATGTAAATTGTAAATATAGTACTAACATTTTTTTTTTTTTTGTTCATATAATTTGTGTAAAATCCACAGTTATTCAAGATATATAAACCATAGAGTAATACATTGGTAAAAACTCATTGAGAATTAAACACTGATACACAAATATTTTTAAACAATACATTTTCAGAAGTTGAGTAGGTAACTTATTTTACCAATAACAATAGAATTTCAGTAGCTGATTTGAAAAAAAAATCTATGTATATAATAGACCAATGATTTATTTATATGCTGTAAATGACCAGGGGCGGATTGGGAACATGTCTCTTCCCAATCGTTAAATGTATCCGTGTACAATTAACAAAAATTTATTTGTATGGTACTACTTTGACTGGGCTACTATTTTAGTGGTGGAAAAACTTTTCAAAACCTGTTCGTTATATGTATGGTTATATAGTATAAAATAATAAAAAGCAATGTTTTTATATAAATAGGTACATACTATAGTACTTACTGAATACAATTATAAAAATTAGTAACCGTCAAATCCTTTGATATAAAATAAGAAAACCATTTTCACAGTTCATAGCACAATTGTTTTGAAACTAAATTTAAAACTGTTGCATTATTATTATTATCTTTATCAATAATTTTTGATAGATCAAAAACCGTTTCCTTGATAAATACCTAATTAGTTTTTACTTTAGGCTATGATTTTAGACATGTATTCAAAATTTACTTGTATACAAAGTTTGTGTAATAAAAATATACACATATATATATATATATATATATATATTATACAGGGTTAAGGTATGTTTAATAAACATGAAAAGGTGGATAGTATTGTTCAAACTTTCAAATTAATTTTATGTAAAAAAAGGTTATTATATTACCTTTAAAAGTACCTGGTAATTCGTAGATAATCAATTATATTATTTTATCAATAAATTCAAAAATTTTAGAAGCTTTACTTCTTGCATTAATACGTCTGAAGACTAAATATGAAATCAAATATTCTTTTTGTTAATACACGTTTTAATTAATATACACGTGCATACGACCTATGTGAATTGCACGTGAATTTTGGACCTCTGGTATTTACCGGCGTATGGAGCAGACGAGTCATGGTATAAATATTACAATTATTTATGCTATGATACCGTTAAAAAACAAATCGGGGGTCGCGTCATCTCGGACAGTCAATGGTCGTCATTGATTTTTCGCGTGTGCGCGCAGTATAATATTATTATGTACCCAACGTAAACGTTTATAATGACCAAGGCTCGGGACATTAGGAATTTGCATATTTGTTTAGAAAGTGCATATTTAACTACTGGCTCGGTACAAATACGATCCATAGCGCTTATATTTCAAATACAAGCATTATTGTTGCATAATTCTGCATATTTCGTTATTTTTTGTACGAATTCGCATATTTTTGATTTAAGAACTTATAAACGCATATTTAATGGATTTAACGAAAACAAAATTAGATATATGACAATCACAATTCTATATTTCATATTGTTTAATAAAATGAATTCATCGACGGGGCATTATTTTGTTTATTGCTCTTAATGGACTTAATGGACCCGGGTTTGAGGCGTTTAGTATAGGCAATTTTATGGTACTTTTTTTTAGTCCGTGCGTGTGTCGCCAGCCCGCACGCTCGTGCCCGTGTCACCGTGTTCGTTATCGCGCGTCCAAGCAAAATAAACTCGATTGGACAGCTTTTTCGAATAAAACGTCCATCCTAGTGACGGACCTAATGATACGGTAAGACTTTTAAAAACTGTTATGAATTCCACTCGAGATCGGCCATGCCACTCTTTAGGATTTTCAATTTTCGTTCATTATAATCAACACTTAAACAATTTTAAGGTTTATTGTTTAATTTTATTGTTTAGATTTCACAATTTTTAAACCATGATTGAACAAATTAAAAACCAAAATGTAAAAACGTGACAAGGCCAATCTCATGTACACTTCAAAAAAATGGATATATATATTAGACGAAAAACGTCAGTTTCGGATAATTTCTGTCACTGAGAACTCATAATAGTTACCGCCCACTTAATTTTATCCAAATTTACCACGACATAAATATTTGAACAATGTTATAAATAAATCACGGTTATTTTAATTTTAAAATATTAACAATCGATGAAAGGTAACTATTTTTTTCAAATATAATAAGAATTTTTTAATTTTTTTATGTTAACATAAAACATTTATAAGTTTTCATTCAATAAATAGCATATTTTCCAAATTTTTTACCGCATATTATGCTGTTTTTTTTTTTTTTTTTTTTGATGCATATTTACGAGTACATATAACGCATAATGTTCCGAGCCTTGGCAATAAGTATAGTAGACTAGTAGATTATTGCTGTTTTGCATAATTAACGAAATTAATAAACAGTATCTAATCAACTGTCCAGATAATATATTCTGTACATTTTTACATTAATATGTGTCGAGATACATCAAGAACCTATAATCCATAATTTATCAAAATAGGTGCCAAATACAAAATATTAAACCATTCAAACTTGTTTGACATTCGTATACATTTTATTTCAATTATAATAAAATCCTATAAAAAATGTACTTTAATATCATAAACAAATATATTTTACTAAACAAATTAAATTAATATACCTAATACCTTATATTATTATACAACTTAGCAGATTAGTTTTAAGAATTAAAATTGTGTTTTTCCAAATGCGTACATCCAATTGATACGTATACCTCCGTAATTTTATAAATACATTTCTTATTATTAACACCTATATCAGTTATAAGGCGTAAAGTATGTTATTTAATAAATAGGTATACATAATGTTTACAAAAATTAATATAATTTTTAACCATAATACTATATTACTTAACTTGAATTAAAATACAATATATTGTAGACCCTAATTGTGTTTATAATACTATAAGTACAAAAAATGTTGAATATAATTGTTATTAATTGAAAAAAAACCAAAACAGTAAGAGAGCCATGAGGCCTACTAAGAATGATAAACATTTTGCCCATATATTAAGATCTTCTGTTTTACCATATAAATATTTGTCACACAACTGTTTCTCCAATAGTTTTGCACCACACAAAACTATTGGTACACCAGTTCCTGGTTGAACCGAAGCACCGACAAAATACAAATTCTCGAATATTTTACATTTTATACTAGGCCTGAACCACAGGACTTGAAATAATGAATGAGTTAATCCTAAAATTGACCCCTTCCATAAATTAAATTCATTTTGCCAAGACCTTGGATCATTTATTAGCTCATGGTCAATCATACTTTTAAAGTTTGATACATTTAATCTTTTCTCTATTGTATCTATTACTTGTTCCCTTGCTCTTTCCACGAGTTTGTCAAAATCAATATCCGGATTACTAGTTATATGCCCTATGGGTACTAAGACCACAATCGTGTCTTTACCTTCTGGCGCTGCTGTTGGGTCGATGCGACTAGGCACATTAACATAAAACGATGGAGAATCTGGTAATGTATGGTCCTTGAAAATTTGATCAAAACTTGGTTTGTAATGTTCGGACAAAAATATATTGTGTACTGACATTTGAGGTATAATCTGATTCATAGACCAATAGAATGATATTGACGACGAGGTGAGTTTTTTATTACCAAGTTTTTCCGCGTACGGGGTTTTAGGTAAAAGCTTGTTGTACGCATAAACAAGATCTGCGTTGCAAATCACAATGTCACTATTCACCACATCACCGTTATTTAATTTAATTCCCTTTGCCACTCCTTTATCGTCAATTATTATTTCTTGGACATCATTGTTATAATTAAATTTTGCACCATATTTCACAGCAATGGTTTCGAGACTTTGTAATACTCTATTGAAACCTCCTTTTGGATACCAAATTCCTTCTGCTATTTCAGTATACTGCAGTAAATTGTAAGGAGCTATTCCATCATATGGTGACATTCTAAAACAATTAAAAATCATTTTTCATTTCATATAGAATTGATTTAAGATTAAAATGTATAATTACCCCAAGTACATAGTCTGGAATGTGAAAGCCTTTCTCATGTAATCACTCTTGAAATATTTACAAGCTCTGTTGTAAACAGTGTCAAACAAGTGAAGTTTCATAACGTCTGGTAAGTGTTTCGGATGGAAAAAGTCATACCAATGTTGGAAATCGGTTTTAAGTGCAACTTTAACACTCCTTTTATAATGCACGTGTGATTCTTTTACAAAATTCAAAAAATTAATTAATGTCGATTCGCATTCACCTTCGTATTTTTCTAATGAACGTGTTAGTTTAGATAAATCAGTGGTCAATTCAAATTGTTTTCCGTCGTGAAAATGCACTGTGTAATTAGAAGGACATTTCAATAAATCTATGTGTTTATTAATATCCTCTCCTAAGTCGTCGAATGTTTCCTCAAATATTTTAGGCATGAGGTACAATGATGGACCTTGATCAAACCGATATCCGTTGTGATTAATTAGTGAACATCTTCCACCATTATAGGAATTTTTTTCATAAACTTCCACTTGGAATCCTTTTTTACTAAGTCTAGCAGCAGCTGCTGTACCACCGACTCCAGATCCGACGATGATAATTTTAATCGCCATTGGTGGTGAATTATCTATAACATACGATAAACGAATATTTTAAATAAATGTTAATACATATTTTTGAAAATAAATTATTTATTTCAATAAAGAATTATGTATAGGTAAAACAAATTGTGTGTTATGTTATGTTACTTATAAAACAATATTATGTAGGTTGTTTTTTATGTAGAATTACATGTTGTAATTTATTTTTGATGGACATAAAGCCCCCTTTGAAAAAAATTCTGAAGTACACCACTGAGCCAAACATAAATGTGTCCACTGTTTATACCTTCTTGTATTTACGCAGTTTGGCTTCGTAAGTATATTACGAACATATTATTTTCTACACGCGTGCCTATATTGATTTTATAATTCGTTTGTATAAATATATTTTTTTTTTATTTCTAGTTATAAATAATTAGTAACAATAATCAATTCACTGTTTGATGTTAACCGGCCCACAGTAAACGGAATATATTTCGAGATGTGTGATTCGTTAAAACTTCTACGAGTAATGTACCTAAAATGTACTATAGAATGTACACTATAGCTTTAATGAACATGAAAGTTAGATCTATTATTCAAAAGAACCAACAAAGGTAGGTGTCTATTTTATTTACTATTTAAAATAAATTTTCAGATAATATATAGTCATAGGAATGCAATCGGAAATTGAAAAATGTCATATTTTAATGACAATTTCGCAAATTTATTGATGAATTGAATTATTTTGATTTATCCATTTACAACTATTTTCTATCTATTGGCTACTGTATTTGTATAGATAATTTAATTTTAGTTCTCATTACCAGTGCCCTCACTGTTCGTAACAGGAAACATATTACTATCGTAGTATATTGTTAACTCCCCTTCCTTTTTTTAGTCATAAAAAATTAATAATTTAAGAATATAAATACCTATGCGAAATTAAACAAAAATATTATTAATTATAATATACTTCTCAATGCTGGACACTAACTATTTAGAAAGTTAGAAGTTGGTAATTTTTAACTTAACTAGTTATTTTGTTTATATTGTAACTACGTAGTTACAATACAACCTAACTACGAGTAGTTGTATTTTGCCCACTAATATTGTGTAAATTAACTAGTTATTAAAAAAAAAAAAAAAAAAATCAAAAATTATTTAAAAGTTTTTTTTTGAATAAATTATTATTAAATAATGTTCAAAATTTGTCAAACCCTGGCACGGGTGTATAGAATATGATAAAAAAATTTCAAATTTTGGTTCCGGTTTTGGAATCAGAATATAAATGGAACCTAAGTCAGTCGGCCAAATGGACATAAATACCTCCTTAAAAAAATGACATTGCTACGCTCTTGGGAATTTGACTATATAATAGTTGTTCAATAATTTTCCTGAGCGCGTGTCCGTCTGGCTTCATATGGTTTACACATTTTTTTAATTCGAGATTCACCATTACAGTATGTTGTACCGTACTAGTTTATTACAAAACATTATTATTTTTTACTTTTTTCTTTTTCATCATTAAGTGCAAATTTCAATTTTAAACATATTTATTATCATTTAATTCTGTTTTAAATATATATATATATACATATATAAATTGTAATGGTTTTTTGCAGTGCTCTAACTTATTGATAATTGAGTTGGTGTTTTAATCGACAAAATTATAATCTAACTATGTTACTATAGTTCATAGATTTGCCAAGTAACCTTAATATATTACTAGGAGTTAGTTATTTTTTTTTACAATACCCTAACTTCAGCTTGTTAGAATTTATCACTAAATTTCCCAGTCTCAATACCTTGATACCTCTAATGATGTGTTTAAAACGTATAAAGTAGTTACACTAAAAGTACGAATACCACTGGTATTTATAATCAATGGTAAAACACAGGTTTTGTACTGGTATTATACTAGCAAAACTAAGCAAATTGATTATAAATATTAAATACTTATAATATTAGTTTTAATATAAATTATAATAGTTTTACTCACTACTACCGGCAAATGTCAAATATGAGGTACATTTAAAAAAAATAATAAAATCATCTTCTGCAAATCATGCCATATATTTGTTGGCTTAAATGCACTTCACCAACCCTCCCGAATTTCTTCTTCACTGGTATTTATAACTCTATTTAAAAATGAATTTATCTGCAATCTAAATAAGATAATTACCTATCGTTTGCCAACGTTATCAATTATTTTACATTAAAATTAAAATATTACAAAATTAATGTACACCATAACATAAAACGATGAACATATACGTGATCACGGATAGTAAATACTAAAGTTAAAATAAGAATTGTCTTTCCCATATATAGGTGATTGTATAA
Source organism: Tuberolachnus salignus (assembly GCA_956483605.1). NCBI lineage: Eukaryota > Metazoa > Arthropoda > Insecta > Hemiptera > Aphididae > Tuberolachnus > Tuberolachnus salignus. Next base: position 17,454,902 of record OY101437.1, read on the forward strand.
GTACGGATTTCGTGAATACTTTGGTGTAACAAAGTGCACGTGAATTAATACGTTTAACATTGAATTAAATTAAAAAATTGTATATACATTTATATAATATGATTAGGTTAGGTATCGTTATATAATACAACTTAGGTTTTTAATTAAATCCACAAATTTTACGATTGTGTTTAAAATGTATGATTTAAGTCCAAAGATTAAATGTAAATGGTACTATAGGTACTAATATCGGAAAAATTTTTGTACGTTAGCAGTTAAAATAATTATACGATTATATAAAAAATAATAAATTAATTACAATTTACATATATAAACCAGAGGCTATAACCTTTAATTGATTATTGCGAAGAAAATTTGTTTATTTTAAAGTAATACATATATATGTTAAAAAAATAAAACTGTCCTACATTGTAATGAGACAAATATTGTAGGTTTGTAATAATCGTTTGTTGAAAAACCCATTTTTCTAAGACGACGGGCAATAGGTACATCAAATAGAATTTCGCGTGAGTGAAAATTTTTTTTTTTTTAAATTTTATTAGAGAGAGATTATTATTTTACGAAAGTATATAAGTAAAGTAATAATATTTTTGTATTAAATTACTATCACTTACATTTTAGTATATAGTAATTTATATTGATTTTAATATCGTGTACACTTTTTTAAGTATCTTAATTGCAACTCAGGTTGCGTTAAAGACATTTTTGTTCGAAACATGTTTAAAAGTACTTAAAAAAACCATCATTATAAAACGAAAAACTTCCTGTACAATGGAAATGCAAAAGTGATTATAATTATTAATATCAAGTAACTTATTAATGTTATCAGTCAAACAGTTTTACAAATAAAATCGTCGGCAAAACTAATAACTGGTTGATTGTTGTTAAAGTTCATTGTTTATTGATTTCTTAACGAATACGAAAAGGAAACTTTTCGCTAATATTCATTATGTTTATAACTAAAACACAAACATGATAATTTATAATTTATAACACGAACGTTTGTTTTTATTACGGATGAACGAACTTATAAAGTTAGTTATTTAACTAAATATTTAATTTAAAAATACGTTTATTTATTTTTAAAAACGTTAAAAAAAAAAGAACGACAAAATGTAATTTATTGAACCACAAGTCCTTATTCCTCTTATAGGCTTTATAATTTATTTTGGAAAACCAAAAACCGAAAGCCTTATTACGGCTCTGTATTGTGGCCTACTTTATAAGTACCTACGAATCAGCGCAACATCAATATAACAGCTGTTTTAAATTTTTAATTTGAGGGATGGTAAATTATTTATCCATTCCGCCATCCAAGTTCTCAGATCTACACCCGCCTGTATGCGTCGACTGATTTCTATTGTTCTACCAATGTAAAAAAGAGCAGTAAAAATGTTAAATATACTGTTAATTTAGTCTGGACATGTATAGTATACATGTGTACAAAGGTTATACAATGTAGTCAAAGTTTATCTCTATGATTTGGCTGGGAATGTTCATTTTTTTTTTTCTACGTTTTCAACTGGCGATAAGGGGTGGCAATGAGTTCCCTAATCTCGTCCCCTTATCACTGTCAATTATTGGACTTAATAACAATTTAAAAATTACAGTTCTGGTTCGCAAGCCGTTTGGGTGTAACGGTGCTATTTTATATTTGCTTTCGGCATATAACATTTGTTTCTTAATTAGTGTTTTTTATTGCTGATTTTGCTTTCTCCTTTTTTCCTCGCCTCCTAGCATCAAATTAACCGATCGAATTCACTTAACACCCTTTGTATTTTATAATAAATAGATTAAATAATATTGCAAACATTAAATGATTATTAATCCACATAGCAAAAAAAAAAAGATACAAATTTAATACAATTTTCCTTATTTGACCTCACTTTACTTAGTCCGAAACGCCAATTTTCTTATTATCTTTATTTATTATCTTGAATTACGTTTTTGATTTTTTTGTCGTCCATTAAAATATTATTGTATTTAAGGCCGGCCTCCGTGTGAGGTATTCTAATATAATATTATAAGGTAATATATTATTATAAGGTAATATATTATTATATAATAAATATAAATATTTTATTTTATTTCTTTTATACCCGAATATTATTAGTTATTACCGATAATATAATATATTGTGTATACAATATTATTTTAATATATCGATTATAATATTATTAATAAATTCACCACAAGATTAGTTTCCATAAATTAATTGATATTATATAATAATTATTTCATAATATCATTTGTTGTTTTTATGAACAAAATTGTACGAATTTTAAAACCATCACGAAAATGATGTATTACGGGTTAATATCTCTACCGCCTTTATAAAATAATATTCATCGATAATATATGTATCCCCTCTAGTTGTTGGCAAATTAAATTAATATGTTATGGTTATAAATTACTCCACACAATCTGCAGTATAAAGCCCGTAAGAATCGCTGAATCAAAATCAGTTATCTGTGTTATTAAGTAACTTTGTACATACGGTAATTTATTAATTAGAAAATCTCCAATCCGGGCTTCATATCAGGTTAGTATATTTGTTTAAAATTGAATTTAAAACGTTTACCGAAAACATAATCCGCTTACACCAATTTAGAATAAACTCTAGTAGAACTTATCGTATTCCTTTATATCACGTTGTCAAATGCGCTCAGTGGCGTAGTGAAAGCATTTTTTTTTTTATAGAGGCCACGGTCCAAGGTATTTTTGGATCGTAGTGGTTGATCACGGGCGAACGGATCCTAGATGTATGTACAAATTAAAGACGATTCAAAGTAAACTGTAACAACGTATTGTTAGCCTATAACCGTAGAACGTGCAATGTCAAATAGTTAATTCTGTAGTGTTTCTTTAATATTATTTCATACTTAATATATCTATTGTTTTACATTATTATACTTGTACAACATATTACCGTTAACCGTGTAAAATGAACGAAGGATTTTGTATACGGCATACGCACCTACCCTACAGACAAAACATCTATTTCAATATGACTATAAAATAATATAATAGTATACGGTATGCGTATATCCCAAACCTAACGGGTCTCAGCGCAACGGGCGGAGTTTGTTACATTTTTATATATTTTTACAGAACCTAATTGAATTCAGCGCGAAGTCTTAATCATTTATTATAAAACTAATTTATCATAATAAACAAATTTAAAAAAATGTAGATAAAAAATTGAATTAAATAAAAATTATGAACTAAAATATTTGTGGGAGAATGTAATTGTAAAAAAGTTTAAAATTTAAAAAAAGAATGAAGCGATGTTCTATTCTGATCCTTTGCATATATTTTTTAGTCGGATATCATTCTGTATTTTGTAGTCACTAATTTTTTTGGTAATGCACGTTGAGTTTGTTATTAGGCGTTCTACGTCAATTTCTGTTTCTTACTGCTCTTTGTATATGTTTGTCTGTTGTTTGTTTTATCTTTTATCCAATAAAAGATTGGATTTAATTGAATATTAAAACGACAATAAACGATATAGTCACCAGTGGCGTGCCCGAGAATTTTCAACGGGAGGGGATACCCGATACCCGAATAACAATCATGATCACAATCGTAGAATATTCTTCTATCCAAAAATACTAAAATGCTTTATTTATTCAAATAAATCAAGATTTTTCTTGCAACTTGGCCGAAAGTTTTAAGATTTTTTTTCCTGTATGGGTTTATTTTTTTTTTATTTATAGCGGCGATTATGTTTTTGATTTTCAGTTAAGACGGTTCGCCCGGAAAATGTTGACCTACACGAACATTCATACGACGTACACGCTGCCGGTCATGTGCGCGCTGGCGTTAATCGCCCATCCGTTCATCAACCGGTCGGAGATTGTCAAAATAGCGACAATCTGCGGCATCGCGTTCGTGTACACGTCGCCGTGGGACAACTACATCGTCCTGAACGGTGGTTGGACGTACCCGGCAGACAAGATAATGGCATATGTCGGGTACGTGCCGGTCGAAGAGTACGCTTTTTTCGTCATACAGACGGTCATGGTGTTACTATGGCACCTGTTGTGCACCCGGTGGTCGACCCCGTGTCTGCACTTCAACCACGATCGCCGGAGTTACCTTTTGATCAGGTGGACGCCGATCGCGGCGCTGGCAGCCGTCACGACGACTGGCTACTGGATCAGCGTGCCGGGGACCCGCACGTTTTACCTGGGCTGTATCATGTGGTGGATGGCCCCGGTGTACGCGTTCATGTGGTACGGGGCTGGCAATTATTTAGTGACCAAATCGGCGTCGTCGGCGGTGTCCGTGCTAGTGCCCGCCGTGTACCTGTCCTGGGTTGACCGGATCGCCATCGAAGCCGACGTCTGGCACATCGACGAGGCGGGTAGCCTGAACATGTTCGTCTTCGAGCACCTGCCGTTCGAAGAAATGCTGTTTTTCCTGGTGTCTAGCTTCTGCATAGTGCTGGGCTCGAGCTGCTACGACAAGTCCCGCGGCATGTGCGAAACGTACTCGCTCGAGTTTCCGCACCGGTTCGGTGTCAACTGGACGTACATCCGGCAGATGTGCCGGGCGTTCATCACGCCGGAATACGTCATGCCGTCTATCGTCGTCGACGACATAAAAACGAGTATCGAAGTACTGAGCGAGGCGTCGAAATCGTTCAGCGTAGCCAGTTTTCTATTCCAATCGGGTAAACCACCGCCAAGGCGGTTTTTTTTTTTTTTTTAGTGGAATTGGAGTTGTGGGGTGGTATTTATTTACCAATAGGTGAGGTTAAAAACTTGCGCCGACCAACCGTACAGCTCGATTAGCACGACAATATTGTTTTTGATTGGTACGATTTATTACACAGAGGGGTGCGTACAAAAGTTGGAACCGTATATTGTCGGGAAATATAAAGACGGGATTTTTTTTTTCGCGTTTCATTATAAGCGCTTTCGTGGCCACTTATTGGCCATTTATTTATGTAAAATATAATTTATGTTTATCAGCTGATGGGTCTGACATTTTCTCAAAGACCTTCGATATACAATTAAATACATTGTGAAAAACACCGATAAATCATCTACCAAGTAGAAAACTATAAAAAATACAAAATAAAAATAACATTATATTATAACCACGCCATATTTTCCGGAAACGGAAAGTTACGTTTATACACATCAGGATAAAAAACACATATTATTTACCGTTAATATAATAACCCAGCCCGAAAATAGTAAACTATATAAACTATAATAAATTATTATATAACTGTACGTCATTATTTGTTTTTGAATTCAGGAATTCGGTTGGATTTAATAGTTTTATACGCGTTTTGTCGCATCACCGATAACATGATCGACGACGAAACGAACGTCGAGAAAAAAAAACACAAATTGAAACTGATTGAAAAGTTCGTCGACGAACTGTTTGCCGACAGGAAATCTGACTTCGACGTGAAGACCGTACCGTATGCCGCGAAAGTCGATTGGGCGTATTACCAGTCGAAATTGACCGGCGGGCAGATGTCGAGTTTCCGGGCGTTGTCCCGGATATCGTTTTATTTGCCCCGTAAACCGTTTTACGAGCTGATCGCGGGCTACCGGTGGGATATCCAGGGCAAGTTGGTGCGGAACGAGGAAGACTTATTGTTGTATTCCAATTACGTGGCCGGAAGCGTCGGCACCCTGTGCGTTTACGTGATGTTGTACAGATGCGACAACGGCGATTACGGCGTTACCAGTGTGGACGACTACGTCATCGATAAGGCCCAGCAAATGGGATGGGTGAGTACTAATTTCGTATTTGTACATATTTCCCCGTACCGCGTCGGCGTGCGCTTACGTATTCCGTCGGGTTTGTTTTCAAGGTCCTACAACTCGTGAACATTGCCCGGGACATCGTCACCGACAGCGAAACGCTAGGCCGGTGCTACGTGCCCGCTGAATACATGAACGACGAAAAAAAAGAAATAAACATCCTGTGCAACGAGAAGATGCCAAGAGCACTGGGCAACAAGAAATTGAAGAAATACGCTACTAGGATACTGCATCTGGCCAACAGACTCCAGTCGGACTCGGTGGCCGCCATCAGTTGTCTGCCACGCGAAACCAGGGGTTCTGTTTTGGCGGCCACCGATATTTACCAGGGCCTCACCTCCGTCATACAGTCCAGTCCGATTTACCCGGACAGGGCTTCGATCACGAAACGAGAAAAAATCTTGATAGGGCTCTATTCCCTATACGTTAAAAGTATCCAATACATCGTATAACGATTGTGTATGGAATACAAAAGATGATTCAAAAACGTCCCCCCAGTCAAACTGTAATACGTAATATTCATACACTCCCTTTATCGTGAATTAAACGAATATAATTTTAAGTAAAAACTTCTTGTAGACGAAATTAAAACATATACACAATTAATTAAATAAATACTATGTGCCAACAATAATGCAAAATAGGAATTATAATTGCAATATGAGTTTTAAAATTTATTATGACGGTTTTTCATTGCTATTTTAAAATATGTATCAAATTTAATTATAATATTTAATATTTGTTGAATTTATAACAACTCGATAAATATAACGAGTTATATGTATACCTTTTTAATAGTTTTAAATGTGCCAATTATATAATTCAACTTTTGAGTATTAAAATATATAAATACATATTTGTTTTGTAATTTACAAATTAACCTATAGTCAAATGGAATACATTTTTTTTATTGAGTTTACTGTACAGAAAATATACCAGTGATCAAGGGAAAGGCCAACAAATTTTATTGCCAAGAATTGATTTAATCCTGTCGTATTCCACACCCCCTTCCCTTTACATTTACAAGGCAATAAGACCGTTAGGCGATAATTAGTTTTACCTCCCACTGTTCAAAATGAATAGCATTGTTTTTCGTTATTTATTATAGTTACAATTATTAAGATGTTACGTTTTCATGGGCATTGCTCATAATCATTACGATTATAGAAAAAGACAAATCTGATTTGACTACAATAACAGTTGGTAGAGGTGACGAAAAAAATTTTCACCTTTATATTTAAATAGTATATTTGAAACAAGTTTTATTTGATGATAATAATTAATAATAAAATAATACAATTTTACGATTAGTAAGTTTAAGACAATCTATGTACAACAAACCGTATAGACAATAATATAGCTGAGTAAAGAAGGTAGGTTATTGATATTTAATAATTATGTAATGTGTTTTTTTTTTCAACTCTGGTATATACGAATTATTACGTTATAGTTGTATGAAATAAATACTAACGAAAAATGCTTTGGCATTTTGTTTGTTTAAAGGCTTGTCTATTGTCTAAGTATTAGTAACGAACGATATTTGTTATTTATTTTTTAAGATTAATTCTTCGGTCAAGGGATTTATTATCACAAGGGTATTTTAGGGTAAGGATTATTTTAGTATTGGGTTTATTTATATACCTAGTACACTGCATTATCAAATTGTACATTTTCATAAATAAAATATTAATGAAATAGTATTTAAAAATCGATTAGATTTTATAAAGTGAGTTTTGTTAATATTCGTGGGTAGGTATTTATTAGATAGTATAATGTAATTTTGTTATGTTTTGAGATTAAAATTGTAAAATAACATTAAAAAAAATTGTTTTAATTTTGTACACGTTACACAATAATAATATACACAATACACATAATATGTTTATAACGTTCAGGCACGGATCTGGAAATCTGAAATCGGGTAGTGGGGAGGAGAGGTTATAAATATTTTTTTTTCAGAAAGACGATAAATATAATCAACGTTGATTGCGAATTGACTTCCGCTTAGCTGTTTGATTGAAACGTATTGACTATTACACAACAGATAGGTGTGTAGAATAATGTTTAAACAATTTAAATAAAACATAAACGTAATATGCGGTTTTAATTGTTACTCAATATATTTTTGTAGGTACTTATTTATAAAATACTATTGAATATTATACTATTATTAATTTAAAAAAAAATCCAACATATTAGGAGGGCTAAGAGGCTTACTAAAAACAATGAGCATTTTGTCCGTATATTAAGATCTACTTTTTTACCCGCCAAAAAATCTGTTACACAACTCCGGTACCCGGTTGTACTGAAGCACCAACAAAGTATAAGTTGTCAAATAATTCGTACCGGTTTTGAAAATAGGTTTACAGAGCCAACGCTTTGCTTTTATGATAATGTACGTGTGTTTCTTTCATAAAATCATAAAATCTCAATACCTCTCCTTCATCCTCGAATTGTTCTATAGACCGTTGTAATTTCAACAAATTACAAGAATGCTTAAATTTTAATCCGTCGTGGAAATAAATGTTGTAATTAGTTTCGCATCATAGTAATTCTATGTGGTCTTTTATGTCCTCGCTCAAATCTTGAAACGTCTCTTCGAATATTTTAGACTTTATTTTACTAGTTTAATGTGATTTGTTCGAAGTTTATATTGTTCAACAGGAGCGACTTGAACATGTAAAGGGTCAGACTTATAATGGGTGGTCATTGATATTAATACGATTGCATTTTGATGAAAACAGTTGTTACATTAATCTTTAGACTGCATACATATTATTGCTATAGTAATTATTAATAACTAACTAGTAAGTATTGTACATAATAATTATAAATTCATAATAATTACATTTTCAATCTCGATTATATAACGACTATTTTAATCTTAGGTGAAAACTATAAACGGTATTGTTTTATTGTATTACTCGAATGCGTATTACAATGATACGTTTGTTTATATTTTCTTATTTTAATTACCGTATTGTGTGAGTAAATGCTATATTTAATACATTATATCAGTAATAACTCATTTAATAGTTACAAATTAATAAAACGTTCGATTTATATGTACCTATCCTATAATGATTTTCTGTTGACATCAGCTTATAATATACAATATATATAAACTAAATTATTCTTACTTCTCTATTTATCACCTACAACGGTTGCAACAGTAAACAGTGTGCCTTCTATAGACACCTTAGAGCAGTGACCGTGAATATATATATATATATATATATTTTTGTGCCTACCTCTGATTGAAAAATGAATTACAACAATTTATTAAAATTGCGATTAAATTTGTAGAAAATAGGTACATAAACAACTGCGTGAGTCACGCCGCTTGCTGTTGACGTAACGGTTTCAAACATATCGTTTTTATTATTCTTATAGTTTTACCTTGAAAAAAAGTCATTATGCAACAGTAGATTTATCGTATATACTCACGAGTCTTATTTATTAAGAAATATTTAAATGAACTGACATTCTTATCGTATCGTCTTTAGTTTATCATTATTCCAGTGAAAAAGAAATTGAATTATTATTATATTTCACGACGCGTCGACGTAAATCGGAAAATAATACGTGAAAGAAACGCCTTGAATTTTACGATTTTCATTAAAACTTGCAATTTAAACGCGTATTAAAAAAAAATATATATATATATATATATATATATATATATATAATAATTATACGCTCGACTATTTTTTTTTTTTTATACCTCGTGTCAAATTGTCAAAAGAAGTGTTTTTGTAAGCTAAAACAATTTCGTCTGCGTAAAATCAAATGAAATCTAAAAAAATCTGACAACATTTTCTTGCTACAATCGAAAATAGTTACTTGAAAAAAAAAAAAATGTTTAATATCTGTTTTAGATTTTGTATGTTTTCGCGTATAACGTTATTAGAACATTGTCCTAGTTCTTTGATGAAACGTAATAAGTAAAATCGATATTTCAAACCCAATATTACGGCTATGGGCGCCGTTATAACGCACAATATTGCCAAACACCGGGTTAGTGCCAACAACACTGGTGGCAGTACTGGCAGTGTGTAGATGTGTTCACATATTGCGCAACACCACGGCAATTATATACTTAGTACAGCGTCCTATATAGATATCGAGTATCGTCGAGGTTTTTTCCATGATGTTTTTATAACGTCACTACGTACTAATATACTTTAGCATCTATTATATCGGCTATGTTATTATAATAATGTGAACAGTGATTTAACGGTGTCTTTGTCTTTGTACACGCACGCAACATGGGAATTTAGACGGGGTTTTCTTTGTTTCAACGTACCGGCCGATTGCAACGGAGCGATACGAATTCCGAAACGCACATTCGAATTACGTCGTCAAGTCGTATTCGCGATCGACTTTTACATTTTTTTTTTATTTTTATTTCCAGTTCGATTAGACTTGACGACAAATTCAAATATTTTTTCACAATTCTTATCACTTCACCAGGTCAGTACGTCGGAACGAAAACACTTCTACATTTCTATGTCGCACGCGTGTTTTATAAATTAAAGATGAAAAATCTCCTTCACATAATATTTTATTGATAAAATAAACTAGTCGAAACGATATTTACGGTTATAGTTACGGCACGCGACTACTACACTATTACAGGCCTATTATAGGTCAGTTCGAAAGTTAGACGTTTTTACTTAAAACTCTTAACTAGACTACAATTATAATAATTTAAACTCACTCAACACTCGTAACTCCTTGTAAACCCGTTAAATTTGTATATTTTTAACTCTGGCGTTAGTCTAAACAGTTCGCGGACTATATTTACTTTTTTATTTTTAAAAAATATTATTCTAATTTCAATTGCCCAGTCGACCGACTAGCCCCGACTTGCCCAATATTACGAAACTGCGTGGACGACAATTATTGTCATGTATAAGAATGCTGCTCAATAATATATATATATACATTAGGCGTCCAAGCATAGGTGGATATTTGGGGCTTTAGCCCCTCCCCCACCCGGGTGGATTTAATCTCTCTACTACATTTATAGAAAATAATCAAAACTTTTTAAATAAATCATTCAATCATTTTTTCATCATGTCAAGCTCCCCCACAGATGTGACCAAATATCCGTCAATGCGTCTAAGTACCTATATTTGATTAATAATCGTGAATACATCGTAGAATCGTCTTCTGTCCCAACCCGGCAATGTGAATTTTAAAACCGGATCCAATCCTTACAACGTGGCCGAAATACATATGCATTTCAAGAGAAAATTAAAAATAAATACTAATAAATGTTGTATATTTAATCGCGGCAGGGGGTTGCCTTCCGGAGAAAATTAAAAAAAACGTCACGGTACTGAGTCTATAAATATCTAAAATCTAAACACAACAACAAGTAGCGCAATTTGAATCCAGTTTAAAAACGAATTGTTTATGTTAACTGATTTTGAAATATCTTTTTTCTATATATAATATTGATGTCTGCCGACAAGTGTTTTTGATAAAGCAGATGTTTTAGTACATAAACACAAAAAAACTATTTGATGGTGCTAATATTGAAATTGGAGATGCTATTGGCACGTAAGCGATTGAAGCGATACGATTATGTATGTCTGACGTTTCTGACGAAAATTCTGAATTACCTGCGCGAAGTATCTCCTCCGGAGCGTTTCCCGGACTTGTGTGCTCTGCTGCCCGAAACGCGGTATACGACACTGGTTACCGCGGTTACCCCGTTCAAATACGGTATGGTTAGAGGACTAGGTAGGTTTGTTCACGCCGGTTATCGTTTCGGTTTCGGTACGCGATGCGCGAGATCGTCCGGCGGCGTAGCGTTCCAATAGACGACTGCGGCGGCGTACCTAACTCGACGACGACGTCCGTGTGGGCGACAGCGACAACGACGATGTGTTTTAGATGTCCGACGTGAAATCACAATCACCGGTGTACGCCCGAACGCGGAGTCACGGACGCCGAATGACGGTTGCACAGTGGCGTATTGCACCCGGCCAACGTTATGTAATTGTTATATTTTCAAGGGAAGTGACGCACGCACGACCAGACCGGTATAACAGAGTGTTACTGTAGACGACGGGGGGAAAAAATTAAAAAAAAAAAAAAAACCGACAGAAACTTGCGTTATATACATTTTTACGGTTCTTTTCGTCCTGCGGTCGCGTGACTGCTGCGCATAGGCGAAACGCGCGTACGGTCCTTCGTCCATTTTCGACTACGCTCGAAGTAGAAGGGATAGTAGGAGCTACTCGGAGTGTCTGTTTTGGCCGCCGTCTATAGTTCGCGTCCATTTACTAGGTAACATTCAATATTATTATTATTATTATTATTATTATTATTATTATTATTACACACTGTTGCAACACACGCAGGACGTATACGTTAGCGAGGCGCACGTCGTTCACCCACGAATACTGCCGCCGCCGCCGCGTGCGCTTATACCTATTACCTACGTACGCCTCGCGTCCGTCCCGATGCCGCCGTCTGCTGACAAGTGCACATCGCGACGACCACGACAGTCAGTCGGTTTTTTGCATCGGCGTATTTTACGCGGAAACGCACGGCGCGAAATTACCGCTGTCGTCGAGTATTAATAAAATATTACTCGGACCGAGTCGTGCGTATACACCCGCTCGCCAACTTCAAACAAACAGAACAAAATTTTTTAAAAAAACGCGGCCGCCAAGAACTGCAGCCGCGGTAGACGGAAGCGGGACGCTACACCGAAATCAGCACTGTTTGAATGTAATTATTGTTGGTTTATTATACCGCTTATACTAGTACATATATATATATATATATTTTTTTTTTTTAAATGTTTTTCTCCCTTAGTTTTATGTTTTTCATCCTCCGTTAACACGTTAACTGCCACGAGCCCGCCGGCGACCTAACATGGATGTGTTAAAGTGGACGCCGGCGGTCTCGTGGCAGTCAACGTGTTAAACATAAAACTGCCGGGATTATTATGCTATTCGTTTCATGGCTATAACATTTTTTTTTTGTTTTTCCAACTAAAATGATCCTGTGACGAGCTCACTTAAAAGCAAATAAATAAACCGGAAGTGTTGGCTAGCACCTTATTTTATTTTCTATAGGTCAACTCTTTGTGGTTCGTTTCTTTAGGTTTTTTTTTTTTTTTACCGATGAAACAAAAATGAATTTTCGACTTAATTCTGTCGACAGTGGGAAGTACATTTACAACAAAGAAAAACTGCCCCGACCGCGAGGAGGGTTATTTAGAAATGTATATCAATGAGAGTGAGCTCTAGTCATAGGAAGCTCGATAGAAAAATTGAAAAACCACTAATAATATTATCTTACGATTAAACGGGCGACGGAAAAATTAAAATTATCAAAATACCTAACACAACATTGGTACGTACTAGTATGGTACTACAGTGATGTTTATTATTATTATTCAATATTTGTCTAATGATTGAAACAATTTTTTGAAATAAATTGAGTTTGAAATGATGAAGACCAAAAAAAAAAGTCATTCAATATGGTTTGGACAGTAAAGATCGTTTCTGAACTAGTCGTCAAAAAGTTTTTATAAATTATAATTTCATATTATTTTTCGGTAGCGGAGTGGGGTGTGGGTTGTGCACAGTTTTTCCCCACCCACATGGACGCCTAGTGTAGTTTTTATAATCTAAAAATACCTGTCTGTATATTACAGTACGAGGAAACGCGAAGTCTCTCCAACGACAGGGATCCGTGAACGGTCATGGTTCAATAGAAGCCACCGTTGATAACCAGATTGCACAAGTGCAATAGCCGTTATGCAATCGTTAGGATTCTTTGATTTTGTTATTCTCTTAAAAAAGTTGTTCTCCGTGAAACCGGTTTCAAAATATTTCAATACCAGCTACACGGAATCGAATGATTAACGTGTACGGCGTAGGTAGGTATACAAACATCTCCGATTGGCCATTATATAATACGCATCGCATGTAAATTAGTACATTTATAAAATGTATTGCTTTAAAAAAAAAAATTAAAAAAATAAAAATATAGTTTGCCGAATTTCGAGAAAATCGACCGTTTGTGATCCGAGTGAAAATAGTGTACGCTGGTAGCCCATGTTAGTCTTTCTGACCTGGGCCTAAATCTGATTAAACTTTTTTCTAACTGTGATGGCTTCAAATGGTTAAAATTGAAATTATACTTTGCGGGTACCAGTAATTTTGTCCAAAATATATAATCCATCCCTCTTATAATTATTTACAAAAATCATCGATTAATATATTGGTGTTTTTCTTAAAATTTGTTATTTTTACAATGGCTTTTTAAATTATAAAATACCTATTCAATTTATATTCTTTGGGAAATATTAATTTATCAATAGTCACCATAGTACAATGACCTTTGAGTAAAATATGATACCGAACTTTATTTCAATGACTTGATACGTTTTATTAGGAAAGATGCATCAGCGAAATTAGGTTTCATAAAACGCATTTGTTAAGACTTTAGAGATAGATCTGCATTAATCTGCATTACCTATGTAATTAAATTATTCGTTCTCATTTTGATTATGCCCTTATTATCTGACATCCATGTTCTATTCAATTAGCACACCTAAAGTTTATTTTTAAATTTGTTTTTTTTGTTTTTTTATGATAACGTATTGTAATTAAATTGTTTTGTTGATAGAGTTCAAAATTCTAATTAAAACGTTTTGATAAAATATTATAATATGACTCTAATTCATTTTATTTAAATAAAATGATTGTAATGATTTATTAATTAGTCTGTTTCTTTTTTTATTTATTATATACGAGATTACGAAATTATAATTTTATATAAGCACATTGAAAATGCATAAAATGTACTCAATAGACACTTACATCTTACTATATTATACAATTTATAAGATATGAACGTTAATTTTTGCTTTCCTTAGTTCCCAATACTAAATATTATTTATTTTTTTTAAATCTTTGATTTTTAAGTATCTGTAGACGTTTATTCTGAACACAAACAATTAAAACCATACACTATTTTTTAGGCTAAGCTAAAATGTAATTATAGCCATTTTAAGTCATTCAACGGGTTATCTAAAGGTTTTATGTTGTATTAAAAAAGTAGGGACGGACAGTATCTTTAATATAAGTATCTTAGTTACAATTGTATCTTGTATCGCAATACAATGTAACTGGAAAGTATCGAGTATCTTGTATTGCGATACATTTTTTAGTCTATATATCGAGTATTTCATTAATTGTTATCAACGAAAGATAATCAATGCATTAAAAAGATACTTTGAAACATGTTCTTTATTTTTTTCTTAACTAAAGTTTTTTATTAGATATAATACCAGTCTGTGTTTTCCAGCACCGGTAGAACGCATGTATTTATCTGCGGGATGTATGTATAATTCATCTAGAAGTAAATTGTCAGTTGAAAAACTTTTATTTTTAAATAAAATAGCTTATTTAAATAAAAAAAAAAAGTACAGATAATTAGTTGACACCATTCACTGTATTAAGGTAATAATGCATTAAGAGTAACTATGTAATAATTTGAATGGTAATGTCAATTGTATGTTATTTATATTTTATTATCAACTAGTTATTTGTATGTTTCCCTGTTTGACTACTTAAATGATTTAAGTTCCTATTAATGGTATATACTATATATATGTAGTAGGTAAGTAATATATTATGTAATAATATTATATCAAACATTCGTTTAATATAGGTGGATATACAATTCTAATGATATAATAATATAAATGTATTATTTTAATTTTAATGCATTACAACACTTGTGACATAAGTGTTAAGTATCTTGTATTTAAATACTGAAAATCAATGTATCTATTTATTATAGACTCCTTTTGAAGTATCTTGCCCATCCCTGTAAATAGGTTTTATTATTTTGCGATAGTGTTAAACATAATATAGTTCAACTTGGTTTTACTATTTTTTTGTTGTTATATTATAAATCTTGGTATAAACAATAAGTAAAATACATTTTAAATAAAATTAAAGTTAATTTATTTATTAATTATCTCTTTTTTTTTCTCTTAAATTTACATTAGACAAAGAAAATATTAAAGTAAGTAGAACAATTGTTTATTATATATAATAATAAAATAAATTATATATTATTTACGTACCTCGAATTGTCTAACAGTGCGATCTAAAATATGAAAATACAATTTTTACTCAAATTATAAATTGTACTCATAAATAATACAAAACATGATGTTTTATGATTATAAGTATATATGCGCATACATTTTACACGACTGAATAATAATATGTTATATTATTGATTAACAAAGAAACCATTCTTTGTAAAACAATTGATCCTTCCGATAATTATTTTTTATAACCATCCGATAAAGTCGTACATGATTAGGCATAAAGTTTAGTAAACATTCAGTATTCGTTTCGTGCTTTAAAATTGAATTTTTTTTTTTTTTTGTACCCGTTTTGTGTATTTTATTCTAAATACTAATAAATTATTCTAAATACTAATAAATTATTCTAAATACTGATACGGCGCATATAAATGAGTTATTATTTTATTACATAACCATAATAAATAAAAACACTTAGAATTCCAACGTTCTTATTTTTATATGTTTATATTGTTATACAAAATATATATTTAGGGTAAAGGCCATTGACATATAACAAATGTCGCAACCCAACGGTTTTGTATATTGTTGTAACATAAATTAAAAAAAAAATGTTTTTTATTTTCGCCGTGTATTGATTTTGTATGCAAATTAATTGCCAGGTATCGTTATTAATTTATTTTCTCGGTATAGAAACTTTAGAACCGCTTAGGAAAAATTCCGAAAACTTTGTTAGCTCGTATCTTGTATCTCGAAATATTTATCAATATATAACGATATTTTCAACCGATTTTATTTAAGAATTTCATTGGCTTCAATTTGAAGCTATCGAATCAGTTGAAAAATATTTTGACGTTTTTAGGAACATGATATTAAAATAAATAAATACCTCTACAATGTGGGTATCACAACCCAAATCATTAAAAACAGCATTTTTTTTCTTCACAAACACTCGACTATATAATACATTATGTATAAAATATAAATAAATTGTATATACTACATAATCACTGACCACTATAATAAACTAGTTAACCGCGACGATAATATCTTGCCAGTTTCATAATACGATTTTCATATCTATAATGTTGATTGACTTACACAACTGATATGAATATTATTATTTGCAGTCAATTTGTATCTTTCAAGGTTCAAATGAGTATGTATTGGCGAATAATGCCAATAATCTTAAAAAAAAAAAAAACCTGTGGCTTATAGTCGGATCAATTCAACAGGAAAAATAAATGTTTTTATAATATGCGTTAAATATAAGTTACGACTATCGTACCCACAATAATACACTATTGCGTTTTATTAAATAAAATTGTATTGCATAAACGTACATGTACGTTACATGTACGTACATAATTATCCTGTGAATAAAAATGTAGGGGAGTGTATACATGAAATAGATCCAATCGTATACTGCAATATAGCACCTAATCGATAATATGAGTAATATGTTCTATATTTAGCATACTAAATCACCTTTAAAAGTTATAATCAGAGCATAGAACTTTATGCGCTAAAAATTACTCAAATATGCATTTACATATGCGTTAAAAAACATCATAATATGCAGTAAAAATTAGGAAAATATGCAATTTATTGAATAAAATACATTTTACATAGAAAATTAAAAAATTAAAATTAGGTGCACGAGAAAATAACATTAAAAAAAAAAAAACACTGCACACTTGTGTATTGCTGTGTCTTCCTGTTTGTATACCTTCATCAAACTTTTTTAATCTTCTTGAGTTCCTACTAATAAAGTAGAATCAATTAATATTTAAACAATAAGATAAGTTGTTTTATTTTTTACTTGTGTTGCACTGAAGTAAGAGGTTTTTCTTTATGTTCTCGAGTTTAAATGATATTCGATTGTCAGTTAAGAGATTATTGTAAATCGAGAAAGATCTCTCCACATCAACTGATGTAATTGGAGCAAACTTGTAAAAACGTAGAATATTTGTGGTAAGATCTTCAGGTAGACCATCCATGTTGACACATTTTCAAAACAATTTGACGGTTTTTTAAGTTGTATATAGATTATAGCTGTTTTTAAAATTTTCGAGTTTATTTAGTTTTTGTTTGGTTTTGTGTGGATTCTCGGGTTCTCGAAATATTCAAAAATGTGACATAAGGTTAATTTTTTTTTTCCAGTTTTCGTTGTTTTTCCATGTTTTTTATTAGCATTTTACGATAATATTGTTAGCTCTTACTAAGATACATTTTCTTTGTCCTTAGAAATTGTCAATAGTATTTAAGACGTTCACGACGTATTTATTTTATCTTTCTTTACGGGTGCGTCAACCGGAAGCGTATTTACAGACTGTATATCCGGACCAAGTGGAATGTAAATACGCAGGAATTCGTGATCACAGTTTTCTGGTTTTTCATCATTTTTTCTTTTTTTCTCAACTTTAGTACAAATATTATAAATCGTATTACGGACTAAGGTCCGTGTGCAGGTAACAATACATTTCTTGTTCTTTCTGCCGAACATTATACGAGTACAACGGCGGTCTCTATTTTAAAGTTTAAAATTATTAATTTTTGGTTACTTTAAATAACACGTTAGTTCCTATTAAGTCGTACGTAAACCGCAGTTACTACAATTACCAGTAATGACCGAAACTTGTTAAATATTTAACAACAACCGTTTATTAGCTAACGTGTATCATTTTCTAGCCTTTAATATTATGACATTAAAAGTCTAATAATGTTATATTGACTGAGTAATTTACAAAGATCTGAGGAAAAAAATCACTGACACAATTACCAATCTGATTTGGCATTATCGATAAGAACATATACCTACTCGAACGACAATTGTTGTCATTTACTGAAAAACTTCAAAGTTCGTTTAAGTAGTGGCCATTGAAATTGATTGAAGTACCGGATTCATAAAATCTAAAACGCGTACTTTGTTACTATTACTACGTACTGTGTCAGACATCTAAAATTAATAATAGGTTAGATAAAACGATAACCTAGGTGATAAAACCATTTAGATTATTTGTTGATTGAATTTATTGGTGCCTATTTAGTTTAAAATGATAACCTGTTGTTTACCTGCCACGAAACAAGATATTAAATTAAACGAAATCACATAACAATATGTAATACAAAGAATTATTTGTTATGGATAATATTGAACCTATTGTCTATATTATCTAATATTAATCTCGGACTGAAGGCGCTAATCTATTGGATATCTCTGTATATTAGTTCGCGGTTGAAATTATAACCAAGTAAAATGAAAATCGCATTTCTAGTTATTACATTTTAAACGGGCGCCGTTCGGTCCGTAATCCGGTTACAAAATTGGTATAATTTGTGCTCTTCAGTTTATTATAATCGTCCAATGTGATATTTATGGATTCTATTATAGTAAAGCCGTAGTGTTGGTTTCTCGTACATAAGGCAGTAGGAGGGACAGCACATCTGCTTTTGGATACCTCGCAACGAGTGCGGGCAACTTATAAAATATACAGAGTGGTCGACTTCCTTCGAATTTTGTTTTTCTTTCTTTTTGACAGTTTAAGAAACGAGCAGCTCTTAAAATGTTATTTACGTTTTCGATATTTTTTCTCATTATTATTTCTGAGGGTAAATCACAGCCCCGGGAGGGGCACATTTGATTATACTAAAAATTCATTCGGAGATAACGAGTGTTGTTATAATATAGTATCATAATTTTGAAAAATTACTTAAAAAAATAAAAAATAATAATACGCGACAAATACAGGGAATAAATGTGGAATAATTTATCTTTTCATATAATATAATAATAAATCATTCCTATCAACCCTCCCCCTCGAATTCGTTATATTGAGTCGGGAATATTGTTGTACCATTGTACGTAAGTACGTATATTGACGAGCGACGAACACATTTATAATGGCACAACCGTGCGGTTACAGTCGGAATAATAATAATAAAAAACGAGCGTAAGATATAAAAATAAGTCTCTGCAGTCGCGGGCAACAACAACGACGATTAATATTCGAGTGCATATTACGTGTGCAGTGTGCACGGAATAAACAACGGTGCGTCACATCATTTGGTACCGTGAAAATGCGCGGGCCCAGTGTGTTGTTTTTATAGCCGTGTTTTTTTTTTTTTTTTTTTACGACTTTATTGCGTAACATTAGTTCAGTCGACGCATACGCGCGGTACACCGTTACAATCGTAATGGTTTTCTTATCCAAAATAGTATTATAATTCGAACATGTCGCTAAGATCATAACGCACTATTTATACTATAAATACACGGTGTATAATATTATGTATTTTCACTGAGAAATCGGTCGGTATGGAATAAGGGGTGGGGGTGGGGGGAGACACACACATCCATTCCACTAGGGCTCGGATTTATATGTATTGAAAAAAAAAAAAAAAAAAACCAAAAAAAAAACACTAAAAATTACTTTATATATGATAAAAAAATTGAAAATATTATGCAATTGAACTTTATTCTGGATATTGATTGCAATGGTATACCATATACATAGTCAGACAACTGTCGAAGTTAAATGCTGTACGGTGTGGTCGTAACACAGATTTGTACCGAATAAAAGAACGCTCGACTTCAACAGATGTAATGGGTGCAAATTTCATATTTGCAATGTCCAAATGAATGAGCTCGGTCTGCAATGATATCCCATTTATTTCGCAGTGGACATCTTTGATTAATTGTATGCAGTTTAAACCCGGGTTTTTATTTAATACACTATGCATGTTTTCTTTAACGGCCACTGCCAATGGCTCCCTGCACTTGTTTTATACATTTCACAGCTTCTTCTATAAGTCTTAAACTTTGTGCGAAAGTCATTTTTCGTGTTTCTAGTTGTTTTATTGTATCCTCCAAAAATCCAAAATTGATAGAATATATAAATTAAGTTATATTTTATATCATCTTTGTTTAATAGTTTGGTCGCTTTTTAAGTAGAACCTTTTAAGCCAAATTCAACCCCTTAGCCACGTGTGTATGGGGGGAATAAACCCCTGGTCGGCTTTAGTTGCTCTATCTACGTTTACCGTTCTTCGGGATCAAACTCGACCGCGTGCGGTATTACGACACTTGCGCAATTGCGCTCGTACCAGTCTAGTGTTCCTAATTTTCCTATAAATTCTATTGTACTGTTATTTGAATCGGACAAATAAAATAATACAATAAATATTCTCTATATTGGTAAAAAAAAAAAAACAAAACATTTTTTTTTGTTTTAGGGAAGCTAGAAATGTCATGACCCCCTCCCGAAAATCTCGGGTGCGCGCCCGCATGCGTGTAGTCCTTAAAGTTCACAATCCTGCACTATACGAGTTTATATTTATAATTTAACGTAGAAAAAAAAAAAATAATTTTTTTGTTCCTATATCGTATAATCGTAGCAATCGTATAAATAACATGTTAATAATATGTTATGTTTTCGGCGGTACGGGCTAATGGAGTTACCATAGTTGCCTAAAGTTAAAATAAAAAGTCGATAACTATGGGGCACTGACATTAATATGGCATGCCTGCATTAACTATACTTCTCTAATAAATTTACGCGTAACATAAATAATACAATACAAATATTTTTAAAAAATACAAAAACAGAGTAAATATAATTATTATAAACATATCGGCGATTGTAAATTAAATGATATAGCGACGTTAGGTACTTTATCAATTGCATAATATTTGTTATTAAACAACTTAGTCAATAAACAATTTTTCCAATACATAATTAAATTGATACAAATTGCTTCTGTACAATTTCTGACCTCGAGGTCAATTGACTGTATTTTACAATTACCTACTGCATATAAATATATACATTTTTTTTTTATTGATTTGTTCAAAAGAATATAACAATTTAATCAACGACTATGTTTGAAACAAAGTACCACCAGTCGAAAAGTCCGCATATTTTAAGGTATGGCATGAACAAATATTTACTAAACGAAAATGTGTTGTCGGAGAAAGAAAAGACTACCCACGTCTTAGTAAAACTAATAGTTACTTCACTACACTTAAAATCTAAAAATTCTTTGCATATTTTAATATTTGTTTCTGCTCCAATAAATTGGCAAACGTTCAGAGATAAACTAAACATAAACCTAAGCTGCACCAGACAATATAAAAACCCAGAAGACATTAACACTAGTATAGAATACTTAACGAACACAATAAAAAATTCAATAAACCAAGCAATAACCAAAAATAACAAAACCATCAACCACTCAGACTCTCTTCTAACCTCGATTCAAAATCTAATAAAACAAAAACACAAAGCGAGAAGAATTTGGCAGAATACTAGAAACCTTGCCGTCAAACGAAGACTCAACCAACTCATCAGAAGAGTTAAATGGGAATTGGACAACCTTTGATACAACTCATACAGTGCATATCTTAAAAAAATAAACCCTAATGACTCGAGTCTCTGGCTAGCCACCAAACGTTTACTTAAACAACATAACGTTATTTCCCCTCTGAAATACGGACCAGCCAACTATGACACAAATGCAGAAAAGTCCGAAGCCTTTGCAGACTACTTTGAATAATGCTTCACCGCGGAAGATGACACTCATCATCAAAACGAACACTCAGAAGAAATATCAAACAAAATTAATTACGAGCATAATACCATTATCACGCCAACATCCCCCAAGGAAATACAATTAATCATATCAAAATTAGCAAGCAAGAAAAGTCCCGACCATGACTTAATAACAAACAAAATTTTAAAAAACCTTACTTCAAAAGCATACCTAACCTAACCTAACCTAACATACCTAGCCTCTCTATTTAATTCAACCATGCGTATAGGTACCTTTCCCCATGGAAACATGCCATAATAGTCCCAATCTACAAACCTGGAAAACAAGTAAACTCTCTCACAAGCTACAGACCAATAAGCCTATTACCAACCCTATCAAAGCTATACGAAAGCATTTTACTGAATAGGATAAAACCATTCTTACACATAATTCCAAAATACCAGTTTGGCT
This sequence comes from Tuberolachnus salignus, assembly GCA_956483605.1. Taxonomy (NCBI): domain Eukaryota; kingdom Metazoa; phylum Arthropoda; class Insecta; order Hemiptera; family Aphididae; genus Tuberolachnus; species Tuberolachnus salignus. Next base: position 17,477,783 of record OY101437.1, read on the forward strand.
TCAAAACACAGCACTCCACATGCCACCAGATCCAACATATATCAGAAATAATTGTGCATGGTTTCGAAAACAAAAAATATACTACAGCAGTTTTTCTCGATTTAACACAAGCCTTTGATCAGGTCTGGCATCATGGGCTTGAAATAAAACTGAAAGCACTTAATCTTCCCATGTACCTGCTAAAAACCATCACATCTTTCATAACAGACAGAACATTCCAAGTAAGAATAGACACAGACCTATCTCTACAACACAAAATCAAATCTGGAGTCCCACAAGGATCAGTATTGGGGCCAACGCTATTTAACATTTACTGCCATGACATCCCCAATCCCCCTAACTCTCAACTGGCAATGTTTGCGGACGACACAACAATACACACGCAAGATAGCGTATTAAACTTATCAACCGAAAAACTACAATCTTCATTAAACGAAATTACCTCCTGGTTCAAAAAATGGAAGGTGAAACTAAATCCGACTAAAAGCGAGGCTAAAATATTCACATTAAAAAGATATAACGATCCAATAAATATAAGCATAAACAACCGGATCATACAATGGAACAGAAAAGATGACTCAGTAAAATACCTTGGAGTTTTTCTCGATGAAAAACTGACATGGAATATCCACATAAACAAAAAACTTACTCAGGGATATGCCAGGATGAGAATTCTCTACCCCTTAGTGAACTACAAATCAACTCTCCAAATGAAATCTTCTCTCCTTCTCTACACCGCAATAATCAGACCACTGATGACTTATACCTGTCCTGTATGGTCCGCTGCCTCTATAACTAAAATAAATAAAATACAAATCTTACAAAATAAATTTTTAAGGATATGTCTCAAAGCACCGTGGTTCATGAGAAATCGCCAGATCCATAATGACACGAAAATACCCCTGATAAATACATGGATTAAAACTCAATTTAAAAATTTCCACGCCAAACTAAAAAACTTGGACAGTGTTCGTCATTACAATATAGGAAAAAAAACACTCAATAGACGTCTGCGGCCTCGACTTCCCCAGGACATTCTCTTAACAGACACAGAAGACTCATCATCAGAAAATGAAGATCATTATTAATATACTAGACCTCATCGTTATTATTATATTCATATATGTAACACATTATTATATCACTCTCACTATTAATAATTATGTCATTAATAAATTTATAATCATTTAAATTTGTAACAAATAAAATTGTAAAAATTAAAAAGTTGTAATAGCACTAGGTGTCCTGAAACATTTTATAATTATAATAAATATAAAAAAAAAAAAATATTTGTTTGCATATTAATCCAGGCCCTAGTTATAATATAGGTCGACAAATATAGAAGAAGTATATAATAATTAAAACGTTTAGAGTTGTAACTGTGTTAGTTAAAATATCGTGCAATTATGGGGCAGTGATACAGATTATTATTTACCAAAGCGGTTACATAACATTATTAACTACGTAATAATCAAAATAGAATCAATAACCGTTAATATTTTAACGTATCGGTCAGTTTATCCTTATTAAACAATTACCGTATCCTGTTGCTGTAGGATATTTAGACGTGCTGTTTCCCGCTAAACACACACGTCCGCGAGTACAGAACTGCTGCCATAAGTTTTTTTTTTTTTAAATTACAATTTTTAATTGACGTTTCTTTATATACCTAACATAACCAAATTTAACGTAACTATAGAAGAAAACATCCGCCATCTAATCGAAAATTCACCGACGACAGACGGTCCAGGCTCCCAGCACTAACGAGTGTTTTTTGGAATTTATATTAGTATTTTAGCCGGCATATAATATTATGTCCCATAAGGTTCGAGATATTGTTTTAAGATACTCCCACCCCTTTTATAATATCCGTTTTTATATAGTTTTCGTAAAAGCCGCTACCCAAAGACCCGGATATATGGTGGGGGTCCAAAAATGTACGAAAAGACACTCATGAGAAATGTTAGTTCCCCAAATAAATTGTATTAAATTTCAGATATATACCAATAATACTAGTATGTTATTAAATAAAGCATGCAGTCGGTTTACGGTTCCTATCAGTTCTGTAATTAAATAATTATGTACGTATAAAATTACACGACCTATATGCTGACTTATAATAATTCGCTGTGCGTGACTTCGTTAAAATCAAGATATGCGATGGCCTCTTTGTCGTTAATTTGGCAGTTTTTACGACCGTCAGAGCTTGTCTCCGAAAAATTAAATAATATACGTCGCATTACACTGTTGTATAACAGTCTTTTATATAAGGATAAAGTTGAACAATTCCATTCGCTTCCAATTTGGTCGTCTTCGGTCTATCGGTTGATGCGGCAGCGTGAACGATACGAGTTATGAGTAACTCAACTGATAAATATCGTCTCATTATTAATATTCATAAATAAACATTTATTTTTTCTTTACGTTTCAGATTTACGAAACACTGAAAAATGTTGACTTACATAGACGTCCACTTAATTTATACCCTGCCGGTGATTGCGGTATTGGCGTTGATAACATGGCCGTTCGTAAGTCGATTGGAATTATTTAAGATCACGTTCGTTTGTACGATGGCTTTTGTTTATACGACTCCGTGGGACAATTATATCATTTTCCACGACGCTTGGATGTACAAGCCCGAAAAAATTTTAGCCGTCATAGGTTACGTGCCCGTCGAAGAGTACATGTTTTTCGTCATACAAACCGTTATGACATCACTGTGGGCTCTCATTTGCACCAAGTGGTCGCCCGCTTGTTTCAATTTTAATCACGACAAACAGAGTTACACGTTGATTCGATGGATACCGATATCGGCATTAGCGTTGGTGGCATACCAAGGTTATAGGATAACCGTACCGGGTACCGACACGTTTTACTTGGGGTGCATTCTATGGTGGTCGTGCCCGGTCATTATGTTCTTGTGGTACGGTGCCGGTAACTACTTTGTGAAAAAGTGGCGGTCCACTGCGATCGCGATTATCGTCCCGACTCTATACTTGTGTTGGGTCGATCGGATAGCGCTCAAAGATGACGTATGGCACATCAACGAGAAGACCTCGTTGCAAATATTCCTCGTGGATGATTTACCGTTCGAAGAATGTCTGTTTTTCTTGATCACCAACGTGATAATCGTACTGGGCAGCATGGCTTTCGATAAATCGTACGGGCTGGCAGACACGTATACGTTTGAATTCCCGCTGCGTTTTAGTACGACGTTGAGTTATAACGCTCAGCAAATGCGAGCGTTCTTAATGGCCGAATGCGATATGTCTCCGAGCCCTGTTGACGATATCAGGCAGTGTTTAAACGTGCTGAAAACGGCTTCCAAATCGTTTAACATCGCCAGTCTCGTGTTTCCTGCAGGTAAAGTACAGTTAAAATATTGAATATTTGAAATATGACTGAACACAGAAAATGTACCTAAGTACGATTTTTAATGTGTCCGATGTATACAGGAGTTCGTTTGCATTTGATAATATTGTACGCATTTTGCCGCGTGACGGACGACATGATCGACAACGAAACGGACGCCGACAAGAAAAAACGGAAACTTATAACGACCGAAAAATTCGTCGGCGAACTGTTCGCGGACAGGGACTCGGACTACGACGTGAAAACCACTGTGCCACGCAGCGAACCGAAAATCGACTGGGCCCGTTACCGACCGGAACTTGGCGACGAGGAGATGTCGTGCTTCCGGGCCTTGTCCCAGATATCATATTACTTGCCCAGGAAACCGTTTTACGAGCTGCTCGACGGCTATAGGTGGGACGTCGATAGCAAAACCGTCGAAAACGAAACCGACCTGTTGCTGTACTCGAGTCACGTGGCGGGTAGCGTGGGGGCGCTCTGCGTGTATGTGATGATGTACAAGAGCGGCGTTTGGCTCGACGACCACGATTGCCAGAGGCACGATTTCGTCATCAATAAAGCACGACAAATGGGACAGGTATAAATATGATAACGTTATATATATAACATATAAATCAGATATTTTTAAAATTGTTTAACATATCAATAAACTATGGTAAATTAATGTACTCGAATTTCAAATTCTATCCGGCACAGACTTTATATTTGTTACAAATCTAGGGGATTAGGCTGAAAAAAAAATTGTCCTCTAATACAAGGGACACCCTAATATACTCGTATATATATATATATACGTTTTTAGGGCTTCTATATATAATATTATTAATATTGTTATGTCACTTCCGCTGCAGGTCCTACAGATCGTCAACGTGTCCCGGGACATCGTGACCGACAGCAAAACGTTGGGCCGGTGCTACGTGCCTAGCGAGTATATGGACGACAGGGCCGCCGAACTGAAGACGCTGTGCGAGGACAGGGACCCGTGGCGGTTGGGCGTCGGGAAACTCAAGAAATACGCCACCCGAATGATCGTGTTGGCCAACCGGTACCAGTCGGAATCTTTGGCGGGCATCGAGTTTCTGCCGTATGAAGTGCGCGGGCCCGTCCTGGTGGCTACCGATATATATCGCGGCGTGGCCACAGTGATCGAAACCAGCCGGACTTATCCGGAGAGAGCTTCGCTCGGCAAATGGGGCAAAATCCTTGTCGGCATCAATTCCCTGTACTTCAGAAGTTTGAAGTACGTTCTGCACGCTAAATGCAAATTAGCATGACCCGGCGCCATACGATAGATTAATCATCGCGATTTATTCGTCAAGCAAACCACTGCGACAGTGGTTTTAAAATAACAATATTACCCGGTATGATCACGGCGGATGTATACAAAACGTATCGGATAAACTGTTCATAATTTCATTTATCTCCGGCGTGATTAAACAATCTGAATATTTGTTAGATTTTTTCAACAGGATTTGCTTTTGGGATTTTCGATTATGAACCCTCCGTTTGACAATAAAATAATATCTTAACATGTATATTATGCATTTTTTCGAATACCTATACTGTAATTTGACGACGCCTTGGTATGGATATCATACAAATCGTAATGTAAATAACAAAGTAGAGATTTCGGCGTCGTTTTTTCAATTTATATCTTAATGACTAAACGACATAGTGACGTATAGATAACAATTATAAACTTTAAAGCTGGAATTCGGCAAATCACAAAATCAATTTTAATGTGGCATAACACTCCGATAGTACATAATCGTTCTATCGCTAAATTTGAAATGTATTCTGTACAGCCATACATATATTTGTGATATTCTGAAATAAAATTTTAATATTATACCTACACCATAAGCTAATTATTGAACCGGTATTTTTAACTGCAGTGGCATTTATAAATTATGTCGTGCACTCGCGTATATTATAACAGTAGGAATAGTTATATATCCAACTATATTGTACTTATAACCTTGAATTTAATTACTATTTTGCACGCTATTCATGGCATTTATATATTATACAACAAACAATTACGTTTATTGACGATATTGTAGATAACATTTACTACGGAACAAAATCACTAAGGTAAAATTCGTAATTATTTTTAAATATTCATATTTTTCCTGTCATCAGTAACGTTCAACCATCTTATATAAATCAATATTAATATCGTGACATATAAATAAAATAACAAGTGCAGATTGAATGGGTAACTATTGCCAATACTAAAAAACGTATTATTTAATAACGTAAATATTATTATAATTAATCATATTTTTTTTTTTTTAAATTAATTAACCATGCGTGATACAGTAATTAAATGATGTGTATAAATAATATAGATCACTACTTTACTTAGGTAAATGGTATATTTTTTAATTCTCTATATTGTATATAAATACATAATAAAATAATTATAACGTACTATAATTACTCAATAATAGTTTTGCTTTACACAAAATATATTCTTGAGCAAACAAATGTTTTCGGAAGCCGGTTTTTTATCATTGATTGTCCCGTGGAAATTGAAAGTATAATCTATGTAAATATTTTAGATATATTTTTGATACTTACATTTTACTAATATTATAATGATAAAATTACACGCATCTGTATTTGTGCTGTTTAATACAATATTAATGTTAATTGTAATTATAATTATAATTATTTATACCTATAAATTAATGATTATTGTATAAGTTTTGTACTTTGAAAGTATATACTCGCCTATTGATTCATTACTATTATTCTTGTATAATATTATTGCGTTAAGTTATTTATACGAAATTACCTATATTACAAAACGGAGCTTTAAACCGTTGTCGTGATACCCGTTATAATTATACTTAAACTCAAACAATTATTATTTTGTTATTCTGAATACATATAACTTATATAGTTAGTATAGGTTATCAAATAATAATACTTGTTAGTATACAAACGACATGCCTAAAATACAATAATTTAACTTATATACGAATAAATGCGGATATTATATAATGAATATGTTAGTGGAACCACACAAAACAATAAAAGACCAACGTTTGTTAACTATCAAGTTTTTCTTTATACGTTAAAGTCGAAAGGACATATATGCAGAGGGTATAAAACAAAACAAGAGATGTACAACGAGATCGGCGTTTAAAATCGATAAAATCGCTTAACCCGTAGGTGAAAAATTTCCCGATGACTAAAACGGAGTGTTAAAATAAAAAATAAAAAATGTAAAAACAATTACCCGACGTGGTAATTTTAATTTAATAAAAAGTTTAATAATCCATTGTTTAGAACGGCGATTCTTAAAAGTTGTATAATTTAACTATTTCAACAAAATAATAATAAATAATCTAAAATTCTATTAATTTGAGAAACTCAGAGTTAATATTAATCCAAAAAAATAACTACGTATTTTGAGTACCAAGAATATTATATGTATACAATTGTTATAACCAAGATCAAAAAATGTTTTCCGAAACAAATATACAATACAGTAAATAAAAGTCGGCTATATTATGATTTTTAAGGTTAATTGTACGTATTCAACATCATTATCTATAAACTATTTCTAAAAAGTTAATAGATAAAGACGGAATTTGGCATAACAATTTAATGCAAGCCAATAATTTGAATACTTGTTGAATATATTTACCACATAATCATTCCAATTACCAAAGTATTTACCAAATAGAATACAGGTATATATAATATAATCATATTTTAAAAAATAAATAAATAAAACAGCAAATAACGGATAAGACTGGTTTATTTAAAGGTGTCAATAAATATTAATTAATTAAAACATAATTAAAATATGTATTGTTTGGGCTATGGCATTTTTGAGTTTGAAATTTATGGACTACATGAGTTAACAGGACTGAAAAAAACAAACAAACAAATAAATAAATAAATAGAAAATAAGTATATATGATATTACTTAATAACTAGTTTATATATACCTTATGTGAAAAAAAGGAAATTTTAATCATAAATAATAAAATAAAATAAATAAAATAATGTTAATATATACTCTGACAAAAAAAAAAAAAAAATATAACACTTATTCTACAATAAAATATTTAACTCCTTGGAAAATAGATAACTTAAGAACTAAATTTAAGCTGTTAAAAAGTTTCATAGAATTAATAACGAAATTAAATATTAATTGAGTAAAGTTGGTAATAAAATTGAAATAAAACGTGTTTTTCGTGAAAATTAAATAAATAAAACCCACTGATTGAAAATATCAATACATAAACGTTAAATGGCTTTAATTTGATTGTAAATTTAAGTTGATAATTCATAAAAAAAAAAAAAGTAATTAAATTTATACTAATAATAGTAATATATATATGTTTACACTCACCATCAATTGGCTGGTGGCTGGGGCGGCCTTGGCGATGGTCTTGGTGGCCTTGGCAGATTGGACTTGTCCGACGACAACGATGTTCATGGATACTTTTTCAGCTCCCATTTTGATTTTTGGTTTTGGTTTTGTTAAACAAAATAAAGACTGCAAAGAGTAATAAAACAATGCGTTATGGTTAATGTGTCGATAAAACGAAATAGAATATTCAAGCCAAGTTGCTCGGTATAGGTACTCACCAATGAATAAAATTGCACAAAAAAATGTGTTATGCCGGTACTGAGATCCCGCGGCCTTATTTATACTACGCCGTCGTCGGCAAGACGAGATTGAGGTTCGGGCGGCCAAGTGGCGTGATAATTATTATTACATCGCGTGATTTACGTGAAATGTACATACACAATAGGTGAACGATTAATATTGATAATATGCGTATTTCTAATGTAAAAACAATAAATTACACATTTACGTTTATTCAGGTTTTTGTAGGGAATATTTTTGTTTTCTCAAATTATTCACCGCTATTATTATTACAATATAGAGGTAATATGCCGATATACCTTTTAGGTATATTGTTCCGAATTTATACAATCATAGATCTAAAATATCAAAAAATATTTCAATTCGCTTGTTTTGCATTCTCCATTAAAATATTAAATAAAGTATATATTTTTTAATTTCCACATTCAATATTATTTTTTTGGACGCATACACAATAATACCCGCTCAGTGAATTAGCTTTTCATACAATTTTATGAAATAAAATTTCGTTTCAAAACGATTTCAAAATAATTCCAATGTGTACATAAATATTCGACCATTAATCAAAAGACAAGCAATTTTACACCATGGATGAGCTATTGTAATTAGAAATTTGGAAAGATAAGATGTGCAGGGTAAATTATTTTATATTTGTACGCAATTAAAAATACTACAAAACACTGTGACTGTCTTTTTACAACTATTTCGGAACCAGACAATAGTATTCCCATCAATTTTCAACTTTAAATGATTAACAAGACAAATAATTACAATGGCTTCACTTTTTATATTCAGTTTATAGTGACGAGTTTATAAGTCATATAATGGGGTTTATCTTCTCGAAATAACTTTTTTAAGACAGTGGAAATGCTCCAATTAGCTTATGTTATACCTTAAAATATGCGCATTTACTTTAAATACATATATTCTGGAATTCCTAATATTATTTCCAATAAATTGATTTTTATGAGTTCCTTTTATTGCCGGATTATGTCAGAACAAGGGACAAAACTCAAATAATACGACTGAGCTCAGAATCGTTTTTTGTTTTTATCGTTTCATACAGTGTATAAATTAAAGGACTATATACAACACATGGTGTGAAATATGTCGGACCTGTTTTCCATTTTAACAACAAAGTAAAATGTGTGATGTACCTAAGTGTGTCGAGCCGAAAAAATGTATTCACAAAAATAGGATAACATATCTGGATAAATTTTTCGATAAATATACGGCAAATTCTGTATTTCAAGCACTTGTAACAAAAAAGTGTCCACGGTTATTCAATATTTTCGTGTTGGATAAAGCATTGACAAATATTCTACTATTTATTCATGATAACTTCTTATGTATCGCATGTCATTCCATTGATAATTCCTAAACACGCCACTGTGAGAATTGTTTAGATTCAACAATTTTGATTAATGAATAAGTAATCTAAGTAATGACTTAGATATTAATATTGAATAAATTGTACTATCGATAATTGCCAACGGATTTTATGTCAAATTGTCGAGCATTTTTAAGAAGCTAAACAATTTTTATCCACATTAAACAAAAGAGCACGGTGATGATTACATAATTATAAATAATTCCACAATGATAATAATTATCACGCCACTTGGCCGCCCGAACTTCAATCTCGTCTTGCCGACGACGGCGTAGTATAAATACGGCCGCGGGATCTCAGTACCGACATAACACATTTTTTTGTGCAATTTTATTCATTGGTGAGTACCTATACCGAGCAACTTGGCTTGAATATTCTATTTCGTTTTATCGACACATTAACCATAACGCATTGTTTTATTACTCTTTGCAGTCTTTATTTTGTTTAACAAAACCAAAACCAAAAATCAAAATGGGAGCTGAAAAAGTATCCATGAACATCGTTGTCGTCGGACAAGTCCAATCTGCCAAGGCCACCAAGACCGTCGCCAAGGCCGCCCCAGCCACCAGCCAATTGATGGTGAGTGTACATATATATATATTATTATTATTATTTTAATATCTGCTAAAACCTATTTTTATGAGTTATCAATTTAAATTTACAATAATTTTAAAACCGTTTAACGTTTATGTATTGATATTTTCAATCAGTGAGTTTCTTTTATTATATCATACGAAAAACACATTTTATTACAACTATAACACATTTTATTATAATTTTATTTACTTCATTCATTTTCAATTTCGTCATTATTTCTATAAAACATTTTAATAATTTAAATTATATTCTTGGGTTATCAATTTCCCAAGGAACTCAAAATGTTTGTAGAATATGTTATATATCACATATTTTTTTTTGCATAAAGTATATAGAAACTAGTTAATATTTAATATTGTATATTTTTCATAATATTTATTTTTTTGTTTTCCAGTCCTGTTAACTCATGTAGTCCATACATTTCAAACTCAAAAATGCCATAGCCCAAACAATATATATTTTAATTATGTTTTAATTAATTAATATTTATTGACACCTTTAAATAAACCAGTCTTATCCGTTATTTGCTGTTTTATTTATTTATTTTTATGATTAATATAAATACCTGTGTCCTTTTTCATAAATACTATGGTTGTTGAAATTAATAAGTGATAAATATATACAACAATAATAATTATGAACACATAATCGATTTAGAATATCATATTTTGTCAGACTTTTAAAAATGTATTTCATTATTTATCTTGGAAAACGTCTTGTTGATTGTTTTATAGGAGTTTATATATCATTCACATATTTTTTTAATTTGCAAAATGCATAGGTGTCCTTATAAAATGTGTCACCGCCGGGTGTATCTTGAGTAAATATTATTTAGTTATTGGTATACACTATTATAACATTACGGTAATAAAATAAAAAAATTTTGTTTAAAGTATAAATTTGTCTAATCGAATTTAATCTCTTATTTGCTCGACAATTAACTTGGGTTCTATGAATTCAATCCACTTAGTTCCTACCTTTAAAAAAAAAACACTGAAATACAATATTTTGGAAACGCTACTCATTATAATATAATCGGACATAACTCCTATTGAACAGTTCAAATTATATTGTTAACCTTTAATATATTAAAATCTAAACAAATTATTTTTCATTGTCAATCAAAAATTAAATCTAAATTATTATTAATGTGTCGGGCTAAAAGCGTAGGTATGCATTTTCATTAATTATATAATTATGTCATAAAATAGAATTCATATAACGTGTAATACTACTAGTGTTGGGAGGAAACGTGTTCATTTTATAGGAACGAGGGCTGGAAATAGTTCCCATTTATCAGTGGCGGCTCGCAGGCTTTGAAAGTGGGAAGGCGATTAAAAAAGTATTCTATTTTGAAAAGCTAAGAAAAAAATTGTGTACCAACTTAAAAGGTATTAATTATTAAGATTATTAGTATTAAGATATTAATTATTTTAATTCAAAATTAATAAGTAACAATATTACCATAATATAGATTATAGAAAAACAAAAATATACAAAACAATAAAACTCCAATGTTTTTATATTATAATAACTAAAATAAACTAAAATCTAAGCGTCTATCTTTTATTTCACTAATTATATCAATCATTATTTTGTTAAAGTCGACGTCATTCGAAATCATTTCATTTTCAATACTTATACGCTAGAGCGTTTAACCTTTTCATTCCAGTTATCTCCCAATTACCTTTACCAAAACATATACAAAGGAAACATGAAACATCAAGTTTTATATCCACAGCTACATTACAACTTGTGTTTTGTATTCAAATCTATAATGAAATGACGATTGTATTCACTATCACCTTTTTACGCTTTGTTGATCAGTTCTCTTAAATTAGGCGTTGGTCATCCGAGTTCTTTATTTTCAATTTTCTGTTCATATGCAAATTAATAAAAACGGTTTGCAATTAAATATGCAACAGAACTTTTATCCATTGTTGATTAAATATAAATTATTATTTTTAATAATGTATAACAGTTAATAAACAAATTAATAAAATTAAAATAATAATATTATATACAATAAAAATTATCGAAACTTACGCGTGTCAAGAACACTCTATAGTATATATAGCTATACTCTGTTCAGGTTAAGAGTGCCCAGCCGCTCGGACGAAAACGAGTTCGCGCATGCGTCTTGCTTATATTGCTACGAGGAGCGCTGTGGTAGGTACGCCGACGCGCGTTTATACGTAGTGAGGATAGTGTCACGACGTTTTCACGGCGCACCGTGGTTTTAGTAATTTGAACGTAACCCGGTGTATGCACGGCGACGCGCCGACGACTCCGATAGTTAACGGCGGCGGTCATACCATGCCGACCAATCATCACAGAGCGTTTGATCTCGCCCGGGGGGGAGGGGGGGGTCCGACAGTTGTCGGCAGCTCAGTACGCATGCGCGAGTTTGGGCACTCTTAAGTTGAACAGAGTATATAGTACCTAAAACATAAACTCTTCCATATTTTTTGTGCGATTGTGTCGCCCCGACGGTCGGTATTATTACCAAATTCCCTCTTCTTTGTTTTTTTTTTTTTTTTTTGTATTTCGATCGTACCTAATAGTATAAATATAACGGGACGAGCGCCGTGTCCAAATTCCGATAAGATAACACGGTATACCTATGCTATAATACTTACAAAGGTTATATTCTATTTGTAAACTCCGAATTATGTTTTCACGATAATTAAAAACTATTTTTACATTGTATAATAATATTATGAAACGCATTACGTCTAAACTTATTGATAAGTAATTTGTTAGAACTATAGCGGAGAGGACGACCGCCCCGTGGACCCTACACACGGGACGTTATTGATATTTATGATGAACCGTATCTTTATTACTTTTTTTTTATTTTAATTCTTCAATTTACCGTACATTATACAATTGTAGATAATATCGATAATCATGATTAAAATAGTAATACTTTATAGACAATATTTAGTATTGGCATAACTATTAATAATTATCACTGTTATCAGGTTACAGACAACAGAATATTCTGTGGTATAATGCTGTCAATAATCAACAATACCAAAAAATTAGTTTGGACATTGCATATTGTATTAATAATAATAACAATAAAAAAGGAACAGGAACGAATTATTTTTTAAAAGAAACTTTCCAAACACTAAATTCCAGTAAGTTAGTTGTTTTGCGAAAGCATTATGAAATATGAAAATCACAATGTGTATCCAGTGCAGGGATCGACTAAATTATATATGTGACTATGACATCCATAGTTGATTTAGGAGACATTTTGAAAGTTGAGTATTTTATATAAATGGACACCAACTTTGTGAATAAGTGGCGGTTTTAGGGATGTGTGGGAGTGTTGTTAAACTTTTTATTGTCATAGTATTTTTGAAAGACTTCTGCAACTCTGTGTTATTATGTGTTTATATTTAAAATTGACGCTATTCAAGTTTATTGTATTTTTTTTTTCCTTTTGTATTTTCTACTAGTCATCCTGCACCGATATTATAATGTAGCGATTTATCTAAAAGAATATTTGATCAAGTTGATTTTCCTAGCCGAACGAAAATGCACGAAAATTAGACACAAGGATCATCATAAGTAATTAATGATAAAAATTATAAATGGTTAAGTGTAATATAATAACTTATTTAGAAAGTTTAAAGTATGATGAAAATCGTATAAATGTGCATGTAGCGATTTCTTAATTTATATTAATTTTTTTTTGGACGCACCAGGTGGAACTGGCAAAAAATTCCTCATTTCGCTAATTCTCGTTGAAATACGATCAAATAATGGCATTGCATTGGCCTTTGCATCATCTGACATTGCAGCAACTTTATTGGACGGAGGCAGAACAACTTAACGTTATCGAAGCCAGCATTTTAAATGGCATGTTCCGAGGAGAAGATGTATTACTACCACGAATCCCTATTATTACCACAGATGTCCCAATTGAATTCAAACGAGTTCAATTTCCAATTGGCATTCGAAATGACAATCAATAAGTCTTAAAGCCAAACGATGTCTGTTTGTGGCTTAGATTTGGGCACACCGTGTTTTTCACACGGACAATTATACGTGGCATGTTCTCGCGTGGGTAAACCATCCAGTTTGTTTGTGTTGGCTAAAGATGGACTCACTAAAAATATCGTACACTCCATTGCACTAAGGAGACACTAATAATGTTTTTTTTTAATTTTCATAATTTTTGATAGAGTTGTAATTTTAAATTTATTAGTTAAGATAATAAAAGTACAATGAATTCAAAAAATGAATATTTAGTGTTTTGTTATTTGTATAGGCCGTCATCGTTTACAGGTGCACTCTTTCAGTCACATACCAGTATACCATATCCCCACACACTTACAATAACTTAGTTATTTTTTATTTAATTACCAAAATATTCATTAGAAATAATTTATATGGCAAAACAACGTTTGCCGGGTCAGCTAGTTTATATATATTATTTATTTTGCTTGGTCATACTTAGTTTTACTTTATAATGAGTGTTTCTATACTTTTTTTGTTGTTGTGACTGTAAACCACTTTTTGTCGAGAAATCTCGCTGTACAATCGAAAACTTTATAAGAAAATTAGTTCCTGTGGAAAATGTCTAGTCGGTGCATTGAGGTCATTTGTTTTATTTCCCTAGTGGTTTTCTTATTAATGCAATAAAAATGTGAAAAATAAATCGTAGAGACCGGAAACATTCTAGACGTTGTATAATTTTAAAAATGTTCCGGTGTTTTTTGAATTATTTGAAATGTTTGAGTTTGGTATTTCGGTTTTATGCATTTAAAAATGTTGTAACTTATTACATTCACAGTGTTTTTAAGTGCGAATTTTTATGAAAATTCGTTAAAAACTCGAACTGTAATTTATTTTGTAATTACAAATTAATACGGTTTTCAATCGTCGACTATTGGTTTTTGGGGTACAATTTTCTAAGAATAGTCTAATCATATTAAATTTACACTTTACAACCATTTTAATTGGTTTATTTTAAAAATTTTTAATCTAATTGACAATTGCATCATCGATAACGTTTTAGATAACGTTATGACATAATTAATCCTATGTTAATATAAATATAATGGGGTTTTTTAGTTTTATTTAATCTTATCAACTTATTGATCAGCGATAACGTTTTTACGTCATAATTTCTTTGTTATTCTTTATTTTATTGATTTATTTTTAATTTAATTAATCTTATCTACTCTCGCATCTTTTAACACGTGTTAGATAATGTCATAAAATAATAATTTCTATGTTTTTATTGATTTAATTGGTTTATCTTAGTTTTAATCATTTTTATCGAGTTTTGCATCATCGATAACGCCTATAACTATACATAGCCATAGGTTATTATAAACATAAGTATTACATAGTACAGTGAAACCTCTGAATAGCGGACACTCTCGGTCGCCGAAATTGGATTTACAAAAATCAATAAAAAATAAAAAAGCTATTGTTAATATTTAAAATAAGGAGAATTTATAAATGTTTTCTTTGGTCGATACTTTCTGCTTTACATCCAATAAAAAAAAAAAATGGAACTAGAGTTAAAAAATATTATCAATATGAAAATATTTTTGATGAAGTATTTAAAAGTTTAAAAATAGAATTTCTTGTAAAATTAATAGATATCCCTAAATTTGAGAAAAAAGTAGATTTTTCAATCAATGTTTAAATAAAAAAATATTGTGCAAATGGTGTCCTTTATGTCTGGATAACCCCCGACTTATATATAAAAATAAAAAATGGACCAATGTGTTAGTATTTTCATTACTCGTGCCTATTATAATATTTATATCCAAACTGTAAGTTCAATGTTACACCCCTCGAAAAATCTTCCAAAACACACCAATACCACTGATTGCCTTTGATCGTTTCTATTCGAATAAAAAAAAAAAAAAGGTCACTGCGTGACAATCTTCAAATACATCGGCAATTGTCCCTTCTCACTCCTAAGCCTTTGTCCGAAATTTACGCGCTCCGAGGTTCTTGTAAATTAGTTTGCGTTTTCAAGCTTTCAAAGTTTTTTCTACTATCCTCTCACAAGTTATTTTGGCGTAAACTAAATGAGCAAAAAATATATAAATTCCTTCTATAAGGACCCTTTTTTTTTTTGCATAATATATACGATACATATATTATTGTTAGTAGTAATGGTACTATTGACAATCGTTCACAATTTTGTTCTTTTGCATTTAAATAATACATTTTTTTTTCTTTATTAGAACACAACCTATACCAGTAGACAATATAAGAGTATAGACTAAGTGTTACTAAATTTTGTATATCAGTGAAAGAGAAGTCACCCATTAATGATATTTAAGCTAAAAAAATTGATTTTTTTTTTAATAATACAAATTAAATGGCTAGATAGAGTACATTAAGTTGGAGGCGCTATAAGGTCACGGCACCATTTGCTCTTTAGACGTCTGAGCGGATTACCGAGAATGGAAGGACAGTAAGATTTTTTACAAGAGGGTTTGGATTTTAATCTATCATCAAAAATTGCAAAAGCAGCACATTTTTCATTCAAATACCACAAGTAGTTTAGTATTTTTGATTTTGTCTTTTCTGCTACTTCTTTATCGTTCATTTAATATGCTTCCAATTTAAAAAAAAATATAAATATCATTTATAGGCATTATAACAGAATTTTTAGATGAAAACCACGTTTCTGCATAACATTTTATTATGAAACAGCCCATACGTTTTAATTGTTTTTCTTCTTTTTGCTTAATTTAAAATTGTTTGCGGAATAAAAATATTCTTAGGCAGTATATTGCTTTTGCCATCCAACGCGCAAGATGATATGCACCAGGTACCCGAAAATGTATTCCTTGTGCAGAAACACTCCCTAAAAATATTATTATTAACTCTTTATAATCATCTCTGGGCAAATCTTTGATTTTATTTTTTGAAAAATGTAAAATTTCATGACTAACATCTTTTAAAATACTTATCCCGTTTTTATCTGTAAACCATATTGAAAATTAATTTTGATTAATATTTCTCCATTTGTTCCTAAATGTTTTAAATATAATAATATCTGGGCCTGTACTAGTCATTAAATTTACTGTAGAAAAGACACCATGTAACACTATTTCATAAATATAGTGTCTACACGGCAAGTTCAATATATTCCGACCAAGTGTTTGTTCTAATAGCACTTTAATAATACTACTTGTCGAGACATTTTAAATAATTTTAGAATAATATCCACTGTAACAATAAATTATAGTTACATAAACTAGATCTATGCATGTCCTACGTATAGAATGAACTAACGACTAACAATATGATAATGAAATAAGGTTTCGATATAAATAAATTATTACAATAAGACTTAATGTATATATTGCTTTCTTCATAAAAAAAAGAGTTTATTTTTAACTAAAATATCCAATAAATGTTAATTTTTAGTTTATTTATTTATTATACCGAAAATATAAATATAATATTTTTCGTAAAAATATTTTTTTAAACAGTTCAAATGCTTATTTTTGAAATAAATAATTGTTTACAAGAATTATACATAGAATATTTTTTAAGCGGCATAAAAAAATTCTTCAAATTGTATTCTATTCATATTTACTAGTTTTCATGTTTTTGTGAAATATATGTAAATTATTGTTAAAGAACCCATATTGTTCAAATTTCAACCCTTGGGGGAGGGACGTGAAGGAATTAACCAATAATGGTAAAATTTAACATATATACTTTTAACATAAAACTTGTTACATAACCAACTTGTAACTTGTCTAATTTAGAGGTATAAAATACAGTGTTTTTATTACTTTTTAGTTAGGCGGGTTATAATACGTATTATTATTTATTGTTTTTTTTTTTTTTAATTTTTAATCAAAATTTACTTTTAGAGTTTTATTCAGTTTACAATATTATAGCGAAGACAATTTTTATAATAAGTTAATTAGGCGTCTACTATACATCTATACACAGATATTATCGAATTTTGTTCTAATTGTTCCTATATGATGAAAATGTAAATATATATTCAGTGACTTCAGCGGCAGTGTACATTTTATTGCCTATGCAAAACCCCTTAAAAATCGACTCAAAATTATAATTTAATATATAAACTATTTATAGATATAATTTATTATTATTATAAATTAATAATACATTTTTCTTCTTCTAGTATTTTAAAACGATTTCCCGTGTAATATCATATTAGCAACAAGGATTACTTATTCGGCTTACTGTAGTAAGTCTGTAAGTCGAATATATAGGTTACACTTCGATCCATCTCTCTCACAGTGGCGTAGCTACACATTAAAGCGCCCAGAGGCAAAATATTTTTTTGCCCCTATAGCATTAAATGGAAATTATATTCATTGGCCTTTTTCATTGAAACAATGCTTGACCGTGTTTTTTTTCGTTTCGGAATAAAATATAGAATACATTATTACATTAAAAATGACGTTTTCGACTTGTCGTACAATTTTTAGTTTTTATATTTTTTTCCTTCTCTCACAATATACAATCGTTTATAGGTTCAAACATGATTCGTATTATATCTGCAGTAGCGAATCCAGGAGGGGCACGAATGGGGGGCCCCGGCGATCATTTTACGAAAAAAATCACATAAAATCGTGATAACGATTTTGTGTAATTGTGTAATTAATCGTAATTTCTATAGATTTTTTTACGTTGGTGACATTGACTATTATTGTACCGGATCGGATTCAGTTTATACTGTTTACAGCTCCATAATACACCAACACGGTGGAACGATGACGTGTTATATTCACGGTTCATATTCAAACACGCGGTACTATTTCCTTTATAAAAGTGTTCCTGTTTTGAATTCTGCGAATCAAATAGTCTTAGTTTGTTTTTCATCGTGTGTGCTTTAAGAATATTAAAAATCTCCGTCCCTGAATTATACGCTCTGAAGTACGTCCGTATTTGTTTTTAGTTTTTTATGCTAATAAAATGCTGCGCTGTCCCATAAACCTCGTAGGACTGTATGAAAACCGATTACGATCATTATTTCCGTTAGAGGAAATGGAAAAGATTGCTTTTGTTTGTTTCGTAAACAGCAATCGATTTATTCTACACCGGTGTTTCCCAACATTTTTTTTTTTTTTACATAACGCCCATTTCAGATTTCTAAAACCTCACAACGCCCCCATATCGTTTTTAAACAAATTTTGAAGACTCCTTTTTTTTATATTCTGCATAATAGGTAATACGTATACGTATAGTGACAACAATAATTTAAAATCGAAATAGTTTTATTGATTTAATGACATTTTTATAATCATAAATAAAAATTTAATTTCAACATTATTCGCCATTTGATCGATTCGTCTGGACACTGCATTATTACTCAGAGAAATAGATGAAGTTATGATGACCTCATTTATTTGTCATTGAAATTAATATTGCTTTCTCAGCATGTAAAATTAGCGTTTCGGCGATAGTGTGCCGTTTTCCATAATCCGCGATTAAAAGTGCACTCTGTACGAAACAATAAGACAGACACCATTATTGCGTTTATGATGTACTAAAATTCCACTTACGGTTTTTCGTTTTTCAAATTTGTTTTTCAAGTATAAAATATTTTTGTTAGTTTTATCTGGATGTTTTTTCGTAATACGTTCTTTCGTTCTTGAAGGTTTCAAAGGTTCATTACTAAATGTTTTTTTTTTTTCATAAATCAGACACAAGGGTACTTATTCGTTTGTTGGAGATACCAATAAAATCAAATTTCAAAGAATACAATGGAATGTTTTCTAAATTTTGTAGTAATTATTACGAATGACTTTTATGTACGCAACCAGAACTTTTTTAGGGATGCGGGATCCATACTTTAAATATAGATAATTCAACTGAAGAAAAAAAATCTGGTACATACGTACTATAAGTTCACATATCAAGTTTTATATGTATATTGCCCAGGAGTCTTGATCCCCTTTTTGGGTCACCACTGACGTATAGTCGGGAAATGACAGCTTCACGTATTAAATGCAAATATACGATTGTAGGTAATGTACGAAGAACAATGAGGCCAAACGAAGGTAATCGGCATCGGTACGATAAGACAATTGCTAATATTTATTACAATTTCACTGGTAATGTGGTGTGCGAAAATATTTCACCCACATAATTCTATATGTAGGTACATTTGGTATTGGAAATTGTTTTTTTTTTTTTATCGTAAGCAGGTATACATATCATTTAATTATTAAATTTCAATTCATTTTATTATATTATATAATAAGTGGCAGAAAAGACCCCGGTGCGCCCACGTTGGGATACACTGCTTTACACAATATCGTGGTTTCTTATCATAATAAAATGGAAAAATGTTCCTTTTTTTTCTCGGTCCAGTCGCCCCTTCATTTGCATCGACACACAAATTAAATGTACACAACTTGCGAAAGAGTTCCCGGGTTAGTCGAACGAAGCGGTTCGCTAAAATCTATGAAAGAAAAGGAAAGAGAGGAAAACAAAAGAAAAATCGATCAAGACATGATTCGCCGGGTTTTCCAAAATGGCCGGCCTCGGGCTAAATAATTCGCCACCGATTAAAAATACGCACCCGCAACGTTATAGAGAAATAATATTACCGGGTCGGATCGGTTGCGGGTGGCTGCGGCGGCGGCGGCGGCGGCGGTGGCGGAGGCGGCGGAGGCGGCGGAGGCGGCGGAGGCGGCGGCGGCGGAGGCGGCGGCCGCTTGGAAGCGGAGGATCGATAAACACACGCGCGCACGACACACGGAAGACCGGACCGGACCGCGGACAACGCGACGGTACGGTAATTTCGTTATGGCCGTGGTGCAGGCACTGCAATCCTTGTCCGGTCGCGACGGCGAGCGGGGCCAGGGGTGCGGCGGTGTTACTCCCGTTTGTCGCGGTCGTCCTCTCGCGTCCGATATATTTTGCGTTTTCCTCGACCTCGCGCGCGCTCGCCGCCGCCGCCGCCGCCGTAGTCACCAGTCGACAGTCGATCGTACCGCTCTGTATTGTGCTGCTTACGTCTTGTCTTGTTGCGCATTGCCGCCGATTGTAAAAGTTCGGGGCTGTTTTCATTCGTAATTATTTATTCGCGATTCAGCAATTCCCTAGGGCTCTCACACGTGCAATACAGCGGGAGAAAATCCATTTCCGAACCGAACGGTTTTCGTCCGCAGTATTATTGGTCCGTATTTGTAATAATATTATTTTTATACACCGCGTTCCCGGCGAGTAAACCGGAAAAACAGCGGGGATAGTAATTATCAGAATTGTATCGTTTTATTAGCCGTTTACCGGTACTCGACGATGAATAAGTGGTGGCTGGCGATCGGCGCGGCCGCGTTGCTGTTCGCGGCTGGCCTGGCGGACGCCAAGAAAAAGTGGAAAGCCGACGAAGACTTTGAATTCGAAGAGGTACGACAATTAAACTAATAATAATTTACGTAGTAGTAATAGTTATAATCGTAATTTTAAGCGTTTTCACCCGTTATCGGTAACACACAATATTCGTACGTGTTTATACGGCCGGGTAGCTACTCGGCGGGGATAATAATAATAATAATAGTAAGTATTATTATTATTATATTACAAATGGGGGGCGTACGCATTTTTTTCCGGGTGTCCATTGTTGCACGTGTAGACTGTGCGGCTCCGACCGTCGTCGTCGTCGTCGTCGTCGTCGTCGCCGCCGCCGCGCGTTTTGGAGGTTGTGTGCGGCGGGGGCCGGCCAGGTGTCCCGTCTTCTCTTTGTTCGACAACGGAGAACGCTCTATGGGTATACCATACACACGTACGCCGCCGGTGCCGCCTATTATTCTCGTTATTATCGTCGTTATTATACTTATAATCCCCCTCGCCACCGCCCCGTATTATTATTATATACCCACCTGCGCGTGTGCATATACATATATATATATATATAGGTGTATTCGGTATAACACGACGGACGTGTCCGTGTCGTCCGACGAATTCCCCGGGTCGCACGATCGAAATATACGTATGTGTGTGTATAAAAAATTTAGAAAGCCGCGGCGACGGCGGTTTGAAAGGACGCGCGCGCGCGCTCGCGTTTTTATCGGTTTTTTTTTTTTTTAAAAATCCGACTGATATTACGCCGACGCCGACGTTCGGTATAAAATATTACGTACCCGCCGCCTACGCTTACGCTCTCGACCTTGGCCCCAATGTTCGTATCCTTTTTCGCTTTTTTTTTTTTTTTGTTTTGTTCAAAAATATCAATCTATAAACCGTATTACGCGCGTCGTCTCCATCTATATTATTATTATTATTATTTTACCTCTTATACTTTGCAACCCGGAACAAAATAAAAATACGCTCGGTATACCTCCGATGGTCGATGATTTTTTCTCTCTTTCCCACTCTCTCTCTCTCTCCCTCTAAAATATGTATTTTATTACGATTTGTAATAATTATAATTATTATTATTATTATTATTCGCGAAAATGATTACCTCCCCTCGATTATTTATTATTATCTATACGGTAATAACGCATAGTGAATAAATAAAACAAAAAAAACAGGTTTTATTTCGCTGCGAGTCGTAAACTGTTCACGAACAGAGGACGCCGACCGCCCGTATTTAAGGGGTTGCGTATAGGCAATTTTGACGATATATTTGTTTGACAATGGTAATGTTCAAATTCACTATCGAATAAATGTATACGAGTATTTTTATTTATTTATTTTTTTTTTTTGTTAATAATCGTATAAAACAAAACCGTGTTTCGTCTCAAGACAACTACCGAAATCATCGCATACCACACATCCAGAAGAACTTCTCTGTTTATCAGTTGAACTTTCTGTTATTTCGGCGTTTTAATTCGCTTAGAAATAATTATTTGTAAAAAAAAAAAAAAAAATAAAAAATTGGGAAATGGGGGAGCAGCCCGTCCGTATTGTTGTTTTTCCGTTTTTCGGAATTGCGCAGGGGATTATTAAAGTAATAACGAAATATTTATTAGATGTTTAAAATCCGACGTCTGACGCCGACACAACGGCCCGCGTACAACACGACCGCCGCCGCGTCATCGTCCCGACGGAATTATCTCGCGCGCGTTTCAACGTTGCGAATCGTACACAATTGTTTTTTTTTTTTTTTTCGTTGATATTTTAACAAAACGAAATAACGGTAAAATTTCGGGCGATAACTCGACAAAACGGTATGTGTTATTGTAAACCGGTCGGTAGCCGGTTACAAAGTGTCCCGAAAACAGTAACGTGACGATTAAATTTGACGGCTTAATCGTTTAATTGTGACATAATTGTGTACAAACAGTTGACATTTGGTAAGAATGTGTCATTATTTATTGCGCCGGTCAAAGAAAAAAATATATCCGGTTTTTAGGTGTCCCCCCGGTGACCGCGCGCGCCCGGAACACACACGTAGACGCAAATAAGGGCGACGGGGCTTAGCCCTCCCCCCTGAGCCGTCCCAAGCCCTACCTAGGAAAAAATATTTAAACTATTTCAGTCTTAACATTAAATTTGTAATAAATTTTATCGTTGACCTTTAATTGTTAATCAGTTTTATCTAAATACTAAACAAATCGCGAGTGACTGGAAAAAGTGGTAGTAAAACAGATATTGGCCGTTTTCGTCATTCACATCGATATTCGGGCGTTTTATAATCATGAACATTGATACAAATTATACGCACAAGGCCAAAAAAGATAGGGGTGCTATATTGTTTAACTCTGAAACCTTGATTGAGCTTAGCCCTGTGTATTTTCAGACTCTATTGAGACGTCTATGAAGCCGATGGGCCGCACTATCCGTTTATGAGGCGGTGGTTAGGTTTGGGGAGATGTGCCTGTGCCCTCTGGGCCTCTGGGCACAGGCACATCTCACACCGTCTTCAAGCCGGCCCGCTGTTAAAATAACCGTTAATTATGCCTAAAATTATCTTAAAAACGGGTATCGAATCGGTATCGGTACTTAATATTAGAGATGTTCCGGCGTAATAGACATAAATAGAGTCTGCAAACATATTCAAGGTTTGCGAATCCGATAGGTTGTAAAGTAAAATAAAAAAATACGGCGGGGGCTATATTTTGTGTACATGTTACTTAATTATGGTGTATTTTATAGGTTTTTTCTCATATTTTATCGACCGATCAAATATATTTTTTAATGTAATAAATGAAACTAAACGTCAACCCGTAATTTCGGGTTTGTTTTTTGCCTCCCCACCTTCCAATGAGAAATCCTGGCTACGCCACCGGATAGCGCGTGCCTCTCAGTGAGTGAGAGAGAGAGAGAGAGAGCTCTTTGTACGTTTAATTTAAACGTCCAAATAAAAAATTCATACGAATATCGACGCGGAACGATAACAAAAAATAAAACACCTTATATATCTATTATTATTACCATAGTTTTTTAGTTTTTAGATAAAAGAAAGGAGGTAGCGTTCCCCGGCCTCGCTCATATACGCCCCTGCACCGAGGCTCCAGGTAACACCTCAACGCCCACTAAAACCGGGCCTCGTAAAAAAACATTTTCGGTAAAATAACAATTATTAAACGGACGGGAACGTATTTAATAATAATAATAACAATAATAAAATGTAAAATACTCTACGTATAGATGATAAGGTACGGTACGGTTTTTATGACCAAACCAGAAATCTCGTACGCCATTGCCTGTGTGCCCGTTTTGTCGTCGTACTTATATTAAGTCCTACTTTATATACTTGAATTATTATTATTGTTACGGCGATAATATATCGGGGTGTAGGTGTTAAATAAACGCGCGCGCGCGCGTCGTAATAATAACCTAACTTAACCGGGAAAAAAAAAAAAAAAAAAAAAAAAAAAAACATAAAAAGTAAAAAAAAAAAAAAAAGTGTTACATTTACAGAGTTTAACCTCAAGTGGGGGGGGGGTAGAAAGAAAAACGGGCTCGGCGTACACTATCCGTGCCGGGAGTCGTCGGCGATGTTAAATTATTATTATCGTCGTCGCGGATAGAGTGGAGGGGGTGCGACAGAACGGCCGAGACGCATTATCCCCCCCCTCCGCCCCTCCCGACTGGTTTTTCGTTTGTAACTGGTTTTCTAAAAAAAAAACCTCACGCTTACCGTGCGTGCGTCACGTGAGTGCGAGTGCGAGTGTGTTGAGCGTGCGGACGCGAGTAGAACGCGACGCGACGGCGCGGACGGGGGAACCGGTCGCCGCCGCCGCCGCCGCCGCCGCCGCCGCCACCGCCCCGGGCCACACTTTATTAGTTCGAATAGAGCTATAAAAGGACGACAGCGACACGACGCCGGCCCTCAGGCCGCAGTCCTTTTTGGCAGCCGTAAGGCCGGTCCTCGTCCGTGCCAACGCATAAAATTACAGTATATCCCTTTTCTTTTTATTTTTTTTTCTGTCGTTATGGTTTAAGGTCGTGTATAGAGACGGCAAACAAAAAAAAAAAAAAAAAAAGAATCAATACAACAACAATACTATTATAAAATTATTCATTAACCCGAGCACGCGGATTTTTCAACTAAACAAACGAAAACGACCATTATTTCGGAATATTAGGAAAAATAAGCCCCGGTAAAAAAAAAAAAAAAATATATTAGGAAATCAAATGTATAAATTTCAATACTTAATTTATTTATTTATCAAATTTAAAATATTAATAATGAGTATGTAGGTGGACATTTCAAAAAAATATTGTATTGTTTAACGATTAGAAATCCCAATATATAAGTAATAGTTTCCCGATAAAAGCATGCCTCAC
Source organism: Tuberolachnus salignus (assembly GCA_956483605.1). Taxonomy (NCBI): domain Eukaryota; kingdom Metazoa; phylum Arthropoda; class Insecta; order Hemiptera; family Aphididae; genus Tuberolachnus; species Tuberolachnus salignus. The sequence continues at coordinate 17,503,498 of OY101437.1, forward strand.
CGTATTATTCTGTATTGTTATTGGGGTTTTCAAGCAATAAACCAGAGAAATAATTTCTTAATATTTTTCGATCAGTGGCTTTTTCCCCCCTAAATTCCACCGACGAATATTTTGTTCGCCCCGGATTCCGGAACACTGGATTTCGACCTAATGATTTCCTGGATAACGAAACAATTATAAATGACAACCAATTTGCATTCTGTTTATATTTCGAAAGTGAACAAATTCGTCGCTCGCCAATATCATCCGTAATTCTATACTCGACACTTTATTATATTCGAATACAGCCAATTTTTCACGCTGTTGCAATATTGTCAGACAATAATACATTACATACACTATTACGCAGAATGAATGCATTGTTTCGTATACATCGACAATCAGTAATTGTTTGAGCCACAGTGTTTTTAATTTACACTACGAGTCACAACTTACAACTACACAAACGGTTCGAACAGACGGATTCATTCAAAACATTCGGCACAAACGAATCGGTTTTGTTCGTTAAAGACTGGAGAATAAAATTAATATATATTTTCAAAATTCAAATATTTGTTTGGTGTAGCGAGAGGCGTACGCCTCAATGCCCCTTGGTGACGCCTATGTCCTGTAAAGACTTTCATTTCATTACCAAACATTTGTACACTGAGATTTTTTCCGTCTGGGTAATCCAATATGATTTTCATTATTCGCCAGATTTAACTGGTTTGTCCGATAAACTTATTTAGCGAATAAATGTCCGAATAACGCAGACATAACAAATATAAATAAACAAACATTTTATCTGGTGGGTACTTTATTCATCCAATGGCATTATTCCGACATTTGAAAAACCCATAATTATCATTTTTTTTTCTTTTAATATCTCTAACTTGTGTATTTTACGAATAATTGTGTTTAAAAAATGGGGAAGGTCTTGTTAGATGATTGTCTAGAGATTGTCTGGGGATGGAAAACGCCCTTCCAACCTTAGTTGAATTGAACGTGTGTAAAAAATACAAATAATATTGTAAAACGTTCTTTATTCAAAGAAATAATCTAAGAACCATCCTCCGAGTAAATGAATCGACCGTGTTGTTTGTTTTACGATGAACGATGATACACGACAATCGAAAAAGAATACTACTTTAATTAGTATTGTACCAAAGATGATTTATTTATATACAAGAATAAGTCGTAGGTAACGATAGTTATTAAAAATATAGGTAATAGTTATGTTCAATAAAAATGTAATGGGCGTACGGAATTAGTTTCACTTATCGCGATTACGCAGATTATTTTTAAATTATCCACGTTTTATAAAAAATACCGAATTTTTTTTTTTTCTTGAAAATCGCATTGGGAGTTGTAAAAATACATAAAATGTCCTTTGATACGTTTCATCCGTCACAAGATGGGAAATTGAACCCCAGATATTAATTTTTTTTTTTTTTTTAAATTTTCCAGTTCAAATAGTTCAATACTTTGAGTATCGTATGAAAAACTGAAAAACGTAGGAAATGTAGGAAATGCTTATAACATTCACGCAAGCGTGAAAATTGAATTGTGAATTCAACTAAAAATTGATTTTCAATTGATTGATTGTACAAACTTATCTGTTGTTATTGGATTATAGTTTATTTACATTTTTACTAATTAATTTAGAAATAAAATTGGTAATAATATTATAAACTTATCCAAACGTTAACCTTTATTCTTAATAAATTATTTAGTTTAATTTTTCAATAACTATATGCACATTTTCCCCTATTTTTATTGTATAATAATAACTGTTAATCGTCGAAAACAAAATAACTTCTTTAATTAAAAATCGATTAAAGCCATACAAAATATGCGGTGATTGCGGATAGTTCAAAATATTTAGTTTTATGATGTTTCGTTCTATATTTCTATTATACAAAGATCTATTTTTTTTTCAGTACCTATATAATTTATCAAATTTGTCTTATTAATTATAAATTACTTACTTGCATATGCGCAACTTAGCCCAAAATTCTGTGGGAGGGGGCGCTAGAGCCCCAAACAAATTCACGTTGGAAATCTAAACTTGTTGCAATGTATTGCGTGTTTTACCCCTTATATTTTTACTACAGCAAATTTTCAACTTTAAAACACACGCCGGGGGGGGGATTTGGAAAACCGAGGGAGGCTTAGACGCATAACCCTCTAGTTTCGTGCCTTTGCTTACTCGTTCAAAGTGTTATGTTCGCAATATTTTATTAAATACAAATCAAAACCGTCGTTAAATAAATTATAATAGGTAGTATTAATATTGACGGGTTATAGTAACAAATAACAAATATATTCTTTTAAGGTATATAAACCTATGCAAATACGGAAAACGCGTGATCGTTGCCAAGATGCTTATGGAAATAAACCAGGGTCGTGTAAAACTCACTTATAGATACTTATCGGATCACGAAAATTATATTATATGGTTTTTTTTTTTTTTTTTTAATAATATTATAATAATTATGTTATTAATTGTTGGCTAACGTGCCTCAAAGGAGGGGACTCATCCTGTACGTATGGGCACATGCCTATTTACAATATTATTATTCCGGGTATGTCGAACGTGTGTTTTACTGTTCGCTTTTTAATTAATAGTGTCTAACGAATTTGTTTAAAACGTTTCGTTGGACGGGTGTTGGGACGTTTGAGTTCGATTTCGATGACCCCTTTGAGTGCCTTGTGCTTATTTAGGCAACTGTGATGTCATCCGGGTAAATTTCCACAGCTCAAGCGAGTCCGGATAGTGAAATTATCTATAGACAAGACAAAGACAACATTAATTTTCATCCTTATGTGTTTATAGACACTGATAGGTTACCCGATTATCGCGATATTTATTAATTTTTATATTTTTCGTCGGTACATAAAATCTCTTGTTATACTTGCTTTTATATATTTATATATAGGTACATTCTTTAAAAAATTTAAACGACACGAATACCCACACTGGTGACGCATTTTATATATTTTATAAATGTATTTAAGACTAAACACGAATGTACCTGTCTATCGGTCGTAATACATACAATTATTGTCTTATTATTATGTCTTATTTGCAATATTAGGGTAAATAGGGAAATCGTTTTATAAAATGTATACATATGTATTATATATTAAGTTTTAGCGTGCGAAACTGACAAGATCGTTTCGGTAAAAAAAACCGTAGGGGCGTCTCAATATTGTCATTGAAAAAAGACCCTTTTATTTATACTTTGTTTAAATTTTCTGAAACGTAGAACAATAATAACGAGGCAACGGTCCCGAGGCGCTTTTCTCATTTCATCAGTTGACGCTGACAAATCTCGGGTTCAGCCAATTTCCCCCTCACCGATCGCCACAACTGTTTTCTCGCGAATTCGGACAATAATGACCATTGTTTTTGCTAGCTAACGTTATTATTATACGATTTTTCGCTTTGCTTGGTTTTTTTTTTAAAACGCCAACAAAAACCCAAGTTAATAAATGCTCACTTGTCTATACAGTGATCGATTATTCAGAGACAACGACACCGGCGGCAGCAAAACGTCATTCACCCGACAAATTGTCGTTGGACTTCTCGTTAAAAAAAAAAAAAAAAATAAAGAAATAAAAAGCAGCTTTAATAGCTATAACACCCTCAACAGACTTTTTAAATTAACCGACAATAGCTGATAAATAATGAGAGTTTTGGTACTACGGACGATCGTTTGTATTGAACTATAAAATGACAAAATTAAGGGTAACGAAAGTGGATATTTTTCTTCTTTCCTATAGTGGGATTTAACACTTACGCGGTTAAATTATTTGAAATTATGTATGGATGTGATTTTTATTTTCTTATTTATTAGGAAATTATTTTTCTCAAACAGGATATACTGAATATAACATTAACATAATAGAAAAATCGACTTCGTTGCGTAAATTTATATGGTTAATACGATACCCAAGTTTAATAATTATAATTATTATACGTTTTCAATTCGAATAAATTTGATCTTCCTATTTAAATGATATTATTTTTACAAATTAAAATAAATTTCAAATTTTCGAGTTTCACGAGGTACAATAACATTTCCATCTAACATTCCTGTATATGTGCCACATGCCCCCTTAATGACTTTGGAAATCATTTTTTTTTTTTTTATAATATTAAATTTATATATTCTTACATTTTGACGAATTCAATTTTTGGGTATAATGTATATGTACGGATGTAGAAAATATTTGCATATGTATATGTGCCAGTGTGCCATTCAGAACGACCAAATACGAATTCATTACAAACATGTCGGATGAATAAGATAAATTTTCTCTGCTTTTCGATTAGCGGGTTTCAATATCTAAATAATTCGAAATAATCTACACGTGCAATTACAACGTAATCGAAAGGCGTTTATTTGATTTTTGATTTATCTTATAAACTCCGTTTAAAAATCAAAATGTCGTTCAACTATTTTTTTTTCTCGTGTATTGATTTATGAAATTTAAATAATAATGCTACAATATCCCGAATTAACTAAAATCCATTTGGGAAAATTCCCGATTTCCCGATAAGGAGCCAATACGTCCCTGAATATAGCGAACAAATGTATTGAATCTATAGAGTTTTTTTAGTATAAAATTTTCAGATTTGACATTGATTAAATAGGTTATCATAAATGTATAGCTATATATAATTATTATTCATTAAAACCGTGCCAATATTTTGAATTTGTTTACACGTATACGTGTATAAGTGTAAAATGTAAAGAAGTTCATAATAAAATGGTAAACAGGAAAACACTTTTTTTTTCTATGCATATTGTTTTTAACGTTTTGGCCTCGATAGTTGCTATAAAATGTTCTGTATTAATATACGGATAATATTATGTCTCTTTAGCCGTGCGAGTATATTTTTACCGAAGTATTAATAATTTCACACACGTTTCACAGAAAATATTTTGGTAATTAAGAAATTGTATAATTTTTTTAATTACAAAAATTATACCTACCGTGTAATAAATTATATACTACGTATATGCCAATATATTGATTGACCGTTGCTTAAAATTTACTAAATTAACTTAAGTATACATACCCAAATCACAATTTTTATTGCATTAATATTATGTTAGGTTAGGCTAGGTACTGATTTTTTTCTCGAAAAGCGGGCCAGAGACCGATAAATTTATCAATGAGATCGTATAAACTGTGTATATGTGGCATGTGCGTATCTACTTCATTGGTGTGAAACGACATTGACCGTGATTAAGTGAAGGCTATGTCGGGGTGTAGTTTATTACTGAACGGTTGTCATGACAATTCTTTTTGATACGATAAATTATATTTTATTACTGCTACTTGTCAGGGTGCCAAACACGAAACTTTTGTCAACAACAAGAATATTTTACACGTTGGGATTTCGGAACGTGATATAAATCCAAGTTGTTGTCATTATAATTGTGTACGGTTATCGATATACGAAACGAAATCATTTATTAAATACAATAAAATCGCGTATTGTGTGTTGTTAAATGTTCAATTATGTCCATCAGATTACATTATTTTAGGTATACTGATAGATAAATCGCATCTCTAATATTTATTTGCATGGGTCATACATACTTCTTTCTTGAATTCGTATTTTTGTCGATGAATTACTTTAATTATTCACTCGTCTTTTGTGGCGTTCGAACAAAGAAATTAATTTAAATTAAAAAATCGTCGAGTTGCCCGTTCGTTTTGAACGGATTGGAAGTAATCACCGTGTATACTATGTATAAATGGAATGTTGTACAGTAAAAAAAAAGTATTTAGATCGACTTTGTGGTAAAACTTGGAATTCCCATAAAGTCGATATAAAAATAAGACGAGAGTTTAGTTTCTTGGCTAACTTTCAAAGACGGTGGAATTGGATTTATTATTTATGTCTTACATTTTACTTTTACCAATTAAGTGGCATACAAGCATATTACTTATACTTGAGCAGTTATCTCTAGTTACTAGAGAACAATATTTTATTTCCAGAGCCTTCAGCGAATTTATTTGTTATAAACATTAGTATTACCAGCATAATATATATTATAAATATATAATATAATTGTTTGTCAATGTTTAAGCAATTTAAGTTATTTTCAAAAAATTAATTTACGATACATTTTTTTCAATTACGAGTATGTACGTTATGAAATATGTCAGTTATTGAAATTATCATTTAATAGATTAAACTGTAAATACTTAAAATGTGGTGTAATGGGCTCACTTGAAGACTACATTATTAAAACTTGTTGAACATTTAAGACGTAAAACCTCTTCTTTATTATGTTTTATCGTCTCCGCAATAATACAATAGCAGGAGTTTCGAACAAATCATCAAAGGCAATCTTTGATTTTTGGACTTACTTCTCACGCAGTGTTATCGATTGCATTTCTCAGAATGAGACATAATATCTTGGGAGAAAGGGGATAAATGTCCGTTTTGTGTAGTGTATAACCAACCTAAACAATTAATAATATGTACCAGTAATCTACTGTTACAAAAAATACACACGACAATAAAAGTCATTATTATTACTTTTTAATTTTGTTTTAAAAAACTAAAAAAACTTTGGCCGGTGATAATATAAGAAGAATTAATATTCTAAAACACGGTATACGATCTACGCAACGGGTGGGCGTATAGTCGTGTTAGTATCCATCCTAAAAATATTTTACTATTAACTTTTTTTTAAATATTATTTTGTGTCCACTTTATATAATACGTTCTCGCATTCTTCTTTATCGTCAAATACTCAAATTTATTTGCGATCTCGTAGAAAGTCCTTAATATGTTTTGTAACTATTGCTAAAGAGGTGATCGTGTATGTCGAAACCATGAATTAAGATGGTATGGGTGACTAACGAGCTATGAAAAAAATTAGATTGCTAAACGAATTTGCTCTTATCTCTGTTCTGGGTAAATGTCAACAAGCGCTCTTAGCGGAGTAAACTCTCGTCATCGTCATCACGGTATAATAAATTACTTTCCACAGCTTGGTGTAAAATATATATTGTATATTTTAAACTGTGTTCTACGCAGCACAGATTAAATATTAATGTTTTACTGCTTGGAACGCTAATATCGCGTTTCCAGTTTTTACGCGCATGTCAGCCCGTTTCAAAGAGTTAGTTTTATGGTCACGGCAACCAAACAGCTATTATTGTAGCTCATCGGGCATTCATAGTATTTTCTTATTTTATGATCGAAACCAAATCACTTTATTGCCACCTTCGTCGCACGCAACAGTGTGAATAAAACCATTGATTACGGTACAATAAAATACCGACTAGGTGTGAAATTTAATTTTATTACGTATTCATCGGTAATCCTTATCTATAGCCCGTACGCACGTTATTATTACTAAAGGTATCGAATAACGTCGTATAGTGAGCAAATTTGAAAACGGCAATGGTTTAAAACGTTTGTATGATTGAAATTGAAGAGGCCGGGCAAAAACGAGATAACTCAAATTTTTTCGGTTTTGCAGTTTAAAATTAAGAAAAAAAATTACGAGTATATCTGTGTAAGACGAGACAAATCCGATCATCCGTTTAGAAGATATAATGAAAATGGAGTTGTCTGGTTTTTGCTCGGAAAAAATAACGTGAAGTTGTCCCCCCACTTTGTTATATGAAAACCAAACCAGTGCTAAAAATTTGCAACGAAGTTTTCAAAATTGATATTCGTTTAGACATTTAAAGGCGGAAACCATTTGGGTACGTCCCTGCATATACCTACATGAGCATACACCTATTACTCGTTGGTAATGTAATTATTGGAACAGTTGGTTATGCAAACGACCACTATATTTAATATATTTAGAGATATTGGAAATGGGAAGTACACAACGATTTGCAAATGAAAATAACATAATATCAAAAAAAAAAAAAAAATTTAACCGCTTGTAATAATGTACGTTAAAATTTAATATTCGTATCCATAAAATTAATTTTTTATTTCTTTAAAAAAGTCTTAGTAAAGATGTTTTCTTTGTAAAGATTTGCATGTTTTTTCGTTATTTGAATAAACGACTGAAATTTGAATATATTGATGTTTAATATTTTTAAGGATACAATTTTATACAGAAGTTATCGAAAATAACTAATAAAAAATGTCTTTATTATTGTAGCATAAAGACAGGTAAATGTGTTAGGTAAATAAAGGGTAACCTACCCTATCAAATCATTCCAATGTTATTACTATAATACTATACACATGAGTGCATTATGATTATGGTAAAAAAAATGGTACATTTAAACGAATATAAATTTCTGGTCAAAAAACAAGATAACTCCATAAAATTTAGGTTAATATTAGCTCTCATCTCAAAGTAATTACGAACATCAAATCTAATAGTACGGAATGTTTTTTATCATGGTCTAATGTATCTAAATTGATTTTAAAATTGATTTTATTATTAATAAAATATTTTTAAAACGTTATTTTTATCCCCTGAAAAGTTTTGAAAATGGAGTTATCTCGTTCTTGCACGGACCCCTTCAATTCGTCAGCGACCGTCGGGTTATCTACGTACGTTACCACGGTGAAACTAATCGGTAATCACTCCATGAAATATAATAATAAATAATAAAACAACTAATAACTTAATCGTTTAATTGTAAATAAATGGTAAAAGAGACCAAGTAATATCTGAAGTCAACTGCAGTTTTGGTTACAACACCCCGGGGGATTGGTGTACAGAGCAAACGTCGTCTGTCGTTGTCGGTAACGTTAGCTTCGCATGTTTGTTGCAGGAAGCTCACGAATTCGCTCGATATTTTACTATAAATGCCGTACTGCTGTATACTGTCGTATAAGTAAAAGTATATCGAGGAATTTCCGGTTTTAACGGAATCTCACAACTTTATGGTTTGAATAAAATATAAAATTGTATGTTAACTCGTCCATGTAGTTTCCAATATTACATGCTTGCATAATACATTTGTTGGTATACGTTTGAATTAATAATATTCCCGTTACGACCGTGTTAATTTATATAAAATATTTAAATCAACACATTTAATCCTCAGTCGAGGTAGAAAATCTGTCTATGCAAAACGTAAGTTACTGTTCTAATAACTGTTATCGGTAAATTATAAAAAAAAAATCCTTTGTGCTGCCGCCGCGTTATATTATTAATTTATATATAACCAATGCGAATAATAAAATACTTATTTATCATTAGCGTTGTACAATTTTGAAATATTTCAATTTATTATTATAATTTTTTTTTTTAATATTAATTTTTTAACGAGTAAATAATATCTATGTTAAAATAAAAATTAAATACCGTTTTTATTTTTATTAATTGAATAATATTAACAACTAATTCGTTACCTATTGAGATTACGACGAGGTTTACCTCGTTCATAATACCAACGGGCAACAAATAATACGTATAATATTATAAAACATAAAAATTATATTTTTTTATTTGACTTGTACAAATATAAGTCATTACCCGCGTAAACATTTTTCGCTTGCACAAAGGAAATTATCGCAATTATATTTCTAATCGTACTGTCGAAAGTAGTCGTGTTTGTGGTATCGGTACTCGCTTTATTACCAGAGTGTACACTAACAAACCATTGTAATGTTAATATACACATTCTAACACGTTTTATTTTTTAATGACACCATACACACTTCACGTTGATACGACGCGCTTATTGTGAGTATTTCTATAAAAAAAAAAATTGGAAAAAAAAAATCATATATACATAGACAAACATAATAATTTTTTTATTTATTTAAATATTATCTATAATTAAGTAATTTTATTACAGTTTATACTATTGTTGTGGTTTAATTGTTTAATGAAATGGATCATCGGTGTTTAAGTATTATTATATACGATTACATTTACTTAATTTATGCCATAAAAAAAAAAATATATATATATATTTATATTCACATCGTTAAAATACACTTACATTTTACAGGATTATTTTGGAGGGGATTTATTGAATAATACCGTTGATTAATTAGTACAAATACAGATTATATTAAAATGTTTTAATTAATATTGTTTTAACATATTAATATTATAATATTATATTCACCATATTTTCTATATTTATATTAAAAACTATAAAATTCTAGATTTTATCAAACTACTTGTACATTTCCTATTCACAAACAATAATGTGAAAACGTTTTAAAAAAAAATATTAGACTGGAAAAAAAAAACTATTATTTATTATTTAGCATCTTAATCCCTTGACACGAGTATTTATAGTGGTTTGTTTAAAATGTCTATTATTCAACACTTAAGTAATACTATATAGGTTAATGTATTAAAAAAAAAACATTGAATAACAAATATTATCATAATTTATAATCAAAACGTACATTTTTAAAAAAAAAAAATGTTTTATATAATCTCTGTGCAAATATTATTATTAATTGTCCGTTCTATCGCTGTATAATTATAAAAAAAAAAACCTCAAATAGAATGCCAAGGCCCCGAGAGATATATTTATTTGAACGTATTCGGGGTTGCATTAACGTAAATGTATGGATAGTTTGAATAATATTACAGTTTAAGTAAAATTACCATAAATAATGACTGACCGATAAATTGTTTCAAATGGGTATTCATTGTCGAATTTTCCTCGGAAATGAAGACTATTGGGCACTGTATCGTGCCCGTCAAAGTGGCGAAATAGGATTTTTTCGAGGGGGGTGTCCGTCTACCATAACCATTTTCCCGTTACTTATTTGTGAATAAACTACTGGTGTCCGCACTGTCCGGCGTTTGATAGACTGACATGCTATCATATAAGCAATTTATGTAATTGTCAAATATTGAGGCATAATTAATTTTGAATATATGCTTATAAAAAAAAAAATAAAAAAATTGAATATCCATAAATACGGTCTGTCATTCAAAAACACCCCCTTCGATTGCGTCATACTGTATATATATTTATCCCGCTACTTTTGGAAATTTTTAGCGCGGCTCCCTCTGTACCGAACGAGCTCAAAATCGGGAATTAGAGTTGTTTTGTAGGCATATATTGAAGTTAAAAGTTTGATAAAAGTCGGATTGAATTCCAATACGAGTTCAACCGTGTTGATTTCATCCCATATGTGGGATGGAGGTGGTTTTTTTTAGCATTGGACACTTATACTGACCTCTTCCTTCATGAAACTAGGAAATGACATTTTGTATACGAACGGCATAAATATGCCTTTTAGAGGTTTCGACTTTCAACTCCCGCTCCTGTCGTTTGTTTGCTCAAATTTCGTGCTTTTACAAGGAGTACCAGGTTTTAAACACTCTAATAACTACTCAAATAACGTAACACGGCAACAAAACGACCAGAGGAAAATTCGGCTCTAGTGACGAAGTTCTGTTGTTCGAGGGTGTTTTTTTTTTGGAGAAAAACCGTCAATAATATGTCTCTGAATATAAAATCGTGTAGAAAAATAGGGTTTTCAACAGACATATCAGCCAATTACGACTCGCGGTTTTTTATTTTAAATACTGGATGTCGGTTTTATATCGGATATTGGAAATAAGTTAAATCGGCTCACTCACCACCATTTTAAAATAATTTGTATACATTAATATTAATTTTCCCTCTGTACATAAATTGTATTGCTTCAAAGATTTTGATTTTACGACGTGTTATTTTTATACTATGCAAAACTAAGAAGAAAAAAAATTGTTGTTTTGAAATACAGTAAAAAAAAAAAATCATCAGTTTAAACATATTATTTCGTTCGACAGGACTTTTATTCTAATTGCAAGCTCTTAAAAATTATTGAAAGCAGTGATTATACAATTGTCGAGTACATTTCAATTTTTTCATAATCGTATTAACACATCACGTACGGTTTATCAACAATATAATTTCCTCTATCGCGTTTTAAAATCGTGATTCAACATTTTTTTATAATATAAGTATTCCGTGTAAATATTGTTCGACGATAACGCGCTGAGTATTTTTTATACGCATTTCTTTTTACACGATGCTGTAAAAAAAATTGTCGGTTTGAAAAAAAAAAAAAAATGTTACTGTAGACGAACCACGGTCGTGATAATAATAACGTTAACGCATTGAAATCATATATTTCCACGGATACCATATTAGACACTGAAGCAGGTCACGCGAATATTTTACGTCGCTAAAATTTTATCGAAGATATTATATAAAACGTCTCTCAACAAAACCAGGAATCAGCCTGTACAGAGCAGTAATCTCAACTTTCGGTAAAGTGTAACACAATATGAAATACATACTTAACTGTTGTTAGTGTTGCACGTGATCTAGATAGAAATGCTTATCCTTTTTTATCTTATCTAGATAAATAAAACTGTTATCTGCAGATTATCTAAAGACTGTCTACAGATTATGAAATTTCACTTGAATTTTTTATTGTTTTTCTATAACTGTTGTTCGAACGTGAAATTTCCTTATTCAAATGCGTTAATTTGATCTATATTGCATATTATAATAATAATCCATACTATACAATATATGCGTATGCATTATGATTTACAGTGTAATATTGTAATGTTCATTATTAATTTCCAATGCTCAAATAAATAAATAGATTACGATGACTTCGTGAGATGTAAATCAATAAATCATAATTCGTAATCAAATAGATAATATTTTACTATTTCCCGGGTTTTAGATTTTGTAAAAGTCATTAGAAACCTAAACCACTAATTATCTATTATTTATCTAGATAAAACGAGGTTATCTATCCTAACCTAACCGGAAAATTCCCTCAATTTTAGAAGGGGCTGTACTTAAATATATTTTACCGTATATCAAAACTGCTCTTTGCGCTGGCATAAGTTATCTTACCGCGCAAAACACAAGTGTCTATATGATTTATTTTGGACATATTATAGCATATATATATACGAGTATATATTATATTTGAGGCGAGTTAATTTCTCTGTTTGTACTTAACCTCCTCAAGCCTCCCCTCCAAATTTCTACCTATGGGTTATTGTATCATTTATCTAAATACGTTAGTGTAATTTGTTATCTTATTTAGATAATTTTTAAGTTATCTGTTCGCATCACTGCTTACTACTACCTACTTATTACTTAATAACTGCCGGACACAATCTTATACGTTTACCGAAGACTTATCGTAAACAATTACAAATCGTCAGTAATCTAATAAGCGATATAAATTTATATTTTCGTTATAATTTAAATTTGTTCCTGAAGCCATCGCTATAATAATAAGTTTCAAATCGAAATGAGTTTATTTTTGAAATTGCAATAATTAGTTTTAGTCTCTATTCTATATAATAAGACGTCAGCAGCAGACTCTATAAGCAAGCCTTATAATATAGTATAACAGAGTCAGCAGGAGGCATTTAGGAGGGTAGGATGGGGGTGGTGGTGCATAGGGGCCGTAGCTTTACAAACACAAAATTCAAAATACGAATATTATTGAATATAAATTGTAATATTATAGTATGGTCGACGAGAAATTGCTGAATTTTTAAAAATGTGCTTGTTCAAGCGTTTGCCACAATTAAATCCGCAAATCTTTTCACTCGTTAAAAATATTTAAAAGAGCAAAAGAAATAAAACTCACATAACAACATAAATTGAATAAGTCCGGAATTCGCTCATGTAGATGGGTGATATATGGGAAAATTCTTACCCCGGCAGCAAATATTTTTTCCGAGACCAAGTTTTATGAAAATCTGTCCAGTAGTATTTACGTTACACGCCCGAACGAACATTTTGAAAACTTTATATTTGCATATCTCCGGATCAAGTGGGCCGATTGCGATGAAATAAATTATAACTTTTAAAGTTCAGGCCTACATTTCCCCAAAACACCTCCGTCCGAATCGGTAGTTTTCACGCGGTACGACCAAACCGACCGCTTAAATTTTAAAAAAAAACAAAAATCCTAACGTATATTATTACTTATTCTCCACCACTCCTCTTCCTAACCAGTGGCGCCAAATTTCGCTAAAAAAAAAAAAGGCGTGGCATGATATTTTATAGTTACGCCCGCCTACCGATAATTTGATAGTGTTGAATTAACTCTGCGTTTTCGTCCGTGCTATATATACACTTATAAATACATATCTTTTTAGGGCGCGGGCAAGGTGTTTGTTTTTAAAAAAAAAAAGTTTCATTACATTTAGATGAATGCGATTAGATTCGAGACCTAACTTTAACTTATAAATTTGGTACTGTATTCTATCTGTATATACTATGTAGTATATGTGTTAAATATTTTTTATTTTTACGTGAAAGCTAATACCGAGTCCTAAACTTTAGATAAATACTTATCCTAATATCGTACGTCTCGCGATGTACCAAATTTTATACAAATATATCTAACTTTAATTTAATTTACTAAACTTTTAATGATAAATAACCTATTACCTGCCATCTATTCTTTAAAAAAGTTGTGACCGTTGTTGTATATTTATGGCGTATTTCGGCGCCACTGTCCTTAAAAGTCCAATCTATATTTTTAGCAAATATTTTCAACGTGCAGACACGCAAAGTTTTTTACTTACAGTCTTTTTTATATATAAAAGGTAGAAATCCTAAACAAATCTTTTTTTTCTTTCGCGAAAAAAAAAATCAATGTTCCCAGTTTGCGATCAACGGTTTTAGGCGAATACTGCGATGTATATATATATATTTTATTTTTTTGTACGGTTTAAATCTGTAAAGTCGGGCGGCCGGGCAAAAAATTACACGGATGATGAGAGAAGGAACAAAAAAAGGTCCACCGGTCGATAAGAAAAAAATCAATATTGACACAGTCATTAGCCACGAAACGATAAAGTTTGCATAATGTTGATAAATCATCACCCCCAGAACTTCCCTTAAAAATATTTCATATTTTCACGTTTCGTGGCTAAACATTGTCAATATTGATTTTCTTCTTATCGACTATAGTACGATTTTTGTTCCTTTTTTTCATCCTGATTTACCTTTATGTTGTTTTTCGCTGGGCTATTATTTAAACAGTAAACAAATAAATAAAATACATACAAATTGCGTTATTCGCCTAAAATCACTGCTTTAAATTGTTAAACTAAATTTTAAAGTAAAATTAATTCTGTAGTTCATGGTTATCGGTGATTAATAAATAGGCTCGGTTATATTTAATAAAATGTTTAAAAAAGCATAAAATAGTGAAGATATGGACAATATGGATGATCCCGAACGCAAATACCAAAACGAAAAAAATATTTAAATATATTAATCGATACTATTGTTTGGACAAAATTTTATCATTGATAACGGAAACTAATCAGAAATGGTGGTTAGGTTACTCTCTTATTACAGACTCTAGAAGAGTCGAGGAAAACAAGCCCCGTTGTAAATTAATACATAAATTCAAAAATAATAATGATTCGAATAAAAAAAAAAATTAAACACATAGCAAATTTCAAAAATAATTAATCAAAAGAATGTTTTTTTTTTTTTTCGGATTTTGCCATTAAAAATACTACAACACTTGTTGGTTGGTTGTGCAAGTATAATTTTTTTGTTGGGAATCTATCTATATAAATATATTTATCTTATTTCTCTGATTTATTGCTTGAAAAACTCTTAATACATGATGTAGGCATACTTTTATTGGGAAACCATTTATCTATATATCGGATATTCAGAGTTCTAATGGTTATTATGATACAATAATATTTTTCAAATTTTCGCCTTTTGGGGCGAATTTTTCCCTTTTTTTTTTTTTTTTTTTTCTTCTTGGTCAGAAGCTTATTTTCCCAATAGCCTCCTCTATAGGTATACTTAATCCATCGTGCAAAATCAAAGCGTGTGTCGGAACAGACTCGACATGACCGACAATCGTAATATTTATTATGACTCGATGTCGCCCGTCTGCCGCCGGATTATCACCGGTGGATAATTAATAAATAAATAATAATATCGGATATATTATATTAATATTGGTATTTATAGGTCCGCCCGACCGGGGCATAACCGGCGCCACGGTAGGTCGAGGCGATGACGATTTTCGAACGGCGACGCGACAAGACGAGGCGAGGCACGTCGTCGTCGACACGCGCGTATATTGTGTGGAAGCGTTTTGTACGGCGGCGTCGGGCCCAGATAAATAAAGAGAGAGCGAGAGAGAGAGATAGAGGAACACACATAGACAGACGCACGAAGGAAAGGGAGAAAAAAAAAAAACTAAAGAGGAACGACGGCGGTCTTTGGATTTATTGCACACACACACACATATATTGTATACGTATACATATGGCGGCGGCGGCGGTCGTCTCGGCCCGCCGCCGTGTCCCGCCAGTTTTTCTATCCGGGGTTTATCGGACGGTCCGGACGATTACCGCGGCGGTCGATCGTTTGCGTGCGTGCGTGCGTTCGTGCGTGCGTACGTACGTATAAACGTCGGGCGCCGCTGTCGTACCGTCGCCGCCGCCGCCGTAGTGTTTATACGCCCGGCGGCGCCTGTCCGCTGTCTCCTTAGGTCGTAACGTCGTCGTAGTTCTCGGTAAATACATTTATTATATGTTTATATGTACGCATCGCGTCGCTTCTGTCCCGCCGCCCCGTCCGCCGTCGACGCCACCGCGGGATCGTTTACTCCTGCGAGTGCTCCTACACATATATAATATAATATGCGCAGTGTTTTCAGCCACCGATCCACACCCCTCCGGGCCGCGGGAATACGAGACGGCGTTTTATTATTGCCCTCGTACCGTTTGACACTATATATAATATTATTACACCCACTGCACCGTGTACAGGGAGATTCGCGTAGGTATTGACAACTTTAAAACCAAGCGTAGCACTTAAATGTGTCACGTTTTCGGGACGGGGGATCGAAACTACCGCAGGCATTTCAACGTCGAATTTTATTTCCACCGATACTTCATTCGGCCAATTGCCGTTTGAAAATCAAAAGTCGACGGCGGTGGTCCGACTAATAAACGTATGGCGATGGGTGAACGTTAAATAAAAGTTTTATTTTTCAGCATTTTGACGTTTGCACCTATATAAAATTGTTTGACAAATGCCAACACTTTGCGAAATAATACGACGGCTGTCGTTCGATAAACGAATCGCTCTGTATACGTATAATAATAGTCGTCTCTTTTCACCCCCCCCCCGATACTCCGTCTATATGATACATACAGACCCGCGCTCGCCCGCCCGTCGATCGCGGTTCACCCGGAAGTTTACTTGCGTACAAAGTAGCATTTTCTTTCTGTCAGAGAGATATACCAATTTTAAGTTCAATATTTTTGTTGAAAAATACGGTATAATAAATATATATATATATATATATATATATATATATATATATATATATAGAGAGAGAGAGAGAGAGAGAGAGAGAGAGAGAGAGAGAGAGAGAGAAAGAGAAAGAGCATAGATTTTTCCAAGGCTTCTAAAACCCGGAATATGTATGAAATTCTGGAATATTAATTTCAAACTTCGATTGTCACTGTTTTCGTTATTATTAATTATTCAAAATTCGAAAAATATTATAGATAATAAAATAATATTATCTATAAACAAATAATTGTACAATTTATTAAAAAACATTTTTTTTTTTTTTTTTTTCCATTAATTTTTTGATAATAAGTAATTTGGTGTCATATTTTTTAACAATCATTTTCTCGTCTACATATTATAAATATATTCGCACGTATACGCTTTAAGCATTTGTGTATATACAATTTTTAAAAACAATACACCTATCGGTATATTACAGTAGATGGAAAAAAAATACTTTTTTTTTATTACAAAACAAACGAATAAATAAAGATTGTAACTTTTAACGTAAAACATATTCATTTCATATAATTCGGGGTTTTTTTTTTAAAAAAAAAGTAATACAAATTTAATGTTGTGTCTCTATTACCATGATATAAAATTATGAGATTTAGTCGTGCTTTTAGTATGAAAATCACAACTGTCTGTTTTATTACTAATTAAAAAAAAAAACAATATTGAACAAATACCTTTTTTTTTTTTTTTATGAAAAATACCAATATAAATCGATAATACTCTTTGTATAATTAATACAGTTGGACAAAATAATAGAAGGGATACCATCCCTCTATTTCGATCACCGTTTATATAATATTTCTATAACATAACATGTTGTTCTAATAACTTGACTATCTATTAAATTACATAATACATTATTAAAATAAAATGTATATCGTGTGTGTCATACGTTTATATTTGAGTTTTTTTTTTTATATATGTATAAAAGTTCTCGCAGTACGACGATAATATTGAATAATGTATTCAAAGCATTTCCGACCCGTATTGGGGATTAACGCACTCGTAAAAACTCAAATATATTATTATTGTATAATAAAAACCATCGTAAATGTCTGCCTTAATGTTGTTATTGGTTTTTTTTTTTAGAGAATCACGAGGGATGCACAAGTTAACTTATTATATCATTATAATAATATTTATCGTAGTTTTGATAATACATTTTTGAAATTTTCTATTCCATTTTCTTCTTCCGTTATTATAACCTATAAGGTATTCAACTCTTCTCTAACTGCACGTAGTATTTTTAGTCTTGGGTATATATATATATATATATATAAATCAAGTAAAGTTTAATAACCCATAGTAAAGTTAAATTGTCGTTACGCGTTTTCTAACCGTGTATAAACGTTGCATTTTTTTTGTTATCTGAGTTTTTTAATCCCCGTACAAATTCTTTATTTTTTTTGGCGTTTAGTTGTTGTGAGAAATTTTCGGTTATCGAAGTTTAACGGTTTCAATTTTTTTTTTTCAATTCTTTACTGACGTAAATGTTTTCCGTACGTTATATAATCTAACGAGTATTGTTGTATTTGTTCTCCGAATGTAAATGTTAACACGTAGGCGCTACGTGATTTAAAATTGAAATTTTAATGTATTATAATACATTATCAGCGAACTGTAAAAGGAGGTACAATTAAATATAGGTAATTTTCCGAAAAAGTACGTGCCTTTTGATTAAATTAATACAATATACTCTACATTAAACTGCTAGCTTGAGGTTTATTTTCCTAAGTTTAACAATTCCGTTGTATGTACAAAATTCGGATGGAAAAAATGCTTAAGCAAATATTTTAGAATAGATTCTATTATCATTATACTTAACTGCGAGCCCTGATTTAAGGGGGATAGCCCTCCGGTCATCGATAATCGAAATTTATTTAGGGGCCTTGGATTTCTCCATTCATTACATTTTTCGTTATGAAGTTACAGCGTTGTATGAATCGCCAAAAACAACACAAACTCTATTATCATTAGCGACGACATTTGTCACAATTGAATACAGTTATACGTTTAGCTTAATATAGATACAGTCAAAAAAACTCGGTGGCGTCGAAGTTTATGAACAAATTCACTATGGTGAATATAAAATTTTAAATGACACATCATAATCAACTCAAGGAACTACACACAAGACAATCGTGATAATGATGACGTAAACAATTTCCTAGACATAGTTTAGGGCATTTGATACACATTCACTAGGGTGGCTGCCATACTTGGAGACAGGGTTCTGCATCACTGACTCTCATGATAATTCATAATATACAGTATCTTGCTACACACGTTATTACTGATTACTGATAAATTATCAGTAAATACTAATATAATTGCATAATTGGCATATTATAGTATATCTTTTTGGAGTTATTAGCCCATATTTCGAGGAAATTATTATTACCACCTATCAGGACGCCCGATTATAAAATATAATATATATTATTTTTTTTTTCTTACGTATGCTTCGTTTAAAACGTTGGATCCCGGACCTCAAAATGTCATAATTCGTAGCTCAGTTATACCTTTTGACTTATTAAATTCGTTTAATGGTACTTTCCGAGCCAAATCTTTGTTCGTAATAGTTGTGTTGGTTTTCCAAACAGGGTCGTGTCCCGGAAAAACTCGGACGGATTACGTTCGTATATATATATATATTTTATTATAACGTTTATTTTCCCGGACTGATAATAATCGCGCAGGAACGGAAATTCGTCGAGTGTGTCACTTTTATATATATAATAGTTTCGGTACGATACGACGACGTGCGTGTGATGTCACCGCCGTCGCCGCCCTTGGATTTATCGTATTCTACGACTCGCGTCGTTTATTATATAGCGACGTGATATACGTGATTATAGGTTTATATTGCTATTTTAAAAAAAAAAAAATTTTAATTTGGAGCGTAAGCTTTTCTGCGTGTCGTTTTATCCTCCGTATATCGTTTCCAGTCTGTTCGAAGAAAGAGACGGATAATGAGAGAAAGAGAGAGATGAAAATATAAAAAGAAGAAAATGTGTCTGCGTCGTCGTCGTCGTCGTAGACTGGCTCGGCGGCGTGAACGTGACGCGCGTCCCAATACGTCCATAGGTTCGCCGGACGGTCGGATCGGGTCGTCGTATAATAATAATAATAATATTCGGAATTCTATGGGAAGACGTTCGTCGGAGATTTCTTTACATAATCGGTCGACATAAAAAAATATATATAATAACAATAATAAATAAATAAAAAGACGTCGTGCTGCTGCACAACGGATAGAAAGAAAAAAAAAAACCCATGGGAAAAATCGGACATTAATTATTATTATTCCGTAATATATTTTACGATGCCCGGCAGCCGCGCCGCGGTCCCGGAGACTTTACCCGTCATCGTTTTTTTTTTTTTTTTTTTGTAAGTATATTTTTACGTACTGTACCGCAGCATTGTTGCCGCTCTTCTTCGTCGTATTATACATACATATATAGATATTTTTTTTTCACCCGTGGTTTAGTTGAGAGAGAAAAACACATATATATTACAACCGATATCCCCCCCCTTGTGTATTTCATGTAATCCCTGCTACGGGTGTATTACTTATTTCTCATTTTTTTTAAATTTTTTTCTATCACGGCTAGGCATAGAAACTTTAAAATTTGTCCGGAAAACATGAAAAAATCGAGGGCATTTTAAAAATCGAATTTCGTTGCAACCGTGCATATTTATCTCTCATTTTCCCTGCTATATACCGCCACCTTAACATTCTCATTATCGTTACTACCATTTTGAATGTTATTTTATTTATTTCATTTTTCTATTCAATGTCCAACACTCAGACACGTACGTCATCGGTTTTATTTTTATTACTATACGACTAAAATGCGCTAGTCGATTGCCCAAGACTTGGCCTATAACCGGCTTGCGGTATATATTATAATAATAATAATAATAATATTTTTCGTCAAAGGTTTTTTTTTCCCCCCCGTCGAATCCCCGACGAATATCGTCCGACGGTTTAAAATTAAATCCATCGTCCGCGTCTGCACAACTCGCCCGTCGTAATATTAAACGTCATCTTATTTATCTCACGCCTATTTAAACAAAAATAATATCTTCTATATTTTTTTTTTCGATTCAAATTATATAGCAAACGTATATAATATATATTTATTATTATTACGAAACGAAAACGATTTATACAATGGCTTATTATTATTAATATATAGGTATACGCTGATAAATACGTATATCTCGACCAGCCGCCATATTCGACATTGGATCATATTATTAAAACAGGTTCAATTATTATTATTCGAAAGTAAAAAAAAAAAAAAAATCTAAAATAAATAAATCTTTACCAATCGTCGTATATACGCATTGAAAGTCGATAAATCTCGTTAATCCTTCGTGACGTGACGGTAACGTACGTTATACAAACTATATAATACGGTATTACTGTACCCGAGAGCCATAACGATCCACCACTTTTTTTGTACTAAAATGAGTTTTTAATTTTTTCTTAATTAAAATGTTGTCATTAAGTCCTAAGTCCTATCAGTAATATTTTAGGATTTATAAGCGAAATACCTACGTCCATTGTCCATAGTTATCATAGTGTCGTTTCATACATTTCTATAGCAGCGCGATTTTTTTGTTTTTTTTTTTTTTGTTTCTCGTGAAAAGTTTGAACATCGGACTTCTCGGACTTTGACGTTATGTCTCTCTGGTAAAATTGTCGTCGATATCGATTCTTTTTTCTTTTATCTCTCGCGAGTGGTGGCCCAGAATACTCTTATTCTCGCCCTCCTTCTGTACACCGTCTCATCCCTATAGATATTGTCCGTCCGCACATCAATTCCTTTGTCGTCGTCATCATCATCATCATATAACTTCTATTTATAGAGCCACTTTCTTGTTGGAGGAGGGGAAAATCATTATTAAAATAACAAACCGACGAATCGTTTATGATCACACTGACACTGATCATGGTTCGGCAACTTCACGCGTTTGCATATTTCATAGGACGCACGCGTATTGAAAATCTGATTCGACACAAATTCGTCAAAACAGATTTTAAACATATGAATGCGTAATATTATCAATTATTATTGTAATCAATGCAATTAATAACATGATTTCGCTGTATTTTATACATATTTAACTTTTTTTTATATTTAGGACTCGTCAAATAAAACGCTTCAATATTATCTACAAATGAAAAATATTTTTTTTTTTATAAAATGCATTACTCATTTATTAATAAATATTAAATTTATTAAATTAATTTTTTTTTCCTAATAATTGCGAGTATGTAGCTTTTTTGTTTAGAACGTAAGTGTTTTAGGCGTACGTGCCTATATTATGCACCTATATTAATTGGTTTTTTTTTTAGCACATAAAGTCCCAAGTCCCGCAATTATGATGATCGGAATAAATTGTTATAATATTATCCTAATGTATTAAATATTATATCTACGTGTATTATAATGTATGTAAATATATATATAATACAGACAATATGATACTGATTGCCATTTTATTATATCGATTATATTATAATCACAATCGCACAAAAAATTAAATTAATATCAAATTGCAATAAAATTAACGGCGTTCCCGTGGATCGAAATTGATCGTACTAATAACTACGCTCCAATTTAAATGAAAATTGTAAATTGTTATGTTAGTGTTATATATATATATATAAAAAAATCTGGAGTTCAACTTAAGTCATTTTCTAACTACGTTGTAACTATAGTAATGATTGGCGGTGGTTCTCTATAACTAATGTATTCCATATAATATCATTAATATATATATATATATTTTTTTCTTAATAGCGCATCATCCACATTAGTTGCATAATTCAAATATATTTTATGGGTCTACTATTACACGTTCCCCATCCGTTACTTTATGGTAGACAAAAATATATATACCTATATAATATATTATTTTTATATGCAGGGATGAGTAAAATACACCACTTCGTGTACTAATACTTATCATTTGGGTATTGCAAATACAACATACATTTAAATTTTAAATTTGCTATATAAAGAGTTTTATAAATTATGATAATCTGCCACTGAGTTACTTACTAAAATAAATGAGAAAAGTGACTTTTATTTCTAAAATAGTGATCGAAAAGTGATTACTATGTACAATTAATAACTTAACATGTAAATTTTTGTATTATATTTAATGAAAAACTGGTAGATTCTACGGTAGTTTTCTAGACGAGAAATATTTTAATTTGTATTGTTTATATATTTGATGGATTCTAATTCATTTTGAGATTGTGTAGTGTAATAGTAAAAGTAAAAATATCGAGTTTTAATCATTAATTAATTAAATCGTATAACTCATTGAAAAACTGAAACCAACATAGCTGGGCCAAAATTTAAACGTAAAAATTTTATTATCATTTAAAATACAAAACACAAATTACAATTTTTTTTTATATCAGAAAATACAAAATGTATTTTAAATAAATTTAATTGAAATTCTGTCAATTCCTGTTTATATGGTCACTGATTGCTGTAACTACGTTTTAAATCTTAGTTGTGTATTCTATATAATAGACATCATTAAAAATAATAAAAAAAAACCGACTAAGCACATTTAATACAAGTATGTATATATATATTATGTTGTCGTTTTTCAAGTAATAATTGATAAAAGTTTTGAACTTTTAAATTACCCTCACGCGCAGGTGTATTATAGAACCAATTTCTTTACTTTTAAAATCGAAAACTTTCAGGTAAAGTTTATGATATAATAGTTAGTATACTATATATTATACTATTATATGCTATACTATAAAAATAATTGACTTTCGTTGGAGAATAAATATTACAATTTAAAATGCATCCTTTGTATTAATAATATTTGATTCTTGATGGTTATTTTATTATATTATATTGCTGTAAAGTATCTTTAGAGATTACTTTTTGAGATTTCAAACAATATTCCGTGGAGTTGTACTTTTACAATAGAATAAGAAGACGTTAAAAGGATACAAATAGAATTATTATCAACACAATAATATAATCGTAACGCGGCATGTTAACTACATATAGTAAAAATGTTTACTACTACAACACGAATTATATAAGTATAGGCGGTGGCAAACAATATAGGCATAAAATAAATCAAAATAGTAGGTTTGTGGGTAGGGTTTAGGAAATTGGTCATTTTCAAGGTGAAAACACTTCGTGCCGCCACTGATAGTATATAATAGGTAGGTACACGTTTTATTCTGTTTGATAGGTAAACCCAACTAATTATAATTGTAGTGTGTACTACAGTTATTTTGTAATTTACTATACGAATCGATGTGAATAGAATAAATGTAAAATCATGTTTTCATGAGGTTCCTGGCTAAAATGTCCAGAATTTTATGTTTACGCACTTTATATTGGATATTAAACTAATAATCGACATTGAACAAATTGGAATTTTAACGGTTTGCACCATTCAGTGGCGTGCTCGGGAATTTTGAACGGGAAGGGATGTTGTAGTACCCGGACACCTGAATAACAATCGTCAATAATTCGGTGAACCTTTCTCTAACCTAACCCGACAACGTGAATTTTAATACCTGGCCCCAAAAACGTCCAATTCGTATTTAACAAATCGAGCCTTTCCTTAATAATAACTTGGCCGCAACGTATACGTTTCGAGATTAAATTACAAAATAAATTCTCTTAAACGTTGTATTTTCAAGCCGATGGGAAAGGGGATATCCATAGCCCTTAACCTCTTAACCTCCTTCCGGGCACGCTACTGGCACCGTTAATTAGGCGCTGTAGGTTTGTATTGTATACAGCGTTCTATTATATTAGTGTTTTATATAAAACTCGGTTATACGTAGAAAACGTATCGTTAATAAATCGCAGCGGGGTCGTTCGTGTACGCTTATTGGCGTTAGCAGAGGGGAAATAATTCGATCAATTTGTACCTATTATCACAGTCGTTTAGTACGAAATCCGTTTGATCGAATGCAATTTAATTACGTTGTTATATCCGGCTGCCGCTGTCTTGCGGTTTAACGCTTCAGTAAAGACCCCCCGTGGATCGATTTATTTATGCACTTTTGGATTTTAATCATATTTCAAAAGGGTTTTGTACAGCGCGTTTTCGGTGTATATCGATTACATAATATATATTATCATGTACTATCGCGCTGTACACGCATTATATAATATTATAATCGCTAGGAAAAAAAATAATAAAAAAAACTTCAACTGCTGGGTGCGATTTATAGGTATTTAAGCTCCGTAATACCTCGTTGTTAAGCGAAACAATTAAATTGATCGTATAATAATACGGTCGGTCGGTTTACGATATTATCGTGTATACGATCGATTTTACAGGTAATGTAGTCAGTATTATGTATAATTTTTTTATAATATTATAGTTTTCGCGGAGACTTGTCCCCGTTGTTAACGAAAAACGATTATGAATTATTATTGAAATAATCGTGTTGCCGATTATAAAACGTGCGCCTTAATAATTCAGTTATGTTTTACAACTTCAATGTCGTTTTTTAAATTTATATAAAAAATATATTTTGAATATCAAAAAAAGGTTGTTTTTTTTTTGTTGTACTCGGTAACGATAGAATAACATGAATAAATACACATTTTAATGCAATTTCAATTTTACGTAAAAGATTATTATACGTTATTGAAAAACATGCGATATACGAGTTCAATTATTATTCTAGTTATTGGTATATATACATATATATATATATATATAATACTATAAAAATGGTTTATACTAAAGGTAGCGTGTTATTTAATATAACGACATGTTTAACATCATAGGTATTAGATATTATTATTTTTTAATAATATTTTATTCCGAGTAAATCCTTAATAATCAAAAATACTCGTATATTTAATATGAAACGCCTTAAAACTATATGTGTATGGAATTTCAAAAATATTACAACAGAATCATAAATAACGTTTCCTTGTAGCGAAAAAAAAAAAAGAAAGAAAAAATAAGTAAAAAAAGACCATGGGTGGGCGAGGTAGAAGAGTTTAATTTATATTTGTACGCAACGATAAATTATTGTTAACAAAAAACAATTCTGAGCAAAGTTCGGTTAATAGTGTTTTGAAAAGCAGTAACTTTTACGTTTTTTTTAATCAAAATTATGCACTTTAATTGCTTATGACAAAAAAATGATATTAATACGCTTAACTTTTTTCTTTTTTACCATCAAGTACAATTTATGATGAACCCGTGTCAAATTGTTGTGCATTTCTGTTCGGCCAAAACAGTTTTATCCTATTAATTCGAAAAATAACTTAAAATGCCTTTAAATAGTTTAAAAACGGCTATAATGTTTTGATGATTGTTTTGTCCACGCCTAGAAAGGCCTAATATTAATAGTCTCTGTAAATTGCAGGTCCCTACGATTATTTTTATCCGATAGTTACAACAAAAGGAAAAAATCGAAAATAATAATTCCATATCCGTAAATTTTCCCATTTTTCCAATTATTAAGAAAACTATAATGAAAATCAAAAAAATTACCCCTCTAATGCACCGACTAAGTCCAAAATTCTCTCGGAAAAGGTGCTACACTTGATAATCGGAGCAGGAAAAAAGTTGTTTAAGGACAGATAAAAATAAAACCACAATATCATAGTAAAAAGCTTCGTTCAGAATCTAAAAGATTCAGTTATTTAAAGATAATAAGTTTAACGAAGGGGGGGGAACCATGACCCATAAAAAAAATAATTATATATTTAAATAACTTAAACTATGCGAAGAATTTATTGATTTTACTATGATGTGTCATTTGTGCATATTTTTTTTTGTCTGTCTGTAAATAACTTTTTGACCAGAAATCTTGCTTTAATCATCACGAATAGTTTCTGGCGAACGTTTTGTCTAGTTGGTGGTACAGGAGGTCAATTTTTGTGTTTTTTTACACTTCTTTATAATAAGAAAAACCGGAAAACAGAAGATGCAACAACGGTTTTTGTTAATTTCGATTCGGTATTTTTGTGTCGATGCAGTAAAAAATAATCGTGAAATATTCACCGAATACTTATTATAGTAGCACATTATAGACGCGGTGCAATTTTCAAAATATTCCGGATTTTTTTAGGATATTTAAAATTGTCTAGTTTATTTGGTTTTGTGGGAATAAAAATTGTTGTTTTGGCCTCGTAAAATATCACAATGATTTGACCCGAGGTTCATCATAAGTTATACGAACGGTAGGTAACAAAAAAAAAAAAAAATTGAGCTGACGTAGATATTTGTCTTAATAATCGTTTAAAGTAAAATTTTCCCCGCGGTTTTCACAGGAGGGAACCGCCGTATAAAAAGATTGGGAACCACCGATTTAGGCTACCGGAACGTCGTTTCGCTGGGTCCCCTTGTATAGCCTTATACGCCTCTGGGTCCCGTCGATATAATACAATCCGGCGCAAGTGGTGCACGAGTATTTAACGATTAAACCGCGTCGAGTATGGCGGCCAAGTGGGTACGGTACTCGAAATAAATATCGAGTTTACATAATTAGATAAATCGAGTACGCCCCCCGAGTCTTTCAAAGACATGCGTATGATTTCCGGCAGTGCGGTCGATCTGTTGTAGGGTTTTTGTTCTGCTCTTTGTTGAAAAACTCCTTTCGGCTGCTGTATAATAATAGCACTTGAAACTCGAATAAACTAATAAAATTCGTCCATAGAATTTGACTCTGTAGCAGACATTTTATCCCCCTAATCGAAGAATTGTTGTGCTTTCGACTTTTCAAGAAAAATTAGTTGTTTATAAAAAAAAAAAAAAAATGTAAAATAATATATTTGGATGGCGATTATCATTGTTGTTGAAAATTGTTTTCGTATCAAAATTGCATATAGTTTTTTAGTTTTTTTTTTTTACACAATATGTTATATACTCGACTGAGCATGTTAATATATTATATTGAAGGATTTAAGAATATCGTTCGTCAGAATACAGAATCGTCTCAAGTTGCTAATGTATTAGACGTCCCAAGGCTTTTACATAAATTACTTCATAAACTCTCTACTGCGATTTTTAAGAACTCCAAAATATATATTCGGCGCGTTGGTGAATTGATAGCCATACTTAAAAATCTCACGCGTGCGATTTGCACCGAGGGAAGAATTCAAAACAAATAAATATCCTAGGGGAAAAAAGGCGCTATTAAGGGCGCACAATTTTGGAATCGGCCACCCAGAGGGTGTTTAAAAGGCAAATAGCTATACGCCACTGGTGACGCGGGGAGCTGTGCATTTATTATTCGGTTTGTAAGACGGACGGAGTGGAATAATTTCACGTTAAACGTACTATATAATACGTGTGTCAGAAAATTAAATCCTTTTACCCTATTATTTTTTTTTTTTTTTGTTATCCCGGGGTCGTATTGATTCGACGGAATCAGTTCATCCATAATGGACGATGCGGCGACGACGATGACGATGACGATGATAATGGTAATTGCCAGGTAGTACCGTAAAATCCTTTCGGGTGTTAGGGGTTTGCGGGGTGAGGAAGAAGGGTTGAAATATGGTTTTTGGAAGCCAATCGAGAACGCCCACACGACGACGGCGGCGGCGGCGGCTGCCGGGTGTGGTGCGCAAAGCGCGCACCGCGTATCTGGGGCGGGGCGGCGAGGTGGGTATACGCCTAGGCCAGTGTCGGCGGGCGGCGGTAGCGGCAGCAGCGTCGTCGTAGTCGTATAAAAATCAATACACCGCCAACATGGATCCGCCGCCGCCGCCGCCGCTGCCACCGCCGCCGCCGCCGCCACCGCCGTGGCCGCCGCGGCCGACATCGACTACTTTAGCTGGCTGAACCGGCCGGCCGGGATGCGGGGACTCCGCCGCGAGCGCCGCCGCCCGTAGTATACGGTGTGTTCGCACAACGCGGTTTTACCCGTTTACACGCGCGCGCGCGCGCGCGTTTTCGTCGTCGTCGTCGTCGTCGTCGGATCCTTCGCTTTTACTTTTGCACGATTATTTTACCCCTCGCGGCCAATGTAACAACAACAACGATATCACTCTCTTTCTGTTTATTATATTATTATAATAATTATAATATATCCGCAGTAATAGCGTACCGTCGAGTGTCACGTTATTACATAAAGCGTGTCACGCGCACGAAAAAAAAAAAATAAAAAAAAAAAAAGTAATAAAGAAGAAATTCTCCCCGGTAAATTCACGACGGCGCGTACGGATGGCGTTTTAATAATTTATGAAAAATATTATTACTACATCTCCCCTGTGATACCTAAAAAAAAGAAAAATAAATTTGTGTTTTTCTCCCCGGCTGCTATTTCGTATACGCGAAACTATAAAACGTCCCTCGTTTTTGTGAAATGTATTTATTAATTATATAAACGTCGTTTCACAAATATTACGCAATATTCCGCCCATATGAATTTATCATACAAATACAAATATAATATGTGTACACATTTTCTATATTCTCGAACCCGGAGCACGTCATTTGGAACGGCGGTAAGGGGGGTGAGGATACGTCTCGTGCCGGCCCTCGCGTTTTTCAACACCAAAACGTAACTTGGTTGAATGTTAGTATACGAAAAAAAGTTACGGTTTTATTTTCATTCTAATATTGTAAATAAAAAAAAATACCACTTTTTTGTAACATTGAATATATGTACTGTCTCGTTCGAGTAAATTTAAAATCAATAATATACGGTACGGCCCTGCTCTAGATAACGTTTTCGTCTTTAATTATTACCGTATAACGAGTACAAATTCTAAAATCACTTTAGGGTACCTTCTTTACAATTATTTTTGCTATGTTTTACGCGAACGTGATTTTGAAAAAATTGCACGATTACACAATACACATAATACGTATACTAGTGATTTAAATTAAATTGTACGAAAGTAAATTCGAACGTTTTCGAGTCAATTAGTTTTCATTTTTTTAACGGTTTTGTTAAAATTGCCTAAACCCCTTGAATAATGGCGGTGTGGCTATAGATAATAAATATATGGATTTAGAATTTGATAAGATCAGGAGGGAATTTATTTAAAAAAATAAATAAATAAATAAATATCTATGTTATAAGGAGCTATAATTTTAATTGAAAATGGGCGGTAATCGATGCCGGATGCTGGAAATTCTTCAAAAGCAAAGAAATAATTATAATATACCATATTAATAATTTATTAACTTTTGTAACATTACTTTCAAAAAGGCCACCAATCTCTCTCTTAGAAAATAGATGTTTTCTCTTGTCCTCGTCTTAATTTGTCCCGGTCCGTAATAGTATTTAGACTTGTTTCAAGCCGATAATAATGTAAAGTCGACGTTTATATATACATTGGACGTATAATAGAATTTTGTAAATTTATCAAGCAAACCGAAGAATAAAAAAACCAATCTTATCTGTCTGATAGCCATTTAGATAATTCGGCCCAGTCTAGAGCAAATACACTCGATTGACCTATTTTCGCGTACTATCGACTAGAATTGGGGTGGTTTTACTCTAATTCGGAACTAAACGTGTACGTGCGCGCAGTGGTTGTGCGCCAGGTGTACGCCCGGGATTTTCTCGTAGGGGTTCGCCAAATTTTCTCATACTGTGATCATATATAAAAGCACGAACAAAATAAATTAATGGCCCTGGAAAACATACGATACGTTCGTATGTTTCAGCGGCGTTCTCGGAAATGTTTTAATAAAAGGGGGGAAATAATATTTATTATCTGTAAAATAAGCCACGCCCTATGCGGAAAAATAAATATTTAAGCATCAAAACTAATAGAATATTTATCAATTAAAACGAATAATTATGTATTTTTTCTATAATATCATATCTATTTCCATCGACTCTTGCGACACAATACCAATGGTGACCATTTTCTATATTATGAAGAGCTAACAAAGTTTATCCATTTAATCAAGTCTACAAACGAAATAAATACACATACACATATACAATAAATTTATGTTAACCAAAAGAACAAACCAAATCATATCAATATTATATATTTTTTATTTTTTTAAATAGGCTATTGGGGAAGTCTTAAACATTTCAAAACTCGATCAAAAAATTTAATTTTAAAAGATTTAGGGATTCAATTTCAACAAAAAGTGCAAAAGTCGTTTCGAAGTAAACTTTATGACGCAAATTCAAGCATGTTTTCAGCAATTTTACCTGTATTCATACGTGTACCCAACGTAATTATATATAATATTATAAATTGTCTGTGATGAAAGATTACCGAGAAGATATTTTGATTCGAGACGCAGAAATGTGTATTTTGTATTTAAATATTATAACGGTAGATCGATGGAAATTTTTATTTTTTTTTTTTGTGCCCTGAAAAATCAGGTTTATAGCACGCGGGGTTCGCTTCGACGAGTATATAAATCGTGCTATAATTATTTATTATCGACAAATAAACCATTATATTATACTATATTATATTTTTTAAAAAATACAGTTCATCGAATGACAAAATAATGACTCTGTATACCTACGAAAATGATCGTTTTATATTATTTTAATTTAACGCGACGCGTCTGTGAAAGAAAATTCTTTTTTAAAAATAAAATCATAAAATGTAACTAGGTGCTAGCTAAAAAAATATGATATATTTATTTATACCTACATATTATACTGTTATATAGAGTGAAAGGTTTTCATATATTGTATAGTTTGGTTTATTCTTTAAAACTAAAAATGTATAAACGTAATATATCATACTAAAGTTAGAATATTGTAAAAAAAAAAAAAACTAACTAGTTGTATATTTAAGTTACACGCTTAAAAAAATCTATGAAATATAGTAACTTGGTCAGATAATTATAAGTTTGTCGAAACACCAACTAATAGTTATCGAAAAGCTACAAAAAATCATTATAATAATATGTATAAAACAGAATTAAATTATATTAAATATTTAAATCGTAACATTGATGATATTATTATTATTATTTTTTTTTATTCTACGTAAAATAATGTCATCGGATTTTCAGAATAGGCAATAATATTTACCGGTATGATTAATATAATGTGACAGAGAAAAACGTCTCGGAACCGTTCGTTTGTACATATTATTATTATACAAGACGCTATTCTATTTGAGATAAAAAAAAATATAGATATATTAATAAATATTATACGTACGCTCTCCTATCGGTAATCATGAACAAATATTTTGTCACGTTATTGGTACGTTGCAATTTCAAAAACAAACAATTTACATAATATAATTCTATTTGTTTGAAAATTTATTCTTTTCCTTCGTCAAGTGCAAACCTCGCATCAAATGCAATATTCCGGTACCTATATAAAAACGCATAATCCAAAATCTTTGGCCTTTTCTTTTTAATACTATTAAATATTCGCGCAAGAAATATTATTAAAACTTTGAGATTATATATATATATATATATATATATATTTTTATATAATATATAATATTTTATACGCTGTACACAGTTAGTTTCTATTATTATAATACCGTTATTCGCGAAATCATTATTGTTATATTTATTATAAATTATATACATAATACAGTATATAGCGAACCGTGTTACGCGGTATTTATTTAGTTTATTTTTATTCGTAATCATTGGCGAATTATTACAGTTTTCAGCAAGTGGTTGGTTAACGAGCTTTTTTAGCCCACCTCCCCGCTCCCAAAAATGGTCGACAGCCTACCATTTTTGTACCAAATGTTAAATTTTCATATCGAAAAAATGATCGACTATCAAAGTTATAGAATATTAAATATATACTCGTATATAACATATTTTATAGGCATAAAATCTTCACCGTGACTGGATAAAAACCCAAAGCGCGAAAATTAACATTAAGATTATAATAGATTACGACGATTGTATTAAGTTGTAATATAATTTTCATTGTCAAAACATTTTTTTAAACTATTTTTTCTCTCTTTATAATTTATTATAGTTTATTTCATAAGCAAGTGAGCTCGTGTACAAGTGTGCTTATAGGTTTTTATAAATATTTAAAAATAACTATAGAATTTATAAAGAATTTTATTTAGCCCCTAATTTAAATTTTCTATAAAATAAATACAATGTATTATAGGGTAGTTTTATACGAATAACGTATGGTCGGTGAAACTAAATAATACGTTCAAAACCGATTAAGGATTTAATAGTTCCTATTTCTCGACGTCAACGATTGTTGTATTTATTTCACATCTATATAATTATTTTCAAGAAAAATCGTTTCTTTTAGTATTCAATCGTGTTCGAATGTAGAATGAAAAATAATAAAATTACATTTTTATTCTAAAAACGATTAAAAAAAACACCTATTATAATTCTAGTAACATAAAATGTCAACCATTAAACATATATCATGTAGCCGAACGTCTACGAGACTAAATGAGTATTATTATATATTGATGCAATTTTTTGTATTATTATTATTTTCGTGTTATAAAACAATAATTAATCGTGAACGTTTTGTTTTCAGGAAAACTCCAAGCCAAACGATATCGGCAAGTTCGGCGACAAAAAGAAATGGATTAACGATCCGAATAGTAAGTGTCAAAATGTTATTATATGAAAATATTTTATTTTGTTTTTTCTCTCCGTTCCATTTCGCGTTGCGGTTAAAAGGACAGTTTTGCACATGCCACGTATATGCTGCTATATAGGTCGTTCAAAGGTTTTCAAATTTGCATTTTAATAGTGTTGTGACAGGAGAATTATTACATTTGTTCCGAAAATAACCTCCAGAGTGCAATAAAAAGTATTTTACGACTGTGCGCGTAAACGGGGTGTGTCGTACGTACCGTTTCCTCGCGCGATGGAATTAAAACCACCGCGGTGGTGGGTGTGTGTGTGAGAGGGGGGGAGGGCGGCGGTTAGGTTAGAGCGTTTCTCGTATAAGATCGAAGTCGTTGCGGGTCTTCATAATTTAAAACTTAAAAGTCTTCGTGGCTATAGTCGGGTTTCGAGTTTGTCGGCGTATTATATGTCTTGTACGTAATGCATTTCATTTTTTTTATTTTTTTTTATTTTTTTATATTTATATATATATCTAAAAAAAAAGAAATGGGCGCGGTTCTAATACGTCTTCCGCGTTTGACGGGTTATAAATGGCTAGCCGTAAAATACTTACCCGGTAGGCATATAATCCCATCGTAAGTATAAATGTTTATAGGTATAATAATGGTGTATACTTCAATATTGTCCGGTGTCGGCCAAAAGTAAGTTCTTGTTTGTATAAAGCAACTAACAGGGTGTACGGTCCCCCCCCCCGAGTATAGTGCGCAGCGGACACAACCGCTAAAATATCCCGCGATACTGTCGTCGTGTTACCTATTGCGGCGGTGTCTATTACATTTTGATAATCCCTCGCCGTTTTCATAAATATTCCAACGAAATCCGCTCGGTTATTCGGTTTTTAATAAATAATTGAGCTGTAAAAATCGTCGTCGTCACTATTATGTGTTCTATTGGCCGGCTTATAATTGCGCCCCCCCCGGCACAATAATTTCCAATGGCCCGCTCCTCCTCTCCCCTTACAAAAACATGTTATTTTTACTTTTGGTTTCTATAAACATAGAACTTTGGACATTTTATTTCCCGTGTACAATTAATATCGAACATCATTTGTCAGAGTCCAAACATGTTAACATGTAATTAATTATTATTAGATAGAACTATTTTGTGTAACGTATACGCTGTAAAAGCCTTTATAAAATATAATTTTACCGTTTGACTACAGTTTTGGTAAAAAATATACTTTATGATTTAGGAAAACGATTTTTATATAATTAAAATATACCTAAATATTTTTTTCTTCTCGTTTTCCCATTTGGCTATGGGCCCCCCAAATATTTAAAAATAATCGAATGTTTCTGGCGATTATTGGGGTGGGCCAGACCGACATCGGGGTCACTATTACTTAAAATTGAAATATTTCACCGCACTAAACTTTTGTTTATAACTCGAATATTATGTGTTTTGTAGCAAATACTTTCACGGAGTTTGCACTTTCGAATTTTCACTATATTAGAAACTATAATAAATAATAATTATTCTGTTATTTGTGACAGTGGTGTTATTTTGGGGGCGCACGAAGGTGCAGTTGTACACTCGCAGGGAATCTACCGAGTGGGCTAAAAGTATCGTTTTGCAATAATATTTAGTAAAACTAATAAATGGTAGGTAGACTACACGCATAACATGGAATTTTAATTTGATAAAAATATTAATATTACCGATTTTGTGGTATGGTAGTGATGAAATATTAGTTAGATATTTTAAGGGAATGTAGGGTCTGTGAATCGTTATACATTTTTGCACCCTCACGAGTTTTCACCGAGTGCTGCATATTATTCGTGGCGTTCTTTTAAATAATTAGGTATGTTTAAATATTACAAATTCTCCCACGCTGTAAATACTAAATAATTTATACGCTCTTGTTAAAAGTATAATATGTGATTTCGTTTATATATATATTTTAATTACAAAGGAAGGGCGTGTTTTTCAATATTTACAAGGTGTATAGATATTCACAGTTCTTATTATTTTCTTCATTTCCGATTAGTGATAGATAAAAATGGTAACAAAAATCCCTCCCCCTAAAATCTAGTCAAGAAAGATTTTCCAGAAAATGTAGAAACAATTTTTTTTTTTTTTCAATTTCAGGCGACCTTTGCACGCCATTGCGATGCAAGAAAAAAGAACTGTGTCTATTGGAAGACGCGTACACCGCAGTTTGTGTAAGCAAAAAAGAAATCCATAAGAACGGCGACGTGGTCATTAGCCGGGAGAAATATATGGCCGAGGAAGCGGCCCGGAAAAAGGCTCTGGAAGAGGCTTTGGCCGAAGACGAGGACGATGATGACGACGACGACGACATCGAAGAAGACGAAGAAGACGACGACGATATATTTTACGATAGCGGCATTAGTAGTTCATTGTCGACAAACAAGTAAATGAATTCGTTTTGATTAGATTTATAGTAAAATCCGGGGTTAAGATGTTTATTCTTCAGACTTGTTATAAACGAACAGTACAAACAAAATGTAATGTTCGCACAATTATATATTTTTCATCTGGTGGTCACCTAAATATTTAATGACTGTACAATACCGACGTCAATAATAAATATTTTATTTTTAATTATTACGTTAAAAAAATATTTTATTAACTCTTTTTAACCGATACCAAAATTCATACACAGTGTAATTTAAAGATTGAAATTTGATTTAGATTACCAATATTCTGTAATTCAACTATTTATACTATAGGCATATATGGTATTATACAGATGAAATATTACGTTGAGCTGACCTTATCTATATTTAATTTAACCATATATTTTCTGGTTTGCATTTGTATACGTTTGAATTAAAATATAATCAGATATGTTGGTAATAAATATTCACTGAAATATTAAATAATAATGATGTAGGTCCCCCTACTATTGTTCAAAACTTGAAAAGAGGGTTTTTTTTTTTTATTTTTAATTTTGTTATTTAGAATTTTTACCGATTTTTTATTTTTCACATTAACAGTTGAATAGTAGAGGAGGAACATTGGTATTTAACCAATGCCATGTATATATATATATATATATATATATATACACGATACACCCATACGGTGTAGTGCCTACTTAGTAAAATAGTTATATTTTATCGATATATATTGTGGGCAGATAAGTTTTTATCGGATACATCCCACGTTGAACATGGCGCATAGCTTTCTCGTATAAAAACTACGTATACAACGTAATTGAGAGTTTCATTTAAATAAAATATTTCTTTTACGATTCTATTAAGTTATATGTTTATTTATTTTAATACAATTTATTATCATTTTACAATCAGAATTGTTATTGGATACAATTTTAAATATTTAGTTATGTAAATTATTATTATTATTTTTTCTTTTAAATAATGTGCTAATCAGAATATTATTATAGTAATGGATCACCGGAAATATTAACAAATCTACATAAAATGTATTCTTGTAAAATATGGCTCCTTACTGTTGCAAGTTATAGATGCAAATTTAAGATCTATATTTAACAGTTACAAATAATACTTTACCGTTAATTAATTCTTGTTAAAATAAATAAAAATACTAAAACGTCAATTTCATGTATGAATATTTTTAACAAACAGTTTGCATTCAATATGCTCTGAGTTTTGTTGAAATATTCAAAAAAAAAAAAATTCATCCCCCGCATACACATATTTTTGACCTTTGTTTGTTCAATAAGAATTTCGGAAAAAATCGCCAAGTTTCAAGGGAGAAAGAAAAGTTTTGAATATTCTTTCGCCGTACAAAATGCCAGGTAGAAATTATAATAATGTTGACAAGGGTCATAAAAAATAAAGATCTCAGCTATTAAATATTAGGGTTTCTCTGTGAAAGTAAAAAAAAAGAAAGTGATATTAGTGCCAAACAAGTACATATTATTTGACAATATTACAGTTATAGGTTCATATTGGGGTAAAACTACTTATACAGTAAGAAATAAGTTTCATTCTACAAGGGGGGAAAACGTCATATATTTGTTCAAAATAGAGATTGGGTAAAAGGTATATTTATGAAGGGGAAGTTTTTTAATCCATATAAGTGAGAGATGATGTAGTAAGTCTTAAAATTGTTCAGTGATTGAGAAAAAATATATTGTGTGAATCATTTTAGTTTCATTTTAAGTGTTAAATATTTTTTTAACAATGAAATTTAAAAAAACCACACACACATATCTTTTAATGAAAAGTTGCATAAATACTTAATAACTTTTAACGTCTCAATCAAAACTTGAATGTACAAATTTCATATGACAATGGTACGTGACAATTATTTCTCAATGATTTAAGATAATCAAATTATTTTTTTAATATTTAAACTTATAAGAACAAATTACTGTTTATAAATATTATTTTTAAGTTAAACTTCAATTTGTATTTATAACAAATAAATTCTTAATTTTTTTTTAATATTCAAAATTATAATTGATTTAGTACAATTGCGAGCATTGAAAAAAAAGAAGAGATATTTAATAGTACTTTTACAATAATATGACACTTATTAGTGATAGAGTTTTTATTGAATTTCTATTTATTTCCTACTAAAATGATTTCTGCAAACCATAAAATATTTATGATCACTTAAGCATCTTAGCACATAAGCCTTTTTTAAAAATATTTTTATCTGTATAGAAATTAAGTATTATTTACATAAATACAATACTTAAAATGTGATTAGTATTGGATATTTTTTACCTAAGTACTGTTATATTTAATAATTATTTTATGAAAATGGAAGTTTAATATTATTATGTTTTAATATTCTTTTAGAGCCATAGCAATTAACTATTTAATAATAAATTTAATTTTGATCATTTATTTGTATTTATATTTATTTTATTCATATTTAATGTCATGACCATCTTTATAGTATAATCAATACTAATGAAATTCAAATTTACAGTAGGTGCAATCCATGTCCAGTAATGAAGCCTACATTCTTGTGTGGTTCTGACAATCGTACCTATAGCTCTTTATGCCGTCTAGACTATCATAATTGTCTTCACACAACCAACATAAAAGTAAACTGCAAAGGATTCTGTCCATGCAAAGGTATCTAAATTAATAAATGCTCCAAATTGACTAAATTCACTAAATCCGCCATCACTGTTTCTTAGTTATATTATTATAATTTCAAACTTTTTTATTATTTTTTTTCAGAGCAAGAAGATGTTGAACGGAAAAAACAAAAGCAAGCCGAACGTATGACAAACTTTATGAACAAATATAAAGCAACACTGGAAAGCGAAAAGTTGAAACAGAGTACTGCTGCTCCAGTAATAAAATATGAAGAAAAGTATATTTTTGCACCAGAAGATTTCAAGTATGAGAACAAACACTATAAATATATCAAGTACATCAAGAATAATAATCAGTTAACCAAGGTTAGTAAATTAAGTTATTTAATAAAACAAAAATAAAACTACACTAATATGCATATTAACTTTAATTAAATTAAGAACTCTATTGTGGAACCTACAAAAGACAAACGTCATGAAAACATGGATAATGAAATAATCGCAACAAACCAAGTAACTCATCCTTCTTGGAAAAAGGACTGTCCACCATCTGCATTGCAATCAATGGGTGATCGCTTGTTGGATTGGTTTTCAGTAATCATGGCTGATGCTAAACGCAGACGTACAAAGAATAAGGGAAAAGGTAACATATAAAATAGAATTAAATACATTCTCTATACTAATTTGAGATGATTTATAGCGGTTAAATTCATTAATGGGTGTAAATGGGAAGTTCGTTGGATGTATCAACATCTAGACTTGGATTCGGATGGTAAATTGTCTTTGCAAGAACTTTATGACTTGGAACATGATAAAAATGAAATGTGCATTAAACCATTTTTGGATACTTGTGATCTTGACGGGTATGGATTTCAAATTCACCTTAAAACAATTTAGTTAATTGTTAATATTTTTATTTTAGTGACATTTTTGTAAGTCCTTATGAATGGTGCCAATGTTTTGACAAAACTGATCGTCCATGCACAGCTATCAAACGCAGAATATCACCAAATTCTTACGGTAACAATTTTCCTATAAATGCTTATTATATTTACATTTGATTTTGTTACACATTTTGTTAAATTATATATTTGTAGGTTTATATGTCCCTGCTTGTGATGCTGAAGGATACTATGAGCACACACAATGCCATTCTTCAGTTGGTATGTGCTGGTGTGTAGACAAACATGGCGTTGAAGTACCAAACTCACGTGTTCGTGGAAAGCCAAATTGCTGTAAGTTTATTATAGATTAAATAAGTATAACTTATGAATATACTGAATCAAATTTGTTTTATTTTTAATATGATGTTAAACATGCAGCAGCCTTATGGTATAGCAACGAAGATAACCAAAAAAACAAATCAGTTGATAGAGTATTAGACAGCGACACTGATATGGATGATGAGGATGGGGACTCCGAAGTTGAAGGAAGTGCAGATCAATCGTTAGAATTTTAAATAAATTCTTAACCACTGGTAATTTTAAATATATTATATTTATATTCAAAAAGTTTAGTATTAAGGGTTTAGGGTTTAGGTGATTTAATTTTTGTTATAAGTTACTCTGTTACTCTGTATACTGAAAAGTAGGGAAAAAAATACTATGATATTCTATTAACATCATGTTAATATTAATACTATGAATAATGTTTATGTGATGTAAGCGTAACTTACTTTTTCTTTGTATAGTATGTTTTAAGTTAAACATGAATATGCTGTTAAATATAAATGACGAATTAATAAAAAAAAAAAAAATAAATTGTTTAATGGTTAATACTTAAAAATAATAAAATAAATGTAAAATATATAAACATTTAAAATATAAAAAAAAAAAACTTATCCTGGAATATTATATTATAGGTTGTATGTATTTATAACCAATTACGATTTAAAAATCATCATCGGGTAATAAAACAACAAAACTGAAAAAAATAAAAGGTGACTGGGTATAAAATACAAATAAAGGAATACATAGAAAATATTACAATATTTTTTAATATAGAGAGTAAATATATTTTAATAGAAAAGATTGTAAAAAGAAATGATGTTTTATTTATTGTCTAAAATGGATAGGTAAAGTATATTATTTTAAAAATCTTTAAATTTAAGATGTTTTTAAAATTATTTTTCTGAACCTCAATATAAATATACTACTCAAATTAATAAAATCATATTTTCTAAAATATGTTAGCAAAATTAGAATTCGGAGAAGCTTTCTTTAACTGTGCTCTTTGTCTCAAGTTTTAATGTATATATACAAACATAAATATTGCATATATATATATAAAATGTAAATTAAAGAAAATAATTTTAAAATCATCTTAAATGAGCAAACAAATTTTTTTTTTAAAAAATGGTAATATTTTCTATTTATCCTCATTTTTTTTTTTATATTCAGTCGTATTTTATATTTCCATCTCTGTTCTCTCTTATCTGATTAATAATGGCCGACCAGCCATAAATACGCACTACCTATATAATACTCAAGACTAAATTTTCTCTTCATATTTTTAATTTTATTAGTATGCATATGTATTTGTTTTACATTTATTTTATTGTGATGTAGTAATGTTTATTATTATTAATTTATTCTCCTTGAACATGACCAACACATTTAGTAGGTACATAATTTAATTCATTCAAATGTTAAATTTTATTACTGTTGTGCCTTTATTTATTATTTAAAGAAATAATTAAAATTTACATTGTAATAACTATGTTTTACATTTCAGAACAACTACCATACAGTTATAATTAATATTTTCCGAAAAGCGAACAAAAGTGTCCAAGTTCACTACTATCAAAACCTACAGTTATTTATTATGCAACTTTTAGATACGCTTATTTTTTTTTTTTTACATTTTTATTAGTATTTTAGACTAGGTTGTATGTTGTGTATGTTGTTCTAAAATTAACAAAATTAACTAACTTTATTCAATAGGATTAACAATATTTGTACTCAAAAGTATTTTACATATTATTATATATAAAAACATTATTATTATTAATTAACTACCCCCTAGTAAATGTGCATTTGTGTGTATACCCAATTTGTTTGTTTTATTAATGTATTAAAAAAAAAAAAAATGTTGAAGATAGATGACAGATTAACTTTATTCCTCCTCCCCTTCTACCTCGTGCCATTTGATTTCTACTAAACCCTATCTACTAATATGTTATATACTTACATTAAGTAGGTTATTAATTTTATATTCGTTTTTTTTTTTTATATATATACAGTATATTTATAATTTATTTTTTAATTTGTATGGTTTATAAATTATATAGTGTATTGCACTTTAACCTTACAATTTTTTTTTTTTATGTTTTTTAAACAGCATATGCAAACCAATTCAGTAATTTAATACAATTGTTACAGTTTTATATTAGGTTTTTTTTTTTTTGTAGATAATATAGTATTATATATTATTATTTATAACTATGGACGAGCAATAGATAACATAAATAATAGAATAATTATTATTGTTTCTCATATTGAAATACTCGCTACTTAAAATGTATTTGTGTCCAACAATACACATAGTATTATGTATAGTTAATTTGTGAAAATGATCATTCCATTTAACTAAGAATTTTAGTAATATTTTTGTCCACTATGATTACTAAAAATATCTATTATTATGAAATACAAATTATTGTACTATTCACATTTGCAGATTTGCCGTCCATGATTTTTATTTGTATTATTATTATATTTATTTTTTTTTTTTTTGTTACCAATAATGTATGGATTCAAATTTTTTAATTAATATATTCTTATTAATGTCTGATTAAAGGATGATTCACACTGAACCGACATTCATTCTTTGAATACTATTTTGCACAGATCGACTCAGACCATCATAATGGACATAACTAATGTACAGTTAACTTGGGGTAGAGTAGTTTTTACTGAAAAGTATATTTTAAATTTATATTCAAGCACTAGTCCACCAAATCATAGTGAGCGTTTTAGATGAATGATTATGAAAAACAAAGAAAATAAAAATCTATAATTTAGTAAATTGTTAGTGAATTTTATATTAATTATGTCTGTATTCTTGAAAATCATGAAGTTTTTTATTAAGCAACAATTACATACATTAGATGAATATACTTAACATTCACTTGCGAAAAGAAAGAAATGTGTCGGATCGAAAAGATTATTAAAATACAACTATAGGACAAAAACCCTGTAGCCTAAATAACTAAATTATTATTTATTACATACAACTTGGAATTGTCACAATACATGTAAATGCGTATACACGACTGAGCAAGCGAGCGAGTTTACTAGCTCAAATGCCAGTCGCTACACAATTACTTATGCACAACTTTCTTTGTTGACAAGCAACGAGTAAATTTATCTAATGCAATCAATGGTTTACTTTAAAACATCCTTTTATATCAGTTTAATATTAACATGATTATATTAATCTATATTATATAGTCGATAACCTTCATTATCACATTCATGCTGACGCCATCTATTGCTGATGCCGATAGACTGTACACGCACCAACAAAATATTGTTTGATAGAGTGTTTGTAGGTACGGTTTGGTCCGGCTAGTGTCTGCACGGTGTCAGTATTTTAGATGTAAATAAGTACGGCTCGATGCCACTCTACAACTATCAGTTCAGTGTGAATCATCTCCTTAACACAAAATATGTACTTATCAAATAAGGACCTTTTCCCTAAAGATTTCAAAAAAATGATTTGTACCAAATCTTTTAACCATTACGACGTTGAATCTTTTTGTTACTCGAAATTATTATTAGGCCCATTTCTGCCATTATAGATGACTTGTTGTTGTATAGATGTTTAGAGTTGTGTTTATTATTGACTTTCTTATTGTCCCGCACCAGTGGGTTTTTTAATTTTATCATTTGATTATAATCTATTATTATTATTATTATAACTATTATTATTATTATTATTATGTTTATTAGGTAATATTATTTATTGTAACTTAACATTATAAATGAATCGGTATTAGCTAAATTAAGATAATTATACTATTATCGAATTCATACCGGATTTTTTTTTTTTGATTTTCTAAAATACCTTTTTACAATCATCCTAACGTGATTAAAACATTTTTCCTGTTAACATTGTATGTGACCAGGAATAGGTATTAATTCTATACAAATTGTTGAATTTATCTAAATGACATTAATTGTACAAAATTAGGCAGTTACAGAGAGGTGTGCTAGAATCTAACACTAATAATATTATACAGGTAGTTACTAATCTTTCGGTTGATTAAGATTTTAAGGGTTTAGCGTACATTTTAACATTCTAGTGGCATTTGAAAAGTAGTCCAATAATACTCTCTCGTTACCCACAAAATGAGGTTGCTAATGAAAAATCAAAAGTGGGTAACGGTTTCACGCTAAAAAAATATTTGTATCTTATGTA
Source organism: Tuberolachnus salignus (assembly GCA_956483605.1). Taxonomy (NCBI): domain Eukaryota; kingdom Metazoa; phylum Arthropoda; class Insecta; order Hemiptera; family Aphididae; genus Tuberolachnus; species Tuberolachnus salignus. Next base: position 17,547,785 of record OY101437.1, read on the forward strand.
ACATTTTAGCGCTCTAAAATGCGGTTTGTTTCTTAAATTTTCAAAAAAAAAAATTCTAACAAAATTAACATATACCGAGATAAAATAATGAGTGTTTTACGTTTAGTTGATCACCACTGTATACAATTATTTATTATTACTACTATTTAATAATTAGTTTGAAACCCGGATCATATGAATAGTTAATAGGGTTCTCTTTACCTAAATGTGAAACCTATGCAATATTAAATGCAAATTTTAAAATTTAGAATAAAATATATCCAACAATGAGTATAATTTTACCTTAACTTTATAAAAGAGAGTGTCTAAGGTCTGTGTTTGATTTTATCATTTATCAAACTCAATAGGGTTTTACATTTTTATTAGATTAATGGGACAGTATTGAAAATGTGAATTTTTTCATACGGCTTTTAGTATAATTAATTTTAACGTTTTATGTACTTACTCACTATACGTTAAATAACGCCAATAGCCATCCCAGTAAGTTTATTTTTTATTTTTTTATACAAACAATAATTATTTATGTTCGATACCGGCACGTTAAAAAAAAAAAAAAAAATTCTAAATTAGAGTAAGTACTTTGTGGGTTCATAGATATTCTGCACTATATTAAATAATTTTAATATCTAAATATGTTATTTATTGTGCTCATCGGGTGGCGATGAGGATGTCGTATCCGCCCTATTTGATCTTTTTTTTCTTTTTCTTTTTGATGCTTTGGTTGATAGAAATTTGGTGGTTTTGGTTTACTTGGATTTTGTAGCTACCTATGATAAATGTTAACATGTTAATAAAATATGTATAGTAATTAAGATATATCTTAATTCGTGATAGTTATTAGTAAGTAATTATGGACCACAACAGTCCGGTGCATAGATAACAATGGACTATGGTAATATTTCAGTTCATATCTGCTCAAATCATGCAACCAAAATACAATTTTAAACGCGACCTTAAGTAGACCTTGATTGAATTAGCGATGGGAATTTTCGTGCATTTCTCAGATATAGAGGAAAAGGAGATGAATTTTTAAAATTAAACCTTGAAAATGATCGACGTTACAAATACATCGGATCCAAAATTCAAAATGAACTGATAATTGCACGTGGAGATATACAAAACAAATGTAATAAAAACAATTCGCAATGTTTCTCAATCCTGGCTGATGCGACAACAGATATCTCTAATAACGAACAACTAACTTTATGCGTGAGATATTTGGATAGCAAAAATAATTTATGTTAAGATTTTTTACGATTTATAAAAGTAGACAGTGTTACTTTCGTTAGCTATTCTTTTGTTTAATATGTATATTTTATAGAATGTAAATTTTGGATTCGTTTACTTTTATATAATAGCGTATAGTTTTATGTATTAAAATATAATCACGTAAATTTGGACATCAAATTTTAGCTAATCTACTGCTAAAATAATGTCCTACCCCTATATGTTTGCACATAGGTGGAAATCCATTAAAATTTCTGGCGGTAGGTGGGGCTAACATTTTCAATACCGTCATATAGAAAAGGAACATTTTTCGGGGGCTAGTAAAATATTTGAGAGTGATTTAACTGCCTCCCCCCCACAGCCAATACACACCAATAAGTGCATTATGTAGATTTGTGTTTATGACTACCAACAAAACAAAATACATTCATCCCAACCATAGGAATTAGCCGAGCACGCCACTATTGGGGAACAATGATTAAACCCTTATAATTGTACTGTTGACCGTAGATTTTGAGTTAAAAAAATATATATAAAAATACCATATTTATTATTAAAAAAAAAAAAAACACGTTCATATTATTTAATAAATTAACATTTGATTAACATAAATTCCGAAATATTATAAATATGGATCGTCTTCATGTATGTAAATCCTAATTTATACGTGATGATTATACCGCATTAGGTGTAAGTTAGTAGGCAATAGGTGCTTACTATAAATTTAAACGCGTTTGTGATGTATTCATGAGTATTAATAAAAGCTCGTTGTACGTCAATTATAGGCGTACTAAATATTTCATATTGTTGTTCGCGTGTTCGTCGTCTCGACGAAACAATACATTTATATGTACATACAGCTTTTGAACAATTTAGGTAATTTTAGATTATGAGCGAAGCGAATAATATATTGGCTTTTTTTTTTTGTCGTCCACGGACAAATATACTACCAGACATCCCGCTATGATTTTCAAGTGTAGCGCGTTTTTCTGGAAGCATTCGGGTCATTTGGTTTCATTATTTTCGATTTCTTTTCTTTTCTTTTTTTTTTTTTTTTTTTTGTCGTAACTCAAAAAGTTAAAAATAATCGTAAAGACCTGGAATTTGCGTTATTCGCAGGATATTAATATTAGCCCGTTCTTATAGGCATTTTAAGTTTTCCAGTTTTATTTGGAGAAAATTGGTTTGGCCGACCAGAAATGCTTGAAAATTTGACGTGACATTCATCATTTTTTAACTGTACTTAATGGTGACAAAATAAAATCTGATGGCAATGTAGTAATTTTTTTTATAAGCGTTTTAAGTGTAGATTTTGATGAAAATCATAAAAACTTTGAAACTTTGTCCGGCTAATCGTTTTTCGTTAGCAGTGATTTATCGTTGCGCATAGTTATAAATTGAATTCCCCTCTATATCCCACCTACATCAGTGGCCCACCTATGGTGCGAGTGTGTGTGTCTCGGTTTTTTTAACATTATTTTAATTTATCGTTTCATAATAGGCGAGCGTAGCGCGATAATTTCTCCGACCTGCGTTCGTGTTTACAGCGTGACGAGTTCGATGTTATTTACGACTCCAAATGACGTCACACTACCATTATTTAATGTGTTGCCTATACGCCAAACTTAGAAAAAATTAAAATTAATTTACTTAAAAATGTTCAAATTTACTCTCATATAAAAACGGCCCCGGGGTCTTTATCGCAAGTATTTATTGTGAAATTTGTAGAAAAACACGTTAACGTAAAATAAAAATACCGTTCAAAGTGATTTTAGAATTTGTACGTTTTATGACGATTATAGTCGACAACCGTGATCTGGGTTAGGTGGTACGACATGTTGATTTTCAATTTGCTCGAATCTTTTTTAAACAGTTCTGTTAACCAAACATTCGGAGTAGCTATGGAGTTACAGCAACCCCATTGAATTATAAATGCATTTTTTACATTTATTCAATTTGTTATATAGTCCCAATTGCTACACGAATATTTCCATTACTGTGGAACTATTCTGTATAGCTCACCCGTCCGAATCCGTAGTACATTTTACTATTGAAATTTATTCCTCAGCACTATAATAATACAATAGCTCAATAATCGTTCTAGCTGTATAGTTACATTTTACTTTTTTATAGTTGCAGTGACTGTATTATATATCTAATAGATCATACAATTATTGACAATTTTATTACACGTATTATAAATTGGATAAACAATAATAAATATTAATATTCCTTATTATGTCGGTTACCTGGATCGTTAAAGCTTTTATAGGCAATAAGAAAATTAATGGATCCAAAACCGAAAATGCGTGCATTACGAATATTAAATTTACATTTTATTATTATTATTATTAACACGAGATTTATAATATCGAATCGATAATTTATATTAATTTAAAAATAGTTTTATTATAAATATATATTTTATTACATACTAAAGGAAATCAAAAAAAAAAAAAAAAAAAAAAACACTGTACAATGAAAAATATTAAATTTAATGTTGTTATAGAAATTGTGTACGTGAACGATAAAACTGTTATTATTTTAATGGTAAACGCTGTTCTGATGAGCATAACAAAATGTTGAGCTATAATAAATGTAATTAAAACTAATTCTTTGAATATAATATAGTATGAATGGAAGTAACAGATTTTTGTACAACATACGATTGGTAATGTTCATCGATACAGACGGTATTAATAATTTCACATGCCTAAACGGCTATAGGAATGAGATCCAACGGCGTAATTATGACTAGGCCATGTGGGGAGGGGGATTTTTCAGAATACAAATAATTTTTTGAAAAAAAAAGCCCTGTTTTGAACAAAATATATTTTTCAAGTAATTATTCTACTTTATTTTAAAATATTATAACAATAAACTGAATTTTTCTTAGTTTTAGAGCCGATTTGTTCAAAACATCTTCTAGATCTATAGGTATATTTTTGTGAACGTTGACAACATGGCCAATCCATTTAATAGCTTCAAAAAGGACAACATTTTTAATAATTATATATGTAATGCTTGCCCTATAAAATGTATTGTAGTAATGAGTAAATCACTAAATCACATAAAAAAACAACGAAAATACAAAGTAAAATGAGAAACCCCGGTTATAGCCACAAAATGAACACGGAAACTGTTAACGAGTTTTGTCAGTGTTGTTGTCTTTGGAAAAAAAAAATGTATAAAATGATGTTGTATACAAGACAACAGGAATCGTCAAAAGTTAAAACAATTACTTAGTTTTTGTTTTGAAATAGTAGTAGTACTAAAAAAAACAAAATGCCAATTTTTAATGATTACGCCACTGATGATATAAGATAAGATTTTTAATACACTTTGATATATCAATTACAAGACAAATATATTTTTCAAAGGGTAACGTGTACCTATAGAAAATACTATCCGCGAAATAATTTGGCAACTGATTGGTTTACTTTTTTTTTTTAAACGTATTTCTGAATTTTGTTTCATTGACACTAACGCTTTCCCCGCAATGAACCAATTTGAAGAATTTAACAATTCAAATTTTGATATAACTGATGATGAACGATTACTTGAATTGATTTTTTAGAGTTGATGTGCAATAAATATTTTACCTACTGGCAAAGAACCCGCGCTGTTTTTACTGGAGGTTGTTCAAAAAGTATGGGGGCCGATTTTCGGAAAAAAGACAATTTTCGTTTTAACTTTTTCGGTTTTATTTTTTAGGGGTGGGGGGGTATCGACCGGGGTTTTGTGTCTGAAAACTGTTCAGAGTTTTTCATCTTCTTCGCCTTTCGTGTCTGAAAACGGTTTCGATATTTTTTCCAGTTCGCGTGCCCGAAAACGGTTTCGGAAATGATTAATCGGCGCGTTTCGATATAGTTCAGCCGTCAATCACGCCCGCCAGGAGACGGCTTGTATAATATAAAAACCGAGTTTTTCGGTACTGAATTTAAACGGTGTTAAAATGATTATTATAATTCGGTTTTAAATATAAGTCCAAGCTTTAATCGTCGAATAAACCGGTGACGTAGCCCGGGAGGGGGAGGTTTTTTTTTAAAGAGGTCGCCCCCTCCCAACCGTCGACCGTGTTTATTTTAGTCGACGGTCGTTAATACGCCAAACTTGATATACAGGGTGTGGCAGAGCCGACTGAAGAGTTTAATGAGGTCATTAGCCTGTGATAAGATAAGAGCAGGCCTTAATAAGTGGTATATTTTGAATTGTACGGCAATGCCGTTTTTATTCGTAATCGTGGTCTGGACAGGTTTCGTCGTGCGTGCGTATTACGAAAATAATCACAAAGGGCTTTTCGTATACACTTCGGCGGCATTCCACGTGCTGAATCTGTTCCTTCTGCTAACACTATCAAATTGCGGATACGGCATTTGGAAGAAACTGGAAGTACCCTAAGTAGACTTGGACACGGAGCACCCGGAATGGTAAAACCCCAGAAAATGTGCAGTTGGTTAGAGGACTTTTTTGAAGACGAAAACAGGACCACTGTCACTGTCACGTCCGCTCGTTATGCTGTGATGTTGGAAACTTATCTGCAGCATAGATTGGAGAAAATGGCTGAAGAACATGATTTGGGAGATGTGTGGTTTCAGCAAGACGGAGCTACAGCGCACACGGCTAGAATTTCACTTGCTGTCTTGCGACAAATGTTCCCTGGGCGGTTAGTCTCTCTGAGAGGAGACACGGGTCCCCAGATTTAAGCATGTGTGATTTTTTCCTCTGGGGTTACCTTAAGGATAAGGTTTTCAGACATCACCCACATACCATAGAAGAAATTAAACAGAAAATCACCGTAGAAGTCGAGGCCATACCAGTCGAAATGTGCCGAAAATCATATGAGAGTTTCAGAGATCGTCTACAACAGTGTATCAATGCTGACGGCCGCCATCATGGAGATATAATTTTTAAAAATGGGATTGAATACTGATTTAAATTAAAAAAAAAAAAACTTTTCTTTAAGTTTTACTGTTCGTTATTTATAGCCCATCAAAACTCGTCAGTCGGCTCTGCCGCACCCTGTATTATAATATTAATAATATTATTGTAAGTGAAATATTGTGCAGTTATAACACCTAACCAGTAGTCCTTATCGACCTACACCACCAACCATATGATAAGTCAACCACACAACCGTTATGTATAACCGGCAGGGCGGTGCTTGAGTACTTCGGTTATACGATGAGCGGATATGACTTAGCAAGCATCTCCCAGGGGCCCCCGGAACAAAGAGGGGCGATGTGGAAATAGTCCCCACTAGAAAATTACCCGGGGAGGGGGGCTTATCCCCCGCTGTTGAAATAGATAATAGTCCCCGATAAATGTTCGTTCGACATTTAAATATTCAATGGAATTTTAAATTCCTAAATAATATGAACAAATGATTTAAAACAAATAAAACGATTATGGTAAACTTTTTAACAAATCAATTGGTACAATATTAAAAATAAGTTGTATTGTTTTTAATATATTTATTTCAAATATCCACTATAAAAAAAAAAAAAATGTCTGAAATAATTTTTGGATTACTAGGTAATTTTCGGTAAACATAAAAAATGATTTTCCATATGTTTAGCCCCCACGGTTCAAAAATTGTTCCGGTGCCACTGCTCTCCCTCCCCCTCATACAAAACTCCTGGCTACGCCACAGTCGAATTTTTATATCTTTGCTTTAATTTTCGTATAGGTATGTGTAAATTTAATTTATAATACAGAACTCGGTTGACTCGAAGTTGAAGGTCCAGCAAAAAAATTCGAGTTATCTAAAACACAATAGTATACGATGATACACATAAAATTAAAACTAAAACTGTTGTTTATAATAAAAGTTATCTATATTCAAGTACAATACTTTTTTTTTTTTAATTTTTAAACTATTTATTTTATCGTTATTATATTTTATTATTTTTTTTAAAAAAAAAAAAGCATTCAGTCTTGTTTGGCGAATTTTGTTATTGATCCGCTGCAGCACGTGCGGCGGGCAAATCGTTCATTCTATTCAGAGCTGTAAAAAGTTCATCACTGACCTCTTGCATTTCGATTAAAATATGTACACGCACAGAAAAAAAATTTGAATTTCGAATTAACCACAAAATATTCGAGTTGAACACGAATTTTTTACATTGTTAAAAAATGGCATTCTAGTGACCTCGGAAAAATTCCGAGGTATCCACGAGTTAGAGTTAAACAATATCTACTGTATCGGTTTTACAAAGTTGTTTTTTTAGGTTAGTAAAAAACCATTAAAACGTTCACGCCGTAAATAATACACGATGCGGATTTTTACTTATTATTCCAAACAATTTTTTCTAAATTTCCTCCAAACATTCGTCTGATTTTTATTTGAATTTTTAGGGTTTTTCTACTATACATTACAGTATATAAGTTTAGATCATAATTTTAGGTGACTTAGGGGATGGCGAAGTTTTTTTTAACTAATATCGATAGACAAATAGGTATTAAAAATTGTGTTCATGTCCAATAGATATGTGTTGACAACGTGGCTTACATTTTGTTACAATGATATCATAATAATAAGTTTTTCTTAATTTGTTTTTTCAATGCTTAACACCGGGGGAGGGAGGGGGTTTGTAAAAAATCACCAAATATATGAATTATCGAGTCTTCGATAATAAATGTTTCGGTAAAAATAAAAACCTAACCTTGGTAATTTTCTTAAGGGCGGCATAATTTGTCACATAAATTCGTTACTGTACAGTATTTATTTGATAATAAATTATACCAAGTCCCTCTAATCTATATATAACAGCTTCACGCAGTGACAAGCCTGCAGTGGCGGCCACCCCCATTGGATATTGTTAAAATTGTCGGAAAATACCTAAACGTTTAACCGCAGAGCTCCACTCACAGTATAATATATTACACTAAATCTGCTCCCGTTTTTTTTATACCTTAATCGCGTAAATCAGTGAGTTATTATTATTTCATCCGTATCCGTGCGTATATCCCCGGGGTGTGAAATATGTCCTGACTTTTTTATTTTAAATTTAATTTTAGGTAGGTGTGCGAGGATATAAAACACTGTTATATATTTAAACTGCAGTTTTTCATAACAACAAAACACTCCCGTGAATCGAATATAATTTTATAGGTACACCTCTACGTAGCCGTCGCCGCCGACTCCTTTGCCGATCAATAAACTCGAAATGCGCTGTCCGTCTACGACGTGTACACGTGGTACAACATAAGGCGCCTATAAATATTTGTATCGTTCAAATGATTGAATTCCTACGAAATATCTAAATTTAAATAGATATTCTTTATGACGTTTTATTTTATAAACACTTTACTTTATACTAACCGTTTAAAAAGTTTTTACAAACACTCGAAACACTCTATACACAGTTTAGGGTAGGTTGGTCAAGGAATGGTGTTTCGTGTAAAGGTAAATGTATGATAGATGCAAGTGTGTAAATATATCAAAATATTTTTTGCAATTCGATTCAAAGTGCGATGTAAAAATACCAATTTGAAAAATATAAAAATGAATATAATATTTATTATTAAACATCGTTCTTAATATTAAAAAAAAAATTTGTGTCAATAGTAGTCGCTAGTATAACAGTTTTTTTTATGAAATTTTATCCAAAGTGTGAGAGTGCTAATGTCATATATTATCCAATTTTCAACATTAGTTGTATCGTATATAATAATCAGCAGAGAAAACTCATCTATACATTATTCCTCCACAATCTCAAACTTATAGGTATAACAGCATTAATTTACCCAAAGGTAAAATTTTTGTATACTTTGATGTATCGACACTGAATATTTTTTACATTTTCGCAAACAAATAGTATTTTTTAAAAGGATAAATTAGTGTCGTTCTGAGTTTTAATTGAAACACGGTATTTATTCAATTTGTTTCTGCCTAGAATTTCCGATATACATTTAAAAATTAATATTTGTGTTATAATCTTTGCGTTTTATGAAAAAAATTTCACGATGGTCGCTGAAAATTATTTTAAAAATCTCAACAGAATTTTTATGGAGACGTCGTTAGACCCGGACAAACGTATTTCCCAGTGAAGACTGAACGAAAAAAAAAATTCTTTGTCCGCTCTATTGTGCATAATTCTTTGTAGACATATGCCTATGGAAAATCGCTAAACGTACGTTATCTATATAAAAATCAATTGCCGCATGTACGTAAGACCATCACTTGTGAACGGCTCGGATTTGGCTGATTATTTTTCGTTTTGTTCGTAATTGCCAGAACATGGTTTGTATGAAAGAAATTTATTGGAAAAACCATCGGAAAATTGAAAAATATATGTTGATTTACCGCGGAAACCAATTGTAGTGTAATATAAAACCGCGGCTAGTCGATAATCCTTCTCCTTCCGCCGAAATATAATGATTATGGCTGCATTTGGTTTAGACTGTCGAATAAAGCGGAGCCTAACCTAACCGGACAATTCGTATTCGGTTCCTATTTAGACGGCTCCGTGAAATTATGCTTTTAAACGGCCGTAAATATAAAGCCACGGGGGCCGAACATTGTAAACGTCGCCGGTTTAGGCCTAACCGTCCAATGTTTTCCCCGGCGGCCAATTGCGCGCGTCTCGTGGGAACGAAATCAATTGGCGCCGGGCCCCAAAAGACGAGGGGGGGCCGCTCAACGCGGGGCGGGTGCGGGCACAGACGTAAGGCCCGGGCCGAGACTTGAACGGGTTAAACAAACGAAATATCGGAATCCGTGAGAAAAGAGAGAGAGAAAAAAAGCATTCAATCCGATTTGGACGGGGGTGTGAACTTGACCCGAGCGTGGCCGGGCGGTGGCGGCGGCCGGTAAAGCGGAAAACGTAATGGATCGGCGGCGGCCGGGGATGGCGCGTGGGGCGCTGCTGGCGTGGGACGCGCATATACCGCACCCTGTAATATAATAGTATACCGCCCGCGCAGCTATATAGTATATAGAGCACCGAGCGCCATCGATTTTCAACACCCGCGGCCGTCGGCGTATTGCAGCAAACGCGGCGTACGGAGCGAAAATAAATTCGTACGAATAACGCACACGCGTGGCCGCGTACGGGCGGAAAACCGCCCCGTCATCGTTGCCCCGGTGTGGCGCTGGACGATTTTTCGCATTCCGGACAAATCCTTTGCGCTACCGCCACCAACGCGCTTTACAATAATTATTTACGTTTGCACCGATGGTACCATCGTAGCGGATGATCACTTTTTTTTTTATCGTTCGTACATAAACCCCGTAAAAACGGTGGTTACTCTACATTCATTTTCCATTTGGCGTAATTTCTTATATACAACAAAAAAAAAAAAAAAAAACAAAAAAACAACTGATACTCATTACCCATTGATTATGTTTTTATCTCGAAATAAGATAACCTTATCTTTTCCGATATAGTATATATTCTGTTCTGAATCACTGTCAAAGTGATCGTCTTCAATATTTTCATCACTCGGGTTGTCACTGTTACTTTCTCTCACAATTCTCTGCGATTCTCTCGACTGCGTCTCGACTGATCATTTTTGTAACGTACGCGTGATATCCGCCATAATTCTTTGTTTAGGTGACAACAAAAGCGATATACGCAAATAACCGATAGAAAAAATTATTATGCGAATAAATAAAACCGGGCGCGTCACGTATTCCGTGCGATCGGACAAAGTTAACTGAAATAATTGTCGACAATAAATTGAAAAACACATTAGCAAAGATAACAATTATCAAGTATTTATTGACATTTACGTCATTGCGGAATAGGAAAAATACCAATATAAATCGGGCAACAATGTAGATAAAAGTTATGACAATAAAACTATAATTGTCGTACAAAATGCGCATACGTGCCAGCTGAAAGGTTAAAAAATAAAATATTTTACCACGGGCGTATAAAAATCCCGGGGTCTCCGCGATAACCCGAGTGTACGATTTACATATTTTAGACGTCCTACGATAGAATCGCACGTATACGAGTAGGAATTTAGAATATCCGAAAATATTATTTAAGTGGGTGGGAGAAAGGGGAGCTTGTTCTTGTACGTTTCGAGCGGACCTACAGGATTCAGAGTAGAGTGTAGTTAAGCCGTATTATCGATTACTGTTGGACGGCGATTTCGGTGTGCCGATAAACGATAATAAATCGAATTAAATAATAAAAAATATTCAATATATTAAAAATCCATATTTTGATTCGGTATGGCGATTAGTGTAAAGTATAGAGGCCTCGGTAGGACGAAAACAATGGTTTACGGCAAAATATAAAACATAATACTAAAAGAGTTGTAGAAAACTTGGCTATTTTGCTGGAATTTGAAAGTTAGCTCTAGGATGATAACCCCACGTTATTTTCGTTGTAGAGCTAAAACGAATTAAATCCAACGGCCTCTAATTAACCAATGTTAACTCGAGTTGAGCATTCGAACGCAGCCTATATAGGCAGTGGCGTACACAGGAATTTTCATTGGGGTAGGTGAGTGATGTAAATTCATTATTCCTAAGATAAAATTACCTAATTTTAATACAATACAAACTATTTTTTAAATTTTATTTTATTTATTCTATAAAATAATGTCTAGTTTCCATCCTAGGCCGGTTGTAGTGACCATAAAAACCTTTTTTTTTTTTAAGGCATTACTTCGGGAAGACCATAAAAACCTTGTACTACCAGCTAGTAAAATGTATATGATAGTGACTAGTGAGTTCTCCGACAAACTGATAAGAACGTTAGCTATCGGTTGGTAACGGTAGCTTCGTGGCATTCCCGTTCTTATCAGTGTGTCGAATAATTAAATAACGTTTCAGATTATGTTATCATATCAAATTGATAACAAAATATAATCATTATTTAAGATATTCGTCGGGCTGATAATAATAATAAAGGTAATTTTAATTTATTATATTTTATATTAATAAAATAATAAAAAAAAGGTCAGTGGCATGGGTGTCACTAGAGTCAAAATTTTGGGGTTACAAAAAAAAAAATTAGTATTCTGTCATTATCATTATAGTCTGGATTTATATTTTCGCCTATAATATAACGCTATTATTTTCTAAAAAATAACTTACAAATTCCCCTTTTTATTCTCTTAAAAATTAGACAAATATGCAAAAATAAACAATTATTTAAATGAGTTACTGAGGTGTACTCTTGCACAATGGAATAATTGCACTACACTATTCTGCAGTAAATATATAAAACAACGATATTCCTTTGGTATATTTTAATTAATAGTGACTAGCGAGGTATACTGTTACAAAGTTTTATTACGGTGATTTAATAGTACTATTATCACTGCGTGGTGTTTTTTTTTTTATAATAAAATAAATTAAATTAATGGTTAAAAATAAAATTAAAAAAAATATAAATAAATTAAATTTTTAAAAAAATCATTTATTTCAGATACTTTATTATTAAAAAGAATAATTTTAAAAATGTAGTATTTTTTTCTCACAATTTACAAAAATATTCCAAAACGTGCTAAATAAACTAATTATCCCATAACCCACGAAATATACTCAAATATAAAAAAAAAAAAAAAACTTTTCCCGTGACCTGTGTGTTGAACATTGTCCACATTTATTACTCTCATAAGACCGCGTCGGTAACAAAATGTAAAAACATATGAATCCGGACTATAATTCGAATCACACTATTAATTGAAATTTCGAAATATTATCTATTTAGTATTTAGTTTTGTTCTGTGATGATCGGATTAAGTAGGAACTTATCGGTTAATACTCAAAACAACGGTTTTTCTTTGGCTTTTCCTTATTTTCTATATTATTTCGTATCATATAAATAGTTATCATAAGTTATAAAATATAAAATATAATATTATCACATGTGGCTTATTAATTCTGGACTAACGGTAGCGTCGGGTTGTTGAACGGCCCGGTCTGGATCATCGCCTGGATCGGATTTGCGGGTTTGCCGATGATCATCTTCGTCCTTGTCCGCCGAGCCCGAGTACAATATACCTACGGAAAAATCCCTAACTGATTACCCTTATTACCCTTATCAGGTTGGTTTCGACCTAAACCCGGGTAGCTCCGGGAAGCACTTACTTTTCTTTAACGCCTTCGCACTGGTCGACCGACTGGATGATTTCGACTGCCGGCCCGCCGTACCGCTGGCGCCCGCCGAATTGGATTTATTTCTAAAAATAGACCGTTTTATTTTTGCCGTCCCCGATTCGTTTTGATGTAATAATTCATCGGTCGAGCGAACGGCGGCGACTCGGTCGGTTCCGGGCGGACTTTTGTCGTACTCTCTGGATTTGGCTCTAAACAGCGGCGACCGCGATTGGTTCGGTCGCGATTGCGTCGGTTCCGTCTGCATTTCCGCAGGCAACGTCGGAGCCACTTTGTTTTTGAATATAATCGGCTCGAGCTGCGGTAAAGGCTCTCGCTCGTAGTCCTCGTCAGACTCGCTTCTGAGCGGTATAATATATGACGTACTTCCCATTTCAGTGGTTGCATTCGATGTTTTCGATTCGAAACTATCCTGTACACGTATAAATCTGATAAAATTTTCAGTTTTAATTTCCACCACAGAACGCCAAAGCTATTCGTTATAATTATATACATTATTGGACCTCGTGTTTTATGAGCTTTTCAGTATTACTTATAGTTTATTTCAATTTTTATAATTGTTGAAATTATACCAATTGAATTTATAGAATATATTTTATATGATCAAAAATGCTAGTAAGTCATTCAAAAATTGTATTATATTATTTATCAAATAAAACTCCATTGATCGCAAAGTAATTAAAAATAATATTAATGGTTTTAATGAATTAATCGTAGAATTAAATAACGGACTGTCGCGACAGTGCAACTTCTGCACTGTATGTTGAAAAATATTCTTGGTATAGAATGCCCGTGAGCGTGCATAAAATTCTAATCCACGGAGCTGCAGTCGCCAAATCTGTATTATTACCTATTGATATTATGTCAGAAGAGGCACAAGAAGCCAGTAATAAAATATACAGAAAAGTTCGTGAAAGACATACCCGAAAAAGTAGCCGAATGAACACAACTACAGACATTATTCACATGATGCTACAGCAATCTGACCTAATAATATCAAAGACAAGAGGACTGCCAAAATCAAAAATAAATAAACTACCCGAGGAAGTTTTACCTTTGTTAATAGATGACTCAATGATTGATAATGACCAATAACTTCGTCACCAGAAAATTAAGAAAAATAATTTTTTTTTTCTTTGCGAAATATGACATTTAAATAGATTTAATGATAAAATAAAAGTTAATATAGTGTAGTATAGTATAATATATATATATGTAATATGTAAATATAGTGTAACATATATATAACAATACACATTTAGTGAGATTTGTCCACCTAGATGTGTGATTTATCACACTGTGTGTCGGGGTAATCGGACGGTATTTATGAAAAAAAGGGCCAAAGTTAATTTTCCAGGCCATATTCGGTTTACACATCAATTCCGTGTAAACTATTCAAGCAACGACGTACCGTATCACAGAAATGTACAAATGTAGGGTTTGTTGTCAAAATGTTACGAAATGCGTTTGGTATTAAGTCTTATTTGAATTTTTTTTTTTTTAATGATATGTCAATAATAAATGCTCTCTAAATCATAAAGGAGTATATGCTTAAGTAGTTCTTTGTCTCTCTTGTAGAGCATATGCAGCACATGTAGCTGTTTTTGACTTTAGTCCTTTCTCTTAAAAACCGTCCAATTGAAGTCGTGATGGTAAAATGTATTATTACTATGCACAAATCACGACATCAAAATGTACTTATATTTTCTGTCTAAAACATTTACTAGGTTTAACATTTAATCGATTTGCGACTTTGTAGCCGGCAAATCTACAATACTTTAGCTTTTCGTGACAACGGGGTAGTGATATAAGGGCGGTCAGTGTACCTACCTAATTGGCACACCCAATGCGGGTTATTCGCTTAAGCCCCCCTCCCAAATTAGGTCCAATAATGGTTAGTATATTTTTATTTGAATTGTATTCTATCTAAATAAAAATTTCATAGGTGCTTCCTCCCCCTAAAAAAAAAAAAATTCTGGGCGATGATAATATTAGAAAAAAAAAAAAAGAAAAAATCTTACTATAACTTTGTTAATACGTCTGAATGGATTGCGTCTGTCAGACCGCCGATGCGGAGCATTAAAGGAAAGTAAATACGAATCATTTGAAGACTGTCGCTTTTTCTTCCACTCTTCCATTCTTTTATCCACATTGGCTTTATACTGTGCCATGTCTTCCGTGACACGGCGGTTGAGTATGTCGTACAACTTGACAATATGCGACATCAGCCAACTATGTCAAAATAATTGTATTGGTGTTTAATATGTAATACATTTTTTTGTAATGTGAAAAATATTAACAAGTTTGAATTCATTAATTCAAAAATAAATTGTTTCCATTACTAGGATTATTATACTTTAAAATACCATTAAATTGTAGTTATTTGTATGTATTGATTTCAATACAAATATAATCAAAGGTGGGTATTAGCTAGTTAAAAAATTATTATTTTTTTAAACTTTTTAACCTAACTAGTTAATAATTTTTTTTCGTTAACTTATTAATTTAACTAATTCGAGTTTTCATTATATAAACTTGATTTTCAACAGTTTTACTTTGCATAAACATCGAGTTAAGTTGACGAGTTGAAGACAAATGATTTTTCGAACGAAATTTAATATTAGTTGGCTGTTAGTACTACGATTTATATGTTCCAAATACATAATTGAATTTCTATTAATACATAATATTACATTATTAGTAGGTATATAATTGTATATAACAATATGTAGAAAGGTAAACAGTAAAACTATTATGTAATGGGTAGTTAAAATATTGAATACTTGTATTGTTGATTTTGCAAACGAGTAAGTTTACTTTTTATTAACCAAGTTAATATTTTTTTTTTCCATTTTAATTTTTAACTCGACTAGTTTTCGATTTTTTTTTATTTTTTTGTCATCTTTTACCTGAAGTCTTTTTTTTGTTTATTTATCTTAACTTGATCGAATTAACTTGTTTTCATTGACAATATTAAATATAATCTTACTTAAATCCACTGTCAATGCTCGGATCGATAAAAGCAGAACTACAGTAAGTAATGGGTGCCGTATGGAGAGCGGTACATGTTTCTACAAGTGTCGGGCACTTATTCGTATTTACAACAGCCTCGACGTTTAGTCGATCAACAATGTCCAACTCGTCTAGGGCTCCTTGTTTGTCTTGCTTGTTAGCAAATCTAAGGAAACAAAAAAAAAAAAAAAAAACTAACTATTAGTCAAACAAAAACAAATCGAACATTGTTAAGACCATTCGACCTTACAAAAGCACAGGTTTTCCAGCAATATTTTCGTGTCCTAGTAAATTGTCGAAAACCTCTTTGCATTCGTCTAACCGACGGTGGTCTGTCGAGTCCACCACGAATATTACACCGTGCACCTAAATGTGTACCTAAACGTATCATATTTGTTCGTTTAGCTACTAGTGTAAGTATATTACGTCGGCAAAATATTGTTTCCATATATCTCTGATTTGTCTGTGACCGCCTAAATCGTAAATGGTTACGGCGTTGTCGCGGTAATTGAATTTGGAAGACGAAAATCCGACGGTCGGAAGAATATTTTTTTGTTTTTCTGAAATAAAACAATTTCAATTTAGAAAATATAATTATTACATTACATATCCGTTATAATGGATAACTGCCAGTGTCGCTTTACCTTTCATAATACTTTTAATGGTACAAGTCTTCCCAGCGTTGTCCAAACCGACCAAGAGCACGGTGACTTGTCTACCGTGTTTAAAATGATAGAAAACGTTATAATTAAAAAAAATAATAATAATAATAACAATAATAATAATAATAATATTCTCGTTAATTCTCTTTTGAAACGCAGACAATTTTATAAAACGAAAATGTATTAGTGTGTATTTTTTTTTTTTTTTTTTTTATTTAATTCTACTCTTGAAGATTATTATTTCTGGAATTACTACAAGAAAATAACTAAAATCAAAAAAAAAATTAACAGAGTACTTCGAATTGTCCGAGTAGATTACATTTCCTACCGGATTACAAGTACATCTCAGATGATTCGAGCACTTCTATTCGAAAAAAAAATTGTAAAACCAATATAGCAATTACCTTGCTCGTGTTCATAAGAAAGAAAAAACGAAAAAAGAATTAACCCGAACAAAAACATTTATTACGAAAACTTTATTGCAAAACCTTACCGGGGTCAGATACTCGCCGCTGTCATGCGCTTAAAATTTTCACCAGCGTTTAAAAATAATTGGATTGTATAGCTTTATTAGCATTTATTCTATTATTTAATGGATTCCAAGGAACCCGTATATTACCAGACCTAACCCAAATTGTATTTCGGATTTTTTAAATCGTCCGGACACTGTTACTGTTATTGTCAAGTACGCGGTTTACCAACTGTATCCAATAAAATTACAGCGAATAAATTAATTCATACAGAGCTCTGCAAGATGCGAAATTAAAAACGTCCCCGACACCCGAAACAAAAATTAACGAGAAGACGACACGAGTCTATCAATAATTAATAAATGACTTAACCATAGTTAACCTTACCATCGTGTTGCATAAAACATTTTCTACTGCGTTTAAACTTTTAACTTTGTTGTGTCTAATACACAATCCGAGTATGTAGTAAATAGTTAAGCGTGCGGAACACAGACGTATACACAAGACGTGTGGGTATTGTAATTTTAAGTTCAAAGCCGAGCGTGTTAATCAATTTGTTTAACTAATTTAAGTTTCCCCCCCAAAAAAAAGTTAATTTTGATATATAAATGAATTTGAGTAACTAAGTTAAGTTACGACTTTTTTTTTTTTTTAGGAAATAACAATAACTCAAGTTAAAAGTTACTTTTTTTTAAAATTACCTACCCTTGACTGCACTCTAATATTTAGACTTTTTTTGATTAACTTTTCAAGAACTCGCGTGGGCATCCCATAGACATGCTATAATGTATTCAATTAACTATACATAGTTTACGTTGAAAAATTCGTAAATAACTTTTTAGAAATAACTTAAATGCCAACAAAATAACCAAGTTATTTTTTTAACGTTCTGTTTTATTGTTTTAAAAATTATTTTAGTTGAAATTCGTCAAAAAAGTACCTACTTAAAACGTTCTAAGTTAGTTACCGCTTGGCTTTGGACGTATTTGTAAATTATTATATGCGTATTAAATTCCGTACCAACTATAGTCAGAAGTGAGAAGGAACTCGAAATATACAATAGGGGTACATGTACGCAATGCAAATAAATAAAAAAAATAAAAATAAATACGTAAAATATACGTAGGGAAGGACGAAACGAAACCTGGAGTATTATATAGGTCGCGTGGTCATTTCAGAAATCGTTAATCAATTAACGATAATGGAACGGCAAAGACGAACAAATAATACTGTTGTATAATATTATTATTTTTTTTAATATATATATATTCGATATTTACTCGAATAATAAAACATAGGTACATATTTTTTTTATATACATATACTCGAACCCAATCATTTACTTTCATATCATCAAAATCTATCCAACAAATGATTTAAAAATTCAAGATACCCGTATTATTGCAATATTACATAAATCCACGTTCAACGATTTTACATTTATTTAATTGCATTATGCATTTTTTAACTATATATATATATGTCGTAGCTTCTTGGTGAAATCGATATTTTCATGAAAAGGAAACGCCTTGTTCACATTTGGTGAAATACGAAAATATTTTACGACACGGAGGTGGGGGGAGGGGGCACTTTTTCATGAAACGTTCGCTCGAATTTTTGACAACTATGTAATTTTTTTCGCGACGCGATCGACCGTGTTCACCGTGCACCGAAATAAAATATTTACCGCACTCGACTATTACTCGTTTTTTTAAAATTTTTTTATTATTACATTCGAATCGTTAACGAGTTGTACGGTTTAAAAAAAAAACCGGGATATTTCCAGGGTTTTAACCCTGGAAATGATGCGATACGCTATCACGAATTTTATTTCGGCCGAACAAGTGGACGGATTCGACGGGTTACGAATTCGCGAGCTTTATGCGAAACTGTTCAAGTCGTACCGGTGACTGTCGGCGAGTGTTCTAAGTCGTTCGTGTAATAGCGCTCGTCAAACAAAACCACGTGCTTGTCGTTCAATATGCCTAAAATACTACGGGATAATTGCTCGTGAAAACGTCAGAAATTTTCAAAATTGTCCACTTTCCGGACGAAAAAAAATATTTTATTATAATAGTCGCACGCCATTTGTAATATATAATCCGTAGACGTTTTTTGTTCGTCCGCCGAGTAATTTTAACACTAAACGAAATCTAAGCGACTAATATTATTATTGAGTGTTCGCGGAGTAGTTGTGTTCGTCTGTTGTACTCGTGTACACACGGATTTGTTAGTTTTAAGTTAAAACGGACGTACGTCAGTTTGTCGTGGGCATTTCGGTCCAAGTTAAATTTGGGTAACGGAAAAAAAAAACACCAAACGTTAATTTATTAGACGTCACACTTGTACTGCGTTTGGCTCAAAACACGTCAATTATAACATACATACACACACACACACACAACCGGAAAGCTAATCAATTTTCGTGACTCCTTATCACACATGTCCGTGCAATATCTCGTCGTTACCTGCGTTGCCGTTGGTCCGCTTTCGCACAGTCGAAACATTTCCACCGCACCGCGTTGTTGCCCATAACCGCGAACCGTCAAAACATGATTATTTTTTTTTTTTTTTTTTGTTTTTTTTTTTTCACTGTAGTGGTCGTCGGTCTGTGTCCGTTGCCGGGAAAACTAAAAACGACTTTTCGCGCATGATAATATTAATATATAATATATTAATAATAAAATACGACGGCCGCGTCTCACGGACTCTAGTGACGGTGACCGCGACAACAAACCGTAACCGCGGTAACCGGGCGGCGGCGGCGGCGGCGGCGGCGGCGGCGGCGAGCGGTATAATAACGCGGGCGGTCTACTCTATACCTATAGAGAAATACATGCGTAGTCGGCCGGCAATAAACAAAATAATAATATCTATTACGTAATATTATTATTGTGCGTATTATTTACACAATATCCGTTGCACCTTTTTTTTTTTTTTTTTTTGTTGTGTGTTATACGTATAAAATTTGATGTATAGGTGCAACCGCGGTACACGAATAACGTCGCCGCCGCAGCCGGTTTCACGGCATATTATTGCGGAGTACGGTGACGGTGTCGCCGCGCGATGGAGAGAGAGGCGAC
Organism: Tuberolachnus salignus; assembly: GCA_956483605.1. NCBI lineage: Eukaryota > Metazoa > Arthropoda > Insecta > Hemiptera > Aphididae > Tuberolachnus > Tuberolachnus salignus. The sequence goes on from OY101437.1 coordinate 17,568,321, forward strand.
GACGTTACGTCGTCGTCGTTGGCGGCGGCGGCGGCCGCGGTCTCGTCGATTGGCCGTGCCCTCTTGTCGCGGCCACCTCCGACGGGATCGCCGTGTACCAGGGGCCCAGACGGGGAGATGGCCACTGGCCGACCGGACTCGAGGCTGTGGTGCTGCGAACGGCGACCTCGTAAACGGCGCCTAGGCGCACCGCGACGACGCGCCGGCACTTAAATAATACGGAATAATATTATTTTATGCGTACGATTACTTACTTACACTTGGGTTTTTTTTTTTTTTATTTCTATTGGTTATCGTGACATATCACGCGTAATACTTTTGATTGATAGAAAACAAAAGTCGTCGTCGAAATTACTTTGTACGTAGAGAAAAAAATAAAAAGACAATTACGTGGTTGCTCGATGAGGGAGGCTATCCAGTGATAGAACCCTGCAGAAAGCGAAATTTAAATTAGTTTAATAGGTCTCGACACCAGCGTCTTTTGAGACGGCGTGGGGGGTTTTCAGGGAGTGTAATTGAAAATAAATGCTGGATGAGAGGATTTGGATGGTACTGTAGTTTTGTATGAAATTTGGTGTAGTATTTTTTGGCTAGCTGGTCAACAGTATCAAATCGTAGGTCTTTGTGTAGCGCTTTGTTTGTTACGTACCAAGGGGCTGTAGCTACGAGACGTAAAACTATCGATTTGGAAAGCTTGGATGGTGCGAGTTTGAGATGGTTTTGCACAGCCCCAGATTTGAACGCCATAAGCCCATATAAGCCTTAGTAAGGATTCGTATAAAGTAGATATTATTATTATTATTAACGTTTTTTTTTTTTTTTTTTCATTTTTCAGTTAGGATTTTTTCATAACAATACGTGTGTGTATATAGTGTGACCCCTAACGCTACGTATACAGCGATGCGCGGAGGGCGGTTGTATAATAGATTGGTCCCAGTGACACCCAGGCTTTTCAGACGCAGGATGCAGCATTTTATTTTTGTTTCTCCATTCACGCCGGTAAATTAATAAAAACGTTAAAAGGAAATAAAGGCAATAGTATTACTCCGAATTCGAACCCGTTTCGCTATTTAACAATTCTGTACATTAATATTGATATTGATGTATTATAATTCGGTCGAGTTAGTTTTATTCGTTTTCTATTGTTTAAACGTGCTAAAAATTATAATCTTTATATATTATTAAAATCTCGTGTTACGATGTTCGTTTACGCCAATCTCCGAAACCGCTTAACCGATTTCGATGCAATTTCGTAAGTGTGTATTGTTTGGTCCAATTTTAATGATAGGATAGTTTTTATCTCGTTAAGTAACCGTTAATATATATATATATATATAAATAAAAATCAATTTCCGCGTTTATGGATGATCATCATTCGAGAACTGATTGATTTGGCTGATTTTTATTTATTTTTTTTTTTTGTTGTGCTCGTAATAGCCAGGACAAGGTTTGGTACGGAAGAAAATAATTGAAAAATCCACCGGAAAAGTAAAAAATTCGGATGGCATCAAAAGACGAAAATTTCAAGATAGGATGAAAATCATTTTTTTGATTTACCATGGAAACCGAATAGTATAAATAACTATGCGATATAACGGTAATCCTCCTCCACAAAATATACAAACAAAATTTGTGATCAAGGTACATTTAGTTTAGACTCTCGAAATGAAGTGAAGCAATTTTAGTCCAGTCGATACATATATATGTATATAGTGAATGTAATTTTATTTAAACATTTGTTTTAATTATTTTTTATTAACGGGAAATTCTGTGGGTTTTTTTTTTAATAATGTAATGCAATTGAGTTGTTTTTTGGCAACACTGTCAGCGTATTTATATATATATATATACGTGTGTGTGCGTGTGTTAGACAATAAAAGATTGAGGAATCCACGATCCGTTCCGAACAAATCCCCTTAAGGGGGAATTTCTTATCAATTTTTTTTTTTTTAAATCAATAGGCCCTATAGTCAATACTAGATTGATGACTAAATCGAAAAAAATATTTTACACATTTTTTTTTTTTTTTTTTTAGTCAGCAAAAGCAGTTTTAATGTCGCCATTTTATATTTTGAGTTCCTACTGGATTTTGTGATTGAGAATCTGCCACATTAAACATAATATAATTTGCCATCGCGATTGGAACATTTTAAAATATATCTGTTGTAGATTTGGTAAACGCGTCGGCCACACACCGGTTCGAATTTCCAGACGGGAATTTCCAGTTTGTCCGTATACCTAACTACAGCACGCGATTTGGCCGGCGACCAAGAGTTTTATGTCCCGTCTTCCGGTGTTATTTCCGGATTCTCGATGCGTCGTCGTTGTCGTCGACGGTCGGTATCTAAACACGAGCATAGTACGGTCGACGTCTCGTTAAAAACAATCAGTACGGCGTATTATTATTGTAGTTTCGTTGGATTTTATAGTCGTGTAAAAGCCAACGTATAAAACCGATATTGTTGTCAACGACTATAAATGTACTACTCTATCCGTATTTGTGATAGAATAATAAAAATAATCGCACACCCCATTAAGAAGAGTAACCTAACCTAACATTATTTGTGTTGTAGCGTGCTTTTTTTTTTTTTTTTTTTTTTTCATAGTGCTACTCAGTTTGAAATTACCAAAAAGACCCGACCCCGGCCGTTTTCAAGCCGATAACGTTTATTGTATTTTTTGTTATTACCAAAAAACAAACAAATCAGCACGTTACGACACGTATAAAGTTTTTACCGAATATTGCACGAAACGTTCGGTACGGTTTCACTACGAAAAGTGAACGCGGAAAGAGTTATAGTTGTGACTACTCGTACCGGATTTATTCGATAGTGAATTCGATTATTTTCGAATTGATCGATTAGCGGGTTTTAATTTTTTTAAAAATATGGTCAAAACCGTCTATACGCAGCAACCCCTTAATTAGAGGCCGGCCGAACGTCCTCTTAACGAAACGCTTCGACGATAATAATATTAATAATGATTTATAAAAAATATAATATTTTTTTTAAATGTTTATTTACAATCTATATTTAACAAATACAATAAGTAAATTTGAGTAATTAGAGTTTTTGACATGAGTTCACGTGATAAGAGAAAAAAAATATAATATAACGCTATATAAATATTGTAGTCAGTTACAAGGGTACCAGTTTTATAATTTTTTTTTTCTCTCTTATTTAGATTTGGTATTTATTATTGAATAGACGAATGTCTACGTTAATTTGCATCGGAAAAAAAAATTATTGTAAACGTTATAAACTATGGCTATAATATTTTTGCGTGGAACGTACGGTAAGCATTGGCTAGTCAGTCGGCGCACGGGAACGGTAACCGTATGCGCGTGCGTATCGCGGGCCGCGCGCCGCGTGTACTGCGCGAGCGTCGTAACGGTACAGTTCGACGCGTGTGGGATGGCGGGCGGGCGGGCGGGCGGGCGGATGTGCCCGGGCCGCCGTAGCCGAGTCGTGCCGCGTCGTCGTCCGTCGCCGCGTACTCGGCGGGTCACACTTGGCTGAAGAAATGCGAGCGATTGTACCAGGGTACTAGCCGGCAGCGGCGTCTGCGGCGGCCGTGCCCGATGCGCGCGCGACCGACCGACCGTTATAATAATACAACAACTGCAATAATCGAGCGCGTCGATACCAACGCGCCGCCGCCGCCGCCGCCGAACGTTTCGTGTGGCGCGCGGTGGCGGGGCGTAACGGCTGATTTTTTTGATTTTTCTTACCGGCTGCGGTTACCGTTACCGTTTTTATCACGATTTTCGGAAAATCGGAATCGCCGTTTTCGTGCGTTTTCCGCAATTTTTCCAAGCCCGTCATCAGGAGCCCATGCGACGGCGGCGACCCGGCTCCGGCTTCGTCCGCGGCGCGTCGGCGGCCGGTCCATCGTCGGCGTCTGCGCGCCCCGGAGAGTCAGCCAGCCAGCCAGCCAGCCAGCCAGCCGCCCGGGGTGACCTACCGCTTGTAACGCTGCAGCTGCCGCCGCCGCCGCCGCCGCCGCCGCCGCCGCAGCGTTTTCCGGGCCGCTCGCGGCCCCGAGTTTTTCCGTAGCGGTGTTTCCATACATTACGCAACACACACACACACACACAAACAGAAAACGATCCCACTGCGCGGTGTATAGCAAATGGTTCTCGTCCGCATTTGTATAATATATACAGGGCAATCGATAAAGACTCGTTTTCTCGAAAAGTATTAACTTTTTCCAGATTTTATTTTTTCACAATTTAAAATACAAGCAGTTTTAAAATGTTACATTACTGATAGTTTTCGTCACCCTTATTTTTGACGGGTTAAACCACCGACTACTTTTTGTTTTCTAATAGCAATCTATATTAAAAAAAAAAAAATTCCATAATTGGACAAAGTATTAGTTAAAATACATTTTGGTGCTTACATTTTTAATTTTTGTCTGACCTTTGATGAGATATTTCACTTTTGAGTTGGTCGTTTTGCGGGTAGTGTGACCGAGCCACCACCACACAAATGATAATCACTATACTATAGTCTTTCACCACCACTCTCCCAATCCAAAAATCTACTAACATAAAAGCGGAATATCTCGTCGACGGTCTGACGAAAATTAAAAACGTAACCACCAAAATGTATTTTAATTAATACTTAATCAATTTATATGGCATTTTTAATATAGGTTGCTATTTAAAAATCAAAAGTAGCGGTGGTCAACGATAAGAATTGTAAAAAAATATATCGACGACGTATCATTTTTGAACTGCTTGTTCGTTCAATTTTCGGCCACAACGAAAAAATCCGATAAAAGTTATAACTTTTCGAGATAATGATGGTGTTTTATAATAATTAGGTGATCGTGTCTGTATACGGGGCGATAAGGGGCAACTGTCCCAGGGCGCTGGGATTTGGTGGTTGTCAGTACGATGTTAACTCGACATATTATAACAACATATTATACAACTGGGAAACGAAGTAGTCAAAACAATAGTATAGGTAGTAGAAAGGCCTTTTTGTTCAATTGAAAAGAACAAAGAATAAAAACGTAATGGATTTAAAATCCATGGTTACCGGAGAAACCGTCCTAAAAAACACTGAATCAGGGCTCGGTTAAAATTATCGACTGAGACGACGGATTAATAGCAACAAAATAAGTGATACTATAAAACGACTCTAGTGAAAAATTACTCGTATACGTGTATATCGTGTTGTTAGTGAGGCGAAATCGACATAAAAACAACTATAATCCTGTAAATCGTCTAAATACGTTTTCGATACGTTGTCCGACGAGTTTTCTCTGCAGTTTTCGGTGAAGGGGGGAGGGCACTGAAAAAAAATGCCTTAATATACGCCAGCGGTTCTTAGCCTGTGGTCCCCTGGGGGGTCCGCGATGCTATCGTCGTCCTGGTCGTATTTGCAGAGTCGTCAAAATGGACTGGCATCATCGGAAGAAGATGGAAATCTTTACAAATAGTACGCAGTTTAAAAAACTGCGAGTTTTATCACCATTTCTAACTACACACCTCTGCGAAAAGGCTTATTCTGCTCCAGTTTACTTTAAGAACAACAATATAGAAATCGGTTGATCTACGGTTAAAACTATCCGGTATCGATTCTGAAACATCGAAACTTGTACCAGGAATGCAACATCAGCTTTCGCGTTAATTCAATTTGTTTTTTTTTTTTTTTATATATTATATTATTTTAAATATATTTATCTTTTTAGTTTGTAATGAAAAAATAAACTTTTGTGTTAAAAAACGCGTGAATTTAATTGCATTACGTGAACAACTTTGAATATTAAAATTTTTTTTTTTTTGTTTTTTGCTCATAAACCGTGGCTTCGGAGATTATTTTTTTTTATACAGAAGTCCGCGTGCCACAAAACGTTAAGCTTGAAACTTATATCAGTGGTTCATATTGCCACTGCGATCATCCTGTATAAAGTAGAAAACGGTGTGCTACTCTGTCGTTGCCGCTGCAGCCGCAATTTTCGACGCCGTCTAGTCTTGTTTCACACGACCGACGTGATTTTCTATTAAAATAATACGAGTATAATTTTATCGTTGCGGAGAACGTCGTAATATCACTGAATTAATACGATTCCATTTGTTATAACGGACACGGGCACGTTGGGTACCCGGGAGAAACCGACTATGTCGTTGTCGCGGCGTAAAAAAAAAAAAAAAAAAACCCTAATAAAATAAACGCGATAATTATTCAAAAATTTACATATTTAATTTATTTATTTTTTTTTTTCATTTTTCTTACGCGCCTCGAATACCGTTACAATAAAAAATATCTATATTCAGACGTTAGACGACTCGGAAAAACGAATATATTTGTTGTCAGTTAGGTTTTCATCAAAATTTTCCAAGAGAAACTACAAAAAATACTATTTATTTTTTGTACGCATATTGAAATTTAGCGAAGAAGAAAACAAAAACAGTATTACTATAAATAGCAAATATTGTTTCGCGATACGTGTGTGGGGTCTCTGTTTTCAAATATAATACCAACACATGACCGACCATCAAGACAAAGATGATTTGCTTTTTCGTTTCTTATACGGGCGCTCCGCTCTTCAATTTGTTGGATTATTTTAGTTTTTTTTTGTATTGATTTCCCGCAATTACTATACAGTATGGGTTACCTATATTACCCATACTCGTAAATATAATCGATCGGTCGTTTATTAAAAATATTTTATTATTCAAACCGGGCCAATTTTTTAGTGAACCCCGACACAAAGTGTGCAGTCCGAAATCAGGAGTGTGCCGTACGGAATTGAGATATGTGTACTAATAGATATGTACTATTTTAAACGTAAAATGAAGTTATTAATTATGATTATCGAAAAACTATAAAGAATAAATTGATAAAATCGTATAATATAGTAAAAATTTGGTACGGTAATGTACGATATTTTTGCAGTTTTCTATTGTACGGTACCATACGGCAAATTTCACTACTGTAATGTATTTTTTTTTTTTTTTTTTAAATAATAAAATAATTTTAGGGACTAGTTTTTTTTTTTTAATTTTAATAATATGGAAGTAGTATAAAGGGGATATGAGGAGGGCGTAGCTGTATCATCTCAACATACCCCAACAAAAATGTGTAGTACGAATTTTTATAAAAAAAAAAAAATAGGAACTGATTTAAACGTTGTTATACCGATAGATATTAAACGATATTGAATATATATATATATTGTATAATCACCATGAAAAAAAAAAAAAAACCCAATAATAGGAAAATCATTTTTTGCAGAAATATTATCTACGGTGTTTTATTATTGTTATTTTTTTTTTTTTAAAAATCGTATATGAAAGAAACGTATATTTTAAATTCAGCGCCGCATTAAGGTATATTGCCGCTCCGAAGAAAATTATTAATACATTTTTTCTTTTTTTTGTTTATAACGAAACACTTTTTATAAAATACTCGTTATTAAGTATATATCTCGGTGATTTTATTCCCTCGGTATGGAAAAAAATAATCAAGTAAAAAATAAATGTAACAAACTGTATGTATACCTACAATGTTGTTGTCAACATATATTTATAGGATATTAATATAATTTTTATCTATCAGTATATTATTTAAAACTTTGCCACCACATAAGTCACCAAAAATTCTGCCGTTCTGGGGGCGATTACTTAACCCCCTTGTTCCCGTTAGATGCGACTCTGATTTTAACAAACCTACAAAATATCGTTACGTTTACAAAATATATGATAGTAACTGTTTGAACAAATAATATTGTTCTAAAGATAAACTACTGAATGAGTTTGTTTTAAGTAAAACAATGTAAAACAGGATACTGCATTCTTCTACTATATTATACTATATTGATGATTTATTCACTTCCGCAACGTTTTAGTTTCAAAACTTTAAAAAAAAAAAAAAAAAAATACAACTATTATTCGCTACACGATTGTAGTAATTTACATTACAATTAACTACTCGTATATTTTATTGTATTCGTTCAAAAACAGGTACGATATAATTTAAAAAGTTTAGTTCGGTGTGTGGAAAATGTAAAAAGTTTTTCGTGCATGGAAAAAATTAATAATAAGTGCCTACGCATAAAACAAAACGCGTATATTCACTAATAGTTGAATTTCAACGCGTATAGAGAAACTTTGAACATAATTCAGTAGCTCTTATTGCACATCAAATAAAACAAAACGAAAATATGTTTTTGATACTTTCGTTATTTATACGTAATAAAATATATGAACCTAACCTACTAATACACGTAAAACCGTGAAACCTATAACATCATAAATTATAATAAAATACATATTTGCATAATGAATTTATAACATCCGAGGTATACGAGTATATATTTTATACATTTACAAAAAAAAAAAACAAAATAGGTCGCCACTGCACGTATATTATTTATATGAAGTTATTAAATTTCAGCCTTGTTAACCTTTTGCATAATAATCCCTGTACGATTCCTCGTTCCTTTGATATAAAAAGGAATTTGTTTCTATGAAAGCTGGTTACACTAGCCCGGATAAAAAAAATACCGAGTCACCCGCGATGACTTTTCGATTTCGATATCGTTCATGATAGATTTACCATATAAAATAAAACAGTTATAATATAGATATTATAGATTTTTTTATCCATAAGTATAAAACGTATAAGTTGTAAATTATAATACACGATTTAGAAAATGTTATTGTAATCAAAATACCAACGTCTGTTCGGTTAAAAATTCGATTTCCCCCCCCCGCCCCAAAACGTGTTAAAAACACATATCCGACAAGAACAAAGGAATCGCAATAGTTATGTTTCCGTTTCATTAAAATTAAGAATCAACGTCTCCGTTAGTTCCCTCTAAAAAGCAATCAAGACCAGAAATCGTTCTGCTATAGCAGTGGTTCCCAACCTATGGTCCGCAAGACAATGTATGATGGTCCGCGAGCCATACCTACACAATTTAATAATATATCATTTTTCCTCTGGGGCGTGACACAAATACCGACAATCGTGTGTAGCACGTCGTTCATTTATATTACATAACGCCACTTATGTTATTATTTTAATCGATAATCAAATCTTGTTTATACAAGTACGACTAGATTATCGGTAGAATACAATAGACTAGGTGTTATGTTTTCGACAAGGATTCAACCGGGCTGCTCTACATTCGAAATAATCAAAGAAATCAGTTGGACGCCATTAAAGACATGCGTGTAGATTTTAGTAGTATTCCCCCAGGAGTATCTTTGTTAGTAAAGGAAACTTAAGCACAAAAATCGCATTTTCATAAATTGTTTTTATAATTGTGATTTACCTTTAATAAATATAATAATATGGTGTACATTTTTGTATAATAGTAATTTGCGTTAAATTGTAAATAAATATAAAACTTTTACTTAAAATTCATCAATTATAAACAATATTATAAGCCTGCTATAAGGAATTTCATTGGTTTTTATTTATTCATAATCTAAATTCTTCTAAAATGTGTGAAAAAAATATTGATTCTTGTTTATAAGAAATATAAGGTCTAAAGTTGTGGTGGTCCGTGACGTATCTAAAGTTCTCTAAGTGGTCCGTAGTGTCAAAAAGGTTGGGAACCACGGCGCTATAGGGATGGCACTGTTGTTAAATTTACATTATAATACGGATTCGCTATATTATACGAATATAGGACGAAGAAAACATTAACATTTTATCGAATTAAATACACTTTAATATATAAAATATACAATACATATATATTTGCATAATGTATCTGAAATTATACATAAATTAATACTTTTACACCTATATACCTAATACCTACTTATTTATATGTTTAGCAATAAATTATTCGTTTTGAAACTTGGCAATGTATAAAACCCTTATAACTCCTAAACCTACAAAATATTTTTGCCGAGAAATCTATTTTATTTTAATATATTATAACAGTAAAGTCGATTATCACCCGGCAGACATCCCGCTTCTAATAATGGTCCGTAGTAATAAATTTCGAATTCTGTTCTTTTGGACATTTTTTTTACATTGAATCAGTCAATTAGTTACTAAAATTAAAACGATCCGAGTTCTTCGGGGTTAATTTTTTTTTTTTATCAGTGCACAACGATCAAGGTGGTCTAAAATTTGGACTTTTATATTATATATTTCTGATTAAATCGATTTTAATATTTGGAGGAAAACGGAAAGTGTTTTTTTTTTTTTTTTTTAAGATAACGATAAACGATAATAATACTGTTAATTTGCGTTTATCTATGTTTACTATAGAAACAAATTCTACTACATTTCGGAATGATTTTGGATATATATATATATCATATATAAAAATCATATGAAATTAAATAAAACTATATTTATTTTTTTATTTATTTATTTTAATTCATACAGTACCGTATATTGTAATTCACAATTTATAATATTTTACAAAAACCTATAGAACAAAATTATGACCAATATACGTGTGTATATATTCTTAAAGTCCAATATATATTTAATGGTCTAAATCATAAATAATGAATTTAAAAATATTTGATTAAATGTATTTTAACGTTTTCTTTAAGTATCTCTTCGATATTTGAATTGATCAAACGAGTTCTCTCGTTTTCCTCTTCGTATACACATTAAACAGTAACATTTTTACAAGTTTACAGGCAAATGCACCTATATGAATTGTTTGAACTGCAGCTATTGATCAATATCGAATGGATTTTGTTAATCCTTTGAAATTTTGTTAAACGCCTTTGACGTTGAACGTTTTTCCATTCATTTTATAGTATTTTTTTTTTTTTTTTTTTTTTTTATATCGCGTTTAATACTTAAAAGTTATTATTACAGTACGTGGCTATAACTCGTACTCGTATCGTTAAAATAATATTTAGTATCGAAAATTGTACTTTTTTTTGTTTTTTTACTTTTTTTCCCGTCGGACGTATACTAATAATACGTACACGGATATAAACGTATTACATTTCGTACGAACACACGTAAATATCTAATAAGTGCACAGACACTTATCGTGCATTTGCACATTTGCATACTATAGTATTATAAGAATACGTGTTGTACGAGTACGTGCGCGTGCCCATATGCAAATACCCGAACAGTGTAAAACGACGAAAATGCGAATACTATATCGAGGTTCTTATATAAAGGTTTCAAAATAAAATGAATAAAAAAAAATAAAAAAAAAATTATTACAACAGTATTCATGCCGTTTACTTAAAAATTTATCCGTAAAAATGTCGCATACGTATTACATGTACGGCTAAATATATATTGCGATTTGTTATCCTATAGAGTCGTCGGCGATTTAAATTGCACATATTAAGGGGTACGTATATTAATATTATAATAATCATAATAAAAATACAATAGTCGTAATTACGAGTTAGAAAACCGTGTCACATAACACGACTTCGTTAAAAAAAATATTAAAAAAAATCTATTGTAAATATTTGTAACACCACTGGTCGTTTTAATTACGCGTAGAAATTTGTTTAAACGATGATATTTTAACGTCCCAATGGTTCACAAAATGGAAACTATCACTAAACCCGACCAAAAGCGAAGCAAAAATATTTACACTTAGAAAATACATAAATCCGACCTTACAACCAATTAACAATCAAGAAATCAATTGGAACAACAAAGACCACTCAGTAAAATATCTGGGCCTACACCTCGATGAAAAGCTAAGCTGGAAAATACACATTAACAAAAAATTAAACCAAGGGTACACTAGGCTGCGAATACTGTACCCTCTATTAAATCACAGCTCTACCATACAAATGAAATGCTCTATACTTCTGTACACAGCAATAATAAGACCACTAGTAACCTACGCATGCCCAGTATGGGCAGCTGCCTCAAAAACAAAAATTAAAAAATTACAAACCCTCCAGAATAAATTTCTAAGAATAGCCCTAAAGGCCCCTTGGTTCATGAGAAACAAACAACTACACAACGATACGGGCCTATCATACCTATCTACTTGGATAACACAACAATTTGAGAATTTCCGCGAAAAACTTCACAAGGTTGACGGAGCACTTCACTACAAAATTGGCAGAAGATGGCCACCAACCTAAGACTCAAACCTCGACTACCTCAGGATATCCTACTAGAACCCAATGGAAATACCTCAACCTCCGACTCTGACCTAGACTCATAAGCTAACCAAAATTTAAGGATATTGTAATAACTGTAAATACTGTTGTAAACATTTACATTATCAATTATTATAAATTGTAATAATATTGCAAAAATACTTGGTGTATTGACACAATTAAGTTAATAAATAAAACAAAAATATTTTAACAATTTTCATAAACTACCCACGCGTACGTAAATTAATTATGTTTTTTTTTTAGGCTACATAAAATACATATTTATGTACGCATATAGCTCGGGGCCCCCGAATTGCGAAATTATCGAGATGAGTCGAGTCTACTACTGTACTCGCATTTTAATTATATAATGATTTTAATAACAGCGTTTTTTAACTGATCATATTACTCGGCAAATGCCATGTCATTTTTACATTATTTCCGTAGACATCTGAACTTCAAACGCTTGTATAGAGAAAAAAGAAAAGAAAAAAAAAAGGGGACCCACAAAAAATTATACGCGACAAATACAACACTCCATTGTTTCGTCCGTTCCCTACATGTTTTATATTTATTCGTATTGTATATTTTTTACACTTGAATTTGAATACGAGCTGTCAATACCCATTGGAATATAAAAAAAAATATATATATTAATTTTTTTGTTTACCTTTTTACAATCGAATTGCCCAAGGGAATCTTATCTAGCGATAAACATAAAACAAATTAATGCTAAATTCGAATATTAAAATGAATATTATTTTTTTTTTTCAACCGCATCGCTAAGCCTAATTTTAAAACCCCTGAAAATCAAAAAAATAAGAAGTTTGTTTTATTTTTAAAATAAATTTAATTAAGTTTTACCACAATTAAAATATTAGAAAATTTCAGCCTATTGAAGAATTTACCTGCTTTAAAAATTTAGGCCGATTTTGGAACTAAAATTAGAAAAAAATGCTTTAAAATTATATTATTTTAATTAATAAAATATATACAAATAAATTTTGAACTATATTAAACAAGAAAAAAAAAAAAATTCCCAAATTTAAAGAAAAAAATATTAACTTAGTCAATAAAATACATACAAATTATAGAAATTTTACAAATAGAGTCAAAAAAAAAAAAAAAAAATGATACGATAAGAATTGAAAATACGACGAAATTTAATAAAACATTTCAATACTGTAGGTTTCCCTAGCTTTAATAATATAAGATCTAAAACAATTTTTTTTTTTTTTTTTAAATTATTCGGAATTTTCCTGGGACAATAATTATTATTTTGCACTTTTTAATGTAATATTATGTATTTTTGCAAACGTTTTTGTGGCGGTAGACGGTTTAAATCCCCGCCTACCATATTACCGTAACTTTTGTACACATTCGGTTATATTCCACCCAGTCGGTACTTTGGGCGCCGCAGCCTTTTAATAATAAAGTAACGATTATAATTCAAAATTTGGTTTTTTTTGTTTTTTTTTTTACATTCGTATATTGTTTTTTAAAAAATACATATAAATCGACAAGCGCGCGTTTCGGAATTTGGTACTCGTTGAACGACGACGGCGGTCTGTCGTTTTCCGCTTTACTCGTGTAAATAACGAGTTGAGAACGTTTTGATTGAAAATTAAGTACATAAAAAAATTTGATAAAAAAACTCTTATCGTTCCTTTTTTCATTAACGTAAAAGTTGTTACTTACTAAGGGAAAGGGGGCAAAATAATTTATTCACAAATATCAAAACCACGAGGGGGCGGTGAGTATACTCTACGTATACAAAATAATCAAACAGCTACAATTTCAATCACTTGATTAAACAAAATTTAAAAATAAATAAATCACTATTTTAACGTTAGTTTTATTTTTTTTTTTTTTTTGTAACCCGGATAATGCGATAACGTTGACAATACGTCAACACACGAGAAACGTGATATATAATATATAAATAAACTTGTATGAAGAAAATTTCAGGGAAAAAAAATGCAATTTTATCTTATGAATATAAAAAAAGTAATTGAATTGTATTGAATTTTTTTATTTCTGTTTTAGAAATGTCAGCAATTTGTACTGTCGTCGTGCATGTGCGGAGAGGAACATCGTACCTTTGCCCCTCACAATTACGTCGCTGTGCGTAACAGCTAATCATCGATAACCTCCGAAACTCGATAACACTTTAACAATATAAAGTAACGGAATTTCGGTTACCCATTTTAGTTTTTTTTTTTTTTTTTACATTATATTGTATTATACGGTCGTAGTGAATTTTCCAACAAACGAGCACGCGCACGGCGGGGGATTCGTTCAAAATGCAAATGTTCATTGCCGTTTAATTCCCGTTTGTTCCGGTATTGTCGACGACTACGTTGGCACGCGAAAACGTCACAAATATATTAGTGTCGTAATGATTTTTTTTTTTTTATTTATATTTTTATAGATTTATACGATAGGTTAAATCGAAAACGGAAGATTTGCACGAGTTGTAAGCCGGGGCGTGCATACGAAAATCGACGGAGACGTGTTTAAAAAAAAATTTGGTTTTTTGTGTGTTTACCCATTAAAATTATCATTTAACAAATACACCACACGTTTTAACGATAAATAATATCAAATACACTGATGTTAAATCCAAAAAATTATCAGTTTTGCGGACATTAAATTTACACTATCGTTGAATTGCCAATTCTGTAGTGTAAATTTCGAAGTTTCGGGGGAGAGGGGCTCGTTCCCGTGCACCCTTATCTTCGACCGGCCCGGGATTTAGGGTGGAGCCAGGGTCCGGGCCCCGGGATATCGTAATAACGTAGCTAATAAATAAATTCAAATATTTTTGTTCGTTTTCGAGAAACAAAAATAATTTTATTTTACTTATTAAGTTTTTTTTTTTTTTTTTTTTTTACATAAACAATTAATAAAAAAAAAAAAATAATAATAACATATGGTCATAAATATGTTTTTTTTTAAATTTGTAATTAATTAATTTTTATTATTGTTATTAATACAGTTTTTTTATATATATAATACGGGTCCCTAAAAGTGTCTGGTGCCGAAACCAGAATTTTCTTAATCCGGGCCCCGAGTCGAGTACACGTATAAAACAATATTATGTGCCCGCGCACGCGCATACGCGGCCAAACGCTATCCTGCGGGGACCGGCTCGTGTATGTGGAGTACCAGGATCCGATGTGCGTGTCGTGATTATTAGCGACGGCGGCGGCGGCGGCGGCCCGTACATTCGACCGGTGTGCCGGGCGCTGCCGTCGCCGCCGCCGCCGCCGCCGCCGAGGCGGTCGATCGGCGCACATCGTTTCATAGGTTCCTGGTCGCCGGCGGATCCTCCAAGGCGGTCCTGGGTCCGCGCGCCGGCCACGCCACGCCCGGTCCATCCGCCTTGGTCCACCGACACGCCTGTGTAGGCGTTACGGGAGGACACGTCGTCCCTCGGTATCGCCGGGGAAGGTCGCGGCGGCGGCGGCGGTGGCGGGCCGCACCCGGGTATTTTTTGACCCGTCTCTAATGCGATCCGCCGGCGGATATCGGCCGTTTTACCGTCCGGAACGCGAGCGGCCAAGGACCCGATAGCGCGTTTCCCGGATTCGAAAATCCGCGCTCCACCTAGACGCATAATTTTTTCCCGTTGTAAGTTGGTTTTTCTCTCCTCGCGCCCGTCCGTTATATTGTTATGCGCGACGCGCGTTACGATCGACGTGACGCAGGGGCGCGTAGCGGCGCGCGGCGATGGCGGCGGCGGCGGCGGCGGCGGCGGCGGCGGCGGTGGCGGCGGCGGTGTAGGCGGCGGTGTGACGGCGACGCGAACTCGCCCACGGGGGGGGCGGAGGGGGTAGACGTTTTCCGTAGTCGCTATCGATTTTGCGCGGTCGAGGAGTACACAAGGCGGACAGATGAAATAGGTAGAGAGTAGGTCGACACGCGCGTTACATTATACGCTCGCCGCCGCAATGCATAGAAATGGTTTTCTTTTTGTTTGTTGTTTTATTTTCCTTTTTCAAAAGTCAAATTTCAAAATGATACGCGCGATGCACGGTACACCACGGCACGGTTGTTTTTCGTTTTGTTTTTCAAACGTATAACTCCTGCCGTCCCGCCCTGAAAATGAACCCTTAGTTGGGGGGGCGGGGGCGCTGCCGATCTTGCGCGGGGCCCGTTACATACCGGGCGGGGTGTGATGCCGTTGACCGGCGGCCGTCGCCGGCAACCGTAAACCCGGAGGCGCGCGTTCGTCCGCATTTTTTAAGCCGAGTTATCGACTCCCGGGGCTCGGAACTATTTATGCGATTAAAAAAAAAAATTTTAAATACGCAATTATATTTATTTTTTTTTTTTTTTTAATAACATACGTGTATACATACGGCGGAATAAAATTGAAATTATGCATAATCGTTTTTATACGAATTCGTTTCGGTTCAATAACAATATTTACAGAATAAAATAATAACCGAGAATTGGATCCATTGGATCTCGGGACCATTCGATTCTCCGTGATTATTTATACTACAATCGTCATTTTTTTTGTGGTTAATTCGTAAACTTAATTATACGCATTCATATGTTTAAAATCTTTAAATATACAAAATCGCATATATCCCGGTGAAATATGCAAAAAATATGCAACGCATTTTCATTCCTGTATATCGGTCGCACGTATTATGGCCCCCATACACGGTCGGTCATGAATGGCAATCAACGCGTTTGACAGTCAAGATCGATAATTACCATATACGGTCAATCAAGTTCGATATTTTATTTTTATAATCAACACGATTGTTACTATTGAAAGTGTACGTGTTACGTGTTGTGGTCATTCAATATTTATTGAAAAAAAAATAAAAAATAAAAAATATTTTTATATATGTTAAATTTAAAATTAAACTTTGCATTAAAACGAATGAAGAAGGTTATTATCGGTATCACTATTTACCTTGCGTGTGATAAAACAAAAAAAATCAAGAGAAAAAAAAAATGTTGGATGAAAGAACGGTTTAAAAAAACATTACCCTAGCATAATCTTCTAGATCAATGTTTCTCAACCGGTGGTCCGTGAGCCAATCATAGGTGGTCCGCGGTCCCATAGATTTTTTTCTTCGATTTCTATTACAAATTTATTATTATTTTTCTTTTAAATAGCGAAAAAAATTACGACTTATTGAGGAATCGTATAATATTATACGGTTATCGTTGTTGCTGCTGTAGACCGACAAGCATTTTCCACTTTTATAAGTGTCTAGGTATCAGTGTAATAAATTGAAGTATAATTATATATTAGTGTAGTATAGTAATAAAATGTAAAGTAAAATAATAAAAGTTAACATTTTTCGATAAATTTTTGTGTATTCTTGTTAATGAGCAAAAAAAAAGGTATTCTTAGTTTTCGTAAAATTGAGGTGGTCCGCGACCTATAAAAAATTGTCGAAGTGGTCCGTGGTGGTAAAAATGTTGGGAAACACTGTTCTAGATGGACTTCGACTATCTTCTCCTGCTGACTACAGAAATTATCTCCGCATGGACCGCATGACATTTTCCAAGTTATACAAATGATTGGAGAAATTCACGACGATAATTTCATCTCAATGTATTGAATTTTTTTTTTAGTAGTATTTATGTCAGCTATTGGATCGATTTCTTTTAATTTACATAAGTTAATTGTACATAGCATTTTTGTTTCTAAAAATTCTATTTTTGTGCAAATCACTATTAGTTTTCCACGTAGCAGGTAAACTACGGTATTAGACGTATAAATTCTTCATTATTTAATTTATTTGCCATTTTTTGACGAAGATACAAAAATTTACAAAAGACAAAAAGACACGACTGTGTCACACAATTCGACTTGGTTGACTGATAAGTTGTGCATTCATAGCCGTTCACGGTCAATCATCTTGATTGATGATAAAAATTCTAACTTGTTAGAATTCCATCAGGCATGCAATCCGATTGTCAGTCATTATCATTCACATACGAGGTGCGACAATAAAATAACGAGACTTTTTGAATAAAACTTAAACTATTAACGTTATCTATAAAACGATTATTGAAATATGATTAGAAAACACTTATCTAAAAGTACTATGAACACTGATGGCATCGATTCATTTTCTTATACGTTAGTAGCCTTGTTATTAGTGCGAGTTCGACTATACTGCCGAAAAATGTTAGATATAAAAATCGAACAACATGTGTTAACATTAAATTTCTTGTTAAATTAAAAAAAACTGCCGCGGAATCGTTTCGTATGTTATGTGAAGTTTATGGTGAAGAATGTTTATCAAGAGCTCGTGTTTTTGAATGGCACAAACGGTTTTGTAGTGGAAGGGAGGACGTCGAAGACGATGATCGTTCTGGACGTCCTACCACGTCTTCAAACGAAAACGAAAACGTTGAAAAAATCGACAAAATTAATTAATCAATATTATTATAAAGAGGTATTAATTAAATTAAGAGAACGTGTCAGAAAGAAGCGACCAGATCTATGGAAAAATGGCTGGGTTCTTCACCAAGACAATGCTCCAGCTCACAGTGCATTTTCAATTCAACGTTTTTTAACTGAAAAAACAATTTCTGTACTTCAACATCCCCCGTACTCGCCAGACCTTGCTCCTTGTGACTTCTTCTTATTTCTTTTCCCATTTTCAAACAGTTGATGACGTAAAAATGAAAACGGCAGAACTTCTAAAAGGGCTGAATGAAAGCAATTGGCAACACTGTTTTCAAGAATGGCAGCGACGTATGCAACAGTGTATTGATGCTGAGGGAAGGTACTTTGAAGGTGATAATCATTAAATTATAACATTTTTAAAATAAACAACTTTTATTCAAAAAGTCTCGTTATTTTATTGTCGCACATCGTACACACACTATCAGTCTTGACTGTCAATCGCGTTGGTTGTCATTCATGATTGACCGTGTGTGGGGATCTTTGTGAAACGAATTTATATCGAATCGGAAGCCTGGGCACGTCCAGAAGCTACCCAGGAAATACGCTAACAAACTCATAAACTCCGTTTAAAAATCAACATTTACGTCGGTGAAAACGTTAGCCCTAATAAATATTTTTTTTTTTTTTTAATAATACATAAATAATGTAATAAAAATAAATGTTTATGTATTTACTATTATATATCGGTTTAAAAATAATTAACATTAAATGTGCATTTAAATTTCATTTTTATATACTTGATGGTTTTTTTTTTTATTTGGATTGTTTGGATAACACAAATTATTTACTGGTTCCTTCAACTTCGAGTAAACCTAGTTCGACTGTATCGAAAATTTAAAATTATTGTATTAATTTGTTACTAGACCGTTACAATATGCCAGTGCGTAATATTTATGATATTTGCCGCTGCGCACACATTTTTTTTTCTTTATTACACTCCCTCACAGAAAAAAAAAAAAAAAAAAAAACAAATACATTCAAATTAGTTTTATTACCTATGTAAGCAATACGTTTTACACATTACTTTTGTCTACAGAAATAGTAATACCGAACGTTAAATAATTTGTATAAATGCCAGACCATACATTGGCGGCAGGGTAATTATTAAGTTTCTATACGATTTATTAACGATAAACTATTGCAATGCAAATATGCCCAGAACTATTAATAATCGTTCTTGTTATTTTGTTCTTTGTGCCAAAGACAGTTTAGAAATCGACAAAAATTAAACCCGTGGACCGTAATTTGCCGTCGTCAGTGTTTTAACTGAAAACAAAATAATAATAAACTGTGATAAATCATTTACGAATTAAGTACCACTGGGCGAAAGAAAGAAAAAAAACCCAGCGCCGAATCGGAGCATTTTACTCGCCGGAAAAATGAAATAAATAAATAATTGTTTTGTGAAAAATTACTAAGTTCTATGGGAATTTCATACAATTTTCAATTAAAGTGTTATCAGGCAAGAACTCGCATATACTCGTATTAAATAACAATATACGTTTAAATCAGTGGTTCCCAACCTATGGTCCGCGAGCCATACCTACAAAATTTAATAATATTTCATTTTTCCTCTGGGGCGGGACACAAATACCGACAATCGTGTGTAGCACGTCGTTCATTTATATTATATAACGCCACTTATGTTATTATTTTAACCGATAATCAAATCTTGTTTGTACAAGTACGACTAGATTATCGGTAGAATACAATAGACTAGGTGTTATGTTTTCGACAAGGATTCAACCGGGCTGCTCTACATTCAAAATAATCAAAGAAATCAGTTGGACGCCATTAAAGACATGCGTGTAGATTTTAGTAGTATTCCCCTAAGAGTATCTTTGTTAGTAAAGGAAATTTAAGCACAAAAATCGCATTAAATTGTTTTTTATAATTGTGATTTACCTTTAATAAATATAATAATATGGTGTACATTTTTTTATAATAGTAATTTGCGTTAAATTGTAAATAAATATAAAACTTTTACTTAAAATTCATCAACTATAAACAATATTATAAGCCTGCTATAAGGAATTTCATTGGTTTTTATTTATTCATAATCTAAATTCTTCTAAAATGTGTGAAAAACATATTGATTCTTGTTTATAAGAAATATAAGGTCTAAAGTTGTGGTGGTCCGTGACGAATCTAAGGTTCTCTAAGTGGTCCCGTAGTGTCAAAAAGGTTGGGAACCACTATTGGTTTAAATAGTTTATCGATTATGAACTATTTATCACGCTATTAAATCTGCTTCTGGGCATTCCGTATTTGCTACTACACACTGTGAGTGTTGCTGCACACAATTTTAGACCTTGCAATAAGCAAAGCCCGAGAGAAAAATAATCGTTCCTAAAACGAATGTCGTCTGTACATGTAGGTAGAATAATATGTAACGTGTAATAAACGATCTAAACGTTTGCGGTCTAAATCGCGGTGCCTTTAAGAACCGACAACGGGCCGGAGGTTTGATTAAAAACTAAATGATAATTTATACCGTCCTATTTATATAGGTCAATTTGATTTATTTCGCCTTGTTATTTCAGAAAGAAATGAGGTACATACATACTCGCGTTTTTCACCGAGACGATAGCATTATATTAGGAGGACCTCGCACCGGCATTTTTCCGTCTGTGTCTATTGAACGGGCAATATAACGAATTACTGTGTACTTAGAACTTAAAACTGCGGCGTATTAAATTCAAAAAAATTTCATATATTCTACCGCAATATCGCCGAAACTTTTATTCTTTCTATGTTCTGGCGTTTTTTATTCAACGGCCCGAAGCCGGGTAATGTTTATCGAGCGTATGAATAATCGGGTGTGTAGGTATGTATACTTTTTCAGCACGTAGTCTAAACTGTTTACGGTTTTTAACAGATGAGGAGTTTGCCTTAATTGTAGGAATGGCATAGGGTATAATATTTAAGCGTAGATCGGGCGAACAAAAAAAATATAGAGGAGGAATTATCAAAAAAAATTAAATTATTTTTTATTATAACCATATGGGTATTAAATGATAGCTAATAAATATCAATTCCAAGTGTATATATATATATACATGGT
Source organism: Tuberolachnus salignus (assembly GCA_956483605.1). Classification (NCBI taxonomy): domain Eukaryota; kingdom Metazoa; phylum Arthropoda; class Insecta; order Hemiptera; family Aphididae; genus Tuberolachnus; species Tuberolachnus salignus. Next base: position 17,589,915 of record OY101437.1, read on the forward strand.
GATTTAAAATGTATGTTACAGCCATATAAATAATTGAAAATAGATTTAAAAAAAAAATGTACAATACGGAAGTGTTTTTATTTATATCTAAAATTATTTGCAATTTTGTTTTTTACAGTCTATAACGAAGAGGGGGGAGGGGGTCAATTTTTAAAATTCAATTGGGAATCTAGTTGGTACAAACATAAATTCTGAGGGGGTGTGATCGCCTGATCGTAACCCTGTCAAATAAGCGCTTGCTTCGGCGACGATATAAAAACACCCGAAAACCGCTTTTTTTATTCGTCGTAGTTATTTATTCATCAATCATCATAAATATACATTATATAAATACCTACTATGATTTCGTTTTATATATATAAAAAAAAAAAAAAAAATATATTTTGCCTTTTTATTAATTGTTGATAAAAGTTGGCACTTGGCCGGGTAGTTTCAAAACTGCGGACTGACTAGTGATCTAGCCTGTCCGCCCCTGGGTACTCTGTATATTAAAATAAGCCGGATAAACTGGCTAATGCCTAATAAAAATTTCAGTACTCTACCGCACGGCACTGACGAGGTTTAATTTGGATAATAACGTGTTTAAAATTTGATTTGCATAGAAAGTGGTGTTTAAATTTATATACGTTTGGTTTATAATGCCCTTTATATATAATTTATAATAATCAGGGCAGCGAAGTCATTGCATTTGCATCCTTTTTTTTTTTTCTAGATGCTTAAGTGAGCTAAAAACGTGTTTCGCTTAAATATTAATTTAAATTATTGTTATTATTTTTTTTTTTTTAAATGCAATAAAATGCAATGACGACAATTGTTTTTATTTTAGTGCAATTTTGACCGTTTTCCAACGTATTAAGAATATTTAACTCGATATTATTATAATATATAGATTTAGCTAGCGTACCGGTGTACACAATATACGTATTACCTATATCTGTATTCAGATATTTATTTTTATTTTATTAAAAAAGAAAAAAAGTATTTGAAAAATCTTAAATTGCGCTTAAAACCGTTTAAAATTCATCCCTTAGTTAAACATATCAAGTACCTAGGTGGGCACTGCTTAATATTATGTTATTTGTTACCTAATCCTAGCGAATCGTTTATGGTAAATTTGTACGATAGACAAAAAATTACAAAAGTGTTTTCCGGGCTCTCTGAACCGATAATATCCACGATTAGATGAATTAGTTGTTCGTACGATGGGAACTAGTTTACGTTCGTATTCGTTGTCGACTACAACTGGCGTGTACCAATGGTTTTTCAATTGAGTGCTAAAAAATATAGTAAACGCAAAATTGCATACAATAGCGCAACGTTGTGTTTTGATAACGCGGTGACCACCACCGGGTAGGGATCCGAAACCGTCTCTTAGACCCACAGGCACACCTTGTACGCGCGTCAATAGAAAAATATAAATGTAAAAAAAAAAATAAAAAGTAAATAAAAGCAATATCCTCGTATATTACGCGATATGTGATGCACGACTCCGCGGTTTCGTAATATTGCGCCATATGGTCGTTGATCAATATCCATAAAAATTGTACTGTACACGGGCCCGTACAGAAAAAACAATAAAATATGTTCAATATTAATACTTTATTTTAGAATTTTAACTATCAAAAGTCGCCGTCCGGTCCGGATGGGGCGCCGCCGTGCGTTTTCGCAAACTTTATCTGCTGAAATTCGTTGGGACCGTCCGTTTAAAAATTACAAATTTTATATTATATATCGTATTCGTGAATTATTAGTGTAAGTTATGGAACTATTTTATACCTGTGTACAATTGTTCTTTATCGTTAGCAGTATTTTGACTTTTGGTGCGTTACGAGTTCACTACGTTTTTTTTTTTTTTTTATTAAAACAGATTTCAATAAAATTTAACAAGCGGATTCATTGCGTTCAGAAGAAGAACATTGTACCCCGAAATGTCAGGTTGGCTGACTCATGGATTCTGGAATATTTTATTGTTGATTAAATTTACCTTAGCGACACCGATAAAATGTTATTGTAAAAGCTTGACAACCGTAATATGTTTTAGTTAACAAATATACTAAAAGATCAAATTTTGACGACGTTTTTGTTTTAATAATTTCTGATAGCGAAACTTTCGTAGGTATTCTTATATATCTCGCTAGCGTAAATCTGATCAAGCGTATAGCTCTAGCCGTGCTCGAGCCGCGAAGATTACGAGAACTCGAGAATCTGAAGAGCAGCCTCAGGCCCGTTTTAGTCAAATGTACATACAATTTTGTAATTAAATAAAAATGTTTTTAAAAAAAACATGTTAATATTCTTTTCGTTCAGTACTGACACGGGCAGAGCCGTGCGGAACGGCTAATTGTATATATCGGTTCCCAATGTATATTACTTCTACCTACATATTTTCAATACTCTTCAGTAGTCTTTAGTTATTTGATTGTAAATTGAATAATCAAAATTCTAAGTTGTCTTAGTATTTTTTTAATAATTGTAAAAATAAAAAAGAAAAAAAGGGTTTAAAATCAATGACGACGGTAATATAAGATTTATGTATGTATACGAAAAACGTTCGTTGTTGAATTACCTCGTTATTTTTTAAATTCATCTATAGTGCAACATTTCTGGGTTATTATAGGACAAAAAAAAAAAAAAAAAACTGAAAAACTTTGTATAAAGTTATATTTTTTTAAAGTGGCGAGATAACAATATCGATTGTGAAATTGTCGTAACGAGAAATTATTCAACTCGTCTCTAAGTTTTAGTTTAATATTAAGTTCGGAGTTTTGTTCACGGTTTATTCAGTACGAGATTTTTTTTTTTTTTTATAATTCCTAAGAGTTTCTCTGTTGGAATAAAGAATAACCTTTGTGAATTGCTAATATAAACTTGTAACGAACAAAATAATCCGTTTTCGCATATTGCATGTTGCAATTAAAAAATTGCGCGATCAACGTGCTTTTCCTCCAGAACTTTTTTATGCGCTCATTTTAATTGGTAAAATTAGGAAAACGTAATTCGATCAGATCGACAAAATTTATAATTGTGTTAGGCTGTAGGCGATTATTATTCCGCCGTAATCGTTTTGTAACAAAAATGTATAATAAATATTAATTTTCTTATTTCTCATTTTTTTTCCACTGAATGCTGATGCGTTTAAAACTTTAATGCGGGCCATTTGATCTGCGATTAAATTTTATTTTCGCTAATGATCAAATTAACCGTGACACCACGCCTATATATAAAAAAAAAAAAAAAAAAAAATAATATGATAATATGATGTAATATTATAATACATGATACATAATAAAATAAATAATATAGGTATGCCTTAGGTTTTTTTAGTTTCAAACTTTGTATCGCATTCTCAACGAGTAATTAAAAATTAATTAATAACAAACACGACGACTTATAAATAAAAAAAATAAGGCGGCTTTTTTTTTTTTTTCAAAAGAGAAATGATAATCTCGAAAAAATTAATCGACCGTTTAAAAAAAAAAAAAAAAAAAAACTCGTATATATTTACGAGCCATAGCGGCTATACTTTTTATTTCATTAATCCTCTCTCCTCCCCCCCCACAGCCAAAGGACTCGCGCGCTTGAAATTTTTATGAATTTATTTTTGTCGATTTCTGGTTCCATCGGTGACACGCGGATAAAAAACGATTTTACAGTTATAGACTATATTATATATTGGAATTACGTTATATAGACACAACAATATTGTTGTTCGTCGCCGTTATATATTATACGGGCGACACGCCACGACTGAGCTCACCGCCATACATCGTATTATTATCAATAATATTATAAAAGAAAACTTCCATTTTTTACTCCCTCGGTAATACCTGTAAACTTTATTTGGAGGAGTGAAGACGGTTAAAAATCGTATGTTACGCCGTAAAGATTATCCTGTCAAATAGAATATTCAGCACGAATAAATAAACCGAGCAACTCGACTGGGAGTGGAGTTGTGGGCGGGAGGACGACCCGGAGACGTTTGAAATTGAATTTTTAGTTTTGGTTTTATTTATTACGATGCGCGCTTTTTTCCCCCGTCCGCCGACGACTTATCGACTAAACCCCTAACCTAACCGATCAATAAACGACAAGAGCGGGTATTTTTCTATTGCATTTTGGATCTAGTTTGTGCGGTTTATTTTTTTTATTTCTAGAGTTTTTAAATTTTAAGTATCTTTAACAATATGGAGGAGGGATATTTACGCAATGATGGTTTTCTATTATTATAGATTTTTATTTTTATTTTTTGTCGTAATTCGGTTAAAAATAATCATAGTATTCGTAGACACTTGAAATGTACACTGAATACTTACTTATATTACCACTTTTTTGGACCAGTGTTTCTCAAACATTTTTGTCACGGGGTCCCCTAATTTAATGTGATACTGTCAAGCACCTCTCTCCTATGTTGCAAGCATTTTTTTACTATCAAAATTATTAATTATATTTCCTTTACTATGTACTAAAATTCACACATACAAATTATTAAAATATATAGTAGATAAATGTTTTTTAATATAGTTTGGAATAAACTTTACTATAGTATTAAACATGCAAAAATGTTAAATACAAATCAATTGGTAATAAGTATAGAACTATAAAAAAATATATATATTGTACAAATGTTGAAAACTAATGTGACGGGTGGTCTTGTATATTTTTGCATAATATATTAATATCCGGTGTGATATTTGAAACAGTGATTCGCAAGTTTCATTCTAAAGTCCGTTGTGAAAGGCATGGCCTATGTTTGTTTTTTATTATTATTATTATAATTTATTAGTTTAGACCCCACATTTTATGAGGCCGATTTCAAACGTCTCAGTTTCTCGTAAAACTTTACTTGGCGATGACTATTATCAAACTTGTCAAAAGCACGAGGTCAAACATTAGAACTAGCAGGCACTTCAGATCCCTGCCTTACACATTGGCAATTTTATACCGCACGTTCCCGAGTTAGGTCGGAAAATAATATTTATAATATTTATGCACCTAATCAAAAAACGATCAATGTAGTACGTAGAAGTATTATAGATTTGCATCAGGGTTTGCGCTAATGTGCAGTACAGCACAAATTGTGCAATTCTTAAACGCTAATTGTACAGTAACCTACTGCTGCCTACTATATTGTTGCGAAAAAATTACTGGGATACTATATACCAAAACAATTTGTATTCGAGTTATAAATCGTAATAACCCAACAATATCGTATATTATCATAATATTAAGCCAGAACTAATATGGATTGGATCCACCTTGCACGGAACAATAATGACAATAATAATCGGGTACGATCGTTCCAAATTTGCCCATTGATAATAAACTAATATTTTAATATCATTCTCACGTGCACAAATGTGTATACAAGCCATAAGTTCAGGTATTTACTTGTGCAGTTCTAAAATGTCCTTAGCGCAAACCCTGATTTGTATTGTAAGTACCAAAAAAGTATTTGAACACATAAAACTACAATCAGTACCTGTGTTGAATGTTTTCTCTAGCTTCAAGTGAAAGTTCTCAAATCTTTAATATATAATTACATTTTAAAATGTGTTCTGTTCGTTTGTGTCCTAAAAATAAAATGAACTCGAACGAAGTCGGGAGAATCAGCTAGTATATATATATATATATAAATGAAACGTGAATGCACACAAACCTAACCTAATTGTCTATATAATATATATGAATATATTGTAATCTGACGCAAACAAAAGTCTCGCGCAAAGCTGGGATATAACACATGGCTAGTAAATAATATATACCCATACCGATACATTTAATACTGTTTAAGTATTTAATCGTACAGTTTTATGTATTATTTTTACATTTTTTATTAAACTCATGCACGTCGAAATGTAATGCAATTGCGCAAGATTTAAAAAAAAAAAAAAAAAATGAATATTTAAGCTAGAACGTCAACAATTGCGGATAAAAATTGCAATTGCCCACTCTGCCACCCCACCTCAAATGGTATCCCTGCAAATATAAAAACTAGTTATTATAATAAAAAAAAAATAAAAAAGAAAAGATTTGTATTTGTTTTCTTCTTATTGTTTATGATATGGCCACAACAAAAAATAAAACATTTTTTTACTGTTTAAAATATAACCGTTTGTTATACACCTGCAATAAAATACATTTGGATAGTATAGGTGGGTCCGGTTTTTGGAAAATTAGCGCCCTGGACAAGGAAAATAAATGTATCCTCTTCAGTTAAGGTTAAGTAATTTTTACTCAGAGTGAAAAACAAATAATTTTAATACATTTTTACTTAAATGAAATACATTTTTTTTTACTACATTATTGTTGATAATTTTACTAGAGTTATAAAAAAAAAAAAAAAATTTGAATTAAAAAAACTATGATATCTGAACTCTACAGGCACCCATGAAACATCGGCGCCCTGGGCGGTCGCACAGCTCGCCCACTCCTAAGACCAGCCCTGAGGGTTACTGTTAATACCAAATTTGATACTTACGCTCAAACAATATGATCCGTTATAAATAAAGTACTGTTATCATAACAAATTTATAATCGTAAAATACGGTAGGTAATAAAATATTCAGTAGATGTATTTTTCGTCAAGTCCACATAAATTATTAAAATTACGGCAATTATAATACAATGATGCAATAATTGTTTCTGTACAACTGTTTAAATGAACCTGTCCATTATTGATTGCTTTGTGTCGAGTTGAACAATACGCGAAGAACGTTTAAAATGAAATAAATATATGCGTCATATTTACTACAAATGTATATTTTATTTATTTATTTTTTTTAGATCAATACATGATGCCCTGGGATTAACGTATAGGCGTGGTAGCCACGTGTCTAGGGATTTAAAAAAAAATAATAATAATAATAGCATTCTAAAATTAAGCATAGTAAAACGATTAGAATAATACAATTTCGTATCATAAATTCGTAAAATTAAAATATTGCCAACTCATTAAGTCTCATTAATGATAACGACCACATAATAATAGACGAAAACAGAACGGTCACCGATATGAAACGTTTTGGCAACGCATCCCCGTGGCAACAAATCAAACCGGTGTGGAAAATCTCTCTTTTTATACGTGTACTAATAGGTGCTTTACCATCGTTACGGAAACGATTTTCATAGAATATCAAACTATAAATCGGAAGGATCCGGCCAAATGGAAATCGGTACATTACCGCCAAGATAACATAACTGGAAATAGAAATGGCTTTATGAAGAATGGCGTGGAAAAGTTGAAACTGGGAACCGAGTGGCGTGATTCGACGGTGGATAGAAAGAAGCAAGTGATAAGAAATATGTTTGACAGTAAGATATACTACTACTACTACTACTACTACGAAGAAGAAGAAGAAGAAGAAATACAAAATTTGTACGAAAATTTAAAAGCGAAATAATGATTTATTATACAGATATAGAATAGTTTATTCTAAAAATGTAATCATGTTCAAGTAATAAATAACTTTATACGACATACAAAATGTATACTATATTATAAGTATAACTACATTATAATAGTCTAATCATATTATGTGTTTTTTAGAAACCGAAATATGTGTGTACTTGGATGTGTATAATATATAATTGAACGCGTATAACACTATATCGTTATATTATTTAATAAATATTAACGACATGTTGTATATGTGTAGCTAATTGTACACTAACATTGTAAAAAATAAATAATTATTATTATATTTGGTTAGGAATAAATAATAGGTACTTATGGAATTATTGTAATGGAATTGTACAAGATCAAGATGTCTCTTGCATCGAAACTGTACTATACACATCACATACATATAGTCGTATTAGAATTGAAATAGTTCCAATTTTTCGACCACTGCGGTAACGTGTCTCAGAATTGTCTAGTAAAATGCGTACAATATTTTCTATTCCACGTGGTAGTGTTATACATGCATGTCCTGCAGCAATGTAAAAAAAAAAACCCCTGTATTATAGTGTGAATATTATTAGCATTATTTTAACAACATTTTTTTTTTCCATTCTTAATCAGGAACTATTTAAATTTTAAAGAGTTATTATAACCAGAAACAAATAATCATAATAATCCGCAATGTAACAAATCATTTATAACGGTTGGATTTAAAATGTGGAAGAACGAAAAACACGATACAAATATTAATTAAAACAAAAATTGTTTTAGAGATCAGTACATACTCAATAAAATATAAAAATTATATTAAAATTAAAAGAAAAAAAATATTTAGGCTAAGAACAAACCAACGGGTCATCAGCGGGTTATAGAACAGCAAGGATAAAAAATAATAATTTCCAATTCAATATGAAATCAGAACGAGTTTTACAAAGGAAAAATTACCATTTTTTTACACGGGGAGTAAAATAAGTTTTATTAGTAGAGATTGCAAAACTTGACGAGGTGACATAGTTATAGAAGTTTTCTTTATTATCTAAAAGTGATTGGTATAGAATATTATATTTTTTTGTAAAAACTGTCTGTGCGTTCAAGATGTTCTTAAATTAATTTCCCTTGACTTTATTATTAATACGCGGACTCGTCCAATACAGAACTAATGTAAAGCGTCGTCTAGGCTATTTAAAATCTCTAAGTCATTATTCATATCGAATCGACGGTATGATTATTTTCTAAAACGTGCGTTGCCGAAGTACAATAAAGAGAAGGTTCTTTACTCGTATTTCGGAGATCCGCTCTTCGTATATATGTAGTTTAAAAATTCCTACTGAGTTCTACCAATACAAAATTAATTACAATTGTATTACAAGTTTGCCTGCATTGTCAAAATAACGTTCAAGTTTTCGCGTAGCCCTTGGCACTGCTCATCTCCTTAAATTATTATTAGTCTTAATTTAACTAATTACAACGGAAAACTATCTATTACTCTATCATCTAAAACAAACACATAATTTAATTATTATACCTACGTGTATTTCGTTTACGTTCGGGTTATAACCACAACGAATTTAATTTACGACGAAATTACTTATCGATTTAATGCAAACGACAGTAAATTCAAATGCGTCTCTTTATCTCTGTATAACGTATATTTATAAATTGCACGTACAGTTCAAAGGCGCATTTGCATTTCATTGATTAAATTATATACATACAGCTATAGTATACTGCGACTATATAGACTCGAAGCCAAAATTCTGTAATGCGACTATTCTCTGACACGATGATGGAATGACTATGTTCTTACTATTCGTTCGTTTTCGAACAACATCGATAATATTTATACAAATAAAAATAAATTATTATTCTACGTAAACGATACCTTATTATTATTATTTTTTTCAAAACTTGAAAAATATTAACCTGTTCTCAAGATTAATTAAGTTAATATTATAAAACTTAAATTCGCATACACGCATATTTCGAAAAAACAAAAAAAAACAATTTGTATTTATTTATTTAATAACACCGTTAACTGTGTGTGTATTGTTTCATATTGAATATTAGGCAGGTTTATATACATATATGTATTAACGTAATTAAAAAAAACAAAAAAAAAAAAAAAAAAAACCATAGTTCGTATATTTGATTAAATACCTACTGCAGGCTACTATAACGACCGAGTACTGAGTAGTTATTGTATTATGCGAATGGCAATGATAAATCATTCCGCTAAAAAAACGATTTTAGCGTAGCTCGTTTTATTATATTACGGTTAAATTGTTTTTTTTTTCAACTCGGAAATATCCATCAAAACATATTTAAGTAAAAAAAAAAAAAAAAAAAATGTCGGGGTAAAGATTATTTAGATTTTCCTAAACGAACCTGCCCGTCGTAAACTCGGCTCAACTTCGTTCTCACCAAATAACGGTAATGCTAAAAATTGCATACCCGTCTGAAGTGCTTAGCACCTGTGTCCGATTTTTAATCAATAGTATGAACGGATCTTTTCTCTTCTGTTCCGCACATTTGTATTGAAAACGAGCGTAACGCTTCTCTCGGGAGTTGGTTGTAGAAACTGAAAAAATTTGATACAAAAACCCGTAACGAAAAATACATAATATAGACGAGTATAATATTTGTGGGTAATTATATAAAATGATTAAAAGCAAACAATCGGAATGTTTGTGCAGGTAACGTGTTATTATATAGAGGGATTTTCTTAACGTTTCAATATGTCGCGTTTTATACTATTCCGACTTTACTCACTATGCAACGAAACAATTATTCACTTTGTTTTTCTTGTAAAGTTATTGGATTTCACCTAGTCTTAAATTGTATTATAGTGCCCCCAACATAATCCTACTGTTGTTTAGCTTACCTAGTTGTTTTCTCATTATATTCGACCGCAATAGGGTCGTACAACTATGAAGCGTATTACGTTTCATTTTTTAATTTGTCGTTAATCGTAAGTATTTTTTTTTTTTTTCGTTTTATCTATATCTTTAGTATCGAATTTGGTTTTACAGTAAAACGTATAACCGAAATCGGTGGTGCCGGACCGCTCTAAAAAAGGCGTGACGTGACATATCCAAATATTACACCAGCCCGTCCGCCTATCGAAAATTTTAACGACACTGAATTTCCATAGTGTTGACATTTTTTAATTAACTCCATATTTCAGCTCCACGTTTACCCTGGCACTTTCGAATTTCACCAAACCCTGATAGTGTATTATGTCATTTTTTTTTTCCGTACCGCTCCTTAGGATAAAACAAATTTTGCACACCTGCCCGAACACAAAATAAAAGTGTGTACACATAAAAATCATATTTGATGAAAATTCGACAACGCGGGTGCTGGCGAAATGTTAGAAAAAATATTATCAGCATTATACCAAGGTTATGTACATTACACACACACGTTGAGATACGTACAACGCAATAACTTCGGTCTAAACGTTTATTGCAATTATTATTATTATTTTTTTTTTTAAACATTTGTTTCGGGTATATTGGATATTTTTTTCTATGTATTACAATATGGGTAGGTTGTGATTTCCGCAAGTACAGGATTTGTAACATGAAAATTATCGGTAATTTATTTATTCGTATGAATAAATAAAGTGTTATTATTATTTGTTTATTTTTTAAAATATATATTTACTGAGAGTTCTTTTGTATGCAAATGTATCTGTATAGATTCTATAAGATTTCTATTGCGATCTAGACGACAGCGTATGATTAATCAGCGCATCACGTTAAACGCATCGTTCGTTATTTTTGCACCAACAGATCTAATCCGTATAATGGGAGATGTATTCTGTGTTTTTTTTTTTTTTTTAGTGTTCGTATATCTTTATGATTGATATCCATACCTTGTTTATAAGATTTTTGCTTTACATATCGTATACAACAACGGCTTCTAAGTTTCCGAAAGTTTTTTCATAACATTCTACGCAAGTACATCGCAAGCTTAATAACTACATTTTGATATAGAAGTGTTGTTCGAACGGCAAACAATATTGATCTTATGAATAAACTTGGAATTATTTACTGAAAACAGTAAAAACATAAAAAAAAAAAATTATAAAATATTTTTAATATTTTAATTTCAAAGCGAATTTCGTTTTATTTCAAATAAATCATTTCTCCGGGTTTCATTTTGGACAATAATTCGATTCGTTATATACGAATCGAATAATTTAAAAATTTTTTTTTTTTTTATTTGCTTTCATATTTTATTACGTACATTTTCGATACCTATGTTAAAACGATTTGTATTATATTTATACAGATTTATGTTATCGGTTTAAATGGAATAATCGCTAAGCGGGTACTTAAATACGGGCACTTAAATATAGGCTTGAACATTTTAGATTACGTACACCTTAAATATTAATATTGTTTTTTTTTTTTTTTTTTTTGTTTACTCTAGGTTCAACGATCTTTAAAAATCAATATTGAAATATATAAATGTTAATCGATCAAAATACAACTTGAATTATTGGAATGAGTATCAATAGCAATTGAATTGTAAAGAATAATGTTAACATGTAAATTATGTTTATTCGGATTAGTGAATAAGCTTGAAAATTCGATAAAAGTTTATTCGTACGTTGTACTTACTTCAGACAAAAGAAAAAGAAGAAGAAAAAAACAAGTTTATAGCGTAAGTCTAATTCTTTGTCGATAATCGTTAGAAATATAATCTTACGAAAAATTGGAAATTTGTTGTAGGTATTGACAAAAAATGTGTAACCGGACTCCTTTGCGCAGAATCGTTCGTTGTTCACGACGATATATCATTTCATTCGAAATTTATAATAAACTAAATTATCCCACCTATCTCGAAAATTCCCAGTTTCCACTCCGGGGAAAAATACGGTTACGAACAAACTCACAACGCGTTGGAGAATAATCAATTAGAAAATAAATTGATTTGAATATAATTTAGTACGAATATATATTTATGAAAACCAATTTAACGTAGAAACTGAATGAATGGAAGAATAATTGAATGTGAAAATAATAGTTCAGAGCATTCTATAATATCATAATTTCAACATTTTGAACAATGCATTATCAATCTAATCAAAAAGCGTTTGTTTCGATTAAAAATAATTTAATTGAGAGTTGTTCAAAATTAATTGAAAAACGCATTTTGAATTGATTTGACAGTTTACAGTACACTATATTATAATATATTTCATACAGAATACTAGAATTGCTGAATTCTAAAAGTAATATAAATTCAATCGAGAATTGTTTAAAATTAATTGAAAAACTCATTTTGGATCGATTTGACAATTACAGTGCACTATAAAGTATATTATATACCGTGTATTCCCGATATAAGGGACAACTTAATGTTTTCGTCGGAAGAACTTTGATTACAAATAGGTTTTCGAAAGGTGATAGGGAGTACCGAAATGCATATGTTTAGATAGATTTAAAATTTGGAACCCTTATTTTTTTTTAAAACGGCAACTTCATTTTTTTTTTTTTTTTTTTTACAGATTTTGATGGAGTATTTTTTTTTTTTTTTTAAACAATTTGTGTGTAAAACGTTTTTTTTTTTAATTGCTGAATTGACAGAGTTACGGGACGTTAATAACGAAATTTTAACAATAATCATTTTATAATCAAGTTAATATTACCGGTAATATTAATTTTTTATAATTTTATTTTATCTCACTAATAGTAAATTAGTAAAAATAAAGTAAATTACAAATAAGTGTTTTTTATTAAGTCTTCTCCGGGTAAACGATTACTATTAAAATTTTGTTAAAAACAGATTATTCGTAAATATTAAATTTCAACATCCCGTAACTCTGGCAATTTTGCAATTGAAAGAAAAACATATTTTTATACAAAAATCTTTCTAAAAAAATTACTCTATTTGAAACTGTATAAAAGGTTAAAAAAAAGTAAGTTATTTTGCGCAAACACTTACCGAAAAGGTTAAAAATTTGAAATCTATCTAAAAATGTACATATCGGTATTCCGTATCACGTGCTTAGCTTTTTCCTATGGGAGGGGATAAACTGTATTTTGAAGTCATGGAGGGTATAAAATCCTTATCACTCCGTGAGCACGCCCTTGCTCACGAGGTGATAAGGGGCTCCCGAAAACCCCATTCAATCAATCTAAGGTCAAACAAATTAATTGGTACTTAGCGGTTTAGAAAGTTATAATTTATCAGAATACTTCGGCGGAAGCCTATGGACATTTTATCATTTTTTTCCCTAATAACATTGTCATTCTAGCTGACAATTGTGAATTCCAATAAAACTATATAGGTTCCGAACATTTTATTTCCCGTCGCGTTCGTGTTCTCTTATACAAATAATTGTTTTTTTCCAAAAAGTTACTTTCTAAAATAATTATTGTGGGGGGTACCTATTCTAGGGTTGCAAAAAAAAAAAAACGACGTTCTATAGATTTTTGTTTTCTATTTCTCGAGCCACATTGCGGGTACATAATACGAAAGGGAGGGGCTACGTTTTTTTTTTTTTTTTTTTTTGAAAACCCGGTTATTTGGTACAACATTATAATATGATAATTATATTATAGTTATACGTGGTTCATTTATTTTTGTAATCAGTCAAGTATATACTCGTATGTTAGTTACACCAATATTACAATTCAAATATATGAAAAGTGTCGAGTCTATATAAATTGCGTTTAAGTAATTTATTGATAAATGTGTTTTATAAACTGACTGCCATAAATTTTAATAAATATATGTTGTTTTAGAATAACAATTATTTTTTTGTTGCGATTTTTAGATTTTCAGCAAAGCGAAGAATGTGTTGGTTTTACTATGAAGTGGCTTTTATTTTGATATCTTTCACCGTCTGTCGACAACTTTTCTACCAGACGTCCAGCTCCGATTTTCTAGTGTAGTATCTATTCTGAAAAAATTCCGGATCTAGTTGGTCATTTTGTTTTTTTTGTTTTTCGTTTTAGTCTTCTTAATAGTTGGGGAAAACGGGTGGACAAATGTATAGGTATTTTAAGTTTTTTTTGGTCGAATTAATTGATTAAAACGGTTTTAACCGATAGTTTATCACGAGGCTCATCATTTCCAAACACGATTAACTGAACTTATCGCAGAATCGTTTTTCGTTAGCAATCATTTATCATTGCAGATATTAAATTGAATTAAATTCCTTCCCGTGTCCACGTACCTTCCCGACTTCCTTCCTAACCCACCTACAACGGCGGCCCACGCATCGAGCCTGGCGCAAAGCCTGTTTCGTTTTGTTTTGTTTTTTTCGATATTTTTTTTTTTTTGCCTCCCAAATACAGTGTATATTTTATTAAAAGTTTTACTCGTCGGACTTTAGGCCCGTTTCACAAATAACCGATCGGGTATTGTATTATTACTATTATTATTCGAAACTCATAGTGGATGGGCGGCGCGGCGGCGTTGCTCGACTGTACGCTCGAAAGCTGTCCGCTACGGGCGAACGGAGTTCGATTGGCCTAGAAAAACGCAGTGCTCTCCGCTCCGCTCCTCCGCCGCCGGGACGCCGACCGTTCTGTTCGGAAAATTTGCACAAACACCCGCCGCCTCCCCGCCACCACGCGTCGCACGATCGAAATAACACCCGCACCATTAACCCTCCGCCGGTCGTCGGCGTGGCCGCCGCGTTGGCACCGCCTCGGCCGTCATGCGCCGGCCGGCCCGCCGACGGGAAATGCGGCGCCGCGATCCTTGGCCACACTGCTTGGCCGCCCGGCGGATCCTGTACGAGCGATCCGTGTCTCCTTTGCGGCACCGAAGACCCTTCAGTCCCTGGCATACAGCGGACACGGAATCTTACGGAGGAAAAAATATTCGCCATCACCGACAATATTATAACTCTGCAACCAGGACGGTATGTATATGTGTATATCAATAATCCTTAGACATTTATTTAAGTGTTGAAAAAATAAAAACCCACATCTATTTTGTATAACAAGTGAACACTATTCGCCGGGATCTTTCTGAATGTCTGCGCAAGTTTTTCAATTCATTAAACGCAAATTATTCTTTTTATTTTTCTCACTCAACACTTCTGAAAGATGATTGCCCCTGGAGCTGTTCTTGTAATCTTTTAATTTCGCCTTGCGACCGATCGCCAAGCGTAAAAGCGCATTCCCCGTGTCGGTTAATTTTTCCAAAATACTTTTAATTATTGCGATAAAAAAAAAAAAAAAAAAAAAAAAAATAACGAATAATAATATGTCGACTTGTAGTATACAATTGGGGTGTATTGTTAAGATTTTCATATTTTAGACGAATAAAATTAACCGTATTAATATAATAAATTGTTTCTAGGGCTAGGTTCTAGTAATAAGTTATAACATTGAAATTATTTGTTTGTGCTGTCCGTAACAATTGAACTTGCGGCAGGGAAAACAAATAAAATACGATAGTAATTAATAATAATAATAATAATAATAATTTATTGTTTTATTTATTAATGCGAAACATAAATAGAACTTTTCTAATTTTATCGATTAGAAATTAATGCATTTTATAAATAATGTTATGCAGGTGTAGTATGTGATAGCGTTTAAGAATGCGTATCTTCATATCTAATACGTTTTAAAAGCCAAGCCAATTAATATTAATATTAATATTGTTGTTTTTTTATACGTATAATAATGAGAATTATTCGTATTTATATCCTCACGCAACACGCAAGCGGTAATAATTACAGTCGTTTCCGTAATCCGACTTACTTTGTGTATTGCATACCTATTCTATTTGTGATGACGTTACGCAAAATAATTATTAACGTCATTATTCAATTATTAAATACAATTAATAATTATTAATAATCCAGTTCAGTTATAATAATTAATAATTAATAACAGTTCGGTTATATTGACACTGAACAAATTGTTAAAGTTGATATAGAGCGGTATTAGAGCGGTTTTTAGGTGCGGTGAGTTGGTTTTTGGGCTTTTCGATAGCGGCGGCGCAAAGATATTTCGAATTTCAATATGTCTTGATCTGAATCGACCATGTAAATCTGTGCTACGAGTAGACAGCGGGCGATCGATTTTAAGCATTTTTTTTTCATTTTGACTTGTGAATATTAAATAATTACGACGGAAATCACTCGCACCATTTATTAAAAATAAATCAATCAATCGACCTAATCGATCGGTACTTAAAAATACTTACAAACCCGGTGTAAACGTCGACCGATAATTTTTATTGCAAAATTCAAGACGGCACAGTAGCCGTGCTCCCGAACCAGTACAAATAAATAACGAATAATTAATATGATTTGTTAATTATTCCTGATTTTTTATGGAATGATATAATAATTTTCAGTTTTTTTTTTATCTATATTGTCATAATATAGAGGAATAATGAAAATAAAAATAATAATGAAATTTTGGATTTTTACCATCGGTAATCGTCTTGTTCAGATTTACATTTATATATTTATTTTGTAAAAAGTCCAAACTACAATAATCGCTCATCGGGGTTTGGCCGAAATATTTCGTATTGGTATTCTTTAGTTTCATATTCCAAAATCTAGAATTTACCCAGTGTAAACCTATAGGTTTTATCGGTATCGGTACATTTAACCCAACATAATAATAAATACATGCATTAGGTATATAGAAACTATAGGCTACTTTAAAATGTTTTATCTACGTTAAAAAAATTCAATCGTCCCTTTTATACTTATTTTTTCCAAACAAATTCGGTGCATCTACCTAGGTAAATATTTTCATCTGACATAACCATAACCACTCTCTGCATTTACTGTATTCTAAATGATGTAGCGATCATTGTATTCGGTTTGAATTTCGAGTTACATATATAACGCGTGTCGGTTTACGAAAATCGCGAAAAATTCAATGTTTTACTAAATAACCGTGACGAACAATTATTACAATCAGATAGTATTTGTCGGAAGTCGATAAATATATTTTTATTGTTTTTATTTTTAAACGTATCGGATGGGCTGCGGTCGTGATTGTTTCCCATGTAACCGCACGTTCAATATTTCTTCAACGAGTATATATTAGGCAAGACGGTAATTTTTTTTGAAAAATAAATCGTTATATGATTAGGTTTTAAAACGATTTTATTTTACACGGAATTTTGGTATAACTTGATTATGAAATTTAAAAAAAAAATAAAAAGTGAGCAACTATTATTCGTCCCGAAATGTTCGTACTAAAAACTGTATAACGTTTATACGTATATTATTCGCAATAGTTCTATACAAGTCTTACGTTAAAATGTACGACACACCCTCGTATACGTACGTGGCCCACGTAACGCGAACATTTTTCCCTCGTGACATTTGTCCCCGCGTGACATTTATCTCCCCTCCCGCGGGAATTTTCTCCTCCGACTGCAGAATGGCAATAAATCGATTTTTTTTTTTTTGTATACAATTTTTTACACCTCGAAATATGCAAACGAAAATATCACACCGATGAGTTAGTCAAGATAATCGTTTTTACCGCGTGTAAATGCCAGTGTACTTGAATATTATACTTGGTACAGTTAGCTGCAAAGGCGTCCTACATGCATAAGCGCAACTAGGAGATGCCGGGGTGCCAAAGCACCCCTAAACTATTTAATTTAGCACCCCTCAGTCCTAAAAAAAAAAAAAAAAACAAAAAATGATTTGAAAAAGTATCCCAAAAATATTTCTTTCGTGTTTGGTTTTATTAATCTGACGTTTATATCAAAAAGACTAAATGGTTCATGGTTGCAGCAATGGTTAAATGTAGTACCTATCTGGTATCTGTCCTAAAAACGGTTTGAAGATATCACATATATATATATATATATATATATATATTATACCTATAGTCAGATAGATAAAGATAATATTATCTTTATCTGTGATCATTTATTTCATAGTTAATGGTAAAAATAATATAATAAAATAAATATTGTGTTTATACTGTTTTTATAATAAAATATTACCGTGTGTGTGTGTTTTTTTATAATGCATTGGATAACATTATTACTAAATTGAGGCAAGGCATCTGGTGATACGGAGGCGTAGCCCCCCGTGGGTCTGCGAGCATTGCATAATCTCAGGGCTCTGGTTGCGCCTATGCGGCCACATAGGGTAATTTTTCAGGGGAGGGACAAAATGAAACTATAATGCCACAAACACACAATAAGTGCAATATTTTTTTTACTGGTCTTGTGGTTATAACACAGACATAATCACAACCGCAAAAACTGGACACTAACACACTTTTATTATTTTCTAGGAGGAGGACATGCGTTTACCTTGCCCCTCCCCAATGAGCACCCACGGTTGGCTGTTATAATTAGATGCCATTTTTTTCATAATATAATACTGTATAGCATAAACTATAATCGCAATGATAATATGTTATTACGTATTATTATTATTATTATTATTTTCCAAAAACGAAGTGTGAAACAAATTTTAATATTTGCTATTAGTGTTTTCAAAGATAATGAAAATGTGGAATATAAACAAATTAAATTAATGTAACTTATTTAATGAACATATTAGCGTTCCTCCCGTGTGGTTTATACATATATAATTTTAAAAAAAAGTAATTTATCAAGTAGAACAAATGTACAAGTGCGGGTATTAATTTAGAAAATATTTATCATAATTACTAAAGTAATTAACCATATTAATTATTAGTGATGTAAGTAGAATTCTTGAATTCTACATTCTCTTTTTGACCTTCTTCTTATTACCTTAGCATTTATCCACGTCCGCGTGCAATGCCTAAAACGCGAGTTACAACCTCGTTTAATTTTGTTCAGCTACGCTCTTATTTTTCTCTTTCTACGCAGCTCCCCCTATCCGGTGCATTCATTTCGTCTACTCGTACTATAATACGCCCTCGTATCGTACGCGGAATGTAAAATAATTAAAAAAAAATATATATATATATATGCAATAAATGGGAAACTGAAATAATCTACTAATCAAATGAGATAGAGGGATCTGTATGTGAAAAATACTATACGATATCCGTAAATGCGTTTAAAATATTGGCCGTTCGATATGTTCAAAATTATACGAGGCGAGGTAAAAAAGGTACTTTTAATCTCGCGCTGCAAATTGTCTCTATATTATTATTGAAATTGACGTTTTAATGAAATATTGATTGAACAGTCTATAACGGCATTATGTTTTTGCGAGTTAAATTTATTTATTAAAATTACATGACCGGGAGGGAAAACATACATTGCTCCATATGCGAAAATTAAAACGAAAAGTAATTACAGCGGGTAGGTATATTGGAGTTTAATAAACGCCATCATTGAATTTTCCGACGGACGGAGATTGTGTTTAATTATCTTTTCGTTAATCGTTACCTGTTATTAACGCGAATATTCTATCTGTTGCAGGTTAATTTAGCACATTTAATGAAACATTGAACGCGGTAATTAACAAAAATGGGCAACCCATCGGATCACGTGGAAACTCCGCTTACGGGCGGATATCTGCTGATTGTGTTAGCCGAGCCCAGGAGTGCTGAACATAAATTGGCCATATTGAAAAGACTCACAAAAGGTAAATCGAATAATAAAAAAATATAAAAAAAAAAAAATACATACGCTCGTAAATAAAATTATTCCAGACGGTTTGGTGAGTTCGAGTTTATTTTGAGAGATTGTTTCGTGTTGGGGTGGCGTACGTCTGGGTATTGTGTCTATTTTAAAAAGTCCCGTCGCCAATTCGTTGGGATGTTGCCGCAGTAGTCATAACGAAAATTAATGGGCCCTCGTGTTAATTTATGAAACGGTAAAAAAAAAACAACAAACAATACATATATGAACATATTTTAACACAATAATATTCATTTAATGCGATTAATAAGTGTCCGGAAAGTACTATAGAAAAGCCTGAAATCCGTAAAAATTACTTGAGTGAACTCGAGTCTCAACAACTGTATACGAATTATCGATAACGTAATAAATTTATTATAATTTATTTATGTAGTTGTAATTGCAAAAAAAAAAAAAACGAAAAACCATTACATTTAGACGGATATAATAGAAATTGTATTTTGTTTTTAACGATGGTGTTTAAAGGATCTATTTTTGAATCTATACAAATATTTTTCTTTCACAGCGGATATTTTTTTTTTTTTTTAAATTATAAGTTATGATTTGTTGTTGTTTTTTTTTCCCGTAAAGGAGGGACATTATTATTTTTATAATCAACTCTGCGGGTTTTAAAATATAATAATATTACGCTCAGGTCTCGGAGATATCTTAACAGAAGTGAAACACGTGTTCCAATGCTACTGCAATACGTTTAAATATAAACCGAAGCCGCCCGAGCCCCTTCATTCGGTAGTAATTTTAAACGAGTACACCTACCTACTCGTATACCAGACTGACTGGACAAAAAGTGTACGTCGAATATAATCATTGAGGACACGTGTATTTTAATAAAATCGTACGAATTTGTTATACGGCCGTCGTCGTTACTTTAAAATTACCATATAATTAACGACGTCTATACTTATAAAACGAATAGATTATATTAAAATGTAACTTGTAACTTATTGACTCGACGAACAATAACTTGATATTATTATTATTATGTATTTATTTATTTATTTATTTATTTTTCTATTCGTATAATGTACAATTTTTGTTATAAACCGAGGCGATTCGGTATTTCTGGCAGTTCCGTCCCAAATACCGTACGAATTTAATTTAAAGATAACCTATAGTTTCGTCCCGGATTAATTAAATGGATATATTATACCGATTCCGTCTTTTTTTATATTTTACAAGTATTTAGATTGTAAATATATTATAAAATATATATATATATTTTGTTCCTTGTTCCATAGTACCGGGGAATCATCTACACTAATAATATCATGAAGAGGTAAAATGTGTTTGTTTGCATGTAGGGGGTAATCTCTAGAACGATTTCAATAATTTGTTCACTAATACAAAGCTACGGCTGTCCCCGATTAACATAGGCTTACATTTTATTTTAATAAAAGTAAATTATAAAGGGGGGGGGGGGGTGGCTAACACGGGGTTATTGGTATTTTTAGTACGAAAATCAAATTATTTTTGTAGATTTATTATGGATTTCTTCGGTGATTCGGATGGAAAAACAATGGTTGTTGTTACCTATTCGATTAAGTTGTCCCCCGTTTTTAAAATAGATTTACAAAAATAAAAAGTTTTGACTATTTTTAGCAACGGTTCTGGATAAGTATTATTAAGGAAACGTTCAAATTTGCATTCGACTCTCGAGTTCAAGTAAATCATGATTTCAATTTACACACAGAACGAACTTTTCGGTCCCTTCTTATTCATGATGTCAAAATCATTTTTTTTTTTTTTTTTTTTTTTTTTTTTAACTCTTCAGTGTGCAACGGTTATAATTTGATTCATGATTTATGAATATATATATTAATTACAATTTTAACGAATAAATTGTGAAACTATGTATATTTAATATCTATATGAAAAATTATTTGATATTTATTTTTATAACGTATTCGTGCATTTATTAACAATATCGGAGACGGAATATTCGTATACTTATAACTTTATGTTAGCCGTGGCGGAATACAGTATTTATATAGTTTATACCTTTCCTTTAGCCGAAATGGAAATGTTTTACCATATTTTTTTTATCCGGGAAAGAAGGAATTGGTACGACAAAAAATTATTGGGACATGGATCTCGGATGCAGCTTCCCCGCAATAAATCGAGATAACCTGCTCGAAATGTGTGTATAATATAAACGACGAGAATACTTATTGTTGTACACGTCAACCATAATTCAAAACGTAGAGCTTGTTTAGGACATATTTTATGGTTTACGATGTAAACTTTCACGTACAGCGGTTGGTCGCGTTATTTATTATTTTATTATTCACCTATAAACCGCCATCGAATTCCGTCAACTACAATTTTCGTTTCTTTCGCAATTATTCCCAGGGTTCTTGAT
Source organism: Tuberolachnus salignus (assembly GCA_956483605.1). Lineage (NCBI taxonomy): Eukaryota > Metazoa > Arthropoda > Insecta > Hemiptera > Aphididae > Tuberolachnus > Tuberolachnus salignus. The sequence goes on from OY101437.1 coordinate 17,612,276, forward strand.
ATTATATTATAATAATTGTATACCGTGCAATTTACATTCACCTTACAGAAATTCCACTTACGCCTCTATCGATTTTTATTGTTTTATATTATTTTTAATTTGTGCAAGTTTTAAATTCTGATCACGCCGAGAAACGTACCGATTTTACTACGATGCGTGTGTTTTTTGTTAATTTTATTCCCCATCTGTGAATAACTTTTCTACCAGAAATCTTACTCACGTTTTCAAGTGAGCCGCTTTATCTGAAAGCATTTTGGATCCAGTCGGAGCGCCGAGTGAATCGTTTTTATATTTTTGTTGTAGTTTTCTTAATAATTGGGAAAAACGTAGGAAAAACGGGAAAGTGTACGGCCAATAACGGATTCTTTATTTTTGATTTTTTTTTTTTTCTTTCTGTAATTTGGTTCAAAATAATCGTAGAGACCTGAATTCGATTTTTGAGATGTTTATAGGCATTTGGAGTTTTCGAGTAATTTATTTGGTTTTATGCGGATAATATTGACACAAGGTTTAAAATTAAGTTAAGAAAAAAAAGTTGAGTTTATTTTTATAATTTTGTTTTATAAGCATTTAAAGCACAAAATTTGTTGATTATCGATTATAAATTATTTTCCTATTTTCCGATTCACGCAAATAAAACTTTTTCGGGCTCAATAAAAATACACAATAATTCGAGACGAGAAAACATGAACAATTGTAATTTATTTTTTAGTTATAAATTAATTATAGTTTTCAATTTTAATATATCAAAATATTTTTACCGAACATTGTTCAGAACGGTTTTTCGTTAGCAACGATTTATCGTTGCGTACAGATATAAATTAAATTCCCCTTTATATAGAATATACCTTGCCAATGATGTGAAGTATGAATGTCTCTTTTTCTTTTTTTAATTTTATGATGTATATATGAAAAAAAAGTAACAAAAACAATCATTATTCTTAAACGTGAACACGAAATGACATTGGGTAAACAGTAAAATGTATTCCCATCATCATCGCGAAACATTGACGTCACGGGTGTTCAAATAACCCTAGTAGTTATATAGTGACCTTTTCATAGAACGTAATATTAATTTATTATTAATGTACAATATGTCAACTGGCTTGAGCCAATATTTATATATTTAAAAAAAAAAAAAAAAAAAAAATTGAATATTTTACATTTATCGATTCTGTATATATTATTATATTTACGAAGCTCTTTTTTTTTTTTTTTTTTTTTTTTTTTTTTTTTTTTTTTATATATACCTTAATCGTTAAAAGTGTCGTTGGTACGTCAGTTTTTATAAATAAAACATTTATTTATTTTTTGCTCGACAAAATTTATTGTTCGTCGTTTTCAATGTGTACGCAAGCGTAAATTTACGATACTTAAAATACCGTTGGCACAGCCCGTAGACAATATTAAAGACGCGCGTGCTATACTCCACTAAAATGTATTCATGACATTATAATAGACTCGCTACAGTAATAAACAATGATAAATTTCAGAAGAACAAAAAAAAAAAAAAAAAAAACAATTTATTACTCCTATTTGAAATCAATAACGTGATTAATTAAATTCGTGGTTGTAAAGTGTAAAAAACGTGTTAAACTTTTATGTTGCGGGGTACGGACCTCGTGTTCCACATAATGTGCACAAACACTGACCTCGGTGGACATAAACCGCGAGTTTTCGGGAAGCCATAAACCGCCTATAATTATATCAAATCTTATTTGTGCTTGAAAAATTAACTTAAGCCAGAGGTATTTTTAGCGGGTGACTAGCAAACGTTTCTGAAATCATAATTTTTTAATGCTTATTGAGGATTAAAAAAACCTCCCCCCCCACCATTCGTCTCTATATAAAACGCTTGTAATTAACACTTCCTATAATTATCGGTAATAATTTTTCGTTTAAATATTTATGTTATAATTTGCTATACGATCATCAATGTCTATCGCTGGGTTTTATTTTATCTAAACTAATTAGAATAATTGTAATTAATTTAAAAAATATATATATATATATATATATATAAACTATTGTGATACGACAAAGCTTTTTAGAAAATTAAAACTGAAAATATAAGGCGGACATGTATAAAATACGCCTACGTCAATAAGCCGCGCACAATATTTATCACTCTATTAACAATAGATACGATTTTTAAATTAATCGAAAATATTTATTAATTCGACGGATACTTTGTTTGCAATATACCAATATTTAATTTAATACTGTACGTACACAATTTATTGTATGTTGTATAGGCCAAACAATTATACAGTGAAAAAACTAAAAATACTTTAAATTTAATTTCCGAAACACTATACAACGGATATATATATATAATATTAACTTATTCAAATTCTCGGATAACCGTGAATAGAAAAACAGAATAAAAACACGTATTGCTGCGCAAAACGTTATAATTTATTATTTGAACTTTTAATCGTTTTAAAAATCATTTTGACTGACAGCAATTATTATTATTCATAGTTTTCATAAATATTTTTATTCCTTTCACGCATCACGCCCGTACTGGTTAATTCCAATAATGCAGCAGTGTCTGTGTTTTAAATATTTTTTATGGCCGGAACTGTGAAATCGCGTGCACAACAGTGGTGGTGCATCAAACACAGTGTAAATTATAAAACCGAATCACTGTCAGTCTAAGGGGTTCGCATTAGGTTATTCAGACCGGGTATATTAAAATTCATTTTTTTTTTGTTTTTTTTTTGTTTTTTTTTTTTTTTATATAGATATAATATTATGACGCGTACGAAAAAAAAAAATTTAAAATTATCCTACGGGTCGTTTTAATTTCAAAAGTTAATCTTTTGAACCCGCAGTGAAAACGCGTTTATAAACCCAAAACTTTGATATGGATTAAGATTAATCGTACTTAAAAAAAATAATAATAATTAATTCCTTTAACGTTAATATTATTATAATATATTGAGCACAGTAATGCCAGGGGGTTCTGCAATTATCATACGCACTTTGGTACCTTGATTTTAATTTAATTTTCAGTACGACGAGTATAATGAAAACCGTATTATGTTTAACTACTTTCCTAACAAATTTTATTTTCGTTAGCGGTTAAGTGTTTTCGAATATTACACTAGGCATTTTAACTTTTATAATTTATAATTAATCTTTAAATACTTGTAGTAAACCGTATATGAGTGTGTACAGTTCTTTTATAGTTAAAAACAAATAAGTAGAATACAAAAAATATGTACTGCGTACTGTAGTAAGAGAAAGAATTCGAAAGTCAAGCCAAGTATCGGAAAGAATTCGAAAACTCTTCATCGGATAGAATACGATCGAAATTTGCATAAATTAGTATAATAATTAAACGTTTATTTTTAGCTAAATCTGTTTAATTCCTTCATTCTTGATTCGTTTTTGGTTCGATAAATTTAATTATTTAGAAACAAAAATATAACGTTTTAACGAATTTTAACATACATTTGACCTTGAAACGCTGATAAAAATCAATTGCTGAATTTGTATTTACGTATAACAAAAATAAAAAAAAACACCCGAAAAAATGTCAAATAGCTCAAAAAAACACCAGAATATTAAACAAATGTATTGGGTGAAAGTTTCAGTGAAGGCCTCTGCGATTATTTTTCACTGAATTACAACAAGAAAACAAAATCGAGATTAATAGAAACCGTTATATTGTAAATATTCCAGTTTTCCCTACTTATTAAGGTTAGGTTAACCTAACCTAACCTATCCAACTACTGGGGCTATTAAAAATTCACCTCTCCAATGCACCAACTGCGCACAATTTCGCTACCATAAACCACAAACCAACCCTAAAGTTGAAGACCGGAACATAAACACAAAACAAAAATAATAAAAGTACTCATCATGGTTTTAAAACCAATACGTTCTTCGTTACGCTCAGAATCTAAAACCTATTCGCACTTGAGTTTTAAGTCTGTTGGAGGGACAGTGTAAATCATAGTACTCCGAAAACGGGTTTTTAACCGAGTTCGTTTTATATCGTCGGTGTTATTTTTTAACATCCGAAATTGATTTTATTTAAGATGGAGGATGTGCCGTATACATTTCATGAGCATTTATCAGCAGTTTTTTCCGTAAATACTCAAGAGAAAGACAATTACTCGTTAATAAAAGTACACAGCGGTATTCGTTTACCTCTTATATCTTTATGAGTTCCCGGATAAAACTTTTTTACCATTTTTACCGACAAGACAATTGGATTTTCCGAGAAAATATATACAACGACATCGTTTACTGTGTTTGTTTTCTCGATAAACTTTTATAAATTTTGATTACATCGACGTAATGTCGTCTTCTTCGCTCGACTTAATACATAATATTTAACAATATTGATTTTTGGTTTTATAATTTACTGAAATATAATACTATTTTGTGCTCATAATAACAATGCATAGGCAATTCAAAAATAGTTTAAAGTTTAGATTGAAATAGTAAAATAATTATATTCTTAAAAATAAATATAAAATACATTTGCTCTAACCCTCGTTTTTTTTCACCGGCAAATACTAATTTAATAACCGTGCTCCGTTACAGCGTGCAGAAATATACTTAAATAAACAAATCATTGTAACTAATTTTGTGTTGAATTCATTAATATAATCCGTAAATTATAAGAAAAAAAATTCAAAATTCATCTTACAAACATCGTATTTTGTTCTCGTTTAGTGTATTCTTTCATTATTCGTCATATTACTCGTTATATTAACTATTCATTTACAATATTAAATAAAACAGTGTAGGTATAATCGGAAAAGTTTCAAAACGTTAACTTTATTGTGCTATTTGGTCGCGATACAAATTGTATCAATGAAAATGATTAACATTTCTAAATCGACATTATAATATTGCAATTCTAACCGACAATAACCGACTGTTATTATTCCACCGTTTTTTTATTCTCTCCGCTTTATCAGATAGCGATAGGATAGGAATTTATAATTCAACCCGTCAAATGTAAAAGCTGCGCCGGAACGGATGATTTTTTTTTTTAGCAGAGTGCGTAGTGTAGGAAAATGGTAATATCCGACGGGATGTTGTGAATTTGAGAAAAAAAAATATATATATACAAATATACTCATTTCGTTAATTTTGTTTAGGTATATAAATGGATTACATGATTTTAATTTCGCATAATGATTTATTTTTTTTTTATATCTTCTTATAAATGTTTTAGGTTATAAATTCTAGCGGGTAAATTTAATACTCTTTTATAATTAATATTAATAAAAAGAAGTAGGACACTCCTCGTGGGTCGACTATACCGTTGTAGGCGGGAAGTTTGGGAGATGTGATATAGAGAGTAATTTAAATAACGTGCAAATCATTGTATACGAAAAACGTTCGGTTAAACATGTTTTGATAAATTAAAATTGTAAGAATAATATCCAAAAAAACTGTCGATCTTATACTGTAATATATTGAATAAATAATAATCATAACACGTGGGTACTGTATGCATAGACGTTATATACTAATATTCAACTATTCTTCCATTTTTATTTCGTACTATTAGTGTAACAATTATAATAAATCCTATTACGATAGAATATATGCTATAGAATTTTTGAATATATTAGACGCCTTTGAAATACCGTGCGCACAATTCATAAATAACTTACTGATAATTTATAGTTGTGAGTGTTTTCAAGGTCATAAATTTAAAAAAAAAAAAATTCCAAGAGACCGGGACAAAACATAATATTATAATAGTACTGCGCGTACACTTTTTTAAATTTATATTAAAGTGTACTTAATTTATACCATTTTTGCTTTTTATGATTGACGTTCGAAATCCTTTTCCCGGCCAACTCCCTTTTTTTTTTTCTTTTTTTTTTTTATCCATTATTGTGTATCGATTGTAATTAGTTTTGAGGCGAATGTCAAAGATTGATGGACTTCGACGTTTTATTATAAAAAAAAAAAAAAAATGTCCTTCTTTATTAAGAACCGAACGATTATACATTTTAATTATAATTAATTATTCGTACGAGTGAAAATACAAATAAATACTTTACCAATGAAAAACTTCAAGACAGACAATTAATTAAATTAATAATTTTTTTTTTTTTTTTACTATTGATTATATTCAATTAGTAAAATAATTGTATTGTATATATATATATATATATATATATATATAAAAAAAAAAAAAACACTACCTAGTACTTACATACACCGGGTCAAGGCGAGGCGTGGAAAGACTTGTGTGTACTGACCCATCAGGATTTCCCTTGTAGGCCCTTCGGCCTTCTCTGTACAGGACTTATTGGTTTATACGTTCGTTTCCAATTTTTTTTTTTCATTAATAATTATACAATACGCATGTTTACGGCCGTTATAGTATAATAGTACCTTAAAATCTTCAAAAACATTTAATCTTGCGTCCACAACTCTGTGGATTCATGCACAATGCGTGTGTTTAGTCGATAAAAAGTTATGAAAATCGAAAAAATATTTCTTACCGCTTTAAAAACCTAATTTTCGAGCAGAAAACGTTGTCATTATATTAAATGTTCGCGATATTATTTCTTTAATAAATATGTAAACCTATAAATTAACTTTTTATTAAAATCTACGACTCCCGGATATTCTAAAATATGTATTTACAATATTTATCGTTTATTTATTTATTTGTCGCATTATGGAATCTTGTGGTTATCGCGTGCGTGCGATTTAACGTTATTTCCCATAATAGTATCGTGATGGAAGCGAATCATTTATTAAAAACTAAGTAGTAACATCGTTATAAAAAATTAAAAATTAAAATTAAAATAACAACATTTTCGCCGTGCAGTTTTTTTAGTTAGGCGTGTACATTTTTTGTTTTATTTTATATTTTTCGGTAGTGTTTTCCAAGAGGAGATAGAGTAGGTCAGGTATTGATTGGGTTGCGGTACTCGGTGGTGACGTTGCAGAAGAGCTGGGCGTGGTCTACCCAACTACCTCCCTCTGGGTTTAGAGTAACGCGGTATCAGCTGGTGTTCACGAATATCTTTGCAAAGGTCAAGTGATCGACGACTGTACTTAAAAAAAATGTGATGGCGTGAAGGGAAAAAACGAAATTCGAGACCTTTTAGTTTTGTTTTTTCACATTAAACTTAAGAGCCGTATAAATATTTTATATTATATATTCTCACTGCCAGTAGCGGTACCGCATTAAAAATGATAAAAATAAAATATTCCATAGCTCTGGGGAAATAATGACAAACAAAAGTACGTTCTGTCTCTGCAGTTGTTGAACCCGTATCTGCCTACATTAAAAAACAAAACCAATATATACGATAGTATTTCACAGTTGGGTAGGTAATGGTGAACCTCGGAGTATTCATTCCATTATTACATTATTATATTTTAAAACAATAATAAATAATTAAAAAAAAAATAAAATTAGAGCAAAGCTCAAAATATAAACTTTGATATGTTTGTTTACAATTACTTCTGTTCCTTTTCGCAATTTCTAATGCAACCAACAATCTAACCACTCTAAAGTATCCGAGCTTACGGTTCAGTTAAGTACCTATCCAGTGGCGCTGGAGAAGGAGGATGGGAACAGTATGATTAAAAAAACACGGATTATTATGCAAAAAATATTGCAGAATATGCACACGGCAATTAAAAAATATTCGAAATAAAATTCTTTATTGCGAGCTGAAAATGTGTAAAAAAATTACAATAAAATTATCAAATTATAATTTAATATTAACTATACAAATGCAAAATTAATACGAATTTCGGAATGTGAACCAACACGAAGTTACAAAATGTGTTTTAGATTTTCAAATTCAAAGCTTCTGCGATTAGCACGTAGCATATACTTAAACTTAGAATAACTTCATTCTACATCGTAAGTCATTATAAACGCATATATAAAACAAGAAATGTATTCAGGTGAATTATCGTTACATATTTCTCCGCTTAATATTCCACAAATTGATTTAATTTGAGAATACTCTGGAATTTTTAATAATACTTGCGATAGTTGTATTATGTTTAACGAATTCTACGCCCATTCCTCCTACACTTAACTTATTTTCAACATTTTGTACTAACATGAGACTTTCTCTGATATTATCGCTCGATTTCTCTAACTGTATGATAGTTTCTGTGATTTATTGAAAATTGGATAACATTGCTGCAAGTTCATTTTTTATTGAATTATCTTTAAATAACTCTTGGACATTTTGAATAGATCCTGCATCATTTTTATTAAATGTATTGACAACTTCTGTGACTTTATCAAAATTCTTTATCCTCAAATTTCACATTTTCATAGGAAATACTGGGTTCTAAATAACCCCTTGTGTAATAATATTGTAAAATATGAAACATTTATGCAACTTACCATAAATATGCAATTTATGTTGATTTTCATACAAATATGCAAAACAAATTAACTATAGAACCTACACATTACGAATCGTCGACATTTTTAATCAAAATTATTCTAGGTGAATTATAGTAGAATATACATTTGCATAAAAAATCCGGGCCTTAACGATTAATATAATATATAATACCATGGCCTATCGGATTACAAACGATTTTGTTTTCATGTTAGTACCTAATTAAAATCATTAGACATTTACATTTATTATAAGTGAAAAATTAGACAATGCGGTGATAAATATTGTTGTTTTAACAGAGCAGTGTAATTTATATAATTCTAATAAAAACGTGTTGTTTTAGTTATATATATTCTAAAATTAATGGTAAGTAATTAAATATGTATTCTGAATTAATTTTGTAAAAAGTACTCGAATATATTTATTCTGAATGACTTATCACTATGTTAACGAGTATTCCAACGTCAAAATACTCTCTACAACTCCTCGTCACTGGCACGTTACTGTTTTATATATTAATAATTCATCGCCGTAATTGATAATTATAGGTACTAGTTTATAGATTTTTTAATGCTAGTCATATAAATGTATACATACGAGTATACAGTTAATCGTATCAACACAATTATATAAGTACTCATGTTCTTTTATAATGCCTAAACTCGTAACAGACAGCGAGTGGACAACTTAACATTTTTTTAAACTTAAAATATATCTATTGGATAATATGTACAATTGCAGTATATTCATAAAATTTCGGTCGGCGAATTTATTTCGCAAACAATAACTTTGCATAACTACTTTTTCTCTCGAAATATCCAGTAAAAAATAGAAATGGAGATAAAGTATATATATATATAAAGAGAGAGAGAGATAGGATCAAAATACTGCAATTATTTCGAATAAAATAATGTTGAAGAGCTTTTCACCCCTAAATCCCCAGGAAATATGACATTGAGTAAGAGTATAACAACAGTACGATTAATATAATATATAATATTATGCCCATTGGATTACAAACGATATTTTGTTTTCATGTCAGTACCTAATTGAAATCATTCGACATAATTTATTATGAGTGAAAAATAAGACAACGCGATGATTAATATTTTAGTTCTACAAAGCAGTATAATTAATATAATTCTAACAAAAATATCTTGTTTTAGCTATATACCTACCTCAGTACCTATTGTGTAGGTTTTTTTTTTTTTTGTTATACCGTATAACATAAATAATCGTGCACGGCGTTCTCGACAGAAAAAATAAAATAAAACCTAATAAACAAACGTATTTATTTTCATCTTAAAATATAATTCGTCTGTTCGTCTTTATACAGTTAAAAAAAAAATATTATTTTTTTGATTAATAATGTGAGAAGAATGGTTTTATATAGTATAGATTATATTTATAATTTAAAAAACAAAAACAAAACAACATTATGTTTCAGTAACAATTATTATTTTGTTTCAATTGGATTATCTTGTATAGTGCTCATATCCAATGCTGTTTTAATTTTGTACCCAAGGCCCCGAAATTTTAAGGACCCTAAATAAACAAAAATTACATCATTTTCAAAATATCTACAATAATAATTTTACATTTTTTTTAAAAATAAATCCCGAGCGAAAAATATTAAAATTACCTTTGCTTAAAAATTTTGATTTAAAATTTTGTTGTAGAGAAAATTTCAAAAAAGAATCTCACTTCCCAATTTTAGGGTACATAAATAACTCAGTTAAAAAAATCGTGGCAAATCATACAAATCTACAACTAAACTGTTTGGATTTGTTTTCAATTTGAAAAGTTTAGAAACAAAATAAATACAAGTACATTGTAAAACATTTGCGGAATTTTATCTTTGTAAGATATTGATGAAAACTAATTAATTTACATATTACAATTTATGTTTATACCTGAAATATGTTGGGCCCTGGGGTCTCACATAACCTTAAGACATTCTTGCCCATCAACTTCGTTATTATAGAAGGCAATAATCGTTTTTGTTAATTTAATTATTTCAAAGACATATCATTTGCTTTGGTAATTCGATTTTCGTTTACAAAATATCAATATATTGCACAATAGTAGTTACTATATATCGTCTGTTTTGATATCAACTTGAAACGATACCAATGATATTACGATTTTGAAATTAAAACACACAGACGAAACACTGTTATTACTTTTAATTTTTAAATGTGAAAACTCGCAATTTTGTTTTATAAATATTTATAATTTTGTTATGCGCAAAATCGGAATAAAGTTTTCATATTGGAATAGATCGGAAGACCGGAATTGAATACAAATACCGTGCATTCGTATTTTTAATGTTATATGTATTTTACGAGAGAGAGAGAGAGAGAGAGAAAGAGAGAAATTATGATGAATCTGCTCTTATATTATGTAAGCGCATTAAAGTTTTTCTATAGGTAATAATATTATATAATATATATTATATTATCCTCTCTTTATTTTTCTTCTTTTTTTTTCTACTTCGCTGATTTCGCGGGAAATCATCAGTTTCACGAATTCGGCGTGAAATATATAATACATATAATACATTTATATATATATATACACATTGCAAGGTATCGATTAGTATTTATTCAAGAGTAACCCGACCGAATGGCATCGTACGTAATATGTAGCTGTACCTCTATACACATACGAAATATCGGTCGATAATATTTTAATCCAACGTGTATTTCTGCGTATGAATGTATATGTCGGTTGTTCATTTTAATTATATAAAAGTATCGATTGGCGGGCAAAGAAGCTATAGAAAATATATATTTTTTTTAGGACAACGGTGATTGATGGACGACAATAACACGGCGGTGTTACGGCAATTGAATACGTAGAGGGGAGGCGGGGGTGTATAAAAAAATTTAAAAAAATATATATATATATTATATTCGATCAATATCAATAAAACGTGTCACGTGGAAAACACGGTGGTAGATCGAACAATATAATACAAAAAAAAAAAAAAAATAATCTTTTGTCCATTTAAAAATGAAACATTTTCGTCCGGGATTAGCCAATTATTATATTGTCAAATATCGTGAAATATATTATGGAATGTTCTAGTTTAATAATGGTTAAATTCTGGCACAACTCTGGAAAACGTCGATTTGCGTTAGGAATTTCGATTATTCATAGTCATCATACCACACAGATATACGAATTCAATTCCCGTCTATATCGCCCCGATTTCCCGGCTTCCCTCTACAACAGTTCCCCTCGCCCGCCGCAAGTGGTATATATATATATTTTTTTTTCCCCTCCGGAAAATATAGTAATAATGCATTCTTTCCCCCCATATATAAAAACTTTACTATAAAACCTAATTCTACACTAGTTACTATAAATTAAGTTTTAATAAAACGGTAAATAATTTATATTCGCATTATATGTGTATACTTACACCACATAGGTTACATATGACCAGAGCTCGTAAGTTCATGCGTTAAAAACATGCGAAATATACATATTATAATATGCACTTAAAAGTTCGGAAATATGCACTAAAATTCTAAAAAAATTACACGTGAAAAATGTACGCAGTTAATTGAAAAATTAGGTTTTAAAAGTTATATTTTATGTCATTTGATTTGTATTTTAATTATAATAATTTTACTTGTCTTCGAAGCTTACTCCTCTTTACCAAACATGATTTTTTTGGAAAACTGTAAAACTCTTAAAATCCATTGTCATACAAGAATAAAAATAAACCGAAACAAATAGTTAGATTATGTAAAAATGTTTGAGAAAGTAAATAAGAAATAATAATTTCCTCGATTTATACGAAATTTATTAAGTTATTAGCGCATAATAACTCCAACTATATGCCTACTATATGCCGAATACGCAAAAATACCAAAATGTAAAAAAAACGTGCACTTTATATGTGTATTACTATTGTTATGAAAAGGATTTATACTATTTCACTTAGCATGTTTTCCTATGTTAGCAAAACAAACATGCAAATGCATCAACTTGTGAGCCCTGCGTATAACAAACGAATTAAATTTTGTTTTGTTTTATTTTAAATGTAATACACGTGGTTAATTAAAGTAAACGCGCATACAATATGTTTTTGAACAAACTTTTTTGTTATAAACTTCGGTTAATTTAAACAGACGAGCGGTATATTTTAAATTTTAAATCGCCGCGGAAATTAAAACCATGATAGTTGTACAATTATATAAAACAAATAACTTGCAATACCACGGTAAACGTCGTTTTAATATTCTGCAGAATAATCATGTTTCGGGTAATATTTCAGGGCTTTTGTGCTGGAATTTCGAGGAGAGTGGAGTTGACATAGCCGCAGAACTCAATGCTATTGTCAATCAGAATATCGAAGGCGAAGAAGGCAAAAACGGTACGAAAAATTTTTATTTAAACTTTATAGAAAATTGAAAAAATTACAATTACCTACTATAAAAAACGCAATTACTTTTTCAGGCGAACAACTCTTTCAATATGCTAGTGATAATTTGGTCGCGGAAATCCTAATTAATCCGCAACACGGTACACTGGTGCAGTGCGTGAGGAACTTATTAGCGAGTTTCACAAAATATAGATGCATTATTTACACCGGATATTCGTTTACTGAAAATGGATCGTGGATTCTCCAGGTCAGTACATTTTATTTGATTAGACGTTAAAATAATTATTACACGGGTAATACTAATTTCATAGTACCGTATTAGACTATTAATTATTATCATTTATTAATCTCAACTCAACATAAATTACACGCGTAATGCGCAGAATACAGAAACTGTAAACGCATAGTTTTATCTACTCATACACTCAAATCGTTACGCTAGAAAAAAAAAAAAATAAAAATTGTATAATTGTTAGTTTAATAAATTTTAATTTTAAATTTTTTTTTTTTTCTATATTTGTTCACTATTTCTCAAGTTCCTGTTGTATTTAACTGACTTTTAGTATATTTATTACACTAAAAAGTTCGAACCAGCGCCTGGTTCCCAAACTGGGAGGCGTGAACGCATTGCTGGGGAGGCGTAAGCAGTTATTACGAAATACAATTTTTATTGATTACATTATTTTTATTTTAAAACGTAGAGAAAAAAAATTAATTAACCGGTTCTCTTTATCCATTATCGGGTATCAGTAACGGATAACCGATAAAGACTATAAGGTTTGGCCGCAGCGTGTAACTTAATCATTTTTTGATTACTTTTATTAATATTTTATACTAATTTATTACTACATATAATATATCATCTTAATCGATTGTTACATTTTATTATTTACTATTATTTATATTTTATAATTATTATAATCAATAAAAAAGTAGACATTCCGAATATTGTATAATTTATTTGTTAAGTACACAAAAAAAGGTGATCGATTTTTTTTTCAATTTATAGGAAAGGGGGCGCGAGATTTTCGAAAATCTACAAGTAGATATAGAAGAGGGGTGTAGAATAGAAGAGGTTGGGAACCACTGCTCTAAATTATATTTAAACGGCAATATAGCATAAATGTGTTTTTGTACTTGGTACCATAGTACTTGTGCTTTGTTGGTCATAAAAACTTGATTTTGGACCAAAAAAAAAAACCTTGAGGCCTTTAATTAAAGGTTGTTCGAAAAGTTTAAGATTATTTTCAAACTGATTTTATTTGCATTTAAACAATTAAAAAAAAAAAAAAAAAAATCATAAAATGTTAGGAAATTAAAAAATCAAAACAATGTTCTAAAACAATTTTTAGCACAACTTGCAGGCGCGACATCCACTTAATTATTTTTTATACAAAATAAATACAATAAATTATAAATAAATAACTTTACTCATGGCAAAGTGTTACGTGCTATTTAAAATTTAAATTGTTTTATATTTAAGGACGGTACATTTTCGGTGGCTGATTTCATAGACGCATATAAAACAGCTGAAGCTCAACGCACTGTTAGACTTCATGAAAATCAGATTCGTATTGAACTTCATTGTTCACCAGATGTTGATTGGACTCAAGCTAGTCGAGTCAAGGGCACTCGCTTTGTATTAAATCCACCAGAGAAAATTACAGAAAATGAATCAATATCATCTCTAGTAAGATGGCTTTGTGATAAAATCGAAGTGGTTGAACTTGATACACTACTAGAAGGTTCACAAGTAGTTGGAAATATCCGGTTCAGTAGACCTACACTTTATGTTTTCCCTGCTGGTCAAGGTGATTCGGCTTTATTTGGTATCAACGGGTTCAATATGTTAATTGACGGAGGAGCAGGAAGAAATGCTTGCTTTTGGGGATTCGCAAGACATTTAGATCGTTTAGACGCCGTATTACTAACAAGACTCAACAGCACTAATATAGAAGGAGTTGCTTCATTTCTCAAACGAAAGACCATGTCTTCTTTGTATCCACAAATCGGACACTTTTTCTGTAACTTTAAGGTAAGGAACCGTGATTGATAAACATTTCTTTATTTTAACATCTAGTGATTATATATATAAAAAAAAAAAAAAAAAAAATGTGGATATATGTGGAAAATCATTCAACAATGTACATTTTGTTTCAGGTATATATTTTTAAAGGAACTTTTTTCTAACAGAATATACTTTATTGTAATTATTTTAACAATTCACTGAAAAATTGTTACTCATACAATTTTAAAACTGGAGTTTTAGTGAAATTATACAACTTTAAATTTTAGATTTGTTAAGAGGCGTTTAAGGTTGAGTCTAAATTTTTTTTTTTTTTTTCATATTGTGTGTATCACAACGTAATTCCCTTTAAATAACGATTATTATCGATGGGTAAATTTCACATTTAATTTAATATTTATTAAACCAAGGTCAACAAGAAAATGTGTATTGTAAAGAAGAAAACGATTTCTTAAAAAATGTATTTATAATAAATTAATTTAAAATCATCATTACTTTAGATGAAGTTGTTTGATGTTTAATTTAAGATACAAAAATAAAACACTCGTATAACATTATTTTGCATTTATAGTTGTATAGCATAACTCGTATACTTATATAGCATATTAAATAGTTAATAAGTTAACGTACTTTGTATCATAACGATCTTGTTAAGGTCAACAGTTCAACTCTTGTCAACAGTTCAACAGTCCGAGGGATCGGAAATGCAGTTAGGGTTGATCGACACGTTAGGTTAGTCACTGCGGCGCTGTGCTTAGCACATACATACAAATGGCACAATCAGGATTTTTTCGGGGTGGTGTCTAAAAATAAAAATGACACAAAATACCAAATATTTA
This sequence comes from Tuberolachnus salignus, assembly GCA_956483605.1. Lineage (NCBI taxonomy): Eukaryota > Metazoa > Arthropoda > Insecta > Hemiptera > Aphididae > Tuberolachnus > Tuberolachnus salignus. The sequence goes on from OY101437.1 coordinate 17,627,906, forward strand.
GCGAAATTTCGATATCTTCGATAAATTTAATACTAATACACTATCCTAAGGTGGAGGGGGAGTCTGGACCTAAAGTCCAGACAATATAAAAATTACAATTATTTATTTAACAAACATACGAATAACAACATTAAATGTGGACTGATTTATTAAGAACTAAATAATTTAGAGAATAGCCACTTATACAATTTTTTTTGTTGCCTATTTGAAACCCACAGTTAATATTTTTTTATATACATAGTTGGCATTCGACTAAAATAGTTTGGACCTAGATAATCAACGAAAGACTTTCCAAAGGATATTTTGGTATATTTGACAGGTATATCATAAGCTCTAAGTTCTTTTCCACGAGTAAAGTTAATTTGGTTAGTTTTTAACTTAATGAATTTTTAAATTATGAATATCTGTGCCACTTTCTTGTACAAGAGTCAAGATATTAAATATTTATATTATATTTATATTATTTATTTTAAATATTATATTTTAAATATATATATTTTTCAATAAGTGGTACACCGACTGGAGAGTTTAAAATAAATCAATCGAAATCTATTCATTCGACGTTCACCCTTAAACTTGCCCCTTGCCCTGATGTCTTTATTTATAACACTAATACCAAGTGCTTTGAATGTTAAATATCTTGGCTTGACCCTTGATAAAAGACTGACCTGGGCCCAGCATATTAAGACCGAAAGAATAAATCTAAACCTACGCCTACGCCTACTAATAAACCTCATGAACAATAATAAATATACTCACATCAATACTAAATTACTTATTTATAAATCACTACTAAAGCCTTCTTGGACATACGGCCTTCAGCTTTGGGGAAACGCAAAAAAAACTAACATTAAACAAATTCAAACATTCCAAAACATCGCACTTCGCAAATTATTAAATGCTCCTCCCTATGTCTCTAACTTCACTATACATACTGACCTAAAAATGCCTTCACAGGTTCAGAAGAAGCTAAAACATATTATAAACGCGCCCATGTTCGCACTTTAACTCATCCCAATCCTCTTGTCAAAAACCTTGCTAATCCTACAATCCCCGGCAACACCCCGAGACGGTTAAAGCGGAAATGGTGTCGTGACCTGTTGGCACCAAATATTAATATTAATTTAAAAAAAATATATATAATTAAAATTACAAATGAAAGTGTTACACTTAATAAAGTTGGCTGCTTTCCTCAAAAATGTCACGTATTATGTATACATGTTATTAAGGATATGATGTATTTTTTTAAATAATTTGTATATAACTCATCTGTATTACATATTTGTATTGTGCCTAAGTGGTATAGATTGTAAAATGCATTTAAAAAAAAAAAAAAAAAAAAAAAAAAAAAAAAAATTTCAATAAACACCATGATTAGAGGCTATAGCTGTCGTCTAATGAGTTGGAAACATTCTTATTTGTCTAGTCTCTCTAGTTTAATACATAGTATGTATTTTTATTTGCAGACACGAAAACAAGTATCATCTCAAAATATAGATGTAAAAGAAGACGTTCTTTCAATAAGTTTAATTGAATCAGCACAGGGCCTCATATCTGATCTTAAGCAGTTACAACTTCGTCCTCATTTATGTTATAGAAATATAAATTTAGAACCAATTAATTTGTACCATAAAGTCGGCCATGGAAAGTTAGATATGTATGTACTAAATCCTTCCAAAGATAGTAAAGAAGTTAAGGACTTTTTGACAAAATGGAACGAAGGCGACCAAAAATTATTTAATTCGTCCAAAGATGTACAGTTTCCATTACCTAACATGATATCCATCTGTACATTATTAGTGTGGCAACCTGCAAATCCCAATACGACCATCACTAGAATATTATTTCCTGGGAGTAGTCCACAAAATAAAATATTTGAAGCTCTTGAGAGAGTTAGGCATCTTGAGTTTTTAAAGCACCCTTCGTGTTCCATAAAATCTATGAGTTCTTCTACAACAGTAACAATTAAATCTCAGACAACTAAGAAAACTGTCCTCGAAAAAATGATCCCTGGTGAAACTAAAACTGTCAAAACTATGGAGAATTTAGAAGTTTCGGCAACAGCATCTAATGATATTATTCAAACAGCTATAATACCTACAGTACCAAAAGAAGGAACTCCTAAACCAAAATCACCTGTTGAAGCAGAGAAACCTAAAACACTAATAAAATCCATAAACAAAGAATCAACAAATGTAAAACCAAAAGTTGAACATAAATATGGTTCAATTACTGCAAAAGTGAATTCTAATAAAGTTGTTCAAAAAACTACTACTATGAAAAAACCATTGAAGTTATCATCTAAATCTCCCCCCACTGATAAATCATCACCTACAACACCAATCGAAAATCAAGAAAAAACTACTAAACCAATTAAACAAGTTATTAAACCAAAACCCACCCCCTCGACTTCAAAGTCTCCATCAAACACACCTTCAAAAAGTAAGAAGGAAGAAACTAATCGGAAAGTTTTAGTTTCTTCAAGAACAAATTCTGGTCTCAGACGAACGCAAACTACTAAAAAAGAAACAAAACCAACTGTTTTAAAAAGCGCCGCCGAATTAAGTGGGGGTAAGACAAAGAAGGACTCCAATGTCGTTTATAAGTCTAGTTTAATAAGTGGAAGTAAAGATAAAAGTGGAGAAGTAGAAGATATTTTAATCATAGAAAAAGTTGCTATTACTCCTGAAAAACTCTTAACTCCAGATGGAAAAAAAATAGTAGCTAATGAATTGGATGGGATTTTAACAACAGCTAAACATATGATAACAAAAGAAAAATGTGGAGAAAAGTTATCAGACTCTGGAACTACTACAGCCCCCACTATGCCCGATGATGAAAAAATTACAGAATCCAAAAAAGAAATTTCAATTAATGAATACTCTGATAAAAAAGTTGAAGAATTCAAAAAAATTAAGGACTCATTAAAAACTCCAGATGAAGTAGCTGATTTACCATTTCATGAAGAAGTAGATCAACAAAAGTCTAAAGTTGAAGATATTGAGACAGTTGTTGAAACTCAAGATATTGTACAAGTTGAGAAAGCCGAATATGTTTTGGTATCTTCAGATTCATCCCCTGAAGTATTGAAACGACAAGTATTAGATACTGTAGATTTATTAGATACTGAACAGGATGATGATTCTGATAAAGAGGATGCGTGTGAAGAAACAAAAGAAACAAAATTAATAGAACATTTATTGGAATCATCTAAGGAACTCAGTGAAATAACAGATAAAATTGAAGAATTAAAAAAACAAAATGATCATGAAATAATAAAGTTAGAAAGTTCAGAACATAAAGAGTATGAATTAAAAAGTATTAAAGAAGATAAAGAAGAAGTATCTGAATCAGATTTAAAAATATCGTCAACAATACAGGAAATAGAAAACAAAATTGAAAATGTTCAAGAAAATATAGAGTTAAATACAACTATTCTTCAAGACCAGGAAAGTACATCCATAGATAACGCTGATAACCATGAAAAAAAAATGTCTAGTAGATCTAGTTCCATAAGCAATGAACCTAAAATATCTTCGGACGACGATAAAATAATAACACAAAATGGAACAAAAGGTAGGTCGAGTTCCGATGGCCAAGGACAAGAACATAAACCTGAGATTACTGATGAGAAACCACAGAATAAAAACACAAGTAAATCAGGATCCGTTTGTGATGAACAAGTCAAATCACCAGTATTTGAAACAGAGACCATAGAAAATATTGTTAATAACAGCACCAATTCCATTAGCCAAGAACAAGAAACACCTAAAACTACCGTTGATAAGCAAGAATCTAAAGCATCAAGTAAATCAAGCTCTGTTTGTGAAGAACTCGTTAAATCACCAAAACAAGAGACAGCGCCAACAGATATTATTGATAAAAGTAGATCAAGCTCTATAGGCCAAGAACAAGAAAGTAACCCAGAAACTAATGTTGAAAAACCAGTATCAAAAGCCTCAAGTAAAGCAAGTTCCGTTTGTGACGAACCCGAAAAGTCTCCAGTACATGAAACAGTAACCACAGAAAATATTATTAATAGTACACACAAATCCAATAGCCAGGAACAAGGAACACCTACAACTATCGTTGATAAGCAAGAATCTAAAGCATCAAGTAAATCAAGTTCTGTTTGTGAAGAACTCGATAAATCACCAATACATGAAACAGCGGCAACAAATACTATTGCCAAAATAAGATCAAGTTCTGTTAGCAGAGAACAAGAAAGTAGCACTGAGACTATTGTTGAAAGACCAGAATCAAAAGATTCAAGCAAAACAAATACCATTTGTGAAAAACCCTACAAATCACCTACACATGAAATAACACATACAGAAATAATATTTGCAAAATGCAAATATAATTCCATTGACCTACAACAAAAAAGTACAACAACAGCGTCTGTTGATAACCAAGAATCAAAAGACTCAAGTAGAAAAAACTCCGTTTGTAAAGAACTCGACGAATCACCAAAACATGAAACAGTGACAACAGATACAATTGTCACAAGAAGATCTAGTGCTGATGGCCAAGAATATGAAAGTAACACAAAAACTATTAATGAAAAACCATTATCAAAAGCCTCAAGTAAAGAAGGTTCCATTAGTGACGAACGCGAAAAATCACCTACACATGAAATATCACATACAGAAGTAATATTTGCTAAATGTAAATCTAATTCTATTAATCTGAAACAACAAAACACAACTATGTCATCTGTTGATAACCAAGAATTTACTGCCTCAAGTAAAACTGGTTCCGTATGTGATGTACAGGTAAAACCAACAACGCATGAATCAGGGACAACAGATTCTGTTACTAAAAGTAGATCTGGCTCCGTTGGCCTAGACCAAGAAAGTATACCAGTAACTATCGTTGAAAAACAAGAATCTACTGCCTCAAGTAAAACTGGTTCCGTATGTGAAGAACCGGTAAAATCACCAATGCATGAAATTGGATCAGCAGATTCTATTGCCAAAAGTACATATGGCTCCGTTGACCAAGAACATGAGAGTGCATCAGTAACTATCGTTGAAAAACAAGAAACGAGTGCCTCTAGTAAAGCAGGTTCTGTATGTGATGAACCGGTAAAATCACCAACTCATGAAACAGGAACAACAGATTCTGTTGCTAAAAGTAGATCTGACTCCATTGTCCAAGACCATGAAAGTGTACCAGTAACTATCGTTGAAAAACACGAATCTACTGCCTCAAGTAAAGCCGGATCCGTATGTGATGAATCGGTAAAATTACCAACGCATGAACCAGGAACAACAGATTCTGTTGCTAAAAGTAGATCTGACTCGATGGGCCAAGACCATGAAAATGTACCAGTAACTATCGTTGAAAAACACGAATCCAGTGCCTTAAGTAAAGCCGGATCCGTATGTGATGAACCGGTAAAATCACCAACGCATGAACCAGGAACAGCAGATTCTGTTGCTAAAAGTCGATCTGGCTCCGTTAGCCATGACCATGAAAGTGTACCAGTAACTATTATTGAAAAACACGAATCCAGTGCCTTAAGTAAAGCCGGATCCGTAAGTGATGAACCGGTAAAATCACCAACGCATGAACCAGGAACAGCAGATTCTGTTGCTAAAAGTCGATCTGGCTCCGTTAGCCATGACCATGAAAGTGTACCAGTAACTATTATTGAAAAACAAGAATCCAGTGCCTTAAGTAAAACTGGTTCCGTATGTGACGAACCGGTAAAATCACCAATTCATGAAACAGGGACTACAGATTCTATTGCTAAAAGTAGATCTGACTCCGTAGGCCGAGACCATGAAAATCTACCAGTAACTATCGTTGAAAAACAAGAATCCAGTACCTCAAGAAAAGCCGAATCCGTATGTGACGAACCGGTAAAATCACCAATTCATGAAACAGGGACTACAGATTCTATTGCTAAAAGTAGATCTGGCTCCGTTGACCAAGAACATGAAAGTGGATCAGTAACTATCGTTGAAAAACAAGAATCGAGTGCCTCTAGTAAAGCAGGTTCGTTATGTGATGAACCGGTAAAATCACCAACTCATGAAACAGGAACAACAGATTCTGTTGCTAAAAGTAGATCTGACTCCCTTGTCCAAGACCATGAAAGTGCATCAGTAACTATCGTTGAAAAACAAGAATTGAGTGCCTTTAGTAAAGCAGGTTCGGTATGTAATGAACCGGTAAAATCACCAACTCATGAAACAGGAACAACAGATTCTGTTGCTAAAAGTAGATCTGACTCCATTGTCCAAGACCATGAAAGTGCATCAGTAACTATCGTTGAAAAACATGAATCGAGTGCCTCTAGTAAAGCAGGTTCGGTATGTGATGAACTGATAAAATCACCAATTCATGAAACAAAGACTACAGATTCTATTGCTAAAAGTAGATCTGGCTCCGTAAGCCGAGACCATGAAAATGTACCAGTAACTACTGTTGAAAAACAAGAATCCAGTACCTCAAGTAAAGCCGGATCCGTATGCGATGAACCGGTAAAATCACCAAATCATGAAACAGGAACAACAGATTCTGTTGCTAAAAGTAGATCTGACTCCATTGTCCAAGACCATGAAAGTGTACCAGTAACTATCATTGAAAAACACGAATCTACTGCCTTAATTAAAACTGGTTCCGTATGTGATGAACCGGTAAAATCACCAACGCACGAATCAGGAATAACAGATTCTGTTACTAAAAATAGATCTGACTCCCTTGTCCAAGGCCATGAAAGTGTACCAGTAACTATTGTTGAAAAACAAGAATCTACTGCCTCAAGTAAAACTGGTTCCGTATGTGACGAACCGGTAAAATCACCAATTCATGAAACAGGGACTACAGATTCTATTGCTAAAAGTAGATCTGACTCCGTAGGCCGAGACCATGAAAATGTACCAGTAACTTTTATTGAAAAACATGAATCCAGTGCCTCAAGTAAAGCCGGATCTATATGCGATGAACCGGTAAAATCACCAACTCATGAAACAGGAACAACTGATTCTGTTGCTAAAAGTAGATCTGACTCCATGGGCCAAGACCATGAAAGTGTAAAAGTAACTATTATTGAAAAACAAGAATCCAGTGCCTTAAGTAAAGCCGAATCCGTATGTGATGAACCGGTAAAATCACTAATTCATGAAATTGAATCAGCAGATTCTATTAATAAAAGTAGTTCTGGCTCCGTTGGCCTAGACTATGAAAGTATACCAGTAACTATCGTTGAAAAACAAGAATCTACTGCCCCAAGTAAAACTGCTTCTGTATGTGACGAACCGGTAAAATCACCAACGCATGAAACAGTAACAACAGATTCTGTTGCTAAAATTAGATCTGACTCCATGGGCCAAGACCATGAAAGTGTAAAAGTAACTATTATTGAAAAACAAGAATCCAGTGCCTTAAGTAAAGCCGGATCCGTATGCGATGAACCGGTAAAATCACCAACTCATGAAACAGGAACAACAGATTCTGACGCTAAAAGTAGATCTGCCTCCGTTAGCGAAGACCATGAAAGTGTAACAGTAAATATCGTTGAAAAACAAGAATCCAGTACCTCAAGTAAAGCCGGATCCGTATGCGATGAACCGGTAAAATCACCAAATCATGAAACAGGAACAACAGATTCTGTTGCTAAAAGTAGATCTGACTCCATTGTCCAAGACCATGAAAGTGTACCAGTAACTATCATTGAAAAACACGAATCTACTGCCTTAATTAAAACTGGTTCCGTATGTGATGAACCGGTAAAATCACCAACGCACGAATCAGGAATAACAGATTCTGTTACTAAAAATAGATCTGACTCCCTTGTCCAAGGCCATGAAAGTGTACCAGTAACTATTGTTGAAAAACAAGAATCTACTGCCTCAAGTAAAACTGGTTCCGTATGTGACGAACCGGTAAAATCACCAATTCATGAAACAGGGACTACAGATTCTATTGCTAAAATTAGATCTGACTCCATTGTCCAAGACCATGAAAGTGTAACTGTAACTGTTATTGAAAAACAAGAATCCAGTGCCTCAAGTAAAACCGGGTCCGTATGTGATGAACCAGTAAAATCACAATTGCATGAATCAGTGTCAACAGATTTTATTGTTAATAGTAGATCTGGCTCCGTTGACCAAGAACAAGAAAGTACAGTGACCACTAACATTGATAAGCAAGAATTAACAGCTGCGAGTAAATCAGGCTCTATCTGCGAAGAACCCCTAAAATCACCAATATTTGATACAGTGGCAATAGATACTATTGCTAAAAGTCAATCTAGTTCTGCTATGAAGGAACAAGAAAGTACTTATTCGACTATTGTGGATAAGCATGAGCTCAATAATTCTCTTAAAGCTGGGTCCGTAAGTGATGCATCACTAAAATCATGTACTCATGAAATAGGAACCACTGACAACATTGTGACAAGCTGCTCCAGCTTTGTTGGTCATGAGCCAGAAATTACACCTAAGAATTCAGTCGATAACCAAGAATCCAGTCCTTCCAGTAAAGCTGGTTCTATTTGCGAAGAACCTGTAAAATCACCATTACATGATATAGCAATTACAGATACTTTAACTAAAAGCCGCTCTAGTTCCATTAATCTTGAACAAGAGTCTATACCTGCAACTATGGTTGATAAGCCAGTATCACTAGCATCAAGTAAAGCGAGTTCAATTTGTGAAGAACCCGTAAAATCACTAATCCATGAAACAGAGACGACAGATACTAACGCTAAATCTCGATCCATTTCCGTTCACCAAGATCAAGAAAGTACACCTGTATCTATTATTGAAAAGAACGAACCAGTTTTTTGTAATGGAGGTGTCGTTTGTAATGAAACCGTTACCACAGAAAATATTGTGACAAGCCCGTCCTACTCCGTTGGCCAAGAACATGAAATTTTACTTACAGCTGGCATTGATCAGCACGAATCAAAATTAGTTTGTAAATCTAGCACAGTTTGTGAAGAAAACGTTAAATCGCCAACACTTGAAGTAGTGGCTACTGCAAATAATACTAAAACCGAATCTATTTCCGATAGCCAAAAAAGTCAAATTACACCTTCGACTTCTATTGATAACCAAGATTTCAACGCATCCAGTAAAGTATTCGAAGAATCCATAAAATCGCTAATACATGACACAGTGAAAATAGATACTATTGGTGAAAGCAGATCAAGTCCCATTGGCCAAGAACATGAAAATACACTTATAGATTCTACTGAAAAGCCAGAAACCAAAGCGTCTAGCAAGGCTGGTTCAATATGTGATGAACCATTAAAATCACCAGGTCCAGAATTAAATATAAAAGAAATTATGATTTCTAGTAGAACAAGTTCAATTTGCCATGAAGAGTTTCTTGAATCTTTACCTTCAAGTGGTATTTGTTCTGTGGTAGATGAATCACCTAGTATATCTCTTAAAGAACAAGAGTTGATTTCTACCTCATTAATTAGTAGAAATAGTTCTATTTGTCAAGATACAGATAGTACTACAATTACTGACACTGACAAACCAGATTCTGAAACATCTTGTACAAAAGAATCATTTTGTCATGATAAAAATGAATCTTCAATTGTGTGCTCAAATGAAACTAAATCAGTTTTTCAAGAGCAAGAAAATACACAAGTTACTGTAGTAAATAATAAAGAATCCAAAGTGTCTATTAAAGCTCACTCTGTAGGTGGCGAGATCTCTGAGCACGAAATTATTACAAAAGAAAATCTTAGTTCCTGCAGGTCAAATTCTGAGTGCTATGATTCAGAAAATCAAAATTCTCAAACATCAAGTAATAAAAGCTTTTCTATATTTGACGATACCCAAAAGATTTTGATTCAGGAAAATAAAGCGATGGTGTCAACATCTTCCAATAACATTTCAAATATATCTGATACATCTGAAAAAAGAGTAGAAGATGAATCAAAACCTTTAGGAAGAATAGGTTCAATGTGTGATGAAATTACCAAATTCTTATCTGAAGATGATAAAAAACCATCAAAAATGATTATGTCTGAACCAACACATGAATCTCCATCAGAATCGATAATTCATCAAAGTAATATAGAAGAATTAAAAACTCATTCTGAAGGTATCTCTAAGTCTGAAGATAATAGCAATGTTTCAGATTCAGTTAAAAATGTATGCATATTATCAAATACCAATTTAAGTGAAAATGAGGATAACAAACCATTAAAATTGGAAAAAGACGTTCAAATTGATAATAAAAATGATAATATTAATAAAGTAAACAAAGATGACTGTCTTCCTATTACAAATATCTCTGTTTCTAACATTAAGTCTCCAAATAAATCAACGCCAATGATAGAAGAAACTGATAAGACTGGTAAAATGAATGTTGCTCAAATGGTAGGAAAAAATATTGATGATAAATTATCTACTAAACAAATTGTAACAGAAACTGTTGAGTCCGAGGGCCTAAAATCTGACACTTCAGTAACGAATATTACATCCGATAAATGCATTAGCAAGTCCTCTACCATGTTAATTGAACATGCTGTAAAAACATGCGATGAAAAAAGTATTGATGATGATTGCAGTTCAACAGTGTCAGAGATTGGTGGAAAGCAATCGTTAGGCATCACTTTAAATAGCGAAGACTTGGGCGTTACAAAAGATATTGTGATGCAATTGAAAAGAGATGTACACGAAGCATTACATCAATGCAGTAGTGATGATGACAGACCGTTCACTCCACATAGTGAATCTAGTATGTCTAGATCTACAATGAATATAGATGATGATGACGACGACGATGGTGATAAAAATGAAACCGATGATGATATGCCAGGGTCTCCTATGTCTACTGGGCACTCACCAGTGCCAATGCAACTTGACAACCGGCATGTGGAAATTAATATAGATTTTAATAAAGCTGTACAAGAACATAGGACAACTAGAGGAGAAGATTTGACTACAACTGAAACAAATGGTAACAATGTAACTGAAAATAAAACCGCAGAACACGATAATATTAATCGAAATCAAGGTACGTCTTCCGATACTGTACAGAGCTGGGGAAAACCGTTAGGCTTACCACCCGTACAGAGTATCAATAATAATGGTTTTGATCCGATTCGTGAATGGGGAAAACCATTAGGTCTACCGTCTCCTACACAACCCGTCCATGATGTCGCCGAGACACAAAATGTGAGCAGTAAGACTACGCCCAAAAAGAATGTGAAAAAGACCGTTGACAACAAACCAATAATCAACGTTATGGGTCAGTATATATAATAAAATGTTTACTTTAAAAAATATGACTTCTATACGTTTTTATTATAATATCAAACAATTAATAATACAAAACTAATACTGTTTGAACTTTTGTAGATAAAGATGGTCAAAATCGGATTCGACGTTCAGAGTCTCCCAGTAAACTCAGGAGTCGATCGTCAAGTCGGATGTCTAGAATTAATCCTGTATATCTCGATCTAATTTATGTGCCACATCACGGAAACTCAAAATATGTATCTGCAGACTTCTTTAAGCGCGTTAGAGCTAGAAACTACGTATTTAGCGGTACAGATCCCAGTAAAGAAGTATTAAATGCTTTAATTGAAGGCAAACAAGCGTGGGAAGATCAAGATTTAGGTTAGTGTGGTTTATTTGTTTTTTAAAAACTTCTACTTGTGAATATAATAAAAATATATGTTTAGAAGTCACCATCATACCGACATACGATACTGATACGCTGAGTCAATGGGTAGCAGAAAATGAGGATTTGCTGGCCAAGTTAAAGATAGACTTAAGTCCAAGCGCTAGTCGGTGTACAATTAAGCTACAAGATCATAACACCAGCTGCTCCGCGTATAGACTAGAATTTTAAGTATTAATAGATATAATTACGAGTTATAAGATATATATATATATATATATATATATAGTCTTCGTCCATAATAGAAATGTATTTACAAGTGTGATAACTGATAAAACTGTCTGTCCATTTTTCTTCTTAATGTAATATTCATGGCTGCTTAATAATATTATTATTAGTGTAAACAAGTACAAGTATTATATTCGCTTCCGTTCTGATTATAACGTTAAGCAGAACGTGCGAGTAAAAAATGCACACTAAATCACAAGACTGGGCAATCCATCCTGGATAGTTCTAACTGTTCTATAATTTTTCTATAGACAATTTATAACAAACGAATACTATGTACACTTTTACAAACATAAAATATTGTTTAGTGCCGAAGCTTCTACGTGTTTCACATTAACATATTATTACATTACCTATTCGTTATTTCTTTCTTTCATTCTAATGAAAATTAATTGTAAGGTACTTACATATTACATATTATACATTAAAAATTAGAGATACATTTAGGATAAAGTAGTCAACTAGGTTATTTACACTATTTAGTAGACATTTATCCATTAATTACCCTATAATTAATTTAAATAAATTCGCTTTGGGAATTGGAACTTAAGCATGTCGAAAACATTATGTGATGAAAATTTTTTAATACATTTTTACGAACTGACTTTGTATGACAGGGTAATCGGAAAGACCGTTTAAAATCGGGTACCTAGTTGTTTCGTTTTTAGTTCTATAAAAATTATTTGACATCCTTTGGAATCGTATACTATATCAAAATTTAATATAACAATTTATCTAAATATAGATTAAATTAAAACATTTTACCAAATACCTTATGCAGATTTTTTTTCCGTATATATTTTATTCCGAATTATTGTTGTTAGGCTAAGCTGTCAAATAGATTTGTGTTTCTCTTCATCCATCAATTTCTTCCATTAAACTAAATTGATTCGAAAAATAAATTAATTCAAAACTATTGTAATTTAAGTTAATTTCCTGGTCAAATGAATCGTTATTTATATTATTATTTGACAATTTTTTATTTGTTTTACTATATCGTGGATAATGTGGTAGGTATTCTTCTGAATCTTCAATATAGCGTAACGCAATTCGACAAAATATATAATTTTCAGTTTTATAAGACATGAGGACGAAATTAGTATAACGTTATGAATTCCAATTTTCGGTGATACTATTGGAAATCTAATTTTATAGACAATTCTAACAAATCGAATAAACGACAATAACGTTATAATAATTTATAGTTGTCAGCGAGTACTACTCATTGAGCTTATTGTTTAATTTTGGGTATTAAAATAAATTAGTTTACTACTACAGTCACTAATATATTTTAACTTCGTTCAGTACTTATGCAAAATTCTGTCCAAACATGCTGACTATATTACGTCCAATTTTGTCATCTTCTCCATCCACGGTACAATTGAAATGGAATTGTGAGCCCTAATTGTATTAAAGTAAGACACTTTTATTATTATAGTATTATCTGAAAATACAATTTTAGTGGTGATAATTATATAGATTATAATATTATTATATAATTTGTACGAATCAAATACCTATATCACTTATAACGCGTATACCTATAGGCTGTAAGTGAATAAAACATTAAGAAATTATAAAATATATCTACAACACCGTTAATTTTTATCCCGTATATTTGTCTACATATTGTGTTTTATTATATTGTAAGACATGAGTTTAATCGTACTTACATATTATCCACATCCATAGCTCGTCGACGTAATATTCGAAGGCTTGGTATGATTATTTTTTTAGGATTCGTGTAAGTTTATTACGAGTCATTTTTTAAATGGTGCTATGTTCCGTCAAGGATAAAGTCTTCAGATGACTTAAGAAAAACGTGATTTATGTATTTTAGTCTACATACAAATGTTAGTGTTATATTATAAAAATTAATCTTTTATACCGTTAGTATTGATTGTATTGAATATAATATTAATAATAATAATGTTTTATTATAATTAATTTGCATTCGTTTGAATTGTTTTGCAAACAGAGCTCGTCGCGTATTATTAATTATTATGTTTATTATTCATTAACTGCAATCATAGATTCAGTTTTATAGTTTATTTTTTAATCGCATTTTATATTTTTATCTATAGTAAAATGTTAAACAAAATATTATATTATTCCAAAACGTACGCAGTTTGCACGGTTTTCTATCATAATTTACAATTCAATTTTTGCATTTGCATATTATAAACAATTTTTTTTGTTACGTTACGGTTAAGTCTATTTTTTCTGTTATAACATTTACAATATATTATAATACCATAATACTTACCTATATACCTAGCTATTTACAAGTTTATAATTGTTATCCAAACACTAATAAATATGAATGACATATGAATAATTACTAAACTTGATTACAATTTGCGAATAGATAAAACTAGATTGAGATAAGACTAAGTATTATTGTTTAATACATTTTTTCATTTATATTCTTTTAACTTCTTTTCGTTTACAAACGCTACGCAGACAATACGCTTATGTTGTTTTTATGTCGACTTTTCAGAATTTTTCATTTTTTACTAATTTATTATTGTATAACATTTGTATTATCATATTATATTATTAATTTTATTCAAATTTTAATAAACATTATATTACTATACTTAACCTTCCAGCTCTAAAAAAAATACGCAAATGATATAACAATATTATTGTGTAAGGGTAGTTTGTTAGAAATCTGTATTTTTACAATTAAATATTTGATTTTAGAACTAAATCAATTTGTTTTTATTTCTTTATAGTGGGTACCTAAATCGTGAAATTATCAACGAAATAACCAATTTATTCAAATATAGTGTAATTATTCACCATTGTTATCAACAATATTTTAAGTAAAGAATAAAAGCCAACATACTACGCACTATGGCTACGTTAGAGATGTTGATGATTATATCGGTAAATTTGCGTACAATTTACTTTGATTGTATATATATATATATTTTTTTTTGTTTAAACAAAAAAATTCAGTAACAGTCATAAAAATATATTTTTACACTAAAATTGTTTTCTAAATAACAGTGTAAATCAAGGACGTAATTGGAAAAAAATGTCGTCGGGTCCAACATTTCTCAGTGAATATAATGTACATAACAGCAATAAAATCGTTAGCGCAACGATAAATCATTGCAAAGGAAAAACGATTTTGAGTGAAGTTCCATTAATCGTGGTTTAAAATGCCGTATGATTTGTCTGTCAATAATTGCACTTTAAACGTTTATTAAAAAAAAAAAAAAACTATATTACATTAAAATATTATATTAAAAGAAAAATATATATATATACAAAAAAAACTAATATGTATAAATAAGTGTAAAAAATGTAGTAAAAGAACGAAACAAATCTTGTTGTATTATAAAAGTTGCGTGTAAGTACGACCGGTATTCGTATTTCAAAAATCATCATCAGATAATAGAACAGCATAAACAAAACAATTTTTTCTTCACCAAAAAATATATATATTTTTAATTTTTTTTTTAACTACATTACACCCAATTTGTTTTCTTATTTACCATTAACTAACCTTGTGTCAAATTTCCGTGCATTTCTGACGGGACAAACAAATTTGATTCGTGAAAATCAAAAAACAATCCGCAACATTTTTAAAAACAATAATAATAATTATGATAAAACATTTTTTTTTAATGTACTAAAGTTCTCTAGCACACGCCGTCCTCGGGCTTGTGTTTTAACACGAAAAAATGACACGAAATCAAATTTTTTTTTTTAAAAATGGACCAAGATTCCACGTCCCATTTTGCATTAAAAGTAATGAAAACAAATTTAAAGCAGTAAAGGATTGTACTAGAAAATATAGTGTTTTAAATTTTTGGATATAGTAACTAATACATTTATATTCTATCGAGTCCATAAAATCATCGGGCCACCGGGTCACAATATGATTTAGGCCATCTGAAAAATGCATTTATACGATTTTTAATTGTAATTTATCGAAACATTTTTAACCGAACTCGGCACGGGATCGTTTTACAAGTACGTTTATCGTTACCTTACCGACTTTCCACGCATGACAGCGGCCCAACCATGAACACTATCCTACCATTTTTTTTTTTTTTTTTTTTCTATATATTTGTATTGTGAATACTATAAAAATAATTGTATAACCTATTGTGATTTTGTATTTTATTTTTCAAACAAAAGCAAAGTGTCCCGGAGCGACGGGCGCGTGATGATCGCTTAGGTCACCGCCCATGCGACTGGTGAATCTGCTGTCCTTTTTAAATAGACACGCCAAAGGCTTGTGCACGGGTTGTTTGAATTTGTCGCGCTCGTAACGATCGACGGTCACGGACATTTCGTTGGTATTGTACAAAGAATACTTGGCGCACAGCTGCAAATACAAACACAATAAGTAAAACTTGGCTTTAAGAAAAAATAAAAAAAAAATCTTAGTTGATATTTTTTCTCTTTATTCACTGGCCTAATAACGGATTTAACTCGGTCTAAAAATGGCGTATTATTTATTTAATATAAATTCTAATTAAAAATAACAACGCAATCGCGAACAACACGATGGTATAAGAGTGAATTAAATTTAAAATGCACTTTGATTTTTCTTTGATAAATTTATTACTTGGCGGGGACTTAATTTTGAGTTACAATAACCATGATTGTAACGTACACTATTATTTAGTACGGACATCTTTACCAATCGAAATAAATCCACGGCAAGTAAATAGAAATTAATCGAAGAAAATATAATTTATTTTATTTATTTTCTAGCGGTTATTCGTGAATAACCGATACCACCACAACTTTACATAAATTAATGTTTACTTACAGCCATTTTTACACGGATTCGGACGAAATCCGTTTGACGTTTTTGTTGATATTATACACAAAGGACACTCGGGTACTTATTTAAGAGAATTTATATGGGCTTTCTGTTTTGGCGGTGATAATTTTATTATAATTTGAAGACGACGATCGGTGGTGGATATAATTGTAAACATTAACTAGGCAATAAGTATATTAGGTATCCTAATTGATTGACTCGAATAAATATTGGACAATTTATTATATTTCATAAAACGCTAAATAATAATTAGGAAATATGTTCGCGTATATAATATACTCGTATTATTTCGTATGCCTTACTTCTTCGTCTAGTTGTTCTCCGATTTCTTTCGGTTCGAACCCTTTAATCTGAAAAGCGCTGCTGTACGTCGTGTCGAATTGATTGTGTTGATCGTAATAGCTCTTCGCTTGGACCGCCAAATCGTTTAGTACTTTTTCAGTCATCGTCTTCCACAAATATTCCTCCAACTCTTTTCTCTTTCTCTCTTTAAATGGTTTAAATAAATAATTACATATTTGCATTTAATAAAAAACACTGCAAGTAATAATAGATTATCAATGATAATATATGTTATTCTTGAGATCGTAAATTATGCTCAGTATTGAAAAGTCGAAAAGAAAAAATAATTAATAATAACTGTTTTATTTTTTAGAATTTAAGAATACTGAAAAAATATCATTGCATAACCTTATGGTATTGGTTATACAAAAATATATCAACCAAAAAATAAAAAACCGTTTATAATATTTTTCGATGCTATGTAGTGACATTATTAAAACCGATATAGGTAGGCATATAAATGTATATTAAGGTTGGCTTAAAAATGCAAATAAATAAAATCGTTATATTTAATAAATGATGCATTAATTGAAAAATTCATATGTTCTAATTTATACGATGAGTTTATTTTATATAGGTTTAACAGATTGTAACGTACTCGTATATAAATTTAAAATCAGATTCATTTTATGTCCCGACTGGTGTTCCTCGGAGGTTACTCATTTACCTCCAATAATATTTTTATTAATTATTAATGGTTTAAAACTATTACCTTCTTATTTCACTGTAAATTGAAATTGAAAACTTGAAAATATGGATTTTTCAAATCGTAACTATAACTAAACTAAAAATTAAACATTGAAAATGTTCAATCTATTGATATGTGTCTGTTGAATTCAAATCTGTTTTAAAAATTAAAAACTCGGTACTGTATTTACTTAGTTTAGTTTTGTCAAAAAACAATAAGTTTATTACCGTAAAATTTGAATATTGAATTAATACGAAATCATTTACGACTATTAAAAAAATAGCACAAAGATCGAAAATGAAATTATAAATTGCGTTAATGTTACCTAAGAGGTATAATGCATTAAACATATCCGATTTATTGGTTAGAAGGGAAATAAACGACTTAAAACTGTTGTTAATTATGGCGACATTAACTAATGAAACAAATTTTGAATTGTTTTATTTAAATACCGTTAAACAATTTAAAAAAAAACTACGTTAATATACAAATTGTTTTATAATTGATTAGCTTTTACTATAATTTAAACAAATATGTCTGTTTTTAATCACAAACATTATATTATACGACAATTCGCGTCGTACATACAAAATTTTAAAAATATAACTAAATAGAATAAATGACGGATTCATGAATATGCTATCTCGGACAACAATAGGCAATCATAAAACTCAAAATTCAGCTTACTGTGTTCGACGACAACAGTGAAGAGTGTTTGACGGACATTTTGCAACGTTGCGTGGGAATTTTAAAAACTGTTCGCGCTCGTAATATAATAGTAAAAAAAAAAGAAAAAAAAAGGTATTTAAATCGTATTTCTACCGAAAATGTTGCCATTTTTTCAAATAACGTAGATTTTTTTTTTTTTAGTATATTTATTCGACGATATTGGATGTTTAAAAAAAAAAAAAAAAAAATTCATTTTTCGTGTTTTGTTCCGTCTGATTTTGCGTTCATTGGATTGTTAATAAACGTATTGAGTATACGTCTCTAAAACGAATTTTGTTTTTCTTTTCCTTTCTATTAATAGCTATTAAAGACAATATATTATGATTGTTTTTTTTTTTTTTTTTTTAAGTCGATTTTTTTACAACAAACCCGACAAACCGTGGTGTAAACGTAAAATAAATGAATTGTTTTCAACCTATCGCGACACGAGCCATAATAATAATAATAATAATAATAATCGATACAATCGCGTTCTACGATCGACCGTTGTACTAAAATTATTATAAAAGCGTACTCTTGGAACCCATCGTAATCGGTTATTTTCGTAATAACGCACGTTTGCACTCCAATTATCCAATTATCCATTTGTCTACCGCGCAATAATTTACACGTAGGTTCGTATAAACAAATTGGCGGCGTCGAGGTATTGTAATTAGACGGTGGATATATATTATGGGCCGTGATGAATGTTACACAATAATAAAATGTTTCCAAAACTCGGAAGAATTTATTAAAACACGCAGGTGTACATATTTCGATCTCGTCCGCGTTCCCACTAAATAGTAACCGCCAGTGGCGTAATTGTGGGGTTGGGGTGGCGCTTCGCCCCTCTGAAATTTTTGAAGAGGGCAAAAGGTATTATTTCGGAGCGAAACCCCGCCCCCCCCCCCACAAACAATGTATTAGTATTTTCAGTAATCATACCTGTTTAAATATTTATATCCCACCTGTAAGTTCAATGTCTTTATTTATCAGTAAATAAACTGACAACCCTCGCCCCCCCCATCACCCGAAAAATCATCCAAAATACGCTACTCGCGGTATTATTTTATTTCAAAACTAAGTAATACAATCCGTGATGGATAAATAGATCAACGGGAGTGATGGTATACCATTGCTTTTTTGTTTTTACCATTATTTTTAATTCCTCGCGGTGGCGCCAAAGTGTTAAAAAAAAAAAAAAAAAAATTCTATTACGTCGTATACATCGAAGCCCACCGCCACTATCCGCCTACAAAAGTATAATTTATTTATTTTTAGTTTTTAACTGAACAACGAACGAATAAACGAATATTTTGCCCCGCCCTTGGAAAAATCTAATTGACCCCTTCCCCCACCGACATAATCCACTATGACACGTGTCGTAGATAAACTATAATATACAGGGTGCGGCGAAACAGACGGTGCAGTTTTGAAAGACTATTAAAAAAAAAACACACAGAAATTAGATTTATTTTCTTTTATTCGATACATGCCGTTTTATGCATTAAGTTTTGAAAATTACAGCAGAAAGATGACGGTCCCCCCTCCCCAAGCAGGGGGAAATACATTGATGATGGCGATTTTTGAAGTTTTAATTGCTCCCAGGAAATGTTGATCCATGTGAGGTCGACTTTTTTCAGAAACGAGGCCTAATTTCATCTCAGTGGAGCGGTGATTAAACACAATTTTCGGTACTGGGCTGAAAATAACCCAAAGCAAATGCACAAAAATCCACCTTTTCACTCCCCAAAAGTGTTTGAAAAATCATGGTCGTTACAGACAAACGAAAATAAATAGTCGAATCAATTACATGGGTAATCTCGCCTCCGCGCGGGCTACATTCGAATATATATATATATTTTTTTTTTAATGTCCTGGGGGTAAATTTCTATACATTATTATTGATAAATTTACTCGAATTATTAAAAAAAAATAAGGCCGGCCCTGATTAAACCCTACGTACAAATTCACAAAACTCACACATTTTTTCTCTTTCTAATACTATTAAGTATATTAATATATGTTACATTATTTTTGAACTTAAATTACACATTGTTTCGATTCCCCAAATAAGGTACGTTTTCCAAAAAAAAAAAAAAAAATGATTTATTTATTTTACTTTTTCGGTGAGTAAAATGCTCCGATTTCTTCACGGTGCGGAGTGTTTCGCCCGGTGGTAGGTACTCCATTTGAAAATGATTTATAGATTTATAACAATTTATTTTTTTTTTTTTTAAATTAAAACAATTACAGCAAATGATGGTACATGGGTTAGTTTTTGTTGATTTCTGAATTTCCTTGTCCACAAAAAAAAAAAAAAACGAATGTCTATAACCTAACCAGTTTGCCGAGCTCTGGTCAGATTTTTTTATTGCAATGATTTATCGTTGATTTCAGTATATAAATTAAAATAATTACCCTATGTCCTAACCCTGGCCAACTTCCCACCTACAACAGTGGCTCCGTCATGGAGCGAACACCATTATTTTACGTTCAGTATTATTTGTGTTTGGACACAAGCAATATGATGAACCGTATTGCTCAGTTAGGTAATTAAATTAATTTGAAAATATTTTTGTTTTTTTTTTTTTTTTTTCTACGGGAGGGAGTGTAATAAAGGGAAAATTGTGTGTGCTGTAGCAAATACCAACAATTTTAAACACTGGTGTACCTGTTTCGCCGAGCGGTTTTTCGACGGCCGGTGTATGCAGCCGGTACGTCTCGTGCGTGGTCGATCGCCGTACATGCGCCGTTTCGCCGCCCGGCATCTCGAACACCTGTCGCCGGCTACTGTTCTTGAACGGCGGTCGGACGCCGGTGTACGTCGGCGCGGTGGCGGCTGCCGCACGACCGTTACCGGACATGGATTTAATTTAATGTCACTGACGGTCGCCGGTATGGATTTACGAACGTGACCGCCGGACACCGGGAACTCGCGGGAACGTACGCCGGGCCCTGGTGCGGTCTTTGGCAACGGCGAACGAAAACCGATCGAATATTATTTTTTTTTCGAATAGTCGTCGCCGCCGCCGCCGCCGCCGCCGCCCGTTACCATGGCGGACCCAGTGCGACGGCGCGGCGTATCGATCACGCGCCGCGGTTTGCGGACCACTGGCCGCCCCGCTCGGCGGGTCGGAATGAGAGGTTAGGATTAATTGAAAAAAAAAAAAAACATTGAAACAACGTACACACGGGGTCGGCCGATAGCCCAGCTGCAACGGTCGCGACGACCACGTCGGACGTAGGTATTCGCCGCGCCCGCTAATCGATCACGCTGTATGCGCCGCAATTACCGCCGGTAATAATAATAACAACAATAACAATAATAACATTGTTCGAGAAATTACTACGACATTAGTATTATAACATTGTCCCGAGACGATTGTTGTTACTCCTCGCACGCCATGTTGTTCTAGCGATCGTCCCGCTGAACGCTTCCGAAGGATCCAGCGACGTAGCGATCCGGAGGGTTTTTTTTTTTTATATATATATATATACCTCCCCGATTCCGGATCACGTGCCCTTAATGACAAGTAAGTTGAATGGCACGTTTTTTTTTTTTTTTTTTTTTTTTTTTTTGTCACCTTTAAATAAACGCGCTCCCCCCCGTGGTGTCGCCCGTGGCCTTTTTGATTTATTTTTGTTCTCCCGGTTACCGTGCGGGATCCCCGACTGGCCGTCCCCAGTCAAATGCCGGCGTGTCCGCGAACAGCGTGGCGCATTTTATCTCGCCGCAGTGTCGAAATGAGACTTTTTTTTTTTTTTTCCTTTTTTTTTGGTAGTTTTGTATAGTTTTTTAAATTTGTTTTATTTCGTGCGCCCGTCCTCTTAACATATGTTTCTTATCTCTGGTGGTACGTAAATAGTTGTTGTTATGTTCGATCGACCGTCGTAGCAAGTACTACGGGGGGGGAGGGCCCCACTCAGCGGTTAGGCACGCCAGTCCGCCGACTAATTTCTATTCGTACGGCCCGCGAATATACTCAGGTGTGTTCGGACATTTTATCGTCCGTTCGGTTAACATATCTAATTTGGTTACAATGCGATTATGTAAGTAATATTGTTTTGGTTTTTGTTTTTTTTGTTTTTTTTTTGTTTGGTTTTTTTTTTTTTTTTTTTTTTTTTTTTTTTTTGTCATATCATATGATGATATCAACACATCAATACACAGACGCCTAGTGTAAACTAGTGACTCAACATTATATCGTCGACTTTGGTTTTTCACTTAGAATTCCCAGCCAATTCGAAAAACGCAGTTGTAATTTGTTTCTCTTTTTCGAAATCCGCGTTTAATCATTACACGAGTACACCACACTTTCTTATCGCTATTCGGATTTCGACCTTTTTTTTTTTTTTTTTTCAAGAGACTCGTTTTTCTCGTATCGTTTGGTGTTTTTCAATTTGATATCAGTTATTTTAACAGTAGTACCTGAGAAAGAATTCTTGTACGTTAACATATTATTACAAAAATCGTCCGAATAACATAATTCATTCAATGTTTTTTCTTTTTTTTTCTAGAGTAACAGCGAAACGTTGACTGTGTCAAAATGGAAATCGAACAAATGGTTTATGAAACGCTTTTGCAGGCGAGCAGTCAACATCCCGACACGTTAAAACCCGCCGAGCAAAAACTCAAAGAATGGGAAGTCCAACCGGGATTTTATTCAGTGTTATTTGTAAGTAAAACTACTTTTTCTTTTTTAATTTTCGTGCATATACATATAATATTTGGTATTGATTTTTAGAGAATATTTTCCAATCAGTCATTGGACCTAAATGTCCGCTGGATGTCGATTCTATGTTTTAAACAAGGCGTTGAAAAATATTGGAGGAAGAACCTTCAACAGTATGTACTTAACTTAATATTTTCTACTTGTAAGATATTCGAGATTAAAATATATACCTACAATTTATTATTATCTAGTGGCATAAATGAAGAAGAAAAAGTTACTTTAAGAAAAATGTTATTAACAAATTTGTCAGAACCAGTTCCACGACTTGCCACTCAAGTTAGCGTAATTATCGGCAGAGTCGCGAGGTAATTTTATTTTTTTATTAAATAGTTTAAGTTTGTAGTCTTGTAAATTCACAAGTATTGAAAAAGCCTTAGATATTATCTATTATGGTATGCCTACTTTTATCCTTTTACATTTTATACAACATTTTCATATTAAGGGTCCTGCTCTCGTGGCTTTTTACAATTTATTATTAACATTTACAATTAACAAGTCTTAACAAATAGTCTGATGATTTTTAATTTGTAACTTGGCTGAGACAAAGTCAAACCACTTTTTTCAATCCCCTTAATGCATTATTTATCCTAGACATTGGGTTTGTTTTAACATCTTGGTTTTTGGTTTTTCCGTGCTGTTTGGAAATATGTCTAGTTTTAATTGTTTTATATTATATACTAACTCTATTTCAAAATATTGATGTATAATTTAATTTGTCCCGTTTGTGATTTGTTATAATTTTTAATTTTTATTGAATATAAAACCCAGATTACAGTAAGGCTTATCAAAGGTTTGATAAAATAGAAGTTCGAATTGTACCAAAAATGGATTTCATTTCACATGCACTTGAACTTGTGTAAGATGTAAATCTGTGGAGAATAGAAATTTTCTTCGGTTTCTTGGAGTTTTTTTTTGGACAGTTTTCACTTTGATTATTTGTATAGTTTTTTTTTTCCAAAAAACAACATTAATTTTAACTGTTAACTGCTAACAAAATAATAATAGTAAGTGCTTTGTTTTAGAAAAATTGTTATTCTTAGTAGCTCTTATTTTTTCATTAATTATTTAAAACATTTTATCATCTACAATACTAATTTGAATTTGTAAGTGATTTTTAAGTTATTGAAATTAGATGCTTCTATTTAATAGTTGTTTTGGAAATTACTGTGGAGTATATATAAATAATTAATTGTATGCATACACAAAAAATACAAATCAATTTGGGGAAACTATACAATGTAATGTAAAATATAGAATAATTTATTTCAATTTTGTATAATGTATGTAGTCTTTGTAATATCAAGGTTTTTTATTTAACTCCTATTAAATTGCATACTGAATAATAATAATGATTTGATTTTAGATTGGATTGGCCATATGACTGGGAAGATTTGATTCCAGAACTGATGGAGCGTATTAAATACGATCCACAAAATCGTGCGTTATTATCCATGCACCATGTAGTTAAGTCATTAGCGGGCAAACGATTATATGATAGTCTCAGATTGTTCCAAGACGCTTCAAGCCAGCTCTTCCCAAATTTTTATAGTCATTGGGAACAAAGAACAGATGCTTTTATCAAAGAGGTATATATTAATATAACAAAAGTATACCAAAAATAAATCGAATAACACGTGTTTAATATGCAGATGGAGCAAGGGAATGTATCACCATCAGTGGTTAAACTTTTAGAAGATGCATTTTATACTCAAAAGATTTTATCTAATTTTGTATTATATGGTTTTAAATCCCCTTATCCGGACCAAGTTAAACAATTCATATTGGCTATTTTTAATAAAGTCAGGCCAATTGTTTCGTGTCGTAAGTACAAATCTGTTTAGCATAGTTAAACTAAAATTGTTAATCAATTTTTTTTTTTTTTTTTCTAGGTGTTTACTATCCTGATTTAGTTGAAAAATTTGTTTGTCGTATGTTTAAAATGTTAATGACAATTATAGAAGAACATCCAGCCGAATACCTGGATTTTATTCAGCCTACTGTTGAGTTGGCCTATTCTTACGGTTTTACTAATGATGGAAATACTATTGTCTTTGAAAGATTTTTAATACAGCTTTTTAACCTGACCAAATTGATATTAATCTGTCCACAATATAAGTTACCTCGTACTAATGGCCCTGTTTGTCAAATAGAAGGTGAGTTATAGTTTTTTTTTTTATATATTTTATGTTAATATATAATTTATAGGATACAGTAAATACTAAAAATCAGTTATATTTAAAATTTACTAGTAAAAATTATTTATACCTAAATGTGTTTTACTAGTCATACTTAGTTTTCATAAGTCGTAGAATAAATTCAAATATTTTATTGCCTAATTGTGACGGGATTCAATTTTAATGCAATTCTGGCCTAAACAATTATGTATTTTTGTTTTATGATTTTCTGGTTTTTGTGTGTGGATTGTTATCAACCTATTTCATACAACCTTTGTAATATTATATGTACTCGTGTGTGAGACAGACCAAAATCAATGTCGAATATCAAAGCTTTTTCACTTTTGCGTTTTGACATTTGAATGATCACATCAACCTGAGTTGGCTCACCACATTTTTATATATTGTCACTTGCTGTAGATTCATTCGGTTTTTTCCTTCCTTTCTTTTGTGACATATTATAATATTTATTATGCGCTTTTAATTTAACCAGATTTTAAGAAATCTCCAAATCCCACATATATATGTCACCGATTTCATAACATCATATTGTTTTTAGGCACATGACACTTATATTGGTATTGCGGTTTTAGTTAATCCATTTTTGCCCTTTTAATTTCTAATAGTAACTCACCATACTAATGTTGCAATAATTATGGATATTATAATGTTATTTAGAAGATACAAAAAGAGTATCGTCCACAGCAGTTCAACATAAAGCTGCTGTATTCAAATCTGATCGATTAATGAACATGTGTCAACAGTTAATTTACAAGTATTTTTTACTAACACCAGCAGAATTAGAAATATGGGACAGTGATCCTGAAATGTTTGGTAAGTCGTTTATCGTTGTCTAGACATTAGGTTCATTAATTTATTATTGGATGGTATTTTTATTTAAATTTAATTATTTTTTATAGCTACCGATGAAGTAGGAGAGTATTGGAAGTATAATTTAAAAGTTAGTGTGGTGTTTTTGTCTATTTAAGCTTTGGTTAAATTAATCTAATAAATAATATTGAATTTCATATTTTTAGGCTTGTACGGAATCATTATTTATGTCATTATTCCACGAGTTCAGAGAATTGTTGACGCCTAGACTTGCAGCAACTATAGAGTCAAACAGAGAGTTTGTTGATCCTACAGATTTAGAAGCTGTATTGAAAAAAGATGCCATTTATAATGCGTTTGGACTTACTGCATTTGAAATGTTTGATATTGTAATTATAAAATTGATTTTTAATCATGGGTGGAATTTCGCCATAATTTTAAAGGGGATCTTTTTTTATAATATTTTACTGTGTATAAAAAGCCGCTTGAGAAAATCATCTTACCGTGCATAACCTAAGTACTTATAAATTATTTGTACGAGTATGTGTAATATTTGATGATGTTTAAGAAAAGCCAATTTCTATGTTTTGTATGAAATAAAAGTACTAAGCCCCTCAATTTCTGTCTATGCTTTTAATTAACATAGATAAAGGATGATAAATCTATGAATTGTTTTAAAGATATTAAGAAATTAGTATCGCTCGATTATATTTTATTGTTAAAATTTTTCACTGCTACACTATTTATGTTCTGGAACCAATCTGTGCTACATAAAATAAAATATTTTTTATTTTTCATATTTTTGAATTAATAGATTAAGTGAAAGTCATAGAACATAACTGTAAAGTTGTAATATTTTTGAGATCTGAATAGACTTAATTATTTAAAATAATGCAGGACAAGGTTTCCTAAAATGTTTGCTTGTCGGAAAGTATATTTTCGTATATATTTATCGAATACTTGATAAATTTTGTAAAATATGCACTTATTGTAACAATCCAATTATTGTATTCGTTATAAAAATATTATATAACAATTACAAAAACAATAACGTTGATAACCGAACATTATACTTTTGCAATATTTTATTAACCGATATAAACAATAATATTTAAAGTGTTTCTTACCTATGAATATGCAGATAAAAACATAGATTATGCACCGTTAAATTTTTTCTTTATTTTCCGGTGTTATCACCATGTTGATGTTGCGCGTATTTTGATTTCTATACAAAGGAACGTAATATTACATCTGGAGCAGTTAGAAGGTTAATAACTTAAAACTTATAAAGTTTAATATATGTCTACTTACCTCTGGTTTATCTTTTTTTATAGAGCTATGACATGTTTATTTTTATTGTTTGTATTAGATAAATTTTGATGACTGGTTCAATACGACATTACGTCAAGAACTAATGGAAACTCGAGGTCATTCACGTGTGTTAAAGAGACGTGTGGCTTGGTTGATTGGACAATGGCTAACTGTTAGATTGAACCCAGAATATAGACCAGAACTTTACAACATACTCATTGGACTTTTAAATTCTGACCAAGATATGGCAGTACGATTAGCTGCCACGTCCACTTTGCGTTGTGCAATCGACGACTTTGATTTTAGTTCTGAGCATTTTATTGAATACTTAGAACCCATGGCATTCTCATTATATAAACTTTTAATCAGTGTACGGGAATGCGATACAAAGGTTAGAAGTATATCTAAATAACAATCAAAATACTAATTGTATATGTAAAGACCTGGTTTTTGTGCAACTAATACCTGAAAAACGTGCAAGACTAAATTTTTGATGTATTAGGAATTATTTAACAACAATTTTTTTTCGGTTTAGGTACTTCAAAATTGATTTTTATTTATTTTATATTATTTATTATAATTGGTATAAAAAGAATTTTTATTTGGCTGCGGCGGATAGACTACAATAATCTCCATAGTTCATAGTCTATAATTGCCACCTGTATATCGGTCATAATAGCGTCAGTATCGTTATTTCATTGTATTATATTAGATATAAAAGTCCAATGATAAAGTAACACAAGCACAAATTTGTGCATTTTTGTACAAAATAATACTGTTTAAATAATTTTACTTCACTTGATTCAGATTTATAACTTGTTTTTATAGGTTTTAGGGATATGCAATGAAAAGTTGCAATTGCACGAGAATCCGGTCTTTAGTTATATGTATCTTTTATTTACACTTTATTATTATTACTATTTAGTTGAATGTACTGCACGTCATGTCATTTATGGTAGAACGTTTAGGTCCAATGGTCGAGCCATACTTTAACTCGTTACTTCAGTACTTGCCGAAATTATGGACAGACTCCGATGACCATCATATGCTACGTTGTGCCATTATTTCTACGTTAACACAAATTGTTCGAGTGCGTATTTAATATAATTAATTGACTACATACCGTTTAAAAACACTTTATTTCCAATGTTTTTATTATTTTTTTTTAATTTTGCCATAGGCTATTCGAACAAAAAGTGCAGAACTCACTCCGTTTTTAGTTCCTATCATTCGATACAGTGTAGACATAAAAGAAAAAGCATATATTTATTTACAAGAAGACGGTCTTGAACTTCTTTTGTCTTATATTGAATCGTGTGCAACATACAATGATGACATGCTAAGTTTAATCAATTATCTTCTTCCGTTGTTAGGTAAATATATTTGTGAGATTTGTTTTTGTCTTATTTATTTTATTGATATTGATTTGGTTTTTCTGTGATAGATTATTCAACCGAACATCTGAAAACTGGTTTATTGATACTTGAAGCTTATGTTTTAATTGCACCAGAAAGAGTTATATCAGTAAGTGTTGATTTTCTAATTAAAATAAAATTTTAATATTATTGAAAGTTAAAAAATGTTGGTATTGTAAATGGATGATTAAAAGATATGATATTTCAATATTTCAATTCGGGAATCTGTTAAACTTTAATATTCATGGACCTAAAATTTAAATGTGAATTTTAATTTCCAAACTTATTTGAACTTTCATCAAATGTAAAATAAATATTAGAATTTAAATAAATTTAAAATTATATAATCTCTATAATCTAAAATCTATTTTCTAAATTATCTATTTATTAACAAAGTTTAGTGTAGTGTGGGTTAATAAATAGGTTTTACAGTTTGAAAAAAATAGAGAGAATCCCCATTATTATACTTTTTTAAAAAGTGTATCTTTATTAATTAAACATTTCGTTTCCCTAGGAATATGGTACTCAATTGTTCAATTTGACTACAGCTTTGATGAATGATTTGAAAGACGAAGGAATTGTATGTATATTGTCATTATATGAAACAATTTTAAAAGTAAATTTACCACAAACTGTTGAGTTGATGATGATCGTTTTGTGTCAAAATTTAAAGTAAGAATAATACAATATATAACTACATATTAATATAATCTGAATAAAGAAGAAATATTATAATATTTATTTCAATCTTTTAGGTGTCTATGCTCAGATGAAATAGGTTTAACAGTAAACAGTTGTCGCTTATCCTTGATTTCCAGAGTGATAATAAATGATCCAGCTATTTTTATTCGAGTAAATACATGAAATCATTTTAATCTCTATTTACAATTAATTTAATTGTTCTACGTTACTTAGGTTGTAAAACATTTATGCATGTCTGAAAATGGTAATTTGATCAACTTTGACAATGTACTTAATAGAATACTTGAAGTTTGGTTAAAAAGAATGAACCAAGTTGTACAAAACGATAGAAGAAAATTATTAAGTCTTGCTTTAGCATCGCTCATAACTTGTCAACAGAAGTAAGTTTTATCTGTTTGTACAATATATATACTTGTATATTTAAGAATTTGTTATTAAAATGTAACTATTTTTTTTTTTTTTCTAATTTTAGACCAATTTTACAATTTTTTGAAAAAATTATTACTGTGTGTGTTGAAACATTAAACGATATAATGAGGAAGACTGGTGATCATATTTTTGCAGAGTGAGTAATATTTTAAGTTATAATAAATAATAATGTTTTAATATGGTATTAAATAATGATAAGAAAATATAAAGTTTATGTTTTTTATATTTTAACCCCCGGACTTATTAACTAATAATCAAATATACAATCAGATTATCTATGAAACAAAATCATTTAATCCATTTGATTCTTTCTTTAATAAATGTATGATTTTATCTTTTGGTGAATTTGATTTCGTTATTTATTATCTACATAATATTCGTATATAGGTCCAAATTAGTTTATGGTGAATCCTGTAAAATCTGTGCACAGATATCGATAATAACCTTTATTAATCAGTAATCCCCGATGGCATTATCACTTACCATGTTTAAAATGAACTTTTACTAGTTATTACCGTTTCATCTATTCTATGGTACTATTACTTTATGTTTCACTATAGTGTTTGTGGTGGATTTACCACAAACATTAAAATTATGTTCGTTGATTCTTTTATGGTTTATTATTTTTCTTGTATCATGACTAATGTCATCACAAATGATTAGAAATATACAGTAAATATATATTTGTTTTATTTTAAACATAAAAATAACCTTACTACTTTAGCTTTGACGGTCTGCTCTCCTAATATTTTTTTTATATATGAGCATTTCCACAATTGTATTTTTTTTATATTTGTCAAGTGTCTTCAGCACTATTTTATAAATGTAGTTAATTTAAAATAGTATGGTTAGTTATAAAGTGAATTTAATTTTTAACGTAATCAGTACCTGTTCACTTTATTTAATTTAGAAATATTGTTCACGATTATTGTTAACTAATAATTTTTTTTATAGATACCAATAACAAAAGTGCAATAATTTATTTTTAAAAAAACCATAAATTGATTGTATAAGATAATGCATGTATAGTGTATAGCATTATTATTTATTGTTGTATTTTATTTATAATTATTTATTGTGTTAAAACAGTTCCATGTTAATGACTGACGATTGCTCGAATGTAAGCTCGCGAGCAAATTCCGAGTGTGAATATCAATATGAAACGGAACATAATGAAAGGCAAAGATGTTTGTCACTCAAAGACCCTGTACACTGCATACCATTCCATAAATTCTTGCAATCTCAAGTGAGTAAATCATTTATATATATATATATATACTAATGATATTCATGAGCAATAGAAATTTGGTGACCATTCCCAAAACCAATTTATCCTCGACGAAATTTCTTTTATTCCTTATCAATTATTAGTATTTAATATATTAATTTTGGTTAATCGTTTACTTATGTGTAATTATTATTGTTATTGTTATTATGTTTTGTCATTTAGCTGTTAGCATTACAATACCAAGTCGGAGAGCAACAGTTCCAATCTATGTTCATGTCTAAGGTCAACAGTGTTATATTAGAACAACTTTACATGTACATGTAAAGTTATGGTGGCAAACACATTTATGTCTCCATCTTCCATTCTGTTGTCTACATTGCCTTTTTTTATATAATGCTATATTATATTTTAAAGTCACTAATATAGAATTAAATGTATAGACAAGTTAAATGTTCATATTAACTCAGCTCTATTCGTTTATAGATATCGCAAGATTAATACAGATAATTGCCCTGTTTTTATTTTTACTCACAAAAAATTTTATATATTTTAATTTATTTGTTTTTAACCACTGTTAATGTTGTGGCCCATTAGGATACGACAATTAATTCACATGGTCCCAATATTCTCAACTCTGTAATTTACTTACACCTGTTTAATGATAATTTGTAGTTTGCCATTGACCTAATGAGAATAATGTATGTATACTAGTCATTAATGAATAGTATTAAGTTGATTAATTATAATTCTTATATTAGTTATGGCAAATATCTGAAGTATAAAGTAATATTAAATTATGTCGCTGTTTGTTCATTTGGTCTAGCAAATTGTAATGGAAATATGTCTTTTTATTATGTAAACACAATATAGATGTTGAACTAATACAAATGCCCACCATTCTAGAGTCTTAGGTTCATTTTATTTTTAATTGAATAGATTATGCCGGTTACCAATTTTATGTTATTCTGTTCAACTGCGTTTTTTGGACAGAAATAAACACAATACATTTTTCTAGTTGACTTTTGTAAGGTGCAATCGCACAATTTTATCTTATTATTGTTTAGTTATGACTAATTTTATGAGAACGATTAAGTTTATGATTATTCATTGTATCACAAACTAATATTGTTCATGTGTTTTTATCTTTTATTATTATTGATTAATTTTATTTATAAAATACATGTACTTGTATGTGTGTATATGTTTAGAAACTATTGATTAATATTATGTTGGAAATATATATATATATATTTATTTTTTACGAGGCCATTTTGGACTTTGGGAAAAACATTAGTTTTGTATAAACTCACGTAATTTACAATTTTATTAATATTTTTATGATATAAAAATCACATATTAATTTATTTTATGAGACAAACCATTCAAATATACTACATATATATATATATATTAATAATCAATAGAATAATAAATCATTATTGAAAGAAAAAGAATGGCATTAATTAGTAATATAAGTATATACATATTATACACAAATATTGTTTCCCTAATCTTTTGTTTTTTCAAATCCATTTATAATATTGCGCAAGGCAAAATGTTTATTTGTTCTATATGTTTGTATCTTTACATCATAAGTTATGATATGACCAATTGGACAGTGTTTATGAGTTTAATGGGAAACTGATAGATAATTATTTGTCTTAAGAACTGTGACCCAGGGAAAATTAAATGTATCCGTTTGAAAACAATTTGTTCATAAAAAAAAGTAAGATTTTTGATTTGAAAATGTATACCTATTAATTATTGAACAAAAATGAATTAAAAAAAGTTGAATGTTTTTTTCTCGAAATTGCTGATGTGTGTATGTCACATATTAAAATAGTTATTAATTTGTGCTATATGATAAGCGTTTTTCTGAAAGGCTAACTCATGTTATTGGCATCTTAAAAAAAATGTTGCGTTTCATACCACTGTATTTTATGTTAACCGTGGTTGAAACTGTTATTAAATTTATTTGAAATGTTGTTTCTATATTTATTATTAAAATTGGTGTTAAAAAAACATTTTTGTTTTTTATATATATATATATATATATATATATATATATATATATATATATATAAAACATTTTTGACAAAAATATCAAAATCGGTAGTTATTAATGAAAGGTTACTAATAGCATCCTTGAAGAAATTGTTAATGTTACTTCTAAAATTGTATGCAAATTATTTCGATTAAGCACCTTAATAAACAATTTTTTTCGCGAGCAACTTCAAGTCGGCCTATTTGTGAATTTAAATGTTCCATGTGTTCCTCGATGATCAATTGGATTAGAAACCAGGTTGCGCCTTTTGTTGAAAATCAAGGGCAATAATTTTTAATAAATTGATAAATTTTTTGTTGAAGTGACGGAGTTGACATCAAATGAATTTACTATTAATTAAGTTTTAACATCTATGATACACTTTTCCTAATATTTGTCTATATAAATTTCATTGAAACCCAGTATAAAACGTGTAAACATCAAGGAGGACAGTATTTGATGCATATGTGCGATTGTCGTCATATAATAGGTATGGTGAAAATGAAATGTTTGAATTGAATAGAATGCTAGTGTGGGCATTTGTGACCAGCTATTAAAGTAAAAAAAAAACGCTTAAAATGTATAGATGTATGATAATTGCATAGAATTTATAGAACAAAACAATCGTTTTGTAATTTTGAATAACATTATAGTCCAAGTGTTACTTTGTAAATATAGAAAAAAAAAAAAAAATGTAATTCTAATATACGTTGTATTTCACTTACCCGTACATTTATAACTTAATCAAATTAATCGTTTATTTAAATGTCTACTCGATTATAATATGTAATGTGACGCACCGACACCTGAAATTATGATTGGACGTGGAAACGGTCAAAGACAGGTCATATGAGTGTCGTAGTAAAATAAGGAAATCGTCAATCGGGTTGTGGCCACTACCAGAGACGCGACTAGGGTTATTTCGTCGGAGTACGCTACAGGTGTCCGCACTGCCCAGCGTTCGATAGACTGAAAAATGCATATCGTACTGTTGGAAATCTCATATAATTTATGCAATTGTCAATTGTTAAGGCATAATTATTTTTGGAAAAAAAAAAAAGAATGTAATTCCCATAAATACGATTCGATGGTGGGGGGGTGTCCAGAAACCCAAAACATCCCCCTTTATTGGGCCATTGGCCACTACTACAATTATATATATAAAAAACTATCATGATGAAATGAACGGTAACCTAACATTTCAAGATTGGTTCGAAAAAGTTCACTTTCACTGCTTGAAAGTAAAATGCCGTTCAGTAAAATCCGATAAAGTGGCCAATATTAGCGTGGAAAAAAAACAAGCAATTTAAGATTGGCTAATATCAAAAGGTGAAGGTGTTGATCGTTCCAAAATGGTAAAAGTAGACCTACTGGAAACTGTTGAAAGACTTAAACCAAGGTAATATATTGTAAATAATTAAATAATAAACAAAGTTTAAATATGATGAAAAAAAGATATACAATTTTTTTTTTTTTTTAATATTTATTCGAATACAAATCTGTAATGTTTTTTTTTTTTTTTTTACAATAAGCCGGGTCATCCGAATATGATAAATATAATATATAATTAAACGTTAACAACATTAAAATACCGGTCTCATTTGTGTCAATCCGTGCCGGGAGTCGTCCAAATAGGTACGATCAGATTCATAAGATCATCATCTAAATAAATCATTTCGTTTGTTTTTTTTTACTAGGGAAGAGAAATTTTAAAACGCCCATTTTGGACGGGGTCCTTAAAAGTCCCCGGCCGCATTTGGCGTTGTTGAGCACAGTATACTGTATCGTTATTTTTTTTTATTCATCCCGAAATATTAAATAACAATGTGAGATTACAAATGTCGTAAAGGATTTCTAGTGAAATGTCTATGTTAAATGAATGTTATTAAAAAATGTAATTGTATAATATATAATATTATACATATATAAAATTGTAAGGAAATATTTTTTTGCATTACTTTTATGATGTTTTTAGTAGTATTCAGTGAGTCAATCAATTTTCTATATTATAGGTACTACAGCTGTTATAGTTTATTATAAAAATATAAAAAAAGTATTCTACATCATAATTTCTATAAGCGACAACAAACAGAAAGTTTCAATTTTTTCTAAAAACCTTATAGAACATCTCAAATTCTATGAGGACAAAACATGATTGCAGAAATTGTTTACATGAAGGGCGTACTAAGGAGATGAAAGAGTAATAGGTAATATAAATGTGAATTTTTTAATAGAATTTATTTCAATATTATACATTAACTAATATATATATATATTTATATTAGAAATGACCGTGGACCATCAATTTACGTTCCTCGGTCACTGTTTAACCAACTCGTAAACAATAACTGTGTTGCGCTTTACATACTTCCATTCATCAACTGCAAAATATATGCAAACTCCAGTGTTAGAAGAATTACAATGTTATTCACAATATAATACTATATAAATGTATACAAATATATATATATATATAAAATACAATACGATATTTAATCTAATAAAACTATAGTAATATATTATTATAGAAATTTACCTTTTGGTAACGGTGGACTGTGTTTGGACACGGGCGTATTTTTTAATATTTCTTGGACTTTCTGGTTGTCAATAGTGAAAGCGTTTTTCAATGTTGTGTTCACGCTAAAATCAATCGTTACGGCATTCAAATAATATTATGAAATGCAAATAGTAAAGTAATTGTATCCAGGATTATACTTTCCTTTTTTTTTTTTTTGGCGGGGGGGGGGAGTCTAAACAAATATTTTCGTTAAATTATTTCGAATTCAATTTCCATAGATTATTCAAATACAAAACCTCATATTATCAATTATCTAACAAATAATATAATATAGATTTGTTTGTTTTTTTTTTTTATAATACAATATAATCTAATTTGATCTATCATATAAATTTAAATCTTCTGTTTTTTAACCTAATCTGAAATTGACTATCCTTTTTTTTTTTTTTTTTATTCGTTATTGTATTGTGAACGTACCGTTGACGTCATCATCTCTAAAACGAATTTCTTGCTGGCCACAGAAAACTTAACGTTTCTATAATAGGTCTATATAAGAGCTGATCTGTTTTCATCACGTTACTAAAATTATCTGCACCGTTTATACGAAATCGATTAAAACCCATTTTAGAAATTTGTCTATAGCATCTGTCCGTTTAATAAACGGTTTGGCCACTAGTGATCCGATATTTTCGTGAGATCCATTTCTAACATAATCGTTACAAA
Organism: Tuberolachnus salignus; assembly: GCA_956483605.1. Classification (NCBI taxonomy): domain Eukaryota; kingdom Metazoa; phylum Arthropoda; class Insecta; order Hemiptera; family Aphididae; genus Tuberolachnus; species Tuberolachnus salignus. Next base: position 17,664,454 of record OY101437.1, read on the forward strand.
ACAATAAAATGCAATATTCACAGAATGTCCCGTTTAATTCTTTTGAATATGCTGACCAATTCCATTTTTCCAACCATTGATATTGAAATTTAAGTTTTTTTCCCATTAAATTCAAAAACAGCAGAGCCATTAGCTCTTAGTAGGTACATATAGTGAATTTCTAACGGTAGTTTTAAACAAATCGTCATTGGAAGTATAATTTTTTTTTGTAAATAATTCCTTTCAGATTGTTCGCGATATCCGTGTGAATGGTACACACATTTTTTCCACAGTTATCTCGGTTGTGGCCGTCGCGGTTTCTTCAATTTCATTTTTAAATTACCGCGGATTTTTGAAAAACTTGTCTAATGCCACTCGTTTCGTGGCAATTAATACAAATAATACGATAAAATAGGCTAATAACGAAACTCGTGTCGTCGGTGTACCCGTGTATGATTAATATGACCGATACGAAAATTCCGGTAACGTGCACAATTTGTACAGTACACATCTATCAGTCAATTTTTAGCCCGCAATTGCATAATATTATTGTTTTTTTTTTTTTTTTTTTTTTTTTTTTTTTGGATGCTCGCGTCGCGAAAAAAATAATATTCGAAAATCAACCGTTCTGGTCTTTTAATAGTTTGGTACCACAATATAATTACAATATTTTTGAATAACACGACGTATTTAACACGTCGATGGACACTATAGAAAACAAAATATTTCACCAAACTCTACTTTAAATTGTCATTTAATAATTACTGCTGTAGCAGTATTTTTTTTTTTTTTTTTTTTTTTTTTTTTTACCTATAGCCAGTAATCGTTTTCATAATTGATTATTCTCAATAAAAGTAATTAGACACCGTCTTGTTTCGCGTGTGGAATACATTACTTAAAATATATCGGTATATCAGTGTAAGATTATTTTTATTGTATTCAAATCAAATAGAATAGTATATTTTTCAGCTCCCATAACTGAAAACACAAAATTTAAAATACTGAACAAAATCAACTGAAAGTATAAAATAAAATAAAAATATTCATATCTTTCTTATAGTAAAAACAAACAAACAAACAAATTATTTAAAATGTACAATACATTTCTGTACGAGTGTAAAATGCATCTCACTCATAGAACTGTACTGCATGTACTAACGTTTTTTATCGATGATTTATCGTGTATTATCGATAAAAACAAAACAATACAAAGGCAGACCTATTGGATATTATATTTATTTGCATCAAAACACGTACAACAGATATGTGCGAACTACAAATATAAAAAGGTATTTTGCATTTCGATATTTTACAGTGCCCGTGGGTCTTTTGGAATCTATAGGGTCAGTAGAACTTCCATACGGTTGCATTTAAAATATCACTGCTATAGCAGTTACGACATTTCGAGAACGATTTTCATACTACTGCTGTAGCAGTAACATTGGCCTACTCTCCATCAACGTGTTAATAACAAAGTGTTTTATTTTTATATAAATTGTAAAGAATTACGATTTTACATGACGGTACGGAAAAATGTCAATGCGGACGGGTCCCCGTGGACCTGAATACGTGCCCGATTGTATCAAACTTGTACGTACCAAGATATATTCTTAGTGGATTCAGTATTTCTTGTGTGTGTCAAACTTTTCCAATGTTCATGTGCAGTATTAATGATTTGCAGAGCAAATTCAGCATCTTTGGGTTCGCTGTCGAATGCAAACTTGTTTTCTGGTTTGCCATCTGGAATCTTGTAGATCTTAAACCACTCAACGGTGGCTTTTAATAATCCGGGAAAATGTGTTTCAATATCCTTTAAGTCTAATAATAAATTCCACAGATTATTAACAAATAATAAATAAAGGAAATATTGTATTTTGTAAAGCTAAGATAAATAATATTTATTATTATCAGAATTGTACAAACCATTGAAAATATAAATTACACGACCATTGAATAATATGACGTTAAACAAAAATAAATTAATTTCAATATTTCTAAATTAAACCTTTTTAGATAATTGGATTTTATTTTTATAATCCGGGTTTTAAACAATGAAACTCAAAATAAAGCATATAACATCCAAAATAGTTATAATAAAAAGGTTTATTTTAGAAATATTTGAATTTATTTATTTTTATTTAGCTTCTTAATATTTCGGGATTAGAATATTTATATTTTCAATATTCTATAAAATGTATTGTTGCTTATACAAATGTGATAATTTTTTCGATGTTATTTTCAAACATCGTTTTAAAATTTACCATTGATTTTAGACGCATGAGGATCATCAACATTAATGACATATACTTTCCAATCTGTTTCATCTGTAAGTTAAAATAAAATTATTGTAAAATTTGATAAAACAGTCATTATAAAACAAAAACAGAAAAATATGTACTACATATACCCAAAATTCTTAAAAAATTAATTAACAAAAATACTTGCTTGAATCAACCAACCCGATCGTCCCCAAAACTTTAACTTTAAATACTTCTCCCGGTTTAGCAACCTAAGAAAATATAAAGACAAAATTTGAAAAAATAAATAAATGAAGAAACTTTTCAATAAAAATTAAATTGTGGTTTACTTTGTTTCCAATTTCGAGTACGTCTAGGGGATCGTTATCACCTTTAAATCCCGTGTGTTTGTCCAACACGGTTGAATTCTCCCAAGTTTGAGGGAACGCGCCATAGTTCCATATATAACCTTTGTAAGGAAATATATTTGATACGAAACGTATTTGATCGTCTTTTATATCAAATTGAATCGGGTTTAAAATTGACTCTTTGTTAATCTAGAACAACAAATTGTAATAAATAAAACAAATTAAGTACACTTTTAGTTCTATATGACAAAGTCTATGAAGTCTAACCTCCATTTTTGCATTTGTCCACCTAGGAATTTCAACGACCATGTTGAAAACTTTACCAGTTGTATCAGCTAGAAGAGGAATATCATGGAATGGTGAAACTATTCCATTTTCGTTTTCTGTAAGAAAATAAAAGTATTAACATTTCCAACCCGAAGAAAAACACTATGATGATGGATGTAAAGTAAAACTACACTTTAATATTTCTAATTTTATTCGTTTATTCGTATAGATTTTAAAGTAATGACAATAAACAAAACATAATATTAATAGTAATGATTGTGGAATATAGAAACATAATATGGGTACAATATCGTAGGGTATAGCAGTTAATATGCGATGTTTGAGTACATATGAATTGGTAGTACGTAGTATTCATAGATTGATAACCATATCCATTCGATTGCATTCGAATCGGAGTTGCGTTTACGAAATCCTCGGTGTCCCATTGAATTTTCGACTTGAGCAAATAGATATGCGAGATAATCTGGCTGTATGAGCTACAGTCACAGTCCGAGGGGTAGGAGTCAGGCTCCATTTGTGCATCAGGTATCCGCATTTCCCATATCCGGTCCGGATCCGATTAAGGGTGGCCCATTCTTTGCGAGTTAAATGTACGGTACCCTGAGATATTGTAACTGGCAACTTTGTATAGATCTTGCGGATTCAACTGTGATCCAATCATCCAATCATCGAGCCCGACATTTAGGGCATTGAAATTAGAAATTTCACGTTTTGTAGCGGTTCTCCGTGGTGGATTTCATTGATTTTAGCCTTTGTGTTCCTAAGAGATTTATGCTTTAGTTGTCTAAAATGAAGATGTCGGAAATGATGGGTCAAAATTGCATTTCTTTCGTAGTTTTAGGAGAGATTATTTGAGGCGATGAGCAGGTGGAGTCGATTTAATTATTCCCGAAATCGAGCGCATACTATGATTTAACTGTGAATCGACCCGCTTCACATGTGCACTGATTATCCAGGCGGGGGTACAATATTCCGCTGATGAGTAAACAAGTGCAATGGTAGATGTCCTTAGTGTAGAGAAATCGACTCCACAGTTCGAGCCTCCTAGTTTACGAATAATATTATTGCGGGTCCTGATTTATGGTACGACTTTTGCTAGATATGTTCTATATGTAAGTAACCGGTCCACACTGGAGAGATTACACTAATCTCCAAGTACTTGGGGGTTGGGTTATAGTCCACACTATGACCACTAAAACTGATTTTTGGTATACAATTAGATGGTTTATTATTGAGATGGAACGTGGACGTCTCTGTTTTGCTGGGATTAGTCCAAAGTGTGGAGTTTAGAATTTAATATCTGTTCGAATTTGTAGAATTCCGTTTCTTGAGACATTATGCAATTGTTAAGCAATTGTGCCTGGTATATCACATGTGTAAAAGTTGAAAAGTAGGGGGCTAAGACAGAACCACGAGGAAGACCGTCGTTGAGCATGCGTTTGTTGCTTTTAGAAATATTAGTATGGACTACAAATAAACCCATTGCTTAGAATGTTTCAAAACTAATAATATCCAAAAGTAATAAAACTATACTGATTGTTTGCTCCGCAATAGAAATGAACTACTTTTCAATCAATGCCCGTTGTCGACAGTAAAAAATCAGTACATTTTCCTATACAGAGTTTTTAAATTCATAGACACCATCTGGTTTTATGCCTCCACATAAAATATCATTGAAAAGCCGGAGTTTCAATTATATTATTAAGAAATTTGAATGCACCTGGTTTATTTAATGGGACTGGGGCTAGAGTGCGACTTTTCTTACAAAACATTTAATTGAAGCTGAAATTTAGACAGCACGTGTTGTGGGAGAAAAAATTTTTTTACCGAAAGTACCATTATACACCGACGATTTTTCCAGTTCAATTCAAAAGCGTTCAGTTTCCTATAAAAGTTTGTTCGCAAACAGACAATTAATAAACCGTAAGGTCAGACGTTGGGGCATTGTGGAATAGATTTGCAAAGTAATTGTTTCTCACACGGACAATTGTATATAGCGTTTTCTAAAGCGGTAAGACCTGATTGGGTGCGCACCTCTTTTGGTGTGGTTTTTTTTTTTTTAGAAAAATCAAGCCGGTAATCCAGAGTGAAAGTTTTGCAACAAAAAAAGCGTTTTCGATCGAAACCACACCTCGTAAGACCATTTATGTGTTTATATACATTATTTTACATTATGTTCATGGTTTTCAGGTCGAATTTCCAATATGCGTGGGTGCCGTGGTAACGCGCAGCTGGTATTCTAGCGCATATTTCGGGTTTTTTTTTTTAACTACTCTAAAACCCCGAACCCCGGGCCATCAATATTCGACCATATGTATAAAACATACGGAGATATATATATACGAGGCCTGTTCAAAAAGTTCCCGAATTTTTCAATTTTTTATTTATAGTGCTTACCTACAAGCTATTTAGACTTATCACCCTCGAAGTATTCTCCCTCTTGGTTTATACACTTTTGCCAACCACGTTTCCATTGTTGAAAGCAATCCTGGAAAGCAGTTTCTGGAATTGCTCGTAGCTCCGTTAGCGAATTTTCTTTTATTTCGTCTATCGTAGAAAATCGTTGTCCTTTTAACGAGGATTTTAGTTTTGGAAATAACAAAAAGTCTGCTGGTTTTCGAATTAATAGGGAAGTGTGAGCCGGAGCATTGTCGTGATAGAGAAACCATGAGTTTTTTTTCCACACTCCAGGCCTTTTCCTCCGCACTTTTTCTCGAAGACGTTTTAATACTTCTAGATAGTACCATCGGTTAACAGTTTGTCCTGCAGGTAGATATTCGTGATGAATAACTCCCAGGTTGTCAAAAAAAAAACCATTAGCAGGACTTTGACGTTTGATCTGACCTGACGAGCTTTTTTTGGTCTTTGAGAAAATTTACCAACCTACTGTGATGATTGGACTTTTGTCTCAATATCATAGCCATAGATCCACGTCTCATGTCCCGTTTTAATTTGCTCCATGAACATACTCGTATCATCATCATTTGCGCGATCTAATAATTCTTGACAGATGGTTACGCGGTTGTCTATCTGATCTTGCGACATCAACCGAGGGACAAATTTTGCTGCAACGCGGTGCATTCCAAGTTTTTCGACCAAGATTTTATGGCATGAACCAACCGATATGTTACAATCTTCCGCAATTTCTCGAACAGTTGAACGTTTATTAGACCGCACAATTTCATTGACTTTTGTCACATGAGCATCGTCTGTCGATGTCGACGGACGTCCTGAACGTGGGTCGTCATCAACTGATTCCCGACAGTATTTAAAAACGTTTTAACCAGTCGTAACGCTGAGTACGTCCTAAACACTGATCTCCATAAGCATTTTGCAATATTTTACGAGTCTCAGTAAAAGATTTACAGAGTTTAACACAAAATTTAATATTAATACGTTGTTCGTGAATGTTATTCATCTTAGAAATCGCAGAATACACACGATTCGTCTACTTTGAACGCGCACAGAGTTAATGGTTAGATAGCAACAAACATTTGAGATTTAATTTGAAAAGATAGCTGCTTATCTCTATTTAATTTTAATCTAATAACATTTACGATACTATAAATTTTCTATTTTTAGGAATTATATTTTTTTTTTAAATTTAATTAGGTAATATGCAATCTGTATAATTAAACACAAAAAGGATATACGAGAAATGAAATACAGGAAAAAAAAAACAAAACAAAAACGGACGAGAGAGACGAGATTAAAGGAGCCACCCATTAGTGACACTTTAGCTATTGTAAATAAAGTGAAAATTTAAAGAGGGTCACGACACCAACTTACGTTGGGGGTTTCCAGGAAGGGTTGGGATGGAGAGACCTTTTATAATTGGATTGTAGTGATTCACAAGTTTGAGGTGAAATCTATTGTAGGTTTTTGCTTCTTCGATAATAGTTTTTAAATGAAGGTCGTTATGGAGCGTAAGATTTGAAACGAAAAAGGGGGCATTTGTAATTTTTCGGAGTGTAATATTTTGGAATGTTTGGATTCTGTTGATGTTTGATTTTTTGGCTGCTCCCCAGAGTTGAAGGCCGTAAGTCCATAAGGGTTTTAGAAGAGATTTATAAATTATTAATTTTGTTTTTAAATTTGTACATTGGTGTAAGAGTAAAGTGGTAAGAGTATACGGGAGCGTGAATTTAGAAGCCGTCTTTTAGTTTTAATATTAATAATTATTCCACGTTAAGCGTTTGTCGAGATGTAGACCTAAATATTTGACCGTGTCCGATTTGGGAATTGGAATATTATTTATGAAAACGTTTGGACAAAGACCTAGTTTTAAAGTGAAGGTAATGTTGACCGATTTATTGTTATTTATTTGGACCCTCCGTTTTTTGTACCAGTCCGCCATTAGGTCTAGATGATGTTGAAGAGAAGCAGAAGCTATATCAGGGTTTTCATGCATTGACATAATGGCTTTGTCATCTGCATAACCCGCAACAAGGGTATCGGCGAGCGTGGGTTGATCTGAGACAAAGATATTAAATAAAGGAATTATATAGTTCGGGAACTTTTTGAACAGACATCGTATATAAAAACAAAACTAAGAGTATCTACACTATATACAGATACATCGGTACATGTATATGTCTTGTTTCTACTGAATATAGTTGACATAAGAATGTCGATGTCAATTTGGTATTAGATACGAGGAGACGAGGATTAAACTGTAGGTAACATAAACAATTTTTAACACGTGTAAAAAATAAACAAGTTTCAAAGACAGAAATTATTTATTTATTTTTCAAAGACAGCAATTATTTTTATTGAGTATACATTTTTCTAAATTTTTAAATGGAAGACGCGGTGGCACTAATCGTTCAGAGATAGGATCGAGAGGCGGTTAATCAGACGGAAATGGAGGATAACAAAAACCGTTAATCGTAGCAAAACGGGGAACTTTGTTACTGAGCAGAGTTTTATAACAAGTATTGCACACGCTCATATTATGAGAATCTAAGTCTGGGTATTTTTCGAGCAAAAAATCTACGGCTTTCTGGGGAACGTGCTTCATATCTTTCTCGAACCAAAGGCGTTCGCAAACAGCGCAGGAAACACCGAATTTGTTTTGGATAAAACGAAAATTGAATTCGTTATCAGCGACGGGAAATTCGTCAACACAGCCATTTCGCGGCGGTTCGGCTATCGGAATGACGATTTTGAGCTTGTTCTTTAAACGAGCGTCGCGGTAACATTCTCGGTGTCGGACAAATTAACAGAATGACCCCCAGCCATAAGACATATACATGTCAAAAAAAAAAAAAAAAGAAAGAAAACCGAACGGAACGCGGAAATATTGTACTCTTATACGGCGCCGTTGTTAATTATTGACGACTTACTTATGTACAATTTGTAATCCACCGTGTTCGGCGTTCCTCTCTCGTCGGTTTCGTACGTTATGCCGTATGCCGCGCGAACCGACAGACAGATCCCCAGGGTGAGTACGACGCGACGAAACATTGGAAATTATTTAAATAATCAATTTCTGGATCACCGGACGCGATTGTTTTGTAAATGCAGATGGCGACGCTGAAACCGCAGTGACTGTGTTCGATGTTTCACGCTCGGCCCGTGAGCCGCGTTCGATTTTTTTTTTATTATTTATTTATTATTTAAACGGACGTGAACGACTTCGATTCGTCGAAAAAACAACGGAAAACACTACCGAGTTCCTAAGGCGTTCGCACGGCACTCGACACGACGCCACACCGTAATTTTTTACTGTCTCCGTCTACCCAACGACGGGCAATATATCAAAAATGTGTTTTCGCACTCCGGGCCTCCAATAAACTTAAAAACAGACATTACTTCACCGAATCCAATGACGACACAGCATTCACTATGCTTGTACAGTGGGTTTTTTTTTTATTTATTTTATGACAATATTTTCACGCTAACAAACATTTTACAAAATGTATTTATTTGAAACGTAAATGTCGCGCGTCAGCCATTAATTTAGTGAAATGTCTTTTCTTTTTTTTTTTCTTTTGTTTCGATCCCGGGTACGGTTGGAAGTACGAAAACGCGTTTATGCCAAACTGCCGCCCGTCAGATAAACAGCGACGGTTTAATGATGACCGTCCTCTTAAAAAAAAAAAAAAAATATTTATTTATGCGATTGTTAAAGAGCGGCGTAATCATTTACCACCAGTGGCGTGCCTAGACTCGCGTCTCCCGTGCGGTGGGCGAGTGTGACTGCTCGCATACACCACTGGAAAATCAGAAAAAATAGCCGATACGGGATTTTACCGCATTGTAATTATATCGGTTTGGTATTGTCAATAAACCGTTCCCGTAACAATTCCGATATTCTTTAAAAAAAAAAAAAAAAAAAGCCGTCCGGCGATATACACTGTATGTGTCGAACCGCGTCCACACTATTACAACGAATTCTCTGGCGGCGGCACGTTGCACCGCAAGAATGGCCCACCGACGTTCATCAAACTCTATCGAACAACCGTCCGTTTAACGTCATACGAAACAAATCGGAATAATTACAATACACCGGACAGCGAATAAACTTAACTAATTTTTTTTTTTCTTTTAATTTTTAACTAACTGCGCAATTTTTAACGACACTACTGCAGTGGAGCCAACTCCGTAATAATACCGTATACATTATGCACTTTTCCCAAATTTTCTGGCCTTTTCTTTTCTAGAACGGATATACCATCGGTGTACGAATTTCCGTTCGTTTTCCATTTCTATTTAGTATAATACAGGAAAACGAATACACCCGAACAAAAATCGTTAAAAATGAAATAATACATTTTGTCGTACGGCCAATATTAAACATAAAATAACAACCAGCAAATGTTACTTATGTAATATAATACATTTCACACCGCGAATAGTAGGGGAAGGTTTTATACTGTATGCGAACGAAAAACGACTCTGAGCAGAGTATACAAAAAAAAAAAAAAATCAACAAAAATAAAACATCTAAAGCAGTTTGCCGGAAAAAGTATTGGGAATTTCGAAAAATGTTTCAATTAAAATATCACCAAGCGAAAAATCGGAACATTTTTACTAACCTAACCGAACACAAGTGTTTTCCGAGAAAATAAAAACACATATATTTGTATAACAAATATTGCTTTAGCTACCACTCGGAATCTAAACTACATAAAACATTCAAATTTACAATATTTTTTCTTCCTCGAGAATTCGAAAATACGAAATAATAACACCAGAGATTTTGACCATAAATAACAAAAATATTTTTATATTTATGGATTTGACCAGATTATCAATTTATCATATTATTAAATACTTCATGAAAAATTTCAAAATAATTGTAATAACACTAAATAACAATGCACACATATAATACGGTCCCCCCCGGGGGGGGGGGGGTCGAATGCCCCCCACCGATTACCACAGATATGTTTTTATAAGTAACATAACGAATTCAAATGTTAACTTTCTTAAAAATATCATCGCAACAATGAAAAATTTGACCAATTGATTAAAAATTTCAGTTTTTGAATGACTGCGACAATTTATATGTTATATAATAAGTTATAACTTAATTATTATCATATTCATTTAATAAGTAGGCTGAACTTATATAGGTAACGTCATTAAATAACACATTTATTTATATCAATAATAAACATCTAGTTTAGTATTAGTTTTATCTGTGTCATTTGTAAAAAAATATTACTCAAACAAAGTTGAGAATATAATTCAGAACAGTAAATAAATAATGACGCATACATTTACAACTATTCGCACACAGCATATCATTTAAAGATATTACAGATGGTAGTCGGAAGAAGGTGCTAAGGAAAATATGGTCACATTTATATTGATTGTAATATATTATATTATTTTTTATCATTTAATTATCCCAAAATATATAAAATAATATGAGATTACAAATTTTGTAAAGAATTTCTATTAAAAAACAAACTATAAACATGTTGAAAATTAAAATAAATTGAATTGTATAATATAAATTAGGAATGACCATAGGCTATAAATCTGCGTATTATTTAGATATAAGTACATCACATTTGATTGAGTAGACATAAAAGTTATATTTGATCCCACTTTCTAATCTCACCAGTCACCATCAATCACGTAATCGGACTCGTTAACAATAACTATTTTATAACTTCACAAAATGCCATTTATCAACTGCAACAAAAATGGTAATGCTAACATAAGTATTTTGGTATACAATAATTTTAATTCAATTGTAAAAAGTATTTAATGATAAGCCAAACTAAAAATCAAAGCTAAAAAAATATGTTTGATTGTACGCCAAACCATAACATGTAAACTGAAAAACTCAATGCAACATTATTAATTTGTTTGTATTTAATTAAATTTAGAGTTATGAAAAATTAATAATTAATTTTAAGATTTTAAGTATCTTTTATGTATATATTTTTAAAAGACAATATACAGTGAAAGCCAAGAATATTATTTAAATATAATAAATTTAATTAATGTAACAAATAATTTTGGTCACGGATCATCTTCAGGTAACAGATAAAATACAGTTAATGAACAAATACACAGGTAAAATAATAGGAACCATGACTGCGACATAGTTGTAGTATTATGAATAAATTCTACATAAAAGGAACAAAATAAATAAAATCTAAAACAAAACAAATTAGTGTTATGTCCAAACTGTATACGACCTCGTTGTATAATACAGATTGTAAAATATATCATCAGTTTTGAAATCCAAACAATCGCATATTACTCTTGTAATATGTTTTCTTTCAGATTTTATTTATTAGGTTCCTGCCAAGCAGAATCTATGTATATTACTATCTCCTCATTGTCAGTTATCATTTAATTGTTTCCTATTATTTTGACTGCGTAATTATTAACTGTATTTTCTGGTATTCATGGATTTTTTCATTTTACTTTAATTAAATATATTTACGAAATTTAAATAATACTATTGGCCAATTTACCATACACAAACTAAACAAGTAGAATAATGGAAAAAATCTATGAATATAATGGAACGATAAATGTGTGTTGCTTATTTTATTGTAGGCTATAATTAATTTATTGAAATGTACATGATAATTAATAAAAAAAACTTTCTAAAAGAGAAATTAAGTTTATAATTATATTTTGGCTTTAGATTTGTACTGAAAATAGTTACCTGTAATATCAATAACTTTATAAAACAATAATTATACATTCAAAGTTAAAATTTAACTTTATGTTTTGTCTAAATCTTATTTGATTCCTTATAATGAATCTAATAGAATTATAGTTATAGTTATAGTAATATATTATACAAATTTACCTTCCGGTAATAATGGACTTGGCTTAGATAAAGGCAAACTCTCGGATAGTATAGCTTGGACTTTTTCATTGTCAATGGTAGAAGCATTGCTTAATGATGTGTTCACACTAAAGTCAATCATTAAGACAACAATAAATATTATGAAATACAAAATGTAATTGCATCAACTTGTACTTACCAAGATATACTTTCAGTAGTTTCTTTTTGTATCAAGCCTTTCCAAAATTCATGTGCATCACTCACAATTTTCAGAGCAAATTCAGTATTTTTGGGTTCACCGTTGAATGCAAACTTGTTTTCTGGTTTGCCATCTGGAATCTTGTAAATCTTTAGCCACTCAACAGTGGCTTTTAATAATCCGGGAAAATTTTTTTCAATGTCCTTTATATCTAATAAAATACATCAGATTATTAACAAATAAAAAATAAAGGAAATATTGTATTATGCAAAGCTAAGATAAATAATAATCTGAAAATTATTATCAGAATTATATAGGCAACAATGCATTGTATTAAACATTAAAAATATAAATAATCTTATCTCTGAATAATAAGAGGTAAAGGTAAAATGAAATACATTTAAGTATTTTGAATTTTATTTTATTATCTGAGTTTTGAACAACGGAAATTAAAATAAATCGTATAATGGGTTTAATTTTTTGAAACCTAAAAAACAAAAAAATATATAAATTATCATAGAAATAATGTAATTTATTTATTTTTGTTTCACCACTTATTATTTAGAGTTAAGATTATGTATACTTTTAATATTCAATGAAATGAACTATTGATTATAAAATTATGATCATATTATCAATATTATATTCAAATTTACCATTGATTTCAGAAGCAAGAGGATCATTAACATCAATAGCAAGCACTTTCCAATCCGTTTCATCTGTAAATTAAACTTACAATTATTAAAAGATTTCATTAAATTGTATTAGTGTACTAAATATTTATAAAAAAGTTATACATAAACCCAAAATTCTCATGAAATTATTAAATGTAACAAGATACGATACTTGCCTTCATCAATCAATGCAACAGTACCCAGAACTTTAACTTGAAGTACTTCACCCCGTTTAGCAATCTAAGAAAAATAAAAACATTTAAAAAAAAAAAAAAAAAACTAAGATAATTTTTAATGAAAATTAAATTATGGTTTACTTTGTATCCAATTTCGAGTACATCTAGAGGATCGTTATCGCCTTTACATCCTGTGTGTTCGTCCAACAAGTCTGGATTTTCCCAAGTTTGAGGAAATGCACCATAGTTCCATATATAACCTTTGTGAGGAAATACATTTGGTACGAAACGTAGTTTACCTTTTTTTGTGTCTTGTTTAATCGGATTCAAAGGTGCATTTGTGTTGATCTAGATAAAACAAATTGCAATAAATAAAATAATATAAGTACACTTTTAGTTTTATATGATAATAAAGTCTAACCTCCATTTTTGCATTTGTCCACCTAGGAATTTCAACCACCATGTTGAAAACTTTACCAGTTGTATCAGCTAATAGAGGAATATCATGGAATGGTGAAACTATTCCATTTTCGTTTTCTGTAAGATAATAAAAAAAAAAAAGGATTAGTATTTTCAAAATTAATAGAAACACTATGATGGATTTAAAGAAAAAAGTATGTTTTAATAATTCTTATTAAAATATAAGTACACAATTTGTATTAATAATTTTATTTTATAAAATCTAGTAAAACCTTATAAATATATTTTTAGAAATAATTTCAAGTATGTTTAAGGCATGTGATTATAAATAGATTATTTTTTTAAAAAATCATAATAATAATAATATTTTTGCTTATAAATAAAACCTAAGTTTTTTTGGAGAAAGTTACATGCCAAATATGTAACTAATAATATGCTATATTAATCAAAAATTGAGAAAGTCTGTTAGATTAATACCCATTAAACCAAACCCTAATTAGCTTACAAATAAACCGGTTATATTGAGCATTAAAAATTTTTCTAATTTGCCAACAGGAAACAATAATATTTATCAAAAACTACCACGACAATAATTATGATTGTAAAAACAAATTAATTTTTCTTTGGATTATGTTCTATTGTTTTATGCAGACAATAGGTATTATGCCTATATATTTTTTTAAAACTATTATTGTCACTATTATTTAGTGTGCATTTGAGAATTGCAAATTATGATTTTCAGGACATTGAACTGTGGATTTAAAAAGGTTGTTAACTTGAATATAGGTAGTTGAAGTAAAAACCTAGTTTAATAGTTTATTTATGAAAATGTAGAGTGAAACTTACAAACAGCTTTTCGTTCAAAAATGCCGTTTAGAAATAAAAATATTGTTATATTATTTTTAGTACCGAGCAGATTTTTTTCAGTTTATTACAAACAATATTTTATTATTGTATTATTATAAATTATTATTCTCTACTATCTACAGTCTATAACAATTTAATTGAATAATAATTGTGCGCATATATAACTCGGGTAATTCTTCCAGTTGACAATTATAGTGGATAAACCCATATGTAATTTCTTAATTATCTAACACCGTAATAACTGTGTAGGCAATTGTGCGCCTAACAACTAATGAAAAAAATAATTATTTTTACTAAAACAAATTTAGAACTAGGAATGCCAAGTATCAACTGACAAATTTATAGATTTATGGAATTTCATGAAATACTTTTTAAATTTGTAATTCCTTCTACCTACATATTTGTTAAATTTATGGTAAGTCGATACCGTATAAATACAAATAAAAAAAACTAATAAAATATTTTCATTTATATTTTACAATTTGTCGTATACCATTTATTTGTTATATATGCTCGGGTAAATTAATTAGTGGCATTATTTTCTATTAGCAACCTACAAAACGTGCTATTTAAATTTCCATAGGCGAGAGAAATCGGTGATATCCACGTTTCCCATCTCGGTCAAACTAAACAGGCAACAGGGAGAAAAAAAAAACCTTGCACAGAGACTACATAAAACATTTTGGTTTTAGAGTAAAACCAACTATTACAAAATAAAAAGAGTAGAATATTGCTCCGGGCAAGACGATGCGTTTTTTTTTTTTTTTTTTGAAGTTTTACAGTCGTTTAAAAATATCGACAAATAGGTAAATAAATGTATTTGACGTGGAGTGTATAATACAGAATCAAACAAGTTGTCGCGTAGTTTATAAACGTCCAAAGGTTGTATTCGTCGTGACCTTTTAACATCCGGATATAGGAAAAAAAAAAAAAAAAAAAAATGACACCGCAGAGAGAAAAAATTTGCAAAAACGAGCCGAATAGGAAAATGCGAAAAATCGATAAATTATGTGCGCGCAAAGTGGTAATTTCGTATACGGCTTCATAAATTCAATTGTCTTACTTATGTACAATTTGTAATCCATCGTGTTGGGCGATCCTCTCTCTTCGATTTGATACGTAGGCATCTTGCTGTAATGTCTGTCGGCTGTCTGGTGAATTGACGGAGAAATACAAAACGGACGAGCAGTCGAACAATCTGTGGATCGCCGAAAGACGTAATGCCGGGCAACCCTTTGTACAGTTCTGAAAATCATTTTCTCCGAATCTTATCAGCGATGTTCGACAAAAATGTGGAGAAAAAAAAACGTGGATTCCGGCCCGGCAGGTATTTATTCTCTTTGGACGTAGTTTTACCGCCAAAAACCGTTGTCAAAAAATATTGGCGGGACGTTTAATTTGTCTAATGTATCAATTACGAATATCACTATTTTTAGCGTTTTCCATTGGCCCGGTTACAAAAACTTGGCGATCGCCGGGTGTAAGTTCTTTGCGTTCTATTGTATAATTGTGGCGCTGAAAATGCACCGGGTGTGCACTGTACGGGGCACGGCCGGTGTATTATTACGAACCGTGTTTCTCAACCAAGAGGTGTATTCAAAAAAAAAAAAAAAAATGTAGCATACAAATGGGAATTTCATTTAAAACTGTACTCGACGAGAAATCGTGCCAGTCAAAAACGATTCTGAGCGAAGTTCGATATACAAATGTTTTGATATATTATAATTGAAATTTGTAAATCACAATAATTGTCCGTGCATTTTTACGGAGTCGAAAATGTTGTATTCACACTAGTTGGAAAATTGACAAAATGCAGTGATTTTTACGATTTGGTAAAATCGTAATGTACAGTGGCTTACAGAGGAATTTTGAGCTACCCCTCCCCCTTCCTCAGGAGGTTTTTTTTTTTTTTTTTTTAATAGTGTGAATTAATAATATAAATAAATATATAAAAAAAAATTAATAATATTTAATATTTCTAATAACTTTTCAACTAGAAATCTTGCACCGATCATCTAAACCACCCCTGGGTGGTCTATGATAATTTCGTCTAGTTGGTGGTGGTGCATTAGACAAGTAATTTTGTGATTTACATTGTAGGTACTTTTATTAATAATGAAGCAAAACCGGAGATAAGTCCGAGAAACGGAACTAACGGTTTCTGATAAAATCGATTTTGTTGTCATTAGTGAAAAATATTTCTAGTGGCCGAAATCACTAAGAGACGAACACCCAAATAGTGCAATTCCTTTTTGTTTTCAAGTTGGTGTGGAATTTATTAAATATTTACTATTAGATAATTGTTTTATACGTGGATTTTACTATTCAAGTTCTATTATTAATATTGTATCTACCTAAACCTAATAAATGTATTGTACCTATATGTATGTATGTATTTTTGTTTTTTTTTTTTAAATAAATAAACCATTTATACAAATGTGCACAATAGGTTCATATGATGGGAGTAACAAAATAATAAACGGTTTGATTAAATCAGCCGCCCATTAGTGACTCTTGACTAGTGGTTAAACAATTATTTTATCTATTTATTTATTTATTTTTAAATTTATTTTTTTTCCCTTCTTATTTGGTTTTAGAAATATTTAAAAATATCACGACACCACTTTCTCTTTAGCTTGCGGGTAGGATTTCCTGGGAGTGTATTTAAGAGATTTTTTATGATTGGATTAGAATGGTTTTGGTGCCGTTGGTGGAACCGTGTGTAGATGACGCGTGCTTAGTCTTCTATTGTTTTCATATGGAAATTATTATGTTTAAGAGTTACATTGGGAATACATGGCGGAGCATTGGAAAGACGACACAGAGAAATTTTTGGAACGCTTGAATTCGATCAGTGTTAGATTTTTTCACCGTGTCCCATAATTGAAGTCCATTACGTCCAAATCGGATTGAGTAGAGATTTATAAATTAAGAGTTTGGTGTTTAGAGTGGTGCACTCATTTCTAATTAAAATAGGTCTAAGCACACGCATACGAGCATACGGAGCATTAACTCGATGCACTCGATGTATCGTGCTATATGAGTGGCGGAACCCAAACATGGGTATCGGTGAGTATGTTATTAGTAGTAAGACGTATATGGTAACATCAGTATTGGTATAAATTTGTCTAACGTTTTGGATAAGAAGCGCAAGAGGCATATTGACTTAAATGGATTCACAGTGTCAAGTTTGGCAAATAGAATTATTTTTGAAAATGTCCATAAGATTCAAAAGTGTGATACTCGAAGTACAGCATTAAATAAATAAGTTATAAGTACTATGGTTTTTTTGGGAGGCACCCAATTACATCCACGGTAGTGAAATCAAAGCCGGGTGCCTTTCTTAGTGTATATTTATGAACTGTTTATTTAACTTCGTTTGTGGTGAAGTCATTTTCTGAAAGACTAGCAGTGTGTGGGAGGTTTAGAAATGTATCATCATCCTTATTTAGCTGTTAGGGTGCGTGTATGTATCGTGATGTGGTTGAAATGTTTCATGTAAATGGGTTTCAACTATTTTTTTTTTTCAATAAGAACCAGCCGTGTCTGAAATATATTGGTGAAAACTAGAACTATCTAATGGAAATCGATTTTCGGAAGTAATTTTTATATTGTTAGTTTTACCTAGGAAAACGTTGAAATGGGTACATATTAGAATAACTGTAGGAATTTATTGAGGTTCGGAACAGGATAATCTAACATTGTTAATTGTTTCGGTGACATAAACAATCCATTAGTGTTTAGAACTAAACATGATCTGATTTTTAAAACTTGTTTCGACCGACTCAATTGAACCTGTGGCTAATTCTTGTTTTAAATAATTTGACTTTATCACTATCGGAAAATGTAATTGAATTATCAGGTTTTTTTTAGAGCAATCGAGGATATTTTATATTGAAATATTTTAATTTTTATTTCTTTCCAAAAATTACCATTTAATAAAGAAAGTCTCGTTAATTTTTGTTCGAAGCTATTAGTTTTGCCAGAATCTTTTTTTAAAGAATTAGGTAGTCTATTATAAGTACTTATATGAGGAAGTAGCCGTGTGTATTGATAAAGTGCTCTCGCTCTTTGCTTTTTAACTGTTAAAGAGCGTACTTGATGAGAGAGAAATGGATGTTTGTGATGTGTGAAATTTGAGATACTTATGGTGTTTGATTAACCAGCCACCGAAAGAATGAGGTTAGTTAAATTATTGATTTCTTCTTCGATGTCATGTTTGGTTTTTAGCCAAATGTTTAGATTTATATTTTGGTCTACCAAGTTAAGGAATTTTTAGCGATCAATCGTTGAAGAAAAAAAAGGGAAGGTCTGTCGTTATCTGACTGTGGTGTAGCGTCAATATTTAAGATAACGGACGAGTGGTAAGAGTTTAAATCAAGACTATTGTTTACTCTACAAAATAAATTGCTAGGAATTTTTGCGTCAAAGATTTCCAGAATGTGTATGAATTATTTAAATTCGATATATTTTTCAGCGAAATTGTATCAATCTAATATTGGAAAAGAAATGATTCACAGACGTAATGCAATTGTTATGGTTATGTAATCAGATATAAGTAGTGACCTACCTACCAATACAAATCTAATACTTATCAAATTTTATCAGGTCATAATTCAAATTGTTATTGTGATTTATAAATGAGACACGCGCATCACCTGCACGTGCACTCCCATGCCACAAGTTTAATCAGAGAAAATAAAAAATATTGAATATTGGCTAATCGCTATACAGAGTGTCCCCTGAAGGTAACCCATTGCAATATCTCGTGAAATAATAAAAATAATAGAATTTAGTTTGTTTGTTTAGTATAATTTACAGAGGACTACAAAATATTCATGTTTTAATTAAATTTGTATGTTATGGTAAAAAATATTCATTTTATTTACAAAAAAATTCGAAGATATCCATTTTATGGAATTTATTCCTCTGAACATTTTCTAATAAGTTTTGTTTATCTAAACACTATTATCATTATGTAATGTCAAATGTTTAATGCACTATTCTTCTAGAAACTAAAAAAAAATATATTTAAAATAAATAGTCGAAACGTCAACATTTTCAGAAGAATAGATGCTCTATAAAATGGCTATTCTCGAATTTTTTTGTAAAAAACAATAATAATACAATGTTGTTTTTTAAATTTTTTTTGCAAAACATGTAGATTTAATCGAAATATGAATATTTTTAGTCCGAATCTTTGCGAATGAAAATACTGGATATAATTATCTCAGGAGATATCTTCATCGTGAGGCACTCTGTATATAAAATACATTATGTGGTGTAATATTTATAAAAATTGATGGGCGTGCGACGACGTCCTCTTCACGGGTAATAATCTCAATAATCCGAACAGTAATAACAGTCTAAATGGGACAAGGCTGGATGTTTTAAACCGAATTGTTTAAAACTTTGTTTGAAAACATTACGAATAAAATGCAAATGTTTTAAAACAACGACCGTTTTAAACAAAGATTATTTTATTTTTATATCGGTTGTTAGAAAAATTATGTATTATGTAAAAACTTCACTTCATCATTGAATAACGTATATTATAGTTAAAAAAAAAAAAAAAAAAAAATACGTATAGAATTTACGGTAATATTAAACTATAACGATGTATTGTGATTTGTAATCGATTTTTTCAAATAACAAATGATTTTAATGACTGTCTGTCGGTTACAACTCGAGACCATTGATTGGAATTTTATCTTGCATGCCATTACCATTTACAATTCACAACTAATAAGTATTAACTATTGAGTACTTATGCATAAAAGAAAATTAAACCATATTAGGCCATAGGGATAAATCTCAAACGAATCGGTTCGGCAGTTTAATTGTTTTAAACATTTAAAACATGTTTTTCGTAATGTTCTAAAAAAAAAAAAGACTATATTTTTTACTCAACCTTGATATAGGTACGTAGGTATTGATAGATGCCGAATTAAAAATGTTTACTGCGGTGTTGAAAATTAGATCAATTAGATCAATTATTACTAAAATATTATTTATTCGTTGATAACAGTCGTGTGAATAATTGTTCGCGGGTTTTCGTAATACTTTGAAAATATATACTGGAAAATAAAAAAAATCTACAACATTTTAATCGTTGTTTACAACACATATAAATTAAATTCCCTCTACACCCTATACCTTCCCGACTTCCCACCTACAACAGTAAACGCACCCTTGGGTGCGAAGTATGACCGTTCTTTTATTTAAGAAACAAATGTTTTTTTTTTTTTTTCATTATTGTTATTGTTATTATTATTATTATTTTTTTTTTTGGTTCGTTTTTATTTCATCCGTATCGCCGGAGTAGCCCGTATTTCAACAAAAATAATAATTCGATTTTCGTACCGAAACTACCAAAAACCCCCGGGCGAACCACCCAACAACAGAAAAATTAGGCTTAAAACACGTTTCGCGTTAGACTCTATCGTTTTTTTTAAAAAAAAAACCTCTTGACAATAGGATAAGTTCCTACTTCCAGAGTTACACCGTTGCAAAGATTTCCCATTTCACTTTTTATACATATAAGACTAGCTGACATTACGCGGCCTTCCTCGGGTCAATTTTGGTTATCCAGAGTCGTTGCTAAAAATGGTTTTTGTTTTTTTTTTTGTTAAACTTTAATTTATTTTAAAATACGGTACTCTCTTTACCGTGACAACTAAATCAAATATGTATTAACAACAGTGATTTTTTCATCCTAATCACCGGGGAAACCCATTCATTAATCAACAAAAATAATAATTCAATTTTCGTACCAAAAAATACCAATAATCTGTGCCTATCTCCCTTTAATTTTTAAATAAAAAATTTTACGTATGTTAATCGGGGATAGCGTAACTTTCGATTTTTGAAAGGTTCCGTTCAGTCATTCCAGAGATTACCCCTTACATACGAACCTTTCAAATTTTACATCTTTATAATATTAGTATAGATAGACAAGCACAAAATGGACGACGCTTAATGCAAGTCTACAGTTTTATTCCGATCTTTATGAAATTTGGACGACTTGACAAATTCATAACAAAAGGAAGGTCGCCGTCTATTTTTTTTATCTCAGCATTCAACCCCTTACCCTTAAAATGGTGGCTCAAAATTGATATTTGATTTTTTTTTTTTTTTTTTTTTAATTTTGCTTGTTTATTTCCGGGTTATCTGGGCGACACGGACGAAATATAAAACAGTTGTTATTATTTAAAATAATAATTCTGCCTTCAAAAACACTGGGGGTGGGGGGGGGGGTGGAATAAAAGCGACACGGATCGAATGACGCCAGTTAGGTGTTTATAAAATCACATTTTTTTAGCGTATATTATTTGTACAATATTATTTATTCAAATATATTACGTAGCAATAATATACATATTGCAATTTACTACGATCAATTTAATATCTAGGTGGCAAATTCTATTCTATTATAAGCAGATGCCCACAGTTATCTCATGTTTAATTATAACTTTAAGTGGTATAATATTATTCGATAAAAATGGTCTTATATAAGGTCTGTATTTATCGCGCAAATGCGCAAGTCACGTGTCACATGATAATAATGATTTTTAATTGGGCGTACAAAACTAAAATCACGGAAAAAATCATGTCTATCATGGTTATGTGTTTTATTAAGACATTCCGCGTAAGAAATCTATTTAAAACTTTTGTGATCGATTGTACAGATCCGATTTCCGCGGTCCGATCACGTTGGAATGTCGCATACGCTCGTACGTGCCTTCGCTGACGATACAAAAATCAATAATCCGTTTTCAAATGGGACGGAAAAAAACGATTTTCATCCCGTATATGGGCTAATGGGAGAAAATGTTAAAATATCGAGATAAAAAACCGATTCGTACAACTTTTTTTGAAGATCAATCGAATCTATCGAACGGAATCCGACGAAAACTCCGCTCGCGCGAGGCCGGCCATCATTATAGAAACACTCAGTAACCATCACGACTTTCTTTTGCAGACGAAAATAATTATAATAATTTATCAACGCGTGTTAAATGCATTTGCTAAACAAGAATTCCTTCATTAATCATATAACCTGCCTTACTCTGCCACTACAAAAACAAAAAAAAATCTTAAGTTGTGGCTGTCGTATCTGAGTAACTCGGAATATATATTTCAACGTAATACCTTTAATATTTTTTTGTAATCAAAATACATATGACTGCATATGACCAGGGCTTTACTCAAATCGGTTTATTCAGGTCACTTGTCCGGGGTTCGGCCCTGAGCCTATTCTTAAGGGGCCCGGGCCTACACAAAATATTAAAAATCCTACGGGCCCTGACTGGATCTTAGGTAGAAAAATTAAGCCTAACCCTAAGAAAAATAAGAGGGCCCGGGACTCATCAATGCTAAGTGCGGTCTTGTATATGACGTACATATGACATTGGTGTTACATGGTTTTATTTTCAATACGAGTTTGTTAAGTATATTTTAAACATAACACGAACAATATATTCCTTTAGCTGTTCGGAGATTTCTTCTTCCTAGTGTAAAATTCGTTCAAGTTTCACGAACAATATTATTTTTACTATAAAAAACCATTCGTCATCATCAAAACACATCGTTTGCGTATGGTTTTATGCAGTATCCACCCCCTTCCTTACTTTTTTTTTTTTTCATACGTTTTAACTTAATACATTTATTATAATTTATACTATTTCATTTGTTAATTCATTTCGTTACTAATTATAGTTTAATTTATAATTATTCCCCCATATTGCATAATCCTGGCTACGCCACTGGTTTTGTGCACCTAATGGAATATTTCAAAAACTGGTTCCATATAAAGACTCAAACGTATTATACAAGTGCAGTATATAGCTGAAATCTATTGTAAAATATTCTGAAATTATTTCCGAAACCACCACATCTAATCCCTTTGACAATCCACTCGATAGCATCTGGTAAGCTCTTAATAATCCTCCTCGTAGGGACCATATAATTTTTGTTTTAAACGAGAATAATAAAAGACAGTGAAATGCTGAACGTGGATTTCTACGCTACATTTAATTAAAATCTAATTCCGGGATAATTATTGTTCGTGCTATTTTATCCTCTCAAATTATATGACTTTCCTTTTGGATATTCTGAAAATAATGTCCCAGTAATGTTAGAACGAAACGACTCGGCCACAAACTTAATCTAATATATAGAACGAGCGCGGTTCAAGAGATCTATTTGGAGGGGGGAAAAATCTATAATTTTCGTTATATTATCGATAAATTTGAGAAAAGATAGTTTTTATTGGTTGGGAAACCTCAGGCCTGGTAGGAAGTCGTGCCCGAATTATACGCATATTATTTAAATTATGGCTAACGCGCACTTTGTATTATATTTTTTGTTGTTATTTTATGTTATTGTAATATTTTTTTATAAACTTTACTTTATTGTGGCGGAACAGTAATTTTTATCTCGATGTCATTATTTTTCGCGTTAGAGGTCGAGTACATTCATTTTTAAGATATACGAAAACGGATAACAACAGATCAACGAGAGAGGTTTATCAACAATTGCGCGTTTCATTATTGATATTAATCCACTTTGATTTTCATTCTTAGTAATTTACTCTGTACTTCAAACTAATTTCATATACGTTTATTTTGTCAACAGATTTAAAATGAAAAGATAATGATGTCCGTTATTGTTATTTATTCGCTTATTTGCTCATTATAAGCCGGTAGATGTACTTTTTCGCAATTCGCTTCCGTCTAAATTTCCGAAGTATCATATGATATTATGAAGTTTTGAAACTCTTAAATAAATATTTATTTTTGGCTATTGACAATGGTATATTAACATTGAGGGATGGGGGCAGAGGGTTTGCTACGATGTAATATTTCTTCCATTAGGAGTAGGAGTATGATATTGCATCAACCACTCTGTGAAGTTGATGTATTGTCGAATGTGAGGCGCGAAAACCAAATTGGGTATCAGGCAGTATATGTTTTTCGGTAATGATAGGAGAAATTCGTTTGAAAATTATCCTTTCTAGAATTTTGGCAAAAAAAAGCAAGAGGCTGATTGGTCTATAGCAGTGGTTCTCAACCTTTTTGGATTCATGTCACCCTCATCTACAATAACCCAACACTACGTCTCCCTAACATTAAAATAATAATAATATAAAATACAAGCCCTATAAAAAATACAGTACGCAGAAAAATAATAACTACACATTTTATTTTTGCTTTACTGTTAAATAAACATTGAAATTTTAAATTGGAAAAAAAATAATTAAGATTATTGATAATATATAATAATTGAATAAACTATGAAATTTAAAAATGAATGAGAAGTTTGACTCTGATGATTTTTACATAGTTGTGGAATTCGAGGGTTGATGGTTGAAAGAGAGAGTCTCATATCGTCTTCTAGTGTGGTTTTTGTGAGTCTTTAACGTTTTTTGGTTTTAATATTCGTGAGCGCGCTGAATCCATGTTCACATAGCCAGGACGTTGAAATTGAAGTAGCACATCAATAGCTTTTGTCGATAGTCGAGGGTATTTACTGTGGAGACTCACCCAAAAGCTGTTGAGCGAGACTTCTTTAAATTTTAGTTGGAGCGTACGGTCGTTCTTTAGTTTCACAGATTCCTGTTGTAATTCACAGTCATCTGTTTACACCAAGGAAGTAAATGGGTTGCGAACCCAGTCATACTGTTCCACGTTCAAGTCTGGGAAATAATATTTTAATGACATTTGCAAAGCCTGCAAGTGACTTCTTATGGTTCCAAAAACTTCAGGATTGGAGTTTTCTTGACTTGTAAAAAATGGAAACATAGCTGTGTTCTCTTGATCCAAGTTTGTACACCAGACGGAGATTTTTTCCTGAAAAGCTGAAAGTTTGTCGGTGGAAGTTGTTACATTCTCTAATGGCCCTTGCAAACTAGAATTAACTAAGTTAAGATGCTGAAAAATGTCAGCCAAGTACGCAAATTTTGATATCCAATCGTGATCTTCCAAAAAACTTGTAAATTCTTCATTCTTCTCTTCCATGAAAAACAGAAAAAGTTCCTCTTTAAGTTCGTAGAGACGTGCTAAGACCTTTCCTCTCGATAGCCACCTCACTTCAGTATGATACAGCAAATTTGTAAAACTAGCATCCATCGAATTACAAATTTCGGCAAAAATCCTACTCTTCAAGGGCTTTCCTTTAATGTAGTTGACAATACGAACGGCATTAATCAAAATATAATTGAGTTCACTACCCTACGTTTTTGTCATCAGCGTTTCTCTGTGGATGAAACAGTGAGTCTTAACGATTAATGGGTTTTTCATTTTAGTGAGTGTAACAAACCCTTTGATACTTCCGGTCATACTTGGAGCTCCATCAGTGCATATTCCAACACAGTCACTCCACGATATACCATTATTTTCAAAAAAATGTTTATATTTTTAAACTCTTTCCAAGATTTTCTTGTCACCCCTACATTGGATCCATATCACCCAAGGGTGACATGTCACCCCGGTTGAGAACCACTGGTCTATAGGAAGATAACAGGTCAGGAGATTTATTAGGTTTAGGGAACAGAATGATTGTAGAGAATTTCTAAATTAGAGGACAATAGGAGAGTTTTAAAATTGCGTTAAAAATGTGAGTTATGTGGATATTGGCTCTATTTGGTAGACATTTAGCGACTTCTACAGATATCAGGTCGAAACCAAGAAATTTTTTCAATGGATATTTCAGTATAGAATATTTAACATCATTAGGTGTAAGGGTTTAACTGGGTGAGTTAGTGGTAGAGGAGAATCTAGAAAAGATTACACCGTATTCAAATTATCAGAATTAAGTACATCAGAATGAGGCTGAAATATGTCATAGAGATGTATAAACAATCGTATTAAACAATTCGGATTTTTCTACGCCAGAGGAGTCCAAGGAAGAACCGTCATGTTTTTTTTATTTGGATATTCTGTGTTTTATAATGAAGCGCTTGTTTTATGGCCCTCCAAAGGGTGCCATCTTTGGATGAGAGATTGATAAGATGATTTTCAAAGTCGTTAGTTTTAATCTTGATCAGCATCTTTTTGAGAGAGTTACCTAAATGATTGTAGTATTGTTTATGAGAGGGAAGGCGAGTACGTTGATAAAGCACTCTAGCCCTGCGTTTTTCAACTATTATACTTACGTATAAGTAACTATAACTCGAGGCGATTCCTAAATTGTGCGTCTTCATAATTATTACATTTCTACAGGTGATATGTTTAAATTATTGTTGTAGAAAACAGAATATAAATTGCACACAATTAAGCGAAATCCCGAAACGAAACGTTTCAATTTTTTTCAAACAACGTCCGTCAGATTCATCGGCTTGATAGTTAACGAGTAGATATGCACCACCGGAAGAATTGAACGCCGAGTTTGTTCTCGCGGTCAGCATTCGTTAACTCCCAATATCGTCCGATTTACGAAACCAAGAGAAATATACCAACGCTCATATATTATATGAAAATAATTTATTTTTAGTATGTATATATATATTTTTTTTTTTTTATGATATGTGACTCGAGTACCAACTCGTGAATCATTATAGTATTGTCTTCGATTTGTTTGGAATCGGTGAGATTTTTACGTTGTTTATGATATTTTATTTTTTTTTTTAAGGGCTGGAGGTTTGTGGTTTTTAAACAGTGGAGAGAAATACCCGGGGGTGGGGTGGTAAATTATATCTTTGCCCCTCAAAAATTCCAGAGGAACAAGTGAAGCCCCCTTTTCCCCCATAATTACGCTACTATAAGATCCCAACGGGAAACTCTCGGTCTCCCGGTGGGCCTGTTCGTGCCTATTACCAGCCAACCACTTTAAGTCTACGTAGCTCGCTAATCCGTTTCGGAATTCAGTAATTTAGTAAGCGTTGTTCGGGATGTCCTCATCAGGTTCCCTTCAGTTGTGTCCTCAATTTAATTTGTAATATGTCGTAGTTTGCCAAGCATGTTGTGCTAATAGTCTTAATTAGGTACATTTAACTCGCAGCGTTCCATTATACGTTAAAACCACATCTATAAGCGTTCTACCTCAGAACTTGTATGTGTGTATCATCTGTTTTATTTATCATAGAAATTGCAATATTGTATTAATCATTTCTTTACATGCGTATTCATTTTTTGGTTTGAAACACAACAGTTATTTTTTTCGATTTATAAACATAGTTTTTACATGTGAAATCGGCCCACGTAAATATTTGCGACTGTTTACTTGTTCTAATGTTATATTATTTCCACTATATATATATTTATCCGATAATATTTATTACGTCGCAGAAGAAAGTTAATTTCCTCCAGTTCCTCCGTCAGAACTATAATATTTTAAAAGAACAACTAATGCATGCAAATCTTTTCATTATCTATCTTCGACAGACGTTTACGTTCTATGGCACCGTAACCCCCGTTAACCGTTAACAGTAATGCCATTTTCCGAATAAATTACAAAACAAAATTATAATTTTGATTTAAAACAGTAACGGCAAGATAAAATAATAAAATACGCGAGGGACGTGACAGATAACGTAAAAATGAACAAATAATCAAACAATATTGTTATATTAAACAAAAATCAAACGAGAACTATTGAACTTCATCAAAGAGCCCGCTGCGTTTAATTATATTATTATCATACCTGAAATTAATAAATTATTCATAAATTTAGCGATTAATTATAAATAGAATTGTGCGTTTTACTCGTAGTAAAATAATAATAATTAATGTATTATTTATCAGATTTACAGTCAGTGATATACGTGTGCGGACTTCGGAGTGCATAAAATTAATGGTGCATTTAGTGCATGTTTGGTAAAAAGGCACCGGCAACATGGGTTTGTTAATATTTGCGTAGTCTCGATAAATTCTAACTGATAATTTTATTTGTTGGCAAAATCGGTTAGAAGACATAATGAGAGATATAAATTATTAAATTTAAAAAAAACTTCCTATGCAACAGTAAAACACCGATAAATATAAGACTTAAATATACATAGTTATTATCGATTATATTTCCAACAAACGAGGTTTATGTATAGATTTACACATTTTATTGTTAGTTTAAACTAGGAAAACGTAGAAATAAGTACATATTAGGATAACTATAGGAATTTATTATAACAATAAGTATTGATATTATACAACCGCTGATATTTGTTAAGTGTTATCCAAAATGTGGAAATGATAATATCCACTTTGGTATTGTCGAAAGATGATAATCATACAAATATTATTTTATAAGCCGCATTGCGCTTGTTACATGCAATTTAATATACTTTAGTGTAAAATAGTTGCTATAAGTTTGGGAATCCTGGAAATGTCAGGGGATTTTAAAATAGTCGGGGAAGTCATCGGCAAGTTTATCGGGGACTTTGTGATTTTTACTGGAATTTCTAAAAATTTGTATTGCATACACTTGTCTGTTTAATGTAATCACTGCCGCGGTGAGTGTATTTATTATTGTGGATTTTTGTCAACTGTTTTTGAGGTGTATAACTAATTTTTTTTCATCACGACTGACTGCCGAGTACGGGTAATGTTTGTAAAAATTGTGTGGAAAACATCGAAAAATAAGGGAAGTTTTAAATAAAATTCAAACTTGTGGTGACCATGATTTTCATCACCAGTGTGTTTTGGATGTTGAAATTATTTACCCGGGTAGATAATATATATTCTATACAACATTTGTATACATAATGCACGTAATATCTATTAATTCAATATACCTACTAGTGAAAAATCACCGCCGTTTCGAATATCTACTGACAATATTACATTAATATAAAATATTTTTAATTCGTCTTTCGGAATCCTGATCATTCATTTAATTATACGGGTAAATTAAACACCGTCCGTATGTACGCGGCGTGTATACGAGGTCTGTTAAAAAAATACCGGTACAAATGTTATTACGGGTAATCTACACACCAGAACGTTTCAAATTGTAAATAAATGAATTCCCCGTGAATTAGTGAATATTTTAAACAAAACCCAAAGTCGCTATCTTATCTCAGTTTAAAATTACACGTTGTTCAATCCGGTCAGTTTGTTTTGTTCGCCTTTTCCGACATGTCCGAAATTAACGAACAACGCGTGTGCATCGAGTTTTGCTTGAACTTTGATAAAAATGATGCAACGGAAACGTACGGAAATGATTAAAACCGTTTTTGGGGATGATTCATTAAGTGGTTCCGTGACTTTCGAGTGTTATAAACGTTTTAAGGACAGTTGGCGGTCAACTGAAAACGATCCACTTTCTGGAAGGTCGTCGACGTCATCCAGAAACGATGGTGTGGCGATAATTTGCGAAAGAAATGCGAAATGGCCACCGATTAACCGTCTGTGAGTTAACAAAGCGAATCTTAATTGAGTCTTGTCATGTAATTTCACAGGAAAATGTACAGATGAGAAGGGTCACGCTGCAAAAACTCTCCCTATTCTCCTGATCAGGCCCCATGTGATTTTTTTTCTATTCCCAAGACAAAAATCTGCGCTTAAATGACAACGATTTCAAGATGTAGAGGAATTTAAAGCGAACGCGGCAACAGAACTCATAGCTCTAACTTTGGACCAGTTCCAAAGGACTTTTGAAAAATGGCAAGATCGCATATCGTCCGGAGGAGGGTATTTTGAAGGAGATATCTTTAAATAATATGTAACTTCATGTTTGTAATTATTAAATATAAAATCCTGGTACTTTTTGAACAGACCTCGTACATTTCGACTAATTACGGGTTATGCAAATTCAAACACTTTGTTTACATTGTAGGTACACGCAGTAGAAAATATTTAACGTAATGTTATATATACGCACAAGTAAAACAAATTAAACGTTTTAAATAAAATACAAAAATTAAAAAAGTATGTAGGTGATTACGAAAAATAGCCGTCAAAGTTTGAACGACACGCCTAATTAATATCAAAAATCCACAGCGATATACACGACTACATACGTCATAACTCATAAGCTAAAAAAAAAAAAACAAAAAAAAAACATAAAGAACCGTCTCATTAATTTTTGTTTTTTTTTTTTTTTTACCTTAAAACAAAAGCTTTTACTTTATAGAAACGGTATTTAGTTGTTACCTCTACTGCGCGTTTGTTTACTGATTTTAATGCTATGTTTAAATTATTTTACAGTAAGGTGTGTTGCTAAATAAATAATAATAATAAAAAAAAGCGCTTGTTCGATGATTTTACTCAACGATTCGCGTTTCTCAAAGGCCTAGAGAATGCAGCTGTAGGATTTTTTTGTACTACTATTGATATAAATCAATCGCATAAACTCGGCTCCGGTGATTTAGTCTAATAGTTTTGGTATAGGTAATCCTCGATCGGAGAAACACGACTGTAGGAAATAAATATTCAAATTATTATTATTTAATTATATAGGTTTTAAATATAATTTTTATTCAATTATAACTATATATTATTATTATTTTGCTCAAATTTGTACGTCTCGACTGGCTCGTCGTTTCAAGTATGCGCGTATAATAATAATAATAATAATTAACAATAGTTTATTTTAGTTAACTACGGTATAAAATATATGAATATATATCTCGAATTTATCTAAACATTTTTTTTTTTTTTTTTGCATATTTGTAGACCAATATGTCTGACCAATAATAATCGCAATATTATATTGTTTCATCTCACATTTTAAACGTTCTACGGACACCGTTTAATAAAACTATATATATGTATCGAATATTTAATATAATTATACGTATGAAATATTATTATCGTGTGCGATTTATTATCTATGGATTCGAATACGAAAATTATCACGCCTCCCATCTAAATTGTATCGAATATACAAATGCGTCGTCTTACAGTCAATATTTATCGGCATTATTATTAGTTGTCGAGTCCGTTTCGTTGGTCAAAAACGAGGAAATATTCGCCATCGAAATCTGATTGAACGCGAAGAACTGCAGTAAAAACGCTATGTACGCCAACGTGGTACAAAATCCCTATAGAAATAGAATAATCGTAAATTGTAAGTGTTCTACTCCGTAAACTCTGTGAAAATCTCACCGTATAAAATAACGTCATGTTGATGTGTAAAACGCCGAATATTTCGAATTTGGATTTGATAGTGTCGAGTTGATGTTGAAACAAGATGATCTGAAATCATACATTTTATGACTATTTTGTACGTGAATATTTTTTACACCCTACTAATATTTCCGTTCGTTTTAAACTATTTAAAATTATAAATCTACAATATATTGTAGAAAAAAAAAAAAAAAAAAGGTCAATCGAAAGACGACGTCGTAATAATATGCCATTGATCATTTTTTGGTTAGTGGGTGTTGATAAAATGTAAAATGTATCTATTAAATTTGTAGGTCAGTTAGTTTATTTTTAAATTTGTCCAATTGTTTTGGGGGGGGTTTCATTAAAATATGCAGAAAGTATGTTGTTAATGTTCAATAACATACAAATAAAAAGTGTTTTACAGGTGTTTTTTTTCATTTTATTTTACATCAACAACGACTGCGTTTATCGGAGAGTGTTTCATTTTTTTTTTTCTATACGTATAATTGACATGACAGAGGTAAATATCGAATACTGTGGGTGTTATATAACTATCACAGTTTTCTGCGTTATAAATCATGGTATACTTTTGTAAAAACTAAAAATCGATAAACGTACGTACGACGTACGTTCGTCTTCGTAAAACTTACGAATTCAACGCATCACTTTTTAAATATTTTTTTTTTTTTTTTTTTTACCTCGGAAATCAGTCTCCGGCTCGTGACGGGATTCAAAATCAATGAAAGCCAGCTCAACGACGAACGTATCGGTAATATCTATAAGTAGAACAAGATAAAAAAAATTTCAATACAAATTAAGAGAGAACAAGGGTGAAAATCGGGTTATTATGTAAGATAAGCGAACCCTTGGACAATTGTACAATATGTGACTTTTTTTAAAAACATTTTTGCTATCATGAAAAAAAAATTGCTCGTCCGCCTTTGCAGAAGACTACTGCGAATATATTTGGGACCACGGTTCGGCCATTTATTAACTCCTATAGTTACCGAACGTACTCCGGGTTATTGTGTCACTATAATAATAAATAAATTTAGTTGGGTTTTTAAAAAAAAGAAAAAAAAAAATTTTCATTTAAACAGACATTATTTTGTCTTCACGGTCACAAAACAATCCGTTTTTGTCGAAAATACGAGTAAATAAATCGAGTTTTTCGGCGTGTTGTGCTCGTGAGAAATTATGCGTTACCAGGCGTTACGGGTTAAACGAGCGATAAGTTCGTATTGATAATAATTATCCAAATATTTCGAAATATTATTAATCGACTCTTATGCATTTAATCAGGGACGGCATAAATTTTCGGCCCGGGAAAATCATTAGGGCCAGTCCTTTATGAATGTATAATAATACCTATCTTTTTTTTGGAAATAAAATACTGCAACAATTATAGTTAAATGCGATTCTTGGCGTCTGTACAATTTTAGTGGACGACCCCGCAAAGAACTAAAAACCAAAGAAATTTGCACGGATCATGAAAATGACCGTGTTTTTATTTACCAATTTCGTATGGTGGGGGGGGGGGTTATTTTTTGTTTTTATAAAATGTGTAGTTATAGGCAAATGAGTTATATTTGGTATTTGATATTGATATTTACCATGAAAATTGAAGATATTAATTTATATTATTATATCAATTACTCGACAACGATTATGGGTTATTATCTCATATACCGTAAACCGCGATGGTCAGAGTCGGCCCTAATTTTTGCGAGGCCCTGGACAAAATCGTTTTGCCTGTTGTGTGTTTTTTTTTTTTTTTATATAGGTACTTATATTCCAATAAATGTTCCAATGTTTTCATTGTATATATATATATATATATATATATATATATTATTATAATACGCCCACACAGATGTAATATGAATATTAAATATGGAATTAATTAGGAAATTAATTTTCTAATTAAATAATTAGGAATTGCAGCCTAATTATTTATCAAATTTTAAAGCCCATCCAAACATTAATTCATCAATTAATTATTACCTATATTGAGTTAAATATCCAAATAAATACCACCGATTTTCTTGTTATGAACATAGGTATTCTAACTTAAACTCTACAATATATTTGTTTTCAATTTAACTATTTAACTAGTTTTCATGACGCAATCGCGGGACCCAGGAAAAACGTCTCAGTAGACCTACCCTAGGGCCCGCCCCGGCGATGGTGACCTATGTAAGCAGACAGCTGTCTGACGTACGTTTTTATCGATAAACGACTTGGCGGACCGTCTCAAAAGTTGCTTAGCGATAAGGACTTGTGAACTCCACTCCCCAACAAATTTGTATTTAAAGCCACCCCCCCCCCCGGCGCTTGCCAACAAGTATACCTTTTTGGTGACGTAGTGTTCGCACATGTGCAGGTGCCAGAGCCGGAAGATCCTGATCGTGCAGTTGCACGACAACAGGATCGCGGTCGTGTAGTTGACGTGTTTTTTTTTCTCCCATATGACGACGGTCAATTCGAACGCGAAGCCGTACATGTAGATGACGATGCGGAACACGCTGTCCAACATGCACAGAAACAGCGGAAACTGGAACAGACGGTTGACGCGGGCGAACAGTTCCATGCAGGCCCGGTGGGTGGCTCGGAGGTCGCGGATGCCGGCGGCGCCGAACGCGGGCACGCCGAGCGGTGCGGTCGGACGGGGCCCACCGTCGCCGTTGCCGGCCACCCAGTACCTCCACCGCGGGCGTTTGGCCTTGTGCACCAGGGTTTTGATTTCGCCGTGCAGGGCCTGGAGCCGGAGGTACAGCGACACGCACATCAGGTAGAATAGCTGCTCGATCACGACGCAAGTGATGTTCGACAGCGGCGAGAACAGACAGATCAGCTTGGCCGAAGGCAACGTGACCCTATTACACGTACACAACGAGGACAAAATAAAATCGTGTAAATACGTCGTTTTCGTGTAGAAAATTGCAAACAAAAATAACACGACAAGCATAGATTTGAAGTCGGGTGATAATAGTGATATTTGGCATGTCCCGAGCACGTCTATTTTTTTTAATTTTTTTTTTTATAGATTCTCTAACCTTTTTTTTTGTTTTGATACGACGGATGTTTTTTTTGTATTTGGAGATTTTTTGGCGAATCCACGAGAAGGGCTCGTCGAGGATTTCATCTTCCATTGCGATGACAGAATTTTTGTCGACTGATCAATGCAACATTTCGCTTGGTCCGTGCTAAACGATTTTAACCGAAAAACTGCGGATGTGCCAAGTTGGGAGCATAGTAAGTTTTTCCCGAGGAACAAATATGACGAGTTCAGGTTTGGTTAGGAAATTCTTGTTAAGGTAAATGACGATGAATACTTTTCGAAACGTGTTATTACTACGGATGAGGCGGTGTGTATTGGTACAATGCAGGGGTGAAGTGTCCGGTCTGGAAATTGGAATTTTCCGAATAGCCTGAATCATATTGTGATCCGGTGACCCGATGATTTTATGGATTCGATAGAATATACATGCATATTTCTACATCTAAACCTTTAAAGCATTATATTTTCTAGTATAATCTTATATTACATTGATTTTAACAATTCATATTATTTAATGTCTTAATTTTTTAGAAAAAGTTGTTAATTAAAGTACCCGGTGGTGGTGGAATTAAGTACAGCGAGAAAAAAACAATTTTGGGTACTTTTTTTTATTAGTAGAATAAAAATGTGGTCTGAATAAACTTCAATCTCCCGGCCTGAAATTGGTTCCCACTCCGCCACTGGTACGATGTGAGAACAAAGATCCCATTATATTAAAACGGAAGACAAAATCCTCTCCTACTTCAAAAAGCTCCCCGAGTTACTCTTCATTTAGATTCAAAACCGTAAATTACGAAAAACATACTTGCACATAAACATCCGTAACATAAAAAAAAAAAAAAAACGTAATAGAGAATCTACAAAAACAGTTTGTTTTCAGAAAGAGCACAGAAACCAACCGTATACCACTATTCGACTTAGTTGGTGTGAATTTTGATCACCCCAATTTTAAACTTAAAATGTACTATTAAATTGTGATGAAGTTCTGGAATTAACGACAAACAAAGAGCTTTAAGAAGACGCCATAGTAATATTTGCCGTCTCTGTTTATCTACCGGACAATATATTGAAAATGTATTATTGTATTTTCCAATAGTACTCAGGCCGTAATAATGACATTAAACGAAAATTATATCATCAAATTAACAACAAAAACTATTTACTACGTTTTCGCAGTAGGAATTTTTATTGTTGTTGATATTGTTTTCATAAATTGAAACGAAATAAAGTTGTTAAGTATTAAAATATTGTCTGAGAAATTAATATATTGATATTTACAGATTAGACGGATGAGTAAATGTGTTACCGGTGACGTCGTCTCAAGAAAATCGTATTATATTATATACGGTGCTTGCGGTTACTGACATGTGTGACATGTACGTGGTGAGCACGTAGTACACGGACAACTCGTAGACGACGAACACAACGACGCCGAACGCGGTGCAAAACTGCCAGGCGCCGGTTACGCCGTCTCGGAGCGGTCGCGGGTCGACGAAACAATCGTTGAAGGCCCGACCGACGGACGGCCAGAGCGTGTGGGCCTGGCACGCCGCGGTGGCCGCCATGCTGACAAACGTCATGTACACGTACAGTTCGTCGACGTCCAGCACGCGCGTGGCGATTATCTTTTTGGTGAGCTTCTGGTAGTTTTGCAGGTTCCGGATGAGCGTGGTGCCGAATACCAGCGACACCAGCCAGAAGAGCGCCGCGTTGAACGCCTTGAGCGCCAGGCGCGGCCAGCGGAACCGGCCGGTGTCCGCCGCGGCCGGCAGAACGCCAAACAGGTAAGCGCAAACGCGCAGCGGCCCGTCGAGTTTCATCGCGTTTTACGTTCGCAGTACGTTACTAACCTAATGGCGTATGTAAAAAAAAAATGGTTTCTCAGTATAGTTTGTCGAAAAAAAAAAAAAAAAATTAATTATTATATACGCGCAAAAAACGGACCTCGTCTGTCCCCCACCCCACCCGCCCGCCACAAACATCCCCGTGCTACGACCACTTTACTCGGGCAGCGATCGTGTGCGGGTCAGCGAGGGGTTCCAACGGCCTGGATTTTCTACACAACCCGAAAATGTCATCGCGCTTTGTAATTATGTCGTGTCATTATATTGTCGTCGTACGTTCGTATTGTATTGTGGACTAGTGAAATTCAATTATTCAGACGTTGGAATTTTTGCCGGGCGGTGGGAAGGACAGCAATAATAAAACACTTAAAAAGAAAAGAAAAGAAACTCCCCGTAATCGTGGAAATTAAATTCGCGGGCATTACGCAAGGTTTTCCGTTTTTAACGTATCCGTTACGTGGGTCGGGTCAGGTTAGGTACCGACATGGGCGGGTCGAACCACCGGTAAATTGATTGAAAAACCATTATAATTATTTATTTTAAAGTTAAAATGCCGGTGGTAAACTAAAACATAATGACATTTTTATATTTTATATACGTAAAACTATTTAAACCGTAAGTTGAAATCATCGATTAATTTTTGTAACTATTATTTTTTGAATTATAATTTATTTATTTTTTTTTTTTTTAAAAACCCCAAAAATTTACCCTTATTTCTCAATTTTCAACCTCCCAGAGCCACGGCAAGAGGTTAAATAATCGACCGAAATTGTTCAGATATTTTTTATTTGCTATACAGAACAATAAATGAAGGTACACAAATTAAAATATAAGGACCACGCTAATATATAATAAGAATAGTCCTCACTCACTGACTGACTCATCAACGCCCAGTTTAAAAACCCTTGGACATAGAAAACACATATTTTCCACAGCGGTTCTCTTTATGATGTAGACAAGGGAAAAAGCCTGATTTTTTTTATTTTGAAATTCGCACGGAATAGGCAACAAAGATGATTTATGATTCGAGCTTTAAAGTTGCTTTATTTCTGTAATTATAATTATTAGACACTTCAAATTTAGCATGCAAATAGGTAACTATAATCACCAATCAATTTTTGTAGGGTTTTCCGAAAGAAGGATCGGTTCGAATAAAAAGCGTTGCCTTAAAGTTATAAAGCTGAAATTATTATTAAAAGAAGAAACTGAATGGCGCGCCGCATCTATTGACGCGCTGCCTATACCGCTGGGGTTAGAAACTAGAAATGCTGACAGTAGCTTAGGTTACCCTATGCATACACTAAAGATAGATTTTTCAAAATTCCATCCTTATAGGCGTAACACGGGAGATGAAAGTATGCAAGAAAGTCAGTAATTTTTTACGTTAAATTCATAGAATGTTAAAGTGAATGGCCGAGATATTATTCTCGGCTGCACGGGAAAATATTGAATCGTATAGATCAAACATCTGTTTTTGTGGGTTCGCTGTTCGATACGCCTATATATTTTATGATTCAATGTTAGACAGAGTGCGAACAAGAAAAAGGGGATCTGGATGTGGGTATATACGAGGACTGTTCAAAAAGTACTAGGATTTTATTTTTAATAATTACAAAAATGAAGTTACATATTATTTAAAGATACCACCGTCAAAATACGCTCCTCCGGATGACATACAGTGATCCCTAACTAGTAGGTATATTGAACTCATTTAATAGATATTACGTGCATTATGTATACAAATGTTGTATAGAATATATATTATCTACCCGGGTAATTAATTTCAATATTCAAAACGCACTGTTGATGAATATCATGGACGCCACAATATTAAATTTTTTTTTTAAAAACTTCTCTTATTTTTGGACGTTTTCCAGACAGAAGTGCACCCGACGAACAATTGTTTAGTCCGTTCGTGGAGATTATGACATTTTTTTACCCCTCGTCGAATGTTTTAACGACAATATTAGGCATAAATGGTAACAGTGTAATATACGGTTTTACTAGTATTTGAACAAATACGAGAGGACGGCTTATATAATTTATCGGTACGTCCAATGATGACCGAATACTATACGAGTGCTATTATTCTGTCAAATACCCAACGGACGTATAATCCTGCGAATTACTTATAATGACGTAGGTTTATATGATATTTTTGATATTTTATTTTCACTAAAAAAATACGGCCGCTACTTATAATATCAACCGTTTATCCAATTGATGGACGATCGAACGCGTGCCAAATTGCGCAAGAATTTCGATCCAAAATTAAACCCGAGGTGTAAACACGTTTTACCGGAACATGGAGACGCGGAATTTATATAATAGATTTAAATAGATTTATTAAACCAAAAGAAAAAAAAAACCATAAGACAGTCTTTATAACTATTACAATTAACATATTACAAGCGATGTGATTAGTTTTTAACGGCCAATCGGAGCGCGTCGAACTATTTTAGCGTGATATTTTATTGGTGATCGATGACAGTTTTTTAATGGTCTCACCCAATAGGCCAGCGTTGGCCAATCGCTGTCAGTTATCGGCCATAAACCCAGTTTAAAAATCGGATATTCGGCTTTAATTATTGTTCGGCCCGTGATTCCTTCCCAGAGGAAAATATTGTTCAGATACCTTGGCCAAAGTTGTCGTATCGTTGCGTACCCATTTTACACTATAAATTGTACCTGTGCTAATGCAATGAAAAAAAACGTACTGACTTTAAAATATGGCAAAAGCCAGCAATTAGTGGGCCGAGAGAATTAATATTTTCAACGGGCCCCTTTACAATAACTTGTAATTTTTAATTTTTAATTTTATTTTCTATAAACGTAAAATAAATAATTTTTTTTTTTTTTCAGTGTCCAATCTCATCGTGAACATGTTATTAATTTATTAAATACAATTCTTTTGTGTGGAATTATAAAATGTAACGTCACGGTTTCACCATAGTTTTGGCGGCAAAAAAAAAAAAAAATCATAAACATTACATTTTGTTTAAGGAAAGCAATTTTAAAGATTTAAATTAATTATAAAATACACTTGAATATGCTTTTCTTTGCTCGTTTTTTCCGTTTAGCTACGGGCCCTCCCGATATTTTTCGGAAATAACCGAGGGCTCCACGGCGGCGATCGCAACGGCAGCCGGGCAGGCCGGACCGACACCGAATTTATGCGGTTCAACCAAATCCCGTATATAGTTCGACAAAAAAAAAAAAAAAAAAACCCGCCAGTGTTTTATCTATTTATTTCACATGCGGATGTATTATTATAGTCTCTGTCGCGATGACTGGCGGACGCCGCGCGTGTCGATAAAACGGCGTTTTTCCGACCGATAAGAAAACGACCAGTGCCGTCGAGTGGGAAAGAGGATAGAACGACGGGAGGAAAGCAAAAAAAAAAAAAAAAAAAGTATAACGTAACGCCAAATAACACCGCCGCCGCAGCCGCCGACACAGCCGCCGCTACGCACGCGTATTAGGTGGCGGACAGGCTGTGCTTTTGGCGGCGGCGGCGGCCGCGGCGGTTACGGCCGTCCCGCGGCGACCCTCAGTCTGCGGCCCAGTGTGTCATGTCTGGTCGCGCGGTAAACCCCGAGTCGACCGTTGTCGCTTACACGTCCTACTTGAAATGCTACGAAACCTACAGACGAATGGTCAGTATTACAAAAAAAAAAAAAAAAAAAAAAACCGATTCGGTAAAAGCTTAATTTACTTACGCTCGATGTACTTACCTATACGTTCTGTACGTTTTAAATTTTGTACAATATTAATATTTATCGCGGAAAAGCAAATCGTTTAATCGTATAACTTATATTGTTTTTTTTCTCGCAGTTTGTGTAAAAGTTAAGTTTTCGGTATGTCGCGGAGTAAAATAAAGTAATGTAAAAAAAAAAAAAAATTTTATATATATATATATATATATTATTATCGTATTTATAGCTCGAATGGAAAACGTTTTTTTCCCCCCCCCCAATCATATTATAATATTATAGTATACGTTTTGTAAACGGTTAATTGACATGTCATACGATTTCAATTGTGTAATTTTTTTTTTCTCGAACGGCATTCTCCTCTCGTTGATCGCAATTCGTTTACCCACGAGTTCCGGCGGTCGAACCATCTAAGTGTGATATTAGCCGAGTTATAGCGAATTCAAATTATTCGATTTTTTCGGGCGAGAATTTCAACGAGACATTTTCCGCCGTTACAGTAAAAATCGTGCGTTTCTTTAGCGCACCGTCCTCGTATTTCATATTTAAAATGTTGAAGATCGACAGGATATAAGCAGGATCGATGTTGGGGAGATCGGTGCCCGTTATTCAAATGATTTTTTTTTTTTAAATTTCAGCGACCACCGTAATAATGACTTTTCCACTCGTCTGCGGTCCGATATCCGCGTAAAGGCGAAGGGTACGACTGAGAAGGATTTTTTTTTCTTTCTAAAAATATCAATTGTTTACCAATATTGTACCGACTCATTTTTCCCGTTCTCGATATTACACATATTTTAAAATTCTAAAGAAATCAAATTTTGAGTCGTTCGAGTGTTCAATTTTGAAACGGGAAAAATAGTTTTTAAGTAATCTCCGAGCAGGTTTTCAGAAATTTCATCCGATTACTTGAACAGTCAGTACAAGTGGCATATTACAGGTCTAATTTGGTAGAAAACACAGCCGGTAATGAATCCTTTAAAATGTAATCTAACGGAATGAGATCAGGTGATCCATAATTTCCTAACCATTTCGATAGTTATCGTTGAGATAGATAGTTGTCGACTGTAATTGTTGATTTGTGGGCTGGATCTTGTTAAAAAATGAGATTTTCTCGTGTAACGTACGTCTATATCGATGCTGTTGCACACGTTTTTTATTTTGTTTTAAATTTATTTTAATACATACAATATATAAAATATATATATATAATATTTGTATAATAAGAATATTTGAGGAGTTGATATAATGTTACACATGATTGACATGACGAAGCAATCACCAAGCAGCAACGCTTACTGGTAAGGGTTGGTTAATTATTATTTCAGGTTACGGCTCCAGTTCCGCTTTAGCCTTCCAGGCGGGTTGCCTGGAATAGATTCGGGGTACAGAGCAAGGATAAGTGGGTCAGAGTGGTTTGCAAGACGGAAATGAAATTTTTCGGTAAAACATTTTTGATGCTTCATGAACTTGTACGCATTTCTAAATCTGAGTGCCAGGTATAATTTGAAATATATGATGGAGCACATGTAATCGTTCGCAATACATGTCGGTTGGAATGTTTGGATTTTGTAGATATTAGATTTTTTTTGCTGCTCCCCATAGTTGGATCCCGTATGATCAAATCGGCTTATGAAGGGTATTGTACGGTAGTAA
This sequence comes from Tuberolachnus salignus, assembly GCA_956483605.1. Taxonomy (NCBI): domain Eukaryota; kingdom Metazoa; phylum Arthropoda; class Insecta; order Hemiptera; family Aphididae; genus Tuberolachnus; species Tuberolachnus salignus. The sequence goes on from OY101437.1 coordinate 17,706,246, forward strand.
TTTGCACGCGTGTAAAACCGAAATATTTAAGACAAATTGTACTGCACGTGACATGTATGGTACGTATTGAGCAGCGTAGGTCACATATATCGGACTCAGGGTGGTGGGTTAAAAATCCCCCTGAAATATCGGGAAAAATAAAAAAAATAAATAAATTACCCGACGTACAAATTTAATAGTCACATTTTACATTTTTTCAAAAACCCCCTCTCGAATTTTTTTCCCGCGTTTGCCCTTGCGATCGAACCAGTCCCGACCAATTAATTAATAATATGTACCGAACAGACAATACAAGAGAGCCTATTTTGTTAGAGAGTGACCGGGACTCATCGTTATCACCGTGACACGGGGCCGCCGTTCTATTGGCAAACAAAACTGTTAACATCGGTAACAACAAACAATAAAAATGATACCGTTGATTGTACGTATATATATATATGACGATGATAATATCGATTTCGTTAAACGTGCGATAACATATTTCGAAATACTTAACGTTTGTTGTATTTAAATTATAAGAGACTATCGGATTTTCCAATCACTAGATTACGTATTCGAATGTACACGAAAACCACATTTAATTCACGACGATTTTCAATATATTCCGTATAAAATATTAAAACCTAACCTAACGATTCTTTAAAAATATCTATTTGACAATAATATCATGGCGTCGCCCGTGATAGCTGATAACAGAGTATAACTAATACGAAGGCGTTATAGCGAGTTGGCCACACTATTTCCTCTCAATTAGTGGTAGGAACAATCCGGATTTTTGGATTCCGAAATTCAAAACCCTACATTTGTTGTAAATCCGAATTTCGGATTTCGGATTTTTATCTGCATCCAAATTGTGATTTTATATTCTTTAATTAATTTCTCATAAAACTATTATTGTTATCACATTGTTAATAGCATTAAATGTATAAAACATTTAATACGTTTTTACAATTAAAAAAAAAAAAAAAAATAGAAATTTATTTAAAAAAAACAAGTACAATATACAAATATCATACACATTACACTCTAATTTATATAATATATTACTAGCTGACCCGGCAAACGTTGTTTTACTCATACAAATTGTTTGCACGCATTGAAAATAATAAAATTATTTCAAACTCATTTTATAATGTAAACAACAAATACCTAAGGATTTGATATTTCAGATTTAAAAAACAGATATCTGTATTCGGTGAAATCGAAATTTTGGATTTTAAAATCGGAAATACAAAGTTTTGGATTTTGGAATTCGACAATCCGGATTTATGTCACGTCACTAGTCTCTATAGGCTCTCTGGGAGAGACACACACGTTTCTGCGATTAAAGGGCCGCGGTTAAATACAATTGAGATGCAGTTTGGGATTATCGTTATTATTTTATAAACGTGAAAACCTGTATAATATATTATTATAAAAAGGCATACGAGGCTCCTGTAAGAAAAATAATAAGTAACAAGTATATCGCGTACCAACACGTGTGATTCCTTCATTCAATCTCCGGGGCCTCTCCAAGCGCATATTAATTACTCGACACGATCGTAGTATTTTTTTTTTTTTTATTACAACTACTCGAGTTGGCCTATATATATATTTTTTTTTCCAGAACAGTATAACAAAATTATATATGTCGAACAAAACACACACGCGCGTCCATTTTACCGCGCGATAAAGCTAAATAAACAAGGTACGAGTTTAAAATGATAGAAATAATTATAACGTTTTTCGATATATATATATATATATTTTTTTTTTCTCGATCTAAAGTTTAAATTGTTTTGGACGAGCGAGTATAATATAAAGTTTTCCTCGCGTCACGGGTCAATTTTTATATTATCGCATTATCGTTCTAAAACTGTACATTCGTACTTTTACTATTTACTCGCGCTTAATTATTTTATCCGACGAGTTTAATTTTTATACGGTTTGAACGTGCGAAATGCTTTTAAAGCCCATTTTGTTTTTTTTTTTTTTTTTGGACGCGTTAACGTCTCGTTCGCCGTACCAATAATAAACATTTTTCGAGAGAAAAAAATAAAAAGGAAAATTATTATTATACGTAATATTGTAGTAATAATGTGCAACGCGGTGAGCTGGCGTCGAGTCAAAAACATCGGTAAATTTACGTTGAAATAAAACAATAAAAAAAAAAACCCTACGTACGATAGTATAGTTCAGTGGTTCCCAATCTTTTTAGCCGCCGGTGCCCATTTTTAAACGAAATTCAGCCGCGGTGCCCTCCTGTGAAAACCACGAGGAAATTTGAACTTTAAACGCTTATTAGAAAAAATAACGACACAGCGTTCATTTTTTTTTTAACATTCGGTACAACTTATGACGAACCTCGGGTTTTGTGTGTACATTTTTACGGGGCCAAAACAATTTTCATTTACATAAAACCAAAAAGAAACTCGAAAATGCCAAATAGCCAAATAATGATAGAAAGTGCTGATATAAGTATTCGGTGAACATTTCACAGTTATTTTTCACTGAAACCATTCTCTTTTTTCCTATTTATTCCGTTTTAAAGAAAAGTGTAAAAAAAAAAAAAATAATAAAAAATTGACCTCCTTATACACCAACTAGACAAAATGTTAACCACTCTAACCACCATTAATGATGTTACCGATTGAAGCAAGATTTAAGATCGAAAACTTATAATAAGTCAGAAGTACTATTGTACAACTGATATATGAATCGTGTTCGATAAATACTCCGGGTGAAATAATTATTACAAAAAAACCGTTTATATTGTCGGTAGAATTACAGCAAAATAAACTAGAGATAATTTTAGCGTCTTTTAGTGCGCATTTAAATTCGTCACTTCATATCGGTCGTTCGCAGTATACATGTGTTCAAAAGTTTGTTTGTTTTTTTTTTTAAATGTTAAATTGAATTTTGAATTTAAGTTAGCTTGACGAAAGTTTATATATTTTTTCCAAAATGAGCAAAACAATGGAATCATCTACTCCATTTGTTCCGGGCTTCTATGAACTGTTCAAAAGTTACACGACGGCTAAAAGCAAATACTTCCGAATGCTACTTTTATCAATTCAAAAGTTTTCATACCAAATTTACCGATTTTGAAACAAAATTCAATATACACCTGTTGCTCCGTAATATTATCTATTGTGAAATGAGATAACGGCTTATAATATTATTGTGCTCTAAAACACTGGAAATTACGTATTTATTTATTATTTATTTACGGGCAACCCCCGATTTTAGAAGAAGCCGTAAATTCTACAACTTATCGTAAGACACACTCAATGATAGATTTACATTTTTTCTGAAAGTTTGGTGCCTATCCTGATTGGCAGATTGCATTAATCGTCGAATTGGCTACTTGGACATATTAATTATCGGCAAAACATGCCGGGACAAAATATGGACCAGATAAGCGATACCGATGAGATATTATCTTTAGTTTATTTCAGTGTAATAATATTACCGGCACACACTTGTAAAAGTATTTTGAGTGTAGATACAAATGTTATTTTAAAATGTATTTAAAATACGAATATAAATACTTTTTTTTTAATATGTAAATATTATATATTATCTCATATAAGTATTTTTTATTTGTAAAATACTGGTTTAATAACAGTGGAAATTAAAATTTTGAATTCATTTCTAACATTCAACGTGGTGTTTTGCGATGCGCTTTAATTGAAAATAATACGGAAGAGAATTGTAATAATTATTATAAAAAGTATTTGATTTCGAATACAAATATTGTTGAAAACACATATTTATAATACGATACCGAGTAATTTTTGTAGATATATTTAAAATACCGAAAAAGTATTCAAATATTTGTAAGCAAATCTTTTTACTCGAATACTTTACAAGTCGAGTGACAGCCGATAACCCGAACAGTTTTTCTGCTATAATTTTAGTGTGACTATTTATCGAACACTCCTGATCGTATACCTAATACTATAAAAAAAAAAATCCGAGAGCGTTCGTTGTTCGTCGAGTTGTCGTTTTACAATAAACCATATATTATAAACCCGATGACGATATCCGTGTCCATTTTTTTTTTTTTTACATTAATGGAACGAAAAGCAACGAAGAAAGCATATTATTATTACTATTATTATTTTGATATTTATCATCACTGCGTTTCGCCTATAACCCTAACCTATTCAATTACCTATATTATAATCGGGTGAATGTTATTCGAGTTTAATTTGATCGATCGGGGACGACAACGACGGCGGCGGCGGCGGCGGCGAGTAAAAGAAAAATGGTTTTTTTTTTTTTTTTTTAGGACGCAAACTCAATTGAAAACTTTGCGTTTCTATTGTAGTATTTCTGCCAACCTATATTTCCATTTACATATATATATTTTACGAATAGATAAACGAGATAGATTATAAATCTGTATATTATCGTCGTTCGTTTGCCTTTGTCGGCACACTGACGTTGTTATATAATATATAATACTTGCAACGACACAAATGGTGTACATTTGTATAGTTTATATAGGTATTATCTTAATTGCTCTTCGACTCCGTACTATTCGGGTAAGATTGTATTTTTATTGTAGACGCCCTTCTTTTCTTTTTAAAATTTTCACCTATTTAAACTTTTCATTTGTATATGGATATATAATGCAAAATATCGGAAATGGGATAATCCAGCAGTGGCATATCTGACTAAACTCTTTGTGTGTGTGTGTGTGAGGGGGGAAGGGGACGAATAAAGGCCATAACTCATTTTTGAAAACTTCCTGAAAATTTTAAAGTCTTAAACACAAACCCACTTTGTGTTCTATTAAATAATCGTAGAACATACATTATGTACTAAAACACAATATTTATTTAAAATAATAATAATCAATAACAATTGTATTAAATTATATAAAATCTAAATTTTTTTTTTTTTTTTTGATTTTTGCATATTGTTTTATGATTTCGTCGTTAAATAGATTAATTTCCCTGTGCATATGCAACAAAGCCAAGCAATTTAATCTATCTTGACCCATTTTCCATCTAAGCCATGTTTTTAATCTACATAAAGAGTGTTGTAGAAAATATCAAACCATCATATACCAATTATTAATATTCATAGCAAATCCAACCGATGATTATTGTATTAATGTAAAAGTGATAAATAATGTAGTAATTAATACCCAACGCCGAGATAACTACACGGCGTGGTTATGCAACGTGCATTTTTTATAATGGAAAATATTTAAAAATGTTATCATATGGAAGAGACAATAAAACTAATCAAGAATAATAAATAATTTCAGTAAGAGAAAGTAATAAACAAAATAACATTTTTGTAATTTTGTCTTAATAAATATATAACAAATACCTACAAAAACAAATTGATTGATGGGAGGGGGGAGCGATCGCCCACATCGCTCCCCTTAATTATGCCACTGTAATCCTGTACCATTGTGGCAAAAGCTAAAAAACTAAATCCAGTGACGATACACGTATAGCTTCTCGTGTATTATCGCAATTTTATTTGTTCGATTAAAACGGTTATCATTATCGTAATTGGCTCACCACAATAGACAAAATATACAGAGTAGCAGATCATTCATACTTTGACACAATACGATTTCCACTTAACTCTTCGGACATTATGTATAATCCCAAAGTCGACTTAATTGCCACAGCGGTACAGAGTTATTGGGGGGAGCTTATTGCCCGTTTTTTTTTTATCCCTCCATATCGAGGTAAATTGAATTATAATAGGTGCACGGTGCTTTAATTTACCGGAGACTTTCCTCCTCCTCCTCGAAATTGTTTTTCAAAAATAGAAAAAACTTACGTTTCAACGTACAAGAATATGATAATGGTATAATAGTATATTAAAACAAATTTAGACGCCCAATCCTCGAAATTATTTTATATTTCCCCCCGTTTTCCAGCTCTTGATTGAGCTCCAGTTCCACCCGTGTATGCGTTTTGTAATTTTGTATAATATATACAGGGTATGTCAACCACTGCAACGACACGAACGACGAGGAGAGCGGCGGCGGCGGAGATGGCGAAATTGCTAGCAACGGAAAAGACATGCTGGCGCGGAAGTTATCAACTAAGGGTGACACTCTTTACCTCGAGAGACGGGTGGGACTCTTCAGTGGGGTGGCTCTAATCGTGGGCACCATGATCGGTAAGCGCCAGTACTTATAGGTATATAAATAATTTTATTTGTGTCTACGTCGTTTTTTATAGATTATAGGTTTATATTTATATCGCATTATCACCAGACGCGCAGGGTTCTTCCCCGAGCGGTAACTATAGCGTCGTCTTGTTTTTCGACCAGAAATTTCCAAAACTTTGTTGAATCGAGTTTGAACTCCGTCATACATTATAATGTGTGTATAATCGAATTAGTCTCGTTCTGTTACACAGAAAATGCAAACATAATAATTTTCTCTTTCGTATATCTAGCCCGGGCAACAAAACCGAATGCGGTTAAAACAAAATGTAGTTTTCGCCGATACTTTTTGAAAATAGAAAATTAATGTTTCAAACAAAAAATGTTCCTCGAGTTTTTATTTTTAAATCGATGTAATTTTAAAGAACTACCCTATACATCTTGCGTGCACGACGACGTAATGCACTCTAATCGTAGGTGCGTTTCTTTATCTATAACGGAGACATCCATATCGTCGGTACGTTACGTCAATCAATCCCCTTTTTACACGTCAAATATTATGATTGTGCCACAATTAAGTGAAGCTATTTTCGATATTCGTATACCCTTATTTAGTCGATCGAATTCGAAATGTGCGCAGAGAGAGCGGCGTAACACTGTCCCGAAGGTAGTTCGATAAGTTTACTGTCACTGTCTGTACAAACTTATAACCTGACCCACGTCGGATGTTCTTCGGCTGGTCAATGAAACGGAAACGCTCTTTGGCTTCATGGCCGCGTGGCGGCGTGTGGCGGATTCAGAGACAGCGTTCGGCAACCGACCTTTCGGTGGCGAGTTATGGGATTATAATTTTTCTTTTTAAAAATGACGTCCACTCAGGACAGTGCTATCAATTGCGTCTGGGCAGACAATTTGGAATCCGGTTACAGGGCTCGTGACTTAACTCAACCTAACCAACAGACTAACTCTCGGGGACCCTTTTTGGTCGCACTATGTCCAACCTTTGACGGTTATACGAGGTCTGTTCAAAAAGTACCAGGACAAATGTTATTACGGCTAGTCTACACACGATAACGTTTCAAATTGTAAATAAATGAATTCCCCGCGAATCAGTGAATATTTTAAATAAAACCCGAAGTCGCTATCTTATTTCAGTTTAATATTACACGTGGTTAAATCCGGTCAGTTTGTTTCGTTCGCCTTTTCCGACATGTCCGAAATTAACGAACAACGCGTGTGCATCGAGTTTTGCTTAAACTTTGGTAAAAATGATGCAACGGAAATGATTAAAACCGTTTTTGGGGATGATTCATTCAGTTTTAAATGTTTTAAGGACAGTAGGCGGTCAACCGTGCTGCAAAATTCGTTCCGCGATTGTTCACCACGACAATGCACCGGCACATTTAGCGCTGTCGATTCGTGAATTTTTGGCTGATAAAAAAATTGCTGTGGTCCTGCGGACTCACCCTATTCTTCTGATCAGGCCCCATGTGATTTTATGTGATCTTTTACCAAGACTAAAATCTGCGCTTAAAGGACAACGATTTCAAGATGTAAATGAAATTAAAGCGAACGCGGCAACAGAACTCATAGCTTTAACTTTGCACCAGTTCCAAAGGACTTTTGAAAAATGGCAAAATCGCCGGAATCAGTGCATGTCGTCCGGAGGAGAGTATTTTGAAGGAGGTATCTTTAAATAATATGCAACTTTATTTTTGTAATTATTAAATATAAAATCCTGGTACGGTTTGAACATACCTCGTACTTTGAAGTGAGTTCGGGCGTGTCGTCGCCCCGCCGCATGCACCGACCGTGACAACCTCACAAGTCGGGTTGATCGGATTTCGCTAGTGTAGATAGTTAAACTCGGTTAAAATACCCACGCCCCTCTCCGCGCGTTAAAATAACTTAAACCAGTAAAAAGTCGTGTCTAGAAAATCGTTTTAAATATGTATAAAAAAAAAAAAAAAACCGGGCTCGGTCAGTTTGATTTGCATTAAATACGGAATGCAATAATGGGTTGCATAAACTGAAAGTTTCCAATTTCTTACTCTTTGACCAGGGAAATTCGATTACGGGCATACAGTTTGAAAAATCCGGGTATATGCTGATTTTCTTTCAACAATTCTCAAGTTATCAACGGCCAAACTAAATCTCCGTGACTTTTGAGTACCATCTTATAAAAAGTTCACGATTGTAGCGCAAGCACCAAAAACTTCTATGTCTCTCTATTGCCAGTCGTCACTACACACAGTATTATGCAGTATGTACCGAGTTCATTTTTGCGGATTATATCACATGTTTTTAAATTTGTTTAAATTATATCTGTAAATGAAATATGACGAACGAATAATGCATATTTTTTCGACGTGAAATCAATTTAACGCCACCGCGGAGGTACCATCCCTATTTTGATATGTATATATATATATACGATTATATTAAACAGATTATATTGAAAAAGTTGATTTCGGCAATACCCGTATACATAATAATATCAGGCGGTATTATTATTTTTGAAATTGAATTCTGTGCGTTTAAAAATGACACGTTATTAAAACTTTTCAGTGTATACCTTGCCTATATGTATACGTTCTCGTCTTAGCTCGTTAGAAATCACAATAAATCGAATTACACGGTTTATCAACAGCTCAGAGTTTGAATTTTGTTATGTTTATTCCGACACGGATACGTTTTATAGTAGAACGATTAGAATGTTGGATGCTATCCCATTCATATTCACACGAATAACAAACCGGGACATTTATTTTATTTATAAAATAACTTATAACACTATTAAACCCCTGAACACAAGCCCATTTCGTTGGCCCATTCTCATGCAAATTTTCGTGCAATCAACGTAATTCGATTACGTTTTCTTGTCAGTTAATCGCATTAACAAGTTAATCATAATTGATTAAAAAAAATTATTAAACTAAACGACATCACTGTGATTTATTACGAAACCTGAGAAATATTTTTTAAAGTTAATATTTATTGTTATAATTTTGCGATTATATTAATAATCTCTATACGTCCAGTATTACATGGCGGGTGAGTCAATATTACAAGACAAATAGCATTACTTTGGTGTTTGTGACCAGACAGACATGTATCCAGGATTATTATTATTATTATTTTTTTTTTTTTTTTTGGGGGGGGGGGATGTCTAAAAGAAATTGCTCATTAAATAATTTTTAGTACAATTTTCAGATATTATTGAAATACAAAACCTTTTATTTTTAACTATCTGACAAATAATACTATAATATAGTTTTTTTTTCTACCACAATAAAATATAATTTTTTTGAATAACACGTCTTTAATAACAATGTATTTTATTTGATAAAAATTATAAAAGATTACGATGTTATATGCAGACAAATTTCGGGGGTGGGGGTGGTCTAAATCCCATTGACGTGCCTGTTTGTGACTCCTACTTTCCCCCTAGGTATCCAAATTTTTGAAGTTAAATATTTCTGAAATTGTACGAAGTTTAAACAAATTAAATTGCATAAGTGTTTACCGAACAATTCATAACATTAAAATATATTTAAAAACAAATTTTCATTTAATGTGAGTAAATTTATATTTGGATAAAAAAAAAAATCATCATAAATCAAATGACAAATAATATCCACTGCGTACATTTTGGACAAGTAACAGTAAAATGAGATTTTAGGATAATTTGATGCATTTCCGCCAAATACGTCACGCCATTGTAATTTTGATTTATATTAAACTATGTACATTACTGAGTTGTCAATCTCAGTTGTACAGACATACAATTTTGATTTATTTTGTTATTGACAAATTGATTGATTATTGTATGTATTATTTTTAATCTACCAATATATTACTGTATAATCAGACGAATGTACATAAAATATTGATGGGAAATACGGAGTAAAACTTATGTCAAGTTAATGAATATTTGTTTCCAAATCATCCGTTACTCGTTATTAACATAAAAAAAAAAAAAAAAAAAAAACCATTCCACTAATTTCTTTTAACGTAAGAATTTAGTAGTCTTGTTAGATTAGCAGCTGTAGAGATTATAGTTCAGTATAATAATATTACGAAACCTGCGGTGTCGTATAGGCCATATAAATCTTGGAGCACATTCAAAATGCTTTTTCTAAAATGTATTTTGTTATAGACGAAAAAAAAAAATACCTACAATAAACGATGTTATATACCTCAGAGTTAAATTTAACACCAAGCCGTTAGATAAATTAACTTTAAACATCTTTATGTTTTTTTTTTTTTTTTTTCATATAAAACGATTAACGATGACGACCATCTTAATACATTTTCCTTAAATTTGTTCAAAATTTGAATTTATGCGCTTAATAAAATTATAGACAATTTATTGGATTTCGTGTAGCCCACCACAACGTCGTTTTAATGTTTTATCAAGAGTGATAAAAATTAAATTTTGTAACACACCGTACTTATATTTATATACTATTTTATTTACCTTACAATAAGTTCTACTTAAAATCGTATTATAAATTTGATTATATTATTATACAGATTATAGTTTGAACACAATACCACTAACCACTAATCGTGTTATAATATATTCTATAGGTTCTGGAATATTCGTTTCTCCTACGGGACTACTGATCAGGACTGGGTCAATAGGCCTGAGTTTTTTCATATGGACAGTCTGTGGTGCTATGTCACTACTGGGTATGTATAATATTAACGTTTCTAGGTGTGCTCGTGTAAATAACAATATGGTAAAAAAAAAGAAAAGAAACTACTGAATATGTTACGCGTGTTAACTATTTTTAAAACGAAACTTTTTCGCGTGTATTTTTACACGAACACGTTTGTCATTCGTCAAAATTATTTTACAAACATATTATTCTCGGTCGTAACAATATTTATACTGACAATAATTCAAACGGACGATCGATGCCAAAAAAAAAAATAGTTTTAAATAAACAAATTATATATATGTTTTTTTTTTTTCAAATTTCGATTCTTCCGCACAGGAGCTTTAGCGTACGCCGAACTTGGCACAATGAACCCCAGCTCCGGGGCCGAGTACGCCTATCTGATGGACGCCTTTGGACCAATGCCTGCATTCCTGTTCTCGTGGATATCCACGTTGATACTCAAACCGTCACAGGTGGCTATTATATGTTTAAGTTTCGCCAAGTACGCGGTAGAGGCGTTTGTCGACGAATGCGGTTCATCGGACTCGGCGGTGAAGATCGTCGCTGTCTTGTCTATACGTGAGTTTAAACCACTTACGTAACCTAATCCCGCCGTTCGTAACTATTTTCTTTCTTCATATAGAACCGACGTACGCAAGTTTTGTTCGCTTGTAATCGTATTTTCCCCGCAAAATTAAATCACCTATACGATTAAAACTTCAAGTTATTATATATATAAAACAAAAAGGAATAGAATAACCAAATTAAACACGTTCCAGTCCAAAAACTTCTAAATGCAATTATTTAGTGACCGTGTCTTATAAAATAATAATATTAACTCCTACTAGATAATAATTCTGAATCATTTTTAACCACGTATATACATCTTTATACGCGTTGGACGCGAGGCTACAGCTGATATATTTTAGAAAAATAGAATTCGTGTTTTATTAATTTGTATACATTTGTATATAAATTCGTGTAAATTATTATGTTATTTTTTTTTTTTTTTTTTGTCACGCTTAATAAATAATATATTATCACCAAGCGGGTTTCTTTTATCCGACGTTTACAAGTAGAAAAATAATCATAATTTATTATTTTTTTTTGACGTTAATAGTATTATTAACTAACATTATTAATATTATTATAATTTTACGATAATATTATGCATGTTTTGAGTTTTCCGACTAGTGTAGGACAGGCACTCATAAGGTATTATAACTATCGCTCTAATTTATTATTTATTAATTGTAGTGCGGGAATGCGGGTGTAATCTATGGGAAATAAAAAAAACAAATTTGCATACCCCTCGAATATTTTCCATTAAACACCGTTTGTGCAATTTTTTTTTGCTTGTGAACAAATTTTCGTCCAGAATACTTGTTCCGAACAGAAATTTCGTGGAAGCTTTCTCGTACTATTTTGAATTTAGTTGGGCGTAATGATAAAGTCATTTTTCGAATTTTATTGTACTTTTGCCACGCTCAGACTCGAACATTGTTTCGTCATGGTTTTTTTTTTCCCCCTAGTGGTCATCACGTATATAAACTGCTACAGTGTCAACCTGGCCACCGGAGTTCAAAACGCTTTCACGGCCGCAAAGTTGGTCGCAGTTTTTGTGGTGGCTGTCGGCGGCGTGTATAAGATCTTCCAGGGGCATACCGAACACTTTTGCAATTATTTCGAAAACACGACGACGAGTGTTGGTGACGTGGCCACGGCGTTCTACTCGGGCCTGTGGGCGTACGACGGTTGGAATAATCTCAATTACGTTACCGAAGAAATAAAAAACCCTTCAAAGTATAACGACGTATACATAACTAGTAACTATACACAAGACTAGGCTGGGTGTTAACGCGTTACACATTACAATCATGTTAATATTAATTAAATTGATTATTTACTATTTTTGTATACTCATCAATACGTAGTAACTTCGAGTTAATTTTATGTATTTTAAATAGACTTAAATTTTGGTCGAAGGTAAAATTTCCGTAGTTTTATATTTTGTTTTTTTATTCGATAAATCTGCAATTTTAGCTAAATTGCGAGTGGCTACAAGATATAGCGGGGCGTGGGGTTAAATAGACATTTTTCTGCAAATGCGAACCTTTCCATTTTATATAGCTATGTAGCCTATATTTGCCTTTTACGAAGCTTTGAAACATCTGTGGAACGTATTCAACCAACTATATCTATTAAGTTATTTTGATGTAAAGTTTAATTTTTAACTAAGTTTTTTTAACTTAATGTTTTATAAATTAACTTTTAACTTAATGAAGTTTTAAAATAAAAAAAGTTCACTTGACTTGACTTAATTTTGCCTGTTTTCACTTGACTTAACGAGTTAAAAAAAAAACTGTTAACTTACCCAGCCTTGCCAATACATAATATTATATTATACATTTAGAATTTATCTGGAAAAGTATATAATAATAACTCGAGGCACTAGTGCTGCAGACCTAGTCGCGTATTTTGAACATGTAGGTACTCTCAGAGCCAGCCCATACAGCTAGATCGTCCATTTTCGGTCCCGAAAAACAATTTTGGTCCAAACCTATTACTGCTTCTAGGGATTTAGTGCCCCAAGTGTAAACCTGAGACGGCTAAAACCAACTACTTGGTCGACGAAAAGCCATCGTGGGTTTATATAAAACAGAGGGGAAATGGAAAAACTACCTACCTGTTGATTCAAAGAAGTTAGTGTCCTAAATGCCTAAAACCTAAAACCAAGTCGACGGAAACCTACAACGCAAAAATAATGCCATCAAAAAATATGTGACTTATAATATTACGTAGTGGTTCTGAGAGTAACCAATACGCGACCGGGTTCCACACAATTTACCCTAAAATAAAAGTGCATTTTCGATAAAATATTATGCTCGTATTATTATGCGTAGTATTTTGTGATATTGGGTTTATAATGTTATGCAAACTTTTAATATTAAAGGAACATTCCAAAAGCGATATACATCAGCATACCATTGGTAACCGTTTGTTATCTGTTGGTGAACGTGGCGTACCTCACCACCATGTCGCCGGCTGAAATAGTACAAAATGAAGCCGTCGCCGTGGTGAGTATTAGATTGTATAAAAATAATGTACTATTACACGTCAGATTTGGCAGGTTTTTTTAAAAAAAAAAAAATTATTTTATTTGTAAATGTATACCGGCCCTCTTATAATATTGGGATTAGTGATAACAGTCCTTATCAACTATGATCAGATCCAAACAAATAATAAACGTACATACAAATGTCTTAGAATAAATATCAGATGAGGATTTACTACTCTTCTTCCCTTAATCACAAAACGACAAACTTAGAAGTGAAATATCTCGTCAACGAGTTGACGAAAATGAAATATTTCTGCACTAAGTTGTATTTTAATTAAAACTGCGTATATTTATGACATTTCACGTATAGAGGGCGCCGTTGGATTATCAAAAGTGGGTAGTGGTTTCACCCGCAAAAATAAGGGTGACGAAAAAAAAAACGGAAACGTAACATTTTAGAGCTGCTCGTTTCTTAAATGGAAAAAAAAAAATTATAAATACAATCCTGAAAAGGTAAAAACTTTCCTAGATAACGAGTGTGACAACTTACGTGTTCGTGAGATACCCTGTGTATATACTACGTGCGACACTATATATTACGTTATTTTCTAATTATAGACTTTCGGGATCCGGGCGCTCGGTCACATCGCTTGGGTGATACCATTGTCGATCACGATATCCACGTTCGGGTCGGCCAACGGCACCTTATTCGCCGCCGGAAGACTGTGTTTCGCCGCCAGCCGGGAAGGTCACCTGATGAACGTCTTGTCGTACATTCACATAAAAAAGCTCACGCCCATGCCGAGCATCATATTTCACGTGAGTGACGACGGGCGGTTTTTCGGCGGTGTCACATCACGACGTGCCGCATCCGGTTTGTCGTTCGTCGGACGTCGTTGCGTCGTCGTGTATAAATATACACGTTTCGAAATAACCGTGACAAAATAGATTGGTACGCTATCGTCGAACGCGCCTCGCCTACGTCACACTGTGCCGTACCGTACCTTTTATCCGCATTCGATTGGTCTATAGTTTCCTTCTCTCATAAAATACAGGCCAATCAAATGCGGATAAAAGGTACGGTACAGTATCGGGCGATGCGCGGGAAAGTTGCGCGTTCCATGATAACGGCGCACCTATCTAATTTGTCATGCCTATATGCTACTAGCTGTCCCGCACGCTGTCGATGGCCATAAAAAATGAAATCCTTTTGAATTTAATCCTCTAATCCTCACCCAACTTTTATCGGCCCTACCGCGGTCTTTAATTATTCCTTCTCGCTAAAAAAAAAAAAGGATTTTCTGACCCGTGACAACCAAATCAAATAATAATAACTATTTGTTTTTTTTTTTTGTTACACATCTGTGTCGCCAAGGTAATCCGGATAGTCAATTTTCGGCATAATACACGCGTGAGCACTCCTTTTAGGGGATAAATTTCCATTCTTATCTCACTTCTACACCATAAGAGATATATATCAACAAAATTTCAAGTTTTTGGTCCAGTGGTTTGATCTGGGCGTTGATCAGTGTGTGAGTGTATAGGGAGGGCATCTTCCTTTATGTATGTAAATACCCACTGTTTAAAACCCGTGATAGCTCGGCTAAAACACAACGCTACGTATACAATTTATAGTCTATAACACTCGGGGATAATGTAGCTATCTATCGGCGAAAGAACTTTCATAATCAGATATTTAGTTCCCGGAGATCACTCTTATATACAAACTCAAAACTAACAAATTTTACCTCTTTATAATATTAGTATAGATAAAAGGACGCTATACGTACATACCCTCGTTTACTGTCTCGGTTTAACTAAGGGGCCACACAATATGGCAAAACTTCGCGAAATTTCGGTTTTAGAGTAAATATTTTCTAATTATAAAATGAAAATTGGACGCTACTCCGGAAGGCGGGCCGACGCGTTTTCTCTGTTATTCTACAAAATATAACGTTTGAAATATAGTAAATATACTAAAAATACTTTAAATATATTTAAAAAAACTTAATTAGAAATAAAAAGGGGTATAGTTTATCTGTATTCGTAATCAAATATTTTTTTAAATAAAATATTCAAATGCATTTAGTATTTCGAATACATAATTAAATACTTCGAAACATGGGCGGGCGACTGTTATAGGTGGGAGGTTGGGAAGGTAGGATATAGAAGGGAAATTAATTTATATTTCTTTACGCAACAATAGCAATCATTGATAAATCATTGCTAACGAAATACGATTCTGAGCGAAGTTCAGTAAAAATGTGATATATTAAAATTAAACATTTTATTAACTACAAAATAAATTACAATGACCCGTGTTTTTTCGTCAAAAACTGGTGTGTATTTTTATAGAGCTAATAAATGTTGTACACATAAATTGGAAAATAGCAAAGAGCCGTGGTTTATACGATTTTCATACAAATTTGAACTACTATTTAAATAATTTTCAATAATTAAAAAAAATATATTGCAATTTATGCTTGGATTTTTTCTTATTGGCCATTAAGTGCAACTAAAAAAAAAAAAATCATAATGATGAACCTTGTGTCGAATATTCGTTTTTGGTAATTCGCATTTTTGTCGGGCCAAACAAATTGAATCCGCATAAAACTAAATAAAAATTTAAAAAAAAATGATTTTAAAACAGTCTATTACAATTATTGTGTAGGCAAAAATGTTGAAGTCAATTAATCGAATTTCTACCATGTACTAACATAGTTACATAACTTTTATTGTGCTAATAATTTATAAATAAATGTATGTTTTAAGGATGGTTTAAGGTAAATGAAAAAGAAAACGAGCGAAACTCACTATAGAAATATTTTTTATTGATCAATTTGTAATCCAGGGGGAAATCGGCCGTTCACCTCTCCACCACACGAATACGCCCTTGTTATGTAATAATATTCACGTATTATTAATCAAGACACAGAGTGATTATTTTATCGTGGCGGAGTAGGGAAGGGTAACACATTTCATATCCGGGAAGGGTACGCTTCCGGCCTTTCATACTCCTACCGCCTAAACGTCGAACTGTTATAGCTCATCAAAACGTCGTATCCGATATGTTGTGTAATCAATTTTTTTTTTTTTCCAGACAAATATTCTCATTTTTTTTTTTAGGAATAGGAATTTAATGGATGGCAGCTATTCTAAACTCGATAGGCGATGATAGAATATACGAGTGTGTATGTATTTGTGGTAAAATGTCGAAATATTGTAATAATAATATATATATATTTTTTTTTATTATTTCCATAACTCGTATTTACAATAATATTATAATAAATACGTTTTGTGCGGTAAACTGTTTATTATATCCACATGACCGTATACGCACGGATAACGAAATATAATAGTCATCGAGATAAATGGTGAAAACGATAGATGTGGCCGTGTGATGGTTACAAAACCGTTTTAACGACATCACGTAAACGCCCAAGTAGATAGTAAAACGTCTTAGCACGTACACGACGCGTTCGAATCTTTACGCTTCATTTTAATTATTATCATTATAATAATATTTATATGATACTATATTATCGTCGCGATTAAATTCTCTAAAGCAGAGGTTCTCAACCCGTGGTACGTGAAGAAATTTTTTTTATTACTATTTGAATTCAATATTATTTAGTTTAGTTTAGTTTATTTGATATTAGCTAATTTTATAAAATGATTATTTTATCAAAATAATATTTAATGCCGATGACATGGGGGTTCGTAATCATATCAATTTAGAATTTTAGATAATGATAAACTCTATAGTTTATTATAGTGATGATAAATTCTTATTTGAAAAATAAGTACAGAAGTAGGCTCGATATTCATAGTGACTTACGAGTGAAAATTAGTTCCATTCAGCCTGATATTGATGTCCTTGTACAAAATAACCAACAACAAATATCACATTAATTTTATTTATTTTATTTTATTATTATTTATATATTTTTTTTTTTTTATTAATTTGAAAATTGTAGTTTAAAATTTAAATATTTAGATTTAACTAAAAATTAAAATATTTTTACTTTCATTAATATCAAATAATAAAAATGTAAAGAAATGTAATGAATTTTTATTATTCATTAATAAAAATATACGCGAAAAAAATTTGACTCCTAATTTAGTTTTAGAATTGAGGTGGTACGCGTATTGATTATAAAAGTGTCCGCTGGTACTCCATGATAAAAATGTTGGGAACCCCTGTTCTAAAGTATTATAAATCTCCCACGCTGCATGTTATACTACGACGACGTCCCGAGAGCGGAATACCACGTGTTTTCCGCATCGCCGTTTTATAATAGTTACAACGACATAATAAGTAATAAACGATTAAAATGTAAAAAAATAAAATCAAACTCCACGCTTTTTATTTTTCTACATAATTTATTGTTTTTAAATTATTCGTTTGTATTACGTATAATATGATTTGGCTGTATTCCCCGAAAAAACTTAACCCGGTCACTCGAATTCGTTTATTTATTTAAAATTAACTTAGCTTAGTTTTTTTTATATATATATATATATATATATAATATCTTTAATTAAACTAAAATATAGTTGGAAAAAATTGGTCCTCTACGCGGTCTAGTAGTTACGCGAAAATCTCCTTATCCTTATTTCGTTAGCTCGCATATTTGCGGTCCCGCGGGATATACTATTAGGATCTATAATGATAAGCTGTTGCCGTTTGATTTCAGTCGATCATAACGATTATGATGGTGGCCTCGGGTACGATCGACTCGCTAATCGACTTTTTCAGTTTCACGGCGTGGATATTCTACGGAAGCGCAATGTTGGCGTTGTTGGTGATGCGGTACACAAGACCCGACGCACCGAGACCGTATAAAGTGAGTACATAACTGGACGGAAAGGGCTGGACGTAGGACGGTGTGTAACAACACATTTGCTCAGAGTTTGAAATTTAGACTACCGGCCGAATCGGCAAGACTGATAATTTCTTGGTTTTTTTTATTTTTATTATTTTTTAATACGCGATTACCAGGGTAATCGTATACGTCCGTGTAATAAAAGAAGAAAAAAACCGCACAAACGAACAACATTCGAAAGTTCGGCAATACATGCATTTATATAGTACGTACTAAAATGCTTATTAAAAATATAAAAAAAAAAAAAAATTTTAAAAATAATCGCTTCCAATAGTTATATTTCTTTTGATTTCCATACGTTTAATTGTATTAGTGATGACGACACGTTCGGTTACAAAAACACGTAAACGCACTACTCGACTCAAACGAGCCCCCTGGATTACCGTTATATACGATTTATAATCGTTTATCAAAAGACCAAACGATGGGTTAAATTCTTTTTTTCGAAGCCGGCAAATTCGATATTTGGTGTCTGGGTCGATTTTTAATCACGCCCCTCTATCGATATTTCGTTAGCGGCATGTTAAAATCGTATACACCTACAAAACTTTTACTATATACTCGTATATACGGTCTGCTGCAGGTCTTATAATTGTTTCGGATTACGAAATGTCCTACGTGATTCTAATCTAAACGGTTTCTCGTCGATATTGTGCGTAAAAACAATTTATAGGAAAAAAAAAAAAAAAAATGTATAATAAAGTTTTTCGCGTGTTATTACTACATTTACTCTGTAACGATATTATAGTTTGACGTGAGTTTTGTCTCGGTATTTTATAAAGTCTCTACTGTAGCCAATGGCGGCTATCTCGACAAATCCAACACACTTATGATTAATTAACACCCGCATTTGCACGTTATTACATTTTTTCATTTTTTTTTTTTTATATTTAAACGACCAGCATTTTTAAATTCAAATTTTTTTTTTTTTTTTATGAGCTAGCTAAATGTATATTCGTTCCGGATATTTGTGTTATTTAATTAATTATTGAACTATTTTAAAACTCTTCGTTTAATCGGATCCTATTGTGCTGTACTGTATAGATTGTAGATGTCATCAGATAGTAGTCCATTTTTAACGGGCTACAATCCATCCACTTCAATTACGAGCGGGCGCTTGAGCTACTTTTTATGTAATACCAACATAGCCGCCACTGACTATTATGGCTGTCCAACATGGCGTGACAAATTAAATGGGCGTTAATGAGAAAAAATAATATGGTTTTTCATCCGTGTCGCCAAAGTAACTTAGAAATAAACAAAAAAAAAAAAAAAAAACATCTGTGCAAAATATCAAGTTTCTAGACCCGGTCGTTCTCGGGCCGAGTGATCAAATGGTATTTGGCTTATAAGTAGTTGATACTTATTAACTATTATAATGTCTGCACCGTTTAATCGAAATCTGATACTAAATATTCCGGGCCATATTAATATATATATAATTCTGAATGTTCTTATACCTTAAGAAATTAAGAAATTGATCAAAAAAAAAATAAAATGGTTTAGTTGACGAAAAAATGTCAACGGTTTAGTACCGATAATATCAGTTGCGTAATTTTCGGGATGCGAGTGTACGCAAATGTATAGAATAAAACAATCGTCGTGTAATTCTACAAAAGTGTTTTGTCATAATATTTTAGCGATTATCGCATGGATATTGAGAAAGATTAAACTTCAACTGATAATGTAGTGATTTAAAAATTTGAGTTTTATACGGAAATGTATTTTCCGTCCTAAATACGGTACGCGAGCGGTTTCGTATTGATTTGAATTTCCTTTAAATTGCTTTTGTATCCCTCGAAAACACGTGCGCTGACGCCCCTGTATAATACTATGCGTACATTTCAAAATTACCTTAAAACGATATTATTTATTAAAATACCTTTATCAAATTTTTCAAAAGTGTATTAAATTATTCGGTATAACAGTATGTATCGTTACACATATTATTATTTTCTATTTTATTCGTAATAAATAAAGTAATTGTTCAATTGGCAATCGTCAAATACTACGTATCAATATCGTAAACGAACGACGACGACGACGACGACGAAAAATGTAAAACTAATTTTATAAAACATGTCTAATGTTTATGAGTATTTTATTTTGTTATCGTTATTGATTTGTTTGTTTTATTCTTTCAGGTCCCCATAATCATTCCGTTAATCATATTTTTTATTTCGATTTATTTGGTGGCGGCGCCCATAATATTTAAACCTCAGATCGAATATCTGTACTCGGTGATATTCATGATCGCCGGGATGATATTCTACGTGCCATTCGTACATCTGGGATACAAATTCCGTATAATCGGTGAGTCGGATAAAAACATTATCGAGCCATCGATGTTATCGTCTGGGTCCTTGCTCCGTTGGTTTTCAGACAGGTATACGCGATAGTAATTTATATATTTTTTTATTGCAGATCGGTGGACAGTTATTATACAATTGCTGTTACAAGTAGCGCCCACTAAATTAGTGTTATCAGATTAAAGTGTACAATACACCGTCGAGTCTTCCATTATATTTCGCCTGTGCGAAAAATACCGATATATCCACATAATAAATAAAACCAGTGAATGCGCCGTTTTAGCTATAAACCACATAATATCATTCGTATCATCCGAAAACCGTACGATTATTGTAATATCGATGCGGTTTGACGGTATATATTTTATAGTTTCGTACGTAATAACATAATATGTATATTTGTTTTAATTTATTGTTATTTTTTTTTTTTTTTTTTTTAATACACCGATAAATAAAAAAAAAATAAAAAAATAGGTAATTTTAAAATACGAGCTAAATTTAAATATATAACAATATATAAAACCGTTCTACAAACATATTTTACGTATAGGTTATGGATATTATTTTACCCCTTCGACTTTTAGCAATATACAATCGTTTCCATTTATTTTATACGCCATCTGTCCTGTTCCTGTATTCTTACAGCATACCTATACTATATTTTTTTTTTTTTTTTATTACATTTGTATATCAATTAATAATATTGCGGTGTGAATAAAAGTGGTAATATCTTGTCGTATATCCGGTCAAACACGCGTGGCGATGATATAACTAAACGGCGATTATTGAAAACTGTACAGGTACAAAACACACGCAAGATCCGAATGTGAAAAAAACGATGATCCGACTATATTTCAAAGTCGGTGAAAAACTATAAATTTATAAAAAATAATATTAATTGTACAGAAATTAATCGCATACCTGTTTAAATTACACGATCCACATATCCACTATAAAAGGACGTTATTTGACAAAAATGAACGCGTTACGTATTTATTTTTTTGTTTAATCCATTCTAGTGTAGAAAACACGTTGGTAAAGTGTAAGCGAAAGCGGTTAATAATGAGAGTATTTTACGAGTATTGTCCGTATCGGTTTAACGCCCAGAAAATTACCTAAAACGCGATAACAGTGACGTTAAAATAATTTTTACTCGGACGTACGCAATTATTAATGATATGTATCTACGCACTCGGGGTAATGCTATTTGGATGCAAAAAAAAAAAAAAACAGTTAATTACAAGCAGTACTTGCGTATACAATTAGGTAATAATATTGATCGAGTTCTGGAAATGAACGCGGTAAGAACCAACAAATTAAAAAAAAAAAATGTATATTTTTATATACGTCATATATCAAACGAAGTCTTTGATCTAAATATAGTATCCCTACATTTTTCCCCCTTCTAATTTTAAGATTTTCTCACCTTTATACGTGTTACGATACGCTTTGACCCATCTCTGAAAGTTACTAATCTAATGTAAGATAAACTATTATAATAACATTTTGGCTCGAAACATAATACGCTAAATATAAATAAAAATCTCATTTTTAGAACTATTCACAAATAGATTATTTTTTTTTTTTTTTGTAAATTGTGAAAATTAAATTAATGTTACCTAATTTGTTTCGCAGAAAGAATCTTGTCCTGTATCACTGAATATAGAGGTGCTAAATATGATACTGTTATCAAAATAAAATTACATTCATGATGAATCGACAATAAATTTAGGACACGAATTAAAACCAAAATAAAAAAAAATATAACTCAGTCAAATATAAATACTGTACATGATGTGAGGAATCTTAATCCTAAATATTATTTTGCATACAATCGCAAATATTTTTTACTTATTAGAGCATATTTTAGAATTATATTGATTTTTAGGGTATATTTTAGCTTAATCCAAACAAGTTTTATTGCATATTTGATTGGGTTTTTAAAGCATATTTATATATTTTTTAGAGTTAGAAGTCTCTAAGCAACCAACGAAAATCACAGCTAAAATATCCAAACGTAGAAACGCTTTACTAAATAAAATATTACCGCTTGCACATAATATTTTTGTATGAAAAGATACAATTTAAAGCAATACTATTATTATTCAGTATAATAAGAACACATTACCGGACACGAATTTTATAGTAATTATAATGGTGTACGACTATTTTACTAAAATATAACGATTAATCTTCATAATACATTTATTTAAATCTGCGGATGAAAATGGGACAGGAACGACAGACGAAGAAACACTGTGCTACTGCTACAGCTATATTATAATTTAAAAAAAAAAATACCTTCCTTAAATTATAATTTATAGGACAATACTATACTAGAAAAATGAACAAAATTGTAATTCAGGAATGAAAACCTACATAATATAATTAAAGTTTCTTCCATAATTAAGACGATTATATTTTGTTTAGAAAAAAATCATAACGAGCAAGTAAATATTAATAATCAGTAAGTATAAAATAATTTATCAAGTCTTGCTTAGTTTAATATAACAAAATACCAAATGACTGTCACTGATTAATGCTCATGTAAAAGCTACTGATATTAAGTATATTCAATTTAAATTTGAAAAATTTTATGTATTTTAATTTAAAAAAAACTGGACCGGTGTAATATTATTACCTATACAGCCATTATAAACAAAGATTTCTTTCCGAAATGAGAGGGTCACGTGTTAAAAAACGTTATCCGCAGTGATATTTTGTTTTGAACCATGTGTATCGAACAGTGTAATTTTGAAAAAAAAAAAAAATCAATTTTATTATTTTAGATTCAGAGCGTAGCAAGGAATGCATTTTGATTTTATTATTCTGTGGTTTTACTATGATGTGAGTGTGCTTTTTTTCTACTAGAAACCATGTTCCAATCGATAAACGACGATAGAACTTTTTTTTATTTAATTTTCCGTCTCAAGAATAGAATTGTTCGATTTATGTGAAATTGGTTAGGTTAAGTTCGCTATACGTTGTTCTTAATTGAAAATAATAATAAAAAAAATGAAATATAATGCAATAATTTTTTTTTTTATCTATGACATTTCTATTACCACCGACCAGGGTGCCGTGGCAATGCGTGTGGATTCGTCAAAATATAATAAATGTAGGAGTATCATCTAGAGCAGCGATTCTCACGTTATTCTCTATCTGAGTACCCCTGCGAATTTCGAACATTTTCACGTACCACTTGGCGGACATCAAAACCTATAATAACCAATTTGTTTTATTTTGTTGCTTATCAAAAATGGTATACATCATTATGCGGGGTAGTCCAGGAGCTTGCATTAATAACTATACAATAATATTATGAAAATGTATGCATTTATTGCACAATAAGTCGAATGTGTACAATTAATATTCATAATTAATGATTAGATGATTTAATTTTAACGAGACTTCAATTTTTTTCCTCTATAAAACGATATTCCATTCGCGTAACTTACGTGTACCACTACAACAGCCGGTACGCGTACCACCTACAGGTCGAGAAACGCTGATATTATATCAGGCCCTCGCCTTTTTAGTGGAGTGCCTGCGTGTCGACTAAACGAAAAATAAACTCAAACGACGACGTATCCGATGCATTTTTCGCGTAAAAAATTCGGGTCGTGTTATGCCGTGTAATTTAAGAAAACCGCCAGAATACGAATCGTATATATAATAATACGAGTATAGAATGTAAATTATTCGTAAATTTCCCGGCGTCACTGCGATCCGGGGCATTCCGCCCGAGGAATTTACGAGGGTCAGGCAAGGATATATTTTGTATTTGTTTTTTTTTATTTTTTTTATGCTCTTTTTACGTGTTCAAGATTCGTTTTCGAACGGTCCTGTTTCCGCGGTATGCGCGACAAATAACTTGAAATGTACCTTCAAATTGTTATTTATTGTAAATTGCGAATTCAACGGTTAGATAATCGGTACCCTGTCTGTAACCGGCGTATAAATATACAAATATTTGGTGTATAATAAGGTTTTTTTTATCACAAACTCTGCGAAAAATAGACTTATACGAGGGGATAACGCGCCCGGGCACGTGATCAGGATTTTATTTGAATGGATTTTTTTTTTTTTGGGAGGGGGGGGTCTAAAAAAAAATATGGGCCGATCTCTTTATTCGAAATTATAATTTTTTATAATAATATAAAATAATTTTCATACATTATAGATCGTTAATTATATGCATGTACGGAAAAAATTCGGAGATGGTCCAGACCCCATGGGACGATACGTCATATTAATTGTACTACATTGGCTTTTATGGCCGAAAATTTATAAATTAAAAAAAATTAAATTAAAATGTTTAAATCCCGTTTTAACAACGAAAATTAGAGGGCAAAAGCCATTTATGTTTGAAATGTCAGAACTCTACACTTACGGGAAGGTACCTTTCCATAGACCAACAGACTCTTTGTTTTATTAGTATAGATAGATTAGGTATCTATACCGTGTTTTTTTATGAAACTCGTAAAAATATCATTACTCGATACGTTTCACTACTCTATATACTCTACGGGAATAATCTCGAATTGTGACATTCGAGATATACATTTGTTTATTTTGTTTTTTAAATAGGGGTTATGAATAGTATTGCGAATAATAACTCATAAAATGTCAACAATCGTTTATGAACACGAAAATGTTGTGTCGAAAAATGGTTTTATTTGGGTAGCAGTGTGATTTAGCGTACCAAAACAATAGCCTACGATAAAAATTGAAGAACACAAATTTATCTAGGGAATGACATATTGCCGTTTAGTTATAAACATTAATTTAAGTAAAAAACTACGGCTTTTTTAAATTGTAAAAGAATACCATATTTTTAATCTTGAATATCTATATTCAGTCTTTTTTAGTAAATTAAAAATCAACGATATTCTGAATAAAATTGTTTTTTGTTATTTTTTTGGCGATGCTAGAACCGTTTTATAATATTATTTACAATATTATCAAAATGTTATTTTATTACGTTACAATGCATAAACGGTATATCCGATATTATAAAGTTATCTCTGTTGAAAAGTGAGAGGATTTTAAATTTGAAAATTAAAAGTTAATATTTGTTTAAGGTACACGGGTTAAGTATGAAAGTATGAAAATAATGTTAATACAAAGCTTTAACAATTCCATAACGACTGAAAACAATAAAAATCACCTTGTATTGAAAATTTAGACATAATCAAATATACAATTTACAAACTGATATTTTTGTGAATAATTTTCTTGCACTAGAAAACTTGAAATTCAAAAGGAAAAAAAACGTCAAAAACTTAAAAAAAAAAAAAATATTCATCGAGTTGTTTTGTTTTATATTGTAATACATTTTAATACAATTTTGTACTTTTTAGATTTATCGTTCAAAATTATTTCTGAAGTAGCTGACTTATTTTTTTTTTTTTGATATATATAGTGAATATATAATTACTTTGTTTTGTGTTGTTACAAAAATTATTTTAATTTTTAAATCAAATTAAAATGATAAAAAACATCAAAAAAAATGGCAAAAAATTCTTTGCCCCGGGTGAGGATCGAACTCACGACCTTAAGATTATGAGACTTACGCGCTACCTACTGCGCTACCGAGGCTGTGATATCGTTAGTCGATTTGGGGGCTGTTAACGTTTTACATTGCGGTGAAAATCATTGAAAATTAATTTATTAATAATCGATTTCATGTCATATTTTTGCAACGTACATTTTACAACACACAGATGTCAATAGCCGACAAGTATTAATTATTTCGCCTGTTTATCAATGATATTTTTAAATGAAAAAACCTCACCTCATAGGGAAAAATTTACAATAATTTTAGAGGGGGTTGATATTTTGAAATATTTGATTGTATATAAAAAATGATATACTATTTGATTTCCATAGTAAACCAACAAAGTTTTTCCATTCTAACTTCCGACATTTTCCAATAATTTTCTTTCATACAAACCTTGTCCTGACAATTACGAACACAACAACAACAAAAAAATCAGCCAAATTCGTCGAGCAGTTCTCAAGTGATGATGTTACATACACGCGGGAATTGATTTATATATATATATATATAAATATTATGTCATCATTAAATATATAATAATAATGACACAATTGACATATTTGCATCGCAAAAGATATGTACTCAGGATAAGACGTAATATGTCGGAAACCTTCACGGGAGTGTACTCAAAAACTTCTTAAAGTTTCACGGTGATCGGATGTATAGTGCAGGAATGCATAAAGGACAAACAAATATCCATTCGCTTATTTATACAGTAAAACTTCCATGTAAGTCTCACGAGGAACAAAACAAATTCGCAATACAGAGAAATTCGTTAAATAGAATTATATGTTTTTTTTCATATGTATCAATTTTTTAATTTCATATTTTATATTACAAATAAACATAAAATATCATATTATACCTATA
The DNA here is from genome assembly GCA_956483605.1 of Tuberolachnus salignus. Lineage (NCBI taxonomy): Eukaryota > Metazoa > Arthropoda > Insecta > Hemiptera > Aphididae > Tuberolachnus > Tuberolachnus salignus. The sequence goes on from OY101437.1 coordinate 17,733,725, forward strand.
TATATATATATATATATATATATATATATATATATATTATTATTTTTTAATTTAATTACACATTATGTATTTTGCAATCTTAAATTAAAAGAAATAATCCAGTGAGTTTCGTTTGTTTATCATTTGTATAAATTGGTACTGTTTTCGGTAAAATGTTTTGATTTCATTGGGTTTAAAAAAAATTCCATTCGAAACATTTGCTTGTTATCTAAAACCATTACTCACAACAGAAAAGCCGTTTAGTATCTCTTTTTCTGCGAGTTTAGATAATTCTACTGCTACGATCTCCTTGAATTTCATCGCATTTTGTACGATTGCGTTTACGTCAGTATTGGAACTGCAGTCAAATTAACCGGCTTGCCTATCAATGTCTTATCTTTAGCGGAAACAATAAAATCGTAGTTATTTTAGAACAATATTTGATATTGGATAGTGACATATTTTACAAAAACAGATTTGTTATCGAATAGTATATTCGTTATATAAAAACATCAGATTCGTTATACAGGGATTTGTTTTTCGCATGATTTACAATGAAGATCATGGTTCTCAAAAAATAATTCGTTAAATAGAAAATCTCGTTTAATGGTAGTACGTTATATAGAAGTTTCACTGTATATAAGATTAATTATGCAACGAATAGATAACAAATAATCAAAAGTGGTTGGCAGTGATGCCGAAGCCCGTCTATTTGTATCACTTTGTCCTGCGTATTATGGGCGGCTGGGTACCGATAAGGTGTATGTATACGTAAATTGTATCGAATTTTTTTTTTTTTTTACCCGAATCAGCAGAATAAAATTAGTGGCCGTTATCACTGCGCATAGCGATACAACGAGTCGTGAATTTTAAATATAAAATATCAATCGTCAGTTGTACACCGGCAGCCGTACGGTACGGGCGCATATTTTTCTTTTTCCCCTGTCCAGGCGGTAGTTAGGGTTTTTTTTTAATAAACTAATTATAAATTAATTGTTATCGTACCAGACATTCGGCTGTCGAAGTACCCGCAAAATCGGAAGCTCTGAAACCGGAATCTGCTCGAGCGCGCGCACCTATGGTCATTTATCGATTTTAAAAGTTGGCGGTATGTCGCAAGGTACACCCATGTACCCCGCACCAGGTGCGTTTATAAAGTTTCCGAATTTAATACGGGACGAACTTCGAAATATATAAAATTTTCATTCGTTCTCTCATCGGGGTAATCTACGATATTATTTGTTTAATACATTTCATCGAAACCCTCGAACGTTCCGTGTTTTTATTTAGGTCGGTACCATTGATCGTACATATGTATAATACTTGTACACCGCAACATTAGTAATTCTTGTCGTTTTGAAAACGTTTTTGACTATACTACGCATATGAACGTTCCTAGCTCCTACTTATAGTTTTGGCCACTTTTTATCGAATTCGCTCGGGAAACACAGACTCTATCAAACGAGACTATTATGGGGTAGGTATTTAAGGTATTTAATATATTGTGATTGCGATCCGGATGATGCAGACAGTGGCGTACCCAGGAATCTTACCCGAATATTAATCATGAATAAATCGTAGGATCTGTTTCTACCCTAACCAGACATTGTGAATTTTATAACCGGATCCAAAAACGTAGATTTTTATTTAACGAAGCAAGCTTTTTCTTAGAAATTGACTGAAATATATACATTTCGAGGTTAACTTTCAAAATAAATGCTCATAAATGTTGTATTTTTAAGCCAATGGGCGGGAAATATAATCCCTACCTCCTTTCCCTTGGCACGCCACTGGAGGAATCCTGAAAAATGTACACATGCCAGAGACGGGTTTTTAAAACAAATTGTTTCTTTGTTTAAATAGAAGTGTATCCAGAAGGAAATTAAGTTATTTTTGACGATTCGCTATACCAAATAAATAACCGGACGGATTTTCCTGATAATATTTTCAATTTTAGGCCAGGCCAAAGTCAATAGAGATCAGACACCCCGATGAACCTCCGATGTCGTGTGTAGACACCTCATCTGGACCGGGCACGTGTACATAAAATCTGCCCCGGATATGTGTATGACAATTTATAAATTGACCTCGAGTCAAGGGGGTTTTTTGTAATTCTTAGTATCTATTAGTTCTATGTATCGAGTTCGTGTCGAGGATGTGCCTTTTTTGAGAGAGAATTTGGAGTCATATTTCAACCCCCAACCCCAGAATTTGTATGCCAAAATCATAATATGATGGTCTTAGAGATTTTCGGAGATTAAATAAAAAAATACAAATATATATTAGAGCGGCAACAAGCCGGGTGGAGGGAAAATTTTTTAATTTTTACCTTGTTCACAGTCCGAGTGCGTCGGCAATTATTTTATACACACCACCCAGATATTTTATACGTTTTTTGAAATATTTAAAAAAAAAAAACTCAAATCGACACTAAAATAGCAATTCGAACGGCCGCGTAGATAACAATAAAACGAAAAGGAAGTACAAGCAAGAAAATTGCATTAATCAAAGAAAACATTAACGAATTCCAGACCTAGATTGGATTTTGTCCAAATTAAATAATGGCATTTATACACAAGCCTTTAGAAGTATAGACAACATTTTACTTATAGATATAGGGAGAAAAAAAAATTTTATATCATACAATTAGTACATTTACCCGAACTTAATGGGAGTAAGCCGAGATAATGTAATGACTAAATATTTTTGGGGTGTAAGCCAGTTGATCTCCTCGTGGTTCACTCTGCATAATTTTGTAATTTTAAATGAACTTGGACACACTCGGGCCACATCGAAAATATCATCTTTTTTTTTCTCTGAACGTACTCGGGGTTAAACCTTACTATTGAAAAATGGTAATTTAGAGACGCACTGGGGACAGTCCGAACAAACTATTTGGCCATAGAGTTGTCATGCACGATAAAAACAGTAATAAATTTTTATTTTTACAAAATTCGACGTATACATTGTACGATCATTGTGCAATACGATCGGAAATAAAATATCCGCGACCCCTTGAATGTAATATATAAAATACGCGTTCGTCGTATTCTAGATGAGTATATTTATTTTATAGTCGTCATAAAATATGTCCAATTAAATAATATTATATTGCCTATAATATATTACGCATATACGTACAATAAAATAACATTATGGACGCGTTATGGGTGCGTTATTGGTAGACAAAATAAAGTGCTCAAAATAACCTAATACCTATATACGAGTATACAGTTGGAAATGGTTAACTCCAAGTTGAATGAACCAGTGAAAAATTCAAGTTTATCGAGAATTCGAGTTATCCAACAAATCAAAAATAAATAAAAATACATAAAGTATACAATTTAAAATAGAGAATAAAAGTTCGCGATACGCACGCTGTCGTTGCACAAGTTTTCTTCCGCTCCGTCGGATTTTATGCAATTTACCGTTTATCCTGACCAAATGTGACAAAGTTAGTTACCGACAAATCGTTAACGTCAACCTTATTTCAGATAAATAATTTTTAAACCCGTACGTGCTTCTTTTTATGACACATTGCCAACCACTTAATGTACCAAGAGAAAAAATACGGTACTTCACACCCCATGAAGTTGCTTATGAAATTGACATTAATATCAACCAAAAAAGGTACCCGGCTTCAATGAAATCTGTCCACGCATACTTAATGAACTGCCAAAGAAGGTCACTACTCTTTTTACTCATATATACAATGCCATTCTACGAACGGAATACGTTCCAAAGCAATGAAAAAAGGCACAAGTGATTGAAACCAGGTAAGCCACAAGAGCGAACATATAGACCAATATCACTTTTACCTAGTGTGTCGAAGCTCTTTGAAAAGCTTCTTCTCGGGCGATTAAAACCAATAATAGAAAAAAGGCACCACCATGATCATACTTGATCATTAGTTTGGATTCCGAAACAAATATCCAATCATCGACCAAGTTCATTGTGTTGCTAACGTGATTAGCAAGGCACTGGAAGAAAAAAAGTATTGCTGTGCCGAATTTCTAGACGTAGCCCAAGCTTTTGACATAAAGGATTACACATGAAATTATAAAAACAATTACCGCACACCTGGCGTGCACTTCTTGAATCCTATTTGACTGAACGATAGATTTGAGTCATGCATGAAGAAACGATAACAAATTTGAAAAATATATCGGCAGGAGTACCACAAGGAAGCGTCCTAGGATCTATTCTTTACTTATTCTACACAACTGATATCCCTACTGAAAATTAATCAATGGCCGCTATGTTTGCTGATGATAAGGCAATTTTAATAACCAGTAAGAATCAGCAGACTGCGACTGATAATTTACAAATCACAATCGACAAAGTCCTTAATCGGACGAGGCGTTGGAAAATACAAATCAATTGTGAAAATTCGGTGCACGTAAATTTTACTTTGCGTAAAATTAAGAATATTCAAGTATTGCTGGATCACACAATAATCCTACAAAAAGATTCAGCTAAATACTTGGATATGCACCTTGACTCCCGCCTAATTTGGAAACATTGTGTCCGACAGAAAAAATTATAAATCAAAGAAAAAATGCGCAAATTATATTGGCTAATTGGAAGACATCCACCCTAGACCTTGCTAACAAACGACTCCTTTGCGTAATGTTACGTTTTATAGGAATAAGAAACGACACATTTTCGACGAGAAGATTTGATAATCGTCATTTAACATTAATTAGAAAGCGGTCTGTTCTAATGGGTTTTTTTTTTAGCCAGAGTTCAAAATAACTGTTGTAGTATACGAGTATATAAACGAGAAGGTCTTCGCTTATGAGATTATTCGCAGAGTTCAGTGTTTTTAACGACTGAAATTTATATTGCAGGTTGTTTATTTATTATTACAATAGTAATAATTATAAAAGAAAACTCAAAATTTGACTATAAAAAATCTCTATAGATTCGGAGATTATTATTGGTTCTAACTAAATCGAAAAAAACGATATAAAGAAAAAAAAAAACGAAAAATCGATGAATGTATTGGTTTTATTATAATGTGTGTATGTTTTTTTTTTTTAAATTTGTATTTTTATATTTTATCTGTCCGTAAACAACTTTTCTACCAGAGATTCTGCTCCAATTTTCAAGTGTAGCACCTTTTCTAAAAGAAATTTAGTACTAGTTGGTGCATTGAGGTAAACTTAATGATAGATTTTTAAATGTTCGTTGAAGTTTTCTTAATAATTTCGAAAAAACTGGAAAAAATTACGGCAATAATTATTTTCGTTTTTTTTGTAATTTGATTAAAAATAACTGTCAAAATGTGAAATTTTCATAGGATTTTAATATTAGCCCTTTCCAAGGGTGGACAATTTTTAAAAATATTCTGGTGATGTTTTAACTAGGTATTTTAATTTGTCAAGTCTTTTTAGTTTTTGTATGTAGATAAAATTGTTTTGGCCGACCGAAATTCCGCGTGGAATTTAGCACAAGGTTGTAAATAAATTGTACTTAATGGTGAATAAGAAAATTAATTTGAGGATAGTGATAGTACTGGTTTTTAAGCGTTTAAAGTGTAAATTATGATGAAAACGGTAATAATTATGGTAATAATAATCATTTCAAAACATTATTAACTGAACTTCGCTTAGAATCGTTTTTTGTTAGCAATGATTCATCATGTTATTTACAGATATAAATTAAATTCCCTTTAATCCTACCTTTCCAACCTCTCACCTATAACAGTGGTCATTCATTGTGGAAAATATAATGTCCGTCTCTTGTCAATGGGGATTATTTGCTAAAACTGTAATTAGGATACCAATAATATCGTTTTTATAATAGTTGTATGTACTAAGTTTTAATTGAAACCTAATAATCAAAAATAATATATTCATTTTATTATAATTAAATAAGTAAACCACATTTGAACATTAAATTTTTTTTTTTTAATACCCTTGGAACGTGGATACTGTATATTTCATACATCTATTATTATCTATTATATTAAATATCATTAAACTTAATAAAATAAAACAAAATTTAATGTATAAATAAAAAAAAAGTTATTACTATGTCATACGAAGCACGTTTATCTAATTAGTTTTTTTTTTGACAAATCCAAAAGTCGTTAAATACAATTTGATTTGATTTAGAATTGATATTAGTTTTTTAAAAAGCGTTTCGTAAAATCGATATAAATTAGTATTATATTCATCGTATATTACCGAATCAAAAATCTAAAATCGGACTATGTTGACTGTACAACTGGCCCAAATACTTAAATAAATTACATGCAAATTTGTACTAGTTATGATTGAAGTTAAAATTCGATACAGTAGAAGCCGGCTTAGTGATTTGTATATATACAATTAAATATAATAACTATTGCTGCTATAAAATGTAAAAAAAAAAAAAAATATGGTAAATAGATATAATTTATTACCTAAATGAAAAATTGTTTTATTCAGATTGGTTTCGTACGTCTTAAATCGTAAGCATACAAATTGCTGGTGGTAATTGATCTTGAATTCCTCAAGATGGAACTTGGGTGGGATTTGTGATTTTTCCCGCCAACATAATTAGTCCGGTGGTTTTGTTGTAAACGAAAAATACGAACGGCTTGTTGAATACTACTTTGGCGGAAATGCTCCGTTTTTGCTTCTGGGCGTACGGGCGGATACCTAAAACAGTAATAAAACGACACCACTATGCTGAAATATACTTCGATATTTTTACCCCCGGTAAATATATATCATAGGTTATATAACCCTCCTCCTCGGTTTCTTTATTAGGCGTAAAAACCTTCCAGGATCACTACAATCCCGGTTAAAACATAATTCTCACCTATCCGGGAAGATATTTTGTCACGTCACGGATTTTCTTTTCTCTCGCGGGTGTTTAGAGGACGGTTTCATTATTGTCATTATTTAAGGGGTTTTGTATAGGCAATTTTAATGAATTATTTAAAAAAAAATGAAAATTGATCGACTTAAAAATGTTCAAATTTACTCTCGTATAAACTTGAAAATGGCCCCTGATCCGTGTTATCACAAGTATTCATCGTGTAATCGTGAAATTTATCCGAAAACACGTTCACATAATACAAAACAAAAAATACCGTTCAAAGTGATTTTAGAATATTTTACGTATTATGAAAATTAATAATTACGACAACGTGATCTAAGGTATGGCGATTGATTTTCAATTTACTCGAATGACACTTTAGACATTCAGTGTTAAGAAGTGAGACCACTTTTTTACAATTAAAAAAAGCCATTCCTTAGATAAAGTTATGTTTGTTCATTAATTTTCACCATTTTCAGCTGTTAAGCCCGTTAGCGCTATTTTTAACCGTTTTTATAATTCGTTTCGATTTTTAAATTTTATTATTTTAAGTTACATTGGTTTCGAGACGCCGTTATACGTATATAATAAATATAATAATAATAATTTAAAACTCGCATTAGTTTAAGTATTTTTTAAAACTTTTTAATAACCACATTTTTAGGCCGTGGAATTTTTTTTATAGTTTCTATTTTATACTTGTGTTACGGAACCGAAAAATTCCCGGATTTCCAACGATCCGATCTGCTACGCCTCCCGGTCTTTAAGAACATAACACCCTTCCCCCCAAATGTGGATAAAAATAATATATAAGTGTATTTATGTACCGACCTAGCTTAGTGCCAGCCGAACCGACCGAATTTATGGTGATGAACGACATCGAGAAGTATGCGTTCTGTTTCATCGACACCAACGTGACGGTGGGCGGGGACCTATTAGTGGTGGCGTTGTTGCTGGACGCGCGGTTCCCGCCGACGGCCGTCGGCTGTGGGTCGAAGGCGTTTCTGACGCCCAGTTTCCTGAAGAACGGTTCCAGGTCCAGCGCGTCTGTGAACGCGGCCAGCTGCGGAAGTAGTACTTCGGCGTCCTGGTCACCCAGCGCGTCCACAATGTCCAGGAAGTTTTCCTTGGACAGCCGGTCAACCATCGTGTCGGATCCGGCAACGTCGTCCGGCATCATGATCAGCATGCTCACCCTGTCTGTCTTTAACGAAAAACGGTCGCGGCGTTATGTTATAATAAATAAGAACGAATGTTTGTATGGATTCGCATAATTTTATCGGTTGAACAAAACAATAAGTAGGTAGCAGCTATAGTTTACAGCTATAGCGGCATAATTAGGGGGTGGGAAGGGGGGGAGTTGAAACCGGACAATCTAACAAAAAATCCCAACGGGGAAAACGAGCCACCGTCGAAAGTTATCCCGGAGTAAAAAAACTGATGCCCTTGGCAGGATATATTATGTAGTTCATCCGAATAACAGCGAACGTTTTTATTTGGGAATGTTGCTCTATGTGATCAAAGGTCCCGATGTCCTTTGCTAGGAATCGAGGAATAAAATCTTTGAAAAATTGTCTGCTTGAGTGTACCTAACTTAACCTAACCTAACTGGCCGAGAAGCTGAGGAAATAGCCTTGATCCCTTGAATACCAATGTTACCAACAAATCTACCAATCCAGTTCAGACGGCACCAACTTCCCTTAAGATTATGATTTTTAATTACCATAAATAAGGCATAGGGCCAAACATTAAACGTTGCAGGTTTAGACCTACGGTTTTTCCTATGGTCAATTATACGTGGCCCTGTTACGTGTGGCATGCAAACAAAATCTCTTTGTGCTGGTTCCAGAAATATTTAATGCGCAAGGCCAATTGAAACTTAAAATCAAGCAAAACTTAAAATTAATGTGAAATTTTTAAAACAAAACAACATTTAACTAGATTTACACAGAAAAATCTGTTTAAAAAGCACACGTCATAATAAAAACCAACGCATTCCACAATTCGCTCTGAATTTTAAAAAGATAATGTGCGAGACAGCTAGACGATTCTGGATAACCAACAAAATTGACCCGAACAAGGCCGGGTGATGGCATCTAATGCATAATATATTACGTATAATATATATAGTGTCATTGGTTTTGTTGTTGGCACATTACAAGTACTCAGTGTACAACTTCTGTAATATTATATACCGAGGTTAAGGTGCCCTGTGCCAGCGTGGTTTTTTTTTTTTTTTTTTGCTCAAATACCAGAACGATTCTCCGACCACAATCAATGACAATAATCGATATTCACGAGTCTATAAGTCATAGTGTATTAATTAAGAATATTCTATTTTACACACTTTTGGCGGGTGTCTCGGTCGATTTGTATTATTATAATACACAATTCATGTACTGCATATTCAATTCGGCGTCACTGTTTTTATATACGTATATTATAATTAGGGCCCGGATCGCAATGCCAGCGTGCAATTGGTTTCCGGACGATCCGAGACAATGCTTTCCAAGTATAAATATATTATTCGATTCGTGTATACGGATACATCATAAAGGAAATGTATATAGGGTGTGGCGTAACAGACAGGGCAGTTTAGAAAAGCTATTAAAAAAACGACGAAATTTACAGAAATGAGAACTTTTTTTTATTTCATTTGGTACATTATGCCGATCTATGCATTTAGTTTTGAAAATGACATCAGACAGATGATAAATAAATAAATAAATCGACTTCATATGAATCCGGTTCAACATTTCTTGGGAGCAATTAAACTTTAAAAATCGCCTTCATGCTGCTTTAACATATCATCTTTCTGATGCCATTTTCAAAACTTAATACAAAAAACAGCATGATGTACCGAATAATATAAAATAAATCTTATTTCTGTAAGTTGCGTCGTTTTTTTTTAATAGTCTTTCAAAACTGCACTGTCTGTTTCGCCTGTATTTTCTTTTTTTTATTTTTGCATTTATCGCTGTTTTTTTTTTTACATTTTTAGGGAATTTTTAATTTTTAATAATTTACCCCTATGTATATTATTTTTAGGTCATTTTTTAAGGGCATTTATGCGGGAATAGGCAATGTTTTAGGGAATTATTGGCTATTTTTTTTTTTTTTTAGAACATTTTTCGATCGTTTTAGGGTATTTAATTTAAATCTGGGCAAGAATTATTATATTATTATCAACATGTTTATGATAATCGTTACGTTTGTTACCTCGAACATAAGCTCGGCAGCCAGACACTTCAGCTGCGGTACGTATCCGATTTTAAACATTCCGGTTTGCGGTATCATCGGGACAAAGACGATTGAACCGTCGGCTCTGGTGAACGGCGCCGACGATTGGTACGATAAGTAAGTGTACGTGGCCAGTTTTTGGTAATCTTTCCAGTGACTTATTATCCCCGTGTCGCTACGTAATTCTAAAGTATCATCTGGAAATAAAAATCGAATCGAAATTTAGTACGTAATACCTAATAATATATTAGTTTTTGTTTGTATACGCAGAAGAATCTATGTATAATAATACGAATCTCTTATTTCAGACCTCCCCCCCCCTGAAATTTCACCTATGGGCGCCCATGCGGATATAGAATGAACAACGGCCTCCGAAACATAATTAAAAATTACACTGTATTTATATATTCAATAATATTATAAAATAATTTAGTTATTTGTGACTAAATTTGTTAATTCTTGTAGGTATAAACCGAAAGTCAAAAGTGGGCGGTGGTTTCACCCTCAAAAATAACGGCGACAAAAGATATCGACCAAGTAACATTTGAGAGCGGATTTTTTTTTGAATTGTAAAAAATCCGGAAAAAGTAAATACTTTCCGAGATTGGTTGGTTGATCGTCCCGAGTGTTACCTTGGCGATCACAATAAAACGTCTATCGACAAAACAATAATCAATACCGATAAAACCGTACGGTCCGGACGATATTTACTCAAAGTGTTGTTGGAGTTTTCCGTTCGTGTCGTGGTGACGTTGGCCCGGTAGTATTTCGACAGTTTTTTTATGTACGACGACGGCATAATCCGGGAGCTGGTCACAGACGCCTTGTTATACGAACCAGCAAAATCGCCGTCGGAATCGTCCTGCACAATAAGCACACAAACAATCGTTTTTATCGTCCAACATGCGATTTAACGTAACCTATTTTGTCTGCGTCACGATTAGAGACACGCCGTAGCTCATATGTGGCAGAACCTGCGCCAAGAACATTTTAAACTACGCATCCAATTTCAAGTGGTGCGTCTAGGATTTGTACGACCCGGTGCACAAACAATTTATCAAACATTTTCTTAAATTACCTCACCCTAATCTGGCTTTCTCTACCATCTAGCTCCTTCCTGATAATATCTATATCACCGATATCTCATTCCACTATAGTTTATACACATAAAATCATAAATTATATTTTATAAAATATTATATTTCGTTATACTCGTAAATTTGAAATCTTAATTGGAATTGGAAATATAATATATATATAACCCATTAGCAGTTATGCTCGACGTTCAAGACGGGCAGTGGGCGAAAAATATAAAATATAATATTCACACCTGTAGCGTGCGCAGGAATTTTATATGGGGAGGGGGGATGTAACAAACCGGAACAAATAAAATCTATTATATTTTAATCCGACACTTAATCATATATCAGTTATTAGTTGTCACAACAGCATATATTTCTGACAACAAATTTTAGTTGTCAACAGGTACAGTAGTTTCTACTACTTATTATGTTGATGACTGGAGGTCTAAAGTCATGTTTAAGTATATATATATGTATAAAAAAAACCCCCATGGGTGGATATGTCCCTCGTCATTCCCTCACCTGTGCACGCCCCTGATTCACCCCCTCCCCCTCGTGTTGAAAAACTTAAACCAGTAAAAGGGCGTCTCTAGATAATTGTTTTACAAAAATGTATACGAATTTTAGGCACTCGTATTAAATCAATTCGGGTGAAACTCGGAAAATATATAATCCCAATTTATAAAACTACAGTCCATGGGAGTAGGGGGGGAGGACGATCCACTCGTCCATACTCTTATAACCGCCACTGCGCATACAACGATACAACCGAAACACACTCTCCTTTTCGTGCGCAGCCGGTTGGGTAAAAGAAATCGCAATCCTCCATCTTTAAAAATAATTTAAATAACATTTGATCTTCGATTCGCCGTCACTATATTTTATAAAAACGCGAATTCGAATCGCAACATCGATGAAACCGCGCGCTTACCCCGAACGTGTCGAAAATGATTTTGAAACCTCTCCGCAGCTGTTGACGAACGTCTTTGGCCTGTAGCTTAAACAGAGTCGTTATCTCGTCGGCCGCTCGGCCGTGCAGACCCTCCAACATCATCGCCACGTTGGTGGCCACCCCGAACGGCGCCAGCACCAGGTTGTCCCGGCCACCGGAATAGTGCTGCGAAAACACACGTCAATTCGATAACGCTTACGACAATAAGGGATAAGTGGCGCCGGATCCTATGTAAAAACTAACGATTGACCCGCTTCGTTTTGAGCCAAAGTTTGGCTACCAAACCGAATTAAAAAAAATAAAACCACATAATGACGGTCATGATTATGGCCAACATTTTAGCCGTAACAATGGACCGTATTTAGACATTAGAGGCCTCTTGAAATGTAAATTTCGTCCGACTACATGTTTAGGAATTCGGCGCTACTGGAAGATAAAAGGACTGAAGGGTTTATAAAAAAAAGTACGCACTTTGAACAGTGGAGGAACCAGGCTGTTGCTGAACTGGACCACTCGGGTCACGTCGGCCGAGTCGTTGGTCTGTTCGAGTGCCGCGTAGGCGACGATGGCCGCCGTCGCCAAGTACAACAGGAACACGACTGGAAAATTTTAATTCACGATCGATTCCTTTAACGCTACGTAAAAGTATGGATTACACTATGAAATATTTAGTTTTTTTTTTTTTAATAACTAATGTAAAAACTTTTTGGAACCGTATTATACAATATGCTGTAAATGCATTCGATATTTATTTGATTTTTTTTTTATTCACTATTAGAAATGGGACATTTTAAAGGCAACTTATAAAATTCAAATACGGAATTATATATTTTAAATATATGATTAGTTTTTTAATCCGCCTTCGAGATGCGGTGGTCGGTTTGCTCGCCTGTGTTCAAAACGTTTGATCTCTGCACGCCGTCGTATTTGTCCAAAACAATAATATCAAAACATATTCCCGTTTTCGTCAGTTTTAGCTTATTATATTGATAAAAAAAAAAAATAATAAATTACCCTCTAGGAATTTCAAAAAAAATGTCCCGAACACGTCTACTAAATTAAACATACTACCAGAATCCCCTCCCCCTTCTAACTTGATGATAATTGTTAATGATCGGAACAAGTCGTCTAGTCAAGATTGTGTTTACACAAAGAAAAAAAAGAAAAACATCGTAATACCCTATACATTCCTAACACGGGTTACGTATTGTAGAATTTGTGTCGATGACAAAGTGAAAAACCAACTTAACCTCAACCAGACGTTAGGTTCTCGGAGTTTCTCATTCGGGGAGCCCTTAAGTCGGATTTATACAAATTCCGTGGAGTCCCGAGAACTCGATACCTATATCCAATACTATGGTATTAGGCGTATCTATTGCAAACAATAGCAAATCGAATAATCCCAATATTGAAAATCGTTTTAGGTATATGTTTAGAATTTTTCTTAATTACCTTTAAAATGTTTTTACTTCATAATATACACCGTGTACTTTTTCAGACGTGGAAATTCTATGAAAATGTATATAATTCGCGTATAATATTACACTGCCAGTGTTCGACGGCAACTGTGCGTTGTGCAATTGCATAATAATAGTGATAATTATCATTTATAATTTATTAATAAATATAGTGTAGGTTTATTCGACAAAATCGTATGATCGATATGATGACGTTGCCTGTACAAGTTCAATAAAAAATTCGGCTGTATTCAATTATAAATTATAACAATTAACAATTTAGTACTGGGATGTCTGTTGGGGAAATGGAATCTTATAGGGTAAGTCAACTCGATAGACTCCCTGTACGATTTTATAGACGTGTATAGGTACACGGATACGGATTTTAATTTTAACGGTAATATCTATTTATTATTCGATTGTTCATTCATTCATTATAATTCATGTAGCTGTGCCTATTCATAACAACGATTTGTTGTCATATTTGTAGTAATCAATGAAATAACATTTTGTATACATTTTATACAGTTTACGAACAATTCCAAATGGAGTTACAAAAACGATTTTCAATTATGGAAACTCGATTTGCTATTATTCGCAATTCATTTGCAACCGTTCGGCGCCATTTTCAAAAGAATCACTTGAGGTAGGTGGGCGATTGGTGGGGCGCACCAACGCGTACACGGAGAAATTTCCAACATATTCTAGATAAAATCGTATATTATTATTATATAATGTGTGAAAAATTTCGGAGACGCTAAAACTCTGTACAAATTAGTCTAATTATAATGTACAATCTATTTATTAATAATTTATTACGCTTATTCGTTAAAATTAGCACATTGTAAAAAAAAAAATAATAAGACACCGTGGAAAAACAATGATTAACGATTACTGACGTAATCATCATCGTCGTAATTAATTACTTAAATAAATAAATTTAATATATTAATAGTCATCGATTACGTAATTTAATAATAAATTATTCAATTGCCCCCAACGACAACACTGTTCGGCAATAAAAACAATACAATCCGTAACTCGAAAGTAATTTCTTTGTTTATTCATCACCTAAAACGAATTGGTTAAGACAGTTCTAACCGTTATGATAGTTGTCGATTAAGCGTTTCGCTGTTGTTTTTCAATTATTGCCATTCGATTACATTATCGTAAACCGTAGTTACAATAATGTATTTGTGTTTATTTTATAAATTACATATATACTCGTATAAAAAAAAAAAAAATCAAAAATATTTCGATAAATAAACAGAGCCCGGGGGTAGTATAATGTGAGCCGTGCGTAAACACAACCGGTCTTCAATTTTTCTCTACATTTTTTTTTAAAAATTTATTTGTATTGCTCATCGAGTAATATTTAATCTCTACGAAACAATTTCTGTAACGGCCGCGCGAATGGCCGGCCGGTCGCGAAAACGATTGCCGGTTTCCCGACGGGCCGACTAGCGCCTCGCCGCCCCCGTGACGGCGACCGCCCGGGCCGCGCGGCGACGAAAATTACCTGCCACCGGCGTGGAGCGCCGCCGAGCCATGGCCGCGCCGCGTCCGTACGAAACGAGAATAATATAAATCGGCGGGATTCGCGATACGCGGACGGCGGACGAAAAAAGAGTAATAAAACCCCCCCAAAAAAAAAAAAAAGACCGCAATTTATCTGCAGCGCCGCGCGACGGTACGGCGTTTCGGCGGTGCAACTGGGTCAAGCGGCGGCCCGCGGCCCGCCGTCGCGTCGCGAGTATCGCGGAGCACAGCGGCGCAGCGGCTTCGTCTTCGTCGGCGTGGTCGGCGTCGGCGTCGTCGTCTTCGTCGTCGTCGTCGTCGTCGTCGTCGTCGTCGTCGTCGTCACCGGGGAATATCGCACGTTATTTTCGCGGCGCACCGGCGGACCGTACGCGGTAACCGAACGGAATGAAGAGACGCGGCCGGAGTAACGACGCGCGCGTGTAAAAAAAAATAAAAAATAATAATAACAAAAAAAAAAAAAAAAAAAATAATAATAATAATAGATATTATAGCGGCGGACTATCGTATATGGGCGTAGGTAAAAATATTATAGTCGTATTATTGCGGGTAAGCGACAGCGCGGTGGCTGTATTAGTAATAGTAGTTACGGTCCGGCCCCGCGAGACGCGCATTACGTTATGATACGCGCCGCGGTCGCGTGTCCGCTAACGCATAATGTATTTATTTTTTTTTTTTTTTTTTTATATTTTTTTTTCACTTTTACTCTCAATGTCGTCGTCGCGTCCCCGTGTCCGTTTACTCGGCGTCACGGCGCGGCGACGGCGGCCGTACCCGCGCGAGATCGTCGACCCGTCCAAACGCCGAAACGTGAAATGTTACGCCGTAACCAGGTGCGCCGGACCAACGGTCTCTGGTTGGGGCAACGCGGGCAATCGCGCCAACGGCAAAAACTACCAAGGGGCTAAACCTCCCCCCCCCTCACATCAATAATCGTTATGTTTAATATTATAAAAAAAAATACTCGAAATCAAACGATCGTTGAGGCCGATCAACTTGTATACAATACGGACAAAACGGTTTAAATAACAACTCTTTGACAAACAAATCGGAACAATATTCGAAATAAATGTTGTATTATTTGTTCTATAGCATTTTTAACATATTCGATTTAATATACATTTTTTTTAAACATCCACTAAAAAAAAAAAAGTCCGAAATAATGTTTAGATTATTAAATTACGTAACTTTCGGTAAGCATTTTAAATGATTTTCCATATGTACAGCCCCCCCATGCGATTCAAAAATCTTTCCTGAACCATCGACCGCAATACAGTAAACTTCTCGTTATGTGTGAATCTCAAAGGGTAACAGATAGAAATTCGAGACATTGAACAATATTCCAAGATATTGAGGTTTATTAGAAATTGAAAGCAGATATTGAATTGTTTTTGAAATAATTTCAATATAATTTAAATTCATAAACTACAATATTTACAAGTACACTAAACGTACTTATACATTTTATATATATTTTTTTATTTAAACGATGTTTTCCAAATTGGACAACGCAAAAAAAGGGTTTCTGATCAAATTTCGTGATCTGTCTGTGTTCCATACACACAAACACGTACATTATTGTTATCCATTTCCACATAGTGTGTATAAAGTGTATCGTAATGTAAATACAATTTCATTTTATCGTTAGGAATATTTGAGTTATCTATGGGAACGTAAATGCTCGAAATTTTATAATTTTTTATCGAGAGTAAGAACGCTATTGAGTGCGATGGATAGTTCAAAGGGATTTCAATGCAGTTCGAGATAGCGATGTTCCATATAGCAAGAATCGACTGTAATAATGTACGGATCAGTGGCGTAATTTCGAGGGGGGCACATGCCTCCCCTGAAATTTTCTGAGGGCATTGTATCATTTAAAAAGATATGCCAATTGTAATAAAAAAATCTTTGAATCTTTTACAATAATAAAAAAAAAAGAATTTACCTTAATATATTTTTTTCCTCAAATTATTATATATTAAAGTTTACATTTATTTTCGTTGTTCAACACTGTTGTGTAACATGTATAACGTATTTTCAACATTATCGCATTGTCTGGATTACAAAAATCGTAGATAATAAAGACATGTTGACAATAGTATATGCGTTACCAAGTCGAAATGCGGTTAAATGTAGATACAAATATATTTACACCCTTCTCCTCCTCGCAGTTTTAAGTTTGGCTAGTAAATTATTTTACCCCTCCCCCCTAGTTTCGTACTTTAAACGCTTTTATAAAAAAAAAATGTATACCATATGGCCATAAAAACAATTTATGATGAATATATTGCAAGTTGTCGAATATTTTTAAGAAGCCAACAAAAATTGAATCCACATAAATAAGCACAAAAAACAATCAAAAATTCCAAATGTCTATAAACAACTTAAAAACGCCCGGAACACTTTGAAAATTTTACCACGCAATATATGTATTCAGTTAAAATTTCAATTCTCTACGATTGTTCTTAACTGAATAACTACAAAAAAAAAAAAAAAATTAACAAAAATAATCGAAAACCGTTGTTGCGGAAATATTCTCGTTTCTCCCCCCACCCCCGACGATTGTTGAGGAAACTATAATTTAAAATTTTCCATCACCGATGCACCGACAAATCTCTCTCGTTGTTTCTCGATTGGAAGATTTCCGGCGGAAAATTTGTTCGCAGACGGAAAAAAAACACACACACATCATTGTAAAACCAATACGTTCCTGGATACTCTCGGAATCTAAAAACGCGCGACAGCAATGACTGCAACGTTACGACACATTATATATTTTTAATTATTACTGCGCACGTTGCGCGTCAATGTCAAATCGAATGAAAAAAAAAAAAAAAAAAAAAAAAAAAAAAAAAAAAAAACATATAAACTCGTACTGTGGGTAAACACGCAAGTTATTGTGAATAACGTTCGGTTTCAACATAATGATTATAATTAATAATAAAACAAGACTTATATAGTGAACGGTGTCTAAGACAAAAGATGTTACGGGGTCCTTATATTGCCGGCGGCAACGGTATAATTCGCACACGCCATGGTGAAATATCTCATTTTTAACGAAAATAATATTAAGATGACGACAAACAAATAATAATTTGTTTTAAAAACAAGTAATAAAAGGAAAAATATATTAATAAAATAATGTTAATAAATATATATATATATGCGATACAAATAAATAAAATAAATATCAAGGAAATGAGAGGAGAAAAAATAATGTGCCCAACATAATATATTATATAGGTAATTGTATGTAAAAATACGACCGGTTTTGATTAAAAAAATAAAAAAATTATGAGATAGCAAAGTTGTGGTGAAATTGTATTTATTTATTTGAATTTTTTTTATCTTTTATCGAGTACTAATCTCTAAAAACCAATTTTGGTGTTTTGTTTTTTTCTATACATTTACGAGGATGTCAGCGCTCGTATTTTTAAACACGAAAACATTGTGTCGAAAAATCGTTTTTTACTTGATAAAATGTTGATTATGCGCAAAACAGCTCACGATCAAAATCGTATAGTACAACTTTATCTAGGGAACTTTAAGTTTAAGAAAATAAATTTAAAAACATCTTGAATGTACGGACAGATATATTTATTAAATAATAAATAAAACACCTATAACTATAACATTTTATCTCGTTTTACAATCGCTTCTATTAAAAATGAATTTACTCCCTAGTCCCTGTGTAAAAAAAAAAAAAAAGAAACCGGTAATTTTGTCTATATGTATTCCTCGTTTTCATTTTATATCCAGTCGATTATTATTTGTTCGCCTCTGCTGTTCTGTTCTACTAGAGCAAACAGAAAGAAAAAAAAAAAAATCACTTTGCATTGAAATCCGTTTCCCGATTGTTAGTATTAATAGACGTGATACGAGTTGATTTTTCAATAGACGCAATTATTCCATAGTACGAGTATAGTACTATTTAATAGGAAAGTTTCTATCGATATTTTCCGTCGACAGTAATCGCTTGATTATTTCGTTTTTCGAAAAGTTTAGGTTACACGACACGGCGTTATATTTGTTATTATGTAACTCATTCGCCGCCGTTTTGTAACCCGACGCAATAGCGAACAACATCGGTCGTTACAAGTACACACAATTTTTAATGTATAATTTAAACGATGACTATTATTTTATACGCACAAGTAAAAGTGAGTAATTGAAAAATCCGATGACTTACGAAAAATATTCATATTGTTAAACGTACCCACGACATCACCATCGCAATAACGCATTAAACAAATATAGCCGTTTATAATTATGATTAATTCTAAAGACCGTATGTATTATATAGTACACATATATATAATAATACATAATTTAGAGAAAATTATGTTATAAATGTCGTAAGTTTCTTTTATCGATTTCAATTAACGTTACTTTCTCATCATTAATACACACACATATATATATATATATGGGCTGCAATTTTTCTTTTAAATTATATTTACAGTACCGTCTTATATTTTCCATATATAGTAAATAAAAAATATCTGCAAAATTTGGAATCGATTACTTAAACCCCTTCTTATGGCTCAAGAGGGTAGAAAATTGATCAATAAAGGTATTTTTATTCTTTTTTTTTAATAATTCGAAATATTAAAGTAACAAAAAAAAAAAAATTGTTGACAAACTTCAAAATAAATAACTATAATTGTTTTTAATAAATTTACAAATATAATTCGTATAGTACACGTTTTCGTTTCATAATATAACTATACGATTTTAACGATTTATCTTGGTAACTAGATACTATAGTATAGTATAGTATACTCCTATTTTTGTCGTGAATATTAACAATAAAAGTCATGATTGTATTACTATATTAGATATTTATATAAATTTCAAGACAACAATATAATATATATATTTTTTTTTATTTAAAGTTAACTCTTCAACAACAATGGTTATTAGACTACTTATACCAGGAGTGCAGGTAGTAAGAGGTGAAATATGTATTTGGACCAACTCATGTGAGTTACAATTATTTACAATTATTTACTCTCTTTTACTTAAATTTATATTATAGAAAAATTGGTGTATTACTAACTACTGTCTTCGTTGAGAGCTTGTTAGAGTGAGGTAAAGTTGGTGAAGATTCTTTGTGCTTCGTGGTAATTTGGGCATTTGGTCACGATGTGATCGGTAGAAAGGTTCACTTTACATGTGTCACATGATGGAACTGGATCTTTAGTGATGAGGGAGGAGTGGGTTAGGTGCGTGTGTCCTATTCTGATTTAAGTGATTATGATTTGGGGGGAGGTTCCATTTTTGGATAGAGGGTTTTATGGGTTCTTAGCTTGTTTGTGAGAGTAATATTAGTTCAGTATTTCTGCCATGCGTCTGTAAGTCTTGACGTCAAGTTTGTCGTGTCGGAAGGGAACATGCTGGAGGCGGTGCAGAACCACGCAATCATCTGGAGATGCCGTCGTCGCCAGTCACATACGGGAACTGGGAATGTAGGTTGCTGTCAAAAAGACGCAGGCCGTGGTGTTCAAGGTTCGCTGTAAGACGGCCAATCTGGGGCTACGGATCCGGGGTCAGACCGTTGCGCTGTGCGCGGCCCTCAAGTATTTGGGCGTCGTGCGCAAGAGTAAGGGTGCGCAGTACTATGCGCACTTCCAGGCCGCGGCCGACAAGGCCAGAAGAGTTATGACGGCACTGTACGGGCTGATACGTGACCCCCAGGAGAGTAGAAAGCTCCTGCTGACGAGCGTCGTGCATTCAGTATTGTTGTACGGCACCTCAACGTGGGCGACAAGCCTGCGATATAACCGGCGGGGAGTCTGCGTGCTCGTATCGATCAAGCGCAGGGCCGCCAAGTGCTGCGTGAGCGCGGACCGGATCATTTCCCACGATACAGTGACGGTCGTAGCGTGATCCATAGACCATCGATCTAGAACGACACGTTCGGAGCCAGAAGGGCATCCAGATCAACAGGGACTGAAGACGGGGGGCCCAGGGGGAAGCCACGGCTACGGCAGTGCCAAGACAATGGTGAAGTAGGCTCGGAAGCTCCAACGTTCTGTACCATCCGCAGACAGCGGACGCGAGTGGATACGGACCGTTAATTCCCCCGAAACTACTGAGCGGTTGGGTGAGCAGGAAGCACGGTTGCTTTAACCGGTTCCTCCATAGAATCGGCCGGGTGCTCCCATTGTGGACCACCCAACGGATACGCGGAAGCGCAGGACGACGCGTCCCACACCCTCATTCGCTGCGAAGCGTTTGACGGTGACCGCGAACATCTCGTTTGTAGGTTAGGCCGCTTCGATCCGGGTGGACTGGTCCCCTTAATGCTGGAAAGCCAAGAATCCAATTTTAAATCCATAACCGAAAATGCCGATTTTTATTTAGCATATCGAGCTCTTCCTTATAACTCGGCTGAAATATAAACATTTCAAGAAAAAAATAGTCATAAATTTTGTATTTTTAAGCCAATGGGGTGAGTATATAACCTCTAAACCTATCCTTCTGGGCACGCCACTGGTCATTTGTATGACTATAATGGTCATGACTTTATGAATACATTTAATACCGAAACGCTCTGCAGACACATTAGGTTTGACTAATCATCGAATTAGTTTTTACCCAGACAATTTTAAAACATTAAATTATTTACACAAATTATTTTTATTGTCTATTGGTCCCAACGAAACAGCGAAGACAAATTCGCTCCAAAATGTCAATACACTGTGACTTTTAAAACGGTTTTACACAATATTTAGGCACCGAAATAGTAATACAAAGCGTATAGGTGTACAATTTTTTGGTTAATTTAACAAAAATTTTATACGAAACACAGGATGTAACCTATATTTATTGCAGCGGACCGGTATATATAACGCCGTTACGTCTTGTACGAAAAGTATTTTAACCGACGTTGACTAATAAAACCGTATATTATGTAGGCAGGTACCGAATATACTATATTTATATAGTGCGTATATAAGACTATGCCGCAGTATATCGGATTCGTATAGAAATAAAACACGTCGTAACACAACCTAATTTTCCTAGACACCGTGAAGTCTAAAAATCGGGTACGTATATCTATACCTATACGGGTACGTTTACGTTTACCACCCGTACGCGATAGGTTAGTTAAGTTACTAAAAAAAAAAAAATAAAAAAAAATAGAGAATCTATTTCGGTTATATCAGAAAATTTACACGGACCAAAACGCAATTTAACGATTATAACATAACGAAAACGATTAAAACCACACAATTATGTTCCTCCGATCTCGAACAATCTAAATATTGTCTGTTTCTAAACAAATAGCGGATAAATTTCAATTTAACGTTTCGCAATTAATTTTTACGGGTTTTAACGGGTTCAATTATCGATTTTAGAAGACATAATGATTATTATCCGTGGTATCACTTTTTATAATGTATTACAATATAGAGGTACAGTTAATTTAAATAATATAAATATAATGTTTTGTTATAAATTAATATAGTGATTACAAACATGAAAAATGAGTAATTTATTAATGTCTCTAGAGTGGTAAATGTTGATTTTTCCAATAAGTAATTGTTTTAATTATATTTTTAAATGACAAAATTAACCGACGTTAAAAAACCATAAAACGAAAAAATTGTCCCGGTTACTTAAACGGAAAAAAATTATAGAAGAACGAGAACCGTTAATCGAAAAAGATCATTTCGTCTTGGGTCCCTGGTTAAAAATACAACATTTTATTACAACTAAAGACTTTAATGCACTAAAAAACTGTAATATATGCTTACAAAATATTAAAGTATATACGCTAATACAACGAAATATGCAAAAAAATCAACGGATAACGTATAAACAATATTAGACATTGGTAGCCGGTGGATGCATGTATTAAAAATTAAATGCATAAAATAAAAAACGAATATGCTCTTTTGACTATGTTTTTCATATTGTTGGTTCACGTTTGAAAAATTATACATAAACCGTTGAAACGATTACGATAAACTCACGAATAAAAAACGAATAAACACGTTAAATAAAATACCGACAATGGGCTTTTAAAGTAAAATCATTCGTAACGTGCAGATAAAATACGCAACATAAAATTTGTTCCGTCCTGGTATAATTGTCTTCCTATACTGTACTGTCAAAAGAAAAACGGCCGTCCTTTAATTATAACATTAAAAAACAACAACAAAAAAAAAAACCCCCCAGTAAATTAATTCTGCCATTTTTACCTAAATATCACACCCGTAATTACTCCGGTTTATTGTATATTATCGACGGTTAATATTTCGAAAACCAATAGATTACAAACGTTCGTCTTGTTGGTGAATACGATAAAATGCATCCAATTTACACTATTATTATACAGATGCAAACCCGTTTTGTTATGAAAAGAAAACGTTTATTCCGTCTGAAAAAAAAAAAAAAAAAAAAAGAAACATAAGTATTTCAATGACAGTACGTACAATAATATACGTATATATGCGTATGTATACAAATAAAAAAAAGTAGACCATCTTGCTTTTACATAATCTATTTGAAGGTCATTCGTACATTTCTAATAAAACTCTCGTTATAAAGCAACAACTACGGGGCGTTTAATACTGCAATATTGACGAGTATAATTATACAGAAAGTAAAAATATTTAAAAAAAAAAAAAAAACTATCGACGATTATTAATAAATTGCAGTTACTACGGTCGGGTAATTATTATCGTTTGTCAACAATTATTCGTTAAATCCGTTAATTAATTGTTGCGCGTGCGCACTCTCTCGGTTTGGGTTACGAAATCGTAAGACGCAATATTGTAATATTAAAAAGTTCAAAATCGTGTCAATCGTATTTCTATTAAAACATAATAATAATAGTAATAATATGACGGAATCTGCGCAACTTTATTAAACAATTTTAATTTACGAAATTTTTGTTGTTCGCATAATGTTATGTATACGGTTAAACTTGTTTATTTCATACGGTTACGACCTACATACGATTGTTGGTTATTATGTGTATTATAATATATTAAATTGTGTGCAAGAATGACTTTTTATGATAATACAGCCTGAATAAAATATATATTATATTTTTAACTTTCACGTGGTCGCAGTAAAAATTGTATAAAACTCTCTACGTGGCAAGGGCATATTTTATAGGGGAGGGGCTGAGAGGCGATCGCTCCCCCTTCATGGATTACAAATGCATCAATAAAAACCGTCTGTATTGTTATTAATCGAGTTTTGCCTTAGGTTTTTTCTATCCTTAAAATACGAACAACATTATTAGCACAATATACGGGTGTTTCAGTACATAGTAAGTGTTTCAAAATTGATTGACTTCGAAATTCGTGTAACTCAACACTCAACGATAATTAATAGAATTTAATACAAAAACGAAAAATCTACTTAGAATCAAAATCAATATAGAAAAAAAAAAAAAAAAATCTTGTTCTCGTTTGGAAATCGCAAATGTATATTACCACAGGATATTCCTGAAACGGTATACAAAAATCTAAGTATTTCCAGAGGAATCGAATAGAGCCGGTTAGAAAATTTAATTTATTTTTTAACAAAACTGATCAAAACGTCCCCTAATAATAACCGAATAAAATGTTCATCTTACAATGGTTGTGCCAGCGATGTGTTGAATTTGATAAATGTTTTGCTTATGTTTGACGTATTATTTAAGGAATTCTGGTTATATTTTATGGAAAATCGGCATAATATTTTTATTTGAAATTACAATTTGTAATTCTGATTACTGCAGTATTATTATCAACAACAACTTGGCATTTACATTTGCCTTGTAATCCGATGTGTCGGGCCTTCTATACATATTAAAAATAATACAATGCAAATGTCAATATGTTTTATAATTTACTTATATTAAAATGCAGTGTAAATTCGCGATGTCCAATAACGTCGTAATTTATTCATCATTACACAATAATTACAATACTGTCACACCGTTACGTACACATTTTTAGCATAGTGAAATAATCTAAAACGAGTGACTAAAAGCAATTTTTTTTCCTAAGGACAGTATATTGTCCCTTTTACAAATATTCGGAATACAGTATTCGAATAGTTTTCAGAAAAAGTATTTGGAATCCGTTGTTTCTAATATAACTACCCATGGCTGCCTCTCGGTAGCGTCTTAAGGATCCTTCTCGATCAACAAATCACGTACACATCACTGACTTATAATATATCTGTAATATAGTATTATATTTACTTTGAATGCTATTCAGAATCAATATATTTACAATTTTTCCGAAAAAATAACTAATTGAGCATATAAAATGGTTCATCACTGCCCGGAGGTACATTCTATTAGGTATATTTGTATAAGTAAAGAGAGCTTACTTCTCTGCTATAACAAAACCACAGGACTAAATATACGTAAGAGATAAAATTATTGCCTATATCGAACTCCTAATCAAATCTGGATATTTGCCTAGATATTATATTATACATTTTTGTGTCGACGGTTTTTAATTTTTACGACAATTCCACACACCCATAATGGAAAATAAAGTTTATATTTGTATATAATATAAATCTAAGGTAATCTAGCCTAGTGATTTTCCACTTTAGGGATATTCTCTAAAGACACGGAAAATATTTCTCTTTAAAAAAAAAAAAAAAAAAAAATTTAAAATTCAATTTTATGGTTTTTTTTGGTTTATTTGTTATAAAATATATTTTGGATAATATATAAATATTCAGGTATAATTTCCGTTTAAACTTGAAATAATTTTATTCTAAATCCTTATAAATTTATTACAAGTTTGAAATTTAATTTATACACGTTAAATAATAAATAGATAATTTAAAATATAACTTTTACACTGATGATTGACATTTAAGTGTATTAGTCGAGTTGGATTCGTATATTTTGTACGTACAATGTTTGAACATATAGATCCATAGAATAAATGAACAGATGATTGTATACGTCTAGGCAATGTTGAATTAAAAAAATCTAAAATGTCCGGGTGTCTGAACTTGCATTAGATTCTCTTCCTGGGAATCCCCCTCGTCGTCTCAAACGAAAATCGTTTGGTGTCGAAATCTGTTGATTGGTTAAATCGACAACCTAACCATTATAAAAATTTATAAAAACAAAAAAAAAAAATGCGAAATTATTAATTAAAGTCGGGTTCAATCGCTAGATGGTTTCCCTCTACATATGTGTCATGTTGTGTTTTTGTACTAATATTGTTAAATTTGCTTACCAAGCATAAATTATAAATATTCATTTAAAAAAATTAGAAATTAGAAACTTAAATTTTCTCGATGAATTTCCGGTACTAGGAATATCCCTCTGGAATTTTTCGAAATTAAATTCGCGGCCATTTAAACGTCGCTAATCGCATCGCAGAAACATAGGCGCAACTAGAGCCAAAATATTGGGTTATGAGTTTTGAGGAGCTACAAATAACGGACATTAAAACTCAGAGAAAAACGGTTTGTTTTGTTAATATAATTAGGAAATCCCATTTTTTTCAATTATGTTTGTGAAAATGAGATCGTCGAGATGGCGGCCGCCAGCAACAATACATTGCTGTAGGCAATCTCTGAAATTTTGATAAGATTTTCGGCACGTTTCGATTGGTACGGCCGTGATTACTTCAGTGATTCTCTCCGTCAGGTCATCTATCGTATGGGGGGGGTGATGTTTGAAAACCTTATTCTTAAGCAACCACCGGAGGAAAAATCGCACACGCTTAAATCGGGGGAGCGTGCCGGCCAGCCTACGTCATCCCTCAATAAGACCAACTGCCCGGGGAACGTTTGTCGCAAAACAGCAAGCGGAATTCGGGCTGTGCGCGCTTGAGCCCCGAATCGTTAAAACCGCACGTCTCCCAAGTCATGTTCTTCAGCCATTTCCTCCAACCTGCGCTGTAAATAAGTTTCCGACATCATAACATTCCCAAAGGAACCGCGTGTTTCCGGGTAGAGCGACTTGGTGACCGCTCAATTGCCTATCTAAACTACTGCACATTTTCGGTGGTTCTTACCGTTTCAGATGCTCCGCGTCCACGTCCGCTTAGGGTACTTCCAGACTTTTTCAATTTTCGAATCCAAAATTTAATAGTGTTAACATTAGGGACAGATTCGTTGCGTGGAATGCCGAGATGTAGACGAGAATCCTTTTGTGTAGCAATCACGGAATAATTATTTTCAAAATACGCGCGAACGACGAAACCTCGATGTACACCTGTCCAGACCATGATTACGACTAAGAACGGCATAACCGTGTAATTCAAAAATAGACCACTAATATAGGCCTCGGTTTATCCTATCATAAACTAATGATTTCGTTTAACTCGTCAGTCGGCTCTGCCGCACCCTGTACAATAGATATTTAGTTATCTATGTGTCTGTCTATCCATCTGACTATATAATATATTATAGATATCAGCGGTATTGACAAGTTACAACGGTTTTTTTTAGGACAGATATCAAATAGGTACCGTGTAGGTAGGGCTATAATGATTTAACCCCAAAAATTGTTTCGATAAAAATGTCAGATTAAAAAAAAAAACCCAACAAGAAAGAATGAAACGGTTTCAAATTGTTTTTGGTTTATTAGGACTGAGGATGTTGAATTAGGACTGGAGGTTCTGAGTAAGAGCTTGGGGATGCTTTAGCCCCTTAGTTGCGCCTATACTCAGAGAGAGAGAGAGAGAAAGAGAGAGATAAAATTATTTGAAATTTTCTTAAAACTTGAAGTAATCACGTCAATTAAATGTTAATCGTTGATATAAATTGATTATAATATTATAGTGCGTATGCGTCATCATTGGGACGACTTCGAATCGATTATAGGAACCATTTTAATTGTATTATTGTATTATGCATTATCGCGCCATTGATGACTAATACGATTTGCATTTTTTTTTTCTTCTAAATGAGGTAATAAATACATTCCTCGTCGCTTTACGCTCATGTAGAGTGTATTAAAAAAAAAAAGAAAACCGTATAAATTAAATGAGAATTGCCGTCGTAAAACACATAAAATGTTCTCATTTCATCGAATGTTTATAACGTAGATATTATATACGCTATGATGAAATACAACAATAATATTGGTAAATATTGTAAAAAAAACGCGTTTAAAATTTAAATTCACCGGTAAATGACAACGTCATCTACCAAGTTTGGGTTAATCTCAAATAATGCATAGATTTTTTTTTTTTTTTAATACTTGATACATTTTTTATTTAAATACCTCCAAAACTTCTGAATAAATTTAATACTAAATCATTTGGTGCAACAATAAGACTCAAGTCCGTCCATTAGATACGGAGATAAAACCGTTGTGGACTTGTCTGGGACAATAAATTCATGGCGAAAAGAAGACGATTCCGCCGGATTTACCTTGCTATTATTGCACTTTTATAAAAGTTATATAAATATTAAAAAAAACAACATTTACTCGAGCTGGTATAAATTATAGACTTTTAGAACATAAATTTAAGTTTATGCCACTAAAGAATTAAAAAAAACGACCGGTCATGTCCCCGGTCGCTTGTTATCGTGTTATCGCTATCGTGTTATCGCTATCGTGTTATTAGCGTTATTACGGTGTACTCGGGTTCGAATCCTAGTCATAAACACTTTTTTTTTTCGTTATTTTTCCCCTGTGACATACTCAATTTGGTTTTATTTAACAAATCGAGGGTTATTTTCGAATTGAGTTTCTACTACGAGCTCGCGAGGCGACCGAGGTTGCCAACCACTAGGTCATCGGGTCACTCTAATATTAAAAGGACGTGATAACATTTTTTTGTGTGGGACAACTATACTCTTTCTAAAATTACAGTAGTTTTATAACACTATATACCTAATCATTTTTTATAAATAAATTATAAAAACAAAATAACTGGAAGTTTTCATACTGATAACTTTTATTGTATTGGAGTTAATAAAATAAATCAAAATAATTGGCACGTCTCGGCACAGATAAAGTTCTTTTGAATATGCTATGAAATTTTGGCAGTTCCACTATGAATACCGAAAGAGCAATATATATACATATTATATATATCTCATAACACTCATCGCACTCCTGGTTGAGAATAGTGTCACAATTAAAAAAAAATTCGATTTTGAAGTTATTACTATCTTTTTAAATTTATTTAATGTTAAAAACAGTATGAGCTAAAATGTTTTTATTTCAATAGTAACAGTTTCAAGTGACAAAAATGTATCGATTTATAGTGACATAACGAAAATTTAAATTCAGACAGCGCGCCAGTTATCATTAATACATACATCCGACCATGTCACACCTGTTATCACATATTATTATCATCCACAAGTGTTCGCGTCTGTTTTCGCAACTGATAACGAGGTATATATTATATTATTTTTATTATATATTTTATTATCGGTCCTTTTAACATAACAGGACAGACAAGCCTGTACGGGTCCGGCATCGGTCAAAAAAAAAACTACGGTCCACCGTTTTTCTTTTCCGTCCCTTGCCAAAGGATTTTCTATTACTATCCCAAAATTACATTAGATAAAATACGGTTAAAAACCACCCGATTGAACCGTTGTTAACCGCTCTGTTCTAATTGGTCTAGGTTAGATTGGGTTACAAAAACTACCATGGTCTAGCGTGTTTACCCGATGATGGACGATTTGAACGCCGAAAACGGTCGAGAATATGTTTAAAGAAGAACACCGCGAATGTGCCGTGTATGCGCGCTATGTCGAAAATGCAGCAATTCTCCGGTATTTTGTCGAGATCGCGCGACGTGTAGACACAAAAATAAACCAAATTTACCGAAGCAGATGTCGGCGGGAACGTCGTCGTTAGATTTAAATATACCATTGAGAAAGTAAATGTGAAAATATATCTTTTTTTTTTTTTTATATATTTATTATAATTATAAAATGTTTCAGCACACCTAGTGCTATTACAATTTTTTAATTTTTACAATTTTATTTGTTACAAATTTAAATGATTATAAATTTATTAATGAAATAATTATTAATAGTGATATAGTGATATAATAATGTGTTACATATATGAATATAATAATAACGATGAGGTCTAGTATATTAATAATGATCTTCACTTTCTGATGATGAGTCTTCTGTGTCTGTTAAAAGAATGTCCTGGGGACGTCTATTGAGTGTTTTTTTCCCTATATTGTAATGACGAGCACTGTCCAAGTTTTTTAGTTTGGCGTGGAAATTTTTAAATTGGGTTTTAATCCATGTATTTATCAGGGATATTTTCGTGTCATTATGGATCTGGCGATTTCTCATGAACCACGGTGCTTTGAGACATACCCTTAAAAATTTATTTTGTATGATTTGTATTTTAATTATTTTAGTTATAGAGGCAGCGGACCATACAGGACAGGCATAAGTTATCAGTGGTCTGATTATTGCGGTGTAGAGAAGGAGAGAAGATTTCATTTGGAGAGTTGATTTGTAGTTCACTAAGGGGTAGAGAATTCTCATCCTGGCATATCCCTGAGTAAGATTTTTGTTTATGTGGATATTCCACGTCAGTTTTTCATCGAGAAAAACTCCAAGGTATTTTACTGTGTCATCTTTTCTGTTCCATTGTATGATCTGGTTTGTTTATGCTTATATTTATTGGATCGTTATATCTTTTTGATAAAATATATATAAAAATATAAATAATAATTTTAATCACGTTGTCGTTATTATGTGTCGTCATCGGCGTGGTGGACGATATCGGCTGTAGTATTGTACCGCATACAGCGTGCATTTATTATTTGATAATAAATAATGACACGTACACGTGCGCCTGTTCGCCGAAACGTTAAAAAATATGTAATTATAAAAAATGATTCACGGTATGGCTTGCGTGCACATAAAACAACAAACATTCTATAATTGATGAAATATGTTTTTTTATTATTATCGTACAGTGTTACAGACACACGACTATTTTTTTTTTTATAATAATCGGAAATATAATTAACGGTCATTATTTCGGGGGAAAAAAACCCGATCGTTAGGGTTCCGAGGTTCGATATACATTATTTTAGACGATAACAGTAGACTAAATCGTAGTCGGTCATTATTGTCGCCATGCTTATGTAATTATAAAAAAACATAAGTTGCCGCCTTGGATTTCCGTTAGAATTCGGTCGTACGCCCGTTCGCCGAATCAGTCCAATTCTATGCTGGATTGTCGTCGATTTCGTGCACACCACTCACGAACGTGAAATTTTTCAATTTTATAGATCAGATCCATCGGCGTGAATATGCTGACACTTCGCGGAGTATTTCGACAATTTGTTTCCGCTTGAATTACCTCTACGAGTTTCCGTGTATTTAATCCTTTTAGAATTATCGCCGTTCGTGATGAGATGGTTTTTTTTTTTTTATGATTACTGTTCCAACACGATTATTACTACGTAATTACGTTGAATTAAATGTAACCGGAAAATTAAACCTTGTATTGTTTAAAAAAAACGTACACGTGCTGAACGTTCGGTTGTACGATGACTGCTCTTTGGAACGTACATGAAATTACCCCCCCACCACCACCGTAGCCGATCGATTCCGTAAAAATTGTAAATCCATTGTAAATTATTGTAAATTCAATCTTCGAATTTGTAAATGCTCCCTTTGGCCTCTAAGTCAAAAACAAGTTTTGATAATTTGAAATATTTTTACTATGTCAAAAAAAATAATTACAGTATACTTAAAGTGTTTTAAAAGGAAATATCTCTAGGATTATAAAAGAGTAAAAAAAAAAAAAAAAAAAAAAAAAACTAAAAACTATAGGTTCTTATTAATTCAAATCATTGAAAAAAAAAAAAATTTTAAAAATATTATAAATGACAATATAATCTCTGTGCACCTCTCTCACCTATACAGGGTCCGGCGGTTAAACGGGACGATTTCAATATTTAATTACTATTTAAAGATTGAATTTATTTTAATTTTAATAAATATAAAGTATAAGAGTTACCATTTGAAATGGTTCAATACAAAAAAAAAAAAAAAAACTATTTTCTATACACTACGTTTGCCAAATGACTTCCATTGTAATGTATGCATTCTTGTAGTGGGAACTGGAAGTTTTGCATGACCTCTCACAGCATAATAACGGGAATTGCTTCAATCTTGTCCCGAATGCATTGTTCGAGGGCTTGGATAGTTCTCGGTGGATCGGCACTGAACGCGACACTGCGCTAAACAATTATCATTTTTTTTTTTTTTTTTTTTGTATTAAATATAATTTATCAAACGTACATTTAATACACGGATACCGGTTTAAATTAAACCATTGTATTTTATTATTAACTGGTAACCGTTTTCGATTCGACTTGTCAATATCTGTGGTCGTAAACGTTCGACAATTGATATTCGCAAACTATAGTCAGGAGTATAATCGCATATATGCGTCTTGTGTCTTGGTGCTTCATACGAACACGAAACAAAAATGACTGTAACGTTAACGGATTTATTTCTTGTGGTCTTTGTGTAATTGACCGCAATTTACATTTTCAACAGTATGAAATATAACATGACGTACCTTTCCAAATGTTTATAATTTTTGGTACTACAACTGTTTCTAATAGTTTTCCCATACCTGTATTATTATTTGCTGGGTTCAAATTCGTTTGCTCGTGTTAGATAAATAAGCAATATAGTATTACACCATGGTACGTTGGTAAAACACGTTGATTCATTTCTTTTGGATTGCAAAGTCATTAATTTATCAATTCGATAAATATAGTGCATAGGTTTTTTTTTTTTGTGATTAATTCCATAAATTCGACTGTAGCAATTAGATGGTTGATTTAATGTAAATTTATATAATGGCTCTTTTTTTTTTTTTTAGAAAATTAAATTTTAAGTAATTTTATGTAAACCAATAAAGATTAAAGATACATCAATGTATCTTTAACCGTATGGTATATACAGTACACTAACTGTAAATAATCATTTATGCGAAATAAATAAAATAAATTTTGTTCAATTT
This sequence comes from Tuberolachnus salignus, assembly GCA_956483605.1. Taxonomy (NCBI): domain Eukaryota; kingdom Metazoa; phylum Arthropoda; class Insecta; order Hemiptera; family Aphididae; genus Tuberolachnus; species Tuberolachnus salignus. Next base: position 17,766,752 of record OY101437.1, read on the forward strand.
TTTCTAGAAATATTATAAATTTATGACAAATGTTTTTTTTTTTTTTTTTTTATTAGAAAAAATATAATTACAATCTGTATAATAGTACAATAAGTAAGGTAAAAAACAAATAATATAATAGCATGTAACGACTTGAGAAGCAACTGATCATTACCGGTTCTCCTACTGACTGTTACTTTATTTTAAATAATAATGTATGAAGTTACTTATTAGCCTAAGTGTTGTGGGGGGTATCTTTATGGTTGGAGGAGAAGGTCTCTACACCAAGTCCTTTTTAGACGTCTATGGGGATTTTGGGGAAGGGTGGGAGAAGAGAGTTGTGTTATGAATGGGTTTGAATTGTTGAGAAGTCGCCTATGGAAGTTTTTATATCGAGATATAGCTGTTTGTTTAACTGTGAGGTGGTGTAGGTCTTTATGTGACAAAATAACCATGACAAATGTTTAAATATATTTTTTATAGATAATAAATAAAATCAACAATTAAGATTCTAACAATTTGTATACTATGTGTAATAATTTGTACAAAATATGTTAAAATTGTCCTGTTTTCTCTATTTTAGTAAAAACTTAATGCTTAATGAGGTACCTTCAAGATATTAATATATTCATTTTTAACTTTACGCACTTTCTTCGTGTCCTTTCTAATGCCCCCCCCCCCGGTATGTCAGTAATCGTAATCGACACCATGACCTCAACTTACCAACAATATCAACAATTGCTTTTTATCACTATAATAAATTTCATAAAAACTCCTTCAACCACACTAATCCTCTCATATCAGGGCTATCCTCCCGTACATTACCGGACAATCCACCCAGTCGTCTAAAACGTAGATGGCCACGTGATCTGTTAACAAATATCTAAATCAACAATATTCAAACAACCCTCTAGGTTCCTGTTGGAAGTAGTGTTGACGGACGTCCCCTTCCCCAAGTCGTCATGTCTAAATCTCTTAACCTATTTACTTGTTGTATTACGTTGTATACGGATTGTAAATATCTTTTAATAAAAAAATAAAAAAATAAAAAAAAACTTCACGCACTTTTCATTGATATATGAATGCATATTTTATGAACTAATACAAGTTTGTTTCAAAAAAAAAAAAAAAAAAAATGTCTTCCACCCTAGTGGCCAGCCCGTAATGCCCGAGTTAAGCCTGTGTTTTTTTTTTTATTTCAAAACATCCAGTCGGTGAACACGAAAGATCGTCTACTACTTCGGTCATCGAGACGATAATTAAATAGACTCGAGGCACTCGAACGGAACAGTAGTAACAGCCACGGTACCAACAACCGGAAACAACGGTAAGAGTTCAATAATTACAACAAGAGCCAGAAGTTGTTGCATTCGCGTGTTTTTTGTGGGCTATTCGATTTATTGCTAAACAAGCTAGAAATTCATTTCATAACACTACAAAAAATAGATATCAATTTTGAAATTTTATGAGCATATTTCTTAATTTTACGATTTTTTAGAGCACATTTGATTATTCATGATGATACAATTTCAAAATGCATAGATAAATAACAAAATTAATATATTATTTTTGAGGTTTTTCACTGTGTATTGTTCTACCGTATTTTAAAATCCCGGCTAATAGATACGACAAACATAGAAAATCAATATAATAGAATTTTTTTTTTTTTCCATAGTATTATAATTATGACTACGGCGTAAGTTCTCAATCGCACGTTTTGTTGTAGTTGAATTATAATTTAAAAAAAAAATAAAATAAAATAAAACTTTATCGATGGTGTAATGGAAAGTATTAAAAAAACTACCGAAGGAAAGCATAACTCGTCCGTTAGTGGTAAGTTAGAAACACGATTTCTTCAAAGGTACAAGGGTAGGTTAGGATAAACAAGGACGCTGGATAATAATAACAATTGCTGCAATCACGGACCGCCAGCATATGGATATGGCGGGTTTTTTTTTTTTTTTTATAAAATTTCAACATTTTGTATGTTTTTTTCATAAGTATTTACCAAAGAAATGCTATAAAAAGGATTTAATACATTCTTATTTTTTTAAATTATTATTCCTAACTAACGTATTTGTTTTATTCGTTGAATATATTTTGAAATATTTACTGTTCTTTAATTAACGCTATTAATTGATATCTGTACTTGAGATATTAAGTTTATCTAATTTAGTTGCATTGTGGAATAGAACAAATATATATAAATGCATATATTTTTGGGTAAGCGCATATTTTTGCATATTATTAATAAAAAAAAAAAGATCATATCAAGTGCATATTTAAAAATTATTTAATGCATAAATGCATAAATAATGCATGCATTTTAAGCATTCAAGTGCATACAAATCCGGATCCTAATGATAACAATGCTTATCAAGAGTACGATTGAAACGAAACAAATAAAAACGTACATTTAAATTATAACTTAAACATTTTTATATTCTACATTTTAAGTATTTACGATATTTTTTTTATTGTCATACACCTCATTTGAGTAACTCTTATTTGTAATCTTTTTTTGTAAGTACTCATATTTAATACAAAAATATGCGTTTATAAGAAATATTATGTGTGTTTCTATCTGGACTATTAAATTGTTTGGGCTCAAACGATCAAATAATTACCGATAAGAAGAGCATGACGTAGATAAGAATATATTCTTATCTAGCTCGACGTTGACCTACCGAATAAGTGAAATCATTTTTATTTCTTTTCTTCTTCCATGGTTTCGGGAATATGTTCTCTAATCCCCCCTCCACGTCCGACATGATAACGTACTTTGAATTTTTGATTATAAGAATGTCATTCCGCATCCGCAATCGTCCGTTCCGCCAGTCTTCCGCGATAATCTCGTAACAGTAAATTACTCTTCCAGCACTCTGCCGCCGTCGATTAATAGTTTTGTCGTTGGTTTCCTGATAGGGCGCGATTAAAAATAATATTAAAGCCCGGCGGTATTCTAAGTGTGTCTCTCAGACGGTTGTAAAAATAACTCGCTCGAATATGGTCGTAAAAGTATACATATCCGGCATATCGGGTAACAAGGAGGTGAGTTACGACGTGGATTTACCGTCACGGTCCCGCCGCCGACCAATAATTACGACTCGCCCTGTCCTGTTATAGGTGAAGAAACGCCAGCAGAGGGTCACCATGATACTGGACAGCAAGAGCATATCGTACGACCTGGTGGACATTACCGAACCGGGCAAAGAGGACGAGAGGACGTACATGCAGACCAACAGCAAGACCAATGACGGGACGAAAAACGCGCTGCCCCCTCAGATATTCAACGACGACGTTTACTGCGGGGTGAGTGTTGTTGCGGGGCCGATGTGATTTATCGGTCGCCGGCACGTTGTTCCGGCGATTGTTGTTCGAATCTATCGAAAATTAGCGTTTTATTATCGTCCGTTATGGTTTCTTGTCCGTGTATTTCGGTTTAGTATTAAACTAAACCTTGGCGGTAACCGTTTATGGTGAATACAAGACGAGAAAGTCATTTACGCCGTATTTGGTAATGTCTGTCGAGTTTTCTAAAATCTATTACAGTTTAAACCGTTTCGTCCGGCCTAAATATTAACCGTATCTCTTCCGTTTATTTATTGTTAATACTTAATCGATAATTGCATTTTTCCCGAACGGGTAGGTATGTATAAAAATGATTACCTGCAATTATAATTGCGCGTGCTTCGAATACTGTAAATATTTTGATGCGGTAAACCTATAGTTAATAATAATAGTTAACTATAATTATATTGTTCTACGTAAACTTTAGTTCGAATTTTTTTTGCTGCTATTTGATCAATGTTTTTATTCTTCAACTTTTTCACAAAAATAGAGTCGTATAGTACCCCTACTATATATTTATAGACTCGGTTCATAGTATAAATCATTCTAAAATTCATTAAAATTCTAAAAATAAAACTACAGTTTTAAATATAAATTTTATTTTCTTCTCCATCTAACGATGTATTGTTTAAATTAAACATCTTTCATAGTGAAATATCCAAAACCTCCGGGTGTATGCCGCAGACATGTGTGTGTACGGCAAACAATTCTAATGTTTGATTTGTCGTATCATTCCTTAAACAATTAATAGATGTAACCCTGAACTCGTTTGTGATTTCTTTACATTTATGTCAATATATACTAGTGGCATTCCATTGGTATGGCATCATTCATTGTAGTCTTGTTTACTCTATATACTATATTTAATTGTTACCTGCGACTTTGTTCACGTAGACTTTTATAATGCCTCTTTTTGAATTTTCGAAAATCCTGAAACACTTGTTGATTAATTTCTAACCGTAACCCATACCCATTTCATCTTTTTGTTCCATTCGCCCTCTGTCTAACATTGAATCGTACAAATGGGCCGTAACTAACAGCGACTCCGAAAATAGGCATATATGATTCAATGGTTTTGCGTGCGACGGAGACAATATCTTTGTGGACGTTTTAACATTATATGAGTTTGACTTTAAAAAATGACGGATTTTCTTGGAAACTTTCATCGCTTATGGAGGTGGAATTTTCAATAAATCCTTAGTGAATGTCTACCGTATAAAAAAAATATACCTACTGTCAACATTTCAAGTAACTAACTCCAGCTCTAACTAACTCTAGACTGTGTGTTGTTAGAACAGTCAAGTCAGTTTCTCCTGTTATATATTTGTATATACAGATAATAATTACGTATTTAAATATGAATATGTATATTTGTTTTAACATGTTTCAGAAATGTTATGTATAGCTACATTTTGATTTCTTTATTAATCTGTAACCTATAGGTAGAGTTAAATCAGTAAACTACAACTGTAGCTGGACATAATATCTATTTTGTTTACATATTGATTTATATTATCAAAGCCATTCATCCAATAGGTACTCTACATAAATATTATATTTTCGATGTCCAAGTTGTGTATATTTTGTAGAACTTTGTATTTAGGTTTCAAAAACTGGTAACAAAAAAAGGCCTTAAAAACATAATTGCTATTAGTTATCCAATTAAGCGTAAATTATTCACTTTTGATTAAGTATTTATTTTAAAGCACATTTTATCTGAATAAATATTAAAATGTGTATATATAACAATAAAAATAATTTCAGGACTATGATGATTTCGATACAGCAAACGAATTGGACGAATTAGACAAATTTTTCGATATTTCAACCAAAAGTCCACCGAAACAACTGAATGGCTCGATTACTGTGGTAAGATATTAAATAAAAATTATACAATTTAGATTTATATATTATATATAAATGTCTTTTTAGGAAGAAACTAAAGTTGAAAACACGAACGAAGAAAACGATACAAATGACGATGGGTAAATATTTAAAATTATAATTGCATTCTTACACAGACTAATTTAAATATTATTGAAAAAGTATACAAGTGCCTATTCGTTATGCACAAAACATAATATACATTTATCATACCTATTTACTGTTTAAATAATTTATGAATGTTGCAAAATTCTTTGTTTAAATACATACGGGTATTATATCTATTCAATATATTATAATACACATTTATTATATTTTGAATACACTAAAAAAACAATGTTATATAATAATATTATCAGTTCAAATTTGTAGTTAATTTGTAGGAAACCAATTACATCTATTACTTTGAAAATCCGATTTTACTAATCAAATTGTATTGTTAAATTAATTAAAATTGAATTTCAATTGGTACAATTCATAGAATTATAAAGGAAAATGTTATTCAAGAACAACAAGAGGTGGTTTTGACTTCTGATGACGCAGATAGTGATAAAGAATCGCTTGACACACAGGTGACAAGCAATTTTGTTTAAAAAATAATATAAAATTTTAACAAAATTATATTTTTTAATACGATTTTACGTGGTTTGGTTTTCTAACAGTTTTATTTTTATTAAGCGTTTCACCATGAACATTATTAACGACTGAAATAGCACAGAATGACTTTTACATTTAAATAATGCCATGCTAATTATGTGATAATGATTTTGCACTTATTAACATGTTTTTTTTTTTTTTTAATTTTGAATGTAGTGAGAAACTTATTAATTTTATTATCCTATGTATTTATAATATGTAATTTCTAGAAGCAAATTTTGCAAAGCCGAATTTTACATCATTGTTCATCATTTTTTGATTTTCCTTATAGGTTTATCAACAATAATTTTCTGTTAATCTCGATTTTGTTCTTTTGTTGTGTATTATTTAAAAAATATTCTGATGTTTTATGTGTTGTAGTTCTTAGAAAATGTAGAATTTGTTTTGATTTTATGCGTATAGAAAATTGTAGTTTATTATTATCAGCATCATCAAGTTCAAATGTATATTACAATTGTTTAATAGCACAAACAATTGTGATTTATTTTATAGTTATAAATTAGTGCCATTTTCAATTTAAGTGCTTATAAAACCATATCTTTAAATGAACTTCGTTCGGAATCGTTTTTCCTTTACAATGATTTATCGTTGTGTAAAGATATAATCCAGATTACTCTATATCCTACTTTCCCAATTTTCCAACTACAACAGTGGCTCACCCATGGTGCAAAGTATGTCCAGCTTTTTATTCTTACTACTAATACTAGTGTATGTTAATATTTTATGTAGTTTATCGATTTGTTTTAGATAATAAACTGATTATCTGCTTAATGTTGCCAATAAAAATACTTTTAAATTAGTTGTGATGTTTTTCTACTTTTGTTATTTATTTTCATTAAAACTATAAATGTAAACTATTCGCATCATTGTTCAGACTACATTTGTAATATTACATTAGTAAACGAATACACATAATTTGTTACAATTTATTTGTGTTTGTTATAAATGTAATCAAATGCAAATATTTACAACTGTGTTATTTGAATTCCGGATTGTTTTAATATAATTAAATTGTTCCGAGTAAAATATCATGACTATTGTAATAATTGCACGATTACTATATTATAATTAATATTGAATTCATTGTTTATATTCAGTTTACTTTTTTGGAAAATTAAAAAAAAAATTAATATTTTTATATATCGTACATAGTATTGTCATTTGTGTGGTACATTTTTAGCGTATTAATATATTTGATGTATTTTAGAATAAATTGAACGTCACTACGGAAAGTCTGAATTCCGTCCCACTTTCCGAAGACACAAATGTATTATTGGACATCCCCGAAAATAAAAAAGAATTGCTGTCAGAAACTGAAGAGGAAATTGAAGAGTGAGATTTTTAACCTTCCTAAAAATTTTTATTAAAATTGAAAAAAATGTACAAAATTATCTTAATACGTTTGATGCGCTGCCTCTACTCTAACAAGTTTTTATTTTATTTTATTTATTATTTTTCCTCTAACAAAGTTACTATATTATCCTAGCATAAAACCACCCTAAGTATTAGATTTGATATTAATTAATTAATTTTTTTAATCATTCAATATAAATACAAATATTAAACGCTTACAATTTTAATCTACAATATTTGTCCATGACCGCGATTATGTTTAGATTTAATTATTGGTTTATACTCATTGATTTATTTTAATAATAATAATGGAACAATCTTTAAATTTCAATAAATGGCAAACTAATTAATAAATTATTATGCTTTAAATATATTTTATTGTAATTTTTATTATTATATTTATTTATACAAATACATTTTAAGAAAATATGTTTTTTTTTTTTTTTTAAATTATTTTACCGACAATGTTTTTATTCGATGTTATTACAAGTTATATGAATATATTTAGCCAATGAAGACAACATTTTTTTAATGTCAGCTCATGTTTATTTCTAATAATTCATACGTCCTAATAAGATACTAGTTAATTATTATTAATTGTATACCATTATATGTAACAACTAAATGTATTTCTTTTTCGCGGATGCTTATGATTACTGGCATTTGACTGTTTTATTATAGGACAAACGTATGAAAAAATTATAATTTGATTTAAATTAATTATTATTATTTATATAATTATTTGTATTGGAAATAAAAAAAATTGCATGTTTTGTAAGTGCACATTTATCGTATCCTTATATCTACATACAGTTTGTTTTACTGAGTAGTTTTTTCTAATAGATTTTCAAGTCTACTCAATCAAATTGTTTCCATTTGTTAAATAATAGTGCAATATCGATAGAATTCAGTAATTTAGAGTTGTTTTTAAAATTAGTTTGATATGACGTTCACTTTGGGTTAAAAAAAAAAAAAAAAAAATTAAAGATTATATTCGCAATTCGTGGACATTTATAATAATTTAGCTAATAAATTTCTGAACATTTATAAAATTGTAATGTTTGGATTATTAACTATGTATTCTAATTAGTATTTCAGTGATTAGAGATTTTTTTTGATTTGATTTTTGAGCTTTTTAGCATTATATCAACACACGACAACTACAGTAATAAATAAATTATGGCCATTATTTTGGTCAGATTCTCAGATTATTATGGTAAAAACAGAAAGAAAAAGCGTACGGTAATTAAAATTTTTTATTAAACTATTATCTGTGGTGACTGCAATCAAAGCATCAAGTTTTGAAACATTTTATTGTTCTGAATTGTTGAAAATCCATTTCTACCACAGACAATACCGTATTCGAATACACAGTACCATTAATAACTATAGGTCACTCAACCCAATTAAATGTTTATTTTACGGGCTATTTTTGTCAAAAATTGTTATTTTCTACTATGTCTTTCTTTAAAATTGGTCTTGTAATTTCACATATGTGAAATGGATAGATAAATGAAATTGCGTCATGGCATTGAATAGACATTTTATTTTTATATCTGTGACATCACAAATTCTACATCTACACAATATCAGCACTATCATTGAGAACTATAAAACATTTAACTATACTATCTAGACAAATGTAATAAATTTTCTTTTAAAATAAAAAGATCGTTACTTATTATGTTAATTTAATATCAATCTATTAGTATTTTGTCCGAGTACAAATATATCACTGTATAATAATTAAATTATTTCAAATTTTAATAGAACGCAAAATAGATTATAATCAGATAACAATAAAAATATAAAATAATACAATCGATTGTTTAATAATAATCTAAACACAATAGACATATTGCATAAAAAAAAAACAAACAATTTATTATTCAAAAAATGAATAATCTTATAGAAAATATTAATTTTTTACACTTAAAATAGCATACCTATACTGATTGGTATTGGGATTTCGGACGAGTACATATGGTAAATTTGATTTGGACTCTGACCAGAGGTTAAATAATTCTAATAATGCGGGAAAAGGCATATAACCCATACCGACATTTTTGGATTTTGTAAAACTGTAATGGCTTTTATGCGAGAAACCTAAAATGACACGACTACAACTGTGTTTTAGTGGTAACCGTTCTTCGGGAATCCACAATTTTTTTATTTGACTTAGATATTCTTTGACTATTTGTGATGTAGGAGATATTTTGCGCTTTAACCGTTTGAACAAAGGGTTTCTCATTTTTTTCTCTAATATACGCTTGCGTTTGAGAGATCTCAAGAGTTTTTTGTGTTCGGTCCGATAAATCTTCCTCTTGGAGGCATTTAAATCTTTGTGAAGTTCTTCTAGAGGACCCAAGTAGGATTTAGTTTTAGTTTTTTTTAAATCATCAGGAGTTGGTAAACATATGTGTAAATTAGGTTTCAAAACACCTTTCTGTAGAATTACAAACCTAATGGGAACTAAACAATTTTGAATGTTTGAATACTCAGCCTTTAAATTGTTAACATCAATTTTGTCTATCAATTTCAGAGTTAAATTTTGTAGATGATTTATCAATTTAATATTTCTCAATACAAATGTACTATTCGAGTTTGGCATCCAATCATTACAAATAATATCCCAAGGGCAATGGAACGGAGTCTGAAAACCTAATTTAATGTAATTTAGTCGCATTTGTGGCGGGCGCTTAAAATGATTCTGCATAGCTTCTTCTTTTTCTAATGTTGACCTTAATTTTCCAGTTTCGGTATCAGGTTCGTCTTGCCGTGGTAAACACCGTTCCAGTACCATAGTCATAGTTTCCCTTAGTCCACCAGGTTGACATCCGTTCATGATTAGCCCCAACCAAAATGGCATGGCCCATCCTGCCGGTAACACAATGTCCCAGCCACTACCATAGCCTAAAACATTGTAAAAACATTTTTTTTTTTTTTCATTAAATAATTTTGTAAACGTTATTATTTCTTTAATGATTAACCTGGACGATCAATAGGATGATATTGCCCCGGTCGTTGGATCAAAAGTATCGGAATGCAAGATATTGAGTGTTCAGCTAATGCGACTTTATCGTTCCTAAAAACTGTGGAATTACTACGTAACATATTTATTTTACAATTGGGCATCTTGTTCTGCGCTGACCATATTCGAACACTTGAATTCCAAATATTTGATAGACTCGCTTCTGTCGGTAGAGTAATAGAATAGTCTTCTGGTAGTACAAAATCTAAGATCAAGCAAAACATTTGTTATAAATTACAACTTTCAAATAAGAGAGAGTACACATTTTGAAACCTTTTGATATAGATGAAACCTTTGATCTTTTTTTCGGAAATACCAGCCTCGGATCTATTGTATGAAATCCAATAACACAATTGGGTGGATATGATTCGGGTCTGTTTGCACCGCCGAACGACTTCCAAAGTTCATCTTGAATACAAGTTGAATTTTTAAAATTATTTAAATGCAACGACCACCAGTTATCTTCGTTAAAACTATTTGAATCGACCAAAGAAGCGGGATATAGTAGACGACTCAGAACACTATTCGATAACGGTCCTGTCAATCGTAATCTATTTAGGGTACCTTTTAATAAAGTCATTTTCATGGCACCGTTGATAAAGTAAGGAGTTTGTACATAATCCGTAGTATTTTTAGAACAACTATCTATTCTTTTGACAAGTTTTGGTTTTTTAAAAACTGGAGGTCCATCCTCTAAAACATCGTCTTGTTTCAAATTAAATGTTATTTTAAATTCATCGGCTAACTGTTTATAAATTAATGGTTCTGCCCAAATCCATAGTGCTCTGGATTCATCTTCAATACGCGTATCCCATATAAAAGACACCAGACCAATAGCCTCGTACGGATAAGCATCGCGTTTGTAAACGAAAATCGATCCTTCCCTAGTACCTCGTCGATAACAATTGGCTTTGAACGTACGTCCACACTCTTGATTAACGTGGTGCATTAAACCGTCTACTATTCTATCGTAAGGGCCTTTTAATTCAATACAACTCATGTAAGATATATCCTAAAATAATAAAAAATTCTGATATAAACTATAATGAATATCACATTGTATGTTTAATTGTTAACCTGCGCTAAACAATGGTTTCCAATGGCTCTGTAACACGCTCGATAGGTTTTATCGTTTGAACTCTTCGGTAGTTTATAGCCGTCCTTGAACACCATATTAAACCGTTTAGCAAACCACACGTGAGTTTCTAGCCATGTTCCGTTTTGCTGGCGTCGTAGATAATCCAATCGTCGATTTTTCGGTTTACACCTAAAATCTTTTCTGCGCCGCACATGTTTTTTGACTTGTTTTTCAATCTAAATTGTATTCCAACAAAATATTTACTACCGAAAACGTTTAGTTAATAAAAATACCTACAGATTTTTTATGAGCAAATCGTAAATCTTTTGGCATCCGTTTTACGGTTGTGCTCATCACTCTGCGGCGCATTTTTTTCGGGAGACGTTGAAATATCATTTTGTTGCATTTTCTTGGAGTTTCTGAAAAAAAAAAAAAAATAAAACATAAATAGGTATACCTGAATATTATTTTTACAATATTCAGGACCGGACTGGGCGATTTCAGTCAGTCGTGCTTAATAGTTTAGCAGCCCAGTATGTAAAATACAAATATCCCGAGAACAATAGATCATTTCTGATAGAATAGTTCAGTCAGTTCAATTGAAATTGTGAAATGGAACAAAAAAATAAAAAAATAATGAACCGCAGCTCAGCTCAGTTCAAATTATAAAAATCCAGGCGGCCATCGTGCTAAGTTCGATCAACCACTGGGCGGCCTGACATTATTTGTATTAACCAGGCAGAATAACACCTGCGATCCGCTTTTGTGTCGTACCGATTCAGATCACATCTGTGATTTAAAGGAATGAAATAGATTTAGGCTTCCTAAAACTATTGGAAATGCCAACAAAAAAAAAAAAGAAAAACCAAAAATACACAATTTTATTAATGTAAATATGGACGGGCATTAGATTTTCTCCGGGCTATAACGAGCGGCCGATTATAATCTATATAACAATAATCGTACGAGTCGAACTTACTTATTTGGGTGAGCAGTGCTTGCATTTCCAGGTTTCGTGCGGAAAGAAACGAATGCGCGTCGACTTGATTGCCCGGTCGGACGTAGCCCGGAGTGTTGGCTAACATTTCGTGTAAATGACTCATACTGACTTAATCGACGAAAAATTAAACCTTCCGACCGATAGAACGGCGAGTACCCGCGATCGTTTTTTTGAATTTATTTTGTTTTTAAACTCTCCGAAAAATAATCCATTACATTAAACAATTTTTCAAACAGGTCGGCATGTCGCAACACATGGTTATTGATAACGCACGACGATAGCGCATCATGGAACAGTCTGTTGTTTGCCTATATGTTCCATGAAGTGATAACTTTCTTATCGGATTTGATATCGTCATCGGCAACACGACAACAAATCGATTAAACCTATACACCGCTAGCCGTTCGTAATTCCTATATATAATATATATATATATAGAGAGAAAAAGAAAAAGAAAAAGGTTAATATCACACTATTATTCTGTTGTCGGAGGAATAGAACGTCGATTTACCAAGTAAGTATTTGGATTTATCAATTAAAAATTGCCTATGTGTTCAATGTAAACTATAGTTTCCCAGCTGTAAACGTGTAGTTTGTTTTACAATATGTGTCTAATAATATTATTGAATACAGGTACGCGTCGACGATTACAAGCGGTACCTTACAACCCGTGAATAAGTTTACTGCCTCGGGCACCTTAGTTCTAAGTCTCATTGGAACACCGTTGTGGTTGGCGTTTGTTATGCGTACGCAGTATATTCATGCCTTGAGTGTGCAATATTGAATTTGTCCGTGTAGAACAGTGTTTCCCAACCGGTGGCCCGTGGGCCAGTCATAGGTGGTCCGCGGTCCCATAGATTTTTCCTTCGATTTCTATTACAAATTAATTATTAATTTTTTTTTTTTTTTTAAATAGCGAAAAAAATTACTGATTTATTGAGGAACCGTATAATATTATACGGTTATCTTATCGTTGTTGCTGCTGTAGACCGATGAGTATTTTCCACTTTTATAAGTGTCTAGGTATCAGAGTAATAAATTGAAGTATAATTATATATTAGTCAAGTATAGTAATAAAATGTAAAGTAAAATAATAAAAGTTAACATTTTTCGATAAATTTTGTGTATTCTTGTTAATGAGCAAAAAAAAAAAAAAGGTATTCCTAGTTTTCGTAAAATTGAGGTGGTCTGCGACCTATAAAATATTGTCGAAGTGGTTCGTGGTGGTAAAACGGTTGGGAAACACTGGTGTAGAACAATTGTATCGCAGTACAGGTGTTCTACTGTCATTTTGCAACCTATGAGATAAACCTGTGTCCGATCTAAATTTATTATTTTTATTTCTGTGCTTAACATGCCTTTCGCCACGATTCCTTGCCTCGATTCTATTGCGTCTTTATCCACTGTCGACGTTTGATTCTATAATAATAAAATGTACCTAATTATAATATTGTATTGATAACTCATTACACATATTGAATGTAACCATAGATATAGAAAATATGAGGTTCTTGAGATATTTATTTTTAAAATAACTGAATGTAATATGTTGAGATGTTGGCCATAATGGTATTCAATTATATTGGGGTGTCATTTACCTACTTAAAAATTAATATTGAATTTTGAAGAAATCTAATTATTCGTACAACAAATATGGACCATTAGTTGTATTAGTTATAGAACTTAATAACTAAAGGTTTCTTTTTATAATTTTTAGGATGATCACGGACGTGCAATTAGCCGTATTTGCCAATGTTTTAGGTGTTGGCTTATTTCTATTGGTTGTACTTTACCATTACATTACGGCAAATTTCCCATCAAAATAATTATTCTTTGTAAGTATAATAACAAAACTGTATGACGGTACACCATGTAAACCCTTTTAGTGAAATTGAAATCAATTTTGTTTTTAAATTGATTAATAATGTATTCATTTTTTTACAGTACATCAATATGAATTACATTCCGGTAAACTCCAATATCCAGCAAAAACTTCAACTCCGCGTCAGATACTATAATATCATAGTTTCAGTGAAACAAAATAACTCTTTTTTTTGATGTCTTAACCACTGTCTTTCATCTATTCAATTTTTACAAACAAAATTTTTAATTGAAAATAATTATTTCACAAACAGTTCTGTATAAGATCAATTTTAGTTTATGATTTAGTATCTCAATAATTTTATTTCGTACAAAAAAAAAGTCAAAAATATGTTTTTGTATTATATATTGTTTAATTTTAGTATTATTATTTTTTTTATTATTATTATAATTATTACATTGCTAATAATACATTTATTACAAACTGGGTGATGTAAAATATTAACTTTAGTTATATTATACTATACATGATTATACTATGTAATAATATGTGTTAGCTGTTTAATTTCCATTAAATATGTGAATATTTAATGAAATACAGTGATGTAAAATATTAACTTCAGTTATATTATACTATACATGATTATAATATGTGTTAACTGTTTAATTTTCATATTCCATTTGACCGTAACGATACCTTCACAAATTAGAAAAAAAAAACAAATGTTCAATCATAACCGAACATTAGTAATTTAATCTAGAAACCGTATAGTTCAGCCATGTTTCGAGGAACAGCTTTATTTATTGATCAAAATGTGTTCCCATTGTTGGGTTGGGGTGTAGAAGAATATTCGACAATACATTTTTTATTTGTGATTAATATTTTATACATCCCTTCTGTTAGATAATTCCTGAGCGCGGCACCGCATATTCAATAGTTGTCAAAACAGACCTAACAAACTGATAGGTACGAATACATTTGTTTTAACACATCAGACTACTGAGAGATTTATTAAAAAAAAAAATGTAATGGTTGTTTTTTTTTTTTTGGGCAGCACTACAGGTGTTTCCGGTATTACTGTGACATTTACTAATCTCTAATAATTGAATAAATATCAAAATTATTTTTTACTTTCAGCAATATTTTTGTACTTGTATCACTTGTGTACAACATCAGTAATGGGCTGTATTATAATAAAACTACTGTGAAATTGTCCGGGACTAGACCTATTTAATTATTGTCTAATGCTAAACGTTTACGTGCATCACGTCCTATAGATATTGGGGCTGAGGGTCTGCAACATAGGAAATAAAATAACGAAAAATAGTAGTAGGTTATAGTTATAGGTGTCTGCTCAACTATGATTAGTCGTTGTTTTTATATGTTTTTGAAAAAAATGACTAAACGCCATTGTGGTGGTGGGGAGGTGAAATCAATGGAGGGACATGTGCCCCCCCACAACAGGAAAATTATAAAAATATTCTAGTATAGGGTTTTTGAAACTAAATTTACCATAATTGTCTATGCAAGCAAAATATTATTTCGTGTTTGCGATTGTCACGTTATAAAAAACAGTATAGTAATTTTATACATTTGTGTGTGTCTGTTGTATACGGTTTCATTTTGTACCTGCGCCCCTGTAAACTACCCATAAAACATTGTAAAAACTGTACAGTTTATCCTTTCGGCGACTGCACTCGCATTTATAATTACGATTTTGGAAAATTCGCCAGACACGAAAAAATTTACTTTGATCGGCAAATCGTAACAACAACAATACCTAACAATGAAAAATCTAGAGGGAGCTGGACGCGCGTTGGACGATAGCGAATATTGATTATGTGCCTCGACATCCATGACGTCATGGCAAATAGAAATCGCGATTTATTATTATTATTATCACAATAATTCGTCGTGTACACGGAAATTTTTTTAATAATAGGTCGTACACGCCCATCTATAATGCATAATAGAGATTATATTATCTACAGGGTGTCCCACGATGATGCTTGTAGGTACTCATTACGATTTTTCCCGAGACAATGGAAGATACTCTGTTTTTTGTGTGTGTGTGTGTTTTTTTTTATACGACTCGCGAGGATAAGTACTCACAAACGTTCATATATCGATTATATTTATGTTTTTTTAGTAGACAATTTAAAAAAAAAAAAAAAATAACTTTATTTTATTATATTCGAACAATTTAAAAATAGCTATTTTGTTGAGTTTATTATTCTACTGGAAATTTCGGCGTTCCCGCTTTTTTATTTTCATTTATCTCACGAATTTTAAAATTATTTTTTTAAATTTTTTTAGTTTACAGCGTGAAAGTGTACCTATAATGTATTACCATATAGTAGCGTTTTGAAATATTATCTCATTTCGTTTTCCGATAAGTTTTGTGTATCAAAGCACTTTTATGCAATATCGTGTTCACTAAAAAAAGGACTCGAGTCTCTCCCGTAGTAGGATATCATAAAATCAAATCCGGGAGGACTTTGCTCGTGGTAATCGGTTGGATCGAAGGGAATTTATGATATCCAACTACGGGAGGAACTTGTGTGGGGTACTCATTACGATTTTTCCCGAGGCAATGAAGATAATCTGTTTTTTGTGTGTGTGTTTTTTTTTATACGACTCGTGAGGATAAGTACTCACAAACATTCATATATCGATGATATTTTTGTTTTTTTAGTAGACAATTTTTTTTTTTCTTTATTTGGAATAAACAATCTATACCTAATAGGCACAATAAGTAAATGTGATAAGGGTAAAAAAAAAAAAAAATACAAATACGCATTATACATTAATATATCTAAAAATAGAGAACTAACATAAATACATATATTTACATGTCACACGTGATATGAGAAGCCATCCACTAATGACACTCACTATTAATTTATATTTATTTTTTAATTTTCCTTTAAAGAGAATCTATTTTTTATTTTATATTGCTATTATTATTATCTGAATTTATATGGGGGGATCAAGAAGGTCACGGCACCAGCTGCGTTTGAGGCGTCTAGGTGGATTACCAGGAATAACGTCGGAATTTAAAGCGAAAATTAGAGTATTCGGGTGGTTCGTTAATCGTGAGTGGAATCTTTTGTATAATAGTAGACAATTTAAAAAAAAAAAATAACTTTATTATATTCGAACAATTTAAAGATAGCTAATATGTAGAGTTTATTCTACTGGAAATTTTGGCGTTTCCGCTTTTTTATTTTCATTTATCTCACGAATTTTAATATTTTTTTTAAATTTTTTAGTTTACAGCATGAAAGTGTACCTATAATGTATTACCATATAGTAGCGTTTTGAAATATTATCTCATTTCGTTTTCCGATAAGTTTTGTGTATCAAAGCACTTTTATGCAATATCGTGTTCACTAAAAAAAGGACTCGAGTCTCTCCCGTAGTAGGATATCATAAAATCAAACCCGGGAGGACTTTGCTCGTGGTAATCGGTTGGATCGAAGGGAATTTATGATATCCAACTACGGGAGGAACTTGTGTGTGTGGGGTCCATCTTTGAAATCTTTGACCAGTCTCCGTTCAGAATCGTATTTTCGTTTACATATACAGTTATATATATATAAACTAAATTACCTCTTGTGCATTTTTCAGCGGTATTCGCAGTCGATGTTTTTAGTTTTGTTTAAACAAAATTCCTTATCCTTTATAATAACTATAATAATATTAAGTCTATTTAGGAAAAAAAAAAAATTTATATATATTTATCAAAACACCCGTGAGCTTATTGTAAAAATAATTTTATCTCAGTCTGACGGTTACATTGTTCAATAAGCCATTTGCTATATCTTGCTACGCGGGCGATTTCTCGCGTTTCTGTCTAATGTAATCGATAAACCGTTTGCGTTCAACATCCAATTTTTTGTCCGTAATGTCATCGCAAACCAAAGACGCTCTTAATTTCGCAGTAGCGTGTTCGAGTTCCTAAACGTCAAATACAATCGATTGGATTATCTATAATAAAACAGGTATTATCTAATATAAGGTATACGTTATTTATGTTTTATATCTTAATATTTGAAAAAAAAAAACAAACAAACTCCAAACAACCCCCCCAAAAAAGCAGCTCAAAATGTACTTAAAATTTAAAAAAATGCGGCTAAAGTCAGGTAAACGTGCACATTAGCCATTCTACCTGGATAAATTGTAAACTCGACATTTACAATCGTAGTTTAGTGCATTAACAGACTTTTTTTTTTTTATACATTAGCTGTTATTAATGCGTGGACAAAGTAACTAGTTTCACGGCCAATAGACAGTAATTCGACTACGGGTCACTATTGCTGTCGACAATAATTTAAAAACGTACAAAACCGATCGTCGTTGCTCTAGCAATCGAGGGGTTTCCAAACGTTACCTATTTATACTGAATGCGAATAGAAACGCGACATTCGCCACTACGTTTACTCCGTATATTTAGACGCACAACAATATTAAAAACTTACAACGATAAAAATATGGAATTTCGCACTAAATAACAACTCTGTCGCCGACAACCGTTTACAATCTGATGTTTATTGACCGATATTAAAATTATATCTATTTTATCTCTAGGGTACCTGCCAATTTAGTAGTATACAACTAATAACGTCAGATCGAATTTAATTGCGTTCGGAGTGAAACGTGAATAATCTGTCTGCAACATAATAATGTTCAACAGACGATTTGTACGTGCGACTTAATCGAAATTAATCGTTGAAAAAAAAAAATCACAATTCGATTAACTTATTAAAAAAAAAAAAAAAAACAAATATTATCCGAAACAATATTAGAAATTTAAAACGCGAAATCAAACGGACAGAAAGTAAGCGCCGTTTAAAAAAAATATATATATGATGCACTATCTATCAACGGTCTACTACTACGTCTAAACGAAAGTATGTACGATTTCTTCAAGAAATCCATTATAATATAGGGTTTTGGGGTACGGATTGCTGAGACAAAAAAAGAAATATAAAAATATCGCACAAGAAATTATATTAATGTATTTCAAATGTTGTGAACCTTGTCAAATAAAGTAAAAATGTAAAAAAAAAAAAATGTCTCGTTACTATGAGATATTCACTGAAATGAACAGTAAAGATCAAGTTGACCTCGTTGACATGCAGTCACAAGCAGTCGGGGGAATATCGTTTTATTGTGGTCTACCAAGACTATGTTACATGATTTATACACATAAGGACATTAAAAACCAAACGATATGAAAACGTTCGAAACGTATTATAGACGTATTTTGTATTCTCGGTGCTCCAATGATCCTGCAATCTGATAATGGTCGAGAATTCGTTAATCAAATAACTAATGATTTAATATGTATACGGGATAATTTGAAAATAGTGCACGGAAAGCCCAACGCTAATCGGAACGCGAATAATAAAAATAGTATATAATGCATAAAATAATCATACGGTTTACAAAATTTAATTTAACTACTTTTTTTTTTTTTTTTTTTGTAGGACGAAGAAATAACCATAATTTGTGAGCCGTGTGAAAGTTACATCCAAACAATACTAAACCAAGGTGTCAAACAACCGTGTACTCATATTTGTAATTTGTGTCATAAAAAGGTTATTTTTTTATTTATTTTTTAAATAACTTAAAGGAGCTGAAAACACTTATTAGTGTTGCGATCTCATTTAAAACTTCCTGTAAGATATTATATTTTTAATATTTGTCTAACATATTTCAGAGCATGGTTAAATCCTAGAGAGATCTTAGTACTATAGCGGTATAACATCGAGCAGAAAAAAAAACAAAAAAAAAAAAAAAAAATGAAATTTAGATCAATTAATAAGTTCCCAACTGCCAATATCGTAGGCGATACGATTTGAGTCATCGTACCAGATGTGGATAGAGGCAGTGAAGATCCACGAAATATTCTGTTTGCAAAATAAAAGATAAAACATGTCGAATACTATGAGCCGGGTAATAAAGAAGGAACTCTTGAGCAACATTATACTACGTCTCAGTTTGACGTTTGTCCAGAGCCATTCATTAAAGTAGATGAGGTGTCAAATATAAAAAAAAAAAAAATCGTTGCGAGAAATTGCTCAAAAAAAAAAAAAAAATGACATTGTTAGGTGATCAACGTTGCGCATGCAAATCTAATTGTAAAACAAATAAATCGGGAATTCTATGTAATTCTAAATGCCATCAGAGTTTAAGTTTGTTCGAATAGATAACAAAAAAAAAATGGCATGCAATAAATAATTTATATTAATTTTAAATATTTAAATTATGAATTTATTATTATTATTATTTTACATTAGCCATAGCGCGGCGGACAAAGTCGCTTTAACCGGGTAATGTAAACCTAACCTATAAATTATCTACTTTCTAGTTAGTTTTATTCACAGCTAAAGCTCGGAATCGGCTAATGTTTTTTCATACATCATCCGGATAAAGTGCACATTAGCAGATTTCGGACTTTAGCTGTAACATATACATGCATGATAATTTTATACTGAATAGGTAAATCAAAGTATTTGCATTGTTCATTTCACTGTTATTATTATTATTAATGATCACTTCATATTAAAAGTGAATACAAATAAATAAAAGTAAATTGAAAAAAAAATGAAATTGTTAAAAATATATCAATACTTAAATGCGTTACAAAAATAGTAAAAAGATCATGTAGTTACATTCTATTCTGAGAGTCCATATGATATTATCACCAGTCGAAATGATAAAAACCGAGCCATTGTGCATGTACAACGCCCCATGCTCTATAATTGTTATTTTTTTATCTTAAGGGGATTGATGACGTTTTTCCAATTTTGTAAAATATTCAACATTTTTTCTTTTAAATTTTAATGACAGGACTTTTCCGTTAATGTACTGATATCCGTTCAATGGGAAGGAGTAGAGACAAGAAGGAGTTTTGTTTTTCGTTTAAAAGTATAAACCTTTTGTCAATTGTACCGGCTGTCCTGGCTATCGAATAAAACTTCTTAAAACATGCTTGAATTTCTTGGAGAAGTTTACTCGAAAACGACTTTTTTCACTTCTTTGAAACTAAAATTCTTCAAAATTTTATATATAAAATTAAAGTAACTTCATGATGGATTCGAGCGTGTTTTCAGGAGTTTAATTCGATTACTAGGACAGTCGGCACGATTGACATAGTATAATCTATGTCTAACAAATAACGAATATTTATCAATTGTAATGATGTTAAGTATTATTAGAGGTACCCACTTTTAAAAACGTTTGGTTTCTTTTTTTCGCTAGTTTTTTTTGTTTTTCCAAGTTTTCTCGGCGAATCTTAAAAAAATCGCCTCCTTCTGCCGCCGCCGTTGTTGTTTTCCGTCTGCACAGCCTGCGCACAACAATAGAAATTGCACGTCCAATTACTCTTTTTTTTTTTTTGTTGCAAAAACACACGGACGTTAATTACAACAATACCGTCACTCACATCTCTTTCAATTGATTTTCTAAATCTATTTCCCGTTCTATGTAACCGGACTCTATCCGCCTGGCGATATCCTTTTCGGACATGGTGACCGCTCTGTGCAGTCCGGACGTAAACAGTAGTTATAAAAATGATATTGGATTAGTTTTAAAAAGAAAAAAGGAAAAAAAGAAAAAAAGTTCAAATGTACCTAACGAACGCGTTTCGCGGAGTACTCGTCTATTTTATACTTACGCGGCGGCGATTTGTTTGCACCGCGGTTGTCATGGTGCCCATTAGTAGGCCGAATGCCCGCCGCCGGGATACCGAGGGGGT
Source organism: Tuberolachnus salignus (assembly GCA_956483605.1). NCBI lineage: Eukaryota > Metazoa > Arthropoda > Insecta > Hemiptera > Aphididae > Tuberolachnus > Tuberolachnus salignus. The sequence continues at coordinate 17,788,672 of OY101437.1, forward strand.
TGATTTCGTGGCGGTTGTTTACGCCCAGTTATATACGATTTTCAACTATATAGACTACTTGGTGACCCGGCAATGCATTGCTATTGCTATTGACATTGCCGTTGCCGGATCATTAGGTCCTCCCGTATTTGGATATCGTAAAAATACCCTCTCGTACTTTTACGATAATCGTCAGGACAATCGCTACAGAAAATTAGAGCCGGCGTTCCACAAGGGGGAATCCTGTCCCCCAATGTTATACAATATATTTATATATATATATATATACATCGGATCAACCGGTTACTCAACCTAACACGTTAGTGGGCTGACTATGCGGACGACAAGGTAATTATTTCAACCGATGCGGATCCTTTCATTGCTTCCGCTAGCCTCCAAAACCCAACGAATGCGGATCCTTTCTCCCTCAGATAATCTGAGTGTCCTGATGTATACCTCTTTGGCATTCAAATACCTTCAACCCAGTCCGTAAAATATCTTGGCCTAACTCTTGATCGCCGTCTTACCTGGGCTCCCCACATCAGTGCTAAGAGACTCGCTTTGAATGCGGGACTCCGCGTGCTATAAACATTAATAACTAATAATAAACACACCCCGCTAAACACGAAACAACAAGTTTACAAATCTTTGATCAAGCCAATGTGGACCTATAGCCTTCAACTATGGGGTAATGCAAAACAGTCAAACCTTAATAGAATCCAAACTCTCCAAAATATTAGTCTACGCAAAATCTCCAACGCCCCGCCGTGTATGTGTCCGACTTTTCACTCCATTCGGATTTGAAAATCAAGACCGTTTCTGAAGAAGCTAGCACCTTCTATAAAAGATACCATTCAAAACTCCTTTATCGTCCCAATTCTCTTATATCTAATCTAGGCACACTATCTATTCCTGGCAACCTACCGAGGTGGCTAAAAAGGAAGTGGTATAGAAATCTCCTTAGTAATTAATAAAAAAAAAATAAAAATATTATTCAAATGTTTAATTAAATCATACGTCAAGTAGTGTCATCACTGGGTGTCTTCTTCCTTGAAGCTTTATCATGTTATACATATTCTTTTATCACATATTCTTATTGTGCCCTAGGGCACAGATTGTATATATCACGTAAAAAAAAAAAATGCCGCCGAGAAATACTTGGTCCAAAAATCAGAATGAGTGAGGGGTGGGGGTATTTACAATATGAAGTGTACATACATATTAGTTAAATCACCTGCGTGTGTTGAAAAACAACCGAGTTACGGTTACTTAATTGATATCGTTTTAAAAAAGTTAAAGTTAAGTTCGAAAGTTGTGTACTAGGAGACTACATAAGCTTACGTCCATAAATCTCGCTTGGGAAGACACCTGTTGCTTCCCGAGCAAAATTTGTCCCCCTTCCTTTGGGGCTTGTCAAGAACCGCCCATATACATCGGTAATCTACAGCCACCCTCCCGAGAGCACTCGCAGTTGCATTACTTGGTAACAATGATAAATTTATTTATATATATAAGTAAATCTCAAAACGTTCGACAAACTACAAAGACTTTTCTTTCAGGTCATATTTTTTCCAAGGGTGTTTGGCTAAACAACTATGCAATTTTCAACGAATACTTATCCAAGCATTTTCTGTAGACGTAGTGCATACGTGGTACAATTTCAAAAATACTCTGCATTATTTTACGTTATTTATAAGCTTATAACGCCTACTTGAAATATTCGAATTTGTTTAGTAACCTCGGGTAGATATAATTTTTCAAATATTTGAAAACGCTCAAAAATTTGACACCGTGTCCCTCGAGAGTTTTTCTTATACAAATATAGAAAAATCATTAGTCAGATTTTTTTTTTTATATATAATCGTATACAGTTAAAATGTACAATACAATTTGTAAATTGTCCGCTCATTTATCCTATACATATTAACTTAACAACTTCGCACTCTGCCATAGTAAACTACTGTAGAACGGCGGACTCAAATGATGGCCTGATTTTTAAACAATTTATCTAACTTAATCGTGTTAATTATTTCCATGTACTTTCTACTCATTTTCGACTAGGATTTATAATTATAACGGCCTATTATGGCCGTTGTATATTCCCATATTCGCAGACTTATAAAACTAGACGGAACAGTGATAAATTGATAAACTACTGTCCTCGGTGTTGTTCTCCCTCACACCAAAGGGGTTCATTTTACCCTATCGGTCTAATCTCTCTTGATCTGTTTGGCACGGAAACGCCTCCGGATCCAACGTATAAATCTGTACATAAGTGATACATAAGTCTACGAATTACATTACGCAACGCCTAACAATGTATATTATAAATATACAGAATATAACTTTTGTTCCGTTCAATATTTTCAAGTTTTTTTTTGTGTAATAATTACTACGGTTCGAATATTTTATGGTATTTTAAACATTTCGTTTATTTATTAGGAACTCGAAATCGAACAGAACAAATGTTATTGCATGTGATACGTCTCCGCGGGCGACACCCCGTATATTGTATAGCAACGTTATTGAAATATTTTTTAAAAAACCAGTCGACAAATGTTTCGTAGCAAGCAAACAAAATCGAATACAAGTGTACATGTGTTTTTATGTTTACCTATTGATTCATCAGCACGCTAAAAGTCATACGTGTGTAGGTGTAATAATGTAACGTAGAAATAAGTACCTAATACAGTAATGCACAATTGAAATACGATCTTATGGAAATATAAACTACTGAATCACGATTGAAATAATATTATTGCATTTTGTATTACAAACTTGTTGGGCAATTTCATATGATGAAAAATACGTTTAAATTGTCTTTTTAGGAGTATGTCGTTATACGCGTAATTTTTTTCAAGCAGTATGAGTGGGTGGGCGGTTAAAAAAATAGCAGTCATTTCCGCCACATAAGTCTACGCCTATGATTATAAATTATTATGTAGAGTTGTTTTAGACTTAGGGGTGCAGCGAGAATGTACTACCGTAGGATGTGAGCATTTTTTCTTCTGTCTATAAACAACATTTCTACCAGGTATATCGTCAAAACCGGCGGTGGTTTCTGGTAGAAAATTTTGTGTAGTCAGTGCATTGGGGAGGGGAAGTTATTTTTTCGATTTTCATTTTAGTTTCATCAAATAAATTGGGAAAGAAACGTCGGAAAACTGGGAAAATGTACGCATTTTTTTGTAATTCCAGTTGAAAATAATAATCGTAAAACCCAACATTTTCACCAAATACTTCTATTTGCTTTGTCTAGACGTGGTGAAATTTTCAAAATATTTTAGTGAATTTTGAGCTATACCCGTTTTAAATTATCGAGTCTTTTTTGTTTCTTATTTGGTTTCATGTGAATAAAAAAATGTTTGCCTAGCAAATATGATCGAAAATTTGACATAACGTATATCAAAAGTAGAACTCAGTGATAAAAAAAAGAAAAAAAGTTGAGCGTAATGTAATTTTGACGTTTGACATTTTTAATTGAGTGTTTAAAGTTGAAATTTTCTTTCAGCCTGGTTCTCGGAGAAGTGCTGTCGCGGTTTTTGCCAAGGAAATCGGAAAAAATAACCGCTTGAAGAAGAATTCTCCGCGTGCGTTGTCTTTTAGTACCTTTTAACTGTTCACAGTTTCGTATAAGCAAAAACAGCGTATGGTTATAACGGCGGTGGAATATGGAGAACACACGCAGTTAACAAATGTATCCGACCAACTGCCCATTTATTGTTCTTTCTCTTTAAGGCTTTTAGGACTTTTTATTTAGCTTTCTTACTGTGACACCATTATTATTAACACTGTATAGTCTAGTGGTGTATTTATGGGAGGGGGTGGGGACGTTGAGAGTTTCCATCATCCTTTTACCAGAGAATGTTTGAAAACCTCAAATTTTAACCATGTCAATAATTGTTTTATTAATTTAACTTCTTGTGTATACATAAAAGAGTAAGTCCTGACTGACTTATTCATAATCAACGCACAGCCTAAACTATGATGGCTAGCGACTTGACATTTTCAGGGTTTGTTTGTATTATAGTCTAGGCGTGCAATAAGAAAAGATTTTGAATAATTTAGATTTTAAAGGATTGAAATGGGCAAAAATCAAAATTTAGCATGGGATGCAATAATCTCTAGCTGCTATCTAGCGGCTCTATGTGTCATGTACGTTATTAGTGACGTGTACGCATCTATGTCAAATATAACAAGCTGATTTATTTTGATTGCGTAATTAGATTGAGTGTAGCGTTAGAAATATTTTAAAATTTCGATTAAATAGATTATTGTAAACGGCCTGTTGACACCTCAAAATATTGTTCTTATCATTCGAAACGGTATCTGCCTTTTTTGATCAATTCCTTATCATTTATTTAATGACCAAGAATGGTGCCAGGAGATACGAAATGCACTTGTTTCGCGTGTGGCTGTTCATTGGAATGGCTTCGCTCATACGATGTCTTACAATTCGAATAGCGAAAATTTCCTATCTTCCACAGATTATACCCGTGGAATGACAATTCATTCGGTATACGCTGGTATTTGCGAATTGGTTTCGGCAAGTAGAATTTATCATTAGTTAATTACAAACAAAATCTTTATGCGAAAATCGGTACAGATACATTTTACGTAAAAACACCGCGTTTAATTGGGATTGTTAATAGTGATAATTTTTATGTATATATTTACCTGTTTCAAATCTTAGTGTTTCGTAAAATTCTACTACAGTTTAAAAAATTAAAAAGTGTCGTGCTATGTGTACAAACAGATTAAGAAAAGATCAAATAAAAGAAGCTGCAAACAAGTACAAACAAACTAATCCCGAAGGTAATGCAATAGCAGTGAAGAGAATACCAAGAGAACCTAACGATAGCTACCTATCAAAAAAATCACCCTGAAAATCATAGAATATCGTAAACTCTATAACGAGCGTAATAACCCAGGAATTCAGACAGATAATCAAATGCGTGCACGGAAAAACAAAAACACTTTCTAACATATAATTTTTGCGATAGTTACTAATCTTTTATAATATTCATTGTTTATAATTGTATAAACTTAAACCGAATTTCGCTTAAAGAATTCGCTATGTAATAATTTAATTAATTTGTAGTTGTACCTACACACCTTATAATAATAGAAAAATTCTCTTTTTATTTGTAGTTAACTACTATTGTTTTTAATTTAGTGTTGTTACGTTTTAAGAAACACAACGGACCCGTAAGGGATCGGAGAAAGAAAAAATTGAATATAGATATTTGTTATTTTTCAAGGGTTTTATATGTTATATAACGCTTTATTTCAAACGTTATTTTCAGTGATTTACACTCAAAAAGACATTGTTTTCACGGCGATTTACGCCCCAAATGAGTCGAACAATCACAATTTTTTTTCCGGACAACGCCGGGTTAAATGTTACCCAGCTTGTTTTTGTATAAAATTATTTATTAATTTCTAATAAAACCGGTGTATGGTAATAATGGTGTTTGCGACTATCCAAATTGTTATGTAGGTTATCTACTGCTAATTTTTGAGATCGTTCACCACTGGTCGTTGCCTCGTCGGATCTTTATGATTATTACGATTATTATTTATTCTGTGGACTACTGTATTTCATGATTATCAAATTTTACTCGTGTAATTATGTTGTTCTTGACAAATGACGTAGACACGACGTATGGTCTCGCATTCGTAAAATTTGTCCAATCGCCGAGATATCAATATTCAGACCGATGAAGTTATTGATGAGTTGGCGAATAAAAAAAAAAAAAAAACTACAGTTTATAATATAATCGGCGATTCTTTAATTTTGAATTCTTAAAATAATTAGTTAATATAAAAACCGATTAAAATTGAGTTTAAGCATTTAATACCGATTTATAAAATTATTTCATTATTATGGGACCCCCCCCCCAAAAAAAAAAGAAAAGAAAAAGTTTTGTACGTACACCACTGGCGTAGCTACTCGGTGAGGACACCGATGTCGTGGCCGAAAATGTCGGCTTAAAAAAAAAAATATAATACTACAAAACAATCGCCATAAATTACATTACTTACTTTTAAACTACGGCCATTTAATTTTGTCACGGGTTCGACTATAGTGTTATTATATAATGCGTCGCACTACTATAAACGTCCACGCGCGTAGGTTGGGTTAGGTACGTGTGCTATAAATTATTATTATTTTCGCATTCTGCGGCCGATTATCTCATCCGATATCGTCCCGTTTTCGGTAAATTCCGATAAGTATAATAATTATTTTATTGTTATTGGTGTAGGTATTTTTATTATTTTTTTTCATTATATTTTTTCTATTATATCTTGTTTTTTGTTGTTGATATTTATTGATTTTTTTTTTTTTTTTCAAATACAATTTCGGCTTGTTAAAACATTTTTCGAGGGTTTTGTCATTGGACCTAACCAGCCTCCCTCCTCAAAATTATTCATGTTATGTAAATATTCTGTAATTGTCCAATTATAAATTAAATTCCCCTCTTTAAACTATTTTTTATAATTCCCACCTACAACAGAGCCTACCCATAAACAGTATCCTACCTATTTATTTATTTTTAACTTAAACTAATGAACTTTGAAATATTCAATAACGAAACCAAATTATAATATCAGTCATCGTAAAATACTAAAACGTGATATTTTAAGAAATTCTGGAATTAATATAATTGATGAATTTGTGTCACGTAAAGAATAAAATATAATGGTCCTAGAGTAGTTTTACATGCCTCGTGTGATATAGTAAGACATTTAAGCGAAATCCGTACATCATCTTTTTTTTTTTTTACGAAAATGAGAAACAACTTTTTAATAAATAAAATAATTAAATATGCGAACTAAACCTAACTTTGCACGAGAAAACTGTTAACTGTGTTAATTAATTTTTTTTTTTAATAATTAATTGTTGAATTATGTCTGAAATGTTGTGTAAGGGGGGTGTGGAGAACAAAGTAGCATGTTTTTGTAAGTCTCATAATTTCTATTTTTCTCGTAGGTAAGAAATTTCTAGTTTCTACTTATATTATTCCAACACGTCGTCGTCGTCGTCGTTCGAGTCATGCTACTTTGCACGTAATAAGTATTTATCTCTCGTCGTATTCCAGCGCGACGTATTGCTGAGGCATAATGAAGGGGCGATGCGGACGATAAAGTTAGGCTTAGGGACTTCTAGCTGTAGAAAACATGCAAATATGCTTTAACAACTAACCAAATATGCACTAATGTATATTCTACAAATGTTGTTTTTTTTTTTTTTAATATAAAATGGTTTGAATTGAGTTAAAATATGGTGTAAAAAGTAATGCAAATATAAATTATTACTTCGAGTAAGGAAAAAATGTAAAATATGCAAAATAAAATTTAGTATTCCTTACATTACGAACAGTATTTGTATTTGACTCTGGACAAATAGTAATAAAATGATATCTCCGTAAGGCCCGGGATGTTGGATGTAGTTTTATGTTACTATGACCTATAATACTATTGTTTTATTATTAAAAATATATTTATTTAATAGCGATAAACAACTTGTTTTACTAAAAAATATATATCCCACCCTCCTAGAGTAAATGTATAACTATGCCAATGTCGTATTGTACCAGTGGCGAGGCGAGTTATTATTATAGCTCGTGAGGATTTTTCCCGTCCGTCAAATTTAAACGATCGGAGGTGGTGCGGTATTAATGATGATCGATACTATTGATTTGTAACTCGTAATCGATTTATTGAAATTAAAATTAAAATTTTGTATGAAATGGGCACAAATTTTATCCATTTCGTAAAACGGAAATCTTTATTTTACACTTGGTGTAATTTTAGATACTGAGCGGAACGAGAGGGAGGCCTTGTGGTTTTACAATGATGTTTATTTTATTTTTTCTACCAGAAGACTACGCGTCCGATCTATACACGCCTATACAGTAGTTTTTCCGTAGTAGAAATTCCGTCTAATTGGTACTTTAAAATGATTATTTTTCGATATATCTATTCGTTTTTTAACGCTGTAGCAAAAAAAAAAACTACAAACAAATGCCGAAAAACCGGTAAAAACACGACTTTTCGGTCAAACTCGAGTTTTATTATTTATGTTTATTACTGGGTTACCGTAGCAACAATGAACATACAAAAACACGACTACTAAGCAATACTACTTGGCTCAGAATCGTTTTTAGTTTGCAATCGTTGCATCCTATCTATATACTGCCTTCAGTGTTCCACCCATGGTACGCCTTTTTTTAAATTAAATTTACACGATATGGACATATTCATATCCATTGAAATAAATATTGTTGCAATATATCTAATACGATCGGCACACACGATGGACGTATAGAGGAAAATGGATAATTATTATTATTATTAATTTAACGACGATAGACGATAGCCATTAACTGTTATTCGTTGGTTTATTAAATTAATAATTATAATATACGATTTCGTAAATTGTAAACACATTTGCAAAATATTATATTACTATCATATACAATTGGAATTATAAAATAAGTAATTATGAATTAACAATTCAATCGCGAGAACCATTATTATTCATAAATGAACGCGATTTAAAGCTACGCGTTTAACGCGCTTGGATTATTATTTTTTTTATTACGGTTTAACGAGTTACAACAGCGGCTGTATTTTTCATTTAATAGAGGCTTTGTAACGTCTGCTCTGGGCATTAGCCTTTACCAGTACAACTAGAATTTGTATCATTGCACACCTGAAACATTAGAGACAGTTTATATATCTTCGATTTTCTTGAAAGCGAAAGAGTTTAGATTTGAAATACACAGTATATAATATTCTATGTATTTATTCTTTTTTTATGGTTAGGTTATATACAATATGGTAAAAAAAAAAAAAAAAACAAAAACAAAATAAATATGTAATAAATACTTTATTTTACTTACATTTTTTTTACATTGACCGCTAAAATGCCATTAATCATTACTTTTTTTTTCCTCTCCCGGTTAATTTACACAGTAGGCATTTAAATATTCATAAAACGTTGTAAATGAGTACAATTCCATTTTATTATAATAATAATAAAACTAATATACCGATTTTGATTTTGTCAGCCATCATTGTTAAACGGCCTTGGTTGAGTGTATAATAATAAAACGTTGAAATTGTGTATACACTTATATATTAAATATATTTCATTAAACCGTATCATGTGAATTTAATAAAAAAATTACACCGAGTGCGAAATAAAAGGTTTCCGTTTAACAAAATGGACAATACCACTTGTGTCCCCGTCATGAACTCAAAAACAGAATGATCGACATTCGTGAAACGTATGGATTTTAAAAATTCGAAAATACGTTTAACTCGGCCCACAACGCGAATGACACGAAGACGATAAAACAAAAAAAAGGATTGCATTGTGATTTCCATTTATCTGACCTCGGGACGTAATTGAATGATTATTTACTAAAACCGGATGGAATCGAACACCGGGAAGCGTAAAAAAAAAAAAAAAAAAACATCAAATCGGGACGTGTAATCGAATGACGCCTGGGATTAGAAAAAAAAAAAAAAAAAAAAAAACTGTAGTCGCCAGTGGTGGATTTAAGGGTACGAATAAAGTCGGCGAATCCGTAGAAAATGGTAACTGCGATTTGCAATAAAATGCGCGTTTATTTCGTTAGTCGGATTGCACTTACACTCGCCCGCCCGATAGTCGACGGAAAACCGTATACAAACCGCGCAACGCCGTACACCGGGTAAAGTAACATAAAAAAAATTATGAAACGATTACGATAAAAAAAAAATATTTGAAAAAATAAATAAAAAAATACGGCTAACGCGTGGGGTACCCTCGCGCCACGGTGCATTGCCTACCGCGTACGTCATTATCGTTATCGCGTTATATATTATTAATTAATTGCGTAATATGCACGGGGACGTTATCGCGGAAACTCGCGTTTCCTCGGCGGTTAGACGTCGTTCTAATTCGACTCGAAAAAAAACGAAAAAAACGAAAAAACAACGGCACACGGAGATTGTCTCGGAGGGGAAACGCGGGCCGCGATAACGCGCGCGCAACACAACGACAAATATTCGGTCGAAAACAACCAGCGAACGTCGCGAGCCGCCTGTAATCGTAAGTGCCTAACGATATATATATATATTATTATTTTTTATTTTTTTTTTCTTCTATTATATAAAAACGAGCGTGTCCGCCGGCCCCGGTATATCCGTAAAACGGTGAAAACGAAACGAAATGTCAAAAAAAAAAAAACCCAAAGCCCGTTTCCCGGTTACTTTTTATCGTACGGTTGTAATCGTTGTTATCGCGACGGCCCGCACCGGCGCAGTTGGGCGGCGTACGTGGACCGCCCGGAAGATCCGCAGGATTTCGGTCTCTCGATATCGGAGCTGGGGGGGTTTTTTTTTTCTCTTCATTTTGTCACGGCCCGCCAGACGGTTTTTCAAAAAAAAAAAAAAAAAAACCCGCTGACGACTATCCTCGTTCGTTCGTAAATGCAATAAAACCGCCCGTCGCGGTAACCTAAATAATGTGCGCGCCGTTATATATAAATTTCGTTTTGTTGAAAATCGATTTCAATCGATCGCGCTACAATTACACATATCTACCTGCTATAAACAATATTATATGATGTGAAAAAAAAAAAAAAAAATAACAATAATACAATGTTAATAATACAAAACCGTGGTTGGCGCGTTTTTACAAATAAAATATTATAATATTAGATAAGTATTTCGTTAAAAAAAAAAAAAAAAAACCATTAAAACCCAATAATTATAAAAATAATAATAAATACAAAAATATATATATAAATTCATCTACGGATAAACTAATAATAAAAAACGCATCCTACAAGAGTTAGTTTTATAAAAAAAAAACTATTAATTTTGAACATTAATAAAAAAAAAAAAAAAAAAACGATACGTACAAAACAATACAAATACGGGATACTCGACAAAACGTTTAAACGTATGGAAAAAAAAAAAAAAAAAAACAACAAATATACATACATAAAAATTTTCGAAAAACCAAAAGTCCGCAAGACGTACACGAGCGACGATTGGCGACGATAACAATACAAACATGTAAAATACAAAAAAAAAAAAAATCACAACAATACGATTAAAAATATTCCAGTGTATATTTTATGTATTATATTAAGTCGTATTATTGACGATCCTCATGACTCGAGCCGAACGAACAAATTGATTGTATTGCAATATAGACAAACTTGTCCTCTTGGCTCAAGGGATCAGGTCGTCGAAAATATCATTTTTTTTTTTAATTTTAATTTTAATTTTTTCAATAAACCCGTACGTACAAATTATTATATACGGATATATATATCCACTTACGCACGCGAACAGCAAACATGTTTTGTTCGAACGCCGCACGGCCGTCGGCTTTTCGTAATACTTGCGTTTGCGCAGCAGACACCCACGGCCGACGACGTCGTCAGCGTTCCTCCGGCGCGACGCCGGGCGTTCTTCTCGTGTGTGGGGCCGCCGCCGCCGCCGCCGCCGCCGCCTCGTGGTTGGTGACCGTCTGCGCTGTACGACAATTAAAGTACGAATGTTGGTGCGTTAAACAATTCCCGATCACTACCGTTTCACCGGCTATTGCGAGCTCATAACACTTGTTTCAATACATAATATACCAACGATCCCCTTCCATTGAACGTAGTAGAAAAAAAAAAAAAAAACCGCTGGCAAGTACACGTATTACAATTACATATTAGATGCTAAATATTAAAAAAAAAAAAAAAAAAACAAAAAAAAAAGGTGTATTCTTTCCACCGCCGCCGCCGCCGCCGCCGCCGTCATTTATTATCACACATAAAAACGGTCACAGAAATTACTCGACCATAAATATTGTCCGTGTTTGCTCATTTTGTCATCGCGCCTACCCATAATATATTATGGTAATATTATTAATTATCCCCGTGTGTCTTTGGCCAGTGGCACATGAAAATTAATAAAACCGGTAAACATTACAATAAATATATTAACGGCCGTCGTGTGTATCGGAGGGGAAACTGAAATAATTGTACCGCTTGTTGTATTTTATTCTCAGATTTTACAACAATACAATACGAATGTAACGTGTAAATAATTTATTCGGTCTATCGACAAAATATATATATATATGTGTATTATATATCGCGTAACGATTCGAAAAACAAAAAAATTACATATCAATCAATATCAAAATCGTTAAAAATCCGCCCGAAAGTATAGAGACTGGGGGGGGGAAAAGAAAAAAGAAATATAATCATTATATGCGAAATCCTATAGTTGTCCATACTGACACCCCTCTATAAAAACCCTATACCCTCCTACAAAAAAAGAAAAAAGCTAACCGAATTACCCGTTATGATTATAGTCGGATAACGATTTTTCGCGAGCGAAACTTATTACACGGGATTGAGTAAAGTACACAGAAGATTCGATATTTAAAAAAAAAAAAAAAAAAAAAAAGAAGAAAACTTCAACCTGATTTCCCATACGGCAAATTTAACATAGTTTAAATTATTAGAACGTTTTCTCAGTGTTCGGGCCGATCGATTTGCGTATTGTTCGAATTTCAAGACAAGAAAAAAAAAAAAACAATTATTCGTCGACTGTCGGCATGATAAGAGTTAACTATAATTGCGAGTGTTAGGCACCTATCATAATTATAGACTTTTTTTTCAATAAGTAGACGTAAATATATAGAGGTCCTCGTTCGTCAAACACTAGACAGAATAATAATAATAATAATAATAATGTATGGGATTTTCGACGAGAATCCGATGTTTAACAATACATTATTTTGTAAAATAAAAATTATAATAAAAAACCCCTATGAACACTATTTACTGAAATATACCAACCTATCTTATCGTCGTTTAGCACAATACAATGAGACATGCAATTTGAAACTTTTTTTGCTCCCATAGTATTATATTTATTTATTTATTTTATTGTAAATTTATATCCTTAGTATTTTTGACACCGGGAATTTTTTGTATCGTTAATATTAACGTTAAATACTAATATACGGTAACACGTATAAATATTTTTGTCATTAAAAATATATTTATGTCGATTACGGAACCATTTAAACTTCGAATCTTTAACATATATATATATAAAGGTACTTGTCACGTCTAATAATTTTTTTTTTTTTTATATTTATTATAATTATAAAATGTTTCAGCACACCTAGTGTTATTACAACTTTTTAATTTTTACAATTTTATTTGTTACAAATTTAAATGATTATAAATTTATAAATTTATAAATGACATAATTATTAATAGTGATATAGTGATATAATAATGTGTTACATTTATGAATATAATAATAACGATGAGGTCTAGTATATTAATAATGATCTTCATTTTCTGATGATGAGAAAATCTTCTGTGTCTGTTAAAAGAATGTCCTCGGGAAGTCGAGGCCGCAAACGTCTATTGAGTGTTTTTTTTTCCTATATTGTAATGACGAGCACTGTCCAAGTTTTTTAGTTTGGCGTGGAAATTTTTAAATTGGGTTTTAATCCATGTATTTTCGTGTCATTATGGATCTGGCGATTTCTCATGAACCATAATAATTTTAATATTGATTATACACATGTAATTTATTTGGTTTTTTTATCAGTAGATAGTATAGGCATTTATCGCATGTCTGCATGGGGGCGGCAAACGGGGCAATCGGCCCCTCTGGGTTTTCAATTACGTTTGATATAACTTAGATAAATAGTTTGGTTTTAGATGAAATCGAAAAATGTCGCGGTCACTGTAGTTACACGGGAACGGGAAGTTGGAAAGGTCCGGAAGTAGGATATACACAGTATATTAAATTTATATACTATATATGTATGGATAAATCGTCGCGAAGAAAAAACGATTCTGAGCGGTGTTCGGTTAAATAGTTTTTTAACAATACATTTTTCACAGTCGCATGTCAAATATCTCGGTATAGTTTTGGACAAAAGACTTACACCTGGGGTCCCCATCTCAAAGCAAAAGAAAATCATTAAATTCCAGACTACACCTATTGCGTCCAACACTCAAATCCAATTTTCCTCTAAAAAATATATTATTAATATAAAATTCTATGATAAGGCCCGTTTGGGCTTACGGTGCTCAAATCTGGGGTTGCGCCATGCCAACCCAAATAAAAAATATCCAATCTTTCCAATCAATTTGCCTACGCCGAATAACTTTTGCTCCTTGGTTCGTCAGCAACCACTCTCTTCGTAAAGACCTCAATATTGAGACAGTCGATAACATTACCAAAGCGTACTACAAAAAATTCCACTCCAGATTATTTCTCCATTCCGACCCACTCGTTTCAAATCAATACTCTCTTTTGCTTCCGAACGACCCTCCACGTCGTCTCGAAAAACGCTGGTGCCATGATCTCCTGATCTAGGCACTCGATCCAAAAAATTGTACTTAATAAAGGGTCCTATCACTGGATGGCCTCCTTTATCTCCGTTTTCATGATTATATTTACGTTATTTTTGTACATTTGCTTATTGTGCCAATATTGTAAATGTTATTTTCCTAAAAAAAATAATACATTTAAACTTAAATCGAAAATCATATCCATTTTTAATAATTATGAAATAAATTACAAATATTCGTGTTTGTTTTTAACGGATATTATCATAACTTTTACTTTTAACCTTTTTTTTTTTATAACCACAAAGTATAATTCACGATGAACTTATGTCAAATTTTCGGTAATTTTTAAGAATATAAAATATATAATTCGAAAAATAGTACGCAACATGTTGATGATTTTTAATATTTTCGTTTAAATCCAAACGTTAAGTGCTTAAAAAAAAAAAAAAATCGCGATAACATATTTCGGAAATTCGTATATTACCGTAAGTACCATAAGCATCAATTAGACGAGAATTTACACGAAGCCAAAGAGAATTTTATCCGAATAAAATCCGAGAAAATCCAAATACCCCAAGTGAAAAACTGTACTACGTGCTTATATAAGTTTTCGGTGAAAATTCCAAGTGTCTACAGTTATATTTTTCGTTGAATAAATCGAAATTGAAATTTACTGAAAGCCGCTATCGCGTATAAATATTCCCGTTTTATCTTTACTACGGAATTGTCTGCCAGAAACCAACCCCGTGGTCGGATAATTGGATCATGATTTCTAGTCGAAAAGTTGTTCACAGCTAGAAAAAAAAAAAAAAAGCGCGCTGATATTTAGAACGCTTGGAAACATTGCCAGGAATCTAAAACGCCGGTTTGCCGGTTTACAAACACCGGCCCGAAAACGGTTAACCTAAATTGCTTTTTTACGACCCGCGGAAACCGAAAAAACCGCCGTCCTTATATAAAAATCGTTTCTCTTATCGCGTCCGTTCGTTATCGCGATGCCAGACGGCCCCTATATTAAAATATCGTGTACGTGCGATAGTGAATTTACGATAGCCTAGTCTCGCCCTTATCTACCCTTGACGGGACTCATTCGTGTTTTTTTTTTTTTTTTTTTTTTTTTAACAACAATAGCGATCAGGCGGGCGTAAAATTATTCGCGATCGTATCGCCAAACGAGACGATGTAATCTAATCGTTTTGCCGCGGTCTCTGTGCAATCTCAAAATAGGTAAATACTTCCTCTATTTTATAACCGGGCGTATCCGGTCGTCGGCCCGGTATTTTCGAGCCTATCCTAGTCGATCGAGAGAACGTAACGTTGTCGCAGATCGAACGAACATAAACGAACTCGGTAAAAATAAGCGAGTTCGTTTTTTTGTATTTCTCGAGTCAAATTTCAAATAAACATCGAACATAACATCGACTCACGCCGTTTGTCTTCAATCCGTCAACTAAAAATCCGAATGTTAATTTAACAGTCGAGTTTATATACGACTCGGACACATTAAACAACGGTTAAGTGAATTATCTAGTTAAATTTTTAACTATATAGGTAATGTCGTTTTGTCGGTAACGGGTCTGGTATTTTTTTTTTCTTCTATAAAGTGTAAAGCTCTTTACTCGGCATACCAAAAAAATCGCTCGCAGCTGTATATACACGATTATTGTCGAGACCGCGGAGTTTGTAATAATTTTCACCATATGTTAGTTCGTGTCAATTGTTAATATACTTTTTTTTTAATACATATATGTATATACATATATGTATTTTTGTAAGACACATACGGCAAAGTCGATGTCGCAAGACCATAAAAAAAAAAAAAAAAAAAAAAAAATATACCCAAGTTGGTTTATTATCTTATATATCGTATTTTATCATATATTATATGATAAATTTCGACCGGAAACACGTAGATACATACAATTTTCGAGTATATCTACCAATAAAAATAAACCTATATAGAAAAATGGACTGATCGCAGAAAGAGAGAGAGAGAGAGAGAGAGAGAGAGAGAGAGAGAAAAGTTTAACACCAAAGATAATATCGTTGTAAGAATACAGTATAGATTTGATCGTATATTAATATGTCCAGGTATTGACTATCTCTTTCTAAAAAAGTCGGTATTAGGTAACCAATGTCTACGATGATACCGTCGATGTCCGAATTAGTTTCCGGATTGTTACGAAGGGCATAGATATCCGAATAGGTTACCGGATTATTTTAAAAGCAATTTTCAACTGTCTTTGTCATTTTATACAGACCGGCGTCGGGTTTACCTATAAGCAGAACAAGCAGTCAATTTTAGAGTCGTCAAATTTGTCGTTCGTGGAAAAAAAAGATATTAACTTTTTTTCTTTTTTTTTTTTTGATACGACAATCAGTTTTTTTGGAGAGCTTTTTTTCGATGTGTTATGCCGATTACTATATAAACATTTTTGAAAATCGACACGAAACACTAACGTTTTATGAGCTAACTTATTTATCTTTTATATTATTAAAAAAAAAAAAAAATCTTTGACAGAATACTGACAATTTTGTATCTAATTTAAATTATTAAGAAAATGCTAGGTCAGCTACAAATTTGAATTATTCTAACAAGTTCCAAAATTAAATTGATTGAAGATAAAAAATTTCTACTTCAAAATTTGGTCTTCTTAAGGTATCAATATTAAACAATATTAAAGCCACCTGTTTTCATCCCTGGCTACTTTTTGTATAATTTTCAATAATAAGTTAGTTAACAACATATTTTTCAATTCATTTTTTCTTTTGGTCTAAAATAAAGAGAGAAAAAAAGGGGAGGAAAATTACTAAAATCCACTGTTGCTTAGGACTGTCTACACATGTACTATACGTACCCACGCAAGTATGGATAAAACTTGTGTTTTTATTTTGTTTCAATAATTGGTCATAATGTAATGGTGATACAGTTATAATATATTATATTAATATAACTGTAACGTTAGTTTATATATTTATAACCTTTGTTTAATTATATTATACGTATTTTTGGTATTTTATTTTATTGCGGTAAAAATATTACTGAAACAACACAATACTCAATAGTCGTGAATTTTAATCCGCTTATTTTATTTCGTCCATGAAGTTGGCGGCGCAACGGTAACAGTCTTCGACAGGACCTTTGTAATACATGTGTTGGTCACTGTTAGAAAGGTCTAGGAATTTGTCGGACCATATTTTGGTTTTCGTTAACATTTTGAGTTTTGCACCGCTAATGTTCAGAAAAACGCTCGAAAATAGTCCAATTATATAGTACTGGATTTATTGGACATTTTTGGATAGGTCTCAACGTTTGTTTTTTTTTTTTTTTTTTTTAATGTTATTTTATTTTTTAAATACGCCGCTAAATTTCACGTTAACGGCCAACGGGCAGGGGCGCAACATCGGCAAAAATATACAACCGTTGAAAAATGTAATATAGGTAACCGTATTTATATTAACTTTTATTAAATGTTATGGTGTTTTGTACAGTATGAATAAGTAAACACTTAGTTGTACAGTAATTGTTATCATTTATTTCAATTTTCAAAAACACACAATTACTCGAAACTATCAAAATGTTATTTACAGGTGTAATTTCGCGGGAACAATAGGATTTATAAAACTTGAAGGCCTTAATAAACAAGGGCATTGCGTGGTCTATTTAAGACGTACGAATGGTGTTTGGGAAATGCATGGCGATTTAAGCAAAGGCCTAATGATTATAAATTAATTTATCAATTCTACTCCGTATACATTTTTTTCTATAACAGATAATAAACAGCAAAATAAAAACAATTTATAATAATATTTTCTTAATTTGGTCTTTTTAAAACTTTATTAGAGGGATTTTTACGTGGTTATTTTTTTGCAAAATCCTAGGACGGCACTTGTAGATTCCGGTTAACGTCTGCCACGCAACAAGTGTTCAACATTCCGAGTGAAATTTATCGACATTTCGGCTACAGAACCCAAAAGGGCCACTCTATATTTAGTCCACCGTCGAATAGGTGGCGAAATTCATCTTGCTAGCGCTTTGGGGAGATCAATTTTAAATTTTCTTTTAAAAATTGGTGAAAACCGGAATATTGACCGCAAAAGCGGTTTCCGTTAAATTCGATTTTGTTGTAATTCAGTAAAATAAAGCCAGTCGCCATTACGCTCCTTGTATAGGATAGTGTTAGTATTTTTAGTAAGTAGCTAGGCCATACTTGTAGAAGGAAAGTTGGGAAGGTGTATACAATATATATATATATATATATATATATATATATATATATATATGTATTTACGTGAGATAATTCAGTATGTATATTATACAACGATAAATTACAGAAAATGAAAAAGTGAAGTGGAGAAATTATAAAATAAATTACAATTGTTCGTGTTATTTTTAACGAATCATAAACAGTCGTAACCAAACGCGTCTTGTAACCATAGTAATATCCATTGCTCTATAATCTATATATATATATATATATATATATATAAATGGATGTCTGTGTCTGTAAAAGATTAATAGAAGCAAAAACAACTGAAGCGATTTTTACTCGGTTTTTTTGCAAAATGTCCCGCGTTATCCGGAGAAGGTATATATAGCTACTGAAACCAACCCCCTAATGAATACCATCACCTAAAACTAGGTTATTAGGTATTTTTAGTACAAAAATCTAATTATTTTTGTTGATTTATGCGTTACATTGGAAAAAAAAAAAAAAACCGTTATTAATTATTGTAATGCAATTCCTGTGCTGTGCGGGTGTCTATGGTAATAAGCGAAAACACGTAAAACGTCATCGACGTATTTTTAATGCATTCCTACGCGTATTTCTGTGCACTGCGATGAACGAAATGATTATGTCACAGCAAAATAAAATAAATAAATATTTGTTCTGATTTGATTCAATTGCGACTTAAAATATTTTCGTGTTTAGCGGTTGAAATAAAAACGTAGAAAACTTTTAGTCTGCCAAAAGTGGACTATTTTTATTATTTTTAAACAGTGACATGGGCAAGACGTTAATAATACATGATGATCTAGTAACAGCAATATCTAGCAATAGCAAAGCATTGCCCGGACAGCTAGTATATAAATGAATATTGATTTTTCACGTATGATAACAATAGATGGCAATTATTATACAACCGAGTGTTTTCCGTTTAAACTGTACAAAACACCATCAAATTTAATACAAGTTTTTTTGTAAATAGAGTACCTGTATTACATTTTCGAACGATTGTATATTTTTACCGGTGTCGCGCCCCTACCGTTCGCCGTTGGCGTGAAGTTAAAACAAAATTCTAACAAATGTTGAGACCTATCTAAGAATGTCCAACAAATCGTGGACTACATAATTGGACTATTTCCGAGCGTTTTTTTTTTCTTCTGAATATCGCGCCGTCGGTGCTAAACTCAAAACGTTAATATACACCAAAATATGGTCCAACGAATTCCGAGTCCTTTCCAACAATGACCGACAAACTTTTCGGAATGGGTCCCACCGAAGACTATTAATATTGTACCGTCAATTTCACGGACGTCAAACTATTTCCCGGTTATTATTATAAAGTACCACGGTGTGCTTACCACACCACACCGATCGCATTACTATTCCGAAGAGGTTAAAAATTGTGTTTCTGTGCTAAAATGTCGGAAAAAAAAAAAAAATTGGATTTATATGTTCGTTACGATATATATATATATATATATATATATATATTATAGTCAAACGCAAGTAACCCAATAACCTACATAATATTTAATAGAAAAATACTATATTACTGGTTACCTACAGTAGGTATTTGTTTTTTTGTTTTTGTATTTTTTTTTTTTTTTTTGTATTTATTACATATTATATACATATTTCGAAACATATATGTTTTACTGGTCTTTAACAATAATAACGATTATGACGTGTTATATTATGTAGTAAAACAAATATTATATTTCGTCGACAGTTGGTATACATCGGCTGCGCCGGGGAGGTCATTTTTATTTTATTATTATTTTTTTTTTTTTTTGATTTTACTCTTAGTTTTCTCGACAGCGGAGAAAAACCGCCGGAAAAACGGGATTATTCACGCGATAAGGATTTCTGTTATTTTCGATTTTTTCTTCTTTTTTTTTTTTTTCATTGTAATTTAATTAAAAATAATTGTACATCAAAAACTTTCACCAAAAATACTCGTATTATTAGCACTTTTTAGACGCTGTACGATTTTAATCTACTCGAAATTGTCGAGGTATTTAATTTTTATTTGGTTTTACGTGGATAAAAAAATGTTCGGTTTCTCAAAATACTCGAAAATTCGATCAAGGCTCATAATAGTTTGTTCTTATGGTCCTATATAAAACTATTTCAAAAATCGATTTTTTTTCTATGTGAGCGTTTTAAAAATTCAGATTTTAACGGCAAACGCGGCGTTTTGTTTGTTATTTTCGATTTTATTTTTCGAATCAACTATTTCCGCTTTTTTTTTTTTGTCTTTTGATATTTTGTTCAAAACATTTTCACTTATCTCTGGCAAGTAATCACTAAAAGGACGTTACATTTGCCGTCTCTGTCTATATCCAACGGCCAATACAGCAAAAATGTGTTTTTGTATTTCTATTAGTACGATCACAGGCTCTAATCGACTTAAAACAAAAAGTATTTCACTAAATTTCCAACAACCAATCACTGTGCTTTTACAGAAGGATTTATTTGATATTTTTTCCCCAAACAATATTTTTCATATCTACAAATTTTAAAAACGTATTTATAAAATAATCGAAAAATCCCTACGTGAGTAAGCATAGTATATGTTGTTATTAATTTCATTAATTTTGTGAAATAATTTTAGTTTCAACACTATTTATAGGAGCCTGCAGAGTACTTAGATGAACATTTTGGCTATAGTGTTCGTAAAATATAGACAGACGAGGCAAATGTTACTGTCACGTCTTTTTATTGCTCCCGTTTCCCTTCTCCCTTCAAAATCGTTCCAGATAAAAAAAAAAAAAAAAAAATGATTAGGCCACGGAAAATAATGTTTAACGGTCAATATTGTATATATCATTTTTTTTATATTAAATCACGGTTAGTGACTAAAATGATAAAAATAAAAACAAATCTGCGAATTCGAATGTTTTTATACTCGGTCGTTGTTGTATCGCTCACGTAAAAATTGTGCTTTTCCACCATTGAATACCTTAAGTTTCACCCAATTTGCTTCGGGTTTTACAATATTTTTTAATCACCGGTACTCGATCTAAACATAATGCATACAGAGTACACGCTGGACTCAATTAAACGCCTTAAATAATTACTCCGGGCGGCCAATTTTGAATCGTTAACCCCGTTATGGCCTGTTGAAATTACGGTGACGCGTTCCTCCACACATACATATGCGTCTACCAATACGTACGGTAAAAAAAAAAAAAAAAAAAGAAACCGTGTATTAAACAGTGCTGTATTGTCGCGTACGTTCGGTTTTTAGTAATTTTTATTTTTTTGTGTCGGAAAAAAACACACATAAAAAAAAAATAAAAAAAAAATAAAATAAAATACGTTATATTACTACTATGTACGCATTTATATGCCTGTATATAATATATCGGCGGCGGTTTGTACAAGTGTTCGACGCCGTTGTTTGTACAAGTGCATTTAGAAAAAAAAACAAAAAAAAATAAAAAAATAAAAAAACCGGGCCATTGTTGTCAACCTCTCGTTTGTCAACCTTTGTATTCGACCATATTTCACCGCAGCCGCGTTTTTGTTTCACATTTTCTCTCTCCGTCGTTCCCGGCGACGAGTTTTTAATTTTTTTTTTTTTTTTTTTTTTTTTTTTTTTTTTACCGTTGGCCATTTTACCCTTTGCGTTTGGTATTGTTATACTGTATTTCGGTTAAACGGTTCCGCATGTGTGCCGCACGAGCACCACTCGCTCGGCACACGACTGCGGCACAATACGATATAATATAATAATAACGACGATATGGCGTAGGCGTATAGACGAAATTTAAAATGCGTAATATTTCGGTACGATATACGGGTATTTACGTAGTAAATTATAATAGGCACAGTCGAATCTCGATAAATAATTCAATGTCGGAGCGAACGATTTTTAGGTATCATTACGGTATTTGGACCGATTTCGCACGGCCGGCAAGAGGAAATATTAAAATAAAGGCGATTTATCGCGCACCGTGGCCGGGTCACTGTTGCGTGTAGATGGGACGTCGGACACGTACCGATGTATCGACGTTTATATTAAAAAAACAAAAATTGTAGTAAATGAACAAATATATGTGTATTTTATATGAATCGCGTGTCGGTACGGCCGGTTGTGAATTAAAATTAAAAAAAAACCAGGATTATACGACGTATAGGGGTAATTTATTAATCGGTACGCATTAACAACAATAAACCGATTACAAACGAAAAACGGATTCTGTGCGAAATTTAAATTGCTAATTATATTTGTGTTTTTCGCGAATTTTATTATGAATTTGAACTAATAAAACGCTGAAGAAAATTAACGTCCATACATAAAAACCAAAACCTAAAAAATGTCGAATAACTATAGGTATTTAAAATTCCAAAAAAAACGCTAGAGTATTTTTAAAATTGTACCATGTCTACAATGGGGTAATAAAAATATTGAAAATAACAGAAACCGTTATTGCGTGAATTTTCGCCCTTATTGTTAAAAGAGCTATAAGGGAAAAAAATTACCAAATTAAATACGAAAAAATGTCATCTGATCTTTCACTGGTCTGGACCGAAAAATATCCCCAGCCCATCCGTAACATAAAAATCATTGTCGTTTTTCACCGTTAAGGACATTAAAAAGAATAAAAAGTAACCGACAACAAATTTAATTCGCCTACATTATACAGCCACCATTGTACAGGTTTTTTTGCACGGGTTAAATAACTGGGCAACTCTGTGATAAGCGTGTACCGTGCCCAGCCCCCCCCCCCGCCGCCGCCGCCGGCAGTGATTATATCGGTTTCATTCACAACCGGAGTAGATCGTAAAAATCGTCGGCGGCCGAGTTTTGTTTCCATGAAATTTCAAAATTTCCAACGGTGTACTTAACACGCGTGCCGAATAAAAACACGTCGAAATGCCGTCGCGCTATAGTTATTTTTTTTTTTATATATATAAGTTTGGTTTTTTTCATTTTTTTTTCATTTTTCCACCGGCTCCCGGGTATCGTGTAGAAAAAAAAAAAAAAAAAAAAAATATTGCCGATTACCGCCGCCGCTGAAATAGCGACAACATTATTTTTAACAGCGTTTCTCCTCCGCCCTACCGTCGCGTTCGCGTTACAATTTCGAATCGTTCCCCCGTAAAATCGATACGGCGAACGTGCAACGCAACACTGCCGGCAGCAGTCGCCGTATATTATTACGCGTTAAATTAATATTATTTGTTAACGTCGGATCGAAACGACCTACTTTTTACGAATTGTCGTGTGCAAATACCGTACGCCGCTTGCAAAGTTTTACAACTCGTCGAAACGTTTTGCCCCCCCTCCCACTGCCCCCCTGCCCCCCGTCGAGGTGCGCGGCTGTTACACCGGTGTTCGTATTATGTACTTAAAAAAAAAAAAAAAAAAAATAATAAAAAGCCGATACGGTACGGGATATCGGGTGGAAATTAATTCGTACCGGAATACCCAACGGTTAAATCATCGCCAACGAAAAACGATACCGTGCAAAGACCGTGTATTGAAATCACACGAACCTTAAAAAAAAAAAAAAAAAACTACTTTCATAAAACTTGATAAAACCAAAAAAAAAAAAAACCCGTATTAACTGCAAGGATAATAAAGAAAAAATGATCATCTTCATGCACAGACTAGATCCAAATTGCAACAAAAAAAGAACAATTGTTCTATTTTCTTAATCGAAGCAAGAATTCTGGTAGAATATATTTTTATATTTTTCAAGCAGATACCATAGTAAAACTGTACAACCAAATATAGTCTTCGCTACGCTCGAAATCTAGAAACATTATGATATTCCGTCAAACGACATATTAAACGAATTCTACTCTCTAAACGAATTTTATCTTGCATAAAACCTAATAAAAACAAAAACAAAAAAAAAAAAACCCGTAACGCATAGTGATTTTCGATATAAACGGCCGAAAAGTCATTGGACTTTCGATATGAACTTTTCCAGGGTTTTCGAGAAGCTAAACGAATTTTATCTTGCATAAAACCTAATAAAACCAAAAAAAAAAAAACCTCGACAATTTGTTAACGGCCGTGTATATTATGTAATTGAAAAAACGCTAGAATGGTTTGATAAATTTACCGATTCTAAAATATATATATATATATATATATATATATATATATATATATATATATATATAAGTTTATTCGATGAACATTTCAGGTTCCTATTTCCCATTATTAAGGAAACTGCAAGGATAATAAAGAAAAAAATGATCATCTTGATGCACAGACTAGATCCAAATTGCAATAAAAAAAAAAAACCACAATTGTCCTATTTTCTTAATCGGAGCAAGAATTCTGGTAGAATATATTTTTTATATTTTACAAACAGACACCATAGTAAAACTGTACAACCAATACAGTATTCGCTACGCTAGAAATCTAGAAACATTATGACATTCCGTCAAACGACATATTAAACGAATTCTACTCTCTAAGCAATCAAAAGAGAAAATGTTGGAGATATTTATAGAGCCATTTGAAAATATGTTTATGGTTTTTTATGTTTCTCGATTTACGTGAATATAATTCTTACGTATGAAAACGTTCGAAAATTTGGTACACCGTTCATAGTGGGTTGCTTTTAAAATCGTACGGAGAGATATTATAAAAAAATCGAAAAATTCCTATAGTCACGGCTTTTGTTTTATACCCAACGTTTTTTAGCCCGTTCGAAACATTTCACTGTATTATATTAATATATATTATATGGACAGCTGGTGTTCACAGAGCACACGGTTTTATTGTTACTTTGGATAATTCACTAGATGTGTAAACCTATACGAAAATTCTCCCATGCTGTTGTCCCAAAAATTGTTCGATAAATAAAGTGCAAAAAAAAAAAAAAAAAAAATAAAAGAAAAATTAGAACTAATTCCAATTCACGGGTTCAGTGTTACGCACTTAGTTTAATATTGTCGTCATGACGTGTTAGCGTGCAAAGATTTTATTTCCTAGTTTTTTTCGGCCTAAGACGATAAATAAATCTTCGCCGAGTAGAAAAGTCGCACAACGGTCGTAACAACGATTACTGGGTTTACACTGGACTCTAACCTTAATCTGGATTAACAGTGAATCAGGATATCGAAATTGAATTTAAAATTAAAAAAAAAGCCACCGTTGTAGATGATATGTTGGAAATGTACGGTATTCATAGGGAAGTCTGTGCGCAACAATAAATCGTTGCAAACGAAAAACGATTCTTAGCGCAATCAGATGAGGTAATTTTAATCGAAAACCGCATTACTTTGCAACTAAAAAATAGATTCAATTTTTTTTTTTAAACGAATTTGAACTTATAAACGCCGATATAAAAATCAATTACAAAATGTGTATTTCTGCGTAGGACGAAAAGAAATTTGAAAATTTCAAATATATAATTCGAAAAAGGCCGGGACGTTCTGTGATTCGTACCCACGCGCACGACTAATAAAAGTTTTCGGCGAAAATTTCAAGTCTCTACGATTATTTCGACACCGAATTACAATAAAACAAAATCGCGAATAACAGACATTCCGTATATTTAATAAAAAAAAAAAAAAAAAAAAAAAAACGCTAAGGAAAATCAAATAATTTGATACCAATAACGGCAGTAGCCACTGTTGAAGTTAATGCGACCGGAGTAATATTTCTGTTCGACAAATACTTTTACAGGCATAAAAAATATAATAATAAAATAAAATCACAAATCGCGTAAGTGTAAAAACGGCTCTGAAATAAAAATAATCGGTTTTCCGATATCACCACGAATAACTTTATTGATCAATAAACCGCAATTCGTTTCAATGTTATTAATGGTATTACACATTTACCGGCATTATGATTCGTCTTGATCGTATTCATTTAAATTTACGGCGCGCGTATTGGCAATATCGACTCGACATTGTCGGTTTATACCAACAGGATCGTTATTATAAGCCTTAAATTTTAAGGGGTTGCGTGTAGTGGATTTTAACGAGACTCTTTGTAAAAATCAAAATTAATCGACTTACAAATGTTCGAATTTACTCTCGTATAGAACATAAATTTGGCCCTCCCCCCGGATCCCCCTTATCGCAAGTGTTTATTGTGGTGCAATCGTGAAATTTATTCGATAACACGTACGCGTAAAACAGAAAAGAAAATAAAAACAAATAAATAAAATACAAAGCGATTTCCGAATATTTATACGTTTTACGATAAACAAAACCACTCGGTCTAGGATGTGATATGATTTGTATTTACTTGGACGAGACGTTACAGTTAAAAAAAAAATGCCGTTACGTTTTTTCTTAATAATCATCATAAGCCGTTTTACGCTTAAGCTTACGTTTCGACGGTGAAACAATTGGCTTTTTCTACACAAAATTAATTTTAAAAACTTCACCGTGGTCCGACCGAACGATATTATCCGATTTATCCGGTCTCCGCGATTATGTATTATTGTATCGCCTAACCTACATAGTTATATTATACAGGGTGGGACGTGGTTACATCCTTATTTTAAACAAAAAAATCATAACACAAAAAGTATTGGCAATATTGATTTAATTATTTTCTTTTTTTTCTGCGTATATGGGTACATTTAAAGTTTTGTTTTATTTGATTGTTATTAATACTACATCTCGAAAGGTGGCCACCGTTCTCGTCAATGCACTCAGATAGTCGGAATTTGAAATTCTGGATATTGCACACCAAACGGTCGCACGTTCTGTACGCAGAGGCTGCTCATGAAGTTCTCCCGGGTTAGTGGGGGCTCCGATATCGCGTGTTTTGTTTGTGCACACATCCTGAAATACGGAGATTTATGCCTGGTCGCTAAAGAAAACAGGGGCGTCCTCTGGCAGGTTTTCGAGGAAGGCTTCGCGTGCATTTTTTTCGCGCAACATAATCGCGTAGATTAAAATGGTTCGACCACTGCCAATTTTTATGGATGAAAATTGAATTCCTCGCGAAGAGTTCGTCTCACTGTGCGACTGGACATCCCTAAAGCAGCCGAACGTTTGTGTGCGGATCGCCTAGGGTATTACAAAATCGCCGCCCTTACCCTCCTTTCGATGTTTTCTGGCGTCCCGACGGTTTTGGAAGGCCAATCGCGTTTCTTCCGCACACTACCGGTACCCCTGTACGTGTCCACCCGCAAACAAATCGATTTCCGATCAGGCACACGACCTGCAGGTGCGATATTGATACGGTTCCTGAAAGCACGCCGAGTGGCGATGATCACCGGACGGCTGAAAGAAAAGTAGGCCTCTACATACGCGAACGCGGGCCCGTGGTTTGTCCACTGCATTGTTGTCGACACTGAACTAGTTATAAAAAAAAAAAACCTTAGACAACGATCAAGTTTTCGAACAAGCCATAAACCAACGGTCTACTATTAATAGCCGCTCAGTTGCGAGAGTTTCAGATAAGGGAGTAACCACGCCCCACCCTGTATGTTAGGCGGGCCGCACACTGAAGAAATCGGTTTGAGAAACCAATTTCATAAAACCAATTTCATGAAACTAATTTCATATTGGCGTACACTGGCGAAACAAAAAAAATGTATAGTTTGACCATATCACTATTGCTGTAATCCTTGTTTTTGTAATCGTATCCTTCGATTGCTTCTATTAATTTAGAATTAAAATCTCGAACTCATTTCGACGTCGTATTGATTAATTTAATTTTTCCTAGCACTAAAGACAACTCAAGAACAACTACTCCGAACGACGTACGTCGTGCTATTAAAATAGCAATATGGTAGATCGTCACAAACGATATTTTGTATTAAAAAAAAATGATAATATTGGTCAAAACGTCGATAACGTTTCCATTTATGGGATTTTATTATGGGGATTATTATGTCGTATATAAACGCTATTAAATTAGTACGATAGTATTTACTATTGTCACTGTGCTGTATATAATACAGCAGTGGTCTTCAACCGGTGGGTTTTAAAATTGGGTCGCGATAAGTCTTCTTATTAAAATAAAAATTAAATTTATAAAATTTAGAAGAAGTTTTTAGAAGAATATTCTTCAATCAAGTTTGAAGACATTTCTGGAATTAGTAAACCAACATTTAACAAACTTAGAAAAATTATTTAACCAATATTTTCTTGAGGATATTCGAGTAAATTATGAGTGGATTGAACAACCATTCGCAGTAGACATAATGACTGTAAATATGTCTACTGACATTGAAAATCAATTAATCGAGCTATCGTGTGATAACAAATTGAAACAAATGTTTTGTGAAACTTCATTAGAAATATTTTGGGCACACTTATGCACGGGAAATCACGCAGAATTTGCGACTAAAGCCATCTCAATTTTATTAATATTTCCAACGCCTTGCTTATGCGAAAAGGCGTTTTTTACTATGGCAAATTTGAAAACGTCAAAAAGAAATAGACTTGAAACTGAAGATGATTTACGGATCGCGCTTGGTCAAATCGAGCCAAGGTGGAATTTATTATGTGAAAACACTCAAGGACAAAGTTCACATTAAAATTTTTGTATCATATTTTCATTTTATTTTATAATTTCATATGAATTTTATACATTTTCGATTGAGTTTTAATAATAGTACTGCAAGGCATTAATCAATTTTAGCTTTTTTACAAAGTTCTCGTTGGTCGCGAAAAATGTAGGCCTAAAAAAGTGGGTCGCGAGTCCAAAAAAAATTGAAGACCACTGTACTACAGTGTATAATGTGTATATATATATAATACTAAAATATGATAATATGATACACATAAATAACGTGAACATACAAAATTTATAATAATACGAGGTGCGACAATAAAATAACGAGACTTTTTGAATAAAGGTTGTTTATTTTAAAAATGTTATAATTTAATGATTATCACCTTCAAAGTACCTTCCCTCAGCATCAATACACTGTTGCATACGTCGCGGCCATTCTTGAAAACAGTGTTGCCAATTGCTTTCAATCAGCCCTTTTAGAAGTTCTGCCGTTTTCATTTTTACGTCATCAACTGTTTGAAAATGGGAAAAGAAATAAGAAGGAAATAAGAAGTCACAAGGAGCAAGGTCTGGCGAGTACGGGGGATGTTGAAGTACAGAAATTTTTTTTTCAGTTAAAAAACGTTGAATTGATAATGCACTGTGAGCTGGAGCATTGTCTTGGTGAAGAACCCAGCCATTTTTCCATAGATCTGGTCGCTTCTTTCTGACACGTTCTCTTAATTTAATTAATACCTCATTATAATAATATTGATTAATTAATTTTGCCGATTTTTTCAACGTTTTCGTTTGTTGAAGACGTGGTAGGACGTCCAGAACGATCATCGTCTTCGACGTCCTCCCTTCCACTACAAAACCGTTTGTGCCATTCAAAAACACGAGCTCTTGATAAACATTCTTCACCATAAACTTCACATAACATACGAAACGATTCCGCGGCAGTTTTTTTTAATTTAACAAGAAATTTAATGTTAACACATGTTGTTCGATTTTTATATCTAACATTTTTCGGCAGTATTGTCGAACTCGCACTAATAACAAGGCTACTAACGTATAAGAAAATGTATCGATGCCATCAGTGTTCATAGTGCTTTTAGATAAGTGTTTTCTAATCGTATTTCAATAATCGTTTTATAGATAACGTTAATAGTTTAGGTTATATTTAGAAAGTCTCGTTATTTTATTGTCGCACCTCGTATAATATTAATTATATTATTATTTATTTATAATTTATACGAAACTTTATTGTTGAAATCAAAATTAAAAGTTTCGTGAAACCGTGGTCGCGCAATTATGAGAAAGTTTCGTTTCGTGAAACTCAGTACTATTTGATTTTCAATTGAATGGTTTCATGAAACTAAAGTTTCACGTTTCATGAAATTAGTTTCTTAAAACTAATTTTTTCAGTGTACAGCCCGCCTAACACGAGATTCTGAAAATCCTGTGTAAATTTGTTATTATTCTATAACGTAAATTTTAAATACCGTAGCCTCTGGTATATACCGAAGGCAACGATAAATCGTCGCAATAAAAAACCAATTTTTCGGTCAAAACTCGGCAAACCGCTAAGGGGTATAAAGTCGTCTCTTCTGCCTTATAGTCAAAGCGATCGGCAAAAATAAAACCTACCTGTGTATCGTCGCCGTTTGTCGTCGGTGTTATCGATTTTCTTTTTTTAGAAAAAAACTATTGGAAATTCGGAAATCATGTTCACCACCGGCATGGTATTGGCAAACGCGGTTTATAAGGAGCGGTTTTATAAATCGGGATTATATATTTTCGTAGTTTCATCGCACACTATAAACACAATTGTCTTGATAAATCCATCTTGACCAACGGCGATTTAATACGAGTACAATTTTTAAACATTTTACTTCGGGCACGTAGAAGGCCTCTTGAAGAATAATCAACTTTTCAATCTTTGCGTCCAGTGACAACTAGGTTTTTTTTTTTGCAACCCATAATTAATGCAATACCCTTATTAAATGCAAAAAAAAAAAAACAAAAAACAACTGACCGAGCCCGATTTTTTTTTTTTGTAAATTTAATAGTGAAAAAGTGCTTTTTCCTAAGGAAAAAAAAAAATTAAACACGTTTTAGTAAAACTAATTGTGCTTTTTCGTTTCACTAGGAATATTAAAATTATCTGAAAAAACAAAAACAAAAAAAAAATGTAATATTTGCCCAACTCTAGTTTAATTATACGTAGGTATACATATCGACGGTGAATATTCGGTAAAAATAAATGGTGTACGACGTATGCATAATAATTAATAATACGCTATTATCCGGTACAGTAAAAATATAACGATGATGTTTTATGACGCCATTAAAATGTATGATTTTTCAAATTTAGTATAAATTGTACAATATAATCGACGTAGTTATTATATCGATATGGCTTACGAACTTCAATAATTACAGTTCGTACGAGCCATTTATTTGTTTGTTTTTTGTTTTTTTTTTTGTTTTTTAACATTCGCAATATTCATGTTCATGCGGTTTCATCGTTTATATCAGTATTTTTAACGAACAATTGCTTTTGGGGGCTGTTAACAAAACATAGATGGGCAATAAAAACGTTACAATACAATATGATTATTATTATCGTCGTAATTATGATTTTTATTTATCTCAAAAAAAAAAAAAAAAAACAACAACGTAACACAATTATTTATTTAGAAAGAAAAAACAAAAAAAAAATTACATCATCAGTTATGCACAAAATTTATAATATATTACGAGCAGTATTAGTCGTTTGCCAATAAAACATTCGGATTGGTGCTATGGAGAATTCCCGACACAAATGTGTTATAAATTATTATAAGTATTATTTATCGGTTATTTTCGGCGTGTAGTTTGCACGCTGTAATTTATGATTTTTTTTTTTTTTTTTTTTTATAATTATACGCGCGCAGTAGATCTGAAAATAATACACGCACTGCACGGCGGTATAATAAATAATTATTTAACACATTGTACCAATTTCTAATCGTTTTCGCTATCGTTAAAGTTAAAACAATCGTGTACATTATGAATTATATAATTATAAATTAGGTTATGTTTCGAAAGTAAACGAATTGGTAAAAAAAAAAAAAAAAAAAAAAATGAAATAGTACACTCGTATTATGTATTTTTTTTTTTTTTTAATAACAATATTTAGCGCCGTGTTTGGCCGCGTATAGATTGTTTATTATACAGTCGTGAATAGCTGTTATTAAATAAATTTAATAGAAAAAAAAAAAAAAAACAAAAAAACAGCAGTGATACAAAGTCGTGTTACAAGACGAATCGTTTAGAATTTATTTCGTTTAAAAACCACGTTGCAATAAAAACACAATGTACAGACGAACGTAGGATTATTTTTTGAATTTCTTCAACACTATAATCGATTATTAGGTAGGCAGTTTGGTTTTTGTTTCGCGGGGCCAGTCTTCAATCCGATTCCGACTGTTCTTCGTTGACGAAATCCATAGATTTTGAACTTGTAATCATTCGTAAAACAAAACAATTAATCGATATAAATTACGAGCATAATGAATATTTGCGTATACACTCGCGGAATAATAATATTTTAACCATGACTTTATGTCATCAAGTGACAGTTTTAGTTCGTATTCGATAGTATTAACTTTAGTACTTTTTACCCGATTGCCGAATGAGGACGAGGAAAATCTCATGGCTGGACTGTTGTAAATCCATTGTGGGTGGGCATCCAACCCCACACTAAAGTCCACCCCTAAAGCTTGGGTTTCGATATCCTTATTCCGGGTTTCTGGTTGAACAGGTTCGTGCCCGAGCCAACGGACGCTCACCGGGTCCTAAATTGGATCTGGGAGGCTCGCGCCCCATGCGAGGAGGACTTCGGCCGTGACTTTCCGCGGTTGTGTATGGATTTTCACTAACAAAAGTACCACGGGAGTAGCGGGAGCCCGACCGTAAGGTGCCTCCTCCGTCGGCGTGCACCCGGCCCCGAGCGACTTCTTGGATACGCGGTGGCCGTAGCAGGAGCTACTGTACGGTTTACGGTCAAGCACGGCCAGGGGACAGTCTCTGGTGGGTTCGCTCCCGGGCACCTATCCGCTCTACCGGTGAAGATTAACGCCGAAGATTGTCCGTGACCAATAAACGCGACAGTGGTTGGACGGGCCACGACCCCACCGGCGGTAGCCGCGGTCATTAAACCCCTTACCGGCACGGGATGGAGCTAATTCCCGATTGCGGCTCTGGGTCTTTCCCGGCGCTGGTGGTACTTATGACGACCCCGGGAGTACCGTCGCTCTGACTACTCCTGAACCTCGGCGGCCCGTAAATAGCGCCGGGCGCTAATACACGGGCCGTCGGTGTAGCTCCAATTACGGGAGCAAAAACCACGGGTACTCAAGTGTTGTAAATCCATTAAAAAAAAAAAAAAATCAAGGCACTTTTACCCGTTTTCGCCAAAAATGTGGATCGTTTAATGTCGATGTTTAATGCTATAGACATTATTATGAAGCATTAAAAAGTGATTGGTAAATTTACGAGAATATCCCCGATTAAGACAATATAAGTTCTACGTCCAAGTCGATTAAAGAGTAATAAATAAATAATATTTAATTAAAGTGTATCCATTGCAATGGACACCGAGGCTGAAAGGGTTTAAGTACTGTATGGTAAAATTGGGGCAGTGGATGATCGCGCTGATGATCAAGATCTAGAAACCTGCTGTGCAAAGCTTTTTTTTTTTGTTTTTGTTTGGCCCGCTTATTATTTCCGTGTCCCGTACGTCGTTTTTATAATATTATTATGAATGTCTAAACAAATTTACGAAAATTCGGACCAGACTGACTTTGGTCTACGGATCATCTCCGGATAATTAAAAACAAAAAAACCTGTATCGCCGAGGTAACCCAAAAAATTGATTTTTCGATTTATTAATCCAAAATCAAGTCATATAGATTTATAGATAGACGTTAGACGTATAATACTGTAGACAACGTATAACACATATTGCGTGTATAAATTATTGAAGTCAATATATGTGCGAGAAAGACAGACTCTGAAAAAGTCTTTTCACGACAGAATGAAGAAACAAAAATTGTTTATTCCGTGGCAAAAATTAAAGCGATTCGTTTAAAACGCGAATTATTGTTTCGACTCTACAGAATACCCACAGAGTACAGATATTAATATTTGATTCGTGAATAAACTGCATTTTGAGTTTTTCAATTTACCTCCTAATTTGTTAGATAGATCTGATTAGAATTGGTTCAGAAATGTTATAGTTGTGGTTTAGACGAAACGGACAATATCAAACTTCACGGGTAAATAATTTCATATTATACTAGCGTTATAAAATATATTGAAGTCTATGTACAGAATACTACGTAAAATACTGTTCAATTGGAAAAAAACAAACAATTTAATTAACTATTCCATGAGAAAACCTCTTATATAATTCTGTCTTTCTCGCACATATCATGGTTTAATTTAGTTACCTTTCTGTTCGTGGTTAATAGTGTTGCATGTCTTTGGATTTTTATGATAATTACCTCGTTATGGTAGACAATCGATTGGACGCAGGCAACTTTGATCTTTTTATCGTTTCTTCTTCCAACGACGACAGGGACATGCAGAAAGTCGAACCGATTTCTTTTAGTTGTTTGATGCCCAAATGAAATCCCTAAACAATAAAAAAAAAAAAAAAATTAAGAAATAATATTATACTCGCAGTATAATAATGAATGAAAAACGAAAATGGCATTCACTTTGTAAAGCCCTTCGTTGCAACCACAATAACTCGTCTCCAATGTGTAGCTTCTTTTCACGCCGTAGCACCTCCACACCGTTATCCTGGCGGTTGTTTCACGATTTCGTTCGATTTTGTATTTACACTGAGACAGCGAGAACGTCGGGCAGCAGTTTTGCATTAAAATCGGTAGAACCTATAAAAAAAAAAAAAAAATTAAAAAAAAGGAACAAACGATCGAACCAGGGACGGAATCCAGCTTTAGCACAACCGGTTAAAATCGGTTAATAAGTGTTTTTCACGATTTATCTTTAACCATAAACAAAGCGGGAACAGTAAAATAGAAAACCATAATTAAAACCGAAGCTTAATTTGATCCAGTGCCTTAAACCGAAACAGTTTTTTTTTTTTTTTTTATAGTTTATTTAGATGGAAATTTAACACTAAAAGTCTCATACGATTTAATAGTCCTTCGTATAAACAGTATAATTTAAAATCTTCAATGTTTCGTAATTAACCTACATTCATAAAAATTATTATCATAAATTAATCAAATGTGCTTGAGAATAAATTATGGTTAGATTTAAAAAATTGTAATATTTTATAAAAAAAAATTGTAAAATCTTAAATAGAATTATGTAATATTAAACAATACAAAAAATGTTTTGCAAAGAAATCAAATGTATCATTATAAACTAACGCAAGTCGTAAACGATAAATTACGAACTCATCTATAAATAATATAAAAAACTAAAATATATTTTATTTAAAATTCGTTTGAAAACTATTTCAAATCTAAATGAAAATACATTTTATTTATCAGTATTGTTAAAATTAAATACGTCCCTTGTGCATCGAGGGATATTTAAAAAGTATTATCTTTTAGCGAAGAAAAAAGTATTCAATATAAGTATGTAGTTGAAACATAAATATAAATTTAATTCAAAGTTTCGTCTCCAGAAGTGAAAACATAAAAATTAATGTGAATATGATTTGAATGCGATGTTTTTTGGTGACATTATAATCAATTAAAAGCCTATCTCTTTTATTTCTTCTTATACAACGCCATCTTAGCTAAAAATTCATTCCGGGTGGGTACAGAATATATAAATTTTATTTTTTTTTTTGTGAATTTCCGACTATAATAAATGCGTATTTTAGTATTTTTAATGTTATTTAAAAATTTAAAAAAATGATATAATTTAGATAATTTTCTATAAACTTGAGATTTTTAAGAAAATTGTTCTTTTGTATTATTATTAGTAAAAAGTTATATTTATAATAGATTGCATGTTTGTTTTAAAACTATTTTTTTAAAGTACATATATTATGCATACGTATAATTCATTTTTCAATATTATTAAATTTAATAGATAACACTGAACAATAACAACAGTGTATTCAATTATATAATTAATAAATTTGGTTAATATTTTAGGTAATTTGTCCATAGTTTATAGAGCCATAGTTCATTGATCGTTTTTGGTTTAATGTGTAAATAATTTTAAAACAAGTATAGAAACTATGAAATCTGATTTTTTTTTTTTTTTTTGCTTATCAAAATACCTCATTCAAATGAAATAAAATAAAATTCATATTATCAATACGTTATCGAATCGCAGTAGGTTGTTTGGAAAAAGACTAACCATAAAATCCGTTTCGTGTTCGTACTTGTACAAGTCCTTTCTCGACCAACTTTTCTTCGTCGAACACCCGTAAAAAAAACAATTTTTTTGATTCGAATGACCGTGAAAATCACAATACGCGTACGGAACCGCTTTCATCACCTTTGCAATGTATTCCAAAATGCCCTGAAACATATTAATCTTGTTATTAATGTTAATTTATGTTTCTCGACCTTGATAATATTTATTTTTATTCTACGTTTTTTATTATTATTATTATTTTTTTTTTTTTCCCATATTGATGTATACGTTATAATATAATACGCGAATAAGAACGGCGGCTATATTATAATATATAGGACTTACAATAGGGTCGAATAAAGTTATTAATGGTTAAAAACACCGACTACGCGATGCGCACGCTGTTTTTTTGATAGAAAAAATGAATTAAAAAAAAAAAAAAAAAAAAAAAAACATTAATAATTACTAATGGTGTCCTAGAATTGTTCGGAATAGTTAAACCGTAAAATTACATTTATGACATTGAACGGGATTAACCAGTTAGAAATTCGGTATAATATTGTAATAATTTAATATAATTATATAATACGATGTGGTCGTTAAGAACGATAGTAATTAATTTAAAAAAGGAAAAAAAAAATGATTATTGTTAACGTAAACTACGAAAAAATTGTTAAAAATATGGTTGTTTTTTTTTTTTTTGTCGGAACTGTAGTACCTATTTTACAGGACGTAAAATTGAATTGTTAAAAAACGTGTATTTATTATACAATACCTCGGGATTTCCAGCGGGTATTTTCGAAAGATAGAAAAAGATAATAAAAAATGCCGAGACTCTTGTTGCCGGCAACGATCGCGAGATAACGTTGGATATTTATTATTGCCGGGTTTTCGGACGGCGAGGGGCGGTAAGCGGGCATTTCTTGTGGATGCCTACTCGCACCGGTATCGCATTTTAAAATCCACGACACGATAAGCTTTGCGCACAGGATTGTGTATTTTATAATCGAGAATAAAGATCGTATTGTATAGATACCCGAGCGTGAAATATTTCTGGATGTAGTTTCGGGTCGGGCGAGCTCCATTTTCTGTTTAGATCTTCGTTGGTCAAACCGCACCGGTGGCTGGAACAGATAAAATATCGGTTTTATTGTATTCTTTTGTTATTATTATTTTTTTTCCTGCGCTCGCACACGGCGCCGGCCACACTTATATTCACATATCGCTATGAAAAATCGTATATCCGCGGGCGTTTCGCCGCAAAACCGTATTGGCGCCGCCGTTTGTCCAGACGAACCACAAGCCGCGGGATATCGGACCCGAAGACATTAATACTACGGGTACGGAATCCGCAATAACCGATTCTACGCGAAGGCGCGGCTACCGCCACACGCTATTGTTATAGCGTTGTTCGCGGAAAAATATTATAAAATTGAATTTGTCGGTTTTACGGTGTTTTTGGACCGATGTTAAAAATACGCGACTCGTAACCGCCGTGCTATATAATAATAATAATAATAATAATAGCAATATACAGAGGGCGGTAAACGGTTTGGACGATGTTCTGTATTGTGTGTGTGTGAAAAACGTATTTCAATGGAATTCCTGATTCGGGCTCAGGGCCTGTCAAAAACTCCACAAGAGAAAAAAAAAAATATTTGTCGTATATCGTTTTTATAACAATTTACTACCGACGCCTATTAATTCGTACAACATACGGGTTTAAAATCAATATATATATATATATTTTGTTTTGTTTTCCAGAAAAATGCGAAATCTGTATTTTGCACAAGATCGCTTTGAAGCGATACATATTACATAATATATGTATGCTAATACACTATTAAACTAGAAAAACTATTTACAAAAAAAAAAAAAAAAAAAATGGAAAATTTTAATTTACAAATAGATAAACGCACGGTTAGAATTTAACTGTGAATACGTTTGATTTGTTAATACTTTCCTGAAGAAAAAAAAAAAAAAAAAAAATGATAAAAATTGAGTCCAATGTCACAGAAAGTGTTTAGAATAAGTTAATTTTCATAAACACTCAAACTGGTTGAAGACGAACGATCGTTATGGTATTTTTTTTTTCTACAAATAATTGTAACATGTATTAATATGTATTTATATTACTACTTATACAGTATACATAATTAAATACATAAAATAGTGTAAAAAAGTAAATAGCGAAACGCTAGGTGATAACCTACTGAATAATGAATATTCTTAACGATAAAAAAAAACAACTTTTTTAGATTCTAAACGTAACGAGGAGCGTATTGGTTTACTATGTGTGATTAAAAAAAAAAAAAAAAAATCATTTCTTTGTCTGTGTGTACACTACTTTTCTATTAGACATTTTATTATGATTTTTAAGTGTGGCATATTTTCCGAAAACTTTTTTGATGTAGTTTATGCACAGAGGTTTTATTTTCTATTTTCGTTAGAGTTTTCTTAATAAACGAGTAAAAATTTACGAGAATAACGGTTTCATTATTTTCTAATTGTAATTCGGTTAAAAATTATCGTATAGAGATCGTAATTAATGATCGCTCGTGGAATAATTTTCAAACCGTTCTTGCAATGTTTAGGCTATTTTTTATAGGCATTTAAAAATTGTCGAGTTTTCGTTTAGTTTATACAATTTTTTTTTTTTTTGTTCTATGCGGATAAAATTGTATTGGCCGAGCAAAAACGATCGGACGTTTTACACAAGGTTCGTTATAAGTTGTACTTAATGGCGAAAGTAAAAAAAAAAAAAAAAAAACGCAACGCAATTAAATCGTTTAAAGTTACACACGCCTATGGACGTACAATAATAATAACCCTATATTATAGGTATGATAAAAAAAAAAAAAAAAAAAAAAAAAAAAAAAATGGAAAATAAAAACCATGGCCGGGCGCGTTCGGTATTTTATACGATAAATTTCAAACGGACGGCGGTGGCGGGAGAATTTTTAAAACAACGACTAGGAAAATATACACGCGTTCGGATATAATAATAATAATAATATTGTACACCGGGCATGAATGTTAACACGTCGACGGATCTCCGATCGTGGGAATTTTCGTAATTCTCTCGTCGCCGACGCCGTTCTTCTTTTTTTTTTTTTTTAAATACGTACATTATTATTATTCTCCTCCACGAACGGCCACTTCGCCGGGGCGTTATTAGGCGGGGGTCTACGCGCGTCCGCCTTCCGATTACTGCAATATTATTTTATCGTATTATCGATAAATTGTTAATTATTATTGACCATGTCGATTCGACACGTTACGGCCGAAAGAAGAAGAAGAAAAAGAAGAAGAAACAGTTTATTCCGTGGCGCTTAAGTGCGCGGGGTGACGGAGTCTTCTCTCTCATCTCTGATGTAAGATTATTATCCGTGCCCTTAAAATTTCCGAGTGTACGCTAGTTATTGTTACTAAAGTGCACCCGAGTACCTAAATATTGTATAAAATAATATTGAAATCTTACGTAATTAACGGTTTTTTTTTTTTTTTTTTTTAAAGGAATATATCATGAAACTTTAAGCAGTCTGTGGATACAAAACGTTTGTGGCGTGCCAAAAACCTTTTTGGACTCGCGTCGCGCTAATCCACAAGAATCCAACACTACGTCTCCCTAACATCAAAATATTTAAAAATTTACGCTGTATATTTTAGAAGAAATATATAAGCCATTTAAAAAAAAAAAGGGCAGTACGCAGACAAATAATGATTACACGTTGTATTTTAGCTTTAGTGTTGTGTAAATATTGATATTTTAAATTGAAAAAAAAAAAAAATAATAATAATAAGAATATTGACAAGTTTTTAATAATCGTTTAAAATCTGAACAATTAATGAGAAATGTCACTCTGGTGATATTTACAAAGTGGTGTGTGTGTGTGTGGGGGGGGGGAGAATTCCTGGGGACGATGGTGGAAAAAGCGAGTTAAACGAACGTATTTATCGGATCTAAAATATAAATAGACTTAATATAAAAAGATAAAAATTTTGCGGTACCTATGCCGTTTTGTGTAAACAATTGTTATGTTGTTCTGACGGCGATGGAAATTACATGACGGCAGGTGCATTAATACGATTTTTTTTATTTTTTTTTGGAAAAATTCTCACGTTTGTAGTATTTTCTTCCCCTGAGGATTTCGTGTCACCCCTACACCGCGATCCACGTCACCCAAGGGCAGAGAACCACTGGTGCGGAGGGATGCATCGCGATTGCGATAACGATAAAAACTGTATACAGTGAACAACACCACGTGTTTTTTTTTTTATTTTTTTCTTCGTTTTTATTAACAACAGTTTTTAAACTGTGCACTACGCCTACCACGCCGATATGCAGTCGACACGACGACGCTTCAGCCAAAAAATTATTTGGGAACCTTGTACCTATAAATACGACGTGTACGTACACTATTACTAGTACTTTTCGCGTGTGCACATTCTGCATAAAATATACGCACTCGCGCGATGACCGGCCGATATTTTTTCCCGGTGCAGATGCAGCGGGATTATCTTTGGCCCGGTCACAACAAAGCAAACGCTGATTTTCAAACGGTGTTTACAATGGATAGCCGACCACCCCAATCGTTTGTCGGTTATCAGCAATGTTAAACAAAAAAAAAAAAAAACCATTTCGAGCGGATCTCGGGTTAGGTTTGATAATCGATTTTTAAAAAAAACCAAGGGAAATTTCAAGAAAAAAAAAAAAGTAACAATTGTAGGACATAGATTTAATTTATATGCGTACGCTTCAACGGGTACCTTGAGTTTTATTAATTTCCCCCTCTGCTTTATCAGGGGCGCTAAATCCCTCGGAGC
Organism: Tuberolachnus salignus; assembly: GCA_956483605.1. Lineage (NCBI taxonomy): Eukaryota > Metazoa > Arthropoda > Insecta > Hemiptera > Aphididae > Tuberolachnus > Tuberolachnus salignus. Next base: position 17,829,921 of record OY101437.1, read on the forward strand.
AGTATTGTATAGGTTTGGACTAAAAGTGTTTTTTTTTTTTTTTTTATCGACCGTGGTCGATCTAGGCAATTGGCGGTACCGAGAGCCACGCGCAGGCCGATCGCACACCAAAAGAGCAAAATTGTGTTGACCAGTGTCAGTCAGCCTAACACGGTTTTACTTGAAAAATAACATAGGAAATTACGTTGCGTACGCGTATTGATAACACAAAGACAAAATAAAACATTTTCGCTCTAAACGTAATCGGCCGTTGCTGTTGCCGTCTGAAGTGTCTCCATTTTTCATAAGTCGCAGTAAAACAAAAAAAAAAAAAAAAATGTATATTTAATTATGCCGATTTGATAACGCGGCGGTTTGTTAATTGTGATGGTTGTATTTTAGTAAGTTATCGTCGATATTTGACTTCAATCGCGAAAACAAAACTATCAATATTGACACGTGTGTAATATTTTAATTTACTTTTATCTGCGCGTAATTCGCATAATAAAGAAAATATTACATTACGAATGTTATACGAATCTTATTTGACGGATGAACCCATATTTTATGTTTCTAAACGTTTATACGATGACATTTTGGTGACAAATCTGTGTTTGTTTCCTTAAAATACCCGAAGTTTCTGAATTGGCCAAACACCACTACTAACGATTCAGCATGCAGATCGTGAATTTTTCGGACATTGATTTGCTATATGTTTACCATCTATTGCGCCAAGGCAGTTTGGGAAATTCCAGGATTTTTCAAATACTCTTGAAATTTATTATAACCGATCTTCGGTAGATGGTAAAGCCGTATACTTGTGGTGATAAAATCGCAACCTTTTCGTCGGATGACATTTTGGAAACTATATAGATTTACATAATATTAAATTGTTTGTCTTGCCTTTGTATTGACTAGCTGATATGCGCGTACATAAAACAAATTGTTTTTAGTCGACTAAAACAAAAAATGATTAACGACGACTAACACAGTTTTGCTCTTTCGGCGTGCGGGCCGGCCTAACAACAGTCGTTTAGCTCAACACGAAAATCCTCGCAATCTCCGAATTGCCTTCAATGCCGGGCGGCCGACCAAATTACTCAAAAGGCAGCGGTGACCCGCTGTCCTAACTGACTAGTCGTACATCCACTCGGGGGGGTGGTCATCTGTAATTTATTTAATTATTTTACGTTCCGTTGTGTAGCAGCGGATTGAATAAAAGCTGAAATTAACAAAAAAAAAAAAACCAAACAAACAAATTTGTGTTTGTCTTGTATCGCCGCCTCGACTCGAACCTAACCGATTGCGATTGGCGTATGCAAAACAAATTGTTTTCGAGTCGGCTAAAACAAAAACGACTAACCGTGACTAAAACAAAGTTTTGCACTTTTTTTTTGGTGCGGGATCAGCCTTTATAATATAAAGGCGGTCGTTTATTATTATTATTATTATTATTATGTTTTGCCGCCGATTCGTAACGCCACCGTACACAATCGGCAGGGTATACGAGGTGCGACAATAAAATAACGAGACTTTCTAAATATAACCTAAACTATTAACGTTATCTATAAAACGATTATTGAAATATGATTAGAAAACACTTATCTAAAAGTACTATGAACACTGATGGCATCGATTCATTTTCTTATACGTTAGTAGCCTTGTTATTAGTGCGAGTTCGACTATACTGCCGAAAAATGTTAGATATAAAAATCGAACAACATGTGTTAACATTAAATTTCTTGTTAAATTAAAAAAAACTGCCGCGGAATCGTTTCGTATGTTATGTGAAGTTTATGGTGAAGAATGTTTATCAAGAGCTCGTGTTTTTGAATGGCACAAACGGTTTTGTAGTGGAAGGGAGGACGTCGAAGACGATGATCGTTCTGGACGTCCTACCACGTCTTCAACAAACGAAAACGTTGAAAAAATCGACAAAATTAATTAATCAATATTATTATAATGAGGTATTAATTAAATTAAGAGAACGTGTCAGAAAGAAGCGACCAGATCTATGGAAAAATGGCTGGGTTCTTCACCAAGACAATGCTCCAGCTCACAGTGCATTTTCAATTCAACGTTTTTTAACTGAAAAAAAAATGTCTGTACTTCAACATCCCCCGTACTCGCCAGACCTTGCTCCTTGTGACTTCTTCTTATTTCTTTTCCCATTTTCAAACAGTTGATGACGTAAAAATGAAAACGGCAGAATTTCTAAAAGGGCTGAATGAAAGCAATTGGCAACACTGTTTTCAAGAATGGCAGCGACGTATGCAACAGTGTATTGATGTTGAGGGAAGGTACTTTGAAGGTGATAATCATTAAATTATAACATTTTTAAAATAAACAACTTTTATTCAAAAAGTCTCGTTATTTTATTGTCGCACCTCGTATTTTCCAATACCGTTTGTTGTAACTACACGCCCGCATAGTCGGACTCGGATATTTTTTGTTTGGTTTTCATTCTCTCTCTACTGTCGTCCGATCGGATCACACGCCCGAGACCTGCGCGACGAATGCCCGGCCGAATGAAAACAAAAAAAAAAAAAAAAATCATAATATAATAAATATAATTTCGACCCCCGGGAAATGGCGAGCGGCCAAATTATACCTTGAACCTTTGTGTACCGGCGGCGCAGGCGTGCCAGACGCTAAATAATTAACAATAGCCGACCGGCGATTGTGCACAGTCCGGCGGCGGCGACGTCCGCGCAACATAATAATAAAAAAAACGCCCGATCGTATTTGTTTTGCTTCTCCGGACGAGAACGCCGAAAATCTATCGGGACACGAGAGCACGGCCGGCCGTATTATTTACGCAAACGCAACTGCCACGTTACAACGTGTACAGTGTGTTTCAAAATGAAATCGTCCGATTTCGAAAAGAAAAAAAATCATATTCGTTGTAAAACTTCAATAATAAAATTTCGTGGCGTCTGTCATGGCACTTTTCAATTCATCAAGATCTCTTGGAAGGGAAACTACACGAACATTGGTTTCCAAGTAACCCCGAAGAAAATACAATCACAGATTGTAACGTCCGGCGAACAAGATTTACCGTCATTAGCGCTACGGCGATCGATCCATCGTCATCCAGACGTCTCGGACGTCTCCGGAAAAACGCGCCAAATTGTCGTCTGTGGAATAGCGAATTCTCTGGACGCACGACGAACCGATTTCTACGGATTTTTTTTTTTTACGAAACAATGTCGAATTTGTTCAACGTTTTCATTCCGAGTACTCGGCCGAACACAATGACTTTCCTTTGCGTAAGCGTCTTTGATGAATACTTTTTTTGTAGGCTGTTTTGTACGTCCAATGTAAAACTTTCGTCGAAAATCACGGTGCACGGTAATAACAGATTCGCACATTTCCGAACCGGGAGCACACAAAACTCCATTTTGCCGCTCGGTCGACATTTCGATAACAACTAATTAAACCGCGTCACTCGGCTAAGGGGGGCACTTTTCATCGCGACTTTGTCGGTAATCGATGGGGAAAATACTCCGGGAACGGCAAATGTACGGTCATACCGAAATCGGATGAATCATTTTGATACGCGCTGTATATGTATGTGTTTGATAATGCCATTAAATCGGCTGCTTACAATGTAACGCGCGCGTCCCGGACAAACTCGTAGAGACTTGAATTAAAAAAAAAAAAAAAAAAAAAATATAATAATAAAAAAAAACCGCGGCCCGGGAACGGCGACGATTGTTTTCCGATCGCAATATAAATAATAATAATAATATAATATTGTTGGAGTGTACATACGACGGACGAGGGGCACTTGTTTGTATTGAAACGCGAGCGAATCTCCGAGCGCATGACGCCGGCAATGATCGCCGTCGTGATTAATTTTTTTTTTTATTGTTGTTATCATTACTACGTATTATTATCGTCGTTATATAGCGAAAATGCAATTATTATAATAATAATATAATACACCGGGGCGCCACCGCCGGTCGTATCGGCAAACCGCCGTTAATATTATTATTATTATTTTAAATTGCAGTGGTACAAATTCGAAATTGAAAGGACCGGCAAAATAAATAATATCGAGTTATATAATAGTAATTCGTTTAGTTAGCAGAAAAAAAAAAATACAATTTTAAAATGTCTTATTCAAAACGGTATAATATGTACATGATTTTTTATATTATAACTATTTATTTATTTTCCGTGTCATCAAATTTGTATATATATATTAAAAAAAAAAAAAAAAAAATCTGAAAAACCTAACCTTGTCAACCAGCAGACGTCTCCAATATATACGACTGCCCGGGAGGAATAAAAAAAAACACAAATCGAAAAATTGTTTTAAAAATGTACAGCATATTCAGATTTGTCCACCACTAATACATATATTTCCTTGGTGATGTAATTTTTGAACTTTCAATGTCAAAGAACTAACAAAGTCATTGCGACTTGTTGTCGCACCGTATAACTTTAACGAATAAAATAATGTTATTTATATTAAAACATAATAAAAAAAAAAATTGATATTTTTAATAATATCGTCATATTTAACAACCTACTAGTCATTCATACTCAGAGACATATTTTCTAAGTCCGATACAACGATCGGTGTCGACGGGGTTCGAATAGTAATACCGACGGAGTCGATGGAATCGCCGAAACTCGTAAAACTACTAACATCACTCATTGTATTATTATTGTCCGTGTTCAGAATAGGCATAATAATTTAATAATTTTGAATTTTTTGAGACGAAATAAGATAAAATATTCAACGGCCAAGGCGCCAAATAACGTCAGAGCAGATTATATTGAACAATATCTTCCGCGACTTCAGTACAACAATGACAACAAGACATCATCGTATTTTAAATATCTGGATATGCCTTGTCGTTGCGTCAAAAAATAAACCAGACATCACGTTTTTGTACAATAACGATCGGAATTCTATCAATAAATAAGTTGAACGACTGATGTCCGCCAAAATATGGAAATGTCTGGTTGTTGCCGCCGAAGTTTCGAATGGAACCGTGAACCGTTCAATTTTATTTAAAGCTAAAAAAAAAAAAAAAAAAAAAATCATCGCCGACATCCTGTTCACTCTACGATCACTACGATCACTAAAAGCACAAAAAGCAATGCCGTCGGCAAATATGAGCGCATTAATTTATTGTTCGACTATTTGAAATCCTTATTATTGCTTTATTTCTATTCTTCCGCTCGTCTTAGCCCATCCACTTACTATAACTACAGATTTGTCTTTACAATTGTAATAAATTGTATTTTTAATACATTTACGATACATTTTTTTTTTTAGGTAATTCTAACATCATTCGATGTTTCGAGTGTGTTTGCATGTCTTTTCTACAATTTCAAATTATATATACAGTGGATCAAGACTCGTATACGTGTTAGCGTTATTTCGTCGTATTTTTTTTTTTTTTGTTAAACGGAAATCCAATCAGTCGAGAGCAACAATGTTATTAGTATACATTTGTATAATTTCAAACTTATATAATTGTAATGGAAAAAAAAAAAACCATTAATCCGCCGAGTACTACGACGATTGTTGTATACATTCCACAACAATTTTTTTATTTGACATTTTGACACGCGTATAATTTGAATATAATCTAAAAATGTAATTACCTATATTAAAGACGATAACGCCACGATCGTATTATTACAATAGTCAAATCCGTTTTATTAATTAGTAATTATTACATATTTTTTTTTTTTTTTGTACTATAATAGTTCCAAATCTACGAACACAATAAACAATCGATGCGCACGTACACATCTACGTAAATAAGTATTATGTTTTTAAGCAAATTTATTCAAAAAGGCTCGGTCCGTCCTGCATATAGACGGGTACGGGTACTGTGTTCTGACAGAACCGCAGAAAAAAAAAAAAAAAAAAAAAAAAAAAAAGGAAGATTTGGAATGAATTCATCGTCGTATACGCGTATAGTTAAATACCTACTCGTACGATTATAAAATTAACATGTCGTTTGTTTTAAAGTTGTTATTACGTCTGTTTTTTTTTTTTTTTTCACGTCTGAGGCGAGAAACACAACATTATAATATAGGCATCGCATTACACATTTCTTATGGGCTCGAGGCGACAGGGGATGAAGTAGGGAAGCGGTAGGCCGTATAGCCGCCAACGCGTTTCCATTGTTCCCGAGACGAATAAAAAATTTGTAAATGCATTTTAAACAGTTGGCTTTTTTTTTTTATTATTTTTTTATTTTTTTTTTTTTTACAATAGGCAGGCGTACGCGACTGAAAAGGAGGCATAGTGTTGCGTTTCCGGGCAATCGTTTATATTATAATAATAATATATCCTCGGCACACCGGACGCCGCCTTCACGTTGGTCCAGTGTTTCTCAAAAAAAAAAAAAAAAAAAAAATGGTCTTGTAAAACAAACCGCTCCAAGGCAGGCTATAGTTGTAGATTTGGAGTTGTCGAGAGTATAGGATAAGGTGAAATCATTGCGATTGTAAAACGATTCTGAGATGGGTTCGCGGTGAACGTGTTTGTCGATAAGTTTAAATTGTAAACGTTCATTTGTAACTACAAATAAAAATTACGATCGTTCGTATTTTTTTAACGAATCGTGTCAAGATCGAACTTGGAACACGTTTATAAAAATTACGTTTTATACGAAGCCAGACGGATTTTATCTCATAAAAAAAAAAAAAAAAAAAATAAAAAACCGGAATACTTTGTATATTATACCAGTAAAGTCTTCGGTCATTATCGAAAATACAAAACCGGAACGGCGGCGGTGTTGACGTCTTCGGCACGCTACGCCCCGGCGTCAACGACGACGTTTGTTTCCGGCAGAGCACTTCCGGAAACAATAATAATAACGCGAACTCATCCGGGCGCCGTTTCCGGTGCCGGAACACACGGAATACAAAACGGGACGAAATTCGCAACCTTTTTTTTTGATAACCACCTGCAAAGCCACCTGTGGCTCCGACTAATGTATAATACAAAAAAAAAAAAAAAAACAATACCATCGCTTATTATTCAACCGACGCTCCGCGGAGTGTAACCAGCGATGACTCCCGGGCGTACGTTTTTAATATTAATAAATAAATATCGTTAAATAATATACTTATTAATATATATTTTTTTTTTAATTTCCATTCCGGAATCGCGTTAAAAAACCCAATACACGTCCGACTGCAACGCGCTACCGTGTCTATATCCATTTCCCGGACGGCCAACAACAGAGACGCTTAACAACCCCAAGACTGGTGGAAAAAAAAAAAAAAATGTAAAAATTCCACATAAAAATATGTATAAAAAAGAAAGAAACGATCGATCGGCTTGTGGATTTGACTCGTGTCAAATGTATTATATTATTATTATTATTATTATTATGCGCAAACGAAAAGTGCATTTTTACTCGTTCGCTCGTATACGAGTGTATGTATAAAATATAATATTATCGTTTCGGACACGTTTTTTATTTTTTTTTTTTTTTTTTAATCTCGTATACAATACGATATTATATATTATTATTATTATTATAATAACGACCGCTGCAGGATAAAGTGTTAAAAATGCAAATCGAATGCGTGTCGGTATATTATAATACGCATCGTACGTCACGAGTATTATAAACCCGTCGAGTGGACATCCGTTGTACGGCCAAGTCAGACGTGAAAATTATAAAAATAAAATTTAAAAAAAAAAAAAAAAAATATCATTGTAAGATCGTATGTCCGACGGGTAGGGTTTGTAAGGGGGTATAGTCTAGACGTTTTTTTTCAATGGACGACGACGAATAATAACAATTGCCGATATTATAATATTTAAATACATATAATAGTTAGTCGCCGGAAGTTAACTTCCACTATACTTGCTCGTCGTAATGTAAAAATAAAGACGATGTAGTTTTTTGAAATCTCGCGGATATGAAAATATGGAAACATTCGTAGATGTGTTCGTGCTGGGCCCGCCTAAGTACTTGGCTAAGGTCTTAAAAATCGGCCGGCCGTGTTTAAAGTCGACAATTTTCTTCTTTTTTTTTTTTTTTTACCTTTGGATTGTTTAACAAATCGATCGTATTGAGGAGGGACCCAGTGAATTTTTCGTGCAAAAAAAGATTTATTATTTTAAGTAACGAGTATCCAAGCGTGTACGAACGTAGTTTTATTATTATCCATCACAGGCCCTGGTATTTTGATATGGTTAGTAGTAAAAGCCGTTGACTATTACTAATGAGAATTTAAACTTAAATTTAAAAAAAAATACTTATCGGCAATAGTTCTGAATTAGACCTCAATTGAGGAACAAAAAGAAATCTGAGATTAGTTATGCCGGGAAAGGGAATAGTGAGTTGTAGGCCCCGATTGTCAATACATTAAAACGACGTTTTTTTTTTTTTATATCAGTCAGCGTATTTAACTGAATTTAGTCATACGATCCTGCAACCAGTTGCAGTGCGGATTGATTAACTCCACAACGAAACGTAACCGAGTTTTCGGGGGCATAAAATTACAATTCATTTCATTCTAATTTTATATAAATATTTAGAATCTTTAAATTTGAATTTTTGTTTTCTAGATAAATAATGTTACTTATTAATAGTGAATCTTTCAATTTATGTTGCACAGACACTTAAAATTACTTATGTGGTCGTCCTAAAAAAATACAGTTTTGTTAGATCGATTAAACGATTTTGTAAAACGCTCCTTGCCTTATTACACATCAATTACAGAGACGTAAATTTGCAGTATCCTTAGCTCCGATGTACTCGGGTACAGTATGTAAAAGTTATTTTCAAATTATTCGTTTATCGAATCCGATTTAAGAACTCGAGTACTCGTGCAGGTGGGTCAGAAGCTTCTCGCTGGTAAATTCACGGAAAATCGCATTTTAAATAGTTCGCACATTTTACTTTTATTTTTAGCTAAACCGCTTGTGGTTAGGTTAGGTTAGGTTAAAAAAAAAAAAAAATGTGCAATGATATTTCGTGACGCACAACGGTGTCGTGGGTATCGTTATTATAATATTCATTTAAAATATAATAGATTTTTATTTTTAAACATTCTACACCTGATAGATATTCACAACATTTTATACTTTTTTTACATTATATATTTGAATAATACCGTGAAATCGATACGCGGCATTGAAAACAAAAACCCGTTTCTGACCACTGTCAAAATATCTAAAAATCCAATAATTTATTACTATTATTTATTTATTTTTTTTTTTTTTTAACAAATTTGTGCGAAATATTGCGGTTTCCACTAGCACTAGTAGTACCCGTGAAATATATAAAAAAAAAAAAAAAACAAACCAAGTACCCACCTATAATATGTTGAATACGATCGAGTGAATAAAAAAATAAAAAAAATAAAAAATGATATTTGAAGTATGGTACGCTACCCGGGTTTAAGTATACACCTGTATTAAAAAACGAATATTATTTAAAAACGATTTTCACGATTTCGATCGAGGGATGAGTAATGCGGGCGATAAAATAGAGATATGAAATGATTTTTTACACACATATAGTTACGATAGTCTCATATAATTCGTTGATGATAATTAACGTTAATATTATCGTTCGTTCGTGTCCGCGAAAAAAAAAGTCTCCGGAATACGAAAACTTATAAACGAATTTATATAAATATCTATACAAAAAAAAAAAAAGTTTAAAGACATAATTCCGACGATTATAATATGGATATAAAATAATAATCATTATTCGTATCGCTGCGCGGACAACGCGTATAACAAAGAGGTTATTGTAAAGCAAAAAAAAAAAAAGGTAAAAAAAACCGATTCGAAAACGGGATGGGCAGAAACGCGTTGCTCGCGTGCAGTTAGCACGAAACATACGAGCGACGAGAAAACGAGGGGGAAAAAAAAAAAAATATTAACGTTTTTACAATAATAATTATTTTCGAAAAGCTATTGGCTCGTTAACGATTCGTATATATTAAAATAACGAACATAATATTACGAATATACATAGTCATCGATCAACAAATATTATTTATATGCACACATTAGTCGAACTCGCTTGTGCACACAGCCTGCATACGTATACAGGGTGACATATTTTAACGTACGCTTATTAATATTATACGCATACCTATTTATTTACAGTACGAATTATTTATAAAAAAAAAAAATGAAAATAACGTTCGGACGTTGTGGGCATTTTTAAACATTTTTTTTTTTTTTTGTTTAGATTCTAAATGTAAAACGCCGCAAAATGTGTTAGGCATAACAGCTGCTTTTTTTTTTTTTTGTATTCTCTAAAGCCACTTATTCGATTAGTGAAAACGTTCTCGATCGTATCTGAAAATATATGGATTTTTCGATCCTTTTTTGGATACGTTTTTATAGATTCCCGACAGTTTAAAAACCGATGATATTTCGGTTTGATTTTTTCCGATTTTCGAACTGTCTTGGCTACAGTGTAAGAAAACATACTAAATACACAACTTGCCAGTTTACCGAGCAGTTTACGCTGCTCAAAATCGTTCTTTGATTGCAATGATTAATTGTTGCCTTTAGAATACAAGCCTGTACTTTTCGAACTTTACAGCTACAATTTTTAAAACGCTTGTTTTTGTCGAAACATTATTATTCATTTGAATTTTTCTAATATATTTTATACAAAAACGAATTTCTATATTACATTAAATTTTGTCTCACACTTTATCTGCTAGCAACGAAACTAACGTGTTAAATAACGAGTCTTTTCAAATAATATTATTTGCGATTTTTTTTCTTCTTTTGGTTTTCATTGCATTTCTTGTTTTTTTTTTTTTAAGAGATTATTAAACGATTTGTATTGATCCTCAAAAGATATAATTTTCGAAAGTATCGTGATATACGAATCAACGCTAATTGAACTCTGTCAAAACTATATTATAGATTATTGATTTTCAAATCCTGTACGTTTCTCGTCAATAATTTAATAGGTATACGAATATTTTTAAACAAGATAATAAAAAAAAATAAAAAATCAAAATTTAAGAATTCGATGTATAGAAAAAAAAATCGTTATTCTTTATGTCATGTTCTTCCATAACCCCTTATCGTCGCCGCCGTTAAGTGCACACAGCGGATTTGAATTCGTGGATTCGTCGATTTGGCGCGGGTAATATTATTTTTTTTTTTTTTTTTGAACGTGATAATCCAGAGATTATCTATGCGAAGATTTTAAGTAATATTGATTTTGGTCTTTTTTAGTCATTATTTTAAAAATATTCGTTGCCAATTTATTAGGTAGGTATATACCTCATATTTCCACAAAAAAAAAAAAAAAAGTTTGAAATTTTATAGGAAAAAAGCGCATAGTGCAGTGTAAATTGCACAGCATTCGAGGAGAATATACACGTTGAAAAATGATCACGTATGTCCGGTATTATGTAGGAAAGTTTTCGTGTTATCAACGTTAAACCATTCGCAAAAATAATTTTTATAATTTGTGTTTTGCGTCTCTTGGAAAAAAAAAAAAAAAAAAAAAACAGAAGATTTTCGGAGATACGAGTGTACTATTTTGGCAACGACGAAATTCGTTTGATAATATTTACAAAATGTATTCCATACACTATAAAAACACACATATTCGATAGGAGAATATTTTTCTAAACGTTTTTGATACGCACAATTATTCTAAAATATTACCGGATTTACAATTTACGAGTAAAAACAATTTTAAATTTAGACCGGAAAGTATCATCGTCCAAAAACGGATAAGAAATAAGTATTACACTTCCTTTTTTTTTTCCGGTCTAAATTTTGGTATAACTTGTAGACGGTATTTATAAATCCAAGGGTGTCCACCATAGGGCGAATTTTTCAGGGGAGGGACAAAATGAAAATAAAATACAACAATATATGTATTATTATGGGTTTTTTAGAATTTTTTTTTTTTATATATATGTATATTTATACTGGTCAGTGGCCATAACACTGAGATAATCACGAACGTTTAAAAAAAAAAAAAAAAAAACCAATTAAACCAACTATAGTCCCAAAAACTGGATAGATACGAGCATATTCGTCGAACTCGTTCAAGGTTCGAGGATTAGGGATAAAAACGTGAAAACATATAGTGGTCGGATACGATCTAAACGATCCCATATAATAACTACAAAAAAAAAAAAAAAAACAAAAATAAAAACAGAAATCAAATTCACTTAAAACCGTCCGGAGTAAACGGCCGTGATCGTGATTGGAGAAAAAAAAAATCGTCTTGTATACTCGAGTTGGCCGGTTGAAAAAAAAAAAAAAAAAATAAAAATTGCCGGACACGAAATCCGTCGAAAAGGTCGCCGAACCGAATAACGCCGCGCGCCGTTCTTCTGCGAGACGCACGAGGCGACGGAGAGTAATTTATACCCGCACGATGATGTAACGCTGCAATGCTAATTACCCGGCTGTGCGGTGCGCATAAGCAGAACAATGCGCACTTATCTCTCCTCCGTGTATACAGAACGTATGCAATCGTATCGTGTATACAGGGCGATTCGCTTTTTCTTATTTTTTTTTGTCGCACCACGAACCGGCCGCATAGCGTTTTATAAGCGATTTTCACGGAGGATTTCGCCCGCGAGCCATTCGATAATTCCTCGTCGATTCGCGCGGTCCAAGGCGACGGCCGCCTCGCGACAATATTACAGCGTGTTACAGTCGTCTTTATCAATAATGCCGGACGCGTGTACACGCCGTTTTTCAACGATGTCTGTAATTTTATTTCAAACCAACAAACGCAATTAAATCCGAAAAATAGCCCGCTTTGCGGTGTATCGAAATAGCCGACGGTATTAAAACGATTGTCGCGGACCATTTTAGCCGCGCGGAAAAACCAATCGTCGTGCGGATTACGGTAAAAATCGCTTTTTAATTTTTTTGTTTAAAATCGTCAAATGATTTGCGACGCATCTCGACGTACGTCCGACGAACACGCGCATCGCCTCGTACACGCGTTATTATAATCTTCGGGTTCCGCAAACGGTTGCGTGCGTTCATACTTAAACGGTAAATTCGATTGATTCTTCGCTCCGAGAAAATCTAACAGCGGTTCGGCGCGGACAAAACAATCAGCCTGTATAATGCGTACGGACACGAGCGGTCGGTCCACCGCGGACCGGTGGTGCCTCCATAGTATATTTATATTATACGTACGGGGTGCTATATACGAAAATTGAAATAATAAAAATAAAAAAAAAAAAATCAATACCAGTCCATTACGTACGACGAGCGAGTTGTTTTTTTGTTTCGCCGCGTTCCGATAACATTACCGCCGGCCGTCCTCGCGCCCCTTCGACCGCGGGGAACCGCTCCGGTAAACTCCCAATAACCGCCGTACACCTGCCGCCCAATTCGGAATTATCCAATCGTCGGCCGGTTCTCGACTTTGCGAGATTCGTTTGAAATCGTCGAAATAACGAACGCTCAACGCACGTTTTCATAACGTTAAAACGAGCGCGAATAATATAAAAATTCCCCTCCCCACCAATAGTAAAAGAAAAAAAAAAAAAAAGAAAAAAAACCGGCACGCACACAATATTATAAGCCTATAAACAAAATACGAAATAATGCGAATCATTTGTTGTAATTACAGTTCGATCGCAAACGCACACGACAGAGTTGAGACGATTAAGCACTTACGGATTACTAGTCGGTACGGCGTGCAGTGTACGAGATCTGTGATCGAAAAATACCCGCACCGTGTTAATAATATTTTTATCGATTTTCATAACGAAAAAGCCGATAGTGTCATTCGATAAAGGGACGTTGATAACGAGAATTTGACCGTTCGTTTGACACCGATAACTTCTTCTTCTTCACCGGTTTTTAAAGGCCATTGAGGCCCATAACCGCAACACAAATTTGCTTCCACCTGTCCACCTATCCTGAGCTACTACTTCCATATCTTGTATTCCAAATTCTTCCAAAGTCTTTTTTACTTTGTCTATCCGCCTTTGTTCTGGTCTGCCTAGTGGTCTTTTCCCAAGGGGTTTCCATTTTAATACCGCTTTCATTAGGCTATTTGACCTCCCCCATCCGATTCTTCTATATTGTAGTACTGCTACTATGTTCCGTTCTTTATATAGTTGTTGTAATTCTATGTTGCTTCTACTTTCATATTATTGTGTGATATTATTTCGTTTTTGCCCGTATATTCTTCTTAATATTCGTCTTTCGAAGATCGCTATTTTGTCTTCATCTCCTTTGGTCGTTGACCGTGTTTCACAAGCCTATAGAAGAACGGGTCTGATAATTACTTTGTATAGTGTATTTTTTGATTTAATTCGATACTTGTTTTGATTTAAATATGCCCGTTAACCCATAATAGAATTTGTTCGCTGCAGTAATTCTTATATTAATTTCTTCGTGATTATAATTTTTGCTATTCATTGTACCACCCAGATATGTAAAACTATGTACCCTTAAAATTCTCAACTTCTATATATTCTCCATGATTTTCTCGTCTTGATATTACCATATATTTAGTTTTTGATTCGTTGATTTGTAATCCGATGTCTCTACTGTCTTTTATTAGTTCCTTAGTGCCCAATATTACTTTTTGTTTATTTCATCCCAATGAAATCGGTAACAATATTTATTTTTATTTTGTGCCGTTTTTTTTTACGAAAACACGTTTCAGTCATGCGGCGGTTTTCGTAGTTCTGCAACTTCACCGCTAGTAACATTTTCACGTAATCTTTTCACCACTTCTAAATAAAAATCCTGACTTACCGTTTGTTCTTGCGGCACCCATTCACCATTAACTATACCACGAAAATCAAAAAATGTGATTAACATGGCTTTCGCATTTCATCTCACCTGCCTTGCTTTTTTTGGTCTAGCGGAATTTGCCGACTTCCACTGTGATGATTCGACGCCTGGTTTCAACATCATACCCGTAAATCCGAGTTTCATCACCTGTTGTAATATTTTTTTAAAAGCCTAGGTCAGTTTCTGCTCTTTCAAAAAGTTCTTGAGAGATAGTCTTTCGGTTTTGTTTTTGTTCACCGGTTAAGAGACGAGGAACAAATTTGGCTGCGATTCGGCTCCATGCCCAATTCTTTGATAAATATTTCTTGGCAAGAACCATAAGATATTCCAACGTCTTCTGCGACTTCTCTGGTAGTTAATCGACGATTATTTTGAATAATTTCATGAACACGAGCAACAGTTTCATTTGTTTTACTGGTCGAGGGTCTACCAGGTCGTTCGTTATCCTCAACCGATCATCTGCCTTCCGTTAAACCGTTTAAACCACTCAAAACACGTTGTCCGAGAGGGAACATCATCTCCAAAAGCTCGCTGCAAATGTTCAAAAGTTTCACTAGAACTTTTCCCTAATTTAAAACAAAATCGTACGCACACACGTTGTTCGTCTATTGCTTCCATTACGACAATCGCCGCACGATTGAAACATGTTTTCGTAAAAATGCCAAGAAAAAAAAAAATAAATATTGTTATCGATTTCAAACCAACGCTCGAATTCCCGTGAATAGCCACTTTATCGAATGACATTATCGGGGGGGGGGGGGTTCATTGTCTTAATTGATATAAATATTATTAACACAGTCCGGGTATTTTTTGATCACAGCTCGTATATACCGAATTTCGTTTCACGTCTACGAGGTGCGACAATAAAATAACGAGACTTTCTAAATATAACCTAAACTATTAACGTTATCTATAAAACGATTATTGAAATATGATTAGAAAACACTTATCTAAAAGTACTATGAACACTGATGGCATCGATTCATTTTCTTATACGTTAGTAGCCTTGTTATTAGTGCGAGTTCGACTATACTGCCGAAAAATGTTAGATATAAAAATCGAACAACATGTGTTAACATTAAATTTCTTGTTAAATTAAAAAAAACTGCCGCGGAATCGTTTCGTATGTTATGTGAAGTTTATGGTGAAGAATGTTTATCAAGAGCTCGTGTTTTTGAATGGCACAAACGGTTTTGTAGTGGAAGGGAGGACGTCGAAGACGATGATCGTTCTGGACGTCCTACCACGTCTTCAACAAACGAAAACGTTGAAAAAATCGACAAAATTAATTAATCAATATTATTATAAAGAGGTATTAATTAAATTAAGAGAACGTGTCAGAAAGAAGCGACCAGATCTATGAAAAAATGGCTGGGTTCTTCACCAAGACAATGCTCCAGCTCACAGTGCATTTTCAATTCAACGTTTTTTAACTGAAAAAAAAATGTCTGTACTTCAACATCCCCCGTACTCGCCAGACCTTGCTCCTTGTGACTTCTTCTTATTTCTTTTCCCATTTTCAAACAGTTGATGATGTAAAACTGAAACGGCAGAACTTCTAAAAGGGCTGAATGAAAGCAATTGGCAACACTGTTTTCAAGAATGGCAGCGACGTATGCAACAGTATATTGATGCTGAGGGAAGGTACTTTGAAGGTGATAATCATTAAATTATAACATTTTTAAAATAAACAACTTTTATTCAAAAAGTCTCGTTATTTTATTGTCGCACCTCGTATTATCCCATTGACAACTCATTTCCTGGGACCTACCACAAGACAGTAACACCAGAAGAACGGAGAACCCCGGAGATCGTATTCGACGAGCGGCGAAAACCCCGCGAAGGGCGGGATGCAAAACAGTCTCCGACCGACTGGCCGCCCCAAAAGATTTCGAACGTCGCGCCTATTCAGGACTTTTCCCCGCCATCTTATTTTATATATTAAAAAATGGCATTCGCGTAAATAACTGTCGAAATCCATTAACAAAGACGTAACGCGATTGCCGTACGTTCTTGAGTCGTCATTTAAACACGGCCGACCACACCGAACACATAAGGCTGGGCGCACACCGAAAGAGCAAAACTGCTCCGATCAGCTCGGAGCTGTTTGGACATGAGATTAGAACATGTGTAAAGTAATTGACGCGCACGCACACTAATCAGTCAATATTAGCACACGGCGAGACAACACAAAACATGTTCGGTCTTGATCGGTCCGGTTCTATTTTTGCTCCGAGCAAGATACGAAAACCAAAGTCACTTGTTTGTTTTACGACTAGTACATTACCGAACACCGTGTGAACACGTTGTTTTAATACAAAAATTATATCATATTAATTTAAAATGGCATGCGATCCAGAGAAATTAATAAATGTAGTATTTTTAAGAAAATCAACCTATGGTTATTGCGAGTGAAATTTTTGAATTTCAACTCGTCTTCACGTAATTCGGCCGAAAAATTTAAAATCGTATTATTTTCTAACCGTTTTTTTGTTTATTTCATGCATTCAAATTTTGCGGTTTTTTTTTTTTTTTTGTTTTACTGCTTTCGCTATTTAATAAAAATTGCCGCATAAGCGGCACAATGACGTCGTCTTCGTCAGAACTCATCTGGACGACTGGTGTTTAATAACAAAAATTAATCCGGATTAATTATTGTGTCTCGTTCTGTTCTGTATTGTCCGTGCGAATGGAATTTGTTCCCAGCTGTTTGGTACAAAATGTTCCGCGCGGCTCGGAGCAGTTTTGCTCTTTAGGTGTGCGCCCAGCCTAAGACGGCCAAGCGAAAAGTCAAAAAACCTAACCGGACGTTTAACTACGTAACTGGTTAACCTACAATATTATAAAACGAGAGTGAGATTTTCGAATAAACAAACGTACCTAAATGCGTTTTGTAGTAAACCATTACAATTATAATGTACGTACAGTCGAACAAAGTTACTACCATCCAATTTGTTTGCCTCGTTAACTGTTTCAAAAATACTATATATGCGGTCGGCATGCGTGGTGGAAAAAAAAAAAAAAAAAAAAAAACTATATATATTCCAATCCAAAAAATAATTAAATAATTCATTCCGTCCGATTTAGTCGGTCGTAACTATACATGTAGGTATACGCGGTATAACAATGCGGTTTAAAACAAATTGAAATACTCCGCACACAACCGGTGCCGCAGTCTCCTCTACCTACCAGTTTCGTTTTCGGGTTTTTTTTTTTCCCTCTTTATATTCCGCTAAACGAAAAAAAAGTAATTTTTTTTTTTTTTAGTATATTATTATTTGTATAATATATACAGCGGACAACAGGGCAACACGGAACGTTCTCGGTGTCACGTTTAAGCCACTATATATACACGTACATATATATATATATATATATATATATATTTAGTACAATATAATAATATACTTGAGTCTATATTATTTACGAAAAAACATTCAATGAATATTGATGTTTATCGACAGCGGCGGCGGTATAATATTGTTTTAAAGCACTGGTTCCCAAACTGGGGAGGAGGGCGGCGTGAACGCGTTACTGGGGGAGGCGCAAGCGGTTATTAACGAAATACAATTTTTATCGATTACATTATTTTTATTTTAAAACGTAGAGAAAAAAAAAAAAAAAAAAAATTAATTTCACTTTATTCATTATCGGGTACCAGTAACGGACAACCGATAAGTGGTTTGGCCGCAGCGTGTAACTCAATCATTTTTCGATTACTTTTATTAATATTTTATACTAATTTATTACTACATATAATATTTCATCTTAATCGATTGTTACATTTTATTCATTACTATTATTTATATTTTATAATTATTATCATCAATAAAACAGTAGACATTCCGAATATTGTATGGTTTTTATTTGTTAAGTACACAAATAGGGGGCGATCGATTTTTTTCAATTTATAGGAAGGGGGGCGCGAGATTTTCGAAAACCCACAAGTGGGGCGTAGAATAGAAGAGTTTGGGAACCACCACTGTTTTAAAAGAAATAACTCGCGACCGCCCGACGTACGCCTACACGAAACCGAATACATAATACACACACCGAATACATGGCACACATACCGAATACACAATACACAAAACCAATCGTGCACCGGGTAGGGGGTTTTCTGTTTCGATCGCGATCCGCCCCGACTGTCATCGCCTACGGTGGATAGAAGTCGAGTAAAATTGATTTCGACCGGATGAACGTTGTATCAAACTACAGACTAATGGTAAATCGAATGACGATAAAAACATCGTTTAAATCCGACCCTGTCTATAAAATTACTGTGTTGGTTCAGAGTACTGATACTAGAATCCAGATCTACGCCGATGCATCCAAATCCGAAATTGGGATAGGACTTGCGCGGTTGTTCGTCAAAACACAACGATGCGATTCCAATTGAACATTCGCGGTAGCATTCGACACACAGCCGAATACTTAGCACTTCGTAAACGAACCGAAGAAAGCTCTTAAGGCGAACCGAAGAAAAATCGATATACACTCTGGCTCACATAGTGCCCCGTCCAATTTAGAATCAAAAACACTAGCAGAGCACTATTGGCTTTAAAATTCAGCAACCGTATTTCCAAATCCAATGGAGACGTTGATGATGAAATTCCAAGACGTTGTAACATAAAATCAAACACTCTGTTGAACACTATTTCCAAATCCAATAGAGATATACGATTTATTTGGATTCCGTGACGCTGTGACACACGGGAAACGAGGGCGCAAGATGCAGCTGCCCAAAACGCAATAAACAACCCCTATACAGTGAAATACTCTGTTTTCCGACAATTATAGACATAAAAAGAAACATAAATAAATACTGCGTGGATATATATATATGGGACATAATAGGCGTGGCACAATACCGCGGCAAATAAACCACGTGGAATCAAACACTCTGTTGAACACCGGCCCAAATACAGAGGATCGTGTCGAAAGGAAGACGCAGTCCTCAAACGGCCGAGAATTAGTCACGCCAGATTTTCGTACGGGGACACCTTATGTAGAAGACGTAACCACCTCTCTATGCCCAACATGTATACGATCAACTCCACCAAGCAAAATGATCGTCCACTATACAGAGTTCACCGATCCCAGTAAGGAATTTAACATCCCGGACAATCTATAAGAAGCAAACAATTGTTGATCCCCAGTATCAGACGTCAAAAACATACTCCCCTACCCGAAAACAATGGAAATGTATTATAATGTAAAACTACAAAAAAAAAAAAAAAATGTAAACATTTTCTGCTAAGCTTATGACCACTGTATAAAATTGATACTATAAAAATATGAACAATGAACAAAATCTAAACTAGCATTATTATTTATTTCTCACAACACAATTTATAAATATTGCAATACATTATTCCCGATATTTTCAACGATCGAGAATTACCCAGCATTTCAAACGGCTTTCGTGATTTTGTAGATTTATTAATACAATTTAATAAACTTTATTTTGGTTTTTATTTAATTCACTAATTGAACTTATTAATGGGCAACGAATCAAGGGCCCCCAATTACTACGGTTACACCGGGGCCCAGTCCGACTATGCCCTGTACACATGGTGCAACTTATAATAAAATTGTTTTGTTAATGAAACGAAACGATATTTTCGTATTATTACACCACGGCCAAGGTGCGGTTATACGACTGTACGAGTTTAAAAAAAGGGGTGGAGTGTTTTCGAGAACAGCGGCCGAAAATCCGAAAAACCAATAATAATAAAAATAAATTTGATAAAAAACCGACGAGACCGTAAAATACGTACGTATTAATAATATTATGTTCGCCGCGGGTGGTAATGAAATATCGACCATAAAAATACAACAACAACAAAAAAAAAAAAACCAAAGGAATCGTTAAAAAAATATCTTGAAAATAATACGTGACATAATATTATTATTGAGCATAATAATAATAATTAAAAAAAAAAAAAAAAAAATCGTAAATCGTCGCGAAGCGTATAAATAAGTTCGGATATTGCAGCTCTATGAAACATTTATAAACAAAACTGAAGATAAATAAATAAAAAAAAAAAAAAAAATACTATTAAAAATCCTTAAAGAAAAAAATCACTTACAACTTTATTACATAAATCACTTAATACACTTATTATTAAAAACTATACCGAACAGGTGTTTTTATAACGTGTACGTACAATATTAATAGGTTATATCATAATATTATATTTAACGAGATAAAACCCATTTGGTCCATTCCCGCTGACGTTTAAAAAAAAAATTACCATTAGTTTTTTGGATATTTTAAATACATTAAGACAAAACGATAAAAAAAAAAAAAAAAAACGCCAAACAACATTATCAAAGTAAACACGAGCATTAAATATAAATATATGAACATAAACAACTACAAATATTACAAATGAATAATAGTAAAACCAATTACAAATCTTCTTCGCACCGCTCAGAATCCGACAAAAAAAACAAAAAAAAAAAATGTCTTATCGACACGTTTATAGCTGACGTAGTATTTTGTAACTCTCTCATAGGCGTATTTATTGTGGGGCGAATTGGTTGCGGCTAATTTCTCGGATTTTTAGGCTTTACAGTGGTACTCATAAAAACCTCGGTTTGTCGGCTCCTACCCGAAAAAAATCACGCGCCTCCCTTGGGTGCCGGAAGCACTTCGCGGGGGAGATGCTAGGCAAATATCGATATCTTTAGACCAACGATGACTAATAAATCCGTTGAAACGTTTATATTTTCTATTATTAAAAAAATATTTCACTATTGTTTGAAGTCGCCGCGCACACATTAATATCGTCAGTTTATTTAACTAATTTTCAACAGAGTCGCTACATCGGGGCGACGTCCGAATAATCTCGAACCGTAATGACTAATATTTATATTTATATTTGTCGGACCATTGCAGTCGTAGTAGTCGTGAATTAGCAGCACGTGAGTTGAGTTCTTTATTGAGGTGTTTTTTTTTTTTTTTTTTTTTTTTTTTTTTTTTTTTTTTTTATAGTAAAATACCAACATATTCATAAGAGAAACTTTTGATATAAGTAAACTTGAGTAAAAGAAACATTTTCGATAAAAAAAAAAAAAAAAACGTTACGCATAGATGGATCGCCCAGTTCAAGTTAAAATCAAAACGAAATATTATTATTTTGATTCGTTGTGAAACAAAAATCGAAATTAAATTATTTATTTTTTCAAAACATGTTTTAACGGATCGCCGCTCAGAATTGAACTAAATAATTATTCTATATTATATCCTACTACAATTTAGTAACATTGCTTTCAATTTTTAATTTTATTAACGTATTTTTTCTATATTTTAGTTTTTTTTTTTTACTTTGGACATTTTTTCATCGGACATTATTCCTAGATTAGCGCACGGCTTGTTTTTTTTTTTTTTTTGCTCGAATGATCTGATTACGATAATTTTGTCTTCCTGTCCAGAAGAGTAAAACTTCCTACAAGGGACATTGGATTTGACTTTTGATTATGCCAGCAAAAACTATGCAAAAAAAAAAAATTAAAAAAATATGAAGAAAATTACGGTCAAACTATTAATTTCTGTACCGTTGTGGCTTGATATTTGTTAAAACTAAATTGTATACATGACGGACATTATAAAATTTATTTCGCATTGCCTTTTAAACGTATTTTTTTTTTTTTGTAAGGGATAAGTGACGATTTATCATCATCAATGACGCCACAATAATTAATTGTATTTGGCGATGATGTTATCTAGCGTATTTTATCACAATTCTATTTTTTCCAATATTTTCAAATCGTTTTTGCAATTGTACTCCAACGTTTTTGGCTTATTACACATACACAGCAAAATAGAGCTACAGAGCAGTTATCGTATTTTCACGCAATTCAATATCATCTTTGTTCTTCAGATGTCGTGTAATATTCCGGATAAACGTCTTTTTGGCACTCGCTGTGGCTTTTGCGCGCGATGGTACAGAATTATTTATTATTATTTTTTTTTTTTATCGGAAAAAAAAAAAAACAATGAATATTTACAATCTGTAGCATTTGTGTACAATATAGCCAATAGGAATGATTGCAGAACATTTACATTACGTGAATAATTTTGAAGGAACGATGCTGTCCAGCGACAGAACCTCCGCCCGGGATAGAATTATAACGTTTTGAATTGGAATTTTTAAAATCGCCGGGTCTTTGATTCTCTCGTTCTTACAAATGACTACCTGCAATACGATATTATCGAACCGCGGCGCATTCCGCCATCTCCGTACACCCCGAACTCTAACAATAACTATTGCAGCTATACTACACTATTTATACAATAACGACTCTGTAGGTCGGACTCGGACACCCGGCGGAGTCGATGAGGGATCGGGCGAGGACCGTCGGTCGAGTAATCGTAGGTACCTATATATAAAACGCCCAAGAGTATTATTATTAATACTCTGGTGCCGACCACCCCGGCGGAAAGATAATAATAATAATAATAATAATAGTAATAATCGAAAACGAAATCGATCGCCCGACGACGGTCGTCGACTACCCCTCCGCGGGAGTCTTCTGCGGCCGCGGGTCGAGCTCCCCCGCCAGGAGGAGTCCGAGGAGTCGCTTTGTAAAATATCCGAAGCACCGCCGATTACTTCTATTGTTGTTGTTGTTGTTGTTGTATAGAAGTCCTTATGATTGGCGTGACGACGAACGGCGTCAAGTGGGTATAAGAACATTAATAATACTTTATTGGGCCGGACAGTGTTCGAATTGGAAAAATTAAAAGGAAATAATAAAAATAAATGACCCCCACACGGGTCCGCGGATCGTATTAGATTTCCAGTGATTTTCTAACAAACGGTGTCGCTTATGATTATTAAAAAAACGATAATGAACTAGACGATATTGGTGCAAAGGAATCGACAACAATTTAGTTAGTATTAAATGTCGTTACAATGTAATATTGTTAATTGGGCGACCGAACAACAGTGGGCACACGTCAAGTCGATAAATTTCCATTTTTTTTTTTTCTCAAAGATTTCGTTAACATCGCCACTACACGCAAAATGTTCTTTTCTTTTTTTACCTTTTATCTCTTTTATAACCTCTCCTCCACGTGACAACTAAATTAAATAGCTAACACACAGGGTAACTTGTAATTTAAATCACCGGCGTAACTCGTAAATCGATAAAAATAATTGGGTTTTCGTACTGAAAATACCGTTAACCTCGTGTAAACCACACGTCCCTCTGGGCACTTGAAGTTGAACAGTTTTGTCATTTTTTACGGAATTTATTTTCAAATAATTTTGTACGTGTCATTTTTGTATTTTTTTTTTTTTGTATTTTGAACCGTTCGACCGGTATAAATAATAAACCAAAAAAAAAAAAAATACCGTTCGGTCGGATATTTTGAGAGTTTACATAATCTTTACATATAATCGTAAATATACCGGTAATAAATTATGTGTAATAAAGTGAAATTTTTGAAATCTCCGTACAATTTTCTACCCGATATTTGTCGTTTAATGTCTCTTGGTTGAAAAGAAGAAAAGTTCTAGCACATTGTTTAGAGATTTTCGTAAAAAAAATGACAAAACTACTCGACTTGACTCGAGTGCTCACGGGCGCGGCTTTGAATTGAAAGATTGCGGTTGTTATTGTTTTTTTGGATTCTTATAAAAAAAAAAATGAGGGGTGCCGCAAAAAAAAAAAAATCTATTTTTAACACTTTCAACGGACTTCATTCCGACGACGCGTTTACGCGTCAGAACCGTATACGTATGAATCTGCTATAATTCAGTTGTTTTTTTATTCGAGTAAACTCTAAACCTTAGACAGGCCATTAGACAATCGACTCTGAATTTAATTTAATGGTTGGTTTTCGTTATTTTTAGACAACGGAAATCGTTGTTTGTCTTCCCAGGACAATATTACATATACGTATATGCGTTTAGAGTGTAAAAAAAAAAAAAAAAAATGATATGATACATATTTTTTTCCCCACTAATATTTCAAAATGTACAAAATCTAGAACTGGAGTGTAACGCGTTGTTACGCCACGCAAAAACAATTTTGTTACGACTATACTATTTTAATTTACGGTGTATAGTATACGTTCATATTACAAGTATTTAACATAATTTAGGAGGGTGCCAACGGTTTAAAAACCCAGTGAAAACTAATAAACAAAATGTGATAAAACAATAGAGAGAGAGAGAGAGAGAGAGAGAGAGGTTGTGCTTCACTAATGCCATTGTCGCGGTATAACCGCCGGGATTAACGTAAACAAATTTCACATTTTGTTTTTTTTCGATTATCAATAAATGATCCGCGTTTGGTATTTTTTGTATTTCCATTTTTCGCGTTAACGAAATATATAAAAAAAAAATCATTCCGTCGTATACACCACGGGACGACTATGCACGCGGCCGGGGTAGCTGGCGTACGCCGCGCCCGTCCGCCCGCCCGCCCGCCCGCCCTCTTATGCAGCACACCGAGAGATCACATCGCGAGAGGCCGCCTCGGCGGCGCGCACGCCGCGTAGACTTATTCGTGTTCGGCCGTCTTCGCGCACAGTTCCTAACCGCCGCGCACCACCCGTACGACGACGCACCGGCCACCCGACCTGACCACACGGCCGCCGGACACAGCGCGCACGCCCGAGACCCGAGACGCGCACATATCCGCGGACAGCCCGCCGCACAGGTCACCGGTTCCTCCAGCACGTCACGCCGCGGCCAACGCTCCACGCCAACCGTCGCCATAAATCGCGATTACGATTATTAGTCGCGCGCCCCGTAACAATCAACGCTCGTCATGATCGCCGCCGGCACCAGGGTCGCACTGACCGCCGTCGCGGTATTCGCGTGTTTCGCCGCAGGTCGGTATTATTATTTTTTTTACTTATTTTTATTATTATTATTATTATTATTTGAAAAACTCTTCCCCGCGGTTTCGAAAAGTCCACCCCGCCATTCGTTAAGGACAATTTTTTTCACCCC
Source organism: Tuberolachnus salignus (assembly GCA_956483605.1). Lineage (NCBI taxonomy): Eukaryota > Metazoa > Arthropoda > Insecta > Hemiptera > Aphididae > Tuberolachnus > Tuberolachnus salignus. Next base: position 17,855,640 of record OY101437.1, read on the forward strand.
TAGGCAAAACTCGCCCGGTTAATGTATCGAAAACGTATTCTGATCATTTCCGTATATATATATATACTTTTTAAATAACTCGAAAAAAAAAAAAAATAATAATTGTTTTCCAAAACCGTAGGAATTCGAACGAAAAAAAAAAAATAGACTCGTATCCCTGTGAGTCATACGAGAAAAAAAAAAACTTCCGTTTTTCAATTCGATTGTTTTCGTTATCTCAACGGGTATAAACTTTGCGGCACACCCTGTATATATATATATATATATATATATATTATTATATACGTACAGGGCCGTTATTGCTTATATCTCGGTAATTTTTGTAATTTATCACTCGAATATTTTTATAGTTGCTCCTTTGTGTAGCTTCTGTTGGTTCGTCATAGTCGATATTTACACAGGTAACCGCGGGACGTTAAATATCGTGTCTTTATTATTTCCGATGCAGAGAAAGAATTCTTTTTCGACTGCTAACTATTGTTTCCACTATATTCTTTCGCTGCCCACAAGTTACGTTGGCCAGCTTGTTTAGCGTTGCCTCTAACTGCCCAGTACACGAAAATCACGCAAGCTGTTCGTCGTTTTTCTCCGCGGTTATTCTTTTATTTTTTTTTTTTATTAGTTTTCGTATCGCGACACAACCGGTCGGGATTTATAATAGTCGTTAAATCGAACAGAAATCCGTCGTTTCGGAGCTCTTCGCCGATTACAATTGGCTTTTACCGCCGAAAACGGATTCGGTTTTCGAGACCAGAAACCGCGAGGCAAAAGCCGCTTATGTTGAACATTTCAGAACTCCACACGCCTATGAGAGAAATCACATTCTATAGACCGGCAGACTCTTTGTTCTCTTAGTATAGATAATAATTACTTAATATTACACTGAACCGCCAATCCCCAAACCCCGACCGAATCCGGAATAGTTTTTTTTTTTTTTTTTTAATATTAAATAATTCGTATTTCGTACGTATTGTACAATTGACCGAAAAATGGAAAATTTGCCAACGACGGCGTGCTTGTTATACTCGGTCGGTGTCAAGATTACAGAGTGTTCGTAATTTACCGACATTTTCGACAAAAGCGACGATTTAATATTGTTAAACGTATCTCGAATTGCTCGTCGAATTCTCGAGTTCAAATTGTAATATTATTGTAAACTTGCGGACGAAGACTTTAATAGTGGTAGTGTTTTTTTTTTATTTTTTGTATATTATTGTAACTTTTGTTCGAAACGAAACGTTTAAAAAATATTTACGAGTATTACGACAATAAAAAAAAAATGTATATATATAAATATAGTGGCAGGAGGAGAATGTACCCGATGTATTTTTATTTCGATATTTTATTTGTTTCATAATAATAAATAATAATATTACGTATTTCCGGTGCGGTACCGACGACGAAGCAAACGGAAACGCTCGGATATTTTATTCGGCCGTTTTGAAATTTTGAACCGACCGACGGTTTTAAACGTGACGCACATAATATTATTAAATGCCTAAACCTAACCTCGGCCGAAGGTTTTTTTTTTTTTTTTTTTTTGTTACAAAAAGAAAGAAAGAAAGAATAAAAAACCTTAAAATTTAACGTTACGGTACAGTTGTACCTGCCCGTGGTGGAACTTCCTGTTTACGGTTTACACGAAAATACGAGTGCATCTTCTTACAAAAAAAAAAAAAAAAAAAAAAATATAAAATAAAGGAAACGGAAGCCACACGGAATAAACGATGCGGGTGGTGTTGTTGCGCGTTATACAGGGCGTTAGAAAAAAAAATTACAAAAATGAAAAAAAGATAAAAATTATTGTTTGAGTCGAATTTATCGTTCGTTTTTAGGCATTTGTTTTTTGTTTTTTTTTTCTCGTTCGTTTACGAATAATATTTTCGCAACGACTAAGAAATTTTACCGAATTTTGTTGTATACGATACGAATACAGAATACGCGCTTACACTTGCACGACCAGTCGCTTATTACATTATCGAGTGTTCCCCGTGTATATTACCGTGTTATAATATACTGCACCGGCAGTTGTAACTGCAATAGGGTCATTTAAACGCATCATTATGACGTATATTATGCAGAAACAACAGAAAAAATAAAGAAAGAAAGAAAAAAAAATGAAAAACAAACCCACATCCTCTATACGCGCGTCGTGCTTATACGGGTATAACAAATAATATATACAGGGTGTCCCGCAAAGTTTATACCCGTTGAGATAACGGAAACAATCAAATTGAAAAACGGAAGTTTCACTCGTATCACTCACGGGGATATGGACTTTGAGTCCATTTTTTTTTTCGTTCGAATTTCTACGGTTTTGGCAAACAATTGTATAAAACAACTATTTTTTTTTTTTTTTCGAATTATTTGAAAATAGGTATTTAAGAAACTTCCGATAGCGTGGACGTTTCAACTTGATATTTATTCGTACATGATTTTTAATAATTTTTTTTTTTTAGTTTAGTTTACAGAAAAACAGTACGTTAAACGTGTTTAAAAAAAAAAAAAAAAAAAAAAGAACGACCACGATTTGATATTATTTAAAAACTATTTCGGGAGATCGTGCCATAGCCAGGAGACACCCTGTATATATATATATATATATATAAAAATGTATAGTGTACGGACGACGTATGAGAAAAAGTCAAAGGAGCGAATCGCGTGACGGATGACTAATTTTTCGTTATACCGTATAATAATATGGACAAGTATATATATATATATATGTTTTTTTTTTCAAATTTTTTTTTTTTTTTTTTTGTTTTTTAACTCGTACCGTAACGCCGTGGCGCGCGCACCGGGCCCGCAGTTGAAAATTAATAATTCTCCACCGGCAATAACGATAATAACGTGATAATTAAATAATAGCGCCGGGTCTGCCGTGGTGCAGCGTATAATAATAATAATAATAATAATGATGATAATTCACGATGACGTACCTCTACGATACGTATTATACATATATATATATATAAAAAAAATATAATACACCCGATGAAAAACGTTACACGGCTCTGCTCTCTTACATATGCAGAGTGAGTGAGAGAGACCGAGAGAGAGAGAGAGAGAGAGTGAGACCGCGGGAGAGAAGACAATGCGGCCGTAGGTACGCTTTGGAGGGCTCGACGCGTGACCTTCGAAGACATGGAACCTACGTACTTGTGTATACCGTTTAGAACCGTAATATATTATTATTATTATTATTATTATTACAACAATTGTGTCGGCGGTATCTCGGCGCGTATTGCGGCTACAAAAGAATATTATTATTATTATTACTTTTTTTTTTTTTTTTTGTAAAAATGTTTATAGGTTAGGTTATACATATATATATATATACGTAGACCACGGGTACCCGCCCGCGTTTCGGATATAAGCCCGGCCGGGAACAGGAAAAAAAAAAATTACTTCGAGACGCACGCTTGGCACGCCGTGGGTGGGCCATCGCTTACAATCGCGTTTTGAAATGCCGTCTGTCATTTTATACGATTTTCATCGATTTTCATTCGCGTTTATATATATATATATATATATATATATATATATATATATATATATATAAAAAAAAAGTAATTTAAATGCCTAGTGTGCCGTTTTTTCATTTATTTTTTTCCCCCCAATACATGATTACGCGTTACCACGATATCCGTATCGCCGTGTAAAAGCATTTCAAGCGTTTCCTGTTCGGTCAAACCGATATTTTGTTCACAAGAAATCAAACAAAACCTAAAAATAAAGCCCGAAAACTCAAAACGCAACTCGAACAGTTCAAGAACGTTTCGAAAATGTAACCCTGTTTGGCTTTGGGTAGGGCTAATATTATTAATATTCTATGAACATTTCGGGTCTCGGCGATTATTTTTAACCGAGTTACAACGAAAATGTCGTAAATTTTCCCCGATTATAAGCAAAAAACTACAACGAAAAAAAAAAAAAAAATGACCCCCTTAACGCACTGACTAGATCCAAAATTTGTTCAGAAAATGTGCTACGCTGAAAAACCGAGCGAGTGGGGGGTGGGGGGTGGGGGGGGGCTGAAGAAATTGTTTACGGATAGTAAAAAAATCACATGATCATTGTTCGGAATCGAAAAAAAAAAAAAAAAAAAAAAAAAAACATTAATAATAAACAATAGTGTACCCATCGCGCGCTGTACACAAACGACGGTTTTAATGGTCCGGTCAATAAATGTATTATTATTATTATATAATTTTTTTTATACGAATACAATAACGCGGCGTTAATAAATAAAATAGGGGATATTTTACGAGACGAATAAAAAAAAAAAAATAAAATAAAAAGATAATTAACCCGGCTCGGTTTCGGTTTTCAAAAAAAAAATTATTAGTATTCGATTATAATTATTATTGTAAGTACAACAATAGCTGCAACTATATATATATATATATATACGTGATGGGGGGATATTTTTTAAATAATCATTTTTCTTTACGTCGGTCCGTCTGTCGTCCGTCTGTCGTATAACATAATTATAATTATTTATTTTTTAATAGAATAATATACGTTAGCCATAATAAGAATATAAAATAAATTTAAAAAAAAAAAAAAAAATGAAATTAAAAAACAAATCAAAAGAATCACTGTCACAATAACTCGAACGAAATAAAAAAAAAAAAACAAATTATATAACGACTTTTAAAAAACAATATTACATTATGTATCGTTAAAAAAAATACGACGTTACGTTCTCGTTCGTTATGTATATCATAACCTAAAGAGACAATTGCAATCCAAACATCATTTTTATGCGTTAAAAAAATGCCAATAATAATAATGAAATTATTTTTATTTTATTTTTTTTTTTAATAATTTAGTGCCCTTTAGTTTCCGTACTCCCGATATTATTTTATTACCGATAACCATTCCAAAGACATTCGATGTTTTTTCAACCGATACTCGCCACTATATTTATAGTTTGTACGATTTATAATTGCATTAAAATATTATTCTTGTATACGCATAAAACATTTTTGTTTTTTTTTTTTTTTTTTTTTTTTTAAACACGTTACATAATAATAATAATAAAAAAAAAAAAAATCATAAAACTCGTAAAGGGGCGGCGCGGAGGAAGGAGTCCGTTTTTCCAGCGGAGCGAACAATTGTCTACAACCGTACAACCGGGGGTTCGATGATTTTTTTTTTTTTCTGTCAACCCGTCCCCGCCCGCCGTCCAGTCTTTTCACTTTAAATAATATCCGACTGGAATATTTTTTTTTTACCAATACGGGGGATACCGACATTCGATAATAAAATTATCTATAGTCACAAAGCACCCGGCCATCGGCGGTACCCATTATGTATAAAATTGTAGCAAAAAAAATGCACGACTTTTCCCTCCCCGTCCCGGCGATAAAATATTATTGAAAAAACAAATACAAACGTTAACGTTTAAATCAATTTTTTTTCGTCGTAGAACACCGGAAACGGCTCAAACGTTTTTTTTTTTTTTTTATATAATTTATAACGTATGACGTGTAACTAGTAAATATTCAGCTCTATAAAGTGTACTCGAAACACAAATAATAACGTACGTTTTCAGACAACAAAATAATGTTTTATAGAAAATTAAATCCTATGCATATGCGTAGAACGAATGCATTGACAAACTACGGAATAAAACATTCGAAACGTTTTTTTTTTTTTTTTTTTTTTTTTTTTACTAGGTGTTCTCGTAAAATATATTCAGAGCAGTTGTGGTCGTGTCATGCCAAATGTTGTCACCGGGCATTTCGGGGTCGAGAGTCCGCGAAGGTCGCAAATTGTTTGTCTATAAATCGATTAATACTTGTTTTGCAAAATTCGTCCATATTGTCCGAAATATTTTTTAACCTTGCAATATGGTTTTCATTTTTTTTGTAAATCGGTGCAACGACAAACGAATCGTCAATAAAGCTCGCCCCCGCCCCCCCCACCAATTAGTAGAGCCGCGTAGTCGCAGTGAAAACACGCGATTACGAAAAAAAAAAAAAAAAAAAAATACGTTCTCTAATTATAACTATTATAACTAGGGCTGGGATTTCGATGCACTTTGCATTGTTTTTCAAAGTTTACTGTGCAATGCTCATCTTGTCACAAATTTGTTTTATGTACATTTGAATGAGAATAAGAAAGTTTATTTGGCATTTTTTAGTTTTTAGGCCATTTTCTTAATTTTTTAGGGCATTTCAGAGTTTTTGGAGCATTTTTTTGAGTTTTTGGAAACCAAGCGTATGAATTTGAAATTTTATTTTAAGATTTTAAGATTTTTACACCAACATGGTTTTTAAATATATATATAACAAATTATGAGTAGGTACTCGTAATTCGTATTATATTATCGGACAAGGTTTGAGTTAACCTCTACCCGCATTTCCTGTTAAATAATCTTAAATCAGTAAAATCGACGTCCGATGATATTATCGTTAGAAATTCAGTACGAGTTTTGTCGTCGTTAACACCGTTTTATTACTCTAGGTAATTTTTTTTTTTAGGGCATTAAAATCTCAGCCCTAATTATAACTATTATTATTGGATTTGTTCAGAATGTTTTGGCTACTCTGTGCTAAGAAACGTTGAAAATATAGCGAACAAAGCACGGAAATAATAAAAAAAAACTCCTAAAAAAAAAAAAAAAAAAAACACTGCCTAATTTATTATCAAAACGAATATTTTATATCGCAGAATATCAACGTTCACCTATGCTATCGACTTAACCGGACCAAAATTGCAATTTCCGAAAGTAGATTTGTAAACGGACAATAGTATACGCTGTTTGTGTAAGTAAAAAACCCATACGAAGGCAGGAGCGAACGTAGTGGGAGGTTTAGGGCGTTCAACACCTCCCCGGGATATCGGGGAAATTTTTTTTTACAAATACACTACCTGACCTACACGTTCAATAGTCATTCAGAGTTTCCAACGAGATTTACAAATAAAATAGATCAATATTTATTTTTTATATATGTACCTAACGAGTCATAGAGCATGATAGTTACGAACACTTTACCTATTCCAAAAACCTCCCCCGAAATTTCTCCCTGCGTTCGCCCCTTGTACAAAGGGGTTGGTAATTTACTTTACGCGTCACGTGTTAAGCGACCGTCCAGATAACGCAGCACACAATAAACAATAATAGTTAAAAAAAAAAAAAAAAGAAATAGTCATATATAATATCACATCTTATAGTCATCAGAAATGTATCGCGCATATTGTATCGGCTCCAGTCTGATCATCGATATTTGAATTTGAGATAAAAGCCAAAGGATTTTTTGAGCTCGCGGTCGACGAATGTGTTTTACCAAAATTATTATTTAGACCAACGAGAAAACGGTGATTTAATGTGTTTTACGACGATTTCCTAACACCGAGTCGGTAAATATTTTTTCGTACTCGAAAATGTTTTATTTATGTAATAATAAATACACGCGCGGCCATAACGAATTATAACGAAAAACACGTTGCCGGTTAGATTTTTTTTTGTTTTCCAATAATAATTTTCATCATCGTTTTATCGTGTTCAATGTGATTTTTTTTTTTTTTTTTGAAAATATTCCCATAGTATTGAATTTAAAACAAAAACATTACCAGTAATGTTTTAATAATGCTGATTATCATAAAATGTTTTAAAAATTAATTTCATTGGATTTTTATGACTTTTTCTATTATCAATTAATGCTTTTGAATACATTTGCTTCAATAATATCTAAACGGTTTATTAATTAATTTTTTGTTTTTTGTTCATTTTTACTAATATTATGTTAGTGATTTTAGATTAAACCTAACATTTGGACATTTTTTTTTTTAAGAGTATTCCGGGAATTTTTGTGTATTTCCTTCGGTGCATTTTTTTATTGTTCCCTAGGTATTAGGTATTGGGCAATGATTTTCAAAAAAAATATTTCCTTTGGAATTTTAATAGAAATATTTTTTCGGCCATATTAAAGATAAAATAATTACTACGGTTCAACAGCTTAGAATATATTATTTACTTAATATTTGTTTTAACAGTTCGAATAATAAATATTGTAGGAAAGAGAAAAAAAAAAACGAAAAATAAAAAGGTGCACCTGTAATGACACGTGGGCATTAACGTTAACGAAATTTGTTCATAAATTATTTCTCTCGCGATCGCGCGTGTATGCCTATTTTATTTCAAATAAATATTGGTTAAGTGTATCGAAGTAATCTAAAAACAATTGAATTGAATAAAACGATATCAACCGCGGGATTTTATGTCATCAGACGAATTTCCGACATAACCTAAAACAATTCTCTAATATATTGTTTAATGTATTTTTTTAAGCGGCCGTAGATATTTAACGTTACAAATACGATATTACATTTTAGAAAATCTGCCCTACGCCTAATTGTCCCCTCAAAAATTTCATATACCCTACGCTTTCGATATAAATGCAGATACCGCAACTCCATCTCAAAAGACCTGCGTTCAAAAATTCTTTACGACCATGTGTTTTTTTTTTTTTTGTTTTTTATCTGTCTAGTATTGAGTTAGCGTGGCCGACTCGGCGACGCTTTTCGATTGGTCGACACGTGCAGTCAACTGCCTGCGGCACATGGTTTACATGGTTAAAAAATATAGATTTTTTTTTTACTCGCGAAACTCAATGGGAAATTCGTATGTTTCACGCGAGTTTTAAACACCCGTAGTTTATTAATATTTTAAATAATTTTTTTTGGCATGGCCGCCATCATAGATGATGAGTCGGAGCTAGCGGTGGGCAAAAACCATCGATGATTTTGTTAAACACATCGATGTTTTACTATCGATGTTTAGTCGTCGATATATCGAATAAAATCAGTATCGAGGTTTTATTTCGATGTTTTAACATTTTTGTATTAGTACTATTTTAAATTATTTGTATAACAATTCGATAAAATTGTATATTTTTTCTGATCGAGCCGGAGGAAATGGGCACGTGATTTTCTTGCGCAGTTTTTATCGCGTATCGCGAAATTCGGGATATTATTACTCATGTCATTATTTAGAATTCTAGAAGATTCTACGCTGGCCTCTCGGGGTTTTAATGTTTTTAAACAAACTTCTATTTTTTACAAACCATAGATGATACACTATGATAATGTATTCAGTATATGAAATATGTTTAAGAATTACTTACATTTGAAGAAAATAATAATAATATAATACACCTATGCCTTGAATTAAATTGGTTTTTTTTTGTTCGGTAATTTAGTATTCACCAATTTTATTTTTTTTTTTTTTTCAAAAATAAAAAGGTTTGAAAACTCGACCCCCTCCCAACTTTATAAAAATTGGCAATTGCCTGCCATCATCGGATGACTGTTCTCTGCTTGTTTATGCCATGCAAATATCTTATGTTAAACATAAATTAAACATCGATTAAACATCGAAAAACATCGATGTTTTCCTTGAAAGTACGATGTATCGACATTATCAGTGATTTTTAATTTCGATGTTCAAAAAATGTTGCCCTTCTCTAATAGGCTCCTATTAGCTCATAAGCTACTCTTTTATCTGTTTCTATAAAATTTCTAGACTATTCTATACGAGAAATGTAATAAATTCGAAAATGACATTTCGTGCGTATTGTTTTATAGTTATTAATTACGCGGCGGTGCGTAGGTACGATTTTTTTGTCTATCATCATAAAAAAAAAAAAAAAAAAAAAAAAAAAATACAAAAACAATACAAATAAGAAAATAAATGCTCTAAATAAACACTAAGAAGACGACTACTGAGAGTTATTATTGTTAATATTACCATTGTCGACGGACACATTTGAACATAATAGGGAATTTAGACGCGCGGAGCAAAAAAAAAAAAAAAAAATAATAATAATAAAATAAAACATACACGAGGGTTGGCAATCGTTGGCTAATGCGTGTAATATATATAAATTTAATTTTATGATAGGGACCGACAAACAGTCCGGAGCGATAAGCGTATATTCTCTTCTTCGTTTTTTTTTTTTTTTTTTTTTGCAAACTGAAACTAATTTTTTTACCGAGCCGTGCACGCATATAGGCGGTTATAATCGTATGATATTGTGGGCTTTTTGTGCGCGAGTTGGTCGAGAAGAACAAAAAGCGATTTGCCCTTCGGCAGGATTAATGGTCGGACATTGGCCAAGGACACGACACCTGGACGACCGACGATATAATAGGCATTAGATAGAACAAAAACGTAGTAAAAAAAAAAAAAAAAAAAAATGTTGAACAGCTATTAGTCGAAACAAAATCACATCAGTTGTCGGATATATGTTATATACGTTTGCCGTACATATTTCCGTACGTGTATAATAACATCTATACGCAGACAATAATAATTATTATTATACAGCAAAATCATAAAAAAAAAAAAACGATTTTCTAAGTTTAAAATGTATTTGTAACGTTAAAAATCCAAATCGTTAAAAATAATTACGGGTATACGTTTCCTGCTATACGGTCGCTTTATTTCCTATTAAAAAATAATAATAATAATAAATACCCTCGCGTTTTTGATAAAAAAAAAAAAAAAAACAGTCAGTCGTATACTTTTTGAAAACTTTTAAATTCTCGTACGACCATCGAAATATTAAAATAAGTACGCGTATTACTTTAACGTACCATTGCGCCGATAAAAATATTTTTTATCTACCGCCAACGGGTGAACTGAATTGAATTTAATTTACAATTGCTGTTGTAGTGCGACTTATTTACGCGATCGAATTTATACGCCGAGAATACGCTAAATCCATTAAAAATACAAATAGATTTTTTTTATATCAGATTAAAAAAAAGTAATCGAGTATATCGGCGGGATAAAACCGTAATGATACTTTATAGGTATTAGTTTGTTCCGACACGCAATATTCTGGTAAATAAAGCGAATAAAAAAAAAAAAAAATTCTATCTAAAATACACATTGGCCTGTCTTCTCGCGAGCAAACTATAAAACGTTTACAGATCGCACCGGCATGTTGTAAATCGTGAACCCCGCGAATACAGTTTTAATATTTCGCACAAAAAACAAACACGTGCCAGCGGAATAAATTCACTTTTCGTGTATATACACGTAATAGTGTTATTTATTTATTTTTTTTTTTTTTTTCGGGGGTCATTTAATAATTTTTATTTGTCTCTGTCCTTCATATTTATCGTTGGTTACAGGCCAGAGGATTACGACGATACAATTGGACGGCACTCAGTACTACATCAGCAGGATGAATCCGTATTCGGCCGAATTGAACTACTTTTTGGCGTACGAGTATTGCCGGTCAATCGGATTGCAATTGGCTTCGTTCGAAACGCTAGAGAAAACCAACTCCATATCGGATTTTTTACGAAACGCCGGTAAGGAGAATTATCGCGTTGGCCGCGTGTTGTAATACAATTTTTCCGTTTGAGGAGGAATACCTTAAAAATATTAGGGTCGGGCCACGGTAAATAGTCGAGAAAACGCGTCGTGCAAACACGCGCCAGACTTCTTATCCGCCAGCCGTCGTAAACAAATAGCCTGAAACGTCTGACGACGCTACAGTTACGCAAACAACACTCGATTCGATGTGTTTAAAAAAAAAAAAAAATATATATATAAAATAAAGTGTTGGTTATTGGATATTGAAAAAAAAAAAAAACGCGTTTCAGAGTTAAATGGAATATATAACGAAAATCATTAAAATATGATATAACACTATAGGTATCTTTTAGAACAAATACAATGACACCTGTACGATCGAATTGTATTTCATTATAACGAAAAGCGTACAAGTTATACGTACATATTTTAGTCGAAGGGTGAAAAAATAACCTGTAAAATATATTAGAGATTAATTTACGTATATAGTACTCGCTAGCCAAAACCGATCAAATTATAATAAATATAATAAAATATACATATAAACGAACTTAATGTTAAAATTAATTTTTTTTTATTACGCAATATTATAGACGCCTAAAAATTTGTCCTAGAAATTCGTCCGATATTATTCTATTGCACAAAACGTATAAAAATGCATTGGTATTTTAATAAATAAATTTGATATTGATATGTCGGCGTGCAACAATCAAAATAAGCGACGCGTGGAAAATCAATAGAAATTAGTGAATATAATCGACTTTTTTATTTTTTGACTCGTTCAGCGCCATGATGATAAGATGTGTAAAACGTTTTTTTTTTTTCTTCTAATGACATAAAACGTAGAAAAATCATTTTAAATACAATATTATTTTGTCCAATAAGTATAATATGTATGTATATATAAATAATAAATAACTCCCTTTTGGACGTCAAGTGTAAACGACAAAATTATTTCGTTTCCCTCGAAATTCCGAATGGAAACTCTGTGATAAAAATCGAATAACGACAATATGACCGTTTGGTGTGAAAAAAAAAAAAAAAAAAAACCAAAACTCAAAATATAATCGTGTGAAAACGTGTCGGAATAGAAACCGTACCTGTACACAATACACAGCAATGAAAGAACAAAAAAAAAAAAAAAAACAGGTGAAATTAAAAAACATAATTGTCGAATATAGGAAAACTTCGTTATTCCGACAAGAATTATGAACGTATTTCTATTAGCCCGGTCAAAAGGTTTTCAACGAACGAACAATGTCGAATAAACAATTTAAAACGTGTTAAAAACGGTATCGTGTTGTCGTTCGTAAAAAAAAAAAAAAACAATAATTCATCCGGTTAACGATTATTTATACGTTTGAAATTAACAATCCTATTAAATTAACGGCGACCATCTCCGGTTATAATATTAAAATCGGGTATCGACATTTCAATTCCGAAATCCAAAAAACTCCCCTCGTCGGAACATGTTCTTTTCTCTTTTCATATCGAATTTTATCACGCGCGACTGCCACAGTTTAAGGCTGCTGGGTTCACGCGAAGAGAGTTCAACGCGCATTTTTAGTCAGCGTCCGGACGGATTACAGGTAATTTTACGCGTATAACTATAGTCAGTGGTCAGTTTTATATTCCGGCGAAGACGGACGTAGCAGAAGCTGTACGCTAATGGATGGACCTCATTATAGACGAATAATAAGCGTCGTAGGCAGGGGCGGGGTGAGGGGAAATAGGAAATACCGGGTTCATCATATTTAAAAAAAAAAAAAAAAAAGTGCATGCTTGTACTAATCCTTTTTTCGGTTTCATCGATGAAATAAATTCATTATTGAATTATTCCATTGTTGACGAAAAAAAAGGACGCTACGCCTTGAAAAAAGGCGTTGCAACCGAACACGTCAGTGCAAACCTGTACAATGTTCGAACGCGCGTCAACATGCGCCGACAGGTTTTTTGCGCTATCGCTGCGTTACCGTGCGTACAGCTAATAGCAATTAATACTAATCGTAAACGCTCTTCACGTGAACCTACCCTGACTCGGCGAACAATTAAATTAATATTTTTTTTTTTTTTTTTTTTTTGCTTCCGTTCCGATAGGATACAACAAATTCGACTATTGGACGTCCGGCAATCGTCTGGGCACCGACATGCTCATCTGGATGTCCACCGGTTTGCCGTTCAACACGACTTTCAGTCAAATGAAACGGCCCAACAACGTGGAAAACAACAACGGCGTCGATAACGCCGAAGACCTGAAAATGAACGCCAGACCGGAGTTGCCCATAGCCAGGAAAAAGAGGTAATTACATGGTCACGCCGGTTGAATCCGGGCTGGGCGGGTAATATTATTTTGAGCAAAGGGCTTTGCAGAGTCGGGGCGAGTAGTTGGCACAGCGGGCAAATATTGTACAAAAGCAATACTTATACGATAATACCGACGAGCATAAAAAATTTGTACCGGAAAATAGGAAATTATCTCGACAATTTCAAATAGACCGAAAAGAGCGGAGATATTTTGAACAATTAAACACCGTCCAGAAAATGTGTCTGCGTTTATGAATCTCGCTGAATGAGGTACAAAAAAAAAAAACTAAATAAATCAAACTACACGATTATTTTGATCTTTTCAATGTACCGACCAAATCCCAGATGAAAAACAGATAACAGATGGAAAAAAAAAATTATAATAAAACGATTATTAAGACAAGACATTACCGATATTTAAGGGGATACGTGTAGGCAATATTAACGACATTAAAAAAAAAAAAAAAAAAAATATGGAATTGTATCCACTCAGAAATACACTTTGATGTGGATTTTTAAAAACAGATCGCGTTGTGGTGACGCAAATACACGTTCACGTAAAACATCATATTTAGGAAAAAATATCTTTTAGAATGATTTTAGAACAAATTTCAATCGTTATGAAAATTAAAGACAACGTCGTTGTCTAATGGTATACCGAGTTAGAAAAAAGGCCACAACTATAATTTTTAATAAACATTCGACTAAACGGACCTAAGTGCTTATTACCCCTCCTAATGATGTATTTCTGAATAGGCCGCTGGTGACCGCACTGTCCGGCGTTCAAAAAAAATCTCAATTTAAACAATTTATGCAAAAAAAAAAAAAAAAGGCACGTCGACGTATTTTGGTAGTAAACTGGCGCACGTGCATTTTTTTTTTTTTTTTTTGTTACACCGTCGGAAATGTTGATATTTCACAAAAAGAAAACTCGGCTGGCCGTGATTTTCATCGCAGGATTTCTTATGGCAGTCGTAAACTGTGCCACTGATGAAATTCCTGCAGCCAGCGGTGATCAAAACACCTGCGCGCGTACGGCACCAGAGTCGCCGTAGTTTCCATCGTACCGTTTTCCCGATAAATCATTTACGATAATTTCGCGGTGAAACGCGATTTCCCGTCACAATGTCCGATTTGACGACATCGTCTCGGCAGTTTAATTTTTCAATTATTTAATCGCCGGTAACCCGCAAGCACGTAGAACGGATAAAGGCGACGGAATAACGTCACGGCGCACGATTAGCGTGAACGTACGACGTGGATTAGTATCGGTTTTCTGGTTGTACTTAAACATTTTTTTTTTTTTTTTTATTTAAAAATATCTATATTATTGGCCGTCGTTTTGCAGGGGCGAAAGCGGTTCCAGGGACGGGTGCGTGGCGATCAAAGCTCCGAACATGGACTGGGTGACGGCCGACTGTACCGACCTGAAGGATTTCATTTGCGAACAGACCCGGTGTTACTATTACAACTACGGGTCGATCCCAGTGTCCTCCAGCCAGGGGTAAGCAGGTGAGAATTGTTAGACGAAACTATAGGTCAAAGTATATAATAACCGGGGCCCGGGTATAAACGTCTCAATAACTGCGCGAAATAAAATGGCCGAAAATGCCTTAAACCGTAAATAACACAAAGACGTACAGAAAACGGGCGGCGGTCTTGTACGGCCGATATCATCACCTAATAATATCTCTTTGAGTAAATATCACGGAAACAAAAAAAAAAAAAAAATTTGAATTGCCTACATTTAGACCGGGAAAACGAACGAAATGACCGGGAAACGCTCTAAAAGTTTGCGAAAAACGCCAAACAATGCCAAATAAACGTTTTTAACGTTTGCGGTATCGTTTACATTCAGGAATGCAAAAAGAAAGAAAAAAAAAAAAAATGATGCACATTACATCGAAATCCGGGCCCTGATACAAACACGTTCAAATATAAATCTACGATAAATTTCGAACAAAAACGATAAAAATAATAATATTATTGCGGATATAAAAACGTAATAAATTGTTGGTATTTTGTTTATACACGCAGCGACCTATACATAACGGCTCGAAATAAACAAACCGAATATTAAAAAAAAAAAAAAATAGAATTTTGAATTAGATTTTATAACCGATGAACAAAACCGTTCGATTATGTTTTTTTTTTTTGCAATTTTTAAGGGGTAGAATATAGGCAATTTATTAAAAATAATTAAAATTAAACGCCCATGAACTTGACCCACCGACTTTATACGATCGGCTCCAAACCAATGACAGCAATAAGAAAATAGTTAGCGAATAATTGCAAATCTGTTTTTGGAATTAGTAAATCGAAATTCTATTTATTGCGAATTTTCAAAAAAATAAAAATTTTTTTACTATCGTCATTGTTCTAAAAATCAATCGGTCATACAAACTGGCTATTTTGAATTTTCCGAAAAATTAAATACAATTTAAAATTTTATTAACAACGAACCTTAAACACACAGTTGAACGTACTTAAAGATAAATTACGACATTAATTTTTAAAACTTTTGTATTTATTTTTAGAGAATTTTTACGGGGGTTGTGGGGGGGGGGGGCATACAAAGTTTACGCGCATTAAACGGAATAAAAAAAAAACCCCGAAAATTTCAAAATCGGATTATTAAAAAAAAAAAAAAAATCGGAATTAACAGAATTGACACCGCTGTATAATCAAAAATACCATCAACAAAAAAAATCCATCGCCCCCCTATGAAGTCGACGATTGGAACGAGATTTCTGGTCGAAAAGAAAACGTACCGTTAAATTTAATCATAACATTCCACGCTTCGTTCGGAATCTATTATAAAAAAAAAAAAAGAGTGAGAGAGAGTGAGAAAGATAGGATGATATCTTAAAAAAAAAAAAAAAAAATTATAAAATTTCAACGTACGACGATAAACACCGCACAGGTCGACCTAATAGTATCCAAACGCGAAATCCACACTGAATTTTAAACGTTTAATCAGTTGGTATTCGCCCGGTGGGAAAAAACTGTTGCCGATGTTATATAATAACAATTATAGGTAATATCGTACGAGATAAAGAAAAAAAAAAAAAAAAGAAAGTATTTTAAAATAATTAAAAAAAAAAAAAATACGGTTTGTTCCCTCCACTCCCCTAGACACCTTTGAAACGGGCACGTGGATCGAAACAGCAATTCGTGTCCGCATAAAAACCGAATAAAAACAAACAAAAAAAAAAAAAAATGGACTCGGGGACGTTATTTGAAATGCCCGCGAATAGCTCAAAAAAACCGCGGGAATTATTTCCACGTCTAATTAGTGTCGACACTAATGTTAATATTCTGTGAACACCGCAGATCTGTAATATTATTTCTAAAACGTATTCCAATAAAACAAATAAAAAAAAACCCCCGACCGTCACTCATAATCTAACACACATTTATTATTATACACTGTACACGGCATTATTATTCGTCTAATAACCTTCAACAATATTATCGTATTGGCCGCCCCTCGCGGCCCGGTCGGAAGAACGTTTTCGGCGCGACCAGCCCGCCATAATTTCTTTTACTTTTTCGTTTTCAGTTTCGGCTACAAACAAAGACCCGCGCCAGCTTCGCTTTTCTCGACAGCTGTCTTCTCGGACGAAAAAACTAACGCCACTAACACCACCACCACCACCACCACCACCGCCACCGCCACCACAACCACCACAACCGCCCCCACCACCTTAACCGGCACGGCCGCCACGGCCGCCACTGCCGCCACTGCCGCCACTGCCGCCACCGCAGCCACGGCCGCCACCGCCGCCACCGCAGCCACGGCCGCCACCGCCGCCACGGCCGCCACCGCAGCCACGGCCGCCACGGCCGCCACCGCAGCCACGGCCGCCACCGCCGCGACCGCCGCCACAGCTGCCACAGCTGCCACGGCCGCCACTTTTACCGCCCCTACCACAATCTCCATGACCCCGACAACCACCACGACCACTATCGCCCCGGACGCCGTCGTCGAGACCGGACCGGAGTCGGACGACCACCCGGAAAATCTGGACACGACGGTCGGCCCGACCGTCACGGAAGACTACGCCGCCGCGACCGAACAACAGGAGCGGGAACAGGATCAGGAGCAACAGTCGACCGGCGACGGCAGCTCCTACACTACGGAGCCGCCGACGATCATCCAGTTGCACAACCGGCAGCAGGACGAACAGCAGGAAAGCGACGAGCGGTTACACCGGGACGAAATACGCGTGCAAGAAGAACGGCGCCGGCAACACGACGCGACGCAGGATCCGCAAGGTCGCCGGGACAGCGCGTACGCGTTCGAATCACTGCAGAAAGCGTTCGCCACCGCGGTACCGCATAAGATCAGGTCGACCAAGGACCTGGAACAGCCCGACGACGCCGTCGCAGCCGGTGACAAGTTGCCGTGGTCGTGGGCTAAGGACATAATGCTTCAAAAGCCCGTTTTGAAAAAATCGTCGCAAGAAGTCGTTTAGGACACCCAAAAGCGAACTTAAACTTCGCGTATCGCACGAAATCAAATTTTTCTTTTTATATAAATAACGAATATACGACCCCCACCCCCCTCCCTCCTACAAAAAAATTAAATTCAAACATTTCAACTGTCCAGCAAACCGAAAGAATTCCGTCATACGAACGGGTCGCCGCTCTCTTCTGCGTTCTCTCGAATTTTACACGTTCCCCTTTCCCGTATTTCCCCCGGCCATTCCGCAAAACCGACAATAA
The DNA here is from genome assembly GCA_956483605.1 of Tuberolachnus salignus. Classification (NCBI taxonomy): domain Eukaryota; kingdom Metazoa; phylum Arthropoda; class Insecta; order Hemiptera; family Aphididae; genus Tuberolachnus; species Tuberolachnus salignus. Next base: position 17,874,010 of record OY101437.1, read on the forward strand.
TAATACGCACGAATACAGGACGATATTATTTGGCATCACGGTCCACCGATTTTCCTAGAGGATTTTGAACAGATTGAAAACGTTTTTGCTATATATACTTTTAATCATTTTTAACAACTTTCCGTCCTTAAACCTTTGACTGTCGGATAGAAAATCCAACCCTTCGTTTTCTGAAAATTTCGATTTTAAAATTTAGATCGGATGACTAGGGAGGGTTGAGTTTATTATGTAAGTTCAAAAAACTGTAAATAAGTCCAAAATTTTTTGTAGGCATTCGCTGGACTGGGATAAAAAAAATCAAAAATCAAAATAATATCATCTTGTATACTCTCGACTCCGCGGTGGTGTAACGGTGGCATATCTCTTATAGTTTATAATGTTTATTATATATTCAATTTTTTTTTAATTTTTTTTTTTTTTCAAGTATATATTTAACTAGAAAAGTAACGAAAAAATGAACAAATCAAATCAAATCGATACAATATAAAAAGAAATATCAAGCGGAACGATCGCGATTTTTATAAATATATATTTAGATTAGGTGTATTAATATAGAAATATATTTTTTGATCGTTTTACTTTTTATATTTTTTTGCGTCTATCGATATTATTCTATGTATTTTTATATTATTACTTTATATAGATAATATATTATTTATTATTATTATAATAATTGTGTATTTTGAATTTTTTTTTTTTTTAATATTATTTAACAGTAATCGTACAATCAATTTTAAATAAACCGAGTGATTTTTTTTAAAAAATAACGTAGATGCTGTTTGTTATTTATGTTATATTTTATTATCACATTGAGATAATTTTTTTTTTTTCCTAACATGTTATTGTCACGGTGAAAATGATCGAACTTATAGTTTGTGCATTTTTGAAGGCATTAACAAACAAAAAAAATTACGTTAATTTTAAAACACAGGGTAGTCATAATACTCATGATGACCACAAAAAAAAAAAAAAAAAAATCAAGACATAACCGTATTATTTATACGATGATCGAATCGAATTAGCAATCGATAGAAATCGAAATGAACTCGTCACCAGAAAATAACCACTTAAAATCAACTGGTTTTTTTTCTTCTCCTTCCGTTTCACGTTTACGTAAAAAGCGATTTAATAGCGAATTTCGGCGTTAACGCTTATAAGAATTAAACTTAACCGTAAACTTTTTAACCGGCGAAATATGCATACGATTGGACGTAAAAATTATACTCACCATCCGTTGATGACGCCTTCCACGTTGAGCATGGGTACGATTTTGAACACGTAAGTCTCCCGTGCTTTTTTCGCCGTGATCGTGCGTCCGCAGAGGTATTCGATCACGCCGTCGATCACCCAAGACGAATTCGTCTCGCCCGGATGTACTCGAGACGTCAAGTACACGATCGGTCGGTCCTGCGGACGATCAAATACCGTCGTGATTAAATCGGTATTGCGACGATAATCGTATCGTTGCGAGTATCGTGACAAAACTCGGCGGGAAAAAAAAAAAAAAAAAAAAAAAAAAAATTGAAAACAGAAAAAGTCGAAAAGCCGATCGCTCGTCTAACGGCACGACCGGATATCGTACTTATTATTTTTTAACGTGTTGACGTGATTATTTCTGCGTCGCGTCCCGTTGCCCCAAAGATGATTTACTGGGTTTTTTTTCTTTTTTAAATTTACTAATAATGCTCCGACGAAACATATCGATACATCTAAGAGTTATGACGTAATAACACAACTTTTTGAGTAGCATTCGAGAAATCGAATAACGCGCGAACATTAAATTAAACGAGAAACGCCACATATAATATAATTGATGGCGACTGTAAGGATAATAACCGCAAGGTGAGTTGGTTTTTTTTTTTTTTTTTTTTTTTAAATTAATCTTACACGTTTATAGTATAAATTAAAAAACGATAATAACGAGAACGTAAACATCTAAGGAACTAAAAGAGAATCGAGCAATCGATTTGAATCGGAGAATTGGGGTTGAATATCGATTTATTAAAATATCAAAAAAAATGGAAATGTGTACTACAATCGTAGGATAGTCGTTGAAAAATGCGATAATTTAAATTAAAACGCTGTCGTTCGGTCAATTTTGCTGAGAGATCGAAATGGCTTAAAAAAATTCGCCCTATCCGAATCTGTTATTTAAAACACCGGTTGCCGTTTAAATGAAGTGCGATTTGTTGTATTGCACATGCGTAAACTGAAAGATGACGAAAACATTTGAAAATCGTCAAAAAATGTATTCCCTTTCTCCTTCCGAATACTCCATATCAATCTCACGTGACTGGACAGAACTATTCCGTGTTAATTTTTAAAAGGAAACACACTCTATACAAATATTATAAAAAAAATTAGCTTGCTATTGCGTAGTATTTTCATAATATATATTACCGTTTTCATTAGGGTTTTAACGATTTTAAATCGCACATTTTTATTATTTCGATGAATATAATTATCCTAATTTTGGATTCCAGGCGAATTTTATGATAAAATTTAATTTTAATCGTATGCCAAGCTTCTGTTTAGAAATTCGACGTAGACGCAATTTTACTATAGCATATTTTTATTCATTTTTATAGTTTGCTAAAAGTGTTGTTATTTTCGAAATTCTTCAAATTTGATTTCGCGATGAAAAATTATCAAATGACCAACACGTTCAGTTATAATATTGAATAATTAAATGGTCGAGTGTACGTGTTCAGCAGTGTTTTGAATAGTACGTACAACGGGACACGGGACTTCGTATAAACGACAAAAAAAAAAAAAAAAAAAAATGTATACTTACTTTGATTTTTGTTTTGTTCGTATCGACAGAGGTTATGGTAATAATTGGCACTTCGTTGTTGTTTAATGATCGGCACAAACAGTTGACACGGAATAAAGTCGTAGCCGGATCGATCGAATTTTTCCAACCGAAGCATTTATACTGAAAAAAATATTACGTAAAAACAAACGATTCTCCGAGTTATCGGGAAAGCGAAAATATTATTACGGCGATAAATGCATTCAGTTTTAAGGGATTAGGGATAGGGACAGTCTATGTGTCGTAGATACGTCATTTTAAGACATTTTAGGTGCTCGGATCGTCTTCTAACAAACGACAATGGTCTTAAAATGGAAATGAATACGACAATACAAAACGGTAACAATTGAACTCGGTGGAATGCTGAACTCGATAGTCACATCGAGCTATTCGAATGTACACGACCCCGATACGTCCTGTAGTTGTGTACGGCTCAAGAGACACGACCCCTTAGAAAAGCGGATGGATTAAGTGTGTTTGAGAAAAAAATATCGTCACCCTCTCGGAAAATGGCGAAAATATTCAATATAAAACCTTTCAAAGTTCGGATATGATAAAAAAAAAAAAAGAAGATATTTCAAAGACAAGGTCGTATATGGGCATTGGGCATATGCGGTGGAAGCAAAAAGTAAGTAAGGATAGTCCTGTATAGTGCTGCGATGCGGAAATAGAGGAAACTGATATGTAATGGAAGATAAAAGAGCAGAAGATCGGGATGGATCAAGAGGAATTCATTTTAGCCCCCCCCTCAAATATTGGGGGTATTGTCTTCAAGACCAGGAAACCCGAAGAAGTAAAAGAAATAATGAGTTAATTTTTTTTTTATTTTTTTTTTTTTGGTATATACAATCTGTTCCTTTAGGAACAATAAGAATATTTGCTAATAGAAAATAGGTACATGATTATTTGATGGGAGGAGCCACCCAGTGGTAATACAACTCTTACTTGAGATTTAAATTTTTTATATTTTTTTTTTGTATACTAATACTTTAGATATGAGTAATGAGGAGGGCACAACACCATTTCCTTTTGAGCCTCCTGGGGGGGGGGTCCTAGGAATTGTGAGAGTGGCAAGGTTTGAAATGAGGGGGTTGGTACGAGAAGGAAGCTTTGAATGGAATCCTTTGTAAAAATTAGCTGCTTCTTCATGGACTGTTTTGATTTTTAGATCGGTATGTAAAGTTAGGTTTGAGATGTACGGTGGAGAATTTGTGATTTTACGAAGGAAATTATTCTGAAAAGTTTGAATTTTATTTGTGTTTGATTTTTTGGCATTGCCCCAGAGCTGAAGACCATAGGTCCACATCGGCTTGAATAAGGATTTATAGATTAAGAGTTTAGTATTTATTGGAGTGTGTTTGTTGTTGGAAACTAGAGTTTTAAGGATGCGAAGTCGAGCATTTAAGGCGAGTCTTTTAATTTCAACGTGGCGTGACCCTGTGAGTCGACGATCAATTGTTAGACTTAAGTATTTAGCGGTTTGAGACGAGGGGATTTGAACATTGTCTAGCGACACCATAGGACAAGGAGGAAGACTAAGGGTGAATGTCCTGTATGAAGTGATTTGGATTGGTTAACTTTGATAGGCCATTTTTTTTTCTACCAAACAGCCATGAGGTCAGGGTGGAATTGGAGATTGAGGAAAGCTATGTGGGGATTGTCACGGATAGAAATAATAGCCTTGTCGTCGACAAACTCAGCAACTGTTGTGTTCGGAGATGTGGGTAAATGGTGTATTTAAAATTGAAATCGTTCTTCGAGGTAGTCAGCCGGTTTTCAGTTACTAAATATGAATTACTGTATTTTTAGTTGCGTGCGATTCAGGCAAACAATTATATTATTAATACAGGGCAGATATATTTTATCTTTTTATCGGACGGTCAAAAAATACAAAATTTCGAATGCGTTTCACCACCCGAACGATTCCAACGCATGTGTAAATGTCAATTTGTAAATATTGGGATTTAGACGATTTTGGGCTGAATTTTCGGATTCCATTATTTTCAATACATATTTTTTGCAATTGTGTAGTCCTTAATTAATTATGTGTTCTTTTTTTAAGAAATAAAAAAATAATTGTTCAATATTTCGAAACAATATAAACACAAGTGGCCGAGTTTTGTTTTTGCCGTCATAAAAAAAAATTATCGTTTTGGTTTTCAAGTTAGAAAATAATGAAAAGTAACAACGCGAAAAAACATTGCCAAGCACTGCAGTTGAAACAAATATTTTTATTTAAAATATTTATTTATTTTCCAGGATATTAATACGATCGTATATATTTACGTTTAATATAATGGACTGTTTGCACGCAACACTGAAACAATATTTTAAACACTCGGTGTGTTTAAATTGTGAAATTTCACCCGCAGCTATACTGCTGCTAAACCTACTAGTTTATTTGCCAGTTTTTATATATATATATATTTTTTTTTTAAATTTTTTTTTTTTTTTTTTACTTACCAATAACGTGGAATACGTATACGGGTACACGTAGGCCAGGTAACACACGTCCCGGTCGAACGGGAATTTAATCGTAAAAGTGGCGGTCATGTACGAGTCGTGGGCTTTGTTGCCGCTCTTGTAATAATTTCCGTAGTAACAGATGTCCTCGCCGGTCCGCCTCCAGCCGGTTTTCAGCTCGGCGTGGCTCTTCACCGAAAACACGATCGGCTGCATGCCGCTCTTGTACTGGGAATCGGGTTTTTCCATGTTCACGATATTGAACACGTATGGCTCGGACGACCTCATGTTGGACACCTGATGGTAGGGGGGGGAGGGGGGGGGTGGTCGGGAAGAACAAAAATTACAAAAATAAATACATAAATACGCATGTTCCTATGTATATTACGCGGTACGAATAAATTAAAAAAACGGAATACGGATGGTATTGGTTGTGTGTAAGTGCGGCCGGTTTATCATTCGAAAAACAGAAAATGCGAAAATGAAAAAAAAAAATGAAAAATAAATCGTCCGGTAGAGTTTGACGCGATTTTATTCGAACCGAGCAACGAATACAAACACGTTTTATGCGAATTTAACAACAACAACAACAAAAAAAAAAAACCTATTCTTTATTATTATACTATATTGTTAAACATTTGGAAAAACTCTAGTTAAGTGACGTATCCAAAACATCCTGAACTTATAAAAAAAAAAAAAAAAAATTCCTCCTACAATCTATGCCGGAATATTTGCATATTACTACAGATTTCAATATTTTATAAAATATTATGCTCGGCATGTTGCAATTTAAAGCGCAACGCGAAATGTATAAATCGTATATTAAAACCACATTAATATGCAACGTTGATATTTCGATAAAATAAATAGCCGCTGAAAACCAACTACTACTATATATAATTTTTTTATTTTTTTTTTTAACTCCAATACCACCTATGACATTAACCTGAAACTACTTTCACAGTTTCGCAATTTCGCATTGCCCACTTCAAGGCGAATCTAAGGGTAACCCAATGCTGTTGGAAAATATTGAAATGGTAAATTCAATAATAATAATAAATTTATTGGCAAAATTGTTCTTTCCGTAATGATTACGCCGCACAATAATACAATAAAATAAATAACCGTGCTCGGATTTCACAACACTAAACACAACCGATAATATTACCTAAAATATCTAAAAATTATCGCTGTAATATGCCATAAAAACGTGAAAAATAGCGAAAAAGAAATTTGGTTTTGTTGATTTGAATACTGTTTGGGGGAGTGCGCCGGGCTACTTGAAAATAGATTATAATACGAAACTAGGGTATTTCTCTTACGGATTCACATAAATGAAAAATTCATTATAAACTATTTTCCATTCAATATAAACGATAAATACAAAATCAATCATTCTATTATGCGCATTAGCGAAAAATGACGTCAAAACTTGGAAAATAACATTGAAAATCTAAAATATTTCAAGTATGCAAAAAATAGCGAAATATAAATTTTCATATTTGGAGTCTCCGGTGAATAGAGAACAATTGTATAGCTCACTCTGCTATTTTTATCTGTGTCCTATAATAATCAGAAAATGATATAAACTACGAACTCTGTTAATAAAAATTGTAGTTATATTAAAATTAACGGAAATGAAAAATGAATGGTAATGTAACCGTACTTGAAAATAAAACCATTGACTGTGTGACGTGGAATTTACGTCCGTATTCAAAATCAAATCGTATTCATAGGTACTGATCTAGAACAAAAACAAAACAAAAATGAAATCTTAGTTAAACAATTACAAATATTTTTTATATAGTTACATTTAACGTGGTGTCAGGGGCGTGCTCGCAGGGGGAGAGGAGATAAGGTTGCCATATCCCCCCCGAAGAAATTTTTTTTTTAATAACTCATTTATGGTTTAAGAATATCCTGTAATTGTTGTCTGTTTTTATTGGTGCTCCCTATTTTTTCCACGTGTTTTTCTAACTGTTCTCGTTTAATTATTCAAATACCATTCATTAAACGAAACGTATTGATTTTCGAAGATTTGAAATTTAACTCGACGCGTCGAGGGTTTAAAGAATGCTGAACATTCGGAAACGTGCAAGCAATTGTATATTTAACCCCTGTTTATACCCCTAACTAGTTATGTTTAGATTTTCCACCTCTTCAATACCCCACCTCACGTGAAAATGCTGAGCACGCCACCGCGTAAAATGTTTTGGTAATTGGTGTGTAGAAACACCAATACGCCATAATTATTGTACACTTTAAGTGTATCAAATGACCAAATGACGAAACGGTTAAAAGAAGACATTGAAAATTTCAACCTCCCCCCACCTTCAAATTTTGGGGCAAACCACCCTTTTGTCAACGAAATATGATAGCCCTGAGCTTTCTGAGTGTTTCGACACCCAACATGCCAGGAAAATATTTAATTGGACAAAAATGACCAAATGGCGAAAGGGTTAAACGAGGAATTTGAAAGTTTAACCCTTTCACTAGGATTTTCGATTGCTCATAACTTCTAGGGTACACCCTGTATATGACGTGCGTTCAACTCACCTTAATGGCTTTCCGGAGATTACCGCTTTCAAAACGAGACTCGAACATCAAATTTTCGTACTGTGACTTGACGTCCAACATTTGTTCGTCTTCATTGGACAGCCTTTATATAATAATAGTATAAATACGTATTAGGTGTGACCACGTCACCGACCATTTAGATCCCATTTGTTCAACTAGGTCCCCGATATCAAATTCGAAAGCGATAGTAAATTTCAATTGGTTCCGTGTTCATATTGTAGTGAGGTATTTTATTTTACTTTTTTTTTTTTTTTAAGTTTATCAGAGTTGCTATGCCCTTTGGAATTCGAAACAATTCGTTATAGCGGTTTGTTATTAGTTCTATGCCGTGACAATTAATTACAACAATATGGCCATTTAGTTAGAAAACAATTGCGTTGTTTCATTGAAAACCGCAATACTATTTTAACACGTCGCAACATGTTAAATCGTAAAAAAGAAAAACGCAATTGAGTTTAAGACTATTTCTTATCGCGAGACCGGAGTCCGGGCAACATGATACCTACGGGTATCCAAATAGATCCCGTCATTGCGATACGGGTATCTAAATGGTCGGGGATCGGTCGGGGAACAGTCTTCCTAGGCCACCTTCACACGAGGCAACTCCCAAGCGACGCGACGGATACTCGAGTATTGTCCGTTTGAGTTGCTCGTCAGTAAGATATCCATAAGCAACCCGTCGTCACACACTGAGCTACTCTGAAACTACTGTGAAGCGACGATATCGTTTCAATGTACCTTTCTAGCCACCATTTGTTTATAAACCCGTTGCTAAGTTTTCAATATGTCGTCAAATGATGATTAATCAAGTGATGATGTAGTTGTCACCTATTATTATAACTATTATAGACAGAGAAAAATCAAAAGAATGTGGCGCCACCCTTATATTGAAAAGAACTTTCGCTGCCGCTTATCTGTTGCTGCTAAAGTGCTAGACAAGTCTGATGCTAAGTTTGTAGGATTCTAGCCTTTTCTCAACTTCACCCGTAAACTTGATGTTTAAAAGCGTGTGTTCGGTCGTAGTTGTTTAAATTCAAAAAGAAAACCACTAGAAAACACCACTTGTAATATTCGGGAGACGCAGGCGGCGGGCGACCTTCCTCGCAAGTCGCGCGAGACTGGTAGAATAAGCGTAGGATACGCGTCGTTTGTGCGTTTCCGGTACTTAACTATAGGAAGTGATTTACAAGATACTCGAGTGTCCGTCGCGTCGCATCGGGTGTTGCCTGGCGTGAAGAACGCCTTAGGTTCGGCAGATGCCCAGAGGATAAATCACATCGCGTACACAGGATTCCAGGTCCAAATCCCACGGATTTCCGAAAAGATTACCAAAGACTATCGCGATTACCGAACGTATCCTGTACGCCGATTTCCGTTAGTGATTTACCCGCCCGCCGTGGGCATAAATAACTGCGTTTAATAAATCGCGAAACCCATATGGTACAAAGCCGTTGGTCGAGCATAGCTTGTTCGTTTATTACCGTGTGGAATCTATCGTCCCGGTAAAATGTTTCAGCGAAAAGTCTAAATCGTAGACAACCAGATTGCTGGCTTCGGCTACTCCTCGTCTGGTCACGTTCCGGTCCAAACACGATAACAATTTGTTGCTAAGAAAATATTATACAATTTAAATACGTATGAGAATACTTAAATCATAATCAAAACGCGCTCTTATATCGTATAGGTATAGGTATCATAGGCCCCGTGTACGGTGGTGGCGGGGCTGGGGTGCTGAAGCCCCCGCGTGAGTTTTATTTGATGGAGCTCAGTTCCCCCCCCCCGTGATTTTTATTAAAAAAAAAAAAAAAACATTTATGTATCTGCCACGTAATTCGACGAAATATTAGCCTTGTTTTCAACATGACAAAATAATTAACTGGAGAAGATAACAGTTTTTTTTTTTTTTATGTCTTGTGACTTTTAATAGATATTGATATTATTAAAACGTTATAACTTACAGGACGACAAATTACGTTGTATTTTAGATATGTATAGTAATTGTAAAACGGAAAATTTATGGAAAATAATAATCGAAAATATAATACGTCAGTTACTATTTTACAACCGGGGCGGAATATTTCATAATTTTTGATGATATTTGTATTGTTTTTTTTTTTTTTGCTTATCAAATTGTGTTTCAACTGTACAATAATATCTAAAATACTGAGCCCCCGTGATATTTTAATAAACCTGACCACTATAAACGCAAGACATTCGTTATCTCGGAAAGTAGGAAAGTATTTACTCGTTTCGAAATTGTTGCTTTAACGCTGTTAAAAAATAACGAAATATGTCGTTCTCGTCCTATCAGCAAAACGACAGTCTAAAAAGCGGAATATCTCGTCAACCGGTTAACGAAAATTAATACATTGGTTGCCATTTGAACATCAAATGTGAGCAATGGCGATTCACGCCCAAAAATATTAAGAGTATTTAAATATACCGGAATCGTAACATTTTAGAGACGCGTTTGTTTCTTAATTTGTCTAAAAAAACAGAAAAAAAAAATGTACAAAAAAAGTTAATAACGCGATGAGTGACCATACGGCATTCCCTCCATGCCCTTCATAGCAGTGATTTATATATAATTTTCGTTATAGCGAAATTAAATGTATTTTGGTTTTAAAAACGGGACACCGAGGACTTTTTATTATTTCAAGCGCAGAATTGGATTATTGACTGTAGTTTGCCGATTATCGACAGTAGACGTACGCAATTATTGTGGGCACCTACTGCCTATACGAATCGACGGTGAAGTAGGGAACTAATTACACAAAAGCGAAAGTCATGTTTTTAAAAATTATTATATTATTTGAAGACAAAAAAAAAAAAAATTCCATGTTTTCTACAACCGCGTATTAGGTGCCAAAATAATAACACGCTAAAAATGATAGTAATTCGCAGCGCGCGAATTCTCGTTTAGTTTTTATACATTAAAATCTCTCGTTTTTAATAGAATTATAGGGTGTTTTTTTTTTCTACTTTAAAATGCGGAATTAAAATTAACAAAAAAAATCACTTGGTATTCCGATTGCAAATATGTAATATAACCGTAGGCTATAGTTAAAAAAAAAAAAAAAATAAAAACTACTTATACGATAAGTGTTTTTGTTCAAACGTCTGCGGGTAATAATATTATTATAATAATCGACCTTGGAATCGAATTACATAATTATAATCGCAACTGTGCAGCCGTTTATTTTACCTCTCTCGAAATGCATTTATTATACTTTATTTTTTAAATTTAATTACGGAAATCGTATATATTTTATTCCACGGTAATGATTTATCAATTCGAATGCAGGTACGCGTCGAAGATTATATTACTATAATTCGTTATTCGATTTTTACGATATTGGTAACTGTTGTGCAACATTTAAAAAATCCGACACGTAATGTTAAAAAAAAAAAAAAAAAAAAATCTAATAACATTAATCCGTCGTATATAGCGAGATGTATAATGTTAACAGTCTGGCAATGGGATATCAGTGGCGTATTTGTCGAGATTCAACAAGTTGTGTTGACCTGTTGATACTCGATAAAACGTATACGTTCAAATAAAAAAAAATTATCTCTAGAAAGTGTAGACTTTTCGGCCCTCCCGAAAATTAGTCGCAAACACGCCGCGGTATTTTTTTTTTTTTTATTTAGAATTGTACGTGTTCGAATCACTATGCGCGCGGGTATTCCGAACGTGTGACTTTTTATTATATTTATTATATTTTTTCGTTCTCGTTAATATCGGAGAAAAAAAAAATCGATAATTTTAATGTTATACGGGACTGTACACGTCTTTCCGCTAACCACCTCACACACGAAATAAATATGGATTCCAGAACAACACAAAACCAAGTCTCAGATGAATTGAAGACAAAATAGCGATCTTCGAAAGACGAATATTAAGAAGAATATATGGGCAAAAACGAAATAATATCACACAACAATATGAAAGTAGGAGCAACATAGAATTACAACAACTATATAAAGAACGTAACATAGTAGCAGTACTACAATATAGAAGAATCGGATGGGGGAGGTCAAATAGCCTAATGAAAGCGGTATTAAAATGGAAACCCCTTGGGAGAAGACCACTAGGCAGACCAAAACAGAGATGGATAGACTTTGGAAGAATTTGGAATACAAGATATGGAAGTAGTAGCTCAGGATAGAGACAGGTAGAAGCAAATTTGTGTTGCGGTTATGGGCTTCAATGGCCTTTAAAAACTGGAGAAGGAGTAGTATATATATATATATATATATATAAAACAAAAAAATAATAATTTTTTTCGCCGAACGTTTGAAGAGTAATACATATCCAATATTTTCGTAGTTCAAGTATTTTTTTTTTTTTTTTTTTTTTTATTTGGCGTGGCGAAACGATGCCCTTGGTACCGCCGTCCCCACCACAATTGTACGGGCTAGCCATAGTATCCTCTCGACACATCGCTAAGAGCTAACCTACTAACTAAGTCTAATACGTAAACGTTTTTTTTTTTTTTTTTTTTTATACGATTTACCGGGATTTTCTTACCGGGATATGTGCGCGTTGCCGTCGTACAGCGGTTCCAGTGGCTGTTTGCCGACGTCCGTCCCGATCCAATCGGGGTAGGCGATTTTCACGAATGGAACGACGCTATTTACGCGTTTCGCAATACTACAATACGCCGCCCTATGCGTCTGAGATTTTCGCAGGTTGGTCAGCAATTTAATATCGCATTTCTGATAACGAAAAAAAAAAAAAAAAAAAAAAAAATCATCGTTTGTTAAACTCGTATTCAAAAAAAAAAAGAAAAAAGAAAAATACTAAGTTTAGGATATAGAGGGGAATTAAATCCGTATCTGTACGCAACGCCAATTTGCCTGTCAATCGTCGAAAATAACCTGATTCCGGGGCGAAGGCGGATTGAAATCGTTTTCATCAATCACAATTGAAACGTTTGCAATTAAATTTTTAACATAAAACGAAAAAATCGGGTTACGTTATATCTAGTTTCCTTAAAAAACAATACGGTGTTTCGGGTAAAACGTCATACGAGACGGTTTTTGTCAGTCGTTGTACGTTCGAGATAAATCGAACATTTTAATTTCACAAAATTAAATTGAAATATTTCGTGCAAAATAGGATTAGTTCATTTCCAATCTGTCGCCTAATTTATAATTACGTATGGTCTATTTTAATATAATTTTCGTCTTTTTAATGTTTATACAAAATATTCGTTACAAATATATTATAAATACTATCTTATTTCTTATTTTTTTTTTTTTTTTTGATTGAATTTTAATTTTTGAACAATGAAAATTCTAAATTTTAGACTTGACGAGATTTTAATCTAAATTTACACTTTAAACACGATTATAAAACAAAATGTATTAAATTACGTTGAATTGTTTCTATCCGCCGCGTATAACTTATGGTGAACTACGTGTCAAATTTTCGAAAATTTGATAAAACCTTGAAACTATTTCATATGGCTACATTAAGAATAGCTCAAAAGTCACCTGGAAGTTTTTAAAATTTCACCCCGTCCAGAACGGAATGAGTGCTCGGTGAAAATGTCAGATCGAAAAAATTACTACAACAAAATAAAACCGAGTTGAAATGGTACCGCCGTTGGCATACGTTTTCTATTTTTCCCTCCAACGACGAGGAAAATCGATGGAAAATCAAAAAAAAAAAACAAAAATGACCCCAATGACGCAACAATTAGATAGACTTTGCTATTCAAAATCGCCCTTGATGTTGACGATCGGAGCCAGATTGCTGCGAGTAAAAAAGTAATTTACACAACGGGGGGGGAGAGACACTCGTCACAGTAAAACCAATACGTCACTTGCTTCGTTCAGAATCTAAATATTATTGCACTCGATTGTAAAATAATAAAAAAAAAAATACACGACAAATATACATTGTTAATTATCATGAAGAAAACGAATTTTCGATAGTTTGTGACGAGAAAGCGATAATTTTACATAGAAAAAATATATAACCTAACATTTTATAATATCATATTACTCCATGTATTTCAACACAGACCGTACGATTTACGTAATTTTTAAATTTGATCGAATATTTTCAATAGTGCAGTTATTTTATTGCGTAAATTTTTAATAGTCGCGTGTCGTAGTCGACGTTGCAACTAAAAATTACGAATAACTTATTCATCGATTCTAATTTGTCTGTAATAGTATTAAAAATCGCTTACGTCTATATCAATATTGGCACTGTTCGTTATTGACGTGTTCGTTCTTGCGCTAAACAAAAAATCACAGAATTATACAGACGGATTATTTATCTGTACGGATAGCTGGAAATGTTAATTTAAAAAAGATTTTTCTTTTTTTTTTTAATAACCAATCAAAACTTCGATTTTGATTTATCGCTTGCAATTCTAACCGAATCGATCGAGATTTTATATCGTATTATTTTTTTTTTTTAAATTTAATACGAGAGTATCTTAATATGTTATCGGTATTTACGATAATTAAAAAAAAAAAATAATATTTCGAATTAACTTTACGTCCGTAATGGGCGACAACTTAGAAAAACTTAAAAAAACTTAAAAAAAAACAACCGTCACTTCGAAATATTGTCATGAAATTCGAAATTTGTGAGAAATACTCGAACGATAATTGATCTCTTTAGGGCAAATATCGAATTTCGAAATCCGTTAAGCTATCGGAAATTTGTATCCGGGGTTCATATACGTCGATTAAATATGACGGTTAACCTCCTACAAAAATCAAGGCCCGAGGTAATTATTTTTCGTTTCTATTACTATTTAATATTTGTAAAAAAAAAAAAAAAAAAAATGTTCACTTACGATATAAGGTACGGGGGGGGTTTTAATAACACCGGTAATATTATTATCGAAACTAAATTGAATCCTTGGTGGCTTTACGTAACGTCTGTGTGTACTTACTTGAGACATTTCCTCGGTTTAAACTTATTGTTCGTCGTGTCGACCGATCCGGTAATGTTCGCGGCACCGAGTTTGCCGACCGCGTTACATTTCGGCATTTCTGTTTTGAACTCGTCGAACAATCGTCCGTACCTATTTGAAACCGAACGAAACGACGATAAATCGTATGAATTTACGACGGGAAATCTATTATTATCGGCCCGGCAAATATTATACGCGTCAGCGGACAAAACGGCGCGTCGGATAGGCAATTTAGGTACACGTACACAACTTATAAAATATTAAAACGCCAACTATATATATAACCAGGGCAAGGGCACTATATAGTTATTTATTACTGAGGCGATTGCGTTGCACCTACGTTAACACTAGTTCGTCTTGATTTTTCCAGTAATTAAACGATATTTCGAATTTTACCGATTCGGATTTCTGAACGGTAGGACTCGAGGGTTCCGTTAGGTTGTGTACGGCCGGTTCCGGGTCTTCGCCGTCGTCCGCATCGCTGTCGTCGCTGTCGGGCCCCGTGTCCAGATCTATACGCGTTTAAAAACACAAAAAATCGGCCGGTCAACGTACAATATTATTGCCAGTAACAAAACATCTATTGGTTTTTTTTTTTTTTTTTTTGTACAAACGCATATTTCAGGACGGCAGAATACCTCCCGCCCCCCCCCCCCACGGACCCCTTTTCATTTGGGGCACAAACGCGTCGACGCAAACCCGCATTATTATTGCAATGATCGGTATAGGCATTCAATTTTCAAGCACAATAAACGATAGGTATTCGTTCGGTACTCGGTGGAATTGCCGATCGATTGACGTCAAGTTTGTCGCGTACGTAACAGACGGTTTTCAAATCGTCCACGCCGCTAAATTACATTCCAGGGACGCCCCTGGGTTCTGGTCTATTTCCGTAGAAAATATACGAAAATAGTTACGTAGCATTAATGTGTTTAATTTGAATAATTATCAAAACTAATTGTCTACAGTTAAACGGACAGAATAGAATAACAATAATGATGGCACGGGTTTTCTTTTTGTTTTCGCCTTTAAATACACGCGCAAGTGCATTTTCTGAAAATAACTAACGCGTTTTAGTTGCCAAATTTTTATTCAGCGTTATAAAAAAAAAAAAAAAAAAAAAAACATCTGCGAAACGGTTTTGACCGATGTAAACGAACAAATCTGACCCGTACGCGTAAGCCGCGTGAATAATGCACTTAATACAGGGTGCTGCAGAGCCCACTGACGAGTTTAATGAGGTCATTAGTCTGTGATAAGATAAGTTGTGATGAGATAACCTATGCCGTTTTTATTCGTAATCACGGTCTGGACAGGTGTACATCGTGGTTTCGTCGCGCGTGCGTATTACGAAAATAATCGTTCTGCGATCGCTACACAAAGGGCTTTTCGTATACACTTCGGCGGCATTTCACGTACCGAATCTGTTCGTTCTGCTAACACTATCAAATTGTGGATACGGCATTTGGAGGAAACCGGAAGTACCCTCCTAAGTAGACTTGGGACGCGAAGCGCCCAGAACGGTAAGAACCAACGAAAATGTGCAGCCGGCTAGAGAGTCGATTGAGAGCGGTCACCAAGACGCTCAGCCCGGAAACACGCTGTACCTTTGGGAATCTCAGACCGTTCTTTCAGGAGAATTCTTCACGAAGATTTATCATCCCATCCTAACGCTTGTCCAAGTGCTAAATGCTACTGACTACGGCAACCGTAAAAACCTCTGTCGGCAAATTCTTTTGCAAATTCCTCCGATATCAACTTTTTTTCTCTAGCGATGAGGCCCATTTTCATATTTCCGGAACTGTAAATAAACAAAATATTCGATACTGCGCTACAAATAACCCACGGCAGCTCCATGAAAGACCACTCCACGCGGAAGTCGAGGCCATACCGGTCGAAATGTGCCGAAAACCGTATGAGAGCTTCAGTGATCGCCTACAACAGTGTATCAATGCTGACGGCCGTCATCTCGGAGATATAATTTTTAAAAATGGGATTGAATACTGATTTAAATATAAAAAAAAAACCTTTTCTCTAAGTTTTACTGTTCGTTATTTATAGCCCAACAAAACTCGTCAGTCGGCTCTGCCGCACCCTGTACACAAGTTAATTATCTAAATCCGTTGTGTTAGAATTCGCATATAAATATACATATATATATATATACAAGCACGTTAAAAATGTTTAATTAATATCGGACGATCGATTAAAACGTGTAATTCTGTACGTATTATTCGATCTGTCTTATTATTCTTTGTCCGCGAGTCTGCCGAACGCGCGTATAAAAAGACCCGGGTAAGTTCGTTTCACCTTTCGCATTTCCCTACTCTCATATCGAATCTGCCTGTCGCAGGGCACCTTCGACTTGGGTTTGTCGGACGAACGGCATCGATAATCGGGACGACTCTCGGGTTATTATAATTTGTTTAGTCCGGTATATTATTTTATTTTTTTTTTTTGGAATTCGGATTTGTGGATTTATGGGTACGTTGATTACAACCGAATCGCTACTAAAGACGTTCCGTACGGTATTCCGCTTGACGGCCAACCGAATGCTGGGTTGGAAATTTCACTCGAAACTCTAGAATTATTGATTTTTACAATCGATTTCTTTATGATATCCAACCATTATGCAGTGTATAGGTATTTTTCGGTAACAGTCTTCCACCTTAAATTCCGGGGCATCCGACCGCCACCCCATAACCCTCAAACGTGCGCCACCTGTTGCGTATATAGAATTTAATTTCGGGGAGGGCACGGTATAGAATAAGAACAGATTTAAATGATTTAAACAATTATGCAATTAACTGCATTTTAATTGTGATAATTATAGATGTCATTGTATTGGTTTTGTCCTGTGTATATATTAAAAAAAAAAAATAATTAAACGCGTTATTATGTTGTTTTTTTTTAAATTAAAAAGAAAAAAGAAAATCTAATTTTCGCGGCGGACTTGCACAATAATTGATTACTTGTACTTATATTTCGATGGACTGACACGAGGACTGGTCCTCCTGTTAGTCGAGTATCGCTTGTACTATTTCTCAAGTACGACTTCAATATTTTTTATGTCCAAAACGATCGTTCTGATGACGGCTGTTGATACCCGGTAAAGTTACTAATCCTTTTCGTCTTTACCTTACAGTTTAATTAATAATAATTTTATGCACACACCTGGCAAATGGGTTTTACTTTATACGTAATTTAATTGAATTCGCTGTGTGACGTACATTTATCTATAAATTCCTAAAAGAAAGGGATCCTTACTTTCCCCCCTCCCCCTATGTACACCACCGTGCGCCACTGATCCGTGCAATCACTCAACTTTGCTCAAACAACTAGACGTCACATGCCTCGTTCTTATTGCCCGTATCACTCAGGTTATCGACATTTAATTTACGACCGTAGTCCTCAATGATTTAGAACCCGCCCACGTCATTGTTCGGAACGTACGAATAAAATAATAATAAATACGGGTAAAACATTAATGGCCCAGCACGGCTGCCCGGCAGTTACCGTCGGTTTTTATATCGCCCAGACCGAAAACGTACGCCGACTGCGCCGTGTCCAACGGCAATTGGAATTTGTCCTGGCAGTTGTTTATGACCGTACACAATTTGGCCACGGTAGAATTGTACACTTGGTCGTTGGGACACCGGGCGCTGAACTTGTACAGCACGTTGTACCGGTTCGATTTCCGCAACGCGGCCCGTCCGCTGTCTGCAATCGATCAACACGGGTCAATAGTATATGTTAAAAAAAAAAAAAATAAAAAAAAATAAAAAAAAAAAAAATTTGCAGTAACGTTCACCGGACGCACTCGTGTTGGAGATGTGGACCAGCGTGTCCAGCGCGGACGCGAGCACTTTCGGGTTGGCTTTGCACGAGGCGTACAGTTTTACGTCGAACACGTCCAAAGCGCATTGCATGAGACCGGAACGGACCACACGGTCGCACACCTCGTCGGTCACTGTGTAATGTGCGAATATAAAGAAAAAAGAAGAAGAAAAAAAAAAAAAAACCGTTTCACGGGGTTAGAATAATTCCGCACAGACACGCAAGTGAACAACCGGACGTTTCAAATAGCAATACTTTTTTTGGTCACGTTGGCCAAAATCACGAAGAACACCTGTTGTTTGTTTTTATTGAACGCGTAACCGTTTTCCCGGTGGAGTTTGACTAGGGTTACCAGAAACCCGTCCTTGAGCAGCACGCCCACAATCGTTTCTAGAAATCCAATTCTACATTTTAGTTCCTATTCGTCACGTCACACTCGGTAATTTTTTAAAAAAAAAAAAAAAAAAACGTCGCTACTACTGTCATAATCGACCAACCGGGCTTGGTGAGCGTTTTGAAACACATCATTAACGGCGATATCAGTTTGATATTTTTTATGTTGTTTCTCAAATGTTGATGAAACGATTTCACAGCGTTTAAAACTTCGGCGTGTTTGGAAAATTTGTTATCTTGGAAAAAAAAAACAAAAAAAATCATATATATATATATATATTATAAAATCATAGCCGGTAAATATCGTTTTAGTGATTGGCATTTGATTTTTTTTTTTTTTTTTTTTCCTATACCTTTATACGAAAGCTGTCCGAGGATAAACAGCAATTCGCTGATGAGTGCGTCGGGCGAACCCACCGACGTCAGTTGCAGTTCGACCATTAACTTCATGAATATTTTCGTCGCTTCTAACTTCACCAATTGCTTCAATACGGACTTTCTCGTTTGACCTGTGCACATATTACGCATTACGAATCGTGTTATTACTACGGGCACGTATTTCTAAATGTGAATAAATTCGCATTCGCGTTTTTACCGGATTTCGGTGCGATGCAAGCGTGGATAACTGCCGCCAAATTCGTACGTGTCGATTTATCTCTAGTTTTCTGCAATATGAATTTAAAAAAATAAAAAAAAAAAAATATATATATATATATATATATATATATATATATATATATATATATATATATTAAAATAACAACGATTACAAACATAGTTGTTTAGTTTATTTACTTTCAATAAAAAAAAAAAAAAAAAACGAATTACAATAATATTCAAGTGCTCGGATAAAAATATTAATTGAACGTCCCGAGTTATTCGACAAAACAATTGCATTGTTTTTTTTTAAATTTTTTTTTTTTTTGACAATGCGTCAGAAAATTATAAGCCGGGCACTGGCGCGGGTAAACTGTACGTATACAAATAAATCGCGGCATTGTTTTAAACAATTTTGAACGTTTTAGATCTTTGATGTAGGATTATTATACCGAACAAATAATAATCGCCAGAAGAACTACGCGATTCGAAATCATTACGATAAAATTTTCGTCCGCCGTTAATTACTTAGATTTCGTAAAAAAACCGTAACGCTAAAATAATATTTGTCATTCGTCCAAACGCTGTATAATTCAAATTCGAGTTTTTTTTCAACCAATTGGGACAGGGCCAAGGACTACCGGTCAAATAAACCCACTGAACTCTTATATACGGTTATTATTTATTCTCTTGCGTTTTTGCGACAACAAAACTAACAAAAGTCATTAGTCCGCGTTGCACAAAAAAAAAAAAAAAAATTACATAAGAGACGCTATATATTATATTATTATTATTATTATGCATTCCCGGCGTAAAACGGACGAACACAAAGTGGCACTTTAATATTATACACTCGAGGCAGACGAGTTTGGTAACACACCTCCTGATACGAATATTTCGTATTGGGGGGTTTTTTTTTTGTACGATTATTATTAATCAATCGTCCGTTCAAAATCTAAAAAGCGACAAACCTAACCGATATTTAACCGTAACGGCAATCGGGTACAGGGTGGTATGCATGCAGTTTTGTTCGTTTGATGTGACGCAAACGATAGATACAAAACGTAGAATAATATAATCGGATGCCAAAAACACACGTTACCCCGTAGCGTAGAAATTCATTAAAAATAGAATATTATTTAATAAAAAAAAAAAAAAAAAAAAAATGCAGTACCGTACAGTTACGGTTTCCTGGTTTCGACGTATACCGACCAGTGTAATATTATCACGACTAGGGTCCGGATTTCCATGTAAAGTGAATCGATTTTTTATTTTTTTTTTTTTTTGAGGTGTTCTTAGACAATGCATTACGAGTATATAATTAGTTTCGTGTACCTCATAGGTAAAACTTTTATTTTATATTCTTTTTTTTTTTTTTTTTAGCATTTCTCGATCATTTTGATAGTTTTAATGCGCATTTGCGCTACATACGTATTGATAATTAAAATTTAGCCAGTTCCAAATATTACCTAATGATATTAATGGTTTCTTGGTGTTTTGTTTAATAGGATTTATGAGTTTTTCCACACGGATTGTCAATCGTTTTATGTATTGTCTGTACAGTATTTTCGTGATTAAAAAAAAAAAAAAATGTTTGGTTATTTTTAGAGCATTTTTTCGATAGTTTTTGGGCATTTATTATTATGACGAATCGACGGAATTACAATAACTTCGGTATCGTTTTCCGCGGCCTAGTCTATTGGTACCTACGCTTGTAACGCATTTACGGGGGGGACGTCGGTTGTTACGATTCAGAATTGATTGGTCGATAGCGGTGGTCGTACCGTGTGAATTGTGAAATATGATACTGGCATTGATTAAACAAAACATACCATATCGAGGATGACGTTCGAATAAATTATTATAATTTTTTTTTTTTTTTTTTTTCCATTACTTTATGCCATGTACCTGTACACGTTAGATTAGGTTAACTGTCGAATAACAATTTACCATTAATAATTTTCCATTATTATTACTCGAAATTGTTATTAGCAAAACAAGTTTATTTCTATAATAGTAGAACGAGATATTTCAAAAAAAAAAACAACCGAGTACACGAGTAAACGAAGAAACACGCGATGGAATTTCGTAAACGGCCAACGAACATTTATAAAAATGTACTCGTTTATAGATATTTTCATTGCGGTTTTGATTATTTTATTTAAAACCAACGTTCTTGGACCGTTGGAATATCATCACATTTCAATACTACAGCGTATATGATTAAATAAGACGCGAGAAATTTAATATTTTCCGAATTTAAACCGAACACGTAGCCTAATTCTATTCATTTTTTTTATTTCTAAAACAGAGAGAGAAAGAGAGAGAGATAAATATTATTTACCCACAGAAGTTACATATAATATATAGAAAGCACCGTGTCGTAACTAATTTGAAATTGTTTACGAGCAGGGTTGTGCACAGACAACTTAAAATTGATCTGGATAAGATGACCGGTGACAATAAAAATATGTATCAAGATAAACGATAAGATAACCTCGTATTTATCTAAACACAAAACAGATAATTGTTTAGTTTTTTTTTTTTTTTTTTTTATGACATTTACATTTTTATGTGAAACCTATGGTGAATTATGCGAAACCTATTGAAAATACAATTTTTTTTTTTTTTTTCATTGTATTACCCCTATTTGATTATGAATTATGTACAATAATTCTATTGAATTAATCGATTTCAATAAAATAGAAGAATGTTTAATATATATTTATGTATTATTTCTGCTATATAAATATTGAATCTTGGCCCTTCAGCAAATATACATATGAAAACGATAGAGGCGATGAGCTCTATTGTTTAGTGAGTTTTATAACAATAAAAATATATTATAATTAATATAGATGATTAGATAAAAAAAAAAAAAAAAAAAAATCGACGCGAAATCCACTAAAATATGAGTGGAAATAACGGTTTAAAAATCAAAAAACGAAATTTATAAAAATAATAATATTACAATTATAGGTTAGTAATGAAATAAAGATTGGAAATTAAAAAAAAAAAAAATCGACGCGAAGTCCTTTAAAATATGAGTGGAAAAAACGGCTTAAAAATCAAAAATGCAATTTATAAAAATAATAATATTACAATTATAGGTTAGTAATGAAATAAAGATTGGAAATTAAAAAAAAAAAAAATCGACGCGAAATGAACTAAAATATGAGTGGAAAAAACGGCTTAAAAATCAAAAAACGCAACTTATAAAAAAAAAAAAAAAACTCTTATTCTCATTAAAAAGAAAAAAAAATAATACACACGGAACGAATTCGTAACAATAAAACGGGCGTCGCACGCCAAAAGCTTTTGGGAAATCGCATTGAAATCCCGACCTCCAATTATAACATACACGTATTATTACACGCTCGACCGTGTTAAATTGACTTCAGCACGCACGGAAAAAATAATTTATTATTCGTTTTGTCGTGATGCCGGCCCATTATTATATACGCGCCGGGCGGATAAATCGATTCGAAAAGTAAATTTAAATTCCGTTCATTAGGGACGGCGAAACTTTTACTCCGACCCGAAATCAGGCCCGTTCGGACGCAGCCAATGGAAATGGTTTTCTATAAAAAAAAAAAAATAATATCGTAATAAAAAAAAACCTCCGCGAGCGTGCACGGTAAATTAAATCACGTTATTACCAAACTACAAACGACACGGAAGTATTATTCGGCAATATGAAATAATCGCATCGATCGCGTTACATGTTTTTGTATCGTTCGTTACGGGGTGGTTTATAGTTTTTTTTTTTTTTTAAATTGTATTTACAGCCGAAGCCCTTAGGCCGGGCAATGCGCCCGCGACGAGAAAACCGAGACCGTAGTCGGGATTCGTAAAATTCAATTCGTTAGCGACTTTTCGATCGTGAATCGTCTTGCCCCGACGCCTCGAGGGGCAAAAGTGCGGTGGTTTTGGTGTAGCGTTTCGGTTATTTTTGTAATTTTCCTCGTTGTTTTTTTTTTATTTTTTGATAACACGGGGAAACCGAGAACAATTTTCGTTTTCTCGAAAAAACGGACATTTGTACCGTTTAACTCACAGCCCGGCGGCGGATCAACGGGTGGCTCAGGGAGGTCGGCAGGTCCGATTCGCAGTCAATCCGCCAGTAAAATCGGCCTCTCGTCTCGCCCCGAAACCCGGACGTGATCGAACGCTATTGTACAATGTTTTGAAAAAATTAAAATGTTTTTCGAATGATTTATCGCCAATCGCCGATCGATCCATCGATTTGTTTCCTCGATCGTCCGCCACACATCGGCGTACACAAACGGGTTATTAAAAAAAAATTAATAATAATAATCGTCAGTCTGCCGTTACAATACGTACAATTTCGACAATACCAATAGAATACCGCCGCCCTTAACCTTTGAATGCCGAAAATAATGACAGTCCGTGCTAAAAAAATCGAACGGCTCGATTAATCGAAATGCGCGACTATACCGTCCGAGAGGGTACGCACGAAATTCACGACCGAGACGCGTGCCAGGCATTATTATTATTATTTTTTTTTTATTTTTTTTACGAGCTGTTTAAATATATATATATATATATATATAATTAAAGTTTACACGACCGTCAATAAACCGAAACCGTCTATCGAAATAGATTTTATTAATGTAATTTTCGCTTTTTGATTTTCGTGTTTTGTCTTGCGTTCGTTCGTTGTTGCCCGTCCGACAGCAGCCTATAAACGGCGTATAAACCCTGTTGGCGATTTTTTTTTATCTATGCGATTTGTCCGTTTAAATATTAATTTTAATTATTTTTTTTTCTTTTTTTTTCTTTTTTTATAGATAATATACTAACGGTTTAAATTTGGCCAAGGTCGTTGCGTTTTGGCGGATTCAGTTAGATTACGTCTGGCGCGCGTGCATGTGCATTGACGGCGGAGTTGTTCCGCGTAATATATAACGTAACGAACACGGACATTTATTACGATTTTTTTTTTTTTTTTATTTTAATTTTTCTCTCTTTTTATTTTTTTTTCGTTTTTTTTTTTTTGTTGTTTTTTTCGTGTTTTAATAACGTATACGTTACGCGCAGTCCTTGCCCGCTGTCCGGACCGGGCGGACCGCGACCGTAATGCATGTATACAGGGTGTTTCTGAATCGAATGAGGTCACCCGTTGAAGATCTTCGAAATGTTGTTGTTGTTGTTGTTGGTTTTTTTTTTTTTTTTGTTGTAAATTTTTCAAACGTTTGCGTAAGTTCAAACAATTAATTACCTCACAGAGTCCTCGTACGAATCGATACGTCCCGTCAATAATGTGCAACAATGCGCGCACGTTTTCGCCAGAAAGCTGTCGCCGTTGCGCAATTAATAGACCAACACGGTTTTTTACATTGTAAAACAATATAAACGATCAAATAAATAATAATAATAAAAAAAAAAAATATCGCCCTATTCAACCGTCAGATGTCGAAATACAAATCGGATCGTGATCTTTACTGTCGCGACAGAAAGCGCGTCTGCAAGCTTTGAATCCGACCCGCGGAAATGTGCGAAATCGATGCGGTGTATCGGTTTGTACGGGAGACCACTGCGGAAAATATCGTGGAATATTTATTTTTAAACTTACGCAATTATTTCAAGAGTAAATGTAAAAAAAAAAAATGCCAAACTAACAAATTAACGTCATTGGGACGCCCCCAGCGAGTACGCTTATTATAAGTAACTTGATTCGTTTCAGTAACATCCTGTATAGTTATATACACACACACACACACACATTTATATATATATATATCAATATAAAATAATGAATAAAAAATCGATATAAATAAAAAAACGATTTGCCATTTAATTTCTATATATAGAATATACATTCGCTATCTAAGCACCACCATCTATCAACGACTCCTTGCTTTTTGCGCAACAAACTTTTATCCCTAAACGATCGTTTTCGTCTCCTTCGCACTCTTTTCTAACCTCCAATCGTATCGAATTGCCGACGAAAATTACTTATCTCTGTAAATCTAATCTCTTAAACCAGTATGGACGTGTGGACCTGGACGTTTGGGGATCTGCAAAGGTCTCAAACACAAACCGTTTCCAATCTAAAACCCTCCGATGCATTTTTTTATGTTTCAAACCAGACCTTACACAGTGATCTTGCACTCTCCTGTCCACGACATGTACGTTTTAACCGAAATCTACGAAACCCACGAAAATCCTTTAATCAAAGAACTCGCATTTGTTTGCAATCCTCAAGGAAAAAAAAAAAAAAATAGAATACTAAATAGGCAACGGAGCCGGAACCTTCTAACCTGATCGTGTACACAATTTTTTGTATCAAATAATTTTTTTTTTTTTTATATATATATATATATAATTGTACAAAATAACTTGGGAACCCGTCAAAGCGAACCGTCAATTGCAGAAGTCTTCATTTTTTTTTTTCTGTCTCTCACGCCGTCCTGTCGTACCCGAAACGCGCTCGCTTATGCATCGTAACAGATTGTGAAGTAAAAAAAAAAAAAAAAAAATAATAATAATATATACATTGCTATGTATCGTCGCCTCGTTTCATCTCCGTCCCCATATAGATTAATAATATTGCGAAATCCGCGAGCGCCGTCACGATAATAATATCGTATACGAAATAATATTGCCGTTAAAAAAGCCTCTGGCGGCCGTCGCGCGATCGCAACCGCAACAACCGCGCGCCGTGTGGTCCCGAGCCAATAGCCTCCTGCGATTCGTTTAATCGGCGTAAGCGTCCAAAACCGTCCGATATATAAAAAAAAAAAAAAAAAAAAATGAAAATCTGATAACGTCGACGCCGGCCAAACGGTAATATTATTAACCGGCGTATCGTTACGACAATTCCGGATAATGTTAACGTTAACCGGATAAAATATACGGCGTTGGATAAACGACGCCGTAAAAAAAAAAAAAAAAAAAAAACGGAATAACCGTCGATAATTATTATTTTTTATTCAATGGCTATTAACAAAAACAATACACGTATTGCACATTTTGACTTTCTCCCTCTCTTACTCTCTCACGCGTATTTTTATAATTATTTATCTTTTTACCGGGCAACCGTTCGAATTGCCCAAAAACGTCAGACGATTTTAAATCTCTTATCCGTCGGCGATTTTTTACGATCGAAATGATCTAATTCCTAGAGTTCTTACAGTGTACCCATATACAGAGTTTTTTTTTTTTTTTATAAAATAAAACTTTTGTAATTGTTAAATTTAACATTGTCCACGGTCGACTGGCTAATGTTAACATTACGGTAACGTTATACAGTTATAAACGAATAATTAAACATTATAAAAAATCCACGGATAATGTCGACGATATCCGATTTTTAATATTATCCGTATTCTTTAAAAAAAAAAAATATATATATATATATATTTATATAACAATAATATCCTCAATAAAAAAAGTAGGTAGACATATTTCGCACCGTGTGTAGGCTACCGTTGCAGATGAGCAATTAGATACGTGGAGGGTAAAGAGCATATTACTGTCGGTATTTTTATAATTTTATAAAAAAAACTGTTGAGAATCCAGAAATCGTTTTGAAATAACGTACCGCCGGCCGAAAAATCCGTCTCGTTCGAGACTCTGTGCAAACAATTCGGAGTACTTTTTAATAACCGAGAGAATGTTTTGCAAAAAACTATTGAAAATGTTTGAAAATAATTCAAGTAAAATGCCACCGAGTAGACATTTTGGGAACAAATTGGTACTCTAACAAAAATCAATAAAATTTATAAAAAAAAAAAAAAAAAAAATAAGCAATTTGTTGGAAAAATGTTTGGGAATTTCGAAAAATTGTATTCGTAAATTGCGAAACAATGAGTAAGAACCGCATTTTTATTGATAATAATCGGAGCAATTTGACTAAACGAAAAAGCCTATCGGAGGAGGAGAAAAAAACATATATTTGCAATGGTTTCCTAGCCACACTCGGAATCTAATATTAAATTTGTTTTCAAGAAAATTATACGTTGACAAAAAAAAAAAAAAATGTTCTATTTATGCATGACTAAAAACAAAAACGTGCGTCGAGGTCTCGTATACGACCGCCATAAAAAAAAAAAAAAAATATAAAAAGGATATATGTCGGTCTCCCACGCTTTTTTTTTCTTCTTTGGGCCGCTTTACACGCGGCGGCGTGTACATTATCGTAAAAACAAAATTTCAAAAATTCTTTAATTTTCCAACCTATTTTCACCCCTCATCTAATTTTCCTACCTATTTTCCATACGCGTGGCTAATAGTTTTATGATGTTTCACCATTGTTTTTTATAATTAAAAAATAATATCACGTACAATTCGCCAAGCTTCGGATTTACTCATACAGTTGGTTACGGGGGCACAGACAAACAAATTCGAATTATTCATATTTCGAACTCGCGTTGTTTACATCGGTTGTGTATTGAATAAAAATACGAATAACACAAATTAAAAAAAAAATAAATAAATAAATTGCAATATTAAAAAATTACGAATTTGGCGAATAGGTTCCCCTTAAAATAAGCCCCTGATCGTATTTGTAAAATGATAGCTAGAAATCCAATCATAAAACGACCTGTTGACCGTTGAGTATTTGAATAATTTATATCGATAAAGAGTTGTTTTTTTTTTTTTTTTTTTTTTTAATTAAAAAAATATGTACGACCTTATTTTCGGAAGATTATTACATTCTACTGAAATAGCGATACTTTTTAATTGGCAATTTGGTCAAAATCGTTCGATGGTTAATCGACCGGTGAATAGTTACGAGTTAAAAAAAAAAAAAAAGCACTCCTCGGATAAAACGGATGACAATGTATTCTAAAAATAAAACGTTTAATTGGTCATTTATAAACGACACTTCAAAGAAAACCATTTTTTTTTTTTTTTTTTTTTAAGGAAATAGTGACGGAAGAAAAACGTTTTAAATCGTTAGCGTGTGCAGTACGATTAATCGACAGTTTTTTTTTTTTTTTTATATAGATCGAATTAAAACAAAAATAAAAATTATCTATTCGCGGATATAAATGCATTTCAATATTTAAATATTATATTGTGTATATTATGTATTGGCATTACGAATTATGTATCGAGATAAATATTTAAATGGTTAAACGCTTATGAACTATAATGTACCCCGTTTGTTCGAAACTGTAGAAAGCGGATTTTTAAGTTTTCCCATATTTTTTTTTTTTTTATTGGCTTTATTATGCCACTCGACGGGAGTAAGAAAAGTGGACGAACAATTCGGATTACAGAATCCAAGGGGGAAAAAAGAAAAAAGAAAAAAAATTATTTCACATATTAGAGCATATTACGGGGTTTTGAGAATATTTATATTTCGTGTTTTAGAATATATTGTATTATTATTGTCTATCTTTTTTTTTTTTTTTTGTTTCAAAAAAAATGATAAGACATTGTTGAATAACTAATTTCTAATATCGATAATTGTTATATTTTTACTATTTGTCTGTAATGTAAGTACAACTGTAATTGTGAATAATTTCGGGTTTTAGCCTAAGACACATTAGTTTTTAATAGCGTATCTTCATTGGTAATTATGGCCAAAAAACGTATTAGTATTGGAGAAAAAAAAAACTTAAAAAATTCTGTTGTCTAGACCGGATATTGGAAGGCGAAATCCACTCATTTTCAGAACTCTACGCCTATGAATCACTTGTTTAATTATCGAAAAAACGACCGACATGCAAATACTGCGGATAATACACGATATATGTCGTCGGTTCACTCTTATATTACAGCACTAAATCGGTTCTGCTAAACGTAAATTTACTAAATCGATGGTATTTTTTATTTTTTTTTCTTTAAGACGCAGATAACAAACGAATTAACGTGCCAAGTATTAAAACACTATTCGTAACCAATTTCGTAGGTACTAAGGAAATAACGAACCTATCACTTACTTCAATCAATTTCACGATGTCGACCATCCGTTCGGATTTCGTCTTTCGAAGCATATTCAACGATTTAGCTTTGACGATTTTATCTAAAAATTCAAAAATACGTACAAATTATTATTATTATTATTTTCTCGTGTACGCGCGGTGTAAATTATTATTTTTGTTTTTAATTTGTTTTAGCTCTTAACTGCGATTAAACCGTAAACGATAGTGCGTCGCCATAGAGTACGCTTAAACAAATCGTTTTAATAACCTACTTATACTTACAATAGTTTTGCAAATATGCTGTATTATTAATTATATACTTTTATAAAAAAAAAAAAAAAATAAAAAATAAATTAGGTTAACAGTAAATGAACACAACAAGAGCGTATTAAAAACAAACGATTACTCTAGATGAGCAATTGAAGTCGTTCTGGTTTACGTTGGTTTTTTTTTTTTTTTTAAGTAATTAGTAATCAAAATGATAGTGATCAATGATCAAGAACGATATTGAGAATCGGTATCACACGAACAATCGGTTTATAAAGACAATCGTTGGAGTTTATCTACACCTTGGACAACGACATAGATGGCAACCGGCGAAGACTTAAAATTGCATCGTTTAATTGTATGGGGTCTATACAAGTTCACCAATTGTCTATACATTTAAAGTACCCGATGAAAATTAAAAAACTAGGTAAATTAATGACCCGCAGTAGTGATTCGATAATTAATTCGTATTATGTTCAATTTAATACGATTTGCCTATTATTCGAGTTGCGTCTATTCATCGAAATGCAAAATAACCATTTGGAATATCCGAATAATTATATTCTATTTTTTATATCCAGAGCATTGTTTTTTTTTTTTTTGCCTGTAAATGAGTTTTGTCCATAATACTTGTTCCAATCGTCGGGGATTGTTTCTAGTATAAACCCGTGTCTAGTTGTTGGTGCGTTTGGAAGGTCTTTTTTTATTTTCCTTGTAGTTTTATCAATAACGGAGAGGGGACGGAAAAAAGTTGGAAAAACCGGAATAATATTGTAGAACGGCGGTTTCTGTTAAAATCGATAATGGTTTGTTGTTTTTTTTTTTTTTTTTACTGTAATTCGGTGGAAAATAACAGACATTTTCATCGAATACTTCTATTAGAAGTTTAGAACATTTTAAATGTGGAAAAAATAATTTTTTAAATCGTCCGACGTTTATTCAGTGATTTATAACTATTTGAAATGTTCGAGTTTTTTTTTTTGGTCGTATGTGGACACAATTTGTTTGGCTTAGATGCACGAAAATCATATTCAAGGTTTCAGGTTGATCTTATGATGTGGTAGTGTAAAAATATTGCGTATCCGAATTTACTATATAATTTTTTTATTTTTCGTTTAAAGCGTTAGTTGTTTATCGACATTATGCATAAATACTATTTATCGATATGTATGAAGTAAATTTGATTAACCGCCTAGAAATTACCAAAAAACTTGATACGATTGAGATTAGGTTACCACCGTATATTTCACTTAGTAGAGAGCGACGAAAAAAAAATTAAAAAAATTAAAAAGTTGACCGTAATAATAATGTCGTAGTTTATCGTTATAAGCGGTTTAAGTTAAAATTGGGTACAATTCGTTAAAATGCATTGTAATGCATTTTGCAGTTACAAACTAACAAAATTAAATGTTCGATTTATTATTAGTAAAACACTTTTAGCCTAAACCGAGGTTTACGATGATTTGTCGTCGCGTACGGTATTAATATAATATTAAAATATCTATAAATTATCCTTTTGGTCCTTTAAACTTCCACCAACTTCTCCCATCTATAACAGCGCTGAAACTTTTTACTTTTATTTTCATTTTGTTCTTACTCGTTTTACTATACGCTCATAAACAGGACCCGGACGTTCTAGAAAAACGGCTGAAAATGTTCATAAAAAACAAAAAACTTTTACCGCTGTTACCCCTAACGTATGTTTAACACTTTTACGAAATAAACGTGATCGCGATGTAGTTAACTGACCGAAATTACTCGGTTCTTTTTTCGAGCCCGGGTGACGGCGCACCACGAGAAGAAAAAAATACGTTATCGAAATAGTTGAAAATTGACGAAAAAAGTATAGGAGAATCGGGCGCTAAAAAAAAAAAAAAAAAAAAAAAAACTAACAAAACGACTGGAACATACAACAAATAATATACGAACAATTTTACTTTTGAAGTATATATGTACTTGAAAATAGCGATCTTAATTCACACTTCTCCACCCCCCCCCCCCCAAAAAAAAAGAGGCACTCTGCATCAAACTCCGGGCTCTTTTTTATGAATATTTATGCACCCGAACACGAACATTACTTACCGGTATTGTTCACTCGACAATTGATCTTGTGCGCTATTCTTCGGATCTTCTCCAGATTCTCCGACGTCCGGTTCGTGAGCGGCGCTAGCCGATCCAGCAGCACGTCCAGCGTCTGGTCTTCGTTGGCCACCACCATCGCCTCGGCCGCCTTGTTCTTCTTTGGGAAAAACAAAACAACGGTTTTTTTTTTTTTTTTTTTTAATTTCAGTCTGCACCGTACCTACGTATCGTACGGCGATTTGTTCGGAGGGTGGTGGTGATATACGGGGATATGACCGATCGCGGAAAATCGGTCGGTAAACGGTAACAACGAGAAATTCTAATATACGGGACACACTCGACGGGAAAACCGCGAATGGCGACACGACGACGACCGCGACGGTGACGGTTTGGCAAACGGCTCGACCGATTCGGCCCGACTGCCAAGTATACCGAGGCGGCGCGGCGTCGTCGCCACCGCCGCCGTTCTACCGAGTCACGTGCGCTCCGCAGGGTCTGTTGCTGTCGCTGTTACCGACCGCGTAATAATAATAATAACAAAAACAAATCAAGGCCGGACAAATTATACAATTGTTTCTGTGCTCGGTCGGGTTAAATTAATCGACAAAAAAAAAAAAATAAAAAAAAAAATTAACTAGTTAACGAAGTCGACATGTATTTGGTTTATTAACGCACCTAATTGTAAAGTGTATTGCGGATGGGGGGGGGGGGGGTAGCACATATTCCGAACGAACGAACTTGGATTTGGGGGGACGGGTCATTTTTCGATATTCGTTACAGTTTTCTTAATAATTGTGGGGGGGTGGGGGTGGGGGATGGGAAACGTAGGAATAACGGGAATACTGTTTTCGATTTAATTTGTTTTGTTGTAATTCGGTTAAAAACAATAGTTGAGACCTGAAATTCCCATAGAACGTTAATATTATTCGTATTATTTCTTGGCGTGGAAAATATTAAAATATTCTGGCGATTTTAAGCTATTTATTGGCAATTTGAAATGTTCGAGTCATTATAGTTTCGATCTGGTTATATTTGGTTTTACAATTGTTATGGCCGAGTAGAAATGCTTGAACATTTAAATATCGATGTTTACCATAAATCGTACTTGGTAGTAAAACAAAACAAAGAAAGTCAAATATTTTGTAGTAGTTATTTCGAATGAAATTTGTTTTGTCCAGCAAAAATGCACGAGTATTTAAACACAAGGTTCATCAAAAGTTGTACTTAGTAGAAAAAGGAAAAAGTTGAGCATGTTAAATCACGGCATTTATTTGATTTTACTTCATATTAGTTTTAAATAAGAACAGGTATTGTACCCTAAATAGTTTTATGAATAAGTGTACTACGCGATTTTAGATGTCTGAGAAAAGGGGTGGTGGCGAAAAGAGACGTGGAAAAATAATAAAAACCGCTTCTCGATGATTAAAAAATGTGTAGAAACATCGTTGATATTCGAAAATCGCTTGATTTTGATGCCTACAAAAAAAAAAATCGATTTCTATTGGCCGCCGGTAAATGAGGGCGGAGCCACCAACCGTACGTTCGCTTGGCCCCGACACTAGCGCTAGTGAGATGCAGAGTTGACAAATTGAAGATATCAGAGAGTCACGATCGCGGTTATCTACTCAAAGATTAATGATATTATCGTTGAAGGGTCTTACGACCACAGCTATAGATCAAATGGCGGGGTTTTTCTCACAGGAGCGCTAGCAGTATGGAATACAGCTGATTCACCGGAGTCACTTTGGTGGACACTGATCCCCAGGTCTTCGGGCAACCCGAATATATAGTATCTACAATCGTAGTTAGGACAGAAGATAATCCTATGATTTATTCACGATTATTATTCGGGTATCCCAGGGATACTACGGGGTGGGGCGTGGTTACTTCCTTATCTGAAACTTTCGCAACTGAGTTTGTTAGAAATCACGTTATCTAAGGTTTTTGTTATAACTAGTTCAGTGTCAACAATGCAGTGGACAAACCATGAGCCCGCGTTCGCGTATGTAGAGGCCTACTTTTCTTTCAGCCGTTCGATCATCGCAACTCACCGTGCTTTCAGAAACCATTTCAATATCACACCTGCAGGTCGTGTATCTGATCGGAAATTGATTTGTTTGTGAGTGGACATGTTCAGGGATACCGTAAGTGTGCAGAAGAAACATAATGGACCTTCCAGAATCGTCAGGACGCCAGAAAATATCGAAAAGGTAAGGGCGGTGATTTTGAAATCCCCTAGGCGATCTGCACACAAACGTTCGTCTGCTTTAGGGATGTCTAGTCGCACAGTGAGACGAACTCTTCACGAGGAACTTAGTTTTCATCCATAAAAATTGGCAGTGGTGCAACAACATAATCCACGCGATTATGTTGCGCGAAAAAATGCATGTGAAGCCTTCCTCGAAAACCTGCCTCAGAACGCCCTTGTTTACTTTAGTGACGAGGCACAATTCCATATTTCAGGATGTGTGAACAAACAAAACATGCGATATTGGAGCCCCACTAACCCGAGAAAACTTCATGAGCAGCCTCTGTATACAGAACGTGTGACTGTTTGGTGTGCAATATCCAGAATCGGCAATATTGGCCTATGATTCTTTGAAGAGAACGAAAGAGCAGTTACGGTCAATTCTGAACGTTATGTCGGCATGATTGTGGATTTTTTTCTACCCAAACTTAAAGGAATGAATGTAGGGGAAATGCGGTTTCAACAGGATGGCGCCACGGCTCACACGGCAAGAAGGTCAATGAATATCTTGCGTGAACACTTCCCGAACGGCTCATCTCTCTTAGAGGCGATCTTCAGTGGCCAGCACGATCACCAGATTTAGCCCCATGTGATTTTTTTTCCTGTGGGGCTACCTTAAATCGTTGGTATACACGGATCGCCATCTCAAAAACAATATTTGCGCTGCTATAAGCACACATATGCTGGAAAAAGTGGATAGAAATTTCAAATTCCGACTATCTCAGTGCATTGACGAGAACGGTGGCCACCTTCGATATGTAGTAATGAAAACCAAATAAAATAAAATTTTAAATGTACCCCTATACACAGAAAAAATAATTAAATCAATATTGCCAATGATTTTTGTGTTATGATTTTTTAAAATAAGGAAGTAACCACGCCCTACCCTGTACATCCCCTCGCATTGATAATTCCCGGGCACGCCGCTGTGCACACAGTATCGTTTTTTTTTTTTTCTAAAACCGACAAACATCCTAGTTTTACGATGAATCTAAAAAATAATGTGTGTTTTCGCACAGAGAACGGCATATATTATAGCTGTTCGCAATTATAATGAAACTATAAATATGCTGGCGATCAACTGATATTGTGCAATTGCTACAATAATATTTAATATTGTATAGTTAATGTTAATCTGATTTGGCCACGAAATGATTTTTTATTTCTTTTCGGCTGACCACCGTACTGCCTGTGGTTTAAAACATTTTACGACTAGTTTCTGCGAATTCGTTTGTATATTGTAAAATACGTATAGACACGTTACGACTAAAAATAAGAGGAGCTCGCTCGTGTCGTATAAAAATTATACGTACGATGTACAGTATTTTATAATATATTATACAGGGTGTCCTGTGAACATATACCCATTGCCATTTTTCTTGAGATTACGAAGATAGCCGAACTATGTGTTTTTTTCTTTTTTTTTATATATATATATATATATTTGACTCACGCAAGGATAAGAACTACAAATATTCATGTATCGATTATTTTTATATACTTTTGGCAGAACATTTGAAAAAAAAACAACTTTATATTTTATTATTTTCGAAAAATTTGACAAAATGGCCATTTCATTAGAGTTTATTCTAATTTCGACATTTTAACGTTTAGACAATTTTGCTGTAAACTAAAAAAAAAAATATTAAAAACCACGATTGATATACGAATATATTTTGTAGTCCTTATCTTTGTAGGTCATAAAAACAACAACATAATTCCATTATCTCTGGAGATATATGGCAATGGGTATATCTTCGTTGGATATCCTGTATATTGTTTATGTACATCATTTAAATTGTATTATTATTAATATATTTTTTTTGTATTTTTGTTTTCGTTTCTTCAAAAACGTAATGAAATCTTGGTACATTCGAGTGAAAAAAAATAATAATCTTCACAAAATATGAAACATTAAATTTAAATTATAAATTATATTAATCTATTTTAAATTCTATGTGTACAGCGAATATATGAGTTTGAACTAACACGTGTTATTTTTGTTTCGATTTTTTCACATTGAAAAAGTACTTTAATTAAAATAATGTCTAAAATCCAATAGTTGTTAAAAACTTATTTTTGAGCTACGAGGGGAAGAAAGGTAGGATACTGCTTGTGGATGGGCTACTGTTGTTGGTGAGATGAGGTATAATTAATATATTTTCGCAGTGATAAAAAAAAATCATTACTTTAACGATAAAAATTGTAATAATTTATTTGTAAAATTAATTCGTAACTACAAAAAAAAAATTGTAATTATTGTCCGTGTGTTTTCGTTACAATTAATTGTGGAACGTTTGTACGGAGCCAAAATGTTTTATCCGCATAAATCGGAAAATAGCGGGTACGCATAAAACCCGTGTTGTATACGATTTTCATCAACATTTGAATTTTAAACACGATTATATATAAAAAAAAAAAAAAAATGATTGCATCACGTTCAAATTATTATTTTTTACCATCGAGAAAAACTAGCGATGGACGACGACGATGTGCCAAATTGTCGAGTTGTTCGAGTAGCCAGAAAATAGTATCCACGTAGAACCGAATGAAAGCTAAAAAAAACCCCCGAACATTTAAAATAACTAAATATTTATACATTTAACTAAAAAAAAAAAAAACCGTCAGATCGTTTTGAAAGTTCTACCGCGTCTAGAAAGAACTAATCAAGAAATTCGGCGACAATGTACGATTATTTTTAACTGAATTACAATAAATAAAACAAAATGTAAAGGAGATTTTGTTGATAGGGATAGTATTAAGGCCGACACTCTCCTTTATCTCGGTGAACTCGCTATTTAGTATTTATAATTTAGTAATATATATTTTAGTTTGCTATAGTCGATTGACCGTGACACGACTGATTGGAGGTTATTTATTTTCAGTAGTATGATTTTTAAAAATGATTTACCGGTAAAATTATAGTAGTTCGGTGTTGTAAAGAGTTGTCGTGACGTGCTCAATAACTAATCGTACGCCGTAGAATTTATTTTTAAATTTAATTTTTAATCGTTTTGTGTTATTGTGCAGTTACTCGCGATTCCATCGACTTTCGATATTATTGCACAAAAAGGGGGAAAAGTGTCCCATTGGGATACCGTTTTTTCATTGCGAAAACATGTAAATGTTCTAAATTATGAGGGAGGGGGGGGGGCTTAAAAGATTTTAGTGAATTCAATTGATTTGTGTACAAAATAGTAAATACGCCTCCGCGTGTAACCAAGGTTCATATCCAAATATTAATTTCCTTTGCGAAATCGCGTGCACACGACCAGTTTCTACTCCTCTACCCCCCCGGAACATAGAAATTAAACGAAAGAAACAATTATATGATCACTAGGGCTCGGATTTCAATGTATTTGTATCTTTTTTTTTTTTTTTTTTTTTTTGGAATGCCTTGCACGATTCTTTCCAAACTATAAATGTGTTTCAAGTACTCCGTGTTGTAACCACGACATTTTTTTGGTTTTTCAATTTTTAAGACATTTTCGACCCATTTATCGTATTATGACTAAAAAAATTGACTTCGTTGAAATGAACATTAAACTGCGTCATATAAATCATTTTTATTTTGAACTATATAACATCAGGCAATCTGGTTTTAAATTAGACAAGGCTGAAATTTATCTTTATGCCAATTTAGTTGCATACAACTTTTCCGAAATTGATCAATTCATTTCAAACGCAAAGAAAATAATACGTTTAATGTTAAATGTATTTTTTTTTTTTTTTAAAGGGCATCTTTTTTAGAGTTTTTAGGTCATGAATGCATTTTTTTGAAAAGGGCATTTAAATCCGAGCCCTAATGATTATTATTCGTTCATTAAGTATAATTTGTGTTTGATAAAGAATTGATATTTTATATTAAGTACGATGGATAGACTCGATGTATGTGATGAATTCATAAAAAAAAATAAAAAAAATATGCAATTATGTATTGAGGAAATAATACATAAAATAGCACCAAGACGACTAGAGTTTGTTTTGTAATATTTAAATTACCAAAGTACATACTAAATAAACGGTGTGCGATACGTAAATATTAAAAAAAAAAAAAAAAAAAAATGATGACAACTGTTATTATATTAAAACTGAGTGTGTTCCGCTTACTTTTAAAATGTATTTAGTCAGCGTAACGATCGTGTCAGGGACTTTGCCGCCAATCTTTCCTCCGCCTTCATTTTTGCCGCCGACTTTCCTATTGTCGCTAGCCGCGGGCGTTTTTTTTTTTACCGCTGCTTTGGCGATGTTCTTCTTCTCCGCCAGACATTTGGCGAACCTATTCATTTTCACACTGGATCAAGTCAATACGTTAAAGCCGTAAGTATCGTCTTCTGAGATTGCGAATTTAATAATATCAACACGTGTTTACAGGCTATATTAAAAAATTAAATGAAACTATCGGTGATTATTCGACAATTTCGTTACCTAGGCCGGTCTTATAAACGTACTGTATTGTTATTGTTTATATACTTTTTATAATATATGTATGACAACGTACACAAAAGATAAAATAAAAAAAAAAAAAAAAATGCGTTTTATAATTATTAAACATTGATAACATTGATAGCAATAACGTTGTCGTGCTAAATTTACAATTTCGCGTCAATAAGTTGATTTATGCGTCGACTAGAGTTGGTTGAATACGTTCCAATCGAAATTTGTTTGAAATTCAATCTGTACGGGAAATCTCGAACAAGGCCGGGCGATCGATTATCTCAAACTACACACACATTTAACACGATGATGGCCTGTAAAAGCTATTGCGCTGCCCGCGAAAACCAAACGGCTCGTTACAGCCCGGGGTCAAAATATCATGTGCTTCATGACAACCCGAAACGTACCGTTTCCAAAATTGACGAAATTGAGTCAATAATAATACATTGATTGATTCTCGCGGAAAATTATACGGAAAACCGAATGCTGTCGTCTGCGATTTCATCTAAACGTACTTCGTCGCTTTGTTAAAATCAATATAAAATCCATGATTTACGTCAAAACGCAGCATTGTCGGAGGCAAAAACAAAATAACAGTCACGGTTACCAAATTATATCAAAACGTACTATTTCCTGTGTTGAATAGTGGGAAAAAACGGAGCAAGTCTAACATCTAATTCCTCGGTTATTTTTTTTTTTCAAAGTACGCCATAGACGACTAACCGTAATGTTCTTAGACCAAATCCGGACATCGGTAAAATAATATTTCAAGCAAAACACAACTACAAGAAAAACAAATGGCAACCACCATAAAACAGTAACGCACGAATATAAAATAATAATTTAGTAGGACTACATTTAATAATACTATCTTTTTTTTTTTTTTTTTTTTTTTTATGACAACAACGATAATAATGGGTAATCGCTTACGTCGTGACGTTCCGGGGGAAAATACGAACAAATATAGAAATTACACATTTTTACAGAGTGAACACGAAAATCAATCGCCTGACATAACTTTTTGGATAACGATATAACCATGTTAAACGATTACTTTTGTAAATTCCTAGCCATAGTGCCACTATTTCCCATAGTACGAAAATAGGGAACGGATTTGAATTAAACACATAACGGACCATTTCCATTAGTCTTAAGGTTTGTATAAAATTGATTTTATATTATGTCATTAATAAATTAAATATTGTGCGGATTTTCGTTTGTTCGTATATTTTATGGTTTTTTTTTATTTTTTTTTTTATTTTAATTTAATCGGATCAATATTATTTTAGTTAACTTTCGAAATTTATCCGCCACACAATTTACAATAATAGAAATCATTATTATACGGCGTGTCAGTATAGGCAAAAAATGATGACCGCGAGTACGTCAGAAATACTGTGCCAAACTACTTTTTTTTTTTTTGTTATCGACATTTTTTCAACTCGTCTAACGATTTTAACTTATCATACTCTCATGTTCATTTTTTTTTTTTAACTCAACCTAACGGCTATAGCCCCGAGTGCGTCATCATATGGTTATAATAAATAACGTGCATTTATTTATGCATTTTATGCGTAACGTACACATTGCAGATATTATATTTATAATATACGCACAGAACAAAACGATGGTGGCCCGTAGCCAATAATTACTTAACAATAATAATAATAATAATATTATTATTATTACGTTGTCCTTTGTTTTATATGCGTACAAAACTGATTGAACAATATAACCGAATGATTGTTTGGGACCGAATATCCAGACGTCAGTAGCCTGCCCGTGGTGCGAAATATGTCGTTACGTATACGTGTATATATCCGATTTGCACGAGCCCTGCGAGTTTCAGCTCTATATGATGATAGGAAAATCCTTTAAAGTGTTTCTTCTCCTAGTGCCCGTCCATCCTCTATCAGTAGCCTATCGTAGTGCAGAATATGTCGTTCTACGTGTATATATATATATCCGATTTCCACGAGCCCTGCGAGTTTCAGCTCTATATGTTGATAGGAAAATCCTTTAAAGTGTTTCTTCTCCTAGTGCCCGTCCATCCACTATCAGTGGTGCGGAGTATGTCGTTCTACGTGTATATTTATCCGATTTAAACGTGCCTTGCGAGATTCTGCTCGCTATATCCTCGGGAAGTCCATCGGCAATATATGTTAACAATGGTACCATAGGCGATAACATTCGTATCGTTGAGGGAGCGCTGCACCGTCGTCGTCGTCGTCGTCGTCGTTTCTTTTACGAACGAGTTGAACGGAAAACCCGGAAAAGGAGACGGGGAAAACGTGCAAAAGTCGCAAACCGTACCGGCAAGGCTACGTACTAACACCACAAACAGGCGGCGAAACGACCGGAGAAATAAATTTAAAAAATTCAGTGTACCAACGGAAGAAAAACTGAACTTACGCGTTTCATTATAAAACATTGAAGAATACAATTGGTTCAGTACAATATTACTTTATATTGATTGGGAAATATAATCGATGTGTATCCACCGGGGATATCCGGTCAAAATCTTTTATAGATTAATTGATTCAGTTTTATATCTCATCTCCATTTTTTTTTTTTGAAAAATTTTCTTTATCAAAACGCTATTACAATTGTCTGTAAAGTCAAAAAAAATTATTAAAAATCACGAGGTTAACGGAAATAAAAAGTCGACAAATATTAATGCTCAGGTAGAATAAACTCTATACAAAATTGCTGTTTTCAAATTTTTCGAAAATAATAAAACGAAAAGTTATATTTCTTTTAAATTTTTTACTAAAAAACAAATGTAAATTTAATTTGAAAATTTGAATAAATGTAAAAAAAAA
The DNA here is from genome assembly GCA_956483605.1 of Tuberolachnus salignus. NCBI lineage: Eukaryota > Metazoa > Arthropoda > Insecta > Hemiptera > Aphididae > Tuberolachnus > Tuberolachnus salignus. The sequence goes on from OY101437.1 coordinate 17,915,385, forward strand.
AAAAAAATATGTAAACTGAGAACAACGCCTGGAGTATTATACAAGTCGTGTGTACTATCGTAAGTGCGATTTAAAAAAAATCATCATCAGGCAATAGAGTCTATTACCGACATTATCCCGACATTCCGGTGGAAACTGAAGAATATATGAATAAGATGTCAGGCCTTGCTGAAGAAATCAATCGCAGATTTAATGATTTAAGATCACTTAAACCTTCATTTTCATTCCTGGAAAATCCTTTTGCTGTTGATGTTGTGAGCGATGGCTGTCCTATTTCATCACCAATAACAAAGGATACAGCAGCTGTAGAGTTGGAGTTACTAGAACTGCAAGAGGACGAAGGAATAAAAGGACTTAAACGAAGTGGCGATTCAACCATAGAATTTTGGAAAAATGTCCCAGAAGAAAAATACCCACAAACAAAAATGTGTGCTATGAAACTTATTTCAATCTTTGGCACTACGTATGTGTGTGAATCATTGTACTCAACGCTTAAATTCATTAAATCTAAATATCGATCTGAACTAACTGTTGAACATTTAAGTAAACTTGTGCGAACTGCGCTTACAAATTATCAACCAGATTTCACAAACCTCACAGAAAAAATGAACAGTCGAAAAAGCACTTCTCATAAATAAATCAATAATAATGTTAATAACTATGTCAATAATAATAATGTTTTATGTAGTGTAAAAAATAAACGATCCTTCAAATCAATAATAATGTTAATAACTATGTCAATAATAATAATGTTTTATGTAATGTAAAAAATAAACGTTCCTTCATTTGAGTTCATTTTTCAATGTGTCTTCATTTCAAAAACATCGCTATACAATGTGGCTCACCTCAAATTAGCTTTATAAATTTGCGGCTCCCAAAGTTAAGGTTAGTGGCCACCGCTGCAATAGACTGATATGTTTTTATTTATATATATTGATTGTTTTGGTGTGTTATAGTGTTTAAAACTACACATTGATAACAACGAAAAACGTATCAACGACGGTAATGTGTCCATGGTCCAATAACCGTTTTCAATTGATTATGAATAACGGGTCATGTACATACGTTTAAAATTGTATCCGAATAATTTATTGAAATAAATTACTATTTGTGGCGAACAAATAATACGGCGTCGTATGTGTTTATGTGTTACTACAGTCGTTCGGCAATTATAAATAATATCAATAAATCTGTTTGCGTTCCGACCGCGGAGACCGACGAGAACGTCTCGTCGTGATAAGGTTTTAGTTTAGCTGATAATATTATCAGGGCACACGATAACGTTCGGTTCGCGGACAAATCAAAGTTTGAAATTTTCGCCAGTACCAAAAATATTACAGGGGTACTGTTCATATTAAAAGTCAAACGACTAACGATACATTTCAGCTATGACGAACCGAGTGTCTGAATATCTTTCCAAAGACCTCCGCCCTATGATTATTTACGAGTATTGCAATTAATTGTATCGCGTAACGATAATGATATTCACGATAGGATTGTATTTATAGTTTCTTAAAAAAAAAAAAACGAGTATCTACAAATACGTAGTTGAAATTAAAAAAAAAAAAAATATTGCGAATATGAATATATTATTATAGTAATATTAAAAAAAAAAAAAAAAAAACAAGTACTTACGAACGCGGATACGATACGGATAACATAATAATAATTGTACTACAAAATATAATATTGCAAACGTACGACTAAAAAAAAAAATTTAATATAATAATAACATTTGTGTAAAACGCAAATTTTTTTTTTTTTTTTTTTTTTGATAATTTATATTATATAGTATATATGAGGTAATTATAGTTCACCACGATCGGTTTTTTTACGTCATCCGTGCAACAATAATTCAATACAATTAAACAACGACTCTCGGCGAAGCTCGGTAAACTAAAAAACCGGTTAAATATATAAGCCGTTTTTTTTTTTTCGAATCTTAAATACATAGCGAACATAACCTGGATATCGACAAAAATAATAACTGATGTATCCCCGTCATTTTATATGGGTTTCTTTTTTAAAAAACATTTTTTAGAAAAACAATTTTAGAATCCCAATCAGAGAGTCATTGTGTTTATTCGCATGACAAAAAAAAAAAAAAAAAAACTCGCAATATTTTTAGGTACGACGCGAACAATTTGAACCGAATTTACTAAACGAAAATTTGTTTTACGAACAAAACAACACGGCTTGGTAAAACTATATAATAGCTTTTTCGATTGTACGTATATATATATAAAAAAAAAAAAAAAAAAAAAAAAAATTGTAAAATACATTTATATATATATGCAGCAATACATTTAGAAAATAACGATTTTGTAAAATTCTACGTTTATTTATTCATATTTGCCACATATCATTGTATTTATCCTTTTGGTAATTAGTATTTTTTTTTTTTTTTAACTATTTGATATTTCATTGAGTATCTATAACTAAAAACAATTTTTTTTTATATATATATATATATATATATATATATATATATTTATCACTATTAGTTATGAATAATGTCTGTAACATTTGAACGCACGTGGCAAACGTATGTATTATATTATATTTTAATATCAATGTACGCGCTCGTTTCACAGCTCGAAAATAATACAATTGCGATCGTCCCGACCGTTAATTATACTTTTTACCAGATAGTCACGACACTTCTTATTATCACTGGTTATCACTGACACCATCACTATCAATTTCCATCACGGACCAATACATTTATATATATATATATATGCGGCAATACATTTAGAAAATAACGATTTTGTAAAATTCTACGTTTATTTATTCATATTTGCTACATATCATTGTATTTATCCTTTTGGTAATTGGTATTTTTTTTTAACTATTTGATATTTCATTGAGTATCTATATCTAAAAACATTTTTTTTTTTTTTTTTATATATATTTATCGTTATTAGTTATGAATAATGTCTGTAACATTTGAACGCACGTGGCAAACGTATGTATTATATTATATTTTAATAGGTATAACTAACCCTTTAAAATGCGAATTTCGAAAAATCCTTTCTTAGTGCGCCTATACATAGTAGTAAGTACATTTACTGAAAATTTCATATCCATAGCTTCAGCAGTTCCGGCTAGGCGATGATGAAGCACCCAGGACAAGTCTATTTATATATACAGATTTATCGTTATTAGTTATGAATAATGTCTGTAGCATTTGAACGCACGTGGCAAACGTATGTATTATATTGTATTTTAATATCAATGTACGCGCTCGTTTCACAGCTCGAAAATAATACAATTGCGACCGTCCCGACCGTTAATTATACATTTTACCAGATCGTCACGACACTTCTTATTATCACTGGTTATCACTGACACCATCACTATCAATTTCCATCACGGATCATTACAATGGTTCGCTCGCCGACGAATATCTACAAATTTGGTCGGGTCATCTGATTTCGAATCAACGGTTACGATCAGTGTTCGGATTGATGTGGGGGGGAGTTCCTCTAGTATTTCTCTTCTTTTTTTTTTTTTTTTTTACCGTGGCTGTACGTCTCTTTAGCGCAAATATCGATATTTTCTATAAAAAAAAAAAAAAAATATGTAAATATCAACTGTATTGTAAATATTTTTTTTTTTTTTTTTATAGAATTTAAATATCTATAGTTTAATTACATAAATCATTATTGTTATTATATTGTCTGCGTATTGTACTTTTGCCTCGTGTAATAACTATGTAAGTATTTTAATATACATCATTATTATTGTTTTTTTTTTTTTTTTACAAAAATAAGAAACCGTTTTGATAACAAACAAAATAAATTAATATGCGAGCATAATCATATAGCAGTAGTGTTGGTTGTGTTTTTTTTTTCAATGGATAATTAACTATTGAATTATGTTCGAAAAGTCGTGCGTGCAATGCCCCCCGCGGGTTGTGTCGAGTTCAATAATTGCAAGAGACGCTACTTTTATATTATTATTATTTTTTCTTTAATATTCATATTACCCTTCTTTTATCATTCCGATCCGCGTGCACCGGTTATGTTGATATAATTATGTTCGTAATCATTAAATTTACGGAACGAAATCATTATGATGATAATAACCGGGGAAAAATATGGAAAGGAATTAAAAACCTTACCAATGATACTACAAAAAGAAAAAAAAGTTTTTAAACATGAAAACGCTATATAAAAAAAAAAAAAAGGTAAAAAATTATTTTTAATACCGAAAAATATCATACTAATGAACACATTTTGATATTTATAACAAAAAAAATGAATACTCAGGACGCTCAAATACAATTTAACGTTTACCCGAAACAATAATTGAAATACTATTTTATTAAATCAATAATATTTCACTATGTACACGAAATCCCACTGAATAACGTCGTTTAGGAATTAATAAAAGTATATAGGGTAAGTTGTAATTCGTTGATAAAAAAAGTATATAAATATATTTGATAATACAATTTTAAAAAGTCGAGCACGCGTATAATTACCCCAAAAAATGCTAATAAACCGACACTAGAGTACCGAAAATGCATTAATTCGTGTAAATCATAAGAAAATGCAAATCAAAAAAAAAAAAAAAAAAAATACATGTTCACATCCGAACCCCGGCAGTGTGCGAATCGAATTATGTTTTCGATAAGCTACGCGCTTGTAGTCTAATACTAATAAAAAAAAAAAATATGGAAATGCTACGAATTCCTAGGAAAATTTGTAGATATTTTAATGGTTAAAATAAATTGCACGCGAATAATTATACGCGTTGGGAAAATGCAACGGCTTCGATTCGCATAAATTATATTGTACTAGATCAATCATAAACGATACTCAGTAATATTGAATATTGATTTCCGACATTTTGACGCGGCGACTTGACCTTAAACGTTGAAAAGTATTTAATATTATGTATCTGTGTGGCCGGTGTCCATTATAGTAAAATTTATATTACATAAATATTAATAATAATAATAATAATAATTGTGTTGTGCGCAAATAGCAAATACCTACGTAATTTGATACGATTTATTGCTTGTAATTTAATTGCAGCAACCGTATAATCATAATATTATATTTATATTGCAGAAATCGGTGTTCCATTATTGTCGACTATTTTCCGTTGTTTTACGCTTTTAATACGTTATTCACTTGTAGGCAATTGCAATGCAATTTAACGGAGAAATAACCGATAATGTTATACTAAAGAAATAAGATCATAAGAAACAGATTTAAAAATTATATATATATATATATAGGTACCTATTAATAAAAGTTTATAGGGTAAGTTGTAATTCGTTGATAAAAATGTATATAAATATATTTGATAATACAATTTTAAAATGTCGACCAAGCGTACAATTATCAAAAAAAATGCTAATAAACTGACACTAAAGTACTGAAAATACATTAATTCGTGTAAATCATAAGAAAATGCAAAAAAAAAAAAAACAAAAAACATGTTCACATTCGAACACCGGCAGTGTGCGAATCGAATTTTGTTTTTGATAAGCTACGTGCTTGAAGATGCTTGAAAAATGTATATAAATATATTTGATAATAAAATGTTAAAATGCCGACCAAGCGTACAATTATCAAAAAAAAAATGCTAATAAACTGACACTAAAGTACCGAAAATGCATTAATTCGTGTAAATCATGCAAACGAAATAAAACATGTTCACATTCGAACCCCGGCAGTGTGCGAATCGAATTGTGTTTTTGATAAGCTACGTGCTTAAAGTCTAGTACAAATAAAAAAAATATGGAAATGCTACAAATTTCTAGCAAATTTGTGTTATATATATATATAAGGTTTTATAATATTCATGCGAAACAGACAAGAAAAAATAAAAACTAAAATCATTACACTTCAAAGGGATTTTAAAATTTTTAATCGTTAAATACGAGGATCAAAGATAGTAACATTATCTATATTAGATGACATATTGATTTTCGAGTTACACGATTTTTTTTCTTCACAAATATTGAAAAGACCCGTAACTTTAAAAAAAAAAAAAAAAAATTTAACTAAACGTATACCCCGCCCTTTAAATAAATCCGCGGTTTTTTTTTTTTTTTATTCAATATAAACTGTTTTACGCTAAATCGTACATTGGTTTCAAGAAATATCTATTTTTCAAATAAAAACCGCTCGTTATTAAGACTATTTCGTTTGATAAATGTGCCGAAATAATTTGGAGAAAACACAAACGGTATTATTTACGAAAAGCTGAAAACGATCGGATAACTCCGGAATAGAAAATGCGAACACGCGTAATATCTAACCGTTTGGCCGATTTTATCGGGAACCCACCTTCGCCTAGTGGCGATTTTTATTGGCAAACCCTACCCAACTGCAATTTCACTTGCAAAAGTTTAGTGAATTAATATAAACGATTGCACACGTGGCGGTGTATTTATCAATTGCACATGGGTACGATTTAAAAACGATAGTAATAAAACGACGGGCAGATATGTATTCGTTTTGAGATTGCGGAGACGTACGGCATTAATTACGTACGTTTTTAACGATTCATATTTATGAACAACACGAGAGCGCAACAAAAAATGTAAAAAAAAAAAAAAAAAAAAAATACTTAACTAAGTCGATGATAATTACCCCCGTACCCACTCGATCCCCGGTTAATTTTTATACCTACGCGTGCGGCAGACCGCGGCCATTCGATTTTGCAACAAACTTAATACAAAGACAACCGATAAAATATTCACTTATTGATCTAAAAAAGTGGTCGTAATCATATATATATATACGCATATTGGAGTTTCTTGAACGTACGTATAATAAAAAAAATAATTATTATAATATTATATCATTCACCTTGAACTTGTGTTGGGATTTTTCAAACATAAATTATTTATTCAGTACCTATATATATATATAATATGTATTAGGTAAAATACTTGAGGAAAAAAGTAAAAAATAGAATATTACTCGCATAACCGCGTAACATACCTAATTGAGTGTATTTACCCAGAGGTATTACAAATGTTCGAAAACTCTGAATTTATAAAATGTTTTTTCTTTTTTTTAATTTTTTTATAAAACACGAAATAATTCCTTTCATAAAAAAAAAAAAAAAAAAAAAAAAAAAACAACATAGTAACCACAGTGTTTTATAGAATGAATCGTGTATATAATTATTATTTTGTAACTAAGTGTATTTTAATTGTTATTTGCACATTGGCCGAGTGAAAAATCGAATAAAAATTAAATAACGATAAATATCCGCTACGCGAATTAATATTACCGATAGGATATCGAAAGATAATTGTAAAATGTTTGATAATAAACAAAAAAAAGTTATCTTAGTTTTATAATAATAACACAACACAAACGGCGTTTTTCAAAAATTCCATTTTTATCCAAAATAGCACGTTTGCATACAGGATAATTCGATAATATAATTAATCTATCTAATTTGTACACAGTTAAAATTAATTCAACTATAGCCTAGCAATAAATTGTAACTATTGAATAATATTTAATACGTAGAGGTAGTATTTTTGAATTTTAGAAAATTTTTATAAAAAAAAAAAAAACCTTATTCCGGATTTGATTTTAATTTCGGTTTTGTTTTTCTTGCCAATTTAAAATCATTAAAATATGTTCAAAATTTAGGAATTAATTAAATGAAATTAGATAAATAGTGTTTTAATCATACAGATTTTTATTTTTTTTTTTTTTTGAATATAAGAAAAAGGGAGAAACGAAAAATACGATTTTTTTTATAGAAAATAATACAATATATTCTGAAATATAAAAAAATAGGCTAAATATACTCTAAACCTCAAATAGTTTTAGTAAAAACTGATTAATTCTGAATACTTATAATATTTATTAAAATATTTCAAACTCTAAATAGGTTTTTATTCGCATGTAGTGGGTGACATTCGGTGTAGAGAAGAGGATCCGGATCAATTCGGATTCCTGGATCAAAAAAAAACAAAAAAAACAACAGTGTTATAAATATTTATTATAGGCACAATCTATACTGAGATTTTTAATTCATTCACAGATAGATTCATCTACACTGTTCCTCCAAGTGACGTAGACTATGTTTTATTGCGATAAAAATTGGTTTGGGTTGTTTACCCAATAGTTTTCGTTATTTTTTTATTTTTTTTTTTAACTCCCCTTCCGTTTTAGAAAATCACGCCTCTGTGTACCGATAAAATCTCGATATGAAACGAGTTTTTTTTTTTAAATATTACTATGACGGATCCGTAGTTATTCAGTTATTCTAGTTTATGAAATAATATTATAGAAATACAGCGTGTGTGAAAATAAAAACCTGTAATATTAAATCGTATGTTAATATATTGTTAAACGATGTTTGCAGATTGCTGCCTGAAATCTTCACAAAATGACACGATTATAATGTTACATGTAAAACTGAGTAATTAATTAAATCTACAAAAAAAAAAAAAAAAAAATGATATTATGAACTTTGTGTAAATTAATGTACATATATTAAAACAGTATTGCTATTATTACTTAACAGTCGCGTTTGATTTATTCCATTACAGACGGTTTTTTTTTTTTTTCTTGACGCAATTTTATTATTATATTAACGTACCCGATAGTCGTTTTGGGCTATTATGATATTGTGTTGTCTGTGATTAAATAAATTTAATAGACAAGTCGTCAAGGGTATTGAAGGAACAACGAGTGTTGTTATCCGTTTCGACGAAAAGGTAGACGACTATTTTTTTTTTTTTTTTTTTTTTAATAACAACAACGGTAATATTGACTTTTTCGTCACCACCGGCCATTGCGAGTCCTTCGGAAAAACGAATACAAAACAAATAATTATTTTAACGAATTTGTTCGTGAGAAAAATTAAAAATCCGAATTTATAATAACTAATATACGATAGTTTAAAGTGATTGATCGCTTTTCAATGTCACGCGATATTATGTTTGTCTTTTGAACTGATATTATTGTAAACGTCTACGGAAATTCCCAATATCCTCTCGAATAGCACCAGTAAAAAGTCAGTAGAGTTTAGCGGCGGATGGATTAATAACTAAACATTATTTTTGTTTGTCCGATTGAAAGTCGAGTAACCTCTCATTTCGATTGGTTTTTTTTTTTTTTTTTTGAGTGTTTAATGACTCTTGTCTAATTGTATATTTCAACATTGAATTTGGCAACACCGTGTCCGTAGGGGCCGGACCATCCCCCCATTCCAACGCCGGACTGGAGACTGACTTTGTGTTTTAAAAAAATAATCGACCCACAAGTCCAACCTTTTTTGTCAATAAATTTAATACTGGCGTCCGGATCTCTAATAGTTCCTCCGGGATACGGTCTTTTGTATAAGTCGACGTCGTTAACGTTTTGCGATAACAGCAACATTTTTCCATTAACCATCAAAATTCAACTGAAAATGTCAAACTTAAAATACTTGTCAGATGATGCAACTTGGGTATCTTCCTACAATGTGTAGGTTTATCGTTTAATATATATATTTTTAAATATGCTGACGTGAAAGGAGAATTTTCTTCTCTCGTGCATTTTTCGAAATGCTTAGAAAATGGAATCGACCTATAGTTTATAAATAATAAACCATCGTGTTGGTCTTATAAAAGCACTGTACACTAGAACAGTAGCAAGCACAGTGGGTTTACAGTCGGTCTCTACACCCTTCCCCGAAATTGACTTAAAAAAGACAATGTTTAACAAAACGCAAAAAGAAGTCGTTAAATTTATCGAGATAAAAACATTTCGGGCCCCCCTTCCCCTAAATTGTTTTCCAGTTATAATCTTGATTCACACCAATACTATTTGGAAAAAAAATCGTTTTTTTTGTTTTATGGAAATAAAGATTGTTGTTGGGCTTCTTTTATTATGTTATTTTTTTTTTTAAACAAATTACAGATGTACAAAAACAAAAAAAAAAAAAACATAGTCCGGGTTAAACTTACTTGTAAAATCAATACCTCTAATTACGATAAAAACGGATAGGACTTCAAAACCCATGCTGTTAGCTGTTAAAAAAAAAATAATCTGATGTCGTTATAAGTACCTTACAAACACTTTTGACCAGGACTCGGATTTTATAGCACTGAAAAAACTGAAATATGCGCTATACAATGAAATAAAAAAAAAAAATCTAGAATTAAACGCTATTAGTATGCTATAAAAACATGACAAATAACAAAAAAAAAAAAATAAAAAAATAAAAATGCATTTAATTTTATTCTTTTGTTAACACAAGGAGTCATAGCCAATATGCTGGGCTACCTACAAATGGATTACAATATAAAATATCTAACGCAATTAAGGGGTTTTTCTATTCGTCACAAAAATGTTTTCTACATTTTTACTATTAGTTACGAGATTTATGAATAACACGAAACATATCAAATTTAATGTACTAAAACTGGGGGGAATAGCACTATAAAACTCAAAATCTAAAAATATACAGTGTACGATTTTAGATTTGAAATCCGTGTTACATAAAACTTTTTTATCAATACATATTCTATAATAATTAGCAAATGTAAGAGAATCAAACTCCTTAAAAACCAATAACCAAACAGACATTTGACGAATAGAAATTCGCGGTTATAAAACATATAACAAACGCGTTACAGGGTGTGGCACGCGGCGCAGTCGTGAACATATTTCAAACCTAAGCGGAGTATAAAAAAAAAAAAAAAAAAAAAACGAACCAAAATGACCTTCCCCTTTCCCATCCACCCTTTTTCACATATTCTAAGGCCGTGCAATTTAACCATTGCCTTGACTATGGAAATCGAGGCCTCAAAACTTTATAAAACGGTGCTTGTACAATTCAAATATACCTCAAATTTTGCCACAACTCGGGTGAGTTACGTGTGTACTGGTCAAACGGGTTAGTTTAATCTATCAAAATACAATTACTTGTATTGTCTTGTGTATTAAAAAAAGGAAAACTCGCAAGAGTCCGGTTTGCTTTTTATATTATTATTAAAACGCCCTGATACGTTCTACGACCGAACGCTATCGATCTTTGACCGTATTGTTTTTCGGCCGTGAGATTATTATTCGTCGATTATTATGATTACGTTCGCATTGCAAGTTTCGTTGATATTTACAAGGGGTTTTTTTTTTTTTTTTCTTTGCCTTAAGGATATATCATAAAAATTTCATAATATAATCATAATACGAATTATGCGGTTTTAATATTATATTCGATAAATACAAAACACGAAAACGCCCACGAGCTTCGTATGGGTATCTACTCATAATAATATTGAAGACTCCCATTTTGTTGTTCAGATGATTCGACTAAACGCATAATTTCAATGTCAACATTATAATAATATAGCTTAGTTTTGAATAATTTATTAGGTATCTAATTGATTAACCTGGCTAGATATAATGATAAATCATAATTCTATAAATATAAACGTTTCGACGACGGGCGAGAGAAAGAAGGAAAAAAACATATTTTTATAATTTTAGAACAACCAAGTATAACTGAGCTATAATATGCACCGAGTAAAACATATGTGGTTCTAGAATTAATAATATTAGGATCAAATTTTTATCACGATGGGTACAAACGTGAAGAGGAAAAAGAGAGAGAGAGAGAGAGAGACAGAAGAAAATTGTATTTACAATGTCTGTAAGACTTTACATAACGGACTACTCTGCAAGGTCGGGAACGCGTAGAAACCCAAACAGTAAAAAGAGGGAATTTTAAGTTTGTTTCAAGTTTTTTACGGATTTGTATAGAATTTTTTTTTTTTTTTTTTTTTTTTTTAATAATACGTTTAGTTTAAATACCGATAATGCGACTATATATCGTTGAAAACCAAAAACCAATGCTGGGCGAAGGTCGATTTACTGGTTCCGTTTTATCGGCCCAACTAAAATTGAAATCGTTTTACTTACCATGTAACCACAAAAACTCAGAAATCAAGTGGAAAATTAAAAAAAAAAAAAAAAAAAAATTGTACCGCGTCGAGAAATTGCTAATATAATGATTCGGTTTAAATGTCGGGTCTCTACAATTATTTTAACGGAATGATAACAAGTAGCATAAAAAGACCGGTTCAAACTCATCAGCATTAGCATCAGCTATACCTTAACACGGCCGCCCGCAAGGTCAACCACGTAGATGACCTAACCAGCCACGTCCCCCCGCTCCCCTCCTCACAACTACTGTTATCACTAATATTATTTTGTTATCACCAATGTTATCACTTAGATATGTATTCGGTCCTTATCACTTTTCTACCATTACAGTCTAGGCTATTACCTAACCCATGCCACATCGGTATAGTCTTACACCACCGGTATAGTCCTGTCGATTACAATATCACTGATAATCGGTTATACCAGCATATTGTGATTATTAATATGATAAACCCTGGCCGTAATAGTCGTGCTATTACAAACCTATTAGTGTTTACGCGGATGTATATTTAAACGCGGATACTATCGGTTCGTCTTCACAAATCGTTTCTCCCTAAATATTTTGCAACGAGTGTGAAAAGAGACATCTATTGGGCTATTAGACTAAATGACACCTATTAGACCTTTCGAGCTGTATATAAGTCCGAGGTAACAGTCCACTTTGAATTTATTCGTATCGAGACCTACCCTGGCTGACTAGCGATAAACTCACTAAGTGCAAAATATATCCGTTTGCCTATTATTTTCACTGTTTCTTTTTTTTTTTTTTTTTTTCGTTTTGACAGTGTGTTAATTTTCCTCACCGTTTTTAAAATTAATAAAATATGTTCGCCTGCACATTTAATGGTTGCACTAAAGTTGTCACCGCGAAACGTAACGTGCTCTGTCATGTAAAATCGCACGATGGTTTGAAATTCCCGTGCAATTTACGTGCGAAATTATTTACGTATATAAGTAATCTCAAGCAACACGTACGAAATGTGCACTTTAAAGCAAGAATCATTGCCCCAAATATACACGCCACTACCAGCGCTATCCTAGATATGCAAGCTGCCGCTGGACCGTCAAACACTCCATTACATGTCGTTCCGGATATTCAAATCGCAGCCGGTCCATCGATCGAACACTTATTATGGACTAGCGATGAGGAAAATGATGAACTGTACGCTGAGTGTTTGGAAAAGGCGGAAAATGCTGGTTTATGTGGTAAGATTTTTTTTTTTTTTCTAGTCCCGAAAAATAATATGACGAAAATACTCGTCAAAAAGTGATTTGTTTATTAAGTATATCGAAACTTTGTATTTGCGAGATTAAATAAGACCTTTTTTTTTTTTTTTTATGTTCTTCTTCTATCCTCCGTTGGTAGGAAACGTAAACAAAGAGAGAACACAGTAACTGCCACGTAAGCGAAAAAAGAGCGTCTTGAATTAGTTATAACACCCGGGTTCGTCGAAATCGATTCTTATTTAACTCGAAAAGTCGTATGGTATTATGCCGGAAATACCTATAATATCAAAACTTTTACAGCGTTTCTAAGCTCGATTAAACCAGCACTTGTCTCTCTACTTTAATCAATCGTTAATGATAATCCGGTTAAATTTAATTTGAAACTGGAATCCACTTATTATAAACCGCAAGTAGATAATCCCGCCGAGAAGAGTGCGTTTGAGACCTCGGCCAAAGGAATTTTCTTTGAAAGCGCGATAGATGAAATCGTAGAACGAAAATTCAGAAAATTATTAGCGGAACAAGAATTATACCAGGGACGAGGTAGCGGTGTCTCTTTACAGTGCATCAACGGTATTCTATTAGGTCTACAAATTTTCTACAAATTTCAATCTATGGGCGGTAGTTCATACATTCCGCTTCCCGCAGACATAAAAAATAAAAGAGCCGTTGTCTACCCGCAAAATTTAGAAGACGAACAGCGTTTTAAGTGGGCGATTCTCGCAAAACACGTTTCGGACAAGAATAAAAATCGTTTAGATGAAAAATATTCCGAGCACGAAAGCAAATGCAATTTCGATAGTATTACGTTCCCGACACCTCTATCGGATATCAAAAAAATTGAAAAAAATAATTTAAACGTGTCCATAAACGTGTATGCGTTGAAAAAATAACAAAAAAACGATAAATATTGTTTTTCCGTTAAAAGTGGTCAATGACGAGTCGAGAGGTACTTGATAGGTAAGTATAATGTGTTTTTTCATTATCATTAAAAGGTTAGGTTAGAAGCAGTTTTGTTAAAACTATAAAAAAATTATATAAATTTATATAAATATTTATATAAATTTATATAAATTTTAATAGAATTTATACTAAAAGAATAAAACTGCTTTTAATAAATGTTATTGAATAAACACATTATACTTACATATCAATTATCTCTCGAATCGACATGCTATATTATGCTTCGATATACTTACCAAACAAATCACTTTTAGAGGAGTATTTTCGTGATATTATTTATCGGGACTAAAATTTAAAAAAAAAAAAAAAAATCTTACCACATAAACCAGCATTTTCCGCCTTTTCCAAACACTCAGCGCACAGTTCATCATTTTCCTCATCGCTAGTCCATAATAAGTGTTCGATCGATGGACCGGCTACGACGTATTGCGGTGCGTTGGATGGGTCGGCGATTTGAATATCCGGAACGACATGTACTGGAATGTTTGAATTAGAATTCGTTTGGACGCCGGCATTGAACGTGAGCCACGCTCCGGGAAGGAGGCGTTGGAGGAGCTGAAGAAGCGGACGCCGAATACGGCGGCGGTAACTGTCCGGGTCGTCCCAGATTCGGTAGTGACGCTGCCAGCCATCATGAAGAGAATCACCTCGGAAGTTGATCTCAAGGCCTTGAAAATCGAGGTCTTGAACGCTCGCGCGAGCCGTGCGGGCGGGATCACTCTCGGGGTAAGGAAGGAGCAAGAGGCCGCCATTTTGGCGGAAAAGCTGCAGGCGGTGGTCGGTGTCGACGGCCTACGTCCTGCTCCTTGACGTGCCGCCATGGATCGCGGTTAAGGACGTGCAGGAGTCACGGGCAGCGGCCGGCGCGGTGTCCGCGGGGGCAACCCCACCGCCCGTCGCCTTACGGCCAACACTGGGAGCTCGGAGCGGCAACGTCGTTGCCAGCTTTGTGCTCCCGGCGGCGGGCGCGGTAAAGATCGGCGAGGCCGGCCGAAATCAGGTCGGATGGTCCCGCTGCCGAGTAAAAGTACTCGGCAAAAGACCTCCGATCTGTTATCGGTGCCAGGACCGCGGACACTACGCTGCCGAGTGTAAATAGTCGGCACTGCAACGACGCTGCTACCGGTGCAACGGCGAGGGCCACCTTGCCGCGAACTGTGGCCGCGTCGGCAAGAGGACGCGGCGGCCTCAAAAAGATGCCACCGCCAACCGGAACAGCGGGGAGCCAGCTGCTGCGGAACAAGATGCGGCAAATCCACCCTCTGCTCTCGAGAATGTAAGGGCAGCAAGCGGGTCTCAGCCTAACTGCTGCCCATAACGCGTTGGTGTAACTAAATGTGAAATTGTTTTTCACGTTGATAAATGATGGCGATCCGCCCTCCGACGCAATGCCTCACGGCGGTTCCGCGGGGCAGATGTATAGCCGGTTCAGAAAATCAAAAACAAAAAAAAAAAAAAAAAAAAAAGGTATGGCTGATGGTTGGGCGGCCGTGTTAAAGTATAGCTGATGCTAATGCTGATGAGTTTGAACCGCTCTTTTTTGCTACTATAACAAAATTGAGAATAACACAAACCGTTATTGCACAAAATATTTCCGTTTTCCTCCCCCATTATTAAGAAAACTACAAGAAAAAGCATAAAATATCCTTTTCGGTGCACCGACAATGCTACAAAACGAAAAAGCTTTCTTGTTATATTCTGGTAGACAAATTGTTAAGAGACAAAAAAAAAAACACACACACACATCAAAGTTAAACCGGAATGTATTGCTACGGTCATAATCCAAAATGATTTTTTTTTTTTTTTTTTTAAGAATCATGGGTGTTAACCCTAACAGGTTGCACTGTTGATAAAGTAAAGCATTTTGCGTTGTTCAATTTGTTAAATTAGACATTTTATTAATATTTAACCGATAAAATCACAGTTATTGTTTATATACTGAAAGTTAAGGACAGTGAGAAAGTTAATTGACTTAACTTGGTAATTTGTTTAATATAATACAACGGAACGAATTATAACGAAATATTTTTAAACAGTTTTGGCTCACTTAAATGTAATAAAAACGTTGGATTCGATCCCGGCGAGAACTTCAAATAAGTCAATAAAAAATAATTGAAGCAAACGTAATTTGTTCTTTAACGACGACGACACGACACGTTAGATTAAAAATGTTCCGCGCGTCTTTTGGCTTTATAAACATATCGGAAATATTAAAAGAAATATAGAAAAAAAAAACAATTAAAATTAAAAACACTTTGGCGGATATTCACTTGTCACCGCCGACGCCACTTCTCGCGAGCGCCCGGCCAAAAGTCCTCCCGAGCGAAAACTCTCGGTCCGGTCGGATCACACGCATTATTATTATTTTAAATTTGTACGGACCATACAAAACGGTTTTTTTAAACTATTTTCTGATAAAAAAAAAAAAAAAAGACATTCGACTTATTTTTTTTTCTTCATATTACTATGTCAAGTATTGACGTTGCGTGAAATTTTACATTTGAAACACAAGTATAATAGATAAGTCGAAGTTTTTTACATAATATTTAATACATTAGTATCTTATATTATAAACATTAGTCAATTCAATATTTGTGAAAAAAAAAAGACTTTTTTTTTTTTTTTAATTCGTGGGGTGTCCAGACAATGGAGTTCCCTTTTAAAATACGTCACTTATTATGGCAATAGAACACGTTTAAGACGTTCTCCTGAAGTTAAAAATTAGTATATTAATCGTATTTAGGCGGGAAAAATCAATATTTCAAAAAACAATTTTTTATTGCATTCATATTATTACCACATATATTACGTATTTTACGTTACCTACTCCGAAACGTATCGATTATATTGTTTATTTCGCATTTTTTTTTTTTTTTTTATATAGTTGGAGGAAGTTTTATTGATTTTATTAAGACGACGTGAACATTGCCAAACAAATGCAATTAGTCGTTTTGACTTTTACTCGGAGAATCGACGTCGTACCGTACTCTTTCCCTACAAGTAGTAGGTAGTACGTCGGCTGAGGAAATCCTATCGGTAATTATCCGACCTATGCTTCTGCCGCTACTCGTATCGTCGTCATCGCCATCGATTTCCGCATATCCAGGAAACTCGTCCGTACCTTGAACATCTTAGGCTGCTCGCCGTCCGCGACACGGTCACAGCCCATTAACGGGTCGTGCTCGCCGAAAACCCATTTTTATTCGACATTTTCAGTTTGTTGTAAGTCGTTTGGCATTATTGGAATTTTATAGCACTTAGAAATTGCATAAACACGCGCTAAAAACCATACAATCGAAAAAAAAAAAAAGGAATTCGCGAACACTTGTAATTTATTAGTAATTTATCAATATCGTTTATCGATTTATAAATTCGATTGGCAGCAATCAAAGAACACGTCTATTAAAATTGTATTAATAAAAAAATATAATAAGTATATTATTTTATTAATCAGATAAATAACACGATGAGTGTTGATTAAAAACCGGGAAGAATGCAAACATATCTGAAAAAGTCCAGAAACGGCACAAAAATGAAAAAAAAAAAAACCGAGCGAGATTAAATATTAAATAGTAATTCTTGAGTCGTGAAACAAATGTTACGCTATTTCTCAAGAATCGTCTAAGAGATATTTATGATCGGCATACCGCGCGTTAATTCGTTGTGAGGTGTTTTATTTTTTTTAAATATTTTATACGAACACCGTTGTCGCGACAAGCAGGACCGGGTTGCCCGGGATTAATCGAGAGACTTGTAAAAACGTACGTGTCGGCCCGGTAAAATTCGAACCCCGGCAGTGTATGAATCGAATTTTGTTTTTGATAAGCTACGTGTTTGAAGTCTAGTAATAATAAAAAAAAAAAAATACGGAAATGCTACGAATATAAGGTTTTATAATATTCATGCGAAACAGACAAGAAAAAATAAAACCTAAAATCATTACACTTCAAAGCGATTGTAAAATTTTTAATCGTTAAATACGAGGATCAAAGATAGTGACATTATCTATATTAGATGACATATTGATTTTCGATTTTTTTTCTTCACGAATATTGAAAAGACCCGTAACTTTATAAAAAAAAAAAAAAAAATTTAACTAAACGTATACCCCGCCCTTTAAATAAATCCGCGTTTTTTTTTTTATTCAATATAAACTGTTTTACGCTAAACCGTACACTGGTTTCAAGAAATAACTATTTTTCAAAAAAAAAAAAAACCGAAATAATTCGGAGAAAACACAAACGGTATTGTTTACGAATAGCTGAAAACGATCGAATAACTCCGGAATAGAAAATGGCGAACACGCGTAATATCTAACCGTTTGGCCGATTTTATCGGGAACCCACCTTCGCCTAGTGGCGATTTTTATTGGCAAACCCAACGGCAATTTCACTTGCAAAAGTTTTAGCGAAATAATAAACCGTGTGGGCGCAGCGGGGAAATCGTCTCGGGGCAACAGCGCCGTCGAACGGGTTATACCGTATTATTATTATTATTATTATTATTATTATCGTTCGTTTTTTTTTTTAAAAAACTATTTATTATCGTAATCGTATTAGTATGATAAAAAAAAAAAAAAATTGTAGAAATTGACGCCGGGTGTCCTTGGTCTCGGGCCGGGCGCGCCGGCGAGGGACGCCGCGCGTCGAGGAAAACCCGAAACGCGCGGCGTCGTAACGCGCGCGCACGCAAACCGATCTCCCCTACCGGTCCGCGATCGTTCGCGTCTGTAAATATAAAAAAAAAAAAAAACTAATTGTGGAGAGGAAAAAAAAAAAAAAATAATAAAAAAAAAACCCACTCACACGCACACACACGATCGTTACTCCGGGGGAGTTATACACTCACACTAACGCATTTATATACACAAAATACGTATTGAAAGTACGCCGGTGCGCGCGCCCCGCGCCGCGTTCGCTCGCTCACTCCGCGGATAAAAAAAAAAAAAATAAAAATATTATATTGTTTCCTCGCCCGTTTTCGGCCGTGCCTATATAAACGAAAACCGGTAATAAAAATTATTTAATATCGATCCGGGGACCGTCGCGAGTGGTCTAAAAATTCATTACCTGTACGCGAACGCAAATTGTTGGCGGTCACTTTTTTATTCGCGCCAGAGACCGTTTTTTATTCTCCCCCACATAACCCCCATCCCGCCGGCGCCGTCAAAAGTCACTCTTCTCCGCGATGGCAGTAAGTATTTTCTACGGTTATACGTTATTATTATTTTTATTATTATCGTTCGTATTCGTATCGTTTTCGAATTATCGTCTTTCGTCTACGCGTGTTCGTTTTATTGTATAAAAACTGTAGGTACACGCGCCGTGGGCGCCCGCAAAGACGATAACAAAATGCTTTTATTATTTTCTCCTCGTCTTTTACAAAAGGAAAATGAGTTTTTGAATTTGTTGTGCCCGTAAATATATACGGCCGCATAATTAAACGTCGTGCGCGAACAGTGATTTTTTTTTTTTTTTTTTTTGTGTTACCTACGATTTGTAATATTTTTCGTATCGTTTAAAAGGAAAAAAAAATCGTCTAGATTTCTCGTTTTAAATCGTTCGATTTAGATCGCACTCTAAACGCGACGGTATTACTCGTACTAGTATATATATATATATATATATATATATATATTGATTTTTTTTTGTAAAAATCATTAAAATTGCAATATCAATTATGAGTTTTTTGTGTTACGTTAAAACCGTTTGCGTACGCTGCATTTGCATAAAGTAGAACACATTTATTATTATTATTATACGTCTAAATATAGAAAATTACCAATGCCATTCTATGACGGTTTTAATAGCGGTGTAGTCCGTTTCCCCATCCCCCACCCACCCAATAAATATCGAGAGAGAATGTAAACTGTTTATGAAAAAAAATAAAATAAATAAATAATAAAAAACACACACATATAATTTTTATAATTAACATTGTACAGAGTATCGTCAATTATTGTATCTAATTTATCAACGACCGTTCTACAATCCTCGAGGTAACGCAACATTAATATAATGGGCAGACCACCACTGATTTCCAACATTTTCTCTGCAAGTATTCATACACACCCAGATATCGTTGTTTATAATTTTGAAAATAATTTTCTGTTTTTTTTTAAACACGTTATTTTCGCTATGATTGTGTTATGATTGAGTTTTCAACAAACAAATTCGAATTACGTTAACGAGCGTTTCGAACACGTCACTTGTATACTAACCCGGGCGAGTTGACCGATTTTCTTAACTAGTTAAATTTAAGTTATCCAAAAAAAAAAAAAAGTCATAAAATATAAATTAATTTTAGTAATTATTTAAGTTAAAAATAGCCGGGAAAATTACGACTCAAGTCAAATTGAAAGTCAAGAGATATTTTTTTTTAAAACTACACTCGTAAACGTATTTTTTACTTAAATCATGGCCGTCTTATAAATGTGTTAATGGTATTTCAGTAAAAATACGTAATTTTGGTCAAAAAAATAAAAATAAAAAAACAGTTTTTTATTCTTCGCGAAAAATTCGTATATTAATTCGTTGTTAAAATTATTTATTAAATAAAATAACTAAGTGTTTATTAACATTCTATTTTTTTTTTTTTTTAAACTTTTTAAGTTAAAATTTATCAATATTATTACTTAACTTTTAACTTTTTAACTGGTTACTGTCCAGCTATGCTTATATACCTAGACAATTATATATTCCCTTTTAAGGTTTACAATGAAAACCTAAAAAAAAAAAAAGTTGAGTTTTCAAAATTGTATTTTTTTAATAATAATATACACGCGCATACGTTATAATAAGCAAGGGTTGATGAATAATACTAACTAAGTTAAGCTTAATTAATTAAAATAAAATGAATGAATTAACACGTTAAATACTAATTGCGTTATTAATCGTCTGAGAAAAGTAAAAAGTTAGTTTAAAAATATAATTGACATAAATTTTTTTTGTAAACATGATTTAAATATAGAGTTTGTGATTTGTAGAAAATTACACCCATTTTTTGGTATATTAAATTATACTCAAATTATTATCTCAGAATTCCATAGAAATTATTGACTAAAATTAAAAAAAAAAAACTTAATCTATGGATTGTAAAATTAATATTTCGTTAGATTTTTTTTAATGACGAATTTAACTTAAACGCGTGATATAATATAAAAAAAAAAAAATTAACTCGTTAATAATTTAAAAACAACAAAAATACGTCACGTTAACACAAATCGAAGATTAAACGCCGAGGTAAAAGTAAAAATTATCTCGTCAATTCTGAACCCATTAATTCCCAACCTTGACAATAATAATAATAATAATAATATTAAATAACGAATGGTTAAAAAATACAAAACGTTAAACGCCGCGGAAATTGTTGACCCCAAAAACCTAGGCAAAACGTGTTTTACAACATTTGACGTATAGTAAAATAATGGCATTTCTGTGTATCTATAAACGACGTGTTCGCCGAATAAGGAACAAACTATAATATTTATTTTGACGATACTTAAATTAAAAAAAAAAAAAAAAAAAAAAAATTATAGTAATGAACGTATTTGTTCCTCGTTCAAAACCGTTTATTTAAACGATGAGTGTACGAAATATTATATTATAGGTACCGACCGACTCGGTAAATAATTTGTTTTCCCAAACATTAATGGTATTTTTTTTTTACAAACGGCCAACGCATTTGTTACATACAATTCCAAGGTGTTGGAACGAGTTTGTACGTATACGACGATTATGACCGTAGGAGCTTTAAAAAAAAAAAAAAAAAAAAAAAAAAAAAAAAAAAAAAAAAAAAAAAAAAAAAAAAATAGACGGTACCTATTACCTTATAATAATTATAATGTTGTTAAACTTTTTGCTTTCGATTCGATATCACGATAATAAACGGTATTGTAAAAATATACTTTTAAACACTCTTCGAACGTAGGGTACGCTGAAAAAAAAATAAAAAAATAACAGTAATTTATTACGAATACCTATTCAATATGCATTCATAAACACAATGGCGCGCGCATATAATTATTTTTCGTTTCTTTTTCTTTCTTTTTTTTTTTTTTTTATTGCCAATCGTCTAATCGTATAAATATAGATAATTAAAATAAATAGCATTACTTTCGAGTGGCCGTATTGTATTTTTAACTCGGTTTACCGCCGGGCGAATTTAATTTATCCTTAAAATATTACGAATTACGCACCCGTGTATAGTAATTTGGTATAAAAAATATAAAAATACAATAATAAAAAGACGGACACGTACGTAGCGGCCGCGGGCCACCGTTGTAGGTGGGAACTCGGGAACGTAGAATGTAGAGGAGAATTTAATTTATCTCTGTGCGCAACGATAAATCATCGTAAACAAAAAAAAAAAAACGATTCTGAGCGAAGTTTATTCAATCGTGTTTCGAAAAAAAAAAAAATGTTTAGAATGTTTTAGATGAGATTATCTCGTCAAAAAGTGCACTTTTAAACGCTTCTTTACATTTACGCTAGTCATTGAGTACGATTTATGATGGACCTTGTGTTAAATTTTCGTGTATTTCTGTTCAGCCAAAACAGTTTTATTCAACTGTTTAGTGAAACCTTAAAATGCCTATAAATAGTTTTAAAAAAAGCACAAAAAGACACCAGAATATTTTGAGAATTTGTCAACGCCTAGAAATGCCTAATACTAATATGCTGTGAACAATTTCAATTTCATACGATTGTTTGCAACCGAATCACAGCGAATAGAAAAAAAAAATCGCAAATAACGAAACCGTCGCCGTACATTTTCTCGGTTTTTACGAAAACTACAACGAAAATCGAAAAAATTGACATCTTTAATGACATCATTAACCGAGATCTAAAATACATTCGGCAAAGATGCTACTCTTGAAATTCGTAGCAAGACAAAGTTCTGGTAGGAAAAAATAACAAAAAAAAAAAAACAAAACCCACGTATATCATAGTAAAACTTTTTAAAACATTCACCGCGTTGCTCAGTATCAAAAATATATTTATGGGAGTTTGAATACAAGTATAATTAAAAAAAAAAAAAAAAAAAAAAACACTTTCAGACAGTGGAATACGTGCAATACACAATCCGAATACTCTCGTTTTAAATTGCATTTAAATACAATGACTCCGGACACTCGACACGATTGACGATAATATGATATTGAATTGTGTTTTCGCATAATAATTATTTATGTATCTATTTAATCTTCTTTTGTAACCCACGATATTTTTTTTTTTTTTTTTTATAACGAACGTTATTGCGACCGTGTTGGGCTTTTGCCACGTCGTAAATAAACGACTAAAATATAGGCTCATACATTTGACATAATAACGTATTAAATCCGCAGTCCGGTCGGGGACACGGTCGAAATCTTGAAATTCGGCCGCGACCAACGCTACGATAAATATTAATATTGTAATTTATGCTAATATGTTATATTATTGTCTGGATGCGGTTATATCGCGATTGTCCGTCGTATTATCGGCCGTTAAACGTAATAAACGCAACATGAAATATAAATATAAATGTCGTGCGGTTTTTTATTATCACGAAAACCGTCGGTGAAACGGTCTTTTTACGGGGTATGGGAAACGAGAAACGGATTCCACCGCCCCTCCGTGGTCTTTTTTACAATTTTGCATCCTAAGGGGACATTTTATATCCCACGTATAGAGTAGTGCAACGGTATAGGTTTTTTGGCGATAGAAAGAATGTGTTCATCATTTTTTTCATTTTATTTGGATATTCAGCAATCTGTAACTCAGTTAGTACAATAGGCCTAAGAAAGTATTACAGAGTTTTTACATGCATGTAGACATGATAAAAGAGACGGCACTTCGGGTGTTTTTAATGATAAAATATAATAATAACGGATGAAAACCCGTATTTATCGTATTCGTGAAGTTAAAAACAAATAATTTATTATAATTTAAGAAAAATTGGGGGGCTACGAATGTCTGATCATAACATCCACCTATATTTTGCAGGTTATTTAAACGTATTTTTAACGTCGCGAGAATCGTTTTTAGAAAAAAAAAAATTACGAGTTTATATTGAAAATATCGAAAATTATCAGAAAAAAAATAACTATACTAGAATTTTCCAAGCGAAATACTACCGTTTATTCGGGTTTTATTTTTTAAAAAACAGACGTTTTTGAATAATTAGAAGTAATATTTAGAAGAATATGTTTGAATTGATGAGTAATATACGATAAGGATAAACCCTATATTATAGTTGCTTTAAAGCGTCGCCACTTGGACCGTACAAAACGGTAACCGGTAAACCAGTGTTTCTCAACCGGCGGTCCGCGGTCCCATAGATATTTTCTTCGATTTCTATTACAAATTAATTATTATTATTTTTTTTTTAAATAGCGAAAAAAAATTACGACTTATTGAGGAACCGTATAATATTATACGGTTATCTTATCGTTGTTGCTGCTGTAGACCGATAAGTATTTTCCACTTTTACAAGTGTGTAGGTGGTACCAGTCACAAAAATCACACCAAGTAAATTATTTAGTATGGTAAAGTGTAATTATATATTAGTGAAGTATAGTAATAAAATGTTGAGTAAAATAATAAAAATTAACATTTTTCGATAAATTTCGTGTATTCTTGTTAACGATGAGCGAACAAAAGGTATTTCGTAAAAGGTAAAATCGAGGCGGTCCGCGACCTATAAAATATTGTCGACGTGGTCCGTGGTGGTAAAAGCGGTCGGGAAACGCTGCCGCGGTAAACCGACGAGAATAAATTTGATTTTCGCGTCGGAAATACCAATGGCGGCTACGCGGTGATGGAGTTCTGGTATAAAAAAAAAAATGGCCAAAGTCGGAGTTACAATCGGCGTTTATGATATTGCGTTAATTGTGAAAACAACAGTACAGACGACGGACGATGTCACCCGGTGGAAAAGAATGATAATAATTTTTATTTTTCTTGTCGGCCGACGCCTTGTTTACAGGTGCCTCTGTATAGGCGTCGTGACAACGAGCTGTTGCGGGTGTACACTCCGCCTACGTCTCCGGCGGAATGTGCGGGGCGAGGTTTACCGGTCCGCCGGATTTCGGAGGTCGGCCGCAAGATCCGATAGAGGTTATTATTATAATAGTTTTCGGAATATCGACGCCAATATCCGACCACGGCCGGGACCGCAGTTGTAATATTGTACACTGCAACTAGACAGTGGCGCCGGAACCATTTCTGAACCATGTGGACGGAACGTTAGCCATTTTCGTCAAAAAAAAAAAAAAATAAAAAAATAACCGCGCGATTTAATAACCTAAATGCATTATTTCACAAATATTGGATATTTTTTTTTTTTTTTACTGAATAATTCGATAAAATATATTAAAAACGCTCTTGTAAAATAATACTAGCTTTTTTTTTTTTAAATCATTTTTTCTATATTGTTATCAATATTTTTTCGATTTTTATTTCAATATTCAACACACAAATCGTGTGGTACGACTAAAATCTGTATATTTTAACGGTGGGGCGGGGTTAGTGATCGGGGAATTTTTCCCGATCGCCCCTGCGACTAGTTCTATTAGTTGATTGAGAATTAATTTCTTTCTTTTTTTTTTTTTAATTGGCCGAATTTTCATATCAGAGAGCCCGCGTTTACATTACGGTTACTGATTGATAATAAAGGATCATCGTATACAGATTATTATAGAATAGTTAACTTTTTTAGAATGAATCCACGTTCAGTGTAATCGACCCACTACAATAGGTTTTTAATGCGCAAAAATCATAATAAACGAAATAAATGAAATTTACCGTACTATACTTGTATAGCATTTACTAAACTGATTAATTTGTACGTAATCCGACTAAATTAATACCGTTGTACCGTTTAAATTGTGATACACACGAGAAAATAAAAAATTTCTAGCCGCCGCCGCCGCTGCCAGTTGCACTTTTTTTTTTATCAGGTCGATTCCCGACAAAACAACCGTTTTAATTTTTACCTATTGATTTTCAAATTCCGGTACGTTATTTCGATTTTATCTACTAGAAGTATCCTGTGCATGGACAAGGGATACTTTGATAAGAGAATTCGGCATTTTTCCCGACTTGAAATGTTATCGGTATTGTCGTTATTGGAATTCTGAACGCCTAAGACGTCCGCTAGACGAAAAATAATTTTATAATCGTTTTTTACGATCTACATTTTTAATTAATTGGCGGGAGGGAATTAGAAAAATGTACGGTTTTTATAAACGTTCGTAATGTTATTTGTATTTGTTAAATATTTTTAAAACGGTTCGTACACGTCATATCGAAAGGTTTATCAATATTAGTTATAGGTACTTACCTACTGCACGCGCACGTGGATTCAATAAAAAAAAAAAACGCATGTTCAATAAAGAGTGCCAAGAGCGTATTGAATAGCTATGCCAAAAAAATAAAAAATAAAAAATTTCACCGCTAAAACAATATAATGATAATAAAAATAAAAAAAAAAAAAAATTGTATATATTTAGTCTATTACTTTGCGCTGGCTCCCCGTAAGCGTTTTGTCGCGTCGAGACGTCGATGACGGACGGATTGAAAATAAAAGAAAAAACCTTCGATCGGTATTTTTTTTTTTTTTTTTTTTTGGCATAACATTTTTGCACTACTTTAAAATATAGCCGACGAGAATCGTGTTAAAAGCGCATCGGCGTTATACGAAACGGCTTGTACGTTTATCTAATGGCCCCAGTCGACCGATTTACACGATGACGGCCGCTGACGACACGGTTTTTAATTTATTTTTTTTTTTTTTTACGAAACGTTTAAAACTTTTTAACCTTGTCGCGGGACGATCGCGTACGAATTATTACAAATATAAACGAACGATCGACCGGTTTCGGAACTTATACCGACGCGATATCGACGTAATCGAATTGTTGTTTTTATGGACTTTTTGTGAAAATAACAAAAAAACAAAAATGTGTCAACGTTCCTGCCCGCAGCAGACCCTATTACAAACGCTTACAAAAAACCTGACGGATTTTTACATTTCTATACGAGAAGAAAGGACAAAAAGATGGTCGATTTCACGTTAAAACGATACCCATTTAACCGCCGTACTTGCAAATTATTATATATATATATAAAAAAAAAAATTAATCGTCAATAAAATATACATTAAACCATACAAAAGTTCGAAGTTAAAACGAATAAGTATTTGAACTAAGACCCAAGTTAATATTTAAAATAATTCCTTTCTCATCACAAATTTAAATTATCTTTCCTCTCACTGGTTCTTGTCGACTTTCATTTTATTCTATGTAACAATGAATTTGTAATATAACAAATTATTCGACTAGTCAACAAAAATAATAAGTGGCAATGGGATAGGATACGTCGGTATGATTACAATAGGGGAAGCAGCATATGTTAATTCGAACTCAAAAATGTGATGTAATTTGTTCCATTCCAATTCGATCATTTCCCACCACACCCAATGTCACTAGAAGAGGCCCCATACGACCGAAGAACCGAATTCCACGGTTAGGTTCCTAAGATCTAAGATTGATTGAGCAGTGCTATACAGCAGGGCGCTCGGGGAACGAGCTAGTTTGAGTTTGAGTCAATTCGCCACACGATTCACAAACCCAATAATTGGTATTTGCGAAATAAAAAAATAAAAAAAATGTAGTTATACACGATACAATAATATATTATGTATTGAGTACTCTAGAAAAGGTTAGGTTAGATAGAATCTACGGTAGTATAGTCTTGTGTATTAGTCATGTTTTAATCTTGTTCTCGTTGTTAATTTTTATTTGTTTTGTGCGCTGCATAAAATATATTAAAAACTTTCACTTAATCATGAATAATTAAAGGAGTGCATTCGATACACTTGTCTTTCGTCTATTCGATTTTTTTTTTATTATTAATAAAATAACACGAGAATACGTTACCGCGCAATCGATGTAGCGAAAAAGTTAATAGTTTTTTTTTTTTTTTTTTAAATGAGTTATTTGCTCCGAATTTTTCATACAGTACATGACGTTAAAACACGAGGGTTCTCCGTCCGGTGGTACTATATTTAAACAAACTTCCAAACTTCCCGATGCTTTTGACGAAATATTACTTTTCGTTTTTTAATTTTAAATTTTTTTAATAATGTTTTGGTGTGTAATACGCGCTCAGGTATTTGCACGCAGTATCTTAAATGTTGCGGAATTTCCGCTTGGTGTTACTTTACTTGAAACATATTTTTGAAATTTTCTACAGTTCACCCCTTGAATCATTTTTTTTTTTTTTTATTTACCCCTACGTAAAAACCCATTATTACCTTAAAATATTCGGATTTTTCGCTTGGCAGTTGGAAACGGTTTTCTAGATTTCTAGATAAATTTAAAAATTAAAAAGAAAAATCTGACAACAAATACCGAAATGTTTTTATCAAAAGTCAAATTTCAAACGATGTGTTTGCGTACACGGTGAATTTTTATACGTATAACCGCCCGCCCGAAAATAACTCCAAGCTGCGCCACTGGCCGTAATACTTTAAGTATTAATATGCCGTTAATTTTTTTATGCGGAAGAATGGATTTTTAATGTTTTTTTTTTTTTGATTTTTCCGTTGTTGGTTTTTTTGAATTTGCAAATGTAGACGACGACGGCGGAATAATTATACTCGAGCGGACCTAGTGGGGTGTATTGTGTTATTACTAAACGTACACGACTACCGGTAAAATTGTTTCGGAAATCTGAGTGCGATTCTACCGATGGGGAAACCGCACGGACGTCTTCGAATATAAAAAAAATATTATCTCATCGTCTACGGTAAATCGTTTCGCTTTCATTCGGCGGCCGGTGCGTCGTGCGATTCCGTCGGCCGAGCGCCTTCCTATTTAATTCAACGTTACCGTTTTTTTATACAATAAAAATACTGATATTATTACGATAAACACACCTACGACCGACCGTCGAGGGATTAAAGCCAATTTCGTATCGCGGTGTGTGTGTGTGTCCATATAAAAAATTAAAAAAAAAAAAAAAAAAAACGTGTTCTGGACGACGGCGCGGCGTAAAAATCCTATTTATCCTTGTCCGAAATATAATATGTAATATTATTCTATTATTATTATTATTATACGCGTTTATAGCACAGTAACTTACGGACGATTTTTTTATTTATTATTATTTATTTTTTTCCTCCTTGTGTGTAAATTTAATGTTGACATAATCTAAATTTGCATACCGGTTACGTGTCATCTTCGATTAATATTCCCTTTTTTTTTTTTTTTTTTTTTTCATGCGGTTTTCGTTGGCTATATTCAAACGAATGTATTGCAGTACACGAGCATAAAAAAAAAAAACCGTCTTTTCATTCTCCAAATTTGGGACATTGTAATTTATTTTTAAACTCCTATACGGTATTTGTGACAGCCGAGGTTGTGCAATCATCGTAAGGGGACGCAACAATCGACGCGCAGACGACTCTAAACGGATTATGTCATAAAATATCAGTGCGAAACTCAACGGGATCGCGTTTACACTGTCCCGAGAGAAAACGCATTAAAAAAAAATAATAAATAAATAACAAATTTCCCGAACTTAAAAATCAATAACGTTGTAAATCGCGAAATAAAAGTTTCGAAAATCAGTCCGTTATTCGAACTTTGCGTTGGGAAACCTGCACAATAGGATACGATGAAAAATAGAAAAATAAAAATTTATCTGCAACAGATTCACAGTCACGCCCATACCGAAACGTTTCGGTGCACCTTTTAAAAAAAATAATTGTTACTGTCGTGTCGTTTTCATAACTAAAATTGAAGATTGTTATTATTTTTAACGTTATTGCCGTTGTGTGTTAAGGGGGAAAAAAATTTCACGATTAAAGACTTGGATTGCACCTGTAGCTATACGAGTCCTAGAACCACCACTGGGCCCAATTGTTATCGTCTTACAAGCGAGATACACATATGTATTTATTTATTTTTAAATAGATATATTTATCGATTTAAATATATTTTAAACGCGACCATACTATGGTATTCCAAAGTCGTATATCGACCATAACGACACATACGTGTTTTTTTTTTTTTTCTTTTTTTTACTCGTAAAACTACTCGCCTATACAGTCGATTTTCACAAGACCCGTACTCGTTCGCTATTTTGAAATATTATTCAACTCCACGCTCTGCGATACGTACGAGTAGTATACAAATACTGAATGTCTGCAATTTGCTGCGAAATGGAAAAAAAAAAAAATAATAACAAGAATCGTACTTGCGTCGACCAATGAAATAATAATTGATATTATGCGGAATAAAAAAAATAAAAAAAAAAATGTAGTTATATACGATACAATAATATATTATGTATTGAGTACTTGTATAAAATCCACGGTAGTATAGTCTTGCGTATTAGTCATGTTATAATGTAGTTCTCGTTGTTCATTGTTTTTTTTTTTTTTTGTTTTATTTGCTGCACAAAATATGTTTACAACTTTCACTCAATTATGAATAATTATAGGAGTACACTTGTCTTCCGTCTATTCGATTTTTTTTTTATTTATTAATAAAATTGTACACGATTCGAAACACTAATCGACGAGAATACATTACCGCGCAGTCGATGTAGCGAAAAAGTTAATAGTTTTTTTTTTTTAAGATGAGTTATTTGCTCCGAATTTTTCATACAGTACATGACGTCAAAACACGAGGGTTCTCCGTCCGGTGGCACTTTATTTAATCATTTATTTAATCAACCACCCCACCCCCTTGAATCATTTTTTTTTTTTTTATTTACCCCTGTGTAAAAACCCATTATTACCTTAAAATATTCGGATTTTTCGCTTGGCAGTTCGAAACGTATTTTTAGATTCCTAGATAACTTTTAAAGTTAAAAAAAAAAAAAAATTACAACAAATAACGATAAGTCTGTTTAATATTTGTTGAATTTTGGGGTAACGATGAAAGAAAATACTTTTAACACTGTAGTCTGTGACCTTATCAGTTGCCATCAGTATCCGAGCTCTACTCACAATCGTTTTTTCGTCGCAATGATTTATACCTACACAATAGAATAATATTACTGTGTAACCAACTCAACAATTATATGACATCCAACGTAAGATAAAAAAAAAAAAAAAAATTCTCTATCAAATGATATAACACGAAAACGAAATAATAATATTATTATTATTATAAGTAGTGATGCGAAAAATCGAATGATTAGTAATTGGAGTGAAAAAAATAATCGAATAATCGAAAGATCCAATCGGATAAACAAAAAAGCTGAAATGCTCGTTTAAACTAAATAGTTGCATACCTACAACAACAAAAACCGCTTCTGAAATCGCTGAAATCGACTTCACCCTGATAATTTAAATTATATTTTATTTCAAATTAAATCGATTTACTTAAACTTTTACGAAATCTTTTGTTTAAATGTGTTTGCGATTTACGATGTTTGACATGTAAAAAGTAAACGACGAATCGAACTTGAATTGTTCCGATTGATCATATTATTAGGATTTTACGTGCGAATTTTTTTCTTAATAAACGATGCGCCTACGGGGGAAGGATTGCCCCCCGTTGGTAGAGTTCCCCCCCCGTAGATTTCGATACCTCCAAAAAAATAAAAAATAAAAAGAAGGTTTTTACGTTTTGATAAATTCGTTCCGAGGGATTCGATTATTTAATAATCAACAAAAAAAAAATAACCGAACTATTATTATTTTATTGGATTACTCGCATCGGTAATTATTATTATAACGATGATATTTTACAAGACGAGTTTATTTACGAAAAGTAATAATAAAATAAATAGTTATTTTAATTTTATCTTTAGTAAGTGTGTTAGTATTCGGTTTGCGAAACGGCTTTGGCCAATCGCCAGATTATATTATAAATACAGTCTGCTGGTTCGTTTTCCGGAAAAACCGCTTTCGGAATGCTGTGTCACAAAATACATATTATAATAAAAAAAAAAAAAAAAAAACGAAAAAAAATAAAAAGTATTGTATAGTATTATAGTATTTACAGTATAATAAATTCTGTATGCGCTCGTCAAAATAAAAGTCACTTGTTCTCACCTTGAAAATTCCAATAATTATTTTTATCATTCAATGTTGTACGATTGTATCTCGAGGGGACGTTATATTATTTTGCTCGACGTTTGTTATCCGTCTCGGGGAGTCCGTCCGCCAAAAGCCGGAGATTGCCGGAATTGGAAAAAACGATTTTAAACATAATAAACAATGGTTACAATAAAACGTGGTTTGAACGGTTTATTAATACGGTTATTTTAGAAGAAAAATAAGAGTTCTTTGTGAGGGATGATTGCGTCGACCACATTCGAGCGCGTCACTGCAACCAGCGGTAAAAACTAGAAAAGTCGAACCGAAATCGAGGATTAAATTTGATTAACGATAAAAACTCATTAAAATACACGTAATTTTTTTTTTTTTTTCTTTCATGTATAACACGTTAAATTTTTATTAAAATACGCGTTGGTTTTTTTTTTTTCCAATCAGATTTAACGGCTCGATTTTTACACGATTTCATGCTGAACTATTCGGTTTTTCCGTCTGTCACGGACAAGTTCGTTTTTATGAGTTACATCACTGGCAGTGTCCGTCGCCAAACCTATCGTCGTAGAACGCGTACGATTTATAATATTATTCTTATTCGACAATAATATGCCGCCTGCCCCCGCGATAATCTAATGACGATTTATCGGTTCGTTCTGTTATTTCCATATTATTATTATTATTATTATTTCATTTTGGCAACGTCCGTCCGACACGGTGATTTATGTTAAATGATTACATATTATGTAACGTTGAAAATTGACGGTTTTTTTTTTTTTTTGGCGTTTCGGTTGAAATAAACTCGACGGTTTTCAATATAATAATATTACCATACCCGTACAACGTGTTCGGTTTTTCTGCGCGTTGAATAAATCAATAATAACGTAATAATTCCCCGTCGGGTAAACTAAACACATTTTATAATCGAATTTGACCGTATTTTATTCTGTTTGCGCAATTAGTTGGGTATGTGATTGTGAGGGGGGAGGGGGAGGATAATGGGGAGATCACATCACACCCCACCGATGCTCACTTGGGAATTTTTTAGCGGTGGTAGTGTTTTCATCACGGCTATAAAATATAATATATTATCTCTGTTAGCCGTGGTTTTCGTAATATATATAATTGAATATCTTTTATATTAGGTATTTTTATCAGCGATGCCAAAAAGTAGCGATAACGAGCGATTTTCGTTCATAATAATTCTAATCGTCTGTGCACTATCATCTTTTTACCTACGCGACGGACTTATTACTTTAGTGGTTAATGAAACGAGAATTATTATCAAAAAATATATGGAGGAATATGTGAGGTTATAAATCGAATTATTTTTATTTTTTTTTTTTTTTTTTGCTGAATCACAGAGTGGTCCGGACTTGGATCATTCGGGTTTTTTCTTTTTAATAGGAGAATTTACATTTGGATTTTGAACGTTTTATTATTAAACGCTATAATTGTATAGAGTCTGAATACGAACGATTTTTATTTATGGTTTACGGTTAGACGATCTGAAGTCCAATGCCTGTCATCGGGACCTCCTTATCCTATCCAACGGCAAAACAAATAATCACTCTACGAGGCGTTCGAGTTTTTTTTCTGTAAAACATGTTTTCAGCAAATAAACAGGTCGTGCGCAGGCCACGGCTATATAAAAAGTAAAACTATTTGCCAATATATCTTTTTAAAATTCGTTGTTTATAAATGTTAATAAATTGTAAATAAAAAAAAAAAACCCCGTCACGAACGGGTTCGAATCAGTGATCACTTGGAGCATAATTCCATGACAAACAATATTATAACAAATATATCTATTTTAATAGAAAGACTCAAACGAAACTTGAACGGTTTTTATATATAAATTGGCATTGTCAGTGTGATTACGCGCGAACGAATGCTGGTCGTAAATAATAAAATAATTCGTTTTAATGTACGACACGAACTAAACGCTTTGTTCGTGTTAAAATAATTGTCAAAAAATAATTTGTTCCAGTTTACCGTTGTGTTGGGGTTGGCTGTTTTAAGCGTGGCCAACTACGGCCAAACGTTCACAATCTCCGGTGTCCAGCCGACCGTTAAACCGTTCCTGTCGTTCACTACCCAACAAGTAAAACGAATGTTTTATTATTATTTCATTTCGGTGAAAATAAATTATAACGGTTACTTACATTGGTGATTTTCGGATAGCCCCAACTAGGAGACCTGATCAAATCGACGTTCGGTCTGAAAAACGAAGCTCTGAAACCGTTCGGCGCACCGTACGAGCAGTTCAAACAACCGTACCACCAACCGTACCATCAACCGAGACCGTTCAAACAGCCCTATCAGCCGTACCAGCCGGGTCCGTTCAGGATAAGCTATCAACCGTTCGGACCTTACCCGGGCTATCCGGGACCCGTTGTGTACTCCGGTTATTCGTCGACATCGTCCGGTTTCCCACAGCAACACCAAGCAGCCTACCATTTCGACGACCCCAGCCGTCACAAGCAATTCGGTTTCCAGCCGTTCCCGTCGGCGCCGGTCGACCACCAGACGGTCAGCCCGTTCAAGTTCGGGTCGACGAAGAAATTCAACAAGAGCCCGGCGGGCTCATTTTTCGATTTCAATCAGCCTGGCAAATACTTCCAAGAACATCAGTTCGGCGCACATCACGGGCCCGAATTTTCCTCGGCCGTCGTGCCCGCCGAACACAACCTCAAACAGTCGAAACCCAAAGACATATTCTTAGAGAAGCCGGTCGTGCCCGCCGTACCGACTTTCCCGTCGTTCGGATTTTCTAAAGAGGCCGGATTTGGATTGCCGTCTCCGGCGTTATTCGGATATCACTCGCCGTCGGTCGTCCGCCCCTCGGCACAGGTATTATACGAACACATATAATAAAACGCCGAATTTTACAGCCCTGTACAGAAAAATCGATATAATTA
Source organism: Tuberolachnus salignus (assembly GCA_956483605.1). Classification (NCBI taxonomy): domain Eukaryota; kingdom Metazoa; phylum Arthropoda; class Insecta; order Hemiptera; family Aphididae; genus Tuberolachnus; species Tuberolachnus salignus. The sequence goes on from OY101437.1 coordinate 17,950,471, forward strand.
TATATTTAGAATATAGATATTACCAGACCGGCGACAGAATCATGCCCCGAGTGGCCCCGTTTTTGTATACATATCATTTCGGGTTATACTTTTCGTCCTGCACTATACTTTATATCGTTTTTACACTTACCGCTAAGGTGGCTTTACAGCCGACAACCGTCACTGTCGTTAAATAATTATTTCAATAAGGATAATAATTTATGATGAACTAGCCATCAGTATTCAACGTTAATTGTCCAAAAAAATTAAATAAAAATACGTTTCCCCGTGACTCCCCAAAACATCGTGTTGAACAGAAACGACGACGTTACCGGTCTCAAATTGTCGTGCCGGCATTATTTTCGAATAAATAAGTTTAAATTGAATTTTTATTTTGGCTTTAGTCACCTCGGGCCTTTGGTTACTTGGTCTTCGGGGGCCCGGGCCAATTATGACCCAGAGACCCCACCTCCCATCTGAATGGGCTTTTGGATGTCCACTTTTTATGCTACTGTTCCGCACGTCACAGAATATCTTACCTAGGACATTTTCTCGATTTTTTGTAACGTAACTTTTTTTTTCTCGAGATATCTAGTTGATACTCGTGCAGTACATTAATTGCGCATGAATCGCACCCGTGACTCGCTATAATGCAATTCTGCGCGAATTCCATTATCTATACAGAACCTATTTCGAAGTGTACCGTATTATACGATATTTGTTACACGTATAGGCATATGCCGTTCATACACGTCTGTAATAAATCATTAATTATGTTTCGCATTAGGAACAGATTTACAATATATTAAATCATTACTATATCCGCGCCATGTGGGAGTTTTAAACACGAATTTCTGTTACGATAGCCATGTGACTATACCAACGAAATTTTATTGGAAAACATTAATATTGAAAAACGAGCGCAATCCTCTGATTCGAAGAAATAATCTTCTTTTTTTTTTTTTTTTAATAATACAAGCAAAAATTATGTAACGGAATTCGGTTTCAAAATAATTTTTAAATACTTTGTGATGGTTTTAAAAAAAAAAAAAAAAAAAAAAAAAAAAAAAACTCAAGTGTTGGTGAAATCGTATGGAAAATTACGTAATTATTGTGATTTAACTATTGCATAACGGATGTACTTTAGTTATTTTATACGATACAATTCACGGTGACCGTGAACCCGAAAATATTCTAACCATTAACCGTCGGACTTTATCGTGCCCGCTGATTGGTATTTTTACAATACGCCCACGACGATGTCATTATGGTTTTTTTTTTAAGAACGATTACACTTTGCACGTGTACATATAAATATACCTGTGTGTACCGAGCTGCTCATAACCATGTATTCTTTCGAATTCTTTCGGAGCGGAATGATTTTAGTTTTTATGTCCCGAGTCCCATGTCTGATACGAAATTTAACTTCCGGACACGATTTCAGATTGGATCAAGTAAACTATAATATCTGCTCGTATATAATATTGTTCAAAGCGTGCAGTATGGTCCCATATTAACGGTTTACTTCTAATTTTTTGAAATACTAGCGAAACGCTAAAACCAAAGAGACTCGATCGCATAAGATTCGTGATTATTATTGCTCGTCTAACGAGCTCGTATCACGACGATAATACATTGGACTTGTGACAATACCGTTTGGCGATCGTTAGTATTGTAGGGGCGAACGCAAGAAAAGAATTACCGGGGAAGGAGGTGGGGGGGGGGTGATAAACTGTAAAATGTTCAAAAATATCATAACCTATTACTCTTAAGGTACTCGTATATATATTTTATTTGTAAGTCCCATGGGAAACGTTGAAATAGCTATTAAATATCTATGTCAGGTAATTTATATTTAACATTTTAGGCGTCTAGTTTTTGAAAACCTATTGCGTTCCGTCAGGCGGGCACCTATAGTACCGCAGTTACAATCGGTTTATCACCGCCGCTGCTGTCGGGTACCATATAAATGTTTAATATTCCGTTTTGGTTTTTTCTTTTTTTCTCTTAGTTTGGCCAATCTTTCTTTGGCACCGCACCGCCGTCCGTGAAGAGCGTGCCTTCTGCGGCACAAAACTCTTTCAGCGCGGCGCCCGCTATCGCCACCGTAACCGCCTCTACCGAAGTCCCGTCGTCGTCTAGGAACGAAAATCCGGCAACATCGGCAGCGTCGGAGGTCACGGTTGAACCGTCGTCGTCGTCGGCAACACCCGCAGCGGACCCGCAGCCCACCGACCCGTCGCAGGAGGAGGTCACTGCCAGTGTCGCCGCCGCCGCCGCCGCCGCCGAAGTCGCGACCAACAATGAAACGCCCGCGGCCGACGACACCGTAGCGGCCCAGCCACAACAACAAAGCGAACAATCTGCCGCCTCGTCGTCGTCGGAGGACAATGAACCCAAAAACGAAGAAACCGACGCCGTCACCATCGCCGCCGTCTCTGCTACTAGCGAAAATACGGATTCTGTCCAGTTAACCGACTCGTCCCAAGTGTCCACCGACGATAAGCCCGCCGACGCTGTCGCGGTACCGGTTGAAGAAGTCAAGGAGACCGCCGTGACCGATGACGCCAGCAGCGACCCCAGCGAAAGCACCTCGGAGGCCGCGGTAGTCGAAAGCTCCACGGGTGCCATCGCTCCAGAGGAGAATCCCCAAGTGATTGACATTGGAAAATCCGAACTAGCCCAAGCAAGCCCAAACGTCGATGTCAGTAAGTAGTACCAATACTTATTTCGAAATAAACACGCGATTATGATTGAAATTTGATAAAAAAAAAAAAAAAAAAGGGTAAACGTATTGTATAATAACAGATAATCTATTGTACGTGTACGAAACTATTGCTATTACATTGGCAGTCGAGTAAGATAACGGAGAACGGTAGAATCCTGTCGGACACAATAAATAGGATTGCACAAGGAAAAAGAAGTTTTCAAATTAAAACTTGTCGAAGTCAATATATGTACGGAAGTACATGACGTTTAATGGGTGAGAATCCCGGACAGAGAAAGCTAAAGCGTTTGAAATGCGGTGTTATGGTGAGATGTCTCGGTGTAACAGAGTAAAAAAATGAAGTAGTCTTAAGTAAGAGGAATTAAGGAACAAAGGAAATGATGTTGACAAATTATAAAAAAAAAAAAAACGATGAGATAGATAGATCCGATAGATCACTTACTACTCCGTGATAATAGGTTGAAGTTGATTATTGAAGGTGAGGACGTGTTCTGGACATCCTTAAAGGCGTAAGAACGAACAGCCGAGAGGGTTGAAGGATTCGAATTCCGACAGAGAATTATAATATAGAAATATGTTACTCATTTCGTCAAAACTGGATTTGATTGATTCAAACTAGAATTAACCGAAAATGTTAAGATTTCGACGAGACAGTCGAAACTAGTTTTAAAAATCAGATCCCGTGTAATTGCAAACGCTCTGCCGAAACAAATATCAATGACATAAGCTTGCCCTGTTCCAAAAATTTAAAAATGCCTATATACTTCCCGGACCTATTTTGATTTGTAATCAATTCTTACTATTCCGCAGTTGAAACTAACGAAATAAAAATTACTTCTGGAAAACAATTCTCCCGTCCCCCCCACCAGATAATTCTTAGTTTTCATGGATATATTTCACACACAACGTGTTTATAACTAAATAGAGAAAAAAGTAAATTATAACTAGTTCCAACGCCGAGGGTTCAAGTTAATTCTAATCGTAAAAAGAGTTTCGTCTTTTTCTTCTTCTGAATTTCGTATTGAATCTTTCTATTAATCTCTGTAAAAGTTAAAAAAAAAAAAACCGTTAAAACTAGTTTTTACAAACCCCCTTCGTCACATCGGGTTTTGACTGGTCAAAACTAGTTCGAACGCCCAAGGGCCCGGGTTAATTCTGATTGTAACCAGTCGAAACAAACTGTGACGAAAGGGAATTTTTGGAAACTAGTTTTGACTGGTTACAACCGGAATTAACCTGGATCCTCGACGTTGGGACTAGTTTTCTTTTTTTGTTTTTTTGTAACTATAACCTATACACAGAAGAGGACCAGATTGAAGACGAAAATCGGAAGAAGAAGGATTTCAAATTATAACGATTTCGAATCCGATTTAAAAAAAAAAAAAAAATAACCATTGGACTCCGTCCGAAATCAGACAACACCCACCCGACCCCCGATTGTCGTTAAATACAAGCGACTAGATGACCGCTAGCGTTCAATGACTTACAAGTTATTATTACTATGATAATATTCCGTTCGTCTATCGAACAATTACAAAGATCGCCACGTGCGATTGTACCAGCAGTAGTATTACCTAACGAGGCCAATGTACCGTTTTGGTAGGTTTTATTGTTTATGAACCGCGGCGGAGAATCGAACGTTGTTCAAATAGAATAATCATAAAAAAAAAAAAAATATCATCACCACCTAGCCAATAATAGTAGTTAAGACGTGCCGCGATTTTCGCCACGGTGAATATTCGACAATATTCTTTGTCGGCGTGAATTTGCACGTCGTACAATATCCGCCATACGTATCTGACGAGTAAGCTTTGCCCGAGATTTGTATCGCGTTTACAATTATTTTTACGTGTCCGGATTATAATACACGAGTATTAATAGTAATCGGGCATTGCCGTGGAATCGAATTAAATTGATTTTTTTTTTGATTTTTTTTTTTAAAACAGAAAAAAAAAAGAAGCCAATTATCGTGTAAACAAATCGATAATACTGTAGCAAATCGTCTTTTGAGTTCGCTGATGAATTACGTGCTCGCCAATGCACTTTTTTTTTTTTATACATTTTTATCAGATTTTTTTTTTATAAAATTTAAAGACCGCCTGATGAAGATTTTAATTAGTATTTTTTTTTTTTTTTTTTTGTGCAATGTGATAATCAACAAAACAATCGACAAAAAATTATAATAATTAACGTTTGTTTATTATTTTTATTTAATCGCTTAAAAATTATCAATTGTAACAGTACATGCCTACTGTTTGATTCGCAAAATGATTTTCGAAATCCTAACCATAAATTTCGTCTTAGAATTAAAAACTGCAATTTTATACGGCGATTTATCACGATTACTGTCCGATAACTGTTGTTCTGATTGACGATTTCGCTCGTCACATTTAACGACTGGTTAAAGGGTTGCGATTATTACTGTTTTCGAACAGAGGCGACAAAAACGTATTTTAATATATTGTGTATAAAACAGAAAATGAAATCTATTTTACTCCTAACACCTGTAGACAGTGGCGTATATAAGGGGAGGCCACGGTGTGCCGCACCATCCCGGAAGTTCGTCCTAGACTCGAGAAACTGTAAGCGGACTCGATAAAATAACATTTATACGATTTGTTTCTGTTTTAATGCGGATTTCGTTTTATACCGTGATTGATAATGGTCATCCAGATAATATCCATTAATCAATAAGTCCATGTAATCCGACTATGAACTTTCAAGGGCCTTTTATTATTAGGACCGATTAAATTCAATTTTCGTTTTTTTTTCGTTTTTTTTTTTAACCTAACCTACCCCTCCGAAAATATTGACAACATACGCCAACTGTCTGCGGTCGTTGCTCGTGGATGGCAAATAAAAATAAATTGATTTCGAATAAGTGAATAATACATCCACATTTTTTTTTTTTTTTTTTTTTTCCGTTCCAGTAAATTTCCCGGAACAACAGGCCGGAACAATAGCCGCGTCCGACCCGTCCGCCGCGAATTTGTTCGCCGCGCCCGGATTCCCGTACTTCGATCAATTGATCGGCAACCGGCAGATTCCGTTCGACCCGTACTTCCGGAAAGTGGACTCCTCGTCCGACACGAACAAAACGGCGCAAAATATTGCGTTGACCGTCGTAGGTGCGTTCGGCCCTAACGGAATACAAAGTTCGTCTGCAACACCGGAGACGGCGGCGGAGGGTACAACGGGAGCGAATTCGCCGGCATTGAAGAAAATCAACACTGTGAAAATAATTCCGGACGTGTCGTACGACCCGTTCAACGGACAGCTGCCGCTACTGTAAGTGTGCCTTAAGACAAACTGAGGTGTCTCAATTACAAGGGCCCGTGTTTGAACGTTTCACGCCCCGGGTAAACATATTTTAGCACCCCCCCCTCCCAAAAAAAAAATGTAAAAAATCGTCTTCCAAATGCAAAACGGCCGCTTAACTATTGGCAAAGTTAAAGTTTAGTTGGACAGTCACTCTTAAAGTTCCCGTAACTGCCAAGTGCCCCGGGACTCGATAAATCCACAGAGTGTCCGGACATCGTTATTATTTTGTCAATTGTACGTACGTTCTAATCGATTATGATCTATTCCATATTTCCAGTAAATTAATGTTAATGCTTTAAACTCTGATTTCTAAACGATTAATTCAATACAATTGATATACTATCGCGGGTTTATCAATTAGAAATCGGAATTTTTAACATTTTTTTTTTTTTTGTTTAAAACACCATGACTTGGACCGTTAGCTTAGTATTTTTGCGATAACAATCTGATGTTGTCTGGAGCTGGAGGGAGTTCTAAGCGATTGCGCTTTTCGTACATTTCAACTAAAAGAAAAATACACATACTTCTAGTAGTCCGATATTAATTTTCTAAATTAATTTTTTAGCCTTTTTTTCTATATTATGTAGAAAGCATTTTTTTTTTTTTTTCTTTCGCTTTTGACATTATTCGTTATTAGCATCTAGTTGACACTGCTCGCACTCTAAATGTTTTCGTCCCTTGAAAAACAATAGGCGCGCCTCAATTGAGGCCACGGCCCGTGTGGACTGGCAAATATCGATTTGTATTTAATATTTATATATCCGTACGGAACGATAATTTTTATTTTATTATATTAACTTTTTGTTGTTGTTGTTTTATTTTTTTGTTCCCGCATCCAGATACGACCCGTCTTCGGCCGCCGGTAGCTCGCCGCTCGACGTGTACGGTTTCTACAACCATCCGTCCGTGTCGGCGCTGTCTTCGCAGGCGTCGCTGGCGTCGTACTCGCCCGAGGACGCGTTCTCCAACTTCGGCACCAACCAATACCGCGCGCAGGGTTACCTGGTCGAGGGCGCCCCGTCGCTGAACCCGCTGCCGGCCAGGACGATCGTCCAGACCGGCCGGACGCCCGTGTCCATCTCGTCCGAAGACCATCCGCTCCACGGCCAGGTGTTCAAGTACTCGCAGTCGTTCGTGCCGTACCCGGCGCTGGTCCAGGCCGGCAACACGGCCGGCGACGCGCCGTCGACGCCCGCGCCGGCCGCGGAACCGACCGCGACCAGCAGCACGGCGACCGCCGCCTAGACCAGCCCCGAACAATATAAAATACCGCCGCCTAAGAACACGCGTCACGTTTTCGCGTAGAAACGACCGAACTAAATCGACAGTTAGGGCCCGGACACCGACGCAGAGCGCGTCTATTCCGCAAACGATCTCGGACCTCGAGTACACGACCCGTTTCGTGCAATAGATATACCTTCTTACGCTTTTTAATTTTGCATTTTTGCATTGGTTCTTTTTCTTTTTTTTCGTTTTTCATTTCCCCGTCGGTTTATTAGTTTTTCTACGCGTTTTATATTTGTACATTTTTATACGATAAAATTATTTAAATATTACCTGACGATATGTCTATTGCCTTCTATGTTTAGTTTTACTACGTTTAAGTTGGGCTTTTCCGTATACGTTACCAATATGACCGTTCGGATTCGACGTACTCGGACAAATAACAAATAATCGTGTTAGTGTGTAAAACCACGGTCGCGGTCATTTCGTAAAGACGTATTTTCTTGATTAAACAAATTTTTTTTTTTTTCTGGGGGGGATGGGGACGAATTTGGCTATATTTTAGAGCATTTTTTTAAACGGTTTTTTGGGCATTTTTAATCCGGGGCCTCTGTCGACAATAAACGATTTTAGGGTAATGGCCGCGATGACTTTTGATATTCGAATTTGATCCCGGCAACACCATTCTGGTACTGGTTCTCGGTCGACGGTATAAATATTCGTTTCTGTATAGTATAATCTCTTCGCGTTTTTAATAAACTGTAATATAATAATATTATAATCTATTCGGTCCAATTTTAACCGCGGTTTACTTATTCCACTTTTCGTCTGTATATACGTACTTATTGTTGTTTACGATATTATCGCGGACACCGTCTTCTCCGGGGGACGTCGACCACAGAAAACCGAGACGACAAAAAGAAAACTACAAAAAATGATTGTCTCCCGGCAACCAGAAGACCCGCGGGTGCTGTATAATTAATATATAAATACAATTTTTTTTTATATATATATATAATTTTTATTATATTATTTTGTTACACGAAAATGTATTCGTAATAAAAATATATACTGCGTACACCTTCTTATTATTTAAATGCGTATTTTTTTTTCACTTTGTTATAATGTTGTAAATAATAAAATTAATAACTATTACACGAGAATTACACGGGAAGCTCGTAGATTTTCTAGGGGGACACTGTGGCGCTCGACACTATAGCGAGTTGCCTATACAAACCCCCTTAAAAATGTATATTTTTTTTGTTAAAAACTAAATATTGTTATTAGCGAAATGACAAAATTTCAGTTAATTTGTAATTTAATTTTTATTAATATGCTGATTACTCTAACAAAAGAACAACTGTATTCCTTTTATAAATTCGGCGCCACTGACCTGTAGGCCGGTACGGATTATAGAAATGGTAACAAGACGCGTTTTTCTACGATAATCCAATACAGATTATACCTAAGTATAAAAAATTGTAATTATACCGACGGGTACTCTGGCACTCTTGACAAAACGATTATAGTAGAAATTATAACAAATAGGTAAAACCTACGTTTACAATTATAGAACAAGAACAATTATAAATATTGGTAAACCAATACCAACCGAATGCCTAATTTACGAATGGGTAACTATGTTTTCATTTTTTTTTTTTTTTTTTTAATGACATACGTAAGATTTGTTGTTGCGAGAACTACGACTTAACCTATTAAACGCAGAAGCGGATCTAGGGGTAAATTCGAATTAAATAAGTTTTTTTTTACCTATATACTTTGATTTTAGATGAAAAATGATTAGTAAAATAATATAAACAAGTTATGCTTGATGATGAAAAATGTTCGAGTATTGAAGACGTTTTACAATATTATCGTTGAAGAGGCAACGTCAACATCCCGGTGTTTATAAGGGGTTTCGTATAGGCAATTTTAACGAAATTTTTTGAAAAATGACAATTTTTGGACTTGAAAATATTCATATTAACTTTCGAATAGATTTACAAATAGTTTACCGTATCGGAGTTACATAAACAAACTCACAAGTATTTATTTAAACAAGTTTACGAATAACTAAGAAATCGAATTTTCACTATAAGAATATAATTTTTTTATTTTGCGATATTGAATAAATAATAAATTACGTTGCACAGTGTAAAATGTATTCTTCTTTGGTGAAAATTTGGTTTATTACAGTAAACTACCGTAGTTTTTTTACCGGTTAATATAGACGGAAAACAGCTTAGAAATTTCCGGGATACTTAAAAAATATCAAATTATTGATACTTATGAAAAAAAAGTCGCTTTTCTACAAATCAACCGTACAATTTAAAAAAAAAGTACGATAGTAAAATGTTTGAATACATTTAATTAGAATTAATGAATATGTGTTTTTTTTTTAATTGCATTTATTTTTAAATGCCGATTGCAGCCGAGACACTATTTTTATAGTTTTATCAAGATGTGTTTATTACTTTTTCGGGGGACGCTTTTTCGATTAGTAAAAATGCTCCGATTTTTGCTCCATTTTTAATTTAGTAAGTTGGATTTTCCGGTTACCTTGACAACAACTGTTACAATAGAAAAAAAAACACGACTAATTCTATAACATGTCGATTTCTGATCAGAAACGCTTTTTGATCGTAAATTGAAACGATCTGTGATTGTCGGCGTACTTAGATTCCCCATATCCTATAACCTTCTGAACTCCTCACCAACAAGTATGTTCGGTTGCTTTTTTCTTCTTCTAACAAATGCATTTAATCGTACACATTTCTCGACGTCATTACACAGTAATAATAATATGACGTTATAAAAAAAAAAAAAAAAAAAAAAAAAATGTATTTTATCATACATTTTTAACAGCGCGGTCGAAGCCCATATGACATGACTCAGTTCTTCTAAACTGAAATGCCCGTGTAAATGGAATAGACGGAAAGAAAATTAACAAAAAAAAAAAAAATCAACAACAATTACAATTCAGCGCACCGCTAATTTATAATTAGGACACATTGAGATAGTACTTATAAAACGTATACAATGTATGTAAGTACTAAAAATTAACGTTATTTGATCAATGCTAGTTTGATTATTTATACTTAAAACTAAACAAGACGTTATTTTGACGAAGAAAAACAAAACCAAAAAAAAAAAAAAAAAATAATACAAAATGGTTATAGGTAATTCTACAACACCGATCGATAATAAACATAACTAAAACACATGGCGTCGCGAGTCTAGTAAAATTGACTAAATAAACAATATTTTGATTATATTTTTAAATCACAATCACAATTACAAAACGTACAATAGGTAGGCACGTAAAATATAATAATATATATAATACATTTAATAGGTATAAGAAATATTTGTAAATAATTCGTAAAATGTTATTTTTTTTTTTTTTTTTTTTTTTTTTTATACAGGAGTAAACGACGCTTAAAACATACATTAATATTAAATTATTTACACGGACGTAATATAATCGCAAAAGCGTTAAAGAAAAAAAAAAAAAAAATGCACATTTAATGGTATGTATATATTGGAAAACTTAACGACAAAATAGAATTACGTAGAGAGCCGAGAGAATAATAGAGTTGCCGATCGCATAGTGCAACCGTCGTTTTGAACACAATAACACCATAGTTATCGTTAACATTTCATTGACTTTTCAAACGGAATAACGTAATTTATCATAAAAATTGTGAATTTCGTCTCAGTAATACAATATATATATATTATTATAATGTGTACTCGATAATTTCGTCAACATTTTTGGACCCGTGAAAGACACCGAGACCAATGTGCGGGACCGTAAGAATGAACGAGGAACTCGGAGTCCTTATACCAGTAACCGGACACATCGTAGAAGCCATCAAAAGTAAAAGACTGCAATGGGTCTGGGGCACGCCCAGGTATAGTCGAGAAATATGTGGAAAAACAAGAGAAGAAGAAGAAGAATTTCTTCACCAGTGGAAATTAGAGGGTCATACACCACATTGGCTTAAAAATACAAATTTTATGACCGATTTAATCAGTAATGTATATGTGCGTACAACTATATTGTCGGTCAGGTTTCGGGGAAAAATCTGATTGGTTAAATAGAAATTACAGGCGTTGCTAGATCCGGGTTTGAAATTCACACTGTAGACTTAGGACAGAAGAATATACCAAAATTTATTCACGATTATTATTCAGGAATCCGGATACTACAACAACCCTTCTCGTTGCTCAATTCCTGGGCACACTACTGCACTGTAGAAATATTTTCCTGGCATGTTAGGTGTCAACATACTCGGAAAGCTCAGTGCTATCGCATTTTTGGAGTTTCGTCGACAAAGGGTAGTTTGCACGCTTATTTTTTAAATCCCAAAAGTATTGTGGTTTGACGAATATTTCTTATTAAAAAACAAACGCGGTGGGATTGTGTTTCGATACACGGTAAAACGGGTCTCTCTAAATTAAATTCCCTAGGAGTTACGGGCAGTCGAAAATTTGAGTGGTTAGGTTAGGAATTTGAAATTTCCGAATTCATCTTTCCACTGATTTGTCGTCTGGCAAAACTGTTGCCGTAATAGTTCTATTAAACATTTCGAAATTTTCGATTATTTTTTTGTTTTTTGTTAATTTGGTCAATCGAGATGTCTATTATTCTTTTCTCGTCCCTTGTCTTTCTCGTTTTTAAATAAAATATAAAAAATGCTTTCCTATTCTTTTTTTCCTATACTTTGTTCATCACTGATGATAAGAAAACTCTTAGACATCTCTAGACCGAGCTAACTGTGATAACTGTGGCGCTATCGAGCAATTCGGCAACTCATTTACAACGTATGGGCTCTCTAGTATTGTGTTGAACGTTACATTTTTTTTTTTTTTTTTCAACTATCCCAGTATAAAAGAACTTTGTTCGTTAATATTATTATAATTTATGTTTAAACGTTTTTTTTTTTTTTGATGTTTGTCGCGCCAAAAGTACTGAACTCATTGAGCTGCATAGACGTATTTCTAGACCAGGCATATTGGATATAACTAGAAAACTACAAAAATATTTTGTCGGTAGTACGATTAGGCCAGGAAAAGTGTTGAGTTTGTGCAAATCGGCCATTTATCCATTTAACCTCCCACCGAATTTAGTTATTTAATAAAAAAAAAAACCCTCTTCTAACAATTAGGCCGAGAAAAGTGCTGTCGGATTTTGAAACGATTGAAATAAATCTTTATTTAAAAGAAGAAAGAAAAGAAAAAACACCGATCGAATTATATTTCGAAAAATCATTTTAACACAATATAATAATACTGTTTTTCGTATAGTTAAATATATTTGATTTTTTTTTTTTTGTTTTTTTTGGTAATTAATTCGTGATACGGGTACGTAAGACGAGATTTGTCCGATGTACGCGTACGCGTACCGGAAATCTTTTCGGGGAAGTTTTTGGCAAGCCGAGGTGAAGTTTTTTAGTATTAATTTTTTTTTTTTTCTTCAAAACTCGATTGCGTCGTCCGTGGAAATTTTTTACTATATTATGACCGCCGCATATTGAACGATTTTGGTAACTGCACCCCACCGTATATCAAAAATAATAATCACTTACCGAATATTGATAATATTCCTATCAACTGCCTTTTAACAAGGGTTTAATCAGAGAAATATTATAATTGTGTACAGGAGAGAGCGCATTACCAATATTGCGGTTCGTTTTTGTTTTGTTTTTTTTTTTTTTTTTCGGAACCATCGAGGCACCAACACTATTGCAATAATTTCAATGGGAAATAGAAACCGCGACGTGCAATAAAACGGTGTGACGGCGGCGGCGGGAGGGAGGGACAAAGGAAGTTTACTACATGGCGAAACCGACGGGGGCGGGCGGATATTCTGCCGGTTTCTTTTTGTCCCCGTTGCCGGGCTTGGACACCGGAAGCGGCGGCGGCGGTACGTCCGACACCAGAGCGTCGGCCGCGGGCCCGTTGTTCTTGACGAACGGCGGCCGGGTCCCGGCGCGGCCGTCCTCCTCGGGCGGCGTCGCCCGTTCTTTGGTACCGGCGGCGGCGGCGGCGGAGACGTCCTCGCCGGCGGGCCCGGCCGGCCCGACCGGCCCGGCGGCAGACACGTAAAACCCGGGCCAGTCGTAATAGTACCGGAACGGCCGGAACACGGGCGCGACTATCGGATCGGCGCGGCTCGGCAACAGACGCTGGTCGCTGGTGATCAGGGCGTTGTAAACGCGGGGTGCCCGGACGGCCTGGAACTCGACGGCCTGTTGCGCCGTCACAGCCGACGACCGAGCCGCCAACTGTGCGATCGTCGCCATCGACATTACCGCGACGAGGAAAGTCACGCCGGCGGACGCGCAACCGCACCAACTGCCCCTCGGCTTTGACGTTACTCCGGCCTACAAAAAATATATAAATTAATAAAATACATTCAAATTCCGATCGCGGATCGGTTAATCGTGTTTTGAAAGGCCGTGCACTTTATGCGGTGATATTCGTCGACGTTTTGAATTTTAAACTATTAACGAACTGTGGACTGCGGCCGTTCACTAATTTTACACATCCAAATGAGCAACTTAATGATAATACTTTGTGTGGAATTTTCGAAAATATAGAATCCATAAAAACCAGGTAATAACTAAAAAAAAAAAAATACTCGAAAATTTCCAATGGGGGGGGGAGGGCGGTATTATTATTTTATAATATATAGATTATAGATAAGATTTGCCAATAGATTTTATGATTTTCTACGGCTAACCGTACACATAATTTTTAAAATTGCCGACGTGACCCATTGCGAACAAAAACGTTAAGAGTCATAAAAAAAATCGAAATAATTGAATATAATTATGATGGTGTTAATAGTGTTTATTAATAATTGTTTACTCTTCAATCATGAAATATTTATATAAGTACGTTTTAATACGATTTATTTTTTACATCTCATTGATGTTCAATTAAAAAAAAATACAAATAAATGCGTTTTAACCGTACACTCCGTCGTTGTATAAAACAAGGTACCTGAATATTTCAAAATGTACACGCTGCGCGCTTCTACCGTACAATTACGATAATTGTAAAAATTGAAACGATAAATAATTGCTAGCGTAGTGTGCGTATTTCTAACATAGTTTTTTTTTTTTTTTTTTTTTTTTTAGTCGTCTTGATAATGAGTTAATGGTCTGTAATAGTTGCTATTTATAATTTATCACGCAACCAGTCGCCAACAAGTTTATAATATTTATACGGTTTTAATTATTTTTAAAAATAAACTAACAATGTTGGTTACGACCGACCAACTAACGGTAAAATTACATTATCACAGTGGCCGCGGTCTGGGAATGGAAATATCCCAGATGGCCCGGTTCCCAGTTTTCAATAATAATAATAACGAATTGTCGACTTGATTTTCGTTTAATATTATTAGGGACTTCAAACATTTGAATATATATACATTTTTTTTTTTTTTTTTTTAATTAAAAAAATAACAGCAAAATACAAATACTGTCCACGGGGTATTTTTCATTGTTTACGGTTACGAAGTCACTTAAGCGGTCCTGTGCTGTCCAGGACTCCTAAGGTCATTTTTTACGAATTGCACATCTCCGTGTATATATAAATTTTACGTAGAAATATTTGAATTATTTTCCGAGATCCGAGGACAGTTGTATGATTTATAAATGTCCTGATTATTATTACGGAGATTATCAAGATTTCTTGTAGGATAGTCAATGGCCAATGCAAAAAATTTAATTTAAAAAAAAAAAAAAAACTTAGAGTATCTACACTACATACAGATACATCGGTACATGTATATGTCTTGTTTCTACTGAATATAGTTGACATAAGAATGTCGATGTCAATATGGTATTGGATACGAGGAGACGAGAATTAAACTGTAGGTAACTTTTTTAACACGTGTAAAAAATAAACAAGTTTCAAAGACAGGAATTATTTATTTATTATTTTTTTTTATTCATGGTAACATTCTCGGTGTCGGACAAATTAACAGAATGACCCGCAGCCATAAGACATATACATGTCAAAAAACCCTCAAACGTCACAGTAACACTAAGAGATCCGTTCAGAATCTAAAAGAGCTAAACCACTAGGCGTGTGCCGATTTGCCCTAACCTAATCTAACCTACCATTCCGCCGGCCCTACTCTAGGGCGCTCTACCACACTTGTGTCTGGTCCGATTTGATTTATGAACTGTCTTTATAACGTTTACACGAGGTTTTTTTTTTTTTTTTTTCGTAAATTCGTCGATCGCGTATGTAATAAAATAACGTTACGGGTGTTAAATTCGTTAACGAATCGTGATAATGACCTCTGTGGACGTATTGTAATAGTACGCTGTTATTAAAAATGACGAGGCTGTTCACCACACGACGTCACGCATCACGGAAATATCTGCAAAACATAAAACACCACCTACGTACTAATAACCTTAAAACGTAGGTGCCCGCCGATAGTCCTGGCGATAGTCAGTGTTGCACACTCTCGTCGTACATGAACATATACGTAATATGACGCACTACGACGGTGCGAGAACACGTAGTTTCGTAAAAAAAAAAAAAAAAAAAAAAAAAAAATAATATCGTTATAATAACATATTTAATCACAAAAATATATTTCTACGTACTATTACAATTATTGTGCGCGACGTAAGTAAAACAAACTTCTTTTACTCATCTTTGCCGGTCGGGCGACCTTGTATTCGAATTCGGTTTTAAAAAAGTGAAAGGGAGTACCGACATATATTCGAACAGACGTATTTGGACGAGGGGGAAGGAGGTCTTGGGGCCCGGACAGTATAGATTTCCGAGACTGTACCATATCGATATTGATATGGTATTGGGCTGGACGAGAAAATATTTTACAATAATCATTCGAAACGAGTATTGATAATATCGAGCAAAGTATTATTGCTGTTTGAGATTTGGTACCACGTTTATGCTGAACTCGTAATCGCAATTGTTGTTTATTACAGATAACAGACGTGCTCAAAATTTCAATTTTCTTCGTTCGAATTTCATTATAATTATATAGTTATAATACAAGTAGACTATAGACTATTTGTTAGTAGACTATACAAGTCTACTAACAAAAGTCTATGTGTTTTTTTTTATGGTTTATAATAAATGTACCTACTTGCATTATGATCTTACATTCAAAGTGTACAGCGAATTGTACATGTGACACGGTGATGTGGTCTTTTTTTTGTATAGATATTTGACTGGAGAAATTTGGGCTGGGACGTGGGGCATTTTTTTCCCTTACCGCTTCGTTATTTTTAGAATTTTTTCCCAGCAATTTTGTATAACACAACATTTGTATACCTCATACGTTTACAGAGATACATCCATCAAAATTGTATTAAAAAAATATTATTTTTCCAGCTGCGTTATGCTGGCACCCGCATATTGGAAATCCGACTTGTAAAACATTTCAGCGATTGGTGTAACATTTGTACAGATTTGTAACCACAACATTTAATTTGTACACCCCTAAACCAGCTTAAAGTGATTTTTAAAATGCGGGTGCTGGCGTGACGTCACGCAAATTTTAATATTGCACCTATCTACTCAAAAACCATGTCTTACCATTAATCTTATTCACCATTAAGTACAATTTATTAACGAAGCTTGTGTCAAATTTTTGTGCATTTTTGATTGGCTTAAACGATAGTCCCGTTTTTCTATGTTTAAATCTCAATTATTAGCGAAACTAAAACGGAAATCAAAACATGACCGGCTCGTGCATCAATTAGATCAAATATGCTTTCAAAAAAGAGTCTACGCGTGGAAAACAGACCAGAAAGTCTAGTAAAAAAATTGCTCACAGACAGACAAAAGAAAGAAAAAAAAAACGCTCAGAATCTAAAACATTGTCGAAGCCTATTATGCAATTATAATTTAATAATATAGAATAAACAATGCACTCCACAAAGTAGTTAAAAATTTCCATTGCACAATTACATTTATCACTGCATAAAATGTGTCTCACAGCACAATAAAAAAAAAAATCCTGTATTAAGTATGTATAAGAGTTATAACAACATATACTACGTAGATATTAATAAAAAATAAATTATTTTTCTACAATTAATATTATTATTGTTATAGTCACAATTCATAATGATATAACAATCGCCGACATGGTTTTCTAGTCAAATGTCCAATATGCGGGTGCCAGCGTAACGCAGCTTGTTTTTTCTCAGTTTTTCAACAAGTTAGTGTAATTGATTTAGGAATAATTAGTTGCTTGTAAAGATTTTTCTTTTCTTTTTTTTTTTCTTCTGTTTTTCCATATTATTACGGATGAATGGCGAAAAAATGACTTTATCGACGAATCGTCTGGATCCGAAATTATACAAAAACCCCATTCGTGGTTTTATCGACCATGTTTTCCGGTCGAAATCTTGTTTACATACACAGAGAGAGAGAGAGAGAGATTATTATGCAAAAAAAAAAAAAAAACAAATTTTTAGTTACTAAAACACCAAATCTGTCGCAAAAGGCATTCGTTCGAAATGATTTTTACTGAAAATTATAGTGTATTGACCTCGCGAGAAAAATGAATTAAATTTAATTGTACGCAGTTAACCGTCAGAAATGATTATTATACAATTTTTATTAAATAACAAAGATAAGCAGGTACTTTAACGATTAATTATTCGGCCATAACCGGCGTTGTCGTGTCACGTACATTATTGTGCTGTGTGCAGTTTATTTATATTTAATCACGCGATTAACTATTAAAAACATAAAAAAAATACTCGTAAAATTCTAATTTTGATGATTATATTTTTAATATTACGCGATTCCCACTGAGTTGCTCTAAAGGCACGGATTTAACAATAACATCGTGCTTTTTAATCGTGGGAATTCAATCGTTACCTATTAATTAATAATTTGTGACTAGCGTGGCGTGGCGAAAACTGTTTTTTTCCAGGCCAGAGTCCCATCTAAAATTTCTCGATGGGTTACCGTGTATCGTGGCTGGTTGGAGGTGTAACCATAGAACAGGGGAGCCACAATTTAATACTGATTTTTTCATTAAATCGGTGATGGTAGAGGTGAGGTCTATAAAATTACTGGGGGGCCTATCACAAAAAAAAAAAAAAAAAATGTCCTACACGCCACTGGTTAGTGTACTTATTCCGTTAGGCTTTCGTCGAGATCATCAAACCACGTGCGACTATAATACTGTTATATTTTAACGAAAAACTCAGAATTTAAAATTTCAGACTTTCGTTATAATAGATTACTGAAATGGACGCCCCCTTCCCCCCACCGCAAATAAACCAAAAAAAATCCACATGTTTTGTAAAATCAATTTATTGTTGACTTTACATAGAATTTTAAATATTTAAATATAATATTAATATTGTATAAACGCAAATTTTAATCATAATTAATATTATTTGATAGATAGTCGATTGTTTCGAGTTTAAATAAACTAAAAACACTAAATTATATTATAGAGGAATCATTTCAACAAAGATAAAAATATTATATTTTCTTGTTAAAAAGTAAAAATCGATTTCAACACTAACCGAGTTATTTGACATGTATTTATTTTTTTAATTTGTCCTTAGTGTTATAATTGAGGTCATTTAATTCGTGTACAGTTGCTACATATTGTAATAATATAACCAATGCAGGTATCTGCCTATTACCTATATAAACATTTTTAATCGCGCAATATTTTTATTATTATTTTTTTTTTTAATTCCTGCCTATCTACTTATCTAATTATTAAAAATATTCATTTATTTCCTTTCTATAATATTATTGCAAATTTTAAATATCTATCAGAAATATAATTTATAATATTATCGGTTTGAAAATAAATAAACCCAATAGAAAAACTAGACAAATTTGTTTAAATAGAAAGTATACCACTGAGCGAAAATTCCGTATCACGTGAAAAAGTCGGATAATTTTACTCGCCAAAAAAAAAAAATGCTTAAAAATTGAAATTAAGTTATTGACAATATCACCATAGTCATACCTATCATTCAGTTAAAGAAAAAAAAAATGTTTCAACTCCATTAAACATTATGACAGACGAACAAATTACCTAACATAATAATTTTTTTTTCAGTGGTTATATACATATAACACGGAATAATATCGCAATGTCAAACTGTTTTATTTAAATAATTCATATTTGTCGTGGCCGTTTTAAGAAACCAAATATACACATACGTAGTCGTCATACAGTAGTATAGTAAAGATTATTATTTTTGTTTTATTTTTTTTTTTTTTTCAATATTAATCGTTTTTAACTTTTAGATTGATCAATGTAAACACTTATAAACACATACTTGATATATATAAATTTTTTTATTTAATTTGAATATCATCATAAATATTGATTTGATTTTTATTAAGTATAGTTTGGACCGAGAAAGTAATTATTTGTATAAAACGTAACTATATAATATATATGTGCCTACAATAGTTCAGTAATATATAATACATAGAAGTGTGTCAGCCATAATATGATTACATTTTAGAGGTCACTCTAACCGGTAAGGCTGTTCTTTAATCTTGAACGAAAAATAAAAAATATATATATATATATACAATAATTGTTTAAAGACAAAATTTTTATAATATTTACAAATATACTAAAGGAATTAAAGTAAAATTGTGCCATAGTGCACTATATAATGTAGGATAGTGTAAATTGTACAGGTTAAGTTAGAATATGGTGGAGGGGTATACGTGCAAATTACTCTGTTATGTTTAGCACTGAATTTCTGATGATATTTGACATTGGTTTTTATTTTTTTATTTTAATTTTCAAATACGTACTTACATTAAAATTGCTTTAATACAATAGAATTGTTAATAAATAACTACATATAAGACTCCTCCTAATCGTGTATATGTATAATATATACGATTAAAATCTATATATCGATATATTATATTTATTTTCAATATAAAATATGCGTAAATACTATATCTTTGTATATTACATAACTCGAAAACATTTTTTTTATAATTATTTTGAAATATTGAAAAACGAAAGTGATGTAAAATGAGTACACCATTTTAGTTAACAAGTCATACTTGTTATAGGTACGTAGAATATAGCAATATAACTTGCCTACGACCGATCAATTCTATTATAAGGAGGGGAAAAAAACCTATATGATAAAACGATATTATAAACCTAACCTAACCCCTACTTGTACTTATGTACAATATTAAATATTATCTTGAACTAGAAAGGGAACATTATAACTCTAAAATATTATTATGCAGTAGGATTTCGTGGCGCACGTTTCGGCGTAGTGTATAAAACCATAATAAAAATTTACTTACAATTAAATTGTTTGAGTAGGTATAGGTACGACGAGTAGATATATTTTAATTCGGTTAAAAAAACAAAGCGGTTTTGAAAAAAAATATTACGAACACGGTAACAGACGACTACACTTGGCCAACGATAATCGCGTAGTACCGTGTTTATTGGAATGGACAGTAAAACGAGAATTTTCTTATCGCGGCTGTTCCTATAGTCACTTTATAAGGAATAATTAAATAATAATAAAAAAAAAAAAATCAATTCCTAATAGCGTTTAATTTATTCCATGTCGACAACGCTATATTTTATAGACTAAAAACTAGTATTATTGATCAAAATACAAATATGATATTTATTATTACTACTTAACCTTCAGAGTTTGCGCGTAGTATTTACTTAAATAACATTAATTACAATATTAATAAACTATAACGCTTCGTTAGCGTAGGTAATCGTTTATTGTTATTCGTTTTTTTTTTTTTTTTTATGAAAATATGTTTGATTTTTACTGCGTTAATTATGTATGCGCATGCACAAGTCAAAACTCGCAAGACTACTGCATATTCAATTCGAATGTTCTGCACCGTGATACAATACAGACCGTGACTATTAAACATTACGACATATTGACAAAATATTTCATTTAATATGTTGAAAGCAACCTGTTTGTATAATGTTTGTGCCTATTATTATTATTATTATTATTATTATTTTTTTTATTTTTTTTTTTTTTAACAACAAGACATCGCGGTGATACATCGAACCTTGATTGGCAAAAGGACGTAAGCAACATGTTGACAATTGTTCATGAAAACAAAAAAAAAACGTTTAAAAAAAATTTACTATTCGATGGATTTTAATGACTTTTTTTTTTTTTTTAACTTTCTAATATTTTGATCTGAAATAAGGTAAAATAAAAAAAATGTACAACCATTTACGCAGTCGACAAATCGAACACGTAGCGCTTAGGATGAAACTTTTAGAGCAAAACTGAGTTGATTACTAACGAAGTAGTCATCTTGCACTTTTTCTGAATTTTTCAATATCAAAACGTTGTTGTGGCCAAGTAGTAGTAAAATATTATGTAGGTACCTAATCTATACCCAGTGGCGTAACTGGGTAAAAAAAACTATGGGGGGGAGGCAAAATATATTTTTATTCCAAGTATACAAAATAATCAAAAACTTAATAATTTAATTAAACATAACTTAAAAAAATAAACGAAAAGATACGTCAATATTTTAATGTTAGTATTATTATTTGTGTAACACAGATAATGCGATAACGTTGACAACACGTCAACATATTATAAAACAGGAGCAACGTGAAATATATATGAACTTTTTATATTAATACAAAAAAAATATATATTCTTAAATGAATATAAAAAAAAATTGCATTCTTTTATTATTATAGAAGAGATTTGTATTGTTGTCACACCTGGGGAAGGGGGCAAAAGTATATCATCCCCCCCCGGAAAAATGTCAAAGGGGACAAGTGCTGCATATACGAGCAAAGTACAGTACTAATAATCATTTGATTTTGAAACAAACAAGATAATAATATAATTACCTATGTGTGTAATGTGTGTGATTGATATTTATCGGGGAAATATTTTGTACGTTTGAACAACAATCGTTAAATAACAATTAAATTTATACGTATGTTTTTTAAATAAACAATGTTTAGTTAAAGATGTTCGCGGTAGGTATTGTTTTTCTGATTCGGTATTTCACTATTTCTATAAACCCACTTAAAAAAAAATATATACAATAGACATTCAAAATACGAGTCAATATACTGTTATACAGTTAACCGTGAAATACATTTTTTTTTTTTTTTCCTATAACCCAGGGTTGTACAATACTCAATATAAGCAGAATCGTATCTAACGAGGGGCAAACGGGGGCAATTTCCTCAAGGCGGCCAAGTTTTAACTAATACAGAAAAACAAATGGAAATTAATAATCATATTTATATCCTATAAATGTATGTTGACAACATTACTTATGTTTCGTTACAATGATAACAATAAGTTGTTCATAATGTTTGCTCGAGGCTTTATATTGGGGGAATAAACCGACTGCATACGAATACGGAGTTCTTTATAATAAATTGTTGGTTAGAAAAAATGTATTGTTAATTTTCTTAATTCGATGTGCCCCGGGGCGGCAACATACCTTAATTGCGGCCTTAATTTATGGAAATTATAGAATATATCGATGCCGTGTGTCATAAAGTAAAATATCCTCGGACGTAATATTGAAAATGGAGATAAACATATGAGTTCAGTAGCACCTTAGCTGGCAGCGGTGTGTAAGACCAACTCTCAATGTTCACCACCAACACCCTATCTTATGAACAAATCGATAGATAAAAAATTATGATTATTAATTACTTCGAACTCGTTTTTCTACGGTTCTACGATCAAACGCCTCCGACCACCCGTCGATTTCAGACCCACAGGCCTCGAGACGCAGGCCTCAAAAAAAAAAAAAAAACACTCTTAGCTACGCTTACTGATATCGATGAATCCGATATAGTTATACTGGGGACAACACGAGGTTCTGATGTGAATATCCATTGAACATTGGTCGTTATTTAGTGCTTATTCGAACATACAATTGCGTTATTAGTGTGTTTGCCAATGTTAACTACGAGTGTCGATTATATTACGATATTGAATTTCAAATGGAAATACGATTTTAAATTGGTATATACGCGACGGCACTTGTGTTTCTACTCGTTTATAATTTGTAATGGAATATATAAACGTCCGAAAGTTAAATGTTTTGTGAACACTTATAGCCACTGTCTAGACCTTCATAGGTTTTTAAAAACGTATACCTATTATACATTATATCTATAAGCAGGGATCGGATTTTTAAATGCATTTTTACCGCCGAACCGTGTACATGAATATGCGCTAGACATCGCGAAATACGTATACTCGTAAGACACAGCAAATAGATATGATTTATTTATTAAACCGGATGGTATTATGGGTGTACTTACATTAGAAAACGGGAATTAAAAACCAGTACGCTCTACAGTATCGTAATGATAAAAAATTAAAAAAAAATTAAAAAAATAGAACATCAGAGCGATTATTATGAGATAAAAATATTATAACTGTTTTACATAATAAAACGCGTAAACAACGGAACACGCACAGGCTGAACTACGAAATTTGCACCACGAAACGGCGCGTGGGCGTGTCGTCTTTTCGGATATCGGGAACAAAAATGAATTAGTACTTCGATAAGACACGTCTTGTATTTCAGCCACCGATAAAGATATCATTTTATACTAGTCATATGAGTCTGAATTTCCGAAATATATTGTGTGAGAAAAAACGAATCAATTGTGAAATATAGCGTGTGTAAATAATACGTGCCGGCAAAGCGGGTCGAAAAAAAAAACACGTAAAATGATATAAAAGCCGGACAAAATTGTGAGGTTTGGGACCGACAGATTTGTATTTTGAAAACAGATTTGATTTTGTATTCTAGTTTTTTAGGTTTCGATCGAGGCGGTTTTTGACATTAAAACAATTAAATGTGTAATAGTACAGTATACAAATAATGGAAATTTATGTTTTTTTTTTTTTTTTTTTTGTAATCAAGTTTTAATCAACATTTTAACGATAAAGTTGAATATGAAAAATCGCTTCATCAATCGAAACCTAGAAATATTAGAATACAAAAATAAAAACTGTTTATAAAACTCAAATCCGTCCAGCCCCGGAATTTTGTCTGGCTTGTTGGTCGAGAACCCTTAAATCTTCCCCTTAAATCGGTATCGGGTAATAAATTAGTGAACATTTTTTTTTTTTTTTGTTTTTATCTATAAGACTCATTAAAAGTTAAAAAAAAAAAATTAAATAAAAATTCAAATTGTACAAAACTGGTCAACTCGCTGAAAATCACGATAGACGAATTTATCGCTTACACCTAAATTATTAGGTATTGAATTAACTTATTGTATTTACATTTAAAATCCGAGCCATAGTTATTAGAATATCGCGTGCTTCCCACTATAGGTATTTGCAAATTATTTTTTTATTTTTATTGTGGAATTTGGAATACAAAAGTATATGAATTCATGTATATGACTTTTTTTTTTTAAATTTTGTTTTTTTTTTTTATTATAATTAATAAACCAAACTAATATACGTATAGCAGCTATAAAAAAAAAAGGAGTCGTGTGTGTGTGTGTGTTTGTGTTTGTGTGTTAGGTACGCGTATAATATCGTATAGGTACACTGCACCGGAAGTAAATTAAAATGTTATAGGGATCCTTGAAAGTGGTTGCCCACACGTCGGTGTTCCAGTGTCTAGTATTATAGATATCTACCCTATGAACGTACGCTAAGCAAGACACCAATCTCATCACCGCAACATTCTATAATGACTGTACAGATTTGCCGAGTCCTTGAAGATATATTGATTTTATAGGTGACCAGTTAAAGCAAAGTTGTTTAGTAATATCTTCACGCGTAATAAATCTCGCAGTCCCGGAAGTTATTGGAAATGTAAATTTTTTTTTTTTAACGTGTTTAGAAATACGCTCGGCGTACGCTCTATAGGTAGTACCCATAACTCATTTTCAAATGTCTACGTAATATTTCATACTATACACCTCTCTTGAGTAAATCCAATATTGACGTTCGCGGCAATTGTAAAATATAACGATTCGTTTTTTTAAGATTCCGACCGTAGCGAGCAATGGTTTATTGGTTTGGTCGATGCGATGTGTGTTTTTTTGGTTTATTTGTTCGTCTTCTGGCTGTTCCCGAAAATTCCGCTACAGTTTTCAAGTGTTGTACATTTTCTAAAAAGAATTTTGGATCTAGTTGGTTCGTGACTAGGGGATCGTTTTTTGGATTTTAATTGTTATTTTCGAAATAATTGGGAGTGGGGAGGGGTTTACATTATTTTCGATTTTTTCTTTTATTTATTTTTTTTTTTTGTTATAACTCAGTTAAGAATAGTCGTAGAGACTTGAAATTTTCACAGAATATAATAATTAGCTGTTCTAGAT
Source organism: Tuberolachnus salignus (assembly GCA_956483605.1). Classification (NCBI taxonomy): domain Eukaryota; kingdom Metazoa; phylum Arthropoda; class Insecta; order Hemiptera; family Aphididae; genus Tuberolachnus; species Tuberolachnus salignus. The sequence goes on from OY101437.1 coordinate 17,976,084, forward strand.
ATGGACAAATTTTCAAAATAACTCTGATCATTTTTTAACTATTTATAAGCATTTGTTGAATTAATTGAATACAAAAGTTTTGGCCGAACAGAAATGCGCGGACATTTCACACAAGGATCATCAATTTGAGGGTAATGTAATGCTGTTTCATAAGCGTTTAAAATGTAAATTTTAATGAAAACCGTACGGTATTTCAAAACATAATTAACTGAACTTCACTCAGAATCGTTTTTCGTTAAAAATAATTTATCGTTGCATATAGATATAAATTAAATTCTCCTCTATATCCTAACTTCCCAAATTCCCACCTACAACAATAGCCCACCCGTGGTGAAAAGCATGTCCGTGTCTTTATAGTCGAATTGAATTTTATGTTCAACTATAATTATTATTGAAAAACACATTTTATGTATAACATTTTTTCGACGCATAATTTTTTTAAATTTTTTTTTATCTAGTTCTTATTTAATTGCTGGTTTAATGGCATAAAAAAAAAAAAAATTAACATATTACACATACGGATTCTCCACTAGTATGACTAACAACCAGATCATTATTATTGGACACGACTGGATTTTTTCTAATCTGTCATATGTAATTTAAAAAGTAAATGTACTAATAACCTAAATTCACCCCTCCCCGGCCGCACCAGATAAATAAGAATATAGAATAAAAATATATAATAAAAAATAATATTGTTGAGCAATATTGAGAATGAGCAAAATACATTTTATAAATCACGTAAAATATAAACGAGACGAAACTTGTATGTTCCTTGAAATAATCAGAGACAAAACAAATATATCTTTAAATTCAATTATTCATATTTAGAACGGAACTAGGATCCAGCCAAATTGATTGCAATATTGCACTAAAAAAAATACCATATATATATATATATACTTAACAAACTCAGAAATGCACTAAAAACTCATTCGTATGGCCAGACATATTTTCTTTTCGACAGTACATTCTCGAAATGATTTTAAAGTATTAAAAACGAATACAATTGAAAATAGTGTAGGACTACGAATGCCAAATAACAAGATAATCTCAACAAAATTGCAAATATGTCACAAATTGTAATATAAAAGTTATGTTTGGTTTTTACGTAACTCGTATTCCCGCAAAACGAATTTCAAACATAATCGGCGAAAAATGCAATCGGTAGGAAATAGTGCAACAACCTATAATAGCATATAATATGGGTAAGTATGTATTCCCCAAGAATTTAATATTATAAATACCATTAGGTAGCTTATAATCGTGTGCAACTGAACTAACAAAAAAACGATGCAAAATTGCACCAAAAATTTAATACAATCGTCTATAGTGAAAATAGAAAACGCGTGGAAAAAAAATGAATTTGTTTTTAATTTCAATACATTTATTCTGTGATATTATTAATATTTATACACGTAATGTTTAAATATTTATTGTATTTCAGTGTTCGCAGTATAATCTATTTTCTTCAATACCCAATCATTTGTTCTGATATCATTTAGTATGGTATATTTTATAAATATTAAATCGATTGTATTTTATTAAATCTATCGGACGCAATTCGAATAGAAAATGTTTATCTAGCCGACGTGGAAGGCGATTCGAGTTAATTTTATTTTTATTTTTTTAAACTAAGATGTGATTCGTGTGTGCCCGTGTATAATAAAAAATATCGCCGTAAAATTCGCTACCCGGTTTTATAAATTATAATAACCCCTATCACAGTATTATCAATGGAAATCGATATAGTTGTGCAGTTTTATGGATTGAAAGGTTTTTAAAACTCCTAATTAAGGGACGCGCAAACGTTGATGAATTCGAATACGGAGATTTGTAGCGTCCAACGAAACATTGTCGATTTTACTATAAAAATATTAAAATTAAAAAAATGCTGAGGTTCTGATATCAACCGGTAAAAAAATGATTGGTAGTAAAGTGATAAAGAATAGACGTAATAATGTATAAAACACGTGATAATATAATATACGAGTATAATTATTATACATGCCGGATTATAAGTTAGGTGTGTACGCTGTTTAAATGTTACACTTGCAATGAGCAAACTAGCAGTTTTGGCTTTTTGTACCTGAAGATAATGATTGAGGCAGCTCCTCCCGAAATCTTTATTTATATATATATATAACGATAAATCCAATAAGATAGATGCGATTGTTATTTGTATTTATTTATTTATTTAAGTAATAATTGATTTTATCTAGGAATTTTTTAGTTGGACTTAAATATATGTAGTAACAGTAAACACTTTAATATTTATGATACAGAATTAAAAATAGTAAATACCAACAATACGATATTACAAGAAAAATGTATAAACGTATTCGACGGATATTAGTTAAAATCAATACAGTCCTTAATGAATAATTATAAACTTAATAGAAGAAAAAAACGTACGCGTATATATTCCCAACCGTGGAATATTATTTTTGAAGATGAAAAAAATAATAATAATAATAAAACGTTAGGTGTACGTACGCGCGAAAAGATTATGCTAAATATTATATTAGGCGTGCATTTATTTAGTAGTTCAACTATTGTTTAGCGGTAAGACGAACGTAAAAATAATATTACGAGCGCGTAAATAAAAATGTTTTAGACCAATTGGACCAACAAAAAAAATTACTCGAAAATAACAAACGGACAACATTGATCGAGTGTTAATCGGAATGGGAGGAAAATAAAAAAAAAAATATATATATATATGTATCGTAAATACTTATATAATTCTGTTAGAATATATAAATATATATTATTATTTAACGTGTACGCTCAAATAATAGGCACATACCTCGGTTTTCATTATTGATCTCGGGCTGTAGTGGTGGTCGTCGATCGGACACTGTTCGGTCCGGGGCTATGTGTTCAACGGCACTGCCCAGTTCGAAACGAACCGGTCAGAAGGCCGCCCGGTCAACTTCCTGTCACCGTTATTATTCGCACGCCATTATTATAATATTATATTTATTACAGTGATAATATTTATATTCATATGCATATGTATCGGAATCACGATTCTGACGGAACTTTGAACGGGCGAGATTCCGCGCAGTGCCGTTTCAAATGGACTCGATCGGAATGGTCCCTAGGCGGCGTATGATGAACAACGGCAATTTGGGCAAAACCTCCATGATTATGGTGGGCATCAGGGGATTGGCCAGCACCATAATGGCGGCATACCACATTGCCGACTGCAGTAACCACCAGAAAGCCATATTCCTCCAACGCGGTTCTATAAAAACAAACACGTGGTGCAATTTTGCTGTACAGGCATAATTACTATTACTATAATTGTATTTTATATCGTGTTTATAAATTCGGTGGAAATTTCAAGTTTCCGCGATCATTTTTTTTAACCGAACAATAACAACAAAACCAAATCGAAAATAACCGAAAACGGTTATTGAAATATTTATTTCCGTTTCTCACCCCCCCCCCATTATTAAGGAAACAACAGGGAAAACAAAAATAATCACTTCCACAGTACACCAACCAGATCCAAAATGCAATTGATTGGATCAAGATCTCTGGTAAAACAGTTGTTCGAATAAAGTACTGAAAACTAACTTTTTTAAGAAAGTGTAAATGTTGTATATCAGCTAGAATATTATTATCACCACCTACAGGGGCTACGTTTCGTTTTTTTAATTCGACATAAAATATACGCGTTAATGAAAATGAAAATGATAATATTTAAGGGATATAGAAGTAAAAAAAAAATATCTTAAATATTACTATTGTACCTATAATCTGATCAGTGATCAGAAAATTATGAATTATGTGAACCATTGGCGTTATTTCAAATTTACTAAAATAAATAAAATATAAGACCGCTCATTATCTCGGAAAGTGTCCCATAAGATTTTTTTTTTTTTAATAGTGCTCCACAAAACGATAAACTTGAAAGTGGAAAATCTCGTCTTCCACACCAAAATGTATTTTAACTAATACATCTACTTGTGGACATTTTAATAAAGGTTGCTATTTGACTCATAAAAAGCGAGTAATGGTTTCACCGTCAAAAATAAGAGTGACAAGAAGAATCGGAAATTTAACATTTTAGAGTTGCTTGTTTCTAAAATTTTCGACAATAAAAATTACAAAAGAATTTAATACTTTCCGAGATAACGAGTGTCTTGTAGTTAGTCGATCACCCCGTATATACATAAATAATTTTAACGTAAAACTGGATTTGTATAGAACTGTAGTCATTTCTGATATTTATTGCCCGATACAGTTTAATAAAAACGATAGGTGACCATCGTTTTATCGGATTTATGCAGTTGCCAAAGATTTATCGACCATACAGCCAGGATCGGGGTACCTTGTAAAAACAGCCCAGTACGTATTTTTTCTACTGCACTCAGCCTAACCACTGTAGTACATCTGACGGATTATTATCAGCATCTCGACCACTGTTTTACAGCTTAGCAGAACCAATAAATCGTATATAATGTTGTATTAGGGTCACTTACTCCGGTTATTTGCCTACTCCGCCTGACCTTGCCGGATTCGCCCAATTCGTGTTTGTCACGGCCCCGCCCTATACTGATGACGGATCAGAACGCACGCATCCTTACAGACAGATAGCTGAAAGATTTATGACGGCAGAGCTGGTCCTGGATGGACTGTTAAAAGAACGTTATTACCCCCTGTGATTCGATTATAAAAACCGTTTTGCGTGGGATACCTCTTTTTAGTGTTTACAGTAAAGTTACCGAAATTGCACAGCGCGTTTAGATGAACTTTATATGTATCATAGCGTGCCCTGGTTTTACAGCACTACTCGATGATATTTTATAGGTAAATTCAAACACCGAAATAACCGATAAGTTTTATTGTATTGTATTGTATCAAGCGAATAGACGCGCCACGGCACAGACAAAGTTCGTCTGAAGTTCCAACGATACGGGGATACATTGCTTGTACATTTAATTGATATTTGTGTATTTGAATGATTTTGAATTGAAAAATTAGCATTTTTTTTTTTTTTTTTTTTTACAAAGATTTCGTGAAAAACGCCTACCCGGGGTACAACCCCTTAATTGTAGGCGGTATGATAAACGCGCTCTTGAGCCGGATATGCCGAAGACGTAGGAAAAACGTACGGCCGCGGGTTCGTGTCGATCGACGACGTACCGACGAACGAACGATTTATAATAATTATTATTGGCGTGTACCCCCCTGTAAACGATAGATTTTGCGATCGATAGGCGTGCGGTTTTGACCCCGATTGTACAGTAGGTGGTAATAACGACGACGACGACGACGACGATAATAATACGGCAGACACCGCGACCGCGGAGCGCACATGGTCCGCGACCGACGCCGACAAGTTATGCCACACTCTCGCCGGCGACGACCCGATTACACCATATTCAGACGGCCGCGTGTTGAGCAATAATAATAGTAATATCACGTTCGTGTGGTATATTATTATTATTATTGCTATAAAATGCGGTTTGGCCGGCGTAAAGTGAAAGACCCCGGGCGTGTCGGCGAACGGTGGGCATTGTGGGCCGGATAATTTGTACGATCGCGCGCGTATCAAGGACGCATATCGCGGAGTCCTCGCCGTAGGATTGCGCATTTTACTGCCACCGGTCGGGTATCGGTTCCCCTCCGCGGCGCGCGCACACACACACACAAGAGTAACAAAAACGAACCCTCCCCGTGGATTTACAATAAACCCGTATGGTCGGACCCGGGGGATTCGTATAGGAGAAACATAAGTAAAAGAAAGATGGGGGAGGAAACCGATTATTGTCCTTTGTGCGCGGACAGAAGGGAAAACAAATATTTATAATTTATCATTAACATTATACTCACGGCAAAACAGTTTCAGACGGTAATAATAATAATATTTACGCGTTCGAGTCGACGACAACCGTGGCGCGATTAATATGTATTTATTTACCGGATGGTGGCAGCGAATGAGCGCGCCCGGTGCGGTTAGCCCGAAGTCCGCGAAGAGACTGCGCCGACCGTAGGTACCGACCGCGGTCACCTACACTCCTACTCCTTCTACTCCGCCTCGTCCACTTCCTCCGCTTCGGTGATCCTTGCCGTCTTCCACGGCGTTTAATGACGAAAATTAATAATAAAAAATACACACACACGCGCGCGCGCATTATTTTAATATTCTATTAGGTTTATTATATACGTACGCACCATGATTATTTCAATAATCATTATATTTTTTTACGAAATTAATATTTTGTTTCTTTTTTTTTTTTTTTTTATCACGACATCGATCATTGCTTTGTTTTCGTCTTATTTTTTCGGCCGCATCATCGCCGTATAGTCATTTTATTTTTAATATTCATATCGATACGTTATATTTCAAGGCTCACCGACACTTGTGCGCGCGAATATATTATTATTGGTAAACACCATTTACATAGTGTTTGGAAAATTGAAAATTTCAAAAATGTTCGGATTGACGTTAATTGACGAATATTATTTACGGTTTGTTTCAGATTTGGCATCCGATCTGCGGAAGTAAATGCCCATGTTCATGACGGGCGACCATAAGACGCCAGGTTTTTAATATACCACAGGGAGGGCTCACTATTTCGGACATTCTTGTACAATTAAAACGGTTTGATATGCAACAAAAAAAAAAAAAAAAAAAAAAACCATGAAAAACCGATGTGGGCCACCGTTATATTCGGCCTTGGTTGTACAGTACCTGACTCTTGCCATATTATATTCTCTATTTTTATTTTCCATAAATTGTCCTTAATTCTACAATTACTATAATGTTTATAATACATAGTTTTAATAATATTATAGTATCGTGAAAACCACAAGACGTAAAATCGGTTACAATTCTCAGTTAATTAATTATCATTGTTTTGTCTCTTGAAAATAAAGCTAATATTTTGTGGCAAATATCACTGCTGTTTTAAATAAAAACCACATGGGACTGTGCTCCGTCTTATAAATCGCACGGTGGGCATCAGCCCTCCAGCCTCCCTGTTCGTGGAGCCTATGCTGATGAGGTAAGTCGATAGTTTATAAATTAGATTTTAGACAAAGGCCACGCCTAGCGATTCAACCTATTTCTAAAATATCCGCCTATTTAATTCGATACCGATAAAATCATAAAATATATACAAACCTGGCGAATTCCTAGCCGTTCGGATCGTACATAGTTCCGTATTGTTTTCAATTTAAGTCTATTGTAATATTATCCGGTTAAATATACCGAGTGTAGTGCCGTAAAAACCACGTGACAGGGTGCGCAATGGCACACGGACGGGCCTTGATTTTAAAAACCGACGCCTCCAAATTTTATAATACGGTGAAAAAAATACCATTCAACAACACCTTGAAAATAGTTTTCGATACGCATACATGACTCAACTATGGTTACGGGCACTGGGTCTTCGTATTTAGTTCCGATCAGTGAACCGCGAATATCTAAACTTAATATTCATAGATGCGTTCGTCGCAATAAATAAATTAAAACGGATAGTTAGGGGGAAAAATTGTATTGTATATCTTTCGCCACGTCTTCGTTGGCCACTGCACTACCTATGCAAAACCACTGTCTGAGATCGTAACCCGCACTACACGTATCCACCGAAATTTGAAAAACACGATAATTTACATTTTTAAACAATTTTTTTATTTTTTTATTATGACTATTATTAACTGCACAATAGGCATACGCGCCCGGACAACGGATTTCCTATTTTCCGATTGCGCGCGTATGGACCGACGGAATTTTACTTTTTTTTTTTTTTTGTTATCTGCGCACACTCGCTAACCGACAAGTAAAGCGCAATTTCCCAGTATTAAATAAATATACAATCGCATACTACAATTACAGCTGGCTTTAGCTCTTTCGGCGTCCAGTGCAAGAACTGTTTTATTCTCTCTTCGACGACTTAAATGTATTATATTACCGGGCGAAATTAGGGTAGCTTATAATATTGTGTTACCGGCAAACTGATGACAGTGGACTAGTTATAGCCCGCCATAACGCTCGTACTTAATATGTATTTGCCATTGATTCGGGTCCGTGTGTTGTGTTCTACTGCCGATGGCGGATAACCGAATAGTATGCAAATTCATTATACTCGTCCTGAAACAAAAAACAAAAAACCGACAGAAATATTATTGATTTCCGTTGCAACTATATAAAAAGAAAACTTAAAATCATTATATACAATGTACATATGCTATATGATTAAACGCCAAAATATGAAAACTGCCCGTGTCGAATTTAACGGTTGCCTCATATCTGATAACGTTATTTTTGTCAAAATGCAATTTTCATAACGAATGTTCATATTTACAAAACAGTACGGAAACGTTAAAGTCTCCGGTCGTGGCAACCGAAACGGTTTCCAATATCGTCGGCTAATATAATAATCGACCCTGCGTATAAACAACAAATTGATGGAAGCATAATGGTGTAAACGTTTAAAAATTTAATCAAAATATAGAATAGAACACGGTATACTGTTTCTAATATAAATTTATTGTGTGGTTTTCCGGTTTACTGGGTACCAGGTGCAGTTTTTGAACCGTGGGGGCTGAACACAATAGTTTTTAAACGCTCGAGGAATAATAACGCAATTTCAATAATCTAAAAATTATTTCAGAAATACTTTTCTTTTTTTCTTTAGTGAATAACTGAAATAAATACCAATAATAAATATATAAAAACGGCTCTAATAAAATAATACAACTTTTCTTTTATTATTGTTCCGATTTTATTTGTCAGTCATTCACAAAAAGTCTATTTTAATCATATTTTCGGTATAAGGCCTCTGCAAAATCCATGAAATTGTCGTCAAAAAACTGACAAAAATTGAAGTACTTACTATGTATCACAGTTCGATTTAAAAAAAATGTAAAGACGTATAAGTTTATAAACAAGTTTATCATTTAAAATTGACAAATCTATATAAAATTCCAAACGTTTTATTCTCGTAAATAATTTGATAAAATTGAATAAGTGCTCACCAACCGATGAAAAGTAAATTTATTAATGAATTCATATTTAAAATTGGATTACCCTAGTCTGTAGTTGCATTCAACTACTTACATTCTTGGTTTTTATTTAATTAGTTAATATAATTCATCCAACATCAATCTTTAAAAATTAAAACAAAATCACACATAGTTAAATTTTTTAACTTTAAATTTATTTATTCTATTTGTTAACTATTTTTTTTTTTTTTTTTTTGAATAGGTAGGTAATAAATAAATTGATTCTCACAATATATAATATATAATTAAAATTTATTCTTAATTTAATTGTTCAAAAAAACTTAATGCAAATAAAACTATCTAAAGTGTAGTCCAGTTTATAAACAACATTTTTTTTTTTTCATTGAATGCATCAAAAAAAAATTAACTTTTAAAATTTTATTAGAAAGATTTATATCAATAAACATTGGCTTCTATCAAGATTCACTTTAACCATTCTCATACTATACAAACCACTGAGGCTCTAAGATCTTTACTAGTTAGAAAGAATCTCCAGAACAAATTCATTGGATATTTTGATAGTGGCATGGGTATAATCGTGAATCGTGCAAATATCATGGACATATTTTATCATTAAATGACAATTTTAACAAACAAAATTATGCTTATGTTTCAATTAACGTAAAACCGTATGTGAGATTAATGTGGACAATATCACACAGTTGTCTGAAACTGAGTATAATGTACTTGATACCTAACTCTGAATCATATAAAATTAAAACAAAAATAGGAATATGTACGTGTCAAAAGGGGAAATATGGATCGTTTTGCATTCATCATTGTGCAATTTATACACATTTTGATAAAATATCAATCAAAATCTCCCCATATAAAACCAAAAGCAAACAATTTCCATTTTAGATGATGGTGAAAATGCCTTCCAATATCATTTTTTGATCATTTAATTCGTAGTACATAGCAAATAAAAAATAATTATAGTATTAAAACCAATAATTTAGATTTGAATGTTAATAGCACACTGTACAAAAACGTATAGTCGCATATCCTCAACAATATTGTACAAGTAACAAACCCAAAAAACAACCAGATGTATCAATGGAAATATTATTACTTTGATGACAAATTTAAATATTAAATAATTAAATTATAGTTCATCAGCCGCAGGATTTAAACAATTGGAAACGCGATTGAAAAGAATTAGTAGTCAAGGCTTATGGGAAACATTCTTACATACAGCTGGATCATCATCAAAACCACTGTGCAAAAGCTCTAGATCTGCAATTAAAGTCCAACCATTTCTATTACTAGACGATCAACAACTTTAACTAGGGGGAGCAAAGGATTTCCTATAGGACGCCCAGCGAAAGGAAAAAATAAAACTGCAAAAAGAACAAAAAAAAATCTAGGAAATAATATTCAAAACAATGTTCCGAATTCAAAGCACCGTGGACGTAATCAATAAAAATATTGCCTAGAATTATAATTAACTTAACGTAAATATATTTTAATATATTGAATACGAAATACCTATTGATACAGTTACCACCTAGTAACTAAGGAGATGTTTATAATTTTATAACAGATGTTTAATCGCTAACCGAAATCAGTGCACATTTTTAACAATCACGGAAACCTTTGATAACCTTATAGAAAATTGTTGGACGTTATAGAAATAATGGAATCCTGTGTACATATTATTCATCAATGATTTACTATCTTTTTATACCCGCCTACCAAATATGTAAAATTAACGGTTGGATGAATTCTTATTTTATTTTTAATCTTAAATATATAAAAAAAATTAGTCGTACAACGGATTTGCATGCGCTCTAAAACTACACAACCGATTTTGATAAGATTATGCTCATGTGTCCGATTTGGTCCGACTTAAAATATAGGATAGTTTTTATCTTGATAAGTACCATAATTTTTTTTTTACTGCAAATTTAAAGATTTTTTATAGGAAAATTGTTGTAAATCAATAATTAATACGTTACTAGGTAAACTATCGTTGTTTAATTACCAAAAAACATATTATTTATTTTTATTCGTTATTCTATAGATATAAAAGCCGAATACCAAATACCCACTCACAACGCCCAGACCAATCCGCTGGATCTAGAGACTTGACATTTTAATGGTTATATATCGTATTGAGCAGACGCCTAACAGCCTAAGAGTGACAAACGATCGTTTTTCGTATTAATATTAATTTTTAGTAAAATGTCGCGAAGAAACTCTAGGACCGATAAAGTTGGGCTAGTGGTAAGGGGTTAAATCCACGGGCAACGCAGTGCGGGGATAGCTAGTTTAATACAAAAAAAAAAAAAAATCATAATCATAAGTACTTACAGTAAATAAACATTCGTTTCATTATTATTTTTTACATAGGTATATAGATACTCTGTATGCTTATTAAATTAATATTTATATTATAACAACTATTTATATGATCAATACACACCTGATGATATTAATTTATAAACACTGTGTTGCCTTTGACTCGTTTTGGAATCAATTATTTGTTATAATACAAAAATTAACCCACCTATGTTAATTTAAAATAAAAAATATCAACTCGGTGTGATGAAAACAATGTTTTGGGTTTACTGGGCAATAAGTATTATTATTTTTACATTTATTTGCATAATTAATTTTGATAATCTAACCAAAACTAATTTTTATTAGAAAAACTTACAAATTTACAATTTGTATTTGAGTAAACACAAAAAGCAAATATTATAACCTTGCACATAGAATAGAAAATTATAAAAATAACATGATGGCATGATGGGGAGGCTATCCAGTGATAGAACGTGATATTAATTTAGTTTAAGAGATCCATCGTCTTTTGAGACGACGTGGGGAGTTTTTAGAGTGTGATTGAGGATAAGTTTGAAATGAGAGGATTTCGATGATGCTGTAATTTATTATGCGATTTGGTATAGGATATTTTAGCTAGTTGGTCAAGTGTATCAATTTTTAAATCTCTGTGTAGTGCTTTATTTGTTACACATCATGGGGCTGCACACTAAAGAAATTGGTTTAAGAAACCAATTTCATGAAACTAGTTTTATGAAACTAATTTCATATTTGCGTCCACTGGTGAAACAAAAAAAATGTATAGTTTCGACAATGTCGTCTGATGATGAAGACGTGTTAAATGTTGTATTGGTGGCTTCGTATCGAAAAAATGAAACGTAGGTATTGGACTCGTCCACTTTTAAAAGACACACAGCATAGTAGCTGGGTAGTTGCAAAGGAATTTTGTATAAAATACAAAAAAAACAATGATAATATTGGTCAAAACGTCGATAACGTTTCCGTTTATGGAATTTTATTATGGGGTTTATTATGTCGTATATAAACACTATTAAATTAGTACGATAGTATTTACTATTGTTACTATGCTGTATATACTACAGTGTATAGTATATATATATACTAAAATATGATAAATAACATGAACATACAAAATTTATAATAATATAATATTAATTATATTATTATTTATTTATAATTTATACAAAACTTTATTGTTGAAACCAAAATTAAAAGTTTCATGAAACCGTGGTTGCGCAACTATGAGAAATTTTTGTTTCATGAAACTCAGTGTGCGTATCTATTTGATTTTCAATTGAATGGTTTCATGAAACTAAAGTTTCGCATTTCATGATATTAGTTTCTTCGGTGTGCAGCTCGCCTAACAGTACTTACTAGTAATATGAAAACCCAAAAGCCAAATATTCTACACCGTTGTTTCTTTCTGGATCGAATGAATCCAATGGTATTTTTTTTTCTTTCAAACGTTCTTTTTCCGTTGACGTTTCACTTAACGTGAACAATTGATAAATTATTGCACGTCGTGTTAAATTATCACGGTATAAAGTCGTATGATAATGTTTGTTAAACGTTATCATAATATTTAGGTTATCTATGGTTATGCCATCTGATGATAACGCGCAGTATGATAATGAGCGCCGGGCATTAGAGCGATCAGAATTTGACCGGTTGTCAAATAATGTATGGGTAGGGGAAAATACTTTGGGGCATACATTTTCCCGATTTACTTGGAGGGCGGACTAATCGAGTATTGAACTATTAATTGACTCGCGGGGATCTAGGTGATACGCCAATACGACACCTTGTTTTATCTAATCTCTAACGAATTGGGTTGGCCGCACTGTGGCCACTTACCCCCGTAGACGATTGCCCCCACCGACGACCGGTGACAACCACGGACAACAGCGCACGCCATTCTTATACCGCCGTCACTGCCGCTGTCCATTTCGTTTTGTTTTGTTTTGATCTCGTCTACGGAAACATCATCAAAATGGTGAGTTTTTTCAATTTTTATCCATTCGAATCGCCACGAGATCCGGGCCAAACGGAAAACGGTTCGGTCGGAACCGTCCGTGCGAAACTTATTGTTACGAATTCATTACCGTCAATTAATTGCCATTGGGTATTTTGTTTTAGTCACTGGTCATCCCAGAAAAGTTCCAGCACATCCTGCGTATACTCAGCACCAACATCGATGGCAAGCGTAAAGTCATGTTCGCCATGACCGCCATCAAAGGTATCGGCAGACGTTTCTCCAACATCGTGTTGAAAAAGGCTGACGTCGACCTGAACAAGAGGGCTGGCGAATGTACCGACGAAGAGGTTAGTATGATTGGTTATTATTTGGTAAATTTGTCGTAGATAGATACACGATCGCTAACGTTAAAATTGGTCTCTTTTTTTTGTTCACTATTATATATATATATATGTATAAAAAACTAAAAAATTTATAAAGTACTTAATTTCGCGTTAAGACATATTCTGGAAGCCTGGCATATAGCAAACTACTATTACGCCGGTGGCCTAAGACAACGCAAACGTCATTGAGATTATTCCGTTAATTGTTGACGTAGTACCGTTTGACGTTTGCTAAAGCGAATGTCTTGCAATTACCAAGGGTTGTTGGTGGACCATTACCAGTTTGCCCATGCTTGTGAAGGAACAAATCTATTATAATTCCTCCTCGAGTTAAAAAAAAAAAAATAAGTACTGTAGAGAACGTGAGTTTTTTTTTTAATATTTGGACATTGATATTTTGTAAGTTCCTGTTATGATGATGGGAGACCTGGCGTATAGCAATATATACATTTGCAAACGTTATTGAGATTATTCCGTTGGTTGTTGACGTAGTACTGTTCGACATTTGCTAAAGCAATTATCTTGCAATTACCAAAGGCTCTTGGTGAACCTTTACCAATATGCCCATGCTTGTGAAGGGACAAATCTTAATAAATTGGTTCTTTTTTCAAAATACAATATGGTAGCGAAGAATAAATTTGTTTCACTATGAATGTATTTTTTTTTTTTGTCAAACTACTTTTCAACGAGAAATATTGCTCCAGTCAAAAACTGTATTAGATAGAACTTTCTCGTAGCAAATTTTGTATAGTTGCATTGCTGCTGTGATCATTTTTTGATTTATTTTGTAGGTAGTGTTCCTAATAATGGTAGTAGGGGGACTATAATATTTACAAAATGATTTCTGTTAATTTCAACTTGGTTTTTTTTTTTAATTGTTATTCTGTTCAAAAACTAATTGTAAAAATCTAAAACGTTCATTGTGTAATTAATTATTATTTGTTTTATACAGATATAAATTTTGTAATATATTTTGATTGGTGTTGTTTTAGTTCTAACTTGCTAAAAACACAATATTAAATGTTTATAAGTCATATTCATGTAAATACTTTTCTTATTTTATTTTTGACACTAGCCATACATTCTTTGCAAACGATATAAACCTTCAGATGTAAAGTTTAATCTATATTAATACCTACTTGTTATCCCAGTTACATTTTTCTTGTTTGATAAAATTACAACTATATTTTTTAAGTAAATCTTAAAAAATTAACTAAGGCTTTGGTCCTAACTAGGATTGTGATTTCATAATAGAAGAAATACATGTTTTAATAAAATGTGAAATTTTAGGAAATTGATAAACTAGGTTTACTCCTATTTATCATTGTTGTTAAAGCAAAATTCTGAGTAGCGCAATTGAGAAATTTTGCTTACTAATATATGGAAAGCTGAATGGTTAAATTGGGCAAAATTAAATTACATTTTTTGTTTATGAGTTAATAAACTTATTATTAATTCTGACATTTGTGTTAACAATGCGATACTATTAATAAAATATCATCTAGTCTTAGTGCAGTTATAACTTAATTGTTTATTCTATTCGCTTCCGATATGTGTTGTAATACCCAATGGAAATTAAAATGCATTGTTATTTTTAAAAAATAATACATTCATTTTGTTTGAAGTAAATGTATAGAATTCTGTGCTAAAATAACCATCTTCATTAGGATAATATAGATGCAATCTATTCATTTGATATTCTATCGGTGAAGAGACACAAAATTATTGTTATTTTCCACCCTAATAAGCATAATCAACGGTTCATTATATATGTATATAATGAAATTGGTATATTATGCAATATTAATCATTTATATATAAATCTAGAAGCTGATTTTACTCTATTTAATTTTGCTGAGATTTGTTTAAATACATTATTATTAATGTTTATTAAAACAGAAATATGATACCATTATTCCTCTATTACAACCGGCTTGCCTATTTGTGATAACAATGAAATATTATTAATTTTATAAGGTGTCTAGTTTATAACTCTACACTGTTTAGCTATTCACTTTGGTTATGTAACGTCAAATATGTGTTGTGTACTTAATGGAAGTTTAATGCATTGTAATTTTAAAAAAAATAATACATTCATTTTGTTTGAAGTAAATGTATAGAATTCTGTGCTAAAATAACCATCTTCATTAGGATAATATAAATGCAATCTATTCATTTGATATTCTATCGGTGAAGAGACACAAAATTATTGATATTTTCCACCCTAATAAGCATAATCAACGGTTCATTATATATGTATATAATGAAATTGGTATATTATGCAATATTAATCATTTATATATAAATCTAGATGCTGATTTTACTCTTTAATTTTGCTGAGATTTGTTTAAAGACATAACATTGATTTTATTTGAATAAATTGATCTCCATTATTCATGTATGTACTACTTGCGTATCTATTGTGTGATAATAATTTAATATATATTTGCAATTTATAAAACACAATCAACTGTACATGCTATTTTATATTTTATGGAATTGCTAAATGGTGCAAAATAAAATAATATGTATAGTGTTTTGTCGGGGCTTTCTTCTAACATAACTTCTTCGTTCAAATAACCTTTTTTTATATATATATATATTATATATACCAATAACCTAAAGTCTGTCAATGGAAGGATTTTTTATTCTGTCTTTCACACCAACCATTATTTCCATCACACGTTTATTATTTATGTATTGTAACAAATTGTGTAGTAAACTAAAATAAAATATTTTGTTAATTAATATTATTTTGATTTTATCTAGTACCTATGTAATTATAGTTCTATTTTAATACATTTCTTAAATTAATATTTTCAATAAGATTTTTATATTTAATACAGACATTATAATATACTTTATTTATTGTTCTTATTTTTAGGTTGAAAAAATTATCACTATTATGCAAAATCCTCGTCAATACAAAATTCCAGACTGGTTTTTGAACAGACAAAAGGATGTAGTAGATGGAAAATTCACTCAGGTATATTAATTTTATTTAATTTATTGTGTTGCGTAAATTAATGAAATTGTATTTTTTTTTTTTTCAATAGCTTACTTCCAGTTCCCTCGACAGTAAATTGCGTGAAGATTTGGAAAGGTTAAAGAAAATTAAGGCTCACCGTGGTCTCCGTCATTACTGGGGGTATGTTTATACTAATTGGTTTCTAATTAAATAATCAAAACTGCCAAACAGAATAATGGTTATACTCTAAACTTATCTTTTGAATTGATCCACTGTATAATGACTTCTGATTTGTTACAAAAGCACTTAAAAGTATTTTTTTAGTAGGTACTTATTATACCATTACTTCTTTAACTCGTTGACTAACTATTCTACTATAGGAGTTTTGACATTGACTGTAATTTTGACGTCAGTCAAGATTACAATAGCAAGACGCTAAAACCTGTAGAATAAGAAAATATTACTATGAACATGTCATAGTAGTTTGGCTAGGTTAGGTTAGGTTAGGTTAGGTTAATATTTTCCTCTTGAAATTATTACTGCTATGGCATTGCCTGCCAGTGTTACGCTAAAGAAAATGTAGATGCGATACAATATATTTAGAATAATTATAATATACTAGATGCAGTGGCGTTTTTGCAATAGTTGTTCTATTAATGTGAATTTATTTTAACTTTATGTTTGTTATGTGGTGGGACAGCTGACAACCATCATAAATTATTTATTAAATTTTAATATTACACGTCAATAGTTACATAATTAAATTATTTATTTATGATATCTGCCTTAAACTTTAAATTTTTGTTTGATGTTAAATTAAATACCATTACATCAGTATCCGGCTGAAAGGAAATTATTTTTACTCACAATTCACTTTCAATATCAAACATACTAAACACACTGTACTTAACTTTCAAATAAAGTAGTCCAGAAAATACATTCTCACGCATAAGTATGTTGTAGGACAAATGGAATAGTTCAATATATTTAACGGAATTCGAGAGCTATTAATTGTTATTGATGATTATTTTTCTGTATTTTGTAATGATAGGTAAACATTTGTACCTCTACATCTTGACAATATGCATTAGTTTAATCTGTCCCCAAAGTACCTATTTTAAAATGAATTATTTAAAAAACAATTATGTATTTATACATATCACCTAAAATCCCACTTCTGTCCCACTGGTGGGGATCCCCTGATTGATCTTCCTGTTACATATTTAAGAAATATTTTAATATTTTTACTTGAAATTATTCTTAATAACAAACTCGATTACTTAATAAATACCATCTGTGAATTTTGTAATAAGTCTAATATGAGTGAAATCTTCATTTATAAAGTTGGCCAATATAAACCTGTTAGTTTTAAATTATGAATTATGTGTTTATGTGCACACTATACAGTAGCTTATAGGTAGTTGTAAGACTTGTAATTTTAGTTAATTATATCTAATGAATGTTTATTTTTTTTAGTTTGAGAGTACGCGGTCAACACACAAAAACAACTGGACGTAGAGGAAGAACTGTTGGTGTATCTAAGAAGAAATAAGTTAATAAATTGATAACTATCACTCAAATATTGTTTTTATTCACCCGCCTATTAAGAATGATTTTGAATCCTAATTACTTACTGACGTGACTACCACATGATTAAACTTCCAAATCTACAGTTAATTTACAACTACAATTTTCCCGTGACAATATATATATATAAAATTAATAATTGATATTTAATTTTTATTGGCCATTTAGTTTCTGTTTAAATTATATATTGTCATATTTTCTAGTGTTGGTTATAATATATTATGGTGAATTTGGATGATGTTACTATAAAGTATTACTATTCTAAATTTTCTTAATGGGTAAACTTGACTGTCATTTTATGACAAACTTTTACTATACATGGTTAGGTATTATTAGATATATCACTGTGGTGATTGATGACTTATCAACATATTTTAGGCGTACACTTTGTGTATAGTAAAAAAAAAGCATAGTTTTTTTTTTTTTTTTTTGTAATATTTAACTCTAAAAACCAATTTGGCGTTCCAACATATTGACGATTTTAAACAAAACAAAAGCATAATAAACAGTTATAATTGAAATGTTAAGAGAACGTCACAACCAAAATATACCCACCTAGAAAAATAAATTTAAAACAAAATAACTAGTTTCAAAATTAAAAAAGTGTTCGTGCTTAATTATAATAATTTTTCATCAATTAATTCCGAGGCAATGGTAACAATGCAATTAAAAGATTTGTGTTGCTTATGGACATTTTTTTTTTTATGTCCTGGGGCTTTATATTTAAACGACCTGATGATCTTTATAAATATGTTTAACAGGATATATCTTACATACTAGATGTTAATATATAAATTACACATTGATGAAGTCTCGCTTCCAATGAAGTGGCTCCTGTACTTAATTTAAACACTTAAACTAAAGCTAAGTTCACGTGAAGAGCGTTAAACGCCCGTTTACAATTACTATTAATTGCTATTAACTGTACACATGGTAACGCGCGTCAGCTACCTACGACGCTGCATTCGTCTATATAAGGTCCCATAAGCATACAGCTTCTGTTACGTCCATCTTCGCCGGAATGTTAATTCCGACTGACTATAGTTATACGCGTAAAATGTTTAATTCATGTGAACTTAGCCTAAGCCGTCTAATGTCTTTGGACTTGTCTAACAGTTGGATTGATATGGTGATCTAATTTCATCTCGTGTTTGCCAGCAAATTTTTGGATTTCTTCTGCTATTGTAGGCAGCATCATATCACGGTGAATAGCATCGTTTCTTTCAAACCGATAGGAGGCTGTGCAGCGTTGTATAATATCAATGTTAGACTTACTGACACAACCTCACAGTTGAATGCCATAGGCCCAAATTGGTTTTATAATAGCTACATATAGTAGACGATTGTTTTCTATAGTTCACTCAGAGTGGGATCCAACTAATCAATAGAGCTTCCGCATTTTTCCTTTAATCTGTATTTTTTTTCCTGACGGACATGATGTTTCCAGTTTAAACGAGAGTTACGATGCATTCCAAGATTTTTTTGTGGGATTTTTGCCTATGGACATTTAATGAAATAAATTTATATTGTAAATCACCAACAGCATAAATAGTTTTGCGTTAGCAAAAAGTTAACTTGATCCGGGCCGTCGACTATTTGTCATAGAATTAGTCAATCAAAATTCGTACCGGGTTTCGGTAAATTATTTTTCAATCTTACAAAAAAAAATTTTGAGCTGTTGTTTTATGAGATGTATGTTTTAAAGAACTTTAATTTAATTGAATGTTTTTAAAGACTGGTAATTATGAGAGGACCAATAAAAGTGCTAACTGTGTGTTTTAGTATATTTATAGCTAGAGGTATTTATTCTCCGTGGAAATTTACCATTGAATATTTTCTTGCTCATTTTCCGTGATGTGTTACCTAAACAACCAAATGCAAACGCATGTGGAATATTGAACTTGGATTATTCAGTTACAGGCGCGGGAATTAATTGTGTAGCGTGTTACAGAAAGCGGAATAAAGTCGTTGATTTCGACAGTTTCGACTGCATTGCAAATTTATCTAAAAGACTATGATATATATATGACTGTGCAAACTATCATAACACATTTAGTCGTGGTGATTTATGCCTTAAATGTGTCCAATGTATGAACCGGCCAGTCGCATTAAGTTTGGGCGAGCGTCAACTGCAAATTACTTTCCACCTATAAGCGCGTGTAAATGACGAAACTTCAAGAAAGACTAATAAGAACGTACTACTTTATGCGGCGATTTAAAACAGGCGGGTAGCATCATCAATCCTGGAAAAATTGACGATGTAATTAAATCGCTAAAAGTCATATAGAATATTGTACACGATCCATTCGACGACGGACGGCCTTCGCCGTGCGATTTATGAAAAGGAAGCTGTCCGGGAAACGTTGGCGAGATTAAATTGGCGTAGATATGGGGTCCAGGAAATAACTCGACTTTTCTGAACACTTTTTGTACGAGTCAGCTACTCAAAGTTTGACTGCGGTTAAAACGTCGTAACGAACACTCGGAAATCGCGCTCCTTTGTCTACAGACGTACAATACGTTCCCGAATATAAATGAAAATAATAACGAAATGATCGTATGAAACGAGTTCAGGACAACGGATATGGAAATTTGAATAATTATGTCCCGGTTGGGCGTTACTGAATGCCGTCGAAGAGTTAAACGTAGAAGCAACAGAGAAAAACAAAAAAAAATTCATCACAAATTGACTTAACAATACAATTCGTTACAAGATCACTTGGCCACATTTGAATGTAATATTTCGGCGTAGAAAATAGTATAGCGCCAATATTCGGATTTGGGAGAAACTTAATGGGGGGGTGGTGATCCGATATCTGAGAAACTGGCTGTTATAAACCCCGTGAATTCTATACAAATAATACGCAATATGGCTCAAGGCTCGTTGAGCAACAATCGACCGTCACACACGATTTATACATTTTTTCCCTACAAGTGTAACCGGTACCAAAATAGCAGAAAGACCGGCAAATTTAATATTTTACAAATTATACACACCTCTATTTGATAAGATAAATGTGGCACTAGTTGATCAAAATCATAACCCTATTCACTATTTTCGTGAAAAAAATAGCAATTGCTTTACATATCAGGTTCGTTGAAACATTTAAAAATACAGGCTGTACCACTACAAAATTCGATTAGTGGTAAATTTAATCTTCATTCGACAAAATCAACACAAAAAAAACATAGTTAGCACAAATATGCATTCAGTAAAACGAAAATTGCATCTAAGTTAAATTCCTTGAATATTCATCTAGGCATCTTCTAGTTAAATGCCCGATTCGATTATGTATATATATGAGTAATTTTTTTTTTTTCAATATTTAATCAGACAACCTTCAGAAATTGTTCAAAACTATAAAAAAAAAAAAAAAAAAAATAGTAATAACTTGCGTTAAGTTTCATAAATATTGATCAACCAATTAAGAAGCCTCGAAGGGATTTAAGTTCCAAAAAAATATGTTTTTTTTTTTTTGGATTTTTGCAATTACGGCATAAAATATTTATAATAGGCAAAAAATTAATAATTTTTTTCATTAATTTTCCTATAATAATTGTTACTTGAACTTGTTTCATAAAACGACTCGTTGGCCCGCAAAATAACAAAAGTTCATTATGCGTGTAAAATATATATCGCTTTACGATTGATTTCAATTTTGTGTATTTAATAATAGTAGTTCAAATACAAAAAAAACGAGTTGTTCATTTTTTTTTTTTTTTTTTTTTTTTGGTGAACAACAATTACTATAGGAAATATAATTTAAAAAATTTATCATTCTATGCATATTTCGCCTATCGAAATATTGTAGGCAAGTCTAATCGAAATAGCGCCCCAACCTAACCTAATATAACCTAATATTCTTTTTTTTTAACTTTAACACCCTGTCCGGGCACGTCTTCCGAGTCGACAGATTGTTACGAAACTTTACATAGTAATAATTTTTAAACCCTAAATTCCGTTCGGAGTAGCCCGACGACAAAAAAAAAAAAAAGTGGGTATATACGAGGTCTAATCAAAAAAGTATCGAGACTACTAAAAAATAATAAACATATTTATTAGATAAAGTTATTTGCATTCAATCTCTTTCAAAATATGCTCCTTCTGAATCTATACAAGTTTTTGAAAACACCTCTAGAAGTCGCTTTTAGAAATTCCTCGTAGCTGCTCCGTCGCATTATGTATTATTTCTTAAAAACGTTTACCCTTAAACGCCATTTTTATCATTGGGGATAAAAAAAAAAATATCATAAGAAGCCTGGCTCGATAAGGGGGTCGATAAACAACTGGGATATCGCGTTTGGCCAAAAACCGCTGCACAAAATAGGCTGTAGCGTTGCCGTGATGCAATTTCCAACTGCCTGACCCTTTAAACTCGTGTCTTTTTCTTCGTACAGCGTCTCGCAAACGGCGAAGAACAACAACGCAGTACTTCTTTGTTATGGTCTGTCCTTTTGGAGCATACTCATGACGGACAATACCTTAGTCGAAAACAAAAAAAACTGTCAACACAAACTTCACTTGACTCTGAACTTGAAGAGCTTTTTTGGACCGTGGTTCATCGCTTTCAACAGTTGTTCTACCCTTCATAGATCGTTTAAACCACGGGTTCTCAAATATATTTCATCCACCGTCCACGCTTTGAGAATGAAACATTTTCCAGAGCCCGCCCAAGATGTTTAAAGCTTACCCATCTGTAGTGTATCATAAAACCAGTAGTTATTGTAAATATATATTTCAACACGCGCCATATCTTATATCCGAGTTCAAACTTATATTTTAAATGAGACCAATACAAATATAATTAAACCGCACACTTGATCACATTTAAATTTATTTTTATTTAAAAGTATTTTTTTTATTATAATTAAATTAAATCTAATCTAATGTGAACGATGAACCTGATACTCTTTAACGAGATTGTTAATATCAGGCTCGAATTTATTTAAAAACAGACGTAAGTCTCCGCGGTCAAATTGTAAAGTCTTCAGATAACTGCACAGTGAATCTATTCAGTCATCTCATCGATTCGTCTTTTTACAGAAGTATTGCTCAAAGGAATTTTTCGTATAATATGTGCCGCTGGTTTACGGAGCACGGAGGTTAATGCCGGTAAAATTAAATCTTCCCCGATATTGTGCGGTTCGCTTGATTTAACCGAGATATTGAACCGAAGCACAAAGTCCGTCATCGTCTTGCTTGGAAGCCGCGAACAAAAAGTTTTGATATTGTTGGCTGAGCCGCGTACTTCTTTTCCATGTCTTGAAAATATGCCACACCTTTGTCATTCTTATACGAGTGCATTTTATTCATATGATCGCGCAGTCTTCGTCGGTTCATTTGACTATGTCTGTTGACAAATAAGGTGCATCCGGTGCTGGTGGATTTGTTGGATTTTCGATAAATCCGTATTTAATATAAACCGCACTGTATTACCGGTTTTTCTTCGTTGCTTCCGGCATGGACTTGCCCCCCGGCATTTCTTGCGGGGGGGGGCCTTATACCGTCCCCCCCAAAGACTATCAACGGCCACGCCGACAAAGACTTGTTTAAACCGTTAAAAAACGGCAGCACGGGACGCGGTTTCATCTCCGTAAGCTAACAATAACATTCGGTAGGTTTCCGTAAGCCGTTTTCCCGAGTTTACGACAAAACCGAATGCAAACTCGTTGTTCGGTATTATAACGAAATCCGGCAGAACTCCAAAGACACACATCGCCCGGCAGCCAGACCGAATCAATTTTAATCTAATGTCGCGTCTAATAGAGTTTAATGGCACTGTCTCGGTGTGCTTTCCGATGTAGACATATACAGGGTGCGGCAGAGCCGACTGACGAGTTTTGATGGGCTATAAATAACGAACAGTAAAACTTAGAGAAAAGGTTTTTTTTTAATTTAAATCAGTATTCAAATCCCATTTTTAAAAATTATTTTTTGAAAATTATATCTCCAAGATGACGGCCGTCAGCATTGATACACTGTTGTAGACGATCTCTGAAGCTCTCATATGATTTTCGGCACATTTCGATTGGTATGGCCTCGACTTTCACGTGGAGTGATCTTTCATGGAGCTGCCGTGGGTTATTTGTAGCCCAGTATCGAAAATTTTGTTTATTTACAGTTCCGGAAAGATGAAAATGGGTCTCATCGCTAGAGAAAATAGTTGATATCGGAGGAATTTGCTGACAGAGATTTTTACGGTTACCGTAGTCAGTAGCATTTAATTCTTGGACAAGCATTAGGATGGAATGATAAATCTTCGTGAAGAATTCTCCTGAAAGAACGGTCTGAGATTCCCAAATCTACAGCGAATTTCCGGGCTGAGCGTCTTGGTGACCGCTCAATTGACTCTCTAAACAACTGCACATTTTCGGGGGTTCTTACCGTTCTGGGTGTTCCGTGTCGCCAAGTCTACTTAGGGTACTTCCAGTTTCATCCAAATGCCGTATCAAACAATTTGATAGTGTTAGCGGAAGGAACAGATTCAGCACGTAGTGTATACGGAAAAGCCCTTTGTGTAGCGATCACACAATGATTATTTTCGTAATACGCGCGCACGACTAAACCACGATGTACACCTGTCCAGACCGTGATTACGAATAAAAACGGCATTACCGTATACATACAATTCAAAATATACCACTCGTTAAGGCCTGTTCTTGTCTTATCACAGGCTAATGACCTCATTAAACCCGTCGGTCGGCTCTGCCGCACCCTGTATATGATTTTCCCGTGGCTCTGCACTCCTTCGGGTTGGCGGGGGGCAATTCTCTCGTTCAACGACCACGGTAAGCGTCTTAGTGACGCTATTGGTCACGGACGTACCGGTATTTATACATATTGAAATGTATACGTGTCGCGGCAAGGTCGCGCGCGCGCGCGTTTAATATCATTATAATAAAAAAAAATAATAAAAAAATAAAAATAAAAACCTCGTAACCGAGCGTTGGTGTTTGCACGGTGTTAACGCGTTTTAAGACAGTTTACACGGACGGTGCACTTTCGGCCATTTATACGGGCCGCGCGCAATAATCACTATAACGGGCCGGGCGGGGGTCTCTCGGGTATAGTAACGACGGCCGGGTACGGCAAACCGACTCCGAAAACCGGTAAAAACCGTTACGCGTCCGTACAAGGCGCAAGACGCGTGCCTGTTTAACGGATAATCGCGATTGTTTTAATATTTTTATTTTTTTTTTATTTTTTTTTTTTGCACGTATACACGCGGGAAAACCGGCCAAGAGATCGCGGCCAGTAGTCGAACCGCAGCGGACCGCGAACACACCGCACATCGCACCGATGGCGTCGCCGGCCGGTCACGTCGTTCCAGTGAGCAATAATAAAATACGCTTGTTGTTAAAAAAAAAAAAAAAAATATATTCTCTATGCGGTCGTTTTGTGTCGTACCGACACGTACGGTTTTGCCGCGAACCCCTGACCTGCCGAATTTTTTTATTCATTTGGTATGTTTTTTTTTCTCTCTCTCTCTTTTTGCAGGCGGGCAGACGGGCACACGTCGCGACGGCGTTATTGCTGATGGTGGCCGTAATCGGCGGCGGCGGGCTGGTCGCGCGAACGGCCGCAGCGGCACCGGCGGACGACGCGAAAGTCCACGAGAAGAGACAGTTGGAAAACGAATGGGCGTCCACGTCGAAAAAAGACCACAAGGTGAGTGACGGCGAAACGACGAATAGTTATGGAAATTAAGCGGCCGGGCGACGTTTTTCCTATACGGTGTTCCAACGGACCCGTCGGGATTTCCCGGGGCTCCAAAAAGTCCCACCCCCCCCCGTCCGTCCGTCCGTTTTCCGCCGACGAGTTTTACCTCGTGGCTCGTTTTCAGGGACCGAACACGTACGAGTTTAGATACGACGTGGAAAACGAACCCACGAACAACGTTCAGTATCGTATGGAAGAACGTCACGCCAACGGAAGTGTTATTGGCAGTTACGGGCAAGTTCAACCGGACGGGAAAATAAGAATAGTGTCGTATGTCGCCGACAAGGACGGCGTTAAGTGAGTTAAAAAAAAAAAAAAAAAAAAATTCGAAAATATTAATATTACCGACGTTTAATTATCGTGTGCGTTACGTTAGGTATATCAAATATAACCTAAAAAAAAAAAAAAAATAGTGTTCGGACAGAAAACTTTTCGAAGACGAATTTTACGAAATTCGGACAGGCGACACTTACCCGTCTAAGTCAGTTTGAAGTTTTTATAAAAATAAAATTGTGGAAACTACACTTTCCCGAGCGGGTCCTAGATTCCCGTGTTTTTATTCGAACAATTAATGTTCGTCTTAAATACGGTTACTCGAATGTGAAATGTTTTCGGTGACAGATGAACAGCATCAAAGAAGAACGGGGTTGGGACAGACACAAACACTCAACGCGTACCTGAGGATTTTTACTATAGGAAATATCAATATATATATTTTTTTTTTTTTTAAGTTTTATTAGAAAATATACAATCTACAGCCAAAAGGCATACATACGAATATGTTCTACAGTAATTTAAAACAAGAATATGATGAGCGAAGAAACCGTCTAGTGATCGCACTTCCTTTTGCTTAAATATATATACATATATTTTTTATTTTATATAATTTTTATTCGTTAACCATTAAGAAGATCTCTGCGCCAGTTTCTTTTTAGACGCCGTGGTGGGTTGCCGGGGGAATCGTGCGAGTGGCTAGACCGGATATAAGAGGTTCGGGGTGAGAAGTCAGTTTGTTGAGATATCGTTTATAGTACGGTTTAGCTAGTTGGTGGATAGTTTTAATTTTTAAGTCGGAGTGGAGAATAAAATTAGAAATATTAGGTGGGGAATCGGTGATGGAGCGTAGAGTGTTATTTTGTTGAGATTGGATTTTTTGGCATTGCCCCAAAGTCGGAGGCCATAAGTCCACATAGATTCAATTAGGGATTTAGAAATGAGCGATTTATTAAAAAAGCTAAAACATTCAAATTGAACAAATTAATAACATGGTAATTCCGTATCAATTGTCTAAACTCCACCTGCTAAATAGTAATCACGGTTTAAACTGTTTTAAATCTATTGAACAATCCGAAAAAATGTACCATATAAATAGTCCCGGGAATATCGCAGTTTTTATTTTTAATTTCTAAAAAAAATTAACGTGCCACTATAAGAGCACCGATCGACTTTTGTATAACATTTGAGATTTTCTATTAACATATTCGTTAACGGGTATTTTAAAATTTAAAATACACGACAATAGGAATTACATATATATATATATATATATATATAAAGCAAACGTGCGTCTACTGCTGTTTTAAGAGTTTAGTGACCGACGCATTTCGTTTTAACCGTTTTACACGCGTGAAACAATAAAAATGACGATAAAAATCGTATCCACTTTCTGCGATTATTACATACTGGATTTCAGTGTTTTAGAATAATCTTACGATCGCCAGTCTCGAATAATAAACAATAATGAATCAATAAACTAAAAAGAAGAAATAAAAAAAAAAATCAATTTCGGTTAATAACTCGACGGGGTTTTGATATATCTAACAGTCTATTATAGTATACCTATACATAACACTATACAATTATACACGTTTATACGTATAAAAAATATATATTAATGTTTTTTTTTTTTTTTTTTTTTTATTAATATTATACAATACAACCGACTCAAATGATCTTTGCGATTTTCGTTCGATCGAACGCGATGCCATTGTGTTTGTCCTGTGATAATAGTAATTTTTTACTTGTCCTGGTTTTTAATCCCGGATAGCAATATTGTTACACATTACGTTTTGCGCAGTACGCAAGAGGTTTTTTTTTTTTTTTTTGTTTAATAGCACCGTTTTAATGATACACGCGAATTGCGAATTACCCATTCTGCGTTTCCATACGAAGCATGAAATGAAAAATTAAACGCGCACACGGCACAAGGTTCGCCCGAGGGCAGATAAAAACCATGTTCGTGTCGATTTATTTCCGAGTTGCCAACCGACAACATATAGTGTCGTTACCGTTTTTTATATAGTTCATTCCCGTGCTGTATAGGTATACCACCATTGTACTTACCTTGGAATTAAAACGCGCGAACGCATATCCTTGAGTCTATTATCGAATCGATTTCGCTGTACAATGCGATTTATGATGAAATCGCCGGCATTCGACCGACAGGACCAAGTTGCTCGGCACGAATTAAAAAAAAAAAAAAATAATAATAACCAAATAAAATTAAACAGTTTATTTAAAACGATATAAACTCGTATGTTTATGCGCACTGCATAATATACACTGGCCTATAATTGTTTTATTCCGTCGGTTGTTCGCAGGGCGTACGTCAAGAACGACGGGGGGAAAGACAATTACGTGGCCGAAGGGTCGAGCCTGGACCCCGTGCAAAGGGTTACGTCCCAGATCATACAGACGGGCGTGCAGTCGCAGCAGCACAGGTCGCCGTTACACGACAAGTACCACCGGCCGTCGCCGACTTCGGCGGCCGCGGCGGCCGGCAACCGGGTGGACACGGCGCACACGTACCACCAGCAGCGGACCAACCTGGACCCGGCCTCGTTCAGGCCCGTCGACTCGCCCGGCTACCAGGAGACCGACCAACCGTTCGTTGGAGACCAGCTCAAAGACAAGCTGCACTCGTCGCTCGTCGAGTATCAGGTCACCCCGCCTCATCAGCAGCAGCTCGTGCAGGCCGCCTCGCCGCTGCCCCCCGTGGTGCCGTACAACCTCCAGCAGCGCCCCGTGTCCCAACTGCAGGTACAGTCGCCGGTCCCGCAGCAGCAAGCGTCGCACTACCTGCTCAACGTGCCACCCCTGCCGGCCCTGGCCGACAATTCCCCGCTGCCTCTGTTGCCCGGACAACAACCCCTGCCCATTACCCCCGATCGCGGCCCCATCATGATTCAACTGCAACAACAACAACAGCCCAACCAACAGCAGGCCTACCCGCAATATCCGCCGCCGCCCGCGCAATTCTATCAACAGCAGCTGCCGCAAAGCCAGCAGTTCATGCATCCGACCCAAGCGCAACAGTACCAACAGCAGCCGGTAAGGGTACAACCGCCGGCGCAGTTGTTGCAACAACCGCAGCAGCATCATCAACAAATCAGGTTGGCGGCACAGCAGCAGCAGGCCAATTTGGTGCCGCAAAACCAGCAACAGGTCCAATATCAGCCGCAACAAGCCAGGGTGGTAACGCATCAGACGTTACCTCCACAGCAGTACCAGCAACAGCAACAGCAACAGCAACAACAACAGCAACAGCAACAACAGCAGCAGCAGCAACAGCAGCAGCAGCAGCAGCAGCGGCAACAGCAACTGCAACAGCAACAGCTTCAAAAAGTGCCGTACCAACAGTCCGTCATGCAGAAACCGTACACGCAACAGGTCAACATACCGGCGGCACAGACGTCACAGATGCAACTCAAAGGCGCCGTGCAACAACATCACGCGGTCGCGCCCATGCAGTATTACCATCAGCCCAATCCGGCCACCACGATGGAGCAGTACCGGCAGCAGTTACAGCTGCAGGCCGCCGAGACGCAAATATTCCCGGTCCTCGTGTTGCCGCCCAGCGATTTCAACGTGTACGGTTTCAAAGCCGAACGTTTTCGGTTTTAACGGCGCGTCTTATACCCGGCCGGCCGGACCCGAGTAATGGATTTTCGCCGTTTCCCGTCCAATTATTATCGTGTTATCGTGTTTGATATTATTGCAATTATGACTTTGGTTCGCCGAACGTATCCATAAGCCATCCAATAGACCCGGAACCGAAAACACAGCATTGTAACCGCCACCCCATTGTCTCTAAACTCACTTTAACTCGGGGCGGCCTGTTTTTTTTTTTCTTTTCATTTTATTCGCTTTAGTATTAATCGCGCAATGATCATATTGACGCAGGCCGATAATATTATTATATACTCAAGTTTTGTAATCGTTTTTTTTTTTTTTTTAATTTGTTTATCGTTCGATAATAATTGTTTATATCGTTTTTATACAACTCATAAAACGTTAGTAATTTTCATAACACAATTGTCTATTTTATTTAAATATTTCGAGTCCTACCAGCGGCTGTGACCGGGACTTGCTCGGGTCGATTTCGGTTATCCAGAGCCGTTGTTAAAAATGATTCCTTAAAAATTGTCAAAACTTTTGTTATTTTTTTTATTTTTATTAATCTATTTTAAAAACGAAACTCTCTTCCCCGTGACGACTAAATCAAATAGATAATAAAAACTGTTATTCTGTCATTCTGATCACCGAGGAAACCAATAAATCAACAAAATATACCGAAATCTCTGTTCGGCTCTTCTTAATTTTTTTTTTTTTTTATCAATATATGTTAATCAGGAATTGTGTAGCTTTCTAATAGTGAAATAGTTTTTAGAAATGATTCGATCGTTCCAGAGACTACCCCCCCCCCTACATACAGACAATCTAATTTTACGAGATTTCGAGTCCCATATTGATTATGTCTGTGTTTATTTTATTTTATTATTGTTGGATTTCAGATTATTTAACTTTTTTAACCCTTGGCAACGTAGACCGTTGAAATTAAAAATATAACAACAATTTAATGTTTTTTAT
Source organism: Tuberolachnus salignus (assembly GCA_956483605.1). NCBI lineage: Eukaryota > Metazoa > Arthropoda > Insecta > Hemiptera > Aphididae > Tuberolachnus > Tuberolachnus salignus. Next base: position 18,006,914 of record OY101437.1, read on the forward strand.
ACAAAATCAAGACTTCAAATTGTCCGAGTAACTCTAACGGAAATGACCAAGGCGTAACATTGTGGTAAATTTCGCGTAATTTCGTATGTACCGAGTACCAATAACTATCGAGCCACCACTGGATGCTGAAGAGTTCGGTTAAAGGAATTACGTCTTGTTTGGTTATAATTTGCACATTTATTGCTACTTGATCGGCTAATTCGTTTCCTAAAATGTTTGAATGTCCCGGAACCCAAAATATTTCAATATCATAACCATACATTTCTTTGCGTATTTTTCCGGCCTTGCACTTGTATATTAATATCTTTTTTGTTATATTAGTGTTTTAAAATGTTGTTAATCACATTGAGGGCAAAGGAAGTATAAAACAAATATGTATTGTTTTCGGTACATTCAAGTCTGTAATTATTATTAGGTTATAAGTAGGACCGGATTTAAATATTCTCAAAATGGCCAAAAATGCCCTAAAAATAAGGCCTTTTACCGCAACAATGCCCATACAAAATTACTCAAAAGAGTAACACTTCATAAGTAAAATAAAATACAAAATGTACGCAATCGTGATGTAACTGACCGATTAATTGTTATTCGCATAACGCATTCAGCCGTTAATAAACATACGATAAAAAATTTAAGTAGTTATCAAAATCATAAATAGAACGATTGACAATGAAGTTGTATGATGTGTAAAAATGGACTATAAACTAACAGAATCACTGGAACATACGAAAAAAAAAAAAAATGCTTTCCAAAAATGTAAAAATTGGGAAAAAAGCCAAATAAAAGTTTCACTTTTGAAATATCTGTTATATGAATCTAATTATGTACATGTATAGATAGATCAACCTCTCCCTCTCAAACAAATTGCACTGTGCATTAAATTCCAGACCCTAGTTTTTAGATAATTGTCTATAATTGTATTCAACGGTAAAAAACCGTACAGATATCCGGGAGTTTGTACTCTTAAAACGATTTATTATATTTATTAGTTCAAGCTCCATATTTACGCGAGACAATAATATCAGAAATAATGTTTCATGATTCGCTGACTTTTAAAAATCGGTTTTATTTGTCCGTGAACACATTATTTTTGTTATTTTCATTATTACCTACATGTTGATAAATTTAAAACGAGAAATTGTTAACGTTACAAAAGCTATTTATTTGAGATTTCCATTCGAAGCAACAACAATATGTCAACGAAGTACGAATGATACGACGACAACAATAATATTGTTAACAAATTGAATGTTACGAGGTTATATTATATTATTTGTATGCGACACGCGAAAAAAAAAAACAGAAGGAAAAAAACGTGCATCGATTTCCCCGCGGATTTTCCAATCCGTCGATTACATTCAATCCAACGCGATTTCAGACGGCACGTCGAACGCCGTCGCGGGTATCGTTTCGGTGCGAAGCTCACGGGTTACTACTCAGCCTGTTTAACCCGGGTAAACCGCACAATCGGGTCGAACGAAATCTGTAAAAATAAAAAAAACTATTCCGGTGGCGAAATCGTCGATAGTTTCCCCCGAGCGGCGTTTTATCCGCTTACTACAATACTGACGCGGTATTTTAACAGATTCGATAACAATATTATTATTAAACGTCATCCAACGACGGCAATTACAATACAATTATTATTACTTATTATTGGATTGGCCGCGTAATAATTCACTTAATCCCGTACTATATTGGCGCATTGTGTTCTAGCTACATTGTTAGATACCGATATTTTAGAAACACGCCGTAATAATAATGCGCATTCCTTTCACTCATCGTAACGTATTAACGAATATTGTTCATATTGTGTGCGATTGTCTATGCCGATTGCCGGGTTTGCACCGTGGACGCTGACCGCGAAGAAAACGTCAAATGCGCACCGCAGACCGCCCGATTTCATATTTTTCCGGTATTTGTACTGTCACCGGTACAATAATATTATTATTATTATTATTGTTATTTAATCGTAACGGTCATATAACGTTATCGATAACTCCCGCAACGGCATTTCAACCCAACCAGAGACGTAGCCGAGAAAATATTTCGAGAGGGGGGGGGAGGGGCGTGATGTGGTGGTGCGCACTTGACATTTTCACTCCTAATAGGATATTCGTTTCTATTGTACAGGCAGGGTGCGGCAGAGCCGACTGACGAGTTTTGATGGGCTATAAATAACGAACAGTAAAACTGGGATGGAATGATAAATCTTCGTGAAGAATTCTCCTGAAAGAACGGTCCGAGATTCCCAAATCTACAGCGAATTTCCGGGCTGAGCGTCTTGGTGACCGCTCAATTGACTCTCTAACCAACTGCACATTTTCGGGGGTTCTTACCGTTCTGGGTGCTCCGTGTCGCCAAGTCTACTTAGGGTACTTCCAGTTTCATCCAAATGCCGTAACAAACAATTTGATAGTGTTAGCAGAAGGAACAGATTCAATTCAAAATATACCACTTGTTAAGGCCTGCTCTTATCTTATCACAGGCTAATGACTTCATTAAACTCGTCAGTCGGCTCTGCCGCATCCTGTATAAATCTCGGCAATGCCGTCAAACACCAAAACCCTGCAAGCATTCCAACCTCGGATTTGCATCGGCTTATTAACCCCTGCCCCTTGGTATGTAACTAACAAAAATCTCCACAAAGACCTGAATCGACCTGACCCCCCGACAACCTGGCCAAATCCAGGATCTCCAGATTCCATTCAAAGCTCCACTGGTATTCCAACCTATTAATTACGGGACTATCCCCGGCCTTTCTTATCCTCAGATGATTACAAAGACAATGGCCCAGGAATCTGCTAAAAGCATAATAGTTTTAACCTAAACTTGTCAGGTGGCACCGCTGGAAGCCTTACTTTTCTAATGTTAAATGTCGTTGTCAAGTTACTATCAGACTTACTTATTATACCATGTTTGTATAGATTGTAAATAAAATGTATTAAATAAAATAAATTTAAAAAAATTGTTTAAATCAAATAAACATCATCTTCAACAAAAATAATGTATATCGAAAACATATCGTGAAGGGTTGTATAACCCCCCCCCAATTCTTCATCTCAGACATATAACGATTGGATTTATATCATCTTTGGAGGACGCAATCGTCAGTGGCGTGGCCAGGAATTTTCTATGGTAAGGAGGTTAAGTCGCACTAAAAAAAAAAAAAGTAAGCAACGAGTAACGCGTACTCACAAGAAACTACTCAGAAATTCAGTCAAGTACCAAACTATCAAATTACACATATCGGTTTTCACTAGAGAGCGGATTTTTAGGTATGTAAGTATGTTACAATATACTGTTAATAGTTCTATGGATTTATATTTGTATCTATAAACGCATGTGTTTACTCATTGTATCTATACGTACAAAGCTTATATGACGAAAAAAAAAATATAAAAATTGAATCACTTTTTTTTTATCATACACATTTTTTTTTGAATGAGACGAGAAAAACGGACAAATGAAAAATATGATTTTTATTATAGACAATAAGACAATACATTCTAAAATATGAAAAATCGGTTAAATGTTCACTAAACACCAAAATATGCTTAATTATGTGAAATACATTTTTTTTCTTTTATGAGTTCTGTAATCTAAAATTCGTTTACAATTTGTACTCTCATGAGCTGCACAAAACCAATAAATATATGTGTAAACCTAAAAATCTGCCCTCTAATTATCACAAATAAGATAACAGTATGCACATGAATATTACTTCATAGTAGATAGGTACGTGATACTCATTGGTAGGACTTGAGGTCTTGTAGCATTTGCGTGGTATTCTGTACTAAACTTAAAATTATAAAACAATTTAAAAAATACTTTTCTCTTATGTTCACCCCCGGAAATCGGGTACAAAAATGTTTGTACTCTGAACAGTTTCCTGAAACAGGCGTAAAATTGTCTTTTGAACGGCTGCAGGATATCTCTGACATTTTTTAGGAAGAAATTTGAATACATTCTAACTCTTTTATAGTAGATCATTCGATGGCATATTCACGATTTTTTTGGTGGAGTGGGGGTGATCATTAACACAATTTAGATGGAAAAGTCCACATAAAACTTACAAAGCCCACCAATATTATAGAAGTTGCGTGTGTGTCTGGCAAAAGTATATTTAGCTAACTATAAAAATATAGTATATTTTTTATAATAGAATATCTCAATGAATATAATAGTGTATGCGATTGATATAATTAAATTTTAACATATTTAAACAAGTTAAATAATTTAATGGAATATATTGAAAATTTGAGAATATCAAATAATATGTTATAGGAACATACGTAAAAATAACAATTACAAAACGAATTCAATTTCCCTTTTTTTTTTTTCTTGGCCGCTCGTCAATAACTTTATCATCATGAAAATGTAATCCCCGGACGAATTGACGACACGACAAAGTCTTTTTTTTTTTTTAATACAAGACAAAATACTCTGTCGATACAAAGAATAAAAATGCATAGTTATCGTGCAGATACAGACCTACGGAGAAAAATAAGGCTCTGGCGGATGTCTCAAGAGTCATCACCAGTAAATACGCCACTGACAATATAATATAATTGCATTAAGTAATACGCCGCATCAGTGGCGATATTCTATTCAATGCGGCATAATGTAATATTTTCCGGTGGATTATACTGTCACAAAAAGCCTCCTTTTGTGCGGACTACAGTAATAATAATTGTAATACATAACGCGAATGCGTAACGCGTCGATAGCGTACGATCTGTCTCCGGTTGTTGTGACTATAAAAAAAAAAAAAAAAAAAAAAACTACAGATATTGAAATGTTCGTCAAAAAATATCATTTGTGCCGTGTAATGCGTACGAGTGCCTCTATGTTTGCAAAGCGCGTACCATTGTATAGGTACGTTCTAAATCTAGTAACCGATCGTTCCTGCGGAAAGCGTAAGTATAGGCTCACGAAATGCGGTCTAAAAATATTTTATCGGCGGAAGAGAAAGAACTGTGCGGTTTAGAATCGCGACAAAACGTATATGGTGCGTGAAGTTATCCGCTGGGCACACGAGAATGGCCAAAGATGGGAAAGTTATCGCGGCCAGCGATTAACAACAATATTTTTTTTTTTTTTTTTTTTAACACTCCATGAAAAATTGTAGAAAAAACAAGAAAAAATGTTATAGGGTTTATTTTGAAACTATTATCGATTATTACCACTCGATAATTTATTTTTAACGACGAACGCAGGTAAGAGTTTGCCAGTGGCGTGCCCAGGAACTTTCAACGGGACGTAATATAGCATATGCATAACCCGACAGTGGGAACTTAAAAAACCGGATCCAAAAAGTGCCAATTTATATTCTTATCGAATAGAGATATTGAATGTCGGATATTTCTTGATTTATTATCAAGCTTTTCCTTGGAACTTGGCTGAAATATATTCGTTACAAAGATTGAATTAACCGAGTCTGAAATGTTCACTTAATAACTTAAAATCGCACTAAATTAAACCGAAAAACTAAGAAATCCGCTATGTTTTGTTTACTATTATATTCGTTAGGTGTTATTATCGTATGAGAAATTTCAAATATAACAAGTTATACAACTGAACGGCATAATTTTTCGAGCAAATACAAATATAAATCATAATAATTATCATTTTTAAGTAAGTTTTTTTTTATATATCAAAACAATTTTTAATCTCCAACCGTGAACCAAACGTTTATAGTTCACGGAATATTAACGAGTTTAAAATAAAATAGCAATGAAACATTATAGGTGTTATTTAATCGTGCAATCGTGTATAACCGTGTATAAGGATTATGTCGGTACTTATTAATATCGCAGTGATAGTATATTGTTGATTACATTATTTAATTTTTAATAATTTTTTAGTTACACTATTCCCGATTAAAATATTTTGATAAAAAAAAAAAAAATAAGTTATAAGAGGAGCTGAAACCGACTTTACCATATTTTTGGTACGAAAATCTAATCATTTTTATCGATTTATTGGTTTCCTCGGTGATTAGGATGAAAATATAACAGTTTTTATTACCTAATTGATTTAGCTGTCACGGGCAAGCAAATCCCGTTTATAAAAATAGATTAATAAAAATAAAAAAAATAACTAAAGTTTTGACATTTTTAGCAACGATTCTGGATAACCGAACTTGCCGATTAACGGCATCTAGTTGTTAATAGATAATAATCAGTACATTTACACCGAAGCCGTTCGATCGATCGACTAAAAATCCCACCGGTCCGCCTGAAAATCATTTTCTCACAGTGGTTGGACCAGTGCATATTTTAATCTAGTAAACAATAAATGTCGCTCAGTGAAAATATTTTGTCACCTAGTTGACAGTATTTTTAAAGAATTGGCGACACACAATTTTTAAAATGAAGAATTTGTATTCTATGTAAAAAAAAAAAATAATAATAATAATTTGGTAACGATTACCATAAATGTGCATGGACATATATAATAATGGTCAGGTTTATATTATCGATGTTGAATAGAAAATGCATTTATTACTGTAGAATACGAGCAAATTGTATTGTCGGCCAGTGAAAATCCGTTGCAAAAAAAAAAAAATGCACCGACCGGGTCCCCCTGTAAGTTTGAACGTCTAAACCGCCAGAGGCGTCTGGTTCGGATCGACCGTCTCGGAGGTGTCAGAACATCGTTTTATCGACGCGACGGTGCGCTATGATACTATTGGCCGGTCCAGTAAACGCGCCGCATGGACGCAGGTAAAATAATATTATTTTTTTGTCGTCGGCCGTAAACGTGGCAGTTCGAACGGATACGCCGACAAATGTAATAAAAAATAAAATACGAAATTACGAAATTAATAGCGAGCGGCAATTGCCGTTGATTCGGTAAGTAGGGCGGTATTGCGGGGTGAAAAACACGGACAGTTTTTTTGTGTAAGGCTATTGGAAAAAAAAAAAAAAAAAAAATAAAAAAAACCGACGCAACTTTTACAGCAACGGAAATGATTTGTTCGATATTCTATTCGGATATCCCCGTCCGACGTAAACCCGGACAAACGGGTCCTATATGCCGGCAAAACGTTTATTATCGATATGTACATTATACGTATAGCTCTACGATAGTAATCATTTTTTTTTTTTTCCTTTTTCCTTTTTTTTTTTCGTACATTTTGAAAAAGAAAAAAAAAAAACCTACCGAAACGAACCCAGGCGCAGTTGCGGCACCGGTGAACACACACTGGCAACTCGTTTTACACACACACACACACGCGCGCGCGCGCGTACATATACAATATTATTTACTACGATAACAATTGCGCGATGTGTTAGTATTAGGATTTTCTCGGTACAACACAAGGCCGCGTCACCATCACGCCTTGTTAGCGCGCGTTTTTCGGTTTGCACAACCGGAGAATATTACCGGCGGTGTGGCTTGGCTGCCGGTGCCGGTGTGCTACGCCGGCCGCGGCCCGGCGCATTGTTACGATTAGCCATGGCGACCAACCGATCGCGTTTACAGTCGAGGGGAGAGTTTCGACATTTCTCGCCGGGCCGCGCGCGCCCGTTTTGTTTTCTGTTCCCGTTCGTCTGTCCGACTCGTCATGCCGAATTTATATATTTGTTTGGAAACGCCGACGCAGCCGCCGCCGCCGCCGCCGCGTGCCCGAATTTAAATAATAGATAATATTATTTTTTTTAATAATATCCGGATATATGTGAACGAATAATAAAAGATTATCGGCCGTCTACTAATGTACGCGGACGCCGAAACACCGGCGGCCATCCCGTCGACGAATTTCATTATTAACCGACGCGGTCCGCGGTAATCGGGCCGCGGCGGCGTTTCATTTATCCGCTTCGCATACTCGTAATATATTGTTTATACATTTCATTATCCGGTTGTTATTGGGCCGCAAGTGAAATATATATATGTATACGAGTTTTAAAAACGGTACCCGGGAGATTGTGCCACAAATGTATAACGCATAAATGTACCGAAATGGTGTTTGAATTGAAAAAAAAAATCAACGTTTTTTTTTTGCAATTATTGAACTCCTTACACCACTTTTCAGACATGGTTCGATGAGTAATTATTTTACAAAAAATAACGCGACACAAGAGAACAATACTATTGCGAGCTAAGGTTTTGCTTTATTGTATTTGTTAAAAAAAGAATATTTACAATATATCAATACATGTTTTTTTTTTTTTTTTTTGAGTATATCATTATTTGTATAAAGATACGTATCGAGACGTCCTCCCCTGGCTCAATAGAAATAATCGGTAAATGGACTCTAAAAAAAAATGTAAAAAAATAGTTCACCCTCACAGTACGAGCACTGCGAATGTAAAACAGTACCTATATAATTTTAAAACAAATATATATATTTTTTTTTTTTTTAAATAAATACAAAATATAAAACTAGGCACAAAAATGTATATTAGTCAAATATTTATTAATTTTTTTTCGTAGACCATGATTAAGGTACACAATTATTTTTTTTGTTGTTTTAATTAATTTAAAACTATGTAAGTATAGAATTATTTTGTTTAAATGATGCGATCCGCATTTATCAGATTTAAATTTGATTTTTATCTCCTTCGTCGTATTTTTTTATTTCATTAAGAACACAATTCTTTCGAACTAATTTTTATCAATTTCGTTTAATAACGAGTTGTGATTACGATTGTCGACGTACCATGATAATTCGATTTCATTTAATATCGGATGATTTATTACCTTTTGACAAGCCACTCCAGTGATGTATTTATACGGTTTCCTCTTGGAGGGCGATATCAGAAACAAAAATTTAGCCCATCAGCTGAACTCTGTCCGTTTGATCCATCAATACTGTTTGTTATTTACGCTGTATAACAAACTTATTTCGGTATCATTTGTGGTTATCAAATTCTTTGTTCAAAAATAGTTTGTTATGTTACCAAAAAATGATATCCATTCGGCGGGGTTTGTTCGGCCATTTCATCCAACACATTTTCTATAGGCTTCTAAACTAGGCTTTGCATAGTGCGATGGATGCTATTGGCGTTGCCAAACCATTTAGCCGATTCTAAATTGAAAAAAATTAATAATTTTAAATGATTACATTTGTAATCGCAAACAACACAAGACCCTGGTTTACTACCGACAACACACTGATTACAATTGTTTAATTATTTACACAGGAAATCGATTAGAGAAAATAATGCTCTAGGAGGCATCACCCCCTAGATCTTTCGCCCGTAAATACGCCACTGAGCCACTGGGGTCGCTTCGAGTAAAGTTTCGTGTGCGCCGCAGCGGTATAGCAAAATGTATTTATTAATATTGTTCCATTAAAATCGAGTTTGCCTATCTTGAAATATACAATATAATAATTGTGGTATACTATTCTGTTCACCTTCACACGGGAAATTTGTATTCGACAAAAATGTTGGCCGACCGTGTCTCACGCACACTATTTATACCAGTAACTAGGACCCTCTTTGAGGGGGTGACAATATGAACCGTAGATGAATACGTTCATCGTGCAATTTGATTTTATTTATATATTGACAATACTGCGCCTCATTGAATAATATTGTTAGTTTTGCACGATACCCACGTTAGATTCACAATTACCAACACGTTACGCCAGGCATGTCAAACTCAATGTATTAACTGGGCCAAATATATTGACTATGCGGTCCGCAATAAAAATTTATCAAAAAAAAAAAAAAAAAACAACACATTTTATACAAATTTGTTATTTTATTCCTTACGAACACAACAGGTACAATTATATTTATTATTTAAATTTAAAAAAAAAAAAAAAACCGTATTAATTATTCGACAATAGTTGCTCACCCAATGTGAGTACTACTAAACATAGAAATAATACTGGCAATCGTACTATCGATAACAATTATTCGATTACAATTTTTTAGAAAATAAGACTAGAAAAGTAACATAATGTAACATAGTTGTGACACGAAATGGAAATTTTATAATTTATTTATTGTTACAATTAATTGTCCATTAATATTGGTATCCGTGGGCCATAAAAAAAAATAAAAAATGATCAGCGTGTTCGACATGCCCGCGTTACGCTATATTATATTTGTGGCTAACAATAATTAAAAAATATTGATAAATTATACTCAATTTTTAACTAAAATTGAATTTATTTGATTTTAACATGCAGTCAGTACGTTAAATATTTTAGTTTTATTTGTCATCTATAATACGTACCTATATTAACACATTTTTATTTTCATGAAATTTTAAATGTATGGTATTGATAAAAAAAAAAAATAAAAAAAAAAAACACATACCCATGGTCTGTCGTGTTCTGAATATATATTTATACGCACTCACATATAATATAGTTTACTTATTATATATAGATTATTATGTATACGTAATTAACAATTGTACATGGTCGAATGGTTCTGCTTGTCAATGTGTAATAGGTGTAAAGTCGTTTATATAGGTACCATTTTTAATAAACAGTTTGTAATATTTTTATCATTGTCAAGAGTTTAGAGGTTTTATGATCTATATAAACGATATATTATTATTGTAAAATAAATGAGAAAATTACAATGTATTTTTTTAAAGAAGAAAATATTATGTAGGCCATTCAATATTATATATCGAAGGTCGGAAGATTGCATAATATAATGGCTAGCTGCAAACTTCGTAATTTTAATATTGTTTATAAAACTTGTTAAATTGTAGGTATTTAATAAATACTGATGAAAATTCGAACTCAAATTATCAATCAATAATTATGTTCAAATACTATACGCAATAATATTATTGTAGTTAAAATATATATATGTTTAAATAAACATTAACTCGATATAGGTACCTATTTTAATAACGCAAATTGTGAATTTTGAAAGTATTATAAAAAATACTTTAATTTTACATTATGTTCTGAAATAATTGTATATCAAGTATTTTCTTTACAAATTGATGATTTGTAAAACTATATATGTTTCCAACGTATATTTATTTCTTAAAAATTACATTTAAGATGCTAATTTTAATGTTTGATATTGTCTATTATATGATAGGGTATCTACAGTTAGTTGGTCAACACAAAATATTTACAAATTTTAAATTCAACCCACGACGAATTGTTGTAATTTTAAATTGAGTCGAGTTATGGGAACTGGAGTAGCAATATTATATGGCGACATACACGCATTTTCGCCTAACTCTAGACTCCGAATGGACACAGTTATTGAAAACGTTAACGCGGTTAACAGAAATATAATATAATGCTAAACAAATTTCACCTATATTCGTTTAGGTATAGAATAATAAAAAACTAACCTAACCGGAAGAATAATAAAAAAATTATACAGTTTCTCAATTACTATACTGGTCATTTATCATTATAAACAGTGCTCATACAGTGGAAAAATAAAAGAAGAGAGACTATACGACTGAAAAAAAATTAACGTCCCTAATGACACACACACACACTTCAATTACTTTTCAAACAAAATTCAATATTTTGTATACTAATAGAGAAAAACACAACCGACAATACTCCTACATGCTAAGTTTTTGCTCGCGTATTTATATTTATTTTATTTGTTATAGAATTGTTTCTGTTTTAAGTAAAAAATAAAATGAGCATGTTCAGATTTTGGTTAAATTACATAATTTATTAGCGCACGAGGCTATAGTGCAATAGACATGATAATAATAATTAATAATTTATGATTGAACGATAAATATTAAATTCTAAACGAAATATTTACTATATATCCGAGTTGATGTATTTTGCGAAATATTTGAAATTATAGTAGGTGTTTACATGAAAAAGACCGTCCCAATAGAAATAATTAGTCGCAAAATAAAAAATGCGAAAATAGTAAAGGAGCTCTGTTCCTCTGGCCCCGTCCGCCCCCCCCCCCCCACACACACACACACACATTTTTTTTTTTTTTTTTGGTAGGAACCTTATTCGAGCACTGGTCACGAACGGTTCGTATAAATGTATACGTGCCTATAACATAAAATGATATCAATTAGACGCGTATTTGAATACAACGGAGAATCGTGTGGAAAATCGGCCGGTAACATAACAGGAGTAATGTACGACACTGTACCGCCACCACTACCACCACCACCACCACCACAACTCCCCCGATTATTCGATAAATAATCTCCGCCGCCAGAATAGAAAGAAAAGAAAGAAAGAAAAAAAACCTCGGGCGACCGAGCGATATAGGCACCTAGCCTAATACAATTACGTAGGAAATAATGAACACATCCTATGCGTAGGGTGTTTCGTCATGTAGCAAACGAAAATAATATGTGCGTTTATTGTACCCGGGCGTATATAAAAAAAAGTTATGCAATGTTTGCGTTTGCAACATGGATAGGCAATGTACGAAACATTAGTGGAAGGAGCCGTAGTTATATATACCGTTGGTCGCCGAACGTTCGGTACACTACACCGGTACCAGCCGTCCATCGATCGTCTAAGAACTACATACTGCGTGCACACTTACACCGCCGTTTCACCGTGTCGTTATCGTTACAAGTCGCGTTTTCCGCCGCACGACAATATGATATCCAAGGTACTCGTCGCATGCCACAAACTGCGGTGGATTTTTTTTTTTTTTTTTTTTTTTTTATCTCTAATCTCACTTCGCCGAGGTGAAATTTACTCGTTTGACGATTAAATCATGTTTTTATTTGTTTCCACTAAAGGTGATCATCGGTTCTATCGTTCTGCTGGCAGTCAGTTTGACGATACGGTCGTATCCCCAGGGTTACGGACACGACGAGGACGAGCACGTCGATTACTATGTGGGTATACCGCCGTACACGATCGACACGCCCGGCACCGGTGTCTTCGGACGCGATCGTGTTCGAAAATATAATAATCGTACTTGTACATTTGCACGGCAGTCGGTCGCGATAACTCCAACGCTGCGGGCGACCGCGGGCACCCCTCCAATATTATCGTATCTCTCTTATGCGTATTAAACATTACACGTACCGTTACACTACCCGCCCGGCCGTCTGCAGAATTCGAAATTATCGCGACTCGACTCCAAAATCCCGTTAATAAAAACCGTCATTAAAAACAATTATTATTGCCCGTCACCCGGTGCGTTTCCGCAGGCTCACCCCAAGTACTCGTACAAGTACGGCGTCCAGGACCCGCACACCGGCGACTACAAGACCGCGCACGAGTACAGGGACGGCGACGTGGTAAAGGGATCGTACAGCGTGCACGACCCCGACGGCACGTTGAGAACCGTCGAGTACACCGCCGACAAGGAGAACGGTTTTAACGCGGTCGTCCACAAGAGCGGCCATGCCAACCATCCGGACCACTACGAACACTATTAGATATATTACACCGACGTCGCAGAGGTGAACAAAACAAATGTATTTATTTATGATCGTCTTAGGGGCGGCAGTATATTGGGAATTTGAAATTTCCCACGAAAAAACACGCACACCGACAACGAATTTGGTACGGTCCATCTGCAACCTACGAATTCGAAAAACGTTTCAATATTGACGTTAATAAAAAATTAACATTTTTTTTTTTATTTATATTTATATTTATAACGTGTTTGAAAATTACTCAATTACCATAGTTTCCGCCTGCAATTGTCTATTTTGTTCACGATAACTCTCTATACGCAACCTGCGGATTCGTAATGCGTGCTTTATATTTTTTTTTTTTTTTTAAGAAATTTAGACATCAGTTCTAATAGGAAAGAGTTTGTTAAGATTTACATTATATTCGTCTCGATTAAATACAATTTATTCATCGATAAAATATCAAATTTAGTCCGTTATATGTTGGTTTTCATTAACGTACATAAACTGCCTATACTCGACGCCGTTCGAAATTCGTTAAAATTAATACCACACAAATAATAACCTAATAATAATCGTGACAAAAAATACAAATATTTTACATTCACTTAGATTTCATTGCGGTAAAACGATACATATGTCCATTGTTGCTAGCTGTATATTTCAGTTTATCGTCTAATGATCTACATTGTTGATACTCCGATTTATATTAAAATTCCAATTGACAATTATTATTATCGAGAATTATAAATCTATGTTGAAAAAAAAAAAAAAACTGATATACAAATAACTTGATATTTATTATTATATTGTGTTTAAAATATAAAAAAAAAAAATACTTCTATTGCTTCATGCAATGTATCAAACATTTAGTTGAAATCGTAATAAATTGAATGACTATCGCATAAAAAGATTTAGTTAACATCTTAGTTTAGAAAAAAAAAAAAAATGTTATTATAGTATATATTAAAATATTAATTCACTCGAGATAGGCATAATAGCACTGAATATTCGGTGCCATCTTCCAAAATATTTAATCGATTTTATTTTCAGGTGATATTCTTCAAGGCAATACTATTATTATTATTACTGCCGCAAACTATACACATTTTCCAACATAAAAGGACACGGGAAAACATTTTAATAAAAATCTAGTCCTTATTTAAACACGTTTGATTTGTTCTGTCAACGAATGTTTCATAGATATATATATATATATATATATATATATATATATATATACAATCCATAGATATATAATACCTTCTTATATATTCTGTATATATATATATTTTTTTTTATATATATATATACCGTTACGCATACTATTATAATCATTATACATTATGATATATATTTTTTTTAAATATTTTAAGGGGAAATGTAAACCCGTCATACCTATTTAGAATTTACCTACCTATAAATATATAATATTATGTATAAGTACATGAGATTGCTAAAAATATACAAATATATTATACCAGTTGTAAATTAATATTATACACTTATTTTATAATTTTGATACCATAAATATAATATTATAATAAATATTTTATTATACTTGACTTCGTTTGTTTGTTTTTTTTTTTATTATTTATTTTTTATTTGATGAATTCATGTGTGACCGTTTTTGCTGAGAACTCGTTACGTTTTTTTTTATGTTTTTTTTTAGAAAATTACTATTATTCTTATATAAGAAATACCTATACAGGTAAATAAACGTGAGAGATATGAGATATATAGAGAAATATGTACAGGCTACAGGTATACCTAATTGGGTCTTCACGCATGACAAGTAAGTCAAAGACAAGTTGGATAAACCACCGAAAATGTTGTGAAACCATCGTAATATAATAATAATATAGTTCAATAGGTATAATATTTCTGTTCAAATAGAACCCCGGAAGACGTTGACAAAAAAAAAAAAAAATTTCGTAAATATAATAATAGCCGGTGGCCGCAGGTGTGTTATGTGGTTATGCGTAGGAATAATATTTTTGGCAACATGTAATGGATATTTAATAATTTCAATAGCGTAGTATAATTATGCAGTACGGAACACATTAAACTACTTAAAAATCATTTCAGGTAGTGCAATAATGTGTAATTTTGAATTTTATGATCAATTTTTGTACGTGTTATTTTTCTTGTATTAAATTGTTTCTCAAAAATACACGCCTAATATTCGTTGAGAAAATTATTTACCCTGCACCCTAACATAATGACAATCCGATTAATTTATATAATATTAACGAAATAAATTAAACGGTTCATTCTCCAAAACCAAATGTCGTCATAGATAATAAAACATTAGGAATTTGGTAGACATGTGTGCATAAATTATGTAAAGTTTCACAAAATCATTAATCTTTTTTTTTCTTTAGACAAAAATCTACGTTAATTGTTTAGCATTTTATATTTTCCCGATACAGAAGTCTATACATTAAGAAACTAGTTCACAAAATATACGAATAAAACGTGTATATTTAAAACAAAAATTAAAGATAAAATTTAGACTAAATATTATCGTATGTATATTAAATAAATAAAAGAAACCGAATACACTTTGGTTAAAAATTGACTGTCAATTTTATCTTTGGCCAAACGATTGGCTACATTATTTTATTTAACTTCACTAACTGTCGGTTTGTTCACAATAATTTTAAAATTGTGATTCGTATATTTATAAATACCCAAATCACATGCATTATACATATTTTGTTAAATATCGCTTGTACCTACTATATAATGTTAAAATTAAAAATCATCGAAAAATATACATTCGATATCTATTTAAATTTCGAGTGCTAATGTTCGACTTTGGTTCATACAAAATGTATGAAAACATGTGTAGATAATAAGTGTACATAATTTATTTTCATAAAACTTATTTCGAGGTTTATCATCACAATATCATGTATCAGTTAAATATTATGTAAAATCGATCTATTTTATTACATCAACAGGTAATACCTGTGTAGTTACATTAAATAATTCAGAACTCAAGGCATAATAAAATATTTTGGACTGTAAGTTTTCGAAAATATTAAGTTATAATATAAATATATAAACAATTTCAAAAGGAGTTTTACTTTTATTTACCAAATTATGAACTTACTACTGAAGTTTAATTGTATTTTATATAAATTGAGTTATTTAACATGAATATTGTGTGGCATTCGATTGGCTATACAGTTATGGTACTACAATTTTGTTTAATTTTTTCAATAATATTTAACTAATATATTTTTGTAAGTCTGAGAGCATATAATAATAATCATACAAACCTAGAAGTAATATACAAATATTGCAAGATGGATCAATAACGATAATCTAAAAAAAAAGTGTTAATCCGAGCAGGTTATACAAGAGCCGTTGCACACAAAGAACAAACATACAGTTCAGATAAGGTGAAAGAAAGCCAACATGTTAATATATTATACAATAAAACGAATAGATATAAAAGAGACAAATCAAAAACTTCAAATTTATAATATTCATTAAAATAATAATTTATGGTAACTTATTTTATAATATTATGTATGTTTATAGTATGTATACACAACTATATGAATATTATAATATGTTTAGTTTTTAAAATTGATTAGAATAGTTTTTTTTTTGTTTTTTTTAATAAAATATTTAACTACATAGACACTCAAATTTTAACAAAACAAATTAAATTAGTTATAAAACTATTAAGGATTTAGTTGTATTCGTGTTTGGTTTTTGAATATATTTTAGTGAAGACTAAAAAGTGAGAGTGTTCGCTTATGGCATGGCATCCGCTGATCTGTGTGATGCTCAGCGTTCAAAATCTTCCATAGAACCACAACGAAACACACGATTTTAAAATCAAACATAAACTAGATATAATCGATCATCTTCGTGAGCTTGAACAACTTTATAGTGAGATCCAATATACTTAAACAAATGTTAACTGTTATAAGATACTTCACGTTGTAATATTACGTTTATATTATCGGTATTTTAACATTAAATATACGTATACTCATGCGTATTTAAAAAAAAAAACCTATAATATAGATAAATAGATTAATTTATTAGCTTTCGAGTTGGTAATATTTTGTAATTTTACTCTTAGTTTTATCGTAAAACTCGCACTATAACAAGTTCAAATGGAATTGAAAAAAATGAACCAAATAATGAACCATGGTTTTGATAGTGTTGAGATGAAAAAATGGCATAGGCTTGTCATAATAAGGGCCGGAGTTTTATTTTCTACTGAAGTGCAACAAAACCAATATACTCCCCGCTAGGCTCCGAATCTAAAATAACATTAATTTTACCTAATTTAATTTATTTATTTTGACAACTAACATTGATTACAGTAGGGATATAAGTAAAATTCGAATTAAACTCACAAATGAGCTACTAGATATCGCTATATGAATTACTACTATTCGGTAAATAAACTTATGAATATAGCAAAATAATACGGAGTAATGGGTAGGCATTTTATCTGATACTGGTGTATCTATGTTATTTGGCTGTAGTTTTTATGTTATGAAATTAATACAAATTTGTTCGCAACATTCGACGTTTTACACAGATTCTTAATTATATATAAACACAATGTATTATTAATCAAACAGTCATGTTTAATAAATTCGTTTTAAAAAGCTGGACATATTTCGCATCACGAGCCACAGTTGTACTTTAAGCTATAAATCATTGTAATCAAAAACAATTCTGAGAGGAGCTCAGTAAACTGGTAAGATACTATTCGTCAGTCGCATTTTTCCCATTGTAACCAAAATGACCCAGAAATAAACAAAACTAAAATGAATGCATCGTCATTTGTTGTCAGTTTTTTTTTTTTTTTTTAGAAAAACTGTTGAGAATCTAGAAAAATTTGTTTAAAAATAAATTACCACTGTGCGAATGTTTTTAGGTACAATGCGAATAATCGTTTTTCCCAACCTAACATATTTTATCATCGTACAATATTTTAAAATGAACAAAATGCCAAGCCCTCGGTTAACCGATAATATTTGATATATAATTAATTTGTTGTGTGTATCCAAAAAAATGTTTTCAATTTCGATTATTTCTATTTTGTTTTTTATAAATATAATTTTAACAGTTCTTTAAATTTAAATAAAACTAAATTCAAGGTGTTTAAATTCAAAATTAATACGTGAGGTTGATATTTTAATGCACGAACATTATAAATATAATAATCTCTTTTTTTTTTCTTTTTTTTTAATATTGTCACGATCCAATTACGTGAGCTACTAAAATGTTGAAATACGATTCGTTCCAGGCATATTGACAATACACATACGTATATTATTATATTTATACACGTATATATGAATATACGAACAAAATATACCTAGTAGGTGTATAATACACAAAGAATCAATACCAATTTTGAGATTATTTTTGTCTGGAAATCATCCATGTCCGCGTTAATAAATATACAAATACGTCGTAGGCACCCAGTTAAATTTAAATTTTACCACGGACTATCCGATAGGTACAACAATAATGCGAGTGTTTAAATGATTCGTCTAGTCATTGGAGCATAACAATCGAAAGAATCAATGTACGTTTTTAACGATCAAAATGAATTAAATAATGTACACAAAATGATTTTACATGATGTATATCGGACGACACCCATCTCACTTCGCTCGTATACACAGCAAATGTATTGTATCGAAATATCGTTATTAATTTAAATAAATATTAAGGCGATGTGAGAATAAGGCCCAAATTCCCATGTACTGGATGAGTAGTTTAGAATAATTTAAACAATTTGGATTTATTTAGATTATTATGGTAATCCCACCACGCCCACGCCATTTGTGCGATATTAGAGTTTCTGCTACGCTTATTTATTCGGCGCCACTAAAACAAATAATAATTTATTATTTTTTTTTTGTTTATAATATATATGCTAATAGTTTATACTGTAATAAAAAAATGTTACAAAATATTCTAACAAAAACTTAGTTATTGTTTAAGACATAATAAATGCGTTAAAGTATATTATTTTTTATAAGCGTATAATAATTGATTTATTACTTATATTGTTTATAGACTATAATAATATTTTGCTAACATTTTTACGCAAAATTACTGTGTTATAAAAAATAAAAATATATATATTAGGCGCTGCGTGTATTTCGTAAACAAATACATATGATTATATACAACACTTTTCAAATAAGAGGTTTGCGTGTCGACCGAGTAGATGGAAAGATTTAAATGCATTTTTTTTTTTTAAATAACAAATAGAGAGAATTTATTTAATTTTTATCATAAACCTGCAGCCGATTTCTCAGTTAAATTTTCGTATTTATGGTTTTTAATCGAATTTTAAGTAATTACAATACTATATATTTTTAAAACAAATTCAATACAAAAAATTAAAAAGATATTTTCTTTTTTTGCATGTGTCCAAATACACTTTTTTTATATATAGAACGAGTTCTCTATTAATTCTATATACAGATATCTATTAAATGGGGACAGAATGTAGTTGTATTATTTTAGAAGGCTCATTTTCGACATGTTTTAATAAGAACGAATTGCGAAAAATTACAGAAAACCGCAAACACATACGGTAAAATCTTTCGAGCGTTAATAAATAATCTGTTCATTTTATAGATTAATATACAATAACCTTTAGACTGATTATTTATTTCGTCATTTTTTAGAGGAAGGTAATGAAATTTGAATGAAAAAAAACTTATACATATGTAACATTTAAAAAATATAATATACATAACGAATTTTTTATATGTCACAATATCGAAAAATGTTTTAATCGTATGTCCTCATAAATAAGTAATCTGTGGTTTAAATGTTCGATTTTCCTATTTCCCCAAGAACATTTCACGACTTTTAACTATTAAACTAAAACATAAAATTTGAATATCACGAAAATATGCACCTATTCCTTTGGGTAAGTAAAAAACATCTGAAATACTTAGTAAATGAAGGGCAATATTCAAACGAAGCGGGGAGGAGAACATTTCGTTTTGCCAAATAACTCCTATCCCGGTCAGTCGGCATATTCGGACAAGTTCGCTCCAGTCGACCAAATATTAAGCTTACGAATTTCGTTAAAATACACATTGACTGCGTGCGAATATATATACGAGGTGCGACAATAAAATAACGAGACTTTTTGAATAAAAGTTGTTTATTTTAAAAATGTTATAATTTAATGACTATCACCTTCAAAGTACCTTCCCTCAGCATCAATACACTGTTGCATACGTCGCTGCCATTCTTGAAAACAGTGTTGCCAATTGCTTTCATTCAGCCCTTTTAGAAGTTCTGCCGTTTTAATTTTTACGTCATCAACTGTTTGAAAATGGGAAAAGAAATAAGAAGGAAATAAAAAGAAGTCACAAGGAGCAAGGTCTAGCGAGTACGGGGGATGTTGAAGTACAGATATTTTTTTTTTCAGTTAAAAAACGTTGAATTGAAAATGCACTGTGAGCTGGAGCATTGTCTTGGTGAAGAACCCAGCCATTTTTCCATAGATCTGGTCGCTTCTTTCTGACACGTTCTCTTAATTTAATTAATACCTCTTTATAATAATATTGATTAATCAATTTTGTCGATTTTTTCAACGTTTTCGTTTGTTGAAGACGTGGTAGGACGTCCAGAACGATCATCGTCTTCGACGTCCTTCCTTCCACTACAAAACCGTTTGTGCCATTCAAAAACACGAGCTCTTGATAAACATTCTTCACCATAAACTTCACATAACATACGAAACGATTCCGCGGCAGTTTTTTTTAATTTAACAAGAAATTTAATGTTAACACATGTTGTTCGATTTTTATATCTAACATTTTTCGGCAGTATAGTCGAACTCGCACTAATAACAAGGCTACTAACGTATAAGAAAATGAATCGATGCCATCAGTGTTCATAGTACTTTTAGATAAGTGTTTTCTAATCATATTTCAATAATCGTTTTATAGATAACGTTAATAGTTTAGGTTATATTTAGAAAGTCTCGTTATTTTATTGTCATACCTCGTATTAGATGCTTATTGGTATCCGTTTGAGATAATCAATATACGCCCAAGATCAAAATGATTATATATATATATATATATATATGTTTATTAATTTATGTATTTATGTGCAGTACGATAATTGTGCACGCCAGCCAAATAAGGAAGTGTACGAAAACTGTATATAAGAACAAATGTGCGGTGTGCGTATGGGCAAGGAAAACCATCGAGTCGAATTTCAAAAGAGTGTGCGCGGGATAAGTAGATCATATATGGTGTTTATTAGTAATAGACTGTTGTAAAAATGTTATTAATAGACGTCGAGGGTGCCTCAAAGCGACGACGGCAGTAAATAAAAAAAAAAAAAAAAACACTGGCGCGAGTCGAAACATAATGACGAAAAATAGAGATTTAAAGGTGAATAATGACTATGGGGGTTTTTAATTATATTGTTACGCGCAGTTAATTAAATTGGCACGCGATAGTTACAAGTACATGCAGTCAGTATTTGCATACGATACACACAACACTAAATCATAGTAAATCATGTAGGCTAATTGAATACTATAAACCGCGTGTGTTTTATCGTCCGTATTATAATACCGTAATGAATGGGGTTCGGGTTCGGTTTGTTGTCCGCGAGTGAACGCGTATATCGCGTAAAACCCGTGTCGACTAGAAAATGCCGACCGGCGCATAGCCAACAGACATACGCATACAATTATTATGAGTCGGTTCTGTCTTTCTACCGGTTCTTATGAACACACGAAAGTGGCACATATGTTTAGTGAGCGCGTGTATTTATTTATTATTAGTTGTATAATACAATGCGTTCTACGCACATCCCGCACAGCGAAAAATATGTCCACGGGATGTACTTGAATGGGGGTCCTAGTAGGACTAGCAGGACCATTCTCGGGGACGCGTGAGGGTACCCGTAGAATTCATTTTCGATCCTTAAGATATCCTATTGGCATTGATTTAGGTAATAAAACAAAATGTGCGTGAAAAACGAGCGTAATAAATTTTATAAAAAAAAAAAAAAATCATAAAATATCACGAGCGACTTTAAAATAATTCACATACGAAACAATGTTTGTAAATATTATTGTGAGTACATACTATCGCGGTTACTGTCAAATACGCTACATGCGCAATTGACATTATTTAATAGGTAACAATAATAAAAGAAAACCGATAATTAAAAAGTTTCGCACGGCATTCATTTTCAATAATAATTTTAGATGTATCCTTATGGTATAATTGAAGGTTATTCGTAGATTTCGGTGCTCAGGCCACCGGAACCAATTTTAAACATTTAATTATATTCAATTATTACATCTATATATGATTTTTGACGAATATATATACAATTTATACCTTCGTTTACATTACGAACAGAATTAGATATCCTCTCGTTATATGATTAGTGTAACAGACATGAAATCGATTTATTCGCTCGTTCCACTACATAATTTAAATATTATTTGAACGGATTGTTTTCTAAAACCATTTAATAGGTAAATAAATTACAGGAGTACGGGTATATCAAATTTAAATTGTATTTTAGTATTAAGGTATTCTTTTCATTTATTTTACATTATTATAATTCAACACTTATTGTAATATTGTGTACGATAATTACATTTCGGTCCGTTTTATAATAAATAATAACAGTAATTAAATATTAATTCAAAGCGCAGTGAGGAATGTATTGGTTTTAATATGGTATTAGCTTTTTTTTATTTTTAGTTTTTTTCTATTTGTAAGTTTGTTATCAACGTTTATACCAGAAATCCTGCTCCGATCAACAATTTTAGGGGTGGCTTTTAGGAGTGACTAGTTGGTACACGGGGAATTTATTTTTCGATTTTCTCTGTACTTCTTGAAAACCCGAGAAAAAACTTAGAACAACGGGAATATTTACACAGTAACGGTTTTTGTTATTTTCGATTTTGTTGGAATTAAGTAAAAAAAATAACGTTTTTTTTTTTTTGTTTTTGTTTTATGTATATAAAAATTCCGTAGATAATTTTGATCAGTGTTATAAGTGTTATCAGTGTTAAAAACACGAACAATTGCAATTTATTTTATCGTTACAAATAAATACATTTTTCATTTGTATTTCGCTAAGGATCTTTTTCGTTCCTTCATTCGTACCTTTCCACCTAAACAGTGGCCCACTTATGGTACGGAATAAGCCGGCTTTTAAAAAATTAATTTTTCTATTATAACTATAATACTTATGTGTACAAAGTTCTTTAAGAATTTCAATTATTTTAAATCGTATTAAATGATAATTATAAACCCATTGATCATAAATAATCAGTTTAGAATTTAGGTAAACTTTGTACAGATATGTTTGTAAATAATAGTCTACCTATTCAAATTTTAAGTTATCTTATATTGGGAAATATGTATACCTTGAAATACCTTTATTAAATGTTTTATTTTTTTATTTTCTATCAAATAGTTTATTGATAATGCTTGAAAAATAATAAAATAAAAATCAAGGATTAAATTGTATAGAAAGCCCCGTTGAAGAACACTCTTAATAATGTAAAGTATTTTATTTAGTATAGAAATAAATTCGATACGAATGTTGAAAATACGTCAGAGTGTGAAAATTAGTTCAGGGTTTTGCCTGATAGTATAAATTTCCGATGATAGATTCATTATTTTACTATTCTTCGCGAAGGTGTATTTTAGTTATGAAAAAATTAAACCATTCAATATCGTTGGTTATAGGTTATGTAAAGGTACTTGAATTTGTTTGGTGCTGCACATTAGATTTGTCATGGTCACATATTGCATTATATTATTCATATAAATAAATAAATATTCATAATAAATATTATCCAAAATGTACGCGCGATCACCATTATAGAAATTAAAATTTAAAAACTCTACTTTGATTTCTTGCCAGATCGAGTATTATTTCTATGTTTCTTAGTTAATTAACTATTATTATTATTGCCCACACAAATATAGATTTATCGTACGATTGTTGTACTTCATTGCGGTGTGTCTGCAATCCTCCACAACTTTTCCACGTGAATAATTTAGTAATTTTTTTTTTATCTCGCAACGGAGTTACTAATCAGACATGATGTCGTTCTTTGTGTCAAAACGATATTAATAATTTGATTGATGAATGCGATGTAAAATAGCCCTCCTATAGTGCAGCAAGACAATTACATTGTTTTTAAACACGGCTATCGGGCCGACCACCTAAGTTGAGCGACCGAAGACAAATATAATCGTACAAAACTATTTATTTCTTAAAGTCCATTGGATACGATATTTTATAAAATCTAGAGCGTTTGCATTAAAAGATGACCTAAAAATTAACTGGGCTAATCTCAATTTAATGATTGCAATAATAGTGAATACAATATCATGTTAAATCTTACTATCATTAACATTCTACACGAATTTATTTTGTTAAACTTGCAGGTCTGGGAATATCTGTGGTTGTCATAGGCGTAATAAGACACCGATATCAGGTTTTTGGTGCCTGGGTGCTATTTTTTTTTTTTTTTGTCTGCCCTCTCCCCAGCCCCCTAATAAATATCGATTTTTGACAAAGAAAATGTATCGTTTTTATTTTATACATGTTGCACATCGTACAATAAATAATCATATGACAGCAGGGTAAAAAAACACTGTTTTAGTTATTTATTGATATAAATTTTATATATTTACTATATAAAAACGATTTACTGAATTAGAAATCTATATGAGTATAATAACCAATTTAATTACCCACAAAATGACTAGAAAAATGAATTTTTTTTATTTGTATGATTTTAATTGACTAGGCTCATTTACGACATCATTATGCATCAATGCTTTGGTGATGTCGGATTCAATATTTAGTATTGCAACGCTATTTGAACGGTTCATCTGTCATTCTTGATCACAAATAGGTTTTTGTTCTTTTTTACGCACTAAATGATTTCTCAGATGAACAATTTTAGACACCGCACAACACATGCTCTAATCTTTTTTAATATTCATGTACACATTTCAGTTATGATTCTGTTTTGTAGATAATATGCGTGAGTGGCTAAAACAGTGTACACATTCATTTGGTAATGAAACGATGGTCGAAAGGCATTTGGATAGTACTCTTTTTTAATTGTACTGTCATTTGTCCAACACTAGAAATACGTACATGAGCTGCTTATGTTAAAGCAAAACGAAAACGTTGGTTTTCATTTATTAGATCATAATACGTTACCTTAATTGTGCAACTTTTCTTTTTCTCAGTTCATTTATTAAGAGTTCATAATAACAGTGTATATGTACTATGTATACTAGTTTTAAATGATATTAATAATGTTGATTTGTATACAAATGTGTTTAAAAAATACGCCCAGGGCTATGACCCCCCTCATCACTGCCCTTAAATACTTATCTGGGTCGAGCCTCAGATAATTAATGCCCTTATAAATGGATAGTTTCCTAAAATATATTTTTTTTATATACATCAACGAATGTTAAAATTGAAAATTGTTAATTTAAAATTTTAAAATATATTTGGTCTCACTCCTTTAATCACTGTGTATACATAAACAAAATGAATCATATGGAATTTTGGGTCAGCCCGTTGAACTTTCAGTTTCAACTTTTTACATTTTTTACAATTTCCATATTAGATCACCGTCTATATACTTTTTCTCGAAAAAAACATTTTCAGTTAGTAAAAATGCTCCAAATTGTTCACACCTCATATTAAAAAAATGTGGATTTTTCGTCCGATATTATACTTTATTTAATAAAATTGTCTAGGCAAAACCATTTTACCAAGCTTCGTTCAGAACCGTTTTTTTTTTTTATATATATATATATAGCACTGATTGATTCTCAGTGTATAAACTAAATTATTTTACATCCTAGAACGAGGTTTAAAATTGCATGATATATACGTTAATCGAATACATTATACATTTAATTTCTAATGCTCCTAGAAAATTATAGTTCGAGACCCATGGGCACGCGTATATGATGGTTGTTAACATATTATAAAAAAAGTTAAAATAGTTATTTCGTTAATACTAAGAAGTATTTCGAATATTTCGTTAAGATGTCGAAAACCTTTAACAGCTCTATTATCCGCGAATAATACCTACGCGACGATGATTAGGAAAATGTGTTTTTTTTAACGCGCAAATAGACAAACATATACCTAATATTATTCAATCGTTCAGAATGAAACTGTAAAATACAGGGAAAACGTCATTATTACGATTATTAAAGTACTATAGAGTAACATACTCAACACGCAAACAAATATATACTCGTTTATATATAATTTACGATTTACACCATAAACTTGTACAGTTAATTTTAAAATAAAAATGCATCAACGACGAGTAACAGTATAACACTAACATTCGGGGTACATATGCGTTTGAAATAGGAATCGAATTCTTTTGAAATCTACGCAATCTAATATTACTGTGGAAGTATGTTATAAGAGTAAGTATACAGTTAATTTTGTTTTTCAACTTGAAATTAAAACTAACAATAACCAAATCCAAGCGGATTTAGCAACGAACAAATTTTCTCTAGGCAATTGTTTAGACATATTATATTCGTATAGGTTTTTATGGGATGTATGTAGGTTTAAATTACATTGGTGTCCATTTAAATTTACGCGTATGACCCATGAGAATATCTTGGAATGGATTATCTAGAGGTCTTGGATTCAATCAGAAATGTTTTTTTTTTTACCAAATGAGCCTGGATATTATGGGAATGACTTTTGTGTACGGAGATGTTAATTAAAAGCTTCGACACCGAATTGTAAAATGGCAAAAAAGTCGTTTTTAAAGTTTGAAACTGTTACAATGTGCCCACTGACCAGTACAAACTAAAATGTTGGCGATCGACTCACTAAGTGATAAAGAGATTAATTAGGTATTTTAAATAAATACCATCGCAAGTGCATATAATAAGTGTATAATCATACACTTTAATATATTTGTATTTAATAGTTTACGATTTATTTATTTATATCTAATTGCACCTGTATATATATATATATATATTCATTATAATCCAAAATAATAATTGGAAATATTAAATTGGCGATTACTGTAGTGTTTGTTTGTATAATATGTTTCCGTAGTAGTTCGTGTCTGAGGTTAGGCGGATGACAATATTATAGAGGGTCCCCGAGAAAGCGGGCCAGGTTTTCGCAACGAATTTTTTTTTTTCTTTTCGGGAGAAGTATAGGTATTAGGCAGTAAAACTTAACTCGGCCATTCTATCGACCTTCAGGTGCGTTGATCCGGAAAGTGATATTGCCTTGACGTCATAATTATTATGTCATTGAAATACGTACAAGGACGTTGTAGAAATCTGCAGGGTATACTAGCTACGGGTGTTTTAGCAGGGTATTTGCGTTTAATCGCGGAGATAAAACACGGGGTTTTATCGTGTACGTCTTATTTTAGAGCGTAGTTACATAACTTTGTCCGGATTTGACGCGAGTACCTAAACAATAAACGATAGTCTGAGTAATCCGCGTGCCTTCGAAGTAGTGCTTATACGTCCTATACGCTCGCCACGCACGTTTAACATGTAAAACGAGTATTTATGGCATATTCTAAAAGATTTTATATATAAAAAAAAAAAAAAAAACATATTTATATAAAACATTTTACGTAAATAACATTTTTTTATTTAAATATACCATATGAAATAAAATGCTTGTATTTTCAATTTGTTATACAACTATCGCGACTCTCAATAATAGTTCGTATGCCCGAACGCTCGGATGTATGTTCTAAATGTCAAAAATATATTGACTGAATATAAAATGTTCAAATTTACAGTCGACTTAATGGGAGGGTGGGGTATTTTTTTTTAACATTTACTTCTACCGTATTCGTATACAGTGGTGTTCCAATAGGGTATATTACTAAATATACGCCGTATACTGTCGAGCGTTAAATAAAAAAATTATTGGTATACAGCGTATCCAATGAACAATAGGTAGGCATTAATATTTAATATTTTAATATTTATTTTTAAAATGGACATTTCATTGGGTTTTTTTTATTTCGTATAAGACCGAACTCACAATGGTATTATCATTGAATATAAACGTATTAAACGATAATATTATGATGATGCGGTTTGAGATTAAATCGTTTTGAAATTAAAACGTATTCTTGTCGTGTCAACACTTTCGAACGGCTTAAAAATGCCGAAAACCCGTTTTTAAAATTAAAACACTCGCGCGATGTAGTTTAAGACAATAAAAACCGTTTTAAACGATCAAAACGATTGGTCAAATGATCATACATATGCAAATGGGTCTTTGAAATCTTATCATTCGATCAGTTATTGTCTGTGCATGGTTATGTCTGCATACGTTTAGCCGTTTGTAAAAAATTACCTATTTATTAAATTATTTGAATTGTTGTTATATTATCCCAAAAGTAAACTAACTAACTAACTAATAATGATTGAATACCTATGTCAAATATAAATATTAAACGGCAGTAAATCGTATTATCAGATGTCTAGGATAAAAATCATTAAGTTATGTGGCAAACAATTGCATTTAAATCAGTTTACTAAATATAAACGGGTACCTATGATTATAATAGGTATTAATCTGGACCGTTTTGATGATTTAAAAACCGATTTGATTTGTTTTAATGCCGTCATATTTAACCTACTAATTGATTTTAGCATATATGCGATAGTAAAACAAAATTGAAATATTGTTTTAGTGTTTTTATGCTGTGTTGTAACGAGGGTTGTAATCGATAAAACGATTGGCTGTTGCAGAGACGGCTTTAAGAATCGATTCGATAATTCGAAGGCCCGAATTCAGTTCGATACATTTTAAAAACGGTTCCATAACTATTCTATTGAACTGATCTAACGCGAAATATTTTTCCTTATTAAGTAAATTGTGCGTTGTATCTGTTAATTGTCTTTTAGCGTGTTTCATGCGAAAATAAGAGCGCATATGAGTGCACGGGAACACGAAAAGACGTTAAAAATCGATTTCGGTATATAATCTACCATTGTTAGTCATAATCGTATACCGTAGTCGAACCACGACCACGGTAAGGTTTGTATAGAAACGTTGACGTTGAAGTGCGTGGACTTTATGGGCACATGAAAGTTATTTATCCAACGGTTAATAGTTACGATATTCACGGGTAACCCGGCAATAGAATTGTATTAATTGATATAACCATTACGACAAGAGAATCGTAAAAGAATGGTATTTTTTTTCGTAGACTTAATAAAAATCGTGTTTTTAATTGTTGCGTAGGAATACCGAAAAATACAAATCGATGAACCCCGTCGTAAATTTTTAATGACGAAAAATAAAAAAAATTAGAACACGCGCGTATCCGGGCACTGGCGGTCGGTTTATTGGTAACACACGACGCCGTTCCCGTCGAAATTCGCGGCGACACAATTGTACGTTACGAATGGTACATGTTGGATTAGATTCGATTCTGTTGCCATTGTTGTACACGAGCGTATAAAGAGCTGGACTTTGTTGTTCCGTCCGAAAAGCCCCGGGTGGCGGTTACGTTTAATATTTTTCAAAACGTTTCCGTTGCGCCGGTCTCCATTGTCGTCGGCAATATTTACAGACGGGATATTCCCAGGATTGCCTGGACAGGAAGGCGGGGTGTGCTAATAACGATGGCAATAAATAATAATAAATTCGATCGCATTTCGGTGTCAAAAGATCGTTCAACCGACGGCTACGCGGTGACCGTTTAAGAATCCGGGGGCCCCCGTACGCCCCGTATAATGCGTACCGAGCGCATTATTATAATATAATAGCAGGTCATCGTTTCTGCACGTATCGCTTTTTCGTCTTATTTTATCATTGTCTGGGTGCCAATAATAATAATAATAATAATAGTAGTAGTAGTAGTAGTAGTAGTAGTAGTTAAATTATTATTATTATGTGTACGTATATATCTGGTAGGAGCAAGGACGTGGAAACGGCGGCGGGCTAAGAAGGAGAACTAATAATATTATATATATTATATTGGTGTCGGCGGAAAATAACGCGTCATGAGTAGTGTCTCTTGGAACTGACAGGACGTTTATTTTGAAAATTATCGTTGAGCGCACTCGAATAATATAATATATTTTTTTATTTTTTTTTTTTTTTTTTATCTGCGCGCGCGTTTCGCAAATCGTAATTTACGTTTCGCTGTATATTGGTCGCGAATAACAATAATATAATACACGAATATTATTACGACCGCTGGGAAGAAGGTTTTCCGCGGCGTTTTAAAGTTTTCCAGTTATTTTTGCAGCGTATACGTACACAGACGTCTATTTAAAAAAAAAAAAAAAAAAAAAAATTACCGATCGATAAACCTCGTCACACCGGCCGATTCTACGTGAAAACAATGAGGAACCCGGAGGTACGTAACAATATTCAATTGTGAAATTTTTTTATATTTAGAAAATTAAGTAGGTATAAAGAAAAATTCAAAAAAAAAAAATAATAATTAATCGTAATAATATAGTAAAACCGTATAAATTAAAACTAGACTTACACAAATGCCGTTTGAGTAATTACGTTAAACTGTTAACTTGTCTAGCTTTTTATTCCCGCCTCCGGCAAATTGGTCCCCCCCCCACACACACACACACACACACAATTCAAACTACGAACCGAACTCGGAGAGACGACGGGCGGCGCGGTCTTTTGCTCTATGAATCCAATTCGTATACACCAACGTTAGATTATATTTCCACGAGTTGATATATCTACGTTGAGGTTAGGTATTGTACCCGTAAATATAAAATTATTTTTCAATAAAAACAAACGTTTACGTTTTTAGTAATATTTATTGACTACACCTACGAAATACGTGATATATGTTTATTAACGGGGGATGGCAGACGGTTACAATTAATAAAAAAACGTACGCGTTTTTAGAATATTTATATATTCCTGAAAAACCGTATCGGGTATCGTGATCGCGGGTGCGTAAAATTCTACTCAAACCTCAAAATCGTTTTTTTTTTTTTTTTTTACATTTATTTTTACTATACCAACGCACGATAAAAACAATAACGGATACTGTTTTCTTTTAGTAATGAACGCATTACATCTGAAGGGTAACGATTAGGTACATTGATTGCGTATTAAATATAACCTTAAATTACCATTTACACTCGTAAATTTGTTTTAGGTCCACACTTGTTATTGATATATATATATTAATTCGATACAGTAGATATGTATGAAATAGCATAAATAATATACATTTATTTATTGCTTAAGAAGTGTGTTAAATATATTATATATATATATATATATATAAATAAATACATGTAGTATTATTAATTTGATTACGATAAATACTATGAAATAAAAGAAAGAAATCATTTTGAATGTCAACTTTAAACATTCGCGTTAATAATATATATTTTTTTTTTAATTTTTTATTATTTATTTAAGGCTACAAATGCAAATGTCCATTAGCCTACTGGTGATTTAGTTATGTACAAATAATAAGGTAAAGAAATTTACAATACGTACATAGGAGAAAAAAACCCTTTTGATAAAATAATATACTATTCTATTTTGAAATCTATACATTATAATACTAATGCAAGTATTTTTTTTTTTTTTTTTAATTTTTAAAATTATAACAATTTTCAATATATTTATTATTGATAACGGTTCATATGCAAAAAATTTACAAACCTAGATTCCCCGAAATATTAAATTACTCAACAAAATTAATTATCGTAATTTTTTTCTTCAATACGAGTTGTAAAATAGCTTTTTTTTTCAATAGTAAAATACCCAAGCGTTTTAACTTCTAAACATTAATTTGATATTATTGAAAACTAAAAATATATTTATTTTTTTTATAGCGAATGTGGTTTATTAATTCATAATAACAATAAACTGTATAAAATATTATTTTATAATTATTTATGCAACTCTTGTGCAATTGTAAATTAAATCGATATGTATATATGTTACGGTCAAAGTAGGAAATTGGTCTACGTAAGAAATGCCCGGGCAATATACACCATGCTATGCATGTGCGAAGTAGAAAAATATCTGTAATTTCTCATAGAGCACGGTTATTTTGTACATATATATATATATTTTGTGCATTAAAAAAAAACATTTAAAAATTAAACAAATAGGTATTAAATTAACTACACTTTACTTATTTTATTTTTATACCTACATTTTACAATTTAGAATTTTATAATTTACACAAATCAATTCAATTTTGAAACGATTATTTATTTGTAATTATAATTTTCTTCGGCGAGATTTGTATTTTGATTTTGATTTCCCAACTGGATTTTTATTATTAACTATACATTGGATAAACTTTCATTAATTTAACAACCACTTTTTTGTACAACAAATCCCACTGAAACGGCCACAGCTAGAAAACTATCCAACCGAATCGAATCGAATTTGCTTTATTTCGTAGCTCTCGTCAAATAACTTAAAATAGTTTGTAAGAAAAACCCAACGAAATCCGTTATGATAGAGAAAAATTGTCGTAGGTATATACTAATTTGCAAGCGTCACGTCACATAACAATATTTTATTTAATAGAGCCATATTTTATTAAAAAAACACAGGAACAGGAAAAGCTACTATAGCACTGTACCGTGTAACTCTGTATCTGGTCTTGATATTAGTACACGAGACTTGTTGTCCAAGACCAATTCAAAAGGAAAAAAAAACACATGATTTTTTTATGATTGGATTTTAAACTATTAACATCAATATACTGACGATACTAAACGGTCATTGGTCGGTTATCTAATCGAAATCTTTATTAAATCTTCGATATGAATTAATCGACGGTCGCTAGAAATAGATTAATACAGTAAAACTAATGCACAATTCATTCGACAATGATATTGTTGTAGGCTATGATTTCGGGTGAGTCACAAGAGTAGTATGGTTGTATAATTTGTATACAATTTGAAAACAATCGAAAAACGATTCCGAGTAGAAATCAACTTTTAAATATGTAAAATGCATTTCTTCTCACGGATTAAAAAAAAAAAAACAAAAAACAAAAAATTATCACAATATTCAGGATATATAACTGAAAAATTACACCACATAATCTATGTAATTTCTTCTATTAAAACTATTAAGAAAATGAAAAATGTATATCCGTGTTTAATTATTCCTAATTTCCAATAACAATTGGTGACTGAAACTATTTTTATCAATTTACTTTTTTGGGATATAATAAAATTTACTATGTTAAAACTATTTACAACCTTCTACGAATATTTTTAATTTTTCTAAAAACAATATTTTAATTTTTGAATACATACGATTTAAAATAGTATTGTGTGCACCTTACATTATCAATTAAAAAAAACATATTGAACTTATTAATACAAATCACTGCAATATCAATGAATACTAAAAAGTATAATAGATATTTTATTAAAGGGGTTACAATGAATACAGAATAGAGCCCGAACCGGTTTAGAATAAATAAATATTGTGTTTCTTCCATTCCTATATTAAATAAAAAAATTAAAAAAAAACATTTTGTAATTCGGAAATATATTAGTTACCGTGTCGTAAATTTTAGTTATTTAATGTTATTTAATTATACTGTTGGTTAAACCAAAATAGTCGTGATTATTAAAGAAATTTACATTTTACGATAAAAATCGAATTCGAGTTTTGTTCGTTCAAAAAACCATTGTATGGGTAAGGTAAAAATGTTCAACGGTTTTCAGAACTTTATGACAAAACTGAAAACGTACGTTCGGACCGCAGAACATATCGGTTTATATCCGAATACGATTATTCATATGGAAAACAAGGTTATCGAATACAATCGAAATTTTGTTTAAATCAGATATGGTTTTACATGTATCAAATGTTAACAGAGTGTATAGACGATTCGAATTTTGAATCAAACTTGGCGGAACTGTTATTAATCTATAATTGACTGTCGTCGACCTGTAGCCTCGACGGCCTGTAGCCTCATTTCGTTATTATTTATTATCTAAATTGTTATCTACTCGTTAGCGGGTATATTTTTTTGATTTCCATGGATATAAAAACGATACGGGTTAATTTGGTAATTTTTTTTTTTTTTAACAAATTAAGAAACATATATTAATTCGAAATAACATTACGTTTCACTGTTAGCGAAATAATACACCAGTTAGTACATAGTTTGACCGCTACAATGTTGTTTCGCAACGTGTGTTTAACACGCACGAGCTTTACCTATTGAATATTCCAATAAAAATATATTCCCAATTATTATCCTAATATTTTTTTTTTTTTCTTTTCAGGCGTTGCTGATCATGTTCGGCCTGTTCGTGCAAACGTGTTTAGCAGCGAATACAGAAACCGTCGCTAAACAACACGGACGTAAAATCGTCGGAAACGATAAGAAAGTCACAAAAAGAGAATACTATGCGCCCGAATACAATCACGATCAATACGTATGTGTAAAACAAACATTTTAATTTTACATATTTAAGGCGGTGTCTAAATATATATGCCATTTTAGATTTTTGTTTTCAATTGTTGCAAGACAAGACAAATAATCGACAATAATTTAGATCCGGATTTTTAAGTTCAAAAGTAATTCAAATTTTAAGTAATTTCCAGTTTAGCAATAAATAAATAAAAAAAAGTGGCAATGTCTAAAATCTATCAAAGAAAACGAAACATTTTTTTCGCATTTACACGATAAAAATATCGTAATTTAATATTATTTCGCGTTTATAACTCTACTGTTGTTCATTATTAGCTCACTTAAAAAAAAAAAAAAATAATAATAATTCGTATAGATGGTAATTAATCGTCATAGATTGTCAGGGTAAAAAAAATCCAAACATTTAAACCCTTCTTGAAACCGACAATACGTGAAAACTGTCGGGCTAAATTCGAAAATGTGTTCAGAGCTAACTAGAATAACTGTCGGCGCTACTATTATTCATCAACATCATCGTTTGTAAAAAAAAAAAAAAAAAAATATAGAACGACTAATTATGAGTGACGGCGGCAACGACGTTGTGACAGTGTAATGATAGGTACCTTTTTTTGATTTCTCAATTATACGCGAACATGTGTGAAAATAAAATGGAAAACCAAAATTGACGAATAAAACCGTCGAACAAATACGAATTATTATTTATACATTATTGACGACTCAAGCTCGAGGTGTACTGAAAACCCGTGAAATGATGTGATTTCAACATATTTTATGATCATATATACAAAACTGCCTATTATTGGTACTTACTTATTTTACGCGTAACTAAACAACAATAATCGTCGCCACCGCGTAAAGCATTTGTATATTATTATATTTTAGTTAGAGAATTATATGCCCAAAAATCCTATTAATTATGCATACAATTATGCCCTAAAATATGCTCTTAAAAAAAAAAAATTAAAAATAACATTGGAAATTAACCGCTGTTACATTAAAATTTTCTTCAGCCCGAGAACAAAAATGTTTCATATTTTTATTATATAAGAAACAAAAAAACGAAAATTGGTTTCGACGATAAATTGAAAATCCTTTTTTAAAACTCATTTGAGTGAAACAAATAATATTTTATCATCAAAAGCTAGCCCCGAGTGCCTACTACAGCTCGCCTGATCGTATTTGAATTATTTTATTTTTCGATTTGTTGAGTTATTAGGTATAAGTTAACTTTATAGAAAAAAAATAAAAAATTTTGAAATATCCCTTAAAAAAATGCAAAAAAAAACCAATGTATGCGAAATAAAATTTCATCTACGGAATGGCGAGGTCACGAAACACATTTCGCCAAGGCTGGGGGACACTAGTCAAAAAGTTAATAGTTAAGTTAATTATAACGTTTAATTTATCTTTTGATTTTTGATTTTTTTTTTGTATTAACTTAACTTATTTTTTACATTGATCTAATAAATAAGGAGTTAATTTTCACGTTAAATATCACATTAAGTCAAATTAACTTTGCATTAATTAATAATTTTTTTATTTTTATCATTAATAATGCGCCTGGGAGTTTTGATTTTAAAATGAATATAATTTGTTACTAGATGCACCCGCATCAAATCTAGTAATACATATTAAATTGTATTCAAATTTATTTGGAATTATCTAATATTATAGAAGATTTTCAGTTTTCCGTTTTTTATTCGTTAATTTTCTTTACGTCTTTCGTATCTAGAAATTGTCACAAATACCACCAGCTATAACGTTCCGTACAACCATGTTCGTGTCATTTTCCAAAAAAAAAAAAAAAAGAGATCAATGCAATTAACTTGACTTAGGTCAATTACATTTTGTAATTGAATTTTAACTTAACTTGGGTTAATAGTACGCATTAACGTCTCCCGGTCTTGCATTTTTCGGTGTAAACTAACTAGAATGATTATTTTTTTTTTTCGTTACCCGCCGATAAAAATATGAAAAATACCGTTTAAATACCCGGCGCCCGTCCTAAATCATTGCAATATCATAAATATTACCGGCGAGCAGTGATAAAGTGACACGGGGAAAAAAAAAAAAAAAAAAAAACCTGGCAGACAACCGCCGAAACAATCACTCCAGTTATATACGCTACGTGTAAATGAAAAAAAAATAAAATAATAATAATAATAATAAAAAATCTAAACGAGACATTTTAATAAATAAATTAATGCGGGCGCGCGGTGCACACGTCAAATTTTTAGGTACCTACTTATATGCGTGTCTTTTGTTCGTTACGATTATGTAGCGTCATTTAATAATAATAATAATAACAATAATAGTAATAATAGTGGTAAAAATATGAGAGGAAAAAAAAAAAAATGTACCATTTTGAACGGTTTTCCCGCGCGTTTTTAAGAGATAATAATAATTACGGTACAATACATTTTTAAAATCCTGAACGTATACCGTATACCCACTCGTAATAATCGACCGTCACGCGCCGTGTAATAATACAATACCTACCTATTAAAATATTCACATCGGACGCGTGTTTCGTAAGTCGGATTAAAAAAAAAAAAAAAAAAAAAAATTAGACATCCGTTTGACCATAGAATAATAATCGCTGCACGCGGATAAATAATATATTATGACAATTATTTATTATTATTATTATTATAGTTATTTTCCGAACGCTTTCAAATTATTATTACGTCTGCGGCCGTGTCGGCCGGTCCCCGTAGTCCCAGCCGGCACGTTCAACGCACGTCTCATGTCCGATGTGTGGATACACACGCGACGACGAGTTAGATAACAACCGACGGCTAAGCCACGGAACCGCGCAACGGTTTCCCCGGGGTCCCTCCCCGTAATAACGCGAAACGATTATGATTAAAAGGAAACAAATATATATATACCACCCGATAATTCGAAATTCGGGAGACCTATCTAAAAATTCGATTTATAGTAGTGTAATCCGAATATCTGAATTATCCGAATATCCGGATTTGAATCAAATTCATATCCGGATTTATGGATTTTCTTTTTAATGTGTCTTACCAGTTATGGTAAAATTAATTATTTTATTGTAATGAATATTTAACGATAAATTAATACTAAAGTTTTATGATTTATTGTATACTTATCATAATTTCATTGGTTATTTATAGTTTTTTAATAGTTATCAACACAACAAGTTGAAAACAATTGTTGAATTTATTTTATACCTATATGACTTTTTCATTTGTTATATTATATTCAAGTTCGTATCATAACGATCGTTCGAAATATATACGTTTCAAATAGGTAGGTAATACCCATTCTGATTTACTAATCTTTACTGCATAGCCTTCAAATGGTTATTGAAAAAGGTTTTTTGAAGATTAGATAAATTTACACTACAACAATAATTGCCATTGATATATATATAATTATTTATATGTTGACATGTTATCTTACAATTATCAAGTAAAGATTATTTTAAAATATAAAAAAAATCATTAATCAGCAAATTTGAGTTGGATAATCTAAATTATTCGGATGATCCGGATAATCCGCGAAATCCGGATTTAACAAATCCGAATAATTCGGAAAATTGTACATGTTACATTTATTTATCATATTTTACGTATTAAAGAAATCTGTTATCTTTTTTTTGTGTTACATTGTTGGCCACAATTTGGTCCATAGCGTTTATCTAGCTTACTGATAGCATTGAAAATTGTATCGGCGAACGACAAACGCTTATACTTTACGGGACCCATATTCCGACTGACTACGTTTTATACGATTTCAACAACTGTTTACCCATTGCAGATGTTTATTTTGGTAAAATGATACGATAAACGTCTAGATTAGGTAGGTAAAGTACGATAATATTTAATCGCCGTTTTTATTAGTTTCATTACGAGTACGTGAACACAATAGATTGTACATATGAACATACATATAATCGCGTTTAAAGAAATTCGAATTATAGAGGTTCCTGAAAAAAAATTCGAATTGTAGAGTGTGTCCCACCGACAGACATTTCGGATTATCGAGGGGACCGGGACACATGTATTTTCTTCTAATTATAGAGGTTTTCTCTGGGGACTAAGCGTTCGGTTCGATTTATGGACTTTTTAGAATTATCGAGGTTCGAATTATCGAGTGACTACTGTATACATTAATAAAATACGGACAATTTTTATTAACGAAACGCCCCCACTGTTATACGCGATCTATACCTCTGTAAAGAGGTCGTAACTGGTAATTGGCGATAACTAGGCAACGGATATATAAATGTGTAAATGCATATTTTTATTAGATTAAAATATTTAAAAATTCGATAAGAAAAATGTTCACGGTTTAAATCATTCTTATTAAAATGACGCCAGTTTTAATTTTTACATA
Source organism: Tuberolachnus salignus (assembly GCA_956483605.1). NCBI lineage: Eukaryota > Metazoa > Arthropoda > Insecta > Hemiptera > Aphididae > Tuberolachnus > Tuberolachnus salignus. Next base: position 18,046,077 of record OY101437.1, read on the forward strand.
TTTTTTTTAAAAAAAAACTTGCCTAATTTGTAGATATTTTTAAACATATTTTATCGTTTCGTCATTAATACGACGTTTTTAAGCCATGCGAACGAAAACAGCCATTATTTATCGGTATATTGTCGTGATTTATATTTTTTAGTCGTCATATTCGCGCATGCTTTCCGGCCCTCTTTCCAGACAGTGCAATGTAATTACCACGTCCTAATCTTGTATTATATTAAATACAAGATACGGTTAGCAATAGATGTTGTAAAAAAGAAAATCCATGGTGTAACGGAAAAAAACTCCAGGCTTTATTGATTTTAAGACAATCAACGACATAATGATTGGCAGACGCCCTACTGAAACTTTGGAATTATCGCCTTCAGATACTACGCGCTTCAAATATGCTCCAATTACATCAATTGATGTGCTAAAAATATTTTGAGACCTATTTAATATTCAATCGTTTAAAGTTGTAATTATTCAATGCAACACATATTTTAATGTTTTTAGCACATATTTTAGAAATTATATTACCATATTTATGTATTTTTATTACATATAAATCCGTTCCCTAACTGATAATCGTCCGCTTTCGGACTATGGCACAGCGTCTGTACCAGGGTTGGGATTATGTAGCACTAAAAATTACGTACATTTGCAATATAAAAAGAAAAACGGAAAATTATTATTTATTAGTCAAATGAATATTTATCAATTTATAAATTCGATTGACAATAATCAAAAAACACGTCTATTAATAAATACAAAAATATTAAGACTTTGATTTAATATTAATTTATTACGTATTATACTTAATAACAATTATTTATCATTATTGTTATTGTATTAGATCAAATCTGACCAATTTTGATTAAAAATCGTAAAACATAAAAATATATCAAATTTTCAATTTTAGTTCTCTGAGTCATGAAACAAATTTTAAGCTTGCTCTGCTATTTCTTAAGAATCTTATAAGAAATATGCAAATGCTATAATATCCCAACGCCAGGTTATTACCATAAAACCCTGGCACAGTGACCAAACTTTTTTCAAATTCAAAATGCAACAGTGTTTTGGCGAGTAAAATTAAAAAAAAAAAAAAAACAGACGTTCGCTGATGCATATAAATGATAATCGACTCAATACGTTTGGAATTTTTCGATTTCCGAAACTTACGATTAAAATATTATTTAACCAAAACGAGATGAAAATCGTATTTCGAATCGTTTGTACACATCATGAAGATCCCCGAGTTCTTGTCCACGTTTTTAAAATAAGTTTATAAACTTAGCGCTCGTACCTTGGCCACGGTGGATGTGCTTCAACATTTTATTTTGGATTTAATAGGTTAAATATTACAGTGTATTAGGCTAATACGTTTACTAGGTTTAGTTATAGCAGTTAGTTGGTTTTAAGCAGATTTATTCGTTGGGAGATTCTATCATATAATACGATATTCGATGCTGCACATGATGTTTGAATTTAGTAAAAATATAAAACGTCAACATTCTCGCAATTCGACGATCGTCTGAGGCCGATCTCTCGGTAGACGGGGAGGGATATGAACTTGAGCCCGATATGACTATCCGATCCGCTTAGACGAATGTTGAATTTTATGATTGTGTTTCGTTTTATTGGGAAACCTTATCAATACTTGCCCGGGTCGTCGGTACCCAGTCGGGGGGCAAAACATATTACAAACTTAACTCGATAATAATGTTTGCTGATAAAATATCGTAGTAAACTCGACCCGATTTAATAGCTGATGGTACGCTAATCGGTTTAACGGTTTTCGATTGTGACGTCCCAAAACAATCAAAGTAAAACCTCGATCGCGCACGGCTATGACTAATCTGATTGGGTTAGTAAATAATAATATCGTATCTTGATTTGCATTACCCAATTTTAAAATCCATAATTATATTGTTGCGGAGAACAAAACGCAGTACTTCCCTTCGACGGACTATGTGCAAACTGTGCCAATGAGTCACAATGGAGAAAGAGGAAACTTTATAGCTAACAAAAATAATTTTTACTCAATGTCCAGTTGAAAAAAAAAATTACGACTCAAGTCGATTAGATGGGTCCCCTGCCTATAAATAATCTTTCAACTAGCCACATAACACTCGCGAAATCCCATTAGATTACGTTCTACGAGGTGCCCCGGAATTTTAAAGGCCCTACATTTACAAAAGTTGCATTACATACAAAATACTCACTTTTTTTTTTTCTTAGAATTTTTTAAAAATAAATCTCCAATGAAAAATATTAAAATTAGCTTTGTAAAAAATGCATGCTATTTGACAATGAAAATTGGATTCTACATTTTATGCTAATCAAATTGTATATTGTTTTTGGTAGAGAAAAATTCAAAAAAAGAAAAACTTACTTCCCAGTAATTATAGACTCGGTTAAAAAACCACGGTAAATCAATAAATAAACCGCGATTGGATTTGTTTCGAATTCGAAAATTGTAGAGACAAAATGAATACAAGTCCGTTGTCAAACATTTAGCGGAATAATATTATCTTGTGGATATGAACAAAAACCAATTAATTAATGTATTTATAAAGGCACCCCGAATTATGGTGGACCCTGAGGGCCTCGCACGACCATAAGACGTATCTGGGAATACATACCAACAAATACACACTTACGTACCAGACAGATGATCCTCGGTAGCCTACGGAAAAACGTATTACCTAATGTAGGGGGTAGAACCCTAATTCTAGGGTGGGCAGATCCCTAATTCCGCCCCTGTCACTTAACGTTTCGAGGGTTTTTCGCGAAAAAATTCAGGACTACACTGGCACTGATTGTTATTGTTAAAATCGAATTACACCGTTCACGCTGCACACGACGCGATTTGCCAGTCATACGTCGTCGCCGCGTGTTACGCGCGCGCACATATTAAACATTATCGTTATTATCGTCGTTGCACGTTGCGTTTATGTCGCTGTTCTGTTGTTCTCGTTGACATTACGATATTGCGGAGAGAAAAAAAATTGAAAAATATAATAAAAAAAAAAAATTCGGCCGACGAGCATAATAATTAACCTGTAATACGTACAACACCCGACGGTGTCCGTAATGGCGTTACGAAACCATCTTAAGAGGACGTCACGCCGGCGTTTGCCTAATATATAGCGGAATTGTGGTGTTTGCGTTGAACTCGGGGTTTGACGGCAAATAATATGAATTTAAAGAGGAGAATTGTTCCCGAGGACTGTGCGTAGGTTGTTTCTGGAACAAATCACAAACAAAAATGTCATATAGCCCACGGCGTTTATTCTTCTCTTTGAATTTTCAAATTTGCTTTCCAACCCCGAATTAAACTTAAACGCCACAATTCGCTTTCTAAGTATAACGTAATTTGCTATATATTACTCGTTAGATGACAGAGACGGCAAATGCCGGATGTGACGTACTCTTTAAACGAAACGTCGATAACCGAGCTGCGTAGAACGGGTGAACAGTGTATATAATAAGAATTGAAAAATTTTACATTTGATCTGATTCGGTTATTTTATTCGAACATAAATTTTCAAAACGGCACCACATTAAACGTTTTTATTTAATGGTTTTGCATTTGCCTTGCAGTCGTATCCGGCCTACCGTTTCGAGTACGGCGTCCACGACCCGCACACGGGCGACATAAAAAAACAGTACGAGGAACGGGACGGCGACACGGTCCGCGGTTACTACAGTCTCGTCGAGCCGGATGGTTCGGTCCGGTTGGTCGAGTACACGGCCGACGCGAAAAACGGGTTCCAGGCGGTCGTCAAAAAGTTCGGTCACTCTCACCATCCGGACACGGTGACGCACCACATGAACCACGGTCACCACAAACATCAACTGCACGATGGTACCGGCGGCGGTTACGCGCCGAGCTACTACACCGGCGGCGGCGGGAACCACTACGAAAGTCCGGTGACGCCGCACGTTCATGGCGGCAACGAGGGTATTCACGAACCGCCCGCGTACGCGAACCACTACGAACCGCCGACCACTTTCGGTGGCGCCGATGACCACTACGAACCGGCGTCGTCGCCGCACGCCATCGGAGACTTCTACAATCAGCCGGCCGGCGGCCATCACAACGTGCACTACGAAACGGACCAGTACGGCAACCAGTACGGCAACCAGTACATACAGCCGCCGCCGTCCGCGTACAATCACTACGAACCGCCTGTGGGGCCCGCCCATTACGAACAGCCCATAGTACCCGTGCACCTCGAAAAGCCCATTGTACCCGCACACTTTCAACAGCCCATAGTGCCCGCGCACTACGAACCGGAGGTAGCGTCCATTCCGGATATCGAGGATTTCGAACAGGACTCGCCATCACCGTCACGGTTTGCCGGCGGCATGCCTACCGCCCATGGTGATTACGGTAGTGCGCCGCAGGATGAATACTATTCCGGACCGCTGCGATTCCCGGCCGCGTCCCGGGAGAACGGTTTCGATTGGTCGGCCAAGGCTGACGGCGATATTAGCCCCGTTGGTTACAAGTTCCCGGCCGTCGGCGATGGCGGCGAGCACCGGGCCCACGGAACGCCGTTGGGCGGTTCCCGGGAACGGCCCGAATACTTGCGCAAATACTTCAAACCGGACTATCGGGGCCATCGCGTCAACAGTTTCTACAACGACGAGGACGAATGAGCGGGCGGCTTGCGGTTAACCACGTCGCCGAATTTCCCACCGTCAAAATGGGACAGTGGATGTTTAATTAATTATCGTATTAATCCGTATAATACCCACCCTGTATAATAATAATAATAATAATAATACGCACGAAATTATAATATTATAATATTGCTATGTTGAATCCTCCGCTCATCGTCACCCGAATAATTCCAAGATCGGCGGACCCGGTTCAAATAAACGAAATAATTTTTCGTTCTAGAGAGCCTGGAACAAGAGTGTTTCCGATTGGTTCCCGTTATCAATGATAGAATTTCGTCCGAACAATATTATCGATAAATGTTTTTTTAATTATTTACGTAAATATTCTTCGCCATTTTAACGATATGTTTGCTTTTTAAACGCGTTTTATTAATTAATACACCGTATGTATTTGTTTAACTACAATAAGAAACTGGAGAGTCTATTAATAATTATTCTGGTACGTCGTTCAAGGAGGAGTTCGAATACCTTTGTTTGTACGTCATATAGTTTATAATTTTTATCAATATTAAAAATCCCAAAACACTCGTTAAAAACCGACACGAGACATTATTGCGGCGGATGCAATAACGTTACGATTTTTTTTATAATTCAAATGAAATTAATTAATTAATTACATAATGTTGTATTTATTTAATATAATAAAATATATATATTTTTTATATATATATATATACAATGGATATTTTAATTGTTTATAATAATAATGTTTATGAATTGTGATGTATTATTATATATTAATCTGGTCCGTTTCCATATCATGTATTATTTTTTTTTGATTTCATTGAATTTGTTTATCGATTTATTTATATATATATATATATTTTAATACTTCTCAGCATGTCATGTACATATATATATTATATATAATTATTATTTAGTCTTGTTACAGAAAAATATTATAAAACATTACGTGTACCGTGTTATTTTTAATATATATGTAATAAATATTGCCGTGCTATTTTCGTTAATTTTGTTATTTTCAAAAGTCCTCATCGAAGTCGAGTAAAAACCTCAAGACATTTGCATCATGTGACAAAGACGTGTTCGCGTAAAACAAACGAGAATAGGCCTTTTGAACCGGTTTTATAGATAAAACAACCTATTGGACAATTTTTAGATGAGAACGTTTTGAAAACGTTTTTCTTTGGCATTTTACGATTGTCTAAATGTTGTTAGTTCATTGTATCGAAAGTACGGAAAATCGTATTCACATTAGTTTTATGTCTAAATGACTAACTTTTTCCGTAATTAATATTTCGAAAACCGCTGATTTCGCCTACAATATAATATGTTGTCGTCTACAAATTGTATATAATAATTGTTTTAGCAACTCTAAAGTCTATTTACAAAAGCCTTTTCGTTTGATATGTACCCAATAATAAACGTGTAATAACTTAAAAACTCAAAGTGTAGTGATGCATTTAATATGAACTTTTTTCTTTTTCCACGTCACTTACACTTATCCCACCTGACCTTACGTTTAGACGAAATCCGAGTGTTCCACAGATGGATTTATTGGGTTCCGCATCATTTTGCCACGCATTAGATATATTTCATATTTGCGTGTAATGATAGATTGAGTAATTACAACAATACGTATTATATTAACAGATATTTTCCATCCTATATTTTCCAATCTCGTTTTACTTGGGTGATTTCCCGGTGTGGGTATAATATTTCATTTACTACCCATTGTCTACAATTATTGTTACATTACCGCCGAACCTTACATTTGCTCTCAAAATTAAAATCATAAGTATATATAGCTATCACCGGAGGGGGGGGGAGGTTAAATCCTCTTCCCATAACTACATTTCCCTTCAATATTTATAATAATCCATAGGTATATAAGTATAGGTAATAAAATTAATAATGTAAATAATACACTGGTGGTTGTTAAAAAAATCAAACTCCCCCCCCCCATGACAAAATTATGGATTTATATCCATAAAGCTATATAAATATATTACAGTGAAACCACTACATTAAAAACTATTAGGAAAACCTCTACATAGTGGGACATTTGTGAGGAATTACAAATGTATGGAGGTGCAACAAGGAAAAATTATAAAGTACACAAAAAAAATTGGTAATATACACATAAAAATCTATATTATTTATTACAATTTATAAAAAGTCAGTTAATATACTGTACTGGCGATACGCGTTTGATCACTTTAAACGAAACAGTTGATGACTTTAAGTGTTTATATTGGAGTCAAATTTTATTTAGAGTACCTACAGGATACACAAGAAACCGTTTCGAGTGATGTTAATATGAAACTATTAACGATAATATAACACACTGCGGGTTGGTGTCCCCGAGAGTACAATACAATGATCACCACTGTTAACATTGTATCTGTGTCGTTGGCATTCTGAATTTAATATGGCACCGCGCATGTTGTCCAATTTCAATAATTAATGATTAATATTTTTTTTCTGGTATACAATGAATGTATTCAATGTTAAAAAAACATATTCGCGGCATGTCATTAAAAGAAAAATTCAATTACCTACCGATATATTAATCAATTATAGATAGAATAGTATTAAACTATTATTGGACTGCAGTGCAACAATGCGTCGTCAGTATCTTCGCTATTACAGGTAATATATTTCAATTTCAAAAACATAATTATTGTATTATTTGATTTCGGTTTTAATAATTAATATATTTATTTCATAATCAGAGCATTTGAAAAACAAATTTCGTCTTTTGCATTTAACGTAATGTGCTACTTTTCCGTTATTCGAATACACTGTTAAAAGCTGAGCATATTTCGGTAACTCTCGACCAAAATCGTTAATTTTATTATTTTAAAATGAATTGTAATAATATCAATGAATGGAAATTCGAAATTATTGTCGTTTCATAATGCTCGCGGCAATGCCGGCCCGGTCGCAAGCGGCGGACGTCCGAACCAAAAGCGCTAGTGGCTTGTATGTTCCAGTGGAGATGGACTTCGAATCCAGACTTCCCCCGCCCTCTAGTGACTAGTTTAATAATAGTAGAAAGTATTAAATTTATCAAAGTATATCGAAATTTCGATAAAGATTTGAATTCGTTAGGATCTGGCGAGCATTTAACAATAATACTATTGACACGATAAGAATGATAAGAAACAATTTTATTTTTGTGATATAGTTCACGTTTCTTATCCTTCTGTATTATAAATGTTACAGATAAGACTTTATTAGAAACACTTCAGCCAATTAACGTTAAATTACACTACTATCGGGCGCTCTTGCTTTGCACTACATTACTCCTTTATTTTCTGTCATATGGCACTCAACTTACACGATAATAAAGACACTCATTCTTGATCAAATCAGCCCCCTGACCCGGGTCCCCTAACTTCGCACTCTAATTATAATTCGTTTGATTCTTTTATGGCGTCGATAGGAATACTTTTTTCATAAATAAGTATTGTTATACAAAATCAATATGAGTAACTAATAATAACTAGTACTAGTTTATTAAAACTATCCTAACCTAACCTAACTATATATATATATATATATAACAGCGAATCTGTTTGTCCTTTATGCATTCCTACACTATTCCTCCGATCACCATGAAACTTTGGTAAGTTGTTGAGTACACTCCCGCGAAGGTTTCTAGCATTTTACATCCTATCCTATCCATTAATACGTTGCTAAGGAAACTATCGTTGCTTAGTTACCAAAAAACGTTTTTTTGTTTTTTTTTTTTCGTTATTCTATAAACATAAAAGCCAAAATACCATTCACTCGCTCACTGATCAACGCCCAGATCAATCCACTGGACCTAGAGACTTGACATTTTGGTGGTATATAATATCTCTTATGGTTTAGGGGTAAGATAAGAAAGAATTTTTGGAAAACTATCCTCTAAAGCAGTGGTTCTCAACCGGGGTGACATGGATCCAATGTAGGGGTGACAAAAAAATCTTGGAAAAAGTTTAAAAATATAGACATTTTTTTGAAAAAAATCGTATTATTGTAACCGTTGTATTATTGAAAAAAAATTTAATAATATAACGATTATTGATCGTTATTTAAAACCACGAGAATAAAATATATTATTTTAACAAGACTCCGTCAAATCAAATATAATTCACCGATACGTGTAGAAACATTATTAAAATCCCGATAAGAAAATATAATTGTCTAATTTTAAAATTTTAGATTATCGTAATATGTATTCTCATTCCAGGTAATACCCGACCCGTCTTATATTAGGTATATTATATATATATATATATATAATATAATATACATTATCTCCTATAATTAGGGAGTTTCCATCATTTAATACTGGTAATTAATAACATAAATACGTCCGTTCGACGTACGACAACGCTGTGTTATCTGAAACATATCTTAGTCAGTTTTTCTACATTCACTATAGTCGGGTGAATGAAAAGTGGCCGCTGATGCCCATGTTGTTATCAATTGCGCTTTACGTGATTCACTTTGAGAACCCATGGCTCATCGAAAAAAAAAATTTGCCAGCGGCCACTTTTCATTCACCCGACTATAGTGACTACGCACGACTATAATATACTTTACTGATTATTGTGAATTATTATTTCAAACTAGTATAAAGTGTTTATTATATCAGTTAAAATTGTAATTCTTCATTTGAAATTGTATAAAATACAATATACTTTTTAAGTGAAAAAAGATTTGTGAAAAATCGAAAATATTATTATCAAATACTATTTTGCTATAGCTATAGTATGGATAGATTTATTACTCGGACCTCGAAACTGATTGAAAGCTCACCATCAACTTCTGGAATGTCAAAACAGAGTGAAGACCCACCATTAACTTCCGGGACTTTAAAACAGAGTAAAGTTAAGTGTCGGTTGTACAATGAATCTTATATATCCATTGGTTTTACATGGTATGGTTCAGAAGATGAACCTATTCCCGAGTGTATAATATGTGGAAAAAAATTTACCAACGAATCGATGGTGCCTAACAAATTGAACCGACATTTTATTAAACAACATTTTCACTTGAAGAACAAAGGTATTCACTATTTCAAAAGACTTTTAAGTAGCCAAAAAAAAGAAGCAATCAAGTTCACAAAAAAAGTTAAAATTTCTGAGAGGGCTCTCGAAGCTAGTTTTGTTGTATCCCAAATGATTGCTAACAATATGAAGGCCCATACTATTGGACTTGAACGTGAAACAGTATGACTGGGTTCGCAGCCCATTTACTTCCTTGGTGCAAACAGATGACTGTGAATTACAACAGGAATCTGTGGAACTAAAGAACGACGGTACGCTCCAACTAAAATTTAAAGAAGTCTCGCTCAACAGCTTTTGGGTGAGTCTCCACAGTGAATACCCTAGACTATCGACAAAAGCTATTGACGTGCTACTTCAATTTTCAACGTCCCGGCTATATGAACATGGATTCAGCGCGCTTACGAATATTAAAACCAAAAAACGTCAAAGACTCACAAAAACCACACTAGAAGACGATATGAGACTCGCTCTTTCAACCATCAACCCTCGAATTCCACAACAATGTAAAAATCATCAGAGTCAAACTTCTCATTAATTTTTAAATTTCATAGTTTATTCAATTATTATATATTATCAATAATCTTAATTATTTTTTTTCCAATTTAAAATTTCAATGTTTATTTAACAGTAAAGCAAAAATAAAATGTGTAGTTATTATTTTTCTGCGTACTGTATTTTTTATAGGGCTTGTATTTTATTTTATTATTATTTTGATGTTAGGGAGACGTAGTGTTGGGTTATCGTAGATAAGGGTGACATGAATCCAAAAAGGTTGAGAACCACTGCTCTAAAGGAATGCTCGCACATGAATTTTACCAAAGATCAATTTCCTGGTTACCTTGGCGACACGGATGAAAAAACACCTGTTGTTATTATTATTAGATTGGGTTTGTCACGGGTAAAAAAGTTATCTTTTGAAAGGGATTAGCTGACCCAGCAATGCTTTGCTAGTGCTAGATATTGAGATAGTTCCTAGATCATTATTGTCCTGCCCATGTCACTATTTAAACAAAAAAAAAATAGGTGGAAAGTGGGTAATCCATCTTGGCAAACTAAATGTGTTCTACTTTGTCATTTAAACCGCTGATTAACAAACATAATTTAAGTCACAATCAAATTAAGTCAAAATTTCATGTCAAACAAATATTTATTTATTTAATTTTTTTTACTGTGACATAATCATTTCGTTCATTGCAATGCTTAATGATATACCTTTTTGTTTTGTTGTCAGGCACGTAAACAATCAAAGCCGGTGGTTTTACGTGTTTTCATTCATTACCGTAAATACCCGCACAACATAGGGGACGCACTACAATAATTAATAACAGTTTTATTTTCATCTGTGTTACCAAAGTAACTCATAAATCAACCAAAATAATTCGAATTTTGTACTAAAAATACCTAAAAACCGAATAGGTGGTGGATTTCAAAAGCTATAAACCTTCTCCGGATAATGCGGGTCATTTTGCCAAAAACCGCGTCAAAATCGCTCCAGTAGTTTTTAAGTCTATTAATCTCATACAGACAGACATTAATTTTTATTTTTATATATATATATATAGATAAAAGCCAAATACCCAACTTACTCACTCATTCGCTGATCAACGCCGATAAAGAGATTAACAAGAAGAATAAAAAAAAAAACCGCGATAGGACCGTTAAAGTTGAACGTGGGGTAGGGGTTTGAATCCACGGGCAACGCCGTGCGGAACATGATTTTATAGGTTACCTTAGTAACACGGTAAAAAAAAAACTGTTATTTATTATTGGAGTGCAATTCCTGTGCTGTGCGGGTATTTATGGAAATACGTGAATAAACGTAAAACCCATCAGTTTTGTTTGTTTATGCACCGGACAACAAAACAAATAAATGTCGTATATCATAAAGCATTGGAATGAACAATATTATGTCGGAGAAAAAAAAAAATAATAATAATAAATATTTGTTTGACATGAAATTCTGACTTAAATTACGTTTGTTGATCAGCGGTTTAAATGACAAAGTAGAATACTTTTAGTCTGCCCAATTTGGACGATCCATTTCCTGCCTATTTTTTTTTTTTTAAATAGTGACATAATGATCTAATAACAGCAATATTTAGCAATAGCAAAACATCGCCGGGTCAGCTAGTAAAAAACCAAAAAATACTCATAATTAAGGACATAAATAAATAAAACAATAAACATCAAGAACATGGCTATTTATTTAATTCACATATTGCTAATTTCGATATAAACAAAACAATTTTAAATTAAAATTTTTGGCGACTTTTACTTACTATAGCCTGGCTGTGCCAGGGAAAGGAAGAAGTTACACGTTACTAAAATACTATACTACGACCAACAAAACTTGACTGAGCGACTGTCGCGCGTTTGGCAGCCGTTTTCATGTAGATCTGGGGTTCTAAGAGTTTTATTTAATAATAATCCTACCACAAAAAAAAAAAATAGGCTGTATTATCATATCCTTGATAAATTCTAATTAATTGAGATAGCTGACATTCGAGAAGTACGGCGGAAACGCGATCAAGGAATTATTGTGGTAATTGATAATTTCGCCAGTATTAAATATAAAATTACTGGAAATCAAGTAGGAAGCGTTAGGTATCGGAAGTTCTAATGACCTTAAATTTCGATCGTCAAGAAAAAATTACAGTCACAAGATATCTGTCACCGAACTTGACGATTTTGACAATGAATTGGTGAGAAGAGTTGTCAATAGCTTTCATCACTGTAATAAGTAAAATAGAATTTAAAAATGGGGTAGATAAAGATGGTGAAAAACATAATACCATATAAATTACTTATTACCTTCTACATGTGTAGAAATAGATTTGTATATGAATTAATATTACATTTTCTATGACTCAGATAAAGCAGAATTATTTAAAACCCATCTTTACAATACGTTTCAACCCCATGAGAACATAATAAATTACGGAAATGTCAACTCAGTTAACCAGTTTCTAGACACTCATCTTCCCTTTTCTACTTCTGTCAAACATTTCTCACCAGCTGATACCAAGTATGTTATTCAAAAATATCCCAATCGAAAGTCTCCGGGCTAGGACCTAATCACCGCTGAAGTCGCGAAGCATCTACCGAAAAAAGCCATCATTCATCTTACTCATATTTTTAATCATATCTTCCATCAAAAGTCTAATGTTTAAATCTACTCTGTGCACATTTACTTATTGTCCTAGTTAAGAACAGATTGCAAATTACTTTTAAAAATAAAAATAAAAAAATAAAAAACTTTCAATATTGCGTCAAGATTCAGGAGGACTTTGTTAAGGGATGGGATATTAAAACTGGTAATATTGACCATTAATCCTGACGAAAGCAGTTTAAGCAAAGATGAAGGTGACAATAAAGACTAGACTATTTCAATTCGGAAAAATAATTTTTTTTTGTAAATATCATAATAATAGTTTTAAATTGCATTAGTTAATTAGCTTTTAAATGTGCATATATATATATATATATATATATATAATTGAACAAAAAATTAAAAAATCATCAATTATTAATTTAAGTTAGCACATGTAACAATAAATAAATAATGTAAAGTTCAGAAATATTAAATATTTAGTCTTTATAACGACTCACGCGCTTTTTAAATTATTTTACACAGGAAAGTAGTCGTAGAATCCCTACTGGAAATTTGCCACCAGGCACGTCACCTGTCGCCCGTCTGGTTTTGCTGGCCGTACAAATAGTAATAAATTATTAGTAATTTAATTTAATTTTAACTGTCTTAATAGGTTTTCGCCATTAAGTAACATAAACTAATCTCAATACAATACATAAATGTAAAATGTAAATTAAATATGATAAAATGTAAAGAAATTAGTTTTTAATTTTTTACATTTACAACATATTTCTAAAATTGTTATATTCTAAGTAATTTTAATAATTAATTTTAATCAGTCTAATAACATAAATTTATTCATTAAGGTGTTGTATTTTACAATTTTGATTCTTTTATCTTACACTTAGAAGTCTAACTTTCAAACCGTCTTGATGACATTTCAAATTAATTTAAAAATAAAGTTACGAATTTATGTAATAAGTTAAAATACATTTCTCTACTATTTATATAGTTATTAGTTTTTTTATGAATCATAATTTAATTTATATAAAATAATCAAGTCATCAAGTCAATTATATTTATTGTATAACTATACAAGTTACTAATTAACTCCTTACCGCAAACACAAGCTAAGCTTAAAGGTGGTAGGTAAATCAAAATGTTTAATTGTTAAATACACTAGATTAAAAAAAAAAAATTCACATACTGAATATACAGTTTTAATTTTCATCTACTAATTTTGAAATCCTTGGATTTATTTGTCTACTTTAAGAAATACAATTTTTTAGACATTTTGAACAAACAAACACCGAATATGTATTTAATAAACAGGTTACCTGAATCAAAAATGTATTCCATCAAGTGGTAATTAGTCTTTTTTCCTTTTTTTATGTTTTTTTGATTTTTTTTTTGATCTTTCATCTGAACTGGAACTCTTAATTAACATATAAAATTGATTAAAAAGAAAAAAATATTAATAAAATTATTAAAACTTACATTTGACGAAGAAACTGATAAATGTCTTTTCTTTTTCTTTTTTTTCTTCAATTCTTTGGATTTTTTCTTTTTTTTGCTAGATTTTTTTGGTAAAAGATCTTTGTTCGTTACATCTGGAATTTTGGATTGAATGGGAGCAATAATAGCTTCTTCAGTCTCATTGTCTTCAGGCAAAATGTCATATGTTTTTCCAGTTGAACTCTATAAATGCATTTGTTTTAAATAATAAATTATTTATAGTACCATTGATTATAAATACTAGTGTTATACTAGTATTTATAATCAATTATAGTACCAAAACTAAACAGTACATTGTAAGTATTTATGATATTATTAAAAACATAAATGACTCAGCTCACTTTAAAACAGTCTTTTGCTAAATGTCCACCAGTTCCACATTTTACACACTTTGTATTGTAAATTGCATCTAATTGAATGATTCTTTTCCCCATGGTATTAGGTTGAATTTTCCTTCTTTGTTCATCTTGACTAAACCACATTACATTGACATCAAGTAAAAGCATTATAATTTTGAATTAAATGGTTACTCACAACATTTGAACGCCATTTGGATCTAAATCTCTACCACTACCTTGATCAACTAATTTCATAGACAGAGAAATCTTTCCATCGTCCTATATAATAATTTATACAAAACTGACTTAAATAGAATAGATAAAAACTAGAATAACAAAATATTAAATGATCCTAATATATGATTAGTTGTCTTACCATACCAATAACCTTAGCCCATACTTTATCGCCTTTGGATAAAACTTCAGTTGCATCATCTACTGGTGCTCTTGACAACTGAGTGCGGTGTACAAGTCCTTGTTGCTTATTCCCTGGTATCCTAATAAATGCCCCATAATTTTGGACAGATGCTACCTATAAAATTAATTTAGATATCATATTCTTATTTACAGTTTCAAATAATATATTATATAAAAATTTGAAATGTTTAATAGATAGATAAAAATAGATTTATATTTTATACACAAAAAATTGTTTTTTGTATGTGTAGGCACTTATTAAAATGTATAAAATATTATTATCACCAATTATTTGAACTCGAATAGTTTTATTAAGTAAATTCTATAAACAATTTATTAGTATTAATTTATATTTAATCGACAAGTATGATTCTGTTTCTTAACAGCGGCTTATTCTGGGCTTGTTAGGGGTTGCAAAAACTACCCAAGACACACAGACCCGTGGGATGCTTTGCTGCCACACCCCTAATGTTGTTATAACAAATGGTGTTTGAATAAAACATATTATTATATTTTATCAATATAAAATAAAAATAAAAAATATATATGTTTTTCTTCTTTACATAAGTACATATTTCTATTATTCGTATTGTTCATTTTTATTACAAGTATTGAAATATCAGGGGCTGCAAATCAATACGTTTTAGGGGTCACAAGTGAGACCCATTGCAATTACGCCATGGCTTGTTGAGTTCGGTATGTTATATACTCCGACAACTATTTATTTGACGGGTGTGATTTTACGAGACGAATAAAGTAAAAGATTTGTTTCGCTATTTTCTCGACATAAAAAAATACGTTAGCACTTACCTCTCCGATAAATATGTCATTTACGTTCACGGACATTATTTTATAATCGTTCAAACTGCGAAAAATAGCAGTAAAATTCAAATATTGCATGCAGGCTTATTACAGCGCAGCATAAATAGTATACGTTTTGTTTACATTTCGATTTGTGTTTACTATCATATGGCTTTACGACCAGTGTGAAAACACTTTACGTCTTAGCACTGAAAAAAAAAAAAAAAAAAACACTGTTGGTGTTATAAAACAATAATAATTACTGTAGGAGCAGTGTGTTGAAGTGTCGAATGATTTTTTTATCTGTTCTATTTATTTTGATAACATACTGTTATGATAAGCTGATAAGGAAACTTTTTACGCACAACTTTATTGCATTGTTAATTTTTATTTATTTCTTTACTTTTTGTTTTCGTGTTCCTTTGTTACCAGAAATTTAGCTCTTCACGTTATTTAAATAAATTTGAATTTAGTTGAAAGTTCAACGTTATCGTCAAATTGTTTTGTTTTATTTTTTTTTTTGTATCATTATCGAATTACCCTAGCGGTATTGCTAAACAAAAGACTGCAAGTGCACAACTATAAATGCATTCATAAGGTAAACATTACACATACCTTTTTGCTCAATGTTAATTATTATTCACACCAACTTTTATCTTTAGTGTTTGTAACCATGAATATATATAGGTAAAATGACTGCGTAATTAAATTTTACATAGTAGTGCCAATGTAATTTTTTTCATTATATTCATAATCTAATAATTTTAGAGATGTATTGTCAATGGATGACAATTTATATGGCCGTATAGGCCATTTAAAGAACCAACACAAATTACCGGCTATTATGACCCCGGTAAATACAATTTCAGCTCACAGTGATTTCGGTTTACCAGATGTTACACTTACATCGCAGTTTACTTCATTAAAACTCACACCCGATTACAACGACAGTGACGAAGAAAGTGATGGCCATTCACATAGCTTCTTACTTCTTGACGAGAAAGAAAGACTGAAGGTATGTTTACAAAGTTTAATAACAATTTGTGTATGTAATTTGAACTATCAAATAATGCCAAATGAATAAACATACAAGTATTGTTACTTATTTACTGTTGTGGATTTAAAAATCAGTCAGTAATGGATTCATACCGTGGTTGAGCTATCTGTACTTAGAATTCTAAACTTGATTAAGTTGGCTCTCAATTATAAATTGGTACTAAAAATTTTAAACTAAGATATAATTTGTAAAACTCGAACTACTTGGCACCAAAATATAATCAAGAAATAATTAAATTAAATTGACTTATATTCTGTTATAGTTATTTAATTATAATAATTCTATTTAAACATAATATAATATTTTTTTAGGTGTCTAATGTTGAAGCATTCGTAAAACGCCTCAATGGATACAAAAGTAACAATGCAGTTAAAGTAATTTCAATATTTGGGAACACGGGAGATGGAAAGTCGTACACTCTGAATCAATGTTTTTTTAGAGGCACTGAAGTTTTTCGCACATCTTCTGAACAGAAAGCATGTACAGTAGGAATTTGGGCAGCTTTTGATCCATTGTTGAATGTTGTGTGTCTAGATACAGAAGGATTTTCTGGATCAACAGCACATAATAAACAAAGGACAAGGCTTTTGTTAAAAGTAAATTCCAATTGAAAATTATTTGTGTTCTAGTGTAATTAATCTTAATTTGGACAGGTATTAGCAGTATCAGATGTTGTCTTATACAGAGTTAAAGGTGAACGATTACAAGATGACATGTTTAACTTTCTTGGTTCAGCATCCAGATCATATATAAAACATTTTCAGAGAGCTTTACACGCTGTTTGTAACAGATTGTGTGACCCAATTAAATGCCCAAACTCTCTACAGGGACCAACATTATGTATATTTCATGAAACTAGAAACACTGAGCCACTAGGATGTTGTACGTTATATCCCAATATATTATACGTATACAGTTAATAATATATATTTATATTTCAAAGATAATGGTAAAGATGTCTCGGAACAGATTCAAGATAGATTTCATGAATTACAACTTAATATCGATGGATTTGCGTCTCTTCATTATGTAGGAATTCAAACTATCATTCCTCCTACAGATTTTAGTCACATTCGAGAGGTAATCCATGAAGAAATTATTAAGAACTGCAATCGGCCAGAAAGATCTCCTCAAATTGTTTATCTCACTTTAAAGGTATCATATTATATCAACTTGCACATTGTGACAACAGTTAACAAGGTATACTTTTACAGGCTTTAAATGACAAATTTACTGGTGTAATTAAATCTTCAATTGAACCGCCTTTCCCAGATCAACACCTAACATGCCCAACGGTATGTCAGTCATGTGAACAACGTTGTTCAAATAGTGTTGGACATTTGAAAGATAACATTCCTCATTTTAACAATTCCAAGTGCAGGTATTGATAACTAATATTGAAATCTGTGGTAAAAATGTACATAATTTGTATTAAAAAAATAAACCTCCCAATGCTGACACCATTAGCTTAACTAACATAATAATATAATTCAGGTATCAATCACAGTTTGAAAATTCTGTTTATATATGCAAAGTGTGTGCAGATAATGGAACACCTGTTGTTGTCATACCAAAATATACAAATGAGAATCAAAATTCTTGGTTTAAATATACTTTGTCTGGGTAAGTTTCCATCCGTTCATAACAATGTACAAATATAGCTGATCATTATTATTTTAATTTAGGTATACAATTGATTGTCCAAAATGTGGTATAATTTTCCGTAGCAAACAGTACTGGTATGGAAATAATGATCCAGAAAAAACTGCAGTTTATACAGAAACAAAACATATCTGGCCAGGTGTAAGTTTTAATACTTATTTTTATGCTATATTATACTGGTTCGTTTTTAAGCATTTTTAAAACTTATACAATTTCCTGAAATTAAAAATGACCACATCACAATTTATTTCTAGGTCATTGAGTTATTTCATCATTTTTATTATATAGAATTATATATTAAGTAATATGTACTTATTTTATCAAAACAATATTTTAATAAAACACTTTTCGTTGAAATTTCTTTTTTATTAACTATTTAGTAATATTATTTCTATATTTTGATTTAGTTTTAAGTATGAGGCACTAAATTGCAACACAAATTTATAAGAAAATTTTATTGTATATTATACAATATATATTTTCATCTGTACATTTTTACTTTGCTATCCTGAAAATGAAGATTTAATTATTAATTAATCAATTTCTTAGTTATAATAATACATGTGTTCTTATCAAATAATTAAATGCTAATTGCATATGTTTATAATAAAGTGTTTTTTTCCTACGCAGATGGATTTACCTTCATCATCAAGTATGAATCCAGCTCGAAAAGTATTAGATGGAGTGACATATCTTTCTGAAACAGTAGCTAGTGTTAGTTATGAGCCATCAAGAATGTTATCTTCATGGGTTGCTGATCAATTTGCACCAAAGTATTGGAAATCAAATGCTGAGATAAAGGTTATAAGAGTACCAATACATTTTAAAATTATATGTACGACTCATTTATTTTAATATTTAATTTAATTTTAGGAATGTATTGTTTGTAAATTACAATTTTCTTCAACCTCAATTAAACATCATTGTCGAGCTTGTGGAGAAGGAGTCTGTGATGAATGTTCTAAACGAACAATGTGTGTTCCAGAACGAGGATGGGATACACCTGTCCGTGTGTGCAATTTTTGTTATAAACGATCGGGTTTGTTCATTTTATTATGGTGTATAATAATGATTTGTAAAATTATTAAAATAGATATGTTTATTTTTTGTGTAGGAAGCATAAGTAGTAACTGTTCAGATTCTTCTAGTCGAGGAGATGAAAGTGAAATTGGAGCTCGAAAATTTAGTGAAGCTGTAGTTCAAACGTTATCCTCTGTTGCTTCTGTACTAGAATATCCTAAAAGTAAATGAATTTATATATGCCATTATATATTTTACCGTAATATAGTATATTTAAATAATCATGTATTTTTAGATCTCATAAAAGACACAGTCAGGCCATCATATTGGGTACCTGATAGTGAAACATTAGAATGCTTTATATGTAAATCAGAATTTGGATCAACATTAATACTCCACCATTGTCGTGATTGTGGCAATGGAATTTGCTCCAGTTGTTCTAGCCATCGAAAACCAGTTCCACATCGTGGATGGCCTAATCCAGTTCGAGTGTGTGATTCATGTTCAAACCAAGACATATGATGACCAAAAATATTTTTTTGTATTGATTTTAATCATATACTTTTTTTTTTTAACTAAATTTAGTATATTAATAAGTATGCCATACCCTACGATATGCATACAGGATTGTGACTTAAAAATTTGGAATACTATTACACTAATTACCAGTGAGTTTTTAAGATTCCTTATTTTGTAATATTCTTTTATTTTCTTCATTGCCAAAAATATATAAACAAATTACTGTGATAGGTATGTTTTAAGGTAGTCTTAAGTGTTTTTCTTAATTTCTTGGTGGTTCTTTTAGTTGTAAAATTGTTATATCATTATTATTAATTAGTATTAAATATTCTTGTTTTGACCAAATCATAAATTTTATTTTGTTTTATAATTGAAAACCATGTGTTCAACAAAATTGTAATTATTTAGACGAAATTTATTATATATTATAATACATACCTATAAAATATCAATTTATTATATCAGTAAATAAAAATAATATTTATTATATAATAGATATTTATTTTGTACTAAAATTAACAGTCTAAATATTGTCTAAACAATGTGAGATAGTTTTTTAATTTTTATTTTTTTAAACAAATATGTAATTTTTATTTTAAAACTCGAATTCGTTATTTGATTTACCAGACAATATAGTGAAAATTGTAAACGTATTCAATACCTACTACCTGCTTGCTCTCTTGTTGATTTAAAAACATTGAACACCCTGTTTCTAATTGCATTGTAATCTCATGAAGTGGGACCAAAAGTTAACAATAGACAAATTACTTTATAATAATTTAAAATAAACCCTCTAGTATTGTAGTACTAAACTAGGTAACAAATAAGTAATTAGCTTTAATTTTTCTTATGAAACTAGTAACTAAAATGTATTGTTTTATATTCTGAACAAGGTCTTACAATGGTGTGTCATGTATTTAATTTTTACATCTTGGAAAAAATCTTATCAGTAAAAATGCTCGGAATATTTTAATTAACAACTGCTACGGAAGGGATGAATTGTGTGGAGTAAACAAATTATGTCAAATGTCTCTACAGAAATTGACCATTTTGGCACTAGTGAATATCCATTAGGATATCACTATAAATGTATGTTGATAAAGTTATTAATTGTTTTGGTAAATCTAAAAGAAATGTCGATTTTGTTATCTAGTTTATATTCCGTAGTTATAAATTTTAAATTTGAATTAAATAGGTAATACAATTGTTTAAATATATTATAATTACCATAATATAGTAATCATCTAATAAATAAATATATATTTTTTTTTATTTTTCCGGATTATTACGATTTGGTTTTTGCTACTAGAACAAATCTGTTGGTAAAATTAAACCATTTGAAGTACTACCGAATACTTTATCCACAGCATACCGGCTAATGTATAAATCGATTGGATAATGTATATATTTAATGTGGACAGTGGCACACCTAGGGGGGGGGGATGGAGCTTTGGGACAGTAGACTGTCTGAGGCATAAAAATCACGTTTGGACAATTCAGCTCGTTCGATTTTGCCTTTGCGGTCGTTGTTCAACTATGTCCAACCAGATGGGTTGAACGACACGATTCAATAATAGTATTCAATCGACTTTTATTACCTGTATTGGCGGCGTTAGAAGAAATTCAATCGTGTAACTGTAAAGACTCCTCATCGTCAGGCGCATTTTTACTTTTAAATGGTATTCGTCAATTTACATTTATTATTTCATTGCTCTGCTCAGAAAAATGATTCGTTTGTACTTTGCCAATAAGTAAAATACATCAAACGACAGATGTAGATCTGTCTACTTATTAACCAAACAGAAAGTGTAGTGTCTATTCTCTGTCGACTTGGAAGTAATGCCGAAAATGAATTTAAGCAATTATTTCTAGAAGCACAACAAGTTGCCTGAGGTATACCTGTATAGTTAACCTAACCTGCCCGCAATACATATATAATATTAAAAGACCGTCATTCCTATAGCGTAGAAGAGAGGGGCGACTTCCGAGCCGAAGACGTAATTTTTGAAGGAATGACGACGGCGTATTGGGTTTGTTTCAATCGCGCACATTATTAGTACCTACGAAACGTAATACAGTAAAACCTCTCTTAACGGACGTTTTTTCGGGAACGGGGACATTTTCACTATTTCTAAATAGGAAAACCTCTGAATACAGGGCATTGATATTGATAATTTTTATCGTAAATTAAGGGATAAATGTAGAATACCTAAATAAAAATCTGCACATATTTTATTACTATTATTATACTGTACATGTATATTTAATCTTTTTTCCACCTAAAATGACATCTTAGTGCCAACCACTTGACCTAGGTAATCCATCAGTTAATAAGCTATATCGTACGTAATTATTACGTAAAGCTGTTGCCAATTTGAATACCGATTCAACACCTATCAACGTGTCGGATGCAATTTACTGGGTGTCCTCAGTTACAAAAAAAAACATTCAAT
Source organism: Tuberolachnus salignus (assembly GCA_956483605.1). NCBI lineage: Eukaryota > Metazoa > Arthropoda > Insecta > Hemiptera > Aphididae > Tuberolachnus > Tuberolachnus salignus. The sequence continues at coordinate 18,068,648 of OY101437.1, forward strand.
CCGAGACAGTAAAGAAATGTTTTTTGCGGTCTGGCTTTAGGCACCATGGTAACAACGTTACTGACGTTGATGATCTACTTTCACCAATAGAAGAACTTGGTCAATCACCTTTAATAAGATTAATGGTGATTGACAATAGCATTACAGAAAAAGACTACATAACACTAGACGATTGTGTGGAGACTTACGACACCGAAATCGAAAATTCATCCGATAGTGCGAGCATGTCCACACTAAATGAAGAAGAAAGTGATGGGTCCGAAGATCAAGAAATTCCGCATATAGGAAGTCTACGAGAGGCACTGGCGGCAGCAAAAGGCATACGTAAATACATTTCTTTTCTATCGAGAAACAGAATACTTCATTGTTTTCCAACACAGTCGAATTGGAAAATGCCTAAACATACGAAATGACTACTAAAAACTAAAGTATTTTTCGTAAATGTTAGTTTTAAGATTTATTTAATCAACGTAAAAGTAAAATAATATAAAATTTATTTAACTAAATAATTTAATAAAAATACAACTTCTACTTCTGAATAGCGGACACAATTTAGGCGACCGAGAGTGTCCGGTATTTAGAAGTTTCACTGTATATATTAAATTATTATTTATACAATTATTTAAACACAATTTATATATATATATATATATATATATATGTATAAATATAAATAATAGAGGTAAATACGAAAATCGGACCGTTTATCGCAAGGACAACTGCGATGTTATTATAATACATATTTACCGATTCGATAATAAAAAAAAAAAAAAAAAAAAAAAGTAGTTATAATATATTTTTAGAGTTAAAAATAAAAAAGTATTATGTACACGAGGTGCGGTTGTCTTAGCACCCCCTGCCTACAACAGAAACACGATGTTTTCGCCCTGTTCAAGCTGAAGTGCTACTTTGTCGCTGGACGTGGCCCGGTCCGCCGGTCCCGACAGCATGGCCGTGCCGAAAGTGAGTAGGACGCCAAAAGCCGCCGTGTACAAACCGGACCCTGCAATGACAATAAATTGTTTCGACGTAATATATTAGTTATCGAATCGTTATATCAATACAATTATATCAGTTTACTCGGTTTTAGTAGGAGCGGACGGGGGTCCCAAAAGAGTCCTAAAGAGTCTAAAAAGAGCGGGTCTATGCTGGTTTTTAGATCTATACTATTATATAGGTATATTTTTTCAGTTAACATTTCAGGAGAAAGATATCAACAACAATTTTCAGTAAATAATTAAATAGCCTCGTCGTTTTGCAACGATAAATAATACAAGTTATTAATACACGGTATATTAGTGTATATAAAGGCTGAAACTGTGGGGGAGGGCTTGGGGAGGCTAAGCCCCTCATCTTAAAATTTACAAACAAAGAAATTAGCCCACCTTAAATATACTCAAATATTATACATACTCGTATTGTATGTATGTTATATAGGATGTCTAAAATGTACCATAGGTTTTGCATGGTAAGATGATTTTTGCAAGCGCCGAGAGCGGTTTTTTATATACAGTAGAATAGTTTAAAACGTTAGTATATTATCTATTTTAGTTAAAACTTTGCCGCCCTCTAAGTCGCCTAAAATTGTGCCCCCCCCCCCTCCGTTAGATGGGGCTCTGGACATAGTTTTTGGATGCTACATTTGGTTGTCAAGAAAAGTATCGTAAAAACTTTTTAGTCAGTTAGAACGTAATACGACACTATTATTAAACAAGTGTCAATGTATATTATATTTTTATCTATCGTATTTTAATATTTTATCAACTAAACAGTTTTCCGGGAAGTCTTCAATTATACATAAATATTGGACATATGGTACTATTAACAGTTTAACGATAGAAGTAGTTAATTTTTTTACGAGCGTTTGAAATTTATTTGAATACCGTATTGAAATGAATTTTTTAATAAACTCACGAGAACAATGCAACTAACTGTATAACAGTGACTTTGTGGACTTTAGCACCCCCCTCCCCCCGGAAAGTTTTAATCTCTCTACTACACTTATAACATACAATTGTAGAAAATAATTAAAACTTTTTAAACACATTTTTCACCATGTCTAGCCCCTCCACAGATGTGACCAAATATCCGCCTATGGCGTATAAACACAAAACATGACATTGAAATAAAATCACATATAGTTTGTTACTTATAATCATTTTAATCATAAACAAAAAATTACACAAGCTATATTGTCGAAATTAAGTGGAAGGATGCACTGCCTCTCGTATATATATATAGTTGTTCATGCCCGCGGATGGTGGGAGGAGTTGGAGACGAGTTATACTCCCTGAATTTTTTCATAAAACAATTTTATGTATAGTATACATTTTTGTTTTTTTAATTCGGTGTCTTATTTTTAACCACTTCTTCGTCTACATTTATAAATATATTTGCGTATATTTACTTTAAGAATTTATGAACAAACAATTTATAAATACTAACAATATACCTAACACCTATACGTTATTATACTGCAGTAGATGAACCAAATGAAAAAAAACTAGAATTTTTTTAGACACAAATTTGAATAATGACAAAATTATTATATTGCGACATTTAATATTATTATACAAAACAAAACAAAAACCATTTTCGCTAACGAAAAGCGAAGTTTTGGTAAAAATGTTTTGACTATTAAAATTAAAAATTGTAATAATTTGTAACTACAAAGTAAATTACAATAATATTGCCCGTGTTTTTTCGTATAAAATTTATGTATTTGTATGGAGCCAAAAATGTTGTATTCGCATAAATTGGAAAATAAATAAATACCATGATTTATACGATTTTCATCAAAATTTGAATTTTAAACGATAAAATAGTAAAAGTTTTAACTATTTTTTTTTTTGTTTACCATTGAGTACAATAAATAACTAAACCTTGTGTCAGGTCTTTAGGATTATTTTCAACCGATTTACAAAAAAAAAATAAAATCGAAAATACGAAACTACTATTTCCGTCAATTTTTCCGTTTTTCCCAATTATTACGAAAACTACAATGACCTCTTCAATGCACCAACTAGATCCAAAGTGCTTCCAGAACAGATGCTAGATTTGAAAATCGGAACAAGATTTCTGATAGAAAAATTGTCCACAAACAGAGAAAAAAAAAATATTGTAACTTTTTACAGAAAACATATTCGTATACAACAAGGTTGTGTAGTAATAATAAGTAATAATTGTCCATTGATGCATTTTTTTTATTAAATTATGAGATTTATATATTTGCAATTTTAGTACAAAAATAAGCGTCATTGTATTATAGTAAAATTCATAAATAAAAAAATAAAATCATTGACTGAATACTATTTTTATGAAAAACGCCAATATTAATTATATTATCGATATTGTTTGTAAATAATTGAGGGGGAACGTATTTTTTTTTTTTTTTCCGGCAAAATACGTAGAGGGATATAAAGTATAAATTATAAAAATTGAAAGCATACCATTCCCCCCACACCCACTTTCTTCGAAAATTGCGTATAAATACTCAACATTACTTGTAATAAACAATAATTTTGATTTTGGTATCAATTAGCGTTTTTACCACTTTTAAGAATCGATCCGCTTACGGAATTTTACCCGCCGACGAAAAAAATTCTTTATTTATTTGTATAGAAGTAATTCTAATAATAAATAATACATTATTTATATATTTGTTGGACTATCATTGCATAATCATTACAATGATTTATATAGATAGATTGTACAATTGTCGATTTTTCCCCCGGGAATGTTTATAATTTATTTCTACATATTATTAAACGTCAAACCTAGAGCAGTATTTTATTATAAAATACGCAATTAATATTTATTGTTTTACGATGTAATTACCGATTATAATTAGACGCATGAACAACAATTTTGAAGAAAATAAAAAAGAGGGCGTGAGGTTTTTATAAATCCGAAAAGAGGGCGTGGGTATAAAAAGGTTGCGAGTGGTGTTTGTATTGTTTTTTCTTATTAGTTGTCGTTGTGTTAAACCGTAGCTGTAACAATCATTTCAATTATCATAATTCATTTTTATTACACTTAGTTTGGTTGTTTTTTTTTTTTTTTTCTATAACGAAGTAAAAAAAAAAAAAAAAAAAAAAAAAAAAAACAAAGCCAAGCATTCCCTGAATTCGTGAGGTACGTACTTTTCGATCTTTGAAATAGATTAATAATATCTCCTCGCATACAAAAAAAAAAAAAAATCTTTAATGTACCTACTGGTAATAATTAGAGGTTAGGTATATAATGTAATATTATCAAATAAAATCGATATACCTGTCGAGCAATCCGCAGAAACGAACGGCTCAGATTGAGTGCCGCACAGCATCGCCACGCGTTCTGAACCCCAACCGGCAGCAAAACAGATCACGCCGATTAAATAGAGTAAACCTGAAAATGTCAAACCAATCGATTAAGTATGAATAATAAAACGGCTTTTTTTTTTTTTTTTTTTCGTAAATTAGTACATAAATAGTAATTATATAATCCATCAGTCCAACAGATAAATCATACGGTACTGTCTATATTATGCCGACACAGACCTTAGATATACTGCATATCCAATTGAATAAAACAACCATAGTTATAACACTATAAAATGTATTTATAACGTTTAATATATTAAAATCAAAAAAAAGTTAAAATTATTATTTTAATAAAGAACACTACTAATCGGAAAACGAATGTATAGAAACTCCGAGGTTTACTCTCCGAAAAAATAGCTAAAAAATTACGCCTTGAATTTGTATATATCTACACAGTCTATACGCGCAGAATTGCAAAAATATAAGCACAAAATTCCAAATTTGTACTACTAAGAACTACACGTGTCATCCTATAATCTTTTAAGACGATTACAAATTACAGTGGTAATACCATATCGTTGATGAATTCAGCAACTTTCGAAAGTAAATTTTATGGCGCACGTTTTAAAAACTTGGCAAAACATTTCGTAATGTTATGTGCCATGACATGTTTACGTATACAAATCGCAATCGTTTCAACAATGAAAAAAAAAAAAAAAAAAAAAACCTCAAAAAAGTCCATTCTCTCGCTCTGTTCGGAATCTAAAAAAAGTACCTAGAACAGTAATAAATAAACTGTGAGAAAATAGATTGAATATAAAGGTATACAGAATGTTGGAAAAACGATCTTATGTTATAAACAATAATATGTATCGAATTACTTGTATTAGTTAATATTTACATTTTGCCTGTAGACTATAATTATTGTTATAGTTAATATTATTAAAACATAATGATGCGGAGCAAAAACGTCTTGTTGTTCATGTAATGCGAATTGTACCGTTTTATAATTCACTAGATAAAATTAAAATAGTGGTAATATAGTAAATGAAAATGTTAACTATGTAGCGAACCCCACAAAGTTAAATTAACTTAAATTGTACACGACGCTGAGTATAATTGAATTTACACCACGCATATACGCCACTTTAGAATTGTAATTCTACGTGGGACGTCATAGGTACTTATAGAATTATACGTTACGCCCCAGTTCATGAAATGTGCAATTTTTTTTTGCTCAACCCGTGAAATATGTGCGGGCGGTAGTTTCACAATTTGTGGATTGAGCAAATTTTATCATTTTGTTTTTGTCCATTTTAATGAATTGTGTAAATATACAAGAACCTAATTTTATTTTGGAAAATATTTAAAAAAAAATTCTTGTTCGGTGTATTAATAAATGTAGAAATGAGAATAATAATAAATATGTATACAAATTAAATTTTGAAAATGTATTTTTTTTAATAATATAGTTTATAAATGAGCATTTTTACCGTAACAAGTGTGTCTAATTTATTTAACGAACATGTAATTTAAAACATTAATATTGTACACGACTTTGCCCGTTTGCCATGTATCCATCTAAGTAGTGTGAAAAACGAACGAATCTAAATAATTATTATACTTTTACTCTTCGATATTATTTTACAAAAATATATAACGAATTGAGCAATTATCTTTAGTACCCAGGTTCGTGAAATATGCACATTTCTGCTCAAACCGTGAATTGTGCAAACTGCCTGCACGTTTCAGGCACTTTTACGTTCGGCACGTAGCACACATAAATAATACAATACATATACACGGATTCTTACCGGCAAGTCCTTGCCCGGACCCGGCCACCCCGAACACGCTCTTCTTGCGTACCGCCTGTTTGCAAAAGCTGCCCACGGCCATGACGGACATCAGGAAATTGATGAAAATACCGACGGACATGAGTACAAAGGCGATCTTCCACGCGGTCGGAAACATGGACGGATCCGTGGACAGTCCTTCGACGGCGAACGAACCGCAATGCTGGTTGCCGTTGACCTTTTTACACCGGTAGTAAATGCCCACCGACGGACGACAGTGGACTTCGTAATACGAGTCTGTGTTATTATCCGCTATCGAGAAAAAAAACAAATATGATAGCGTATATTATTTTAATTAACATATGTCTAAAATCTACTAATCGACAATTAAAATTATTATCAATAGTAATAATAATAATAATAGTAATCCGATTCTATAAGTTGACGTACATTTTCAGATAATAACGATTTCTTTGAGAATTAGATGTTTTTAAAAATGATTTTTTTTTTTTTTTTTAATCACGCAAAATTGTTATTAAAAATGTCCAAAAAGATTACGGAACAGCGTATATTATATAGAATGACGGTTGGGACTTACTCTTTAACGACGATTTGGTCGTCAGGCAGTTGTATTCCGTGGGACCGATGAGCCATTTTGGCGAATATATGGCCGTGAACATGGTTATCGTGGACACAACGCTCAACGTCACCCACAGGAGGCTTTTGGCAGTGAGAATAAAATACATCTTATTGCGTACTAAACAAACAAAATAATAATATTAGAAAAATTGGTATTATACGCGTAAAGATTAATTATTAATATTATTTTAAGCGAACAAGAGACGAGACGTCGCGTCGCGAAAACCTACCTACAAAACAAGGGATGGAACGAGGATTGAAAGCTGTCCAAAAGTCATTCGTGTTTAATACATCCACTCTGCAGTTAAGACGAAGAAATTCTCGAAACTTAAGGCAAAAGTTAGTTTTGACGAGGAATTAAGCGAACCATTTTTGAAGGGTTCACGTCAAGTGATGCAGTATATAATACCCTAGGGAAGTCGAGAGGGATAGCGGAGGTCGAATTTTGGTCTATTACGCGTCACTTTTATTATTATTATTATAGCGTTCAGATTTTATATAGCAAAATAAATTGCTAAAACCATTAATTTAATTTATAAGTATACATTAATTATTCTAATTGGTTTTATGACTTAATATCCAACCAATATAGAGTTTAGTAAATCCTTGATCAGGGTGATAAAATTAAAATACGAGAATATTCATTAAGCATAGTTATATAATAATACATCTTACACTTCACTTCAAGTATATCTTTTCGCATATACGACGATGACAAAGTTCACCAAGAGTTAGTATACCTTACCTATTATATTGTATATAAATATACGCACACGTGAGCATGTAGGTATACTATTTAATTATAATATCCAATATACTTACGTATATTTAACAATCGCTGTGTAATACAAGATGACAATATATGAATAAATATTTTTATTTTTTTTCATCAATATATCGTTTTTCATAAAAACGAAACCAAAGTCACAGATACCTTATTAGAGACACACATCTAGACATATATTATAAATGACTGACAAAGTCATTGTGCGTTGAATTAAATACGACCGCAAAATCTATAAAATATCCACAACGACATTATAGGGATTTCATAGGAGTTAGTAACATAAATACAGGTATACCTACAGTAGTATTTTTTTTTTTTTTATTACTTTTTTTTCCGACTATATCGTTGTAAATCGGTGTATACAATATATTATATAATTATAGAAATAAATTGTATACGATAATTACATATAATAGTGCAGTAAGCATACGAAAATGATTGGACGGTATTTTTTTTTTTTTTACAAAGTCAAACGGTAGGTTGCAGGAAATATGTTATATAAAAAAAAAAAAAAATACGTTAAAGATGGCGATGAACGGTGAAAGGAACATGGGGAGACCACCCTACCGGAGGTACGATTGCGACGTAACCGTATATTACGGACTCGCACGCAATATATTATATTAAGTACGTAATATATATATATATAAATAGGAGGTGAATAACTGTCCCCTCGTGATGTATATCTGGTTATTCGTATAATATAGAACACGTGTTCGCCTGCCTCGGCAGAGCGAAATTAGTTTATTGCCGCCGGCCAGGGGCGGATCTAGTCTGAAAATATAGGGTACGGCCGAATTAACCCTACAACCACTCCCCGTGGTTAGTTTTAGAGAAAATAAAATTTGTATCGTCAAGCACAGCCTAAAGTGTATATAATATCATCATTCTACAATCATTTTTCATTATAGATATATATATATATATAGTTCGTATATAAACAATCAGAAAACCGTTTAATTTAAATGTTTCGGGGTATACCCCGGCATATCCGGATTATCTCTAGGTCCACCTCTGCCGCCGGCAATAATAATATTATATATTATATATGACGCACGCACACGGCATTATTGCCCATATATACCTAAATATTATCACTGTGTATTCAATGCACTCAATCAATATCGACATTTACGAAGATAACAATCATTCAATTTATTTGAGTAATCTAGGTATTATGAAAAACAATTATAATAATTTTAATTGTATAAAACTCGTTTGAAACATTTTTTTTTTTTTTTTTTCTGTAAGTGTATTTATAAATGCTAAAAGTATATAATAAATGAGTGTATTTTTTTTTTTTATAGGGATTTCAAGAGCAAGGTGTTATATTCACAAATCTAGTTAATAGCACGGTTTTGTGCGTGCACACTACGTTTATTATTATCGTTTTCTAATAGCCAATTATAGTGCCGAAGGATCTGATCATAGGCGGGCCGAAGAGTATGCAGCTGCCGCCTTCCCCTGCGGATTTTTATCCCCGAAGTGACGCGTTGACAATGTTTCTGAGGAACGGCGACTTCGACAAAATTTAACTGAATGGGCGTGTAAGACAAGACAGATATATTTATCTCAATAGATTAATAATATTCCAAAGAAAATTAACAATTATAAATAAAGGAAAAGGAAATTGTAATACATCATATAATACGGATAAATCACTACGGATTATGATTATGTATATGGTTTGGTAGGTGTATTAAAACATAGGGACCGGAGTGGGTGGTGTATGACAATATGCATTGCGGCTCCTTAAGTAAACATATTTCAACACGCCAACATTAATGTAGCCCAGTGAAAATATTCTGTTACTTAGTTGACAGAATTTTTAAAATAAGAATTAATATTCTATGTAAAAAAAAAAAAAATAAGTAATGATTACAATAAATTTGTACATACATATTATATTATAATAATGGTGATATTGTCGATATTAAATACAAAATGCATTTATCATTGTAGAATATGAGAAAATCGTTTTGTCGCCCCTATGGAAATTCCTTAAAAAAAAAATGCACTGACCGGGTCCCCCTGTAAGTATAAACGTCAAAACCAGAGGCATCTGGTTCGGATAGACGGACTTAGTAGAGGCTACTTCGAGGCGTCAGAACATCGTTTAATCGACGCGATTTGTGCTATGATAATATTGGCCCAATCCCCGTAAACGTGCGGTGTAGCCGTGTAAAGTAATATTATTTTCGTCGTCGGCGATAAACGTGGCAGTTCGAACGGATACACGGACAAATGTAATAAAAAAAAAAATACGGCCCGTAATACGAAATTACGAAATTATATTATAATATGTCGACGGGGAAAATATGTTATTTGCCGGGGAACGGGTGGCCGGTGACTAATAGTTTTCGTCTTGCCCTTCTATTATAGTGGTTATGGTGCGCGTAGGTATACGAGGACGTGCCTACCAGCGGTACGTCCACCTGGCGTACCTCGCGATCATCGTTCTCGTCTTGCGTCACTGCGGCGGACGATACCCCGGCGTTAAGGAATTCCCCGCTGCCGTCGCCCGGAAACCAAGGGAACGGCGCGTATGTGCGGACCCAAACAGGGGGGAAGGTGGTGGGGTCGGCGACGATAACAAAATAATAATTGAATTATGGCCGTTACGAGAAAGAAAAAAAAAAAAAAAAAGTAATATTACAATATATTATTAAACCTAAGTATTATTATTGTTTTCGAATTTCGTCCGTGTCGTCCGGTATAGGTACCTATTCTATAGATACGAGAATAAACAACACGACCGGAACAACGCGACCGGAATACGTTCTTTTATTTATTTATATACACCTGTACGCGCTCGTGTAATATTATTAATTTCGTTTTCCGTGAGACGGGAGCGCGGGTCGAGATATATTAAAAAATATATATCGTACCGTCTCATATTATAGGTATATAGGTATACATTAAAAAAAAAAAAAAAAAAAAAAATACGTTTTTATAATATTATTATCGTTTCCCCGACTCGTCGATCCAACACGTGGGGGGGCACATCCTCCTATATTTTAAAGATTTTAATTATCGAAAGAACGCACGCACAAATACACAATACGTCATATTATAATATTATAGACACGGACAATATTAAATTATTATTATTTCAATATATTCCGGACGGCGTGTGGCGTGTACACGTCGGCGGCCGTGATACGAAAGACAAAAAAAAAAAAAAAAAAACGTAATAATAATAAAAAAAATGCCGTTTAAATAATATTATATTCGACGGAGTCTAACGGGAGACTTTTATTATATATATGTATCGGTTTTTTTTTTCTTTCTTCTATATTCTCTGGCCGAGTATACTTATATATACCACACATTTATTATTATCCTGTGCCCAACGAACAAACAAAATAGCAACGACAAAAAAAAAAAAACCCATCTATATTATAATATAATACAATATACTTGACGTCTTAATTTACATCGCATATAGCACGTGATATAATAATATATAATTATAATATTATATTCGGAAGCTGAACGGCGACGATATATTTTCATGTCGACGCATATTATATTGTTGCTGTTGTCGTGTGAATGCGCGGCACACACGCTGTTGCTCGGGCCGTAATATTATATTGGCTGCGAGCTATGAATATTACGATAAAATAATACAGTCGAGTGTATGGTTATAATGACGATGATGATAATAATAATAGTTTATTAAATTTAAAAAAAAAAATAATAATAATAATAATATTAATAATAAAGAACGCGCGGTCGACATCTGCAGCGCTATCGTGAACTCGTGATCCCCCTGCAGACACGCTGCTGAGTGTTACTATTATACGTTATAAAAAAAAAAAAAATATGTTAAAAATAAAATATTTCGTATAGGTATCGCACGGTCAAAAAATATTATAAAAATTATTACCAATTACTAATGGTGATTATCATCAGCGGTGTATTGGTAAATACATTTTTGGGTATACGCACTATTGAACTATTTTTTATTGAAAAAATACAAAATTGTCTCTCTCTACGCCGTAGTCTGAAACTGTGGGGGGAGAGCTTGAATGGGATAAGTCCCCTCAAAACTTATAAACGGAGAAATTAGCCCTCTTAAATATACTCAAATATAATTTACATACATAGGAGATACTCGTATTTTATATAGGATGTCTAAAATAAATCATATAGGTACTTGGGGGTTTTGCATGGTAAAGAGCGGCTTTGTTAATAGTACAATATTTTTAAAAATCAGATTTTTCGTATTAAATTATTGAATAATTACACATATTATACTACATTCCATAATATGTATTATAGGTATTATTATCTTCACTTTTTTCACTTTTACCCTCATGCTTCGAGTTTATATGTAAATACCATTTTAACAATTATTTAAATACTCGCTTAATAGATAAAATTGTATTAGATTATTGTATTTCACTAAAAACCAGTGGGGTGTGCTAATATTTAAACAAATTAGGTAATATTTTTTTACTAAATGAGAGCTGTGTGTGGTGGGGGCCAAACCCGGTGGAGCTCTGCACCATTCGTAAATACGCCACTGCTAAAAAAGAATACACACACACAAACTAAGATATTTAAGGATGAAAGATCGGTATTTTCCAATATTTTTTGGTTTTAGAAAAATTGTGTCTTAGACTAGTATTTAATCTTATATAATAATAAATAAGCCAATTCTAGATAAATACTTATGTCTTTGATTGGTAACTTAATTTATAAATATTAAATTTGATATTTACAATTTATAAGGAATAAAACTTAAAATAGTTTATAATTGTCCTATAATATTTTCCAAGAACTCATTTTGCCTTCCTTGATTTAATGTTTGTTCGATTGAATTATTGATTTAGTTCTCAAACCTATAGTTGTTCTATGATGAACACTGGTTCACGTTTTCACATAAAATTCAAGGTTCCATTTATTCAATGGGAGGGGAGAATTTGTGTTAATAAACATTAAATTAGCAATTTTTATCATTTTTAGTCTAGCCCTAACCTCGGTACAAATGTTATTCGTCAGACTAAACATCTTTCACACTCGGCTGTAGATATTGGAAATGTTTTATACATATTATAGAACTCTTAGGAAATGATTTTTTTTTTTTTTTTACTAGGGTTTTATCTTTGATTAATCGTTAAATCTCATTCATAGCAACAAAAAAAAAAAAAAACGTTCACATATATCTCTTGATCTCATTTTCTCAGTGCCTAATATTAGTATTAAATCTGATCAGAATCGTATCGTATGCATTCATACAGTCATATCAAATTATTCAAACCTCAACGCACTTTTCTACTCCACTGTAATAACTGTTGACATGAAACGTGATTTCCACCCAAACCACCGTCATTGTCCATAATTGTTTTGTCAGTAGTGGATTGCGGTTAACCCATAGCTTGAACGTACTTACAAGAGGTGCACAACACTCCGAAGAGATATGGTTAGGTTAAGAGATAAGTGTATTTTTGTATAAGACAAACTGTTTGGACAATATACGTCAAGCATTATGATAATATTATACTAATCGAATATTATAGCCGTGGTTATAACTGATTGGGTACTACCGCATTAGCTATATTACCCAATATAGACCAAAGTTTAGTTTGGTGCGTGCAAATCTATTCATTATGAATAATGTTTAAATTGTAATATATTTAATATCACAATTATTGTTTGTGTTTTTTCTAACAATAACAGTGGTGGCGTTTAGAATTTAGCAGGTCGGTCAGGCAGGATAAATTATGTCTGCACTCCCAATATCACTTGCCTCAATCCGCCACTGACCCATAGAGTAATACGTAACCAGTAACCACGCCATATTGAATTCGTGATCTGAACAAAAATATTCAATGATAAAACACTATACTATCAGTACCGTTGATTTTTGAAAAGGTAGGCGCATACGCTATGATTGACGAATACGTTATGGGTATAGATAGGCCGCCGTTTGGCGTTTACCCTCAAATACACCACCGTCTATGATATACAGGTCCGATCGGAATGACATTAATGGGCACGACAAAATAAACGATAATAATATATAGGTAGGGTATATACCTAGGTATTGGTTACGTGGGCGAGTCGAAAAAAGAATTAATCGAAATATTCGTATTTATTGTGATTCGATAAGAAAACATATATGAAAAAAAAAAAAATATATATATTTTTTTTCAAATCGCATTGTCCGCTTGAGTATGCCTATATATATACATTACCTAATTTAGTATACCTTATGGTCGAGTTTCGGTATCATTTTTTTTGTGCATATAACAATACAAAATAAAGTCGAGATAAAATCGTAAAAACGCATCATCATAATAATATATATTTTGTAGTGTAACGCAAAGCCAATAATAATAAAAAAAATACGTAATATTATTATACGTCTGTGTTATTATAACACAATGGCTATACTGACCATCGTCTTCGTATATGCGCACCGGCGGAGCACACGATAATATTATAAAAATGTTTCCTTTTTTTTATTTCTCTTAATCTGAAAGTGTCGACGAGAAGCTGAAGTTACATATTATTGTATATTTATATACGCAACGCGCACTTTCTATTAATTTTATTTGGTACGTAAACTCGCCGTGTTCGGAAATAATTCGCTCTGTCGAGTTTTGATCGTCGATTTCTTCGAATAGACGATATTATTTTTTTTTATTTTGTTATTGGCTATCCGTACATAAAAAAAAAAAAAAAAAAAAAAAAAAAAAAAAAAAAAAAAATGAAACGCGACTAAAATTTAAGTGCCCGCAATAAATTAATAACGTAAAGGTACTACACAGGTGTGCGAATACCGACGGTACGAAAACAAATTGCAAACGCTATAAACATCATCGTAGACGCATTTATCATATATATACAAATGTCGTATAGATAGATAGATACACACGACTATAAATTATAATATTTTAGAACGCACGAGTAATTTTACTGGGAATGCCTATACATAAAAAGTGTTTGAATTTTGGAACGAGACCGAAAAATCTATATCGATTTTACAATAAACATGGACTTTTTTTTTTTGTATAGAATATTTCTTGTATAGCATTCATCATCGTTATAGGTTTTGGACCGAACGTAACGAACGAAACTATATATAAGAGTCCAGCTGTTACGAAACAAAACAAAAAAAAAAAAACGAAAACGAAAAAAATCCGGAACATCGACTAATTCGACTACAGACAATAGTTGAATCGTTAATTTTTCTAGTTTAATGCTACGCGTGTGTCCACGATATCCAAGAACTAATTTACAATAACTCTTAAACATTTTAGCCTATAATATTCTTCAAATCTGAAAGCGAAGAATAGGTATACTTTTTTTTTTTGTTTAATAATTCGATTTCAGTATTAAATATTATATTTATCGGACAAGGTTATAAGGCCTGTTTTTTTTTTTTTGTTTTTAAATCAAATCAAATTTAAAGTCTTTATAGTATCTAATTACGTGTTTATAGATTTTATTCAAGTTTAGCGAAACCTACGACGGGTAGGTACCCGCGCACTCGAGCAACCGGTTTTAAATTTGAAAATCATTCAATGAAAAAAAAAAAAAACCAGACAAAATAACTGAAGTGAGAACGAAATAATAAGAAATCGAATTAGAAAATATCTATTATCACGTTTATACATAGGTATTATTATTAACAGAGCGACAAGCGTAATTAATATATAATTAATAATAATTAACGTGCCTATATTTATTAAGTATCCTACAAAAAATCTGTATATTTTAATTGCCCGATACCGGGTTTTATTTTAAAATAATAAATAAATAAATAAATAGGTTTTGTATAAACCAAATGAAAAATATTCGTTTGGATGATGAAAACGCGAATATAAAAATTACATATACGATTTAATGTTTAGATATACACACACACATATATATATATATACATATAAAAACGATATATTTATGTACCAATAAAATGCCCGCAGTATAATTTATCGAATCGAAAACGATTATTTCGATCGCGATTTATTGCGGAAACTGTAACGTTAAAAACTCCGGTTAATAGTTTGTTTGATGTAAACACGTGGGGCCGGGTTACTGTCGGGGGTTAGGCGGTTTCGGATCACCGGGGGTGCGAATCGTTATCGGGACCACACCGCTACTGTATATACGTTATATTATTATTTTATTAAATAACGCGTTTTTTTTCTTCTTCTTTCTTTTCTTTACGATAACAGGCGGCGGTAATAAATTCTCTCGGGCCAGCAAAACATATCATTATACAGCGGCGCGTTTTGAAAACCGTAAGATAAATTATTCTCAAACATATTGATTTTCCCAGTCAGTCGGGACAAACGTACAATTATTATATTATTTAATCGTTATTATTTGCCCCGGCGACGACGGGTAATTATAATAATATTATGTTTAGCTAAAAATACCATTCTGTAAACATCGGGTACTAGGTGAGCACCGGGTAGGTGATTCTATTTTTTTTATTTTTCCTTCTTCCCATTATACTACGTCTTCATAATTGAACTCGAAACTTATGCACGCGCGTTTCGGTGTCAGACATATCCTAATTATACGTGTAGTCGTCATATAATTAAATATATATATATATACACATTTATAAGATATATGTATCTATATTTAACTAAAAATAAGGTGTCTGGTGAGGACTATAATGTATGAACGTATCGGAACAGCTGTTCATTTATTTCCCAATGGTATTCGTCCGAGTTATTTTAAGTCATTGTTTAAAATATATATATATATATTGTTAACAAATAAATAATTTAGGATATTGTTAATTACTTAAAATTAAAAATAAATTTACATAACGTAAACCATAGTACGAGTATATATATATATACATAGAAGCGAATACTATTATATATATGAAAATAGTTGTTTTTAAAATAATGCGTACATACCGGTACTATAAACACTAAAATGTATCCACTATATTTGATTTAATCGAATAGAAATATTTGAAACATATGTTATACAATAATATTTTTGTCGTAAACAGAGGCCTATTGTTATTTATCTTCAATATTATTCTTTGGCGTGTGTAGGTTATTATAAGTATACCTATATATTTATGTATCGTTGAAAGTTATTAAGAATTATACGTTACTTTGTTCTGCTGTTTGAACTATCGTCGTATAAATAAATAGCCTAAGCAAGACTACACCTATTACTATAATATATATATACTTATATTACGTTTGTATATACGCTGTACGGCAATAATAACAGTAGGAATAACGATATCCGATGGCCGGGAGCCTGGTATAAACATTGTACGATATCGTTCTGTATGTACAATTTGAAACTGAAAATCGTTGAATCTTTATTAATTCGAAGAGGCATTATTCGGAAACGATAAACCCGGAGATCGATAATAACTTTGAACCAACAAATCGGGAATCGATATATTATTAGGTGGTACTTGGAATCGACAAGTCTAGGAATTACCATTGTTTGAAAGGCAAAAGGCTCGAATCAAAATTAATTTGAAATGAATAAATGAAATAAATCTGAAACCGAAGCGTCGAATTGTGTTGATAAATGAAGTACGACGTTCCACTGACGATATCTACAAAATTGGAAACCCCTGGACTTTCTTATCAAATATTCCTAGTAATATTGCTATTTATCAACATGATTTGATATTTCGTTTCCAGATTTATCATTTCCGTATAATACAGGTTCGTTGGTTTATATTTTCAATATTAACCATTTATTGCCGTTACTGCAGAAACCCGGAATTCGTGATCCGAGTCGTTCTTCAAATGTTCGGAATTAAATATATTAATGTCCCGGTATTCGAATTAACTAAGCCATATGACATTATAGAATATTATCATCAACAATAACGGCCCTACAAACGACGATTCGTGTCTAAAAAAATGTATATTAAACTACATATATGTGCAACATTCCAACCGTCCAACGATATTAATAATATATACAAATTATTATTAATACCTAATAGAATATTAAACATATTTTAATTACTTAAAAACTGTTGTTGTTTTCGTCTATTATGATGTGTCCGTTTATTTTTAATTTTTTTTTTTAACAAAACACCCAACTAAATAACAACAGCATTAAGCATATTTTTAAATGAATATAATAGTATAATAGTCTTACACGACTACGAAATATTATACATAAATTAACATTAATTATTATTAAAATGATGTAAAAATGAATAAACATCCATTTCGTGTCCGGAAGTCCATTTTTATTAATAAAACGTCACAATATACGTATACGTTTTTCAATGGTAGAGAAATGGTTAATATCATTGTTCCAGATCTTATTATTACGATTGTTTTATCAATTTTTTTTTGAAAAATATTATTACATATTTGTGTATTTGTATTAAATAAATATATTAAAAGATGGTTTGAGTTCAAAAATCGTGTACCTATTTATTGTACAGCGCAAACATATTTTTATTGTTACTATTAGCATGGTGTGTTTAATAATATAATAATAATATTACTATTATAACGATTTGTGCTATTTTTAGATATTAGATAGGTAAGCAGAGGCGTATTATGGATTTTGGCGGCCCCATACCAAAACCTCGCCAGATGACGTCTTCTACAAAACAAATTACATATTATAGGGTATCGAAAATGTATCCAGGCGATTTGTACTCCGGTCGTATCAATATTATTGATAATTAAAGCTAAACAAAATAGACATTTAAATTAACAACGAATAAATAAAATAATTCATTAACAACAAAATTAGATTAGAAGTTTTAGCAAATAACAGCAAATTTTATTGACTTTCCATTGGCCTATATTGCTTGATTTTGTGACGTGCACAGACCTTAAACATGTTTAACAACTCGGAAACTAACGATTCAATTATCAACACGGCCAGCGAAATCATTAACGAAATCGCCGACAATCAAAATGCGTAACACCGCGCCAGCCTCAAACGCCTCAGTATACTTTTTTTGGAATTGCAACGGCATTCGAAACAAAACACAAGAAATCTTCGCCGTCGTGGATTTCACTACCATAAGCATCAAACTAGTAGTATATGTCGTCAATCTAAAAAAGCCTAGGGTCCGAACTGAAGGAAAACGACTTGGACATGGTGACCAACCGCGCGACGGCCATTTCGTCAAGGCCGGGAACTTCAATGCGAAAAATATCGTTTCGTGTGGCAACATCATAAATCACCAAATCCAATTGGTTTTTATGCGACTTCTGCTCGGGGTCCTACGATCTCCATTCTCCGAGTCGAACAGAAAATTAATCGAGACCGTCCCCAAACTCTTACTCTATGGTCCAAACCCAAGTGTATCGGATACCGTCGGGCATGATAGCCTCGGTGAATAACTCCCACCCTTGTCCGTTCAGGACAAATCCATTCCATAAAAGAAGACGCTATAACATCTTTCAAAATATTGGAACCTCGACTAACACTCCTCACTGAACATTCCTAGGCAGATTGGGCGACGGTCCCCCTCGAAAAATCCTCTTCTGGCCACTATAAACCCCACGGACGCCAATTTCCAACCACCCACCATAACACCACAGTTTGGGAGAACAAAAACGTTTTATTATTAACAAACTGTAAATACTCGTATAAATTAGATATTCGTTATTACTTAGCAACATTGAGTTCGTTTTATATCACTTATTCGAAGCTATAAACTATTCGTAATGTTATTAAGAGTCAAACATATTAATTATTTAGCATATATACGTATAACTACCATACACCATGTCGAAATCAGAAGAAATACCAAGTTCGTCAGGTAATAATATATATCATTTATAATTATACATATCTAATCTAACTATTATATTGGTTTTGTCGTCGAAATCTTATATTTCGGTTATAAAAAATGAGAAATAACGATTTACGGTTATAGAAACAAACGGAATTTTATAAAAATTTAATTGAAATAAATTAATTGTGCATTATCGGATATTATTATTTGTATTTCATCGTAGCATTGTACGTACCTATGTCTATAGTACTACTTATATTAATTTGGTTGAAATTTGGTCAAAAATGCGTACGAATCCAATTCATATATTATAAAATTTATATTCGATGCAAACGTATACATATTATGAATTATTATTGTGCAATTGTCGATAACTTTTATATTGCAAATTTTACAGGTTATCAGTATAGTCATCAATAATATTATATTATTATATATTGCACGACCCATTTAAAAAAATAATAATATTGTTATCTGACGTAAGATGAACAAATTAAGGCGTTTTATTAATACTGAAAATATAAATTCTAACTTCCTCTTATGCTACCAGTTTTATTTAAAAATGTAAAACCCGAGAAAAATTATGAATTTATTTTTCATAACTTACTACTAATTTGTATAAATAATATAGGTATTAAAAAATAGGTTATTAATATTAATTTTTACGATATGTATTAATTGATAACTGTAAGAAAAATCGTACAATCGAAAAATCGAGAAAAAAATAACCACCCAAAATGCACCAACTAGACGGAAATTCGCTAGCAGAAACCACTCCCGGTGTTAACGATTGGAACAAGAAAGTTGGTCGAAAAGTAATTTACAGGTGGAAGAAAAGCACACACGACACATCACAGTACAACCAATACATTCATAAAAAAAAAAAAAAAAAAAACGTATACACAATAAGTATAAAAAGTAAAACATTATGAACGAAAATACGTATTGCAAATCGAATATAATACATTTCACGGGCTATGCTTTATTTGTGCCACAAGTATACGCATAAAAAACAAAATAAATATACATATTTCGAAACATAACAATATATATATTCGATTGCGGTATTATTGTTACTCGTTAATAAATACTAAATAGTATTGGAATTAAATTATTATTGATGGGTGTTTAACGTGTAATTACCTTTATGTATATTATTTTGATAAAACGGTTAATAGCCGGCGAAAATATAACCGCCGCGGGTGGGTTTTCACAATAGTCGTTTTAAAAAAACATTTTCGCGAACGGGACGACACACGGGTAGGTAAACTTTGAGCGGGTAAACAACAAACAAAAAAAAAAAAACACAAAACTATAACGGCGCACTATAAATAATAATATAATTATAATTAATTCGGCCGAAATTATCTGTTGTATAGATATTGATTATGTATTTCCGACGGCCCGGAACCAACAATATAATAATTATAGTTTTTTTTTTTTCCGTACTTGGTTTTCCAAGTAGAAATGTAAAATATTGTTATTATATATAAATTTTTTTTAATTTGAAAAAAAAAAAAATGTAAATAAATAAATAAAAACTTAATTAAACGACCGACCGTATATTACCGGAACGCGGGGCGTACGACGACGGACGAAGACGACGTGCCGCGATAGCGAGTCGTGACCGAATGACGACTGGCTGCGTGCGCGTACATGAATGGGTTGTGGCCCGGGCGTTGTGGTTTCCGCCGGAATTATTATGCCATATGGTAGTATTACTAGTATTTTTTTTTATTACACGGCGACGATGATGTCCTGTGTTCCTGTGCGACGATTGCGATAATATACGGCGGTCTAAAATATATCCGTGTGCAAACTACCGTGCGTAAAAAACGATTACACACAAAAAAAAAAAAATAATAATAATAATAATAAAGTTGTATAATAATAATAAGATATTACAGTAGGGGGACCGTATTATAACGTCACATTTGCTGTGTGTATAATAATAATAATAAAAAAACAATAACAACGATAAACGAAAACAAAGATGTCGTTAGAAACCGTAAAATTGGGGACCCGGGGCCAAGTGGTTTGGAAACACAAAAAAAAAAAAAAAACCGCATCCTATATACTCATACAGAGATATGTAAATAATTCGGTAAATGACGCTTTTTTGTATAGAAAAAAAGAAAAAAAAAAGATAAAAAACCCGAAAAAAAAAACAGACTATTTATATATATATGTATATATAAAATTTCTTTATTATTATAACACCTTAATCTTAATATCCTTGTCTGGTTTATTTTTTTTTATACGGCTCCGCTTTTTTTAACAGCCAGCACACGCGTGTGTATGTAAATGTAAAACGACACCACCTGCTGAGATACAATCCCTGTGTATTTAACATATATATATACATTAGAAGAAAAAAAATTAAACGTTTTTTCCCTCTTTTTACATCACTACACAAAATACATATTATACTCGTCGGGGTAACATCTGTACAGAATGTGCGCTAGTACAGGGGAGTCGAGCACCCCTGTTTTTTTCCTCCCGTCACTCCGCCCGGACGGGCGGCGGTTGCCTACTCACTTTTTAGTTTTTACGAGAGAGCCCGGGGGATCCGCTTCGCGCGTACTGTACACTTTTGGACCCATGTGGATTATAAATCTCCGTCATCGCCTTATAAATAACTCGGTTAACGGCCCAATATAATACTATTACACGTCGTCGTCTAGATAGTATATGGCTGCCATATTATTATTATTATTATTATTATTGTTACGTCGTCGTCCTACAATAAATATTTAACGGTACCCGCCGGATGAAGAGCTGCGCGATTATTAGACACGTAACACGACAGACCCTGTCGTATATTATTGGCCCAATAATATACGTTATTGCCGAAAGGGAAGGTAGAGAAAAAAAGAAAAGAAAATTGAAAAAAGAAATAATAATGACGTATAGCAGGGCCGGGCAACTGGCGGCCCACGTTCCTTTTTTTATCGTGCTACGTTTTCAAATACAATTTTTTTAAAAAACTAATACGTTTTCGTATTACGTAGTTATAAAATTTGAATTGGACGACGGGTTTAACTTTGAACACGGCATTATCCATTTGGACGAATTAATTGTAGAATTCGGAAGACGATTTGAAAAAGTTGAACATATGCGTCTTTAAAAAAAAAAAAAGAATTGTTTAATAATCATACGGCAAATTAAAATCGAAAAGCAAGATGCTTCACTTCAATTAGAATTATTTGAGTTGCAAACAGATCTATTTTTATCTACAAATGAGATCGACATGTGGAAAAAATTATTTATTTAATTATTTTGAATGATCTTTTTATTTTTTTTGGGGGGGGGGCTTTTTTCGCTTTGCTTTCTATGCTTTGTAAATTCACATTAAACGAGTTGTACAAAGTGTACAAAACAATTGCTAATTATTTATAGTTAATTTGAAGGACCTTTTTTGTTTTCTATACTCTGGGCCACTAGATTTTAAAGTTCTAAAAATTGGCCGTCTAGTTACTTTGAGTTGCCCATCCCTGGTATACCACTGAATGCGTCGTGCAGACACAGAGTCGGTAATTATTATATATGTATAGGTATAATATCGTTGATTTTTAGGGCTAGGAATTTGTAGCATTTGCATCTTTTTTGTCTTATGTACTTTAGTACATAGCTCATCAAAAACAACATTTTATTCATACAACGGCAGAGTTCAAATATACAAATTTTTGTTGCATTTTTGCATTTTCTTATGATTTTCACGAACTAATGGATTTTCGGTATTTTAGTGTCAGTTTATTAGCTTTTATTATTCATTTTTATTTAAATATACGCATATCCGGCACTTTAAACGTACATTTTAAAACTGTATAAACAAATATTTTTTTTTTAAATATCTGTCAACGAATTACAACTTTCCCTATATACTTTTATTAAAAAGCACCTACATATTTATCAAATTAAGGTATAATTATCTCCATAAATGGCGTTATTATAAACACGGTTATTTAGTGGAATTTCGTTTACATGGTGAAATAATATCAATTTAATAAAATAGTTTTTCATTTATTGTTTCACATAAATATAAAATTGTATTTAGACGTGCTAACAGTTAATTTGTTTGAACATACGAACATTTGTTCGCTAAGTAAATGATTTATCGGGATTAAAAATAATTATCAACTTAATCGTTACATTTTTTAATGCCTTTTCTGTAGGTTTTTAGTGCATCATTTTCCCAGCCCTATTGATTATAAATATAGTATCTATTTATGTAACCGACGATAATGTCGTAGCGGTTTCCAATGGTGTATAATATGTATTTTATAATTTTATAATTTTTATTGATATGATGTATTATAGTTACATATTATACATATATTTTTGGAATAATGATAGTCTAAACCGCAAAGGTTCTAACCTTTTAACAACGTTAAACAATGTTTGACACGTCTAATCGCATATTATGACCATTAGTGTAATATATTATTACGATAAGTGATGAGCACATAGAGTTGTATTTGGTAGCTGTTTGTACATTATATCATATTATGGTATTTAAGTTTCGGCATAGAAATAATAATAGAAGGGAGGGCTATAATTTGTTGAATATGAATGTATTTTGTCGGAACCGTATTTTAGTGAAAACAGTTAGCGATCTATTTTGTTATCTATATCTGTGTGGGTAGCCGGGTGAGTTATTGATAACGATAAACGATAAATAATAGTTTATGATTAATTACATAGAAATATCAGTGATCAGAATAATATTATGATCACG
The DNA here is from genome assembly GCA_956483605.1 of Tuberolachnus salignus. Taxonomy (NCBI): domain Eukaryota; kingdom Metazoa; phylum Arthropoda; class Insecta; order Hemiptera; family Aphididae; genus Tuberolachnus; species Tuberolachnus salignus. The sequence goes on from OY101437.1 coordinate 18,092,628, forward strand.
GTTATAACAGAATGTGTATGTCCTTGTACGTTCTGCGCATACGCGAGCATTATTATCGTATAACTCTTCTGATTTCTTATCGATTATCAATTTATAGTCACAGAATACAAAATACATTTCCATTAAAATTCCACTAATAACAATAATAATCTGTAAAATGTAAATACATGCTCATTATAATGTTATGTATAATATCCAACAAACTATAATAGATAGGTTATACGCATATTGGCTATAAGCTACATACTTAGTACTTATAATACTATACGAGAAGTTTATATTGTAAATTACAATTTATATTATAAAATTGGTGAAAAACGTCATTTTTAAATTGGTATATATGAAAAATGACCTATTAAATCACTATCAGTGGCATATCCGGGGAGGAGCGTATTAGGGGGTTATAACCCGTTTCGAAATGTTTTGGGTATACATTTTATTTTTAAGATGATATTTATTTAATTTATCTAATAAAAATAGTATCCTATAGGAGTGAGAATTTCAAATGTAACCCGTCGCCCCCCTCAAAATATTTTCCTGGCTACGTCACTGCCATCTGCCATCACTTTTTATTATTTAAAATTGTTGATAAATAGATACAAATATAAAACAAAAGTTCTACGGGAGGAAAGGAAATCCTCTACAAAATTATAATTTATCTACATATTTTACCTATATTCATATATATAAATATAATACACTTATGTACCTATACCTAACACCGCAATGGATGATTGTCTGTAAATTATATTAGAACAGGTGGTTTATAAACACAATATTTCTTTGAGTCTCTATTAATTTGATAACTCGTGCTGTACAATAGGTATGCATACTAAACAATAATAATAGGTTAAAGTATTTGAAGACAACTGTACAAAAACGTAGGTAGGTTGAAATAAAATGGCGCTTTATATTATGTACAAGCATACAGAACCTGTACAGAATTATTTAAGAACTGAAAAATATAATAATAATAAAAAAAAAAAAAAAAAAAAAAAAAAAAAAAAACACAATAGGTTTATATATTATTATTATGTAAAATGCTTTCGTGTTTAGATTGTTATACTTATATTATCTTTAATTATCGTTTACGGCTTACGAGTATATATTGTGTAGTGTGTGGGTTTATGTGAAATAAATATTATAATATTCATTTGCTGTAAAAAAAGTTAACTTTTATTTTATTGTAATGTTGAAGTTTAGAACAAAACGGATAACATAATTGTGTGTCCATTGTTAAGCACAAACAAACAAAAATAGATCGAAATCATATAAACGTAAAAATATGTTTGTTACTTAATTGTATATGTCATTGTAAATCTTTATATCAAAACACAGTTTTGATATTTAATATTTTAACGTGTTTCAACGGTTTAACAATATATTTTTGTATTGATATGATTTTCCCTAAAAACTATAATCGGGTGGTAATATCTGATAACCAATACGATATCCAGTGGCGGTGCCAGACTTTTTTTTTTTTAGGAAAGGCAATAATTTTTTTATCATGTTCATTGGGTGGAGGGGGGCGCTACGATAATTCAATATTATCGTTATCCCTTCCATTAATTTCGATAAACATATATAACAAAATATAAAAAATATAAATTATGGTAGATTATTAAAAATTAATTAATTACCTTTCTGTAGGAAACTACAAAAATCAACTATATATATTAAGACTATTCAGTATCATTATTAATGTATAACGAAATACATTTTGTATTCTAACACTTCGTGAATAATTTAAAACCTCAAAACAAAATATGAATGGTACATACTTTCATGAATTATAAATTTAATAACTTACAAATACAGTTATGAAAATTGAATGGTAATTACTATTTATTTATTATTGAAAAAATTAAAAAAGTGTGAAAATTAAGATAATTATATTCTTCTATTATTATGAGGTGAATTAAATTATTGTACAAATGCATCTAGACCCAAGTTCAGGGCGTTTTATTTTCAATTGATAATACGAGCATAACAATGTATGTTAGTTTTTCGTTAGATATGTGGTGTTTTAAATATATGTTTTTATCTGCCTCTAAACTTGAAAAAAATTGCTTGACTCATGCACAAGACGGTGGTCGAGTAACAAATATTGGTACACAAAATAAATGTTTCAGAAAAAACCATTTTACAGTTGTTTATTAAGTGTACTAGATCAAGTATTGTTTTCATTTGAGAATTTCCTTCTTCTTTTTATTTACTTTGGTAGTTGCTTTAGTTCTGATTAGTTCAAATTATAGGTGGGACAAAACATAATATAGAGGGCACTTGCCCCCGCTGATCCCAGTGTAGTGCTGCCCCTGATGACGATATCCTTCCATATAAATTATACGTATCGCGTCGTGAAAATTTACAGTCTCACGAAATAAAACCGCGTTTCTTCCATTTCGAGTAATTATTACATAATATGGATTAATTTTGCATAATGGGCACATACACAACGGAACTTGTTTCATCATTTGGATGTCTATAGGGCAAAATAATATAAACTCTAAATTTTTTTACCTCATTTTGTTTTTTGTTGCGATAATTCGGTTAGGATTTTATTTGGATTTATGCGGATAAAATTTGTTTTGGCCGAGCAGAAGTGCTTGAAAATTGTACATAAGGTTCGTCATAATTAAGTCGTACTTCGTAGACAAAAAAAAAAAGTTGAGCGTAATGTAGTAGTCTTAATTTATAGGCATTTAAAGTTAAAATTTTAATAGGAATCTTAAAAATCGCGCCGTTTCGCGAACTAATTTTTGATGTATGGTAACAAAACTACACTTTTGGATCTATAAAAAAATACACAACAATTTGAGACGAACAAATATGGACAACGGTTAATTATTTTGTAGTTACAACAATTCAATACGATTTTTTTTTATGATTTTACTTATTACTAAAAATATGTTAATCATTATTATTTCTTTAAACGAGTTGGTGAATTATGGCAGCGAAAATTATATTTTAAATTATTATTGAGGTTAGACTGAAGAATATATTTACGGCGTTTTCTCGGCATTGTCCATTTTATCATAAATGACAGTCACAAATCACAATACTATTTTTATGTATTACTACTATTATCTACTCCATAAACATTATTATCGGTCGAATCGTAAATAACTTGACACACCAGTACATACCAATATTAATTTTCCTAGATCAATTTGAATACATACGAGTGTGGTGTTAACTATGTGTATTGAAGTGTATAGTGCATTCCTTATTCTTATAATTGTTCAAACCTGTATATAAAAAAATGAATCGATATTTTGTTGTTGGCGCCATAACTTGAGAACGGCTTTGGCTTTGACCAATTTGGCTGATTTTGTTGTTGTTGTGTTCGTAATTGTCAGGACAAGGTTTTTATGAAAAATAAAGTTTGGAAATTTTAATGGTATTTTTTATAATCTTTCCCTTTTGGGGAAAAATGAATTCGTTGCTAGAGAAACTATAGTTGCTTAGTTACCAAACACTTTGTATTATTATTTTTTTTTCGTTATCTTCTTTTATATATCTAGAATGTATAGAATGTATGTTATGTTTGGGCATTATAAATTTATTTTCTAAAAATCCAATAAAGCTATTCGTAGTAAGCAGCCAATCACAGATCTAGTAACCTTAACTATATAGGTAGGTATAGGTACTTTTTTTTATGGATTTTGTCCCTAGTATAGGCAATGGCGTATTTAGAGAATTGATGGGTACATATATAATTTGTTGCCCCTACGTTTAGACTTATTTAATACCTTTTTTTTCGTTATAGTCATTACAAAAATAATACAAATTAATAAAAGTATAACATAATTGACGTTTTTCCGAGTTGTTTATGCCACTTGAAATTTGCTGCCTAGGACAATTGCTCCCATTCACCCCCCTCCCTCTAAATACGCCACTGAGTATAGGCAAGGAATAAAATAATAGGGATCAGGGCACGTATACGTCGTGACGTATACTCAAACCGCACTCGCATAAGTTAAGTGAATTTTAGTTTCAATTTTTTACAATTTTCTAAGAACGGAACAAAATGTTACGAATTGAATTCGTACAATTTAATTTAATTTAAGGGAAATTATTACATATTTAATTGGATTAAGACAATGCGAAATTAATTCTAATATCGTCGTATGATAGTATAGGAGAGAATACACACGACGACAAAGTGCCTACAGATTTTTGGAACGCGACATTAACAAATATCACTAAGCTCAGGTACATAGTAATTTATTATTTTAGTTAAACAATATATGCATATGTTTTAGTCACAATAAATATAAACCATTGAAGGTACAACTAGATAGCTAGGTAATATTTAACAGATATAGAAGAAGATATAATTTGTTTTTATATATATATATATAGGTACCTACCTATACCTACATACGTATTATATCTGAATTTATTTATAATTAAATATTAAAATACATTATTCAACACAGCTTGTCCAAGTTTAATGTCAACCAGGAATTATTGAACAGTTTGAGCAATTATATCCAAACAGATGCATGTGTTATTAACGAACTAGTGTTTGATAGTATTAATCTATCGTGTATGAATTATTTATGCTGCCTAACGCCCAATAATAAGTACCCACCTAATATCTTTATTGTATTATTAATTTCAAATATAATTATTTTAATCTAAATGTTTTAAAGAGTAATCAAATTATCGTTGAGATTTTGCCGTCTAAAAGACAAAGGAGTTGATGATCTTTTGACTATTTTAGACGAGACTAATGATAAAACACAATTGAAATCATTGTATCTCGATCATAATGGCATTACATGCGAAGGAGCGAAGAAAATAGCCCAGGTTAACTGTATTTATATTTATTCAACTTTCCTTTTTACATTTTTAGATAAGTAGATATACACGTACAGTGCTTGAATTGGAGTACAAAATTAGAAGGAGGACGCAAATGTGTAAAAAGATATAGTAGTATCTGGAGATTTAAATGCCATTATGTATGGATATAATATACATGTTCATGATGCCCACTATGAAGAATTAGAAGGGGTACGCTGAGATATTTTGAAAAAAAGATTAGATTCTCCGTCAGTCCCCCCCCACCCACAATTCAAGCACCAGGGGATATATTGATTTACTATTAAAAACTAATAAATGCACAACAGGTTTTAAGAACCAACAGAACATTAGAATCACTTTCGTTAGTAAGTAACGCGATTAAAGATGAAGGTGCCCTTGCCTTGGTGAATGTTTTGTCGAAATTTCATCTCACCGTTGATGAGATTAAATGGAAATGCATGCGCCAAAAACAAAGGTCGAAATTAGTAGATTATTTGGTAGGTACGTTTTAAGTGTAATTAAACAATCGATCAAATTATTAATAATTATACTTGAATCAGAAAGGTATTACTATCAGTTTGAAATATCGACAACTTATTATACTTTTAGTGAGAGCTCAATGATTCTTGGCTATAATAGGTACCAACATGGCAGAGTTAAAGAATTTTCACCCTTTTGCGAAAAATTAACTTAAATTTCTTTTTTAAAAAAAAAAACCTTAAAAAGATAGGATATTATGCATTCGAAATTGTATCCCTTATTATAAAATGTGTTATTTAGACGCCATTTAATTTTTATAATTCTCTAGTCCGGGGACGTCAAATGTAAAGTATCAACTGGGCCAAAAATATTGAATTAAAAAGTATGCGAAAAATTAATCGAAAATAAATGGTTTTTTTTTAAACTTTATTCTACTAAAAATCAAATTAATTATATATTACAAATTATCCAAATTAATAATTTTTTCTCGATGTTTGTGATGTATGCCATTTTTTTTCTGCCACTAACTTTATTTCTATTACGAGAAAAATCTTGTTGGACGAAGACACTTTTTACACAGAATTTAAATGAATTTTGGTTAGTCTAGATCTAACAGGAGTGCTATTTACTTTGTCTAACATTGTTACGGCACAATAAGAAAATTGTATTTATTTTTTCTTTCTCTCTCTTTATTTTCACTTAGGTTTCCAACGATCCTGGTGGCCAAGAGCCGCAAAAAAAAAAAAGTATACGAATATTTATTTTTAATCAATGTGCAAAATTTAACTTGGGTACAAAATAATATTTTTAGTGCTATTTGTTTTTAAATGTATCGTTCAAATCAAGTAGGTGCCATTGTGATGTATAGGTAGGTATTTATTTATATTTTTTACCACACATATTTGGTAGAAATAGTTGAATGTCCACAATTTGATATAATATCGTATTTATCGTAATAATATAATTGTGTTACAGGTGGATTTGATAACCCAACAAATGGAACAACAAAGAATTACATCAGATAATGCCGAAATATTATCGATTGAAGGTTTCAGATATGACATTTTGTTTACAATGTCCCGTAAAGTGTTTGTTGTTTGCGTTAACCGACAGATCTTTGCCGGTTCGTAGCAAAAATAATCGCCAACAACAAAACACTTTACGGGACATTGTAAGTATGGTTGTTATAAACACAGAATAATATTAATATATACCTTCTATTCCATTCAAACCTCATCTCTGGTTAAGTCGACTATCCGTTTTTACTGTCCCTTTTCTCATGCCGCCATATTCGTTGTTCTTTCAAACCAGCTATTTTCTCCTCTACTGCATACCACCAGAACGCGAAAATTAGTAGGACGATGGGTCCCGCAAACAAAGACGCATTATTTATAGCCAAGTCTCTGTAATTATCAGCTACCACCTACCCTTTTGTTTTATGTATTTTGGGCTCGTACCGTATATGAGCGTTATATGGTTGTAAAACTTGGGTTATAAACAGAACTGAAGAAAGGCACTAGAAGATGGCATTGGAGACGCGTGTAAAGAATTAGCTGGATAGAGCGAAAGAGTAACCGAGATGTACTCGAAATAGTCTGAGAGAAACGATCATTAATGGACACCGTTAGAGGGAAAAGATGGAAAATGATATACACTTGGACATCCAGAAGAACTACACAATATAATAATAGACGAGGGCATGATTGAAGAGAAAAGACCACCGGGATTACCTCGTAATACGTTTATTGGGCAAGTTAAGAGAGCCGCAGGAGGTATAGAGCACTCAAACAAATGGCGAGTGTCCGTTAAGAATAGAGACGATGAGTTGCAAAACAACTTACGGGTTAAAAAAAAGAAACATTTTTTTTATCTTTCTCTGATTAATATTTTGTTCCATTATTATTTCAGTTCCTTTTGTAAAACAACTTTTGTCTCCACTTGTTAACATCATTCCTTTAAATTACTCAAACTGAAATTTCTTAAATCTATAAGAAAACAAAAAAAAAAAATCTTAAAACTTGAATTTCTAGTTAAGTACAGTGTTGGATAACTAAAGATGCATTTAGATAAAGATAAGAGTGTAAATTATCTTGATAAAAATAAAATTTAAAATAGTATTTATCTCGATATAATGTTTAAATTTTAATAACTTACTTGTATATTTTTTTCATAAATGTATTTATATTTAAAAAATACGTTTCTTCCAATTCCTTTTCCCAAATTACTAAGAAAAATACAACGAAAATCAAAAAATAACCTCTATCAATTAGATTCAAAGTTCTTTCAGATGAGATGCTACACTTGAAAATCGGATAAAGATTTCTGGTAGAAAAGTTGTCTACAGACAATATAAAACAAACATAGTAAAACTATTACATAACATTTTTTTATCTAGATAATGTCCATGGCCATGTCCTCATATGGCGCTGAGTGTCTTACTACCATAAATGTGAATTTTCTTTCAGGTTTATGCCTATACTTCTTAATAAAAATTCCATTTCCTTCAACATTCATAAGTTGAATTAAATTTAATAAATTAAATCTGAAAAGCTAAACAAATATGCATACTTATAGCATAGATAATTTTTTTAGATGAACAGTTGAAAGAAAAAGCCGAAAGCATGATTGTTCCACAATCGCATGTATATTTAACAGGACAATTATTTAAAAGCGGTTCTAAGGTTTACTGCACTGGAAATTTTAAAATTGCGAACCTAAATATTTCATGTAATTCGTATTTCAAAATTTATTTAAAATAATAATCTAAATTTATAAATAAAACTAATAAAAGGTTTCCATATATTAGATAATCGTTTTAGCGTTAGTGTTTTGAATGCTATAGAACAAATACTTCAGTATCAACAAACATTTTGTTTGTCAGAAGAAGGAATTACAAACATACAAATTGAAGTTTAGTAATGTTTGTTATACGTTATTTAAATGAATTGTATTAATTAATTATTTTTCCAGGGTTTTGATATACACCAAAAAGAAACAATTTACAAACTACTAGAAATAAAAAAAAAAAAGCAAACATCAGAATTAGAAGCGATTCGTCCTTCTTAAATGACCCAAAGATTGTGCGTGTTTAAAATTATTAATGTTATTATTTTACTATTGCTCACAAAAATACAATATAATATAGTACATGGTGATCAACAAAACACTCTAGGCATGTTTTGCTCTTTTTCTATACATATTTTCTACTTTTATTTATTTATTTTTTATATATATCTCGGTATGTTATAGTTTGAATGCGATTTAATTTCCGTCAACCTATCAAATAGATATAGTCCACTTTTAAATTTATCGTTTTTGTGGACAGGGAAAGAGTAATGGAGCAGGAGTCCTATTCAAACACCGTGCTGCAAAACAAATAATGCTCCACTGTTCTCCCCTACTCATAATACGATAAACTCAAAAGTGGAATATATCCAATAGGTTGAGGGGAATTAAAAATTTCAACACCATAATTTAGTATAAACTATAACTTTATCCATTTATGGAATTTTTAATATAGGTTAGCCTTGCCATTCTTCTCGGTTTTAAGGACGTGTGCCGGCCAGTCATTCAGTTTGTTCCGGTTAATAGAATCTGAGAGAAAATAACATTTAACATTGTATTATTTAATAACAAAACATAGAATATTGTTAGTTTTTATAATTTTGGTTATTAAAAGTTAACGTATGGAAATTGAAAGAAATAAAAACCAAAACAAAAATTACAAGTGAAGAAAAATGGGTGCAGCTATTGTCATTTCAAAGAAAAGCTCAGTTCCAAATCTACAATTCATTTTACAGTATATCTTTTGTATGCCATTAACTTCTGCTCCAGTAAAAATAGTTTTATCACTTATGCATAAAGCTTGGTCGGATGAATGAAAATACAGTATGAGGCCTGTAAAATTAATTTGGTTTAACTCATAATAAATTTTACAAAAAAAATTAAGAATGATAAAACTATAAAAAAAAATTCATACAAGTGAATACTATAATAATCAATAAATAACAAGTTATAACTTAATGTTTTAAAAATTAAAACATTTCTAATGGTAAAAATAAGAGTAATAAAATATTACTAATAATGTATCTTGGTATTAATTAATACATATTTAAATTAAAAAAAAGGATATACTTATATTTAATTAAAGTATTTCCGTAAGCAATACATTTAAAAAAAAAGGTCATTCAATATCATGTCCCGGTTTACCCCATGAAGAAAATGTCCGGGAATAAGACATAGGATACTGTTTATTCCCAAATTCAACTGCTAAATGAGGACTGACACAAAGTAATTGGTACAAAATCTATTTATTTTTATTGATTTATGGATTTTACCTCGGTGATACAAACGAAAAAAATAAAATAAATTAAAACAAGCAAAAAAATAAATAAGGTGATGAGTCTAAAATATACAAATTAGCAACTAGCATCATAATCATTGTTTTATTGACAAGGGCAACATTGGTGGATCTGCTAGTCACAAATAATTTTTAACACCAATATCAAAAGGATTTTTGAAAAAAATAAAATAGGTCTTTATTTTTTTTAATGAATAATATAAATATTTTTTTTTTTTAAAATTCAATTATATCCAATTTACAAATAGTCTTCTTTAAAGTATCTATTAAGGAAGTATCTGTAGAAGTTCTTAAGACTTTTGCTAAAAGTATCACATACTCATCAAGAGTCTCAATAGTAGGCGGATCAACGTTATCTAAAAAAAAAGTTATAAATAATATATTTTAAAATATACAAGTGTTTGTAAATGTAAATTTAATGCATTATAATATAAAACTATTACTAAAAAATAAAAATAAACAATTTCACATTTACATATAGGCTTTACACTTATATAGGCTTTCTATACAAAACTGTGGAAGTGTTATACTACGGGCAGTTAAAACTTTATACAGCCGATCCTTGACATCTCCCAATTTACTATTAATTTTGCACAAATGACAAGGCAAACTAACAATAAAATTAGTTGCGATTTGTGCTTCTTAGATGATCCAAAGATTGTGCGTGCTTAAAATTTTAATTTAAAAGACATAGTACATAATTCGTACTGCTATAAGTTGGAAATAGGGAAGATAGGATAAAGATGAGAATTTAATTTATATCTGTACACAATGATAAATTATTGCTAATAAAAAACGATCCTGAGTGAAGTTAATCATATTTTGAAATGCCACCATTTTCAAGAATTTCCTCAAAATTTTAACTTTAAACACTTATGAAACAGAATTATTACACTACATTACGCTCACAATTTTATTCTTTTTTACCATGATGTACAAGTTATGATGAACCTTGTGTAAAAAATGTAAAGTATTTAGGGTCGGCCAAACCAATGTTATCTACATAAAATAAAAACTAAAAAAAAAGACTTCAAACCCTAAAATGCCTATAAATAGTTCAACAATGGCCAGAATGTTTTGAAAATTTGTCCACCTAAAAATTTTGATTTAAGTTATGAAAAAAAAAAAAAAATAGAAAATAATGAATCATCGGAGCAGTATGTCTGATAGAAAAGTTGTTCACAGATGATAAAAAAACAACACATCATAGCAAAATCAATAAATTCTTCCCTTCACTCAGAATATAAAATATGGTCTCTATCAACTATCTAGTCACTATAAGAATTGATAAAATTGTTTACGATTAAACTGAAATAGTCAACTGATGTATGACTATAAATAAAATATATATATATATGTTGATTTACATATGTAAAATATTATTTACCTGGTAATGCAATATTAGCAAAAGTATCAAGAAATTTAGATCGCAAATCATTTAGACGACTTTCATAAAATTTACAACCATATTTTAGTATGGCTGTATTATCAGTAAGCTTTATAATACCAATATTCAAATTTTCAACATGTTTTTCTAAAACAGAAACCGCTTGTTCCTGGTCTGTCAACGTTTTACGTAGATACCGAAGTTCACTTTCTCTAGCTAAAACATAAATAATATGAAATAAACAAAACAATAATAGGATGACATAAATACCAACCTTTATTAAATTTAAGGAATTCTTCAGAAAATATTGGGATGTCAAATACTGTGTTGCCATTATCACTGGATGGTTTTTCTTTTTCTAATTCTCTATCCTAAAAGAAACAATACAATAATTTAGTATGTCAAATAGTGAATTAACACAAATTATAATTTAATTAACAAATAATACAAATAATTTCAGTACAAAAAAATTTCACATTAGATAATTCATTTGCGGAAATTAATTGTATACACAAAAAAATATTATTGAAACACTTGTTGGTTTTCCACATAAATGGAAAAATTGTATATTACAATTCAATAATGTGTTAGTGTTATAGAAAGAAATAGTTTATTGACTAAGTTCTAAATCTTAAGGGTGGCACTTAAGACTACAGAAGGATAAGATGCCCGATTTGAATAGAATATGATACATTGTTTACTTTTAGATTTTGTCACCAAAATATACATATTGTTTTTTTGAATATGTATTAGTATATTTAAGATTAATATACTTAAAATAGGTAATAACTTCTGTAAATAAAGAACCACTTGTTTGATTGGGTTTACTTGTTGAGTGTGGATAAGCAATCATTTAATTGTGTGGGTATAATATAATTTGGACGTACTTGTTGTAAATATAGATCATTTAACTACCATTTTATTTATTTGGTATTAATTAATTTTTTTTTTTTTCATGTACCTATCTACTTATTAGATAACAAAAAAAAATAATTGAAATATATATTTATACACATACTCAGTTTCAAAAGAGAATACACCAGGCTTCGACCGGTTTTCGAATGGTGGGGCGCATCTCCCACCAATTACATGTTTGATTATACCAGGTCACCATCTGCTTAAAATATAGAAATGGTGTCTTTTCCTTTGGATTAGAGTATACATACATATAAAATACAACAGCCTATCACTTTCAGTCTTGTTGTCTATTGCAATGGACACACATTTCAATTATCATTTATTAATCCTTTGTAATTGATATAATTGTAAAACGTATATCATCTTACTTAGGAAATGTATATTAGTCACTTTTTAATATTTCCTTAGTCATATAGTCTATTATGGCTGTACATTAGTACTGTTTATTGTTTTATTTAAACAATTATCGGATAATAGTATATCAAAGACAAACAAATAAAACGGTTTAAATACACACAACCCATAAAATACTTTAAGGTTTTCTCCATATTTTTTTAATTTTATTTGTTTTAGGCTTCTAACCATAAGTGTAGACACCTTTATCCCTGTTGAGTCTATCTGTCCATAGTAACGATTGTCAAGATAGATATTATTAGTAACATTATTAATATGTATTTACTTCTATTTCAGGAGAATGAACTTTCTTTTTCTTTAATTTGCGCTGAATAAAATTTCTGTGAGCATCAGTTTTTTTATATGCTTCTAATTCTTTTACATATTTTACTCGTTCTTGTTCAGCAGCAGAAAGATATTGCTAAAATAATTAAAACCAATGATACTTTTACTATACAAATTTATTCGAGCGAAACATTACTTGTTTTTTATCTGCATGTAACTGATTCCATTCAGTAGCTAATACTTTAGTAACTTCTGCGAATGACATATTAGGATTTTCAGCACGGAAATTCTCTCGTCTATCATTTAAAAATCGTATGTATCCTGTAAATATAAAAATATATAAAACTTATTTTTATTTAATTAAAAACCTTTATTACTTACCAGATAGCGGAGGTCTTGGAGCTGCTTTGTCACGCAAGCACTTTTTTCGTTTTTTACCTGTAACATTATTTTTATCCAATTGTTTAGATACTCCATTCTCAAGGAAGAACATTCTTCTTGAGCTATAGTAATTAAAATGTAATTATCAGCATTGTCATTTAAATATTATAAATATTATAAATACAATTTACTAGTAATGTAAATTTAGAAATTTTAAAGTATATATTTAAAATGTTCTTAAAAATCTTTAAAAATTAAAATTCAACTAGGATTTACCTCAAACATATTTTAGATAAAATATTGTGGGTAGTGATATTTTAAACAAGTATCTAATTTCAGACGTAATAAGGTACTTAAAAAAAAAAACTAACTTTATAAATTAATTCTTAAAACAAGGGCTAGGAAAATGATGCACAAAAAGTGTACAGAAAGGCATTAAAAAGTTACCAATAATGGTACAAAAAAAAAAGGTGATCATAAAAATACTATTAAAAATATGAAAATTTAGTTGAAAATTATTTTTAATACAGAAAAATAACTAACACATGTAGGTTCCAATTAATACAAGTATATAGGGTAAGTTGTAGGTTAAATGTAATTGAAAATATTTGTTTATACAATTTTAAAATGTCCAATATGCATATAGTTAACAAAAAATCACTAATAAAAGTAAATAAACACCGACACTAAAATACCAAAAATTCATTAACTTATGAAAACCATAAGAAAATCCAAAACAAATTGTTTATATTTGAAATCTTTAATACAGAGGTTCCCAAACTGTGGATTGCGTTTAATTTTGTGATATTTTTTTTTTTACAGAAGAAAACTAGAATAGTTTTAGACAGTAAATTCTTATCATATTAAATACAGTTATAAAAGATATCAATATATGTATTTTTGACAAAAATGTTGTCAAGTTATAAATATTGTTAATAAAATTGCAGGTCATTAGTATGTGGGGTGAATCGCTAAAATGAAAAAAATATTCGAAAATGTTTTGTGAATTGTTTGGGAACCTTTACTTTAACAGATTGGGTAGTAAAATATATATATATATATATATATTTGAACTCAAAGACGTAGGAATCAAATTTTGTTTTTGATAAGCTGAAGTACTAAAAAAAAAAAGATGCAAACACTACAATTTCCTAGCTCTAATTATAACACTGTACAATAGTAACACAAGTTATCAAGTAGAAATTCTGCAAAGAAAACAATTTGGACAATAAGTGTTTCTATGCATATTGGAACACCATTCCTCTCAAAACATGCAAAAAATTCAGCTATACATGACAATTATATAACTAATAGCTATGTACAGATAACAATGTTTGCTACTAAGAAAAACAGAAGATACATTACGCATATTTGAGTGGAAAGTATTGCGGAAGATATATGGGCCATATTTTGATCAGGATACATTATAATGGAGAAAGACATAATTAGGAAGTGGATTTGTTAAAATTGCCAGATATTGTGAACGAGGTAAAAAAGAGTAAGCTGGAATGGGCAGGCCACGTGTGGAGGAAGAAAAATAAATGTTCCAAAGGAACCCAAGAGCCAAGAAAAGGCCTCTAGGCAGACAAAGACTACGTTGGGAAGATATCATTATTTTTTTAATTATCACGAGGTAGGAAGAGGGATTGGAAAGAGATAGCAGAGTGGTACCCCAAGTAGTCTAGTCTAGAATAAACTTAATTATGCTTATAATTTACTGATTTATACATATCGATCAAGAATTAAAACTTACCAGATTTTTCAGCATTTTCCGATTCGTTCATCGCGATAGATTCAAATACAAAGCGAATAATGCGAACGTTGATTTCGATAGTAGATTAGTTGAAAAACCGACAGTTTCACAACGTCACGATATCTATCCGCAACAAAGCGCAAGGCTAGCCGCTGTTATCCATGACTCAGAAAACTTATTGATTTTAGCGATAATTCTGTTTGTTCCGTATCTCGGGTACATACTTGCACGAGGATATTGCCTTTGTCATAAACATCGTTCACCCCAAAGGGGATGGCGTAAAGAGCGATCAAATATACGTACGTGTACGGCTATTGCCCAGGGAAAAACGCATCCCTGTAAATACAGTGTGCCCAACTCAAATGTCCACCAGGACAAATTTGATGTTATTTTTCAATAATTATTAATAATTTTTAGATTTTGGACAAATATAATATTTCGTTTATCCGATTAACGTACACTATGCAATTACGTGCCTAGTAAAGTATTATTTTTGTTCTTTGAATTCTGTATTTTTTGTTATAAAATTCCAATTCCAATATGTTCGTCGAGCACATTGTACATTATCCAATAATTAGGACACACTGGGAAACAGATTTTTTTTTTTGCGGTAAAGCGTAGGAGGAGTCCCTGCGGCTTATGGATCGTTTTGACAAACCAATTTCTTTCCCATTAAATTTGAATTCACTTTTGTTTCTGTGTAGTAAATATAAAATAAATAAACGCAAACTCAAATTATGGGTTCAATTGTTTTAAAAAGTCTTTCGGTTCTACTTGGTATTTATTTCCTATTTGTAGGCATTCTGAAAATAAGTCCTGTCATCAGCAAAGAACTGCACAAGGACTTCGTAAGAATCGAATTATTTTTAATAATTATTATTTTAATTTACTATCTAATCTATTACATTATGATAAGTAGATATAGTCGATATTTACCATGTCATCGAGGTATTAAAATACTTCATCGTTTGAATTTCAATCAATTAATCTCTATTTTAAATAGAACACGTTTTCTTAGTACTTATAGGCAATTAGTGAGGTAATTGGGTATTTTATGTTTTAAAATGAACCTTATGAATCTGTTGATTATTTTTTTCTCTGAACTGGAATCAAAATTAAAAATTTTCTTTTAATATTTTATATATATAGCTAACTTATTAGGATTCATGTACATATTTATTTATTTATGATCATATATATTTCTAGGTAAATATATATGATAATTTTAGTTATAGGTACTTTGTTCTAAATTGAAAATTAAATTTTTATTTTTTACTAACTTTTTCTTTCAATTGTTCTTTTCATTAGGTCTTATAATACCTACACCTTAATAATAAACTTATTATATTGACTTTAAATGTAATTTGTATTAATAACAATTCCCTATGTTTCAATGTTAAACATCTCAGTACAATTGTTATAGTTTATTGTATTTCGTTCTGATTTTGATTAACTAAAATTATTTATTAATACTTGTAATTAATCTTTATGATAAATAATTTAATCAAAATTACTGAAATAACAAAAAGGGAAACTTATTTTTATTAACATGAATATTATAGAGTTTTTGATGAATCTATTTGTGGTTAAATGTGTTTGGCAACATGCCCATAGATGAATTTTAAGTATTTGGCACCAGTGTAAATTTGTCTTAAGGGGGTCGACCCGTTTTTTTTTGCTATAAACATGCTTTTTAGGATTTTTGTAAAACAAAAAAAATTTACAGGGTGTATATGGGCATTGGATTTAGATTTAGAAAATTATATATCTCAAGACTATATAGAGTTTGAATATAACCAAATTTCACCATTCTTTTGTGGACTTTGAAGTCGACAATTGATGTCATATAGTATTCAGTCTACCCTTGATTTTACAAGTATACTAAAATAACAAATTATATTTCTCAATAAGTTTTTAATCTGTAACAACTTATACCAAAATTAAAAAATACAAAAACAAAATATATGTGTAGGTTTGTTTTATATTATAAAATATAAAAAAAAAATTATATCTCACTTTCACAAAAACTTCCGCTATATCCCTCAAAAATGCATTATATAAATCAGGTTTATTTATTCTTTGCCCTAACCTAACCTTACCATAAAATACATGCAATATATATTGTACACTATATGACAGTCTTTTTGTCTTACAATAGGAAAAAAAAATTATCGTTATGGGAACCCTTTACAAAGTACACAAGTTCTGTAAAATATGTTATGTGCAAAAATACAAGTATTACACAGGCCCCTTAATATAAAAAATTAAAGTATGAGTTAACCAAAATTAAATTAAATTTTATATACATTTTTAATATTGACATCTTATATAGTTTTTACTCAATCAATGAGAATTTATAGACATTTACAAGATAATAATTTAATTTAATAACTCAATTAACAAGAGGCACTTTGTGTTTTAGTTCAAAATTCATTATTTAGAATAATGATTAAAATAATATACTAGGTATATATATATATATATATATATATATATATATATTGTTGCAGAGAAAGGATTATGTTAAGTATGCCAAAGTATTTCCATTATCAAAAACTGTTGATTTTAAAGTGCCAGCCAAATGGTATAGAAGAGTTGTAGGTGGAACTGAAATATTAAGTGGTGTTTGTTTGGCATTTGTTCCATACAGTAAGTATTTGACAGTAAAATTAACTAGTCTTTTAACCCACTTACAGTTATTAGAAAATTGTAATATGAATGGTATTTTTTATTTTTTAATTTAAGGAAATGTTAAACAAGGGGCAAATATAACACTTTTGATGTCACATTTATTGGCTGTTTTTACACATTATACAGCTAAAGATAAATTTGAACGAATGGCTCCAACATTAGTATTTTTATTCATGTTAGTTGGACGAATTGTTATTGATTATCAACTGAGACGCAAAGAACTAGCAGAAATTGCTGAAACTAAAGCTCAAAAACAAGAATAAAAGAAAATAATTTTTCCTCAACTACCCTCATTTTTATTAACATTTTTGCACATTAATTATTATAAGGATTTATTTAACTAAGCTTGGGAAACACAACCCCTGTTCCATCCCTCCAAAAAATGTTAACAAACTTTTGTGTTCATTCATTCTAGTCATTATAATTAGTATGTAAATAATATGTGTGTAGTGTTACTTATTTTTACTTGGGTTTTTTTCACTATTTAATTTAAATAGCATTTATATTATAATAAAAATAAAAAAATATTTTAAAACAATGTATTAACATTTTTAATATTATTATATTAATAACTTATAAATAATAACTATATATCTTCGCCAGTAGTTAATAATGCCAATGCTTTTTGTAAATTTGCAATTGACTCTGTAACATCATCATAGTTCAATGCACTTGCAGCGAACTTGCAGTATTTCTGAGCTTTAGTGATATGTGCTGGTAATAACTTTACTCCATCTGAAATTAAAATAATTTAATTTACTTTTAATAGAAACATTTTTTTTTTTCTGTTAATTAATCTAACCTTTTCACAATAAAACAATTGTACATATTTTATTTTGTCACATATTATTTATAACATAGTCAATAGAAAATTGAAATAAATATACTTAGAATACAATTTTTCTAGACATACAAATTATATAATTTGATAAATGTTTGAATTTTAATAAAATATACACGTGAATAATAAGTTTTCCATTAGTATCACATGTTTTATTAATTGTGTATTTTAAATGAAAATTGATAATATTATATATTCATAAATATTAAGGTCAAAACACAAATAGTATTATAATTATATATATATATATATACAATCATAATCTTAATATATTTTCTGGGTAAATCATTAAATGTAAACAATTTTTTATTCTATTACTGTGGGTAATTAATATATCTGATTGAATCATCTTATATAAAATAATTTTAAGAATTATACAGTGAAATTAACATAAGCAAGTGTGATAATCATTTACTAATTTGCAAGATGACAAGATAGATGTAGATGTAGTATTACAGGTATAAGATAGTGAGTCATTAAATTTTTTAATTTTTTAATGTGTACGTACACAGTAATAAAAGAGTAAAAGTTAACTATAAATTATGTTTGAAGAATATCTGTATTTTCTACTATACCTCTAATTAAAATTGGTTCTCCTCCAGTAGAACTAGATTCTGGAATTATGGCTGTGTTAGGTATTTGTGCATATTCATTAGGGGTAGTTGCAGATAAATCTGAAATTATAAATTAATGTTTATAGCTAAAATTTATATGTATTTTGATTATTATTGTTTACCTTTATATGTGTATGTACTAGGTACAGGAGGAGTAAAATAATTAGTTGGTTGTTGAATATCAGCTCTTTGGGTTGGAAAATTGAAACCAATTTGTCCACTCTCTGTCTCTGTAGCTGGGGGACCCGGAGTAGGAGTTTCACCATTTTTCAAACAATTGTGTATATATGTAGCTTTCCATTTTGCATATTTTTGAGTATTTGCGATTTCTTCTGATATATCACCAAATACGTTTAACACATCCATTAATAGTCCAGCCGTGAAAAATAATTTAATTATATTCCTGAATAAAATAATAAAATTTTAATATGAATTAAGAGTTTTCATTATAAGTTGTATTTGTTAAACGGTAACTCACAGTTATATTAAAAATATAAATAGTAAATAATACATAAGTCATTAATACATTGACCAATAAATATATTGATCAATACCATTGATTATAAAAGTATTTCTAATAAATGGTTTTATTCAATTTAATTTTTGGGGGTTTAAAAATAATATTAGGCGGAGTCATTCTTTAAATCAATTGTTTCTCAATTAACATTTTCATTTATGTAGTTCATTAAAAATAATGTATAACACAAATATCTAGTTTTGTGATTTTCATATATGAAGCATGCGTAACTATACTCCATTACAAAAAAGAAGTCACCAGGCGACAACCAGTTAGTTTTTGTCCAGGCGCGTATTCCCCACTAATTACCTGTTCAGTTTCACAAGGTCACTAGCTGCTTACCATTTGCAATGCACAGAACTGGTGTCTTCTCTTTTGGAATGGAGTATAGAGGGATCATTTTAGAATTATAAGTTTTAAATATAGCATGAAAAAACTTGCACTAGAATAATTATTGCACATTCTTAGTGCAATATTTAGTGTTATTTTTAAGCATGAATACATTCTGAAAAATTAAACACATATTATGTACTTGTTATAATTTGCTTGATGATCCAATCCATCGGCAATATTAAATAATTTAATTGCATAATTTTCAAAATGCGCTTGAGCAGCAGTTTCATTTGTGATCATGTCATTATCTTTTAACAATACTTTTTGTTTTTCCAACCAATCCATTAAAGGTACTAAAAAGGATTTTGCTTCTTTTGATGATTTGTCAATTGTCAATGCTGTTTGTAAAGCATATAGTCGACCTATATTAAAATAATTATGAATCAATTGTACACTTTATGTATTCCGCGTTTAATTAACTTACACCAATAACTGATGATTAGATCTTTAGCATCATGTTCTGAAGCGATTTTTAAATGATGTTGAATTTTTTTCAAAGTTTCCGGACATTCGGGTAGTTGTGCCATTCTACTTGAATGATTATAATATTTGTATATCGAATGTATTAATAAAATCAAAATTCATTCATGCCCATAACCAGTAAATAATAATTAAAATATTTGACAATTTGATTTATGAGGAGATTTAATTTCACAATAAAATGTTATTGTCATTAATATGATTAAATATGATTAGTGATGTGATATCAAAATGTTATAGAATAAATTGAACCATGGTTATAGACTTGTAATCATAGGCCTGATAATAAATGAATATAGCCGTGGATAAAACTATACAAATAAATATTGGCTACACTGATATAACCTTGTCAGTTGGTTGGCGTTTTGTATCAGTATCATGATCAACTCATTTTTCGTCATGGAGACTTGAGTCTTGATTTCATGAATTCATTACAAATTCCTAAACTCAGGTTTGGCAATTTGTTTATTTTATCAACGTACACAAATATAATTGTTGTACCTATTGTAATTTCGTATTTTGTGATACGCAAACATTGACACTATTTTTAATTTTTGTTATTAGCATACATTTTACGATTAATTTAACTTCAATATGAGTAATAATAATAAATCAGCACTTTTTGCATGTTCAAAATGTTTTAAACGATACCCGTATGAAGATTTATCGTCTGGTCAACAACTCTGTAAAGTATGTAAATATCGTATATTAAAACTGAAACGTTGGTGTTTATAATACATTTTAATGATTTACTTTTTAAATTATTGCTTTAAGGAATGCCGAGGGTCATACCCTGTAGTCAAATGTACATACTGCCGGTCCGAATTTCAACAGTCAGAGTAAGTCAACATAAATGGAAAAATCAACAATATATCTTTTCAAATTACTCTTCATTTTAACATTAAAATTATGACCAAAGGTTATATAAGTATAATTTCTATGACTACGGTAAACATTAAACTAAATAATACAAAATGTCTTGCTTAATAATTAGGTAGGTATCAAGCAGATAATCAAAATTGAGGTATCACCATATTTATTTACATGTTTTTAAAATGTAAAAAATTCCAATTTAATTTTATAGGTATCTACTTCTAATTTATCAGTAAAATTTTAATATATATATATATATTATATATATATATATATATATATAATATATATATATATATAATATATATTTTTTTTTAATTTAGTAAATCAAATACAAGTACAATTTGCAAAAAATGTGAACAGTTTGTTTTACAATTTGGAAGACCAACAGCATGTAGTTACTGTAATATTATAGCTGCATTTATTGGCCAAAAATGTCAACGTTGTGCAAATTCTGAACGCAAATATGGGCCACCAGTTACTTGTGATCAATGCAAACAAAATTGTGCTTTTAATAGAAAAGATATGGATTGTGAAGTAGAGATTTTAGTAACACCACAATTTTAAAATTTAATTTAATTTTAAACATTAATAGTTTTAAATTATTTCATTCCAGCTGCTTGACGGTAAAGTACTATGTTGGTTATGCACTTTATCATTTAAACGGGCATTAGCTAAAACAAAAAGAACTGATGCGGAAATGAAACAATTAGTAAAAAAACGTGATGGGTTAGTATTTACTATTTTAAAATAAAAATTATATATATAAAAATTTTAATTACGTATAATTTATCAGGTCAAAAAATAGAAAAACCAAACATAGCAATGTAATGAAAATAATAGATGATAGTGCTCCAGATTTTGCTTTGCCTCCTCCTTCAAAAATGCATAGGAATTCTCATCGGCATATTGATGCTAATTCTTCAGATCATGTAGTAGTTCTTACCGAACTTAAAGAACAAATACAAATGTTACAAAAACAATCTAATCAAAAAGATTTTCAACTTTTAAATAAAGATAAATTTGTAAGAAAGTATACTTTTTTATTTAACAAGTATATTATTGCTCTTCTATCTATAATTAATTTATATATTTTATTATTAGATAACTGAATTGAAAGCCAAACATTTTACAACAGAAAATGAATTGCGCACAAAGATGCATTCGGACAAAAAAGAGTATAGCAGAGAAGTAGAAATGTTACATAGTAAAATCAAATGTTTACAAAAAGAAGTTGCTACTTTATCTAAAAGTGGTGGTAAACGTGGTGTACACTTACGCAAAGAACATGATAGTGGTAGTGGTACAGATAGTCCATCAGTCACATAATTCATATATTGTAAGTACTACCAAATTCTTATTACATTTGGTATGTACTCAGTGATTTATTTAGTGTTATACAATTATTTTTTAATTGATTTAATACAAATTTGAAATTTGTCATCCATTTAATTCTAACCTATTTGAAAGTTACTTAATTGTGTAATTTTTATCATGTTTTTAAAAAAAAATTTCCTTTCCCTAAATTTAATAAATATTGCTCATTTGAAATGTTATGTTAGTAAATAGCTCTAAATTTACACTATGTTTTTTATGGATATGCTCTCCTTTTAAAATTTAAATTGATAACTTTGTATTATGAATGGTTTTTATTTAAAATTATATATACAATACCTATTTTTATTTTACTATTTTAAGTTAATTTTTAAAAAAAAATAGGAGTTTTGTAAATTAACTACTTATTTATGTTTAATGGGAACAATTGAATAAAAATTTTATTTTTTTAATATTTGTGTACCGACTGTTGCCAAATGAACATAAAAATAGATTGCTATAAACTTGTAACATCTAATTTAATTGTTCTAGAATAATATTTGTAATAATAAATGTAATTGAAAAAAACTTATTTTAATTATTTTTATTCTGTATGGTTGTTAACTGTGAAATGTATTTTTCGCATTTTTTTTATTTTTAAATAAAACAATTATTTATCCTACATAATTAATGCCTTAAAATTTAAGTTCCATTTACCTTATACCTATTTATTTAAATCTTTTTTCATCTTTGTAGGTCATTTTTTGTTAACAAGAAGAATTATTCAATGGTAAGTAATAATCAAAAACAATTGATAATAGTTTCATGATAAAACATTTGCAACCCTTTATTACACCTCTTTGTGATAAGGGAGGAAAATCAATATCTGTTAGCTACAAAAATAAATACCTATGGTCTACAATTAAAATTAAAGCTACTACTTAAATTGTAGTTTTTGAAGTAGTTCATTAAACATAAAATAATAATAAAACATTTTTCATCATGACTTTATTCGGATTTGGTCTCAGTAAACTTAGCAACCAATCATTTGTGTCTATTGTAAATATCACTAATAGCACATCTATTGAACATACAGGTAAACTAGTAGCAATACATTAATTTCTGGAATTTAAGTTTTGTATTAAAACTTTATAGTCTAAAATCTAGACTATATTTCTTGAATAAATGTAATTTTTTTCTATATAGGTTGGTGTATTGATTGGCGACCCTCACAACATTGGATGTTTCAGGTGGCCAATGTTCTATTTTTTGCATCTTATTCTGTACCAACCAGCTATTATGGAATATTATTTATGCATTCAACTTTAATTGCAGGTACCTAACTACTAAATAAATCATTAAGCACTTTACCGTAGTTTTTAATTAATTATAGGCGAATTTTGGTGGTAGGCATTTGTTGGATAAGAGAGATGAAAAAGAATAGAAAATCTATTATACTGTAATTTTGTAGTTTAGAAGAAGAAAAAAAAATAGGTTAGTCAACTTTAATCGCGATTAGATTAAAGTGAAACAAAACGTTCCCTATGCCTACAATCTGGAAAACAACATAATAGGCGATCGTGTACCCAATAGCACTAGTCATGAGAAGGATAAAGAATGTGTAACAAAGGACCTTCTGAAATACATAAGAATCAAAATAATTTTGGTTATGGTTGTTTTGTTAAACGAGGCAAGGCCGAAAATTGGATTGGGAGGTTTAGACCACTTCCCATTTAAGTTTTTTTTTAAATATATGTTAGCGAAATTATAAAAAAAGTCATTAAATTGCTTGAAAAATTAGAAATATATTCTATTAAAAATTATTTTTGATTTTAGGTTTCCTTATACTAATTACATGGGCATGGAGAATAGTGTGTGCACCAGATGTATTTATTTGGAATTTAATTTTTCTTATTATTAATCTTTTACAACTAATTTACCTTATTTATCAAAGAAGACCAATAAATTTTAATTCCGAACTTGAACAAGTTTATCGTAGCATGTTTAAGCCTTTTAAGGTAAATTATTGTTAATGTTAACTATACGTAGTTAATAGGTACATATATACATATACACTTTTATGTATATAAAATATGTTTTTAATTTTAATAACATATGCATTATTATTTATTATATATATAAAAAAAAAAAAAATTTAGGTTACTAGAATTCAATTTAAGAAGTTAGTGAGTGATCAATTTGCTGAAATTGTAACATTGCATGTTGGTGAAGCCTATGCCATGCAAAATATTACAAAAACTGACAGGCTTGGATTGCTTTTAACCGGAAGAGCAAATGTCCTTCAAGACCATCAACTTTTACATCCTATAGGACCATGCGAATTTTTGGATTCTCCAGAATTTGAAAGCAGGGGATCTTCTGAAGACAAATTTAAAGTAAAATATTAATTTTATTCTTTTTAATCTAAACAAATTACCTATGATTACTTTTAGGTTTCTGTCATTGCTGCAACAACCTGTCGATATATATTTTGGCAAAGATCAGCATTAGAATATTTGTTTGTGAAAGAAACATATTTAGCTACTGTATTAGCTACTTTAGTTGCAAAAGATATAACTGTTAAACTATATTCTATGAATAAGAAAGTAAAAGATATATACATTTTACTCTTAAAATTGATAAATACATCTTTTTTTTCCTCCAGATTATGACTGATAAGGGATCACATTTAGACATTAGATTACCGAGTATTACTCCAGCTTTAGCATCAAAAGATTGTAAGCCACCAATTGTGAAAACATTGAAAAAACAAGCAGTGATTTCATCGCATTGTACTAAATCATCTATACCGGCTGGTAAATTTATTTCATAAATTTATTATTTATGCTTTTGCATTCAGTAAAAACTATTAACTTTATAATTATTGAGTTTATAAGCATTTGTTATTTTAATGAGAAATTTATATTAAAAAAAAAGAAAGTTAATTTTATCGTCACAATAATTAATAATTGATCCTAATTACTATAGTGGCAAAAGACAATTTGTTGTATTATGACAAACTTGTCAAGAAGGTGGAGAACATTTACAAAAGTTTGTATACTATAGGTATTTTTTAATTTAAATTATTCAGTATCTTTAAATTGTAATTCTCCGTATAAGAAATAGGGTTCCACGTTATTTGATCTGGTAAATAGTAATATACTGTGAGAGACATATGATCCTGATCATTTGGTCTGGTGCAAAAATATATAGTGACACATAATACAGGACTTTTGATCTGGTACAAACATATCTGGCGAAATTCAGCGCGGTAATATTTATTCCAATACAATTTTTATTACAAGATATAAGCGTTTGACACACCTAAATATTATTCTATATAACCTTATAACATCTGACGACTGGATGGATTTTGATAAATGAAGTGTCATTAGATTTGTCTCATTTCTAAGAATACTATAAGCCAAGTGTGTCAAGAATTATAATATAACCTTTATTAATATTTAATATAATAAGGTGGAAAATGACGCCACGTCGTTTTGTAACAGATACATATTTTTCCAAGACCTGCTTACCTTGCACCATAACCTTGAATATCATAGAATATTTCTAATATTTGATATGAGATTTTCGTTTTATTGTAATACAATTTGTAAATAATATTCGCAATCGGAATGTAGAATTTTTCGCGGAATCAAATTACCCACATATTAATAATGCTAGTTGGCATCATGCTTTGAATATTTCACTGGGATCATAATCATAATATGTCTATGAATCACATCACGCAACTATATATGCATTTTTAATGTTTTTGAAGCAAACATAATGATTACAATATGTAAAAACGGAGAAATTTATGTGAAAATATTTTAAAAATATTTAATGACTTTCATCAACATTTGAAAAATATTGTAAATAACTGTGTGATGAATATTTATACATTTTTAAAAGTTATTGCCTGTAATTTTATTAATATTTGTATAATATAGTATACAAATACCTAGAACTTATTGACATTATAATTGATTTTAATTATAGAAAAAAAATGTTAATGAAAATAAGTGTATTTGATTATACTTTTACCTATATCTTTTATATTTCTTGATATAGCTTATAGTATTTTCAGAAATAATACCTCATTTGTTAAAATCCATCTCAGATATTATGAGGTTTTATAGAATAATAATAATAATACATAGATAGTTATCAAACAAATATAATACATCGGGTAATGAAAGTTGTATTGGCTCATCTGCCACCGGACTACATGTCACGGATTATTTGTTGCCGGATCAAACTTCTTGGATTATGCGTCATTGGATACTATTTAGGTACTGGGATCAAATGATGTGCCACCAAGAAATAGTATTTACACACATTTTAAAACTTCTGAGTTTTATAGTATGTATTTTATTTTAAATTTCAAGAAATGTTTAGGAAGTCAGTTTGTAGATAACTAGATCTTAATGGATTAATTATAAATATGACATGTCAATATAGATTTAGTTTCAAACTATTGGTAAACATAATACAAACGTATACCGACAATACCTATTAAAATAGTTTTTAAAAGTATAATTTTTTAAATGTCAATAATAGGCAATAATAATAATAATAATAATGTTATTTTTTGTAATGTTCTTGTAGAATATTTATGTGATTATTAGTTTAAATTTATTGATAGTTTAACATATTTGTCAAATGTTAATTAACGACTAACATTGGTGGTTTTAAATTTTAGATGATGACTTAAGTATTTGAATAATAATAAACCTACTATTGTATAATAAAATATATGGCGATACTTATAAAATAGTTTATAGCTTATAAAAATATCAAAATGTTTTTGCTCAATGTTAGATTTGTGTGTGACGTAGACATGGCTGGAGTGGCACATCAAAACAAATTGTAGTGATTCCTATTTTATTTAGATTAGAAAAAATATATACTTTTTCTATTATAACCCATAAATATTTTTTGTATGTTACTATAGTCCTATTTTAGTACATCTACAGTAGTGTCTTGATAATCCGGAACTGTTGGTATTCTCAGTAATCCAATTTTTTTTTTGTCATATCTACATGTAACAAGTTCTTGAAATCTGTATGTATGGAAATAAATAAAATATAATTCAATCAAAGTGAAACTAAAAAAAATGAAAAGTGAAAATAAATAAATTTTAATTTTTACTAGATATCTGTTTAAATATCTAGTTTTTATTTTGATGATCCGGCAGTACTATACTTGTCGGATTATCAAGATTACTGAATATATAAAAATTGTAATTTAGAATTTATTTACAATTATTTCTTGATACTGAAACAATAATATACCTAACTAGAAGTACCTTGATTCGAGATACTCGGATTGTCCTGACAAAGATCTAAGCTAAAAAAAAAGATAAATGTTTTATTTTATATAATCCACATGTACCTTAACTAAGGGAACTAATTATTATTGTTTTTTTTTTTATAACAGTTCAATTCTATTTAACATAATTGATATTAATTTACAAATGCTATTTTATCAATGCTTCGTATGTTTTTATTATTTATATAAAATACTTGAATTTAAAATTTAAGATTAGATTATTAAAAGACATAATCTGAATATATCGTTTTTTGTTCTACCTAGATCCTTTATTGTGTTTGAATGTATGTTGTAGTTGTGTAGGTAATATTTTATTGTATACCGAGTTGTAGTACCTACCTATAATTATCCATGTGTGTGCATTAATTTATAAAATGTAAACAATTTAAATTTGTTATGTTTTTACGTTTTGCATGTATGATTTTATAATTTTATAATTTTACATTTATAATTTTATGTTATATAATTAATATATTTTCATATGCAATAATATTTTGGAGTCTATGTTCAGTAAATTATATGGCAGACTGACTAGTACAGTGATATTTTGTACTCAATTATTTTCAGCTGATCCAATAATAACTTCAATATTTATGTATATAAATTTAAAATATCAATATAATTTAAAATGTAAGGGGACATTATAATATCATACATAAACTAATTTGGTGACTAGTCTATCACTAGGTACTTTTATCAGTCTGCCTCTGAAATTGAGTATAATATTATATAATATTGGACCATATATTTATTTTGTGTTTTTAAAAATATCATTTTGAGTTTTCAATGACTTAATAGGTGATATGTGTTCAGTCTACGATGTACCTAAATATAATAGATATTTTTATTAAAAAAAAAATACCTAATTAAAGTTGGAAATAGCTTATAATTAAATTTGGTAATAAGATGTCTATTAGACAAAATTTAAGTACCCGTGGATAATATTTAAAAAGTTCAAAGGTAGTATTTGTTGAACTAATACAGTTTTACTTTTTAAATTTTAATATTAAAAAAAAAAACTGTTTAAGGTAAATATATGGAACATTATAGTGGTGTTAATGTAGTAAATTAATAAAACAATTACTTAAATATAATATTTAAAACACATTAAAAAGTACTATGGTAAAACATAAAAAACATTGGTGTTACTTAATCATATATATATATACCTAATGCAATTATTCATAGATCAGTAAGTACAATTTGTTTATGCAACTATTATATTAATAATAGATTTATCACTTGTAAAAAAAAACCAATTTTAATTATCTACCTTTTTTTAAAAAAAAGTATTTATGACACACATTTTTATTAAAAACCAATTATCTTTCACTGAACAAATGTATTACTTTAAATATTTATAAATGGAAATTGTTAGGCTTGGTTTTATTTATTTTTTACCAGTGAAAATCACCAAGTGCGATACATTGATCATGGATAAGTGCCCGATGGTCAATGGAAAATTTGACAGAATGAACTTGGCAAATGAAATGGGTAACACAGGAGTAGAAAATTGGCTTGAAAAAACTTCAAAATATCACAGTTTAGAAATGACAGAAGATGATTAATTGATTAGTTATTTGTTATTTGTTATTTATTTTTTGTTTATAATAAACCGTTTTCTATTTATAATAAACAAACTGTTTTTAATTTACTGGATATCTTAGTGTTTTTTATTATAACTTTTAGGACAAGTAATCAATGTTATTATTATTATTATTATTATTATACTATAAATAAATATCCGTACGTGTATTTTGTGGGCATAATCAAAATTTAACAAAATGACAAATACAAAAAAAAAATATTTAAAATTGAGACACGGTCATACTTTGCACTATCTGTGGCACACTGTTGTGGTTCGAAAGATAGCATATAGAGTGTATGTAATTTATATCTCTACACAACAATAAATCAATGGTAATCCTTTCCACCCTTTCGAGATATATTCCATTTCGATATGTTTTATTTAACCAATAAAAATAATATCCTATTGGAAGTGAGAATTTTAAATGTAACCCCCCCACCCTTACCTCCTGGAATTATTTCCTGGCTACGTCACTGCTTATGGTTTCTCCATTATGTATACGTATAGCGAAAAGCCAGTGTTCACGGACCTGGACAAAGGGAAACCATAAGTTGATTTTATTGGATTCCTATGCTGGTCGTTATGGGAAATATCTATGGGGGGGAGGGTTCCTGCAGAGTTCCTATTTTAGAATCCAACAGGAGACCATTTTGAATAATGTCTGTGCCGTTAGTGTAATTACTGTTATAACTATCAATTACTATTCATTATTATTAGGCGGGTATATATTGTATCGAGCAGCGGTTTTCTTGTTTGTTTTGTAATCAACCAAGGAAAACTATACAAGCAGGTATCTACACGATTGGTCTGTTTTAAACGTTTAATTGAACGTCACCACTAATTTTAATGATCTCGGGAAATTAGAAAATTTAAAGGTCTCGCATTGGATACCTTCTCAAGGGGCAGGGAACGGTGTTCGTCCATGTACGCGCAACCGTATACTATTATTAATATGATGACGGCGGCGCCAGTGTCAAGACGCAGATAATTAAAGTCTATCTAGATAAAGACGTAAGATAATAATTGCTCTAAAATCATCTGGATACTTAATTTACGTCAGATAAGATAATATATATGTGGAATATTTGTCTAGATATATATATATATAAAAGAAGATAAATTTTTTCTTTCTAATTTTCAGAGATATAATAATTAAACTGTTAAAATAATTCTATAAACTATAAGGTAGTAACTTTGAATTTATATCTAATAGTAATACTAAAATACAGTTTATATAGGTAGGTATTTAATATTTTCTATTATGGGTAAAATACATTTAATTTTTAATTTTTCTATAGACAAATTTTATCAAAAAGAACTACTAAAAAAAAAAGATAATTAATTTTTATCTCCGGTAAACATCGGACAGATTGAAAATTTCTGCATCTGGATGCGAGATGAAAGACAAAAAAATAAATAAAGTATTATCTAGATAAGCACTGGACAAATGTTGTTCGCCGGTATTTCGTTGTACGACATCTGCCGGACGTCTTTGGCTCTTTACGCAATCCTTATCGCGCGCGTTCTGCGCACCCTTCGATAAGTACGCTCCCCCCGAACTTCGATAGTTAACAGACGATTACTATTATCTGTAAACTTCGCATCATCCCGCGGTGACGTATTGTTGTAAGAGATTTCAACCACTCAGAAATGTATCTACGTTATTATTTGTGTCGATCGAATTTACAAAACGGACGGGTGGATAATTTTTTTTTATCCTCCCGAAATTAACGCCACTACCCCTCGCCCACACACCCTCGTGCGTTCCTATACGACCGGGTCGCGTATAAACGTTCCTAATGGGCGAACGCCGCAAGGCTTCTCGACCCGCAATAAGAATTATCGACGATTTCCCGTAGTGGCGATTTAGGTCGCTGCAGATATTCCTTGCGGCGGTATCGGGTTGAAGATTCGGCGGTCGGGTCTCGGGTAACCGGCCACTCCCGAGTGGGTATTTCGAAACTGCGAAATCAGTCGACCTAACGCGGTTGTGCGCCGCGGGCTTTATGCCGTGCCGTGCGGCACGGCAATGCGCGACCGGGTCCGAGCGGGTGACGTCGTCAACGGGGCTCCGGAGCCGCGACAGAGTCCGCCGTGTCGCCGGGCGCACCTACGGCGGTACGGCCGCGCGGGAAAATCGATGCGTTCGCGGATAGCCGCGGTCCGCGTCACGCACGGCGTACATAGCCCCGGCCAGCCGGCACCGTACGGAGCGC
Source organism: Tuberolachnus salignus (assembly GCA_956483605.1). Classification (NCBI taxonomy): domain Eukaryota; kingdom Metazoa; phylum Arthropoda; class Insecta; order Hemiptera; family Aphididae; genus Tuberolachnus; species Tuberolachnus salignus. The sequence continues at coordinate 18,124,255 of OY101437.1, forward strand.
CCTCGCGCAAATTTTGTAAATAATCAACGTCGCCGTCGTTATTTTTTCGTTTTCCGGCAATCACAACACGGCCCGCGATACAGTAACTATTACCGTGTATATTTAATTCGATTTTTTTTTTCATCTTTTTTCTTTCCCCCTGGTTCAATTTCGTTACGTCGCCATCGGTTTTCCTGTACGCGGGCGATTACGATGACCGAATATGACAAACGGCAGAACCCAGTGAGTTATTTCCCCGTTCCCGCAGGTCAGTAAAACATATTATTATTTTTTTCCTACCGCATTTGTGCAGTATTTCTGTAACATTAAATAATATTATAATGTGTATCGTGAAACAATGTTAATCATATTGTTACCGATCGAATAATGCAAAACAAAATAATGTATACATACATATAGCTAAACATTCAATTTTAGCGATTAAAACAGTCGGTATAGAGAAAGGAAATTATTATTATTTTACGTCATAATTTAAACGCGATAATAATTATTATCGTCATTATTATAATCGGGAACGTTTTTTTATGGAGTCTAAATTTAATTTATTTTCGTCATTATACCCGAGCATCAGAATTGCATAGTCATTACGCCGTGATATGTGTAGAGCGCGCAAACTTACGATACAATATTATTGTGTTTGTGAATATCCGCTGCAAACTTATTTAATCGTAAAACGAAAAGCGTTTAATCATAAATTCCGTCCTAATATACGTTTTTGTTATCGTGCCCCGGAATTTCGAAAACAATAACCCTTAAATTACGATAAAAAGACCACTGCGCGTTCGGAATAAATATAAATTTAAAAAAATAAATAAATAAATACAAATGCTATCGTTATTCGAAAATCGCACACGAATTTATGGTAACATTATGTCGTAGGCGGTATTATAAATATATTTCTGAGTGAATTTATCATTAAACAAATAATAATAATAATAATAATAATGCTAATTGTGTACCTATTACTATACTAATGTAATTACATTTAGTTTTGCATTTTGGGTTTGGAAAATTGTCGCGAACGATTTCGACCTTTGTTTTTCTAAGCGTATGTTCGTGTACAATTACAATAATTCCAACTACAGCAGCGGTTCTCAACCTTTTTATAATCGCGTATCATCGGCACAATTTGAAAATTTTTACGTACCACCTGACCATTTTTTTGCTTATTAATAACGTATACGTTTATGTTATATGTATAGCAATAATTAAACTCGCTAAATAAGATGCTTTAACGATATTTTCATTAAAGTTCGTAAAACTAGACGTGCATTTCGATTCCTTCCGGAAAATGGTAACTTTTCTCGAACTATGGTTTATCGATTTATATTATATCAAAGAGAATATCGTTATCTTAATTGCTACGATTACAAATGACCTCCACACCATCAAATAAACATTAAATAATATTTAATGTTAATAATGATTCATTCTAATTTTTTTTTTTATGAAGGGAGATTTTCTTCGCGTACCACCTACGAGCTTTCCGCGTACCACTAATGGTACACGTACCACAGGTTGAGAACCGCTGAACTACAGTGTATAACTTATTGCGTGTGTATTTGTAATTGAAAAACCTTATAGCACCGCAGTTCGAAATAAATCCTGTAAACTGTTTATGATCTGTGACATTATGTGCACACAACATATAGGCTTTGGCATATTTTTAAGTGCTTTTTAAAATTAGACTTGATGTTTCGGTATAAACACAAATAGTACAGTAATATCGTAATATATTATTGTCTCGTTCTATCAGTGGCGGCTATAAACACGGTGTATCCGAGGTGTTACTTCGGAAACGCTTTTTTTTTATTTCTTTTTCTTTTTCGGTAAGTAAGTAATTTTTTTTTTTTTTCAATACTAATTTATCAACATAAATTTCATATTGTGAAATGTCGAAATAGGTTTTGTTGCCGTGTCAGCGACGATAAAATTGTTTGTAACTTCTTATTAACGGGGTCGCAAAGTTCGTATACACAGTAACATCTTTAATCAATTTAGTAGATATAACCGCCACTGTTTTCGATTGAGATTAAAAGTGTTTTTATTTATTTTTTTTTACCGTCATCAATGGCGGGTATATAAAAACGAGGCGATGAATTCAATTTGTTGTATTTAGTTTACCCAAACATTAAATTCAATGAATCACACAAATTGCCTTTGAAATATGTAAATGGTTTAAAACAAATATAAAAACATGTATAAATATTATGAACGCAGTGGTAGCAGGTAATGTTTTGTAGGATGATGAAATACACAATGCGAGTATGTATTTTTATTATATTCTTTTAAAATTGTTATCATGCGTTCATTAAACTCGAAAATGTCCACCCATTTCTGATAAGTTTCACGAAAAAACATACTGTAAATGTATTAAATAAAATGTTCTATTTTATCTAATAAATATTACGTATTCGTTTAGCAATTAAACTTTTTTTTTAATTTCAAACGAATTCGTAATTGTTTTTTTTTTTTGTAAAACATTGTGATTTATTTTATTAAAAATAAATTTTACATTACTATTGATATTACCGAATGGCGTGACGCTATGATTCAGATAATATATATATGTATAATCCAATTATTTTTGTACCACCCTATATCAAGTATTGCGATATTAAAATGATAATTTGGTTTTACACTAGAGTTTTCGTAATTACAATTACGTAATATGACTAAGGTTTCAAATTAATTGAAAATTGTGTTAATTATTTCAGAAAACTAAACGATAAAATAAACGCAATAAAGATTTATATTTATGTGTATCGACTAACAGGGTAAATACGACTAAATTATATATCATAGTCGGTTACAATTTATGACCTAAAAGGCGCCGTAAAATACACCCGACCTTTTCAAAATGTCGACAAAATCCATCAAATTTTATGCATTATTCTATATGTGTAGATACCTTTATGACGCCAAGCGCTAAAAACTAATCAGGTTAAATTAATACAGTAAAAATAAGGTATACAATTATACAATTATAATTTATCGTTCATTTTTACTAAAAAAAAAAAAAAAACCGTAAATCATTAAAACATTGTCAATCATTCATATAAAATATAATTAATCATATCTGAAAATATTGAAATTCAATAATCAATGTACAATTTGTTTTAACTGCCATCACGACTTATCTCTTGGAAATAAATGCGTGTGCCCGGTCTTAGAAACGATCTAACGAACGTGAACGTCATCGCTTTCACTTTTTTAGCAAACACTGCACCAATACCAATCGCCTTAACAGATAAATACACGGTGCCCCACATAACAAAGATAATCGAATTCTGTTTTTATTTTAAATTTATTTTCTTTTTATGACTTACAGGGATAAGGACTACAAATATTCATGTTTTAATTAAATTTTTATGTTTTATGTTGTTAAAATCGATGTATCAAACACAATAGTATTTTGATATAACGTAATAGTACTTTGATAAATAAAACCTATCAGACAACTAGATGAGTTTATATTTCAAAACGCTACTATAGTACTAAATTATACACTATTTCACTATAAACTTCAAAAAAAAAAAAAAAAAAAACTATTAAAAACCATAAGGTTAATGAAAATAAAAAGTTGAAACGCCAAAATGTCGCAAAGAATAAACTCGATAAAATGGCTGTCTTAATATTTTTTGAAAATAAAAAATTATTTTTTTGTTTAATTTTCTTTGCCAAAACATAAAAATTTAATTAAAATACGAATATTTGTAGTCCTTATCATTGTAAGTAATAAAAAAACATAATACGATTATCTTCGTTATCTCAGGCGATATGATCGCAACGAGTATTAATCTGTATCACGTGCTAGTGCTACGTAATTATACGCAAGTAATTTGATAATTTATAGTATACTTTTTTTGATATGACATATTATCTATTTTCTATATATTTAAAATAAAACGTTATACTAATATAAGGGCTTTGGGATTAAGTTTAATTAGGAATTTTTAGGATTTGAACACATGGCCACTAAGCCCATATAGGTGTACACCGTAGCGTTTTTAAAACAATCGCTCTCAAGTATTGCACAGTATTTTATAATAATTAATTTGTTTTCGGTGATCAATAGAAGCTACGACGGCGAAAGTAGAGGCCGCGGGACCGACTGTCCGCGAGAGTGGACGACGGGCCTGATAACGGGCGACGAACGACGAAGAGGTTGCGGCAACAAGTGAGGTTTTGTGAGAGCAGGCGCAGCTGCAGCAGTGTTGGTCGGCACCCGGTGATGGGGCATTACAATAACATCACGGTCGAGTCGGCAAACAACGCGTACGCAACTTTGCCCTCAACGACCATCACCGTTGCTCTGCATAGGGACGCGATCGTCGGCATCACTACGGACGACGACGCCGCGACAACTACTGGCCGTAACAACAACAACAATAACAACAACAACAACAGTAGTAGTAGTGGTAACAACACCGGTATCAGCAATTGTACCACCACGACGACTGCTGCGGGTGGTGCCGTAGGCGCGGTGGCGATGCTCAACGGTACCTCAGCGCCGGACCGGTTGGCCAGCGATTATTACTACTATTACGCATACGACAACGTCACCGAGACGGCCCTGTTCTTCCCGCTCAATGGTACCACCGCCGGCAGGCCGGACGTGTCGTTCGAAAAGCCCAACTGTGCCTGGATACCCAGCCAGCAGAGCCTGTTTCAGTTTTCCAACATATGTTTCCTGACCGCCTTCATCGTCCCCAGAAGCTATAGACTCAGCGTGCTGTCTTTAAGGTACGGTTGATACAGGATTTCATAATCTAACGTAACCTAATCTCCCTGTTTGTGAAAAATAATACTTTAGTGTTGATTAATGTTCTATCAGCGTGTCGAGAGAAGCACTCAAGTACATAATATTACGCTTATAGAACGAATATCCGAATTAATTTTTATCAGGATTTTAAAATATCCGAGTATCCGGATAGTTCCAGCACTAGTATGCATGCCTCCACTTAAATTTGTCACAGAGAAACTTGTGGGATTTGGCCATATCTTTTTAACATACCGGGCGATTTCGTCCAAGACATAATGAACAAATTGGGATGGGGGATTTTGTCTATTTATCGTGTTGGGTTTATAGTAGGCGATTATAATAAATAATACTAAATACCTCTAAAAATCGATTAAATTTAATTTGTGTAAACTGTAAAGTAATAGTACAAGTGATAGTAAGTAATATTTTATTATACAAAAATCATATACACGTTCTTAACAGCGTTCATTTATATATATAAAACTACGAAATAGAGTTTGTCCAAACAAAAAAGCCATTTCGTTAACACATTAAATTAAATTTTAAAAAAAAAAAGAACACGTGGTTATAATACGTTACACACACTTACGTTATTAGAATGTACTGGAAACGTGACACGTACTATAATATTTTATACTATTATAATACGTTAGACACACTTTAGGTTATTGGAATGCACTGTTCTTACCATGTTTATACAACAATTGTACACACGTGAGGACACCCTAAAAAACATGCACCAAGTTTCGGTTTATCGGTTATTGGTTACACCGCAGAGACACACTAAGTTCGTACTAAGTTTTTCAAAAAAAAAAAAAACAGTACAGTGTACACACGAGTTATTTTTATACGACACATTATATAAAACTTGTTTATTGCATATTTTTATTTTTATCTTATTACACTTACAAAACACAAATTACCCATGTTCAAATATTTGACCTATTTCTTCTCTTATTTTATAAAATTATTCGCTTAGCGAACCGTTGATAAAATGATCACTCGAATCTTTTAAAATATTTATCGAATAAGTGTACCCTATTTCTCTACGTTTATTTGCGATTAGGTTTTGTTCGAGATAAAACCGATTACCGGATAGCTGTTATTAAATGCAGACCGCTAGGTATTCAAACTATTATGTATTTCCATACAATTCTGTAACATATCAATTGATTTATAACTATACACGATCGATAATAATATAACCTAACCTAACCTAACTGTTCGGGGGAATTAAAACGAGCGAGCCTTTCTGACCCCAGTCATTTCTGTAGTTGTGTGCGTAACAGTAATTTAGAGAGTAATGTCTTGGTGGTATACATAAAGTTTAGAGAAGGGCTAGGCTCACTATAAGTCCCTTAAAAATATGCGATTTTCATTATATAGGCGGCGGGTGTCCCGAATTTGGTTGGCCTCATAGGTAAAAAGAGTTCACAACGCCACTGAATATATATAGTATGTATAGATTTACGTAATAACCAATAATGCTGTTATTTGTGTATACAGGGCGTTGCTGTTTGTCGGGTTTTTGATCTCAGGCCTGTGGTCGTCCATGGACGTGTGTGCGGTGGATGCGCTGATTTGGTACGGGCTGCTGGCCTTTATTAACTGTGTGCACACTTTGAAGTTGTGCAAGAAGTTCTTACCCCCTGCACTATCCGCTGAGCTCATGGAACTCTACCTGCGGGTGTTTAAGCCGCTCAAAGTCAGTCAGAAACACTTCCGCGAGCTCACCCGGGAGGCGGTCATCATGGAAATGATTCCGGGAGATTGTTACGCGGTCGAGGAGGTGACGCCCTGCGACGAGCGGCTGTCCATTTTACTTAGGGGCAGGTGAGCAATGCGGTTTGTCAATTTTTTAATTCAGTGTGAGTTTGTGTGTGTGTGTGTGTGGAGGGGGTAATTGCGGTTAGACACTGATTACTTAGATTTGCCCTATAATCGTCCGCAAAAAATTTTATTCCGGATGAAATTTATATCGATTTCAACAAGTGTCTCGGTTATCCTACTGGTCATGTTCCATTTGCTATTTAAAACTATTAAAAAATTTACAATCAAAACCGTTTAGATAGAAGAAGAAGATACTTTTTTCACTATGACTTATCATAACTTAGAATAACTGAACCTTAGCTGAGTTATTCCATCTTTGGGCAAAGGCGCAACTAGAAATTTGGACAAGAAGGTGCTCAATCTCCAGGTTTTTTTATAACTCATGTTATAGACCAGTGAACCCTCTCTCTCCCTCACACCATTATTTGTATAGGAGGGGGTGATGAGCACCCAAATGCGCCAATGATCTTGGGAGAAATGCATATAAGAACTATTAAAATATTATCATAATTATACTTAAAATGGGTTATTTTGTTTTTAAACTATTCTAATTCGTTTGGCATTTAATTTAAAATATATTAACCAACGATATTGTTTTTTGCAGGGATTAATTATTTTACCTAGGTATCAATATTTAACTTTACGATATACACTCGTCTCTATACATCAAACACTCTGTTAACCCGTTTGCGTGTCCTTTGTGTTTTGATCCGATTCTGATATCGTGTTCGTTTATTTATATCGGATTTCATTAACCGGATTTTTTTATTGAAAGCCTTTGTTACGGACATCCGGTTTTGACACGTAGTTACACAAAAAATACGACGTTAAAGTTGATTGGGTATTTTTTTTTTAAGCACTTTTCGACCTCGATTTAAGCAATAGAACAATTACACATAATGATATAATATAGGTTTTTTTTTAAAATCGCCATTCATTTGCGTTATTCTTAATAATAATTTAAAACTCTATTTGACGATATTAAGTAAAAATAATTTAAAATATTTAATGCAGGGGGGTAAGTCTTTAGTGAATTTTATTTGCGATTGTAAAATCCATATTTTCTACTGCGAACATAACTATAAAACACTATACTAGGTAAGTACATAGATATAAAACGAACTAAACCTCGCTGTAATAAAACTACAGTAAATCACCTCGTAAAATCTTTTTCCTCTGAATACATTTTCTCATAATTAACAAAACCCTTACATTTTTATTATTATTTTTTATTTTTTCTTGGAGCAATGAATATATTTTGTTTTGTCGGTGTAAAATAATGAAATTTATAACGAAGCGGACCCCGCCCGAATTAATTTATATTAGAACAAGACTAATAAGAAAAAACCGTGTAAAAAAAAAATTAGCATCATATAGTGCACGTGCGTATAATGAGAACCAAGTAATGATATTTTGTAAACTAAAATTAGAAATTGTGAAAATGTTTTACATGACACAAAATTTACTGGCCAAGTGAAATAATAAATCACAAATTAAATTATTATACAACATTTTTTTTCAAGATCGGGGCGGAATATATAAATTATAAATTCTACTCGCCGATATTTACTTGACCTACACAACACACATATTTACGTTTCCTTAGAACTAACCGGTAAAACGAAGGGAAACGTCTTAATAGGATTCTTTTTATACGTTACCGTTAATAAGAATGTTGTCGATGAAACAGATTGTCCGATGCGGAGTGAACAAAATTGTGTTTTTTGTTTTATTCGCCCATTTAATTTTTTAATTTTAATAATTAATTTTTTAACCAATGAATTTTGATTCTGAATTTATGCCATATTATAAAGTCACGCACACCTTATTTATTAAAATAATAAAATATATGGAAACGGTTATTTTTTTTATAATACGTGTAAAAAGAAAATGTGGAAGGTAACATTTTCTTATACTATTAAGTATTCAAAAATAATTGATGGTAATATATAGAACGGAACATCGAAAATTAATATGTTGCAGTTTTATTAATGTTCCTATAGTTTGAAATTAGCCCCAAACGCTGAAATAATTATATTTATTATTTAATATTCCGCATGTAATACCTAGTTGAATGTATTTAATTTTTTTTTTCTTTTCATTATTAAATTGTTAATAGTTGTAGAAAATAAAATCATAATCAATATGAATTAATAAAATATATTGAGTGTAACGAGAAATAAGTATTTCTTCTGTTTGTGTTGGTTCAGATGTTTTTGTTGTTATTAATAATTATTCGAAAAGTTCTAGGTTTTTTTTGTATTATGTGGGTAAAATGTTTTTATCGGCGTTTTAAGTAAAAATGCGTGTTAAAATTCGTTAGAACGCGAACAATAGTAATTTATGTTGTAATTCCATATTGATATAATTTTAAATTTAAATTGATCAAGTCATGTTTTACCGAACTTCGCTCAGAATCGTTTTTCGTTGCCAGTTCTGCGTTATATATGTTACTGCATATATTTATAGGTGAATAATTAATGCTATAATATTGCGGGGATGGGTGAGGGGGCACAAAAACTTGACATACATCTCTGGTAATAATATAACTAAAGAATTCGATTCGTGTTTAGGTGTAGTGTCACTTGCGAAGGTACTCAATTGCACAACATTAACTCGTACCAATTCATCGATTCGCCCGAATGGATGGCTTCGAGCCTCAAGCACGGGGAATCGATGTTTCAAGTATGTACAGGCGATAATATATCGCAATACCAATATCAATATATTGGTTATTATTACTATATTCGTAAAAAAACACAATAATAATATTATGGTTTGTATTGATAGGTAACGATAACGGCCGCCGAAGATTGCGTTTACTTGTGCTGGCAACTCTCTAAACTCAACCGGATATTCAAACATAGAACACAATTGCACGCTGTTCTGGCTAGTATTATCGGTGAGTTAACGATAAGACATCAGAATATTATTATTTTTTTTTTATAATTATTACTAGCGCTATAGGGGCTGTAGCGTATGCTTTTTTTTTTTTTTTCATAGTACACACTTCAGGGTGAAAACAAATCAAAATGACGTATTAAAATGAAATAATAACTGATTATTTTGCGAATAAAGAATAATATTTTATTTTAAATAAAGTATTGAATAAAAACAAAAAAAAAATAAAAAATTGGAGTCTTCAGCACGTGTAGCATATCAAAACCGAATTTCCGTTTCGTACATCACATGGTTAAAATATAAAATTCGACGTGGCATTTGTTTTAAGAATAAATGCATTTTTGATACTTTTAATATTCGTTCAATAGGTTTTTTTTTGTTTTTCATCAATTATAAGTGTATTGGACATTTTTTATGTACATTTTAAAATTTTGTCAACGAATGACTAAAATATTGATAAAAAATTATTGTATTTAATATTTTTTTTTTTAACGAAAGAATTAAAATGTACTCAGTATTCATAGGTGTTGATAAAAGTAAAACGAATACTTAATGCACAGAGTTATTATATAAGCACAATTATTACTATCGCATTGCATTGTACACCAGTGAAATATTATCGACAAGTAAATTTTAAAATAGATTGGTTCGGGTGAAAAGAAAACCATCGCGACGTAACTAACCGATTTTAAATTTTTTAATAAAACAGTATAGCATTTTCTCAATTTAAAAGCATTTTTTTCTTTATAGCATTATTAAAAATTGTTTAATGCATTTACTATAGGATTTTAGTGCATCATTTTCCTAGCTTAACTATTATTATTATTTGTAAGTATAATATGCTAAATCGAAAATCAGTTGTAATTTGTTTTTTCGTCGTAAATTTTGTATTATGTTGATTTGCATACTATTATAAACATTTGTATACTTATTCGCAAAATTTGTCAAGTCGTCGCGTTCGAAAAATCTAGTCCAAATAGAGCTCATTAAAATATTCGGCAGCACGAGTTTAGTATTCACGTTTAGCATTATACTTACTCATAACTATACAGGCGTAGCCTCTAGACACATATTTTTTTTGGGGGGGAAGGTGGCAATAATTTTTGTTATATTATTGATAGACTTGAGAAAATATAGTTTTTATTGTAGGGAATCCTCAGGCCTGTGGGGGGGGAGGGCGTGCTCTCTCTAAAGCCGCGTCTGTAATTATAATAGTATTATTATTGTAAGGTGTCTTATTATACTCTAGGCAATCCCAGTTAATAAGCTTACAACTGCTTTGGGCATTTTTGCATCCCTTATTTTGAACCGATTCCCAAATCTTTAACTATAATAATAACGAAATAGTTTTATTCAGTCTAATTGCAATGCTGCTGTGTCTGTTTTGTTTCGGTAGTTATTATAATTTTTTTTATTAACTCGAGTAGCATTCCATATTGTAACATTCTACCGCAATTATTTGGTCTCCGTTCCAACTACAATACTTTCACGGACGTAATTTTTTATGTCTATATTAAAATAAATTAACTGTTCATATTACCCACGTCGCACCATCAGCTATTTGCTAAAATGAATTATAATAATTAAACAATACACATTTTATGGCGTTCGATTTGTCGATTCAGCTCAAAATTGATTAATGGTATTCAATGCACGTATAAAATATTTATTTAACCGTAAAGCTGAATAGTATATAGATAAATCATTGTCTGGTCTAAACTTTAAAGCATTTGAGGCTCGTTAATACTACACAATAATGTACTTTTTGACGGGTTAAAATAAACTTGTAAGCAAGTCGATTGTTCCATACGATACCAAAGACGTAGCGAAATGTTTTATATTTTACATTATATTATATCGTAGTTACAAATAATGCAATTTAAAACTGGAATGTTTAAGCTGTGTCGTATTATCTTGTTGAACGAATAATATTATTATTTCTTTCGATAGTTTCTCGTGTAGAGGGTAGATATAGTTTTTATTTAAATTGTTTAAGTTTAGTCTAAATAAATTTCGAGTGTACCTGAAATCTGAAAAAGTAAAATTATCCGTGTCCAAATTGGTTAAATTTGTCAAAGTTATAAATGTACTCGTTGATCAATTATTTCGAGTTTAATTAATTATTTTATATAGTAACAAAAAAATAAATGTTATATATAATAGAAATAAATTTAAAAATACGGAGAAAAAAAAAACTTATCCATCACAGGGTAATAGAACAACAAAGCCGAAAAAATAAAACGTGGGTGAATATAAATCAAAACGAGGAATACATAAAAAATATTACCATTTGTTTTACATAGAGATTAAATAAATAAATGCATCATAATGGAAGATATTGTAAAAAGAGATGAGATTTTAAATTAAAATTGAACCGAGTTGTAAAATGGTTGACGTTAAAAATGTATACGTCACTTTCATTCCTAAACACGATGCGTTACACAAGTGTCCAAAAATAAACCTACACTTACTAGAGTAAAAAATTCAATGCAAATTAAATACACAAAATCGTTCAATCAATAAATAAAATTATAACTCAAAAGTAGTTCCAATATAATATAATATTTGTAATAACTTGTTGTCTAGTCATATGTTTAAAAATGTATGGCAAAAGAAAAAAAAGAACACTTAATTTCAGAGTATTTTAGCATTTTTATTTATTCAAAAACTTTTTCTAAACTGAAAAATAATAATTATAAAAAAGTATTTTGAAAAATCATTCTCGCGATATTTAGAATATATAGAAATAAATACTGAAATAAAATGTCAAGACTACACGACGAGAGAGTAAACTATATTTACAATACAATTATAACTTCATAACTTATAACTTGGATGGCATATTTTGCAAAGTTTCGCAGTTTGCATGAGATAAAGCGACATTACAATGGTAGGCGAAATACATATAAATTACTGCAAAATCATTGTTCTAATTTCATTGTTATATATAATTTAAAACACGCAATTTTGTTAAACTATCTAAAAACAAAATTAATAATCCGATACGATTCTCATATGATATGCATTATTCGTGCGTATTCAAGATCCAATGTGGCAGAGATGGTACGTCTGCAGTAAATTCTCGATCCCGGGAGATCTGTCAAACGGATAAACGGCCAGAAAGTAGGAATCCAGAAAACAAAATTCTAGAAATTAAAATTTCCAGAATGTAAAAATTCTAGAAAAAATGTAAACAAAAAGTAAGAAGATAGAAAATATAATAACTAGAAAGTAGTAACGCCTGTTAACCTAACCTTACGCCTGTTTAAATATTTTCTGGAATTTGTACGTAAAGAGGATGTCATGCTATCATTATTTCAGGGGCTGCGTATAGGCAATTTAACGAATTATTTGAAATAATGAAATTGTATGGAATTAAAAATGTTTAAAATGTTTTTTTTTCCTTTAAATTTACTCTCATATTAACTTAAAAATGGTCCTAGGTCCTTAGCACAAGTATTTATTGTGTAGTAGTGAAATTTGTTCAAAAACACGTTTCGAGTGTTTTTACCTATTACGATAATTAAAAACAACAACCTGATCTTAAGAATGACATATTAATTTTAGATTTACTTGAATGAGACGGTCGGTGTTCAATTTTAATAAAACGTAGTCTTTTTTTACAATTAAAAAAGTCTATAATTTTTTTGTTAATTAGTATATAACTAAATGCCATTCCTCAGATAATGTTGTGTTCTTTAATTTTCATTATAGGCTTGTTTTACGCCAAATTATATTGCTATCAAGATAAAACGGTTTTGTATATAAAAACGTGAGCGCTGACGTTAAAGCTATTTTATTTTCTGGAAAATTAAGGGGCCCATAATATTCTGAACACATCGATACACCTTACCATATTATGTTAAATGAAGGTTTTGTTTTTTTGGTTTTTATAGTCGTATAAAAACTAACGTAGACTCGTAATTATAATATATGGTCGTATGGCCACTGGCGTTTAGGAGTTTACAAATACCAAGAGACTTGGATTAATGACGGCTGACTCACTGTCGTTTCTCGAAATAAATTATAATATTAACAGAGTTTATTTATTACACCGATAAATTATTTTGTCACGGGCATTCGCTTGATACTTGCCTAATATATAAATCTGTTAATTTATGTAATGTAAAAGAATTTCGTTTTAGTTTTATTAGTGTTTATTATTTTATAGAGCGGTATAGTAAAGTCACCGTCGAATAATATTATTACATAAAATAATTATTTATTCGAAATATAATAGATGCATTAACATGCAAATAATGCGGTTCAACACAAAAACACCATATCCGCCTCAATTTTCTAAATAAACATATTATTTAATGAATTAATATTAATATTAATATATAAAATAAAATAGGATTTGTATGCGGAATCGGCGGGTCCGTGCAAAATTCCGTTATATGCAAATATATTATAATATAATACCTCTTTGATACGGTCGCAAGTGGATTATTTTCGACAGGTCGTATTTCTAATTATGATTATAATATAATGCAGGCACGTAGAAATTGTGTTAATGAATATGAGAGAGATTTTAAATTTTAAACATGTGTACGTACCAGGTACATTGTACCTATAGGGGTATACATTTTCTACGTGATGTACACCGTTCAGAGACATTGCAGATCGATTACCATTGTGTACGCTGTACAATAATAAAATTGTAAATAAAACAAAAATTAAACTATAAAACAGAATATAGGAATACGCGGGTTTCGGTTTTTTTTTTCTTTGTCGGCGATAAACATATTGTATTAAAAAAAAAATAACTCGCGTGCCCGGACAAAAAGTCGTAAAATATAAAATTACACGATGGCCAAGCACAACAACAAAAAAAGACAAACATACGGATAGCGGCGATTCTTGTTTACAGTCGATGTTACTAGTCGGGTTATCATCGAGTAATATTAAATTTTTTTTTTTATAGTAGATTGATTTGTACAATGCCACGATTAAACACGATTATTTAACCGTATAAGAACAGAACATTATTAATTAAATTTTAACCCACGGCTCGGCAACCGGTAAATATTCAAGTGTGTTCCGCGTCGTGGCATTGTACGCATTACAAGCTGTAGATATATCGAAATATTTTTTTTTATTATAATTTACATGTTTTCTTTTGGTATAGATTTGGCATTAGGGTAGTTTTCAACAATACGCGATATGAAAAACTCGTGACGAAAAGTCATATAGCGCCCTATGTTGCCTAGTAACATATTATAAATATAGGCATCGAATATATAAATCCGTAAAATATTCCCAAAAAAATGCCTTTAATTAGTATCGTTGTCATGACAACATTTATAAATAAAAATAACGACACTGCAGTCGTTATCATAAATTCGGCGTTGGGCCGAACGGCGGGGTTACTGTCCCGTTTTTATAGACGTTTTTATTTCCCCCCCCCCGCGCCCAGATCGAATAAGTTGACTGTCACCGATTTATCTTATTCTATCGTTCGTACACAAACGATAAAAGAAATATTGTGTAACATTATATGTTGATTTAAAATTTAAATTAAATGCATTGTTTAATCGTGTTTACTGTTTATATTATGTAATAATATTTGTTGTAAAACAAAACTGCCAAAACTTGTCCGTTAGAGGGTGATTTTGAGCCCGGTTATTTGATGTTTTACCTCCCCTATCAAAAATACATCCTTTTTTTTAGAACTGACATGTTGACTGATGGACAACAAAGAGTTCACTAACAATGTAGCAAGTACATCAACACATTAGCCGGCGTTCGTCTTGGCGTAAAAATACTGACATGTTTCGATTAAAATAAAAATACAAATTAATTAAATCCACGCGAGCCGCCACATTTAACTTAAAATAACATGCTTGTTATACGAGTTTATGTATAGATTGTATAAATTCGAAATTAAAATTTAAAAAAAAAAACTATTTGTTTTAACACTATATGGAAAAATGAAGAAAGTATGCAAAAAAAAACAATTTAATTTGTTTTGGGACATCCTCCCCCCCTTCCCCAAAAAAAATCCAATAACCGCCACTGTAGATGACTATACGAAATTGAAATTTGTTGAGACATTTCGCAGGCAAAGACGTTACTCACAAAATGTACTCGCTAAACGAGCAATTGGGCCAGGCGAAGAGTTTCGACGACCAATCGCGAGCGGCCCGCAACGACCATTGGCGGCAAGCAATCTACAGAAGCGTCAGCTACGACGCCGTCAACACGGGCACCAAAGGGACGGTACGGTCGAACGCCTGGAAACGGTACCGGGACCGGAAGCAGCCGTCACTGTTCACGGAGCCCGCCGATAGTGAGTGCACAATATATTTGTAATGGAAAACGACTGGAAATATGACCGGGTGGGATAAAGTAATATATACGTTGTCGGAAAATGTATACTGATGTATACCTAATAGGAAAAATAAGGCCCCTGGAAAAGCCGTGGTTAAGGCGGGAGGACTGAGAGTGAAAAGTTATAGAAAGCCGGTGGAATCATACAGTTAGCGGAGGTTAATATCAATTAAGGATAGTTTATAGAGATAGGTGGTAACATAATAATTTAGAGTTTGCGATATCTATGGGTCAGTTATAGCCGAAACTAAAGTTGAGAAGAACAAGAAAAATAGGACCATCGATAAATAGGCCATTATAAGTATTTCCAATAGTTTTTTTAGTCGGTTTAGTTAGTACACTAGGAAAAAATAAACCATGTAAGTTGTACCGTTTGACTTGTAATATATTTCGTTGAGTAATTATATGAATGAATTGTGTAAAATTGCACGTAGACAACTACTGTTAGAGTTTCGAGATAGTCAAGACGACGATGGGTGATGTTAAGTGTAGATGGAAGTCGGGGAAGAGGTAAACGGACCAAAGAAGAAGAAGAAGCGACTAGAGGTTATTTGGAGAGATATGCGAGGGCGCGTGGGGACAGTTATGGATACAGGAAGATAGGGCGAATTTTCTGGACTATACGGTGTGTATAATAATATTGTATTAGGTCCGGAGCACGGGCCGCGGAAGTGTTGGATTCCAGTGATGGGCGGCCAGATGTCCAACAGCACTACGGCGTACGCGAGCATGGACGGGCACTCGTTGTCGGTGGCCACGGACTATGAAAACGAACGGCAACCGATGCTGCCGGCGGCGGTCGGCGACATACAGCTGTACCGTTTGGACGGACGCCATCAGCCGCAGCCGGCGGCGGTGTTGATACCGGTCATCGTGCCGGTGGTGTCGGCGGCCGGCGTGGTGGGCCTGCAGCTGCAGAACGCGTCTGCGGCCGGCCACCAACCGCAGCAGCAACGCCGGCGGTCCGGTTCGCTGCGCCGGCACAACAGCGGCACCAGCAACGGTTGCAGGGAAGTGAAATTCGACGAGACGGTACTGTGATCGTGTACGAGTGCGATCGTCGACCGCCAATAATAATACATACACAGGGTATGCGGCGGCCACCGATTGTCAAATTTTTTTCTTTCGATATCATTATGTGCGCTTAATCGTCTCCCTCGGTTCCGTTATACATACCAAAAATAAAATAGTATAACCCACAACAATATCCAATCGATATATTATTGCCGCCCAGACAGGCTGTCCTCTCTCTCCTGACCCGACCCGTTTAGCATCGAAACGATGGCCTGTCTCCATAATAATTACACCAGTGCTTGAATTGAATAGGTGGGGGAGGGAGGAGGGCTCCGCATAATGGAATTTAATTTTACATCCTAATATAAAACACACACCTGATAAATTTGTTTAAAATCAATTTACAAATATATCGAGGCACCTTATTATAATTTTGTCAGGGAGGGGGATCGTAAAATCATTGATTACGATTGTGGATTTAAATTGTTGAATTATAGTATTAGTAATACTATAATATTATTAAGTGCATAGGCACTTTGCACTCTACGGGAAATTTTTTATCCAATTAAATAACACGCGTATAATACTAACTGCGTCGTAGGTATTTTTTTTGTTCATAGTTCCTAAACATGTCTCGCCACAGCCACTTTGTTGCATTTTAATCGAATTATAAAAAAAAAATAAATAAATACTGACCATGGAATTAATATTTCTCATTGTCCTCTATATTCACGTGTCGGTTGCTATTTTTATTATATTTATTTCGATGTTATATTGTTGAATTATATTATTAGTAAGAGTAAAGTACCCACCTAGTTACAAAAAAAAAATAAAAAAAAAACGCTCATCGGTACATCGTTTAAGGGAGTCGAATATAAATTACGTGGGAGGATAATCAAACATAACAATGGAATTAATGTAATAAATTATTAATAAATTTAACTAGATATTTAATAAAACATTGTGTGGCTTCAAAAAATAACCGGTAAACAATCATATAGATAATAAATAACATTATTATACCTATTTCGCGCATTTTTGAAATCACGTCGAGGCTCATTGTTACCACTAGGGATATAATATACATTTTCCATTTCGAAACGCGTAAATCTATTCGAATTTCACGTTCACAACTTATTGGGCAATCATTACTATTTACCGAGACTATATTGTATTTCGAGTGCACAGGTTTTTATGTAAGTAGGATATATAGCTATTGTACATATGTATCTAGACATAATAAATTATAAACACTACTATAATATTACCACCTAAATGTATACGTAAATATACCTATTCGCACCATGAATTGAACAATTATTATTGTACCTGCATTAATATATAATACACAATTATTTTGTGAACAAGAGCGACACAGCTGCTGTCGAATTCGTTATATTTTCTTTGGTAATATAATAAGTTATTGTACTCGTGTAAGTTATTTTTAAGTAGATGGATAACAAACAAATAGCAAAACTAAAACAAATCAATGTCAATAATAATATTATTAATAAATTATGCGCTTGTTCGAACATTTGGACGCATTTTTATCGGATTTATAAATGAACGGTAAACCGCCAATTTTTTTTAAATATTAATTAAGACTATTTTTTGGAAAAAGCAGCTTTTTATAATAAAATATTGAAAGTTTTGTACACATTGGTTTATTAGAATTATTAATGGAAAATAGATGATTTGATGTGTTGTATTCGTTGAATGTGTTTGTTAGAATATGTATATAATAATTCTATGATGGTAAAAATAAATCGATTGCCTTATATAATAAATAAAATATGTTGTTTTGGTGTAGTTGTCATATTAATCCATTTCAATATTTCTAGAATATTAAATTAATTGTTAACATCCAATATAAGGGGTTCTTTTTGATAAGTATAACAAGTATGTAATTCATTAGAATACAAACTATGAAAATGATGACACTTTAAAAAAAAAAAACAAATTCTAATATTAATACCTTTAGAATAAACATTAAAAAATCATAATACAAATAAACAACAGAATATTGACATATTGTACCATTAATATATTCTGACAAATAACAATATAATAATTAGTGTACATCAAAATAGTAGACTGAAATATCTATCTTATATAATAATATTTTAATTAGTACACAATTAGTCTGTATTAAGTGATAGAAATGTTGGCTATTTTTGACAATATTAATGTTACAACTGATAAAACATAACTATAATTATACATTTATTGGGAAATTAAATCCAACTCAAATTCGTTTTTGTTTTAAATAGCCTTAGTTAAAAGTGAATACAATGACCTAACTTGACAACTAAAATACATACATATAAAACATTTAAATTTATTTAGTCACACATCAATTTGTATATTTATTATACTTAATAGTGTAATTGAAAATATTATTACAGTTGAACAAAATCTTGCAAGAATCATTAGTGGAAACTAAATAGTTGTAAGAGATCCATTAGAATAGTCACTTGTCATTCAAATGGGAATTGTTATAATATTGACAAGTAAAAGAGTGTTTATGTTAGAAAATAATTGTTGTTGGCATAGCCATAATTTTAGTTAAATATATATATATTTTAATAAAAAGTAATTCAAGGCCATATTTAGGAATTATTCTTAGGAATGTGATCAGAATTTTTATTCTCCAAATATATTTAATAACCAATTATAACTGTTTAAAGACTTTCTAATTGAAAAAGTAAAACATTTGGGAAAGATTCAAGACTATTTGTAACTTTTAAGAAACAGTCTTATAAATGTCTATGACATTATGATTATTTTATTTTAGAAAACACTTTGTAAGAACTTTTCACACAAAATCAAGATAATAGTTAAACCTAAAAAAAAAAAATAGGTTAGATATAAAATATTTTTTAAAAAAAAGTACATAATAAATAAAATATAAAAATTGTACAGTAAAAAAAAAAAAAAAATTATTTCATTATTGTGGATAATTAATAATAACTATTGTATAAATAAAATTTGACAAAAAAAAATGTATATGTTCGCGATAATGGTACAATTAAGACTTTTATGTGCAATATATACACTGAAATGTCAACAAGTTTACATTTCACAAAATACAAACAAAATAATTGAATAAACACAATATTTGTGTGATTATCAATTGAGTTGAAATTATATTATGTGAATTATCACTTATTCTGTTTGATTATTAATATTAACTAAGTTCATATATTTGGCATCTAAAATATTTAAACAGCATAATATAGTATATCAAGAAAAAAAGGAAAATTAATATAATACTTATATTGGTAGTTGATAAATAAAGGTGAATATTTTTTTTTTTTTTATATAATAAAAAAAAAAAACTATGAAGACCGACCATTGTGTATTTAGCAATAAATATAGTGTTTAATTAATTTCAATGTAATCAAGAAAGTGATTTTGTCAAATATCACAATTAAATATCATTAAAACAAAACATACATTGAACACAAAAAATAGCATGACAAATGAAACAACACAGAACTGTAAGAAAAATATCTAGATTTTATGTAAAAAGTGAATAATTGCATTATATAATTATCATAGAATTCAATTAAGGACATAAATATTGTGAACTTTGAAAAAAAAAAAAAAAAAAACTCCATTGTCAAGGTATCAAATATTATCAATAATAATATTAAAACTAGTGATGGAAGAACTGTTTGAATGAACCCTTTATGTCGATTCGGTTCGAAATTCGAACTTGATTGAACAAAATAATTGATAAAACCGGTCATGACAGTTAGTTCAAAGTTCAAATTTTTAAAAAAAATATAAACATTTTAGTGTTATAATATTATAAATATTATGGCATAATACTCATTAGAAATTGTGTGCACACATATGTATTTATCAGTATCGACATATTTACCGAAATTTGAAAAACTTATTTTTAATTGTAGGTAAACCATGAGTATATAGCAATATTCCACCGCTTTGGTCGTTATACGTTGATAAAAATCTGTTTATGTTATATACATAACATAGTGAATTTATATAATTCACTTTGTACTGTGAATTAATTTATATTCGAAAGACCTACACATTAATCTACTAGTGTTAATAAAATATTATTCCATTCTAAGTCATCAATTACGATTTCAGCTCTAAATTTTTAAAGTGAGTAAATAATAATATATTGTAATAAAAAAGTTGGTGTACTTAATAATTAATACTAAATTGTACATACGGGTCTAATACACTAGATAATTTAATTATAAAATCAAGAAAGTTGCCATAAAAAAATTCACTAAAAACCCCCAAACCACCTCACTGGTGAACAGTACCTATTGCTAAACAATAAACATGTTGATAAAATATATTTAAAAATAATATTAATGAATTAACATTTTAAAATTGCTTCTAGATGTCCAAAACATCTAATGCGTTTGATCGCTTGTTGATAGGTAGGGGCAAGCACCAGTTACGCTAATAAAGAAAGAGACAATGTTGATAATCCCAATGAAAAAATTCAAAAGTGAATAACCATAATTCAAGGTCAATAAGGAACGTCATATTTTCAAAAAAAAATGTAATTTATAATTTCTTTGTCAAAATCAGAGCGGATATATTTAAGTGTATTACTTGTAATAAAGTTTTAAAAACTCAAGCATCTACAACTAAAATCTTAAAACACTTGTTGGCTATGATGATAGATACTAAATTCGAAACTATTATGATGGAACCACATGAAGTAGATATAGTAAAGACAACATTTAAAACACAAGTTAAAACTTATAAAATACTGATACCAGTACAAACATTATAAAAGAAAAACATATATTTGAGTCAAATACATTGTGATACATTCTCAGTGGAAGATCAACTAATATAAAACATGAGAGCCAGGTTGATTATGTTTTGAGAGAAGTGAGCTTAATTAGTAATTTTTTGTAAAAATTGACAACTAATTATAAATTTTGTTTATTAGATAGAAAAGTACTTAAAACTACAACTTATTCTTCCTATATCTAATCTCTTAACATGAAGCTTAAACAAAATAATATTCCCGGATTCAGTGCAAATTGCAATAGAATACCCAAGTATTCTTCCTGCCACATCAGTTTGTTCAGAGTATATGTTTTAAAAAGCAAGACAAATTGTGACTAAAAAGGGACAGAGACTTACTCCCAGAACGGAGGAAAAGTTAGAATTCCAACATAATATATTTAAGAAAAAAAAAAATTAAATGCTTATTTATTATATATAAATATTATAAAATTTATATTTTCTCATATGTAGGCAAATAAAAACTAATAATAAAATAAGAAATTGCTTATTAGGTGTAAATTGTTAAATATGAATATATGCTACATATTTTATATTTTTTAATTATAATTTTAGTGCTTTTGTCCTACATAGATTATAATTTATATTTATATAAATTTTTTTTTAAGTTTGAGTTTGAGTTTGACTGAAATTTTTTCTAAGTTTGGTTCAGTTCAATGAAAAATATAAGTTTTGTTTAGGTTCTAAAATATTTGATTAAGTTTGGTTCGACCCATCACTAATTAAAACCCAAATATTAATATTTAAGTATCCATATGAATATTTTAGATTTTCAATCCTAAGCTAAAAGCAAAAGATAACTATATTGATAGGTAATAATTAAATACTAATATGAAATACAAAAAGTGATTACGAATTTTATTTGTCTTACTCAAATTCATCAGCTATTAATAAATTAAAAGAAATATACAGCATTTGTCATCTATATTTCATGTAACAAATAATATGTATTATATTATGAATAGAAATTATATAATATGTGTATGAACATAAATAATTTTTATTTTTAAATACTCATTTATTTCTATAAGGTTTAAAACTATTTCTCAACATAAGTATTAGATGATTTATAATCTAGAAAAACAAAGCTTAGAATAAAAAATAAAAAAATTAAATCAAACTTTGTTTGAAATCAAATCCATTATAACATATAATTGTAATGAATTTATACTATTATATAATGACATCCAACTTAAAATAAAGAGGCGTATCAATTCATAAAAAATCTTTAATTATTCACTTTTTCTTTCAAACTTTTATAATAATAATTTTTTCTTCTTCTTAATTATCAGTTATGATTCATACTTTTATTTACCGCATATTTATGACTGAGACCACCAATCAGGAGATTTGGAATTTCCATTGGAAGCAGTATTACCGCTAGAATATGATCCTCCATAACTACCACCACCACCACCATAAAATCCACCTCCTAGAAAAATAAATAATTAAATAATAAATAACGAAAAGGAAAATTCTATCATTTAAGCATTTTCTCTGATAAAGTATCTGGGAAATATAGGATGATTGAGTTACCATTGTTACTGCCACCTCCATAGTCTCTACGTGGTGGTCCAGAACTACGTGATGGAGGCATACTGCTTGTAGTACGATAATCTCGAGAACCAAAACCTGCGCCACCAAAACGACCACTGAAAATATTTTAAGATTATATTAACATATTTATTTTATTATTGAATAAGATAATTGTATAAACAATTTACCCTTTTGATCCAGTACTTCTTCTTCCACTAGACATTCTGCAATCACTAGCCATACTTTCTAACCATCCAGGTAATTCTTGCTTTGATTCAGTTATCAATTCCATAAGGTCCCTAGTAAGGTTGCGGTTTTTGTCATTGAAAAATGAAGTAGCCAAACCTTTAAAACATTTTTTATTTAACATAACTAGTATATATACTTTATTCTTTTGATTTGTATTAGGTTTTATAACTATGTGCTTGCAAATAAAATGCGATTATTAAATTTAGAATACTCTTAGATGAATGACAATTTGATTGGTTTTATAATAATTCATAATACATGAAAACAAACTAAGACATACCCAAGTTGCCCATACGGCCTGTACGTCCAATACGATGCACATACTCTTCAACATCCGATGGTAAATCATAATTTATCACGTGTGTGACATGAGGTATATCCAAACCTCTTGCTGCAACAGCTGTAGCAACTAAAATTGGTGTGTTTCCTGATCGGAAACTTTTTAAAGCATCTTCACGTTCTCGTTGAGTTCGGTCACCATGTATAGAAGTTACTGGATAACCATTGGAGTACAAAAATTCTTCCAATGAGTCAGCACCTTTTTTTGTTTCGACAAACACCAATATCAAAGATTCTGCGGGTTCTATTAGTAAAAAAATTAAAAATGAATACAAATGAAACAAATAAAACTAACAAAATTAAAATTTACTTACGTGTTCTTATTGGAGTCGCATTAAGTAAATCTAAAAGATAGGACCTTTTGTTTCGGTCTTCAACCCAAACAATTTTTTGTGTAATATTTTCAGATGTCGAGCCAACTCTGCCAATAGCTAAGAAAATATAGTTGTCAAGAAAATCTCTAGCCAACATCTGCAAAAAAAAACAACAAATGTATAAGATTACAAATATTAATTCCGAATTAGTATTATTTATTTACTTGGATTTCTTTAGGGAATGTTGCAGAGAACATAAGAGTTTGTCTATCACCAGGAGGAGGCATAGAATCTTTTTCCACAATACGTCTGATTTGAGTTTCAAAACCCATATCTAACATTCTATCAGCTTCGTCCAAAACCAAATAACGGCAGAAATCCAACCCAATTTTTCCTCTCTCCAACATGTCGACTAAACGACCAGGAGTAGCAACTAATAAATGACATCCTTGCTCAAGATCACGAATTTGGTCCATAACATGTGAACCTCCATAACTAAAATCATCAAGTAGTAAATAATTGTTTTATATACATATTTTAATTTAATATATTAACTTACACAACACAAGGACGCACTCTAGAACGATAGGCAAACTTTTTTGCTTCATCATAAATTTGAGTAGCTAATTCTCGAGTTGGAGCTAATATTAAACCAAGAGGATATTTACGTCTTGACTGAAGCTATAAACCATTAATTTAAATATATAATAAAAACCTATCATTTATTATAGTTTATTACAAACTCACTTTAGGTCCCATATTATAGGCAGCCGGCCCCTTTTCATATATCTGATTAAGAATTGGAACCAGGAATGCAGCTGTTTTACCTGAACCGGTTTGGGCACAGGCCATCACATCACGACGTCCAACAATAATTGGTATGGCGTACTTTTGTACTGGAGTGGGCGTATCATAACGTGTTAATGCAATGTTCATTCGTATAATATCTGTCAGCTTAATGTCATCAAACTAATAAAATAAAATAACAATTTTAAAATGTTTGATATTTTACCAATTTTAAAGGAAATTTATTTTAATTTAATACAAATATTCAACTTACTGTGTTAATGTGAGGGGGCACATCATCACCAGTTGCTTCAACTGGAATATCTTCATACTTATTGAAGTTAATGCCTGTGCTACGATTTCCAAATAGTTCTTCTTCCATACGCTCATCAGCGGGAAGTGGTTTTGTCCAATCTTGATTAGAAGAGCTTGATTCATCCCAACGACCTCCTCTACGACCACCTCCATCTCCACCAATTCTAGAATTCAAATATTAAATTTAATAATTTTTAAAAAATATTTGTAATCAACAAATAATAACATACCTTCTTCCATCCCTCCCACCGCCACCACCTTCTTGCCACCTGTTGCCACCACCACCTCCACCACCTTGATTGAAACGCGACCAATCGCCGCCTTCTCTATCATTGCGGTAATTGCCTCTATAGCTACCTCCGCCTCGTCCGCCACCATAATTGGAACTCGAAGATCCATTGTAGGAACGATCTTCAAAATCATCTCTACGTCCACCACGACGATCATTTCCTACAACAATTTTATAATGAGAGAGAAATAAAAATGCAAATGAAAATACTCTTCTCGTCGTAAATTTCATTTAAATACAATTTTGGTTAAACAAGTTAAAATAAGAACCTGATGATTGCTGAGAAACGTTAAAATCTCTTTCGTTATCTCTGCTTTCTGTAAAATATTAAAAATAATTGTTGTGATTACACCACAGAACTAATGTGAAAAATATTCTGCAATTGTATAAATAGAATGTATGAAAGAGTCAAAAAATTAATTTTACTCGAATTCAAACTTGAATTTGCAACAACTTATATTGATTAAATACTTTAAATTAAGTGATGTACTTTATTCTATATCTATATATTTAAACATTTTTGAGACTTATTTGTTTTGTTGAAATATTAACTGATAAATCATGGCTAAATAAATTCAAATAGTTTAAAAATAATTAAAAAATTTAGTCTTCTGTGTCCCTCAGAAAATTTTAATCATCTGATTGGCAACCAACAAACATGGCTGGGCTGGGGTTGAAAAAGATTATCAATCCAGTTCTATTGGATTGAATACTAGTTGAGGTTTTATTAGGAACATATGTATTGTGAATATAAAAAAAGAGAATATTTTGTCAGACAACATTTAAATACTATTTATTGAATTATTGATATCTTTTAGTATATAATGCTTTAAGTGTTGTTATATTTTTAATATTTTAAAATACCGACTTTCAGGAATGAACTTACATGGCTATAATTATTAACAATACATATTTTATCATTGAAATAAAGGGTAAACAATTATTAACACTTTGTTCCTTACCATTGATTATATGTATAATCAAGGTTTTAATGACAATTCTATTTCCAGTTTGAAAACAATGACATTTTAAATCACTTTTATTTATTTTACAATAATAGAAAAAAAGAAAAATAATTTGCAATAATACATATAATTACAAAACTGCCGAAGACTAGATGGGGAGAGAATAGGATACATGTGCTGAGATAAAATAGAAAACAATAATTTCAATTGGCAAAGCACATTAACCAAGTAATTGTGAAATATTAGGTAGGCTATAACTTAACAGTTTATTTAAAAATAATCTAGTTAGTAGCAAATTACCTACCAAATAATAAAATTATATGTAATAATAATTATTTTTTTTGTTTGATGGGGAACGAGGTGAATATTGAAAAAATAGCAAAAACACTCAGATACCATCATTTTCTAATATTGGAAGATTAAATCATATATGACATATTATCTTAATATTAATATGTACAATGCTCATGATTGAATGAACTCAAAAATGAACTATACAAACTTCCGTACTTAAAATATCACTAAATCTATTCTAAATCTAGAATATCATCTAATCTAAAATTTTAAACTTGGAAAAAACTTTTGTCAAAGTTGATAAAGATTTAGGCTTTCTGCACTGGATTTACACATAGATTTCTTCTATGTCCAAATAGATTATAAATGTTATCAATTTTATTAATAATTAATAATATAATGTATACCTAATCTATAAATGTTGCGTACAAATATTGTTAATTGTATTGTTGTATGTAACTTGTAATCGAAAAAAATATTTTGTGACAATTGAAAAATGATGGTGTATACCAATTTTAATAAATCAGTAAGTTCTATTTAGAAATATATATACATATATATATTTCATGTATATACAAAATATCAAAAAAAATTACAATTTTATATTTTTAAATACTTAGATAGTAAAAATTTGTATTTTTCTTCTTCTTTTATTGCATGATTAATTAGTAAATAATGAATATATATAAATGTATAAAAAAAAAAAAAATAGTGGATGTGCTCATCGCAAGATAGCTAAGAAAAGCCAGACAAAAATGCAAATCTTGAAGCTTATTTGACTACGATAAAATAATTAATGAATTTTCTTCAAAGACAGCAAAGAAAGTTATAAAAGTGATTATTAATTTTGTTTTTAATTAATTAATTATTGAGCTTATATTAAAATGTTTTTTAAATTCTTAATACTATTATTTAAATGTAAATATTAAATTCAAACAGGAGACTTGAATCCCTTGAATAAATTTGGGGTATTTGTGGCTATGATATTGTGTATACTGAATTAGAACTGGGTATTTGAATATCAGTGTTTTAAGTTAAAATCATTAAAAACACAAATAAGGTTTAATTTAATTTATCAAAACACCTAACTTCCCCTAATTTTCCTTAAAATCATTTATTGTTCGCAACTGTACATTATTATCCATATATAAATTAAATAACTTACCTTCCGCCCTACAACAGTAACCCACCCACAGTTCAAAGTATGGAGACTTTTTTTTAATATTATGATTAAACATATTAAATTAGATAAACAATAAAAAAATGTAGTCATTTTATTTCGGGTTGGTTGAAAAGTTTTTAATTGATCGTTTTAGTATTATTTATCACAAAGCAAAATAAAATATTCATATAAATTGATAATTGATAATACTACTTTAAGATGGCTGTTTGTTTGGAGAAAATGGGCTCTAGTAATAATTGTTTAAGTACTGACAACTTATAATTTATTTGATATTGATAAATTAATTATTACAGCTGAACAAACATTTATATTTTCATAACTAAATTATTGTTTAGTTTGAATTTTTATTTTATTAACTATTGGTTTGTGTTACTAATGATGAAATAAAAAAAAATAAAAAATCAAATGTAGGTACCAATTAAAAACTATTAAAATATGAAAATGAAATAGAGAACAAAGAAACTACAATGTATGGTCAATTAATGGTATTAAGTGAAATGATTGTAAAATACAATTACTCTAAGAACTTATAACAATTATACCTGGTTGTTCTACAATATCAGAATTGTTCGGTCTGTTCCTTAGATGCGGTGGAACGTATTTGCTCGGAGCCGAGCTGGGCAGTGAATCACCCTGCAAGTCCAGACCAGCAAACTAGGAAAAAAAAATACAATTTTATTTATATTATAGTTTAATAATAATCAATAGGGCATTCATAGTACTATTGTAATAGTTTACTGCAACATAGTTGTAACCGAGACAATGAATATTCGCACATCTTTTTAACCTACTTGATGAACAGTACCTACTGAAGTGAATAATTAAATTTCTTACCTGCTGCTCTAGACCTGATCCATTTTGATTGGGTACATTACTCATATTATTACAAATCGGAAACGATAAATACTTTGATGCACTTGCGAGTTTAAAATGAACGTACGTAAATTTAAACAGTGAAACGAAAAAATGTTTTATGGCAAATGCCAATAATGGCCGACAAGATTGAAGGGAGACAGACAGCTGATAACCTTGAATGCAACGATACCAGCCCGGCGGTTGTTACCAAAACGCATTTTCATTTTTTTACAAAACTGGGTAACTTCTTAATTATTATTTTAACCAAAATTAATTATTTATATTTTATTTCAAATTTAAGTTATTTGAAATTTCTATTTTCTTGGGAAATATTCCTTAAACTGGTTGCTGTTTTCAAATTGTTTACCATTGGCTACACTGTTTACCGGTTGCACTCACTTAACCCATCCACACGGAGTAAACCATTTTTGTCGTCTGCACTGATTACAATGTTTTTTTGTGATTTCGTGGGTCTTTCGCATGTGAACACTGAGTGTGGTTCAGTTTCTCTTTTAGACATTTACAAAGCGTAAGTACAAATTTTCATCCTTATTTATCTAAACAATCTTGATTTTAATTTGAAATATCTATAGTTAAGAAATTTGTCCAGATATCTTTGACGATGCAAGTGTATTATTCGTATCTTCGATAATTTTAATCTTAAACTTAAAGTACCGGAATCCCCGAGTCCAGTTTTCAAATTTTTCTTTAGTTTGTGGTTTACGAGCATTGTAGTTTATGCATTATTCGAATATTTTTCAGTGTTATTTCCTTGGATTTGCTTTTATTTGCTTGACAAAACTTAATGTAATTTTGTTTGTTGGTCACTTTCTGCCGTTTAAATTGTGTATACGTTTTAGTAACAAACATAATTATTTACTATTATATTTGTATTGCAGGTATCACAATGGGTAGGGTTATTCGTGCTCAGAGGAAAGGTTCGGGAAGTGTTTTCCGTTCCCATACTAAACACCGCAAAGGCGCCCCAAAACTCAGGAATTTGGATTACTCTGAAAAATATGGTTACATCAAAGGAGTTGTTAAGGTAAACATTCAATTGCTTAAATGGTTTTGTTAATAATATTTACTATTATCAATTGTATTTTACCTACTGTACCTTAATTACGGATTAATTTTTAATAAATCATTTGCGTGGTAAATTGATATAATCAAAATATCATATTTACTCTTATTTAAAAAGTTGTTAATTAGTCTGTTAATCTGTGGTAATTTTAATGTCGTGTTGAACATTAATTTCAGGACATTATTCACGATCCAGGTCGTGGAGCTCCATTAGCTGTTGTTCATTTCAGAGACCCATACAAATATAAGACTAGAAAAGAATTATTCATTGCACCCGAAGGTGTATACACTGGTCAGTTTTTGTACTGCGGAAAAAAAGGTATGTCTATCATTATGAGTTTAAATAAAGTATACTATACAATGTTTATTTCAAATAATTTATAGACTTTTTAAAATTTTTTCATTATTTTTAGCCAAATTGAACATTGGTAATGTTATGCCTATTGGTGTAATGCCTGAAGGTACTATTATCTGTAATTTGGAAGAAAAAACTGGTGACCGTGGTCGTTTGGCACGCGCTTCTGGTAATTATGCTACAGTTGTAGCTCACAACCCAGACTCAAAAAAGACTAGAGTAAAGTTACCGTCAGGTGCAAAGAAAGTTATTCCATCGAACAACCGTGCCATGGTTGGTAAGTACCATTAAGTTATTATTTCAAAAATTATCTATGCTGGTTTTAAATTTGGTGAAAAATACTGTTCGTACCTAAAAAATAAAGTTATTTTTTTAAATTATTAATTAGGTACCTATTAGATACCCTTTATATTTTATTTTTATTTAAATAGAAGGGATATTTTTTGTTTAGTTTAGTGTAGATGAAAAACCATTGTATAACAATAAAATAAGTAAGGAAGTGTTATCATCCTATGTATTATAGTTGATAAAAATCAATGATGTTTATGACATTTGAAACCTGATAAATTATCATTGAAGTAATAATTATATCTGAGATTTTATCATCTAACAACTAATTTTCCTTTTTATGGTTGTAATTATATCTTATTTTGAATGAATTTATGATGAAAGTTATATAGACATTTGAAACCTGATTATTTATATGAAGTTATATTTTAACTGAAATTCAATAGATTAACTTTCAGATGTATGTGCCATTTACACCACACTTAAGAAAAAAATTTCTATTTAATTTTTTTTTGAGTCCTTATCTAAGGTTCTTTAGAACTTAAAAATAAGTGGTTTTATTTTATTGTTCCTTATTATGACATTTTTTATGTATACATAAAC
Organism: Tuberolachnus salignus; assembly: GCA_956483605.1. Classification (NCBI taxonomy): domain Eukaryota; kingdom Metazoa; phylum Arthropoda; class Insecta; order Hemiptera; family Aphididae; genus Tuberolachnus; species Tuberolachnus salignus. The sequence goes on from OY101437.1 coordinate 18,155,355, forward strand.
AAGTACATGTTTGCACCAAACAAAGTTGAAATCAAGGGTAATGTCTGCCTGGTTGTTAAAATTTCTTTCTATAGATTACTAATAAATGATAATACATGAACACATATTTACTTAAGCATAAGTATTTAAAATATTGTATTTTGTAGGTTTGGTTTCCGGTGGTGGTCGTATTGATAAGCCCATGTTGAAGGCTGGGCGTGCATACCATAAATATAAGGCCAAGCGTAACTGCTGGCCTAAGGTTCGTGGTGTTGCTATGAACCCTGTGGAGCATCCTCATGGTGGTGGTAATCATCAACATATTGGTAAAGCATCTACAGTCAAGAGAGGAACCAGTGCCGGAAGAAAGGTAAATTATTTAGTTGTATTTTCTAACTTAACTTTAGTCTTAACTTAAAAATACTATATTTTTCTTATTCAAATTTTAGGTCGGTCTCATTGCTGCCAGGAGAACGGGCAGAATTCGTGGTGGTAAAGTGGTCACTAAGAAGGGTGATGATTAATCTGATTATTGTCATGTTTGTATTTAATTTTACAAATAAAAAAAAAAACCAACAAATTGATATCTGTTTTTTTTTACACACTTTATAACACTTTTCCTAAAAAAATGTGTACAAAATTAAAGCAAATAATTTAAAATTAAGTTTGTGAAAATGCCACTGGCAATATTGGACTTATTTGAAGTAGAACACATTTTTTTTTTATACAAAGCGTCTTTAATAAACATAATTAGATTCAATGATTTAAATAGTCAAACTATTTTATTTTGACACAAAATTATAATCAATGTAATTAGGTGTATATTGTTATACTATACAATTTAAAAGCAATTAATAACTATTACTATGATTTGGCATATATGGTATTACCCAATAGGCAATCAATATAACAATTTGAAGTGAACAATATGGTTTGTTTAGTTTGTTTATAATTATGCCATCTGTTCAATTTCTCGTTAGTAAGTTTTCTTGCCGTAGTTCCAGTAGAAGGGAAAATGTTACTGCTTTCTACCTCTATTGATGATATGAATCGATCTATGTCCTTTACAGCAGCCAATGTGTCCAGTAAACTCAATGTGAAATTTTGAAGTTTCTTCCTAATTCTCATCAAGTTCATAGTTATACTTGTGAGAGCACGTCTTTCTGTTGTTTTGTCATTATTTTTAATTAGGATCATAGTAGGTGACGGCTATGTCAATACTTTTAATTCAAATTTAAAAAGGGTCTGCTATTCGGAAGTTTTTCTATTGAAAAGTAATGACGTCCCCGTTCTTAAAAATTTTCTGTTAGGGGAGATTTCACTGTATCATGACGTGACATCAAAATAGTAGTTTAGAAGGGTGTATGATTTTGAATTTATTAATAAGATAAAGTACCTATAAAGTATAGTTTTTTAGTTTAGGCTAGTACTCAATACAGTGTCATAAGCTTTTAGCATATACTTGTAAGCTGTGTCTCTTGAAATAAATAATAAAATAGTTTTAAACATTAAATTTCTGTTATTAATACTAGGTCATTAGAAGAAGTACATTTTGTGTCATTAGTTAAAAATACTAATGCATTACCAAAACAACAAATAAAATATTCACTATAATTTCATTAAATATTTACTACACTAGTCAAACAAAGTGTTTTATTAATATAAATTGTTGATATGTCAGACAGCTATATGAATATATATTGACATCCCTAGATTTACCTTGACAAATTATTTCTTATCTTCTAAACTTATGGTATTTGTAGTAGTATATAATTATTTTTTCTATTAATGTAGGTATTAACTATGCAATGATCACAAATTGTTGACAGATATGAACATGTAATATTCAATAAATCTGTACTTAAATTGATACATTTTTAATTTATAATTAACTTCATAATTGTGTAGTTGTTTTTCATTGTCCGTTGTTATAGTAACATTTTTGACTTTGATTTGAAACCATGACAGCGATATAACTTGAATTATGAGTTATCAATAGTGCTTGTTGTTGTAGTAGTTGTATGGAACAAATATTCAGAACACTTATTGAAGGAAATATATACTAAAATGGATTACATTGATATGAAAAAATTAAGTGCAATGCTTTCACCACCAAAGGATGATTCTTCGGACAGCGATAGTGATCTTCCAAAAACTTCTTTATTACAACTTTGTAAGTGGAAGTAATAACTAATAAGTGAATTAATTTTAATATATAATTATATTTTTGTAGGAATAATAATTATTTTTTTCTAATATAATATTAATGAAACAAAAAAAAACATATTAGCTCACAAGTATCTGGGCTATTTGATTGACCACCATTTAAAATAAATAATAAGTACCTAAAATGAGATGATGACACTCTAGGTCATTTCTGCATAAAGAATATACATAATTCATTGGGGCGTGACCCGTTTTGACCAAAAATATTTTAGTCATTTTAAAATTAAGTTGGCAATGGATTTAATTATATATGAAACCAATTGAAAATTATTAAAAAATCACTAATCACAAATGATTATTTTATAAAATGACGGTACAGTATGTACCTAATACTCTGTACAAAAATGTTATATTAATTACATTAAAACAATACATATTAAATTTTACATTATAATAGTTATACATTGTTTTTTATTAAAAATTATTTTAAAAATCCATTTACAACTATATTTTAAAATGATTAAATGTCTGGTGGAAAATGATATTTGAGTGAAATGGGTTTCGCCCATTAATTTTCACCAGTAGTTTTGCTTTTGTCATGGAATGTCGTCCAGGTCTATTGTAATTTTAGAGGAAATGTTTGTCCTATTCCATCGAGTCACTGTTATAGGTAGGGAGTTAGGATATGGATGTGAATTTAATTCATATCTGTACGCAACGATAAATCATTGCTAACAAAAAACGATTCTAAGTGACGTTTGGTTAATCATGTTTTGAAATGTCGACTTTTACGATATCCCAGGAATATTAAATTGCACTTTATAAAAAAAAAAAATAACTATGCAATTCAGTCAACTTTTTTTCTTTTATACCATAAAGTAACATTTATGATGAATTTTGTGTAAAATTTTCAAGCATTTCTTGCTCGGCCAAAACAGTTTTATTCATATAAACTAAAAATAAAACTAGACAATTTCAAATGCCACAAATAACTCATAATTAGCCCATGAATAGCTTTTTCACGTCTAGTAGGGGCTAATATTAATATCATGTGAACATTTCAGGTGTCATTTGCTGTACTTGAAAATTAAAGCCAGATTTCTAGTAGAAAAGTTCATAGACGGGGAAAAAAATATAACATAGCGTATAACCAATGCCCAATAAATTCTTCGCTTCGACCAGAATCTAAAATATTTATAGTAGTGTTGAAAGAAAAATTCTGGTAGGGTTTGATTTATAATATTACTTATAAGAAATTTTTCTGATATTTCGAGTGCATAAAAATGTATAACTAAATGGTTTTTTTAAACACGTATTGATACTAAACAATTTACTATTGATGTGTAGGTATAGGTACAAAAAAAAAAAAAATAAAAAATAAAAAAAACCACGATTACTCATTAGTAATAACTACTTCCTAGGATTTATATGTAAATTCATATTTTCACTGTGACATGCTAAATTAATACTTAGATTAGTGTTGAATTTGTTTCATGCGATTTTCATTTAAATATGCTATATATATATGATTTTACATATTTTTACGTTATATTCTATTGTACATGTTTTTGCATATTTTTTTTACAATAACGCCTTTTTTTTGATAACATTTTATCGGCTGTAATACCAGATATGTTCTCGAAGTTTTCATTTATATTTCTTTTCGATTTCCGAAAAATGTATGTTTCGTATATAGTTTAGTCTGTGTTCGTTTCGTATACGTGGCGTGTAGAACTAGTATTATAATATGTATTTCTAATAATTACTCTTATCGAGCTATAAGTGCGATCATCGAAATTTTTTAATCAATTCTATTAATTTCTATCATCTTTTTTTTTTAAAATTTATTTTTAATGTATTGTTTAACTATCATAATTTTAATAAATACATTAGAATATTATATTACCTACGTACATATTTCAAGCTTTTAGCACGTATTTATGTACGTATTTTGGTCGTATAAATACATACATGTTTAATATAAACCGAATACTGGTAATAACTAAACATCATCTAATACATTTTAAATACTATTTGTATTCAAAGTATTATAATTATTTATAAATAATTATTGTTCATAATATTATTATGATTATTACCTTACTTGGTTGAATTTGTTTAAAGTAAAATTAAGTATGCATAATTATGTTGTAAAATATTTGTTGGAAAATGAATATGTACCTACGTAATTCAAAATAGACATTTTAAGGTCCTAAGGATTAAAAATATTATAAATCTTTTATATTTTATGGGTTTTATAAAATAATTATTGTGCGTAGTATTATAGAGGTATAGTTAAATCACGTTTCGTAATTTAAACAGGCAAGTCAAATACAGGAAAAGACACCAAGATCGTGTCGAAAGAGACCACAAAAAATAAAAAACCCGAGAAAATTGAAGTGATACAGTCTGAAGAAGAGAAAGCTAAGGATATATGGCAAGTAGAAGAAGTCGTAGCAGCTCCAGTAGCGATCGATGTTGTTTCAGATACTAGAATTAGACCGGAGTACAATGTCAAGTATCAACAGTATGTCGGAACGGAAGACGCTTTTTTGCAAGCAAGTACAATTTTAAAATTAGGTACCTACCTGTTCAGTTGCTCAAGTAGCTGCACGAAATACCACTTATTTGAGTTATTATACTTCTATATCTAAATATTATTTCTTTCTTTTGGTTGTCGTTTTTAAATCATAATGATAATAACAGTGGCCGACTGGCAAATATCGGTCCAAATTTTTGTTGCGGTCCTAACTCTATTATTTTTTTTTCTTCAAATAACGTCCTAACCAATTAAAATTCATGTGAATTAAATTATTTTAGCTTCGATAAAAGGCTCAAATATCTGATATAAAATAAGGTTCATCATAAGTAGTTCCCGGATTTAAATGCACTAAAATCATCGAAAAATGTTCTAAAAATAGCCAAAAATGCATTTCACCGCAAAATATCCTTAAAAAATAACCAATACATTTTTTTTTTTTAAATTTATTGTTTTATTAGTCAAATAAATACTAATAAATTATTAGGTAATTTGTCATTTTTATTAAAAAAAAAAAAAACTAAGACTTGAAAATGTTGATTTGTGATTAGCAACGATGCATTGACAGATTTTTTTATTTTTATCAATTTTAATCCATTTATATGTTTTTCTCTAGAAATATGTTGCTACATGGAAATTTTTTTTTTAGTCGTAACTTTAATGTTACAAATTGTACAGAGTAAAATTGTCCCATCTGTTGTAAATATATCTGTTCCAAATTTATTTACGTAGCCACCCAAGCGCGAAAAAGTAGATTATTTTATTTAAGGAATGACTGAATTAACGGAACGAAATAAACTGTACTTAATGGGTATTTAGTAAACAGTATTTTTAAAGACTTGGACGACACACAGCTTTTAAAAGAAGAATTTTTATTTTATGTAAAACACAAATAGTTTAGCTAATGATTACAATAAATCACCTAATATAATTGATTTATTTAATAGATCAATTTAGTTTTATTTATTTAATTTGTTTTGTCGCCTAGTGGAAATTCCATAAAAAATGCTCTGTTCGTATAGTGCAGTGTGTAGGTTTGTGATTGTAGCTGGGTCACCGCACAAATCTGACGAGCTACGTGTGGTGGAGGTGGGTTTATCTCAAAACTACGGAAATGAGTAATTAAAATAAGATAAATTCGTTGTAGTGGTGACTAGTGTTGCTGTATAATAACAAATTAATACAAGAAAAAAATATAAAAATCACAGCAACATGGAAAAATGACAATGTAACAAGTACTAATTTACAAATTAAAACTCACGAATTTGTGGAGTGTAGACTGGCCAGCTGCTTACCTAATATCCTATAAAATTACTTTTAACATACACACACACATTAGAGCATCAAATTTCTCTACACAATTCGTGCCGGTGACGATCAGCACACACTCGCAATATATGAATAAATTATCTCGAATAATATTGTTACGGTTTTTTGGCGATTCGCGCCGAGTCGACAACGATAAGTAGGAAACACGAAATTTGTACAATATTTAGAGATAACAATACGAGGTGCGACAAAAAAATAACGAGACTTTTTGAATAAAAGTTGTTTATTTTAAAAATGTTATAATTTAATGATTATCACCTTCAAAGTACCTTCCCTCAGCATCAATATACTGTTGCATACGTCGCTGCCATTCTTGAAAACAGTGTTGCCAATTGCTTTCATTCAGCCCTTTTAGAAGTTCTGCCGTTTTCATTTTTACGTCATCAACTGTTTGAAAATGGGAAAAGAAATAAGAAGGAAACAAGAAGAAGTCACAAGGAGAAAGGTCTGGCGAGTACGGGGGATGTTGAAGTACAGAAATTTTTTTTTCAGTTAAAAAACGTTGAATTGAAAATGCACTGTGAGCTGGAGCATTGTCTTGGTGAGGAACCCAGCCATTTTTCCATAGATCTGGTCGCTTCTTTCTGACACGTTCTCTTAATTTAATTAATACCTCTTTATAATAATATTGATTAATTAATTTTGTCGATTTTTTCAACGTTTTCGTTTGTTGAAGACGTGGTAGGACGTCCAGAACGATCATCGTCTTCGACGTCCTCCCTTCCACTACAAAACCGTTTGTGCCATTCAAAAACACGAGCTCTTGATAAGCATTCTTCACCATAAACTTCACATAACATACGAAACGATTCCGCGGCAGTTTTTTTTAATTTAACAAGAAATTTAATGTTAACACATGTTGTTCGATTTTTATATCTAACATTTTTCGGCAGTATAGTCGAACTCGCACTAATAACAAGGCTACTAACGTATAAGAAAATGAATCGATGCCATCAGTGTTCATAGTACTTTTAGATAATTGTTTTCTAATCATATTTCAATAATCGTTTTATAGATAACGTTAATAGTTTAGGTTTTATTCAAAAAGTCTCGTTATTTTATTGTCGCACCTCGTATACACCGGCCTTTGCCATAAATGACATTCGTTCGCGAACGGCAATTATTCTGTGACTACACACGGGCATGCGAATGCCGACGGACGACGATTCGGCAATTTAATAGCAATTTACAATACGATCTTTTACGATAACAATTGCAAATTTGCGAATTTGCTTATTGTGCCAACACTGTACAAATTGTAAATATTATTTTCCTAATAAAAAAAAAAAAAATAATCTGTTAAACTTAGGCACGTTAACTTAATTAAGCAGCGGTGGAACATAGACGTACATTTTTTTGAGATCGACGCCGGCACAGATGTTATCGTAATTATAAAACGATTTGTAGAGAATTTGTACGGCAAAACCCGTAAAACCCGGATAATAATTTGAATTAGTTAAATTAAAATTTTTATGTACTTGGGAAGCGTTGTCTAAAATCACCCTAAAAAAAAGATGCATTTCGCATTAAAATCCGGGCTCTAATCATAAATATTGTATTAAGAGGTAAAAGAAAAAGTTGAGCTTAGTACCATAATTTATTTTTTATTTGCGGTGTAAGTTATTAATTTTTAATTAACAAACAAATAAATACAATCAATATTCGATAATGTTCAACCGACTTCCGTTCAGAATCGTTCTTCGATTGCAATGATTTATACCCACCTTTCCAATACGTGTATTTTGCATAACCATATGCCTACCACATAACAACTCAATCATCTTTTTTTTTTTTTATAAATTTGTTTTATTAATCCGTTTAGGTGTAGTTCAATTATTTTTTAAATTTACCTTCGGCGATATGATCCCGATAAAATAAACACTCTTTTTTTTCTTCTACAGATGGGCCCGAAGACCCCATTGACGTCTAGTTGCGAGGCGATGGTGATCGACGTGAAAATGCCGGGTGACCGTATGCCGGGCATTTGCACTGACGTTACGGAGGAGGCGGTGGACGTGCGCAGTCCCAAGTACAGGTTGCACGTGCCGTTCCCGCACAACGTACACAAACAGGTGTCCAAGGCCCAATGGGACTCGTCGACCGAAACGCTTACTGTCACCGTGTTCTTGAAACGCGAATTCGACGCGATTAATTTTTGACTTATTCGTAGTTTTGATCTTTCACAATATAAATGCCTATACGTATTTATCATTTTGTGTTAACATTTAAACAAATTCCAATGTACTCTCCATAGTTCATTATGCTCAGGCGCGTATCCGGTGATTATTTATTTTTTTGCCCGGCGGTCGATACTTTTTTTTTTCTTCATAAATACCGTCCTAAGATCCCAGAATCTGTCTTACTATTATTTAAAACCCCTATTATTCGGATATTTCGAGGAGGAGCTGCTGTCCCCAACCACCATAAATTCACCCCTGATTTCACCCCTCGAGAAAATCTCGAGTACATTACTAATATAATTGTACCGACAAATTTTCTTATTTTACTATAGTTTTTTCTGTGGTGTGTTGTTTAAAACGTTGAATAAAACCCCGAAATAGCATATACCATATATTAGGTAGTATTACATAGGACATATAGGTATTAACAATAATTTTTAATACTCAACGATAATTATTATTGTTTCGTTTGTATAAAATACAAACACTACTTATAGAATATGGACGTACAATGCGTCAACTATAATAATTTATAACCCCAAAGGTTATTTTAATTTATAAATAAACGGTTTGGTTTTTTCAGTTTGGTAAAAATAACCTTAATATACCGGATACGATATTATTTAAGATTAAGTACACTGCCATTTTAAAATATTATAGTCATTTAAGAAAAAATATAATATTTAATAATACGATAGTTTGTAAGATGTGCAAGTTTATAGGTAATATATTTATTAGTATTCCAAAGGGAACACTTTATGAATAACGTAAAAATGTGACTGATAGGTAGGACTCATAAGCGTGTCTAGAATTTATTCACAAACGCGGTCAACATCAATTTCATAGGAGATAACCATTGAAGTCAGCCTCTATAAGCGTCTTTCGAGGGAGACTTAAGGGGTTTTGCCTCCACCTAATTAATTTATATATATATTTTTTAAATTGTTGCCTTTATATCGTAAATGTGTAATGTCTCTCCCTCAAAAATCCATTGAATTCATGCTGATGCCCTGAAACCTGAAAACTTTGACTAATCAGCTCTACGTGCGGATAAATATTTGACTAACACTAATCATGCTATTCGTGTAATTGACATTATCATTATTATTATCTTCTATCTATATATATATCTATATATATATATATATATATATATATATATATATATATATATATATGAAAGATGTATTTCTGTCTGTTCTTTATGCATTCCTACACTATTCATCCGATCTGGCGTGCCTTTAATATAGATACCTTGGTATCTGTTATTATTGTTGTCTGTCGTTCCGGACAAGATTTAAATTTCTAATCCGAAACCGTTGATTTTCAAAATTATTTGATAACAAATTCGGGTATAATTGTATTTGTTATATTATACCTAGTGAATATACGACGGACCTATTATTGCACTTAAAATACTTTTAAGAATTTTCTTTCACAAGTCTGAAACTATATTATATTATTAATTGTTATATACACGGAATACACATTTGTAATATACGCTACAAGGATGATATTATATATTTTGTATTATCACCTCAAATTTGCCATTATTGTATGCCATCAGCATTAAGTTATTTTGCCAGCTTCGGATTTGTTTAAGAAAAAATGCTGACTCATCATTAAAATCAAGATTGGTGGTGTCACTCTAGTCCTCCCTTAATCTCGTTTCTGTTTACTTTTTTTATTATCAAAAAAAATCATATGAACCCCAAAGAAATGTAATCTATGAATACCTGTGCCACTGGGTTTTGCTGATAACGGACTATAAAACTTCTGAAGCTTTCAGTTTTGTTGTCCGGCGACTTCAAACAAAAGGAAAAATAGGCTTCAAAGATTCTCTAAATACAACGTCTGTTTTATAAATGCTTATTTATCGTTTAGGTGTTTTAAAATTTTTTTATGGGCGTTTGATGAACTTCAAATCTGAACTGATTTTGACGGTAATCGTAAAAATCATGGCATTTCAAATACATGAGCAACCGAACTTCGCTCAGAATCGTTATTCGTTAGAATAATTTATCGTTGAGTACAAATGTATATTAAATACCGGGTAATATTCTACATTTCCGACTTTTAATCCTATAAACAGTGGCCTAGCCATGAACAATATTTTGTTTTAATTGTTTTTACAGAATATTTTTGAAATTATTATTATGTTTAGATGGATTGAAAAAAAAAAATGTACATTTGTAATATTCCTAAATAATACGAATTAGTTTTCCACGGATATTAATTAATAATTTAAAAGAGAAACCCCGTAAAATGGAATACAAATGGCGGGTACAATACATTAACATCAATATACTTTTTTTATTTGCTTCAGTGGTCATAAAATGATTTTCCAATAAACAGCTTTCTATTTATCTTTTTTTAAAACGATGAAAATAATTTTAATTTAATTTTCAAACTGAATAGTTTCAGCCGAATAATATTCGGTTAATACCAAATTGCCATTTTTTAATTAGATACTTGTCACGAATATATTTGGAAAACTATAATAATAATGTTCCCGTATTCTGTGTCGATGCAAGAGAAGATCTAAAAGTAACCAATAAAATGCAAAAATATGGATAATCATACTAAAAATAAAAAACACAGTACGAATATTCCAAAAGTATACTTTTGAGGGGTAGAATTAAAAAGTTAAATTAATTATTATAAAATTTTTAGTAATAAAATATATAGTATATATATAGATATAGTATATATATAGATCGTACTTTTGTTTTATTAAGTTTCAAGGTACCTATATTTAATTGTTTTAACGGAGATTTAGTCGATAATTCATTTGGTTTCTATGATAAAATTGATTTGATCAATATCGGGGGCGGGGAGTGAATTAACATAATTTAGGTGGTTATATCTACCTAAATTATACTAAGCCCATACAAATTCTATAATTTTGGCGGTCTTTGTGTGATTTAAGTAGACATGACCGTTTAGATTGTGTTGGTTTTTATCATTTGATTTTCCAATATATTTTCCATTAACAATCCGCTGTGCAAATGGAGTTATATTGGTCTTTCACCTCCAGATTTTTCCTCTATTTTTCCTTAAATTATTGTAGTGATATAAGATCATAGTGACCGTTATGGCGAATCTCATTTCCGACTACTCTCATTATTAGGTAAATGTTTATAATTATTTTTGGTTTATTATAGAAATTGAATATTCACTAAACTATATTATAGACGTCATTTATTTTTTTTAATCCAATGGAAATTAATTTTATTTTGCTGATTTAATTACAACATGTCTAGAAATTGTTTTTTTTAAAAACATTTTCGCATAAAAAAAAAAAAAATTATAGTCAAGTAATACATTTTCATACAAATTACTTAAATTAATAACTACGTCGCCTCAAAAGGCACTGGCGTCAAGATTTCTTTACTAAATAACAAATTAATAAATTCTGAAGGGTTCTATTATTCGATGGCCTTGCTCTTTTAATTTACTAATTATTTTGTTGAGCGTATTATTTCCGATTTGCATTTTGTGTTTATTTAAATACAGATTTAAGTATATTTTGGAATTACGAAAAAAAAATAATAGTTTTTATTATAATATTTTAATTATTATTTTAAAACATCAAAACAAAATTTAATTATTTAGTTTGTAGATTAATATTCATATATATATATATGATTATGTTTTATTTTGCGTTGGTTGTATACATAAATTGATATTCAAAATTATTATTACAATATGATCATTATTTTTCTTAAAATAATGTATTACTTCATAATTAAAAAATCCATCCCAAAAAAATTGTTTACGAAATAATTTAAAATTGATTAAAAATAATAGTCTATTGTATATTATAGTTACAGTAGAACTTTTTTAAAAATGTATTCGTATTAAACAAATCATTTATTATGTTGGCAATAAATTGCAGGAATAAATTATAAAATATTTTTACTACTTTAAAAATTATTTTCTAAATACAAAAATTATCGGTGTTGGGAAAGAACTTTGTCGTTTTATAGGATCGCGTTACTTCTAAAATAATGGAATGGGAAATAGTTTGGAAATATGTACATATTATAGATGCTCATGAATCGTATTATTTATGAGTCTCTTGTGTATTTAGTTTTCATAAAAAATAAGTGTAGTGTGAGTTGATTGTAGTATTTGGAAAGGACTCGTTCCATGAACGGTTCCCTTATTAAGGAACATCAGGTGAAACGGATTCCTTTTTTATATAATAAGAACGAAGAACGGAACGAAATCATTTTATTCAAGAAAATTAACTATGATATTCGTTCCTTTGATTCGTTCCTTTTTTGCAAAAACATAAACAATTATATATTAAAATAGTTCTTATAATTGAAACTTTTTAATTATATTTATGCGGATAAAAATTGTTTGGTTCCATAAAGACGCTAAAAAATTTAACACAAGATTTATAACTATATATCGTCAAATCGATATGTTGTTTATCGATATACCAGTGTCAAGGCAATTTTCGCCATCCCTGGTCCGGCACAGGAGACGGCAACCATTAATAAAGCCCCCTAAAGAGGACACAAGAATTCCACAATCCACGCAATAATAACCATTATACAAAATATTAATATTATCATCGCGATATTATACAAATTTATATAAATTTTTATTGCATTAAAGGTTCCCTCATGCGTCGGTATTACATAATACAAAATACATAACAATATATATAAATATTTACGATTTCATAGAGTTTAGAATATTATATATTTATGCTGTAATATTAAAAATATGCGCGCGATAGAAATTTAATATTTGAGACTCTTAGCGGATCGAAAAATGTATTGGTTTTACTATGATGTGTGAGTGTGTTTTTTTTTCTGACCATGTAAATATTTTTTACCAGACATCTACCTCTGATTTTCAAGTGTAGCACCTTTTCTAAAAGCATTTTTTTTATAGTTTTTATAAACCGGGGGAAAAGAGAATATTTACGACAATTATGGTTTAATTATTTTCAACTGTTGTAACTAGGTAAAATAAACTGAAAAAACCTGAAATTTTCACAGAATCAGCATTGATATTTGTATTGATATTAGCTCTTTATTGGGGTGGACAAATTTTAAAAACATTCTTGTTCAGTTTTTAACCATTTATAGGCTATTTTATGTTGTCGAATTTTTTTAGTATTTGTTTGGTTTTATGTGAATAAAATAAAACCTATTTTAACCAATCCAGCTGATTAGAAATGCTAAATTATACATAAGGTTAAATAAATAGGCATATATTATAATTTTTTTAATATGCGTTTAAAGTTAAAGTTTTAATGGAAATAGTAAAAATCATGGATAGTGTAGTATTTTCCGAAAAATGTGATTAAAATTTGTGATTAAAAGTCACGAAATTTAGATATCAGTATACTTAGATCATCATAAAATTTACCTTTGGCGAAAAAAAAAAAATGAGAGTTATGTAATAATTTTATATTATAAGCTTTTAAAGTGCACATATTTTTATTAAAATTCTAAAAATTACGGATTTTAAAAACATGATTAACTGAACTTTGCTCTGAATCGTTTTTTGTTAGCAATAATTTATTGTTGTGTACAAATATAAACAGTAGAATATCCATGTCGCGAAGTATAAGTGTTAGTTTTTTTTTTTTTTTTTTTTTTTTTTTTTAAATATTTTTGCTAGTGATGAGCTCAAAACTACCCAATTTTTTATTTTTTTTTTTTTAAACAATACATACTTTTTATACCTATGTTTCTTTAACTTAACCAATAGATAAAAGAAAAAGTCATTACTTTTAAAATCATTTTTCATACACTGATGTCAAAGTGATTATTAGATGATCAATAAACAAAATAATATATCATCTGTAATATTTTTCTGAATGTGGTTTCTGGTTAAATCCAATAATTATTATGTGCAAAAAAAATAAATAGTATTGACAATTAAAAGCTATAAATAATAATATATTGACGACTAGCTGTATATTATTAGATATTAATGTAGGTCTGCTATCACTTTTTATTTGTGTTTAACTGGAACAAATGTACTATAATGTTTGTTTCTGTCTAATTAGGTTTTGCAAAGCTGATTTATGAAACTGCTGTTGCCATTGTAATGTTAATTTACGTTTTTCATTAAAAAAAATTATTATACACTATATGTGATTGTAAAATATGTATATTTGTATTATATTTAAGCGTGTAATTAACCAAACAATATTCGTTGGATGCGTTATATGTTAAAAATAGTTGAAGTACATAATAATATGCGGTAAGCAGTATACTAAAATGAGTAAAATTTATTGTTGCGTACGGGTAAAAAAAATAATATATTCTGTCTAGTTATAATGTATTCTCATGGAATCGACCCGATACGTTTAGCTATAGATAGTTTGTTACAAATTAAAATTGCTGTTAGTTATTCTACTGCAGTTATTCTGTATTAGACCAAAAATACGGCGGAAGTTTTAACACGGCACCATGTGTAGGCAATTTAGCAACACTCGGGTCTTCGGTTTTGTAATAATTATCATTTCTGGAATTGCGTAGACGAAGTTGTATCGCCCCTCCAAACCCCCTTTTAGCAGTGGCGTTTTCATAACGGCATATATGTTTTTAAATCGTATATTATTTATTGCAGTGGTTTTCCTTTAAGTTTAAAATCAAGCAAAATTTGAAATATGGATTTTTTAAAAAAAAAAAAAAACTAATTACCATAGGACAGAAAAAACAATTTTAAAAAAAAAATCACACATCACAATAAAACCAATATATTTCACACTTCGCTCTGAATTTTTGTTCAATGCTGTACAAAGGAAAAGCTATGCGGGACAGCTAGACGATTCTGGATAACCAACAAACTTGACCCGAGTAAGGCCGGACGATGGCAGCTAGTTATATATCATTTAATATTCATTATTTGACTATATTATACCATATTATATATACCTATCAGTGTTACCAAAAAGTAGTGACAATGATATCGGACAGTTTTGTTATAATTATATTTTAATCATCGGTACAGTTTAATATTGTTAACTCCCTCCTTAATCCGTGACAGTTGCACATGTAAGATTACGTTACATATAAAAATAGTTAGTTTTATTTGAAAAAGCGGAGAAGAAAATTATTATAAAAAAAAAAATAAAAATATAATATTATACTTAACACAACTTTATAACTATTGACTTTTTTACGATGGGTTAACTCCTCGAGATTATTTGGGGCGTGTTACATTTTTTAAACCTCCCGACTCCCTGGATTGAGTTTCAGATACGCCACTTTAATACAAGTTGTTAAGTCCTCCCCAAAATCATAGGAAATTGTAATTCAAACCTCAAGCAATCGGTTGTACGGTCGACCGAGGATCAAACTACCATTACTTGGGATCTGCTATCGCCCTAGAACTTCTCGCTTAATAAAGAGCGAGAAAGGGATCGATTTCCCGCACCTTATTCTATCAATCACACACCTTTGAGAGTGACACAATTAGAAAGAGCGGCCCCATATCCATAAAAAATACATCACTGCCGAAGGAGTTTTTCAAACCACTTAGCATATACGAATAAATAAAAAACGCAAATAATGGATTTAATTAGTTTTGGATATGTATAAAATATAATCGTATCTATTATAGATAAATAAAATATTATATTATAATCATCACGTGTGATCTAATACTCCAAATGCGGGATTAAACCTTTGATCCGCAGGAATTACTTAACGCAACCCTTTTATGTGGACCTAGAAATTCCAAACTAGTGTAAAACAAATTGCTATAATAGTTAGTTTGAGTTTGTGAGACATATTCTTTATAGGTATAGTTATAAATATTATACAAAATAATGGGCCCGGTGTCGGTGCGTTTTTAGGCTTAAAGTCATGTCTTACAGGAATATTTTTCAGGCCTCGTAGAATAGTTTTTAAAAATTATTTTTTTGTTAGAAAGATGAAGACGTCCTACAGACCACATTGAATCCTTTATTTTCCATCTTAAACATTATAAAATGTCTATACAAATTTTCTATTTTCAACTTTTTGTTTACTATTTTTGTTTATATAATTATTTAAAATCAGAGTTTAATGTGGTCTATAGAATGTTGTTAACTATAAATAATAATAATAATAAAAAAATATAAATAATTCTTAAATTTTACAATACTGGAGAAAATTAAAAAATCCGACATCGGACCCCATAATAAAA
Organism: Tuberolachnus salignus; assembly: GCA_956483605.1. Classification (NCBI taxonomy): domain Eukaryota; kingdom Metazoa; phylum Arthropoda; class Insecta; order Hemiptera; family Aphididae; genus Tuberolachnus; species Tuberolachnus salignus. The sequence continues at coordinate 18,171,714 of OY101437.1, forward strand.
TCAAATAAATATATTGGAAAATTTTAGTCTGGACTTTTTTTTATACTGACCTCTTTTGAAGAGATGAGTGTGTAATTGTGCTCGGAAAAGATTAATATCATATCGCTCATTTGTAAGCAAGTAAGTAAATGCAGAATTTATAATTCCAGTTTAGAGACTTTCTATAATTTGCATTAATTTAGTTTGGCTAAGTATTTAAAATTACCCAAAAATAATTATATAATGAATGCATTGTAATATTTAGTATTTATAGGTATATGGATATATTATTAAGTAGGAGAAAGACGCAAACTAAATTATTTAGTTTTATAAAATTGTTCACATTCTAAAGTAATGTGTTATATAATGTAAATATGTTGTATTATGTTTGAGAGTAGTATAATGTTATTATTGTTCTAAGGGGTTTCCGTAGAGGTTTTTTTACTAGTACCTAAAAAAAAAAAAAAAAATTATGTAATGAAATGTATATTTGGATGTGCATAGTTTTGTAGTTGTATTTTTTTTATGTTTTTAATATTAATATATTTGTTTAATTTAGTTTTTCAAAACTAGGATATAGTTCACAATTTAACGTTTTCGGGATTGTTCGATAATATAGTATACCCTTCCGGTCGAGTAGACTAAAACGATTCATATTACAGTGAATACACACTACGTCGATTTTTAGTAAACAAAAAGGAATGAGTATAATAAATTGCATATTCATGTATAAAAGGTATAATTATTCCCAACTCCTCCGGCTTAAATTTTAAACTTTTTAAATTCATATAGGGTACATCCGGTGTATTGGTGTTCTGAAAAATTATTTTTAAACTAATTCTAACTTTTTAAATTGGAGTTTAAATTGAGCATTTATAATATTTCCGGTTTTCCGACGGTATTTTTTTTCGGTATTTTTCCTTTATTGGGAAAAGTACAAACAAATGTGTTCTGCCAACTACACAAACTAGATTCAAAATTCTACCAGAATATTCTTATGGGTGCACGATACTTCTGGTTGGGCCAATTCTTCTGGGGTCAAAAATGTGTTCATAGACAGATACCATAGTAAGTAAAGACGGAATCGGGGCTACCTTGGGAAAAGAAACCGGAAACTTTTAATTAACGGTCATTCAAATAAAGATAATATTACAATTTGTCGATTAAAGTGCGTTTTGTTTAAACAAAATATACTACTAGAAAATACGACAAATCAATATCAACATTTTCAAACTTTTTTTAAGTTAAAATTGTGGCAAATGAGCATAGGCGCAACCCTAACAACCCTAAAAATAAAAATTAGCCCCCACCATGAATAGATATGAATAAATACGATAACATTTTAAGACCTAATGAATGTATAGTATTAGTTTATTTATATTTATACACAGATTAAAATGTCCTTTGTGTATTGTTTAATTTGTTTTAATCCACATTAGTATGTTATATTAAGACAAAAGTGTCTTGTGTATAATGTTTTCTATAAAAAAAAAAAAAAAAATACATAAATATTTAATAAATAATATATTTATTTCAAAGACTTGATAGGGTGTTAGCGATTTATGGGGAGTGTGCGTGAGTACCTTACGGGACGGTGATGAGTAAATTTCCGAAAGAAATACGCCGACAGTCAATAGAGATTATACTTGACGTTCGAGGGTGGGAGAGGACAAACATAGAAAAATACTTACACGACGTTACATGTTTAACAATAATTTAAACAAGATAAAAGGCGTATCAAGAATATTTTTTTAAAAAAATTAATAAAAAAAATCGGGCACGGCCGGTTTTATTAGCATATTATGAAGAATTTTTTGCGGCAAACCGGAAGTTACAATGATGCTCTTTGACCTGGAAAAATATGATTACTGACATACGTATTGAAAAGTGCGGGTGAAAGCTGATTTTTCATTAAGAAATTCGTACGAAATATGATTGAATGAGTTGTAATAGAACGTTAGAAAATCGTACTCGACGATTATTTCTAATCTGTAGCGGCGAAACCAAGAACATACACAATTCGCGTATAAAACGTTACGGTCAACGGGGACGGCGATTCGCGTATCACGCCGCCAAGAGTTTCTAAGCGGATTCGCGCCTACGCGAGGCGGATAATTATAAATAAGGATAACGAATGATAATAATAAAACCGATAACGAATAATAATAATAATAATAAAAACGACGGAAATAATTACGCAGGTTGCGGTGGCGGCGTCGGCGTCGGCGTCGGCGGCGGCGGCGGCGGTGGCGGTGGCGGCGGGGCCGGTGGTTTTGGCGTACGTCACGGGCCAATCGGCGACGGGATTGGCGCGCGACGGTCGGGAGCGCGTCCGACGACAACCCCTGGCGCGCGCGCGGCCGCCACTATTTCTACCCGCGCGTTTAACTGCGCTGCAACAAGTTCGCCGCGCGTCTCCGAGACAGCAACAAGTCCCAACAACCGCCGAGTCTTCCGGGCCGTACCGCAGTCGTCTTATACTCGCCCCTGCCGCCAGAGCCGGTCGTGTAGTCAGCCGTCCGCCGTCGTCGTCAGTCGTCCCGTCGTCCCTCGCAGCTCAAGTCGGGCGCGCGCGCACACACACACAGGTAGGTACGTGTTATGAAATGTTGACTGAATTTATTTTTATTTTTATTTTTGTGTAGCATTGTTTTTTTTTAAAGGTATTGTAGTGTCGTCCGTGAACGTAGTCCGTTTCGACCGGATCCACGTCAACAAAAACAAAAAAAAAAAAAAAAAACAAATACACTATACCCATTTTCCCAATTATTTTTTTTTTCGGAATTATTAAAATGTTTAACTACACGGATTTTGTCCGGATATGTTATCCCAAATCGGTTAGACAAACGAAATCGTTTCGTCAGCCGCGGTAAAATAGACAATATTTGTTTGGGCGGCTATTAGTCTTGGAAAATCCTCGATGTTACTACGGTTTAAATTGCGTTAATCCGTTGTCTTGTATGTGACGAAAAATAAAATGTAAACGCAAAAGTTTACATTATGAATTAAATAATACATACTTTGTCTAAAACATTCACTATTCCATTGTTAGAGAAAAAAAAAAATGTCTTATTATTTATATGAAATAATTTTATGTGTATATTTTCTAAATATTTTATATTCTGAGCGAAGCAAATAATGTATTGGTGTTTTACTATGAGGTGTGCTGTATTTTTTGTATCCGTTTTTCAAGCGTAGCACCGTTGTGAAATCATTTTGGATCTAGTTGGTTTATTGAGAATGTAATTTTTTGATTTTTGTTGAAGCTTTCGTAATAATTGGGAAAAACCGTAAAAAAACCGTAGGAAAAACAAAAAAATGCACAGCAACATGTTTTCATAAAATATTTTCGATATTTTCTATTTGTTGTAACACGATTTAGAATATTCGTAGAGACCTTACATTTCTACAGAATATTAATTTTAAACTATTTTAGACGTGGACATTATTTCAAAAGATCGATTTTCAAACCATTTATAAGTATTTAAAATTTTCGGGTTTTTTTTTAGGTTTTATTTTGTTTTACGGGGATAAAATTGTACTAAAATGCCTGAACATTAAATACGAGGTTGTATTTAATAATTAAAAAAAAAAGTCAAACGTTATACAATAGTTAATTTTTTTACAAGCGTTTAATGGTCAAATTTTGACGAATATCGTAAATATCACAGCATTTCAAAACATTAAACCGAATTTCGCTCAGAATCGTACTTTGTCATCAATTTTGTATTGTTGCGTACAGATTTAATTAAATTCTTCTATGTATCCTACCTTCCTAACTTCTCACCTATAATAGTTGCATACCCGTGAGCAGTATCCACGTCTTTTTTTATTTTTACTATGTATTTAAAACTATTTGTTCGGGTCTCGTTTTTTTCGGAATCTTTTTTTTTTAGTCCGTTACCTACCATCCCGGCTTTGCAGTTCCGTAAGTTTTGGTCAAACGAGCAAATGGCATTATTTTATTTTACCCGAACATTTTTATAGTATTATCGGGCATATATCAACGATAATTCTATTTTGTCGTATGCGATTATACGTCACATTAGTATACTAAGGTTTTCGTGGTTTGTTCGGAACATATTGTTCTAAAATAATTATAAAAGGATAAATTGAAATGCGTTTAATATAAAAAACAAATTCGAGATTTTTTATCATTTGCCAATTATTATCTTATTTTCCGTCTTCTTCGAGAGTTTTATTTTGCTAATAATAAGAATATATGGGAATTGTCACTTTTCTGGTGGTTTTAAAGCGTTGTAGCGACCCAAGTTTCATCTGTTTTACGACTGCTGCGCTGACAAGATTGTCAATAGTTGCAATCGATCCCTGTGTTAAATGAAAAACAATTCTGATTTCAACGAAAATTTCGCTTATGGAACTTGGAAAAGCTAAACTTACGTGTATATAATTGATGATTTTTGCAAAGACATTTCGACAATTAGTACTTTTTCGATACGAAAATATTAGGGGAAAATGAAAAACGAGCAATTTCTACCATTTATGTTGCGTCCCTTGTATTAAATTTTTTGTTTTTAATTTTCATTCCACTTCGGATTTAAAAATGATTTGTCGGTATTGTGTGTGTTTTTTTTTTATTTTTAATTATAATTGCACAAATTATTGTACATTTTATTCACGAGCCATTTTTGATGAAATCTATTTAAAAAATAAAAATGTTGAACAATCAAAATGAAATGTTACATTTTACTCTTATACTATTTATATTATCTATCATATATTTTATGAGAAATATCATAACTAAATATTTTGATTTAGACAATTATTTTATATAAACATGTATTATTATTTAAATAGCATTACATATAATATCTGACTTTTCCTACAGGTTTGGATATTATTTTGTTCGAATGTTTTACTCAATACTATAATTTCAATTTTTGTTATTTATTTATATTTTTACTGTTTTTTTCGAATTTAATGTAACCCACAGAAGAACCTATTCGATTTTTATATTATTTTTAAAAATATTTAAATTTAGTAAAACTTCCTAAGTTTTTACTTATGCAATTATTTTTATGATCATTTGATATAAAGTCTTTGTAATTATTATAGTAAGTCAAGGTGTACAATGGCACTTGTACAATAATACAATGCTGTTGGGTACCGAGGTGAGAGATGTGAGACTGCGAGTTGGCAAACATCAAGAACTCTTATCCTCTTCAGACATTTTGTTTTATTTATACTTATAGTATAGTAGGTAAATAATTGTATTCATTTTAAACGTGAAAAATTATATTTATGCGATGTTAAATGTTAATATATGTGCAAGTATTTCAGTCAAATTTTCTCGTTATTAAGTAGTAAAAAAAAAAAAATTACAATATGTATCTTGTTGGGGAGGGGGAATTCTGTTGTGTTGTTAATCATATTTAGTAAAATCTAAAGTTAACTAATGGTGGCTTTTGTGATTTTTTACACTTTATAAACCATGTTGATTCGAGTTTATTAATATTATCTATATTAAGTGATTATCATCAAGTGTTTCATTTTTTATTGTGTGAAAATAATTTTCAATAAAGATGACGGATTTAAAATTCGTTTGTTTTATAGATGTGGCGGTGGCGTTGAAATATATATTTGTTTATCATGCCCCCGGGAATATAAAGTTGTACGTTCATATACATTCGATAAATTCAAAATTAGATTGGCGGTGACAATGTCAATTGTATTTATATATGAAACCAAATTGCTACCTACAAACTGACCTATTTTAAACTTCGTTGTCCGTATAAAACTCCGGCAAAATCGGTTTTATGTTCCACTATAATATTATATTATTTGAAAATATCAATGAATAAGAAAAATGTTATTTTTTTTCGTCAAATAGTCTCGGATATTTCAAACGAGGTGTCGTGAAACAGTCGACTAGATTTGTATACTATACTTTTTTTTTTTTTCTTCGGGAAATCGTTATTATAAAACAAAAAGAATTACCTATCCACGATTCGAGATGTTGGATTTTATTTTCTGTCTCGAAAATTATTATCCATATACGAAGGTATTAATTATTTTGGGGAACAATGTGTTATTATAATAATAGATATATTTTAATGTTGATTAATTCTTTGTTTATTATTTTTCATTTTGATAAACGATGTTTCCAAAATTAGTAATTTTATTATAATTTGTACAACAATTCAATATAATACGTCGTCGGCACATAGACCTGAATGTGATAACTTAATAAATAACAAAACTGTTAAACGAGCATTCATTTTTTTTTCGCTATCCTCAGTATAATGAAAATTTTACCAACCGAACCGGGGTGTAAACAACAGGTTTTATCTTATTAAATATTTTATTATAATAAATGGACGACGATAAAGATTTCTTTATGTTTGTATAATAACCCTTTACTTTTATCTGCAGGCTCGTGTCCGTTTTTCTTATTATTTAGACGGTTTACCGAATTGTTGCACGTACCTCCCGAATTGCATTATTTGCATGATGTTAAATAGTGATGTTGATTTGTTGGTATGATGTACAGGAGCCATTACGCCTTCTATAGAAAAAAAAAATATTTTAATATGAAAAAAAAAAAAAAAAATCTAATTTTAAAAAAACACTTTATCCCGAAGAACGAAGTAAAAATAATGTATTTAATAAATTTTAATGTTTCTGTTTTCAACGGATTACGTCTGAATAATATTGTACGTGTAGTATAAAACTTTCTTCGGTTAAATTATGATTGAACTCGATGATTTAATCATACACGTCTCATTATATATAGTATAACATTACTCATTCGAATCACAAAATATTTTTAGCATACAATTTTATTTTAGACAATCGAAGAAACAATTATCGGGGCAGTATTTTAAATTGTACAACAAAAAAAATCATGTATAATAAAAGAAAGAACGCTAAATGAATTAAAGTAATTCTACGATGAGGATTTCTAATATATTTTTTTCATTTTAAAAACGATTTTCCTGTTTTTATGCGTATAGATAATGTCATCGTGTTGTAACATGAGTTTTATAACAAGTTTCGTGTCATTAAAGGTGTGCAATTAATGTAGATTAATATTATCGAGACAATATATATTTTGGTTTTCGCGGCTGGTGTTAAATTTACGCGTTGTGTGATTAGCTTTGAAACTTGCATCATATTTATTAAAAGTTAAAAGTTATTTATTATTTAAAACTTAATTTCGAGTAAAAAACGATTTCCCTAACGTTTTGGTTTCGACTTCTCAGCATCGGTTGTGTGTTTCACACACATCCAATAATATTACATATTATTTGTAAATATAATAAATTGTAATCAAATTTTATTTTTCGAATTTCTACTAAACCGTATGATTCCGGACTACGGACGGAAGTTTATTGAGTTTATTGGTAAACTTATTATATTATATTATTATATATAAATACGTCATAGGTACATCCCGTAGCATGCGTATTGATTTGTATTCATACGCTGTTTTTTTTTTTTTTTTTTATATATAATACAATTAAATAACAGTTTGATGTAAAAATTCTTGAAATACAATCGGTACTGTAATAATAGATATTTTTTTTCGTTGGCCAATATCATATTTTAACGGAAAACTGAACACGGACGATCATGTAGAGTACTTGGTCGAAAAATTACGTAGGTACTAGACAAATATTGATAAATAACGAGTACGGCCGCAAATGATAACTTTGAGAATCGTCATATTTATTTCGAAACGCGATAACAGTTATTTTATTCGGCCGACGATGCCAAATCTAAAATACTCAACACACGCAGGGAAAACCTGAATGTTTTTTCATGGTATTTTTTTTTTTGTTTTACTCATAATAAATCCCCGGATATAATAATTCATCGATTCATATAAAAATTTTATATTTCCGAAACGTACATAAAGTTTATGCGATGTTATTTCGTGACTTATTGTGTCCGTATGGAGACCAACCGGCTCCTGGGTATACGAATACGATGCGAGTTTAAATCCCGATCCGGCTTGGCCCAAGCACATAATGTAATAATACCGTTCCAATCTGATTTATTTAAAAATTTAAACAATATTCAAATCACGTGGTTTATATTTCGGAAACGAATTTTGGTCGTGATGTGATGTTGCAGACCGCAGAAATATTTGAAATATTTATACAAATTATTTCACGGTATTATACATGTCCATGTGGCATAGACGGACAAATTTGAATTATTTCACTATTCGAATTCTGTTCGGAAATCTATAAGCCGCATACACTGTGAAACGCTTTTTTTTTTTACGTGCAAATTTCGTATAATTTTTTAAGTATCGCGATTTCCAATAAAAAAATAAAAGAATGTTCCGGTTTTTTTTTCGTTAAGAAAAATCGACAATGAACCCGGTTTATTTTATAGTCGTAAGTTCAAGTATAAAACCTTTTATGATTTTCGGACCCTAATAATTAGGTTTGCCTATTAATTATTACTTTTTACTGCACTATATATATATGGTTTATATTATGTCAAAACCTGCGAGAGCTATAATTTTAGAATCGCAGAGAAATATACGTACGAGAATACAATAGAATCTATAAATTGGTATTTTTTGAATAATATTTTATCGAGAGAAAAATAACGTTTTGTAATAAAACACAGTCTTAATGTTATTTTAACAGTACTACCGCTTAACGATATATTGTAAAGTAAAATTGTATTTTGTGTATAACGCGTGAAAATAATCGATATTTAGTTGTAAATTAAATTGTGTTATTCGATGTTTTTTAATTTTAATATCAATAAACAGTATTTTACTTTCTTTATGCGAGTATGGTATATAAAATTATAGCATGGTTAGATCGAAAACGAAAAATGTATAATTTGAAGACGTGGGCTAGATATGTCAGACTAATAAAACAGCACTGTTTTCACGTAAATTTTCTCTAAAAATAAATATTATAAATTCAAAAAATGTTCATAAAACACAATTTGTAAATGTTATATATGTTTTACTTTTGTTAATTTTCATATTTTTTTCCCCGTTTTGAATATTAACAAATATAGTAGGTATATATGTGCTTTAAATAATGAAATTATTCAACGAGGTTACAAATGATGAGAAGTATGTAATTTAATTAAAATTAGGTTTTTTAATAATATTAATTAATGCCATTCGAATCACATTCATTGTATTTTACCTACAATATTTATGGGGGTTGTTTTAATGAAATTTAAAATAGTTCTGTTTGGCTTAATAACTGGATAGAAACGTATTATTATTTTATTACTTTTTACGTTGCTCGAAATTAATTCTGGTAAAATCGTAATCGCATTAGGTAATCATAACTGTAGATAGAAATTTGCGAATATTTATATATAACCGAAAATGTCAGTTAAATCGTTTTTAGATGTCCATTTACACATAGGTAGTTAATTATTGGACAATATTAAAATTATTTCATTACGAGTTGCATGAAAATTATAAACATGTATAGAAATGCAACGAATATAAAATGACATTTTTTTTTTTTCGTCAACTTTAATTATGAAGGTATTTTTGTTAAATTGTAATTCAAATTAAAATTAACACATACGAATATTGTCCCCGAATGTGTATCGCGTTAAATTTGTTATTTCGTTATTAAACGGACGTACATAAGTGAATAAATAATTACTTTATTATAACCGTTGAAAAAAAAAAATGAAACATTTAAAAGTTTAATTTCGTTTCTGAAGTGCCCACTTCCATATATTTGTCGAACACGAATTTATATATGTCTCGATTTGCTGAAACTGCAGAAAAACTTGTGCGAGTTTTACAACTTTTACATCCCTGAATTAAATAATATATACGCATTATCTAACCTCTTTACATCTGTAGGAGTTTTTAAGAATTGTTCTTTTACAATTTTGATCCGATATAGTCTCTTTTGATCTTTTTATCTCGTAAAACCTACTCACCTATTTTATATTTCACTAATGGAATACCCGAATTTCCGACTATATTGTGGTGGAAAAAAAAAATCGCAAAACGTTAAACAGAGATAGAAAAAAAAAAAAAAAAAATTATTTCATTCGTTCAATAGCTTGAGAAAAATGACCTACTCGTATATTCTATACTTGTACACAGAATATTTTACGTGGATATGTAGTGAACAATAGTGAACAATAGTACGTTTTTTACCAAGACTGCAATGTTAATGGTAATTTTTTTTTTTTTTTTTTAAATTTTTTAATTCTGTAGATTTTATTATAGAAGCGAAAATAACGATATACACTCATAATTGACATACATTGGAACTCTGAAACGTACCGTGTTAGTTTGTACTAAACCGTCTTATTCTTTAAAACTTTATACGTACACACAGTCATACAAATATTAAACTCCTGTTGTTTTATGTTCCTATAATTATGGACGCTGGAAGTTAAAAAAAAGTTTTTTAAATAACATTAGTCGTAAAAACTATATTGATTTTTTTCGACATTGCATACTATTTTTCATTATTATAAATTCTTTAATTACTACACACCATATAGTATATACTTATATTTCACATAAAAATGATTTATATTTTATTATATTGATACGAATAAAAACAAAGCCCCTTTTTCAATTTGTTTTGTATCGATATTATAGTTGCCTGTGTAGTTATTTTGTGTAGATAAACTCACGTTTATCACAACCGCGTATTTGAATAGGGAAATTATTTTTCCAGAAGGTCCAAAAAAAAAAAAATATATATATTTAAAAATAAACTTATGTAAAAAAAGAGCCGGAAAAAAATTAATCATTTTTGTAAAACAGGGTTGAAACAACATAAAATAGCTATCAAAAAAAATATAAAAAACATTATTTTCAAGAAAATGTATTATAATATTATACTGTAAGGTACATTGAAGCAACTAACCCACCTGTGTTATGTTATATACCGTGCCCTTAAATACCGAAAAAAATATTATTTTTTTTTATTTTTAATAAACTAATTAAAATTTAATAAACAAAAATATACTTTTAACATATTATATGAATAGAACCCGAATTCTTCACTCTGGACACCTACTCATAAATTATATATATAAAATAGCCGCGTTCATGAAAATTCTCTGATCGTAAACATAATATTTATTTAATTTATTTTGATTCTATTTCGTACCTAATTTCAAAATTATCTGTTTCGTTCTGTTTCGTTCCGTTGCGTCAAAGTTTTGTTATTTCAAATTTAAACGTGACAATAATAAATGATCGTATGACAATCGTTTATAATTATTTTAATTTAAACGACTATTTTAGATTTAAAATTTCTTTCTACAGTTTTTCGAAAATTACGGGTAAATGAAGAAAATAAAAACCTCTCTCATGTATCATATACGTACGTTGTCCTGACGACTATTATGCATTTGTGGGAAATGTGTAATTGAATATTGTCGGTAAAGCAGAAAATTACTAATAATTATTTACCTTGTCAATTTGTTTATCGATTTTATCTCGAAAAATACGACTTGAGATATTATATGATATTATAACCGGTGTGACATATCTCTTATATTTTTATTTCAATTTTTTTTTATAAAAAATCTCAAATTTATCCCACCTAGGAAGTAAAGGATGGTGTATTTTTAGTTTTTTTTTTAATGAAAAATCGCAGTTTTCCGAGAAAAAAGTATACGACGAAGTGGGTTTTTAATCTTTTATTACCACAACCTGATGATGTGATAAAAAAGAACAGAACAAAAACTAATCAAATATGTACTTTTGATATAAATTTTTCATTTTTTTTTTTGCTAGTTGAGCATTAGCGGTTTAAAAAACATAAGCTCCGTGTAATACCCATCTACCCATTTTAACTAAAATAAAATTATGTTATGATATTTGCTGTGATAATTAATACACTGAACACACATGTGCATTTTACACATTATCATTATTTTCTACTTTATTATGTTCGGCGAAATCGGTCAAGTATATTACGATAATATTCTGTAAAAAATAAAGTTGAACCGCGTTCTACCTCGAGGTTAAAATTTTTTATTAGTTTCTTAATCGAATAAAATACATAGGTATAAGGTGGCAATCATTTTAATTAATCTCGATTAAAAAACAACGTATACACATACACAATTATACTATAGTTGTTTATATATTTTGTTTAGTAAATTTCTTTTTTATCATAACCATCCGGCCTTATGACTTAAATTAAAGCATTTTTTTTTTTAAATATTTAACCGGTTTGTATTAATCTATTATTATTGAAATTATTTTTAAATCATTCCGTAATTATAAAACATCTGTTTCTGTCAAAAATTATCATGATATAATGATTTTGTAGATTAAAGACGAAAACGTTCATATACTTACGTATAATGAATTATTTAATTAATACATAAGCCTAAATATCTTAAAATATCTTAAGACGTATTTTGTGTCTCTTTTATGCTCTCCGTGACACACACACACACAAAAAAAAAAAAAAATCGTTTGAAATTTCCGATAAATTTGACGTTACTATCTAAACGATATGGAATTTTAATACGATTCCAAATCACCTGAATTTTAATAAAATACGAATACATTAGTTTATTTTTGTGTTTGTAATTAATTTTTAGTCTGAATAAAACGTGTGGCGGGGAATACAAAATAACTAGTCTGGCTAACAACGAGCGAATAAATTACCCAAGGAAAATTGTGCAAAGTGCCAAAATTGAATTGTTTGAAATAATCTACGGTTTTAACAAAAAAAACGACATTTTGCTATGAAGATACATACTAATGTAAAGGGAATTTTCAAGAGCTTTTGGTGGTGTAAGTGGTTGACAGCTTTTTTCATAATAAATCTATTGTTGACAACTAATATCCGTTCGCGTTCTGATACGCAACATATTATTATCTACACACGGTACTATTAACACCATCAGTTTTCGTTAGGTACCTATGCCACGAGTGTTTAAAATTCCATAATATTCATTCACAATAACGTAGGTAGGTATTTATAATTCGTGTTGCCTACCTTATTTTATGTTTGGCAATCTTTAAGACGTATATAGTCCTGTTGATTTTCGTTTTTTTTTTCTGTAAAATAACTTTTTGCCAGAAAAGTTATAAACAGAGAAAGAAAAAAAATGTAGCACAGACCATAGTCAGACCAACATATACCTTGCTACGCTCTGAATATTATATAAACGAGAATCATTTTTGCAGAAACAAAACAATCAGAAACTTTATCCGAATAGCATAACTTTGATTGTAACCTAATTGGATTTGCTCGTTAAAAAAATCAGCAAAACGTTCAGAAATGTTTACTAAAGATTACATATTTAAACGTGCGTAAATTCATTAATTTTATTATTATTTATAATTTCATTTCTACAACAAATGATAATATTATTGTTTTGATACCGTAAAAACCATTAAAAACTGTCGGAGCTTAAGTAATAAATGAATGAACTTATTTTTAAATTGGTTTCTTTTTTTTTATCTTCTATAAAATATTTTTTTCATATAAAAAATAAATTTCACACTAAAATACAACAAAATAAAAATCACCCTCCACTCAGAATCATACTTCTATATACTCGTATTAGGTGACAGGCGAGATGACAGTTGATAACGTTTTGAAATAATATTAAAAAAAAACCTTAAAAATAACCCATACCTTATCAGTTTCATGTCGAAATTTTTCTTACTTTATGATATTTATACATTGAAAATTATATTTCGATTATTTTGGTATTTAATTAAAATTAGAGTTGTTTATTTTAGCGTCGCTACGCTCTGAATCTTAAATAAACGAGAATCATTTTCGCTGAATCAAAAAAAAAATCTCAGAAACTATATCCGAAAACTATGGTAGATCTCTTCGCAAAGCAGCGAACATTGTGATTTGTATTAGTTGAGGATTTTGTACTTGAACTGTGGGTGATAAATCAACAACGAGTTACAACTAACATAATATATACCGAAGGCGAACGAATCAACGAATCAATTTACACAAATCATAATAAAATGTATTAAAATCCCATGTATACTATAATATTGGGCATAGCGACGATTAGGTGGAATATTTTATACTTAAAACACGCTATCTATTGGTTCAGTAATACAATTAATAAAAATACTTCACGCAATAATAGACATTTTACAAAATAATAATATTATCATCGCGTTATTATACAAATATATAATATATGTATGAATATATATTTTTTTCTTTTTAAAAACTTTCCCTCGTGTGTCGTGATTGCAAAATATAAATCACGTTTTGATGCCTACAATTGAATAGGTTTTAGAATAATTTATATTCCATCTGTTATTTGGTATGCGAGCGATAGAAATTTAATATTTTAGATTCTGAGCAAAGCAAAAAATTTATCGGTTTTACTATGATGTGTGTGTGTGTGTTTTTTTCTCGTCCGTGGACAATTTTTCTACCAGACATTCTCCTCAGATTTTCATGGATAGCACTTTTTCTAAAAGCATTTTGAATAAAATCGGTGCAACAAGGGTGTCATTTTTTGATTTTCGGTGTAGTGTTTTTAATAGTTGAGGAAAACACGCAATAAGGGTGCCATTATTTTCGATTGTTTTAACTCGGATAAATATATTTGTAAAGATTCACAGTATGTTAATATTATTCCTTGCTAAGGGTAGATAAATATTTAAAACATTTTGGTCGTTTTTTATTATTTATAGGCAATTTAATTTTTTGAGTTTGTTTAGTTTTTGTTTGGTTTCATGTGGATTAAATCGAATTGGCCAACCAGAAATTGTTGTCATTTTTATACGCATATAAAGTAAAGCGTTGAGCGTAAATAAATAAAATTAAAAAAAGTTTTTTGTATAGGATTCTAAAGATAAAATTTGAATGTAAATCGTAATATTCACTGTATTGTGCGTCCTTTTTCGAATTAATTGAATAATGTAGTATTGGCCGATTGGCCAAAAAAAAAAATCGAGTGTAACGTAATAAATCTTTTTTTTTTTTTTTATGAGCGTTTTAAAGTGTAAACTTTGATAAAAATCGCAATCATTACGGCTAATTCGTAGGTGCTTCGTAGATTGGTTTTTCGTTAGCAATGTGGTTTACCGTTGATATTTTAATTAAATTCCCCTTTATGTTCAACCATTCCAACTGCTCGCCCATAACAGTGTTCTTACCCACAGCGCAAAGTACGTGTCTCGGTATTTGTTTACAATTATAATTCCTTACCCACGCCGTAAATCGAACGGTGGTACCCGCAGAATATATTATTATTACCGTTCGCAATGCACGGCAATGCACGGCGGAACAACTTCACATCCAGCACCGTGGCGTGTTCGTTCAACCGTTCCGCGACCTCTTATTATTAAATAACGAACAGTTTAATTTGAAAATTCCACGTCATCGTCAATTCCGTTGGCAATTTTCCGTAGTTACTGTGCATCGGTCTCTTGCGGCGCCGTCGACCACGAAATTCACGGAGGCAGAAACGTATATTTACGTGCAATTTCGTTTAGACGGCCGTCAATACGCCGAGAGGCAAAAACAAATGCGAATCAATACGTACAATTCGCCCCTGCAATTGTGCCCGGGTCAGAATATCGACTGCGTACCAATTATACTACAGAACAAGTTATTATAAAAGTGTTAAAATTGACAACTCGTAAACAGGAAAAAAAAAAAATAAAAATAACCCAGTGAAATGTATAAATGGTAAAACTTTTCAAATTCCGATAACGTTTAAATATAGGTATTATGTTTAATCGATTTTTTCCGGATGGGTCAACTGCGGGAAAATAAAAATATAATTTCATTGTCGATGTCATTTGGCCCCCTCCCCTCTCCTGTAACAGTTTCGACACTGAGCACATGACGTTGAGGTGTAAGAAACGATCAAATCGGAAGTCTTTGCCGTCGTTTTCCCGAGGCCGCACATGTAACCTCAAATCCATTACGACAATTTCCAGATAAATAATTGTTCTTTTTTAGAGTTCGGATTCCTCAAAAACTCCGGCGGGAGTGGCGTTCGATTAGGGTATTATTCTACCACTCTTAATGTCTTTTAAAAACGTATTTTTTTTTTAACGATAAACTCTAATGTACACTTTTGATATTGGACGTCTATTGTACTTAAATTATTGTAACAAATTTTTGTGCGGTATAGGCCACTTTTAGATGAAACTTTTTGGGCGAAAACATACAAATTAGGTACTGCAGAAACACTAATCCTGTATTATATATATTTTTTAACAATGTTTTTACTAGCTCGTTTTGTTAGATTAAATATGACATCGGTAGGCATATAATGAATTATTATTTTCCGGTTTAAACGGTTGACAAAATCGATTTTCTTTTAAACGTCTTCATCGAACATTGTTATTATGGTATTTTTTGTAATTATCTTATAGAAATGTCTTGTAAAAAAATTAACCAGTTTTTATTAGACTTTAAATCGAAATGTATAACGGACAATATACTAGAACTGTTTAGTGGAGCAGTGTACTGCGACGATAAATGCATGAAAAAAAAAAAAAAAAAACAAAAAACTTACTATATATATATTAATAATAATGCTCAAATATGATTTTTTTTTTTAGCAATTTATTTATCAAATCGATTATTGAATACGTAGTAATTATAATATCAATCTACGGCTTCATTAAAAATCTTCGTTATAACATGATCGAAATCGAAAATTATAATTATATCGCGAATAATATGTATCCGGTTAATATTGCGCGTTATATTTTATATTCAATTTATTTTCATCGAAATAATATCTTTAGTTAATTATTATGATTATAGTATTCGATCGGTCACCACTACATAAGCGATTTGTTATTGTCTTATATCATAATTATATATATATATATATATATATATATATATATATATATATATATATATATGTATGCACTATGCACCTATGTCTGAGTCATACATTGTTTCCGGTTGAGAATAAAAATATTCATAAAAGTGGGCAAAACATACCGAACACATCTATACTTTTATAGTTTGTAAATCATTAGAATGCATTAGATCTATACGTATTATATCCGTTATATATGATAAGTAGGCGACGAAAGGTCGACTTGGATTTTTTTGCCCTTTGAGTTCTCGCAGTATATACGGCGTTACCTATTCAAATTATGTCTTTACAGTAAAATCCCCTTTGAAATATTATTATACCTATTCTATAGAGCATTCTATTACGTGCTTCAAAAGCAAAATTACCCGCTCGTTAACTAACGCACGTCTTAAACGGTATACACGAATATTTAATTAACTAGTTATAATTAAAAGCGAAACCTCCATTTAGAATAATATTTTAATTTAAATTATATAATATTCTATTCGCTCGTGGGAATTCGTATTAGTTGTTCCTTTTTGACTTTTCAAAATAATCAAAATAATACGCGTACAACCAACGGCTAAAGACCATATTTTTATATTAGGATTATCTTTCACCACGACAGTGTTCGTCGGGATAAAATGATGTAACGACTGCTCACCAACGAATGTTTGAAATTCGTTCATAGGCTCTACAGTGTCGTCAGTAGTATACACAGCTTGTGTAAGTAGTCGCATAATTTACTTCGTAACGGATGCAGTTAATGTATAAAATTAATCTATTACTTATTTTAAATAATAATATATTCGACATTTAATGGATATTCGTGCCTTTAATCGTCATTCATCAACATTTTCCTTAATGTATGGACTTGCCATATACCTATGTATTCAATTTGTTGTTTTAATTTTTCTTAAAACCTACAATTTGAATTTTAAGTAACACTGGTACTTTGAGAGTTTTAAAATGTTCTCTGTTTTTCTTTTCTTTTCTTTTACTGGTGTGGCAGTTGCTTATTGTAAAATAATTATTTTGTAATCCTATGATATTTTTCATTTTCAACTTTTTCATTTATTAGAGGAAAAAAAAACAACGTATATTTTGGAGATTACATACCTTACTTATCACGACTATATAATATTTTTATGAATTTCGTTTTCGTTTGTTTAAAATATTATGATCAATATTAACTTTGCGTCAATTTTGTAATATTATACTTGGGACTTAGGACAATTACCTACAATATTGTGTACAGTTTCTTCAGAGACGGGTATTATACGTGTACACTGTACACGAGTTTGTTTAATTAAAATAAGATATTAGTTAGGTACCTCCTAATTAAACATTTATAAATAAATACGAAATTCAGATTTTAAATCGTGCCTCGTGCACAGTAATTACAGTTTGCATAAATGAGTAGGAAATCTAATTATTACTTTTTTTCTCCAAATTTATCGCGATTTTTCGGGCTATCCAAATAATAAACGTTCAAAAAACAAATATTCATGTTATTATATTTAAAAATTGGCTAGACGAATATTTTGAGCACTTTTTACCATGCCAAAAACAGAACTCTGAGACATTTTTATAATTATTTAAGTTATTTAGGTAGGTACTTCACTGTTAAATAAACACGCTTAAAATAACGTTAAGACTATTAATTCAACGGTATTACTTACCCCCGTTGGTGGAATGAAAATAATTTCTCGAACGGAGCCAAGAAACGAGAGTCAACATTATATTTTATAATAATCATTTTATTATTTTTTAAATCGGATATTTTATTAATATGGGACGCGTTAAAGTTTTATCTCTCAGAAAATCAAACGATGTTTCTCAAATATTAGCTTTTATTAAATTTTTAACACAGTGAGTTATATCTGTTCGATATATTACCAGTTTTCTATTAAAAATAAACGGAAACAATTCATACATATTTTATAAAACAATGAAGTTTTTTTTAATATACGTATACCACTAAATAATATAATTCCTATGTCGAAAATTTGAACTCGTCATTTGTTTTGTTTTGCAGGCAACACCTATCCGCATCAACAACAATTATATTTTAAACATTGTCCTTGGACAAAAATTGTATTACTTTCCATGCCACACCGATTCTTTTATCCGCGTGGTCGGTTTGTAGATATCTGTTCAAGTATTTAGTAAAGGGTTTTCACATTTATGTATAAGGATACGCGAAAAACGATTTATCGTGGCGATATTCTGCCGAGAGGTTTACCGAAAAATAGTCAATATTTTCTTAAAACCGATTGTGTCGTAAATTTAAAAATAATTCGCTTATACGCTGGTTTTTTTTTCTCCCGAAGTGTTGTTTGAAACGAGTTTTTTCTTCTATTTTCTTAACTACGTACAGATGAACGCCGTTCCCTCTGAAAATATCGGCCGCGATAAATTTTCCGATCTCCGGATTTATTATTATTACGGAAAACGTAGCGCATATTTTTACCGTACTCTAAAAACACGCACATCGCCCTGACGTAACACTATATTATAATAATATATATAAAAAATAAATATTATTTTATTTTTACACGCGCGAGGTATAATATACCAAACCCTACGGGGGTACACTGATTTTTTTGCAATAGGGGTTGGCCAAAAAGAAAAAAAAAATAATTAATGTATATATATATTTTTTTGGATATATATATCGAAAGTATAGGCGCATTTATTATATTTTATATTTTTTTTATCGAATGGAATATTTGATAGAATCGAAATTCGGGAAATACTGTTACGCGCCTAGGTTAATTCATAATCCTAAAACTAGTGATGGGAAACATTCGGATTTGCCGAAGTTCGAGTTTCCGGATTTTTGGATACGGAAATTTGAAATCCGACATGTATTGTAAATCCGGATTTCGGATTCTAAAATCCCGATTTTTATCTAAATCCAAATTTCGGTTTTTAAAATTGCGATTTTATATTCTTTATCCTATTTATCATAAAACAATTATAATTATCTTATTGTTAATAGCATTAAACGTGTAAAACATTAAATACGTTTTTACAGTTCAAAAAATATCATAAAAGAAATTTATTTAAAAAAATAAGTACAACAAAAAAAATCACACACATTACACACTAATTTATATAATATATATTACTAGCTGACCCGACAAACGTTGTGTTACTCATAAAAATACAAATCTTCGGATTTTAAGAGCCTAAATTCGGATTTTTGAATTTCAAAAACCAAAATTCCAAATTTATTAGATTTTCAGATAATCTGGATTCATATGACTACCTAAAACTCATACCGCGCACTATGTTTGTGTCCCCGTATTCTTAGCGGAATTCGTGTACGCGTTTTTAAATTCAAAGGACCGTCGAATTATCGCTCAAAATCTATAAACGATGTCAATATATGGAGCCATAATATGCGTAAGCGACACTTTTGGTATCAAAAAAAATTTGTTTTATAAACGATACAAATATATTAGAGACTACTTCGTTAGAAATGGTACAGTTTTGTTTGAAAAGTTTCGGAGTATGCACCACAAGTTAAATTTGTTGATAGCGTAAATGGCATATGCGACATTGTCGAATATCGTAAACGTTTAGAGTCTAGAGTCGAAATGGTTGTATTGTAAATTTGTTAATTTGAATTTATTTCAGATCAAAATGTAAGAAGTTAAAAAAAAAAAAAAAAATAAAGTTATTAAAATTCATCAAATATTACATTTTTTCATGTACCTGAACAACTGTCGGAACATGTCGCTTTCGTTCTATTATGGTTCGATTTTTTGACGTCGTTTATATAAAATTATTGTCCGATTAATTTTTGTTTTCCGGACAAAAATTTATGTGTTTTATATTTTTGATTTTCTTTATAGTTTTCATAATAATGGGGGCAAAACCAGCAAAAAAAAAAAAAAAGTCTAAAAATAGGAATGTTTACGCAATATCGGTCACGGTTATTTTCGATTTTTATTTTTATTTGTAATTCAGTGTAATATAATTGTAATGACCTGAGACAGTTATTGAATACTTCTATCAAAAACTTTCTAAACGTGGTGTAATTTTCAAAATATTCTGGCATTTTTTGTGTTGTGTTTAGCTATTTTAAATTATCTTGTGTTTTTTCCGTCCATGTAGATAAAATGTTTGTAATTTATTTTTATTACGGTTTTAAGTTAAATTTATGTTAAAATTCGTTATAAAACATGAACCTTACCAACTTCCCACTTATAATAGTGTCTCCCCTATGGGAATATATATATAAAAAAAAAAAAAAAAATAAATAAATAAATAAACACCGTATTTAATGCGATTTTGGTCGTAAACCGTAACATTGCTTTACACGTAGACCATAGCTTATACTCAAAGCAAGGTTTTTTTATTATAATTTTTTCCCTTTAAATGTAAAAAAAAAAAAAAAAACAAAAAAAAGGGACAGAATTGTGGCGATTGAGCTCAGTATGACGTATTCCGTGTCTTTTATTTGTTGGTAGATATTTATTTTGTTGATTTGTTTCGTCCCACCACTGTCGAAATGTTTATGGCTAAAACAAATTATTCAATAAGCGTCTTAATATTGCCTAATGCAATTGGATTTGCCATTCGTACGTATTATTATATTATAATACGAAACTTAGTGGTGCGTTACGGTTTTCAGTTACACCGCGTTTTAGTTTAAACAACGACCAGAGCAGCAATTCGATAACATACACTGTTAATGGCGATGCGAGCTCATAATGTAATAAGAATACCTACGGGTCGTACACTGAATAATTCGGCGACAATCGAAATTTTCGGCGCACCGGCAGAGTAGAAATACAACACACGGGAAATGTACGTCGGTAACGTCAATGGGACGCGAACAATATTTACGTCCTGTACGCTGAATTGTACTACGGTATTATGGGGCATATTATCGAATGGTTTTTTTTTTTTTTTTTTTTATAGAAAATTGTGTATTTTGTACGCACGCCGTATTGTTCACATCCGTATTTCGTACAAATCAATCCGGGGTTTTTCCCCCTTAAATATTATTGTCGAGAATACTATCACACGATAACAATTATTATTACTGTTGCCGTCGTATACGGTTTCGTTTTGGGCGCGTTATCGTGCCGACACGATTCGGCAGATTCTGCGCATACCATTACCCCGTTTAATCTCTTCCGTAAACCCAAATGATTCGCCATTCGTGTACGCGAAAGACGCGATATTGTTTTTATAGTGAATACGTCAACCGAAACGACTGCTGGCAACAACAGCCCGCCGATGTTATTTTGCGAAATCCTATCGTATTATTATTATAATAATAATATTATTTAATTATATTGTATAACTGGGCGTTGTGCACCCCGTATCTACCGAATCCCTCAACCTAGTGGACCCCAACCGTTGTCGGTTTTCGTTTCGTATTTCCGCATTTGTTCATCTCGGACATATTACAGTGAAATAATCCGAAATCCGGCGGCTGGTGTTGCAAGTGGGATATTTCCACTAGAGATAAAACCAAATTTCTAAAAAGAATATTCTAAGCGTTTGCTTTTAATTTATATATTTTTTTTTATTATCGTCGGTCGGCGATAATTATTATAACGCTTTATTTTCCCGGCGTTCGGCAATTCCTATCGTTTCGTCCGTGATTTCTGTCGATCCAAACAAACAAAAAAAAAAAAAAAATCTTCCATCTCACATCCGCCGTTGGACGCACAAACAGACGGCTTGACGTTTGTTTCTCTACACAATCGCAGTTGCCGCTGTCTTTCATTTGCTATCCGTTTAAATATACCATAGTTTTTCCGCTGGTGTTTTCAAACGATTAGGAGTTTTTTACGTTCTCCGAGGTAGACCGTGTCCCGGCGGTGAAGATCCTGTGTACGTGTCCTGTGTAGTGTATGTCCGTCCCATCTTGTTTGCTCTTTCCCGTATTTCAGTTTGGCTTAACTATGCCGTTTCCATTAAATATTACCTTGATTTCGGATTATCGTGGACCAGAGTTGTTCCGCGCATTAAATGTCTATTGATATTATTTTTGTGTTGGCAAATTTGTCAAACACCTTATCTCTGATCCGTTAACATTGGTAAAGATTAATCTGATTTTAAAACAATAACCAACTAAGTAGTACTACTGTACTACTATCGAGTGTCTCAGTATTGTTTTTAATTTTATGAATCGTACTTGAAAAATTATAAAAATAATTCTAATTTGTAAGCCGAATTTAAACAAAATTAATAATTTCTCCTTGGAAATTTCTAGAGTTAAAAATATCAGAAATATTACGTTGCCGGCGATGGATTTATGGATTTGGTTTTGTCTTCTAATTATAACGCAATTCGGAACGGTCGTTTCAGCTTGATAGGTCACTATCAAGTTGATGGTACACCAGAGAGGGAACGAGAGAGCAGTTAACATCTACGAGTTTGACGTTTTGCGAATATTGCGGAAAATCGGAGTGAAACAATTGGATTATTGTGTATAATATAACGTTGACGATCGTTCGATTCACGACACACCGTTTAAAAGTTCCGTTTTATTACTACCGCGTGACTTTATACCACGTCCGTTTCGGCCAATGAAAAATCTCGGTGATAAACGCACGTTGGGATATCTGATATATGGGACGTGCCGACGCGAAAATAATAATATACCCTTGGAGAATTTTCTCAATAAATAATAATATAAAATATTATACTCGGCAGATATATTCATCGAAATATTATTCCTGATATGAATTCGTAATCTAAGATATATATATTATTGTCAATCTGTACACGTCACCTTATGGAATATCAATCGTATCACGTCACGTCTCGATTAAGTGATATTTGTTTTTTAATCTGTATATTATACTATAGTAATACACATTCTATTCCCGACGATATTATTCCGTTTTCATTATTTTCATTTTTTAATATAAACGTGGCGCGTGCGGAACAACATTTTAGCGTATATACGCAATACGGAGTATTATTTGTCATACCTATTTCGTTTATAAAAATCTCGAAATACGTGATTTATAATATTAAGTTTTTTACTTTTCAGAATCACGATATAATATTATTGTTCGTTTTTTTTTCATTTTAAAAGTACCAATCGCTGATGGTGTCCCGTTAATAGAGAAAAAGGAATAGAGCAAACGCAAATGCGCGAAAGCAAATGGGCGAAAACAAAACGAGCTAATGAAAATACGAGCGAATAAAAAAACCCATCATTTAAAATAACAAACATTTTATGAATTATTTATTAGTAAAAACGGGCTATACAATATACAAGTCATACTATTATGCATTTAATAATATGATTCTTTTCAAATATTATAACTATATGTGAGAAACTACAGTGAAATATGTTAGGATCCGATAAGTTAGCGATTACGATTCGATAAGATTACGTTTACGATCATTATATTATTTTTATGATTATCCGATTTCGTACTGATATTGATTGGATTTAATTGTAGTCGAACCGGGGTATTTAAGTACTTTGAGTTGTATAAATAGTATTTATTAATCTATATAATATGCATATATTTTCGTTTATATTTTCAATCGTTCGTTTTGATTTCATTATTTTGCTTTTAAAATTTTGTCGTAAACGTTGACAATTTTAACGCGCTGGGACAACATTTTCTGGAATCACATCGGTCGGCGTGTTTTTTTTTTTTAAAGATTTTGCCGGCAAGATCGAAAATTATAAATTAACCCACCACTTTTTGTTTGTTTGCGGGAGTATAATATTAAGGTTAGGATACTGCCCCCCAAAAAAATGTGCTGTAGTCGCAGGAAACAAATCGATCTGTTTCAGACAGCGGAGAACCATTCGCTGACGATGCAGGTCTATCGCTTACCAGATACTGTGATTTAGTGTGATGTGCAATTATTTAAATACCAAAACTTTGGCCATAGTTTAACTATTGTGTCACAAATTAGTTTTTCGTTTTCCAAAAGCGGTAAATTGAGTCGCAGAACTAAAAATGAAAACGGTAAATTTTTTCTCCGAGTTATAAGTCTTTGCAGTAATAGGCTTATAGTACCCGATAGGTGTATGGATAATTTTCGCTGAATTTTCATCATTATCAAATCGTACAAGAAAGCCGTTTATTGTATACTTCGCGTTCAAACATTAATATTTTTTATTGGTGCGCTTAAAGAGATACAATCGAATATATACGTTCAAGTAAGGAGTAAGGAACGTAGTAAGAAGTCGAAAAAGAATACCGAGTGGAAAATTGAACGGAATTCAACAATAAAATGATTACTAGACTTGACTTCATCAATAAGGCTGTGTCGTTTAAATATTTTACCGAATTTATATTTTAGGACGGGATACTCGTGCAATTTTTTGGATCGGACTCATTAACCACTTTTATTTTATTTTTTTAGCGGGGTTTACTTAAAAATGTTAAAATGGAATTCAATTTATCAAATCCCGAAACTTTTACTAGTTACCATATACGTCCGCCTTCGTAGCATTTCTACTGTGGTCGACACCATTGTACCTCGGGGATAGTTAAATAATTCCTTTGCAGGTATACATTGTTGTTGTTGTTGTTGTTGTTGTTGTCGAGTTTCGAGTGCAAAGGTAACGGAATTGTACGAGTTAAAAACTTCAACTTTGACGTGAACGCGTCGGACACTCGTTGATTTTCGACTGTTAAACATAAAAAAAAAAAAAAAATCATGTTAATTGATTATTTATTTGACGGAGAGGAAGGCGTGTATGTGGTAAATTTTAATGAAAATAATATTGTAAAATTTTTAAAACTGTTACACAAACGGTAGTATAAATTTACAAAAAAAAAAAAGGTTGGCAATCCCCGATAACAACAAGATAACTATACTTTTGCGATATAATGTGTTATTTTTTTTTTTTTTTGGAAATTTAATCACAAGTCAAACGTAAACCCTTAAGATTTACTGTTTCATACGAGTAAAAAGCAATGTACAACATTTATAAAGTTTAAACGAAATATAATTTGTGAGTTTGTCAAGGGCTTTTACAAAATCTAAACGTGATATATTCCCAATTTTTAGTTTTTGTGACCGTTTTGTAGGATGAATTCGTTATTTTTCTTTTAATCTAAATATTTGAAAATTTGTCGAAAATGCTGCGTAAAACAAATAAAAACTATTGGAAGGCGATCCGAACTGTAATTAGGTTTTAATAACTAATAACTAAACAATGATATTTTATTTTCAAAAACAATTTTCGAATCGAATGTTTTTGGTTTTTACTATTTACTTTTACCATTTTCGAACCCACAGCGCCGAATATATGATTAATTTTAAATACCAATTTCCAAAAAATGTTTATTTTTTCAGTTTTCAAACGCGAGAACAAATATTTCCATTGGATTTAACGGTTTATTTGTTGTTACGGTCGGGTTTATTCGCCTCTTATTCACTTTTATTATTTTTCCATTTTTTTTTTTTTATTGTTAGTCGAACGACTTGCGACCCTACAATAATTATATAATTACATAAAAATGTTAAACGGTCAAAACGATAAAAATAATTACATATTTATTACAAATACAATCGTTGGTTGACATATCTCTAGTCTAATAATAATAATAATTTCATGTCGATTTTACGTAAATCTCACTCAATTTGTGACTGCTAGAGCTTTGTATTTCTAACAATATCGTCATCTGTTAATTCCATCTACGGACTATTTTTTTTTTTTTATTGCATTAAATTCCTTTTAAATCTCGAGTCATCGGCCACTGAAATCGACAGGAAGTCGATAAAATTTTGACATTTTCTTTGGGGAAAATAAATCGTTTAAGTATTAGTTTATTAATTCGTTGTCATCGCTTTCGGATTTGATTGCATTTATATAATAATTACTATAATGATTTGTTTTCTCAAATATCTTCGCATCTCCAAACACGAACAGCTTTTACCAACACTGTGTAATCCTATATAGTTCTGTTTTTTGTTGTTAATATTCATTTTTTTTTTTTTTTTTGACGTGCCACGTGTTTGATTAAAAAAACTCCCTTTGAATCACCGATGACGGCAAACCAAATCATGAGACGAGTTTAAAAAAAAAATAATAAATAAAATCGAATTAAATTACCCAATAGGTATACCGTATATATAGTGTTCTGAATAATAAAACCGCTAAAAATATTTCACAATTTTTCGACAACGATTTTTTTTGATCTGTTTGAGAAACTGGGACATTTGGTATATCAACCTCACGCCATAAAATACCATCTGTGTTAAATTTCCTATATCGTCGTATTCTTATGTACACGGAAATTAAACGGTACACATTTACCGACTCAAAAACAGTTTTAATCGAAAATAAATATTCCGTACTAGAGTTTAAAATTGTTATAGAAAAAAAAAATGCGGTACTCACAGTGGCGTATTAACGGGGGGGGGGGAATGTGGGTATGGGGTATATTTCTATCTGTTATAATAAATACTATAGTTATTCAGTATACAGTCCAGCACCTAAAAAGTCTAATATAAGTATTCAGTGAAAATTTTAGGTCCCTACAATTATTTTTACCCGATTTACAAAAAAAAAAAAATCAACGAAAATAACTGAAATATCGTAAATATTCCTACTTTTACTAGAGTTATCTTCATTATTAAGGAACCTTCAATTAAAGTAAGAACAAATTACCTCGTTAATTCACCAAATATATTCAAAGCAATACAAGAGCTCCCTTGTCGTTTTTTGACTAATGCAAGATTTCTGGTGAAATAGTTATTGATCGACACGAATAAAAAAAAACCCACCCACACAAATCATAGAATCTACGCTCAAAATCAAAAAGTAAAAATATTTGTACTATACTCATTATATTATTATGGTCATAATTTTTTTTTCTCATTAACATTGATCCAGTCTCTTAACTTTTTACGCACCGTATGTTAATACGATTGGTTTATTGAAAATTATTCTCCAATACTGCGTCGGCGGTTAGGTTAGATTTTTAAATACTTATCTCTATGAAAGCCGGTTTATTTCTGATGGACTTATATACGACAAAATAAAAATGTATTATTAGATAAAACAAAATACAAAATACAATATGCGAAAATTATATTATGCAACTGGTGTCCAGGAGAAAGTAAATATATTAAACATAAGGTGTCGGTTTACAATCCGCGTATTATCTTGTCGCACCCAACGGGAAACTCGGGGATTTGACGTTATAATGAGATAAGTTAGCTACGTACTACGTAGTTTCCAATAGTTCATTTATGCGTGAAAAATATAAAAAAAAAAAAATGTGCTCAGGGATTTTCAATGTTTGTATAAAGCCAAAAGATCAATTTACGATGCACGTTGCGTCAAATTTAAGAGCATTTTTGAGAAGCCGACAAATATGTAATCCATATAAATAAAATCGAATCAAAACTAAAATTTAGATAACAGCTATATACAACTAAAAAAAAAAAAAACCTAAGAATGTTTTTGAAAATTCGACCAATTCTAGAAAATGGTAACACAAGAATACGGTGAAAATGTCAAGATTTAGTTTGAACCGAATGACACCGATGAAATAATAAAATCGAAAACAACAGACATTGCGTAAATATTCTCGTTTTCTCTCCATTATTATGAAAACTACAAAGGTAATCGAAAAATAAAATACCCAAATAATGCATCAGCTGGACAATATTCGCTTCTTGAAATCACCCCTGAAGTTGATGATTGGCAGCAAGATTTCCGGTGGGAATGTTGTCGGACAAAAAAAATCAAAAAATAAAATACAAAATCATTGCCCATCGTTCCTAGCACCACGCTCAGCTTCTACAACGTTCGATATTTCCGATAAATTTGACTTAATTATCTACACACATAAAAATTTCAACATTTTGTCAAAATACAAACGTAAATGAAATGTACGGTATATTAATTTATAGAGGTTAAAAAAACATTCTCGTATCGAGAAACCTGCAAGGAAGATCATATAATGACTTCTAATTAATGCACTAACTAGATCCGAAATTGTACAAAAAAGTACTTAAGTCTTTTTTTTTTTTTTGGATTAGAGCAAGATTTTCGGTAGAATAATTGTTAACAGACACATACAAAAAAAAAAAAAAAAAAAATAAAAAGTAACGGAGAAATTAATACACGGTTTTCGGTAGCTAATCTCGTGCAGCAACGGTATAGCCTCTTTGTGGTAGGTAGTAAAACAAATTGTTTAGCTTTGTCACCTAGTAACAATACGCGTATTTTGTTTGATTAAACTATTTAGTAAATTAAACTAAACTAACCGCAGGCCGATTTTTATGTGACTCCGCTGTGTTTTATTTCGCGTTTTCCGTATACAAATTAAACCGCGTACATTAACTTTGTTGTTACATTAACTATTTACGGAAAACCCGAGTATATTGCGTCGTTGCCGGTGTACGTACCTATGCACTGTGTCTATTTTTTACCGTACTTTGTTTTATTCCAAATTTTATGTGTCCCCGTATCAAAGTTATCCGGAACGCTCAGTTTGCTCGGTATACAAAATACAGTATACGGCGTTTTTTTTTTTTTTATTGTAGACTTATTTTATAAGTCTCTTATTTGTTTTTATTTTGTCCACTAATTCGTCCGGTCCCGCGGTATTACACAGTACGGTTCCTTTTATTCGGGATGCGTCTACATTCAAATGCCACGTATAGACGTCGTCGAGCATTATCTAACCGAATTATTAATTATCTTTAATGTTTTCTAGATAATTTACTTGGCAATATTATCTTTATCTTGGACGCATATTTCTATTGTCTAAACTAAATAATCCTAATAAATGTTTACATTCTGAGCGCCCGATGGCCGATGTATTGGTTTTCCCGTGGCGTATGCCTTTTTTTTTTTGTTTTGTCTGTTATCAGCTTTTACGAAAGCATTTCGGATCTAGTTGGCGCACCGAGAAGGAATAAAGAAATAAAAATAACTTTATCTGGATAATTTCCACTAGAAAAAATGTTTAATATGCGAACAAATTTAAAGATAACCTTTCGTTTTTAAACTTATAGGAGTTTTAATAAAAAAAACTCCGTATTAGCGGCCAGAACGCATTTTCTTTCGGGTCGACGTTTATTTCTATTCCAAACCGTTTGTCGGTAATCCCGGAAAAATTCCCGCTCGTGGTTGCTTTTCATTCCATTCACTTTTCACCGACCGGACTATTTATTCAATTTTTCTCTATATCAAGTCTCATCAGTACGCGTACGTGATAATAATTTTATATATTTTGAGTTGATATTACGACCGCTCTCCATGGTATATGCGAGTCCCGGCGGACCAGAACCTGTAGCTATTCTGATAGTATATCTGTTATAAACAAACATCGTTAATGTTCGTTCTTGAAGGATCGAAAGACCCCCGCGGGACATCTAAAATTAATAAAATATTGAAAAAAAATATAGTACCGGTCGTTTATGGTTTTTGAAAATTTTCAGTCATCCGAACTCTTTCGCGTATGGTGGCGACAATCGTGGACGGGTAAAAACAGCAATTGCTATGCTCATTTGATTACGATTTGCGAGGTACTGGATAAATTGGTTCTGCGAGGTCCTTAATATTTTTGTAAATTATTAGATTTTTATTTATTCGTACTTTGTTATTAAGCATGTGGAATTACCACTTCTAGTCTATTCACTCTTCGCAAACTTTAACTATAGTACATGTACATGTTATATATTTTAACGCCTGTCTACGATCCGCAATATGTAACAAAAAAAAAAAAAAAATAATAATAATAATAAATAACTGAAATATCCCACGTGCACGATAATTTAGTAAAATAAGTTATGGGTTTTCCGGTAAGATTATTACGGTTTAGCTTAGAAATAAATTATGGATGCGAAACAGCAAGTATGAAAGGAGCAAATAACCGAGATAGACCCTGGGATTTGGTTGAAGCTTCCGTAGATGCAATAATTTAAACATTTAAAAAATCAAAATAGAAATCAATATGTTTTATATATATATATATATAAAAAAATATATATATATTTATAATGGCGGTTTATATACCGACATAGAGTAAATTTTCAAACGAATATATCCACCTAAATCTAACTAGTCTCATACATAGAATCATCCGACAATATAGACACAATAATAATTTTCGAATGTGTCGTCACACAATCATTGTCGGCGTAATAATATTATTCAAACATTTTCCCGCGATATATTATTACTAAAACGCGTTTCAAACACGAAAACTCTTGAGTGGTAGTTTGCTCACCCACACCAATTGCCATTCGACTAGTTTCATAACAAAATATACCCGACTGAAATAACTAGTGTACGCAGAAATATTCTCGTGTGTTCTGGTGTGCTATTGAGTCCCGATGTTTTGTGTGGGTCGCTCAACGAAGGACTCTTGTAGCTATTCTACGTAATAATTGAACAAACACGATAATTTTCGATTACGATGCGCCAAACTGTCGAAACAAGGTTTACTCGATTATACGTAATGTTTTACTAATCCCAATGCCTATTGGTGGTACTCATCAACTCGTCACCATTGCCCGTACTCGTTTTTTTTTTTTTTTTTAACGCGATTTACAAGCGAAAAGTTCTAAACTATACCTACCGTATGGAAATTATCGGACAACCAAAGTACGTATTGTAATATGTTATTAAAACACCGGTTTTGAGGTAACAAGATCAATTGGAATCTTTATTGATCCAGGCAGTTTTTTCGTCGAGACAAGCAAGTTATAGTGTTCATTAAATTTGTCTGATTTTCCAAATAAATTTATATACGAACTTATGAGATATTATTACTAATTCCATTTAAAATAATATAATATATGTATATATTTTTTTTTATCGAAATCAAAACTGCAAGCAGAGTTGAGTTAGTGAAAATGTGTAATAATAATATCTTCTAGTTTGGCAAAAAGAACAAAAAAAAATGAGTATACTATTTTCACATTTTATATCTGCCCGAGTGAAACTAGTTAATAGTTTTTTTTTTATGATATAAGCCATCGCCATTGCGAAGGCATTTTAAAAAGGAGAACAAAAATACCCGATAGAAAATGAAACTTGCTTATTACCTCGAAAAAAAAATATTGTCACAATATCTCAGTATAGTCCCGTATATTGCATAAATATATCATACGCATATCATTTTGATATTATTAGTTTAATATTATTATCCCAAGAATATCGCGTACTTACAATTTTAAGAGATCTACAAGGTATTGCGTCCAATATATTATGAACCGACTTTTGATATCTAATGAGTATAAAACTTTATATATTGTATTTATATTGAAAATTGTATTTCAAGCGAGTATGTTATACATACCTTATAATATGTATATTGTGTACGGTAGGATGGTCCAACCAATGACACTTGAAGCCTTTTATTTAGCTCATCCTCCCTTAGAAAACATATTATGCAGTATATACTTATATTACAGACATAGTAATAGAATTTAATTCGCGATTTAAAGGTTTTGATATATTGAAACCAACGTTTGAATTATTCACCAACTCAATGCCAGTTAATATCTCGGTATAACCTTCCGATTAAAATAAAATATTTTAATAGGTAAACCGCAATAGGCGTACCGAACCGCAAAGAGACAAATAAAAGGAAAATCTCGGCACCATTCATCGGCAACCAAAAACCAAAAAAAAAAACCACTATTATCGTAATATTTATGTCACTCGAAGTTATTAAAAAAAATAACGTAAATTACGAATCCGAATTTCGAAAACCTTAGAAAATTGCTCGGCGATGTGAATTAAGTTTTTAAAAATGTATTGTAAGTAACGAAAAAACAATTGCGAATAATTTGATTATTATCCGTTAAGTATCACCGTAATCATATCGTACGACTTCTTTTGTCAGCGTTTTACACAGTTTCGTTAAAATTATACAAAATATGGGATCTCGCACCTTCTCCACTTAAATGTACCAAACGGTGAAATGTTTAAACCGTTATATAAATTATATATCGGGTGCAAATTTTAAAGGTATACCGTTAATAGTATGCCTAGATCTTAGCTTGTACGGTAGGAAATGTCAAAAGTGCAGTTGGCCCTGCAAATTTGGTCGTCTGTAAGTGGAGACCGCGATTAGTTGAGCACCGGGGCATATTGTCAAAGTCCGTATTCAAAATCGAGTTTAGACTGAACCAAAATTATCGCATTGCATCTGACGGTTTAATCGGTTTTCATCAACTGCCGATTGTTTTGTATTATATTTTTTTTTGAAAGCGTTTTCGAAACATCGTTGAAATCACGGCATTTCAAAATATCATTAACTAAACTTTGCTCAGAGTCGTTTTCCGTTTGCATTGATTTATCGCCGCGTACATATATAAACTTCATACGTATATATATATATAAATATCCTACTTATTATTTATACGATGATCTTCGTATAGCGAATTCGAGCAATTTCATCAAAGTTGATTTTGCAAAAAGAAAATTATAGAGAACAAATTTAGAACAATTTAAAATTTGTATGTCCGGACAAATAGCGTTTTATCGTAGATAATTTCGATTTTTAACTATCTTGTATCCGTATAATAAGATACATTTTATTGAATCGTATCGAATATGTCCTTTGACTAAATAAATTGTCAGTTATCTTTGCGCAACACCGGTTGTCGGGTTACGAAAAAAAAAAAAAAAAAAGACCGTAATGCGTTCAAACGAGCTACACCACGGGTGACAACTGGGCTGGAGGAATAATAATAATAATAAAAAAAAAAAAACCGTAACGAATCGACGAAGAGTTATCGGGTTTGTCAGATCGAATAATACGTATTGTGATTATAGGGCGTATAACACGACGACGTGTGCACAATAATAATAGTAATAATAATAATAATATGACAATACGCGATATGTTTTACGTGCGATGGCGTTGTTAAATTACGGTATAATAAAATAGGAGTGTCTGTACAATACAAGAAGAAAACGCTACGGGACAACTCCCCGCGGTTCCCCCATAGCTCGAATCCGTTTTCCGTTTTCTGTCCCAGCTTCCGACATCAGCCGATATCCAAGACCAGCAGTTCGGCAACTGCCTAAGACGGAAGAGCCAAAAGTAACAACCCGAGGAAATTTCCCTGTTTTCAAAGAGTCACTATAATATTTCCGTTTTAATCGACATTAAACACGAAACAATATTTATTCTTGTAAAACCTATTATAAAAATTCATACAATCATATTTTAAGCACAAAACATATGCAAGTATTTTAGCTAGAACAATAAAACAACTACAGTTATTGAATAATAGATAGTTAAATCAATAGGAACATTGGCTTTGCATGCGATTTTAATGTTTGGTCGAATCTGGTTCATAACTAGTAAACAATTTGATTTTAATTTCTATATTTATTGTCAACCATTTATCGCCAGTAGTTTATCTAATATAAAAAAATGATTTTCCTGTATGCACATTGTGCACACTACTAATTTTAGTTGACTACGAAGGCCTATGCAGGTACTATCAAGTATAATGTTGTGGTGTATTATTTCATATTTCTAAAGGCTAGGAAAATAATATGTCATATAGAGATATTTTTTAGATATAACAAATTATATTTTTTGATGATAAAATGATTATATTTTGCGTATGGAACAGGAGAACCACAAATTTATAATCGAAAGAACCGAAGCATCTAATTATATTGAGTATATTTTTAATCCTCACCCCATCGCACCAATTTTCCCGCATCGACCCCGGTTTTTAAATGATTTCGATTCTCTTGTTCGTAACGTTTTGTGTAACAATTCATTTTGTACAGTATTTGCTTTATACTTAGACGCCCATATATATCCAAACCATAAAATAACTTAAATTTCTGGTTTAGATAAAATATACGTTTAAAATTATCGCGTGAATTACGTATACTAATATTATTATAAAAATTAATCGATGTAATATTGGGAATAGATTAATTTTCCAAAAAAAAAATAAAAGATCTAAAAACTTTTAAATTTTTGTACGTATTACTGGGCTCCAGTACAAAACTCAAAAATCATCACCGTCCGCAAGTAGTATGAAATATGAAAAGTCTTCAGTTTTACAAAACCGCCGAATTTAAATAAACATATTATTTAACTTTTACCGCGTCTGGAAAAAAATAAAATATATGAATAAAACCGATGTAAGAATATAGCATATTTCAAAAGAATAAAAAAAAATTTAATATCGTTATTCAGTACAAATGAACAGTTTTGTTTACAATACGTATATCTAGAAAATATTATCTGCTCTTGTAGTAAATAAAAGCCCATTCAGAGGAATTATGATCACATAAATGTTTTATATTTTATATAAGGAACATTTGCTTGTGACAACAATGCGAGAATATTATAATTCTTTTGTGAAAAAATACGTCGACAGATAAAACGCAGTAAATTTATCGATACCATTTCAAATTTCGTATTTTTTTTTTTCACAGTAAAGAGTTACAAAATTTGCATAATAGTCCAACGGGCGAAAATATTATTTTTTTTCTCATACATTTAATATTATTTTTCTAATAAAATCTTGTATTTAACATTTATTATTCACTAATTCTTTTTACAGTCTCTCTTTTTCAAATAATTTTTAACGCTTCTTCTTATATCTACGTATAACTCGGAATGTATTATATTTCTTATATGTTCCTCATTTAGTATTACACTATATATATACAGTAGTATATAGATATAGACACACAAATATAAATTAAAATACAACTTATATTGATATAAATATAAGTATAGTATATAGTATATTATATTATATATAGTATATAGTATTTTCTTGACGATTATTACAATTTTTACAGTATTTAATTTGAGAATAAAGCAAACAATTTGAAAAACAATAATATTTTATTTTTTTGTTTTTATATACAAACATCAATGATTAACAAATATATAAAAATTAAAAACTGGATATACAATTGAAAGTAGGTTACGAATTCGGTCAAAACTAATATTTAAACTATATTATATAAATTTATTTTTTTGTATGTTAACGGCAATCTGGACAGTACCAGTCACCTTCTGGTGCGAATTCGATACCTACACATTCGAAATGATACCATTCCGCTGGACATCTTGGTCTGTCGCAGGCAATCATCGAAGATATTTCGTCGTACGGTTGCCTGCAGTAGCTATATAATAACTCATTATTTCTCTGTATTTCTGTCTGTGTTCCGATTCTAGATAATTCAACTGTCGGTGAAACGGCAGTTTTATTAATTCTAGCATCGATAACAGGACGAGAATGTTGAGATTTTGTTGTATTAGTAGTAGTCATACGTGAGCTCTTTTGTTTTTTGTTTCTCGGTGAAGACGACGGCACCTATACAGAAAATATTGACGACGATTGTTCCTCTTTATCGCAGCCAATTTTTCGTTTTTTTGATTGTTCTAATGATTGACTGCGGCCGGTGTCATTCGGTATTACTGCAGTTTTGTAATCAGATACATCTCCGATTACAGAAGACGACATACTGAGGTCGTGTAATGTTCTTAGATATAGATCGCCGTCTTTTATTTTGTCCAACACGTCTTCTGTCATGCCATCGATAGTATAGCTCGTAGATTTTTTTGTTCTACTCGATATACTACTTTTCAAATCTGTTTCAAACATAATATCTTCATTATTTAAGTAATACTCTGGTGATTTATCACTATCTTCGGAACTACTACCGTTTGATAACACAAAAGTCATTATAGGCGGAATCGAAAGTTGCGAAATAGTATGGGGTACTTCAAAATACACTTTTTCCCCGTTTGCCTTATTACCACTGGAACCATTTTCAGCATCATCAAGAATACCGTTTGCGTTTATTTTTCATAGATATGTTTAATGTTAAACATTTTGTCCTGATTTTTTTGTTTACAAATTTGACATTCACTAATCTCACTGCTTAATCTCATTTCACGCATATGTTTGCATTTAGAATTATTTTTCAAAGCCATCTTTTAATTTAAATGAAACACTAATGACTTGATGGTCAAACAATAAACCTAAAGAAAAATATAATGTTAGGCAGGCATACATAAAAATAAAAGTATATTTAATTTAAAATTTTCAAATAATAATATACCAAGACGTACACTAATATTTTTCAAATGTTTATAAATAAGACAGTCAATTGTATGTCCAAAAATCCTAAAAATTATGTTTTTAGTCATGCCATACAAATAACCAAAATATGCATATGCATTTATAAATAAATATGCCCAGCAAAAGAAAAATAACCGAAATGGATACTCAGTATACTTTAAAATAAGGAAAATACTAAAAATTCTAAAATATGCAAAAATATAAAAAAATAAATAAATATTGTATACGAATAGTTAGGTTAATGAAACAATTTTGAAAATAAAACAATATAATATATTAATATTTAAATATGTATAAAAAATGTATCAACATAACTAATTGAATATACAAGATTTAAAATCATTGAACGGTT
Source organism: Tuberolachnus salignus (assembly GCA_956483605.1). NCBI lineage: Eukaryota > Metazoa > Arthropoda > Insecta > Hemiptera > Aphididae > Tuberolachnus > Tuberolachnus salignus. Next base: position 18,208,870 of record OY101437.1, read on the forward strand.
TTTATTTTTAACTGATGAATTTTAAGATAAAATTACAGCAACAATAGCTGTATTGGTACGTCGAACATTAACGATCAATCGTACGTGTCTTGTTTAATATAACTGCAATATGACCAATATAATTAATCGTCCAACTTATAGTTTCGTAACTGAAATAATAAATAACTAAAAAAAATTAAATTTTTTAGTGCCACATCTAAATTTTCTTGTTATTATTTGTTTACAATATAAATACGATATTCACTGCCATCGATACGACCAATATAATAAATTCCTATTAAATTTACTATTTTTAAGCCAACAAATTGATATTTTAATAGTATATAATAAAGTGGGCATTTAAAATATTAACCTAATATTTTGCTTCTTACGCTTACAATTTTTGTTGAATTTACATGAAGGTCAAAGGGGGAGGGCGAAAAACTTAAAATAACCTGACCACACTCAATGTTATTATAATTATAACTAGTAAATAAGTGCCCTAAAAAAATTGTTTTAAAAATATATAAATAAATCGGTCTCTGTCAGCATTTTTGCGTTTAATAAGCAACAGATTGCAAACAAATGAAAGATTCAATGTTGTTCAATGGCCTAGAAAATGATATAATGAACACACACACTATAAGGTTGTTTTTTCCCCTCAATATATCTCTAAAACTATGTTACATGGATATGATAAATCAAGGATGTTCAAGTAGGATTTCTCAATATGATTGTTTAAAATCAATGATGAAATTCAGAAAATAAATAAAAATAATTTATAAAATGAATCATACACAAGCATTGGTTGGCCAGCACTTTTTTTTTTATCAAAAACTTTTAAATAGGTATGTTTTTGTCTTAGTATATTTTTTAACCTCTCCCTCATCACTCCAATTTCCCCACAGTCGATCTCGGTTTTTATATGATATCGATTCTTTTGTTCGAAATATACAACTATATCATATACAACTTCGGTTTCAGATTCGTCAGAAGACGACATACTGAGGTCGTGTAACGTTCTTTGGTATAGCTCCGTGGTTTTTGCTTTTGTCCCACACGTCTTTTGTCATGTCATCAAACGTATGGCTTGTAGATTTTAGTTTACTACTCGATACACATATTTTCAAATCTGTTTCAAACACATCTTTCCCGTTTTCCTTATTACCACTGGATCCAATTTGAGCATTATCAAGAATACCGTTTGCGTTCATTTTTTCGTAGATATTATTAATATTTAATGTATTGTCATTTTTTTTTTTTACAAATATGACATTCGCAAATCCCACTATCTGATCTCATTTCACATATCTGTTCGCAACTTTAATTATCTTTTGAAGCCATCTTTACGTATGAAACACTAACGATTTGATGGCTAAACAATAAACCTTAATAAAAATATTACATTAGGCAGGCATAAAAATGAGAGTATATTTAATTTAATGTTTTGAAATAATAATATATGAAGACATACAAATACTTTTTCAAAAGTTTATAAATTTGGCAGTGGTATTCCAAAATATCCTAAGTCATGTAAACCTTCCCCCTACAAAAAAAAAAAAAAAAAACCCGAAATGTAGATTCTAAAGTTTGATTTTATAATATATTATTTTTTAGTTAATTCTTACAAATATCTCATCAAAATGTATATAATTGTACATAAACATAAAACAATTTGTATTTTTAATAAATTGAATTACTCTATAAGAGCTTATTTGAGCGAATCGAATTAATGAATAATAACATTTCATCTTAAACACGTCTTCCTATTGTATTATCTGCTCACTTGCCGAATGATGATATATATTTAATTTGAAAAAAAATTATTTTGTGATTCACAATTTATCGAATTTTAAATGTTTTTAATATTTAGGAATCGTCAGTACGCTTTAAAAAAAGAAAAACGCTAAAAATTCCAAAATATGCAAAAATATTTAAAAAAAAAAAAAAAAAATGTTATATACGAAATTGTAGGTAATGAAACAAATTTGAAAATAAAACAATATGATAAATATTTAGATTTGTATAAAAAATGTACCAATATAACTAATTGTATATAGTAGATTTAAAAAAATTGAACGGTTTTTACGTTTAACTGATGAATTTTAAGACAAAATTACAGCAACAATGGCTGAATTGGTACTACGAACACCAATGATTAACCGTAGGTGTCTTGTGTTATATTACTTCAATATAACCAATGTAATTACTCGTCCAACGTATAGTGTCGATACTGAAATAATATCACCACACAAAGAATAATATTTTCAGTGCCACATGAAATATATTTTGTTATTATTTGTTTACAATATAAATACGAACGCATTGCCATCGATACGATCAATAAAATAAACTCGCATTAAATGATGTAGGTTAGAACATAAATATTTAAAACTTCAAAATTGGATAAGGGGTTAAAATACCATTGATATGTGTGGAGTTCAAAAGAAAACAATTTTTTTTAAGCCTAATTTTTTTTATTTTGTAGTTTTATCAACTAAAAGTTTTATTTGAATTCATTCAATGCCCATGATATTTCAATTAATTGCATACAGTTATCATACAGATGGTATTTAATTGAAAAAGTATTATTTGAATTCAGTTTTTATTTAATATAGAAATGGAAGTATGGAAATTAAGATCAAATTTTGTTTTTAATAATAAGTATGAGTATTAAATTTGTTGAATACTATTAACGTTGGCCATGTGCCCGTCACATTATAAATATCCTCGGGGGCGCTTGTCGAAAAAGTTCAAACAAAATACGTTACGTATAATTTAAATTTACTGATTTCGAAGTCTTCGCATCACTATCTAAAACATAGGCTTGAGCAGACATCATTCGCAGAACATTCAACAATAAAAAAAGAGGTCCAAAAATTTCACACTAAGTTATTTTTTATTAAAAGTATTATAGCGTGTAATGTTTATGTCATTTTTTATCCACACAAACCTTCTTCAATATTTTTTTTTTGATGCCGTATTTTGTCTTAACATAAGTGAATCGTGATATTCTTGTAACATTGTTTTTCTGTATTTAGATGTCAAAATAGGAAATTTGGAATAAGCTTCCTCTCACAAGTAACGCCTATCACTGCACGTTTTGCTAATTGTGTTGGAAGTTTCATAAAGTTTGATAATTGTTTTTTTTTTGTCGGTCATTTTGCGTTAAACACTTTAGTTACGCTGAAATTGATTAAGTTTACGACACTCTAAATGGGGTTCTGTCAGAAATATTTTCAATGAGCTTAATTTTACAATCATATCAACTATCCAAATTACATTTTCCCTGCAAAATCGAAATGTTACGACCGTCTGGCTTTACCTGATGTAAATATCTTTTCATAGTTATTAAACTTAACGTTTCTTTTTATCCAATTTATAACATATATCCCAATATTTATTTATGTTTTTTGAACGATCTCAAATCCTTCGGTAGAATTACCGCGTAAACCAGCCTATGATCCTAAATATTATTATTGCTCGATAGCAGTTACACTGCGAAAAAAGTAAACTATCTACACCCCTCTCAGTGTTAGAATAAACGAAACTAGTAAACAAGCGTCTATAAAAATTGTTTTAAAAGTGTATAATAAAAATCAGACTCGATCAGTATTTTAACGTTTTATAAGCAACGGATTGCAAAAAAATGGAAGCATTCATTGGCCTAGAAAAAGTGATAACGAACATACAGATTACAAGTTGCATATTTTAGTTTTTTCTTTTTGTTTAACGATTTTATCATTTTTAGCAGCTCTTAGTTTTAGGTTAGGTTAGGTTTTTATTTTTAACTGATGAATTTTAAGATAAAATTACAGCAACAATAGCTGAATTGGTATTCGAACACCAATGATTAATCGTAGGTGTCTTGTGTTATATTACTTCAATATAACCAATGTAATTACTCGTCCAACATATAGTTTCGTAACTGAATATCACCACAAAAATATTTAAATTTTTTAGTGTTATATGGAATATTTCTTGTTATTATTTGTTTAAAATATAAATACGAAATACACTGCCATCGATACAATCAATATAATAAATTCCTATTAAATTTACTATTTTTAAGCCAACAAATTGATATTTTAATAGTATATAATAAAGTGGGCATATAAAATATTAACCTAATATTTTGCTTCATACGCTTACAATTTTTATTGAATTTACATGAAGGTAAAAGGGGGAAGCCAAAAAATGTTAAATAACCACACCCCTCTCAATTTATAGTAATTGAAATTAGTAAATAAGCGCCCTAAAAAAATTGTTTTAAAAATATATTAAAAAATCAGACTCTGTCAGTATTTTGCGTTTAATAAGCAACTGATTGTAAACAAATGAAAGATTCAATGTTGAGCCTAGAAAACGTTATAATGAACATACAGACTATAAGGTGGTTCTTGTTCCTCTCAATATGTCACTAAATCTATGTTACACGATATGATAAATTAACGATGCTCGAGATAGAGTTCTCAATATTATTATTCATTATCTGTGGTAAAATTCAGAAAATAAATAAAAATAATTTATAAAATGAATCATACACAGGCACCAACCAGCATTTTTTTTTATTGAAAACTTTTAAAAAGGTATGTTCTAGTCTTAGTATAATTTTAAACCTTTCCCTCATCATTCCAATTTCCTCACAACTGATCTCGGTTTTTATATGATATCGATTCTTTTGTTCGAAACGTTTTGTGTAACAATTCATTTTGTACACCATTTGTTTTATACTTACACGCCCGCATATTTTCATGCCACATAATATATTAAATTTCTGGTTTAAGTAGAATGTTCGTTTAAAGTTATCGGGTAATTTACGTAGACGAATATTAATTTAAAATTTAATCGTTGTAATATTGGGAATAGAATAACTTTATATAAAAATTAAAGAACATAAAACATTTCGATTTTCGTACGTATGACTGAGACCCTATACAGAATTATAAAATCATGACCATTCGTAAATAGCATGCAATTTGAAAAGTCTTTAGTTTTACATAACCGCAAAAATCCGTTTCCCGCTAACCACATATTTCATCTTACTTAACGAGTATTCTAATAATCACTATTAAAAAATATTTTTTTTTTTTTCGGATTTTATGTCACCACGACTTCGTCCCAATTATCTTTATACGATTCTGAATGTTCTCATATCTGCATAGGTTTAGTCGTAGTAAGTTTTGGAACTTAGTACATTAAATTCAACGATCCAGAATTCTAAAAGTACTTAGAATTAATCCTTTAATAAATATAAGCATATCCAATGAATGTTTAGAACGTCTTCTAGGTGTGTATTGACGTGTTCGATTAAAAAAAAAAAAAAAGGAACCAATATCGTCTTCTTATATTTTTAACATTAAGAATTAGCGGTAGTGTTAAGTTTATAGGGTAAATTAATTTTTATACTGATGTCAATGATAAATCTTAAAGTCGTTTTTTAAGAAGAACTCGGTAAACTAGTTGAATTATCGTATTCGTCGCGTTTTCTTTTTTTGATGCCAATATGACAACCAATATATCAATAAAGTTCATTCCAATGTACCTAACCCTTGGTTGTCAGTTATTTTAGTTTTAAAAAAGAATTGGTATCGATTTAAAAACCAGTACTGTTGGACGACCAACATCAAAATCTCTGTAAAATCATTAGACTTCTTCGCTATACTCAAAATCTAAAAACTAAATAAAAAAGACAAATTTTTAGAATCATGTCTCTGTGAATAATAATACTGAATAAATGTATAAAAACGTATTAAGTGCTCTGGCCATTTAGCCAAATATTTTATTATATCTATCGTTCACTATCTAAAAGATATGGGGAATTGTTAGTTACAATTTGAGATATTCAGTAATGTGAATTAAAACAAAAAAAAAGTCAAAAGATTACACAAGTGTTCTGCAAATTACATATCGTATTACAAATGTAATTAAAACAGTCCGGATCGTTTGGTTTTTTTTATGCATCTATATGATAGATAACGAATTTAATGGAATCACAGAAATATGGAATAACAGAATACTCGCTTTTATTTTTGTCATATAATATCTGATTGTTTATAATTTAATTCAATGATACTCCTTAGCACTTGTATAGTGTCAACTACTAACAGTTTACTATCCACTGATTTTAATAAAATTTGCATAATAGTCCACCGGGGCGAGGGAGAATATTATTTTTTTTTTTTCATACATTCAATATCACTTTTCTAATAAAATCTTGTATTAAACATTATTTTTTTCACTTATTCTTTATACAGTCTCTCTTTTTCAAAAAATTTTTACCGTTTTCATTTATTTCTATGTAGAATAGGTTATGCAGTATTTTTCTCATATGTTTCTCATTTGGTATCACACTATATATACAATAGTAAATAGATATAGACACTCAGATATAAATAAAAATAAAATTTATATTGATATGCATATTTTAGTATTTCCTTTTTATATGATGATTTTTACATTTTTAACAGTTCTTAAATTGATAAAAAAGCAGAATATTTCCAGGACAATAACTTTTTATTTTCGTTTTATATAAGAAATATATAAAAATAAAAAACTGAATATACAACAGAAAGGGGGTAAACCAATTCGTTTACAACTAATATATAAACTATAACATAAATATATATTCTGTATATTATCGGCAATCTGGACAGAACCAATCCCCTTCTGGAGCGAAGATGATACCCACACAATCGAAATGGTACCATTCCACCCGACAATTTGGTCTGTCGCATGCAATCATCGACGACATATTGTCGTACGGTTGCCTGCAGTAGCAATATAATACCTCAGCGTTATTCTGTTCTGTCGGTGTTTCGATTCTAGTTAATTCAACTGTCGGTGAAACGGCAGTTTTATTAATTCTAGCATCGATAACAGGACTCGATTGTTGAGATTTAGTTGTACTAGTAATAGTAGTCATAGGGGAACGTTTATGTTTTTTGTTTTCCGGTGAAGACGACGGCACATATACAGAAACAAAAGCCGACGATTGTTCTTCTATATCAGAGCCAATTTTTCGTTTTTTTGATTGATTGCGGCGTCATCCGGTATTTCTGCAGTATTATAATCAGATACGTCTTCGGTTTCTGATTCGTTAGAAGACATACTCAGGTCGTCTAATGTTCTTTGGAACAGCTCGCGGTCTTTTACTTCGTCCAACACTTCGTTTGTAAGGCCATCGATAGTATTGCCTGTAGCTTCTTTTTTTACGACTATACTGCTGCTCCTAAATAAATATTGCTGGAAAACTCATATATATACGGTGGTTATTAATATGTTAATCGTTTTTTTTAAAATATTCTTTATTTTTGTAAAATTTAAAAAAAATAATACATTATAATGAGCTAATCATACTCCGCACCACGGTAGGCCGGAAATTCGAAACTACTTATAAAATTGCCTAAAGGCAATTGGATCATTAATATAAATTTTTATTTTATTTTTGTCATAAATTCAATATTAGTAACCTAATAAATTCTTGTACTCAACATTTTTTTTCACTTATTCTTTTTACAGTCTCTCTTTTTTAAATAATTTTTAACGATTCCTCTAATATCTATGTATACTTTTGAATGTATTATTTTTCTTTGATGATCCTTATTTTGTACTACATATACAGTAGAATATTAGATATAGACACACAAATATAAATTTAAATAAAATTTTTTATGATATGCATATTTTAGTATTTCCTTATTGTTTGACGATATTTACATTTTTAACAGTTCTTAAATTGACAAGAAACAAGTATATTTCAAGAACAGTAACATTGTATTTTTTTTTTTTTTTTGTTTTTATATACAAACAATAATCATTATCAAATATTTAAAAATGAAATAACTTATTACACAAATGAAAGTAGGTTACCAATTTGGTCAAATCAAATATTTCAATTATGTTATATAAATTTATATATTTTATCTTAACGGCAATCTGGGCAGAACCAATCACCTTCTGGTGCGACTGCGATTCCCACACATTCGAAATGAAACCATTTCAATCTACAATTTGGTCTGTCGCACGCAATCATCGACGATATATAGTCGTAGGGTTGCCTGCAGTAACAATATAATATTTCAGCATTATTCTGTTCTTCTGTCTGTGTTTCCATTCTAGTTAATTCAACTGCCGGTGAAACGGCAGTTTTATTAATTCTAGCATCGATAACAGGACTCGATTTTTGAAATTCTTTTGTAGGAGTATTAGTCTTTTGTTTTTTTAAATTCGGTGAAGACGAAAGCACATAAACAGGCACTATAGACGACGACTGTTCATCATCATCGTAGTCAAATTTTCGTTTGTTTGATTGACCGAATGATTGACTGCAGCCGGTGTCCCACGGTAAAACTGCAGTTTCGTTATCAGATACATCATCTGTTCCTGTTTCATCCGAAGACGACATGCTGAGGTCGTCTAATGTCCTTTGATATAGCTCGCGGTCTTTAATTTTGTCCAGCACGTCGTTTGTCATTTCACCAAACGTACTGCTTGTAGCTTTTTCTGTAGTCATTTGTTTTATTAAACTCGATGAAGATGAAGGCACATAAGCAGGAAATACAGACGATGACTGTTCATTATCATCGTAGTCAAATTTTCGATTGTTCGATTGACCGAATGATTGACTGCAGCCGGTGTCCCACGGTAAAACTGCATTTTCGTTATCAGATACATCATCTGTTCCTGTTTCATCCGAAGACGACATGCTGAGGTCGTCTAATGTTCTTTGATATAGCTCGTGGTCTTTTATTTTGTCCACCACGTCGTTTGTCATTTCATTAATCGTACTGCTTGTAGCTTTTTCTTTAGTCCTTTGTTTTTTTAAATTCGATGAAGACGAAGACATATAATCAGGAACTTCAGACGACGACTGTTCATCTTCATCGTATTCAAATTTTCGTTTGTTTGATTGACTGCAGGCGGTGTCCCACGGTAAAACTGCAGTTTCGTTATCAGATACATCATCATCTGTTCCTGTTTCATCCGAAGACGACATGCTGAGGTCGTCTAATATCCTTTGATATAGCTCGTGGTCTTTTATTTTGTCCAGCACGTCGTTTGTCATTTCATCAAACGTACTGCCTCCAGCTTTTTCTTTAGTCATTTGTTTTATTAAACTCGATGAAGACAAAGGCACATAAACAGGAACTACAGACGACGACAGTTCATCTTCATCAGAGTCAATTTTTCGTTTGTTTGATTGGCCGAATGATTGACTGCAGCCGGTATTCCACGGTGAAACTGCAGTTTCGTTATCAGATACATCATCTGTTCCTGATTCACCCGAAGACGACATGCTGAGGTCGTCTAATGTTCTTTGGAACAGCTCGCGGTCTTTTACTTCGTACAACACTTCGTTTGTAAGGCCATCGATAGTATTGCCTGTAGCTTCTTTTTTTCTACTCGATTTCAACTCCGTGTTAAACGTATTAGATTCATTATCTAAGTGATAATCCAGTGATTCTTCACCATCTTCTGAACTATCACCGGAATTATTTTTATATGCCATCTTTATGAATCAAACACAAACGATTTAATTCGTAAACAATTCCAAACCTGGAGGTTTGAGAAAAATATTATGTTATGCAGGTTTACTTAAAAAAGAGATTATAATTATTTCGAAAGATAATATATATATTTAATTTGTATTCCAATATGTACAATTATAGGTGCATTTTAACGATAGACATCTTCAGGTACGTATAAATAATTTGTTGAAATCGACCAGTCATTCAGTAATTATTAACACGTTGAATTTAATAAACAAACGAAACACGATGTAATATGAAAACGATGATTTAGTCAATATTATAAATTAATTATTAGATAGATTCGAAAAATGCACCAATAAAATTTTTGTATATTTTAGATTTAAAATAATCGAACGGTTTTTACTTTGTACTGAAGAATTTTTAGACAAAACTACAACAATGACTGGAATAGGACGTCTAACATCAATGATCAATCGTAGGTGTCTTGTGATATTTAACTGCAATATAACCAATGTAACTACTCGTGCAACGTATAGTGTCGATACAGAAATAATATCACTACACAAAAAAATAAATTTTTTAGTTGCACATCAACATTTTCTTGTTATTATTTGTTTACAATATAAATACGATATACACTACCATCGATACAATCAATATAGTAAATTCCTATTTGTTAAATTATTTTAAACATAAATACCTAAATTGTCAATACTTTACGGTAATGGGAACAATTATATGAATTTTCTGTGTGAGGTCTAAAATAATTTAATTTTTTTTTAATACTTTATTTTTTATTTTTTTTTCAACTTGTAGTATTACGAACTAAAAGTTTTATTAGACATTATTTCATGCCCACTCTACTTCAATTTACTTTATTCAGTTAGAATACAGTTGACATTTAATTTTAATAGTTTTATTTAAATTCAGTTTTTTATTTAAGATTGAAATGGATGTACGGCAATTTAGATCAATTTTTGTTTTTTTTTTTACTTAAATAATAAGTATGCGTATTTAAAACGTTTAAAACTATTAACCGTGGCCTGTCCCTTTTTATATATCCGCGGGGGAACTTGGTGATAAATTTCAAACAAAATACGTTACGTATAATTAAGATTTACTGATTTCGAAGTTTTCCCAGCAATACCTACAACATAGGCTTGCACAGACTTAATTTGCAGAACATACTACAAGAAAAATAGTGGTCCAACAGTTTCACACTAAGTTTTTTTTATTAAAAGTAGTATAACGTGTAATGTTCAAATCTTCTTTTTATTCGCACAAACCTTCTTCAATATTGTTTTTTGATGCCGTATTTTGTCTTAACATAAGTGAATCGTGATATTCTTGTAACATTGTTTTTCGGAATTTAGATGTCAAAATAGGAAATTTGGAATAAGCTTCCTCTCACAAGTAACGCCTATCACTGCACGTTTTGCTAATTGTGTTGGAAGTTTCATAAAGTTTGATAATTGTTTTTTTTTTGTCGGTCATTTTGCGTTAAACACTTTAGCTACGCTGAAATTGATTAAGTTTACGACACTCTAAATGGAGTTCTGTCAGAAATATTTTCAATGAGCTTAATATTACAATCATATGAACTATTTAAACAAAATATTTCCTGCAAAATCAAAATGTTACTACTGTTTGGCTTTACCCACAGTAAATATTTTGTCGAAGTTATTAAACTTAACGTTTCATTTTATCCAATTTATAACATTATCCCAATATTTATTTATGTTTTTAGAACGATCTCAAATCCTCCGGTAGAATTACCGCGTAAACCAGCCTCTGAACTTAAATATTATTATTGCGCGATAGAGTTAAACTTGACAGTCGCAGGAGTAGGGAGGGTGGAAAATGAAACATAACCAATCCCACCTCAATATTAAAATATATGAAACTAGTAAATAAGCGTGTTTAAAAAATGGTTTAAAAGAATATAAAAAAATTCGAACTCTGTCAGTATTTTTGCGTTTTATAAGCAACAATTTGCAAACAAATGAATGATTCAATGTTGTTCAATGGCCTAGAAAATGTAATAACGAACATGCATATTACAAGGAAATTTTTACTTTAAAAATATGTTACATGATATGATAAATCTATGATGTTCAAGATTGAGTTTTCAATATGATTATTTATAATCTGTGGTGAAATTCAGAAAATAAATATTAATAATTTATAAAATAGATCATAAGCAGGCACTAACCAGCATTTTTTTTTTTTTTATCGAAATCTATTTAATAGATATTTTCTAGTCTTAGTATAGTTTTCACCCTCTCCCCCCATCACTTCTATTTCCCCACAATTGACCCCGGTTTTTAAATGATATCGATTCTCTTGTTCGTAACGATTTGTGTAACAAATCATTTTGTACACGATTTGTTTTATACATACACGCCCATATAAGTCTACGTCATATATCTTTAATTTCTAGTTTAAATTGAATGTCCGTTTAAAATTATCAGGTAATTTACCCATACGAATATTATTATAAAAATTATTCTTTTTAATATTGGGAATAGATTATTTTAATAATCATAATAAAAAAAAAAAAAAACGAAATAACTAAAAACTTTTCAATTTATGTACGTATTATTGATTTCCTATACAAAACTTTATAATTATGACCATTTGTAATTAGTATAAAATATGAAAAACTGTCAGTTTTACAAAACCGCCAAATTTAAATTCATAAATAATTTAATAAACTTTTACCGGGTCTGGAAAAAAATAAAAATAAAATTTTAATAATGTAAGAATATACCTTATATATTTTGAGCATACATTAGAAGGATAAAAGAAATTTAATATCGGTACACTGTACAAATGAACAGTTTTTTTTTTACAACGTATTATATCTAGAAAATATTATATGCTCTCGAAGTACTTAAAGCCCTTTCAGAGTTTTATGATTACTTAGGTGCCCGTAATTATTTTGTAAAATAGGTTTGCTTGTAGTTACAATGCAATAATAATATTATTTATTTACGAAAAAATACAATGATAGACAACATGTGGTCAATTTAACGATAATAATGTTCTCATATCTGCAAAGGTCCAGACGTAGTGAATTTTGGACTAGAGTACATTAATACAACGATCCGGATTTCTAAAAGTTTTACGAATTAGTCATTAAATAAATCTTAGTATATCCAATGAACGTTTAGAATGACTTCTAGGAGCGCATAGACGTAAATCAATTAAAAAATAAAATAGGAACTATTCGTCTTCTTATATTTTTAACATTAAGATGTAGTGTTGGTGTTGGTGATAATAATATGAGTGGTGAACAGTGCTGGAATTTGAGATTGAATTTTTAGTGATGAAAAAAAAAATTTATATAACAAATTATTATAAATAATTCTGGTACTCGAAAAATGTACTGTCTTAATTAAATGCACCACAGGATAAATCTCACATAGTTTTGATTTGGACAATTACCATTCTTCTTGATAAAATAATGGTATCCATACACAGACCACACGGGATTCGGTTTTCCATTATTCTCATCGAAAATAAAATATGCCTTTAAATACGACCATACCAAATTACCTAAATTAAAATTTGGTGGAAATCTTATATATATCTTATATATACGGTGTTAATTTATATGTTAAACATTCTTATTTAAATATTCTTAGCTTATGTAAAATTTAAAAAACTTCGCCAAAAAATAATTCGAAACGATTACTAAATTTGCCTAATACGCTATCAGAAAACGAATATTACTAAAATGAATATTACATTATATATACAGTAGTATATCTATATCGACACATAAATATTTTTACATTTTTAACAGTTCTTAAATTGACAATATAGCAGAAAATTTCCAGAACAATAATATTTTATTAATTTTTTTGTTTATATATGCAAAGAACAATTATTGACAATTATATATAAATACAAAAATGAATATATAATAGAAATTATGATACCAATTCGGTCTAATCTAATATTTTAATTATAACATAAAAATATATATTCTGTATCCTATCGGCAATCTGGACAAAACCAGTCACCATCTGGAGCGAATGCGATACCCACACATTCGAAATGGTACCATTCTACAGGACAATTCAGTCTGTCGCACGCAATCATCGACGATATGTTGTCGTAAGGTTGCCTGCAGTAGCAATATAAAATCTCAGTATTGCTCTGTACTTCGGTCTTAATTTCGATTCTAGTTAATTCAACTGTCGGTGAAACGGCAGTTTTATTAATTCTATCATCGATAACGGGACTCGATATTTGAAATTCAGTTGTAGGATTATTAGTCCTTTGCTTTTTTAATTTCGGTGAACAGGGAGACACATAAACAGGAACTGCAGACAACGACTGTTAGTCTTCATCAGACTCAATTTTTCGTTTGTTAGATTGGCTGCAGTCGGTGTCGCACGGTAAATCTGCCGTTTTGTAGTCAGATACGTCTTCAGTTATGGATTCATCAGAAGACGACATACTTAGGTCGTGCAAGGTTCGTTGAAACAGCTCGCGGTCTTTGCTTTTGTCCAACACGTCGTTTGTCATTTCATCAAACGTACTGCTTGTTGCTTCATCATTTCTTTTCAACACACATCTATGAAAATCTGTTTCAAACTTATTATCTTCATTGTGTATAGATGTCATCTTGATGAATCGAACACTAACGACTTAATTGTTTTAAGTTAAACCTGGAGAAAATAAATATGTTAAGCAGGATAACATAATAATGAGTTTATATTTATCTCGAAAAAATGTATATTTTGATAATTCGTATTCTAATATGTACAATTATAGATGTAGATTCAGAAACGTATAAATCATATGTTAAAATTAATCAGTCATAAATACGTTAAATTTAATAAACAAACGTAAACAGGATGTAATATGAAAACGATGATTTAGTCAATTTCATAAATAAACAATTAGATTTTTTTCAAAACTTTTTGTATATTGTAAATTTAAAATAATCGAATGGTCTTTAATTTGTACTGAAGAATTTTAAGACACAATTACAGTTACAATGGCTGAATTGGTACGTCGAACATCAAAATTTTTTTGTTTACAATATAAACACAAACGTATTGCCATTGATTTGATCAATAAAATAAACTCACATTAAATGATTTAGGTTAAAACATAAATATCTAAAACCCCAAAATTTTTTATGGGGAAAAATAATATAATTTATCTGTGTGATGTTTTAAAGATTTTAATTTTTTTTTAATACTTAATTTTTTATTTTTTATATTTCTACATACGAAGAAATTTAAAATTTATATTCTTGTTGATAAAAGATAGGATATAAGTATAGAGATATTTCTCTATACTCAGACTATGCTGAAATTTGTTGTCTATTATTCTCATTAAAAATGAAATATGCCTTTAAAAACGACTATACTGCTTTTCCTAAATAAATATTGCTGGAAAACTCATATATATATGGTGGTTATTAATATGTTAATTGTTTTTTTTTAAATATTCTTCATTTTTGTAAAATTTAAGAAAACTAACCAAAAAATGTTACATTATAATGAGCTAAACATACTCCGCACCATGGTAGGCCGGAAATTCGAACCTACTTTTAAAATTGCCTAAAAGGCCATTGGATCATAAATATAAATGTTTATTTTTTTTTTGTCATAAATTCAATATTAGTAACCTAATAAATTCTTGTACTCAACATTCTTTTTCACTTATTCTTTTTACAGTCTCTCTTTTTTAAATAATTTTTAACGATTCCTCTAATATCTAAGTATACTTTTGAAAGTATTATTTTTCTTTGATGATCCTTATTTTGTACTACATATACAGTAGAATATTAGATATAGACACACAAATATAAATTTAAATAAAATTTTTTATGATATGCATATTTTAGTATTTCCTTTTTGTTTGATGATATTTACATTTTTAACAGTTCTTAAATTGACAAGAAACAAGTATATTTCAAGAACAGTAACATTGTATTTTTTTTTTTTTTTTTTGTTTTTATATACAAACAATAATCATTATCAAATATTTAAAAATAAAATAACTTATTACACAAATGAAAGTAGGTTACCAATTTGGTCAAATCAAATATTTCAATTATGTTATATAAATTTATATATTTTATCTTAACGGCAATCTGGGCAGAACCAATCACCTTCTGGTGCGACTGCGATTCCCACACATTCGAAATGAAACCATTTCAATCTACAATTTGGTCTGTCGCACGCAATCATCGACGATATATAGTCGTAGGGTTGCCTGCAGTAACAATATAATATTTCAGCATTATTCTGTTCTTCTGTCTGTGTTTCCATTCTAGTTAATTCAACTGCCGGTGAAACGGCAGTTTTATTAATTCTAGCATCGATAACAGGACTCGATTTTTGAAATTCTTTTGTAGGAGTATTAGTCTTTTGTTTTTTTAAATTCGGTGAAGACGAAAGCACATAAACAGGCACTATAGACGACGACTGTTCATCATCATCGTAGTCAAATTTTCGTTTGTTTGATTGACCGAATGATTGACTGCAGCCGGTGTCCACCGGTAAAACTGCAGTTTCGTTATCAGATACATCATCTGTTCCTGTTTCATCCGAAGACGACATGCTGAGGTCGTCTAATGTTCTTTGATATAGCTCGTGGTCTTTTATTTTGTCCACCACGTCGTTTGTCATTTCATTAATCGTACTGCTTGTAGCTTTTTCTTTAGTCCTTTGTTTTTTTAAATTCGATGAAAACGAAGACATATAATCAGGAACTTCAGACGACGACTGTTCATCTTCATCGTATTCAAATTTTCGTTTGTTTGATTGACTGCAGGCGGTGTCCCACGGTAAAACTGCAGTTTCGTTATCAGATACATCATCATCTGTTCCTGTTTCATCCGAAGACGACATGCTGAGGTCGTCTAATGTCCTTTGATATAGCTCGTGGTCTTTTATTTTGTCCAGCACGTCGTTTGTCATTTCATCAAACGTACTGCCTCCAGCTTTTTCTTTAGTCATTTGTTTTATTAAACTCGATGAAGACAAAGGCACATAAACAGGAACTACAGACGACGACAGTTCATCTTCATCAGAGTCAATTTTTCGTTTTTTTGATTGGCCGAATGATTGACTGCAGCCGGTGTCGCACGGTAAATATGCCGTTCTGTAGTCAGATACATCATCCGTTCCTGATTCATCTGAAGACGACATACTCAGGTCGTCTAATGTTCTTTGGAACAGCTCGCGGTCTTTTACTTCGTCCAACACTTCGTTTGTAAGGCCATCGATAGTATTGCTTGTAGCTTCTATTTTTCTACTCGATTTCAACACCGTGTCAAACGTATTAGATTCATTATCTAAGTGATAATCCAGTGATTCTTCACCATCTTCTGAACTATCACCGGAATTATTTTTATATGCCATCTTTACGAATCAAACACAAACGATTTAATTCGTAAACAGTAAACCTGGAGAAAAATATTTTGTTAGGCAGTTTTACTTAAAAAGGAGATTATAATTATTTCGAAAGATAATATATATATTTAATTTGTATTCCAATATGTACAATTATAGGTGCATTTTAACGACAGACATTTCAGGTACGTATAAATAATTTGTTGAAATCGACCAGTAATTCAGTTATTATTAACACGTTGAATTTAATAATCAAACGTAAACACGATGTAATATGAAAACGATGATTTAGTTATTTTCATAAAATAATAAATAGATTTTTTCAAAACTTTTTGTATATTCTAAATTTAAAATAATCGAAAGGTTTTTACTTTGTACTGAAGAATTGTAAGACACAATTAATGCAACAATAGCTGTATTGGTACGTCGAACATCAATGGTCAATCGTAGTTTCTTGTATTATATAACTGCAATATAACTAATGCAATTCAACGTCCAACGTATATTTCGGATACTGAAAAAATATCACCACATAAAATATAATATTTTCAGTGCCACATCAAAATTTATTTGTTTACTATATAAACACAAACGTATTGCCATCGATACGATCAATTAAATAAACTCACATTGAATGATTTACGTTAAAACACAAATATCTAAAACCCCAAACATTTTTATAAGGGAAAATAATATAATTTATCTGTGATATGTTTTAAAGATTTTACTTTTTTTTTAATACTTAATATTTTATTTTTATTTTTCTACTTACGAATAAATTTTACAATTTTCATTCTTATTGATAAGAGATAAGATATAAGTATAGAGATATTTCTCTATACTCAGACTATGCTGAAATTTGTTGTCTATTATTCTCATTAAAAATGAAATATGCCTGTAAAAACGACTATACTGCTGCTCCTAAATAAATATTGCTGGAAAACTCATATATATACGGTGGTTATTAATATGTTAATCGTTTTTTTTTAAGTATTCTTCATTTTTGTAAAATTTAAAAAAAATAATACATTATAATGAGCTAGTAATCATACTCCGCACCACGGTTGGCCGGAAATTCGAAACTTCTTTTAAAATTGCCTAAAGGCCATTAGATCATGAATATAAATTTTTATTTTATTTTTGTCATAAATTCAATATAAGTAACCTAATAAATTCTTGTACTCAACATTCTTTTTCACTTATTCTTTTTACAGTCTCTCTTTTTTAAATAATTTTTAACGATTCCTCTAATATCTATGTATACTTTTGAATGTATTATTTTTCTTTTATGATCCTTAGTTTGTACTACATATACAGTAGAATATTAGATATAGACACACAAATATAAATTTAAATAAAATTTTTTATGATATGCATATTTTAGTATTTCCTTTTTTTTGTGATATTTACATTTTTAACAGTTCTTAAATTGACAAGAAAGAAGTATATTTCAAGAACAGTAACATTGTATTTTTTTTTTTTTTTTTTTGTTTTTATATACAAACAATAATCATTATCAAATATTTAAAAATAAAATAACTTATTACACAAATGAAAGTAGGTTACCAATTTGGTCAAATCAAATATTTCAATTATGTTATATAAATTTATATATTTTATCTTAACGGCAATCTGGGCAGAACCAATCACCTTCTGGTGCGACTGCGATTCCCACACATTCGAAATGAAACCATTTCAATCTACAATTTGGTCTGTCGCACGCAATCATCGACGATATATAGTCGTAGGGTTGCCTGCAGTAACAATATAATATTTCAGCATTATTCTGTTCTTCTGTCTGTGTTTCCATTCTAGTTAATTCAACTGCCGGTGAAACGGCAGTTTTATTAATTCTAGCATCGATAACAGGACTCGATTTTTGAAATTCTTTTGTAGGAGTATTAGTCTTTTGTTTTTTTAAATTCGGTGAAGACGAAAGCACATAAACAGGCACTATAGACGACGACTGTTCATCATCATCGTAGTCAAATTTTCGTTTGTTTGATTGACCGAATGATTGACTGCAGCCGGTGTCCACCGGTAAAACTGCAGTTTCGTTATCAGATACATCATCTGTTCCTGTTTCATCCGAAGACGACATGCTGAGGTCGTCTAATGTCCTTTGATATAGCTCGCGGTCTTTAATTTTGTCCAGCACGTCGTTTGTCATTTCACCAAACGTACTGCTTGTAGCTTTTTCTGTAGTCATTTGTTTTATTAAACTCGATGACGATGAAGGCACATAAGCAGGAAATACAGACGATGACTGTTCATCATCATCGTAGTCAAATTTTCGTTTGTTTGATTGACCGAATGATTGACTGCAGCCAGTGTCCCACTGTAAAACTGCAGTTTCGTTATCAGATACATCATCATCTGTTCCTGTTTCATCCGAAGACGACATGCTGAGGTCGTCTAATGTCCTTTGATATAGCTCGCGGTCTTTAATTTTGTCCAGCACGTCGTTTGTCATTTCACCAAACGTACTGCTTGTAGCTTTTTCTGTAGTCATTTGTTTTATTAAACTCGATGACGATGAAGGCACATAAGCAGGAAATACAGACGATGACTGTTCATTATCATCGTAGTCAAATTTTCGATTGTTCGATTGACCGAATGATTGACTGCAGCCGGTGTCCCACGGTAAAATTGCAGTTTCGTTATCAGATACATCATCTGTTCCTGTTTCATCCGAAGACGACATGCTGAGGTCGTCTAATGTCCTTTGATATAGCTCGTGGTCTTTTATTTTGTCCAGAACGTCGTTTGTCATTTCATCAAACGTACTGCTTGTAGCTTTTTCTGTAGTCATTTGGTTTATTAATCTCGATGAAGTTGAAGGCACATAAACAGGAAATACAGACGATGACTGTTCATCATCATCGTAGTCAAATTTTCGTTTGTTTGATTGACCGAATGATTGACTGCAGCCAGTGTCCCACTGTAAAACTGCAGTTTCGTTATCAGATACATCATCATCTGTTCCTGTTTCATCCGAAGACGACATGCTGAGGTCGTCTAATGTTCTTTGATATAGCTCGTGGTCTTTTATTTTGTCCACCACGTCGTTTGTCATTTCATTAATCGTACTGCTTGTAGCTTTTTCTTTAGTCCTTTGTGTTTTTAAATTCGATGAAGACGAAGACATATAATCAGGAACTTCAGACGACGACTGTTCATCTTCATCGTATTCAAATTTTCGTTTGTTTGATTGACTGCAGGCGGTGTCCCACGGTAAAACTGCAGTTTCGTTATCAGATACATCATCATCTGTTCCTGTTTCATCCGAAGACGACATGCTGAGGTCGTCTAATGTCCTTTGATATAGCTCGCGGTCTTTTATTTTTTCTAGCACGTCCTTGTTTTTCACATCGATAGTATCTCTTGTAGCATTTTCTGCCCTAACCGATATACTTCTTTTCAAAACTGTTTCGTCACTGTCTTCTGAACTACTATCGTTTGATATCGAAGAAGTTGTTATAGGCGGTATCGGAAGACGCGAAATAGTGCATGGTTCTTCAAAATACAAATCCTTTTTGTTTTTTTGTTTATTTTCTTCACAAATATGACATTTGCTAACCTCTCCCTCTAATCTCGCCCGACACATATGTTTGCAACTCGAATTATTTATCTGAGTCATCTTCTCGAATCAAACAATAACGACTTTATGGTTAATCGATAAACCTGTAGAAAAATATCATGTTAGGCAGGTTTACTGAAAAGTGAGATCATATCATTCTGGAAATAATATATATTCTATTATTTATATTCTAATATGTACTATTATACGTGCCACTTTTACGATAGAAATCATCATGGACGTATAACATATATGTTGAAATTGATCAGTTATTATTTATTCGTTAAATTAATATATAGATAAGTATAAAAAAATGCACTAATAAACTAATAGTATAATTTAGATTTTAAATAATTGAACGGTTTTTACTTTGTACTAGTGATTTTTAATGCAAAATTACAATTCCAATTGCTGTATTAGTACTTCGAACATCAATGATCAATCTAAGGTGTCTTCTATAATTAAACTGCAATATGACTAATGCAATTGAACGTCCAAAGTATAGTTTCGTAACTAAAGTAATATTACTACACAATAAAATAAATTTATGTGTGCCACTTGATACTTTTCTTGTAATTATTTGTTTACAGTATAAATACGATACGCATTGCCATCGATACGAACAATAAAATGAACTCTCATTTAATGAATCTGAATAAACACATAAATATCTATAAATCCAAAATTGATTATGAGGTAAAACGACATAAATTGCGTAATTTATGGATACGAATATTATTTAAGAAAATAAACGTTGTGATATTGGGAATAGAGTAATTTTATATAAAAAAAAAAGATTTAAAACTAATGATCTTAAAACTTTTTGATTTTCATACAAATGATAAGAAACCTTTACAAAATTATAAAATAATTATCATTCGTATGTAGTATGAAATATTAAATGTCGTTAGTTATACAAAACCCCCAATTTTTAATTTATATATAATTTTATCACCGTGCCTGGAAAAAAATAAATGTTTTAATAAAACTGATGTACGAATATACTGTATATTTGTTGAGCAATTTTAAAAAAAAAAAAATTATTATTCATTTTGGTATTCCGTACAAATTAATACGTTTGTTTATAATTTCATATATCTAGAAAAAATTGTACGCTCTCGTAGTACAAAGAAGCCCTTTCAGCGTAGTATTATAACTTAGCAGCCTATTTTTATTATATAAGGAACATATGCTTGTAATAAGAACGCAAGAAAAGTTATTAAATAAAAAATTAGATTTTTTGTGAAAAAAAACTTTTCATATAAAAAACGCCGAAAATTTTTCGTTACCATTCAACAATCCTTTTAATTTTTTTGCGGGAATATTTTATAAACAACGTTTATTATTGTACTGTATTAATTTTATCATCCATAACGGGACTCGATTTTTGAAATTCAGTTGTAGGAGTATTAGTCCTTTGTTTTTTTAATTTCGGTGGAGACGAAGGCACATAAACCGGAACTACAGACGATGCTACTGTCTCCTATGTCTTTTCACTAACCATATAGATTACTTTACTTTACGAGTATTCTAATAATCACCATTAAAAAAATATACATTTTGTTTCGCATTTTATGACACCACCATCTCGTAGAAATTAACTTCAAACGAATTTGAATGTTTTTTATATTCGCGTAGGTTCTGTGGAAGTAAGTTTTGGATCCTTATACATTAATAAAACGATCTTAAATTCCCAAATTACTTACAATTAGTCTATAATTTTTTTTTAACATAACTTATGAATGTTTAAAGTGCCTACTTAGAGTGTATTGACGTAATTAAGTAAAAAATAAAAAAAGAAGGAACATTTAATATTCTAATATTTCTAACATTAGGAAGTAGTAGTGGGTTTGGTGATAATTACGTGAGTGGTGGACAGTACTGGGATTAACTAATTTATGTTTATGATGAATAAAAAAAAATAATATTACAATCTATTATGAAAAAATCATGGGACTAGGAGAATTATCTGTTTTTATAAAATGCACCACTGGAAAAATCTAACGTTGTTTTGATATTGTCTTATTGATAAGATAATGACTTCCATACACTGACTACACTGAACACCGTTTTCCATTATTTTCATTTAATATGAACTATGACATTAAAAACGACCTTACCGCTCTATCAAAAATTGTTATTGTGGGAAATGTCTTATATATTACGAGGGGGTCATTAAAATGTTAAACATTATTTATCAAATTTTCTTAAATTTTGTAAAATCAATAAAAAATAGCCCAATATATAATTAATCATTGTGAGCTTAATATTCTTTGCACTAAGGCTAAGCAGAAAATTACGTTCAATTATAACAATTTGCCTATAGGCTATCGAAGCAAGAATATTATTTAATTTTTTTATTGTAATATATTTAATATTAATTTTCTAATAAATAATTGTTCTAACATTTTTTTTTTCATTTATTCTTTTAAAAGTCTCTCATTTTTAAATAATTGTAATCGTTTCGGCTTATCTCTATGTAAAACGTGATATGAATAATCTTTCTTATATGTTCCTCATTTTTTACTATATATACGGTTATTTAAAGATAATGACACACAAATACATATTAATATAAAATTTTTATTGAAATGCATATTTTAGTATTTTCTATTTGTATGATATTCATATCATAATTCATATTATGCAGCTCCTAATAAGAGAAAAATGCAGACAATTTTAAAAATAATATATTATTTTTATTTTTATGTATTTATTTATATGCAAATCACTATTATTAACAAATATACAAAAAAAAAAAAACTGAAAATATAATAGATATGTTATCAGTTTGATCAAATCTAATTTTTTAATAAAAACATTTATATATTTTGTATCTTAACGGCAATCTGGACAGAACCAGTCACCTTCTGGAGCGATTACGATACCCACACAATCGAAATGATACCATTCCACGTGACAATTTGGTCTGTCGCATGCAATCATCGACGATATATAGTCGTACGGTTGCCTGCAGTAACAGTATAATATATCAGCATTATTCTGTTCTTCTGTCTGTGTTTCCATTCTAGTTAATTCAACTGCCGGTGAAACGGCAGTTTTATTAATTCTAGCATCGATAACAGGACTCGAATGTCGAAATTCCGGTGTAGGAGTATCAGTCCTTCGTGTGCGTTTTTGTTTTTTTATTTTTGGCGAAGACGACGGCACATAAACAGGAATTAAAGACGACGCCTGTTCTTCTTCATCAGAGTCAATTTTTCGTTTGCTTGATTGACTGCTGCCGGTGTCACACGATAAAACTGCAATTTTGTAATCTAAAACAACATCGGTTTCTGATTCGTCAGATGAAGACATTCTCAGGTCGTCTTTTGTTCTTTGAAGGAGCTCACGTTCTTTTTCTTTGTCCAACATGTCTTTGGTCATGTCATCGATAGTATAGCTTGCAGCTTGTTTATTTCCACTCGATACACATCTATTCATAAACCTTTTAACCGCGTTATCATTATTGTTTAATTGATAATCCTGTGATTCTTCACCAGTTTCAGAACTATCACTCGAAATTTTTATAGAGACATTTTTAAGAATCGAAAACTACCAACCTAATTGGGATATGTTAAACCTGGAGAAAAATATTATGTTAGGCAGGTTTAGTTAAAAATGAGATTGTATTAAATATAATATAACTCAATATAAAATAAATATATTTAAATTGAATTCTAATATGTACAGTTATAGGTGCACTTGTTGAAATTAATCAGTAGTTGTTAACATGTTGATTTTAATAAACAAACGTAAACTCGGTATAATATGAAAAAGTTGATTTAGTCGATATTATAAATTAATAATTAGATAAAGAAATGCACCAATAAACATTGTGTATATACTAGATATAAAATATTCGAACGATTCTTACTTTGTACTAAAGAATTATATGACAAAATTACAGCAACAATTCCTGTAATTGTTTTGTGGAACATCAATGATCAATCGTAGGTGTCTCGTGATATATAACTGCAAAATAACCAATGTGATTCATCGTCCAACTTATAGTTCGGATACTAAAATAATAGCACCACACAAAATATTAAATTTTTTTGTACCACAACTAAATTTTCTTGTTATTATTTGTTTACTATATAAATAGGATATGCGCTGCCTTCGATATAATAAATTCCCAATAAATACATTTTTTTAAAACAGATATACCTTTACATTAAAAACATTTTGGTTATAGGGAAAATAATATGATTTGTCTTTGTACAGTTTAAATGATTTAAATTTATTTTTAATACTTAATTTTTTAATTTTTTTTTTTCAACTTTAATATTACGAACTAAATGTTTTATTGGACATTATTCAATGTCTACTCTACTTCAATTAGCATTATACAGTTAGAGTACAGTTTACATTTAATTTTAATAGTATTATTTACTATCAGTTTTTTTTTAGATTGAAATTAATGTATGGCAATTTTGATCAATTTGTGTTATTCTTTCTTTAATATAAGTATTTGTATTTAATTCGTTGAAAAATATTAACGTTGGCCAAGTGCTCGTCCTTTTTTATATATCCGGTGAGGTACTTGGCGAAAAATTTCAAACAAAATACGTTAAGTATAATTAATATAAATTGATATCGAAGTTTTCGCAGCAATACCTAAAACATAGGCTTGCACAAACTTCATTTGCAGAACATGCAAAAAGAAAATCCGTTAACAAGAAAACAAGAAGTCCAATATATTTACATTGTGTGATTTTTTTTATTAAATGTAGTTTAACGGGTATTGTAAAAGTCATCTTTTTATCCGCACAAACTCAGTACAAATGAACAGTTTTTTTTTACAACGTTGTATATATAGAAAATATTATATGCCCTCGTAGTACAGTAAGCCCTTTCATGGTATTATGATCATTTAGCTGCCTATTGTTATGTTGTAAAAAGGTTTTCTTGTAGCTAAAATGCGAGAAAAATTATAATTTGTTTGCAGAAAAAATATTCAAAATGCAGTAAATCTATCGATACCAATCAAACATTCGGATTTTTTTTCGCGGTATAATGTAACAAACAATGTATATCATTGTACTTGTACTGCCTCTATCGGAAAAACATTTTTTTCCGCTACCTACATATATTATATTATCCAACGACTATTCTAATAATAAATATTAAAAAATAATATTTTATTTATGCATTAAATATCACCAAAAACTTGGTAGCAATTATCTTCATACGATTCTAAATGTTTTCATATCTGCATAGGGTCAGACGTAGTGAATTGTGGACCCGAGTACATTAACACAACGATCCGGATATCTAAAAGTTTTAAGAATTAGTCATTGAATAAATCTTAGTATATCCAATGAACGTTTAGAATGACTTCATGGTGCGGATAGACGTAAATCAATTAAATAATAAAATAGGAACTATTCGTCTTCATATATTTTTAACATAAAGATGAAGTGCTGGTGTTGGTGATAATAATATGAGTGGTGGACAGTGCTGGAATTTGAGATTTAATTTTTAGTGATAAAAAAAAATTTTTATTAATAACTATTATAAATAGTTATGGGACTCGGAGAATTTACTGTCTTATTAAAATGCACCACTGGAATAATCTCACATAGTTTTGATTTGGACAATTACCATTCTTGTTGATAAGATAATGGTATCCATACACAGACCACACTGGACTCGGTTTTCCATTATTCTCATCGAAAATAAAATATGCCTTTAAATACGACCATACCAAATTACCTAAATTAAAATTTGGTGGATATCTTATATATATATATACGGTGTTAATTTATATGTTAAACATTCTTATTTAAATATTCTTAGCTTATGTAAAATTTAAAAAACTTCGCCCAATAAATATTTCGAAGCGATTACTAAATTTGACTAATAGGCTATCAGAGAACGAATATTAATACAATGAATATAACATTATAGTAGTATATCTATATAAACACATACATTTTTTTACATTTTTAACAGTTCTAAAAAAGACAATATAACAAAGAATTCCAGAACTATAATATTTTATTAAATTATTTTGTTTTTATAGGCAAACAACAATTATTAACAAATATATAAATATACAATAGAAATGATGTTACTTATTCCGTCTAATATAATATTTTACTTATAACATATAATTATATATTCTGTATCCTATCGGCAATCTGGACAAAACCAGTCACCTTCAGGAGCGAATGCGATACCCACACAATCGAAATGGTACCATTCAATCGGACAATTCGGTCTGTCGCACGCAATCATCGACGATATGTGGTCGTAAGGTTGCCTGCAGTAGCAATATAAAATCTCAGTAATGCTCTGTACTTCGGTCTTAGTTTCGATTCTAGTTAATTCAACTGTCGGTGAAACGGCAGTTTTATTAATTCTATCGTCGATAACGGGACTCGATATTTGAAATTCAGTTGTAGGATTATTAGTCCTTTGTTTTTTTAATTTCGGTGAACAGGGAGGCACATAAACAGGAACTTCAGACGACGACTGTTCGTCTTCATCAGAGTCAATTTTTCGTTTATTAGATTGGCTGCAGTCGGTGTCGAACGAAAAATCTGCCGTTTTGTAGTCAGATACGTCTTCGGTTACGGACTCATCAGAAGACGACATACTTAGGTCGTGCAAGGTTCGTTGAAACAGCTCGCAGTCTTTGCTTTTGTCCAACACGTCGTTGGTCATTTCATCAAACGTACCGCTTGTTGCTTCATCATTTCTACTCAACACACATGTATGCAAATCTGTTTCAAACTTATTATCTTCATTGTGTATAGATGCCATCTTTATGAATCGAACACTAACGACTTAATTGTTTTAAGTTAAACCTGAAGAAAATAATTATGTTAGGCAGGATAACATAATAATGAGTTTATATTTATCTCGAAAAAATGTATATTTTGATAATTCGTATTCTAATATGTACAATTATAGGTGTAGCTTAAGGAACGTATAAAGCATATGTTAAAATTAATCAGTTATTATTAATACGTTAAATTTAATAAATAAACGTAAACAGGATGTAATATGAAAACGAATTATTTAGTCAATTTCATAAATTAATAATTAGATTCCTTCAAAACTTTATGTATTTTCTAAATTTAAAATAATCGAATGGTTTTTACTTTGTACTGAAGAATTATAAGACACAATTAAAGCAACAATGACTGAAGTGTTACGCTGAACATCAATTGTCAATCGTAGGTTTCTTGTGTTAGATAACTGCAATATAACTAATGTAATTCAACGTCCAACGTATAGTTCGGATACTGAAAAAATATCACCGCATAAAAAATAATATTTTCAGTGCCACATCAAAATTTTTTCGTTTACAATATAAGCACAAACGTATTGCCATCGATACGATCAATAAAATATACTCACATTAATTGATTTACGTTAAAACATAAATATCTCAAACCCCAATATTGGTTATGGGGAAATATAATATGATTTATCTGTGGGATGTTTTAAAGATTTCAATTTTTTTTAATACTTAATCTTTTATTTTTTATTTTACAATTTATATTCTTGTTAATAAAAGATAGTTTTCTATACTCAGTCTATGCTGAACTCTGTTTTCCATTATTCTCATTTAAAATGAAATATGCCTTTAAAAACAATCATACCGCTTTATCCTAAATAAATATTGCTGGAAAAGTCTTATATTTAAAGCGGTCACTAATGTGTTAATCGTTATTTTTTATATATTCTTAATTTTTGTAAAATTTAAATAAAACTAGCCAAAAAAATAACACACTATAATGAGCTGAATATATTCCGCACAACGATAGGCTGGAAATTCGAATCTAATTTTCAATTTGCCTAAAAGGTCATTGATTATGAATATAATTTTTTATTTTTTTTTTTGTCATAAGTTCAATATTAATTATCTAATAAATTATTGTTTTATACATTTTTTCCACTTATTCGTTTTACAGTCTCTCTCTTTCATATAATTTTTAACGATTCTTCTTATATCTATGTATGCCTTTGAATGTATTATTTTTCTTTGATGATCCTTATTTTGTTCTACATATAAAGTAGAATATAAGAAATAGACATTTTAATTATCTAATAAATTTTTGTACTAAACATTTTTTTTCACATATTCTTTTTACAGTCTCTCTTTTTTAAATATTTTTTAACGATTCCTCTTATATCTATGTATACCTTTGAATGTATTATTTTTCTTTGATGATCCTTATTTTGTACTACATATACAGTAGAATTTTTTATATAGACACACAAATATAAATTGAAATAAAATTTATTTTCATATGCATATTTTAGTATTTCCTTTTTGTTTGATGATTTTTACATTTTTAACAGTACTTAAATTGACAAAAAAGCAGAACTTTTCCAGAACAGTAACATTGTATTTATTTTTTTTTGTTTTTTTATACAAACAATAATCGTTATCATATATTTAAAATGTAAAAAACTGAAGGTGCACACGAAAGTATTTTACAAATTTGGTCAAATCAAATATTTTAATTATGATATATATATATATATATATATATATATATTTTTTATCTTAACGGCAATCTGGACAGAACCAGTCACCTTCTGGTGCGTCTGCGATACCCACACATTCGAAATGATATCATTCCACTCTACAATTTGGTCTGTCGCACGCAATCATCGACGATAAATAGTCACGCGGTTGCCTGCAGTAACAATATATTATTTCATTATTGTTCTGTACTTCGGTCTTTGTTTTGATTAGAGATAATTCAACTGCCGGTGAAACGGCAGTTTTATTAATTCTATCATCCATAACGGGACTCGATTTTTGAAATTCAGTTGTAGGAGTATTAGTCCTTTGTTTTTTTAATTTCGGTGGAGACGAAGGCACATAAACAGGCACTACAGACGATGCTACTGTCTCCCTTGTCTTCCTGCTAACCACATTGATTACATTACGTTACGAGTATTCTAATAATCACCATTAAAAAAAATATATATTTTGTTTCGCATTTTATGACACCGCCATCTCGTAGAAATTAACTTCATACGAATTTAAATGTTTTTTTTATATTCGCGTAAGTTCTGTCGAAGTAAGTTTTGGATCCTTATACATTAATAAAACGATCTAAAATTCCCAAATTACTTAGAATAAGTCATTACATTTTTTTTAACATAACTAATGAATGTTTAAATTGTCTTCTAAGAGCGTATTGACGTAATGAAGAAAAAAAAAAAAAAAAAACGTAACATTTAATATTCTAATATTTTTAACATTAGGAAATATAGTGGTTTGGTGATAATAACGTTAGCGGTAGACAGTACTGGGATTAACTAATTTATGTTTATGATGAATAAAAAAAAAAAAATAATATTACAATCTATTATGAAAAAATTATGGGACTAGGAGAATTATCTGTTTTAATAAAATGCACTACTGGAAAAATCTAATGTTGTTTTGATTTTGACAATTAATATTCTTGTTGATAAGATAATGACTTCCATACACAGATTACACTGATCACCGTTTGCCAGTATTCTCTTTTAAAATGTACTATGCCATTATAAACGACCTTACCGCTTTATCCTAAATTGTTATTGGTGGAAATGTCTTATATATTACAAGGTGGCCTTTAAAATGTAAATATTATTTATCAAATTTTCAAAACTTTTGTAAAATCAATAAAAAATTGCCCAATATATAATTAATCATAAAGAACTTAACATTCTTCGCACCACGGGTAAGCAGGAAATTAGGAACAATTATAAAAATTATAAAAAGTCTATCGGAGCAAGAATATTATTTAAATCTTTTATTTTATAATTAATACATATAATATTAATTTTCTAATAAATAATTATTCTAACATTTTTTTTTTTATTTATTCTTTTCAAATAATTGTAATCGTTTTGGCTTATATCTATGTAAAACATGCTTTGAATTATCTATCTTATATTTTAATCTTTTACTATATATACGGTAGTTTAAAGATAATGACACACAAATATAAATTAATATAAAATTTTTATTGGAATACATATTGTAGTAATTTCTATTTGTATTATGATTTTTCATTGTATACAGCTCCTAATTTGAGAAAAAAACAGACAATTTCAAATATAATATATTATTGTTTTTTTTAGGTATTTATATGCAAACCACTATTATTAAAAAATATACAAAAATAAAAAACTGAAAATATAATACAAATGATGTTTTCAGTTCGATTATATCTAATATTTTAATAAAAACATTTATATATTTTGTTATCTTAACGACAATCTGGACAGAACCAGTCACCTTCTGGAGCGATTACGATACCCACACAATCGAAATGATACCATTCCACGCGACAATTTGGTCTGTCGCACGCAATCATCGACGATATATTGTCGTACGGTTGCCTGCAGTAACAATATAATATTTCAGCATTATTCTGTTCTTCTGTCTGTGTTTCGTTTCTAGTTAATTCAACGGTCGGTGAAGCGGTGAACCTATCATCGATAACACGACTCGAATGTCGAAATTCCGTTGTAAGTGTATCAGTCCTTCGTGAGCGTTTTTCTTTTTTTATTTTTGGCGAAGGCTTCGGCACATAAACAGGAACTAAAGACGACGCCTGTTCGTCTTCATCAGAGTCAATTTGTCGTTTGTTTGAATGACTGCGGCCGGTGTCACGCGATGAAACTGTAGTTTTGAAATTTGATACAACATCGGTTTCTGATTCGTCAGAAGAGGAGATACTTAGGTCGTCTAATGTTTTTTGAAAGAGTTCGCGTTTTTTCACTTTGTCTTTGGTCATGTGAACGATTGTATAGCTTGCAGCTTTTTTATTTCTACTCGATACACATCTTTTTATAACCATTTTTATCGCGTTATCATTATAGTTTAATTGATAATCCTGTGATTCTTCACCAGCTTCTGAACTATCGCTCGAATTATTTTTACAATCCATCTTTAATAATCAAAAACTCCCGATCTAATTGATAGACGTTAAACCTGGAGAATATTATTATGTTAGGCAGGATTACTTAAAAATGAGATTATATTTATTTAAAAATAAAATATATATATATTTAATTTGAATTCTATTATGTACAATTATAGGTGCACTTGTTAAAATTAATCAGTAATTTTTAATATGTTGATTTTAATAAACAAACGTAAACACGATATAATATGAAAATGATGATATAAGATTATGGTCGATATTATATATTAATAATTAGATAATTAAAAAAAAATGCACCAATAAACATAGTGTATATTTTAGATTTAAAATAATCCAACGGTTCTTACTCTGTACTAAAGGATTTTAAGACAAAATTACAGCTAGAACGGCTGAATTGGTACGACGAACATCAGTGATTAAATGTAGGTGTCTTGTGATATATAACTGCAAAATAACCAATGTAATTCAACGTCCATCGTAGAGTTCGGATACTGAAATAATATCACCACACAAATTAATTATTTTTCTAGTACTACAACTTAGTTTTCTTGTTATTATTTTTTTACAATATAAATATGATATGCACTGCCATCGATACAATCGATATGATAAATTCCCATTAAATAAATTATTTTCAAACATAAATACCTTAACATTCAACACTTTACGGTTTAATGCCCACTCTACTTCAATTAAAATTATACAGTTAGTATACTGTTGATATTTAATAGTATTATTTAAATTAAGTTTTTATTTAAGATTGAAATTTATGTATGGCAATTTAGATCAATTTTTTGATTTTATTGTATTTAATTCGTTAAACAATATTTACGTTGGCCACGTGATCGTCCATTATTATATATCCGCTGGGGAAATTGGCGAAAAATTCCAAACACAATATGTTATGTATTATTTAGATAAACTGATTTCATAGTTTTTGCAGCAATACCTAAAACATAGGCTTGCACAGATTGCATTCGCAGAACATGCAATAAGTCAAATAGAGGTCCAACAATATTACACGATGTTTTTTTTTATTAAAAGTATTAGACCGTGTAATGTTCAAGTCATCTTTTTATCCGCACAAACACGGTACAAATGAATAGTTTTTTTTTTTTACAGCGTAGTATATCTAGGAAATATTATATGCTCTCGTAGTACTAAAAGCCTTTTCAGAGTATTATGAACACTTAGGTGCCCATTTTAATATTTTAAGGAACGTTTGCTTGTAGTTAAAATGCGAAAATAATATTATTTATTTGCGAGATACATTGATATATAAAATGCGGTAAATTTATCGATATCATTCAATCTTTCGTTATTTTTCTAAAAATGTTTAGTATTGTTATTTGAATAAATCTTAGTATATTCGACGAATGTTTAGAATGACTTCTAGGTGAGCAATGACGTAATTAATTAAAAAATAAATAAATAAAAAAAGGAACCATTTGTCTTCATATATTTTAATCATATATAAGTTGTTGTGGTATTGGTGATAATAATATGAGTGGTGTACAGTGCTGGAATTGGAGATTTAATATTTATGATAAAGAACAATAAAATGCACCATTCTAACGGGTATATCTGAAAAATCTCACAAAGTTTTAATTTGGACAATTAATATTCTTGTTGATAAGATAATTATTTCCATACACTGAACATACTCCGCACCACGGGCAAGCTTGAATTTCGAAACGATTATTAAATTTGCCTAAAAGGCCATCGGAGCATGAATATTATTTTTTCTTTTATTTTTGTTATACATTCAATATTAGTTTTTTTATATAATCTAGTTAAAAACATTCTTTTTTCACTTTTTCCCTATTTCTTTTTACAGTATTTTTTTTTTCAAATAATTTTAAACGTTTCTCACTATGTCTATTTAAAACATCGTATGTATAATTTTTCTTATACATGCATCATTTAATATTACATTTAATTATGTAGTATATAGATATAGGCACACAAATTTAAATTAAAATAAAATTTAAATTGTTTTCGATATTTTAGTATTTTCTGTTTGTTTGTTGATTTTTACATTTTTAACAATTACTCAATTGTCAATAAAACCGATAATTTCCGTATTAATTTTTTTTTTTTGTTTATATAGACTAACAATAATTATTAACAAATATATTAAAATCGAATAAACAAGAGAAAGGCTGTTACGAATTCGGTTAATACTATTATTTTTATTTTAACATATACATATATATTCTGTGACTTAACGGCAATCTGGACAGAACCAGTCACCTTCCGGTGCGAATGCAATACCCACACATTTGAAATGGTACCATTCCACGCGACAATCCGGTCTGTCGCACGCAATCATCGACGATATTTCGTCGTACGGTTGCCTGCAGTAACAATATAATATCTCGCTTTTTTTTTGCACATCTGTATGTGTTTCGGTTCTAGACAATTCAACTGCTGGTGAAACGGCAGTTTTATTATTTATAGCATCGATAACACGTCGGGATTGTTGAGATTTAGTTGTGGTAGCAGTAGTACTACTCGTGCGTTTTTTTTTGTGTTTTCTCGGCGAAGACGACGGCACGTATACACGGCCTACAGACGACGACTGTTCGTCTTGATCACGGTCAATTTTTCGTTTTTTTGATTCTTCTATTGATCGATTGCAGCCGGTGTCACACGGTATTACTGTAGTTTTGTCATCAGATTCATCTTCGGTTACAGATTCATCTGATGACGACATACTTAGGTCGTGCAATGTTCTTTTGAATAGCTCGCGGTCTTTGATTTTGTCCAACACGTCGTTCGTCATGCCATCGAACGTGTGGCTTGTAGCTTTTTCTTTTTTACTCGATACACAACTTTTTAAATCCGTTTTTAACTTTTTATCGTCATTGTTTAAACGATTATATGGTGTTTTTTCACTATTTTTTGATCTACCCCTGTTCGATAACGGTGAAATCTTGTTACGCGGATTCGGATTTCGCGAAATATTTAGGAGTTTTTTAAAATATAAATCCTTTTTGTTTTTTCGTTTTTGTGCACACATATGACATTTGCGAATCATACCCTCTAACGTCACTTGACACTCTTTGCAATTCAAATTAAATATCGATGACATCTTTACGAATCAACCCTTTACGTCTTGATTGCTTAATCGATAAACCCGGTGAAAAATAATATGTTAGGCCGTACTACCTAAAAACGAAATTATATTTATCTCGAAATAAAATACATTCCATTAGTTCGGTGTACTAATATTTATTAGTTCAGGTGTATATTTACGATACGAAACTTCATGGGCGTGTAAAGATATTGTTGAAATTAATCATTATTATTATTATATTATATAATATAATATAATATTATTATTATTTAATATTATTATTATTATTATTTTTTAATATTATTATTATTATTATTTGTTCGTCAAACTCAATAATCAAACGTAAACACGGCGTAATATAAAACGATTATTTCTGTCAATATTATAAATTAATATTTATATAAGTGTGAAAAATGCATTGATATTCTAATTGTATATTCTAGATTTAAAATAATTAAATAACGGATTTTTACCTTGTACTGACTGAATATCTTTTCGGCAAAATCAATAAATCGATCTGAATTAGTTCGTTGAACATCAATCGCAGGTGTCTTGTGTATTATAATTGCAATGTGACTAATGCAACGCAACGTCTAACGTATAGCTCCGTAACTGAATAATTGCACTGCACGAAAAATTATATTGTTTAGTGCCACGTGAAATTGTTTTTGTTATTATTTGTTTACAATATAAACACGATATGCACTGCCATCGATACAATCAAAATAATAAATTCCCATTATATTTTTTACTATTTTTTTTTTAGCCAAAAAAATTGATATTGTAATAGTGTGTAATTACGCGGGGATGTTTAACCTATTGAACCATTTGCTCCATTGTGTTTACAATTATTGTTGATTTTACACGCAGGACAAAAGGTCCGCGCACAAACAAAATATTATTGACTATTATCATAGTAATTAAATGAACCTAAAATCGAATTAGTAGAATAAAATAATAGTAATAAAAAGCAATGAAGCAGATCAAAAACGTTTTACAAAAAAAAAAAAACAAAAAAATCCGTTAACAGGTCTGTGGGCAAGTACAGTAAATTCGTTGTAAATGTAGAAATGCGAATGGAAATTTGACAATTCGGTTAGACTTATATAAATAATATTATAAATAATACGTAATTGTGTTCGATACAATAACGGCATACACAATAATAAAAATCTGCGATGTTATATTATGTTTTAGTAGGTATTTAAATTTACGAACCTATTAGTCGTGTTTATTTCCGAGCAGTCCAATCGTCCAAACGTGAGTAATCTTATCCGCGTTGCACGAACATTCGGCACATAGAATTCCAGAATACAGTCCAGTCGGACGCGTAATTGAATTTATATCGAAAAAATATCAATAATAAATGTGTTGACCGTTGACCATATTATAATCTAGGATACTGTAATGGTGGAAATTGCTTTGTTAGTTATTATACATATAGTAATAGTTGATTGGTAACCGTAATCGTACGTAAACAAATAAAACGGTTTTTTCCCCCTCAATAAAAACTCGGCGCCGTTATGATTAGTGTTAAATTTAATCTGGGAGTGTCTTCGTGTTGCTGATTTGTTATAGATAATATAAGGACAGATTAAAAAATAATAATAAATAAATAATTATACTGTCTATATAGCAATAAATGAAAAAAAAAAAAAAAAATAACTGAAAATACGTCCTAAGTCGCCTATATGCCATTTTAATTAACTGTCAGCATTAGAGTACTCCAAGTTGGGTTTTTATTCCATATTTATTTATAACATATTTTGTTAAAACTTACAAGTGGACTACTATATGTCTGTGACCCGATCGAGAACAGTTGTGCTCAAACATCGGATAAGAATATTTGGCATTCCGCTAGTTGTTTTAGATTTTTTTATTTTAAACTATTTTTACAAAAAAATGTCTAGGTACAAAACTATGTGTCTGCGTACAATTTTATTAAAAATCAGTTTTTAATTTTTTTTTTATTATACAATTATGTATATATTATTGATTACTATGCAGTTGTTAAATACTCGTCTGCCGAAAGATGCAATTGTTGAATATATTTTTGACTGTCGTATCTTAGACAAGATATTTTCGTGTTTCTCTGCGACGGAAAATCAAATATTTAAAAAAAAAAAATTACGTACGTACCTACACGTGGCTTTTGATTTAGCAGGATATTTGAGTTGTTAAATTTCAGAAATTTTATATTGAAGTAATTCCTAAAAGGGAAATTGCTGACATTGACCGATTAAAATGTGTCAATACGCTTTTACGGAATTTTATTTCATCCGTATTTTTCTTTTCTTTTTTTTTTTTATTGCTATCTTGTACTAATTATTTTCGATTAGTTTTTTTTTTTTTTATATAAAAATCGAATCTATAAAACTATTCTATTGTTTTTGTGAAACCGTCGCAATTACAATTATTCTCGTCAACTGTGTGTGTGTTATTTAAACTGAAAATTCCTCAAGCTTAAATTAAAAATTCCGGTACACACCTTTTTTTTTTAGATTCTGAGCGATTCTGGTTAAATATGTTGCGGACTTTTTTTAATGCTTGTGTAATGACTTTTTCTACGAGAAACCATGCTCCGATTATCAAACATAGTGGTGGTTTTTGATAGCAAGTTTCGGTTCATTGGGGAGAGAGGAGTAATTTTTATGATTTTCCCTGCAGTTATCTTCTTTTATGTGATTTAAGAACTACTCTTAAAATGGTATGATAAAAATTTAAACGCTTCAAATTTTTTATAGTGTTCAATTTAACACTAATATAATTGACTCCATATTTCCGCTTTGAACCGCAAGGTATGCACTTTCACACTAGAATTTAAATACCAAACCTCGACAGTGTTATGTATTTTGTATTTTTAACGAGAAATAACATTTTTGTATCACATCCCGAACAGGAGAAAACATGCTATTTTATTTATGCGCGTGCTGGGGAATTTTTTCCCCAACACTCGCATAGACAAATACAATTTTTAATGATACGGTACTATGTAGAGCTCCGTTGAAAAAAAAAAAATGTTTTACACCTCATCGACCATAAAACAATGTGGTTACATAATACTATATCAATGAAAAACTGTGTTGGATCAAAATTTGACAATAAGAGAAACTTTAGAAAAAACGTGTCATGTTATCGGTTATACACATTCTACACATATACTTGTTAAGATTGTGTTAAAATTAATGATGTGAAATAAATCCGGTTCATCCGAAAATCTAATAAATCCGGGTTTACAATAAATGTTGGATTTAAAATTTCCGAATCCAAAAATCTGGATTCTCGAACTTCGGCAAATCCGGATTTTTCCCATCACTAGTTATAGTATGGGAAATAATTTTTATAAATACATCAGAAATGATTTTTAGTACACACGTGCAACGTTCACTTAAATTAACAATTTGCGCGGTATACGAGAAATGAGCTGTGAAAAAACAGATGTTCAAATAGATATAAGCGTGTACTTTTTTTTTTTTTTATATATATATATATATATTTTTTTTTTATATAGAAGTAACGAGAAATTAAAAAATAATAAACCAGAAATAATCTAAATACAATTTTAATGAATTATAACCAAATAGTATAGATGCAAAGAATAATGTTATTTATTTATTATTAAAAAAGTTGTCCCGGTAGTATTCTTGTTTTTCTTCTAGTTGTTTAAAAAAAAAAAAAAAATAAAAGTCCGTTCCGTCGTGTTCACTGGGTTTTTATGCTTAATATCGTATGCTAATATTAACCAATAGATTATTTGTTAAATTTTTTTTATGGACAACTAACGAGATATTTTATATTATATTAAGAGTATCCTGTGGCAGTATACGTAAATGTTTGTTTTTTCAATTGAGATTGACTAATGTTTCAGACATTCGATAGTAATAGTTTAATGGTTAATTTTTTTAAAATTGTTTTATATTTATATGTACAAACAATTAGGTATAATATTTCTAGTTTTATTCGATCAGAATAAACTATTAAATAAACTAAGATCGATCAGAATCTCGATCTTAGTTTGTGTGTTCATCATGACAGGTGGTCGTATGGTGATAATAATAATAATAATAATAAAAACACGTGCCGGTGCACGAGATTAAAGAGTGAAATTTTACGAATTAAAAAAAATAATAATTATCGTTGTTGGCAATGCGTGTTTGTGTTTGGTTAGTATATTTACAGTATATTAACGTGGCCAGCGGTGTTACGCCACTGCCATTTATTCGGTCATCTCATCCTGCTAGAGCGGTATAGTGGGGACGATATAAAAATATTATCTTCGTGTCGTCACGACTATTGGGATACCGGACTGTTTTAGGCAGTGGCGTAGCTAGGATTACGCGATGTTATGTTTTTTTTTTTATTATTTTTTTTTTTTATAGAACGTGCTAGATATAGAGACATAATACATAAGACACAACAGTAGAAATTATAATACAATTACTAGGTTGAAACGTATGGAAAAATAAAAAGTCTACGGCGGACGCGTTAAACACTCGAAATCCCCTCCCCACTGATTCTGCAGAGTCCGTAAATTATAGCATATGATAACCGCTTCTCGAGGCGATTTCGATGAACGTTCGGTATGATAGTTTGATAATAAATTATTCGTCTGTACAAAACATATTTTCACAAAATATTATATTGAATAACACACACACACACACAAAAAAGCCGATATACCATTGGGCCCACTGTTTTCGGTAGCCTGTTGGCACTGTTTTGCTATGAAAAACCGATTCTGAATAGAATTCGATTAGAAGACGACTAGATTAGTTACGGTTTTTCCCTTATACCCAAGGAATCAAGAATGAATAATCACATTTGTCGTTACTTGTGATTAGTTCTTTAATGATTTTATAAAAAAAAAAAAACCGGGACCAACAAAAATCGTTCAAGAAATCTACCACCGCAGCGAAAAATACGTACCTTTAATGCTGCGATGTGAAGCGATTCGAAGCGTTTTTCCTAAACGAAAGAGTTTTTTGCGAGAAATAAACCAAAACAAAAGTCTATGGGAGTAATTTTTAAAAGTATTTCAAATTTCGAGTTCCACCGGCCAAATATTCCATATCGTTTTACACGGCATTAAATCGAAAATTTTTTTTACTCGATATTATCGATTCGAGTCTTTCAACATCTCTGGCCTACATTATAAACGGGTTCTGATTGCATTTTGGGTTTTCAATCAGATAATTTGCCAAAACGAAAACGGCATATTTTCAAAAAGTCATTTTTAAAACTCCCTTGCTTCTCCGAGCAACGGGAAAAATAAAAAAAAATTACAGGCAATTACAAAAACTGTTTGAACTATAAATCTTTCATTAGTTTTTTATAAATCGTTTTAATTTCACAGAATAAATACCGTCATTAATTTCACTTTTAGCTTAACGCGTTCTATTATTTATTTTTTAAAATTATTTTCTCCTGTGTTAACTAGAAGTAAATATAAACGTACGTATTTTTGTTTAGCACACGAATTATTTATTACGTTTAACAAACGAAACATGGTAAGGGGTTTCACTGTACGTTACCAAAACTGAAAACCATCCATGAATTTTTTTTGTTTTTGAGTAAATTAAAAGCAATAAAATTCCCGTGTCTTTTCTCGAAGAAACCCCCATCTGATTTACTGTACAATTATTCAATTCTCGATGGATTTTATTTCCTGATGTCGTTCGGGATTTATTTTTTTTAATTATTTTACTTTTATAATAGTTTTCACGTCCGTTTTCGTGCACGTCATACACAGATGGAACAAAATATACGGAATATCGTCGGTGAATTGAAAAAAAAAAAAGAAAAAACGACAAGGACGTGTGGTGTGGACACTCGTCGGCACAAATCATCGCAATTTGTATTAACTTGTGGACATACTGTTCGAGTATTGAGTAGGCTTTTGCGGTTATGATGCGCTTGACAGTCGGCATGTATTTTATCGGTTTTTAATTTAAACGTGCTCGAAAGCTAATATATTCCGAATCTGATTTGCCGGTTTTTATACCGTGAAAATCTCGGCCCAACGATTTTATATATAGAAAAAAAAAAAAAAATTAAATTAAATACAACACAATATATGATGATTTCTTTTTGTATGAAAACTACGAAGGTTTTGTGTATAAATTGGTTTTGGTATAAACAGTCAGTGATTGATTTTGGAGTCGTGCAACGATCGTATCTAAAATATTTTCAAAATTTCACACTTTTGTTTCGTACACCGTAAATAGGTCGTATTTTAATTTCCAAATAGCTACGCTTCCGTATCAATTCAACACCGGTCCGAAAAGAGAATAGACGGCGTTTATGATATTATAACAGTATGGAAGGAGATTTCATATCCATTTGAAGATATCGCAAACAAGAACGGTTACACGATTGAATAACACCAAAATTAAATTTACTCGAAATATTCGTTTTTTTGATACGATTACGAATTTTAAACTTGATTAAAAAAAAATAATAATAATAATAATAAAAATCTGTTAAAGTCGTAGAGAACATTTGCAATCAAACTGTACACCGGTTGTAACATTTATTAGAAACAAAAAAAAAAAAAACCGAAAATACGTTTCACCGTAGAAATACATTTATATAAATATAATATTTAAATCCGTTTTAGTTGTTGTATAAAAATAATAATACTACAGGGCATATTAAACCGTCTGTGTCAACGACGGTGGCGCGGGCGACTACGGTAAAGTAATCCTTGTGTTTTAATCCACATCTCCGACGGATGTATAGTCAAACATTTTAATTAATCTTAATCTTTCTGTTTCTATATAACTCTACGGAACACTTCCGATAAGTTTTAAGATATTCATATTAAGTTTCGTGGCCGTGCAGCTGACATTTAAGTTTCCGAACAACATTCGGCACTATACAGGGCGCGGCGGAGCCGGCTGACGAGTTTCGGGGCGCTACAAATATAACAAACGTTAAAATTTAGAGAACGACGGTTTGTTTTATTAAAATTAATAGGAAATACCATTTTTTTTTTTTTTTTTTTTTTTTGTTGAAAATTATATCTTCAAGATGCCGGCCGTCAGCAGCAATACATTGCTGTAGGCGATCTCCGAAGTTTCGATATGATTTTCGGCACGTTTTGATAGACACAGTCGCCATCTCTATGGTGATTCTCTCATTCGGGTCGTCTACGGTACGGGGGCGGTGTTTGTAAACCTTATCCTTAAGGAACCCCCAGAGGAAAAATCACACGTGCTTAAATCGGAGCAGCGTGCCGGCCAGCCCTCAGAGAGACCCAACTAAGAGAAAATCCTACCCAGTGAACGTTTGTCGCAAAACAGCAAGCGAAATTCAGACTGCGTGCGCTCTAGCCCGGTATTATTAAAACCGTACGACTCCGAAGTCACGTTCTTCAGCCATTTCCTCCGACCTGTGCTGCAGATAAGTTCCCAACATCGCCACATTCCTACGGTCTGAGATTCCCAAAGCAACGGCGTGCTTCCAGGCAGAGCGTCTTGGGGACCGCTCAATTGCTTCTCTAACCAACTGCACATTTTCGGTGGTTCGTATCGTTCTGGGTGCTCCGTGTCCACGACCACTTTGGGTACTTCCAGTCTTTTCCAAATGTCGAATCCATAGTTTAATATCGTTAACGCGTGGGGACAGTTTCGGCGCGTGAGATGCCAAGATATATAGACGAAAAGCCCTTTGTGTCGCAATCACAGAATGCGATTTATTGTCGAAATAAATTCGAAAATTCGCACGACGAAACCTCCAAACACACTTGTCCAGCCCATGATTACGACTAACAACGGCATAACTGTGTCGTCCGAAATAGATCACTAACCTAAAAGGCCTGCGCTTATCATATCTTAGACTAATGACTTCAATTCAACTCGTTAGTTCGACTCTGCCACACCCTGTATAAAAATAATAGTTTCGTGTATAATAACAAAATATAAATAAAAAAACACACAAAAAATTACAATCACCGAACGGCGAAACTTATATTATTAAATTGTAATTTTCTCACGTTCCCGAACGAATTGTGTAATAAATCAACACAGTACTCGTTTCTTCGAGTGTGTGCGGTTATAATATTTTCCGAACAGTCGGCGTTATGGTTTTCGTCACGGTAAAAAGTTCCAAAATTTTTCAATATTTTTCGACGATATCTATAAAATAATAACGATAACGTCCAACAACGCGGTGTCCGTACTCGAGTTAGTTGACGTGGAAACGACGAGCGCTGTAGCCGTCGAAATATATTTATTTTTTTTTTTGGCGAAGGTCTCGGACAAAAGATCAAAGTACTCGACCTATTGTTGGATATTTAAAAGCAAAAAAAAAAAAACAAACATTAAGTAGGTAAATGTTTTTATTTTTTATTTTTTTTTTTTCGGAAAAATTTGCGAGTCCACGGGGGCAAACCCGTCGGAAAGTAAAAATCTATACAAAAACAACAATCGTCTGGTTTTTTTTTTGTTTTATACGATTTCCGGCCGAATTCCTAGTACCTACGAGTTGACCGTTGATGTATTGATTCACTACGAATACATTTACATAATATTATTATTTCCTATTATTACTATTATTGACTGGTTGACGCGCAATTTTTAGCGAGAGTCGACACCGAGTCAAGTCAATTGAGATTAATCTCCGTTCAAATATCACTTTATTAAGCACATAGGTTTAGGCTTGGGTTTTCCATCTTTGGGAAATGTCGGGAGTAAATGCTGTAGACTATGCCGAACATTTATACAGGGCAGTTCAAAACGATTCATCCGATTCGAAATGCTTGGATATTTTTGATTTTTTTAGTGCAGAACAACAATACGGTATTATCCGAGCAATTATCGTATTCCTGTTGTTTTTTCCCCGAGGATTTCGGATGTCGCCCCTACACCAACCTACTCGAAAGTGACACGTCACTTGGACGACGTGTCACCTTCGTCGCGTAAGACATTTCATGGGGTAACGGCCGCCGATCGTACATTAAAAAAACCACCTATAGGATGGCGCTCGACCGATAGGCTACCCGGCCGTTTTAGCCGCTCCTGTTGAGCTGTTAGACCGTTGGCCGCCAATAATGTGCCGCGTTGCCGGTGCTTTTTATTAAAATTTCTTTTCTTCTTTTTTTTTTTTTTTTTCATTTCTTCCCCCGCCAAACGGAACATTCAGACCGGCATGAAAAAAATTATTTTTCTACATTTTCCGGTGAAGTTATTGGCCATTGTCAATCATTGAGTCAACAATTAACAATGGTAAAACTTCCTCGGGTAGTTTATTTATTTTTGATTTTGGCAGTCCTCTTGTCTTTGATATTATTATTATAATTTAGAAGACATTCTGTAGATCGAATTGAATAAGAACTCACAGAAATGGATTCACTTTTCAATCGGTTGAA
The DNA here is from genome assembly GCA_956483605.1 of Tuberolachnus salignus. NCBI lineage: Eukaryota > Metazoa > Arthropoda > Insecta > Hemiptera > Aphididae > Tuberolachnus > Tuberolachnus salignus. The sequence goes on from OY101437.1 coordinate 18,252,661, forward strand.
TAAATCGCCATTTCGAATTTCTAGTTCGAATGAAGACATTCTAAAATAATTAAAAAAAAAATGATCAAAATTATATCACACTATATACCTAATGATGAGAACATAAAGTATATGTCTATCTATATTATATTATTATTATTAAAAATAAAAATTTGAAAACAATACGTGACAGAGAATAATATTAATAATATAAAATAAATCCGGTTTGTTCGTATCGTATATGTTGCGATAATATAGTTAGTATAGAGTTTTTTAGACGCTCGGCCTTTGAACGGTTATGTCGGGAATGTCGTTAAAGCCTTATCTGTCTAATGTGTTGTGAATTGTTCAGTACGGTATGACAAATTACCACGAACGGTAATATTGTTGAACAACAATATAGTTAAATTTTATTATTAAAATCAGTGATCCGTTAGAGAAACAATTCGCGAAAAAACGTAACAAAAAAAAAATATATAAACAAATTTAAGTTACACGGAAAGTAAAAAAAAAAAAGTAATATAACTACACATCTTAAAGATTGTAAATACGTTATTATATTTTTGGTATTAGTCAGTATTTTTTTTTTTATTACTGTTTGATATCATGTAATGAATAGGTTATATTAAATACACTTACGTTAAATCTTATTTCACTCGAAAAATTATTTATTGAACTAAAATAACATATACTATTTGAAAGTATAGACTTTGGGCTAATAAATAATAAAAAAAATCCCAAGAAAGAGATAATTACGTCCTTTGATAGAATGTTTTAAACAATAAATCTTTTATCGCAAAACGTCAACTGTAAACGACAACGTTAAAGTTCAAGTGTACCTATGGCAATAATTTCATGGGTTTAAAAACGGTCATTATATAAATTGTGTTATCAAATATAATAGGAACATTTATATATAGTATGAATGCAGTTGTAACAACTTATTTTTCGGATGTTTTGTCCGGCTAGATTTGTGATACATCCCACAGTGGGCGGCATTATCGGTGGCCAGCCGGCCGTCCGAAATACACGTACAATACGAAAATGGCCAATAAAATACAGGTGTTTGACACAAATGCAAATTCGGTTTGCATTTGTCCGACCGGCGTTACGTACGTTTTTTTTTTTTGTTTTTTACAAATCGTTCAACAAAACCGCCCGAATCGCAGTTACGAATTACGACGATTTACCACGAATATTGTCCGTTGTCTATTATTATTGTTAATATTTTATTTAACAAACAGTTTAACATACTCGTTCGTATCGTTAAACGGTTGTTTGTTTTACGAAATGGCCCCCGTTTTGTCCGTCGCGTATTTACTGCAATAACACAAATCATTCATATTATACAGAGAGCGTCGTAATTTCCCGTTTACAATATTGTTTTATCAAGCCACGGTTTGTTATCTGGATAACAGCCGCGATTGAAAAACATTATAATACATTCAATTTTTATATCGTCATCAATGTATTATATAAAGTAAGTACAATTAAAAATATCACAAACTTTGTATGACTTATTGGTTATCACTCGGTAAACCTCGGAAATTTACGACCAAAAATACATTATTACATTATGTGTAAAATATTTTTTTTTGCAAATTTAAATACGATTTTTTGGAAAATTATTTATTTTTTGTAAAGTTCTTTTTAAACACGAAAACTGAACTTTTTTTGTAATATTATTGCAGTTTCGCTTTAATATTTCCAGTTTCTCGTGTTTTCCGTGACAAGTTGAACGAGTTGAAAACCGTTATTTATTATTATGAAAAACTACGAAACATCAATTGTATTCTGCTTTTCGGTCTGTATATTTTCTTAAATGGAAATTCGTGGCTGCTCTTGCCCTTTTTTCCACTTCGATCGGAGAAGAATTCAGCGTAAACAGAATAGTCAAGATCTACTTTGATATTGCAACGATACCGATCCAGATTTTTAACTACACGTCAAAATGTTAGCGCCTCTTGCTTTTGTTCCAGTTATAGATGTCATCGTAAAGTTTACGGACCTGTCGGATATCTCATTCCGCAATCACATCGATTATCTACAGTTGAGTCTGTTGGTTAACAACTTTGGAGATACGCGAATTTGGTTTCCGAACCCAAATCGTCATGGTACCGGACGAAGTAAATTCGCTACTTTTACTGACTATGTGGTATTAGTGACGAGGAATTATTAGGGAAGGAATCGCTAAAGACCGAAATTCACTGCAAAAAATTGGTATAGGAATACTGTTCCCTAATTGTTGGTTATTATCCAAACGTCTAGACAAATTTAGACAAAACGAAGGAACCTTATAGGTTTTCGGAGATGATTCAAATCCAGTTAGCTGCCGACAGGCATCCCCGAATACTGCCGTAAAACTTATTATGACTCGGCACCGAGAATAATAAGAAATTTGAATAAATATAATAACGAAAACTTATCTGAGACCTATTTAAAAAGATTGGCTTTCGATTTCGACTGTGAAAAAACCATGAGCTATTCCATATAATAGTTGATAGTTATATAATAAAGGACGCTCTTTTTAAAAATGCTAATTTAATCAAAAAACAAAAAAAAAAACAATGACATCATTGGAATCAGAAGAACCTCCGGTTTAGGTATGAAATATTATATCATTCATGTGACCCCCATCTGGCCTGTTGGCACACTGTCACACGGTTAAGGAAATTGGCGATTACTGCCCTACAGTTCTCCTTGGTGAGATCCTGTGGATGACTCTCTGAATTACTTCCTTCAAATCCGTGATCGTGGTCTCGCACTGTTCCTCGTTTTGAGCTGAACGAGGACTTTTAATGTTACCTGTTGAACCTGTTCTTTCAAACTTCTGCATAAGCCGCATTCCGCCCGAGTTGCGTACGGAGACGACGAGCTGTCTCCGTATAACTATCGCCGCTTCCGTAAAATGTTTTCACAACTAAAACACGGATCTCCGCGGTTAGCTGTTCCATGGTGATCGATCAAAAAAAACTAAAGAGGGAAGAATAAATCGGTGTGATACTAGATAACAGATATCATAACAACAGTGTTACCAACTGAACCACAAAAAAAAATTAGGGCCAATTCAAAAAGAGCGTCCTTTTGTCAACACATCTAGTTATACTGAACTAGTTATCCTTTTGTAAACATATCTAGTTATACTGAATTATTTTTGTATAATAAAATGTGTATTATTGTAATGTGTATAGTATTTTTTTTATCAAACTTAGTGATAACCTAACCTTGCCTAAGTATTTAATCACGTAAAATACGGCAATGTCTCGTGATCAGTCTTGTAAAAGATACTTTTTAATTAAAAGTAATTTGAGTACAGTAATCTAAATATTTATTATTTTTTTTATTATTATTATTATTATTATTATTATTATTGTATTTATAACTCGTATTTGAATACCTCTTTAAAAAAAAAAAAAAAAAAAACTCCCTTTAAAAACTATAAATAAACATTTATTTAGAAAGTATATGTGAATACATCAAAGTACTTTTGGTTTTTTCCACGGGTTAATATTCGGAGTTTTTTTTCTTTTTATTTATACATATACGTGTTAAATTTTTTAACCGATATTTTATGAATATTATATATAATAAAACCAGGTAATAAATATAGCTTAAAATATTATAAATTACTCTCTAGTTATTATTTTATTCGAGTCATTTTTGTTTTGCGTTTTTTTTTTTAACACATCATGAGAAAATCGAAATCTAACTGCAAATTTTAAAAAACAAAAATCTATAATTGAATGCATTTTTGATGAGAATAAATAATTATAATTTTTTTTTTCTATTACATATATTTATATATATATATATATATATATATATATATATAAATCGCTACTTTACATATCGCTCAATAGAAAACCTATAGAATTATAATATACAATTAGTATAGAAAAGTCAAAATATTGAATCTATCCAAGTATATCTTTTTGCGTGTAGCGGAGCGATGCACTTCAATTTCAAACAAGCAATGCAATTATTTTTAAATGTATAGGTTTTTTATTTGAAATACAATACCATACATTTGCCGTAGAAGTATTTAATAATCATATTTGAATAAAAGATATTCCGGTCGGACTCGAGTTCTTTGTCGAGCCCGTCAGGTGGTTCCCGTCGGATTTTATTTTTTTTTTAAATAAGAAAACCGAACCTAACCGCCGTTGTGGGCCCATTTCATCTGTTCCGGCGATCGTGTTGCTTCTTGTTAGAACCGAGATTAAGTCGCCCGTCAAAAAAAAACTGTACAACACGATCGAGGGGGGGGGGAAACCGAATATAGTTTGCAAAGAGCCGAACAAAACGCAAAACACGACGACTCGGAATATAATTGTAATTTTCACGTTTGCGTTATCTGACGGCCGGCTATTTTTTTTTTTCTTTTGTTTGTCCGTGTAAAAAAACGTGTCTTTTTAAACGAAAAAGTTTTCTAGAAACTTTGTCGGCCCGCCGGCGCTCCACCATAGCCAGAAGCGGCAATCCTAAGTGGACAATGAGAGTCTTGACGGTCGTCTGGACACTGGTAGTGGCCTACGCGTGGTGTTGCAACGGTGCCATGCTACGCGACCTTCTGGTACCACGGGACACGCGCGACCGTGGTCAGGACTTGAGATCCGCGGACGTAAGTACCTACATATACAGGGTGTCCGACGAACATATCTTCGTTTACTTATTCCGATATCCCCTGACGTAATGAAGATAATTATTAATTTCGTTATTCTCTTATACGGCCCGCGGGAAAAAGGACTGACAAATAAATTCGTATTGTAATTTGACTTTTATGTTTTATAGTAAACGAGTTGAAAAAAAAAAAAATTTTTAATTTCGAAAATTGTTAAAATGGCCATTTTACAGAGTACGTTTTTCTGGAAATGTTTACGTTTCAACTTTTTATTTTCATTGACCTCGCGTCGTGGTTTATAATGTTTTATTTCGTTTACAGCGAAAATACTGTGTAATCAAACACCATAGTAGTGTTTTGAAATATTAATCTCATCTCGTTTTCTGATGGGGTTTTTTTTTTTTTTTTTTTTTTTTTTAATCAGCGTACTCTAAGGTTCAATACACTAATTATCTCTAAACTAGAAAAAAAAAATAAAAAATCACCGGTTCAATGATAATGGAAATGCCCGGAAGAATACACTCTATAAATTGGCCGCGATTGGATATCGTTTTAAAACAATTTTCACCTAAACATAAAAATACAATTAAAATATGGATACTCGTAGTTTTTTTTCATCTCAGTAAGTAGTCGTATAGAATCCGACGCACGACCGCTATTATTTCGAGAAATATCACAATCGGTAAATTACAGATATCGTTATGCAGCCCGGTTTTTTAATTTTTTTTTTTTTTTTGCGTGACCTCCACAACACGCAGGAGTCGCGAAAAAATCCGGTCCGCATTTCGAATATTTCTCGCTTTTTGGATATTTTGTTTGCAACAAAATCAATTGCACTACAATCGCAATTCACTTCCCGGCACACTCGAACCGTACGAAATACGGAATTCGTCCATTCGTATGGCGGTTAGGCCGTCGAAACACGCGTGCGGTTCGGGATTTCGGATTTTCGCGAGCGCGTGCCCATAACGATTAAAAAAAAAAAAAAAAAAACCCGTCATTATTGTCGCACACCTCTAATTTACGGCGTGTCCGCGGTACGTTTAGAACGCCATTTACGATAAATTTTCCATCACGGACGAGTGCAAGACGCTGTTGAACTATTCCGCGGTATTACCAAGTTCGATAATCGCGTTGAAGAATAAAAAGCTTATCGATTGCGTCAAGCAATTAGAACGAGCCAACAGAAACGATTTTCTTAACGCTGGCAAGCGGTCGCAGTTATTTTATTTCGAAATACCGCCGAGGTGAGTGCTCGTTTTTGGAAATAATTATAATTATAAAAAAAAACCTTATTTCCCCCTTATATTCTCTTTTCCTTTTTACACGTTTCCTAAGCCCTGCGCAAACCCTTTTTATAAACCGATGTGCGTCGGCCAGTAGTATTCCGAAAAAAATATGCGAACAAATAAAAATCGATTCCGCCGGTCACACAACCGATGACTCGTACTCGTACTCGTAGATCCATTGGTCGGATTTCTTTGCGATCCTCATAATTATTTTTGAAAAAGTACGACTTTGAGAGTTTTAACCGCTTTTCTACCGTAAATATTACCCCGATCGTCGACTCGAAAATTCTTGTCTAGTACCCCACGGCCGAAGTCGGTCGTTTTTCGACATTTCTTTTAGTCTTTTTAATAGTTAGGGGAAACCCGGGACAATTCACGGCATTTTTTATTTTCGATTTGGTTTTTTTTTTTTTTTTATTGTATCTCGGTTAATAAATACACGTAGAGATCTGACATTTACACCGAATACTAAAATACAACCTAAACTATCAAAGCAATTTGTCGATTTTTATGTTATTAAGAGGGGGCGTGTTGAATCGTCAAGTTTTTATTTGCTTTTATGCGAATATAGTTAATCCGGATGTGTGACAATTTTATACGAGATTCGTCATAAGTTATACTTGATCGTCAAAAAAGAAAAATTTGAACGTAATGGAATACATTTTTTTTTTTCCAATCGTTTCAAATGCAAATTATGATGGAAATCGTAAAAATTACGGAATAAAACACTTTTCGGCTCCATAAAAACACACAACAATTTGAGACGAAATAACAATTTTCAATTTTAATACATCAATAAATCGTTTTCACCGTCCACGGCGCTAAGTGTTTTATTTCATTTGCTTTTGAAATTCTGATTTTTTCTTTTTGGAATTCAGACAAAAAATAGTCGTGAAGACATGTAATTTTTATTGAATGCTTGTGTATGTCGGCCATTTCTGTGTAATTTTCAAAAATATTCTGTCGTCTTCTGAGCGACAGCAATTTTAAATTTTCGATATTTCTTCGTTATTTTGATTTTGTTTTTTTATACAATGATGACCTGTACAGAACCACCGCCGCGGAATAATTTTCTCGCAGTTCCGACGTAAAATTATAATAAATATAATTCGAATCGCTATATTTTTTTGAACTCGTGTGTTGTCGTTCGAGAATCCAATATCACATTCAACAAAAAACTATCTTTTTTTTTTTTAGATTCCGATGATAATCCACCAAATAAAAACCTATATTATCGAATCCGGCCGATAAAAACGTGGTCGTTTATTGCACAACCGTTTTCCCTTCAACGACATCCTAAATAATTCCGACTGCCACCTGTTTTCCGTCTAAGAAATATTAAAATATTTCACCAGTGTTTTTTTTTTTTTTTTTTTTTCAGGGATTTCAGGTTTTAAAACGGGAGCCGTTTGAAATCCGTCGATTTAACGTTATTTTTTTAATTTTACATTTATTTTATTTATTATTTATTATAATTTGTTATTATTGTAATAATTGTAGTTCGTTGAGTTTACCCCAATAACGTAGTTACGTCGATTATTTATTATTGTTAATTTATTTTTGATTTATGTATACTGTACTTTCAGTTTACTAAAAACAACATCCAGTCATTCTAAATGATATTTATTAAAATATATATTTTGTTTATTCAGTTATTGTATTTTCGTTTTGTAATTTGTTATTTTTTTTTCTTTTTTTTTATTATTTACAAATTGATTATAGTGTTGTAATAGTAATTATGTAGTGCTTGTTAATTAAAATATATAAATTATAATATAATATGATGCACGTATATTTCGTTACTTTTCATTTTGCCTGACCATGCATTACTATTATAAATGTCATAAAAAAAAAAATGTTGAAAAATATCGATTCCTAAATGTTATCGAAAGGTTACTGTTGATCAACATTGAGTCAAGAAAAAAATTATGATAAGTAGTTCTCACGATTTGTGTTTATATATTTTTTTAACGGTATTAAACGTGACATGCATGTACGTGTTTTGCACGCGAAAGCGATAAAAATCGATGACGAGAAGAGGTGGTTAGGGTGTTGTGGTGGACGAGGAAAATCGGGTTGCGGGAAGTCGAGTCCACGGGCAAGGCCCGGCTGGATTCGGCCATATGTTATTTTTAATATTATGCGAAAAATAAATCGAAAAAAAATAATGTCGTCTGTATGTTAAATACACAATACTTCACCGATCGTCTCGTCATCTTTTTAGCGGTACTGTCGAAATAGAACCGTGCGAATAAATAGACAAAAATGAATTTGCGGAACAACTGTTACCATTGCAGGTGTGCAGGAACAGTAATTTTATGTATATATGAAAAAAAAAAAAAAAAAAAAACGAATTTCACAAAGTCCTTATATTTGTGCAGGGTAATTTGTAATATTAATAATTGTAAGCACTTACTGGTCAATAACGAACGGTTGTATTTCACAAGAGATGTTTTTTTTTGTTTTTTCGAACGGTTTGCAGACGAATTTTGCAACTTTTTCAAGCTTTTCCCCAACAAAACAAACAGGCAAAACACTCATGTAAATGCCATTAGAATATTGTCGATACCGAAAACGGTCGACCGCGAGCAGTTTTGGGACGCAGATATAATTTATTTATTTATCTAGACAAAAATAAAGATACAATATTAAAAATCTATCTAGATAACGGTTTAAGTTTATCGTGATTTATTAAGATGGAAAAAAAAAATAATATAATAGATACAGAGTTTTTGAAAACAATGGTTACATTTTAAAATTGTATATAAGTATACAAATATTTTTACGGACTCTAGCCATTTCCATTTCCATTCATGTTCAGTAGTTATTGTTAATTTCACTGTCCTAGAACTATAATGAGGTCAATGGAAACTAATAATAGTAGATTGGTCTAATACGTCTAGTATACGCCAATTGCGTTTTTAAAATAACAGTATATTTGGTAAACTACGTCATTTTGCCGTGATAAAAAAAAAAAAAAATGAAATCAAAGCCAACGACGGGCCCTTGTTCATTAGAAATATTCTGAAAATCCCATAGCAAAACCGAATTAAATCCAAGCAAATTAGCTGTAAAGTTTCAGAATTTGCCAATACATTGCCGGCGCGGACTCGGCGTGCATTGTAAATTTATATAATGCGGAATAGACACCGCGTTTGTTTACCGCATATAAAATTGAAATTCAATTTTTTTTTTTTTTGTTCGATTTACATGAATTGAAATTCACACGAACATCCCGTCAGTTGATGGATTTATCTCGACAATTTTTACTAGAAACGTGAAAATTCGTATCTAAGATAAATATTTAACGGACTTGGCAATGTGTATCCGGCTAAGATAAAACATAATTGCAATTTTATCTAGACAAGTCTTAACACTGACTGTGCGAGGCCCGACGAAATGTGATGTATCACGTCGTGTAAAGCGAATTTTCGGTTCTCGGTTCTACGACTATCAAATACGGCGTCGTAATTTTTCTACGGCGTTTTCCGTATTTCTTCAGACGAATTTCCAATGGAGTGTCCGGGCTCCTAGATTACTCAACCACCTTTAGGTAACTTATACCTATAAAAAAAAAAAAAAAAAAGAAAAAAACTATTGTGAAATAATAAACATCACCTTTTATTCAACGTCGTTATAATTGTACAAACTAAATATTGAAATTACACTTTTCTCGCTATAGTACAGCTATTGTACGAGCTTATTGCACTTGCACTTAGGCGCCAAATCGCGCTTTTGGTGATTTCGCGCCTCTGGCGATCGCCCTCTCGCCTAGCTATGGCCCCCCCCCCCAATTGAGTCCCTGACCTACGTCGAAATATGGTTGCCAACACTAGGCACGGTTTTTGTCGATAGTCAAAGTTCGGGAAACCATTCGTAGTGAAAGTGACGGTTCGTCGTTTTATTAAAATCGGAACACACGGCAGTATGACGGGGGTACAGCCGAGATTGGTGGAAATACGATCTTGACAATCGATTGCGATGAACGGCGAGTAAGGCGCAAAGAAATATCTCGGTGGACAAAGAAGTGGCGACAATTGGGCGGGATATCGGAGAGTTGTTAGAATAATGATAAGGTGCCATGATAACTGATGCCAATCGGTTCCATCCAAAATATCATAACATAGGGGATTCCTAATTTTCCGTACGGCAGTTCCTTGTGTATTATCGCTCCACAGACCCGAATTTTCCAATTAAATGCGCGGTATTTCCATTTCCTCCCTTATTCACTTTTACCCGGCGTGTTTTTCAAAAGCCACTTGAAAGGTTTAAGGTGTTCACTTTGGACACCGAATTCCCCGGCGTAGTATCAGGTTTGAACGCGGCGGATTTTTGACGTAAATCGGCTCCAATTTCCCTATCATTTTTCCTGAAAACTGTACACTACTGGCGCGTGATTAAATGTGCAGGATACAAAGGACCAACAAATATCAATGGCCAACAAGTCTGTCGAAAACATCATAAGATTACAATAAAAACCTAAATAAATATTTAAATAAAACTTTTAATTTTTTTTTTTTTTTTTTTTTTTTTTATTCTTGCCATTAACATTATTTAATAAAAAATGTTCCGAATTTGGATCTTTTTTTTACGGGGACAATACCCCATATATGTAAATAGTTCATAAATGATTTAGAGGGGTACACAATATTATTAACAATATTTTCGGACGTTTACCCGTTTCTCCGCAAACACAAATAATATTGTTGAATAATACCAAAAAAAGGTCAATACTCGACAAATAATAATAACATAAATTAAAAAAATATATTATTTATTCATTACAAAAAAAAAATCATAAATACGATGAAAAACGTTAGCTTGGAGTATAATATAGAATTATGTGTTGTGTTTGTTTCGAACCGATTTTGATTGAAAAAAAAAAAAAAAAAAAACAACGGTTAATAGAACCACAAAATCGAATATATTAAAACGCGACTGGATATCAAATCGTTGAAACGATGAATTATAACAGAAGGGATTGTAAATAGAGATGAGATAACGTAGATTTAAAATATATCAGTGCATAGAATATAATTATTTTTTTTTTAATCCGTTTGTACAGCCGAGACGTTTTAAAAATTATTATTATCCTCTGCCATTTATCGGCAAATGTGAAACTCCTCCAGCAGAGCAGACACAACGTCTCGGCTATTGAAAAACCTCTGAACCTCTGTTGTTTATATCGTTATCAACACAATGATTCTTTTCTAAAACACGCCCGGGCAGCGAATTCGGCAATAGGAGAAACTTTTGTTAATTTTATTTCGGAGACACGTTCTTTGGTATCATTGCCGGTCAGAAATGTCTTACACTTTGTGCAAGTTTCTAATATCAAAAGTTAAAGTAATTTCCGAGAACTTTTTTGCTTTATATATATATATATATATTTAGTGACACTTATCTCGTTGTTAATGTTATTTTTGTTTGTATTATAACGTCCGTTTTTTTTTTTTTTTGTATTTTTTTATTATTATTACGCCTCGTCGATAACATATAAAATGACCCGTATAGACGATCGGTCGTTGTTTTTGGTCCGTTGCCGTCGGCAAACAAAAATCGTTAATAAATTATTATAGCGCGCGCGTACGGTGGATTTGTCAACAAAGTCGACACGGTGAATCTAAACCGAAAGAGGGGCAAAAAACAAAGTTAAAAAAAAAAAAAAAAAACCAACACATTGCCGACCTCGGCAATATTTTGCCCGACTCCCCGAGCAAACAGAGTAATAAAGTACTCGACGTTTTTACGCTTCGAGTTAATGAGTGTTTTATTTTTGTGCACGCCCCGAGGCGAACTCGTCAACAAACAAAAATCTATAAAAAAAAAAAAAAAACAAACAAAAATCGTCTGTCATTTTTGTAAAAAATAAAAATAAAAAAAATGTTTTCCTTATACAATTTCCGCAATGCACGTATCCCACGCGATTAACTACGAGTACGCCACACAACTCTACCATTTATCTATTCCTATACTATAAGTTACTATTTACTATTATTGACATTACGGTGACCACTGCGGTGTTCACTCGGTATTCAAAAAACGAATTTATTATGAAAATAGTAACGAAATAGAATACACTATATATGGCCGGTCGGAGGACTAACGGTTTGTTAGTCTTAGAACGGCAAACGACGGACGACGCGGTACGGGGATTCCGGAAGAACTCCGGGGCCAGTCGATGGCGAGTCCTCCGCCGGGCGCGTTTGCGGTTGGTCGTCGATGCCCGTCGGGTATTGTTTTTTTTTCTCTCTCCGATCTGTTGAATTCTTAACGAGTAAATGCACTGCCGGCATATAAAAACCGAAACAACCGGAAATCACCCGAAATGGGGGGGGGGGGTGTTCGACATGACTACGTACGATCAAATGGCTAATTTGCAAGTGAAACAACGACGCCGCGCAAGATCTCGACGAAACATATTGGGCGTCAATGCAATTATATTTTTTTAGTACAACGCCGATCGGCATTGGCAGTTACAAAAAAAAAAAAAAAAAGAACTCGAATTTAGCTTCCCCTCCGCGGGAGTGTAGGGGCAAAACGTAAAACGCGACGACTCGGAAAACACTTGTAATTTACCCGGTTCGGGATAATATTGTATAATGTACCGGATAATCGGGGACGCGATTTTCAACTCGATCACGTGAATGTGTTCACTCTAACCAGTCGACTCGGAGGTGTCAACACCCGAATTCCCAGTTCGTTCGGTTAAACGGTTATCGAATCATCATACGGGTGTGACGGCTTGATCACTGTCAACCGTCAATACACCGACGACGATTTGACTTGTTTTATAAACATGTGTAACACCGTACACATTGTAATTACAGTTGTTGTAAAATGCAATAACATTTGTATTTGCGTTTAGTGTGCACGTACACGCCGCAAAATGTTATAACGTATTGTTAAAAAGTAAAATTTAAAATTTACATTTTGATATGGGTGGGTGCCGGACTTGTGAGTAAGTTAGGTACTCGTGAGTGAGACCTAAATCCGTATGCCGCCAATAGTTCAGGAACCGATTACCGACAACACAAACCCATGAATTTTGTCGAACTAGCCGTTTGATACACTGAGTCATTGGTACCAATACCGCTCTTGTTCAATTCGTCCGTTACCCCTAAAAGAGTAAACTATTCGAAACGACTCACTGCCTCACTGTTTTTTTTTTTTTTTTTTTTTGTTGTTGTTTTTCGTTCTTTGTTTGACGGTGTAAATAAAAACGTTTTTTTTTTTTTTCTTTCTTGTTTTTCACATATTTTCTAGAAACTTTATCGTCGTCCGAGCGGCGCGCCATTAAAGCCAAAAGCGACAAGCCAACGACCATGAGGCTCATGACGTTTGTCTGGACACTGGCGGTGGCCGTCACGTGGTGCTGCGACGGAGCCATGCTCTACGATCCTCTGGTACAACGGGACGCGCGCTGGTACGATCCACGGATCCAGGAATTGGGACCCGTCGACGTGAGTACCTACACATATGACACCCCTCCGTCGGGACGTGGGGGGAAAAGAAAAAAAAACTGGCACTGGACAGTGGATTTATCGAATATTTCGGCCTTATCAAATACCGCCTACGAGGCTACAAAGACTACTGACCGAACCCTAAATAATGTTGCGTACCCGTCGACCACAGTACGGGAATGGATAAAAATACGTGATTGAAACATAGCTCGGGTTTTACTATTATTTGTACACGGTATGAAACTAAAACATTGTATGGGATGAGCTACGAAACCCGAGTCATTTCGATTAGCGGTTCGGAATGACGCGACGGGTTGGCTCGACGACGACGTCCATTTCTGGACTTCCTGCCTGATTGATTGGGCCCTTTTTTTTTCAAACCGGCAATACCCCCGCCTCCCGGGAACGCCGTGAGGCACTACTTCGGGTGACGGGTCGCCATCATTTATTAAAATGAAAAAATACAATTAAATTATGATAAAAATCCCGTTTTCCCCTAAGGTGGGAAAACCGTCCGGCCAGCACCCCGTTTTAACGGTGAGACAATTTGCTCACAATAAATCTCTCCTGCCGCTACTGATCGTCTAGTATCTATAATCTCATTATCGGCTTGAGAAAAAAAATAATATAGATACGGGTATACCGGTATGTTATTATCAAACGGTATGATCCAAGTCCGAGACACAGGTTGCAATGTTATAGTTTTTTTTGTCGTTGTTATATTATTCGAGTTTAATTAATTTCGGATCTGTCCGCGGAGCTCCTAGAATCATTCTTAGGGACTCTAGGTACAATTTGAGAACCTCCTCCCGTAAAATCGTAAAAACCGTCCCTGAAAAGTGTATGCAATGGTTTTTTTTTTTTTTTGACGTGATATCGGATAAAGATATTGTTTCCTCGCCGACACGCCCGTTCGAGAATACAATTGTAGACTTTTCGATTCCGAGTGCAACGAAGGAGGAAACCACTATTTTAAATCTCTATTCTTTGAGGATTTTCCACGTGGTAATACATTTGGAAAACGTCAACTTGAAACATATTTTTAAGATTCCATTAAACGTGATTTTGGATTTTATCTCTGTTGATTTGTCTGGGTTGCTTTGGACAGAAATTTGGACATAATGAACACGGTACATATAATTACCTTAACAGTTTACCGAGCTCCAATCCAAATCGGTTTTCGATACCATCGATTTGTCGTTTCCCTTTATATATAAACTGAATTACCGTAGGAAAATACTACACTTTACCTTCTCGACTTAGAGCCTTAAACAGTGATGTCCACCCTCCCTTCCCAATCACGTGGTGCGAAATACATTCGGTTTTTTTTTCCCCTATGATTTATTTTTTATCCATTATATGGAACGGGTGCGCGGTTAGTTTCGCGTTATATATTTCGCAAGAAAACCGATAAATTGCGCAGCTGCCGGCAATCCGGCTTACACGGCGAAAAGTTATTTGATCCGAAAAGCGGACCGACCACGTGACGCGTTAAAACCCGCACTAAGAATGTTATCGGAATAAGTCTCCGGTCATCTTTTGAGCGTAGGCGAGGCGATTGCGACGAGATGTCGTGGGAATACTTATCTCCCAAGCCGGAACAAAGTTCCACCGGACGTGCTGGCTATACAGTGAAAGGTCACGCGGAGGAACGTACCGCGTTTCCGGTCCGCGGTCCCGGGTTTAAACTTTAAACAATAATAGTAGAGAAATAAAACAACAACAGTTGTTCTAGAGATTGGCTAAGACAGCGGTCGAATTTATGTAAAAAAAAAAAAAAATGTATATGTGGACGGGGTTGTCTATAGACCCGCGTTCGACAAATCTGAAACGGAAACGGGAAACAAGAACGAACGCTCAACCAAAAGAAGTGAAGCGCATGTTCAATCCGTTAGAGATGGACAAGGGTAGAATAGGCGGGCTGACGAAAACGTGGTGCGTTCGCGAGACGCGACGAGGGGAATGAGACCAAGAGGAAGACCGCGGAAAAGATTTAAGGACGGCGTCGGGGAATTACTAGAAGAAATTCGAGCAGGCGGTGGATGGTAATAGGCGGTCAAGAATCTTAATGGGTTAGAAATACTATACAAAAAAAAAAAAAAAAAAAAAAAAAAAAAAAAAAAAAAAAAAAAATATGTATACATGTACAATCGGCGTCGCTTATTGAACTCACTTTAGGAACATTGAATCCGTAAACCGAACGGGTTAACCAAGCGAATGACCCGAAAACAAAATTGTGGCACGCGAAGAGGTATTTAATATTTATATCTGCGCGCAACGATAAGTGATTGTCGTCGATAAACGATACTGAACGAAATTCGGTATGTAAATGTTTTCATATGTTTGAAAATTGTCACGTAATTTGTAACTAAACGATAAATTACAATTAGGATTACGTGTAGATATTGTAACGATTCCCGCGGAGATTCGGTTCCACGCGGTCCGGTAATTTAAACTCTCTAGATCAGTGATTCTCAACCTTTTTGGATTCATGTCACCCTCATCTACGATAACCCAACACTACGTCTCCCTAACATCAAAATAATAATAATATAAAATACAAGTCCTATAAAAAATACAGCACGCAGAAAAATAATAACTACACATTTTATTTTTGCTTTACTGTTAAATAAACATTGAAATTTTAAATTGGAAAAAAAATAATTACGATTATTGATAATATATAATAATTGAATAAACTATGAAATTTAAAAATTAATGAGAAGTTTGACTCTGATGATTTTTACATAGTTGTGGAATTCGAGGGTTGATGGTTGAAAGAGCGAGTCTCATATCGTCTTCTAGTGTGGTTTTGGTAAGTCTTTGACGTTATCGGTGAATTATATTTCATTTGACGGAGTCTTGTTAAAATAATATATTTTATTCTCGTGGTTTTAAATAACGATCAATAATCGTTATATTATTAAATTTTTTTTCAATAATACAACGGTTACAATAATACGATTTTTTTCAAAAAAATGTCTATATTTTTAAACTTTTTCCAAGATTTTCTTGTCACCCCGGTTGAGAACCACTGCTCTAGATAATGGATAAGGAGCTATTGGCTCGAACAACGTTTTTAGACGAAGAATACCATTTAATTGTCCAAAGTCGGTCTTATCGTAATCGCCTGTTGCAGGTGGAGCAAAACGCTAAACGTGTACCCCAGATACGGTACAAACAATTTAGATTTTGCCTATTAATTCCAAAATCTATTATATATATATATATGTATAAAAATTAATCATACACCGCTCTAAAACTACACGACCGATTTTGATTAGATTTTGATAAGATTGTTCTTATGCGTGTGATTTGGTCCAATTTAAAATATAGAATAGTTTTCATCTCGATAAGTGACCGTTAATTTTTTTTTTTATTGCAAATTTGAAGATTTTTATAAGAAAAGCGTTGCGTGTATACACCAATCAATATATAATACGTTACTAGGGAAACTATCTCGTTGCTTTTTTACCAAAAAAAAAAAAAAATACATATTTTTCGTTATTCTATAGATATCAAAGCCAAATACCCACTCGCTCGCTCACTGACAAACGCCCAGACCGACAAACGATCGTTTTGCGTATTAGTTTTCGTTTTCAGTAAAATCTAATAACCGCGTAAAAACCGCGACAAGACGAGATAAAGTTGGTGGGAGGTGTAGAATGTTAAAACCACGGGTAGTTCCAATTTTTCACGGGAAACGCCGTGCGGAACAGCTAGTAAACTATATATATTAATATCGGTTAAAATTTCAAGTAGATATTTCTGGACGATTTAAATTATATATATCTCGATCGGATAAATGCTCAGATAGTTAATTTGCCATTTATCGGACGCGTCCGAAAATTGCTTGAACGTTCAAAACATTGGCCACAGTTTTATCCAAATGAAAACCTATCGGCTCGGCGTATTATAAAAAAATTATTATCGAGTGTGCCCGCGTATCGTTTTTAAACGTATCTGTCCGGCAAAAGTCTTTCTCGGCTATTGCCTGCCGACGCTTTTGCGCCGGTGCGATCTCGCCAAAATTGTTATTCCGACGGCATATCGTATTGTAGGTTTCTCTTATATACGATTATTGTTTTTTTTTGTTTTTTCTTTTGTAACGCCACGTAGTCAAACACGTAAATATCGAATCACGGCACTCCGGAAAATAATTTATCCGAAAACGACTCAGTAGAACGACAATAATCGAGTGAAATTCATTATCGGATTATCTATACATACCAGATTTATGATATCGAGATGAAACATTTTCATCTGCATAACTTATCTAGATAAAATCATCTAGATTACGCACAACACTGGACATATACTGGTTGGATGCGGGGCAAAACTAAATAAATCGGTTACTCGATCCGTTCGGAATCTAAAAAATACGCACGCGAAACGATTCCGCGCAACCGTAAATCAGACTAGCAATACGAATATAACAAACATTTTTTTTTTTTATTTTTTTAAATACTCGTAAAACGTTTAGTTTCGACCTACGCACAAAATTAACGGCACCCCGCTCGGGTTAACGGCAATTTTCATCTCCCAGCATTTCGATACGGCGAGGTAAAATACCGACTACGGGAACAGGCAAATTGTTCTCTTTAATAATTTTACTGCACACAATGCGTTAATATGTTTTACTCTAGCTAATGTGCGAACCAAAGTTAACTTCTCCGTCCTATCTATCTATTGACTCTTTTGATGACTCGGTGAAATAATTCTTTTCAAGAAACCAGTGTTTGGAAATCAATTTCTCAATCTGGCAATGTATATAAACTTTTAATACGTTTGTTACTGCGTCAAATCTAATACTTTTCTAAATATCCAAAATAAATATACGTTTCATTGTGTTGTCCGATGTTTTATTTAAGGTGCTTGTTATGAACTAACGAATATTTTAAATACAAAATAAATCCTTAAGCATATATTTAAACAACCTAGTCAATTTAACAACTAATAAGGTAATACATGAATATAAATAAACTATAGCTAAACAGTTTTAAACTTTTAACGAGGTATTAAATTTTTAACTTAAGCCGATAATAATAAATTATTGTATCTACTCGTATTTTGATATTATTGCTAGGTGATTTAAAATTTAACTAATAAAAAGCTAAAAATAGCACGTTAAGTATTAAAAAGTTTCAGTTATCTTAAACCTTAGTGATCTTAAATGCCCATATAGGTATGTACGCCTACGTGTTCGACTTGTTGTAAGACCTTCAATGGATTTCTGTTTGGAACATTTTTTGAAGTAGCTAGATTTACCTTCCGACAAATTTTAAGAGTTGAAAAAAAAAACTCAAACTTTATCTGCTATGTGGAGCCATAAACAATAGGGAACACCAAAGTTTTTTTATGATAAACCACTATTCGAGGCTAAAAATTAGGATCATATAGTTTTTAATATTATTATTGAAAACATTAAATAATTTTTCTGGTTTTTTAACTATACAATAGATAACATTCAAACATTAAATGGCCGATTTTACCAGAAAACACCAGCCTTTTAAAAAATTATCTGTGATTCAGATGATTTCCTGACAGATCTTAGATCCGTCTATAGCACCACTAGATCTACCACGCAAAAAAAAAAATGACTTCAGCTCAAACAGTTATACATACAAAATTGATGTAATGAATGACAGTATCAAAATGTTTTTGCGTTGATAAATTGAGTTGTTCATACAGTAACTTATAATACAAATATATTAAAGTAATTTCGATTATAAATTGTCAATTAAGTATAATCTTTTTAATTTACCTATTTTTTTATTTAATCGTTTTGTTCCGCCTTGTAGAATAATAACGCAGATGATTCTTCAAATATTATTTTTGAGGGATTTACCAACGATTTATGATAATATTATTATTATTTTTTTTTTTTTTTTCCTAATCAGCATACGATATTCCTGTTATCGATGTTTTGCCTAGGTTTGAATTTACCCACGCGTAAAATTTATCACCGGGGTAAAATTTGCCTGTCGCGCCATTTAATATAAAATAACTAATTGACGAATTGTCCGCGGTTCGTTTAGAACAACTTTTTGGACATGACACCGATCGAGAAGAGGTTCATGAGGAACTTGGACCATCAGGACGAGTCACCGAGAAGTCGACCTAGTTTGTCCATCGTTAATTCGCTAGACGTACTCCGGCAGAAGCTCATGTACGAGGTGGCCCGGCGACAAGAGGACGAGAATCAGAAGGTCATGTCACAGAACCGTCAGATACTCAAGACTCTCGGCAAACGGTCACTTTTTCCTCATCTTGGAGTACCGCAAAGGTGAGTACCACAATTATTTCGGAAATAAAAAGCTGTATTTTCCTCGTCATGAGACGAGTGTTGAGACGCAGATAAGTAAATTGTATCTAAATAAAGACACCAGATAAACTCTCCATGGTCATCTAGTGATACAGATAAATATACCTAACCAATACTTAAATTTTTTCAGATAAGATTTTTAATTGATCTAGATTAAAAAAGATAATTTTTGTTTAATTGTTTTATTATTGAGAGCATTATAAACATGGAGATAGAAATGTAAACTTGGGTGGTAAATCATTAACAAAAAATTTTGGATTTTTAGCTAAACGTAACACAATACAGGCATTTATTATCTTCTGCAATGGGTAAAATGTAATTTCGTATAGATATATTTCGATCTACATAAAGACAAAAAGATATTTATGTTTTATCTTCAATAAATTTCAGAAAGATATAAGATTAAAAAAAATATTGTCTAGATAAGTCTCAACGCTAGTCGTAAGCTCATTGTAGACCGTTTTATCGTTTTGCAAACGATTCCTAGGTATCAACGAGTTGATTGTACAGAAACGCACTTTGTATAGTCGAAATATATAAAAATATGCATAAAAAATCGATTAGGATTTAGATAGTAATTCTTTTAGTAACCTATACGGTTTTTAACTGTACACGATTACCGAAACCGAATAAATTTTCTCGTAATTTTGACCCTATGTGTCGTTACAAAATGACATCTCGAATATTTCAAGTTTTTATTTTATTTTTTGTTTTTTTAACAGTCCGAGTTACTCGAGTTCACGGACCGCGTACGTTTTTAAAAGGAAAACGAAAACGCGTGAAAATGAATTTATTTTTCCATTCAATTTTTTTTTTTTTTTTTTTTTTTTTTTTTTTCTATATTAATCGATTTTTTTATGGAATTCTATAAAGTCCACGAAAATAAAGAAACGCGTACCATATCGAACTGGGACAATTAAAATGTTGTCGTTTTTAAAACCTTATTTTTCGGTGACCCTTGAAAATACGCCCCGCCATCTGTTTTTCTAATACGAATAATATAATTTCACGAGTGTTTTGTTTTTTTTTTCAGGTTTTAAAATGGGAACCGTTTGGATTTCGTCGGCTTAAAAGCGTTATTATTTACGGATATATTATTTATTACGCAACAATATTAATTATTTATCTGTTGAATTTACCCAGACAACCGTAGTAGACAGTCAAATATTATTATTGTTAATGTATTTTCGACTTCAAAATAATATCTACCTAATATTATTATGTACTTTCACTATACTAAAATTATTATTATGTACTTAATGTACTTACAGCAAGACGTACCTATAAATTATATATTAATATTTAAACGCAATACAGCGGCATTACTTATCTTCACTTATCTAAACTTATTGTATTCGACAAAAAAAAAAAAAAAAAAAAAACCAACAACATCCTTCAGTATTTTAAATAATATAAATAAATTAAAATATATTTTATTTATTTAGTGTTATCGTATTAACATTTTTGTTTTGTTTTGTTTTTTTTTTTTTTTGATTATTTACAAATCGATATTATAGAGCGTCGTAAAAGTGATTATTTAATACCTGTTATTTTTTTAATAAAAAAAAATAAAATAAAAATACATATATATTATAATATTACAGGATAAATAATATTTCGTTTTTTTTTTTTTTTTTTTTTTTTTTTTCTGCCCCTTAACGTTATAATAAAAATTATATTTCGGAAAAACCTTGTTAATGCTCTACAAGTATAATAATGGTTGATGGTTAGTCGTTTAACACGTGGGTTTTTTTAATTTTAATTTTTTTTAACAATTTTTTTTTTATCATTACGGATGAAATAAAACGTTTCCTGCCGCCGCCGCCGCCGCCGCAGTTGTGTTAATTCACGGCATTTGTGACGCCCGTCCACTGCACCGACGCTCCTTCCCACCTGCAGACGAAAAAAACAAACCGACCAACTAAAATAATGCGTAAAAAAATAGCGTTTAAACCGATTTTAATTCCGGTTCTGGGAAACGGGGGGGGGGGGGTGAGGGGTATGAGGTGTGATTTATATTTTTTATTTTTGCTTTCCCGTTTCCTTCCTTTTGCACAGGAAGGCATGCCGATCCACCGCTCACTCTCCCTCACTATCTCTCTATCTCACTCTCAAAACAATCTTATGTCCAAGGAGAGAGGCGCCCGCCCTACAGACACCCAGTGTACTGAATACGCCCGACGTTGCTCGACCTCGGTGATCGGACGACAACTGGTGTGTAGCATTCAACGTGTTGAATCGTATTGATTTCGACTAACGACGAGTCTGTTGCCCGCCGGGCGCATTTAATTCGTCTCCCGCGGGGTTTTTTTTTTTATTTGTCTCGGCTATCGGTGCCCAGAAAAGTGTATGTACAAGTCGTGCAACACGGACGCGGGACGAATAACAGTGAAAACAGCAACAACGCGCAAAAAAAAAAAAAAAAAAAAACTCACTTTGTGTGTATGAGACACTCGACTAGAAGCAATTGGGACGAGGTGTTGTTCACGTCGTCCGCGGACGCCTTGGACTGCGTCTCTTCGCCGTGATGAGTCCGCGTGTCCACGGTCGCGTAATGCTCGCTGCCGCTACACGAATAGTAAGTCAGCGGAAACCTGCGTGTAAACAACCGACGGCGATAATATAAAATAAAAATTATAAATAAATAAGTGTAAAAAAAAAAATATATATATATATATACACACAAATAAATAATAATAATAATAAAAAAATAGGTAGAAAACGGGAAAAAAAACAAAGAATTATTTTAGTACTTGTAATGTTGAATACTATATTTTGTTATATAGATCGTGTGTAATTACGATCAATTTCGATTTAAAAAAAAAAAAAAAAACATAATAGGACAACAATGGTGTGGCCGAAACAAGGGTATTCTCTTTACACACACGACATTTATAACAAAGCGGGCAATGATTGATTTTTTTTTTGATTTTTCAATACAATAGATTCCGAGCAAAGTTGTTTTACTACGATGTGTATTTTTTTTTTTTTTGTGTTATATTTTTTTTTCTAACTAGACATCCTGCTCCGATTTTCAAACGTAGCATCTTTTCTGAAAGCATTTTGGATCTAGTCGGTGCATTAAAAAAGTAATTATTTTGATGTTCGGGAAAATGTACGTCAATGGTTATTTTTTCTGTTTTCTTTCTCGTTGTGACTCGGTTACGAATAATTATAAGGCCTTGAAATATTCACAAAATATTACTAACAGGCCATTTTTGAACGATTTATACCCTTTCATTTTTTTTTTCTCGAATTAATTGAATAAAAATTGTACAGAAATTTGTCACAAGGTTCTTCATAAGTTGTACAATTACTAGTACTTAATGATCAAAAAACAAGTTGAGAGGATTTTATTAATTTTTTTTTTTTTCCATAAGCGTTTAAAGTGCATATTTAAAGCTCATATCTAACTTGTAGGAAATTTGAAATAAAAATATTTAAAAAATATATAAATTTGTTCGTTGATCTTGGTAAACTGGAACTGAAATTTGATCACATTGTGCGTGGAAACATACTGTTTTCGGATATACAATTTTCGGTTAAACAATTAGCGTATTTGCAATATGCTCGCCTTGTCGGTATATGGACGGAAAATCTTCTACTTGGGGTTCTCGAAGAATAAAATACCGGTGGAAATAGATTTGGCGGCAACAGAAATCGGATTTTTTCATTTTGGCGGAAACGACGGGCATTCATAATTTAGATTATTTATTATTATTATTTTTTTTTTTAAATACCTTGAGTATTTGAAATCTGATTAGAAAAGAGTCGAAGTTTTACAAAACGTAATACGCGTAAATATACACGACTAAACAATAATTGTTCGTCATTTACAATTACAAATCGCCCCCCCAGTAGACACTTAGAAGAATTTCGTTCGATTTTCGACAATAGTAGGCTTATTCGATTTTCGCTTCGTTCTCTTCGTTCTTTCTTCTTCGTTTTCCACGACCTACGAACCTACCCACGTGCATAGTACACAGTAATAGATCGCCCTTCTGTTATACTACTATGGCCACCGAGGTCCGATGGATGCGATAGATTGAAAATTTCGGTTTCGAGCGCGACCGCGATTATAGTATTGTTTGTACATTCCGCCGTGGTTTAAACGGTATAATAATTTTAACATTTTTTTTTTTTTTATTTTATTTTATCGGTAAAACATAATAACCGTCGGGCGGTTTTCGCCTGCAAATATTGAATTATGAAACGCGATACGTTTATCCCGGTATTATATACACGCTGACCGTTAAAAAATAATAACGAAATCCCGTACGCGCATAAACAACGACAAAAATGACTCGTTCAACTCCCTGTGCAGTACCCGATAAAATCCAATAATAAATTTGAATCAAATTTTTTGTTTCTCTCTCTCTCTCTCTCAATTTCCTATTATCGTTATAATATAAATATCGCAGCAGCGTCTATCGATTTTTATTATTATTATTATTAATGCACACCTAACTCTATTGCTTTCTCTTTTTTCCTCCCGTAAAAAACGCGAACGCGCGCACGCCTAATCTCTTTATTAGTTATATTTCACGGGTTTTTAGTAAGTAACCTGCAAACTTCCTACGCGGCCCCGTTTTCTGGACCAATTGAATTAATTTTGTTTCGACTCTAATATAAGGCTTCCAAATAATCAAGCCGCAATCCGGAATAGATCGATTGTACTAGACCGGAATAATGGGTTTTTAAACACGATTAGCATTGTGACGGGCTGTTTTTGTTGAAAAACGGAAGACATTTTGTAAGTTTGGAATGTTTGAAAATCAAATCTATTACACCTACGTTATACCGTACACTATACAGGCATTTCAAGTTGTTCTTTTGTATTATTACGTGTGCTTGCAATAAATCATAAACTGTACAAAAAAAAGAGTGACAGAATAATCGCCCCTTAAGTTAAATTCCTCCTTCGGGATTAAAAATGCATACGGTGCGTGTCACTACATTAAGCGAATGAAAAAATAAAAAAAAAAAATTCTGCGAAAACTACCGAAGAGTAGGAATATAATTTATTAAATAATAATGGAAATAAATAAATAAACCGTTCAAACGACAATTATTATTTTAAGTCAAACTTCGTCGGTTATTATTATTTTTTTTTTTTTGGTTCTTTGCAGTTTTCCGGTGAATGTATACAATATTTACCGCGTTTCGTGTCTAATTAATAAAAATAAAAAAAATGTTATTACAAACTGAGAGATTGTATTAATCAAAGTGTGTAAAAATCAAAAAAATAAAATCGTCTCATTTTCGGCTAAATATTATTCAAATCGATTGTATCGTATTTAATAAATCTATTTATTGAATACGATTATTTTTTTACATAACAAATAAATAACGTTAACGTTAAAAATGTCCAATGTCTGAAAACAATCGAATATCAATGCGTGTACCCTTGATGAATAATACATCATCGGAACAGTTTTCGTGATTGTCGGTGGACTATTGAAACGGAATTATTTTAGTGTTTCGAACAAATAGTAAAATAAATGCGTAGCACGTCCTATCATCACGGTAAATCTCGTACGGCGGTGATTTACGGTTTAAACGATTTTTTTTTTTTTTTTGTTTTGCTTTTAAATATCTAATTAAATAATATAATAAAAACGATTTTAGTATCTAAACCATAAATTAACAACGTCAAATAAAGTCATTAAAACCAATAGTTGTTTATGCTGTAGGTTGTGGGCGGTGTGCACACCGCAGCGTGTGGGTATTATCAGTAAAAACCGATATACACAATGTTTGTTTTATACCGCCGGAGAAGTCGGTTTAATATTTAAAAGCGAAGAGTAAATACTATTTTTTTCATAGGGACCATTGTGCTGCCCTTAAAAAAAAAATTAACAATACATTTTATTAACGAAACGCTTATTACAAAACACTCGTATTCATGCTTGGCGGTTTGAAACCCCCTCTAGTGAATAAATACTTAAAAAAAATTATCGACAAAATGTAAGTAATGTCGTCAACATATTATATTTATAGGATATTGATACGATTTTTACTAGCTATTTATTCATCTATATTTTTTGTCGCCCTCTAAGTCGCCTACAATTTTTGCCATCCTGCGACGATTGTGCCCGCGACAGATGCGACTCTGGTTGACCTGTGCACTTAAAAATGTAATCGTTTTTTTTTTATATTGACTATAATAATATGTGCATATGAAATATAAAACAGCACAACTGAAATCATTGCAAATCAAATACGATATTCTAAGTGAAATATATTTTATGAATATTAAACCGCAAAATAATTTTAAAAATTTCGTGATTTTTACATGTTTTCTCAAATTGTTTTGACTTAAACGCTCAAAAAAAAAAAAATAAAAAAATTGTGCCGATAAGAAAAACTATTTTTTTTTTTTTTTACGACTAAGCGCAATTTACAATGATTCTTGTATCAAATCGTCGAGCATTTATATGTAACCGAAAAAATACTATTAATATAAATCGAAAAAAAAAAATAACAAATTCAAATATTCACAAGTAACTTGAAATGAACCAAGTCAATCTGGACATTTTAGGTATTCGATGAAAATTTCAACAAATAATCGATTTTGGATGTAATTGTTTACGTTTTTCTGACATTTTTTTTTAATCGGTTTTTCCTGTTATTAAGTAAAGTACAATGATTGTAGACAAATTTACCCAATTTCGCTACGAAAAAACCATCCCAGATATTGATGTTTGGTGCCAGTCTTATCGTCGACATCGTGTTAACAGAGAAAATGAAAAAAAAAAAAAAATGTATATTTTTTAGTAAAACGCTCAGAATATAAAAATAATACTAAAATTTCCCAGATTATTCCCCCGTGATAAATGCCTACGTCGTTATTATCTTAGGTATATCAGAATATAAACAAAAAATAGACACAATACCAAGTAAATAAGACCAGAAACCTCTTCCGTAACACAATTCAAAAATACTTTAATTGTAAACACATCTATACGACGCAACTAAAATAGAGAATAACGACGCGATAGCAATTGCTATATTCATAATGCACGCATAAAGTACACAATTACAAATAAAGAAATAACAAATAATAATTATCTAATACTAAGTGACTCTTTCAGCAGCCTCATAGGCATTCATAATGTTATAAATCCCACCATAATGCTATAAATCCTCTCCAAACATATCAAAAAAAAAAAAAAAAAACACATACGAAGCACGCCAAAAAAGTGATAAACATATCCTTTATATGGGTATCCGGGTACAGCGGAATCGAGGGCAACGAAACCAGCTGACCGTGAAGCTTCCAAAGCAGCCTCGCCAATAGACACCTAAATCGTAAAATTAATTTCCATACGCAGACGCAAAGATCCACATCGGAATGGTCCTTTACTGTAAATGGCGTTTAAGCGTCGGCTAAAACAGAGTACGAAATTAAACGCGATAAAAAAAACAACGTACACATACGACGACCGGGGTTTCCTGGTCTAAAGAGGAATATAATCGCCTCCGCGTCGGACATACATTTCTAACACACAATTATCGCATGGCCAAAAACCATTCCCCGATGTGTGATCCGTGCGGTATGGAAGATACAGTAAGGCATATAATTCACCGATTGCAGAACAATTGAAGACCCACGGAACAAATATAACGTGGCCTACTAGGCGCAGCTTTACAGCCGGATCTACAGGCAAACGGAAACGCCATTAATTTCCTAAAAGATATCGAACCGTACCATCTCGTATTAATATCAAAAAAATGTAACTAATGTAATTGTGTACTAATAGCCTTTGTAGCCGAGCGAGGTGCTTAGGTGTAATAATAATAAAAAAAAATATATATATATAATACGAAATACTACAATTATTAAAAATAAAAAAGTCTGCCGAGTTCTCGTAGAAAAAAAAACTAACCATTCATTAAAAAAAAAAAAATACTAAGAGTATCTACACTACATACATCGGTACATGTATATGTCTTGTTTCTACTGAATATAGTTGACATAAGAATGTCGATGTCAATTTGGTATTAGATACGAGGAGACGAGGATTAAACTGTAGGTAACATAAACAATTTTTAACACGTGTAAAAAATAAACAAGTTTCAAAGACAGGAATTATTTATTTATTTTTCAAAGACAGCAATTTTTTTTTTATTGAGTATACATTTTTCTAAATTTTTAAATGGAAGACGCGGTGACACTAATCGTTCAGAGATAGGATCGAGAGGCGGTAAATCAGATGGAAATGGAGGATAACAAAAACCGTTAATCGTAGCAAAACGGGGAACTTTGTTACTGAGCAGAGTTTTATAACAAGTATTTCTGCACACGCTCATATTATGAGAATCTAAGTCTGGGTATTTTTCGAGCAAAAAATCTACGGCTTTCCGGGGAACGTGCTTCATATCATTCTCGAACCAAAGGCGATCGCAAACAGCGCAGGAAACACCGAATTTGTTTTGGATAGTACGAAAATCGAATTCGTTATCAGCGACGGGAAATTCGTCAATTTCGCAGACATTTCGCGGCGGTTCGGTTATCGGTATGACGATTTTGAGCTTGTTCTTTAAACGAGCGTCGCGGTAACATTCTCGGTGTCGGACAAATTAACAGAATGACCCCCAGCCATAAGACATATACATGTCAAAAATTACGTAAAAACCACACACAAACCTGCGCTCGGCCAGATGGTTTCTCAACAGTTCCCGGTTGGTGTTGAATATTACGCCGTAGTGTCCTTTGGCGCATGTTATCCAAATCGGGTACGAAGGCGTTTTCAACCGGGAACCCGGTAACTGGGTGACCTGCACCGGAGTGGACGATTCTTCGTAGTGGACGAGCAGACCCACTTCGCTCCTGGCCAATATCCCGTAGTGCGGTATCGCCTGAAAACGATAATTCGGATTCACCGCGGTTACGGTGCTCAACGATTTTTCGATACAAAAAAAAATATTTCCGACCGGAGGGGTCGTGACGAAAACCGTCGTTATTATGGGGGGGGGGAATCGGCACCTTCACGGCGTTGAGCGTTAACAATACCTAAGCAAAATTATTGATATTAAACTGTATCAATAAAATTCATCCGGAACGGTAAAAAAAAAAAAAAAACATTAAACAAAACGTATTTTAATCGGATGTTGTTCTAAAAAAATATACGGCAATGTGTTCGACGGCATCCTAACCGTTAACCTAACTCAATCATTTCCGTTAATATTTATAAATCAATTATCGATATTTTAGTTATTTTTTATTGCCTACGATTTCGGTTAACGCTAAAACGCTAACAACCCTCTAGGTTCGTTTAATCACGCCGATAATAATTTCTGGTAAAATCATCACCCGGTGATGGTTACAAACTACTAACGATATCGGTTTGCCATTCCCGTTCGGAAATATCACAAAAAAAAACAAAAAAATATTTCCCCGTCGATTTTCTTTCCGACCTGTACTATTAAATAAATGTTCTTCAGACTTGTCGTGTAATATTATAATAAATACAATTATCAAAACGAATTTCGTGTATTTACACCGAAACGTGTTTCGCGCCCAAACGGTTCTGTGTATAAAATCGTATTTTTATATTTTACAATTGTTGTATTTTTTTTTTTTTTTCTGAAACGCAGTTAAACAAACGCTATTATTTTGTCATTGAATACACGCTAATTGTTCAAATATAAACTCTAGGGGTACCCGGAGTTTTGTAATATAATCGCAGACATACAATGTAATCTCAGTTTTACTCGAATTGGAGTGTTTCGTTTAAATACTAAGACAGGTTTTGTTTTCAGAATAAAATAAAAAAAAAATACAACATTTAGATGTTAAATAACAGTATCAGGCTGTTTGAACAAATATTTACAATTATCAGTGTATATATGTATATATATATTTTCTTTTTAAACGTTTTTTAATGGCACATTGTGATATTTTTAAGGCATAATTATCGTTTTATAATATGAAATTATTACGACAATGCTCACGTAATGATTTTCATCGCCAATGTTGACGATACCGTTATGGAGATTCGGCGTGGCCCTGCCCGTCAACATGAGCGTTACGATGCATATGGATCCTTCTTCCGCGCTCGATATGAGGTACACTTTCTCGTCCATTAAGTCCGACGTCATCCTAAACGAAAACGATAGATTTTTTTTAGTCCGCCGTTCCGGATAAAACGATAACGATAATATAAACCAATGGCACGTAACGCGGACTAAAATGTTTCCTATTAACACGCGCTCGTTAATATCGGATAAAGTACAATCGATTCGGTACGTGCGATTTAATCGAAATATCCGAGTATTAAAAAAACATTAACGACCGTTTGTTTATCGTCAAACGTGCCGCCGACGACCAACACTATTTTCATAAATGATCTAAATCGCGTATTTTTTTATTTATTTATTTATTTTTTTTTTTTTGTTGAAACAAAATCGTACTAAAACAGTAAAAACATAAACTAAACGGAATAATAATCTTTATATAAAATGTGTTTTATGATTATGAAATATCGAAAAATACATTTTTGTTTAAATATCTGTTTTATATTTAATGTGTTCTATGAAGTAATAACTAAGCCTCGGATTTATATGTATTAAAAAAACCAAAATATGTAAATATAAATATACTAATGAAATGTTTTATATATCGTAAAAACAAATTGAAAATATGGAAATTAATAAAAAAAAAAAAAAATAACACAATTTATATAATAAAACCTTATTCTAGATCTTGATTGCAGTGAGATGTCTTTTAATCGCACTAAATTATTTGGTGTTAAA
Source organism: Tuberolachnus salignus (assembly GCA_956483605.1). Classification (NCBI taxonomy): domain Eukaryota; kingdom Metazoa; phylum Arthropoda; class Insecta; order Hemiptera; family Aphididae; genus Tuberolachnus; species Tuberolachnus salignus. Next base: position 18,283,096 of record OY101437.1, read on the forward strand.
TGCCCTACGATTTGGTTGTAACACAGATTTTAACCGACTTTTAAAAGGAACCTAATGGGCAGCTTTCCGTGGTCAAAATAATTGAGATATTTTTTATTATTAAATTTTATTATCTAAATTAATTTTATCATATTGACAATAGATTACTCTAGTTCTAGTACAAACCGTAGAGTAACATCCATATATTGTTCGTATAATATCTATTTAATAAATATTAAAAAAAAAAAAAAAACATTATATTTTATGTAAATTATAATAGAACAATCTAAAGTTGTATTAACGGTAACATATATATATATATATATAAGTTTTGTGTCGTGTGACAAACACAATTTTGGGATTAAAGATTTAAATTTCGCTTATAGCTGATGTACATAGAAATGTATTTCGTGCCCGTACGAAATCCGAGTCCTAGAACCCCCCTCCCCCCCCGGGTATATTGCGAGCACGTTTTAGATAAAATGCGACAACACTGCGGATTCGGTTTTGCGAATACATAAGAAAATATTTTATTAATCAAGTTGGACAATACGAGTCGTGTGAACGTGTTCGACGGTTTTATTAAATTTTGTTTTTTTTTTATTTTTTCCTCGCTAGGGTAACCAGTCGATCGGAATTTAAAAACTAAAATCTCCGTTTGAAATGACAACGATTTTTCTACGATAGGTAGACGGAATAATTAAGAAAATTCGCTAACGGAGCTACGAGCAATTCCAGAAGCTGTTTTCCCGGATTGCTTTCAACAATGGACAAACGTCGTTGACAAAAGCGTACGGGCCAAGAAGGGGAATATACATCGAGGGTGATATTGTCTCAATAGCACTAAATGGTAAAAAATTGAAAAATTCGGGAACTTCAGTGAACAGTAGCCTCTTATAGTATAGTATAGCCCCGTCTAAATAACATTTACGCCCAGTACTGCGTTACCGGATGCTATTGGATAACAATATTATCTAATATTAAATTGCGTGGGTATTATATCAGTCGGACGGTCGCGAATTACGTTCGCTAAAACTCACTGCCAATCCGTTTGGACCGGATGATAGTCGACGATAAACCGTGCGCATAATCCGACTGCGCGTAAACAACGATATTAAAAAAAAACACTACCGTTTATGTATTTGCCCGCGTTCAAACATTACACACATTGAATATATAATTGTATTTTCCTTTTTTTTTTTAATGCGTTTTCTATTGTCTTCGATCCGTTAGACCGTTAGACGACGCTCAATTTACGTTGGTTTTCGTTTTTACCACCAAGTACAACTTATAACGAACCGTGTAACCCCGTTTTCATAATTAAACCGAATCAATCAAAAACAAAATTATGAAATTACGATATAAATGAGACTTTGATTAATATCTGTACGCAACGGTTAATCGTGGCTTACGAAAAACCATTCTGAGCAGAGGCCGGTAAAAATGTTTTATTAAAATTGAAAATTAATTATTTTTCATATTTACAATAAAAATTACAATAATCGGCCGTGTTTTTTCGTCGCAAATTGTCGTGTAATTTTTATGTTGGGCCCAAATTAGTTTTATTCTCATAAATTTACAAATTGCGTGTAAATACTGTAATTTTTTTTCGTTTTTTCATCGTTTACCATGAAATCGGTCGAAAATATTGCCTATTTCGTGAAACAACCAACGGTCCTGCCGAATACGTTAAATCGGTAACTTGCCTACCGATTTCACGGAATCGACAGAATGTTTTTCAGACATTTTTACGTATTAATGTAAAACGCAAAAAAAAAAAAATTATTAAACACATAACTAAATAAGAATTAGGTTAATTCGCACCGAACGACCAGAATTTTAAATTTTTTCAACAATCGTATACATTTTATTCTCCTCTCAACGTTATCTGAATCAGATAATACGAATTTACTTTAACCGTAAACAATAAAAAAAAAAAAACAGTTCCCTGTGTAACTTGAAAATATATTAAAAAAAAAAAACTATATAAATACACTTAAAATATTTTTTTTTATCCTTTTAATGTACCTAAATAATCTACCTAGGATCTTTATTACATAAAATTGTTCAGCGTTGAGCTGCAAAAAATATAAATCTAAAAAGAATTGGAAAAAAAAAAATGGAAATTTTAAATTATATCTAACAAGACGCACAAAAAAACATTTTTTTTTTTTTTTGCTAATGATTTATTTGTTTTATAATTATAATATTATAAATAATGTTTTACACGTAATCGGAAAATAGTTTATACAGTAGAATATCTCACGTAATAAAATGACATGAAACCTGAATTGAATTTATCGTGAATTTATATTTATATTTATATTTGTAATATTGTATGTGTTTTATATCGAAAGAGACTTTTGAATATATTATATAATGTATGCACATAACGTTTTCCCTACGGATAATATATAAATATATTTATTTTACATTGCCAATTTCACGTTTTCGTCAGTTTTTAGCCTTGAGATTGCCGTTTTCACGTGTTCGGCAACGGCGTCGTTTATTTCGTGAATTGGTAAGTTTATATTTTCAGTTTCACAAAATCGGCGATGTAGAGAATCAAACAAGAATACTTAAAATACTCGACAATTTCGAAATGCCTCGAAAAGGGGCTCGAAAATCGCCAAACCCTTGCGAAAGTGTTTGCTAATATATAAGTAATGTTCTACGCAAATGGCAGGCCTCCGCGATTAATTCTTAACCGGATTTCAACAAAATCGAAATCAAGGAGACCGTTATTATAGCCTACGGTTTTTCCGGATTATTAGGAAAACTAACCCACTCGGATACAAAACGCTTTAAGGAACAAAACGCGCTGCTCATAAAAATCGGAAATTCTGGTAGACAATTTGCGCGCCGATGGAACCGGGGAAATAGAGATTTCCGTCGATTATGAACGGTTCGACTTCAAAATAATTACACTAGACGATAGTCGATTTTTTATACTCGTATACGCGTATTGCTTTCGGATGACTGTCCGCCATCGTTGCAAAACAAAACGCAATTTATTCCGCGTTTATTTGAATATAATGATAAGTAAACAGGCAATTAATTTTCCCGTATAACGAATTGAGTTTTACGAACGCCACGCCGTTCGTTCAAAAGTGTACATTCGGAATAAAGTGTCGCCCGTATAACGCGAGTATTCATACCGGCGGCAGAATTACTCTATACAAAACGTCCACGGGGTTGTACCGTTTTCCGAATGAATTCAATTTAAAAATAATGTTATTTTATTAATACGATAACGTAAAAAGTAAATATATTGCAATTGCCGTGCTCCGGTAATGGCGCAGGAACGACGAGAACGGATTTATTATTGCACGCGCGATTGGTTACGTTTTGAACAACGCGCCGTATCCATTTCTATTTTATTAATTTATCGTCTCGCAGTAGGTATTTCATACAAAATCTATCGTGTTTTTTTTTTTTATTGTGTTTTTAGTATTGTTTAAAAGAAAATACGTCTTTCTTAATATCCCGCGAAAACGGTAGTGATTTTCAACCGGTGGCGGTAATTAGGGGTCCAGTGACGGCCGGTAAATAATCGAGTTTACGTGTTTTCCGAGTTTCACCCACAAATTATTATTTATCAAATTATCGATGTGATACGAACACGATTATTTTTAATCGGATTTCAAGTGCGTAACGCATTTTTAGGGAATCGTCGGGGAAAAAATCAACTTATATACCCGCAATTTTCAATACTCGTTATCAATTTGTCCGGGTCAAAGAGTAACATTGAAACTTCTAGTTTTACGTGTGGGGTTTTTCGCCTTATCCCTTTTACGTTTTCTTCGAACACCGCTCGTTGTATATTTTATTATAATTTTTTTTTTTTCACAGATTCCCTTGATATTAAAAAAAACCACAAATAAATTTCCGTTGATAACTTTATCCATAATTATCCCATCTATAATCCAACACACGCGAGAAACTGACACGAGTATATTATATTACCTTTCCCATTTTTCCCGATAAGACATAATATTATGCGTAGCACTGCGGTGTTAACGTACCGATAACGCAGCCGATCCCTTGACGCGAACGCGTATAAATCAAATACAGGGTTGTTCAAAATGATTCATCCGGTTTAAAATGATTACGTATTTTTATTTTTTTAGGTTTAGAACAATCTGTTATTACATTAAATTAAAGAAAACTATGTAATGTTTAATTAATTGTAGTTATCAGAATCGTTGTTTAATGGTGGAAGTAACCAGGTTTAAAGCATTTATAAATGTGATCTGCCATTTACTGTGTTTTAATTTTTTAAAAATGGGGCCATAAACCTGTGCCTTCGGTATACCTAACCAGAACACATTAACTTCAGGTGAGTCACGCTCGTGTTCGATTATGGCACGGGGGATTTTAATATCCCAAATACGAACGTAAAAAAAAAAAAATATGCTTAAATACGTTTATGACGGTTCACTTTAACACTTAAGCCAGGGGTCGGGAACCCGCGTTCCTTAGCATACAATCTGAGGCTCTTTGGAAAATGCATCAATATCTAGACATTCCAGAAATCTACATTACTTGATGAAGTTATTGCCCAATACTAGGATCTTCTAATGATCAATAACGTACGTTGGCAATCGAGAGGGGCAGTTTTGATGCGCTTCACAGCTTGTTTCGAACATATAAAAGATTTTCTAACGAACAAAGGCATCGACTAGCCCGAATTATGCGATGATATGTGGCTACACAAATTGTAATTTTCTGTAAATTTGACTTCATCTCTAAATCACTTAAATAAAAATCTTCGTGGTAATTGTTTTACAGTACATAGTAACTACAAGAAACTGTTATTTCTATTGAACAAGAACTTCAACTTTTTGCAGAGATATTGGCAGCGGAAATCTTGATTATTTTGAATCTCTAAAAGAGTACACGGAAAGCACAGGTTTTATTATTGATTTAGAGTATTTTAAATGGGCCATTCAATCCATGGAAAACTCGTTTGGTAAACGATTTGATGATTTTCGAAAATATAAACCCACGCAAATGTTCTCGACATCACCGCTCACAGCAGAAACTATACACATTAATTTTCCTATCGTTCTCATCTGTTGAGAAAAGGCTGTTTTCATTGAAATTCATAGAATTAAAAACCGCAGACCTTTGTACTTAAAATTTGAGGTTTTGAAAATCTGGAAATGGAAAAAGAAGTTTTAGCTGCGAACCGTTAATGGACGGAACACGCTCAAATGTCGAAAAGAAGAGCAAATTATTTTTGACGTATGGAACAGTCTTTCCGAAAACGATGAACCGATCGATGATGAAGGATTTCGGAATTTCGACAACTTTTGGATCTACTTACATTTGTGAAACAAAATCCGTACACACACCTGTAATATACCATACCTACACTTCCGGCCGGAATATTTCGTACGAAAATTACACCGGGTGTTATGCGCTCAACAAGATAATGATAAATTGTGTTGAAAATCGAAAGTTTACAGTATGATGACGCGTGTATGGCCGGCGAACAAAATAAGAAGAGAATTGCACCGGGAATAAACAAAAAAAAAAAAAAAAAACCAAACGAAAATGATACTCTTAATATCTTATCGCAGTAATTATTATTATTATTTTTTTTTTTTTTTTTTTTGTCCCCCCGGACCATCAGACGTTCACGATGACCGTAATCGCGCAAGAGTATGAAAAACGAACGTACCGCACGGGCGCGTGGTGTTTTATTAATATCGTTTTTATTTAAAAACGTCGGTCCGAGAGGGATTTTCGGGGCCGTTCGCGTACCTATCTGCCGCGTATGGTAAACGTATTCCCGGGTGTACGGTGCCACGAGCACCGGAAAAATAATGAAACTGTTCTACCGTAGAATTATTCAGCGTATAATAAATAACATCGTGCGCGGGATCGAAAAGCGAAAATATAATATTACATTATTCGAATCGGTATTATAACCGCGTAAGCCGTTAAAACGCAAAAACGAAAACAAAAAAAATAATGAAAGGCCGGATGTTTCTTTTTTTTTTTTTTTTTTTTATTTTGCCACTGTGTAGCTAACAAACGATTATACACTATACCCACGAAGATGTATGCCCATTGCGATAACGGAGATTGAATCAAATTCTGTTTTTATTTTGTGGCTCACACGGAAGAGGAACACAAATAATCGTATTTATCGATTAAATACTTTTGGTAACATTTCATTTTATTATTTTCGACAAATTTGAAGGATTTTATGGAGTTTATTCACGCCCGTGAACTTGACCCGCCCACTTTATACGATCGGTTTGGAAACCAATACCAATAGTTGGCGAATAGTTGACAAGTTTATTAATGAAATTAGCAAATCATTTTTTTTTTTTTTTTTTTAGAAATTGTTTCAATTTAGGCGTGTCGAGTTCGTGTAACCCGCCAACTTTGAATCCGATCGTATCCAAATAATCGCCAGCGGGTTTAGCAAATAGTTACTAGATAATAGCATATCAGTTTTTGGAGTTTTAGCAAATCAAAATTATTTTTGTAGTGAATTTTTCAAATGTATTTCCAGTCCATTAGCTATTTGCCCGTACTCGATATGAATTATGTCGTTTTATTATTAAATATTTGAACATATAACGTTTTAATGTATAGAATTGCTATCAGAAAAATATGTTAAGTTTAATGTTTGTGTTAATAAATCATTATAGTATCATACGATAATTCAAATTAGATTATCTAACCGTTTACTTATAACGATAATCTATGTAAAAACCAATATAAGTATAAAAAAAAAAAAAAATAGGTCGATTCGTGGTGATAATATACGAGTTAGTTATTTTCTTGTTTTTTCTGGAACTTTGACATATCGGCGACGTTTTTAGATCAACTTCTACTGGTTATTACATTTATATTAAGTTGGACTATACCGAAATAAATTTGAAATTAATAATTGTGTTGAACATTAATAAAAGTATCTTAAATCTTCTTGATTTGACATTTATTTTTACGATATTTATTTCTTGTTCGTGTTTTATAATTCTTGGTTTGAATTTACTCTCATCATTGCTATAATGGTAAGTGTAATATTTTTGTCTAGACATTTTATTTGTATTTTTTAATACTGAAAATATAAAATTTTAAATTGTGTAAAATTTATTTTTGAAAAATTCGAAACAGCTAGTTTGTCAATCTGATTTAATAAAATTGTGTTGATGGTAAAAAAGTTTATTTTTTTTTTTTCGGAAATTCACCAATAATAATTTTGATTTGCCAAAATGTTATTATTTTTTATTTGTTTACCAAAAACATATAAATATAATTTATATACGAATATTTGTACTGCTTATGCCTGTGAGTCGTACAAAAAAAAAAAAAGAAATCAAAATTTTGTTATCTTCATTTTTTCATGAGATATCGCATTGGGTATATCTTCGTGGGACACCCTCGCGGAAATAGACCAAAATATTATTAGGTTATTATCATTCTCAAAAACTTGTCAGTTTCAGACGGGAATTCGTTCATAAAATGATGAAAATTTAGGCAAAGGCCGACAGTTGGGAAAATAAAAAACCTATGTATAAAATTATTGCTAACGAAAAATGATTCTGAGCGAAATTAAGTTAATCGTGTTTTGAAATGCCGTAATTTTTACGATTATCATCCCTTTTTTATTCTTTTTCGACATTTACTACAATTTAACATAAACCTTATATCAAATTTGCATACATGTCTGTTCGACTAAAACAGTTTTTATTCAATGAATTTTAAAAAACAAAAAGCTTGGAATGCTTTCAGAAAATGTACACTTAAAAATTGGAGCAATTGGATGTCCGGTAAAACAATTGTTAATGGGCAGTAAAAAATGGGAAAAAAATTTAAAAAAAAAAAAAATCTTGAACCGTACAATAAAACGTTCGAGTTTGCCAATAATGCATAAACGTTATTTATAATACAAGCGTATGTTTAGAAATGAAAAAAATTGAAATTGTCCGATATGATGGTAAAATTGACATAAACACATCCGATAAAAATATTAACTTAAGTGTATGAATGTGTGTTATAGCAACAAAAAAAAAAATATAAGTACAAGGTTTAATCGATTTAAAAAAATAGAAATACACCGTAAAATTAATAGGATCCACATATTGTATTCGTGGTTACGACAAATTAACGTTATTAATGTAAAAATAAGTTATTTGATTTCAAAACTGAAACGATAAGTATAAATGTCGAGATTAAATATTTAATACATCATATTTTCTGTAATTAAATTTTTCTTGCGCTTGCCGATAGGGACAGAGTGAAAAGCTGTAAAAAATATTGTACGGGTATTTTTTTTTTTTTTTTTTTTTATCGGAGTACTTTAAAGAAAAAAACAAATTTATAAGAAATTCTAATTAATAATTATAAAATAAAATGTATTCAAATTTGTATTATTATTTTTCGAAGAGACTTTTTAAAAAAAACTGCAGCCGTGTTATCGTATTAGTATATTACAAAAAGCTAATGAATAAGTTTCTAAAAAGGCCAACAACTACGTTGTTCGGTAAATTACAATTAAAAGAAAAAAGTCCATTAACACCTAATCGTAATAATAATTTAAAAAGTATATTAAACTTCAAACGACTATATTATAACTAATTGATCAAAGTAAGTAATTAGAATTTTTTTTTTTTTTTTTTTTTTAGTCCAATCAATGACACAATATGATTAAAAGCTTGTTTTTTTTTTTTTTATTTTTTTTTTTTTTATACGTATATCTACCTAATATAATTTAAATGAAGTAGGGGTTACACTGTAACTGTTTTACAACGACGAAAGGTAATTGTAACATGTTACATACTTTGTATGTATTTAAGGTTGACCGTTTTCAGGAATATATATATTTTTATTCCGTTTCGTGCAAACCAATGCAAAAAAAAAAAAAAAAATTGATAATTTTCTTAATGATTAATAATGAAAAAACAAATTACTTGGATAATCCTCTTGTTAGCACTGAACTGTACAGCAACAACAACGATCCGGGCCCGGGATCGTCTTGAAACTAAACGGGATTTCTGATATTAGACACGATAGGTTGTTTAAAACCGCGTAAGATATTATTAGTTATCGGCTTACCAGATGTAAATATCTCTTCAAGAATATTTCTAAGTCTTCTATGTTGGTCAGCTCGAACAAGTGTAGCTGTATAAATGAACAATATACAATATGGTATTGGAACACCGCGGCAGCTGCTCTAAGACAACTCGTCATTCTGGGGCGAATTTATCGAGGGGCGGGAGGGGGCTGGGGCCAACCACAAGAAAAGTATGACGGGTGCTGGGGGCTTTGGAACGGTACTCATAAAAAAAAAAAATGTCCGCTCTACCCCCAAAGAAGTCTCCTTTCAACAATATTATATTGTAGTCTTTATAGACTCGGTTTTGTATTCATTTATTATGAAACGAAATGTACGTCGTGTTCATAACCGTACAAGTGCAGCTATGCATAAAAAAAATATTAAAAAAAAATGGTGGTTTTGGTATTTCCGAAAACGTTTACTCCTCGTAATTATTTTGAAACTAAAAACTTATGCAATCCCTTGTTTTCTCCCGGTTGTTTCCACGCAATCCCGAAAGTATGTATAATTTCATGGCTTTTGTGGACCATTCGACATTGCTCAACTATCGACAAACCCGTCAGAAACGTCTCAGAAATGTCTTTTATCCTACAAACACGTCATTTTGGAGATTTCGAGACATATAAGACGAAGTTACACTTCTATTCAAACGTACATAGTTTTGGAGTTATTTGACTACATAGTATATGCGTGTTGACTTTTGAAAATATTATACGTTGGAAAGGTACAGTTTTTCGCCTTTAATTGTAGCATAATTCGTGCTCAAAAAGCAAATCGTACAAAATAATTTTTAAACAATATTACCAAACGTAGTATAGAGTCATTACAATAATTATGTATTATAATAAATAAATTTAAAGATTGTTCTGAAGATTTAACTCTTGTTAAACACTGTTCTGTAATCCGATTTTATTCGAATGTTGTTTATTTAATATAATTTATACCGGCTTAAAATGAATATGAAATTATGTCATATTATACGTCTTGTGATTATAATATATCCGTCTACTTTTGCTTTGCTATAAAACCATCGGTCAAATAATATCATAAGTCCTTACTTTTTCCGTCACGTTATCCTGAAAATAGTTCAATGAATGCGGTACGTAACTTTTTTCTTGCGGCAAACAGACGACTACTTTTTCGTTTTCGCCGATTTTCCACAAAATTTCGGTAAGTGATTTGCACAAAGCATCCAACTGCTGTTGTTTGGACGGTTTCATGCAACTTCGGTAATGGTAAAACAGACATTTTTAATTAATGCTTGTGTATTTATATAAATTCAATACTTGTTTTTCAATGTTTTAATCGGACATTAAAAAAAAAAAAAAAAATACCAAAATAATCGAAAAAATTGTGTGGGACAATGTTCTACAGAATACAAGTTTCAAGTTCAATCATGATAATCTAAAAGCAACTGTAGCAGAAAACTTATTTCTTATGTAAAATCAACACGGTATGTTTATTATATACATAAACTGTTCGATTATAACCAAAGCCAAAACTGGTGAGTAAATACAGATAACTGTTTATTGTTATTCTCAAAGGATTTTGAAATAATAAAAAAAAATGTTCAACTGTTAAATTCTCTAAACGACATCTAGTTATAGTTTTCAAATTTCATAAACATAGGCAACACTTTGTTTCTCCAATCGATTTAAATGATTTTTATACGCCCCGTGTCCACTACGCCTCACACGTGTTGGTAAATCATAGATCGCTTTTTGGAGCGACCGAAATACAATAAAATATATATAATTTTAATTCGCCTATAATTCTATAATACATTCCGTTCACGTTTCGATCGGAATCCTAGGAATTCACGAAAATATAATAAAACTCACACTTGCCCCGTTCTGCGGAAATCGTATATTTTTTTTATATATATATTTTTTTCCCCGCCTCCCTCTTAATTTTATCAAAATTCAAACGGTATACGTGTATTTAAATTTTTGATCGGACATTACGCGTTATTGGCGCCGGTGAATAGCAAATGTTTGAGTATGTATCCTTGTATGGCCGACAGCATGCCTCTGGTGCCGTTTCTGCGCGCCCGCAGGCCGTACGGCAGTTCTTTTTCGGCGTCTCTGAAAACGAATCCGGTGCGCAGCCATTCGCCTCTGGGCGGCGTGTCGCAAGCGCCGAACACGGTCAATCGTAACTTCTTAAAACGACATCATCGAAAAATATCACTGTCCAGTTATTAGTAAGTAAAAAAAAAAAAAAAAAAAAATCGCAATCCTAATAATCGGTAATCGGCCGATAAACAACGGTCGGGCATCCCGTTTTAGAGTACAATCTAACGAAATAATATAACCCCGGCGGGGCCTGGCTAAGCCTGCGGTCGAACGGTTCCAATAAAATACATTCCACGCGAATAAAAATTAATCCCGATACGAATCCCTATACTTTATTGAGAGAACGGATACTACAAAATAGTATAATACCTTTATAACGATTTTAAGGAAATCGCATCGGGATACCGAGTCGATTCGCAACCCCGGGATTTACGAGCTCACCACATCGGCGTTTTGCCCGTCTCCGTCTATTCGGTATAGCCATAACACGCCTACGCCGTCTGTGTAGGACTCTCGTGGATTTCGATTTAGAGTAAAATCGCCTATTATACAATTTAAAGACGACAATAAATCGGTGAGTTTTTTTCTTTTTTGAAACGTTTCAAGTCGTTTGAAAAATGTCGAAATAGTCGTTATTTCTAAACGGTATATATTCGATACGTTAAAAATCGGAATAATGGAAAAAATGCATTGTCCCGCACTCCGAAATGTTGTCGTCTTTTAATTTGACAATCGGTGATTTTACGCTAAAACCAAATTTGAGCGAATTCTACTCAGTCTGCCCAAGCATGTTTCGCCCATTAAATACACGGAGACTGCAAATAAATGTCGGTGTGCCGTCTTCTGGTCCTCTTAAATATTATACAAACGTTTTCCAGATAGAAAAATTACAAATATTTTTTAACACTATTTTATTCTTCTTTTTGTTTTATTTAGTATTTTTTTTTTTTAAGGATGAATTACTTTTGCTTGGTCCGCTGTTATCGGTTGGCCGCCCGTTACCGGTTCCTTGCTGTATTTATATTGCTGATTTCTAGCGTACATAACACGATCTGAAAATAATTAAAATAATATATACACCAAGAACGATTTTATTCGGGTTATTTTAACACGACTAGACAAATTGAAAACGACGACCAATAACACACCTCGATATAAATCTAATGACGAGCCTAGTTGTAGTTATATTGATGAATATTCTATATTTTTTCTCTTGTTCCCACTGACTTTTTATAATTTTCTTTTTTTTTTTTAAACGTCATTTTTTATTATCTTTTTTTTTGAAAAACAAAAACACTGTAACTCAATGCGATTATAAATATGGTGTATATGATTAATCTACGTAAATATATTGTGTAACTTTCGGGGGAATGTTACACTATTCGTATACGATATTAAACACTATAAGCAGTATTGTATAAAAAAAAATTTTAAAATATCCAGACAAAGATATTTGCTACAAAAATTATCCAGACGAACATAAATAATTAGTAATTTTTTATCCAGATGATTTTTTTCTTACTTTGCCTATTTCACTAAATACTGAAAATATTCATATTGTATACGGTTAAGTTGATTTTTGATAATTCCAATTGAACAATGTAATTTATGTTCAATGATTACGCTAAAGTCTCTATAATATTCGATCATTCATGTTTATATTTTTGATTAATAGAAGTAAAAAAAAAAAAAATGTTTATATAATCATACTTATAGCACAACAATTAAATAATTATTAATCTTTGTAATAAAATAAAATAAACGAATAATAATCGTACAGTAGTGGAGTATTCCGAAAAAAAAACCCTCCTTACCAAAAATCCTATGTTTTTTAATATAAAACTGTATTCTTGTTTAATTGTCTAATGCAAATCAAATAATAAAATTATTTTTGTAAATTGTTTGTGTAATTAAACAAATATTATTACAATGGGATCAACACGAAGGTTTATCGATAATACCGTGTGATTATTAAAATAATAATTTGTTTCGTTTGCGTATAAGTTGAATATTGAAAACATTAAGTTTTATTTAGATCAGGGGTTCCCAATCAACCTTATCAACGAGTACAACCAGACATTTTATAATTAATACGCGTACCACCTCAAATTCTAAAACTAAAATAGGAGTCAAATTTTTTTAGCGTATATTTTTATTATTCATTCATTTCTTTACATTTGTATTATTTGATATTTATGAAAGTAAAAAAATCTTAATTTTTAGTTAAATCTAAATATTAAATTACAGTTTTCAAATTAATATCAAAAATATCAGCGAAGTAGGCTAATCTAGATAATCATTCATCATTGTTGAACAAATTCTTCATGTCATCGTATTTTTTCAATCCAAAACAAATTAACTTCAAATCTCAGCTCAAACAATCTATTTAAAATCTTGCCATGAGTCTAGCAATCTCACTTCAGTATGAAATAGCAAAGTATTAAATTGCCCTTCCATTTCTTCGCATAAAAATTTGAACAGTCAAGACCACACTTAAGAAATCTCTTCATAATTCAATTTTACGTACAAACTAAATTTAAAATAAAACACCACTAAAATACAGATTATTTCATACGACATACAAGACGTACACTAAAATAAAACTCATTGACAATCGTTATCGCCAATTGAGTGGCCATAACCATATTATATAAAATATAATATAAAAAACACCAACGTTAAAACTATAAGAATGCGATTTATCGATAAGAACTATAAAAAACTAAAGGGTTTATCATTATCTAAAATTCTAATTCGCTACGATTACAAACCCCATGTCATCGACATTAAATATTATTTTGATAAAATAATAATTTTATAAAATTAGCTAATATCAAATAAACTAAACTAAATAATATTGAATACAAACAGTAATAAAAAAAATTTCTTGGCGTATCACCTACGAGCCTTCCGCGTACCATTAGTGATATCGAATGTCAGTTCAGATAAAATTAATATCTCGTTTATCTAGATAAGATTAAAAAAAAAATACAAATATATCTATCTAGATAAAATACAACCATGACTATGTGTTATCTTATGTTTTTCATTTTTCTGAGACTGTCAACGCAATAGTAATACATAACTATATGGGGAAAATTATGATATTTTGAATAAAAAAAAAAAAAAAAATCAAATCAAATTAAACTCCGTTACAGGCGTACCATTTAATTGATGATTAAATATTAATATAGAACAGACTAGAATCTCGGCTTGTGAGTATTCATCACGAAATTATATTGTATTTTAATATGCATATATAAACATTTTAGAGGATTTAAAATGAAGCGATTCGGATGATGTAAATGCATATAGCGTTTTTGTTGAAGAATTCTCATCGTAAAAAGTACAATAATGCAATAATAATAATAAATATTTAATTAACAAAATAATATGACGTTATGTCATATTAGGCCATTTTATTTGTTTTTTCAATTTATTTGTAAACGTTTTAATTATTATGGATTGGTCAAAATGCGAGACAGAGTACGACGCGAATATTATTTATTCGGTCGGTTACATAGTAAGTATAAAAATATTTATTCTATGACGCATTGTGATGGATTAATAATCGAACACGTCGTTTAAATAATCGAAAATTCATATGACAAACGGTGTTGTACGTTGTTTGTCGGGGTTTTTATTATTTTTTTTTTTCTGTTTGTTATTAAACGCGCGCATTGAAAATATACGAATTTTCGAATCAATTGGTATCGGGGATGGTTTTTTTTAACGAAAATGCTCGAAACGTTTTTAACAGACGGTCTTGTTCTGAACGTTTTCATTATCGTTAAATTACAATATTTGGAATAATTATTATTACATTTCTGTCGAATAGACTAAACGTGGTCGTTAATACACGTGTAAAAGTTAATAAAAACGTTACCATCAAGTCTTTACTACCAATACTGTTAGTACCTATTCGGTAGTGAAGACAACACACTCGAAACCA
The DNA here is from genome assembly GCA_956483605.1 of Tuberolachnus salignus. Taxonomy (NCBI): domain Eukaryota; kingdom Metazoa; phylum Arthropoda; class Insecta; order Hemiptera; family Aphididae; genus Tuberolachnus; species Tuberolachnus salignus. The sequence goes on from OY101437.1 coordinate 18,298,181, forward strand.
AATGAACTAAAACAATGTCGGTTTATCACCGTAGTCTGTGCAAAAATATTTGTGCGCGACTATCGATTGTTACTGTAAAGTAAATGTCTAATTAAATCAAATAAAAAAAATTAAAAATTTATCCACCGGGTATTGCCAGTATTTAGTAAAATATTTCGTGCAATTACAATTTCTACATAATCAATAAATGTCTGTGATTGTACTAAATTAAACAAAACGAAAGTGGGTTTTTTTTTTTTCGAAACCCCGATTGGTATTCTAAAATATACACTATTATTTCTATCGATATTATCGGTTTTGGTTAATAACTGTTGTAAATTTACCAGTATCCGCGCGGTCTCGTACGGTATCGCCATGACGACGATCCCAAAAGTGATCGCACCTCCAAACACGTCAAACGCCAGTTTGAAAAACCGTCGGTTTTTTTTTTTTTTAACGAAATCGTGGGAAAATCTCATCTCGCCTTTCGCCCGGGGCCCTGCGGGAAACTATATTATAATACGCGTCACGTCAGATTTCCGGGTCCGGAAAATATACGCCGCGGCGTATCATGTCAGTCAGCCCCGTACTGCCGCCATCAACTTATCAAAATACCCGCTGTTAATGTTTTAGGTTATCCCGGTCCGCCACGAGATGACGGCTTCCGATATTTTTTTTAAAATTATTTTGTCGTGGTAATAATGCCGGGTATTTCACAGGGCGAAAAACCTGTGTTGGTAGCGAGTTGGCCTTATAGTCGGATATAGCGGGGAATTTTATTCGTATCTGTACGAATCCAGCATTACTGAGGAAAACCATTCATTGTGAGCCCCGGAGTTCGTGTAACCGTGTAATGTCATTATTGAGATTTCCATACAAAATTTACGTTTATAAAACACAATAATTGCGTAACACTCGAGTTTTTCGTTTTTCCCCGCCATTAGTTCAATTTATACGAACCCTATGTAAAATTGCCAAACGTTATTCTATTCGGAAAAAAACAGTTTCGTTCAATATATTCGAAAAATTAATTTAAATTTAAACAATTACAGTTTGAAAATGGCCAGAATGTTTTTGAAAAAAAATTGGCCACGCCCAGACATGCTTAATATTGATTTTCAGTAAAAATGTCAGGTGCATACACAATTTTGTATGTATATTGCCGTAAATTTACCCGGTATTCCTACGTTTTTTCCGGATTATTGAGTGAACTACATCGGAAATAAAAAAAATGACCCTCTTAATTCACCAATTAGATCCAAAAATCGTTCAAGAAAGACGCTACACTTAAAAATCGGAGCAAGATTTCTGGTTGAAAAATTGTTCACAGGCGGAAAAATAAAAATTATAATAATAATAACTTAAAACACATAATATACGAGAAAAAACGTAAGGTTACCTCGTAACCAATTGATTCCACGATTCGCTCAAAATTTAAAAATGAAAATTTCTGTGAAAATATCAATAGAATAATGCGCTTTTGTTAGGCATACATTTGAATACGACGGCTCGATTGTTTGAGATCCTCGTGCAGGGGCACACTCTTTATTACTTCAGCGCGATGACCGTAATTTTTTAAAATTTGCTAAATACACCATTAAGATTGATTGTCCCTCCCCCTTTCACGACTATGTACCCGTGCAACCTTAACTTTTTATCAAGTCAATTTATATCTGTTGACATCGATTCCTATACCCTATTGTCATGCATATCGTTCAAAGTTCCACTTCGTAAATCTCGCAATTCTTTCCTCATCTTTATCCCGCCTTCGAGCTATGGATCCGGTGAACCATTACTGCCTTTAGATTCTTACTCTATTCTTTCCTAACTAAAATTTAATTTGTAAAATTAATAACCTCCCCTTGTTCATAGTTAAATATTTAATTTAAACATATAATATGCTAATTGCAAATGAATTAATAATTTATAATTATCGATCGACATCAACTCCCTGTAGTCTGTTATAATTTAATTACGCGATCGTTGTTTTTAAAAGTCCAAAATATAAAACAAATTCAATTAAGGTTTTAATTCTAATAATTTTTCAAATTTCCTCCAATTTTTTAAAACTTGAAATAGATTTTTTTTTTTTTCAGTTTTAATAAACTTTAATGATAAGACTTTTTCACTGATCTACTGACCGATTTCCCATTTAAGGGGAAGGGGTACGGTCATTTTGGTGGATGAACATAACGTTTAAGACCAATAGGCCAAACAAAATTCCGGAACTTAGATTTGAACCTAAAAACGGATTTGTATTTAAAAACAGATTTTATTTTGAAATCTAATTATCTAGGTTTATATCGAGGCGATTTTCGATATTTTTCGAATACGACTTTATCGTTGAAATATTGATAGGTTTGATTTTTTTTTCTAGTTTTCTTGGTTTGGATCAAGGCGATATTTGATATTCGAAAAATTGAATGTGTAATTTGGTATACAAATAATGGAAATTTATGATTTTTTTACTAAGTTTTACTTATACATTTTTTAACGATAATGTCGAATATCAAAAATCACTTCGATCCAATCCTAGAAAAATAGAATACAAAATAAAATCTGTTTTTAAAATACGAATCTACCAATCCCAAACTTCACACTTTTTTCTAGATTTTGAGTCATTTTACGTATTTTTTTTATTTTTTTTTTAACGGGCTCCAACAAAAAATGTATCTTCATATAAAGGGATTCGTACAAATCATATTACACATCGCACAAATTGTAAAACTACAGTTGAAAATTAGATTAAAAAAACGTAAAAAGAAAACAGTAGCTGATGTTTTGCATAACGTGATTTCATTGATACAACAATAAATTGATTAATAATTACTGTTTACTACTAAATTTGCCTGTACTATACAATATTGTTAACCCGTTATTAAAAAAACTTTCGAACATATTAACGATTTTTTAAATATATGTATAAGAACTAAATAATTTTCTTTTAACAGTATAAAATTAAATTACATTTTGTAGATACCGTTTGGCCGACACGATTAGGTACATAAACCTAATTAAATAACTTCATTTTTTTTTTTTGTGAAATAAATAAAGTTCGAGTAAGGCGAATTACTGAAATAGTCGTAATTGTAAATAGTGCGTTATACTTAAAATAATAACACTACATTATTTTTATTAAAATCCGTTATGTTCTCAAATATATTTTGATAATTTATCGTTTAAAGCAATATGTTCGAAAATCAATACAAAATATAACAATAAATAAAATAAATGTAAAAATATATATTATATGGGATGTAATACAGTAAACCAAAAATATGTAAAAAAAAAAAACTTAGCTTGAAATGTTCTAACATAACAATGGGGAAGACGTTTATTGTTTTTTTAATAAAGAGCGAATACATCTTATTTTGAAATATATTCTAAAAAGAGATGGTATTTATTTATCATATTATATTTTTTATCCTTATAACAATTCATTGGTATAAATATTATTATTAAAACTCTGCCGGTCTGAAACAAAAGCAGATTTTTAAATTATTTCCTTTAGCTGCATCGTAAAACTTTGCGACCTGTAACTCTTCTACTGCAGAACTAATGTAAACGTTGTCTTGATAACTGGATAAAATCTCCAAGTCATTATTCATATCAAAACCAACGCTATGATTATTTTCTAAAACACGACTAGAAAAACCAGACATAGGAGATGTCGTACTAATACCCATTGTTGTTTTTTAAATCGAAACCGTTCGTAAACACACACAACCTATAAAATACTCCAGGCTTCTGCAAACGGTTTTCCAAATTGTCTCTGAAAAGACTTTTCAACTAATGTACTATGTTCGATACCCGTTTAAGAAGAACGGTCGTTTTTACGTTATTTATGAACGTAAAGAAATAAAAAAAAAATGTTGGTACTTAGAGTAGTTGGATTATAAAAATGAAAAAATGTTTGAATTCATAAACAAGTTTACTTTGTATCGGCCGGAGCACTTTTTCAATTTTATTAAATTCTTTATGAGAATAAAAAGTATGAAATTTGTATAGATTTGTCACTTTTCTATAGTAAATAATTAAATAAAAAATGTTAACACCATAAATATGCTTGGGCCGTTATAAAGTAAACCTGTGTATAAACTCATACACTTTACTTTTTTTTAAATTTAACCACAGAAAGTATCTCAAATATTGTCAAGGGTTTGGGTCTTATTGGCAGACATTTGTATGGAATTTGCAGGGGCCGTCAAAATTGTTGTGTTATTTTTATTTATTTATTTTTACAAATTACCATCTATCTTATTTAATATTATAAATCCAGTACAAGTACATTTTTTTTTTTGTTTGTTTTTTAATCGTACACCCAACAAGAAATAATATTAAGAATAGATTCGTTGACATTCTATTGCTTACCGGCATCGTCGTTTAACAATTTGTTGTTTTCTGCTGCCATTGCGGTTGCTACCGCCGCTCCTTAATACTCAACTAAAACTGCCGGAACGTATTTTTTATTTTTGTTTTTTTCGTTATTCGTTAAACAATTGCAATAGTCTGATTGTATGTATACGTACACAAAAACGATTAACTGTCGCTAAGAAAAAAGAAAAGAAAAATAGTTTTATCGGAAGTGCGTGTTCAAAGGTGTAAAAGTTTTATTTTCGAAAAACAATATTCCGCCGTCACGAGACTCGTTAAAAATTAATACACGCAGCAGTACATACAGATAGTTTTTCTCGGGGAAAATTGTACGAGATTTTTTTTTTTTTTTTTTTTTTTTTTTTTTATGCATGCAATATCAGTAAAAACTTTTGGTACACGAAACCAATTATAATAAAGTTTCTATAAAATTAAATGTATTTGATTAAGTTTAAAGCAAACAAATTAATTAATTACATAAATTTATACCCATTATACCCCCACAGTATAGTTATAGAAATAGATTTCGCTTATTTAAACCTTGAAATCAATATTATTGTAAGTGCGATTCATAAGTTATACCCACTGTATATTTATTTAATGGATTGGCAATCGTTTTTATTCAAATAATAATTATAAGTTTAACCGTGGCCTTGTAATAAAAGCACCCGGTGTGCTGAAACTTTTTGTAATTAACAAATAATAAAAAATAAAACTACCGTTATACATACGAAATGTTGCTATATTTATAATAAAACGCAATTACTCCAATAGTATTCATACTATGGTCCGAGTTTATATTATGTCCTACCGGATATTTGAACCATTTATGTCCTTATGTGGTTTGGATTCCGAGCGTTACGAGGAATATATCGGTTTGACTATAATGTGTGCTTATTTACCATTAAATAAGCACACAGCAAGATGATAAGACTGATATTGGATTTATATTAGAACGATAAAAAAAAAAAAAACATTTCTATGTTAGGAATCCTCATCTAGGACTGTTCATTTAATACACTACAAACCATCAGAAAAAGTGAATTTGTAATCCTAATAATCAGCTCAAAATGCACTAAAAACTCTATATAAATGCACGCACAAGTGTATTTAAAAATCACCGGAATGAAAAAATGCGAAAATACAATAAACCCAGATGTCCACTTCATATAAAATCCACAGCCATAGTAAAAATCGAAATGAAAAAGACGAGAGACCGCATTATTCTGTTGTTAAAAGAAAAAAAATAATTATCTAAATTAATCGAATAAATATATATATATATATTGTATATGCATTCATCACATGTGCCGAAACTTTTAAACGTTGGAAATATCGTTATTTATGTATTTGTATTATTAATCAATTTAAATTTGTATGGAAAAAAAGCTCTCGGGATGAGGGACTGGGGATAGTGATTGGGGCAATAGGCTATCGCCAGCCCTCTCCCCCCTTAAACTCGCCACTGTTTTTTTTATCAGTTTATATATTATACGTAATTTGGCCAACATACATATTGCGATCTGTTCATTATATTATTGCAGGAAGTCCTTAAAACACTCGTGTATACCTTGTACGATTGTGTATTTCATAAATTATTACTAAAATTAAATTAATGTACAGTGGCACTTAACGATTTCATTGTGATCAATAATAATATTGGAATGCTCGCGTACCTACTTTATAAAAAACCGTTTATAATAGCATATTTTTATTAATAATCGGTATGTTAACGGTCATAACGAGACGAAGGAGGGCACACCGAATTCAACAATTCCTCTCGGGAAGTATATGAGTAGGTAAATATTATTGTCTCACATGTAACATAAAAACAGACGAATTTCGAATCTATAATTATTTATTAATTAATCATAATTCATTTCGATAATAAATATGTTTATACGACTTACCCTGACAGCACATAACCACTCGGAAACGGACTTTTAGATCCCAATTTAGTGCCTGTCCAGATCAATGAATCGTGGTAGCACACGCGTTACTGCGTACGGTTAAAATTACCTCAAAACAGGTCAAGTTTTATATAAATGCGAAAACCTCCGAAAACTTAAGAAATAATGGATACGGTCTATGCAAGTTGTAATGTGTGTACGCTACCCGAACACCCGCAATTTTTGCGGTATTTTTTTTTTCGTATTTCCAGGCGTTTTTATGGACATTTCAGGTACGTTCTCAGTTGGTTTGTAGCGGACGGACTTGGGAATAGCCCGAACTCGGACATCCGTAAACCCCTAGAGTCGAGGATTATTTATAGACTTAATCAGTGACTTTACTCTAAAAATCGCTTTCAAAACCAAAAATATCAATAATTTTTGGCTGGACGTGAAACAAGAATACCCGGCATTGTCCACACATGCTTTACAGTTTCTAATCCCTTTTGTATCAACATATCTGTGCGAAAATACATTTACTCACTTATTGTACGCGTAAAATAAATATAGAAGTAGATTAAACGTAGAAAGTGATTTAAGACTTAAAGATACCAATTTGTAGCCCGATATTGACGTCATCGTCCGTTCAAAACAACACTAATCGTCTCATTGAAGTAAAAAGTAAACCTTACAAAATTATAATATTTTTACATATTTAATTTGATTGAATTTAATTTCTTTTTGTGCATTAAATACTTTATTTATTATTATATATATATATATGTTTATTTTAGATTATCTCATTTTGTAATTCATAATAAAATAAAATTCTATACATATAACATAAACGTAAACATTATTAATAAGCAAAAAAATGGTCAGGTGGTACGTAAACATTTTCAAATTGTGTAGGTGGTACTCGATGATAGAATGGTTGGGAACCCCTGCCCTAGACGGTTTCGGAATATTCAGGACCGGTCCGGGATTTCATATCAAAGTTGTAGCTTCTTCAATAAAAACCGTCCCAGGACCTTCACGAGAACATTTATACGCTGTCAGAGTACTAAGTATGTTAAGAGATAATAAAAAAATAATAAAAAAATATAATTACAATATTCGTAAAACACGAAAAAATATAATTTAATAACGAAAAGTGCGTGTGATTTTTTGTACGGTTAATTATAACGCAAAATAATTTAATTATATACATTTATAATTCGCTATTTTGTTCGTCTTATACAAAACCACTAAAGTTTTATGGTAATATACCGATAAACAATTTAATTAAAGATTAAACGTAAAATTAAAATCTTAAAGTGCTTAAAGCAATTTTGTATCATTAATATTTATCATTTTAAAACAGTAGCAATCGAGGTAAGTGGTTAGGTTAGGTTAGGTTAGCTTGTTCTAATTACATTGTTTAAACTGAAATTATATTATTACTGTTATTGTTTAATAAAGGTAAGTAATTATAATATTGCCCTCGTAGCAGTCTAATAATTACAGGCAATGAGAACGTGTTCTGTGATTTTTTTTTTTTTCATTACTCGTTTGAAATTTTTGTATAATACAATTTGAATTGAATGTTTTCAAATTACATATTAAATGACGGAATATTACATTGGCGAACTTCAAGGCGTGGCCTCTGAATTTCATGCACGGACATTATTTAAGTTTGAATTTTATTTTTTCCAATGCATGTTGAATAAAAACTGTCCTATTTTAAATAATTTCTAGTTATTTACCGATCACCTAACAACTACTTACGTACCGGTGGCGTGCGGTGATATTTTATATTCGGTAATCGCCAAAACTAAATATCAAATTAAATCATAAAAGAAAAAAAAAGGTATTTTATTGATAAAAATTTATTTATAGATAAAATCCATTCGTCTTTCTTATTTCGCAAATACGTTTACAACTCATCATAAAAATCGATTGAAATTAACGATAACGAACTAAGTCTTTTGTGTCGTTGTTAGGTTAGATATTTATTAAAATTTAACTCGTTTCAATGTCGAAAAATAACGCTCAACAGTATCCGTTGTACTGGGAATGGATAAAATTAGTTGACCGAGTTTGAATACGTCTTGGCACGCCGATTATCATTCGTTTAAATTTTTTTTTGATTTTTAAATTACAATGGATTAATATATCAAATTTCTTTAGATGCGTATACTACAAATTATTCGTTTCGTAAAATTATTAATTCAAATATTTCTCCGAAATTTGACTCTCGTGAAATTTTTAGCACAGAGTTTTTAGACATCCGATATGCTACGGCAAAATATTGGAATTACGTATTAAAAAAATATCGACAAATGCTCGGCACAGCGCTTATTTTCTTCATTTGGCGATATTTTCTTCTGCCGTAACCATAATAACGACACGGGTCAAACAATCTAAAATACGAGCGCTTTTGTAAAGAAATTGCCTATACTAAAAACAAATTAATTTAATGGAAAATAATTTTAAATTAAAGACTCGTATACGAATTAATAAATAGTAGTCATACTCATGTATTAGTCACGTTTTGAACTTTTTATTTCTCTCTATTTGGCCCGGTATGCGCAGCTTGACCGCACGCCACTGTTACGTGCGTACAATTTGTTTTAACTCGTAAAAGTACTTACGATTACAATTGTCAGTGATCAAGGAAAGTAAACGTTTGTAGCAGTTACTTGAATTATGTTTGATAATTGCGCACTTTTACTATATACGGTATATTGAGTATTAATATTTTAGCTGTAAGAAACACCGTTGAGATATTATTGTTACACTCCACGTCAATAACACACATTTTAACTATATTGACTTTAATAATTTGAAACTTTCATTTTTAGGCCTTATATTAGATAGTAAACTAACTTGGAATTCCCATATTAAAAACAAACGTAAAGCCCTAAACGCCCGACTTCATTTATTAAGGCCTCTCCTGCGATCTAAAATGAACATAAATAACAAATTATTAATTTATAAGTCTCTACTTAAACCACTATGGACATACGGTATACAGTTATGGGGAACCGCAAAACCCTCCAACATCAAAAAAATTCAAGCCTTCCAATCCATCTGCCTCCGCCTACTTTCCTCTGCACCCTGGTACATAACGAACAATAATCTTCACAAAGATCTTAAAGTACAAACTTTAAATCAAATTGCCAGAATGTACTATGCTAGATTCCACAATAAACTTCAGTTACATACGAACCCATTGATTATTAAACTATCAACAAAAACTCTACCCGATAACCCTCAACGAAGGTTAAAAAGAAAATGGTGCAGGGACCTTTTGTCTTGAAAAAAAAAAAAAAAAAAAAAAAAAAACCACATTAACCGACAGTAAATAACGTATCACGTGCTGGGTGTTACCACTGGGTAATTCCCCAAAATCATAATATTCATTGTTATTTGTTTTGTATTCTTTTATCTCATCTAATTAATGTGCATATTTGTTGTATAGATTGTAGATTCTCTTTTTACTCAATAAAAAAAAAAAAAAAAAACTTTCATTTCTGTATGAATTTCCTAACTATAATTCTATATGTAACAATAAAATCGTTCCACTGACTTATAATCACTGTTACCGAATTATTGCACGATTTTAATGGTTTTTAGGTTCTTGGGTCAAACGTGGAATCATTTTTTTTTGAAAATGGTGGGCAAATTAAAAAGGTAGAAAACCTTAAGTTTTAGTATTAGTGTATTACTAATTCATTTACAACCATGTTAGTAATTTGCCACGCGCATTTTCTACAAAATACATGTTTTAATTTATAAATTTATTTCATAATCTCTATATATAAATTAATAATTTCAAAAATGTGTATTCAAAATGATTACATACATCGTCCATACAAACCAAGTGTTCACACGGTCATCACCCATACGTGTCCGAAATATTTTAAAACATTAAAGATAGATAAATATTAAATTCCCAGAGCGTTAGACAATAATTTTACAATACCTGCACGTCTCACTCCATTTATCACATAATCAGTGGCACCGAGGCAATTTTGAAATGGTCTGATATTGACTAGACCAATAGTCATAGTAGTCATTACCACCCTATCTTTTAGATTTATATACTGGACCGTTTACGGGATATCTGTTTTTATTGCAATGTAATCTCAAATCATACGCTAAATAAATAATCATTATATTTTTATAGACTTAAATGCGATATGAACATTTTTATTTATTAAAATCAAACAATATCTTCTGAATGAAAAACAGTTAGTTTATGATTCATATATCAATTACGACGATAGTAGGTATGAAATCGGAACTTATTAAAGAGCAATTCATTTGTGCATTAACGATTTGTAGCTAATTTCAAAAAAAAAAATCACAGCATTTCAAAACATGTTTAACCGAATTTTGCTCAGAATCGTTATCAGTAAGCACTGACGGATCGTTGTGTAAAGATATACATAATTTGGTAAAAATGTTTGAATTTATCAAAATTGAAAATTGTATTAATTTTTAACTATAAGATATAAAAAAAAAAAAAAAACAATTGATGCGTCTTGTTAAATAGCAGAACAAATTTCAATCATATAAATTGGAAAAAAGCAAAATGCCGAGGATCTTTACGAATTCCATTAAAATTTGAACATACAACTCTTATAAAACACAGAAATACATTGTTCTGTGCGTAGGCCACTGTTATTGGATAGGTGTCTAGCATTTGCCGAGGATTTTTACGAATTCCATTAAAGTTTAAACATACAACTCTTATAAAACACAGACATACATCGTACTATGGGCAGGCCACTGTTGAGGATGGGGATCTAAGAAGGTAGAATATAGAGGATATTACGTTTATATCTGAACATAAAGATAAATCGTTGCTAACGAAAAACGATTCTGAACGAAGTTCACTCAATCGTTCTCTAAAAAAGCTAAATATTCTGTGAACATTACTATTGTTAATTACTTTAAATACCGAAATTGTTGTCACGAGTTTAGCTACTTTACGTTTGTAAACAACGTAAAAACGGCCGTATCAAAAAAAAAAAAAAAAAAAAAAAAAAAACAGCAGTAGATTAGCGGAAAATTTTATAGAAACCGTTAGCAGGGGGAGTAAAACATTGCAATGAAAATTGTTTGTTTTGTAAACGTTATTAGATAATACTACTCGAAAAATATGTTTAAAAATTAACAACACCTAAAAAATTATTAGAGGGATGGGGGAAATGTTGTCCGGCTATTGAATTCTATCCCACCACTGTAAGCCCCATGAAGCTCAACAACAAGTACGAAACAATTTGGATATATTTCGATAGGTATGTGAACATATTTAATTATCATTGATGAAACGCGAAGTTTTACTCGCTTCAAATATAAATGAATTATCATATTATAATATTAAAACGAAATCCTCGCCGCATAGCATTGCCGAAGTAATAATCGTATTGCACATTAATTATAACGGAAAACCCGTTGAATTATTCATTGTTATATTAATGTGAAAAAAGTTTATTTCAAATTTTTAAGCAGAACGGTTTTAACTTTGGACAGGTATTGGCACCGTACACAAATATATTATAATACAACAGCCGTTTTTTTTTTTTTCAAAACTCTTAACAAAGTATCCAGTATTTGCTATAGGTATACTAACATATTGTTTCAAATGATCGTATCCATAGTATTACCATAATATTTAGATGTTGTTCAACAGTAGTCCATAATACAAATTCCAATTTCGCGACACTGGTTTTTCTAATGTATTTAAAATTAAAATTAATTAAATGTATATTTTGAATTTTATGAGTTTCTATTGGAAATTTCAATATAATTTTTAGTGATAATAATTCGAATAATTTAAAGCAAATTGTCAACATATTGAATGAACCGAACATAGTAGCAGTACTACAATATAGAAGAATCGGATGGGCCGGCCACGTATGGAGGTCAAATAGCCTAATGAAAGCGGTATTAAAATGGAAACCCCTTGGGAAAAGACCACTAGGCGGACCAAAACAAAGATAGACAGACAAAGTTAAAAAGATTTTGGAAGAATTTGGAATACAAGATATGGAAGTAGTAGCTCAGGATAGAGACAGGTGGAAGCAAATTTGTGTTGCGGTTATGGGCCTCAATGGCCTTTAAGAACCGGAGAAGAAGAGAAGAAGAAGAATTTAACATATTGTGAAATTAGTTTTTTACAACGTAACTATGACTCTTGCCAAAAAAAAAAAAAAAAAAAAAAAAAAAAAAAAAAAAAAAAAAATAACCCATCATGATATTTTCAAAAATATCATTATTTATTGAATTTCAAAATGTTGAACGTTTATTATTAAATTGATAATAAAGTAAATTGGAATTCATTTAAAATGAAATTAAATAACCGATCAAATATTGTGAAAATACACTATTTATTTATTTTATTTAAACATGTAGTGTGTTTTTATTGAACCCGAATAACAACCAAATCAGGTCGCACATTACCATACTGCTACCGGTATCGTTTACGATTTTGGCGACCCGGGTACAACCCGAAGTAACCATTAACGATCCCATTAGCGTTTAACATAAACATCATTATAAGGTGCGAGGTGATGTAGACCCCCACAATAACATAAATGACTCTCAAATAGTCAAAAATAGTCGAATATTAATGTTCCAAAAGTGTCTTAATCATAAAACTATTTGTAAAACTCAAGCTCTCGGGATTGTATCCTTGACACTCGCTGAAAATATACTTATGCGTATTGAACTGTAATAAAACGATTGGTAGGTTGCATAATACTACGTTCTGTAGTAAAAATTAAAATTCGTCTATTAGTAATAGGTAGTTACTTTGAAATTTATTAATCCCCGGCATGACAAAAATATTATACAATTAATAACCGTACGAAGCGCGAGGATTTTTTTTTTTGTTTCAAGTGTTGGTTTTCTATTATTTTAATGTACCTTATTATGGAAAAAATGGTGAAAAAATTATTTTCTAAAATCGTCTTACCTAAAAAAAAATATAGTATTATACCATGCAATTATCACATTTTTGATTATAGCAAATAATATTTGTTCGGATAAAGTACATATTCAAGTCGTACATTTCCTTTCGGTATTAATAAATTAAATTCTATTTCAATTTCTTAGGATTTTTAAAAAAAAAAAAAAAAAAAAAAAAAAAAAAAAAAAAAAAAGGATTAGCTTGTATTGTAGTTGTCAATGTATTAAAAGTGATTTTTTTCCTTCCAAACTTATCATAGGAATTTATTTACTGCCCTTTCTCCTCATAATTTCTCCATACCATCGGCCTCTTTTCCCGTGTAAATTCGAAACTTTGATGGATACCTATAACTATATCATTCAACATCCAAATTTTGTATCCTTTTTTAATTGGTTTTAGATTTAGTATATATTAATTTAGGGTTAAACGGACTTTATATTTCACTATTGACTCTTCAACAAATAAATACATAAATATTAAAAAAAAAAAAAGCTGTGATAACGCTGTACAGTAGTATACATAGTACACGATCAGATATTTAATTATTTAACAATGGGAATTATGAAAAATTATTTCTCAACGACATAGAAAGGGGCGTTAGGTGTTTTATAAAATGAATAAAACAAAAACGTGATACATAGTATCATTTTATTATGATAATTTCTTAATCGCGAAAAAATGACGAAAATTTCATCGAGTTTGCAGGGGCCTTAAACATTAACAAATTATACATTCAGCACCGACCGATTTAACCGTTTCAAACACAATGCAATAGTTTTGTTATTTGTATAAAATAATATAACTAGCGTTACGCTAAAAAAAAATGAAAAATAAATATAAAAATCACGTTCGATTAAAATGCAATTGTTCGCGTGAAATTGACAGTTTTACTGTTATAGTCATTGCGAAAGGCACCGACAGAGTAATACTAGTTTGGTACCAAGTCGTTTATATGCAATTATTATAAAAAAAATTAACGTTTAATTATTTATAATCGAACAAATTCGGTATTGTTGATTTTTGCGCCGTTACTATACTCTAATAGATATGATCGATTTCTATAACACGAAGACGATACTATTACCTAGTCAGGAGGTACCAACCGTTATTCTGTTATAAATTTGTGTACATTGAATTACTAAATTGTACTACAGGCGTAATTTCCTTTAATGTATGCTTGGAAAAAAAAAAAAAAAAAACACAAATCAATGATTTTTTTTTTCTCTTTTATTAATATTATTAGTTAAACACTCCAGAGCAAAACGTTTGTTCAATGAATACAACAGTTTCGATTTTCTATCATAAAGTCGATGTTAACGTGTGCAGTTTAATTTGATTGTAAAAACGTTTGTCGTTGTTTAATTATTGTGGTGAATAATTATAATAACGTTATACAGTTTTAAATATCATTAAAATATTCTATACTATTCATGCTGGACGGTTACTACTGATCTGTGACATTAAAAAAAAAAAAAAAAATTGATAAATAATCTAATTTTTTATGTTAATAGTTAAAATTAAAAAAATTGATCGTATAGAAACCAATTGGTAGTTACCATAAATGGTATTGTTATGCGACTAAATGTATTTATTTATGAATAGTTAGGAAAATAAAAAAAAACTAATTCAGCAGTGATGGGTATTTTAAGAGGAAAAACCATAGCGGTGAAAAGGTTAAAGCTGAGGGTATTATTTTTACGTTTAAATTTTTAAAAAGTTGTGTTTTTATTTTATGTATAAATCGGTAAAGATATGTTTTTTTTTTTTTTATATATATAGTTTTATTAACACAATAATAGTAGTGCCTACTTGTTCTTTTTTTTTTTTTTTTAACTGATATGTTATGTGTAGTTCCATACGTGGAATTGATATTAATTTCGAATTTCAATCGAGTCCGAAAATACTTAACCCGAAATCGCGGGTTAAAGCTCGTTGTAATGGATTTATGTTGAACGGAAAGGGCACGTTGAAGAGGCATGATAAAACATTGTGAAAAATCGCAACGCCGCCGGAGTATTGCCTCGGATATTAAAATAAAGTTATTTTTTACCCTGCGGACGACATCATGCATGTTTAAAAAAATGAATTCCGCGTCCTGTAATCGTAACGGTTCGTTGTTGGCGTACGGGTAAACACGATCTGGTAATCCGTCGCGAGTTCCAAGTTTAAGTACGAACGTAGTATACGGTAAGTGCATTTGTCGGTTATTTACTTTTTATTTGTTTATTTGTTTTTTTATTTT
Organism: Tuberolachnus salignus; assembly: GCA_956483605.1. Classification (NCBI taxonomy): domain Eukaryota; kingdom Metazoa; phylum Arthropoda; class Insecta; order Hemiptera; family Aphididae; genus Tuberolachnus; species Tuberolachnus salignus. The sequence goes on from OY101437.1 coordinate 18,313,626, forward strand.
TCTCCGACACGGGAAGTTTGAACATTGTGAGTGAAACGGCCTTTTTTTTTTCTTTTTTTTTTTTTTTTTATCCGTTTTCCGCGATTGTCGAGTCGAGGGCACACCAACAAGTAACAACTCGGTGGACGGAGGGCATTATTCGTTAGAAAGTTTAATCCGTGATCAATTGTATAAAACAAATCTTGGATTATGAAAACAAAAAAAAAAAAAAAAAACAAAAAATACTCTTATAAACACAACACTCACCGTTATCAGTCTAGTACTAAACATCACTTACTTTGATGTTTATAATTCGTCTGGTTGTATTTATAGTAATATCAACGAAATACGTATGAACCGAGGATGAAAAAAGTGTCTTAGTATCTTTTGACATTATTTTCAATTGCATATCTAGTAGCTTGTATCTACGCAGATACTTTTTACTTTCGCAGTATCTTGTATATATTGTATTATTATTTTGCTTTTGTTTGTGTTACGATGCACGGTTCAAATGACGTTTATTTGGTTTGGAAATTAAAAAAAAAAAAGATAAAAAATCTATGATATAAAATCGATACGAACAATAGGTTTAAAAATTATATCATGACGTTTTCCGTAATAATGGTAATGTACTGTCGACATTTTGTTGATAACCGACGACATTGAAACCGTTTACATTATGTATCTCGGGCTATCTCCCAATATGCGTTCTGCCCGCGAACGTGGTGTACCGTTTTAATAATTACAGTATAGTATATGCCATATTCGTTTTATATAACAAAAAAAAACCGACGAGTATTTTAAAATGTTGCCTATAATCGACTGTACAAGTCGGTGCAATACATCGGCGCACGTGTCTAAACCGACACGACTAACTGCCGTTACCTTTAACGGTATTGATTTTATAACACGAGGGAAATAAACAAAAAATCGGGGACATTTACACTATTTATAAATACTTAGGAATACTTCTAAATACAGGGGACACTCTAAATAACGGACGCATTAATTAACCACTGATAATTTCTATCGTAAATAAAGGGATAAATAAAAAGAATACCTAAATAAAAGAGCCTACACTATTACGTTTGCTGTTATTACAATTATATGTACATTATTACACCGTACACGTATATCTTGTTTTATCCGTCCAGTCGTTGAAATATTGTCGCATCGACGAATTGTTGTGACTAACGCGTTGTCCTACACGTATCTAGCTGTGTCTGTGATGCCGATATACGAACGTTTATTGCAGTACGCCTGTGGCCAGCAAAAGAAACCGATTAATTTAAAAAAAAAAAAAATAAATAAATAAACGTTTTCTGCCGAAGGACAAAAAACTCCGGAAATAGAAATAGTCTACGAGAGGCATTGGCCATACGCAAACACATTTCTCCTATCGAGATACAGAATACTTTATTGTTTTCCGGCACAGTCGGATAAAAAAAAAAATGCCTAAACGTACGAAACGATTGCGCCTCAAGCTAAGTAAACAAACTAATATAACGGATTTTTTTTTATCCATAAATGTTGAAAGATTTCAACACTTTTTGATCAATGTATAAAAAATACGTATTTCTCCGTCTTAACCGGGAACCTTCCGATCTGGAGATACGAACAAGTATTACGACTATTATCGGGAACGTGTGCGTGTGCGTGTGTGTCTGTGTGGTGTGGGGGGGGGGCGGTAATATTACCTGTCCGCCGGTGTACCGAGTACATGATGACGACGTTGAGCGGCAACGCGTTGTTCTGTCGCTGATAATCGTAACGGAACGCGTCGGGAGTCCGTTCCCGGCTTGCCGCATCGTATTCCTATCGGCGGGCCGGACGCATAACGACGACGACGACACGATAATTACGGTGATACGGAAACGGGCGCGCGGTCGCCGATGATGGCCAACGCGGATAATTGCCAGGTGGTTTTTCGTAATTTTTATATATATATATATATATATATAGAACCACTTTTGGCCGGCCCAATACTGTTATGCCCGTACAGCCAGTACACGATTTATTTATAAGAGTATTTCTCTTCGGCCGGGATCCGCGGACGGCGGTAGTTGGTACGTCGACGGGCGCCGTCCCCACAATAAATATTTAATAATAACAATTTTAATAATAACAATAATAGTCGGCCGCCGATAGTGCGTACACCTAATATATCATATCGGAGCGGCACGCCGTCGCCACCGACACGCACGCCACGCGATAATAATAATTGTCGGCGGCGGCCGAGGGGGTAAAAAGCGTCGTCGTCGTCGTCGTCACCAGCGCCTTGTGATTATCGTTTATTATTGTGCCACGGGCTGGTTCGAATTATACGAGCGCGTCGCCACCTAAAACACTATAAAAATCTTCCACCTGCACGCCGTCGTATTGCCCGAATCGTCCTCATGCCGGCGATCGGCGCACACTCGGATCGCCTAACGTGAATTTTTTCGAAGAAAAAAAAAAAAAACACACAATAAAAGGTCTCTCGAACTGCTTTACGATTTAAAATTTACTCGGAATTGCCTCCGATACAAGGCCAGTTTAATCGATATCAATAGGTTATTATTACTAGGGTAAATAAACTATAATTATGCACACAAAATCATACACAGCATATATTTTAACATCAAATTGAATCGTCGGCTATGAAAAAAATAGATACAAAATGGATAAAAATGTTAAGGTATTTAAATCACTCAGGAACTGTATATGTTTATCACACGAGAACATTACTAATGCCATTCGATACGTCGTTCAACCAAGTGATTTTGATAATCGTTCAGAAAGCTGTACTAAAACTTTTCGTTTTAGATTATCTCTCGGTATTTGCATGCGTATAAGTCCTCGTGATACACCGTGAATGCGCTTTAGCGTGCCTTCATAATCGAATAGTCACTATAAATTCCAATATCGATGTTTCACTATATTCCATTGAGTATTCTATGTGAAAATAACATGTACTACGTGGGTTTGTGAGGCGATTCGTGTGCGCCCGTGCGACTAGAGTCCGAATTAGAGTGTTGAAATTGCGAGATGCTCACAAATCCATAACGGCTACGTCCCTTATACCGCTAGGGCACCCGCATTTAATTTTGTAACAATTAAAATTAGATACAAATATTCAATGCGCAGTCCATCGTATCAGGTATTTTTTGTATCGTCTGTATACGTTCATCGTACAGGATAATGTTGGTAAGTAGGCCACTGTTATCGTGCAACGGCCTACTTTATGAAAACATCTAGAGGGGGATTTAATTCATATATATATATATATATATATATATATATATATATATATATATACACGGCGATTAGTCGAGTTTTGAAATGATTTATACGGTTCTCGTTAACATTTGAACTTTTAAGCGATTGTAAATAAGAAATGTATGCCATTACGCTCAATTTGTTTTTGTTTTTCACAGTACGATTTATGATGAACCATTTGTACAATTTTAGATCGTTTTTCGCTACGGAAATAAATAAACGACTATTATTTCAAATTGTTTTTAGTCTTTTATGACTGGGGGTTCTGAGTTGAGCTAGGGGTTGTTTTATCATCCCCAAACACCATTCTAGTAACGTGATTTTCCATTACATGATTCAATCCGTGAGCAAGTTTTACCATTGTTTATGAAATACGATGAAAAACGAACTTATCGCCCGGTTTCGTTTTGGCAAATTTTAACGTTAAAGTTAGAAAATCACTAAAACGTATAGGTTTACGTTTTTTTTTTTCTCGGCGAGGGCGCCCTCAGAAATATAAAACTATAGGGGAATTTAATACTTAACTAATATCGATGTAAACGATAAACATAATTTTATCTAAATTACCGTACTTCCGGGCGTTCTATCTAACCGTATTCAAAGAGTAGCATATTATGAGATTTTAGATCATTTATAACTTTCGTCCGCTTACAGGGTATCGGAAAAATAAAACCGATCTGGCACGGTGCGTGTACTCTTTTTATTTTGATGAAAATTTGGTTACTTAATTGTAGATTTACAACCCGCGCAAAACGGTTTTTACAGTCGGATTACGAGTGATGCCTTAAAATACAAACTGAAATCGAATAAAATTGATTATATTGAACAACCCACATATTATTTCATTACTGTATGTAATTGAATCAGAAAAAAAATTCAGCGAAATTAATCCGATCACGGGTTCTCTAAATACGTTCTCGGCTGATGCGGCACTATGGTTTTAAATTAAATTTATCATCAACGGTGAATATTATATAGCGTTAATGGAGCGTTTGATGGCCGAAATTGCAAAAAAAAAAAAAAAAAACGACCGCATATGGCAAAGAAAAAAAAAATTTTGTTTCATCAAAACAACGCGCCGTGTCACAAGTCACAAAAAAAACAATGGCAGAACTACGTGAATTTAAGATCGAATCGCTTCCGCGTCCACCGTATTCTCCAGATTTGGCTCCCGGAGATATTTCGCTCGAATGAAGAGGTTATCAGTGAAACTGAGGCATATTTTCAAGCAAAAGATAAATCATTCTACACGAACGGTACTGGAATGTTAGAGCGGCGTTAGAATGTTTGTGTTGCTCCTGATGGAGATGAACAAAGTCGATTTTTATTGAAAGAACCGTGTTTTCTTTGTCGGCCCCGGGACTTTTCATCCTATGTGTTATCTAAAATGTCTGAGTGGAGACCATAGCACACCTCTGAAAACCCGCATTGGACGTTTATGCTACTAGAACGCGATTGGATTGTGGTACGTCTTAACCACCGCCAGCTCAAATATTTTGAGTTGTTTTACTTTCTGTTTTTTTTTTCTTCTTTTTTTTTTTTTTTTTTTTTTTATACGAAAAACAACACATGTCCCGAGGACGGGGACGACGAGACACCGCGGTCCGTCCGGACCCCGGAATCCGAGTAATCGGCCTTCGAAACGAATATCGGGTTGGCGGTGGGTCGGGGTATAGTGCCAGAAAATGAATAATTGTACGGGAAACCTTTTCCGACGGGCCGGTGTTCAGGGTGTATGACGACATGACGTAACGGTGGGGCCGCGTATGAATAGAAAACGCGGTTTTAGAAAAATGAAAAGGAAAAAAAAAAGAAAACGGCCCCTTGCGATTGTAGACGATAGGTACGCCTTGCCAGGCAATATTAATAATTCGTCGTTGATCGATCGTCGGCTCGCCGAAGGTCTCGGTGTATAGAAAGGACGAAAATTCGCGCAACATAATCAGTGTTGAATAGTACCCGTCGGCGTTTTTCCGACAATAATAGTAATAATAATAGTACACGGACAAATCGAAACAAAAAGCGAACAATGAAAAAGCGACAAAAAAAAAAAAAAAACATTCGTCGCCTTTTGTTTGCGGATTTCGCCGTCTTTAAATTCGTCGTTGAAATATAACGGGAATAAAGGCGGCACGTCGGGAATGCAATATATGAAATGGAATTTAATTTTTATCTGTACGCAACAACATAAATCATTGCAAACGAAAAACGATTCGGGGCCATTAAATCGCGTTTTGTCATTTTTAAGATTTCCTTTAAAATGTACACATAACGCTCGTAAAACAACATTATTACGTTACCCTCGGATTATTTCCTTTATTCGCCATTATGAATACGGGGTCGACGTCGAGCCTTGTATCGAATTTTCGTGGATTTATGTTTTACCCGCAGAAAATATGATCGCCCGTATTACCTTCAACTTCGATACCTAGTCGACGGTTTTATGAAAAAAATTAAAATAAAATATCGGTACCTAATAAAATCGAGAAAACATAAGGTCATAAACATAGTAGAAAACATTTCGGCGAGTGCGTAGGCCCTGTAGGGGTGCAACAGGACATATGTATTTACCGTAAACAATTTTGTTTTTTTTTTCTCAAGAGTCATTCGAAGATATTTTTTACGTTTGATTCTGGAATTTTCGCTGTTGTGTTCATAGAACCAAACATAAACCGCAATCGTACACACGGGCGTATTAATCCATGGATAATCAAAAAAATTATTAAATTTTGTTCTATGTGAAATGAAAATTGTTTTGTAAATTATTATTATTGATTAAAAAAAAAAAAAATGAATTTACGGTGGTGATGGGGGGGGGGTTAAGGTGGGGAGGCAATAGTTCTCTTATAGGTTAAAAATAATTTAGCACGATAAACACGACACCGGTAAAATATAAAGTAATGACTTCAATAGAATAAGTCGTTTGTTAAAATTAAATTATAAATGCACCGAAAAAATTCACTTAATCCGTCTTCGAATAAATTACGCAATATCTCTCACGCGCTTAAAAAATATACGAATATTCTTCTCCGGATGAATAACATTTTTTAACTTTGACACCAGGAAAACGTTATTTCACTTACAATCATTGATCAAAGGGCATATTTTAAAACGGTTATAATCGTATTATTATTGTTACATGTAAACCGAATATACTTGCATATTATTTTCACTGTTTTGTATAGTAAATAAAAAAAAATATCATGTTACAGGTACTTCGTTGAAATAATGTTCACAAATTACTTTCAAGATTACCTCAAGGGTGTTTTAAAAACGCAATTTGAATATTTCATAAATACGTTTACCGTTGAAATACCAATCTACTCATATATTGTATATAATTAAAAAAAATATTATACACCGGAAAACCTGAACTTTAGTTGTTTAATACAATTTTTGATTATGATGCGTATCAATGATATTTGGAAATTTTTTTTCTTTTGATATATATATCTCACGAGGACTAAATCGTTAAAATTGTTAAAACTCATCTAAATAAAAATAAATATTTTTTCGAAGCAGAATCTAAAAATACATGGATGTATTATGGAATGAGCATAAATTGCTGAAATCCATGTGAATATGAATAAAATCACAAAACCCAAGGAAATGTATAATGTTTAGAAAAGTGAAATCACAAAAACCAAAATCAAATCTAATCTCGTAAGATAATTAAACAAAATGTCGAACGAATTTTAATTTCAAAAATCTTTATTATGAATGTACGAAAATGCGTTCCAAGACCTGTTTATCTAGAACCGAAAAAATGATTATCCCTCAAAGCGATTCAGAGATTTTACTCTAAATCAGTAACTAATATCGAGACGAAACGATTATACGACACAAATGTTCAGAAAAATTGTATTTAAAAAACGTTTATGGACAATAATCAGTGGCATGTAACGGAGTCACGTAACTTGGTTACTTTTTTTTAACTTGTACCGATAAACCAATTTTATTTGTAACTTGTAACACAAGATACACGCAGTTTAATGAGTTACAAAACTAATCTTGAGCCTTGAGCTTTCGGCAATTGTCAATTATCATTTCAACAAAACTATTAACAATTATTTGTTTAATACTACTGTATCACTTTACAGTACAATATACAGACATTACTATATGTTGTAGTATTGTTTATAATCAATAATTAATAATTTCATTTATGGTTATTATAAATGTTAACATTGAAACTTTTTTATAATTTATTTATTAAGAATTCTCTAGTATTGTTAGTTTTGTTTGTTTGCTTTATATTATCAAAGATGTATTTCTAAATATTAAGATAAGGTAAATGCCTAAAGTGGCACATTTTGTGTATAATTATTTTTACATACGGGTATGCCTACTCCCAAATTATGAAATTGATGAATGTCTTAAAAATATCGGTTATTAGTCGGTCTATTGTCATAAAATCCATTAAATTTGTATTATATAATATATTAATTATATAAGTGACATGTAGGCCTTGTTATAGACTTGTTATATACCTACTTAAAGCCAAAAAAATAAAGATAAATCCCTCTGCTAATGACTTTAAAATTGACAATTGTCAATTATCATTTGAACAAAACTATTAAAAATTATTTGTTTAATACTACTGTAACACTGCTGTCTAATCAAATCTATAGAATTTTAATCCGCGTTAAGAATAGAATTATTTAAAAAAAAAAAATTTAATCAAGTTATTTAATTATTATACGTTTAAACCGATTTTGTATAACTAAACGAATTACGTTGACTGAGAACTATTTTCAAATATATATATATATATATAATTGACCGACCGATTACAAGTTACGGAAGTAACGGATTTCCGTGACTTTCCGATACGTGTTACCGGTTAGCGGTAACGTAACCTGTAACCATGAGTTATACGGGGGGGGGGGGTGGTTGGTGGTAACTCGGGACCCGCGCGCAGAGTTACGCGGAGCGCTGTAACTCGTCGCGTACATGTACAACCACACACGCGGTTCAACCGGCGCCGTTTGGCCGCGGTGGCCGCGGACGGCCGGCGTGACGGATTTTCGAAAATCACGTGCCGCATTGTTATTATTGTATTATAATGGCGAAATAATATATCGCCGCCGACAGCCGAGAATACATTTCGTAACAGTCTCACGGCGACGGCGAACGGGATCCGGCCGAGCGAAAGCGGCCCCGCGCGAATTGACACAAGACCGCCCGGCAAACTCGCCGGCTATGTTTGCGTTACGTGCGACGCCTACGTTTCGGTCGCCGGGCACGTACTCCTTACCCTCCGACTATTATTATTATTATTATTATTATTTCCAACCCATTCCGCAGGGTATACGCCGAAATCGCATTATTATTTTATTATAAAAACCGGGCCGTGGGCCGTGGGCGACGGGTCGACAGCGGGCGTTTCAGAGCACGTCGCCCCCATTCCCCTCTTGCGCGATACCCGGACCCGATCGAATCTCCCGCAACGCAAACGTGGTCCATAATGTATTATATTAAAAATACGCATCTTGTCCGGGACGCGGTCGGCGTTATATTGAATCCGGCGGAAATTTTTATTTTCAAAATGTCCAAATAACGGTACATATATATATAGTCGGGATCGCGCGCGATAATAAAATATTATAGTCGTCGCGCAGGCGCAATATAAATAATAATGTCCCGCCGGCACCGACGGAAACCAACTGACCAACAAATGTCGCGGTTTGTCCGTATTTTTCACTACGCCTGACACCGAATTTGTAGCGAGCCCGACTGGGTAGTACGACTGAAAACTATATAAAGGCGAAGTCACCGCTGCTCGGTTGTTGGATGTTGAATGGGAAAAAGGTCTGAAGACAATAAACACTTATAAACAATAATGTTACTTTGTTCACCGACATGATACCAACGGTCTGCCCGTACATCGAGTCGACAATAAGTCTAAACAACTATGGAAACCCATGTCCGTATATATGGCCAACGCGAAAGTAAAAGCTGGCCAAAGTAGAAATCACTTACTCAAAGCACTTAAAACTACTCACTAAATCAGAGGTTCCTAACCCGTGGTTCCACTAGCGGTACGCGAAAAAATGTTTTTTATTACTTTTTTTCACTCGATATTATTTAGTTTAGTTTAGTTTATTTGATATAAGCTAATTTCATAAAAAGACATTTCTGCATAACCTCATCTTTCCTCATTTATTGATGAAAATGAAGGAAAGATTTAAATACTGACATCTTGGAACATTTGGAAACACTGAAAATGAATTTTTCAAAATATTTTTCGGAAAACTAAGAAAAATTAGATTAGGAACCCATTTTTGTATGAATCTTCAGACAAAAAAGTTCCAGAAGACATGGAAGACAAAGAATCGTTCGTCGATATGGTAAGTGACAGCTCAATGAATGACGCATTTAAAGACATTAGTTTCATTTTCGATGTCAACAAAATTAGAATACTCATCTCTTTTCAAGCAAGCATTACAATGTTTAACTCCATTTGTCACTACTTATTTGTGTGAGAGTGGATTTTCTGAATTTCTGTATTTGAAAAATAAGTACATAAGTAGGCTCGATATTCAAAGTGACTTAAGAATGAAAATTAATTCCATTCAGCCTGATATTGATGTCCTTGTACAAAATAAACAACAACAAATATCACAATAATTGTATTTATTTAGTTTTATTATTATTTATATTTATTTTATTTTTTTTTATTAATTTCAAAATTGTTATTTAAAATTTAAATATTTAGATTTAACTATAAATTAAGATTTTTTTTTTACTTTCATAAATATCAAATAATAAAAATGTAAAGAACTGAATAATAAAAATATACGCTAAAAAATTTGACTCCTAATTTAGTTTTAGAATTTAGGTGGTACGCATATAAAAAAAAGGTTGGAACCCCTGATCTAGATAAATACAAGATACAAGATTTTCGAAAAAGATACTATATTATTATAAAGAGTGAAACCTCTAAATTACCGCACACTCTCTCGGTCACCTAAATGTTGTCCGCTATTCAGACGGAGAAATACGTATTATTATTATTATTTTTTTTTTTTTTAATTAATTAGTTAAAAATAAATTATATTTTTACATTGATCAAAAAGTCTTGAAATCTAAAATTTATGGAAAAAAAATCAGTTATATCAGTTTGTTCGCTAGTTTGGGGCGTAGTCGTTTCGTATACAGAGGGAGAAATCGTATTATTTTTTTAAATTAATTAGTTAAAAATAAATTGTATTTTTACATTAGAGTCTAAATAATCGTAATTCTTAATCATAAACGATTTATATATTTTTAGCACGTAGTAACCGTAAAAAGAGTTACTCAAATATACTATGCACACAATAGTGTGTGCAAATTAGTGATCACGGTTTAACACGATTACTACGCGTTGACCGTCCACGGAAATACCTAACCAACGACAATTCCGGGACGGTTAGGAATTGCGTTCCGGTACCGTCGATGGGGCCGCAGCCTAAACTGGCGGATTTTCGCCAATTCGATTTCCGAAACCCACGGGAAACCCTGCGGCGACGGGTTCCGGGTGAAAACCGTACAACCGGAAATAAGAAATCCCGTATAATATTTCACTCGTATACAATTCGACCACGGACGTTTTTCTCGTATACGTATACCCACCAATAATATTGTGTGTATCGAGCGCATTGTGTATTTATTCGGGAAAATACAATTGCGGACGGTTTACCATTTTTTTTTTTTTTTTTTTATTTATATCTCCTGGGCACCGTATCGTATTATTATAATATATACTGTAACTGCTGTCGTCGTCGACCGGCGTTGCCCGTGTAAACAAAATAAAAAAAAAAAAAAAAAATACTTCGAAATCGATAAAAACGTATTACATTTCGCACGTCTTCCCGCTGTCATCCCACCGCACACCCTGTGTACAACGCACGGGTTGTCTTACGCCCGCGGTATTCCATCCCGATCATAACTCATACTATGCGTACCGATAAATTTGTCACAAATACAAAACACTCCACAACGGTGTCCCGATAAACCTTTCCTATGATAGTGAATTCGGTATCACCTGACAATTGAATTATTAGGTGTTCTTTTTTTTTGTTTCGATTAAATTAAAAATCGCTTTGCTAGACATTTCGGATACACCGATTAAGTTTAAATTTGTTAAGATTATAAAAAAAAAAAAAAAAATGCATCGAGTTGATATTGAAATACCAGATAAATGCCCATGCATATATTATTTGTTTAATCCTATATAAAACCTGTTGGGCTGTACCGTTTACGGTATATGAACTCTATTCATAGTTCAGACTCTACGTTTCAGTGTAAATGTGTTTACTGTATTGTTTAACGTTGATAATTAAAAAAAAAATAAATAAACAGACAAACACCAATAAAAAGTATATTTATATATATAAAAAAAAAAAAAAAGACTACTATATTTCTACGTGTAAGCGGCGAATTTAATATCGTAAATAATTGAGCACGATTCATGGACAATCCAATTGATAACTAATAAGTAGGCATTATGAATATAATTCGCGGTCTCGTAGATATTAACGTATTTATACAGGACAACTCACGTTTCCCGGATTCCCCTATATTATTAATAAATAATTTAATAAATTGCTTTTTAACTGTAAATATAAATCATACATTGTTTTGTAAATAGACCTTACCCCCTCCCCTTCAATATTATATAATCTACGAACTTATAAATATAAACGGTCAAAATATTTTTCTGGATGATATGAAAATTTAAAATGAACCACATTAAAACTATTATAAAAAAAAAAAAAAAACCTTTAAAAGTTAACGTAGAGGCGTATATGAGTGAATTTTATTAATCCAGCAATTGAGTATGTTAATTCAACAAGTAAAAATTAACATAACGTTTAACTTATTCATATTTAAATGCTTAGGCTCGCTAGAAATAACATATCGTCAACAAATTTAAATTTAAAAATCTCGAATTCTGTCAGATCCCCCTGGGTTCGAAACGACAGATCTCTGAGTCTCTTTTTTTTGGGATTTGGCTGTACATCGGACGTACGCAAACACTACTTAGCCTCTGCCAGAAATTCCTGTGTCCGTATCGAGGAAACACGGTGACGTACTTACCGTTTCTCACGTTCTTCGTCGATCGTGCCGCGGTCTCCTTGTCGACGCCCACGGTCACAGCAACGGCCTTCGCCACGGCGCCCAGTTTTTTCGTGGTCCAGCGTCCACCGCCACCGCCACCGCCACCACCACCACCGGTGCAACCGTCGCTGTCGCCCTGCAATGGCATTTCGACGACTCGAATGGCCGACGTGTAAAAACGTAGTGTAGTGCCGGTGCAAAGAGTATATACGATCACGGGAGGAGCTTCGGGAAGGGTTATATTTTTTGTATGGTGGTGGTGGTAAAGAAAAAAAATTCATTTTACGTGTTCGAAAACCATTAAAAACGCGTACACCCGCCACACAAGACACCGACGGAGGCGGCGTTCACGCCATACCGTCATCAACGGCTACGACTTTTAAACATTGGCAATAATAAATTGATCTCGCACACGCGCGGCCGTATTTTTTCCGTTGTAAACGTATCCGTTAAAAATCAGACAGAACGGTAATTAGTTTCCACAGTATATTTGGCGATTAATGCGACCCAGACGCGCCGACAATTTTCCGTGTGCGGATATCCTTTGCTAGCTGTCCGTACACAGACGCATTTAGGAGAGACAGTGTAGGTTGATCGCCTAACTTCATTAAAATCCGTGAACTCGCCTGTCAATTTTGGTCGGTGCTACATTATTTTGTACTATATATTGTCGTTTCCTTGACTCCTTGACTCGTCTCCACTATTCATAATCACACCGAAAAGTTGTCAATTTTAAATTGGCTACACTTTAATCTGAGACCTCTGAAGGTACGGTTTTTAAGGCAGCGACAGGTCACTGCGACAAGTCGTCGATACCTGTTTATACGGAAATGGTTTGAACTGATTTGCAAGTCGCGACGAGTCTCGTATAAAAAATACAAAACAATTCTGTTTTGTACAATATTGCTGATGAAAATTACGACAAAAAGAACATGCCGTCAACTCTTTTTTGCACCGATGGTAATTTAAAAACTAAACAGGTCATGATTGACTCGAGAAAATGCTCGAAATTTAGTTTCATTATTTTTTAAATAATGTCTGTTGATTGATATTGCAAAAAATCCGTCACTAGAACGATTATTAAATAATTTATCGGTTGGATTTCTTGTCGTCGGTTCTAGATGAGAAAAAATAATGTCTACATTTCCGTCGTCTAACCAAAGATTTTGAATGTTTTTGTTATTAATAATAATGTTAAATTAATTTCAACTTACAGAATTAACATACGAAAATAACGAAGTACGCACTTGTGTTCACAAACGAATTAGTAGCTTTACTGAAAATATATTCCATGATTGTGACAAAATAAACAAGTCTCCACGACATTGTCGTGTCTTGCAAACCTCTCCACTTTAAATGCGCTGCGACATGTCAACACCTCTGGCGGCAGTGTCTTGGGAACCGTATTTTGAGTTTGATAATGTTTTCTCGGTTCATGGATCATCAATACTCATTGTTTAAAACGTCGATTGTAATATCTACTAATATTCACTAGCGAGTCGTGCATGCATATTATCACGATTGTTCATATAGTCAATATGGAAAATTAGAATGCGTAAATATCGTTAACGGTGTTTTAAACGGTTTTCGGGCGTCCAATCGCTGTAAACAGCTTTTCGTTCAGTGGTTAAACGACGTCCAAAGATAACATTTCCTTTGCCAAAAGTCGAAATTCATTTTGAAAATGGAGCGGCAGGGAGAGTCGAAATAATTTGTTCCGGGGAGCCAAAAACCCGAATACGTTTCACGGGGGTCTGTAGTACCGTTTACTTTGCATACCGTACGAACCGTATTGAATTCACTGTTATCGTATACTATTCTCAATGTCCCGTTTGATAGTAAAAAAACGTCCGTGAAAAAAAAAAAACAGATATTGTCTATTCGATTTTCGTGAAAATTATCGAAATGATTGTATACGGACTAAGGGAATTTGGCGACGTTCTCATCGATTCGAATCCTTCTTAACGTAAACGCCACGCCGTGTGCGCAAAACTACGGTGATCGCAGTACTGAGATAAAACATTTTTTTTTTTTTTTTTTTGTTTTTCGAATAATGAAAAAACGAAATATTCATGCCGATTCGCGAATCTATAGCGACAAGGTAAAATTCGTCGCGTCACGTTGTCTGAAACGCGTACGGCGGTAATGATTTTAATCTCGTCCCCGGGCCGTCGTCGTTCTGTTATTTCGATTGCCGTATACAAACGGCTCGTCTACAAAAGGGCTAAGGCTTACGTACACGTGACGGAGGGAAATTTATACGGATAAATAAATTAATTCGGATCTCGAACGGGGTACAGTAAACCACGCATTATTCCGCGGTGCGAATAACACGATTCCAACATGTTTAGTGTCTTTGAATATCTTTTTATTTTTTTTTTTTTTTAAGATACGCCAGAGATCTATTCGGAGAGAAATATATTACAAGCAGAACTTGATTTAGAACACCGTAGACCAGCGTTTCTCAAACTGTGGGTCGCGACCCTCTGGGGGGTCATAATATAAAAGTTCCTGTTGACATAATTAGCCAAATCACTTTGCATTTAATTTCATTGAAAGATAACTTTTACTTTTACTTCCTTGAAGAAATGGAAAAATGTCAAAAAAATAAATGGGTTGTGAATCCGTTTCAGGACGCTATATTAACAGGGATATCAACAAAAGCTGACGAAGAACTCATTGATATATCTGAAGATACATCATTAAAACTTAAATTTAACCGAAATAATTTGATTGAGTTTTGGCTATTAGCTCAACAGAAATGTCCCACTCTTTCAACTGAAGCTTTAAAGGTATTACTACCTTTCTCATCCTCATACTTGTGTGAAGTTGGATTTTCGGCCATGGTGGGCATCAAAAACAAACACAGAAATAAGCTCCAACTATCGCACTCCTTGCGTTTGAAAGTAGCTAAAATTGATGTCGATGTTGGTGCTGTTATCAAAAGTAGCAGGAAACAAGTTCATTCATCTCATACGCCTAATTATTAATTAATAAGTATCATATTATTATTATAAGTATATTATTATAATTATTATTATTATTTTAAAGTAGTAAATAAATAATAAAAAAATGTATTTTTGAAATTACTTTTTTGATTCTGTAAATGTAAAATTATGGGGGTCGCGATAGATTTTTGGAAAAAAATTTGGGTCGCGGTCCTAAAAAGATTGAGAACCACTGCCGTAGACTAATGTATCGTATTTGTGCGGCTAACGGCGAATTAAATTTTTAATTTATAAAAGCAAATGTTCGAGCAACAATTACAGATGGGGGCTGTGAAAAGCAAACATTATCTGGCCCGCCCACGACAAAATCCTTTATGCGCGACTGAAACTAACTGCACCTCTAAAGTATTTTATATACCAAATAATATATAAATGAAAGAACAAAATATATCTGAAATATCGAAATGTTTAGATTAAATTGTTGAACAAATACATTTTTGAGAAAGAAAAAAAAAAGCCGACGTTTTTTCCCACCGTAATAAATACACTTATTCAGAAGGCAGGATGTACCGGATACATTGTATTCTATCTGTACGAAAAATAAATCATTACAAATGAAAAACGATTCTGAGTGAAGTTCGGTTGTACGTGTTATGAAATGATTTTTAAGATTTTCAACAAAAAAAAATTACACTTGACGCTTATAAAACGGAATTACCACATTACCCTCAAACTTTGTGTCAAATTTAGGTGCATTTTTATTGGTCCACGAAAATAATATTCACATTATTCGTAAAACAGTACGCTAGTACGCGAAATGTAGTAATAATAACATTTTTGTTTTTTTATCAAATTTGGCACTTGAAACGTTTGTAAAAAAAAAAAATAATAATATACGCTCAACTTATTTCTTTTTCAACGAAAAAACAAAAAGCGATAATAACAGTACCTATTACTGCGTAAATAAGCCTGTGTTTATAAAGATTTTCTTCATTATTAAGAATATTACAAGAAAAATACAAAAAATGATCACAAACTTGATTCAAAGTTCTACGAAAATGTTTCTATAAAGTTTTCGATTCAAGGAAGATTATCTCTGGTCGTAAAGTTTTTTACAAAGACAAATGAAACAAAAAAAATCCAACACACTTCGCACCATGGGTGGGCAACTATTTGTAGACGTTAGGAAGTTAAGATTTAGCAGATATAAATCATTGCCAATAAAAAAAACCGTGCTGAGCAAGGTTCGACAAAAATGTATTCATAATATATAATTTAAAATTATATTGATTTGTAACTAAAATATATGTTAAAATTGTCTGTATATTTTCGTTGAATAAATTATTAAATAGCAAAATGCCGATGATGTTATACGGAAAATTTGATTTTAAATATTTGTAATATTTCGTTAAATGTTAAATATGTGATAATAGCACAATCATTTTTTTTTTTTTTTTTAAACAAATAAATTTTATTATTACGCGTCGGCCGGTCAGGTCGGATTTTCATTATTTCAATCGTGCATAAATAATATACAAATTAAAAAGATAAAAAATTTGAATATATTAAAACTTCGAAATCCACCTCTCTGTAAATATTTTTATTTTTTTCCATTTCAAATACAAATTCCCGTTAAGTTAATAATCCCTCGACTCTGCCAAGTAGAATCGTCGCAAAGTCCCTATGCAGAATCTTAATGACGTTATACATGTTCGTCTCGGCGGACCAATACAGCCGCGGTATCGGAGTGTACGGAATGTAATGGTATTTTTAATTTTGTTCGAGTGCGATAAAATCATAAAGAAAGGAAAAAGCAAACAAAAAACGGACAAAATTATACCGAATAAAATTCGACGGGACGCTTAACGGACGATGGCGTTTTGTAAACCGAAATATTATGCAGGAGCGGTCGTCGAGATATTATTCGCACGGGGTGATGAATAGGCAATTTCACTGCTTTGGCGCGTTGCGGGCACGGCTTGTCGTTCCGTTGTCCCCCGACGACAATAATACGGGATGACCGTAATAATACGGGGTGGGGCGTGGGTTACTTCCTTATTTTAAAAAATCATAACACCAAAAAGTGTTGGCAATATTGATTTAATTATTTCTCTGTGTATAGGGGTACATTTAAAATTTTATTTTATTTGGTTATGAATACCACATCTCGAAGGTGGTCACCGTTCTCGTCAACGCACTGAAAAAGTCGGAATTTGAAATTTCTGTCCACTTTTTCCAGCATATGTGTGTTCTTGTCGACAATAGCAGCACAAATATTGTTTTTGAGATGACGAAAGATCTTTGGACGATCTGTGTATACCAACGATTTAAGGTAGCCCCGCAGGAAAAAATCACATGGGGCTAAATCTGGTGATGGCCACTGAAGATCGCCTCTAAGAGAGATGAGCCGTTCGGGGAAGTGTTCACGCAAGATATTCATTGACTTTCTTGCCGTGTGAGCCGTGACGCCATCCTGTTGAAACCACACTTCCACTACATTCATTTCTTTAAGTTTAGGCAGAAAAAAATCCACAATCATGCTGACATAACATTCAGAATTGACTGTAACTGCTCTTTTGTTCTCTTCAAAGAATCATAGGCCTATATTGCCGATTCTGGATATTGCACACCAAACAGTCACACGTTCTGTATGCAGAGGCTGTTCATGAAATTCTCTCGGGTTAGTGGGGCTCCAATATCACATGTTTTGTTTGATCACACATCCTGAAATGTGAAAATATGCCTCGTCACTAAAGAAAACAAGGGCGTCCTGGGGCAGGTTTTCGAGGAAGGCTTCACATGCATTTTTTCGCGCCACATAATCGCGTAGTTTAAGTTTTTGTACCATTACCGATTTGTATGGGTGATAATTAAGTTCCTTATGAAGAATTCTTCTCACTGTGCGACTAGACATCCCTAAAGCAGTCGAATGTTTGTGTGTAGATCTCCCAGGGAATTTCAAATTCGCCGCCCTTACCCTTTCGCGATGTTTTCTGGTGTCCTGACGGTTCTGGAAGGTCCATCATGTTTCTTCTGCACACTACCGGTATCCCTGAACGTGTCCACCCGCAAACAAATCGATTTCCGATCAGGCACGTGGCCTGCAGGTGCGATATTGAAATGGTTTCTGAAAGCACGGTGAGTTGCGATGATCGAACGGCTGAAAGAAAAGTAGGCCTCCGCGGCGAACGCGGGCTCTTGCTTTGTCCACTGCATTGTTGACACTGAACTAGTTATAAATAAAAACCTTAGATAACGTGCTTTCGAACAAGCCATAAACCAACGATCTACTATCAATAGCCGCTCAGTTGCGACAGTTTTAGATAAGGAAGTAACCACGGCCAACCCGAGGGTAGTATTGGGATTTTCTCTAAATCGCCAAACATCGTATCGAATAAAAATATTACGATCGGTGTTAGACGTACAACGGCATCGTCGTTCGCGTGCGTCTGACCGATAGTATTTTTTTTAAACGCCGAAAATGTGCGCTGAAACCGAAATTACCGAGGTCTACAGTTCGACACGCGGACTATAATGCAATTTTAAAATACGCTAAATTAAGATTTGTTCTTGTAAACCATAACGGGTCGAAAATTATATATACTTTTCGCGATACAATCACACGAATCGTTCGAATTTTTTATCCGCCGGAATATTATAAAAAAAACGGACCGTAGGTTCGCATTTTGGGTGGCCAACTATTGTAGATGGGTAATTTGTAAGGTGGGAAATATATGGTACATTAGTTTATTCTTTTTTTTTTACGTGACAATTAATCACAGCGAACAATAAACGGCGATTCTGAACAAAGTTCGGGTAACACATTATTATTAAAATCCAAATTAATCTTCCCGTATTTGACCGACCTGGTTAAATGACAAATATATAACTGTACAAAATAAGAAAAACCACACAAAATTTTTAAATTAAAATAATTTAAAACAATAAATTAAGTAAGTAGAATTTTAGATAATGATAAACTCTATTATAGTTCTTATCGATATAGGTCTAGACCGAGCGTTGATTGATTGATCAATTAGTTTTTATAAGTTTATTCCGGGTTAATTGTCGGTCACCTTCTTCGCTTCTAATTTAACTCTCCACGAAGATCTAGGTGTCGAGGTACCTGTTACAGCGGAAGCGGAATTATCCTACAAACGGTCTTTTGTCATATTAGAAAATATCCAACATAGGGTTAGGATTACGGAGTTACGTACCTTCACACTTCCTGGGAATCCACAACGCAGACTCGAAAGGAAAGGAATATCTCTCCTCGATAAATAATATTTATGCCAGCCAAGTGTCGGCCAAGTGGGTGGCTTCTTACTGAAATAAATTCATGTTATGTTTGGTCTCTTATCCTATACGCCAGAGGTTTCCGACCCGTGTAACGCGGAAGGCTAGTAGGTGGTACACGAAGAAATATTTTTTATTACTGTTTGTATTCAATATTATTTATTTTAGTTTAGTTTATTTGATATTAGCTAATTTTATAAAAATTTTTATTTTATCAAAATAAATATTTTATGTCGATGACATGCGGTTTGTAATCGTAGCGATTTAGAATTTTAGATAATGATAAACCCTATAGTTTATTAGTATAGTTCTTATCGATAAAGCGCGTTTTTACAGTTTTAACGTTGGTGTTATTTGTATTGTATTTTATATAATATGGTTATGGCCACTCAATTGGCGATAACGATTATTGGAAAATATACGAACGAAATGTCAGTGAGTTTTATTTTAGTGTGTCGCTATACGTCTTGTATGTCGTATGAAATGATCTGTATTTTAGTGGTGTTTTATTTTACAAAACTTTTATTTTAAATTTAATTTGTACGTGAAATGTAATTACGAAGAGATTTCTTAAGTGTGGTCTTGACTGTTCAAATTGTCATGCAAAGAAATGGGAGGGCAATTTAATACTTTGCTATTTCATACTGAAGTGAGATGGTTAGACCCGTGGCGAGATTTTAAATAGATTGTTTGAGTTGAGATCTGAAGTTAATTTGTTTTGGGTTGAAAAAATACGATGACATGAAGAATTTGTTCAACAATGAAGAATGGTTAACTAGATTAGCCTACTTGGCTGATATTTTTGATATTAATTTGAAAACTGTAAATTTAAATTTAAATATTTAGATTTAACTAAAAATTAAGATTTTTTACTTTCATAAATATCAAATAATAAGAATTTAAAGAAATGAATGAATAATAAAAATATACGCTAAAAAAATTTGACTCCTAATTTAGTTTTAGAATTGAGGTGGTACGCGTATTGATTATAAAAGTGTCTGGTGGTACTCGATAATAAAAAAACGTTGGGAACCTCTGATCTAGATAAATACAAGATACAAGATTTTCGAAAAATATACTATATTATTATAAAGAGTGAATCCTCTAAATACCGCACACTCTCGGTCACCTAAATTTTGTCCGCTATTCAGACTGAGAAATACGTATTATTTTCTTTTTTAAACAATTAGTTACATAAATTGTATTTTTACATTGATCAAAAAGTGTTGAAATCAAACATTTATGGATAAATGCAGTCGTTTCGTACGTTTAAGCATTTTTTTTTTTTTTTATCCGACGTGCCGGAAAACAATGAAGTATTTTGTATCTCGATAGAAGAAATGTATTTACGTATGGCACACTCTGCCGCCAATTCCTCTCGTAGACTTACTGATTTAGCTTGAAAATTGTGGTGGTACGCGTATTGATTATAAAAGTGTCTGGTGGTACTCGATGATAAAAAAAGAATGTTGGGAACCCCTGCTGTACGCTTATTGCGCAGTAATTTGTATAGGTCGTGTATGTAGATCGTGTTAAATAAAAAAAAAAAAAAAAAAAATATCCGATATTACTACGAATGTAGTCAAAAACGGGTTTGTTATATTCGAATGGTATATTCGTCGTAGAGAATCATCAGTCCGGTTCTACCGGGATGGTGTTGTCAAAAAAAAAATAAAAAATAAAAAAAAATCGTTAAATAGAAACACGTCGTGTTAAATGCGAGTTGGTCGCGCGGAGGAGTTTTCACTGTATTGTCGTCCGTTGCGTACCTCTGGGAACGTACGCTTTCGAACGGCCGGACAGCCGCCGCTCGTCGTCGGCCGCGTCGCCGGGTGCAATAGTTACGGTTTTTTCATAATGGTTCGTCAGCCCGCGCACTCGTCTTCGGCCGACGTAAACGTACGCCGGCGGCCGTACGACTTCCGCCCGTAAGTGACCCCCCCCCCGCCCCCCGCACACGACAAACTTCCAGACCGTTACCGACGCGTTACCGACGCATTACCGACGCGTTACCGACGTGTTACCGACGTGTTACCGACGTGTTACTGGCGTGTTACCGGCGTGTTACCGACGACATTGATTGTGTATCCTACCCCCCCGGTGTCAATTAACAAAATGCGTGTTGAGTTGACCTAAAACCGCCCGTTCCGTATCGTGCGCATTTAAATATAAAATCTTTTTCGGCCCCGACACGCGCTGTTTAACCATAACCGCGGTTATTGTTGTACACGACGATAATAATACGTAATAAAAAAAAAAAAAAAAAATAACATCACCGATAATACGCGTTTAAATTCCCGTGAACGCCGGGCCGAATCTATAATAATAATAACTATCGTCATATCGTATTTTATATAATCGCTCGTAAACCGTACTGTTTCCGGTGTTGGTTTTTACCGTCGATTATGTGTTTAACGCATACTTCACAGATTGTTTTGCTGATTTTTAAACGGTTTTCACCGTTTTCGTCTCGTGTACGACGTATTATTCGATACGCGCTCTGAACCGGGGTGGTTTTCGATCGAGATCCCATTGAACGAGTGTAGGATAAAATATCGAAAATATACGAACATTTTTTCGTATAAGACCGTCGTGTAATTGCCACTGCTGTAATGACAACGCAATGGGTACCGCAAAATCGTTATCTTTACATCGGATCTATTTTTTTTTTTTTTTTTTAATCCAATAAATACGACAGCGATTCGTCATCTCCCCGCTTAACGTTACGAAAATCACCAGAATCAAATTTCTCACCAGTTGTTCAGATTTTATACAATTATTGTGATTTTTCAATATTTCTGTATTATTTTTTTTTTTTCAATTTAATATATCAAAGTTTATCCAACATTAAAGCTAAAATGAAATGTGTAATTATTATTACACTAATATTTGTTCTTTAAAGGGCTTATATATTTCTTTTAAAATATACAATTTAATATTTTGATGTAAGAGAGACGTAGAGTGTTGGATTATTGCGGATAAGGGCGACACAAATCCAATAAGGTTTTCAAACCACTGCCCTAAATCGAAAACTTGGTTCGGACTGTTTTTGTATTTTATGTATTTTACATTACAGATTCAATCGACCCCGTCGGTGTGTTGGGAGGAATCGCAGGGAATTCAGTGACTGCGTGGAAAAACGCTCACCGGTGAGCTCATTTTGGCCGTATCGAGCACGTGAAATACTCTCGCATTTATAACAAACACGTAGAAACTATCGGTTCAACCTCGATCGCTTTCCGACGTTTGTTCTTGAATAGGTAAAATCAATATTTTTTTTTTATTAAAAATACGTTTTAATCATATTTTAATTAATTTTCTGTGATCATAGTTTCTCAAAACATTTAATTATAAACTCTGCACGCCGATCGATATTGTTGTTATTGTCTTTCGACGTTTCCGTATTATACAAAAACGATGTCGAAAAAAACTAATAAACTATTCATAGCGCCTAAAATATTCAGGAATAAAATTGTAAAATAAAAATTTACTTGTGCATCGCACATAACTCAATTGTTTACGAACACCAATTTAAATAGAGAATTAGTGTAACATAGCGCGTTATTAAAATATATCGCACACCAATTTGTAGAAATTGTATAAAATATGTGAATACTGAACTATAGTAACTATAGTTTCAATAAGTCATGTAAAAAAAAAAATAAATAAATAAATAAATAATAATCCGTTTATGAATAGACTTGATTAGTACCTTATTTTCAAATAATATTTAAACGAACTTTTTTGTTTAAATTTAAGTTGTATGTTTTATGGATCGCGTGATTGTTATTATTCGTTTGGATTCGGAACGTAACGAGGAATGCGTATTGGTTTTACCGATGATGTGGTTTTTTTAATTTTTTTTTTTTTTTTTTTTGTCCGCCTGTCAATAGCTTTTTTTACGAAGAAATCATTTTCCAATCATAAAACGACAAGAGAGCTTTATTGTAAGATCTTGGGTCTAGTTGGTGTATCGAGGAAAATTATTTTTATTATAATTCAGTTGATAATAATCGACTTCACATTTTTTTTTTTTTTTTTTTTAATTGTTTGAAGTTCAAATTTTGATAAAAAAAAAAAAAAAAAAAACCGTATAAATCACATTTTGCATTTTGCGTGTCCGATATTTTCCCATTTAATTGGATAAAACTTGTTTGGCTTCATAAAAATGCTCAACGTTTTGAGACGAAAAAACACGAACAATCGTGATTCATTTTGTATTTACAAAATCAATAAAATTTTCAATTTTAATTTATTAAAACATTTTAAACCTTGACGATTTCATCAGTGGTGGGCCGATGTGCTCGATTTTGACGCAGCTGCGTCAACTTCTCAATAAAAATTTTTGCACAATATGCTGGTGGTGGTGGTGGTGGTGGTGGTAGATAGTAAAATAATAAATTGCGTCATTTAAAATTTAAGTGTAATCCGCCTACAACAGTTGCCGCCCGCCCCTTTAGTAGTATCCTACTTTTTAGCGAAATTACAATAAAATTGATAATAACAAAAATCGCGTCGACATTATTAAGGAAACTTATACGAACAGTAAAAACGTGATATCCCGATTCAACAACAAGATCTAGAATACTATAAAATAGTTTGTATAAAGTTTATGATATGTGCGAAATTTCTGGTTTACAATGGGGTAAACAATTTTTAAAAGTAAAATAAATACGTCTCTCGGTCATAATCGAATAAAACTCTCGAGAGCAATACAAATTTCCATTCTTCAAACTACGTATTAAAATTTCATTCCGAGTTTCCCAAGATTATTGGGAGAGTTAAACCGACACCTTGTTATTAAGTTTTAAGAATATATGTAATAAAATAACATCTTATGGAAACGCGTATTATACCGTCTGTGTTTAATAATATGACAATGTTTTAACGACGCGCCAATACTAAAAGAAAATATGTCCGAATATTTTTTTCTCGTTTGATTTATCATTCGCCTTGAAAATAACATTCTTCCCGAAAGTACGTGATCAACTTAAAGAAGTGTATAAAACAAAAAAAAAAAAACAAAACCAAAGAATTAATTACGTTCGTTTTTATTCGAAACGGACGCGTTTATTGATTATATTTTATTAAATATGTATACGGTGTTCTATAGTCGCGATATAAAATAGATATAGAAGTCGGATACAAGATGCCTATGTCTACTCGACCGAATATTATCGCGTTTCGGATATTGCCTTGTAATAATATAAATTATTTTGTGCACGCATCGAAAACACAAACGACTCCTGTATATAAATTGCAATAGTAATCGTACCCGAATAATTATATTCGCACAGTGTCTACAAGACAACCAAGGAACGCAGTGGAAGCGCCAGAAATGTTTCCTTTGCCTCCATCCCCCCTGGGCAAATACGTGCAACGTTCTTTTCTGGTGGGACATTTATGTTCGGCTATTTGCTCCCCCCCCCCCATTGAATTTGTCATAACTAAGGCTCGGATTTTGTAGCGAAATAAATCCTTAAACGAGCGTTTTAAGTATTAAAAAAAAGAATTTATTAAATTTAATTCTAAAAAACCAATTTAAATTAAATATTAAAAACAAAAAAAAAAAAGGAATTTACGACCATATATTTGGTCGAGTTACTTTCGTTTACAACCACGTTCTATTGGGTGCTCTATATATTTTTCTATACATAGAAAATGACCTTTCCACATCAACTGAAGTGGTAATTGGTGCATATTTCATATATACTCAATTATTTTATGCATACTGTTCCGCATTTATGTTTAAGTACAGTGCCATTACAATTGCTATTGATTTTTTGAAGTTCTACCCGTCCATTATTCTTTGAAAAAACACTATTGTACTTTTCTAAAATCGCTATATCATCATTGGCTTCCTCTAACTTGTGTTTTGCTTCTTACACAGTAACTATATTTAATCAGTCATAACCATTTATTACTGGTTATTCTACTGGTTTCATAATTTCTGGCGAAAATAATATAGTCTAATATACATAGAAATATGTTAAATTTTCATGAAAATTATGTAATAACTAAAAAAAAAAAAAAAATCAAATAGGTAAATAGCAAAAAAAAAAAAAAGCAAAATAAAATTTACGCCATTAAAATCAGAACGATTCGAAACTTATTTATTTATAAGAATTATATTTCTATCACACCCCCACATCAAAATAAGCATTTGCTACAAAATCCGAGCCATAGTCATAATATATTTTTATGAAATTATCAGTAAACATTTTAGAAAACTACTTTAAAATAAATTCCATTACGAATTTTGGTTTTTAATGTAATTAATAATTATTCAATTTTAATAATACTTCATCATATAATTTAATTATAATCCAATACACTCATTTTTTTTTTTTTTTTTTTAATTGTACTCTAATATTATATTTGTGCATATTAATATGTATGCAACTTTTAATGCATATAAATCCAGACTCGAAATGACGAATAACGAAATTTAAATTTATTATAAAATCGAAACTAAATGATAACTTGTGAAAATTACTTGTATTAATTTCATCGTGACATTGAATACAGCATTCAGCTAAATCTAGTTCAATATTATTCTCCCGACCTGGTTTCTTTAACACGTTTGTTTACAGCGGATAAAAATAGGTGTTTATTTTTCTGGTTTGAGGCAATTATAAAAATATTCGAGAAACCAGTAAAAAAATAATGTTGAATGCCCACGGACAAATATTATGATTTATGGAGACACGCATCGAGTATCGACGTCGGGCTCCTCTGTACAATACTGTGTTATTTTTCCCATTTACATCGTGAACAAAACGCGTATAAATGTTTCAAATAGCATAAAAGTCAAATGATATAACGACATAGTGAAATTGTTTATTTCGTTAAGTACTTGATACACTCTGTATTAAATTCATGTTTACACCGCATTATAACCAATTGTATGCGTAATTGTATTTCGGTTCATTATAAAATATTATACAGCGTGTACGATTTCACAGTCGTCGTCACTCGTAAGAAGAAACCATTATTGTCCCTCTAAAATCAAACGAACACGAACCATATTACATATTATGATGTAGCAAACTATATATAACAGAAGTGAATGCAAATATAATCGTACTACCGCCCGAGCGTGAATGTGAGCAACCACACGTAGGAGTAGGTTGCAAATAAATCTAGAATATTATTCGAAAATTTTTTATTAATGTATTGTATCCTGAGCAAAAAAAAAATTCACCTTATTAGAAAAAAAAAAAGGAAATTTACAAAATGTCTGTGTACACAATATTTTTTGTTTTATCCGTCGTCGGCGGTAAAATGAATTGATTCGCGGGATTTCCGGTTCTGGAGAGAGCTACGTTTGGCTGACCATGCGAAAGAAAAAAATCTTCGACTCCCACACATGTCAATGTCTGTCTGCCCTTGCGACTTATTGATAGTGACTGCGAAAGAACTTCTAACCGGAACTAAGTGCAACTCTTTTGAGCTCGACCGTCAAGTCTGAAGGAATCAAAGGAATTCTTGGGATAAAAGTAGGCTGGCCGGCGGCTGGGACGCGGCGAACGCACTGACAATGTGCGGGCAGCAAGTGGGCCTCGGCCCGACCGCCGTCCATATCGCGTTCGTGTAACTTAATGTGAGCCTGCCCCGCCAGCAGGGGAAAACGAGATTTTAACGTGTGAATTATTAATTGTAAATTATTTTTCATTGATAAATGATGGCGATCCGCCTAGCGAAATAATGTGCCTTACGGCGGTTCCGGGAGGCGGATGTATTGCCGGTTCAGAAAATCAAAAAAAAAAAAAAAAAAAAAAAAAAAAAGGTGCAACGGAGGGTGAAAATGAAATGTTGCGTGGGCACTTGCCCGCCTTTGTCCCAGACTCGGAAGTTAAAACGTCTTTACCGACTAAACCGCACGCCGTTGTTGAATAGGTCTACCGCTCCAATTGTTTAGAGACGAACGATTTCCGTGCGGGTTCCGGGTCGGATAAAATCACGAGACAAATGATATTCGTACGGTTCACACGCTTTCTGCGTACGCGCGTTTGTATTTTAATACAACTATACGTACAAAATAATGACTGATATACGCTGATAATTCTACAATCATACGGCAATAATTGATTGATACGAAAGGTGCATGTACCGTCGACGTATATGGTGTGACGTCAAAAAAATATAAAATATTATATGCACAACTGTAAATACAATCATTTCTACAAATATAAACCATATTTGTTACATATTTAGTATTTTAAATGAAATGTCGTTTTATCTCGTCATAAATTCGGAAATATTGATAAACGGCGGTAGTGGTGAAATTATACCCGGTAAACATACGCATATATCATTATTTATTATTACGTAAAAAAGTTAAAAATATTAAATTTAGTCATTCGCATATTTCGAATCTATTCTTTTTGATAAAACAAAAATCTCTGCCATTGTCGATTTGTCAAGTGTTCATTATTCAGTTAAAAAAAAAAAAAAAAAAAAAAAAATGTACAATAATGATTTCCGCCAGATACTGGAATACGCGCACCGCAGTGTTTTTCGCGTGTATAACGTGCTCAACGGTATAACAGTAATCGCGTATAAACGGATAGGGTATTATTAAGTTTTCTCTGCCCGTCCGGAATATACAAATATTTATTGTCTGTGTACTGTAATCGATAAAATACTTACGAGACGCATTAAAACAACGCCGACTTGTTAGTTGTGCGCATATATATATATATATATATATATATATATACGCGTGTACGGAGTAAGTACGCGGTTTATTTTTGCATGATCCTATCCGCATCCGGACGATGTTTAGGAATCCAATAAAAGCAAATGTCCTCGACTAATTTATTCGTATAACCCGCGACGTGTATACGTGAACAGACTGCCGGTGTTGGGTGTTATACGGGTCGGCACACTGGCGGGCTTACCTACGGATAAAAGACGTAATTATCCACGGGCCCCGGACCAGTGGCATGCTCGGCATTTGAATGTGGCGGACAAATATGAATTTCACTAGTTCTCGACGTTATGCCTCATAAAAACACGCGCGTATTTTTCAAACAGAAATCGGCGCGGTACTGGACGCCTAAGTATACTCGTCTACAAACCGTACAACATAATAATAATAATAATAATACGCAATCGTGTACATTAGTGTATAAATTATTTACATTTAAAAAAAAATCTCATATTGTAAAACAGTTAAGAACCTCTTATCGATTCTCCCGGGTTTTCCGCCATTTCATTGAGCACATTGATAACGATTGGCACATCTATATGGGCGGGAGGGCAAACAATGATAAGCCGTCCATAAAACGCCAATATAAATAATAACTGACAATAATTATGGAAAATGCACAAAGCATAAAGGATTTATTAAAAAAATAAATGGTCAAGGGGAAAAATAAATGTCTCTCAAAATGCCTCTCACCCTCATGAGCAATCCCTTGGCTCGGTCGTTTTTGGGGCCCCGAACGGTTCACCATTGAAGTCTAGTGTTATTTGTCTATGTCAATTTTCAATTGTCATTTTAATCTATGTAAACGTAGCAATGATGAGAACTTTTTACGACTAATCATAAGAATGAACGTGCGAAACAATTAAACTTATAAAAATGATGTTTGAACATTATGACGATATAATGGAAGAAAATTACTACTAGTAGGTACTTCGTGCTTGCTTATTTTTCGCAAAAAAGTTTCTATTAAACTGTTACTGAAATAATTTTTTAGTATTTTAGTAGTTTTTTAATAGTAAACTATACCAGCGTAAAACTGGGTAACTGATAATATTCAAGTATAAAAATCTCTTTGAAATTCGTCCTGTAATACTATTGAAAGAGATTAGTGAGTAGTATTATCTTTTTTTTCCCTCCCCCTCTCACTACAGCTTTTAGTCGTAGTTTCGTATTTATTTATTTATTTATTTTTTATGTTTTATTTTTTTCCCCTAAGTGGATGCGTGTAAAGTCGGCTCGGATACGCGGGGCTTGCGATGACGTCGGTAATCCCACACAAGAACGGCGCGGGGCTGATATATCGGCATGCCGTGTGCTCGAAGAAGAGATTTACCGAAATCGGTGATTTATAGATCCCGAGATCGCGAGGAATCCAGACGAGCCGTATAATAATTATAGTACGCGTATATATTACAGTAGTATATTCACGAGAGATTCGGGCGAACCCGCGTGATTTACGACGGCGTTTAAGAACGCCGATCACGGGACCCGCAAAGTCCAACTCCAACTAGAAACTATACGTATAATTATAATTGATATTTATATTATGGATGCTCGAAAATAATAATTCAAACACCCGCGGGTTCCCAGGCGGTTACCCGAACGATTCGACAAGACCATTTTCCTAAAAGACCATTTCACGAAAAACCGTGTGGATACGCGTTCCCTTCGGCCAGGATTTACCGGTGGGTGTGCGTCACAATGAAAACAATTGGCCGCTATCCTGTAAATGGGCCGTAAATCCTCACTCCTAGCAAAAATTATCACGATGAATGTAAAATATTAATTCGTTAAAAACGACATTTGCAATTGCCCGTGTTTCACGAAAAAAAAAACAGTATTGCGTATGTCAACAAACCGGTATCAAAAAAAAAAGTTTTTTTTTTTATATAAAAAGAATATTTACAATCTATGCTACAAGTCATAATAATCAAATTTGAACACAAACATAAAAAAAATTTTACAGCCTGAACACATGACGAGGGAGGCCATCCAGTGATAGAACCCAACGTTAATTTATATATTTATTAATTATTAACTTAAAACATAAATTAAATTAAAATTAAATGGTTTGAACCATCAAACATTTAATAAATCACGATACCATTTTCTCTTTAGACGGCGTCCGGAATTATTAGGAAGTGAGTTGGAAGCAAGTTCAGCGATTAAAGGGTTAAATTGAGACTGTAATTTTGAGTGAAATTTTTTATATTGTTTTGTGGCTAACTGATTTACTGTTTCTATTTTGAAGTCATTTTGAATTATGGAATTTGATACGTACCAAGGTGCGGAAGGGATAATGCGGAGAGTGATAGATTGGAAGGCTTGGAGGGCACGTATTTGAGATGGTTTAGCGCATCCCCAGATCTGGATTGCGTAAACCCAAATAGGCCGTAATAAGGATTTGTAGATGATTATTTTTGTGTGGAAGGGTAATTTTGATTTCAGAATTGGGCGAAGTAAGTGGAGTCGACAATTGAGAATTTTTCTTTTTGACTTGATATAAGGACCTTAGGTCAATCTTTTGTCAATTTGGACGCCGAGGTATTTTACTTCTGAGGATATTGGGATTGGTATTCCTTGAAAATGGAGGGGAAGGGGTATGGACTTTTTTAGTGTAAATGGGACATAAACTGATTTATCAGGATTAATCTTGATTTTCCAGTTGGACGACCATTTGTCTATTAAATCTAAATGTGTTTGTAAAAAAATGTACAGTTTCTACAAAATCATTACCAGGTGAGAGAATTGCATTGTCGTCAGCATAGGTGGCCATAACAGTATTTGGGGTTTTAAGAATATCAACCATGTAAACATTAAATAAATCGGGAGAAAGGTCACTACCTTGGGGAACACCTGCTTTAATTGGGTAGAATGACGATACAGAGTTACCATACCGGACTATGTAAGTACGGTTTTCTAAATATGAACAAATTATCGAAAAATACGGGGCAAATAAGAACATTTTTAGTTTAAAGGGTAGACCCTTGTGCCATACCCGGTCGAACGCCTGGTTACATCTAAAAACACTCCCGGGCAGTATTACTAAAAAAAAAAAAATTACCAGATAATTTGTTCAAAAAAAAAAGAAATTTCTGGCTTCTGGTCTGCAAGCCCCTCTCACAACCAGTATATTTAAAATTATTTTAATCCACAACGAATACAGTTTTTTTACAGCCCACGGGTATCCTTTGGGAATCAACCTGTGCACACACGGGTACAAATGAAATATCGAGTGTATCGACTTGCGTGCATTTTGTTGTTAAACACCAAAAATTTTTTCCACTATTTTGTGGCGTGGAAAACACGAAAACACACCGTCCCGAATCGATCGGTTTTATGGATTTAAATAGATTCTTGTTTCAGCTATAACAAGTTAAATTTCAATAAATGTTACACAAAGTGTTTTCCGGGCACATGGATATAACAAAATAATGTCCATCTTTTGAAAAAAACTATATCGTTTTCAGTTGTACCTATCAGACACGGTTATAAAAATTGTTTAATTTAAATAAAAATGGAATATTTACGCGATTATATATAGTGTTATGCGTTATCTAGATATATTTATTTTTTCGTAATCTTACCTAGTAAGTAAATAAAATTGTTATTTGATTATCTCCAGATTATCAGATAATTAATTTCACTTGATTTTTTTTTTTTCGTTCATCTATAACTGTTAAAAATATATAATATAATAAAAATCTATACTGGAAGTATGTATTATGATTTACGGTATAATGTAATGTTTATTATTTATATCCAAAGTTTAATAGCTAAATAAATTCTGATGACATCGTAAAATCAATAAATCATAATCGAATTTGGTGTAATGCAAAAAAAAAAAAAAAACTATATTTTACTATTTAAGTTCGTGAGCCATTGAAACCCGAAAAATTATCTGTTTTGTATCTAGATAAAAATGAGGACGTCTTGTATTTTATCTAGATAAATATTAGATAAATAATCTAGACAATTTTAAAGCTATCTGTGCACAACGCTGGATAGTAAATACGTCGTTGTTATATTTAAATTCACAGTAAATACAGCGTACAACTTTTGTGTGTGTCGGAAATATGATTAGGTGAGCAACTAAGTTCCCGATGTTTGTCAATAGATGTCTCCAGCAATAAGTGCTGGTCGGTTTTTACATATCCAAGACGTCATGAACCAAGCTTAGACACATGGTAAACAAACTGTTTTAAGTGATTTTGTTTGATAACTTTTGGTTGTGCGAATATGTCTGATTTTGTGCCAAATAATCGCGAAATGAAAATATCGCACAGCATGCTCTCGTCGTATTTTTAGTTTCTACTATACGGATGTGGTTTCGACAAAACCCACAATTTATTTCACTGTTGATCAAACATTTCTTTTTAATACAAATTCTTCGCGTTTATCTCGAGAGAGTTAGGTTGACTACTATAGCATACTCGACTTCCACATCTCCGTGTCTTGTTGATAATTTTATCATTTCCGTAAAGAAAGTAAAACGTATGGATTAATCGTCATAAAGAATTTTATAATTTTGTTATTGTGAAATTAATCATTCGATTTGCTCCGTTTTAGTGGGTGCGGAGGACAAAGTCACTGTAATATTTATCTAGCTGCTATGGAACGGTGGTTTCTAAAACTATCGATCGTCTTCATTTTATTTATTATTTTATTTTTTGGTCTGATGGAAATACAATTTATTTATACATATATATAGTTGATTTTATACCGATTCTAAAAAAATATTCAGAAATATTATTGCACAAACAAGGGAATTATTTCTATGAACGAATCGTTTTAATAATCTTTGTCAATACCTATCTGGAGGGTAACGAAACTCAGTATACAAACGTTTGGTAATCGCGAAAATCTTTAATAAGTAACTATTACATTACGTAAATCAAAAAATTAAAATTAATGGGATTAACTAATTTTGAGCCTCACTTCGTTTTTTATTTTTTTTTTTTTTTGTACGTGAATAGAATATGCGACTTAAAAATTGATGGACAAATTATAATATTTATGCTGATGTTGCATGTCTAATTTTTTCAGGAGCTTCTTGAGAAAACGTCCGATTAATAAAAAAACCTACACAAAAATTAGTTAATTATTTTATTCGTAAAAAATTGACGATTAATTATAAATACAAAAATACAAATTCTACGGATTTCTCGATTTATTAGGACGGCCGTCGTTTTTATAAATATCAATAACAATATTTGTAATAATCGCGGTTTTCGTGGTGATGCAACATATAAAAACGTATTTAGAGTTTCAAATATACAATGCACTCAGGCTTAGGCTTAGGCTTATGTTAATGATATGAGATATACATTCTACATGTCGATAATATTTTTAGGCGCTTGCGCTCTATGACGTTCTGTTTTTTATATAAACCAAGGGCTTTTAAATCTGTACAGACTATACGCATAATAATTTATCTCGCTTAATACCAGTCGATTGTTCGGTTGGATGGGGGTGGCATAGAATAGGACACCAGAAAACCATTACCAATAATTACGATTTATGGGTTGGCGTGGCAGATATTTACAATAAAAGGGAAACTAAGGCATATGATGCGAAAATAATTTATTCGAGTAAATCGTTTGGTCAAAAATGCGTAGTTTATCCGAGTCGACTCGATACCTAGATTACTATGACAACTATACTCGTTAAGACTATGAGTCTAAAAACGACTAGCCTCCAGAGGGGCGTCAAATAGCAATATAGATAATAAATACCGGTACAATTAACTAGATAAACTTAAATAAATAATTTACATTTGTGTTGTACTAAATAAACAAAAAAACATTTTTAAAATAAAGGTAACTCGAGATTTTCTATTATTGCTTACAGAGTATTTTATTTTAACTAAAGTTTATTACAATTCAATATTTATGATGAATTGTAATTAAATGTACAACGTAACTTTAGATTATTTCTAACGGTTTTCTAATTGCAAATGGTACTTTTCTTTGACTTTTGGAGAAATGTTGAATCACTTTTTCAATATCGACGTCGACAGTTATGTCGTCGTCAGCCGGTCCGATAAGAATTAACAGAGCTATAAAACGAATTTTCCGGAAACTAATATCATTTTGACATAACACGCCTAATACAGAAATATGTAATAAAAATAATTTAATGTTTTCTCTTACAAGTTGTGATATTATCGAAGTTAATGATAAATATAATACTATAATAGTTTTCACCAGCTTTTTTTTTTTTTTTTTTAAAAATTTGTAGAGGGATATTTCTCGCGTCTCCTCCCCTGTCCGACAGCCTCAAAAAATTGATTTTGAGCTAGTTAATAATCTTGTTTATTATATGCATCTATATCGTATCATCGTATAATTTTTTTAACATTCCTTCAACGTGTATTTAGCTCTATACCGCCAATACAAGCTTTCCAGAAGAAGGTAGATATTTATTGTTAACAACCTTGTACCCCACCTATCGTGTGTCGTTTCTATATTTCAGCAAATGTCACAATTAAAAAAAAATAATAATATATGTATGTACGTTATTATATTGTCTACATCCATCGCTTCGTGAGGCATATCGATGTAACTGCAAACTGCGTAGTATTTTAAAATAAAACACTATTATTCTTACGAAGGTAGCAGATAACAACAACGACAAATATAACGGTAATTTGTATCTTTAACGGCGCGTGTATTTACACTAAATATTAAATTTTGCAGTTTTTAAGCATAATCTACGTAGACGTTTAGGTACATAAACTACCGACTACTGCACGCTTGGCAATAATATTATTTTATATTTGCCCAATACTTTCGCTACTTGCCTTCATGTTACATAACGTCGCGTTGGGGATTAGATTCCGAATACTACGTTCTACACGAATATGTATTTTTCTTCACGCGGCTCAATGTGGTGTAGCAAAATAAATTGTATATACAATTATTTATTTATTAATATTCTATACCAGTTACCCGTGCCAATTTTATTTAATCCTCCCACCTTCTTATTTTAACCATTTAAAAGCAGAATTTTCAAAAGCTCCTTTCGAATATCAAAATGAATTAAAGAAATTCTACTTAACGTTCCATCAAGGTAACCTATAAACCAATAAAAATAATTCGATTTTCGTTCCGAAACTACCAAAAACCCTCTGTCAGCTTTAGCCACCTTTTACGTGTTGATTTTAGGAGATGCAAACGGACCTATTCATCCCATATATTTTTTTTCCGACCTCTGCGGGCGAAAATGGGAAGTTAAGATACAGAGGAGAATTACATTTATAACTGTATGCGTAACAATAAATGACAAACGGCGATTCTGAACAAAATTCGGTTTAAAATATTTTGATAAGTTAAAATTAAAAATTGTCTAAACATTAATTACAAACACGAGATCACCCAAATATCCCAATCGAAACTATTCGACTCTCAGAAAATTATTGAATTTACGTGGGTGCCTTCCCGCGTAGGAATAAAAGAAAATGAAATGGCCGACAAAGCAGCCTCTCCTGACCGCTAAAAATTGATCTATAGACACCATCGATAAAATATCATCCAATGACATTGTCACATCTGTCAAAGACAAAATCCTCTTTGCATAGCAACACTACTGGGAATTCTTCCCACCTACCGACAATCTAAAGTCCATAAAAAGTGCAGTAAAACAGTGGTATACACCTCCGGATCTTAGTCGACGTCAAGATATTGCTATCGCCCGTATAAGAATCGGTCACTCTTTCGCTACACACTCTTTCCTAATCAGCAAAGACCATCCACCTATATGCAATATATGTCAAACTCGCATCACTATACTATACATACTAGTAGAATCTACAAACCTACGAAGTCTCTCAACCTTCCGCACAGCATAAAGGAAATCCTTGACAAAGGACAAACTTCAAACATCATTAAATTCATCACCAAAGGCGACCTCGTCAACAAACTATAAACGACAAGCTAATTTTAGACAAAATATATTCTAAACTCACTTGAAATTAATTGTAAATATGTAATTGTTAAATATTCATTTGATATCTTTCCGAATCCTGTATTTTTTATTTTGAAAAATGTTGGCTAATAACCTTAGCAGTTGAAGCCGGAAAACATTTTAAATAAAAAAAAAAAGAAATTAATTACAAAATAAATTACGATATTCCGTGTACTCAACAAACCTTGTGCTAAAAAATTTTAAAAATTATACCACGTCTAGAAACAGCTAATATAGGAATTCGGTAAAACCGTCAGGTCTCTACCGTTATTTTTAATGGGAGTACAGATAGAAAAAATAAATCGAAAATAACGTGATGCCCAAATATTCTTGTTTTTCTAACATTTTTTCCCCGGTATTTTCCAATTATCATAAAAAAAAAACTTCGAGGAATCACAAAACAATTGTCTTGCCGAAATTTTCCAACAATTGATGAGCGCAACAAGATTTCTAGTTCAAAAAATTTGTTAACAGACGGGGAGGGGAAAAGCTGACATCGTAGAAAAACCAGTAGTTCACTACGCTCAGAATCTACAGCGTACCAGCATAATAGCAGTAAATACGTTTCGGTCATAGTATTAAAATAGAAATCATTCTGTCGATAATAATCCCGACAAACGATATAATATTTTCGTCTATTTTTTACAATTACTGTAAAATATATTATAAAACGATGCACTATACGAGTATTATGTGCACCGTAGTGGATACGCTATATACTTTTCGAAACGTATAATACATTTACAAGAAGTATTATTAAATATTTTATTACAAAAAAAAAAAAATCACTTTCGTTTTCAATTACTTTATGTTGTGTTTTTTTTTTCATTTTTCTTCTTCTTAAATTTGCGTCTTCCCTGGGTTCCCCGGTCAAAATGAAAATAATTGTATACAATGCTTTACGTGTACGTGTGTGTACGAGGTCTGTTCAAAAAGTTCCCGAACTATAATTCCTAAAAAACAGAAAATGTATAGTAAAGTAAATGTTATTAGATTAAAATAAAATAGAGATAAGCAGCTATCTTTTCAATTAAATCTCAAATGTTTATTGCTATCTAACCATTAACTGTGAGCGTTCAAAGTAGACGAGTCGTGTGTAATGTGCGATTTTTAAAATGAATAACGTTCACTAACGACGTATTAATATTAAATTTTGTATTAAACTTTGTAAATCTATTACTGAGACTCATAAAATGTTGCAAAATTCTTATGGTGAACAGTGTTTAGGACGTACTCAGTGTTACGACTGGTTTAAACGTTTTAAAGACGGTCGGGAATCAGTTGATGACGACCCACGTTCAGGACGTCCGTCGACATCGACAGACGATGGTCATGTGACAAAAGTCAATGAATTTGTGCGGTCTAATAGACGTTTAACTGTTGGAGAAATTCCGGAAGATTGTAAAATATCAGTTGGTTCATGCCATGAAATCCTGGTAGAAAAACTTGGAATTCACCGCGTTGCAGCAAAACTTGTCCCTCGGTTGATGTCGCAAGATCAGAAAGACAACCGCGTAACCATCTGTCAAGAATTGTTAGATCGCGCAAATGATAGTACGAGTATGTTCATGGAGCAAATTATAACGGGTCATGAGACGTGGGTCTATGGCTATGATATTGAGATAAAAGTCCAATCATCACAGTGGGTTGGTAAATTTTCTCCAAGACCAAAAATAGCTCGTCAGGTCAGATCAAACGTCAAAGCCCTGCTAACGGTTTTTTTTTGACAACCTGGGAGTTATTCATCACGAGTTTCTACCTGCATGACAAATTGTTAACCAATAGTACTATCTAGAAGTATAAAAACGTCTTCGAGAAAAAGTGCGGAAGAAAAGGCCTGAAAATGTGGAAGAAAAACTCATGGTTTCTCCATCACGACAATGCTCCGGCACACAATTCCCTGTTAATTCGAGATTTTTGCGTGAGAATCCGTGCTTCCTCATCCACCATATTCTCCCGGCTTGGCACCAGCAGAATTCTTTTTATTTCCAAAATTAAAATCTCCGTTAAAATGACAGAGATTTTCTACGAAGGGTAGACGAAATAAAAGAAAATTCGCTAACGGTGCTACGAGCAATTCCAGAAACTGCTCTCCAGGATTGTTTTCAACAATGGAAACGCCGTCGGCAAAAGTGTATAAACCAAGAGAGAGAATACATCGTGGGTGATAAGTCTCAATAGCATGTAGGTAAACACTACAAATAAAAAAATTGAAAAATTCGGGAACAGGCCTCGTATATCAACTGTGCACCGGGTCGTATTTTTGTGTATTATTACGGCGATTGTCGGTGACCTCCGTTCGGTTTTTGATTGGCAATTTGTTATCCGCAATGTGATTGCCAATCGCGTTTTAAAATAATTCGATAAAAAAAATACCGCGGAATGCCCGAAAATATGTAACGGTCCCCTACTCCCCCCCCCCATCGCCCGACAATCCCGTAAAAAAAAAATATATAATAATTTTACAGTCTGATTAGAAATCGCTATACAAAACGAATAAACAACAAAATTACAAATACACAAACAAGCCCGTACCGGTATATATTTTTATCGGACATTTTTGTGATTTCATCGCCGCGGGTTCGAGTAAAAATGCATTCGACTGCAACAACGCAATAGTATTCCGAACAGCGCAGTTTTCGGATATAATTATTATTCCGCAAATGTACGTTTTGATTTTTCCGCCAACAGTCGATAAACTAACCTGGCGTTGTTACTGCTTATACTTGCTTATAATTCATTTTCCCAATACACCTGGGACGTGGGTCTAACGATTAATTTTTTTCTTTTTTTCTTTTTAAACCGTGTTTTTGTGCGTGAATTCTGAACACCCACTGCGAAGACAACCGCACAAAAAAACGACTGCCAAATATTTTCTCCTGTCGCAATCACGCGATTATCCAATTACCTACCGGCTGCCTAATATACAATACGCTCCTACGCCGACCGCCGGCATACGTATTATCCCGTACTAACCCATTACCGAATTGGAAAAAAGAAAAAATGCAAATATTAGCAAGAATAATATTATTTTTAAATTATTATAAAAATAAACGAACGGATCGCCCCGTTGTCCGCCGCTCGTATTTTATACCCGCTGTAGACCAGCGCCAAAACCAACTCGGTAGTTTTAAATTTTCCACACGAGCCCACGTATGTTATTGCAGCAACATACGAATTAGCGGTGCGCAAAAACCATCGATGTTTAGTCTTCTGCATATCGAAGAAAATAATGATGTTTTAACATTTTTGTTTTAGTATTTTTTTTTTTTTTTTTTTTTTTTTTTTTCTTTAACAATTTTATACATTTATATATTTATTCTGTTCGAGCCGGAAATGGACAGGCGATTCGCTTGCGCAGTTCTTATCGCGATTCGCGTAATTCGAGGTATTATCGTCTCTAATACCTACGCCCTGAATTAAATTAGTTTTTTTTTTTTTTTTTTGGTAATTTAGTATTCACCTATTTTTTTTTTTTGTTTTTCAAAAATAAAAAGTTTTTATAACTCGATCCCCCAGGCTTATAAAAAAGGACGATTGCCTGTCATCATCGGATTACTTTTTTTTCCCCGCTTGTTTATGCTATGGAAATATTTCATGTTAAACCATCTAAAACACATCGATGTTTTCCTTAAAAATCCGATGTATCGATACATCGAAACGTCGATGTTCAAAATATTTTGCTCGTCTCTAATATGTATACGGTATTTGAATTGTCAATGTACGATCGATTATGTAGATACGAATGCACTTATGCAGAGAAAATTATTTCGCCGTCACACACTAATCGGTCGGAATATTATTCGGAATAGCATACCTACTTATAGACTAATATAGTTGAACGATATATACAATTATTGCACCAACGTTTATAAAACGCATATTTGAGTATTCAATCGAAATTTCGGGTTTATACAGTTATTTATCACAGAAATACAAATAAAAAAAAAACCGAAAGTTTTGCGGTTTTCGTCAAATTTTGACCTTCAGACGCTTGTAAAAAATAATTTGTGTCTGTACAGAAATTAAAATCACATGAAATTAAAAAAAATTCACTGATAGCCAACGATATTCACCAAATGACCGGATAGGCTAGGTTAGGTTAACCAAGAGGTGGTTATAATAGGACAAGTCTTTTAAAATCAAAATTTCAAAACACTCCGCTGGATAGTAGGTTTACTTCATCGTACATCTAAAAAAATGTTTGATAAAACGATTGCATAATACATAAAATATATTAATTCACAATACAATAACACGTGACCTACATAAATATAATAAATATCATAAATAATCAATTTTTTCCCAACCGACCGGTATCAACCTCAATATTTTTTAAAACCTTGGCATCTCACTTGGGCCCATCCTGAATTCCCGAACCATAGCGTATAAATAATCAACTTTTTCTAACCAAAAAAACCTATACAATACAAATTTAAAATCCTCGCATCATTTACTATATGTTACACTTTTGTCTACCATGTGTCACACAGTGTAATATAATTTGTGCATGTACGATTCGGACCTGTAATGTGATGTATTCTGAGGAAAAATTTTATTTAGCAAATAGTTTACAAAATATTTACCGAAGTATCCAAAATTTTCATATTTATTGAAAAATGTTTTAATTTTAAACTTCTAAGTTCAATTCGGGACAGGTTAACTTAGTAGCTCATTTGCATAGGTATACACACAAGTTCAGAGGTAAAATTTTATAGAGTATATATTTTAAATTAAAGTAGTAAGTTCCACATTTTCATAACTTTTGTTCTAATAAATATTTTAATTTTTCGTAAACTTACATGACACATCGATAAAATTATTCCCAAAGTTCGTTTAGGGACACCCTAACACAAACACACTGTCAATTTCATGGCTGGACAAGTAAACTAAATTTTTTTTTTTTTACTCGTTAAGGTTAATATAGAAAGTTAAATTGTAAAAGTTAACAGTTAACTTTATTCAAGTTAAGTTATTTTCTTTTTCATATAAAATTAATAACTATACCTTTTGTTAAAGCATAGAAAAAAACATGATTTAATATAGGTCTTTTTTAATTTCAAAAAATGTGTGTAGTAAAATGAATTGCTGAATGTACTTATTGTAATTGCATACCCAAATCAATTATGGTACCTAACAAAATATTAAATTTGTTCAATGTATGTCAAGGGTTAAAAAATTAGGGGAAAAAAATTTTACTTGACGTCACTATAAAATAAATTAACTCGTTTTATGCAACTGGGATTAAAAGTAATTTAACTTTTTAATTCGTTAATGCCCAGCCGTATTCAATTTTATTTAATACAAGAGATATTATTTTACCAAATATTACGAAATATCGCGACTAAACTTTAACGGAAAATGTTTGAACGATTCGCGACCACCGGACTGGCCAGCGGATTTTTTTTTTTTTTTGTCAATTGCCGCATTCGTATTCCGCGCGCAAAGCCAAATTGCCAGCGATTTCAAACCGTTCGTGAACTTTAAAATTTAATTACGCGCTGTGTATATGCGTAGGTATACACCGCAATTTGTGTGAACAGTCGCGAATATATTTCCGGACAAATATTGACCGGTGTCCGTCACAGTTTCCGCGTTATTCGCACAATACGTATTCCGCTGTTGTGTAGGGCGTCCCGGGAGGATATCTTACACTACATACGTTTGGAATTTAATAGCCCGAATAAAATACGTATCTCTACCTATCTTGTGGCTATGCAGCCTTTCCGAATTGCTGTACGATCGATGAACTTTTCTTCGGATGCATGCGATAGTTTCCCGACAAACGGCTTGTTGGTTAGATTAGGCACTGTACCGATTAAAAACGACAGTACCCAAATCGGGTACCGACCGAATAATACATTTTTCGATTACGTTTCATCTGGGCCAAAAACTAAATTTTAATCGTAACTCGTAGGCAAGTTATAAGACAACGAGCGTAATAATTAGCACCGGTTGGGGGGAAGGGAATAGGGGCATTGTTTTAAGGAGAAGGTAATTCACTTTGTATCTGTACCTACCAAATAATCATAACAAATGAAAAACGATTCTGAGCAAAGGTCGGTAAAACATGTGTTGATAAATTTAAATCGAAAATTGCTTATTAATTTGTAACTACGAAATACATTACAGTTGTTCATAGTTTTAATGTATTTTAACATAAATTTGAACCCAAAACGTTAAAGATACAAAATATTTTATATACTGTATATTGATTCCTGGTTCACCACTTGACCAATTATTATTCAAAGAAAACTACAAGGAATATTAAAAAATGACCCGCTCAATACACAAACTAGGTGCATAATCCTATCAGAAAATTCCTATAGGTTTTTCGATGAGTTCAAGTTTTCTTGTCGAAAAGTTGATCACATACGATCATAGTAAAACTAATACATTCCTCGCTACGCTTTAAAATCTAAAAATGTTTTGTAAAACTATAGTTTAATGTTTTTTTTTATTTTTTTTTGAAAATTTGTTTTTAGTTTTTTTTTAAATAATTCAGTGTACCAAACTCGTTCTGCGATGTAATAATATTAAATATATTGTTTCTTTCATACGTGACGTGAAGTATCACACGCCGCCTCGAAAGTTTTTAATTTTTAATACGAGGACACATGTGTGGGCTGCAACAATATAGTATATAAATGGCGTTTGATCGTTAAATTATAAATGAGGGAAATCCTCGCACAGTGTAGGTACATTCAATTACGTGGGTACAAAAAACCGTATGCCGAGAATAATATATAAAAAAAAAAAAAGTTTTTCGCCGCCGTTAACATCGGCCAATGATGATGCGTACATTTTTTTTTTTTGTCGGTCGGAATTTTGTCAATTATCACCGAACTGCATACATATGGATTATATAATATAGTTAGAAAATATATATATATATATTGTTAGGTACAGCAAAAAATTGAAGTCAATTTTACAGTTCTATACCGACAGATAACAATATTATTTTCATACAATCAACGAATATAAAATGCGTATAATTTAAATTTAAATCATAAGTACTCGGACTAGTTCATATTAACAATGATTTATATCAACAATGATTTCTGTTTAACGGAGTTTTATATTTGTATAGTTTGACTTGTTCAATTTAACAATAATGTACACATGTACGCTGTTGTGAACAATATAACACTGCATTTACTATGTTATCGTTTTAATATTATGATGTAGTAATCCAGTTAAAAAAAAAAAAAACCACCGCGGACATAAGACCATCGCTATACTGCGGTAATTGGGGAAAGGCGGGTAAGGTATAGGATATTGGGTAATTTCGTTATTTACACTGAAAGCAACGATGAAATCAAAAAAAAAAATGATTTTGAGCAGAGCAGTTGTATTATCCAGTAGTGTTGTTTTTGATCACTTGTAATCCAGGCAAACCAGAAATCGGCGAAAAATATAATCAAAATGCATTGTTACATTTGTCTCGTCAGTGTTTTTACATTTTTTTTATTTATATAAATCGTCGTTAGAGTCTAGAGAAAATGTTCGAATAAAGTAACCATTGATCGACGAAAATCCGCATCTTTTAACGTCCGGTATGAAAAAAAAAATCGAACCGTTATTTTGACTCGCCGAAAAAAAGTATTTTTTAAGAGGATAAAAAAAAAATAATCTAATAAACGGACTCGCAGAATATTAAAATTGAAACGATGGCAAGACAGGGGAATGGGGGAATGTATTTTTCGTTAAAACGCAACAAAAAAAATGTATATTGTGTTATTATTATTATTATTATTATTATTAACTACTAATCCATGCAGTATTAATTGTTGAACCTAAAAATCATATAACGTGTATAGAATATTGATATTGATAATGTATTTTCGTCATGTACCAAGATAACAGTCACTGCCGAGCAGTGTATTTATCATCAGCTGTGTAAAAACTTCCGTCCAACAGAATTAAACAATTTATGTTGCCTATTCATTTTTACAGGACCAGTGTTAGGGGGGGGATGCTTGAAGGGGTGTGAAGCCCTAATCTTTTTTGAAATTACCACTACTGAGTTGAACAATGAAATTTAATTTTATAGCCTACCGACTCATTAGCTCACTCATGCGGATTAAGATATTCCGCATTACCTTACTAATGTAGATTACAATATTTCCAATTTTTCCGGATATGGAGAGGATTGTATAAAATTATATGTACAAAATAACAGCACTAAATTATTGTAAAAATCAGACGGTAAAAAGTAGTTACGGAATAATAATATAGTGAACATCAATTAATAATAACAAAACGATACCTACACCCTGTATGTTCCAAATAACAGTCACAGTAAGGTTTTTTGCAGGCCAAACAATTAATCGCTTTGTATATAGGCATTTTTGATTACACATAGAATTTCCCAACTTGTTTTTATTTTTTTCACGGGCAAAATAACGTCAGTCTACGTAAATTAAAAATATTCTCTTGACGAAGGTTGGTTTTTAATTTGAAAACAAAATCAATATAAGCACATACATTATGTATACATATTATATTTTCACATTTCCGAAGTCAGAAGAATTTCAATTAATTTTTTTTTTTTTTTTGCTCGTTATCTTCTACAATACACCTACATCCCCATTCTTGGTGGCTCGTGTGATGGAATTAAAACATATTTTATAATTATTTTTTTTATTATTTATTTACACACAC
This sequence comes from Tuberolachnus salignus, assembly GCA_956483605.1. NCBI lineage: Eukaryota > Metazoa > Arthropoda > Insecta > Hemiptera > Aphididae > Tuberolachnus > Tuberolachnus salignus. Next base: position 18,358,551 of record OY101437.1, read on the forward strand.
ACACACACACACACACACATATATATATATATATATATATATATTATGAGATATGACTGAAGAAACAGTAAAAAAGATAAATATAATATATATTATACTCGTATATCGTGTAAAAGTCGTGTTAAACTTTTTACGTCACATATAAACCGTATACCGTAATCCGAATAGATGGATATCGTTATAATGCAATTTCATCGTTGAATTTCAAATAGGTATTTGTTTTATACGATATAATTACATTACGGAAAACCAATTTTTCTTTTTTTTTCTTTTTTTTTTCCTTTTTTTTTCGATACGTTATGATATATACGTAATATAATACTATCGTTAAATTCGGCGAAAGTAAACTCTTACGGTCGAGTGAATAAATAACGTGTATAACATAATGCATATGATATAAAAAAAATAATATACATATATATATATATTTATTCAATATAATACCAGCTCCAACTTCGATCCAACTTTGGGTGGGATTTTATTCAAATAATAATTCCAAACATACGTTTTACCAAATATATACACGTATCGTGTTTTGACATCGGGATCGCAAGATATAAAATTTAAAAAAATATTAAATAAATATATATATATATATATATATGTATAATTTTGTAAGTATAATTGTATAATAATTCGCAAGTAAACGCCTATACTTATGATATAATAATCGTATTCTCAATACATTTTTCCGAAATATATATTCGGATTCAAATTATTTGTGTTTTTTTTTTTTTTTTGTAATTTAATTTTGAAATAGGTATTCACGTTATTTTTTTAAAAGAAAATTCCATTTCAATTTTCAAAATGTACTAAATTGTATCGAATACCTAACCATAGTTTATTTTTTTCTTTTAACGTTTAGCAATTATTAGTAGTAAACGTACGTAGGAGAATCAAAAAGTTCCCGGGATATTATATTATTTTTTTTTATATACACAATTTAAACTTAAATTGACTTAATCTCCTTTAAAATATCGTCCTTTGGCACAGACACACTTACTCCGACGAATTTGCGACTGCTGGAAATATCTTTGATATCCCTCTTATGGCATGGTCCTGAGATTCGGTATCGTATTAACTTCAATTGTCACATTTGAGTCTAAGTTTTAGATTCGGAAATAGCCAAAAGTCACACGGTACAATATCTGATGAATACGGGGATTGTGGGATTGTGGGAATTTCGTTATCAGCTAAAAATGCGTCAAAATGTGTGGAACAAATTTCGCACATACGCGGCGCGTTCCTAAATCATCTTTCAAAATGTTTTGAACTAAGCCATAAGATATTCCTAATGTATTTGCCATTACTTGAATGCGTAAACGACAATCTCTGACCGAACCAAATTTTGAATTTTTTCGATTGTTTCATCATTTGTTTGAGCTTGACGTTCGGCCACTCGCGCTCTTCGTCTTCAAATGACTCTTGGCCATTTTCGAAACGTTCGAACCAATCGTAACCGGCCGGTTTCTTTAATGCTTCGTCACCATAAACCGTTTTCAATGATTCAAGCGTTTCTGCAGCAGTTTTGCCGAGTTTAAAACGCAATTTAATGTTGGCCCGTTGTTTAAATTTTGACATTTTGGAAAAAAATGTTTAAACTCTGTTATCGTATGGACACGGTTACTACAGCAAACACGAAACTAATGTAATTTTAACGACTAAACCTACAAATAGCATCTCATGTCTACTATCAATTCAAATAATCAGATATTAACAACGATACAAATGTGACATTTGATCATGCCCACCGCGCAATGTTTACCGGCGTTGGCCACTGATAATAATATTATTCTCGCTCTCTTATTGCCATCGTCAAACGATAACGAGACGATTATAAATTTAAAAAACTAACGATTGCGGTCCGGTTGATTAAAATTTTATTCGATATTCATTGTGCTGGGCCGCGGGCGACCGGAGAGAATTTACTTTTTTAATAATTTGAAAAAGTATAAAATATATAAACACTGACCGGCCGCGGTAGTTTACAAATGTTAAATTCTCGAGGGACAATCTGTGCTCGGGAAAAATACTTTAAAACGTTATAAAAAATAATAATAATAAAACAAAATGCATCGTTGTTTTTTTTTTTTTTTTTTTTCGTATTTATTCATCTAAATCAGACAACCGTTCTTATTATCCTCGAGCGAACTAAACCCTTAATCCGGTTATATATATATATATATACATTCGTACGCTTTTTTTTTTATTGCTCATTTTTTTTTTTTTTTTTTTTTTTAAACTTCCGAACGTGCTACGGTACCTATACATCGACCGAATAACAAAACGATTCGATTTCACCGGACAAAACCCGGACGTTATGCATGGTAATATATATATATATATATATATATATATATATATATATATATATATATATATATATATATATATATATATATATCAGGCAGGGAAACCATAAAACTATTGTAGGTGTGTTTTATTTTTTTTGGGTTTTTTAAAACTGATTTTTGTCTATATGTGATTTTGCTTGACGGTTTTGGTTTTGGTTTTTAAAATCGTTTATTAACAACAAAGGGTTTCGGTTAACTTTATTTTTTTTTTTTTTTTTATAAAAATTACATAATCTGAATTTGTATATCAGTTCAAATACGTTAGTAACAGTTTTTCAACCGTCCCGATTTAATATTGAATCGATAGTTTTGTTTAAAGGTTTTTCGAGGGGAAAACACCTCGGACATCGATAATTGTGCGTAATATTACGCTGCTTACAATATTAATTATAATAACTGATTGAATCCTATCGCGTGAACTAGTATATTATGGATCATTATTTCACAACGAAAGGTTCATAAAATGAATGAAAACAAAATATTGTGCAACGGTATTTGTTATAGTGACATATTTTTAAGAAGTTTTCGTATCGAAATTGACACGACACCCGGGGCGTATAACAAAATATACGTTAATATCGCGTACGAATAAAAAAAAAATCAAAAATAATTTATTTGTTAGTGGTGAATAAAAAACAGTCGTTCGAGAACGATAAAACCAGCCACTGTGCGGGCACAAAATAACGTCCGGGTTCCAAATACGTCGAATAACTCGCATCTTGTGATCGTGGTGAATGTCAATAACAGACGCAAACAACCATAGTCGTATATTTCAAAATCGTAATTTTATAAAAAAAAATGTATAAAAATTGTTCTATTTTATCACGAACCGGCGATTATCTACGAAAACAATGCGGAGGATTTTTTTTTTTTTATTCTGGTCTCAATCCATATAGAACTGTCGTGAATTTGTTTTATTTACAATATTTGTCTAAACGTTTTGCCCTTATTTTGTATTCCGCAATATTACATACCGACAATCTGAAAAAAAAAAAACCAAAATCAAATTTATTCGAAATCATCGTTTGAATAGGGTACTCTGCCATAAGAAAATCACTTTGTATTTTAAATGTCATTTGAGCCATTTTCTTTCCCTCCCTCCCTTTGAGTTCGTATTTCGATATTTCCTTTTCCACCGTCGTCGTTTACCTAGCTGCATTTTCTACAACTGCGCCCCGTAGTATTTTGTATTTTCGTTTCTTTTTTTTTTTTTTTTTCGTTTTTTATTCTAAACTTGTATGTTTTTTTTCAAGTTATTCGCATAACATAAAGTTTAATAATCCGCGCAAAGTAGTAATAATAAATACACGTTTGCGTGTCCCCATGAATATTTAAATTTGTATTATTTTTTTTTTTTTTTTTTTTTATCTTATTTACTTAATATGGTGAGATAATATTTGTGTATGCACACGTGCGCTATATTAACTGTGTTAACATCAAAAATTATAAAAAAAAAAAAAAAATTTAAAAACTGCAAATACACATAACAATTAAACCAATTAATGGCATGTTCGTAGTGTACGTGTTATAATCGTGCGTTATCAAAAACTGTAACACATTTTTAATGAGTCGGTATTTTACTATAACTGTATGATGGCATCTGTGATATGCGCAAATGTCGTGGCCGCCACTGGCAGTGAATTAATCAATAGCATATAGGTGCCTAACACAAAAAATCGATGATAAAAATCAATGGGCAATTCACAATTAAAATGCGTCTTAATGTCGTCACCATAGGTATTCAGCCATGGTATTTTATGTGTTTCTAGTGTTTCTTTAGAACAATTTATATTAAATAAGATTGTTCTTCGGCCGCGTTATACAACGACAAAAAAAAAAAAATAATAATTAAAATAAACGCTATATTTATTACATTTAATTTTTTTTTTTTTTTTTTTTTAAAGATGCTATTTTCGAAAAATTTAGTTTATATTGTTTGGACGTGTATTTACTACAATATTTCATTTTTTAGGCATACAATAATAGGGAGTATTATTATTAGTGACCCAAGTTTGAATTTTAGACTACTAATCCGGCAATTCATCGATAATTTAATTTTTAAGTCGGCAAAACTAATAATTTATTGGGTTTTTTTTTTTTTTTTTGTTGATTTTTAATTTGTAATACACGTTAATACTGTTTAAATATTATCGTAAAATATATAATTAATTATCATTTATCGAAGGACCGAACAACAATGGGAATAAATCTTTTTTTCTCAGTCGAAAAATTTGGTATTTGGTACATTTTTAATCGCGCCCCTGCATTGATTTTTGTGTGCTCTGGTCACAGACCGGTATTCGATCAATGATAATAATATAATTTAAAAGGCAAACCGTGTATAACGCTAAAAGTCGAAGTTGACAAAATTCGAATAACCACGTAGGTGTAGTTTCTTTGGCGATTATTCGTTATATAGTACCGTGATACCGAACCGGAAAATCGTATAGATCATTACTCTACAATATTGCAAGTATTAAAATACACCCGGCCACTCAAATACGATATCGTTGGATAAAAACTCCGGTGCGCTCGCGTTTTACTAATTATTGTAATATTTGTAATATTTTTCAACGTTGTGTTTGACTGCTACTACAGCCGTACTAAAAACCTGGAACGTTAAACGCATTTGCACAAAATAATGATTATTTCATACCGTTGGGCGGGCTCCGAGAACCGTAATATTATATTGTAATATGGCTAACCCGGAGCTATCCTGCATTGTAGTAATGTATTACATCCCGGACGGTTTGTGTTTTTTTTTTTTTTTGTTTCCTTTCGTTGTTATATTATTATAATATTCATAGTCGAGTGGTTATACTCGAATTAATTGGTATAGTGGCTGCGAATCGGTAATGCGTAGGTAATTTTTGAAATTACATAATATTTCGTCTTGTTTCCGTCCGGTATGCCGTTGTAATATGTAACCTAAACCATATATATATATACGTTTATTTGTGTTTCTTTGGAGAAGATATTTTTTTTTTTTTTTTTCGTCCGCCGAACATGAAAATAATAATTCGTCGACCGGCGGTTACCTACGTATTTTCAGATATAAATAACGACCCGAAACTACACCGTCGTTTATCCGTAAACCGCATCGATCGAACTGCAATATTATTACCGACGTAGACGTATCGATTACGAAACAGACAAACTGCCCCGTGGCGTTTCACGACGATTTCCTATTATATGTTATTTTCAATTTATTGGAATATTTGCTAGACCACCCCGAACGGACACTGTGACAAACGCACGAATTCATCGCGTGGGTAATTTTTTTTTTTTCCCCTTTAACAATATAGGTACTCAGTAAAATGTTATATAAGCTTAACTGACCATCTAAATAAATAAACGTTCGTTATGAGTTGAAGAATTTTTTGTTGAAACCCCCCCCCCCTATAGAGATTCCACAAAGTATATCGAGTCTTAAAATATACGTCTTCGATCTTTTATCTAAAACTCATAATAAAAAATTCTCATTTGACACTATACGGGACTCCAAACGTTGTAGATTCGCCACTGATTCTTAATCACACAACGATGTTTTGTAATTAATAATAATTTATGCACGACAAACTAAGCCGAGTAATGGTATCCAACGAAAACACAAAACAAAAATATATATATTTATACTTTAGCAATCTCTGTATAATAATATATGACGATGAACACGGACGTGAATTGTCATAAAATGTGAGAGTGTAGATACACGAAATACCGCGGTGCGACTATACCCAGTAGTAGTGTTGAAATGCATATTATTATTTACATAAATAAACAGTCTGGCCATTATAATAATATATTTCGGTTCGTTTGGTTTTTTTTATTAAAAACCGTCTATTCAATAATAACATGTCCGAAATAACTCGCTCGATGCAGTTCCTGGGGGCAACTCGGGGGGTTTTGTAATTTATTGGTCAGGGGGGGAAAACATTTTGGTCGACTATTGTGAAATATTATATATATCTACGAAAACGAAAATACGAATTCCTATTTTGCGTACAATTATACGCATTGTTTGTTTTTTTTTTTTTTTTTTTAATATTTATACGAGTGTATAAGTATGTTTTATCATTGTCTTTGTGGCAAATACATTTTGTGAGCAAAGATTCGAAACTTTACGAAGAAATCCAAAATCATTGTTACTCTCTCTCTCTCACTCTCTTCACTGTCTACGAAAAAAATATATATTCCACCATAAAAACCAACAATTTTAACGAGGAAGTACAATAATACGGTTACGCTATATTACGGTTTAGATGAACAAAAATATTAATCAAAAACTATATATTTTGAGCGGAAATAAAAATTGCTCACGTTCATATTGCACATATAACATATTAGGCGCTGTACAATTTTCACCGCGTTTTTATAACTACTTTTAGAGACACTTTATTGATATTTCGAGAATTGTATTTGCTTTTCGATTGATTTTAACAGCGGACAATATTAGTACCTCGAAAATTGTTTGTCGAAACGAGGTGGGAGGGAAAGGGCTCGAATACTATCCGCATGAACACTATTCTGAAGCGTTTATTGGAATTTCTCTTGAAAAGGTCCCTTGCGTTTTATTGTACACTTGTGGACGTCGTAGGACGCATATTTTACTCGTAAAGAAATATAGTACTTTTGTCGCCCCGCCCCGACGGAGTGCACATCGAGTAGGTACCTCCTAATAAAAGACCACGTCCGTCTTTAAATCCGGGCGGACAACAAATAATAGCTAGCTAGCTGACCGAGTTCATAATATTGCATTATACGCCGTCGTACGAGTGAAATATTATTAAATAATACACTCCGCTGTCGGTCGGGGAATTCAAAAAATGTGCAGGTGGACCGGCGGCCGGTGGCCAATATGCCCATTACCGCCCGCGTACTCGGATTACAAACCCGTGAACAGATTATTTCATATTGAAAACATACGATTTTATTTTCCCGGTGAGTTGGGGGCGATCAGAATACACACTCGGGGCAGTCCACGCCCGTCGAAAGAGGCGACCAATATAGACCCAGAATGGGGCGTCCTTTGGTAACACAAGACGCTACTGCGATGTGAAAGGCATGCGGAAACCACTGCATTACCAACTTGCCCCCCAGTTTAAGCAATAAACAAATCAAACAATTATAACACACGGGACGATTGTATCGAGAAAACACGTGCTCTATTAAATTTCCCGTACATTTGTATTATATTCCAGGGTCGTAAACTATGAAATACGATACAACCGACCGTATATATTAAAGAGTAGGTGTGTACAACTTGTACTAAATAAAAAAAAAAATTAAAAAAACAGTATAAATAAATTGCCGTTTACTGCGCTGCGTAATTCGTTCGACGCCACTCAATTCAATATATAACGTATCTGATATCACGAATAAATTTTGGTTTTGTCAAAATTGCAAAACCGATAAAATGTAAAAATTGTCAAATCGTCGCCGCGCACGTGAATGCTATGAGCGGCTCGAATAGTGGTGCGAAAAATCACCACGGTTCACAGAGCACGTTGAAAAACTCTAACAAATACTCCATTTACTATTCACTACTACAAAATTAGTAGTGTAACATTGTAAAAATATCGATGGTTTTATCGGACGAAAACTCCACATTATGCAGTCCAAACGTAAACCTAACAGTCCTCACTAACCGTCTAATTGTAACAGTTTAGGCACAAATGTTATCAATATTACTGTTATCAATTATTATTTAAACTTTATATATACTAGTTTATTTTATTTAACAATACTATCAGGGGGCCCAAAATTATACTACCTCCCCCCCCCCCTTCAACCAATTTTCTTATAATGTTATGAAAGCCGTCGGTTCTGCTCAACTCTCAACTTACGTAGTTACGTATAGATAATAATTATTAGGGAACGAATTTAATTGTGAATACATATAGTCATTGGAAAGAATTTTTTTTTTTTTATCTCATAAACAACGTGTGTACGATTTAGATTTATTCTAATTGAAAAAAGCCCAAATTTATTTTGCATATTTGTTAAACAAGTACATATTTAGGTAAATAATTCAGTAATTTTTGATTTTTTTTTTCCTGTTTTAACGATATGGGGTACGCGATTAGAAGTCGTTCGATAGAATTATGAATATTTGGAGTAAAATTTAAGTAATAATTTCAAATCTAGACACTGAAACTGTCAATAAAGCTAATAATAATTTTTTATTGTAAACGTTAATATTAGATATTAAAATTGAATTGTTTTTTTTTTTTTTTTTTTTTTCACTAACATTTTTATTTCTTTGGTTCATACGATCAAACGACCGAAAACCCGAAACATGCCCTTGACCGAAAGTTGATGCGTAGTTGAAATAGCACAAAATAAATAAGAAAAAGGACGAGGTCACAAGGGGAAATTTAGTTTAAGAACACTTTTGCATATTTATCTGAAAACAATCGTGGACTAAAAACTATAAACAACATTACTAGTAGTGATATACTTCAAGAACAAAATTCCACAGATTCATTGGACGTCGTGATCACAACGCTTGACGTAGCTAATATGAATTGTGCCCCCCTTACGTCAGTTTATGTGGGGCGTCCGTTCAATCAGTATAAAATCGTGTTGCAACCGAATCGTCGCCACTTTACGTTATTAAACCCCAGAGAATATAAAAAAGGTTCCAAAATTAGGATTAACGATAAATTGCATACATTGGATTTTGCTTACGTATTTCTTTACATTTTTTTTTTATTAAACGATTATTGCATACAGTAGAATCCGCTTATAACGATTTTCGAGGGACCTAGAGAACCCTGGTTAGGTTACGTCCGAACTACGTTATATCCGGATGACAAAAAAAACTTGATTTTATTCTCTTGTTAGAAGTGACGTCTTTATGAAAAATATTTTTTTTTATGGTCCATTGATTTTCATATGGTAGACGGGGTGGATCGACTAATTCCGACCTCTAAGCAATGATCACCACTTTCGAAACGTTCAATTATTTTCGATTTTTCAGCGATAGGAATACGTCAGCGGCGTCTTTTATTCGATATTTTTAGAATAAACGAAACGTGCCTAAACGGACAGAAATCAAAACGGTGACTGAAATAGTGTGCACACGTGTGTATTATCTAATTACAGATTAGATTACGAATTATCGGACCGGACGAAATCCGATTTATTGTTATAGGCGAATAAAAAACCCCCTTGTTTTCATTTCAAAACAACATCGTTATATCCGTCCAAATTTACTGCATGTGAAACCAACCAAACACATATGGCCGGGAATCGTTTTATCCGTAATATCGTTATACGCGGGTTCTACTTTATTTTGGTTTTTTTATTTTTATATATATATATATAAACAATAAAACCCGTCGCCTAATAAATATAATCGTCGAACGAAACGCCGGGTCGTAGCCCGCGAGTCCTCCGGTTCTACAGGGCGCAATTATTACGATATTTCGAGCAAATAGCAATAATAATTATAAGCATCAACATAGCAGTTTTATCGACTAATATAATTATAATAACACTATACGATGTCTGTTCAAAAAGTTCCCGAACTACAATTCCAAAAAAAACAGAAAATGTATAGTATCGTAAATGTTATTAAATTAAAATAAAATTATCTCTTATGGTGATCAGTATTTAGGACGCACTCAGTGTTACGACCGGTTTAAACGTTTTAAAGACGGTCGGGAATCAGTTGATGACGACCCACGTTCAGGTGGATGTATTGCCAGTTCAAAAAAAAAAAAAAAAAAAATGGTGTAGCGCACGTTGTCGTGGTAAATCTATTCAAATTGTACGTGCACAGTAGCGTTGTACGCAGTATAAAATTTCAGGGCGTGGTGGGGGGAGGGGGTTGAAAAAAAATAAAATTAACTGTTCAATTTTTTGGTCAAGTCATTTATTTAACAAAAAAAAAAAGTAATGAAAATCGCCGTGCAGTGGCGTCACGTGCTTACCCGGAAGTGCCCGGCCGGCCATACCTTAACGTCATAACGATTCGCTCGTGTTTCAAGAGGTCAAACGGAAAATCGCGATCGTCCGTCGCCTTGTATATTGCTAATATAACCGACGATGATTTTGCCGGCGGTGCGCGCGAAAATCATCGCAGAATTGTTTCTTAATTAGTTTTTTGTTCAACGTTATTAATATTGCCGTAAAATAACGTTAATATTACAGTAACGGGATGATTTGAAATATTTTACCATCCCAAAAGCTCCGCTGCCCGCACGGTCCCGAAGCGATCGGGGCCGGCGTTTAAAACGTAACTGGTGCCGTGCCATGCCCTTCGGTCGACCACTCCGTCGCCCGTCGTGGAGTCTCACTATACTTAAATTGGTTCTCCAACCGTGCGGTTCCGGCCCATTCGTGTTACCCTCCGTCTATTATGCTCACCGTGAACGATATTATACAGATTGCGCAAAATAGAAATATAGGCGACAAAAAAAAAAAAAAAAAATGATATCTAAATTACCGGCGTACCCGTCTGGGCTCCGCCCGAGCGCGAGTGTGTGCAATTGATTTTGTACATTATACTTGAAAACACGAATTAGACGGTTGTTACTTTGCAACTGCTTGCAAGAGTCCCATAAGGCCTCTATGTAGAGACGGATTGATATTGATATACGTGCAGCAACCTGATCATCATCATTCGGCATAAAATAAATTTGCCTAAAAAATTGATGTGCACCACCTGGCTGTGGAAGTAAGCTACCAATACGATGACGAGGCCTGACCGTGTTATTTTGAAGGTAGGCATGTAATTGCCCTCCCTAACCTCATGCCCTCCAAAAATACGTCGTCTGAAATAACGTATTGTACTGTCTAGTTTTTTTTTCAAGAAATTCGGAGAAACCGGGTGTGTATTATTCAGTAGACTTTGCATAATGTCAGGCTGTTCATGAAAAGGTGGCAGATCTACTTTTCCCTGCGCGCAGCATAAGCCAAGTGTGCCATCGTCTTTCCATGACATTTGGAGCATATTTTCCCCATGTTACCTATCTGAATCTGTTTAAATCTATTTCAATTCAAAATTATTTTCGGCGCAAAAGCAATTATACGTAAAGTAACGAAAAATTAAAAACGGTTGCGTAGGCTAACTGTAATAATATTTATTTTTTTTTATAATTTTCTATTTTTAGAACATATTTTATTTTTAATTTTTTTATTTAAAAAGAATATTTACAATCTATGCTACAAGGCATAATAAGCAAATTTGAACACATACATAAAAAAAATTTTTTTAGCAACCTGAACACATGAGGAGGGAGGCCATCCAGTGATAGAACCCAACGTTAATTTATTTATTTATTAATTATTAACTTAACATAAATTAAATTAAAATTAAATGGTTAGGTGAACCATCAAACATTTTATAAATCACGACACCATTATCTCTTTAGACGGCGTGGGGGATTATTAGGAAGTGAGTTGGAAACAAGTTCAGCGATTACAGGGTTAAAGTGAGACTGTAATTTAGAGTGAAATTTTTTATAATGTTTTGTGGCTAACTGGTTTACTGTTTCTGTTTTGAAGTCATTTTGGAGTGTGAAAACATATTTTCTAGAAAACTTATATAACTTATTAAATAACTAATTCCATACTAACATTTTAGTATAAGCGAAACAAAGAACTCGAGTCTCTTGGAGTGGTTTTTGCTAACTGAACAGACACGCTAGTACAATATATAACAATATTAGTACCTAATATATAAACCAATGATAATAACATTGTTGAAATAACATTGTACGGAAAGTATCTAACATTACCTTATCTTATCTTCGCCCGTGATATGATCATTAAGGAGGCATGGTCATAAGTGTAGCGTGCGGTATGACGCATACCTCTCATTACAACTCGCAGCAGTCGCACTGCATTTAAAAATTGTTTATCGGTGTTTTATTATTAACAATTTTAAACTGTTGAATAGCCTATGTCACTTCTCGCGTCATAAACGGGCTAATAAAAATACAAATTTCAGTCAAATCGGTGTAATAGTTTTTGAGCTTACCCCGAACATACAAACAAACGCTATCATTTTATATAGTAAGTATATAGATAATAACTAACTATTAATTAACTTTATCGGACTAAATTCATGTCCAAAACCTTCTCTGTGATACGGTCTTTAATTTTAAAAAAAACTGCAAAACGATCCAATGAGTAGTTTCGGAGTTTACCCCGGACATACAAACAAACGCTATCAATTTATATATTAATATAGACAGTAATAGTGGCTCATATTAAAGGTTTTTTTTTTTTTTTCCCCAGAGCAGAGCCGAAATCTTATTTTTGCACGACCTTATAGTTTTCGACCTCCTCGTCCCTAGAAACAAATCCTGGCGCGCCGCCACCATATCGTGCGAACCCATACTTGACGCGCGTCGAACACCTAAGGTGCCTACTTTCAAACTTTCGTCTAAGCGTACTATTTTATTATACAATGTTTTCGTATTCAATCCTATTTTCTTCAACAAACACAATACATACGCATAATATAGAATATATGCAATATATTGGACGCCTTTCTCGCTTTGGGTCGCCGGAGTCCCGAAGACGAGGACCTACTGCAGTATACATACGACGCCTTAGTGCTAATGCTCTTAGAACTTCGATGCCATCTGTGTAATCCGTGTGGTCCCGAAGAACGGACCGAACAAATACCGGAAAATAATAAATATTCGATTTTGGTTTTAGGTAAGAATAGCAGTGACCCATATCCGGATATCATCGGTTTTTCTTCGGCGACTAGGATTTATTCGAGATGTGTGTCTCCGCCTATCAGAACCGTGGCACTATTATTATTATTATTATTATTATTATTATTATTATTATCACACCGTTACATATTTGTGAACACGCCACTGGTGTCCGGCATTCGGTAAACCGAAAAAAAGCAAAATTATATAATTTTCAAAAATACGGTTCGAGAGGGAGTGTCTGGAGAAACCGAAACACCCCCCTTGGTCGCGCCACTGTATTTTTTTTTTTTTTTTCAAACATCATATTTTACCCGATATTTTTGAAGAAAAACGCCAATGTCTCTAGAAATCTTGTTTTACCTGTTTTTTTTTTTTTTTTTTTACTGATTTTTATATAAATTACATAATATTGTTTTAAAGCTTCGGGAAGGACATTATTTCCACGCAAGTTTCCGTCACTTTAACGCTTTGTTTCTCCGATTAAAAACAATTATATATCTTGAAAGAGCTATAATTTATAGTATTGTGCTTGAGATGTATAATAATAATACAATTACTAATTTACCTTGTAATTAATTTGAACTGTGAAAAATAAAAAAAATATATATATATAATGCGCGAAGGCCGACAAGTTAATGAACATAATTAACTTGATTTAAATTGAGTTAAATAAAGCGAAAAACATTCAATTAAACGTCGAAAGTTAACAAAAAAATTAATTCGTCTTGATACGTTAAAAAGTGCAAAATAATGTTATTTTTGGTAACAATATTCCACTACATATTTGTGTATATTTTTTATGCGATTTTATAGTTATAAAAATGACGACCGATTATATCCGAATTTAAATTAAAAAAAAAAAAATACACTCGACCGTTCGTTTTAGACACCGAACAAAAAAAACAAAAATCATGTTTATGAAAAAAAAAAATGTTGAGTTAGTCCAATAGAAATTAAACTAGTACGGTACCTATTTGTACTATAAATCAAATAGTAAGTTAAGTTAACTGTATAATAGACAATTCTCATCGTCACAAACGCTGTATTGTATATGATTTTTTATTTTTTTTTAAATTAAAATTGGCAATAAAATAGTAATAATATAAAAATTGTTATTTTATTCGCGTTATTACTTTTTTTTTTAAATTTTATTTAGAGTTCCGGTTTTAAATTCATTTTAGGAATACGTTGACTATGAACGACTACGTTTCTCCTCCTCCCACCACCATACCCCGCAGCATTTCGTTTGCGTAAAATAATTCGGATGTGCGTCGTATATTATTTCTATACAAACGAGAAGAATGTTCGGTACTGAAAACATCGGAGTAAAGTTCCAGTTTTAAAATACTTTTCAAACGGTATCGACCCGAAATCCAAGTCTTCGCCGTGTATATACGCGCGCTTCTCGCCGGGTAATACTGACTGCGTTTAATCCGCGGAAATTTATAATAATAATTTGTTCGCCGTGCCTTTCATCTCTTTTAAACAATTTCTTACGGTCGATCAAGCCCGTATATAAACGGAGTACGAGTAATTATACACATTTATTACGGTGCCTGTAGAGCGGAGGTGCTTATTATTGCCTACATGTGCCCCGTTCGTAATTAAACTTTTGCCTTCTAAAACCGACGAAATTATCTCCTTTGGAACCGTACGCCGTAACGCGTATTTTCGTACAGATACCCTAAAGCCGTAACGAAATACCAATCCACAGATTCCACGATTGGACGTCGTCATCACAGCACAAATAAATTATAAAATGAACAAGGGCACAGGGGGAGGAGGGGAATTTAGTTTAAGAACACTTATGCGTACATATCTGAAAACAATCGCGGACCAAAAACTATAAAAAAAAAATTACCAGTAGTGATATACTTCAAGGACGAAATTCCACCAGATTCATTGGACGTCGTGCCCCCCTTACGTCAGTTTATGTGGGGCGTCCGTTCAATCAGTATAAAACCGTGTTGCAACCGAATCGTCGCCACATAACGTTATTAAACCCCAGAGAATATAAAAAAAGGTTCCAAAATTAGGGTTAACGATAAATTACATACTTTGAATTTTGCATACGTATTTCTTTACATTTTTTTTTTTTTATTAAGCAATTATTGTATACAGTAGAATCCGCTTATAACGATTTTCGAGGGACCTAGAGAACCCTGGTTAGGTTACGTCCGAACTCCGTTATATCCGGATGACAAAAAAAACTTGATTTTATTATTTTATTATTCTCTTGTTAGAAGTGGCGTTTTTATGAAAAACATTTTTTATCTGGTCCATTGATTTTCATATGGTAGACGGGGTGGTTCGACTAATTCCGACCTCTTGGCAGTGATCTTTATTAGAAACACCACTTTCTAAACGTTCAATTATTTTCGTTTTTCAGCGATAGGAATACGTCAACGGCGTCTTTTATTCAATATTTTTAGGATAAACGAAACGTGCCTAAACAGACAGAAATCAAAACGGTGACTGAAATAGTGTGCACGCGTGTGTCATATGCACGTGTACGAGGTGTGACAATAAAATAACGAGACTTTTTGAATAAAAGTTGTTTATATTAAAAATGTTATAATTTAATGATTATCACCTTCAAAGTACCTTCCCTCAGCATCAATACACTGTTGCATACGTCGCTGCCATTCTTGAAAACAGTGTTGCCAATTGCTTTCATTCAGCCCTTTTAGAAGTTCTGCCGTTTTCATTTTTACGTTATCAACTGTTTGAAAATGGGAAAAGAAATAAGAAGGAAATAAGAAGAAGTCACAAGGAGCAAGGTCTGGCGAGTACGGTGGATGTTGAAGTACAGAAATTTTTTTTTCAGTTAAAAAACGTTGAATTGAAAATGCACTGTGAGCTGGAGCATTGTCTTGGTGAAGAACCCAGCCATTTTTCCATAGATCTGGTCGTTTCTTTCTGACACGTTCTCTTAATTTAATTAATACCTCTTTATAATAATATTGATTAATTAATTTCGTCGATTTTTTCAACGTTTTCGTTTGTTGAAGACGTGGTAGGACGTCCAGAACGATCATCGTCTTCGACGTCCTCCCTTCCACTACAAAACCGTTTGTGCCATTCAAAATAACGAGCTCTTGATAAACATTCTTCACCATAAACTCCACATAACATACGAAACGATTCCGTGGCAGTTTTTTTTTAATTTAACAAGAAATTTAATGTTAACACATGTTGTTCGATTTTTATATCTAACATTTTTCGGCAGTATAGTCGAACTCGCACTAATAACAAGGCTACAAACGTATAAGAAAATGAATCGATGCCATCAGTGTTCATAGTACTTTTAGATAAGTGTTTTCTAATCATATTTCAATAATCGTTTTATAGATAACGTTAATAGTTTAGGTTATATTTAGAAAGTCTCGTTATTTTATTGTCGCACCTCGTATTATCTAATTACAGATTAGATTACGAATTATTGGACCAGACGAAATCCGATTTATTGTTATAGGCGAATAAAAAAACCCAAGTTTTCATTTTAAAATAACATCGTTATATCCGTCCAGATTTACTGCACGTGAGAGATACAAAACCAACCAAATACAAGGGCCGGAATATCGTTTTATACGTCTTCGTTCCATGCAGATTACTGTATTTACTGTATTGTATTTTTATATCGGTAGAGGCCGTCACATCAGATAAAAGACCGCCGAGCCGTGTACCCGGATGGGATTTTCACTTTTATGTATAGGATTTATACGGGAGTGCTACATATTAAAAAGTGAGGGGGGCTTATAAAAATTCTTCGGATTTTTGGGCCGAGGATAACTCAGCGGGATTCGGTGACAATAGAATGATGGGTTTATAGCCAAAACATTTGGCTTGGATCCCCGCACAAATTCATCGCACAATTGGATATCATAAAATCCCCTACAATCGATCAGATCCTAAGATTTTATTTTTATTTTTTAAAAATAAACATTTAAGAATAACAAAATTATGAACAAATAAGAGAAATTATGAAAAAAATAAAAATACGTAGCAGCATAGCAAATTACACCATTGTTTTGTCCATCAGTCCGTCAGGTAGATGTAGTGAAGCAATACAATTTACAAAAACACATTTGAATTCAGGATGAATTGTTCCAGATCACTTTTTTCGAATTTCTGTCCTTCATTTCCAAATAAATTGATGAGAAAATATAGACATTTATACATTTATGTATATTAAAAAAAATTAAAATTAAATTTCACAAAAGTGCCCAGGCCGATCTCATGTACACTTCATGTTGTATTTAACAAAGAAATATAAGGAAATTCCCGTTCCCTTTCGAATCTCCCTTAAGCAAAAAAACAATAATTATTCCTAAATAGATGTTTAAACATTTCTACGAGTGTACTCTATAGAATTAACAACTCCAACATCAGCTACTCGAATTGTGTACACCTCAAAGCTAAACTGTTAAAAGTAAATATCATTGTTACAGTAGATAATACTTTGTCTTAATGTGTGTTTGTACAATGTTTTTTTTTTTTTTTTTTTTTTTTCGTAATACCTACGTACCAATATTGAAGTTTGAAGTATTAAATTACTTCTAAAGTACCATTTTTATTACTGTGAACTATTTATTTTTATGGTATAAACTTTCTTTTTTGATGTTAGCTAACCCCATTGCATGTAATACGGATACCAACAAAGGAATAAAAAAAAAAAAAAGTTTCACTGCTTTCAATATTGACATGTTCGTGTTATCAGAAGGCACCTCTATTCTTTGGCTATACATTTGCAACGAAGAATAATAATATTATTGTATTTAAAAATTCAACAACGTAAATTTATTTGCGCAGTGTAGTTGTTATAGTTATTCGTATAAATATCTCATATATCGTATACGGATAATAATAATAATAATAATAATAATAATATTAACATTATTATAGTACATTATTAATTAACAATAACTTCTTGTAGCGCAAAGTTGCGGTAGGTTAATAAAACAAAAAAAAAAGTTGTTCAGCTTGAGTGTAAACTTGAGTCAATGGTTCTCCTCCAGTACTGCAACATTCTAATAATCTTGCTTGAACGACTTGATGAATAATCTGCACCTGACGTGTATGCACTTAATGCTTTCCCTTCGCCGGTTTCTTTGTCTTCGACTAATATCTCAATACCCAACAGTCTCCAAGGAATATTTTGATTGTCGTCCATCAATGTCAAAGACACATGAAAGACTCGTTTTCCACTCGGAATGTCACTCGGCCATTGGCTACCTTTTTGCAATTCAAATCGCTACATACCGATCGGTGTTGAATAACTCTATTAAACTGGAACTTTATACGTGATAAAACGTGATACATTTTTCACGTTTTTCAGCTTGAGTGATTTTATCTGGAGGACCAATACGCTCGCGGATACAAGCGGGAAGTCGTGAAAAAGTACCCGTGGTAAGTACTTCGACGGCTGACGGTATATGAAAATTAGGCAATCGTGCAGACACAACAGTTTCACGAGCAATTCTAGCCAACATGTCTGCTGTGTCTATGAATAGCAATGACTGTTTATCAAGAAATCCCATTATTTGAGTAGACTTATCTACTTTGGAAACACTGTTAGCCCATTTCACAAGGGCTAATAACCGTACAAATAACTGCCGTGTTCGGTTAGCAAATTAATAAATATCAATTTTACGCTCCATGTCTGGCTTGCGGGGCAACAATCCGGCGAGGACAGTGAGCTCATAATAAGTACGTTGTACAACGGAGTCAATCAATACGGATAAAGAAAGAGACCCGTCTGGTGGTAATCCATTACTCATGTCGGGTTGATTACCTTCCAAAGGTGTTGGGGGCATGTTCAGATGCAAGTAAAACTTTCAACGAATTATCTTTAAAAAAGAAAATTATTTAAAAAAAATATATTAATTATTAGTTGGTAAACATTTGAAATCGTATTATAATGAAATAATCAAACAATCTATGAATAAATGAGTAACTAACATTATAGTGAATAATCTCCTCAACCTCAATACCATTATTATAATTACAAAGTCGATTCCTATATTATTGTAAATACGAAAAGTATACCTACCGGCATAAGTTAGGAAATTCACTGAAGACGTGGCAATGGCCAACAACAGAACTATTAAACTCACTTGCTATTTTACGTGTATAGAACGCATTGGCTTCGACGATAAATTTTGATGATGTCATAACCGAGTCCGCCGAGCACGGAGCCCGTAAGAGAAAATGTTATAATATTATTATTCAATATAGTCGAATGAAAAAAAAAATTAAAAAAAATACTTTTTCCTTTTTCTTATATATATATAGCTATTTACTGCAATAAACAAAATATAAATGATCATCGCCAAAATAAGGGCTTGCAGATATATTTAGTACGGGAACCCAAAATTTGATATGGGGACCCTGTACACGTGGCCACGTGCTGTTCCGGACTGGTCCGGGCTGTAGAGGCTGTAATCGCACACCGGGCCCCGGGGGCTTAATAATTGTAATAAAGAAAAATTAAATTCCGCGACAATGATTGATGTAGATAAATAGTACTTTTTAATATTAAACTATTTATTATTCACTGCCCATCTATAAGCAATTTAGGTTTCCGAACATTTTAAAGGGCCCTGGAAATTGTCCGCACCCCGGGCTACATTATGTCAGTTCGCCACTCGGGACCCGTGTTGTATAAATAAAAATGTGTTAAATATCTAGATAAAGGTGAAAGATAATTGCTAGAATAGTTATCTAGACGAAGATAAAAAAACAGTAATAATTTAATTATCTAGATAAAGTTAAAAAAAAAAAATACCAGCATTTATTATCCAGATAAAAAAAAAAAAGTAAAATATAATAGTAATTTAATCACAAAACTGTGTGCAAAACTTTATATGGGATAATATTATGTAATTTTATAAGTCAAATAAATGTTATTTCAAAAAAAAATAAAAAATATATTTAATGTTTTTGTTTGTAATTTAAGTTTAAAAAGTAAAGGGCGATTTTTATAACACCTTTAAGTCCTTGAATAACTTTTGTACACGTTTGGCACTGGGCCGATATATTTTTATTATCATCTTTAATGGCACTGGAAGATTGTCCATCAAGAATATACCAATTTTCTATTGGTACTTTTTACACTATTTCCATTTGATTGCATCGAGTTCATCAAGATCGCCGGATTGTGTATGGAGCTTTTGGTTTTTATTTGTAATGGAGTTAGACTTAGAAATTCTGACAAATTTGTCATCAATCGTGTAAAACAGACAACAACAATCGGTTTTTCGAATTATGGTGTCCCTGTGTTTGGCTAAACTATTAAATTAAGTACTAAATTTCTGATTGGTCCTTGGTATACCTAACATATACATTATTAAAAAATATATATACAGTAAAACTTCCGTGTAACGAAGTCTCGTGGGGAACAAAAAAAATTCGTTAAATAGAATTGTATGTTTTTTTTTCTTCATAAGTATCACTTTTTTTTTTTTTTTAATTTCATATTCTACATTTTATATTACAAATAAACATAAAATATCATATTATACCTCCTATATATATATCTTAATATAAAAAATAAAATCAGTGAAATTAAAAAAAAAAAAATATTCGATAGTGACAAAGTTTACAAAAACAGGTTTGTTATCGAATAGTATATTCGTTATATAGAAACATCAGTTTCGTTATACAGAGATAAATTTACGCGTGATTAACAATGACGTGGTCGTGGTTCTCAAACAAAATTCGTCAAATGCAAAAATTTCGTTAAATGCAATAGTTCCTCCATATAGCCGTTTTACCGTATACGGCTATATTCGGAACAAGAACAGACCGCCTCTACTTCGCGCATCGCAATTGAGCTCCTGGCGCTGCCGCCACCACCCGGTGGCGGATCTGTTAACTAATCGGCAATCGTCTACAGCCGTAGTGGGGATGGATGCGCTGCGACAGCGACGTGTTTTCCTTCTTGTTCCGAACAGAGTGTGCGCATACCATTAATCGTGTAGATCAGAGGTTCCCAAACTGTGGTGGTGGTGGTGGGTGGGTGGGGGGGTGGCGATTGAACTTTTGGTGGGCCACGTTTAATTTCGAAATCGTTTTTTTTTTTTGTTACCGAAGAAAACCGGAATCATTTTAGAAAGTAATTTATCATTATATTAAATGTAAAAATGCATACGTTATTATATACGATATTGTTACGGACATTGTTAAAAGAATCAAATACATAAATTGTGAACACGCGCGAATTGGTAAAAATTACAAAACTATAAAATTTTAGTAAATCACAATGTTAAAGAAATAATATATATCTCCAAATAAACGAAGGTTCGGCCGAATGCTCTGCTAATACCAGACTAATCGTCCCACGGTGGGAACCGGGCCGTGTCAAGCCGATACAGTCCAATGTGCTATTGCAGCCAAAACCCCAATCGACCCGACGACGACCTGCCGTACAATGTCTGTAGATCGTCTGGTGGTAACCCGATATATAACGTAATATAATCAGCGGTTCCTAACGATATGAATAAATTCATTTTCGACGTGTTATAAATATTATTAACAAAACTGCAGGTCATTAGTATGTGGGTGGATCGCCAAATGAAAAAAAAAAAAATAAAAAAAATTCCAAAATGAATCGTATTGTGAATAGTTTGAGGGGAACCTCTGATGGTCGAACTCAACGAAATGGCTCTAGTTTGAAATTTTTCGAAAAATAATAAAATACAGTTATTATTTTTTTAATTCACCGCCAAAAACATATTAATATATAAATTAATTGATGAATTCATGTAGTCCTTTTTATATCACTGTGTCCAATAAAAAAATTTTTAAAAAAAAAACCAGAATTTTGTTATCTTCAATATCACAATGAATATCCATGTTCGTGGGACACCCTGTACAATAATTATAATTAATGCCTATTCAAATATTAACGACTAAATTAATAAAACATTTTTTATTTTTTTTTGAAGTAGGACGTGAAATGGCTCAGGCCCTCATTTTAACATCCGTGCCTTACTGTACTCTATTCGTACGACGTCGTAGTTGATTTGTTTATAACGACCGCGAAAACTGAAAAAGTAATAAAATATCTCCCCGTCGTACGGGTTTAGTGTGGTGTTACGAACATGGATATTAATTAAATTATGTACAAGGCTTGACTTTTTCAAGTGTGCCGGGAAAAAACGAGGACTCGCCCGTGAATATGACGGGTATACCGCTATTATATAATTGATTTAATAATAATTTTGAGGAAAAAAAACCAACTTTTAATTTCATTTTTTTTCTCTTAATATTTATTTAAATTACATTGATCTCGATAAATAGCATGAATACAATGTTTAAAACTTGCATTAAATTCTAAGGAAATAAAATATATTTTTAAAAACCATACAAAATTGTTACGTAAGTATGCTTATTATCTTATTAGTAATTATGTAATTTTTTTTTTAAACAATGCAAAATACAAGTATCTATATAATTGTATAAAAAGAAAAACCGAATACTAAATTTTAAAATATTATGAACATTAATTAACATTATAATTCACAATATATTATTATTCTCCAAGAGTTTGAACTTTCAAGAGATCTATATTTTTCTTACTTAATAAAGTTTATTATTTGCACGACTAACCTATTTAACGCATTTAAGTTCATACCAAATTTTTTTTTTTTTTTTTAAGTTTAACAGTGAAAGTTTTCTATTTGGAAATATAGTTTTAGCAAATTGTTAAATATATTCGCGTTTTACAATTTACAAACATAATAAAACTACATCAAGACCAAAGCACTAACAATAGTTATGAAACTTCAGTTTAGTTCTATTATTAATGTTATAAGATGCAACTATAGTATCAAGTTACAGTAAATATCTACTCGTATATACAAAAATAATTCCTTAAATTGTACGTTTAAGTATTGAAAAAAAAAAAAAATAAATTAAACAACTACAATTTACATAGGTATAACACATTTATAGAGTACCGCTAAAATAATAGTCCAAATTATTTAAGTACATTTTTCAAATTAAAAATTTATCGACAATAAAACATATCGATAGCAAAAGTTTTTAAGTTGAATAATAAGTTTTGTGTCACTGATGGTTAGGCATCATACCATGTTGAGGTCCCATAGCTGACATCGGGACACCACCATAATTGTTACACCCCGGTCCAACCATATTTGGATTTTGTCCGACCATATTAGGATTCTGTCCGACCATGTTAGGATTTGGACCAACCATGTTGGGATTTGGACCGACCATGTTAGGATTCTGTCCAACCATGTTAGGATTTGGACCAACCATATTGGGATTTTGTCCAACCATACCTGGGTTCTGATTCATCATATGCTGTCCCATTAAAGGTGATGGAACCGGACCACCTGGTGTCATTTGTGGATGCATATTCATGGACACTGGTGACATTTGTGTCTGCGGTTCAGAGGGAAGTACAAAGTTTGTCATTAAATCTCGAATTGCCGGAAATATGGAACACTCGTTGTGATTAAGAGAAAATTCAGCAAATCGTTTCATATGAAGACTAGCTGCAGATATAGCTGATGCTGGACCAGCATCTCTTTTCTCGGCCAATTGTGTGAGATTAGTCACAGTGTCATATACTAGAGGTAAAACTAACGAGGGCACTTCATTACTGTTGTACGTCATTCCAATCCTAGTGATTTGTAAGAAGAATAGAATTTTATTTCTACAAATCAAAAGAGCTTCTTTGCCAACAGGCACAATAGGAGTTGCTGATGGTGGTATTCTCAAACACCATTGAACTGTCCATTTCATTTGTTGTTGTTGAATAAGTCCAGGAATCATTTCTAATTTTATTAGTTGTATGAAGTCCTTAAGCACTGTATAAGGACAGTTCAACATCCTAGTAAAACCAAGTAACGCATTTGGCTTGCACGGTGGTATTGAAACTTTAGTTTCAAAAAACTTTTCTAGGATATTTAATTCTTCGATATTCCATGGGTCTTTTTGCTCGGGGATACAAGATATTTTTAAATGTAACGACTGAAAATGTTGCATATTAATAAAAGCTCGGCATTGAAGAGTTTCAACTTTGAAATTTACAACACCTGGCTCGGAGGAACTCAAAGCGATCAAATTTTCTTCAGTTTGAACAAATCTTTGTAAATTTCGCCTCATATAAACACAACCCAAGAACCTTTCCAAAGGACACTGCTTTGGTGCAGGAAGTCCCTGTGGATGAGCAGTCGGTGTACACAAAGCATTCAGAGCTTCGTGGGTGATAATTGTGGGCACTGCACCAGCCCAAGATTTTTGAGGAAGTACTCTGGAAGTGTGACTGTACGCAGTCTTTTGATCTGGACTTTGTAATGAATGTCCAGCGGGCGACTGTCCCTGAGCTCTGGCTGGAGATAAACGAGGTAAGCCCGGAGAACCAGGCCAATTAGATGCGGCAGGAGATGTCATACTTTGAGATTGGAACGGACTTACTTCAGGCGGGTGAGTACTGGAACCCAATCCAAATCCAGAACCAGGACCAGGCGACGAATTTGGTAGCATTCCAACTGGACTAGGAACATGTAAAGGATTGGAAGGCGAACTAGCTAATAGATTCGAACCTGGTGAAGGATGTGGTAACATCGAAGGTGAAGGGTTAATAGCAGATGGCAGTGATGGTGGAGAAGCCAAATTAAAAGAAGTCACTGGACTGTTGTTAAACTGCTGTTGAGGATTTTGCCCCATACTAGGCACGCTGACCGTAGGATGTGGGCTTGCTGGTGTATGTGGATTACTTCCTGGTGTTGTGTTACCAGCAGAATGGAACCGTAAACCTTGTGCAGGTGACTGAGGCCCTCTATGTGAAGAACTCAAAAAATTGCCTTCAACATTATCCATAGTAATTGGAGAAGGAGGGTTATCATCTTCAGATTGAGATCGTCGTCTAAACACATTTGTTTCATCTACATATTTGGATAAAAATGCTTTTAATCCAGGTGTCGGTGTGTATTCTGAAATTACAGATGTTCTGTCGTATCTACTATAAGCTCCATCTCTAATGCTCACCAAATTGCCCCATCGCAATGTAATTTCTAAGCAATATTGTCCTTCATAAATAACTTTAAGTAAATTTGTCGAATTAGCAACTACACCGAATGTGATCACTGGTACTTGTGGTCTAACTTGCAGTACACAAAGTTGTGGTATCGATGGTAACTTACAAATAGCACCAAGAGGGTTCAATGTATCGAGCATTTCGTGTATAAGCAATGATAATTTTTTATTGCTGTTCAAATAACCTTCAAATTGTTCTTTAATCAGGTTATGAGGGTTGATACTACTGTTGAGTGAACCAAATACTATATTAAATTTATTGGTTGTCGAATTCCATTGAATGGTGGCAGTTGAACGTCTATGTGTACCATACCCTATAATGAGTTTTAAATAGTTATAGCTCTTTATACTAATCATTGATGCCAAGTTATTTTTCTCAGACTGTAAATAAGGTGACAAATCTTCGACCAAAAAATATAGATGTACAACTTGGGCCCAGTCATTTAAGATTGTTTCAACCGTTTTTGACATGTTTTCAGCAACACTGACATCATAATTAATGTAAACCGGTCGTCGAGCTCCTTGTTCTCTACTATGTCTACTAGGCAATGGACTTCCATAGAATACATATTCAGCTGTCCAGCATCGAGTGGTGCCTTTACCGTAAACCCTTATAGATATGGACAGAACTCGTTTGCACAATGATAACCATTTGGGATTTGTCACTTCAATACCTGTTGGAGGTGGTAATGACAAAATCTTCAAAACAAAAGTGGTAGCATTCGCTTCGACTTGTACACCTTGGTTACTAATTCCACATTTTGTCAATTCTTGAGCTAGTACAGTAAACGGTAATCGCTCATCACATAAAGCTACAATGTGTGCAAGTTCAGGTATAAAGTAAGCTGGATGTTTAAGTAGTTTCCTTGGCTTATCCGGACGTACAATAATTCTCTTACGGCTGTTTAGATCAATTTTTTCTTGATCTTCCTCAAACACAGATGTAAATGGACCGTGTGTCGCCACAAATTTTTCAATTGTTAATAGAGTCAAAACCTTTAAATACATTTTCGGTATATCAACCTCAATAGACTCGTCATTAGGGTTATCTTCGATTGAAGACTTTTTTACGTTGGCCAGATAAAATCTATACTCGATTCTGCAGGGGGACTGTTCATTTTCAGCAAACTCTACAATCAATATCATATTTGAAATCTTATGTAGTTTAATATACATCCGATGACGACTTATTTTTGACATTGGGTGATCCGCATGATGTAACAATGGCAATCGTTCATATGCTGTTCCAGGAAGATGCTGCAAAGTCGTTTCACACCTACGCTGAGTAATCCAAAATCTTAAATCACTTATAAGTAAAGGTACTTTATTGTGTTCATTGTTTAGCGCTTGTTGTAATGCAACCATACTTGGTGGACTAAATTCAGGAACATGGCATTGAAGCATACCAGTATGTGTATCAACTGTTATCAATAGTTGTTCAGCACGTAAACAAGGGTTGAGTATAGCAACCGATAAAATTGCAGGAGACCCTTGCAAAGTGCATTCTACATCCTTTAATAAATTTTCCAATTCCACTTTAAGTTCAGAGAGACGTATTTTTGTTCGCACATGAATTGTATGTACTAACAATCTTTCCATTGACAAAGAGTCCGTACCGATTGATTTTTCTGTTATCTCTGCATCTTTTGTACCAAGGGAAGGGGAATGCAAAATACCTAGTGGTTTACTAGGCTCTTTATCATCTACATATATTGTCATTGAATATCCAAATTGTTCGGATACACTACGTGATAATTCTCTCCAATATGAAACTACCAAACATTTTCCAGCAGTATATTCAGTTATATGGATATGTCCTTCGAGTCTGTCTTTATACAAAGCTCTGGTTTGAGAAAACAATACTTCTAACTGCAAAGACTGACAAAAATAGTGCAATACCATATAAACTTGAGTCAATGGTTCTCCTCCAGTACTGCAACATTCTAATAATCTTGCTTGAACGACTTGATGAATATACTGCACCTGACGTGAATGCACTAATGCTTTTCCTTCACCGGTTTCTTTGTCTTCGACTAATATCTCAATATCCAACAGTCTCCAAGGAATATTTTGATTGTCGCCCATCAATGTCAAAGACACTTGAAACTCATTTTCTACTCGGAATGTCACTCGGCCACTGGCTACCTTTTTGCAATTCATCTCACTAATCAAATCGCTACATACCAATCGGTGTTGAATAACTCTATTAAGCTGGAGCAATGTATCACGTTTTTCAGCTTGAGTGATTTTATCTGGAGGAACAATACGTTCGCGGATACAAGCGGGAAGTCGTGAAAAAGTACCCGTGGTAAGTACTTCGACGGCTGACGGTATATGAAAATTAGGCAATCGTGCAGACACAACAGTTTCACGAGCAACTCTAGCCAACATGTCTGCTGTGTCTATGAATAGCAATGACTGTTTATCAAGAAATCCCATTATTTGAGTAGACTTATCTACTTTGGAAGCACTGTTAGCCCATTTCACAAGGGCTAATAACCGTACAAATAACTGCCGTGTTCGGTTAGCAAATTTATAAATTTCAATTTTACGCTCCATGTCTGGCTTGCGAGGCAACAATTCGGCGAGAACAGTGAGCTCATGATAAGTACGTTGTACAATGAAGTCAATCAATACGGATAAAGAAAGAGACCCGTCTGGTGGTAATCCATTACTCATGTTGGGTTGATTACCTTCCAAAGGTGTTGGAGGCATGTTCAGATGCAAGTAAAACTTTCAACAAATTATCTATAAAAAAATAATTTAAAAAATATATTAATTAGTAATTGGTAAACATTTGAAATTGTATTATATTGAAATAATCAAACAATCTAAGGATAAATAATTAACTGACCTATAAATTTAAATAAGTAACTAACATTATAATCAATATCTCAACTAAATACCGGCAACATACAATTTTACAACTATACACGTGATTATATTATTACACATTGTCCTGACTGACTGGTTTCTCAGAAATGGTTTTCACAATATCATTTTTACAGTACAATACATAATAAATATCCACTAATATTGTATATTAAAATTGTCAGCTTTATAAAATTAGTAGAGTCCTGATGGATACATTTGCATTTTTTTTTATTACTCAAATACGTTGATCGTATATACATAGAAATTTGTTTCTTGGAATGTAATAGCTAATGGTATAATTTTCACTTTGCATTTTTCAGAAATTGTGTGCTATTTTATCATTTTTGATATTATTTGCATTTTTGTAAAACATTAAAAAAAATTCAGTGTGTAAAACACGTGTATTTAATTTAAAGGTCTTCCACTTCTAATATTTATCAAACTCAATAATCCTTTGTCTCCAAAATCTAGGATCTTGTACCTAAGCTATGAATAATAAATATTATATTATTGTATAATAAAAACCCTGTGCCACAGAAAAAGGTTAATTGTTTCTAGATTATATTTATTGTAAGATAATCAATTGTTTTATAAGATTGTTTAATAGTTTCTACAGTAGTACTGTATTGTTCTGTCTGTTAAAATCTAAATTGCATCAACTTTACAATTAATAAATTTAAGTATCCAAATAGTTTCATATTTGAGAGCACTTGTTAACACTTTGGATACAATATTTTTTTCAACTGAAGGGACAGTATTATTTTGCAAAATATGTGAAGAAAAGATGTGAATTTTTAAAATATTTTTAGATCATCAAATTTCTGGGATTAAATTCCTAGATATTAGATATTTATATTTCTTATAAGAAATTATAGTACATTTACAATTGTTAAAATCATTTAAAATAAAAAAAAAAGCATAGAAGCATTTGTTTTTACCTGTTAAATAGTATTTATATTTGAATCATCATAAGTGCAGTGACATCCCAAAGTAAAATTTGATTAATCAGCAACTGTATGTGTGACAGACAATATTCACTACACCTGAAAATAATTTAATATTAAAATTGTATATTTTTATTATATATAATCGTAAGGGCTCATAAGTTCATGTGCACTTTAATGTATTTTTTTTCACAACATAGAAAAACATTCTAAGTGAGGTACAAATCTGTTCCATAAAAAAGGTAAAACAAATATAAAGTTTAACGGTACATATTTTGTATAAATTCAGGAAAATGGTTTTTCTCAAACAGAATTTTTTCTTTATTGGGCATATTTCAAATGCATAGTTTTAAAATTGTAATGCATATAATTGCATATTTTCGAACTTTTAAATGTATACTTATTTTAGCATGTTTTAGTGCATGAAGTTATGAACCTTATATATAATATATATATATTTTTTTCTTCTTTATAGCAGTCCAAAATGTACACATAAATTAAAAATTAACTTTAAGCTGTCCTTTCTTTTAAAACCTATTCACTTATTTTAAAATAAAGCAAAACGCTATAGAAAATCAGTAAAGGTATAATCAGTAGTAGTAGTAGTCGTCAATCATTACAGAACAGAGAAATACCCATAATACACAATATTAGGTTATTTTTTTATAAATTATTTATATACAAAATATAAATATATTATTATTATGTTGTGTAAACTTTCTAATGATTACCAATATAATTAATTTGCACCGTCAAGGTACATTTTCATAAAAAAATATATTTACTCATGTATCAAATACCTTTGACACATTTAAAAAAAACATAGCTATATACATATGAATAGCTAACACACAAATTAAAAAAAAACAAAAAACAATACAAATTAATATGTCATCTTTTTACAATAATTATTATCTAGAGGATAAATCACTAACCGAATCTAAGTCGAGAAATCATGCTATTATGGAATCTTGTGTACACAATATTCATTGGTCATTTACACTCCGTTATTATCAGTTACTTATGAGTTACATGAAACCTTTAAAATATATACATTTCATATAGGAGATACCTAGGTATTCAAATACTATAATATTATGTCAATGACAGAACAGTGAATGATATATGTATATGGTGATTTTTTATCATATCCAGCGACTTTTTCAGTGAATTTCATTTGTTTTTTTTTTTTTAATCTTTATTTTAACACTATTTTCAAATGATTACCTCTACTCCTTAGACCCTAAATGAGTAATGAACTTTTGATTTTCAAATGGAACCTGCATTCGAAAGATGATATGTATCCACTTGTATATTGGATTTATTGTTTATAAATTGTAACAATTTAGAATTTAGACCGGAGGAATTAGAAAGGATAATAAATTGATCATAATAAAAGAATCACTCTGAATATAAAAATATATTTTTTACACTTTTAGAACGGAGCTCTAGTTCCTTGGGAAGGCAAGAAGGGGAATTATGCATGTATCGTGATTTCATACATCGAGCTGATCCATATTGTCATAATGATTTAGTTTATAGTGTTGATTTTAGAAAAACACATATTAAAATAATTATTAGCAGCATAGGTTAGATAGGAATCAATTTTTATTATTTTTTATTAATATATACACAATCTGTTTCAAATAGATACAATAAGAGTATTAGCTAAAATAATATTTGGCACGAGTACTTGACAAAAGAAGCCACTCCCATTGATGGCACTTTTAAGTAATTATTTTTCTAATTTAATTTATTGCCTAAAGTTAAGTTAATAGATCTCTACACCATTTACGTTTTAAGCACCTCATAAGATTACCAGGAATAACAATTGCCGAAAAAGCTTTTATTAGGGGATTGGAGTGAGAGGCTAGACGATTGTAGAATTTTTTATAATATGTTATTGCTGCTTCTTTTACAGTTTTATTTCTTTTTAAGTCAGTATAGAGGGTAAAATTTGATACATATGGAGGGGAGGTTTGTTAATTTTCTTAATTTAATATTTTGAAAGGCCTGAATTCTATTTAAATTTGATCTTTCGGAATTTCCCCGTAGTTGAAGACTACAAGTTCAAATAGGTTTGGACCAATGAGGGTTTAATATATTAATTTCATATTGAAGTACCAAAGATAGTAACGCTTGGACACTGTCCGAGCTCAAGACTAAAAGTTGTGCGATTTGATTTTGCTCGATTGACCATAAATCTTCACTTCTTATAGCAAAATAATCTATGTATTTATAACGTAACGTACCATTACGTTCGATATGTATTTACCACGATTGGCTGGTCCGCAGAAAAGTTGCGTATTGCAAATATTATAATAGAGTTTTAACGTGTTGATTACAAAAAAAATAATAATAATAATAATAATAATAAAAATAAAATACTTACCGAAATCGTAGTGAGAAAACGACGAGCGGCGCAGGACACGGGCGGCCGACGAGTGTACGAATGTGGAATACAGAAAGACGGAATGGCCGCAAGAAAATCGCAATTGGCAAACGTACGACGCAAGGAGCCTCGGAATCGATAATCACTAAACAAAAATGGAACCCACAACTCCGGTAACCGGTAACCAGTTGAGCAACATACTTATTGATAATAGTTGCAGCGACAATTGGCAACCTGTAGCGAACGAAAATTGCGCGCGGTTTGTTGCGCCGACCCGGTCGCCGTGTTAATGGCACGGCGAATTAATTCACGAATCACGACATATGATATCGCCTGAACCGGCACGTGTGTTCATATTTATTTTTAAACTTTGTATACATTTTTAATTTTGTTTAATGTTTTTAAACCTTATAATTATAATATAATATAACTATTCTAAATTTCTGATCGTATTGTATTATATCATTTTATTTCATTATAAAAGTGGTTTTAATAATTTTTAAAAATGAAGTGGTCCGAATGTGACACGATAGCGCTGGTGGAATTGTATGAAAAGCATGAGTGTATATGGAATATTGGTTCTAAAGATTATAGAAATAAATTAATGAGAGACGCTGCCTACACTCTAAAGAAATGTTGTAGGGTTCGGTAACTATTACCAGTCGCTAAATAATTCAATGTTATTTGTAGCTTAATGCGCGCTGGTAGTGCATCTCGAAGAATAGTGTCCTGTTTTTGAATAGTTGGTGATACCAAATTCAATAATTGTTCAAAATTTTCAGTTGTCATTCTTAAGCACAGCCTGTACTCTTCTGGATCCTCTAAAGCTAGTTCAGTAAGAAGATTTTCTGATGCGCCAAGTACTGTTCTTCTTTTTATCCACTCTCGAACCCAAATTCGTTTTTCTTCATTACTCTCATCAATGAATTCTAAAATATCGTTTACTAACGCAGTTGTAACCACTCGGAGGCATTTCTTTAATAATTTTCGACAATGACGACGACGTACGATATCCATATTTGTTTATTTGATGTTTTGAAGTTGATCAAACCTAACCGTGACGGCGTGAGTTTACACTTCAACTGCACTCTCTTCTACTAAATACTAGCTTCGTGTAAACAGTTACTCTACTAAAACTAGTAGAGTAGAGTGAGTAGGCAAAATAGTAGGCTAGTGTACTCTACCAAATACTCTACCAATGTAAACCCGGCTTTAGGTGTATAATATTTTGAACGATTCGGCCAGGACGATCACGACGCACGAAAGTAAATTATTCCCAACAAAGAAAATTTCGTACGCGTACGGTGTGGTTGGTATTGATTTTTATTTTATTTCATTTTTTTTTTTTTTTTAACTCTTTGTATAAGGTTAGTATTGTGATTGCAAACTCCGCTTATCGGCTATTATTCTTATCGTCTGAACAACAGCCGCGATCCCGGTAATTATCACCATTTTATAGATTCATAGACTAACGTAGTCGAAAGAAAAAAAAACTATGCTCGGTCTATTTTTTCTAAGTGTTTACAGTTCATTTGAAAACCATTCGCGAGGCGATAAGATAACACGGAATCTGTACAAAATAATAATTATTAATTACAATTGATTATTTTATATTCAACCTAACGTATGTATGTATAATAAATAATCATCAATGCTACAACACAAATACCTTTACACCTTAAATACGGAAGTCGTAAAAAGTTATTTACGTTTTAATTTAATATTTTTATTTTTTTTTGTTATTTAGATGATAATTAATGTATTTTATCAAGTCGTTGACCGAACCGTTCGCACCGTCTGTACGAACTGATGTAACGAAACGCACGCAGTTCAGAAACATTTATCGTTTGTGTGTTGTCGAAAAGGTATAGGAATCGAGATTATATAAAACGTATTTCAATTTGTATTTATTTAGTTTTGTATTATATTAAATAGTTAACCATACAAATATATTGAAAAATGCACAGAAGGTTGAGTATAATATACATTTTCGTAACTTTTATGCGACTTATTCGTGATCCATTGGTTTCTATATTGTATTATGTTACAGTGCGAAATATATCAAAAACGCGTCGACCAAACGTATTACTAAACTGTTGATTGCTAACCGAGGGGAGATTGCATGTCGAATCATAAGAACAGCACGCTGTTTGCAAATTGAAACTGTTGCCGTTTACAGCGATGCCGACAAAGATTCAATGCATGTGGCCATGGTAGACAAATTGTTCTCCTTTTTCGTTTTTCTTTTGATTTTCTAATTAAAAAAAAAAAAACTTCTGTTTCAGGCTGACCAAGCCATACACGTCGGACCCGCTCCGAGTGCACATAGCTACTTGCTTAAAGACCGTATTGTTGATGCTGCTATTAAAACGAATAGTCAAGCAATACATCCCGGTTATGGTTTTCTATCAGAAAACTCATCATTTGCCCAATATTGTCATCATAATAATTTAATATTTATCGGTCCTCCGCCTAATGCCATTGAATGTATGGGAATTAAAAGGTACCACCTATATTTGTTTAGGTTAATATATTTTAGAATAAACATCATTGATTTCTTTTTGTCAAATTATGCTAGTAAATCAAAAGAAATAATGTCTGAAGCTGGTGTGCCGGTAATTATTGGATACCACGGCATTGAACAAAATCCAGATTTTCTTCAACAACAAGCTAATGAAATAGGTTATCCTGTTATGATTAAAGCCATTAAAGGTGGAGGGGGTAAAGTAAGATCAATTTTTTATGTGTATTATATATTTGTATGGCACAAGACATATTCTGTATTTTCATTATTGATCTAGGGAATGAAAATTGTGAACAAAGAATCTGAATTCTTTGAAAATCTTTTGTCGGCCAAAAGAGAGTCATTAAATTCATTTGGTGATGATTCAGTTCTAATTGAAAAATATATACAACAACCTAGACATGTAGAGGTACAAGTGTTTGCTGACCAGCACAAAAATTGTGTATATTTATTTGAACGAGATTGCAGTGTACAAAGGCGTCACCAAAAAGTCTTAGAAGAAGCGCCTGCTGTAATAGTGAATTTGTTGTTTATTGGTTATTAACTAATATAATAATATTTTAATCTGTGTGCCATAATTAATGAATACAATTTATTTTAGCCCAGGCTAAGTGAGACCTTAAGACAACATCTCGGAGAAACTGCCGTTCGTGCAGCAAAAGCGGTCGGATATGAAGGTGCTGGTACTGTGGAATTTATATTTGACAATGCAACCAATATGTTTTATTTTATGGAAATGAACACTAGATTACAAGTGGAACATCCTATTACTGAAATGATCACCGGGATAGATTTAGTGGAGTGGCAAATAAAAGTACATTGAATAAATTTGAATGCTATTGTAAAAAAAAAAAATAATCATAAATATTGCAGATTGCTGAAGGTGGAGAATTACCATTAAAACAGAATGAAATCAAATACAGAGGACACTCGGTTGAAGCACGTATTTATGCTGAAGAACCTCATAATAATTTTTTACCGGCTGCTGGAAATTTACAATATTTGGACTATCCGCTCGTGTCAGACAAAGTGCGTGTAGAAACTGGAGTGCAGCAGGGAGATGAAGTGTCTGTGCATTATGATCCTATGATTGCTAAATTAGTAGTTTGGAGTGAAACTCGGGCAGATGCATTTGCTAAACTTAAAAACAATTTGGCTGCGTTTAATGTAAAAAAACTAAGAAATATTAGTTTATTTAAAATGATGTAATATTTAATGTAACAATGATTATTTAAGATTGCAGGTTTGTCAACTAATGTTCAATTTTTAATGGAATTGTGCGCACATCCTGAACTGTTGAAAGGTAATGTGCACACTGGATTTATTGAAGAACATAAAAATGATCTTTTGGTAAAAAATCCACCCAAACCTGAATTGATTTCACAGGTTAAAATATATAAACTTATGTTATTACTATGGACAAATTACAATATTTTATTGTTTTAGGCGATTGTTGCTTTAATATTGCACGAAGAGATTATTACTATCAGCAGAAACATTAGTACTGATGATCCGTATTCACCTTTTGCTACTCAGACTGGCTTTCGAGTGAATCACAATTTCATACGAAAAATTAAACTCAAACACAATCTTTGTGGAGGTGTGTCACATCATTATTGGAATAGTATAATAAGTTTTGTTAATAAAATAGTTTATTTCAGAATTGTACGATGTCAGTGTTGAGTATTGTGGAGTGGGATCAAGTTCCAGTAAATACAAAATTTGTTTTAAAAATAATAATACAGATATTGAGCTAAATGCTAGTGGTAGCTTAGATACAACAGTACCTAACAAATTTCAATTAATATGTACAGTCGATGGCACATTGTACAAATCCAATATAGCAATTTTACAAAACTCCATACATCTATTTAATAAGGTATTATAATAAGAATTACCTTAAAGACAAGTATCATATAAAAAAACTCCATTTTTTTTTTTTGGTTTCTGGTATTAGATTCGTTATTTTATTAAAACCTAATTAAATACAAATTATTATTATTTTTTTAAATAGCCGTAGGCATTTTTATTTAGACGACCAATAATTTTTATAAATACAGTGTATAATGGGTGTATAAATATTAAATAATACAAGACTAGTAAATATATATATGAATACATGAACATTTTTGAGGTTGTACTAACAATCAGGTAGTCCCTATTCTTAGTAACCTAAGTTACTTAAACTAAATTGTACGGCTTCAAGCGTTTGAGACACCTAATGTCTTGCGATTTGTCAAGATATTTATCAGTTACATTGGTGTGCAGCTGTAATTTTTCACATGTTTGTTACCAAACTTTTTGATTTCGGATGGATGATATCTTCAGGTCGTGGTGTATGATGTCGTTTTTATCAAACTGATATGCTGCTACAATTGTACAAAGAGCGATATTTTGACAATTTTTAATAACTTTGATGTTGATTTGCTGGCACAGCCCCACAGCTGGATGCTATAAGTCTAAATCGATTTGATTATAGCTACGTAAATGAGTCGTTTGTTACCAAGGTCTAGGGTGGAAAGTTTTCCAACTAACCAATACGATTTGCGCATTTTTGCTTTGATTTATAATTTTTACCTGACAGTTGAGATTTTTCCAATTTAAGCGGTAGTCAAAGTGCATACCCAAGTATTTAGCTGAATCTTCATGTGGGATTATTGTGTGATCCAGCAATATTTGGATATTCACAGTTTTACACATAGTAAAATTTACGTACATCAACTTTTCACTTATTGATTTGTATTTTCCAACGTCTCGTCCAATTAAAGATGTTGTCGATTATGATTTGTAAATTGTCAGTCGTAGTCTGCTGATTCTTACTGGTTGTTAAAAATTGCTGTATCATCAACAAACATAGTGGTCATTGAGTCATTGTTCGTAAAGATATCAGCTGTGTAGAGTAATTAAAGAATAGCATCCTAGGATGCTACCTTGTGGTACTCCTAACGATATATTTTTCCAATTTGTTATCACTTCTTCATGCATGACTCGAAACTGTCGTTTAGTCAAATAGAATTCAAGAAGTGCACACCAGGTGTGCAGTAATTTCATGAGTAATCCTTTATACCAAACTTTATCAAAAGCTTGGGCCACGTTTAGAAATACTTTGCAGCAATACTTTTTTTTTCTTCCAATGCCTTGCTAATTACGTTAGTAATGCTATGATTTTGGTTGGATGGTTGTTGAAAAATCTAAACTGATAATCAGGTATGAGGTGCCTTTTTTCTATTAGTGGTTTTAATCGCCCAAGAAGAAGCTTTTCGAAGTCCTTTGACATACTTAGTAGAAGTGATATTAATCTGAATGAGTTAGCTCGCTCTGGATGCTTACCTGGTTTCAACAACATAATCACTTGTGCCTTTATTAAATACAAATGTGTTCCTTTAGTTAATAAATAATTCCTAATAAAACTTGAATGAAAAATATGTTTTAAAATTGTTTATCGTATATAAATTAGGAGTTACAACAATTTTTTTGGGAATATTGTTAAATATATGCATTTAAAAATATTAATTTTATATTTTAAGAGAAAATTAATGGTCAATCTATAAAATATAAATAATGACCAGTTAACTGTTAATATTTTAATTGTTTTTCGTAAGCAACGATTTATTGTTGTGTACAGATATTAATTAAATTCCTCTTTATATCCTACTTGCAACAATGAATATCCATGGTGCAAAGTTCATCTTTTTTTTACTTTAAAACCAGTAGTAATAAATACAATATGGACATATTAAAAATATTATAAAATCTTTATAATATAGTTTATTTAAACATGTACAAAGTATAAACTTAAGAATGTTATAAAAAATATAAACTTTAATTTTAAACAGTTGTGATATAGATGTATAACTTTTTTTCAGGATGGTCAAAATGAATTTACAGTAATTTTACCTTTTGATGAAAACACAGTAGATGGTAATGAACAAGAAAAAGAAAGCAATGAAAATATTTTATCGCCAACTCAAGCAACATTGGAAAGAGTAAATGTTGTTGTTGGTGATAATGTTTGTACAGGTGACCCAATAGTTGTTTTAACGGCCATGAAAATGGAAGTAAGTAAAACATACCATATTAAATGTCATATAAATTTTTATCTATCAAAATTATTTCAGTATGTCATTAAAGCCCAAGTTGATGGAACAATTGAAAAAATTGTACGTAAAGCCGGGGATAGTGTCAGAAAAGGAGAGTTATTAGTGAAAATTACACCTAAAATGTAACCTGAAGTACAAATGCTAATACTTATATGTATAAATTATTGTTTTTTTTTTTTTTAAATAATAAAATATGTTGTAATGATTTAAAAAATAAAGATTGATTTGAATATACTTTTTTAAGTAATATTTAAAAAAGTATTCTGAATATTCCATATACCTTATTTACCCAAGCCCTAGAACTCATATCATTGTTATGTTTTACCATCGTACCATGATGTGAATAGGATTCTTTATGGTGTTATCACATTTGATTATAAAGATTTATTATCTATGGTTATAACATTTGATTATAGAGATTTATCTATGGTTATCACCACAGTCTTATCAGTCGTGTTACGAAACGTGGTTTTTTAAATTCCTTATACTTCCTGCGCTTTTAGAGTCCGGTAACTTTTCGAAAAGAATATTCAATTTGTGCGGTAAGTTCACACGGGATCCACGCACGATGGGAAAAGTGAGACGATACAAGAAGAAACTGGCCAAGGCTGCGACGGGGACAGGCGAAAATGACGAAACCGGTGAACAACCGGGAAATGTCGACTATCTGGAATTGGCTGAAGAGCTATTGAGCATAAAAAAGGACGACGATAAGATTAGTGTGTGTTCCGTTATGAAGAGCCTCAAGTCCAACAGTGGGGAATCGTTGAAGCTGAAAAAAGACTCCAAACGTTACTTAAAACACGCAATCCTGTTAAAAAGTATGTTGTTTTTGTTTTTTTTAATCAAAGCACAACCGATTTCTTAATTTGATTTGTACCTACACTATTTTCCAATGATACTTTCTCTTTTTCACTGTTAGGACTCGAGAAGACCCAAAAAAGTTTGAAAAAGAATAAAAAGAAAAAAAAGTCTAGTGAAGATAATGATGATAATGATGATGAAGATGACAATGATGAACAGATGAGCCATCAAAAAGTATTGGATTGGCCTGATAAAAACCTGAATAAGGTTGACACACTAAGTGGTCCACCCAAAAAATATAGAAAAGGATTCCACAAAAAACAAAATGCCCAATTGTAAATATAACAATTTGTATACTAAGTTTCTTTACTGCGACTAATTATCTGTAATTCATTTTCAGAGCTAAAGACTTGGTGTTATTTTCTAAAAAAATTAAGAAGCAATCAAAACATCCTGCTAAGAATGCTAAAAAAATTAAAAACCTTTTAACAACTGTATAACACTATTGCATAATATTAATATTTAATATTTATTTCTTGATTATAAATATTACGTTGGAACACAGTTGAAATTTGTACTATTATAATATACCTGGTTAGAACATTATAATAAGCGCGTCGCATCAGCAGTCATATGCGGCACAAACTAGAAATGTATAACGTCGACAGATTTTACTTGGCAACATGTCTAATGTTATATAACATTGTTAATGACTGCAAGTTTTTTACAATATTGTAATCATATGAGATTATCGTATATATTGTGTAACAACATTATTTTATAGGTACTATGATTAAGTGAAATAGAATGGCACAACAAGTGCATTGCACTTCCGAATAATGTAGGAAATTCGTGGATATCTGATTTATGTTAAAATCATTGAGTAAAATGGGCATGCCATTGTCATTTTCCAATTTGTGCTTGACATTTAAATCAATATGTACTTGTTTTTCATCATCGGTGTTCGGTGAGTAAAATTAAATGGCTGGTCCGATTAAATATTTGCAGTTCTGTAGTTGATTATTATTAATGGATACATAGAGTATCAATTTTAATAATAATAATGAAATGAATAATAAAAAAATCCCTAGCAAAATCAACAAAAAAAAAATGAATGTATTGTCATTTGTTTAAAAACAGTTAGGAATCTAGGGGTGACCGTCCATGTGGACCTATGGCGTCCAGGTCTCTGGGGCGCTGCCAAGAAATCCAATACAAACAAAATTCAAACATTCCCATATAAAATACTCCGTCTAATCACCAACGCCCCTCCATATATTTCAAATCACACTCTTCATAATGACCATAATATTCCACCTATCAAAAGTGTAGCCAAGCTACACTACAACAAATTTCACTCCTGCCTCCTCCAACATACCAACCCTCTCATTTTCAACCTCTCCTCTCATTCGTTTCCCGGCAATCCTCCCCGAAGGCTTAAACGTCAGTGGCCAAGGGACTTTCTCACACTGTAGTTATTATAACTTTTGCTCATAGCGTATAAATAAAATCACGCCAAAGCGTTATTAATGGTTAACGTCTTCGCTTTTTTTTTATGTATACTTCACCCATCGTCATATTGTAAATATTAGTTACAGATTGTTGATTTGTCAAAATAAAAAATATTAAAAAAAAAAAAAGAAATCTGGGAAAAATTGCTCGAGTACCGTAAGGCCGAAATTCTAGAAGAAATATAACTGTACCAGTTGTTCAAACATCGGCAAAAACCTATTATTGAGATTTAGGTAAGTTAATAATTGATAGTTTTGCGGCATTGTGGCGACACTATAAATAAAAAACGTTTATTATAAAAACGTATTCTAAATCGCTAATGAATAATGATCGCCTAAATGCTTTAGGCATCAATACAACCTTTGGCTGTATTGAACATAGAAAGTGAACTAACTTCCAGCATCAATTATGTTAATATAATTAAAGAATTTGCGGAGTCATAATCCAAAAAAAAATTGAATTCTAAACTAAAAATAAAATTGTTTTTATTTTCATATATGCTCCAGAACACGGGAAACGGGCACAAGTCATTATGTTGCTCAAACCACCAGTAGATGTCACATCATACCGTCCTATATCCCTCCTTCCAAGTTTGTCTTAACTCTTAGAGAAACTTCGACTTAAACGTCTAAAACCAATTATAGAAGGAAAACATCTTATACCGGACCATCAATTTGGATTTCGCAACAAACATTCGACAATCGATCAAGTCCATCGCGTTACTAACGTGATAAGTAAAGCCCTAAAGAAAAAAATTACTGCTGTGGAGTGTTCCTTGACGTAGCTCAGGCTTTTGACAAAGTCTGGCACAAAGGATTCCTCATCAAACTACGTGAACAACTGCCACATACCTGGTGTGCACTTCTTGAATCATACTTATCCGACCGTCAATTCCGCGTCGTGCATGAAGAAGCAGTAACCGAATGGAAAAATATATCAGCCGAAGTACCACAAGGTAGTGTCTTTGGACCTATCATTTACCTACTTTACACAGCTGAT
Source organism: Tuberolachnus salignus (assembly GCA_956483605.1). Lineage (NCBI taxonomy): Eukaryota > Metazoa > Arthropoda > Insecta > Hemiptera > Aphididae > Tuberolachnus > Tuberolachnus salignus. The sequence goes on from OY101437.1 coordinate 18,399,802, forward strand.
ATACCAAACAATGACAACATGACACCACATAACGATAGCTATGTTTGCCGATGATACGGCATTTTTGTCGACAAGTAATAATCAGTTAACTGCAACTGACAACTTACAAGCATCAATTGACAACATTTTTGCCTGGACGAGACGTTGGAAAATTAAGATCAATGGCGATAAATCGGTACACGTCAATTAAACGTTACGTAAAACTAAAAACAACCAAATTGTTTTGAATCAAACTTTAATCCCACAAGAATATTCAGCAAAATATCTTGGAATGCATCTTGACTCTCGTTTAAACTGAAAACATCGTGTCCGTCAGAAAAAAAATACAGATTAAAGGAAAAACGCGGAAGCTCTATTGGTTAGTTGGATCGCACTCCGAGTTAACTATAGAAAACAAACGTCTACTGTATGTAGAGCTATTAGAAAACCAATTTGTACCTATGGCATTCAACTGTGGGGTTGTGCCAGTAAGTCTAACATTGATATTATACAACGCTGCCGAAACATCGCTCTTCGGACCATCGCTGCGGCCTACCGATTTGAAAGAAACGATGCCATTCGCCGTGATATTGATGCTGCCTACAATAGCAGAAGAAATCCAAAAGTTTACTGGCAAACACGAGATGAGATTAGATCACCATATCAATCCAATGGCCGTCCAACTGTCTAGACAACTCCAAAGACATTAGACGGCTTAAGCGTCTGAAACCATACGACTTGGTTTAAGTGTTTAAATTAAGTGCAGGAGCCACTTGATTGGAAGCGAGACTTCATCAACGTGTAATGTATGTATTAACATCCAGTATGTAAGATATATCCTGTTAAACATATTTATATAGACGTTTAAATAATAAAGCCTCGGGGCATAAAAAAAATGTTTATTTTATTATAATAGGGCGTTTTCTTTTATTGCCCAAGAGCGACAAATTCCTAAACGCGGTCCTGCTGTGTTGAATTAAACTTTTTGACGAGTCACAGGTTTAAAGAAACTATTAATTTGTTTTTTTTTTTTTTTTTTTTTTTTTTTTTTAAATTATGCTTTTAATACTTATTCTTGTAGTCGTTTAAGCACCAAAATATCACTTGCGGATACTCCGTTTTCTTCTGCCCGTGTAATGGACGTAGTAAAAGTATCTATTGCAACGGTGTGAATTATTTGTTTGTACAGTTACTAATTCTCAGTTCTCCTCCCTTATGACATCACCATTACCACCATTTCTTTCTTCCTCATTCGGCCGGATTACCGGGTGTCTACTGTATACATATTTGATAACCTCGATTACCCGCTCTCAATAACTTTCTGATTGAAAACAAATTATTGGTGAATATACCGACGGTGTGTTGGTTCTAGGGCATTATTTGTATGGGACGGGGGGGGGAGGTAGAGAATTAAATTCCGTTTTGTTATTTGTACATTTTACGTCACGACAATGGAAAAAAAAAAACCCTACAATTAATCAATTGACACACATGGTTTCGTAAAATGGACCGTAAATACGCCATTGTCGAGTGGGACTCGAGTGACTCGTTCGGGAATATAGGTCTCGTTACTCGAATCCGATAAAATATCGAAAAACTCTCGTATATAAACGCACATTTAATAATATTACAATACGTCTATATTGTCATTATAATATAATAATAATTGTATTATTATTAATCGTAATTTCTATTTGATTAGTGTAAACAATAATGTATTATAAATAAAAAAAAAAAAAAAAAAATGTTATGGCATCCCTTTAACAATATTATAATCATAAAAACTATCATACTTTATAATATACAAACGCGCTCGCTGAAACTTTATATTATAAAATATATAAGATGTGACTTGTATACGAGACATACTTGCGGTTAGTACCGTTCATAAGTTCTATTCTACTTCGAATGTGCCCTGTTAGACGCATGTAATGTCCCCGAAGATAAACGGCCGGGAATTATACTTACAGGAATTAAAATGGTCCTACTGTAGAAATTCCAGAAAATATTTAAACAGAGAGTAGTAACCCGCTGCGAGAAATCGCAGTGATATCACTTTTTTGGAAAACTTAATACTTTCTGTTCAAAATGTTCTTTAAATTTTGATTTTCGGCTATTGTATTTTCTGGATTCCGATTCAACCGGAATACTACATTCTGTAAAATTATTTTCTGGTAATATTACTTTCCGGTTATTTTATGTTCTGTTCATTTTACTTTCTGCATTTCCAACGTTCTGGCCAATTATTTTCCGGAAAATTACAGGGCCCCATCATGTTAAACGGTAATTTTTTTTATTTTTTTTTTTATTTGTGCGATTCTTTGTTATCCTTATACAAAAATAAATATATTTAAAACGTTCAATTTTTTGAAAATAATCTAATGATCGAATATGAATCTCTTCGGTCGGTTTTTTTTTTTTTTTTTTTTTTTTAGTTCTTTCCTGAATTAAACTCGTATAATAATTATATGTGTATAACGAGAGGGCAAGGGGTTACGGTATTCAGGAAAAATTGCAAAAGGAACGTACACGATGTTATTCGTTAAAAATACTATTAATCGTCAAAATGTTGAAGAATATTTTCCTGAAAAATACCGTTCCGTTCAAATGATTTCCCGATTCGTACGTACGCGCTCTACAATTATGCCGGCCATACAAATACATTGTTTCTGTACGAGTTGGGCAAAAAAAATAAAATTAGCGAATAAAAAAACCACAACGTTCGACGAGTATTGATACCTAAAAACACCGAAACTGAACGAAAAATAATATAAAAGTTAGTAATGTTACGAACCCTGATTTCTAAGGTTTAATCGAACCGAAATAATCAAATATTATAAAAAGTTTACCTAATAGTTAAATGTTGATAATGTAAAATTTTTCATTATTAAAATTAATATCTACTCTAAAAATAAATTCCGTTCAATTTTCGTGTAGCTCTACACGACACTGATGTTGGCCGGTTTGAAACTCGAACCAAACAATTGGACTTATTTAGTTGGACACGATTTTCAGTTCGATTTACGAACCGAACTGAACACCCATAGCTGTTTAGGTTCGAAAATCGAACAGTTCGTAACATCACTGTTAAAAAAAATGACTTCGGAGAGCGTTAAACAAAACACATATGCGCGTAAATCGTAATAATAATAATTTATAATGAATAGTAATTGAATCGGTCATTTCAAAAACGATATTATAAGTCGCGGGTTTTGCAAAAATGATTTTTTGTCAAATCGCTGGCTGGGAACCGGAAGATATTCCGGTAAAAGATATTCTATCTTCTTATTTTTTTTTTTTTTTTTTCAATTTCACCATTCCTATTTTTACTACGAGTAATACGGGATGCATTTTTTTAAGCTTATAATTAAGTCGATAGAGTTAACAATTACCGAGATATCCAGAACCATAACTATAGAAATTCAAGTCATTCCAGAATAGAATGACTTTTTTTTTTTTAAATTTATAATTTAACTTTAGAGCCAAACGGTTTTCGATGTAAATGTGTAAATTGTTATTCAGTGATCAGTGTTACAGTATTATGGTACTTTTTTTTTTAGATACGTACGCCAAAATATCCTAAATAATCAATTAAAAAAAAAAAAAAAAAATTTTCGAAGGGCGCGTATATTTTCAAGATCCCCTACCCCACCGGCTAATGGTACCTTATAATAGTTCTATGGAATTTGTCAAGAACCACAATAGGTTCTATATTTATGGAATATTCGTTTTTATTATTTTTTAAAATTAATTGTCGTTAATATTTTCTATACAATAATGATCAAAGGGAAAAATGCCGATTTACGGCTTTCATTTGCTATTTGTTGATTTTTTAAGAAATAAAGTGAAGTACGTCCTTTATTCAAAATAATATCTGTTCTCCTGATAACCCGGATCAACGTACGATATCGAAACTTCTGGTTCCCAGCTCTCGACATAGTATCCGTTATGTAATATAACTAATACTAATAATATAAAACTGTACAAATAAATGTTTATATATTAGTAAAATTTACCGGAGAAATTAAGTTTTTGTTGTGGTTTTTTCCCTGTAAAATTTAAATTTCGACGACTTTTATGTACCGTTTTCGAAATGACCGATTCAATTGTTATTACTGTACTACGTGTATTATAATGTGTACGGGTATTGGAAAAAAAAAAAATTAATAAACATAATATAATGCGATGCGAAGACAAAAAAAAAAAAATAGAAAAAAAAAAAATACAACAATAAAATACAGCGTAGGGGATTTATACGCGGACGATTTATAAATCATTTAATTTTACAAGCGTTGTCGAAGTATTTGTGCAGACCGGAGGCGATGGTGGCCGGCGGTTGTCTGTCGCGACCTGCCCCCTCGAAGTACTGTTGGCGGTGGTGCTGGAGGCCGCGGTGTTCCCCGGCGGCGGCGGCAGTGGCGGCGCCGCACGGACCGTTGCTGGCGGTCGGCTGCCCGTACTTGCCCAGGCCCCGGAAGTACTCGCGGCGCAGGTCCGCGGCCGTCTTGGCCTTTGCGGGCGGCGACGGGGCAGCCTGCACGGTCAGCGCCACGGACGAATCGTTGACGGATATCTCGTCACAGCTGTAGCTCGAGTCGAAGTTGCTGCCCCGGCCGCCGGACGGCGGGCTCTCCGGTTTGCCGGAATCGTCGCGGGCAGCGGCCGATTTGGCCGCGGCAACCGCAGTCCCGTACGACAGCTCGGACGACGGCGAGTTCTTGACGCCGCCGGATTTGCGGCCGCCGCCGTGCATGCGGGGCAGCGAATTGTATCCGGACGAACCGCTGGACGGGTACGCCTTCTTGGCCGCCGGAGCCTTGTCCTGCGCGTGACGGACCCCGGCGGACCCCGCCGACGATCCCGAAACGGCCGCCCGCGATTTTCTCGGCAACGTCGCGCTCCTCGTCAACCTCGCCGCAGGCCACTGTTTAACACCGCCGTCTTGCTCTTCCTGCGCGACAAACAAAACAATCACAATATTACACGTAATCTCTTTGGTTTATGTATTATAAAAACAAACGATGGCTCGTTATATTTCCGCGGTAATCTCCAAAACTACTCGATATTCATAAAATTTACGTCAATCGATTCGGCAACATCCGTAGCGCGCACCGTGCCATTTTTAATCACCCTCTCCCACCCCCACGACATCCCCGGCACCGCGTCCGAAAATAGGTTTCCGGTACGAAAATCCAGATAATTCCGTTGATTTATGGATCATCTCGGTGACACGGACGAGAAAAAAAAAAGACCAATCGTTGTTTATTATAATGTAATTATTAAGTAGGTAATTTATGCATGTTGGAATTAGGTTAGGGTTTTTTCTTTTTTTTTTTTGTGTGTATTTTTAGAGGATTTCCAAGGGTTTCTCGGCGCATTCTGTTCGAGATTTGTGATAAATAACTTATATAGTCCGGTATATATATATATATTATCGACATCGTCACCACCGCTCGATCTATCGTATCGACAATAATATTTAAAACCGTAGAGCAATTGTGTCGAATGAACACCCTGTACCGTTATATTGACGCAGTTATATTAACGCGATTTCCTCGATTTACTTCAAGTGTTGGTATACGCACTTGCGTATTACTTATAAGTGTAGGTACACGACGAAGCTGTATACGGTTTTAAATACTGAATAATGACTTGCACACATCGTAAAAATCTATTATTACGTCCGAGAAAGACGAGGCCTCTCGTATATATATATATATATATATACGTATTCTGACATCACCACAAAACTAATGGGACGGCCCCGTTCTTTTCAACTATATATTTTTTACAGTATATTATTTTCTAAATCAAAGCGACAACGGTAAAAATACATAATAATAATTATATTACATTCGGCTTTTTACGTTTCGGATATAAAATGTTTTAATTTTAATTTAACGATACTAATACCATCGCCACGAAAATAATATTATAAGACGGCTGACGCGGGCGCATCTATATTGTACACGCGTATATCTACGGCACGAAAACGACATTTTAAACAAATAAAACTAATTGTTAGGTTAGGTATATGAGAAAAAAAAATAAAATAAAAATCCTATTCAATATAACGGGATCGGACGACGGTTTTATTTTATTTCATTCTTTTTTCGGCTTCTCTTTTACGGAATGCGTACGCCGGCAGTTTATTATTAGTCAATCAGACTTATATACCGCCGTATGGCAAACGTATTTCTCAATGCCGTAGAGATTTTACCGAATACGAAAACTAACGTTATTGTATACGATAAGTGAAAAACGAAATGAGTTTGCCGTCCCGCGGACGACAGAAAATGCATATTTAATATAGTATTGCGATGGTTACATTACGAAAGTCAGCGCCAAAACGAGACTATAAAGGAACCGAGCGGGGCACAAAAATAATATTATAATTGTCCTAATGTCAATAAATCGTGACTCCGGGTGTTTTTAAGTCGACCACCGTAATATTTATATTCGACAGTGTATAATTAATCGTATTAACAATTGTATACTCGTTGAATAAATAACTCATTACACTATGAGGATTCGGGTGTGCGCGGTTTAGAATGCCGATTTATATAGGACGCCGGGGAGTTTTGGAATATTATTATAAACTTTTAAAAAATGCGTAATCATTTATCAAATTATTTACGATAATAATATAAATAATAATTATAATAAAAATCGTAATAATTCTGCGGTGTTAATACGGCAGAGCCTACACAGCTTATCAGTTTCGGTCATTGCTTATGGGTAACACACGAAATGCATTATGAGACATATCATATTTCGTCACCGTCAATTTAAATTTCCCGACTATTTATGATAATCGAATAATCTACGAAAATCGACATTATTTTTACGTACGTACACTATGTGCAATATGCAACTGCAAAACGAAACTAAATCGAGTCTAAACTAATCTAATAGCTTTTTCTCCTGACATCCTTTTATCGTACCCATTAATTCACAGATAAAGTGGTATAAAACGATTAAGTTACACGCTGCGGTCAAACACTTACAGTCTTTATCGGTTATCCGTTACTGATACCCGATAATGAATAAAGAGAACCGGTTAATTAATTTTTTTTTCTCTACGTTTTAAAATAATAATAATGTAATCAATAAAAATTGTATTTCGTAATAACTGCTTGCGCCTCCCCAGCAATGCGTTCACGCCCCCCAGTTTGGGAACCAGTGCCTTAAGATAATCAGCAATTGCTCTGATACATCATAATTATTATTGTCATTTTTGTTTTATGGAAATTGTATAGAAACATTAGAAACGCATTTATTACATTTAACACGTCATACGGTTTTTGATGATTTTTTTTTAAGAGAATTGTTTAATCATGTAATACGTTTTAAACGATTCGGGTATATAAAAATTAACGCATCAATCATATATAAATATCTACTCTAGTTGTGTGTTTTTCAATGTAATTTTTTTTGTTTTGTTAACAAATTAACAATTAACCTACGCGGAGCAAAATCGTTTCGAAATCGTAACTTTTATTTATATTTTAACGACAGCCTGTTTCCTAACAACAACAACAACAACAACAATATAATATTACTTTCGTGTTTACCGTGAGCATTCGGCATAATAAAGTAATAATTTAATAAAAATATAAAAAAAAAAAAAAAAACGACAAATCATTATTAAGTCAACTTCGTGCACCGGAATATCTATGTAGTTTGAACATCTAACGACGTTGGGTTTCGTTGGACGGCCTTGTCAAAGGTTATTATTTCGGATGGGCGATCATCGGGAATTTACCGTCTACGACGCAATAAAAAAACGAAATATTATTATCCCCTTAACACCTCGTGTATAGTCCGGTCTTTTTACGAGAGAGTGCAGCGGTCTTTGAACTAATAAACCCGTATTACCCGCGTAATAGTTGCCGAATAACCGTTTTTGATTAATGTATTATAAATAATATGTAAACGTAATAAAAACAATTAGCGATTTTAATGCGTATTATTGTTGTGGTTATTTTGCTTCGTCTAAAAATTAGCACCGGTAACGAAAAACCTACTAATATAAAGATATAAAGATACGTATTTTAAACTTATTCGAATACGTTGTCCCGAATAGGAAATAAAAATATACATATGTTACACACCTTTTCTGTTTGAGTGGAGGTCGACTGTTGGGGTTGAACGCCCTTGTTGAACCATTCGTCCGGCGGGAATTGTGTGGAGCTGTTGTTGCCGTTCGACTTTCGCGACTTGGAATTCGACCTGCGGCTGCCAAACAGTCTCGAGAATATTCCCGGAGACTTCCCTGTAAACCGGAACAATATTTAGTAACGGCCATCGGTTTAACGGTGCGGGACCGGCGATTTCGGGAGGGAAAAAACCACCCGTTTCACGTACTCGACTCCGGTTCGTCGGTTTTGTTTTTGTTCGATATGTGTCTCATCGAGCCGCTTCGCTGAATGGTGGCCAGCCTCCGGGACGCCGAACTTCCCCTGAGCGAGTTACGCCTCTCCAATTTTCCCGCGGAGTCCCTTCTGGGCGACAGTTTTTTGTCGTTCGGGTTACCTGCGAAAACGCGACACCGGGTTAGGTTGAAATTAGTTAGGTTAGGTTTTTAAAAAACAACAGACGAATTTGCCGGGCTGCAAACATGTCGTTTCCCAACTATACCGCGGAGTTTGTCATTTCAGCGTTTCCTGACACCAGATAGCAGTTTTAAAACTAGACTTAGTTAGTGTACTAAACCCAAACGGTTTTTATTTATTTAAAACATATACGGCACACTGCGACGGTTCAAAACTTATACTTTTAGATTCTGAGTGCATGCGAGTATTGGTTTTACTATAATGTGTGCTTTATATATATATATATATATATATATATATATATATATATATATTTTTTTTTTTTTGTCTGCGTACACCTTTTCTACCAGAAATCTTGCTTGAATAACTTCAGGGGGTAATAACTACCCGGTTACAAAATTTGTTTAGTTGATTTATTGCGCGGAGAGGTCATTTTTATAATTTTTCTTGTAGTTTTGTTAATAATTGAAAAACAAAAACTTAGAGAAAACGGGAAAATGTATGGCGGTTTTATTATTTTTTTTCTTTTAGTTGTAACTCGGTTAAACATCGATAATATCGGGCTATAACGATTTGCGATTTTGATTTTACCTAGTTTTAACAATTCTTAACAAATTAACGACATCGTTATATAGATAAAAAAAAGAAAAGAAAAGATATATTATACATTCGTCGTATTTAAAAATATCGTAGTTTATATGATCTAGCGAAGGGACTAGTTTGACTGACGACCGTACTCGACACTAGATCCATCGTATTTTCCCACTAATGTCAATATCGTCAGATCATTTGACAGTATTGAGTGGCCCACCCATCAACATGGTGCAAAAAACGCTATGGTGTATGTCGTCTTTTTTTCCACTCTGATTGCAAATTAATGACGGTAAAAAAAAAACATAGACATATTAAAATATTATGTATTTACAACGGTATACCGTTTTCATGTGCCATACGCGTGATCTGTGTGTACGGTTTATATTTTAAACGAGTCGTTTGTATTTTTTACTGTTTGGCACCAGAAAAAATTAATTTGAAAAAAAAATCCGGACGGCGTGTGGCGAATCGCCAGAAAAATAGAGGTGAAACCGGCGCGTTTTATTTTCAATTTTTTTTTTTTTTTTTTTTTCGTCCTGCGCTTCGATCGATGTCGTTGACACGTCGGTGAGTTCGTGTCCTTTATTTTGTTCTTATACAACCCGTCGATGGATTCATTGGATTCAATTGCTAATGGCGTCTCATATTTCGGTCCGTTTCAGATCAGAGATGACGGAGATGACGGTCGCGATAGCGGCGAATACCGCGTCGTCGTCGTCGTTACGTCCGACCGACGATTTCTAAACTTATCGTCTTATTTATCGGAGGAATAACATTTAAAAAAAAAAAATATATATATATATATATTTATCGATTATTTCTTATACACATTTTTTTTTTTTTTACATTGCGTACAGTATATAATATAAGAGATAACGGAAATACCGCGAACGTTGCGGCGATTTAAAATAATAATCGGTTTATTTTATATACATATGTAATAATCTTGAAACGAAATCGAGTATTTTATATTTTTTACTCTAGACCGCAGTGTCGGTAAACGGCCGCGCTATAATGACTAGATAAGTGTAATATTTATATTTGCATTTGATATAATAGTTTTAGTGGTCGGTCGAAAAAATAACTTGATTTATATCAAAATTCGTTTCATGACCCAACGATTATTCTGTATATACAATTTTTTTTTTTTTTTTTTTTATGATTTTTAGGGCATATTCAGAGGATTTTCTACATTATTTAGAGCGTAGTTTTTAGGATTTCATACATTATCTAGAGCACATTTAGGATTTCGTAAATTTATAAGACATTTTCAACTCGACAAATCGAGAATCACAGTATGATTGTACAAGATGTATAAATAGGTCCAGGAATTTATATGTTTTCGCAAATTTATATTGGTTGGTGTCAATTTACACCAAAATTCATTTCATGGCCCAACGATTCTGTATAGACAATTTTATTTTTCATTTTTAGGGCATATTCTAAGGATATTGTACATTTTTATATGATGTTTTAAGGGCATGTTTTGATTGTTTTTAGGGCATAGATATCTAATCGATTTTATTGTTGTCTGCCGTATAGGTGTACGTTTATAACTTACCGCCGGATATGATGTCTGCCAAGTTGGTTTGTATGTTCTGGTGGGTCTGTTCTCCGTCCCGGAGGGTTTCTATGTCGCCGTGTACCTTGATGTACGCTTCTTCGGTGGACATCAAGAACCTTCTTTTGCTCGGGCTGTACCGACAGCTTCCTCCCAACCGTAAACTGTGCGCTGGGCTGGCGGTCGTCGAACCCACTAGCCGCTGCACCTCCGGCGTCACGACAAAGTAACCCCTGGCGGTTTGGTATATCTGTGAATAAATATTTACCATGTTATTATAATATATTCAATAATCCTGACAATAATAATATTCAGTGGATATAGAAACCGGTTTAACGGAGAATTTTCTTATAGAATAATAATATTATTATTATTATTATTATTATTATTACGATTACGAGGTCAAAATATCAATACTGCGGGCGTACGCATTTTATTTTCGATACACATTTTTTTTGTAATATCCATTTTAAATTTTACTTTTATCTCATTTTCGTCATAAAGTCATAACACATCTATATTTCTGTGTACCTATGCAGTGGCTTTAGCCAGCGGGGTAGATGCTTAACCCCACTCCACACATTGCCTTTTATTCATACGCTTTAACTTAATGAAATGTATGATAATTTATATACACTTTGATTCCAAAGTGCCTTCACACTGTTTGTTCTTCCCTCAAGTCACGCAAGTTGCCACATTTAACTTGAAATAACAACAATTATGCCTATTATACTAGTTTTTATGTATAGATTGTTTAAATTCGAAATTTAAATTTAAAAAAAATAAAAATAAAAATATAACATATTTTTTGTCTGAAAACTCGTCCAGAGTTGATAATAATAGTTATTATATTATTTATCACAGCTTTTCGACAACCGGTTTAATAAATGTATAATGAGCAACAAACCTAACAAAAAATATAAAACTAAATAGTATAGTTTAATTTATACTTAACTCCACCCCCCACCCCCCGCACAATCTTGGCTACGCTGTACATATGAGTTGGTAGGTAGGTAATACTATAGTGGATATAGAAAAAAAATTATAAATCTAAAAGAAAATCTGTGTGGAATTGAACGAGTTTTGATTTACTCGGAAATGAACGAAATATAGACAAAGAGAAAGTACCCGAAATCTATATGAATATACGATACAATAGAAACAAATATATAAGAATAATCTAATGAAATTTATATCTCCGTTAATTCGTACTAATGAAATGTAAATACATTATTCCTCTTTAGAGGCTCTCCGACTAAAAGTTTAATATTAATCGATGTGTATGCTTATTTACAGCGTACTCGTGTCTAAACTTCCTTCTAATCTGACTTGTCTCTTCAATTTTTGACGTATAGACAGGTATAGATTGAGCAGCGGCTATTTCAAATGGCACATTTTTCAAATTTCTATAAAATGTCTTCTTTTTGTGATTTTTTCCCCGCCTAATCCATATTTCACGGTTCGACTTCTGCTCTATATTTGAAAAGTTATACGAACAAAATGCGGTCCAAATGTCTGTTAAATTATTATTATACAATTTTGTCATCCGAAATTTGGTTTCTGGTATAGCGGTATCGTTTTAGTTACACCGGTTCGATCTCGGCTAAACAATTTAAAACAAGGTTGGCAAAAACCCGAGCTTTATAGAAAAAACCCAACCCAGTTGGGTTATATTGTAAAAGTAATATTGGGTGGTTTTTTATCTGAAAAATAACGCATCCTAAACATTTTTTTCTCATGAATTAGCTGCACTGTTTTTTCCCTCATCACCTTATCACTATTATTGAACGGTGCTATTGTTTTGTGCATCGCCAAAATCATTGTCATTGGTAGTGGTCGTATAACAGGCTGGCAACGTCGGGAATAATACAAACTTTAAGTTTTCTATTAACCATTAAGTACGTGATCTTTTCCATTTTATACTCATACTTGTAAATAAGAAAATAATGGGCTTTTTCGTGTCAACCACGGTATAAAATGATGATAAACAAAATATTAATCGTAATAAAATATAAAACTCGTTAAAAAAAAAAATTATAGATAATTCTCCAATGCGTTTCCACATAGAACAAATTAGTTACTTTAAAATCTTTAAAGTATACCTGTATGACATTTATTCAGATTTGAACTCTTTTTGATTAATTTTTAACGTTATTCTTCCATGTTTGTTATTTTTTTTTTTTCGTACGTCATTTACCTCTATTTAATTGTCCCGCGTTAACGATCCAGTAGAAAGTTTTAGAAAAGTTCCTCGTAGAACGTTGACTTTTAAGAAGACTTGTGTTTAGATAAATCGTATTTTATCGATCGCGTTAACGTATACCACAACGTATAAAAAAAACCATATTTTAGAAAATCCATACTATTATAGCGTTAATATATCATAATCGTGACGGAGAGTAGTCGCTACATAAAAAGTAAGCAACATCTTATTTCGTACGTTAGTAATAAATTATCATTATAATAATTATTATTATTGTCGAGTCGACGACGAACAGTGTGCGATTAATCATAACAATCACTTTCCGACGGCACACGCGGTGTCCCATTAAATCGTATAGAGGTATATTTAACCTTTTTTTTTTTTTTTGTTCTGTGGCCATCACGTATACTGGATATCAACCATATAACAATACACATTTAAAAAAAAAATCAACGATTAAACATTTGTTCTATTTGATTTCTTTCGAAAATGTCTATTTAGAAATAAACCGTCTATGAGAAAAATGCACAATTAGAATATAATGTGAACGAGGAATTTACAATAGGCGTAGAACGAAGAAGCCACTCCCATTAGCTACACTTCGGATGTTGAGGGTTATATTAAATAGGTAAGTACAGTAATTAACGAGTTCTTCTTAAGCGTGAGTTGCGGTAGAAATCGAGTTTTGATAAGGTAGATTTTGTTACGATTGGTGAATTTTCGGAATGAAATGTTTCGAAAAGTTCGAATTTTGTTAATATTCGAGTTAGTATTGGCTGTGCCCTCAAATTTGTAAATAATTATTATTGTTTTGAAGTTTGTGCGGTTGTTTTATGAAATAAGGGCAACGTGCATCAAGCATTTATCTTTTCGTTTTTAAAAATGTTTATTCCCGGTCGCGGCGATTGAAAGTTAAACTAAAACATATTTAAACCTCGTAAAATATTACTATTATTATAACACGATTTTCCAACTGCACATGTTGGCCTTGTAAAAGTCAACATTCTATAAAACTCACTCTTTCATCGCCCTCGTTATCTTTGCGTTATTACATTTTCGTAACGTCGTTTTCAAATAATATCCACACTCTCACGTCTCGAATGCACAATATACAATATTATGGTCCTTACCAGGAGTGGCCAAACTGCAAATTTGTAATATTTGAACACAAAGTAGTTTTTAATTTTAACGTATTTGCTGCGTGTTTAAGTTTCTGGATCGTGTGTTGTTAGAGCAGTCCCTAACAATTCTGTGAGATGATCGTCCGTTAATATTTCGATTTTATTATATTCACTGTCGAATATTATTAAAGACTCGCGAGAATACGTTGTTTCGAAAATCGATATTAACTTTTTTGAGCGTAAATTGTAAATTTTGGGTTTTTTTTTTTTTTTTATAGCGGGCTCGTGATTACAAATTTCATCTTTTTCTCTCTCTTGGCTCTTAATATTTTTAAAATCGTCATAATTAAACGCATAAAATACGTTATAAATATTATTTTTCTCTTATTTCAGTCAGTTTATATATTTTGTTTACGTAACTATATGTTATGCGGTCGACACTATTTTATATTGCCGCGGTGTCAAAACAAGGCATTTCGAGAAATAAAAAAATAATCCGAGATCGTAATAATAATACGGACGACGGGTACAAAATTTATAATATACAATAAATATACCATTAAATGGTACAGGATTGGAATCTTTGTGGAATTCTCACGGTAGTCGGTTGTATCGTAGACGGACGGATAATATAATTTTATTATTATCATACCTTGTTCTCGGACATGAGATTAACCATCGCGTCGTAGACGATGTGCTCGGCCGGCGGTTGAATGTTGGAGAAAAATATCTGCAGGGCCGAGCGCACGGTGTCGATAGTGGCGTTCTGGTTGGCGCTGGTCAACTCCAGTATGACCAGGCACAGGGCTTCGGACAGCGGCGTGAATTGTCCCTGGTTCAGGTCTTCTACCACGCAGTCTTCGACGTCTCCTGGAAAATGTAATCATTTTTTTTTTTTTTTTAGATACTATTGATATTTTATTGAGTAATTAATTTATATTAACGATTTTTTTTTTAATTCTATAACATAGACGTTATAAAATGTTATATTCACCACGGTTGAGGTTCACGCGCGCAATATGGTTTGGTATTCGATCGACGAAAAACGATTAACGGTATGTACACGTTTTCCGTCCGCGAGACAAAATACATTTCAGAATACAACACCACCGCCACACACACACACACACACATTTTTTTTCCCGGCAAAAATCGAAAACATAAGTGTAGCGAAATATAGACAAAATTAATTAACCGCCCCAGTTAATCATCTGTTTACGAACGTGTTACGTTCCATATACCCAATAGTATGTAATTAATACGTATTATCACAGTCTGTATTATTCGCGCACGCACATTTGCACAGACCCCATCATCACCCAGCCAATTCGCCCCTCCTCACGCCCACGATACACACGTGTCTCATATATAAAGAAGAAAAAGGAAGAACCCAAGTCACGCCGCCACTGTATGTACCTATTCAGTTCTAGAGTTTCTCATATTCGTCTCGAAGTGCTATAGTTTTTTAAATAAATCAATAAAACTAAAAAAAAACTACTCTCTGACTATTTTTTTAACCCCGGTGGGTCGCGCGTGAAGAGAGTGAATAATCATAACCAAATTTTACTCAAACTACTTTCAAATATATGCGCCACTCTAAAAGTATAGATATATGTGCCGAATCTTACCAATTTTCGTGATCACGTAACTGTTGGGCGGTCTGAGCACGTTACGACACCAAGCTCCGCGGATCACCTCCATGGAGCACGGGTCGCCGGTGAGCAAAAGTACTCCCGGCGATACGTATCCTTCGTATTTGACTACTTGCATCGCCTCCACGAGACTCCGATTCCAGACGCATTTTAGATTTGATTCCAAAAAGCTCTGTAGAAAAAAAATAAATAACGGCATAAATTTCTGGTCTCGCGGTATTTTATATAATTTGCACGCATTTCGTGTATCATTGTCGTGCGAAATAGACATTGTTATCCTACTTCCTATTGCGGACAACATGTCGAGTAAAAAAAAAAAAAATAATCTCACGTATAATTAGACGATAACGGTACTGTGTGTTTTAACGACAAGAGACGTTATTTATATTTCAGTTGTTTACAGAAAGAAAAAATAAAGCACTCATCATAGGTGATGATGATAACTGGGGTTAGGGACTCCTAGCATTTACATATTTTCAAAACTAAATTTAAAAAATAGCAGAATCAAATATAAATGCTGTTCATGGTGTAAGGAACTTAAACCCTGAATTTAATTTTGCATATTATACACCGTTTGGTTATTAGATAGTATATTGGAATTGTATTGATATTTAAATCAATTTAATAAACAATTTTAGACCATATTAGTGCATACTTGCTTGTTTTAAAAACATATTTACATGTTTTTTAAAGCTAGATGTCCCTAAGCATAGTGATCATATATCATCAAACTATTGCATTCCTCGTTATGCTCAGAATTTAAAACGGAACTATGCCAACATAGGCGCCCATGGGGGGAGCACTTTGCTCCCCCCCTCCGAAACATAGTCTCAATTTAAAATTTATAAGTGTAAACATCTTTTATATTGAATGATATTTTTTCAGGGGAGGAGGGGTCATATATAAAAAAATCTGCTATCAAGTTATTTTGCCTCCCTGAAATTCCACCAATGGGCGTCCATGTATACCACAATAGATGTGCAGGGGGGGCACTTTCCTGTACGGATATATTGTCAGTATGAATGTCGACGTTGTTGCGCATTTTACTCGTGTTAAATAAGTACATTGTTTTAGACGTTTTTAAATTGTTTTCTATAGAGAAGTAAAATTAAAATGTATGAATACGCGTCACGAAACGTATGCAAATTACGTCGTATTAAATTATGTATGGAGCTCAACCGTAACGATTTATGACCAATATCGATGCCTGTAAGGTATATGCACTACGAGTACCTATCGAGGAGGAAATATTGTAACGCATCGTAATATATCGTATAAAAATATCAGGATATATAGTGAGCTACACAGCCGGTTCTCGTTTGACCGAAAACGCGTTTAGAGTTTAAATATTTTCTGCATGGAAGAAAAACGATAAACGATATTTCGATTATTGTTGGTAATTAATGTGCAGTTTAACAATCTATTATTTATTATGGGTTTTTTTTTTCGATTTCATCGTTTGAAGGGTAAAAATATATTTTACAAAATAATAATATACTCGTACACCGAAAATCATAACGAATTACATGCGATGCGCGTTCAGGAAAAATATCGCAGGATGCCCGCCGTAATAATATATTCAAATGAGACGAACGGATGCGAACCGACGGAGAAGATTACTCGTCATTATAATAATATACACAACATACACATATAATATATTAGCTGCACAACCGACGACTACTATACGATCTTAAAAAATATTAATAACGCGTAAGAATTTCGGCTGCGGGACAAACGTAGGCCGACGAAAACAAACATAACCTAACCTAGGAAAGTCATAACGGGACATTTTGATCCGGTTTTTTTTTTTTTTTTTTTTTTTGGGGTGGGGAAGGGAAATTTTAATCCGTTTTGAAAAAAAAAATTAAATTTTCTTACCGGATCAAAATGTCCGCGGGAACAATTTGATACGCTTTGTCGTCATCCGGTGGTGTATAACCACAGAATAATCATAATGGACGTATTCTGAAAAATTACATTGTTCTTGTGGGGCAATTGAATATGAATAAGAGTGTGTCCATATACTGCAAATTCCCTATATCCATTATATATATATATATGAAAATACTATTTTCTTACTGTGAAATTACTGTGAAAATTTAAAAATATTAACAACATAACCGCGTATTGATCTTGTACCTATAATCAGATTATAGACTATAAGGTTTGCGTATTAGATCTTAATATGGCCTTGCCTATAATTAAGATCTTCCCTTCACATAAAGAATATATACATACACATAAATATTTATACAGTCTTATAGAGTGCGTTTCATTGTACAATACGTTTTATTGCTAATAATAGTAATAGGTTTTGTAATTCCAATATAAATTTTACATAAAATTTGATCAAGATTTTCTATGCAATTCACTCTAGGGGAATGATAAAAATAATCTAGATAAAATGATTTTTTTAATTACCTAATAAATTGTATATTGAAGTAGAATTAAATCCATTCGGGTGGGATTATAGCGGTTGTAACGAAACGGTTAGAATATTTTAAATTGTTAACAAAACGGATGAAAATTTCCCCGGGGTAAATTTGATCAGCCGAATCAAAATGTCACCTTGCCATAGGTGAAATTATTATCATCGGTATACTATCAGTGTACATATATATATATTATTGGTACTCGCCTGAAATATCAGGTACCCGTTGTCGTACATCCAATATGGCGAGGCATCCGACTGTTGCGGGACGTACCGGACTAGTGACTGTTTTTGCAGATGGATGGCCATACATCGTTTCAGTATGTAATGGCATCTGCATCCCGCGGGACTTTTGATCCGGCTACGACCGCTCATCGTTCACCGACCACGACGATTGCACCGATCTGTAAACACACGAAAATATCGTTTAGACGCTATTGTTATATGATTAGGGTTGTAGAATTATCAACGTTTATAAAAATAAGACGATTTTGAAGCATTTTAAAACGTTATAAAGTATAGTGACCCAATCGGATAGGTACGGGTATAACAGGGGAAATGCTAAAAGAGAATCGATTGAGATGGTATGGACACGTGTTGAGAGGAGGAGTAATGAGATTTTTGATGGACGAAGTGGGTGAACGAAAGTCGGGGAAGAGGTATACTGAAGAAAAAGACATTAGATGTTATTAGAGAAGATATATATGATGTGGACACGAAGAGTAGACGAATAAATATAGGTGGTAGGTAAAGTCTACGGAGGATACTAGTAAAAGAGTACAACTGATCCCACTCGTGTGGGTGTAAAGGCGAAGAGGAAGAAAATCGTCGGGTGCCAATTTTTTAAAAAATATACATTATTCTAGACGATAGTTTTTTTTTTGTCGAGTCTATGTCACGGTTAATAATTATTGTTTTTCCGGAAATGTAAAAAAAAAATAGATTTTAAAATAGTAATAACGACGTGCTTTTGGTCTCTTATGGACTCAACTATTTGCGCTCAGCCGCCTCAGTCTTGAAATATTACACCCCACGTCGTCTACGCAAACCCGCTCTATATTGCAGCCTCTGCGGACTACCCCATCTTCTCTTCTCGTCGACGTTTTTCCTCCCGTACAGTATAGCGTTGGCTACCGAAACCGTCTGTTTTACACTACTATTGTTACATATTATGTAATTGCGTAGTACAATATTTATTTTCAATAATTATTACACGGGCGTCGGTTCGAATATAATATTATAAATATATATATATATATATAAACGTAGGTACGGCGTTCGGCGTTTATTGCGTCATGTTACTTTTTAAAAAATGTATTTTACCGTACACCGGCATTATTACCTACCTATATATTGTTGTGTTGCCACTGGTCTCCGCCGCCGCGGCCACAGTTTAGGGTCCGCCCAGCGAGGGGGGTCGTTAAAATCTCCTCGCACTGACATGAACGGATATATAATAATGCGGTTTATTACATATACTTTTTTTTTTTATATACAATATACATATGCGTGCGTACATATTATATATTGGCAATAGAACGTTTTGCCGGGAGACTAGTTTTGCGTACAAACGGGTTTTTTTTTTTTTTTTTTGCAGAACCGTGCCTTCGTCGTCGTCGTCGTACCGCAATGTGTGTGCGTATATGTGCACACATATATATATATATATATATATATAGGTATACCCTCGTATCTTCCAGAGTTTCCATTGATGCAAAATATCGAAGGGGAAAAAAAAAAATAAATAAATACCCACACACACACACACACACGCGCGCGCCCGAGCGCGACTTTCACATTTCGCGCAAATGCTCGTATAATATTATCGAACGTGTTTTTTTTTTTTTTATTATTTTTCTTTAAATACGGTCGCGACGACGACGCGCGTAGGTATATGACGTATATTGTCGATGTCCGCGGTATGCGTACACACAAACCCGACGATATTATTGTATCTATCGTTCGCCACTCCATTATACCGTCGGTGCGCCGTGTGTTCTAGGCACTATAATATATATATATATATATACATCATAAATATTATTCGTATTTATAATAATATATAATATGCTTGCGGGTATACCCGTAAAGAAAACGCTCCCATATGGGAATCACGCGGGAGACTTTAACGCTAGTCTGGGTTCTGCAATTTTTTTTTTTTTTTTTTTTATCCGTGTAATCTTCGACTGCCGTTACATTTTTCCGAAAATGTCAAACTTTCGCTCGAGCTCTTAGTATTAAAAGCGCGATAACGATTAAATGGTTGTTAGGTCAAATAAAACACAAATGCCGAAGAAACTCGAAACGTTAAAACCGATTGTGTTCCCGGTAGTTATTATTTTATATAGATATATAATAATTTGTACAGAATGTACATATCCGCACACCATGCTGTTTGTACGGGTACGTATTGTTCGTATACACGACGACCTGACACAAATTTCACTCTGTGAGAAGGAAACGCGCGTATACGAGAGAAAAAAAAATAAAATTCTGCAAACGATTTCTTCCATAGACAACGGTGTCGATCCTATATAAATATAATTTATTTTATTTCGGATCTTAATAAAAAAAAAAAATTGAATTCAAACATAATCGTACACATAGGTACTGATATTCCTCGGGATTTGCATCGTTCTATGTCATAGGTGTTTCTCCCTCCCCCGTTTAAACGCTATATGCAAATTTGTATGACGTATTATATACATATATATATATTTACATATGGTCACTCACGACTATGATTGTTTTGTATACTATTATAATACACTGTGGAATGTATTAAATACCTAATGTGTAACGCTGCTGTTAATTTTTTCTTTTGTGTTCCGTACTATAGTCATTTTACACCGTAGATAAAACTATTGAAATCGCCGACACCCGTGTAAAGAATATTACAACGGCAAACATTAAAAGTTGGTGCGATATTCACCAATAATTGTAATATGTCTACGAATCGTGAAAAATTATACTCGCAACTCGAGGGTGCAGTATAATAAATACATTTTCTCGTCAATAAAAACTTGCGTATTTTTGACATTTTTTACTTGTTGCATATTCAATTAAAGTGCGATCAATATTTATATTTTGTTTTGGGCGTAAAGTCACTAGTGAGTTGTTATATGCTCTTTAAAACTGGGCATTGAACAGTTTACGGGATGGGGAGAGGGGAAATAGTCAAATTATAAGGAGATCTAATTCTAATTGATTTAGTCTTAAAGCGAACATTTTTTTTTTACACTAGACGGCACCAAAATATGAATACCGTTGAATTTCGTAGTCGGTGAGTTTTCGCTGCAAACCGACGATTGATTATTATAAATACTCATAAGTAATTTATTACGATACGTACCGATTACGTTTTCGAGCGGTGTTTATTAGAATTATTTTGTATTTATAATAATCGGCCGTGTAGCCGATCATCAAGGTTATACGTTGTTTAAATTAATCGTTTATCTGATTCCGTAGTTTATATATAGACAAAATATTAAAGACTCGGAACGCCGAACGATCGTTATTCGGCTATAATAATATCTCCCAACTCCTAAACTAGGCCTCTCTCTCTCTCTCTCTCTCACTGTCCCTCGCTCTTTTCTCTACACTGCCATAAGAAACAATTATTATTATTAATTATGGCGAAACATAAAATTACACGCGATATGGGAGGGGGAGAAAAAACGGTAACAACGCGTTTAATGTACCTATCTCGCGTGCACCGAACAACACGTGTGCTAGGAGAAAAAAAAAAAAAAAAGTTATTATCTGTTATACGCATAGTAATGAAGTTTTAGAGAAAACCATTCGGACGGGGAGCGAGCGCGACGGCGTTTATTCGGCGGCAGCTGTTCAAATTTCCGAGCATATTTTCACTAAAAAAATTATAACGTCGCGATAGGTACCGCGGAGTGCGGCGGTCGGTCGGCCGGCCGTTCGCGGTTATGAACATTTTTAACCATCTGTTCGGATGCATTTAGGTCACACGACCGCGCGGTACACGATATTCATCAACAGTAAACCACATACGAATGCACATTATATTCGTATGCCTACTTCGTTTAATAATATGCACTTTACGTTATTTTTTTCGGGGTGGCGGATAATCAGCAATAAACCGTTTCGTAATAATCGACCGATTCAATGGAGTTGTTTTGTTCTGTACACAAATAAAACATTTTAAAGTGATAAGTATATCACGTTATCAGTATCTTTTAGAGGTACTGCCGTAAGACGAGCGCGAAAAAGAACGAGTATACGGTTTTAGGCTAGGGTGGCCATAAAAATATAATAAAAATACGGGACGCTTTAGTTACCTGACTAAATATAATAATATTAAAAAAAAAAAAACAGATTAAATGTGTGCTATATAATAGTTTTGAAATAGAAATAAAATATTAATATGTACATAAAAATACAAATAAAATTTATTTTGATGACGATGAATGGTAAATTTCATCATCTGTTATTTTGTGCGTACTATTGTGCTGAATTAATTGCATCGAGTAACTTGGATTCTTTTAATAAAACTCATTACAATAGTAGTTTTTAAAACGTGTTTTCACAATGATAATGGATTTGATATTTTCAACCGAAAAAACGATTTTTTTTTTTCCGTATATCCACAACACATTAATGGTTGAAAAAAACCGTTCTACTGCAGCATTTGTACCCGGGCATTGCCGAAGAATATTCTACGGTTGCTGATAAATTAGTTGAGTTATAAATTAACAGTAAGAGGGAAACCGGGATTAATACGGGACGGATTGGACAAACGGGACAAAATGCGTCCCGTATGACATTTGTCGGGACAACGGGACACAAAGTTGAAAGCTGGGACAATTCCGTATAATACGGGACGTATGGGTCACCCAATTTTAGGCGATAAACACGCGGAGCCCCGGGGCCGTAAAAATAATCAAACGTCGTCTGCGGAGTAAACGTTCGAATTTCGAAACTAACGCGATTGCACACGAACATATTCGTATAATATTGTAAAAACTCCGATACGTTTATAAAAAAAACAGAAAACAAAATAATACTTGCACGATTACCACCCGCGAAAGTAAACACGAAGAATTACTATTATGAATAATATTTTTCAATTTTTTTCACGGAAAAGTTGAAGTTTACCAAAAAAAAAAAAGAAAAAAAAAAACGTGACGGATACCTACGCGCGTCTTATATTAATAATATATGCTGCGGTAACGCGTATCGCGCAATATAATCATGTGGGATTTTTTTTTTTTTTTCGTTTTTTTGGTTGGTATTTTATTTTTTTTTTTTTTCTCTATCTACCGATTTCAAATTATATTTTCGCCGACGATTTCCGGCGCCGCCGTATACAATAGTATCTAAATTATAATCGACTTTAAGTAAAAGTAATTGGTTTTTTTTTTTTTTTCTACGTTATAATATTATAATACTGTTTACACTGCGTGTCGGTTTGTGGGTCCGACGAAACGTGCGTGCTGGTATTTTATATACGTGTCTCTGAAATAAGACGCCACAGAATTCTCGTATTTTGTCTGTTGTCTACTTTGACAGTGTCCGATTGAGGGATTTACACCATCGTCGGGTTCGGGTTGATTCGACGCCACCCCGGCGGTGGTGCAAAAATGAAAAACGCATTTGTAAAAATACATAAAACTTTTACAGCGTGTTTGGAATCAAATTGATTTTACATTTGGTCAAATCAGGGCCGTATTCAGGATAGGATAGGGTACTATTTATGCAATAATTTTTTCATGTTATATTTGAAAAAAGTATGTTTATTTTAACAACTTACTATATTATAATTATTATTAGGTTATAAAACTCTACATACATATAACTTTGGGTTAATAACTTGGCATTCAAGTATGTTCGAGATTTAAATGATGCAGACTTATATTCTGAAATTTAAAGTTTCAAATATCAGACTCTATTATTAATGACAACATTTGGGAACGCAACTCAGTTAGATTTATTCTAAAGCATATTTATCAGTACTCTTTAAAAGATTTATATCCGAATTCAGAAGAGGAACTGCGAATATTGTTTAACGATAGAACCGTATTTAGGTTTGGTGGCGCCCCTGGCGAATCACGGGACTTACAAAAATATGGGAAACTTCCATTAGTTTAAAAAAAAAAAAACCATTTGAGATACATAGAACATGTATAAATAAATAGTATACTAAGCAATAACTAATAAACTTTAATAACTACTTGTCTTTTTATGAAATTAAGATTACTACACTATAAAAACATGTAATTTTTGTTCAAAATGTTGTTTTTTAAAATTCTGTTTAATAATTTTAACATTTTAATTTAAATACAATATTACAAAGGTACTATTCTTGCTTTTATGGAGGCAAATTCATCAATGACATTATTAAATCAAATTGTTTTTACTGAATCTTTTTCTATTGATAATATAGCCATACTGGTGATACGACTTTGACCTATTGTTCTCTTTATTTGATCTTCGATAATTTTATTTAACTTTCAGCTTGCTGAAGCTTCTTTCACGTGTTGCTATAGTTACAGGAATTGTTAAAAATATTCGTAGTGCCACCTCTTAATTTGGTTATAAATCTTGTAAATACTACTGATAAATATGCTTAGGATAAATTTAACTGAGTTACGTTCCCATATGTTGTCATTAATAATGGAGCCTGATATTTTAAACTTTTCATTTCAGAATCAGAGTTATATTCTGTGCATTTAAATCTCGATCAAATATTTCGTGAGCAAATTATTACATAAGTAGTCTTAATATTTGCGTCCCTTTTCGAATTGCGCCCCTGCCCATGCCCTCTTTCCCTGTCATGTACACGGTCCTGGTTTTGCCTAACAGAGCAAATTATTTCGTAGCGCCGCCTCGCCTAATACGATTTTTCAATCTTGCCGGTGCATCCTCGCCGAACACCCTGTGTACACGGTATACGTCGAGTGTATTATTATACGTTTCCGTTGTTATTCTATATCGTCATAATGGTATTATTTTCCAATTCCCGAGCGAGTATCCCCTCGACGACGGTCCACGTTCCTGCCGCGCCGACCCTAAACAAAATTATACGAGTTCTATGGGATTCCGGAGGGCTGCGGCTGAAGACCCGCCCTCGGAGTGCACTGTGAATTGGTATCCGCCGAATCCCCTAAACAGAATTTACCGTCCGATATATACTGATGCGCGATCGCCCACTTCTATATACACGGCCGTGTCGACTTGAAATATAACGATTTTATTGAAAATATCCGCATAACAGAATAATATGCTTGGGAATCGTCGGGTTTTCCACAGAGAGAGAGGGCGGGAGAGATTGATATGGCCAGCTGTATATAGTTTGGGAAACCATTTAACGTTATTACACTAAATTCCCGTTAGGTAACACGAACGGGTTGCGCGAAAAAATATCATTTTTTTTTTTTCATATATATATATATATATATAGTAGCGTTTATGGAACTTGAATTATGGTGGAACTATATTCAAATTATATGTTATTAAAATATTCTAGTGAAATAGATTACCGACACTACCAATCGCAATAGCAATTCCGGAACGTTCGTTTTCGACGTTTAAAAACATATTTAAGGAACACTATGTGAGAAAATCGTCTCGATAGACTATCGTAGTTTATAATAGGTACACGGAGAAATAGAAGTAAATTCGGAAAAATGTTTTAGACAAACTTGCAATATAAAAAAAGAAAATTAAATATTAATTTCAATGGCAATTTTGACGGATGGAAATTGTCAATAATTAATTTGTCTACGAGCTAAACAGGCGTAATTTTGTTGTTGGTTTATTTTTAAATATCAATGTTTCAATTTGTGTTTTTTTTTTTATTTTTCTTGCGAAACGAGTGACTGTCTGGACTGTCTCGAAAAACAAAAACTAATAAAACAGTTACTTTTTGATCAATTTGAGAGAAACCTTTTTTTTTTTTTTTTTTTTTTACCGAGCCGAACATAACATCACGATAAGAGCAAGAAAAAAAAGAAAATCCTGGTCCGCCCTATTATATATAATTTATAAAGACGATAGGGAACAATAAAAAAAAAAAAAAAAAAAAAATAGCCCGGGGGAGGAACGCCCCGTATATATATATTATTATAATATATGCGCCGTAAAGCCGCGAAACCGCTCGTGCGATATCCGATTTCTACGAGGGGCACGCGGTGTCCGGTACAACATAATACATAATACTATGTTTTAACGTCGTATATTTACATTGTTTCATACGAATATTTTATGTTACCGTTAATTTGTAACGGTAAACAACTAGCCATGTTGTATAATAACAAAAGTGTTTAGTCAGTACGATAAATCGTTGACGATTTTCTAAAAATGTATTATGATGCCAACTGGTGATTGTACGAACGAACCACCGATCACCCCGGCGACGAACGTGTTAAATTTATCGTTCTAATCAATTTGATACGGTATGGTATAATTGCCGTCGGTAATCTTCGGTTAGTAATGACAAACTCTTATGTTTTAGCCGCACCATCTCGATTCGTGACTATTTTCAGTGTCGGATTTCCATATTTTCCATATTCTGCGCGAACGGTTGCTGCCTGTAGCAATCAATTACTCGGCAATACGAGTGTCGAACAGTTGGGTTGATGTGTATAATACGACCGGTAAATAAAATGTCGAACTGCATGCGATTTATCGTGATCAGTTATTCGAAATGGATATTACGCGAAATCGTTAGTTAATATTTTTTGACGTGTACGTGTAGTTTTTTCTATAAACTAACCAAACACTTTATACAAAATAACTGGTTATTATATACTTACTACCCGATTTATTACATTGATAGACATGGCCGGATTAAGCCCAAGAATAACCCTAGGTGCAGTTTTTTTTTTTTTTTTTCACCCCTTGTAAGGTCATCTAGCTGGAATGTCCACATGTCCAACCTTGAATATTTTCACACTCTATAACCGCTACTATTTCTAGCTGGTGATAATTTTCAGATTTCCATTTAGCCGGCGGATACATCTGATTTATAGTTTGATTTTCTATGAAAACGATTTGTTCGACGATTGAAGAAATATCAAAATAGGAGTTTTGCTAACACGATTTGTTGCCATACATAGGAACGTAAGCGTGTCGAACGCGTTTCTTATCGGTGACCATTCTGATTTCATCTGTTCCGTGGTCGTTATATCACGGACGTTCTTACGACTCGATCAGCATGGTAAATGTACAAAACCGATACTAAGCGATATGAATTTTATGAACCAAACAGGATTTCATTTCAACATGCTTAATTTCGGGATGCTGTTACGCGTATTGACTAGACAACAAAACAAAATAGCACCTACCTAGCCTATACGCGAATCCGGGCCTGTTAACGGTAACATATTATATTATATATTATATATAGTCGCGATCGACCTCGAAACCACCACCGGCGGATCGTATATAAACTCGTAATAATATTGATTTCTATTCCGATCTCGGACGGCCGTGATGTTTAATCGTACAACAATGTTATTAGCGGCGTGTATATTAAATAAAATAATAATAATAATATGTACATTGCCGGAGCCGGCAAATTCGAGAAACCGAATTAACACACGCACACATTTCTACGATGTATATTGACAAGAAAAGAAAAAATGCTGTTTCGAAACACCGCGACCATGGGCCGCGCGCGCGCGCAACAAGACGACTTTTCCGTACGGAAGGCCGGAGGTCGAGTCCGTCGGACCGTGTGGGAAAACCCGAAACCGCCCAAGTACAGTACACGCGCTATGGAGTAAGGCACCTGGTAAAATCGCGACTCCTTAATACATTATTAATTATTATTATTATTGTTGCGACACCGCGGGGAGGTATGGGGGCAACAAGTAATATTAAAAATTAAAAAAAAAAACCACGCCGCTGCCGCGATAAATAAAACGATATTATTTTCGTTAATTATAAGTATCCCGGTCCACGCGCTGGAGATCGAGAAAGGTCGACGCTACATGATTTTCGAGAGAGATCGACACCGCCGCCTGCGCGCATTCGTGTCGCGACCCGATAGAGAGCTGGGCGGTGGACGCGCGCCGCGGAGTACGCGGACAGACACGACTCGACCTTGCCCCGTCTAATTGGAAAACAATATGAAATATATTATTGTTATAACGATAATAAAAATAAAGAAAAAAAAAACAACCGGAGTACTGCGCCAAAATACAACGTAATCTAAGCCAGCGACCGGAATTATTAATATATGCGTTAGAAATATGGTAAATATGATGTTAAGTATATGTAGAGTAGAGGTTCCCAAATGGTGGGTTTAATTTTGAAATTTTTTTTTTCTTTACAGAAGAAAACCAAAATCATTTCTTATCATATTAAATATTTAATTACAATTATAGAAAATATCAATAAATATATTTTTGACAAGAATTTCGTAAAGTTATAAATATTGTTGATAAAAATGCAGTTCATTAGTATGTGATGATTGGTCGCCAAAATGAACGAAAATATTCGAATATGGGTCGTATCGCGAATAGTTTGGGAACCTCTAATGTAGAGTAAAAATGACAAAATATGCGGGGGAAAAAACTGTACGAAACGGAACTATGTTGGACAAAAAAATATGTTTGGTTTTCCTAAATTTAGAAATATGATTTTCTATTGTCGAACAATTTTCCGTGATAATTTTAAATCAATTGTCGAACGACATATTAATTCTCATTTATCTTGCGCATTATTGTAGTATTATTCTGTTTTCGAAAGAGAAAATAGAGTTCAAATTGCACGCATTAATACGAAATAAACCCTAACCCGTGTTAAATATGCATCGGTATGCAAAATACAATTTTCTCTATGGAATCAGTTTGATTTTGAACACCCACGTTTCAAACTCTCGTGTTCGTGCACATACTCAGTATGAATATACAAATGCATATTATTCCGGTCTCTACATACTAACTAACCAAATGGGCCGGTTACAGAGATCCGAATCGCAGTTATTCGCACCGTGGGCAGGCCACTATGATGTTGTAAAGTCGTTTTGTTTATACCGACGACCTATCGTCATTTATTGGCGATATTTTCAATTTTCATGAAAAACCAACGGGAGTCTCGATACATTTTTCAAATAAAATACTCCGCCCCGGTCGGCAATTTCGGCTCACTCAATGTACTGCGTGAAAACATATCGGACGATTTTATACTCGGAGGAATTTTTTGGAAAAACTGTTGGGAATTTCAAACGATTTTTCAAATTAATTATCACCAGGCGGGGATGGTCCACATTTTTTAAAGGTATTTTACGGTACGAACAAATTGGAGCGTTTCCACTAACTGACAAAATGTTTTCCGAAGGAAAAAAACCAAATCTGAAATTTTAACTATTTATACTATCTTCTAAAGTTGACAATCTAAAGTGACATTATTGGCTTTGTTTTATATTTTACGATACAAAATAAGTCAGATTCGATTTTATATATTAACGATTTTATTGGTTCAGCTATACCATGCAAGTTGTCACTATCGGTTTTAAATACCAGTTTTGATATGTCTAGTTTCACCAGTTCTGCACGGCGACTAATCCTGATAAATGACCGTGGCGCCCGAACCGATACTAGTGGAAAATGTGTATTTTTCGTCGAGTTGGTTTAATAAAAAATTACTCTACGGATTCGACTGTGTGTTCGTATGCAGTGTTCAGTGATGTATAATCATGGGAATTTATCCTGTCCGGTCAAAACCTGAATCCGAATGCAAAACGAACACGTTGAGCTGCCGGGTAAGCAATGGAAATATAATTTTGTCCAAAGCCATTTCGAGCGTTCCTAATGTTTATTTTCCTCGACCCGGTTGGCGTATAAACGATTTTTTTTTCGCGTAACGTTGTCGTTCGAATATTCGTACAAAACGCATACATTATAGTTTTACACGATCCGTATATTTTCAATTAAACGGTGTTCGCCATCGGATTTTATACGCATAACATAACGCCCGCTGCGGCGGTTTTTCTTTTCTCACGGACGGTCCGATTACTACGGGATTTCACGATTTAGTCCCTCCTCGTGTACTCGACGACAGCGTGTCCGACGTGTCCGATTCTAACGGCGATTATTATACACCCGGAGGCGCTTTCGTCACACGCGGCTCTCGAGGGACACGTGGCTCACGCCTCGCCCGATCCGCCGCGCCGATAACAAGACGTCCACGCGCCCTATAGTTTGGTGTTTTTTTTTTATTTTTTATTTTTTTTATGTTATCCGAGAGTATACGTTAAACATAGGTGCCCGTATTTTATAATACGTGTGACCGGAGAAGTCAGACGGCCCGTTTATTTCGCATATTAGAATATGAATGGTTTTAATAGTTCTAATTCTCGTTATAGATATAGACGCATTTGTTTTTTTTTTTTTATTATTATAATCGTTTTGACATCGCGTGGTAAAACGAACAAAAAACTAATGAACAATAATATATAATGTAAAAAGATCGTTTCAAAATTAAATCCGTTGACCATATATTGTAGTATACGGGTATAAGTGAATTGTTTGCCTACGCCGTTACTGTTTTTAAACCTGGAGTGTAGACATCTGGACCGTACGTGTCAGGAAAGTATAAATCTGTACCTGTATAATCCTGAACGTACTCAACCACACATATTTGTCTCGTGTCCCTTAAACATATACGTGTGCATTCAGAATTCTGCTGTTCGGCAGTCTAAATTCCTGGTTAGGGCCCGTGATGTGCGTCAACGTTTTCGGGTAACATGTGTTCGTCTAAAAGACTTTTTCTCGACAATCAGCGAACGATTGGATTCACATTGTTCGCGTGTTCATAAATTATATAATTCACGTTTAATTAAATATGTATAGTTTCCCGTCGAAAGAAAAAAAAAAACGTTTTCGATTTCCATGTTTTTGCAGTCGCCGTTCACCGTTTAGCCGTATATTGCATATTGTACACGAAGGAATTGCGATGAATATTTCTCGGCGTTATAATCTTTACTCATTATATTCGTATATATATATATATGAAAATATGGTTCGTGGTTCTCATGGTAGGTACGGATAATTTATAAATATATATACTCAAAATGCGCGGAACGTGATATTCTTTTTTTCATGTACGACAAGCAAAATTACGACTAGCTACAAAAATTCCCATATAATATATTCCTTATAAAGAGCGGTTCCGCCGACCACGACAAAATCCTTAAAGTATACGTGTAAACCCGTTTTTGTGAAAAATGTGGAGACGGAGGCACCA
Organism: Tuberolachnus salignus; assembly: GCA_956483605.1. Classification (NCBI taxonomy): domain Eukaryota; kingdom Metazoa; phylum Arthropoda; class Insecta; order Hemiptera; family Aphididae; genus Tuberolachnus; species Tuberolachnus salignus. Next base: position 18,431,125 of record OY101437.1, read on the forward strand.
AAAAAAAAAAAAAAAAAAAAATATGAAAAGACTAAGACAAATACTTCGCATCATGGACGGGCCACTGTAGGCGAGCAATTGGAAAGGTAGGATATATATATATGGGAATTTTATTTATATCTGTACGCGACGATAATCATTGCAAACGAAAAGCGATTCCGAGCAAAGTTAGATTAATCGTGTTTTGAAATGTCATTTTTACGATTTTCATCGAAATTTCCATTTTAAACGCTTACAAAACAGAATTATTGCATTACCCTCGAATTTGTACTTTTTCATCATTAAGTACAATTTATGATGAATCTCGTGTAAAAATTTCAAGCATTTCTGGTTGGCCAAACCAATATTATTCAAATAAAAACTACAATAACTCGAAAACTTAAAGGCCTGTAGAAATGGTTCGAAAATCGAAAATAATGCCGTCAATTTTCACGGTTTTCCCCAATAGTGGAAAAAATCAGCAACGAAAATCAAAAAAACACGGCTTATTAGATCCAAAATGCATCGAGAAAAGGTGTTCCATTAGAAAATCGGAGCAGGATGCCTGGGTAAATGAGTTGTTTACGGACAGAAAAAAAAAAACACACACACATACGCGCGCGATAATATGTAAAATCAGAATGTAAAAAAAAAAAATTACACCTCGCAAAAAAAAAAAAAAAAAAACGTCAAAAATGTTGAAGATCGTACGGACGCGCGAACGATTATCGATTCGGCAGTGTCATTTTGAGCCGTCCCGTCCGGGATGAAAGTTTAGGTTAGGCTGGGCCGGGACGCGAACCCCCTTCATCGCGTACAGTCACACCGTTTACGGGATAACTGTACCGGTGTTTCGGTCGTATTATTTTTTTTTGTTTTATTTTAAATTTTATTTTCTCGTGTCTAGATCGGTGGAAATGGCGTCGGTGCCGTTGCCGACAAGGTCGCGCGCGAAAACACGTCTCCCATTGTCCGAAAGACGCGGCGGCCGGTCGCCGATGCATATACAATGCGGCAATATAATATAACAGCGATAATAATAAAATAATAACGACAACGATAATAGCGTACGGGTTTAAACGGTTCGATACGGACGCGGGCGAGCAGACGTATATTATACATATATATGTACAGGGTGTACGCGGGGATCCGAATCGAATTTTGTACGCGGGTTACGAAATGTACAGCGCGGCGATTCCCGACGTCCGCCGCCCCCACCACCACCACCACCAACCGGGCTCTACGGGCCAGTATAGGTAAAACGTACGTGTAAAAGAAATACCGAAAAAACGAAAAAAAAAAACGTTCGGGGAAAATCTCGCGTCGAGGACACTTAAAATATGTATTATTTATACGCGTCGTTAAACCGGCGCACACCCTGTACGGCGGCGGTCGCGGTGCCGGTGGAGACACGGTTATTTGGCCGCGGCGTCCGCGCGGGGAGTGATTGCCCCCAGACGGCGGTGCAGGGATATACGACTGGCGGCGCGGCCGGTCTTTTCTGTTTATGGATGTGGTTTTTGCGACCGGCGGCGGCGGCGGCATACGAACGCGTTGGCCTTGTCCGGCGCGCAAAAAATAACCGATCACATATACCGGCGGCGGCGACGGCGGCAGCAATCAAATAATAAAATAATCTAACGTTAATACCCATAATATTACGATAATTTATTATTCGAACCCACGCGACGCGAAATATTATAAAAAAAAAAAACAAGACGGGTTTGTTTTTTTCATCCGATCAGAAATAAATTCAACGCTATTATTATTATTATACTGTAATATTGTTTTCGGCCGAGAATGTTTGTTTTTCACTATAATTGACAAACTTTTACTAATTTTATGGTTTATAGTTTTTTTTTTTTTTTTTTTTCTAATAATACACCAGATAACGAAATAAAGTTTTCATTTTTTTTTTTCTCCCGACGTCGATTTGGTTGTTGTTTGATTTATTCGCGCGTATACTTTTAATGGATTTTCCTTGTGAAAGATGAACAGAACGGATCTTTTATCGGAGCGCTATTGAATTTTACATTTTTTTTTTTTTTTTTTTTCTTTAGGATAACTATTTGGGCGTTCCGCTCCGTTATGCGAAAATATCGAAAATATTTTACGAAACATAATAATAATCCGAACGTGGCAATATTAACAATTAAACGTGTAATTTCAACGGAATCCACGGATCCGCCCGACTCCCCGACGTCTTCCCCGGCGATTTTTATTGTTACGATTCTTTTATAAAACAGGTAACAACAACAGGTAAATACCATGACCGCGGTACCGGTTTTTGCGGCCATGGAATGTATACGCGTCTTGTCCGCGCCGAGACCATTCGCGCACAGGGATCTCGTACGTATCGTTTTTGGACGGCGGCGATCGTCTCTATTATCCGTATTATAACGTCCGCCCCGCGTACCCAAATCGATGATTTATATCGTCGGGACCGCGAATTTCTGTACATTTTCGACCGGGAATTTTGTGGGAACACGCGTTATGTACGGGAGTATGTGGTAAAATATCGCGGGGCGTCGAGAAACCGGCCGCAGGGTAATCCATAGCATTACCCGTCGTCGAAGGGTAGTCGATGATGAAAACAATCTATTTAAAAGGAAAAAAAAAAAAAAAAAACCCATACAAATTACCGATCCGTTTCACAGGACGGGTATAGAGGGGAATTCAATTTATAACGTCTGTACGCAACGATTAGTCGATTGATAACGAAAAACGATTCTGAGCGAGGTTCGGTTAATCGTGTTTTGAAATAACCGTCATTTTTACGATTTCCATCAAAATGTACGCTTTCAACGATTATAAAAGAAAAATAATTCCATTACGCCGTGAAGTAAACGTCTAGCAATTCACCGGTCGGTCAAACCAATTCTATCCGCACAAAACCAAACGCAACAACTAAACAACAACAAAAAAAAAAAAAAACAAACGCGGAAACTTAAAATCGAAAATAATGAAACCATCAATGGCTCCGTAAATTTTCGCCGGTTTTTCCTAATTATACAGAATTCACCGACTAAATCCAAAGTGCTTTCGGCAAAGATGATACGCTTGAACATCGGATACCAGGATGTCTGGGAGAAAAGTCGTTTACAGACAGAAAAAAAAAATAAAAAATACACACACACACACACATATCTAACCAATACGTTTCTATCGGTACGGTCGGAAATCCAATGAGTAGTATATAATTAAAATTGAATTTACATTTTATTAATATTATACGCGGCACACCCCGGGTGGGGTCGTTGCCACGAATATAAATACTCCTATTTTTACATATTACACATCGTATATTGCACTCGGAGTGCAATCTAGAGTTCTGCAGCCGCAGAATTATATTAATATTAATCATATATACATTTTCTTCAGACGCACAACAGGTAGGTAGTGTTGTACTTATACGTAATCTGTTCGACGATGTCGATGACGGTATCCACGCGAAACGTATCTGTAGATATTCGTATATGTTGCAGAGTTCTCGAGGACAGTATAAAAGTTTATAATATTTTATCCGCTGCGGTAGAGGAAAAACGTTGTTCTGACTATAAACGAGTGTCACTACTACAGCAGTACACTCGTAGATAATAATAAAAAAAAAAAAAAATGGACGGGGGCCTTATCGCACGGTCGGTTTTAAGAGTTTTTATGAGATTTATGTGCATTACTTTTTTCATCCGTTTAGTTAAAATATTGATTTTTAAATAATAATAATAATAATACTACGAAATATTAGCAGAGTGCCGTAAATAACAATAATAGTTTAATAATTTAAAACAAAAATACTGCGTCCATTTCTTTATTTTCTTCGTCTGTAATGGCATTGTACGTATCTATGTGTAATATAATTTGTACGCAAGAGACGGACGTATTTTTTTTATATTTTTTTAACGAAACAAAAAATTCGTAAGACATTATCCAAAATACCGCATGTATTCACGTCAGTTAAATTTAAAAAAAAACCACCAAGTAAAAATGCGTAGTCGGTCGCAAACATCACTAACGAAATGTTGTCACACCCAGTACTCGAATTGGAGAAAAAACTATAACGGGAATTATCGTTCCATAGCAATTAGCACGTAAAGTAAATTAACACCTACACATCTATTAAATCCACACTGTAAAACACAAAAAAACAAGTATCGACAGAAAAAAAAAAAAAAATATATATTTTAGTCTGATCTTTAGCTTTTTGGGTTTAGTAAAAGCAGTCGGAATATTGAAAATCTAACGACATATTCTTAATAAACGTGACGACGAATGCATACGAATATAAGTCGTTCGATATTTTTATAATTTTTGTGCTGTACAAATAAAAACAAATAAAACGTGGGCTAATTAAATGTGAGTGGTACGCTAAAATGTATGAGACTAAACGAAAGAGCACTCCGTTAACCCGCGTCCTTCCTCTAATTCGAACATTGGTCACGCCACAGACTGATGTTTCGGTATAGATTCACTTTGAATCAGCGGTATAAATCAATCACAAAAATATGGAAATATCGGACATTCCGTAAGTGGAATTAGGTGGAATTTTCATAAGAACGAAATTGCGAATAGACCTCAAAAGCTAATTCTAATTGTTTTTACTCTAAAAATTCGCTAAAAAAAAAAAATCCCAATTCAAGGCTATAAAAAAAGCGTATCGTGTGCCTATGTTATATACAATAAACGGTTTTTGTTTTTCTTCTCCTGTCGAATTTTCAGCATCTTAATAGAACGTCGTGGTGATATTGTTATGCAATATTATAAATACATATACTTTGCTGTGTTCCGCTTTCTTCGAGTTTTGCCCCGGGTATGGAAACGACAAACACGAAAAACGTGAAACAATAAAATAAAATCCTTTACACGCATATATATATATATATATATATATTAATAAACGCGATTTTTGTGTATACCACGGGTCAAATAAACTATACGCTCTAAACGCACATACGAATTATAATATAATATACAGTCGACTTTTTTTTATTTTATTTTCTGAGTAAATCGTTTTTTTTTTTTTTTATTAATTTGTCTAGAAAAAAAAAACGTGACAGACGAATGCGCAATGTGCCGCACACGTAATGCGTCTTCTAACGTTCGTACTAAAAGTTAAATTTGCGGTAAAATATAGTGTTTTGAAGTTAATTTCCCGAGCACGATTATATTACGAAAAAAAAAAAAAAAAAAAAAATGTAAAAATATATTATATTATTACATTATTACTATATTATATACGCACGACGAATATATTATTTCTATATATATATATATATATATATTATGACGGTGTACGTATAATTACAGTCGTAAAAAATAATTTACCTAGACCGTACAATATGATTTATAGGACAGGTTTACGAATTGAATTATACGTGTGTACGGCTAGGAAACACAATTATTGCAGTGTGCCATAACAAAAAGAATTATACTTTTGTCGTACCTGTGACAAAACGTCTATCTATTTTTATGCTTTTTTTTTTTTTTTTTTTTATTATTATTACTATTATTGTTATTATTATTTCACGTTATTGACACGCCGTCCACCCTGGCCGGCAAACAGCGCTGCGGTTTACAACTTTAACCGTTGGCTCTCGCCAACATCCAAACCGTATTAATATTGTTGCATTCAAATGCATACCGAAACAATAAACTCGCTTAAATTCTCCTCGTCCGTGGTATAGAAATATGCGGCGTGTAACGAGGAGAATAAAAAAAAAAAAAAAAAAAATATGAACATTGCATAATATTATTATATCTGACATGTAACCGGCTTATCATATTATCTTTCACCTTACACACACGCTGCGGCGCGTTATACAATATAAACTGAAATAACAATAATAATATATAATATTATATACACGATTCTTAACAATATAATATTATATCGGTGAGAGTTGTCAGCAGACATTTTGGCCACTTATAAATCCCGCGTATAAATCGAATGTATTATATTCTCTAGATGTCGTCCGGCAATTCTTTTCTATTTCAAATTAAATACTACTTTTTTTTTTTTTTTTGTTTTATTCTTTTTCTTTCCTCTACCGTTTTTTTTTTTTTTTTTTATAATATTATAATATTTAACTCGAAGGAATACGGTAAACATTCATAAACTCCTGTTACATACCTTCCATGTTCGAATGTGTTTTACCGAACACAATTTTTACGCAAATCAATATTGTGTGATTCAACAAGAAATAAAATATGTCACTTACGATAAATAACCGATGTTTAATTTCACGTGTGAATTCTGCAAATATATTTATTTTTTCAGACCACATCAGAAACAAAAAAAAAAAAAAAAACAAAAACAAAATTAATTTATATTGTAAGAATAACTGTGTTGTAGAACGGAAATCGATTTTTATTTTTATACAATTACAATAGGATTAGTTACATTTTAACTGCGCGGAATTGTTTTTTTTTTTAAACATTCATTAAATTAAATTTATATATTTGCGGAAATTTAGATATTACATTATCGATTTGTAACCGGCGAACGACCGTGGATTACTACTGACGGTATTAAGGAACACTGCCAACTCTGGCATTACCCACTATTTTCCACCCCCTCCTGTGCCCGGGCGTAAACATCTGCCCGTTTAGGGGTCGCGAACACCACTGAACGTGTCCCGTCCCCGGGAGGGTCGTCCATTGTATTCGAAAATCTTTGTTTGGCGTAGGCGGAAACTACAAATTTCTGTGTTACGACTAGAATATTTCCGACGCACGCCATCGGAAACGGCCAAAATGATCTGAAATGGAATCCCAAGACGAAATACATACCTCGACGTGTGACCTTCGCAAACTTTACTATAGCGCTGGGGCGGGGCGGGGGGGGGTTAGGTTTTTTTTGTTACAAATCGAATACAGTTTACACAATTTGTTCGTTGCAATTCCGTATCAATTTTGTGTATAGCACGTACGGTTCGCTTGTTTAGCAATATCCGTCAATTTGCATTACGTACATTTCACATTTAATTTCACACGATAAATTATTTTATAATTTCAATGCACGTCCCCTTCACGCGGCATACGCGACCATACACGCGAGTCGTACGGTTGGGCCGGCCGAATCCGCGGGCCCAGCGTCGAGAACCCGTACGATGCCCAGAAGCCGCGTCGCGTCGTTGCCCACAGGTGTGGCGCGAACGCGCGTGGCGATTGTTACGATTCGTTAGGATTGTTATTACTCATTCGATCTCCGGGGGACATTAACCGACAAACGAGCGACGGGATACGTTCAGCGAGAGTGGATCGGGCGGGATATCCGAACGGTTTTCAACGGTCGCTTATAAACCGACAGTGATAAAAGGAAAGAAAGAAAGAAAGAAAAAAAAAAATCAATTTTCGGTATAGAAAGTCCGACGGTTACGATGCGCAGCGCCGGGCACACATGCGCTGTAGAGCGCCGGCGTACGGCTATAACGAATAAGTGTGCCGATCCGGGACGAGCGCGATCCGTGTGTTTGGGATGCGAATGTTTGCACGAGACCGCGGCGTACACACACAATACGTTTTCTAACCGACGAAAACAACACATATAAGTATGCCCCACCCCCCCCCTGGCCCCCGGCCCAACTGTTATATTAGAGAGTGCGAAATAAAAAAAAATAAATAAATAACAATAATAATAATAATAATAATAAAAAAAATAAAAATATATTACCCGTATTATTATTATTATTATTATTTCCATTATTTTGCCATTAAAGTCACTTTGGCGCCCAAACGCGCATCGCGTATTATCACGATAGATTTCGTCGGCGTGTATAATCTTATTATTTTATTAGATACGACGAAGGGCCGGTTAACGATGCGATAGGCGAGTCTAATGAAATTATACGTCCGACGTACTATTATTATTATTATTATTATTATTGTAAAGTAATCATCGTTATGCGTGTACGTGTGTGTGTCCGCGCCGCCGGCGGCCACTCGAAAAAAGTTCAAACGATTAACGCCCGTTTGTTTGCACGTCGGATACTACTCGTACATTATTATTATAGAAACGCGATACGCGATTGTTATTTATTTATATGTTTTATATGGGTTTTTTTTTTTTTTTTTTTTTTTTGCCTGCAAGCACGGCCAGCAAACGTTACGACCAGGACTCGGGGATTTTATACCCCGAAAATATAACTGGAATATGCGCTATAATATGCTATAAAACAGGAACATTTTTTTTTTTTTTGCCCGATTTGTTGATCTGTTGTTGATATTTTTTAATGGACCGATAAACCGGACTACTTAAATAACCGATTATAATACGAAATAGATTCATATAAACGGCAAATGTTGTCTACGGTTTTTCGTTCGATACAAACGAGATTTATGAAAAAAAAACACTAAATAAACCGTTATACTATGCATATTAACAAAAAAAATAACACTAAAATAAGTAAAAAATACATCAAATATGCAAAATAATAGTAATAAAAGAAATTCATATTTGGAGTCCCTGGGTGCATTTTTTTTTTTCTAATGCAAGCTTACAAAAGTTTATTCATACGCGTTAATTGTTACGATATTCTAAATACATATGACGTTATATTATAAACAAACTGAATTTCGTTTTAATAATAAATTAGTATTTTTTTTTTTTTTTTTTTATAACTGGCGTAATCGATTTGTAATCATACCAACTATACTATAACTTTTTACTATAATATATCAATCGTATTTTAACGATATCGATCCAATTGGTTTATTCAATATACGCGCAGCACAATGAATATTATTAAATATTTTACGTTTATGGAATCGGACTTTTTATAACTATATTATGGATGTATAAATACACTTCGGCTACGAAATCCCAATCCTACAGAATTCTTATGTTATTTTAGTATTATCCAGATGAATTATATTTTTAAAATATCGTTTTGTACGTCCGATTATTATTGAATACGGTGATCGTTGATGATGATGATGATGATAATAACAATAATAATGTACACTCGTTGTGTGAACGCGAGGGAATTATCGTCGGTCTTGCGGACGTTCAAGTCGAAAGCTACTACGGATTCCAGTCGAATATAAAATGTCGCGGGTACCTATAATATTATATTTTACGACGGTGCAGCTTTGGCCGATGATTTATACGCTTCCCACGCGGGTAGATATTACTACTCGGCAAATTAAATCCGGGACCGTATAAATCACGGGCGGACAAGACGTGCCGCAGCGGAGTTATTAGAATACAAATGACGCGTACCGGCGAGATTTATATCGAACCCGTAGTCCGGTGTTGCTGTATATTTATGTATATATATATATATATATATATATACGGCAGCACACACGTATATATATATACAAAATTAAGTGTACAACGGGTTTGTGTGTGCAATGCGCTCTAAAACTATACAACCGATTTTATGCTCATGTGCGCCATTCGATCCTACTTAAAATTTAACATAGTTTTTATCTGGACAAGTGACCGTCAATTTTTTTTTTTCGTTATTGCAAATTTAATGATTTTTTTTTTTTATAGGAAATGGGTTGTATACACAAATCAATAATTAATACGTCACTAGGGATACTGTCGTTGCTTAGTTACCAGAAAAAATATTTTTATTATTTTTTTTATCGTTATTCTATAGATATAAAAGGGCCGGTCCGACAGTTGTCGGCGGCTCAGTATTGCATGCGCGAGTTTGGGCACTCTTAAATTGAACAGAGTATATATAATAGTGACGTACAAGTCACTGTTATACAGGGTGCGGCAGAACCGACTGACGAATTTTGATGGGCTATAAATAACGAACAGTAAAACTTAGAGAAAAGGTTTTTTTTTTTTTATTTAAATCAGTATTCAATCCCATTTTTAAAAATTCTTTTTTGAAAATTATATCTCCAAGATGATAAAAAAAAAAAATGTGATATTATCATGTATATATATATATATACAGTAAAACTTCTGTATAACGAACTTCCATTGTTTAATCATGCGTAAATTTATTTCTGTATAACGATGTTTCCGATGTTTCTATACAGCGAATATACTATTCGATAACACAACTGTTTTTGTAAACTTTGTCACTATGGAATATTAAACAGTGTTCTAAAACACCTCCTACCTATTTTATTGTTTCCAATAAAGATAAAACATTGATGATAGGCAAGCCGGTTAATTTGACCGCAGCACCGCGGTGCTGCAGTTCCCCAATAACTGACGTAAACGTAATCGTACAGAACGTGATGAAATCGATGGAGATCGGTGCAGAAGAATCGCCTAAACTCACAGGAAAAGAGATACTAAACGCCTTTTGCATTGCGAGAAATGGTTTTAGACAACAAGCAAATGTTTCGGATGGAATTTTTTTTAAACTCAATGAAATCGAAAACATTTCACGAAAATAACAAACAAACGAAACACACTGGTTATTTCTTTTAAATTAAGATTGCGAAATGCATAATATGTTAATTAAATTTAAAAAAATAACAATATATATATATATATATATATATATATATATATATATATATATATATATATATATATATATATATATATATATATGTGTAGGTGATATGATATGATATTTTTTATGTTTATTTGTAATATAAAATTCTAGAATATGAAATTGAAAATTGATTGATACATATGGGGGGAAAAAAAACATGCAATTCTATTTAACGAATTTTTTTTGTTCTCCATGAGACTTCGTTATATGGAAGTTTAACTATATATATATATCTACCTACAGCGAATAAAAGTGAATCGTGCGAACCGACCGGATTTCGCGATATATTATTTTTGTGTCGACCGGTGCATAAGGTTTTGCAACCGGGCGGGTTCGTCACGACCGATGTCGTTTATCCCTGACATTTTTGTGTTTTTTTTTTCCGGTCTTATCTATTTTATTATTTCATAAATACGTAGGTTTTTTTTTTTTTTTTTTTCCCGACGAATGTCCGCCGAAAGTGGTACACCCTTCAGTACGAATGTACCGGCAGTGCCATAATAATACATATTCCGTGCGATTTATTCAAGTATATATAACTTACTAGACGCCTATAAATTACAAACGTATTTAATTAGAGTCCTACACTACATTAGACGGGTATCCAAGGTGTCGTGTCTCACGAGAATTCACTATAATCATTGGCAATAACGTTGCGGGCGTTTGCTAGCTACAAGTACGGTTATGCATTTCATAATAACAATATTCTAGCGCTGTCGTTTTATTGATTAAAATATATATATATTATACTATTGTATACGCAAAGCAACCAGTAGAGTTTTCAATACAATTTATTGATTACAGCAGATCACGATTTTTCTGAAAATTCATTTCGGCGACAATACCACTATGTAGTGTCAATAGGTGTTCAAGTTTATTGGCCAAAGCCGTTTCGAGTCTATAAAAGCGCGTTTCGGCTGCAAGGAAACTATGCGCATTTTCCTCTCCGTGAAATTGGCAAATCTTTGTTTTTCGCGTCAATTTGTCCCCAGACCCCGTATGCCAGGGACGCCGAACCATTTGGTATTCGAATGTCAAATAAAACATTTCGATGCGATTTGATTTTCCCTGCGTGTCAGCAAACGTTGCTAAACAGCACTTTATTTATTGTTATATTTAAACTTTACATAAAAACATACATTTTGCTGATACATTGAAATATATCTATGTACCAAACACTAAAATAAAGAATTCTGAAACAAATTATTTATATATATATTTTTTTTTTCCATAGAAAAATATGTAAAAATTATGAATTATATTTAAATTAGCGTGTCACTGAAATCGTGTGCATGTGTCACCCTGTGACACGCGTGACATAGGTTCGCCATCCCTGCCGTGTGCGGCGTAGCTGCGCTAATGCGACGCCATCAACTGCAACTCGTTAAACGACAGCTGGTGGTTTAAAAAAAAAAAAAATATATCGTGTAAAACCCCCTACACTGGACCGCAATACGCCAAATTTGGTAAAAATCACGAAAATACGTTTCATATCGCGAGTTATTGTGCTAATATGGGTAAGTTATAAATTATATACAATACGGGAGAGTCGCGATAGATATATATATATATAATACGTATGGTCTCGACAAATGAACAAAGACAATTGAGCGCAAAGACAATTTAAGTAATTGGTGAGATTACTTCCTACTTCTTTTCTTCAAAAACGGTTTATGTCCATTTATTAACGTAGGCTGTGTCAGTACACATATCTGTTTTACTTCTGTACGGGGTTCAACGATTATCGCATGTAATAACGTACATGGATAAAAAAATGTATGTGTAAAACTCGTACGAAATAAGTAGCAGAAAAACATAAAAACCCGTGGCATTTTAGATTTCTCGCGTTGATAAATACATTTTGTCAACATTCAAGTTAAACTTTCATTCGAAAATGACATTTTGAAATTAAAACGTATTTATTGCGATATTCACCTTTATACTAGTATACGCCTCTATACATTTAAAAAAAAAAACAAAAAAAATAATAACAATAATCTATCACCGATCTCAATTGTCGTAGATACGTCAATAATGAACGCGGTGTTCAGTAGGTGGCGTAGTCTTTACGAGCATGTCCAAAGCCAGTGACATAGCTAGGGATTTATTATGGGGTGGGGGGGTGGGCAGACTAAGTCCCACTAAAATAGAAATTCCCCATTAAACATTCCCTTCACTTACAATTTTTGTAAAATAATGTTTTTTCTATAAATTATGCATTAAATATATATAAAAAGAATGTATTTATGTTTGTCCTTTATGTATTCCTACACTATCCATCCAATCGCCATGAAACTTTGAGAAGTTATTGGTTGCACACCCGCGAAGGTTTCTAGCATATTACATCATATCCTACGCGCATATTATTATTGACGTATTGGCGTGTTGAGTCAGTTCGGGTAATATAATTACACCGATATATAATAATAATAAAAAAAAATATATATATATATATATTGTCATAGCAACAATTATTGTAAAAGCCGAATACCACTCACTCGTTCACTGATCACTGATTTCCAGGTTACCTTGGCGACGCATTTGGGTTTGCACAGGCAAGAAAGTGCTCTTTTAAAAGAGATTAGCTGATCCGGTAAGAAACCTTTTGCTATTGCTAATAATTGCTGTTGCAATGTATTTGCAATGGTATTTTTCTCAGCAAATTTGCGAGCATCGTCGACAGTTATGCCCCCCAAACGTCAGTCGATTGGTCGGTCTACGTCTTAAGCACGAAAGAAAAAAAGGCATTGCCAGCTTCTGAAACAGACGAGCAATGAGAAGAAATATTAGAAGCTGTTCGAATACAAACTGCTCAAGCACGTTCTCCTCAAACGAACGAGCGGTGATAATCAAGACTGGAAGCCGATTGGGTACGCGCTCAAGCCCGTTCGAATGTAACAATTGACCAATGGGAAACAAGACTGGCAAACTAATCGAGAACGCGACGTCCGATCCAGACGAACACTGCACGTTATAACTAGTCGGTCAATATTTTTTTTTTATTATTAATTATGAGCTCCAATCTTCTGAACTGCATCTTTCTTGGGGAGTTTTGCGGTTAAATAATCAATATCGTTGTCAACATAAATAGTTATTCACAATTAAAGTTTTGATAAGGATTCACTAATAAACGGTAAGTTTCAACTGTAGAATAATTTAGCATTTTTGAATTAGTTATTTCCATTTACCAAGAGTAATATAGTATTAAAATACACATCAGTCGTATTAACGGCTGTCGATAAAATGGGGTCGATATAGCTACGCCTCCGTCCAACGCGGTATTGGTAGTAAAATAATATGCAAAATTAACGAAATTTTATTGCCGTACGTGTGTATACGACGACCGTGTCGGAAAAAGGACGTGAGAGATTTTCGCATAATAATTTATATAGTGCCCAACGTCGTTTAAAACGTCGCAATTACCGATTTTCGGCACACATATTCGCGTTGGTCGCGTTTTACGATGGAAATAATATTAAAACAGTACGAGTTTGTGTGCAAGCTGTAAAGTAGGCGGTGTGTAGTTTATTGGGTGTTTAGTACGCAGAGAAGAAGGTTTGTTGTTTATCGACCTAGACGAGAACGGTTCAAGATCAAGGAAATCGAGATCAGAAAAAAAAAAAAAAAAAAAAACGCGGAGGGCGACCGACGTGTGCACCGATTGTTTGTAATATTATTTATTTACGTATTATATATCGCAAACAATAACGAATACTCTCGTAAACGGTTTTTTTTTTCTTCTTCTTTCTTTTCCATCTATCAGCGTGGCTCACACACGCAAAAGTCAAAACACGTGTAGTGTTATTATTATTATTATTTTTTTTTTTTATGCGCGTGTATATATTTATAATTAAGCGAATTGCGTACATTATAACGGTCATTGTTCCAAACCGCACGAAAGAGGATCTCACGAGAGACCGATGTATATATATATATATATATATAAAAAAAAATAATAATAATAATAACAATAATCACGGGCGCCTAAAAAAGTGAAAATTTCCGTCCGGTCGGACGATTTACGAATTTTCACTTCACCGACGACGACGTACGTATACGCAATTTATTCCCATGGGCCCCGGGAGCCACGATGACTGATGACTTGATATCAAACGCCAAAAAAGAACGATGAACGTCTCGAATCTCGGTATACGATTCTAAATAACGAACGTCGTCTCTTACGGCCGGGTGATGTGTTTGTGTGTGTGAAACACTTTCGAAACGTTCCATATTTTAGATTCCGAGCGAATGAAGAACGTATTGGTTTTATTACGATGTGTTTTTTTTTTCCCCGCCCGTCAGTGGACAACTTTTCTACCAGACATTTCGTTCTAATTTTCGATCTTGTTGATAAATTTTCTATTATTTTTGTTGATATTCGTTTAAAAAAAAAAAAAAATCGTAATGCAGACACTAGATATTTACACCAATACTTATGTGAGCTTATTTTCTAGACGTGGCTAAATTTTCAAATCTTTTTGAAAAATGTTGAGCTATTTGAAATTGTAGATTTTTTAGTTTTTATGTGGATTACATCTTTTGGCTACTTAAAAACGCTGGAAAATTGCACACAAGGCCCATCATAAGTTGTTCTTTTGGCCATAAAAAATATCGTTCTTATTAAGCGTAATAAATTCAAGTTTTGATGAAAATCATATAAATCATGTTATCATTAACCAAATTTCGCTCAGTATCGTTTATCGTTGCGTTAATATATAAATTATATCCTTCTATAAATTCTTTCTTAACAACCTTTTAGATTTTGAGTGAAGCGAAGAACGTATTGGGTTTTACTATGATCTGGTTTTTTTTCCGTTCTCAGACAACTTTTCTACCCGGCATTCTGCTCCGATTTTTAAGTGTAACATCTTTTCCGAGAGCTTTTTTGATCTATTTGGTCATTTTTTTTTGATTTTCGTTGTAGTAATCTTAATAATTGGGGGGGGGGGAGGGAAACCAGGAACTTTGTACGGCATTATTTTCGATTTTTTTCTATTTATTGCAACTCGGTTAAAAATAACCATAAGAACCGTAATTTCCACACAAAATAGTAATATTACGCTTTTCCGGGTGTTTTTGAACTATTTATAAACATATAAGAACTTTGAATAAAACTGTTTTGGCCAAACAGAAATGCACGAAAGTTTGACACATACGGTTCGTCACAAGTTGTACTTAATGATAAAAAATAAAATAGTTAATCGTATTTTAGTAATTTTTTTTAAACAAGCGCTTTAAGTGCAAATTTTAATAAAGAAAACGTACAATTTACGACATTTCAATACATGATTCATACTGGACTTTGCTCAGAATCGTTATTCGTTAGCAATGATTTATCGTACCCTATCTTTCCAACTTCCCACCAACAACTGCGGCCCGTCCGTAGTGCGAAGTATGCGGCTCAGTTTTTTTTTTTAATTATTATTTCGGGGTTTTTTTTTTTTTAATTTCTATATCTTTCGGGTTATTTACCCGAGCGTGCGCCGCGTCCGAGGCCGAATTTTTTTTTAAACGAAAACGATATTGTATGAATAATAATAATAAAATTTAAAAAAAAAAAAGCTCAAGAGATTAATTATTACGGTTCGTTCCGCTGCACCGCCGTGACGAAAGAATATGGAGAGAGAGAGAGAGAGAGAGAGAGAGAGAGAAAAACCAACAACGTTTAGGACGACGACGGTGTGTGTGTGTGTGTGTGTGTGTGTTCTCGTCCGAAAACCGGGGTCGGATGAGATAATATTGTAACCACCGCAACCGCGTCCGTGACTTCCCGAACCGTGGTTTTTACCGGATTTCGAAACGGAATGCACAGTGAGTACGTAAATGGAATAAACATATCGTCTTTGGCGAGTATATTAATTGCACACTGTTTGGCAACGGTAATAATAATGAAGCGTAAATATTCTTAATTAGTACATACAAGTACATCCATAGATAGTACCGTGGATTGGATACACATTACATACGCCGAAAGGATTATAATAAATAAATAAAAAAAAACATTATACAGGCCAAGGAAGTTCTAGCGGTTTGGCCCGCTGGTCGTCTTGATCTTGGACGGTCTTTGGTTCGGCGTTTGCCCGTAACGCGATTTATAATTGAACGGGCGAGTGGGGGGGGGGAAGGGAAAGGATTTTTATTTGAATAAAATACTCGGCCGTACGACGTACAATGTAAAATACCCGACCTTAACTTTGAGATCGTAATAATCAATAAAATATATATTTTGTTTTTTTTTTAAGTATTTCATCCCTTTTCCACTCGGCAATTCATTTGTCCCTGGAGTGTTGCGTTAGGTTAGGTTCGTATTCATCACAGTGTTTGCGGCCAATCAAACTCGAAACCGTACTTATGACCAAAATTTATATTATCGATTTTATCTAGATTTGGATGAAAACAGTAAACTCGTTTAAGAATGTCAATGAACCGACCGCCGATGATGGTGGCCGTGACGAAATACTAATAATACCGACCATTTTTTTTTTCTCTCTAAAAGACAAAAAAAAAAAAAAAATAATAATAATATAATATCGATACCAGTATTGCGGGCAGGTACATATTATAAAACGTCGCAGTGGAATGATGGCGGTTGAATTATTAATTTTGCGGCACGCATTATAATCGTGTGTGTGTGTATATATAGCTACCTACCTATGTACTCGAGTTGTTTAAAAAATAAATATAATACTATTTATACGACGTGTGTTTAAATATAATCCGGGATATCGAGAAGAAGAAAAATATATATATATAAACGAATCGTTACCGCGTGGCGTTTTAATTTGTTTGATTGTTATCAAACATAAAACGTAAACAAAAAAAAAAAAAAAAACGCGAAACATATCCACAAAAAAAATCGTTTGTCTGTTAACAAACAACAAATATGCACGTCCGTGTATATTTCGATCCTCTTCTAAATCCGTCGATCCGCACAACGGTTTTCGTCGATCGACGAAATTTTACGGAATTATATTCGTGGCGAAAATTACAATCATTACTGCGGTTTACGAGCGCCGGAGGAGGAATAAGAAGATAAAACTATACTAATATAAATAGAAATAAAATTTAAAAAAATACTATATAGAGGATAACGTCTCGTTTTATAATATACAGTTGGACGTAACGAGCTCTCCGCTTAGTATCTAATTTTTTTTTTTTTTTTTTGGTTATTCCTTTTACGCGCGCTAATATACGCGTATTAGAAAATTATTAGGACATAAAAATACGATTTGAACACTGACGTCTTATTGAGGAATATTGGCACGTGTCCTCGGTATATATATATATATTAATATTATGGATAGTTAAATAGAACATCTGAATACATTTTTTTTTTTTTCTAGTTCCCAATGTTTTACAATACATGGTCGTCTTGCTCTCGTCTCCTTCGTCTCGGGTATAATTATCTGCCTGACAAGTAACACATCAAAACCGTTTAAGTTTTCAACAATTAGCCATATGGTAATTTTGAGATAAGTTTTTTTTCGGAGACAGTCGGCGAGCGTCGTCCTCGTTTATAAAATATACTTAAAAGTATTTTAAATTATATTCTAGTGTATGAAAAATGGCGCGTTAAAGTTAATCACAGTAAATCTGCCCATACAACTTTTACCATTAGACACGGTCTTTGCCCAAATGTTTCGGTCAATAATATACCTATCCCACCGCTCGACGCCGTTAAATATTTAAATTTAATTCTTGACCAAAAATTAACCCGGAACAAACATATTAAAACTAAAAGATTGATCCTTAACGCTCGATCTAGATCATTAAAAACGTTATTATCAAAAAATAAATATACTAGTTTAAAAACCGAACATTTGTATTGATATACAAAACTCTCCTAAAGCCCATATGGACATATGGAATATACAACTCTGGGGATCGGCAAAAAAAAATCTAATTTAAATAAAATTCCCCAAGTCTTTCCGAATATTACTTTAAGAAAAATCATTAACGCTCCATTCTTTGTTTCTAATTTAACTCTCCACGAAGACCTAGGTATCAAGCCGGTTATAGCGGAAGCGGAATTATTTTACAATCGGTTTTTCGTTTACCTTCATACTTCCTGAAAATCCACAACGCAGACTCAAAAGGAAATGGTGACCATTTACAATAAAAATATCTCAATAAATAATATTTATGCCTAGCTAAGTGTCATTAATGGGTGGCTTCTTCTTCAAACAAATTCATGTTGTACAGTCTATTATCCTTATACACTTATTGTGCATTTATTCGTATAGATTGTGTATTTAATTGTGAAAAAAAAAAAAAAAATATTCTAGTGTCACAGGAGGAGGAAACGGTTGAAAGGGCGCAGGGAACGAAAGCTACGGCCAAACGAAAGGACAATTACCGGTAGTTGAAGGCAAAAAAATCAAGGCCAAAAAAAAGGTGCCGAAAAAATGGCGAATAGTGCGTTAATAGCCCGGCGATGGAATATCATTTACCGATGGAATTACTTACACGAAATTAACTATTTAAACACCAACGGAATTATATAATAATACGGTAAAATATTTACAGAAAACCAAAACAATTCCTACAGAATTAGGAGATTGTGAATAGGAGTTTGCGATACGTCCAAAATTATCAATAATATAATAAATCGTTTTAAATATTAAGCAACATAATTGTTCCATACACGTATTAATATACAAATCGAGTTTAAATATGCGTTTGGATTTTTTAATATTTGTCCGGGTCCAGCGAGTTACGGTACGATTTATTATTATTTATAATCGAGACCGGGCGAGTTATAACGAATTTGTTTAGATCGTAAACGTTAAAAAAAAAAAAAAAAAATGAATTATGTTAATTATTATTGAAATTTGGTTAAATAGTAAATTTGACATTTTTGTCGGTAGCCAACTGTCTTATTGGATGTCTTAATAGGAATAGCTCGGAATAGGTTTTTTTTTTTTTTTACACCGTACGGTATTGTGTATGGTCATATGAAACCGAGAAATAAAATATAAAATTATGAAAATTTGCGTCCGACGGAATTCGACTCGACGTGAAAAATACGCAAAATCAACTCGATGATCGACACAGTTGAGTACGCATACAAAAAGCGATTCGTCAATTAACTCGGAGTTTTAACGTTTAGCGCGTTAATGCCCAACCTCGACCTAGCCCGCGCGCCGCGGCGGCACTCTTATACGGTCGTAACTCGTATACGGGTTGTTCGTGCGTCACTCGTGGGCCGGATTGACGCGAATTGCGTCAGTCGAATATTATTACTATTACTATCACTATTACTATCATTATTATTATTATTACAATATTGTCGTTTTTTGGGCTTTCGGACGCGAATTATTTATTATTATTATTATTATTATCGCCGGTATAATCCGGCATCATCATTGCTCGTAATGAATTAATCACGTTCGTACGAATCTAAAAATAAAATAAATAAATAAAAATCGCGGCAGATCCGCGACACCGACTACAGTAGTAGTTATTATAAAGTATATATATATATATATATATACTTTTAATGCGCGTTTAAAACAAAAAAAACGCATTAAAACGAACCGGTCATTATTCCAAATGATTAAAGTACAACTACTATACGGACCTTGGGGGTCCATTTCGTGCGGTGTCCCGAACGTGTTAAATTAAAATATACGTTCTTGTTTTTTTTTTTTTTTTGTTTTTCATCGTTTCTTTTTCCGCGGCCTTCGTGAAAACCACTTGGAATAATAACCGAATGCGAGTCCGTCGTGGATCCCGGACGCGTGTCGTAGTTACACGTGCATCTCTTGAGTTTATTCGAACGAGTCTCTGGTTGTTTTTTTATTATTATTATTATTATTGTACCTACTAAATGTGCTCTATTATTTCGACCGATTTCGAACACAATAAAACAATATTCACGGTATAAAACCCGATCTAATCGTTTACAAATAGTGTTGAAACGAGTAAAATTCATCTAGATACAGATATTGACAACAAATGCTTAATTTAATTCAGATAAGAGATTTTTTTTTTTTTAATTGTTTATTATTGAGAACATTATACCAGCGAGATAAAAATGTATACGGTTAAAACAGTTGTGTACAAAATGCAAGGGCGCGAATCATTAGGTTTCGTAACATTGAAATTTTAACTAAAAGTAAAACTATACACAGTTAGGTATTACATATTTTTTACTATGGGCACAATGTATTATCTCGGTTAAGCTCCAGATTGATTTCAAAATGTTCATCTATAGATAAGATAAAAGAGTTTAAAAAAAAAAAACCCTTTCTAGATGAATTATAGTTGGATAGATTTATCCAGATAAGTCTCAACACTGATTACAAAAACTATACATAAACGAATTTGATATCACGTGTGTTTGCGATGGTTTTTTCAATATTTGTTTTATTGTTGACAAATCGAATACGGGCCCGTAGGGTATTAAAATTAAAAATACAATCCGCGCTCCCCGAAAAGAAAGTGGTATATCTGTATGACGTGTACGCGTTATAGAAAAAAAAAAAAAAAAAAAAAATTGTAAACCGAACGAATTTAATTGGCGAACTAAACTGCGCGTACACATTTTTTTATTGTTCATACGTACGTGCCCGTGGAAAAGTTTATAATACGACGATTAAAGTTATACCAAATGTGGTTTGCTGAAACGACTCTTAAAAATAATTATTTTCGTTTGCACGTCATGTGTCAACACTCGTCGTATATCTCACGTAATTCGCTTGTCTATACACATAAGCGTGTACCACTAGCACGCGCATTAATAATTTAATACACTTAAATACTTATTAAAATAATTTCTAAAATAATTGTCGTTTGTGAATGTACACAAATATGTTCTATATGATACTAATCTAAGCCGAAAATTAGGGGGGTAAAAAAAAAAAAAAAAATGGGATATAAAACCGGTATACATGTATGGTATAAAGGAGAGAGTTTGTATTATGCGGATTAAAAATCGGCACGTGTTTCGATGCAGTTTTTCTAGACGAATCCGACGGAATCATGAAATTCGGCACTATATACCGAAGGCATTAGAAATTATTTGCCGTTCTAATTATACACTTACGAAAGCATAAAACGCGAGTATTGCGGCGGGAAGTAGTTCGATTCGATTAGCATTAGGTCGCATAAAAAAGCTACTCGTTTTCAAACATATTCTAGACTATACGATGAGACTATACCACGACTATGCGATGGACATCGTTAAAAGGCAAAATCGACAAAATCAAATATTAATTTTTTTTTTAAATTGTTAAATAGTAAAACGTATCGGTATTCTTTAATACAATTATCGAATCTATTGTATCAATCGAATGAAACGGTATATGCCGGAAATTACGGTATAACCGCTATCTATTTTACGATTTCAAAACTACGGTATTACGCTCAGTTTGTAATGAACACCGTGTAGAAAATTGCGAGCATTTCTGGTCGGCCGAACCGATTTTATTCGAATAAAATCAAAAAAAAATTGTAAAAAAAAATAAAATAAAAACTAGATAACTTAAAATTACTATAAATTACTAAAAAAAAAAAAAAAATGTTCAAAACCGGCCAGAACGTATTGCCTGCCCTTAGAAAAGAGCTTATATTAATATTCTGTGAACATTTCGGAACTTTACGATTATATATTACCCAATTATTAAGGAAACGAAAATAAAAAATTACCATCCCAACGCACGAAACTGAATCCGAAATGCTACCGGGAAAGGTGACGACACGTTTAAAAATCGGAGCAGGATGTCTGGAAGGAAAGTTGTGCGCGGACGGGAAAAAAAAAGAAAGAAAAAAAACACACGTATGGACGTATGAACTATGGAGTTCGTTTCGCTCGGAAATATATAAAATCGAATGCGGGCCATTTATACCGGTAATACGCATCGCAAAAATAATCCTCGTTGCAATATACAACTGCACGCGCGTGCATTAATGGAATATATATATATATAATAAAAAAAAAATTAAAAAAACTGTTTACATTGAATTGTACCGATGACGTTGCCTACTTATGTGTCCGTGCTCAATGGACCGTGCAAATAATTCGCGAATTATCGCGTATTTCATGGGCGTAGGGAACAGAACAAAAAAACACAACTGGTAACGTGAAGGTTTAGCGAATATATCAAACGCGGTGTCCGATGTTAAACACCATCATCTATAACGTGAGCACGTATAAGCGTATTATTATAATATAAATGTTACGAAAACGCGTGTTCGATTAGTGATTATTATAACGCAATATTATAAAATCCTAGAGCCGAGGTCCCCGGATTTCAAAATGTAAACGTCAATTGCATTATTATGTTGGGTTACAGGGGGAGTAATAGTTTTCGTTCGGATATTGAATTAAAATGAAGAAAAAAAGGAAAGACGATTGCCGGATACGGGTGATCGTATTTTAAGTTTTTCCGGAATTCTTCAAGAATAGTAACGAACGTTCGGCGAAGTATTTGATTTTTTTTTTTACGTGCGCCCGTACGTTTTTACAATTTCGAGCGGTTCTCGCACGAAACACAACGCGCGCCATTTTGCGAATTATATTCGACAGACGTGTATCGGATGCGTGGGAAAACGATAGGTCTGCTAACGGTTTTATTGGATCGCGCACTGTATATAAATATTAAAAAAAAATATATATATATATATATATATATATACGAGTATACGGAGTGATTCTGTTGTTAATTATTACCTGCGAACATTTTTTTTTATTATTTATTACATTCGATACCGGTGCTCGTAGTAATTATTGATCGTCAACGTCGTCCTGGCTGTCGTTTTACACGTCAACTATTTTTGATTTTACAACAGTAATATATTCAAGATATTGGTAAAAATGTTGTAAAACGCGTCCTGGCTGTATTGCAATTAGCACCGCCTCGCCGGGCTAAAAAGCCCAGAACGGGATCGAAATTTACCATAAAACATTAAATGCTCGGGAAAACGATTTCCGTTAAAACCCCGGTATATATTCGAATTAAAAATCATTTCGGAAAACATGATTATAAACAAATGCGTCGACGAGCGATATAAGAAAGAGTATTATGTTTTATGCGAGCCTATTACCGCCGTATTAACAATATTGTTGTAGACATTAATTAGTTAATAAGTTTTTTTTTTTTTTTTAAAACATTTTTCCTTAACTCGTTAATTGTTTTTATCGTTAACTTGTTCACTTAACTGGTTTATGTTTTCGGTGTATAAACTCAACTTTCTACAGTGAATTTTTATAAACATCCAGTTAAGTTAACGAATTGAAGTCGAATGATTTTTATTCGAAATTCAATTTTAATATTAGCTGTTATTGTACTGCGATTCATATGTTCCGCGTGCACAATGCAATTTATATTTATTTCTTTAAATTAATGATAATGACGTGTGTTTTTTAATGTTTTCGCTTATATAAAATACATATTATTATATTATTAAATGCATACACAATTGCGTAATAATATATAAAAAGAGGTAAATAGTAAAACTATTAAGTGTAGTGGACACTTAATATTGAATACTATTAATGTTGATGTTTAATAGCAAATAGATAAAATTAACTTTTTATTAACTGAGTTAAGTGAATTTTTTTTTTTTTTTTTACATTTTAACTTTTAAATTAACTGGTTCCAGTGTATGGCAAATATCTGGGGAGGGGGGTTTACAGAATTGTGTTGTTATTGTTCCATTGGTATATTTTGGTATCTAAATAAATATTTTAAATATGAAATACCTCTGCATAAACTGTTAAAAAAATTTGAGAGGATTTAAACAGGAGAGTGCTCAGAAATGTTCAACAGAAGGAGTTACGGATGATTTTCGAATATTTTTCGTACTTAAAAGAGAAATAAAATTCCGACAAAAACAATTAGGGAGGAGTTGAATTCCCGTTGGATTCGAAATTCGCGGCCCCCTTCTCTCGGAGCTGAGATATATCCGCCACCGACTAATTCAATTTGTTTTGTATTTGTTTAACTGTTTAATTGAAGACATTTTTGTTTATTCAACTTGACGCGATCATCGAGTTGATTATTTCCTTAACTTGGCCAATTTCGATATTAACACTATCCCCCGATGGTTCTTCTTCTTCTCGTAAAAAAAACACGATTTAAACTTTAATTCGACTTTAAAGTAACGGATATCGCCACGATATATATATATATATATATATATTTTTTATACATTTCGCCGACAACCGTACGATTATCATTGATAATAACGGCGGAGGCCGTATACTCACGCGGATTAATAGGTCAGACAATAAAAATCGCGAGCATTTTTACTCGGAAATCGCAATGCCACCGAGCCGTATGGCAAAACTCGCGGACACGTTTGCCGGCAACAAGAACCGTCGTTAATTAAACACACGATATTATTATTATTTTTTTTTTTTATTATTATTATTATCGATCGTCGTATAACAAACGTACGGCTTATAGGAACGGACATTTATTTTTCTTATTTTTTAATTCGGTTGTACGATAATACATTTATTATTTATTTTTTTTTTTTTTTTGTCTCTTAGGAAACAGGATTTTACTGTCTTCCGCGCGGGGACCGATTAAACAATAGGCTGAAAATGGACTGCAGCCCATAAAGCGGGACTGGCGCCACGAAATAATTTTTTTTTTTGTTTGTTTGTTTTCTTAATGATATTGTTAAAAAAAAAAAAACTTGTAACTCTCTATCAGTGGCGTCGTTAGCGTGCATGTAAAATATTTGTTTTTTGTTTGTTTTTATAACTGCCGAAATTGATTCCGTGAAATAAAGTGTTCGAGAAAATATTCTATGTAAAATTAAAGTAACCTTTTTTTTTCATTCTTTTTTTTAACGAATATTTAATTCAATAATATATTTGAACATTTTAATTTCTTTTGTTCAATATTTTCGCAAATGTATAATTTACCGTTTTAAAAAAAACACCAAACAATGGTCATTTGCAGTTTATCCCGTGTAAAAGTTGCAGATAAAAAAAAAAAAGTAAAATACGAGTGTGTTAAATATGCAAAATTCGCCGCGCGCTATTATGCGTTTAATTATTATCGTTTTTATTTCTTGAATTTAAATGTTATTTTTAACCGTTTTCGTCAATAGGCGATAATGAATCACGACGAAATTTCGTCGGCTCCTGTGACAGAATATGTGAATTGCGAAGGTTATACCGCCGCCTTGGGTGACGCAATCGACGAGTATCGTTTGAAAACAATACAACACATAAACAACGTACAATGATTTTGATAAAAAAGATATTATTTTTTTGTTTTTTTTTAACCAGTAGTTTTATGCCGCGATATTTCCGAGCCGTAAAGAAATTGTATGATGGGGGGGGGGGAGGGTTAATCGATTTCCAAGTGGTATTGATTTACGGAAAAAAAAATAAAAAAAAATTGAAAAACAAGCCCTAGGAGCGATTATTTCTATTTATTCCTGCAACTGGAATCGGTAATAAATTAGCACGCGAACAACACAAAGTTTAACCACACTGACTCTTAGTGGTGAGTCACCTAGAGACGATCTCTCCGAAAAACGTCTGCATATATCTACGGTTATATAATCGTATTTTTACGTACCTACTTCAGTTTTATATAAATTTCGTGGTCCATAATCCCGAGAATGGTGAACTATACCGATTTCGTCAAAAAAAAAAAAAAAATCGTTAAATTGAGAAAACCTATAAAATTCGTGAAATATTTTTTAACAGCACTATAAACCATTCAGATGACCTAAAAAATTATTGATATCGTAATAATATTAAAAAAGTGTAGTTTTGCAATAAAAAAAAAAAAAAGCAGATACGCGATTCAAATTATAAACATAATACAATCACTACTATTAGTAGCGGTAATACTTGACTTTCGAGAATAGTATAATACCCACATCCCTCGCAATGTTAAAATAACTTAAACTAGTAAAAAAGGCGTCTCTGGAACATTGAGCTTGGTCAGTTCTTTTTGCATTTAATAAGAAATGGATTGCAAAAACCGGGAAGTATCCGACGTTGCTCTTTGACGCGGAAAAAGCGATTCCGGACACATAGATTGATAAGTTGTTGCTTGAAATAAAATTTAAAAAAATTCTACTTATATTAAACCGATGTTATCAGATAGATTAATCGAGATGATTATTTATAATGTGTGATGAAACTAAAAAAATGCATAATAATCCCAATTTATAAAGCTATGGTCCAAAGTTGGAGGGGATCCCCCCCTTATAACTGCCACTGACTACAGTGTGGTACCTCTGTGTAAAGTAAACATATGTAACTTGACGGTAAAAACAAGGGAAAAAATGTTGATAAGAATTAACTTTTTTCACATTAAAAATCATACACCGAGTTGTATTACTCCTACGAGAAAAATTTAGTAATTTTTTATTTTTTTTTTCAGAAAAACGAGGCTCAATTTGTAGTCTTACTACGCAACTGGATACGAGGTGGTGTATCGCAATACTCAAACATTCCCCCGAATTCACCAGGTCTAGACCCTCGTGCGACTTTTATCTATTCCCAATACTGAAAACTGCTTTGAAAGGAACTCGATTTCAAACCTTAGAAGAGGTGAAGACAAAAACGGCGGACCAACTCAAAATCCTGACATCTGATGACTTGCAGCATTGTTTTGACCGATGGAAGACGCGTATGCAACGATGTGTAGAGGAGGAGAGTATAAGAAAAAGTATAGAAGGGGATCATAGTTAAATTGTTAATTTTTTTTTTTTTTTTTAAATAAACTATATTTTTATCGCGAATCCCGTTTTTAAATAGCCACACCTCGTAGAACTCGTATTGCCATAATTTTTTTTCTTTCTTTTAGGTTTTTTAACAGTGGCTCGTGGATTTAATTCTATAGGTCAAACCGACTATATATTTGTTAATAAAACTCGATCGGTATTATTATAATATTATTGTACCGGTCATGATATTGTGATTATATCGATTTCGTCCCGGACCACGAATAACTATTGGGTCTGCGCGGGCGTGATGCGATCGAAATCTTAAATACATCGCCGTCGCCGTCGCCGTCGTCGTCTCTTAACGGTTATAGAAAAATAATAATATTATATTACGTTAAAAAATGCGATATCGTCGTCGTGATCCGGCCGGGCCCGCCGACTTCTCGCGGACGGAGAAAATCGCAAGAGACTTGCACAATATTATATGGTCGCCGGACGGCGGTTCGTGACGATCTTTACGGGGTTTTTTTTTTTTTTTTTTTTTTGTCTTTTTTTTTGTCTTTCTCTTTCTACGACGCCGGTGAAAACGAATATTTTTGGACGTTTCTATACGCATAATATAATAATAATAATAATAACATAAACACACGATACACACACACACACAATTTGCGTGATTCCTATCCGAGTGAAATTCGAGCGAACACACGACCGAATCGTATTCAGTGCATTTTTTTTTTTTTTTTTAGGAATTTTCACTGCGCGACAAAAAACAAATGGTGTCATATTCTACAATAATAAATGCATTTCGTGTTTAATATCGACAATATGACCACTATCCACCGTATGTACCTACTATTTTATTGCAATCATTACAAATGATTACAATAAATTATTAATTATTATTTATTTTTTTATTTTTTTTTATTTTGCATAGAATAAAAATTCTTCTTTTAATAATTGTGTGTCCTTAAAATTACTGTCAACTAAGTGACAAGATATTTTCAGTGGGCGACATTTATGTTTCCGAACCGGGTAATTTTTGTTCGTACAAAACTATTTAATGAACCTTTTTAATTTTTTTATTTTTCGTCTTTTTTTAATTTTCGTTTTGATCCACCCCCACCCACCGTAATTCATATATTGTCTCCTAGACGCAATTTAGTTTTTAAACCGATTTTAATCGCAATTTAAAGAAATATCAAATAAGCGACAATTGTTTAAATGTTTTCAATAATCAAAATACAAAAGCAATAATAGTAGTAATAAACTAATAAACTATCAAACAATAATTCTGTAAACAGATGGTTTTACGTACATCATCAAAACTTACACATAGCGTTGCCAAACTAGCCATTTTGTAGCTAAATCTAACTTTTTTTTAATGAGGGTCTAGCTATAAAATTACCCATTTAACATGTACATGTTTTCATAGCACTTTTTCCAAAACAGTATTGCTTTTTTTTTTTTTAGCTTTTTTTGGCCAATTTACATTTTACAAAAAGTATTGGATAATCGTTATTATATTTATCACCGACTAAGATTTCATCTTATTATATTAATTATTACAAGACCTTGTTATCACTGTTCAGTATTCAACTTTTTCTAATCGAGCTAAATAGTAATAAGACCTAGAGAAATTATAGGTTTTGTAATGTATGATGATGTATTATTATCAGTATTATTACTATAATTTGCTTTAGGTGTAGTAGTTATTTTTTTTCTCGTGTTCTCGTAATCATTGGAGATTTAAATTATTCAGTTTTAATGTTCGTTCTTCAACGATCTGTGTAATTAGTAAACACTTAATTTTACCTATTGCGACTATAGGCCAAGAATAATGAAAACAACAATATTAAAATGTTGAAAATTAAAATTACGTAAAACTGTCCAAGATTAAAAATAAGTATATTCTAACTATTATAATGGTTTTATAAAAAAAAAAAAATATATTAAATAGATTTTCTAGCGTTTTTATCAACACGATTTACTTTTCTTTTTTTTTTTATATTTTGGCAGTACTTCTAACATAAAGTCGGCGATACTGCTACCAGCGCGTATATGAAAATTCGACAAAAATAAGATTATCATTGATATTGGATGCTAATAAGCGGTCCCGAAATCCCGAACGTGTTAGGTTTTTCTTAGATTTGTTTTTTTGTCAGACTCGTGGTTAGACTGTAAATGACGAATCATAAATTAAAAATTAAAACAAATAATATAATCTGTGTATATGAGGCGAGCTGCACTCTGAAGAAATTGGTTTAAGAAATCAATTTCATGAAACTAGTTTTATGAAACTAATTTCATATTTGCGTACACTGGTGAACAAAAAAAATGTATAGTTTCGACAATGTCGTCTGATGATGAGGACGTGTTAATGTTGTATTGGTGGCTTCGTATCAAAAAAAAGGAAACGTAGGTATTGGATTTGTCCACTTTTAAAAGATAAACAGCATAGTAGCTATGTAGTTGCAAAGCCTAACCTAACCGCCGATGAGGATAAATTCCAAAGTTTCTACAGAATCCTTCGTATGCTTCTATTAGTTTAGAATTAAAATCTCGAACTCCTTTCGACATCGTATTAATTAATTTAATATTTCCTAGCACTAAAGACAACTCAAGAACGACTACTCCGAACGACGTACGTTGTGCTATTAAAATAGTAATACGGTAGATCGTCACAAACGATATTTTGTAAAAAATAAAAAAAAAAAAAAAAAAAAACAATGATAATATTGGTCAAAACGTCCATAACGTTTCCATTTATGGGATTTTATTATGGGGATTATTATGTCGTATATAAACACTATTAAATTAGTACGATAGTATTTATTATTGTTACTATGCTGTATATACTACAGTGTATAATGTGTATATAATACTAAAAATATGATAAATATAACATAAATAACATGAACATACAAAATTTATAATAATATAATATTGATTATATTATTATTATTTATTTTTTAATTTACACGAAACTTTATTGTTGAAACCAAAATTAAAAGTTTCACGAAACCGCGGTCGCGCAACTATGAGAAATTTTTGTTTCATCAAACTCAGTGTGCGTATCTATTTGATTTTCGATTGAATGGTTTCATGAAACTAAAGTTTCCCATTTCACGAAATTAGTTTCTAAAAACTAGTATCTTCAGTGTGCAGCCCGCCTTGCAGGGTACACTTGCACGCTAATAATTTTAGTGGAATCGTCGCTGTCGTGTCGTCGATCGAATATCGAATATGGTTACAACAGTGTTCTGAAATCATGATCGACGAAAGTTTCCGATTAAAAATCAATGAGATCCTCGGATGTGCCTGTACATTTGTTCGATGCCGCCTATGTCCGTCTAATAGAAACGTAAACCGACGTCGGAAATATTATTATACTTTCGACAGAAAACTTGTGGCCCTGGTCTCTGTTCGCCCGTTTACTCCCCGTTGCTCCCGGACGCAAACTGTACAAATCACAGCTACGCGTACTTATTATAGAATATTTCGAATATCCATCGAAATCTTCTGTATACAGTTAGATTTACATAAAAAAAAAAAATAAAAAAATAAAAATAATACACGAACGCAGGTGCGCGCGCGCGCCCAAATGTTTCGTAAGTCGTCTGCGACGCGGGTAGGTACCGCGGAGGTATCGAATTTGAATTACTGATCGTTTTACGAGAGTTAATTTATTTATTTTTTTTTTTTTTTGTCCGAATAAAAACGGTAACGTGGCGGTGGTCTGCGACATATAAGGCAAACGGTGTCTTGTTGTTTCGTAAAGTGTTAGCTGCCTGTAACACATAATGTCGGCCTGTCGAAAATCATTATGACATCTCTCTTATATTGATATATTTATACGTACCTAATCGGTACACGTACGGCATAGTTACATTGTTACACGGTCGATTGCAGAACGCGCTGCGTACGGTATTCAAGGGGTTTATAGGCAATTTTTTTTTCTCGAAATTTTTCGGTAATAAATGAAAATTTATCGTCTCAAAAAATATTCAAACTCACATTCGAGTATTTGTTCGCAAACGGTCGCGCGTCTCCATCACGGGTGATTTATTTAGTGTGCGGTTGGTGAGATAAACGAAAATGTCTACGGATAAACGGTTTGGCGCGGGAAAAAACTACTCGAGTTTATAAATTTCATTAAGAAATCGATTTTTCACCGTTAAAACGAAAAGGAATAGAAGAAATCGTTAGCACAACGATTTTTCGACATCGCCACTACGAAATAAGTTATTCGAGTTTGAAAAACTTAAAAATTATCATATTTTTTTAATAATAACACAAATTTATTGTTTTGGTATTTCTGGTATCGAACAACTAAAACCAACGCGGGTACAGTGCAAGTTCTCCTGTATTTATGGTGGACATTTGGTATCGTAGTTAAGTCTATAATAGTTCGGGTAGTTTTACCATTAAATTACCATTTTTTTTTTTTGGTCTTCAAAAATATGGTCAAAATCGCTTATACGCAAACCATTAAATATGTGTGGTAAAAGTACCTCATAATACGAACGTTTAATGTAAAATTCACTTGTTTGGAGCCTTCCTATTTTTCGAAATTTGGTTCGTACATTAATTTAAAACAAAAAAAATTTTTTAAAAAAAAGAAATCGAATTGAATGAATGCAAAGGGTTTTATTCAATATGTGACTTCGTACATACCAAGCGAAAATAGAGTTTAGTATGCGACCTATTAATACAGAACTTTTATACGTGATAGTTCAATCTATTATTATTATGTACGTGTCCCGATTTTTTTGATTTTTTACATTTTTTAAGTGACGTACAAAGAGTAAGGATTTCTAGTAATACATACATACGATTTTCGTATAATAAGAATAATTGTAAACATACTATATGACCTTTATTATTGATAGGATTTTTAAAATGTTGCAAAATTGTCGTGTAGACATTATAGACATTTGTTCATACCTAAAATTGAATTGTTCAAACAAAAAATGTTTTGCGTAATATTTATTTTTTTATTAATAATATGACCTATAATTTCTTAAAAAATAAAATTCTTTGTATCTAGTAGGTCACCATTTAAAATACGAGTAGATCACGAGGAGGTCCGGTAGTTCACGTATATTGAACGAATACACCATTCAATGTGCCTTAAATTAATTAATTTAAATGCATCGTGTTTTATATGTTTTAAATTCCGTAATTTGTATTTTTAATAGGTTAATTTGTACAGTTAGCTATAATCTGTTCTATTGTAGTAATTGTTTTAACTTATAACTCATAATCGGTTTGTAATTAAAATGAAATCCGTTATATTTTAAATGAAAAAAAAAAAAAATCTTAAATACCTAGATAAGTACCTAAATTATTAGGTTAAACCTTATTCAGTACGTTCACATTTAAATTGAAACTAAAATGGGAAAAATAATGATTTATCAACTATAACAAATATATAGGCAATGAATAGGGCAGACAGAAATATGCGATAAAATCCTAGTAAATATGTGTGCTGCAAGTTATGCCCAAAAAATTACCGAAATATATACTCTCGAAAGAAAAAAAAAAACCAACTAAAAGTTCAAATTTATTTTAATTATAATATAGTAAAAGATAAATGTAGTACAATAAAAGGTATTTTACAAAATAATATATTCTCATCCGAAGAAAATATATTTTCACCGTATTCAGATATGTAGCTTTGAATACGACTAGTGTTTGAAGTAATCACGTTCGGCATTTAAAAGAAATAATAATAAAAAATACAAAAATAGTAAAATCGATCTCGATTTAACGTACCGCACGAGTATAAGCCACGACTAAAGCGATTATTCATATAAACTCAAAATCGTTTATAGATACGATAAATTATATAGATATTATTGTGTGAACATTTTATACGATGGTTTAACCTTGTCGATGTATTTATTAATAAACAAATTGAATGATAACACAATTGTTTCGTCGAGTTGAAAATGTCGTAATAATTTACGAAATCCTGTACCAAATCATCGAAATATACTTCTAAAATCGCACAAAATCCTAAGACGGCGAAATATGTAAAATACAATTTCGTATATAGACTCATTTGGCCACGAAACACATTTCGGTATTAGCAGCTAGTTATTTTTTTTTTGACCAACCAATAAATGTATGCAGATGCATGTATCTGTCTGCCCCAGTAATGGATATGCGGTTCACAGATATTATTATGTTCATTGCCAAAGGAATTCGTCGGTTTTGGTAGGAATTTACTCAGCTTGCATGTTTACAATTCTAGCGCGGCAGAAAATTAATATATTAGATAACATTTAGATTTTAGATATGCCTATACTCATTAAATATTGTAAATTACTAAATTGGTTTTGGTTGAGAGCAGACTATACTGTATAATATAAAATATACCAATTAAAAAGATTACGAAAACGCTATTAAAAACTATAGTAATAATCATAAAACATGAATTATAAATATTATATATATAGTATTATATAGGTAATATTACGATAATATGAATACAAAACAAAAAAAAAAAAAACACGATTTACCGTTAATTTTTTTTTTTTTTTTTTTTCAACCCTGGTTTCCAGCGGATATAATAAATACACTTAATAAGGTTACTTTCGAAAAAAACAATTTTTTTTTTTTTTCAATTTAATTTAAAAATATAATATCTCAGTAATATATAGAGAATTTGTTTCGTAACATTTTTGTTTTTTTTTTTTCTTTATTACAATCCACCCGTATTGCCTGTGCTGCAGTTGCAGCTGCAGTAGTGCCAAGGCCGGTTTGTTTCTATACTTGGCCATAATTATTATAATCATTAATTGTATTTATAAATAGAAATATTAAAAAAAAAAAAACATGAATAGATGCGTTTTTTGTTAAGGTAGATAATATTTTCGTCATCTATCATTTATACATATATATATATATATATATATATATATATATATATATATATATATATATATATATATATATATTCATTTTTAGTATTATTATTATTTTTAATAATATTGCGAGTTAACTACAATATAGTTAATATTTGTATTCAATACGCAAAACATTAAATACCCGTCGACACATGCTTCGTCCTATATTTAAATCAAAATTATCAATCCACACAAAATCTACTTTATACAAATCCTTACTAAGGCCTATATGGGCTTATGGCGTTCAAATCTGGGGCTGTTCAAAACCATCTTAAACTCGCACCATACAAGCTTTCCAATCGATAATTTTACGTCTCATAGCTACAGCCCCTTGGTACGGAACAAACAAAGCGCTTACACAAAGACCTACGATTCGATACTGTTGACCGGCTAGCCAAAAAATTCTACACCAAATTTCATACAAAACTACAGTACCATCCAAATCCTCTCATCCAGCATTTATCTTCAATTACACTCCCTGAAAACCCCCCACGCCGTTTCAAAAGACGCTGGGATGAGATCTATTAAACTAATTTAAATTTCGCGTTCTGCAGGGTTCTATCACTGGATAGCGGTCCCTCATCAAGCAACCACGTTATTGTCATTTTATTTTTTTCTCTATGTACAAAGTTATTCTATTTGCTAATTGTGTTTTTTTTTTTTGTAAATACAGATGGTAAGTTTTTCTAATAAAAAAAAAATAAAAACTATTTGTATTAATGTTTAGATTAGGACAGACGGGGGAAATTCGAAAGAAATCGATATTAGAAGATCTATCTGACCTATCTGGATTATTATTCGAAAATCAAAAGGTTTCCCTAAGCAATAATAATATAGTATTTCGGTGTAAGAAAAAAAAAAACGCACATTTTTAAATATCATATTGCACGTATCGCGCATAAAACCGTTGAAGATCAGCGGTATAGTTGGTAAAAAAAAAAAAAAAAATATGTTAAAATAGCCAACCCCCCGCGGGGCCTCTGTACGCTCGGCTCGAGCCGAAACTCCCACGCTGCACAGGCAGATACGGTCCGACTGTTTCTTCGGGTACGGTCGTTTTAATTTCCGTAATATTCCGGACAGTTAAACGTATGCAACTGCCTTATTATAAACGGGCGGTGGCCCTGTGTATCAATTACGGCGCGTTCGGGTGCGGGTTAGGTCTGCTCAATAATAATAATAATAATAATAATAATAATAATATTAAAAAATAATAGTAAAACAATACTAATCGGTCTACTTATCATAGTGGATATCGATGCGAACCGCGACGGCAATCGCGACAACCGTTAAAATTATTATTAAATATTACTGCACGCGATTGCAGGGCGGCAAAAGAGATTTTTCTTTTTTAAACCTCAAGATTTTTATATGCTTGGGCGCCACCGGCACCGGCGTACGGCAAACCGCGGCCAGCGAATACGATATTTTCGTGATATATTCGATTATTAGGTCTCTTGATTAGGTTTCGATTAGATCGGTTGGTTGTTGGTTTTTATTTATTTATTTTTTGTCGTTTTAAGAGGAGAGCACATCGCCGCTATTAATACCGACACCCTATCACGACGTGTTTATAATGAAATAAAACAGCAAAAAAAAAAAAAAAATTCTAACCTAAACTACGATCTACGGATCGTCGATATTGACGATTTTTTTTCTCTGCTGCGAATTCGGCGATTGATGGGGAGGGGGTGTTTTGAGTGGCACCGCCGGTGCGAAATCGGTAAATTTCAGGATGATCCACGTCTTAATTATCCGTTTCGCGCCATCGTCGATTCTCTTCTATCCGTCATCAGCGAACCAATATTTACAGCCAAGGCCACACGGTATCAGATTTTCCTATCGCAGTATCGTTTTTCATCGTATTCTCGCCTTACGTCACGATAAAAAACCGTAATATAACATCTCGACTTGGTCGAGTACTTCACCTTACTCGTGTACCCTCGACCGTTTTATTACGAAACGAAATAAATGTAACAGCTAGAGTTATGCACAGATTACTTTAAAACTATTTAGATAAAATACCAGGCCACAATAAAATAAATTATCTAGATCTAAATAAAATAGATAATTGTTTGGTTTTTAATGACTTTCGCATAATGTAAAACCAGTGAAATAGTAAAGCCTAACCCCTGACCTATTTGATTTACGTCTCATGGACTCATCAATATTGATTTATTTGTTAAGTATTGCAAATTAATAACAAACAATAGGTTATGAAAGGTATGAATATATTCCGACCGTGATGTTCCCGATGACAATAAATACCACGTTGACGGTTTGATTTTACAAAAAAAATAAAAAATTGATTGTCATAGTAATATTGTTTTTTTTGTTTTCCCATTTCTCTAACCGATTGGTGGTAAACATCCGCAATATTGTCTTCGGACTTACTCGAGTACTCGAGTTATCATCGTGACTCGATTTAAAAAAAAAGCCCGACTCTTAACGAATATAATAATGTACACTCTAGTATATCTGAAAAATACATTTTATACCGGTCGTGTAACAACCGGCGGTGTATTTACGAAATGCCGGCGAGGGACTAAATCATAGGCGGTAATGGGGGGGGGAGATCTTAAAGGGGGCTAAGCGATCTCAAAATGTACGAATGGAACAATCAGACCCGGTAAGCCGAGATCGGTCGGGTTAGATGTACGGAAACGATCGACACGACGTAATTCGTAATAATAATATACAGTGTGTTTCAAAACGATTCATCCGATTTCGACAAATTATATTTATTGTAAAATTTGAATAATCTGGTTAGGAATAAGCTTTAATAGTTAGTCGATTACATTAAATTTCAGGTATAATATTCCCAAATGTTCAATTTGACCTCCCTTAATTGCGCGACAAACATCTAAGCGATATTCAAATTCCGAATAAACCTGTTGAAGCGTATCGACTGTAATTGACTGTAAGTTGATGGCGTCTGTAATGCGACTATTCAATTCATCGAAGTCTTTTGGAAGGGGAGGTACAATAGCATTGTTTCTTGTGTAACCCCAAAGAAAAAAAAAATCACAGATTGTAAGGTCCTGTGAACAAAATATGGCGTCGTTAGCACTACAGCGACCGATCCATCGCTGTGGTAGACTGCTAATCGTTAAGAAATTTGTACGGTTTATTTGTCAGACGTCTCCGCGAAACACACCAAACTGTTGTCTGTGAAATAGCAAGTTCTCCGTATGCACGACGAACTGACGTCTGCGGACATCTTACACAACATTTTGTCGAATTTGTTCAACATATTCATTTGAAGTTCTTGGTCGACCTGTTGACTCCCATTTACATAGGCAACCTTGGTAGGTTATACGCCATCTCCGAATACTTTGGGCTGCTGGAGGTTCAATAATAAACTTTCGTCGAAAATCACGTTGCACGGTAATAACAGATTCGCACTTTTCGGAACGGAGCACACACAACGCTTTTTGATTGTTCAGTGGACATTTCGATAACAACTAATTAAATCACGTCACTCGGCTAAGGGGCACTTTATCGCGACTTATCGGTAAAAACTCGACGACCCCTTCAGATTGGTTGGTGCTTCGTTTACCGCAAAACTACAGGGACAATATTTATAGACTACTACAATCGGACGAATCGTTTTGAAACACACTGTATAATATTGTTAACCGGAAGCAGTGCACGGGGCCGACGGTGACGGAGAAGCGCGCGCGCTTTTCTCGGCTCACGAATTCGTAATTACAACGGCGAAAATAACGACGAAAAAAAAAAAAACATACGCGGACAATACCGTCAATTTTTTTTAATTCTTTTTTTTATTTATCGGTTCTATACATAACTATATAACCGATTCGGTCGGATTATTGGGCGTTATTATTATTATTATTTTTCTTCTTCTACTCCAGTGTTTCCCAACCTTTTTACCACTTTGGACAACTTCGGCAATATTTTATAGGTCGCTGACCACCTCAATTTTACAAAAACTTTTTTTTTTTTTGCTCATTAACAAGAAAACACAAAATTTATCGAAAAATGTTAATTTGTATTATTTTACTTTACATTCTATTACTATACTTTACTAATATATAATTATACTTCGATGTATTACTCTTATAAAAGTGGAAAATACTTATCGGTCTACAGTAGCAACTATAACTGTATAATATTATACGGTTCCTCAATAAGTCAATGATTTTTTTTCGTAATAGAAACCGAAGAAAATATCTATGGGACCGCGGACCACCTATGACCGGCCCACGGACCACCGGTTGGGAAACACTGTTCTACTCGGCCGGAGAGACACACGCACAGAAATCGGCCGATAAACGTTGTTATATTCCGGCGGCGGCTGTGGATTATTATCATCATTATTATTACTATTATTATTATTATTATTATTGTACGGATTTGAGCCCACAATAATTGTACTCGTGTATGTGTACATAGCCGGCGAGACCCCTTTCTCATATATATATATATATATATATATATATATATATATATATATATATATATATATATATATCCGTACGATATTATTACGTACAAGTATAAAATTATAAAATATTATATTTTATTATTATACGCGTGTGCGCGCGGCGGCGGCGTATGGTCTCCGGAACTCTCGCCCGCGAATCGTATTACCGGTCATCAACGTATTATTATATTTTCTCATTCGTAGACGGCCGTATAAACGAGAGGAGAAAAAAAAAAAAAGCGCAAACAAACAAATTTCACTATTTTTTTTTTTTTTTTTTTTTATAGATACTAATACTACTACGGTACGATAATAACAATATATTCGGTCCGCCCGCGCCACGACTCGGATGATTTTTTCCGAACGTTTCGACGTATCGCAATCGAAATTTCAACGTAACGTTCAAACGGGTCATTCTACTTTTGATACTGTGGTTCATTTTTAAGCGATACGTGTATATATATATAATTCGCCAACGGGTTAATAAAAAAATAAAATATTATCATTATTTGACGAGATTATTAGTGTGACACACGCCAAAAATCAAACGCTGATAGTAGTCTCGTATCGACATACAATGACATATTCAATAGACTATATATATATATTATCCTCAGTAGAATGGCTCAGTAAACTTTTCGTTCTGAGTTTCGATTAGAATACGTCAGCGTTTTACAGGAAAAAAAAAATCATCCGTTCCGTTCACAGTTTGCACTAGAACAACCGGGTTCTCGTTTGAAAAACCATAGTTGGTACGGTCACAGGGTATTCCGGGTGTGTCAAAAGATAGAAGAAGAAGAATAAATTCTCTAAATTCGGCACGTATTACCAGGAGGTTAAGTCTTTGCCGTGTATGTTTATGCGCTGAAATTTTCACATCGAATGATATTTATTCCGTATAACGGATCGATCGCAGTGCGGAAACGTTGTGCAGAAACCCACCGCCCACCACGTGTTTCCGACGTTATTCCCTGTGAATTAATTACGCGGTTACCCATAACGTTTTATACTACTACTATTATTATTATTATTATTATTATTATTATTAGCATTGTTAATCACCCGTGTTGCACCGTTTTTTTTTTTTTATTATTTTTTATTTCGTTCGTAACGGCATCGCAAAAACGTTGAACAACGTTCTATTTCCGCGTAAATACGCCATTTGTACATAATATCTATGCATAGGAAACCGTTTTCATGACGCGTCCTTGCACGTCCTTAAAAGTCAAATGTCTTTTTTTTTCTTTTTTTTTTTACGAGTCCCCTCCCCACCTGTGATATTTTTTCACGGTTACAAAACCCAGCCCGGTCGGGTTTCAACGGGCACATTTATTTTTTTTTTTTTTTCTCTAAACGCTTATTTTTCGATACTATGTTTACGCGACCGGTCGCGTTGTTTCCGTGACAGTGTTTTCTATTAAAAATATACTTTCAAGGTACGTTTAAATTTAATTTGTACCTCCAGTCCTGCCACGTTGGTTATGCCAAGAGGATGTACAATTGCATCATATCAATGGCATGTTGTACACTACAACTAAATTTGACGTTAATCACTAAAATGATTATTATTTTTTTTTTTTTTTTAATTTAGTTTTTTACTGGTCCAACCCTAGGTTTTTTTTTTTGTTAGATATCGGTAAACGTTTTCCTATATTTTACCCAGTCGAACAGGTCAATTTTAATATTTTCGCCAGGACAACTCGATAGTTTTTTTTTTTAAAAAAAAACGTATACGGAACGCGGTTTAAATATAATATTTTTAGGTACACGTCGGACGTATTTATTAATATCGGAATTAAAACGGGAACGTCCTGATTACAATTCGATTATAATTTTAAAACGCATTAATGGCGATCTTTATCAAGCTATATATATATATATATATATTAATAGTATTGGCGATCATAGGATTAATTATGCGGAGAAGAAAAAAAAAATACAATAACACCAACAAAAAAAAAAAAAAATGTAATATGTTTCGTTCGTCACTCGGGAGAACATAATATAGTGTCGGGTGTAAGTGTCGTATTGTGTGTCTTATGCTTGTAATGCCAATGTTGTCATTCAATACTTATTGCTTTATTTTTTATTTTTTGTAAATTAATGCGCACCTATAAATATATATATATATGAACAGGAACACGGCTACCTCCCGTCACTATAGATTTCATAACGTCATCAAACGAGATTATTGTAATATATTTATTGTCTTGTATATTGAGGATTACGCAGTTTACATATTATAATTGTATTGTATACCTACTCCGACGATCCCGTGATAATACATTTGTACGTGGCGAATATTTCATATTGTTATTATAGAGATAAATTTAATTTATCTAAAATGATTTTGAATAAAAAAAAAAAAAAAAAAAACCAAATCGGCGTTATCTTAATATATAAGCATTTATTTAGTGAAATATTAAATAATATTTTGAATGAAATCAGAAGTAGATTTGAATCAATAGGGAAATTGGAATTTTTTTTCCATTATACTTAATTATGACTTAAAATTTGCAAGAAAAACATAATAAAGTATTTCCTAAAAATCAATTAAAGGTTTAATATAAGCAGTATGGAAGTATCTTTGATACTCTTCCGGTCAAAAAAAAAAATGATGTACGAGTTTCGTACAGTTCGGTAGACATTAAAGACAAACCAATTTTCGAAATAATCAAATACACGAGACAAAATAAACTAGAGTTAGGCCCGAAAGAAGTATATAAACTAGGTAAATCAATCGGTTGCAACACAATTTCAAGTACAACAGTATAGGCGGAACGAACATTTTCAGTTCTAAATGAAACACAAACATATTGAAGGTCAACCAAATAGACAAAAAATTGTTGAAATATTGTAAAAAGTATTAAATGAAAAAATTATTATAGATAATAACTAATTCGTGTATATTGATTCCATTATAAATATAATAGAATTCGTTAATAAATTGAAAAATTGTAAGTGTTTACCTCTTTTTTTTTTTTTTTTATTCTAATCTCGGTATAAATACAAGTGCACTACTCTTTAGTATATGATCAACGGGCATCTATCAATCTGTTTACGCATATACGAGATAACACGGTGTGAATTTAGCAATATAATTGTCGCGATGTTAAAACTCTGAAGTGTAAACGTATTTAATGTAACGATTATCGTACTATTACGATTGTCGCCGAATATGGTCATAATATTATGGTAAAAAAAAAAAAAAAAATATAATATTGCGGTAATGCCGTTTGTTGTCGTTATTTCGTAAACGTTTCAAAAATCTACCGTTGAAAGTAGATCGAATTTGAAATTGCGTACGTAATATATATGAAAAATGTCGACGACTTTGATCCCGGCACAGTACGAAATCGCAATAGTTGTGTTGTGGTGGTCGTCGTAATGCCGGAGTAGATTATACCTAACAGACGTAGTTATTACGCGGTCTGCCTTCTTCGGCGGCCCGTCGTCGTATTTGGCGCAAAATTTCAAGAATTTAATATTAAAACCATAAAATTGCTTAACAACAACGCGAGGTTTTTTTTTTTTTTTCTGCAACCGGATCGAATTATTTATAGAAGGAGGACGTCGGGAACATCCTTGTGATATGACGACGTGACCCAGAGTCGAAATGAAATATACGTATATTAAATATATATATATATAAAATAATAATACAATAAATACGAAATAATTTGACCGTTATGGTGATACGGTCCGGTGACGTCTCTAAATATACTCACCGGCACTAGTAGTCCGGTTAGAAGTCTGGTGCGCAGATTACTGAGTAATAGCGCAATATATGCACGTATACAATACGATATAATATCGTATATTTTATTATTTTTTTTTATTTTTTTTATTTTTTTAAACTGCTCGTACGATAATACCGACAACGCGTAAAAATCTCGTCGGTACACTCGGCCCGTCAATTGAGTATTTTTTTATTTCATCGTTTCGACCTTTTTATTATTGTTATTAATCCGCGAAAATGTTCCGAGGAGCAGGAGGACATGGGCTAAGGGACTCGAAAATAACAAAAAAAACCCATCAGTTACACCAATTTTATAACTATACGAGACCGATTCCTGTATAATCTACCCGATGCGTTTGTCTATTTTCACCTCTGCGTTATTATCGGAACCCGTCGTAGTTTTTCATTGACAACGTTTTAGGTTTACACTATCGTCCTTGGAGATCGGGTTTGGACCAACGGGTATAGTTTGGTTATCATTTTAGGTGTGTTAACCACCCAATCCCCATGGGCTAATCAACCAGCGCAAAAATGTTGAAACGGTATTTTCCATAGTTAAATATACATGCAAAAAAAAATCGGCAATTATATTGTTATAATATTGTTTAATCCATGATTATTTCGTTTTTGTTCTATGATATTCGCCAGTGGCGGCCATGTTTTTATCTCGCTAACATGCTTGTATATTTTTAGCCGTGATATTTTCCGTATGATGAATTGTTTTGTATTTTACTTCAAAAACAATTTTCTTGGCGAATCGTGCCACAAAAATGGTATTTGTTTTCCAACGGTTATGTTATTATACTTGTAAAAATGCGAGAAAGTTTATTATAACGGTCGCGCGGCGATCCGACGACGGAATAATAATAAAAAAAAAGAGACAATTAAATCATTCGAAACAATACATCGTAGAGAAATTATAATATATTATTATTAAAAAAAAAAAAAAAAAACAACAACAAGTTAACCACCAGACGATATAAATAATGATAAAAAAAAAAAAAATAATAATAATAAGACGATGCCTTTGTCGCCGAGCCGTTTTTCGTCAGGTCATAACCGTACGGCTCGCGTATAATAATATAAAAAAAATAAATAAAAATTGTGCGTATTCGTTTTCACTCGCTATCCGCGGTATTGTTGTTTCCGTATGGGGTAATATAACTGATAATTTAAGTAAAAAGTATAAAATAATTTACACACATACCAAGTATCTCTCGTATAACGAGTATACGTATATCGGTGTTGTATTTCGAATATTTTATGATAATAATATCCGGCCGGACGGATTTAATTTCTAAACATTTTTGTACCGGCGGTATATAAGAAAGTGCACGGACAAAACAGTTTTCGTTTGCCATATTGGCGGACAAAAATATAATATAATATAATAAATCCTTCGGCGCGTACAGAAAACGAGACTGCACGATTCCGAATATTATATACGTATACGTATAGGTAGGTACTGGTTAACGATATAATATGTATTGCTTGCGTACGACCGTATATGGATTTACCCGAACCGAGCCTTTTTATCTCGCGAAAAAACCGACCGAGCACGACCGATATGCCTATTAGGAGAAAAATCTAATAAAATAATAATAATATAGAAATAAATAATCGTCCTGGAGGGTACGAAATAAAACGCGCGGGCGTCGGGCACGTCTCGTCCGTTTCCGTCCGAGATTGTCGCGATGTGTACTATAGTAAAACATTTTTTTTTTTTTTTATTATAATTATTATTATTATTATTATTATTTACCAATAATATTGTAATCTGCGAATGATTATATGATAGATCGCGTGCACAGCCGTCGACGTCGCGAATGGAGGAGTTACGGCGCTCGGCGACAGTGGCGCGGCTGAGATTGATCTTTTGCCCGGGGGCGGTGGAGGAATATTTTTTAATATGCATAAATGTGCGTTTATATAAATTTTCACGTTCCGTTCGTTATATATATATATATATAGATTTAAGTTCCTATCAAGACAAAATTATTGTTGTTATTATTAATACAATTGTTATGTTTATAAACGAAAATATTGGTTCAACTGTTGTAACCCGTCAAATGTTTATCAAATACCAGTGGACCGCCAGCGGAGGACATACAACCATATGTTTTACATTTTAAATAAGCGACTTTTTTTACATGTTCTCAGATTTAATTGGGGATTTTTTCAACAAAAAAAAAAAGAAATATTTTTATATTGAATTGTTTGCTTGAAATGCTGACTACGTGGTGTAGATTTTGATTTTACTTCGGGGTAAACATTTGTTTAAGGTTATTCAAGTCACACACAATACTAAAGTTTACTAATTTAATTATTGCCCTTTTTACTGTATATATTGAATATATAGTACGAATGCGTACATCAAATATAAATATTTACTGTTTATCACTTAAAATACTATGTAACCAAACGATTATAACGAAAATTATTTTACAAATTCGAAAGTTCTGCGTTTCGTGTTTGCAGAGCGGTTGATAATATTTTCTTCGGAGGTTTTAAATGCACGGTGTAACTCAAGCCCAACTAAGTCGTTCTTGCCCAATTTATGAACGCAACCGTTCCTGTCAATGGTTGTAGGCAGTATCAAATTATAATAAACGTTGCAGCTGGTATGAAATTAAAATCTCTTTATGTTCAATTTCATTATTTTGGTTATCTTATCGATATTTCTTTTTACAGAAAAAAAAAAACATTAATTAATTACCAGCTGAATTTATTGTCTTACATAACTCGAAACTAATCGAACGGTG
This sequence comes from Tuberolachnus salignus, assembly GCA_956483605.1. Taxonomy (NCBI): domain Eukaryota; kingdom Metazoa; phylum Arthropoda; class Insecta; order Hemiptera; family Aphididae; genus Tuberolachnus; species Tuberolachnus salignus. The sequence continues at coordinate 18,476,079 of OY101437.1, forward strand.
ACAACGCGTACTGTTAAAAATTAAAATGCAAAATGTCTAGGGGGTGGTGGCATGGCTCCCCCCGGATAAACGGCGTGGTAATCTGACGGTGTCTCGCATACCATCCGGGTTTATACCGCGCGTATCACGCATTACGATAATATTAATAGGTGACCACGGTTACGGTTACAGCGCACGGGTACGTAAATGTAACCGATAACCGATCGACCAGCCGAATGCGGACGCGCCCGGCGAACCCGCGCGCCGAAAGTGCGGTCGGCCGGGTACGATTTTACGTGTGACGACAACCGGCCACGTCATGAATTATTATTAAACTACACACCTGCGTACGAATAATAATAATAATAATAATAATAATATACGATACGTAATGCTAAGGAGCGTTTATAGCTCTAATTATACGAACGCTCTAATATGAAAACCGCAAAACGACTGTTGCTCAACAGTATGAGGATACCGCATGGAACAATTTTTTCGAGTTGAGCAATTCGATGATTGTTATTATTATTTAAAGAGAGCGGAATTTAGAGAAAGACGTGCGTTCCGCTCGTGTTTATTAAGAAAACCCAAAACAAAAAAAGTTGCGTAAAAACGGTCTCGTGTGTTTTTTTTCTTCTTTTTGTACCATAAATTCTATACTACTAGATAATTTCTGAACCCCGGCCGAATCCGATAAAATAATATTTTGTCTGTGTCCGAATCATAGAATATAATATAGATACCTTTACATATACTCGTATGCATAGCAATATGAAGCAATTAAAACATACAAACAACTGTGTGACCATATTTGGAGGAGAAAAATATTTTACTCGCGAAGTTGGAAGTTGACCTGACTTTTATTATCATAGATTAATTTCAATTCATTGGTTATATTAACTAATAATAATAAAAAGTGACGAAATCAAGCATGTTTTTAGAAGTTTTATCCGATTACTAGTACAATCGGTATAATTGGCGTAATTTAAAAACATGAACAGACGCAAAAAATGAGAAAAACGACAAAAAGTCATAAACAGTGAACAAATGGTTTACATTTTAGATCAGTGGTTCTTATCCTTTTCTAAGCTACCACCCCTCCCCCCTTTAGAAGCAAAATATTTTTCAACACCCCCTAAAAAAAACAACAATAATGGTATGCTTAAAAAATGTATAATTGAAAATTGAATAGAAAATATAAATTTATAATTGAAATTAATAATAATAATAAATTATAATGTTCAGTGGGGGGAATGATTGTATTTGGATGTACTTGGTCCTTCAGATCAAATTTTTTACGTTGAGATCAATGTTTGTATGATTAAGGCACAGTTTTCCTCTTTCAACGATGTCGAGTCAATTTCTTTTGTTTGTAATTAGATCCATCACCATGTTGAATCCTCGCTCGACGAGGTAAAAGGTAGACGCAACTAATGGTAGATTAGAGTCAAAATTCTGTGAGGTTTTACCATCTTTATAGCTAGCTTTATTTGCCTTAGCTCACTAGTTGAAAGTTCGACCAATTGTTCTTGAATCTGGAATCTGTTGTTTCACAAAATTTACAAAGGGATTAACGACCCATTGAGGAACTTCCAGGGACAAAATATCATCAAAAAGTATTGAAAAATCCTTACTCAAAGACTCAAAGTGTTCGCAGTAAACTTGTGTGTCATCAAAGGATATTTTACTGTTCTTATATAGATCCGACAGGATTTGACTTGCTTACCGCCCCTCGAAATCTCTGCACCGCACACCGGGGGGGGGGGGGCGATATCGCCCTCGTTGAAAACTACTGCATTAGGTCGTTAACGAATCGTCGAAACTCGAGTCACATAACCGCTATAATCATTTGCATTTGTGTGGCTAATAACACATAATTTAGGCCAATATTGTACAATATTTTCATCGACATATTTTTTCCCTTACATGTGGTTATACTGCAGGTCGATGTTATGTTTGCCTCACATTTTTCTAGTCAAGGCAAATCCCCCGGTTCGAATCTTTTCTCGTAATGTTTACACGATATTTTAAAACTGATGTTGCGGTGAAAATTGAATTTTTCGATGGCCCCGAGTGTACGGTAAATGTTTGTTCTTGAAATCAATCAGTCGTGTAAGTCATTAATTTTATTAAATATAAATTACGCGATTGCTCGTTTCGGCGTTTAATAATTAATGAAAACCTCGGACAGCCCACCGCAGGTGATGGATATCGGTGGGCGTAATAGCTGTTGTTTGCGATCTACGACGGTGCCGAAAAGGAAAATAGAATATGAAACTATATAACCTTCGATTTAATGTTATAGAGTAGTCGAACGTTTCCTCGTCTATGTGTCACGACGAGTAGAAGAAGAAAAAAAAAACATTTGTTTCCTATCGGGCAAATGAATGATCATAGTTCTTATATACTTATATGGATTTATGGTAAAAACACGACGATCGAAAATTTTAAATTACAGGTACGTCTCGTGCACGTCGAACAGCTTAATAAGTAATAGTATAATAATACTAATAATAATAATAATAATAATAATAATGGAAAACGAATGGTTCTGCTCAAGTCTGTTATCCGACCACGATCTCCACGATGCTGCACTTTCGCGTGGACACAACAATACCGTTTGTATATATTTATACACCCGTGGCAGATGATTGGACGCGTAATATGTTATCAACTCAATTATTGCCGGCCGGCCGGCCAAATCAAATCGGAAATCTCCCAAAAACGTACGTGTACAATTATACATTATCGCAGTAGATCGAGACAACGCACGGTGTTATTCTAGTCCGCGACACGAGCGATCCTCCCGCGATTTTCCCGTCGATTTCCGTGTATTGTAGTGTGAATCTATAATATCCGGCAATCGTTGCGATACATTTGATCCACGGGGCCATACGGATTTCATTCACCGCCAAAGGTCTACGAAACGCATTTAATAATTTCCTAAACTCGCCCGCAATAGCCGAACCGAGAACCGTGTCCCCGTGTTATTAGCTTAGAGAGGGCCGATACTTTTATTCGATACTCAAGACGAGTATCAAACACCGAAATCGATATATATATATATATTAGATTTTCGGTATCGATTTCGATATATTTCGATATATCAATCTCGGATAAATAATAACCGAACACCGCCCTTTTATAAACCATAAATATATTTTATACCGTACACGATAGTAAATATCGTATGATTATTATGTCTGACGTATGTTATGATTTAAACACGACAACTCGAAAAATTCAGATGGATGTTCTGTGAAACCATTTCGAGTGGAACGCACGCCGCGGTATCACATATCGATGTCAGTGACGTAACAAACAATGGCAAAAAGCCGTATCGAAATCTAGAAAAAAACAATTTTAAAAATATTTCAAACTATGACCACTTTACTCACACTATAAGTATATTAAGTATTTACGTATGACAATTAAAATCTATGTATTTCGAGTGTTTTTTTCAAAACAAAGTTAAATTGTGCGAATATTTTTCTATTAATAAAAAAAATGGGCCAGTTTCTTGCAATTTTATTAAAATTAATATTATTTTTCGAGAGGATTTCTCCCCCCGAATTCGGGTCTTATAAATCCTAGTCACGCAATTAATCAATGTCGACTAGGTAAATATCGAAAGAAAATAATTATCGAGATCGAAATTTTGGATTTCGGACAGTCGACTATACAAACGTATTTTGTACGATCGGACGACGTCGTAATAAATTCGTCTGCGGTTCAGCATTATTATTGATATTTAATTTATCGTATTAATAATATTGTATTTTCAATTAAAGATGTGAGCTAGGTAAATTTTACCCATGTTTTTTTTTTTTTTTATCGTTCCTAAAATCGAGCGATCCATAATTCAAACGGTTTTACTAGCTTAATAACATTTATTTAGTACTGTAAGTACTCTAAGTGAATTTCATGAAAATTTCCGTTACGCGTACCCTTAAACATACTGATGGACGACTCCCGAATTCGTTTCTTTCTGTGCCACCTTTTATTTGAGACGCATTGGTTGCACTTAATTTTTACTCGTAGACATTGCAATCACACTTAATAGTCACATTTTAATCGTCGGTTTATCAAAGATATCATATTCGCGAGCATATTATATTAATATGTGGATAATAATAAATGTATACCTCGTATGTTTGTTTTATTATTAGTAAAAAAACGTATCCGGTTTACCGGTACATTTACCGAAAATGTTTTACCAGTATAAATTCCACATCTGCATGCGCCGTAGAATTATATTAGTATTTTTTTTTTTATTTATTTTTTTTTTTTTTTTTTCCCCGTCAATAAGCCCGCGATACGATCGGCAATATTAATTCGACGACGGCGGCTAAACCGTACGTACCTATAGGAAATTGCGTCCGACTAGATGAAGTGTCTTGCTGCGTAGATAATATTTTATTATGACGAAGGTCGTCAAACCTGCAAGTCTATCCGTTTTGTCTATACGGGAACGCCGAATAAACTCATTAATTAACGGCCGCGCCAGTATCGCGCCACCGACAAGTATATTATATAATAAATAATTCCGTCGAGAGTCGTGGAGAAGAGAGAAAAAAAAAATATGTTAAAAATCGATATTCGTCGAGAACAGAATACGATATATTATGATAGAACGGTTTGTCGCAAGCCGTTACGCCGCAGAAATAACGAACGTTACGTCATATTGATTTTCGAGGGGAAAAAAATAAAAAAAATCACGAACCGTTTTTTTTATACTATTATAGGTATCAGCGGCGGATTCTCCGGCTCGGCATGCTTAAGAGTAAAAAAAAAAAAAAAAGAAAAAACATAAGTAAGCGACGAATACACAAAAATTATTTTCTCTTCAATAATATATTACGTATTCTGAAACAATCGTAACGTCGTATGACAAAAATTGCATCTGTCCGTCCGTATTTATTATGATGAAATTATAAAAAAAAACGAAAAAAACGATAAAATACGATGAAATTATCGTAACTTTTAGCTTGTTCGCGCGAGCTATACAACGCTTGTTATTGTCGCGGTGAAATACGAAAACTGGCGGAGCAACCGCGCGGTACTAACCGGCAACCGCCCGGGGCATGCACGTCCTGTTGCGATTCGTCAATGATCTGTACTATTAATATTCGACCGTACCCGTGTACGAGAGTATGACGATTTTTTTCTTATCGTTTTGTTATTTTTTTTAATACCGGTCAGTGTGTATATATATAGTTATATAATGGAACGTTAATAAACTGTAAAAATCGTAAGTAAAAACCATTTTTTTTTTTTTTTTTTTTTCAATATTTAATCTCGGTTCGGAGTCGGCATTAGCCACTAGGCCAGGTATAAATAATATTATGTTGGCGGCACGCCTAAAACGTGTCGTGACGACACACGCGATCCGTCTCGAGTTTTCTGTTCGTTTTAGGTCAAACACCGAAACCACGTGTCCCGACGACACTCGTAGAAAAAAAAAACCCGAAATCCTCATCAGCAACGCTTTAATAATAAATACAAATACAAATATATATATATATATAACGTCGACATGCGTGTGTGTGTGTGTATATGGTAATTTTTTTAAAAGCGTCCGTTGTATCTAATAATCGTGAAACGCATCTCGTAAATGATGTTATAAACACAGTGGTAATTGACCACGCGCATTCGAAACTCGATACTAAATTATTGTTTTTCTTCTTCTTCTTCTTCTTCTTCAAAAAAAAATAAAATATAAAAAAAAAACCATCCAATTTGATCGTGTTTTAACGCGAATCCAGTCGCATTATTTACGAATTATATGCGTTACTGTAGCGGAATCGGAATCTTATGCAAATTTGCACTCTTTATGTAATTAAAAAAAACGTATAAAAGTTTTTATAATTTGTGCATTTTTAATTATAAAACGCGGTAATGCACATTTTAATACCATAAACGACGGGGAAAGAAATTAAAATGTACCGGTTTTTTTTTTTTAAATTTATTCGATTGATAACATAAAATGTTTAGGTTTCTCGACGAAACATGTGACGGGATCGAAATGGCATACCTACTAGTAGTGGGAAAAATCCGGATTTCAAAAGAAGAAAATGTATTTAAAATCTGGATTTTGGATTTTTTTTAACTTTGATTGATGTTATTCTTTTTTACGAGTGTGTAGGCAAATGTAAAATTACTTTTTATATGTACATATTCGTAATTGACTGATAATAGCATTTATTATAATCTCACAATGTCCCGTAAAGTGTCAGTTTGCGCTGACCGGACCTTGTAAGAACGGGCCTTAAGTAAAATTATCAAATAAAATTTAAGTATAGGCGAACGATAAGTGGCCGGTGGCACATATGTTATAAACATATTTTTAAAAATCATTCATTACACATTTTTTTTAAATATAGAAACCACAAAAATATAATATACAATATATATTAGATTTTAACACATCAACAGTTCGAATTTAGAAGTTCGAAATCCGGATTTATGTCGCGTCGCTAGACCTACTGTGTGACATTGATGCGATGTATTGGTTTTATAATATTGAAACCGCGATCTGTGTCACATATACACGGAAAATTTACTATAAATAATAGAAGAACAAAAATTCTCGGATGGTATTCGATCGGAATACTGATGTACGCGCGCGGGATTTGTCCTTTTAAACGATTAGAATTTATTGCGGAAAAACGCGTGTCCGGGCGGTATATAAGTAATAAAATTAAACGTATACAATGGGAATAAAAACCAGAGGTATTATAGAAGCATGTACAATGTGCATACTCGTATATTGTATATACACCGGCCGATTTCGACACGCTATTTTGATGTTGTCGTTGTGGTTTTATTTTCTTTTACGTAAAAAAACCGTGAAAAAATCTCGGCGCCGACCGATAGCCGCGCCGCACTGTTGTACCTATAAATTGTATATCGTTTATCAAAGCCGGGCAAATAAATCAATTTTTAAAAAGTAACGCAAATCTATAAAAATCGGTGGAAAAAAATAAACAAACTCGTTAATACAGAAACTAAACAGTCAATTGAAAAAGTAGCAAGTTACAAGTTACCACAGAGAAAAATTAACGTAAACGTGACAAAGCATTTAGGATACAAAGATCACAGGTTATTATTTTACTTGATAGTGTCGTATAAAAAAGAAAATTTATTATTATTGTGTACCTACAAGTTTTTGATACAATCGAAATCATTTTTCCGAGATTTCGACTAGTACTGAAAAGTATGTATTATTATACGCATGTTCAAATTAAATAAATATATTACATATGCTCTTGAAATTTCTGAAAGATTAACGATTTTGATTTTAAAAACCGGTTCATCAATTTAACCTAAAATTATTTTTTTAATTAGTAATGATCACACAGATCCTCCACTACTGTCGATACAAACCAAAAAATAGAAAGGACACGTGCCCGGTGGGCCAATATAGGATGTATACAAGAAACGCATGTTTAAGACATGGGACTTGTCAAGAAGAGAAGTTTGCATATATTTATGGAATTGTCGAAAATATAGCCAAGTATTATAAAAATGTGTTTCATAGCAATACGAGTTTATTAAACTAGATTCGTTGTTGCATATTTGACCTTATGTCATGTATAAGTGCATATTTGACCATTTGACCAATTTAAAATAACCTAATTTTCTGTGCCCGATTTGTTAATTTGACGATTTTATTTTATCTATTATATATTACAGAGTACATTAAGTGTAAAAATAAAACTATATTAACGATATGTGTGTTTTCCTCGACGATCACCCGCGTTGTTAATACTTATCGACACGTGATTCCCGATAATAATACATATTTTTTTGAAATACATATTTTCCAAATGTTTTACTGCTATATTTCGATCATTTTAAGGTCATGAAGTCCTTAGCCTCTAGGCTAGTAGGCGGAAATTCGCTATAATTTTAGAGAGAGGCTGATATTTTCAAACATTTTACACGACATTTCAACACGATCTGAAGATATCATCCATCCAGGATGAAATCAAAAAGTTTGCTGACAAACATGTAAACAGATTAGAGCTGCACACCAATGTAACTGCTAAACAACTTCTTGACAACTCGCAAGACATTAGGCGTCTAAAACGCTTGCAGCCGTACGATAACTTGGGCTAAGAATCGGGACTACCTCATTGTTGATACAACCCCAAACATGTTCATGTATTCGTATATATTTAATATTCTTGTATTATTCAATATTTATCAGGGATGGTAAGTAGATACGAGTTTAAAATGTTTTATACGTTACACGTATAAATACCCCACGCATAAAACGTATAACAAGTATAAAATGATTAAAACGTATAATATGTTTTGTTTTTGAAATTCACTCTTAAAAAAATTAAAAATACTTCCTACGCCAGATATTAAGTTAGTTATTTAATTTGTATACTTAGTAGAGATCTGTTTACTACTAGCGAATACTGTAGTGAGTATTTATAATATTTCAGTATATTTAATAGGGGGGGATGGGGGATAATTTTTGTCTGTTTGTACGTTTTTAGGGGGACGGACCCGGTCAACCGACCATAATTTCCGTCTATGAACCAGACCTAAACCCTAAACAGATCTCTACACAGTGATACAGCCATGCCACGGTCACTCGGTTATTCACGGGGCACGGATGCTTCAACTCGTTCCTTCACCGGACCGGGCGAGCTCCGTTGCCCGGGTGTACTCACTGCGGATTTCCCAGTGAGGAGAACGAGGTGGATGACGACGCTCTCCACCCCCTGACGAGCTGCGCGGCGTTTGACGGGGATAGGGAGCGCCTGGTCCGGAGGTACGGTCCGTTCGAGTCCCCAGACCATTGGGAAGCCGTGGTCGACATCGCCGAGGCCGTCATCGCGGAGAAGAACGTCGGCAGAACGGCAGCGCCAAGCCCTTCTTCAAGCGCATCGCCGCCGTCGTTGATCGCGGCTCCCGAGTCCCTGGACCGCCGGCCGGGAGTATGTAAGGGCAGAAAGTGGGCTTCGGCCCGGCTACTGTCCATTCCCACTGTAGGGCACTCGTCGTTGCAATTGGTTTTTTTTTTTTTTATGTGAGCCCGCCCCGCTTTAGAGGAAAACGGGATTTTTACTAAAATAATTGTATTTTTCATTTCTTCAATAAACGATGGCGACCCGCGTCCCGAAGTAGTGTCTCGCGGCGTTCCCGGGAGGCGGGGGCCAAAAAAAAAAAAAAAAAAAGGCACGCCGCGGATACTATACGGTGGACTTTTACGTCGTGACGCGCCAACATATACCGATACTAATAATAATGAGTAATACGGACGACGACGACGACGACGACAACAATCGCTCTCGCTGAGGGTATTGTATTTTAATACGCCGCGTAACACGACCCGTACAAGCAAGCAATAATAATATTATATGTTTATGGTACCGCGGCCTCTAATTGTGACTTTCAGCCGAAACGACTTCCTGAACCCGAGCGCGCGCGCGTGTGTACCGCAAGAAGATCGTATTATATTATACCGTACGCGTATATGTAACGTCCGAGGAGACACGCGACTTGCGGGCACGACGAAGGCCGGTCCAGTGAAAACGCGCTATTATTTACACCGCGGCCCGACGCTAGTCTACGGATATTATATCGAAATGTACCGTCGGGGGTCGGTCCCCGGTTTTTTCGTCAAAACATATTTAACTACTTAAAAACGAAAAAAAAAAAAAAAAAGGGCAGACCGAGTAGTATTTTCCGGACCGATACCGTATTTTACAAGGCGGACGATAATAGATCCGATAATACCCGATAATTTTCACCGTTTTACATCCCGAGGAAATATGTTTATTTGTTCACAGATGACAGTATAGCGCACACGGAATTCCGTTCGGTCGGTGGACCGGCAGTGTAGTAGAATCGCAGACGATTAATTTTGTATTTACATTTTTTAATAAGTTATAATTCGAGAACGTTTAGATGGAGAGCCCCGACTCGAGTTGGTGGCCTCTGGATAAATACATGTCTTAAATACGCCGCTGCTTTGCTTCACATCCGATACGTTTTTGTATTTTCTCAGTGGGCCGTGCGAGATACATTGACAGAATAGTAGTAGGTATTCAATATTACAACGTGTATTAATATTTTTAAGCCAGTTTTATTATTATTATTTTTTTTTTTTGCCAATTTTAATACCACCAGTAAAAGGTCTCTTTGGTACACCGTTACACGTTATCAACATCCCACCACCCATCCTGTTATCAAAAATTATAAGTATGCAGTGCCCACGATATGCATTGATGTTAGGTTACATAATATTGGATTTACATAATATTACGTTTAAGAGGACGCCTCGAAGAAAAAATTAATCGGTGCAACACCGTGTTTATTATATCTTTTTTAAATTAGTATCTAAATGAAAAATCTAAAAAAAACAAAACCGAATATTTGCGCAAACAGATAACTTTAACTGTATTAATGGTTTTTTTTTTTTTGCCGTATAACGCAGTGTTGGATTTGAGAAGGACGCGGCGTGTCGATTGGCCCCTTCCCCTTGGATTTTTCTTTAAAATCTTAAATTAAATTAAATTCTTTAAAAAAATATTGTTTTATTACCTACTGGAACTAAATCGGCATACCCATTGCAATGGCTGTTTAAATAACAGATAACAACCGTTGATTTTGTATGTGTTTGAAAACTGCTATCAATTGAACGATAAATTACAATAATGCGTCAATTGGATGGGGGTGCCCAGTGGTCCGGATCCTCCTCCAGTTACCCGAAACCATTAAAAATGAGTAAAAACGTACGCAATTTGAACATAAAAAATATATGAGCGTATATTTAGCCCGACATTCCCTCACTCCTTGAATGAGCATCAGATTCGCCACGGGTATGGCGACAGTATTTAAACATTCGTAATTATACTCCTAGGTATAATCGAACACCGGTTGTCGATTGCCACTAAACCTACTTTACTTTATACATCAACACAATTACATTTTTGTCTTAATCTTCGCGGATGAATCAATTAATTATAACCGAGTAATTTAAATTAACACCGATAATAACGTCGATTCGCAGCGACATCTCGAGAAAATGCATTGCAGTAATTGTATTATTATACAAATCCTAACTGGAAATTGTGATTTAAATACATTTCGTATTTTGCAACGCATTCGACTTGGTTTTAGTAAGGCAGTTCGATAATTGCGCAAGTTTTGTTTAAAAATTGTGTGTGTGTGAATAGATAAACAACAACAAAAAAAAAAAAAAAATAAATAACTCCGTGAATAATGATGATGTAGAATTTGAAAATTATTCTATACTGCACTGCGCGCACAATACGGTTACAATTAGTCGAGTCTTTTGTATTTAAAATACTCAATACTGGTAATGTATAGTAATACAGCTAAAGAAAATTAAACGAGTAATATAAATTTAGAACAAAAACGCATACAGATTCGAAAACGGAGCAATCCGGTATATGAATGCGTAAAATAAATAATTTATAATATTTTTGAGATTATAAAATTAAGATTGACTAAGATAGGTACACTACGTTAGTGGTTCCCAATCTTTTTAGACGACGGTGCCCTTTTGGCAGACAAAATCAAGCGGCGGTGCTCTCCTGTGAAAACGACGAGAAAATTGTTTAACTCACAACGGTCATAGGGAAAAAAAATAACGACATAACACTCGCTTTACTCCATTCCCTTCAGTATAACTTTTGTTGAAACATGGATCAAATTGTTGTGCATTTATACGGGCCACATAAACCCCAAAAAAAACTCGTAAATTTCAAATATTTTGAAAATTATACCACGTCTGGAAAGTGCTGAAAAAATGATAAATTATGAACTAAAATGAAAATCCTGAATCGAAATTAACAAAAAACCGTTATTTGTTGTGTTCTCATTTTTCCCCGGTTTTCCTAATATTGAAGAAGTGTAAAAAAAAAAAATAATAATAATAATAAAAAAAATGGACGTCCTATTTTGTCTAGTTAATTTATAAACTAACTAGACAAAATGTTCATCAGATACTACCTCTGATGACGTTGATAATTTCTGGTCGAAAGTTTATTTGCTGACAGAAAAAAAAAACACACACATCATAGTAAAACCATTGCATACTTAGGGATCAGGTAGGATTATCGTAAACATGTATATTTTTTATATAGCCCCAGGAATGGGCTTGTGGTGCCCCCGGGGCACCGTTGTGCACAGTTTGGGAACCTCTGCACTACGCCGTTGATAACCATAATATTATTATTATTATTCGGCATAAACGGTAACCTCGGGTCCGGAGATTTGAACGCCCGTGGCGCGTCGTCGTCACATTTCGCGTCGGGTCCGTACGAGGTTTCGATAAACCGATCAAAGATAACGTATCCCCCAATGCCGTTGACGATGATTTTTATAAGCCTTCTCGGGCCCCCGTATTTTATTTTCGCGCTTTTTTTTTTGTTTTGTTTTTTAACGTATACCGGCTAACCGCAACTGGTCCTTTTTCGGCTATAAACAGTCATCCGCGACTCGTGCGCAGCAGGGATAAATCGACGGTAAAAAAAAAAAACAAAAAGTGAGGGTGCGATTTTATACCCCGCACTTTTTGAAGGCGTTTTGAAAATCCGGACGGAAATCCCGAATCCCAGAACCACACCGGGTACGCGTTATTGACGGAGACGGGTCGCCAAACACGGCATCCCCCGGACGTGGCCGGAAAGAGCAAAACAAAAAAAAAAAAAAAAAAAGAATAAGCGTGTGAAAAAAAAACAAATAAAAAACGCACTCACCACAATACGAGCCGCAGTCATCCGAGTCGCGCATGTTCCTGCGGGTTCACGTGTATGTGTGTGTTTACAAAGACTATATGGAAAACTCGCCGACAATTATTAAAAAAAAAAAAAAAAATATACATATAAATATGTTAAAATGATAATAACACGCACGACGGACGACGAGCACGGGACGCGACCGCACAACGGAATGAACGGACCGCTGCCGCCGGACACTTTACCGGCGGCGGCGGCGGCGGCGGTGACTCGACGTCGCCCCTCCACCTCGACGACCGCCCCACCGTGACCGATCTTTTTACACACGGGTACTTAAAAAAAAATAAAAATAAAAAAAATAAATAATAATATTTTTATTATCGTTATTCGCTATATACTACAACCTACTGCACCACGAACACGCTGTATAACCGCCTCCCCTCTCTCCTACCACAGTCCGCACTGTCGTACCACCGCTACTTTCTTCCACCTCCACGGAAAAGAATCACCTGCTTTTTTTTTTTTTTCGTGTCTATTCTTCTTCGGTTTTTTTTTTTTTTTTTATGGATATATACGCTTTTTGACATTTGACCTGTTGCGCTCCGCGTGACGATAAACGATTAACTATATAATACCTATAATAATATGACGTCGTTTGACTTCGGCTCGACCGCCGTCGTTTAATCGGTAGCTATCGTCCATTCATCGGAACTATTGTGTGCCTACCGTTAAAACGTAAATAGGATACCATTCTAGGATTCAAAAGTCTCTGCGGCGCATACTGGAGAATACTTACCGAAACTTAGTATTCATATCACGTCTTACAATTCATAACGTAACGCAATACTTAACTAAGTAATGCTGACGATAATTCCCATCTTGTTGTATGTAAATTTTTGATTTAATACGGTTTTTTTTTTTTTTTTTTTTTTTTTTAATATATATATATATAGTGACTGAAAAATAATTGTAGAACATCACGAGCGCTAAGCGGGGACGAGAAATCATTAACCACAAATGCAATAAATATATAAACATTGATAAATATACACTTGTTTAAAGCTGAATCGTGGACAGAACAAGTGAAGGCGGACAGAAAAACAAAATACGTGGTGTTGCCGATGGGTATTAAACATTTCCTGGACAGAACGAGTGACAAATGGAAAATTGTATCGGAGGATATAAAAGAAAAAGAGTTCATTATGGTTGACAATCGCGGAAATCGCGAAGAAAGAAGTTGATCGGACATATCATAAGAAATAATACATGGATCACAAACGACTATAATTTAAGAAAACCCCGAAGGAAAGCCAAGAAGTGGAAATCCTAGACAGTAATTTATAAAACAAATTGCACGATTGGATATAGGAAAAAGTTCATATAAAAACGTGAAGAAAATCGCTTTGGGTAGAGAAAAATGGAAGAAATCATTCAACCAATCCGTAGATTGAAAAAAATATATATATACATATAGTTACATAGACAACATTAATCACATTGAATTAAAATCAATATTCTATTTTCAAAATTTAATATAAATTTGAAAACAATAATACACCAGATCCGTTTGAATGAATGCAATTTAAAACACATTTTAACATTTACAATATCATACATATATCTGTATGGCTATACCTCGTATAGCCATACAGATATTGTAAGATATTGTAATATATCTCGTATATTTGCGGAGAGAATTTTTTAATAAATACTTATAAAATCGTATTGCGGTATTTGGACGTTTGGTCACGTTTAAAAATTGTTTATCAATTTATTCTCGAACGTTGATAACTCTCGCCTCTCCCCCTGTAAACACATATCACAGCTACAAACGTAATAATATATGTATCGTATTTCGACACTTAGTTTTAGGCAATCTAAATGCTCACCTATATTTATATTTTTGACCCGCGGTGCTCTGCGCGGATTAGTTGACGAGGCTCCGAGCTAAATTATTATAGTACACGAAATCATTTCTTCCGGATCCCGCCTTCGAGAAAAAAAAAAAAAAAAAATCGATTTCATTATTAGAATAATAACATGTTACACTGCTGAATCAAAACGGTTATTGATTCTTGTATCTATCCGATATGCATTTAGATTCTGAATAGTGGTCTGCGGCGAATGACCTAACCAGCGACCAGCACAAATATTCAACAATAATGTCGAATATTGAGAAATACATTTTAAACTACAATAATTATTATTGAGTTCGAAAAACGATTCCGAGGAATGTAATCTATCATGAATTTAAACACTTATTTGCTTTGTTATGCATTAGTCGATTTTTTTTTTGGTTTTCTCATATGTATCAGTAATTACAAGCTAAGCTTAAAGACGGTAAATAAATAAAATTGTTTTATTATTTAAATTCTATAATCAATTGAAGATGGAAAGTTAGATCGAAAGGCTATATAGGGTATTTTAGTTTACATCTGTACACTGTACGCAACGATTAATCATTGTATACGAAAAACGATTCCGATCAAAGTTAGGTTAAACATTTTTTTGATAAATTTAAATTGAAAATTCTTTTAATATGTAACTACGAAATAAATTACAACCATCCGTGTTTTTTCGTTTCAAATTTTTTGAGAGCCAAAAATATGTTATCCACATAATACCAAATTAAAATTAGAAAATTTCAAATAGCTATAATTAACTGAACAAACACAGGAATATTTTGATAATACAACCAAGCCTAGAAAGTGCAATAATAAGTATTGGCTGAAAATCTCTTCATGTTTATTTTTAACAGAATTACAACAACAAAAACAAAACCTAAAACAACTGAAGCCGTTGTGTATTTATTCCCGTTTTTCCTACTTTTTTTTTTTTTCGGGGTTTTCGCCTTTATTAAGGAAACTCTAAGAAAAATCAAAAAAAGGGCTCATTAGTGCAACGACTAGATCCCGAATTCTATAAGAAAGTTCAAATAAAGTTTACGAACGAGCGAGATTTCTGGTCAACAATTGGCAGTTTACAGACACAACAATGAAGCACGCACATCATAGTAAAACCAATAAACTTCTCGCCATGCTCAGAATCTAAAAATGTGTTATTCAAAAAAGGTTCTGCAGTTTGTTTAATCTGGCTAATGATTATTTTCGATCACCGCGGACATATACTGAATTCAATGCAAAATAATCGGAATAGTCCGAAACTTTCACCGAGTACTTATATATATATATATATTAGAACTTTCTAGACGTAGTGTAATTTTCAAAATATTCCGGCGTTTTTGGCAATGGTTTATATACAAACTAAACATATGCTACCTTTCCAACAGAGAGCCGCCCATGATCAGTAATTCTGTGTAGTGTGCACGATGTACGAAACACCCAAAATGGATTAGATTTTTATACATTTTTTTAAGTGATTACATATAAATATAACGTATTTCGCTGACGGTTTTACGAAATCTGTTTTGCCACCTCGATTTTCCCGACAGGACCTGTGCGCGAAGTTTGATCTCCGAAACCTAATCGCCTCAGCCGGTTGGCAGTTTCACTAATAATAATAATTAATGTGTCCGATAAATCAAAAGTATGTATGTTATCGTGTATAGGATGCGTGGGACGGGGGCACTGTGTCCCCCACGGTTTTTTTACCATATAAAACATTGCTCGTACCAGTTGTATGTGATCATTTCTTTTATAATTACACAGTAGACAATAATGGTTTTTCAAGGGAACACGTCATACGCCCGGTATGTTATTATAATATACAAATTTTCCTGGGGGCCCCTTTTTTAGGTGCCCTGGTCTATAGCCCTCTTAGCCACCACCCATGTATCCAGCTCTGATAAAACATTGTTATTATTATTATTTATAATAAATTATATTTGAAAGACTTTTACCGGTATAATTTTATGAAAATTGAATTCATTTATTGTTTTTTTTTTTTTTATATATATATATATATAAATATCTCAAATTCGTCTGGATGACGAAAAATTCAAATATTTATCAATTTTTACTGCGTGAATAAAATATTATAATTTCTGTATTAATTGCCCGTATATAAATAGAATTTGTTAACATTTGCATTTGAGCATTTTTTGTTTGTTTTTTTTAGTTTTAGATAATAAAATGAATAGGGGTATATTACTTCGTGAAAGATTACTTCTTTACTAAAGGTTTATTGGTACATTTGGAAGCGCTACGAAAAAAAAAAACTTGATATATCATATAATTTAGATTAATACAACAATAATATTATGTATGTATATGTGTATTATATATAATTCACAGATAATTATTATAGTCTTAAAAAAAAAAAAATCACGGACTTACCTTGCACTGTTTTAGGTGAAAAGTTGGGAAGATAGGATATAGAGGTATAGACATATTTATGTCTGTACGCAACGATAAATCACGTTTTTTACAACATTCGTCAAAATGTACTACACTTTAAAAATTAAAACCTACACTTTAAACGCTTACAAAACATAATTATTATATTAAGTACAACTTGCGATGATCCTTGTGTCAAATTTTCGTGCGTTTCTATTACAGAACAGTTTTATTCGATTTGTTTGAAAAATACAATAAAATGCCTATAAATAGTTCAAAAATGGCCAGAATATTATGAAAATTTGCCCATGTCTAGAAAGGCCTAATATTAATTTCCCGTAAAATTGTCTGGTCTATACGACTGTTTTCAACTGAGTTACAAGAAAAGTACAAAAAAAAAAAAAATCCGTTTATTATTATTATTTTTTTTTCACCGGGACGGGCGGACAACGCGTTTTTTCTCGACCGTTTTCCATCTCGAGTTTCTGTATCACCGTTCGTGTCGGGAACGTGTAAATTGACTATACCGTCGCTATAGTGTTGATGTGCGTCGCCGTAATTATCTTATAACAAATATCCTATTCCATACATGCAAAACACACGTGTTGATAATGTATAAAACGTATAGAAATCGTTCGATATGACATCGGGTCGGGTTGCTGCCGGAACGCGGTCCGAAACTTTCCTATACGGTATACGGTATCAGTTTTATATTATAGAGTCGAATCGAAATCTGCCGCGTACACGCCCGATAATTATTATAAAATTATCGTATCGATGACCGTAGGCACCGTTGATATTATTACAGTTGATATTATTATATATATATATTATACAGTGAGTTTCAAAATGATTCGTCCGATTTTAGTAGTCTATAAATATTGTTCCTGTAGTTTTGTGGTAAACGAAGCACCAACCAATCTGACGGGTCATCGAGTTTTTATCGATTACCACCGGATAGGTCGCGATAAAGTGCCCCTTAGCCGAGTGACGTGATTTAATTAGTTATTATCGAAATGTCCACTAAACAATCAAAAAGCGTTGTGTGTGCTCCGTTCCGAATAGTGCGAATCTGTTATTACCGTGCAACGTGATTTTCGACGAAAGTTTAATATTGAACCTCCAGCAGCCCAAAGTATTCGGAGATGGCGTATAACCTTCCAAGGTTGCCTATGTAAATGGGAGTCAACAGGTCGACCAAGAACTTCAAATGAATATGTTGAACAAATTCGACAAAATTTCGTAAGATGTCCGCAGAAGTCAATTCGTCATGCGTCCAGAGAACTTGCTATTTCACAGACAACAGTTGCTGAGACGTCTGAGATATAAACCGTACAAATTTCTTAACGGTCAGCAGTCTACCACAGCGATGGATCGGTCGCTGTAGTGCTAACGACGCCATATTTTGTTCACCGGACCTTACAATCTGTGATTTTTTTCCTTTGGGGTTACACAAGAAGCAATGCTTTTGTACCTCCGCTTCCAAAAGACCTTGATGAATTGAATAGTCGCATTACAGACGCCATCAAATTACAGTCAATTACAGTCGATATGCTTCAACAGGTTTATTCGGAATTTGAATATCGCTTAGATGTGTGTCGTGCAAGTAAGGGAGGTCACATTGAACATTTGTAAATATTATGCCTAAAACTTTATGTAATCGGCTAACTTTTAAAACATATTTCTAACCTGATTATTCAAATTTTACAATAAATATAATTTTTTGAAATCGGATGAATCGTTTTGAAACACACTGTATTATATAGTGTGCGCGTACTCGATATGACCGGTACCTGTATAGTGATGAAGCCCAGAGCGGCAATAGAAATCGAAAGGACAAAAATATTTGTTTATATAACATATACTATATATGTATAATATATTTTATTTAAAATAATATTTACAATCTATGCAACAAGTCATAATAAGGAAATTAGAAAATAATAGAACATCAATGATATACATGAGGGGGATGCTAGAAAAAATCCAATATACATTTTTTTTTTTTTTGCAAATTATTTATTTGTTTGTCGTAAACCATTCGATAAATCTCGACACCATTTTCTCTTTAAACGGCGTGTGGGATATCCAGGAAGTGAGTTGGGTGCAAGTTCAGCAATTAGAGGGTTAGAGTGAGTCCGTGGATTAGAGTGAAATGTTTTATAATGTTTTATGGCTAACTGGTTTACTGATTCTACTTTAAAGTAATTTTGAAGTGTAAAATTGGAATCGTACCATGGTGCAGAAGAGATAATTCGGATATTGATGGATTGGAAGGCTTGCAGGGTACGTATTTAGGATGGTTTTGCACAACCCCAAATTTGGATTGCATAGGTCCATAAATATATTAAAGATATAATGTTAAGGTGCGCGAAAAAAATTAAACAATGATATTTTAAAGAATCCTTCAAAAATGTTATTTTTGAAATAAAAACTTGAGAGTTTACGGACAAACATACGAGATACATAACCTTACCTAACCTAACCCTATGGAAACGCTACTGACGACTAGGTGGTATTCTATAGAATGTCGAACCACAACCAGGAAGTGTATAAAATTGATGTAAAATCAGGGTAATTATGTTTTAAACATGTATAAAATAACTATTTAAATAATTTGTTTTCAACGTTTTGTACATTGTTTAAAACATTTTTTTTTTCTTATCAAGTATACATCAGGAAAAAAGTTAAACAATAGTATTATCTAAATTCTATAAATATGTATAAGCTAAAATAATAATAAACGTATTTTGATTAAACATCACTATTCAAACTCCATACACTACCTTCAAGCATATAAAGTATATTGGCATTCTATAGGAATCTACCAGGCGTTGTATGGATTATACCTGGGCATAATTTTGAATATCATTAAAATCAAATACATTGCCAAATAATTTTTATATTTCAATAAAATTCCTATGTTCAACACTACCGGTAACACATATATAATATATATTATTTATTTATATAGAAAGATTTTGTTTCCTCGTCTGATACGACGTACGACCGTATTGTTTGCCTATTTTATAATTATTTTGATCGTCGGGTGTATTATAGTACACGAGGTGTGATACAAAAACCACCGGGATTTTATTTTATTTAAAAATTTAAATAATAATCTCCTTCAAAGTATTCACCGCCTGATGTTATGCACTTATCCTATCTCTGCCTGGCCCGATCTCTTAACCTACCTGCCACTTTTTGAACCAATGTTGGAAGTCTTCAACTTAAATTTGTTTGAGTTGATCCACCGCATTTTTTTTTTATTGTTTCAATACCATCAAATAGTTACCTTTTGAGGTCAGTTTTAATTTTTGGAAATAAAAAACAATCACAGGGGCAAAGTCAGGTGAGTAAGGGGGTGAGGTACAACTGGAATTTGTTTATCAGCTAGAAACTCACGGATTGAAAAGGCAGAATGAACAGATGCGCTATCGTGGTGCAACAACCACGATCGATTCTGGAACTTTATGAACGTTTCTTTCGGATTCTTTCTCGTAATTTAATTAAAACTTCTTTGAAGTCAGTCTGATTAACCGTTTGACCAGTTGGAACAAATTCATAATAAATAAGGCCTTTATTACCGAAAAATTAATCAACATGGTAATGGTATTCACGTTAGAACGAATTTGTCGAGTTTTTTGTAGTCTTACTGATGTTACTGATTTCCATTGTGATGACTGTCGTTTGGTTTCTATGTGATAATCATATGATACAAGTTTCATCACCATTTATAACATTTTTAATGAACCCTGGATAATTTTGTGTTCGTTCTTTTCACCTTTGATAAACTTCAATTTTTTTTTTGATCTTGAGATAACAATTTTGGTACCATTTTTGCACAGACTCGTCGCATTCATAAATCTTCAGTGAAAATAGTTTGGCATGTGACCCATACGAAATGCTACACTTACTAGAAATTTCTCTTATTGTCATTCGTCGCGATCTGATCGACTAATTTCTCGATCTTTTACCACCATTTCCACATTTCTTCAAGTTGAAGGTCGACCAGCACGAGAGTCATCGTTAATGGATTCACGACCGCCAGTATACCTTTTTTGCCATTCAAATGTTTCAGATCTGCTCAATGTTTCATCTTCAAATGCTTTTTTAATCATTTTAGTCGCTGATTTACCGTGTTTAACATAAAATTGAACGCAAACAAGCTGCTCGGGTTTATTCGACATGAAATAACGGCAGACGTAACAAAAGTATATGACTCTAACAAATTGTCGTTCATTACTAAAAGATGATATTAACTCGTGGCTTGAATACCGTAATTGTGTGTTATCTCTACTTTTCATTTGTAATGTGTATATTTCCGATACGTTTAGTTTTAACGCAGATATAATTTTAGTCCCGGTATTTTTTGATCGCACCTCGTATATATTTAATATATTATATAGTTTTGAAAAACAATAAAAAAAACCACTTAAACTTAAGATTATTATTTTGTCGTACACTCGAGTGGCACCGAAACGGCACAAAATACCTCCGGTATACGTAAATATATATATATATATATATATATATATATATATTTACTAAGTAGATAAGATTTTAAACTCGACAGGACAAAAAATATAATATCGCGAGCACGTGGGTGAAACGGCGGACGAATAAAACAAACCCACGAAATGCCCACAGGGGTTTCCCTACGGTTTGGATTTCCACTCGAAACGGGTTATTATTATTTTATTTTTTATTTTTTATAACGTCGACGCGATGCACTCGACGAAAAATAAATTACGAACGAGATATATATATATATATTAGTTCGTAACGGGTATTATTATGTATAGTATAGTATACACGATCCGCTATACGTAACCCGTAACACGAGTAATATATACGGACTCGGTGTCTGGAAAATGAAAATCACAGCGGGCAACACGCGATTTTTTTTTTTATAGTCGGAAGTGGACGAGTGAAAAACGTATTTATTATGTTATTCTATCGTATATGTTATGACGTTCAATTAAAAAAAAAAACGAACGCGATTACTTAACGCGCGCCGGAGCGAAGGCGTGAACCGAAGAATATTATCGTTTTACCGGGTATATGGTCGAAAAGATAAGAGCAAGTTTGCAGAGTGTTTCTGTGTTATAAAATTGGGACGATTTTTTTTAAGGGGCCCGATTACAATTATTTTCTATTTTTTTACCGGCCCTTTTCAATACTATTTTCGTTGTCGTTTTATATATATATATATACCACCTCAGAATATATTATATTTGCAGCCGTTTAGTTGTATACACCAATAACGTTATATGCACCTATATCTAAAAGTATTGAAGATTTGCATATAATATTATCGTGTTTGTAATTTTGTAATTTTTTAATTTTTTTTTTTTTCACGCTGCAAATACGTATCGATTCGCAATACGTATATATTTGTATTTGTAGAAAGAGAAAATCGCAGAGGCGACAACTAATGGATTAGTCGAGCGTCGTTTGCCGTGCAGCAGCAGTCGGTCGGGTAGCCGAAAAAATAATAATAATAATAATAATAATAAAAAAATGTTTTCAGACATTTCGAAATCATCAAACTGGACGGGTCAAACGGCTGTTGTATTGTTGCGGCTGCGCCGGGATATAGAGCGAAAGTACGAGCGGTTAAACAAAATGCATTGGCCGTGTAGAAATTTCGAATTATTATAAACAACTTACAATAATATAATAAGACGACAAATAATACCGCCGTGTCCAATTTCGGATGAATAATAATAATAACTAATTTGAGTTTTTCTCTGGGGCGCACGCGCTAGTGTATAATAATGAAAACGGACGTACGCCGCGTCGAGTTATTCGTCGATAATAATAATAATATTATTTTCTTTTTTTTATATACATACATATATACGATAGTTAAATTGTACGTGCTTTATCAGTGTACAAAATAAATACTGCGCAGTCGTTATATAACATTTTAGATGCTTTTGTCACCGTTAAATTTGTCGTCTTTGTCTTTTCAACGGGCAATGCAGGAGGTGTATTACATTTGTTCGCGCGACACAAACGAAACGGTCTTTAAAATCAATTTTAGATGACGACATTTGGATATATTAAAAAAAAAAAAAAAAAAATGTTTGTACATTCGATAATAATGAATAATTGAATATTTATATATTCGTAACAACTTGTTGCCGTCGAAAAGTTCGTCTGCGCGATTTACAATACAATTTGCAATTCATCTGCAAAACCGATTTTGTAGGCCTTTCGATTTGTTCGGAGTTCTGGCACAATATACCGTCCGTCAATAGAGAGAGAGAGAGCCGCGAGACGGAAAATACAGTGTGACAATTTCGGTGACGGCCACAAGAATCCTCGACAACAAAAATCAACCGGTCGCCGGCAGTTAAATTGCGCGTGTCGACAACAATATTATAATACTAAAATAGTAAACGCGTCTAAAAAAATGACTCGGTAATAATTTACCTGACAGACACGCCTCGGTTTCGGCACGATTATCAAACGAATTTGGTTAGGTATTGCCGATGTAGCTAATTAAAACGTACGAATACGATTAATAAATTAATATAACACCGGCCGTTTGGATTAATTGAAAACGACACCGACTGCGGGGACAATACAATTTTAATATTGTTATTATTAGTGATATTTTTTTTTTTTTTTGACAACTCAAAACGCCGCTGAACAACAGGTCGCCGCCATTGTCTCGTGGTGTTTTCGTGAATCACCAGACTCCCACGCGTTCACATAATTATTTTAATATTTTCGAGAACGTCTGTTCGTTATACCTACACGACTGTCGGATAGCCGGAAACTAACGGTTATTCTTAAATAAACTACCGTGTACCGGATCGGTCACAACATCGACCGATTGATTAATTTGTTATTATTATTATTACCGGGCTTCGGATTTTATAGGACTATTATAGGATACAGAAAATAAATTTATATATTAAACTATAAATTCGTTTATCCTTGGTACCAAGGATTTCAAATATGAAATTTTATATCGCAATTTTGTCCACATTTTAGATTTTTAATGCTATTTTTCAAGTTATTCGTTAATACGCATAATATAATGATTTATTTTGTATTTTTCATAAATCTCGTATGAATTGAATGAAAAATAACAGAAAAAATTTGTTCTATTTTGTGAATACGGAAGAAAAATACCCACATTTTCGTTTTATATTATAATCTATTTTTAAGCAGCCCGGCCGTAGTGGTCCCTCGAACAGTATTCAAATCAACAAATCGAACAAAAAATTAAAATACATTTTCTTTTTTGCTATTTTTCATTTTATTTATGACATGTTATATACGCTTATTTTAAAATTTGTTTAGTGTTCTTATAATCCGAGCCCTAATTATTAACTGTACATAAACCTGCACTCGGCCGTGCCCGAGTTAAAAACCAAATGCTATCGTACTGTAAAAATCATAAAATAAAAAACAGATTATCAACCCGACAGGTACTAGAATAAATGTAAAAGTACAAAGTATTTATTTACAAGTACCTACGATTTTTCGGCTGCGCGCGAATCAAAAAGGGACGCTGGAGTGGCCGTCAATCAATCCACTATAAACTTACCAGAGTTGGCCAAATGGGTTTGCTTGTCTCCCTAATAAAAAAAAATTATTTCGCTACAAATCGACAAAATATGGTAAAATATTATTATTATTGTTATTATTATAGGTATAGTATTATAAGTAACAAGAAACGAGTATATTCCTATATATTTTCAAATATATTCATTTTTTTTAACACTTTTGACGAAAAAAAACATTATTTTTTTTTCTCTACCTATAGTAAAGTAGTACCGTACAATATCGTTGCAATATGGATTAAACTTCAGATTTTCTTTTTTAAAACAATTGTGTGCACGAGTTTGATTCAAATAAAATACGATACGATATTTTTTCTGCAACAATAAATTGTTCTTATCCGTATGTATACGATTAAATATTTGCACAGCCAACACGAATGCGTATATTGCAATGTTGACATGACAACCCAACAGTTTGAAATGGAAAAAAAAAAAATTAAAATTTCATTTCCATGCGCGTATTTTGTTTTCGATTAAAAAAAATAATCCGGTTCGCGTTATTTATTGGCCATTAAAGAGTAGGTGTTGGCTATAGGTAATCGCAAATTTATTCTTACGCGATAATTATTATATTATCTCGGTTTTGACGTAAAAGTGTCTACCAAAATATTATTATCGTATAAAACGAATTAATTAATTTTCGACGTGTTCTTATATATACGGATATTTAAAAATTGAATACGTTTATTTGTTTAATTATAGTACGTATTCATATAAAAAGAGAGTCGTACAAGTGTATAGTTAAAATAATGCTATAAAACGTGTAATTATCTGGTTTTTTTTTTTTTTTTTGTATAGCAAAAAAATAATAAAATATGAATAATTATTATTATTTTTTTTTTTTATTATTGATCGTCAATAACATTTGCAACTTGGGCCATTAGTTAAATACAATTCACCTTTCTTAAAGTTATGAATTATACATAAATGTACAGATTATTACAAAGATTTTATACATTGTGTATTAAGTGATAAGTTTATAGATTAGATACGCTCAACAATTTAATGATTAACGGACTATTAGAGTTATTTTATTGTCGATTTTATATCGTTGGATTGTTTCTTTTTTGCGCTATAATTTACTATTTTAGATTTAACGGAGAGGCTATTGGTCTTGCTATTGGCTTGTATTTTTTCCTCGGGAAAAACTTTTTTGGTTAGTAAAAATACACGAGATTGTTCACATCGTACCTCGAAACAGTGGCGGCGCGAACTTACACCATCAAGTGAGTCTGGCGAAATTATTTGACCCGGCCACCCGCCCATTTATTGACAGAAGAGACCATGCGCCATCCCCATTTATACATTGCCCATACTTATATATTAAATAAGTCGCCTAAATTCTGCAAAAAAACAATAACTGTGAATATTCTACTCCAAGTACCGACACCCTACTTGATTATCTAACCTTACCCGTTTATTTAAAAACCCTACGAGTGTTCGGACACGCAAAACTAACCTCGCACCGCCACTGCATAAAAAAATGCGGATTTTCCGATCAGTGGTATTTTATTGAAACGACTTGTCTAAACTCCTACCGACATTTATCCAAACAATTTTAAAAAAAATCTCATAACGAATGGAGTGAATTACATTGGTATTTATTTTTTTTGATTTCCGGATTACCTTATTGGTCATGCAACGGGAAAATACACGACTCATACTACCTATACTAGTTTATCGAGCACCTCTCAGAATCGGTTTTATTATTTTTTTAATTTTTTTTATTACAACGATATTCATATGTTTTCAGTTTATAAACTAAATAATTATCCGGCATCAAAACATTCCAACTATAACAGTGACCTACCCATGGTGCACGTATGTATATGTCCGGATTTTTTTAATTGTACGTAGACATACAAAACGGTAGTACGCGGTACAGTTAAACTATTGTTATATAAACGTGTAATTATCTATTTAATTGTTTTGTTGCATATAGCTAACTGTTTATAAAAATAATAAAATATGAATCATCGCAGAGTCACCACAAACGACATTTTATTCGCGATTAAATATCGTTCAATTGTTTTATGTGTTGTATATTTATTTACTTTATTATTTTCAGGGTTAGTTATATACGCGTATAAAACGGTTCATACCTTACACGTATAAAACGTTTAAAACGTATCAAATGACTTTATAAATATGTTTTGTTTTTGAAAATCACTCTTAAAAAATTAAAAATACTTCCTATGTTAGATATTAAGATAGTTATTTAATTTCTATACCTAGTAAAATTATATTAGATAGTTAAAAATTATATATGTTATATGAATTATAAAAAAAGACATCTGTATTCGATAATAAATTCGCGCGGTCTTCATTGCGCTTCGCCATGGTGACTCGAATTCAACTGAACTGACAAAATCAATTATTGTGCAATATTATGCCTACACTGAAACCCCAAGTAGTAGATATGCCCAAAACCACACAGGTAAAATACTTAGGAATTGCACTTGACAAACGATTAACCTGGGGCCCACACTTAAAGGCAATACGCAAAACATTAAATACCCGTTTACACATGCTTCGTCCCATATTTAAATCAAAATTATCAATCCACACAAAATCTACTTTATACAAATCCTTACTAAGGCCTATATGGGCTTATGGCGTTCAAATCTGGGGCTGTTCAAAACCATCTTAAACTCGCACCATACAAGCTTTCCAATCGATAATTTTACGTCTCATAGCTACAGCCCCTTGGCACGTAACAAACAAAGCGCTTACACAAAGACCTACGATTCGATACTGTTGACCGGCTAGCCAAAAAATTCTACATCAAATTTCATACAAAACTACAGTACCATCCAAATCCTCTCATCCAGCATTTATCTTCAATTATACTCCCTGAAAACCCCCCCACGCCGTCTCAAAATACGCTGGTGTCGAGATCTATTAAACTAATTTAAATTTCGCGTTCCGCAGGGTTCTATCACTGGATAGCGTCCCTCATCTAGCAACCACGTAATTGTAATTTTATTTTTTTTCTCTATGTACAAAGCTATTCTATTTGCTTATTGTGTTTTTTTTTTTTGTAAATACAGATGGTAAGTTTTTCTAATAAAAAAAAAAAAAAAGTTTAAACGTTAAATTATAAATGTATTTTTTTTTTTTATAAAGGATTTTATTTTTATACGGTATAAAACGTATATGTTTACGTATATTTCATACTATACGCATGATAAGTGTTTTATACTATACCGTATTTATACGTTTCAACGCCGGCAATTTTGCTGTAAACAATACAAAATATATAATGTTGGTGAAAATAATTATTTTTATTAGTCGTTCTCGTTATCTCATTTCTACGGTCGTCCCTTGCGTGCAGCGCGTGGAAATACACCGATGAAAGAACAATAATCGACTTCCTCGTAGGTATTATACCGGCTATTGTATAATAATAATATTTCATTCAATCGTCATCGAGATACTTTTACTATATTTGATATTATCGTGTTATTATATTTTTCACCAAATTCTAAAACCGGTATAGTTTGTTCCGTTATTATTTTAATACCGCGCGTAGGTATACGATTGCGTGTGTAACGAATATTAGACGTATTTTTTTTTTTTTTTAAGTATAATAATTACCATAATAATATTATGTAGTCTAAAAAAAAAAAAAACCGCAATATTATATATATTTATTTTAATCTGGTAGGAAAAAAAAAATGTTTTATTTCTTTCTTTGGACACTACAATAGTACTGATATCGTTTGTAATATATTATTCTGAAATCGAGGAATCCAAATATTGAATTAAATAACGCGTGCAAGTATTTATGGGTTAAAGTTTTTATATTAAACAAACAAACGCTTCGAATTCCTTTGTGTGCGCGGCACTGGTTTGTCTCGCAGACAATAAAATAGTTTTGTTTATCTCCGAATCATTTTATTATTATTTTTTTTTTTTTTTTTTTAACGAAATACCACTTATATATATTAGTATTTGTTTTATATTATATGTGCGTACAGGGTGACCTGAAAAATGAAAATCAGTCGACTGTTATGCAATCGTTTTTTTTTTTTTTTTTTTTTATAATACAATTATGTGGATCGCCGATACCCTGTAGAATCTTTATAAGTTTGTATTGATATTGCAAGTCAATTACGCGAAATTAGAACAGAATCTAGTGGCCTGTGATCCGATAGTATCAAAATCGAAATTCTCACGTTCTTTCTTTTTTTTCTTGTAACTTATTTTTTAATTAGTTAGTTGTTAAAAAGTAAAACTAATGGCATCTTGGCCGGTTAAAAAAACGCTGTTTAAAAAATACGTATGAGCAATCAAACGGATACGATAAATACCACCAACGAAATCTAAAAACGAATTAACATTTTTGTTTTCACTCTTTGTACATATAATAATACATTCTGCTAACCTAACCTTCTATTCGCACACTCGTGCGTTGTTTCCATTGTGAAACGATCGCATTTTTACTTTTTAGTTCACGCAGATTTATATTATTAAATACTACTTTTATTGCAAAAGATAAACGCTCGAGTTGGGAAAAAAATGGGAAAGAACGCACTGGTATTACTTTAGAGACCATCGTCTGGGCACTTTATCCCCATACACACAAAGTAGTTAAATATAACAATTAATTTCATAATACAAATTTATAATACGCCTTGCTATTTACAATAATTTGTATAAACATATATCTGTAGAATCCACCTCAAAACACGAATTATTGACGAAAAATAAATACAAATTTGTACTTTATATTGGTCTTTAAAGATTTCAGATTTAAAAAAAAAAAAATCTCAAAATATCGAAACACTAGTTCTACACAAATTATAATTATATCTCAAAGGCCCTACATAGATAAGCATTTTGTGATCGAATTTTCGAAAAATCGAAAATCTAACGACAGATTACTTATCTGTGAGAACCTACAATCGAGAAGGAAGGAGGGAAGAAAGCGTCCCCAGTGTAAAAGAATCAATTAAATAAAGTGGTACGCTAAATTCTATATAAAAAAAAAAAAAAAGAAAGCGGACTCCGGACTCAAGTATTATACATTTTATAATTAGAAACCGAACGGAACTTTATGTAATTGCAATATCTAATTTTACAAAAGCTCAAATTATACGTGGTTGTTCGTCTCTACAAAAATTAAATTTTTGTAGAATCCAGAACGCAATGTTACAATTTTCTAATTTACATTTCACCTTCCGAGCGAATCGAAGAATGTATTGGGTTTTACTATGATGTATTGCGTTTCTTTTTTTCTGTCTGTAAACAACTTTTCTACCAGACATACTGATCTAATTTTCAGTGTAGCGCTTTTTCTGAAAACATTTTGGATCTAGTTGGTGCATTAGGGAGGTTTTTTTTTTATTTTCATTATAGTTTTATTAATAAATGAAAATAACGGATTCATTATTTTCGATTTTGTATTTTTGTTGCGATTCGATTAAAAAAAATCGTACTAATACCGAAAATGTTACCGAACATTAGCCGTTTCTAGACGTGGATAAACATTCTGTCGATTAATAATGTTTTTTTTTTTTATAGGTATTTGAAATAGTCGAGTGTTTTAGGTTTTTATTCGGTTTCTTATCTGGTCTGGCCGACCCGAAATGTTTGAAGATTGTCCACGAGATTCATCGAGGAAGTCGTAAGAAGCGGCCCCGAATCAAATAGTGATAAACGGTTGAAGATAATTTAGAGAGTGACGGATAAGGATTGTATAATAGTGGAGGCGGCGGCGAAGGTCCACGAGACGGAAGGAAGAAACGAAAATGTGAACCGTTAACAATACGTATTGTGCAATATACACGCATATACCGAATTAAATCCGGCCGAGAGTGGTCCGAGTGGATAACGCGCGTGTTTTATTACGCGTGAAAAAAAGAAAAAAATAAAAAAAAAAAAACAAAACAAACATACGAAGTATTGCAATATTCCGCGGCGGTCCGTCTCGAACGCCTCAATGGTGGATGGCGTAAGTATAATACGCCTCGGCAACAGAAATTGATAGTGCCCGCAACTAGGAGGCACTCGCATTATACTTACGGTGCGTACGTAACTGATCTCGTCGTCCGCTCAAACATAATTAATAATAGTAGAGGTGACCCCCTGTGCCCGAATGCCGTCCAATACATATATTATATTATATATTTGCGGTGCGGTATACGTGCAGTACGTGCCCGTGTGGATACGACCGAATATCGTACGTTATACATGGTACCGAATGTATAAATATATGATCTATACGACGAGGTGTGAAAAAACGGATAACCGACAAGTGATGCGCAAACGCAAAAACGTGACGTTAAAAACGTTTCAAAGCAGCTATATTATCAACAAATGGGTTATGTGAATAAAAATGATTTCTTACGAAATGTCGAAACCCCAGCTTAACGATTAAATTCTATTACAGTAGATTTTGAGTATTTACTACAATACATAAATGTCACATTTAATGATCTTCATTTATAAAACTCGATTTAAATACCATAGGTTTGCAGCGGCGAACTTGTTTAACCTGTATAATTTTTTATGCAGAAACTTTGTGCCTAATCGAGCGGGGGGGGGGGGAAATACGACAGAATATCGTACGTTATACATCGTACTGAATGTATAAATATATGATCTATACGACGAGGTGTGAAAAAACGGATAACCAACAAGAGATGCGCAAACGCAAAAACGTGACGTTGAAACGTTTCAAAGCAGCCGTTTGAAATGAAT
This sequence comes from Tuberolachnus salignus, assembly GCA_956483605.1. Taxonomy (NCBI): domain Eukaryota; kingdom Metazoa; phylum Arthropoda; class Insecta; order Hemiptera; family Aphididae; genus Tuberolachnus; species Tuberolachnus salignus. The sequence continues at coordinate 18,507,366 of OY101437.1, forward strand.
GCGATTGAAACTCTTCGCCGCCATATACAGTGGAACCCGTCCAAGACGCACTCCCTAGGCACCAGTGTCAAACCTGCTTCATAAAAAAAATTATCGATTTATTTTGTTTGTTTTATCGTATTTTTGAAGATGTTTTTCGAACAAGAGGAAGTTCTCAATTTTATTAAGATTGTATAACGTTTCGTCAGCATTGTCAAAAGATGCAATTCATATTCTTAATAGAATCCAGGTAACCTCTTCCTCTTCCTCGCTTTCTTCGTCTATAGTTTATTACATCGGCTAATGAAATCTTATCAGTAATTTTCTAATCGATGCTTCTGCGCTACTCGTAGTGACGTCGTCGTTCATTTACTGCATATCCAGTAAACTCCTCCAGATCTTGAAAATCTTCGCCGCTTTCCTCCGCGACAACTGTATGGATCACCCTCGACAAATTTTGCTTTCCGAAAACTATTTATTCATTATTTATAGTGATTAGTGAGGTATTTTTTTTTTTTTTTTTATTGTATATAACAAGGAGAGCGTTTTATCCGGGAACATAAATCCGGAGTTAATTACATGTTGAACGTTATCAAAACCAAGGGACTCGTAAAAATTAGCGTATTAGTCGGAAAATCGTCTTAAGCGAGAGTGTCTTAAACGGGTTATACTGTATGGTATATATATATATATATATATATATGCATAGAGATACCTAGATGCTTTTCACCAATAACAATTATACTATTAGGTACTTACTATGTCAAAGACGATTTAAAACGATTAGAGTGTACTGTGATTGTATATACCAAGTATACAAGTATCGTGATATTAGCTGTTATAGTATTAACAAATATCTATCGAATATTTAGTGCGGGCTGTTATTAGTTATTTGTCGATAGTCTGGTGTACGGTTTATTACTTAACTGCCACGCACGTATGTTTTTGTATACATGTTTAAACAAAATTGTTATCATATTATTCAGGCGTATAACCAATTATTATTATTATTATTATAGATAGTCTAGATAGTTCGTCTGGATAATATTTTAATATCTTATATCTTATCCAGATAAACATTTTGGAATCTATCTGAAGTTTAACGAAGATAAAAAAAAAAAAAAAACAATTACCTATTTTAGTAATTGTCTAGATAAGATATACATAAAAAAAAAAAATTAAATGTTTTACACAGAGTAGAATATATTAAGTACCTTAATGTATTGTTTTACTTGTAGTTAAAAACTCTACGTTATACTGGCTAGTGAATTACACCCTTTACGTTTACAGAACTATTTTAACCGTTAACATGTTCGTCTCCCAACTATTATGTTTTCAACAATAGACAATTAAAAAACAAAAAAAAACTTTTTTTTTTTTTTTATCTCGAAAAATCCCGCACGTCTATTATCTTATCTGAAATAATTTAAGTATTTATTATCTTTATCTGTATCTAGATGATTTCGGGGCAATTATCTTTCATCTTTACCAAATTCGATTACGGCTTACCCGTGTAAAACAAATAAAACGTCTAAAAGAGCAAAATTAAAAGTTTCACGGGTCAGAGAAAACTTGAAGTTTTACACCTCTGCATACATACGAGCGCGTCGTATATTTTCGGGACGAGTAAATTTTAAATCAACTTTCGGTAGTAATTATTTTATGAACGAGGAGGCGTTTTTTTTTTTGATATCCGTGTTTATTATATACGTAATTGTCTAAATTCTAAACCGTTATAGATCATGCTTACTGAAAATCTTCATAAAGATCGCCGATAATCGCTGGTTCACGATCACCCTGCATAACGTTCGTATACACGATAGTCTTTCACATCGTGCGCTACACATCCGTTCGACGGAAATATTTTATATTTACCATTCTTTTCACATTATTGGTTTTTTTTTTTTTTTTTTTTCTATGTCCTATAGTTTTATTTCTTATCCGGGTTACGGATAAGTGACGAACGAAGTACGCCTATTTCGAAAATTTCTTTTTTTTTTTTTTTTTTTCCACCGGGACCAAGAACAAAACGATAATAATAATTATATATATCGTCTAGTTTTCAAAAATGACATTTTTCATTATTCAATGGCCGAACAATTTTGGCGTTCAAATAATATATTATAATAGCGCGCTTGTGTTGGAAATTCGTGACCAATCAATAGACAGACGAGTTCGGGTGCTCGTTGGAGTCGTACGTAGTACGCCCGTTATAGAGTAACGATTATTATTATAACTATTATTACTATTACTATTACTATTACTATTATTATTATTATTATTATTATTATTATTTGTTACGATCGCAGCCGGGAGTTTTAAGGTAGGTGCAGAAGTCGTAATTAGCGTAATGAAGTGTACTTGTCCGCTAGAATTCATGGTCGTGCGTGTGTACAGTACGCCGTGTTGAAGTAACTGCAAATACAAATATATTAATAATAGGAAATCGTCGGTACGCGTTTGTGCGCCATTTTAAAAAACATATACTATATATACACACACGACGAATTTTATTTTTTATTTTTTCCTAGTGAAACCGAATTTAACAAACGAGTTAAAAAATGTATTATATACCCGCCGGGTACCCTATGCACGCGTGTAACGAGAGAGGCCACGGGCAGCTGTATTCGGATCGGCGGCGGCGACGACGAATGAAAAATCCCATATAGATGATGGATTTTTTACACAATTTTTAAACAATAAATAATATTACTGTACTATAATACACGAAATCGTTTAAAACAAAAATGATCGACTATATACATATATAGTGAAAAACTGGTCGAGAACGCGTTTTTACAAATCGTATTTTATTTTTATTTTTCATTATTATTTAATTGCCTGTAGGAAAGATCCAAAACGAGTTCATCTTCACTTCGGTTTCTGTGGGTATTTCAGTTAAAACTAATTTTCACTAACGAATCCGCAGTGAAAAAGAAAAGTGGTTTTTTTTTTTTTGTCGAGCAAAAATGATTATACTGCTATGTACACCATTAGCAATGAATTAGAGTGGTGGCAGACGAAGTTTTACACTACTGATTTACTGCATATAGTGTACAATTATTTGTTCCTCGACAGTTGTATTGTTTAGTTTGATAATGAATGAAAATTCTGTTACAAATTAAAATATATTTTCAACTACAATAATTTGTTATGGGTATTTGATATTTGAATAGATAAACGCACTATAGTTTTTTGAATATATTATCTAATTTAAAAACAAAAACAATTTGTAAACAGTGTTTTAATTGCGTAAAGAAAAACATAATTAAAACCAATTTGGCTCGAGCAAATTACGTCCAAGTAAAAATATATTTGTGCGGGCAAACGAATCGATAAAAAAAAAACCAACTATATTATCAACAAATGGGTTATGTGAATAAAAACGATTTCTTACGAAATGTCGAAACCCCAGCTTAACGATTAAATTTTATTACAGTAGATTTTGAGTATTTACTACAATACATAAATGTCACATTTAATGATCTTTATTTATAAGACTTGATTTAAATACCATAGGTTTGCAGCGGCGAACATGTTTAACCTGTATAATTTTTTATGCAGAAACTTCGTGCCTAATCGAGCGGGGGAATAAAAAAAAAATTTTAAAATAAGATTAAAGACTTTATTATTTGGATGGTGTTAGGATGCTGTTTGACTGTCTTTATAGACATATTGATAGTAATATTTCAACAATACGTTTCTTAGAAGTCAAATTTCTTTTTTAATTTTCATCGATATTAAAAAAAAAACCGCCAACTAATCAAATATATAAATACATAATTAGATTATGTTCTTTCCATATCCATAGCGTATATAATTCGAATTACGAAAACCCGACAATAGAATGAAGCATATTAAATAAATGTATCGAATATACTTTTCGTTTTATGAAAACAATATCTAAACGGTGATCAATTACAATAATATTACGGCATACATACCGAACCAGTAATTATAATACGGAATGTATTTTAACTATACCTATAAATAATCCGATATAACACGTTACTCGTTACATAATATTGTTGTTAAAATTAGGTATGCTTTTAAATATTTATTCTTTGTAAAGATAAAAAAAAAAAAAAAACGTAACACCTAACGGCTATAATAATTAATCTTGTACAATATATACACGTGTATGGCAAGCAATAAATTTAAAAAAAAAATGCACATTTTATGCTCTTCGCACAAAATAAAATGTCCGTCATCACCTTCCATCGAAAACATTTCCAATTACATAATAACTCGTCCAAGTATGCGGTTTTTTTTACAGTGACCATCACCGGGTTTAAATACTAAAGTAGGGGGGCGGCAGGTGGATCCCCCCCCTTTGGACCGTTGCTTTGTAAATTGGGATTATATATTTTCTTAGTTTTACCACAGGTTAAATTTAAACATCTCGATAAATTCGCATTAAGTTTGTTTTGGATATGTTTCACTATTAAATAGACGTAGTAATGCTATTAGATACTCCTCGCTACTGTCCGTGGAAACGTGATAAAAAATTTTTTTTTTTTTAAAAATGTAAATAGAGATTGATGTATTTACTATAGAATTTTTGCACTTACCTTAACAATTATGTTTATTATGTCTGAATCACTGGCTGGTTATCAACGTGAAATGCGATGTAAATTGAGGGAAAAAAAAACCGACTGCGCGAAGAACTCTTGCCGAAAGCGCGTTGTATGCATTTCCAGACCGTAAAATTCTGTTTCCCACCAGAATTACTTGATTATATTGATTAATTTATTTATCAAATGGATAAATCTAATAAAAAAAATATGTCAAATACATAGGAAATACAAAGCTATCGTTGTATACGCATTGTGACTTGTGCACTTACACTGAAACGATATGACTCGCGCAATCAGCCACAATACTAATTAAATGATAACGAAATCGCGATATTATACGGATATATTACTTTTCAGTGCTCGACGAGTAAAAAATGAATCATTATGATTCATATTAAATATGAATACAATACATTGTATTCTAAAACCTTGCGAGCAGATGCCTAATATTTATTTTGTTGTCGCGTGTCTATTATTCGTATTTATATTTGTATATTATCAACGTCTATATTTTCTCTCATCAAATATCTTCTTTTGTTTTTTTTAAAGGAATTCCAATGTATTTTTTATGCGTTTCGTGTTATTAGTACTTGAGTACGGATTTTGAAGGTATTTAGGTTTTTTTTTTTTTTCAAAGATAATAAACTTGCTCTTAAGAGTTGAAACAAAATCGTCTAGTAAATACAAAATAAACACAATTTTTTTTTTTTTTTTTGTATCACGGTGTAATTTATTTCCATTTTGTTCTGTATTTGGTATGATTTTTTAATCGTTGGATACATAGAAGAATATTATTTGTATCTGTACGCAACGATAAATCCATTGCTAACGAAATACAATTCTGAGTGAAATTCGGTAAAACAAGTTATAAAATGTCGTAATTTTTACGATTTTCGTCAAAATTTAAACTTAAAAACGCCTATAAAAAAAAAAAAAAAAAAACCATATTTCAAACGATTAATGGTTTTTTTTTTTTTTGCTACTATAAATACAACTTATGATGAATCTCGTTAGAAATTTGCATGGTAAAAAAAATATTATTCGCATAAAACCAAAAATTAAATTTAATAAAATTTTAAAATTTTAAAAAGCCTATAGACTTATGAAATTAACCCAAAAATCCTTAGAATGTTTTTATCGCGCATAGAAAGGACTAATATCAATATTTTGTGAAAATTTCAGATCTCCACGATTATTTTTTACTGAATTAAAATGAAAATAATGAAACCGTTATTGTCATAAATTGTTCTGTTTTTCTTACGTTTTTTTTCCCCCCAATTATTAAAAACACTACAACGAAAACCAAAAACTGACGGATTAAGTAGATCCAAAACGCTTTCTGAATAGACGCTGTACTTGAAAATCGATACGAGATTTCTGGGAGAAAATTCGTTCACAGACAAAAAAAAAACACACACACACATCATAGTAAAACCAATACGTTGGCTCAGAATATAAAATAAAAATGTATACGCTCGATTTTTAGTAAATTATCGGCAGTTAAAACATTTTTCAATAAATTTTGCCCGTTTATTTTATTCCGAAATACAATTTTTGTAATCGCAGTGGACAAATGGCCATTTCAAGAATGCGTCGTCGAATCCCATACTGAATCGCCCTGTATAATATGCAAAAATGCGGCGGTTTCCTTTCACCTAACAATACATATGTATATTTGTACGGATTAAGAGAATTTTTAATTATAATAGCATAATTGTTTACGTAAGTGTGCAAATTGCACACGCCCAAGCGCCCATGTAACGAAGAATAATGTATACATGCGTATAGTGGATGTCTGTGCTTTTTTTTTTTTTTTTTATATATAATACAAATCCATACCGGCGTGAGTTATCTATAAAAGTGCGGCAGAATGTACACAATTTAACCGGCGATTTTTTCCGCGTTTGATAATATAATTCGATGTATTTCCCAAATTGTGCAAAAAAAATCTTATATATATATAAATTAAGCGTACAACAGGTTTGCGTGCAATGCGGTCTAAAACTATACCACCGATTTTGATAAGATTATGCTCATGTGTGCTATTTTGTTCAACTTAAAATATAGGATAGTTTTTATCTCGATAAGTGACCGTCAATGTTTTTTTGTTGCAAATTTAAAGATTTTTTTATAAGGAAAGGGTTGTATATAAAAATAAATAAACAATTAATACGCTACTAGGGGACCTATCGTTGCTTAGTTACCAAATACCATATTCATTTTTTTTTTCGTCATTCTATAGATATAAAAGCCAAATACCACTCACTCGCTCACTGCTCAACGCCCAGACCAATCCGCTGGACCTAGAGGCTTGAAATTTTGATGGTATTTACCGTATGGTGTAGGTGCCTAACAGCCTAAGAGTGACGAACGATAAACGATCGATTCGCGCATTCATTTTAATTTGTAGTTAAATGCCGCGGAGAAAATCTAACCGCGATAGGACCGATAAAGTTTGGCGACGGCCAGTGGGTCAAATTCACGGGTAATTACAATTTTTCACGGCCGTGTGGGACACCTAGTCAAATATATGTTCACAATAACCTAAATCGACCTAATCTAAGCGAGAAACGTATTGGTTTTACTATGATGTGTGCAATTTTTCCTGTCCGTAATTAACTTTTCGACCAGAAATCTTGCTTTAATCATCAACATCGTCAAAGGTAGTTACTGGCAAACGTTTTATCCATTTGTTGAACAGGAGGTTTTATCTCACTACTTGTCTTTAAAATGGGGAAAACACGAAACAAACAGAGAACGCATTTACGGTTTCTATTAATTTCGATACGGTTTTTTGTTTTAATTCAGTAATAATCGTGAAATGTAGTCACTTAATATTTATATTAGCACTTTCTAGCATTTTCAATATAATCTGGATGGTTTTCGGTTATTTGTAGATTTTCACATTTTCCAGATTGTTGTGAATAAATATTATTCTGGTCCCAAAAAAAAATGCACAACAATTTGTTGTGGACGTACCAAATGGTAAGAAATAAAAACAAAAAAATTGTTACCGACGTTATGTTGGTATTTTTTTTTCTTATAAACGTTCTAACTTCTCCGGGCGAATTTTATCTAAAAAAAAAAAAAAGGCACCTCAATAGATTGGGAACCACTGCTCTGGACTACTAAAGTGCAAGAAACAGTCGTAATACATTACGATGTGTACGATGCAGTCGGAAAACTCTAAACTATTTTTCGCCCGTAGTACGATACGTCCGGTGGGTGGTCTCGGCCGTAAAAAGCAACGATAACAATCGTATCGGGCCGCGCACCTTTCACCTAACCGTTTGCCGCGATTTCAAAAACACTCCGTGTAACCGCAAACCGTGTATGAACCGTAATAATATTATCACGTGTACGTACGCGCCGTTAATAAACGGTTTACGTTTACACCCCGGTAAGTTATTGGGCGTCTGCGATATTTAAAAGAAACAACGAATCCAATCGGCCATCCGCCAACGCGTTTATTGCCACCGCGGGCGTTTGACGAAATCATAAATATTATACATTTGCGTATTACTACCGATCGATAATAATGTGTTCGACGAGCATTCCTGCCTACCCGCTTTTGCGTAGAAAAAAAAAAACCGTCGTCTCTGGAGAAAGTTTGGAAAACGTACGGGTTGTCCGATATTATTTCAATCGGGCGTTATTACAAACCGTGAAACAACACTCGCGTATATAAATACTTATAAATCTACAATACGGGGTCTGATTTTTTTTTTTTTTTTTTTTTTTTTGCGAACATTAGAACATTCTATCGCCTCCGTTCGACGACTTATAATACACGAGCACGATAAACAATATTATTAAAACAAAAATATACTTTCTGGATGAAAATCAATGAATCGAAGTCCTCATTTGCCACTTTCTCGCCCAGACCCCATAACTGTCCAGCTGTTACTATCAACAACACCATCATTCCTCGCTCGGATGAAGTTAAATACCTTGGTCTTACTTTTGACGGGCGCCTAACCGGGTCTCTTCATCTTAAAGACAAGCGTAAGAAACTTAATCCCAGACTCGTTCTGTTAAGGCCACTCCTTCGTTCCAACCTAACCATACCCATCAAAATCGTTTTATATAAAACTCTTCTTCAACCAATATGGACATACGGTATCGTAATATGGGGCTCTACCAACACCTCGAATAAAAGGACTATTCAAGCTTTTCAAAACATCTCTCAACGTCTAATCACTGGTGCACCCAGGTTTGTTTCAAATGCGACCTTAAATTCCGACCTCAAAGTACCTTCCATCAATGAAACTGCTGCTATCTACTACAAACGCTTCCACGCCAAACTTTAACATATTCCAAACCAACTAATCAACGAGTTAGCTTCACTAACACTTCCTGGTAACCCAAACAGACGCCTCAAAAGGAACTGGTGCCGTGATTTGAAAACTTAAGTTTCAACAAATTAACAAATTATTAATATTATTATGAGGTATCACAACTGTGTGATTCCTCTTCATGTGTATATAAATGTTAATTGTCTGTAAATTATTATTACTTTTATTACTTATTGTACACACTGTACTGTAATTTTTCAAATAAAGTCAAATCTTAAAAAAAAAAATATATATATATTTTCTGGATTATTTTACTATATGTCTGTACATTGTCCGGGGTGGGGATGGTGATCCTAGACAATGCTTTCCGTGTAGGTTTACAATTCGATTCGTGTAACAGACACTCCAAAAGTATAAAACTATTATTCTGCATTGTTTTTTTTTTTTGTTTTTTTACCATTTTCCAGTCATTTGGTTAGTTTTTAGTTAGATATTAGGCGTTTTTCGACCATTACTGATCGTTTTGTTTATGATTTCAATAACGTCTTTTTATTATTACATTATTACGCTGTAAAATTGCCTATATTCAACTCCTAAAATCCCGTTCGTTTGCCGGGGATTTAACGACTGTATTACGACACCAGGACCCAAACAAATAACAATTATAATCGATCCGTTGATGTTATCCATCGTAATCGAGTTTAATTCCTACTTAATGTTCGTATTTTCTTTTTATTTAAGAAATGTTCAATTTTTGGATCAATTTTTTTTAAAAAAGGCGTTTTATTAGGACATTTAAATCCGGGCCACAATTATAACATATAACCGAACGGCTATAATTTATAATAGTTTAGAAAGCAGAAAATATAGAGAAAAGCAAGATTGAAATGGATCAATGGCGGAGCAAGCATCTGTTTACGGTCAGGGCACTTACCGTAAGCACAATTAAGGGGCCTAGACTGATTTACTCTACAAAATTGTTTTCTGTTTTAGCCCTAGCTCCTAAACATTTTGCTTTGGTCGTATCTATGAAATTTAATATAATTTAATAATGGAATGGATAATAATATATATTTATATACGACATATTATATAAAACAGTAGTATAAATAAAGTTGGTATTTTTTTTTTTTTTTGTTGTGGTAGTGGCACTTGCCCTCAATGCCCTCTCTGAATCCTGACTAAACTTGAACAATTATTTCAATTGGCCGTCGTTGATCGGATTATTGTTATATTCAAAAGAATGAATCTTTTTGACAATTTTTATAACGAAAATTATAATATACGGTCTTATAATATAACAATCGAAAGTTGATACTGCGGTTTAACCAAACGAGGACGAGAAATTCAATTGTTTTAATTATGAAAATACAAAGAATAGCGTTTATTTAATTGAACATGTCTAAGGAAAATTAAAAAAAAAAAAAAAAAAATTTCACCTAGTATATAAATAAATAGTTACCACATTGTCCATGCGGAATTTAAAAATCAAATGTTTTCCTAAAATATTCGTACATTTACTTGAAGTTTTCTCGCGGTTTTTTCCAAAACGCTTTTTTAGAAATGTACGATTCTCTCTCGACGTAATTTATATTCAATTAATTTACCTATATATTTGAAGATATGTTTACATCGCGTGCGATAATAATATGTTAACAAAACTTTTCTAAAGTGCTATTTCAAATTGCCATAAGTGAAACTGTTTAATTATATTTATTATTAACGGTTTTTTTTTTATTATTATTATTGATAAGAAAAAAATCACTGTAAAATACTCGCATTAATATTTGAAACACAAAAACATAACGATTTACAGAAAAGGTGATTTCTACGATCTGGAAATTTTGTGATACGTATCGGACACTTATTGTATACAAATATATAATAACACTTTCGTCTTGTTAAAAAAAAAAATTAAAAAAAAAAAAATATAGGATAATGCTCATAGGTGAGTCACGATTGAAGGTGGGAAGTTGAGAAGGTTTGATGGTAAATTAATGTACACCAAGCTATACGCAACGATAAATCATTGCTAATGAAATACGATTTTGAGTAGTTAAACGTATTGTTTTTTTTTTTTTTTTTTTATCAAAATTTAAACTCTGAACTAAAACCGTTTTTTCTCGGATTTTCCCGATTATTAAGATAATTACAAGGAAAATGTAAAAAATGCTTGACAATATGAAATTCTGTACAAAAAAATTCTCTTGACGTTTTTTTTTCCTTTTTATTTATCGGAGCAAGATTTCTGGTAGACAAGTTTTATAAGAGACACAAAAAAATGCACACGTCATTGTATAATAAAACCAATACATTCCTCGCTAGAATCTAAAATACGAATCGAAATGTCTGGCAGTAGAGTTTTTTGCAAAATAATTGGTCAATATATAATTATTATTGTTAGTAGATTTCGTTTAAGCTATGCCGATATGGAACGCGTTATTGTTACACGATAAGAGAAAACGAAACCACAACAAAAAAAGAATATTAATAATATGATGAATAATTTAATATTGTCTTTCAGACGTGACCTTGAGGTCAATTTTTTTTTTTTTTTTTTTTATCTATAGAATTATTATTGTTTATTGTTCCGTTTAATATTTATTTTATTTTAGGTACGAGTAAACAGTTAACGCGAGAACTGAGAGAGATTTTAACCAATTAACAAATTGAGTAATTCCGAAGGATCGTAGTAATGTTACGGACTATGACGGTAGTTCTATGTTTCTATGTTATAATAGACGATAAACATTTAAGGAAATATTTAGGATGATTAGAATTGTAACGAGGTCGAGCAATAATAATAACAAGTACGTAGTTATTTGAAAAGTGTCTGTACTCTTTTATTCAAGAGAATTTCATCGGTAGGTACATTCGATATTAAATTACAACGCTAAATTAAATACGTCTCCACGATGTATATAAATAAGCCTTAAAATAAATATGTATAAGGATAAAAAAAAAAAAAAAAAATTAAATAAATAAATAAATAAATAATAATAAATACAAAAAATAAATAAATTAAATTAAATTAGTTTATAAATGTACATGAAAAAAAAAAAAAATGATTCGATGATGGAGTTTGGCGTTAAACAAACAAAAACAAAAATAAAAAAAATTTTGGAAGACAGACCTTTTTTTTTAATCCGGAGTGTAAACGATACAATAAAAAAAAAAAAACATACAAATTTTGCATTAAAATTAAGATACATATTTTTTTGTACTTGTCGTTAAAAAAAGCTCAGTGCTTACAATAATAATTTCACATAATGGTTAAACTCTTACACGTCATAATAAACTATATGAATGTCTTTCATTTACTTAAAATAATTATCATTTAAATCTTATAAGTTTACGGAACACACAAATTATTATCAATAATCGTAATAAATATATAAAATATTATTTATTTTTCATTTAGAATACAAAAATCGCAACATTTTAAAATATTTATTTGAAATTCAACGTGTTATTAAATTTTCTTATATTTTTATCCTAAAAAAAAGTCTTCCAAAAATATATTTTTTTATATATCATTAATAATATTATGAATGTAACACATATGTTTATGATTTTTTTTTTTTTTTTTTTTGTTTTTTTTTTTCCATTCGAAATACAATATTTTTATACAAATTTATACACTTATTGATATAGTCTAAAAAAAATAAATAAATTTTCAAAAACTTTATGAGCGTTATCATTTTGCATTATTACTATACGATTAAAAAATATTCCTATATAACTAAGTAGGTCACACACTATCCCTTATGATAGCTACCTAACTAATCAGTCGAATTTGATATATTTATATATATATATATATATATATATATATATATATATATACATATATATGTGTGTGTGAATTTTTTTTTAAAAAATGATTATTTTTATGATTATTAGGCATTACAATTTAATTCTGATTTTGCCAGTGTTTTGTACACTCTAAACACTAATAAGTGGGATGGAACTTCTACCTACGTAGAGAGATCTATTTAATGAACACAAAGAAATTATTCGATAATCTTATTTTAATAATATTGTTATACATCCTGGGAAATCGGTAAACGGTGTACAAACGAAAATCGGCCATTTTAAAAACTCGTGGGCATGAATAATAAATAGTAGGTGAGTTTTGTCGACCGGAAATTCTTTTCAATTCGAAAATAAAAAAATATAAATATCTCCCGGATATTGTTTCGTCTAAAAATTATACAATAATATATTTACGTCGTTGGTAGTATATAAAAGATATACGAATATTCAATATCCAATATAATATTATAATATATATATATATGTATGTATGAATATATATATATATATATGTATATATGTATATATACAACATAACCTATTTATGTATAGGTGATTAGTTAAGAATACAAAAATAAAACGCTAAAGTATAATATTTTGGAATAGTACACTAAAAAAATTTGTCTATCAAAAATAATTCACACATTCGTACTCAGTACGAGTCCGAAGCATTTGAAAAAAAAAAAATTATAATTATAATTTAATATGTACAGGGGGGGAGGGGGGAAATCAAACAAAAATCAAACAAATTATAACAAAAACTGTGAATTAAAATCGATACTTAAAACTCACTGTTACCTTATAGGGGTATCGATAATATTATAAAATTGATATTACTTAAGGAATTACATCCGAGTAAAATATAAATTATATATTATTATTTTATTATGATTTCTTTGGCATTCTATGGAATTCGATAAGTGAGTTGTGTAATGACAACATACGTATATAAAAAAATATAGATATAGAGATGAGGGGGCAAATAGAGAGAGAGGAATAGAATATGAAACAAAAAAAAAAAAAAATCTATTTTGGGTTGTGAATAATATGTCAAAAGCACATGGCCGGGTTTATATAAATAGAAATAAACGAATCGCCACAGTAGATCTGTACACTACTGACATTGGTTTTCTTGGTACGGACCAGTGACCATGCACGGGAACGTCGGGAACAGAGTGGTCCACGTGGTGGTGGTCACGGTGGCCGAACTGCGTCCGCCGGCCACCGTCGAATCGGCGGAGCTCACGGCGTTTTCGCTGGCCGTCGTCGTGGTGGCCATGCTCAACGTCGCGTCGGCCATCATCTTCCGGGCCCTCGTCTTCTCTTTCCATTCTTCCCATCCGTGTTTGGGCAGGTTTAGGTTCCGGTGTTGGTAGAACACCAGGCTGATGCGGGTCGGATGCAACCGGTCGGGTTTCTTGAGCGCCGTGGTGGCGTGCAGTTCTTGTTTGGCCACCTCGAATAGCACCGAACCGTGACTGAGCGCAATGGCAACGCCGCCCATCTGCGGGTCCTGTAATAAATAGCCCGCGCCGAAGTTTTACTACGTGAACGAGACCGCCCATAATATCGTAGAGAAAAACTCCCGGCGATTGATTGTTACCTTAAAGCATTCTTCGTTTTCTATGAAATCAGTCACCTCGCCGATGGAATGAACTTTGGGCGCGGCCACCGGTTCAGGAACGGCGACTGAAGGGAAGTACGGTGTTGGTCCGTATAAATCCCACCTGGGAAGCTGATACTGGGACATTCCCTGTGAAACGAAACGGACGGTGTGTTTATACGTTATAGATAATTATTTTTCCGGTCGCCGACTGCAGTCGAGTGGAGCCCGTAACTCACCTGATTAACCATAGTCGTCGGGTTCGGATGGTAATATTGAGGCGCTTGGTGGAACGGCGGCTGAGGCAGGAACGGCGGCTGGGGCAGGAACGGCGGCTGTGGCATGAACGGCGCCGGCGGAATTGGCAACGGATACCAACGGCCGACGTCCGGCGGCATCGCCGGGTGCGGTTGAAAGAACTTTGGCGGACAGTCGTAATGGTGAACGTATTCGGCGGGTACGGTCGCAGGAGCAACGGCGGCGTTGCTTACGGCCGTAGTCGTCAGATCGGGCCGGACTTGACTAGATTCATACAAATTGTTATAATAACCGCCGCGGCTGACGGTGTCGTCCGTGTTTGTCGGAACTGCGGGTCTGTCCGGTGCGCGGTTGCTTGACTGGCCGTAACAATCTGCTGGCCGTGACGGTGGCAGTACCGGAGTGAAACTCTTCCCGGACGCGACGGGTTTGACCGGCTTGCCGCCGGGCAGACCTCCTCCGACGGACGGCCAAAGATTGCGGACGTGGTGCTGGTTGGATGGCTGAGGACCGCCGAGACAATTCGCTTTGGCACTCATTTCCAACATCACCATGCTCGGTGACATGAAATTATCTGTTTTAACGACAACAAACAATTACTATAGTACGTTTAATAATATTATGTCATTAAATCGTTTTGAAACTAAGCGTAAACATTTCGAAACTCTTTAAAAACATCAAACCGTTTTCAAAATAAAAACGCTCGCACGCAGGAGGGAAGTTAAGAAATTAAGGGGATTGGTTACCGACCGTTTCAGAGCTGAGTTCGAAGATTCAGAGTAGAGTCGTGTAGTTATATGAACAATTGATAGAAAATCAAATACGGCGGTATTTGCCAGTAACCGATGGTTTATGGCAATATAGAACATTCGATCGTAAAAAATGTCGGATTTCAAAAACAAATTTATTTTAGATTAAAAATCAAATATTTAAAATAAAAATCACCTGATCACGCTTGCCTTGACTTTACGCTGAATTCAAATCTATTTTCAGAATTCGTAATCCAATCCCCTCAAAACCGTATTAAATGTTTAAAAATATCATATCAACTTATAAATGCATTTTTATCACTTTATCAGTTTTTATTTGTGCGTCGCGTGACTAATATTATTCAATATTCGATTCAGTTTTAATTAGATAACAAAATTATATATTAAATCGCCGTGGCCGTATTCAAGGCAGGGCAAGAGGGCATGGACCAGGGGCGCAATTCTAAGAGGGCGAAAATTTCAATACTACTTATGTAATAATTTTTTCACGTAATATTTGAAAAATGTATATTTATTTTAACAGATTGTTATTAGGTTATAAAACTATGGGTTAATGACATCAAATTTTTTTCATTGAAGTATGTTCGAGATGTAAATGCTACAGGGTTATATTCTAAAATTAAAAGTTTCAAATATCAGGTTCCATTATATTGACAACATTTGGGAATGCAACTCAGTTAGATATTCTAAAGCATATTCATCAGTATTCTTTACAAGATTTATATCCGAATTTAGAGGCGGCACTACGAATATTTTTAATGATTCCTGTAACTACAACTACACGTGAGAGAATCTTTAGCAAGCTGACAATTATACAAGTGTAAATCACTATGGAAATGTTCACTAAACCAGCGGGGGCATATATCATATAAACGTATGAAAATCATTTGCAAAAAAAAAAAAAATAAAAAATAATATACGTAATTTATAGACACGAGAATCGTTATTAATATGCCAGTTTACCGATATTGTTCCACGGGCTGAGTTCTTGGACGTTGTAAAAATTAGAAGGGTATTGTCCCAACATACTCTGTCGGTTCCACTGTTGATACATGTTTGCTGCCGGGCTGTCCATAACCGTCGAAGAGATCTATAAAATCATTCCGCAGTGATCGCGTTAATATTATTAGATCATTCCGCGGTGCGGCGGTTTAACATACCTGTGGACTTTGTACTTGGTTTTGTTCGGTCGGTTGTGGTACCTTTTGCCCCACGGGTGTAGGCGCTCCTTTGGACGATTCGGGCTCGTCGTCTTTGCGTTTCTTTCGTCGGCACGGCATCAACGGCACCGATCTGACTCTGACCTCGCACGGGAATCTATAGAAACGACGAAAACGCCAAACAATTACACCCGCCGTCGTATTACAGTAAAAAACAATATATATATATATATATATATATTTTCTTATCACTAGGAAATCGTACTTGGATAGCATTTCGACGGATCCGTTTTTAAACTTGTCGTTTTGAGCTTGGATGTCGCCGAATTCGTCCGATTCGTCTATGATGTACAGGGGCAGTACGTGTAATTGTTCGTCTTCGGGTTTTTGTGAACCCCGGTGTTTGTTCAACGTCACTACCTAAATACCCCGTTGTCGAACGTTTATAATAAATCGTTTTCGTCATAGATGAAGAGAAATATGTTCAACTTACAACCGTGCAGCCGTTGTTCATGTTGTGAATGTCTCGGTGGGCGTGAGCGCAAAAATCAATACAAGCCGTGACACTAGCGAACGGACGACCGGTTTTGAAACCCAATCGGCAATCCGATCCTTTGCGTTCGGATTGTATTTGGTTGTTGAACGACAGCGGGGCCAAGGACTTGTACAGCGGCGCTAAGTTCGTCGCCAGCGTCTGCAAACGTTCTTCCAATTCTTGTTCCTATGCGAAAACAACGAACAATAAAATATACAAATATTTTCCTAAACCGTCGAATTTCAACCGACATAACCATTATGGTATTATACCTCGGACCGTACGGAGAGTCTGAATTTTCGTACGTCTTTACTCCTGGCGTACTTGCAACCGTTATAGTACATCGACCACGAACACCCGAACGTAAACGAGGCGCCGCACGAGTCTGGGTTGAGCCCTTGACAGGCGCAAGTTCGTGGATCGTTGGTACCGCACCGTCTAGTCGTTGGCACTCCGTATCTATAACCGAGGAAATAGTTTTTTTGTTTTTTAATTCATACGACGCGCGATGAATAATATAAATACGGACTGGTTGAGTTTGTGCGAGAGCATCTTGTACAACATATCGGCCTCGCTGGACTGTATGCCGTCCCACGCCACCATACAAATGACAATCCACGTATACCGGCACGTGTGCCCTTTTCTATTTTTCACCACGACCAATAGTTTTTCGTCCGGCGACGAACGCCGTATTACCCATTTGGCGAGTGGGCAGCCCTGTGTCGTCTTTCCCTCTTTCCCGGTGTACAACACCTAAATATACCACAAATTATGGTTATTAATAATCGCTCAACATCAAATGAAAATTACCTAAAATTACCTTTTCTATTCGTAATTCTTTTCCTGAAACACCCGATGTATTTTCTAGATTTTTTCTTAATGCACGTAAACTGTATGATGATCCAAGATGTATATAGAATGGTCCCGGCTCGGACGGAGTTTGGTCAATTGGAAAACAGTTACAATCGGGTGTGATAGATTTATTGGTGTTTGATTTACATCTGCAACCGAATTACGCGTTTTATTAAATAAAACTGTTTAAAAAAAAAAAAATTATATTGTTACTGGTTCTCGTGTAACAAAAACAAAACAGAAAAACACGTGGGTGTAAGGTACAAAATAACTATATATAAAACTATTATAATAACTCAATAACAAAATAATAAACATTGCAGTGACATTAAAAAGGTTTAACATTTTTTTTTTTTTTTTATAAAACGTTTAAAAAAAACAAAAACTGTAGAAAAAACACTTACTTATCGTCCGTGTTATCGGCGGAACACGGACCGTTATTGTTGTTTGGGGAATTCTCCTGTTTCAGTTCTACCGGATCGACGTCGGTTTCGTTCTGCTGCAGCATTTGCGATCCGCGACAACACCCGTCAGATAGATGTTTTGACGTCGGACTTTCTGTGCCACCCATCCGACAGCACCAAGGACCGGCCGTGGTATCGATAGGGCTAGGTCCACCGTCACCGCGAAAAACGTAGCTGGCTGGCTGTTGGCTCGATCTGGGATCGACTCCGAACGGCAATCTGTGCAATCTCACTTCATAAGGTGTTTCGATTATAAACTCTTCTTTCACTTTTTGCGGACATTTTATGGCCCCCTGATTATCAGTAAAACGGCGATTTTGGTCATTGCAATGTATCTGTTGTTGTTGGTGTAGTCGATGGTCATCGTGTTGGTGGTATTGCAGATAATGATGGTGTGTCGGATTTCGTTGGACATCCGAATAAAAGCCACCACCCTCAGTAGCTAAGCTCCGAGGATGGTGGCCTTGGACTAAAAAATTATTGCTCAACAAGTTTTGTTTCGAGTCCGCCATATACTGTTGATGGTCCGTTTGATTCAGTGGGCTCTTTGCGTCGCCACCATCGTCACTTCTCTGTTGACGCTGAAGTGCTTGTTGATGCTGTAATATTTGCTGTCGATGAATATGTTGTTGGTGCATATGTTGTTGATTATGCGATTGTTGCAAATTTTGATGGTGCTGTTGTTGTTGCTGCTGCTGCTGATGTTGTATTTGTTGTTGTTGTTGTATCTGTTGTTGATGGTGTAGTTGGTGATTAGTTTGTTCTTGAGGACTATGCCGCTGTTCGGATTGATACTGATCGTTAAGGTACTGTTGGTGCTGAGCCGCACTTTGCTGTGCTTGTTGTTGTGCTTGCTGTTTCGCCTGTTGTTGCGCTTGTTGTTGTTGTTGGTGTTGTTGTGCTTGTTGATGCGCTTGTTGCTGAGCTTGTTGTTGAGCCTGTTGCTGCTGAGCTTGTTGTTGATGTTGCTGAATTTGCACGTGTTGCTGTTGTTGTTGGTGTTGTTGTTGATGCTGCTGTTGTTGTTGCTGCTGCTGCTGCTGCTGCTGCTGCTGCTGCTGCTGCTGCTGTTGTTGTTGTTGTTGTTGTTGTTGTTGTTGTTGTTGTTGTTGTTGTTGCTGATGCCTATGTTGATCGTTTGAGCTGTGTTCCTTTTGTTGATACTGATCGTTTAAATATTGTTGATGTTGCGATTGTTGTTGATCTTGCGGTCTATCGTGTACATATTGTTGTTGGTATTGTGGTTTGTTAAGAATCATTGATTTTATTCGGTTATTTAAATTGCTCTTGTCGGCTACTGGCGTTGATGTGTCGTATTGACTATTCGACTGGCCCCATACACCGGTTGCCGGAGAGTCAGAAACTCGACTTCTCTCCTCCCCTACGGAATTTCCGTCGTTTTTACCTGGATACCTATAATATAATAAAATAATATTAATTTAAATTTTAAAGTTAGCTACTATAACGCATTACGCGTATATAAAAAACCAAATTATGCTTACCCATTAGAGCTGTGTAAACTCTGTTGTGATTGGGGAGGTTGTTGAGGTGGGTATCCAGGTATCGCGTTTCCCGCACCGGATTGACTAAAACTGTTAGCGACTACTTTGACAGAGGTGTCATTCGTTGAATCCATGGTCTGGGAAGATGGCGACTGTTCTTGTACCTATACCGACGACAGACAATAATAATAGAAATACATTTTTTTAGGTAGCAAAACGACAAAACATTTACAAAATCTATTTCCTATAATGTCGCTGTAAATAGAAACGCCGTTTGGCGTATCGTACAACAAACAAATAATAGATTGATGAATACGTACGGTCTGGGAGATGTGATTGTAATTGGGCGTGCCATTGACAAAGTCCGTGCGGCCCGAAGACTCCAAGTATTCCACGTTGCCGTTGATAGTGGGCGCGACGTTCGGCACGCCGTTCATCAGCGAGCTAGTGGTGACTTGAGCTGGTTGCTGGCCGAAACCGTTGCTGACGTGAATGAAACCAGTGGTCGGCGTCTGAGCCGAACTCACCGTCTGGTATCCCGGTTGGTTGTAAACGTTTGGGGGAGCATGCGTGGAATAATGCAGCGTGTTGGCGGGCGAATGGTACCGGATGTCTTCCAACTGGATCTGCTGGCTGACGTACTGCGGCTGGGGCGGTTGAGTGACGGCCGTCCATCCTGTAAATAATACAAAACGATCTACGTTAATAATTTGGATTTTTATATACGAATAATTTTTAAAAGTCAAATTGTCCAATCAAATATGGTTATTTATCGCGAGATGTTGTTATATACGTACCCAAAGCGTTGCCGTCGGTAGAATGCCACACGGTGGCCGGCGTTCCGAACCTGTTGTCCCTGAACCCTATGCCGTTCGGATCGGATTCCATGATGCCGACAGTCTGGTTGCTGTAGAACCCGGTCCCGTTTCCGGCAGTCGTCAATACCGCGCCTGATAGCTGTGGAAACGAAAAAAAAAAAGCCGTTATAGTATTTTTGGAATACTAGTATATTAGTTGTTTGGGATTTTTTTAAATTTTATTCGCAATAGCGCGTCCTTACAGGGTTATGATGAGATTCAGCCATTATCACTGGCGATCCGGGAGCTCCGTTTAGCGGGGTCGACGGTCCGGGAGACTGTTGTTGAGTGGCCGGATTTCCGGATATCGAACGATTTCCCTTGTTCCTGTAAGCCTATAACGGGAACGAAACGGACTGTATAAGTTTCGGCGGAGGTGGCGTGTCGTAAAATATTATAAACGAAGTATTTATTACGAATACTACGACGTAACGTAAACGGAATATAAACAAATTCACATGGATATTACGATTGATAGGGGGGGAGTGAAAATAAAACGGTCGGTTTAATAATAGAAATCGGTGCTCAGCCGGTGGCCTTGTGCGAACGGTTTTGGACCAGTGCCAAATATTACGAGTCCCGATAATGTACGAGCTTTCCGAGAGGAGGTACATGATAGAGAAAATAGAAAAATAACCTCAAAAGGTACGTGTAAGACGGTATGATACCGAATCCGAGTGACATTTGACGTTCAATAGAGGGGTGGGCGAAAATAGTAAAATACCCACACCCTGCTCCGTGTAAAAATAATTTCAATTAGTAAAAAGACGTTTTGAGAAAAATAGTTTAAAAAATGTATAAAAAAAAAAAAAACGGGCTCGGTCAGGTTTTTGCAACCAACAATCCAATAATGGATTGCAAAAAAAAAAAAAAAAAAAATGGCAGTTTACAATTTTACTCTATGACGTGGAAAAAGGTGATGGCGGACACAAAGAACGAAATGTGCGGGTGTGAGTTGATATTTTTTCTCGAACAATCCCTAAAAATATGTTACACGATTGAAATCTGTTTTCAATTGTACTCGTAGTATAGGACGGATTTATCGAGACGATTTTACCCATTGACAATGCGTGGTGAAACTAACAAGAAAATGAATTTATAAAGGTACGGTCGTCCACGGGGGGCCGAGGACGAACCACTTGTTGCACCCCCTCCCCCTCCCCCCACGGTTATTAACTGCCCGCGGTGGCGCGCGCCGAGAGTTTTCCGCCGAAAACCGGTTGCCGGACGGTCGGGACGGCAGGGGGTTCGAGACGGCAATCGACCCGTCGACGCCGAAAACTCTCGTCCGGACGCGCCCTGTATACGTATTACGCACCGCAGCACGCGTACAATACAATACCGCGACCTTCCACAACGGTTTTCCGAGTGCAGATATATAAATACATTATATATATATATATATATTGTGTATTATGTATAGATTCACTACGCGGGAGACAGACGCACTTGTTACGCCGGGTGGTGCGGTACGGGCAGGGGGGAGGGACGGAGGCATTGTTTTCGCGCGGCTGAGATCTGTCCCGAAAAACTCGAGGTCCCGCCCGCGATTTTATGAATGGGGACGTCACTCATCCGCCCGTTGCCGAGGGCGGCGCGCACCCGGGACGCGGGTAAATTTCCCGGCGACCCGCTCCGCCCGCCGCCGACCCAAAATAAAAATATTGCGGATTTTATTTTATTTATTATTTTTTTTCTCCTACCTATCGGATGGAAACAATAACAATAATAATCGACTAGAAATAGGCGTCCACCCGCCCGCGGTTTGTCATTAGTAGGGCTCGGATTTAAATGCCCTAAAAATATCAACAAAAAAAAATACCCTTTCAATAAATGCATTTATGACCTAATAACTCTAAAAAAAAATTCCCTCTCAATAAATGCATTCAACATTAAATTTATTATTTTCTTTGCATTTGAAATGAATTCGAAAAAGTTGTATGCAATTAAATTGGCATAAAGATAAATTTCAGTCTTGTCTAATTTAAAACCAAATTGCCTGATGTTATTTGCCTATAGTTTATAATGAAAATAGTTCATATTACGTAGTACAATGTTTATTTCAATAAAGTCATAATACGAGAAATAGGACAAAAATGTCTTAAAAAATTTTAAAAAAAGAATTAAAAACATCAAAAATGCCCTAATCTATAAAATCTGCTAAAAATGCAAAAAAAGCTTCAAAAAAAATTTCGTGGTTATAACATGGAGAACTTGAAACACATTTGTAGCTTGGAAAGCATCATGTAAGACATTTCAAAAAAAAAAAAAAAAATGCAAATTCATTGAAATCCGAGCCCTAGTCATTAGGTACTGCAAATGAACGATCATTCTTTTTCTCGATTTTGTTTCTTCTACGTACTCTATACATTTCATTCAAATTACTTATTATTTAGTTCGGGAAATGTAATTATAAAAACGATATTTTTTTTTTCTACCATAATAAACGTCTGCCCCCGACAACACGACTGATTTTTAAATGTTTAAAACGTACAAACAATTCCTAATTATCGTTGTAGTAATTCATTTTTGAGCACACATATTTAAGCTCAATATTTTTTTTAGAAATGTAAAAAATTGACACTACAAGTTGTGACGACGTTCAATACATGTTTTGTATACGTTAGGCTAATAATAGGCAATTATCACGTACAATTATAATAGAATAGATAAATTATAATTATCTAAATAGAAACTAAAATTATAAAAGTTAAGATTAACCGAGACGGTTTTTGTATATAACTGTATTATTATATTTTAACGGCGCGGTCAATGTACCTATGTGCCTATTTAGATAAAAATTTTCTGGCGCAATTGGCAAACGCCGAGGCAATAATTTTTAAATGGATTCGAAACGGACTAAAATATACCGATGTTTTTTCCATTATTCCGATGGACCTAGTAATGCAACGAGACTTTTAAAAACTGATTTTAATTCAGCGTGAAGTGTACATGTGATCGGGCCTAGCAACATTTTAAAATTTCGCCCTCTAATTTGTTCAATTTTGATTTAAAAACCGTGTTAAACGCCACCCGATATTTTTTACGTTGCACACCTTCAGTCATTAATTCGAAAATAACAATATACGAATAAACAACTGAACAATATATTCTATATAAATAAATTCCAATATTATACTGTAAAATATATATTTATATAAAAATATTTATCGTCGTCATTATACACACGCTATTGAAGAAATCATTATCATCTATCCCAGTATATTATTCGAAATTCTTCCGATTGTATATACACGGTGAACCGGACAAAATGTAAAAAAAAAAAAAATTGGAATTTCATAATCTCTTACCGGGGCGCGTATAACCGTTCCGCCACGAAATTAAACGGTTTCTCTGATATTACAATTTTCCCATTGACGTTACAATTTTCCCCTGTGATCTTATTCCACGTAATTTTTCCCGTTCGTCCCTCGGCTTTGTCCGTCCAGGTGCCGAGTGGAAATCAAATTCGAACCGGGAAATTTACATTTCTCTGCCCCTCCCCCTCCAAAAAAAAAAAAAACTGCGTTCGATTTCATCGTTGCGTATTATTTGTATAAAACTACACCAAATATTTTTGTTATAATAATAAAGTATATGAAAAAATTTCGTTCGGTTTATTACTGCTATTTGTTTAGCTTTCAATAATTTACTAACAAATTATTTCTCAAACACTTGAGAAATAAAATTAGTTTTAAAATATTATTGGTTTAATTAATTTTTTTTTTTTTTTAAATTAATTTCGTCGAAAAATCAATTGACGACCAAACTTTTAAATGCAATTTGACGGAGACAACAAAATACGAGTCGATCAACAAGTAGGTATTATTGGAAAACTATTAATTCCGGCAATTTCCAGGCTCGTGGTTTTTCATCGACTATACGATTTTAGGGAATTTTTAGGTGTACACCTGCGACACTTCTCCGACATTCTTGTATCGGGTTTGGTGTAGCACAACGAGCGACGGGGGTTTTATTTCGATGTGCTGTACGGTTATACGCTCCCGAGTCATACCTAACCAACGCGATTATCGGTTCGTAACTGACGACGACGTCCGATAAGACCGTGTGATTTATCGATACGCGCGCCTATATTATAATAACGTTATAATATCATGTTAAATACTAGTTCAAAAAAAAAAAAAAAAAAAAAAAAAAAAAATGAAATAAATAGAATAATAATAAAAAAAAAACTCCGAGTTTATCTCGGACAACGAAAATCGTGACACACCGCCGGTCGTATACGTACCGCAGACGGAAATTTCCCATAACTTTAGATGGCGCCGGTATATCCAAACATTTTACTGTATCCGTCTATCTACGCAAAACCTACGTACGATTTATTGTAGACATCCTGTACGATACACAATCAAATTACGAGTAGGTATTATTTCGAATATTTTAGTATATTTGAGGGGGGGAGGGCGGGAACTAATTTCTCAGTTTGTACGATTTGAAGGGACATAGTTATTACTGACAAATACAACATGATTCGAGGTTCCCGGCCAATAAATTACCTCTATACTACAAAAATATATGAAATATAAACCTAAACATAGCACAAAAATAAAATCGTTTCTTATCCCGTATCCAGTGTTCGCGAGATCCTGACGAATTTTCCGCGAGATTTTACGAGATTCATACGCGTCAAGTTCGTGTGTTGAAAATTCGATATCGTTTCGTATGATATTTTAGGCTTAACGAGTGAACGGCGGTGCACACTGAACAATACACTAAAAATGTGTTGCCTAACGGGCAGTGTATGGTGTGTGTGCGTGTGTATGTGGGGGGGAAGAGTGAAGCCCCCCCGAGTTTTCCCAAGTGAATAGTCACAACGAAAAAAAAAAAAACAATAATCAAGACTGGTTAGGTTAATAATGTAATAAATAAACGAATCAACTATTATAACAGATCGACGGGCAGTATTCGTGCGTGGTAAGGCGGCGGTCGCCATGACGACGGTACGATATATTTTTAAACGAGTAAATATTCCCCATTCCCCTCCACTATCAATAAAAAAATTACTATTATTGTTATGCGCGTGTGTGTGCAGACGACTATATAATATTATATATTCATGTATGCTGGTGGCGGTGGTGGGGGGAGGAGGGGAGGGAGTATACAAGAAATATGACCTCGGGGCCGGACGGTCGATAGGTTGAACCTTCGAGGTAAATTTATTGTATTAGTAATATTTCACGTTATTCTGTTTTTAACTATTTTTTTTTTTTATTTCCCCGCGTCTCCAGTTACCGTGGCGGCGTAACGTTACGTGCTGCACGCGTAATTTTCAATACCCAAACACGGTACGTCAGTCAATAAACACCGCGATAAGGAAATAAAACCGTTTTTTTTTTTTTTTTTTTTATCGGTATCCCCGGGAATACGCGCGGTGTACTCTGACCGTGTGATACAATATAATAATAATAAACGACGAATGCGATAACGTTATTGTAAATTACTAACTACTACACTCTATATATTATTATCAATATAGTGGATAAAAAATAGTGGATAGAGCAAATTGAACAGACCGTCAATAATAGTATTGTTAAAAGTTTGTTTCCGTCGCACGGATGGATATAAATAGTAGTTATAATAATTATACGACCGTCTGACACATTGGCCCGCGGGTACGCTAAACGGTACAATAAATTATTATCGAACCGTTTCTATAACACGGCGTGCATATATATTGTATTATTGTTGTCGTGTCGTCTCACCGGTTATATATATGAAAATAATATTATCGTAAACTGCCGGGCGGTGGTCCGACGGGAAAATCGCTGGCGGCCGGTTCCGAAGACGGCGCGTAGTGGTCGCCCGTATCGCAGCGGTCTCGCACCGGACCCGAAACAATTGTCGCCGTCGTAGTATTAGCGGTAAAAACAATACGCAGTCGTACCGCAAAAATCATATTACAAATGATTAATAATACTCCGTATATCGTTGTTGACACCGTACGGTCCGAAAACACTGTTTTGTTGACTTTTTTTTTTGTTTTTTTTTTTCCCCGTTTTATCGTGTCGGTCTATCTGTGATACTCGAATATATATATATTACATTCGAGTGTAGTATAGGAATATTGTTTTTCGGTTACGCGGCCGCGGTGTGCACGAGCACGTTCGATATCACCGGAGGTCTGACTGTGGTGCAAGTGTATAACGCATAGTATCAGAAATTGACTTCTCCGTCACAGTAGTCACGCCGCCGCCGCCATTCCAGCCCTTCCAGCCGTCCGGTGCACGCAACCGGACGCGCGCATGCCCGCGCGACGAGGCCACCGACATCGTGCCGTGCAGTGTAGCCGCGGCCGCGCACGGTAATTATGGCGCGCACGTCCGGGCGAGCGCGGGCTTTTCCGTTTCCCGCGGAAAACTGACTTGGAAACTCGCGGGAAAACTGACTGGGAAATTCGCGGGAAAAACGAAAATATCGCGTCACGACGGAAAAGCGCGTAGGTTTTTTGTTTTTTACAAAGACGTCATTGTTGTTTCGTATACTTTCTAACCACGCGATTACGCGATTTGGGTCACGTACGTACGCGTGTGAACAATTTAACGGGTCCCCCCTCTCGCGTGAATGCGGACGCCATTTCCCCTTCTCCGTATAGGCCGCCGGTACCCGACAATTTTCTTCTTTTTTTTTCCCCAAGACGAAATTTTATACTTTTTTGTCCCCCGTCCAGACGACTTCATCTCGAAACTAGCCGAAGAAAATACAATACGATATCCGGCTGTTTATGAACGGGGCAAACTGGCACTTTTTCGAAAAATGATCACACATACGTAACTAATTAATAAACGTATTTTATCAACTCTTTGAATAACATATGAATTCGATTTGACCAATTGCGAATGAAAACCGTTTTTTTGTTCTTTCTTTCTTTCTAAAAGCCCCTCCTTTTGTATAATAATTGTTTCGTATACGAGTTCTATGGAATTTACGACAATCGTCCTGGGCGTCCTGGCCGACGTGTAAAATACAATGTTATTATGAATTAAAAAACATTCGGTCGACTCTATTCCGGACACCCTGTATATAGTACGCACTACTGCCACACCAATCACTAATAACACTTAAACTCTCACGAGCGTGCACGCGCTCAATGTCACCGCACGTCCACCCCTCCACGTCACGAATTGAGTACGATAATTTCGTAATTATTATTACACTGTTCCTTGGATTAAATTATTTCCCCTGCCACACTTTTCAGCACGTCCGCACCCGAATACACAGTCGGGCTGAGCGTTCATAAAAATATCATGTGCGCTTAATGAATAATTCTCGTGTACTCTGTATGCAATGTTACGTAACTATATTGTAACGATATAATCGGTTACAATAACAATAAGGAATTTTTCAAATTTTTTTTTTTTTTTTAATTATCGTCTCTGAACAAATCCATTAGTACCGTAGAAATAATTGAAAATCGATAAAAACGAACGAGAACGACCAATCAAACAATTTAATTTTATGATAGGAAAACAATTATTTTAAATATTAACTTGGGTTGGTGTAAATTTAGATTTGTTCTAACTTATAATTATTGTACAATTTAATATATTTGTTCGACTAGATGTTGGACACGGTTGTCCACTAACTTAGCCATCAGCGAACATATTTTGTTCGCACCAATCAACCTTGTTTTTTAATCAAATGGGTTACTATTTATTAATCATTTGAATGTGTAAAAATGATTATAATTAAATTTATAATAAGGAGTCGTGATGGTCGTAATGATTTCGAGAACAACTTGGAATCTGTACAATTTATCGTGGAAGGGCACAAAAAAGAACAAAGAGCCACTATAACTTGTCTCAGAAACACTACTTGTTTCGGATATAAATGCAAATTCTAAAGGCGGTAATAGCTGTAAGCGGGCGACTCGGCAACTCGAATGGCTTATATTTACTACTTGCTCGGGCCACTCACGATTACATTATAATAGTTTTTACTAAAATACAACCGAATACAAAAACAAAGTCGTAAACTTTTGGACTGGGCGCGCTGTCGGGTCTGGCTATACATGTAAAAAAATATTACAAACATTTTGTAAAAATACCAAACCGTTGCTGCTCCTAACTCCCCTGCCCGCTAGGCGTATGCCGAAAAGTCCGTGCCGTTTACGTGCGGATAACACTGCGGTATCGCGCCGTCGACGTGTCGTGAAACGACATCCTGTCGGCGTATTATAATAGCATCGTCGAACAAATTGATATTATTGAAGCCCTAGTTGAAATGTTAGTCGTGTAAAATAAAAATAAATATATATATACTAAACGATTATACAAACGGAAAGTGTTACGTTCCGAATATTGTATAAAATTACCGGATGCCACAGCGAAGACTGCATAAATTGTGATCGATATTCGAAACGGACAGTCGGACAGTCCACTCACGTGTCCTGCTGCTTCGGTCAAACTAACGGGTGACGTAGCAAAATTACGTAACTTTGAATTAAAATCGTGGCGTTTATGTGGAAATTAGAGTATAAAACCACGGGTAACGAAACTTAAAGAGGATGTAACAATATTATTTCCGAGGGCATCGGGTTACACTTTATCGAAAATAATAATGTATGGTCTAATAAAATAATTACATCCATGTTGTTTTTTAATTAATCGGGTTTTTTTTTTTAGTTCTTCTTAAACGCAAGTTTTAAAATGTTTGACAAAATTACACAATATGAGAAACGGGAACTAAAGAATACAAAAAAAAAAATAATAGCCCGGACGAAATGTATACAATAATGTTGTTTATCAAAAAGCTTAACGTTTTTCTTTCATTTAATAAATGTATCTAATGCTTCCTCGTAGAATCATCTGGATCGTCCAACATACCGTGCAAACCATGCATTTCTTAGCAGTATTCATTTTTATTCGACTATTTCGACGTTCGTAACTTGATTATTATACAATATACACGTATCAACGCGTAAGACAAAGGGCAAAATATCCACAGTGTTAAAAATGATGACCCGGATTTATTTATTTATTTTTTTTTTTTCGGAATGGCGGAGGGGTACTTAGCCTATGGGCACGTCGAGTTAACGTACTAAATAAATCGATTTTCGGCTGTATTATTATAGTTATTATTATTTCGAGGTGTCGACGAATAATCTGTTTCGAATTCAAAGTCCAACCGTCCTGGGCCAGGGTCCGCGGTGGCAGCATTAGCAGAGTTGTCTTCAATAAACCGCATAATTTAATTGATTCGACTGATAGAACAATATAATTTAACGCGGGCGCGCGCTATTGATATAAAATGACAAAAATAATAATCAATAATAATTGTCATTACCGCGTCCCGGTACAGATGTACGCGGTGTTGCGATAATAAATTTAATAAAAAAAAACCCGTATTTGTTTTTTTTTAACATAAAAATAACAATTATACGTTTGTAAATATTGCCCGCGTAAACGTTGACGACGAAACGCGCATTCGATATTTCGTGCACGCGCGTACTAGTGCGCAATCGGAAAAATAAAAATGAAAAAAAAAACCCCTCGAGGTAAATCTGTCGAAGAAATTGAATTTCCGCTTGTAAAATAAAAAAAAAAAAATTAAAAAAAAAAAACACGATATACCGTAGTGATGTGTGTGTACTTCCGGCGTGTGTCCCCTCGGCAAACGGATCTCGACGAAACGCGGCGTGCGTCGTACACAATCGTGCGTAGCACCGCCGCGCGCGTAGAGTTGCCCGTACCGAACGGAACACGGGGACCGCCGCCGGTCTGACGAATCGTCGGGAAAAATCGACCGCCGCAAACACTAATATAATATTGTGTAATATTCAGTGTAGCCAATCGGATTAGTCGGATAGCGATCGATCGATCGGGGGGGGGGGGAGGAAGGGGGGAAATACGAAATAGGAAACGCCGGAGGGGTAGCGTCACTAATCGCAAAGCGTTTATCGACCGGGGAGGGGGGAGGGGATGAGGAACGGGAAAAATATAATAATAATATAAAATCCACATCGCGCCGAACCCTCCGGAACACCCCGAAAACGCGTCGTCACACCTTTTTCTTTTCCATACAATTACGTATATACGTACGGATTATTTAATTACGCTGTCGTACCGAAACGAGTGATTAGTTTTTTCGGCGTGGGGGGGGAGGAGACACCACCCAGCACCCCACCGGCGATCGCTCCGGTGTCGGTAATAGAGTTTCGCGAGCGCGCTCCTATAATTATACCGTTCCGGGGCAATCGAATATCGCGGAGTCCCCGGTGGGATGGTGTGTGTGTGTGTGTATGTGTGTGTGTTGTGGGAGGGTGGGTGAATATACCGTTTTCACGGTCCCCAAAATGCGTAATATTATTGGACGAACACACACGTGCAATAACATTTTCATTCATATATTATAATGTATACAGGGTGCGGCGGAACCGACTGACGCGTTTAACGAGGTCATTAGTCTAAGATAAGATAAGCGGCAGGCTTATAGTGGTGAGGGATCTATTTTGAATTGCACAGTCGTAACCGTGGTCTGGACAGGTGTACGCCGGGATTTCGTGACGCGCGTATTTTGAAAATAAACATTTCGCGATTGATACACAAAGGGCTTTTCGTCTTTTCATCTCTCGGCATTCCACGCAACGAATCCGTCCCTTACGCGAACACTATTCAACTTTGGGTTCGACAATTACCCATTTATGCCAATACAATATTGTATTTAATTTGGCCGATTTTTTTTTTTTTTTTTTTTTGATGGGAAGGGGGTATTGCATAGCGTATTACAGTTCCTATATAATGAACTTTTCCGTCCGAAATATTTAAATTTAATTTCGTTGACGTACATACGAATACTTAAAATTTAAACAATTTAAAATATCAGAACGGCGTGTTGTACTAATTTAAAGTAATAACTAATGACGATTTATCACTGATTACTGAACGCAATAGATAATAGGAAATCGCTATACTTCGTACAACAACAAATGTTCACCCACTGCCAGATACGTTTCTAATACACCGCATATGATTTTTTTTTTTTGTTGTAAAAAACCAATACAGTAAAAATAATTGTGTTATCGTGCGTTAACGACCCTTTAAGGGTTGAATTTAGCGATAAAAAGTAGACGGGCTTTTAATGGTATTAGCTTTACCGAATTTTATCAAGACCGAAATAAAACTTTGTATAAAGAACATAATATTAAAAAAAAAAAAAAACCCAGACTTTCAAATTTATATAAATACCGATAATATTGAAATTTTTATAATTACATTTTTAGTTTTTGAAATAATTGAATGGCAAAATAAAACTACCCCCAATGTTAGGGTCCGAATTTCCATTAAATTTCCGTATCGTTTAAAAAAAAAATCTGGGCGAGAGGAGAGTGCCGGTTTTGAATTGTTCACGAAAAACGCGAACCTAATTATATAAATATTTACGTATGCCTTTGGACCACCCTAACGTAACCTACTTATACCGCGGTGTATTATGTTGTTGTTATAGTTGGATCGGGGTGGTGTTTACCTGCAACGGCGTGTCAAATAAACCACGACGAGACACCCCATTTTCGAATCGTCACTGTCCTACCCCACGGCGGCGGCGGTAGTGTGTAGCGGGTTTTTCCGCGTCGCCGTCCCATTGAAAACGGCGCGACGACGAGAAAGTGCCCTTTTATCGCCGCCACCGCCGCCACCGTCGCCACCGCCGCAGCCGCTACCCCACCGCCGCGGTTATATGGGCGCGGAGAAGGCGTCCATTGCCTAATAACCCCGTTTTGTGTGCGAACGAGCGGGGACTCCCCGGAAAACCTGCGGGCTTTCGCAGTGACACCAAACAACATCCCGCGCCGCGGCGAGACCTTAACCCCGAAAATCACCGCCGCCGCCGCCGCCGCCGCGGTTAGTCGCCCCCGACCTAGAAAATCGCGGTCACCGCGCGTTATTGTCGACGCTTTCGATTAGGGAAACGCGCGCGAACAACCGCGAAAACTCGTCCCGCGGGAAATACCGCGGCGGACTGGGCGGCCCAGTGGGCGTAGGCGCATAAAAGGTGAGGCGAGGAGCCAGATTTTTACCAAGTCCCCCGGTTCAAAAGTCAGTACTCAGTATTAGGAATATATCAGTTTTAGAAATTAAACACAAATACGCAATTAACATTTTTTTTTTTTTTTTCTTGTTATCGTTATTGACAAAATATAAATAAATACATTTTAGTTTCGAAACAAATTTTTTTTTTAGATACACCTAGCGATCTTTACTTTGATTCGGTTCGTACTACGAATAGGTACACTGCTGGTGTAGACGGAAAATTGGAAACGTAGAATATATAATATTATGGAGTAATTGAGTTACAATATCTGTATACGGGTTTGTGTATTAAAGTAACGGTAAATCATTGCTAACGAAAAAGTGCTAACTCTGAGCGTAAAAAACGATTTAAAAAAAAAAAAAATATGTTTTATTCAGGTGATATGTAAAAATTGAACTTTGAACATTTACAAAAAACAAATTTGTTGAAATACCAAGTTTTATCTACATAAAACAAAATAAAAACTGAAAACTCGAAACTCGAAACTCAAATGCCAATAAACACCAAAAACGTAACCAAAGGGTTATGAACATTTTTCCACGCCTATATCGATATCCTGTACTAAATGTCCGGATTCTGTAATTATTTTTAATCGAATTACATCATTATTCGAAGATTAAGAAACCGTTAGGCATTAACATGCCGTCAATTTTCCCGTTTTTTCGTAAACGTTAAGGGAACTATGACGAAAATCCAAAATAAATCGCCTTGCCGACGCTATCAGAAAATGCGCTGCGTTCGAAAATCGGAGCTGGGCTTCTGGTGGAAAAGTTATTTACGACTTTTGTTTATGGCGAAATCAAGGTGAAACTGATTGCTACGCTCAGAATCTAACAAAACGATTTGTTTCGTATAAACAACATTATTGACCTCAAGACTAAAGAAGCGTGGCTGGATTAATATTCCTCTCGCAGACAAACTGAGAACCATAAAATCATCTATCCAAAAATGGAACATCCCCGTAAATCTCAATAGAAGAGACGAGTGGTAATAACCACCCGAGTCAGAACGGAACACACGCACCTAACCCACTACTTCCTCGTCACTAAAGAACCGGCCCAAAATCATGTGACACATGTAAAGTGAACCTATCGATCACGACGTGACCAAATGGCCAACCATTTGGTACCACACGAAGCACGATGAATCTTCACAGACAGTACAATAAAGTAGCAGTAAACCGATTTTTCCACAATATAAATTCAAGTAAAAAAAAAAAAAAAAGTGTAAATAATTGCCACTCGTGTATTTCACATCTTGCCGCCTACACTGCTAGTCTGAGTAGACTAATAATCATTTGTTTGTTAATGCCATAACTTTAAATTTAAAAAACAACAGTAGTTACCGTCCGGTACGCTAGATGTCGGTACACCAATGGCGCGACACGCCGCCCGGTCAACGACGGTTTTCCGGGTCGACAACGGTTTTCCCGGTCGTCACGATAAATTATTACGTGAGTAGGGTAATCATTGTTCGGTCACGGTCTGACCGTCGTCGTTTTTCGTTACGAATAATTTTTTTTTTTTTTGTCGGTCTATCGTTATCGGTAGTACATGTGTGTGTGTATATATATATATATATATATACACATCGGGACGATACGTCACGCGGGACATTCGATAAAACGAAAAAAAAAATAAAAATTGTAGAAAAAAATAAAAAACAAAATAAAACCAAAAAAAAAAAAAAAAAAAAAACATACCGCTCGACTTCCTTTTCCGCGCCCTCTTCGATTTTCCCCTCGAGGATAGGATTCGTTGGTCAGATATAGGAGGTGCTGAAACAATATATAGTTCATAATATGATTTTAATACAAAACGAAAAACAAAAAAAAAATAAAAAAAATAAAAAAATAATAATAATAATCTGCAAAAATAAAAACAAAAAAAAAATAAAACAATAACAAAATTAAAAACGTAAAAAATTATAACGGTGATGATGACAATTATATTGGCGGTGACGGTGCGCGCTCGGCAGCATAAGTAAATCTCTGTGTTACCGACAAAATAATACATAAATCAACGTCCGATAATATTTTTTTTTTAACGATTCTGACGGTAATAATGACGCCCGTATAGAATATTATTATCAAATATTATCGCCCGGAGTTATTGTATAGTACCCGGTGTACATAGGCTAATTGATGCGGTTTATTCGACCAATCCGGTATACAGATTGCATATTGTAAAACCCGCACGGCCCAATAATAATAGTTATATTTTTTTTTATTATTTTTTTTTTTTTATCGTCCTACTGCCGAGTGGAGGACGATTTATATCTTCTGCAAACGGTGTAAAACGAAAATACGTACACAGTACGGCAGTATATAATATATACGTCATCGGGTATATTATACCCGATGACGTCACTTAAAAAAAAAAATCCTAATTTACTGTAAAAATACACGAGAATCTTAGGCTTTCGTGCATTTTATATTTTATTATATAAACGTTAAAACATTATTATCGCGTATGATATCCAAAACATATCAATGTTATATAAACCGTTACTGACATTTATTTTAGATTCTGAGCGAAACGAAACATGGTATTGGTTTTACTACGATGTGTTTATTTATTTTATTTTTTTTTTTTTGTCCGCCCCTGGACAACTTTTCTATTAGACATCCTGTTCCGATTTCCAAGTGTCATACGTTTTCTGAAAGCATTGCGAATCTAGTTGGTGTATTTTTTTATTTTTTTTTGTTTCCTTAGAAAACGTAAGAAAAACGGACAAATTTATGGCAATTTTATTATATTCGATTTTTCTTTTTATTGTAACTCGGAATTGATATTAGGCCTTTCTAGACGTAGATAAATTTACGAAACAGTCAGTCCATTTTTTGAACTATTTATAAACATTTGTATATTCAGCAAAACTTATTTAAGCGGTCGTGCTTTCCTTACATGTAAATATTTTCCAAAAATTAAAAAGCCGACAAACATTATTATAATAGATAGGTCTGCGTTTATATAAAAAAAAAAAAAAAACCCTAATATATCATCTCGGGGAAAAAGACGCAAACAATAATAACAATAATATAGTGGTCGTAATTTCGTATACGCGAATTTTCCATCAGGGGTTCGTAAACGGGCCACGAGACGAGACCGGGTCCCGGTGCGACGAGCCGAGACGGAGACCGTAAGCGACAGCGACAGCGACTACAACCAACAGTATCGCTATATCGGCGTGGTCGCGGGGTGCGCGAAAGCGCGCGCGCGTACACAAAAATCTAATTTTGGACCGTTTCACGTGCGTCCCGTCACCCCGCGTACCGCGCACCGTAACGTACAATAATATATTATATTATTTGTACGTGCGTACATATATACAATATTATAATACACACCCGTTATGTATAATATTATAACGTGCGCGTCGCTCGCGACTCCGCGGCGCATCACCGAAAAGTCTGCGTCGCGCCGCCGCCGCCGGGAACCACGGTACGAGGTCATATGATATTACCGTCTACCGGAGCACATGTCGCGCTCGGTCCAGATCGGGTACGGCTCGCGCGCCATAGGTAATGCGTACATATTGTGAATATATATGTACATATGTATATATATATATATATATATATATATATATATATATATATATATATATATATATATATATATGTATTCACGCACACACGCAAACACGAGCGCGCGCGAGTAAATTTTGACATCTGGCGCCCATCTGCCGCCCGATAATAATATTAACGTTATCGTAATATCCATCGTGTTATTATTATGTATTAATAATTTTTCATTATAATAATAATATATTATTATTATTATTATTATTATTATTATAATATAGTAATTAATTATACGAGCGACGATAGAATATTTTCCATGATGTGCACACGAATATAATTAGCCCGCCGTCGGTTATGACTCTCCCGGAATCCGGCACGTAGCCTGACTCTATTGAACTTTTATTCGTTTTCTTTTATCGGTCTCGAAACTTTCGGCCCGGGGGTGTACGTGATGTTTACATATACCGAACAAAACCGAATTAAACTTAAAAACGATCGAAAATTTAAAATCGTTTGTAACGCTCGAAAATGCGTGGTGTAACATCTAGAAACGATATCAATGCACGAGTATGTATGGCTAGCGTTCGTAATCCCGGATTTTCGCAATTATTGTGAAGACAAATATACGGGGAACATTAAAAAAAAAACTACCTACGCGGTATAACGACTACACAAAATTCGTTACACGCACAAACCACCGTCGGAAATGATGATCGGGGAATATTATTAGGATAGGATAGGAAAAAAAAGGGAGAAAAATACGAATACGTTTCTCGCTACGGTCCAGAATCTACTATAACAACGAATATTAATAAAATAATAATAATCAGGGCTCGTAAGTTCATGCATTTGCATGTTTTGTTTTTTGCTACATAGGATAACATGCTAAGTGAGATACAAATCCGTTTCAAGATACTGCGATTAAGTATGTGAAGTTTTAGTTTGCATATTTTTGCATATTTAGCAGTATTTTTTTGCCTATCTGGCATATTTATTTATTTTTTTTTTTCTATTTTACTGTGCATATTATTCATAATTTTGAAATTCTTTTTGATATTACCTACTCAAATGACTAATTTGTTAATTTGGTCTAACGACCGCGATTTGTTATTGCCAATACAGAAGGTAATAAAAACGACGATAATAATGTTACCTATAAAAAACTTCATAGATTTATTGGGTTCTACTTTATTTATTTTATTTTATATATTTAATTTATTTCGTTCAAGCTTGACAACATAACAGAAATTCCGATAGTACAATGCAATTTCTTAGGTAAATTATTTAATTAAGTATTCAGTACCTATTGTATTAATACATTTGTTTTAAATGTTTCAGATTTAAAATGAAAAATGACTGACAAAGACGTACCCAGTACCTACAAAGAATTATGTTTAAACAAATAAAAATATAAATTGTAAAAATATCATTGGATAATTCTCGGTATTTTCATAAATGCTTATGAATTAATGTTTTTTTTTCTTCTTATTTCCATATTTTATGTGCATATATATGCATATTTATGAACTTTTTACGGCATATTTCGCCAGTTTTTAGCGCATGAAATCACGAGCCCTGGTAAGGTAAGTAATAATATAATGGGGTTGTTTTTTTTTTTTTTTTTCCATCTATTTTCCAGACTAAATGACTCGTATATAATAATATAAAGATACGCGAACGGTATAATGTAATACCTCAAAGAGCCGCATGACTCATCGGCCGGTATAAATCCCCCCGGAGGCGGTGGCTTAAACGGCGACGTTCGCGGTCGGGACTATACCGCGTCCCCTATCATCATCGTGCGCAAAAGCAGAGAAAAAAAAAATACAAAAATATTTACAAACATTCTGTACGTCCCGAAACGGTTTACGACGAAAATATTGTGCAGGAACCCCCGAAGGAGGACGGCCGTCGCGAGCTTTGCGATTCCTGCGCTTTGTAACACGTTACTACTATTGTCGTATATTTCTACCAAGCCCGAGGATTTAGGACCGATTCGGCCCCGGGACACAAAATGCTTTTGATAGGCCTCTTTCGGCTCCCCGACTTTTTTAATTACTATTCCTTTTACCCCCCCCCCCTTTTTTTTTTTTTTATACGGATGTATAACTTATTGTATAATTTTTTAACGTAGAAATATAAATAATAACTACGCCAATAGATTTGAAAACGCTAAATAAAGATTATTATCGCATACAATATGCGAGTTTATAAATACAACTATCCCCCCCTCACCACCGTTTTAATTTTCAAACTTTATCGTCTCGTTATCAAATAATCTAATAGCAATTCAATATTTAATGCGAATTATCATTTAGTCATTTTTCGTGAAACGAAAAATTATAATCATTTTTTTTTTACAATTTACTAGTAAAATAATTTTATATATCGAAAAATTGTTTTGAACGTGTGCATCAATAATATATTTTGTTGAAAGATATGGGCCCCGGGACAGTGCCCCCTCACTCCCCCCTTAATTCCTATATACACTAAATCATGCAAAAAGTAAGTTGTCTACAAAAAATGTGCATTCTGTTTATTTTTCGAAAGTTAAAAAACGTGTCGCTCGCTAATTAATACGTAATTCTCTATACATCGACAATCAAAAATTGTTTCGACCACGATATATTTACTTCTAGTAGTCACAACTTACAACTATAAAAACGAATCATTTTCGTAAAGACCTGGAATCATAATAAATTGAATATAATATAATCAATACATTGTGCAAATTCAAGTGTTTTTTTTTTTCGGGATGGCAAAACGATATCCTTGCTACCCCCTAAATATGTAAAGGGTAACAGAAGTACCCCTTAGTGACGTCTATACATTCACTACATTATTCGAAAGGTCAAATATTGTATGCTTATTTCCTATATATTAATATTATATATTCAGCAATCAAAGCTTTTCAACACAGATATGTAAAATAAATTTATAAAAATAAATTCTAAATCAATTGAACCGTACGCGTAATAATATAATATTGGTTTTACCGTTGATAACAGTTTTAGAACATTTAAAACCGCCGGGGTGAGAAACGGTACGATAAATAAATCTTAATAATAACGATAGTAATCTACAGCATCGCCCTGGAAATAATTTTTGTTTACTCAGTTAAAATGGTCCTGCAGCGTAATAGAATTGAAATATGATTATTGAAAATTTTTAATCAAATAAAATGATACGGCTTTTGCGATAAACTTATAATATGTATGATTAAATTTTATTCTGAAAGTATTATTGTTTTGATATGCGTGCTCGTCAAAAATCGAAAAATGTAGAAAATAATACGTATACGTGATTCGAGTGATTTTAAGTGATTTTTTTTTTCTTTTCGATTTATTATTGACAATTTCAACTTAAAATGTATGCATTAAAAATTGAATAAAATGTCGTAATTTTTAGTAATAGGTACTCTTTGACAGCGAAAAATTCAGGAAAAACTTGAATTTTTTTAGTTAAACTTTTCATTATTATTATAAATGGAAAATAAAAATCCTGTCATAATTCTACGGACAACAATATTATAATAACTGTGAATACAGGAGGAAATTATTTCGTTATGCGTGCTCGTCAAAAATGTAGAAAATAATACGTGTACGTGAATCGAGCGATTTTAAGTGATTTTTTTTTCTTTTCGATTTATTATTGACAATTTCAACTGTAAAATATATGCATTAAAAATTGAATAAAATGTCGTAATTTTTAGTAATAGGTACTACTACTTTGACAGCGAAAAAATCAGGAAAAACTTGAGTTTTTTATGTTAAACTTTTCATTATTACTATAAATGGAAAAAAAAATCCTGTCATAATTCTACAATACTATAACGACAGTGAATTCCGGGGGTTAAAAACAGTTAAATAAATTATTTTGAGTGAAAAAATTAAATTATAAATTTTTTGATAAAAACGTATAGGTTTTGTTACATTTCTAACCAAACCGCTTGTTAATCTCACTTTACTCAACCGGTTGATCTCAAATTTTTAATTTACATTCAAAATATCCCAATGAAAAATAAAATAATTAGCAATAAAATTCGCGAGTTTTTGAGGTTTTAATAATTGAACTTAGGGCCTGCTAAAAATCGGTTTTAGAACGGCGTGTGCGACACAAACATTTAAAGAAGATATAATACCGATTCCGTACCGGATGAAATAAAGTCATATAACATTATATAAATAAAAACTCATAATAAATATATTTGCCTGTAATGGGTTGGTGTAATTATAAGCGATGACGTCTATATCTGTATGTTGTACTGTAACTTTGAAAGTGCAGAACAATGACTGTAACTTTGAAATTGCTGGACAATGTACTGGAACTGTAAAAGTGCAGGACAATGTACTGTAACTTTGAAATTGCTGGACAATGTACTGGAACTGTGAAAGTGCTGGACAATATACTGTAACTGTGAAGGTATCGGACAATGTAAAGACGCAAAGACGAACAATGAACGACTGAAAAGTTTTATTTCGTCCGTATCGTAATTGAAATCGAGTATGAACGTTATCCGAGTTTTTCTTTATTACTTAAATGATAATCAATAGATTGTCAACGTTATCGAGTCCGTAAACTCTATATCATAACCATAACATCCCGATCAACGGCCTCGCTAGACTTCCGGGTCATTACGAAGCAAATTGTATATTTATTATTGAATTCTCAAGAGCACTTACGGATTCCGCAAAACTTAAGTGCTTTTTTTTCGAAATATTTAAATCTCTACCAACAAGTTGAAATATTTAGCCTTCTAAATTCTTTTCTTGATAAGAATAAAATACCGTGGGATAACTGCATTGATATTTGTACCGATGGAGCAAAAGTTATGAGTGGTATAATTAATAATTTAACATAATTAAATTGCCAAAAGCTGTTCTAGTAGCCACTGCAATGCATTTTTTAAGCTAGTAAACTGGGCAATATTTATGTCGCCCAGTGAAAAAATTTTGTCTCCTAGTTAACAGTATTTTTAAAAACTTGCATACATTACATACATTTTTTAAAAGAAAATTTTTTATTCTATGTAAAAATAAAATAAAATAATTAGATAATGATTACTATAAATTACCTGCTACAATTGACTATTTATTTTGAGAAAAAAATTGTTTGTCACCCAGTGAAAATTCCTTAATAAATGCACTGAGCCACTGCACGAAAAAACAAGCAGGCACTTGTTGCAAAAAAAGTTACACTTTCTCACACATAATGAGGTGAAGCATTTTTCAAAAAGGTATACAATAATTGGGCCACAATTTTAAACGATTTTTTTATTATTGAATCCGGTAATTGAGCCACTGTATACCAATCGTATTATATACGTCAGATTAGTCAAACTCGAATTAACAAACAAAAATATTATTAATAAAGACCAAAGAGAAAACACCAGATTTCAATTTGTTAAATTTGTATTGTTAAAAAAAAAAAATTGTGTAATTATATAATCAAAATCTATGAAAAAAAAAATGATTTGACTAATTTCATATAAATCGTTTGTGCGTACAGTATAGTTTTATATTTATTTTTTAAATGTTAAAATTAATAAATAATAATATTTTCCGATAAATTTGTATTTTTTTTTTCAAGATTTCATAAAAATTGCCTATACGCAACCCCTTAAATAACAGTAGTGGGAATTCATCTGTATATTAGACCTCAAATCTTATATATTTTTACGTGCACATATATTATGACACTAATATAACATACGTATGTTAGTAATATGCCGTTGGTTATTTCGACTTCAACACGGAATACAAAAATATAATGTGTCTGCCCGTTCGCCGTACTCTGATTTATTTTAGAGGCCGAATCTTTCGTCTTAGTCTGAACAAACTATTTTTTGGTACACGAATTTTTATTGCATTTTTATTTATATTATCGTATTCGTAACTCGATTTTTTTCCATATACGATTTGAAATAAAAAATAATAATAATAAATCTATTTGTGGAAGGTTACGTTTAGTTGTTTTAACCCTGTAAATAAAACGTATACGACGCGATATTGGGACGGTAAAAAAAAAAATAATCGTTTTCGTCGCCGTTTAGTAAAAAAAAAAAAAAAAAACCCCGGAAATGCATTTACGAAAACGACTTCCGAGGAGAAAACTATTTATGAACGGTCGGCACGCGCGTGTGTTGGCGAAAGGGTCGAACGAATACCGTGACCCACGTGGTCATTTCATTCGGGACACGAGTCCGTCGGCGAATGTATTATTATTATTATTATTATGTATTTTCGTAAATATACGCCGGCGCGGAAGGGACGACGTCCCGTTGATGTTATTATATCGTCGTCGGCGGCAAGAGAAAATTGATCGCGCGCGTCGGTGGGCGGTGAGCGGAGACGCCGGAACGACGGATGAATCACGCGAACGAGCGGCCAGGGCGGCCAGCCGGTGGACGCGGGGCGGTGTTGCAGCGCGCGCGGAGGGCGGCCGACACGCACAAAATCAATACTTTATACTATACTACGTATTCACACGCACACGCGCCGCGCCCACGTGGTGCCCGCCCAACGGCCTACGACGCGTCGTAATACGGTAGCGACGACGACGACGACGACGACGACGACGACGACTACGACGACGACGACGACGACGACGATGACGGTACCACGTGCGAATCGACGGGCCGCCGCCGCCGCCGGCGTTTGCGCGCTGTCCGAGTGAACTTGAAAACGGGCGCGCGGCTGTTGTTGTCGGGCGCGCGGCTGTTGTTGTCGGGCGCGACGCCCGGCGGACGGCCGAATCGCGCCCGCGCGCTCCGTGCGTACGTAGTACATTTATACGATGTATAACGCACCGCGTCGTGCGTACACGCACAACGCACGCCGGCTTGTATAGTACGCCGGGCGGGTGCGGGCGGCACGGACGAAAATATAAACACCCGTCCCGCGGGGGTTTCTCACCCTTTAACCTTTGCGCGCCCGATTGTTTACAACGCTACGCCGACCGTAAACAACATTGCCGCCGTCGCTCTCTTTTGACGACCGTCAAAAGGTAAACCGCAGCGCGCGCACAAACATAATCGCGTTACGCTCGGTTCCCGCTCAAAACTTTCGACGCTTTTCGCGCGAACACGCGGCGGTGCACGTTATGCACGTGTACCTACGCACATATAATGTTTAAACATTTTACGTGATTGAAATATTTTTCACAGATATTCAACTACTTTATTTGGAAAATAATTAAACAGGGTACAGGGTAAATATTTTCGTTATATCGTGTAAAAT
Source organism: Tuberolachnus salignus (assembly GCA_956483605.1). Classification (NCBI taxonomy): domain Eukaryota; kingdom Metazoa; phylum Arthropoda; class Insecta; order Hemiptera; family Aphididae; genus Tuberolachnus; species Tuberolachnus salignus. Next base: position 18,550,846 of record OY101437.1, read on the forward strand.
ATGACTTTATCGAAACAAAAATTTCGATCGTTATGTCATAGAACATTATATTATTATTATAAACAATGGTGTACTTGAATTGTTAGGGCGAATGGGCGGTCGTGTCCCTGGATTTTTATTTTTTTACATTTAGTGAGTATATTACCCAATCAACAAAAATTGTTGTAAATTGTCTGTACTTAAAAATGATTAACACAGTACATTTCTACATACATAATAACCTTTCGGGATGGTTTTTTAATAACCCTTTCTCTAAATTACGATTTCCTTGATTATATATAAGTGTACATACAGACCGTCTTTACGATTTTCTCAAAAGGGCTGTGACCCTAAATTAACAAACTTATGGGGGGGTCCCCTAATATATCGAGAAAACTAGAAAATATAACAATAAGAAAGTACAATATACCATTATTAATTATTGAAAACGATTAAAAATTATGACCCGAAATTCGAAACCCGTTATACGGAGCGAGAGAAGGGAAAATAATAGTTAAAATATTCCTCATATTATAATTCAAATTGAAAAGTTTATAAACGCTCTCGTTGTATGCCTTGGTCTGCGAAAATATAATATTATTGTTGGAGTTAAATAATTGGATTGATAAATTTCTGAAAGTCACTTAACGGCTAAATTAAAAGTATAGACATCGCAATCTATACTTTGCAGTCTATTTTTGATTATAAAGATACTATCGTACCCGAGATAATATTCTCGAATGTTATCAATAGTTATATTATAACTGCGACGGTAATAGACGTCCAAGACGAATTGATTTATTGAACAAATTCGCCAACAGAGAAAAATTTAATAAAATTAAATAAAATATAATTTGTATTAAATTCTATTGTCACTATATCATTGTCATTAATAATTATAGCAGAGACAACGATATTAGAATTGCTAATTTTCTAAATCTGGTTTTTATTATTAAATCATGCAAACAATATAGTATAATAATTCGACGATTTTTTTTTTTTTTTTTTGCTCAATGTCTCAGCCCTCACTTCAAAAAAAAAAAAAAATACGCGCCTGTTCTGAAATAAACGATTTTCGTATATCTATATATTTTGTACGGACCGTTTAACATTTCCGGCGTTTGGCCGCCCGCGAACGTTTTGTCGGAGGGAACGGAAAAATCGATTTACCCTCAAACTTACACACGTAACACTACGTATATTTATATACTCGATATATAGGTACAATAAGAAATCGTATGTATATATATATATATATATATATAATTATTTATACGGTAGATTTGTTATTGAAGTTTCCATTAGTGCGGGTTTGTCGTTTGTACGCGCGCGTGAATGTGTGTGTGTGTTTTTATGTACTGTTTTTCCCTCCGGGCGACATAATATACAGGATGACGTCATTTCACGTGTGCGTCGTCTGATTGCACGGCCGCGGTACCATTTTCAACAATAATATCATACAATAAATAGTAGAATAATATCTAGTGTAAAACACGGTGACGTGTATTTCAAGTCAGTAGGTTGGACGGGGGTATATTTATTGTTAAACGTTTAGCGGGTATGTTATATATCGTTACAACTGTAGTTCAGTAACGTATGTCGCTGGCCATCCTATAAATATTAATAATAAATAGAAATGCGAAAGTATGTTTGGACGTTTCTAACACCAAAACTACAGAACGGATTGAGTGGAAATTTTGCATAGACTTTGGTTCTAGGCTGGAAATAACGTGTGGGCTTTTTTCTCCCCGTAAATCGGTAAAACTTTGACTCCATTTTCCCCGCCCCCCACCATACGCGAGTATTTCGACAAATATTTGGTGCGGTTTTCATTGACCGATTGGTCGAGTCTTTACGAAGATGGCTTTAATATGAAATACGTCCTAAAGGACACAAACGAATCACAAGGATGGAAAATAATCCAAAAAACATGTAAAATATTAGCAATTAGTGTTCTATATTTTTTACGCCGGGTGGGACAGTTATATACGTAGTAATAGATATATCAAAGACAATAATAAGCGTCCATCTAAAAAGTATAAGAATCGGTATTTCACAAAACGACGACGACATAATATAATATTATACACTGTCTGCTCGTCAGTGGCGGGACGACCGAGATTTTTTGAGACAAGTGTCCCGGAGGGAAAATTGATGGGCCGGTTTATTGACTAGACAACAATTTTATTGATACTCGTAAACTCGAGAACATTCGACTATTTCATTTACAAAAAAAAAAAATAATAACAATAATTGTAACATCCAAGTATGAATATTTTCAAATCAAATATTTCCGATAAGAATCCGACTAAAATAAAAAAAAAACCGTCTTCAGTAAACAATGGAAAAAAAAATATGATTTACACGATTAACGATTTTGAGTTTTTGCTCGTTTAATACGGTTTTAGAATTGGTCGACTACTCGGCATTACTCGAATCGTCTCGATACGAATAAAACAAAACTCTAACGGCGAAAGGTAACGGTTTACAAAATAAACGGTAAATCCTTCAAGTATCGCTATTCCGAGTTTGAAAAACTGTTGCCACGAACAAAAATCGTTTTGCGCCGCCACTGTCGCTCGTTATAATATTACAATATAATACAGTCAGTTACCCATACAGTATTATAATATTTGTATTGTATTAAAAATCGCGCGTTCGCCAATACGTCGTCTGTCTCTTTCTCTCTTTCTTTCTCTCTCTATACATGTATATACACATTGTCTATACGCATCATCTGCTCGTCGTTATTGGCATACTTGTGTTTTATTTTATTTTATTTTTTTCTGTTGTAAAAACCGAATTTCACAAATTTCGGTTAAAAACGGCGGGAACGTTTCGAATCGCATTATTCGCTCGTACGTACGTACGTATTATTATTATTATTATTATTATTATTATACGACGATGGACCGAGCGGGTCGCGCGCAAGAGGATAAGCGCGCGAGACACGGTGTATAATATAGAGGAGCGAGCGAGAGAGCTAGGGGGACGGTTAGTCGGCGGGCGCGCGTGCGAGAGAGCGAGAAATGAATTATTGTCAGACGCATCAGCGGCGACACACACACACACACACACACACACACACACGATTTATATATATATATATATATATACATATGCAGCTGTTCATCATCGTTTTCACTGAGGGCCACCTGGCCACCGTTTTTCGATGTATCCGCCGCCGCCGTTACGAGCACAGGCCGCCGCTGTATTATAAGGTCTATATGGTTTTTATATTATTATTATTATTATACGTATGTATTTTTTTTTTTTTTTTTTTCCATCGTGTAATTTTATACGAACCGCCGTAACACACAAACACACACACACACACACACACACACGCACACACACATACACACACTTTTGTGCACATACGACGCGTAAGCCCAACGGTTTTTTCCGCGTTTGTTTTGTTCGCACGGCGGCGGCGCCGCCGCACACCTTTTCCGTTCGCACGTATAAGTCCGCCGCCGCCATATCGGTTAGGCCAATACGATTTTATTATAATAATAAAAAATAATTCATTATTATCGGGGGAAAAAAAAAAAAAAAAAACAAAAATTACCGTTACGTAAATTCTGCGATATACGCGCGATAAGCTAACGTGGTATTTTACGACTTTGAAGGAATATCCGCGACGAATACATATCATTTGGATTTTATTAAGAGAACGCCAACGGTCTCTAGGGCTGTCTATCCAACGCATAGGCGAACATTTGCCGCGATTTTACAGCGGGGATGGTATTTAAAAAATATTTTACTAGTAATATCGCCTATTATCAGAGCCGGTTTTAGCTCTTTCAACGCCCAGTGTAAAAATTGTTTTGGTGGTCTACTCTTAAGATGTTGAATTTGAATGAATTCGATTTGAAGTTAAAATGTTATTACCTCGTAAACACTGGCGTTATAATAGACGTGCATCCCATCCAAAATTCTTTATTATCTATACGGTATATATATATAGTTTTTTTTTTTTTTTACTGTTTAGCGTAATAAAATTTACAAAAAAACAGTGTACAATACCAATGTAATCGCGAAAATCCGTCGGTAATATTCTAGAAGATCTCTATTATGGTAATCGATGAGATACCATGGTTATTCCGGAATCAGTGATGAACGATTTATTTTTACCCGCCGGGAAAACAGTTGGACCGTTCAAGTTTGTGCTGTCTATAAGAGTTGAGTTTTATATTTTGAGCGATAATAATAATATTAATATAACATTATATGGTTGCGTGAATACGCGTCACACGTTTCTCGGGGCGTATATATTTATATAATATTATGTCGAGGGGGTTGAACGGTTTCCAATTGTTTGCCGCTTATCGGCGGGGTTGACGCGCGCGCGTATACGAATTACCGACTTTTGATTTTCCGACGAGTGTCAACCCCCGCGGTACGAGTGCGCGCGTGTTTTCGATTAGGAGATATTTTACGACGGCCGAAGGGGTGCACCGCCCCGATTTTTTTAGACGGTTTTTAAACTGGTCGCTGTGTATTATATAATTCCGTTCTTGAATACGCATATAGTACCCAGCCTCGTATGGTCCGCGATGTGGCGTCATTTGATGGGACGAGCAAGGGTAACTCGTGCTTGCGGTCTAATTGCTCTAGTTATTCAATATTGATTACTAGTATTTTTCAAATACATAATCGACGTTCGGTCGAGCATTTCTGAGCATTTTTTTGGGTCTAGGGATACAAATGAAATGATCAAAATATCGATACAATATAATAATAAGAAGTAATCCCCGGGAAAATGTTCGACCCGATCGATTTTCACAACCCGGCGATGACGCCACCGGCCCTGTTCGATATCCGTGGTCAAACTCGAGGTGGGAAATACGTCACTTAACCGATCTGAAATCGTATATATTATACCGCAACAGACGTAGGTGTGTTATGGTGATTACTCGACAAAACGTATTTCGCGTTTGTGAACGAGGAAATATTTCATCCCTCCGTCATCTCCGAAAAAACGGAATGGCCGCATATCACTTCGAGTGTATACATATATATATATATTATATTTGACGGGGGGGAAAAAAAAACACGGTTCGTTTAAGAATTTTACGCAGGCAAATGAAACATCCGGTATACCGTACAGTATACGTGCGCGTGTAAAATCTCGAGCCTCTGGCGCTGTATTTACGAAATTGATTTATATACCGACTGGGCGCGTCCGTGAAATTTAAAACGTAAAAATATTTATACTCCGGCATTGGGACATCTTCGTCGCGACCACACGGATCTATAAATATAGAAAAGACCGGTGAACAGTATCGTTCCACTCTAGATTTAATACGCGAAATCGTTTTCCGCGGACCTCTTCACACACGGCGAACGACGGATGGACATTTAGAACACGTCGCCCCGTATTCGATAATAATTGTGTCTATAACGATAACTCGTTATTTAGATCGAAGAAAAGAATGTGTATATATATATATATATATATATATATATATATATATATATATATATTCGTATAGTGGCACAGGGGTCGTAAGTTTGTATTCATTATAAAATATAACATTAGGGTCAATGATACGAGACCGTTAAGATTATCCTACTCGTCTGCTCTCACCTTTTTATTCTCACCCGTTATAATATCGTATTATACACTCGTATCCGAACGACCCTCTTTTTTTTTTTTTTTATAATAATACATATTATAATATTTGTTATATATATATATATATTTCTCCGAGTCAAATTAAAAATGCAAGCGTATCGCGTGTGCTTTGGGTCCATATATCAATAGATGCGTTATATATATATATATAGTGAGACTCTCCGATAAAAAAAAAAACAACATATATATGTATATAAATAAATAACGAAGAAGAGTTAGATGTGTACGAAAAAATAAACCAGTAGCGGTGTGTGTGTGTGTGTGTGTGTGTGTGTCATTAGCATTATATTAGAACGACTGTGAGAATAACGACTGTCCGCGATTTTTTAACTCTCTCTCTCTCTCTCGGTTTTTGTTAATATAAATAAAAAAAAAAAAAAAAGGGGATCGAATCTTTTTTACACTGTCGCAGACACAATGACGAGAGTATACGCCGAACGAAAGGTCGCGTATTGTTATAAAAAAAAAAAAACTTTTTATTTCGTTCTCTATACCTATAATACTGTACGGGTAGTAATAATACACGTCACGCGAGAACTGGTTTTCTGTACTATATAATATAATATTATGTACGCCATATCGTTTTTATTCGATATTATTTTTTTATATTATTGTAATTTTTACTTTCGTCCGTAATATCACCCGGTACGTAGTTCGACTATGTATTGTATAGTTTACCATACAGTCGTGTGGAGACATTTTTTTTTGCTTTAAATTAATTGGAAATACCGTGGACTGATAAAATAGCTTATTTCCCGCAGAGGTCGTATAACATTATAATGTGCATTTTCGACAACCCACCCGTTTATAAAATGTTCAAAAATACATAAGTTAATTTTTTTTTTTTTTTTTGTAAACGATTTACACAATAGATAGATGATGTTGATTTTTTACGGACACATACGTAAAGTTACATTTTTTTGATAAAATTTTACTTAATTAGTTAATATTACTTGGCTATTTCTTTTAATAAATACATTTAACTGGGTATCCGAATTCACCGATAAAATCATAATTTAAAATTATCGCTCCGGCCGTGCATTCCGGCACATATTATGATAACATAATATAAATCATATAAATCGATTTTAATTTTGAGTAGTTCTTCAACATTATCGTCCTCGATAAAATTTAACGTTGTATGTGACGAAATTACCTTTTTTTTTTTTCTAAAAGATTATAAGTAAACTGCAACGAAAAATAAAATTTTACATTGTATGCATACTGCGACGATCAGTGGCGCGACTATTATTTTTTCAAGGGGATGTGCACCGTTATTTATCTGAATACGCCACTAGTGTCCGTGATGAGCCGCACTGTCCGGCTTTCTATAGACCGAAAAACGCATATAACAAACTAGACAAACTCATATATAATTTTTGTGATTGTCAAAATTCAAGGCCTAATTATTTGTGTTTGTTAGATTAAAATAAAAATATATTCAATTTCCATAAATACAGTACGAGAGAGGTGTCCAGACATCCCTGCTTTTGTTGCGCCACCGGAAACGATTTCTTATTTTTTATTTTATTTTAAATAAACCGTCGCAATCGGTATAATTAAACTTTTTCGGTATTTTTAATGTTTGTTGTTTTTTTTTTTTTTTTGTATAAGGACAATTTTGTCGCAGTTTACACGCAGTATAATGCACCCGTATAATTTAAGTACATACCGTATTTGTACAACGTTTTAGGAACCCCTGGAAAGATATTAATTGTTTACTACCTTTTGTAAGGTAGCGGGACGCACCACGTGTGCATCGTATTTTACGAGTACATAATTCCCAACATTCGGTCATTATTTCGATTTTATATAAATATATATATATATATATATACATTATTAGGTAGGTATGAGTAAGAGATTATTAATCATAATTTATTTTTACAATTTCGTGCGAAAAATCCGCACTGGTTATTACTAATATTATAGTCAGGTTCGTATTTAAGGGGGGAGGTGCATCTAGAGATTACTGCCCCAGGTGGCTAATTTTCTAAATTTTTTCAATTCTAAATCCTCTCGTAATTCTTATTTTCTACGATATTATAATATTTTATAATTAGTTACCATAAATTATCAAATATAATCATTAACGCGAGATTCAAGTTAGTTGATAAATAATGATAACTGATCAAAGTCGATAACAAGAATATTTTGTGATGAATGAAAAGACATAGGTCATACAAATGACAAATTTTTAAACTAATACATTTTTTTTTTTTGACCCCGGGTGGCGAATTACCATTAAATACGGTACCCATATTGGGTATATTTCAATAGTGTCCCCCGGTGATATTCTTGTATACTTACATTTTACGATTTTACATTTTGGTATCGCATCATTGTGATATAGTTTTACAAATAGATACTATTAAATATTTCATATATATATATACGACCAGACACACGAGATGGAAACCCAATACGGACGGGCGCCGCCTACGCACAACGAGGTACATCCTCCTTCCTGTTTGCGTCGGGTTTTATTTATTTTTTTGTATTTTTTTTATTATTATTATTACTATTCTTTAAACCGAACAGCTTGCTCTATTTAATCTCTATTCGCCAAGGTTAACCGGAAAAAGGTAGGTTTTTTTTTTTTTTTTTAAGAGAGTTTTTCATTATTCCCATCATCGGCGTATAATAAACGTGTTGCTCTGTCGCGCGCGAAATTCAACGACGGTGTACACCCGAGAAATTATTCGACAAAACGCCGCCGGGTCTGATTTAATATATAATATCGCACATATTATTCGTTTTTTTTAATAAATACGCAAAATACTATACTCACACGAGAAAACGTATGTTATATATATATACGAATCGGTGAAAATCATTTAGACGACGAACGACGCGGAAATTGAATTTGGGTGTTCGCCGGGTTCCAGTAAAACCGCGCATGATTTCCCAACGGTTGCCGAGATTTCCTATAAGTCCATACCGACGACTTCCGAACATGATTGTCAAACACGGGTTTCTCTTGGTGATTTATACCCTGTAGACGTCTTGAATTTACAGGGAACGAACAAAACGTTTGTCAAAGCCAGACGAGTGACGGAAAAACTTGAGTTTACGAACGGTTTTAATTCGTATGCACGTATATCTATTGAATTGCGGTTACGATGTGCTTTGATGATTATATCATAATATATCATATTTTATAAGGTATAACAATATTTATAACCAATATGATAAATATGACGATGTAAATTAATGTTCTCGTGGTAATTATAACACAATTAAAAATTATAATTATATGTGTAATTTGTATTATTATATATATATATATTGTATTATATATATATATATATATATATATATCTGAATAAACACCGATTGTATTTGGTCTGGATTGGTCGGTTTAAAGAAAAGTTCGGTTCGACATTGAAAATCAGAGTGTCGTGATGTGTCGCCGACAGCGACGTTTCCGATATTTCCCGAGCGCCGCCGATAGTTTTCCGCGGTAGGAATAGGGGAATCGTATAGAATACGCCTTTTGTCCGGTGCCCGAAAAGATGTCGCGGCAACCGGTAGACGGGAATAACGATTATTTACCACGTCTCGGAATGCGTTTCTCAACAAATACGTTGTTGTGATGCACAACGATATAGTATAATATATTAATATTATTAAATGTCGTGTATTGCGTACGTTTTAGACCGTTGTGTTAACAATACGCCTATGTGTACCAATATCATAGAATATAGGTATAGGAGATATATACGTAATGTACCCGTCCCGATAAGCGTCGTCGTTAATCTGCCCCGTGTTTGACTACGCTATCGGGAATCGTCAGCCTGTACACATAAATAAATAATACATAACGCGTGGCGGCGGCGGCGGCGGCGTACAGAGTGTCTTGGGGCACCATCATTCAAGTCTCCGGGACCGCCGCGCACGAATAACTGTCGCCGGGCGGACAGACGAACGCCGCAAGCGCGCCAGCAACGGTACCCGCCGGTATTATAATAATAATACTGTTATAAGAGTCGAGCGGTGAGTCTATAGGCATCATAAACCGAAATCGTATATCGAGCGATACTACAACGATATCGGAATATCGGATATCCGATTTTTTTTTGATTTTTTTTATTAAAACCCTACACAAATTATAAAAAATAAAAAATAAAAAATAGGGTTTTCAACCGGTATATCAGTTAATTACGAATATCCGGAATATCAGAACAACTACGCCACTACGTATAAGACAATTGGGCAATTGACCCATGTACATTATAATATACAGTAAAACTCGCTTAAGACGCTTTCTCGCATAAGACGCTGTTTTCTGTTGATCCCTAGACGTTTCCAATACTAGTCAATGTAAAAACCACCTGATAAAACGCTCGGTTTTTCTATATACAATCGGATAGTCGTTCTTTTGTTCATCAGATTTCAATAAATTTCAGTATTTGTGTAATAATAAAAATAGAAATTTTACTCGATTACGTGTACTTATCGTAAAAGACATCAACATTACCAATAAAAAACTGCATCTAAGTTGCAAACCCCTATACCATGGTATTATTAAAAGTGGTTAAAAAAAAAATACCGAAGTAGTCTAGTGATACTTGAGTGACACGGATAGTACTAACCAAAATTAATGGTTTGGATTCCATTCATTACATCAGTGCAGCTTGAGATAAAATTAAACCAGATGTAATAAGAAACTGTTTTCGAAAAGCTGCATTTGGTGTGTGGTACGACTCTAAACAGACTGATCATTTTTTTTTTTTTTTTTTTTTTTTTTTTCAATTCTCGCATAAGACGCGCTTTCCCGCTTAAGACGCTCTAGAGAGCTGTTCCCTTAAAGAGCGTTTTAAGCGAGTTTTAAACGAGTTTTTTTAATATTATTATTTATCGGTACTGCAGTATGCGCGTTAAAAATAATTAATAATATATTATGTATCGTTGGTGTACAAATGAGATACATAAACGGGCGGCGGCGTGTGATCGGAAAAGGACGTTGTATTATTGACGGGGGGGGGGGGTGGCGTGGGGTTGACGTGGTGTAGGCTATAAATGACCTCGTATCGATCCGGCACCCCGTTCGGTCCCCTCACCGTATTATACGCGATACAACAATATTATTACCGTCGTATAGGTCGTTTCGAACTAGAGGTCTCGATTGAAAACGCGAATCAATACGTATAGGCGAATCAATACGGCACGTCAACTAATACGTTTGTATACGCGAATCGATACGTATACGTGAATAAATACGTACATGAAAAATGTGTAGTCGCGTAGACTAACCAAATGTACGTGTTTGCGTGGTTTACTGTTATTCGCGTATTTCACGGACATTCTGCAGCGTCTCTCCGTTATTTTCTACAGTTTTAATTTATTGTATCGTTAATTTGCAATTTTCAACAACATTATAAACTTAAATATTAAAAGACGAAAATACTAAAATACGCGAATATGCGTGAGTGATTATTCGCGCGTACACGGTTTTATAGAACGTCATGTGAATACGAAAAATCGTCGGCGGTCATCGTTTGCGCATCAAATATATCGAACAATAGATTAAAATACAAAAGTTGCATATTAAATATTTCATTATTTTATACGATATTTAACGATTTAAGAGAAATGTTTTTATTTCGTTCGTAGAATATGGTTTATAATTTTTTTTTAATTATTTACGGATATTTTACAAATAAACTCGGAACGCCTGAGGTCTTAACGTAAAAAAAAAAATTACATAAAATCTATTCTGGGGGCCACGTAATACGATGGTATTCATCGTTCTGTAAAGCGCGACATTTGTTTCCGGTACACCCTGTACACCGTTATACCGCTCTTACGTGTACAGAATTTCGGTTTTTTTTTTTAATTTTTTTTATTTTACGTATAGTTAGCTCGTCGTTCAATTCGCGCGCTCGCGTGGCGCGAGCCCTTTAACGAACTCTAATTGAACCGTTTGCGCGCCGCCGTTCCCATCAGGTTCCCGCCGCGAATAGATTTGATTTGATTTTTTTTTTTTTTTTTTTTTAATTTCTTTATTGTTTTGTCGCTTTTGGCCCGAAGCGTCGACGTTCTTGACCTCAATTGCACAGTGCATAATAAATCAGACCCAATAATAATATTATACATCACGTAATACAATAAAACCCGCTGCAACTCGAAACATAAATAACCGTTTGATTAATTGAATACGTTATACAATACACGCATGTTATTATATTAACGTATAGGACACCGTCGTATTTTGTCCGGCGACAATATTATTATTACAGTAATACAGTATATATACCATACAGATATTACGGCGAAATTTTTAACGAAATTATACGAATAGATTAATGGTAGAGGGGGCAATATACGGTACGTTTGAATTTTTATTTGGAGCGTGGTGTTGCGAGCCGAAAATTCGAAATTTTTACCCGATATGAAAGAAATAAAATAAATAATAATTATAAGACCTCTTATAACTACTACTTATAGTAGTGGTTGATGTACAAGAAAATAATAATAAAATGTCGGTATCAACCCCCAGCGAACAAATATACTGCACTTTTATGGGCCACGACGAACGTTTTGGCTGTATTATACATTCTTTAATCACGGAAAGCGCAATATCCGCGTGTGGAAAATTAATACTACATTACTACAGCCCTTGAACGGGGTTGTAAAAAAAAAAAAAATCAATTTCTTCGTCCAATCATCGCTGTGGCGGCGGCGAACAATCGCGGCTTTGGAAGGGGTGGCGGGGGTGAAAAAGCGAATCGTCGCTCTTTTTTTTCCCCTCTTCGATGCACTGATGCACCGTCGTCGTGCACGCTCGCGGTAACGCGAGATTTATTTTAAAATTAAAAATCACCCTCTTCCGCGGTCGCGTACATATATATATATATATATATATATATATATATATATACGGAACGAGTTTTACGTACGAGGCACCATCGATGCATTGCCGCATCGCGATAAGTATAAAATAAGAACATCGGTGCGTTACGTAAACCCGACAGATATTATCATATAAAGTTACAATATTCTACCGTGTAGTCGACGGCAACGGTTTTAATTCTGTTCACCGCCACCGCCACCGCCACCGACCACCACCGCCACCACGTCTATGCCCAATTATTTACCCGGCGGCCCTTCGAATTCACACGCCGCGAACCAGTCGCGGTTTCGTGTGTACTCGTACGCACAATAATATATGAATTTTATATACCGTAGGCATATTTATGCGACAGCCGAGATGGTTTTTTTTTTTTTTATAAAAACCGAAAACCGGTACGCGCCCGAGACCGTTTATTTAGGATATCTTTTTGTGCATAATATTTATATATATATGTATATATATATATACATATATATATACATACGCGGCCGTGTTGGTCGGAAATCCGGCAACCAGGCGGCGGCGGTGTTAAGTTACGGTGTGCGTGCGGGCGTGCGCCGCGTCTGTGTTATGTGTGTGTGTGTGTATATGCAAAGTTGTGTGCGTGCGCGTGCCGGCCGTGTTGGTTAAAGAGACATTTTGAAAAGGATCGACAACATGGCCGCCGCCGTACACACCGACAGCTGTTCTTACGCACACCGCCCTTTTGTGTGAGTGAGTGCGTGCGTGCGTATACGCGTACGCGGGTATGCGTGTGCGTGCGTAACGTGTATATATATATGGCCGTCGTCGCGGCGTGTGCATTATGTTGTTGTGTACCCTGCAGCGGCGGCATCAGCGGCGGCGGCTGCGGGCCAGGGCTGCTCAGAACCGGCAAGCCCGTTTTCGCGAAACTCGCGTTCGGGCGCCTGTAACCGGAACGGCCGCGTCGGGTCCGAACACCCCGGCCGTGGCCGGCGTCGCGCGCATTTTAGACACCCTTGAGCGGCCGTCGGCCGCGGATCCCTGGGCGACAGCTGCCGCCGTTTTGTACCGGCTCGCGACGACGGCGACTCCTCTCTGCCCCGCAACCCGTCGACACGGTGTTTCACCGGTGTGCATATATACGACGTCGACGGCTATACGGCGGTGGCGGCGGCGTCACAGCGTTCGTGTTTATATACGTTACGTCGCAACGTGCCGTTTCGGTAAACCGTTCGATTACCGGACGCGTATGTCGACGAAAAAACTTACTACATATATATAGGAAATTAGGAATATTTAATATATAACTCTCACGAAATAACTTGGTGATAAATACGAAGCGGTTCGGGCGAAAATAACGACGACCGTAGGCGACCCGCCATGCTGTATATAGGTATATATATATATATACATTGGCGCTGTACAGTTTGTCTCTGGTGGCGGCCTTGGACAAGGACGCGTCAAGACAAGGCGGGTATACTCGTCGTCGTCGCCCGCCACGGGACAGTGTCGGGAAATCTGGGGTCCGAACCATAAACTACGGGATATATGGCGGGAGCGAATGCAGTTATATATAGTATTTGATAGTATTAGTAGTATATAGTAGTAGTAGTAGTAGTAATAGTAGTAGTAGTAGTAGTAGTAGTAGTAGTAGCGGTAGTCGTAGTAAACAGTCCCCTTCGGGGGCCCGAGGGTTAAACGAGGGGCGGAGACAATGCGTACCACGCGACGACGTGGGCGCGCGTGGTCAGGGACCTTTGAGCGAATCGTCCTAAACCCTCCGCCGCCGCCGCCGCCGCTGCCGCGCCGCTGCGGTTTGTATATACGCGTTACGTAGTATTATGTTGTCTAGCCGCGTACATCCGTCGCCGCCGACACTGCCGACCCTCGCGCGACTAGTCACCTCGCCGTCGATTTGACTAGACGCGGGGGTTGTTTTCACCCGCCTCGCGACGGCCGGCACCGATAATTATTATTGCGGTTTTACTCCATTCCGCCGTAATAATGATAACGGTCCCGCGACGGTATGTTCATCGATACCTATTGTTATACTACTAAATTCTATTTAATTATTTACTATATATATATATATTTTTTTTTACGATATTTCGGTTTATTTATATGTTCTATAAACATATAAACCCGCGAAACCAATCCATTCCTTCGTGATTTTCTACCTATTTTGGCGTAAGTTCAGTCTATTTTCAATAATACATTTAGCCTCATTTCGACTCGTAAAAACCACTATAATATTAATTTAGGGTTAGAGCAAGTTTTCCAAATTTTCCCGAATTTTGTAAACTTTAAATTTTTTTTTTTTTTTATATATGTTTTGAAAACAGATTTTGTTTTATATTCCAATCTTTTAGGTTTCGATCAAATCGATTTTTGTTAATCAACTTTATCATTAAAATATTGATAGGTAAAACTTAGTTAACAAAAAAACAGTAAATTACCATTATTTGTATATCAAATTACACATTTAATTTTTCGAATATCAAAAATCTCCCCGATCGATACATAGAAAACTACAATACAAAATCAAATTTGTTTTTCGAAATTCAATTCCATCAATCCCAAGCCTCGCGCTTTTATTTGACTTTTGGCTTTTACGTGTTTTTTTTTTCTCCGACCCCGTTAACGATATAACATGGATTTGTTCAAAATTGCCATTGATTTCATTTATAGAGTACGGTTAAAAAACAGAGAAATTATTTTTAAACCGTAGAAATAATAATGATAAAAAAAAATAAATTGAAAAAAGACTAAAATCATGCCGAAATAGGTAGGAAATCACCGGGGAATTTCGGGGGATAGAACGTACAAATTATTATTACTGCCGTCGAACAATTATTATAACAATATTATTGTTACACGTCAACCTCGTTATTTTATAAAACGCGTTAGCATATATATATTTTTAATCGATCGGTATATAGTTTTACTAAAAAAATATGCGGTCTACTCCCGCACACCGATGGCGTGTATATTATAATTTATATTATACCTCGCTATACGTACGTATATAATATTATACAATAACTGGTCATTTTATGGCCGACAGAACATAATAAATTTGAAAAATGTACTGCGAAAAACTTTTTATTACGATTCTGCCGAGCGCCCGGGATTCGTATTTCGGCGAAATTTATTTCTCTATAATATATAAAATATTTAAAAAAAAAAATAAAATTAAAAAAAAAAATAATTAAAACACCTCGCCCAATCATCAATAAAAATAATATACGCCCGTGCGTATATTTTTTCGATTTATATAATATAATACGCTTACATGTATTATAACGACAAACAACTCCGATAAAACAAACTCTATTGAGACCACCTGGATTCATTAATCCATCGTAATATACTAAAAAAAAAAAAAAAAAAAAAATGAAACCCACCTGGATTTGAACTATATATATATATAAATGCTCATAATGTGCGTGCGACAACAATAGAATTACGTCCACCTGGAGTGTAATATATGCATTTAATAATGCACGTATATAACAGAAAATAAAAGCGTATACTATAATATATATATATATATATATAATATATTATATACCATCTATTGTACGTATATAAATTTTCCCTAGAGATATATTTAAATCAAAATGTATTAAAAATAATATCTATAATCTCTTTTTTTCGGCTTTCCATTAATATATTAGTTAAGTAACTGCAAATAGTATAATCAAAAATATTAAAAACAATCCAGACTGTGAGATAGCATGCCGCACTATAACGTGATGGCGAACCGATGTTTATACAATTTTGATCGATTTACACCTAGAAGCCAGAAAAAATCTTTAGATTCTTTATTAGGATATGTTGAATATAGAAATTTAATTTTTTTTTTTTTTTTTTTACTAGAAAACGTAAAAAAATTGAATTTATTTAAAAAATATATATTTAAAGTATTTTGCCTTTTACTCGCCATAAAGATAATTCAAATTAAAATAAAATTAAACCAACGTATACAATAATATATAAAAAAAAATTATAATACGTTTTCAAAATTGAAATTATTCCTACAGTTTTGTTTAAATTTTCTAAAACGTCATATTCGTCCATAAAAACGACCGACCTCTTTCTCCTAAATGGGTATTAGGCAGTTGATTAGTTTAAAAGTAACTATCACCATAGTGTACAAGTGTACAAGTGTACAAGACAAATTTCAAATTTTACAAAATCGGAGAATATTTGGAAAATCGCCTTAAGACGTCTTTAACGTGCATTTATTACAATAAGTCGTAATATGTTTATCCTGACAATGAGAATTTTAAGACCGGATGCAAAAATACGTTTTATTACAAAAACGATTTTTTAAAATGTCGTACATTTTTCAGATATTTTAGCTCGACAAATCGAGAATCACAAAACACAGGTGACAGGTGAAATGATAATATTAATTATTTAATTAGTATAATAATAAAATATAATTTTAGAATTTCCATTTTTGTTTTTATTTCCTAGAGCACATAAAATATATTTAACGGTTTAAAAAAAAAAAAAAATTTAAAAACATCGAATAAACAAATACTATTATAGTTTTGGAAAATTACGCAGCTAACAACGAAAAAAAACCCCATGGTGACGTTTAATTTTATATATCGCTATAAACGATTTATTATATCGCTAAATTTATTAACGTCACGTGATGTATATACTATAAACACCGTACGCGAGCTTTTTTTTTTTTTTTCATATAAAACGCGATGCGAACGATACACACAGACGCATTTCGAAATATTCGGTAACAATTATTATTACGTATTATCGCCGCCAGAAAATGACTAATACATTATTTTTTTTTTTCATTTATTATATAAAACCCGTATTCATAGTTGGTTGTTTTATTTCCCCCCCCCCCCGGTGTATGTAAGTATAGAAGAAAACAATTGTCGGAAAACTTACTGTTATTTTCGTTTACGAAATATAAGTAACGTTGTCAACATATATAATTATAGGATATTAATATAATTTGCAATTCTCGTTTGTCTATCCGTATTAATTAGAAGAACTTTTCCGCCTAAAATTGTACAGCCTCTCCCCCCCCACCGGTGCTGACTATCGCGTACATATAGCGGTGTGACAAAAACGTCCCAATCGACCACGAGTGTCGATAATGTAAAAATGATTCGTGCTGCAACGCGGACTAGAGAGAATAAAAACATCGCCGATATTATTATTATAAAAGTTTCGCGAATATTTTATAAACACTCGTTTGCACGGCGGCGGTCGTCGGGGAGCAATACGCGCGTACGTATATACGCGGGATTTATAATCTTTGTCACCCCATCGATAGGCTAGACGGGCAGCAGGGGAGGAGGGAGGCTTAGGTGCAATGGCGGCGGCGGCGGTGGCGGTGGCGGCGGCGGCGGCGGCGTGTGTAACTCTCTTTTCACCCTATAACATTGACCTTCAACGGCGCGACGTTGCCAGAGCGCCCGCGGACGACGTAATCTCCGCCGCCGATCGTAGTTTACGCGTCGTAAAATATTATTGTTATACCGGAATACGACATAATATTACGACGACGACGCTACGATACCTAACGAGTATGGGCCGCGGCATCGTCGATGATAATAAAACTGTCGTTTCGTCTCCCGTCAAAGGCCGCATATTACATTGGTAAACGTCGCCGTTTTGTGTCGTCGAGTTTTCGGTGTAATAGCCGCGTATTGTCCGACCGGGGAAAACAATAGCCAGGGCGTAAAATCGTTTTGCGATAACGCGTAACGCGAAAAACAATCGGTTTCATTTCGCCTGCTCGTCCGATTTTCTAGGGCAACAACTTTTCTAAAAGATTTTTGGATTTAGTTGGCCGCATTGGGAAGGTCTGATTATCGTTGTAATAGTTTTCTTGATAATATTGTGAAAACCGGGAAAATTTATTTCGTTCAGAATCGTTCTTCGTTGGCATACAGATATAGATTAAATTCCCCTCTATATACCTACCTCTATCCGAATTATTTATCAACTATATAAACGCACTTATGAAATATTTATCAATATTCTTATACGCGTGTAAATTAGTAAACATATTAGAAAACTATTCAGAAAATAAGATAGAGTAGATAATATTTTATATTTTATATTATAAGTTAGCGTTACTTAAACCGGGGAGTAAAAACGTTTCTGGACGTCATTTACGTTGTAGTTTACCTGATATTTAAGAAAAACCGCGAAAACCCGTAGGAAAAACAAGAAAATTAATCGCAATAACGGTTTCATTATTTTCGTATTGGTTTTTTTGTTGTAGTTTTCGGTTTTTATTTTAGTTTTTATTTGATTTTATATGGATAAAATTGTTTTGGCAGAAATGCCAAAAGCAGAAATGTTTGGAGAAATTGTACTCGATAATAGGAATACGTTGAACTCGGTACTCGGAAAAAATGAGCAAGTTATTGCATAATAACTTTTTTTTAAATGAGTTTAAAGTTCAAACTTTAATGGAAGTGGTAATAAAAATCACGATATTTCGCGTAGGTACTATTTTTCGATTTATATAAATAATACTCGTTTGGCTCCATAAAATTACGCAACGTTTTTTAGAGATGTAAAAACACGTCAGATAGTTGTAATTGTTATTTTATTTTCAATAACAAATTAATATAAAATTTTGAAAATGTATAATAATAATGATATCAAAATAATTGTATACATATAGTTTTATAGTACGTAAATATATATATACGTACATATATATATATAGGTGGTAGTATAATATTTTTATAATATAGTAAATAATATTTAAATATCTACGCGCGTTTTTTGCCCGTCTATTATAGGCTGCAGCGAAAAAACAAAAAAAGGCTTCGCGGCCGGAAACGATGTCTCGTGTTCGTTTGCGGTCCGCGTGTGTGCTCCAGACACTGCACGGGCGGCAGCGGCGGCGGCGTACGGCCCGTGCGGAAGTGCGGTCTCCTTGGTCGCCCGGTGTCGTTGTCGGTTTTTAATGGCACACACGGCGCGATGACGTCATACGTCGTAAAGAGTTTCCCCTATACGGCCGCCCTGTCATGTGCACACGCTCCTCTATGCCGTACGTAATATATATTTATATATATAATATTGTTTCGCGATAATTTATATTATTTCCTCTGCCCCTACACTCCCACCGCGTTGGTCGATCGACTTTCCCGGGCGAAAACGATAAAATCGACTGACGTCGTACCTGCCCCTCTCCCCACCCCCAAATCGCCCCTTGTACGAAATATAAGCCGAGCAACGATAAAATTAGTCCACCGTTTTCCAACGGATTAGAAATAATATTATCATATATATATATATATATATATATTGTATATTACGACGATTACGTAATATTATTATTTACTATATAACCGTCAGTGGCGTATTTAAGGGAGAGGGGGATATGTTTTTTCTCTATTATTTTAATTCAAATTCTATAGCCTGAAAAATCATGCATTTTGTTGGTGCATACCGAGAATATAATTTTAAAAAAATATCCGTATACGTATACGAAAATATATAAATTATAAACGGAAATAAAGATACATACTCTTACGTACTCGTTGCATACGGTATTACACAATTTTCAAATTCTCCTTCTTGAAAAAATTCTAAATACGCCCCACTGTTACCCTTGTGGTCCGCGTAAAATTACAATAAACAGTTCTTTTTTTCTTTTTTTTTTCCCCCATCCGTGTCACCAAGGTAACCCCATAAACCGACAAAAATAATTCGATTTTCGTAGTACAAATACCAGCAACCCCACGCGCGCCACCATTTAAAGGTTATAAAGTAGCCTTGATATCAATTCCCAGTACTCCTCTAACTATCCCTGTATGCTAAAAATCACGTCGATTGGTCGCTTCGTCGAGACAAGAAAAAATGACAAACAAACAAACACACTTTCGCATGTATAACATATTAAAGTACGGATGACTAGCTATTATTTCGGTTTATAGTAATATATGATTAAAATGACAGATTAATTTTTTTTCGATTACTTCGTGCAAATCAAACGTCTTGTAAACATTCGAATATAATAACGATACGCTCCCCCTCCCTAGTTAGTGTAATAGTCTTAAACTTATCGAACTATATCGTGTATCAAGATTTGATTTTTTGTACAATCCTGATTGCGACACCGACCTAATATTTAATATCACTCAGTCTTAGAAGATAAGGACGTGACACTGATGATATAGCATCCTCTGTATTAGTTTTAGTTCATCTTTCTGGAGAGCGCTTTAAACAGAACTTAAGTGTTATTATGTCAAAAGTGTCGAAAATGTACGTTTTTTTTAAAAATATATTTTATGTTTGTAAACAAATAACAATATACGATTATTTATTGTGTATTTCAAGTAATTGTAATTTCGATTAGTGAACCTTTAAAGCGCGAAAAGTCGCGCAGAATAGCCCCTGAGCCTCTCTACGCGGCCGCATTGATGACGACCCATCAGTGATCCCGTTCTTATATCCTAAGACCGTGCGTCTAGTATTAACGTCATTTGTAAGGATGGGAGGGAGGGCACGGTTATTACCGGTCAATCCTCGGCGGGATTACTGGTATTTACCGCGATACGTATTATACAAATACACATAATCGTGTTTACGGACAGGGGCATTGGGGGGATGGTTATCGCGCCGTGGTGACGATGGTGATAACGTTACGGGTGTCCAAGGGTGACGGGGTGGGAGGGGAGTAATCGAAAAGCCGCCATGTTTTGAATTTGTTTTTTTTTTTTTTATACAATTATACACGCGAACGGCGACGCGAAGAACCGCGGGGCGAGGAAGACGGAAAGAGACAGAGGCGGCTGTGGCACAAGAGGGAGGGGGGGGGGGGTACGAAGTCGATCTATATGGGAAAATAGCGAACGGCGAGAAAAATGGCGGCGGCGTGCGTATTACAATAATAATTATTATATATTGCCGTTGGAATCGATCGCCGTCGTTTATATATATAAATTATACTATAATATAATGAATATATACGTCATAAAAACGACCGTCGCCACAGATAACGGCCTACCCTCACCGCCATTACCCCCCTACCCTGGACGGTTTTCACGCCCCGTTTAAAAAATATTTAACGCATATTTTTTTTTTTTTTTTTATAATAAGTGTGCGACCGCGGATTACCTCCTGTGTCGGACGGTAACGGTGACGGACGACGCGAGACGACCGCAACGTACCGTACACGATGCGCAGCTGCTGTAAAAACGATATTTTCTGCATTATTTTTTTTTTTTTCTCATATTCCCACAGATGCAAATTTCCTACTAAAAATATATTATCATATAGAATTCCCGTCGCGTCGGAACACCAATCAATCTATATAATATCGACGGACAACGATGGTATACGTACCGAGGGGTAGGCGACGCGCGAAGGTCGACTATATAAGCCGGTCGAGATAA
Organism: Tuberolachnus salignus; assembly: GCA_956483605.1. NCBI lineage: Eukaryota > Metazoa > Arthropoda > Insecta > Hemiptera > Aphididae > Tuberolachnus > Tuberolachnus salignus. The sequence goes on from OY101437.1 coordinate 18,572,690, forward strand.
AAATCTAATTTGTAAATATATATATATATATATATATATATATATATATGTATTTGAGTATATTTTAAACGAGCATCGGAGACAAACGGCACGTATTATCATCCGCGAGCAGAAATTTCGGTGCACCTTATTATTATACCTTCGCACAGCGTGTGGTCGAAGATCTTTTAGTTTTTCGACAATATACGTCTGTATACGTACGTAATATAAATAATACGAGAAACGTAATAATGTCTTGCGGACGTCGTGTTCTCACGAAAACAATCGATTGAATCGGCGGCGGTGGTGACTAACGAGACGCGGAAATCTTTTTGTCGGTAAAACCAACACAAAAAAAATACAAAAATTAAATAAAAACCGTCCATTTCGAAAAACAACAATTATTTATGAAAACCGACAGTATGATTTAGAATTTCTTTTTTTTTCTCTCGACTTTTCTTCGACATTTTAACTAAATATATTTTTTTTTATTATAATACAGGTGCTCGCAAAGAAATGCGAAACAACGCAAAGTTTAAAATATATACATATATATATATATATTAAAAATAATAAAAAGCTTCCACAATCTCACGTTGCAGTTAATACGAAATCCGTCAATCTTTTGGGCCTGGATTCTGAATAGCGGGAATAACGTTTTATTGACGACATATCAGCAGCACGTATACAATCAAAAATGTATTTATTTTTTATATATATATATATATATATATGTACCTATATAGCAGTTTAAAAGAACTTTTACCAACTCGTTGTACCTACGTGCGTGTGTATACAAATCGTTTCTATAATATATATATATATATATATATTTAAAAAAAAAAAAAACCCAATCTGTATATAGACTTTCTCAAAAATTACGTATTTCGTTTCTATTATAAATAGATATAATTTACGAAATCCCATCATATACGTAAGATAAGAATTTGATTGAGGTATATATTCGCAAATAAACCATATTATTTTGGCCGAGGTTCTTTTCGGCGTTTACTTTACAGGCGTACGCCTGTACGCTTATATTTTTTATGCGATCGAGAGATATGTTTTTTTTTTTTAATTTATTAAATATTACGGCAAGATGTGCGCCTACCAGTCAGTCATATACTGTAATATACGAACGACAAGAAGTTTCCGTGTCGTTTTCTAATTTTCATTTAAATCCACCACGTCCGTTATTATTACCGGTGACACAAATTATACTGATAATAATTAATATTCATTTTTTATATAAAATTATGATAAAACATCAAAATTTTGGTGCATAAAAATTATTAAAAATAATTAAATTATAATTTTTCCAAAATACCGCGAAAGTAACGAAACGGCTAGATTTTTTTTTCTCTCATTAATTTTAGGTACTAGAGAAAATTTGGGTTGACGGAATTATTTTGGTTAATAGGAAAATAGGTGGAAAAACACCCCAACGACGAGGAGTTAAACAAAAAAAAAAATCCAGTTTTGGGTTGTATAAGAGAGCGTCGATATTCAACGTTTTCTGTTTCCCCAGTCTACCCCCAGGACTCTCTCTCTTTATATATATACATACATAAGGTGCATCTTAAAGAAATTAAACGAACATGACTCGATGACAAAATGGAAATACGTGCGTGTTCCTTACGTGCGTTACATTTATATTAATATACTTTGAAGGATAAAATAAAACCGAGAGGGTTGATTAGCAGGACCCCCTCCCCCCACCAAAAAATAAAAAACTCCGTTATGATGAAAATTATGACACGGCGACAGAGCCGAAATATATATAATCGTAATATAGGTACGGGCGTGCAAAAGACCCGAACCTTTGACAACCGCCGCCGCCGGGATAGCCGGGATAGCCGGACGCCGCCGTCGTCGTGTGGCGCGCGAAACGCATCAAAGCGCGGCGGCGGCGGCGGTGGTGGCGATGACGACGACGACGACAAAGACCGAAAGAGGGATGATGCGACTCGCTCGCTATGAGTCATCGCTACCGCCGCCGCCGCCGCCGCATTACTTTTGCCCGCGGTGCGCGCGTACATATTATAAACATACGACGCGGCCGACGCCATTATTATACGAGGCCTTCGTATCGATCCGATCGCCGCCACCGCCACCGCCACCTCGTCCAAGCTCGCACCCTCCGCTCGTCCGCGCCTTTCCGTATCCCGCAATCGTCCAATGGCCAACGCGATATTTTTTTTATTATTATTATATATTTTTTTTTTTCTCACTCGCTCTTTTTCTCTCGCTATTCTATAGTATATATAGTTTCGGTCTCCGGCCCGCGGCCCGTGGCCCGTGCACCATCGTCCGGACCCTCCGAAACTTTAACTACATTGCCGCCGCCGCGCAACGCATACGCGCGACTGCACGACGACACCGCGCCAAAACTACAATAATAATATAACGGTAAACGATTTTTTTTTTTTTTTTTACTGTACCCAAAATTTATATACGGTTTATATTATATAGACAGACGCGCGTGTGTTTTGTTTTTTCGGTCGTTCGAAACATAATTACAATAATAAAAAATACCGAGACCGCGGAAATGCGGACGCGCGCCGTTTTCGTCGGCCACTTTCGCGGCTAACGCTAAATGTTGGCCGGCTTTACCGGTGGCCGAAACACATAGGTTTCGTTTTTTTTTTTAATTTTGGACCTAGTTAGCGGTGCATTGGATAGGGGTGTCAATTGTTTTGTTTTTTTTTTTGTAATTTTCTTAATAATTTTTCTCGAAGAAAAACAGGAAAAACGGGCAAACTCGCGGCAATAACGTGTTAGGTTAATTATAAAATTAGGTTTTCAATATTATCTTTTTGGACCTGCAATTCGCACAGAACATTAATATTAACCCATTCTAGACGTGGTTAACATTTTAATTATTTGAGCAATTTATAGGCATTTGACATTTTCGTGTTTTTTTTTTTGTTTTGTTTTTTTGGTTTTTTTTTTTTGGTTTAAGTAAATTAAATTAAATTATACTCAAGGGTGAAATAGTAAAATATTGAACGTAACAAATTACGGATTTTTGCTGTTTTCCAATCGATGCGAATTATATTTAATTAAAACTATAAGTTATTATCAACGTAGCATAGTTATTATTTTTTTTATATATATAATTTAGCTCAAACTTAAACTAGTTAAACAAATTGGTTGACTTGTCCATGTTTGCCTTGCAGTGGCATAAAAATTACTGTAATCGTAATACTCTAACGTTCGGACGAGAAAAGTCGATTTCAAACAAAAATTGAAATGATCCGAGAGAAATGTTATAATAAAATCTATCCTGTCGTTTTTATACTTATACATCCGTTTTCGTACTATAATAATAGACCTTTGTAGCAGGAGAAGCAAACAAATATTTTATGACTCAGACCGGGGTGGGAAGAGAGTGGAAGAGACGATCAACTCGTCGCACCCTACAATCCACAATTCGTAAATGATATTTGAACACTTTGTAAGTCCTAAATGGTTAAATTTATCAGATTTTCGTGTTGGCTGAAAAAATGCCCAAACAAAATCAATGCCGAATCTCGCGATTTCGAGTAAATGATTGTAAACGCACGGCCGAAAATAATCAACGAGTATCAAAACCGTGTCAAAAAGCCTATAAACAAATAACGAACAAAAAATTTAAAAAATAACAAAACCATTTCAATGTTCGTAAATTATATATTATATCTAGGTATATGCACATTTGTAATTCTAATTTGATTTCAAAATTAAACACACACGAACAATGTAATATCTTACAGAATATACACGGTACGTTATTTATTATTCATTCGGCATAATATATATAATGTGTATTTATAGTGTAGAGTGCTATACGCGATAAGTGTCCGGAAGTTAATTAATATTTATATATATTTGGTTTTTGATACGTACGGGTTAGGTATGTGCATGTACATTTTGTTTTTCGAAAACCATTATAAGTGCGAATGCAAATTTAAAATATAAAATATTATCTCGCACCTTCCGGATTTTCATATACGACGATAATATTAATTGTATGTAGAAATGCGAGAAATAATTAGTTTTCTCGGTGCCTATGGTAATATTACGAAACGATAATAATAACGAATAAACAAATGCGTTGAAAAACCCGACGTTGCAGCTGGTATAAATACTATCGCAGTGGGGTTTCGTCGACCGGCATAATCCAATAAAAATATATAAAATATATAATATTTTATTACATTATACGAAATCGTCGGATTTGAACGAAAAGTTGGGCGAGTTAATGAAAATGAGCCACTCGATCGATTAAGTATTATTAAGTTCAATAAATAAACAAAGTATTCAGTTAAAAGTTATCAAAGAATAAAACAATGGACTAATTACGAGTTAAAATACAAAAATAAAAATAAACGTAATTCGGTTAAAAAAAAAATTTTTTTTTTTAAATTCATTCTGTTTGTAAACAACCTTTTTATCAGAAATCTTGCTTTAATTTTCAAGTGTATCGCCTTTTTTGGAATCCCTTTTGATTTTCATTGTTATTTTTGAAACAATCAAGAAAATTTATGATTTCTTTATTTTTGTAATTCGGTGAAGTTTGTACAGAATTTTCAATTATCGAGTATTTTTTAATTTTTATTTGGTTTTATTTGGATAAAATTGTTTTGGCAGAATAGAAATACTTGAAAATTCGACACAAGGTTCATCACAAATTGTACATAATAGCGAAAATGAATAAAACTATGCGTATTTTAATTTTTTTTTTTTTTATATATATATATATATATATATATATATATATATATATTATAATTAAAAATGTACATTTTGATGAAAATCATAAAAATTACGGCATTTCCCGTACAATACAATTTGTTTGGCCCAACATAAATGTACGGAAACCTGTTTAAGTGTACAAGTTTTATCATTAGTCGTACTTAATGGTCAAAAAGAAAAAATCGAATGCAATAGGTTTTATTTCGTCGTTTAAAGTTAAATTTTTGATGAAAATCGTATAAATCGTACGGCATTTTTGCGATTTATGATATAATAATTGTATTGTGTTCACGGTGCACATTATAAACCTCAGTACCGAGGATAGTCAATTAAAATTAAATAAGAGATTAAACATTCGTCTTCGACTTGATAGCTTGACTGCTGGTTGTTTACACGAGTCGAGTTTATACAACGACAACTTTAACTACAGTCCAGTTAATAAGTTAACGGACGATAAAAATAATTAACTAGTCGGGTTAATAGGTTGAGAAAATTAACTATTTACTCGACTTAAACTTTTTGACTAATGCCCACCGTTGCTTGAATGTACGCAAAATAAAATAATTTATTACACCTCGCGCGGGCGGTATATTTGGGTACATTGTACGTATATTTATTATGCTGCACGTTTCGTGATTATTTATAAGACGTAAATACATTATACATTTCGATTACAGTATAAAATTGTGAAATGTTCTATATAGGATTTCCGGTTGCTCGATGTGACCCAAATCGTTTTACACAAAACATCGGTTTATTAATATTTCTTCAAAGTTATTTTATTTTTTATTATTTTTACGTGTATACTAAAATTTCGTTTTTGTATTTTACAATTTTCGGGTTTCGTTTAAGGGGATTCGGAGAGGTCTTTTAGACCTATAAAGGCCAGACAAAACTTGTAGGAATTGTGTTTGACGGATTTCCATTTCAAAAACGGATTATGATTCTTTTGGTTCTGTACTATTATATATGTTACCGTTGGATATCGAAATTTAATTGTTTTACCGGATAACGTAAATAAAAATTTAATAATATTTTTTAAAAAAAAAGAAAAAAGTTTATAAAATATTTTCTCATTTATTATAGTATAAGTCTTATACGATAAAGAGAATAGAAATTGAAAACAAATAAAAATAATTCCAACGTATCTTGGTAAAGAACCTAAAAAATGTAAAATTTCGTCGTGCATAAAAACGGCCGTATTGCTTCCCCTTATGAAATGGATATCGGACAGTAGACTGATGGAAAAGACTTATGGTCATCATATGGTGGCCGTAAATATGTAAAAATAAATTATCAAATTTACAAAATAATTGGAGAAAATGTGTAAAACCACCCTCCGCCGATATTATAGCGGGCGTTATTCGCGGATTCGCGATTATTTCTTAGTAATATTATTGTCGAAGAAAAAAAATAAAACTACATTTTCGACTTCTCGTCCGGGTAATATAGTGTAATAACATGCAGTACACCGCATAGGGAAATCATCGTTTGTTCGATATGTAGAGGGAGGTGGGGAAAAAAAAGAAAACAAAAATACGATCTACGACGGGGCGGTCGCAAACGCGCGCACGTCTGTCTTTTGTCAGTCGTTTCACGCATATACCTCTAATAACCTATGGAGGTATACATATTATTATTATTATTATTATTGTTATTATTATACATATTCTGTATATTACACGACACGACGGTTTCATGTGTGTCGTATGCGCACGTCGTGGAGCTGTCGTCGAGACGGTATAAAAACGCGTAAACAATTAGAGAAAATCCGGATACCGTCCGTCCGCGCTGTCCGGCCCGCGTTTGACCCACTGCCCTTATACGGAACGCCCCGCCGCAGTCGTCCGCACTAATCACCGTCCATTTGTGTCTTTCGGACCGGGTCCGCGTGTGCTAGCGGCCGTGGCTGCGGCGGCGGCGGTGGCCCGCTACTGTGTTGAGCACCGTATACACGCGTGTGTTTGTGTGGCGGCAGAGGCGGCGAAGGGTTACGCAGGTGCCGCCGCCTCGGCCGTAATGTGTGTCAAGGGGAAGGTCCCGTTGACGAATCGTGAAAACAACACATTGTATACGCGTACGTTTCAGTAATAGTATACACCCGCTAGCGTATAATATAATATGTAAACCGTCGGGCGGGTAAAGGGGTTGTAACGTTTTAAACTTTCCGTGACATATGTGCGCGCGCGTTGGAGTATTTACAGGGCGGCGCGTCGGGGACGGCGGGTATACGTAATACGTAAACAACGCGTAATATTATGTCGTGGTATACGCGCTACGCTGTTATAGCTGTTGCTGTCGAACGTGTACAATTGTACATATTACCAACATGTATCGTTCCGTATATGTGTAAAGGTAGGTATATTATATCGCGCTTATCGGACAACACATATATACTACTGAAATTAACGAGAATAAAAACAGATAGGTAAATGACTTTTTTTTGTTGTTGTTGTTTCCGAACCGGATTTGAATAATTATCGCTTCGTTTCCGTCGTTGTCGCGCGCTTTTATTACACAGTATAGCTTTAATTCTTATCGCGTTTTCTACATACTCTACACTACGCGTATATTAATTAATTAATTCGTCGTGGCCGTGCGGCCGCGACCGTTCCCACGACAGTTGTGCTTTTCTGCTTACCTTTTTGTCGGTGAGCTTCTCGCACCTCCTCATCTTGCATATCTGATGACTCTTGTCATTCCTGCACGGCGCGCAATCACCACAGTTGTCCTTTCGCTGACACCCTATGCACTCGCCGCATCGTTTCCGCTTCTTCTTGGTCTGCTTGTCCATGCCGTTGGCACCGGTCTCGCAGTGGTCCGAGTCCATCATGGACCCGCCGACGCCGCTGACGTTACCGCCGCCGCCGCCGCCGCCACCGCCACCGCCGCCACCGCCACCGCCACCGGTCATGCCGATAACGTTGTGCTGCACCAACGGTGACTTGAACCCCGCGGTACTGCTAACGGCGGCCACCTGGCCCGAGCTTTCCACGCTGGAGCTGCCTACGCCGTCGCTCTCCACCGAGCTGTCCATGCTAGACGCCCGTACTTTTCGCCGTTCTTTTTTCCGGGACTCTTGCAGTCCGCGTGGCGAAAGCGTGTCTTCCATTTTGACCGAGTCGATGAACGTGCCCGCGCCCGCGTTCTGATACGCGTGGCTGGGTATCTGGGCGGACACAATAGCCACTGGTTCGGTTTTTACCACCGTCAGTAGCGTGGTCTGGTTCGCGGACTGGTGGTGTGGGGCGCCCATAAAATTACCCTGAATAATCGTGCCCTGATGATGATGGTTCTGGGCGGTAAACGCATGTGGTGGTGGCGGCGGTGGTGGATACTGTGGACTCTGGAACAAATGTATGGTGCCGGCTCGGTCGTCCAGGAACTGTGGCTGAATACCGGGTACCAGGGCGGGATAGCCCCGGGACGCCGTAGCCGCAGCCACGTTGACAGTAGACAGCGTGTGGAAGCTGGGCAAACCCGGTGACTGGGTCGGTGACACGGCGGCCGGCGTCAGCGTGGTTAGCGACACGGTTTCCGGTTGTTGGTCGGTTTGGAAGTTAAACTGTGACTGGAATGACGGCAACTTGCTACCGGCGGGTGACGGCGGGTAGTCGAACGATCCCTTGGACATGGAGTCCTGCGAGTTGCTACCGTCTAGCTTGCTCTCCCACGGCCGGTACGACTGCGGTTGTGGTATAATCATGGTGGTAGGGTAGAGGTCCGGCCGATGCAGCCCGTCCTGGTTGTAGTCCCAGTGCATGTCCATTATTCGCCCGGTGGTCGGGTCGTACCCGTCGCCTGGGCCGAGCCGAGCACCCAGGCCTTCGGCCAGCTCAACCGCCGAGAACGAGCTGAACGGCGGTAAGCCCGGCGCCGGGCCCGGTGTCTTCGACTCCGGTACGGTTGATGACGGGGTGGCAGGCTGTGGCGGCGGATAACCCGCCGTACCATATGAGGCCATGGCCTCCCCGCCACCCTCGCTCATACTAGCCGACGTTGCAGCCAGCGTCACGTTCCCATCGCGTCACTCCCGACGTACACTATAAAAATAAAAAATTAAAATGTTATAAATCGTCGACAAACCACTTCAGCATATATAATATATTACACGCAACAGTGAGATCAAACTACACATGCCCCCGGATAAATTACCGAATGGTCAATTTTTTTTTTTTTTTTTTTGATAGATTTTCGAAAAGAAGAATTAGAGCAAAAAAAAAAACTAAATAAATAAATTCACTGACCCACCGTGCATTATTATTTCTATGGGCCGAAATATTTTATAATACGAACAACGCGCGTAAATTGGCCAGACCACTACAAAAGGTTGGACCACATACTGATGTACGGTGTGTAAGACATTTTTTTTTTTTTATATATATATATATAAATATGAAGGTACACAATAATATACTCGTATTATACAATCCGGTGTGATGCGGTTTTGTTGTTTTCCTACCGTGCCAGCGAGATAATATATATATAATAGCAAAGGGGTCGATTTCTATGTTATACCCTGCATTCGAGGTAGGTATAATAATAATAATATAATATAATATACCCAGCACAGTTTATAATAATAATAGGAGAACGAGACGAAAAGATGGGACCGAATGTCTGAGAGAGCGAGAAGAGAAGTGAAAAAAAAATAAGAATGCACAGCGCGGTCTTTGTGTGTTAACCCGTAATAAAACCGTGGTAAAACGCGAAAAACGACTAGATATTATTTGTATGTATATATATATATATATATATAAATACGCGTATAGGTACGAGCGGATACAGAACTTGAACAAATTGCCGAAAACTCGTAAAACTTCGGTTGTTGTTCGCACGTATTTTATAATAATAATATTATTATTATACCGGTGTAGACGTCAATGTGGACGAGAGAAAAAAAACTACACGCCACGCGACCTACGGCACATAGGTACACGCGAGGGTTGACGGCGAAACACGGTAAATGGAGACGCGATACAGTATTATATAAAAGACCCGGAATCGTGGGGGAGGGGTGGGACACTGGGGACAATTGTCACCCCCGTTACTGAAAAATAATTTAAAAAGTACTTTATATAATGACTATATGATTTTATCGCATCGTCTATCCCATACTTAATAATATTATAAAGAGTAATCTCTGAAACCCAGGGCCGTATTTAGGGGGGGGGGCTAAATTTTTTATATATAATTTAATCCTCACAACACTTCAATCAGTTGATTTTTACGCATAATATTATTTTAATAAAATATTATTTATACTTTTATCATGACCTTAATTTTATAACATATTATCGAGATTTAGTTGAGATAATAATTGATATTTTTGTGGCATTGTAGTGACACCATAGATAATAATTTATTATAAAAATGTATTCTAGATCGGTAATGAATAATCATCGCCTAAACGCTTTGGCTGTATTAAACATTGAAAGTGAACTAACTTCCAGCATCAATTATGTTAATATAATTAAAGAAATTGCGGAGTGACAATCCAAGAGAAAAATTGAATTGTAAATTAAAAATAAAATTGTTTTTGTATTGTATTAAATTTGTATTTCATTATAATAGGGCGTTTTTTTGTTGTCCCAGGGTGAAAAATTCCTAAATACGGGCCTGTCGGGACCGCTGATCTGGTTCTAAAAATACATTCGTTGGTTATACATTATTCCCGAGTGATACGTTATATGTCATCCAGAGTCGAACCGAATATCATGGGCTATTGTGGGGACCGGGAGTATTCGAGTTATAGCGAGTTGTCGGCAGTTTAGTCGGCAAAATGACCAAAACAAAAAAGTTCGTTTGTCAATCAAATGTCCCGGTTTGGGTAGTAAAATTCGGGCGTTAACATTAATATATTGATATCTAGTTTAGTCGGCGGTTAGTTGGACAGTCGGTAGACGGTAAACTACACTCCCCCCTCCCCTCGGTGATATTTGTATGATATCGTCCCTGCGCGTGCCCTGGCCGTACATAGATGACGTATCTGGATCAACCACTTGCTCGGAGTCCATATAGTTCCCCTGCTCGTTTCCACGGATTTATAAAGGAATATTTTCCGCTTAAAGCAGCACGCGGGTATATAACATTATATTATGTACTACTATACAGGTATAGTCGAATAAGTCAATTTCGATCTGTCGACGGGTGTTGCTCGTGTCGAAAACAGTCTTGTGGAATGTCTGAAGGGTCCAAGCAGACTAAAATACACTGCAGCGGTTCCCAAACTGTGCACCACCGTGCCATAGCGGCGCCACAAGCCTGTTCCGGGGCACGATGGTCCATAAAAAAATAATAAAATATATATTTACAATAATCTTACCTAACCTAACCTAAGAGAAGATTTTACATAGAATATTACAGCGATGTATGCTTTTTTCTGTCTATAAATAACTTTTCTACCAGAAATCTTGCTCCAATCATCCAGAGGTGGTTTCTGGGGGTAAATTTTTGATGGTTTTTGAACAACTAATAATTAAATAAATAATACATACAAATGTATTTGATGAATGTAAAAGGAAAGATATTATAATATGAAAAAAAAATCTAATCAAAAGTCAATACGGTCTCAATATAATATAACAAAGATAATAAATAAATAATACAAATATAATCATAAATGTCAGTAAAAAATTAGGTTTATAAATACATCGCGGAGATATTAGGGAAAGATGTGTGGCCAGGTTGTTTGACGGGACGGTCCTATAAAGGCAGTGTCTTGGGCCCATCCGACTCGGATTTTCAGAGATCGGAGCAGAGACGACCCTTGCGTAACCGTTATAATATTATCGCGAGTATCCCGAAAAGAAGCGCGGGGCCCGTCCAACTGCGGTAAAAGATCGGGCCGAGGGCCATGTCCTATGGAGACCGGGTCCGGGCCGAATTCTTTAAAAAGAAGAAGAAGTAAAAGATGATTGCGTGCGTATCTCACGCGTACCCCGCCGCAATAGTGCGGACGTGAAATCCGAAACGGCAGACCGCAATCGTTGAAAACACCGCGCGGCCGCACGCTGCAGCGCACACAATTGTGACGACAACGACGACGACGACGGTCGCACCGCGTAATAATATTATTATAATAAATAAAATAATAATAATATTAATAATCTGCGCGGCCGTGTGTGCTCGTCGGTTAATCAGGAAGGATGTTTTATTTTTTTTTATTGTTGAAACACTTTATTCAATAAAACGTCACGTTCGTGTGCGTGTGTATATATATAGTCAATATATTATATTATATAAAACGCTGTTGATCTAAACTGCTACTGAACACACACACACACACACACACACACAAGCTCACGACTTTTTTTTTTTCTAGTCTACACGCGTATATTATGACGTACGGGCCAATTATAATAACGGTGTGTAATTTATTTCCGACCCGGCCGCCGCCGCCGACGGGTGAAAATTATCGTACGTGTTGTACGTATACGGCGTATTTTTATAATTTTTTTTTTTCGATATAAAAACGAAAAAGTTCACTCGAAAAATCCCGTATATGTATATATATATATAAATTAAACGGCGTCCGCGCACGCATTATATGAAAGAAAAAAATATACCTTGTGAAATCTCCCGCGATCAAAACGAATCGGGCAAATAGTGATAAATAACCGTTGGCGGGCTTATACAAGCGACTAATAATCGAGTCTGACGCAACACCGCCAATGTATGATGACGACGATTTAGTTGTAATTCGGTCGGGGCTGTAAAATAGCGATCAATGAAATATTTCCCGGGCCGTTTTTTTTTATAATACTGTTAAGTAAGTACGACCCTGAAAAAACACGCATAGACACGGGTATGCCAAAGTGTCCATTGGACTGGGGTAAATATAAATATAGATCTCCAAGAGAAAATATTGCGCGGGGTTACCAAAGACGCGAAATAATATTACATTGTGCGTATATAGAGGAGAACACGCGGGTATACGGATATATGTCGTTTCCGGCGGCGTTGCGCTTTCGCATTCGCCCCGCGCCCGACGTGGGCGCGGGGTGTGTTTTGGTACAGAAGTGCAACGAGAGTGAAATTTTCGCGGGCAACGCACAGACTATATATGCAACCGCGATGCGATCGAACACACGCGCGGCGTGCGTGTGTACGTTTTACATCGCCGTATATATAATAATAATAATATAATTTATAATTTCTATAATTTCTACTGTTATCATTTTTTTTTTTTTATGTATATATATATATATATACATATAATATATATATAAAACGGTACTTTCTGACTATGGGGGTGTTTTCGAATGGACCAAAAAAAAAAACCATCGCGTCCGTCGTTTCAGACGTATGTATTAATTCCTCCCCCCCGGGTAATGACGACGAGTGTAATAATATAAAGAACAATATAATGATATTGTATTTTATTATTTTACTATATATTTCTATATACGTATATACTTACTCAAAATGTCTTCTCGGGTATGGTGGATATCGTTCGGGGGTGGAAATGATTTCGTCTCGTAAAACGACCAAGCGGAATTTATTTCGGCGTTCACTAAAGGAAAAAACAAATACATACGCGAACGGCGCTTACAAATGCAGATGAAAAAAAAAAATAATAAAAAAAAAAAAAAAAAAAAAAAAAGCGATTTTCGGTTAAACGGCGGGCGTTCGGAAAGTCCTTATTATTGTAGTACGGCGGAACGGCCGACAGAGACACACACGCGCGTGCCACTCACTGAGCTCGCATACGCACACGCACCGCGACACGACTGTTGCCTGGGTGTAGACGTTAGACGGACGGACGGACGGACGGATGGACGGGCCATACACGCATCACGCACGACGCACATTGCACACACAGGGTATGTCCGCGGCGCGCGCACACGCATTCGGCGGCTCGCAGGCGGCGCTCGCGTAGCGGCTGCGGCTGTTAACGTCGCCGCCGCCCGGTAGTTGTCGGTCGGTCCGCTAGAGGGGTAGGTTTTTTCGTATATAATTTATTTATTTTCAGGTTTTTTTTTTTCGCGCCGCCGTGCGTATATATACATTCGGTCCGCGTCGGTCTTGCGGTCCCGTTGGGCCGTCACCGCTTCGTGGTGGGGGCAACCGCGGCATCCCCCTACCAGGTGCCCCCGCCGACAGGGTGGCAGCTGTAAGACCGTCTCGCGCGCGCGCGCACGTACACATATACACGCACGCACGCGGTCATTGTGCGTTCACCGCCGTGATGCAATACCGTATTTTTATGCGTGTGTGTGTGCGTGTGCGTGCAACGCACCAAAACGGACCACCGCCACCCCTCAACGTCCGACCGTCACCGCCGCCGAAGGACGACGACGGCCCTTTTGTGTCCCCGCGCGAAACTATACATCAGACTGCCGCGTAGAGAATTCTCCACTTTTTTTTTTTTTTTTTTTTTTCCCATTCCGTTTCGTTTTAATTATTGCTTTTAATCGGAATACAAAACCAGTTTAACGGGCTGACAATAAAGGCCTCTGACTCGGTAAAGTTTCATATACATATATACCGTACGTATATATATTATATATATTTACGAGCGGCATATAACGTACATATAATATATATATTATAATTTATAGAGAAGAGGACCGAAAATTATTAAAAAATTATTACGATAACGTTCCGAACTCATCGATATTTAACCGAATCGCGGTGAAATAATATAATATTATTCAACATTCGTAATAATACAATTGAAGTTTTTTTTATTTTTCATCAGCCAAAATCTATCGTATATTATATAGGTAATGGTATGGCCGTATAATTAATTTTGACCGTACACTTTTTTTCGATTTTATTGAAACGATTACAAACGACGAATAATTTATCGTTTTGCCTTTTTATTTTAGATGAATACCGTATTTTAGATTTGAACGTAAATACACTGTATTAAAAAGGAAAATAATATTACCCAGGCTGTTTCACGAGGTTTTTTTATCGTTATTCCGTGCGATTTTATATTATTTTAATATATAAAGGGTTTAAGAGAATTGATAAGGTTTAGCGAGGAGAATTTTTTTTCTATTTTCTATATGTTTCTTAACACAACAACAACTACACGAAAACAATAATAATAATCTATTAAAGACAGAAAAATCTTTTTAATTATACACGATATGTAATGATATTACGGAGGTTAAGGGGAGGGGTTAAGCGTACAGACCCTTCCTAGGTAAAATTATTTTTTTTTCTAAATTAAAACGACGTCTAAATAAAAAAAATTACACCTATACGACTCCGCGTTGAGTTGGATTTTTGGTTTACGGTATCATAATTATTATCAAACCAATGTTAAAAATATGGACATTTTTCATACGTTTAAATTTTGACCCCCGTTTATAGTTCTAAACAAAAAATAATCCATTGCGATGTAAAGTTTTAATCATACGACTTAAAACCTATATATAGTAACATTTTACTCGAAAGTTAAAACAAACTGTACATTGTTTTATCAAAGCAGAATCATAAAAACTGACTATTCGTATCAATCCATTCCTCTGGGAGTCACTAAAGTCGTACGTCGAGTTTTCATGGCTATATTCCCCCGGCTGTGTTAGGACCATAAATAATCGTTAAAAATTTTAATTTGTTATTTATTTATTTTATTTATATATATTTTTTTTTTTGTGTGTGTGTTTAATAACAATTATTTTTTAAAACTTTTAAAAATCATTACTCACATCACGGTCTGTAATAAAATTCAATTTCATAAATGCTAACGCAACTTTTAAATAAATGTTTTATATTTTTAACACGAATTTTCATAACGTCTAAAATTTAACAACGCGTCACCTACAGTGAATAAATATTGTGTTCGATGTATTAATTTTCAACTTAATATTTTTTTTTTTATCATTTAGTGATTTACATAATTATAAATATTATAATTTTATATTTTCCCGTTGAATTGAAAATATAGAAATGTCCGTTGTATTATTATTCAAAATAATTTCATTGTTATGAAAATAAATACGTCAACAATAACTATCACTCCTCTTTCTCCTTCATCCTTCCTAAAAGCTCCGTCAAGAGTCCCGTGGCAATAAATAAAAAATGTGAATATCGCCTTGGTAAAGTGTTTTTTGTATAATTGCCGTTCTCATCTAATATAATATTGTAAACCTATAAGCTATATATTCGGTTTTTGATCATTTTTATTGCCACGACGAAGAGTGATTTTTGAGGGAGACCAACACTATATCAGAAATTTAATATATAGTAAAGACCGTATACTCATTTATGGGAATCGGAAAAGCAAAATCCCAATCAAATGGCATGTGTTAAATTTTATGAGGATGCACCGTGGTAATTGTATGAAACACGATTTTATATTATAGCTTTAGCTTATAGTTAAAAGCCAACAACTGTTATATGTTCAACGGCTGGATTTTATTTCTACACTTATCAGTGTATATCATTTATATATTACGTCACGTCGTTAATATTGTTCAAATATTTATCAACATGCTGGGAATACGAAACGTGGTGAAAAGGCTTTATAACTTTTCCATAAAATAAAAATCACTGACTAGTAGTGTATTATTATTAATAAATAATATTAAATACGTGTATGTGTTTTAATTTTTTTATAATACAGAAAAAACGTTACCCGACGTTCGAGTTTAATCAATGGATTCGATCATTTCAACGACACAATTCACTGGTTATGCAAAAATTACTTCTAGTCATACTTGACCATACTAACCTAACCTAACCTAACTATAGATACCATAAATCTTATAAATAAATGCTTAGTTAATTTTAAAAGTATAAACTAAGTAAAATTTAACTGGAGAAATTAAGTTTTTAGTGATTCCTGTAAAATTTAAATTTAATGATTTTCGATATGACCAATTCAATTAGATCGTTTTTGCTTTAGATTTTTCTCGTGCTGTATAATGTCTTTTATTCGTATGGTTTTTATTTATATTTTAACCACCAAGTATAATTTATGATGAACCTCGTTTCGAATTTTCGAATATTATTGATAGGCCAAATAATTTTTTATTAACTTTTATCGGAAAATAGTACCAAAATTTTTTAGTACCGTAATTTTAACGATTTTCATCAAAATTTGAACTTAAAACACATAAAAAACCAAAAAAAAAAATAATCATATTTTCGTAGTTATAAAAATCCCGCCTTTTAAAATAATGAAAATAATACGTTTTTATAGTTTTCCATTTTTTTTTTTTTTTTTTTTTCTAAGAATCAATAGTTAACTCGATTTTCTTAAAAATGGCAATAATACGTTTCGAAAAGAAATGCCTCTCAATTTGTATTATTTCTATATGATAAAAAATATATTCTAATCTAACGGCGGCTACGGCGATGGGGCAAAGCGCCCCTACGTTACATTTCGAGTTACATTCTCGACCGTGTAAGACACGGTAACTCACTAAAAAAAAAAAAAAAAAAACGTACGATTATATACGTCCACTGTCTGTCTGTGAAACCGCCGCGATCACTCCGAACAGTGCAGCGCGGGCATATAACATTATCGTAATAATAAAATATTCAATATTATATTGTTCAGCTGCCCGAGAAATACATTTGACGGATTTCACGTGTAAAAATCGCGATTCACGTGTACCTATATGATTATATATATATACGGGGTAATGATGTTATTTGCCGTAAAACACGCGTACAATATATTACTATATTGTGTATGATCCCGCACCGAGAATTATGTATGTCCTTCCGTATAATAAGCCGCCAATTAAATTATAATATGCACTCTATAATAGACGCACTAATAATTGGCCGAGTGAAATTGTATATTTATTTTTATTATTTATTTTTTTTCTGTGTTTAAAACATATGTTGGTAATTTTTAGGGCATAAATGCATACATATTTAATAAGGTTTTAGGACATTTAATTGTCGGCCTTCATAGTTATGACAAACGACTATATAATAAATTGTCACGTGCCTGCAGATAAAGAGCATTTTTTGTCTCGCGTAATATTTCCTAAATTAGTTTCTCTACAATATAGAGGGGAAAAACCAATTAATTAATTTTAACACTCGAGATTCGTACAACTAATTAATTTGTCGTCCTATATTGGAGGAAAACAATTGTTCAGTTAATTTTTTTCCATCGCATCATAAATCATGTTTTAATAATACTCAACATTCTGAGTAGGTAATAATTTAAACAATAAAACGGGAAGACCTAACTGTGAGAAAAGTAGTATACGGAACAGGTAAGTGCATGGTAGGGTCGGCAGGCCCGGACCGTATGTCCACAATCGCGGCCCTCTGATATTTAAAAACAAAAAGAAAAGGAAAACTAATTTAATAAAACTGCAGGCGGGTCCCATACCAGTTAGGTATCACAAATGGTGGAAAACGGAAAGTGAATCCGTGTAATGGTGAAAAGGGAAATATTTATATTGGCGGAAACTGGTTGTGCCCGTTCACAGACAGAAAAATACTCACATCGTAATAAAACCAATTTTCATAATAATTATTATCTGTAGAAGTGCTTTTATTTGTTTTACTATAAATCCAAATTATGGTACAATATTTTAAACAAGATATTAAGTTTAAAAAAATAAACAAATTTTAACGTTTTAAAATTCATATTTATCATTTTGTCGTTTAATGATCAGCCTTCTTGTCAATAGTTAATAATTATTAATTTCTTTATAAAAGTTTCGTAGATACATTACCTGTGTATGATGTACGTTTTATACTTCGCATATTTAGATTTCCGCATTCCGAGTCGATATTGCACATTATAATAGGATTGATTGTATTATTAGACCCATAGGAAGTTGGGTGGAAAGGACAACAATGGGAGCAGAAAAACACGTTGAGTCAGAGGAAACTTCCATATTATAGTTGATATTACAGGAACAATAATAATTTTAATAATCCTGTTCCTTATACGAGGTGTGACAATAAAATAACGAGACTTTCGAAATATAACCTAAACTATTAACGTTATCTATAAAACGATTATTGAAATATGATTAGAAAACACTTATCTAAAAGTACTATGAACACTGATGGCATCGATTCATTTTCTTATACGTTAGTAGCCTTGTTATTAGTGCGAGTTCGACTATACTGCCGAAAAATGTTAGATATAAAAATCGAACAACATGTGTTAACATTAAATTTCTTGTTAAATTAAAAAAAACTGCCGCGGAATCGTTTCGTATGTTATGTGAAGTTTATGGTGAAGAATGTTTATCAAGAGCTCGTGTTTTTGAATGGCACAAACGGTTTTGTAGTGGAAGGGAGGACGTCGAAGACGATGATCGTTCTGGACGTCCTACCACGTCTTCAACAAACGAAAACGTTGAAAAAATCGACAAAATTAATTAATCAATATTATTATAAAGAGGTATTAATTAAATTAAGAGAACGTGTCAGAAAGAAGCGACCAGATCTATGGAAAAATGGCTGGGTTCATCACCAAGACAATGCTCCAGCTCACAGTGCATTTTCAATTCAACGTTTTTTAACTGAAAAAAAAATTTCTGTACTTCAACATCCCCCGTACTTGCCAGACCTTGCTCCTTGTGACTTCTTCTTATTTCTTTTCCCATTTTCAAACAGTTGATGACGTAAAAATGAAAACGGCAGAACTTCTAAAAGGGCTGAATGAAAGCAATTGGCAACACTGTTTTCAAGAATGGCAGCGACGTATGCAACAGTGTATTGATGCTGAGGGAAGGTACTTTGAAGGTGATAATCATTAAATTATAACATTTTTAAAATAAACAACTTTTATTCAAAAAGTCTCGTTATTTTATTGTCACACCTCGTAGAGTTGAAGGATTTTTTGAGAGTGATATGAGGTTTACAGATATTTACTAAAAATGTATAATCCTCCTCCTTCCCCTCCCCCAAGCTAATTTCTAATTACATCAATGCGTATATTCAACACACGTTTTAAAAATTAAATTAAACAATTTAATTAAGTAAATAAAATCCCTTGCCTTAAAAACGTAAAATAACCACGTGATATGCGCGTATTTAAATCTCGTTGTTTATGTTGTGTATTGTTGTACAATTATTCCAAACAGAATTAAACATCATGACACTATTATAATTTATTATACATAATATGTATCGTAATAAAACTATTAAAATTACTATTTGAAGTCAAATAATATTATATTTGTAACATGCGTTTTACATCCCCATTAGTGTTAGAAGTACCTAGGAAAGTACCATAAAAAAATATATCTATTCAAAAAAAAAGTTTACAATACAGTATAATATAAATATTGACAATGCTGTATAAAATAAAACATTAAAAATTACTGTTCAAACAATAAAAATAAAAGTCGTAACTAACGCGTAAATGTTTTACTAGTACTGTTGAAAGAACTGTAGGCAGGTATCTAAGATATACGAGTAAATATTAATCATTTGAATATTCCGTAACTACACTGTAACTTAGCATGTACTTATATTTTATGTTGTCATATTATTTTATTAAAATATATTTGCTGTCGATATAATAACATTATACCTGCCTACCTATAGTCTCTTCTACATAAATTAATAACAAGTAATACCAATAATAATAAAGGAAATAATATTTTTGTCGAGGTTTTTTCCCACGAGATGAAAAATATACCAGTTGCAATAACATAAAATATACAATAGTGGAGTACATTCGATTTTCTAATAATGGGGGGCGGGGAATTTCAATCCAAAAAAAAACCACCACCCAAAAGCCAGTTTTATTATAGGTAGTCTAAATGGCAAAAACATTTCCACCATAAAATAATGTCGATTGTGTTTGTTGTTCAACGCAAAATAATTTATTGTATTACTAACAAATTTAATGTACTCAAAAATCATCTATAATATTATAATTTATAAAGACACATGTTTTTGACTGTATTTTATTCGTGTCAATATTGAAAATATTTTAAAATATTTTAATTTGTTATTCTTTAATCAATACTATTTGGCTCAATCGCACGTTGCTAATTGCACGGCGTGATTAAATTTCATTATACCTATTTTAATACTGGTTTTCTTTCAGTCCCGGGGGGAGGATTTATTCCCCCCTTACACAATGTGTGTATCGCCACAATTGAACGATAGGTGTTTTATTATCGTTATTGTTCGACCCGGGCTATGGTACACGAGCAACAATGTGGAAACCAAAAAACGTCCACATACAGATTATCTCCGGTCCCTTGCAATGCTACCAATCGTTTTTGAACGAATTTCTGTTTACACGACGTACTGAAACCGATCGGCGTTTCGCAGATTCCGTTACATGGCTGATCGGGATCCCTAGAAAATAATATTTATATTATTTGCCTATACCTTAAACATTTAACAACTGAACGCTGTTCCGCTATTTCTAAATTAAATATTAACACTTTAATGAGTAAAATGTTTATTTATTATTATTTTAGTAAAATTTACGATTTTCATATTTTTTAGTAGAGACTTAGCGGATTGGTAACGTTATCGATCTAGTAATACCTTTCTTAATATTGCATTATACATCTCTAAAGTAGAGTACCTAACTTTACTATAAACCCACTCTTTATATTTGTCACGATTACATAATAATAACACGATATAACTATTTCTAAACAAAAAGCTTTACGGTTTGTTGTACGCTTATTTAGATTTCGACCCAACGAAATCTTTTTCTTTTATAAAAACAAATAATAATATATAAATAGACAATTTTTTTTAGACTCAAAAATGAAATATAAATGGGCTTATTAAGAATAATAATAATAAATATTATTCTGTTGGTGTTGAACTTTAATCGCGGTTTGTTTTGAAACAAAAATAATAGTTGAAACGAATGGTTTAAATTTATTCTTCTAATGTTCTTGGACAAAATATCATGAGTAGATTAGTCAACGATTATTTATTATTTTAAAAGAAAGATTTGAATATGTCTCAGATTAAAATTAACTTCAAGATTATAAGTTAAATAAATACTTTTTATCGAAATTATTTCAACAGTGTGACGCGTACGTTATGTTATTTTTTCTTAATATTTATTAATACGTTTATTTATATAATATACAATTTTTACAACCATTACTAATATTATTGTTTGCAGTTGCTATTATTGTATTTCATTTTTATTATCTTAGTAATAATTTATACAAAACTTTCGTATAATAATGAAACATAATGGTTTTTGGGATTTTGTCAATTTACTAAAATAACGGTTTTACGACTCCGTATAAAAATCTATTTTTATTTATGACTTGTTAAACATTTTTTGACGACCGGAATACGTCATTAATTATTATACGGCATTACAATTGTAAATAATATTTCATTTTCACGAAATTGTATGATTCTAATATAGTATGATGAAACAAGCAGGTAAAGCTGCTGACTATTGCAGACAGTGTGATAAAGTATTTTAGTAGGTACAAATAAGAGTACCTCTAAATAATTTTCTCCAGCGGTTAAAATATAGTATACATAATATATCAATCATTATTTTTAGTATATCTCGCTCTAACACTGAGCCTGACTTCTAACACTATTTCCGCTGGACTTACGATCTAACGTCTTAGGTTTGGAAGGTCGGTGGAGTGACCGCGTGTACAGCTCGGTGGGCGATATGCCACAGTAAGGATATATGCAGTTAGTATATTTTGTTATAAATAATAGTTTTAGCCAACGATATCAATATCGTTTTTTAGATACATTCGATATCGATATATCTAAGGATAATTATCGATAATTCGAAAAACCAACTTTTGTATTTAAATCGTGAGAAATAAAAAATATAGTCGACGACGGGGTTTTTATATGAATAAAATAATAACTATTCGATGATTAAGGGTTATTTTAAAAAAACTCCGTCCAAATCGGCATCTCGTATAAGTAAACGTGCCAAGGCATTAACAACAAAAGGCTGTAGATGAAATCGTTGCAATGATTGTAACGAAATATTTAAGATTTCCAAGTATTATAGAAGCATTCGCTATCGGTTTTTTTTGATTTTATGAACATTTATATTTGTGCTTGAGCGTGTCCGAATTACAATTTATTATATATGCTTGATATTCTTTTCCGTTTTTTTTTCAGCTTTCACGAAATTCGTAGTATTTCAAACTGATATATTAGACAAATTAAAACCCCTAAAGTATCTTCTCTGTTCTGAATTAACTATTGACAGACCGTTCAGCTGTTCAACCAACGCTGTATGTAGTCAATATTCGAACTAATGTTATATGGATACGTTTATACGCGCGATAATCCGCGTTACCCGAAATCACTTAAAATTTAAACTTAAATAACCAATGTTTATATAGTTGATATACGGCTGATATAGCTGCTAGTAGCTTTTGTAGATGCTGACCAAAATGTTGGTTATAAAGAATGATTAAAAACTAATATTTTTTAAGCTATAGAGGTTTTAATAAGAAATTTCTATACTACACCGTATTCCGAATTATAATAATAATAATACGCGTATTGCCGGCCAAAATGCACTATTTTCAGACGGCCGTACGGTCTCTACAGTCTATATTTCTATAACTTATCTAAACTGAAAAATAACACAGAGTTTAAAATGTATAAAAATTGAATTTAGACGGCGTTTGTAATAGGCAATCATATAAACATTATTGTGTAGATGTAATACTATATAGGTACTTCAAAGAAATTAGTACATTTTACTAATTTTAATAATATATTTAAAACTTACGTGCAAATTTCCGACCTGATGGATTGAGTGTACATGTCAGACGACGTCCGCACCATGTTAACTACATATTTCCATTCACCTTGAGTGTTTAAAGCCGCCTTAGGAAATATGTTGTTGATTCTAATTGGGCATAACTGAATGTCATCTTGTCTTTTGTTTCTATTGTAGCCACCACTGACACCATGGTTGACGCTTAAAAGTTGTAATTGATTAATTTAGTTTTGTTGTATTTTATTTAGCTATCAAAATTGTGTAGTTTTTTAATCTCGTAAAAAAATTACATTCAAGTATACACACTCAGATCTTATCATACTATTATTTACTATAACGATTTTACTAACACGATGTTACTATATTGACTTATTTGACTTTATGTATATATAATATCCAATTTTATTAAGACCATACAGTGGGCAGAATAATACAAAATTAATTCAAATAGGCCAACTTAATGTTTAAATATTTTAATGTCTTAGGATACATTTCATTTATATATACTTATAAACAGAGTTTCTATAGACTATAATTATCTAAAATGTACGACAAAACAGTTTCCCGAGAGTTTTTATCGTTAAACCGAACTCGTATACTTTACTTGGGAATAAAATGATTATGATCTGCAATCGGTGCCTCTGTTAGAGACACCTGTGGTAGAACGTATTGCCTATCCGGGTAGCCAGCAAAATCGCTTTGAGTATCGTTTTGGTAATCGTTGTAATCGCCATAACCATCGTGATTATAATTTATGTTTTTGCTGAAATAAAATACAACATTTTAATAAATAATGAAGAATGTAAAAAAAAGAAACTTTTTTTTGGAAGTTACTTACTTCTGATAGTAGGGTTTGTCAACAAGTTTTTCTTCGTTGAAAAAAGTTTTGAAGTTCTTGTCCGATTTCGTGACCAGATAACTTATCAACCGTCTATAACATATTGATTGTGTTTTCCACATTATTATTATGCTGATGCTATATTTCATATATTTATACATATACAAAACTATTTTCTTTTAATATATTATAAAAATAAAAATGAATACCAACGATATACAAATATATACTGGTTTTTCTTAGGTTGGGTGAGGGTATTCGTATCAGTGTATCACTAAACTTAGTATATACAAGCTAATATATTGTTGTTATTATACTTAAAAAGTTATGATAAACAAAACTGTTTACATAAATAATAAATATCTACATAAACGCTTTGAACGCATTTTCCAAAAAATTAATTCCGAAATTACAAGACCACAATAGAGAATAGATTTGAAATAAAATACAAATAATGTTATTATTTATCCTATTATATAATTTCACAAATAATAAGCCTCGTCGTCTCAAAACAACAAACGGCATTTATAATTTATAATTTTCAATCGATAGGCACGCCCTATGAAAATAACAATGTATTAATGTATTATGTTGGTACCTACAGTGACGGATAGGGCTATTTTATGTTACCGGGAACTAAATTCGAGGGCCCCAAAAAAATTATATAATTATAATATCATGTACAGCAAATCTAGTTTATTCCGTATATTATATTTATAATTATAGTTATCCATCGTTATAATAACGCGGACATTAATCTATATGTATATACGTATATTATACTATTCGGGTATTCCAATATTTCCACGGTTTCGTAAAATACTTACTCTGGATATCTGTCGATAGTTTCACAAAATGTGACGTCACCGTGATAATTTTGAACGCACCTGGGGACTTGGCCGACGGGCGCGGGCACGAAGGGCTCGTCGGTGTATCTACACCCGCCGTACGAATGTTGACAAGGCACGTGTCCGTGAGCTACAGACAACATCAACGCCAGAGCCCACCATCGCTCGCTAACCATCTGCAAACAACCGGCAATCGTACATTGAATATTATTATTATCGTTGTTTCCGTTCCAAACGTTCGTGTATAATAATCATAATTCATAATACGTATATATATATATATTTATATCGATATATAAACCGTGTTTCGGAGATCGAAAATAAAACAATTAAGAAAAATACGGTAAAAACGATATAATAGTACAATTATAACAGCTCCAATGTATATAATTTCGTGTTCGTTTATATATAATTAATAATAATATTTTATTAGTGGTTAACACGTTAAAACTACGTATTTTATAATTACCGTGCATCATCGTACTCAACACAAAAGTGATGGACTTACGGACAATGGTTGCACATCTAGTATAACGGCTGCGCGTCATATAATAATGGGTATTTTCATAAAATATCGTTATTTTTTCAAACAAAAACCAATTAATATTATTAAATAAAAAATAAAAAAAACCCCTTAAATTTTGCACTTTACACATTAACATGTAACCCGTACAGCCAAGAGGATAAAACCGTAATAAAAAATGTTATCAACATTAATTTGAATTTTGTACTTTTATCATTTTATGTATTTAACTTTTTTTAAAACATTCTATAATATAATCGCAATTGAATAGATATAACGAAGAGAAATACGTTTTTATTACAAAATTAGATTCTATATTTGTATTACTTGTATAATTAAAATTTATTTTTACATAAACTTCAGAAAAAATACCTTATCTTAAAACAATCACTATGAACCAAGAATTAATTACAACTATTACGATTTATGTGAATAATCTGCTATGAAAAATTGAGAACTAAGCAAAAATTTGAATCATCTGAAATTAAATATAGGTGACATAAACGAATAACGTATTAATTGAAAATAATGTTCTTTTATTTTTCATAATCCACTGGCATATTACTGAACATTTTCTTCACAATTTCGTGCTATAATAAATAATATTCAATTGGTGTTATTTATAAGAAAAAACTATAAAATTAAATGAATAGGCAGGTATTTAAAATAAAATTATAATAAATATTATATTTTTTTATCAACCGCTTATAATTATTTATACATGCAGTAGCGGCGCCAGACTTTTTAGGAGTGATAATAATTTTTTCCATAGTTATTCCCCCTAATAACTATTATATCTAAATAACTAAGCTCCCTGGTTACGATGATTTAATATTATCGTTATCCCTTACAATAGTTTTTCGACATAGTTATTTAAACTTTTTCTAGGGCATTATTCTATTTTTCCAATCCAAATACATATAGTATAATCAAGGCTAAACGATTTTTAATGTTTTGATAGTATTGATTTTCTAATTTTATATTTAAACAATTAACGATAAAATATTATATTCCATACGTTTATTGATATAATAATATAATATTTATATGTAGGTGTCTCTTCAGACGGGCCAACTTAATTTTCATATTTAACAATTGTCTGTGGGTGAACAAAAACAGAATATATAACTATTTGCGTGGGCTTGTGATTCATATGTATGTACCTATTCAGTAATTATATATTCTGACTTTTGAGTATTTTTTATTACACTTAAATTATTGTATAATAATATCAAGTGACAGAATTTAAAATATCACATCACGCAATATGCCATAGTATCGATGTGAACATTTTGTGATTATTTTTATCTTCCTTTATCTAAATTAGTGTGCAATTTAAATCGTATTCAAATGTAAGTATCGACATCTAAGTCATTTGTCGAAAATGACAATGAAAAATATAATTTTTACCTGCATCTAGTTAAGTGGACACACGGACGATATTTTATCAAATAGTTTTTTTTTATATATTATCAGTACGATAAGCAAACACAAATTAAATATGTAAAACAAACGCACGCACGTACGTAGGTACACACTGTAAGTTTTATATAAGATCTATTAGAATCTGTGTGTACAATTTGTTGGTAATTGCGATTTATCAAAGACGCCTTAGTGCCTGTTCATTATACTAAATGTAGATAATAATATTTTATTTGTTACTTTCACGGCGTACCTAACTAAATAAAAACCGTCATCATTTAACAAGTATGTCTATATTTATATATTCCTATTATATATTATATAAATATTAAATATAATTTGTTGTACAGAGGTCATGCGTTAGTTTTCATTGACACTGTGAGAAAAAAAATGAAATAATCGTTATTTATTTTGTTTTGTTTTACAGTTCACGAAGAATATATACATACGTGGTGGTTATTGCGGAATATTATGAAACGGATTTTCGTCAATAATCGTTTTGAATTATTTAGGTACCTCTGTAAACTGTCGTTTTATTGGCCAATTAAGTTGGGTTGGGTTAAGTTGTAATCTTTAAAATTAGTCGTTAATCTAGACCAGTGTTTCCTAACGTGTTTACTACCACGGACCACTTAAAGAATTTTTAATAGGTCGTGGACAATCTCAATTTTAGGAAAACTAGGAGGACATTTTTTTTTTGCTCGTAAACAAAAATAATTGAATAAAGATGTGTATTTTTATCGCTTTACTTTACGACTTTACGTTTACAGTGTAATTATTTGTATTATTATTATATAATATTTACTTAATGTGATTTTTGTGCTTGAATTTCTCTGACCAGTTTTTGAATTCTAGGTATGGATACTATGTTCATAGGAGCATAATTACCTGTCCTATTTTTTTGCTAAATTTTTATTAAAAAAATGAACGAGCCAAAAAACAAAATTAAAGTGGAAAAAAAAATCTGTGACCGTGGACCACCTATGGCAGACTCACAGACCACCGGTTACGTAACACTGATCTAAACAGAAGCGTATTCAGTGAAAAACACATACTGGAACATAGACACAGCGTAGTACGAGTATCTTCTATTAATCGTAACAGATTTTTTTTTTTTTTTTTGATGAAATTATTACTAAAGCAAAAGTAGGTACTTAATTATTATAATATATAGTAAACATGCAGTTTTTGTACGAGTAATGATATATTATAACATGAACGTCAAGATATTATACACAATATGTCAAATAGCGTATATATGGGGGCATAAGGGTTCCGTTCCCCCTGTCCATTGGCTGTACCTATACATGTATTTTATCAAATACTTTAGTTATTGAGTCTACACATAATATACATCGTGTAGTTTTGACTAAATAATGCTGATAACATAATAATCTATGATGGATTGCAAATTGCAATAACATTTTTCTTAGTTATTGTTTATAACACGGTTTAATATTCACTAGTAGTTAATATTTTTTTATAAAACTTCGTTTTTCGTTTATTGTTTTCGCAATGATTTAACAGATTAAATTCCTCTGTATATCCTACCTTCCCAACTTTCCACCTACAATAGTGGTCCACCTATAATTCAGTTGAGTTAAGTCCCTATTGTTAATTTCTAAATACACCTCTATATTTGTATTTTGTAATGTTTTTTATTCCCAACTATTTGACATTTGTTTTATTATAGTTTTCAGTCTATAAAAATTGCTATAAAATCATAAAAAAAAAAAATGTATCATCGTTTATTATTATATACGAAGTCTGTTAAAAAAGTACCAGGATTTTATTTTTAATAATTACAAAAATGAAGTTACATATTATGTAAAGATATCTCTTTCAAAATACTCTCCACCGCACGATATGCAGTGATCCCGGTGATCTTGCCATTTTTAAAAAGTCCTTTAGAACTATTCCAAAGTTAAGCTATGAGTACTGTTGCCGCGTTCGCATTAATTTCCTCTACATCTTGAAATCGTTATCCTTTAAGCGCAGATTTTAGTCTAGGGAACAGCAAAAAATCACATGGAGCCTGATCAGTAGAATAGGGAGAATCCGTGGGACCACAGCATTTTTTTATCAGCCAAAAATTCACGAATCAACAGCGCTAAATTTGCCGGTGCATCGTCGTGGTGAACAATCACGGAACGAATTTGGCAGCGCAACCCTTCTCACCTGTACAATTTTCTGTAAAATCGCATGACAAGACTTAATTGAGATTCGCTTTGTTAACTCACGAAAGGTTAGTCGGCGGCCATTTTGCTTTTTTTCGCAAATTTTCGCCACACCATCGTTTCTGGATAACGTCGACGGTCTTCCGGAACGTGTATCGTCTTCAGTTTACCGCCGACTGTCTTTAAAACGTTTAAAACACTCGAGTCACGGAACCACTTAATGAATCATCCCCAAAAGCGGTTTTAATTATTTCCATACGTTTCCGTTGCATCATTTTTACCAAGTTTCAAGCAAAACTTAATGCATTAACTTGTTCGTTAATTTCGGACATGTCGAAAACGGCGAACAAAACAAACTGACTGGATTTAACCAAGTGTAATATTAAACTGAGATAAGATAGCGACTTCGGGTTTTGTTTAAAATATCCACTAATTCACGGGGAATACAATTTGAAACGTTATCGTGTGTAGATTAGCCGTAATAACATTTGTCCTAGTACTTTTTGAACAGACCTCGTACATACATATATAGTATTACCTTGAGAATATTCATTGAAATATTTAATAATTATAATTAAAATAAAGAATTAATTTTGGAACCTTATATGACTCATATTTGTTTTAAGTTTTCGAAATACCTTTTTAGTACTTTTGAATCAAAATAAATGTTTCCTACGGGTATAATATTTGAATTCGCAATACTATTTTATTGGTAACAGCTGAATAATATAAATTAGTGGAAATTATAAAAACTCGAGTGACAATAGTTAAAAAAAAAATTGTCTACGTGAATAATTTATAATTTATATATACCTATATATCAATACAATATACATGACGAGAATAACACCCTGTATGTACATATATTGTTTTGAATAGAGTTATTGACTTGCAACGGTCCGTTGAAACTCCCCGGGTGCCTTCAATGGTTTTTACTATACAGTTAATTTGGCTTGAAAAAAAGACCACCTGGCTACTTGATGGTTATCAAAGAAATTTGATTTTTTTTTTTTCAAATAACTTTTGTTAAAATTTTATTTAAAACATCCCCGTGGTTTAACAAATAACTTGGCCGTTAATATATAAATCATAAATAAAATACAGATGTTATATGGATAATGGGTACATTATATTCCCTGGAAAAATATAAAAATACTTATATGCATTTATAGATTTAAATCAATATTACAATAGTTAAATTATATAAATAAATTAGCAAATTGAATTATCGATAAAATATAAAATAACACCGTAATAACACACAACAGATACAATAAAAACTTTGACTTTATAAAACTTTTTATCATTTCTTGCGCTATAAAACTTTTCCAAGTTTTAAACAAAATGTTCTATATGTGATGTTTCTATCTGCTAAACTGTGAAATTTACAAGACAGCAATAAACATAATATTGAACCAAAAAAAAAACTTTACAACACCATAAATAACGTAGTACACTTAAGACAAAATATGGGGTGGGGTCTATGACCAAAAATCAAGTATCAAAAACTCAAAATTATAATTTAGCCACTCATATTCGTATAAATCATACAGATTGTCCTATAATATGCGAGTATAAATATTATTATATTAATATTAATATTTTTTAACCCCGTTTATTCCTCAACAGTTTTATGAAACTTAACAAATTTCTGTATAGATGATTCCAAATAAATATAGTCATATGCGACATTAAAGATTAAACAAATACGTTAAAATTTGAAAATTATCTTATATTTAATTATAAATATTATAAATTCAAAAGCAATATATTTTTTAAATTAATTGTAAAAATAAAAATTATATATTGATTACTATTACATATTTTTAAAAAAAAAATTATTTTATATTAGTGAAAAATATGTTTTACGTCTTACGGTTGACAAGAGCCGCAGTTTGGCCATCCCTGGTAATCACAGACGAAACTTTTTTTATTTATTTTATTTTTATTGGAAAAAAACAATGAATATTTACAATCTGTAGCATTTGTACAATAAGCAAATAGGATAATTACAGAACATTTACATAACATAAATAATTTTGAGGAGGGAGGTTATCCAATGACAGAACCCTCAAGAGTTTAATGTATAATATTTAAATGATTAAATGACGGGATTCAATTGATCTCTGAACCAGCGTCTTTCAAACGCCGGGGAGCATTATCGTGTAAGTTAACGCTACCTTGAGTGGCAATCAGTGGGTTGGAATGGTTAACTAATTTTGAGTGGAATTTTGTGTAGTAGGAGTGAGAAACTGCATTGATGGTTTCAATGTTGAGGTCTTTGTGAATTAAATTATTAGAAACATACCACGGGGCAGAGGTTAATAGATGGAGGGTTATGGATTGGAATGCCTGAATTGGACGGGTTTGAAAGGGTTTTGCACAGCCCCATAGATGGATACCATAGGACCAAACAGGTCTGAGCATTGATTTGTAGATAAGAGTTTTGTTTTTTAAAGAAAGTTATGATTTTAGTATAGGGCGGAGGAAATGAAGTCTGCTGTTAAGTGCTTTTCTATACCATTTTAGATATGGTCCCCAGGTGAGTCGCTAATCAAGGATCAAACCTAAGTATTATATTTGAGTAACAACAGGTATTGCAGTGCCACCGAAGAAGAGAGCAGGAGGGGGGTCTTTTCTTAAGGAGAATGGTACCAAAAAGAACTTCTCGGGATCTATTTTAATTTTCCAATTGTGAGCCCAATTTTCGATTTGGGTAAGATGTGACTGAAGAGTGGAGGATGCTGTTAGCATATCACTGTGACTGCTTAGTATAGCAGTGTCATCATGAAACCTTTAAAAAAAAAAAAAAATCAACAAAATAGATACTTTAGAAAGATCGTTTTTTTCAAATTTCCTATATACATAGATGGAAATTCTGAAATTCTGTAATTCTAAAAACAAGTTATTAATAATAAAAATTCGAATGTATAAATAAATTGGTTTTCTTTTATCTACATTCGAGAAATATTATATATTAAATAACGATAAAAATAAATAAAAAAGTAAAGATAATTTAACCGGGAAAAAATAATATATATATATATTATATAATATAATAATGGGACGGACTGTTGCAACGCATCCCGTCCCGTCTCGCGAGCTGCAACGACCAGCAGGACACACAACATATACACACAATATTATACAGAGTGACTGAACTATATAAGTACAACAAAAATACGACGGGTGTGCTTATCACAGAGTGTTCCGATTGTAGACACATATACCTACGTACGTTTACTGTATGACGTGTGCTATTTTCTTTTATTTTTATATCTTTGTGTCTGTTAACAAATGTTCTACTTACAAAAAATCTCGTTCCAAATCCAAACACTACAATAGTGCTTTTTATAGAACATATTTTTAAGTTCTAAAATACAATTTATACTGTTTTTATCTTGTTGGTGCAAGTGTCATATTATCGTTGGGTTAACGTATTGTATTCGTGTTATATATTAACCCTTTCTATAGACGTGGTACAATTTATCGATTTTTAAGCTATTTATAGCCGTTTGAAATTTTCTAGGTTTTTTTTTTTTAATTTTTATTGGGTTTACGTAAATGCGGATAAAATTTATTCGGCACGAAAATACACTGACAGTTATTGTAATTTATTTTGTATAGTAACAAATTAATATTATTTATTTAAATTTAAATTTATCAAAACAAATTATTTTTTTATCCGAACTCTGCTCAGAATCGTTTTTCGGCAATGATTTATCATATTAAGGACCTACTAAATAAATTATACTCTATATATTCAATCGTACATGACCTAAATTCCCGCCCCTTCAGCGCCAGTAACAACAGTGACCACCCACCCACGGTACGAATCATGTCCGTTTTTTTGTTAATATTATGGTTACAGCTTACGCTTTCGCCTTTTGTCCGTCTCATCGTCGATCACGAAATTATATTACCGAGTCAAGGCCGCCGCGCCGTTTCAGCGTGTCAGTCATCGTCGCCGTCGTAACCGCGAACGAACGCCACCGTAAAATAATAATATAATAATAATTGTGGGTTATTACACGATTCTTTCACACGCCAAAAACAATATATTTATATTGTACGTACATTTGCGCCAACGTGAAAATCTCCTCTCTGTATGCGTACGTATTATAATAATACATATTACGAATTATATTATAGGTCACACAACACGAATGAAAAATTATAGGCTTATAATATAATATAATATCATTATTGTTATTATATATATATATATATATATATATATATATATATATATATATATATATTCATATAGAATATGAATTCGGGCAGCGTTTTTTGTTTTTTCATTCTTTTTAACGAATGCACGACCGTGCACCGCCAACGATTTCAATAATAATTATATATTATGCTTATAATAAATTAATAATGTTTTCGGTTGTCCCTCCCCCTCCGGGCACAAAGAGAAAAGCGTTCGCGAAAATAAAAAGGCAACACCACGATAGTATTATATTATTATAATAATTCGACCGGTTTTTCGTGTGCGTCTGCCGGTCACGACGTCGTATACGTACGTATGTTATAATAATATAATATTAAAAATACGCGTGCCCACAAATCTTTTATTATTTTTTTTCCCCCTGCGAAATTCGCGTCGACGACGTTTACCCGGAATACGCCCGAGTAACCGTCAGTGACGACGACGACGACGACGACTATATGTCCCCGCGTTCGAATGATTCCAACCCCACCCTCCTACCGCCACGGTGTCTGGCTCCGGATCGGCCGCATGCCCTCAAACGCCGAAACGCGTTATGCAATTATGCGTTATGCGTTATGCGACGACGCGATGCATAATATATACCGGAATTTTATTATTATTGTGATCGTCTTCCTCTTCTCGGCCTAGTGTGCGCGCGCACGCGCGCAGAGAGAAAATTACAATAATTATAATTATTTATATTTGCTCTTGTATTATTATATTATACGCAAATCCGGTTTCCGTGGCGGATTTCACTCGGCCTGCGACGACGGCGAGACGGAGAAGACGACGCGAATAATAATGTCACCGCCACCAGCGCCATACATTATTATAAATTCGAATAAATAATTTTACTGGCGCATGTGCGCCGGGAGCCGAATTTTAAATTATATAATAAAGAAAAACTTGTAAAATGAATAAACAATTCTTAATTTCATACGCAAGTTATACATATAAAATAACAATACTGCGGTAAGTGTAATAAATCCTATTTACTTTGGTGGTTTAAAAAAATGACGCCTATACGCGTTTTTAATACCTATCTGATAGTTCTATAGTTTACCGTTTGTTCTATTGGACGCACACAGGTATCTCTCGGCGGACCGTTTTCACCTCGATCCAAGTCTATGTGGCCGTCAATCGTGATGTACAAACAGAATGTGGACAATTTATAACAGAATATCGCAGTCGACGAAACCAACTAAATAAATCGGTTGTCCGAGCACGTAACAACAAACACGCATTCGAATAATAATTATATATTATGTATGTATAACAATATTTGTCATACGCGCGTTTATACAGAAACGACACGTCATCGATTTCAAAACAGATTTCGGGAACTTGTCGCGCCGTGCGGCGAATACACCCGAATCGCGTTTAAAATATAATAATATTATATTTATTATGAATCACGACGTCCTAGTTTTTGTCCACGCGACAATGATCGCGCAACAATGACCTAGGATGATTTTGGTTTGATGATGGCAGCAACACGATTGAGCATACATGCGATCAAACAATACTCTTATTTATTATATTTCGGCAAACGTCGACATACGACACACGGTTGAGCAGGATACTGCGTCCGATTGCGTCCCAATGTCAGATATTTGCGTTCGGCCAAATTTCGATTTCGTCCCTTTTTTTACCATTCCCGCGGGTATCAATTACGTGGTAATCGTTCGATTGCGTCCCAAACAAACCTATATTATACGAGTACCCTAGTGTAAAACCGAATAGTAAAAATAGGTAACTAAGTTACCAAAAATTGATCATTGGTTGTGATTTTATAAAACTGTTTAATTAAAAATTATAAAAATATTTAAGACACGCATTTAAATACTTAACAAATTTGCTTTTGGGGGTGACCTAATTAAAATCCGAAAATATTAAATCTAAATAATATGAGATACGAAAATATAATGTATGACAAATATTTTATCCAAAAATAAATTGTTAACAAATAATTTAGCCGAACGTATTTTTTCCGCCGTAATAACAGAAACGCAACGCTAAAATACTATAACTTATTACTTCTTTCTAATTTTTTCGAAAAAATAATTTTTCGACGAAAACACGTTTCGGATAAACTACGCGGTTCTAACAATATACGTTTCTCACAATATATTATTCTGGTGGAATTTTGTTTGGCTATAAATAATTACTGTTCGGACATTTTACGCATCCCCCATTTGGTTACCTAGCCAGGAAAACGTAGACGCAAACGGTAATACAAAAAACTGGTTCAATAAATAAGAAACGTCGTAACCGATTGTTTACACTACACGGCAGCGGTTCTCATAGTTTTTTGTTCGTGGAGCCCTAAAGTTACCGAACAAAATCTACAAATATCCCAAATATTAGCAATGTCAATTTTAACAAATCTCGACTTATAAAAAAACGATCTATGATAATACATCGTTTTTTGTTCTTGTTTTTCTACAATATATTATAACGATGTAGTAAACAATCATCAACAGGGTCCGGTGTCTACAAACTATTAACGTGTATACCACGGTATATTTATATCGTAAACGGTGTAAACGTTTAATTATTATTATTATTATCATCAGACGACTGTCCAAGTGGCATGGTGATATTATTCGAATTCAATTTATTTCGGATCTGTCCGCGGAGCCCTTAAACCACTCTCGCCAAGCCCTAGGGCTCCACGGAGCGCAGTTTGAGAACCGCCGCTATATTATACGCGGTGTACGGGTGTCGAATATTTAACGGACTGTTCGGCATTGCGCGAACGGCTGCAAACAGTCCGCCGCGGTTGCGACAGCTGATGTTATATTATTATATATATATATATATATTGTATATACAATATATATATATATATATATACCGGATGTTGAAAAGAAGATAACAATAAAATCACGGAGACGGACCACGAGATATTATTGTACGTAGATAATACTGAGATCGCGCCCCAGACTTTTCAAGTCTGTCAACAACTGTTAATCTTATTATTATTATACGCGTGTCGTGTTTTTTTTTTTATTTCAGGGAGGGAGCGGAAAAAAAATCCTGTTTTGTAACTTAAAAATTTTACGTCGTAACAATTATAAAAAAAATGACCTATCCTAATCAGGGCTTAAAATCGTAAATACAAAAAATACGTTATCTGCAAATCGGTTATTTCATCAGTTTTTATTTTACTAATATAATTACTTATATGAAATTATTATAAGCACAACCCCTCTACCCCGGTAAAACAATGCTGCGTGCGCAACTGTATCTATGAACATAATATTTTTCCTCGAGATGCAAAATCCATCCCCCATATCACGTCCGTAAATAAGCTACTGCTCCCGACAATACTAAAAGGTTGTCTGCAATTCTGTATAGCTACAACAATTTATGGTAACAAATGACACATTTTTTATAGTTACTGCAGCAAAACGTTTTTTATTCAAGTGGTCAGGGGCAGAAGATACAGAATACGTGATTATTTTAACATCGGTTCGAGTGTGAACCCGCGGACGTATTCGGATGCTGCTAGGAACTCATGTAATCCGTTACGTGATAGTAAATATATTTTTTGTTTCACTTACAATTAGTTGATATTATGAGCGGGTATACAAATTTATCACTAACACATTTGTACCAAAAGAAGAAACTATACACATTTGTAAGGAAGACGATTAATAGAACACAATTAACCGGTGTATTTTTCATTCTAAAAAATAATAAGTAACAATAAAATAAGTGCCCCACCCCCTGAAATTTTTTTTTGGCTACGGCACTGACGTGATATATTCTAATGTATTGGACGATTGCCGTGGAAATTCAATAACTACCTACTTCATCATTATAGAAATATAATTTTAAAAAACCAGCATATAGCATATTGTACGATGATGATCGAAATATAAAATAATAATATAATAAATAATAATTAATAATAAAATCTAATATATATCCGTGTTATTATGCTGTATGCAGTAGCCAGTAAGTACCTATGCTGTAAAACAATTACCATGCATTAGGATATATTTTATACCTATTTTATTTATGAAAAAAACTACCAATTTATTGGTAATTAAAATTCCAAACAATTATTCCAGACATAGTGGCTGAATATATATATATATATAGTATATATGATTTTGTGTATTACATTTCCACAACCATAAATTAGAGTTTTCATAAATCAAAAAATTATAAATTAACATTTTTTTTTTTAAAGTGTATTGAGTTAATTAATTATTAATTTTGTAAATCAATAAAATACAATCATGTTAAAACTACTTAATGCATTTATTATTTTATAATGAATTTAAAAATACTTCATTAAACATCCACATTGTAAGCTAAAATTTGTTTGTAGCAATGTTAAAAATGCTTAAAATATTTATGAATTGCAAAGTTGATAATTTAAATTTTAAAACATCCGTATAACAAATTAGTTAATATAGCTATTAGTTTTTCGTTCCATCACGTACCCATTTAATATAATAATCGTTAATGGAATACAACACAAATGTTTGAAAATGAATTTAAAAACAACATATATATGAGATAAATATTTAATTAACATTCACTGCTGCAGTTTTTATTCGTTAATTTAATAATATATCCAACTCGTAATATATATTTTAGTACGTGTTTTTTACCAGTTGGTTGTCGATGAATATAAAAAAAATATTAAACCTACCAATAAAAAAAAAAAAAAAAAACAATAATACGTAATAGTAGTATAGCAGTAAATAAAATAAAAACGTTTCTTGAATATATAAATTACATCGTATATGACACATATAAACACGAAAATATACAACGATTGTATTTCAAATATTGCCGTTTGTTGTATCCAGGCACGTATACGTGTGGGAGGGATTTCAGGAAAATGTATAATTATTTTTTAATAGATCAACTAAACATATCCTAATATTTTAATCGTAATAGGTATAAAAAACATTTAGCTCAACATAGTGTTTTATAAATAATATAACAATTATTATGTCGTAGTATATTATTAGGTTAGGTTAGGTTATTATAGGTTACTATAATTCGCTTAAAAATGCCAGAATATTTTGAAAATTGTATCACGTCTAGAAAGTACTAATATGAGTATTCGGAGAACATTTCAGGTCTCTACGATTATTTTTTAACAGAGTCGAAACGAAATAAAAAAATCGAAAATAATGACACCGTAAATTTCCACGTTTTTTCTACGTTTTTCCCGATTACAAGGAAAATCATAAAATGACCCCCCTGATTGTACCAACTAGTATACTAAATCCAAAATGTTCTCAGAAAAAGTACTACACTTCGGAGCCGACGTTCACAGACAAAAAAAAACCGCGGACAGATCCGAAATAAATCGAATTCGAATAATATCGATTGCCACTTGGACAGTCGTCTGATGATGATAATAATAATAATAATAATAATAATAATAATTAAACGTTAACACAGTTTACGATATAAATATATAGCGGTATACCCGTTGACAGTTTATAGATACCGGACCCTGTTGACGATTATTTACTACATCATTATAACATTTAAAACCAATACATCCTCTTATTACGCT
Source organism: Tuberolachnus salignus (assembly GCA_956483605.1). Lineage (NCBI taxonomy): Eukaryota > Metazoa > Arthropoda > Insecta > Hemiptera > Aphididae > Tuberolachnus > Tuberolachnus salignus. The sequence goes on from OY101437.1 coordinate 18,611,630, forward strand.
CAGAATCTAAAAAGTCCATCACATCATTGTAAAACCAATACATTCCTCGCTTCGCCAAGAATCGAATATAGCAAAAAGCTTAATGTTTGTATTCTATAGATTGTGTAGTGACTAGTAGATTATTTTTGATTATTGAATACTCTTTTGGAAATCGGTGTAAGGGGGAGCGTGCGAAGCCGCCCACACGTTTAGGTGGAATTCAATCACTTTTTTAATTGAGTCTCATAGTCCGCCTAGTTTTATTTTTTCCAATTCAAGCCGTGATTATTACTAACAATCGGTAGTATATAGGAGACCCGTACTACCTATAATCGTGCCCGGTAAAAATGGCGTTTAATATTGGTGATTTTGTCGCGTTTTTCAAAATGGGGTTTCGAAGTTATTAAACTTCCAAAATAATACGAAAGAACCACAATTCGTTCAAACACTTAAGGATTCAGCTATAGTGCCTTATTAAAACCTAATCATTGGAGATGTGTATTAAACTACATATTCGTTCCCAAAATAATTATAACTTACATTTTGAAAAATAACTTTTTTTGTGGTGGTGGTGGCTAAAATATATATATATTATTATTTTACGCGCATTAAATTTGCGGTATACCGCTTCATTGAAATAATATTATTGTATTGTTGCAGGGACCTAACGTAATTTATTGCCTTTAATATACACATATATATTACTGTATTTTATTGAACCGGAATTTAAAACGAAATAACACGTTTCGGCCTGTTTTGCGTTTTTCTGTGTCGAAAAATCGCTTAAGTTAAAAAAAAAAAACTGTACTCGGTTATTTATAGCCCGTAATAAAACACGTTTATAAAATAATTTATAAAAAAAAAATAATAAAAATAAAACCGAACCCAAAAAAAAAATACTTAATTTAAATTAATATAATACTATATAAGCTATATACTTACAATGTATTTTTTTTTTTTCTGATAAACAATATATTACAATGGATAAGTCATGTTGGTTATCAGCAGTGCTTAGAAAAAACTTGGTGACCCGCTTACGATTTCGTTCACCCTCGCACACGAAGTAAATTGGATAATTAATTTCACAATGTAAAAACTGTATAGATTGCCTTGCTATTAACACCTCGATTAAATCTAACTTGTTAAACAGGAAAAACATCAAATGTCGATAAAAAAAATAATAATAATATAGAACTATAGCTTTTGGATCTGGGAAAAGCGGCGGTCGAAACTTAGGTAAATTGACAATCTAACGACGGATTCCATCATATTTGCGAGGGCATACTACGAACATAAGTTTTACGGAACGTAATTTTGGCATTATTCCCCCCCCCCCCGCCAGATATCAATAACCAATTTTTAATTTTGGAAAACAGTAATAATAATAGCTAATTGTGCTGTACAATTAAAGACGGACACTACCGACCAAAACGACGTTCGGGGTTATTAATTAAATAAAATGCTAATGGACCTTATCCCTATATATCGGGGTGGTCCTTTTATTTTCTGTCTCGCTTGGCAAAAATGTTACTATATTATACCCGACGAAGGATTACCCGGGCCGATATCCGTCGAGCAGGAGGAAAATAAAAAAAATACAATTTATAGATTATTATTATTATTATTGCTACTATACAGAGCCGCATTTAACTGGGTGAGCAAACGCCGCAGTGTGGCACAAAACTGTAGGTGACTCAGGGAGGTGGTTAGTTAATTAGTAACTAATAGAGGATAGACAAATAGGTATTGAAAATTATATTAATAAATATATGATGACAACATTATTTAAATTACATTCTCACGTTCTTAATTTTTGTTTCTCTATACTTTACACCGGCGGATGGGGGAATAAAATCGCCGGATACGAATACAAGTATTTTATAATTAAATGTTTCGTTAAAAAAAAAAAATAATAATAATAAAACTTATTGGTAATTTTCGGCAACATTCTAATTTTGTTTAACGATACTATTTGTATTGTTACGTTATTCTGTTTGTCCTATACTCACGTCTGGTTTTCATCGTTTAATCGGACATGTTGACGAATGTAAACGGGCGCGCGCGATAAACGGCATCAGGGACGGCACGGCGCGAAAACACCTCGCAAAGACTACCACCGGTACGCGTATACTGACTGACCCGGAGCACCCGACTGTAATACACCTGCGCCGGTAATATTATGCTGTAGATTTATGTTAGGTAACGCATCGGCAGGAGTAGCGACTCGTCCGGTGTGTTTGAACTTTCACCTCGTACGCGCACACGTTAGGTGTAAAGGTGGTGTAGGTACCATATATTACGTATATTATATTAAACGTGTATATAACCCACACGCCGAATATCTTCGAATTATAAACGTTAAACAATACAAATATATTACGATAGGTATAGACGCCCTAGGTATATATTGTCAAATATATTTATTTGTTTGCCGAACACACGCAGAAAATGCCAATTTGATCGTTTTTAATTAATATTTGTGTAGCGGCTGAGTATAATTAATATTCACATATATATATATTACCTTTGTTGGTCAATTTTACGTTTCCTACTCATTTTGTTTTTTGTTCTTTCAATTTTTATTCGAAATCTTTAGTACATTAATAGGTTGGAGACCGGTACAAAGGAAAATGGAACATATTGTTAACCGCCTGATTAATTAAACATTTATGCGAGTAGATTTTTCGTAATCAATTTGTACAAACAAAAATTCACTTCTTGACATTTTTATTTCAATTACTTTTCAATTCATAAAATATAATATTCATATATACTATGTATTTTGACAATATATTTGTTGCTATATTGTATAGTATGTGTACTTAAAATGTAATTATAAATTGTTTATTTTCTGTTGAAATTCAGTGAAGAATAATTGTGGAGTCCTCAAATTACCCTATGTACGTCTAGTACTTTCTAGATGTGGTACAATTTTCAAATTATATTCTTGCGTTTTTAAAGTTATTAATAGCTATTTAAAATTTTGTTTAGTTACTTGTAGATACAAATTTTATAATTTAATTTATATCAATGTTTCAATTCCGAATCTTTTCGAAAATTCATTAAAAACACAGTCAATGATTCATATTTTGATTGTTATATGCAACATTTTATTATAATTATCTACACAACATAACTCATAAGTGATTCTCATTGTTTTGATATATTTTAATAATAATAATAGAATAGATTAAAAATTATTGTTTAGTGTATTGATGTATCAAAATTTGGAAGCAACATTGTAAATGCCACACAATTTTTTTTATACACGTTGGGTTTGGACCAAAATTTGGATTTCAGAAATACTAATGTTCTAATGGGATAAAAATAAATGTACATAATATATACTGGGCGCCTCACCATTTAAATGGTCGTGTCTTACAGTTTGGAAATCGCTGCTATATAAAATACAATTGACGGAATAATGCCATAGAATACTAAGATTCTTTGAGTAATAAAAAATAAGTGAAATAGTTCAATTATAAAAAAAAAAAATCTATATATATATATATATATATATTTAAGCACAATATACACAACTACTGATTTTCACTGAAAAATTACATCCAAGTAATGTGTGCTTTAAAACTTTTATATTTAATATAAAACTAATAACTCAATTCTCAAAGTAATTATATAAATGTAAACAATATTAAAAATTTTATATTATTTAATTTTACTTTTCAAGTAAATAAATTCAATATTCATATGTTCTAATTGTCTATAAATATGCATGGTGCTAAGCATCTTTAGAGCCGTTGCTATATCAACGTTCAAGTATGTCAGATAAGTAAATAATTACTCAACTTTTAAGTATTATGATTCAATCTATTTACACTTAGAAAGATATTCAATACATTTAAACACAGTAAGTAATCTGGAGTAAATGTGCTCTTGGATTCTCTCTCAAAACTTGTCTAATGAGGATAGCTCATTTATATATCCGAGCGACTCCACAATTCTACAAAGATCCTATTTTCCAGAGCCGGTGACTATAACCTTGTTCCCTCATTATAAATCTCCTGCGTTCTTGTAGTTGCACTGCACATTTATAATTTATAATACGCTTACTACACACAATTGTTATTTTTTTAAGAATAACATTGATACAATAATTATGTTATTACTTGCAAAAGGTAATATTATTCTATATCCCATAAAATATAAAAAAAAATATTACATCCGGGACTTGAAAATGTCAACACCACCATATTTGAACATTAATATATAATTATGGAAAAGGCCAGAGTCCATAACAATAACTGTCTCTTTTTTCTATGAACGTATCTTTGTTTGTTTTATGTAAAACAATTAACCTAAGCACATATTAGAAACATAAATAATTAAATAGTTTGTAACTTTAATAATTTCAACTTACGGATTAACAATACGTACAGTTTTCACGATCATGAATGCGTGATCATGTCATAGAAAAGCAATCATTAATCATTTCTTCATCGTGGGGTTATTAAGTTTGAAAACGCGTAAAGGATAAATAGATAGATGGTACTAATTATTTAAATAATACAAAATTTGTTTCGGATAATTGTGTAAAGTAAATAACAACACAATAACCTCGAGGAGCATTCGAATACCTAGTCAAATATTAGATTTTGCCAATGTGAAATCGTAAATAAATATTACATAATACAAGTACTAAATACTAATAATATGTAAAACTATTGATTATAAATATAATAACAACAATAATAATAATGGTAAAGACCGCATTTGTAGTATTTGACCTAAGTTAGAAAACTGTCATTTTTTTTTTTTGTTTACTAAACAATAATAAGGTTCGTAAATCCTGATTGGTGAAACCAACTGATGTCGAACGCGTACAGTTTGACAAACTCACAAATATTAAATTTAACAATTCACCACGATATTTATGCGGTTCTATGCACCAATTTCGGTTATGGTTAACTTTGGACCTTGATTGCTAGGTTTTAAATAAAAGGATTCTCTAGTGAGAAAATAACCGAAAATTGGTCGGAGGGGGAGGCTTAGCCTTCTTAAAATGTACAGAGAAATTACCCCCCTTAAATATACTCAAATATTATACATTCTTGTTTATTGTATGATAAAAATCATAGATACTCAGGTTTTGAATGGTAAGATAATTTTGAAAGCGTTGAGTATGGCTTTGATGTACAGTAAAATATTTTAAAATATCAGCCCCCACTAAAATTATGGCAAACTTCCGGCTATGAGTGAGAATCAAGGCAAAGGCAGGCAAATACAAACCTGATAATACTTAATTCAAAATCAAATTATGTTCTATCCAATACTATTAATGAAAAAAAAAATATTTTTAAACTCCGTAAATTGCTTATTTACAATTAGGGGTCCTGCAAATACACACGGTCAAGGTCAATGGCACCTCCCCATATGTTCTATGTTATCAGCTGTCTCGCTATCTGTTTCACCTTCATGTTGATAAGTTTTAAAAAATGTGTTATCATTTTTGATAATACAAATTTCAAAAACACCGGTATTATTTTATATTATTACGTTGTTTAATTATTTTAATTTGTCTTTTGAAACAAATATTCGGTTTAATGGTTAATACAAGTAAAGAAGGGAATGAAACGCCTAAATTATCACATGTCGCTAAAAATTCCAGTGATACTCTTGGTATTATTAATTATTACAAATATAATTCATGATTGTGAAAATGTTTAATGCAACAAATTTGATTAGCTTCAGCTACGTTCTTAACGTGTGTTGCGGCCGGTGCTGGTCTTTTTGCATTTGCTTCGACTCTGGCATCAGCCCGGAAAACAGACCCTGACATGTTCAATAAAGGACAAATCGCTCAAGTACCTATGGCTGAATCAGGTGTTCAGTTGGCCATCAGAGCTCTCAAATGGGGAACTTTTTATGCGGTCGGTGGATGTGGGTTGTTTTTCTACGGTGTATGGAAAATGAGTGGTGCTAATGATGCAAGTATTTCATAATTAAAATTCAATATAATCAGGCCCTTGATAAAATAGAAATTTTAATGGAATTTAACACATAGGTACCTATTAAAACTTCCTGTAAGGTGGGTTAGGTCCTGTAAACCTATAACGAACAGACTTTTTCATCGGTCGCTTAGAATTCTATTTTCAAACGGTTTCCACTGTGTTAGTCATTTATACTATAAAATATGATATTCAATAACTACATTTAACTATAAATACTAATTGTACTAACAATTTACTTAAATATTATCAGTAATATAATGCTGATTTCTATAATGATGTATTGTAAGTTGATTAATTTGTTATGCAATATAACTCAATTGTATTTGTGATTATACTTGTTATTTTTTACTTAATTAGGCTAATTTTAGTGTGCTTAGTAATTTGTATTATATACAATATAGATCTGTGTACAATATCATTTAAAGTTACATAGCATAATTGCATTTTACTATTCCTTGTGTTATTATTTTTTAATTTCATACTTTTTTTCCAATTAATTAAAATAAAGAACAGATATTTTAAAACTAAAGTTACATATCTTAATTGTTCAATAATATAATAAGATGATTACACTAGTAAACTCATGCTATACCACTCAATTTTTAAGATAGAAATAAATTATTATTCTCATATAAAGGTTAGGCTATATATTCAATTTTAATTTTAATACAGTTTATTGCTAATTTATATATAATTTTATAAATATATAAATAGGTACTTGAAAAATGTATTTATATTTTGTACTCCAATATTTGATGTATTTATCTTAAAATAAATACAATTTTATTATTGTATTATAATACTTATAACAAAATATGTTTTCATTTTTATTTTACAGATGTATGAATTTAGAATGAAAGTAGGTTCAATGCTCCCAAGACTTACTCCAACTGTTCATAATTCGCGTACAGAATTTGAAGGCTTGACAGATTTAATGACTTATTTAGCCACAGACTATTCAGGACAAATACCAAAAGCTAAAATTGAGTTAAATGAGCTTAAAGATCAAATACCTAAAGACGAATAAAAAACATTGCATTATGTATTACATATTTTATTAAAATTAGTTGTTCAAATTAAATAAACAAACAATGACTTTTTCTTTAAATAATTTACAAACAAAAATACATAACAAGAAAAAAAAAATCAAAACAAATAATGTGTAGTTACAAATTAAAATACTTGTTTAATTACCAAGGACTATGTACACTGATTCACATTTATTTATGAATTAAAATATACTAAATCATGTAATTTTAATCAAGATAACAATACTAAATTTAAGTAACTTAAAATAAATAAATAAAATTAATTATATGTCAAGTTACTTAAATTTAGCACAAATAATAATTTTCAGTGATAAATAACTTAATTTTCATATGATGATATTACAATAGTAAGTACATTATTCAGCTAGACTAAAATTAATTATATTTAACTAACATTTCAGAGATCAAAAATTTAAATCTGGAAGATCTTTTCATATGAAGAAATTGCCATAAAAACATTGTTTTACCTTGGCTATAAAATCTGATTAATATAATAAAAATTCAGTTGATTGATTCATGAATTATCTTTATCTAATAGATAGTATAATAGAAAATTTAACAAAATAATTAAATCTAAAATTGGGTGGCAATTTATTCTGAATAATAAAATAAGTGGACTATTTTCTCAAGGAGTGAAATAATGTAAATATATAAATTGTTAAGTTTTATTATACTAAACAATTTGTAGGTATATATTAATATCAGACTGTATGTTTATATATTATTATAAAGTCACAATTTCCCACAGGTAGATGAAAATTAAACTAATTTATTAAATACATTTTGGTTTTTATAGTTTTAGTAATAATGTAATTGCCTATTATTATAATATTACTGCACTCCCACCTTGACTGTCCTCCATCTTCCACCACATCTGCAATTACGTGCCCATCTATTTTCCCATACTCTAATTGCTGCTGTTCGTGAATTCCCTACCAATTGCATTTTACCTTCACATCTATTGCACTGCTTCACAGATAATGGACATTTACCAATATACACATTCCTAATGACGTCATAGTCTTTTACATAATCTGAATGTTGTTTACCATTTGTTGATGTATCTATGGAGGATGTATTATATCTCAGACAGTCTGGTTCTTGTCCAAATACTAACTTCAATGGTAAATGTTGATAATAAAGAGCAGGAGATGCAACTTCATGAATTCCTGCAGCAACTGATGAAAGAGGAGTAATTATGACTTGACTTTGAAGAGTATAGCATTCATCAAACAATAAGTCATCATGTTCACCACACAGTTGAACAAATCGTGAAAGTAAACGGAATGTTACAGATAATACATCTAAATTATCAATATTTTTAATAAATACAGGTAAACAATTGGGCCTTAACAGACCCCATATGCGTATCATAACTAATAGCTCTCGTATCGTATTTATAGCGTACAAATCATTTAGTAAGTTATAACCACCATTGTCACGCGGCTCTGGTATTCTGGATACTATATTTAAAGCAAGCTGTGCTACCCATTGGATAAGTTGATGAAGTGACTGAAGAGTACTAGGTTCTACAGTAAAATCCTTACCACCCAGACTGGTTAAAATTTTGTCTATATCCACAATAGGTTCTTTTAGGACGTTTGATAGACTTTCAGCTGGATCTCGGTCTGCCATTATGTCACTGACACGTAATACGTTTTTAAATGCGTTGGATATCGAATGAAGTGTCATTAAGTGCATCAGATCAGAACGCTTAGATTGTGCACCTGGCATCATTTTGTAAAGAAAAGAACGAATACTTAAATATGTTGTATATTCTTTTTGTTGGAGTACCTGCGACTGTTTTTGGAAGTTTTCACTAAAACGATTGCACACAGCTTCCAACATATTAGGTCTCAATGATATAGCTAAATCCCACCAATCTAAGCCGGTCACCAAGCAATATTCGAGTTGTAACGTGGCATAGGTGACAGTTAATGGCCCATTCAGTTCTGCCACAGAAAGTAGTTGAAATAAATACAAATTACCCATATTGTCGCAAACAACAAATACATTTCCAAGATAAGAAATGTCCAAGTCTGAAAACTGAATATTTGAACTGTGTTGTAAGCCTATTTTCCCTATGTTGTCTTCACAATAACTACTCAATTCAAATAAACATTGTTGTGTTAGTTCTCTAGATAAACAACACACTTGATGATTACTAAAGGCAGCCACTACATATTGACTACTAGAAGATTGATTGTAGGATATGGACATTTTAGGTGTAGCCAATGCTGTTAATTGTGCTCCAACTGTAAATGAACTCTTTTTAATCCAACATACAGTCGGGTGATCTTCAGTAATGACTTTTTTGAATACTTTATTGATCGGATTAGTTTTTTTAACTAGCTCCCAAGTTTCAATAATACATCCACTGCTGCTATTACTACCAATTACAAGAGATTCAGAACCCTCTCGCAATAAAAATTTCACATGTGAAATAACTCTATCCATTGTTTCGTTAAAAGTTAAAAAGAAGCTAGGCAACCACTGTGAAACAATCGTGCAACTTTTTTCATTTATAAGCTTTATGGAAACTTCATAACAATGAATTGGTGATCGTGGGCGTCCATCAGATGTGACGATAAGGAAATTTCCATTTTGGCGATAACTAATGTCAACAACAGATATACGATATCTAGCTACAGCTAAACTGGTTGTAGCTGAAATCATAGATTCCCCACTTTCATTGGTTAACAGGGCAGCAATCATACCTGTAGCAGACACTACTAAACATCCAGGTAAACCGGTGCCTCCCCACGTTCGTAGTGATGGCGTAAACCGAACATAATTGAATTTTTCGAAATAGTTAACGTTATCAGCTTTTTCATTGACAAGCATTAATTTTTTTCCCAAATGAAAAAAGGTGCCAGCTATGATTGGTTCACCACGAAAATCTTTAGAACCTACCTGTACCCAATTGGTGAGATTGTGATCAGTACTGCAGGTCCATATTGATACAGCACCATTCTTGTCACCGATCAACAATGAATATCCATACATGTCCCATTCTAAAGTGGTGACAGTACAATTATTGGACGTGATTTTGTGGTACTTCCAAGGCACATTTAGATCGGCTATATAGACATGTGAACCCCAGTTTATGTTGACGTGATCATCCAGATCGAACGTAGTAACCCAAGCGACAATGTTGTTGGCAGAGATCTTGGCCAGACATTTAAAACACATATCTTCTTCCATTTGTTCATTTTGGAACTGTGTTTTCCAAGCTTGTTTCCGAAATATGGAGTATACCAAGTCCATTATTTTGGGCCGACAATTTTCGTGAACTGCAACATAAATTGTATGTTAATTACGTAAAAACAGTAAAGGCGATACAGAAAGTCAACTACTTTTAGTTGTAAATCTTGCAGACCATGGCTAAGAGATCGGTTTGTGACATGCCAGCTCGAACACGTCCAAAATTTCGATTGGAAAACAACAACATAACGTTGAACACACTACAACCGTGGTTAAACATAAACAAAATGCTTCTTGTTATCATCGAACCCTATCAACACAACAATATTTTATTTGCAATGTTGCCGGATTGTTTTTTAAAACGCTGTTTCTTATCAATACATCTGCCACAGTCTCCGCACCAGGAGACAGTGACAAGCTGCTGTGCTATAGTAAAGTAACTAACTTGCGTTATTGTAATTGGTGTTGTATGTATGTGTAGTTTGTACTTCATTTATACCTATTTATCGATTTATATTATTGTAACACAGTACGTTTAAAACTGACCTATTTGGAAGCCTTTGTCGATGTCGAACGGATCATTGTAATGACAACAAAAAACATTTGACCGACCAAAGTAAAAGTGAGACTTGCAGTGCATGTTAATAATTATAGAAATCCTTTTAATTAGTACCTACATATATCTATAATATTTTATTCTACCTTTTTAAACACATTTCTTTTTACATTTTTATTTTTTAGTGGAAAATCAGTCACTCGAGAACAAACAAACCATTATAAGTACATCAAGGCAAGTATTGCCTACCTATGTGACACAACCTCAACATAATAATCAATTAAACGTGCAACAAGATTTTACATCTCCACCACCACCTGGATTCTGGGCACAAGGTTTTTCCAATTCATGGCCAACACAGTTCCGTATGTCCAACACTGTGTCACAGAATAAAAGTACAGTGACGAACTCTACATCATGTAATAGTAACTCGCCTACGTTTAGTTCGGCTAGCAATAGTAGCATTAGATCACCATTGCCACGCTGGAGAACGTTCAATACTAACTCGCGTCAACGAACACCTTATCAATATGCAAATGCTCCAAGAAACAGCTACCCAAGGCAGTTTGCCCAAAATGTCGTATGTTACTAAAATTTAACTACCCATAAAATATATTATTTATCCATTATTAAAATGTATTTAATAGAATGGGAATTTTTTTGGTAACTCACCACAAAATCCTCAAAGTCCATCGTCATCATCAGCACAAAACTGGCCACAATTTAGTCAAAGACCTCGTTTTATACCACGTCAACATATGCGTATGAATAGACCTCGCAATTCTCTTCAAAATCTATCTAATGGAACTAATCAGGTTTGAATTTAGAATTTATTTAGTAAAAATATGTTTACATTAAAAAATTAATAAAATCTACCATGCTATATTTATATTAGAATATTAATTTTACCTAGGTAATTATGTAACATAAAGTACTTGTTTTTTTTTCTCATTAACCTAATAATAATGGAATTTTGTTTTTTATCTTCACATGAAAATTAAAGTTTTAAAATAGGTAGTACTCTAAATTTGTATTTGATTAATATACCAGTGTAACATTAACTCTAAATCAAAGTTTAACCCATCGTTGGTAGACATTTGTTCGTAACATGATTGCTACACTGTGAGCATGGCGCTCACACTTCACTTTTTATATTATTATTGATAGAATATTAACTTAAAAAAATCAAACCATACCTAGAATTATGTATATTTTTATCCTTTACTAAAAAGTAAATAAATACTTTTTATGTACATTTCATAATTTATAAAATAAAAATAAAAAACTATAATCTTGTTCCGAAAAATAACACTCGAAATGCTATCTGTGTGAGTGACACGCTCACATGTGTACCAACGACGGGTTAAAAAATAATATATATTAATTATTCATTAAAAAATGTATTTATAAATTATTAATGTTTGATTTAATTTTAACTTGGCTATTAATTTATTATTACAATAAAGGAATCCAATGCTGTGACAGAGTGCAAAACACGAAAACGCAAATTAAAATCACAGCAATCTGGTGAACCACAACGTGCTCAAAAACCATGGAACCGTGAAGATGCAGTCAAAGCTATTGCTGCAGAGATGGAACTTAGAACACCTAAGAACAACCAACAAATTATGATTAGATTTCCAGATCATGAAATTACTAGACAAATTGTTCAAAACTTCCATACTGACATTAAATCTGTACATTTTCACACTCCTTGCAATCCAAGGTGTGTATAGATAAAACATACCAACTTATTGAGTATATTTGTTTATTTTCAATAAAAAATAATATGAATTGAATTATAAAATACTAACTTTTTAATCTTATAAGGTATTGCTATGTACAAGTACAACCAAATGCGAACATTGAAAATGTTGCAAATGAATTAAATGAAACAGTTTTTCAGCATGAAAAATTGCGTGTAGAAATTAAAGAAAGCCAGTTTGAAGAAAAGGCATTTCCAGAGTGCATTGATCCATATACGTAAGTATTACTTTTTGTAAGCTCCTTACATGAAAAATGTACTCATTTATTGTATAAGTATTAAGTAACTTGTTATAATTTTTAATATTCATCACATTTTCTCTATTTTTTATCATTCAAGTATAAATATATGTTATATCATACATATATACTTTAATGTTGAAATTCATATAAGCTAATATTGATAATATGTTTATTGTCTCTAATCCTTATATTGTTATAATACTCTAACTTACAAATTATTAATTAATTACTTAAGATTATACCTTGGAAATCTGCCAACAAATATCACATCTAATGCTGTTAAAGATGAATTTCCAAAAGCCACCCGTGTTGATATTGGGTTTGCCAAAAAAATGAAGTACACAAGGTAACTTCTTATTAATATGGTTCACTTAAATATAATATATAATTCAGTTTTTGTATAAACATTACATTATTAATTATTCATTGTTAGATATGCATTTATTAAATTTTCTAATGCGGAAGATGCAATACAAGCATATAAAGAAAAATATAATTTGGTTATTGACAGTCGATCAGTTGTGCTTAGATTCAGACGTGGCAAAGGAAATGTAAATCCTCCTGGACAAGTTGATAAATTAGTAAATAACTATTTATTTTATATAAATTTCATCAGTATATTATTTTTTAATTTGGTTTTCTTTTAGCCAAATGAAATGAATGAATTTGACATACAAAGTTTACGGAAAAAAATCAAGAGAGAACCTGTAGAGGTAAACTTTAATATGATTTTAATATTTTTTAATTTGTTTTGAACTAGCACTTATGTAAAAATTGTTATTTTTCTTTATAGGAAAATATTGATGAATATGATACTCCTCCAATCAATATATCAAGAGTTAAGCCTGAATTGATGGAAGATGATGACTATGAACACGATGCAGTATATGAATCCAATGATACATATGTGAATGACATAAATATTAAATCAGAGTGTCCAGATTATGAAGATGAATATGACTCTTATTATGATGATGAAGATACATCAAATGTACCATACAGTTTCCGGCCAAATGAAAGTGTTACTGTAGATGTAATGCTCGCAGAAAATAATAGTGTGGAATGTATTCAAACAAACCATGATAGTGACATCAACATTCCTCGTGTAATTATTTTTTTTTAATATACTACGATTATAATAAAAAAAAAAAAAAAGATTGTTTTGTTTTATATATAATAATTTTAATTCAATTGTGGTTTTTAGGTTATTGATGATGAAGACAGGCAGTGGAATGACAAACCAGATGAAGATGATGATTTTGAAATGCCATATTCATTTGTACATAATAAGCAAATTCTATCAGAAAATAATAAAGATATTACTTTGCCTTCAACTGTAAGTTTTTAAAACTAATTTTAATTTTGTAAAGTTAAAAAAATATGGCTATATACAAGTGTATAATATTATTATTAAAACAATTAAGAAATATAATAAATAATATTGTTTATCCTGTAAGAATGAAATGCATGATGGTAGTGACAGGGAAGATCAAAGATGGTCTTCAGATAATGAAGATGATAATGGTGGTGCTGAATACAATTGGCAAGGAATTAGTCAGAAAAAGAAATCAACTAAACAAACTAAAGGTAAATAATACATAGAACATTTAGTTAGTATTAATTTGTTAGTGAATATAAAGTTGATTAATGATTAAAATCACAATTAGATTATGAAAAACGAGAATAAAACTTTCAAAAATCACGACGACATTAGAACCATTAAATGATTCAAATTCAAACTCGAAATACAAACGAGGTACGTTTTAATTATTTAGTTCACACAGCCACATTTTTATATCTATATTCTATTTTTAAGAAACTGTTAAACTGGAAAAGTGAATTGTTAGTAATATACGAATAGAACTCATGAATAAGATAAGTTTAGCCGATGAGTCATTCGTGATATGTAGAGTGTTTAGAAGGTAAATAAATTGCAAGGTACTCATGCAGTACAAAATGCAAATGCCAAATACAACCAAAATAATTATTATCCTCAGGTTTGGGTTATTTGGCATTTATATTAAATTTATGGCACTTCATTATTAAATTGGCCGAGATTTCTTTTTTTATTTTATTTTGTTTTGTTTTATTAAAAATGATTTTATTGAATTCCATCTATGAAATCCCCCATGGTTGTTTTTTTAATTTACAGTCTTGTTCACTCAATGTGGCCAAAAGGGTATTTAGGTTTGTATCGGCCCAGTAGTTGGGCATGTCAAGACGCAAAACTGGTGCACGTGTACTCAAGCGACAGAAGGTGAGATCAAATAAAAAAAAAAAATTGGAATGCACTAGAAAAGTTAAATGAAAATCTAACAGTTCTAAGTAAACAATTTAGTTTAACACAATAAAAATGTATACAGCTAATTTAAAAAAAATATATATATATACATTTTTTTTTTTTTGAAAGTCATTTAAAAATTTACAAATGATTAATGAACTAGAGATTAGATAACTTTACTGTTTCGTATAATTAAAAAAAATGTTTTCATACATTTATTAATAAACTTGAATGTGTAATGTATAATATAACTAAAAGAATATAATGAAATGAGAAATAATTAATCGTTGGAATGAGTCTAGTGTTGTAAAGTATAAGGAAAGTAATTGAGTTTTATATGGCAATAAAAATATTTGTAAATAATTGATATCAAATTTAAATTTAATCTAAATATTTTATTCAAATTATAAAAATATAAAAGGTATTCTTGATTTTTTGATTTTTTACTTGTGTGTTTAGTGAAAATCATTTTATATCTGATATCCATGTATTAATTTTGTTAACATTTTATAATTTGATTATTAATTTTTCATTGATGCATGGAGAGGTGTACTTGAATGTAAAGGTTAAAAGATTAGTAGAAGTAAAGCAGATTAACTAGTGTATAAGTGATAGAACGTAGAGCTGAGACTAAAATAATGAAAATTAATAGTTGGTTAAAAAAGTTCAAGTATTGAAGTTTAACATAAAATTGGCGTTTTTGTGAAAGACATGAAACTTAGAATTATAAATGAGTGGAAAGATGTTGATTAGGTGGGTTTTGTAGTTATGTCAGATTTTGTATCTACTGATGATTTTTAATTAAACTGCTTTACAGTGTATTTAATGAAATTATTTAGTACACAAACAATAAGGATACATTAAAAATTAAAATACAATGAATAAGTATAATTCTACATTTAATAAAGACCTTAAAGGTTATATAATTCAACATATATTTGTATGATATCTATTACAATTTAAAACTAATAAGAACTTATAACTTTGTTACTTATTATAACCTTGTGATTTATTTATCATGGTGCATAATATAATTGTTACAAAATAGCTTTAAAATTATAATAAATATAACAATAATAAACTTCCAGTCATAAATGAACAAGTTTTTGAAACATGGGTAGAAGTGTAAAATAAGCGAACATTATTCATATTTAAGTAATTAAAAAGTTAATGAATAATGAAATGTATATCATTTTTACTACTTGAAAATGATAATTCATTTTACGATACCTATTTATAAATTATTTTTAATTATTTATAGCTGGCACTTACATACTACAGATATGTTTTCATTTTACAATTAAAAACAAATGAAAATTAAAATACTATTAATAATAAAATATTGTATAAATAGCTACTTATTTTTCCTACAATACTAATAATATACACATTACACAGCTAATATTGAATGAAAATATTCTTTATAAAAATATTTATTGGTACTTTGTGTCTACAACTATTATCTATTTTATTCTATTGTGATAAACTAATATTATTGTTGTAACTTGTTTTTCACTCATTTTTGTCTAGTACACAGTCATCAGCATTGCATAAATATTATGTTCTCGTAGAAAATTCTTATAATTAAGAAAAAGTCACATTGGTTTTTATTATTGTTGTCTAATATGTCTCTAAATGTTACATGATACATTATCAAATTTAATTTGATTGTAATTGAAAATGTTTAAATTATTCTGTTATCAGACTCTGATTTATGCTTAATTGATAACTAGTTATTCCAAATAATTAAATAAACAATATGTTAAGCAATTTAAAATTTGTTACTGACTAATAAAATGATATACACTGTTATGGGTATATAAAAAATAAATAAATAGTGATATTACTATTGTGTAGGTAGGTATTCTATAGGATCGGCACTGTAACTAGCAATAGAGGTGCTAGGGTTGCAAGGCTAATCTAAACAGACTGGAATAAAGGGCACATTTTTTAAGTTAGTAATAATATTACAACATGTTAGAGGCCAATTAACAGTGGCCTGTTATAATTTGATAGCATAAAAAGTTTAACGTATATTAAATAGTAATAAGTTTTTAATATTGATATTAGTAAATAACAATCCAAATAATATATTATACATATTTCATGTACAGAAAAATAAATTATGATGTGCTTTCTATTGTATTGGCCTATTTTAATTTATATTCTGTTTAGAAAGTATTTTTTTTTTTTTTTTCATAATCTTATGACAATAGTCATAAGATTATTTCTGTGGGTTTCTTTTAAAATTTAACCAATTGTCTCAATCTACGCCTATAGATATAGATATAGCTATATAATTTACTTTACCCAACATGTAGTAATCTAAAACTAAATACTTGAATTATTCTTATTCCAGAAGACAATGATTACCAAGATGTCTTATAATATTACCAAACATTTGTACACTAGTTTCCGTTAGTTATTTATCTGAATAAGTCCTAATATCTCCCATAATAACATACTTAAATTATAATACAGTAAAATAGAATTTCATGTTTTTTTTTTATCAATTTTTTAATTTCATATTCTATATTTTATATTAAAAATAAACATAAAATATCATATTATACCTACATATATATTATTATTTTTTAATTAATTACATATTATATATTTTTTAAGCTTAATTTAACAGAAATAATCAGTGAGTTTCGATTTCATTGAGTTTAAAAAAAATTTCATCCGAAACTTTTGCTTGTTGTCTAAAACCATTTCTCACAACAGAAAGGCGTTTAGTATCTTTTTCTGTTAGTTTAGGTAATTCTTCTGCATGATCTTCGATTTCATCACATTTTGTACGATTACATTTATGTGAGTATTGGAACTGCAGTCAAATTAACCGGCTTGCCTATTAATGTCTTATCTTATTGGAAACAAAATCCTAGGTATTTTAGAACAATATTTATTATTCGATAGTGACAAAGTTTACAAAAACATGTTTGTTATCGAATAGTTTATTCGTTATATAGAAACATCAGATTCGTTATACAGGGATAAATTTACGCATGATTAACAATGAAAGTCATGATTCTCAAAAATAATTCGTTAAATGGAAGTTTGTTATATAGAAGTTTTACTATATTATATAAACATTGATATGAATTTATAATTGAATTCACCTATAATATGTGTAAATGTATATAGTTCTACCAATTAAACAAGTATGTCATAATAATACAAATTATATAATAAATAAAGCTTTATAGTTGATAGCTATAAATTAAATTCATTATATTTCTCTCGCTATTATTCATATTTTATAAACTATATATATAATAATAGTATTTTTAATTATTTAATTAAGCTTTAAAAGAAATTCATCGACCATTAACATAGTCGAATGGAAGTATGACTTCAATGAATCTTAATTACAACTAAATTCAGAGTTAAATGACTTTAACAGATTTTTTTTTTATTATAGTTAAAAAATATATTTAATAACATGTGTACATAATTTTATTGCATTATTATTATTTCAGATTTAAAATGTCAGATATATATTTTTAACTATTGAATTTTGTAGACCAAAAAATGTTGTGTATATTATGTTTTATAAATTATTACTACTAAGTAGTCCTACAAAGTATACAGATAAAAATATTTAATTATTCAATCACAACAATTATTTTGGTTGATGTGATATTATTTAAACCAATTTTTTAAACAACTGAGGTACTAACAAAAATGTCCAGAAATCCAAGCCCCCCTCCCCTAATCTAATTTAGACTACAGAGTTGGCATTTTAATGTAAATAAAATTTTTTTTTTTTTTTTAAACCTATTTTATTTGCATTTTAAAAAAAAATTGACAGGTTAAGATTTCAAAACAAACATTTTTATAGTAGTTTAGTAAAATTTCTCATGTTTATTTTGGCACTACAATCAAGTTTATCAGATCAATGTGGCTTGAATACTATTGGAAGTACGCAATCACATTATTGCTATGTAGCTTTTTAGATAAACAAAATCTTTGATGTTTGATGTCCTCTTAATAATTTAATCAATTAAATTTGATAAAAATAATTAAATATTGTCCATTCTATTAAACAATTTACTTCTGTAGTATTGTCTAAATAACAAATATAGAACTTTGATTACCTATTTCTATATATCCAAAACATTTGTTTATTTTGTTTGATAGAAAGATATTTTATATTACGTACACAAGAGTTTTATTTGTATGCTTACATTATTTTTTAACAACTTTAAAAAAAAAAAATATGTTTGTATTAAATAAGTATTCAATAACTAACATGTTTGTCCCTGGATTTGTATAACATTTATTTTGTTTAAATAATTATATTTACAATGACTTTTTTTGATTAAGACATTCTTAAATTCTTCTATAAGGATATTCCCTAATTAGTTTTACTACAAATGTTTGATATTTAAATTATTAGATCTAAGTGAAAAAAAAAAATTATCTAATAATTTGTATTAAATATGAAATTTCACATTTAATTGCATCTACCTAAGTTTAATATATATTTTATTGTTCATAATCTATATAGGTATTATTCAATTGAATAATCTAAAATGTAGTATACAAATACAATGGATAAGTTCCAATAAATTGTATTTAATATCACAGTGAAAAGAACCTTAAATTATATTTAATAATATTATGCCCTCTATTGTTGTGTTTCCATTAAATATATTAACTGTATCAGTGGTGATGCTATTGGCCAAATCGCAACTGCTAAATGAACCAATAGTCAATTAGCTTACCTTGGCAAAGTTTTGATTATAAAAAATAATCATTTTAAATTTAATAATTCATATACAACTAATAACGTATTAGTAGTATGGTTAAAAAAAAACTGACACTGCCATTATATGTTATGTTTGTGAAGTTAATAAACATATTTGATGAACCCTAAATCATAATATTAGATGTGTTCAGTAAGAAAGGGCATTGGAAATAAATAAGTTATTTCAAAATTACTAACAAGTTTATTAAATTTAGTACTATAGTTAAACAAAGGTAATATTTATAGTTTAATTACAGAGATTCTAAGTATGTAAATTATATTTCATTTTCTCGAAAAGCTACCATTAATTTTTTGTTTCTTGTACCAAAAACTATTAAACCTGATTTAATATTTTTATCAGTTGATTGTTAATTAATACCTAATTTTTGTATAAGTAATTTTATTTTTAATTACAAAGGCTCTGCAAGATTCTATAAATGGTATCTCTTAAGGCCTTTAAATTAATGAGCATTGTAATGTCCCGCTCAATTTTAATTAATTGTCGGTTAAGGTAACGAAAACTTAGCGGAAAGATTAAAACAAATCATTATTACAATGTACTGCTAACACTAACCAGCAGTTAACTAATAAAAAATAGTAAAACTGTTTTATATTAACCTATAATGAAAGAAATTTACTTTATTCAGAATCACATGTCATCAATCTCATAAAATCTATGTTATGTTTGCTAAATAAATTGGCACAAACAAACAGCTACCGCTGTTGGTTAAAGGCCACATTAGTATATCGGAACATTGTAATAATGTAATATTAAAATCTTGCTGCTCAGTTTATTCCCTACTGGGTTTAGCGGGCCATTGTAACAATGACCCTTATAATATTTTATTTGTATCCTAACAAATTATTTGTTTAACAGTAATTCATAGCTAATATTGTAATGTAATATATACTCAACAACTAGAAAAAAAGGTTAGGTTAGGTTATTTTAACAATTTAAAAAATATCTTATGGTTGAGTTTAAATAAGTAAAAGTCCAGAGTCGTATAAGTATTATGATGGTGCTAACTCACTTCTATTTGAAAATATTATATATTTGGTTGGTAAATTGATTGTAAACAAAAATATTTAAAATGTAAAATAGTATACTATTGAATTAGTTATTCTTACCAAATATTTCTGTTAGTACTTGGTGATAAATTGTGTCAGAAAGCTTATAGATAATATAAAATGTCCATGTAAACATTCTACATATTAATTACTACCTTCTATATCAATATTTGGTTATAAGTCTCTAAAATGTTTTATTTATAATCTATTAATTTTTCCTGTGTTAATGTCAGAAGTCAAGTGGTGTTAATCCGAACTTGTGATCTGCTATTATAGTCAGTTAGATTGTTAAATTAACATGTTTGTTTTATTAATCAATTAATCACACTTATTGGTTTTTTTTTTTTTAATAAGATATACGTTTATTGTATATTATATCAAAAAATTGTTTAACACCAGTTTAAACAATTTTATTATGTTTGCTTTTAAAGTTTGAACTTTACTAAAATTAATGTTGAAAATTTAAAGTTTTTTTTAATTTGTTGTTGAACTCTATACATATTATAGTGAATTGTAGAACTGAAAATTACTTTAAATTATCTTATATTTTTTTCCTTAATTCTTATTTCAACTTATTTACCACTAAACAGAATGGTGTATACTACTACAACACAGTTTAATGACATGTTGAATTTATTATTTACCATTGTTATTTAGAAATACCTAATCAAATCTATACAATTTGTCATAAGATATTCCTACATTTAAGTGCTCTTGTCCTATTGGCTACCAATGTTGCCTATAGGTCTGACTTCTTTGTAATATTGTAATCGGAAAATAATTGTATAACATTCCAATGCCCTTTGAAGTTATGTTCCAAATCTCAGTTGACCAAAATGAACTCAATAACACTCGAGTTACTATTTACAATCATATAGAATAACAGTATTCACCTATATATGTAATTGTTGTTTTTTTTTTTTTTAGGTCCATCAGTCACTTCAACTCAAAACGCAAATAATTAGTTGGACTTGCATCATGACGTCATCTCTTTTATTTTCCGATCATGGGAAATCAATCTACATTAAGGATCCCTTCAGACATTCCTCTTCATCACGTGCTTTATATACGTATAGTATATTATTTTTATCTATATCTCTTAATTCTATTGGTATATTCATATCAAATTTATCACCATAAACAATTTTCATTAACTTAACATTTTAGTAAATAGTCGAGTTTCATTTCAATACGAAATAATCAAATAGCCTTTCCTGTACCTATCTTGTTAGTTACTGTGGATTGTTAAGAAAAAACGTTAGACTACTGCAGTGTTTATGTTTAAGTATAGAATAGTGTTAACTGTTAAGTTTTCACTTATATATCTTAAATAAGAGCCAACAGATATAATTATATTATTGTATTCTGTATTATGTATTAGACTATGACTTATACTCAATATTTTTTAAAGGAAATTATAAGGTATTATAATTTATAAATACACACACATACATGCAATATATAACATACATTTACGATAATATTATTTACCTTACTATTAGTTCCTTTAATTGATTTTACCCACATACACATGATATATTTCATATTTTATGTATGTATGTATCCATACAAGATGAATACTTATATAAAGTGTAAGTATAGTGTTGTATATTTAATAGCAATTTTCCAGTGGAGGTACGCATAAACCATATAAGTAACTACTTACTTTACGTAATATAATAATAATTTTTTATTTACTGTGTGTGTGTATATGTAATAAATATCTGCTAATTATTCATAACATAACATAATATTATTGTATGCATATAATGGATGAATTCAAAACAGCATCTGTTTAGTTGTATTGGATGGGGGGATTTGAACAATGGAACCAGTGCTCTTCTGTAGCAGAAAAGTATTTAAAAAAAATTTTTTAAAAAAGCCTCCCAGAGAACATGTCATAATTTTTTATGTAATTTGAAAGAAATATTATATTTTTTTGTTAGTCGCATACCTAATGTTAAGTTTGTGCTCATTATTGACACATATAAAATAATTACATACTTATTCTTGGTTTTTATATACATAACATTTATATTTAAAACAATTTATACCTACATAAGTGTTTATTGCTTGTGTAATCAAAATAATCTGTAATGCTATTTGCTACCAGACATCTGGTATTTAATGTGTATTAATAATATTTGTGTTGCTTGCTTAAAATTAAGACTCATTTACATTTGAATGATAATTAATATTATATAAATGTTAAGTTATAATTAGAAAAAGGATGTTGATGACCTAAAAAAGTACCAAAAATGACCAACAAAAAAATTGAATTGTTTCCATGCCCTTCTTTGTCTGGTATAAAACTGAAAATAAATCCCTTTACAATGTCAATTTAATCCTGTTTATTATATCGGATTTATATGGTACAATTTATAAATATAATATTCAATAAGCGATACACATGTACACTGTAAATTTAATCACAAATAAAACCCTCCACATATAATCAAAAAACTACTTTTTTTTGAAACATAAAATTGAAGAAATATGACCTACAATATATGAAAATTACAAAAATGAATTATAATATAATAAAATGTCATAAAATTGTTATTTTCTAAATCTGTGAAGTATAAAAAAAATGTTTAGTTATGGTATAGGATAAAAGAAAAAATTCAAAAGTCATCAACATCCTATCTCTAGATATAATATTATAATTAGAGATTTTTTTTCAGCGTTTTTTTTTTTTATATAATAGATGGTGTCAATGGACACTTTATATTTAAATATATATGACATTGTATGAAACCTCTACGCTATATATATTATCATTACTGATAGTTAAATATTATAATTAAATGCTAGTTGCAACTGCATTACACATTTAGATAATACATACATTACAATATTTTCAAAATGTAGCCAGATAATTTGTTGTGATGTTTTTAATCAATTGACAATTTATTAGGAATTGAGATCAGAATACTTTATACTGCAAATATATTCATAATGACGTTTTCTTAATATTGCAGACGTCAAATTCAGCTAAATAGTATTAATTTCTAGTGATGCACAACAATATATGTTCTATTATTGATATTGAATCATTTATATTGAAAACAAACAATAATATCAATATAATTTATAAAACTAAAAACAATACTAAATTCAAAATTTATTAACAGTTTTTTTTGAAATTGATATTTCTTACATTAAAAATAAAGTTTTCATATTATATTATTATAAACAAAAAAAATTAAATATTGATTTAAAATTACAGGTACATTATTTACTTTACATCTACCATAGATACCTCCAAGTTTTGTATAATTGCTTCCTGAAAATATGCATAAATTAATAATTATTTAGTTAAAATATATTATTATTAATAATATATTAATATTAATAATAATAAGTTTTCATACCATTATCCTTATTTGGTTCATCTTTTTCTTTTAAATATGAAATTAAAAAAAGGAGTTGATTGATTCAATCTGGTGATAACTGGTTTCTTCTTTTGGTAACGACTTGACCAGCTTCACTAAACAAGCATTCGCAAGGAAAACTTGTTGCTATTACACTTAAATATTTGTTTGCCATCTGTGAAATTAAAGGATATTTTTTCTCATTGTATTCCACCATAATAATGGATCTTGATTATGACCTATTTTATCTGTCATACTTTTATATTTATGTAGTTTATTTCCTTCGTCTTCATCCAAATTTATTTCTGTTATTTGACTCACTTCATATAATTTAAATTCATTATCTAACTGTTCCCAGACTAAAGTTTTTTGGTCTTCCAATAAAAATTTAAGTTTGTTGTATTTAGGATCAAGAGCTGAAATTTTTGACAGTATAATGCCCGGCATTCACAGATAATTTAATAAATTGTGCAGTACATTTAATTATATTATCTTGGATTATGTCATTAATAGCCTTCACCTTATTAGCTGCACCTAACCTGACAATAACACACATTTTATGTTTAATTTGCCAATTCCGTTTTACAGATTTTAAATTATTGGTAATATTTTCCGAAGTATGCGATTTCGGTATCTCAACAGTTTCTAAAATTGCATTTCGAAATTTCCAATTACCCAAAATATGACATGTTATTCCCAAGTAACTAAAATTGCACCGAATTGATATTGATTTTCGATATTGTTGTGCATCACTAATAATTTCTGTCTAAAAATAATGTAGGTACCTATTTTATAAACTAATCTATTATTACGTATTATCCATATTTAGGTTTTTTCAATGCAAATGTCTTTACATTATATTATTGTTTTTACACTATATGTATATTTATACATTTTCATTATTTTAATTTTATTAATCTATACATTAATTTCCTTAATTATATTTCATACTATTTTATTTTATTACTATTATTATTATTATTTTTTATGTATTTTATTACCTACTATTGTGTAATATGATGTAAGTCTTGTCTGTGTTTCACCATCAAGTGTTACATGCACGGAGTGATCGGTTTGTTTAATATATTAATAAATTAAAGTCAACGAAAGTATGATAATTTTTGGCACATTTTGACTAGGTTATTAATAATTTTTAGTAGTATAATTCACTTTCTGCTTTCTAATTAAACAATAATGTATTTATTAAACCGATATTTTTGAGATAAAGCGTACAACATTATCATTTTACTACTGAC
Organism: Tuberolachnus salignus; assembly: GCA_956483605.1. NCBI lineage: Eukaryota > Metazoa > Arthropoda > Insecta > Hemiptera > Aphididae > Tuberolachnus > Tuberolachnus salignus. Next base: position 18,637,126 of record OY101437.1, read on the forward strand.
TACTTAACTAACAAATTGGTCATTCTGTGTATAGCATGTCAGACTTTTAAGAAGATATTACACCCACATACATTGTAATTGTATTACAAATGCATATTATATACCAAAAAAATGTTTTAAGAAGGTTCTATATTTTGTCAGTTATGACCGTCACTTATTTTCACTATATTGTTCGTTTTTTAATAATTTTATTTCCATTGCAGTGTTTTTCGAGGATAACAATAGGATTAAATGTATTTAATGTTTTTATGAATTTAATAAGGCATGCATGGTATACATTAAAATTATATTTGTTTTTTGATAAAGGTCTAATAAGCAATAATTATAAATTATGTTAACCCATAGATGCTCAAAATATTGAAAGTATGAAACTCAATTTTGGTATATGATAGGTATGCATTTGTACAACAAAGGATAACAAATTTATGATGGTGTAATTAAATCTCAAGATGTTCTGATAAGGTTAGGTAACATATTTTTTACATATATTTTTTATCAACTATAACGGGACATTACTATTTATACTTTTTATTATTATTATCATTTTTGAATTGTTATATAATCCAACTTTAGGAAGACATTTACATTTTTTCCATAATTTAGTACTGACGAATTTGTATTTTGTTGATTATATACAAAGTAATTTTAAGTTTATGCCAGAATAAAAATTATACATGTGTAGATTTGTGAGTATATAATGTGTTTTTATTTGTTATTCTTGATATCAGGATGCCATTGAGCATATATTTGCCTTAATTTTAATTCATGGTCAAATTTAACATTTGTACTGGGTCCACTGACAACAATCAAACTAAATTATTATAGTACTTATTGAAGTTAATAAGATAATATTATATTATGTAAAGTCCAACATTTAAAAATTGAAGTATTACTTCTGAAAATATGCAATTAAATATAATAGATAGTTAAAGGACTACAAATAATCCTATAATTACAATAAAATAAATGTAAAAATTATTATTTTTTACCTGAAGGTGATCAAAACTGGTAATATTTTGGTATGTTCTTATTCTATATAATTATTACATTTATTTATTAAAAATATGAACATAGGTAGTATAATGTTACTTGTGATGTATGTATGTTCTCAATTTAAACAAATAAATTTATTATAAAATATAAAATTACAGCTGGTATTTATTACTAGTAAATTTCCTATCTAATATAATATTGTGCACGGTTTAAACAGAATTACATTTTTTATTTTAATAATACACCATTTATACAAAATATTCAGATAAATAAAAAATTACACAAAAATATAACATTTATTTTTTCATTTTTATTATGCCTTTAGCCCTAAGATAACGAACAATTAATGGTACGGATACAAGTGTTATTGAAATGCGCACTGGCGCTAAAGATTTGTGTATGGCATACGCAATAATAAACTGACTGGCTCCGGCTACAATTTTAGTGTTATTGTCTGCACTGGACATACCCATCCAACTGATCCACTGTTGAACATCAACACCGGTTGAAATGAAAAAATACACCGTACCTAATGATATTAATGAGATACCAACATGGAACACTATTAACACTGAACCGTATTCCTTGGCAGCTTTTTTAAATTTTTCACGTGTAGTTAAATCGGTTGGTTTGGCGTGGCACAGTCGAGTAACGGACAGGTTTGGCCAATATTGTGATAATGACTTGGTCGAAACAATCGTCAATTGTGGTTTTTGACATTTTAGTGAAGTCGATAAGTATCTGTATGAATTAACTTGAAAGTATCTACTGACCGGACCGTTTACTTTTGGAGAAGACAATAGTATTTTATACATAATGCACAAGTTTAGCGGTAGTATTTGTGATTCGAATTACAAAATTCCATTAATATTAATTTTCATCAGAACCTATTTAAATTTTTTTGAGGTGTCTGATAATCGTGTACTATCACTTATATCACCTATTAACCTCGATAATTATATAGTATCTCTTAGTTCGTGGTTATGGTTGCAACCACAGATATCAGCTGTGATTACATCACGTAATTTCTCAAATCTGTGAAATCTGCGTAAATAACAATGCCAAATAATTATAATTTTGAACTATTAGTTGCCTGCTTTTACATTTTATTTAACAAATCTCAATATTTATTACGATGCAAACATATTTTAAGATTTCTTCGAAAATATTGATCCAATTACTTGATTGACATTGGTTAAACAAACAAATATTTCTGGAATGGTTTTAAGATGTTTGAAGTTTTTCAAGTAATAGAAAAAATATTTAAAAATGATCACCCGTAAACTATACAGATAAGACCAACAAATTGAGTTGAGTGTTCAGAATATGCATACATATTCAATTATTCATTTTTTAATCAACTCTATTATAAACCAGTGAAAATTTAATCCTATTGAACAAGATATTTATTGTGGTGTATTATGTCTAAACAAAATTCAAATAAATGACATAACAGATGGCGTCATTTGTCACGTTGCCCCGTTTGTAAATGGCAGCCGAGCTTCATTGATGAAATCGAAGACTGTCTGTAGTTGTTTTATATACTAGTGTCGGTACCACAGAATAGATTATATGGGAAATAATCATAGTACAAGAGACAAATAAAACACAAGTGATGTTAGATAGCAGTTTGATTTTTTAGTCTACTTACAAAACAAAACATTATAAACATTAATTTTAATGGTTTGTTTACAAAAATCTTGACGAACAGTTTAGCCAAATAAATTGCTATCTGAATAATCTAATGATGAGCCCTTTTAAAACAGCGGCTAGAGTTCCCATTCTATGTAAATCCGGTGACTGCGAAATTGCGGCCATAGCGAACATAGCATCACGACGTTTTTTCGCCCGTCGCAAATGCGAGTGTGACTATAAGACGAGAACGAGACGTTTGTGCGTTGTGATTATAGTTTTGTACATTTATCGATACAATTAATAGTATTTAAAATAAAAATTGTTTCTCTGTAAAAGCACAACACTTGAAGTACAAAAGTATACAAACAAAATTAGATCAACGGCAAATGCGTTTATACAGATCGATTTGCGTTTTGTAAGTTTTACCATCTGTACAGTAAATTATTGAAAAATGATGCTCTATTTCGAGGATACACTATTTAGAATGACACCGAAAACATTCGGTTACATTTTAGAAATACTCCTAGCTCTTTGTCACTAACTGTTCTATGCGACTAAATTTGTTCTGTAGAACACTTTTCTTTTGCACTTCTGATTTTACAAATTCCATTTTAAAATGAACGTAATTAAAAATAATATTATATTATAATTGTTATCTTTTCGGACTCAAAAACAAACCGATTTGCTTTTTAAATCGTCCGGCGAGTACGAACGAATTCGTAAGCGCAGACGTGCACGCAACTAGGGGCGTAGAAGTCATTTTTTAGTGGTACAACACTAAATACATTTGACCGACTGACTTTACGAACAAAAAAACCGTACATACATATATAAATACGTCAAATTTTAAAACTGTATTCTTTTTAATTGTAGAATTTATTCAGTGTTCTCAATTTAATATTAAAAGTGTTATTTATCCAAGAATAAAATTGCTTTTTAGAGAATGAACTTCAAACAAATAAAGCGATAGATACAAAAAGTTATTAAATACAAATTCTTTGGCAATAAAATCTAACCTAATATCATCAATTATGTATGTATTTTTCCGAGGATAGTAATAATACGTATTCGAATAAAATTGTGTACAATACAGATAAAAATGCACAATTGTCTTAGGTACGCTCGCAAACATTGGTTTTACTATTATACGGTAATGGAATATTTTATTGCGTTTACGAAATGCTTTTATTTCCTTATTCTGGTCTTATACACGTAAAATACAAATTTTCTTCCCTTTGGTTTTTTGTGTCGATTATAATTTTTTTTTAAAAAGTCCAATCGGAGGACCGATTTAAGTTTTGGGGGGGGGCAAGCTTACCCCCACGTCCTCCTTTAATTTCACTTCTGCATACAACTACAGGTTTGTTTATTTGGTCACCGCATCGGATGCACTGTAGTGCGAATTTCACAGTCGCCGGATTTACGTAGGATACGGTGTTAATAAGTTAGTTTGAATTTTTTTATAATTTTTTTTTTTTGAATCTTTCAGCCGTGACACGGGAGGAACCGCTGTTAGGGGGGATTGCGTCCCCCAACGCCAACCTATATTATATTATTACTATTAATTCTTCAAATAACATCGAGTAAAATTCTATGAGGAACTGGCGCGGCGGCTATACATTTGCGCGACGAGCACGCGAATTATTGTACGGACGACCTACTGCTCTTTCGGCCATCTCTAGTACAAGTGCAGGTGGTTCCGCTTGGGCACAGACATTTAATTGAACCGTCCGGCACCGTCGCATTACCCGCGATGTTGGCATTACCGGCAGCACCGTTCACCGTCCGCCTATCGCAGTCGCCATTGACGACCGCCCGGACTTTTTGCGCCTTGGACATGGTGTTGATGTTCTCCTTCCGGGCAGGCATGGCCTTCTTCAACGACAACTGCCTCGAGCGGTCGGTCTGCTGCTGCGCGCGCAGGCTATTGTTGCCGCTGACGCTGCTGCCGCCAACGCTGTTCGCGCTGCACCGGCTGCTTGGCGACGCGGTGTCCGCAGCATGGGGAAAACGCCACAGGAATATGCCGCCATCCGCGCTCGTGCTCACCACGGACCGGCCGTCTGGGCTCACTTTCACGTTGGTCACGACGCCTGCGTGTCGCACCCCGATGTGTGTGGGCACCCCCTCGTTATACAGCCAAATCTTTACCATCTGATCCGAACTTCCGGTCACGATATACTTCCCTGCAGCAAAAATGCACGGGGGTTAAAATCTTTGTCATATATAAATATGTAGTATTATATTATATGTGTAGGTAGCCGTTATAGATTGGTTACCTAAACAAAATATAGATTACCATTTAAGGGATCGCGGACAATTTACGGCGATAACATTATTTTTTTTTTCCTATTTATGATATAGGTTTTTAGTACGGTCAAATAGTTAAAAGATAATATCAATTTATATATCTGAATGAAAAAAAATATATATAAATTAATATATCTAAATAGGTACAAAATTAATTTAAAATTTTCATATCTCATTTCCATATAAATTTATTTACACTAGATTTTGCAAAAATGTAAAATAGCTTTATACATTAATTTGTCTTTTCGTTCACTTTTAATGTAATTACTTTAACCAGTCACATATTTAATTCAATATTTATAATATACTTTTATCGGTAACACAATAACCCTGTGTGATGACAATAATCTAAAATAAAACTAACCGTTGGAAATTTGGAAATAATATTATTCGATGTCTGTTAATATATTTGAAATATAATATACATATATATATATATATATATAAACTCATGATACAGATAAAATAAGTATAGAAGTATGCAACATATTTGACTGGCGGTGAGGGTGTCCTAGACCCATCACAGCACGTTCCAGAATATCCGAAATAAATTCAAAATGTTTTTGTCGGCGATATTTAAGTTAATACTTACCTAAACCTTTTTTTTTTTTTTTTTTTTACCTTAAGTATGCAAATGTATACGAAAAAATATATATATTTTAGGTTTTATCATATTTCAACGTACCCATTTGCCTTCTAATTTGTATTCATTTGACTTAAAAATCATCGGACACGCATATTCGTGTTGCGCATTTTTGCGTTGCTTTTCGACTCTTTTTTTTTTTTTTCTATTTCACCTATTCAAACACTGGCTTCTATTACAAAAGATAGACCAATAAATATAATGATATGGACGAATCGTAAAGCCCTTGAAATTTCGACCTTTAATTATTTATAGGAGCCCAGCAGTAGATCAAATGACGTACAAAATACGAACCGTTGGGCGTAACGTCCAGTGAATTAAGCGCCGACGCCGAAGATCCTTCGATCTCGCGGATTAATGACCCGTCGAGTGCTTCCCAAAATCCTATATACCTGTTGGTGCCGCACGTGAGCAATTGGGCACCATTCGGATGGTACTTGGCGCTAGTGAATATCGTGGACGAGAACATAATCGATAGCCGCGTGAACCGAACGATGTCCCAGACGACGCATGTACCGTCCGCGCTGGCCGTGATGGCCTCGTGGCCTAATTGGTGCACGTCGATCGAGCTCACCGGGCCCTTGTGCTCCTTGAGCACGGCCTGTAAGGCGCCATTCAGGTTGTCCACGTGCCAGACGCGAACCTGTCCCTCGCCGCCACCGCTCAGCAGCTTTTTTCCGTTCTTGGACATGGCGATTGCCGTAACGCCCTTGTTGTGACAATTGTTTATGGCGTATAGGAGTCGTCCGTTTTCCGGCGTGAATATCCGTATATTGCCGTCGTTCCACGACGTAACTATTTGTGAACCGTCGAACGAGAACAACACGCCGGAACAAGTGAAGTTCCGGACGGTGATCCGGAGCAGTTCCTGGAGCGTGTCCACTGACCAAACGCGCACGTCGTTTTTGCTGGCAGTCGCGAACACCCTGCTATAGTTGTGTGGGAACGCCAGGTCGTAGACGACCGAAGTGTGACACGTAAACATGCAAGTGACGTCGAAGTCGTCCATGCGGATGGTGAACAACTCGCAGTCAACTGTACCCACGAGCAGAACGTTTTTCATCAGCTGGATACTGGTCACGGTTGAATCTACGTTGGCCGACTTCAGGACCACCAGTAGGGGGCGTGTGGGTGTCGTCAGCCGGGTCTCAAACTTGCAACTAACGGTCTTCTTGCGGGTTAGTAGTTTCTGTTTCACTAGTTCCACAACGCCGTCGCCTGACCCCACGACCATCGTGTCTTCGGCGATCAGGTACAACGACGTTATCCCTTTGCTGTACAGCTCCACGGCAATGGGACTTCGGTTCTTAGCGGTAGGATGTTTGGCAAAACATCCAACCAGCGTCGGCGAACGAGACGGTGGTGTCACGGCAGTGACGTCTGACGAAAAGTTTAGTTGGATTTTCATGATATCCCCCGTACTGGTACCGCAGTACGCGTGGTCGTCTGAATAATCGATTTCGGCGCAGAGGATTTTCCGTTTAATCTTCGCGAACGAAGCGTCCAGCCCTTGGATGTTTCTCTGTTCTTTGTTCAACGTCCACAGTTTCAAGATGTTGTCTCCCGCCACGACAAAACACTCGCCACGCAAGTGCATCGGTTTGAGCACCGTCGTGCAGCCGGCAGTCGACTTTACGGACGATGCACCGCACAGGACTTCCTTTTTCTCGATGTCGTATACAAGAACAGAACCATCATCGAGGCCACCCAATGATATTAAAAATTGTTCGCAACAAGAAAACGCGACGGACTCGACGCGCACTTTATGCGCTTCGTATTTCGTAATAATTCGACTGGTTTTAAAATCCCATATAATTATCGGCGCACGAAAACCCATGTAATTCACTTGACCGGAACAGATGTACTTGCCGGATTTAGACACAGTCACGGCCGATATGATGTTTGTATGTCCTTCAAAGAACCGTTGAGCCTTAGTAGACCAGTTATAAGCTGTGATGTTAGTACCGAGTGGGTAAACCAAATGAATACCGTCTGGATGTAATATAAGACCGTCCGATGGATTCCCATCAAAACCAATCAACGACAGCAATTCAAGATCCTGCACAACAATTTCATTAGCCATCTTCTCTCTATATCTACTATACAATTACACATTGTTGACAATAAAAATGATAAAAACTCAAATGGTGGGTTTTGGTGTGCTGATGATAAGTTTACATTATGTTTTCAGTGTATGGACACCATAGCAACTACAATTCAAAACATAACAATGAAACTTATTACATAGGAACCTGGTATGATGGTAATATCTGAAATGAAAATGGTATCCATCAGGCAATTGTATAAAAAAGGATATTGAAAAACTAACACAAACATTTTTGTAGGAATAAATAAATGTCTTTACTATTTAAAGAACAATAATAAGATTTACATATAATGTTATTAAATTTCATCAATACTAATAGTTTTGACACTTAATAATTATTTTTCTATGAGTTAATATTTTAATAATAATGAACAAAAAAAACTCTCTGGAATTCTAGTTTAAACCAAGTGTTTGTTGCGTTCAAATACATACTTTATCAATATTTTAATAATTTTTATTCGTTACACACGCATTTAAAGTATACAATAAATAATAATGAATAATATTGAATTGTATTCTATGAATTTACTTTCTTACAATAGTTTAACATACTAAAAATAACAAAAAAATAACAAAACACCAACAAAATTTAAATCAACAAAAATATGAAATAATATATATTAATTTATGTAGTTTGGGAAACAAATACACGTAGTACTTTTATCTTTAATTTGTTAACTTTTTAAAAAAAGTCTTGCCAAGTTATTAATTGAGGTTAACACATCACATAAGAGGAATGTGAAATTGTGGACTCAAAATTCAGGTTGACTAACACTCACAGAATGTGATATTTAATATTGTACAAAAATCATATTATAAATAATAAACAAATCAAATAAATTAAAATATAAGAAAACAATCAAATAAACTTAAACTAAATAACATGCTATTTTTTATATGAAAGTACCTGCAATCTAAATTCAAAGTCTGTTTGGTCAATTTTTATAATAGACCTAAGCATTCAAAAAGTACACATCAAGAATAAAGAAAATGAAACACAATTCTTTAAAAACAATTCTTTAAACATTTATGTGTGAAGGAATGTGAAGGTTGACTATTAAATTTTCAATTATTATTATTATTATTATTATTGCACATTGAGTATACCTCGATTTTCCAATGATCCTTTCAAAATGTGAATTAATTGTAATTGTTCTTCAGGTCGTAAAGTAAATACCTACAAATTTCAAATGTTTTAAATATAATAATCATATTTATTATATTTTGAATATATTTGATAAACTATATGGATACCTGTTGAATAGTCTTTTGTAAGGTAGGTGTGCTTACAAAACTATAGATATAAACATTAACAAATGTAGCCATAAGATATTGACAGTCAAAACGATCCATAATACCTCCGTGACCAGGGATCACATCACCAAAATCCTTAAAATAAAACAGAGAATAAATTAGTGACAAATATTAGTGAAATTACTATATGATTAATATAGTGAAGAAATATTTTTAAATGAAATACTTTTATTTTAAATGCTCGTTTAAATCCACTAGCAAAAAATCCACCAAATGGTCCAATTATAGAGCTGAACAAGGACATCCAAAATGCATGGAACATAAAAGGATAAACAGTAACTGTGTTGGAGACTCCAAACTACAACAAACAAAATTATTAATTTTTAATATATACATTATACAATATGTATAATAACATTACCAATATAATATATTATTTAACATTACAAATTGTTTTAATTTAATTAATATATAAATAATACATACTACGCTAATGGTTCGTGCAATGAAATTTGGGAGAACATATTCATGAAGAGTATATAATGGTGATGGCTCACAATCGATAATCATTTTACCAAATTTTTCACTGTATTCAACTGGACATACAAAGTAAGGATATTGACATAGAAAATATGATATCTATAAGAAAACATTAAAAAAAAAAATAATTATATATTCTTATTTTTTTTAATGCCTTAATTTGTACATTTAGAACATTAAATTGATTTCAAACTAAATTTTTTTGTTTTAATATTGTGATTTTGACATCTATCCTAATAACACCGAAAGTTTAAGGTGGTGGTAGTAAATTAAAAAAAAAAAAAAAACAGAACAATTTGAATTACTAAGAGTTCAAATCAAAATGCTTATTTACATGCTCTTTTTTTTTTTTTTATCAAAGCTATGTATTGAGCAATTACAAAAATTATTTTTCTAAAGTTTTTATAAGTTCATTATTTGCCTATACAATTTTTATATGAAAATTTGATGAGCGTTTTTTACCCCTCCAATCAAAATGTGTTAGCCAATTAAAAACAAACATATATCTTTGTAAAACTAGCAGCTCTCTTGCTCTACTCAGAACATAAAATGTAATAAATACCTTTGATGCCTTATTTATTAATAATAATGCATTAGATAAATTAAAAAGCTCATATTAATATAATTATAAATGGAATGATATTGTATTTTAGAGATATTAAGAAATTATTTATTAATGAAATAAAATTAAAAGTAAACTTACTACAATACCACAAACTACAGTAGCCACACCACCGCCAATAAATCCTTCCCATGTCTTTTTTGGTGATACTTGTATAAGCGGTGTTCGTCCAAAGAAAAATCCAAATACGTAGGCCCAAATATCATTAAGTATGATCATTGACACTGGTACAATAAACCTAAAATTCAAATTATTTAAATTATAATACTTTTCGTGGCATTTATGAAAATATCAAATACATTAAGTACAACATGTGACATTATAAATAATATATATTATGTTATTATTAATACAATACATGTACTGTGTATATTTAAGTACTAAATAGATTAGAAAATAATTTACACACCAGATTAGTCCTTCAAATATATTTCGAATAATAAAATAACTTTGAGATACAACAATCAAAAGACACACGTGGGTCCAGGCAAATAATGAAAATTGTTTCATGTAGTATTTACGCACCAATGACAAGACAAACCATACTAATCCAGCAATGTACAAGCTGAATGACACAAATCGATGATAAGTTATCAGCATTTTCAAATACTCCTAAAATTAAAGTCACCAATGATATAATTGTAAATCATTAAAAAAATTTGAATTCAATATTAAAACTTACTGTTCTGTTAACAACAACTGCAAATATATCCACAAGACTTTCACCATAAAAAAAATAGTTAGATGCCATCAAAAAATACCATGATAAAGAACGGAACCAAGGTAGACCATGGATACGATAAACAGAATAACCAATGTTAATGATTTCTTCAAAACATTTCACTTGCACAGCTAAAACCTGCAATTAATTATTAAATATATTGAAAAGTTATTAAGGTGAATTATAACTATAATCATTTTTCTATATTTAAAAATATAAATAATAGTTAATAACTGAAAACTATTTTAAATTCTGAATAAAATGAATAGAGAAAGAAAATTAGTTTTATAATGATATTAATAAAACTATAACAATAATTTATATTATAATTTAACTATTTTAATAGTTTAGTGTATACAGTACATAAAGCAAACTTATAGTTTATTCATAATTTATATAAGATATAAATTAACTATTATACAACCAATATAGTTTTTTTATTTTTTAAAAATGTTATATAGTTACAATTTACAACAACCACAAAATATTAATACCATTGTTTAATTCAAAATGTATTTTTTGTTGTTATATAATATTTACTTCTAAAACAATTTTTTTATGTTTGGTATTTTGAAATGTCCATCATATATAAACAATGTAAAAACAATAGTTAAGTGAAAATTATGTCAAGTTGTAGTTTGAACAGATCTCCAATTAGTTAAGATTTAGAGTTTAAACTAATTTGAAAAGCATTATATTTTAAAAACAATGACAAAAAATAGTTATTTAGTAAATTAATATAACAAAATTGTTAATCATTAATAAAGTGTAATTACTTTTATTATTAATTTAAATTAAAACATATTGAATAATTTGTAAATTTGTTCAACCTTGACACCTCTTAAAATATAGTATACAAATTAAATCAATAAATAGGCCATACACGAAGTCGTATAAATGGACTATTGATATGTAGTTTTCGTGGTTATATAACTAAAATGAAAAATCCATAATATAATACTTACAGCTATCATTAATGCTAGAGGTCCTCCATAACATAAGAGACAAAAAAGACCAATCATTAGCCAACCAAATATACCTCTAATTATCCAATTTCTCCACCTGTTAAAAATAAAATTCTTTATTACATAGGTTGTATAATTGTATATAAGGCTCAGATTTTGCAGCAAATATTATTTTTTTATTATTATTATTATAATTAATTTAATTTTCCGTTTTATTTTTTCTTTAATTACAACTAATTTTTTGATACTTTTGATTGTTGTATTTTCCTTGATTTTATAAAACTTAAATTAATCTAAGAGATTTAATTTCTATAAAATACACCTCTAGAATTTATAATGACACCATTACTGCCTCTGTCTATCTAACGAGTGGCATAGAAAAACCATGACTACATAGAACTCACTTAATTTTGGTTTTAGGGTGAAAGCCTATTATAAAATTAAAAGAGGATAATATTTTGGAGGGTTAGATAATGCGTTTTTTTCCCATTATTCCAAATAGTTACGTTAAATACACATAGCTTAGATATAACAACTATTTCAACATGTTTAAATGACTGTAACTTTTCAAAAAATTATTTTTTTTTTTTTTTAAATTGCAATATTTTGTCCTCTTAATTTTATAATAGATGCTTTTACTCTAAAACGCATATTTTATGCAGTCTACGTAATCATGTTTTAGTATATTTCCTGTTAGATAGACAGAGATGGCAAATGCAAGTATGGTGTCATCTTAATATAAAAATAACATGTTCAATGTACACAACTATTTAAATTTTGAAGAATATCATTGAACATGACTTTAAACTAATTTTTAAACATAAATTTCTGATTAAATTTATCTAGTAATTTTACAATAATTTATAGAATAATATTTTAAATAAACTTTATTGGCTATTTATTTAATTGCGCAACTTTGAGCCCTAGTCATATATAATAATTAAATAATATCTAACCTTTCAGATATTCCACCTAATAATGTTTCCAATACCTGAGGCAATTTGTTAGTACCAGATGGTATTTTTGTAGAAAGATCCACATTTTTGTCATCTTCAGAATCAAAATCTTCTTTCTATTAAAAGTAAATAGTCATTTAAATTAAATATACGTACGTACTGTGTATGTATGTATAATGCAAATTCAATGAAACAGTACATGCATACAAGCATTGGATAAGACAAGTACAACTTTTAATAATATACATAGTATATTTTCTCGAATATGTCCTAATACAAAAAATGCACACCTTATATAAACCACAAACAAAATTTAAAAATATACATAAATTTATAATATTGATTCTGATTAGAGAAAGAGGATACCATTAGTTTTATATTACATACTTTTTTTATTTTTCTTGGACAGTAAACGTTTCATCCAGTTATTTTTTAGATTTTTAAATATGTAGATTAGAAGTGATTTTTCAAGTTTCTCAACCACACAAATATATAGAAGCAAGAAATCAAAGCAAGCGTTAAAATGAGTCTGCTTAGAATCATGTATTAGTCATAACTTTTAATTCTAAAATTATAATAAATTATTAACTTGTGCCTCAGTGAACACCCAAAACAGTGATCTATCTAATAGGTCCAAAATCAGTTTCTTATTTTTTCTAACGTTTAAAGAAATTATAAAAATTCAAACTATGTCCCTTAGACAAAAATATCACCCTTATTTGTTTCTTGTCTTGTTAACAAAGTTAGTGTTTTTTTTTCGAACTTTATGAAATATTCACATTTAGTTACAGTAAAATATATTTTGTTTTATATTCCTTTATTTTTTTTTTTGTGGATTATTGCCAAAACTAATCAAAATAAATAAATCTTTATCTAATAATACTACAATGTAATAAGTTAGAAGACTGAAAGCTATGAAATAAATTACTACAGAATTCTACTCACTTATTAACATTACATTGCAATATAATAAACATGCATCATTATTTGGTATAAGTTACATATATTATACTTGAAACTGTTTTGTTTTTTCTAAGATATTTTTCTAATATAGTAGTAATTTAAAAATGATCTATTTAGTTTTATCAACATTGACAAATAGTAGTCTAATTTCATCTATTTTACAAAAAAAATTTTATAACTAAAATAAAATATATTAAAAATATTAATATAGGAAATCAAAAATGATTAGTAAGGAAATAGGTACAACTTTTAGTGTTGACATTTTTCTAAGAAAATATTTTAATTCTTACTCAATACTATACTCAATCAAGTATTAAATTTAAGTGTTTTCATGCAAATGTTTTTGTGATAATTAAAATGTTTAATTATTGTTAAACAAGGATGTTGTAGTTTTATATTAAACAAAAATATGAAAAATTGATACTTTAGGCTATTATACCAATGTCCCTATAATAATGTGTATTTTAAAACATTATTTATGTTCCATAAAACTGTACTAATATATATTTTTTATTTAAATTTTATGAATATAATATAATAATACCTTATAATAATTTAGTTATTTTACAAAAGAAATACATTTTTTTTAATTGGTTGTTTATTTTTAAAATTTGGCATCCCTATTCTTAAATCAATGTCACATATTATGTATACATATTATTATAGTCTGTTGTACCAACAAAATGTTATCAAATTTATTATTAATTAATCCACATGTTAAATTTGAGATAAAATTAATTAGAAATAAAAATATATATAAATATATATACAACATAAAAAAATATGATTTTATTTTAATTTGGTAGTTTAATCACTGACAAATAAGTAAAGACTATAATAATATGAGTAAGCCATTCAATTACGAAGAATTAAAATTATTAAACCTTTAAAAAGCATTTAGTTTATTTGGACCATCACCGTGTACTTTACAAATTGTTCCCAGGATCATGCGACATCTGAGGTCTACCCACAAATATTTGGGCAAAAGACTTACTTTAAACCTACGATAATAATTTGTTCGGAAATTGAATGAGGCTTGGTTACTGAAATAATTTGAGCCTGCATACCAATGTTTAGGACCTTTTAATTTCCGTAAATTTTGATAAGCGCTATATATCTTATGTACAGGCCTGTAACGCCTAACCATGGGCGGCATATTATTTGTCACAACACATGACTGAATACAATCATCAATCTGAAAAATGTTTTGCTGAATTATAGGTGTTTTAGAATTATAACAGAATCCAAAGGCTGATAGTAAAATAAAATGAATTAATTAATCATGTTTGGACATCTATAAACACTAAATAGAAAAATATTTAATTTACCTACATACATATATAGATGCTAATGTTCATTAAATAGCTTAATGTAAACATTAAAAATGTTTATTTTTATAACTCATTCATCTAAATCACTTCCTAAATATGCTTTGTAGGCTGTAAAATACTGTTTTAAGTTTTTTCTTTTATTTATGATTTAAGTCTTAAGTAATTTATCAATGTAACACATTTAATTAAAACGGCCTAACCTACCCATATTATATTGCAAGCAAATTTTAACCCACAACAAAATTAATAAATTAAAACAAAAAAGATAAGATAGTCTATATATTATTGTGTTCATTAAATGCCAAGAAATAAAATTATATTTCAATAGTAATGGTAAAATTATAAAAATAAGTAGGAACTCGGTAAAGGTTAAATCCAGAAAAAAGCTTAGGTATTTACAAAGGTTATTATTTGCTATAGGTAAAAACTATGTATTTAACTGTATTTAACTATTATCTAAGTCAGAAATTAATAAATTATGGTTTTTTATAATAGTTATCTACTTCTATAGATAAGAATTTTTGTAAAATGATTAATGAGTATGCGCTATTACAGAATCTAAATGATTGTGCATTAAAATGTAAACAAATTCATCTAACCTATCTACATGGTACAAACAATTAAACAAAATAAGGAAAATTTACAAAATACAGGAACACTGTGCCTAGGTACAAAGAATTAGGAATGAATCTTACAGGTTCTAGCTTAATATCTGATTGGACCTGATCCTGCTCAATAGTTGATTTGATTTCATCATTGTCCTCTTGAAGTTTAACTCCTCCATCTTCTTCTTTTTTCCTCTGTCGTAATTCACATTCAGCCATTTCACTTGTGTTGTCACGGGCTTTTTTTTTTTTAAATTTAAAATAAATTCATTGTTAGAATGTACACACGTCAATTTACCACTCTCAGCAGTGTATTTTTACTGACCAATGGACGCAAATGTAACAAAATAACAATAAAATATATTTTAAGAAACCGCAACGTAAAACCGTACACAAGAGCGTCACCAGCGAGCACTTAGTATCGACTATCTGACAATGTTAATGTAGTAGTGATCAAAAAAGAAAAACAAAAGACCACCCAACTTTATAAACTAATTAGTAATTGCCAATAATGATAAGAAAGTTTAGTGATAAGGCGCATGCGCCTTTCCTATTAAAAACATATGTTTTTCCGTTTATTAACAGAAATTATATAATCTGTGTTATTATAATTTACAAGCATAAGCATAGACTTATAAGTTGTATATTTATCATAGAGTAATAAGAGTTTATAAGTGCTAACTAGCACCAAATCACGATTATAATCATGCACTTAATTCACTAATCTAGTCCGTGTCAACCACGGTTATATCTACAACCGCGATGACAACTAATGATAAGAAGTCCGCCATTTTTGTGGGAAATATGGTGATAAATGAGTAATAAATCGCTCTCTCACTCACTCATAGATAATAAATTATCTATACTTTCGCTCTCTTCCCCTCTTATCATCATCTAGTATATTATATTTTGTAAGCAATGCTAATTTTTTTCTATAAGTCTCGTGTTCCTTTTCTTTTATTTTTCCAATTCGAGAAGGTAGCTGACACGGGGTTTTTGTTATTTTAATATAAAAAAATGTAATTTTGTTTGTTTATTTCTGGGTTACCTTGGTGACATGGATGAGATAAATGTAAAACCAGTTGTTATTATTTAATACTTTCAACGTCGTTAACGCATATACACTAGACTGACCATACGCCCGGTATATACTGGATTGTCCCATAACTTTGTGGCCCGTTGTCCCGACAAAAGTTATACGGGACGTATTTTGTCCTGTTTTTTTTAAATCTGTTCCGTATTAATCCAGTCTTTCCTCTTACTGTTAATTTATAACTTAACTAATATATCAGTATTCGTAAAACATTCTTTGGCAATGCTGGGTACAAATGCTGTAGTAGACCGGATTTTTTCAATCATTAATGTGTTGTAGACAGACGAAAAAAATCGTTTTTGGTTTAAACTATCAGATCAATTATCATTGTGAAAACACATTATAAAAACTATTCTTGTAATGAGTTTTATATTATTTTATTACAAAATACCAAGTTACTAAATTCAATTAGTTCAGCACAACAAGAAAATTACCAGCCATCATCATCAAAATAAATTTTTTTTTTGTGTACATATTAATATTTTATTTTATTTCAAAACTATTATAGGGCACAAATTTAATTTGTGTTTTTTTTTTATATTATTATATTTAGTTAGGTAACTAAAGTGTCCAGTATTTTTATTTCTATGGTCACCCAGGGTGACTCACCCTAATATACGTGTATACGTGTCAACGGACTTCATTCCAATGGGCCAGCGACGCATTTACGCGTCAAAAATGTATACATTTGAATCTGATATAATTCAGTTTTTATTTTAATAAACTCTAAACCTTACATAAGCCATAGACAATTAACTCTAAATTTAATTTAATGGTTGGTTTTAGTTTTCGTTATCTTTTGATAATGAAAGTCGTTGTTTCATATTATTGTTGTTTGTCTTCTCAGAACAATATATATGTGTATAGACTGTATAAAAGCTTTATGACACATATTTCCAAAATTTACAAATTTAGAACTATTTATAATGTATTATATCATGCATATGCCTATATTTTATATTTTTAAATTTTGTTATGGGTATTTTATTTTCATTTATGATATATATATATATTGTAATATACGTTTCTTTAATGTACAAGTATTTAATATAAAAAAGGCTACCAAGAATCTAAGAAACTAATAAAAACTAATAACATAATGTAAATACAATTTTATAAATCAAAAAAGTTGTGCTTCTAATGCCATCGACGGGTAAACGCATCACGGCATTTTCGACGTGGCGTCGCGGTATATCGGCGAAATTATGGGCGGCGTAGAACGTGTTAAAAAATAATTCCTATTTTAACAATTTTCGCGCGGGATACCTTTTTCGTGTTACAAAAATCATGCAAAACCAATATGACTGGTGCACGTATTAATTAATATCCACATGCATGATAACATATCATGGTTATCACCTAAATGTTGTTACTTTCATTGTTTACCGGGCTATAATTAAATCGTATCTCGCCTTTTTCCAGACGAGCTCGGAAAATAACGGATAATACAGCTAATCCAGCCGTATAGTTTACTATAAATTATAAATTATAATATCGTATGCATAAATAGACAATATTGTATTAACATTGCTTTTATATTATAAAATCAGTGGTAATAGTAACTAGTATTGCCTACGTATGTTACATAATAATCTGTCTGCTAAGTGAAAATAGGTTTATCGGTTTTACATAAGTATTTATAACAATTGTACTTAGATATTTTCCCAACAATTCGATTGCACTTAAAAACAACTTACTCAACGAAGATAATTTAAATTCAATGAATAATATTTACAGAACAATAGAACGCGAACGCAATAATTTGCATAATATAATTGTAACTTGTATAAATAATAGAATACCTATACCTACACATTAGTAAAGCCGTAAAGGTACACTTGCCAGTTGTCACGTACTTACCTACGAAACCTACTAAATAATACATATTGAATGGTAATTATAAAAATTAAAATAATTATAAAACAATAATAGGCTGCAAGTATAGGTATCCAAATATTCTATATTATTTACATAAATGCAACTCACAATTGTGTCATTTTTTGCTAAACGAAAACTGAGTACGATCTTAATAGATATAATTTTATTACATAAACAATTGTATTTTTATTAGAGATTTTATGATTTTGTATATAATTTAGTTTGTACGATTTATTCTAGAGTATTTTATACGACAGACAATAGAGTAACTATATAGAATATAACTCCATAATAAATCCTAAAAATAATATTCCTAAAATCGTGGTATTCATTTTTCTTTGTAATTTTATCAACTACGAAGAAAAAACGAGGAAAAACTGGAATATTTACACCCCCCTCCTTAATTTGATTCTGATTATGGGTCAATTATTTTAAACATACTATTATGCATAACATTATAATAACAAATTTACTGGGTTATTGAATTATACAGTTTCAAATTTAGACAGAACGAAGTAGAAAAAGATAATACATTTGCCATGGTAATCCATTATTAGATTTATCAAATCCCAACAACAGCCGGGGTATCAAGTCGAATTTCCGATACTTCGCGTGTGTGTATCTCATTTACTTATATAATAATATTGTTTGCATTATAACAATCGTCAACGTTTAAATTCAATCATCACACGCACTCGTACTCCGCTTTGCCTGGTACTGCAATAACAACTCTAGGAGATCAGGGTCACTCGCAGGACGAAGCGTATTTATTATTCTAATGTTCATTATTCGTTATTTTGGAATACATTTTATCGTTGTTTAATCGTGTTAAGTGACGAACGAATATTTTAATAAGTCTCTTTGACCCGTTAAGTATAACTTATTATGGAGAGACCTTAATATTTATACCAGTCATCAATGGCCCATACTCAAAGGCCGGTTATAGGCGGTAATGGTGTAGTAGGAATTGCCAACCAATCAGTCCAACTAAGTGGATAGGATTACGTATATAAATCGACAGCCCCTTAAGCTGGTGTGGTTTCGGGAGTTCCTTGAGGTCGAAACCGCGCCGCGTCGCGCTAGCAAAGACTAGTCGCCTAGTGGACGCGGAGCGGTACGATATTTTTTGAACTCGCTTATTTTCGGTAATCGTCGGTTAATACGTTTTTACGTTTATCCACAGTATTTACGTTAAATTTAAGTACAGAGTGAATACTTAAAAACATAATCGCTCGGATGGGGGAGGACTAGCTGAGGCATTTGCATACAATGGCTTTCCGAAATTTTGTTTCTGGTCATATATAAGAAAACTCGACAAACTTAACCTAACCTAACAAATAACGAGACACAACATAAAAAATGATAATGTCCGATAATATTATTATCATATGATAACATAAAACAAGAAGAATGATAAAAGTGGACAAACCTTTTATTTTTAATCCGGCAATACCCCCGCCTCCCGGAAACGCCGTGAGGCACTACTTTGGGAGAAGTGGACAAACCTTGCAACGCCGCGTCGCGCCGACCGCCACAGTGGACGCTCAGCTTTATGCGTTCCATTCGGAAACGTGCAAGGAGTATGTTTTAAATAGTATAATTACAAATAATTTAGATTTCCGTTGGGAAAACGTCTATGACGTTTGAAATTGTAAATTCTTGATGTTAATTATGTATGAGTACACATTTTTGTCTTGTGTATGGTTTCGCAATGGCGTCGGGTCTATCCCCGTGTCTCTAAAACGCTATTTGTAGCTGCTGCCTCCCAATGGGTAATTGGTTTTTCTGCTCGACCCGCAGCCGGTTCTAAAATAAAAGCCAGTTCGATGCAATTTGGCTTTGCACGGATTTATATTATCCGTTTTCGTGTATAAGTATATACGGTAACATTACCTAATAAACTGCGGAAACGATAACAAACAATGGTGGCTAAAAGTCAGGGAAGTTATTATCGAGAAGTCACTTTTTTAGGCTAAATATTAAGAACAACTACTTTTAAATAATTATTCGTAATTATTATTTGAAAACACTGAATAACTTTCCTATTTTTGTTATACGAAATATATCGTTTTAAACAATAAATATGTACCTACATCCTCTAGGGCAAGGGCCACCAACTGGCGGACCGCAGACACATTGTTTACGGGCCCTGATACGGGTCGCGTAATTATAAAATATATTATATAGTTTTTACATTTTTATAATATAATGATGAATAAAAATATTGTGGGTCCAGTATACACATGCATCTCCGTCGTTGATAATAATTTTAGATCTCGGTTACCAAATGATCATCTTAACGACTTGAAAAACAGTTGCACTAACTTAACTCCAAATATTAAGAAGCTCAATGAAATTACAAAATGAAATTTTTCACATTAAAACATACTAAATATTTTCTTATTATTTAACGATTGTAATTTTTGTAAATGAATACAAATCATATTTAATATAAATATAATGTATATTTGTTATTAATTGTAAATGTGTGAAAAAAGTCATTAAAAATGTATTGGACTGCGGGAAGTTTGATAAGTTTTAAAACGGACCCCCATAGAAATTAGTTAGTGACCTCTGTTATAGGGCTTAATAAGAGGCCAATTTTATCAGCAACAGTGGACGCCGATCTATTGAGCCCTCCCTTAGATCCGCCACTGATAACAAATATTAGGCGATATCCTACGAGTGTCAAATAATTGTCAACATTTCCGGTAACAGAATAACGCAGCTCTCTCGCATAAACAAATATTTGTTGTTTTGTTTTTATTCGATATATACAATCTGTTCCTCTAGGAACAATAAGAATATGCGATAAAAGATATTTTACATATACATAAACAAATATAAAACTATATAATAATAATATCCCCGATCCACGCGAACGGTTTAATAAAAGTCATGTTAATATGTTTGGGACTTTTTATTATTATTATTATTGTAGCACCGGGTATATAATAAAATAATACGTGCGTACGTATATCGTTTGCCAGAGAAAAAAATCAATAGCGTCCGCAATATAAAGTGCGTGCGTCGCGCCGAGCGCGATTTTTTCTTCGTATATATTCAATATACACAATCGCCGCATATATTATTATTATTATTATATATTATATTGTATAATATTATTATTATTTTTATTATATTGGGTATGTGTGAAACACGTCGGTTCTGCCTGAATATCGTATAATATTGTATAGGCCGGCGGCGGCGGCGGACCACGCGCTCTGAACCGTTGTATAACATGTGGCGTAAACATCGCGCCGTCCGAAAAGAAAACGAACGGGATTTTCTTTTTATGTCGGATCGGCGAGCCGTCGTCAGACGGTACCCGTCGTACGAACGCCCGTCGATTTTTCGGATCGAAGCGCTTAAAACGTATAGTATCGATTACGACGCGCGCGTTGGTACCTATATGTATATCGGGAGTGGCCAACTAGAAGAGACTCACGAGCCGCATAATAAAATCAAAAATATGTAAGAAGCAATAGCAATTACTATTGTAATCCATAATTCAGACTTCAAAAAACTTACGAAAAATTGAACATGCAACAAATACGTTGCGTGTGAAAATTTACCTTGTATTTAAATTTTATAAATTCATAAACACGATATTTTTTAAAATTATATATTAATAATTATTACATTTTCAAATACATATTTTTAAAAAATATTTGTATATTAGTAAAAAATATATTTAACGTCTTACGGTATGACACGAGCCGCAGTTTGGCCACCCTTATATATTATTGTGTGTGGCTGCAGACACGGTTGGAGTGGCGGAGGGGGGGGTTAATAATCACTGTACTAAAATAATTGTATTATCGTGTAAAGGGCGCAAATTTAGGGAGAACTAATAATTTATAATTAATAATAATATCTTTGTAAAATGTTTAATAATTGAACAGTAAAAAAAAAATAGAAAGAGACGAGAGCATTAGAGAGATATTTTATATAGTCTATAAACTACAGGTATTATATACGTGAATATATATTTATATATACTATTTGCCACCGTTATCAAGAACGTATAAGAAATAAATATTATATGAATAGAAAATTATTAGAATCTGAAGACGAATGTACAACATCAGTACATAGCATATAATAGCATCAGCATAGCACGTATAACATGCTACTTGTCCTTTTCAATACTCTTGATCTTAAATCTCCATCTGATATACGGTCTCATCCATACCAGATATATTGTGTTATGTTGTAATTGTCTCGTATATATAAAAAAAGTATATATTGTGAAAAATTAATAAACGAATGCGGGTGAAAACTTATATTATAGTGTATTTGTGTGCCGTAGCCAGAAGAAATGTCTTCACTTATTTTATTGTTACTTACTATTTTTTTTTTTAATAATAAAATACATCAATTAATTAGTACTATCGTCTCGTTTACGAATATGTGCAAGTATTTTCTTCTGCTTTTGATACCATCGGATATTATATCCCCCAAACCCCACATTTTACTCATATAAAAACAATAATATTATGTAAAACAGACAATTTTTTCGAGAGGAGGCACATGCCCCCATTAGCGGCTACTACACACTATTGTTTGCGATGTTTGAGAAAATCTATTTTTTTTTTTCCCTGTTAACTATGGCCGTCATCCGATTACGTCCCGTTAGGAGATTTTTAAACCTTCTCGAGTTTCAATCGCCTCTGGTTTTAACGGGCCGGGTAAATAGAAAATATGTGCTCATATGTGTGTCAACAATAATATATAGACATATATTGTCGTTTTCTTTTAAATATTGTTTTCATTCATTTGCAGCTTGTGTTGGGCTGAGATAAAAATGATTTACAGATAAACGCCGATTAGAACTGAAACTATTATGGTATATAAATAGTGTGTTATAATAAACCTGAACGGGTTTTTACAATTATTGATTTTCATGGCCGGCACTATAATCAGTTGATATTATCAATTTAGTCATTTAGACTAACATAAAATTTTCATTTGAATAACAAAACATAATAATTAAAAATCTTGACCAAATATTATATAATCTGACTTGTAATGACCGAAATAAATTTAATATGTACAATTAGAAAAAAAAAAATTGACCTTGCCAATTATATAATAATGATAATAGATCCATGAACAATTTTGTAACACATGGTTGTAAAATTGCATCCTCCTAAATTATGGTCCAGGGACGCTCCCAGACGAGTTATAAAATTTAAAGAAATTGGAGATATTTACACTAAGTGAAAAAAAAATCGTCGTAACAGTGTCCCACGAATATACCCATTGTAATATCTCCTGAGATAATGAAGATAATCAAATTCTGTTTTTTATACGATTCATTGATATAAGGACTGCAAATATTTATACAAAAAATAACGTATTAAGCATAATAATATTTTGATATTATTTAATTAACTTATCGGAAAACGAGATGAGATAATTTCAAAACACTACTATGATTTTAAATTTTACATTATTTTTCCGTGAACTAAAAAAAAATATTAAAAATCATTGGGGTCAATGAAAAGACGAAAAGTCAACATTTCCACAAGAATAAAATTTATAAAATGTCAATCTTCGAATTTGTCGAAATAAAAAAATTAAAATTTTTTTTTTTTAATTTTTACCAAAACACAAATTAAATTAAAATACAAATACCTGTAGTCCTTATCTCTGATATAGGAAAAGAAAAACAGAATTTGATTGTTTTCATTATCTCAGGAGATATCGCAATGAGTATATATTCGTGGGACACCCTGTATTTTACCTACCTAACTATAGTAACACAATATTGATTTATAAGAATTTAAAAGTATTAGTCATTAATATTATTATAGTATACCTACTTATTTTATTATTGTTATAAGAGATGTTTAGTGCTTGAATTGGGAGGAGGGATGCAAGAGGACGAGTTTACACTACACTACTCTATTTTTCTTATTCTTTTTTTAGCGTCTCCTTCATATAACTTTTTCTATTGGGGAGGTACTCATATACGGTACCCACGAACGTCTCTTTTCGATATTTTCAAAAAACTATATATATATATATATATATCAACTCAGATATTATAAATATTTTCTTTAGAATTTAAGTAAAAATGTCATAATGAAATTAAATATATATACAAGTAGTAAAAACTTAACTTGCATGAGTATTATTGGTTGTAGTTTTTGTTGTTGTTGTTGTTAATAATTAATAATTTAATTATGTTTTTGAAAAGTGGTCTAAGAGCGGTGTGGGGAGTCCATGCTCCCCCCCCTCCCCCCAAAAAAACGGGTTATATTGAGTAAGTGTAGTTACGAGGGACGCTAATTTGTTTAGGTCGCATATGTCACTTATATTTTTTTTTCTTCCAAATTCGATAACTAGGGTGTGTTATATTATTAAACATATTATCGCAAGTATATTTAATATAATATAATATATGTGCGGCGTGACGAGACGGCGCGGCGGCGGTAACGACGAAGGGATCGCGATCGGCCGTATCGTTATATTTTCTGCCGGCTTTCCAAAGAGGTTGGGTTTTTCGAGAACAAACTTCACCGTACGTCCCTTATAGGCGACGGCGGTGTCGGTGGAGGCGGCGTATATTTTAGCGCCGAGCGCCGTCGGTGGCGGAGGGACTCGCTCGGATACAACGCGTGGTGGCGGCGCGTGCACATAGTGCGATTACGATGGTGGCGGCCGCCGCGTCATCGGCGGTGCCAAAATCAATAATCAGTATTGTTTATCGATTTTTTTTTTCCCCAACGTTTCTGACATCGGGCGCGCGTTTCCCGCACATAGAGAGACCCCGTGTGCAGTGCGTGACCGTATTTATGTGCTAGCCGACCGTTTTCACGCGGACTCCGTGTCGTCAACCGGCGAAACAGAATCGCGTCCCGCAGCCACAGAGCAGCTGGACCGAGGAGCAATTGGATCGTCATCGAGCAAGAAGGTTAAACCGGCAAGGTAAATAAATATTTAAAAAAACCAATAATTATAAATATATATCTATCTCCGATTTGCCGCCGACGCGAAGCGTATATCGAGTGACTTGCCGCTAAAAAAAAAATTCACCAGAAAACCGGTTTCCGGACAGAAAAATCGGATCCGGCCGAAGCCGGCACGGACGTTGTTGATTCCTCTATTATTTTATTTATTTATTTTTTTTTTTTAAGTGAAACTATTCTCCCCCCGGCGAAAAGAAAATACTGTTCAAACAATCGGCGTCCGCGAGGTTTTTTTTAATAACTATATAATAATACACCATTATTTATAGGCTTGTATTAGGGTTTTTGTTTCTGTAAAAGATATTATTTTAACGTACCTATATACTTATAGGTACCTAGATGCAAAGCAGTCATGGTAAGTATATATAAATATATTCCCATCTATTTATATTTACTTATTCTACTTTTTAAATTTTTTCGTCAGATTGTATCCTCGTATCGTAACTCGTGCGTATTATTATTTATTTTTTAAAAATAAAAAAATTTGGTGGCATATATTAATAATACATAATTATATAAGAATTTTTTTTTATTCGGTTGGTTTTTCATAAAATAATTTAAATACATATATAAATTCTCAACCGTGTTTCCGTGTTATTATTATATTGTGTACGATATAACTTCACGGTACTTAATTCACTACCACCGACCCTTCCAAATATAACGTATATTACATATTTATATTGGAGGTCCCACGTGTTGTAAGACTGTTCAAACATTTAGCGTTTTTTCCTCCCGAAAAGTATATAAAAAACAATGGAAACTTGTATGAAAAATTCGTGTTTCGTGTACGAAAAACGTAGGCGTTCAATTTTTTTTTCAAGATTCGTGTTTGAAAACTTTCTATTTTTTTCGTATTACGCGGGTTTGAGAAATTTTTTTTTGGTTTTTACAAACGATTTTCATGCCACGTTAATTTTACATGCCGTGAATACAACGATAATCAAACCATCACACCCAAGAGCGTAATTACGGGATAAGGGGATTATTTTGTTTTATTTATCTCCTTGAAAGAAAAAAAAAAGAAATAACTAGGAAATTCGATTTGATTTTATAATTTACCAATCAAAAATAATAATATTAATTTATTTTTCAACAAATTAAAGGTAAGTTTTTGATTTTAGTTTTTTTCTGTCTGTAAACAACTTTTCTACCAGACACCCTGCTCCGATTTTTAAGTGTAATACCTTTTCTGAAAGCATTTTGGATTCAGTTGAGCATGTCATTTTTTGATTTTCGTTGTATTTTTCTTAATAATTGGGGGGAAAAAACGTAGGCAAATATTTACGGCAATTTAGTGGTTTCATTAATTTCGATTTTTCTTTTTAATTTGGTTAAAAACAACCGTACATATGTGAAATTTTCACAGAATATTAGTGTTAACCATTCCTGACCATGAACAAATTTTCAAAACATTCTGGATTTTTGAGCTATTTATAGGCATTTGAAAATGTTGCGTATTTTTAGTTTTTATTTGCCTTGACGTGGATAAAATTAGTTTGGCTGACCAGATATGCTTGGCAATTTTACACGGGGTTCATCCATCCTAAGTTGTACAATTTGTACAAAAAACACGTTTCACGGTCGGGAGGTATTCAACAAAATTATTAATATTGGACGAATTCAATCAATATACACGAGCTTGATTTTTGTAAACCTACGGTAAGCGTACTGCATTATATAATATATTATTGTATCAATTTATATATTACAAACATAGAATGTAAAATAATACATTAAAAGACGTTCAATATAAAATATATTATATATATAGGTACTATATAGTCGTAAAATTTAAATAGGTAGGTATATATTTGTTGATAATTGTTTTTGTTTAGGTAGGTATAGGTATATACCAATACCTACAAACCTAATGGGTTAAATTTTCGTGCACGAGGGTGGAGTTATGGACTCGGAATACCAAATTCTCCCTCTAATAAATCATGTAATGAGTGCTTCGCAGTTCACATACGACGACAAATTTACAAATAATTATAGGTAGGTACCTACCTATCTATGACGAGGCAATATGATATATTTTAAACCGTTATAAGTCTATTATCAATAATAAATGTTACCGGTATATAGTATAGTTAGTAAGCTTACTTTAAAATTAAATATTTAAATGCACGTGTTTATCGACCGTTAAGTACATAATAACGATAGTGAAAATCTATATATATATATATAAATGAGGTTTGTTATCTCTAACAATTTGCCGTCTCTATATATGCGGAATAATAAATGTAATTGTTGCTTCTACTATGTTCAGTGAACTATACTAATATAGGTATAGGCACCTATACATATAATTTTAAAATAATAATAATACTGAAACTAATATTGTTTTATTTATTAGGAGGTGTTTATTGAAAATCATCTAATAAAATTTGCTTACCCCTTAGAGTTATACTTGTTTTTCGTTTAGAACCATGGATTTAATATTATTCAATGATAGATTCGCCTGATTAGTGTCTACGTCTGTTATTTTTATCAATCTGTTATCAGTAATAATTGAATCATTCGAATCCAAACGATTTAACAGTCCCGTTAAAACACACTTAATATTTTTTTTCAAACGCTCATATTGTATTCAAATACGAGTATTTACAAACTAATATTTGACTATTATTAAACACGAGTTACACAAATGAGGTTTTTAGCAATAAAATAAATATCTAAGTATTTAAATCTTAGAATATAAGAATTTTTAAGTTACTTTACGTCACATTTATATGAACATGTTTATTTGTTTGGATCCAATCATACTCGATGAGGATTGTTATCACATAACATGACATCAATTTATTTGAGTGTATTGTATTAAATACTACCTAATAAATGCGAATAAAATACCTAAAAAGTGATTTTTATTAAGTATTTTTATATTTACAATAGGCATAACATATATATATTTTATTGCAAGTACAGTTGTGTATAGATTTATAAAATAAAAATGCTACGACGCGCAGTGGTGGATTTAAGGGTTCGAATAAAGTCGGCAAATTCATACAAAATATATCAGTACATATACTGCGTTTGCATTTTAAAAATTATTTTTATTTTTTTTGTGGTAAATATTTAAAAAAATCAACTATATAATTTAGGTAGAGCCCCAGTACACAATTTAGGAGAAGTGTCACGTTGATATTTGCCAACTAAACGACCGTAAATCCGCCACTGAGGATGTGTACTATTTTAAAGCGTGCAACTATTTTTTATTATACCTTTACTAACTTTTATAGCATATTTGAAAAATATTATAACCCCATATATATATATAGGTTTTTTTTTTTACATCCTTAAATATAAATATTATGTCTACCTAATTATTATATTTAGAAACGACTATTATATTATACGAAAACGACAAGCTATAATAAATAGGGAAAACAGAATGCCTTTTATAATAATATATTATATGATTTTTTTAATCCTATAAATACTGTAGTGAGGCAAAACGAACATATTAAAATAATATTTTTAAAATATTTTATATTATATTATTTTTATTTACTTCAAGTCGTTGGTGCTTGGCTAAAAAAAAAAATAATAATTAAGATTTTACAAAAATGAAATGCTGCTAAACGAACAGCAATAAATATATGTAGGTATTATATCTACCTGTATCACAAATTGAATATCAAAAACAAATTCGAAATAATCTTTAGTAAAATAATTGCGCTTTTGATTTTCGTCCTAAATTTGTACAGGATTTTTGAAAACTAAGTAACATTAATATTTAGACTATCCTCTATCTTGTGTAAAACAATATTTCTAATTTTAAGTACAAAACTTATCAGATAATTAAAATTTTTTTTTTTTTACAGATTATTTGCGTTATTTATGTCAAACATGGCAAGTGCCGAAAACTACCAGTTAAAATGGCATAGTCACGGTGCCCATTTACATTCTACCATTGCAACGTTACACGGTACCACAGCGTTCACCGACGTAACTCTGAGTACAACCGACGGACGCAACGTGTCGGCGCATCGTTTCGTGTTGTCAGCGTGCAGCGCGTACCTGAACCAAGTGTTCCAGAGTTGCTTGTCAAACAATTTGGTCATCGTTATGCCCGCGGACATCAGTTATCGTACACTATGCATATTGCTCCAGTACATGTACAGTGGCGAAGCGACGGTCACCAACAGCCAGCTGGACCGGGTGCTGAAAGCCGGCGAAGTGTTACGGGTCAGAGGGCTGTGCCGGAGTACCGAGAACACCGTGGGCGTAGTGCCTAGACAACAGACTCCTGACAACAACAAGGACGGTAAGTCGAAGCCCTGCAGGTTCAAATCGGGAGACATGCCGTTGTCGGTGAGGTCCGATGACGGCAACGAGAACAAGGAGAACGAGAAAGACAAGGACACCGACGACGGCGAAATGAAGAAAGAAAATTCGGAAAACGAAGATCCCATGCACAACGCCCTTCAACTGGAGATCACTGTCAAGGAAGAGCCACTAGAGTGGAATGATAACGATAGAACCGAAATGACAATCCAACCGGTGCGATAAAATGATAATTAATTAGACCGGTGGCGGTTTGGCGCTAATGTCTAAAAATAAATAAACCCGCGACAAAACACTACACATTATATTCTGAATCTATAAATCCGTTTGATATTTAAATTAATTTGTCTCTCGAAAAACACGATTTTTAAAATTCAAATGACGACAACCTATATAAAATGATTCCGTAAATCAATTTATTTTTAGTTGAAATTTGTGTAGTTATTTCCATCGACCATTTGTCGGAGAAATAGTCCGCTTTTAGTGTGTTAGACTGATTAAAATATTTTATAACTCTGTAGGTAATTTTGCCCGTAAACAATAGGGCTAGTGTTTCCGCTGTCGTTGCTCCGGTCAATATTATACTGACATAGACATCAGCGCCGCACCGAATACTATTAAACTCTTTGTTAAGAGTATGAAAAGACCAGTTTTTTTAATATTATTATGCAATTTTTAGGAACTTTTTGCAAATTATGACGACGACGACGACGATGAGGAAGCTGATTCCGATTATTATGCCCCATTAACGTGCGACATGTGTCAAGAAACATTTCGAACCCCAGCCCTTTGGGTTAGACACATACAAACTCATGAATTAGGCTCAATAACCGATTTACCGAAAAGAAAACGGAGAAAACCCACGGTATGCATACAATATTTATTCGATTTTAAATTATTATTATTATATTGTTATAGGTAATAATTTAATAATGTGCCGACGATTTACCTATATAATTAATCATAAATAATAGGATGAAGACGATGGAGGGGAATTACCCCCTTTACGATGTGAACTTTGTCAACAAGAATACCAGACACCTGGTGATTGGGTGCGACACATTCAAAATGCACACACAGAAGAACAGTTGGCCATTACAAATAGTTTAGCTAGCGGTGGGTCGGGTATATTACCTTCAGTTAAACGACCAAGGCCGAGAATAATGAATGGACGAAAGGTTTGTCCGACTTGTACGAAAACATTTCCATCGCATGCGAGCATGTTGATACATAGTCGAACTCACACAGGCGAACGACCATACCAATGTGGTGTTTGTAGTAAAGGTTTTAATGTAAAAAGTAATCTACTAAGGCATATGAGAACATTGCACGATACAGTTATAAGTCCAAATGCAATGATCGAATATTGTAATGCCCAAGATGAAGTACCACCGACAACATAGAATATTCATTTAAAAATATTCATTGTTTTTAATTTTAGATCAATTTTTTTTTTTCTGGTCTAAATTATTACAAGAGTTTAAGTTTATACATGCATTGTGAATAGGGATGGACTGATACACAAACTGATATTCTATTTTAATTTTTAAATCAAAATCATAAAAAAAATGATATGGTTATATATAATAGATAAAATACCATTGGCAATATTTATGAAGAAAAAAATATGTAATTATTAATTTGTATATTGATTGTTAAGATATACGATAAACAATAAATTAAAGATTTTCTTATATTAAGATGACATGTATACTATATACTAGTATCAGCCCACCCCTAATTTTAAATCTTAACTTTTCAACTTTATTTTATTTTGATTTCTTTCAATTGTAATTGACAGCTTATAGCCATTTTTCAATAAGTCCCTTAACGATTTTACTTCCAATTATTACTTTAAGAAAATGTATACAATTTTTTTTTTTTTAAATATTGACTGCTGTTTTACTGCAATGCTTTTGATTCCAATATACATATATTTTTTTTTATATAACTTAAATAAGTATATCATAGTTTTGATACTAGTACAAAATAAGCAGTTATGAAGATTTAAAATTTATTTTTTAACAATGAAAAAAAAAGATCAATTAAGGATCGTCTTCCTGCATATATTGAATTATATATATTATATTGTGTAAAATCTTAATAAAATGTATATAGTGATGTAAAATAATTAGGAACTTATTATTCCATTTTAAATTATTTTTTAAAGGTTTTTTACTAATAGGCAAATATTTATTGTATTTAATCTGATAACAAAACTTGTAAACTTGTAATATTAAAAATGTACTTTATTATAATATGCTCAGTAACTCCAAAACATTTCTTTCAGTAAAGTATTTTTTATGATCTTATAATGTTGTAAATATTTATTAGAAAAAAAACTGAATTATGAAGTTTTTTCTTGTATATAAGATTGTGTTAAAATATTGAATATGGGATTAAAAACTATAGTTATTCAAATTAATCATCTTCTTCAATTTTAGGAGCTAAATAATACCGGATACAACCCAATTCTTCTATTTGGTATTCTACAACCAGAGGAACATCTCCAGACATAGATAAAATAACCTAAATTAAAATATATATATTATATAATTATTAAAATAAATTTTGAATAGACTTATATTACTTGTGATGATAAAGGAGTTGCTTTACAAAACAAATTCAAGTAACGGCAAGCAAATGTTAAACATACAGGTTGTGTCATCTCAATGGTTACTGCTTCTTCTTCTTCTTTATCAAATGATGAGGTTTGGGAAAGTTTGACATTTGCTAGAACATTTAAATAAATAACAGTCAATTATATTTTTATTTATTATTTAATGTTCTGTAATCTTACCAGATCCTATGTCTCCTGATGTAGAGAATTTAACTCCTTCTTTGGTACAAGCAATAACAAGAGAGTCACCAAACTGACTTAAATCTCTACAAATTTTTGCAAACTCTGTTGATGGCATTTTAATAATACATGAATAATTTGTTTCCTAAATTTAAACATTACAGAAAATTCAAATTGAATTTATTATAAAAAATAAAATAAAAATAAAAGAAGCCAAATAATGGCTGCATATTATTTGCTAAAATGCATTATTAATTCCAATTTACAGATTACCGGCTCTCGATTTCTTACCTCACTTTAAAAAAAAAAAAATTTAAAATAACATTACTTAGGTATTTAGCATTATACCAGATTAATCAATAATTTATAAACGACTTAAGGCAATATCTCAAGCTGTCTCACATGACTGGTATATTAGCCAATGACCAGTTGAATAGGAAGGTACACTGGTATAATTGTTGGTCAATGTGTATTATGAAATTTCCACATTAATCGCTCACAGTGGTCAGAAATATAACTCTTGCTGAACAAAATTATATAATTTATAGTACGTGTTCCTAATGTCGTTCAGAATAAATTTATGGAATTATAAATTTTAAAATTTAGAGGTAGACAATATGTATTAATAAGAAATTATTTTCATTATCTATAACAATTACTTGTATTATTTTGAATCATCATCAAGATAGTAACTACTAGCTGTCCCTGTCAGACAAGGACAGTCACTAGTATTGTCCACTTCAATTAATAGTAACTCTCTTATATATACTCCATTCTAAAAGAGAAAACACCAGTCTGCGCATTGTATTACTAAACAGATAATTGGTGGGGGATGCGCACCACTGAACAAAAAACAGGTGTCTTCTCTTTTGTAACAAAGTATAGTCATCTTGAGATTTTACTTCAGACTTGAAATGTAGGATCCAAATATTTGATGATACAAGCAGCATATGGATTAAATCTTAATTTTGTGAAACTGTTTAGATCACTTCCAGCAACTGGCCAGTTTAATAAACATATTCAGATATTTAGTCAGCTGTATACCCTGTATTCCCCCTAGCGCACACCTATGATTTTATTGTAAAAAGGAGTGATGTTTACATTTATTTTCTGATAATATTTTGACCATTAACATTTTTCATTTAGGTAATAATTTAGTATGTATTTGAGTGTCATTAAGAACATTTGTAAAGAGTTGTCTAGGAGCTATATATTATTACCCAGTCCAATATTTGCCAAACTCAATATTAACCAAATGCACCAGTGTGAAACCCATTTTAGAAAAATGATCAATGTATTTATAATAAGTGTGTCAACATACAGGTATACCAAGATGTTCTTGATCCAAATTCATTAATTTCATTTCGTAGTCAGACATTTTTTCTTGGTTTTTTGTCTCGAACATTATACTAAGAGTATCAGCATTATCTTGCGCTTTGATAGTCATAATGTCGTCATTTGAACAACACTTCATAATTTTTACCATGCTAGAATAATATTGTAATATAATTAGTTTTTTTTAATATTATAAAAGTAACTAGATAACACTTTAGTGTGGTCTGCCAAAATAGGTACCTTTCTAGATTAATGCCCATCGATAAATTCCGGTCACAACGAAACTTATCAAAACCATTACTTTTCAAACACATGGACACTAAGCTAACATGGGCGTCATCCATAGCCTGCAATTGAATTCCAGAATCGGAACAGTCGAATGTGGCTTCTTTCAAAAGTTCCTTAATGGCTTCCAAAATCTTTTTGAGCTGACCGCTTTTCAATAATCTTGCTTCAAACATGATGTATATGAACAAGAAAAATAGACAAAATAAAATATACTCTTGTTAAAAATGAAATCAGTAGACGAAACTGGAGAGAACGAATTATAATGGTGCGTCTTGAAGATCCGACCGTTTCTGCGATTTGTGTACAGTATTACACGCAGTATAATAATGGTTAATCCCACATTACAAGCCCGGTTCACAAAAGATAGTCATACATAAGGGCGGGAAAACTGGCGGCACTTAACAATGTGACCAACAAAAAAAATCTAACTAATTATTCAAAATGCGATAACGTATTAAAACAATTTCCAAAGAAAAAAATTATACTCCTAGGTGTAAAACTATACGGAAAAATAGCATTTATTCGGTTTATGTATTGGGTGTAATATTTTTTGTAAATTAAATTAAAGTTTAGAATTAAAATTAACTTATCTAAATTCCGAAACGTTTTTAAGTTTCTATAAAGTGTATGCATTGTTTTTCTTTATCATTTGTATATATTATCAATATTGGATATGCATAATGCCTAGAGTTTCTTGATAAAATACCGTAATGCATGTGTATCACAATTCACAATCATATTTTAAATAGCTAAATTGCTTACGGGACTTATGCTTTGTTGCTGTTTTTAGTTGCATCTTGCACTGTTGCACATACTCATGGGAACGAACATTTTTGCTCAGTAGCAGTCATAGCGGCAGTCGATTGCACTAGTGCACGATGTATAGTCGCTGTTGACGTTTCTTTAGAGTAGATTAGATGTCGTGTAAGACTTCGTCGTCTTTAATCGGTTTTGTTTACATTTCAATAGCTTTCGAAGTGCCTTAAATAAAACGAAAATCAATCAGTTTTCCATGCGATGAGTTTAAAATTATTTTTTTTTACAAATATTTACATTTTGTCCACGTCTTTACTGTTTATTAAATATATAATATAGTGATATAATGATGAGTACTGTAGTGAACTGGAGTCCGCGAGAAGTATCCGTTTGGTTAGAGAAAAAGGGTCATAGTAAATATTCTCAATTACTTACAGTAGATCATTGCATTGATGGCCGTGCTCTTTTACTTATTAATGAAGCCGACCTAAAATGTCCACCTATTAACATCAACGTAAGTATTTTTATTCTTGAAACTAATTTGTTTTTATATTATGGCCAATAGTACGGGTACCAAATAATAATCATTCATTTGGTTTTTTTTTTTTTTAGGTATTAGGTGATATAAAACGTTTAATGTTGGATATTCGTCAGTTAAAAGTTGAAAATCGACAGACCTTATTACAACTAGGATTTGACCCCATATCGTTGCTTACAAAACCTGTATGTGGTCCACATGTTTGTGGAACTCAATTTCGACCAGATGTAAGTTATTCTACCTATATAGTATAGCGTTTAACTTAAAATTTATATAATTCATTTTGGTTTATTTTATTAATATATTATTTAACAAACAATAACTGGTTCGAAAATGAGAAAATCTATTTGATATATTATAAATACTATTATTTCGTGTTTAATATATTACAAAGTTGATTAATTTTGAAAATAATAATTGATACTAAAAGTTAGTAAATCAACTTAAGATTTAACTTTAGAATAACTTGTATATTTCAACATATTTCTTTTGTTGAACTTGTATGACATTGAAAAACAATTGGCTTTTGTTTCGATATTCATATATTAATAATAGTAAAATTTAATGCTCAAACAGAACTACCAACTGTTTAAAATTTACTTACTTATATATAATCTAATTGTCAACCTAATTTATTTTAGTAGTATCTACATATTTATAAAACTATTTAAAATTTTAAACAGTATGGTATAATTTATGACTTGCATATGACCAATGAAGCCTTATTTTGAGATCAGAGATACGGAAGTTTATTATTTACCATTTTTTTACTGGCTATTGGAAACAATTATTTTTTGCTACTATTTTTCAAGGAGAATTAGTTTTTAGCAAATAAAGGCCCATGGGTTTATACAAATGTGTATATTGACTAAATCCCTGTCTATATTTGACACTATCAAATTTTACCTTTGATTGATTCATATTGTGGTTGATATAGATTTTACCATTAGTACCATATATTTTATTATAATATAACAACTTAACTACAATAACCAATTCTAAATGATATATATTTTGAATATCTATATGACAAGTATAAGTCTTAGATTTAGATGTGACCATGGTCAATGATCGCTTTAATAAACTATACATAAAATAACCAACATTAATTTAAAAAATATATATACATTAAATAAAAAAGGTCCAAATAGCATTTCTCAAGAAAAAAAGAACTGAACTTTTAATAATAAGTAAATTGTTATTATTTGAGTTATTATCAAAAACATGATTTATTTTTTGATTTTTTTAAAAATTGTTTTGAACATGTGCATTCAAAAGATATTTTGAGATGAGCCTCTAAAATCAATGGGCCTCGGGACCGTGCCTCACCTGGACTGGACCCCCTTCTAATCCGGGTTTGGTCATTGTCCAGGTTAAGTTAGGTTTTCCAAAAATAAATAGCTGCCTGGAATGTACATACTTCATATATACATATTATTTATGATAATTTTTTAGGGCCAACATTTCTGTGGCATATAATTAATATACTGCACATTAATATGTTGTACAAATGCCAGAAAAAATTATTTTGATTAAATCATTGGCAAAGTTACACATAGTTAAACCTGCCCTTCCATTATAATTCATAACCATCTGTAACAATAATAACTATTGTCTGCTGGAATAATTTTTTTTTAACCAAGGGAACCCAGTAATATATATATTCAAATTATAAGACATCTGTGTTACTAAGGTAAATCAGAAAGAAACAAAAAAAGTCAACTTTTATATTTTTAGGACAAAATTCAAGAACCTCACCTTTTAAGTTCTGAATTCTGAGATAAAAAGTAGATATTAACCTTCCTCTTGTTTTGAATGTCAAATGTGCAAAGATTGATTATAAAGATTTTTGTTTAAAATACAAACATACTTTTATATTAATTTAAATACAATAAACTCCTATTATGTCGAATGTTAAGAGAAACAGAAATAAGTTTAAGATATTGACAAATTTGAAATTTTTAAAAAAAACTTCAATGATTTAAAATAATTTGAATACCTAAAATGCTAATACATAACTATGAACTATAATAATTATATATTAAATGTACTTTTATTGTATATATATATTTTTTTTTAAATCCGTGAGTAAAGTTTGTTTTATTTTGGCTTCTTGAAAACAAAGTTTTCCAAATTCAATGATGCAGAAAAGGCTACATCTTCCACCCTGTAGTAGTCTCAACAAAATTTTTCAATGTTTTTAAAGCTGTTTAGCTTGTTAAACTGAACCAACAGCGACTTCCACCTCTTTTTGTAATTTGTATTCGCTTGATGATATTAGTATTTTTGATAGTTTCTGATAAAATTTTGTTATCTGTCCATGTTCCAACATTTTTAATCTTGTTTGTGTCTACTGAAGCACTTTCCTTACAAGCTGTTTGAAAAAATTCCTTATGTCTTTTCTTCCAATATTGTTTTGCTTTTTCAAGTAAAATTATTCCACTTACGGGTATGCTTTTGTTTTGGCACTGAGTAAACCATTTTAATAAGCATATATCTAAATAAAAAATTATCCTCATTTTTTTCATTTTTCCATTATTGAACATTAAAGTTGTAACTTTCTGTTTCATAATTGACAATAATATATTTGGTGGAATTTTAAATTCTTAAGCAATTTCCCCTTTTTTATTTATTATATCCATGTATTTAAGGTAATTTACATCTAACAACTTTTTTATCACTGTGACATAAAAATGAGGAAAATGAAATCAATATCAGGAGTTCATAATGTTCCTACTATATTTATTTATTTCTAAAGATTCAAAAAATACTTGTTTTTTTAGCCATTCAATTATTATGACGATATTCATATGAATCATGGTTCTGATGTAACAGCAGCATCTTCACATAGTTCAGAATTTGAAGAAGAGAGAAGATTAAAACCAGAGGTAAAATTTATTTTTTATTAAATATCTTTAAAATCAGATGATAAATCACTAACAGTAATCATATAGGAAATCTTGGTAATCATAATGAACATTTCTGGTTATGGTTAAATGTAAATTTATTCGAGTTAATTACAGTTTATTTTAGTGTTAAAAAAAAAAAAAACAATGTAGGTAAGTCAATTAATATGAGATTTTCAATGTAAATTTGATATAGTAATCAGATTTTATTTTTAAAGTAAGCATAATGAAAAATAATTATTTCAAATTAATAATTTTGGTCCTTTGTCTACCAAAGTTTCTGTTTATTACTTTTTTGAACTAAACATATTTTCAGTTATGATCAAATGATACTGTTAAATTGAAAAATAAATCTACCTTTCAAAAAATACCTAAACAACATCTAAAATTGCGGATATGATGCATTATTTTACATCAATTTTAATTTCAATATTGTTTATTGAAATAATATAGATTAATAAAAATAATTAGTACAAAATATAATATGACAGCAAAAAAAAAAAAAAAAGTTGTGTACTTACGTTATAATCTTAATATTGGTTTAAACTCTTGAAATATTCAGACAAGGTTCTAAACAGATATTTAGCTCATCATGAAACATCAAGTATTATTCAAAAAATTTTAAAATATTTATTTGTAGCTATATATTATTTAGTTAAAATGGTAAAAAAAAAACATAATAACATAATATGCTTCATAATATAATACTTGTCATTTTTGATTAGTGATTATTTTATTTTATTACAATCTGTATTCTTTAAAAACATGTAAACTATCATCTAAGTTGCAACAAATACATACAAATTAATATGACACTTAATCCGGGTTTCGGGTTAACCCAAATTTATATTCAGGTTAATTTGGGTGTTTATTTTTTAAATTAGTTTTGTATTATGTGGATTTATTTGAATTAATTTGGGTGCAGAGAATTTTAATCATGGATAAAATCTGCTCTTTTGTGTTGGGCAGGTTAATTGAACTAAACCTCTGACTCTGAAGTATTAATGTTGAAAAAATTAATGAGAATGAAATCAATTTTTACAAGAGAACAGTTTGTATTTATTCAGTTACTTTTAAAA
This sequence comes from Tuberolachnus salignus, assembly GCA_956483605.1. Classification (NCBI taxonomy): domain Eukaryota; kingdom Metazoa; phylum Arthropoda; class Insecta; order Hemiptera; family Aphididae; genus Tuberolachnus; species Tuberolachnus salignus. Next base: position 18,676,714 of record OY101437.1, read on the forward strand.
TTTCAAGGCATCCTATTGTTTTTGTAGTTTTAATTAATATATCTTATTCAGCCTCATCTCCTTGAGTCGACCACCTAAATATTCACTTATCTAGGTTCCCACATCATCTATACATATTCCAGCAGTCCTCAAATTACTCTCAATTGTGCTTAACCATCTCCTTTTCCATTTTAGAAAAAAAGTCCCCTCCTGTCATTGGATCAACTATAAAAACAATGCCTATGCTAATCTTTATAAAACCATTCCTTATTCTACCCTCTCTAATGACTCCACTTATCTATCTAAGCATTTCTATTTTTTTTTGCACTCATCTTTCTGTCTACTGCCCAAAATTCCATGCCATCCTACATTATTGATCTTACTACAGTTTTGACCTCTTTTCACATCATCCAACTATACTCTCTTTCAAATCCACTATTATTTTTTAAAGGGATATGTAAACCTCTCTTTCTCACCTACTTTGTCCTTACCTATTGTCTATATTTATTATAAAAATAAAAAATGTGAAGATAGTAAAATGTTAAAAGGTTTTATCAAAAAAACGTAGATACTAGATTTAAATAAATTTACATAATTAATAAATGCATTGGAAGCAAAAATTGTTTCTATACTTAATTATATAAATAATAAAAATTGAACATTGAACCAATGAATCCATTTCTACTTTTTTTTAATGATTCATTGTAAAATGTTAAAGATAAAAAAAAAATAGATTAATCAACCAATTGATTCATATCGAGTCTACCAGATATGAAACATTGAACTATGTTAAGTTACTTAGTAATATTCATCATCACGATATAACCTAGTTTTTTTTTTTTTTAAATTAGTTTCATATTTACTAGACGGGTATATTTTCTAGTAAATAAAAATTACACAATTATATTGAACATCATATAATAAACTCAATTAACTAGTATAATACCAGTATTAAAGGTGTCTAAACAATTTAAAACGATACTTATAATGTTCATGAAAGTGTTGAGATAATAATACCATAATATGTAATGAATCATTACATTACTAATAATCAAATATCATAGTATACTACATATGGTATATTTTCAAAATTTAATACTAAATATCGGGGTTTGTAAGTTCATGTATTATTATAAAACGCATAAATAAGTACTTATGCACTAATATTCTAAAACACACTTGAAATATGCATAAAAAAATAAAATTTTATCTGAACAAAAATTCAGTTAATTGAAAAATTAATGATGGGTTTCCAAAAAAATCCTATGCAAAAACATGCACTACCTTGTATTTGTATTACTATTGTAATGGAACTGATTTGTACCTCACATTATTATACATTTTCCCCGTTTCGTTTTTGTAAGATTGGTCGATTTTACAATTCATATTAAATATTATTAGAATATTATTGAATGTGGTATCTAATCTATACTCTATTCCGCCACGAGAGAACATGCTGCGGAATAAAGAAAACTGGAGATACGGTACGGTGGTTTTCATTCCACACGCGCCTAACCGTTCTACCGCCCAACCGGCATGTTCGCTAGTGGAATAGATTATAGAGTGGCTTCGTTATTTATTTGATATTTACAAATAATTTAAATAGAAATTTTACATAAATAAAAAAACAAACACCCATTGCCAATAATTTTTGGAAAACAAAAAAAAATTGATACATAGTCTATTCTTGTCTATACGAGTATACGAAATCAACTATGAAATTCCTTATCGCGAAATGAGTCACGTATATTCGTTTGTAGATATCGCGAAAAAAAAACAAGGTTTTTCCACTTTCACATTTTATTTTTCGAAAAAAAAAACAAAATATTGGTGGCTACCTACTATATATAACTTACATCCGGGATAAATTAGATTAGATAATTCAATATTATTCATCACATAGTCAATTTTGTTAATTATCTGGATCGCTTAACACTACACTGTACACGTTATATTTATGACTCCAAAATTTTTTTTTTTTAAATTTTCTACCGATGATCTATTATGAGCATAATCTATCATATTCGGGAAAATGATTTTATCTTAATGCCACTCTCCACTTAAGTGGACACTTCCAAAAATCTAAAAAAGCAATTATTTGTATATATTTTTATGCGGAATATTTACAGGGTTTTTCATTAATTCCCGAATTTCACCCTACTAATAATGTAGGTAGGTACCTCGTATCTATATATTATTTTATATTTATTATGTAGATGGTACCTATGTTGCCCTTGAGCGTCAAAGCTACGAAATATGTTACGGTAAATGTACACAAATTTACAAACTTCAATGCCAGAATTTTGAACCTTTACCTTTGGCTTAAACCTCGGTAAATCCTAACGTATTATATAGACAATTCAGGTAATTGTAATAGTAGTAAAATACCAAATTATTATTATACAGTTCTAAAGAGAAATGTTAATATACCTGTTACCTATACATAAATTTGGACGTCTATATTTTATCGGAAATATGTGTATGGCACAGACATTTTATTAAATATAATACGTTCTTGAGACATACAATTAAATAATTAATGGAATCAACAAAGTGTTGAAAACCATTACTACTTGGAACAGACATTTCATCATGGAATGATATTGTATCGGAAATATTTTATGTAAAACAGACATTTTACGGAATGTGAATGTAAGGAAATTATTATTTTTGAATGATACGTACGATATTGTATGATTATTCGATTCCGAAAAACGTCTGTTTCTTACAAAATATTTCCAATGAAATACGACATCATAATGCAATTTGTGTAATAGTTGGAATGATATTATTAAAAACGTGTTTGTTTTTATTTAGTAATTCCATATTTTTCTGAAAATCTATAATGATGTCTAATTTTTGACAAATAGTTAATCTACCTATTCATTTATTTTCTGCTATATTAAAAATAATAATGTTGAAATAAAACATTTTATGAAATTGTTTTTTCTTTTAGTGTAGAAACTTTATAAAAACTGTAATTTAAATACATTTAACTTTAACTAATATTTTAAAATACTTCATTTTTGTATTTTGTTCATTACAAAATTATTACGTATTATACAATAACATTGGTAATACGTATTTCATCATAGACATATCTATGCATTTTACGATGTCATCAGTTTGATATTAAAAACTATGTTAGTTATACCCATGTTATATTATCTGTGGTTATGTCTTATAAGTTAAATATACTTGTATTTAATCTGCGGTTATATTTTTTAACATAGAATTAGTACGTGCATGACTAATAAAGTACCGTTATTATTTAGAATGTTGCGAGTATTGTAAACTCGCCTGTTTTCGACTTCAACCTGTTATTTTATGCACGTAAAATTATATCTATTACCTATGTACAATTTGATCTCGTGGTATTATTTTGTTTTCATTTTATGATTTTATAAACAAATATATAAAAACCATAATAATAATAATATTAGAGTATTAGCTGCCTTTATAAAATATTAGTATTCTGTAATACGGTTTACTAAACATAATAATTCGGTGATTCTTTTAAACAATATACCTAGCAGTTTTATAAGTTTCTTTTGAACAGACGAAACTGTTGATTGCATATTATTTCTAGATATGCGTCGTCATCGTTAAATAATTTTAAAATTCCCAGCTAGCATGTTCTGTATTTTGATTAAATTTTATTTTGTTTTGAGAATAAAAGTATACTTACTTGCGATGATTCAAGAAAAAAATAGTAGAGATACTCTGATGATGATATATGAAATTTGTTTCGTTTCAGAAACCAAAATTACCTATGATGCATTTCAACGAGTAAAATATTATTGCGTACCTATACAGGTATAATCTTTGTGTATATTTTATATAATATATACACATTCAATTGTTTTATGTTATAAACTATTATGTATAATACATTGTAAAGTTAAGGTTTTTTACCGTTTTAAATGATATCGTGTTTACGTGATTGCATACTTAAAATAATATGTAGCAACAGTGAACTTATCTACACACCAAAGTACATTTTATTATAATCCGACTTGAAAGTTGAAATTAATCAAATAAATAACACCTTAGACTTTAAAACGAGTAGCATTTTGTAGTAATTATGTGTGCCAAGTCTATGTATTATTTTTACAACTTAACCTTCATTCAATGCTATTAAAACAATTTTAAATTTATAGGCTTAATATCTACACATCACATCAGCCAATCTCCGGAAAAACTGTAGTAACCGATTATGCAGATGACAAAGTTATAATATCTATAAATGAAAACCATCTTACGGCCCCTCCAAACTCATCTAAATTTAATGTCATAATGGTACACAAAATGATGTATTAAACTTAATCCAAACAAATTAATACACACAATATTTACCTTATGTCACTCCATCTGTCCTAGTGTTTCTCTACATAATGTTCCTATAACAATGTCTAACACAGTTAAATATTTAGGGCTCACTTGGAATACTCATATTCGTATCAAAAGACTTGCCTTAAATGTAAATGCCCGACTCCACAGACTATGTACCTTATTAATAAACAATGAACACTATAAATTAAAAGTTAAAGATCTTATGTACAAAACATTACTAGAATCCTGGACATATGAGCTCCAATTGTGGGGTATTGCGAACTTTTCTATTACAAATAAAACCCAACAGTTCCAAAATATTGCTTTCAGTAAAATTACTAATGCTCTACCTTTTGTGTGCAATTAAACTTTACATAAAAACATTTCAATGAAAACTGTGACTGAAGAAGCTGCGCACTTCTACAAACGCGTTTATAATCGTCTTCAAACCCATCATAATCCTCTGATAAAAAATGTCTAAACTCCAACTATACCTGGCAACCACAGGCGTTTCAAAAGGAACTGGTGCCCTGACTTGTTAAAAATAAAAAAATAAAAATTGATTAAACCTAAATGTTTAAAAAAATTCATGTCTTATTATGTATATCACATAATAAGATATATTATTATATAATATATTTATTATATATACTTAATGTATATATTACATTAATATATACATACTTATTGTACTTCAATGTACAGATTGTGTATCGCCTACTTTAAAATTTAAAAAAAATGTATAGTTTATTTATCTAAATTTCAATTAAAATATATATATTATTATATTTGAATGATACTTTTTAGTAAACATTGGTTGAGATTTGTTAATTTTATTTGTTTTTAATCAGTATTATTAGGTTTCCATTGAACTAGTAAAGTTTATTGTTAGTGTATTTTAATTTTATAATAATTTCTTTTTCTAGATATGGAAAGCTCTCATAGCAATGGGCTATCTTTTTACTGTAACATGGATTACAGCATTTGTTATGGTGATTGTCCATGATCGTGTACCTGATATGAAGAAATATCCTCCATTGCCAGATATTTTTCTAGATAATGTGCCTTATATTCCTTGGGCATTTCACATGTGTGAATTAACTGGCACCGTTTTATGTTTTGTGTGGCTCACAGTACTAGTCTTCCATAAACACCGTTTCATATTGTTGCGGCGGTTTTTTGCTCTCTCTGGTACAGTCTTCCTTTTACGATGTATCACAATGATCATCACTTCCTTATCTGTACCTGGCATCCATTTAGAATGTACACCCAGGAAAAAACCAGCATTTTTAGATGGTATGTTAATTTATTAAAAATAAAAATAGATCAATATCTTTAAGCAATTTATCTTCATAATATATTGTAGATGGAAATTTTTTGGGTGAAATGATTTATAAAATGCAACAAGCGTATGTGATATGGAGAGGAGCTGGTATGTCAATACAAGGAGTTCGTACTTGTGGTGATTATATGTTCAGTGGACATACTGTGGCATTAACTATGTTGAACTTCTTCATTACTGAATGTATGTAGAATGTATTTATAATACTTTCATAATAATATTCATATACATTTTTGTTAATTGTAAATATATTTTACTTTTTACAGACACTCCTCGTGATATATATTTGTTACACACCTTTAGCTGGCTCTTGAATATGTTTGGTATATTTTTTATATTGTCAGGTCATGAACATTACTCAATTGACGTATTCATAGCATTTTATATTACATCAAGACTGTTCCTATACTACCATACACTAGCTAACAACCAAGCCTTAAATAATAATGTTGATTCTTGTCGAACACGAATTTGGTTTCCATTGTTCAGTTTCTTTGAATCATCATGTAACTGCATGGTGCCAAATGAATATGAATCATTTACAGAAATTGCAGAAAATCTAGCATGTTCAACATATAATAACTATTTACTCATTAAATCGGCTATCAAGACTCAAATTTTGTTAGTGCGAACCCTACCATTCAACCAGCCAGCACAAATAAGTTCAACTTCTCTAGCCGGCACAAACACAGTAGAGTTGAGAATACCAAATGCTTTGAATAAAAAAAAAAGTTAAATAAGCCATAATTTTAAATACCGACGCACAATGCATAATATGTCTTCGCAGTTAAATTTTTGGATTGATATTCAGAGTAAATAAATTTACATATTTTTATTGAAAATATATATTGAAAGATTGAATCTTATGAAAAATTATTATTTTAAGACATTGTCTAGAAGACTATGTACCAACAATTATTATATTTGGCTACTTTTCATTAATTATCATTCAAATGTTTTAAGAACTTCATTCCCTTAGTAGTGTTCATTATTTTGTCTGATTCTATAAATGTTATTCCTACTACTTGATTAATTTATAATACTTTATAGTTTTAGATTTTTTTTAATTGTATTATTTGTATTGTATTCCTATAGGCAATAATTCCTAATTAGTAATTACTTATTGTTTTAATTTTTATGTAATTTGAAAAGTTTAGCTTACATCTCCCTCTTATCCTCTTTGCTCCCGAAAAATTAAAATTGTTTATTTACTTATCCTAGTCTTATAATCTTATTATTTTTAAATGTCTTATTGTTAATCAGCCTTCATTTTATAACTATATATAATAAGTACTTATAAAATGTACAAAATGTTGATGATGAATGTAAAAAAAGTATACTACCATAAATTAATATTATATATATATATGTATTTATTTTGTTTTAAAATATTATATACAAGATATTATATACACAAATAACAAATTATTTGTGTATTGTTTGAATGTACTCTATTGTTGTGTGCAATTTGAAAAAATAAATGATGTCTTAAAGAGATGTATTTTTATTACTTTAATTCATTTTTATTTTTAAAAGTATATTTGAGAGCCTTTAATACCAGTAGTTAATAATAACTATAGTTTTGGATGTTATTAAAAACTTAAAAAAATATTCTTGTTTTATTATGCAAGACGTATAACAAGAAAGTTGTCAAATTTACATTTTCATTACCACTGATCATTACTGAAAATTGATTTCAATAATATTTGTATATAATGTCTGCATCAAAAAATAACCAATATGTATTATTAATGTGTGTATTTAAATATATTATTAAACACAATGATACATTTATACTAATTTTAATTGCTAGGTATAAATTTAAGGAAACTCATTAAAATGCTTTTGCAGTTATAATAAATTTAAAAAAATTAATATTAAACAATCATTGAACACTAGCCATTATTTGTGGCAATACTTTTAGTATGAACTGACCATGCAACACAACAGTGTCGCCACACTGTATGAAACCATCCTAACAAAACAATGTATTTTCATCAGTGGCACCACAAAAAGTGGCCTGTATGAAATGAGCCTTAGTAATTAACTAATTAAATAACATTTTTATTTTAATCATTTAACATAAAAATGTATTACACAATCTACCAAAAATTTTATATATGATTATATGTGAAATTTTCAAAAATTATTATATTCACTAAATAACAATATATATTATTAATTACTTTGCAACTAACTGAAACATATTTAAATCTATTTTAGAATAAAACATACCAATTATACACATTGGAAAAGTGTAAAATATTGTTTTATGTATAGGAATATCAATTTTTTTTTTAAAATTGTTTAATAGCTTCATCTAAATCAGTATTTAATTATTTAATGAATATTATTTTTAAATGTTTTTAGTTTTCCATATTATTGCTAGTGAGAAACTTAATTGATAGATTACAAAAACCCAATTAAACTTATTAGTTTAAAAATTTAATTATAATCAAACATTTGTTAAATAAATAAACTATTCTCAATTAGAGGGTGAGTAAAAAGTTGGAAAATATTTGCTCGGAACTATTTTTGTGAGAAATAATTTTTTGGAAATTTACTCTATATTAGAAAATTATTTTGATAATGATATAAATGTTGTATTATTAAATACTATTTTATGACAACATATTTTCTAATAAATAATATTTTAACTGTTTATTGAAATAATTATAAACACATTTCAAACAGGATTTTTATGATTTTTAAAATTGTTGTTTTACTGAAATATTTATTCCTAATTTTTAAGATTTCACAGAATTTTTTTATCAACTTAGGGAATCTTGAATATTTTGGTATGTATTCTATGAATACCATAAGTACAAAAATAATAATAATAATGCTATATAAATGAAATAAAGAATTTTAATGGCAAATTTAGTTTTAAATGTATAATTTGTATAACAATTTTTCAAGATCAACAGTTTTTTTTTTTTTAATTGTGAGGAAAAAATCAAAAATTATCATAAGTATATCAATACAATAAGGCTATGTTAGCACACTATTTTTAATTACAAAATAATTAAGTACTAGTAATATATGAACAGCTTCAATTAACAAAAAAAAAAAAAATGTAGCAAACCAAATAAGTAATTATAAATAAATGTATAAAACATATTGTATTTGAGCAAATAAATTATTTTGGGTAAAGCACACCTAAGAAAATGTTTTGATGTTAACCGGACGGACTGTTGTACTGAGATTTAAACAAATTATATAAATTTAATATTCACCCAAAATATATTTGACTGAAAATTTAAACTAATACATCTAGAAATTTGCAGCCATAAATATATTATATAGGTATATGTAAAAACATTTATATGAAGCTGATTATTAATAACTATTGAATGGAACAATTGGTATTGTCTTTGTTCCTTATTCTAGTGTGCGGTTATATTGAATTTTCTATAGTAATGAAACTTTCAAACTTAGGTATTATGCCTTAGAGCACAAACTGATACAAATGTATTGGGGTGGTGCAAATGCAATACAGGTACTACAGTAGCAACTATTCGGTATTCTGTTCGTAGAATATTCAATGTAGAATTAATAAGTTGTCGACAAATAGGCTTCTGATCTTGTGACACTTTGTAAAATATCCGCAAAGAGCATATAGCATCAGTTGGTGTTGACGTTGGTTCTCCGCGTAGTAATCGTTTTAAGGAATAACGGAAAGCCTCCTCCAAACCAATAGCAGATATAGATTCGGTAGAAGTGTCTAGTGAATCAGAGATGGCTGATAATGAAGTACAAGATCCTATAATACAGTAACATGTTATTATATAAAGAATACAAAACATTTTTTTTTTTTTGAGGTTAATATGTACCAGATGATATATAAGTAACAATTGCAGCCACATTATTTTCATAGTTCCAACGTCGACGTATTGATACCCTATAATTGTCAACACAACAACCAGTTTCTTCATCTATAAGAAAAATGACAGTACAATAACATTGTTTCAAACAATTAAAATACTAAAATAATTTAATTACATTCAAATCTAGCATTATGCCTATGTGCCCATAAATGCCATTCTACAATAGCATTTTTTGGTAGCCGAGATACTACTACATAATCTATAATAGCATTATTTGTTCTTTTCTCCCATTCAGTTCTAGCAGGATGAATATATTTAGTATGAGTGACGTAACATATACCCTATAAAATAGTATTACAGATTATTCAATTTAATAAAATATAGACTATTTGAATGTAATTTACTTGAACAACATCTCTAAGTTGTGTATTAGGATCGACTGCTTTTATAATTCTACTAACATGGCGTAATGAGAGTCTACATTGTCGTCTGATTCCACCTTCAACAATGTTTAAAGTACCTGGCACTAGAGCAATTTGTCCAGCAACATAAATAATATCGCCAACCTAAAAATATAAATTATCTATTTATATTACAAATTGTTTTTATATTATGTTACATTTAAAAACAACTTGTATACAAAATCATAAAACATTACACATTTTCTTTATTAAATATTTGTTTGACAGTTTAAAATATAAAAATAAATTAAACAAGGTTTTAGAAATAGTTATATCTATAAATCTATAATAAACCATTGTTTTTATTATTTGACTCACCCGAATGGCTTGACTATATGGCCCAATATTAGCAGGTGCCCAGTGAGATATACTTTGTACATGCATAGTATGTTTGGTTACTGATGGGAGGTTTGAATTAGAAGAAGATTTGGATGGAGGTTTATAAGCTACAACATCCATGAGAATAGGTATATTTTCTGAAAGAGGTATTTCAACGCAAACTCTCACAGGAGGACTAATTCTACACATAATTGATGCATATTGTGCATTCATATTAAGGAATTCTGTCATATCCCGAACATATAAAGTAACAGCAACAACATCAGTTAACAACAAATTTCGATCGTGCAACAAATCTAAAAATCAAAAGAGATCAATTTAAGTTAAATTTTGTTAAATAAATGTACAAAAAATATTAAAACAAATTTGAATTAAAGAAATATAATAATGAAGAGTTAATATTAAATATCTTAATTTATAACATCAAACCAAATCTAACTTAAAACCTTTTTTTTTACATACATGAAATAATTAATTTTAAAACATAATGCAAACAATTCCAAAATTCATAAGATCTGTCTACGGAATATAATATAAAATATAAATATATACAAATACACGAGTATGTTTATATTTGTGAAATATTATTACAGAATTTCCTAAAACAGATTTGTATTCATCTTTAAAGATAGCATTGACACTTATTTAATATTTTATAACACAACAATTCAACTAAGATAATTTTTTAAGAATTTCAATTAAAATCTTGTAATTCCTAAGTTTGGTTCAGATAAATATATACTTAATTCTATATTCAAATAATTTGATACAAATCTAAATTTTAACCATTAACCTACACAACTAAATTATTAAGGATATGGCTTGTTACTAACATTTTCAGATGGTATTCATTACTGAACAAACAAAATATTTAACATTTAAGCACAAGTGCTGACCAAACGGTTATCTGTATAACTATTGTGGTACACCATAGCCTAAGATATTATATACTTTGAAAAATACCATTTTACAAAATTTGAATTAGATACTTAATAACATTTAGTTTATTGTAATTTTAATAACATTTTTAAAAGTAAATTTATTATCAATTTTGTAGTTTGTAACTAAAAAATTATTATAATTACAAACTTACCTCTTAATTTCTCTAGAGCAACTATAATTGGAGATTTATCACCAATCCAATGACCAGTTAATGAATTAATCCAAGACCATCCATTTGGATATCCAATACAAGACACAGAATCCGTCTCTATAAATTCACCAAAACATATTGGACTATCAATCTGATCAACTATGACACTATTGTTGTCTGGAATATCATCATCAAAACTGTCACTATCAGTACTAGTGCCAAGATCAATTTCCAAATCTTCTAAGTCCATCAAGTGGGCTAAGGGACTGCGTACAGGATAGCCAGCTAAACGATCATGAAAACTCTGATTTTCATCAATATTCTTAAAAAAAAAAAAATTAATGCTTTACATCTAAGTTATTTTAAATATTATAATAAAATACCAACTAATAACTTAAGTTTAAAATTTTACCAACCGGTTTTTTTAATAAGCAAAATTTTTTAAAATTTATATATCCCACAGGAGCAATAGTGTCATTGGTGTGCATCACAGTTTCAAACTCTTCACTGAAAAACATCAAAGTGTATCTTATGAAATATTTGTACCGAGAATCACATTAATAATTAATATTTTTATTAAAGAAAAATGTTTTATTATTTCATTGATATTAATAAAATGCTGTGTAAAATATTTTTGTGTACAATCATCTATGGAAGTATTTTAAAAATGTAAAATAATATGTAATCATTTAAGTTTGTTATTGACAAACAATTTTATTGTAATCATTACAGTAGAAAAAAAAAATTGAATTCCTATTATTTAAAAATAGAACCTAATTTATTTTAAGGTATTAATATTGAAAAAATAGATCGTGAGCATATATATTATATTAGTTAATAGTTATATTTCTATCAAAAAAAAAAAAAAAATATAATATAACAAACAATTATAATGCTTTAAACTATGTAATGTAAAATCCACCTATTTTTTAAATTATTTGTTTATTTACTAATTGGATTAGAAAACAAAAATTCTCAAATGAGAACTAATATCAAACAATTCTATATTGTTTTCTAAATCTAGAATGTTGTCCACTATTACAACATTGATCACTGGAATATACATGGTATTTAATGTTGTATTTTTATTTGTTTGTGATCGAGTGTGTGGATTTATTTGTATACTTACATGATCACCGATTTGGTGAATAAAGGGCAGTCTAGAGTGAACGTTTCGTATTCTCCACCTTCGCCACATATATTTAAGCCATATTTTTCATTCTGGAAACCAACACAAAAGTCAGGGAGAAAACGGGATGAGCCCCATTGCATCTCCACCGTGTCAGATACACGTTCCACTCAATAAAAATAAATATAACAAGCCTATTCCTCCCAAAATAAGTATATTTTGAATTATAATTTATTCAGAGAATTTTTTGTCTTAAAGGTAAAAAATGTAGAAAGAGGTAAACCTTAATAAATTATTAATAATCAAACTACTAAACTCCTATATCTATACCTAATCTAGAAATAAAAAAATGACAACATAACTTGCATAATATGTATCAAACCTATTATTGTAATGAAATTAAAAATGGCTTCTAAATAGTTATATACGGAGACTAACATTCCCTAAAATATTTTGACTTATGAAATGCATTTCTAGAAACTCCATTGTTGGAGTAGCATGTTATTCATGCAATATAGAGTAGTGAATATAGATAAATATATCTAAATAAAAATATATAGAAAATAATTAATATCTCTTTACCATTTTAACTAAATGTGGCATTAGTTTATCAATCCGTAATCCTAAATGTTTTGTCGGATCTAATCCGAGTGCTGCTACTTTAATAACAATTGCTTCAATATTGCAATCAATCATTTCTTGTAGTAACTCTTTTTGATCACGACGCCACAAATATGACAAAGAGCAAATACCTAATCTTGAACATCTGGAAATAATTTACATTTTAGTTACTATTAAAAAATCATCAGAACTAATTATACTAATTTTTTTTATAATAACAACTATGTTTTACAATTGAATATTTGTCATAAAAAAAAAAATTAAAAATATTTAACAAATGTGTATCAGACAACTTACACATCTTCAACTCTTAAACGCTGATAATCAGAAAGTATAGCACCTACTGCTACAGCATCAAATTCAATTTGTGTCTAAAGTTATACATAACATATTAAAAATAATTAAAATACATTTGATAATAAATAAATACTTTAATGTTAGCAAGGAGATCAAACAAATCTTCAACTTCATCTTCAGGAGTATGAGTATAAATTTTTTCTTGTTGCAATGCAACCCCATATGTGCGTTGTCTGAACAATGGAAGTCCCATAGCTTCTGCATATAACTCTACTGCTTGGTGACCAACACTTTGATACATGTAACTATCCAACTCATCTATGATAAAGCAAATAATTTAAAATGAATACTAATGCATCATATTAAACACAGTTTACAGCAATACAATTAAACGTTATAATATACCTTTACTTTGTGGTTTTAGGTTGGCCAATGCAACAATATCATGGCCAGCCGCTATGCACTGCATCATGTTATAACAGCTGTCCTTACCGCCACTAATTAACGCTACGACTCTCATATTAGAACCTTAACAGAAATTTACTTGGTTATATAACATAAAAAAACATACTACTGCAATCTCTTAAATACCTTTTGCAATCACCTTTGATGTTAATTTATATATTAAGTTTTATAGGTCAATGTAAAAGGTGTGTGTTCACAGCATCTTCCAGACAACAACGTTGGGTGTCATTTCGATTGGTTTTTCCCAGATCAACGGAAACTTATTGAGCACAAAAAATGTTTTATTAGAATTAATAAATGACCAGATGAATGTGGAAAACAAATTTTTTTTTCAAGTACATTTTCATTCTTGAACATTTTAACTAGGCTTTTATCAATCGCCATAAACCCTGATTTTTATCAACTTTTCAAGTCTGGCAACCTAAGATCATATTCGATTTAAGTTGGTAACAACACGGGGAATTTTAAATCCATGGATCTACAGAAATATATAATAGTATTATAATTATTATGAAGATTATACTCTATTCCATTTAAGTTTACCCACTTGATTGACGAAAACTATTAACGTTACCGATTATAGTCGGGTGAATGAAAAGTGGCCGCTGATGCCCATGTTGTTATCAATCGCACTTTACGTGATTCACTTTGAGAACCCATGGCTTATCGAAAAAAAAAATTTGCCAGCGGCCACTTTTCATTCACCCGACTATAGGAGGGTGACATTTGTTGCCGACGAACAGCGACCAATCACATGCCACTGTTTATTGGGGTCCTGCATGCGCGAAAGTGGGTAAACTAGAATTATTTAAAATATAGAGTTTAGAAGACCTCATTAAGAACTGAGGATTAACAGGCCCTTTTTTTTTATTATAAAAATCATTTCCATACGAACTGTGGTCATTTATACAATATTCTCTTTTATTCCATGCATATTTTTGTCATTAAATAGTCAAACGCCGTGTGCCTCCATTAAATCTAGTCTTTGGGATATTTTTATTATATTGTATGGAACATTACGATGGAGTGTCTCAAAGAAAATGTTGAAATTGGTAAAATAAGGACCACTCTATTATAATATATATGTTTTTGTATTAGATCTTATCTCTTCCCCGTTCCTAAACGCCGGCGCATACACTACTGGCTAGACGTATTCAATATTTATCAATATTTATCATACACCATGGTTACTGGTATGCTAGTAGCTTATTCATTCACAATTATCTATGGTTATGGTCACGGTTATAGACTATTGTTACAGAACGACAATAGACGCCAAACCTTTACCTATTCACGCGCCAATACAATTCGACCGTAGCGACAAAATATGGTCCGGAATTAGGGATGGCAAAATCCTCGTAACTTCGATATATCGATATTTCAAGATTACGTCATCGATAACGTTACATTGAAACCAGTATGTCATCGATATATTGACCAAAAATGTCGATATATCCAAATAAAAAAAATCAAGTTAGAAAAGCTCACTGCTATCATGTTAAATTCCTGGTTTCTAAATGTTTTTATAATAATGTTATTACCAATTATGCGACGTATAACGCCCGATTATTAATCTAATAATTAATTGTTAATGGGAACGGTAAATAGAATAGAATCAATGCTTTTCAATCTGTTTTAATTCGTGATTAAAAATGTAAAATCATATTATAAAGTTTATATTATGTTACATCTGAAAAACATTTTTCTTACTGTCTATATTTATAATTGTTGACCTATCATAGTTTTTAGAAGCTAATATATATTAAAAAGAAAATTGAATTACTATGTATTGAAAACATCGTGAATTGATGTCTATAATCGATATTTAACCTAGGCCCTCGAACGATATAAAAATATCGACATATTGTTACTGTCATTATCAGGAATTAACGCATCCAATAGAATACGTATCGGACAGTTACGTGGTGTCGTTTTTACATGTAATGCATAGGACATTTATTAGTTTTTTATTATCATAATGTAAACTTTTGAATAATATTACCATAACAAGTTTTTTTAAGATCAAATTGACCAATTTACTGTGCCTACTGCTGCACTGCAGTATTTGTGTCATGATAATACGCATGCGTTGATATTTTATTATCTATATTAATAGATACAATTTCATAGTATTTTTAATAA
The DNA here is from genome assembly GCA_956483605.1 of Tuberolachnus salignus. NCBI lineage: Eukaryota > Metazoa > Arthropoda > Insecta > Hemiptera > Aphididae > Tuberolachnus > Tuberolachnus salignus. The sequence continues at coordinate 18,692,741 of OY101437.1, forward strand.
CAATTTTATCTCTTAGTCTAAAGGTCGTATATTTTCGGAAACACATTGATTCGATGGAGGACAATTCGGTTTAAAAAAAAAAAATAAAAAAAAAACGTTTTATAGTAATTATTCATAAGTTTAACTGTTTTATTTATAATAATACAAAATCAATAAATATCCTATGCTTTATGTGTAAAAATGACATGACATTACTGTCTAGAGCGCATTCTGGCGGGTGCGATAATTCCATAGTACAGCGTCCTCTCTATAGTGTTTGTTAATTGGACATTATCCGATCAATACAAGGGGGCTCACCTATATAGATAATATATTATCTATATCTGTGAGTGGGCAAATGTTGGTATCATTTGTAGTTATATTAACGGTTAATGGATAAACGATAAACAATATTAAATAGTGAATATTCACTATTCTCCAGTTATACTTAATTCGATTTCTCTGTCAAGTGTTAATTATAAAACAAATTACTACTCTATTATCACTTATAGGTATACGGTACCGTCTGTTTTTATACTATTAGATCATTTCGTAAATGGTTGTCTGGCAGATTATTTATGCTCTTTTATGCTGGTAATCATTCTGAAATTCATCGATTGAACGATTAAGTAAGCATAAATAATGTCCATCGTTTATAATCTAACTTAACTACAAAATGAAGTAAATCGATTACATATATTCTGTGGTTAAACCCTTGATGAAATATGTTTTTTTTTATCTATGGTTATACCTACCAATACTGGTAACACTAGTGTTTCTTTTAAAGTTAGGTTAGTGTTAGTAGTATTTTTTATTATAAGTTACTATACATTTTTAATTATTGTGCATTTTTTTCATAAATATCAGAAAAATCGACTATTAATTTATTATAACTAGGTGTATAATATACATGACGAAATGTTGAAAAAACTAAAATTCATTTGAAAATGTAATATGCAACTACACACCACTTAATCTATCCATAAGTAACATGAACCAGTGACAGGCAAATCATATTTACTAATAAAGTAAACATTATTTTACAATATTCTTAAGCCTTAATCTCTAAATATACTTAAATAACTAATTACTTAATTTTATACAAATAAAACCATTCCCCAAAGCTTCTCCACATTCCTTTTGCCTGCCTTTGCCTTAGGTTATATATGTACCTAGTGTTATAGGTGACAGTCTATTTCACCAAATATTGTGCTTTCGATGGATTAAATTACATTATTTGTTTTCAAGATATAAATCCGTCCATCCCAACCCCTGTAATTTTGCCTATCTTGTAGGTCTAAAACGTCTCAAGATGGCAGAAAAAAGGTTGCTAGTTGGAAAAAAAAAAGTCTAAAACGTCATATTTGTCTGTATATATTTATTGCCTCCTTCAATGGGTATTGGGCAGTAGATTAGTGGAAAAATCAGATCTTAATATTCATTAAAAAGTAAAAACAAAAATGTTTACAAAAATGAAGATTTAGAAAACTGGCTCCAGTCCCATTAACTCATTTTCAAGTTTGAATATTTATAAATATTAGTAATTTAAACCATAATTAGTTATATTATTTTCATTTTAAAAAAATATTTATTATATTTTTAACAAACAAGGAAGTTAATTTTTACTATTCCATAATCTAGAATAATTGCCACATACAAATTTGGTACTTTTGAAGTACATAATTATTTTTTTCAGAATGGAACCATCTAGTGATATTAGCATTGAAAGTATTGATGAGAATATTCAAAAGTCAACCTTAAATCGTGTAAGGAAACGAAAAAAGCAACTATATGCTGATTTAAAAAAGCAAATGGAATTTTATTTGAGTGATGCTAATTTAAGGAAAGATAGATTTTTTGGGCACTTGATGCAATCAACTAATTGTAAGTTATTTATTAACAAAAAATTATTGTTATTATTTTATTTTTGCTGTTCTGTTACCTAATAATGATTTTTAAATCGAAACCAGTCCTACATACAACTAACTCATATGATATACTTTTGTTTTATTTTTTTTTTTTATTATATATATTATTTTTAATTTTAATTCAACTTTGATAGTACAATTTATAGTTAATGCTAGACAACAAAACTTATACTAACCAAACCCTTGCAAATTAATTTTATTTAAAAAATGACATTAAAAGTATTGAACTCCTTCCTCTTAAACTTTTTCACATGCAGTCACATGTAACAGCTACTGTTATTCTCTATCTCCACATCTCATGCCCTCATATCACCCCTAATAATATCCAGTTACCACTTCCATCTATATTTTTTTTATATATATATATATACTTACAGGTATAGGTGTAGATACATTTTTAAACTGTAATAAAATAAAGAATTTAACCACGAACCCTGAAGATATAGTTAAAGCTATAGAAAGCTCTAATATGTTAGCTGTGAGTGACTGTAAAACTAAAGTATATAGAATACAACCTATTGAAGACAAACAACCTGAAGATATTGAGCGCTGTACAATATATGTGGCAAGTTTTATAAAAATGTATTATGACATATATTTTGTATTAATTTAAATATTTGATAGGAACAATTACCTCATAAAGCTGATCATGATTGGGTTAAATCAATGTTCGAAAAATATGGAAATGTTGCATATATTTCATTGCCAAAATTTAAAAGTGGTACTATTAAAAGATTTGCATTTGTTGAATTTGAAGATGAAGCATCTGCCAAAAAAATTGTTGAAGTAAAATTAATTAATAGTGTTATAAACAGCTATTAGTGTTTATTTATGTATATATTAATACCTATGAAAAATAAATTAATATTACTAATATTATTTTAGGAACATAAAAAACAACACGAAGAACCCAAAATTCTCCCAGAAAACCTTCAAAGTATAATTACATTTAATGAAGATGAAAATAAAAAGGACATGTGTGAAAGCGATGATAGCGTTAATTTAGTAAGAAAGAGAAAACATTCTATTAACACTAATTATGTGAAAGAAAAAAAAATGAAAAAAGAAGTGCTACAAGTAAGCTCTCTTGGAGTTAAAAATAATAAGAAAAAAAAGAAAAGGGACAAAAATAAAAAGAGCGATATAGAAAATGAAAAAAAAGAATCTTCTTTTGAAATAAGTGATAATGAAAATAACCAAAAAGCTACTTTAAATGAACAACTAGACTCCAGTATTGGAAAATCAGAAGAAATAATGCCAAGTGATGATGACAACAAAACATGTAATATTGAGTCGAACAATGTTGATGGTTTGATAAAGAAAAAAAAAAGAAAACGTAATAAAGGTAAAAAAGGAAAATCGAATATCAATGCTACTATAACACCTGGGCTGAGAATAATGTCAAAGTAAATAATTTAAATTGAAACATTTATTTCTGCTAGTTCATAACAGTTAAGTTTTTTTTTTTTTTTTTTAGAACAGAGTGGAGAAAACTAAGAAATCAATTTTTAAATATGCAACGACAAAAAATGTCATTACTAAAAGCACAATTACGGTATCCTAAATATACTGAAAATCATAATATTCGTGAAAATACTGAAAAAAGTTATGATCAAAATACTAATCTTGAAAGTGTTAAGTCAGAAACTGTAAAATCTAAAGATATTCGTGTCAAATATGAACCTGGTGTTATATTGAAAATTTCATTTTCGAATCCAATTGAATCTGATAAACTATTTAAAGTACCTAATCAATTTAATTTATTATTAAGTAATACATAAACTCACATTCATAAGTTTTAATCAAACTTAGAATTTTGATTCTTAGCAGAAAAAAAAACTTAGTTTAAATCACTAACCATGCTTGTGGGTTACATCACAAAAATCATGTAGTGGGGTAATTTTTTCCCAACAAGACAACCTTTACAATTTGAACAAATGTTACATTCAATTGGGAAGCCGATAACTTTATAGTTAATCTATTTTAGGTGAGCTAGATATAGATTAGGATTATCTAATCAAAGGTACTGGTTTTACAATTGTTTAAAAATTAGCTGGGGTTATATATATCCTACTTTCGTGGCAACGGATTTAACAGTGTTCTTTTTTTAAATTAATTTACTAATATTTAGTCTTTGATATGTTATTACTAATTTCATGTAAAAGTCAATATTTATTTAAATAAGCTACAGTTTAGCTATAGTGACTGTGACTGGCAATTTTTTAACATTCATTGTGGCACAGATGTTAGTCATTGTGTAGTGAGGTCGCTTCGTGATTGTGTGTAGAAAATTTGATTTTATATCTTTGAAAACAAAACAATGTTTGTTTATTTATCCAAACATATGGATAACAGTTCTATTCCAAAACTTGGCTTTTGCTCTAAAGTAGTAAACACAAATATAAAATACAGTAGTAACATTTAAATGTATTTATTTAACTATAAGTAGATATAAATTGTTTTTGTTTTCTTGTTTAACAAAAATATTGAAGATACTTGAGTATTAATTCAATGATTTAGAATTTTTCTAAACATATAAATAATTTGCACCATTATATTAGATTTTATATATATATATTTTTTCTGATTAAGGCTGAAGCAAAAACTGACTCTAATGTTAAATTTGTTGATGTTATAAATAACTTTGAAGCCTATATACGATGTGACTGTCAAGAATCAGCAAAAAAAATTGCAGAAGAAAATAGATGGCCAAAAACCACCCAATTAAAGGGTAAACATGTATATAGTTTTAAAACAATGATATATTTATTATTTAATATTTTATAATAGGCGAAGAAGAAAAGCTTTATTGGGAAAAAGTTTTACGTGATAGAGAAATTAAATTCACAAATCAAAAGAACACCAAAAAACCACGTGGGCGCGTAAAGTTAATAAACAAAGCAGAAAAAAGATTAGCTCAACATGTTACATTTACAGAAGAAAACGAGTGAACATTCAAGAGTGAATTACATCTTTATTTTAATAACTATTTAAATATACACTTCCATATATTCATAATTATATATTATATTGTGTTGTTTTATGCTATAAGTTGCTTACATTATTAATGTGTTTAAGCTTTTGTGGGGTGTTACATCATATAATAAAAAAAAGTTTAATGATCAATTTTATTAAAATAACTTTACATTTATAGAACTTTGTTTGGTTAATTTGATATAATATAATCTTTCAAGAACGTGAAACTAAACAATTAGGTAATGATACTGAAAATTGGTGAAATAAATTTTTCTGTTTTGCTATCTCCTGAACAATTTAATTTTTGGTGCATACATTATTTTGGCTTAGGCTTTATTTACATAGTCACTTTTTGTTTCAAAATATTTTGGAAAAACAGTAACATACTGCTCTTGAACTAGTCTATTATTTGTATAAAACTCCTTTTTCAACCTATACGCAGCAAATGTTCTACAGAACATAATTTGCCTGTTATGAGATGGATACAATAAATGTGTCCTTTATATCAGATGATGATAATTAATTGACAAATAAAACTGTATCTTGGGAGATATTACAGAAATTATAATATTTAGTTTATAGGACTTTAATTTGAATATAATGTCACATTTACAACATGTATCTAAATTTGATAATAATGAGTTAAAGATACAAGATGGAGCTGTAAACTAAGGTATACTAAAATATAAAATAACACGGATAAAATGTGTATAAGTAATATAATTATTCTAAAGTGCTATAAATATAGAATTAAATAAAGGTCTTTTCAAGATGTCCACAATAATAAGACTCTTGAATATTAGTAACTACAAATTGCGTAACTCTTTATCAAATTTTGTTGACAGTCTCACCCCCTTAAATGGTTTTATTTTAAAATTTTACTGAATTAAGTAAGTTTACTTATCATTATAGTAAGTATTAATCCCAATGGTATTATTAAAATAAAATTACCCCAAAAGAGTTAAACGCAAGTTGTAAATTTACAGTTATTGAAATACTAGTAATTAAGTATTAACAATCTTTCTTAAGAATAATAATCGTATTACAACTATATGTCTAAAATTATTACCGATTTATAAAAGATGCATAATATAAAATAAGATAAAATAAATGAAGATATTTAAATTCCATACAAATTAGAGACAAAAAGTATAATTCATTAATGATGAAATAAAAATAATTTATACAGTTATGAATCAGCCGCACATTAAGAAATATAACCTAACCTACAACATTTAATACACAAATCAAATGTCACACAAATATATATTCTAAATTCATATAAAAAATATGAACATATACATATGTAAGCATTTATTTTTTTAAAAAAATGGAATAAGTGAAATATTAAAAATTATTATTAAGATGGGTATAATAAATAAAAAAAAAAAAACGTTTAGGTAGTTAAGTTTACGTATAAAAATTCAATAATTGTCTAAAATTTGAATTAAAGATCAACATTATCAGTATACCCATCAAATCTATAATCTCAATGCTAGTAAAACAGATATAACTAAACTATATAAATACATTTAAATTGGTGGTTTATTTGTATATTTGTCAATTTAAATTCTATTTTTCCAATAGATAAAACTATTTATTGTTAAAAAAAAAAAAAAAAAAAAAAAAAAATGTAATTATTATTGTATATTAATAGGAAATCAAAATTATTATGGAAAATGGGGATTACTTTATATTGGCAATAACTGTCTATAAATTTAAATTGCAAAGAAAAAGGTATGAGAGAGCAAGTAAACTAAAAGATAATGATTAAACAAACTAATGTTTTATAATATTCTTTGAAAGTATACTTCTGACCACTATAAATATTTGTATAAAAACTGATAAATGTTTGTTCCTACTTAAATACAACATTTATGCATAATAAGGTTGAATTCCATTATGCATGATGTTTAAAGTTTTGTTACATAAAAAAGAAAAACAATGTAGCTTTCTAGGTATTATGGTTTTGGTTATGTTGTGAAAAAGATCAAAAGGATCTTGTACTGCAAGACCTTCTCCAGAAAAGTTAGTTTCTAGTTTAAAACAATGCTGATTAACATCACCAGTTCTTTTTTTAAAAAATCCCATTACATCGTCTTTATATTTTGGAATACCAAAAAACTTGTCTTTATGTATAGCTTTACCTATGACTGGACAAAGAACAAACTGTTTAAGTTTATCAGAGTCTGCATAGAACTGGAAAAATCCTAATAATAAGTCCCAACAAGGAATCTGCGGTACTCTCCATAATTGTTTAGCTTTTTCTGGAGTGCAAAAAGTACAGTCCCAATCTAAAATAAGAAAAATTATAACAATTTAGTTAAAAATAAATATGAAGACTTTAAATAATTTAAAATACAAGTTAGTTTTAACCCTTAATTTGAAATTGTATTCAATGTACCTTCTATAAACATAACATCTGTGTTAAATGATGCGTGTTCCCTGAGTAACTTCAATGAAGGCACAACATCAATGATCATCAAGTAAAAAAGAACTAACCATGCTAATGCATAGCTAGTAAACATACTTTGATTTTTCATATCATTTTGTAGTGCCCAACGTTTAACAACTGCACAAACCATCCAGTGAACACGCCTATCCAATGTTAAATACAACCTGGTTTATAGAAAATTTTTGTTTAAAAAAATGATATATATATTTAAACAATAATATTTAATATAATGCACCTGACTAATTTAGTGTTATGGGTACTAAGGCCACTTTTGAAAGATAAGTCACAATTTAGGTTGGATGGAACATGGTAAAACTTAACTATGGGTACTCGAGCTCCAGTTATTAGTTGTACTTGTTTGAAATCATTAGTTTGTAAGCGAAACACTTTTCCAAAGTAACGGACTAAATCTTCTTGTACATTTAAATCATTACATATTAATCCAGTAAACGCTCCACCTGTAAATGTTAGTATAATATGCTATTATAAACTACAATGATTCAAACGAGAAACTTACATACGACAACAGAAATAATAATAATTAAAGTAAATGTACTGTTAAAATTGAATTAAATTACAAATTAATATAATGAAATTACTATTTTTAGATGTTCCTAAATTACTATCATCTTAATATAAGTAGAAATTTCATTAAAATAATAGCTGTTATAAAAATAATTACCAATATCAAAATATAAATCCACATCACTATTTTTAAGTGCAAGACCTGACATACGTGATCCAAAAGTGTAAGTTTTACCAAGTCCAAAATATGTTGAGCAATTAGCACTTTGATGTACAGAGTTCATTAACAAGAATAATCTATGGCATACATTAGGATTGATAATTTCTTGATTAATATCATTGAGTAGTTTATTGATATTTTTTATGAGAATGTCCTTGTTTCCAAATTCATATTCTGTTGATTTATTCAATTCTGGTAATTTCTCTTCTAAAATATATTAGATAAATTAAACAGTAATATTAAGAAATATCTAATAGTGAACAATTATCAATTTGTTAAATAAAGTTTGGGATATAATATAAATAATACAAAAACAAAACTAAAGATTGGGAGATTTAATAAATATATTCGAGTGCAGTAGCAGATATGGGAGACCCCCCTCCACCCTTCGGGTAGTTTTTTTCATCATAATTTTAATATTCTATAAATGTTTTTTTTTTCTTCAAAATCCACCCCCCTTTAACAACTTCTGAATCTGCTACTGTGTTAGTAGTTAGAAGTAAATAACGAGCTAGATTATGGTATATAAATGTTATTTAGATAATTAGATAATTAGAACCATTCAAATTATTTTATATTTTTTAATCAGATTAAATTTGATTAAATAATTACAGAGAATATAAAAAGCTTTCTTAAAATATAAAACAAACTAATTTTAATTAGTTTTACAATAGCATTTTGATTTAAATTAAATTGATAAAGTATAAAAATGTTAAATTCTATGTTAAAAGTTGGTTAATGCATTTTAAATATGATCACTGGCATGACCTTAGCAGTCATGTATGCTTTTTGTATATACAAGCATAAGGCTTATGCTCAGTTTGGTGAACACATGTTCTCACTCAAATCTAAATTTATAATCATCGTTACTAAAAAATATATAATTTTAACTTATCATTATTTAAGGTAAAATATTATTTTTCAAATATGTTTGGTATAATAATAACATACCTTCAACAATAACATTAATAGTAAATTTGTGTTTTTTTTCTAATTCTTCTTGATCTTTCAACAATCGATTCATGCAATTTCTACACAAAATTTAAATTAATAAATGCACAGTAAATAATAATTATATATGGTGATAGAAATCATTATGAACAAACCAGTATTGTAATTTTATTATTTTAGTGTATTTTTTTTTTTTTTTTTTTTTAATCAAATCCAAAATAATTAATATTTATTAACACTTAAAGTTGACAAAAAAAATTGCAAAAAAGACATCAACTACTAAAAGATAATGTCATTTTAACAACTTAATCATATAGTGTTAATTTACATTTTTCTTCTTTGGTGCATTTGCATATGTACATATTATAGTTTTTGTTATAAACTAAAGTGAATAAGTGAATATTGTTCACTTACTTATCTTTAGTCAAATGTCATACAATTAAATAGTAAATTACATTAAAAACAGTAAATATTTATCTAAGGGGATTGGTTTTGGTTTTCTGTATATTCTCTTATTTTGTAAAATTTGAAACATTTCTTTTTAAAATTTTAATGATAAAACTTTTTCACTAATCTACTACTCGGATACCCATGTAAGTGAAATGGATAAGGCCAAGAAAGGGTTTTTTTTTGTCTAAAAGTATCAATCTTTTATTAATTATATAAATATTCTTCTTATCAGGAAAAAAATTCTTAATACATATTTGAATTAACAACAACAAAAAAAAAAAAAACAAATGTTAAAGGGTTTAAAAGGAGTTCTATTTTAAAAAAAGTGGAAATGTTTTGAAGTAAACTTCATACCACATTAAAATTTGTTTACAGAAGTTTTATATATTTACTAGGACCGTCAATACAATTGACAAAATATAGTTCTATTTTGATAGATAATTAGAAATCCCATTAACAGTTTTTTAGTTAGTAGAAAAACAAGTTTATTTTCTAAAACACTGATGGCAAATTTCATAAATTATAGATTTTTACTTAGAGTTTCCAAAATAAATACATATTAATAATATGTTCAATAATAAAACATTTTTATTTTTAATTGAATGTATACTTACAATTTACGAAACACAACTATGGCAGAAGTGTGTTTAGGATATATTCTAAAATATCCATAAAAAGACAAAATTTTCTTGAGTTCAACCCACCAGTTTACTCTATATTCTAGTTTTACACCTAAACAATAATAATATATATTTATAAATTGTATACATATTTTTTTTTTTACAAAATTCTATTACCTTTTATTTCAATTGCAACTTTATGATTATTAACTTCATTATCATCTTTTTTATCATTATTTATTTCTTGTTTATCTTGATTTGAAGTTTTATCAGAAATTAAATTGCTCTTATTCTCACTTATTTCTTTAGTTTTTTCAGTAATTGAAACACCCATACAATCATAAGTCTGATGTCGTTTTTCAGCAGAAATTGAATTACTTTCATTACTTTTATTATTCTCATTAATATTATTGGCTAAAATTTTCACATTATTTGATTTATTCAAGTTTTGAAAATCTACCATATTTCGGTGTTCAGTAGTGTTTCTATGTTTAACTAAACTATCAGGTGGGCCAAATTGATATAGATTACAAATACCACAAAACAACTGCTCGCATACTCTACTATTCTTTGAATGGTTAGTTAAATGTCTATCCCATCTTTCCTTTACTGTAGTGATAAAGTCACAAGCTGCACAATAAAATACAAACTGAGGTCGTATTTCTTTATTATTTTTAAGCAAATTGTTTAACTGATTTATTTTAAATGCATAAAAATTACTATAATTTTGAGTATTCAGTCGTGCATAAGTTTTTGAGTATGTTTTATTGATATGTAAATTTGTAGAAGTAAATTGTTTTAATTTATGATCTACTTGAGTACTTGATTCAAGAGGACTAGTCAGTTTTACTGGTGTCTCTTTAATGTTAGTAACAGAGTCTTTTAATCCTTGTTGAGTATTTGATCCAATTGTCAATGTACTCATTATTTTAGTAGTCAAATCTAATACATTATTATCAGTTGCTGATGTTTGGTTGTTCTTAGTATTTTCCATTTTGTACTCTTGCTTGGTTTCACAATTTTTTTTTTGAATATTAGTATTTGTAAATGCTCTTAACATTGAATGAAAACGATTTTTATAATGGTCAAAAATGTCATCTCGATTTCCAAATATCAATGTTTTACAAATACTACAATGGTGATCAATACAGTGAGCATTTGCAGAATTAATGTGATCTTTATCTCTGATGTGAGTTGCCCAAAAGTCCAAGGTGAAACACAAATAATCACATGTAAAACAATAGAAACCTATGTTTTTAATTGCTTCATATAGAAGTCTATTATTAATGAATTTTATTATATAGGCATCAAGTTTTGATGGTGTAAGAGAATGCTTAGTATTACTATTTTCCGAGCTCAAAATAATATGTTCTGCAGTTAACTTATGACTTTCATAAACTTCATTTGAAGAATAGAATTCAATTTGACAATGCTTACAGTAAAATAATTCTATGATGTTTGTTGCTATTACAGATATATGACTTTCTGAGTTAAAGTGATAATAATCATCAGCTGTATTCAATATTTTTTTACATGGCTCACAGAAGCACCATATATCTGACGATTTTGCATTATTATTTCTTCTCATTAGCTGTTTTGCCAATAAAACTGTCTCTAATGGTATCTCTGAAATGTTTTGATCATGTATCCTGTGGAAATGTGATTCTATATTATCCATACTGCCATACAATAAAGAAGTACAATCTTTACAAAAATATGAGTAAAAACCACAAGAGTCTAAATGCATAAATACATGTGTTCGCCATTTAAAATAATTTGTACAATGAAATTTGCACTCTAAACAATTAAAATCCGTTATATTTGATTTAGGTATGTAATTTTTTGGACTTTGATTACAAACTAACAAATGTGTGAGGAGAGCAGTATCATTAAATACAATTTTTTCATCACATGTTACACAAACAGCTTTATTTTGCTCTTCAATATTATTAAACCAACTTAAATATGGACTAGTTATTAATGGAAAATTATTTTCAATTATGTCTGGTGCTTTTTTTGGTACAACTAATGGTAATGGTTTATGCTCCAGAACTGATTTTTTGGTAGTAACATATTTCAAAATTATGTGTTCAGTTGATAAAATATGTTTATTGTATAAATTATTGCCTTCAAGACAAAAGAACTCTGTACGACAAGGATTACAAAAAAAACGTTTTAATTTACTCTTATGGCTTTTATTCCAATGATTTGAATTTGAATTGATTTCAGCATAAGTTAAACAATCTTCACAGTAATAAAATTCTTTGCTTTTAAAATTTTTGTTAATACGTTGAAAATTATAAGCTAAAAACATAGAAAGGTTTTTTCCTGAACTGTTTGGATGTATGTTTTGGTGTTCAGTAACATGAGATGACCTACCATAACAATGTAATGAGCAAAGTTCACATGTGTATGATACTAAATCGTTAACATCATGACACTTAGTTAAATGACTTGGAAATATTACATGAAATTTCCACTGACTAAAATTTGATACAGTTTCATTACAAATAGCACAAAAATACTTTGAAATTTGTATTGTACTTTTCCCACCTATATCTGGCGTCATAATACATTCAGTCATATGAGAAGCAATTGCTTCGTCATTGGACATCATTTGATATCTGCACTCATTGCAAGTAGTTTTGTCCTTTTCAATAGTAAATCTATTTAAAATTACAGGAGGCAATTTTATATTAGATGTATGCATTGGTTTGCAAATTCTTAAATATTCCAATATGATATGTTCAGATGAAATCAAATGTTTGTCAAACACATCTTGATTACAAATGAAATCAATTAAACATGAATTACATTTTAATTTTTTTGTGTTTTTGTGAGCATGATTAAGAGAAAAACAATTTAATTTAATAAATGAATACTTTTTACATGGACCACAAAATGCCCAAGCTTTCCAATTGTTAGTTTCTGCAGTTTGAAAATGATGAAATACATCTTTCATACACTTAAAAATACACGGTAAACCAGATAAATCATTGTGAACAGTCTTGCAATGGTTTAATATTGTTTCTCTATTTTCAAAAAATACAGTTTTACAACCACCACAATCATAAGAAACATAATCAGTATTATTCATCATTTTATCCATGTGACTATTACTAATGGAATGTGTCTTCCAATCTATTAGTGAATGCATTTCTTTGTTGCACATAGCACAATAAAATTTGCGTAAATAATTCAATTTTGATTCCCAAAGTTTTCTGCGACTATCAATTAATAACTCTGATTTACTACATATATGACAACTGAAATAATCACCATGTTCACATTGGATAAAATTAACTGGATTTTTATTTTTTAAAATTGTTTTTATATTATCATTTTTTAAACTAGAATGTGGTAATTCCTTATTAATAGAACTTAGATCAATTTTGAAAGAATTGTTTGATTCTAAAAGTTGACTCGGGCTTAAATCTGAACAAGTTGAGTGCAGTTCTTGTACAAAATCATCAGATACAGATTTTGAAAAATATTCAGTGTCCTGGTGCAGAGTTTCAATACAAACAGTAGGTGGATTTGAGATTGAAAGAATTTCATTTTTATGAGAGGATGTACAAGGATCAATTCTTAAATAATTATTCATCATTTTGTTATTATTATCAGCTATTTTTGAAGTTACCTGATTATTTTGGTTGTTGTAAAAAAGGTTATTTTTCTTTCGGTTTTTATATTTGCTAAGACAATTAGTTTCATTTTTGGGTTCCATTTTTGTATAAACTGAAACAAAAATATTTACTAAATTATATTGACACCAAATACTAATTGACATATTGGTAAACAAATATATGACTTAGATAACCCTTATATATATGCAACTGTCAAAGTACCTTTGCCGGAAGGTTCCTTAATTTGTGATTAGTCGCACAGGGTAAATAATTACCCCAGACATATTTAAATTGTGCATAGGAAATAAAATAATAGGTGTGCCCCTCAATACACTTATAAATATATTGCTCTTGGATTCATGTTATTTTTGTACATTTGGTATTGTCATGTGTAATAAAGTTGTAAACATTGTTCTTGTTGAAAACAATTTATTTACAGTTGTCTTTTTGAATCACTCTATTTACTATAGAATCCTTCTGTATATAATCATAAGTACATAATATGTATACATACAAAAGTAAATGATCAAAATAAATGTACAATAATATTTAGACAATACTTATGTGTTATTATTGTGATTATATACTTATATGCAGACGTTGTTTACTGGAAAATTGTATTATCTTAATTAAAAATAGACTAAAATTAAATCCAATCTCACTATGCAGTTTTTAAAATAAATAAAAAACACAAACAAGAAAAATAAATCATTCAAGTTCAAATTATAACATAAGATAATCAATCATTATTATCTCAATTATTTTTTGTTTTCATATGCAACAGATTTTGAATAATTAAATTAAAAAATAATAATTGACAATGGCTTTTGACAGGTAGTCAAGTAGACCTACACCTACCCATTTTTATAATTTTATTAAAAATGAACTTAATAACATATAATTAACTTTTTCGTAGAAACAACATTATAATTAATAAATTATCTGTTGTAATACATGTTTGCCATTTACATTTTTCTCTATTTCAAACAATTTTTCACATTTATGTAAAACGAAAAATTACCATGCATAATTTTAATTGCGAATACATAAAATAATGTAGAAATATTAGAAACTGGATGCTTCTATTTTTACAATTGTTTTTTTTTTATTACAAAATAATATTTGTTAGGTCATCAATAAGTTATTCTGATTGGTATTTTACCTTCTTGCATTGTAGGTACATTGGACAAACTGAAATATAATTCTCAAAATAAATTGATAAAACTATAACTTACTAGACATGATTTTGGAAAGCAAATCAAGGGATATTTTCGATTTGCAGAATGGAGCGCCACAACCAAGCGAGTGCCAAACTACCAGATAATAATTATTATTATTGTCAAAACAATTCACTATTCATTCTTTTTTCAGGGGAGATATGTCCCAGTTCCAATAGTGTAATCACCCTAATATTTCTCTACCAATATGTATAAACAGCAGCTCTAAGCTTGTAAAGAGGACCACAATAAACCCACATATTAAATCATATACCTACTTCATACATGTACTTTATCATTGAGTTGAGAAAAATTGTTTTTAGTTGTTTGACCTAATCAACAATTTGTAATTATCAACATATGGAATATGTTGTATAAAAATAGCAGATGGTCCTAACAAGAAAAATACCCGAGTAACATTGTAACACAATAACGCAAATTGGTAATAAATGTACTAGTTGCAATAAAACATTAATCGGAACATAATGACTTAGGTTAAAATATAAACTAGGACTAATTTAATCAATATTAGGTTTAAAATTATGGCAGATAAGTTAATATAATAACAAATTTAAAAATAGCCAAAATATGACCAATTGTTGATACAATAACTCAATTAAAATGTAATATTTCATAGTA
Organism: Tuberolachnus salignus; assembly: GCA_956483605.1. Classification (NCBI taxonomy): domain Eukaryota; kingdom Metazoa; phylum Arthropoda; class Insecta; order Hemiptera; family Aphididae; genus Tuberolachnus; species Tuberolachnus salignus. Next base: position 18,708,327 of record OY101437.1, read on the forward strand.
CAATGATAGATTAATTCTTCTGATTTTTAAATTGTTATTTATAGACGAAGTTACAATTGATTTTGCAACTACCTACCAACAAAGACTCAAGCTAAATTAAGCAAAAAATAAATTGCATAATCTTACCAATATTACAGTTATGTACTTATGCGTATGACTTGTAAGCTAATCATTGTATACAATGTTTAACGCCACTATTAGGTACCAAATCGAATTAACAATTACATTATTTTCTGTTTAAATTCACAAAATATCCAGATAAGAAATCATTGTTTTTATTATGAACTTTAACCTGTTGCTTATTATGTTATAAATTATTTAGTTTACAGTAGTATAATATAATATAGGTACAATATAATTAATTTAATATCGCATAATTACCTAAGTTGTATAAAGTTGAACAACCCCACGGACCGTGTGCGTTAAATTATAACTTCGGTTAAGTTATAATAATGTCACTAACGTTGGTAGTCGGGTTTGGGACACAGAAGTCAGAATAATGAAAGCTCTGAAGTTGACTGATGGAAGAAATCATAGACTGATAACTGATAATTATCGCAGATAATAGATAAAGATAATAGACGTTGTTCTGTGATTTCAAAGGCTATGATTGGAAAAATTAATTCAAAACAACATTGTGTAATACAAATATAAAATACATAGACAGAGTGAATAAAGTTGTTCAGATTTAAGATTAATAAACAGTATTCCTATATAGCAAACTTTCGTTTATTTACCACCACGCCGACAACCCTGACACAAGTTCGAAAAACCAGCTTATACAGTGTCGCCAGATATTATTTTGAAAAAAATCCAGAATCCATTATAAGGGGTATACATAAAATATATTGTGAGAAACGTATATTATCTGAACTGTATTTACATGGAAAAATATTTTAGCAGAATGGGAGGCAGTATTATTTCGGGGAAAAAAATGGTTGGAACGTAAATCCTGGAATCATAATACCTAATTTACGGAATTTACAAAGATAATAACCGTATTTCTCCGGACTGTATCTTGCGAAAACTAAAAACTAAAAAACCGTATTGGTTCCAGACAAATACGAGATGCAGTGAAATATAGAGTATACTCTATGGTGGAATCATAGGGACTTTACGCCATGAAGTTAGAACCGCAGAATAAATTAATAGATATTATATTTAGTGGTAATCTAATATGCGATTTGTTTAATGATTCGTTGTTTTTCCTAATCTTTTGTACTTTATACAATCTTAATTTTAAAAAAATATAAATACATTTGTATTACGAAATACGTAAAACGTACCTATTTCAATTTGATTACGATAAGATTATTTTTGAAAATACACATACATTAATAATACAGTTTTTGATTTTTAATAGAAATTGAGACTCAGCCTTAGCACCTGAATTTTCACATTTTAAATAAGTATTCAAAAATTATATATACCTTATATTTTGCGGATATGTCTGTCAAATGACATGTGCCAGTGTCAGAAGTATTAATTGTTTGATCTAGTAATCCGTTCACGTCCTATTTTGAAATATAGTTAAACTGCAAAAATATTAAGAAACAAAATGTTTTAAAGAAAAGAAAACTAAGTTTAACGTAGTACCAGTGGATACAGTATATATACTCGTATACAATAATTAGTTGTACCATTGATTAATATTAATCAATAATCCATGACTATTTTAAATACCATTCGGAATTAATGTTAGACAATTGTTATAAATTTAATCACTATACCTGTATTTTTTCATAGTTGATAATATTGATCTTTCAGACACGGAATCGAAACGATTGATTACACGTTTCAAGCATCCTACTTATCAAAGAATATGTTCCCGTAATGTGTTCAGGCTTTTATTGTCACGCACACGGTTGTAGATAATGTTACGGTCACGAACTAGAAAAAAATTCCGACCATAGACATAGCGCAGGTATTCTATAAACCTTGGATACTCCAATACCGCGGTTAAAGATAGTTTTTTTTATCTTAAACAGAGATCGGTACTTTCTGGACTCAAAATGGTCGACGAATGTAGGGTGTGGCCTGTGGGGTGTTTGTCCACGAAACGTATTGGTCGGGCATGGTACGGGGGGGGGAAGTATTTTTCCCTTGATTAATACTAACGCTGTCTTAGCGGACACTTTTGGAATTATAGTTCCATATGTTACAATAAAACGAAACTTGTATTCAAACTTATTTATTATTATAATAAAAAGTTTTAGTTTTGAATAAAGAACATAATACATTTTTTTTTAAACCTCCCCTTCGATATAAAATCCTGGTTACGCGCCTGCTCTAGGCGGTACCATGATATAGACTATATAAGCATAGAATTAAGAAAAATATGCACGTAAAAACGAGACCACTCTTCCAGACACGATTATTTCTCTAAACAATACACGGCGCTAGTCTTTTGCTGTTTTATATTGGTTTACTTTTACATGTTACCACGATCATAGGTTTCTTAATAGGTCTATGACTGCTATATTATAATAGTATTGGTAATCTTTATTTTAAATAATAAAAACGTATTAACTCATTTTATTGTAGAACGTCGGAATAACCACTGATTATGTTATACTACCACGAGTTAATAATTCAAAATACCACCAAAAAATGTATAATCAATCAGAAACGGCGAAAGATCGCCGGCTAATAACTTAGCAGAATAATCTAAATAAGTTATAAATCTGTTTTAAGACAAAACGGACTGAAATACAAATGTTTTAATTGCATATTTGACAATTTTTGGTAATTTAATAGTTATTTATAGTATAATTATATTTGTATATTAAATTTTTTAATATTAAGATTAATTTCTTACTATCAACAAAAATTTCAATTTCAGTATTTTAGTTTTACTATGTACCGACATATTTTTGATATTTTTATTTCTAAAATAGAATGCTTTATGGATATTTTCAAAAACAAAATAAAAAATTAGCTGCATATTTTTACGATTTTGACCGCATATTTCGATCATTTATAGTGCAACAAGTCCCGAGTCCTATATAGTAATGATCATATACAATGGATGGAGCATAAAGTTACTCTATAGAATGGCGCTATGACGGCCGGCCGACTATGGCCAGATATTTCGTTCTTGTATGGACATAGAAATGCTCATTGTAATAAAATGGGAAGCGCAGGATTTTTCATGCGGGAGGAGGGGAATATAGATGACGTAATTATGAGTCTCTCGAGATACGTACGTAGGGGAACATTTTTGTTATTTTTTTTTAGCCAGTACTCAAAGTGGAAAATTTATTGAGCTAAAATACATTTTTTTTTTTAAATAATTATATAATATGTAAATTATGTTTATATGATTTGTGAACAGAAACAATAAACTTTTTTTCTTTGTGAAAATATCAACTACATTGCTGTTTATTTCAAGTCCAGGCTTCAGCACATTCTTTTTACAAATTACAGGTATGATCGTACACATATCCTGGGTACACATACTATAAAAATATTAATATCTGTGTTTTCATTACCCATGTAAATGGATATTAATTGCGCCACTGAATAAAATTGACATCAAATTAAATCAAGAAACTTATGGAAATACATAATAACAAGGACAATGAGAAACACTAAAAAACTGCAGTGGCTACATTTGCAACACGACATATATTATGATATTTTTGTCAACATCATATGCTAGAAGTAAAATAATAATTTATAAAATTAAAATTGATTATGTACAAAATACAAAATATACAACTGGTAACATATATGTTTTATTTAATACAGTATAATTTATTTTTAATGGAAGCATTAGGTAAATAATCAGAAAGTACTTTACATGAAACTTAAGTGGAAGACAAATTGTTAACAGTAAAATAGTATTTAGGTAATTCTAATAAATTATAATATTGCCTTATTTTAAGAGTAATGACCTGATTTTTCACATAAATTACTTACAAATTGTCATGTGTTTAATAATGTAAATTTACACTTTGCCACACTGGCATTTGCCATGTCTATCAGTGGCGTGCGGTCAGGGCAAACTAGGCACATGTCCGGCCAAAAAGGAAGAAATACAAATTTAACATTAAGTTATGTTAAATAACAAGGCGACTTATACGTTAAAATTACAATTATTTTTAATTCTTATTTAAGTATTCAATTTAAACAAATTTATCAGATTTCTTCATAAGAAATTAAATTAATCTTTTTTTCGTATAGGCAATTTTTTGATAGAAGCACTCATATTTTATATAGATTGCCCGGTCCGAACAGTTATTGTAGGAATGACCACTTGTGGTAGAAGGTGATATATATAAGGTTTATATATGGCGGTTGAAAGTACTGTTCCATTATTTTCATTATCAATACACTTTTTTTATATTACACAGGTACATTGACAACTGACAATATTATATACATACTTAAGTAATAGTATTTAGCAAAATATTCAGTTTAACTTATATTTTATATGAAGTGCTACAAACCAAACATTTAAAATTTTATACTGTGTGAAAAAAATTGATGAAAGTGCAAAATTATAGGTTATATCTATTTGAAACATTATAGAAAACAGTTTTATTGAATAAAGATGATTTTGAACCACAGTGTAAAATACGTGGTTTAGAATCAACAGACCCAAAAACATTTTACTTTTTAATAAAATATTAGATAACATATTAACAAATTTGCAAGCACAATTAAATTCTTTAAATTCGAATTTTTACATTAATTGACCCAAATAATTATTCTGACTACATGACAAAATTTCCAAATTCTGCACTAAAAAACTTAAGAGACACAAATTTTGGAGAAATTTTGATTTTATTAGATTACGAAACAAATTGATTATATTATTTTTGTCTGAAGAATTTTTAAATATTAATCCATTTGATTTAGTCAAACAAATTAAGATGAATGATTTAATGTTGGTGTTCCAAGAATTATTAAACTTGGTCAACTAATTTTAAGTATTCCTAGTACAACAGTTTCAGTTGAACCATCTTTTCCGGCATTAAAACAAATCAAATTGTATCAAAGGTTTACACAAGGACAGGAAAGACTTAGTTCTTTATCAATAATTTCAATAGAAGAAGAACTCTTGCACAAATAAAAAAATAATCCAGAATTTTATGATAAAGTTATAAACAAATTTTTGAAATAGGAAAGACGAATAGATTTTATCTATAAAAAATTTTGAATTGTAATTTTTATCAATAAAATACCTTTTTTTAAGTATTAACTTGAAATATTATTTTAGCGCTTACTCAATATAAAATATCACCGCTCACCCCAAAAATGTGATTTTGTACTTCCATTAGTACTCAGGTTCTAATAAGACTTAAAACAACAATTATTTAACCAAATTAAAGGTGACATTTACTGTTTTCAAAAAGGGATTTTTTGATATCTATTACTCAGACAATCTATTCATACTTTAAACTTTAAATGTATTTATTTATTTAATCTTTAATACAAAATTGTAGAATGAAAATATCGAAAAATATCCTTTTGAAAACAATAAAACAGAGAAAAAACAATATTAGTTTATTTTCACTCAATGATCAAAGTTATCTTCATGTGTAACATAATATATTGTTTTTAATAAACCATTATTATTATTATTATTATACTTATACACTATTAAACTTTTTTTTAAATGGCATCCATCATGTGGGATATATTGGGATTGAAATATAAACTATCTATTTAATGAACTATTTTATTTTAAGGTACTTATACAAATTAATTAGATATCATTTAAATATTTTTGAATATTAAAAATAATAATCTCCTTTAAATATCAATAATTTATCACATATATTATAGTTTATTTACTAAAACACTACTAGTAATATTAATGTTTTTTTAAAACAAATTGGTTAATAAATAACAACAATAACCAAATTCTATCTATAATATAATTATATAAAAAAATAATAAATAGTTATTCTATTTTATGTATAGTGCCAAAATACATTACTTCAGGTTTTTGAATATCACCTAAACTTTGAATTAGTTTAAGTTCTTTATTGCTTACTGAATTCTTTGAATCTTTTTCATTTAGATCTAGTGTAAAAAATAAATAAATTTGAATCAATACAACTGAACTTCACCAATTAGGTTGTATTCAATATTTACATTTTAAAGTTCGTTTTAATACCGATTGAATTGTTGCAATTGTGTTTTCCATCGATTGTTTCAGGTTATTGCTAGTTAAATTCATCCATATTAATATCAAAGCAGTAAAAAAATCACCAGTTCCGATAAATGATTGATTAATGAGAGGAATATTTATTTCAATATATTCTTTATCTGATAAATAATAAATGTATAAATTAAAAATTATATATATAATTAAGGCGACATTTGTAGGACACTGTTAAACTCAATTGTATACAACTATAAAGATTAATAAATCCACAGGAATATGTTACTTTCATTTTTTTCATCTTAACACAGGATATATATATATTATTACTCATAATATTAGGAATCTATAATAATCTATTTGTGTTTCTTGGTAACAAACAGTTACATAGAATAATACATATATGTCCCCTAGCATTTTAATAGTTACCATTACTTTACATGACATGTTAGGAATTCTGAAAATTTAAAAAAATAATTGTATGTAAATGGATTGGATGTCAAATTTTAGTTTATGCATGGATTATATGAAATAACAAAAATACTTTTGTTTCCTCCACAAAAAAAATATAACCTTCCTTGATTTTCTTGGAGCCAAAATTCAATTCTAATTTAATTTTTATAATAATACTTACAAGAAACATTTCTTCCAATACATTTGATTTCAGAATTAGAAGATACACTTGAAGATGAAACAATAATTGTTTTACAACCTTGAGCGTATAACATATCCATGGCTTCGTAAATATCATTAAGACTAGTTATAGTTTTACCTGTTAATAATCTAAAAAAATATTCAATAAACAACAAGTAAACAATAAAAATATTTAAAAGGAATATAATTGTTTGTACTCTAATTCATATTCGTTAGGTGTAAGAATATCAGTTAAATGTATGATTTCATTTTTGTAGACTTCTAATATTTCTTGAGGAACATACATTTTTTTATTATCGCCCATAACTGGATCACAAACTGGAAAATGAAAGTTTATATTTATTAATATTGGGTTAATCTTGAATATATATGTTAAATTTTAAATTGAATATTTTAGTAGTAAAAATTATATGACTAAGGCCCTCCGCACACTACACGAATGACACTCAACGCAATTTTCTACCAAAGTAAATCCCCATTCACAAACAATGGGGTTCCACTAACAAAACGATTAGGACGCGACTGTGACAAGAGTAATGGACAACATGTGCGACCGGTGGTGCTGGTTGCCTGGCAGTCTTATCGCTTGGATTGCATGCAATTTCATTTATTAATTTGATTTGTATCATAGAGTACCTTAATGTGATTAATATCCAGTCCTCTGAAGTCACACTTTCTCTCATGTGAGTGTTCTGCTGATAAATGGGGTAGGAGAAATAATTATAACAAATTCTTTATAGGACTCTCTAGATATTCTATAAATGTCAACAATTTCCCTTTGTGTTTTTGTAGTTCTCTGGCTGCTACAAAAGTTTGGCAGTTGATATTTTTCTCAATATAAGGATGTACCCGATATTTCCTTTCTTTTTTTTTTTTTGGCATCCTTTTGTACCAATAGTACATAACAATGTCCTCTTCATCACTCGAACTTGAATTTTTTGAAATTTAAAACAAATTATGAAGGGCCAAAATCAAAAGAAGTCATGCTGATACTGTACAATCAACTGAATATTGTTTCATGTTGGTGGACCTCTAATCGTACAAAACCCTCAAATTGCATGTGTCATACATATCATATTTCAATCACATCACGTTGAAATCGCCTAGTGTGTGGAGGGCTTAAATCAATTATAGTAGATTTGTAGATAAAATAATAAAAACTTTAGTAATTTTGGTTTAAACATTATGAGTTTAATTAAATCAATTAAAATATGTAGACAACAAAAGTAGTCATTATATAGTGTCACTTACAAATTACTTTAGTGTTTTTTTCTCTAGTGGAATAAATAAATTTATGAAAGAAATACCTACTATACAATAAATCTGGATTTTTCTTTTTCAAAATATTATAAACTTCAGCAACCTTTTTCAAGAACAATGGACATCTAATGTAGCCAGTTAGCAGATGTGAATAATGGTGTAATTCATTTTCAATAAGACCAGTTATTAGTTCGGCTAAACAAAATTATAGTTTTAACAACATTAATGCAAACATTTTAAAATAAATTAATTTGCAGATATTCTTATTATTATTATTATAATAAATAAATAACTTACATAAATCTTTTTCGTTTAATATTTGGCCATAAAATGTTTTATATCCAGTATGGTTAGACAGTTGTACAGAATTTATATTATCCACATCAAAACCCATTACCTATATACAACATTTTAAATATTAGTTATATATATATTATAACGAAAAAAATCAGTTAAATAATTTTATTTTTACTTGAAGTGGAAACACGGCACATTTATTACCCACATATCCACTAACGACATGGCTTTGTATAGAAAGCACTTTTTTGATCGATTCCATATTAATTTGAAATTGGTTTTCTAATTACAATTAATAACAACAAAATATTTAAAATTATATCGTTTGTTAATTAACTTGTATAAATACCGAAATACTATAATACTAGGATAGTCTCCTCTTTGGTATTACCTAATATGATTCTAATTTCTAATCACGTGAATTCACAGATGGCGCTAACGAAAATCGATGGAGAGGTGTGATTAAAGATTTGTAGACTTATTATTTTGTCCTTTGCCAATGATAATGAATAATAAATGTATAGGATATAAATATGTTTTGTATATACCTATAAAGTACCACATTTCAATCATGATTCATGGGACTGCCTATGAAACTTAAATCACCTCCAACATTATTGTTAATTATTTGTTATCTTCTTATCAGTTCTATGCTATAATCAGTACCTAACCGATAACCAGAATTTGGGGATTCTGTAAGTTGTTTTAATCTCTACAACTATTTACAAATTTATTCGGCCCAGCTTATTTTCGACCAAGCCAAGCGAATGAAAATTCCCATAACGAAGACTATACTTATATATATTTAGTCTTCAAGCTTCCCGAATGTAACATAAGTAATTTAATTTGTGTAGATCATTTATACATTGTAAATGTTAAATTGTGAGCAGGTACTCAATATGTCATCGAAACAAGTTATAATTTATTATAGAATAATAATGACTTTGATATGATTTAATAATATAGCCCAATTTAAATAATAAATACATACATGTTCTTAAAATTAATTTATACAGATTAAATAATATAATCGCACGTATAAATATAATAAATTATATATAAATTCACTTCACGCGTCTGATGGGTCAAGGGTACGTAGCTTTCCCCCATCAGATTAATCTTTAAACTTTTGTTCCAAAATTGATTTTTCAATTTAATCGTAGCGGTGAACCGATAAGGTAAGCTATAAGAACTGTCGGTTGAAAATCTTATATTTTTAAAACTGCTTTTTTTATACTTCCGAGACATTTATAACATTTTTTTCTCAGACTATCTGGTCAAATATCGGTTTTGAAAGAAAAGAATCCAAAGCAATAATAATACGCCAATTAAATATTAATAACACCCGTTCCATAATATTTCGAAATATTAGTATAGTTAATAGGTGATACCTAATTATGTAATAATAATATAATACTATTATATACGATAATTAAATAATGTATATTACCTACCTTGATCTAACAAGCAACAAATTCGACAAAATCAAACCGAGTCTGTAGTTTGTGTAGATACGTAAATACAACTAGAAAAAAAAAAAGGAAAACACCCAGTACGGGAAAATTCCCTTTAACGTCACGCGCTTTATCGACCAACTATAAATGTTTAAATTATCAGACTCTCAAAAATAGGCGTGAGGCAAGTCGAGATAATTGATATAAATAATTAACACTATTAAATACGTCATCGGATTTTTTAACCTTATAAATAATTGTAATCAATAATAATATTTAATCATACGGTGCTTGCCGTATGTCAGTCTTTTTAATAATACTTTTACGTGATTTTGTCGGTAATCTTTTCTACGGTCAGAGTACAATTAAGCAAATAATGGAAATCTATATCCAAAATTTTCGTTTTTTTCTTTTACTTTCTATAACTATTATTTAGTCTTACTCCGTAAATTAATCAATTTGTATTAATTTTAAAATTGTTTTACGTAATACAGGACGACAAGACGAGCCGAAAACTATTTCCCTATAATATTAACATACGGACAAAATTCCATGAAAAACAGTAGGTGATTACAGAAATAATTTAAAAAAAAAACTTAAAAAAGTTATACATAAATAAAAACAAATTTAGAGGCCGGCTAGACGCCGTGGAGAATTGGAGATAGCTTGGTCTGAAATTTACGTTATTGCTAAAAATCAGTTGTTAACAATTTAATTATAAAAAGAACTATAGTCGGGTGAATGAAAAGTAGCCGCTGATGCCCATGTTATTATCAATCGCGCTTTACGTGATTCACTTTGAAAACCCATGGCTTAGAGAAAAAAAAAATTTGCCAGCGGCCACTTTTCATTCACCCGACTATAACATATTTTACACTATGAGTTAGGTTCACTGTTGTAAGTTGAAAGGTAGGATATATTTATTAATTTCTGTTCACAACAGCAAAATCATTGCAAACGTAAAACAATTCAGCTCGAAGCACGGTTAATTTGCAAATATAAAATTACAATTATAATTTTTTTTAATGTTTTGAGTGTTTTCTAACATAAATTTGAACAGGGAGCATGTAAAATGGCCGGCCGATCCGAAAATAATTGGACAAGTAATTTAGTAGAACTGTATTTTAGCCGTCAACTAGTTTAATATTTTTATTTAATATAATATATTTTACTTCAAAAATACCGGTCGGTGCAAATATTTGTCGGCTAAAACATAACTCCCCCCGTGTACATCAAATATCATAATTTATATTTGTTGTATTTTTATTACAAAATAGATTTATGTATTCTGTGATTGTATGTAACATATAGTAATTTACATTGAATGGTTATTATATTGACACTATGTTTTTATCTATATTCTGTGCACGGTAATCATAGATAATAGAATTTAATTGTTATTCTGTATAACAACCGTGGTATACGTTGGTAACTTAACATGAAATTTGATATTTGACGGCTAAATGTGATAAGTGATTATAAGACGCGATACAAAACAAAACAACGAATCCTAGGAGCATGAGGAAATATGACCGATGTGGGGAGTCAGTAGCTACGCCTGTAATTTCCACCCCCCCTAGATTATCAAAGATTAACGCTCTTGAGAATCACTTATGACAAACATTGTATCTAATTTCCAAGAATTTTTAAGGAACCAAAAAAATAATTCAAATATTTTAAATAGGTACCTCAAAAAATATCAGAATACCTGGAAAATTGTATTACGTATTAAATTTAATGTAATTTATTTTTAATTTTGTGTTACTCTACTGGCCTGCCAAAAAAAAAAAAAAATGTTCAGTCTTGAAATAGCCCCGTCCAAGTATTGTGTAAATATATATATTGAAACTTATATTATGGAAATAATTTTACCTCGTTACACACATATGTGAATCTTTGAAAAATATATTGTATCTTTAGTTTTTACACTAGAAGAGTTCTGTAATAAAAATATACTGTTAATATTAAATAACATTAGAAAATCATGTGGAAATTTCAATCAAATGTATACTATTTCGGTCTCAACATAACATTAGTGTAATAAGTAATACATAATAAATTAAGTTTCATTAAAAATATAAATAGTAATACTAATAGATAAAATTGTAAACTAAGTGTAAATTACACATATTTAAATAAAAAAACTATTCAATTAGCGTACTCTGATAGAAACTAGTTTTAAAATAATGAAATTATTTTATTAAATTAAAAACAAAAGAAACTCAACATACTCATGAGTAATAATACATAAGAGTCCTTGATATAATTTAATAAAATCCAATATCAATGAAGGGTTGTAAAAAATTAAAATATTTGGAAAATTCCAATTGTCAGGTTAGGTACAATCATATATATAAAAAAAAAAATATAAACTGCGGAAACAAAAATTAACTATTTTAGTTTGTGAAACCATTATTGGTAATTTTAATTAGTTAAAATTATCAAATATATTACATTGGGCATTTTTACTGTAATAGTTTTTTTTATATTCTATGGCTTATAGAAGTTCTTGTTTAATGAAATGAACATTAATCAAATATACTACAGCCGTGTTTGCAATGTCTCGTTAAGTATGTGTTAGTTTCAACCATTGGTTAAATGACAGAATCTTGTCGGTTAGCGCTAACTAACATTTTATGTGACATTGTAAAACGGCCATAACAATTATTGTCTAGTTTTCAAAACAGTTACTATGGAATGAAAAATTGTTGAAGCCAGTTTCTTCAATAAAAATAAGAGTGATTTGTATTAATAATGTGAAAATATTTACAATAAAATTATAAATACATTAAAAATTTATCACACTTTGATGGGAGGGCTTGTTTATAATGTTGAGATTTTGTGCAAGTGCAACACATTCATATGTGCAAACAAATACATTTAAATCTAAAATACTTAATTATAATCTATAGATTGACAATTTATAATTCTATTATAGTTATATATTCATAATAAAATATAACAATATTGTGGTAATTTATAATTTCATGTTATTCAACATTTGTATCATTATTAATGGACAAACTTATTTTAAATTAATTATATAATTACAATTGTATATATATTGAATTAAAATGTTAATAATAATAAGATTCTTAAATTTACTATTATAACTAAGCCTGTATTATAAAGAAATGTTAACTATTATAAATATCTTTTACATTTTATCATATAAATAATAACAAATAACATCCAATAATATGTATTATAAGCCCAAAATATAAATTTTTTTTGTTGATAATAAATGCTTAAGAAAATATTTTTGAAGTATAATTGATTTGTACATTGCATAATTTGATACAATAGTATAGTGAAGTTATTTATTACAGGAATAGGTGTGCGCTGTTTTTTATTGTACACAGTTTAGGAAGTGTCATACTAAGAATTTTTAGTTAGATAACAAAATAGTTCTCTCATTCTCCCATGAACAATTCATAACTGATTGTATTAAATAATTGTAGTTTTATAGAAATTAACAACAATATCTCCCCACATATCAAAACAAACTTGGCAATAAAAACTACTCGAGTAATAGTTACCTTTAGGTATTTCTGAATTTGGAATATTTTATAATAATCTGATTAAAATTATAACTAGTTTTTGTAGAAAAAATATATATTTTTGGTTGTTGGGAAATTGAGTTTTGAGGAATTAATACCATTAACTATAAATAAATTCACATTGGATAACTATTATATTTTTAATTTATAACTGTTTTGCATTGCAGATCTATGAAAATATGGGTCCCTATAAAGCTCCTTGGCATACAAGGTGTTTCACAATGAATGTCCCAGTGAATCTTATTTTTTTTCTTTATACTGGTTTTTGAACCTTATTACTGAATTAAACAGACATACTCTTACATATAATATAAAATTTGAATTATATTTTTTTATGCATAAATAGTAATTAGACAATACCTATTTTATGGAACAAACACATGAAACACTCTGTAAATTACATTATTTTGGTTATATATATATATATATTTTCATAGTACAATAAAAATAAATAAACCCGGAATTATTAAAATAATTTTCAAATGAATAACAACTTGTACAAAATTGTAAAAGAAAAAAAATAGTCAATATAAATGTATATTATGTATGTATTAAAGATAAGTTAAACCAAACCACAAGACTTCACGTATAATTATTTATTTAAAGTTCAACTATTTTATATTGATGGAAAATATATCAAATATTTAGCCAAAAACTCAATAGTATAATTCATATTTTGAACCAATCACATTTAAAAGTTCTAGTTCAAAATTCAAATTATTTAACACATCAATAATATTTACAGTTATACATTTCAAATTATTATTTATTGAAACCTACAAAATATGTAAAATGTGTAGAATAGCACGGCACGAGATCTGTTATATTTGAAACTAAAATTTGAATTAATTTTTCCAAGGTTCTTATTATCTATCTATACCAAAATTAAATAAGGGTAATAATAATAATAATAAAAAAAAAAAAAAAAAAAAAAAAAAAAAAATGTACTGTTAATTCTTTACCACAATATGTAAAAACAGTTAATTTATATATTATTAATATGGTATTTGAAACACTATTAGTACTGGTAAATTTGTTTTATATAAATAAATTAGTTATGACAATATTTAGTAAGAATAATCAGTAATTACTAATAATAATGTTAATATATATATATATATTTTGTTTTTATAACACAATAGAGGCTATGCCATAATTTTAATCTATGCCTATACGGCTATACATATTATATTAAATTTGTTAACTAAATAAATTGGTTATTATCTATATACAAAGTACATTATATTAAAATCAAATGATCACTTAATACTTTAGGATTTTAAATAAATTAGATCTCAAGGAACAGATTTAATGATCGTTTAAATGAATGGTTTTTTTTTTTTTTTTTAACATAAAAATTATATATTTATATTTTATTTGCTTATATTAATATATAGTTGTGGTTTTTGCTTTGTAAACTGTTTACAATATATATATTATTAACATTATCAGTTATTGTATAGAAAGTCCAGATTTTCAAAATAAAATTATTCAAGCACAGAGTTAATAGATCAACACTTTATTCAAGTGTTTATTGATTTTTAATTAAAGTTGTCCTTATTTCTTTTTCACAGCAGCTGTATTACTAGCTGGTCGTCCAGAGTTCAATCCTGAATATTGATACTTTGCTTTCTTTTCAGATGGTTTCAAAATCTTAAGGAATAAATTCACATTAAATTAAATTAATAGTTGAAAGTAAGAGTACAAAATAAGATTTAAATAAATGACATAATAAAATCGCATTCCATACAATTGTTTTTTTTTATGAAAATAAAATAAAGTAAAAAGTATAGATGTAAATAAATTTGCAGAGGGAATAATTAACCAGAACCAAAAAAACTAACATTTAAAAGATTACATACAAATATATCCAATTTTAAATTACCGTTTTAAGAAGTTTTTTGTTTTATAAAATACTTGGTCATATAATAAAATATTTCTTACTGAAATATGTGTAAAAATAATATTTGTTGATATGTTTATAAAATAAAAATTATCATTAACTAACATAAATAGTGAGTAATCATGGGAACTAATAATTTAATTAAGATAAACTAATCAATATTACAATTTATACAAAATAATATTAAATAAAAACATACTTGAAATGAACACATAAGAGTTGCATCAACAGACATCATTCCACCAGCATTGTCAAATTCTCCACAATAATTTGGTGCAGAAAATAATGTAACCAGCTGTCTTTTAGCAAAAAATTCATAACCATCTTCTACAACCTGTGAATATATGAAACAAAATATAAAGCAAATGTTTAATTTAGTAAATTCATAAAGAAATAAATAATTGTATTTACTTGATGTGCGCGACATATGAGATCTAAATCATGTCTATTTAAAAATTTTGCTACAACATCTGTACCAAAAGTGAAAGAAACACCTCTATCATTTTCTCCCCAACCAGTTACATCTTTATCAGGGTCAGACCATAATAAATCACATAACAAACCTATAACAAATTACAGATCATAGTTATTATTTAATTACCTTTACTAATTTAATTATAATATTTCGAAATATATAAATATGTTTTTACAAATATTAATTATAATTATAATTAAAACCCTTAAAAAAAATACACATCATTATGAATATCATATGATATTGTTATTAGAATACCAAAGGAAAATCCATTTCTTTAAAAAAAAATATATTATTACCTTAACAAATATACAAATAATTTAAATATGAAATTTATTTACATTAAAAACAGTTTAAAATTAACTATAAATTATTTTTTAAAAAAACCTAACTTGAGCAGTTAAAATCAATGTGCATAATAGATGTATAAATTGTATCTTATATTATTATTTGAGAGTTAAACAAATTATTTTTAATCATTTAGACAAAGCGATTTAAACAAACATTCTAAGCTTAAATGTATTTTACAACCAACCCATTTTAGACTCTCAACTTTTTTTGTTGGACATAGTTTAAAAGTTGTTATGATTTTAAATATACCGAGTAAGACTATAATTATTGAATGTTGTACAAATTGGTATATTTACAGTTTTAGGAGGAACACTTAATCTTTGATATTTAAACTGTGTATACTTTTAAACAAAATGCAAATGGCGTAAAATGATAGCATATCCTTAATCAGCATAAAAAGTTCTAATTATTTAAAAAAGTAGGTGTTCGTTTTGTAAAGTAGTTATATTACTTAGTTCTGAAGTGTTACAAACGAAATTAAAAAAAAAAAGAGGAATGCCGATGTAACAAGCAGTCGCCTAAGACGCCCAACATTGTCTAGTATACATGCATACAATTTAAAATAGTGATAACCAAAACAATTGTCTAACCAACAAATTGTGAATGCACCATCATTCTTCAGAAACTCATTGATTGAAATCAAAACAGGTTGGTAAAATTAATGTTCTTTAACATGTTTAAAAAAAAATAGTTTATCTTATAAAACTCTAGTTGCTTTGAAGAATAAATAATTCAATAAGAAATTAATCATATTTTAGTTGTATATATACTTTTATTAATTAATGAACCATAAAAAATTACCAGTATCAGGGACATCAGTTGGACGCATAATACGTCTAATTTGTTCCATTCCTTGTAAATCAGGGCTTAGTCCACCATGACAACAAAATATTTTCTCATCAATAATAGCAGCAATAGGTAAACAATTAAAACAATCAGTAAAAGTTTTCCACAATTTAATATTGTAACGTCGTTTACCTATAAACAAATACAAAGATAATAATATAGATATACATTTTAGTTTAAAACTAAATTTTAAACATTTTACATTCATCATAAAATCCGTAGATCCTGTTTATGCTTGCACATTCATGATTGCCCCGTAAGAGGAAAAAGTTTTCTGGATATTTAATTTTGTATGCTAATAAAAGACAAATAGTTTCCAATGATTGTTTTCCACGATCAACATAATCACCCAAAAATAAATAGTTTGCTTCTGGAGGGAAACCACCATACTCAAATAAACGCAATAAATCAGTATATTGTCCATGTATATCTCCTAATTAATATAACATATAATATTTAACAATCAATTGTAAAAATTTAATTTATATAAAAATTAAGTGACTTACCACATATTTTTAAAGGAGCCTCTAAATCTAATAAAATAGGTTGTTGTAAAAATATTTCTCTGGATTTCAAACATAAACCTCGGACCTCTGATTCAGACATTTGTACTGTTTTACCAGGTCGACAACCTCTTACTATATAACAAATACTTATTACTTAGTCTTTTTATGTTTATAAAATAATGTTATTAAACAATATTAAATAATAGTAAGTAATTTTTTTAAATACAATTTCTTCAGATATTGAAATTATGTTTTTATATAATAAATTATGTATTAAGGCGACATTATATCCACGTTTGCTTTCTTAGTCCAACTAACAGACAACATAGCAAAACATGCTTACAATACACACTTAGTAGTACTAATCTATTTTTAGAGTAAAAACACCTCTTATAAAATTAAAAGAGGACAACATTCCGGAGAACAAGTCACATCATTTTTCCATTATTCTGAATAGAATGTTTAATATATTGCTTTAGAAACAACGACTGTTTCAAAATTTTTAAACGACTGTATCTTTTAAAAAAATTAATTTAAAAAAAAAAAAACGATGAGTCTTGTCACTCATTGTAATTTTTAAATTTTCTAGTAGGTGCTTTACCTGTAAAACCGAAACACAAAATGTGGTTATAGCGTTCTCTTAATGGCAATTTTACTGTAACTAGATTTTATGTGATCTGATTGATTAAATTTTAAAGACCAATTACAAATATTTGTTAGAACCTGATCCATAAATATTTATCTATTTCTAATTAAAGGGCTCAGTGCCAGAGTGTTTATTGAAACAAGCCATATGGGAAAAACTTTTATACCTCTTAGAATGATTTAATTTTAACAAAACATATAACATAAGATTTAGTATCCATAAAAGTGATGTTACTAAATTCATGTTAACACGTTGACTGTAATGACGCCAATTGGCATCATGAGGATCATTCAGCAGCACATTTAACACCATTTGGCGTCCAATATACTTTTGATGTAAATGGTTAAGTAGTCCCTGTGTGTGGCTGAATGATATTTAATTATCAATTAGAGTGATATCTCTTAATACCTATCAAAATAAAATTTGATGAAAAATTATGTACGCACCAGTGAGAACTGCAAAAGTACATATGCAGTCAACGTGTTAATATAGTAGTAATTAAACTAAGCTCGAACGGGTCTATAAAAATACTGAAAAACAAAAATTATTATCATTATGAATAATAATAAATAAATTTAAATGAATTAAAATATAATTGGTAAATATCAAATAGGTAGGTACCTATACAAGGATTTAGTGATAACACATTAAACTACATACTTCTATCACATTGAATATAATATTGAAATTAAATGACTAAGTCATTTAATAGCGAATTTAAATATAATTTAAAACTGTATTCTTATTTAGTAACCCTTAGATTATCAAACGTACAAATGTGAATATGCGGTCAAGTAACCACATTTTGAAGACATTATTTTTAGTCTCTTACAAAAATTCTGATAATTCAAACATAATTTCAAAAGTTGAATTTAATGGCTTTATTGTGTGAAAGCAAGATATTATTTTATGATATATATTTTTGGATATACATGCATGGGTAGATATTTATTTTATTACATACAAAATATATCAACTGTACCATTGAAACCCGAACAAAAATTATTTTGTTAACCGAATACTGGATCAAATTGTCAAGCGTGTACTGACATAAGTTATTAACCAATGACTGTAATTGTATGTTGTATAGTAAAAATCACGCCAATTAAGGTGTTTTAAAAAGAGTTGTATACTAAACTTACCTTCTAAAAGTCGTGCGATTATGCTGTCTATACTTAATGTTTCACTGTCAGCCATTGTGGACGGAAAACTCGTACGGATCTCACAAGTTGACAGGATTTGTAAATAATATCTAATTGCGTTTAGCGGTCTTAATAGATGCTTCCGTAGTTTTGTCTATCAATTAGAATCAAGAGGGTCGTATATCGACGCCTTTACACGTCCCGCTTACTTGTAAATTAATCTTAAATATAGTGACGGTCTCGGTTGGATGGAAGGGAAAAATGGCGAACACTTTCTCCCCACCACGAACTCGTATAATTTTTTTATTTTAAAATTTATATTAAAATGTCTTTTAATTTAAACTATATATTTTAATTACTCCTGCTTCAAAAGAATTATATATTTCATATTTGTTCAATTAGATATTTCAATATTTTCAACCCTAGTATTTGTAAATCAAGGTTAAAATGTTGTTTTATTAAATTGTTTAAGGTTATGTTTGAAAACTGAATAATATTCCTTTGGTATTCTTGATAACCAAACAACATAATAATAATAATATTGTAATCATTAAAAATAAAATTATAAAAAAAATATATTAAAATTCTTAAATCTTTTTACTCCAGTTTAGATACTTGATTTATTTATATATTTTTATTATTTTTATTAAATAAAATAATTATGTCGTTATTTCGTCAAATTTTGAACATAAATAAAACAACTAGAGTTGGTTCGTTCAACACATTATATAGTAAATTTTTAAGTACTAAAAATGACGATTCATTACAATCGCATATAGATAAATTAGTGAAAAATCACAAAATTGTCGTCTTTATGAAAGGTGTTCCACAAGCTCCCAGATGTGGTTTTAGTAATGCTGTAGTTGATATTTTAAATATTCACAAATCAAAATTTGAAGCTCACGATGTACTCGAAGATGAAAATCTTAGAAATGGTGAATATTAAATAAATATAATATATATTTGTGTTGAAACAATTTCAGTTTACGGTCCCCAAAATGGCTTTTTTTAGAATTTGTATATATTTCTTACCTTGTTTTTTATTGTACAATAAATCACATGTTTTAAAGAAAAAAGATCAAATTCTGGACTTAACACATTAATAAAAATAAATATCATTGAAAAATGGAGCGAACCATAACTGAAATTATGGCTTAATTTTGATTGAATTTTATAACTTCATAATCATCATTATTATATGTAGGAATCAAAGAATACTCGAATTGGCCAACAATTCCTCAAGTTTTTGTAGATGGAGAATTCATTGGAGGCTGTGATATCATGTTACAATTACATAGGTCAGGTGAATTAGATAAAATACTAGACAATAATAAACCTGACAAAGATTCTCAAGAAAAACCTGTAGTTTAATTTAAAAAGTGGTGATGTAATTTAAATATTATAATGTAGTAGCATTATTATAGGTATTAAATAATTTTTTAGATTATTGATTACTTTTTTTGTTTAAACAAAAATTATTTATGTTATTGATTATTATTACAAAACTGTTGTAACTAAACATATTTTATTAAATATGTTTAATACAAATTATTTGTCTTAATTTATTATCAACAAATAATGTGAACACAAATTTTGTTATGCTATAAGTACCTTAGTACCTACCTTCAAATGCATTATTTAAATTTATATTATTTTAAAGTTATATTACTTTTGTAATAACCGAATTATAAAAGAGCGTAAAAGTCTGGGATAGATCTAGCCTGAAAATATAGATTACGCCCAAATTTTCTCTTCATCCATTTTCCATGCACAATTTTAGTAAAAATATTGTATTATCAAGCAAAAATTGAGTATATCATTCTACAATCATTTTTCATTAGTCTAAAATTAAAGTATGGTCTTAATAGGGATATTAAGGTAAAAATAAAACATTTAATGTAAATTCTGGATGTGTCAAGGCATGCCCCTAGTAGAACTTAAATATTATTATTTACTTAATATTTCAGTAATTCAATACATTTTTTATTAATACTAATTAATTGTTATCAAAACAGTTAGTTAAAATTAACAAGACGGACAGTAAATGTATGCTCAGAGTATATATTGGCTGCGGTACATTGTGTTATCTTTAATCAATAACATTACTCAAAGTTATAGTATTTATCAATATTCAATTATGTATTTGTTTTGTGTGTAGGTATCTAGGAAATATTAACAAATTCAAATTGGTTGTCATTTTTAAGTTGTATTATATTAAACTTTATATATTTCAGTTTTAAAATAATGTTCTCTTGATCATATTAAAATACTTTTATTATATATTGATTACATTAATTAAAAATATAAGCATAATCATTAAAAGAAGACTAATTCTTATTTATGTATGGAGTGTGGCTTACTAAAAAAAAATTCAAATGAATTGAAATCAGTGTTTAGCAAATAATCAGTTTTTCTTTTCTACTATTATTAAAAAAAGTACAAAGAAAATCAAAATTGATTTCTCAATACCCAAACTGTGCAAAATTTGCTATTACCTTTGATGTCGATTTGAGCACAATATCTGATCAAAAACTTGTTAATAGACAGAAAAAATAGCATTTATCATAGTAAGTAATAAATTCTTAAAACTTAGACAACCCCAAGGTAATATCCACATTGGAGAACCAGGCAAGTATAGGTTCCCCAAACTAGAATTCTGTAACACCGAGTGGAGTACCGAATAATGAATATTATACTCCCCTGGGTGTATCAATTTTATATCTCAATGACAAAATTAATGAATGTATAAATAGTATTAAGTCAAACACACCAACATTTTGTATTACTAAAAAGCTAAAATTTCTCAGCGAATTATATGTATACACAAATTTTTCTGCAATATACTGAATCATTTGATAGAATAGATGTATTTTACTATATTATAGACTTTATTAAAAATTCAAATAGAATAAAAGCATATTTGCGTATTCATATATTACTGGGATGGGTACCCCTTAATGTGTGATGTAATAATAACACATAATGGAAATTTGTATACAACATAATAATTTTCCCTTTATACAAATTGAATATTACATTTTCATGTTTTTAGCTAACAAAAATACTTTTAAATTTAATACAATTTAACCATACAATATTATATTTAATAAATAAAAAACATATTTTATATTTCTCTCAGATTTAGATTTTAGTCATCATTTTTTTTCTTAGTTTATGACAATGAAACAATGTAATAATTGGTTTTTAAACAGTTAAAATTATTTTTGAATTTATTCAGAATAATTACTAACTAAAGATTTTTATAAGTATTCAATGTAAAATACATGCAAATAATATAGTTTAAATTTATATATATATATATATATATATATATATATATATATATATATATATATATATATATATATATAGTTTAAAACTAATAACATTTAAAAATAATTGTTTATCATCAATATCATAAAATAATACACTAATAATTAATATTAATAAAAATATTCTGTATAATAACAACATAAATATTAAATAGGTACATCAAATCACAACACAATTTCCTACATTAGAACTTACATTTTTTGTTCAAGTATTCCCACCAAATTATTTAAATATATATATTTTTTAACAAATGTTGACTAGTGGATATAAAGCTTAAAACTATTTCCCAGACTTCAAGGTGGGGATGAAAACATACACAGTTTAACATTTCAATATTTCCTTAAAATAAATTATGGTTCAATAGAAAGCAATAAATCTTGTCCTTCTAATTTCATTCCAATACGTATGTCAATTTGTTTAACTGTACCAGCTATAGGTGATTGAACCACCATTTCCATTTTCATTGCAGATAAAACAACTAGCGGTGCACCTTTTTCAACCTTATCACCCACTTTCACACGAATATCCATAACCGATCCTGGCATTGGGGCACCTACCTCTCCAGTATTTGATTTAGATGCTTTTGGATGTATATGCATTTCCTAAAAAAAAAAAATTATATATCCATAAAAGTAACAATTAGTTTAGATGATTAAATGTTTTAAATTAAATACTTTAGATGCTTCCTTGTCACGTATGAATACTGATCGTAATTGACCATTCATTTCAAAAAATACTTCAACCTCTCCATTAGCAGTTAATTCTTCAGAAATAGCAAGTGTTTTAAATGCTAAAGTTTTTCCTTTTTCAATGGTTACCTAAATAATTTAAATAAATTAGATTAAAAGAATCCGTTAAATTACTATTTAAAAATGCTAACTTCAAAGTTTTCTCCGACTTTAGGTCCAGTCAAAAATATTCTAGTGTCAAGTTTATCTACTGGTCCATATTGTTCCTTGAATGTCAGGTACTCATCTGTGACTGTAGGATACAGAGCAGAGCTCATAACATCATATTCACTAATATTTTGATATTTTTCTAGAAGATTAGCTTTTATTTGGTTGAAATCTAGAGGGGATAAAGTGCATCCAGGACGACCTTCAATACGTGGCATATCTTTTAATACCTGTATTATTTATTTATTTATTATTTATTTACCAGAATATTTAATTATTTAAAGAAAAACAAATACAATTTTTTTCTTCATTATTAATCAGTCATCTTAACCCAGGATCACTCTCATGTTTTATTTCACACAATTGTTCGCATGTTAGATTTTTTCTAACAATCTATTAATTAATTTAGTTTAATTTAATTATTCCCCTTAATTAATTTCATCAAAATACAAAATCTATTTTTATAAAATTTATATTTATTGTATTATAAACTAGAGACTCCATGTGTGAGATAATTATTTCATAACTATATAGAGAAAGTATTGGTAGAAGGGTTACTATCTATCATTCAATCGATTATAGTTATTCTAAAAATAAGGTGTATGTTAGATTTGTTTTAACAGTGCAAGCTATTAAGAAAGAATTAACAAAAACATCTCAATGTACTTGCGTCTCATGAAACATTAAATAACAAAAAATACTAATGATTGAATACTGATAAAGAATATAAATTAAAATAGTTAGCAGAAAATAACCAGTAAAAGTAAACTATTTAATTTATGAAAAACAACTGTTTTATAGGATGAGAGACCTGATCAAAATGTTAGTCAATTTATATTACTTCTAAAGATGACACTGGTATAAGTATTGTAACATAATTTTATTAAAATATTAATTTATCATACTTTTGATCTTAATGGTTCAGGGTAACCTTGGTACGGTTCACCTATGCCACCCTGTAAGAATTCAATGACTGATTTGGGGAAACTTAGTTCTTCAGCCTTTTCTAATACATCTGCAGCGGTTAATTTGTTTTGTACCATAAATTGAGCAAAATCTCCAACAACTTTAGAAGAAGGTGTAACCTATCAATTAATATATTTATTAACTTTTAAAAATTTAAAATTGATACCTTTTTCAAAATAAAATGTACATGCAAAATTTATTTTCACCTTAATAATATCTCCCAATAAAAGATTAGCTTCTCTATATGCTTTTTTAACATCCTCAAAGAAGTCACCCAATCCAAGTGAGTATGCTTGGAATTGAAGATTTGTATATTGACCTCCGGGAATTTCATTCAAATACACATCTGCATTTCCAGATTTCATTGTTGTCGTACACTCAAATGGTGCATACAAAGTTCTTGCTTGCTCCCAGTAAGCACTATACGCAGAAACCTCTTTCAAATTTAAACCTAGAGAGAGAAATTATTATAAATTATAATAAAAAATGTAATTCAAATTATGTGATTATTACCCGTATCTAATTCAGTGTCCTGTAAAGAAGCAATAATTGCACCCATGCTTGGTTGTGAAGTCATGCCAGACATTGAGTCAACAGCTACATCTACTACATCAGCACCGGCTTGTGCTGCAGCTAACATAGAAGCAACTCCAGCACCACTAGTGTCGTGTGTATGGACATGAATAGGCAAATCGGGATATTTAGCACGGATAGCTCCAATGAGCATTGTAGAAGCACGAGGTTTCAAAAGTCCTGCCATGTCCTAAAATAATACAATATATATTATTATAATATAATAATAAAACTAATAATTGGTACCATATTATATTGATTTTTTTTTTTTGATTTACCTTGATACACAATACATGAGTACCAGCTTTAACAAGTTCATCGACAAAATTTATATAATAATCTAAAGTGTATTTAGTTTTTGTAGGATCTGATACATCTCCAGAGTATGCAATAGCTGCTTCAACAACACCTCCTGCTTTAGCAGCTGCTTCCATACCAAGAATAATATTTGGTAAGTAATTAAGTGAGTCAAATACTCGAAATACATCCATACCAGCTTGTACAGCTAGATCACAAAATCTGTAAGCAAAATAAACATTTAAGTATTTATTCATATGAATATATATTGTCATATTATCAATAAATATCTAGAAATGAAATATGTGCATACTTAAAAACAACATTATCGGGGTAGTTTGTGTAACCAACTGCATTTGCACCACGCAACAACATCTGGAATGGTATATTAGGTATAGCTGATCTCATATCTGCTAATCTTTGCCAAGGGCATTCATGCAAAAATCGAAGTGCAACATCAAATGTAGCACCACCCCAATTTTCCAATGAATATAAATCTGGGAAACTTTGTGACACCCATGGAGCAATACGTAGAATATCATGTGATCTAAAATATAGATATTAATTAAAATTTTAGAAAATACTTGTAAATATACATTTAATATACATTATAGCATTTAGCATTTTTTGTATGTATTCAATACCTGAACCTTTTTATTATATAGAGAGAATACAAATAAATAAAATGTAGAAAAAAAACTTAGCCTGGAGTATTATATACGTTGTTTATACGGCTAAGTTTTTTTTTCTACATTATTTTTATTTATTTATTTGTTAGTTATACAAATATTTAATCCATACTTATAAACATTTGTTATAGAAAATTTAAAAAATAAGACTCACCTAACTCTTGTAGCCAACAGTGATTGATGTGCATCTCGCATAGTTGTATCCATTAACAAAAGTCCCTTATGATTTCGGACTGCCTTAGCAAAAGCATTTGGTCCATCTCGTGTAAGAACTTGTTTAAATCCTTGAGGTGGACTTAAGCCTAAAATGTTTTAGAGAATTAGTTATATTATTTTTGTATTGTATAAACTATAATACATTGAGATTTTAAAACAGTATTTTATTTTATGCCGAGTAAGGTTAAATAAATTGGTAATCTGGATAGGATGAAACATAGACTGGGCTTTTACTATTAAGATATAACTTATCTCGGTGCTCTTCGGTGTTTTATTGGTAATGTGAGCAATGATAAAAAGACTAAGACATCGCACAATTGGTAGGCCAACTGTTGTAGGATGGAAGTTAGCAAGGTAGGATGTAGAAGGTAATTTAATTTATATTTGTACACAATGATAAATCACTGATAATCAAAAACTATTTTGAGCGAAGTTCAATTAATGATATTTTGAACTTTTAAAAACTAAAAAAAATTTTTAAGCAGGTAAAAATAGTAACTCTTAAGAAAAAAATCAGAAATTCAACTTTAAATTCAGAAAAACTAATGAACATATAGGCCAGTGGCGTAGCTACACATTAATGAACCCCGAGGCAAAATATTTTTATAATAATAATACTCTATAAACATTGTCATTAAATAATACTGTGATCGTATATATAGGGATATGTCTGTACTTTTATTTATATCCATATCTAATACATGTTTATGAAAAAGTTATTCAAAGACAATAGACAATAATGTAATTGACAATGTAATTTAGTGTAGTTATAATATTATCAACTTTTTCAATTTGTTGCTGCGGTTGACACATAAACCGCAGTCAATTTAATTAAAGTAAACAACTAGCTATTGGGCTTGTCACATGCACGTTTATATTTATTCGATTATAACCATAATTTCACCAAATTCTTAACAATCACTAGCGCCCAAAAAATTTGACTCCCTGAGGCAACTTCCTCTGTTAGCCCCTGCTGTAGCTACGCCACTGGCATAGGCATAATTTAGTTAAATTTCAGCAGATGCAAAGCAAATTAATAGTATTAAATATCATCAACAATGGCACTTATGTTAAATTTCACACTACTCTTAAAAATTTTAAAATAAACAAAACCATTTTATTCTAAATTTGTTTATATTATTATTGTTATTTAGTTTTGTATTAATTATTATGAACTACAATGTAGTTATTTACTAATCAAAATTAACAAAGATTTAAAAGGATATATAAATACTTTTAGGTTAATACTTACTTAAATAAATATATTAGTACATATTTAAATATATAACTAGTGTTAGTAATTGAAAACAAAATATATTCAATTTCTTTTATTTTGTATGTAAATAAGTTAGTGGTAGAATATTTAAATATAGATAGTAGTGTATTTAAAAAAAAGAAAAATGGATTACCTGAGTCGTTTTCTGGATCATTTTTGCCTAATATACGTGCAACATAATCTAGACAAGCATATGTATAATGATTTGAAAACAAATTAGTAAAACGGGTGCGTAAAATTATAACACAAATAAACTTGTTAAAATGATGGCCTCACATATTATGCAAGTAGGTAGTTAATTATTGTGACTAATAACACTATAATATCAATGTCCATCTATACATTCAATTTATTGATTATTGATTTTGTTGTAAATGTTTAGTTTCAATCCAAAATGTCAATAGATGTGAGCGTTTTCTTTATCATAAACTATAAAATGTTTTGCTTATTTATATATTTTATAATATAGTTCACCTATGCAACATATTTTACTTAAATAATAAATCAGTATAATGATTTCTGATCATGGCCTTATACAATTGTAAATTTATTTTTTATTAAACATATTAATCCAAAATGGTAGTATAAGAATTAAGAATATACACATATTTATTTAATACAGAAACAACTATATAATTTCTCCTTGAACTTTATAATTTTAATGCAACATAAATACTAAAATTAACTTTGATTTTAATTATATTAATGTATTACAATTAATTTATTGAAATCATTTTTCTTAGTTTTTTTTATTTATATTACACAGTTTTACATTACAAAATGTATAATAAATAATTGTATACTTTGATATTCGAATCGTCTTGTATTATTATTATACTATTAAAACTATTTTATTAGTCTAATCAGACTCTAGAATATAACTTTTGCTTAAAAGTTAAGATTAAATAATACAATTGTTTTGTGTTTGAAGAAATACCACTAGCACTTAACATTAGTAATCCAAATTAATTTTATGTTTTTAATTATAATAAGCAAACTAATTTTATCTTCAAAAACTATTTAAATATTTTAAACCCAACACATTTTGTATTAATCTGTGCATATATTATATACATTCTAAAATTATTTTCTGAATTATTCTCTTTTCATTTTTCTTACCTTTATCCAATGCAAGTGGGGTCAGTTATTCTTATTCTCACAACCCTCCAACACAATCATTTCTTCATTTAATTCACATGTCCTCATATCTCCCCTAATAACCTTTAGCTGCTCATTGTTTGGCTTAACTCTTCTCAATCTTTTTTCTACACTAAAATCATCTATATATGTATCTATCTCAAAGTTTCTCATTTTCTCAATATATCATGTCAATCTATTCTATTTCAAATTTCACACTATTTCTAGACTAGCTCTTATATATTTATTCTTAATCCTATCTAACCTGGTCAAACCATCCATCTTAACATTCTCTTTTGTGTTAATTCCATTTTTATTTTATATCTTTTATCCAATGTCCAATACTCAGACCCATACAACCAAATGTTATCGCTGGCCTCAGAGTCATTATAAAAACCATTTTAATTATGTACCTGGAACTGATGAAAGCTTATACAGTACCATAATTGTAGTTGACGTATATATATATTATTAATTAATGCACAATGATTATGAAGTATGAAAACACAAAAATACTTAGTATTATTTAAACAAATATTTGAATACCTGCAGGAAATTCAGGTACATGAGGATGTATATTTGCAGGTTTTAAACTGGTTGCTAATGGAGTCTGAGGGCCATTCACTAAAACTTCTCCCAAATAACTAAGTAGTTTTTGGGCTCTATTTTGAGATGGTTCAAGTGTAAACAGTTGAGGATTTTCATCAATAAAATATGTGTCAACTGATCCATTTACAAATTTTTCATTAGTTAACACATTTAACAAAAATGGTATATTGGTCTGCATTAATAAAAAACATAAATATATGGTATAGTAATCTAATAATAACAAATATGAAATTTTTAATTTACTTTTACTCCCCGAACTCTAAATTCTCGTAAGGCACGATTCATTTTAGCACAAGATGCTTGTAAATCAGCTGCGTGAGCAATAACTTTAACAAGTAATGAATCATAGTATGGACTAATTATAGCTCCAGCAAATGCAGAGGCACCATCCAGTCGGATACCCATACCTTCACCACTTCTGAAAACCTGACACAAAATATTAGTGTTAACAGTTATACTATGGATAATAAAAATTTACTTCAATACGGCCAGTATCAGGTTGGAAACTTTTAGCAGGATCTTCGGTAGTAACACGACATTGAATAGCAAAACCTTGAGGTTTAATTTTATCTTGTGTTAAACCAAGTTCAGGCAATGTTACTCCTTCCGCAATTCGAATTTGAGATTGTACCAAATCAATACTGAAAAAACAAAATATGAATTTTAATATGAAAACATAAATAAATGTATTTAAAATTCCATTTTACCCAGTGATTTCTTCGGTAACAGTATGTTCCACTTGAAGTCTAGCATTAACCTCAATAAAGTAGAAATTACCTTTACTATCTGCTAAAAATTCTACAGTTCCAGCATTTGAATAACCTACGTGTTTAGCTAATATGACAGCACGTTCAGTCATTAAATCCCGGACCTACAAAAAGAAAAATTAGTATACATGAGGACATTTTGTAAATTAGATATAATAATTTCACCTTTGGGTCTAAATGAGGAGCAGGTGCCAATTCAACCACTTTTTGATGACGTCTTTGTACTGAACAGTCTCTTTCGTATAAGTGAACAATATTTCCCGCTTGATCACCCAAAAGCTGAACTTCAATATGACGTGGTCTTTCAACAAATTTCTCAATAAACATAGCACCATCACCAAAAGCTGCCTTTGCTTCTGAGCTGGCACGTTCAAAATTTTCTTTGACTTCCTGAAAATTTAGGCTATATAAATTGAATCAGACATATATATACATAAATAAATGTGAAATAACTTACTTCCATTTTTCTGACCACTCTCATACCTCGGCCACCACCTCCAAAAGCTGCTTTAAAAATAACTGGTAAATCGTGTTTCAGACAAAATTCTATAGCTTCATCAGATGTTCTAATTGGACCAGGAGTACCAGCTACAATTGGGACTCCAGCATCAATGGCTGCTTGTCTAGCAGCAACTTTATCACCCATTTGTTGTACTACATGAGGAGATGGTCCAATGAATCGAATTCCAGCATCAATTACAGCTTGGGCAAAATCTGATCGCTCCGATAGAAATCCGTAACCAGGATGAATAGCATCAACATCATTTTCCTTTAAAAAATATTATGTTAAGAAATACCCGGGCATAACATTATTTAATATTTAAAAGGGATATAAACTATATAAACATATAAATGTATATACAAATTAGTTTGCAGATTATTAAAGAATCATCAATTTAATAATTTACTTTTGCTACTCTTATTATTTCAGGTATGTCAAGGTATGCTTCTACTGGTGCTTTTCCTTTTCCAACTAAGTATGATTCATCAGCCTTCAATCTATGCATGTGCATTTTATCTTGTTCAGAATATATGGCAACAGACTTAATGCCTAATTCAGTACATGCTCTGAATACTCGTATGGCAATTTCACCTTAATTTTATAAATCATATTCATTAAATGATGATTAAATTGTATAATGATATATATTATGATTATTTTTTTTTTTATATATATATACTAACCTCGGTTAGCTACAAGAACACTTCTAATTGGTTTGTATTCAACTTTAGAAGAATACCTCGCTCGTGATAGAGACAGAGCAATGAACTGGTTCCGAACATGGTTCCGGACAGAACCACTTACATTTGAAATTATCATGATGTCAGCAGAACTAAGACTTCACTTATACCTATAAAACAAATTATAATTAACTTAATAAAAACATCAATTATAATTATCAAACATTTTAATAAATATTTGGTTTGTATTATACATCATATAAAATATCACAATCGAAACTGTTAATCATTTTTAGTAGCTAATTAGTTTTAAACTTCAAATTTGTTTAACATAAATATTATATTATAATTCAAAATATTTAAAGAAAAATTACACTTCAAATTAATTCAAATTTGTATGACTTCTAAAAATAAAAAAAATAATTCATTACTATTTAAATTACATTTTGTCCCTCTCATCATTTATGAAAAAATATATATTTTTAAATTAATTTGTAGACAATTATGATACCCGATAAAAATGATCAAATTATAGTTCATTCAAATTACCAAATATAATTTAATGGGTAGGCTTTTAACAGTTATAACTAAACTTGTGATAGTATTATTAAAATTAGCTAAGGATGTGGTTATAATTGGTAGTTTTTAAAATAATGTATAACTATCATCAAAATTACTGTAAATAAGTAACAAAGTTACATAATTAGTTGAAAAAAAAATGGATTTAAATTAAATCATTTTGTTACAAAAAAGTAACGAAATTATATTGTCGAAAAATTGTCGTTAACATTTTAATTTCAACAACATAATAATTGTGTTACAGAGATTACTGATTATACAATACATGGATAACACAAACGGCATACAGTAAAATGAATTAAAAACATTAGAGCGCATACAATCATTTAAAGCAACATGCCAACATCGTTAGTTTAAATTAGTTCTTAGCTTCCATGGTAATCATCAAACTGTAAAAATAAAATTACAATGTACAAACGTTATTGATCGATTTATATTGAAGACGATTGATTATTATTGGTTAGTTAGAACAGTACTGTTATTAATATATAAATGGTTTTTTTTTTTAATACTATTTATTAAAAATATCTATTTTAAATTAAGTTGCTTAATATTACAATCTTTTTGTTTTTTTTAACACTCAAATAATGGATCAGGCTAAATTCGTACAGAGTATATTCAATTTTAGTCAATCCAAAAAATATTTTAAAATTATGTATATGAATAAAAATTGTATTATTTAAATGTATTATTTTATACGTATATAAACATTTTTTTTTTTAATAAGTGATAATGTTTTAAAGTTTCCATTCGGTACCTATTTAGATAATTGAAAATAAAATGAAAAGTAGTCGAAATTGCCAATATTTAATGTTCTTACAAGACGAACGCATAGGAATTAGATTATCATGATACCTATCCCAATTTTTAGCTGCGTTATCACTTATTATCATTGTGTACAAAAAATAAATATCATCATGAATCATAGATATAGATAATAATCTAATTTAATAATACTCTATGGATATATTAAATAATATCTGTAATTGTAAATTACTATCGTTATCTGTGATACTATAAACTGGAAATCAAGTGGAAGGTAAAATTTAGGGCTACAGCGAAATTTAATAGCTCGTTAGTTAAACTCATAATATATATGAGACATAGTATCTCAGTTCGTGGACAATGTAAAGAAGATACTTCTGTAGATCTTCTCTACAATGAAAATCTAGAACATCTACGTCAAATCTATTCTGTGGCGGATCATGCAATAATTTATTTCGTTACCAACTATAAACATATCACAGAATAGATTCTCATATCTTTATATGTCTGGTTTATATTAATACCTAATTTATAATTTATTTTATATGGTAAGTACTTTAAATATCAACACCGTAAAATATTTTCTTCAATATTAATTCTATCTTGTATGGTATATGAATGGTCGAATATTTTTATACTTTCGTTATGACCATGTTTAAATACAATTGTTTTTATTTGTATAACTGTAAATTTTGCAATTTTTTAGAGGACATTTTTTCCTAGTAGAATAGATCAGAAGTCACGGTTCAATATTTTTTTGCATGGTAACTTATTCAACTTATTTCAAAATATTATATTTTTCCCTCCGTTTATTATTGCTATATTACCTCCACTAACTTCTTATCTCTGCTTTGTTTGCTTAATTCTGTACACATCTATGAAAATAAATAATGATTCCTTTGAAAATATTCTCTTTAACTTTATCTTCTGTGTTCAAACTCTCTAATTTCAATTTAAACGTGACAAGTTCTGTTCTAAGTAATGTGATTTTTCTACATTACATTGCCCGATAGACTGATACAGTCCTCTCAATAGCTTTCTTTTATACCTTGGATAAAATATTAATATAATAATAATATAAATGTATATAATAAATAGATTTTTTTTTTTTGAGTTTATTCACAACATCTCTATGGTAAAATGCCCATTCAAACAACTTATAGTGGTACTAGGTTGGCTTAGATTATATAATTTATCATTTAGGTATTATAAGATTGGTAGAGGCACAGATATAAATGATGTATTAGAACTAGATTGACACTATGTAGTATATTTATAGTTTCTATATGAAAACTTCTTGGTTTGCATTTTTGTGGAATTTTGTTGACTATAGTAATAAGTTCATAGCACAATGTAGAGGATATCTTCTCTACATTGCGGTCCATAGATATTAAACATGATTAGAAGACAGTATCAGAGACACTTTTATTGTTAAGTACTTTATAGCTAGCGCCTCAACAACTGGGGCTGTAAGGCGCTCTGTTAAGCCTTAACGGTAGGCCGAATAGTATTTATAATATAATTAGTTATTACTGAATAGCAAATATTGTTTTTTGGTATGTGGACTTCAAGAAATTAGCTTACACCCCAACCAACATACCTAGTTGTGGTCCTGGCTATAGCTATGAGCTAACTAACAACTACTAATCATCTAATACTAATCTCAATTTGTCTCCTCAGCAACAGAGAAAATAACAACATACAAAAATAATTAAATATATTTATACACTTTTTTTTATTTCTTTACAAGTTTTTAGATCAAACATCCAAACAAATCTTTATATTTCTATACCATCTTCCTAGTGGTATTTTTCCCTTTAGGATTCTCTTGTTACATTACCTTTTACATACCTTGTTTTTTCTATACATGTCCTGCCCACTCCAGCTTTTCTCTTAATTTCATTAACTATGTCTGGACAGCTAAAGTGAACTCTTAGTTCTTCATTATACCTTCTGTGCCATTCAGCCGTTTGTGTGTCATTGTTTGTTTATATGAGTTAAAATTATCCTTTCAAAAATCCTCAGTTATTTTGTCTTTCTCAAACCCAACATTGAGACCCATACATTATTATTGGCCATACATAAATTAATATTTATATTTTAAAGGTCTATTCAAATACTATATAAATATGATTTTATTCAATATAACCTGTACAACAACTATGCAATGTTAAATCAGTTTTATATTAGTATCTAATTAAAACATCTCAATTTAAATATAACATTTTTCCTATCTGGGTTGTATACATTGAGTATTTTATATATACTATGTTACAGTTACATTATGTATAATTAAATTCAGTCATCGGAAAAATTGTTTTTGTGATTTTTATTTGAAGCCATAATATGTAATTGCAATGACTAGTGTTAAGTGAATTGGAAAATATTACTATTCAATTAATTACAATTGTTAGGTTTCAAATAATTTTATTAGTAAATACAAGTACCTAGATACATTTTCCATTAAAAAAATATATCATATTCTTAAAATATTTTATTTTCATTGAATGTTTTAAATTTGATAAGACATAATTTAAAAATGGACTTTAAGTTCCTAATAATAATGTTGTTAATAGTATATTAAAATACAATTATGTTTCATAGTTTTTAATCAATAAACTATTCAATTGCACTGCTCATTTTTTCAAAAAATATATTTAAAACAACATTAGGTATTTTTGTTTAAATAACTCTAGTCATAATTGAATAAATTAATAATGATATTATATTCTTTAAACAATAAAAAAAATCTTATTATTCAAAAAACAATTTTGGGTAAGAATCAGAAACTATGATTGCTACTATAATTGATTTTACTTTTAAGTACATTGAAAAAAACCAATGGAAAAAATTATTTAATTCAATTTTTTGAACACTGTCAACTCTCAAAAGCATACATCAAGCTATCATTGGAAAAGCTCTGCTCAAAAGCTAATTTTTTAAACAATATTTACTTAATCAATATACTAATTGGAAAATGTACATTTGACTATTTGAGGGTTAACCCTATACTAGCTGTAATACTGTATCAAATATAACAATATACAATTGTAGGTACCTGTACAAAAAATGTTATATAATCAGATATTCTCTAAAAAAATAATTGGCAATTTTCAGATCAGATAGTTGATAAAAAAAAGGTACCTATATAAAAACATGTATTGTTATTTATTAATAACTAAACAATCTGCATATTTTACTCAAATCCAATAAAACAAATTTTATGTTAGAGATTTAACTAATATAATAATTAATGGTAAAAGGGATAATATGATAAATAAGAATATTAATTAAATAAAACATTTATAAAAAAAAAGCAATGCCTCTTTAATTATAGTACATGCATGGTGTGTGACCTTCAATAGTTTTGTATCTATTCAAGAATATGTTTAAGGTCATGAAAACTAAAGGTACATAGGTACTATATATATTAACCAAACATGTAATAACATTATACATTTTATTTTAAAAGCAATAATGTTATTTTAATGATTATGTTTTATAATGTTATTTTTATATTGATTTTATTAATGTAGTATAAATTATTGAATTTTTCATGAAAAAAAATAATGTTTCAAGTTAATTTTTAGTTTATTTGATTGTTGAATCCTATTAGGCTATCAAGTAGTAAGGTTACAATATAAAACAATTGGTAACCAAAATGAGAAATGTATAAATTAATATATTCAAGTCCAATATGTTCAATTAGAGACAGAGAAAGACCAAAATCAATATATTATCTAGTATTATAATATAATTTCAACTTTAAATGAGTTGTATACACTCACATAACGAAGTAAAATCATATATTATTTGCTCAACAAAATATATCATTATTAATGACTTTGTCACTGCTCAGAATCTAAAATTATAGTGGATGTAAAATATACGGTCTACAAATAAAATAACCAAAACCATATAAGTGAGTGGGTATTGACTAATTAAGATGATAAAAGTTTTTAATTCAACAACTCAAGTAGTAATAACACTACTTGAGAAAAATAATATCCATTAGTACTAATAAAAAATTAATTTAATATATTGTTTTAAAAAAATTGAATGTTCAATAAGAGAGATAAATACTTTTAGTTTGTACACATAAATATAGTAATATTTAATTTTCTGTAAGTAGCTTGATATTTTTATGCTCTTACTAATTTGTTTTATTATTCAGTGTATATTTTTATTTAATCAAAAATGTAAAAAATTAAATGCAAGAAAACCAATTGATATAAAATTTACATAGAAGACAATAATTGTCATTATATACTGTTTAAATAATGTTACTATTTTTCAATAACTTGATTTTTTGTTAATCACCTTGAATTTAAAATTATGGTCATTCTTACTTTACTGATCATAGTAACTAAATTGTATAGTATTAATACCATTTATAAAAAAGGAATTGTTTACAAGTTTAAATAATTATGATATAATTAAAAATACAATTTGTTTAGTTTTTAAATTATAGATAGTAGTAGATATATTTTATTGGCTTAGTACATTTTTATTTTTGTACCTTTCTATTCGATTTTGATACAAAATAAATATTAAGCACAATGTAAAAAACTGAATTTTAAATATATTGTTATAAAATTAGTACGTACAATATAAATAATAATAATCACATTCTGTATTTTATTTTTAAATACAATTAAAATAAGAATATTGACCTTAAAGAAGAACTCAATGTCTATTGCTATCAGTTTATTTTTTAACTTGGTATTTAATATACATAGGTCAAGGGTTGTTTAGATAAACTATGCAATTTAGCAATATGAAAATTATATTATTATTGTATTAAATAACATGTGCCCATATTCCAGGCATATATTAATTCTAAACAAAAAAATATGCAGTGTTATGTAGATACTCTAATTAACTACACAATATTGTCAATATGAAAATATGATATTAATTATTATTATTTGACCTTCAAAATAAATAATAATGTATGTATATTAGTAATTGCCAAATTTTATATATATTTTTTTCTTATATTATTTATTACTATTCATAGTTTATTAAAAATAAATTACATTTAAAAAATCTACATTACTCAATAATTATAGGTAATAACGGTAGTATTGAGTTAATGAAATGTAATTAAATACTAATTAAAAACTAGATAGTAAAAAATGACCATCAACCATGTAGTTTATAATAAACAAATAATTAATACCTATCTAAATGCAATTGCATATTATTGAGAACAAAAATTGAAAATATGTATTATTCTTAGTTTCACTTTCATATTATATATAGGTACATAGCTACTAAATAGAATATCAGAATTATCAAATATTAAAATTAACATTTGTAAACCTTCAAAATTGAATTTATACTTGAATAGTTTTGCTATAAACTCGATTCGATACGACTTAAATTTATTGCTTATGATGACAAAATAAGCCGTAAATAAATAGGTTCTAATCCGGTATTTACAACAGGTTTGCCGGTAAAAATTAATTTTAATTAAAAGTTCAATAGAATGGATATAAATCAAATGGAAAAACTAGAAATAAAACAGATTTTTTTTTGTAAAAAAAATTCTTCAGAATTGCTTATTTAATTTTTGCAAGTCAATTACTTTAGATAAATACTGTAACCTATATTTTTATATAAACGTTTCTATATCGACATAACAAACATAACAAACTAATACCAGAGTGCCATATTTAGACATTTTTGCCCCGGGGCAAAAATAAAATAACGCCCCTACGGGGGATAGGTCTCCCTCGTGAACTTTTAGATTTTGAGCAAAACAAAGAATTTATCTGTCTTACATTCATGTGTGCTTTTTTAAATTTTAAATATTGTTTTATAATTTCATAATTCCCCTCCCCAAAGAGAAAATTGTGTGTATGACCCTCGTGAAAGTCTGAATATTGAATTGTTGCTTCTTCAGATGGTCCTTCGTCAAAAAATTGTTTTCTTTTTTTTTTTATCGTTTGATACAGATGCTTTATTTCACTTTTTTCAATTACACATTTTTTTTTTAAATACTTTTAATTTTTATCCCTACGTAAATAATATATGTTATTATTAACGATTTAAAAAATTTATGCACAACACCCAAATCAATATTGACAGATTGTAATTTGTAATTTCTTGTTGGTTAGGTTAAATCGATATAATATTTAACCCTAAAATAAAGACAGAAATGCAATTCCTAAAGTAACTTATTTGACTTGTTTAGAATTCCTATAGCTTCATTTCGAGCAAGTTTTTTTATTAGTATCAGTAATAATTAAAGACCGGTATTTGTTTACAAGCCTTTTCAGCGATATAGAAGCTGTGAAAAATGTGTAAATAATTTAAAGTAAATTGAAGAATTGAACAGCTCGGGTATGACAATCAACTGCATTGGTTTCCGACAAGTAGAGGGAACACGTAAGGCATGAGACAAATTTTGCCAAGGGACTAGATTTTTTTAATTTATGCTTGCAGTCTAGAATAAATTCCCGACAAATTGCTGGCGTTGTCACAGGATTGGGGTCTCGGAATAATCAATATTCAAGTTATATTTGTTTAATATACTAAATACGGCATTTTCCTTGGCTTCTGCTCAATGTACTATTTGATCTAAAAAACATAAAAATCTTTCCACGGGTTCTTCTTTATTATTTAGATAGTTTTTGGTTTATATTAAATTGTATAAATAATAATGCATATTCCCGTTATTATTACATTAATTATTTAAATTTCGTGAATATCATTAATAACGTAAAACATTTTCAATTTTAAAAGTATTAATAATTCACGATAAATACAATGCTCGCCCCGGTTGCCACCACCCCCCTCATCAATAAATGCGGCCCTGAATAACACATATTATTTTAATAGTTATAATTTGTAGATAGTATAGGTAATATAAAACCACTAGATTATGAACATCCACAGATATTTTTCCAGGAGCAAAATTTGTTTTTTTCTTATATAATTAACGATTATAAGTTTTATTAAGTAAACTCTTAACCTATATCATATATTAAATTAATTAAAAAACTCAAGGAGACAATTGTCGTCCCCTCCCTTACTCGGGGCGATCACGAGGTAAACACAGCGGATAAAAAATTATAATATTATTGATATTAGTGTTTTACAAATAAATAAATATACATATCATAAACGTACCATATGTACGCAGATTACTTTCAATATTCATTGTTTGGGTCTAGCCGAATACTATGAATACACATATCGTATAGTATTTGAACTGGCTTTTCGTTATTTCTATTTTTATTATTTTCAAATTATATCAACAGCAGTAACTTATAGTGCTATAATTTACATAATTCGAATAAATTATTACTGTTTACTAAATGTCTACTAATGTTTGAACAACAAACACGGTTATTCGTTCCGATTTAAAACCCAGAGAAATAGTGTTATGCTCAAGTTGACAATATTGTACAAGGTGAAATATTGTGTGTACAAACGAATTAACGCAGGGTAATTGGTATAGTATAAACAAAGTGGGGGGAAATTATCAGTATTCCGTGTTCCACGTTTGTAAAATCTTTCAGAACGATTTTGGTCTATGGAACAGTGGTTTATATCCGTTTAACATATTATGTAAATAAAATATATTATTATTTTAGTAATAAATTAAAAATTTTTATGCGCAACATGATTTTCAAAGGTGAACATTTAATTTAAATTAATTGAAATCACGATTATTATTGGCATGCATATAATGTATAGGGGTAGTAACTATAAGTACGTGAAACATACAAATAATACATAATTGATTATATCTACAAATATATAATAATATAGATGGCATACTGTCTTAAAAACAGGGTCGAATAATTTCCTTATCCCTTTGAAAGAGACCATTTAAAAAAAAAAAGAAGCCCTAGCACTCCAGACACACCCTTTGGAGTTTAGATATACGCGCTACGAAACAATAAATTGTAAAAGTATTATCCGTAAAAGCAAAATTCGTAAAATATTTTCTTGTTAAAATTATTAATCAAGAATAACAGTTTTAACACAGGTAGATAATACATTATTTTTTCCCTAACAGTGGACATATTTACATGATTTTGGTAAAATGTGTAATACCTATTTCATTAGTATTACTTCTAGAGATATTCCGAAAATGTACAAAACGTATAAAATATGCGTCTATTGTACGATTTGTACGTAAAAAATAAATAAATAGTTACTTGCAGACGAATTAAAAATTTATTTATAGTAAATATTGACAAGATTTATATAGGTGGTAATATTATAATAGGTTTTATTCGATTTTAAATCTCTATTCATTCAAATCAAATAGTATAACGGTGTTAGAAACAATTTTAAATAGATCAACGTGCTTTATTGCAGGCACAATACACAATTTAAGCAGAAATTAATTGTAAATTATTTTATAAACTGAAACGAGAAATTACATTATACATGCATATTATTTCGTTAAAAAATATAAATGAATAAATATTAAACTAGTAGACATTTCTTTTTTTTTAAATAGACAAGTAACACATAATTAAAAGCTGACTAATATTCAAGTTTGAGGAAAAAAAATGTAAAAAATAGAATGCACAACCGTTGGAAGCCGCAGAGAATGCCTATAGATACGTACCTACACTAATGATAAATACAAATTAAATCAGTGCGTTCGTCTGTGACCCATATAACCTCAAAACTCGTTCACCTTGCGCAACCTTGCAGTTGTACGGTCTTGCGCGTAACTTGATAAGTTCGCCAATAACACAATTTTATGAATTACTATTACTACTACTATCACTACTACTACTACTACTACTACTACTACTACTACTACTACTACTACTGCGGCAGTGCACTCCATCTAGATAGGTGATATACTATATTACGTAAAACAAATACCGACAATCAAAAAATAATTTATAGCGAAATTTGCTGGTATTTTTCCCACACGAATTTTGATCTTATCTATAATATGTGTATAAGGTACTAAGTGTCTATTAAAAGTGTGTAGGTACTTACGGGCAATCTGGTCGGATACTTCCTATTTTGTGATAAAAGCGTACGAGAGACGACCGTCCAGTAACCGAAGCCGATGCTTAGTGAACCTTCTACTAACTTGTTTATATGTATGCTAATATAAAACGATAACGTTGTTTAAATAATTTTATTCCACTACATGTATACTAGGCGCTGATAACCGTCAATAAAAACTTGAACCATACCAATGACATCATGTACCCCCCACCTTCAGAATGAATTGAACAGAGGACTAAGCCCGTGTTTCATTGTAAAATGTAAATTATTAGAGTAGATGGGCAGCTTTTCAAACCGTGCTGCTATCTAACAAACAGAACGCTTTTTTTAAAACTCCAAAAGCATGAACTTTTGTCCTAGAGTGCTTGGAGTTGAATATTCTTTTTCTCGAATATTTAGCAAGTTTATCATAGTAATTTCGGTACCTATTTCGGAATGTAATATAGTGGGTAATGAACTTTTATTTTTATTATTATTAGGTTCCTAATAGTAATATATTTTTATTTGGCTGTAACAATTATGTAGCAAGAACCTTAATGATCTATTTTTAATACGTTGTCGATCAATGTTTTTATGACCTATAGTACCTATAGTCATAGATTAAATATAGTAATCTAGATGAAATAAATATTTAGTTCTATGGTTTTATTTACATAATAACAAATTATGTTTATTATAGATCATTTTGACATTTAGAAATTAAATCTAACCAATACGCATTATAATGTAATGAGTAACTGAAATTTATTTAAGTTAAACTCTATAAATTGAATTATCCGCTAACAAAAGTAGTTTAAATCATTTCAGTTTTAAAACGCCTATATAACTTATATACATAGATAGAGATATGGGATGCAAATATAAGATAGGGAGATAATTATAAACAAGAAATACCAATAAAAATATTTTTAAGTATAATTTTTGTTGATAAGCATATAATAATATATTTACATAGGTACATTTTTTTTTTTTTTAAAAACCTTTTTAATTGTAAAACAAACTGATAACAGGTGAAGGGTGGCAGCCATTTTGTGCGTATCAAAAGGTTGCTGGTTGCTTGTATACCTGTTCATTATGTCATGTATATCAGGTTATTATATAGGTGTTTATTTTCTTTCATTTCCACGGATAAACGTGTTTGTTAGGTAACTCTGCATTAATACATTTAACTTACAGGTATCTTTTAAACGTAAATACGATAGAATCTTTCTAAATTTAAATCCTAAAGACTAAAATTCTTATAAAAAATTAGATTTTACAAAATAAAAAACATACATGTTTAATACATACTTAAGGGGCACGTGTAAAAATTATAAATTCTCCTATAACGATTTTACTATTATATTACTCTTAAGTAAACTCCTTTAAAACAGTAAAAACAACATTTGAAACCGTTTGTTTGCAACCTCACCACTTTTAATGTTAACTTAAACTATTTTTTTAAATAATTTAGTAAGTTTATAAATAGAAATATAGCATAATCAAATTTAATATAACGTTGTATGTCTCACTTATTACAAAAAACATTACAATTATGATAAAACATAAAAATTAGGATATAGGTTCAAAGAATTAAATTTATATCTGTACGTAAAAGTATTGCCAACAAAAAACGATTCTGAGCGAATTTCGGTTAATCATGTTTTGAAATTATCTAGTTTATACGATTTTTAACAGAATTTAAACCTTGTGTCAAATTTTCGATTGGCCAAACAAAATTGCATTCACATAAGTCGGAAAATAGTATGCAAAATAACACGATTTTTGTCAAAATCTGTACTTATAAAATAAAAATGTGACCACAGATTTTCGATGGTTTTACCTTGAGACCTTGTGTCAAATTTTTGATATTTTTGAGAAGCTAAAAAAATATAGTCTACATAAAACCCAATAGAAACTAAAAACTATACAATTTAAAAGCCAGAATATTTTGAAAATTTTAACACGTCTAGAAAGACCTTATATTAATATTCAGTAATAATTTCAGATGTCTATAGTTATTTTTCACTGAATTACAACAAATAAAATCGAAAATATTCCCGCTTTTCCCCCATTATTAAGTAAACTACAAGGAAAATCAAAAATGACCTACTCAATGCATCAACTAGATCTAAAATGTTACAAATTGTTTGTAGTTTTTTTTGATTGAAGCAAGAGGTAGTTTCACAAATGAAAAAAGCACATATAATAGTAAAACCAATACATTTTTCACTACGCTTAGAATCTAAAAATTTGAAATAAATAAATTGAATACATTTTTTTCTATAAGAAACAGCATTCCTTTTTTATATCAAATTAATATTTAAATAATGTTGTACTTTGTTGTCAGTGATTATTTACGAAATGATTTGGGGGAATTAATTATTTTAATATTTAAGGGAATTTACAATCGCCTATATTTAATAATCTATACCTTTATAGGACATTTCAAGGGGAATTATTCGTTTTTAAGTTATCAAGAATTTTGTGTTATCTAGATTATATTGTGTATAGGTTAAAATTAACCTATACATAATAAATTAATGTATTAAGGCGATAAAACTTTGTACTAATAAATAATGATATGAAAAATATATTCAAGAAAACATGCTTTTGTTAACATAACATATTTTTTCAAATAGGTACCTATTGTACGTGTAGGTATATTTGTGGACATAATTTTCCTTCGTTAAAATGGAATATTTTTAAATATTTTCTTTATTGGTACCTACTTACTGTACAAAATATACATAGTTTTCTGATATTAAAATTCACATTATCAACTGTCAATATAGATATCGTATCTATATAAAGAAAAAATTATTTTTAGGTATATGAACAAGTAAATTGTTAAATGCACAACTACTATACAATAATATAAGACACAAGTAGGTACGTCAGATATAAAATGTAAATTTTGGTATTTATTGAGTATATTACACTTTGGAAATAAATAATAGATTATAGAAATCAATTGAAAAAACAATTTAAGAAGTAAATAATAGGTAATTAAATTCGTAAAAATATAGATAATACAATTTATTTAACCTCTCATCTGAAAAACATATTATTAAATATTTAAGAGCTTATGTAAAATATATAGATAATAAGTATTAAGATTCAATAGGAGTGGACACGTAGTGGCTGTATATCAGACTAGCTGGGGCAATAAATATAAGTACCTACCTAATAATATCGCCGAGTTTTTAAATATAACGTAAGTAACACTTCAATTGGAAGAATGACACACAGTAGACCTGCAAGTATATATAGTTACTTCTTCCAATGGTACATATTTGCAATTAGTTTTTTTTTTTTTTTTTTTAACTAACCCTATACATTCTATACATATTTTGTATAACATATCATTTTGTATACACTATATATACATTACAATAGACACAAATTTACAAATACTGTGGTGCGAGCCCTCTTATAATAAGTTATATATAATGAATTTGGAATTATGTATATAAAAAATAAAATTATTG
Source organism: Tuberolachnus salignus (assembly GCA_956483605.1). Lineage (NCBI taxonomy): Eukaryota > Metazoa > Arthropoda > Insecta > Hemiptera > Aphididae > Tuberolachnus > Tuberolachnus salignus. The sequence goes on from OY101437.1 coordinate 18,753,285, forward strand.
TTTCATTTAATTTATTAGCTCAATTTATACAATCAATTAGGAAATGAACTAATCTAATTCAAGGACGTTTATTAAGACTTGTATAAACTCTTTCTAGAAAACCACATCAAATATTGTTTTCCTAATATTGAGATTTTAAGTAGCTCTAAAAAAGTATACCTGTTATCAGTAATGGACATAACCAGTAAAGCTCTTTTCAAAATTTAAGTTGATTAAAAATAGGCTTCAAACCTCCATGTTAGCTGAAAGCGATATCTGAAGATATTAGTGACTTCATTAGAATTAAGTTTAATTGCAAATTAATTAGCCACTAAGCCATTGTCAAGTTGTATGTTTTCATTAATGTACGTTTTATACAAATATATTTTTCATAAATTCCCTCCATTTTATATCAAAATGTATTTCCCTTGCAATCTAATAAACACTGGGAAGTGGTGGGTAGATGGAAAACACACCAAACGATAAAAAAAAAATTGCCAAACATTATTTTATTTAGATCATATGGAAAATAGTACACTAGTACACAAAATTCCATATAATTTTACATTTTTTTTTAAATTAAAATTTGCAGTTTAAACGTTTATAAAAAAATGTATTAAAATACACTTAATTTTTTGCATTTACATCATTAAGTACAAATTATTATAAACCTTGTAACATTTCTTGTGTATCTCTATCCGGCCAAAAAAATGTTATTCAAGTAGTTTAAAAAATTTAAAATGCCTATAAATAGTTAAACGATTATCAGAATGTTTTGAACATTTTAACCAGAAACCTGATGCCCAGAAAAAATGAAAACAAATCAAATTTCCGGTTTAAAATATCTGTTATTATTTCTGACTGGTTAGTAGTATATTTACATTTAATTTACATCACCAGCATATTTATCTTGCATACACCCTGTAGAGAAGGCATTATGCAATTTAAAAAGTCACTATAGTATATAGGTACATAGAATATATGTATATAAATTTATGTGAATTATGGTAAGAATAATTATTTTAAATGTTTGCTAGTTTATGCGAATATTTTAAATATATCATTAACTAGGCAAATCAATGATTTTTATGGAAAAAGACTACCTATCTAGAAGTCAATAAAAGTGTAAAAGAAATATTACAAAGGGAAATTTCTAAGAAAGGGCTGGTTTGGAAAAGTTGTAATATACATTCTTAAGTAAGTATAGCTCAAGTACATCTCTAGTACATGCATCATCATTTATTTTTTTTGTATAAATAATTTGTTGTTAATTGGGAGAATAGAGTTTTATTTAATACAATAATATTTTATTCTGTTGGTAAAACATACCTATGGATTTTTATCCTTAACGTTCCTTAGAAACATTTTAGATGGAAAATTAAAACCAGAATTTAATCTACATAATAAATTATTATATTTCAACAGTAAATAATATAGTTCATATAAAGTAAATAGATATCAATAAAATATTATACTAATATAATACTTATAAATATACATACATAGTTTTCAATTAAGTAATCACATTAAATTAGGATTTTTGTATGATGCACAAACAAATATATTTTTTTAAATTTAATATATTTGTATACCATTAAATAATATTTATTAAATAATTGTTCAAAATATGCATTTATGAGAAAACAAATTTATAACTTTATATATAATAAAATAAAGTAACCGTTTTTAAATATATCACCTGTAATTATTACCGTTTCTAGGTGGATAATCTGTTTCAATATTATTATTTGAACGATCACGTCTTCTAGAAAGAACATCTGCCAATGTGTAAGTTTCTGGTTCAAAAACCGGTGGATATTCTAAAGATTCGCTGTCACTTGTTTGATCCAAGGGCTGTTAAACATTTTAAAATTATTAAGTCTAGTTTGTTTCAAATCAGACAATGTTTTATAACTTAATTATAAATAATAATTTATATTTTGTTTCCAATCACATTTACATATTTTCAATCAATCATAGATTTGATATTAGTTAATGCAAGAGTAATTGACTAGTAATTAACTTTTAAGCTAGTTATAAATATTTAAAATATGTAACAATATGCAGCAATGACACTATTTATACTTAGCAATCAGTTATCATTATAGAATTTGTACTATCAATAATATTTTACTAAAAATAACATAATTGTTTAATAAAAACGGTAAATATAAAATTATACTAACAAATCGATTAGAATACAATTGATGTTCATGTGATTCAGACAATTGAGGCATGTATGGACCATCACGTGGGTATGCAAATGTTTTAGTATTTCTATTGCCATTTAAGTCACTAGCTTGTGATGAAGTTTCAGATATCCCTGAAAATGTGTACAAAATAATATTAATTATCATTAAACATACTAAAATGTATTTAATAAATTTATGAATATTATAATAAAATACATTATTACAAGCATATTTAGTCCATACATATATGCATACGCATGAGTATATCGGTAATAAAGAACGCTTATTTACTAATATTTGGTAAAATTGATTTTTATTATTTACTAATAATACTTTTATTATAATTCATAATTTCTTTAAAAAGTAATATTAAACAATGTAATATAATATCCATAAGAAAATAACTAATAACAAAGATATGTTATGTTTTGTTAATAAACTGGATAATTCTTGATTAAAATTTTGTCTTCTATGAAGTTTCCTAAATTAATTGATATAACAAAAATAAAATTTCTATACCTAAATAAAGTCTAAAAGGGGATTTATTTCCTTTTTTATCCCAGTGAAAACCCCATTTGTAGTAAATGTATAACAAATATGTTAAATTGAATGAAATGTTTATATAGGTCTGTACAGTGTACAGTCTAAAAAGTTGCTGATATAAAATATTAAAATTTGAATATATAGTATAATAATTATATTAATATTAATTCCATTGAATTAGAATAATTAAATATTAAATAACATAAAACAACACCATGTTAAAACAAATATTTTATCTAAGACTTGTTAAATATTCAACTATATTAAAAAAAAATAACTTACAAGGTGGTAATACATTTAAATTGTGTTCAACACTAGTCAATGCAGTGATTGGTTGCCTTGATCGAGGTTCGCTTTCAGCAGCAATTCTAAAAAGCAAGAATAAAGGAAATACTATAGGTAGACTAATAAATTAAAATTAATAATAAATAAAACTTTTCTAATACTTTGATAAAAACAATAAATACAATCTAAAATTATGTGTATGAATGTAAAATAGAAATGTACTTGCCTTCTAAATTTAAATTTTATATTATATTTGACATACCTGTAACTAGCTTGATCCAGAAGTTGTTGATTTTGATCTTCCCTAATGCCTGTTAATAAATTTAAATATAGTCAATTAAAACAAAATAATATGGTGATTGTCACCTGGTGGTGGTGGAGCTGTATACTGAGGTACACGCATTCCCATATGCAAATGTTGTATCCGTCTTTCGTCTTGGCGGGACTGTATAAATGATTCTAATGTCATCTCAGAAGTATTTGTAGATTCTATTCTTCTATACAATTTCAATTTTGTATTAATAATAATAATTGTTTTTAAAATCAACCAATTATTAGTACCTTTGGCTATTATCAGTTTTTGTTATCGATGCTAATCGATAATCAACCATATCTGCTGGACGATTATGATTAATTTGAGGTATAGGATAAACATCAGAACTGGAATAGAAAAATTTCATTAAAATTCTTGTAATTCCAAAAGTATAAAGATTTTAATTTACTTTTGGTTATAAGAGTGAGAGAGGACAGATATATCAGATGTACATTTAGTAACTGTTGGTGGTACCCTTCGGTAACTACGAAATTGAGATGTTGGAACAGGTTCATTTGAATCTCGTCCAATCATACCCATTCCTAAAAATTTCCAATGTTTTCTATCCAGACTGCTACCTTTTGTTTGATCTTCTTTAGCTAAATTCTTTTTTTGTTGTTTTTTTAATGAATGGAAACTTTTATCACTAAAGGAAAAAATTTAATGTATTTCTTTATTTTGAAATAAAAAGTAAAAACATAAAAATTGTAACAGTACAGTAGTCTCACTAATATACTTAGTCTGATATCATCAGTAAACCGACGTCATTAGCTTTGAATAATTGGTTGTCTGTACAAAAAGTATTTAAAAATTCTATAGATTTTTAAAAGCAAAATAAACATGTAGATGATAATAATTTTATTTTTTTATCTAGTTTTTCAGATAATTTGGTGCTTTTGATGATCCGATAATACTATAGTCCCATAGGTATGTTTATGGAACTATAGTATGTAACATATAGTATTAGCTGTATCGGCTTATCAAGACTATTATAATTATAAATTAGGTACAATTTTTTTATTTGAATATTTAATATATATTTATGGTTAAAAAAATTTAATGACACAAAATGAATTGATCTACTTCTATCTGAATCGTCAGCATCAGTGCTAGGTGTTGCGAGCCCTAGTCAAAATATTCACGAGGACCCTGAACACAGCTTATACAAAACAATAGTGAAAACTGTAAAGATACATTTTATCCTCCCCTTCTCTTAGTATTAATTTTCTCATATATATTTTTGTTTAAATAAATACATAAAATAACATCAATTACTCATATTTAAAATACTACTCACTATTTGTTAAATTTGAAATTTAAATGTTAATAAAAAAGATCAACTACATAACGACAATTAACTAATTCTTTTGACTATAAAGTACAACTTATGATGATCACATTTGCAAGTATTTTTGTTAAACTAAAACAAATTTATCTATATAAACCAAATAAAAACTAAAATAAAGTCTACTATTTCAAATGCCTAAAGCTCAAATATAACTAGAATAGTTTGAAAATGTGCCTGTTTTATTCAATTAATATGAAAACTATAACAAAAATATAAAAAAACCGGTGTCCCCAAATGCATTGATTAGATCCAACATTTTACAAAAAATGTGCCTAATATAGAGATAAGAAAATAAAAACCACACATCAGAGTAAAACAAATACATTCTTCGCTTTGCTCATAATCTAATAATAGAATGAGACTCTAAGCTTGTGCCCAGTTTGCTTCTCCCTTCCTTACACGCCATCCCTGTGAACCTTATATTTCAGCCATATTGGAATAAATGATCATTTATCAAAAAATGCTCCAAACAAATTCCTAAAACCTATAAAAGCAGAATCAGCAAGAGTAAATATCACGAAAACAAATAAGCTTAAGATAAGATTTTGAATTTCCTAAATTTAAAATATGTATAATATATATTTATACATTATGTGCAATATTCACTAAAATTGTCAAAAATTGCTTAAAAAAAAATGTAAAAACAACGAAAAATGCAAAATTGAAGTTTCACTTCTAAAGTATCTATGTACATAAAAAAAATACAACATCATTGAATTCTGGGCCCTATTTACCACTAATGAATTAATATATTTATACTTTATAGCTTAAAAATGTCAATATGTGAAATATCAAATTAAAGTCTATATTTTTTGGAGAATATTGATGAAACAAAAATAAATAAATAAATAAATACAAATTTTAAATATTGAAACCATACAAAAATGAATGTTTATCATGTTAAAATTTATAAATAAGAAAATAATTAATAACTCTTACGTTTTGTTTTTAATAGAACTTGTACTAGGATTTAAATGTGACCCCATGTGACTCGAAAGAAATGTGGATATATTCTTTAAAGCTGAACTTGTAAATGAAGAATCATGTGATGTTCCTGGTTTTGATGGAAATGTATCGACAGGTTCATGATTATCATTAACATTTTCGTCTTCTTCACCATCAGTCTCACTTACAGCCACAATATCTATCAATTACAAACATTTAAAAATGTTATCAGTAAATTTTATTATGCTCTGTATTATGTAAAAAAAGCATAGAATGATAAAATGTTTATTTCTAAAAATACAATTTTATTTTTAAATTATAAGGATTTCAATCACTTTTCATAGCAAGTCCATAATAGAAAGTTGGAAGTGGACTAAGAAAATCTCCTATAGCACATTGTTACATAATGTATGGTATATTATTTAAATAAGCAATACCATATCATAGCTAATTTAAATTATTTGTAATGAACCGTATAAATTTTATACGTATATATATATATATAAATGGGAAGATAGTATTTTATTTGTTGTTTTTTTTTTCAATTGAATATTGATTTTAACAATTTAGCATTAGGAATTACAATGTCTGTAATAAAATAATAGGTACTAATTAATTAAATTTAAATCCAACAGAAATTATAACATTGGAAAATGTCAGTTTTAGGTGGCACTATTACTACACTAGTCGGTTGCATAAACTAATTTGAGTCCCATACGATTGTTATAAAAATGTAGTATTTGCAAAATTTATCACTCATATTTGATTGACAATAAGTAAAATACAAATATGTTGATGGCCCAATTCAACTAGTTAAAATTTTGAACACCAGAGTGCTTGATTTTAACATATCCCAATAATTTGTTTCACTATTATAAGACAAGAGAATTACTAAATTTACACCCTGTATTTAAATTACATAATTTTATTAGATATACTTGAATTATGACCATCAGCAATAGTAGCAGTTGAAAACCAATCCAACCACATTGATAAATCATCTGGTGTTTCAGCAGCAAAATAGAACATAGTTCCCATATGATATACTTTAAAAGCATTAGTTCTTGACTTGACTTCATCAGCAATAGAAACCGTAAAACCAGATAAGATGATCATTAGTTGAGCTTTTGTTGACTAAATAATGTAAATAAATCATAATTAATAATAAGTATTTATTTATTTATTAATTAATAATATATTTGAAATACTTCTTTATTATTAAATCCATAAAAAGTTGTTCCCTTTATAATAAACCATCCTTTAATCCACTGCATTCGTGGAGATATTTTTTTAGATCTTTGATACAACCATCCTTGATATTCACATGCACCTAATTCTCTAGCACTTATATTTCGTCGCTCTAAAATAAAATATATTAGAGTAGTTTTATTATATAAGATAAAATATAAAAATTATATAAAAAAATAGTGTATATTAGTATTTTAATAGATTCTATTACCATAATAAAACAATTATAATTACTAGCAATCAATGGGTTTCTTTGAAATAATTGTTTATGTCCTTTATTTTCTTTTTTCCCAATGGCTTTAGCTCCAAGCATAGCTCTATAGCTGGTTCTTTTAGGCAATTCAACCGGCTTAGATGGTCTAGGAGGTGGTACTGGTGGCTGAGATTTTTTTGTTTCAGTTTTTTGTCTAGGAAATGTAGCTGGAGCATTGAGTATTGCTTGATGAGATAGGATTGCTGTTCGTTCAGATGGTAAAGATATGTTGTCTTTAGTATCAACTCGAAATATATTGTCATCACTACCACTAAGGTCAGTTAATGACAATGGAGGACAGGCATCAGACAAATCGGAAAAAGAATTTTTTTCAAAATCCTGTGGATCTTGATGATTATTGTTAACATAAGATTTATGTTTAAAATGATTCATTGAATATTTGGTAGAATCTGTAGGTACTAGAACTCTATCTTGGGGTAACTGTGTAGTTATGTTATCATAATCTAAGACATTTTCTTTTTGGTTTTCTAAATAACTTTTGATTGAACTATTTAAATGTTCTTCATGTTTTAAGTCAAATGAAAATCCACTGCCAGATTCTGAAACTCTGCTACTCGATTGTTCTGTATTTCTATTATTTTGAGGTTCAAATTCATAATTATCAATGTCAATGTTTTTTATTTTTGAAAAATCTAAATCTTCAGTCTTCGGGGGTGGAGGTTTTGGAAAATATAAAACTGGTTTAACTGATTTGTTTATATTACTAGTATTAGCAGTATCAGTTGTAGTATCAAAATAAACATCATCATCATTTCTTGGAGGAGGGGGTTTTGGGAAAACTATTATAGGTTTATCAGGTCTTTTAATTATATCTTCATTAATAACACAGCTATTAGTGACTTCTTTCATATCATAATTTTTAACATCTTCAACTGACATTTGTAAATCAGAATCAAAATATTCAAAGTCATTGTGAGGATTTCCATCGGCAGTATAGTCATAAGATGGAGTACTATAACTTTTATCTAATTTACCACGAACTTTAATAATCAATGGATTATCAATTGGTTTAGAAACTTTAGGTTTTGGCATTATTTTAGGTTTTTGAGAAACAATTTGTTCTGGATTGTTAATAATTTTCAATTGATTAATGCGTTCTTTTAATGAAGTTAAATTATTGCTATTTAAAACATCATCTTTAATAGATGTATCTACAAGATTCTTATCAGGATATTTTTGACATTCAAGTTTTTCTTCATTTGGTGGTAATGATGTCCAATGAACTTTTGTGGGTTTAGTACGTTTACTAAGTTGCATCTCACTATTAGACTTTTCACTATTATTTTTGTTATTATTATTATGGGCTTCGTTTACTTGTTTTAATTCGTTCCAAAACTGAAAATAAAATTTCAATATTATTAAATTCAAAATTAATTGTTTACTTATTATTATTAGAAAAAAAATAATTAAAAATAGGTAAAATTCAATCCATGCAAAATAAGTTGGTGAAATACGATTGAGGACAACTATTTTACATACTGATTCTCACGAATAATAATGTATGTAATTACTATATATATATATATATATATGAATCAAAATAGTAATGCATATTATAATCTTTAAATTAATACTCAAATTATATACAAATGTAGCTGTATAGTATTTGTTAATAGCTACTTATACTTATATAAGTAGAAGTTGTCCATCTACAAACAAAATAATAAGTTTATACATATTTAAAACCTAAAATAGCTATTAATTCATAAATATAATTTATCAAATCTATAGAGTATATTGTCTATATATTTATTTTTAAAAAAAATATTATTTAACCAACAAATGCACTCAATCGTCTTACACCCAAATAATAATATTTATAGTTTTCATTAGATCAAAGTAAATTATATTTTATTAAGGGTCTTCCTCTCTTCAAACTCCAATCATTGAACATATTGAACATTGAACTATTTAGTATCAATAAATCCATACATAAACATAAAGTTGTAATGTGAAAATTAATAATTTAAATTTACTAATCACTCATTACATGTTACTTAGAGATATAAAATAGAGAAAATTTAAATGGACAAGCATAGTAACAATAATAAACTAGGGAGCAGATGTTTATACTAAAAAAAATTGCACTTATGCGCTATAAAGAATAAAAAATATGCATCAAAAAGTTTATACTTAAATTAATAAACTATTATTTATTACAAATTTAAAACAGTAAATAATTTTTAGCCCTACAGTGTCCAATTTTTATAAATTTTATTATATTGATTAAATTACAGTTTAAATTAAACCTCGTGAACTGTTTTCTAATCTGAAACATAAACATATACATATATGTTATATCCGTACAGAATATTTGAAAAAAAAACTCCAAATATGCACTAAAAGCATGATGAATGTAAAAATATGATCAAGCAAGAAATAATCAAACAACTATGTAAAACTAAATTAGTAATTTGAATACTTTAAGTTAGGAAACATATTTCTATCCTACTTCGCAATAATTTAGTTTCTATAAAAAAATATGATTAATGCATAAACATCCGCTACTTACTTACAATCAATAATTAAATTAAATGATAACAGGGGCATTGCACTTATCAAAATAAAAGTGGATTACTATGAATATCTCTAATATATTTATAATTTAAATTATCTTCAATACATTCTCCACAAACAATAGTTAGTGATTTTTCCATGTCTTTATTAATTTCGCTCAACCAACACATTTTGTGTCTATTCATAAGCCTTTTACCTATTGATTACAATTTCTATAGCTGATTTGATTTCTTCTCGCTTTCCCACATCTCTATTTATTGATAAAATGTGTTATATATATAGTAATTTAGTTATCTCATACAGCTCTTTATTGTATCTCTTACATCATTGTTTCTTTTAAAAACAAAAATTGCTACAAAATATTTTATTTTTAAATGTGATTAATAATCATTCAAATTTAGTCATCCATATACTAACTTTGCCTGTGTCTAGAAAATGTTTAACCTGAAATGTTTAAATAGCAAATAAAAATCAAGCTATACTATATGCAGTTTGCATAATATCTCAATAATTAATTTATTTCTATTATTGAAGTTTACACCCAGGTACTTGAACGAGAACACATTTTCAAAAAGACAACCATTAAACCTTCAACGTTCCACCAGTTGTACTACTTAATAATTTGTACGCTTTAATCTTTAATTCATATCTAGTTCTATTGTTTCAAAAATTTCTTAGGTAATAATATGTATTACACTGTTATGGTTCTCTCTTATTAAATTTAAATCGTTTGTAAATCCTAAAAGATTGACTTTGATTGCTCCTATATATACTCTGGGTTTTGACATATCAAAAATATACTATAAGTTCAAATTATTTTATTAAATAATTCTAATGACCAAATGTTTTTATTTGATTAATATAATATGGAAGACCCTTAAAAAACATTCTACTGTAACTCACACAAGTACACACACAATTCATACTAAGAAGAATATGATTATATAGTAAAATAGAATTAATAATTTAAATTGGATAGTTTACAAACTATTCAAAATTGAAGAAAAAAATATTAAATAATAAAATATGAAAAAAAAAATTAATCCTAAAGTTTTAATATATTAATTAGGTTCTGTTTATTAAACATATATTTTTTTTTATGGTTAAAGTTAATTGAAAGATACATAAACATTAATGTCTTATGGTATTATGAACTTAAAATAAATAATTTGGCAGAGCTAGTAATGCTAAAATAAAGTCCTTTAATAATTAAGGTATGTTAAAACAAAATTTCATAATTTTACAATGTATTTCTAAATGTTTGATAATAAATATAATTCATAATATATAAATAATAATATAAATCATTTATTGAATATTTATATTTTATTTATTTTTATTAACTTTAAACAAATCAACACTGTAGATTTTTTGAAAATTAGGCATACTATATGGGTGTGGGGAACACGAGACAAGTATGTTATAATATAATATTTAAAGCAATTTTTGTTATGAGGTTCGAATTTAAGTATACTTTTATTTATTTTAAATATATATTGCTTTGCATGAGCAATATTGAATTTCTTCAAACTTACAAATGATTGTAGTTGGTGAGGTTTGTGAGTAAATTCAATAGCAAAATATTTTGTGCCTCAGGTTTTATTAAATTAAAACATTTCTATTACTTGTGCTATCCCCTAAATTGAGTTATTTAGAGTAACATTGTCTATATTACACATACTAATATTAAATATAATTATAATACAAATAGTTATTACAATCTTTAATCTAAAACATTTAATTATTTAATATAAAATTTATCAAAATAAAAACAAAATTATAATAATTTGACTCCAACATTTAAAGAATACAGTAATTTTAGCAACCCTCATAGAAACAGTTTCCTAAGTGATCATTTACAATGATAATATACTTTTAATACTTAATTTATTACACTCTGCCAGACTAAACAAAATTATTGACTTATTTGGACATAATCAGAATTAGATAGTGAATAGTTTAATAAACTGAACCTTAGTTAATATAATGTAACTTGTAAAAAAAATAAATTTTTTTTTTCAAAATTGTAGAATAAAAATTATTTATAACATAAATATATAAGAAAGAAATAATAACCAATATAGGAAGAGAAGAAGGCTGTTGTTACCTGTAAGTATTTACTAATTCATATATCACTTGTAACTCGTTCTTAAATATACATTAGTAATCCAATATTTTAGATTAATGTATTATGCCTTTTTGAATGATCACCAGAATATTAAACTCACATTGAACTTTGACATTAATATAAGAAGTAAATAATTTAATAGGTTTATATTTCTGTTTGTAAATAAATATTTTGAAAACAAATTAACTTTGTTATTCTCAAGAAAAATAATTGAAAGAAAATATTATATATTATTGAGCTGGCATGATAAATTCACTAACCTTTCATATAGGTTTATTTAGGCACGTCTAGTGTTACCTGTTCAACAAAATAATAAGCTATAAAGTGCTTTTAGTATGCACGTCAATTGATTTGAGGAAAATTCTTACATACAAATATATTTAAATTTGTATATTATATGATAGTTTAACTAAGTAACATATACTATTGGTTAAAGTTAATTATTATTATTTTTTTGAACACTATTTATAATTTATTATAATAAATACCTGATCAAAATTGAATGGAGCATGTTTTCCAATAGGGCTTGCTCCACTTATTGTTGCCCTTCTTTGAACAGGTATATGTGGCTTAGGAAGATAAAGTCTAACAGAAGTAGGCGAGGAGCAATTGGTACTCTCGATCTCACTTTCATCACCACTACTACTATTACTGTGTGAACAAATTTCGGGAGAAATTGAACGTCTGCTTAAATGAGTAGTAACTGGAGGTGGACTCAACAAGTGATCATTTAAAAGTTGACTTTCTTGAGCTTTAGGTACCTTCTTCCTTTCTTGTCTAAAATTTTAAAAAACCTTAGTTATTATATAAAATTAACAAATAAGAGTTACATAAAAATGTAAAATCATACATTTAAATACAGCAAGATTTAATGCAAATCATTTGTTTAATACATCAAAATCAATAAAAAATAAGAAAAAAAAAATATATATTGCATTTAAAATATAATACTAAATAGAGATCAAAATTGAAATTGCTATTAACAGAGATATTTGTAAAAATATATCGTTTGGGTGGTTCAAGTGTTAAAAATATTATTTTATTTTATTAAAAATTTGACTAATACAAACTGGAGTATTTTTATCTAAGGGAAAACAACTAAATTAGCAGATATTCTATAAAATAATATGTACGTAAAATAAAATGTATTATATATAGATGAACAAAAATCTGTAGAATATATTCATCTAACTCAATGGTCTCTAACATGTTCCTTTTCGAACCAGCTCACCAAACTAACTAATGTTATGAAAATATATTAGTTTAAATCAAATGCTATAAGTTACAACCTTTTTTTGGTCTTATATTAAGATATTTTGATTGCCAAGAAATAATCAAATTTAATTTTTAACTATGTAAATATTAAATTAATCTTAAAAATGTTTGGAACTTAATCAGCCTTGCTTATATATATATATATAACTATAGCTTAATAATAGCTAATTTTAAAATATTCATTAATATATTAATAGTATTTTTAAAACATAATAATATATTATTTACAGATATTTTATAGACTGAGAAATTTAAAAAAAAAGCATTAAAACATATAAATATTTGCTTGAAATTAATTTGTATGTTATAATAATTTAATATGGGATCATATTAAAATAAGTAAAAAAAAAATGTATTGAATATTAATAAACCAAAATGTAAGTATTTTTTTAATGTTATCCTATCAATATTAAAAATGAGAACATATGTGACAATGGTTGCAGGTTCATAACTCAATTACACTTAAACGGAATTCATTAAATTTGATATATAATCATTTTAGGTCCTGGAATGGACATTGGCTACTTATTATTCATAATTTAACCTCGAAAAATTGGTTCACACCCTTTAGAATTAGTGTAAAATGTACACTTACTTGTTCACTGGAAAACTGAAATTAGGAATTGTCAATAGATCACTTGGCCTGGGTGGAGTGAGTTGATCAAAATATCTTTGCGGATAATTAAACAACTTTTTACTGGGCAATCGATATGGTTTCATATATATCTGTCCAAATACTTTACTGTGCCTAGGCCGTTTCTTAAGTGTCAAAAATATGTCAGTTGATGCTTCTTCCAACAAAGCCATTACTTGTCTTGCTTGCCAACCAACCTGAATTACAGTACACATTCAATAAGCAGAAAATAAATATTTTTGATGACAAATCATTGCAGCTAGTTAACTAATAAAAACTAAATACAATACAATTTTTTTATTTTATAATTAATTCATCATAGTAACTTAGATTTAATGTAAATAAAATTTCAACTTGCCACAGTTTGATAATTAACTTGTACTATTTCATCACCAGCCTCGATTTTTCCACATTGATGTGCCACGCTATTACATTTAACTTCTCCTACTTGATGAACACCATGAAATGATGGTACTATATAAAAACCCTGTAAAATTAAACTTTACATAATTTAATAAAAATACAATTTTATTATAAGATTACAAGACAAAAATTTTTCTTTTAAAATGTATTTTAATATTTTTTGTGCATATACCAGTGATTCTCCTGATCTTTTCTTAAGAGTGGCAACATCTAAAGTAGCAGGTTGTAAAATTAAGGAATCTTGACTTTCTTGAATGACATGATCGGCAAGTTGAGATAGTTGTTTAGCAATCTCAAATATGTTCTCCACGGGATTTTCAGCAAAACGATCTCGTTGACCACTCGTTACTATTTCAAGAGCCAATTTAAGTAACTCATTTTTCATACTTATATAATGTGGTTGTCCACAAAATGGAGGCCTTAAATTATAAGGTTTGTTTAATTAATCAAATAGTAAAAATACAATTATTTAAAATCAAACCTGTTCAGCCAATTGACCAATGGTTTTAGTGCAGCAACTGTATTTGCTACATCTGTTAGAATTTTAGTAGGAACTTGTGTGGAATTTAAGTAATTTTGTTTTATATCTTTGTATAAACTATGTGCACTGCAAGATAATCTTAATGCTAATAATTGTACATTTTCTTTATCTAGTTCATAGTGCTGAAATTATATTAATATAAAATAGAGAGTTAAACTATACAAAATAAAAAGATACTTTACATTAATAATGCCAATATCACCCAGATATTAAATCACCAATTAACATATTTTTAGATATTTTAGGATGTCACATAAAGTACACTTGTTTCTAAAGGATAATTTTAAAATAAATAAGTGTTACAATTAAATTCATTTAATTTGGTAACGAGAACTTAGGTGAAACTTGGTGAGACTTTTTGATGAGATCAGTTTTATAAAAAATTTTTATTTTCTCTTAAAATAGTACTAAGTATTACATAAATGTTTTAAAAACTTACAAAATTCCTAAG
This sequence comes from Tuberolachnus salignus, assembly GCA_956483605.1. NCBI lineage: Eukaryota > Metazoa > Arthropoda > Insecta > Hemiptera > Aphididae > Tuberolachnus > Tuberolachnus salignus. Next base: position 18,768,381 of record OY101437.1, read on the forward strand.
TAGCTCAACTGCTTCCAATATTAATTCTTGGTGTCCAATATTCTCTACACCAATTTTGTCCAAGTCATTTGGCTGCATATCTAACAACTTCTGTCCATTAACATCAATATCAATAAAGTACTTGATGTATGGTAAAATAACACTATCTAAACCTACAAAGCAATAAATTCAGAATATTTACAAGATTTAAATTATGTTTTATACTTTTTTAATTTAATAATTTACCTTTAAGCCAATCGGCTACTTGATCAGACTTCCAATCAGCGACATTAACATAAGCCATTATTTAATAGGTAATTTTTGTAAAAATTATAACTTAATTCTTTTTAATTGAAATATGGTTAATATTTCTAGATAAACAATAGATGAAACAAACGTTGTTTACATTATTTATATTCACATCATAAGTATATTATAAACATCAAGCTTACAATAATTATTTTTAAAATAAAATATAAGGACTTTACTTACGATCGTAATTGATCAAATAATTGATGGTCATAAATTGAATAAATAATAACAACTAGGTATTTATAATAGTTTTAATTCGTATTATGACGTATTCTCACTTATCATGGTTTCAAGCAAGGACAAATTACAAAGACATTATCTGATTGGTTTAAATTCGTTCCATATCTAATGTAGATTGACAACAACCATTTTTACCAAATTTAGAAACATCCTTGACCCCAAGTATCCGACAAGACGAGTGTATATAGGTAATTTAAAAATATTGATGTTTGAATTAGTATGATTTAAAAATTAACTTAGATATTACATTTTGGCTCTTGAATGAATGATTAATATAATGGTATAAATAATCGAACAAAATAATATGATGCTGTGTGATTGACACAAGATTAAACATTCTCAATACCATGAATGAACCAAACCAATATTGTTATCGTAAACGAGTTCATGATAATATTTATAAATAATTGATAACCGGTAGGTATTATCAATTCCAAAATAAGTTCACAAAGATTATGAATGTTCCATAGAAAAAAGATTAATGTTCACACGTTGACGGATAAAGATAACCAGCGGAATCTGCATAGTGGATAATATAATGTGCGATTTGTGTACTTCCGGTTGTAAAAATCTTTAAGTACACAAGTGTTTGGCATTTATTAATATTTGAAATACTTGTCGTGAAAGTCTACGTGTCGTAAAATTTCTTAAAATGGCATACCTTGAAAAGAAAAATTTAATTGTGCGGAACCTACAAGAGGTTCTTGGTGAAGATAAACTCGATACTATATTAAAAGAAAGGGATTTAAAAATTTACTGGGGTACAGCTACAACTGGTCGACCACACATTGCATATTTTGTACCTGTATCTAAACTGGCGGATTACTTAAAAGCTGGCTGTGAGGCATGTATTTATAAATTTATTAATAAACAATATTTAATAAAACTGCCTATAAAATATAATTGTTATGATATTTAAAATTAAAAAACTAGTGGAAGACATGTATAACAATTAAAAATATGCTTCCAGGTAACAGTATTATTTGCTGATTTACATGCTTATTTAGATAATATGAAAGCTCCTTGGGAACTATTGGAGCTCAGAGTGCAGTATTATGAATTTTCAATTAAAGCTATGTTAAGTTCAATTGGTGTACCATTAGACAAATTAAAATTTGTTCGAGGAACAGAGTATCAGCTTTCAAAGTAATTTCATATTAATTAAATAATATTAATTTTTACCAAGATTTTTATTATTTTTATGCTAGAGAATATACAATGGATGTGTACAGATTAAGTTCATCAATTACTGAACATGATGCTAAAAAAGCTGGAGCAGAAGTTGTAAAACAAGTTGATAATCCATTATTATCTGGGTTGCTCTATCCTGGTTTGTTGTAGATATCATTTTATCTGAAATGTATAGAATCAAATTCTATTTATAAGAAAATTAGTGCAATAATATTACATCTTAATATTTTAAAAATGATATGCTAGTACATTAATGTATTGATTGATTATATTATTGTTAATTATATGTATATATATATATATATAATTATAGAGCATTATAAATGCTTAGAGTTACTTATTATATCCTTCTGTATATCAGAAAAAGTTCTGTTTGGTAAAAGTTATAAATATTTATTATTTGTTTATTAATTAAAAGGATTACAAGCATTAGATGAAGAATATCTCAAAGTTGATGCTCAATTTGGTGGAGTTGACCAGCGAAAGATATTTACTTTGGCTGAAAAATATCTTCCTCAATTGGGATTTGCCAAAAGAATACATTTAATGAACCCAATGGGTTAGCTTTTTTGAATAGAATCATAAACATAATTATCAGCTTAATTGATGAACCTATTGTAACTTTATAACTTATATTTTCTTGTGTTAGTTCCTGGATTAGCTGGAGGTAAAATGTCTTCTTCTGAAGAAGATAGTAAAATTGATCTATTAGACTCACCTGCAGTAATAAAGAAAAAATTAAAGAAAGCATTCTGTGAACCAGGAAATGTTACAGAAAATGGCTTACTTGCATTTGCTAAACATGTAATATTTGGGTTATTTCAACCAGATGAAAGTATGACTGTATATTTTGTATAATATCTTACACAAAAACTAACTATTTTTTCTTCTAGAATTTAAAATATCCAGAAATGAAGCCAATGGTGGTGATTTAAATTTCAGCAAGTATGAAGAGCTTGAAATTTGTTTTGCTGAACAAAAACTTCATCCAGCTGATTTAAAAGCTTCTGTTGAGTTTTATATAAATAGACTATTAGATCCTATTAGAAAAATATTTGATACACCAGAGTTGCAGCAATTAGTTGCCAAAGCATATCCAGCTCCAACAAAACCCCAAAAAACTGGTAAATAAAACATAAAAATATAATTAAAACAATAAAATAATATTAATCAAAGTATACATTATTTAATTTCCAAAAGTGATTGGTAGTGGAGTGATGAAGTGGTCACACAGTTGACTACTATGCATAACATTATCACTTTGTCTTCCAATCGAAAAGTGATGGTAACTAATTTAACCACATCACCACTTCATCCTTTACTAAGACACTCCACTGGAAGTGACATCTACACTTCTTCTCTAGGATTAGGATTATCCTTTTTAAATTGTATCACCTCTTTTATTAAATAATTAATTAGTTAATGCATGCCAACAGGAAAAACCAATAGTTATCAACAAGATAAACTCTTACCCAATCGTTTGGATATACGTATTGGTAAAATCATAGAAGTATTTAAACACCCAGAAGCTGATGCATTGTATGTTGAAAAAATTAATGTTGGTATGTTTATAAAATTATGTTATTATTTATTACTTTAAATTAGCTTAAAAAAAGGCTTTTATAAATACATATTTTTAATTTTTAATGCATCCAAATATCTGAAGACTTTGTGATAAATTGTATTCTATGTTCAGAATTAAATAAACAGTATTTCTACTTTCTAGAAAATATGAAATCTTAAAATTGCAATGGTAGTAATAAATGTGAAATGTTTTTAACAATTTAATTTTTCAAATCAGGTTATCATGAAATATTAAAAGTGTATATTTATATATCTACAGTATATATTTTATACAAAAAGGTTAAATAATTTTTAAGTGTGATTATTATTTTTTGTATTAATTTATAAGTTAGTAGAACATATAAATCTAAACTTAATAGCATTGTAATAAAATAAAATACTACATTTAAATTATATTTAATACTTCTGGGTTATATTATTTACAGGAGAAGACCAACCTAGAACAGTAGTTAGTGGTCTTGTGAAATTTGTACCAATTAATGAAATGCAAGACAAATTAGTTGTTGTTTTGTGTAATTTAAAATCTACTAAAATGAGAGGTATTGAATCAAGTGGAATGGTGCTCTGTGCATCAGAGTAAGTTTACTATATTTAATTTGAATTTCTATTTTATATAACCATAAAATCAATTACATTTAATAGTGAAAAAGACGGCGTAAAATATGTTGAACCTTTAGTACCAGCTGAAGGAAGCAAACCAGGTGATAAAGTTTTTATTGAAGGTTATGAACAAGGTGAACCAGATAAAATTTTAAATCCAAAAAAAAAAATTTGGGAACAACTCCAGGTATATTTTAAATCCTTTAAATTACAGAAATATCTATTTAAAAAAAAAAAAAATGAAATTTTAATTGTAGGTTGACTTGAAAGTTTCCAATACATGCGAGGCACAATGGCAATCTAATAATTTACATACAAATGCTGGAAAAATTCTTAGCAAAACATTAAAAAATGTTCATATTGCTTAATAATTATTAAATAATAATATTGTGGAAAATTAAAAACTTGAATTTGTTGCTATACTCGTAAGATTTGATACATTTGAATGATTATCATTGTCTTCAGATATGTCACTTAAATTATTTTCATTATTATCAACTATAGTTGAGCTAAACAATTGTTTTGAAAGAGTAGCTTGCATTTTTATTGTTTCAAATAACTGTTGAAGTTCTTTTTTAGCAAGTTTTATAGCCAATGCTTGTCTATTATAATTGGTATACTGTGTGTCAATATCACATTCAATATTGTTTTTATAATCTTCACTATATTTGGACAAATCTTTCATCATATTATTCTTTGGTGTCATTGATACAGATTGTTTATTAGCATTCTCTAATTCAGTCAACACAGATTTCTTAATTGGCCTGAGACAATCAAATTTATAAATTAACATATTATATATTGTATAAAAAAAAAAAAACTACTAAACAGACTTAATACTCATTAATCATATACAAAGTATTTGTATGCAAAAATTGTTAAGAAAATTATGTAGGTCTACTATTTAATCATCACACATATATTTATTTTTTCTATATAATACAAAATATTCTCAAGTATTTTAATTAGCCAAGAGTAATAAATAATACTCCATTCTTAAAAAAGTTATATTCAATGTATAAACAAATAATAATAATAAATACATATAATGATGTGTTCTATTGTTATTATCTATACAATAAGAATTGAAGATAATAACATAAACATATTTAAAACTATTACTACACAAAAATGTGTACCATTGTTAAATTTAAACTTTCCTGTAATATGAATTCACCAATAGCACTAATCAATGAAAATTAGATCACAATTATTTATCTATTCCCATTTTTTTTAAATAAAAGTGTAAGAATAAAATTAATAATGAGCACAATTATCCTAGCTTCTAAAAGTTCAGACTAATAATTTAATAAAATAATAATAAATGTAGAAAAAGAAAAAAACAAAGCCGGATATTATATAGGTTGTATAAATACAACCGGTTTTAATAAACCGGGTATTAAAGCAAGGATCTTAATTTTTTCCATTGCTGTTTTGTAACTAGATGATTTTATCACAGGCTTTATTCTTTTATTTTTCTAATTATTCTGTATATACTGTGTGTTCACGATAAGAAGTACCACTTAATGATTTCTCTGGATGATCTTAGATTGAAATGTTTTTGGAAGGCAATAAGGAGTATCAAAATGTACATTTTTAGATAGATTTCAAATTTTTAATCTTTACGTTAAGCGCATGCACAATACAACTTACTTTTTTTTATATGGCAATTACAATTTCTTAAACAATTATTGCATAAAAAGATTTTTTTTTAATTGTAAAATTGGCAGAGTTCTGGGGGTTGAAATTTTATATTTCCAAGTAATCTATTTTTGACAACAATCACTTTATAATCGAGCTATTGCCATTATTATTATTTTATAATTTTCATTAACTTTAATTATTTTTTTTATTTTATCTTACTAGTAAAAATTAATAAAACTTTAGTAATATATGATAGAAAATTACTAATAAGTGTTTATTAGTATTTTATAGGTACAAATAAAAATTTAATAATATCGGTGATCAATCTATTATAAAATTTTTTCAAAAACAGATTATTCGTAAATATTAAATTCAACATTCCGTAACTCTGCTAATTTTGCAATTAACAATACAAAAATTGTTTAAAAACAATTACACTACACAAATACATCAAAAAAATTAGTTTCCATTTAAAAAAAAATTGTTTCAGTACTCCTTATCATCTTCCGAAAACTCGATTTCAAGCTAAGGTCATCCAGCAAATATCAATCCTCATATCATGAATACAGTATTTTTATCTCTACATTATTTTAATAATTGATATATAATTACTTTATGTGTGTTCTATGCTTAAGAACTTTCTTATCTTTCAAATTATTATTTTCTATTAATATTGTTTTATAATGTTCAGTTGAGATATTATCATCCACAAGTTCCTATACATTCAAAAAACAATAATGACAAATTCACATTTTTCTTTAAATTAATACAAACTTGATTTTTATCTGCTAAATTATTCAAAGACTTATTTAAATTTATAATAATGGCTTCTTGTTTGCTGATAAGTTTATCCGAAACCATTAATTTTGATTTAAGTTCTTTGATTGTATCTAAATATTCTCGTTCACGATAATTTAACTTTTCCAATGAATCACATGATTCTTTAAATTGCCTAATAAAAGTATGTAATTAATAAAAGAGTAGTTTTTTTTTTTAATTGACTTACTCAAGCAATTTATCTCTTTCGGATGCAATAGATATAAGCTGTTCTTCTGATTTGGTGTAATTATTTGTTAACTGGTTATAATTTTTTTCAAGTTCTGATATTTTTCCAAGCAACACTATCAAATATTTCTAAAATTTAAATATTTAGTCAAATTATAAAGACATATAATAATAAAATAAATTAATTACATACATTTTCAAATGAATTTTGTTCATTTTTATAATAATTGTTCTCTCTTGACGGAATCATAGAATTTTCATTTACAACTGGACTAGGAAATTTAGAACAATGTACATTCACAACAAATTCATCAATAATTCTTTCAACAACCAATTGCATTTCATCTACAATGTGTGTGGTACCTATAATTATATAAATAAAATGTGTTGAATGATATAAAATAAGTATTTTTTAAAAAATAACAAGACTATTTATACTAACTTTCAACATTTGGTAATTCTTTAATTTCTCTCAATAAAAATTGTAATGTTCTAATCGGATTAAATACAGATAGTGTATTAGAATTTTGACATAATTTATTATTAAATGAAACACACTGTACACTCTTGTTCATTGCTAATAACATAAAATTAATCAAAATTATTTTTATCAAAACATTAATTATTCATACTTTTAGTATATCCCTCAAAAGAGGGATTTTTAGTTTTATTTTTGGAAGGCAGTGTAGTATTAGTGCTAACTGATTTTTTATTTAACAGATTACTCCAGGTTTTCTGTTTTTCAGCTAGAGAAACTGAATGTTTTGGTTTTGCTAAAGATGACATTTTAACATTTTGTTGATATAACTTTGATTCCATTAGTTATATTCAAATTCTAAAACAAATATAATTTAAGTAATTAATTATACAAATCACCAGATTTATAAAGTATTATAAGAATTGATATTTTATTGGGAGCTGATACCACATAAAACTTATAATATTTTAATCTTTGATATTTTTAATTGCATATTCTGAGATTCCTTGATATATTTTCAATGCCTATAGTATTTATGTAAACAAGACAATAGGCTATTCATAAACTATTATTGTAGTACAGCTATTGCACCACCTATACAAAGAAATATTAATATAGGTAGGTATATTACTTATGTGAGTGTACTATGTACATTGGACAATCACTATCAAATAGGTTGTAATTCATAAAAATAATATAATACTGAACATACAGACAAAAATGATAATTAAGTCTAATTAATCAATTTATCAATGGAGTAATTCTAAACATACGGTTAAAGTTTAAAGTGTACTTGTACTATATTATCTAAATTAAGCTTTTGAAAAATTATTTAACAATAATATTAAGGTAAGGTAAGTTTTGTTAATAAAAAATTGATACAAATATTTCTTATTACATAATGAACGTATTCTGTTGACTGTGTCCCTATAAAACAAAAACAATTAATCATTACCTATTTGCACTGTTAAAATACAAATTAATTGTACTACTACTAAAAAAAATTATAAAACTATAAAATACACAATTATGTATTTTAAAAATAACCTCATGAAAATGTTTGTATATAATAGATATATGGTACACGCATTATTATATACTTGCATTTACCATATTTAGCCCCTACCAATGAAAAATGTTGGGTACACTACTGGCCATAAAAAATAGTGAAATAAATTTAGTACATAGATATCATTAAAAGAGTACCTACCTAAAATACTCGAACAAATGAAAATATTTTTACTGTTTTTCAATTTATTTATTATTTTATTTTTTTTATAGTATAATCACTTTTAAATATTTGACTGTATATTGTCAAGTTTCAATTAAATAATTTAGTTTAATTTATACATTAGTATTCGATCAACAAAAAAAATATACATCTAACTTAAAACATCAAATAAAAACGGTCATTTGTTATCAAATCGCAATTGTTTGTTATCTGTGGTTCTGTGGAATGCGTAAAATATCCGAATATTTTTCGGAACAGTAATTTAGTCCAAAAATATATTGTTAGAACCGTATTTAATTCGAAACGTATTTCCATGGAAAATAAATGCTATGTTATAATTTATCAAAATAAAATATTTTGACAAAACCGTATTTTATCCGAATAATGATAAGAGGCCAGTCACCATGACTAGGTGGGATTAGGCTAGCCACCACCTACTATTTATCTATAATCGCGGTCACAATCGTAGATAAAAGAAAACAATATCGCTTTATAGCACTGTTTAATAGGCCTATTATGATGGGGGACTACATTTTGGATAAAATATCTTAAATAATTTTCGAATAAAACATTTGTTGTATCTAATATTATTGGGATAAAATACTTTTCCATAAAAATATTTTAGGATTATTTATAGGCCATCACGTAAAATATCCGATAAATATAATATTATTGAGAAAAACGTATTTTGTTAGCACCCGTAAGCAACAAATACCTATAGTTGTCTTAACTACTGAACACATCATTCAAGAACGTCCAGAACCTCAAAAGATACTTACCAATAGAAGACAACCTAGAAGAAGCTCTAAACAAAGACAAAACCTTAAAAATCCTAGCTTTCCTAACCAAAATTAATACTGTAAACAATTTTTGAAAACCTCTATCAAGAAATATGTAATTTTTAAAAAAAAACTTTTTTCCCCAAATTCTGTTTAATGTTCATAGACTATAGTCGGGTGAATGAAAAGTGGCCGCTGATGCCCGTGTTGTTATCAATCGCGCTTTACGTGATTCACTTTGAAAACCCATGGCTTATCGAAAAAAAAAATTTGCGAGCGGCCACTTTTCATTCACCCGACTATAGTAACCTTAGCGTCGAATCCTATTATAATAAATATAAAAAAAAACACTTCAAGCATTCTTATCAATTTTTTATATAAAAAAAATTACATAATAATGTAATGTATATATTGAATATGTATTACAACTATACGCATTAATATCAAATTTTTATTTCATTTTGTTAATCTATCTTTACAGTTTTACAATAATTTTGTATATTTACTACTTGCGTCATCACCTGTAGTACGTATACAATATGAAATCATGTTGATGCTGATACACCTCCCACGATTCATACGTATAAACACAGAGATAAATAATCTATGTCTAAGTTTTTTTTTTAAACAGATTTTTATATTGTTTGAAATGTATTTACCTAGGTTAGGTTAAGTTTGGAACATCTTTGGACTTAAAACAATATTGCCATACCTCCTACCGCATTAATTTAAAACTTGATTATCAATAACTGTTACGAAACTCACCGTCGGACCTTCGACTGTTCAAGTTCCAATGCTAAATAGTCCTTCAAATTTCAGTATTTATATTTATTATATTCAGTAATATGTATTTTATTTATAATATTACAATCTTAAATGAAACATAGTGATTGTATATTATTCAAGTAATAATATTTTTATTTTATATTAAAAATTATAATAAAACAATGGTTTTAACAATTTCATTGGTACATATATTCCAGCAACCATTTCAAACGATTAAAACATACTATAATCAAATCAGACAAAAAGACGAAGTTGTTAAAATTTCTGAATTAATTGATGAACATATAGGTAATAACTAGCAGTATTTCATTTTTGTATATTTAAGAAATGTTGATACCTATTGCTGTTTATTTTAGATGAACATGGATTTGAGTATACTAAACATAGGCTGGTGTGTCATAATATTATTCCTCAAGTATTAAGACGTGATACAACACTACATGTACCAGAATTTATTATCGAAGAAGAATGTTGGTATGATGAAAAAGGACAAAAATTTTGGGCTAGAACAAGGAATTTAAGTTGGTCAGAAATAGCCACATTGTCTAACATAATTACTTTATCTATTACACCGACACCTACATGGTAACTATATATCATTATCCACAGTAACATTTCTATGATATTTATTTTATCTTTACTACTTAGGACAAAATATGAAATTGATGGCATAACAGACTTTTCCGGCACACAACCACATGGAGTTGGCTATGCAATAGAGTATTTTTTAAAAAAGTATTCTGAAAAAAAACTTTTGGAACATATTAAAATAATTGAACAGGAATGTGAAATTATTGAAAACTAATAATACAAAATACATTAAGCAACACATTTTTGATCTAGTTTTTATTTATTTATCTTTTAGTTTTATACAAGCATTAATAAATTTCTCAAATATTTTTGGAGTCACTCTAGCTGTAATATTTAAATTATGTTGAAATGGATCTTGAGTATACATATTAAATTTGCCAGTTCCTAAAAATAACAACTTTGGTTGTTCAATATTTTCTTTAGAATATTGTTTATACCTCCACAGTTCATCTTGAAGTTGATCTACATTTTCAAAATCTTTTTTGAGTAATGGGTAACCAAAATATGGGCTTATCACAAATGTTTTAAAGTCAAAATTTGAATAGTAAGCATAAATCATAGTTAATATGTCACTATCAGTTATTTTTTGGTCATATTTTTTAAATCCTTGTTCTTTGGAAAACGCACAATTCCAATGTCCAACTAAATGTTCTGGTATATTTTTTTGTAAATCGTGAATATTAGGCACTATTCCTTTAACTTGCATACAAAATAATCCTAACCAATAAAACGAATAACTGGAAAATCCATTTGTACAAATAAGACCAATATTTTTAGCCCAAGACTTTAACTTCATTAATACTGGCTTAATACGATGATCTATACTTATAATATAATTAAGTAGATTAGAATTATGAACAGAACTAATATTATTAAATGATATATCACAGTCAATACCAGTTTTTTTATGAAAAATACATTTTATAATTGGTATTTTTGCATGAATTATTGGTACGATCTTATTAAACACATTGCTTTTCCTAATACTTTTCGCAAATAATTGTATTACTTTTTTGCATGGTATTTTTGAAGCTGAAAAATTATTAAAAATAATAAAATAAAATCAATCTAAAAACAAGGTATAATTACAACCACAACATGAGCACATAATTTTTTTGGCTGTCATATGATTCAAAATATATTTTGAATTTATTATTTTTATTTATCAATAATATTGCATTATAATAATTTAGAAATTAAAATGTATGTAAAAATATTCATATTCATGATTTTAGATATACAAAAGGTAGATTTACTTTCCAATGTAACAAAATAATTTGACATTCTCAATCGAAAATAACCACAACAAAAATATCTTTAGTCAAAATAAGTAATGAACGGGAATTTTCTTCAGTAGAAAAAGATCTGATTAGTAGTTAAGTATTAATTTGAAATTATTATTTTTTCAATCTGATTACTATATCAAATTCACATTGAAAATCTCACGTTAATTGATATAGAAAATGGGTTAACACCCAAACTAACCTAAATAAATTTCCATTTAATTGTAACCAGAAATGTTTATTAACCTTGAAACACCAAAATTTTCTTTCAACATCCGAAACCTAAATAAATGATTCTGGTTCAAAGCCCTACTAATACTTGATCTTGTTGACTATAATAATTTGACTTCTAAGGTAGGTTAGGTTAGTTAGGTTACTTTACACCATGGCAACCTTTATTACTTTCAAACCCAAACCCAAACATTCTGCCTTTGTCTTGCTTATTATAAATTCATTTTTTTCCAAAACCACATAGTCTGCAAACACCACATACCAAGACATCAGAGTACTTAATCCTGTACACCTTTATAAGCTTGTCCATTACATACAAAAACAAATACACTCATGCTGATTCTTGATAAACAACTACAACTTCATTATTTTTGTATTCATAGTAGGGTGATCAAAATAATAAGCACAGACGCTACAGAGTTTTTCTAAATATGTTGTGAAATTTCGGTATCTCTACTATAAATACAAAAATAATTAAGTTGTCCCCGCTGAATGGTTTTTACAATTAAATTACGGGTGGTATCATGTCCTCTTTAAGTTTAACCATTAAATTAAATATTAACCACAAAAATAATATTACTTACTGTAGCTTATATGAATATCGACATCACTATCATCAGTGTAAATACCTGAAATTCTTGATCCATAAGGCTGAATATCATCAATCATTTTATTCAAGATATTATTGTTTTTTAAAATTGTTTGTAATTCTAATTTTAATATTGTAACAACATCAACACTTGATGTATATTCAATACCATTTTGTTTAATCTTTTCTGAAATTATATTAACAGAGTTATTAAAATCAAATAATTATTAAATTGTTAAAGTAATTCAACTCTTACTGTGTTTAGGTTCTGCATTATTTTCTTCATGTTCTAGTGATCGCTTTTGTATGTTAATATTTTTATTTTTCAACCTAAAAATATTTTAATTAAATGTCTTATATTATCAAAAAAAATAAACAAATTGCATAGAGTACATTCAAATTTTGTTTAAAAGTTATATATTACCTCTTTTTATCTGAAGAATATTGATTATTCATTTTTGGTCCAATTTTATGTGAAACACAAATTTTATAAGTAGGTACCTAATCCAAAAGAAGTAAAATAATATTAATAGTTAATGATTGAATTGATTACATATTTGCACATAGAAATTAAACAGAAGAACAGAGTTTAAAGGGTGTTATAGGAGATGATTAAAATTGAAAATAATAGGTATAAGTATTTATGATCCTTATTATGAAACTTTGGGGAATAGATGGACTATAGGATAAAAGGAGATTGTACAAAGTGGAGAGAATAGATGAGTAATGTCTAATAATATACCAGTAGTGAATGGGGAAACAGAAGAGAACATGAATGATGTAATTAATAACGGAAGGGTAAGTGTGGTGTCAAAACTATGACAAAAAACAAGTGCATTTAGAAGACAATAGAGGTTGATAAAGGGTAATGAAATGGATAAACATAATTTGGTAATATTAAGGCAGTTGGTGATATGGTTTTTACATGTATCATGTGGCTAATTGTCGTAAATAGAAGTTGAGGGGACTATTAAGGGTGGCTGGCCCCAAATAGCTGGGTATGAACATTATAATATAATAATACATTTAATATTTACATTATATACATACTCAGCAGTAGATGTTTTATATTTAAATTATGCAAAATCGCATATAATAAATAAACAAAACAACAGAATTATATAAACACAGTTTATATGAAATAATAGTTCAGAAAATCAGATATAATCATCTATTGTTTTAGTTACATTACACCAAAAAGTAAACAAATCAATTAGTTTTATTGTAACCTTGGATAATAAATAAATATAATATATTATCTTTATTCGTAACACTATATAATATCAATAATCGTGATCTTAATATATTTACTATCTATGACCATAACTAATATAAATACCACATACCTGTACTATCTACAACCGTGTCACGATTAAATATACCATATTACAAACATAATAACAGCTGATAGAATAGAATGATAACTGTAAAAATATATTGTCATTTTTATTATAGTTTACAACTGTATTTATTAATTATTTCTCGGAAGTGATTAATGTTTATATTTCTTTTAGTATTATTACCTACATTGTATTATTATTGTTAGGTCGTTTTACTAATTATTATTTTCCGTCTAGTCAATATTATTAAATCAAATATAACTAATTAATATGAATTAAATAATATTAAGCAGGTATTTTAATATATCTCTACAGTTCTAATTTTTCTATAGACATTTAATTTAAATGTAATATAATATATTATTATACATAAAATAGTAATTGTTAAATCTTAATTATAGAAATGTGTTCAAAATATCAGGTAAGACAAAGTCAAATAAGAAAATGTACCTTCCATAATATCTATAATAAAGCTCTATAAAATACACCACAGGAACTTATTTGATTATGTAAAGTTTTTAAATAATGTTTTGACCTATTGAAATAAGTAGGTTTTAAAAAAAAAAAAAAATGTTTAATAAAGTAGATTTTTAATCCGTTATTGATAATTTTATTAGTTTGGACTTTTATATATATATATATTTTTTTTTTTTAGGTAAAATGTCATCTCCTGCAATTGGTATAGGTGCTTTTATTTTAATTGGGCTTTGGTCATCATCTTTTATTTTGTGTCTACTGTCTCTCCGAACTCGTCATACTATTGGACCAATTGTTTTTATATGTACCATCATAATAACAATTATATTACTCGCAGTACCTCGTAGCTCAACGGATATACCTAAACAAGATAATAAGGTATGTAAATTATTTATATTGGTGTTCAAAATAAATAAAATCATTAAATATTTATTGTACAATCATAATAAAATACTACCCAATAAAATATTTAAAAAAAAACTAATTGAATACAGTTTTAATTGTATTTTTAGTTATCTCACATATCATTATAATTTTATATAGGCAACTTATTTATAAAAAAAAGCCCAAAATTCTGTCAAGTACCCAAAAAACAAATTAATTATTATAAAAAAATTTTTTTAAACATATATTCAAATATTACTTTGTACATATATAATATATGTATATTAAATTAAGATCTTAGTACATAAGTGTCAAAATTACATATGCGTAAAGTTAGGGGACAGTTTTGATAAGAAAAGATAAGAGTAGCTGACTATTGTCTAGTTCTACTAACTTAGTTAGGATTCCATGTTATTTTTAAATTTCAATTTGTAATTTAATTTTGTCCAATATTTATTATTTAGAACAAAGGTAGCTAATAAAGATGCATGATTCTGATAATATGTCTAGTTGTCTGATTGCGTTTTGTAAAGTAGATATTTTTTTTTTACCTAGGTTAATAATCATTTTCTTTTCAATCTATTCTCTCATTTTCCTTGCAAAAACACTACTTCTAAACTTAAAAAAATTATTCCATACTCAATATTATATAATACTAATGTATAATTTCTATATTTTTAGATTGTAGATCCACTATTTGTTTGGCGTTTAGCAACTCTAAGTCTACTCATTTTAAGTTCAACATTAGGATTAACAGCACTATTTTCTTCACATGTTATGAGTCAAAAAACTGTACCACAACTTAAATCTTGGGTACTCTAAACTAAAACACAAAAATGTCGTTTAACCGATTTCGCTGTTTGGAAAAGATTCATCATACATCAAAACGATCAATGTCAGTTGGTCGTGTTTGTCGTAAATCTTTTACAGTATGTGGAAGTGAAGATTTTATACAGAATGTATTAAAAAGTGATATTCCAGTCATTGTAAACTTCCATGCAGATTGGTGTGAACCTTGTTTAACATTGACACCAATGTTAAAAAAAATGATTGGAGATTTACCTTCTGTACATTTAGCATTAGTGGATGTGGAAAAAAATGCTGATTTGGTGCATACATTTGAGGTAAAAGCTGTTCCAGCTGTTTTAGCTATTCGCAATGGGCATGTCATTGACAAATTTATTGGACTCATTGACAATGACTTGATTACTGAAATGGTAAACAAAATATCTAAACCTGAAGAATTATAAACATTTTATATACTTCTTATGCTTACATAAAATCATTTTTAAACTAATATTAGTGTGACATATTTAAATATATTCTTACATTGTAGTAATCATAAGCTTTATAATTAGAGTAATTCATTGATAATTGAAATTATTTAAAACAATTATTGGTCATAAATATAATTAAACTACTTGATAAGTTTCTTGTTTCAATACTTTATTTTTAATGTTTAAACATTAATTATTTGCTCCTACAGTCGGTTTGCCGAGAGACTAGGAGTGTGACGTGCATCTTATAACGGATATTTGGTGGAAATTCCTACAATATAGTAACATAATACAATGTTTAAATAATACTACATCGGCCACATTAATGGTTTAGTGCTCTTAACATTACACAATTATAAAATACAAAACACATGAACTTTTAACAATTGTATATCAACCTTTCTCCACAATGTTACTGGAATTTTTTCTAATTTGATGGAATGGTAGGAACATTATTGATTATTAAACAGCATTGTCATTCAATAAAGGTGAAATATTTTTAAACCAGTTTAAAAAATGTTCACCATTCATTTCATTATAATAATCACTGCTATTCGTCTTAGATTCAAAACATAACAGACCCCCGCCGACAAATCCATCACGTGAACCAATGGTTATAGCAATAAAGTATTTACCTTTGCCTGTTAGGTTGCTTGCACCTATCGTCAATCTTCTTTGAAAAGAATCTTTCCTAGGCTTACACCAAGTCTTGTAAAAATAATATAACATTCGTTTTTCTTAATATTTTGTAAATAATTTTGACGCCATAAAATTAAATTTTACACACCGTTAACACACTTTTTCGTTGTCTTTTTGTATATTGATAACCTAAATCTTTAAGAATATTGTTCATGGATGTTCATTTCAATGTGGGTAAACTCATTTTTAACTACAGCGTTTACGATTTTATCCAACGTTGTTAGTTCACCTTTATGCTAAAATAAATTTACTTTTTGTTAAATTGCATTTTTATCCACAATATTCGTCCTGTTTTTTTTTTTTTTCAGATTTCGTGAAGAAATGGTTTTATTAGAATTGCATTCTGATATAATTTTTTGAATACTTGTTTTGCCTATTCCAGTTTCAGCACATAGTTCGTTTACTAATTGGTTGTAATATTTTATGGAATTTGCCATTTTCTTCGATTTGTACAAATTAATCATCATTAATTTTTGTCGACTTCGAATTGGCTATCAATATTAACAACTTATATAATAAAAATATGGCGATGTGGAGAAAAATACATATAGTTTATTGAGTATTGTTTTTGTGATGTCGAGTCAAGTATTCATTCTTTTGAGTCGACTTGAGTTCAAAAGTCGAGTACACAATTTTAGCTGATTAAATTGATTACTCGCCCATTTCTAAAATAAGTTATACAAATTGTAATTCTTACCTGGTCACATTTATTTTTGTTAACAGATGAAATAGGTAATTCATATGATTCTGGGTTACTAATTTTTATAATTTATTTAATATACGCACAAAAATATTTAAGAATAATTAAAAATCTGTAGGTATAAAACAATAATTGTATTTTACCACAGACTGTCATATACGGAATGTCCACCATTGAAGTTATTACAAAATAACAAAACTGTATATTATCTGCCTGCCATGTTAACGAACAGGTGGTTTTATAGGTGGTAGGTGATATTGTGGTGGGGTATGACAATGTTTAGTTCTGCGATTTTCTAGTCTCGGCAAACCGACAATAGTCATTATTGTTAACTTTTTTTTTTTTCTGTTTACATGTTTTTAAATATAATACAAGATTATTTGTCTATTCATGTAAATATTGAAAAATAAACATGTATTATTACATTTTAAAATTATTTGATTGAAATTTATAGCTGTTTAAAAATTACATTGCATACTATAATATATCATATTCAACACAGTAATTATAAAATATGACATATTACAATTTAATAGTATTGGTACAGCATACTGTACCAACTATACCATAAGATCTATCAAACATAATCTTTATATACTTAATTAAACTATTGAGGTTAATAATATTATCTTGCATTAATATTTTAGTTTTTGGATAGTTTGTATGATGTAAGTCATAAGCGCTGAAGTCATTTTTACAAATGTTAAAATAGTATATATTTTTGATTGTATATCAATGATACAACTTTTAGTTATCAAAACACACTACAGATGCAACATATAACTTAAATTTGGTATTGACCTATTACAGTATTAACAATATTACAATCATTTCTAAATACTTAGATTTCATTTATTTTTGTTGTACATAATTTGGTTTTATTTAATGTTTTTACTGGAAACTGTTTAACTGGATCATCTCCATTAACAATTGGGGAAATTTCCATCAAAAGTTTTGGTAAAATATTTCTTAAAAAGTTATTCCTTTTATTAGATTTTCTATATTCTTGATTTTTTTCCCTCTCTTGAGCTTTCAGAATATCAATTTTCCACTGTTCCTTCATTATACATAACTTGTTCGATGATTTTAGTTTTTCATTTCTAATTGTTTTGTTAATTTGATTTGTGTGCAGTACATTTATCATTCTCTCAAAATTTTTAAATTTTAAAAAGTATAAATTATCAGCTTCAATGAACTCTCGCGTTACTTCTTTCATATTAGAGATTATTAACGGCCTTTGAGTTTGATAATCTGGAACAACGATATCTAGCATTGGATCTATAATAAGATTGCTACATATCAAATCCCACGTAAAACTGTTAAACTTGTAATGGTTCAAAACTATATGATCTTCTTTTGAAACCAAACACAAACTACAAAGTTCAACACACAATGATTTTAAAATATTATTGAAACTATATGATTCTTGTTCAACTGCAAATATATAATTGTCCTTAATACGACTATCATACAGTGCAACAATGGATACTAACTTGGCTAATTCATCTATATGAAATACAGGTGTCATTTGATTTAACATTAAAGAATACATTTCCTTAGGATTGTTCAAAGCATTAGTAAAAACTTGATTAAAAGCATTTTCTTCATAGCCATAAATAACTCCAGTACCAATCACATAAGTCTTAAATATATCTTTGATTTTCGATAAATTTGATTTTAAAACTAATTTCTCAAATTCAAAAATAGTTTGATATTTAGTTATTGGTAATCGATCCATTATACTTTCATGTGTAATACCAATATGTACTTTTTCGCCCTCATTATTAGGAGTTGGATAACTTCTGGTTTCTTTAGCCCAAGTCATTACGGTTGATATTAATATGAACTTTCTAATAATTCCAATTTCTTTGCATCTTTGTATTTCCTTATCATCATATTTAATTAATTCATTGTATATAAAACTAAAAGACATTTTAGCTTTTTGCAATTCACTTTCCGAATCATTTGTTATATCAAATATGGTAATACTGTTTTGCATCAACTTGAATGAAATGTCATTATTTGATATTATATCACAATTTATCAAATGGTGATTTTCCTCTAATTTTTCATTAAATAAAGTAGTAATTATTTTAAAAGTGGTGAGGTCATTTTTATTGATTTTTCCAAATTCTATTGGCTGTTGAAGTGGCACCAAATGAGATTTGAAAGTTGCAAATTGACTACATTTATCCTTTATAGAACTTAATTTATTTGTCTTAAAAGATTGATCTAAAAATGTTTCATATTCTTTTTTCGGGAGATGTCCGATACTACTTATTATGTTAATACATTCAATTAATGTAGTTCCCTCTTGTGTGTCATCAAGTACTTGATTCAATTCAAAAGTATCAAATATACTTTTTATCTTCTCCAAAAATTTAGTATTAAGGATATTATTTAAATTATAATTATCAATAGTTTTAATTTTTTTAAAAACTTCTATAATATATTTACTATTAAATTGATCACCATTATTGACAAAAACCTTATTCTTCGAAAAATAGTGTCCATGGTAATTCTGGTTTTTATGGCGTTTAGCAATGCAATAATCCATAATGGCTGGGAATTGAACAATTTCTTCATTAAATGAATTCATAATTTAACAAATATACACATAAAATTAGTCTTCAGTATTAATTTAATAGTTCAAATGTAATAATGTTTATATAATAAACTGATAACTAAAACAATTGTTCATTTTTCCATAGAAAACAAAAATTAAAACATTAAGTATACATAGATAATTAATACATTTAGAAATTCTTGAACATGTGTATATACAACATCTGCGGTTCATTCAAATATTTGTAACTGAATTAGAATTTTTAGTACTGAAGAAATCTTATTAGAGAGTAACCCATTTAATGATATTGTTTTAGCATTAATATAAAATAAATCATGGCAATATTTCATTGTTCGGCAACAAACTTAATTATTAAATGTTACTACGCTCTCATTTTTTAATTATTCCAATTAAATTTTATTTAAAAATGAAAAACTTAAAATTATATATACAATTTTTCAATAAATTATAAATATTGGCGTTCACTTTAAATTTAAAAAACAATGTTCAATGGTTATTTACTTATTTATATAATACATTTAAGTCATCATCTTCATTATCATTTTCTATTTGTTTATCCCAATCTTTAATTTTAGTTCCACCCATAAAATCATCTCGCAGGACATCCCAACCAACTTCATCATGTTCCTAAAAATAAAAAGATAATTACATTCTCGTTTTAATATTGAATAATTATTTAATTTATAGAATCGTTAAAATCAGCAGAAATTTTTATATTTCATTTAATAATGATAAACTTTAGTAAAGGATTTTTTTTTTTTTAATTTTACCATTCTATGATCCATGGAATCTAAAAATGATTTTTTATCTATTGATTCCAACATTTTATCTTGCTTTAAAATGGATGGTCCTACAGTTTTTAATTTTTTCTCCACAGTTCTTTGTTGTTGTTTAACTAAATTGAATAATTGTACTACGCCTCTATAACATTTTTAGATAGACACAATATTAAAATGAGTTATTATATTTTCAATAAAATAGACATTACTTACTTTGTAGCAGTTTTAGATAAATTCTTTTCTTTTACTCTATCGCTAACAGATGGCTTTTGTCTTCCCAATAATACTTGTTCTCTTATCTAAAAAATATTTAACTTAGAATGAGTGTTTATTTTGTTAGCTATCTACATGAATAAATGATTTAAAGACATATACATAATATCTATATAAAGTAAGAATTTAAAAAATTCTTTTCAACATTATTGAAATAAATTATGTACAATTAAATTTTAAAAAATCACCAAAACGTTTGAATTTCTTAAACTTCTTAAGTACTATGTTTACACCATACATAAATCATATGGTAAAGTTAAACTTATTACTATAATAATTTAATATTTAAAACAGAGGTTCATACTCGAATTCGATTTGGTACTTTTGGTTCCAAATTTTCTAAATCTGGTTTTTCTTCTTTAACATGTTCAACATTTTCTAGCACCTCAACTTTTTGACCACCTTTATCTACAATTTCGAATGACTCATCTATATCTTCTTTTTCTTGTTTTATTTTATTAAGATCAGTTTCTGAAATTATTTTCGCTTTGGACAGTGTTAAAGATTTTCCTTTCTTTTTTTTTGTTTTCAATATTTTGCTCATGGCATCCGCCCATGAAGGATTCGACATTTTTAGATCTTTGTTTTCGTTAGCTTTGTTAGATTCGTTACTTTCAATATTCATGGTTGAAGGTAGAATAAAATGTAAAAGTGAAACGACCCACAAGAAGTTGTTACAAAACGAAATAAGACAATATTAACCATGTGAATATTATCAATAGGGAATTTATTTTATCACTTTATTTCCTTATCAATATAATATAATTTTAGAAACACGGTTTAAAACATAATATTTGTCATGGTAATGAATTCATCTCAATTGGCGGTCATGGTTTAAAATTAAAGTTCGTGACTTCGAGAGTGAGCTAACCAGACTTGTCAGCTTGATTGTTCTCTTCAAGTAATTAATAATTATCATGGTTTAAGTTATCCTACTATAGTAGAACTGTTAGGTTTTTATTACGATTTAATATTAAATCGTGATTTTTATTTTTGTTTATATTTTAAAATATAGCGTACTACATTATTCGAATAGACTGATTTATCGCCCTTTTAAATCAAGCGTCAATACCATAGATCATATATTCATATATTGAGTCCTACTCCTTGTCCTTTGGAACCGTTACCATATGGCTCTGGAATCACTAATCCATACCCGGTACCCTAATACGGGTGCGGCTCCATTTGCTATTATATAGTGTTATTACTTTTCTAAATTTTATAATTTTATATGTAAGACGTTCTTTATACGTTTAGTTTTAACATAAATATTCGAGTGTTCACTAGCTGTTGTTTTAGGCACCTATATTATTTATTATTATTATTACATAATAATAAGGTTCGTCACAATGTCACGTACGTTTTTTTATATCTCAAACAAAATCGCATATTTCATGCTCCAAAGTAATAATTTTTATAAAAATTATGTTACCGGAACTCATCAAGTCCGTTTAGCCCATAACGATTTCAAATTTCCGAATTACAACGACAGTCGTCGTAACTCTGGAAAAGATCCTAATATTCCTAATCGTGACACTTATGAAAGACGTAATGCTTTCACCTACGCGGTACTGAGTACTGCAGCCACTGGTTCATTATTTTGCGCCAAGGCAATTGTGCATAAATTTGTCTTGTCGATGTCACCGGCATCTGATGTTTTGGCTTTAGCGTCGGTAGAAGTTAACCTTGGCGATATACCCGAAGGCAAAAATGCAACCATTAAGTGGAGAGGAAAACCTTTGTTTGTGAGACACCGTACAGCAGCAGAAATTGAAACTGAACAAAATACGACATTGGCCGAACTCAGGGACCCAGAAGATGACTCAGTTCGGGTACAAAAACCGCAATGGTTGGTTATCGTTGGAGTTTGTACTCATTTAGGCTGTGTACCGATTTCCAACGCGGGGGACTGGGGCGGTTATTACTGCCCATGTCACGGATCACATTATGATGCGGCCGGCAGAATTCGGAAAGGACCAGCGCCGACAAACATGGAAATACCACCTTACATGTTTTTAGACGAAAATACACTTCTTGTAGGTTAATTTTTCTAAATTTATTTAATAATTTGTCTATAAATATTCAATGTAATTTCATTGATTTGGAATCTGTTTTACTTGCTTAATTTTGACATTATAATATATACCTACCTACCTATCTACCTGTGTTCTAAAACGAAAATTTTCAGCGACTGAATATAATCAAATCAATGGCGTAACCAGGGAAAGGATAAAATTACCCGTTTTGGTAAAATTCCCCTTTTTTTGCGCTATTTTATATGTTGAGGGCAACTGGTCAATACCCTAGCTTAATTGCTTCAAATAACCGACATGTTGTTTTAATAATCCGATTGACTAATATACGGCCGGTAATTGTATTTATAATATTATTTAGCTAGATAGGTACATTTTTTTCAAGAATCTTACTAAAACAATCATACAACTATTCCTAAATTTTGACTATTTATTCAGATGCCCATTAGAAATCGAAAATAGTGTAAAAAACTGTATGACCGGGCCCGGGTGTGCTCTCCCTAACATATCTAAGACTGAGGGTCTTAACAAAATAATAATATGGACAGTCTAAGCTCGCATGCTATTTTGAATTATTACCATCATAAAAATGTAATTATTTTATTTAATTTTTGTCAAATTTTAGGTGACAATGCTACACAATTTACCACTTTTTCATTTTTATTTTTAATGTGCTCACTTTTTCTTACTTATTTCATTGGTTTACTTAAAACTCATTTTTTTAAAGCTCCTTAAATGTAAATAACTATTTAGTTTTTATATACAAAATGTGTTTAATTTATTTAGTTATAGAAATTCGGTATACCGGTATAATCAAACGAATTTCTAGTATTTTTATGCTCATTTCAAATAAATTATCAGACTTATTTAGATAACTAAAATATTTCGAGCAAGAAACAAATAAGTAAATACAACAAAGAGAGTATGAAGAAATTCAAAGACAAAAAAAAAGTATTCAATAACTGTATGGGGTCTATACCACAGATTAAGACCATATAAAATAGATCTTAGTTTGTGGCCATACAATACTTTTTTTATGGCTACACTGTCGCGTATTTAGCTCAATCTATAAATCGAGTCAAATTTATATTCTTATAAATGGTGGCTATACTGTAATATTTATTAACTGAAATGATTTATTTAGTAAGTGGTAACATCATTCAGTCTTAATTCTTTAACAAATTTTTTTATTTCTCGTCTGTAAACAAATTGTTCATTTTAGCAAAATTGCATTTACATTGTCATTATTCAGTTTTGCTACCTGCACTCTAGCCTTTTTTTTTGTGTTCTTATTTAGTTTTTAGGATTTCTTTGTAATTTTTTCATTTAATATTACTAACAAATTATTAAATAAACTTAAAAAAAAGTGTGGTGATTAAATACTTAAGATCCATATATTACACATCAATTAAGTAAATATTCTGGATATTTAAAATGTCTGCTTTTGCCAGGTATATTTGTTATCGTTATTAAACTAAAAAAAAAATTAACAAGCTGTAACCGTTAAAATATTTAATTAAACAGTATTATTTTGTTTGTATGACGAATAAAAATAACAGTTATAAATTGTCTGGTGCAAGGTAATTTTATTTAAATATTATTAATTATAGAAATTGTTTACGCCATTGATTAATACATACAAAACAATTAAAACTGAATGTTTTGATTTCAGAGTTGTTAAATCTGTTTAAATAATGTTGAATAGTACATTATATTGCATTCAAAATATAAATTACTTTAACTTGTATAATATATATTTCCATATAACCCATTTCTTTTGTAAACTTTATTCAATAAATAAGTTTATCATCATCAACGTCATCATATGTAGCCTCACAACTCTGTAGGAGTTTGGTAGTCACTGACCTACAATAAACGCGGTCCTGTATCCTTTCCTCCCTATCGGTTACTCCAAACTATCTAATCCTTGCATTATATCAGCCTCTCTGGGTCTTCCTGTTGGTTGCCATTCAATTGGTGTCCTAACTACATAAGTTTCTTCTAAAAAACCTCAAATTAAAAGTTATATCTAACTCATTAATATATATTCATAATAAATAATATCTGTTTCAGTACTGAAAATTCCGTGATTATTGTAAATCAAAATCGAAGCGGGAATTTCATTAATAAACAAGAAGAAAGTGGATCAAACAATATTGTACGTAAAGCTGGTTCTTCTGTTTCTGAAAAAGTTTCAAGTATCTCGTATGAGAAGAAAAAACTTTCTGAAATATATGCATCATCATCTAGTAGTTCTTCAAATTCCAGTAGTTCAGACTCCGATACAGATAATAGTTCAGGTAATTAATTATCTTAATAAATATGATATAAATTGAACAATTTGAATTTAAACCAAATTTTTCTCTTATGCCTTTAGATTTAGACGAAGACGAAAACGAAAGAGAACAAAAGAGGTGTGAAGAAAAATTACGAGAGATTGAAAGGGGATTTTCTATATTAAAAGATATGTTAGTAGCTCTTTATACCTATATTATATATGTTATTCATTGATTTAACATCCTTGAAGTTTACTGATTTTAACTTAATTCAATTTATATTGTTTAGGTTATATAAAGAAAGAATAAAAGAAATTGATGACAAATTAATTGAAGTTAGATTGGGAACAGCCAAAGAATACCGTATACCTTTACAATTACTACAAGAACAAATGAAAACTCGACTTGATATAGCTGCTATATTAAAAAAATTTAAGGTAACAAATTTAAAACATAAATTTGAATCTGACGACCAATCAATTATTCAAAACTTCGAGGTAATATTTTAAAGGAAGTATTCAAAATTTTAATTTACTTTTAGGGGATAATGGTTCTTTATTTTTATAATAAGTTTATTATCTAATATTTATGGCAGTTATTTAATTATAATTTAGTTATTAGAATTTTAAATTTAAATTTAAAAACCAAGGTCACAGTATTAATATGTATTCTACTATTTCAGAATAATAAAGAAATTTTATTTGATAACATAAAAGAGGATTTGTTTGGAAAAATTCAGAAATTAGATGACGCCCGTAATGAAGTTGATATAGATGCATCTCTCTGGTTAGGTCGTAGCTTGACACGCAGTGGACGTGGACGTGGTCGTCGTCCTTATGGACATACACAACCCAAGCGCAAACCAGTTGTTGTATCTGGACCATGTGTAGTCTATATGCTTAAAGACCATGAAATACTTGAAGATTGGACCGCAATTAAAAAGATATTATCTTCATCAAAACGGAATGAAAATGCAGATCGACGATTTGGACCATATTAATAGAGTAACAGACAGTTGTAGATATTCCAGAAAGTTCCTGTTTGTCAAGTTGGAACACCTAAACTTAATTTTTACATTAATAAAATAAGAACTCCAATTTTGAATTTATAACTTACTATATTACTTATACAAAATGCTTAAAATTCATTTTAAATTTTATTTAATATAGGTATAGTACTTAGTATACTGTGCTAATAATATAGTATGCTTCTTTTATCTTACTATGTCATTAGAAATCTATTTTATCTTTAAATTGTATTATTAATTAAGCTCTCATTAGATAAACAATTTAAACAAATTGTTTTTACGTCTTAACATAATTTGAAAAAATTATATATAATGACAAACCTAAACTAAAATAGTACAGGCAATGCATTATTAAATAACTAAACAAAGTTTTTTTGGTAATTCAGTACTCAATATAATGTTTACTGAGGCAGAATTAACTTGCTATACTATAGCAGGGTGCTTTATTTCCATTTTTGATAGATAGGATTAAATATTTATATCATTAGGTGTGTTCATAATCAATCTCATTTCCAATTGTATTAAATAATTTTCTTCATGATAAACAAATTGTTTACAGTTGTATTTCACCCAAATAGATATTAATTTAAAATTAAATAAGAAAAATATTTAATTTTATAATACAAATTATTAAATTTTATATAACATAATATCAAATATAAATAAATATTCAGTAATATTCAGTCTTTATGTATTGATTTACTATTGAAAAATGTATTTTTACTAATTGTTGGACATCCATCATATATTATTTGTCTTGTGACTGGATACTGTGGAGTTTTAGGTATCTGATATTGATGTTGCCTCGAATAAACACCTTGACTAAATGGACTAGAGTTACTAATTGGATATTTTGTTTGTATAACTCTATCTAGAAAATTGTTAAGTTTGGATATTGCAACTGTACCAGCATTCAATGATTTTGAATCATGACAACTCTAACATTATAAGGTAACATATGTTGAATAAATTAGACAAATTCATTAAAAAAATTCAATAATTACAATCAATATTTCATCAGCACCGCATTCTGCAGCAATAGTTGAAGGTGATTTCTTACCACGTTCAGGAGCCATATCCAATTTTGTACCACAGACTAAAATAGGTACCTAATATATTATGATATATATATATATATATTATATGTTAAATATCAGGCTATAACTATACAAATATAATATTAAGTATTTCAGTCAACAAATATTAATTCCTAAAATCAAAAATTGTTTTTGAATTAAATTAAATTATTACTCTATTTGATCCAACAAGTTGTTCCATATCAAACCCATCTGTACATTTATACTTTGAATTATAATCTTTATTCAAAATTTCTGCTAACCACTTGTGTAGGTTTTCACTAGATTTAAGATTAGTTATATCATAAACAAGAATTATACCTGTAAACAAAAAAAGGCACAAAACAAACAGATTTGCGATCAATAATATTAAAAGAATAAGCATACCATGTATAGAATTATAGAATATATCTCTAGTATTTTTGTGATTTGAACTTCCTCCAATGTCCCACATTTCTATGAAACAGTTTCTTTGTCTAGGTGTGTTTTCCAAATACTTATACAGTTTGATTTCAACAGTTACTCCAACTGTCCATTTAGGATTTTTTACTGCTTTATTATTACTAATGAGATTCACTAAACATGTTTTGCCAACACCTAAATTGTATTTAAATAGTTAATTAATTATGATACTTATTACTCAAAATCTAAAACTAAATAAAAAAAAAAATTTGAAAAAAAATCAAGATTTCTAAAAGGAAATTTTTAATAAATATAATTCAGTAATAATAAACTTATTTTTAAATTTAATAAAACATTACTAACATATGTATTCCAGTAATGAATAAAAAGTTTAACTTGTTTTACAAATGTGTATATTTTAGAGTTAATTAAAATTAGATAATAACTATCAATATTGTATTCAAAATGAAGAGGATGTAGAATGAAGACAGGGGACAGATTGTAAGGATTTTAAGAAAAACAATAACAGTTAACTTTATTAGATAATAAGTTAATAATTAATTAATATAAATGCATAATATTCTAATAGAAATCTGTACCCTACAGTAGTACAACTATCTAAATTTTGGTATTCAAACATTTCCCCCCCGTTAAAAATATTAACGAACATTTTTCCCTGAATTATTTTCACTACTAATAGGTAGATCCAATGCTTCGAAGAATCAGTGTCTTTGTTTTTGAAGAAACATGAACAATTTTTTTAATTCCGTTTTAGTGTATACATAACGTGACCATAATTTTTTTTACTTAAAGCGGGACAATTGTAAATTTTAATTGGAAAACCATAACAATTTTTGAGTAAAATGACAACACTAGAATTATAGTAAAACACAATGCGTTTTTATTATGAAAAAAAACATTATTTTTTTTTATATATTAATTACTACAAAAAGACATTATTTTTTTTATATAAAAATGACTACAAAGAAATAGACAAATGTTTTAAATTTATAATAGATTAAATTATTCGACCGGTTTTTTATATTTTTCGGATCCGCAAATCTGCTTTAAAATATACGGTTTGGTTTTTATATATGAATGGAACTCTTAACACGATTTGTCTATGTTACTCTTAGTTATAAGAATGGCTTTTAATGTAGAAACTCCCAACTTAGTTTTTTCACTGCTCCATATTTTATTCATATGATAAAACACTCTTTCGACTGGAGCATTACTGCCTGGTAGACATAAAATGTACTCTACAATTATACGAAAATTCATGTGTGAGAGATCTTTAGCACGGAAGTCTGTAAATACTTCTACCCAACGATTTTCAATGGCTATATTTCTAGTGTTCCAGTCTGTTATTTTTTGATCTGTTAAATAATTAGAAATTAGTGAAAACTCGTCAAAGATTTCTGTGTCTTGTTCGCTATTAATAAATTTCTGTTCAATAAACAAATCCATTACTTTTTGAACTTTCTCCCATGTGGGGATCTTTTTTAAATTTGCCCATTCAAATATTTCTACTTCCTTGTTGAACTGACACCACTGCTCCAAATATTCTTTACTTGTCTTATAAAAATCAGTAGTTATAAAATGACGGATAATCCAAAGCGGGACTATTTTGGGTTCCTCGGGGACAGCGGGACACAAAGCTCAAAAGCGGGACGTATGGTCACATTATGTATACACCTTATTTAAATCATTTTAGGTATAAAAGATATATTCAAACAAAATTCAGAATAAATAAAAAAAAAATTGGTTGAAGTTACAAATTAAGAAACGTGAAATATGGTTTTCTAACTTAACTGTGTAGACAGATAATAGTTTGGTCAATTTCAGACTCAACAATAACTATATATTTTATCATATAATTTTATAGAACATTATCAAACAATTACCCGAATCACCAACAACCAATACTTTAACACTGTCAGTTGAAGCCATTGAAATTTCCATTTTGAAATAAATTAGTAACTACGAATTTAAAAATTAATTAATTTTACAGGCACAGTTATAATCAACTTTATTTAAAGCATTGAAATCAACAATACAATTCAAATCAAATAAAAACATAATATTATTTAGATAATAAAAAATTTAAAAAAAGATGACACATAGACAAGTGTCACGGTATTCAATTAATATATACAGATGAGCTATTGAATATTATACGAGACTAGTTATAATTTCAAATTTTTAGGTAAAATAATATTCTGATAATATTATAATTTTACTATTAACTATGTCTATTATATTATGATCTCCATACATAAATATTATTTAATAATTCAATCCTTTCATCAAATATTGTCTTATCTAATCAGTGGAACAAAATAATAATAATAATGAAGTTATTGGCAAAATGTAACGTGTATAGTCTATTCAAATTGTCTCTGTTTTGTTTTTCCGTAGTTGGTAGTATGTACATTAATCTTTAATCTCAGGATATGTTGAAAGGAAAAAATTTAGTTTATTGAGATTCCGATTAAATAGTTGTACGTTTAACGTTGGCTGCACCGCATTTACCACCCACTACGAATAGTCGCTCCGTGTGTTGGTTTTGCGGTGTGGATTCTTGACAAACGCCGATGTTGAACCAAACGAATTTATACTGATTCTTTTCGCTGTTGCATCCACGGCTTGTCGTACCGGTCTACGGATTCCAAAGTATTTACGTTCAATATCAATCCTTGAATTACATAATATTTTTTTAAAATGAGTACAGAAACCGTGAACGCTTTGGTGTTCGATTATTTGAATTCGTTGGATCAAAACTTGGCGAACATGTTTCAGACTAAGACGAAAGCTGTGAGTATTGTACGATAAATAATGTGTGATGGAAACCACGTGTACCTATGCGTTTGCTTTTATAGTTTTTTATATTTACGGGGTCTCAACTGTTTACTGTTTTTCATCCTCTAGTTGGTGTTCACAAATTGTTTTGAATTTGTTTTTTTTTTTTTTTTTCTTCTAAAATTTAGTTATGCCTAACATGTGCTAGATAAACCAAAATATGTATGATTTTAGTCCGATCGCTTTACATGTGTCACATTATAAACTTATATTTTGAATTTTTGGTTGTATTTTATTGTGTTTCAAATGTTTTACTTTTCATTTATATAAATCAGCATCGACCTTGAACTTACTCTAAGCAGAAACATCGGATCCTTTATACGTTAAAAGTTTATTTTGTCAAGTACCTTCCTACATTAAATTTAATATGATATGGTATTATGAAATTATTATTCATGATTTTACTTATGCATAATAATTATTTGTATATTTAACCTACCCATTTGTTTAAATAATGAGTTCTATGTATGTATTTTAAAATATCACGTGTATATTAGTATTGCCTAAAACATTCAATCAGTGTTAAGGGTTCACTTTATTTACTTGGATTTATTTTGTTTATTTGTATTTATTGCAAAATTTTATTTTATTATTCATACAAATATATTTTTTGATAATTTTCAGTCAAAATTGCAGAGAGGACAACATAAATTATCACAGATAATTGATGATCATTTAAAGTATGTTTAGTTTGAATCATAATTTATCACTAATTTATCAATTAGATATTTATTTACTTGTCTGTTTTTCTTATTTTTTAGTAATTCAAAAAATACAATTAAACTTCAGAAAAATGGCCCATGTAAGTAACTTTTTAGTATTATGTGACAAATATTTGTACCTGAAAATGGCTTATAGTAGCAATTATAACAAATAATATATTTTAAGGATACTAGTGATTTTTGATTTTTCTAATATTGTTTTTTTTTAAGTATGAACAACATGATTATTATTTTCATTTGATTATAATATTATCTACAAAACTATCAGTCAATAATATCAAGTATGACACATTTTTTTTTTTTTTTTTTTTTTTTTTTTTTTTTTTTTTTTTTTTTTTTTTTTTTTTTTTGTGTTATTAAATGTTACAAATCATGACAAAAAACAATTCTTTAATTGGTGATAAATAGACTTCTAGCTCTAAAAATCATGTAAATATAACAATGGTAAAATATGAAAATAATATTCAGGATTAAGATTCCTTGCATGATGAACAATATTTATATTTGGCTTGGCTATCTTTTCAAGGTTTCAAATAAATTGTGCAAATGCTGGTACTCCAACTCTAGTGATATTGATAATAAAGTCTGTATCATTGTTATTTGGTTAACAGTTTGTAGGGATGGTAGAAATAGATTTTGCTGTCTGTATCCATCCATATTTATACACATTGTGCTTTTCATATGATTGTGTGTGTACAATTTCATATACCTTATAACACCACAGGTGGTGGGTGAAATTTATATCACCTTTGCTTTTATTGCAGTTTATTATAATACTAAGTAGGAACAAGAAACAAACAATTGCGTCAGCAGCTTTATGGCGGGCTGTTAATTTAAAATTATTTTTGTTTCTTTTTACGATGTAAATATGCATTCTATTACATAATACATTTTTAAAATGTTTAAGTAATAAATACAATTTTATTTAATTTACTTTTTTTCTACCAGGATTTTTACAGTTCACCTATCACCTGTCTTCAATTTTGTCCCTTGGGGATTTTGGCCAGATTTGATAATAATTATTTTTGCAATACATTTAGATCTCCTACATGACCATTATAATTTTTTGTATTTTAAATGCACACTGAAAAGGTTTTTGGAATGATTGGTAAATTAATAGGTACTAGTTTGGTATTATAATATATTAATGAAATGTAGTTTATTATTTTTTTTTTATTTTTTCACACTTGCCTCCAGAAAACTGATACTGATAGTATTATACTTCTATATTTAAATTTAGTCTATTCTGGAGAATGCTATTCATGATATTTTATTAATATTAAAATGTTTGAATATTTTTTAGTTTTGTATTTTAGTCTTATATAATAATTAGGATAAATACAACTAAAAAAATTTAAAAAATTATTTTATTTGTACTGTAGTTTAAAATTCATATAAATTAGTGACCGGTTCTTAACCGTACTGTTTTAAGTTAAATTTGAAATACCTATTTCAATTTATGATATAATTGTTTAGCTGTTGATAAGATAATTAAGATGAGTAATGGTAAAGCATCTTCTGCAGTTGAGCCTGATGAAGAAAGTTCTGAAGAAGACAGCTCTGATGATGAACCTCCTGTTAAGAAAGGTAAATAATATTAACAAGTTTTAAACAATATAGTTACAAACAAAAATAAGCAGTCAGTAAAATTTTTGTGATTATAAAATATTCTGGAATTTATTTTGTTTTAAAGCTTGTGTTGCACCTGTTAAACTTGCTAAGAAGGAGGAATCTAGTTCGGAGGAAGAAAGTTCAGATGAAGAATCTGTTCCTGCTGTGAAAAACCCTCGAACTACAAAAGTTATCATGCCACCTAATGCTAAAAAGGCTGCAGAAGAATCTGATGATGATAGTTCTGAAGAAGAAACTGTAGTTAAGGCTCCTGCTGCAGTTAAGAAAGCTCAGGTAGCTGTTAAGAAAGCTCAGGTAGCTGTTAAGAAAGCAGAGTCAAGTTCTGAAGAAGAAAGTTCTGAGGAAGAAACAGTAGTTAAAAAACCAGCTCAAGTTGCTACAGGTATTAACTTCTATTGTATACAATCAATCAAATTTAATAAATGGCTGATTATTTGGTAGTCATTGGTTATTTGTTTCTATATTAACAGCGTGGCTTTAGGCTAGGTTCACATGGATGCACGTAAATTACATGAAATATACCATATAATATTAAAAAAGCACGCACTGACCGCGAGTTTATTGTGCCGTACATTATCACTTAGTTTGTAATACTGTACATTGATGTTAGACCATTTAGTTGACATCCACATCTCACAGCAATTTGTAGATATTTTATATTATACTGCATAGAAATCGAAACAGATTCATTGATTTTTTGTGATGTCGACATAAAGTCTGCCATATAAAAGATAAGATAACATGCAAGTATTCAAAAAAAACCAGACTTAGGATGAGTTGGTTTCTATAAATTGTGATATTGAAGATACAGAAAAAAAAACTTTAATTCATTTTTTATCAATTTATTTCTGTCAATTTAAATAATTTTAACTATCATACATAGACTCTGATATCGACCCATATAAAGCAATAGTTAGTCACATAAAAACTAGAAAGAAAACATTTTTGTAGTTTTAATAAATTGAACCAAAATCATTCGAATATACTTCCTAACTAAACCTCCAATACAGTTTTGGAATTAACATGTTTTTAAAATTTGATTGAAATTTCTATTTATTTATGACTATTCGGTTCACTAATAACAGCATTCTTCAATTATTTGGCATACCTCGTGTATTTTATGAATGAGTAGCTATTCTGATTCTGTAACTAGTATAATTTGGTTATTGAACAACCTGTTGCCAAGTATCTGTAAAACAAAAGGGAATGTTTTTCTTTTTAAAATTGTAAATAAAAATTTAACAACTGAAGTCCAGAAAAGCAGTGTTTACAATATCATATCTGTATTATAAGTGAATACAATTTGTACAGCCTACTATAAAACCAAATATCTTTCAAACTGATGTTATAGATGCCAAAATTTGAGACTCCAACTGAAACTCAAATTTCATCTAGCTAATAAACATTTTGCCATCAATAGATAATAAATCTAATTAAAAGAAATATTGTGGAGAAAAGAGAACACTATGAAGATAAATTATATTGCTTATAATTGTTCAATAAAGTAAAAAAGTACCAAAATCAAAATTTAGTTTTAAGAATTCAGTCTATACAAACATAACCTCTAAGTTGTACTGAAGTTCCTCTGTCCAACCATACGTCTAAATTATTCTAATGGCTACACACAATTGTTAGCGTATCAACAATGTCCAAATTATACTACTGCACTGTACAATACGTGACAAAATTATTCCACTTCATCTCCTTTTGTCTAATATCAGTGTAATTTTCCAAGATTCATCATCCGTCATCTATTTTAATGAATATAGTTATTTAATAATATTATATTATATCCCAATGAGTTGTTTTTTTGTACTAAGTTTAATAAATTTGCTTTTAATTTGTATTAATAATAATTTAAATTGGCTAACCTTAAAGTAATGGTGAATTTTTTCTTGGTGAGATCCAAGTGAAAAAACTTTATAACGACCTGAGTGCATAATATTAATTGTAGTCTATAATAAAAATGATAGGTGTGTTCGATGGAGTATATGTCTATTTGAACTGAGCACATACAACCTTATGCTGGTTTATAAAAATGTATATTACTGTATTTTCTCTAATAAATAATTTAAATTGACTCTTATAAATGCAACAATTAGTACAATTGATACAACTTTAGTAGTTTTGTTATAAAATTATTAATATTACACAATTTTATATATATAATGCATTTTGAATATTTTTTTTTTTTTTTAGCTCCAATCGTTGCAAAAAAAGTTCAAGAAGAATCTAGTTCTGAAGAGGAAAGTTCAGAAGAAGAAGCTGTAGTGAAACCTCCTTCTAAAGGTAATACATATAATAGAATAATTCTGCTTTTCCAATACTAATCAATATACTTTTATAAATAATATGTTTCTAATTTATTTTTCCTTAGCCCCTGTTATTGCCAAAAAAGTTCAAGAAGAATCTAGTTCTGAAGAGGAAAGTTCAGAAGAAGAAGCTGCAGTGAAGGCTCCAGCTAAAGGTAAAACTTATATTATATTAAAAGTTATAATATTTATATACAGTGTGTTAATTAAGGACTCCAGATAGAGTAGTAACAAAGTAGGTTGTGTATTAATGCTATTTATTTAAATTAAATTAATCGGATCTATTGTAGTTCATAATATATATTTTTTTTAAGCTCCTGTTCCTGTTAAGAAAGTTCAGGAAGAATCAAGTTCTGAAGAAGAAAGTTCTGAAGATGAAACTGTGGCAACAGCTAAACCAGTAAAAAAAAGTAAATAACTTCTTAAAATCATTATTATTTATATCAAAAATAAAAACTTGATATAATGTTGTTTATTTAGCTGCAACTAAACCGGCTGTAGCAAAACCCGCAGAAGAAAGTGAAGAAGATTCTGATGATGAAGATGAAGAAGTGACTACTAAACCTGAGGTAAAATTTTCCCTTGTATAATTAGAGAGAAATATCTAGACTTGTAATGTGATGATTCTAAAATTGAACATTTATAGTATAATTATAAATTTTTTTTGGTTTTGTCATGTTCTTCACCTTGTTTGTTAAACCTCTTATCATAAACTATCATTGATGATTTTAAATAATTTTTAGTTGAAAACTCAACCGTTTGTTAAAGCCGGAAATGATGTAAGTATAATAACAAATTATTAATAGCTATTTTGGAAGAATATTTTAATTTGTAAGGTAATAAAAAAAATAACATGGGTAAAATAAAAACTTACTGATTTTAGAATAAATTATTGGAGGGGAACCAATATGAAAATGGTAATAACAGTTATAACAATTCATTTGACTCTGATAATAAGAAAAAGCTAAACAGGAGGTCAGATCCTTTTAGACGCGTTCGTGAAGACAATGTCACTGTTGATGAACGTCTTTTGAATAATTCGCAAAACGCAAAGGTAAGGTTAGCCTTGATTTAATGGCTAACCCAACCGGCGCATGAAAAAACTTTTTTTTTTTTTTTTATGAAACTTTGTTTTAAATTCTTCCAAAATAGATAATACACTGTTTTCAAATAATTATTTTTCATGCTCGGTTTGGATAAGTCTAGTAATATAAATTATTCCTATATAGGATGAAAATGGAACCAACGGCAACTTTGGTGGTGATCGCCAAGGAGGTTTCAGAGGTGGTAGAGGAAATAGAGGATCTCGTGGTGGTTTTGGATTCCGTGGTAGTCGCGGTGGCCGTGGTGGTTTCAATCGTGATGATGATCAGAATGGTGGAGGACGAGGTTTTGGTCGTGGTGGAGGTGGTCGTGGGGGTGGTTTTAAACGAAAGTTTGATGATGATGGTGATGGTGAAGGTGGTGGTTTTAGAAAAAGTTTTGGAAGTGGTGACGAAAATGGCGGCGAACGTCGTAGTTTTGGTGATAAAAGGGGATTTGGTGGTAACAGATTTAGTGGTGGACGTGGAGGATTTGGTGGTCGTGGTGGTGGTGATAGAGGTAGAGGAGGATTTGGCGGCCGTGGTGGTGGTGATAGAGGTAGAGGTGGACGTGGAAGAGGTAATTTTAGTAAAGATAGATATTTCAATAATAATATTGATTCAAATTCTTCACCTCAAAATAAAAAAATTAAATTTGATGATTAAGTAAGTATTTTTCAAAAATCTTCGGGCTGTTTTATATTTAAAATGTATATTATATTCATTTATTTATATTTTCTTATTAAATTTCACTAAATAATTTTGAATTTTTAGAAAGGTCATTATGAAAACTGGGGTAAGAGAGCTGCTCTAGACTTACAATACACTAAAGGAAAATCATTTAAACACGAAAAAACGAAAAAAAAACGTGGTTCTTACAAAGGAGGCCAAATTGATGTTGGTGTTAATTCCATTAAATTTGATGATTAATGTAACTATTCATATTTTTCTTTCTTAAATGATTGTTTTTCATCAATTCTCATTAATAATAATTGAACTTCAATTTTTGTTTTTTAATAAAAAAAAATTATGCAATTGTATTTGATTATAATTTCTATTATTAGTGACTTTGATATGTGTATTATTAAGTTTTTAAGTAAGACTTGTGTATATAAGTGATATATTTAAGTGATTGTAATTTTTTTTTAATGTAATTAAAGTTATGTATTGCATTTTTGAATTAAGATATAATTTTAATTATTATTAATTACCTCGTTTAAAAAAATTACTTTATGTTGAGAAATATATTTTTGAATGAATATACCATAATTGAATATGTTATTAATTTACCTAAAATTATTTTTATTGTATTACATAATAGAAATTGATGGCTCTTTTGAATATTTAACTAAGACTTAAAATTTTCAGCATGGCTATTTATGTAATATCGCATTTTTTGAGATTAGCTATGATGGTTAGGCGACAATGTACTTATTTGATTATGAATGTACAGTATAAAATTTAACTTTTCGGTGTGTTCGCCAAGTTTAATAAATGTAACGCTAATACAATAATACTAATAATTATTCAGTGAACATTGTCATACGTGTTATTATACTGCCTTATAGCAGTAGGATTCCACACGCACTACTTGTCTTCCCTGCTTTTGGTGACTGAGCTAACCAAACTTAAAACAGTGGTGGCAGCCTGCTTGTGAGCAGTATTTTTTATTACGCGCAAATCAACAAAATTTATTAAATAATGGGTACCTAACACGACAATTTGTTGTCAGTTTTTTTTATTAATTTACAGATAAACTGCATATTTCCAGATTTAATGTGAATATAATAATTTGAAACATTTTTACTACCTACCTAACCAAGAAATAAACTAAAAAAAGAATTTGAAAAATATTTCAAGTAAAATACTTTAGATAAGCACCAACTGCATTAAAATATCTGTACATTTACCCGACTAAAAAAAACCATAAAAAGTACTTTGAAATATTAAATATATATGTATATTAATAATGAATACATTATTAATTATTAATCTTGGTAATTTACTACTAAAAATTCAATAGATATAAAGCAAATAATAATTAATACAAATATCAGCGATTAATTAGTTTTATCTATGAACACAATAATTATTATAAGATAAATCAACATGTCTCGTGAGAGGCCATCGGTCTCTTGCCTTCTAAAAGCCCCTAACTGCCAGCCCGCAATTGGTTTTTTTTTTTTTTTTGTCATGTACGAAATCCGACAGTCCGTCAAATATCAATTACACCATTTTTATATATTGTGCCAGTGAAACTGAGCTGTGGACAAATCACGAGTATAACATGCCAGTCTATGAAAACGATAGTGGATTATAAGTAGTAGGCGACGGATGACGAAACTGTGCGTTTTTCGAGGGAATAATGTTCTGTTCCGTGGCGAAAATGTCGAATATTTATGCTCATCATACACCGACCTCAGTGGTTCTCAAAATCGCGTAATCCACAATCAATAGATTGCAGGTTACGATGGGTATTTCAATTTTTTTTTCTGTTTACTTTTAAATATTTGATAAAGCCGTCTTAATCGACGATACGATAAAATAATAACAAAAAGTACGGGATACAAATTAGGTACACAGTTGGTTTTTTTCTTATTGCAATTGCCCCTGTACCCACGTAGGTAATTACCGTTTCGCCCGGGAATATACAGTGATGTACGTCCGTTCACCGAACGTTTCATGACATTTATGCAGAATACCGTTCGGCTTCAAATGACCCATTGGGCATGGCCAGAGTCACTAGGAACTGGGAAATGTTCCCCGGCAGAAACCGATTCTGTTGTGACGGCCGGCTCATGATGGCACCGCACGCGGCAGTGTTCTACATCAACGTGCTCCTGATCATCGGCACAAGTGTTTTGTTTTTCGTGTTTGAGTGAGTCCGAACAATCTGACTTTCTCGTCGAATAATTTTTTCCGTTTGTCTCACGAGTTGACGTTGATTATTTATGTTTAGCTGCCCTTACCTCAGCTATCGGGTGACTCCTATGATTCCAATCATATCTGGGGTGTTGTTTCTTTTTGTTATTGGCTCGCTGTTCAAAACCAGTTTCACAGACCCAGGTATAATTCCTAGGGCGACTGCCGACGAAGCGGCCTACATAGAGAAACAAG
The DNA here is from genome assembly GCA_956483605.1 of Tuberolachnus salignus. Classification (NCBI taxonomy): domain Eukaryota; kingdom Metazoa; phylum Arthropoda; class Insecta; order Hemiptera; family Aphididae; genus Tuberolachnus; species Tuberolachnus salignus. The sequence goes on from OY101437.1 coordinate 18,807,958, forward strand.
TCTGTAAGTGTTAGGAAATTATTATAAAATTACATGTGATATACATATGTTAGAAAAATGATTTATTTATTTGTATAATCAATGTAAAAAAGTAAATAAGATATTGTGATACTTTCCCCGAAAATAATAATGAAAAAATATCCCATCTATTTAATAGTTAACCGTTTAATCGTGGATTGTGTTTTAGACATAAGTATACCGAACAATGGAGGGACACCAACTATACGACCACCACCTAGGACTAAAGAGGTAATTATTAAAGGTCATTCAATCAAGTTGAAGTACTGTGTTACATGCAAGATTTTTAGACCTCCTAGAGCTTCCCATTGTAGCTTATGCAACAATTGTGTCGGTAAGTTAATAAATTGCAAAAATGTTAATATTTTAGCAAGTGTTCTTTTTCATTATTATCAATTTCAATGGATGTTGCCAAGTCCTTCAAACTTTAAATTGTTAAAATTTAGAAAACTTTGATCATCACTGTCCATGGGTAGGAAATTGTGTTGGTCGTCGGAACTACAGATTTTTCTATATGTTTATTGTTTGTTTATCATTACTAATCATCATTGTGTTCATCGGAGCTGTACTACATTTGTTTTACTGTGAGTGATTTTCGTATTAATAGTATATTCGAGTACATATTTATTGATTTTACTATCTTTTTATTAGTATCCGAAAACAGACTAATGTTAGATGCTATTTCTGAGTCACCCACTAGTGTGATAGTAGTAATTATTACTTTCTTCAGTTGTTGGAGTGTAATCGGACTAGCTGGATTTCATACATTTCTTGCAGCGTCCAATCAAACAACTAATGAAGATGTCAGTAAATATTTTATATTTTTAAACACATGCATATTTGAGTTTATTACTGTTTAACAAATTGTTTAATCTAATAATATGTTATTATAACTAGATTAAAGGGTCATTTGCCAGTCGAACCGGACGGCCAAATTCTAATCCATATAGTAAAGGTAACATCTGTGCCAATTATTGTTATGTATTGTGTTCTCCTCGTCCTCCAAGTCTTTTAGGTATTAATAATTATTATACAAATTATGTTATTTTAAGTTATTTTAATTTACAACTATATAAATTATAGACAGGCGTGGTATTGTTTCATCGTTGACTGAATGTAAATTTATGAACAAAAGTCAGAGTAGAGATACAGTGATATCTAATAAAGGATTTGAGGCGCCTGATATACCCGATAACCAAGTAATGCAAAATAATTTATTCTGAATTTTCTGTGTGTTCAATTAATGTTATAACATTATTTTTTAGAATATTAAACCAAACACTGATGACATCCAATTACATCAATATGGCTCATCGAGTATGTTACAACAGGCTAGTCTTGATCGTAATCAACATACATTTACAACATCGATGCCTAGTATTCACCATTCACAAAACAATCACGTGCATCAAAATCATATTATAAATGGTCTGTATCAAAAGCCACCAAATTCCCTTTCATCAATCCTAATACCTACTCATTATCCAACAGACTATTTTTTAGTGCCTACCAACCCAAATTATTTTTATGCTAGTCTACCCTTACGTAGGGACCGTGCAGCAATGTATTATTCAACTATTTCTCGTGTACCTAGTTATCGCTGTAGGAACAATCAAAAACTTTACCATAGTCACTGTCGCGAACATGGGATTACACCAACAAATAGGATACGCTCTACAAATAGTACTAGTTTAAATGACACTAATTAAAATGCTCATTTTTTTGAAAATAGTGATCAAACTAATTTAATTAAATATTAATTGTTAATATATGTTTTGTTTCTTTTTTAAATGCCTTTCACTATCATGTAAGTTGATTAGGATTTAAATTTGTTGGTAAGTGAACTAGTTGGGTCCTACATTCCTATTCAGCTTTTTATTCGTTATTGTTTAAATAACATTTTTGTTTCACTTTGCAGGAGTGAAATTCAACAAAAGTGTAACATCGTTGACTAACACATTCAATGACACTGGCATCTATGAGACTATTGAACCGGGTCGATTAGATCCTGATTTAGATTTAGACGATGGATCAAAAACTACAACTGGCGCTCCACCGTTGAGTGCTAGTCGGCTACAACTACTTCAAGATACAACAATGATAGAGTCAGCGTTAGATTTAGATTCATTAGAAGATACATCTTCAGTTGGTACTGGAAGCCAAGTTAAATTGGTTAAAAACAAAAACACTTTATGACTAAACTAGCTAGAAAAAAACAAATTATGTACCTGGTAAATTTTTAGTCATCCATATAAATGTGCAATTCCTTAACGTCATTGAGGCACTTATTTAAATAGTGTATATGTTGTTTTAGTGTGATTTAATATTTAAGCAAGGGACAGTTTATTATTTACCACTAACTATATACCAAATCAAACTATTTTTTGTGTACAATTTGAATGGAATTAAATAAGTGCCTTTTTGCTTTATTCTTTATTCAAATTAGGTTTTAATTTATCTGATACCTAATATTGAATACTGTTTTTTTTTTTTTTTTTAAAGGAATTTGATATTATTACAAAACACCATGTCATGTTTTGCACACTATTCTAATTTGGCCCCTTAAAGATTATTTTTTTTTCTAATCGTAAGGAAACTTAATTTAAACTATACTTTTGTTATGTGACATTACATAAATGTTCACATTTGTGGCGTCTTCGGGTATAATTACATAAATTAGCCACCGAAGAGTACATCTTTTTTGTAATAGTCAGGGTTTATATATAAATATGCAATTGTTAAATGTTTTGTTTTTTTTTTTAACGATTTTTTCGGGTGTTACCATCTTCCATAAGACTTTTAAACATTCTAATAGGAAAATTAACTATTTATAATTATTATTATTTATTTATTATTAATAACTAGTTTGTATCATTTTTTTAAAAAAATATTGTTAATAAAATGCGGTTGTGCTTTTACTTGAATTAATGCTCTAGTGCCTATTTCATGGAAGTAACTTTTTTTCTTTTTATAATTAGTATTATTGATTAAATTAAAAAATTGTATTATATATTTTTATATTCAGGCTATTCAATATTTAATTTATTATTTTAAAATTGTAATTTGTTTTTTTTAAAAGCAAAAATAGGGTTTATAATAATTTATTTTTACTAGGACGTCGAAGAAACTATAGAATAATTTATTGCTTAAAGCCTATAATAGTGAAAATAAACTAATTCAATTTTTTTATAAAGAATCTTTATGTAACAATTTAAAAGTTTTTATCTTGAATATGTCATTTAAAACAGAAATAAAGATTATTTTTACATCAGTTGAACATTTAATTTGTTTTAGTATTTTTTTACCATTTTTACTCATACTATTAAATTAGACTACCATTAAAAATATATTATAGAAGATACAGATGGGATGTGAAATAATATAGAAAAATAAACCTATAACAATAGGAATAAATTTAATGATAATTGAAAATTTAAAATTGAAGAACAAGTCATATAATTTTTCATGGATTTATTAGAATATATTCCAAGTGTATCTTTTTATTAAACTGTTATTATATAGTATAACAATAATCTTTATGTAAATAATATTACGCATATAATAATCAATAAAATATGACTGAGGAACACTATAATATTATCTAATGAAAATAATTTTATTATAATTCAGGCATCAATATAGTTTCTCAGAAGTTTTATATTGATGCTAAAAAATTTTTTAATAATTGATAACACTTAGCGAAATATTTGAAATTGTAATTAATATTTCGACGTCCTCTTATTAAACAATTCTGTTATTTTTATTTTTAAATATAATAACTTTATATACATAATTAGTTTAATTTTTACTATAAATAACAATGAATTATTATTATCAAACTTGTTTTTAAATGTATACAGTTTACCATTGTTTTATATTTTGTTAATATTGATGTGTGCTCAGAAATAATTTAAAACAACTATTTAATAATGATATTATTTTTTGTCATTTTTTCAGTTGTAACAAACACATTTCTTACAAAATCAATATTGTGTCCCAATATACTTCCGACGATGTAATTAAAAATACAACAAAATTCAATTATCCATAATAAATAAATTTTAAAAAATGTACAGAATAAACATAGTCTTTAATGACTGGTTCCTGGAATGCACAATAAGAACGCGTTCACACATGAATAATCTAGACACATCATTTCTTATTATAATTCTGTGTGTGTATCACCATTTTTCTCATCTGAAACATTAAATTAAGCAAGTTTAAAATTAAATTGGAGAATACTAATCAAATTATATAATTATAATCTTAAGAAAAAAAATATGGAAAGTTCCAAAACCACTTTATATTATTAGTTAAGTATTGCTAAAATTTTATTTAACCGATTGGTCGCGGGTTTTTTTTTTTCACATTTGGTTGCTTATTTTCCAAACATGACAAAATCGACTTTAACGGAAGGTTTAGGCTTACTGATTGAATAAAACAAGTTCTTATTGACTCATAGATTTAGATTAACACATAAACAGCTATACCAAATATGTGTGTATATTATCATGGGAAATTTGCAATGTCTATATTAAGGCTGAAGAAATTATTAACCCTGCATGACCGATTTCAGGTAACTATTTCAAGATATCTAATACACAGTAGTAGTTTAAAAATATCAAAAAAAATGAAAGATACTTTTTTCTAATGGATGGATATCCATTACCCAATATCTATGATTATGGCTTGGATTTATATGTACTAAATCCTTTCAAATAATATACTTATATGCCTTTATTTTCTTAAACGAAATAGAGATTAAATTTGATACAACTACTAAAATAAATTATTAAAGAGATATGGTACACAATCTAAATGGATTGGTTCATGTATAACTTTTAATTTGGCATATATTTCAATCATGTTGTGCACGGGTGGTTTTCGCAGGAAGCGCATTATATTAAAAATGTCCAATCACTTAAAACAATATTTTTTTTTCTTATTAAAAATTAGAAAAGAAAGCTTACTGAAAGTGTAAATACAAACTTCACAGTTTGCACCCAAGATTTTACTATTGAATTCTAGGTTAGGGTACACTTCTATGGTATTAATTATTTATCTGACTTAACTTACTACAGCACAGCCAATTATTTAACTTTAATTTGATATAATTAGACTATAAGAAAATCTAGAGCAGTACTAAAATTAGTGAAATTTGGTTAAAAAGTGGGTAAAATACTTTTATTAGTAATGTGTTGCTTTGCGTAGCTCGTTGATGTAAAACAAATTAATAAGCATTTGTGTTATAATTTGACTGTCCTAAAAATATTCTAATATTCTAAAATAGATGCATAATTCTTAGAACTAAAATCAAACAATTATTTGCAAACAATTTTAAAAGTTAAAAAAACTAATTTAATTAATATGTTAGCGATTGAAAAGATTATTTTACTTCACTAAATTTAAGAAAAATTAACAAACTATAACAAAAAAGGATTAATTCATTTTTAATAAAAATGTATAATACTTGGTTATCGTTTTCTATAAGACGAAGTGAAATAGTAAGAATATGTCCCAGTATGTGATATAGTAAATAGATGTATGTAAAACATACATGTTTAATTATGTACCTACTTTTTAAACAAATATTACAGATTTAAAATAAGCGTAACACAATTTGTACTAAAAATAAATAACCAACGCTGATGAAATTTTAATTTTTAAATTATAAGATAATGAGGAGTTTTACTGGAAAATATAAATTTTAAAACTGAGAAAGCATTGTGCAATAAGCATCTAATTTTTTTAAATTTCTGTGTTCCATCACTGTCCATAAAATTGTCTTCAAATTCTCACCGGTTATGGTAGGTTCAACTGTTGGTGGTTCACTTGGTTTGGATTCTTCTGTTTTTATTTGGCTTTCTGTATCGACATTATCTTTTCCATTACTACTTGGTTCAGCTGCTTCAGGTTTTTCTATTTCACCATGTTCAGAATCTGTTTTTACAATGGTATCATTGTGTTGTAGATCAGGTGATTTAGCTTTTTCACTGTCAGTTGTTGAAGTTGGTGCTTCACGAACAATAATTTATTGATTTTAGTATTATTAGTTAGTTAAGACAACAAAAATGTTCACACGCTAATTCAATAATAACTGTAAAGTAAGTTTAAAATACTTACCTTTTGGTTTTGGATCTTCTTTTTTCTTTGGTTTCCAAGAAGTAAATTTATTCATTAAATACCTCATCTGAAAATAAACAAATGTTTATGATGTACAATTAATACAACTAAAACTTAAAAACAAATATATAGTGAAATTTCAACAAATCAGACTTAAAGAAAAGAACAAAACCACTGTAGTGATATTAATTTAGTATTAAACGTATACAAACAATTTAAAAGTTAAATTAATAATATTTTATCGATTTTAACTATTAATACAAATTTTAACTTATCAAGTTTTCACTATATATTATATGTTTGGCTGCTATTAAATACTTCGCGTTCTATAGATGAGTGTTTTAAAGAAATTGTTTGTACTGTCAACACAGGATCAACAGATTTTGGAAGCTTTTCTTGTTCTTCAACTTGCTTATCTCTCCAACTCTATAAATAAAATAAAAAATTTATCTCTTTTTATATTGTTTTATTAAATGGTTTAACATTCTAAAGTATTTACTTTAATTTCTGAAATTAATTTATCAAGAGTGTCTATTTCTATTTGTGTGAATGGAGTTTCATCTAATGTAGAATTTTTGATTTTTTCCAAAAATGATTTACTATTATTTATTGCGCCATTTAATGCTTCTAATCTAGCAGGTCGTTCTAAATGCTCAAATGTTCTTTCCCAAACAGGCATAACTATTTTTCTTAAATCTTCAAATTTAGAATCTAGTACTTCAGCTTCAGCACCAAAACCATCATCTTCCAACCAATTGGATATCTTAACAATATTATACATTTTTTTATTATTATTAATGATATAATTAAGGTAAATTTAATCAAAATTACCTCAGAACATTTATTCAAAATTAATTGAGTGTCCAGATCGGTAGCAGAACTAGCATAATTTGGCTGTTCTAATCTTTCACGAGTTTCAATAATGGCAGTTTCCAAATTATTTAATGATGTTTCTTTACGCGACTTTTCTAAATCTATTTGTTTAAGTTCAGTTATCCTAAACAATATAAAAAATTTTAATAGTGAACCAATTTAATTGCTTATGGTAAATATTTTACTTACTACTTACTACTAAATATCTTACTTTTTAATTGAAGTTTGCAATTCATCTCCATGTGCAGGAAGTACAAATAAATATTCATGGTTAACATCAATAGTTTCTTTAAGAGTAACAACTTTTAAATTTTTTTTTAAATTAACAGCTGGAACTGTATCATTTAATTTTAAATGTTCAGTAAAGTTTGTTTGATCAGTTGTCTCAGTATTATTTATTGTACTATTAGAAAATTGATGAATAGGACCTTCTTCTGGAGTTTCGTGTACCGGTTTTTCTTCTTTTAATACTTCTTCAGGACCTTAATTAAAATAAATTAAATAATTCATCATATTTCATTCATAATTTAAATTTATATCATTATTACCTTTAAATAAATTACTAATAGTGTTCCCAATTTTCGATAAAGTAGATTCTTCTTCTGGATCGCCAATTACTGTTTTTTCAATTAACAACTCAACATTTTGTAAAACTAGTATTCCGCTATCATCCAATGCAAAATGTGCTTTTATTCCTTTGGTATCTACACCTTCTTGACTTTGGTGTTTAGTATAAGCATCTCTCACACCGTTTAATTTAATATTGCTTAATGATAATGAACCTAAACATTTAACTTCATTTTCGTGTAAATGGCTAAGTTCCGCATAACCCACAGTAAAATCAAAATCTTGTTGGTGTTTATTGAATGTTATTATTTTACGTTGTGGATATGGATTCATGTGACCAAACAAAATACGTTTTACTTGTTTTGCAGGTTTATCTTCATCTATTAACTCTTTATCAAAGGTAACCTAAAAATATTTAGTTACAAAATGTTATTTCAAATATAAAATAAGAATACAGTATAACTAACCTGTATAGGGAATAATGTAGCGTCCTTTGTAATAAATGCTTTTACTTTAAATCCATTACTAAGATCTGCTGCTTTATATACAGCTCCTAAGGCAGCAGCTTCATCAGTATTCAAAGACCGACCAAGCAATTGTCCACTTTTTAATTCTGTAACTAAACGTTCTTGAACTTTAGGAACTCGAGTACCGGCACCAGCTAACATCACCTAAAATATTATTAAATTAATAAGAATTTAATGTTATTGAAAATAAATATTGCATACTTGTTCAATAAGATCAATAGTAAGTCCAGAAGATTCTAAAGCTTTTCGAGCTGGAATTACAACTTTATCAAATAAATCTTTACATAACTCTTCCAGTTCTTCTCTGGTAACTTTTATGCGCATATCTTTTTCGTCAATCAAACCCTCTACCTAAAATAATGTATTTATTTTAATTATTAATTTCATACAACTTTAAATATAATATTTAATTACTTGAGCAAAATGTTCAGTGTTGGCACTTAAAACATTCTTTAATCGACCAGCTTCTTTAAATAATTTTGCCATTGATCGGGAATTTTTAAACACATCATTGGAAGTTAGTTTTAAATCATTAAATTTAGATGCTAAGTAATCTCTTAGACGCAATTGAATTTCTAAGCCACCCAAATTACGCTCATAACTGATAAAACATTAAATTGTATACAAATTATACAATTAGAACTACAAATAATTTTTTTGTTTTTTAAATAATTGTAATTTATGTAACATACCCTACTCCTAGTACAGTAAGTTGTGGTTGAAGTTCTGGAGCTATTCTGTCCTTAGATTTTACTAGCTGGTAAGAGATAACTGATGCTTGAGTACCATATGCACCCATATCATAAAACATCATATACATGGGAGAAGTTTCATTAAAACTTTTTGTACGGAAGATACCATAATTCAAGGCAGCTAAACAAATTTATAATAATTGATAATTAATAAAACTAACAAAATAATCATCTATAATTCTTTGGTTAATTAAATTATATAAATTAAAGCCCAAATGAATATGCACAAAAAACCTAACAGATGTGCATAAATTTATAATTATAAAATATGCACTAAATCCTTTTTTAAATTTAAACATTTATTTTCAGTAAATATATATCATATTTGATACAGTAAGTATAGTATTTTTCAACAACTATCTTTTTTTTTTTGTATAGATTTGATCAATTTAAAGATTATATTGCGACACATCATTTATTTCAGTTTTATAAAATATAATTTTATTTATCTGTAAAAACTATAATACTTTACCTGCAGTATAACTATTAATTAGCTGCAACACTCGAATTCCAGCAATTTCTGCAGCTTTTAGTACAGCAGATCGTTCAGCTTGACCAAAATAACCAGGAACTGATATAACTACTTCATTTATAGCTTGTCCAGCGCTATCTTCTGCAAACTCTCTTGCCTTTTCCAACATCATTGCTACTAGTTCTTCAGGTGAAAATAGTTCATCACTAAAAATGTAGACATAAATACACTATAAATGTATTAATAATTATTAGAGGAAATAATAATAAATAAAAAATATGCGCCATCTCCTGTTTTGTTTAACCATACCCTGGGAAAAGTAGTGAAAGAAGACCAGATAAACAGTTAGTTGTAAGAATGGTTAATAATATATGCTAACAATGTTGTACTTCTAGCAGAAAGCAAAGTTAATATCATAGATCAAGCTAAGGTTAGGTTAGGTTTTAGAAGCAGCGTAGCAAATAAGGTTAGAAATAAATAAGAACAAAACAGAATATATAGTAATCCAAAGAAGAGATCAGATGATGCATACACTCATCTAGAAGTGGGCGAATACAAATTCAAAAAGTTCAAGAATACACATAACTAGGGTCACGCATTACACAGAAGAACAAGATACAAACGGAAATAAGAGCAAGGATATAAGCAGGGATGCTATTATAAATGATACAAGATACTAACATCAAGAATTTTGTCTAAAAATCTTAAGATTTAACTTTATCGAACCCTAATATGGCCTGTGGTGATGTATGAAAGCAAAACTTGGACAATGAATAAAATTCAGTAAAATAACTTTTAGATAGAAGAATCTTAAGGAAAATATTTGCCCTGTGCTTGGACACTAATACCAAAAAATGGAGGATCCGAAACAACGAGGAACTTAAGGAACTCTAACGGTAACCTAGTATAGTGGGTAAAATAAAAAAAAGAAAGACTCGTGGGTCAGCCATGCCTGACGTAAAGAAGAATCTTTCATACACTTGGTACAACATAATCGCCCAACAGGCAAAAGACCATTAAGACGCCTAAGGTTAAGATGGGAACTCCCAAAGTAGTGCCTCATGGCGTTTCCGGGAGGCGGGGGTATTGCTGGTTTGAAACAAAAAAAAAAGAAAAGGTTAATATGGGAAGTACAAGTGATGTAAAAAGTAAGGCATCAGGAATCAACCATAGTGAAGATTGGTAAGAGATAGAGATAAATGGCGTAAAATGTTTGTCAGTATGGTCTTAAAGACCGAAAACTACAAAGAAGAAGATAAATGTTTCATATAATAAGGAAATGTAACTTATATATATGTAAAGTGTATACATACGATTCACCATGCTTGAAAAGCACTGTATTCCTTTTTGGATCTGGGATAATGTTATAATAAGGAAAACGTTTTTTATAGAGATCCACGACTGGATTGTCAATTTGTTTGCCAAGTAGATCAAAAAAGTAAATGTAACAATTTGATGGAAAACGAACACCAACAGTTAATGCATCTTCACCAAAAGTACGTTCACCGTTGCGAAATGATATGGCCGTTGGAGTTTTTCTCTTAGATTCTTTATTAAGAGCGATTTCCATTGGCACACCAGGCTATAGTAAATTAACACGTTATTATGAAATATCATACTTTATTATATACATAGATTAAATAGGTAAATTAACACTTACAGAAACAATCGCTACTTTCATCCATTCTGAACCAAGATCTACACTCATTACAGCTAAACTGTGTACGGTAGTCATTTGAAAACATAAAACCAGGAAAGTTGACAGGGCTGCGACATATTTCCAAAGTGGAATGTCCATATTGAAAAATGTATAAACTTAACTAAAACCAATAATCGTTAATTAATTTAAATATACGACGATTTTTTTTAAAAATGAGGACTTACCTAACTAATTAGCTTACTTATTTCACTTTGAATGTATCTTGGCTGTGTGTACACTTATTCGATTTACGACGAAAGAAGGACAATTTTACCGGGTCTAGTAGAAGCTATCATGTTTAATATTGATACTATTATCAATTTTTACAAATATTTTAAAATAAATTAATATAATATTGTACTTGAACAGAGATCAATAAATATAGAATTGTATTACGAGTATAAAACTACACAACCTATGGACATAACTAAAATTCGAGATTATGTACATTCAGTAAATATTAAACGGACACGATTGAAAAAAACGACATCGATAGTTTTATAAAAAAAATCGCCGATTTGGCGACTTCTGATTGGTTGACGGTCCTGACACGTAGTAACCTACAACTTTCCTAAAATTTATTTTACGGAATTCGCCGCTTTTCCGTAATCAATACTTATATTATGATTTATACATATATGTATTATATTACCAAAGATAGTATTGCGCCTTTATTATCAATGTATATTATGCTTGATCATTGTAGTTTATTAATTCGAAATTGAAATACATAATAATGTATAAGAATACAAACAAAAAAAAAATGAGATTTCTGGGGGGGCCACAGTGGCATATTTACGGGATATTGAGGATAGACAGGGAGCCCCAAGACGTTTTTACTATTTTTCGTTCTAAGGAAATATATTATGTTCGTAGACGCAGTAGCGCACACGTGATTATTTCGGGGGAGGGGTTGTGCTTATATCCTAGAGTTAATAACCTCTGGATAAATACATATCCCCTCTGTCCCAAGACAAAATCCTAAATACACCACTGTAGGGGTGCGTCGATGTTATTTAAAAGAAAAAATGTTCTACAGGCCCGACGGGCGATATGATATTTTGACGTTTGACCGTATCAAAAAACCAAACTTTATTTCCGTTCGCGCACTGTTCTGCAGAACAGCAGAATGAACGAACGAACTAATTTTTACCTATAAATGAATATGACTAATATCAACTAGAATAAGTCTTATTACTAGCCTTATTATTGGCTCTCTAACATCAACCATGACGAAAACTAATCGTCATGATACTATCAACTATTCTATTTACTGCAGAGCTCGAATTGTGGGGGAGGGGAGGGCGCAGGGGAACGGAGCTCCTCTATTATTTTCCTTTTTCTTTAGTGTCCCCTTACTAGTTATTTATATTAAGGGTACATATTTTTTTTTGCAAATAACGACATTTATTTTATATTGTTTATTGTACTGAGTATACTGATTTTTGATTTTGAAATAATTAAAGACTACAGTTATAAAAATCATCAAAATAAAAAAAAGATGGTTTTTTGGCAGTTTGAAGTCCGAAAAATTGCCTATTCACAGCACCTTAAACGATATACACATAATTTATTATGTGCAGTATGACAAAGCTTGTATCAAATATTTGTTCCTACTATTTTACTCAGCCATAAAAATTCAAATAATTTTAATACTTTGGAAACTATACTAGATTATAAAACACATTATTAAAATATATAAAAAAATTAATTAATTTAAAAAAAAACAATAAAAAATATGTAGTAAAATAACAAAACAAAGCCTGTAGCATTATTTTTTCGTCTTTGCTGTTTTATTTTCTGGTGATGATTATTTAAATCGAAATCGGTCGTATTCTTACACACAACTTAATTTTATTAAATGACCAAGAAAATACTTATTTAAAAGGATTCGTTGAAAATTGCAGGTACCTACATCATTTTCACTTACTTGTGTTATTAATTATTTTCAATAGTTTATAGACGTATACAAATATGACATTTTTAGTTTAACATATGAAAAATAAAATATGAGCAGCGTATCTCTCGGTAGGTTATGTTAAATTTAAAGATGTCTCGAAAATCATTGAAATGGTGATGTTTTATTTTTTGGGTGGATGAGTTGTCAGTAACTTGTCTCTAAGTTCGTTTCACCCATAAACTGCGTACGCCCATATTACGTCATCAGTCGATCTAAAACGTTTGTTCAGTCAAAAGGTAAAAGATTTTCTACGACCATATTATCGTCGCCATTTTACTTTTTAAAATCTAAGAGAGTTTATGAGAGATATGTTTAACAAAGGAAGTTTCACATTGTTTCAATTATAGATTACACAATTTTGTTTGATTTTTTTATTAGGTATTATATAATACTTACGCTTTAAATATATCTTTTAGTAAACGTTAAATTAGTATTTTTTTCTAAATTAAAAAAAAATAAACAAATTTTCTTAAATTTTTATAATTATATATATTTAAATATAAAAATAAGTAAGTACCTAATTGTCTATGTACATATATATGTTGAGTTTTCTTACAATAAGAGTAATTTATGTACCTAAATTTGTAACGTCAAAAATTGCCAATAATCTAAAACTGTCAACTCCTATAAATATTTATGAATAAATCAAAATATAACTTATTACGTTTATTGCACAATTTATAAGACCATGTCACAAAATTTGATTTCGACATTTTACATTTTTTATATGTATATTTCACAAATTAGGTATATGTATATATACGACAATGATGTCTATTTAATTTCGTTTATAAGTGGGTCTTCTGTCTCTCGGTCTAATAGTTACGGGGTATCCATGAACACTTCTCATCAGTAAATCTAATTTTAATTTAATGTCACTTAATTTGATGTCTGTGTGCACGCTGTAGTTACGCAAAAACGTAGATATAAGTACTTTCATGGACAGCATGGCATATTTGGATCCTACAATTAAATACGTTTTAAAATATTTTAAAATTAGTTTAAAGATTGAAAGTTTAAATTTTTAATGATTCATACCTATACATCCCCTTGGACCTCCGCTAAAAGCTATAAAGCTAAATTTATGGCGTTTATTGACATTTTCTGGCTCGAAATTATCTGGATTAAACGACCAAGGATTTGGGTACAATTCAGGAAGATGATGCGTTGACATTGGTGATATAATACACGTCGTCCCTTTTGGTAGTAAATGATTGCCAGAAACTAAATTTTGAATTATTTAATATTATTTTCATGTACCTACTTGTAGGTAATTAATATTTTTATTACTAATACTTACTAATTTTAACATCGTCTTGGAGCTGTCGGAGTAACACCGGTCCTACAGGATATAATCGAAGGGTTTCCCTTAAAACTTGTTCTAAATAAACAAGTTTAGTAGTGTCTTCAATAGAAATCGTTTGGTCATCGTCTCCTAATACATTGTAAATTTCATCGTAAACCTTATCCTGAAATTTTAACAATATAAATAAATTTAATTATTAAGTTGATTTGTATTTAATCAATGATACTGTCCAAAAAAAAAAATTGCTCTTTATATTTCAATGTTTTATACTTTTGACTTGATGAAAGGTTATGACCATCGACCAAGATAATAAAAGTTTAAAGGATTAAAATAAATATCAAATTTAAAAATTTGAATGACGCGTTTTACTTATTTTATATTTAAATGCTTTCTTACCTAGGGCTTTCTTTTAGGTATAAATAAGAAACTACACATGTAGTAAAACATATTATGGCTTTGCTTACTTGAATATCTGGGTGAATGGCTAACATTAAAAGACAAAAACAGTTCGTGATAGCACTAGTTTCACTGCCCTGTAATTCACATTTTAAATATTTAAACCATTTAAGTTTAAATGTCCCTATTGTTTATATATACTTACGCCTATCATCATAGTCACAACTTCGTCCCTGATTTCGGCATCGGAGAAGTTCGCACCGGCTTCGTTCAATTCCAATAATGTGTCTAAAAACACTTTCAGACGTTTTCCTAAACATTAAAAGTAATAACTATAATAACAATATAATGTGGCAAATTAATCATAATGATGCTTCATTCTTGATCTTCATTAACTCACCTTCGTCACCAGTAACATCTATGGCACTCGCTAATTTTGCCTTTTTCTTTTGTGCATATACTTTTTTCATTTCACTGATCACCTAAATGTTTCAAAAAAAATAAAATCTTACTCGATAATCAATGAGACTTACGTTTACACATAATATTCCTTTAAATTATACCTGAATCGGAAGTTTGTGCAACGTTTTATAAATATTATGCAATCCTGTTAGTTTTCCGTAAATTGAAAATATTATGTCGGGATATAACCACGGTTTATAAATCCTCATTGCGTCCAATTCGGATGCTCTGAAAATAAATAATTTCAATTATCAATTCGATCTAATTGACATATTTTACTTTATTTACTTTGTGAGAGCTTCGGCGAATTCGGATTCTTTATTTGATTGGGTGTCGAGATTATAACCCAGTGCAGTCTCTATAAATAAAATCAAAATACAGTAACTTGACATAGCTGTGCATTTTAAATAGGTACTATTATAGATAAATATAATTATTTTAGGCAGGTATTATTCTAATACTTACGACAAATTATATCGAGAGTAGTGTCTGCTATGTAGTCCCAGAGATCAAATGATTTATTTTTACCTACTTCCTTCTTCAGATTCCTAATAAGAATTTTATTTTTCTCATTAAAAACCGGGAAAAATTGTTCTAGGAGGTTTGCGTTAAATACGGGAGTAATTATACGACGATGTCTTCGCCATTTATCAACTGTAAATATTAAAAATTATTTTTAAATTATAACTAATGTCGTAAATGTACGTAATTTGTTACAGCATATACACTATTTTTCTGTTATTAAACCCCACCCCCTTTGTACACACTTTTTTTTTTATAAATTAATTTAATTAGTCATTACAAATGTTCGTTTATTTATTTTATTATTTGTATTCGGTTTCATTATAAAATATAATACTAACCAAATATATATGATTATTGTTGATGACGTTGATTATGTAGCAATTTAGTAAACAAATATTAACTATAGTTAATCGCCGTAGTGAATTATTAAAAAAATGATTTATAAATACGAATAATTTAAAATATAATCTATATGGTTCTAACTATAATAGTAGGTATCACGAAGATTAAAATTAGACAGTCAAGAAAATACTAAACATCAATCTATAGGTAGGGTTAACGTAATAGGATGTTTAATTTCAATATATTATCTTGAAAATATCAATTACCCTAAAACAATACATAATTATTGACATATTTACAGGCCACCCGCAGGTCGTGTTACTATTTTTCCTCGTTTTCTTATACAGCCAATAAAATGAAAACTAGAAAGACATCGATGTCAATACGTCGATTGTCATTATAGTTATTTATTTCAGTTAATTACCATTTCTTTTCAAACAAATTATAAAAAAATTAAATAAATACTAATTTTATACCTTCTATACGTACTAACCTGGAGCTGAAAATAAGCCTTCGCCTACAGTATTTCTGAAAAACTTATAAAACGGGTCTTTTGCCAGGGCCTTGGAACTATTCAAGACAATCTGAAAAAATCCGGTTTAACATATTATATAAATTTATTGTTTTATATTCTTCTACCTATTTGTTTATTATTTTGTTATAGTTTAATAGTTGTGTATAGTAAATTAGTAAATGGCGTATGCGGAAGAGGAGGCGTTCGCTAAAATAAATTTTCCGTGTTATGATTTTATTTCCAACAATGGTTCAATTTTCACTTTACGATAAATGTTCATATTGTAATTTTTTATTAAAAAATATTTAGTACTACTACGAACGCAATAGCATATTTAGGGCAAAGAGTTAATGCAATTAATAGACTGGACTAAATAGAAATATGTTGCATTTTACTATTATATTGGTATGTATTTTTGAATTTTAATAATTAAATTTGTTGGTAAGAACATAAATTTAAAAAAAAAAAAACTCTAACTTTACGTGTATTAAGTAAATATTAATTTTCTTTATCAATTATTTAAATCCAATGCTCCTCCTCTATTAACAAATCCCGCGTACAACACTGAATATTATATTATATAGTATAAAAATGAACTAAAAGAAGTTTGAATTACTAATTATTAATTAATAATACATATAATCGTAAAATATTACTTTCCTTGTATACATTCCAATTATTATACTAATCTATTTAATTAACTTATAACTTTTAATTTGACAAGACTAGACATATTGATATGGAAATTACGAATTTATGTTTTTCTTACTATTTAACGGTATCTGAATTTAAAAAAAAAAAACACATAATTTTGGATAGGTAACAAATTCGCTAAATAATAATTACTTGAACGTCTTCTGGCTTGTTAATGGTGATACCTAAAGACGTACCCAACCATACTTTAAACGGTTCGGGTCCATATGTATCATACAATTTAATTATGCTCTCCATAACCTCTGCAAAATCAAAAACACATATTATGTCAACAAATTCCTTGAGGAATTGGATTATGGGTTTGTTCATCTTACGTTGAGGAGTGCCGATAAACTGAAGTCCTGAGCCTATAATCGGGTATGCCGGAGGACCCGTCATTTTGGCGGCCAATTTTTCGAAGCGTCTACGACTCCATTTATAGTTACACCACAATATCACGAGAAACGAAATGATTGCATATGCAGTCAACTCTGTTCTTGTCAATCGAAATCCACCCGCTAAATGTTTAGAAGATGAGTGAAAATCTTGAGACACCTTCATCCTAAAGATATAATATTCAAATATATAATACAAATGTCTCGTCGTTATACTTTGATCTTTTCCGCTTATTATGTAACGACTATGGTATGAATGTTATACATTTTAATTTATAGTAAATAATTTAGAGTGGGCAATTTCTAGACTGGTATCCCTTCGAGAAACGATCATAAAAGTTAATTATCATTATGGGTAGGTACTAGTGACAATTACTTTTGATTATTAGTCGGTTTTCATCGCATACTACTGAATTATTAATCGACTAAAAATTTACATAACCAACTAATATAAAATCTTTGAAATTAGTCACTAGTCGTTAGCCAACTAAAAATTATTCATTAGTCAGCTATAAATTAGTCATTAGTTGACTAAAAATGAATAATAATTAATTTTTTTTTTATTTAATCGTTAGTTGAGTTAATTAGTCATTAATTGACTAAAATTAGTTATTTAATCTATAGGTCGGTATAAGTCGAATATTATTCACTAAGTAGCATATTAAAAAAAAGGTAAAATTCTGCTCATGGGTGGGCCACTGTTGTAAGTGAGAAGTTGGGAAGGTAGGATATAGAGGGTAATTTAATTTATATATGTATGCAACGATAAATCATTGCTAACGAAAATCGATTCTGAGCGGAGCTCGGTTAATAGTATTGCTTTTTCAACAATATATATGTCATATTAATATATTATAATATATTATAATATATTATAATAAATACATATTGAATACAACGAATTACATGGATTATTTTAAACCTTGAATGGGTAAGTATTAATATCCTATGAAAATTTCACTTCTCTACGATTATTTTTGTAATTTTTGTCCATGTTACAGCAAAATGAAAATATCGAAAATAATGATATTTATTGTTTCAGTTAATTTTACGTTTATCCTACGCTTTTTTCTGGTTTTCCCAAAATATTATAAAAACCACTTAAAAAATTGAAAAATGTTTTTTTTTTGTCACCAACTAGATCCAAAATCTAACATAAAAAGCCTTTTATAATTTTTTGATCAGAGTAAGTTTTCTAGGAGAATTTTTGTATACACTATATAAAAAAAATAAAATAAAATAAACATCATTGTAAAACTAATACATTCCTCGCTTCGCTCAGAATCTAAACTTAAAATTTAAAAATAATGTTAATGGAGTATTTTCGTAATAAAGAATAGTATTATTATGTGCTGTAGAACTCTAGGAGGCACAAGAATATTTATTTATTTTTTATTATACCTAATATAGAATATAACAAACATAACTGGTTTTGTCCACGCTGTGCTATGGACACAGCTATCATAATTTTTAAGGTTTCTAGATAGATAATATATTATTGTTTGCTTATTTTAGGTAGATCCTAGAAAGGGATTCCAAGAAACTAAAATAAGAATATTGTAGATTGATTTTATGTAAAATGTAGATGCTCGCTGTTCCTCATTTGTCGGTTATCATTCGACAGTATTAAAACTTGTCATCATTAGTGTTTTTAACGTGTTTTTTTTTTTTTTTACTTTTTTGTTTTTTTATTATATTAATTTTTATAAAAATAATACATCAAATTTGTGGAGATATTTTACTAAAATACATAATAAACCTGGCCAAGTAGAGTGCAATAAATTCCACATTGTGTATAAACATGGCCACGGGACATCAAACAAAACTTGACGCAGACAAATACCAATTGGAATTGAAGAAAGATACAGAATATTTAGATGCAGTACTAACTCCAAGAATTCAACAAGGTAAGTGATTTGATTATTGATAACTCTACTAGAATAAGTGGCGGATTCAACTGAGTATGGTTATAAATAGCTGGATGATATTAGTTATTTTAATAAAACAAATTCAACATACTTTGCACTATGGGTACTTTTGTAGGTGAAAAGTTGGGAAGGTAGGATATAGAGAGGAATTTAATGTGTATTTGGACACAACGATAATGCATTGCTAATGAAAAACGATTCTAAGCGGAGCACATATAATGGTATTGCTTTTCCAACAATATTATGTCGTTTTTCGATAGCAATGATTTATCGTTACGTACAGATATACATTAAATTCCCTTCTGCATTTTACCTTCTCAACTTCTCACTTACAACAGTGGCCCATCCGTGCGCGGTATACTACCTTTTATATCAGCCATTTTTAGGCGTTGTAATATTTTAAAAATATTTCGGAGATTATTGAGCTATTTATAGACATTTTGTTTAGTTTTTATTAGGTAGGTATGTACCATGTAAATAATATTGTTAGACTAAACAGAAATGTTTGGAAATTTGACAGGAGGTACATTATAAGTCGTACCTAGTGGTCAAAAAAAAAAAAAAAAATTGAGTGTAATGTTTTTTTTTCTTTCTATAAGAGTTTTAAAAACAAATTTCGAAGAAAATCGTGTATATCATGGCCTTTCAAAATATTTATAGCTATCCTATCCTATCCTAACCTACCTATCCAATTTATCGCTTTAAAATAAATAGTCAGATACGATTCCTAATGTTATCTTGATAATTATTATTATACGTTTCATATTATTTATTAAACGTTTTTAAATGCTAATTATTGAACCTATAGATTTTTAACTTAATTATTGTTTTGCCGGTCAAATATAAATACAGATTAAAAAAAAAAACCATTATTTTACTAGAATAAATTGTTAATAAATGTATTACATTTATATGCACAACAAATTATTAGTATACAATTTTTAAAAAAATTATTAATACGCGAAAAAAATATAAATTATAAACTCATTAGGTTATAGAATAATTATTTTGCTCGTTTAAATACTATCACTATAATTAGAGAAGACACGGACAACAAAACGAAAACATGCAATTTCTATGACTTTTCGTCACTATAGTGATGACGATTTGATGAACCTTAACAAACAATGTAAACAAAAATGTGACAACCTTGTGTCAACAAAATCGCGCTGAAATTCTCTAGTGATATAGTTTTTTTTATTTGTAATCCGACAACCTTGTGTACCTGTGGTATCTAGTTGTACTCGTATTTCACAAACGTATTTGCAGGTTGTATAATATGATTCGAACCGTTTTATTGTGTTTGATGTATATTTTAATTACATTTCCTTGGAAACACAATAATAATGCACGTTTATATCTTTACTTATAAAACATTTTTTTTTTCTTAATTCTAAAGCACTGGAAAAGATGTTTTACAACATTTCTATATACGTAGGCACACAAGGTAGACAGGATGTCAGAAATTATTAATTATTACGGGCAGTAAAACTACAATGTTATTCTCGTTAGCAATGGTATAAACATTTTCAACATGTTCTAATGTGTATACTTACATTTTATTAACATACAATAGTTATACGCACCATATTATAATATTATCGTTCACGTCATTTTTTAATTAAATCAGATTTAAATATTCGGTATTGTTACTTGAAGAACAATCAATTATACAATTATTTATATTCCATCTAATGTTATTTAATTCGTAAAATTTGTATTCTTGTCACAGATATTAAAGAAAATAAAATGAAATCGTGTCAGTATACATTAGTGATCACGTATAATGGTCACGTAGGTATGATTTCTTTATAGAATTGGTGAAATTTGCTCCATTTCGATCCGTACATAATAATATAAAATGAAATTGAATAATACAATCTTATTTTTTAGGCTTTAAAAAATGCTCAGTTTTGTGAAGCGAATCGCCATCAAATCTAAGTTATCTGCCTCTCTTTGAAAACCCTGTAGTTACTGCTTTCTTATTAGGTCCATTCTAGAATGACGGGTCTGTAGTGTAGGATCTTGTTGCACCAAGTGTAGTACTAAGCTCGAAAGAGTCCAAATGTTGTTCTTTATACCTTTGCCCGTTATATTCTGCACATCGACCATCCTACCCATGACCGAAAAATTGCCAATTGCCCTCTACCTAGACTTACGGTCAGCTCGTCTGACCGTATGGTTACCGTAAACGTTTCCTTCCTCAATAAATTAATCACCGGCTTCATATTGATGTCCCAACTCTTCTACATGATGTGTACTTTAGAGTTCTCTAACGCAGTATACTCGGTGTGTTGCTTTTCATTTCGCGCATTTTAATATCACCAATATTATGGTCGTAATAGTCAAATTATGTGATGAGACTACCTTTCACTAATCAGTAATTTAACCTACGTAATATTACTGCCATGCAATTACTAATTGTTAATTGTGTGTAATTTTGGGGTTAGCTGATAATTCGTATAAAAATAAATAAAATAAAATAATATATACAAATCAATATACTTATGTTGTATTTTTAAACTTTTAAGATGAATCTATAGCGTCCTCTTATAATATTGATTTATTAATGAATTGCGATTTAATTAAATCGATTTCGTATTAATTTGAAAACAAACAAATATACTGAATTGGCACATTTTTTTTTTTTTAATTGCCAGATTTTAATTGCCAAAAGGTAATAAAAGGTAATCTTTTTAAAATTTGAATTTGATAAACCATGTAGGCGTACACACCGGGTATGCCACTGCATAGTGTGCATAGTCTGTAGCTTCATGTAGGGGCTCAAAAGGAACTCTCTCGAGAACCTTTTAATAGTTAAATAGATAATTTTTTTTTTTTTAAATCGTTAATAAAAAAAAAAAAAAAATATTTAATTTTCCAAGTAAACTGTAAAATTTGAAATCCAAACTCAGAAACACTATGTTACAAGAACGTATTGAGTCACTTATAATGATATTTATCGAACAAAAAATGGCCTCAGAAATAAAAATATTGAAGAAGTTATAAGAAAAGTTCAAAAGTCAAAATGCCGATTAAAAGATTACTTGGACGTTAAATGTAAATACAAATATAAAATATAATATATTATTTTCAATAAAAGTGTTCTTTTATTGAAAATAATGGCAGTTATTAATACATAGAAATAGATTTATAAATTTACCATTAATTTAATTAAAAATATAGTACATTGTATTATCTAACATGATTAAATTTAGTGTGATTTTTTAATTATATTTTTGTGAGGTGCCAATTTTGTTTTATTGCACAAGCCGCAGATCAAGTCTGTGCACGCCTATGTCCCCTTACTTAAATAATGTTAAATAATAACTATCTATATTTTAAATACAAATACAATGTGGAAACACATTTTAAAGGTAACACGAAATATATTAGTCCAGTGACCTAAGATTGATATGGGATTTTTGGGAGGAGATAGGGAATACCTAAATACATATTATTTGATGATTTTCAAATTTGTATATCTTTCAGTGTGTGCATGCACAATACAACTTGCATTTTTTTAAATGACAAGGATGTAAAATCCTATTTTACACATTTCCGCGGGATTCCGCGTATTTTTTGTTCACTCATAATATGTTTTTAGACATAAGTCATAAGCATTGTATTGTTTGGTAAATAATATCAATTATAATATCGTATTAAAATACACAGAATCATACAGAAATTTGTAAAATCATGATTCATCGAAATATTCAATGATTTAAATTAAATCATTTACTCCTTGTCATTCAGTCAATTTAGGTTTTAGAGCCATGGTTAAGAGATCAAAATGACTTTAAAAGAAATCGGTCTATCCGAATTTGGTATGAAAACATCTGCTGTCATTAAAAAAATGTAAGTTGTATTGTATATGCGCACACTGAAAGATATAAAAATTTGAATATCATCAAAAAATGTGTAAATAGGTATTCCCTATCCCTTCCGAAAACCCCATATCAATCTGAAGTCACTGGACTAATATATTTCGAGTTACCTTTAAAAGGAAACACACTGTATAGTAGCAAAATAAATACTAGATTACTTTTAAATAAAGCACAACTATTCAATTATTTGTATAAAATGGTTTAATGGATATTCGTAAATCGACATCGTCAGTCGACTAGGTTAAAAAATATAGTACAGTATAAAATAACCTAACCAGGTTATTTAATTAAACTCGAATAATTGCAAGGAAAGAATTAACTATGATATATCTACAATGAACACAAATCTTTAATAAATCAACTTTTGAATTGCCTGCGTCTATTTGTTAAAATATAAGAAAAAAAACATTATAAACAATTTTATTGTTATAACTTACTTTGTGATGTTGAAGGATGGAAAAAGTCTCTTCAAAGCTTCAACCACAACTGCAACAGAGAACGTTACGATATTGAAGTCCCCTAAAATCACCGTCACAAAAGGTCGGTCGGTCGTCAGCGAAACCTGTTCATATTTTTATAAAAGCACCCCACTTCTTGATCGAATACGGAACATATACGGAAGGAATAATAATATATGTTTTCATGATGAGTGATGAATTGTAATTAATTTGACGAAATATACTTGAGTTGAAGTATAAAATTTATTTTCAACCAAACATTTTTTTTTTTGTTTTTCAACCAATAATATTGTTCGTGATATTACAAAAATAATTGTTTTATATTTTTTAAGTATATGAATAATGAGATATCGGTAGCGATAAAATGCTGAAATTAAACAGAGATGTCTATAATAATTATTTATTCATTTCTATACATCATTTTTCATTATTTAATGTAAAAAATGAAATATATTTATTTAATAAGTAAATTAAGTATTTATTTCAATATTCCTTTATCAATCCGTAAAATATGTTGGTGTACTTATAGATGTCGGTAGTTATAATACTTGACAGGTTATCCTTTTAGGACAAGAACTAACAAACAAAAAAAAATAGTTGTTCATCTTTTACGGACTACCCAGGCTTACATAGAGGTATCATTCAGTTTTGGAATTTCTTTTCTATTTTTTTCCTCTCTTAGTGGCGTTCTAATATACAGGTAATTCCATTGGTAAATGTGGTCCACAACTGATGTGGTAAAAATTGTTTTTCTTAACAAATGTTTAATTAAAATAAAATAAATATGTGTATAGTTAAGATTTTGGAAAATTATATGTACTTTTAGGTATTTACGAGCAAATTGTTTTTATTAACTATAATATAGTATATTATATAATGTGTATGACTCTTTCTTTAATACTTAGACGGCATTTCCATACATTACCAGCTTGTAAAATATAGCGAAAAAAAAAATCGAATAATGGAGAGCTCGTAATTTAATTATTTAAATACGGTAACACACGCCAAGCGCGTATTTGTATTTCCCTTGTAGTTATACTAATCAATGGAAAAATTTAAGCATTAGTGGTTTCTGTTATTTTTGATTTTGCTTTTCGTTGTGATTCGGTTGAAAATGCCAAATACTTACAATCTTATACATTAGCCTTGTCTAGACGTGGTACAATATTCAAAATATTCTTGCCAATTTTGAACTATTTATCACGTCCATGAACTTAACCCATTCACTTAGTCTGATCGGCTCTAAACCAAAACCATTAATTTGCAAATATAGCAAATCAGTTTTTGAAGTTGGTATATAAAAATTTTATTTTTAACGAATTTTAAAATGTTTTTCCTGTCCATTAGCTGTTTGCCTGTACTCGATATGAATTATGACGTTTTTTTATTATTATTATTTTTCTATATATAACGTTTAATGTTTGTGTTTAAATATCATTATAGTATTGTATGATAATTCAAATTAGAATATCTAACCATTAACTTATAGTAATAATTTATGTAAATAACTAAAATTAGTAATAAGTCCATTTTCATTTCGATTTCCTGTATTCGCAAAAGAATTAATGTTATTTGATTATTATAGAATTTTTTTTTTTATCAACGTTAATGTATGTCAACGTCATGTAATTGTTGTTTTTATAGGTGTACCCATCTGTAAGTATAATAAAATATAAATCCTCACCGAAATCATGTTCTTATAAATTAAATTATGTAAAAAGTTAAATATTATATTGCATCTTAATTTATTAGTATACATTAATAATATTCCAATATCGTAAAAAACAGACACTAATTACAGAAAATTCATAAGGCATAAATTTCTAGTTCTTCTAAATAAAAGTACTAGTTTCACTTTAACTAATTATTTTGCATGATATAATCTAGTTAGTAATATTAACTAATAGTAGTAATAATCCTAAACTCTTAGTAATACTATTAATAGTATCCTAATATTGTACATTTCATATAATTTAACACTTAAACCGGATATTGTACTTATTAACTATACCGTAATGTTCAGATTAGTTGATGCGATTAATTGCCACAGAGAATACTCGGAAAATTATTTATAAATCAATTTAAGCAGAATAATGTTAATGATTTATTTATTTATTTTTATTAATTGAATAGCGTGTGTTGCTTGGAGCGCCTAAAATTGTAAACATGTCTAGAAATGTATGAGCTACTTGTTCTGTTTGTTTGTTTTTCATCGAACACAACTGCGTGAACTTTGTAAGATGGTCTTAAAAATAGTAAAAAAATACCAACATTTCAGACAAGCATTAAATTTTTTATATTAACCACGGAGTACTGGTAATTACACAAACACACATAATGGTTAGTTAAAATGATAAATTGTAGACAAATATAACAAATTTATCGCGTTCACCTGAGACTGGTTATTGTGCATAATCATCAGCTGGTATGACAAATTATAGGAAATTTCTGATGATTTATCATGCATTTTAGTTATTATACAAAATAACTGGTTGTTTATATACCAACTCAATTTAACAGTAAATTAATATAAAGTATATTATTTAGGTACCTATATTTTAAACTATTTCTTATATATTATGAATGTAGTAAAAAGCAAACATGTATTTATACACACTAGTGTTAAGGGAAATTGTCAATATTAAAAAATTAATAATTATTATTTAAAAAGTTGCTATAACGCTACACGCCACACAATATTTTATTGATTTATAAATAATTTAAAGACATTAATTAGTATGTAAATCATTGTGCAATAAACTAGGTAGGTTTACAAACAGTATAGGTAAGTATAATCGTAGGTATTTAATTTAATATTATATTATTTGGTAGGTAAATATTATATATATAATTTATTTTCATACAAATATGTATAAATAATTACATGCCTATTTTAGAAATTTAATAATATTTTAACGACAATTTGAATTTTGAATAATGAAAAAAAAGAAAAATATTTTTTTTTTTTTTTTTCTAAACTGACCCCTGTCCGTCCTAAACAAATTGTTTACAGTTATGGCCTTGACTGTTATATAATAATTATGTAACTCTTTCTTGTATGTAGTGTGACAAAACACGTCGCCCTCGCTAAGGACAGATTCAACGTAAATGATCGTGATAAAATACTGCCTGTTAGAATACAAGTTTTAGATTTATAGTACCTACGGAATACCTTATTATGTAATGTGAAATCACTAAAATTGAAAGAATATACATTTTATATCGTTCATAATATATTTCCGGTAAACTGGAAATATGTGCAATAGAAAATGATAGGACCTTGTTGATATATAATTATTTTTAAAAAAACTTGATTGCAACAAATAGGTAGGCACATGCCTAAGTACCCGTATTCACCAGATATTGCACCATGTGACTTCTGGTTAATTCCGAACCTAAAATTTGGACTGAAAGTTGAACATTTTGCGACGATTGAAGTCATTAAAGCTGATGTTTCGAGCAGTTGCAAATTCGTTGGAGTAAGTGTGTCTGTTCCGAAGGACGATATTTTGAAGGAGATTAAGTTAATTTAAGTTTGAATTGTATATATAAAAAAATAAAATAAAATTCCGGGAACTTTTTGATCCCGTATAATAAAAACAAAAGAAAAAAATAACGAAACGGAACCGGTACGGTACGGTGTCTGTCGGTACGTGGCTGACAAATGTGAATCATGCTTCTATCTATATTAATGATAATTATGTGCTTTAACGAGCATGCGTGGAGCGTATAAAAACCACTACCAATAAGTACCAATACTAACAATAACTAATGTTTAGTTCCTGGTTTTTATGCACAGATAAATAATATAATAATTAAATAGTTCCTATATTCGAACCTAACTGGTAGGTTACGCAACGCACTACAAAAAAAAGCTGACTTACCGAAGTACATCGCGAGTGACCGAGTGAAGCCATTGTGTCCTAGGTGGTAGGTTAGGTTAGGTGTAATTGGGGTAATTAAATTTATATCTGTATGCAACGATAAATCATTGCAAACAAAAAACGATTATGAACGAAGTTCAGTTAAACATGTTTTGATAAATTTCAATTGAAAATTGTATTTATCTGTAAAATAGACTGATAGGTACCTACCTATCCGTGCCTCGTGCACATGGATGTTATGACTGTTATATTATTGTGATACAATATAATATATAAGACTTTTTTGTTACCATAAAAAATTACCTATTTTATTCACTTCTTAAAACTAATAATTAGGGCTTGGAACTTAATGTTCATAAAAAATACTAAATATGCATGCACTTATGCGCTTAAAAAAGTACAAATGTGCACTTATTTTATGTTTTTTACATAATATTTGGTGGATTTGATGTACCTATCTTTATAGTTATACTCAAAAGTACAAAAATGATAAAATAAATACTTATAGATATTAGTAAATTTTAATTTTTTAAACATAGTTTCCCGAAATTAGTATATAAAGAAAATATAATAAAATAAAATAAATGGCTTAAACAAATTGTGTTTTAAACTGTTTCCATTAAATTACATATCTGAAATGCATAAATACAAATTAGAAAAGCCGTTAGGAACCTAATTAAAAAATATTTTAATTAAATTGTGTTATAAACAATAATACTATATATATTTTGTAGCTATTTTTATTGTGTACACATATTACTCTTATACGAGGTAACAAATTAGTGATGTAGGTAAATATTAGTTAATAAAAACACGATACAATAATGCCTAGTGAAAACTCACAAATAATTTATTCATTTTTTTTAATAATACATTTTAAAATTGTATTATGAATCATCAAATATGCTCTAACAAATGGTAAAGTTAAGTAATATGCTCTTAAAATTACAAAATCACTAGACATGCAAAAGTATAAACTATAAACTTATATATTTTTCTTGTAGTGCTGTAAAATTAATATATAACTTACTTAACAATAAACCTAATAACCCACAAAAAACATGCAAATGCAACAACTTTTAAGCCCTACTAAAGTATATATTACCAATAATGTTTATTATTTATTTTGTATTTTTACTAATACTATATTGGATAAATATATTTAAACATGAACACATATATATAAAAATACATTTTGCAATTCATTTATTGTAAATATGACAGCATTATTATGTTTCATAACAAATTTAAGTCATCTAAATAAATATGTCTATTATTATTCATCATAATATTTATCACCTTATATTTTTGTCCAGTTTTTTTAATTTTGCCACCCTAGCATAGATACAAGTAGGGAATTAGATATGAGGGAACATAGCTATATATATTTAAATTCTTTTGTTGAAACTTATCATTTTTTAGACAAAAAATTGTTAACTACCTACCTATCTTCTATATTACAAATTAAATTTCATAATGATAACTTAATAATTTAAAAATGTTAATCAGTTTGAAACTATTTAAATATTTCTAAAGTGTAAAGTATTTATATAGCAATAGTATGTATTTAGTACTTATGATATTTTTGAACACACAATACTGTATCTCAAGACTTGGTTGAATGTAACCTCATTACGAGCCAGAAAAAAAGTTCATACTTGTACAATATGATAACAGTATTATGTTCGCTATATAACATCATGTACAAATATAAAAAAAATTATATTCAATTTTGTATACCATTGTTAATAATAAATAATATTCCAAGTAAATATGTAGCAGTTGCCAGTTATAGATACATTTTAAATTATTAGATTAAAACAATACACAATGGATTATGATTATTATATTTACTTACCTTAAGGTAATTGAATAAAGATTTCCTACAGTTGTTATATTAATAGTCAGTAAAATAAATAAATTTGGATTGTACCAAAAAAAATAATGTATTTGTATGCATCTCAACTTTTTCAACTATAAAACAATATAAACGATTTTTACACCTTTTGGTCCACATGCTGGATTACACAACATTAGACTTGAAATAAATATTTAGTACTCTTAAGTTATACATTTATATGGCAGCAGTGGAGTAAGAATGTTTCACAGATCTTTCACTGTAGTCGGTAAAAACAGAATACAAATGTTATATATTTATACCATAATTTTCTTTTATATATCTATGTAGAAGGTAAATCATTTGAATTTTTAAGTCATAACAGGTATCATTAAACAATCCTAGAAATGAATTAATTCATAATTTTAACTAAATGTATGAACAGTTACTTTTGATAAATGATATATGTATGCTTTATATGTTTTCAGTGCACTTACAGTAAAAAATGTATAATGTTTACGATTTTTGTTCACCTATAGTATATTTAATATATGATTTAAAGTTAAAACTATAAAATGTATACTTACATGGAAAAATAACTAATGGCATACCTAAATACACCATTAATAATTGTTTTAATAGTTTTTAACACTTTGTAAAATAATATGTATATATTTTATTATCAACTAATATAAAAATGATTAGACCAAGTAAATGTATTTAATTACAACATTATTATTAAAATTAATTTACCCCATATTATAATAATTGTTTAAGACATTAAGATAATAATGACTATAAATCAGAATATACTAATTAGTAATAATGTTTATGATAATTATACTTTGATATTAAATTTTTGGTCTTTTAGGCACCCCAGTTAAAAGATTAACACTTTTTTCTCTTTTCATTGAAGGGTTCTTATTTGTTCCTGGCACATTGCTATCTTGTAACCATCTAACTTGTGTAGCTGGTCCATAACCTTTTTCATTTTTTGCAGCGATTCGAAATATAATAGCAGGCTTATTAGTCCTATCAATAAGAGCTGCGCCAAGTGACTCATGACTAACTACAGCTGCATTATGTGGCCCACAATACACACGAACAAAATTTAAATTTGTCGAAGTTTGTTTTGAGCTTTGTACTGCTCCGTCCTTAGGGTTTTTGATTGCCAAACAAACAGAATATTCTAAAATCTTACCAGAACTTGTAGGAGGAGCTTCCCATGTTAAACTGGCACCATCTGGTGCTTTTGTAATTTTAATAGCAGATGGTGCACCTGGATAACCTGGCAAACAGGTCTTAAATGCGGATATTTCACTCCATTCTCCTCGGCCACAAGTATTTATGGCAGCAATACGGAGTTTATAAGCAGTACCCGGTAGGATATCAATTTTTAATTTATTTGTATAGTCTGGTAATTGATCTAAGCTAGTACCTTCATGTTCATCAGTAATGGAAGTCGAGTAAAACTGTTTCACTAAACATGTAGTACCCTTAATTACACCAACATCACACCAAGCAGGTCCTTCCTGTTTAACATGTACTACTGGCAGAGGAGGTTTTGCTATTACACTATCTACAGACCCATTGGTAGGAGTCTGATTCAGAGCAGCAGTTGCTAAAGTTGACAATGCATCTGCAATATCATTTTCAGATTTTTTTGTATCTTTTTGATCCGTTTTATTCTTACTCAAAGTATTTTCAAGGTGTTCAGTTTTTTTTTCTTCATCATTTTTTATGTATTCTGATTTAACTTCAATGAGAGGTGGTCCAACATGTTGTGATGGTTCTTCAGTTAAAAACTCGGATAACTCTCTCATAACCAAGTCTTTTAACTCGGAATCTTTCATACTTAAAACAGATTGCTGATCTAAATCAACACCACTGTCTTCATGTTTAACCACATTGTTTGCAACAGATTCTGTGACAGGAATAACTTGTTGTTTACTTCCTTCAATCAAATTTTCATGACTAACTGGTACAATTTGATCGCGAACTGGTTGAATTAGACTTTCTTGTGAAGGAACAGCAGATTCCATTAAATTGTCTGTTGTGGATAATAATTGATCAGATGCTGGTTCAACTAGAGGATCTTGCTGTGTTGATTCATCAATTGCAGCAGTGTCATTAAGTTTGATTGGTTCATCAACTTTTTTAACTTCAGATGTCTTTTTGTCTTCAAATTGTAATTTTTCAGACTCTTTAATAGAACTTGAATCTGTTTTAATCTTCAGACTATTTTGTGTGACTATAACTCCTTCAACTGCTTCATTTTTTTTAATTTCTACAGTATTCAATTGAGTGGGTTTATTAGTTTCAGACATCACCGTTTTTGGTATATTAGTGCTTTCAGTCGTGTTTTTGTCGTCCATGACTACCAAGAATGAATAAGTACTACAATCAATATCTGTAAATTCCAAAAAAACAAATTAGAAACCTTAAGTATTAATTTTTAATATTGTTTAGATTAATGTTTTCAACTATAATAATCAATAATAAAAGCCATAACAATTGTAATAATTTTATTAAATATTCATCAAACACATTTAGAAAATATTTAATTATTAAAATAGGCAGTAGAAACATTATATATAATGTAATATATTAGTTATATTTTATATTTTAACTACACAGACAACCGTAGGTATATAATAATTAAAATTAAAATTGATTGATCAAATAAATTCTAGTAAATTAATATGTTTAACTATTGTTCCGATTTAAAAATAAAAATAATGGATAGGTAGAAAGTATTTTGATGAACTATCATATTATAACATATATATATACTAATTATTTTGGTAGGTACTTTCTTATTATCCGAAACATACAATATGCATATAATATTGAATATAAAACAAATGTAAAAAGCCATTAACACATATGTATTAGTGTTAGAACTATCCGAAAATATTAAAATCTGGAAAAAAAGAATTAAAAGGTACTAACAAAATATATATTAGGTATACTTAAATAAATAGAAAACGTAAAATAATAATTATATGTAAACATAAAAACGATTGGACTTAAACGGATACTGTGATTACAATCTCATTTATAACTATTATTATAATTGTATAACCACTTTCCAATATATAAAATTCATAACATTTATTTCTTGGATCACAATAAAAAAAAAAATATTTTAAAATCTTTGAAAGTATAGAAATCCGAATATTTGAGTATATTCATATTTTGCCATTTCAAATAGAACGAATAAAATATAAGAATAACGGGGGAATTATACTATGGAAATCAATTCAAAAAATGAATAACTAATAAAATAATTGTTTAACAGATTGAGTATTGAGTAATCTAAACGGTAAGAATTTATCCTAAGGTGGGTAAGGCCAAAAATGAGTCTAAAATAAAAAAAATAAATAATTGGTTTTTACCTTGGTTTTTTTTTTATGTAAATAAGTTTGTTAAATATGAGATATATATTATAACAAATTCACAACATATATTCACAAAATTAACATTTAAAGATTTAATAAAACAAAAATCAAAAGAAATGACAATTTATGATAAACAATAAACACATAAACAACTATTATCACAGAATATATTTTGATACACATTCCATGAAAAATGTATGTGAAAAAAAATAAAAAAAATATCTAAGCAAACTATTTAAAAAATTTTATTACTCTAGTGAGAAATCAACAAATTAAAGCACAATAATTTATTATGCAAATATTCAAACGAATTTTTTTTTCTTTCAGGAGTACATTATATTATCATTGTTTCATATAAAGATAAGCGCCATTTTCTATAACATTTGAAATTACACAAATTAAAGATAAAAAAATACAAGTTTTTTGAAAAATTAAGAAGTTACTTTAATATTCTAGACGTACTTAGAGTTCATTTAATTTTTGAAATTACTTTTTAATTATTATGTTATTTTTCGTATATAATGGAACCCAATACTATTAATGTACCTATTATATTTTATTAATATAGAATTTACTTATACTAGAACTTTAATTGTAGTATTTTATTTATTTTTTTTATTATAGAAATGCAAAGAAGATTTAAAATATATAAATGACAAACTGGAAAATGTTCAAACCAAATTATCATCTTCCCATACAACTGACAATATTGGCAATGTCAACCATAACAATAATAAATCTAAAGGTAAATTCAATTAATATTAATTTATTAAAAATGTAATGTAACCAGGGGAAGGCTTTTAAGATTTTGGATAGGATTTTCAATACCCTGCTATAATATAGAATATGCCTGCTGTGTTATATTTTGAGATCATTAAGATTAGTGTGTTTGTTATCCTCAGGCTGAATTACATAATCATCGCCTCTGGGTGCAATAAAATAATAATTTTTTCACATAATATTTTAACATTGAAGTAGTATAGGTAATTATTTGTTTAGTTTTATATGAGTACCTAACACAAATGATGTTTTAGTGATTTTCATTTATTAAAAATAAAAATACAATTAATTAATTAGGTAACTATTTCAATTTTGAATTGTTATAATTCAAGAATTAACAATAACTATGTTAACTTAACCAGTTTTAAATATTAGTTATTACGTAGGTATTTAATTTTATGACATTTTATATGTGTTTCAAGTTATTACATTTATTTGCCTAACTTAAATACAGTTTATAATAAATATTTCATAATTTTGAAAAATCTGGTTTTTTTTTTATTTATGTTTACAATTGTGCATAGGCACTGTTGTAGTTTGATGTAATTGAATAGATACAACATTAACAGTATCAACAATTTATTGACGCTTAATATAATTGTGTTGATGTGAAATTCAATTGATTCTAAAAAAAAAAAAAAAATGGTTTCCCTAAAATTAATAATTTAGAATAGCATTACAACAACTGTTACTAATTGTGAGTTCTACGATTGTAGGGAATATTTTCTATAAAGCGCTTCTGGCTTTTAAATTCCAATAGTATAAATAATAGTACTGTTGAATCTGTAACGAATAAAAATCAGTTGAAGTGATGTTATTTATAAAAAAATATTTATCACTAAGAAATTATATTTAAAAATGTATTATATTTTATTTAGATTTCATAACTTATTTATATTTATTACATATATAATATTCTAGTATTTTAAATTTAATTGATTATATACATTAGTGTTACTTTTATGTGTCCTGCACATTTATTACATTTTGATTGTGTTTTAATATTTTTATAATATTGCTGTTCAAATGTGTTAAAAAAAAAAAAATAATTTTAAACACTAACTCTACCTAACCAATATAATTCTCAAGGTTCAAATGTTTAGGAAAGTTATATATAGGAGTTTCATATTTTAGGTCTGTATCCTTTAAATTTATAGTCAATCATATACATTCTATATACATATAACAAATTCAAGAAAAAAAAAATTTTAAATACATGTTGTGCATATTTTGTTAATTTTAGAAATAAAATAAATACATCATATGTCTTATCAGGCAAAATATAACATTTATTTATCAAGTAGGTATTTAAGTTCACAAATATTGAAAATAATGTTTTTCTTAGGTAATACTTATCTCTAAAACTTATTTTTCAGTTCAATAAATATAAAATGTCATCCAATTTTCCACCACATTTCATTGAACACCTATATAAATATAGTACAATAATGTATTAATATCAGACTTAATTTTAATGAAAAATATATAATATAGTTACTAATATATAACTAACAGGTCCAGATTGGTACTGAGAAAATCTCGGTGGGCCGCTCAATATATGGGCCACGAGTGATTGGGTTGTTATTTTAAATAACAATATAATATTAATACAACACATTTTTAGAATATATAAATGAAACCGATTACTATAATGAATAAAACATGACGTTTTCTTTTGAGAAAAATGTTACATTTTTATACAATATAATACATAATTATTTTATTATGACTACTTTTTTGTATCTGGATTTATCTGAACTTTTTTCTGAGGGGAAGGTATCGGTGACAGAGCCTAATATAAAACGTTTGAAAAAATGGGCTGGTGACTTTAATGAGGGCCGTTTCATACTGTACATCTTGGTGGTCCATTTTACCTTAATCCAGTTATGGTAACTAATAATAAGTTATAGTCTATTTTAACTCCTATAACATCCGAACTTTATTAATTATCGTTAGGTTAATACAGATAATACAGTCAATTGGTAATCCTTAGTTATTATTACCCTATTATTATACACCTAAATTTGTATAATGATTATAAATGAGTACAATCCATCGAAAATAATACAATTTCTACAGTTCAGAATTATTTTTATTATATGTATATATTTTTTTTTTTTACGAATTAAAATCTATACATAAACTCGTATAATAAGCAATGATGTTATTTATTTAAATATGGCGGCTTACGTGACTTGAGAGAAGAACTAACCAGTGAAGGTACTTCGGCGTGAATTTATATATATATATATAACAAAAATAATAATTATTTAATTTATAGTCTATACTAATCAAACGAAAAACAAATTTATTTTGGATTGATTAAACTTATACTTATATATTGAGAAATAATGTAATATCAAAAAGACCTTAAAATAATAAATGTTTGTCATTCAGTCCAAAGCACCAGGCCAGCCACCGTGATTTTACCGGTATCCTCCGTCTGACACATAATATGTAATTCGTTTTATGCTAAATCACGACACCAACTTCTCTTAAGGATTTTTCCTGGGATGTCCAGTGAATTAGTATGTATTGGCAAGTCGAGAGTTATTATTTCCAACGTTTACAATTTACGATAAAGTGTGTATGTTGTGTATAAAGTAATAGAAATTGAAATATTCACTTTTTATCTATAGGGAAAATGTGAAATTGTAATAACTTAAATTTCGCCTGTGTAAATGGATAAATAAATAGCAATAAAATTTTTTTGCCGAAACCAGGGATCGAACCAGGGACCTTTAGATCTTCAGTCTAACGCTCTCCCAACTGAGCTATTTCGGCTGATACATGCCAGGGTAATTTTTAGTGTATAAAAGAAACAATGTGTTATAAAGTAAATTTGAACATATGTGTGTATAACTATAATTATAATATAATACTTATTCACCTCATAAAGTGAAACACAAACCTGAACGTTTTTTCCCACGAATATTAGTATATAAATGTGATTTTTTTTCCAACAAAATTCCAATTTAATGACATGTATTTAAAATAATTTAAATGTGTAGTTTAAACATTCGTGAGTTTTACATAGTTTTTGGACACTTATAGATAATTATTTCTATAGCGATATTAATTCAAATAATTTAAAGTAAATTGTTAACATTTAGTTTATAATATACAATTAGTTTTTGTCGGTGTAACCATTATTCTCACCAAAAAAAAAAAAATAATTACCTATTTGGAAATGTTCAAAACTAAAAATATCGTTATTTTTTGAATTTTAGATTTTGAACATTTTTCATTTGAATCATAGTTTAACTATCACATATTAATAGAATTAACGTATAAGAATCGTTTTCAGTAACGCAACCCGGTCACATATTAACATACTGTACACGAAATAAATGCCTGCCCGATGTGGTTTTGCATTGCAGACATGTTATCGATGATATAATTTATAAATTCTATTCAACTCTTTACCGCGTCAGCTTAAAATATGACTTAGCACTTACTTATATAAGTGGCGGATTTAACTGTCGTTTAGTCGACAAATGCCGACGGGGCCCCATCTAAATTATATGTAGTTAATTCAAGTTTTACCAAACGGAAAAAATAAAAAACAAAGTACATTTTATATTGCAAACCACAGTATATCATACCGATACATTTTGTATGGATTTGCCGACTTTATTCGTACCCTGAAATCCGCCATTGCGCCGTATACACATTATGTGTTTTCGAATTATTCGATATAGGTAGGCAATAAAGAAAATTGAATGCTGTTCGAGAGTATGCCACCGTTGTAGGTGGCGAGCAGGGGGAAGTATAAAAAGTTGGTATAGAGTAAAGAGGAATTTAATTGATAATAACCTGTAGTATCTTGTAAGTTGTTGGTATTCTTTACCAACGACCAGTGGCACCGAACCGTATTTTCATGTAGGGCAACTACCCCTTATAATATTTTGTTGATAGGTGTGTGGTTCAATGATTGGCGTAGAAGTGGTTCGTATTTATTTCAATTAAGATAGGTTTAAATATGTTATATTACCGATTAATTATTGGAATGTCATTATAAAACATCGTAAATTAAATTATTTAATATCCAATACATTTTAAAAATCGAATAATTGTGTAAATTGTAGTGACTCCTAATACTTTATATACAAATACAATTGATTTATTGATTAGAAAATAAAATCTGCGTGGTTAATAGGCACAGTACACGTGGTTTGGGACAAAGCTTAGACTGTTTTCTCGATGTAAAATTATATAAATGGTTTCAATGTTTTTATACGGGTCTATAGAACTGTACCGATACTGCCTAACGTGATTATACATCTCATTTTTGGTGGAACAGTTCCGTTTTCGAGCTATGTGTGTCCAGTTGGAATAGCTGAGAATAGCTATTCTCAAAGAAAATGATTTGCATGGCCTATTAAAACCATAATGACCATAAAGAAAAAAAAAGGTCATTATCATCAACTCAGTCGTGGTGTGTGGTGTCTCATATTTACATAAGTTGCACATACTTGAATATTTTGGTTTCGGCGCTACTACCAACAACAAAAGGATTCTGAGCAAAGTTCAGTGAAAACATGTATAGATAAATTTAAATTGAAAATTATATTAAAATTAATTTGTAAATGGGAATTTGAAATATTAATAAATAAAAACTATATGTTTCTAATAAAGTCTGTTATCGCGTAAATTTTCTCAATTTTTTCGATATGTCCGAAATCTAATTAGATATTAATCGGTAATTAATTTCGAATTACTTAGATAAATGTTGTTTTATTCCATAGCACATAGTTTGTATCTCAACACAAACACTAATGATTTTCCGTTTAATTGAATAAAAACTGCAAGAAAAAAAAAGTTAAAAAAAATTTACTGCCGAAACCAGGGATCGAACCAGGGACCTTTAGATCTTCAGTCTAACGCTCTCCCAACTGAGCTATTTCGGCTACGGTTTTTAATGTTATTTTAATGATATGTAAGTTTAAGTGTAGTGTAAGTTCTAATATGGACACTAGATAGCGCTGTTATATTCGGAAAAAATTAATTCTAGAAATTATTAAATGGTTATATTATATACATTTACCATTTAGTTTTAACAAATTTAAGGTAAATCAATTTTTTAAAAATACAGTAAATAATTATATTATTATTATCTATAATTCAAGAAGAAAACGAATTACTTTATAATTGTAATTTAAAATAATTAAAAACACATTTTTAGTACTATGCAAACAAATTAATTTATTTTGATTTTATCTAACAACTGTACATTTTTTTTAGTTACATACAATCCGAGTAATTCACTCTCTGTAAAGGACGATGAACCCAAATCAAAAATTGCTGACCTGCATAATTCAACAACTAAAACTGCTATCAGGTAGGATTTTGGTTTTTTAATACTTGTTTGCAATATCATATTATTATACTATGACGTAATATGTGCATAATTTTTAATTACTAGTACAGTAGCAATTCATAGTTGTTATTAAAATACATATAACTGATAGTAAATGTGCAATACGTGGTACTTGAACAAAAGTACCTACAAATTATACCTATATATGAATTATGCAAATTATTATTATATATTTAATTAAAATGAATTTCAATTTTTCAAGTCGATTTTGTTAAGGTTTCATAACTGGATACTAGTAATAATATAGAGTGAACTAACAAATTATGTATACAATAATAGTTTATAATTTGGTTAGAATTTTTGTATTAAGTCATAGTTGTTCCTATACAATTCAATTTGTAGGTGGATACAACAGCTTTATAAAAGATTCAGTCTTTTTATTTAATTTATAGAATTTTAAAATTAACTACTTTAGTTATTAGTGGAACGTATCCACCGAACACAGTTTGAATTTAGACTTATCCAAATCTTTAATCGATCACATTATCGTAGTAGCTTTAGTACCTAGGTACTTATAAACTTTATATGTGATTTTATACTATCATACCCTGTACTAATTTATTGAGTTATGTTTCTTTCAATCAATCACACTGATCACATTTGCTAGAATTTAAATACCTAATCAAATATTATTATTCGTCCGTGTGTCTTACTTAATTAAACGATACGAGTAATATGTTCCGAACAAATCTAATGCAACATACTGATTACTGAGAGTAATTAATTATAGTAAATATAATGATGAATGAATTAAATATTAAGATACACTTATTACAAATATATTCAAGTGCACGGACATATATATATATATAATTTAAATTATTGCATTTATTTATGATACAAACTACAAACCCTATAAGCCTTATAAGATTAAATTTTATTTTTTGAATATAAAAAAATTTTTTTTATATTTTTTGCTCACGTGTATATTGTTAGGGAAAGAGGAATGTATGTATAGGGTAACAATTATGAACAGCTAAAACCGCAGATGTATTTTAACTTATTGTTAAGAGTATTTTTTATAGTCCTGTGGATAGTACCTTTTTGATCAGCTGCTTTGGATAAGTATGATGCAAGATAGAAGGCTCGTGCCCTGGGACCTTTTATGAAGGGTTCAATTTTCAATAGGAGAGAATTCAAAAGAATGACTCTTTGTGTCGAAAGGCTTTCTTCACTTAGTCCAATTTGTACAATAGCTTACATTATATTATAATTCTTTTGTTACTAAACAAAATAAAAATAAGAAACCAGACTCCTATGGTAGACGGGTTATTTTATTTTCCAACTATAAATAATCAATGTATGATAAATAAATGGTATCTAATACTATTATAGCCGTACCCAGATATTATAGATATTATATTTTATTTATATAGATAAAATTAGTAAATAACCAATCCTTAAATAAAATAATTTTGTAGCAAATGAAATTTTTTATTAATCTAAACATATTTTCGAAAATATTATGCTATCTTAGCATAGTAGACATGCATAATTATAAGAAAACTTAATTTCAAAATTTAATTTTGATGAACTTAAAATTTGCTTTGCTAAGTTATGATTATTTAAATATACTTTATACTATACAATTTTAAGTATGTATACTATAAATAAAAATTGTAATATTAAATACGTAACTATTTATTAGCATATTTTTCATTTTTTATTTGTCTGCGTGTTAAAACATTCCGCTTAATTTTTATTGTTTTATCATTTAAAAGTTTAAAGTGTACCTCTCAATTCGTTATGCTGTTCTAGAACTTTCAAATTTTCTCAAGGTGATCCATGTACATGCATATTAATGCATTTTATTAGTTATATTTTATATTTCAATAATGTCCGAGAAACTCTTCTTAGATAATATTAAAGTGATGAAATCAAAAAATTATAAGTAATATGATTCTATAGAAATATAGAAAAATAAGGCATATACTATTAAAAAAAAAACACAAATATATACACATACTGAGTAGGTACTATTTATTTGAATAGAAAAGATGTGTTTAATTAAAGGACTCTAATGAGTATAAAGTATTAATTTAAAAAAAAATTGCAACAACTTGATAGTCCCAAAAAGAAATTATTATCAATTTTAAATATGTATAATCAAGGTGTATACACCTTGTGTTATTTTATATCAAAATTGTAGTATTGTAACTTTACATGAAATTGTAAACTCTGTATACTTCTCTATTATAATTATAATATATATATAAAAAAATCATTATACATTTTTTAAATTTGATTTTATTATTAGTTATACATCATTAATAAATTATAATGACTATTTAGTCGGGTTAAAGCATTTTGGTGTAAACTACTGTATAACTTTGCATTGGAAAATATATCCGAAATAGATTATGATACTTTATTCATTAATTATTATGATTATTAGTAACCTAAAACTTCAAAATGTTCATACAAAATGCCGACTAAAACATAGGTGTTTTATTTTCATATGTATCCTCTCCATAAACTAAAATTTTATGGATATTTGAATATTTCGGTCGTATTTTAATATATTGTTAATTTTGTACGTCTAAATATTATATTACTTATTTTTTTTATTCTATACGGTTTTGCGATCTCGTCTTATACTATATAGCAGCGGGCAAATATAAATCGATCACTGTTGAATATTGTGCAACTACACCACCAGTTACCAGAATACCGTATATGATTTCCTATAACATTATATACGAATTATCAAACATTCGTACGCTGATGGATTTCCGTTAGTTATTTACTGGCGAAAACCCAGTCCCCGTGATAGCCGATATTACAACGTCACACTCATGGAGGTTACAAGAGGTTTTCTTTAGTTACGGTTGTCCATGCAAAACGTTGTCTGAAACTATCGCTTTTATGACGTTACGGTCTATCTTTAGACAGTCGGCTTAAAACAATCTGCTAATGATATTACATCATGGATTTTCATTATGACGATAGTTCCGTTTATTTTATTTCGTTGTTCCGGCGTACACCTGTTTCCGGCAAATATTTCCCCCCTCCTATTCGTTGTTTTTTATTTTTAATCTCGATTTACTTTTTATTTACCCATATTATTATCATCATGCTGTACAAGTTCATTAATCGTGATGTAAGCCCAAGGTCTTGTGCTGACAAGAACCTAACCTGACGACGCGTGTCTTCTTTAACGCGTACCTACAACCTACCGATGCCGTAATAAAACGTACACGATAATGGCGTGAAAAAATAGTTCGCGATGGTCTAGATGAGTCACCGACTGTTTAATGTCGGAGTTTAAAATGCAACGAAAACGTTTAAGTAAATGAGAAATGGCGACACGCCGTACACGTAAACTAGATAACGAAGAAAAAAAAAACCAACCAACCTTGGACATGGGCAATCCGGTAATGTTTTGTATACGAAAAAAAACGTAGGTAATTGCCTAACCTGAATACCATTGAAGTAGTTTGAAAAATAATAATATGCACGGAAACGCGCATAATCGTTATACTATTACTAGCGAATGTAATAGTTTTCGATTCTTGTTATAGTACGACAAGG
Source organism: Tuberolachnus salignus (assembly GCA_956483605.1). NCBI lineage: Eukaryota > Metazoa > Arthropoda > Insecta > Hemiptera > Aphididae > Tuberolachnus > Tuberolachnus salignus. Next base: position 18,850,668 of record OY101437.1, read on the forward strand.
GTTTTAATTATTTAAAAGGCTTACTATTTGTTAATTGCTCAACAATTCGATATGTTATTTAATTCGCTGTATTAATCATTTAATCATTTTCGCCTAATATTATATGGTAATATTTTCATCAGAATTTTTTTTATTGAGAACAATTGAAAATGATTTACTTGTATAATTTATACAACAAAAAGCAATTTGTATACTATATAACTGTATAGTGTATAGTACTGCCTACCTTGTGATACAATAATATATTGGTCGACCTAATGAATACAAAATATGTATTTATCTTATTTACCACCCACTGCGGTTTTATAAGAATTTTTGATAACATATTTGCAAAAAAATTGCATTTTTAATTTTTAACTTAAATGGCATTCAATTTTTTTTTAGTAAAATATCTCTTAGATATATTTGTTTTCAATTTTACTTGTTGATTGGTTATATGCAATTAAATTTATTTTATCATAATTCATAAAAGTAATGAATTTATGTTGTTACAAATTATTACTTATAATATATTTGTGTTAGCTATGTGGTTAGGTATGTTGATTATTTAGTAATAGAAATATTGTTTTTCAGAACTTATTTTATTTATTAACCATTTTTGTAATAATTATTTAGAAAATAAAAAAAAAAAATAAAAAAACTTACAAAAAAACTAGTTGCCTCCTGTGAGGTTTGAACTCACGACCCCTGGTTTACGAGACCAGTGCTCTACCACTGAGCTAAAGAGGCGCGCTACGAAGTTGGACAAAACAAACGCATTTAACTACAATATAATATATAATTTATAATCTTTTACAATATAAACAATATAAAATATATTATATCTTACTAAATAGTAAATACATACTTTTTAAAGTATTTGTGTTTACATGAATTTTTTTTTTTAAATACACCCCGGTTTATCCTTATAAGAAATAAATAGGCACCTAAATATTAACATAATATTTTATATTAGTTTTTTATATAATATGTATAACAAACACAATAATAATGTAATGAAATTAAAATTATAAATTATACTTTGTAAAATTGAAAAAAAAAATGTTTGCCTCCTGTGAGGTTTGAACTCACGACCCCTGGTTTACGAGACCAGTGCTCTACCACTGAGCTAAAGAGGCGCGATCGTCTAATGTGCATTTTATACTACATAGATTGAACCAAGTTATAATTTTGAATAAACGTTTTATTATATTTTATTTGATAATAATATTTTCGAATGAAAAATAACACTATTTGTCATATTTATTAACAATTGAAATAACTATTTTTAATAGTTTTATTAATTATTACAAAATTTCTATAGATATCCACAAGAATGATCACATATTTCAATAATTTGGTATCACAACATTTAAATGTTATAATAACATCATGTTGGGTTCCATCACTGCTTGGCTTCCCTCCTCTTATTATTAAAAGTCAAAATTGTACATAAATTATCAAATTTACTTATTGTGATGTTCAAACACAGATTGTAAATATTCTTTATAAATAAAAAAAAATAAAAAAATGTTATAATGAATTTCAATTTTTCTAACATTAAAAAAGAAAGTTCTTTAAACTCAACACTAAAATGCTATATATAGTATTTAAAAAATATAAAGTGATCATTATTTTTAATTAATAACTAGGTACATATATTCGTGAATTCTTTATAATTTTAGTATTTTTTTATAAATTGATCAGGTCGCTTGTGGATTTGGTGGACGGGAGAAGAAGCAATGGTTTTTAGTTTTTTTTTTTTAACAGCATATTATGTAATATTACACATTTCTTGGCATCTCGTACAGGTTATAATAGAAAATGTGTTTAATTTATTATTGCTATCAAAATCAACAATTACAACTAATTTCTAACAGCAACAATTACTCGTATCTGATTTACCATTATATTATATAAAGTAATTTAAATGTGATAAAATTATATTATAGTATCTGTATTTATATTCTAAACTGTCAGTTAATAGAGTATTATAGAACATCAATACTCAGTAGACTACCTTAGACATTTTTTTGGATGCTGCTAAGTATAACAATTAATACGAAAAATAAGAAGAAACAGTTTAGGTATTTTGACTTTTTTCGGTCCTTGGAGATATTGTCATGCCTTCGAGTGTACATACTCTTTTCTGAAAAACAATAGTTTTCATTCTTTTTTTCATTGAAATTCAAGAACTATACCAAGTCAATACCGCCCACTTATAAATTTGAGTATTATGAATAACGATGCGATTTTCGAACCTCATACAATTAAATACCAATCAATTTTTAATATCTTCTTTTTCGAGTAAAATACATATATTCTATAGGCATAGACGAAAGTAGACCTAAACTTCAGGGGGTGGGTTCTAAAATTGGCGTTACGGGCTAATTTTGAGCCTGGGGATGCTAGAGTACCCTTATCAAATCCTTATACACATTCTTTTTTGTGCCACCATATTATATTTCGTGTAAGTATTTTTCGTATCGTGGTACCTATACCTATGATATGCTTTTTTGACGTTTAAGCAATCACGTTGCGGAATGTGGTCACAATTGTAAAGTATATGCAGCATACGTGCCATTCAGTCTTTATATATTTTTTTTTTCAACGAGTCACCATGTTTGTAAACTCAAAACCCCAGCAACCGCCCGTTATATAGCATATTATTCTTATATTATAATATATTACCATTACCCTTGGATTATAAATATTAAATATGTATGCGCGCACCTGTTGAATACACAATATTCACTATACACAACGCGTATAATAATAATTAGCGGGTATATTAAATTTTCATAAATCAAGATAGTTTACCTAACCTAACATTAGTTGAATCGCGTATATGAAACGTTGATGTTTAGTAGAGTATACTATAACTAGAATTCAGGTATACGTTTTTGGATCGTTAATTAATTGACTCTGTAAACTGGGGTGAGGGGGCGGAGTTCCTCTACTATTTTTCTTCTTTTTTTATGTTTTTGAGCATCTCCTTAGCAATTTTTTATTACATATATATTTACGTATTTTGGTTTTTTTAATGCATAAAAATCCAAACCTTAGTTATTACGTTTCAATACAACGGTAGTCCAAGAAAAATATTTCTCATACGCCTTACTTATAAATGAATGTCCAAACGCAACAACCCGAATCCGTTATGTTATGACGAGATGAACGCTGTATAACTGTTTTTTTTTTTGGATGGGCAAAGTTTTTCATTTCAGTATTGAACACATACGTTAATAAAAACTTTCTAAAATATATTTTTTTTACATTTTGTTACTTTTTAATTTCACGTCATTAATTTTGTAACCTAGACGTCATGGTCCAGGCACTCACTTCCTCCATAAATCCCCCACTAACAGACGCGTTATCATACAACAATACCTACGATATTATGATTTCCCAACGGGTTAACACGGTCCTCGTAGACTAAATTGTTCGCATTTTTTTTTTAAATTTTGTCTTACCCATGGTGGATTTTCCACAACTAAATGGTAGGTTTTCGGTGTGACACTATAACTTGCTTGAAGCATTATCGGGTTTAGACCAACGTTGTTCGGCTCTCCATAGTCGTTTAACAAATTTACGACGACGAAGAAACTATTTGACGATTGATTTACCGTCTCCTGAATTAAAACAGCTCATGTTGTTCCGCGATCCTCTCGTTTTTCGACGGTTATAATATGTGGAACGTGTGTAATAATAAAAGTTCAGCATATACGTGGCGCCCACCTAGTACCTCAATTTAATCGTACCCTATTGCATTTATATAATATAGTGAAAAACAAAAAAATCAATTATACCGCCAATCTCGTATATTAAACTCGTATATATTTACGTGTGTGCGTATGTTTGCGTACATGCATATTATTTTTTTTTCATAACGTCCTTGTTTTTACCCGATCATTAAAATGGTAGTTAATTTTATTCAAGTATAGTATTTTCGCGAGGCGACTCTGAAAAAGGACTGGTTTTCAGAGGTCAGAGATAGCAGCGTACGACGGAACAGGTATACGAAAACCTGTCTTTCTCACGTGTGTGCGTATATAATACAATACGACCGAGGTAAAAAAAATTGTTATAAAACTTACTTATAATTGGTTGTGTATATGTGCGGGTGATAAATGTATACGGATTCGAATGCAGTGACTAAAAATCTAAGATGATACTGTAAATGTCAAGTACAAAAAAAAAAAAGTGAAAACAGTATTACATATTATATATATATATATATATATATATATCTATCGGGTGATTTTTAAATCGTGCTCACCCATTTTTGTAGTTAAATTATGCATATATATTTAAACTCTGTTTTTGGAATTTTAAATTGTAGTTAAAGACGATATTTTTAAATACTTTTAGATTTTTCACAACGTTTAAGGAGTACCCATGTGGCGATACCAACTTTGGTTTTACAAATTAGAACCTTCATGTTTTAGTGCAAATTGTGAAACAGATAATTTTCTAATAATGTTGACGTTTTGTAATCGAAATTTGAACGGAAAGTTTCTGATTTTGTCTACTTTAAATACTAAGGAAAATAATACATACATGGAATAATTGTTTGGTAATTATAATTACGTATGCAATATAAAATATTTGTTAATAGTTACTACGTAGTTAAGTATACTAGAACATTTTTTTAGTATAGTATGGCATTTAAAAATCGAAAGTTAATAATAGTATTCCATACTCATACCCATTTACTCATGTTAAGTTATTGAATAATAGTCTATTAATCCTTAATATTTATAGTAGAATAACTAGGAAACTTTTAGTTAAAATTTCGATTTTTATATGATTACCATTATATATTCTAATATCAATTAAAAATCGAAAGTAAAAATAACATATTATCGAGCCTTTATAATAGGCAAAACGCAAAAGGGCGTTAGCGAAACTCTTTGCCGAAATGACCATTTGATATCCAAAAATTCAGAAAAATCAGCGATTAAAAGGTGTAAGAGCACTACTTCATTAGAAGTATGGCTCAGTTTCGGCGTAAGCGCCACGAGTTAAATTTGTTCACATCGTAAATGGCGTAAGCGACAGTCTAGAGCGGCAATAGTTGTATATTTTTTTACTTGAACTTATTTCAGGTAAAAATAAAGTAAGTTTAAAAAAAATAATAAAATATCATCAAATGTTAAATTTGTAAAACGTTTCTTTATTATTTCTGAGTTATTGAACAATTGTTAAAGTGTCGCTTACGCATTTTTGTCTATCAGGTCACGATATAGGTATATATACGTTTAGATTTTATAATAGGTCTAATGTTTTTAATTTTTAATTTTTAATAATTAAATATATTATAATTGAATACTGAATAATATACTTGTTTTTAAATTCTAAGTTTGATTCGTTAAAAATAACGAAAACAAATGTTAAGAAGAGTCAATGTTTTCATTCTGTACATGGTTCAGTTTTGATTTTTTTGAATTCATCTTTAAACTTACCTGTAATCCTTATGCCTATATATCCGGACGTTTTTTTTTTTAAATTCCGATCAGAGCAAAGAATCGTTTTTGTTAGTTTTAATAACTTTCTCTTTAGTTTTATATATATATATATATATGTTAAATTTTAATAAATATTCGCGATTCGGCATTTACTGTGCTTAAAATCGTGTAAATATGAACATTTAACACGGGTTATAAAAAATTGCAAAACGAAACTTTAAAAATTCAATACTATTTTCTTGTAATATTTTTTTTTTGGCGTTATATTACTTTGAAATTAATTTTACTCGTGGTCGGGTATTATTATGTATATAGAATGTTTTCAATTCAAAATTGTAGTATAGGTAGCATTTTGTAGTTTTAATTTTCTACATTTCACCAAATCGACGGTATTCTAGTCTGGAATTTAAAAAACTTAATATTCGCTAATTTAAAAAAAAATACATTGCCGCATCGCCATACTGTATTATTTTGCATTATTGATGTAGGTCGTGTATAACGGCGGAGGACCGTTTAAGAATATTGTAGCACCAATGATAACGTATATCGTATAGTCGTTATCGGCAAGGTAATTTTATTTTTTTCAGCGACCTCATTTAGAATTTCCAGCTTCCTCGTGCATATTAAATATACTAACGGCGCCTATATTATTAAATTATATAAATACAAATATATTAACGAGTTTTGTTTTTGTTGCCATCGCGTGTTACACTTACTGTATTATAATACGCAATATGCAAAAATGTATTGGAGGGAAATGAGGACGGATCAGTTGGGCAATCAGCATTAGAGGGTACTTACACGAGGGCACCAGATATCAAGGGCTCTTTTTTTTGTAGAGATTTCAATACCATCTTCATATTTATTGTATCATTAATCATTTAATTAATTGCCTATTGAATAATTTAATAACATATGTAATCAATTTTTAGATTCTGAGCGAGGTTTTATTATGATGAGTATTTTTATTTTCTGTCTGTAAACAATTTTTCTACCAGACATTCTGCTCCGACTTTCAAATGTAGCACCTATTCTGAAACATGATCTACTTGGTATATTAAGGAGATCGTTTTGTGATTTTTCTTGTAGTTTTCCTAATAATTAGTAAAAATGTACTGCAATAATGATTTCGTTATTTCGATTTTTTTTTTTGTTGTAACTCGGTTAAAAATAACCGTAGAGACCTGAAATGTTCATATTACTCCTTATAATTCATATCTATATAGTGATTTCTCTATGGTACATATGCCAAAAACGATAAGAAAAATTTCAAAGGACGAGAGTATCAGATTTAGTTTTACTACACTAAAATTATAATAGCATATCAGGCGGTCGATCTCTATGCAGCTTGATTGGATCTGGAAAATTCAGTCCAAAAATTATGGAAAATCTAACCACGGATTCCTATATATTGCTTATATACTATATACTATAAAGGTATAATTTTATTGTGAATCTATTTATCTATTTATATACATAATATGTTACGGCTATTGATGGAAATTGGATTTCTGCATTTTAGCAGAATATACAAATGTTTTAAGTTATGACACATTTTTATCTGTTTGAATCTAACCTCGTTATCACATAATATAATGACGTCACATTAATCGAGCGTGTATCTAATAACAATATATTATACATCGTACCTATATCGAACACGTATAAATATATACAATGTACATCCATGTAATTTGTATAATATATATCACATTATAAGGGGGCATTTTTTTTTTCTATGTTATTCGTTCCGTTTGTCGTAACACAATCGAGGGAACGCGACCACAAACGCCAATAATAATATAACGGACGTCGTCGTCGTCGGCGAAAACCGTGCGACGAGCGTAAACGTGTTTTGTACCGCGATTTTTTCCGTTATTGGCGCGCCGACGTGGCGAGTTAAATATCTTCTCAAAAGAGCATTGGAAAATATGAGGAGGGAAGGGACGCATACACACCGTCACTGCGCCTGGTACCGAGCACAATAATAATAACTAAAATAAGTAATAACCATACGGCGGTTTAGTACATTGTAGTAATAGTAGTTTTTGTAGTAGTAGTAGTAGTATAGATGGGAAGAATGGTAGCGGGGGAAGGAGGGAGGCTGAAACGACGGTGACGGTCGTAGATTTTTATGTAAAAAATAAAGAGGGATCCTGTCGCCGCCGACGTCTTTAGTCTCGGCGCAGTGGAACGGTCCTCGCCGCGCGGCATCGTTCGGGAACGACAACGATAATAATGGGAATGAAAATGGAGTTCAAGGACTGGTGACGCACGAAGCGGCCGCTCGTCGTTCGCGTAATCGACAGTCGCCACGTACGCGTAATCGTATAATACTGAGTGTGTGTGCGTTATGCATCGGTTACCGCGCACGCCCGTCCGTAACCATGGCGATAACCCACCATCACGATCGTGATCGATTTATCGTTTACTATATTTTTATTTTCTCGGTTTTTCTCTTTTCCACATACTATTATATTATTATTATCGACGACATGGATTCGGTAACGGTGCGGTCGTCTCGAAATCCATACGACCCGCGCGCGTCACCAGTTACCATAACGACGGGGCAACAGTTGTGTTGTATTTTTATATATTATAATATATACTACGTTACGAGTTTCATAATTTTATGAGACCCCGTATAGATATTCCGGTGGTGGAAGGCGGAAAAACTTATATATATATATGTATATATATATATATATATATACATTATATATATATATATATATATATATAAACTAAAACATCATAATATATACAATCAGACCGTACCGCTGGCAAGCGATGCGCGCCGACAACGACACAATGCACGCGCGTACGCGCGCTCGCAGCGAGTAGCGACCTAGGCGGGAGGAATACTTTTTTTTGGAGGCCGTCCGTGAACCGTGTCGCCGCCACCGTCGTCATGGTCCCGCGGACGCACAATAGAAACTCTTGACCGGAAATTCTGCACTCCCCGCGGACCGCTGCCGCCCGTCCTCTAAAATCCGACGACTAGTAATGCGTAGTTCGATAGCGCGACCACCGGCGGCGGCGGCCGTGGTTAGGTAACCTCACCCGTCTTCTTTACACTCTCTTATAACTCTCCTGGCGCGCGGCGAATAGGATAGGATTTCCGATGCTGCGCGGTCACTTATTATATACTTCCTTTTAGCGACCGGTTACGCTTTAACGATTTCGAACGGAAAATTTGTTGGGAACAACCGTCGTAAATGGCTGCGATCTCAGTACCACATATGTATATATGTATATATGTATATAATTACATACCGTTGTCAAATCTCCCCGTATGGAGTGAGTATCTACTATTAAATATTCATTACAGACGAATAATAAGTATATTCCGTAATAGCCGTACAATTAAATTAATATTTGTGATCCCGGTTAATGTATATTATATTAATAAAATAAAACCGTGTGCCCGCGCCGTAGTTATGTGTATTAATAATACTGTTGACTTTTTACGCATAATAATACTCGGCAAATTGCCAATTATACCAAACGAGTATAGGTATAAAATATATTGTATTTCACGAATACCAGGTGATTATTTAATCGCGATCCAGCGATTTTCTCGGGGGATTTTATTTAATCTGTAAATTAGAATCCAGGAATGAAAAGTCCCTGACAAATAAACACACTAGGAAAAAAATATTAAGAAATTATTTCTCCTATTTATTGCTTGAAAAACCCTAGAATAATATGATGTAGGTATACTTTTACTGGGAAACTATTTATCTATGTATATTGAATATTTGGATTTTCTAACCACTACATGATACAATAATATTTTTAAAAATTTTTAAAACCATTTTAATTTACAACAGGTCTTATTTTACTAATATTTTTTTACCGAGGATTATTTTTCCTAATACCGTTAATTAAATTTTTTCAATCGTTTTTATTTTACACTATTTTCAAATTTATAACAGTCACTCCCAATTCCATAAACAAATGTTAACTTTTGATTTTTAACTTCCCTAACGCAGATTTAAAAAAATAATATATTACTAAAAAAAATTGATACGCATAAAACTAACGTTTATGAGTTATAACAGTTAAGAATTTAGACCGGAGGAGTAGGGGAGGGCAATAAATTGATCATATTACGATAAAAGTATCACCCGGTATCACCTCGTTATTACGATATTCCGGCTATTGTAATATACGTTTATTTAACGAGTCTAATATGGACATATCAAATATACCAATTGATGTATACTATTAACGTCCAATTGAAATCGAATAATACAAATTCGGGAAGGCGTAGGGAAGTTGTAGAGGGGAATTTAATTTATATCTGTACACAACGATAAATTATTGCTAACGGTAAACGATTCTAATAAAGTTTGGTAAAAAATGTTTTGATAAATCAAAATTGAAAATTGTGTTAATTCTAACTGAAAAATATATTACAATTGTACTTGTTTTATCGTTTCAAATTGTTGTGCATTTTTTAAGGAGCCAAACAAGTTGTATTCACATAAGATGGGAAATATATAAAAACAACGTGATTTATACGATTTTCATCAAAATTTGATCTTTAAACGTATTTTTCTTTTTGCCATTAAGTACAACTTACGGTGAACCTCGTGTGGTATTTTCGCTGTGCCAAAAATATTTTTAACACATAAAACTAAATAAAAACCAAAAAGACTAGGAAAGTTTAATGCCTATAAATAGCTCAAAATTCACCGGAGTGTTTTGAATATTTTTAGTAAAGACTAATATTAGTATTTTCTACAAATGTCAGGTCTGTGCAATTATTTTTAACCGAATTACAACATGAAAACAAGATAGAAAGTAATGAAACCGTTATTGCCATACATTTTCCCGGGTTATCCCAATTATTAAGAAAAATACAATAAAAATCAAAAAATGACCCTCCCCTTTCCGGAATACATTAACTAGATCCAACCTAGAACCTTATTATATATGTCTAGGATACTAGGCTGAAAACTGTTTAATTTATGTACTCATATACTAATACTTGATAGATAAAAATCGTATCTAGTTGAGTAAATCGTTTATATTCAGTTTTTAATATATATATATATATTAAAAAATATCTTTAAAACATTAAGCCTTTTATAAAAATAGAATGTTCGCTAAACTCAAACCACAAGCAAAATATTTGTATATTTTTTTTAACGCCTATAGAAAACAGATGTTTTTTGGAAATAAAACGAGATTTTATTGCATATTCTATATTTACAAGTCGGGTCAAATCTTTATTACGCACGAGAACATGGACGTTATAACTATATTTCAGGTCCCTATAACCATAAATTCATGTCATAACTATATATATGTTTAATACACACAAGTTATTGAGTTTTTTGAGTTATTTAATAGCTATTTAAAATGTTCGTGTTTTTTAGTTTTTATTTGATTTTATGTGGATTGAATTTGTTTGGCTTTCAATATACGCTCTTATATTTGATACAAGATTCATCATAAGTTGTTCTTATGGCACTGTAAAAATACCGAAAATCCGATAAGTCGCAGTTTTTTATTTGTTCTAATCGTCTAAAGTTTTAAATTTTGATGAATATTGTTAAATTCACGGCATTTCGCGTACTATTTATTAAACATGTTTAACCAGACATCGCTCAGAATCGTTTTTTGTATGCAATAATTTATCGTTGCGAAGTTTGTGCCACCAATTTTCAACCATAATTTATGTACGAATAATATATGAGGTTGACTTAAAATTGTGTATATGTGTATTCAAACGTAAGAACCGTGATTTATCAATATTCTATATACAATTATCTATAATAAATTGGTTTCATATTATATTGTGACGTATAATTAACAAATTCCTCTAACTTATCTAATGTTAAAACAATGAAATGTTGAAAATATCTATAACTTATAGGTAACCATGATTATCAAGGTTTGGATTTTATAAAGCACTATATAAGTAAAGACTGAAATATGTGTTATTAACTATAAATTTGCCCTAATAAATAGTAAATGGAAAAAAATATTAAAAACATAAACATAAAATACGATGTTAGGTTATACAAACACTACATTACACAAATACTTCTTTACTCAATATTTTGTTATTTTTTTTTCATGTTATCTATTCACATATCACCATATACTTATTATGTCTTCCGATATAGATTGTATATTTCGACTCAATATAAAAATAATAAAAAAATTATTTTTCTGGACAGTACCTATTGGTGTTCAAATTCAAATTAATAAAAACTATAATTTCATTATTAAATACCTAGATTAAAAAAAAAAAAAAAAAAAAAAAAAAAACACACTCTTTAGTTGGCTACATTAGTGTGAATATAATTCTACGCCTTAATAAGTGACTTTTTATTCAATTTATAAACATTTAGTTATTTTCAATGACTAAAACGAGAAATGTATGTATAAATACATTTAGCTTTAACGGTGTGTTGAACTAATAAAATATTAGTTATTTGTAAATCCAACAGCTTTTTCTATTCGCACAACATGTATCCGTTAAAATGTTCTCGACTAGGAACCTAATACAATTTTTAGTACAGTGCGTCGTGCAAATCTTGTTATAATAGTATTATTTACCATCGAATCCCATGGAGAAAACGCAACATCGTTATTTTTTTTTTCTACTATACTATAAAGCCAACCTCATTTCCATAAAACCGTGTCGGGTGCAGCGGATCCTGCAGAAATTCTTCACTATTGAATATTTAATTGCGATTAGACTAAACCAAATTTATTCAAAATAATATTATTATAATGTTGTGTAATATAATTTCTAGGATCCGTTGTTATCTACCTGGCTTTAAGGCTGGTTACTGGTCAGTGGCGTATTTATAATAGGAAGTAGCCAATCTTATATCTGTCTCTCATAATTTACGATTATACATAAAGTTCTTTTTGGGTAGAGGGGGGGGGTCTTTACTATCGTCCTTGGATCCACGTGAGTCTAGGTCAATACTGTAACTAACATAAAACGTAAAAAAAAATTTTAAAATGACCGTATTTTATGATAAACGGGACGTTGCGACAGGGGAGAGGATTTGAATTGGAAAACGTTTCGAAGCGGAACCCTTCGCGCCTTGGCATCTAGTCATGACATAACGTGTTATTCAGGGTGGTTTAACAAGCGATCGAAAAATAAAAAAAACATCTCCGGAACCAACCGGCCGCGAACACCGTTAAAAAAAAATAACCAGACTTTCTCTCGCTATCATTTAATGTATATTTTTTTCCCCCCGACCCCGGTGTACAGTCCAACGTCGTACCGACGCGTTAAACGGAGACTCGTCGGCGGCGGCCCTCGAGGCTGCCGCCGATATTTTTTTTTATATTATAACCCGTTGGAAAGTCGACGGAGTGGAAATAAAATTAAAATAATAATAATAATAAAGGAATAGAAAGAATAAAAATCCTCTCGATAGGCGGTAGAGGAAAAAAAAAATATTAAAAAAAAAAACATGACGGAGATGGACCGATCGGCGATGGTGGGCGAAAATAAAAAATCTCCGGTGCCCGAACGCGTGCACGCACACACACGCGCGCGCGGGTGCATTCCTCCGTTGGTCAGGCGGTGGTTTGCGGGCGGAGCACACGCGAGTGCAACGACGTCGTGGAATGGAAAGGAAAAAAAAACCGGTCTCGACGGCATTCCCAGACGATTTCGTCCGTTACAGCTTGCGAGCACACGAATCGTTGTCGTCGTATACACACTCCCAAGGTCCTCCGGCCTCTCCGAACCTCACCGTCTCGCTCTGTCCTGCCAAAGCAGTATACACACGATAATATCGCGGCGCACATGGTTGTTGTGAGCACTACAGGCCGTTACTGTTTTATACCTTACGCAAAATTCAAACGTTTCGTCACCATCTGAGGCCCGCGTATTCGATTTTAATATAGAAAATAAGAAAGATAATGCCATACAATATTACCCACACAGACTCCTTATTTCATCGAAAAGAAAGAATCCCAGACACTATTTACCACTAAACTTTAGTATTAATAATAAAAATCATAGATATTACATTAAAATTGCATTATCATAAGGATTATGTAAACAAATTAGGACAAAGGGTCTGTAAAATATAAAATGTTAATTTTTTTTTATAATATACCGTTAAAGCGATTTTTTTTTTTTTTACAAAATTGTGTGTCGGTTTTTCCTATAGTTATTATTAACTAAGAAACACACTGAGGCAATTAAATATAGATTTTTTTTTTTTTACAAGATTTTGCGTGGGTTTCTACTATAGTTAATAGTTATTGTTAACTAAAATACAAAGTGAGACAGTTAACTATAGATAGAAAATAGAGTTTAAAATTTCCGATGCTAATGAAATATAGATCTGTATTATAGGTATGCGGTTTTAACAATATTTATTAATATTTATTAAATATTATTTATTTTCGGACTTTTTGTCCGAGAACGTCGATATCACAAGCCACAAATATTGTATTATCTATATTTTAGCGGATATTTGTGCAAAAAAAAAAATAATTTTTTTTTTTTAAAGATACCATTTAAAAACGTTGAAATGTTCGGAACAATGGAGAAAAAAACACTATGCGTCTTGATCTTGTACTCCGGAATATTGTCCTCTTTTAATTTTATAATCAGTGTATATACTCTAAAATTAAGGGAGTTCTACTCGGTCTGCGTAATTATGGTTTTAATATGCCGCCCGTCGGTCAGACTGAAACAGCAAATGCGGGTATACTATAGCGCTCTCTTAAACTTGTTTTAAGAACACTTTGACGATGTTGATTTACATCATCTCCGACGTATGAAACTGTTAAAATTTGTATTTTGTTTTTGGAAATTGTAAACAAATTAATTTGTATGCAATTTTAGCTTTAGATTATTATTACTATAGTTGTTAAAACATTCATCAGTTTCGTCGTGTATATCACAAATGTTAACAGGACTATAGTAATTTATTGCAGTCTTCCGTTGTGAAATTTGATTTTACGTAATAATATTAGTACATTTTGTTATTTTTTTGAACGCATTATACTCAATTAGTATTCTAACGATGTAAAGCCGATATTACGTATAATCATGTTTTTTTTTTTTTTTAATATACAGCCACCCTATACTGTTAAAATTGGAGAGGGTTTTTCGGATTTTTCGACCGGCAAGTGAATTAAATATAAGTAGTTTTTAGCCACTTTTTTTTTAATCCTCTTTTGGCTTTTTTACTTTTAAACTGTTTTTCAGAGTTGTTTCGTTTTATTAATTACTTATATCTGCGTATTTGAAATATTTGAAAGGTTAATATTTATTTTTATATTGTATTGTCAATCAGTTTTCACGTAATTTTCGAAAAAATAAAATCGATAAAATTCGGGAGCTAACGTCAATTTTTATTTTTGTTTTTAGTATTTATATATATATATAAATTATTGTACATTTTTTATTTTGTTATCATAATTGTTTTGAATATTTTGTATTAACTGTAATGTGTAACAATCATATTATCTGCTATTGACTGCTTTTTTAAATGCTTTTATTTATGTTTTATTGAGTTACAAAATCCGAACTCTAATTATTATGACATAACCATTATATTCATAATTTAGGTTTTGTCGTGTATAGTGTCCGGGCTTTTTTCCACGGATGTTCTTTTATTCCTGGATTTATAATAATATGATAACTAAGAAATTATAAGATACAAAAAGGCGGAAGAATAGCGAGATCGCAGATAGTTTAAAACAGTGGTCCCCAACCGGTGGTCCGCGGGCTTAGCATATAGGTGGTTCGTGGGCGATAGAAAAGTATAAAAAAAAGATCCGTTATATCCTTATGCAATTTTGTTTTCCCGTTATACGAGATCAGGTTCACAGTTGACAGTGGTGGGCAGATAAGTTGGTAAATATCGATATTAGGAAAAAAAAATGTCATAAGTAAAATATCGAAGTTATGGTCCGCGGCCTAACGAAAATCCTCTAAGTGACCCGTAATTGGGAACCATTTGTTTAAAAGATACGTAATTATGTTTCCTTAAATAGCTGTATTCTTTTATTGACACTTGACATTTAACGGTTTTTATTATTTTTAATTTTTTTTATGTTTACTTATAAACAAAATAAAATGTTATAAAATAAATAATAGAAATCCACAAATATTTTGTTCGGTCAAATAATAACTCGATAATAACACTTTGTTATTTGGTTAATTTCAGATTCTAAGCGAAGCAATTATGTATTGGTTTTACTATGATGTATGCTTCTTTTCCGTCTGTATATAACT
This sequence comes from Tuberolachnus salignus, assembly GCA_956483605.1. NCBI lineage: Eukaryota > Metazoa > Arthropoda > Insecta > Hemiptera > Aphididae > Tuberolachnus > Tuberolachnus salignus. The sequence continues at coordinate 18,866,358 of OY101437.1, forward strand.
TTTCTACAAAAAACCTTGCTCAGATTTTCAAGTGTACATACTTTCTGAAAGAATTTTGGATCTAGTTGATGCATTGGGACATTATTTTTGGATTTTCGTTGTAGTTTTCTTAATAATTGGGAAATAACGGGATAATGTACAAAAATTACTGTTTCTTTATTTTCGATTTTGTTGTTTTGTTGAAATTCGGTTAAATATAATCGTAGTAACTTGAAATTTTTACAGAATACTAATATTATCTCTTTCTAAACATGAATAAATTCCAAAACATTTTGGCGATTTTTGGGCTATTTATAGGCATCTGAAATTTTTTAATGTTTTTAGTTTATGTTAAAATTGTTTTGGCAGAGCAGTAATGTCTGGAAATTCTACACAAAGTTCATTATAACTTATAAATTTGACTCTTAGTAATCGAAAAAAAAGAAGTTGAGCATAATGCGTAATAATTTATTTTTTCTCGTATTGTTTTTCGATTTATGCGAATAAAACTTTTTTGGCTCCATAAAAATACACAACAATTTTAGGAGAAAAAAAAGAGACAGTTTCATTTTATTTTGCAATTACAAATAATTGCACTTTCAATTTTAATTGATCCAAACTTATTTACGGAATTTTGCTCAAAATCGTTCATAAGTAATCATTCGTTGCGTTCAGACATAAATTAAATTCCCTTCTCTATCCTACGTTCTCAACTTTCCACCTATAACAGTGGCCTATCGGTGGTGCGAAGTATGTCTGTCTTTTTCTTTCTTTTTTCCATTTCTAATTCCTTATCGTTTTTATTGTGCATTTTTAACCAGATTCCAAAATATTTACAAACTGTAAATCACGAGGACTTTAAGGCGAAAGCGCAAGGGCCTTATATATGGACTTTGCTTACCTGGCATTAGAACCTTGTTTCCCCTTGTTTTAACCAATAGCAGTGGAAGGATTTGTGTGAATATTACTACCTCACTACTGCCAAAAGACCTTGGAACCTGTTTAGGTACATCTATAGAGAGCCTGTAATAAGAGAGTGGCCACCGCCATATTATGTAATTTTTCGTCCAACCATTGTTCTCATACTAGTATTTAGTCTACACTAAATAATAGTCTGCGGTTATCAGTAACTAATAGGCTCTGTATTTAAATAAATATGTTCAGTATATTCAGTGACGTCTCGAATGATATTTCAAAACCTAAGTTTACTTTCCCTCCTGCCTTTTCACATATTTTTAAAGATAAGCAATTGAATTAGGGTAAAGTCGTTCACCACGCCACTGAGTATATTTTATAAAACGTTTAAAAAGTAAAAATTAAATTAAAATAGTGAAGATATTGATGTAAAAATGTTTAATATTGTAAATTATATTATTGATAACGGGAACCAATCGGAAATGACGGTACCGGTGGCCACTTTCTTATTCTAGGCTCTCTAGGTACATCTATACTTCAATTTGCATACAAATAATTTCAATTTAGCACACCTACAATGATATTTGTCTTTACCCGGAATGGAACTGTATATGTAAACGTTTTATTATTAACTATCGTCCAAATGGATTTCTGTCGATTTTAATCAACGCTATCAAACAATTATTAGTTTTACGATAATTTTCTTTTCATTAATACATTTTAGTATTATACGTATGCACATTACAAACTCACGTATACCTACAATACCATTTACGATTTATTGGGAATTCAATAGTATTAATAAATTATTTTTATTTGCCGGGGTTGCACGAAACTATACAGAACCGATAACTGTGTCCGTAGGTTATGGAAAATTAAAAACAGTTCTTATGCTAATTTAGTAAATGTTACCGAAAACAAGGTTATTGAATCGATGAGTTGTCGAACTGATTCAGTTCTGTAAAATTTGCATAGTTTATCGTTCGATTTTAATTTGTTACCACGTAAAACCGTAATTTAATTTTCCTGTTATTTGGAGTCTGTAACCATTTTTTATTACGACTATGACTTTATTGTGTGGCCGCGATTACCGAGTTTTTACTAAATTATAAATACAAAACGTCAGTATCGTAATATCACTGATGACCAAGTAAGTCGTTATATTGTTATACACGAATACGACAAAAGTTATTTAAATAAATAATGAAATACATTAAACGCAATCTGTTCAATTACTGTAGTCGTATATATCGATAGCTTACAATGTTTGATTATCATAATCACAGTATTAATTTTCAACATTTCCGTTCATAGCAATTCGCAGGTTTCCGTATTACAAAGTCACAAGCGCGTATGAAATTCCATATTGGGCTCGTTCAAAATTCCATTATTTTCTGTCTCTAATCCATTAAGGATATTGACAAAAAATTAAATCGGATTAAAAATACTACGTACAGTAGGTACCGATAATATTTTTAAACATAATAATATTATCGATTTAAGTATTTATTCTGTCATATTATTACAGGGAAAATACAGGCTGGTTAGTTACTTATTTTTAATTTTTAATACATTTGTATTATATCTGTTTATATTGTTTTCTATAATATAAAAACGGGAATTTTTATTTTTTTTTTAATATTTATATATATATATATATATAATAATAATAATAATAATAATAATAATATTATCCAAATAGATAAAATTTACTTTAATATTATAGGAAACGAGATTCGAAAGGAAAACCGGGTCTACTGCGTATATCATATCGTCGTCATCGAGACAAGTACGGGTAGATTAAAATAATACAGAAATAAATAGAAATAAAACATTGCTACCTTATACTATTTTTGTAGTGTTCTGTCGACCTTGTCGGACGATCGAGACAAAAAACAACATTATATTTATTGGCAACGGGTTTGGACACACCGTTGGCGTCAGCGGAGGCGGCAGCGGCGACGCTGTTGCTCGGCCGAGTCCTATTTACCAAAAACCGATTGTCTGTCCGCACCGAACAATATATATATTTAAAAATAACACGTGCGCGCACGCTTCCTAAATAATAATAATATTAATATGTATTTTATTGTTGCCGGACCGGCGGCGGCGGTGTTGAATATTATTATTACAATTTACAAACAACAAAGACGGGCGGTGGCGGGTGTGGGAAATTTCGAAGGACGTCATGTGTGCGTGTGTACGGGCGCGCGCGCGCGTATGTACACTAGTGAGAGGCGCTTCTGTTACTCGCAGGTTCATTGACGGACGTTGTCAAGGTCTAACCGCCCGCCGTCGTACGCGTCACCGCCACCCGGGGGCCGTTTCGACAAACACGTCGGGCCGAGGGATTTGATTATTATTATTATTATTATTATTGTACGTACGTACGCGCGTGTGTCGTCTTTCTGGTAGGATTTCGCTGCCGTGACGTAACGCGTTTTTTCGTTTATTCTTTTTGAGCGCGCAGACACGCCGGGCGCGCTCTGCGGTAATTATAGTATTTTTACTAGGCGCCGACAACGACGACAACAATAGTGTAATGAGAGAATAATAATAATAATAATAATGCAAGCAACGACATGCAGTCTTTTCCCCACCTGTCGTTGCCGCGCCGACGCTTTAAGAACGTATACAACAACAACAACAACATTACAGCAACACAACAAACGCGTGTAATTAAAACGCCGCGCGGTCGACCGGGGTGACGTCACACGGCAAACGCATAGCCCTCGCCTAGCCGTACTATAAAATGTACACATATTGTAGAACAATAGGCGAGACTGTGCGAAAGCTATTCAACCTCCGACATTTCAACGACGACGACGATACCCTTGGCACGTCTGCCTTTCTGCCGCCGACGCCATTCGCGACAATACGAAATTTAATTAGCGTGCAATATACAATAACGCTTATAATAACAATAATAATAATATTATTATTATCGTTGTTACGAAGGTCCCTCCTATTATTCGCGAGTTATAACTCGGTAGTTTGTACAACAGACGGGATATAATAATAATAATAATATATAACGATAAATAAAATGGTATAATATTATTGTTATTGCCGACGGCCGCCGTACGAGTTTTCCTTTCTGTTGTCGCGCGTCTATATTATATTATTATTATTATTGCAGTGAATTTTTTTTTTCACCATTATTATTATTTACCATTTTTGTCTCCATGTTCATCATTACTTTGGGTATTATTATTTTTCGTGAGATCGTATCGTACCATCGTCACCGGCACCGTGACGTAACGACACGCTCGTCGCGTGGCGCGACGGCGACTTCGATAGTTTTTTTAATATTCTTTTCCCGGTCAACCGGGCGCGAACACACAAAGGAAAGTGCGCGAGCTCCCAAAACATAACCTTGACGTCCGTGTGCGTGTGTACAGCGCACGGCGGTGGCACGCCAGAGACGCGTCCCGTCGTCTGACGGCGACTCCGTGTCGACTATAATATTACCGCTGCGCCGGCGTTCGGCATGGAAAATAAAAATTATAATAATTGTGTAACCTTATAGGTGCGCACCACCGCACCGGATATACGCGTTCGTCTCGTTCCAATTGCTATTACTTATTACTATATATTATTATTATTATTATTATTATTATTATTATTATTATTATTATTGTTATTGTTATTGTTATTATTATTGTTGTTGTTAGCCGTAATATGTACTTAGTAGTTTAGCATTTAGACCGGCGGCGAGTCGCAACTTGAATATGTGACTTCGGTCACAAAGAAAAGATTGAAGAAGAAATATTAACGGTATTATAATTAATATATCGATGTATTATTGGTACACGGGTGGGGGAATTGTTAAAATCAATTATTGAAGGGTTGGTGGAAGGAAAGAAGCGAAGGGGAAGACCGCGTCTTGAATACATCCGGCAAATAATCAAGGACCAAGAATTTATACGAATAAAAAAGAGTGCGGACGATAGAGAAAACCCCATTCTTATCATTGTTTAAAAGATCCAAAAGACCTAAACGCCTGACAAACATTTCGGTAAAAATGTAAAGAAGCATAAGCCCAAACATATTTTTCATATTAACATTATTATTTAATTATTTACCATTGAAAATTGACAAATCTATAAAAAGTTACAAACGTTTTATTCTCGTAAATATATAGTTTGATAAAATTTTAAAAGTGCTCCGACTGACGTGAAGTAAACTTGTTTATGAATATTCAGAGATTATTTGTATTATTAAAATCGAACTCTTGCAAGCAATGAAATGTTTGTCTGCTACTTAACGTTAATTTTTTTCGTATTTATTTTGCAATCCGTAAATCGTTTGAATGATGAAAATATTCCTTCACTCGTTTCTACCCAAAGCGACTTACTTCAATTTTCTATATGAACCTTTTCCTATATCCAGTATAATTTGTTTTATATATGGTCTTTTTTCCCTGGCTTTGGCTTTCCTTCGATTTTCCTTTAATTATAGTCATTATCCACGTATTATTTCTTATGATATGTGTTCTACTATCATATCCACTTTTCATTTGTCACTCGTTCTGTTCGCAACATTTTTAATACCCTTTGCCAGCACCACGTTTTTACGTTCATAAGTAACGTAAAACCAGCCGTACCTCTTCCTCTTAAACGGTTATCGTACAGTATAGATTAAGTCTAATCGTTAAGGTGATCATTAAAGATTCGAAACGAACCGGATTTAAGGAGTTAAGTATAGGCAATTTTATATCGTTTAGTATAGTCCGTGTGTGAGTGGTTCCCCCGTAATACCGCTCTACCACACATTCATTGGCTTGCAAACAAAATATAATATTATACTAATTGATGTAGAATAAGGTCTACAATATTTTATGATATTCAATGAACTTTTTCCATCCTGTTTGAATTGTATACCATCAATTTTACATATTAACAATATGTAAAAAAAAAATAAAAAATTGTTTAAACGTTAATTTAACGGTTATTACTCAAATATACAAATATAACAATAATAATATGTACATTGTGCCGATGTATACAAAGTTAACAAAAAAAGATAAAATTTTATCCACATAAATCGAAAAATAGTACACGAAATTCCATGATGTTTACGATTTTCATCATAATAACTTTAAACGCTTTAAAATATATATATAAATTATATTCATTTTTTTTAATCATTAATCAATTTTTTTTTTACCACTAATTTCTACTTTTAATGATCCTTGTTCCAAATTTTCGAGCATCTTTGTTCGACTAAATCATTTGTATTCACATAAAACCTAAAGAAAAAATAAGAAAATTTAAAATGGCTATAAATAAGTTACCACGTCTAGACAAGGCTAATATAATATCTAGTCTAATATAAGTTATGTTAGTATATTCGGTTAAAATTTCAGATCTCTACGATTATGTTTAACCGAATTACAACAGAAAAACATAACCGATATTAACAGATATTACATTAATATGTAGATTTGCTCGTTTTCCGATTTTTTTTTTGGTTTTCCCCAATTATAAAGAAAATTATAAGAAAAATAAAAAAATAATAATAAAATAACTGATGCCTTAAATGCACCAAATTAAACAAAATTTGTTACTAGAAATCATCCAATAATGATTGGAGGACAATTTTTGGTATAGAAAAGTTGTATATTGCAGCATAAAAAAAAAAAAAAACAATTTCAAAATACACTAATGTTTAAATATATAACTATTAATTATTTATATATTTCATAGCTCATTAATAGCTTTAACTATATTATGACAGAAATGTAATTAATGAATAATTTAGGTGTATTTTAAATATTTGATTTGCTCTATATGCATCTTCTCCCTAAATGTTTGCTCATCGTCTCACATTTTTACTGAAAGTAGTAATGTTTATCATTTCCATTCAAATTTTATTTTGATAAAACTATCTCAACAATTAACTCCACCTTTGGTTATATTTTAAAAATCATAATCACATGGCCTCATAACTCCGTAAGAGCTTTAGCAGAGGCGTCTGTCAGTGCCTTCCAACTTTCACAATTCTGGGTCCTTTCCTCTCCCAATGTGTAGCTTCCAATTTCTCTAGGTTTTGTCGTATGCCATCCATCCATATATTTTTTTTGATCTCCTGCTATCTGGTTGCCATTCCGTAACTGCTTTAGTTTTGTTTGTCGTCTCCCGTTCTAAATTGGTTTAGAAATTCCGAAAATATAAGAATAAATATATTTTAAAAATTAATATATTAAATAGAACTTATATAATATCGATCAATATGATTAAATCATATACGAACCCCCCGAAAACTTTTAATTTATTATAGTTGCCCTTTATAATATAAATGTAATTAATTAAGTATATTATCATCGTGAACATGCTGTTTTTTCGTAAACATTCTTTATAGATATTTTAAGATATGATTTACGTAATACGTATATAATAACTTGATAACTTTATTGTTTTTCAAAAAATAATAACGCCCATTGTTCTAAAAACGAGACTGTAATAATTATATAGTACGCTCGTTATGCCCGAATATTTTGTCCTTCAAATAGTCACTATTTAATAGTGGGACAAGGGCACACAAAATAAGTTTCAATGTGTCGTATACTTGTCGAAGGTTCAAAATGTAATGATTACTTATACAAAAATAGCTGTGACAATCATAATCGTGATAGACTCATAACATTGATTATATATTGTAATCAATGCTCTTAATTATTATATTATATGTGCGATGTTATTATATTGGCCTAAAGACAACAAGATTAAAAATAGATTCTGGAATTAATCGAATTTGATTTATGGACACATCGAACAACTCCGAGCTAAATCAAATTCGGTACTTATATATTTTTTTTTAATATAGATTCTGAGCCTATTGGTTTTACTATGATGTGTTTTTTTTTTTATTGATTATTTTTCTGTCTGTAAACAACTTTTCTATGACAAAACTTGCTCCGATCATTAACTCCAAGGGGTTTCCCGTAACATAACTTGTTTAGTTGGTGCATTGGGAAAGTAATTTTTTTATTTTCCTTGTAGTTAATTGGATAAAATACTCGAATCTTTATTCAAGGTTCACCATAATAGTTGTTGATGGTAATATAATAAAATCAAAAGTTTGAGCAAGGGGTTTTTTTTTTTATATATAATCGTTTGAGGTCTGACACTATAAACGTTTAATTGGGACGAACATACACAGCAAAACCGACTCCTGCTAAACTCCAGACGCAAATTTTTTTACCACCCACTCCTAGTAAAGCACTTCAAAATTAGTTAAAAAAATATTCTTTAATCCAATATAGGCTTACGGAATTAAATTATGGGGCGCTACAAAAAGACCTATAAAAAAATCTACAAAATGCAAACTTTCCTATCCATATTGTAACGTTTAATTTGTTAATGCACCGTTCTATGTATCCAATACATTCGGAGACCGTTTGGTTTCTGAAGTAGCAATGTCTTCCGCTGTCTGCTTGCAAATAATCCAAATTTAAATCTAATTATTGCCCTTAATTCAGACATGCCAGGAAATCAACCACAAAATGTATCCAGATTTACTGTAAAACAAATTAAATATAATTAAAATGTGAATGATATCATGTGTTACTGTGGGGTAACTTTAATCTAACGTTTTTCATGTCCTTATAGAACTCTTACACGAATATGCTTATTGTAAATAAAATAAAAAATGTTTGTAAATTGTATATACTGTAAATAAAAAAAAAAATAAATAAGCATTTGAAGTTTCCGCGGGAATGTCGCATACAATTTTCTGATTTCTGTGGATAAAATTTGTTTTCCTCTAAAAAAAAATGTTCAACAATTTAAGACGAAAAAACACGGACAGTTTTAATTTATTTTTAGTTACTAATTAATACAATTTTCATGTTAAATTTATCAATAATGTTTTAACCGTTGTTTTTCCTATGCAATGATTGCATACAAGTATAAACTAACTTACCCTATATATTATTCTACCTTCCCAACTTCTTGCTTACAACAGTGGCCTTTTTTAAATGTATATACAAGTAGACGTTCACCTTTTTCTTTTAACGTGTCAATAAAAAATGTGTTTTAGTATTTTCCTTAAAACTACTCGTATTTGTTAAAAAATGAAACGATTGATAAAACTTCAAAAGTTAGCAGGAAAAAGTTGAGACTCGTAAAAACTAGTTCAACCCGTCAGTATATTTTCTATTTTTCCGTGATCGCGTGTTCGACTCGAATACGCGTGTATTGGTACGTTCGACACTATATGGACATTTCCCGATAAACCAAAATCCATTTTCGTATAATTTTTCAACCCTATATCGCTTTCATGAAAGATTTTATTTATATTCATCATATATTCGTTTATATCGCCGTGTATAATATAAATATTATGTCCATGGCAGGTGCACTATCAGGTTGTAAACACCACGAATGGAAACGAAATAATAACGATAACATTTTGGTAAATCGAAAAAAAGTATATAAAACAATCTTAAACGGCCACCTGTTTGTTTTTTTTTTTTCTTGTTTCCTAGTCACGGTTTTCATTTTATATTATAGTCGACCTCGAACTGCCGCTGCTGCTGCCGTTGCCGGCGTTAACAGTTAAAAATATATATGTATATATATATATATATATATATATATATATATATATTATACGCTGCGCGACGAATGCCGTGATAAAAAACTAAAAAAACTTTGTTATTTAAAAAAAAAAAAAAAAAAAAAAAAAAAAAAAAAAAAAAAAAAAGTAGATCAACATACCTAATAATATTGTTATCGTCGTTTTCGGTTTTATCCGTCGACGGATCTGTGCGCGGCGACCGGAAACGGATATACGATATACGCCGGATCGTACGCGTAAATAATAACCTGTATATTATTATTATTATTTTCTATACACACATGTGCGTATATTTTTTATCTGCTTCCGGCGCGGCCAGTGTTTTGGACGGCAGCGGCGTTATCGATCAGCTGTTTATTCTTCTTATTATTATTATTTGACGCGCATGCGTGCGCGTCTCGCGTAGTACACATTATATTATTATTATTATTGTTATTATTATGCGTGTGTGTGTGTAGATAATATTTTACGTTATGCAATTACGTGGCGGCGAAAACGTGACCCGCACTCTCCCGACCGGCTGCCGTTACGTCACAGCGGCGGCGGCAGCGCAGGCAGTCTCGTCCGTTCGCGGCGGCGCGTTTTCACCATAATATTGGGGTAACGAACCGATCCGCCGCCGCCGCCGTGTACACGTACACAATATTTTATTAAGAACCCGCCACGGCCGCCGGTAGGTTCTCCTTTCCGGAAAAGTTTAAACTTTTTCGCGGTCGTCGTCCCCTCCGCGCCCTGGCCGGCGGAATCGATAAGTGATTGGCAGTACAACGCAATGCCGACGCCTTGCTGACCCGGCCGTGCTCTCTCTTCTCTTGTTCTATATACACTCTGCGGCCAATCGGCCCTATCCATAAATTCTCTGTTAGTCATTAAGAATTTCGATTAAAATGTCTTGTGTGTGTTATTAAATCAATTCAGTAGACAATAAATACACGAATCGTCTGCTATTAATAGGTCGTAATTGTTTTTTTAATTTATTTTATGTCAAATCGACCAAGAGCGAATCATATACATGATGTGTTAAAATGCAACATATCTACACGTTTAATGTCTTTATTTTTCGTGCTTAAAACTCCCAGTTTTAAAATCAACACTTACGGAATGTTCATAATTAAATTTTGCAATATCTGTATAAAATATATGTTAACATTTTAATGTGTATTGATTTGTTCGATAAATGGGGGGGCTAAGCAAATACGTATTCGTATAATATAGGTAGGTATACAGTTTTAATAATATAATATTATAAATGTATTATTTTTATTTTAATTTATTGAGTATCTAATACTAAAATACATAAAATATAAGTATTGAGTATCTTGTATTGTAATACTTGTAACATAAGTACATAAATACCTTGCATTTAAATACTGAATATCAATTATGTATCTAGATACTCATTTTAAAATATCTTGGTTACAAATTAATATATTTTTAAATTTAAATTGATCAAAACATGTTTAACTGAACTTTGCTCATAAACGTTTTTCGTTTTCAACTATATATTGTTATACGTGCAGATATAAATTAAATTACCTTATATACGAGTATATACTAGTTTCCCAACTTCCCATCGACAATAGTGGCACACTCATGGCGTGAAGTATGTCGGCTTTTTTAATATTACACAGTAGATAAAAAATAATAGACTTCGTTAGTTTTATGCCTTGTCAATACTCGATACTACATTATAATGAAAATATGTAAAAATATAATTTTAAATTTTAGATACTATCAACGGTCTAATTAAATAGCAATACGATGTTTTTGGTTAATTTAAATATTTAAATTAAAAACAATGTTTCATTTAAATATATTTATATGTATATTATAGGTATTCCATAAGTATATGTATATACTACATTTAAATAATAAATACTTTTTACATTAGAAATGTTTTGTTTCTTCCCTTTACTGAATGAAGTATAATTTAATTAATTAAAACTTTTGTTTTAAATGCGTAAGTAAGTAAATAAAATAAATTAATATTACTTATAAATTATCAGCAATATAATGAAATCGATAGATAAAATGTTTTTATAAATGAAACTGATAATAAAAAAAAATAATAATAATAAAAGTGCCAACCAAAACAATATTACCTATATTCTATATTTATTGATAAACAATATGGATTTTGTATTCTAAAAGATTACTCATATTATGTCACTTTGCTCAAGCTAAGCTTATTTATGCAACACACTATATTATTTGCAATCTGTAATAACTCTTAATATGAATCAATATGTATATATAGTTTTCATTCGTCATAAGCGTAAATCAACAATTTAATCGTTGTTGACTGATTACCCCCTAAAAAAATCGTATGGGACTTCGTAAAAATATAAAATACACAATTATGAATTTTCCTGCAAAATAATTTTGTTTCTTTGTATAGTATATATCGTATATTGAGTATTTAGTATATTACCGAGATCGAATTACTCAAACTTTCCTACGGGCCAGTATTATACATACATATTATATAATATTTTATACTTTAAATGTATAATATTATACGGAGTAATTATTTTTTATTTTCATTGCGTTGTGTAGACATCTTGATATTTTACTATAGCTCGAAAAATTTGATTCCAAACAATAGTCGTGTAGGTACATATTAAATAATATATTACAACTACCAGACATTTATACATTTTTAGTATTAAATTATATTCCTGTTACTATTAAATTGTAAGTAATTATATAATATTTGTTTTACTATGATAATTTATAACTATCAATCTCGTCTTACTATACTTAACTTAAGTTTCTTTTATAATTTCTGTATCCGAAATTAATTATCCGAATATCTCCATCGCGCATTTCACCATGATATAAACACTTAACTACATGTATTATATTTATATATTTGTGATGGACTCAGTTACTATCGAACTATTACAACACGAATCAAACACAAATTTGAGAACCACTTCGATAGTTTCTATAGAACGAATAGCTTATATTAGAAACTAGTTTTTATGCGATAGTTCATCTTCACTATAGACAACTATCGAAAGTATAAACTATCATAATTAATTTATGTTAAATAAATTTTAACGGGGCAAGTTATAAAAAACTGAAAATTAAACCACCGACAATATTTTAGCCGAAACTCTACTGGTTATCAACTTATACATCTTTTATCATTGTTTTGGAAGACTGTTGACTACTGAGTGCCGGTGCATTTCAATTTCTAATCGGAAAACTTTGAACGTCGTCATGGTGTTATTAGATTATAATCTATGGTGGTAACCACTAACCAGCAATTGGCACACGTTATTTGCTTTTTTACGGACGGCTGTAAAATTTTTGGAAAAATACATTTCGGATAAGATACAGTTTGGCAGTTTTACTCGCCCCCCCCCCCCCGATTTTAATTGGTTAACACATAAAATAAAATATTTAGTTATTTGGTAAAAAAAAAAAATAATAATAATAAATAGATAAATATTCTTTCACCGGCCGTGCACCAGGCACATAGAACATAGAATAGGTCAATGACCAGTTGATGAACCTATACCGAAAACCTGTTTTCATATTATTAATATTAATATATCTGGATGTCATTGAAAAAAAAAAGGACAATAATTATAATATACAGGCTATCGTCAAAAATTCGAATAGTACAAACTGTTCTTGTTCTTCTTAAAGAAGAATCTTAATTAAGCGCTTTTAATTTGACTGTATTATTTTCGGTTAAAAAATAATAACGTTATACAGAAACGTTTATACGAAATGCATATTGTATATTATTCCGATATAGTGCTGCAAGTCATATATATTATATTATATACGTATATATATACTGTTATCAAGTAAATTACAATATAATATTATTTTATTACGGTCATTACACCTCGGCTAGAGATAAAATAATAATATTATTATTATTATCATCATATTCACAACCGTGGTAATAATATAATAATAAATATTATTTTTACTTCCAATGCAAAATGATTACAACTTGTTGTGTTTGACAAAACGCTGTTTCTGTATTTGCTATATTACTATTATTACTATTTAGTGTAGATAATATTTTTCTTATCGTTATATTCGATTTATCTATTGTATATTAGTCCCCCCCGAGTCCCTCCGAATGTGTCCTTTTGATTTTCATTCCGATATTTAATCGTATGATTTAAATACAGTTGCAATGCTATTATAATATTGTTTGATTTTCATTCAGAAATCTTTATATACTTTTTATCGTAATAATTTTAAAATATAACATGCCGTTAAAATAATTGAAGTAGAAATAAAACGACCCATATATGTTTAGATGCCGAAATAGGCACATTTGGATTCTTCTTAAAAGATTTTACTACTGTATTACATGCTTACAAAAACTAATGGAGAAGTGTGATTGAGAATTTGTCGACTCCAAGTACAAGATTGTCTGACTTTTAAAAATTTGTTTACTTATTATGTGGTCCTTTTATGAATGATCATAAATTATAAATTTTACGATAATAATATAACGGTAATCACATATTAAAGTACCGAAAAAACACAAGGAAATTATTAGTTTTGCCGACTTTAAAATTGGATTATTGTTGAATTGCTGCAGACTCAACAGTCTGCAAATATATACAAAGTTTTCTCAAAACAGCTTAAACACTATTTAACACCGCAGGCCGTCTTAAAGCAGTGGCGACTCGCACCTTAGTTTACTGTTGCTAATGCAAGCGCACCACAACATTTACTTTAACTTATATTTTGTTTTGTTGTTAATTTATTACTAAAAACAATTAGTACAAGCAAAATATCTATCATTTGTCTGTTGTTTTTCTTATTACAAAAAAACATTACAATTATGGCAAACAAACATATGGAAATTAAAATAACCAGGAAGTAAAAATTCGAGAAAATATTTTAAATAGACAGTAAAATGACTGAAAACAAAATGACCAGAAGTATAATCACAGAAAGTAATAGCACGCTGCGAGAAATAATTGATATCTCTTTCTGGGAAACTACTTTCTCTGATTATACTTTATGGTTATCTTGTTTTCTGTCATTTTACAATATTTTCTGGAATTTTTACATTCCAGCTAATTTATTTTCTAGAAAATAACGGGGCCCAAGAAATAGATGGGAATAAATAAATTTAATAATATACTTTAATTTGTATGATAAGTACCAACATATCAGTTTCATTAAAATAATTGTTATAAATAATATTTGAATAATGTCCTACTCTATAGTGATTATTTACGAAACTTACCATTTTACTTTTTAGGAGAGATTACAATTTCTTGCTTATACATATTAAACGGTGTACAAACATATTTTAGATATTATCATAATTTAAATTCAATTTATAGGTTTGATGATTCTAAATAATAGACCATTTAACCCAGGATTTTGATCTAATATATTTTAATACTACGATAATAATATGTGTCTGTGCTGACTTTTGTTCTGTGCACGATGGATGTTCTGCAGTATACGTGCATAGTCATTCAGATAACAAAAATCCAATTTAGTATGCGATTTACTTATTCAAATGGCAAGGTAAATATTTGTTTAGCTAATAAATTACTATGCTTATACATTTACACTTAATGATTGTACCTAGTAGCTAGTACATAATTAAATACCTATATGTTTGATACGACGAAAAAATTCAATCATATTATAATGTATTTCTATACAGGTACTAATTTTATTCTATTGTTCTATATTTCAAACCAAATAAATTGTATATAGGTATGTGTTGGTCAGGGTGTAAGTCTATTTTTTGCAGCTATCGTACCAAAAAAACCCCTAGAAAAATACCATTTCCTCCTAGTTACTTGACACGAGGGTTCACAATGAGTTGTACTTAGTAGTAAAGAAAAAAAAACCATTCTGGAAATTGTTGAGATATTTGTAGCAATTTGAAATTGTAGCGCTTTTATTTGATTTTGTGTTAACAAAAAGTTTTGGCCCAGCAAAATATTTGAGACATTATAATCGTCATTTGTATTGTATAAAACAGGTACGGCATTTTACAGTCCCTGCTATTTTTCCAATTAATGTGGATATAGCTTATTTTGATTCCATACAAATTGCTGAACAAATTGATTAGATGAACGTGTACATAAATTATATAAATTAAATTATTCTGTGTATTCTACCTTCTCAATTTCTCCATTTACAACAGTGGTATGAAACATATAGGTAAAGTACGCCTGAACTCGACAGTCACCATAAAGAAAATTAATTACGAATAAAATTAACTAATTGCCAATGCATAGCGCGTATTGACTGTTTTGACAATAATTAATCTAAATGTTTTCGCCGTATAAAGCTATAGGGTTGTATATTTTATTTTGAATGAATTAAAACTCGATTATAATTCATCGTTAATTCTGTTAAAATTTTATTAAACCTTTCTTTGGGCGAATATTAGTAAAATCAATCGAAATATCTATATTAATCGGACTGTAATGTAGTGGATTTTAATACCAATGGGTACATATACTACTGCAATAATCAATCATTCGATTGTATCGAAATTTAATCGCTAATTAATTTTACTTCGCGATTGTAAACGGATTGAAAATATTATTAATATAAATTATAGAAAAAAATGTCGTGACAAGTATAAGTTTGACCAAGATCCCCGTTCACTATTATTGATAACATTATTTATTACAGAATATCAACTAAATATCAATATATTTTACAGTAATTTCATATAATTTATATTTGACTTAGGCCCAGCTATTAATAATGTATTTATTTGCTCGATAACTAGTCGTTGATTAAATCCCGAATAAAGTGATGGGTGTTTTTCAATGAAATTGTATCTTCCAACTAGTTATTCGGTAGATATTGGTAATTATTGTAATAGTAATAGTGTATTGTGGAACAAGTTGCAATGATCAACTTTATTATGATTGATCGAAATCTTTACTGTCTAATTAGTGATCTGACAAAATTATATGATAGGCATTCATTTGATTTAATTGCGTTGTTTTTCGTTACTCGTTACTTATTCTGTGCTCAATGCTCATACCTACCTATTCAAACTCGTGATCATCCCAAAATGTCATGTGGTCAATTCGTACACGAATAGTGTACAGTCGTCATTCATAATTCAAAAACTCTACAATTTCCATGTCATCATCATGCAATATTTCAAATAATAAATCCATTATTATCCAAGGGTTTATTAAATCCAAAATATTAATAGACATAAAAATAAAAATATTAAAGAGGTAATTAATTATTATCAATTTTTGAAACTTATTCGTCAAATAAATTCTTATTCGACACTTAATTCATTGAATAGCCTTTTCCAACATTAAAAAACCGATAATTATCCATATTCTCTTATTTGTAGAATAACTCGTGTTATTCGAAGAATAAATGCGATTGAAAAACCTAGTCTTAATAAAAAAATATAATGTGTGGACTAGGGATGAGACTTCATCCCATAATCCTTAAACTTGGCTCTTTATATCATTATTATACTGTCCCTAAATAAGTCATCAATAGCAAATAAAAGTTAAGAAGGATTTCAAAAAGTTTTACCCTGAAAAAGGGTTGCCTTTAGACAATAGAAAAATCTCAAACATTAAAAAAATCGAAGATGTCAGAATTCCTGGTACCGTTTTATGATTTTCGAAAAGTACGTCGTGTTATTTCAACGATTTGATGGCCGAAAACTAGAATTAACTACACGCGACACGACCGCAATACAACGACCAACGGACAAACCGATTTACAAACAAAATAATAATCGATTTGGTCAAAAACCGGTGTTGCGTTATATTCCCACATTATCAAAAACAAATACATGGAATTTCAAAAAAATTACGTATACACTACAATAATACGTTTCATCGTGCGCAAAAAATAAAATAAAATAAAACAGATCCATCAGTATACTACTAGGCACACTTGTAAAACAAAATTTTTATTTTTTTTTACTAAAAATTAGGGAAAAAAGGGGGAGATAAAAATAAAAATAAAGGTGGCGTGTGACTCATTCGTTCGCCCAAAGGTTTACTCAGCTGCGTACACATTCAAGTGTGTGTGTGTACAGATACGTTAGGTCATAACACCGCCGCTATAAGCCCGCGAGGCGCGAAAGCTGTGGCAACAAAATCGGAACCGGTTTTCGGAATGGGTAAAATAAAAAAAATTAAAAAAAAACCGTGCGCGCAGCAGGATTATTACCGTCTGCAACCACGGGCAACCGTTTATTGAACCCGACCGAGCCGCCGTCCTAGATTCCGGGACGGGGAGTGCTGCGGGGCTAGAGGCGTGCGCTGCGATCTGTCCGGCGGCGGGAAGATTACAGTTTATATAATCAAGATTTTCAACGAGTCTGTTTGGATACGTATCGGTTTTTTTTTCTTTTACTGTTAG
Source organism: Tuberolachnus salignus (assembly GCA_956483605.1). Classification (NCBI taxonomy): domain Eukaryota; kingdom Metazoa; phylum Arthropoda; class Insecta; order Hemiptera; family Aphididae; genus Tuberolachnus; species Tuberolachnus salignus. The sequence continues at coordinate 18,884,205 of OY101437.1, forward strand.
ACACGTACCTCGCTAATCGCGGTACGAGACACACGTATCTCTTTAGACGGTTGCGTATCGCCTTTTTGACGTAACGAAAACTCTCTGAACGCCGTTTCGATTTGTATCGATACGTATCATAAATGTTCCTTGAAAATCTAGAACATATTATTTAATGTATTGTAGTAACGAGATGAAAAATGAAAAATAATTTCGACAAATATTTGTAATTTATTTTATATGAATCGATTATATAGCTAGCTGCACAGATTCCCGCGTCTAATAGAGTTCTATTTCTGTAGGTTTTTAAATTATATATATATATATATATGACAATATTACACTATCGATATATAAGATGATTCTCGGCTGAGGAAGAGATGATGATGGTTTTTTTGTCTGCGTGTTGTTACCCGCGCGCGACCGGTAGAACGTACCATTGTCCTCCCACCACCACGCCCCTGTCTACCATTCCGTATCCGCCACTGACGTACATTACTTTCGATTTTAATCGGCATGCACGTATATAACGGCTTCAACCGCTCCCCGCCGCTACCGCTGCGCAATACACCCGATTTATTCGCACCGGTTTTTCTATACATTTTATATACTCGTTATTATTATTTCGTGTCGCGTTACGATGTAAATAAATATACGCGCGGAAATCGATAGTGGACTACGGCGGCGTCGTTATTGTTGCGGGCGAGGATCCTGGCCCACGGATTTGACGGTCGCCCAACGAATCGGAAAATAATCGAGAATCTCGTATGACTGTCCGCGGGTACGTCAAAAGAGAGGACGCACCGCACCGCCCCGCACATTTCCCGTTGTCTGTTTATCTCGGTGGTATCTCCGGAATATTGTCATTTTTCTATTTCACAATAGGTGATGCGATTTTACTCTAAAACCAATTATTAGGTGAGTTCTACAAGGTGTTTCTATACATTGCCTGTTGGATAGACAGAGACGGGAAATAATATATAGGTACTTACGCGTTTTCGCCTTCGATATATTCCGTGAGAACTCTTCCAATTAAATATTGGCAATTTTTAATCGGCTAAAATTAGATTCGTGTACACATACATCGAAATTCAAAAAATATAAACTCGTTATAAGAACGTTATGTGGGCATTATTATCTTCAATAAGTGTACGAAAAAGAGAAGAAGTGAAATTTTAAAAACACATAATTTTGATAATAATATAATATAAGTACGGTGTGTAATTATAATAATATGATATTTTGTACAAGGATGGCAAATGTATAGTAAACCTCGGAAACCCAATATCGATCATGTTGGGTTGACGGGGTTTTTGTATATAATCTCTTACTAATTCTGAGATTACTTATTGTCACTGATATAATTATTGTAACAATAGCCTTATTTACGGTTTTTTCTTGTCGACTATAGAAGATTGTGTTTTTCTGGTAGATTTCAAGTTGGATAAATTATTTCTCATTACAAAATTGACACCATTGTATAAATTTTTCACTTTTAACGGTATAGATTAAATCTAACCATATTTCTATTTAAAACTCGTTTATTATAAAATGTGCACGTGAAAATTTGTCTTTCATTACAAATCTTATATAGGTATTTAATATATATATATATATATATATATATATATATATATACTTACCTACCTATAATTGTTATTAATATTTATTTTTTTGGTACGATTGGGGTTAAGTAAGGTAAACAGCAAAATGTACGATGTTACAAAAATATACGTAAAGCGCGTAAAATTATTCGTTAGGTACCTTACTGACTAATTACTATAATTACTTATTTAAAATCGCTATATAATATTTATCACGTACGTGATGTATTATTGTTTGTGCGGAACTATGCAGTAATATAACCAACTAACTAATAATATTTATAGTTACTAATAACGTGCAAAATATTTTGTTTTGCAAACAATAATTTTTATTTTTTTTTTTTGATTTAGTAACGTGGTTTATATTATTATATAAACAACGGTCTTATCAGATAACGTTGCTTAACCTATTCGATATAGAAATAACGTGACTCGTTCGGGACGTACTCGTCGTATGTGTGCGTTAGGCATAATATTATAGCGTTGTTATGTGTGTTTTTTATTTTTTTATAACAGTCGTATTGCTCAATCTCAACACGTGTTCGTCTTTGATAGTATATTATTGTAATTCTCGCGAAGATTTCAATAATCTTTAAATCGTATAATCAATAATCATATTATTATTATTATTATTATTATTATTATTATTATTACTATACGTAAACCTCGGAAACCCAATATCGATCATGTTTCGTATTTAATCCTTTATCCAAATCACAGATGCTATTTCCGTCGCCTCGATAATACTAATCATAATAATAATATATATATAAGCAAAGCCTCGCCGTCTGCAAAAATCAAAATAGTAGTTCCCTGAGATTTGCACTTTTTTTTTTCCAAGCTAAAGCTAAAACGGAAAACCGATAGATTTCTATAGTCGTCGATCAGGTTTTTTTATATAATATGGTATACTGACAATCGGCCTCATAAATACCGCCTAATAGTGTACCAATTGCTAATAGTGATTACAATAAACAGTGTGTTTTTAGTCCATGATATTTATTATTATTATAATATATTATTACGTTTCTTTAGTGTCGATTGATTAACGGATTTGATCGGTGAAGCCATTGCGTGATCGCTTATGTGTTACGTGAAAATAATGAAATAGAAAATAAAAACCCATATCTATCGGTTGGAGTTATTATATTATAGATATATATTAGGAAAACAACATGATTATAGATCACGAGGCGACCATGAGATCGACGACCCCTTACATCATATAGGTTATCTATTTTTTTTCTACAATATATATTATTGTTTATCATGAAAACATAACATGTATTTAATATGATAAGGGCTGAGTGGTTTTTTGTCCATGATAATAATAGCTGACATTCAAATAAATACCAGAAAGGTGAATTGAGTACCATATATTCATTTACGATTATACTTGTCTTGTTAATTAGGTCTTGAACATTACGAATATTATGATAGAGTGCATTTTGATAATTTATGCTACTTAGATTAATAAACCTACTCACTTTTTAGAAGAAACGTGTATCGAAAAACGAATGAACATTATTTTTTTTTTTTTTACACATTTTTTTCTTATATTTAAAGCTATAAGCAATTAAGCATGCAAATATTAAACATATTTATGGGAATGGAATAAATATCTTTATAAATTAAGTTCAATGTTATTGTATAATAATATGATTGTGACACAAACATAATAATTGATAACTCAAACCCAAAAATTAATATTTATATCTGTTTAATAAGTTTTTAAATATTCAATAGAATATATACATTGGGATGAGATACAATGGGATAAAACACGAGTCCTAATTTGATAAATTATTTAAGTATACAACATATTAATAAAATTAGTTAAAATTAATGTTGGTTGAAATGCTGAAATATCAATTCAAGTTTTATGAAAATTAATAGTAAAGTAGAAATACAAAAACAAATTGTTTTCAACTAATTTAACGTGATAATCATACCAAATTAATTTAAACATTTAAAACTATAAATCTATACGAATAATTATTTAACTAAATAATATGATGATATTCACATAAAATTAATATTCTTCAAAATTATAAATAATTTATATTAATCTAATGTACTTAACTACAACATAATGATTCTTCAAAGCATTAAAGAATATATTTAGTAAATAGAAAATCTTACAAATGTTATTTAAAATAACTTAAAATTAACAAAAATTTAAATTAATATAACAGAATTTGTCAGTAACTTTTTTTACATTTGTAATTAATAATTATTATTTATTTTATTCCAAGCCTAATTTAGTAATGTAATTATTAATTATAAATATTTATATTATATAATATTTGTAGTAAATATTGATAGATTTTTTTTTTATGACCTATAAATAACATTATATTAAATAATAATAAATTGAACATGTTACAAATGAATGATTAAAAAAGCTTTTGAACTTTTTGACTGGTATTTTATTTTATAAAGCGTTTTAAATATACTAAAGCGGATTAAAAGTTATATGTACTTATTATAGTGATTTATTGGTTTATATTTAGATATATACTTATGTTAATAACTAATGAGTTATCAATTATTGACGTTATTATGAAAATTAACTACGAATTGTGTATCCCTATATTAAAGAACATAACTCAACTCGTAAGTTTATAATGCAAATACATACATACCTAAACTCAGTGAAGGCTTTTTAGTACTTAAAAAGTACCTCAAGACTGTTAAAAAATGTACTATTACCTGACAGATATTCTATCTACAATCTACACATTACCTATATCCAATTAAATGGAGAGTTCAAATTAATTGATTAATAAAAGTAACTATGTGTGAATATATTTTTACATATCCCATTATATATATGTAAAACAAATTAAAATTAACTTTAAACGCAGGAAATTTTGCTGGTGGGTAGTGGGTACTATAGTGAATTAGGTGGGTACTAGTTAATTTCAAGTAATTACCTGTTTAATTTTCGAGATAGCCGCCACTGCCTAAACTAATAATATTGAGTTTAAAATTGATATTAAAAAAAAATTAATTTAGAGGTAAGTATGTATAGTAGCTACTACCTACCACTGATTATAAATATTATGAATTACAATTAATCAGAAAGTGGAATAAAAATGAAAATAATCATTGTCCATTGAAAGTAATAATAACTAAATAACCCATATTGTACTATTATAAATTTATATTATTATTTTGTGAGTCATAATAATGAAATCAAACTAACCTTATAACAATTATAGTATTGATCTTAAGAAAAAAATGTACTTGGGTGAGCTAAAAACTGATCGCAGCACGTTTGGGTAAATAAATAAAACAAAAAAATCATCATTATTTATAACAGCATACTAAATATCCTTTTAGTACTTTTGTATTATCAAATGACTACATGATTCCTGATTCCTGTGACCTCTACCCGACGTTGTTTTTCATCGATAAGGTTCTAAATTTCTACTTAGGTCGCTAACTTCCTTGAAGCAGGATAACGTTTAATATCCAACGGGTAGCTTAGGTTTTCGTACTGTCGTAATATTTTTGAAGAGATATAGTGTACCCAAAAATTGTAAAATAACCCAACCGTGCCTCTGATAACCATATGATAACCCCCCATTTCCTTAGGGACTTTTTTTTTTCTTTGATCATTTATACCAACTAACTGAATAAGAAATGGTTATCACTTGATAATAATCTAATCCTATTCGTGAAAAATACGGTTTCGGTATTTTATTTCCTTGTTTAATATATTCAGTAATTTATACTTTCGTCGGAAATATTATTCCTAATATTTTTATTCTCAAATGACTGTTTACTTTCATATATTATTCCTATAAATTAAATATTCCTCGATTGTACGTTCCTTTTGTATATTTTTCTGATTATGATAGCCCTCTTGTAATAAATAGCTAAAAGTGCAGGATAAATTACATTTCATATGAACTAAATGTACGAGTTTATTATTCCGAACATTGCGTTTCAAAGTAATAGCACCCGCTGGTCGTGTCTTAGTAATAATTATTATAATAATATTGCGTGTGTGCTATTTAACAAAACGCTATGATATTTCAATATAATATATATAGTTAACGAATGAATAACTATAATCATAATATATTGTTCTATCGTATAATACCATATTATAATTATTTACATTATTGGTTTATTTAAATATTATTAACGAACGCCTTTATATAAACACTTATTAATTTAATTAAAATATTTGATTGCAAAGAGATCAATGACAACTATTTATTCTCTAACTCGGTTATAGATTTCTCTTAAAGGTATTTTTTTTTTTTATCTGTTTTTTATTTGTTTTTGTTCTTTAATTGTTCAGGAAAGTTTGTTACCATAAATGCAGTGTTTGCCTGTCGTTCAATTGTATATTACGCGTGCATGTGTATTATTTAAATAATAATTAATGTTTATTATATTATCTGTGTTCACTTATCGTTATATTTTATCAAGTAACCTTTGTGCAATGCCCTTGGGCTCATGACTATATATTTTTATATTAATTGAAAAACGACAAGAGATAATTTTTGTAGCATTTTGAATCTAGTTAGTGCATTAGAAAAGTCATTTCATTATTTGTCTTGTAGGTTTTGTTATTTTAAATTTTTTTTTTTTTGTAATTCATTGTAGTAACAATCATAACGACCTGCCATTTTCTAGACGTAGTACAATTCTGTAGTAGACGTAGTTCAAAACATTCTGGAGTTTTTTGAGTTAAATATAGCTATTTTAAATGTTTGAATATTTTTAGTTTTTATTTGGATTTATGTGAATTAAATGGTTTTTTAGTTTCTCAAAGCTTGAAATCATGGTAACTTGGTTCATCATAAATTGTTCTTACGGTTATGTAAAAACATTAAAATCTATATTCACGTATTTTTTTTGATGAGTGTTTGAAGTTTAGATTTTGGTGGAAATCGGTTTATGTAGACAAAGCTTTGCTCCATCAAAATGCTCAACAATTTTAGCAGAAAAATCATGGACAATTTAAATTTATTTTGTAGTTGACGGTTTTTCAATTTTCAATTTTAATTCAAAAAAATATTTTTAACCGAACTTCGCTCAGAATCTAAAATGATTTTTCATTGGATTTATATGTATTATTAATTATTATTACTATAAGTAATCACGAGTATTTCTTATTTGTTTTGTGTGTGTGTGTGTTTTAAAAATATGAAAAGGATAAAAAGGCGCAATCGGATTGTGTTTTTGCAGGTAAAATATGCGAAATCGTGTTGCATCGACAATAGTAGTGCGCACAAAATGGCGTTTTTTATATTTCATGATTTGATATGATCAGTTGACTAGTTTTCTGAAACGAGTGTAATGATAACCTCACCACGTGCTGGCTGCCATCGTGGGCGTGTGACCAGTGTTATGTATTATATTTAATGTTTAATATGCGTACAGTTTCACCGGTCCGCGATCTATTCCACTACACCAATATGATTATCAGTAATTATCAGTGAACTTTTTTAGTGTGACCTGGGTCCTGGGTGCAACTCGTTAGTTTTTTTTTTAACCACTTTTAAAAAGCAGATAATAATTATAACGTGTCTGCAAAATAATATCACACGTTTCGTAGTACTTATAATCTTATTCTAAAATATTGTACTATTATCGGTTATTTATTTATTAAATACGACACCAAGCTAATTTAAATGAGGAATGACTCATATTTAAGCGAATTCTATACTACAATAGAGTATTGGAATCACATATATAAAAAAAATGCATTAAATAACAGTAATAACAACAACAATATATTTAGGCTAGGTTACACAAAAATCAGTCTGTAAATACTTTACAGACCCTTGTACGTTACATACACCGCTGTAAATTATAATGGTTCTGTAACTTATGACAGTATTGCACAAAACAATTTGTAATGTATCTGTAAATTATAATATTTAATGCATTAACCACGGTCACCGGATAAAATAAACCATATATATTATTTGATATTCTTATCGAATAACAATTCGTGATTTGTATAGATGGAAGCAAAATTACCTTGTGGAACGGGCCTAAAGTCATGTTTAAGTAAATAAAAAAAAAAAAATCCCATGAGGGATATATCCTCCATCATCCCCCACTGCGTAAGCTACTGACTGACTAACTAACTAACGATATCAATAAGGTGGAGTAAGACATTATCCATTACCCTCCTTCCCCCCTATATTTTATAAAAATGTCTTTGAATATGAAGTTACTTATTCATTTGTCTAATGTCTTCAAAATGTAGCATTTTTATGTAAGAATATCTAGCCGTATTTGTTAAAAACAGATACCGAGCATAGCAATTTAGACTGTATTTTCGTTCATCTGTCCGAACAACGTAGTTATGAAAACATTTAATTCGGCGTGTGAGGTTTACATAAGATCGATCACGCCTCTTTTTCGAATTTTAGTCGAATTTTAACTTGATTTCCAAAAATTTGATTTGAAAATGTATACAAATGTATAAAAGAAAAAAACTAAAATTAAATTTAAAAAAATGATATGACCGCTCTCATGTACACTTCACGGGGAATTTAAATCTGTTTTCAGAATTTGTATCGCTTCACTACATCTGACGGACGAAAAATTGTCCAAAATTCTATGTTGCGTATGTGTTAGATAAAAAACAATAAGGGAATCCCGATCCGTTTCGAACCATTACTTATTAGTTATTATTTTAAATAAATGTTCAACAATTATGGTAGGGGAGAAACGTCCGGATTAAAAAGGTACCGGGGAAGGGAGTGTTTATTTAAACACATTGACAGTGTTGTCAATTATTGTTCGTTTGATTTTCAAGTATAGATATTTTTGGTGAATAATATTAAAAAAATTTTATCACTATTAGTAAATGTACACGTATATAATATAGGGCACATGTGCGTGTACAACCGCACAATACTGAAGTCATAACCAAGAATACAACTCTGCATTTTATTTATATTATTATTATTATTATGAATATAAATATATTGAATTTATTACGCCATTTTATTCATGTTGGTTTAATTCGCACGTATTCGAGTACAACGTTATAATATAATTTACGATAATTCACGAAATCGTATTATATGATATTATAGACCCAAGACTGCGCTTTCCTCATAGATATTAACGAAACGGACAGGTTGTCCAGTAGTAGTAATTTTGCGGTCGCGAACGCTAGCCTACACCATAATAAAACCAAGGTTAGCTTTAACCTAACTTATCGATAAATATACACCTAAAATCTATGCACCCCCCATTGTAGTAAATAGTGACAAATAAAACATTATATTGTATTGTGACGATAAGTCGTATTTTGTGAATTTGGCAGTTTAGTAATTGTATTACGTTGTTTCATACGATTATTCAAAACGATTGAATACAAAAACAACTAGGTGTACCCTAAGTGTTATTAATTTAAAATTGTTTAACCTCAAAGTCAAAATTGATAAGTATATACTATATATATAGGTATATTATTATAACGTAGAGTTTATATAAAACTAATGAATTGCAGTTTATCCTATTTATCAGTGATATTGCGATTGTATAATGAAATAATGACCGAATAATTTTGCTCTGAACGGTTTATTCAAAGAAATCAACTTTTAATCATTTATTTCTTGATAAGACTAGTAGTCGGTCGGTATATTGTTCAGGATAAAATAAATAAATTGGGTTAGTATTTCGTCAATAGTATACGTATGTATATTAATATTATTATCAGATATTTAATTATAATTTTGTCTATGTCGAACTAAAATTAACGGTTATTTTTTTAATGTTTTTCTGCTTTCGTATTGGTTTATGATAATACAATATATAGCACAAATATTATTTTCGTAAAGCTGTTGATAAACCAGATAAATCATATGCCATAATAATGCGGTACCGCGTGGAAATAAAATATAGAAACTGAGATAGGCCGAATTCTAGATAGTTAATCCAACGTAGTATTATAATCTATTTATAATAGATTATATTTTAGATTCTATGTGTATTATAATTCGTTTAAACTGTACGTTTTTTATCGATATTTGTATTATATTTTTCTATAGGTTCTACAATCTATACAGGACTTAAGTCGGAGGACTTTTGTGAATAGTAACTCTTAGTAAAACACTTTCAATCAAGTCCGTGAATACTGCTGTATAATGTTAATCTAGGCATTATGCGCCTCGGCATAATGTTATCTATGACTTACATTGTTAATTATAAATCTCGAAAATTAAATTCATCCTACTCATAAAATAACTTTTTTTTTAACGGGTGGGGGTAGGGGGGATTAAGATCATTCTTAAAATAAAAGTACGAGGAAACTATATTATCGTGTACGTTATTATATTCTTATCTTTTTTTTTACATCACAACTTCTTTATTTATAATATTTTGTGTGTAAATTATCTGTGTATTTTGCGGAATATTATAATCAAAACAAATTCAACTATAATATCATATCGTATCTATAAATATATAAAGTTTAATAAGTTCTCAAGTGCAGTAAAAATTGTCAAATCGTAAAACAGTCGATCATATATTGTTCGTCTGGAAAAAATCGCATTGTCGTATAAGGTTTCACGATTTAAAATTTAAAAAAATCACGTGTTATGAAATATTTTATATTAAATCTACTTTTTATAGGTTTAAAACAGGGTTGAGATGTTTAAAACAAATGATTTATACAACATAGAAAAAAATGTTGTTTAAAACAGACAAATATAATTAATCTGCTTATAACTTATTAATCATTATATTTTGATATTTCTTATATAATGAAATCTAAAAATAGAAGCGGTTATGTATTAAGTATTTTAAACAAAATTTATACAATGTAAGCGCATCAGTATTTTCATTCCTATGGAAATATTGATCTCTAGCGAATTCATTTTTTTTTTTTTATAATTATTGAATAATTTCGTCATTTTTGTGGATAGGATTGCTTGAAACATAATCGACGGTACATAATTTTTATCAATCATTTGTCATTGTCGTAACTAATCGATTCTGGTGTAATTGTTCAGGTCTTTACGCGTAATAAATAATATACTGGACTACAGCTAGAGCATAATAACAACAACAACAACAGCAACACGGTATAACCCGAGGATAACTATACAAATAGGACGTTAGCGATAATTGCATTTCTTTCTCATTGTACACACACACACACACACACACATGAATGTATACATAATTCATTTGTTCGGTCGGTTGACGCCGAGCCAAACGATATAATATTATGTACGAAGCCGTGCGTGTAGAACACGGTGGCGATTAGAGAAGCGAGGGGGACATTAACGGGTTCGGTCTTATCCACTGCCGCGACGGAGGGTGACGAAGAGGAGTCTTACATTAGGAATGAGCGGCGGAGCAGTGTACGATGAGGTGTTGACGGCGACGACGACGGCCACCACCATTTGACCTACAACAACGCTCGTAATAACGTAACCAAGAACTTTCTTTCCGTTCTCGTGTGAATGTAGATTGTAGAACGTGACGTCACACGGCCGCCGCGGACGATACGCGTCCCCTCACGTCGCAGCCGCAACCGTTTACTCGGCGCGCGCCGTCCCGTCATCGTACACTCGTACGTACGCCGCCGGGTCGACGAACTCTCCTCTTTCTTCTGCTCCCGGTCGGCATTATTATTATTAATAATAATAATAATGTATAAATATCGTTATTATGTACTACGCGTTGTAATGTTGCCGTGATAAACGTGTTTTAATGGTGCACGTAACGGCGGGTTCGTGGGACATCGGCATCGCATCGTCACAATCGAACACGATTCGACCGGTGAAAGCCGCCGCAAGGAATGAATGAAAAATATTATATTCGACAAACGATTTATTATTATCAGTTGTTCATGGCCCTTGGCCGTATCTTAAAACGCGTTTGGATTTCTTTTTATACATACATAATAATAATAATATCTAATATAATAATACATGCATTTTATTTATTTGCCGTTTTCACTGCGGTAAGCGGGTCGTTCGATTCGCGCGCGTCCGCGCAATAACGGACCGCTATGCGGACGCACGAAAATGTGTCGGATCCCGGTCCCGGTACAGCCGCACGTGCACACGTGATCGCCGTCGCCGCCGAATAAGTTGATTGACCCGGAAATTTGACGGTCGGCCGCATACACGAAATGGCGGCTGTGACGACGTCTTCATCACGCTCGTGTCAATGTCGTAGGTATTGTGCTGCGGCTATGTATTGTCGGTATGCGTTTAATAACAACGCTCGGCACCAACGCGTTTTGAGCCGCGTCTCGAAGGCATACCTAGCCCACCGTAGTGCCAGGGTAAGGTGGTGGAGCTGGGTAAATGAATACCACCCCTCCCCCACCGTTCTTGGATTTTGTTTTTTTTCAATTTCCCTATGGCGCTTTCGGTAGCCCCCAACAATAATTATTACGCCTGGCCGCGGATAGAAAATACCCGCTCGGCGGACGTACAGTATCATCTATTATTGTGAAACGTACTAAAATAAAAAATATTTCGTAGCCATTCGGATGATAGATTAATTAAACATTTGTTTGAATATTATTATTATTATTATTAAACACTCTAATCGAGACGTTTAAACGTTTTGTGGGTAACGCTACAAATACATTTAATTCTTTATCCTTGATTAATTAGTATTAAATCGTCCTGCGAATTTTCAACACGTATTGAAATTTAATTTAGATTCTAGTTTGATTATTTATAGTTGTATGTAAACTATTCTGTGTCGTTTGTATGGAGTTTAATATTAATGCGAATTATTTTAAATGTATTTTAATAATCAAGAGCGTATAGGTAGATTACTTCTTTGAGCACGTTTTAACTTTTTGAATAGGTACGACGTACAATTTCGTACATCCATCTTGCTGCAAGACGGGCAATAAATAAATATTAAGATGTAACTCTCGTTCGATTTACAAGAAAATGTCATCACAGAACTTATAGAAATATTTATATATAAATGGATGTGTAATAAACATTTTTTTTTTTTTTTTTTTTTGAAATCATGGACAAACCGGTTTGTACAGCTTTCTAAAATATACTCTCGACAATATAACCGGCCGAGGTCTTTTGATATTAGGTTTTTTTCTTTTTCGAAATCTGGTTCTTTATCGTGACAAAAGAGATATACATATACTTATGTAGCAGCGGGGTTCACTGTGAGATAATAACAAGTATATTGTGAAAAGGAGAACTTTATATATACATATATATAAATAAAAAAAAAAACTAACTACGAAGACCTTAAAACCGGTTTCGATTTCGTACCAAATACCGCAGCAGGTGAATACAAAGCTGGCTGCGTATACACGAACGGCGGTGAATACAATTCGTTTGGGATTCTCTCACGAACCCAGCGAGCGAGGGTTTGTTGTGTTTCGGGTGTGAGGGAAAAGTGACCTTGACATTGTTCAACATCCCCGTAGCTATTATTATTCGTATATACAATAAACACACGCGGGGCGAGCGAGGAGGGTATTTGTATTTTTTTTTTTTTCTATTATACGGTTTTCATCTCGGCGCGAGGGTGATCGCCGGGTACGCCGGTGCGGTCACCGACGTTCAAAACGCGCTGTCGTTGTTGGTCCGCTGTTCGTTATTGTATTTTTGTACAATCGTACCCCGGAAACCGACGAGATGATGGTAAGTGGTATGCCTAATAATAGAATTGTATTCTACAACGGTTCTCATTTTATTGTCCCGATGAACGGGAGACAGTTTCGATTGTGAACTCGTGCACGCTCGGGAATCCGTGCGCCGTCGCGGCGGTGTATATTATAATAACAGCCGTGGGAAAATAATATAACAGTATATATTAATATATATAGAGAGAGATATTATACAACCCTATACAAATTTGTACTAAAAAAAAATCTGATAACTTTGGGAGCCTCCCAAAGTTGAAGGGAAAACATTATTCGATCAAGAAAATAATATTATAGTTATCGTCAATAATATTACCGTGAAGAAATTCTAAATTGTTGTCGTAAAATCGAATATACGCACCGTAATCTCCCTAAAATCGATAGCCCGGGAAAAAATGTCCGAATAGCCCTATCTATAATGAGTTGGACGACGTCGACGTCATCGGTATTTTGGTGCCGTTAACAATGTCCAATAATAATTTGGCGTCGAGATGTAACGATATGTTTATTACTCGTCAGACGCCCGCATTACAGAAGTACGTGGCCGTCGCCGGCGTGTTTGTGCGTTTGTTTCACCGTTGCTCTGCGCGCGCATATCGCCGACAGCCACGGTGCGGTCGGTCTTTAACGCGCGTGACGTATTGCCAGTCGCCCCCTCCCCCTCCCCCTCCCAACTGTCGCGTTTACCGCCGCAGGCCTTAACAACACGCTGCGCCGCCGTGTCCTCGCCGCCGACCCGCTCACCGCGCATCGCACACTACGCGGAAGAGTTGCGACGCGAGGACGGAGGAGTGGGTTTCTTGGATCAATGATAAAAATAAAATACGGCGATGTCGTGCGTGCGTGCGTACGTACTGGAGGGTCACGTACGAGTTATCAGGGGAGGGGGGAATACGTCACGCACGGGCTCCAGAAGGTGTTCATTGGCCAGTTCTCGAGGTTGGCAACGCTGCGGCCCGGGAGACAACCATTGTACATACGCCATGGCGGTTCAGCGGCTGACTAGTCGATGGGCGCGCGCGCACTCTGCCGCCGCCACTACCACCACCATGACTATTCCCGCCCAACCCGTCGTTTGCCGGGACGCCCCGCTCCGACTGCCACCTACCGACGTCACTACGCCACTACAGAGAACACTACTAGTACAGTCGCTATTCACTACGATTTCGGCAGTTCTTTGCGTTCCCTGTGTTTTGTCGTCTCGTCGGTTTATTTTCCGCTCGTACGTGTCCCGTATACGCGGTCATATTTTTTTCCTATTCTGGTTTTTATATTATATTATATATTTTTTTTTTTTTCGATATATTCATGGATTATTTCCAAGTAATTATTTTTCACGAAAATCTATTGAACCTAATTGAATCCAGTGCGTTTTACGTGTAAAATATTTCTATTAACACGCGGTCCGCGTTCTCGTCTTAACAACATGCAAATGAGTAAGCGACAACACTGTTACCTGTGCGACTTACCCCGTATGCCGTGGGCCATGTTGCACGATTTTACCGAACCCGTGTGCCGCGGGTGCGTAAACTATGAAGGCGCCGACCGCATCGAGTTGGTGATCGAGACGGCCAGGCAGATGAAAAGGGCCCATGGATTCCAGGAGACGGTACGGCCAACGGCCGGTGGTGGATCGTCAGCCGTCAACGCACACCATCCAAAAAACTCGCACCGACACGAGAACGGCACGTTAGAGGTAGTGGGTTTACCGCCACAAGCGCACCAGTTGACCGCAAGACAGACGCAACAACCCCCGCCACCACCTCCACCAACCGTGGCCTCTTCCCATTACGCGGCCCTACACCATCAGCGGTCCACGCTCATGGAATATCCCGGTCGGCCCGGTGTCGGCGGACATACCGCCGACCACGAGGTGGCCATGAGCCGAACGTCGATACGCTTGCAACAGAGCCAACAGCAGCACATGGCCCATCACATTCCGAGCCGGGCCCAAGTGAGCGGCCAGGGGCTGAAACGTGGGCTGAGTACGCAGGGCGATGACGACGACCATCACGCGGAGAGCAACAAGCGCATTATGGAGGAACAGCAGCAGAGACCGCCGTTACAGAGAGGCGAATCGCTACCGGCCGTCAGTCTCGCCGTGCCGTTTGTTGAAAGGACGTTCAAAACCGATCCGAAACATCAGCCGATCAGGACCACGTCTTTCGACGCGTCCAATTTTAAAACTACTGGTAAGTGTAATCTATAAACTGTAGTACGTAGTTATAATGCTTAAATTACACCGTTACAAGTGTTTTTGCTTTTTCCATCGTGCACCCCTTTATAATAGTATGATCATTCTGTTTATTCTCCTCAGTTGGCATCTAGGTACTGCCTACTTATCGGATAATTGTATTAATTTTAAGCGTACGCCCGGTGTAGTTTTTAATATTTCCATTAAAGCGGCAATCGGATAATGATCATTGTACGCTATATTACGGTGTGGAGGGAGTGTAGCGAAACTGACGATCGCGCGACATAATAATACGCCGGCGTGTATCTGCGTCGAATGGGCCGTGACGTCATAGAATCCGGTTCCCCGACCTGGTTCAACCGGCGGCGGGTCACCAAATATTTTGAACGCACATTATATTATTACGCCGCCGTGGAACACGGTTGTCACGGTAATTCGCCTGCTTCTCGGGACCGAAATCCAATACGTTTATATTGTTGTTATTTTGTTTTCTGTTCCGCAACGTGTGTTGAGCGAGGGCGGGCGCTAGTCCATAGATTTGGCAACGTCAATATATCGTCTGTGACGTCACGCGTTGTATAGGTGTAAGCACGGTGCGCGTGCGTATAATACGCACGGCGAACTGCCTTCGGTAGATATTCGGTCTTCCTCCCCGTCATCATCGCGCCACCGCCGTCGGTGATTGATTGTATGCGGGCGCCGGCCAACGACGGTGCACTTTCATGTGCGTTACGTTTTGTGCCACCCGTCCGTGACACATGCATTCGGGGTCGGGATGGTAACCGTCAATGACCTATTAAAAACGATAAAACACGTGGGTGAAAAACGGCGGTTAAAGATAAATCTAGGTGACCCGAACCGAGAAGGTCCGTTACACCTTATCTAGTGGTACAACTGTGAATTATTTTCAGGGGGGATGCTATACATAATTATACTTTTAAAAATTAAAAAAACTTAGTGTACAACTGGGTGGATTGTGCCACTGGACTACCGCCCAACGCTAATAATAAAAAATGACGAAAATACCTATGTAATACCGACTTGGTAGGTAGTACTAACCCTCTGTCTTTCAAAATAATACTATATAGAAGGTACCATTTATAGTTATAGTAGTAGGCTTTTGTTGTTTTTTTTAAAAAAATTTGTATTGGTATTTCATTTGGTAGAACGCTTTTTTAACACGTGGCCTGTTTTTCTAGTTTCTATTTTCTTTTTTTTACTGATCGCCCCCCTTGTGTGCGCCAGGTGGATATGCATCAGCCGCCGCGGCACAACAGTGCATGACAAATGGTAACGGACCGGCGGCCGGATCGCCGTTAGTCGCTGGCCGCACAACCGGGTCGCCGACCGACGGTCCACCGTCAATGCAGACAATGGGTGGCGCCAGCGGTGGCCAGCCGGGCGGGCAGAGCCAACAGAACGGGCCCAACAACCCGATGGCGGCGCTGATGAGCGTCGCCGATAACCTGCCGCCCGGGTCACCGCAAAGCGCACGCGGCAGTCCGCCCGGCTCGACCGGTCCTAATGCCCAAGCACCCGGCGGTCCCAGGTCCGCGTCCCGAGGATCACAACACTCGCCAAACTCCACCGGTATGTATTTTACACACATACGCGCGCGCGCACGCGACACACGGAATTATCGTCGCCCCTTTTAATCCTCCCTTCTTTCGATATTAGAAACAGCGAACCTCCCCCGTGGGGCCCTTTTAAATCAAAAACCTACGATATCTTTATAAAAAAGAAAAAACCTATCGTCGTTACACTCGTCATTACCACAATTATTGTACTGTTTTGTTGTTACCGGCCACGTCCCGCCCGACCGCAGTATATAACCTAGGCTCCTATTAGATGCAAACGTATACATAAGTACTAAAATATTATTGTTTTAGTGTTGTGTAGATACTCTGCCGTCTGCTTTTATTTTTCAATTACAGTAGTTTAAAGTATTATCTCTATTACCATGTATTATTATTATTATTATTATTTTTTCTTTATTGTCTTGTTGATAAAAAAAACAACATACAAATTGCGCATCAAGTGGGCTCTAATGGGGGCGTCCAGGTCAGATAAGCGCGCGTGTACATCTCTCTCGCATGTGCACTAAGCCCGTCTTATCGATCTGTGCATGTGACAATTTGGTTAGATTTCGCCCGTATTTATAGATCGATAACTTTCCGGTATATATTTTTATCGTTTTTGCACGCACACAGTTCAAGTATTTATCCGAGTGTATTATGTATTATAATTAAGTGGGTCGAAAATTCTTCGTTATAATATCTTATCCGCGCCCGTGTCGGCACAATTCGCTCGGGAATAAATTTCTACCGCGGAATATCTCAATTGTGTTCGTCAAGTGTTGGCCCGCCCACCCGGTTTATTACGAGGACCAGTTACTTGTATTTAGGGGTCGCGTATAGGCAATTTTGACGACATTTTCCAATGAATTACCTAAAGTGGTAATTCAAAATAAAATAAAACGTATATGAAAAGCCGATGGTTTTGGGTGTTGTGTTTTAATTTACTTATAAATAAATAATGATATTGTAAACAAAACAACGTTACGCTACAGATAAAGTTTTCTAGGTGTGCTGTGTGTGAAATGTCGGTAACACTACTACTGTAAATACGAAACAGAGTTCTTTAGTATTTCCGAGCAAAACAGTTTTTACAATCTAATCACAGGCTAAAGTATAACGTCCTATTCAGGGGCAGTGCTGACGCGCTTTTATCGATAACGACCCCCCCCCTGGGGTACAAATTCATCAGCATTTTGATAGGGTTTTTTTTTTTTTTACTTGCCGTTTATGAAACTGGTGTAGTGTTTGTTATACGACCGTTGGGGTCGGCCAAGTGATTTGTGTCTCGGAAAAAAAAAAATAATAATTTTCGCGCGACATTCCTCGCGATTCAGAGCACGTAAACTTAATTAATCAATAGAGAATGTACAGTTTATTGATTACGAAACCGAGTACAAAAATGAATTATAACATTATTGTCGGAATAACTCGAAAACGAGTGACTGTAGTGTAGAAATGTCGCACTACTGTAAAATAATAGGTAATAATAATAATCGAACGTTTAATCGCACAATAAATACGATAAAAAGCGAAAAATATGTGTAAAAAAGCAATGTAGATTTAATTTTTTTTTTTTTTTTTTTTGGCAGTGTCTCGGTCTCCACTCATACGAAAAATATAACACCGATACGGTAAAAATATATACGAATAAAATTCCTATGTATATTTATATATATTTTTTTTTTTATTCCTAAAGCGATAAAACGGATTTATTTTTTAATTTTATCGAAAACGCGGTCCGACCGAACACACACACCTAACTTAAACCCGTCTCGAATTTTATTTTTTTATTTATTACAATGTCCACGCATGCCGTCCAATTATTTTTTTTTTATCTACCTATATTTTTGCTTAAGTAGATTTGTTGATATGCTGTTGTTTTTTTTTTTTTTAACAAGTCGCGTTTTGTAGGCGGTTCGTCCAGCGGACGTAGATCATCCGGCAGCCGACACGTCAGTTCCACAACGGTGACGTCAAGCGAGGTCAACGGCGGCGGGGGTGCCGCTGGACCTGGCGCGCCCGGCGGCGCTCCCGGAGGCAACGGCCCCGGCGGCGGAGGCCCCACCGCCAATGGTACCGGCGGACCAGGTGGAGGCCCGTTAAACGCGACGTCCGCCCCGGCCGCTGGCGCCGGCGGTCCCGACGGCGCGCCGGGAACTCCCATGGAAGCTGGCGCGCCCACTGTACCGCTCATCCCACCACCCATGCCGTTGACTAACGCGTCGGCGACTACGACCGCTACAAACACGGCCACGCTTAAGTGTACGCTGTGCCAAGAACGATTGGAAGACACGCACTTTGTCCAGTGCCCGTCTGTTCCTCACCACAAGTTTTGTTTCCCGTGCTCGAGGGATAGCATCAAACGGCAAGGAGCCGGTTCTGAAGTGAGTTTCTCCTATACAATTTGGTCTCTTCTTTTTTATGCCCCCTCTCATATATATATATATATATATTAATACGTTTTTCTTATTTTTCCCATCTATTAGGTCTACTGTCCTAGTGGCGAGAAATGTCCACTGGCCAATTCTAATGTGCCCTGGGCTTTTATGCAAGGTGAAATAGCCACCATACTGGGCGAAGAATTCAAAGTAAAAAAAGAACGAGACTCATAAATATTATAATAATATATAATATATATATTAATGTTTCACATGTAAAAATATACATTTGAAACGCCACCTACGGATCCTATCAGATTATCAGACACAAGGCCTGGAAGGATTGTAAAAAAAATTTGCATTTATTTAATAAGTCTGTGCGTTTGTATATAAATCATTTCTTTTTTTTTTTTTTTTCGTAATTATGTAAAAATGCCAATAGTTATTATTAACGGTATTGTATGTCCGTAGTGGCAATCCTGTATTTTTAGGCGAAAATTTAGAATAATTTTTAGCCTCAATATGTTCTTGTTTATCTTTTTCGTTTTTCTTTGAAATCAGTTGTCGTCTATTGTTGTTGGCTCAACTACAACCAAACCAGCCGAAATATAATATTATTATAATATAAAAAAAACAAAAGAAGGCAATCTTTTTGTCGTCAAGACTGATTCGAGTCATGTTTGTATTTTAAATTTTTAAATAATAAAAAAAGAAAAAACAATAATAATTAAGAAAAACGGTCCTACTATAGACTGTTCTAGTCAAAAGCGAATATATATAATTATGTGTATTTATATAAATTTATAAATGTTATATAAATATATCAATATTTTAAGTGCACAAAATGTATATTACTGTTTTATAGTATTAATTAATTATGTACCTATATATTGTAGTTATAATATTTAGTCCGGTAGTGATGTTTTGAAAAAACTATGTTGAGTTTTTTTGTTTACAAATGGAGATGTCTCCAATGTGAACTCACAAACTCACTTGTTTGAGAAAAAATCTTTCGTACCAGATTATGTGGTTTCTCTCCTTACCACATCTTTCCAATAATATTATGTACATTTTTTTTTTTTTGTTAAGAAAAACAAATCGGTAATCGATCATGTATAATTTATTACCAGTGGTATAATATGCGTATGTAATTACGTAAAATAAACTGTACCGTTTTGTCATGATATACCTATTATATTAATTTCTTGTTATACACTGTACCCTAGTTTCTGAGCAGTAGTTTTCACGTGCTTTCTAGAACGTGATAAGAATTTAAAAAAAAAAAATCTTGCAACAGTAGTGTAGTACCCGGTGGCAGCGAGATCAAAGTTTCTTTGAGTCTTGAGGCTTAAGTGATTGGGTGTTGGTATGAGGTAGTGGCATATGGATGAATATGTAGGTAGATATTCCAAATAAAAAACTAATAGAAGAAAAAAAAAACAGAATTTAATAAATATTTTCTATATAGTAATCGATAATGTAATAATTATGCACACATAAGCATAATGATAGTGATATTATAACAATCAGAATATTGCCGGTTAGTGTTAACTGACATTGTAAGTACCGGCCCAAGAATTAATGATGAAGCCTGGTAAATTGGATGACTTTTTTTATCAAAGTGCCCATTATTATTTACATTTTGATTAATGTAAATATTGATCATATAGAAATAAACATTCTGCATTTGTTAGTTATAACAAATAGTTGATTTACTATAAAAATATAATAGGTTTTTAATGTATAAAACTCTTAGAATTTTCACTTGTGCATATTATGCACCAAAGTTTTGACTCTTTAATTATGTGTTTTTTTTAAATTCTAAAATATTATTCCACTGAAAAACATTTAATTTATTTAAAGATAAATAAGTTATACAGTTCCTAACAAGATATCCATCCATGTACCATTTTAATTAATTAATTTTAACAATAAATGATCACCTATCGATTTCCAAATTCCAATACGTTATTTAAATTTGAACAACTAGAAATATGCAAACAAAGCAGAGGGCTTTTCAATTAGAGAAGTCATCTATTTGTAATGTATATCTGTGAGTAAATGTCATAGAGTAAAAAAAGACTACATAAACCTGTCAGCAAACATGGTTTGGACACTGTACAGTAGTGTTTGTAAATGTTGGGTGGCCATGTCGCTCAGTGCATTTTTTAAGGAATTTTCATAAAAAAAATTTATTCTCAAAATAAATAGTCAATTATAGTAGGTAATTTATTGTAAACATTACCTAATTATTTTTTTTTTTTGCATAGAATAAAAATTCTTTAATTAATTGTGTCTCGCCTAGTCTTTAAAAATACTGTCAACTAGGAGACAAAATATTTTCACTGGGTAAAAATCAGTTTACTAGCTTAAAAAATGCACTGACGTCGTCAGACCGGACATACTCGTTATCATTTATCATCAATAGCACGTCGTTTTAATGTCAATTATGCTACGCTCATTAGTGCGTTTGTTTCATTGATATTGAACAAAATGTTTCATTTTTCGTACGCGTTTGAATAGCATAATAATAAAATATCATTATGACTTGATCGGGATAAAGAATTTATCGCGATTTTATGATAGTTTATAAAAGTCATCTCTAGTTCTGTGGAACAAAAAGTATTATCTATCATAAATCTTCAGTCATCGCACAACGAAAACAAGCGGGGTGTAATCACTGTCCTTTACTTTTGCTCCAACCGGTTAATATTTTCGAACAAATTTGTAAAAAAAAAAAAACTATGCCTATTCAAAGTAAACATCGTGAAGTTCGTTCAATAGTGTACTAAACAATGAATATATTCCACGGACTAAGATATATTAGAGGTATATCTTATTACTCTTTGGTGTGGAGTGGTTGATATTTTACGACCAAATCTGTCCGACAATCGGTTTGTCGTTATCAAATCGTATAGTGTATAGGGGGGGACGCTTTTAAGAGCGAGGTGTACAATTGTTATTTATTGATAAAGCTAATTGGCAAGGCCTTTGTTATCACGTGTCTTATTACCACCATTATTAACCACGATTCTTACGGTTTAAAAATAAATAATAATCAATGCCGTTTAATTGTTGTTTGCGCTGGATTTCGGTAAAATATGATAATTATCGAATTTCAATTGTATTGTAAAAAATAGATTATTATTATTATTATTTATGAGCTTATCGATTTTCATTTTTGTTTTTTATACTTCTCAAGTCGCCGATAACGAATGACAAATCCATAATAATTGTTCTTAATTAATTGTAAACGATTGCACGCGGCAGTACCACACCGTCGTCTCGTTTCCGTTGTGCGTATCAGTAAGTCGGCCGAACGGGAAAACTTGACGACGTCCCGTCGGGTCGTGTTCGGCTTTTGTGCGCGTACAAACTACGGCGCAGTCGTGGTTGCGACTATTGCGGTCTCGCGCCGGACGGCCGACCGGCGGACGGAAAAACGAAAAAGAAAAACACTCGCGGCCACGCGAAGTGTTGTGCCCCGTGACGTCAATGGTTAAATACATTTTGTCTCCCGGATACAAATATATGATACTAATAATGCGCGAACTACTACGTATAGTGTGTACTGTGTAGTTGTACGTATACGCGAGACGTCATTGTAGTACCGGGACGCCGCCAAACGAAAAGGGTGTTTTTAAATCTATACCGGAGGAGGCAGCGATTGTATTGATCGCCGCCCCCTCCTACCGCAACTATTGTACCGTGTGTACACACTAGAGAGAGTGGGTCGCCGCTGCCGGGTGGGTGGCGGCAAACTCTTTCGGCATTTCGGGTCTGTTGCTGCCGCGTTTCTGTACCCCACTAGTACGTAGGCAGCTCTTCCCCTCCCCGTCGGCGTTATAATATTATTGTAACCGGTATATAATCCTTCCTATATTATTATTATTATTATAGTCCGCATTATAAATACTCGTTTGAAACGTCCACTATAAATTTGTTCGTGTCCCTTTCGAAACGACAATTTTCATAATCAAATCGCTTTCGTAACAACGCCCCCCCCCACGAGGGATTATTATTCTGCACGTTCCCAGGCGGGAATTACCGCGTTTTACACGCTATTTTATGTCTGTATTATTATCAACGTGTCGTCGACACACGCCGACGCATACCATCATTATTATAATGTACACATATATATATATATTAATTAAAATGATACCATTTTTTATAAACGTGCCACATTTCAATATTGACGTATTTGTTTTTTTTTTTTTTTTTTTGTCGCAACGACCTCGTTTTACGGTAAATATTTAAAGACGCGGCAAACGTACCGACGAATGGTTCGTTGAGTTTATACGACCGCGAGCGTGGGTTTAATACAACGGAAAAGTAATACTATTCCCGGGACGTCGGAATATATTATGTAAATTATTTTTCGTTTTGTTTAACCCGTTCCCACGATACCATAATAACGCCCTTGATTCTTGATTGCTTACTTTTAAAAAGTTTTATTATTATCGGTTACAACTTTCTCGTAAAAAAAATGTCGAGGTTTTGTAAAACAGTCGTGTCGCGGCACGGCGGTGTATGTTAAAGGTTAAAGAGAGGATCGATTAGATGACTGTGGGGCAAAATAAAATGCCGTTTCCGCGTATTTGTTGACGTACGTCATGTCAACTCACCGCTATCATATAGTAAATACTATATGTAGTAATATAACATTGAGTGTTTTTACGGTCGTACCGCTCAAAAGGCGCGTTACACACGAGTGAACAAATGTGACGAATCCTCGGTGTCACATTCAATGAAACACCGCGCGCGTTCGCACATTCTGTACACAAGGACACGCGAAGTTTATCCGAACACTCGGGCGCGCTCACCCTGTGCGATGCACAAAATTACAGCGCTCGCGTGTACGTACCGTTACTGAACACCGTCCACGTGGACGTGCCACACGATTACTACCGTTGCGCACAAACGTTACGCGCAGGGTACGGACAGTTTTATCGGTACAGAAGATCGCGGTGACAGTGCCCGTATACGATTTTCGCTGGTATGAAAATAAAGGAAAATCGTAATTATAAAATACAAAAAGTATTTTCGTTGTTTTTTTAACAAAATACGGATGTACATAATATTATTGTATTTAAATATTATCCAATTATTATTATTCCCATACAAACAAAAATTATGTAAATAATAAAAGTATAAGTAGTGTTTTTTTTTCTCGCTTAAATAACTTATCGATCAGAAATCTTGTTGTTCCTATCGAATACCTACTTTCTTGTAATATTTTACTCATTTTCCTTGTTATTTTCTTAATAATGAGGAAAAACTGGAATATTTACTCAATAACGGGTTCTGTTGTTTTCGATTTTATTTTTGTAATTCGGCTTAAAATTACAATCAATATTGGCGTTGCCATTAATAACTATTTGAAATTGTCGAGTTTTATTTAGTTTTTAATTTGAATTTGACCGTTCAAAATTACTCGAAAACTTTATACAAGGAGCACCATGGTAAATCGAAAAATTATCTAGGCACGTTTTATTAATTTTTTTTTACTGATAAACGTTTGTCTTTAAAGTTCGAATTTGTATGGAAATCGTAAAAATCAACACGGCATTTTGCTCGCCATTTTCCGTTTCGTATGACGGATACAAATATTTGTATAGTTACAAATGAATATAATTTTCAATATTAAATTATCGAAGCGCGTGTTAACCAAATTTCGCCGCTTAGAATCGTTTTTCGTATGTAACGATTTCCCTTGGTGTACAGGGGTACACTGTACTGTGTTGCACACCATATATATTGTTGTTTTACAACAGTTGCCCAACCGGGGTGTGGTGTCTTTTTTCTTTTCTTTTGTTTATACGCCACAGAATTCTGACACTAGTCGCGGCGGTTATGTTTATACTAAAAAGATTGCGCACCTTATAAAACACACGTCGCCGTAGAATATACGCCAGTTAATAATAATATGTTTACGGCCGTTAATTTTAAACGTCCCGCTCCGCCGGTCAAACGCCCGTCGACGTCGTCGTCGTCGTCTGGCTGTTTGTCGGGTTACGTCACCGTGAAATTTTTGGCTTCCGGCCCCGAGATTCCATTTATAAAACGGTACGTGCGGTCGCGCGCATCGTATTTATACACGTTGCGTACAGTCGGGGGGCACACGTCTTCTCATTTCGTTTCGTCGTTTTGTACTTTTTTTTTCTACTCTCCCCACGAAATTCTTGGCGCAGGCACTCCGGACGAAAATAAATTCCCCCCCGTCTAATTATAGACAAGACGGACCGGAGCGGTCAACCTCGGTCTGGTTTGACGTTACGCGCCCGCTAATTATACCGCGTGCGTAAAATTCGTCCGTGCATTTCGCAAAGCCGTCAGAGAGATAACGAGCGATTCCGGCCGAAACTACCACCACGTGCGATCGTCGGCCAAGGCCCGGGCGGTGACGAGTATATTGAGATTTGTACGTTCACCGTCGTCTCGTATCTTTATCCTACTATCATATTATTTTTATTATATATATATACATATATATCGAGAGAAAAAATTTATTTTTCTTAGATATAAATGTGTTTCCGCGCGGTCGGCCAGAAAATGCCTAGACGAGCAAATGCCGCCGTCGACCGTGTTCGTCCGTCTGTAAAAACGATATCGAAATATTATATATATACACCCAATACAAGTTTTATCGTTAATTTGTTTTATTAAATTCTACGAGTGTTTGTTGTTACATCTGCAGTTACGAATTATGGCGAGTCGGCAGCAGTGTAAACAAAAGACGCGTGTACGTGTTCGCCTCATGTTTGGAATAGTCGTTCAGTTTGTAGTAATTCGTTATCAAAACGGCTACGTCGCCGCACGTGTTCTACAATTCAAAATGATATCATTACGAAATTCGTATAGTGTTGGCTGCGTGTAATGTTTGTTTAAAACACGACTGAACAAATAAAAAAATAAACACACAACACAACAAGCACGTCGGCGTTTACAACGACCGGACGACTCGGGTTCGTTATTACCGCCGCGTGCCGTCCAAGTTACGTTTTCGTGTCGTAAGTAATATTGTACTCTGACAATTAGAATTTCGGGATTATTTACGAATTATTATTATTATTATTATTATTATTATTATTATTATTATATAACAAGTGGGAATTAAAGTCTGCCGGAGGGCAACGTCTCCGCCGCCGTCTCGGGTAATCAATAAATACTGCTCGGCGGCTTAGAGGAAACGCTGCCGGGGCGTCTTGTACTAGGTTTTATCGATTTCCAAACGTTTTACAAACTCGCGCGCGTTTTGTCCGTACGACTTGTATAATAATGATGTTCTATAAGGTTTTATTGTCAGGAGATTTTAACGCAGACGCCTATTATTATATATGTATATCTATTTATACTCCGGGGGAGTCGTTTATGATAACAATAATAATTATACTAAACCCAGTGCGTAAAATGCCCCTCCCCCAATCATCTGGCATACGCTCATTGGATGCAATAACGATATTCTACCGCTTATCGTTCGGACGTTGTAAAATATATAAAAAACACGCGTTACACATTATCAATAATTAATAATATTATCAAGTATTCTGGTTTTTTTTTTGTCCAACTATCTGGAATAGTTGTGCACCGACCGGAATATCGATTCGTCCGGGGGGGGGGAATGCACGTCCCAACGCGCTGGTGTATGAAAATTGTATTCATGCCGCCGTGGTTGTTCGCCGTACTTGCGACGAATACCGTTCAAATCCACTACTCCGGCCACTGTTTTTAAACGAAATACGTTTTTAATATAATATAATTGTATTATTAATATTGTAAACCCGGTTTTAATATACCTTATCAATTGTTCGTTTTTATTATATTATGTACACCGTCAATCTACGACAATCTTAGACCACCACATGCCACTTTTGAACCACTGTATGTAAGTGGTCTTGATAATAATAACTATATTAACAAATGAAATAACCAATTGACACAGATGATGTATTTTGTATTTATGGTAACGTAATAGTTACTATTAGGGCTTTTCAATAAAAAAAAAAAAAAAAACCGGTTGGATTGATTATAGTTTTGGCTCTTCCCCATCCCAAAAAATTGCACCCATAGATTATCACATACTCAACCACATTTCAATCTTATCTTTAATATTTTTTTATTTTTATAATTGAATTTTACGTGATAGACTACGGATCTTATCTATACACTAACGATAACATAACACAATTTTAAACTAATAAAATATATATAGTTTACTATAAATGTGAAATATCAACAAAATTGCAATAACATTTAAAATATGTCGAAAATTGTAAAAAGTTTCACCAATAATGATTAAACTCTAACTCGGACTTGTATGTAGCAGATTTAAAACAGCAATATAATCCGAGCAGTAAAAAAAGATGCAAATGTAACGTCACCCAAGCCCTAAAAATAATCGTTATAATTTAAGAAAATTAGAGAAAGCAGCAAGGTATTAAATATTTTTTAAATATCTCAACAATTGGACAATTCTGCATATACGTTTGGCAATTTCGAATTTATCGCCGCTAATATTATCGTCGGAAATATGTCCGGCTCCGAACAGTGTATGACGTCAGAGAGAAGAGAGAAAGAGAGAGAGAATAAAAAGGCGGTTGTTGTAGGCGGTTTTATTGATCGCCGGTCGAAACTACGGAGACCTCTTCCGATCGGAGGTCGAGCCCGGACGATGCATTGCGTGTTCGGTGGCGTACGCCGTGCCAACCTCTAAAACGTTCGTTCCGCCGTCGCGGTGTGTTACCACAATCTCAATGTATAATACGTCACGTGACCTTCCCTCGAGACAACTGGCCAATATTCGGTTGCCCGTACCGGCTATACGTACCTAACTGTACTTACGTTTACGGCGTTTTACGGTCACGGAAAAATCGCACACTATTGAGTATTGGTTATTATTATCTTTGCTTTGCCGGCGGTTTTTGCCGGAGTGGCAAATCGCTCCGATTGTTTTGTTTTCTACGCGCGTTACAATAAGAGAGAAAGAAAAAAAACAATTTTTATTTTTCTTGTACCGTTCGTTTTGATGCAGGGCTCGCCGATACACGGTGACGTCACACCATATTATCACGCACGTCATTGATAGAAAAAAAAATATGCGGAAAATAAATCCTCCGCGAAATACATTATTATTTATATATTTTCTTCCCGATGCTAATTGGCCAACACTGGTCTATTTTTTTTTTTCCTAAATATGATACACAACACGAGTACAATAAGTGTATGTGATATGCAAATTAACAGGGATATATTGATGGAAGAAGCCACCCCCCATTAGCGACACTACCTAACTTTTAATATAATAATAATGATGATGATAGAACAAGACAGGGTTAATTTAGTAACTCACTGCACCAACTACGCTTGAGACGCCTAGGAGGATTACCAGGAATAGCTATGCTTGCTAGGTTTAAAATTAAGAGATTATGATGGGAGTTGAGTTTTACATGAAACCTTTTATAAAACTGATTTGCATCTACAGGTACGGTTTCTAGACGCAAGTGCGGTGTAGAGTTAGTAATATAACCTAACTTAGGAGTTGGATACGTAGTGGGGGAATTTGTGATTTTCCTGAGCGTAATGTTTTGGAAACATTGAATTTTATTCAAATTTCATTTTGGCACTACCCCATAACTGTAGGCCGTAAGTCCAAATTGGCTTGACAAGGGACTTGTATATGAACAGTTTAGTGTTATTTGGTATGTTTGTTGGATACTAAAGTTTTGAGCATACGAATACGGGAATTTAATTGCAACCTTTTGGCTTGGATATGATGTTCCCAGGTAAGGTGACGGTCAGGGGTTAATCCTAGATACTTTACGGTCTGGTTCGAAGGGATTTGAGTGCCATAATGTGTTACATTAGGACAAGGTGATTGTTTAAGAGTAAATTTAGTATGAATAGATTTAGTTTGGTTGATACACTGGTCTATGAAAAATTCATAGATATGTCTATTATTATTATTATATATTGTTATGTATTTGTAAATATCTTATAGACGTATAAATATCTATGTGTAAATGTATATTTTTTTTTTTTTAGTGACCGAAACGAAAATTCTACCACAGTGTCTGATCCGCGACCATTTAATGCGTTTTCAACAATTATGGTAGGTTATTATTACTATTATTTTGAATTTTCAGTATTACAATTGATACCAAATGATACCATTTATCAATGATAATATGTTTTTATGAAAAACGATAATATATAATGATACCTATATTCTATATTGTCGGTTGTCTACAGGAAGAATACCAAATCGATAAAAATTCGTTGAAAAAAGACTTTGTGAACGCGAATTTGTTGATCAATCAAGCAAAAAAGATAGTCAGTAAAACTGATCTGGAAATAAAGAAGATCAACGAAATATTATTACCAAGATTTCGGTCGGCAGTCATTACCAGTGACAATACTGATGACATAGTCGAAAGGTTGTTAAATTTTATGTTTACACGTGACGCGTAATTTTAGAAAAACCACAGGATAATAATATGGCCACACAGTCACTATCCATTAATTTCTATTCTACATTTTTTCCCCCCCCGCTTGATAATCGTGTAATTTTTACATTTGCAGGAATTATATAGAGGTTCCATTACAAATCACTCTACGCTCTCAATCTAATCTTAAAGAACAATTATTGGTGAGATTTTTTAGATCAGAATTTTTTTGATTTGTATTTATAATTTATTATGTCTTTATCTTATATATTTTGTAATTGTATTTCAGTCTAAAAATATAAATAAAAATAATGAAAAATCTAAAACAGTTGTAAAACCAAATTCTCAGTATCAAAATAAACCGAAAAATGCTCAGCAATTGAGTTTGAGTAGCTCTTCTGAACCACCGAAATTAATAAAAGACTATAAAAACAATGTTGGTATAGTGAACTTAACGGCTAAAGACGCCAACATAAAAGGTAATAGTGATTGTAACACCAAACATTTAACAGTGCAACAAACTCCTAGTGTCAATATAAAACCTGATCTAGTTATACAAAAAGTAGCAAGTTTTCAGATTAAACTTGACAATCGAAAAATGTTAAGGTGAGATTCGTTATACTCTAATATTGATATGACATTTTTAATTAGTGATATTTTTTTAAAATAATATATATCTTATGTATTTATTTATAGTAATACAAGAGAAAATGTGGCCTACCATGAAGTTATGTTTGAAGTAGATCAAGAAACATGTAAATGCCAATCATCTAAATTTGGGAAAACTAATGACAAAACAATAGCTCGCTATGAAATACGCAGAATTCTGCGTGGGATGTTGGATCACATATTATCTTTGGATGAAAGTTTGAGTTACCCATTGATAAGTAAATTACAGAAAATAATGACTAATTTAGAAGAGACAGATTTGTTGGAACGTGATGATTCAAATGAAGTAAAAAATCTCGTGGTAGAACATAGCATAGTTGGTTTTAGTGAAATAATCATAAAAAATAGATTATTGGAAATAGCTGAGAACGATAATAACGGTAGTATTAGTACAAAATGGTATAATTATCTATAGATACACAAATAAAATTTATTTTTTAGATAAATCATTTGAACAAATGGCTGTGGAAATGGAAAACTTTTATTGTCAAATAGATAATCGGTTAACTAATATTAAAAACTTCTATTTAACAACAAATCCACCAATGGAGTTTCCGGTTCTTTCGAGAGACAATGTGCTGGCAGGTGTTGCAAATTCTATTGATACAAATCCTGGAAATATTCATTCAAATAATACTTTTCAACCAAATGGTGGATGTACAAATTATTTTATATATTTTTTCTTGTTGAGATTAACTAACCTTTATTTTACAGTTTATCGTGATGTTACATCGAGCAATAAAATCAGTGTTAAAGAGTTTTTAAATCTAGGCTCTAACAACTTTATTAGTTCAAGAATGTACAAGTTTTTTTGGAACACATTACTTTTAGTTTAATCAATAATAATAATAACTGATAATAATTTTTGTTTCAGGACTGAAAAATCATTTAATTTGAAGGAACCCAGTTGTGAAAAAAAGGTAATTCTATAAAATATGTATCTAAACATGTATATATTATACATAAAATAGTATATTAGGTACTTGTGTGCGTGTGTGCGCAGGCGGGCGCACGTGTGCACTCTCTTTTGTGTGAGTAAGATATTAAACTAATTAATTTAACCAGTACTATAATGGTGTACAAATCATAGTAGGTACATGACAGTTTTTAATTAAAATTTAATTTTAAATAGTTTATTTATTCTATTATATTTACTAGTCGTACCAAGTTCTGTCCTTTATTCAAAGGTGTATATAATTAGTAAAATTAGTAAATATAAAACATCTGATGTTATTTATTATTTATCAACTTGGTAACTAAACAAATTTGCATACAATTCAAAATGTCCACTCTGTGACACTGCACGCACCACTTCTAACACTATTCAGGCTACTCATTTGACCAAATCAACTTATAGCGATTCAATATTTCGATAAGGTTTAGAGCAGGTTTAGATATATTATATTTAAATACACATTAAATTAATTATAAAACAAACTATAAATACTGAAATCTTAAAAAAAACAGACAATGTTATGTAAAAATATGTAATAAACACAATGTTCAAATGTACAATAACACTCAATTCAAACTTTTAATTACCACATTAAAATCCACTAAAATCATTATATATTTAACAATAATATTATCTAAATAATAATAGAATATCAAAATATTATTGATGTGTTTTAAACTGTATTCTTATTAAATCAACATACCCAACAAAAAAGTTCATATCTCACTTTTTTCAATTTGAGTTACAATTAAAAAAAAAAATTGTATGTTTATTTTACACTTCCTAAAAAATTGACAAAATTGAGTTACACATTTTTTCATTAGGTATGTCGGAATAAAGTATGAAAATAACAGTGAGTTTATAATAAATTCTAATAATTTTAATTTAAAAAAATAGATTGATGGAAATATAAATTTTGAATCACAGGGAAAATGTTAATAATTTAAACATAAATACTGTTTCTTTTAAAACAAACAACAATGAAATATTATTATTGAGTAAGTTTTTATGGTGTATATTTTTGAGATTTACATATAACTGACAGCTATAATAAAAATGTATAAATAATATTATGTTTAGAAAGTCAACTAAAAGTTTTAGAAAATCAACTAATTAAATTTGATGATAATACCTTTTTAAAGAATAATAATAATGCTGAACATACATTAACGAACAATCAAATCCAGGGCAATGAAAACTTTCAATCAAACAAACAAGAATGTCATTTAAATTCTGTATTGTCATCTAATAATATAGAACAATCTGATATATCAATACATCATTTGTACGATGAAACAGAAGATTCTTCTACTTCAATGGTATGCAAGAAAGATATATATTATGTTTATAAAATAAATGATACCTTTAAATTAAAATTAGGTAATTCATTAACAATTAATTTTAATATTGATGCACACAATATTATATTAAATTTTTTTATATTTACATAGGTCATATTATAATATGATTAATTATTTATAGATGTCATCGAAACAGACTACGCAAGAAATGGAAAGTGGCACAGAAAGTTCAGTTAGTTATGAAGTAAGCGGCCATATTTCTAGATTGCACAAAGCTGATTCTAAGACATCTATTGGAGAAATATTCTTATAATTAAATGAATTTAATTTATAAACTTATGTGTATAAATGCATCATAAATAAAAAAAAAATATTAAAAACAATTATATTAGTCAATATGAAATAATTTAGAAATATTATTTTTAAATTGATTGTCATTGGGTACCATTTTAATTTTAAAAAAAATACTGTCTTGATATTTTCATATAATTTTGCGATTCATCAATAATTTGAATACTTCTAATATCTAAAAAATATGGCTTCTATAAATTTTGTATGTACTGCGTAATTTTTAATATGGAAATGTTGATGGTTGATTATTAACAATTTTGTATTCAAGATAATTAATTTAATTGTATGACCATATTTATGTCGTAGCCACTTTGTAAAATTTACTTTTTATAAAAATTTGTTTATTTTACGAAATAAAATTGTTTTTTTACACTTTGTGAAATACAAAAATATTTCATGATAGTCACTTAAATTTAACATTGTGGTGTAACTGCCCACTTAGTGTACTGTAGTCTGTAATAAAACCTATTACATAGTTACCTGTAGTAACTGCTGAATAATTTATAAAACTAATAAATTACATATAATTTCTTTTGAAGTTAATTATCATGCATCTTTTATGTATAACACTATAAATATCAAAATTGTTCATCTGTGGAATTCTGTTCCACGTGCGAGTGGTCACGGGTTAAGGTAATATTATTATATTATTTATACCTACCTACATATTATTGTATTATTATTATACATAGTACTATTTATTAAGGTATTATTAAATAATTAAAATCAATATAATAATAAAAATATTATCCAATATCATTAAATCGATCTTACCTGAATTATTAAAATAATACATTTTTGTTGTGAGTAAACTCAGTTTTTACATCAAAATCGTTCATATTATTCATATTCAGATTTCGACAGAAATCGTAAAAATCACTACAGAAATTACTTAAATAGCTTGTACTAAAAAAAACTATCAAAATTACTTTAGTGTATAAATTCATACCTACTCATAATAATAATAATATAATACCATATAATAGTTATGGCATGTGATAGGTAGATATTTTATTATAGTACACAAAGTGAACAACCGCATTGTAAATATTATACGACAAATTGTAGACTATTTCATGAAATATTTTTGTATTTCAAAAAGCAGTTTTCATTTAATGAAATGGACAAATATTCAAAAACAATCTTATGAAATGTCTATAACGTTGTTGAATGAACAATGATAATTTTCTTAACAAAATACTTTCAGTGAATGTAATACTAATACTAATTGAATAATAAAACATAAAAAAAACTATGGGTAGGTATAAACAATTTAGTCAAATTATTATAATAGTTTGATGTAGTTTTCACTTCAAAAAATAATGTAAATCATAATACTACCTGCTCATTTTAGTTCAGCTATTTATTAATTTAACCTAGGGGTTGACGTATAACTAATAAAATAAACATAATGAAGGACATTTATACTTTGTACCAGGAAAATTAAACAATTTAAATGCTTAGAAATACATAAAGTAGGTAATTGTTTTAGATAACTTGTATATTAGTATTGTTAAAATTAATTATACCAATCTAAATAGTTTATAATGAATATTCTTGTTCATTATAATATAGTGTGAAATTACAAGATATTAATTATTAATAATATCTCAAATAACAATGTAATAATTTGTTTATTCAAGTATAATATGCTTACTCCATCCATTACTATAGATTTTGTGTATCTATCTAGGTCAGTATTCGTTAACGTTTTGAGACGGAAGAGCCAAAAGTTACAATTTAGAAAATGTCCCAGTTTTTAAAGAACCACTAAAAATTTTCGTTTCAATATTTTAGTATTTGCTTAATTTTCGATTTAAAATAAACGATTTTAAACACGAAATAATATATATTCATATAAAAATTTATAAATATTTTAAGCACAAAACATGTTGAAGTATTTTAGCTAGAATAATACAATAATTAATCCAATAATATAACTACAGTTGTTGAATAATACATCAATGGGAACATTGGCTTTGCATGCCTTTTGAAAGTTTGGTTAAATCTGCTTCATAACTTGTTGTCATAATAAATATTTTCCATTTGGTTATAATTTTTATATTTATTATCAACCAATTATGGTTAGTAATTTATCTAATATAAAAATATGGTTTTCCTGTATGTACATTGTACACATTTCTAATTTTAGTTGACTACGATAGCCTGTGCAGGTACTATCAAGTTATTGTTGTAGTGTATTATTTCATATTTCTAAAAGCAACAAAAATAATAAACATGTTATCTAGACATATTTTTTTTATATAATAAAATATATTTTTTGATAATAAATAATTATTTTTTCTGTATGGAACTGGAGAGCTGCAACTTTATATCGAAAGAGCTGCAGGTTGCCGACTCTTAACCTAGGTATTATTTTTTTGGCGTTCATTACCGGCAATACATCCGCCTCCCGGAACCGCCGTAAGGCATTACGTCGAGAGGCGAATCGTCATAATTTATTAAATGAAAAACAATTTATAAATAAATACACATGTTGTAGAAATTCCGATTTCCCCTGCGGGCGGGGTGGGCTCACATTAGTTACACAGACGCGTTATGGACATCAGTCAGGCCAAGTAACCTAACCTAAACTTCTCAGAAATAGGCGGGGCGTTTGCCGCGTCCTCCGCAGCTGGCTTCCCGCATCACCGGTGGACGGCATCCTTTTTTGGAGGCGGCCACTTCCTCTTGCCTTCCTGTCCGCAGTTTGCAGCGAGGCGTCCTTCGCCGTTACATTGGTAGCAATGTCGTTGCCGTGCCGAGTTTTTACACTCGGCAGAGTGATGTCCACAGTCATGGCACCGATAACAGATCGGAGGCCTTTTGCCGAGCACTTTGACTCGACATCGGGACCATTCGACTTGAAGTCGGCCGGCTTTACCGCGTCCGCCGCCGGGAGTACGAAGCTGGCCCTTACAGACACCGCGCCCGCCGCTACCAATTTGCCCTGGACGTCTTTGGCCGCGATCCATTGCGGCACATCGATGAGCAGGACGGAGGCCGTTGTCGTCGGCCTGCTAACTTTGCCGTCGACACCGACCACCGCCTGCAACTTGTCCGCCAGAATCGTGGCATCTTCATCTTTCCTCACTACGAAAGTGACTCGTGACTCGTGCGAGCGTTCAGGACCTCAATTTTGAGGGCTTTAAGATCAACCCCCGCAGTTATCATCCTCATCATGACCGGCAGCGTCACTACCGAGTCTAGAGCGACCCGGACAGTAACCGCCGCCGTTTGGGGAACTCGCCTTTTTAGTTCCTCCACCGCCTCCTTCCTGGAGCGTGGCTCGCGTTCAGTGCCGGTCGCCGGTCGCTTTGCGCCCTTTGGCCGGCTTTCGTCTTCCACATAACCACGGTCCACTCAGGAGACGTGGGAATAGGCGGAAAGTTAGCTGCTTTAAGCGTCTCTTGGAGGTGAGCCGTTTGCTGTTGTTGCGTCTGCACCTGCGGTTGAATCCGCAGTTGCTTTAGCTTCTACTTAACTTTTTTTGCGACGGAGTCCTTGTCAGCGATGGCTGCAACACCGAGTTGGTCTGACAGCTCACCTCCCAGAGGGAGGGCTTATCAACACGACCCGTGTTAACCACGCCGTCAAGGACGACGTGCGCCTTGCTTTGCGCCTTCGTGAATTCCACCATTCTACCCAGAACGACGCCGAAATTGGCCAAGGCCTCAGATCTGAAGGCCGTTCCCCTATCCGCAACCCGGGGACGTGACCGGTCGCCGTGACGTGCCGTTCTGGAATGGCCTTCAACTAGGGTGGCCACGGCGGCCGTTCCGCCGATACGAAACCGACGGCGCAGTGTCCGGGAGGTTAACCTAAATCTGTGGCCCGGAGTCTTTAGAACGCCATAATTGATGGTATTCATTTTCGTGCCGTAGTATAAAGATCATCTCAATTAAATATATTCAAATTTTGATATTATAACAATCAGTGCACGTGTGTCAACAATTTTTAAAGATGGATGACGTGCGCCAACAATGTTGCCGAGTATAAGAGATGCATTGAACGAAGTATTTCAAAATATGTATGTAAGCTATATACTATAGTTATTATTTTTTTATAATTTTTATGTTACATACGATAACACTAAACTGCATTTTTATAAGTTTGACGTTTCTAAACAATAACGCTGTGTGTCTAGATTTCCCCGTGTTTCTTCCATGGACAGTGCGCACACAAATAACCTTAAGGCCTCATCAAATAGAACGCGTTATTCACGCGCACGAAAGCGGTATTAACGTCGAGTTGTATTCAATTACAAATCATATCGGCTATCAGACATGGCTCGTCGGCGTGATTAACATGACGCTAGGACGCGACGTACAAAATTACAAAATCACGCACGATAGTGCGTTAATTTTAGCATTCAAAGTAAAAGCAGTTCGTACAGTTTTTGAAAACCATGTTGGGACATCCGGAAATCTAAGGTTATTCATTTATACCTGTGTAAAAATAACATTTTCTTATTAATTTGAATTAATAATTTATCTTCAAGGTTAGGTTTTATACATTTTAATGAAAAGTCTCCAACTATTGAGACTATTATACTATCATTCTTTTTTTTTTTTATTTATGATACCTAAATATTTGTTCAAATTTTTATCTAGTTTAATAAAAGAACATTATATGTAATAATAATTTTATTTTTTGCTATGAAAAATATTAAATCCATCTATAGTATATTTTCCTTGTTTAATATTTATTGTTTTACCTTCAATTGACATTGAACAATCTATATCAATATCAATATTGAATTTGAGGTGATAGTTAAAGCTATGACACCAACTGATAATTTCTCTCCATAAATAGATTGTTCTAAACAAATCCATTTTTAAAATTATTATTATAATTTATAATAAGTTAAACATTTTCAATTTAAAATAAATTGAAAACAACTATTATTATTATTATTTTTTGTATCCATTTAAACTCAATCAAATAGAATACTTTACCACCACTAAGATATTTTACCCCTTTATCAATCAATACAATTTTCTCTTGTGGATTGTTGTTGATAAATTCAATTTCTTTATTGGAATACTCTTTTAAAAATCTATCTGGTAAAATTAATTTTAATTTGTTGTCTAAAATAACAGTTAATTTTGTTCCATATATTGTTTTATTAATACTTAAATGATTGCATACATATTTTTGATCTTTTTCTAATTTAACAAATTCATAGTTATAGGTGCTTGTATTCAATGCATTATTACATTATCTGTTGCACACGGTGTGTAATATATAGAATCAAATTGTTTAACTTAGGTACATATATTTTTCCATTTGATGAAAACATAAAATATATTTTTTTTATTATATTATTTTACCGTGTTTAGTTAGGCTAAACAATTTTTAAATTGCATGAAAAAGAACTGGAAATATTGTTTCATATGAATAATAACAATAATAAAAACTGATAAACAAATTCACTTCAGATTTACTTTAATTTATTCAAATGTAATTAAATTCATTTTGTTTACCATTGGATAGATTTTTCATTCCGTCGTAAACTAATTTTAATTCTGTGTGTTTTGTGTATTATAGTTTTCTAAAATATTCGTGTTTATTTCTTTTTCTTTTTTAGAATATGGTAAAATTAGTTTTAACTTAGCATCTAAAAGAACAGAGTTTTTCTCCATATTTAATTTTAATAAATTCAAAAGAAATTATCTCATATTCTTGTCAAATTCTTAAATCGAGTAATTATACAAATTCATGATTGTTCACTGGTTTATTTAAAAGTGCTTTAAAAATTCTATTAATTAATGCCATTTAATTATAGAATATTTTTTTTAAATTTAATTTTAATAATTCTGATGAATCTTATGACAGATACAGCTCTCTAATGTTATCATATCACTTCACAGATAGAGGGACGGTTAATTGAGTTTCTACTGTATACTTAGTAAGATATAAATTATATTCATGTTGAATCTCTAAAAGTGGAGCTGATAGAAAAAAACTGATTGCTGCTCAATTGAAATCAGCACATCAGTAGAAAAAAATGTTTATGTTGGACTGTGTAATAATAGGACAATTATGATGTAGTTTTAATTACATTGTGGTACAATGGTATAATACATCGACTTATGAGGTATTGCATACAATACTTTTGTTCATTATTTTTTAGGCTCACACTAATCAAGATTTAGCTTAAAATGAAATAAATCATACTAAGAACGGACCTATTCTAGTATTCCACACACAATCTCGCCCGTGTTAATAATGATATGAAACATATATTAGCGATGAGACGCGCTATCTAGGTAATGTAACTATTTGAATAAATATACGTTTAATATACTCCCGAATGCGCAAACCACGTGACTCATCAAATCGTTCTTATCAGTGTTCTCACTGTGATTTATGTTATGGTTTATTATCTATGTTACTGTGGTATAACCTCAATTATAATCAACAGTTTATTCCACTATGTATTAGCGTCATTCTCGATCATTCTTATCCATATTCGCCATCGTGCTCGAATTGTTTTGTTTTTTTACGTGTTTAATCGGTTGTCAGTTCCCGCTTTATTTGTTAAAATGACTTTTGTTGATCCTAACATGTATCGTCCGAAAATCATCAATTTAGAATTACAAACTACAATATTGTAGTTAAAGTATTTGTCAACACTGTTTTGAGCGTTCTCAGATAACTAAAATTACATTTTTCAGACTCGTTCAGTTTTATATGTAAATCAGACTGTCTACAATACCTCATACGTACGTATTAAAACCTTTGCTGTATGCACCCAATATTCTATGATTTATTTTTACCCGTTACAATTCTTGATTTGTTTAAATTATTTGCTTTGACAATTTTACTATTTAGGTATAAAACTTTTATAATCATGTGTGGTCAACAAATTGATACTCAAAGTAGTAACCTTAATATTTTCTCTCTAAACTATAAAGTACTAAATGTACTTAATTATTAACATTACACATTCAATTACGGGAAAGGGTTTCCACTTGTTTTAATGTAACACAAACTTAACTTTAATATTCATAATGACAAATGACACTAGTTTTAATGGCATATTGAGTAAAACGACTTTATTTTCAAAGTTCCTGTAAAATTTCTTATTTTTGTATGTACCAAATTATTGGTTAAAATAACATTTAATTAAACGAGATTATCTACGCTAATACGGTATCAAAATTTGTCCTTTCCTCATATGTTAATTATATGTAATGGCCGTATTATTGTTATCATAGGTATGTACTTGTGGAAGGTATGTTTTCATTGTGGTACTAACATGAAAACATACTAGTATTTGCTATCAAATTCTGACATAAATTCATTAGGTATTTGGTCACACCGTTTATTTATTCGTTTGTATAAGCTTTATTTTGCTCCCAGGTCTCTGAATACAACAATGATTTACCATGATTGAGCAATATAGTTATTCACCTGAATGCTGGAAAATTTTTTATTGAGGGTCATATTCCGTTCACACTAAATAGGCATTTTATTTAATTGGACTGTAATAGTAATAATAAATTATTATAATTATGTATTTATTTAATTTAAAGATGTAATATAATATTTAACGCTCCAAATACATTTTTATTTTATTATTTAAAATTTTAATACATTCAGTTGCCTAGCTAGGTATTTTTATGCTATTTGTAATAGGTGACCTATGTGCTTGTTCATAATAAAAAGCTATACAATTACACTGTTGTTTAAAAATACATATATCTTGGAAACATATATTACTGTTATTTGTGTTCTTTGAATTATATGAAATAATTGAATTAGAATAGAGCGTAAATTATAATTATTTGTTTTGTTCTATCAACATTTTTTATTCACTTAAATTAATTTAATTTGTTTATGGTAGTTAACTTAAGTTTTAAACCACATATTACATAATATTAAAATGTAGATATTTAATCTACCTATAATGTGTGTTAGTTTTAATTTTAATATCTTCAGTTTTTACAGTGTTTGAAAATTATATTTTATTTTGATTAGGTACAACCATGTCACAATTAGAGAAAAGGCGTACATCTACTTTTAAAGTAAGTAGCAAATATATAATATAATAAAGAATGTAAAACTGATTAATTATTTTATTTTTGAATTTATGATTAATTTATTAATATTAGAATAAATTGTACGTTTCACAAATTATAGGATAATAAGTACAACAAATTTAAAGGTAGTAACAAGTAATAATATTTATTTTATAAAGTAAAACATTAAATGTAAAATTAAATATTTCAAAAAAAGAAAAATGTTTTAATAAATATTATTTTGTATAAAATTGTATGTATATCCATCAGTACTTTCAGTTCTTTGGATATCATTTTTAAATTATGACCCATTTCGACCAAAATTTATCATTAGAAAATATAAAGAAGCGAAAAATAAACTAAAATGTTTTACCTTAATTTTGCTTTATTTGTCTTTAAATTATTTTCTGAGAGTGGATTTTCAACAAAAATAAAGGGTTCATAATCTAACCTTAACAGAATTGCACGGTTTTGCTTTATTATTTTAAAACATTGACATTTCTTTTATTATGCAGATTGAATGAAAAGTCTGTAAAAAAAAAAAAAAAAAAAGCTCCCTAAGGGAAGTGGGTTATAGTAAGGTTATTATAAGGCTTTTATATCGAGCCTTAACAGTTTTAAAAAAAGACATTGACGTGTAACATAATCATTTCTGCTTACAAGACTAATTATAAAAAAAATAACTTTAATTTGAGATTATTATTATTTTTTTCTTAAATCATTAAAAATAATTAACTAGATCTCTGTATTCTATACAGATAAACATTTTTATATTTTTATAATATAGCTTTTAGAAAGTTTTATGTTCACTGACGCATATCTTAATAGTTTATGCTGACAAAATGCTGTGTACAACTATATCCAAATCTTTTTCATATCCACTTAGTTGTTGAATACTTCTAATAGTTTTTTTTTTATTTTTTATTATGGTTGCAAAAATATTTGTCCTTAAATGGTAAGTTTATATTTATTTTGTATTCTATCAATACAATATGTATCAAAATGTAATGTAAATAATTTGGTAATATTTATATTACCAAATATTTAAAACTTAATAACAACATTAAAATATAGAATTATAATTCAGTACTAAGTGTTTCAGTTCAATAAGTATAGTATTGATTTATTATATCATTAAAATTGTAAAAATATACAATTATTGTACGTAAAGAAAGATCTCAGTAAATTAATGTTTAATTTTTATTTATTCCTTCTGGGACCCCATTTAAACATATTTTAGACTAGAAACTGAATTCCGTTTTAAATTGTACAGGATGTTGAATAAAGTAATATTTATTGTATTGAATTCTTAATTTTTCAAGTTCAATATTAAAAAACTAATTTAATAAAAATAATAATAATAATTATAATTTAATTTTTTTTTTTTTATCTTTTTTTTTTAGGAATCAAAATCAAAAAAAGTCCAAAAATTAGAAGAAAATTTTGCTGGATTTGATGCCAATGATGATTTAACGATCAGTATTGAAATAAAAACAAAACGTAATGAGTTTATCTTTTATAATTTTGTAACTGTGGTCAGGAAGCTACTGATTTTTGATAGTGTATTAATGTTACAGCTACTTCTAAAACAATTAGCTTGCTATCACTACTGCTACTTTTTTTAAAAAATGTTTGTGTTTTATTTCCAATGCTATTATTAAAGTATAGCTCACTTATTTTTCGCTAATTTTTTTTTTTTTTTTTTTACTTTTTAGACCTTTAATTGTTATAAATATTTATATGCTTTTATTTTCGAACAGCACTAGATAAAATAAAATTACGTGTCGTATGTA
The DNA here is from genome assembly GCA_956483605.1 of Tuberolachnus salignus. NCBI lineage: Eukaryota > Metazoa > Arthropoda > Insecta > Hemiptera > Aphididae > Tuberolachnus > Tuberolachnus salignus. The sequence goes on from OY101437.1 coordinate 18,927,110, forward strand.
TTCTCATAAAAACTAAAAATCGTTTTATACTGAAAATAGGTAGTTTGTACTGGACACAATGAGTTTATATCATTTCGTAAGTTGCTTACAGATTTAAAAAAGTAGTATGATTTTTAAAGTTATGAAAACAAGGTTGTAGATAGTACGCTATTCATATGCTGCAATGTAAGTAAACCTATCTATATCTGTGCCTCTATATTTCCATCTTCGTAATACCACAGAATAGATCAATAACTTTTAAGTGCAAACTGTGCACGCTCTAGTAGCATCATTTTGAAAATTTAAATTTGAAAGTTTATTTATTTAATCAGTAGTCATAGAACTTCTTGTCATCGTTTAATTATTATTAAATAGTGGTAATTTTTGCTTCGCTACTTGTGAATTTTTAGTGCACTGTGTTAATCGCTACTTACTCCTGACCACTGTTCTGATACCATAACATTATAAATTACTATTTTTAATTGCCTATATAAATTATTTTTATTTTACAAAAAAAAGGTTTAAAGAATATAGAGAAAGAATTGAATGAAAAAAAGAAAAGTCAATCTAATCAAAGTAAGTTTTAAGCTCTTATTTATTAATTATTATTTATGTTTTTTAATAATTGTTATTATTTATATTAATTTATAGTATCTTCATCAGAAAAAGATAATGGTAAGAGCAATCAAAACATAAAGAAGCTTAAAAAAGATAATTCACAGACAATATTAGAAAATTCTTTAGATATTAGTGATCAATATAGTTTAGGTGAGTAATAAACCCATGAAATAACATGATACCACAATTATCTTAATTTTGTTTTTATAATTTACTATTATATTTAAATCAAATAATTTTAATGAAATTTGTTTAGTGAATAAATTGTTCGCTGCACTCTACATCCACATTTGCTGTCTGTCTAATTAATGGGTAGCATAGAAAAATCACGTTAAGAGTTGAAATTAGAGTTTAAACACTGAGAATATAATCAATATTAGTATAGCTTTTTTTGAAATTATTGTCAAACAAAATGTTCTACTATTTAAATTCAATCTAAATCTAATATAGCTCTACCGTGGCTTTCTATTTAGTGTCTATTCATATTAATTTAATTAATTCTATAAAATTAACAAGTGATGACAAAAGTAAACCACTAATAAACATCCACTACCCTGATGTAAAAAATGCATTTCACCTCCACGGCTATATATACAGGCATGTTGGCAAGATAAAAATATTTTCACTGGTGAAATTCATTGAACATTTACCTGAATAATTAGCCATGTTCACCAGCATTGATTCGATTATCATAATATTATATTGGATTGCTAAACAATTACTTCAAAATAATTTTACTGGACCTACAAAATTTATCAACTATTACGTGACTACACACTATTACCTAAGTTTTTATCAACCTTATATTGATAGATAATTGTAATATGTTATCTTAAAATAATTGTTTGCTCAATCTTTTGCTCACTACACGTACATATATTTGATAATAATTAATACAATGTAATTTTGGAAGAATGCCACTTTATAAGTTAAACTTTCTAGTTGAATTCCGGCAAAGAGGCCTATTATACATTTTATAGAGAAAAATAATTACTGTGCATTTGGCTAAAAGATTTGATTAATAAAAATATTTTATAATAATTAATGAATAGTTAAAAAGTTATAAATTTGTATGATACAAAAATTAAAATATACAAATTATTCTGTCAAGCTGTAGTAAATATTATTCTATATAAAATGTATAATAGGTCTTTTTGTCCTAAACTCAACTTGAAAGTCACAATTGTTGAAGTATAAAATGTCTTTGTTGCTATATTACGCACAAGACAGACAGAAAACAATTTATGTATAGAGGCTCCTTAAGTAATAATATTAATTTAAAGCTGAGAGGATCCCTTCCTATTGTCTAATACTATCATTGTCATGATTCAAGTATGAAGGAAAGAAAATAAAAATAAAATACCTACTAAGTGTTAGCAAACAATTTATTAATTCAAAATTGTATAAAAAAAATGTAATAAAGAAAATTAAAACAAAACTGATAAATATAATATGATTAAATACACAATATTCAACATTTGTTAATATTTTAATGTAAAAATGAAGTTTTATCCTTCTTAATGCGGTAAAGTCTACTTCGTTTTAATTCATAAAATATTCATGTCTCTGAAAATAAGCTCTTCTGAAGATACACTTAATGCATAAGCAGATAAATATTTTGGAAGAAGCTGCTTATCAAACATAAAACTATTTTAAATTTTGACTACTCAACCAATCTAATGTTAATTTTTCCTGATTTGTTTTATTTTGTTTTTTCATATCAAATATTTTAAATATCAACATTAATTTAATGTTAATAAACCTAACTAACTTAACCTACCGGCCCAATAGTGATTTACTGTAAGGCACTTTTTGGTTTAGTAGGTAAAATTAAAAATGAATTTAAATAAATAAATAAAATTAATTTTAATTTTAAAATAATTATCATTTGTACAAACTATATTTTTATGTGTAAATTAAATTTTGTTTTATATTTTTAGAACTTACAACTCCTACGTTCAACCTAACAACCATATCTAAAAATCGCCGTAGTGTTAATCGAACACCTAAAGATATTGCTATTCCTTTGTATAGGCTTCCATTTGATCATGGTGAGTATATTTTTAAAATTTTATAGGTTTTATGCTGATGATAAAGCTATTATCTCTATTCATTCTGGCCCTGTCATTGCCTCACAAAACCTCTAATCCCACCTCTTATTCTTATGGAAAATTGGTACACTGACTGGAGATTCAAAATAAATCATACCAAATCGATCCATAAGATGTTCACCCTTAGACTTGCCCCTGCCGTGAAATATTTATTTATGGTACCCAGATTCCCAGTGCTCCGAATGTAAAGTATCTTGGATTACCTCTAAATAAAAGACTGACTTGGGCCAAGTATATTAAATCTAAGAGATTAAATTTAAACTTTAGTCTACAACAATTAATACACCTCATCAACAATAATAAATACTCATATTAATACTAAAATTCTAATTTATAAATCTTTACTTAAACCTATCTGGACTTATGGACTCCAACTTTGGGGTAAAGCGAAAAAATCAAATTTAAACAAAAATCAATCTTCAAAATATTTGTTTACAGAAATTATTAAATGCCCCTTTTTACATCTTAAACTTCAAATCATTCATTTTAATCTTAAAATTACTACAGTATATGAAGAAGCTAAATTATTTTACAAACAATTCCATAATCGATTAATTTCTCATCCTAACATTCTTGTCAGAAACCTAGCAGCTTCCACTATTCTTAGTAACCCTCCAAGAAGTTTAAAATGAAAATGGTGTCGTGATCTACTTCTTACCTAATATTATTATAAAAAAGTTTAATATATTAAATTAATTTTAAAATTGTGTTCATGTCAAATGTGTATAATTTTATTGTAACTTCTATGTTATAATATTACTTATTGTGCCTTAGAGGTATAGATTGTAAATTTTCTTTTAAAATAAAATTTTGTAGGTTTTAATTTATAAATTATTTTTTTTTTTTTAGGATGGAAACGTGAATTAGTGTATAGAACAACTAATGATTCTTCATTAAATAAAGGCACCCAGAGACCTGGCGATGTTTACTATTATACTCCAACCTTAAGAAAGCTTCGGTCGTTAAGAGAAGTTCAAGAACAATTGAACCTTATACCTAATACTCCTGTAACCATAGAAAATTTTACATTTATGAAACATCCTGTTGGCATGGATGACGATTCGAAAGAACTGATAAGAGATGCAAATTATAAGCTTTATAAAGTAATATAGACAGTAAAATAATATATATATATATATATAATAATAATATATATATATATATATATTATTATAAATCATCCATTTTTGGTTTGTTTATATTATAATTTGTTTTTAGGATGGTCGTGGATTTTGGTTAAATGAGGATGAATCAAAAAATTCTAAACGAATGACTAATGTTGAATCATCAGATGATAATGAACTCAACACTTCAAATCAGCGGAAAGCTGTCACTAAAACCCAAAAGAAGTCAAAACCGAAATCTAAAAAAGATAAAAGTAAAACATTTTAAATGACTGTTAACTATTTATATTGGTAAAATTTTAAAAGATTATTCAAAATTAATGCAAATATAAATAATTGATTGATTTTTCTGAATTTGTATACCAGTAATATATTGTTAATAACGATGAAAAATAAATTTATACCAGTATATATTTGTGTTTCATCGTTATTAACAGTAGGAATTTACTTTGTGACAATAGTATATTATGTTTTTCAACAATTCCATGATAGGCAGCTGTCAATTCACCATTATCTTTTTCTTTATCTATTCATCACTTAAATGTAATCATCCTTTACTTTTAGTGGTCTTATAATTCATACGTTTCCATCAATTTAATTATGCTAGATTTATCAGCATGTGTAAATATACCTATTTATTTTTCTTTGGTCCATTCACTTGTAAAATATGTTAGCTGTTGATTATTAATTGTTAATACAATTAAAATTCGAAATAATAAATTATAATATTTACAAATGCTGGGGGTATACTACAGTTTTCAATATATTTTTATCAGTAACACAATAATTCTATGTTCTAATAAGAATCTAAAATAAAAACCAATTTGTTGGAAATTATGGAAACAATATATTATAAAATAAGTATTTAAGTATGCATTCAGTTACAATATTTTCTAGATTCTAAGTGTAGATGTGTATTTTTTTATGTCTGTGAACCACATTTTTACCCAGATGTCTTCTAAATAGAGATTTTTTTATTGTAATTCAGTTGAAAATAGTTATATAGACCTGTTTTTAATTGGGTAGTATTCTATATAATAACTAATAAGTATATATTTCTAAACGTGGTACAATTTTTGGAATGTTCCTTTTTAGTTATAATTAGTTTTTTTGATATTTTCTAGTTTGTTTTATGTGTATAAAAAAATGTTTTATCTGCATATTTTAAAGATAAAATTCATGTCAAAATTGGTTAAAAAAGCGTACAAAAAAATTAATTTATAAATTTAAATTTATTTTATGGTTTAAAATTAATACAGCTTTAATTTTGAATTAATCAAATTGTGTTACAACTAAGTTTCACTTCAAATCGTTTTTTATTTTAATGATTTATAGTTTTATAAAGATATTAACTAAATTACCCTTTATATTCTAACTTCCCAACTATTTTTTTAACAGTAAGAATGTTTCTATTTGTAAGCATTTCTAACATGTCTTGTATTATTATTCAGACAACCTTTTTTAGCTTTGAACTGCTTATATTTACTATTTTTGTTTGATGAGGGAGGACAAAAATTGCATAATTCTTTGATATTTTGTACAATTAAATTTCTATAAAATAGTATTACTAATAATATGTAGGATATAATAAAAACATAATGTATATATTATTTGCATTACAATTATACATTTTTTTTTTTAAATTTTAATTTCGAAATTACACAATCTATACATAAACTCATATAATAAGCATAATTAATGTTATTTATTTAAATGTGGCGGTTTGCATGACTTGTAGGAAGAACTACCCAGTGAAGGTACTTCGGCTAACAGTTATAAAAATATACAAATATTTGTTGTAGGCTGAAATAATAAAATACAAAACCTTTTAATTATATAATTTTTATTTTAGTTCAATTGGAATCTACACCAGCCATTATGCCTGATGAATTACAAGCTTGTGAATCTAGTATAATACCAACAGTTTCTTCACCAAAACTTGATAAGACTTCAAATACTGAAGTAAATTCTACTGATGTTAAACAAGGGTAAAATACATTTAATTAATATTTTTATGCTTAAACGTTTTTTGCTTGTTAGTTTGTAAATTGCTGTCACAAATTTAATGCTAAATTAAGGGGTTGTTATCCTTACGTTTCCTCTATAATCCTTCCTCGATCAAACCATATACGTGAATGGATAAAAATAGGTTATCAACATCAGATGGGGAAGTTATCATGCAGGCTCCATGTGGAATGCGTTGCCCTAACAGTGATGAGCCTGCAACTTTAATGTGTGCTCAATGTCTGGTCTACTATCATCCAGCCTGTGTCAATTTAAATGTCAATTTAAAAATTGTTGGATATGTATGCATAGTAAGTAATTGTGTGTGTGTATGTATGTTTATATATATACATATACATACATACATTTGTAGTTCACATTTTATAGTTATGTCTTTTTGTAGTGTTTATTCTTTTTTTTTTTTTTTTAGAATTGTCGATCTTCTGTTCGACATAGAAGTAGACGCGTGCAGTCGTCACATACTGTAGTTGTAGGTGTTTCTGAACCAGAGGAATTGCGTGTTGAACCAATTCGTATACGACAACAACATCAAATATCAGATTCTCCCAATTTTTTTATTGACAAAACATCAGTTTCCAAAACTGAAGAGCAAAATAATGAGATTGATGAGTGTATTGATGAAAATGATGCTGCTATGAACACAGTTACATGCCAAGGGATTCCTTATGAAAGTGCTATGTTGGATAACGTTTTTCATGAACAATATGTTTTTGAAATGAAACAGACACGAGGGCCTAGTTTGATGACTTGTGTTGTTCAAGAACCTAAAAATTTAGACGTGTGAGTAAATATTTAATTTTTTCTTTCTTCTTGGGGGAATGTAGTATTGACCAGGCACACAGTAGCGTTGGTCATAGGTATTAATTGTATGATTGAGAGTAAGTTAAATACATTTTTTTTAATACTTTATTTCATTTGGTTGTGTTTGTTTTCAGATTTGAGCGGAAAATCTACATCCTTAATTTCCTTTCAACCCCTATATTTATTTTTTTATTATTTCATTCATGTTCTGAGACCTTTTTTGTTTGCATGTTTAAAGCTAATATACTTTATATGTGCCTGGTCGAGAACAAAAACAAGAAAATGGCTTTTTTAATTAAATAACCTGAAATTAATAATTAATTTACTTACTTTTATCAAATTATTACAGATCATCTGAAATGAATGGACCACCGCCAGAAAGAAATGTGTGCATGCAATCATTTAATGACATGGTAGTAGGAATGAGACATGTTTTTGCATATTTAAATATAAAAGAGCTTGTAATTGCATCCAGAGTGTGTACTTCTTGGAATATGATTTCAAAGGAGAAATGTTTAGTAAGAAACTTGAAATTTTAATTATTATTAATAGTGCTCGGATTTAAATGTTTTATTATAAAAAAAATGACCCAAATTTTCAAAAAATGTAGATAAATTAAACACAATTTTTTTTTTTTTTTTTTGTAACAATAAAATAACAGTATTTTTTGAACTGAAACTGCTGTATCTACATCAACTGATGTTAAGATTCATCTAAGGCTTGTTATTATGAAAAACTTGATTACGTGATGTTATTATTTTTAATTTTTTTTTTATATATTTCTTAAAATTTTTACATAAGTTGAAATAAATCCTCAAACAAATTTCATTATTAAAACAGTGTACATTTGAAACACTTAAGAAATCATTTAAAAATAATGCAATTATATTTAAATCTGAGCTTTTACAATTAAATTAATTTTCAGTATTATTGTTATGTGTAATCTATCTATTGGTAGTGATATGCAGTATGGCACTAGTGATCTACCAGCTACCTGTAAACAGTTTAATTTCTTTCTTTTCTCAATATCATACTAGTATATTTCCTATATTATATATTTAAACTATAGTTTAAATAATGATGACTAAAAATTTATTTTAAAAACTATATCTATAGTAACTATATAACAATATTATCTTTATAATTATTGAAGTCCAGAGTAAAATATTGTCTTATATTCATTTGCCAAAGATAATAAAAATAATAAAGTTGTTGACTTTCCGTAATATGTAATTTAACTAGGTATGCATTTTACTATTCAGAAATAGTCATATTCATTTTTTTATTATAAATTTATTTATATTATTCTTCTTATTAGAAGATAATATTAATATATGATACCTTAGTTTTTAGTGTCAATTTTACCAGAGCATATTTTTTATTACATACATTAACATGCATTTCCATTTTTTATATAATAAGTAACTAAAAATTTTTTTCTTAGTACTAATATAATAATAAATTTATAAAAGGAAATGTCATTTCATACGCAACCTACATCAGTTTGTATTGCACACAGTGGTCTAAAAATGCACATACAATATAACCAGGCCCTTGTGTGCCCTAAAGCCTCAAATCCCTTAAAGAGTGAATGACATGGTATTTGGTATTTTTAGAACGAAAATCAAATTTTTTTTAATATATGTTACCTTGATGAAATGAATAATTATCATGAACCCTCAAAACTAAGAGTTTTGGCCGCCATTTACTTCCAATAATCACACTTCTGTATCCATCATATCTTTGGTCTGCTTCTGACCTTTTTATTTGTAAGTGGCCACTAAATTGACTAGTTCCTTTTCTTATTGTGTGCCCAAAACACTGAATTTTTATGTTTTCCTTCTACGCTCAATATTCAAGACATGTATTGTATCTATAGTAACCATTATACTTTGGTGACAAATGTTATTGTGTAGTTATAGAAAAGTGTGTAATATATTTTATTAAGCATGTATAACCTGTATTTCTTCAATTGTTGATTTTGTGTATTACTCTATTCTGTTCTTTGTATAGGATTTATTTTATACTGTGCAAAGGTTAAGCCATGCGGGGCAACTACTGATAAATAATGTAAATTGTTAAATCATGTTATATCAAATATTATGTAGATCACATGTAACAATACCACTTAATTTTCTTAAGATTTGGGCATATTTTATTTTAATTGTTTGTTTTTTTTTTCTAGTGGCGGTATGTTCATTTAAAAAATGTTATGGTTTATAACTGGGACAAGTTAATAAAAATTGTAATTAGACAAGACTCAATTACACTGGACACTAGGCGTATGTTAATACCTTATAAAGCTCGAGATTTTGAAATTTTTTGGGGAAATTTCTCTTTTGCTATAAAAAAGGCGTCCCAATTACATGAACTTGAGTTATATAGATGTCCAGTCAATGTAGTTCATGAGTGCATGTTAGCATTACCTCAATTATCAGTATTTAATGCGACTTCAATAAAGTAATACTGAGAATATGATATTTTTATACTTAACGAATCTAGCTATAATGATTAATGCTATTTATTCATTTTATTCCTCAGATATCCAAATGCATTAAAAGATGCCCAAGCTGTTAATGAATTCAAGACTGTTAAATTGAGCTGTATAAGCAAAATGGTTAATTTAAAACAACTAAGATTAAAAGGGCTATTAGGATTTAAACTGGAAATTTCTCCTACATTAACATTTGAAAGCATGACAAAATTGCGAACTTTGGTAAGTTAAAATAATAGTTGCTTCCATTATAATTTGTATGTTTTTCTTTAATTGTAGATAGGAAACTTATAATGTTTTCACATTTTTTTACATTAATGAATCTCAAATTTTTTTTTTACTTTAGTTACTCCTTTAAAAATATATCCATGTGTATTATAAATTAATTAAACTTGTATACCATTTTTCTATTTCAATGTCTTTAACCTACATGGGAATTATATTTATTATGATTTCTACTTCTTTTACATTACAACTTAATGTTTTTGATTTAACTATATGATTTATTTATTTTTCTAGTCGATAACCTCCGTTAAATCATTCCCTAAAAATATATGCTTGTATTTGGAAACAATTACACCTAACTTAGAACATTTGGAGATTGGAGACTGTGAATGCATCCCGGATGATTTTCCTATGTTAATAAAACGATTTACTAATTTAAAAATTTTGAGATTAGAAAATTGTTGTGGTAGATGGGAACAATTTGCAAGAGAGACTTTTCTTGCAATTAGATCACTGAAAAATCTCAAGGTTTTGGAATTGATTAATATAGAATTCAGTAACTGCGTGGAAGAAGAATTAGAAAAATTGACTAATTTAGAATCTTTACTTATAATTCCCGCATATGTGAGTCAAGTAAGTATTAAACTATTCTTATATTGTAATATGTTTATTGATTAATTTTAAACTAATGCTATGATACTGAATATTATTTTAGTCTGCAACTACCAACCGTCACTTGTTTGACTGTTTCAAAAGTCTCTCTAAAACGTTAAAGTACGTAGTTTGGGGACTGACACACGAGTTACTTCGTGTAACAGATCTATTTATTACTCAGTATCAACAAAATCAGCATACTCTCGGCTACAGTATAGATATATCTCAAACAAATGATGCTTCTAACAATATTCCGATTTTGAGAACAAGAACTACAAAGCCACAAACTGAAGACTTAGCAGTTGCTCAAGATGATGATGATGATGGTGAAGATACATCTGATAATGTTGACATACTTTCAGTATCAGCCCTTCAAAATTTATTAGACGAAACTATGGTAAATGCAAAGACTAAAGTGATTAAGGTAGCCTATTCAGCAACTACTCGGATATACATACAAGAACAATTTCCTGAAATTAGATTTATTTAAAAATTAAAATTAGTGTTAAATGTAGTAGTATTCGTGTTTCTCTATAACAAGAAATATACAAATGTAATATTACAATACTTCTTATATAATTATAATTAAACAAGTTTTACTTCATGGTACGAAAATTACTGACAATTTAAACTATTAAAAATGCATACTATGTATCATTGTTGTAAAATAATAGCTGATTTTATTTGCTTAAACACAAGGAATAAATCCAGTTTTCAAGAAAAATCTATGAAAACCACGATTTTTCAATAAATTTAATTCTGACTGTTTTAAAACAGGTTTTGATAACTAAATCACAACTGATAAAACTAAACACAAAACCTTTATTTTAAAAATCACAATTTTTTTAAACTGGATTTTTTCCCTGATTAAGTGAAATCAAGAATATACTGCATAGAGTATAGTCAATCAATATTGTTTTACTGTATCGGTTTTTGTTTCATTTAGTAAATAATACAATAATAGGTACTTTAGTTTAATCGTGTAGTTTAAAGTATAAGTTTAAGTAGTATAAATTTATTTATCACTTTATTCTAAAATAAATAATAATTATGTAACAAATCTGAATGAGATAAGGTAAATTTGTAATATTTTTAAATTTATTCACTCCATAGTTTTGTTCTCCAAAACTTTAATGTTTTATAGATATTTTTTATTTATTGAATGTAATATTGAATCATAATTTAAAAACAAATGTTTAGTTTTTGTAAAGCACTAAAGATTTTCCTATTTCTCGTACAAACATTTTGTAAACTCAATAAATATAATAATAAACTTAGATTCAAAGACTTAAAGTGATTAAAGGACCCTTTCCAACAACTATTTGGTTATATATACAACAATACTTTACTGAAATTATAGATTTGTCTAATAATAATAAAATTAGTGTTAAATGTATTAGTATTAATGTTTATCTATTAACAAGAAATATACAAATGTAATATTATAATACTATTTATTATAATTATGATTAATCAATTATTTTACTACATAATGCAAAAATCACTCTATTTAAACTATTGATAATGTATATGTGTCATTGTTATAAAATAATAGGTGATTTTTTTTTTTTGATACGTAGGGAGTAAATCCGGTTTTCAAGAAAAATAATTGAAAACCACAATTTTTCAAAAATTTTAACTGTAACTGACTATTTTAAAACAGGTTTTGAAAACTAAATCAAAACTGTTTAAATTAAATATAAAACTTTTTTAAAAATCACAATTTATTCAAACTGGATTTATTCCCTGATTAATTGAAATCATGAATGTACTGCATAGAGTAAAGTCAATCAATTTTGTTCTACTGTATCAGTTCTTGTTTCATTTAGTTTTAATTAATTTAGTAAATAATACAATAATAAGTACTTTGTTTAATTGTGTATTTGTCACTCCATTCTAAAATAAAATAATAATTATGATAAATCTGAATAAGATAAGGTAAAATTGTATTATTTTTAAATATATTCAATCATAATTTTGTTTTCCAAAACTTAAATATTTTTATTATTTATTAGATATAATATTGAATCAAAATTTAAAAACAAATGTCTAATTTTTTTAAAGCACTACATATTTTCTCATTACTAGTATGAACAGCTATGTTGTATTTAGTCATTATGATTTACAAAATAATTTTGGAGTTGATATTTCAATAAACAAAAATTCGTCAAAATAAAATGTGAACAATTTAATATAAATTACACAATAAGTTTGTTTTATTTATGTTTTTTTTTTTTTTTTAAAACAAACAAACCAAATGGACTTTTTTTTATTAAATATTTAAAAATATTGGCATGTTAACGGAAATACTAAAACTTGAAAACAGTTTTATATACCTATGGTTTCATTTAGTTTGTTCAACAAACCTTTTTGGCACACTTGTGTTATGCAGTTTTTCAATTTTTAATTAAGTATGCAATTTGAAATTCAGGTATTGAAAGGGTATTTCATTGGTCAACAATGATTGCAATCAATGACGCGTTATTAAATGCACTTGTTTTGAAATTGTACAATAATCTAGATGGATTGTCACTTTTGAAATATTGAAGGCACTTAATAATATGGTTATTGAAATACATTTGATTTTCAACAAATCGGAAAAAAAAGTACTAGAAAATTATAGACAAAATGTAAATGGGACAATGAAATTAAATTAATTTAATTTGATTAGATATATATATAAATTACTTTTTTATACTCTAAATAAATATTTTTAAGCTATGTTAATTAAGTTAACGAGAACAATAAAGAATGATAATATAAACATAAAAAAAATAATAAAGTCAACAATCAATACTCGAATTGAAAAAATGAATCAAATATTGAATGAATATTGTTATTATAATTTGTAGTCTAAAACCCATAATTAGAGGTACGCTATTTATGTTACATTTTGAATATTTTTTTTTTATTTCTAGACTAGTGTTATGTAATATTTTTATGAATTATTGCTTAAAACAATATTCTTGTTTTGGCTCATACTATCGTATGTTACACAAGTCACACAATGTAAATATTATCCTAGAACTTCGCAGCAGCATACTTTTTGGCATCCGCTCATTGCACGTATAGTGGCTAGTGGCTGTACGCGTGCGTGTTAAGTTTTTTAGTTTTAATTGACCTAAACTAATTGTAATCTTTTTTTTTTTTTAAATATTCTTTAAAAGAACTTATTATTTTAATGTAATAATATTAATATTCTAAGTCACTATTTAATTATTAGTAGTTATTACACTTCTAAAATTCTTGGAAAAAGTTAACCGTTCATTTATTAAATTATGAAAAAACCAATATAGAAAAAAAGATACGGATTTAAATCACACCAACAGCAGGTCAGTTGTAAATGGAATGTTAGTAAGCAGGATGTAGAGGGAATATTAATTTATATCTATACAAATCACGTTCAACCAAAAATGATTTTTAGCGAAGTTCGGTAAAAATGTTTTGATAAATTAAAATTGTCTTAACCTAACGAAATAACGTAAACAAATTAACCATGAAAATGTATAATCGATGACAATATAAACCAGTCATTCAAACTTATGTGAAACAGTGACTCCTCATATGAATGAAACATATAAATCAAAGTATAATATCCATGAATAAAATTAGAAGATGTAAAATTTGATTACAAAAATTAAATAAATTAAGAAAAACAATAACTTAATGTAAATTTAATAATAATGAGATATATATTACATATTGATTGAATTGAAGAAAAAAAAGAGTTGACATGCATTAAAAATATGCATTTCATTTTATTAGCATTTATCTATACAAAATGCATGTTGTTTTAAAATGTAAAAAATATTGATCAACAATGATTATTTTTTTTCACCATTGTAAATCAGTGAAAACTTGTAAAACCATCAGCTTAGTTTGCTTACGCGCCAGACAACAATACAAAAAATCACAAACTATTACAATGAATGAAATGATTGCCATAGCAAAAAAAAAAAAAAATATTTGACAGGAAATTCTGACTTAGTTCAATTTTAACTTACATTATTTTTTGTTGATTAATGGTTGAAATGAAGTAAAACATATTTAGTTTGCTGAAGATGAACTAACCACTTTCCACCTACTTAGTTTAAAATAATGACACGAGCAGAACAATAATACATAACATTGTAACAGCAATATCTAGCAATAGCAAAGCATTGTTAGGTCAATTAATCTCTTTTAAAAGAGTATTATTTTACCCATGACGAACCCAATCTAATAATAATAACAACTGTTTTTTTTTTCCATTCTTGTCGCCAAGGTAAACCGGAAATTGAATTGCGCCAAATTCATGTGCGAATTTCCAAAAATTCTTTCTTAGCTCGCCTCAACACCATAACATATATATATCACCAAAATTTCAAGTCTGTAGGTTCAGCGGATTGGTCTGAACGTTAATTAGTGAGTGGTATTTTGCTTTTATACATATAGAATAATAACGAAAAAAAATACATTTTTTGGTAACTAAGTAACGATAGTTTCCCTAGCAACGTATTACTGATCTCGTATTAATAGATAGGATGTAATATGCCAGAAACCTTCGCGGGAGTGTACTCAAAAACTTCCCAAAGTTTCACGGCGGTCGGATAAATAATGTAGAAATGCATAAAGGACAAATAGGCATTCGCTTTTATATATATGTATAGAGAAGAAGATAAGAAAAATAATAAATAGTGAGCAAGTAGCAGTCCAGAGGGTATCCACACTAGTGTACCTCCCTCTCACGTTTTATATGTTGTATTTTAGTTATCAAATTAATTTATCGTATATATTAATATTACAGATTGCAAATATACTTTTGTTAAAAAGAAGTAGTAGCCCTTCCATATGACTAAAACGGTATTTTGATTTGCTTATAATTAAGAAAATAGCCCAACCAGTCAAAAATCATAACAATTAACAACTATTAAATGCATTATTTAGATAGTAGTGTTGTTAAGTATTTAAACATACTCAAATTATAAGATAATCAATTAGTACCTTATTGTTAATAATTAAATATTAGATTATGAAGCCATGGAGTAGCAATGCAATGCCATGAATTTTATATTTTAGATGACGTCAGTAGATAAGGAATGATTTGTTTACATGACTGAGGCAACCTCTATTATCTATAAACATAGAGTTTTTGTTATATCTCGTTGCTACTTCGTTTTGTTATGATTTCCTTTATCTAAGCTAGGCTGTTACTAAGGGTTAAATACTAGGTCTCAAACGATTATTGTTATTCGTTCTTTAGTTGTAATTATAATACAAGAAATACAAGGTCTTTCGTTAATGATCTAATTTTTTTTTTCACTTATTATTGATTAATACATAAATTCAAGACTGACATAAATACTAAATAAACTTAAACTTATGATACAGTAAAAAAAAATTTAGTGTAAATCAATAATGATGAGCAAATTAATTATTTTATTATATTTTAACTTGGTTTATCTTAAAGGCTGTTTATCATTGCAGCCCACCACCACTCAATCTATGTAAGTATAAATATTTTATTTTGGACTAGTTCAATGTGTGAGATCTACTGACAATTTTTTTTGTCTAATGGGTGATCTATCGGAAAATATGATTAATAAAAAAAATACCAATTATCATATTTATATTATGTGCTATCTAAAATAGTAATGTACTCATTCAAATATTCCTTGTTAAGTTTATACTGCAAAAGTGTTCTTTAAATCTGTTTAAAAAAATAATCATATATTTGAGTTTATAACAGGTGACATGTTTGTGACTATTTTTCCATTAGTTGGCGGTCTAATAGTGAAGAGGCACCATTAACTTTTATATTGTATTTGATCTTGATTAGCTTTTACAACAAATCTAATGTTTGGATCCTTGGGAATGTTCACTATAATTCAAAGTTTGGTGAATAAATTCATGATCTTTCAGAGTACTATACGCTCGCCACTGATTGCTGTAACCATTGTACTAATTTCTACCTCTCTTTCTTTATGTGGTAATATGTGCATAATATCAATGTCATTAAAGTATTATTATATCGTTTGTGGTAGATCCATAGAGTATAGAGTACATTTTTATTTTATTTTACTGTTTTTTTCAAATTATTAAACTTTATAGTTTAGTGAAGTAATTCATATAAAATAAATTTAAATGTGTATGTACCTCCTATATATGTATATCTATCTATACTATTTTTTGTTGTTGATTCTAATTATAGTGATGTTTTGCCTGATGTATGTGAAAATCGTTTGCAATTATTTGCCAATGAAACAGCTAAATTTACCCTATGTGTAATCACTCATGCTCGGCCTATTACCGTGTGTGAAAATTGTGCGAATGAATATCATCGAGTACTTGAGAGATATGAAGCCATTCAAAAAGTAACAGTTTTATAATAGAATATTTAATGAGATAATGTTAATTATTTCATGTTATGTTTTTTTTTTATATTTCAGCTACATGTCAATGACAGTGAAGTAGATTGTCGAATATTTTTAACAAATATTGATCGGTTACAAGTCGTTTATGCAAGTTATAATTATGTACTAGACATGTGGGAAAAGGCATCTTGCAAATGTTTGTTTATATAATTCTTGTGTATACTCAGGGCCGGAGGTAGAGTAATTGGTTCCCAGGGAAAATAAATGATTAATATAAATATTAGCTGTTTTATTTTAAATAAGTATGGGGACCTAAACCAAGCGTATTACAGGGGAGAGTGGAAGGAATTGGTATTGACAGCAAAGAACGTAGATGGTCAATAATACAATAAAATATATATTTAATTAATATCATTGATACATTCTTATAAAGTGGGCCCTGTTTGTAGTCTCTTGTCATGTCTGCCCTTAACACCGGCCATGTGTCCTCTTATTCAAAGTATTTATAGATAACATTTTTATTTGTCATTACAGTGTGTTTAAATTCAAATGGAACTCTCAATGGTGAAACTCAATATATAATGGGTTTAGGGGATATATTGGATTCTTGTGTGGCAAAGCATATAAATGATACAAATCATAATTCATCACTTTGTACAGATTGCAAAGACAATTATATGACATTAAACAGTTACTATATTACACATAAAATCAATAACGTATTTTGTATGGATGTTGTTGATTTAGTAAGTTTAAATTAATCAATGATATAATTTTTAAATTTTTATTTCAAATCAATTAATATGTATAGATTAACAGTACACAAACTGAATGGAGTTTAAAGTGGAAATGTCATGTATCAAATTATGATTCTGAAGGGGTATTGTTAGTAATGTCGTTTATTGTACTTCTAATGCCTGTTTTGTTTTATTTTATTAATTGGTTATTGTCGCAAGAAAGATCAAATGCTTTAATATTTCGTGAGTATTTTTTAAATTTTTATATGATCGAATCATTACTATGTTTACATGCACAAAAATTAAAGCGGATTTATAAATTGAAGCAGTTAACACCTTAAAGTGATCTAAATAAAATAAACTATTTTTAATTTAAGGACGTTCTTATATTTAATGTTTAATTGAACAAGAACGATCAATTTTATTGTAGTAATAGGTTCAGGTCGAATCAAGATCTAAATACTAAAACGTTGGGATTTTTTCTTATAAAAATAAACAAATTAATATATAAAGACTCATTCTGAAATTGTATTTAAACAATTTAAGTAGTTTAGTTTAAACTAACGACTCATTATATAATCGGTTTATCTTGTACAATGCAAACATACATTACAGATTCCTTATTCCCATGAATTAGACTTACAAATATATAAAGTGTATATTTTATGTGCATTTAGGCTCTAATTCAATTGTTAAATATATAATAATTTAATTTTAGCTTTAAAAATAACTTGTTTTATAGAAACCCGTTGGCACGAAAGATTTACCAATAATGCAGCATCAACTTCAAATTATGTAGTCATATCATAATTTATAGTTTGTATTACTTCCGTTAACTATTGATATTAAAAATGTAAAATTGAATCATATTTAGGGTTAATCATTAATTATTAATCATTGTAATATACAATTAAAATAGACATGCAGTTTTTGAGTTGTATACCAAATTTAAGTGTCTTATGAAAAATTGTATACAGAACTATTATTTTATTGTTATAAAATTTATTTTATTTAATGTATTATTATAGTATTTTTTTTCTTTCTCTATTTGTTTAATGAGTTTAAAATAAATAAATTATAACAATATGATATATAACTGGAAAACAATTCCAATACTATAGTATCTAAGTAATATTGTTTGTTTATAAAAGCTGGAATTATTGGTTACCCATAATTTTTGATAATGTATTATTATAAACTATAATTTCTACAGTGTATCATTTATAGTATAATATTTAAAAATTAAAGTTTATAATCATTATATAATTTATTTGTTGATAATGCAATTACTGATGTCGGTTGGAACAAGTCTTCGCCAAAAATTGTTTAACATCATCGTCATAAACTCCGTTTCATAATAGTATATGTTACATGTATATGTTGAATAGCACAATTTTCTTATATAACCTGCAAATTTCAGTTAAAGTTTATTATTATACATGGAAAAAACTATAAACTAGTTATTTCATATAATCTCTAGTTAATATATACAACCTAAATTTGATTTTTGTTAAAATATAAAATGAAAAACACATAAATGCATATTTTATACGGTATTATATTATTCATTTATTTATGTGCATGAAGAGTTATTCTGTGATGTTAAAAATAACAAACTACTTGGTTTTTTCTACAAAAATAAATATGCAACATTATAATATGTTATTAGATAATGCAACATAATGTATGATACATGTACATACTACATGACCAATGTGATATAATATTGACTGTAGCCGACAAAATCGACCTTCATATTGTCTGATCTATTATTATATTAGAAGGAAAAAAAAATGACAATATTGTACAATTTAACACATTGATTTGAGCAATGGAAATAGATTAAATAAGGAATAATTAGTTTAAATTGCACATGCATTTTAGTTATTTTATAAACTACTTATTTATTCATAAACAAGCTGATTCATCATTTAATTTTCGACATCAAGCTTTGTCATTTTAACCAATGTGTCTATACAATAAATTGCCATTTTTTTTGTAATAATCCAATAAATTTTGGTGCAACCACAATTATCTATTGGAAATATTTATTTCAGATCCATTTTATCAATTTCCTATAGGTACTTACAATACTTATATTAAATAATGAATCGGCCCGGTTATCTGGTTGCTGGCTTATTAACCAGCGGGCTACCAACTGACTGCGCCACTGGCCAGAAATCGCG
Source organism: Tuberolachnus salignus (assembly GCA_956483605.1). Lineage (NCBI taxonomy): Eukaryota > Metazoa > Arthropoda > Insecta > Hemiptera > Aphididae > Tuberolachnus > Tuberolachnus salignus. The sequence goes on from OY101437.1 coordinate 18,946,417, forward strand.
CATCGCCTATAGGCCAGGTTAATTCACCGACCGAAAAAATGTTTCAGATGCAGCACAAGAACCTTCTGCTGCATCTGAGCGCACGTCTGATTATAGTATTCTTAGTAAATTATTTATTACATAAATAGGTATTTCGTTACGTATCTTATAAACTAATAATCGTTTTAAAAATGATGGTAATTTATTCTCATAGACTATCATATAATCTAATATTAGGAAAACTTACATATTATCTATTAAAAATATATAATCTCATATAATAATTCATCACCAAAATATTTTTTGTCTATTTCCGTATATTTCTTAATCTAATAAGTATTATATCTTTAATGCATACATATTATTATTTACAAACTTGTTGCGTTTATTAAATAGTTAAAATAACATATGTTCTCATTGTGGTCGCTGGAACTGTTTTAAAACCTGAATGAAATAAAATAATTTATATAATTTGGTACGTGTTTAGTTCTGAAATTATTTGTGAATGAAAAATGGCATTAGAAATGTAAATAACATACAGTAAAGTAAATTTGATGAAATTCAACTAACAGTTAATATTTTTTTTTGTAGACTGCTAGGGTATACGTGCCTATGTTGGGTAGAGATTTAGAACCATGTTGGCCTAAACATAAAAAGTTGGGAAAAGAAGCAATGGAGAAGATGAAGAAGAACTACACATTAAAATTTAAACTTAATTTATGAAAGATGAGAAATTAATAGTGCAGGCGTTTTATAATTTTATGATTGTTCAATTATAAAGAAATAAAAACTTATATAATAAAAAATTAATTGCAATATTATGCATATTTTTAATGCATTTTATTTGTTAATTAAATACTTACTCTATTGAGTTTGTTGAATGAAGATCATCGGTTTTTTACTTTCTTTGTACTAGAAGCTCGTTTAGCAGATGACAATGGATTTCTGGGGGTGGTTGGACCATTCGTCAAACTATTAGTTTTTCCACTTTCTTTTGCAGTATTATCTTCACTGCCACTATTGCCTGTTTGTGACTCAGTTTCACTGTTTATTTCGGCTAACAATATTACAAAATTCATATTAATAATTAATATATTTTTCTAAGAAATATAAATAAATTAACTTGTTTATACCTTTTTCTTGAGCTTCTACTAGACCACTAACAGCCTAAACAAAAGCATAAACATTATTTGATTGTATGCCAATCATTAATAAAATAGACAATATCATAAAAAACTTTCACTCAGATAAATATACTAATAAACAATATTATAATTTATAGAATAAGAAACTTGGTGATTTACTAGTGACTAAAGTGTTCATATATTATACAATGTACACCAGTCTAACAACATAATGATATATTTATATATTTACAAAGGTATGGCCAGTAGTTGCTATATTTTTACAATATATTAGGAATTTGTTCAACTATTATTATTATTTTATTATGTGTTGTTTTATAGTTGTACTATATATCTTTTCACTAAGCCTCATATTTAGGACTCGTATTTTAATGTAAATACATATTTTCACTGTAACTAGATAAATTAATTTAGATAAGTAATAAAATTGTTTCAAATGATTTTCAATTAAATGAGCAATAGACTTTACATATTTAGACTAATATACTATTATATTTATTAACTTAATTCTAGATACTATTTTATTGGCTGAAATTCCAGATATCTTATCAAAGTTTTAATTAGTTGATATGCGACGAGCTGTAGTGCATGTTTTTTGGTTCAATCATGTTTGTTTTTTAAACATTTATTTACGTGTATCTATTTTGTAACATTTATGTACCCTGCCACTAAATTTAATGAATAAATTGTATTAATATCACTTATAATTAAAATACTGTTATTACATATTTTGAGATATTCAGCATATATTTTAGCAGTATCAATAAATTAAAAATCTGAGCCGTAGTTGTAACAATAAATCTTCTGTTGAGAAAAACTATAAGAATATATTTTTTTATAAATACATAATTAGGAAAAATATGATAGAATACACAGTTGCATATATTATTCGTTATACAGGCAGATTATATTGTTACAAAATAGCTGGAAACTTACAGCCATCGAAGTAATAGAAGACTTGGAAAATAATCGTTCGGCTTCTTTAAATTTTCTGTTACGTGGTTCATTTTTAGTATTGGGAAGCTTATTAGCTGATGTAAGATATCTGTCCCAACCGCGTATGATGTTACCATACAAGTGAGTGTCTTCTAAGTAACTTCCTTCAAACGCATAAATTTGACGTTCAAGATTGGCCAAAGTTTCCTACAAATATAGATACACATTTTAAAATAATGATTAATTCGAGTAGGTATATAATATTTAATTGCTGTAATATGTTTTGCACATTTTTGATTTTAACTAAGTATTTAATAGATGCTACAATATTTTAAATCATAAATTATGATCGATCTCCCACATTGAGGTTACGGTTGTAGTACGGCCAATGGCACACACTAGAGGGTTCTTAGGTGGTAGTAGCTGTTAGCCGAAAATTTTAAGTGTGTTGTGGTGGTGTTCAAAATACGTTTACATTAAGCTAGAAACCATAAAGAAACCAATTGTAAAAATTAATAATATTACGGAACATAAGTTAATGTTGGTTTGGTACGATTCGTGAGTGGGCGGAATACTAGTCATTTAACTTGTTACTCCAATTATTTAATTTTGAGTGTGCGCCATTGAGTACGTCGGTAAATTGACGGGAAAACTCACTGCGATATCCGATTTGCGTTTGACGAGTTCGGCCAGCTCAGTGCGCAAATCGTTGGAATTTGAAGATTTGGACATGGCCACGTTCGGTTGTACACCGAAGTAAACCGAAGAGAGCGAAGCGAACTTTTCTACGAACGGAATTCCATTAATCTCAAAACTAATAAAAGTTTTAAAAAACGGTCTTGATCATGAACCAATATAATACCACAGATTATACATATCCGTGATAATACGGTTACAACTATATAAGTGTCCGTTGTGGTTGCCTATATAGCCCCTTGTATATTATTATTACACCACGGGTAATTTGTAACTATTTGAATATTATCGAATACCTAATAAATGTAATTATTTCACTGTTTTATTGGTTTCCACTTATTCATTGTCGTTTACGTTGTATATGATATAACAAAAAAACCCGCCATTCATTGCACCGTGGGTACGCCCACTGTTGTAGGGTGGTCAACTCTATTGACATATATATACTAACATCTGTTAGTAAGTACATGTTTTAAGGGGTTGTGAAGGCAACCACTAATGACACTGCGGGCAGAGTTTGTCTCCGTTGATAAGGTTTGTGTATTCGGTGATACGGTCACAGTGTTTGTTCGGTTACGTGCGTTTACTCCACACTCCGTCGTGATTAGAGTTATTCTCTCTCACAGTCACACCTAGGTCGTTATATTATATCGGTCTATTTCCCGTGGTCCGTTTGCCCGCGTAGAGTATTCCGAGATTTGCTCGTAGTCCATAGATGATCCGTCCGCAAATCCCGGCGTAAACACAGATAATAACTACCACGACGAATAAATAATAGCGGTTCACGACCCATGTGGTCCGCGACCGTCAAGAATAAATTGGCGGGAACAGCGTCGGACTCTAGTTGGCGGCACTGTCGGCCGGCGCGCCGCGGTCAAGAACAATAAATCGTACCGTCTGCTGAACGGAGTTTTTCGCGGGCGAGTCAGGTTCGCGAGCGTCCTGCGCCCTGAGCTTTGTCGCTTGCCAATTGATTTATGCGCGTTATTGATCCGCCCACGCGCACAGTAGACCCTATAACTTGTGATGTACGCTACGCTCGGGACGGCGGCGGTAGTAGTCGTGCGTACCGCCGGGCAGTCCGGTACTCACCGAAATAAACAACAGTCGTTCGGTACCGGAGAGAAGTCGTCGTCGTTCTTATTTTATTGGCGGAACGCAATCATCCGTCGTAGGGTGTGTTTTCCGTACCGGCGGACGGCGCGCAATAGTGCCGTTTTACAGCGGCGTTTTACGTGTCGCCCTTTTTTACCGTCTGACCGTTCCTGGCGACTAACCGTTAACCAGGTAAACCACCGGGTCTTTGTAGTGCAATTGTATTCGTTTATAAATAGACTTATTAATTTAGAAAAAGCGGCGGCGGTGGTCTAGCGCCTGCCCCCTTCCCCCCAATCGTAATTATTCGCATTGCCGCTGGATTCGGGTGCGTTTTAAAATCATTTACTGTCGCCCAGTACCGTAAAAAACGGGGTGTGCAATGACACACGGGGGGGGGGGGGTATGCGGCCCTCGACGTTTGGCCAAGACCGAAAATCGAGACAGTTTGGTTTTTGTTTTTACTCACGTGACCCTAAAATCAAATTGCGGCACTGCAACCGTACTTGTAGTAAATTTAGCGATTTTTCTGGGGGATATCTGTGAATTAATTAAACCGCCCTTTATAATGGCCTCAATTATAGTCGTAGCGAGTCATTTAAAATCTTTACTGGTGAATATATTCGAATATTATTCCCGGTTCGTTTTTCAACGTACGTCTATATTAATTAAAATGTTTTATTATTTATTTTAGATTCTGAACGGACCAAGGGGTCCGTCTTGTGGTTTTATAATGATGTTAATTTTTTGTTTCTTTTATTTCTTTTATCTGTAAACATTTTTTTCTACCAGAAGACTTCATCCGCTCTGTGCACACTCCTACGCTGTTTCCGGTAGCAGATTTTGTTTAGTTGGTACTAAAGAGAGGTAATTTTTCGATATACTCATTAATTTTTTTAACGCGGCAGAAACAACTAACGAATAAGCGAAAAAACGTCAAAATCAACATTTTGTCAAAGTGGAGTTTTATTATTTATTTTTTTATTTATGTTGATTTCTGGGTTACCATGGCAACAATGAAAAAACGCGACCAATACTACTTCGTTTAGAATCGTTTTTCGTTTGCAATTTATCGTTGCACAGAGATATAAATTAAATTCGTATCTATAAATTACCTTCCCAACTTTTCATCTACAACAGTGACCCATGTACGCCCATTTTTTATGTAGCAGATAATATCGTCAGTCTATTCCGATGACATTAAAATTAATTCCTAATCGCATTGCACCCGGATCGAAAATATTTGTCTTTTCACGCGTTTTCTTTAATTATTGTATTATTCAAAAAGTTTTCGAAAAAAATAATTTTAATTCTTAGAGAAGAAGGTAGGTACCAAATTATTATTTTACCTATAGCAATTCCTTTTATTAAACTATAATTTACTACGATTATTTTGGGAACCTCGATTTAAGTAGATACATTCGGCTTGTGTCTAATGTCAGTCTAACGGTTTATTAGTCTATTGGCCCCTTGACTAGGCGTTTTTTTTTTTTGTAAACTAACCCCCCCCCCAATAGTTGTGGTTATTTTTTATTCATTTTATACTGGTGACACTGTTACCAGATACGTTAATTATCTGAAATTACTGGCTAAATTTTATAATTTTATGCATACGTCTGTTTTATAGTATGACAAGTATAGGGTATATTAATTTTCAACACTTATGGGGTTAAATTTCCGAAATCTACCAAAAAATTGTTGAAGTTTTGGCTCATTAAGCGTGTGTTTAATTTTTAACTGTTTATTTTTACACTACTTTTTTTTTTAATCCCTTAATTGTTGAATATCGATAAAAGCCATACACACTAATTAATAATAATTTTATATTATATATATTTATATCTATACACCTGTATAAAAGAAGAGACTGACTGATGTACCAACTCATAAACCAAACAGCTTGGTTAGAAACTTGACATTTTGCACAGTGTAGGCGACTGCTAAGAAATGATTTTTCAGAGTTTAACCCCATAAGGGGTAAAATGAGGGGTGACAACGTATACGTATAATACCAATGCACAGCCCAAATGGTCGGGTCTAGAAACTTGAAATTTCGACAGGACACCACTATAAGAATGGCTTTTATCAATATTAAACCCTTCCCCCACTTCAAGGGATTAAAAAGGAGTGTCAAAGTTTAGGTGGAAAAATAAACAGTTACAAATTAAACATGCGATTAATGGCCCATAATAACATTGGGTTTAGTATCTACGTTTTTGGTCGATTTCGGAAATTTTACCCGGTAAGGGTTGATAAGTTAGCGTGGAAATATAAACGGTTAACGATTTTGGTTTTTGTATAACCTATTATAAATCTTAAATAGTTAATTATTTAATGAATTGAATAATCATCAATTAATATATATGTATAATCTTATTTTGCGCGAGTATCACTTTGGCGATATACAAATTTGTATCAAAAGAAGAAAACATAAACATTTGTAAGCACGACCGATTATTTGTACCTTCAAATTAATTAGTGTACTTTATCATTCTTCAAAAGTAGTAAATGACAGCTAAATATAAATAATTTAAAATACCCCCTCATCCTCCTTTCCAAATATTGTTTTCTGGCTACGGCACTAACAACAGCTTAATTATTTATTTTTTTTTAAAAGATAATATTTTTAACCATACCTACATAAAAAAATAATTATATAGAACCTTATACAGGCTTTACAGAATTGTCCTGTCTAGCTTGGGCAATGTAAACCTATAATTAAATTTGAAGACTTAAGTAATTAATTAATAATTACTTTATTAACTATCATATAGTTAATATAATCTATAATTTAAGTCGTTATACTTTTAAATATGTTTAATAACATTTTTCATTTTTTCTTTAAAATGTAATTTCTAATTTGTTTAGATATTGCCCCTCCATTTTAATGAATTTAGTTTAAATACCGCACACACTATAATACAATATGATTAACAAACTAATTAATAATAATAATTATACGAAATTTTAAAAGGTAAAACCGATTTACTGACAAGCTGATAAGCCGACCATTGACGAGATAATATCAAGAATTGTATATATAGGTATTAGTGATGGGTAAAATTCGGATTTTTGGATTCCAAAATTCGACATTTTAAATTGTAACCGGATTCCGGATTTCGGATTTAAAAATCCGTATATTTATCTGAATCCAATTTTCAGTTTTTAAAATTGTGATTTTATATTTAATAATTAATTTCTCATACATTTATTATTATATCTTATTGTTAATAGCATTTAATTTGTAAAACACTAAATACGTTTTTACAAATCAAAAAATATCACAAATTGAAATTTATTTGAAAAAAAAACAAGTATAACAAAACAAATCATACATATTACACTCTAATTTATATAATATATTACTAGCTAATCCGCCAAACGTTGTTTTACTCATAATAATTTTTATGGTAGCACGTCTTGAAATTAACAAAATTATTTAACTCATTTTATAAAGAAAAACATATAACTCAAGGATTTGATTTTAAAATTTAAAAAAACAGAGATCTGTACGGTTAAATCCAAATTTTAGATTTTAAAATTGAAAATAGAAAATTTCGGATTTTGGAAATTGAAATATAAATTTCCAGATTTATTGGATTTTCGGATAATTCGGATTTATGTCACACTACTAATAGGTACATTGTTAAAGTATTTGAAATTCCAACAGAAAAAGTGTACAATGGTTTCATAATATGATAATATTATTTAAGTTCTATATTCGCATATTATTTTATAATATATATAGATATATTTGTTTTTCTAATGATTACATGCTTATATACGAATATTAAATATTGAAACTTGAATACTAATACAATGTATGCATATTTGCTGTGTTACAGATTCAAAATGTCTTCAAGAAGCATTTTTAAAACTGTGGAAGATATGAATACATTTAAAAACCAATCAACTACTAAACTTATTAATTCGTCTACTTTGACCAAGATTTCTGAGAAAACTACATTAGTACCGTCTACATCATCCGTCCAGTCGAATCAAATATTGGTAATTAATAATGCTGAAGGTCAAACCATGTCCGGCATATTGTTACCTCTTAATCATTTCATGGTGAAATTGAATCAAAATCAATCACAAACTGCACCAGATACAGATGATTACATTGAGCGTGAATCTACTTCAAAATATTTTTCAATGAATAAGATCGAAAAGAAAATGTTTCGAGAAACATTTTTTCATACGCTCCTTGATTTTATGCATCAAATTATAAAGGATGGTCGTATTGTAAGCTCCTCTGACCCTATTTGGGATCATGTCGCTTCAAAGCTGGATAATATACTGAAGCCAAAAAGTATCTACAACCGTTTTGTTCTTAATAAACATTCTTGTAGAACTAGATTAATTGAAGTATATCTGTCAGATCCGAAAAGTCAAACAACAGATAAATCTGTGTTAAACCATATGATGGAAACAGATATGCATCACGAAGTAGTTGATAAAAGACCAGGTCATGTTGATAATGACACATTCTATGAAGCTTTGTTTTTGTTTAAAGATAGAGTTTTAAAAAATGGAGAGGTTGTCCCGAGTGTTGACTCTGTTTGGAATAATATTTCAGCACACTTGAACTATGCTTTAAAGCCAAATAGTATTTATTTGAGATTCAAACGTAACACCCACAATTGCCATAAAAAGTTGCTTACACATTGCAAGCTGGATCCTTCCAAAGCTAAGACATATGATGTACCTAATCGAAAATGTGTACCATCAACAGACAAATCAATTAATAAAATAAAAAAGAAAAGTTTAAAATTTGAAGATTCTTCCAAATTTTTTAAAGCCTTATACACTCATAGACATAAGATCATACTAAATGGTTCCATAGCAAAATACAATAATTCTGTTTGGGGTGAAGTCTCAAGTATGTTAGATCAAGCTTTACAACCATCTGACGTCCACTCAAAATTTATTCGTAATCATGATTTATGCCAGACTAAACTCATCGAAGCGTGTAAAGAAGACGACAATTTTACTCCATTAGTTGTACCCAAGTTTAATAAGCCAAACTGTGTGTCTGATGAAACGTTTTTTAGTCTTTTATGTAAATATCGCAATGATATTTTACCAAATGGAAGTGAAATAGCCAAATTTTCTCATCCTGTTTGGACTCAAATTTCAAAAGATCTTAATGATACATTAAAACCGGCAACTGTATACTTTAGGGTGACAAGAAATGCACAGTTGTGTTTAAACAGACTAATTAAGCCTACTTCATTAGTAAATACTATTAATAATGATAATTTTTTTGAAATAATTTCTTTGTACAAATATTCAATAATGAACGGTGATCAAGTTGTAGATTTAAACGATCCAGTTTGGAATGAAATGTCTCTAAGATTAAACTCTTCGTTAACTCCTGAAGCTATCTATGAAGCTATTTCTCAAGATAAAGACTCGTGTAAGACAAAAATGATTGAAGCTTTAAAAACAGAACGTAGTGTATTTTCTGGTGAAAATCCTGAAATAACTGATAATATGACTGAATTAGCACCAATTGTTGAGTGTAAAGTTTTTAATGAATCTATTAATGACTTTAATGAAATATTAACTAAATTTAAAGACTCTATTTTAAAACCCAATGGACAAATAGCTTTAGAAAACGATCCTGTTTGGAAACAAGTATCTAGTCATTTAAACAATTTAACCCCTGACGAAGTTTATTCACGTATCGTTAATAATTACAAAAATTGTCGAACTCTACTTTTTGGCGTTGATAGTGTTGATACAGTTAATAATAACAAGTTATTTGAAGTAATATCTTCATACGGACATTTAGTTATGAATAATGATGTTATTGCACATGTTAATAATGAAGTCTGGACAAAAATCAGTGAAAAATTAAACCACTTATTGACACCGATGGAAATTTATATGCGATTTGTCAAAGACATTGATGGCTGTCGTACGAAATTGTTGAAATCTTCAAAAAAAAAAGACTTGACTCGATCTCAAGGTATTGATAAAGACAAATTTTTAGATGTTATAATTAGCCATAAGAGTTCTATATTTAAAAATGGATCACATGCTAAACCTAGTGATCCAATTTGGAGAGAAATGGCGTCTAAACTTAATTTTTTAGTAAAACCTTTAACTTTGTATAATAACTTTATGTTAAATAGACATAATTGCCAACATAAACTTTTAGAAGCTTGTGAACAAGACAATGAAGAGGTAGTAACTTCACCAATTTCATCAAAAATAACTTCTCAGATGGACCATGACTATACAAAAGGAGAAGTAGATACAAGTTTTGAAGATTTAGTATCCATGAGACAAAAAGTTGGTTATGTACAAGAAAATGACTTTATTGAAGCTTGTTTAATGTTTAAAGACAGATTGTTAAAAAATAAGAATATAGTGCCTTCAACTGATAAAGTTTGGACTGATATATCAAAACATCTTAATTATGCAATCAAAGCGAAAACAGCTTATTTGAGATTTAAACGTAACACTCATAATTGCCAGGAGAAATTGTTTCCAAGTTTTCAAGTAAATCAATTTACTTATGAGGGAGATGATACACTATGTTCCGAAGACCAATGCATTGAGAATGAAATGTTTTTTGATGCAATATCTATTTTCAAACATTCCATTATTAATAATGGCATTTTTGCTTTGGAAGCTAACCCAATTTGGTTAGATGTTTCAAATCTAATGAACAATTTACTTACTCCCGATGAAGCATTCTGGAAATTTCGTCAAAATATTGATTTATGCCGAACAAAACTTATAAAGAAATGTATAACTGATTGGAGCCATGCACCTACCTCAGTTATTAAAAATCGGATTCACGTAATTAATTCCAAAGAATTATTATGGAAAGAATCTTTAGAAACTGAAAAACTTGCAAGAAAAAAGAATTGTCAAAAACCATTGGATGTGAATGATGATAATATATTCTATGATACTATCTATAAATATAAAAATGATATATTTCACAATGACTTGATTGCAAGCTGTGCAAGTCCTGTATGGACAGCTATAGCCAATGAATTAAATAATGAAATTGACCCATCAAAAATTTACTTGAGATTTACAAATAATATGACTAAAAGCAACCAAAAATTTGCTGAAGCAGCTAAGAGACATAATCTCTATAAAATAAAACAAAACCAAATTCAAACACAATCACAAATTGAGAATTATAATGATTCTCATGACCAGGATATGGTGACTGATAATGAAAACGAAGAAGCTGTAGAATTAGATGTGGGAAAGTTTGATTACAGACAAAACAATCAAATGACTATTATGCAAATAGAATCTCAATTAAATCAACATGTGACTAAAGGGAAATAATAATTTCAAGAAAAACTTTTTTTTTTTGTATATAACATAGAAGTAGGTACAACTATTAACTTTAGTTTCTAATTTCGATTGAAATTCAACTAAATACTGTCTATAATAAAATACTACAGCTGAGGATCTCTAAATTCAACTACTATTCCGATGTAAAACATTTGTTATTTCTATCTGAATACACCTAATAAGGACTGATTAATGTTACCTGTAAATTTTAATTAGAATTTTATTTATTTATTAACTTTATTTATTTTGTTAATATATTTTTACTATCCAACTAAAAGGTTGTGCAATACTATGTGTGATGTTACTATTTAATTACCTAATTTTGTTTGCCATATTTTGTCTCATTAAATAATATTCTGTTCCTTATTAATTTTTATATGTATAAAATTACAGGTAATTGATGAAAGTTATTAGATTAAGGACACATTTTAAACCTAGCTCTAGTCACATTATATAATACATATAATATACTTAACCTAAACTAACGGTGTTTGTTTGTAAGTACTATCATCAAATGTTAATTACCATTGTAATTTTAAAAACAGATTCCCAATATTTCTATTTGTTAACATAAAAAAGTATTTTTTGTCAAAAATGTTAAAAAATTAAAAATATACTCTAATTATATGTTTTAGTATAATATTCCACATTAGAATATTTCAAATTAAATTTTTATTTAAGTACAACCTAGTACTATTGAATCTTTTTCAATTTATATTCAATCTTTCATTTTTTTATACATAACCTAAATGTAGTTATAAATTATAAAAATGTTTAAATGTGTAGACTATAAACGTATGTTGTTAGTTACTAAATAGGTGAATATTGTAATAATTATACTATTTTTACCATTATTTAGTGTATTAGAATATGAACTATACATTTTTTTTTTTTAAATTAGTATTAAAATATAGTATAGTATATAGTAATATTGTATGTTAATTTTTACTTATATTTAAGTTTTAGTAGTAAAATATAATTGACATGATTTTAATATAGTTTTGTAATTTAGAACAGAACCATGAACATGAGTCTTGATTTGTGTTATTCATACAATAAATTATAATATCATGATAACATGTAGTAACATTTGAAACTTATCTTGTTTTATCAAACAACCATTTTTATTATTGGTGAGCTTAATAATATTACCTACTGCAACTCACAGGACTTGAATTGGGAAAAATTAAGTAGTTGAGTTCAATCTAACGATTTAAACATTTCCTTTATTGCACAATAAATACCAAAGATAATGGCACGAGACTAGTTTTAAATGTATGTAAACTTTGTAAGTGAATTTATACAATTTTTGAGATGATAAAATTTCATTTTTTTTAAAAAAATCGAAAATATTGTCTATACACAGCCCCTCAAGTATGGAAGGCACGTCCTATTAAAAAATCAAATTATTATCATCATTAAAAATGAGAACTTGCACTATATCTACCTATGTAATGTTGTTTTTTTTTTCATTGATATCACAAATACAAAAAGTTATTATAGGACTATAATCTGCAGAGTATTTGAAATTAGAAAAACTCGAATAACTTAGTTTGAAGTAGTGATAATCAGTTTTCGTTGGAAAACAGCAAGGATAGGTAGGTTTGGTTAAGTTAAGACAAAAGTAATGTACAGACAAAATTAAATCGGTATCATAATAATTTTCGGATAAAATACGAAAATTGAAATGTTTTTCGTATTTTATAATTTATCTGATTATGTACGAAACATATTTTAATTGAAATGCATTCAATCCGATAAATGATAAAATTCGAACAGTGTTGACAAAAAATATTAGTTATGTAAAAATAATTTATGAAATATATTTTATGCAAAAATAAATTGTTAGAAAATAATGGTGCCTGGTTAGGTTGGAAAATAATGGTGCCTGACCCATAGATCAAGCAACTAATTAGTTATTATGTAGGTCTATGATTACTGGTCTACTATCATTTTTCTGAAAAATAATTTTTTGGTTCAAATACGGTTCTACCAAAATATTTATTTCGATATAAATACGTTTCGGTTGAAATGTAGTTCAGTGAAAATATTATCGATGTAAACACGATTCTTATATTTATACTCTAATATTTACTTTGCATTTATTTTCGATGAAAATATGTTTCGGGTTTCTGTCAATACATTTTTCGGATGGAATTTTTATCTGCTAAATTACTGTTCGGACGAAATGTTTTCGGAAACATACGCATCCACTACAAAAAAAAATTGATAACTCTTATCATTTGGATACGTAGACGTAGCAACTAACAAAGTATCGAAGACTGATGTTGGTACGTCTCGCTCCCGTCATTCGTCTAGTCGTCTAAGAGTAGACGACGTTTACTTTTAGTCTTAATTAGTGTTAATTATTTAGTAGTTAGTATTCGCATTTAAGGTTAATGAGTATTTACCATTAACTGTTTAAACGTTTATTAGTGGACAAACAAATATTCAATGCACAAATACTTGTCAATTTAATGAATCTCGCATCCTTAATTATTATTATTATTTTTTTTTTTTGAATCTCATAGGCTTTGATCAAAATATTACCATTAAAATGTATTCTTTTTTTTTCTATTTTTGTATAATTAATTGTTTGTCAATGACTGTCAGTGGCATGTCCATTCGCGAGGTTGGATTGCGAGAAGATTTTCTCGACGAACGATACTATAACATCTCTGAAATAGCTCATCTACTAAATAAAATTGAAAAACAATATCCAACATTAGCACAAGTTCATGAAGTTGGTGTGTCATCTTTGGGTCAAAGTATTTTGGCCCTAGAAATAACATCTAACATTGGATCAACTAGAAGAATTTTGAAGCCAATGTTCAAATACATAGCAAACATGCACGGAGATGAAACTGTTGGCTTACAACTTTTATTATATTTAGCTCAATTTTTGACAATGTATTATGGTGTAGATGACCGTGTTACTAGGATTGTGGATACAACCGATATTTATATTATGCCAACACTCAATCCTGATGGGTATTCTGTTTCACACGTAAAAACATTTTTTGAACTCATATAACTTACATACTAAACAATATAATTTTACATTATTTATTTATTTTATTTTTGTCTTAGGAAGGTGATTGTTACTCTCAAACAAATTTTACTGGACGTAATAATGCAAAAGGTATAGATTTGAATCGAAATTTCCCACAAATAGATAAAAAATCTTTTGACATGCAACAGCCAGAAACAAGAGCAGTTATAGACTGGATTCTCAATAATCCATTTGTGTTGTCTGCAAACTTTCATGGTGGCGCTGTTGTAGCCAGTTATCCCTTTGATAAATACTACAGGTATGTAAAAGTTGGATTTATAATATTTATTAGTTAATATAAATTTGTGCATACAATAAAAATATACAATTAACCAGGGAGAGATCTACAGTTAAACTACCTCTGTGAAATTACATTTAACATTCATAATTGTATAATGGGTATAGATTGTGTCTCACACTCTTACTAGGGTTACTGCTTGAATAATTATTGTCTAGGCAAGTAAACAACTATGCGCTTTTCGTCTGTATTAGTATTAGGTAGTTATGGTTCTGTGTTATATTTTGTCTTCTAAAACTAATTTTCTATCAACATATTATTGCTCTACTGTCTATACGAATATTCTGTATTTGTCTATATTCTATTTGTAAAGATTAGGTTCTCCCGTACAGTTAAAAATGTATTACATTTTAATTACAAATTTTGGTTATTTTAATTATGAATTTTCCAAAAAAAGTGGTGAAATAAATATACATAATATTGATAGATCTTAAAAGATAGCAATAAATAATTGATATTAACCAGTATTAAATCTGAGATGATAATAGAAAGTTGCTCAATGTTGTACCAGGATCTGCCTGTTAATAATTAAAATTAATCTTGAACTTCAATTAAAATACAAAAAAGTACTCTAAAACTAGATTAATTTCGTTAATGAATCATATACGAAATAATATTACTTATGAACTTTTTTAAAAATAATCTCCCAGTTTAAAAAAAAAAAATATTTATATATATATTTATATACCTATATAACCTTATAAATATATTATAAAACAGCGAAATGCAATTTAAATAATATAGTATGTAATTATTAATGAATAAAAAGGGCTGTATAAAAAAAAATTCATAAGTTTTGTAAAATGATTACCCTGCATGACTGATCAAAGGCGTATTATATAGCATATTAGGATGAGAAATCAATTTTTGTTAACAGACATATAAGGGGCTATGCCTCTCCTCCACACTGCCAGATATATAGACACCTTAGATTTAAAGGTTTATATAACAATTTTTTCAAATTTCAAAAATATTTTATAAAATCATCATTAATTAAAGTAGTTATTAATTGTTTATCATAAAAAAAATCTTCTGAATCTTTATCTTCACAGGGTCTTTTAACACTACTATTACCTGTAAAATAAAAAAGTGGTTTTACTATTAACTGTCTTCATAATTTTATTTTAAATAATATGAACAAAACTAATGCAATAAAATTCAATGAAATGGTAAACCAGAGAGAGCAACTCGGCGGTTAGCCGGCTTTAGAATTTAGATACATCAATGAACAAATATCGTTGGATAATAACATAAGAAAGTTTTGTCATCATGTTCAAGTATCTTTATTATATGGAACAAAATTATTGTGACACAATAAGAATGTTTTTAGGGTTTTGAGGTTTAGTTTAGCTTCAGCCAATTATAATTGCCCAATTGTAATTTAATATTTAATATTTATCCAACTTTTGTTAAGAATAAGACATTCAACCAGGGTATGTATGTTAGTTTCAGATTAAAATAATTTTACTTATATAAAACATTAATATAATCATAACTATTAAAGCGTATTAGTTGTTTATATATTAATTGGATGCATATGGTTTATGTATTTCAAAACTTTTTATAATAAGACTTATTGTATTATACACATAGATTGGTATTTCGTGATTACCTTATGATAACAGAAAATATTTTTTATGTATATTTTAAAATGCAATGATTTATATTTCTTAGTAATTATAATGTTGTTATTTATTTAATGCTGATTATTTAAGTTTTTATCAGTGTACATCAAGTATTATCATGAATCATAATTGTGGCTTCTTTACTTTAAATAATACAAATTTAATAAATGGTTAAATATATCGGCTGGCTCTGGATTAAACCAGTGAGCTATTGAGAATATGTTGGTGGGTCAACCAAAATGATAATTGTTTTAAATTAAATTTATGTTGATTTTATCTATTTTGTATACTTTACATATAATGTATGTATGTATAGGATTTACAATGAAAATCCTAAACTCGGCGGGCCGATATACTCTCTATTCAGTGCTATATAATTAAATATTAAATATTGAAATTAACTGTTCCTGTTGTCCAAACAAAGTACATAATTCTTTTCCTAGAATGTGATCTGCCATCAGTATATTTGTTTGAAAAAAATTTAAAGTTGGCTATCATATTATTTTTAAATGGGAAGCATTCAAAATCTCTAATTTTTAATTACACATTTAAAACTAAATTTTGTTAAAACTGCCAATACTCAACACCTTAAATATTGGATATGTGAAATATCCTCTAGATTGTTGGGATTTTAACTAGGATCCATTATTTTATTCTGTTGAGCTATATTATAGTTGTATATAAAATGATAATTGATTTCTATTAGCAAACATAAAGATGTAAATATTATTACTTCATAATAAGTAATATTAGTATGTTTTAAATAAATGTGATCAAATTCTCTCTCTCTCTCTCTCTCTCTCTCTCTCTCTCTATATATATATATATATATATATATAAAAAAATAATTTAAACTTTTTATTTTATTATATAGCATTCAGGAGATGGGTCAATTTATATGTAAGTATCATTGGGCTTAAATGTAAATGCAATTATGCGTTGCTACAAAATCATTGTTTTTGCTTTGTTTATATATTTAATCATATATAATTTGGAATGCTAACTTTGGATGTTTTTAATGTTATTAGCTTTTATAATTCGTTATAAAAAAATTACTATTATTTTTAATATACTGCAATGTGTGCAATACACTCAGTGCCACACTTGGTGTTTAGGGTAAATTTTAACTATCAAAAAACATTCATGGTTATTATTACTTATATGTTCGGGCCCAAGTTCTATTGACAATATTAATATTAATTAGTTTGTTGGATTGTTATTATTGTTAAATAATAAAATATACTTTGAAGTTTGACCTTTTATTTTTAATTTACTCGACTATTATGCAATAATAAATAATTAGTGATTACACTACAAAATATGGTATGTTATTTATATTTAATCATT
The DNA here is from genome assembly GCA_956483605.1 of Tuberolachnus salignus. NCBI lineage: Eukaryota > Metazoa > Arthropoda > Insecta > Hemiptera > Aphididae > Tuberolachnus > Tuberolachnus salignus. The sequence goes on from OY101437.1 coordinate 18,963,919, forward strand.
ATAATATTTTAAACATTTATAAATTATTATTTATAAAATGTTTATTCCTCGTTTTATTAGGTTAATTAATTTAATTTGTTTAAGCAAATTAGAATATAGAATATGGGTCCAACATTTGACCAATTCTTTGGTCTCCAAATCACTAGTTGTGGCACTGAATACACCAATGTGTATTGATTAATCTGTAAAATTAAAAGGAATGAAGTGCAATATTAATATGATAATATGATAATAATATCAATGCTAATTGAATTTTCATATTATAAAATAATGATAGTTGATTTTTTTTTTCTTATCAAAAAATGAATGTTTTAGATCATTTTAGAGATGCATTCACATTATTTTTGTTTCTATACAGAAAAAAAAAAGATGTTTGTCGCACCCCCACCCCCTTCAAAGATACACATCTTAAAAAATGCAATTTCTCAATAGTAAACTTATTTCAATTTTTACAATATTTTAGTAAATATATTGTTACTTGTTCAATTTATTTGGTATTTTGACTATACTTACTATTTAATCTTCTTGTCCTTGTTTTTTTTATCTACTGAAATAAAATACTTTTAATAATATCAATGAAATTTGATATTATCGAAAGTGACATGTACGTCATTTAGCAGTTAAAACTTTAAATTAAAAATAAAATTATGATATTTATTTGGCGTACGCCATAATAATCTCAAAAATTATTATTTTGAGATGTGATAATAATTATGGCTTATTACTTATTAGTTATTAATAATATTTTATATTTTGAATAGCTATATTATATTTAATTTACCACTTATTAGAATTGATACATATTTAATAATTATTAGAAATATAAAAAAATAAATAGTGTACCTTACTATATTTTGAAGAGTGTTCAATATTATAAGCATAGACACTTTTTGTGAAAATTACACTTTTTATACACTTTATATTGAAATATTCATTAAACCGTATATATATATATATTAGCTCACTAGTACCTATATATTTTACAATAAAATTGAGTTTTTTAATTCAAATTTTACCAAAACTAAATTTAATTCATTAATTATCCATTTCTACTCTTATGTCAATATAAGCAAAGTGCCCTACAATTGATCTCTGTAACTCGATTTTCAAAATCTATTTTAATAAATTATATAATTTCTTCATTACTATAAGGTATATTCATTAGACTTTTTTTTAGGTATTATATTTTGGTACAAGTTAATTTAACTATAGTTTTTTATATGAATTATACAATTTCTTAATGTAGTTAACTCTAACCATGATTTTATTTGTTAACATTGTGTAGCAACCTTGTAGTAAAACAAATATTTGTTTTAGTTGTTATTGTTTAAATTATTTTTTTTTTTGTGTGCAATTTAATTTACATTTTTACCTTTATCACAATATATTTTTTCAATCTATATGTCTAAAATATATTAATATTTTAATATTAGAAGCATCTCTCAAGAAGGAAAGACACCCGATGATGTTTTGTTTAGACATTTGTCAATGACTTATGCTTCAAAAAATCCTAAAATGTCTAATGGATCTGCTTGTCAAGATGATCATTTTAATAATGGTATTACTAACGGTGCAGAGTGGTATGAACTTGAAGGTTAGTGTTTTGTTTCAAGAATATTTCGTTATTGAACACTATGTAAAAATATAAAATGGTGCTTATCGATTTTGCAATTATGGCCTAAAATATTTATGATAGGTAACAAATGCATAGAATAATATATATTTAAATTAAATTTTCTATTAAAATTGTTATTTATGATTTTCCCTCTATTTTTTTCTTAATTTTTAAAATGGACATAAGAGACATAAGTACATAAAAAAAGTACAATAAAAGTTGGTCTCCTATCACAGATGGAACCTTTGATCTTATATTTTGTATAGCTGTTGTTGTTTAGATACTTATTTTAATTAGTCATTGTAATCTAGTTGTATTGAATTTATTTGATTTCTACCTCGCATGATGCCTATTGAAAATTGTATTAATTTGTAACTATAAAATAAATTACATATTTTACATTTAAACTTTAACATTCCAGAAAAGGGATAACAATAAATTTCTATTTTATAATATTGTGTTATTTGTGATGGGTACTGATATATTTCACTGTAATTGAAAAATTAAATATATATACAAATATATCAATTTTTAAATGTCTGAAATCATTGACTAAATTGCAAGTTTTTGGAAATAAAAACCTTTAGTTTCTTTTGATCAATATGATTTATTTGCTGTGTGAACATTATTCACTGTTTTATAAATTTTGTTGATTTAAATAGAGACAATTATCAATTAATGTTAAAAATATAGTTAATACATTTTATTATTTTTCTAATTTCGATATATTTTGAAATGGGTCAAAATGGGTTAATAGCTATCATTAACTTGTTGGAAACTAGCACAATTGTAAATTTATTACTTATTATATTTAGGTGGAATGCAAGATTTCAACTACATCTATTCTAACTGTTTTGAAATTACAATTGAACTTAGTTGCTGTAAATTCCCATCTTCAGCTTTGTTGACTCAAGAATGGGAAAATAACCGTGAAGCTATGTTGTCTTATATAGAAAGTGTCCATATGGGTATTAAAGGTAAAACTTTAATGTTAATTAATTAATTTTTAAACCTTATGAAACATAAAATATAATTATTATATATATATATTTTTTAGGATTAGTTCAAGATGAAAATAACAATCCAATTCCTGGTGCCCTTATAAAAATTTTAGGTATAAATCACACTGTTGAAACAACAAGTAGAGGAGAGTATTGGAGACTTTTACTTCCTGGCACTTATAGTGTTTCTGTTAACGCACCTGGGTAAGATAAATTAATAAAATATTTTAATTTAATACTTTAATGTTATTATTCTTGTAAATAATGGGAATGTTTTTTTTTTTAGCTACAATACAGTTGTACAAAACAATATTTTGGTCAAAAATGACAATTTACGTCCGACAACTGTTAACTTTTCACTTCATGCATTAAAACAATCCTCAGGTAATTTAATGTATAATTTATTTTTTTCATATAAATAAGTTCTATTCATTGATATCAAATCTAGTTTAAATATATAGTACTCTTAAAACATATAGTATTTATACTAGGTGTTTACATGTTTAATATATATATATATATATATATATATAAAATTATTTATCGCATGGAAATACTAATAGGTGGAGGCCTTAAAATATTTTTAAAAACTAGATTATAGATTAACATATCGAACACAAGTATTATAAACTAATTTTTTGTATAAGCTTACATTGTGTATATTTTTTTAGCAGAAAGATACAAAACACCCATGATCTTCTGCATGCTGATAATGGTATTGCATGTATCATTAATTTAATGTAACTTATAACGTTTTGTGTTACTTAACATTTGACCAATAAATATTCATGTAGACAAGAATAGATTAAGAACACATTATTTAATTTTGTGATGTATATAGAACAGCAGAACCTCCATAATCAAACTATAACGTGGGGGGAGGGAGAAACAATCATGTAATGTTACATAAATCTACTCAAAAAATTAATATAGTGAAAACAGTACTTTGTGTTGTATATTTTGACTTGTGGAGATTCTACTATATAATAATAATACAATTATACTTTGAAGATTATAATTTTTAGTATGTGTATGTACTGTCAATACAGTACAAATTACAATTGTTATACATTTTATTATGCAGTGGGCCGATTTTAATTTAATTTAATATACAAACATTGACAAAATATTTATTTTTTTTAATATAATAATCAAAGTGGTACAATTTTATTTCATCTTAGACTTGATATAAAACTATATCTTAAAAATTATTGAATTGGTCAACAAATACTTCATCATGTTGTTAAAGTTTTTAATTATTATTTTTTTGACCAATTGTTTATTTCAATTTTAACTAGAGATGACTATTTAAAATTATTAAATAAATTATATTGATAAACATTTAATTAATTCTTAAAAGTCACAAAGTATTTCTAATCGTTTTCCATATGCAATTAATTTTATAATACTAAAAATTATATTCCATAATAACAATTAAGATATTGACTAACTCAAACACAAATACAATAAAAAATGTTATTTAACAGAAATTGCTCGAGTAGTGAAACTAATAAATTTTAACATTTTTTTTTTAAATTATTTAAACATAGTATATATTATTTGTATTTTATAATTTAAAAAAATAATTATTTATGTATTAAATTATTTAATTACTTTTTTTATGCCATACCATAAGCCCTTTTTATCCACTTTTTTGAGGTCGTATAAATAAATATTAGTTATGATCACATAAAACAATAGACACAACTGTGGTTATAACTAAAACTAAATCATTTTACATATACAAATCTTAAATTTTTCTTTTTTATTAATACTATAATACATATATTGACTATAAAGACTAATTAGTGTATAGATTAAAATTAAAAAAATACTAACTTATGTTTTACAATTATACTATAAAAACTGTTAGGGTCACAAAATTTGATTAACATTTTTTACAAAATGTATAAACTTTTAAAGAAAATGATCACCTATTTATTAATAAGCCATATTGATTTTGTTTATAATTAGATCGATGTTACTTAAACAAGAACTAAAAAACTACTAAAACTACTAAAAAAAACTTTAAACTATTTTAATTATTTGAATGGTTTTTTGTATTATTATTATTTCAAATTATTGTATTATTTTTAACACAACAAATTAAATTTTTTATTTCAAGCGCGGAAAATTTTATTGTAATATTAAATTTCAGAAAGGTATTTTGTGTAGTTGAATCAGTTCTCTTTACCGAAAAGTCATATTTTATTAACTAATAAAAACTGAATGATTCATTCAACAACAAATTAATAGTAGTGTTCATTTTATATTTTTAGCTATGGAAACTTTTGTTTTTATGGGTTAACTGTTTTACTTTTTGAGTTTTAAATTGAAATTGTGCAGATGTTTTATGTTCAATTTTAAATTTCTACATTCATCTATCTATGAGACTACTTGAAATTTGTATTGTATTATTTTTTTGTCCAATACTGATTGTTTTAGATTAACTGATTGAAAATGTTGAATATAACATCATAATGTAATATATATATATATACATAATGTACTCATAAAACATATTTGAATTTATTTTAATAAAAATTTAATTTCATTGATTGTATAGGTATATAGAATAGGTATTGTTAATTATTCAATATAAAAATGTATATAACATTCCAAAACAAATAATTTAATACATAATTAACAATTCAGAAATATTTAAAAAATATTACTAAACATTTATTCTACTTTTGTTATGCATTGCCAGCTAATTTTGGGTCTTATATATGCCATCACGCCCTTGGTACTTAACATTGGCTTTAAAATAAACCGACTTTCTTTAATTAATTATTTGTAAAATATTTCTTTAGATAATTATGTAATATCAAACGTAATAATCGATTTATCTTCGTGGAGTACAAATATTGATTTTGGAATTGTTAAGAGTAATGGTATTATAGCTGTGATTCATAGGGCAACAATGGGGGTCACAAATAAGGACACTCACTACAGGACAAGACAAATTGCTGCTGAAAAAGAAGGATTGCTTTGGGGAGCATATCATTTTGGTACTTATAATAATGGTGTTACCCAGGCTAAACACTTTTTAAATACAGTTGGAAATACATCAAATACTTTACTTGCATTGGATATTGAACCTAGTTTAAAATCTAAAACAATAATGTCGCTACAGCAAGTTGAAGATTTTGTTGAGACAGTTCAAAACATGACCAATAATGTTGTCATGATATATGGCAGTGTTAGTGTTTTAAAGAATTACAATAGCCAATTTTTAATAAAACAACCACTATGGATTGCTTACTACAACTCTCCGGTTAAATTACCTATTGGTTGGAATAAATGGGTTATATGGCAATATACAGATGGAAAAAAAGGTTCAGGGCCATATAGGATCAAGGGTGTTGGCATATGTGATAGAAATAAATTTAATGGTTCAATCAAAAAGCTAAAAACATACTGGCCAAATTACAGTTAATCTCTTTAGTAATATTTGATAAATAATTCTAGTATGAAATATTTGTCAAACATTTAAAATATAGTGTTAATTTGGATTTAAATAATTTTAATGGATTTATTAAAAATGTATTCTTTAAAACTCTAGAATAACAAATATTCTCTTCTTTTTTTTTTATACCCAATTCATGGCCTTTAATTATTAATAATAAACATGTTATTTAAAAATATAAAGATTAACACTATTATCCAAATATTTATAAATATGTTTTATTTTGATTTATTGTCGTTAAACAGATTTATTTTTGTAAGATAACAAATTATATGCCATATGTTTTTACACATAGATCATACAAATTGTATATTAGTTGTCTTATATCAGGATTAATATCTATAGCAATGTCTTATATTAACAAAGTTAACTTTGGTTTTTTTTTTACTATTAGAAAATGTCTATGATATCTAAAGTCTTGAATTTTCTTTATGGTCTTAAGGATTATATAAATTATACACATGACTTTCTATCTAATTAAAGGATAAAATGTATTATAATATATACAATTTAAAAACTATAAATTAAATATATAATACTATTATATGACCGACAGTGTTTTTTTTTATTAAATTTGCTAGGCGTTGAGATAATTTGTAATATAATAATTAAATTAAAATATATAAAATAATCTATTTCAAACTTATAAGTACCATATCTGTTTTATAAGTACAGTTGAGTATAATGATAATGTAAAGTCATTATATTTCATTAAGTAACTAAGTAAAGTATAAAATAATACTTAAAATTTTTTAAAATAGCAAATATAGCAAGTTCCCTAAAATTGACAACTTAATAAGATTGAGTATATTATTTAAATAAGACATACTGGTAATTCATGTTTTTAGTTGGGTATTAACATAATACATTAGAGATAATCAATTCATTTTTCATAAAATTAATTCAGGAAGTCCTTGTGAAAATTTGTTTATCTTTGATTGTATTATTCACAACTGATCAAATCAATATTACTATTTTTATTTTTTTAAATTGCATAGCTATTTTAAACTATTACTGGATTTTACTTAATTAAAGTAGTATACATATAATTACAAAACAATACTACTGCATGTTAACTAAATTTATTCTTCTTTTAAGGTATGGTTAAACTACTTTTCTGTCTATATATATGTATTGTTTTATTAGCAAAAATGAATTTAAAACAGTAATTAACACACCATAATATAATAATATCCATGTAAAGTTGGACCTGAAAAAAGTGGTGGAGGAGCTAGGCTAGGACCATCATTAATCGTTTATACAAATGTTATATACAATTTTTATAGCAGCTATGTGTTTAGTTATCAACATTTTATTTGTTGTAATTCAGTATTGATTACATAACATTGTATAATTATTTATACTTAAATTACTTATTAGGTACCGAATCTTCTATTTGTAATAATATTTACATAATCTAATTTCACACATACACGTGTGATGTAGACTTGTTATTAATATTATTACCTATTATAATTGTTTTGATTATATACCTACTTTTTATTTTAATAAAATGTTATTATTTACATACCCGTTATAAATGCGTCAAATTTTTGTACGATTTATGTGATTAAAATAAACGAGTAATTTTTATAACAAACAGTTGTTTTTTTTAATAATATTATGGTAATTTGGTTATAATACATTTTTTATATTGTAGAACCGCACGTAACCGCTTAAAATAACTGTTAACTGGGATCAGGTAATAAAGCGATATTTGTTATGATAAAGGACTGATTGACAATCGGGGTCAGGTTACCAACAATGATGAAAATTCAGGCAGTGTTAATGAAAACTAACATTGGCAAACAATGTTTGAAAAATGTACAATTTTTAACACTATGTTTTTTTTTTTTTATACAAACTCATTTAAATTAGAACTGAAATTTGTTTCTATTCCAATTAATTTTAAATTACGAGTAACCCCCCATTTGAGTTTTGACGTAATCGTGAGAAAAAAATGTCTATATTGTTATTTATCATTTACCATTTTATGGTCCAAACGTATAGAAATAGGCGACATAAATTGGCATACAATCTCGTGCGCTGGTATAACGTACTCACTAAGGATAATTGAAAAGTGCAACTGTGAATTAAAAAAAAAAAAAATATAAAACCAAGACGTGCAAAGGTTGGTCGTGCCGTACACCCGGTAGAACATATTATTGTAATTCGTTTTGAAACGTCAACAAACAATTATGGCGTGACAATAAAACACATTCAAATAATAATACAATCTGCGGTGATTAAAATCGTTGGTTTACAAGTATTTTCGATATTTCCTGAAACTGTTTTGGATAAATATTTAAGACAAATTTCGTGTCTGGTCATTATGTGAATAATTTTAAAATATATATATATATATATATATTGTATATATTTTTGTGTAACGCGTTAATTGCCGTTTAGGTTAGACAGGTACCTATTACCACCCATTGTGAACAATGGCCACCCCGATCAACTATGTATTCGCCTAGGCAAACCTAATATATTGTTACGTTGACAATGACTGGTTTTCATCATTGGCGGTATTGACATAATTCTATTGTTATACATGCATTATTAATTATGAAAAATTACTAAATATTACAGTTTTTTGTATAGTTTTTCATTTGTCGGCCGTGGAAATCTTTTTTTTTTTTTTTTATCGTTAAAATAATAGACTGTTCGTATGGGTCACGTAATAACTACCTATCGGGTATTGCAGTACCTATCGTAATGTACGTTTACAGTGCGTAAATGTGTTCTCGCCTGTCTAAATAAATTGGAGAAAAAAAAAAACCAACTCAAAATACAATGATATGAGATTTTGATCGTTCCATTTAAAATTTTTTTCAATAATAACACCATTCCCGTCTCATACTTTGACGACAATCGTGTAATGTCTAACCGCGAGATGGAAATCCCCGCGCGACGGACACGGATAACCGAAAGGAATAAAAATAATTACATAATTTTTTCTTTCAGCTACCGAATTGAGTGCGATAGAAGTGAAGGCCGGGCAGAGAGACATTAACGGTTTCCCAATTCCCGTAGAATTCGTACACCACAACTACGTTAGTCTCGTATCCAAGTTAAACTTAATCAACGTCAACTATCCAAACATAACCAGACTGTACAGTGTGGGTAAAAGCGTACAGGGACGAGATCTGTACGTGCTCGAGGTGTCCACTAGCCCCGGATTACACGAACCCGGTAACATTTCTATTGGTAGCGGTGGTGGTGATGGCTCTTAGGGGTATTATTATAGTTATGTTGCCTATTGGTTTTTTTTCTTCCATTTATTTATTTATTATTTTCTTTTTGTCAACGAAACTGTTTGGGTTACGCGTTATATGTATATTTTGTTCTGACGAGGCGTGTGGCGTGTACGCGTGTGTTTGTTTGAATGCGTCCGCGATGCGTGAACGTTATAGGTAAACCGGAGTTCAAGTACGTGGCCAACATGCACGGGAACGAGGCGGTCGGCCGGGAAATGTTAATATTGCTGGCCCAATATCTGTGCCAAAACTACGGTGTCGACGAACGCGTCTCCCGTCTGGTGAACGGCACGCGAATACATCTGATGCCATCGATGAATCCGGACGGATACGAGATATCCGAGGAAGGTAAACGCGCGCGCGCGTCCACTTGAATTCCGTTTTTACATTCCGGATACACTAATCCTGTTGTGATTTCTGGTTATTTTTTCTTCTTCTTCTTCTTCTTCTTCTAGGGATTGACGACGTAAACAATTTGAAAGGCCGGGACAATGCGAATGGGGTCGACTTGAATCGCAATTTTCCCGACAACCGACATCCCTCTCACGTAAGTAAAAACGAGCCCGGCATATGTGCTCGGAGGCTCCGCGCAAATGCAAACGGAAATTACCAAAGCAACAGATATGATATTGTTAAGGGGTTAGGTATGACCTGATTACGAACGGGTATACGGAAGGGTGAGAGAGAAATAGATAATTGATTGGAGATGGTATGATACGCATGTTGTGAGACAATTGGAAGGAATAATTTGGAAATGGTCACAAATATTAGCCACGAGGCGAGTCACGTATTAATGGACGCTGGGGAAAAGGGTAGGCTAAAGAAAATGAGGTGTTAGAGGTTATTAGAGGAGTTGTTTGCGCGTGCATTGTAGCTTGGAGATAAATATGAGAACGAAAAAGACAAAGAAGGCTTTGTGGTGTGTGTTTAGACATTTTAAAACATACCTTTGTGGGCTCTATGTACACAGTTCAATGTTTAAAATCATCTCTGTAACGAATCTATAATCTACAATACGGATTTTATTTTATCCACCCAGTTACCTAAACCAGAACCCGAAACCAAAGCGATCATTGAATGGATAAAAAGTATACCGTTTGTGTTGAGTGCTAATCTACATGGCGGAGCACTTGTGGCCAACTATCCTTTTGACAGTAGTATTGATGATAATAACTCAAAACCGCAGCCTTCGTATACTACCGACAATGAAGTATTCGTATTGCTGGCTAAATCGTATTCTATGGTTAGTGGCTGAACATAATACATAATCAAATAAAACAGTGTTCTACTATTAGTCTACCGACTGATGGTCGGTATAACAGTTAATATAATTTATTATCGTTTGTCTGTAGAATCATCCAAAAATGCATTTAGACAAAAATAAATGCACAAATGATACATTTTCATTCAAAGAAGGTATAGTTAACGGAGCTACTTGGTACAGTGTAATTGGTGGCATGCAAGATTTTAATTACTTGAATACAAATTGCTTTGAACTGACCATCGAAATGGGTTGTACAAAATTCCCATTTAAAAAAGATTTGGAAAGTTACTGGCGTGACAACCGTGAATCTTTGCTTACTTATATGGAACAAGTGAATAGAGGAATAAAAGGATTCGTATTGGATGACAATGGGAAAGCTGTGCAGAATGCAGAAATTTTAATCAAAGGTATTGATCACAGTATTAAAACTGCAGTCGATGGTGATTATTGGAGAATAGTGGCACCGGGAGATTATGATCTTTCTATTATAGCTTATGGGTAAGACAAAATTTACTATTTGTACATTAGTTTAAGTGGAATGCATTTCACCAGTCGATTTTATTGACAGGTACAAAAGAAAAAGCCATTTTGTTCATGTAAACAACTCTACGACACCTACTTGGTTAAATGTTACATTGTTTAAAGAAGACCTTAACATATGGTCTCAAGATAATGATTTTGATTTGAAATCGAATGTTGCTAAAATGGATAATTACAACAGTAAAGAATTGTTTTTAAATGAACTTATGGAATTGGAAAATAGTTTGTCAAATGTTGCTGAATTAGTAATAAAACCCAGCAAATTATTTAATTCGGATGAAACAATTCAATTTAAAGTTACTAAAAGCGTAAGAAGTATTTAAGATAATAACAATAAAAAAAATTTACATAATTTGATCTTTTAGGTTGGTTCGCCCGATGAACACAAATTCAAAATAGCCATATTGGGAGGATTGTATTCCAATGAACCAGATACTCGAGAAATATTATTGTTCTTGGCTAGGCATTATGTCGAAGGTTACATAAATAAGGACAACAATATAATTTCGTTCTTATCCAATGTCGTGTTATATTTTATACCCTACTTTGAACAAAAAGAGAATTTTGAAAAGAAATGTGTAACTGATGATCAGGCTAATATAACTGGTCCACTACTGATAGCTACTAATAACCAGAATGAACAAAAAACCACTGCTAGTTTATGGAAAACTTTACAGCAAGAACAGTTTGATATGATATTCAGTTTGGAAGGTGGATCTATGTCAATCAAGTTAGTATACTGTAGAACTTAAATTTATTAGGTTCATTATTATTAAAATTAATTTTAGTGGTCCAACCATTCACCCAAGGAACATAATTTCCACAATATTTCGAGAATATGAAAATTTATACTATTCTACTAACGTAAAAAATGTAAGTAATATTAAAATATAATGATGCTTATTTTTATTTATAATTTTTATTATTAATTATTGATTATATTTTTTTATATTATATTTTAGACTTGTGGTGAACCGTTAGATCGCAAAATCAATGATATTAAACAACAGGTTTTAGATACATTCAATAATGTATTGAAAATTAAAACTGTATGCAATTATAATCCTTTTTTTTATTTTAATAAAATAATAGATAAATAACAACATTAAAATATTTTAGATGGCATTGCGAATAACTTGCTGTAATTACATTGATCCATCAGGAATTGCATTTGTTTGGATGGATAGTTATCGCATGCTTAAAACTATCATAGAAAACATTCAAGGAGTTCGAGGATTGGTTATAGACAAAACGTCTGGCAAACCTATTCGGAATGCGATTGTAACAATTGATATGTTTGCTGATATATACAAAGTTACTCCTAATTCTGCTGTTTTTAAAGCCAATTTACCAATAGGTTTACACAAGATTAATGTATGTCCAATTTTTTTACTTTGTTTGCTGTTTTGCTAAAAGTTTATATTTTTTAGGTTAAAGCTACTGGATATTTAACGCGAAATATTCAAATAAGAGTGTATACAGGAAATGTTACCGATATAAATGTTATTATGTTACCAATTGGCCATGGTTATGCAACTCAATTTAGCACATTAGTTAAAGGTAATTAATTATATTGACATTTACCTAATGTTTTTTTTTTCGGGTTAGTTAACCGAACAGTTGTCTTAATTACTCAGGTTTTATTTTGGATATTGAGAACAGACCGGTAGAAGGAGCAACCATTACTGATGAATCGTCTTATTCAGTTTCCACGAGTTATAGAAATGGATCTTATAGTCTACCAATTGGAGATGGTAGGTTAATTAATTATTTAATATTAGAAACACAAATATAATGATTTAGCTATAGATAAAGCTATAGGTAAATTATAGATTGGTGATTACATGATAACATACAACTAGATGTGTTGACTCGGTGGAGTTCATATCCCCTCAGAAATGGTTTGAATAAAGACAAATTTATTAATTAATCATAGAATTACATTGTTTAAGTATTAAATCCTAAAGAACATCTGCTTTTATATTCCGAGTGATAAAGATTAATTTTCTTTTCTTAGAAGCACTAGAACTACAATTTATATTTTCGATAGGATTATTTTACTCTAAATATTGACAAATTAAAAATATTGCTGATTGATTTACATTCTGAATTTTTGTAAAATGTTATACACTCAGATTTTTATATATATATATATATATATATATATATATATATATACATATACTGTTAATTTTATATTAGATTATCATACAATCGACTAATACGATTTATTTTGTTTTTGTATTCAAGGTATAAGGACTATTCGAGTAGATGCTAATGGATATTACACTAATGCAAAATCCATCAATATTCATGGCATTCAACCTGAAACAGTTATATTTAAATTAATAAAGGACGAACGAGTTTTAAATATGCCTCGAATGGTGTTTATAATCCTTATAGGTAGGTTTATTCTTATATAAATAAGAATATTTGATTTATTGGATAAAAATGTGGTATTTTTGTTTTTAGTTTTTATTAGTTCTATTATCGGAGTAGGTTGGTATCATTTTTATCTTCGATGGAAATCTGGAAGACCATCATATTTTGTTAATAAAAATGGTTTTGCATTGCTTCCACAGAAACCTTATCTTTTTGATGATGATGATGAAGTAGAACTTTTCCGTAGCCCAGTTGTCAAAAGTAAGTTAACTAACCAATATGCAAGTATTTAATTAATCATCTAATTCCTCACAGGATAATGTGTTGAATCAATATATGAAGTTTGAAGTATAAATTTGATACTTAAGAGAATTAGTATATAGTTAGTTTTATATTATTACAAATTATTTATATACTTCAAGTAATGATAATAAATACCCCATTTGATAACAAATCTTTGAATCATAAGATAATTTATATTATTTTCCTTAAAATAAGCTTACTTAGAAACTTAATTTGTCTTGAAAGATGTCATCATTTCCAAATATTTTTTTTTATTTTTAAGTTCAAATTTGAATTATTTAAAAATTGATCTTTAATTATCTTCTAATTCAGCTATTATTTTATTTAGTCAATATATCTGACCACTAGGATATTTTTAAAACAGTGAATCTATTTAATAATAAGGTATATTAATTTTCAGATTTGGTGACTAAGCCATACCATGATGATTCAGATTTAAGTTACGATGATAGTTCTGATGAATCTGTGTCTTGCTATACTCGGTAATCAACAAAATTCATAATATCCGTTTAATACTAACTTAAGAAAATGTTGACTATGCTATACTTCAAGGGGACCCGGCCAAAATTCAATGAACTTTTGACAATTGTTTAGTGGTGTAAGCATATACTCAAAATGTTTTATTTAGGTTTACATGGCTGTTAATATTAGTATGGCAATTGAAATTTGTGGTTTTTTTTTAACTACCAACAAAGCGCAATGCCAAATTATTTAGGTTATAAGGTTAATATTATTAATTCACTGACCTATACTTGTTTGATAACTAGTTTTTAATTATTGATATATTGTTATTAAATGAGTTAAGCACTATGCTATCTTGAGTGCTTACCATCTACTCTTGGTTTCCTCAGTTAAACATAATGTCGACTTTTGCCAAAAATCTAATAATTCGACTGGAGCACAGTATAAGAGGAAGCGTGATGATTCGTCAAAGGTGTAGAGTTAGTATTAAATAATTGTAAGAAAATATATAATATTGAGAACAAATATCTTATATTAAAAATTAAAATATATATATATATATATATGTATGCAAAAAATAACTTAAATAGTTATATATTACTATTATTTTTTTTGCCCTTTGTGGTTCTATTACTTGATTGTTTTTTATATTGAAACCAGTCGTATTTACATTTTTATAATATTCTAGGTTTGTTGTTTTTCTACATATTTCTTATTTATTTGTTTTGCATATTTGTATATTTCATATATATATATATATATATATATTTGATATTTTATTGAATTTTAATATCTAAAACAATTTTTGTTTTTTTAACTACCATAATATAAGTTAATTCAGAATATTTAAAGCTGTACAAATCTTTTAATGAAAATTTCAATCTAATAAATGATAATATTTTAATAATAACAATTATTGTAAAATTTATTATGAAAAAAATAATAGTACAGTGGTCGCCACTTATTGGACTCACGGTTATTTGACTATTAGACTCAAAATGGGTGATATCGATTTGCACATATACTAAAACACAGCAAAAAGTTTGTCTATTCGACTCACATACCGGTTAATAGGGTCATTTGAAAATTAGATAAATATAGATATGTACATATATTAAACAAATTTGCTATAAATGCCTTTTAAGTCTGTACCGGTATTTTGCTTTTATCGCAGAGATAAAATAAATTACCTTTTCACGATAAACTAAGCAGTCGTCAATGTCAATTAGTATGACAGGTAGTGTATGAATTGAATAGACGTCATCGTGTTCAGTGTGTTGTCTGTGTTTACATTCTCTGTACACATTTTTATTTTTCGTTTGTATACAATTAACAAACGACGTGATTTGAGTGTGGAAGAAAAATTAGATGTTCTTAAAAAGTATAATGAGCTTTCGCAAATGAGTCAGCGACAAGCTACATGTAAGTTGAATGTGTCTCAAAGTTTACTTGGGTAGGATGCTAAAAAGTTGACAGGAAATCGAAAATGCATCATTATCAAATGTGAATTCAAATCATAAAAGAAAAATGGTCGGTAAAGAAGAAGTTGAAGACGCTTTGAAACAATGGTTCATAAAAGTCAGAGAAAAAGATGCCCGAGTTACAGGATCACTGTTGCGCCAAAAGTCGAGGATTTCCCGAAAAATTGTTTGTAGTAACAGAAGGTTGGTTTCACAGTTTGAAAAACGCGAAAACATTTCGTTCGTTAAGCCACATAGAGAACAGACCATGTAACTGCACGATCGTGGATTCATTCAGATTGGACATCTCTTATCACCAAATATCCTCAGTCTTGTGTGTTCAATGCGGATGACACTAGACATTATTTTAGGACATTACCTGAACACATGTACGTGTTCAAAAATAAAAAAACTATAGGAACTAAAACTAGTAATGATCGTCTAACCATATTATGCTGTGCAAGTATGGATGGTGTAAAAAAAAAAACTACTTGCGATTGGAAAAAGTAAAAATCCCCGGTGTTTCAAGGGTAATAAGAATCTACCGGTAGACTATATTGCAAACAGTAATGCATGGATGACAAAATAAATTTTCACTGAAAGGCTGACCTAACAAGTGAGACAATGAACTTTGTCATGACGTCTTAATACTAGTCGATAACTGCACGGCTCATGTGGTTACAGTGAAATTCAAGCATATCAACCTTGTATTTATACCTTCTAACACTACATCAATCATACAACCGCGTGATCAGGGGATTATATGCACTTTTAAATTATATTACAGAACAGGCATGAGAAAGAATGTGATCAGCGTGATCGATGCTAACCTAGAGCAAGAATTCTGTACCTTACGTGCTCATATCACCAAGAAAATTACTGTACTTGAAGGTTTGCATTTAGCCTACGAAGCGTGGAATGTCATCAGCAAAATCATAATATGCAATTATTTCTGACACTGTGGTTTCATTCTCAGTCCAAGAGAAGTTAAAGCTCCTATTGAAAGACCCGCTGACCTATCAACTGAACTTTATAATGAATGGATCAATATTGATGAAGAAGTTCAAATTACCGAAATTGTTACCGAGGAAGGCATATGTGATGAAATACAGTCAAAACGGCTAAAAGAAAATGTGGCTGGTGATAATGACGAAGAGGAACCTGATGAGAAACCACCATCAACTAAACAAATGTTAGCTCTTCAAATTCTACGTAAAGGGATTCAGCAAAGAGGTGATTTTGACGTATTTGAGCAACATAAACCCTACAAAGATATAATTATGAAGTTGGCCGAAGAAGGGAAAATTCAATCAACCCTATATGGATTTTTATCAAAAAATTAATTAGATTTTACATACCTACATATTACATATTTTATTTTATTTTTAATAGTGTAGGTAGATTATTATATAGTATTATATTATTATACATACCTTGAATCTTAATATTTTTTAAGTAAATAAGTTTTTAATTTAGCCTCATTTTAAGAATTTTTAAAATTGTTTTGGGTCATTTGCCTTATTGACTCATTAGGTTAATGGACTCATATAGTCAGGTCCCAAAGTGAGTTCAATAAGCGGCGACCACTGTATAAAATTTAAGTTTATTTGAGTCATAGTCTTATGAAAATATGTCAGTAAAAAAAATTATATTGTTGCTATATGTTCTTTATGTGATTTAATTTCATGTTCATTACTAAGATGATTATCTAAAAATAGTTGTCTTCCAAATGCTTGACGACAAATCATACATTTGAATTTTAGTCGGTCTTCTGCATGCATTTTTAAATGTTTCTTATAATTACAAAATGATACAAAGCAACGATCACAAATTTCACACTTATGTTTAACCATGTGTTCTTGAACATGATTACTCCTCGATACCTTGAATAAACATAAATATAATATAGCAATAAGAGAATATTTGATTTTAAATAAAGTTTAAACTCAGTAATTTACCCAATTTTTAAAATATCTGGGACAGTAAAAACATTTAAATTGTTTGGTATCATTATGACCTTGTTCATGGTTCACTCTACTACTTGATGCACTAAATGTTTTTTCACAGCCATCGTGGCGACATTTATAAGGTCGCTCTTTGGTATGCACGCGCATATGTTTTTGTACAAGATCCTTTAGTCTGAAACAACGTCCACAAACTGGACAAGCAAAAGGTTTTTCACCTGTGTGTACTCTTTCATGGTTTACCTGAAATATGTATGTATATAAATATACAACTTTTAGAACATAAAATATAAGCATTATAAAAATTACTTTCTCAATAGGTTTGACAAACGTCTTCCCACAAAAACGACATTCGTGTAATCGGCGTAAACGTTCAGGAGGTTCAATATGTGTGATAGCATGATGTTTCAAAGAGTTTTTGTCATTGAACTGAGCATTGCAAACATCACAAACCAATATTTCACGTGGTTTACGTCGCATCTCATGTGCTCTTTGATGACACCGAAGACGAAATTCAGAATCATAATATTTATTGCATATACTAAAATAGTTTATGGTTATTATTTGTCATTAATTATAATTAAATATATGATCATGCATAGTAGATTTAAGTCATACTTGCATAAAAACTTTAGGTTTGAGAACTCAGGATTTTGATGAGCAATTAGATGTGTATCCATCATATCTGGTGCTATTGGTTGATCACAAAATGGACATTTATTGGAATCATTTACATGAACCATGAGATGTGTTCTTAAATAACCTTCTGAATCAAATTCTCCATTACAATGAGGACAAATATGTTGCGATCGAACAGTGGTAACTGATCGATTATTGTTTTTTAATGCAACATTTTTGCTCTCTACATTTCTTTTCAGCTTAGACCCTGATGATTCATCATCTTTGCAGTTATGCTTGTTCAATTTGGCCCAATGATCAGATTTTACATCGCATACAATACATTTCCAAGAAAGCAAAATACAATCCTCTAAGTTTTCTAATTGAGTGTATTCAGTGCATTCTGTAGCTTTTTCTATCATTGGAATGATGTGGAAATTAGTTGGTTTATTTTGAAATAATATTTGTTCAATATTAAAATGATCAGTGTTTGATTTTAACCGTATGAGACGAATTCGTTTTTTAAAACTCAACTTTCGGGCTTCAACTTGGAAATAATCATTAACTTTTTCATTCACATGATGAATTAAATAAATAGGAATATCAAAATATCGATCACCATATGCATCAGTAATACAATGATTTGAATATATATTAGCAGTTTTGACAGATATATTTGTATCGATTTGATTGATTTTGAAATCTTTATTTTCGTGTAATTTTATTTCTTCAAATATGTTGTTTGTAAGAGATTTTAATGACGTTTCTTCTGATTTTGGAGCAGTATTTAAATGTTTTATGACTAGATCTTTGTGATTTGTATAAAAATAGCCATTTCCCCATTTAACCCAAATTCCTGGTTGAGGCGTTTGTTTATCCGTGATATCAGCTATATCTTCCAATGTATGGTTGGAGTATTCATTTTCAGTTACCTATACATAGGATTAATTTAAACAGTTTATATTTAAATTTATTTCATTTTTAGCAAACCTGAAACACAACTTCTTGTCCTTTATGACAGTTATTTATGTGATCCTGAATTGATGGAAAGTTTATATTGCATTCCGAGCAGTGGTAAATATGTGATTCTTGAGATTCATTTTCTGACGGCTGCACTGCCACTTTAGTTGGATCATCAACAGTAAATTCTTCTATAAATTTTTTTACTCCAGCTTCTATGTCTGCTTCAGCATCAGTTGATCGTTCATCATTTTGGTAATTCTCTTCTTTTAATAAAGTATCATAATCGCCAATTTCATTATCTGGTTCTTGTTCATCAACTAAAGCTTGTTGATAAAGTTAACAAAGTTAAATTAATTAATTGAATCTGTTTAGTATATAATTATATTGTTATTTTAATATTCTCATCAACTTACTGTCAGGATAAACAACAATCATTTCATTGTCGTGTACAACTTTTTCAACTTGGTCTTCTTTATCTGTACACATCTTATCCAAATGCCCAACCAACGAGTTGATATCATCACATTGCTTTCCACAGAAAGGACACTGGATGTTTGTGGTTAAACTTAATAAATGATATTTTAGTAAGTCTTGATTCGAAAACCTGTCTTCACAGCAAAGTGGACACGCGACGTTCTCCATCTAATTCTAAAAATACGTACGTTGTCAATTGAAATTATAATACTGTTACGAAAATAGGTATACCTAAACTACCACGAGCAAATTCCGAGCACTAAACTTGCGAAAAACAACGTTGTTTCACCAATTAGGATATCACTGACAAGCATTATAGTTTTGATAACAGTGGTCCGTTTAGTGTCCTCGAAAATGGCAAGATCGGACGCTGTAAAATCATTTTATTCGAAAAAAAACAGTATGCGATTTAATAAAATAATAGGTGGTCGAAGGAAAAACCAATAATTTTTTTTTTAAAATATACCGCCTAAACGCGTTAGTAACTTCAGAAATGTAACTGGACAGCTATGGTAGCAGAACAATATACTAAAACCAGTAGTTACGTTTATGATTACGCGTCAGTTTCAGAATTATGTATAATATCCGCCATTATATTGTGAAGCAATATTGAGAAAAACAGAGGAAACAGTGCAGCCAACGGTATTTGTTTGCCATTTTTTTTTTAAACAATAACAACTGTTCTATGCTGTTATCAAGACCGTGATTCGATAGATGTCGTGACAACATATTTAGATATGCTTACTGCTTACAGATATATACATTGCTCAATACGCTTGCTTACAAAACTTTAAAACTGGTGAACTTAAATTAATGAAATAAAAACACATTCATAGTAAATTAATTTATCTATATTTGCGTATTATTATTTTACAATAACTCCTTTATAAGTCAATGCATCACTTCAATTTTTCGGTACCCAAGTTCAGAGAGAAGATGCTGAACACGTTCTTTAGAGATTCCTAACGTTGATGATATATCTTTTTGCTTAATTCTCCGATTTGCTTGAACCAAATCGTCGACTTTTTGTTTATGTACCTCATCTGTCACAGTTACTGGCCGTCCACATCGATCCTGATCGGTAAGAATGGCTTTCCCGACTTCACTACCTATAATCCGTAATACCCAACGACGAACAGAACTGATATCTAGAGTTTCGTTACCATAGACCGAGAGCAAACGTCTATGAATATCGACAGGTTTAACATTTTCTGCGGCCAGGAATTCAATTACAGCACGCTGTTTGAACCGCACATCTTGAGTAGCCATTATTAAAAATTACGTACGAATAAACTAAAACCCTTACACTATCGTGACTTCGCACACACTAAACTAATGACATTAGCTATTAAATGCTCCACAAACGATAATCTTGTCGGATATTTAAAAATCATTACGAGATAAGAGGTATTACTTATCAGAGCCCACCCTTGTATATTTTGAGCATTTAGATATTTATTTTCTTGCTGAGAACTTCAATTGAGTAATACTTATTTAATAATAGTCAAATCTTAGTTTTGTAAGTACTCGTGTTTAAATATAATATGCGCGTTTAGAAAAATATGTGTTTTTAAGGGGACTATTACATTTTTTTGGATCCAATAATTACTGATAATAAGAGTACGTAGACACTAATCAAGTGTATTATATATCTGTGGGTATTCTATATGCTATATCGTATATTGGACGAGAACCATAGATAATAATATCTATATCGAAAGCACACATCCGTTTTCACCCAAAATTGTATTTCATCTATTCTGTGACTGTACCAAGCACGTATTCAGGATCAATTTTCGGGGGTTTAAAATATTTTTAATATATGAACTAAAAATACATAATTATATTATTATTTTAACGATAATAGTATACAGTACAATATATAATATAATAATGTATACAAATTATAAATAATGAAAAAAAAAAGGTTAAATATAATTTTAAATCATAATACAGTCAACCTTGCGTGGCATTCGGGAAAATGTATTGATTATTTGTTATGATATGTCATTGGACTGACAATAAAACAATAGACAAAGCTAAACCTGTTAGACGATTTCCACTGCAGCTATTCCTCAAATAAGTTTTTAATAGTCTTAAAGAACGTTCTGCTGACAAAGTCGACACTGGGAGTGTTACAAGTATGGATACCAAATGTTTGGATAATGGTCCTTTGACATAACGCCTATAGTATAGCTAGCAGATTTTGGAAGTTCTTTATTGGGGACCGATTTCCATCTTTCCATCCACACATTCAATTCTGATTCAAAAGTGCCATAAGTCGGTAAAAATCAATTCATTTTTTAAAGTCATTGCTACTTGAATTTAATTTAATTAGAAGACTTGGAAGCAAGCTTTGCAAACCAGAAGTAATGTGATTGTGTTTTATAAATCAAATGAAATACATGTTATACATTTATATTATTATTCAATATTTCTGAAAAAACAGACTGAACTCATAACTGGCGAACAATTGTATATAGTTATAAACCGATTAAGTCCGACAAGATTCAATATTAAAAATTGCGATAACATGTAATGATTAGTGGGAAACTGGATAATGTACAAATATTTTTTTAAAAAAAACTAGTTGTATGATTATACATAAAGTTTGTAGTTAATCTTTGTTATATTATATCAACTTTAAAAATTTCGGGGGGGGGGGGGTGTTGAACCTCTAACCCTCCTCTGTACTATAGCCTTTCTCCATATTCGATTGGTCATTTATTTAACATTTAAATTGTTTTACTAATTTATATTACTTATACTAGATGCTTGACTGTACTCAGCATCTAGTCAGTGGGCCCAAAACCCCAGATGTCCCTACGCCACCACCACGGGATATATGGTCAAAAATAATCGTGTTCAAAAAGCTCCTATGAAGTTTTTTTTGGATGTCTACTGGGAATAAATCTGAAATAAATTACTTTTATCTTAATGATATTTTATGAGTATCGAAAAATTACTACCAGAAGTTTAGACAGTGATTGTAGATGCTGTTTAACGTCTATCTACATAGTCAAAGCATAACTGTTATGGCCTTATGGGGTTTTCTGGTTTTTATTGAAGAAATCCTGAAATTTCAGATATTTAAGGAAAAACATCTATGTTCATTATGTATAATGTATATCCAATACCATAATTTAACAAAATCAAAAATTCATATATCACCAATCTTACCTGAGGTAAATAATCAGAGCAACTAGTCAAAAACTATACTTCATTCCATTTAAGATTACCCAATCAACCCATAAAAACCAATTGCCGCCGCACATCCCTCCAATTTGATAATCATTTGTATACATGGCAATGGTCACCAACGAGTTACAACGTTTGCCAAACAGAGAATAATCACAGAGTATCTGCCTGTTACATTAGTAATGTAAACAATGTTTAGAAATAAATTATTTAATAATAATTTAAAAAAGTAATTGTTTTACATGAACATACAAACAAATGAAAAATAATATGTAATAATATAATATTTATAAAATAAAATACCTAGATTTTATACATGGCATTTTATGATCTTAATACATATTAAAATGGTGTTGGTGAGATGTTAGATGTAAATAATATATTATCTCTAATAGGAGTTTTGTCATAAAAAAAATTATTAATGTAATGTAAGATTTGTTTGGCTGAGGGACGTTTTAGATAGTCTTGTATCGTGCACATTTGGTAGAGCTCAATAATTTGTTTGTAGTTTGGATCTGCTATTAAGTTATCAGGTATTGGTGGACTTTCACCTGTAAATAAAATACAAACTGTTTCAAATAATATTACTAATTTATGTTAATTGTTATTTATAAAAATTAAAAAAACCGCAGAGCTAGATTTACTTATTAAAATAAATAGTAATAATATGTAGTATAAAACAATTTGGAATCACAAAGTTCAAATCTATCATAGTAATAATCAGAAATTCATACAACAAAAATTTAAATATAAAAAGAACTTCTATAGTCAGATATTTTTTAAAATCGTTTTAAGTTTTGATTTAATTAACATAACACGAATCTGATATAAAGATATATATATATATAAGATCATACAAATAGTCAAATAAGTTGAACACTTTTTAATCAAATTATCATTGTTTTAAGGTTTTAAATGATATTTCTTGCTTTCCTTTTTGTAACCCATCCATATTAATAGGTTATTTAAGATGCCCAGCTTTATAACTATTTTATTTTTTAGAGGATGTGCTACCCGCATTTGTTGTTTTAGTTTAAAATAATCATAGAAATCTGAAATTTTCATTGAATATTTATATTAGCTCTTTCTAGGCGTGATGCAATTTTCAAAACATCCTAGTCTTTTTTGAGTTATATGTAGCTATTTTAAATTGTCAAGTTCTTTTAGGTTTTATTTGGTTCCCAAAAATGCTTTAAAATGTGACAAGAATTTTCAGAAGTTGTTCCTATGGCTATACAAAAATATTGAAAATCTGTAGTCACAGTACAATGCAATAAGCGTGTGAAGTGAAAGTTTTTATGTAAATTGTAAAAATTAAGGCATTTTGTGTACTATTTTCTGATTTATGTGAAAAAAATTGTTTGGCTCTACAACGGTGACTAATAGTCTAAATTGTGAATATACCCATCTTTTTATATAAAATTAGCTTTTTGTTTCTATTTAAAATTTAGATTTCACACAACAGGTGGCTTGTAATTTTATAAGTGTTAGCTATTTAAATTACCTAAATGAGCATCTATGTCATCACTATAGCCAGTATAATATGACTGTTCGTTAAGTTCCATTGTGTTTGGTAACAACAATGTCATCATCTCCCAAAGTACCACACCATAGCTGAATATATCTGCTTTGTTTGTAATGATTGCACCCAAATTTTCTTCGCCTTTCAATACTTCTGGAGCTGACCAACAAGGAGTGCCTACATATATGGCTTTATGACCTTTAACTCTGTGTAAAGTTCCATCAGTTTTTAAGGGTAAACTTACACCGAAATCACAAAGTTTCACAATTTCAAAATTATCTGTTCAAATAAAAACAATAATAAATACAAAAGTTTTTTTTTTTAAAACAAATTTATAAAACGTAAACACTTGAATGTATTAGTATTTAGTTAATTTTATAAAACTTAAAAATTATAACTTACTTACTTTTCACTAAAACATTGCCGGATTTGATGTCACCGTGCAATATCAACGATGTATGTAGATAATCTAAAGCACTGGCAATATCTGCAGCTACCTTTTCAATATATTTATAAGGGAATGGCCCTAGGTTCTGTTCTGTGCGTGACTCTATTAAATCACACAAACTCTGTTCGCACTGTTCCATTAACAATATCTAAAAACCGATACATTTTTAAAAAGCATAATAAAACTAACGTCAATGATACAAATGCTATGGACATACTTCTCGGCCATCAGGTCTTTTCACAAAAGCTCTGTAACCGACGACATTGGGGTGGTTAAGCGATGACAATACTTTGGCCTCCAGTTGCAAACGGTTGCTGTACTGTTTGCGATTTCTACCGGCGTGACGACTGATAATTTTTGCGGCCCATGGCGAGTTTTCATTTCTATGCAAGTTAAATACGCCGACACCTGCGCCAAATGTTAGAGATAAGTATCAAACGGTTAGATACGGGTTATTAAAGTGACACTGACCTGTTCCGTATCCAATGCGTTCCAAAGTAGGAGTTTCTGGTAATTTCGCTGTAGAGCGCAATATTTTTGGAGTCAACATACAACTATTAGTCTTGTTGTTCATTTTTTTTTTATTCTTAAACGATAGTTGCAATTTTAGTAGCTAGGGCACAAAATCCTATAAAACAGGAAAGATAATTTAAAATTGTATTAGATCAAAATATTCGTCGAAGACATTGTATAATACGTATTTTACTCGTAATTTGTCTATATAAAAAAAGGTGGATACCAATATTGTATATTCGTCCATGGTAAGCGCGTTTGAAATTTGATTGTGGCCGTTATACAAATTCAGTGTAGCCAGATCAATAATTCAAATTTTCCCAAGTTTCAATATAAAATGTTTTGTAAAGTCCCCGATATATCAAAATTATCCACAAAAAAATCTCAATTTTTATTTTGATTTTTTTGTTAAATTGTTATAGATTATGAAACATTTATTTCTTATCATACCTTATCATTATTTGGAATATCTGACCTTATCTCGTTGAGCAACCAACATTGAATTTCACAGAACACACCATACGCCGTTCATGATAACTGAATATTGATAACAATGCATGATGTCAAGTCCGTGATGTAAACATTTATCCATTATTCTATGATTTAGTAGACTTCAAGTGGTATGTAAAACCATGACATTTAACCAATAAATCGAAAACTATTCATCTCTGAAATCGACTGATGTGCAAATCGTGCAAGTCTTCACTGGTTAAAACTTTTTACCTAACCAAATCACGAAACAATATAGGTATTAGCAATTAGAAAAAACAAATAATTGTTTATTTTTGACGATATGCAACTACTTCTTAATTAACTTTCGGTTGTGGTAATTTTTAATAGTGTTGTTATATTATTAATCTGGTATATTTACTGGATATTGTGTTGTAATTACCTTTACAAACGGTTATATACGTTTCATTATTCATATTGTTGAAAAGACTTAATGAAAGTTCCAAATGTTAAATTTCTAATAACCATATACCTAGTTTATCGGCAACAACGTTAATTCTGAATTTCTAACCATGTACATTTTGAACGATTTCAATAAAACATTGCGGGCGTTCTTCCACACACATGCAGCACAAGACATTGACATTAAATTTCCAAAAATCAAGCAACTCACGAATGGACATATCCGTTTCTATTTGACTAAAGTAAGTTTATTGGCCAGTTTGTTCCAATCAATAACATATTTGACCCAAAGCTTGTTAAATCCATTTACAAAATAATACATTATTACAACCTTTTCACACTGTTCTTTAGGATGTACAAAATCTTGTTGAAAAGCTCATGGAGAACATGACTGCAATTGAACGTTGCTTGTACTTCTCGGATTCTATGTTAATATGGTTAAAAAAAGAAATATGGACATTCACAGTAATCAAAGAGATATTAGGTTCAGGCTGTAAATATGGTAGCAGTGAGAAATACAACAATACTGTAATCTACCCTTTGGTCTAAAAGCTTCAGAGTACTTTTACATTTTATTTATTAATATAGGTCATATCAATAAATGCTGATAAGTGTAATAATTTGATTACATACTGGCGCATAGAATTATTAAAGGATACAGTTCAAAATTTGGCTGAAATCAATGGTTGTATTATAGGAAGTAATGGACTCGATCTATTGGTAACGACAAAAAGCAATCAAAAAACTAATTTCATATTATTGTGTGGTAGTGTCCCATGTGATATCACGGTCGAGGAGTATAAATGGTAAATATGAAGCAATTTTTATATTATACATTTTAAATTACAATATTGAATCGTATTTTAAGGAAAAAAAAAGATGTTATTAGTAAATTGTCTGCTAATCGTATTGGGTCAGACGATTATCCAATCGATATCATATCAAAATTATGTCACACATCAATTGTTTATGAATTATTGAGTGTACGCCATAATAAAGTTGTTAATATTGAATTTAATAAATCCAATAAAGATAGTGAGTTAAAATAAATAGGTATTTATGTAATATATTACAACAATATAATAATATTATTAATTATCAATGTATTATAACCATTTTTATTATTAGATGGTATTTTTATTATGTACAACTACTCAAGATTGTATCAAGTATGGAAAGCATATGAGAAAGGAGTGATTAAAAATCACTATAAATCTTTGCCAGATATAGACACTATTAATTTTGGTCTGTTGACTAGTGAAGTGAGTACAGTAGTTTTAAGTAGTGTAATTAATAATATGCATATAATTATTTAGGAAGAATGGATTTTGATTTTTAACCATTTATCTGCATATCCGTCGGTTATTCAAGAATCAGTTAAATACTTACTATCAGGCAGTGTGGATGTCCATAAATTGTGCAAGTTTTTGTTGGAAATGTCGTCTGCTGTTAGCTTATTTTATCATAGGCATCATATATTATCGGTTAGTAGCATTATTTCATTATACAATTAAGTGTTAAATTTTTGTATTGATTATTATGTTATACAAATCTATATTATCTTGCTGTGACTGTTGTTTAATTTTTATAAATATTAAATCATATAACAAATTAAATGATATGGTACACTCTTAGTTTATTTAAATAAGTTGTTTAATGGAAAATTAAAGATCTTATTGTATATAATAAAAGTATTAAAAATTGTATTGCATAAGTATTGAGTATATATTTAATATTTATTTGTGTTATATTAAATGGCTGAAACCTTGAAAACTTACGCAATTACGGTTTATGTTTTATTTTGAATTGTTGTTTTTTGTTTAAAAATAACCATAGAGTCTGAACATGTTCATTAAAGACTTATATTAGCTTTTTCTAGATGTGGTAAAATTTTCAAAACATTCTAGTGATTTTTTTTAGTTTTTTTTCTTGGTTTTATGTGATAAACTTGTTTTGGCCCGGCAAAAATACTTGTATATTTGATTCAAGGTTCGTCAGGCAAATTGGACTTTGTGGTAAAAAAAAAAAAAAAAAATGAGTTAAGTTTTATTCTATAATTTCTATAATTATTATTTAAGGTTCAAATTTTGATGGAAAACTTATAAATCAGCATTTGTGTGAATAAAACTTTTTTGGCTTTATAAAAATGAGACAAAAAAAATGAACAATTTTATTTTTGTTTTGGTAAAAATGAATAAAATTTAATTTTTCAAAACATTTTTACCGACTTTTAAGAATCGGTTTTTTGTTAGCAATGATTTTTCTATTAACATGTTAATTGTTTCCATATAATGTGTTGTCAACATTAAAAAAATATATTTATATTTTGATTGAAATATTTAATTTATAATGTGATGCATTTATAGATTATAATATTTGCAACATACATTATTATCATTAACCATTATATTAATGGTCAAGTTTTTTTATCAACAAGTCCCCCAATAAAGGTAATCTGTCTATAAAATATTCCATTAAAAAAAAAAAAAAAAAACAATAAATATATATTAGTTAATTAGAAATTGTGCTTTTTGAATGTATCACACTACCTAGAAATATAATTTTGATAAATGGATAAATGTTAGGAATGATAAAAATAAAACATTAATCCACATCATTAAATAAAAAGTTCATTATTTGATACACTACAATACACATTTCATTAATTAAGTTAAAAAAAAAAAAATTTACTAATGAGAAGATTCACAATGATATAGTCTTAATAATGAGATTTTTCATTATTTTTATTAATATTTTAATGGAATATGTATCCCTGTATTCTATAACTATTCTTCATTGTATGCATAAATGTTTTACATTTAATTACATTTCCATAACTTTGCTATAAAAGTTGTATAATCAGTGTTCAGTAGACATAAAGAATATATATATATATATATATGTATTATAAATAATAAAATAAAAAGAGAATATAGGTACCTACCTATAATACATTAATTTATTAATACTCTTTACAATATTATGTATTTTTCATTATTCATTAATAACCAAGTACATTATTATTTATTTAACTATGCATACAATTAATGTAAATTATTCGCTACTAAAGTAACGCATAGTTTTTTTTATAAACGATAAAATAATTTACTGTCTCTTTATTTTATTTGTATCATTTCACTATGAATGCATAGTTAACATAATTATTTTTTCATTGTAAATAGAAAGTTCTTTTTTTTTTAACCTACTATGTTTTGTTTAATTTAAATCAGTTAAAATACATCTATACGTACACAAGTTAGAGTACACATTTGTTAATTATATATTCATACATGCTTGATTAGATATAAATATTTTATTTTTACTGAACTTTTAATATTATTTTCACAGGATCCAATTTCAAATTTATTACCTCTGATGTATGCTCGATTATACATGGTCAAAACATTAATACAAGTGTATGAAAATATTTTCCAATTATTAGGCATTGGAGCTGTATACAAAATGTGAATAATACTTTGATAGCGGCATTAAAGAAAGGTAATAATTATCATAAACGATTATTATTTCTTGCAGTGCTAGCTCCGTATAATGACACGTTTATACATTTTGTTTATGTTTATGTTATTTATTAACTAATAATATACAATTGATTCTGATGTACTTTCTAACCTATTAAAGTTTATGCTGTACTCGATAAGATTTGTATTATTTATTTATCGTTTTGAGTTTAATAATCCCTGGGAAAAGACTCAACTATCTAAAGCTACTGCATCGACTTTAACAAGTAAATATATAAAAGTAAAACAAAATACAAAACATGTCTTACATTCTTGTTTTGTCTGTATGGTTAGTTATGTTACACATGCATGTAGTTTATATTTATATTTATGTATAAAAAAAAAAAAAATGAATGAGATATCGAGACAGTAATAAACTGACAAACTTTTTCTGTATCCCGACTCTTTTGGAACTCTATTGACGTTTTTTAAACACATGTTTGCACTGTTGAGATAACTGCATTGTCTAAGAAAGTCGCTTTGGGGTCTTTTTTTTTATTAGAGTCTTTTACATTCCTGAAAGCTTTTGAATTTCAAAAGTTGTTTTATATAACTATATATTTCATTGCTGCTTTAAATTTGTATTCAATGTGCGCTTGGTGGTTAGATAAAATAATAAAATATGACAAAGTTTGTCTATAAAATATTTTATAGGGACGAAAATAAATAGTATGTGAGATTTAAAAATAAACAAAATTTTACATAAATATCAATCATGCCTATGAACATTTAATATGACACAATTGGCATTTCAAAAAAAACAAAATAAATTAATTTTGCTCGTGGCCTTAGACAAATAAACAAACATCCTAATAATTATTTATTAACGAACATTGAATTTTCCCATGAAATGTTTTAGATTTGCGAATAATGTAATGTTTTACTGTGGCGTATGTTTTATTTCCCCGTCTGTGAACAAATTTTTCCACCAGAAATGTGTTTGTTTTATGGATGTGGTTTAACCAATAATGGTTTCATTATTTTCGATTTTTTTCTTTTTGTTGTAATTCCGTTAAACGTAATTGCAGAGACCCGAAATGTTCGCAGAATATTATCATTGTTCGCCATTTCTAGGCCGAAAAATCTTCAAAACGTTCTAGCATTTTTTGAGCGGTTTAAGTTTTCGAATTATTTTTAGTTTTTAATTGGTTTTACAGGCCCAGGTAGGCCAATGGAGCCATTCGAGAAAATCTCGAAGGACCTCAGAAAATTTCCGGGGCACATAACATATTATTTATATTAATTAATAAAGAAATATTAAACCGGGAGTCGACCGACCGACCATTGAAAACTTTTTGAAAAAATAACGCCCAACGTAAACAAGTAAAAAAAAAATGTTACTTTTACAAATAGATATTATTATTATTATGGATGTAGTGCAACACTACTCCCAAGACGTAACGCCCCGGCATGGTGGTCATTTTTCTTTGAACAATTTCTCCTCGTTCTCTTTTTAGAAATTAATGTTCATTTTAACCCGCCATCGTTATATACCCTGCGATACGATAGTATAGTTGTCCCGACCATATTATTTCTAGAATTTGCGGTAGAGTTACCGAAATTTCACGGCATACATTCAGTGGACATTTTTATCGGTGTATCGTACCGTGTCCTGTTCGGTAGCACTATCCCGTAACAAATTTTAATAAGTAAATTAAAAAAAAACACCGTAATAACCGAAAGTTTTCAAACTGACGGCTGTTATTGTATTTATGTTATCGAAAAAAATAGACAGGCCGCGACACGGACAACTTACTTGTGAATATGCTGTAGAATTTCGGTAGTTTCAATATGAATATGGAAAGAGTATTGTTATAGTTGTCCCGCGCGCATCGGGTTTTTCGAATGCGTTTTACTTTTTATCACGATTCCACAGGAAAAAAATTACGTATTTGCGACTATTTGTATATTTATTTGATAGTGAATATTTTTCTAATTTTGACAAAGTACCGATTTTTTTCTTCAAAAATGTCGTCAAAATTGCCTATATGCAACCCCTTAAATACAGGCCGGCACAACGGTCTACGGCAGTAGTTCCCAACTCAACTCACTAGGCACGGACCCCTTTTGTATATTTTCCACCGTCACGGACCACGACTTATTTATTATCGCCCCACTATACCATTTATTTCTTTATACTTTTATTTGAATGTACATAATAAATTCAGAAATATAGTTTATATTAATTTATTTATTAATAAATAAAACAGACTAACCTAACCGAACGCCACTCCCGCCGGAGTTTTTTAGGAATCCCAACTCTAAAAAAGAACAATTATTTATCTGGAAATTCTCGTAATGGATTTGAGCTTACACGTGCGGCCTCGGGAAAACGATGGCAAAGACTTCCGATTTGATCGTTTCTTATACCTCAACGTCATGGGCTCAGTGTCGAAACTGTTACAGGGGAGGGGAGGGGGCCATATGACATCGACAATGAAGTTATATTTTTATTTTTATTTTAATACAACATGGACTAATTTAGTAAAAAAAAAAAAATTTAATCAACACGGAAATAAGATTTTACAAACTTAAACTAATTGATTTTTATTCAATATGAAAAAAATTAAAATTAATATGTATTTAATTATCGTGACTTTTTAGCACGCGTTAAACAATATTATTTTACGTACTGAACCCTGTTTTTTGTTTTTTTACCGATGTGTGCCGGAGTTCGTTTATTTTCTCTCTTTTAGTTTATACCCACGGCGGCGTCGAGTACATTAAATTTACCAAAGTGCCGTTGCGATACCTATGAGTGTAATCGTTTGTCAAGAATTTGTGCCGGGGAAAAGACGGTCCAAATAGGTGGCCGTGACTGGCGAGTACACCTAACCGACACGGCGGCGTTTCCATAACCACCGAAATAATGGCTGACGTTCTATAATAACGTATTACGACATTCGCGATGCTCGTATAGTTACCTTTTTTTCTTCTTTCTACAGCAGTTTTTTTACCTAATCCAACAAAAATTACTTAATAGCTTGTTAAATTAGCTTTGCGTTATCGCAATGGGTATATATCGATAAATACGGATAAAAAAAAAAAAAAAAATTTAATTAACTAAAAACTTCTCAACTCATGTCAGGTGGCACTGCTGGGAGCCTTCCTATTCTTAATTTAAACGTCAAATTAAAAGCTATCACACTTACTAATTATACTCTGTGTATAGATTGTAAATATATATATTTTAAATAAAAAAAAAATGTTTTCGAATTCCCAATGCCTAATTAGGTGGTGTTTTGTACGTTTTCTTTTTTACACATTTATAATTATATAACTGTATGCACCGATATTCGTATAATATAAACTCACAATTGAAAACAAATTCTAATAGCCGATCGTCAATACCACACACTCCGACACTCGTAAAACTGATAACTGTACAAGTCGTACGGAAATGTTAATTTACAAAGCAGAGTTTCAATTAACAATACTATAGACTTTTTTTTTTTAAATATTATATTCCTGGTGTTCTAAAATTAGATTAATATCCATTAATTTATATTAATTGCGCTTTTTGAACACGCCACATGTAGAAAGATAACTTTGATAAATGGACAAAGAGTATTATGTGTGCAATGATAACAATAAAATATTAATCTACATCACGGAAATAAAATGTTCGTTACCTGACACAATAACTTTAAAATAATACGTTTAATGCCGAATTATAAATATTTAGGTAGGGTATACCTATATATAAAAAAAAAAATAAAATTATTTTCCTATTTCTATTATTTGAAGTAAGTGTTTTTATATCAGTTTCATCCACTTAGTTCTAAACAGATGATAAAAACCTTTCTCGTCCTACTGGGAAACCCATTCAGGCACAAGATACTGAGCGATACTCGAATTATATTACGATATAATAATATAATGAACATTTGTATGACCGACCAACCCCTATTTTATACATCAAAGGGGACCGATTTTTTTAAAATTAATTTTATATATTTTTTATCTATATACTTATGTAATCTTTTAATTAGTCGTTTGTTTTTGAGGCAATTTTTGAAATATAATATAATGTTTGTTATGTATATTGTCCGTGTATCATGAACAGTTTTAAAGACAAAAATGTATTTTGTCACGCCATGATCACGATCATGATCATTGATTATAAATATTATAATATTTTTAATCAAAAGTAGTATGTATGTTATGTTTTATGTTATAGCTATATAATAGGATAACCTACACACCTGGCACCCATTCCTACACTATTGGTAAAACCTCGTTGACTAATAAAAATTCACAAAACATTTACTAAATAGATTATATCAAGTTATACCATCACTGCATAGCCTTTAATGCAATATTCATTTTTGAAGGAGAATATACAAATTTTATATCGAAAAATATTTTGAATTTGGATTTTCACAATCTATTTTTACGGGATTTTGCGCGTCTCTGGATAATTTGTTAAAATTGTTAAAATTTGTCCCCCTATCTTTTATTTTTAGTAATATACTACTTGACTTCCTCTTTATACTATGTATGTTTATTGTTTATAGTGTACATAATTAATTTTCGGTATACGAGAAGAAATTATTATAAACTGTTGTTTGTATAATATATAATTTATTATATGTTTCAGATTTGGAAAAAGTAGTAAGACTGAATTTTGTCACGGAAGAGGTAAGTGGACACTTAGTTATAAATTTAGACGATTGAAGCTAGTTAAATATTCAACCCGATTATTAGTTAATATTAAAACTTTCGATATCGATTAAATGTAAATAATATATATCCTAGCTAGTTGTTTCGACCGAGTATCATTTTTTTATTTTAATGCTTTGTCCTGTTAAATAGATTGACTATTATTGTTAAAATAACATTATACTCGGTAAATATATAGTATTATTTATTTTTATAATAGTCAAAGCGATGTTAAAATTAATATTTTATTAAATTTATTAAATGACGACGTTCATAACTATATGTATGCATTACACATATTATTATTATTTCATTATATGTTTTATATGAGTAAAACATTAGAGAACAATTAATTTTTGTCCCCTCGGAAACTATATGAACCTATCAGGGCCGTCGCGAACAACAATTCATGGGGGGTGGAGTTTACACCCCATCAATTTGCCGACTAAAAAATGATTACAATTTTCAAATTATTACATATTATATATAATATATTATTACAATAATATATCATATTATATATAATTATTTAGCTATTTATAGTTTATATTTTTTTGCTCATGTGAACATTAGTACAACATATTTTAAATACATACATTGTAATTATTAATAACATAATAACGATAATCGGTATTATATATTTCAAGTATCTACCAATATTTTTACTTACTAGTTTTGACTTTTCCTTAGCAGCTTAAAATGGGATTTTAGGTGCACCAAAATGTTTAATGCAGACTTTTTTTTTTACCATTATGTACCATTATGGGTTTCTTATGTTTTTGTTTATAATTGTTGTCAAATATTTGACTATATTCAAGACACTCTAATTTAATTCGCTTTCATTCGCTGGAATACATTTATTATTTTTTTCAGTATTCATAATTATTAAAATATCGTTTATTTAAGCAATATAAATTACAAAAATACATTCGTTGATGGGAATGCGCAGGCCATCCATCGTAATATTAACCCAATTGACACTATTGTTCATGATCTTCGCGACCAGGTTCACGGAACTAGCCGATTTAGACACCCCGAGCATCGTCGTCCTCTTCTCAACCCGGTTCGCAGAACTAGTCGGTCTAGAAAATTGGTACGTCCGACAGGAGGACCACTCTTCTCGGCCCGGCGACGTACGCATCCGTCGGCCTGTAGACTCATTCTTGATGTCCTGTTCGGAAAACTCAGCGAGTTACCTGACGATTGGCCCTAACCTCGGCCTCATCGACCCTCTCGTCTTGCTCCTTGCGATACAGTAGGTCTTCTACTATGCTATAGAAACGCACGCACTGCCAAGAACCAAAAGCCGGTCATGTTTGTCAAGGTCCGTGTCCCGGGACGGTAGGTCCGCGGAATTACATAGCATATTCTGGATATCGCTGGGGGCGATGTGCCTGCTGCCTACGAACGCCTTCGTTTCTGAGCACAATGCCTTGCAGTAGAGACATTCTGCGTTAAAAGATGTGGCACGTGCGGTCCTTGGGGAGGTCTGGTCACCCATATTTTAAAATCCGGAAGGATCCTTCGGGTCCACGCGGCGTTGTCAGTGCGATTCAATCTGTTCGACTTTCCGGACCTTGGACATTGACTCGGTTCTGTTAGGGTCGTTAGTCTTTGAGCCACTTGATCTCCCACCGTCAGCACGAGGTCAAGGAACGCTCGTTTTTTGGTAAGAATGATGGCTTCCGTTTTTTGGTGGGCCAGCTGCAGTCCGTGGTCTCTCATCCACGTGTCTATGGCTTACATCGTCGGATTGACGATTCCGGGCAGCGACGAGGAGAGCCAGATCGTCAGTTAAGTCTATAAGCTGAACTCTCGTCAGCACGTCGATCACCAGAAGGTTGTCGTAGAAGACATTCCACAGTGTTGGACCTGGTGGTGAGAGTGCGGTTCTCCATGTACAACCTCACGATGTTGACTAGGTGATTCAGAGTCTCTTTCCGCCGGAGAGACGCGTCGATATGATCCCAGGGCCGTGTTGAACGCGTTTTTGACGTCGAGCACGCTACGAGTACGTAGAGCTCCTGCTGATACTATACTGAGCCCCTACCTTATATTATCATAGAACTGAGGCAATAATATTTCGTAATTTTGTTATATTTTTATAAAACTAGTCTGTAAATATATATATGTAGGTATATAAATATTTTTTGAAAATAATAATAAAAATACTGGCAATATCGAGAAATTTGTGCCAAATTTGTCGACCTATTATTAAAAATTCATGATGGTAGGGAGGGGGGTAAACACCCCCAAAAAAGGACCGCCCTGGAATTTATACAACTAAACGGAAAATTCAGTATAATAACGCGTGCCAGTGGTTGAAGCTCTTCCCGAGGACTAAACGGAGTGTTTTAATTAGTCGTCATCGGGGGTTGTTCCCACCCAATCCTGTTAATATATCAGGCTATCTGTTTTTATCCGTTTGACACGACTACGCTCTCAGTCTTCGGGCCTAATATTATGTTATCAACCCTACTATATAAGTATGCGTTTTAAATAAAACTAAATGCGGCTATAGACTTGTTCAAGTACATTAAAATATAACTTTTTATTTATTTATTGGATTACCAACAGGATTTACTCTCTTATTGTAGATTCAGAGCGTAGTAAAGTATGTATAATTGATTTTAATATAAATTATAAAAGAATCAAAAAAAATTAAAAGCACATATATTATAATATTGTCTATTTGGTGCATATGAAGGGGCATAATCATTTGATTATTCTTGTAGTGTTGTTTTGTTCCTAGGAACGAAAATTTCGGAAAACGTTCACGGGATTGAAAAGTGCTGGGAACATAAGCGGTACTATTGTACTATAGTTATACTAGATCTCCTTGGCTGTGGGGGCAAGAAAATATTTTAAATCCACTAATGCGTGGTGAATTATAAACACTATTTTATCGGTCCGAATTAATAGGTTGGCTATACCATAACAAACAATGTCTTTTTCATACTAAAACTAAATAAGGCTTGCTTTTCCTACGGGTTATCTCCTATACCGTGTTTACTGGACTGGTCAATATTATTATAAACAGATCGCGTCAATGATGTCCGTACATCTCTGCGGTCTATTATGTTTTGATCAATAGGTTTAAACTCTGAACCGGGTCTTAAGACGTATACATTTATAGGGGAAGTATCTGCAGGGAGCAGCTACCTCCTGTAATGGCTGGGAACGTTATAATTGATAATGTTTTGTTAATAAATGTATTTTAATAATTTAAATAATTAAAAATTTTTTATAAAATGGGACACTAAAGCACTTATCCCCTGTATCGTCCGATGGTGTTTATGGCATTGCTTGTAGAATTTAAAATTTTAAAAATATTAATTTTTCTGAAAAAAAGAATGTTACCAAAAAAAAAAAAAAATTAAAGAAATATATTCAAACTTTATTATAATAAAAAAATAATAAATAAATATATAAAATAAGGAGAGGGATTATCAGCAATTCCTTTTTTTACGCTTGTTCCCGTTTCCATGCCCTGCTATACCCTGTATACAAGTTACCTATAAAACGTATGTGTTAAAATTACATAGTTATATAAAGCCTTTATAGTTTATAATATATAGTATAGACATAGATATACGAGTATTTGCTTGCATTATCATATACAATTTTCATTTGCATACTATGTTTAATCCCCTCATTGAAAATTCCTAGGTACGCCACTGATACCGAGAGTCTGGGAATAACTACCCCGACATACAGATTAATAATATTGTTTAATACTCGTATTTATATGATACTTAGTTAAGGGCTCATATATTTGCCAGCATTCATTGAATTGCATCACAATTTTGTAGTATAACGATTAATCTTTGCTGCGAATTTCACGACTATAAACATTTTGAAATATACCTTCGTAATTCACCAAGACAGTGAATACGTAATTACGATTTTGCAATTCTGCCAAAATCACTATTTCCTAGCTATAAACACGTTCTCTATTGAAACCCGGTCAATTTTATTATTATTCCCCGTTTAAATTATTTTTAAAAACGCATCGGTTGCATTGTTGATCATATTGTTGTATCGTTCCGTTAACAAAAAAAAAAAAAAAAAATGTAAAATAATTTTAAATTTCAAACAATATATTAATATAACTTTAAATCTTTCGAAATCTTAACGGCCATACAATTTTTTGATTTTCCTTAATAATGGGGAAAAACGAGAATATTTACGCTATTCTGTTGTTTTCGATTTCATTAGATTCTGAGCGTAGCGAGGAATGTATTGGTTTTACTACGATATGTGTGCTTTTTTTAATTATTTTTTTTCTGTCTGTGAATAATTTTTCTACCAGATTGTTCGGGTATAATGTTTGGGTATTATTAAATATAATAAAGATATAATAAAGATAATTCTAGCAAAATCTTACCCCCTATATTCGAAATTGATAGACTTACGAATATAATTGACATTTTGAACTCTATATTAATGACGTATGATAACATTTATGATTGTAACTAGTGAGCCTAGAATAAGAGAGTGGCCACTGATGGCCGTCATTTTTGGTTGATTCCCGTTATCAGTGATAAAATTTCGTCCGAACAATATTATTAATTAATATTTTAATTTTTACGTCAATATTCGTTACAATTTTAATTTATTTTTTTGCTTTTTAACCTTTTATTAAGTATCCTGAACATATTTATTTATATACAATTAGTTGGAGAGCCTATTAATTACTGATAACTGCGGACTAATATGATTTAGTCCATGCTGATAAAAATGTTTGGACAAAAAAATTACACAATATGGCGATGGCCATATCCATTGATTAAAGGACCGGTGGCCACTCTCTTATTAAAAGCTTTCTAATTGTAACCATAGACCTATTAACCTATGGACGTCGTTACTTCCCATAAATTCCATAGTGTTATTAACCTAGTTAAAACCTAGTTAAAACATTTTATAATTTTTCACTAAAATTAAATAAGTACAATTCATTCTTCCATGAAATCACCTAGTATCAATCTTTTTCTCTTCTTCGATGTTCACCTTTGTTTTCTCTCTCAACTATTAACCTATGAACTATGGTTAGTTGAGAGGGAAAACAAAAATAACCTGTCTATGATTTTAACGATAAATCTGATTTTAACATTTATTTTAAACTCAATAATTATCCGACCCACCTGTATTATTTATAATAGTTACTACGCAATGAGCCTTTCTATCATTACTATTATTATAGTAAGAAAAAAAAAAATGAAAAATGTTGACCTTGTATTCTTGTTAAATGTTAGGTTATCAGTTATAAAAATTTTGCGGTAACGGCAGCAATCGGGCGGTACATATATATTGTACCTCACAATGTAGAGAAGAATAGGTGATAACACCTAATTGAAAAAGTGAGCCAATTTATGACGGCGCATCTGTAGTAAAAATAATTTCCACCAGGAAGTGCCACAGTATACAAAGGTCGATTATTTGCTATAATAGTAATAATAATTATTTATAGTAATCAACCTCGAGTACATTAAACCATATTTAATCATGTCAGCAATGTGTGACTAAAGAGCGAAAAAATCCAATTTTTTTAAATTATTACATTTATTTACTTGTGACATATGATAATTTATTAAGTTAAAATTAATTAAAATTAACAATAAATATATAATGATTCCGACATAATACTATAGGTGCCACCTAAATAGTAGCAACAGGCTTTCGAACACTGTTGCTCTTCTGATGGTTTTTATTTTAACTATAAAAGCGCCATAAAAATAGGCGTATATATTTTTTGTCTGGTGAGCCGATTGTTATCATCTTATCTTCTTTACATCGTGATATACCTACTTGGTTAAAATGGGAGCGGGCCGGAAACGAGAAGATAAAAAAAACCACGAACAAAACCCAAAATATACGTGGTTTTTATTCCATGATAATCTTACTCGAGTATTACATAAATTCATTTCGAAAGAAACAACGGTTTATCGGTTAAGTGCCATTACCTTGGCCATTACCATTTTTCCCTACACATAGCCTGTAAACTGATTATAATATTGTTTTTTTTTTTTTTTTTAATGTAGTGTGTGTTCCTAGTATACCACCGAAAACACGCCAC
Source organism: Tuberolachnus salignus (assembly GCA_956483605.1). Classification (NCBI taxonomy): domain Eukaryota; kingdom Metazoa; phylum Arthropoda; class Insecta; order Hemiptera; family Aphididae; genus Tuberolachnus; species Tuberolachnus salignus. The sequence continues at coordinate 19,004,543 of OY101437.1, forward strand.
TTTATTATCTTATTGAATATAATCCCTGTCAAGTTCCGAGTTTGGCATATTATGTATTTATATATATATAAAGAAAACATGAACCTATCTCGGGGGCATGTTTTGTCCATTATAATATTCTGGGTGCAGTGTATTTAGTGGCGCTATTTTATTATAGTTTCTATAGAGTTAAGGGTTTTTGTTTATTAGTATTATAAACAATTTTGGCGAGTGGGCCATCAATATCATAGATACGATATTTTACGATTATTAAAAAAAATAAAACATAATAATTATAAGATTAGCCGATATAGTATTTTTTTTTTCCGATATTCGATAAATCGATATATTGTACTGATAGTTAACCGATAGCCGATGCGTTATCTTTTTGTAACATTAAAAAAAAAGCTTATATTTCTTAAGCGAGTTCAGTAGCGCCAATGCCAAGTTTAGTTTGTCGGTCTATCAAAGAGTTTCAACATTGTTGATAGTAGTTATTGTTTTATTTGATTATATTTATCTAGTATTTTCCAAATAGTATAAAAGTTCACCATTTAAAAAAAAAAAAAGATTTATCGGTTTTAGTATTGGTTTTTAAGTAAAATCGATATTGCCAAAATCGACCGATATCTACTATCGGTTCATGTCGATTCTCAATCCTAATAATAATGTAATAATTTAAAAATCTATACACGATTATAATTCGAATGTTATACAATAATTACAAATATCACGGTGTTAAAAAATTGATAGTTGTTTCGGTTTTTTCCCTCTATAGCTGTTTATTAGTTTATTAAATTTACTTAATTGATTTGTTCATAAATCGATAATGTACAACTGTTCGTTTTTTTAAAGGGCTCCAATACGATTATATATGCCTTTAACGTCTTCACCGATTTATTCTACAATAATGCGAAAATGCGTATCAAATACCGTTACTTCTGTATGTATACGTATCGGTACCTAACTAAAATGTGTACGTCCTATTGTATCAAATCAATTTGTTTTTTTAAACTCTAAACACAAATATGGAAGGTCGGATATATTATTATAATCAGACGGATTAGGTATGTCGAGTCGTGTTATGTGTGCATGTACGAGTTTAATAAACGAAACACAAATATTTGGATTCTGGGAGAAAAATAGTAGAAAATTGTACATAATCTACATTTAGATTTATTCGACTTTCGGTTATTTTGTGAACATATGTTATTAGCGCGTCCGGTACAAAATTTAATTTAATCTTGTTTCGTTTGAATATTGTTCTTTTTATGCTGCAGATGAAATGGAAATACAATTATTAAACACATGATGTAATATATTTTATAAATAACGGTCGGTGGGGGGATATGAAATAGTTTCAACAGTTAACGTATATACTCGAAAAACGAATTTATGATAATATACATTATACCATAGGTACCGAGAAAATAATTATTTATATAGAGTGACGGTATAGAACCGCGGTGCATAAGTAAACATTATTTTTGGCATTTTGAATATTATAATATACTTGTTTAAAGTTACATGAATAACGGAGCACAGCCGTATAACGAAAATAAATATTTCACTGCACACAATAACACGAGGCAGAACAATTTTTAATTTAAAAACCGTCCGAAAGCTGCGAAAACGTAAACTGAATATATATTATATAATAACAGTCGTACGTCAAGATTTTCAGTCTTCTGTGCAAAGTTTGAATGTAGGTAGGGTGGTACCTATTTCATTTCATTTTTGTCAACAGATTCATTTTAAATAAAAACGTCAAAAGCACCTGAATGCGCATATTATTATATATTATGGTATACGAATATTATAGTTATAAACGAGTATCATATACGGGATTTTGATTTATTGTAACAGAGAACTTTATTATTATAGATCATAGCATGACACATTTTTAACAAAATATCAATAATCAAACTGTACAAATTATTAACTATAGGGTATATTATTAGCAGGATTGGATTTAGGAATACGGAGGTCTACATCCAAGGCCGAATTAAGTCGGTCAATGGGGGGATCCGGAACCCTTTCAACTCAAACTTCAACTTTTTTATCACTACTCTATTACAGTTGTATAATTGTATAATTTTGTAACTAAAAGCGAAAAAAAAAAATGATTATGGATATAATATTGGGAAATGTTTAATACTCGTATTATTATATTGTATTATAGGCACTGCTTGAATTGGAAAAATAATAGAAGAGGGACTATGCGATTTAAAACAAATTAGCGCTTCTTGCAATTATTGACCTCAACCCAGCCCTCTTTACGTTACATTTCAAACATAATTCAATAATTAGTTATTTGCCAAATAACAACCATTAAAATCCTGTAAATTAAATTTGTATTTATTCTTATTTTTATTAATTCTTATTTTAGCAAAACAAAAAAAAAATGATGATGTTTAAATTTTCGTTAAATATTACTTACTTTATTTTCACGCAAGACAAAAGTCCCATACAGATAATATAATAGCGATAATAATTTATGACTGAAATATAAATATTAAATTTAAAAATAAAAATATTTACAATACATCTTAGTTAAAAATACATGTTGTTTTTTGTTTTTTTTTTGAGGTGAAGAAAATATCATTGTTTTCAAAAAGAGATGTAGCGTTCCCTCGTCCCAATAGAAATAATTAGTAAGGGCTAAAAAAAAAAAAGAAAAGAGAAATAGTCCCTCACAATTCAGGCACGAGTTACAAGTCATAATAAGTTAATATTGGTCGGTTGGTTTTCTATACCAAGCTGCGATATGCATGGGCAAATTGAACACAAATTTAAGTACTTAAAAAAAAAAAAAAAAAAAAAAAATAAAGAAAGAGAACACTGTTGTAGATCTATGTGAAATATGTGTAAAATAAAGCTGAACCTTTGAAAAATGCTCGGCTCCCCGAGCCGTATATTATAGAATATTATATTACATTATAGTTATTTGTTATCCAGCGGGGCTGGATAGTTTGTTATAATATTATATTCGCTAGACGTATTTTTATGTGACGATTGTGCATTTATATATAAAATACGAGGAACGCGAAAAAGGCGACGTCTCCGTTCGAAAGTGCGAGAATATTATTGCGACGTAAAATGATTATTATCGTTTAGGTGTGTACATATAATATTACATATATTATATAGGACGAAAAATCTGTCGGGATCGGATGCCGGGAGTGTGATCCGTTACGACTTGGGCGCGGCGGCGGTGGGGGCGAACCGTGATCGCCGTGAAATATATATTGACCGATGAAGTTCGACGGTATTGCGAAGAGGCCGAGGAGGAGTGTAAGCAGGTATATAGTATAAAATATACTCTAATCGAGGGGCGAATATAAAACGAAACGCCCGGGAATATAAAAGGAATATAATATAATATATAGAGAATAATATCATTGCGCGTACAAATAATATAGTAAAGGTATGGGTATTATATTATATAGCGACGATGGCGGTGTATTCAATTTTGTAATATTCTTAGCGCAGGGCGGTGTAAACGTCGGGTATATATACGGGTAAAGGCTTTTTTTTCCTCCCCCCCATTCTGTTAGCTGCGAATATCAACGGGACGTCGTCGTTTATACCTATACACGCACTGTATAGGCCTAGCCCACATGGCCAGATGCGGAATGACCGGTCTGGAAATGCGAATTTTCTGGATGGCCCGAATCATGTTGTGACCCGACGATTATTTCACAGACTCCATAGAATAATATACGTTCGTTAGTTACTAAACCCTTTTAAACATTATATTTTCTACTATTAGTAACCTGTATTACAATGATTCAAATATTTATAACTATTTCGTGTCCTAATTTTTTAAAAAAACTTGTTGGAAACCCAGAAAAGAAGAAAAACCCTTACTAGAATGTCCAATGATTAGTAGTGGCTATCTCGAAAAATACAACAGGCGCTCATTTACAATTAACTAGTACCACTATAGTACCCACCATCGATAACTAATTAACACATACTTCTTCTTAATTAACTATAGATGAATTTAAAGTTAATTTTAGTTTTGTTTTATTTCTTTATAAATAGGCTATGCAATACAACAGTTACTTTTATTGTTCAATTAAACTTTAAAACTATTTGATCTCTTCGTTTAATAAGATACTATTATACTTTGTGTTGGACTGCAGATTGTCAAATAGATGTCAGACAGTAGTTCATTTTTAACAGGCTAAAATCTACCTACCCCAACTATGTACGGATGGTCTAATGATTTTTTAAGTACTACATAAACGCCACTGCCAACGATGGGGACTCAGTGTGAACGGGGACGAACCTACTCTCCAACCCAAATTACTGGACTCAAAGAGGAATTTACCACTGACTGATACCGATAGAACAAAAAGATTTCTTATTTTCTTCCCGAACACCCCTTTTTGTTAATCAGATGTCGCCTGATTTACGAGCAACACGAAGGATGTACAAGGCGCGGTCCAGGATAGTTAATAGGTCTACAATACAAGTCGAATCGTAATGGACGGCGGCGCAGAAATCAATTTTCATCGCAGGTGTGGTCGGATACGCATTTTCTTTCAATAATATTAAAGGGTATTGGCACTAACTATATCGTTGATTTTTATCTACCCGCGAGAAAATAATATAATTGTATTATACACGTATATAGACGCGCGCGTAGATCCGGGTGCTTAAAATTTAGGGTAGGCGAGGAAATTTTGAAATACCGTTGGCCCCATGATGAGTGCAGTTATTCGCGGTCATTGTAGGATGCAACGTTTATACAACGTGTCGGTTTATTTCGAACGTTGTCCCGATGCAACTGATGTGGCCAGAACGCATACAAAAATACATTGTATATAATAATAGTAATAAAAATTTGAGCGTGCGGTGTCTTAACGAACCGTGTGGACGGGCGGGCATAATTTTTCTACCGGTCGGACTAAATCGGCCAAGAGCGAGAATATAAATTATCAATTATTATGTCGAAAAGGGCTAACCGAATCCGCCGACAATTCAAAAATTTTGTTTTTATTTATTGTTTGTTTCGTTTTGTGTTCATTTTTTTTGGACGGAAAAACATTGAAGTCCATCCAAAGCGTGACCAGGATTTTTCATCAAAGTAGGAGGTATAGCGGGCCTGCGAAAATATCTTGAAACGTCACGTTCTTGCAATGCCAACGCAGAAATACAGATGGGGGGGGGGAAATAAAACGTCAGACCAGTCACGCTTACATATTATTATGATATTTGGCATGGCGTTCTATTATATATATACGCATATATATATATATATATTTCTGGCAGAATATATGAAAATGTGTCTTATCTCCTCTCGGATGATGTCATTTGAAATTTCGCGCCAAATTAAATAATATTATTATTGTGCGGCTCTTTTGGGCGGTAGGGAAAAACCGCCTTGATATTATTATTGCATGTGCATTCAATGTGTGTATACATTGAAACGAACGCAATAAAAACGCGCGTCAAAAGTTATGATATCGTATTATTATACCAGACACCATTTTCCAAACGATTTTTTTTATTTTTTTTTTTTTTCCGTATAATAATAATATATATTCGCGGTGCAAACTGCACTGAGCGTTATCCTTTATATAGTTTCCCGTAAGAGTGTTTGACATAAATATTATTTAGTTTCATGCGCGCGTTTTACTTTACTGAGTCCGTTATTCAATTTTTACAAGTTAAAATTTCTTATATTACATTCATATATAATTCAGGTAATAATTTAATAAACTCGATATGTCGATATTCTATACGTTTTATCACGTACGCGTGGTCGGGACAAGTTAGAATCGATTGCAATTTAGTGTCGGATATTAAATTTGATCGTACAGTTTGCTTATATTTATTATTTACTAAATATAATATCGTGGTCATATATTGTTGAGTAATGTCTGTAATTTAGTGACCACATCTTAACTTTTTTGAACGAGTGAAAATTATTCTCAAACGCCTTCGACCTTTAGAAGATCTCGATATATTGAATTAACTGGGGATTAGCACTATTTATGTATGAAACATCACTTCTATGTTCGATTTAAATTTTAATGATGGGTCATATCGTTTCTTCGATTCCCGATTCCATTGATTATTCTAAAGGTGAACAAATTAATCCAAGAATTGGAATCGATAACCGCACCGTTGATTCCAATGTGACAATAATTGAATGGCGTTATGCAAAAAGCAGCCATCCCACCTATGTTCTATTTGGATGTAATTGAAGTTTTACAAAAATCATTTTTTAAATTTGTATACACCTCATGTGACTAATAACTAGGTCTAGGCACTTCATGACCTTAAAATGATCGAAATATACATACCTCTAGTAGTAAAAAAAATTGAAAATATGTATTTAAAAATAATATATTAATATTTATAAATTATAATAAAAAAAATTGTAGTTACAAATATTATGTAACAAATATAAATAAATTTATTTTACAAAATTTAATGTACTCTGTAAAACCACCAAACTAATATCACATCTTTATAATACCTATACTAATATCATTCTTATGCTATACAATATTTTTTTTTCATAGATAAAATTTGTTGTTGGTATAATTAAGTGTATTGCAATTCACTATTTTGACGTTGATAACGGTGGGAGGGGACGTACTTATATAGATAGGATAGTTTGATTTGATTAAAAAAAAAAACCGTATAAAAGGTTTCGTGTAAAGAATCCTATTTTTTAGTATACATTAGTATTCATAAATATGATATATATATTATATATTTATCCTTGCATACTTTATTATGTATTAAACACTTATACTGAGAATTCATATATAATCATATATAATGTGTATATATATTATTTATTAAAGTTACCGCATGATTGCATTTTTTCAATGTCAATCGGAATATTAATTTTTTTTTTCGTTTCGTAGCGTGCATATATTCTGAGGTTTCGATGGCTGTAAATAATACATATTTATTTCGAATACGGTATGATTAAACTGTGTGCAGTCTATATTTAAGGCATGCGTACCTATGACTCGTAAATAATTAACTCCATTATTGAACACATGTATAATTATTATTATTATTATTACTTTTTTAACCGATCATCAAATATTAATATTTTCGATAAATAAACCGGCAGGTGTGCAGTTTGATGTTAGCGTTCGAATGAAATCTAAAACGAAAATTAAAAATTAACGACAATAATATTGATGCGTTCAGTATATATATATATACGAGGTATATAGATACCAACTTTCGTAAACGTCATTAACTAATAATTTTAACGCGGTGGTTCAATGATTATTGTAGACAGTATAAGCGTGCACGTTTTATTTTCGCCGGGAGTACAGAACCCCCAAACCATGGGTAACCAGAGCCGAATATAAATGGGAGGAGGAAGGAGAAAAATCCTCCTTAAAAAAATGTTTTGGCTCCACGGGGGGACTTATAGAACACCCATATCTATAGTTTGATTTAACGCCCCTTCCCCTCCCCAATATAATACAATGTAAAAAGTCTAGCTATGGCCCTGGTTGTTTCATATATCCTAGTCACGTAAACAACCATACCACTACACTAATAAATTAATAGACACTAGATATGCCATTAACTAAGTAATAAGTAATTTATTAGGTAGTCCAATGCATTTAATATTTCATTGAATATAATGGTTAAATATCTGAACTTAATTTATGACGAAGCGATTAACTTTTATTTTTCAATTGTTCGACTAAAAATAAAGTCGTATAACTATAACTGCATTGAAGAGCATTCAAAAGATACAAGAATACAGTACAATAAATTTTTATATTTTTTGTTGCAAATTACAAAATGATATATTAAAATTAAATATTCCCGACTTCCCGATATAGGTCAATCCTCCCCTGTGACATTAAGTCCTTGGAAATAACACAAAGGAGAGTATTTGACCACTCCGCGGGATTCAGCTCGGGAAATTTTATATAATTTATAATAGCACCCAATATTTCTCCGATTGGGCGTCCATTTTAATTTAGGTAATTTTAGCCGTTAATAATATTGTAAATTGGACCATTACATGAAAATCACGTGTCTCTTATAATGTGATTAATTTGTATATTATTATCAATCTATAATGATTATTCATTAGGTTCTAATGAAATTAAAAAAAAAAAAAAAGCGGCGACAATGTAGTAAAAAATAACGTTTTTTTACCTATAACTATTAACTTTAAAAACTATTCTTTTCATCTTTTGTGATTTTAAAATGTAATATACTAATGCGCCTAAATATGTTGTTGCAATAAAATTATTTTTCAAGAGAACAATATGTATTTTCCTTTGTTGACTCATTCATAAATGGCTCTGGTTTTTAATAGCGTTTATGTTAACATAATTTACAGTACGGTAAAAATGTTTTGATATATTAAAATTGAAAGTTTAATTAATGTGTAATTACAATATAAATTTCAATTATCCGTGTTTTGTCGTCTCAAATTGCTGTGTATTATTATGCAGTAAAACAGTTTTATTCACATTTATTGAGAAACTGCAAAATACTTTGATTTATAGGATTTTCCTAAACATTTTAATTTAAACGATTAAAAAAAAAAAAAAAAAAAAAAAAAAAAAAAAAAAAAAAAAAAAACGATTACATAATGCTCAACTTTTTTCTTATTTACCATTAAGTACAACTTATGGTGATCTAGTATAACATTTCCAAGCATTTCTGCTTGACCAAAACAATTTCATCAAACTAAAATAACTGGAAAATTTAAAACTCCTGTAAATAGCTCAAAAATTTGCTAGAATGTTTTGAACATTTTTCAACGTTTAGACTAGAAACTTTTGCTTATGATCATAAGAATTTTTGCTTATGGCAATAACTTTTAAGATTAAGGTGCAGTATTCAGTATTGGAAAGTATTTAACAGTAAAGGTACTAATATATTAATATAGATACAACATACTCTTTATGAATTATTATTATCTATAGCAATTATTGTATTATTGCTGTATACATATATTATCCAGCGGGCGGTGTTTCCATTATAAGAACTATTTGGATTTATAATTTTTTTTTTTTTTGCGTATAAGGAACGAGGAACTTTAGTTCTTTTTCATGCATGAAATGATTTTGTTCCGTTACTCGTTATTTTTTTTTTATAAAAAGGAATCCGCTCCACGGGCTGTTTCTTTAAAAAAAGGAACCGTTCCTGGAACTAATTCTTTTGAAACATCGATGTAGGTTCCTTTAACGTATATCTCTTACAAATATTATATATATTATCGAATGTTATTAGAATAGCATTTAAATTATTATTACAGCTTAATTAATTTGATCCAAACGAATGCAAACCAATTTATTTATCCATACCTAAACATTTGAAATTCAAATTAATCCCTAGGCACAATCTTATAAATAATACAGGTATATGAATTTCATTATTCGAAAGGTTTTCTGTTTTAATAATATAATAAGAAAATATGATTAATTAATTTAATATTAAAATAAATAGTTAATTAAATCATAGAATGCTGTAACAATTTTGGATTCTGTGGAGCGGAGTATTATACGAGAACTATTAGTTTTACAATTGTTTATTTTTCCCTTTCGGTTGGTGATTTTTGGGCCAGTAAATACGCTTGAAATTGTTCGTGCAGAAACTTTATAAATAGGTAATTGAACGCAGATGGTACTCTGAATAAGTAATTTTTCAAATTTACCCGGTTCGTTGTCTCGAAAAACTGTAAAAACGACAACTAAAGAGAATAATATTTACGAACAAAGTATAATAATAACCAAACGCGAAATACGACTGGGGGGATGGAGGGCAAGTTATAACAAGACGAGTGTTTAACATACGAATCTTTATATTATATTAAAATCATAGATGTAACCCGAGCTAAATTTCAGGGGGTGCTAAAACTGTAAATAGCTCATAGACCCGGCGGGGGGGGGGTTTAATAATTACTCCTCATTCATTTTCTTAAAATAATAGATACAAAATCTATTCGTTTTTATATAAGTAAAAAGGGAAAAGTATATGAATAAGCAAATACTTATTGATATACTTTTCACTTTATTTAAGTTTTTTAACAAATTAAATATAAATAATAATACAATTTATTATATAACAACAATATTAAATATATTATATATACGAGGTATGACAATAAAATAACGAGACTTTCTAAATATAATCTAAACTATTAACGTTATCTATAAAACGATTATTGAAATATGATTAGAAAACACTTATCTAAAAGTACTATGAACACTGATGGCATCGATTCATTTTCTTATACGTTAGTAGCCTTGTTATTAGTGCGAGTTCGACTATACTGCCGAAAAATGTTAGATATAAAAATCGAACAACGTGTTAACATTAAATTTCTTGTTAAATTAAAAAAAACTGCCGCGGAATCGTTTCGTATGTTATGTGAAGTTTATGGCGAAGAATGTTTATCAAGAGCTCGTGTTTTTGAATAGCACAAACGGTTTTGTAGTGGAAGGGAGGACGTCGAAGACGATGATCGTTCTGGACGTCCTACCACGTCTTCAACAAACGAAAACGTTGAAAAAATCGACAAAATTATTCGGCAAGATCGTCGATTAAGTGTTAGAGCTGTAGCAGAGATGGTAAATATTGATAGAGAAAGTGTTCGTAAAATTTTAGTTGAAAATTTAAATATGAAAAAAGTGTGTGCTAAAATGGTCCCTAAAAATTTAACGATTGATCAAAAATTCAATCGAAAAGAAATTTGTTCAGACACCTTAAAAATCATCAAAGACGATCCATCTTTTATAAATAATATTATTACGTGTGATGAAACATGGATTTTTACATATGATCCTGAAACTAAAAGGCAATCCATGCATTGGAAGACACCAACTTCCCCAAGAATGAAGAAAGCACGAATGAGCAAGTCGAAATTCAAAGCAATGCTCATTGTTTTCTTTGACATTAAGGGAATAATTTTTGTTGAATGGGTTCCTAGTGGGCGAACAGTCAATCAATATTATTATAAAGAGGTATTAATTAAATTAAGAGAACGTGTCAGAAAGAAGCGACCTGATCTATGGAAAAATGGCTGGGTTCTTCACCAAGACAATGCTCCAGCTCACAGTGCATTTTCAATTCAACGTTTTTTAACTGAAAAAAAATTACTGTACTTCAACATCCCCCGTACTCGCCAGACCTTGCTCCTTGTGACTTCTTCTTATTTCCTTCTTATTTCTTTTCCCATTTTCAAACAGTTGATGACGTAAAAATGAAAACGGCAGAACTTCTAAAAGGGCTGAATGAAAGCAATTGGCAACACTGTTTACAAGAATGGCAGCGACGTATGCAACAGTGTGTTGATGCTGAGGGAAGGTACTTTGAAGGTGATAATCATTAAATTATAACATTTTTAAAATAAACAACTTTTATTCAAAAAGTCTCGTTATTTTATTGTCGCACCTCGTATATATATATATATATATATATATATATATAATTATTTTTTATGGTTCTTCACAGCACTTATCTAAAATTGACTATTTATAAGTTATTTGTAATATCTTGTTCGATATTACATTATTAATACGGGTTTAATTTGACTTTATTTTTAATTCATACCATGGTAAATTATGTCGTGGCGAGAATGAAAATATTGCTATGTCGCATGCTTTTAAGACGGAGGCAGTACATGCGGGTATCACGTCCTTTTAATTAAATTTAACATTTCATTTCTACGATATCTGCGATGGAATAAAAAAAAGCGACAGGAGAGATTAAACCCCCATATCCTCCCCCCGTGTACGGTTCCTGTTCGATTGCTATCATATAGACATATAAAGAGATGGACTGCCCGAAGTGAGTGAAAATGTAAGCCAACATCTAGCAAGAGAGATAGCATACAATTCAATTCACCAGTGTCGCCAGACAAAAGATAACTATTGTATTTGTACAGTAAATTTTAGTGATATACGATAGTAGAATTGTTTTTTTATGATTAGTAGGGATTTGGATAATTGTTCGATACAATTATTTTCAGTATTTATAATAGCTATAACACATTCTTCACACATTATTTTATTTTTTAATTTTTTTGCTACAAATCTAGCTATGTATTTTATTAGATTATTTGTGTAGTGAAGTTCTTCACTATCAATTAAAAAATGCCCATCCTCAGTTATTTAAAAAAACACAATTAACAAAATATTATTTGTAGTTTGAACACACTACACAAACGTGCAGCTGAGAAAGACAGACAAAATCTTATAAAAATTAAAATCAAACCACACAGTGATAAAACGGTTGAGGGGCATATCAGTTATTATTTAGATATACCTTAATTCGGGGTTATCACTAACATGACAGGAGAGTTGTATGCTAAAGAGTTATTTAAAAAAAAATTTTAATTGGTTATAAATACGTTAGTTATCGTACGTCTGGCAATACTGATGGGTTGAGTTGTAGTCTATATCTGTCACTACATGTTGACTTTTCAATATATACCGCAAAGGCGCAGTCCATCTCTTTATATGTCTACGATTTCTATACATATTATAAACGTATTGAACGTGTACAAGTTCAGTATCAACGGTCATAAGCAGTTTCGAAACGAAGCCCGAATAATACTCATAATAGGTACTATAACAGACGGGATTTGGAAATTCGACCCTGTTAAAAAAATATTTGCCATTATATCGACCGCCCTTGGCCTTTATTCAATACAATAAAAACAATAATTGACCGCGACGAAACTACAAAATAGGTATAAGTTTCCGTTTTTTCCCACTGTGTCGTAATTTTTAAACCAAAATATTATAATAAAGTTTCTATTGGATTTTCAGCTATACAACATAATATTACGCCCGACACTTTTCGGCGCCTATTTATTGTTAAAATACAAACGTATACATATTTAAGTAAGGTTTTATACCTTTCAGACAAGGAAAAAAAAATTATTCCTTCTGCCAATTTGTTCGATTTTCTTTTTTTTATGTTATTTCAACGGCAATGAACTTTTTCGGGCAATTTATAAAACGTCGAAACGAATTTAAAAACGTATTTATATTCACTTTGTATAATATGCTAACGCGCAAGGGACGAATATTGTATTTACTCTTGTAGATGATTTGTTTTTTTATTTTATTATTATTCTCTATTTTACTTATAAATCCGTTAAACAAAAAAAAAAAAAAAAACCTTGAGAAAACTAATTGAGCAATATTTTTGCCGAAATCGATCGTGAGGGTCCCTAACCCAAGTCCGTCAAGAATTTGGAATTTCAACTTGAAAACCATGTTGTTATAGTATTATTAAATAAATTTCGTGATTTTTTTTTTGTAACCACGAATTAGATGAAACCGTTAAAAACCTTCTTTGCAGCAGGTGTTAAAAATCAACGAAAACTGTCATTAAAAAAATGTGAATAAATTTTAGTTGGATGAACTTATTTCTAAATTTTGTTCAAAAATTCTGAATTTCTCGTTGCCGCAGAATAGTAGGGAAAACCAATATAGCTACCGTCGATTGATTATTTCGAAAAACAAAACCCGAAGGAATTGACGCGTGGTAATCGTCGTCGCGTGTGATCTGACTAAAATTACAAGTATATCCGACGAGAATATTCGGTAAAATTCAAAAGGCACGCGCAAAAAATAATCAACAAAATAAAAATATATTAAATATATTAAGTTATTACGAATACCTAATATATTATGTTATTGACGTTATAGCAACACGATATGAAATGTAGTTTTATATATATATATATTTATTTTTTTTGCGTATAATCCGTACGATATATCACGTAAAATTTTTAAGCGCGGACGATTTCGACACGATAAGTAATAGCTACCGAGACGATTTTAAAGGTCATCATCTTCTGGCGCCAGTCGTCTGTACAGTGTCGTCGCCGTGGGAAGACGGATCGCCACTGGAGATTTCGGAATACTACCTACCGCCTATATGTATTAAATTACACGCGGTTCATAATAACGCGACGTTTTCGCTGTCGATTTATTGCTTTCTGAAATTACTTTGCGCGAAAAAAAAAAAAAAAAAAAATTGTAGTACGTTTTTAAATATAAAACTGTTGGACGGACGTCAAAGCGCGTGTGCCCAAAGGTCAGAAATTCCTCTTTTTTTTTTTTCTTCTTCTACTTCTTCGTGTGAAACGCACGCTTTTCGTCGTCCCGTGGCCCGTCTCCAATAATCGACTAGAATAGCGCGTCATCCGTACGGATATATATTTTTTTTTAATTTCGGTAAAAACAAAACTGCACCGCGCGAATCGACATCGCGCGATAAAATCTACGACGACATTACATCCGCCGTCCGTTTGACGTTATTTTTTGGCCGACGCTGTCGTTACGAACGGTCAAAACGACTCGCGGACCCCACTCAAAAGCCGACGTCCCTCTTTCGTCTGCGAAGAATAAAACCGCGATCGATTTTCGAGATTCGTATCTTATAAGTAAGCGATGCCGGGCATCGATCCATTAGTATTTTAAACGGTGCATACTATACCCTATACGATAATATTATATACCTAGATATACTTATTTTATTTCAAAGTCTCCGAGAAATGACGGAAACGGAACACGCGGAGACGTAGTTCAGTTATTATATTACTCATATTTCACACTCAATTATACGTCCTTATCTATCTATTGCTTTTCCTTTCCAGTTCGTACTAACTAATTTCACAGCATTTATTTTTCATTACGCCTTCCCGTCGCGTTTTGGGCAGACTTCTATAGGTCTTTTCCCACAAGGATTTATCTCAATCGCCATATGGGCCAATACAAATTTAGCTCATTCTGACTCCCGCCCAATGTAATATTCTCCTTTTTACGTCTACTACACTTGCACTTTGAAATAAATCCTCTCCAGATTTGAATTCTTCCTACTTCTTCTCTCTCCTTACTACAGCCACAATCTAGTGATCTCGATTTCGTTTAATTTTTCTTAAAAATATAGTTTTGAACGATAACGGTGACACGTTTTATCTCTGGTCAGAGGGGTTCGAAACGAGTAAAGTACATGCTACGTGGGACATCAATAGTTTTGACGGTACAAATATTTCGGAGTATTTTCGATACGACGTCTGATAATAATTATTTTATTACGACCTGTGTGAAAACGGTAATCACCATAATACTCGTGTAAAATCATTACTCTGCAATATTTCTTTTTGTACGTCCCATAAAACGGGATTATTTGAATTGCCAATATGCCATTATGTGGTTCAGTCCTGCACTAATTGGATATCAACAGAAAAAAATGGGTGGGCTACAGTTGTAAGTGAAAAGCTGAGAAGGTAGGATATATAATTTAATTTATATCTGTATACAACGATAAATCAATAAATTCGAAAAATAATTCTGAACAGAGTTCGGTTAAAAATGTCTTGATCGATTTGCATTGCACATTGTATTCAATATTTTTAACTATAAAATAAATTAAAATTGTACGTGTTTTCAAAGAATTTTAATATAAATTCAAGGGGGGGGGAGGGCATTTTGATAGTTTACTTTATTACTTTTTATCTGCCCAGAATCAACAATATCACATAACTCATAAAGTGCAATTGCATAGCAGGTGACTTCTGTAAAGTGTCAATTAAATTATGTTTGTTGTCATCAGCCAAAATTTCGGTTGTCCTTGTAGCGCTTCTTGCTGATAAAAGAATACGTTGAATAGCGTTAATTAAGCCCTTCTTTTCTTTAAAAAATGTTGTGGCCACTTCCAACATACATTTTTTTAAAATCTCTGAGTCTCAGAATGGTTTTTGATGCTAATTTAACGTCCAACATACACGCAATGCTGCTTCTACTGACTTCTCTTGCCCACTCATACTTTATAGTATAAAGTTTATACTAACATAGTCGTATTATTTTTGTAAGGCGAGAGACATGCGTGAAGCTTATCTTTACGCACTGCAATGCCAAGACGAAACTTTTTATCAAAGTCTTCATTGTTTTATAATGTCGCTTTAAGTTGTCATATTTGACAACAGCAACTGTACTGTTGCAAACTGGAACGGCTCCAGTACTCCCTTACTGGCAACTTGAAACACTATTGTTCGGTCCACTCAGGCTGGAACTTTCCGTTTTCATTATCAACTTTACGCAATTTAGAAAACATATTCTATTACACACGAATAATATTTATAAACTTAACAATTCGTTTAAATACGATGGACGCGATGCGATGAACTGAATAAGTAGTATTAGATGTTATAAGCAGTAGGTACTATGTCCACTGTTGTGTTATCGTGACTATTATTGTAAACAGTGATAAACAATAAATTGCATCGTATCCTCAAATACACCATAAAAATAGATCAAATAACTATTACGTGCGGAAAACCAGCATTAAAGAAAAATATTTTTGGAGGTCTATTTGTTTTCCCTACGCGGTCCGGATTCGGACAGCGAGCCGCCTATTGCCAAACCCTGGTATAGATAGATAATGTGTTTTGGGAATACGAAATATTTGTGAACATATTCCAGATAATAATCAAATGTTTCGTACAGTTTATCATACAAATATTTATATTTAATCTGTAAATAAATAAAAAAAAATGTTCATTTTAATGATCTTAATGATCGCTGCGTTACACTCGATGAATAGAGGTGTATATACTATACTGGAGTCGTTCGATTAAAATGTAGAATTCAAACTTTCCGCAATTTCAATACAAAAATATTAACTTTTGATTTTCTAACGCGAACCCTCTTTTTAGCCGCGCTGCAGGGATTTATACGCGCAGTTCCCTTTTATATGTAAAGTTTGGTACAACGGAACAATTCAATTTCTGTTGCAGTGACTAGTTTGCGAAGTCAGTTTTAATTTTATTATATTATATATATACGAAGGGTTAAAACGAGCAAAATAAAAAAGATCGGCTCCCTCCGGTTTTCCTTAACGCTGGTGTACGTCCTCTGGCAGCAATCTGCAATTGAAATTATTATATGTATAGTGGTTGGTGAATCGCTGGTTTTAAATTGGATTCGGATTCATCAAATCCCAAATTACAACGAGTTGCAGCGCGCAATAATATCATTTGTTGTCCGAAATCAAAGTTTCCGTTTGCCAACAACATTCGTAACAATTTTATGAATGTATCTAGCCTAACGAAGTAACGAAATTCGTTTTGTAACGTAGACACGCCGCCAGTTTTTAAAATAAAATTGTATATACCGTCGAGGATTTAAATTTTTATTTTGGACGCTTCAATTGTCGTCACGCTTGGACGTATACTATTGTAATGTATTCGATAAAATCCGAGCAAATAAATATGTTTGTCAATAACTAAGTATCGATATTATAAAGTGGGTTGGTCGTGACAATATCGAGTGTGTCTGTAATTTTTTTATCACAATAAACGCGATTATAAAATAAAATAATAAACTCAATTTTGTCGTTTTAATTAATAATTTACTTCTATAGAATTGTATTGTTGTTATTTACAGAATTTTTTTTACTATATAATAAAGTCGAATTTTAAATTATTTAGTTATATAGTGATTGATAATTTGTATTTTGGCGGAAAAATATTACGTCCATATGATATTTGGAGAACTACAAGTGAACGTGGTGCGTTTGTTCTCATCATACCTATTTAATTTGTCACGTGCCCTGCAATCGAATATCGTGCTTAATATTAAAAATGTAATTGTTATATCGCCCATTTACTGGTTTTTGCATGAAATTTAAATAAAATCAGTTTGGGGTAATATTTATTATCAAGAGTAGTATGTTATGTTATAATTTTTATCATGATTGTGATAACTGTACTCAGCCCTAATGTTATTGCCGTCCGTTCAGATCTTATCCAATCGCGTTTCGTTTATTCGACTCGACTCCTCGGATTTCTTTTTTCCCGACCGATTAAAGTCTTAAGCGCAACGCGGTTTAACGTCTTAACGTTTTGGGCCGAAAATTTATTTGCGAATAAAAACTAATATTGTTTCGCGTCTACGGAATGTTCCGACCGAGAGACCGAACATCATTCAAATCTCAAATAGATTTCGGTTCGAAAGTCAATAACGCGTTTGAAATTCGTACTACGGGGGTATAATTCTCGGTACCCGGGGATTGGAATAAATAATAAAATATCGGGTTTTCGAATAAAATTACAGAGTTCCTACGTGTACTACGAAATTATTGAGTTCGTGTTTGTCGTGTGTTATTACATTATTCTTATATACACTACAGTGTATCTTCAAAACACGTCTTACAAAAAGGACACATCCTCTAATGTTTCAGAAGAAAAAATAAAAAAATAACAGTATTACTTGCAATAAGGTAAGGTGCGTGTAAAATACTACAAAAAAAGTGAGTGCATCTAAGGTAATTTTACATAGTACTTACAACAAGACGGTTACATTCGTATTCGTTTTCTTTTTGAGAAACTTTAAGAAATCGTTGAATACTGTATGTGTTTACATTTAGATTCCGAGCGGAGCGCAAGGAAACCGTCACTTTTACAGTGATAAAATTAAAAAAAAAAAAAAAAAAAAAAAAAAAAATGAATATAGTGAAAAATAAAAATATGTTTAAACGAATAAAATATTGAAACATAAAAATATAGAAGAACAAAAAAAACTAATTTACTCATAGTAATTGAATCGTACCGAATAATTAATATTTTGATTTACTGGTGACCTATATTTAATCAATATTTGTTTAGTTTATTTTATGATAATATAATTTGTTTATACTGTTTTTATTTTATATATATTCACTGCAATGAGCAGCGCTCAATGGGGAGAAACAGTTTGTACATTTTTGTCTATAAAATAAAGATAAACCGAATTTAATAGTTAATTTGTTTAGATTTGTTTTTAGTTTCAAGTAAAAATAAAATAGTGAATACTGCCACTACCCTGTGATGCCGAAGCCTTTTAAACTGATCATAAATATTAATAACGAAATTATGTGTACACTGTAATAAATATATTATATAAATTATTTTCAAAAAAAACCAAACAATATGCACCTAAATACGTATTATAATATATGATTTTTATTTTATTTTATACGGTCTCAGTCGTATTTGTCGACATTTGATTTTGTTTAAGTAATATTTTATATGAACTGTGATTTCGTGTATTTTTGAACATACTCGTATTATGCGATTGCACGTTATTCAATGTGTTATTATATTTTATTTTAATTCTTGCGGTGGACTGTGAGTTTACTTCAGTTTTAAACATTTCTGTACGTTAAGGATCCCGTTGGAACAAACCGTGGTGTGAAATAATATAAAAGTTTTACGAAACGTACAGACGCCGGATATTTATAATTCACCAAAATTCGAAAATTGCAAGGTTTTCGACAAACGTAGATAATAATATACTGCTATCAGACACTAGGTGTACCGATTAATATGTATCTATATACATTTATAAACTCATAAACGGTACCATTCAACAATATTAGTGATTTGCTCTTTTAAGTGTTTATAGTCTTTTCGAATCGGGTTTAATAATCAAAAGTTGATATGTGTTAGTGGTGTACGGAATAAGAGTACAATTTTAAACATATTGTAAATAAGATCATTTGAACGATTCTACAGGGTGGGGCGTGGTTACTTCCTTATCTGAAACTCTCGCAACTGAGCGGCTATTAATAGTAGAGCGTTGGTTTATGGCTTGTTCGAAAGCACGTTATCTAAGGTTTTTGTTATAACTTGTTTAGTGTCAACAATGCAGTGGACAAAGCAAGAGCGCGCGTTCGCCGTGGAGGTCTACTTTTCTTTCAGCCGTTCGATCATCGCAACTCAGCGTGCTTTCAGAAACCATTTCAATATCGCACCTGCAGGTCGTGTGCCTGATCGGAAATCGATTTATTTGCGGGTGGACACGTTCAGGGATACCGGTGGTGTGTAGAAGAAACATAATGGACCTTCCACAACCGTCAGGACGCCAGAAAACATCGAAAGGGTAAGGGCGGCAATTTTGAAATCCCCTAGGCGATCTGCACACAAACATTTGGCTGTTTTAGGGATGTCTAGTCGCACAGTGAGACGAATTCTTCATGAGGAACTTAATTTTCACCCATACAAATTGACAGTGGTGCAACAACTTAATTCACGCGATTATGTTGCGCAAAAAAATGCATGCGAAGCCTTCCTCGAAAACCTGCCTCAGGACGCCCTTGTTTTCTTTAGTGACGAGGCACATTTCCATATTTCAGGATGTGTGAACTAACAAAACATGCGATGTTGGAGCCCCACGAACCCGAGAGAACTTCATGAGCAGCCTCTGCATACAGAACGTGTGATTTTTTGGTGTGCAATATCCAGAATCGGCATTATTGGCCCATGGTTCTTTGAAGAGAACGAAAGAGAAGTTGCGGTCAATTCTGAACGTTATGTCAGCATGATTGTGGATTTTTTTCTGGCCAAACTTAAAGAAATGAATGTAGGGGAAGTGTGGTTTCAACAGGATGGCGCCACGGCTCATGCGGCAAGAAGGTCAATGAATATCTTGCGTGAACGGCTCATCTATTTCTTAGAGGCGATTTTCAGTGGCCAGCACGATCACCAGATTTTGCTCCATGTGATTTTTTCCTGCGGGGCTATCTTATAATCGTTGGTATACACGGATTGTCCAAAGATCCGTCATCATCTCAAAAACAATATTTGTGCTGCTATCGCTGGAATCGCTATATGCTGGAAAAAATGGACAGAAATTTCGAATTCCGATTATCTCAGTGCATTGACGAGAACGGTGGCCACCCTCGAGATGTAATTTATGTAAAACTAAATAAAATAAAACTTAAAACGTACCCCTATACACAGAACAAATAATTAAATCAATATTGCCAATACTTTTTGGTGTTATGATTTTTAAAATAAGGAAGTAACCACGCCCTCACCCTGCATATGATTTAGTGAAAATATCAAAATGTTCGTAGGTTATCGCTGGTTCGTGATACAAAAAACCAAAAAATATACACCGCATACAAGCAATTCAATGTAAACGTAGATTTATAAAATGATTTCAATGGTAATAGTTACTCGTCTGTATACGAATATTGTAATAAGTTTGAATGACCCGTCACGGAAAGTTATCGTAGATGTTTATAATTGTAGATTGTTTTGACACTTTTGTGCGCGGAAACTCGACCAAAATCGTTTCAAAACGAATTCAAATTTCTGGCGAAACATTGCGTTAGTATTGTTCCAAAGTTAACACACTGAAAGTCACAGAATATAATTTTGAAATTCCGTTCCCGTCCGTTGTCGTTGCCGCCGCGGCGTAATGTTTTCCTACGGTAGAGCAGTAGTAGCAGCAGCAGCTCCTTTCGGTCCGTAAATGCGTCTGGCATTTAATATAATATCGGTATGATAACTAACTTTAAACGAGAATAAGTCACCATCAAACATGATTGGGACGAGTTTATAACCACGTCTGCGGTTTTTAACAATAATTATTATTAAAAACAAAATCTGTATTTTCATTAAAACCCTGTTTTTATACCTAAAACACAACAACGTTAATCATTTTTAAGACTATTTCGTAAAAAAGCGACGGGAAATTCGTTAATACAGACATTTCGCGGCGGTTCGGTTATCGGAATGACGATTTTGAGCTTGTTAACATGGTAACATTCTCGGTGTCGGACAAATTAATAGAATGACCCCCAGCCATAAGACATATACATGTCAAAAAAAAAAAAAAATAATTGTATTCGATTATCGTTCGATTTTAATTATCTACTTACGTTGTATCCTTTGTATTTTGAGTATTTTTTTTTTTTTTATAGATTTTGAGTGCAGCGAATTGTTATTTTTCTTTCTCGAAAAACATTATTTCGGTTAGTAAAAAATGCTCCGATTTTCCTAGAGGCAGAAGGTAATTTACTAAAAAAATGTCATATATATATATATATAATATATATTTATATTATAAAATAATGATAACTGACCGTTGATTATTGATTAGAACTATATGGAAATGATTCCGTCGTACTCGTTTCTTACATAGCATAGTAGCAGTGTACACGAATAAAATATACGATTATATTATTTACCAATGAAAATTAATTTTTTATCGTATAACCGTGCACAAACGTATTATCACAATTATTATTATATTTTGTCGTTAAAAATGTTTAAGTGGGTAAGCCTACATTATAAATTGTATATGTTTTTTAGTTTAAAAGTGCGTTAAAAAAAAAAAAAAAAAAAAACAAACTAAAAACCCTACCTACCGTACCGATTTAACCACGCTAACACACGGAACTATATATATATATATATGTAGTTACCTAACAAATATTGTAGGCAACGAATTATATTGTATTTTACAAGTTAGGCCGAAAACTGCACTATTTTCCACTCACGTCACGTACAAATGATTTGTCTACAATAATAATAATAATTGTGCCTGTGCGTTTAACTCGTAAATACATTTACCGTCTGTTTAACGTTCGGGTTAGGTATGTAATAATAATAATAGTAACAACAATTATAACAAAAAACCATTGCAGGTCGTATACAGAAACGGATTCCTCGCGGTGTAACTGTAATTATTTCAATCTGTCCCTTGAGCAATAATATATTCAGGTGCGCCGTCTGCCGCTAATGCCTGCATATTAAAAAAATTAAATAAATAAATACATATATTATTATGATTTAATAAAAAAAAAAAAAAAAAAATATGTAAAAATCGTCGACGAACGCATATTTCAGAATCTGTGCGAAGCCAGAAATTTATTAGTTTCACTAAACTGTTTTCTTTAATTTTTAATGTTTTTCCCGTTAACGAGTTTTCGACCAGGCGAGAGAAAACTTGTGTTCCGATCAACTTTGGAGGCGTTTTCTGGTCATAGGCGAAGATTCGTTACCTTTTTTTTTTGGGGGGGGGACTATATAACAATTTTATAAATTATTTTCATCAGCATTTTAAGTTCAATTCAACGTTTTAAACGTGTACAATTATTACAACGAGCAATTGTAATTCTTTTTATAGTTGCAAATAAATGTATAAAACTTGTTCATTCGAACATCGAGCTTAGAGTCATTTTTCGCTTCCAATGATATATCGTATTAAAATATGATCCCATTTGTCTCAGCTTCCCGCGTACAACAGAGGTTGTTCTTAATTTGGTCACCGTCGATCGGTTTCGTGGTTTTACATACGTTACTCTTCAACATTTCGTCGTGCGCGCGTAGGTTCTCGTGACTTTCGCGACGCGCGGGACCAGCCATGATTTTATTCCGACTTTCAATCCATCTGTCTATTTCAAGGATAAAAATCTCGATATAGATTACGGCCCACACGTGGGCAGTTATAATAAATCGTATCCTATATTATGCAAATATTCTTATTTCGATCCAGTGGAAAAATAAAAAAGGGACGGCGGCGGTGCGGTGCGCCTCGGGAATAGAAGATTTCGCGGGCTTCGTCGACTGCTCAGCTAGCTTATGGGCATAATATATCGTCGATCCGTTTACAAAGTGGCGACGCCACTAAAATAAGTTATAGGAAAATACACGTATCGAAAAATCAATAAAATCCGTATCGACGTAACGAATAATTCAATGGTACGGTGTTTATTTTTATTCTTAAAATTCCCGCTGCCGTGGATTAATGTCGCTCCAATCTTTCAGCAGCAGGCAGCGCAATAATAAAAAAAAAAATCTCTGGATTCGGGATTTTCGGCTAAGTGATGTTTGCCGATAACGTCCGGGACCACGATCTCAAATAAAGTTCCTTAGTCTTCTCCGAACACACGGCTGTCAACAATTTTTATAAGATTATCTGACTGCATCAGTTTACAAAATACTCGCAGAAAATATGATAAGTGTGATACCCCTGGTATGCCGCCTTTACACGCTTAATTGTTAAAACGGTTTACAACAATTTTTCGCAAAACTACTAATATTTCTCGAATTGTAATTCGACGTATATATTTACGGTTTTATTTTTGGTTCCCTTACCAAAACCGTTTTTAAATAGTTTTGTGGCGTTTACAGTATAAAACACTATTTGTCACGATTGTTGAAATAATAGGTTTTCACCTAATCTTCATAGTTCGTACTTTTTCCTGTTTGGTTTCTAGAATTGGCAGTGGGGGGGTGGGGTACTGGAGTTCAAAAGTCCCCAATCACCAAATACTTTTGTTTTCTGTATGACGATTAAAATTTTTATATATTATTGATATTTAAATTTTCATAAAATTTCCATTTAACTTATTTAAATGGGCGTGAGAAATAAGGTTGGTGACATTTAATTTTCATTATATTATTTTATTAGGACTCACAATATTTGAGTTTTCTTTTTTAGTGAGCTTAACATTTTTTGTTTCACATACATCTATATAATTTTCTTAGTGGCCACGTTTCCGCTCCATACATGTATGGACTGTAATACTGGACGGATCAAAGTAACATATAATTGCTTAATGCTTTTATAATTCTATTAAAGTTAAAATAAAATAAAAGTCATAGTACTACAGTGAAATCGATAATGTCAATATTCTCCAATTTAATTTTTGAAGTGCGTATTTTGTTTTACTGGATTCAGTAGACGAGAAACATTTTAATCTGTAGAAACAAAACTTGGTTGTTAAATTTAACAATGCAATAAACCGTTAATAAATGCGGTTATTTATCGTTATTATTATTATTTACGATCGGTAATAAATTATTTATTTTCCGATTTTTTGTTGTATTTTTCAACAAACTTCATCCGGCGAATTTCTTCCGATTAAGTTTATGTAAATGAGACGATAGTCATAAATTCATAACGTTCAATTTTGTTCGGCTTATATATAGGTACAGTGGCGCAACTAGGATTTATTTTTTTTATTTTTTTGGTGGTGTGGAGGTTATACATAATTATACTTATACAAATTAAACAAATGTACAGTATACAATAAACTGTAATTCACTTGAAATATGATTTTTAAAAAAAACATTTCTATAAACTCTCCACCCCCCCCGCTGTTTGCGCCACTGTATAGGTATAGCAAAATATTAAATAGTCGTTTTGTGCTATTTATTAACAATAAATACAAACAAAATAAAAATACGAAACGTTTTGTGAATACTTTTATAATATAAGAGTAATTCGTTGGATGTTTAAAAATATAAGAATTATTATGTCATATCCATGTATGAATAAATATGAAGTCATAATTCAATAATTAGTCCAGTCAAATTAGACAAAAAATGGGCAAAGTTATGAACTGAATCCTCAAAAGGTAAACTTTGGTACACAATAAGTCCGTGCCTTACCGATGCCTTAACATACTAAACGTCCCGAGCCCCCCCCCTTGTGCGTAGTTCATCAGCTACCAAAAAGGGGTAAAAAATCTAACCCCCCCAGACGATTTCCTCATAACATGTTAACCGTTGAACTTACGACCAAAATTAATGGAATAAAAATTGATGGACTTTTCTGAAATTGTCTGCCACTGAGTTGGTATCTAATTTAGTAAAATAGTGCGTGGTGTTTCAGCGTTTTATTGCGTGCTCTGGCGGAAGCTACGCATTTTCGCACTCATTTTTATGAGTAAAAAAATATATACCTGTAAAATCACTTTGAAAATACAGGTATACAGGTATTTCTGTTTTTTTTTTTTTTTTTTTTTGTGGACATAATAATATGTGTATTATTGAACAATTTTCATTACAATACAATAATTACTTAGTATAATATAATGATACACGGATTCGTTTTTAAATTTATTTGTAAGCGAATTCGAATATTCTTGAGTTGATAAATTCTCGGTTTTTTAAAATATCATTAAAATTATATAACATTGTAAGAAAGAAATATTGTAATACTTACGATCATCTACCAATCGATTGTGCGAGAGACAGAAAGAGAAATCTAACAACGTTGTTAGAAAAATATGGTGTATAGTTTAGGTCCTCTCTTAAGCATCTCTTTCTAGCAATATTGGTAGTAGGCAACCTGAAGCAAGGCCAATGGGGCCTCGAGTATACGTGAATACAGGATAGGCAATACAAACGTAGTGAACAGTCCAATACAAATTATTAAGTAAATAATTATAACATAATATAATATTTCACAGTTCACACTAGTGTTATTGTCACTATTGACACATCCGTCTGATATGTTGTTACTTATTTCGCTGCACGCATAACGTTATCATATAAAATATAACGACGACGGCGCTAATTGTATAATTTTGTCTCGTTTAAAGTGTCCGTCGTAAAAAATTATTACCACCATAATAACATCGTATTAAAACTTTTTGTGTAATATACGAGTGCACCTAACCGACTACTGCCTGCCTAAAATATTTACCTATTATACCTAACCGATATACAGTATGTATACATTTACAGAGCCGGCCCTAACGAAAATCGATTGAAAATTCGTCGACTTAAAAAAAAGGGTTCTTGCTCATTATTAGGTTCTTTGATAAATGATAATAAATTACGATATTCTACGATAATAATATAACGGTTACCACTACGTATTAAAATACCGAAAACCATAAAAGAAATTATTAGTTTTGGCAAATTTAAATACAAATTATCGTTGAATTGCCGACTCAGTAGTTTACATTTCAAAGTTCGGGAAGTGTCACCCCCCAACATGCTCATCTTGTATCCCGGCTCTGTACACATTTTCTATGGTGTAATAAAAGTATTGACTTTTTGTAAAATGTACGCACAATTCTAAAAAATATCACATTGCTATTATTTTTTTCACCCATATACATTTGTGGGTACTATATTCAAATGATAAAAAGACGGCCACTGTTGTAGCTGGGATGGTAGGATATAGAAGGTGATTTAATTTATATCTGTATGCAACGATAAATTAGAAAAACCATTCTGAGCGAAGTACGTAAAAAATGTTTTGAAATATTAAAATTGAAAATTGTATTAATTTGTGATATAAATAAAAATATTTATATTATTACAAAATACATTATAATTGTCCGTATTTTTTAGTCTTAAATTTTCGTATATTATTAAGGAGCCCAAAAAGTTTTATTTTCATAACCATAAATTAATAAATAAAATTGAAAATAGTACGTGAAATGCCGATTTTACGATTTTTATTAAAATTTTAAAAGTACATTTATGGTTAGGATATCTTAAGTATCATTTTATGATTAATTATTCAATCATTTCCGCTCGGTCATAACCATTTTATCCACATAAAACCATATAAAATCTAAAAAAAAAACTTAAAAATTTAAAATATCTATAAATAGCAAAAAATCACCAGAATGTTTTGAGAATTTGCCGACAACTAGAAAGAGCTAATATTAATATTCTGTAAAAATTTCATATTTCTGAAGTTATTTTATCCTAATTACAACACAAAAACAAAATTAAAAATAAAGAAACTGTTATTGCGGTAAATTTTCCCGTTTTCTTAAATTTTTTCAAAATTGTTAAGAAAACTACAACGAAAATCAAAAAAATGATGTTCTCAATGCATTTAACTAGACGTAAAATTAATTTAGAAAAGATACACTACACTTGAAAATCGGTGCAAGATTTCTGGTAGAAAAGTTGTTCACAAACAATAAAAAAAAATAAAAAAAAAGGCACAGAATCTAAAATTCCATAAATCCATGGAAGTTTTAGTTGAAATTTTTAAATTTCATCGACCTGTTGACGAAATAAATTTGTGCTTGTCGTTTTTAAGTTTGGTATTTTGGATGATGCTCTTTAGTTTTATTTTATTTTTAACAATCAGTTTATGCAAGTGAATATAAATAGAAAAAGTACCTCCCACGATCATCATGAATTTGATAAAACTATTCATGCTTCTCACGGATTTAAATGGATCATTAGATAGTTGTTGTTGAAAATAATTTATAAAACCAAAAGTCTATGGAGGATACGTATGTACAAAAAAAATTACGAGAATTAATATTAGTATAGTAGTAGTTTTCTCGCGTGAAAATTTTGTTGCCAGCAACAATGCACGTCCATTATGCATTATAATGTACGTGAATAACAAAATAATTTGAACTTGACTTTGTTGCCTTTCTGTATTATTAGGTTAGTATACGAATTATGTGAATCTGTTTAGTCGAAGTCCGGTAGGCCTCGATAGAAATCGCCACACGGTGTACATAGATTATCATAATAATTAAAAAAATAATCTCAATAGAAAATTCGAGAAAAGATGTTAAATTGAATTTTGTATAATGCGAGTGTCGGCCTGTCGCGTATCTTATGATACTGCGCGTATCATAATATGTGTATTATTATAATTTAGACTATTTAAAAAAAAAAAAAAACCACCAACAGTTTATTATAGGTTCGTACGAAAAACAAAGTCTCGGAGCAACGCGTTTTAATAATATTGTATATTATAGACTAATGAAAATTTAATATAATACACACCGCGAGACTATACCTATTACGTGGAGCTTACGAAAACAAAGTTTGTTATTTTGGAATCGCGAAAACGATAATTCATCGTTGTTTTATAACACTATTATGATTAACCGGAGCGAATATATTATAATATATTATTATTATATACGAGTCTGTAATATTATACCTTTTTTTTTTTTTTTTTAGTTTCAAACCGGCAATACCCCGCCTCCGGAAATTTCGGGAGGCGGGTCGCCATCATTTATTGAAATGAAATCACAATTAAGTATTTTTTTTTTATAAAATGCCGTTTTCCCCTAAGGTGGGGCGGGCTCACATAAAATAGATAACAAAAATTCTTGCCCTACCGTGGGGATGGGCAGTAGCCAGGCCGTCGGTCTAGCGACTGCGGAGCCGCGATCAACGACGGCGGCTACGCGCTTGAAGAAGGCGCACGCCGGCGACGTCGAGGGCTTGGCGCTGCCGTTCTGCCGACTCTTTCTATGGAACCTTCTACGGCTACAGCTAAGACGACCACGGCTTCCCAATGGTCTGGGGACTCCAGCATGAGCGACACCAAGTCGCCTGGTTCGAACAGAACCGATCCTCCGGACCAGGCGCTCCCTATCCCCGTCAGACGCCTCGCAGCGCTTCAGGGTATGCAGAGCGTCGTTATCCAGCTCGTTCTCCTCACTGGGAAATCCGCAGTGAGAACACCAGTCTGTAATGTTATACCTAACCAGCCCATCTGTGGCGTTGGCGTGCGAATAACGGCTCTCTCACACACGCCGACACGATCGATTTTGAGAGATTATTTTTAGAGTCCGGGGAAAATTATAATTTCAATGTTATCGAAACTCGCATGTTCTTGTCGTACGAGTATCCGGCACAGATATAAACGACATACGGGATGCCTATGATATTTCGTTTAATCACCGGGGTATACTGAACGTAGCAGTCGGCCGCCGTGCGTACCGTACGGCACGGTCAATGTTTGCACACTTTTACAAACGCGGCCGTTATCATTTTGTCACGCACGAGTTTAATATTACGGCGACGACACGACTAACTAATTTAATACGAAAGAGCAAACTAGGATGCAATTCTATTTTAATGCGGAACGTTATTTGTGTATCCGTTTATATATTTATTTTTTCTATACGACCGGGTGAATGCAGAAAGCTACGGACAACCTCCGGAGTAAAAATATACTTTAGAGATGGTCGAAAAAGGTAGACCGTGATGGGCTGAGCACACACGGAGAAGCCCAGCCTTACTACTACGGCCGGTGCCTGAAACAGAACTCAATTGAGAAAAGACCGTCGCCAAGACACGGTACGGGGTAGGAAGTTGCATAATAATAAAAAGGAGATGGATTAAATTGGAAGATTTTCAGTGATGAATAATTGCTGGAGGATTGGTTTGATGGAGATGGTCCTAATCTCTTTCTTTCGTATTCAATCCTAAGATTGGTTTGCAGCAATTTTCCATTCTTCCCTGTTATTTGTCTTTCTCTTTATTTCTTCGTAAAAATTACATCCCGGGTCCTTCGTTATTTGTCGTATATACTCCATTCGTGGCCTGCCTCTAGAAGCAGCCTTCTATAATTAATCCCAGCAACCCACCATGTCTCACTCAGTACATGTCCAATCCATTCATTTCATATTTTCTTGAACTCCATAGAGTTTTCTCTCTGACATTTTTTCTAATACTTCCTCGTTTGTTACCATATCCGTCCAACTTATTTTAAACATTCTTTTGTAACACCACATCTCAAAAACTTCTATTCTTCTCTGTTTTTCTTTGACAATCGTCCACTTTTCACTATCATTATACTCCATACGTGCGTCTTCAGAAGATTTTTCCTGGTGTAAATGCTGATATTATTTGAAGTAAAAAGCATTTTACTCCTTTTGCTTTTTTTTTTTTTATTAAATGCTATCTTAACTTAGCATATTCGCTTTATTATTTCTTTTATATATCTACCATCTTCGTTTATTATACTTGTCAAGTATGTGAACTCTCCTACTTTCTCTTTTTCTCGGTATCCTGTAGACGTGGTATCCTTGTCCTAATATTATTGTTCCTGCCACATACAAGGACTTTAGTCTTTTTCGTATTTATTTTCATGTTTAGTTCATTGAGCGGCGTTTCATTCATACACCTCAGGATCTTTTGAAATTCTTCTTAATTTTCAGCTATTACAGCTATATCATCCGCAAACCGTAGCACATCAATTTTCCTGTCGTTCAGCTTAGGGTCTTAATAGAGGACGAATAAACCCAAATAATAATAATAATAATAATACAATTAAAATGTAAAATGATCTAACCTACCTAGCTATTATTATTACCTGGTGTGTAGTTATGTGGCGTGTCTAATATAGCCTATACCGGTACCGTTTATTCATTTATACCGGGTATGCGGCGCGGCGGTTGATGGAAGACCGTTTTCCGGCGGTATTCCGCGGGAGAAATCGATAATAATATATATTACATTGACTCGGACGAGGGAAAACCATCCGGGGAGATATCCTGCAGTCGGTCGGCCGGTAAATTATTGACGATTTCGGCCTAGCTGCTCCCGCGCGGAGTGGCGGGTTAGCCCGTTTCTAACCGATCCTGAAATGTTGTTGCGGCCGGTCCGCGCGTACACGTCGCGCGGTATGCGTACTTGCACACGCACACAAGTAGACAGGCCCTGTCTACAGGGTGATACCTAAACACGAAACGGCGATCTAACCGCGATGATTTTTAGTAAAATTTATTTCGATTTTTATTTTTTATTTTTTTTTTTAAATCGTTATAGGTTTATCAGTCATAATCATTTATCGACTGTTCTTTTCAGCGTTAATGTCTCTAGAACGTTTAAGACTAGACCGCGCATAACTATAAAACTGAAATTTAAAATTCGTAAAAACCCGTACCGTACAAATCTAGACCCCATATTCCAGCTTTTTATAGATTTCGAAATTTGTAACGAGAAAACTTTTTCTCCTTCCGATGTGGCGGAGCGTGGAGCATCGTGGTTTTTTTTTTTTTTTCGTATTTTACTGTAAAAAGCTGAATAGTACAACTCTAGATCCCAGATTTCTATGGTCCCATATTCGTACTCTGCGGATTTGTATAGGTCGTAATTTAATTTAATCTTACGGAATGGGTCGACGGGAGTTTTTTTTTCCTCACGACTATTCCACGATTTTGTCACCCTAAACGACGTTGTCGTTTTGTTAGAATTTCTCGTCGGCCCGTCGCGCTTCGTACGCGAGTAGAATGATACGAGGGAAACGAACGGGCGAAATTGTCGTGACTGTACCCAACTAGTATAGTTTTTAAGAAGTTGGGAAAATAATCATATTTTTGTAGTACGGTTGAAAAAATAACCAACGGATATGGTGTTATATCTATATTGCAGTGGGTTTTTTTTTTTTTTTTTTTTTTAAATTTCCTATCGATGATTTCGATGCGTGCCTGTAACTGATCCAGAAATGTAGCAGTTAAGTGTATAGTTAATATACCTACACTAGACAGCTGTGGCATAACCAGGGGGTGTGTGTGTTTTGGGTTTCCGGTCATTCCCCTCGAACGGTATTTATGAAAATTTCATATTTATTTCTTGCATGTATTTAAATTTGGAGATCGATCCACCCCTTCCGCAAATTGTTCTTATTCGTTCGACGAGACACTTGTCGGTTAAAACCGACGTATGTACTCAAAACGTAATACAATACATTGTATCGAATACAGAGGGAGTATAGAGATATTTTTTTTCACTAAAATGCAGTTGTTGAATATTTCAATCGATCGATCTATTATGGCAGCGTGTATAATCGTTAAATTCGAAAATATATACCGTCAAAATTATTGTGACTAAGTTTTTTTGTTACCGGACGAAAAACAAACGTTTTATGGTTAACAATGAGGCTTCACGGAAAATAGTTTTTTCCCGCGAGTTGAGTTGATTTTGAAATACGCAAAAAACCGCAAACCTCTTCACCGCGTGCCTACGCTGTAGTTTAAATTATATTTTATACAGGGATGGGCAGTAATCATTTAAATGTAAAATAATAGCGGATTTAGGGGGACGGAGGGGCGATAGGGCTAAGGTTAATAAATTAGAGATGTGAAATGTATACGTAACAAAACTAAATAAATCAATATTTAAGCTTTGATGATATCCGTTTCAATAAGTATTTTATAAAAGGCATCAGACGATGTGTAAGATTATTAATCTGCCATTTATCCTAATTCGACTGAAATAATTGTTACTGATAAGTACGATATTGGATTTGCAGTCTGAAGAGAATAATCGAATAGGTACATTTAACATTCATTGTTCAATACTATAATAAAGTATTTTGTCTTAGTTTTACTATGATTTGTGTTTTTTTTTTTCTGTAAACAACATTTCTACCAGACAACGTGCTCCGATTTTCAAACGTATTTTGAATTTTAAATCGTGAATTTTGAATCCAGTTGATACATTGGGAAGGTCATTTTTATGATTTTCGTTATAGTTTTCTTAATAATTAATAATAATTAGTCACCTTTCTTGACGTGGAAAATTATTCAA
Source organism: Tuberolachnus salignus (assembly GCA_956483605.1). NCBI lineage: Eukaryota > Metazoa > Arthropoda > Insecta > Hemiptera > Aphididae > Tuberolachnus > Tuberolachnus salignus. The sequence continues at coordinate 19,037,376 of OY101437.1, forward strand.
AAAATTGTGGCGACTTTTAAGCTTTTTATACGTATTTGACATTTTCTGAACGTTTTAAGTGTTTATTTGGTTTGTGTGAACACAATTTTGTGGATATTGCTAGGCTTTATATGCGGTCGGCCGCGTTTAGAGAACAACATCCGTTTGTTGTTTACAATGCGTTAATGTCGAATTGCAGTGAATTTGAAAATTGGTTTTTATTTCATTTTATTTTTCACGATTATGTACCATCAATTGCGGACTGATAATTGAAATTGCGTGTGAACAATGCGAGTGCTCATAATATGGTGTTCACGACAGTGAGCGAAAATCGAATGTGTGTTTTTAGGAATTACTCGGACAGCCATCACGGTTAAGTACTCGTACATACCAACATTACGTTTGTGAAAAAAAAATAAAAAAATAAAATTAAAAACAGTTACAATAAAGGTAAAAACTGAAAACTTTAAGTGGAAGTAAAATACCAATTTCGGATAAATGCGATTTGAATATAGGCATATATAACTATAAAAAAAATTAAAACTGTTAGTGCTCTCCAACAGCCTAAAATAAAGCGTTTAAAGTTCAAATGTTGATGAAAATCGTAAAAATACATTTTGCTATTTTCCAATTTATGAGAATAAAACTTTTTCCATTCCATTTATAAAAAACAACAATTTGAGACGAAAAGAAAAACATGGATAATTAATTTTTTAGATCAGAAATTAATAGAATTTTTAATTTTAATATATCAAAACATTATTCTCAAACTTCGTTCAGAATTGTTTTCGTTAGCAACGATTTCAACCACTAAAATTCATTAAAAATACAAAAAATAATAATTTGTGGTAAAAAATAGGTCATGTCATTAAAAAAAAAAAAGTTACTGTGCGCATGCGCAAAATTAATTGTCATAAAAATAGTCTAATTATTTGAAAAGGTGTATAATTGTGTTTATTAGTTAGCCAAAAAGGCAGAATTGAAATATATGAAGCCTGCGCATAGTTTTGAGTGTTTCTACTTATCGTGATCACACAGTATATAAAAAAAAAATGAATAATATTATTTTCATATACGCGAGTATAACTTGATAATTGTATTTTATTATTATTAACATAATAAATACAATATCATTTCAGCACGTAGGTGTATCTTCCGCCTTTTTTAATAACATGAAACAAATATTAAAATTAACTGGAAATGTAATATTTAAAAGTGAAATATTATATAGGAGCGAACGTTAAATTTTAATCCTGTGACCCGACCGGAATCGTTTTTTGAATATAATATGATTTATATTTGCTTTTAATTTTGAAATAGTAATAAAATACTGGCTTGTGTCCCACTCGAAAAAGTAACCTGCTTCGAGTGCGAAGTGGCGGTACCTACCCTTCTAAGGATCAATAGCACTCCTGGCAATGAACTAAATTTGCACCCCAAATGGTTTTTTTTCCGTCTCTCTTGAAAAATGATATTATAAATAAATAATAAAAAAAAATAATACAATTACCTTTTATTTATTTAACGCAATAAATTAATTCAATTTTCACTTCTCTCGCTATTCGTTGTTGTGATGAAATCGTCAATAACATCATTAGTCATCGCCTGATGATCAGACGATAACTTTGTTTTCGAAATTCTCTGTGAATATGTTCAATCGACACGTGCGTTATACACTCGAATATTCGATATAAAAATATATAAACACTCAATCAAATATGACACTGCTCGTGGGCCACTGTTGTAGGCGGGAAGTTGAGAAAGTACCTTATAGAGCCATCGAGGTAATTTTAATTAATATCTGTACGATAAATCATTGCTAACGAAAAACGATTCTTAGCCAATCGGGTTTTGAAATGCCGTGATTTATACGATTTTTATCGAAACTTTAAATGATAATAAAAAATCAAATTATTACATTACGTTCAATTGTTTTCCTCTTCACCATTACTAATAACTTATGATGAACATTATGTCATATTTTCGAGCACTCACTTGTTACCATTTCAAAATGTCGAAAATAAAGTGACCTCACTTGGCGATGTCCCATCCAGGTCTTTATTATCTATGGGGGGGGATTACCTACATCCAGAAATTCATTCGATTTATCACGGTTTTTCACATTTTGTCCATTTAAATTTTTTTCGAACAGCAAAATTACCGTTTGTATAATCATTAACTATTATTATTTGCAGTGCTCACGACGTTTACAGTAAAAAAGCTAAATGTTTAATGTTGATCGTATTATATTCTATACATGGACTGTTTTACTAACTCGGTAGGTATCGAAAAAAAAAAAAAGGAAAAAAAAAGAACCCATTTCGGCATAGAATTGCACCAATATTAAAATTAAATTAAATTTCATTAATACCGCGTGGATATGCAAATATAAAGAACAATATCGTGTATACATATCATGTTTAACCCCCGAGGGGCAAATTACACGAAAAGCATGTTTTTTTCTTTTTTTTTTACATTCGTTGTCCTAATTGGAACTTTTCATTGAAATGATGACGGGGTTTCTGCGAATGCCGATGGCGCACACCGCTCCGGAACAAAAAGACGCGTTTGCACATTCAGCTAAAAAAAAAAAAAAAAAATAATACACATACGAGTATTTGAGTTGCATTACAATCAAATTGGAGGTAGTCCGTCTCTATATTATAACAATGCAATTCCTCCCCGATTTTTTTTTTTTTTATTCTTGACCCAATTCGTACAGTTGGGGAATCTCGAACGATTGCCTTAATATATACACTCGACGGAGCTTCCATCGGGCGATCGTGAGCTTTTATTATTATTATTATTATTATTTTTTTTTTTTTTCTTAAATGGCTCGTTATTTCGGTTTAAGAGCTTCGCTCTGTCACTAATATGCGACCGTCTAGTGTTATTACAAAGAACGCTGGTATGCCGAGTATCCAGTATGGTTTTGGGTTAAATTCCGTAAATGCGGTCTCCGATGTATAGTGTCTGCTATTCGATAAAAATGTCACTTTTGTACAGCAGTCTACAGAAGTTTAAGTGCATATTTTTATATTTTACTCGAAAGGTTTAAAAAAAAGAAAACCGCTCGAAAGGCATTAAAAGAAATAAATAGACAGATATACTTCGCACCATAGGTGGTCCATAACCGTGGTTGGGTGATTGGATATAGAGAGATATTTCATTGATATAAACGTAACGATAAATCATATCTAACGAAATATGGTTCAGTTAAAACATGTTTTTGTTTCAAATTGTTGAGAATTTTTACAAAGCTAAAAATATTTCTGTTAGTAATTAAATGCATTACGTATGATTGTTATTGCATTACGATTAACTTGTATTATTTTTTTACCATTAAGTACAACTTACGGCGAACCTTGTGTTAAATTTTCGTGCATTTTCGCTGGGCTAAACAAATTTTATTTACATAAATTGAACACAATACACGAAATCCCGTGATTTTTACGATTATCATAAAACTTGAACTTTAAACACTAATAAAAAAAAAACTATTGCTCAAAGTTCAACTTTTGATGAAAATCGTATAATATTTTCTTTTACTAAAAACTTTTTTGGCTCCATAAAAATACACGATAATTCGAGACAGAGAAATACGGATAATTGTAATTTGTTATGTAGATCACAAATTAATACAATTTACATTTTTATTATGTCAATAATTTTTTACCGAACTTTGCTCAGAATACTTTTTTGATTTATCGTTGTGTACAGATATAAATTAAATTCTCCTCTATATTCTATTTTCCACGTACAACAGTGGCCCACCCATGGCGCGAAGTATGTTGTTGAATTTGTTCAGTGACATAGAAAATGTCTAAAGGTTTTTGTTATTTGTAATATTATTAAATTAATATTATTATTAAATTAAATAGAGATAAAGCAGATTTTTTTTTTTTAATCAAATGTCACTGCTTATTTATTTATGGAATCACTTTTAAGTACAAATACAAGACTGACTTTTGAAGTATACAAAAAAAAAAAAAAAAAACAACAAAACCATCTTATCTTACAAGTCAAGCCTTAAAAAATTCGAATTGCAAAACATTTAATTAAGCATTATATATATATATATATATATATATAAAATTGTATTTATTTAAAAATAATAATATAAAAACTGTTTTAAGTTTCGTTGATATTATTGATTTATTCACAACGCCGGAGTTGGGAAAAAATACACAAAATATTTTAAGATATTACAAAATTTGCAATTGTTATTCGATAAATACCAGTGAAAACAACTATTATAATTGTTTCGTAGCGAATATTTTAAAATCTTTTTCAAGCAAATTTCAAGACGTCACAACGTCGAAAAATTTCTTTTGACTCTTAGCTATCGGCAATTGTAATTAAAATACAGTCGATCAAAGAAAAACAAAATGTCTATACACAGTATATGGAATTTGTTTGTATATTTCTATGTAAAACAAATATATATATATCGAGAGTCTTTATGTTTCCACTTTTCTTTCCAATGAATGCACTCACCGTGAGACTAAAGAGAAATATTATCAATATTACTATGATATTGTCAATATTATTTCTGAAAAGCAAGCTGAGGGGTTTAAGAAACTGGGTTTCATCTATTTAATTAAATTCCATTCATATTCAGTAGCCAACGTCGCATGATTGTGACCGAGAAAAATAATGTTAGATAATATTCTTATTATTATTATTTAAACTAACCACGTAAATCAACATTATACAATTTTGAGATTGAATAACAGTAGGTAATATACTATTGTCTATGAATAGATTGAATTCGTTTTTTGGGCAAATCTCCACGAGTCCGTCGACTTTGATCTCCCTCCCCCCCCGACCGTTAAGTACAACGCGTGTAAGGTATTTTTTAATAATGTTCTATTGCGTCCAATCATATCGAACTTACCGGCGAATAACGTTTTCGATTAATGAGTTCTTGTGCATTATGTTTAGTTCGATTTGTATAATTTCTTCTATGTACATCTGTGCGACGTTGAGTTAAACACGTATTGATCCCACTAATGTTAAAAAATGCGAAAGTTCGGATGTTTGTGGCCCAATCACGTCAGAACGGCCGAACGGATTTGAATAAAATTTGGCTCACAGATAAAATAATATGTTCCGGATTAACACGTATATGATATACTTTTTTTTTTTATCTCTGGTAGTTCATTCCTGTGATAATTCCGAATCTAATTTCTCACGATTTTCCAAAAGAGCACACGGATCTAGGGAGTCAAAAGACTTTTCCTCGGAGACTTTTCATCTGAGCAGATTTACGTAGAAAGCTATATTAGTATTATGGCGTTAGTGTATTATAGTACTAAAACCGTTTTACTTTTTAACTTATTTTAATCTAACCTACCTCCTAATGGAAATGTCCAATTGTCCACTATTACGACGCATGACCAACCGAATTATCCGCCCATCAACCTGCCTGTCCGCCCACCCTAAACAAGCTCTGTAGTTTAAATACCACAAGTTAGTTTAGCCCAGTTGCAGACACATACCTGGGTTGGCTGCAATCCGCCGGTGATTGGAATCGTGGGAAATACAAACTGACAAACAAAACGAATGTGCTTGGTACGATAAAGTAATCGTCTCGTGTATATACTGATAATATATATAACGTTATTAAGTTGCAGCTGTATATGAGTACTGCGTACGTTCGCGTATTCTTTTAATTTCCGGTTTCCCGTCGACAGAGAGAACAGATAATAATTTCATTTCGCGTGGACGACTTTCCATATACCACCTCTAAAGTTTCGCAAAAACTTACCTTGCAATAATAAACACGCGATTGTATATTCATTAAGCCACCGCGTTTCGTTCCATTCGTTTTCCGGCAAAATACTCGACGTTGCGAAGCCGCGAAATGGTAATCGCGAACAATAATTATAACATTCGAAGCGCGAATTTCCGATGTTAAGATTGTAAATGGTTTTTTTTTTTTTTACAGATTGTATATAATCTTAAAAAATTAAATGGTTTTTATGATTCGTGTATTTTCATTAATTTTCTGCCCTCTTCATAATTATTCCCCCCCCCCCAAAAGGCATTATTCGCAAACAGTTTATCAGGTGGCAGGCAAATGACCGATTGGTCACAACTCTTTGTACCGGTTCAAATTTACTGCCCAGCTCTTCTATTTCTCGATAGTTTCAAAATTCTTGCTCGTTCTACACGGTCTCTTGCCATTTTACATTTCTCCTCTGGTCCTCTAACTGTGAACTTGACTTCCAAGTCGCACGCCTATTGCGCATAACACATTACTAATGTCGTCCTAACTATAACTAGTCATAACTCTTTTATTCCCTATATTTGAGCATACTTATATTTTATAACGAGTTCTAAATTAATAGAATATCAACTGTACTTTTTATACGCTTTAAATTTGGGCGTAAACGTGTAATTATTAAAATAAAAAAAATAATAATTATAACAAAGTAAGATGAGTGATGTCACATACATGTACAAAAACAAAAACAGTGCTGCAATACTGTCATTATAATTCATCTTGGATAATTTATTGTAGACGATTTATATAGAAAAATTAAAAATGAACAATATTTTTCGTTTGTGATTTTACAATAAGTTAATGTAGTCTGATAAAAGTAATAGCATTATCTGTTTTAAAACAATGCACCGGGTTTGTTATAAAATCAATATTCAACGATAATAGAATTAAAATTTCGAAAGTGAACCACTCTGTTGAAACACAATTAACAAGACTTTTTATTCGCACAAAACGGTAAATATTTGTACAAATTAACTTTTAGAATAGAGAATAGTTTTTAAAAAATACCGTCTGCTATTGAGTAGGAATAAAGTGTACATTTATCAAGTGTAATAACATTTATTCGAGTTGTCTTTAAAACGTAGTTAAGACTGCATTCCCGCGGCCTAATGAATTACCGCGTTTGCTAAACATCGATAAAAAAAAAAAAAAAAACCAAAACTAAATTAACATTTTTACATTATGAAAAGTTACGAGAATAGTAATACACACACAAATAATAATAATAAAAAAAAAAACAATAATTTATAACGCTTATATATTGTGCATCCGTATATTCAATATACAGATCAGATCTAGAACGCGGGGGGGGGGGGGTTAATTAAAATATGTATTTATAGTAAAAATAGTTTTCGTCACACTGTTTTTCATTATAAATTGCTAAACTGGATTTTTTTTCTTGGCTATTGAATATATTATCACTTATAATGTTCTATGCGTTTATAATACTCAATAAATATTAATAATTATTCATAAATTTACTATTAAACAGTAATGTAATATGACTAATATGATATTATTATTTTTTGTGATAACTGACATCTTCTATTAAAAAGAAATAAATTGTGCCAATATAAATGACGCAAGTTATTTTAGAATTAAAATTTTAAAATTTTACGAATTTTAATCTTTTAGATTTTATTGGTTAAAATTGTTGAAAAAAAGGCAAATTCCTTATAACCTATATTTTACTATTGTTCTTTTATATATATTACATTATTATTTCCATTTTAATACGAATTTCGAAATAATATTTATTTCCAATAGTTTTTTAAATTAAGTAAAACTTAATACTGGCGTTGGATTTGTTAGGCATTCAAACTCAAAATGTCCCTTTTCTGTGCCACCCCCCCCTCCTCAGCAATGAACTGAACACGATATTCGGATAAGAAGAAGAAGAAGAAGAAGAAGAAGAAGGAGAAGAAGGAGAAGAAGTAAGAATTGGAATTAATTAGATATATCTACCAATAAAAATATAAAAGATTTAAAACTTTGTTACTATATCGGGGTATTGGAAAATAGGGTTCTGTGCCATTTGGAACTAAGTATAGTGCAGTGTATAGCATGGTGCAGGGTAAAACCGATAAAATAAAAAAAAAAAAACCTTAACTTTGTTGTAAACTTCTAAGTTGATTTTGAATTATTATCTTTGTATAATATAATACAGTCTGCGTTATCCTAAATGAATCTGCTTCCTTTCTAACAATACGAGTATAAACTTCTAAAATATAATTCTATTTTATAGTCTATACAAAATAAAATAATATAAATAAAATAGATTATTTTCTTACTTGTTTTTGTTTTGATAGAAATTTCCTATTTATCTATATTGTAACCGAAATCGATCACGTTTGTACCAGTATAAATGCTATTTATAGTGTAAGTAGGTATGTTTAATAACTATTATCTAAGGGATACATTTAGTAAATTTTTTTAGTACATTTTATACACTAAAGGGATATTTGTTGTAACTCCACGTACACGTATAATAGGATACAATAATAATAGTATAATTATTGAAATATTATTATTTGAACTAAACAGAGCAATACAAATTTTAAAAAGCCGACGTATTTTGCATCATGGGCTATTATTGCGGTTGAAAAGTTGGATATGTAAAATATAGATTTAGGGTAGTTTAATCAATATCATCTATACGCAACGATAAAACAGTGCAAACGATAAACGATTTTGAGCAAAGTTCGGTTAAATATATTTTGATAAATTTAAAACGAAAATTGTATTAGTTTGTAACTTTAAAATAAAGTGTAATTGTTTATCTTCATAACTAATTTTAACATAAATTTGAATTTAACACGCTGATATAAATAAATTATAAAAGATTGTTATCCACATAAAAAAAAAAAAAAACAACCGTTAGATATTTTTAAAATTGCATCATGTCTAGACGTTTAAAAAGTGCTAATATATGTATTCGGTGGAAATGTCAGGTCTCTATAACTATATTTAATTGAATTGCAACAAAAGAACTAAAAATTGAAAATAAAAAAAACTGTTATTGCGTTAATATTCTGTTTCCCGACGTTTTGTCCCCGGGTATTCCCAATTATTAAGAAAATTACATTTTCTAAAAGGAGAATCAAAAACTACATATTGAGGACTAACAAGACAACATGTTCTACCATAAACTTACCAAGATTTTTAGTAGACAAGTTGTTCACAGACAGTTAAAAAAAAAACCACATCACAAAAAAACCAATGTCGTCCGATCTCTCTCTAAAGAGATAGCGGTTAATTATTTATTTTGTTTATTGTTAAAATATTTTTATAACGAGTAGTCTGGAATCATTACCAAATTTGCTTAAGTTAAATAGTTAATTTTTATACTATTAATATATTGTTTTTTTTAACTGTGGCGGTCAAATGCATATTCCATGGTAGGGATTGTGGGGGGGGAGATAAAGCTAATTTTTTAACAACTTCTATTATTTATATAATTTTTTTTAACTTAATAAATATATAGATTATATATAATATATATTATTATAAATATTGAAAAGAAATGAGGTTACACGAGGATATATTCTCCTTGCCCCCCCCCCTCAAACCGTTTGACCGCCTCTGATTTTAAATTACTTGAAAAATATAAAATAGGGGCATGCTAAAAATATCATAAATCAAAATTAAAAATCACTAAAACAGTTTCTGTTCTAGAATATCGAGTATTACATTTTCCAACTTCTGTTGTTAATTTTTTTCCGCTGGCAACACTGTAATTCAATAACGGATATATGGCCCGTCTTCGTGGCTTCCTTTACACCACACCATCCACTACAATACTTACTGACTACTCAATGTGCCAAGTATGTCCGTTAGTATAATAATAATAATACAACACCACTATAGTATTTTCGAGACGAGTGAAGTGTGTATCATGAGACAAGTGCCTCCATATAGCACTCGGCTGGTATATCTTTATCCAGTCCGTCCAAGTGCGGCCTTCGCGAGAAAGGGCACAAGTCAATTTTGACCGTTTTTCTGGAGACACGATAAAACACATCCTGAACATTTCTTTGTTACCGAGTTAATTTACATTTTACGAAAACGCGTGTTTTATTTCTTACCCCCCGGGGAGATATTGACGACGGTGTACATACCACAAGCCGATTTAGACCTAAACGTCCCGGCAAAACTGTGTTCCACGGATTTCGATTTTTTTTTACAGGTACCATTTACTATAGGATATGTTGCAAATAAAAATTTAATCGTTTAACCGAAAAAACGTAAACAAATTTAATTGTTTTTTTTTTTTTTTTTTTAATGTATTTATAGTATTTTACGTTTTAATTACGATAAAAAATACTTTCTTTATCCCCCCCCCCAGTAAAGACAAAAAAAAAATCATTATTTTTGTAAATTATAATCCGTCAAACAAATTCCCACAGTTTTTGGTTTAAAACATCATACTCGTCCATAAAAAAGGCCGTACCCCTTCCTTTTAAATGACAATAGATTAGGGAAAAAGTCGCTAAAAATAGACGTTCAAATAGAAACAAAAATGTATAGGTTTTACAAATTTAGAGAGAATTTGTAAAACCGACACCAATCTTTTTAATATGTCTTTTAAACTTATTCTTTAAATTATTATTATTTTAATCGTATCGTTATATATAAATTAATGGCTTATGCCCTATCTACTGTTTGCCATGTAAGAATTAAAATAGGACTTGTACCCTGATTACTGCTTATTAGGCACATAAGTGATAATGATGACTTATCGTGTCATTCTGTACGAAAAAATCACTTTTATTGACTTGTGAAGTTGTGACCAAACGTATTTCGTAATAAAATGTTGTGCCTAAAGACCATTTGATAGAGCGTAAACTTTAACACAAAGAAAAATAAAATGGCGAAAATTGACTAGAAATTTTCATTTTTCACGAAAACCGACCACTTATATTTGTTTCGTCTTAATAGTACACATAGGTTAACATCCCCTAAAATATCAGAAAAATGTATAAACATGTTTTAATAATATTAAAAACTATGAGGACATTATTGAAAATCTAAGTAGACAAGTGTACAACCTTATCCCCTCCACCCAACGAAATATGTGTCTGTGTTAGAGGCTTATTAAGAGTATGTAATGGGCTTAGGTAAAAAAAAATCACTAGTTTTAAGGAGAGAAAAAACTTCAACATTTTAGATTCTGTGTGAATCATCGATTTTTACCTTTTCTGAAAGCATTTTGGATCTGGTTGATACACGGAGAGACAATTTTTAATTTTCATATTTTCTTCTTAATAACGGGGAAAACCGGGAATATTTATGTAAAAACGGATTTTTATTTTTTTGTTGTAACTCGGTAAAAAATAATCGTAGTGACCGAAAATTGTCTGGTATTTTTAACGGAACTACAACAAAATCAAACATTATAGAAAATGGTTTTTACGTAAATATTCCCGGTTTTCTCCGTTATTTAGGAAAACCAAAAAAACTACACCGTTCTTAATCCGTGCTCAAAATGAAAATGATTTAATCAATCACCGGCATAAGAAGTGCCCATGTAGATTCTTATTTAGAGTAACTTCTCCGGTTTTATATTTTATTTTTAAGAGTAGTTTTTGATAAGGACTAAAATGTCAAAAGTTGGAAATACTGTCATTTAAAATTATGAACGGGCTCCCGGGCACGTTTTATATCCTACTGCAGTTGTATTTTCAGAATATCATTTTATATTGTACACAATAAAAACTAAACGCGTATTTTATCTGTATTTATTAATAATTAAATATAAATTTAACCGTATACACCTACCCACTATATATTATTATATTTTGTACGATCGTTATTCCTGAAGCAGTTTATATCGAAAAGTGGAAATCCATTCATTGTACACAATATTTCGTTTACGTGTATACACGATTCGCGTTTTTTCGGTTTACTTGTGATATGTGATATGTGAAATAAATTTGATTTCCTGTTAAAACGAAATTAAATTATTTATTTCCTATTTATTTTATTTAAAACGGTAGAATTCATTTTCACTGTGACGAGTTGGCATATGAAACATATGGACCAGATATTATAACTCAGTGAACGCTGCTCGAGTGAATATATAACGATCTCTGCTAAGCAAAAAGGGAAATTGGGGAGGAAAAAAAATAAACGTTTATTGTTTTTTTTTCTCCAAAGTTATCTAATCTATGATAAATCAAGATATATGTGTGACAAATACGAGTGGAACCGTGGTGATAAATCAATTTTATTTTTATGGAAAAAACAAGAAATATTTCTTTTTTTCTTTCCGAATATCCTGTTTTGCTTATCAGATGTCATCTGATTTTCGAACATTATGTTATTAAATCGTTATTTCAATGTTTTTATTTTGAGCGAAAAATATTTATGTTCTGTTTTACTATGATGTATTTTTTTTTTTTACATTCTGTGACAAGTGTACTATGATGTGTGTCTTTTTGTAAACAACTTTTCTACAAGACACCCTGCTCCGATTTTCAAGTTGTGTATATATTTTCTGAAAGTATTTCGGTAGTTTTTGATTTTTGTTGTAGTTGTTAATAATCAGGAAAAAGACAGAAAAACGTACGGCCAACATTATTTTCAATTTTGTCTTTTTGTTGTAATAGTCTTTTGAAAATAGTCATAGACCCGCGAAATCGTCACGAAATATTAGTATACATTGCCATCTACCGTACAAAGTATGTAAGTTTTTTTAAAAAAATTTTAATACTTATACGGTATTTAGTGGCAGAACCAAGGAGGGGGGAGGGGTAAAGTCATCAATCCTCTCCCAGACGATACCTTTACGTTAATGTCTTACCTTCTCTTAAGATAAAAGTTATTGTAATCATAGTAGGCGTTCCCACTTTTCCAACTAGTTTTATTTAGAAGGAATAGAATGCCCCCCCAAAATTCGACTGTGGATTCGCCACTGACGCCTATAACAAAAACTGCAGGTATATTATATGTACATAATTCAAAAGTATAAAAAATAAATTGTCCCGCCATGCACAATGTGCGTACAATGTTTCCGCAGTTTTTTACACATTGACTTTTAGATACAAGGTAATTTTATCGCAGTTTACGCCGTCTCCCGAAAAATCCGGGTACCCTTAGGCTGGGCGTACATCTAAAGAGCAAAACTGCTCCGAGCTGCGCGGAAAATTTTGTTTCAATAGCTCGGAACAAATTCCATTCACACTGACAAAACAGAACAGAACAAGACACAATAATTCTGGATTAATTTTTGTTATTAAACACCAGTCGTCAAGATGAGTTCTGACGAAAACGACGTCATTGTGCCGCTTATGTGGCCATTTTTATTAAATAGCGAAAGCAGTAAAAAAAACGCAAAATTTGGATGCATAAAATAAACAAAAAACGGTTAGAAAATAATACGATTTTTAATTTTTTGGCCGAATTACGTGAAGACGAGTTTAAATTCAAAAATTTCACTCGCATGAGTTCAGCAATGTTCGACTTCATATTAAATGCAATCGGCGAGACTATAAGATCACAAGACACAACGTTTAATCGCTAATCTCATTCCATAATCTATCTTGAATCAATCTATTGCTATGATCTTTATCACAATAATCATAGATAGATTTTCTTAAAAATACTACATTTATTAATTTCTCTGGATCGCATGCCATTTAAAATTAATATGATATCATTTTTGTATTAAAATAACGTGTTCACACGGTGTTCGGTAATGTACGTAAAATAAACAAGTGACTTTGGTTTTCGTATTTTGCTTGGAGCAAAAATAGAACCGGACCGATCAAGACCGAACATGTTTTGTTTTGTCTTGTCGTGTGTTGATATTGACTGATTAGTGTGCGCACGTCAATTACTTTACACATGTTCTAATGCTGTCCAAACAGCTTCGAGCTGATCCGAGCTGCTCGGAGCAGTTTTGCTCTTTAAGTGTGCGCCCAGCCTTACGCCGATAAAACCACCGTCTCTAGCGGCATTTTTCCTTAGTCCGGTCGCGACAACGGCCGTCGTACAATAAATCGTATTTATTTTCCCGGGTATTTTTGAATTATATTTCACGTACAACGTACACATTTATTTGACCGTATTGTACTGACGGGAGTTTCGATTATTTCGAGTACCCGTGGTAATAAACGCCACGATCCAATATGTCATATAATATAAAATTGGGACGAGTAAACGCGGCGCGACTTTATAATTAAATTCAATATTAATTAAATCCAATTCGGTATATGCATTTAAAGTTCCGGGGTGGTTTTGTCATTATATATATATTATAAAATACAATACTATCTATATAACTCTGATAATATTGATACGAGTCAATTTACGGGCATACGACGGCGCGGTGGCGATAACGCAATCGAATTATAGTCGTTCGAAATTTACATTTCAATTTCAATTTATAATATTGTTTTTCGAAAGGCCGTGTATAAATTACTATTATATTGTGCATGTGCTGTGTTTTTTGCTGCCCCGGGCAAATGCAACGCGAATACGATTTGGGCGAGTATGTATTTGTTTTATGAGTAATTGGTACCTATATATCAATAATTTTAGGTGGGCGGTGGTGACATAATGATACTTTTTACATTACGTTAGAAATCATAATTTCATGATTATTTTTTATAAATTAGCTATTATAAAATATAGTTCCAACTAATTCCGTATTTATAGTTGACAAACAACAAGTCCGACAGATCTTTTTTTGAAAGCGAATCGGCGGGTGTGTGTGGGTAGGTGGTAAACTGACCGTTCATTTGGCCACTCCAAATTCGTTTTGAAGGTGTTCCACCGAACGCGAGTACCGAAATATACACACACTATATTATTATAGTTGTACTGTACATTCGAATAGGTAACTATACCTATACCTACAGCTGTAGTTACTTTTATTCGTATTTAGAGTCATAGTATTGTACAAACCACGGGCGCATTAAGGGGGGGCATTTTCCCACGGCGGAAATATTTTTAGAGGGATGGTAAATTCATATCCGAGAGTGGCATTATGGTTTTTCGGATATTCGTGCCTGTAAGAGAGGAAGAGGAGCGGTAATGGCAAAGGCAGACGCGAAACCAAAAATATCACGGACGATTTTATAAGCCCACTATCAATTGATATATATATATATATATATATATATATATATATGTCAGGTGTAATTATAAACTTATATTGTAAGACGTACATTTAAGACTACGTATGATTAAGATTGATTCCATTGTATAATTATTATTAGATTTTAAGCGATATTTTGTGTATGTCTTGTATGTAAATTTTGTACATAGCACCATGTTCACTAGTTTTCGAGAAACACAGTATGTGTCAAGTTGCGTTTTTTTTCTTCAATAAACGATGCGTCTCTACGGGGGAAGGATTGCTATTACGGGTAGAGTTCCTCCCGTAGATCACACAAAAAAAAGAAAAAGAAAAGGTTATTCGTGCCCAATACCTATAATTATTGTACGGAGATTTTGAGAAAGGAAGGATTGGACAATCTGTAAAATGATTGTTAATATTGTTTATATTGTTACCGTCATAATAAATCATACACAATTTTAAAATACTAAAAAACCGCGTTTATATCACATCACTAATAAGTACACAACGTGAATTAATAAATGCACGAAACCATCTAACTCTGTGGTTTATACAGCAATTTATTGTTATTATATTACGTATAAACGCTATAAAAATGTATGCTAAAGATATCTGACATTAATGATTTTATTGCAATTTTTGCTAAAGAAGTAGTGACTCCTCTAGTGGACACGATGATAATATTTTAGCATTTTGTGTTGTATTTTATTATTCCGGTGGCTTCACAAAGCCAAATCGGTAAAAAAAAAAAAAAAAAAAAAAAAAAAACGAACGGCCGGCGATAACGGTGAAAGTCGGACGGACGGCGGCGTGTAGATGGCGTCGGGCACGTAGCCGGGCCGCGCAAAATATACACGTTGCACGGCGGCGGCCCGTCAGCTGTTGGCGCGTACGCGGCGTGCGTTTCACGTGATCCCCCCCGGGTCGCCTGCGGACGCATCGCGTTCGGGTACGTTCGACCGCGGTCGGAAGATCGACGGCGGAGCCCAACAGCGGCTATAACACCGCTTCGGTACGCGTCAATAACCCGTTGGTTACAGTCGCGAACGAACCACTGGTACCGACTATCCGTTGCCGCCGCCGCCGCCGCCGCCGCCGCCGTAGTCGCAGCCGTCGCGCTACACGATTACATTAATATTTTCGATTATTATTTTTATTATATTTTATCTCTTACATAACGTTTTGTTGTTATTTTTTTTCGGTTTCTTGGTAATAAATATATATAAATTTATATATATTTTTTTTTTTTTTTTTTTTTTTTGTCATTTCTGTATATCTAATCTTTTTTTTTTTTTTTTTTTTTTTTTTAAATTTTTTTTTCTATTAGCCCGCGCGCTCGTTTTTGTCTGTGCGTGCGTGCGTGCGTTTGCGAGCGTGTACGCATCACAGCCGTCTCCGTGTTTGCGCGTCGTCCGCGTCTGTTTGTGTGCGTGTCCAAGTCCGACGCGCGCGTCCCAGTGTGCTTATCATTTCGCGCCCGGCGGACACTGGAAGAATAATACAACACAAGTTCCCGTCCGGTTTCGATTTGGTTCGCGCCGAGTTACGCACAGCACGTAATTCGCCGTATACCTTACCCGATACTATCAGCCGCCTGCCCACCTACCCACCTACCCGCCTGTACTTATACCTATCGCACGTATTCGTAAATAAAAAAAAATATTTTTTTTTTTCACACGTACGCACATAGAGATTTATATATATATATATATATATATATATATATATATACAGAAATATATAAATAAACATAGATATATATATATATATATATATAATATATTATTATATGCGTGTTGTATCAATTATTTTGTCGACTCGCGTATAGGTAGTATCAAATTAACAGCCGCCGCAGTATTACGCGAAAGTCCCGGGACGCGACAGTAATTATTAATATTGTGTCATTTGTTTTCGTCTACACGGTCGATAATAACAAACGATAAATTATTTGTTGCCGTGCGTGCGGTTTGTTCGCCGGGTTCCGTCGGTTTGCTGCAAGTTTCGCGCGCGTTGCGGTACCGTCCGCGTCCGTCCACCGAATCTTTTTTTGCTCGCCAACACCATGAGCATCGCCGCTTTATTACAAGCCGCCGAGTATTTGGAAAGGCGCGAAAGAGGCAAGTTCCCGCCGTGTTCCCCGCCGGCACCGCCGTTCGTAGCCACCCCGGGCACCGGCGTCATCAATAACCGCGTCAACACAATCACCGCGACCGCCACAGCCGTCGCCGCCGCCGTCGCCGCTGCCGCCGCCGCCAACGCCAACGCCAACGCCGCCGTCACCGCCCCAGCCGTCGCCCCAGCAGTCGCCCCAGCAGTCGCCCCAGCAGTCGCCCCAGCCGCCGCCCCCGCCGCCGCCATCACCGCCGCCGATCGCGTGAACACCGTGGTGTTTTTCGCCGAGGCGGAACACGGGTACGCGTCGCCGATGCCGATCACGATCGATCTCAAAGGGACTTCGAAGAGATCCAAGTCGAAGAAGTCGCAGGGCAATCGGCAAGTTACCGTAATCATTGTATTCTTTGCATAGACGAGGTATCGATAGGTATCCGCGGGCCGTGACCAACGCGTCGGTAAACGTTTTGCCGCGAGACCGTTGCGGTATGGGTAACACACCGGCAATACTATAATACTATACGGTAGAGTACACGTGTATTTTCAGGCCGAAAAAGTCGCTTTATGACCTTTTAAATGTCAAGGTTAATAGAGCTCGTGCCTCGGTGACAACGCCGCCGCCCCTCCCACACGCCGACGACACCGCGGCGTGTCGCGCGCGCGGGGGCACCGGTTCCGCCGACCGACGGACGTTCTCAGCGGAATAATAAAAAAAAAAAATAAATAATAATAATAATATTTATTTATTTTTCGTCAAACTGAGACACGGTCGTCTGTCGTCGTTCTAATGTCGTCACATAGGGTTGCTTATGGTCCGGCGTATTTTTTCCCAAAATATAATTTCGTAAAATATTTTCGAAATTGACAACGGAAATCCGTCGTCGTCGTTATATTTCGGTATCGAAAGTAAATATTTTAAACATATGAAATCCCTATGACCCCCTGAAACTGTTGAAATAGGAGAGGACTCGAACGGGACCGTGCTCGGAAATGTTCAACGGAATGTGTTCCGTCTTTGGTTGTTTGATTATAGAAAATGTCGGGAATCGTAGGTGTTTTAGATTCTGGCCGAAGGGAGGAACGCATTGGTTTTACTATACTATGGTTTAATTCAACTTTTCTACCAGAAATCCGTACTTCGACTTCCGAGTGTAGCATTTTTTCCGAAAGAATTTGAATCTAGTTGATGCATTGGAGTGGTGGAGGGCGAGTAATTTTTGGATTTTCGTTAAAATTTCCTTAGTTGTTGGAAAGGAAACGGGAAAATGTACGGCGATTCCGTTTGTTTCCGTGTTTATTTTATTTTGCTATAATTAATAAAAGTATTAATAATAATAGTAGATACCTGACATTTTAACGGACCGAAAATGTATGCCGATCCGTCATCAATATTATTTTACCCTCCGGTCGTAACTATACGATTCCGCTACTCTGTACTTGGCCGGGTAATAAAGAAATAGATGGAAGTATTTTTATTTTTTATTTTTTTACATAGAAAACGTATAACGCGTATGAACTCCCCATATATAATTTTCCTCTCAAATCTCGTGTTTCTATTTTCCCCTATAATTATCTACTACCCCTCTATTTGCCAAACATTTCTTCGTATAATTACGAAATGTATATTGTATACTAGTTTTTCATCTCCTCACCTTGTCCCGTTCTCGAGGCGGTTGTTTTTTTTTTTTTCTACAGTCGACATTTACATAAGACAAAGGCTTCCGGGATGGAAATTGCCATCGCACGTACACTCGCCGCGGTGTTAACACATTGCCCATACGGACTGGGGGTTTATTCAATGTTTTTTTTTCCAACCCCTCAAAGGGCGAAGGGTGAAATAATTTATCGGTTTTATTTTCTTCTATTCCTACCTATTTAATAAATCTGTCTATATATATTGTATACCAACACAACGTCGTCTGAAACTGCTCGGGAAAAATGTAGTCATACCTTTATTCAAATTATATTTACAAGTATAATACATATTACCGTAATAATTTTATTTTTAATTATAAATGAAGGAGAAAACTAAAGTTGCATAAATGATTTAAGTTTTTACGAGTAACAAGTTTTACTACTCTGCATTTTTACACGGCGCAGCAGTGACAAAGCGTATACCGGTTTAATAATTTGATTTCTTTCTCCCTTTTTTACCTCCCCCCTTCTATTCTGTAGTTTTAAGAAAAAAAAATACAACGGTAAATTATTATTTAATGTAAACCAATATAAAACTATTTTATACGATTAAATATGAATGATAAGAACATTATTGTAATACAGCAATATCGACCAATTTATCCTTGACATTTTAGCCGAAATATTATTTATGATAATAATTTTTAGATTTTGATTCCGTATTGGTTTTACTATGATGTGTGTTTCTGGTTTTTTTTTTTTTTCCCGTCGGTGGACAACTTTTCTACCAGAAATCCTGTTTCGAATTTCAAGCTTCGAACTTCAAAATTAGAAGTCTTTTCTAAAAGAATTTCGGAATTGGTTTAAGATGCACCGGGAAGGGGAAGGGGTAACTTTTTGATTTTCGTTGTAATTTTCTTAACAATTGGGGGGGGGGGAAGAAAATTTACAATGGTTTCATTATTTTTTCTGTTTTTTCTTTGTTGTAACTTAATTAAAAATAATCGTTGGGACCTGAAGAAATTTATTAGACTTTTCTAGGTTTAAACGAATTTTCAAAGTATTTTTTTCGAATTAATTGAACGAATTTTTGACACAAGGTTTATCATAAGTTGTATTAAAGGTGAAAAAGAAAAAAAATTTAAGGTAACGTAACAATTTTGTTTTTTAAGCGGTTAGAGTGAATTTTTGTGAGACTCTTAAAAATTACGGCATTTTAAAACTTTTGAACGGCATTAGTTGAACTTCGCTCAGAAGTGTTTTTCCTTAGCAATGATTCATCGTGGCTTACAGATATAAATTAAAATCCAACTTCGATCATTAACTTCAGAGGTGGCTTCTGGTAGACATTGATGTCTTGTCGGTGCATTTTGGGGAGGTCATTTTTCGATTTTGATTATACTTTTTTTAATGGGGACAAATAGATTTAAAACTTTTATTGAATACTTATATTAACACATTCTAGACGTGATGCAGTTTTAAACATATTCTAGCGTTTTTAAGTAATCATTAGCTATTTAAAAATTGTTAGGGTTTATTTTTGTACGTGTACACAAATGTTGTAATTCATTTTTATCTACCAAGTAAAAATTCAGGTACACGAACAATGGCAATTTTTTTCGTAGTTACAAATTTCTACAATTTTTTAAATGTAAATCGATTGAAACACGTTTAATCATTGAACTTCACTCAGAATTGCTTTTCATTGGTTTGTGCAATATCGGTATATCGTTGCTTACGGGTATAAGTTAAACCACCCTGTATATATATATTTTATACCTTCACAACTTTCCACCTACAATAGTGGCCCACCCACGGTGTGGTGACGTATTTCGGATTTTGCATATTGAATTAAATAATATTAGTTGTATATGGGGAAACAAAAACAAAAAAAAAACAAAAATATATAAATTTATTTTGTATTTCTGTGTCACTGTCAGATTTCTATCGCATTTCTTTATTCGAACACATCCGATACAATCTGACATCATACGTGTATATTGAACGTAAAATAATCTTTAGCATTAAAAAAAATAAAATAATAATACGCTTTAATTGGTACGGCTCTAAGGTTATTTATGTATATCAAGTTATTCGTTCGATAAATTATAATACAAATTATTATAATTTTTGAAATCATTAAATATTTACATACGTGGGTACCCATAGGTGAAATTTCAGGGATGGGAGGGCGAATAATGCATACGACCAAATAAAAAAAAATCGTATGTTATATTCGATATAAAAATCGTCAATACATCTATATAAATTATAAGTTGTTATTATTTTTCAGGGGGGAGTGCCCCATTTGCTCCCCCCATTGGCGCCATGCTTATATTTATATAGAATAATAGCGGAAATAATTTATTACCTCTAAATAACATAATGAAATTTGTGGACAAGTCAATTTTAAAATTAAAAAAATAAAAAAATACTCGTTTCCACACAAAGTATGTTGAAACTATGTTAAGTATGTTGTCTAACTGTTGTACTATTATTAATAGTATAGGTACACGGGTTTATTTGTACAGGTGGCAAATCGCTCATGAAGGTATTCGTATAAGTTGATGTTATGTACCGACGTATAACGTATCTCTTTGATTAAAAAGTGTTTATCTGCGGGAAACGTATTAAAAGTGTTTTTCAATTTTTATTATCGTTAATAATAATATACTTACCATCGCCTATCTATTAGTTTTCGTAAACGTACGGCGGTAGTTTTTTAGTTCCGGTTTTAGTATTGTACAAACGATTCCGGTTCATTTTAATTTTATTTAAGGTTTAAAGAGGATTTTTGGCCATAACCTAACAGCATGGTCTTTCTGCAATGAAATCAATATTAAACGATAGAAATTCTGAAAACAGATTTGAATTTAGCACGGGAATATTTTCAATTTTCAATTTATCTTTATAAGTTTGAAATTTCCTATATCGTTAAAAAAAATATTACGTGTTTAATTTTAAAAAGTGAGCTCGACCTTCGTTATCGTATATTATAGACTCGCACGCCGAATTTTTTTTTAATAAAAATAAATATCATTTACAATCTGTACATAAAAAAAAAAAAAAAATGACAATAAGTAAATAGGTGAATAAAAATAAGATATTGAATTGGTAACGTGGAGTAGGGAAGCTATCCAGTGGATAGGACCTTTTTGACATGTTTCAGCTAGAAATTTGACGAATCGTTTTTAATCTAAACGTTCACGGCACCAGTGTCTTTTAAGACGGAAAATGGGGTTGTCAAGGATTGTGGCTGTGTTTTGGATTTGCTATTAGTGGATTAGAATAAAGAAGTAATTTCGAGTGGATTTGTTTACAGTGTGTTTTAACTAAGTTGACAACTGATTCGATGTTACTAGGTCTTTGAAAAAGGTAATATTTGATATGTACCAAGGAGCGGACGCGATTATACGAAGGCAAGTCGATTGTTTTTAGTTGCGTTGGTCTGGCACGGTCCTATATTTGGGTTCCATATGACCGAATTGGTCTTAGCATTGACTTATAAATAATTAATTTGTTACGAAGTGGAAGTTTGGATTTTAGAACAGGACGTAATAAGTGCGATCTAGTATTTAGTGCCTTTTATTTTGGATTCGAGGCGAGGACCCCATGCGTTGTATCTAAAATGATACGCAGATATTTAACTTGAGTCGATTGAGGGCATAGGAACACCAACACGCCGAATTCAAATCTGTTTTCAGAATTCTTATCGCTTAACTACATCTCGCGATTGGTCCGCGATTGCAGTTAGACGGGTGTAGTTTTATTGTTACGTAAATCGCATGATTTTTTTTATAAACGTTAGAAATAATAATTGACTTGCGCGTGCGCGTGCGACAAATCGTATCCACCAAGTTTACTTCTTGCACAGAGACACCGCGTAAAATACGAGAAATTCGCTATACCCACCTGGACTCCTACAAAGCCGGTCGTCGGTTGTCTAATTGTCTTAAGGGGATCGGAAGCGGTGATTTTCCGTCTTTGTCTAACGCGCGCGCAACAGAAGAATTTCGACGCGTTTTTATTTGATCTAGTAAAGCGGTTTAGAATTCCGAAAACGGATTTGTATTTTCGTCGTCAATTCTACTCGAAATCGACTTTCCCCACTTTTTCGATGTTAACTATGTGTTTTGAATCACTCGTTTTGTTAGTGTGACTTTTTTTTTAGGACTTACCCCCCCCCTGTAAGTAGGGGGGATAAAATGAAAAACAAAAAATGATAAAAAATGCGGGCTAGTCGATTTCAAGTAAACCCGACGACAAAATCAAATCTGTTTTCGGAATTTTTATCGCTTTACTAGATCTTTACTAGATTGTCCGAATAAAAACGCGTCAAAATGTGTAAATTCCTATGTCGAGCGCGTGTTAAACAAAGACGGGAAACCACCGATTCCAATCACCTTAAAAGGGCGTCCACTGGCATTTGTCGTCTCTGTCTATCTAACGTGCAACATAGTAAATTACGTCACACGACGAACGTAAATTGTGGCGTTTGGGTTGATCTCAGGGTTTGAACGCAAATAATAAAATTTAAAGAGGAGAATATTTCTGAGGGATGTACGTAGCTTTTTTCTTCTAAACAATAGTCATATAACAAATTTGTTTTATCATCGTTTTAGAAAAAAAAACTAGTCTTTAAATTTGGTCATTTGCGTTCAACCCAAATTAAGGCCACAATTAACGTTTTAAGTATAACGTAATTTGTTATATTGCCCGTTGATAGACAGAGACGGCAAATGCCGGTGTGACGTCCACTTAAAAGGATGTTCTCTCCTGTGATTCGATTGTAAAAACTGTTATAACAATACTCTTTCCGTATTTACAGTAGAAGAATTACCAACATTAAGAAAAACTTTATCTGTCTCGTGGCGTACTCTTTTTTTTTTTTTTTTTTCCATAGCACTACCCAATGTAGTTTTTTTTATAAGTAAATTAAAACGCAAAAAAATAAGCGAATGTTTTAAAAATGATAATTTTTATTGTATTTATGTTATCGACAAAATAGGCACACTACAACACGGACAAAGTTCTTCCGAATATGTTATGAAATTTTGGTAGTTTCTCTATGAACCTAACCTAAGAGTATAACTGCGCGAAACGGTTTTTCGTATACGTTTTATTTTATATCACGATTGCACAAAAATAAAATAAAATAATACTTGTGATACGACACGGGACTACACGGTTCATTTGTTCAATAGTGAATTCGAATGCTTTCGAATCGATAAATTACCATTTTTTTTGGTGTTTTTTTTTCTTCAACAATTTCGTCAATATCGCCTTTTCGCAACCTCTTAAATACGGTCAGTGGTAAAACGTCTTTTTAGGCAGCGTTCCCCATGAGTGTATAATATTCCGTTATTACTATTGTGGTGTGGCTATCCCGCTAATCACAAGAGTATATTCTTTATTTAATATGCCCGTCAAGTTTCAACGTTTCGAGTTTGAGTTCCTGTTCTGGTTAACAAATATTAAGTGAATGGTCTGTGGGGGGGGAATGGTTAATGTTTTATAAACAAAACCTCGCGGTTGTTTTAAATTTTAATGTCTTCATTCTCTCGCCTGCGCTCGTAGTTTGATTTGTTTGCCATGAATTATGACTAATATTGGTTAGAGCACAGCACGGACGAATAAAGCAAATTTACCTATTTATTATTTATGGTTTATTTGCGGCGAACGCGGTTGAACGACGAACAAAATTATTTCGTTACGTATAAGTATAGAAAATCAAGGAAAATAATTGGGCGATTATTAAATACCTTTTTTTTTCTCTCTCTCTCTCTCTTTAACACCCGCCACCTGAAAAAAAAACTGTTAAGTAACATTTCAGGTGGCGGGCGATAAAACACCTAGGTATAGGTATTTTATAAAGTAATCGTTCTGGTATTTGAAAAAAATAAAAAATTGTATTCATGTTAATTTACGCTACATAAAAATACATATTTTCAGTAGAAAGGTAAACGAATTTCAGAAAATCCAAAGAATTTATATGATAGTTTTGCTATACTTTAGCACCTATGTTCCAACTATACGAAATTGTTTACAGACAATTTAAAGATACAGACATTCGAGTTTCATCCAAAACCGATGAGAATATTAGGTAAATTGAAAAAAAAATTAAAATTCGAATCCCTGTTAAATCGAAAATATACGTATCAATACTTCTTTTACTTATTTTAGGCAACAGGTCAATATTTACGAATACCTGCCTATATTTCATGTTTTTTATTTTTTTTTTAAATGATTATTGAAAATTTTAAATCGACTGCTTTTTGAAAAAAAAATTAAATGACGCTGTGTATTAGATTCGTGCAAAGTTTCCACCCTCCCTGCCCGTGTTGTCAGATTTTCACCAAACCTTTACCGATATTTTGCAAATAATTTACAAATGTATGCAAATTCACTTTCGGGATTTGCCGCGTGACTTCATTAAGGGAGGGACAACCGATATTGTCCGATTCGATTCGACTTTTTGCAAATAGTTTGTACATCTTCTCAACATATTTGCAAATCACATTTTAGGACTTGTTGTAAACTTGTATTAGTTCGTCCGATTTTCTGTTTACCGGATAACAGACACCGCATGTCACCAGTCACCAGTCTATAAATCAGATATAATGTCTTGTTCTCAGCCAATGTTATATTTTTTTCGTTATTATTATCGTATGGTGTGAACGAGACACTGAAATACCACGGAGTAAAACAAATAAATAAATATATAGTAAAATAAAATAAAATTGTATAAAACAAAACACGTTCTATTTATACAATGCGGTTACTAACAAAACTAATATTGAAGTTAACAATCCGTCATAGGGTTTCTGTGGTTAACTCCATAATAATGTCCATTATTCCTCCGTGAAATCTTCTTTTTGGGAAATCTTGAACAATGTGTTCCACTTGTCTGGCAATCGCGTTCAGGTTAGGTCTCCCTGAAGTTTCCGCCGATGCATAAAATGCTCGCATCTTCCGTGATTTGTTCCGAGCCGGTTTTAGGTTGCCCGTTCTTAGCCGGGTAGATACTTTTGATAAAAATGTAATTTACTTTTTATCACAAATATAAATATGCGGAATGTTTATAACGAAAAATACAAGCAAAAATATCTCCGGTCAAAAATGTATCTCTAATGTAAATGGCTCTCCAGACAAAATAACTCCTAAACAAACAAACAAAAAAAATGCTAAAAACCGGGGATATAAAAATAATAGTTTCAAAATTCTAAAAAACTAATTTGCAAATATTTCACGATTCGATCAACTATTGACATTGTATTATAAATGACTATTGATTATTGATGAGACACATTTTAAAATGTTATATTCAAGCTGACACCGGATCCCGTACTTTTCCGTCACTTTATATATTTTATTTCAATTTTTATTTAACAATGTATTTTCTCGGCGTGCTTAAAATCTAAAACTACCACCCAGTTGGGAAAACTACCGGAAATAAAATGCGTCACTGATAATTTCTTATTTCGTTTAATTTCATAATAATATTACGATTGTATTGAAGCACAATAATTAAGTTTTATGTTCATTTAATTATTATCGAAATAAATTTCTCGCACAGACACCTATAAGTAATTATTTAATTGCTGAGCGGAATGATTATTTTAAATGTTTCGCAGTTATAGTATTTTCCATCGATTGCAAATCGGATTGATTGCAGATGCATTTAAACAATTAATTTAAGAACTCCGGTGTAGTTAAAAAAAAAAAAAAATTAAATCAGTAATTAAAAATAAATTAAAATGTAACGTTTATTTATTTGCTTTAATTTTAATTCAACGGTAAGTAATAATTTTTAATTCGTAAAATAGATTTACTTATAGAATACGATAATAATTTTATTAGGAACACGGATATTTCGAATTTACAATACCTAACGGTAAACTTACTATTTTCGTAAATTATTACGGTTGTTGTTAATCGATCACTCTACGTAAACGTTCAAAAGATGATTTCGATGTATATTTTTTTTTTTTTTCAAAAGCTGAAGGTTTCGTGTTTGAGTATATTAATAAAATCCGCTAAATTGTGTCCAATCGAATTACACGAGACTCTGTGCGCCTACCTATTACACAGTATTTTATCGGGTATATATTATTATTTGCCGGTGTTTTATATTTTTAAATAACCGTCCTCCACGTTACGTATGTCTATTGTACATATGTAATATATGTATGGCCCAGATATTGAGTTTGTAATTTTGACACACTGGCTCTAAGCCAAACTATACGAACGACGTTTTCGTTGCAAAATCTTTTTACGAAAATTATCGGGAAAATATTAAATTTATGCGTAACTATTATGTATTTATATGTACATTATTTTTTTTTTTTACGGTTATAACGATGATGGTAATAATTTTTGTTTTTTTTTTTGTTTGTTTTGGTTACAGGACGACTCATAACGAGCTGGAGAAAAACAGGTAAGGTCACTCCTCGATGCTTTACGATTATCACTCGTCGCTATAACAACGACGAAAATATATGTATATATATATATATTATATATACATATACATATTATTATAACTTATAAGCAACGGTCAAACGAATTTAAATTAGACTCTAAGTCGGCCATATACTATTTATTGCTCATTTCGAGGGGCAAAGGGCCAAATAGTCGTCTCTCGGCTGTTATGATCGTCATACCGTCTTCTTCTTTTTTTTTCTTTTCTTTTCGTTTCTCTATCTCTTTCTGTTTTCCTCTCGATCACCATTGTTATTTTTGGCAGTAACCACCTCCGCGGTGGTACATAAAATACATGGCGCATTATTATCAAAAACCGATTTAAAGGCAACTGTATATAAATATAATAATATTATAGAAATTGTCTATGGCCATCATCCGGAGCGATACTATTTATTTATATAACATAGAAAATACAAAAATAAAACAATTGTGTATTATTTTGAAATAAAAATAGTGCTTACCGTATCCATACAGAATGAGATATGGTTAAAAAAAAGAAAAAAAGAGATAAATAATAATAATAAATATTAATTGATTAATGTGTGTGTGTGTGTGTGTGTTTTTTTTTCATCCAAACGATAAACCCGCAAATACCCGTAGAATGTTTGAATTTTAAATATTTTTTATTAAGTTTTTATCTTTTAATTTTAGACATTAAAATTACGTATTTTATTGTTACTATTTTTTTTTTATTATTATTATTAAGTATATAGGACGATGTGTTGAAATATGATTTTATAAAAAAAAAATAAATAAGATATCTCTTAACAACAAACAATAAATCAGTAATACATTTAAGTAATAATAATATCTTCATCTATAATCTCCGACAAGATGCTGACAAATGTACGTTTATGGTCACGCAGAAAAACAAAAAAAAAAAAAAAAAAAAAAAAAATGAAGGAAACGACTTTCGCTATAACGATTACTATTACTGGCATGGCAAAGAGTAGAGGTATAATCGGGGTCATCGGTCTTAGAATATTACGATGATAAACCTCACGGTGATTATAGAAGTATTGAGATTTTCGTATTGTCTGTTCTGCAGCCTTTCATAAATAACATATAATGAATATTACTTGTTGTGTATTATTTTAATGATTTCAACTATTTGATCGGACATTATAATATAGTTATTTATTTTTCGACGACTCCATATCATATGTTTGTATATTTATTCAATCGACATCGCTATTACCATACAAATAAATATATCAAGTCACTATTCTTTTTTTAAATTTTTTTTTTTTTTTACAGCCGATTATTATGTAAAGTTCATTACTTAGGTGTTATTATTTTTACGTTCGAATACGCGTACTTGTTGTACAGGCTGTATTTATTTATTTTATTTTCGAATGAATATCATTTAGCTGTTAGCGGGATAGTCCGATACGATGGTTTTTATAAAAAAAAAAAAAAAACCATATAATTATTGTTTGGCATTTATCCTGTAGATATTCCGGGGGAGTTACAGTTGTCGGACAAAATGATAAGAGGGGCCAGGCACATTATTTCACTGTTGCCAACTGTTCTCTCCCGAAACGCCACAATAGATGATACCATCATTTCGTATTTTATAGTTCATCCCCCCAACTTTAATCACCCAGCCGACGGTGTTTTTCTACGATAAAAATACTAAAAATATTAGATTTTATAGGTGATCACTTGAGACTCTTGTCGACGTTGGTGTTGCCGCGCCTACAATAATTATTCCCTTGTTATTTCTCTAACGACCGGCCGCTACCCGGGTTCGTAAATCTGTGTTGGACCAGTTAATAATGAGTGCATATGCTTATAAAAAAAAAAATTAAAATAAAATTCATTTACGTCTTTTGTTATAAAAAAAAAATACATTTTTATATAGTTTTACATCGATTAGCAACTTAAATCCTATTAGACTTGACCTTATTGACCCGATACGTTTAAAAGTAAATTTGAAGAAATGTGTATTTCAACCATATATTATAATTTATTGTAATTCTTCGTTTTTTCCAAATGTTGATCGAAATGATTTTCGGGTCGTTAATGTATTTATGTATAGGATACGTCCGTCTCCATACAGAGATAGGAACATGTTTGCTTAATGTTAATCCAAACATTACAAGATGGCAGTTTATTTTCAAACGTCCATATGGCCAAACCTTTCTCCCACTCGTCCTCGATAAATTTATTAGTACGTTGAAAAAATAACCGAGCCATGTTTTTATTATTTTTATTTTGTTATTAGTTTTACTTCTTAATTATTTGGAACTGCACCAGAATAAAAACAAAAAAAAAAAATCGTGTGATTCGTCGTTATCCAACGTGTATATATATATATATATTTATTTAAACTTTGTTGGCAAATTTGAAGTGATTATTAATAAATTAACTTTTATTAAAAATTGAGATTGATAGACATTATTATAAAATATTTGATTTATTCGCTGTTTTTTTTTTCTCCCATTTTGATTAAATATAATTGATGATGATGATGTGTTAAATAACAGAATATAAAAATATCCTATGGAGAATAAATTGCGTACTGCAATATTTTACTTATATTATAAGATAATTTGGCAGATTATTATTAATTTTATAAACTATAGTTACGGGAAAAGTATATAATAAAACGAGTATAATTTATTAGTTTATTTATTTATTTTTTCGTCGCTGTGATTTGTCGTGATTTTTATTAAAAATATATCGGCATAATTTTAAAGCGTTTCATAAATTAGTTTATTCGTGATTATTTATTATGCAGTTAATTAACTAATTAAATGTCGCATTTCGCGTTCGTAATATAATATTTTAATATTTTCGTACGGTATGTAAATGATTATTTTTCGTTACCGCTATTTTTTATATATATATATATATAAAAAAAAATTAAAAAGGGAATGTACGATATCCGGGCGTGGTCGTCGTAGGGCTTTTTTGACAGCTACAGTGCACACATATTAAACGAAACATTTTCAGATAGAGTTTCGCTTGTTGAAGGCAGTAAAATTCGAAAAATTCGACAACGTCCCATCTATATTCTTGTTGACGGTTTTAATTTTATAGCCTCCATAAAATGACCGGGTATTATATATTTTTATAACCCCGATCAAATGGCCGTGCACTGCCACTGCAGTAATTATGACGGTCGAGCGGCCCACGTGGGGATTGTCCAGATAACGTTTTTATTGTGGGGGCAATCGATTTTTATTATTTTTTTTTAATTTGTTTACCCACACAATACCGCGAGTTTATCGCGTAAAAAGTTTGGTCAAACTAACACCCTTATAACGAACAAAAACCAAAAAACCGACCTACAGTGGCTTTGTTGTTGATGATGGTTTTGTAGCGATCATCATAATAATTGTTAGTGCAAGCCAATGTATAAATGATGAGTAAAAAAATACTGTACCTATTGTACGATTGCAAAAATGTGATATTGTGATCAATGGCGTATACATGATTCTTTTTTTGGTAGGTTATGGGGGGGGGGGTTAAAAACCGGTACCAAGATAGGGGCTGTAGGACGAATTCTCACTATTCTCTCGCACCCCGCAGACTATTCGGCAGTTATTAGTGTTTTTTGCAATAATCATAAGTTTTTATTATTTTTTTTTTTCAATTAAATTATTATCAAACTTAAAGGTAATGCTATTGTGTGTGTTTGTACATTAGTTTTTTCTTGATTTTTTTTTTTTAACAATTTTCAAGCAATACACGAGTACGTGAAATATCACAGTTTTAAAATGCTTAAAATCT
This sequence comes from Tuberolachnus salignus, assembly GCA_956483605.1. NCBI lineage: Eukaryota > Metazoa > Arthropoda > Insecta > Hemiptera > Aphididae > Tuberolachnus > Tuberolachnus salignus. The sequence goes on from OY101437.1 coordinate 19,068,194, forward strand.
CGCTTAAAAATTAAAATATCGAAAAAAAAAAACCGACGACATCCAAACACAGATGGTATTAATGATGGTATCAATGACGGTAGGGACCTTTAAGTTTGTTCAATTCACATTAATATTAATACTAACAGAACAAATAGTTTGTACCCGAGTTTCTGCGTTTACGTGCAGTCGTTCGGTTAGAAAATGGGGTCCTAGACCGTTACATTATTTTTTTTTCAGGCTATTAAATGCCATGCTGATTGCCGTCACTTGATGTTTGTGATACACTGAATGGATGATTATTAAACTGGTTTTACACACATCACATGCTATATTTCTGTATAATAGCGTTTTATAACATGTGTTATACATTTTGTACAAAAATGTCGTGTAACATGTGTTATACAACGGTATAAAGCCTGTGTCGTTTGAGGAAATTTTTGTTTTCCACCGGCAGTCCAAGGGAAATTATTATTATGATAATTGTACAACACGCAACGTTTCAATATTATTTTGTGGATTTATCGAAATTTCGTTAAATTGTTCCGTTTTGAGAGAAATACACGCGTGCGGATTTTTGCGTCTGTGGTCTTAAACTGTATACCGCCCGTATAATTTATTCCAACAAGTGCACTTAAAATTACATGTGCCGCAGCAACGATAATTGCGACTTTCCGGTTCGCAATCATGTTGAAAACTGATCATAAATTATATCATATTTGATATCAACGTGTACAATATGATCACACATATGTGTGGATATAAATACGATATATTATTTTAATATCGAAAACTATTACTGAACGTTATAGTACCATTGGAGCTCGACGCGGACTGGCATGTTATTTACTTTTTTTTTTTTCATTATACGAGTATGTCGTATACTTAAGCGTTGCGTTATCACTGTAGCGGGTTATATATTTAAAAATTGTTTTTTTAAATTTATTTTTATACAATCTATACTAAGGAAAAAGTACATTAAGTGTAATGTATGATTGTAAAGATTAAATGCAATGGCTTTGGGTGTTTTGAGGGAAGAAACCATCCAGTGAGCGTACTTCGGCGTGAATTTACATTTACTTGAGTATTAAGTATTCATAGTATGTTTACTTTATAATGTCACGGGGCCATTGTCGCTCGATTCTTCTGGGAGGATTTCCTGGGATGGAGGTAGACAGTGGCTTTTTGATATGGGGATTGGTGTGATTTTGGAGACGAAACCTAAATTTTCAATAATACAGCTTGGCTGTATCAGTGACTTTAGGGTTGTGAAAATCTGTATGAAAAGTGTGGTTTGAAATATACGGAGGAGCATTAGTAATAAGTCGGAGGATTTTCGATTGAAACACTTGTATTTTTTGTGTGTTTGGAATTTTTGCTGAGTCCCGGAGTTGAATTCCATAGAGCCAGATAGGCTTAAGAAGAAGATTGTATATTTGATTTTTGGTGTTGAGGGATAGTTTTGAGAATTTGCCGAGAATAGGTTTGAGGGAGTAAAGTCGTTGATTTAATTTTAATTTTGTTGTGCGAATATGTTTAGCCCACGTTAGGCGTTTGTCGAAGGTTAGACCTAGATATACGGCTGTGTCGGAGAATGGTATTGGTTTGCTGTTTATATGTACCGGAGGAGGTTGTCTACGACGGACAGCAATAGTAGCGTAGCATATTTAAAAGTTTAGTTGAATTTTCGCATTTACGCAGGTTATCGGACGGATTCGTTAAATCTCAACGAACTCTATTTTCCCGCGGCGCCCGATTTGTCTAAAATCTTGGATCGCAACCGCAAATGCACTACACTCGTTTTGGTCTACAAACAACGCTGTACATTATTATTCGCAATGTATTCAAAACGACAGACTTGATTTTTTTTTCTTTTCTTTTTTCTGTTAAATACGGCCGCACGCCGTTCAAATCGTTTATCGTTTCTACAATATTATTTCGGAAAAAGTTATTTTCATACAGCCGACCGAGCGAATTTAACATTTATATATAATCCGAATTTTAATAACCCCCGGCGTTGTGAACACCGCTGATACATAAAAACGGTTTTGAAATTAAATAAAAATTACGCGTATTATTATGACATTGTTATAATATTTACCTGATGAATATATATATATATATATTTTTTTTTATACGCGTATGTCTTAACAGGCAGGACGTCTTATATAATTCGATTCGGTCGAAATTCGAAACAAACGTAGTCGTTGTGTTGTGTATAACCCGTCGCACAGTATTTTTTTATAATGTATAAAATATACGGACGGTGTATATATATATTATATAGTTCGGTTTGTTATTTTGACGTTTTAACTGTACAATGGTTCAACGACCATTTTCCGTAGAGCGATATAATATTTTGTTCATTAGGCCAACGAATACCAACGCTCTAAAAATGCCCGTTTCTCCAGCCCGCCTGAATAATAAATAAATGTATATTTTTTCATTTTTTATTTCACCTTACGCCCGTGTAAAGGTTTCCGAAAACCAAAAAACAAAACAAAAAAAAAAAAAACGGTTATATTAGCGGGTCTGGGAATTCAATGCTCTAAAACTATTAAATATGCATGCGTGATATTTTGACTTGTACAATGTTCAGTAAAAGTAGATAACAACCTGTTTACTAGTTGACGAAAAATCGAATAGTTTCGTCGAAACTATAAAAGTTATATTTTAAACAAAAATATTTTTTTTTAGATTTAGACCAGATTTATGGGAAAAATATATATATATTCAGCAAAAAAAAAAAAAAAATCATTAACAGGACTTAACCACGGAACCATACACTAACCCGTGACATATACGAAATTATGCAAAACGAGATTTCTTATTTGATTTATAAATAACATAAACAAATTTTAGCCAAATCTATTTTCTTATGCGACGTAACATAAAAAAAAAAAAAACGCGTAAATGCATTAAATTCAAAGCCCCGGTTATAAACGAGCGAGGTTAAATAATAAACTATATTATAATACCCTACAGGGATCGGTTATTACAGGACAACGAGGTGAATTATTAAAATGAATAAAAAATAAAAAAGTCGCCGATACTGCTACTGTTGTAGGTGGGAAGTTGGGAAGGCATAGAAGAATTTAATTTATATCGGTACGTTACGATAATAAATCATTGCTAACGAAAAAAAAACCCATTACATTTCGCTCAATGTTTTTTTTTTTTTTAGACCACTTTAAATACAACTCATGACGAACCTCGTGTAAATTTTTAAGCAGTTCTGTTGAGCCAATACAATTTTTTATCCATGTAAAAACAAAAACAAAAAAAAAACCACCTGGAAAGTTGCCTAGAAATAGCTGAATAATCGAAAATAATAAAACCGTTATTGTTGTACATTTCCCAAAGTATTTTTCCCGTGTCCTCCGAATTATTAAGAAAAATGACCTCTTGGACGCGCACCGGCCAGATTCAAACCGCCCCACTCGAAAATCGGAGTTGGTTTTCTGACGGTAAAACGGCTTACGGACAGGAAAGAAAAAAAAAAATACAACCCACCCACCGTAGAGAGTAATACAAAGTTATATGAAGTGCTTGGAAATAAGGTCGCCAACCTACGGCCGAGACCCGGAAGGCCGGAGCACGTAGGATTTTCTATTATGTGCCGCTGAAAAGGGTACGCCGGGAAACAATTAGCGACTATAGAAAGAAAATTGGATCCATTGGATTTAGGATATATGAAAGTGGAATTTATTGTAATCATTTAATCACAATATAAAATAAAGTTAACGACGCAGAAAAACCACGAGGCATAAAAACTTCATCCAAATAAAGTGGTGGGGGGACAAAAAAAGCAAACAAAATATAAGAGAATAAAAGAAAAATTGATAAGGGGTAGGGTAATGCCGACCAAAGTGTTAGGAACGTTATCAGTTTATTGCATGTGTGGAAGGTTGTCGGTGTTTAGCGGGACACGTTATGTTAACGGTAGTAAAAAACCGACTGTTAACAATTGGCCGATATCTCAGAAAGAACAATTATCTAGGGTGGTTACCATAATGTTTTTAGACCGAATCCGGACATCAAAGTCGCGTTTCAAGGGGGTGGTGGTGGTTGTAAATTTAAGAAAAACAATATTGTTATTTCGTTAATACAATTTTACTTAGATTTTACCATGAATGAAATGTCTACATAAGAATGATTAGAATGAAATACGAGGTCTGTTCAACAAGTACCAGGCCAAATGTTATTACGGCTAATCTACACACGATAACGTTTCGAATTGTAAATAGACGTATTCCCCGCGAACAAGTGGATATTTTATACAAAACCCGAAGTCGCTATCTTCTCTCAGTTTAATATTACACGTGGTTCAATCCAGTCAGTTTGTTTCGTTCGCCGTTTTCGACATGTCCGAAATTAACGAACAACGCGTGTGCATCACAAGTTTCGCTTGAAACTTGGTAAAAATGATGATGCAACGGAAATGTACGGAAATTATTAAAACCGCTTTTGGGGATGATTCACTAAGTGACTTTCGAGTGTTTTAAACGTTTCAAGAACAGTCGGCGGTCAACTGAAGACGATCCACGTTCTGGAAGACCGTCGATGTCATCCAGAAACGATGGTGTGGCAACAAAATGCGAACAAAATCCGTTTGTGAGTTAACTAAGGGAATCTCAATTGAGTATTGTCATGGAATTTTACAGGAAAATGTACAGACGAGGAAGGGTCGCGCTGCCAAATTCGTTCCTCGATTGTTCACCACGACAATGCACCGGCACATTTAGCGCTGTCGATTCGTGAATTTTTGGTCGATTAAAAAAATTGCTGTGGTTCCGCGGACTCTGCCTATTCTTCAGTTCAGGCCCCGTGTGATTTTTTCTTTTCCTAAGACTAAAATCCGCGCTCAAAGGACAACGATTTCGAGATGTAGATGCAATTAAAGCGAACGCGGCAACAGAACTCATAGCTTTAACTTTGGAACAGTGCCAAAGGACTTTGGAAAAATGGCAAGATCGCCGGGATCACCGCATGCCGTCCGGAGGAGAGTATTTCGAAGGAGATATCTTTAAGTAAATGTAACTTCATTTTTGTAATTATTAATTATAAAATCTTGGTACTTTTTGAACAGACCTCGTACGTTAATCTTTTATTTTATGGCATTAACGATAATAATGTGTCGTCACTTATCGTGACGTTTCGAAATAAATATCAAGAAAAATTTAAATTACATATTGTACATTTATACAGAGTGAACACGAAGATCCTGGCACCTGACATAACTTTTTTGTATAGATATCGATAGCCATGTAAAACGTTTACCTTTGTAAAATCCAGACTTCTCTCAAATCGGGACGTATGGCAATTCCCCCCCCCTATAATTGAATTATCGATATCGTCGGGGTGCAACGGTGCGACTACCTACCTGCGGGGACCGGTTCGCGAGAGTCGGCGCACGGTCCGAGCTGATTGTCCGTACGGGAAAATGGGCGCGGCCTACGGTTTTTGAACGTTACCTTCGACGGCGCGGGGCCGGGTGAGGCGGTGGGATGTACCCGCACCGGGTACTCCGGTCCGCGGTTCCCCTTCGCACCGTTGGACCTTGACCTTGCACAATAACCGGCACGCACGCACGCATGGCCCGGTACGCACCGAATACAATAATATTTTATGATGTATAAACGCGCCTATTACATCGATCGTGTAACCGCGGCGCCGCGTTTAATTCAATCGCGGTGTACAACCCGAGCACGCGTTGAACAAAAAATGTATGTTTATCGCCGGTTCATCTTATCATTCGCCGCACGCCCAACATCGGCGGTTCCCAACATTTTTTTTTTTTTTTTTTTTTCTTATCATCCGTACCCCTAAGATTAATATTTTGCCAGATTTGTACTCATCGTTACAACTATTAAACTTTTTTTTTTTTTCACATAACCACTTTTAAAATGTTTAAATGGGCAATTAGCAATTTACTATGATACGATGTATATACTTTTATATTTTGTAATAAGACACGCAAAAATAGTAATTGATTTTTTTTACTTATTTAATAAATAAATAAAAAAAAAAAAAAATTGTATTATAAAATTTTAGTGAGATCCTTGACCTTGTTTCGAATTGCATAGGTTTTTTTTTTTAAATCGGGTTCAAATGATATAATTGTTAATATGTAGCTGCGTTCAGTTTAATTCTTTACTTATTTTTAATAAAAATTTACGAAGTAAACGCTCACTCGACCAGCTCCGTACTAGTAAACGGCAATGGGAACTCAATTGCCTTGTCGGAGAGTAGCTCATGTTCGTTTCAAATATCTAACCAAAAACGTATAAGTTGTTTTTGTTTAAACTCACATTTAAAAGTCATCTTACATGAAAGAAGTTCCCTTCAATTTTTCGTTCTCTACGAATGATAAAAATGTAGCTTTTCGAAAGAATTCTTCATCAAAAAGATTCGAAATCCAATTGTATTCTTTTTCGGCCGTGGAAAAGTATTTGTCTAATGATAGTATTTTAATCCGTTCCGATGTTCAATTATGATTTTTCTAATTTCCCGAGACATACACGGACAATTTTGTTATAGCCGGCAGTCTAAATAAACGTCTTAAACCGGACGAATTTTAATGCGCACGATCACCGCGACCTACCGTATACATACACATTATTATATACGTAATGTATTCTATTCATCTACATTCAAATTAAAAATGTGTTCGCCATTGTCCAAATTTGTTTTGGCGTACCCCAGATTGGGAACCCCTGCCCTACATTATGGTTATGTACGATAATATAACTTTGTGCACACTCGCGTCATTATCGCGGTGTGCGTGCGCGTGCTCGTTATATGCAATTTTGGCCTTGCGTCCGTTCCGCGATCGTAACGTATTGAAACGCATCGTGTGTGCGCAAACGGGTCAACGGAGGCGGACCGCGAATAATAATATTATTAATATTACAACAGGGATAAAAAAAAAAAAAAAAAAAGAAGAAAAAAAAATAAAACGAATGGGAAACAACGCGCACGCGGTCGACCGGGCAGCGTATTTTGCGTATGCAGGCGCTCTCGGAACCGCTACGCCGCTCTCCGATTGGCTACGCTGCGCGTTCCTTCCCCCACCGCCAATCGTTGCTCCAAACCAATGACACTGCTTCGTGGCGTTCAAATGTCCCGAGTGTAAACCTAAAACCCCCGGCCACCGCTGGTTTAATTCATTTAACAAAACAGAGGGAAAATGAAAAAAACTTAATCCATATATACCTGTTGGTCAAAACCTGGTAATGCTCCAACGAAGTTAGTATACTAAATGTAAACCTAGAAAAACATACAGTCGATGGAAAAAAAAAAAAAACATTTTGTCTACCGACCACATATCCATTCATTGGTTTCGTAGACACCACCAGAATAAATGTTAGTTTACACGATAAGGTACCAATTTGAAGAACGTACTCAGCGTAGTGGTTCTGAGAGTACATAAATGTGCACAGTTTGCGGGCGGGTGATGTGGTTAAGGACGCGAATAAGGAAACACACACACACAAAAAAAAAGAAAAATATATAAATGATCATAGAACACGACTTTGAATATTGCTTCGTCTGATACTAATAGACTCGGTGTACACTCGGTGCACTTGTGACCGCACGATAATAACGCGATGTTTTATTGTAATACCTCGTGACGAGGTATCTTTTTTTGTGGGAGCAACTTTCGGCATTTTTAATTGAACACAGGCGCACAGTGATCGAACTAAAAATTAATAAGACTCAACAGTACGAAAAATTTAAGCGAACACATTCTCGAATGAGTAAACCGCAAACAACTAACAGTTTAATACATTTATCAAAACGCGAAAGCATTAACGCCACAGGACCGCGATAATATATGCTTTAAAAAACACATACTATATGTATATATAGCATTATCTTAATATGCGTATATATTTCGGTCATACGGGCGCGTGGAAAAGAGTCGAGCCTCGCAATTGACGCAGTCAATTTTTACACGGGTTTAACGGCGACAACGGCGTTTTTTTTTTCTTTCAAAACAGAGGAAATACCTAACAAAAATGTGTAATAAAAGTAAATGATGTTAAAAACATATGTAGCAGAAACCATAGCTTAAGACTTATAGTATCTATTCAGATAGTCCTGAAACACATCGCTATAGATGAATTTATTATTCGATTGCCATCACTCATGACAAAACACGTACATACATACAAATCCACATGTTATCGGACAAAGTGCACGAGGAAAGCCAGGAATGCACGCTGAAGAGTTTACCGGCTATTTACATACTAAGCTGTTTGTTTTATAGGCACGGCCAATGTATCAGTATAAGGCCTATGAAAAAACCACCCTCGGGAAAATATTCGCTCGCTCGCTTCTTCCGTGGACTTTTGCATTTCTGTTATAGCGGAGGCAAAACTGCACACGGCGCACACTCATTGTGATCGTCCGAAAACCGGGGAGATATGTGCAGTATCGATACGTCGACGTGGTTTTTCGAATCGAGGAACAGTTGGGATTTGTTGGGATTCAGTTGGGTTTTTCAACCCGTACCGCATATCCGAAATTGTATTTGTACACGACGAGTGGACGCGGAATCGCACTGCCGGGTTTCGGACGCGATGAATTGGAATTCATCTGTATAGACCAGTGTTTCCTAACCGGTGGTCCGTGGGCCAGTCATAGGTGGTCCGGTGTCCAATAGATTTTTTCTTCGATTTCTACTACAAATTAATTATTATTATTTTTTTTAAATAGTGAAAAAAATTACGACTTATTGAGGAACCGTATAATATTATACGGTTATCTTATCATTGTTGCTGCTGTAGACCGATAAGTATTTTTCACTTTTATAGGTGTGGTGTAGGTTTTAGTCACAAAAATCACACTAAGTAAATTATTTAGTATAGTAAAGTATAATTATATATTGGTGAAGTATAGTAATAAAATATAAAGTAAAATAATAAAAATTAACATTTTTCAATAAATTTTGTGTATTCTTGTTAATGAGCCAAACCAAACCATTCCTAGTTTTCGTAAAATTGAGGTGGTCCGCGACCTATAAAATATTGTCGAAGTGGTCCGTGGTGGTAAAAAGGTTGGGAAACACTGGTATAGACAGATGATAACGAAAATAAATCGATTTTAAATGTTTAACATTAATCTATTTCGCTATATTACATACGCGCAAAACAAACTTTGATGAAATTAGTGCAGTATTTAAAATAACATTTTATTCGTCGACCGCGCACGAGTTCGCTATCGCATGACTGGAAACGGCCAGCCATATTCGTGTACGCCAATGGCGGCTATCCCGTACTGGAGGTGCAATCATCAGCCTGCGTGTAAATAATACGTGTTAATAACACTGTTGGGATTTCCATTTTCCAGGACAGCAGGATGTGTTGCTGGCGTATACCGTCTGTATATCCTACCACAAATATCGGCAAGACTGGGTTTTCCCACTTTCACGTGCTGGTTTTCGAAGAGAATAAAAACTAACGATACCTACAAAATTGATCTAGACAAATTAGTTGAGATATTTACTCGTCTCTGATGGTCCATCGGACAGTCGGTTTTGTTAACCGTCCAGATGAGATGAATGACGATTAATTATTTGTCTGGATAATGGTCAACACTGCTAATCGGCGAGCCTATACGGAAATACGCCACCGGGCGGGGGCCGCCTGCGTTGCTATTGGCGCGTGCCTCAGCCCCGGCGGCCGGCGGCGTCATAAATCGTCAGCAACGGCGCGTTTGGCACTCGTCCACCCGGACCGTGAATATTATGATACTTATTTTCAATGCGATTTTCTTTTTTTCTTCTACGGCTACACTCGAATAAGTTTTTTTGTTTTTGTTTTTTGTTTTTTTTTTTTTTTGAATATTACTAGTCGATTTTTTTTTGTTTTCCAATACCGGGCGCGACGAGAGTACACCGAATACGTCATATTATCCACGATAATTTATAATATTATACACGATAGGTCACTCGTATTAGAAATAAGTACGAACATTATATTATATATAAACACACATATACGTGTGTCGTAGCCACATCGCGAAATCGATCTTTTCATGATAAGTTGTACGTATCGTGAAAGGAAAATGTCTTTTCACGATATTTGGTCACTCGAGTTGTGGACATCGGTGGTAATTTTTGTAAAAGAGAAACAACTTTTTTATTATTATTTTTTTTTTTTTTTATCGAAATAACACACAACACTGTTTGGCGGGTGTTATGGCCACCACTGGCAGTGGTTTTATCAGTTGCGTATAACTAGTACAGAATTCCGGTCATGAAATGCACACATTTTTCATGAAAAGAACGATTTCAAATATCCGCTACTTTATCGATTGTGCAGTATTATCTCGATTAAATTATATAATATTTTCGGTTTACATTTTTCACTACGAATATCATATCTTTGACGTTTGACCGGGGATAATGTATCGAACAGTTTGTTTTTTTCTATAATAACGATTATGCGTTTTAATAATACGTATGTGATAACCATTATCTTTAGTTTTCTACTATTTGATTTTTGTATTTTCAATATATATATATATAAAATTATATCGATCTGAACGTATTGGCAATCCATTTGATCGTGTCGATATTTTTTGATCGCGTAGACCTCGAAAACAATCGTCGAGTATATACAGGCACCACCACGATATACAGGGCGCGGCGGAGCCAACTGACGTGTTTAATGGGGTCATTAATCTAAGATAAGATAAGCGCTGGCCTATATTAGTGGTCTATTTTGAATTATACAGTTATGCCGTTTTTAGTCGTAATCATGGTCTGGACAGGTGTACATCGAGGTTTTGTCGTGCGCACGTATTTAAAAAAAAAAAAAAAAACATTCCGTGATTGAAACACAAAGGGCTTTACGTCTACATCTTGGCATTTCACGCAACGGATCTGTCCCTTATGTAAACACTATTCAATTTTGGATTCGAAAATTAGAACAGACTAGAAGTACCCTAAGTGTACGTGGAGCACCTAGAACGGTAGGAACCACCGAAAATATGCAATTAGACAGAGAGGCAATTGAGCGGTCACTAAGACATCCTGCCTGGAAGCACGCGGTTGCTTTGGGGATGTTGCTATGTTGGAAACTTATCTGCAGCACAGGTTGAAGGAAATGGCTGAAGAAAATGACTTGGAAGACGTATGGTTTTAACAATACGAGGCTAAAGCGCACACAGTTCGAATTTCGTTTGCTGTTTTGCGACAAACGTTCCCTGGGCGGTTGGTCACTCTGAGGGGTGACGTAAGCTGGCCGGCACGCTCCCCCGATTTAAGCATGTGCGATTTTTCCTCTGGGGGTTCCTTAAGGATAAGGTTTTTAAACATCGCCCCCCATACCATAGATGGACCCGGAGGAAAGAATCATCGAAGAAATCGCGACCATACCAATCGAATCGTGCCGAAAATCATACCGAAACGGCAGAGATCGCCTACAGCAATGTATTGTTGCTGACGGCCGTCATCTTAAAGATATCATTTTCAAAACATAAATTAAAAAAATGGGATTACCTAATAATTCGAATAAAACAAACCGTTTTTCTCTAAGTATTAATGTTCGTTATGTATAGCTTCTCAAAACTCATCAGTCAGCTCCACCGCACCCTGTATATTCGATAAATATAATATTATAATACCCGCACAAATTAAACAAATTCTTATTAGATAGGCATCTTAAAGTTAGACAGGAGGGGCCGGGAGTACCCAATTATACTTATTAACAATATTTATTATTTTGTAAGTATACGTAACCGCAATATTAATAATAGGTACGTAGTTTAAGTGTATACCTATATGAGTTATACAGATGATTACTGGTCCCCTCCGCCCACTCGCCACGAAAACAACAAACGTCTCTCATCGTTAAAAATGTTACATTCTATTTTATAATGTATACGATTGCAATAGCATTTAATTTATCAGCCGATTAATATACAGCGTGTTTCAAAATGATTCATCCGATTTCAAAAAAAAAAAAAAATGATATATATTGTAAAATTTCAATAACCAGGTTAGGATAAGTTTTACAAGTCAGTATGATTACGTTTAGTTTTAGGTATAATATTTGCATATGTTCAATGGACCGCTCTTGCTTGCGCGACACACATCTAAACGGTATTCAAATTCCTCATACACCTGTTGAAGCATGTCGACTGTTCGTCAAGTTGATGGCGTCTGTAATGCGACTATTCAATTCATCAAGATCTTTTGGAAGGGGAAGTACGTGCATATTGCTTTTCGTGTTTAACCCCTAAGAAAAAAAAAAAAATCATAGATTCTAAGGTCCGGTGAACCAAGGGCGGCCAAGAACAAAATGTACTGTCATTAGCACTACGGCGACCGATCCCTATCGCTGTGGTAGCTGACCGTTAAGAAATTTGTGGACTTCTAGGGACCAATGTGGTGGTGCCTCATTTCGTTGTAAGATGAAATCATTTCCATCGGGTTGTAGTTGTAGGAATAGCCAATCTTTAACTGTTTGTAGATATTAAATGCTTGTTATTTGTTTAACATTTTCATTCGACGTTCTTGGTCGACCTGATGACTTCCATTTACATAAGCAACCGTTTTCTTCGGAAGTTTTAGGCCATCTTTGAATACTTTGGGCTGTTGGGGGTTCAACGTTATACTTTCGTTGAAAATCACGCCACACGGTAATAACAGATTCGCACTTTTCGAAACAGAGCACACAAAACGCTTTTGGGGTTGTTCGGTCGACATTTCGGTAACAACTAATTAAATCACGTCACTCGGCTAAGGTGCACTTTATCGCAACTTATCGGTAATCGATAAATACTCGATGACCCTACCATTCAGATGGTTGGTGATTCGTTTACCACAAACTACTGGAAGAATATTTATAGTCTACTAAAATCGGATGATTCATTTTGAAACACACTGTATAATAATAATAACAACAACAACTTGTAGTTACCGGCGAATCGCTTTGGGTTGTGTATTTACATTTATAATGGCGAAATTTATAATGTGTAAAAACACATGTTAAAGAGGAAAACAAATATTAGCCCTGTGGGGGTTCGTGCGGCTTATACAATCACTTTTTAACCGAGATATTTACAAAACTGACCTTTATACATTATTATTATATGCGCTACTGTTTTTTTTTTTAAATGTACGAATATCATCGCACACGTGCGTGTATAACGAGAAAAAAATACATAGACGAATAAATGTCGTCATTATCGTTATGTATAAAAGTTGTTTTATCGTACATGTCGTAAATCGTATTTTAGATTTTGAATGTATAGCGAATGAGCTATTATTATATAGTTTACGAGGTGTGTACAAAAAATACCCGGACTGTGTTAATAATATTTATTTAAATTAAGATAACGAAACCCCGACAATGTCATCCGATAGAATAACTTTTAACGAGAATTTGACCGTTGGTTTGAAATCGATAACAATATTTATTTTTATTTTATGGCATTTTTACGCAAACATGTTTCAGTCATGCGACGATTTTCGTAATGGAAGCAATAGAAGAACAACGTGTGTGCGTAAAATATTGTTGAAAATTTGAGAAATGTTCTAGTGAAACTTTTGGACTTTTGCAGCAAGCTTTTGGAGATGATTTGTCTGTCTCGGACAACACGTTTTGAGTGGTTTAAACGGTTTAAGGAAGGTAGAACATCCGTTAAGGATAACAAACGACCTGGTAGACCCTCGACCAGTAAAACAAATGAAACTGTTGCTCGTGTTCGTGAAATTATTCAAAATAATCGTCGATTGACTAGCAGAGAAGTTGCAGAAGACGTTGGAATATCTTATGGTATTCTCGCCAAGAAATATTTACCAAAGAATTGGGCATGAGCCGAATCGCAGCCAAATTTGTTCCTCGTCTCTTAACCGATGAACAAAAACAAAACCGAAAGACCATCGTCTCAAGAACTTTTTGATAGAGCAGAAACTAACATAGAATTTTAAAAAAATATTATAACAGGTGATGAAATTTGGATTTACGGGTATGATGTTGAAATACCCTGTTTTCCCTAATTTTCAACAAAATTGTACGCACGCACGTTCATTTATTGCTTCCATTACGAAAATCGCCGCATGACGATAAAACCTACTGAAACATGTTTTCGTAAAAATGCTATAAAATAAAAATAAATATTGTTATCGATTTCAAACCAATGCTCAAATTCTCGATAATAGTTACTCTATCGAACGACATCGTCGGGGTTTCGTTATCTTAATTTAAATAAATATTATTAACACAGTCCGGGCATTTTTTGATTACAATTCATACGTCCGTATCGTTATTGTAGAATTAGGTAAATGTATTTAAAAAAAAAACAAAAAAATTATAATATTTGACAATGGCACGCAGCTATAAAATAAAGGTTTGATTCTTAAAACAAAACAATGTATTTATATAGCTTTTTGAGTTAATAAAAGAAAGTCAGAAGTACTATTCGAAGAAAAAATCTATAAAAATAGGTTCATTGAAATCTATTTACAAATGTTTGTGTTCCGCAGTGTTATGTTTGTGCGTGTTGAGAATATTTGTTTTAATGTTTTGTAAAGGTATTTTTTACCTTTTATTAGACACACACATACACACATATAAATAAATAAATAAATAAATAAATACAAATAGTAATATTTAAAACAATTGTTACGGAAATAATAACGCGATAAACAGTGTAGGGTGTTTTAAAAAACTCTAAAGCTGCAGTGAATCAATAAACACTCAAACGAATAGCAACACAATGACTAATTGTTATAGTAATACTTAATCAATAAATATAGAAATGTACACTTTATCGCTGCAGTATTGCATTTATTATAAATTTAATAATACAACAATTATTGATTGAATTAATAATGCGATGAAAATTTAACTCTCCCCGGAAACTAATTGTGTGTACGGCGTACCCAGAGCATAATAATTTCTATGGATAATAATTCATCCGGTTTAGTTTTGAAATGTAAAACAAATAAAAACATTATACATTTGTATACGAATTGCATCATTATTTTTTAGCTGTTATGTCACAATCGTCGATTTTTGCAATTCAATTTATTAGAATTTTTTAGATGCCGAGCGTATTGGACTATTTACTATGATGGTTTTTTCTTGTTGTTGCCATATGCTAATATAGTTAGCGATAGTGTACTCATTTTGCCTGGTTAGTAAATGTACCGAGATGGTGTTTTTACATTTTTTTTTTTTTTTTTTTTTTGATCTTCCGTGTAGTTTTCTCAATAACGAGGAATAAACCCTGATTCAGAGTAAAAAAAAATAATCAGAGACACTGGTAACGTTTACGAAATATTTATATTGACATTTTATGTTACAATTTTCAAAATATTCGAAACGTTTTTTGAGTTATTATAAAATAGTTATTTGAAATTTGGGTTTGGGTTTTATTTAGTTTTACGTGGATTGAAAATGTTGTAAGTTCATCAGTGCTCGTTTAACCGAACCTACCTAGGTATTTTTTTACACGTCGTTATTATTGTTACGGGCACCAATATTGAAAACCCGAGACAAACACATTACCATACACTAACATAACACATTCCGGAAATTTACGTTGAAATTGCATTTAACGATTACTACTACTACTACTACTACTACTATGCGTTTATCAAAATAATATTAGGTAATTCTCGAGTTCATTATCGAGCGTAGACGAGGTCATATTATAATAACCGATAAGTTGTGTTGCAGACTGATAAAAAAAAAAAAAAAAAAAAAAAAAAAACCATACAAATAAATAGCTAGGTATACCGTGCGACGACGATTAGTATAGCCTTCGTTTGCACTATAGTAGTTTGTCATTCGTCATAATATACGTGATTTATGATCTTCGTATTATTTTTTTATTTTAAGCTCTTTAACATACTTATTAATGTCAGTATTAAAATCTCCGTTGGATTTACTTTCTGTATAATTAGTTTTTTTTTTTT
This sequence comes from Tuberolachnus salignus, assembly GCA_956483605.1. NCBI lineage: Eukaryota > Metazoa > Arthropoda > Insecta > Hemiptera > Aphididae > Tuberolachnus > Tuberolachnus salignus. The sequence goes on from OY101437.1 coordinate 19,084,110, forward strand.
TTTTAAATTATTATTAACGCCGGGGTACACATCTGTTTATTCGATAATAATATATTTATAAACAACAATGTAATATTTATACGGTTGAATTGGCAAAGGAGTTATGTAGGGACTTCACAAAGGAGTTATAATGATTTTATTGAACGCCTATAATACTTACTATACTTGCATAAACTCAATCCCTGTGCGTTTATTTCTTTATTATTTAATCCTATGAAATATATAAGTTTAAATTTGTTTATAGTGTACATAGTTTATGTATAGGTAGGTACTTTTCCGGAAGTACACGGGCATGCTAAGGAGTTTTCTGTAATATTTAACTCTAAAAATTTCGTTTTATATAATATGACTTGTTAACTGTTTCGTACGTTCATGTTAAAGTAATATTATTCGTCTGGCATGGCGAAAACGCCTTTATGCGTACGTATTACACAATATTTAATTAATTTTAGATTCCTAGGGATGCAAGGGGGGAGTATTATTAGTTTTACTAAGTTTTTACTAATAAATTAAAACCCGTGTTTACAATATTACGCTCGTGAAACCAGGTTTTTTTTTTATTTTTGCTGCTTGTGTACAAGTTTTTGACTAGGAGACTTGCCTCCAATCATTAACATCGGGGTAGAGATTAAGGAGATTAATTTTTTTTTTTATTTTCCTTGTACTTTTTTAAATAATGGACGATGAAAACCCGAATATTACGTCGGTAAAACGCGAATATTTACGCAATTTTCTGTTAATTCGGTTTGGTTTTTTTTGTCGGAATTCAGTGAAAAATATAAATAATCATAGAAACTTGATAATTTCACGAAATACTACTTGTATTAACATTTTATATTAGACGTAACAGAATTTTTTAACAGATTTAAAAAAAAAATATCTCATTTAGCTCAGAATTAAAAATAAATAAATACACATTCGGTTAACTATGCATATTTTAATAAGTTTATAATATTATTTTGATATTCTAAAATGTTTAAACGCATTGTGTATATTGTAATTTGAAAAATTTATCATTTTATCATATTTATTACCGTCGAAATTTATTACTTACAAAGAAATACAACAAATTTTTATTGCTAAATTAAGTATGAAAGTTTTAAGTCACGCGTTGCAATAATAAATTTGTTGCCTCGAGCTCTAAAGATGGGATAACAATATTTATAGCTTTATGTACAATATTATAAAGACAATTATATGTAGTATTAAACTTGTTTTTACATATAGTCAAACTTTCTTGATCATATATGTGTAATGTAGATAAAAAAAAAACAATTTTCACAACAGTACAATTCGTTAGTAATGTATTCAAAGGGTATAAAACATAAATAATATTTTCATTGATAATCGATTTAATTTTCTCTTGGTGTATTTTAAACGTATTCAACGTCACGAATACAACCATCCTTTTTTAATCGATGCAAATTTCCAACATTGAACTTTTATCCAAAATAATCTAGTGTCGCGCGCGTGCGGAGAGAGTTCCTATTTGTTGTGTAAATGCGAACCCTTTCCGCCCATATTGTCCATACGGTTCACGAATAATCCTCTTAGTATCCCTTTTTGTACATACGGGGACGGCCGTGGTGACAGAGAGGACGGGGTTTTTTCGCGTACACAAGAGAGAGAGAGAGAGTGAGGACGGTTCGTGAAAGCTCGATGAATTAATAATGAGGTGAGGAGTCTCTCGTACACGGTGAGAGTGCATAAATGGCCGGAATTAACAGACTTATAGTAGAAAACAGATTTGTTTCGGAGAGGGGAAGGAGGCGTATTTTCCTACTCTATAAAAAAAGAGAAAAAAGCTCCTGCAGTATATACGAGTTTCTAAACGGGGCTCCTTTGTTAGGAAATTATTTTTGGGTCTAACATATTAATCGATGTCCTTAAACGGGTGTTGATGAAAAGCTTTCTACATGTTTAGCGTTTTTATAATTATTTTGTAACTATATTATTATATATTATAACCAAATGGAGAATTATGGGCGTTTTTGTTTGTTATGCGATGGAATTTACACAAGCGGATTTTTGTAATTTACAACATAATAATTGCTGTTGACGTTGATGATTGTTGGTAATTTGATTTAACTTAACTTATGACGCGAATATTTAGTTTTTACTTAGGTCGGAAATAAAAAATAATATTATTGTTACGAAAATGATGGAAATAGTTAACTTTTATTGAAACACTTGTGATAATTCGATGTTTCAAACGAACTTGCCAATTGTAATTGCCAAATTATAAATACCCGTGGCCAGTGGCGGATTGAGGCGAGTGATATTGGGAATGCAGACATAATTTAATATGACCACCGAATTTCAAACACCGCCACTGTTATAGTTAGAGAAAACCACAATAAACAAACAGTAATCGAGATATTTAATACATCGTATAATATTACCAAATATGCGTTTCATAATATAATACATTAAAACTTTTTTTTTTTTTAAATTTAAAAGGAAATTTACAATCTATGCTACAAGGCATAATAAGCAAATTTGAACACATACATAAAAAAATTTTACAACCTGAACACATAAGGAGGGAGGCCATCCAGTGATGGAACCCAACGTTATTTTATTTATTTATGAATTATTAACTTAACATAAATTAAATTAAAATTAAATAGTTTGAACCATCAAATGTTTAATTTAATCACGACACCATTTTCTCTTTAGACGGCGTGGGGGATTATTAGGAAGTGAGTTGGAAGCAAGTTCAGCGATTAAAGGGTTAATGTGAGACTGTAATTTAGAGTGAAATTTTGTATAATGTTTTGTGGCTAACTGATTTACTGTTTCTATTTTGAAGTCATTTTGAAGTGTGGAATTTGATACGTACCAAGGTGCAGAAGAGATAATGCGGAGAGTGATAGATTGGAAGGCTTGTATTAAAACTTAACAAACATTATTTGTACGATAGATTTGTACGCAGAAAACTAGACTTCGATCCATACTTATTATTTGCATTGTCCGTGTTTATACCAATGTCTGGGTTGCTGCACGATATTACTATGAGATGGTCTAGTCTTGCTAACCTCACTCATAGCCGAACGTAATTTAGTTTCGATAAATTTCAGTTTAGAAATACAACGTTCAGCACTAGCCGACGTCGGAGGCTACGTTACAAATTGCTTTGTAAGTCAAGCTTAAATTTGGAAATGCCGATGCAATATGTCCCCTCCCACCCCGTTTTACTCAATCTTTGTAATATATTTGATACTTGCAACATGTCTTCGAAATTTAGTTTTAGATTAGAAATTGAGTGATAATCCTAACCGTTTACAACGCAAATGTCCGATACCGCAGATTTCCCATCAACTTTACCAGGGCCCGTCTTTCATTAGGCCGTAAAAATTTGAAGCAAATGAACGATATTCCGTATTTAAATATTTCTCAGGTATAATATTACAACGAATATAACTCTTTAAAAAAAAAAAAACTACCGATTAGAACAATTTTAATAAATATATACGGGATTATTATTAACGAGGGGGGGGGATGGGAGGGGACAGTATCGCGATATACACTTACGTATTAAATTATGGAGACGGGGAAGAAGTACCACTCGACGCTCGTCGGTCGTTGGGTTAATATTTTTATTTAATTTTTGAATAGCCATAGGCATTTAGTCTTCGGCCATAGACTTTATAAATACAGTGCATAATGGCCGTATAAATATTAAATAATACAAGAGCAGTGAACATATATATATATATATATATATATATATATATATATATATATATATATAAATAAATTAATACACGGACGTGTTTGGGGTTGTACCAACAATGGAGGTAGTGCCGATTCTTCGCCCAAATCGTACGGCTTCAAGCGTTCGAGACGCGTAAGGCCGGGCGCAGCATAGTTTTCTGTAATCTATTGGTTAGAATGTACTAGCGCATATTGGTAGGCAGGGCCAGGGTAGTGCAGAACCGTGCCCGTGTCGACCTGCGTGTCACGCAGTGTCCGCGACACAGTTTACTGCGAACGTGTCAAGTAGTATTTAGTTAAAATTGAATATATTTCATATATTTTTTTTTCTCGATATTACTTGGCATATCAATACCTATATCTATATTATATATACCTAACCTATATATTCATATATTAAAATATACAATGGAAGAAAAATTAATTGAAGCCGTTCGTCCACACGATATATTATATAATACTAGCAGGTTTTTGAGCATTACATCCTTCTGAATAAATTGTATCCATTGATAATACTAAGGACTTCATTAAATTGGTTTCGATTTAAACGGAAATAATTGATGAACTGTTTATCTGAAAATTCTGACGTCAGAACAAATTCACCGTGACTATTTCTTTTGTTCATGTACGCGCTTTTCCATATAGATTTATTTCCTGTTGATAGTGAATACAAAAGTAAAAGTTCGTCCATTTCTTCGTCTGAATCAGACTCGGAACTTATGTCTAGTTCGTTTAGTTCGGCCATAATTTGTACGTTCTACGACCGATTAAACACAAAGATGGGAAGAAACTGTGTTTCAATGTGCGGTCATCTAAGTTGCGCAGTCTTTTACTGCTTTAACCTGCCCTGCTTAGCCTAATCTACCCTGCATGTCGTCTCAATGTGCGCCCAGCCTAAACGTCTTGCGAGCTGTCAAGAAGTTGTTTAGCATTTACATTGGCGCGCAGCTCCGGTTCACGGGTTTGTTAGCGACAATTCCGCCCAGGACGGACGATATCTACAGGATCGCGGTGTAAGCACAATATTTTTCTCAGTTTTTCCTTCCTTTTTTTTCTTTTTTTTTTTTTCCGTTTAAGCGTTACTCTAGTGCCCGCGCATCCTATTTACCATCGTACCGGCGGCAGACAGAACCCACGTGTATCGTACGCCACGTTCTCGAGCACCAATGCCGTTAGTACGGCGCGCACCCGGCTCATTTCGTTTTGCGTAGTCGATGAATAAAACACTTTTCTATTTTACACGTTTATACTCGCACGCGAACCAGAGAGCCTCGTATATGGTAAACTATTTAATAATAAATATGGAAATAGAAAGACCGAAACGCCGGAGAATAGGCCACTCGAACGAGTTATCCCCGTATGTGTGCGTGTGTTTTTTTTTCTTTCTTTCTTTCTTTCCTTCATTCCCCCCTTCCAATTTACCCGGTTGGCCTCGCTGCGACATTTCTCTTCGCGCAAGTCCCATGGCCGTATCCATACGCGTCCCTATATGCGAACATAACGCCATAACGTCCGCCGCCGTGGTGTGCATACATATTTAAAGACCGGCGACTCGTGACGAAATAGGGTCGAGGCGTACCTATGTTCCTATATTATAACGACGGCTGTGGCGAGGTGGTGGTGGTGGTGGTGGTGGTGGTTGTGGCAGTAGTAATATTAAAAACCAAAAAAAAAAATAAAAATAGGAGGAAATCGATACGTCGTCAGACGTTTCCCGGCGGCGCGCAATAAGGCCAATAAGGTTAACGTTGTGCGTTTCACGGTTATTTACAATCCTGCTCGTAAAACAATCTCGGATTAACGTCGATCTGTGTCAATTTAATATCGACGGTAATTGTTAATTGTCCCGAGTTGTCGCGATCGGCCGTCAAAAGGAAATTACATTGCCCGGGCCAATCAGGACGTCCGTCGACATCGACAGACCATGCTCATGTGACAAAAGTCAATGAAATTGTGCGGTCTAATAGACGTTTAACTGTTCGAGAAATTGCGGACGATTGTAACATATCGGTTGGTTCATGTCATGAAATCCTGTTAGAAAAACTTTGAATGCACCGCGTTGTAGCAAAATGTGTCCCTCGGTTGATGTCGAAAGATCAGAAAGACAACCGCGTAACCATCTGTCAAGAATTGTTAGATTGCGCAAATGATGATACGAGTATGTTCATGGAACAAATTATAACGGGTGATGAGAAGTGGATCTATGGCTATGATATTGAGACAAAAGTCCAATCATCACAGTGGCTTGATAAATTTTCTCCAAGACCAAAAAAAGCTCGTCAGGTCAGATCAAACGTCAAAGTCCTGCTAACGGTTTTTGTTGACAACCTGGGAGTTATTCATCACGAATTTCTACCTGTAGGACAAACTGTTAACCGATGGTACTATCTAGAAGTATTAAAATGTCTTCGAGGAAAAGGCCTGAAGTGTGGAAGAATAACTCATGGTTTCTCCATCACGACAATGCTCCGGCACACACTTCCCTGTTAATTCGAGATTTTTACGTGAAAAATCACACGACCGTGGTTCCTCATCCACCATATTCTCCCGACTTGGCACCATCAGACTTTTTGTTATTTCCAAAACTAAAATCTCCGTTAAAAGGACAACGATTTTCTACGATAGACGAAATAAAAGAAAATTCGCTAACGGAGCTACGAGCAATTCCAGAAACTGCTTTCCAAGATTGCTTTCAACAATGGAAACGTCGTTGTCAAAAGTGTATAAACCAAGAGGGAGAATACTTCGAGGGTGATAAGTCTCAATAGCTTGTAGGTAAGCATTATAAATAAAAAATTGAAAAATTCGGGAACTTTTTGAACAGGCTTCGTATGTTATATGTTCGGAGAAAATACAAACAAAAAATAACGTTCGCAGAGAATAGTATTTTTAGATTATTAAAACCGGAACACTGGCGATGGGACAAAACCCGATATGGGAAATATTTTTGGAAACGCCAAGTACGAAGCGGGATGTCGTTTAGTAAATAAATGACGTCTGAAAGGATCTTTAGGATCAAATTTGAAGATTTAGGCAATGGATAGAGAAATGGATTGTCGTAGTCTGGTTGTGAGACATGATTGGTACTAGACGTGGAATTAACCCAAATAATAATAATAACAAAAATAATTGCTAATTTCTGTGTTGTATACAATTATTCGTCGATGAAAAATATACGTCCCGTGCCCAATGCGTATTATAGAAAATATATTTATCTCTATTGAGTCGAGTGATAATAATTTATGACTATAATACCTGTACAGAAATCGGGTTGACAACAAAATCATAGTTAGGAATCGTTGTACTAAAAAAAAAAAAAAAAAAACAAACGCATCATTATAGTCAATGCATATTATATATATATATATATATATAAATAGTGGATTTGCGGTTTAATTTATAACTAGATTATTATTATGACCGTACAAATAATAATGTATGCAATTAAAAAAAAAAAAAAAAAAAAAAAAAATAACAACAAAATCGAGTGTATTATTTAAGGTTAAAATAAAATATATTCGTTGGCTTTACAATAGTGTATCGCTATTTAATATTAGTCGTTAAAAAAAAAAAAAAAAAAAAAAAAAAAAAAACGTTGCTTTGTTGAGACTTAATTTGTATATCGACTATACGTATGTAGGTAGGTACTAATTATAGGTTTCGTATTTTTTTTTTTTTTTTTTTTTTTAAGTGTAATGACCAGGGCCCGGAAGTTCGTATACATTTGCATTCTGTTATTTCTGTGTTATACACTTTTACAAATAACTATATTGTGTTTAAATTGGTTTTCTATACTGTATACAACGCAAACGTTACAACACTATAGGAAATAATATCGTACGGCCTGGTGGAACCCGAAAGGCACGGCGGGCAAATTTATCAAAGGGCCTCGAAAAAATAGGTCTAAACCCTCTTTGCGATTTGACCATGCATAATTTATTTAATGTATTTCTCGTCGACATTTATAATAGTGTGCCCGTAGAGAGTAATAATATTATCATGTCGAGGAATTGTTTCAACGTTAACAAAACGGTTCTTGTAGGACATGGACATTTTCATAATGTTGTTGTAAATCTTCATTCTCCTTCCGCAGGCCTCTTACGCCCACCGCGCGTCGGGTTCTAAAATACTATACATTCCGGGACATTTTTTTTTTGTTTTTTTTTTTTTTTTTACGTTTATTGGTTATTGCACAGTTTAGCGTGCGGTCGTTACGGGGACTTGTTAGCTTTTAAAACGATAGAAAGTTTCTATACGGAGACTTACAAAACACACCGTCGGCTATACAACATTTCGAAACGTCCCGGCGTAATGATAATTAATGCGTTTCCCGTTTTATCCCCTATACTTACATTATTATGCGTTCCCGCAGGTAAGATCATTAACGAGTGCACTATTTCACAGAGGAAGATTACTTGTCCGAAAACTTTGTCACGTATACACGTAATTTTATCGACCACTTTCGGCTCTGCCCTCTTTTGTAATTTAAACACCCTGCGCGAGTATAATGAGCGTTCGTGTTTAAAACGTTTTGGAATTTATTAACGTTTAACGCGAAAACTTAACGGTTACTCCGTTATCCGTGCACATTTTCGAGTTTTTAGGTTTAAATGGGTATTAGGAGGCGCGCGCGATGTTATCGTTCGGAGACCGCATTGTTCGTGCGGCCTGATGGTCGCCAGCTGTTATGAACCAGACTCGAGAGCGACACGCATACGATTCGGCGTACACCGGGTCGTGTTTTTGGCATTGCGTTACACGCCGAACTAAAATATTGCATACGGGGCGTGCGGCGAGTGTATGTCTTGTATTTGATTCTTATGCCGAGGTGGAAACACTCTCGCCAGTTATAACTGCCAGTTTCACTGAAAATACTGACAATTTTTTTATTATTACAATAACGCCTAAACAATTTTCCGATTTCCCAATGGGATTTTATCACCAAACATAGATATTTTATCTGAAGTTTGTGTGCTATTATTACGGCCAGGGGCAGCGGCGATTGATTAATAATATCCACGATTCACCCGATGGTTTTGCATAGGTGCGTTAGGAATATCAATTACACACGTTATGTCGAATTAAAATTGCCATATTGTAATACTGAATGATTTAAGTAAAATATTACGAACAATATAATTGACAAAAGAGGGTGGTTACTATAAACGCCAGGCTGGTTGGTATTGTGGTCAATGCCGCGGGTCGAGTTAAGTTGTAAAGTGCTGAAAGTTATGTGATATTTACCGTAGTCGTGATTTTTTTTATTTATTTATTTTTTTTTTTGTTCATTAATATATGCGGTGGTATAATATATTATTACTATTCGTTCATCTTGCGCGTATTTCGGTCGAATAAGGTATTTGTTTATCGAGAATAAAATATTTATATGATATAATAATCGTGTCGTTTTACCCGGTTCGAGTATGTCTATTCGTCTTGCGAATTAACAATTGGCAATTTGGCACAGTATTTCTCTTTTATTTGTTTAGTAAACACTATATATATATATATATATATATATATATACATTATATGGTTTGAAAATCTAAAATATTTGTTGGAAATTCGCGTGTTTATCAAAATAAGAAAATTACATTTATTGTTCACCGCCACGTTCCACGTGTACAAATAATAATAATAAAAAAACCCAACGAAATTGCGATTATAATGATTTCAGTATTTTGCGATTGTTTGACAAAATATAGAGTGAAGTACCTAAGTAATAATATCGTTTAAATGTGTATAGAATTGTTCTCAGTTAACCATTACAATAACATCTATAACAAAACAATCGGCCATCATTGATTGAGTAAATGTTCTTATTTGGATTGCGTTATTATTATTGTGTACGTAGCACACCTACTGCAGTTAGTCTCGAATTAAACACGTTTATTTATATAAAGTTCATTAAGGCAATACAAATAACGAGATGTAATCAGGAAAACGCATTAACCAAAATGTTGTCTTAATCTGGTGTAATGCGCTGCATGAAGGCGTAACTGCACGTGGTCTGACGTGATTATCTGTAAAATTACGTCGTTTAGAAAAATAATAAAAAAAAGGTTCTGGTACTTATTTTTTTTTTGTTAAACCCCCCCGTCCCTCGCAGAACAGTTGCATTTTGCGGGCCGCCAAAATTTCGGGGGCAAGGACGTAAAACAGTAAAAAAGTCGTGTTTGTGTTGGTATATAAGTTGGTTTTGCTCAACGGTTTTTATAACCAAAATAAAAGTTCACGGTTTTTTAAACCAGTTATGAACAACAGGTTTCAGTTAATCACATTGTATATATATATATGTTTTTTTTAAAAATAAAAATGACTAAATTTTAACTTTTATAATATCTGTGTGCTGAATGATAATTCAAATATAAATTAATATTTGTTTAATCGTCACAATTAAGTTAATTTTGAATATATATTTTAAAGATTTCGGCAGACGTGAATATCTATTTATTATTCAATTTACCAATTTTCAATGGGATTTCAATTTGTTGAACGGATAATTTTATATTCGCTCATATCACATGTAATGCCGACGTTCGTTTTAAATTCGGGATGAGGGGGGGATATTCTTAATCAACACACAAGGGATCGCTAATCGTTTTTTAGACATCTAAACACTATTCACACGCCACGTGTAAACACATCTTGACATGCTACTGCTACGTCGTAACACGCCAAAATTTTATAATTGTATTTATTTTTGTATTCTTATGGGTTTTTTGATAATATTATATCTACCACACGCCCCTCTCCACTCTTTGCCGTGACACGCGTTTCAAAATATTTTGAAAAACGCGTGAGACATGTGACGGGCAAAACAAGTGAATTACGTAATTTGTCACCGGACAAACCAGAAATCGACGACTATCTGCCACAGCAGACTGATTTAAAAGAAATGTTGCCACGGCCCTATCTTCTAGCTCCTTTTCTCAGTCTGACGAACTTTCGGAATATGAGTAATTGATTGTACAATCCGTTAAATATACAGTGTATGGAAACGCAGAGTTACTGACATTGAAATGACTTGCGCAGGTATAAACTTATTTTATTGTGCATGATATCCCTCGGATTGTATACAATGCGCGCAGTATCATATCACACGTGTTACCACGGCGACGTGGCATGTAAACACGTGTGTCTCCGCTTCTAGACTTTTAGTTTCAAATATCCATCTAAAAAATCGGTTAACCGTTATTAGGAAAGAAAAAAAACAAACCGATTTCGGTTTAGGTTACCGTTCAAATAATCTCAGTTGTCTGTCTTACTATTCCCGCTCTGGCCGCGGTTTATGACAAATCGTGAAAACCATTTACTGACCGGTTTTGCTAAAAACGATTTCCATCTTTGCTTCGGAGGCATATTGTTGTTATCGGATATCGATTATACAGTTATATTATACGGTCAATTGTTGTGATGTCGAAATAATAAAAAAAATCGCTCGAAGAGTTCCGAACACAAAAATAATAATAAGGAGGATGAGTAGGGGGGGGGAGGAAAACGTAGTTATAGGTTTTCACTGAAAGTGGCGCGCGCAACGGAGCAAGACATTTCGGATCGGTGGTCTCGCGGTACGGAGGAGGAGGAGGAGGAGGAGGAGGAGGAGGAGAACAAGAAGAAGAAAAAGAAGAAGACGGTGGGTGTAAGCGTATATCTGTGTGGTCGTTGTAGTCATACAATATTCGACTGTATAATATTATCGAATAGTGTACGAGTATTGCAGTGAATCGACTACACGGGTACGTTGTCGAATCAAGTTTGTTGAAATACACACCAGAAATCAGCAGACTTCAACTCGACCGCCTATCAGTTAGGTTATCAATTATTATTATGAGCAAGGTGTTGCGCATTACGCGTGCACGACATACTATTATTGTTGTTTTACAATTAACACTTTTGACGTTTATTCGGATCAGTCATTTCAGAAACGATACGAGTCGCCGGTTGTGCAGAAAACGAAGAAAAAAAAACGGCTTTGTCAAATTTGATCGTTATACATAAATAAGTATAACTATACATTTTTGAACACCGCAGATCTACCACAAATAAACGAGGCGAACGGGCGAACGCGCAAAACGAGCGGAATTTACCCCGGGGGGGGGGGGGTAAATAGAATTTTGTTCGCTGTTCTCGTAATATTTAAATTTAACGACTCGTGTTGTTTTTGAAATAATAATAATAAAAGAAGAAAAAAAAAAAAATGTTACAAGCGAAGCGAATTGGTAAATCGTAGACGTATTCCCGCGTTCGTAAATAATTGTAAGGTAACTGATAATAGAAGTCGAGTTATAATATGATACGGTGTTCACGCCGGCGCGGTACGACCACGGTTCTGTTCCGTATTTAGACGACGCTCCTGTCGAATCGTCCGTGTCCGCCGACACCGCGCCGCGCCGCTGGACGTTTTCCCCGGTCCGCGGCCGCCGGTCGCGCGACCAAGTTCGCGGGGGGAATTCACGACCGTGAGCCGCGGCTGTATTATACAGCACTGCGCCTCCGCCGCGCGCGGGGCGACGTTGCCGGTCCGTTTTGCCGGCAACAATCTCTACGACATCGCCTTTACCGCCACGCTCGAACGTGGTCGGGACACCCCTTGCCGATCCGTGATCGCCGTGCGATGACGATACTTACGCTCTACTAACCGTATACAGGTTTAAGTGACGGCCGTCGTCGTTATACGGTAGTAATATACCTGTATATAATCAACAGTGGTGGCTAAAGAGAGAGAGAGAGAGAGAGAGAGAGAGAAAAACAACAAATAAAATTAAAAAAAGTAGGATGCAGAGAGGAATTTAATTTGTATCTGCACGCGGTATTGAGCGTTGTCTAAATACATTTATAATCATCTTTCATCTTATGTTGATAATCTACGGAATTGGCTATCCGATGAATAATTGTATTATCTTATCTAATTTTTCTAGATAAATTCCGTAGATACCTACCTACCTACCTACCTATATTGTGTTTCTCGAAAAATAAAATGTGAAAGCGGAAAACCGAACTAGTATCACCACATTTTGTTGTAGGTGGGGGGGGGTTTACGATGAAAATAAAAATATATTATATATATATATATATATTTTTTTTTATCCAGATAAAATAAAATCTATATCTTTATCTAGACAATTTAGACTTAAACATCTATTTATCGTTATCTAGATACATTTTTAGTTATATTTACATAATACTTTCTGTACGTAAACTAACGCAAAACGATTCTGAACGAATTATTTTTTTGTACAAAGTTTGGTTAATCGTGTTTTGAAATTTGTACGATTTTCACTGAAATTTGCATTTTAACAATTGTAAAGAAAAATTATTACTTTACGTTCAACTTTTGATGAACCTCGTATCAAATTTTCTTGCATTTTCGATCGGCCAAAATTATTGAAGTTGATGATCGGAGCATTGTTTCTGGTAAAAAAGTTGTTTACTGACAGAATAATAAAAAATATAAACACACATCATAGTAAAACCGATAAATTTCTCGCTGCGCTCGTAATCTAAAAAAATAATACAAATCGGAATACCGATATTTTTGTGGAAAATAAAACTATCTAAATCAGCTATACTTGAGTTTCCTCAACTACAAAGTGATAAAAACCCAAATAATACTATAACTTAATCAATTTACCGAGCTCCTCTCAGAATCGTCTATTGATTTGTCGTTGTTTTCAGTATATATACTAATTTATCCTATATCCTACATTTCCCCACCTACAACAATGGTCTGAAATGGTGTGAAATATATCCGTTTTTTTAAGCTTGTGTGCGAACAATAATTATTATTATTGTCGGTATGTGCTAGAGCTCGGTAGAATATGTTGAAAAACCTGACAAAAACCTGTATATTTGAATAATGATCGTTACAGTGTTCACTGACGTTTTTAGCATAGTTTTCATTAAAAATATTTGGTTTAAATTTGTTCGTCCACGGTGACGCAGTTTTATGACTCACCTTAAAAACGACGAGGTTGAATAAGATATATCAAACGTTTTTGTTTACACAAAATTGTTTTTTTTTTTTTTTTTTAAATTATATTTATTATTTACAAGCTTAACAATCACAACAATTACTATAATTTATGTAAATTTACCTACTCTGTAAATTTGATTAAACTCGCATATGTGGTTTTTAACGAAATAGTATTTTGTATATCGGTTAAACGCCTCTCGAAATCATTAATTTAATATAATAAGGAAGTGCTAAGATCGATAACTAACGTATACGAGTAGATCCCGGAATTATATGCATTTAATATAGTGACAAATGTGCATAGAAACACAAACAGTAGGTACTAAACATCGACAGACAAAAAAATAAAATACCTACTCGACAATTAAAATATACTTTTAGTATAATTCATACATTAAAATGCACTTCTCTATAATTTCTACTATTAGTATTAAGTTGTTTGGAAATATAATGTCCACGTCTGCCAGAAGACTTAAAAAAAAAAAATCCTTGGATCCATTATTATTATTTTAACAGAATTCCTCTATGAGGCAATATCAATTGGTTGTTTTTTGTTTTGTGTTCTTTTGTAAAATTGAATCGCTTTATAATTAAATTTGTTAATTTAATAAAAACACGGTTATGAACTAATGAAAATAATCCTCCAGATATGCAAAATATGCAAAATAATATTAGGCGTTTGAATTTGATGTGATATGAAACGTCGACATTTCGAACCACCATAGGCGTGCATACATTATAATAACAAACATGCAAATGTTTCGCTCTCCTTAATTTAGTACCGTACTTCTATTGTGAAACTATATTCGAGCTGTTCTTTTCCCCTCCAACAGTTTTACATATATTTGTAATTTTGTTCGTACTAGTTGGAAAGAGTAATAATATTTCCGAATTTTATTGAAATATTCCATATTGTATCACTAACAAATATCAATTAGTATTTTAAGATTCTGATTTTAGCGAGGTTTTACTATGATGCGTGATTTTTTATAATTTTTGAATTTGTAATATTTGTATAGTATAGGTACACAATCCGAGTCGGATAAATTGGCACGGCGCGCGATTATAAATAACAGGTTGTGCAATCAGGAGGCGCTGGATCCATGGTGAGAATTCGTTATGGCATAGTTCCATTAACTGCCGCGAGCGCTGCTAGTCGGACGTGTGTTAGATTTGCTTTATTATAAATTATAAATTATCATTATTATTATAAATCATAATTTGTGTTCGTATTTAAACAATCTGTTATAAAAAAAAAAGAACAAATAACAATATTGTATTCAATTAAATTCGTTAATGTTAATATATCACGTAAATTTAATATGCCGTCAACATGTTATATTGTGTTCTGTAAATTGATGTATAAATCAAAATCCTAAAAAAAAAAAAAAATGTTTTGTTATTTATAGCGATTTATAATTTCTTTAAAATTGTGAAAATAAAACTACAAAAAAAAAAAAAAAATGTATCAATATCTTTTTGTAGATATTAATATTTATAAACATACACTATTGGTATACTATAAGTGTTGAAAGTGAAGCCGGAACGGACTTAGGATTTAGGTATCGTGTAATATAGTGACAAAGATATTGCGTATTTCTACGATTACGACTCTCTGGTTCAGTTTAGGGTTAATTTAGTAGAATGTATATTTTTATTGTTAAATATCACAAAATGTATCTTTTAATATGCAAAAAAAAAAAAAAAAAATGCGCTATTAATTTAATTAAATTACAAATATTTAGAATGTTAATTGTTTGTTACGAATTACAATCAAAACTAAATAATTTAAAGCCCATCAGTGCTATGAAATAAACCTCAATTCGTGACACGGATGACTAGCAGCGCTTATCTAGTGGCAATTGCTTGTATTACATTAACCGTAACGAGTTGTGTACCAATCTTATTACCAACGACTAACCCGTTCTATGTAGTCGTGGTGCGGCGGCGGCGCTTATCAGTAAATGTATCCCAAACTAGTCGCGAGGTGTTTGTTTTGGCCGCGCTGGGTTGTTTATTACAAATGTATAAAAAGTAAACGACCACGGCTGACGATAACACACTGTAATAAAAGACTCATAGAACATAGAAGGGTACAAGAAACAAAAAAATTAGATTAAGATAGGTTAGTTTGACGATACGATTGATAATAACATCCAAATACGGAAAACCCCCGGTTTTCCTTAATCGCTACCGCCATGCCAATCTATCTGATTAGGATTCACTCATACTTAATTATTTATTTAATGGGAGAATAACGGCTTTTTACAAAAGTAACGGTAAAAAAAAAAAAAAACGCTTTATCTTATTGTTAACACATTATCTTATATTATCTCTTTATCTTATTGTTTATCCACGATAATCCATGTAACGTTTTACGATCAAACGGATAATATTAAATTTTTCGCATTTATACGAACGAATAATTCACGAATAAAACAAAAATGCACGGCTAATGGGTTTAACGTTACCCGTAACATATGAACATATTATATAATTTATAATAATAATAATAATAATAATAATTGACTAGTATCCATAGGTTGTTTTCTCGGTGTAGAGTATATATATAATTTTTTTTTTTTTTTTGAGTCTCTCAATAATTACCTATACTTAACTGCATGCAGGTATAAATGTATGTATAATTTAAACGCTGCACGAATGGCGCGTATCTGCTATTTTATGCGTTTTATGTAATTGGTCGTAATTAATATGTACCGAATGTTATGTAACCAAATTTTATATATTTACACGAATAATTGAAGTTTTGTCCGCATTTCGAAAAAAAAAAAAAAAATCAATCACTAGTATCCACGAACACTACGAGTATTAAATGCAAACATATATTTTATATTTATTAAATACCTAGACCATTATATAGTATAGTAACTAACCAAACCGAATTTAAATAATTAAAAACAAATATTAACTGGTCGGTCGTCTTGTTTGTAAAAACAAACCGTTTCGCCTGACCGACTTTTGCAGCAGTTATCATAAAAAAAAAAAAAGCTAATTCCCCCCCCCCCACACACTCCTCACTCACAACTATGTTCCATAAATATTTCATAATACAGTAGGTGTTATGCTCTAATTTTCCATACAGATAAGTACACATTCGTGTCGTGTGTTTACACATAAAGTAAATATTTTTTTTTAATTCTATTTTACCAAACGCGGTTTTTCGGGGACACTGTTGCAGCAGCAGCACGATCGTCGATGGGTATAATATATATTATTATGATGCCGGCCAACTTTCACCTCGCCGGATGACGTCATAGTGCAAATGTAAGACGCGAATAATAATAATAATAATAATAATAATAATATTATTATGAATTGAATAGGTATACGATTTGTTTTTAAAATAATATTTCTGTTGTTCTCGAGTTTATAGAATAAAAATATGTAGGTCACTTATTAACTAACAATACGGGGAAAGGAGTGGTGTGTGTGTGTGGGGGGAGGCGATACCGAATAGTGTATTTAAATACACTTTTATGTATTATACGTATTTACAAACTATTCGAGTATAGGACATTTTGTTACTTTGTATATTTATTATATTTTTGTTTATGTCTTAAAAAGAACCGAACGCGCTGCTAATTGAAGATTTGGAGAGAAAAAAAAAATACCGAGCTCACGACAAAAAACTTGTGATTTATTTCTAATCAAATTTCCAATTTGTTTATTACAATCAATACATTAGAATGCGAAATCAATTTTTTACTATTACGCTAAGAATCGTATATTATATTAGTTATAAACTAATATAATAGACTAAGGCTAGAGTTTATTTTTAAATGTTTAAATTTGTAAAATGTCATACCAAACGTTTAGAATACTATGACATTTAAAAAATAAAAAAAAAAAAACTATTAGCCGTACAAAACAATTTAATATTATCGTTAGTAATATTAGTTACAAAAAAAAAAAAAAAAACACCAATAATTACTTCATTAAATAATATTGAAAACAAAATATAACCTTGAAATGTTTAAATTGCCTTTCCGATTGTTTTGTGCAATTTTTAAGATATATATATAAAAATAAAAAAAAAAACCTATTATTTTGCATATAGGTATATAGTGAAGGTCATTTTAACGTTGCACCGATTGCATTGGGACAATATCAAAAACAAATTTAAATACATTCCTAATTTTTCAATTCAAATTATATTATACAAAGCTACTATTCAAATGCAAGCAAATCAAATTTGCATAAACCGGTAATATATATATATATTTTTTTTCCTAATACGTGCATTATTTCACGATTGTTTAATATATTATTGTTTTGTATATTTTTTTATATATATTATTATCGTGTAATTGTTTGATATAAACGAAAATTTTATAGAAATGCATTTACACGCGTAAATCCGGCAGTTTTTTTTTGTTTTTGTTTAACGTAAAATAATAATTTGTATATTTTTTATATGAATGATTCACAACAGTAGTGTTGTTGTCATCGTTATAGTTAATTACAGAGTTATTTTTTTTTTACACGATTAATTTGTTGTGCACCTATACCGTGTTCGATCCAAGTTAATCGTGCGTATTTTTAAATCAAGTTAAATTTTTGTTTACCAAGTTTTTTTTCCTGCGCGACAGTTTTTAATATCACATAATCGTTGCGTACAACAGAACCAACGACGACTATTATGCTCGGTCCGATTTATCGGATTGTTTTTTTTTTTCATCATTTAACAATAGAATCCGGCGTGTGTACCGTGTTGCGGACAAAGAAAAAAAAAATACTTCGCGCGCCCGTTAAATGGTTATGTATAATATATATATATATATATAAAAAAAATATAATAATTCGTTGGGGCGAAAAAACGCGTAGGCATTTCCGCGATTCGACGACGAACGCCCCGTGGCCGGGCCGGCCGGCCCGGGCGGCGCACGGAGACAAAGGACTCGGGCGGGCGCTTGCGTGCGGGGCGCTTGCGACCCCTCCGCGTTTACGGAGCCCGCTCGCCCGCTGACGTGTCGCCGCCGCCACCGCCGCCGCCGCGCGCCCGTCACAAAGGCCTACGTTTTCCCGGGCGCCGCGAGAGGCCGAATGAAATAGAGAGAGCGAGACCGAGAGCGAACGAGCGAGATTCGGTGACTGTCGCACGCGTGCGTATATACGCAATATTTATGTATATTACTACGGGCGTTCGCAAATTATGACGACGTTTACGGCCCTCCGAGCCACCGATCCGGGACGCCGCGTACGTTTGTGCGGGGCTCATTGTCCCGCGGACGTGCGTGTCCCGTCCCGTCGAACGATGCCGCGCGCGAAAGCCCGCCCGCCCGCCGATCTCGTGTGTCGGTCCGATGGCGCGTTCCGGACCGATCCGTACCGGCGTTTTCGGCGGACTCGCAGCGATTGCAGACGTGCAATTCGACGGTAAACTCGCGAATCGACCAGTCAGCGACGACCGGGTCGACCCTCCCGATCACCGATAAACTTTTAGGCCCGGCCTAAGAAAAGAATTAGCGACTTTTCAATCGGAACACGTCTGTTGCTTAAAAATTCCCAATGTCACGTTTTAATCGGGTCTATAAATGTTTCCCAAAGTCGCTACATTATTCGTATTAATTATTGTGAAACAAATTTTGCGGGGGTTTAAAAACTCCCCTCCCTCCGCGGACGCCACCGATCTATAAATTCGAGAATATTCTGTAAAAAAAAAAAAAACACTCCCATTTTTCTTATTTTTCTTCAAATAATCTTCAACATATTCCACTGTGTATATTCGATGCACTTTACTGCTATTTATCTATTTTTTATTATTACTTTAGTTGCATTACGAATATTAATTTTTCAATAATAAAAAAAAAAAAATTGTGACATAAAGAATAATGCCCCGAGCCTCTATATGTCGGGCCCCTATAATTTTGGGGACCAGGTGCACGTACACTTGCCTCAGTCGGGGCCTGGTATGGACAGATCGTTTCAATATTTCCGCGTGTTTATAATAATAATAATAATAATAATATTATTATTCGGCGCGTGTAGTATGAGGAAAACGTTCGCGTAGACCGCCGCAAGAAACACCTGCCAGAGAATTTCGAATTCCGAGTTATCGTTTCTGCCGTTTCTGCCGTCTCCGCCTCCGTGGTTCCGTCCGATGAAAATATACGGAACGACGTCGTTTAAAATACCGTTTTAAAATCTCTAACGATACGATCCATTAAAATCCGTATATAAAACCATTTAACCCAGCCATTTTCGTATGCAATATTTAACCTCCCCCTTTACAACGAAACTCAATTTGAAATAAACCCCGATCTTATTTTGGCCAATTACCACAGCAACGGCAGTGTCGTGACTGAGCCGGGAATTAACGGAATTGGTGGCCTAAGGCTAATCCGTCCAGGGAAGTTATTATTTTCCAAAAAAAAAAAAAAATAATAATATTTTTACTCGTATATATATATTCGTGTTGCGACACGAAAGAAAATGTTTAACGGCAGACCTGTTAAATCACCTTTTAAAACGTATAGCCTACAAACATATTTATATATTTGATTATATTTTTGTAGATTCTGAGCATAGTAAGCATTGTTGTAATGGCTTTACGTTTTGATTTTATTATGATTTGTGCGTCTTATTTTTTTCTTTGTACGCAAAACAACATTTCTACCAGAAGTCTTACGTTAAATTAAATATTGTAATTCGTTAACAAACGCCGCTGGCAATTGTAATTTCATCGAAACACGTTCAACCGAACTTGGCTCAGAATCGTTTTTCATTTGCAATGGTTTATCAACGCGTACATGCGTTTGTAAAATTATCCTGTACATCATACGCTCGTTAGAAACCATCACCTACAACAGTGATCTGCTCACGGTGCGAATTATTTGCTCCGAATGTAGGTGTTTATCAAGTTAAAAAAAATGAATTTACCGTTAACAAATGATATGGACATTTTTATAAATCGACGGACCTAGATATTACTTATTTATTCCGTTTTATTATTGGTTTCGTCCCGAAATCTCTACCAAATATCACGTTAGGGGTTTTTTTTTCTTTTTTCAATATGCGATATTATCGTTTCGTGGACCGGGGCCGCGGTGTTATTGATTTTTTTTTTCATTCTTATTTTACATATAATTTTCCACACTTGTTCTCGAATCTATATCGCCTCCCCTATCCAATAAACGCGATTGTATTGGGTTAGTGGCGTTTAATCCGTCTAAATGTACTTCCACAACAATAATACGAGTCGAGTCGGCAAAAACAAATACAATAGAGGTGTATAATACTAGTAGTAGATACATACTATTATTAAGTTATAGTTGTTAAGTATTGATTGTTATTCGCATATTATTTGTCCGTATCTTCTATTGGTATAAGCAGTGTCGAGACACGGATAAATGTAATTTATTTAAATAAAGATAAATGACACTAGCTCCAAAATCATCTAGATACAGATATAGATAACAAATACTTAATTTATCTATGATAAGATAATAGATATGCGGAATTTGTTTAGATATAAAACAAAATATATATATATATATTTTGATTGTCTACCATTGAAAACAGAGAGATGTAAAACGGTTAAAATAATTCTTTAAATGCAACGGTGTTGTAAATCACTAGGTATAGTTACTTCAAATTTTTAACCAAAAGTAAAACAATATAGTTAGATATTTAATATTCCTACTATGAGTAAGACAGTTTATTTTTTATAGATATATTTTAATTAAATAATTACTATAAAGATAATTGATGATAATTGGTTTTTTTTTTTATCTCAGATAAACTTCAGATAGATTCTAATATTTTCATCCAGATAAAACAGTATTATTTAGATCGATTTAGATCTAGAATAGTCTCAACACTGGCTAAATATAGGCGTGTTAAAAATCGGTTCTATAACTAAATTAGTATATATGTACGTTTTTTTTATATTTTCCAAACTTCATTAAAAATTGCATTTCAATTGTAATAAAAATACAAAATAATAGTGCCATGTTTTTGGATATTTTGGATATTTTGGCATATTTGGCATATAGTAGATTTTTTGGAGTTATTAGCTTATATTTCGTATAAATCGAGGAAATTATTATTTCTTATTCACTTTCCCGAACAATTTGATTAGGTTTATTTTTATGACTATGGGTTTATGAGTTTTACAGGTTGCAAAAAAAAAAATCAAGATCGGTAAAGATGAGAGAGCTTTGACGACAAGTAAAATTAATATAATTAAAATAAATATCAAAAGAATAAAAAACAATATAACTTTTAAAAACTAATTTTTCTTTTTGCGGATTTTTCAAGTGCATATATTTAGAATTTTAGTGCATAACAAATGCATATTTCAATGAAAATTTTGCATATTTTTACTACCTAAATGCATACTTGTTTATGCGTTTTTTAGTACATGGACTTAAGATTCATGGTTATAATCCTATATTGACTATAGCAGACTGCGTTTTCTAACGAAATGACCGGACTATAAGATGATAAGCAAATAGTGGTATCCGGGAAGAAAAAAAAATAATAGTGATTTTCCTTGTTTTTTCCACGAAAATCGTCGGGTTATCATAAATAATGCCGTCGCATAATTATTGTAATTATTATTATTTTCATCTGCTATTCCGGTATTATTTACGATACGGCATTTATTTATCCGCGGAGAAAAATGTCTGGACGTTATTGTCAGTTTTCATACATTTTCGTGTTGTGTATCGTTCGGACGCGCCGCCGTCGTATTAAAAACAATACGGCAAACCTGCAAACAGACACAGACTGCCGGAGACGTCGGCCAATCGGTTCCATACTGGCGAAATAATACCAAACACCGTGTTAAAATCCGTCTGCAAAACGGAAACGCCGGGCACGGCGGTATTAGAGGCGTGCAGTATATAAAACGGAAATTTGAACGGTCTCAAAATTGAATTTCACACACGTGTAAAACTTCCGTTTCGGCGTACGTATACGTATACGTGGGTGCTCGCGAAGAACGGATATTTTCTTCGGTCCTCCGGAGTTCCGTTTCAGACCGTTTTCACTGAATATTGCTACGACTGGGCCCCGTCGGCAAACAAACGCTTAAGCACATAGACCGCCGTTGCCCATAAATTGTAAACATTTGTTAGATAATATTTCAACCGTTTGGTAATAATACTCGAATTGGAATTCAACCCGTCCACGACATAACTAACCACGTGTTGATTACTTTCGTTTCGTGTTATTTATTTAATCGTGAAAATAATTCTGAACAATGCAATAATATTATGTATTCATTTACAAACGATTATATATCAATCAATATATTTAAGTTGTTGCATAATATTAACCGATAACGTTGAACGTTGATTTTGTTTAATAAAGCCAAGTTGAAATTGCCAATTTGATAATTGAATTGTTCACTTAGGTCGAGTTTACGTTTTTATTATTTATTATTTTTTGCAACATTGTTATTGCTATGGGTAGTGAATACGAGATTGTGAATTTTGAAAATAATGTAAACGGCGGGGTACTCGTGTGACATATATCGTACGGTTAGCTCCTATATTTATATATATATATATATATATATAAAAAATAATTAAACCAAAAATACAGAAATCAGGACAATACCTTGTTATTATCTATATGATATGATGGTATTTAAATATAAAATTAATAGATCGTTTGGATTTGATATTGTCTGTAAAATAAAAATTAATTTAATTTAACTCAATTCAAAGATAATTAAAAATTAACTCGTTATGCCAAGTTGAAATAACGAACAAATCAAAGTTTAACAGTTACGAAAAAAGTTAAAATTAACTATTATTTATTTATTTATTTAAATTTTTACACGACACGCAGACACACAGTTATAGAACAATTAAAACATTACAGTTTTTAATTACAATAGAAAAACGCATTATACTTCCTACGCGCAATGTTGTGCATTATTTTAGTTGGTATTTTTTTTAATTTTGATAATTTATTTTCTACTAACAATTGAACGTGCACTGGATTATATAATAATATACACAGGTATATGATATGAAAATTGTGTATTTTGCAAAATTATTATATAAAAAAAAAAAAAAAAAAAAAAATCGTATATTCTCGTATTCGCGTGAGTGCTGCTGTATAAAAAGAAAATGTGTAAAAAAATATTATAATACAGTAAAGAAGTCCTTTAGAGATTAATTTTTTTTTTTTTTTTTTTTTACTGTATCTTTCTCTTTTTATGTATATTTTTATGCGTTATAGGTAGGAAATAAAAGGGAATAATAAACCCCCCAGAACAATGGAAATGCACAACGAGTCTCTCGTCTCGTTTGAGAGTGTATAAGCGGTTACAGTGCGAGGAAGTGCAATTTGCTCTCGTTATTGAGAGACTCGCGCGCCCTGGGACGGAGGAGAGTGGTGATGAAATGGTTCCAAATCAGACGGGTATTGTTGTGCAACTGCAATTAACACACAGTGACCACTGTAGCCTTCGGTCGTAATTCACAAAGGGGGTTTTTTTTTTTATTTATATAAATATTTTTTCTTCTTTTAAATATATTCGTATAGATATATTAGAGTATCGGTAAATTATCAATAATAATAAATTATTTTTATTAAAAAAAAATAAAAAATAAAAAAAGGCAAGGGGAGACCGTCGGCAATACGTACCCTCCGTTAGTGTTTTTTTTTTTTTTTTTTTCATTTCCAGAAATAATTGTAACTTGCAATTGTACGCGCGAATCGTATTCATCCGCTTGCCGATGATGTCGCGGTTTTATCGTTTTATTTTTGATAATTTATTATTTATTGAGACGATAATTTGTTTTGTTTTTGTGGGATTGGATAGCGACATTTTCATTATTTGTTCAACACGGGAGACAAAGACAAATTGCCGACACGCACAGAAATATTATGTGATTCTTATTAAAAGAATCCGCAAGAAATAAATAAATTGTGAACGCACACGAATTAATAAAAATGATACAACTATAATTTAGTATCAAGTGAATAGCATACAGTGTTAAAGAAATAATATATATATATATATATATATCCAAATGAACGAAGGTTCGGCCGAATGCTCTGCTAATAATACCAGATTAAATATCCCACGGTGGGAACCGGCCCGTGGGGTCAAGACGATACAGTCCAGTTGTGCTATTGCAGCGAACACCCACCCCCGTAATCGACCCGACAACGACCTGTCGTACAATTTCTGTAGATCGTCTGGTAACCCGATCCCTTATATTATAACATAATATAATCAGGGGTTCATAACATCGTGCTTGTATAGCTGTATAACTGTATTTACCGGTTTAAGCCGTTTGTGTACTCCAGTCCCTTCAAATTATATCGTAGTAAATAATGCGAGATATTCATAATTAATATAATTGCCGGTCATTTGTCCCAGTCGATCAATTGACCCTGACCAGTCCCCGGCACATATACTCACCATGGCAACGTTAACTAATTGTTACTCCCCCCTCCCCCATCAATCAGTCCGGTGTAGTGAAACGATAAGAATCCCGAAAACACATTTGAATTCAGCGTGAATTGTACACGCGATGAACTGTCTGAACTGTACGAACTTTTCAGTCATTCATTTCCAAAACTTTGATATCAACAAAAATTATTAAAAAAAAAAAAAAATTTAATTTAATTAAATCGAATAAAGTAGTTACACTTGTTGCGCAACAATATCCGGGTGCACCGGGTGCAGTTTAAGTGTTATATTATTTTAAAATTAATTTTTATGATATCTACTAAGATATATATATATATATATATATATATAAAAAAAAAAAGGTGTGCAATGGTTCACCTTCGCTCGCGCGTGTATAATTATTATATTGTTGCGCCATCTGGTTATAATAACAAATCAACCGGGCCAAAAAAAAAAAAAAAAAAAAAAAAACGAATATCGTAGGTAGATAGGTATTTTGATAGGATATGCGCATTTTTTTCTAATAATTGGGTCACGGACGAAAATACTTTATTTTACTTAAGTTTATATGATTTATAATTGAAAAAAAAAAAAAAAAAAAACAGTAACATTGTGGGCCTCGTTTTTTGAGGAACAATGTCGAGAAAATATTCCGTACTTCGCGATATTTTCGTACGTATTTATGTTTTTTTTTTTTTGTTGAAATATATACTTCTTTATATACTTATACTTTTATCGTATGTTGTTTATTTACAATCTCTTCTACATTTATTTTTTTTAAATCGGTAAAAAAAAAAAAAAAAGTACAATAAACAATAGCGTTTTGGCGTCGTAGGCTATTTATTATATTTCCTTTTTTTTTCTGTCGCCCCGATCTCGATGCCCGGAAAAAAAAACCCCGCTGTGCGAGTATAGGGTCGGAAATGAATCGGATTGACAGAGATAATGCGTGTTGGGGGTAATTTGATGAACGAGTGATAAGGTTCGCTCTCGAGTCTGGGGGAGAATATTATTATATTTATTATTATTATTATTATTATTTTTTCTTTTTTCGTCGTTCAAATCGTCACCAGGCGCCGAGCTGCCGATCGCGAGTTTATGTCTCTTCGGCTCCGCTTTAGAAAATGGCGTTGAAAAATCGGAAGTTCGAGACCGGATGGAAGAGAAGGAATGGCGACACAAAGAAATACATATAATATATAACGTCCGTCATATAGCCCGTAAGAAGACCGTTTCGACAATCGTCGAATATATCTTTAGTTGTATTCGCGAGAAGAAATTACGCTTTATTTCAAAAAAAAAAAAAAATAATAATAATTTCGGTATCTCGTGTTAAACCGGTAACAGGTAATACCGCAGTAGTTGTAATTGTCGCGGTTATGATTCTGAAGACATAAGATTATTATTTTTTTAACGACGAATAGAGTTCGGCGTTCAACACGCACACGCGAAACCGGCCGCGGAAAGCCACAAAAAACCACAACAGATATATTTGTATTTAATCGATTGGTGTAATTTTAAAATTCGGTATTTCGGTATTCAAATTAGTTTCAGATCCCCCTTCATCGTTCGTTGCTTTTCCCTGCCACAGTTCGAACCGCCTGCTTCCATCGAGCAATTTCGCTCGTAATTTAGCATTATAAGTTCCCGTATCATCCCGGATCTTTCCGGTGGTGTTTTTCCACAAGAATTATGCTCCATTGACGCATTTTCGTTAGCTCATTCGCAGGCCGAAATGTAATTTTCTATATTCACTTGATAAAAAACCAACATTAATTGTCCCTTGGCCAAATTACAGGTTTTACAATATTACTGCGTACGAGGTATTTCTTATGTTTTTTTTTTCTTCTTATCTGGTCTCTAGGCTTTTAATGAATACCCAATCATCTTTCCAATACGAAACTCCACCGAACAGTTCCGTGTCCTCATTATTGCGCCTGTCCATCTCGTTTTGGGCCTTTCTACGGGTCTTTTCCCTCGCGGATTCTGATCCATTACTGTTTTTATTAGCTCATTCGGATTACTGCATACAAGTAGTGTTTACACTTGTAAATGGCCGTCCTCTGTTGGTGCGAAGATTTTCTGCGAGATTTTCCTTTCTAGTATCAAAAACCTTGTTTCGTTCCCTATTAGAAGATAACTGACCGAATCAAAGCAACATATGATGATTTTTTTTTTTTTTTTTTAAATACAATATTATATCACGGTACATAGAATTTTGGCTTAGAACTCGAGAAAAATGTTCAAAGATCGAATAAATTTTAGGTTAGGTTAGGTAAGGTGGTACCTGGTGGTTTTTCTCTCGTCTTATTTCCGTTGACTGCCGCGGAACGTACGTAATAATATAATACCGTGCGTCTGTTTCAACGAGATACTAATTATCATTATAATTATTATTTCCAACGGTCGTTTTTCGGGTGGAAAGACGAATTAAGTATTTTCCCGCTTTCCCACCGCGCACGTTCGTCCGTCGTTCGTTCGCCGGTTGTCATTTTGTTTGTGAACCGTAATAAATATTCGGCCTTATCTGTCGCGCTGCCGCCGCCTGTTTCGCTTTTTATTTCGTTTGTGTTTTTACTTTTTTTTTTTTTTCTAATCTAAATTTACAGTGACACGGGATAGATATAGAAAGAAAAAGTAATTAGCCTTTTTTACCCCCCCCCCTTTTTTTTCTCGGTAATATCTTCGTTTTTATAGGTACTGCGGTAGTGCACAATATACTACTGCCGTTATATTTCTTATACGTATTCTATGTGCCAACCCACTAGTGTACATATTCGTACCTTTCCCGTATACGCGTGTACGTGTCGGTATCGTATTATTTATTTAGTGGGATTGCTCACGGTTGTCAAGTTTTTGCAGTTTCTGGTTCTGGGCCGAGGCGATTTTTTTTTTTTTTTTTTAAATTTTTTATTTTTATTTTTAATAAAACGACAATTACACACACCCGTCCCCGTGATTGGCACTTTTGCGATATTCTATACGAGTAAAAGCCGTGTTAATGGTTTGTACACCTATTCGAATTGCACGCGTATTGCACAATGGTGGCAATTGTATTATAGTTACAATACTACACAATATATTATACCGTAAAAAAAAAAAAAAAAAAAAAAAACGTTTATAAAATATGTATTATTCAATTTATTTTATCGTTTACATTATCGGGTGTAGGCTATTGATTGACGCTCTATTAGTTTTACTACGGATTTTTTAAAAGATTTTCCGATTTTCCGTCCGGCGCTACTCGACTCGAACCGAAGCTCCGCTCGGAATCGTTTTTTTTTTTTTTTTTGATTACAATGATTTATCGCCAAGACTAAATTATCCCATACGTTCCAAACTAACTTGCCCACGGTGCGAAGCATGCCCGGTTTTGCTTTATTTTTTTTTTTTATTATTATTATTATACAATTTTCTATTTCACATACAGAGTCTGCAGTGTATGTATGCTTAAGTGTAGATGTATATTTAAGTTATTTATTATTTTTTTTTTTCAATAAACTATCGAACCTTTAGGAGATTAAATCGTAAACTTTTATTTTTTTTTTTTTAATAAAACAGTTGTGCGGTACGTTAAGGACCTATCGATGTACGAGTAAGTCGTTCCTATATTTAAATTGGCAAAGTTTAAGACTATTATTATTACAACGGTAAAGAGGTGTCCGGGATGGGGAGGATAAAAGCAGTGAAATCGCACGGTCCGCGGACCGGATTTCTCTCCATTCGTACATTATTTTAATTGTTCAATAATATATCTAAATGGTTTTTTCCTTTTTTTTTTTTTTTCCCCCCCGTATTAGTTGGGTATAGCGCGGTCGAGTTAACATTTAGTAAACTCGCAATCCGTTCGGTTAATAAATAACTCGAATAGTTCTATGAAACTTGGTAACTTGCCTAACTGATAATTATAACACGATAATCGTTAAACCATTTTTTGACGCGTTGCCAACATAATTTCGTGTACCGCCTTTATCGCGCGTATAATATATTGTTATAGAAAAACCGTATATATTTGCCATATTTCGATACCGTATTATATACTGCAGATTGTAATTGCGCAGTTTAATGAAATTTAATGAAATAATATATATATATATATATATATATATATATATATATATATATATATATATATATATATATATATATATGTCGAGCCAGTCGAGACAGGTTTACTTGGTCGAAAAGTTTGAAAATTCTCCAATTGAAACGCGACAAATTATGTTTTTTTTTAGTTAATACTTAATTTTGTAACGGTTGGTATCGCCAGCCTACTGTATAGATGATAAAACTGTCGCTTATCAGTTGTTTCACTAGTTTAAATCACGGTTCAATAGGTTGGCTATTGGTTCGCATACGGAAATTTACGGGCTTACGGAAATTGTCGGGCTTACAAAAATGTTTGGCCTAATAACGTAATTGATATTTATTATCCTACTATATGACGATATTATTTTTTATGTAGAATTTGTTTAGCGTATATCATCTAACGAGATGTTACCTTTTAATTGCGTTTGTATACATTCGTAACTTGTAACAGTTACCTGTGTACAAGAATATAAAATATAAATACTACGGTATATGGTTTATGGTATTTTATAACGGAAAAAAAATGTCATACGGTGTGCAGTGTTATTCTTGGCCTGGGTAAAACTAGCAAATGTTATACTAAATTATACTATAATATTACATTTTACATTTGTAATTCGTCGATTTTATTTGAGCGATCTTAGTTATTTACAATAATTTACAATAATAATAAAAATAAATAATATTAATAATTATGGCGTACCCTAACCACGATGCACGGATAACATATTGCTGCGGTTCGTTTTGTGTTTTAAAAAATGCATGGGAATAGGTGGGAAATGTCGTGTTCGTTAACTATCAAATTAAATAATAATCCTAGGATGTGTGCGAAAAACATTTCAAACCCTAACATATTATTACCGAGTTGTAGGCTCTGGAGTAAAAACATATACCAAGTATTGCACTTAAAAAAATGATAACAAGTGATATTTTCTGCTACTGGGACACAATGTGCTAGTTTCTAGTTTAATCGGCTTGGTAGGTTTATTGGTCGTTGTTGTATTAATCCTCGATCTCCAACCTGTATATCTTTATTCGTGGTTGCGCCGTGTATAATGTATACGATGTTAATTTCATAGTTTGATCTATACGTTTTTACCGTCCTAATTAGTATTTTGTTTAATATTTAATTAAAATACCCACATTTTAAAAATAAAAATGATTTCACAAATAGTAAAATATTACGGACGTTGTTGTAATCTAAAAAACATAATCGTGTTGCTACTCGCCGGGTCATACTACTAGTGTAGGTTATAGGTAATTGTGAACGAGATAATCCTCAACGATTAACTTGTAACTTGTAAAATATAGTTTGTGTATTATTTTTGTTTTTCAATTTAGTAACGTTGGAAAATACTTGAACACTCACCGTATACGAGTTAAAAATTAAAATATTTTTTTTTAATTTTGGATACATTTTATTTGTTATTGTTTTTATTCGTACTGTATAAAAGTACGAATTTATTTTACAGTCGTGTAAAACTTTATTCAAATGGATAATATATAATTTTTAGCCGAATTTTTATTATATATATATATTTAAAAAAAAAAAACGTTTTCTGGTAAAACAACCGAATACCGACTCGTTTATTTACTAGAAAACCATTTCGTTTGTGAAATAAAACAATTTTTGTAATTTCACGCTATATTCAATATATATTTTGTTTTTGCGGTGCCCCTATGCATTTAAACGCATTATTAGTCTTGTGGGCAAAACGGCCGAAACGATACGGGCCACAGAAGTTTTGGACAATTTTGGAAACTGCCGGTAAAGTATGCGCGTTTGAGACGGCGGTGGAGCGGGCGATTTATCCGACGCGGTGTTTTCGCTTTTCTCCAATGCAATGAAACTACGGCAAAAAAAAAAAAAAAAAATATATAAATAAATAAAAAAATTATAAGCACAAATTGGACGAAAGTATCACAAGGCGTAGGTGGGCGAATTCCAACTGGACCGGTGAAAATTTTGGCCGCTTGAATTTTTAAAAAAAGGCCTAAGAATTTTAATATAACAATGTAATATTTTCTTACATTATAATATTGTTAGTGTTTTTAATAATAATAAATATTATTACAATATTGTAATTAAATAGGTACCTATAATAAGAAATAGGGGGAAAAACACCAAATAATGACTTTAACTAGGAAAAAAAAAACTTTCTAGTTTTGGATCATATTACTAGTTTTTGTGGGCGTGTTGGAGAGGCGAGGGAGTCACAGGGATTGAACTCTCCCTATCGATGAAATAACATGGCATGTATAATTACCAACTTTCGTTGTCGTTATCAATATTTTATTTAAACTTATAATTTATAAAAAAAACCTTCTTTCCATAGAAAATGCATTAATATATAATACAGTAAAATGTTTTTATCGATTTAAAAAAAAAAAAAATAATAAAAATAAATTTAAATAATGTGGATGAAAAATTAATTTGATTCACTTCACTAAAGGGTAAAATAATTGTCAGCGTAGTGTAAAAAAAAAAAGTTCGCTTCACGAAATGAACGATTTCACTATGAATAATTATCGACTGCTGTTTACATTTTTTTTCTTGTTTCCGGTACTTGGCATATTTTTTTTGATCCGGAGTCCGAAAACGGATTTTCGTATTGATGATTAATTATCCGCTACACAGTGAATTTCGGTAGATTCGTTGGGCAGCTGATGACCGAACACTCTTGCCTGTAATTGCGTCGTTTCGAACGGCGACGGTGGGTGATGTTAGGGAGTTCGAAACGAGTACATATAATTCTATACTTTAGCCGGTAGAAATTTGTGACGAAATGTGTGCCCGACATTGACTTTGTCAGTCAAACCGTCTATGAAATCGTCCCCTACGACACTGAAATCCCGTTAATTGGAACCGACGGTATAGGGTTTCGTAGATGGCCAACGGATTCGCGATAGTGGGTTCCGGCGGATTTGGACGGCATTATTAGTTGGGCATTTTTACCGAACTATGGTCTCGAAGATTCCGAGGTGTTCTTAAAGTCTCTATTGCCGATTATTTATACGGACGTGAATTCGCTGTCGTCAACAACACCCAGGTGCTGGTGGGCCGAAAAAGACGCTTTTCCTTTCGTCCGTGTATGATTAATTGGTTTCCACAATTCGCTCCGCGGTTTTGCGAACCGTTTATCAAAAAAAAAAAAAAAAATGATTTATATTTGATGATTTCTTATTAGTTGATTATTACTCCTGTGAATATTATTATTACTTACTAGTTTATTACGGTATATATTTTAATAAAGACATGTTTAGCATTGCCCGGAGAGCGCCGCGAGGAACCCGACTTCCATTACTCTTCACAGAGTTATTGTGTTTAAATGATTGATTGATTTGTCGATCGACACTTTGTCATTTTTTTTTTTTTTTTTTTATGGCGTTGTTAAAAAAAAATTTTTTCTGTTCGTTATGTATTATATGTATTTATGTATGTGTAATATGCATACACATATATAGTTACCGGGGGGGATTTAACAAATTTGTGCCCCTAACCTAAAAATATCACTTCTGAAAAATGTCCTTATATGAAAATATTTTCTCGATAATATGCAATTATTTTTTCGTAAAAAAAAATAAAAACCGTTCTGATTCAAATATAATACCTGCTGTTTATTTTTATAAATTAA
Source organism: Tuberolachnus salignus (assembly GCA_956483605.1). NCBI lineage: Eukaryota > Metazoa > Arthropoda > Insecta > Hemiptera > Aphididae > Tuberolachnus > Tuberolachnus salignus. The sequence goes on from OY101437.1 coordinate 19,116,925, forward strand.
AAACGTATACAATACAATATAAACATCGTATACGTATGTATTTCCAATGCTAACTATTCATAATTACTGTTTACACAAGTTTTTTTTTCTTCTAGATTTCATTCTTGAAAAGTCATCAATGATATCTTCATACTCTAATGATGACGTTAAGTCACATTCTATGGTTAATATGACCATGGAGTTCAGTTTTGTCTTGCAACACGGTCGATCGTGAATAATTCGTTATTTTTTTTTTTAAACGGAAAACCTGACAGATATTCGATGAGCAATTTCAATATTTGGCTATTGATCTTTCATGAATTACCCGTAGTAGTAAGAACGGTGTATTTCCCCCCCCCACATATTAAAACATGCAATTTTTGATAGAAACGAAAATGTAGTAGTTAATTTATAAGTTTTGGTATTTTTTCACCACGCAAAAACAAAACATATATTCAATACAATTTTGCTGCCTGTCCAAAATTTGCCGCCTTTTGCGGCCGCGTAGTTCGCAGTGCCGTAAATCCGCCGCCCCTGATAGTCACTATAGGCTTGTCCGCGAATAGTTTCCATTTCTTTATCCTACCCTATCAGTGACCTTTTTTTTTCTTTCCCCTAAAGCGGGGCGGGCTCACATAAAAATAAATTACAACGACGAGTGCCCTGCAGTGGGAACGGGCAGTAGCCAGGCCGAAGCCCAGTTTCTGCCCTTGACACTTCCTACCGGCCTCCCGGCCGGCGGTCTAGCGACTACGGAGCCGTGCGGCGGCGATGCGCTTGAAGAAGGCGACGTCGAGCGCCGTTTTGTCGACTCGTTCTCCGCGATGACGGCCTCGGCGAAGTCGACCGACCACGGCTTCCCAATGGTCTGGGGACTCCGGTTCGAACGGACCGATCCTCCGGACCAGGCGCTCCCTATCCCCGTCAAACGCCTCGCAGTGCGTCAGGGTGTGGCCTACCTACTATACTGCGCGAGGAGCGCACCGCCACGGTGTACAGAAAACCCCCGGGCAATGCGTTTTGTTTTTATTTTTAATTCGTTTTCATGCACAGGCTAAAATCGTTTTCACACACACGTGACCGTCGTTTTCCCCGTGCGCGTATCTCGTGTCTGTGTGGCGACGGTACAGTAGCAAAATAGCGTCGCGTGCGTTCCGTCTGTTCGAACGTCGGGTGTGCGCGGCAAATAAAAACGGTTATTGTTCGTTCTCGCGCGGGCAATAAAACGTACACTACTGGTGAAAAAAGAAACGGAGAAAGAGAGAAAGAGATAGGATAAGGAAAGAAAGAAAATGAACAATGTCGTCGTTGGATTAACATAGTGTCGCGGCATTGTACGGCGTGAGTTACGGAAAAGATGTTGTCGGTCAAGTCGACCAAACACAATAATAATTCACATATTGTGCGTATATATATTTTTCGTAAATTACCGGGACACAATAGTGTATATTATAATATACACTCGTACATATTTCGGTACGCGATACGCACACACAATCCGAATACGTAATCATTATTATTATTATTATTATTACTCGTATTTTATTATTAGCAGTCGTTAAAACAAAGACCCTTTTAAAAAAAAAATGTCTTCTCTTTTTTTTTTTTTTTTTTTTTGTTAAGTTTCCCCTATATTGTTTTTAATATATACGCACGCATACTGTGTTTACCTCTCCACGTGCACGCCATTTGGTTCGGGGGAAAGGGTTGGTTGAATAATAATAATAAAAAAGCTCATCTCGCTAATGATCGTACCTACCCCTCGTCCTCCTCGTTATATTATACACACACACACACACCACGTCATGTTTTTTTTTTTTTGTGTTTTCGACGGGATTTAGTTATACGCACATACAATATCATACAGACAGTTTTTAATGAATGTTACGACAATTACAATAATGAATTATAAATATTTTTAAGTGCGTATAACGTACATAATAATAGCCGTAAAGTGTGTAAATCGAAATTGATTTTCAACGTAGGCGCATTATATATATATACGGTATATTGTTGCGTACGCACCTACGTACAAATCAGTGATGTCGCATAAATCAGGATTATCCGAAAATCTGATAAATACGGATTTCAAAAATTCGAAATTTATTATTTTTACGTGTAAAACAACGTTTGCCGGGTCGGCTATTAATACGTTATATTACGTTTTTTTGTAATTGTTATTTAAAATAAATTTCTATTTTTGATAGCTGTTTTGTAATGTAAAAACGTATTTAATGACTTTACTCATTCAATGCTATCAACAACAATAGTTGTATACGAGAAATGAATTAAAGACTACAAAATCGCGATTTTAAATACTGGAATTCGGATTCAGATTAATATCCGGATTTTATAATCCGAAATTCGGATTTTACAATAAATGCCAGATTTCATATTTCGAAATTCTAAAATCCGGATTTTTCCGGATCACTAGTTAAAATATGCCAGATTTGCTCAACCCGCGGCACACGTACGCGGAAAGTTCATAGGTAAATCGGCTTTTTTAAATAGAAAAAGTACCCGTTTATTTATGTAAGAAAAATAAATTGTGAGGGGGGGGGTGTAATAAAATACAATTAACGCGGAAAATGATTGTAGACCGACGAAAGTTACCGGTATTGAAAACTCCCGGACTAATAAACACATATTTCGAGTGTAGCAAGGAACGTATTAGTGATTACAAAGGTTAGTGTTTTTCTCTCGTTTAGTAAAAAACGCTCCGAATTGTTCGCATCGCAATCGTATAAAGACGCAGGTATATTGCACGGCAGTGCATTATTCGATACGGACGTCGATGATTCGCGACAGTTTTCCTCGAAAACGAAATAATTTACGAAATAAATGAGACGACAAATCGGTTTTATTACCTGTTGATTTCCGAGTTACGTTGGCAACAATGGACACAAACACGATTGACACTGTAGAGGAAGTAGGAGGCACTCTTCTTACTCCGTGCAGAATCGTTTTTCGGTATACCGTACTCGTCCATTGACAAAACAGTGGCCTGCCCATAGAAGTGTTAGCGGCCACTAAACTTTGTCGTTTCTCTGCCTGAGTGTTTGGAGTTTTGGAAATCGGCCGAAAATTTCGGCTGGCCGTCAATATGACAGGGCGGCAGTCCAAAATATATTATTAACGAAAATTCTACATTATTATTATTATAATGGCACGACGGAGTATATTCACTGCGTGACGCGTACGTGGTGTGTTGTATGGGCGCATTTGTCCATTGTCGGAATTATATCCTCGAAACGACGAGGCCTAAAATCAAACGGCTAAACTCCGCGATGAATAGGCCGAGGTGGAAGTTCCTGGCGGCCGATATAAGCCCCGTCCGGAACACGGCGTACCCGCGTTATTGTGATTTCCGTCAACAGTTAGCCGCGGTGGCGTTCGTGCACGGGACAGACGAGGGTGTTTAAAAACACGACGACCACACGGGTGTTGTTTATTCGATCATTTTTATCTCGAAACCTATACACATTTCGGCCGTCGTGTCGCCAGGGAAAGTTTGTCGACTTGTCGAACACGAATTACCGTATACGGTGACATTTCCTAATTAGCAAATGTTCGCTTATCGTTGAAAACGACGAAAAAACGACAAACATACTTCACACCGTGGGTTGGCTACTGTTGTAGGTGAGAAGTACGGGCAAGGTAGAGTTTACGGGGCATATCCTTTAAACAAAGATATATCGTTGCTGACGAACAACGATTCTCAACAAAGTTCGATTATAATCGTGTACTGAAATTCCGCGATTTTACGATTTTCGTCAAAATTTACACATTATACGCGAAAAAAAAAACAAACTATAACATTAGGCTAAACATTTTTTCCTCGGATCCGGGTTTTTAATTCCCGTCGACAAACTCCTGGTCACGCCACCGGTCATTATGTGCTCCACACCGCATGCCGCTGGTTTTCTCTTCTCTTTTATCCGGGCATTAATATTATACTTTTTTCCAAGATTACAATCAATAGTAAAAAAAATAATAGATATGGCGGAACGGGATTCACAAAGAAAGCTGACGTGCCTTTTTTTCTAAATATAAACGTTTAAAATAAAAAAATAATTTTTGTTGATTTTGAACTCACGTAGGTAGGCGATTTGTAAAAAAAATATCCACAATTTTTTCTTTGTACCATAACTAAGCGTTCAAATATAATCGTTTTGAACATTTTTACGTTCTTTTGACCATAACTCTTGAAGCTATAGACGGCCATAAACACGATATGACAATAAAAAAAAATAATAAAAACAAAACCATGGCTTGGGCCCTAACCTAGATGTGTGCCAAAATGAAAATTAAATTTCGTGATTGATGAATTGTTTGAGTTATTGTTATTTTGACCGATTTTTGTCATATAAAAAAAAAAACTCGCTTTCCGCACTATCTCACATCAAATTTGATTTTTTTTTTCCGAGCTGTAAACCTTGCGGTATAATTCTGTTTATTTAAAAAAAAAAAATAATTAACATATCTAAATCGGTTTGAAATATTTACTTTAATTTATAATATATTTCATTTTGCGTAGAGAATACGATATTGTATTGTAGGCGGTTGCTATTCGTGTGTCGATATTTTTTTTCGCAGCAGCAGCTACACCGTGCTATAATATATATATATAATAATTTTATCGTTATATGATATAAAGTAAAAAAAAAAAAAAAAACCCGAGTTTATGTATTTCAAGTATAAAATACCACCTCGGAGAAAAACAACGTCGACCGGGGTCAATTTTTACGCACGAAACCCAGGCAGTACAGTCGTGGCCGTGTTCCTCGTTCTCTTTCTCTCGGTCTCTCTCTCCGGTTTTATCGCTTCGCTACACCGCCGAAATATCGATTAGTTCTCAATTTTGACAGGCGTAATAACGACGAACGCTCGTACATATTTATATCGAATTCATTGCCAGATTATAGATTCACCTACACCGCCGTCATATATCCAATACACGACTATTCCCGAATAATTAAATTAGATTTTTTTTTTTTTTTTTAATTTTATTTTACTCTCCTTACCATTTACCGTACGTTAATATAATATGTATTTTGTTTCAGGTTAGTACACACGTTTGAATTCGATAAACCCTACGACGCACACCTGAATCGCGTAAGTATCGACCATTCGATACAAGTATATTTTTTATATAATTGCCGTGTTTACCGGTGAATATTATCAAGATTAAGATAAAAAAAAAAAAAAATAACACTAGTTCTAAAAATTATCTATAAACAGATAAATATCACAAATAAATCATCTAAGATAATTAGATAATTATAGATGCGTGGCATTTTAAGAGGATAATTTTTGTTTTTAATTTGTTTCGTTGCGAGAAATAGTTCTGAAATAGTTCTGGGAGTTCTACGGGAGTGATTCGCTAACTAAAGACTTTGAATTTTTAACCGAAAGTTAAACTTTTTTTTATATAAAAAAAAAATTTGTACATCAGGCACATATAAGAATACAGATTAGATAAAAGATAACAAAATAATATTATCCAGACAAGTCCTCGGCACCGAAGATAAAACTACATAAATAATATTTGCAGATTAACTATATTAAATTTAGTAGTACGAGTACGGCAGTAGTTATTATTATCGTATCGTATAGGCCGTATATGTTATTATAATATTATAGTTAAAACCCGGCCAGCCAGTTCAAATGGGTTTCTGACGAGCTCTCTTTTTTTTTTTTTTTTTTTTTTTTTTTTTTTTTTTTTTTTTTTTTTTTTTTTTTACGAGGGGAGACCGAAATGATAAAAAAAAAAAATATATAAATAAATAAAATAAAAAACAACCCTCTCGAGGTAAGGCCTGAGGTCTTCTTTACGCGTAAAACATATTATATTATCGTATTGTGCAGGGAGACGGCGATTAACAACTTTTTTTCTTTTATTTTTACAATATATACAACTTTTGAATTGTTATAATAGACAGGCACATTAAATATTAGGCGACGGTGACATTTCCTAATTAGGAATGTTCGCTTATCGTTGAAAACGACGAAAAACCGACAAACATACTTCACACCGTGGGTTGGCTACTGTTGTAAGTGAGAAGTACGAGGAAGGTAAAATGTACGGGGCATATCCTTTAAGCAAAGATATATCGTCGCTGACGAACAACGATTCTCAACAAAGTTCGATTATAATCGTGTACTGAAATTCCGCGATTTTACGATTTTCGTCAAAATTTACACTTTATACGCGAAAAAAAAAACAAAAGAAACTATAACATTAGGCTAAACGTTTTATGCTCCCCACGCCGTGTAATACTTTCAAGCATTTCTGCTCAACTAAAACAATTTTATCTGCATAAACTAAAATAAAACTAGGAAACTTCAAATCCAAATAAATAACAAAAAAAAAAAAAATAAAAAAATAATAATTGCGCGGAATGTTTATAAAAATCTGTTACGTCTAAAAAGGGCTAATATTAATTTTTTGTTATCAAATATTACGATTATTTTTAATCGAGTTACAAAAAAAAGATAAAAGAAAAAAAAAATCGAAAATACAATTACGTATACGGAATACGAATTTTAATTTCCATTCACCGTCAAGTGCCGCTGGCACTTAGGTGAACGGCGAAATTTCGGCCCATCACTTGTTTCTAATTGAAACATGATGTTTTTTCTCATCTCTTATTTCTTCTCGGCTATTTTTCCCTCTGCCCTTTTATTTTTTAATCCGCTTTATTCATTCTATCTTTAACGCTGGTATATATATATTGATTTGATTAAACTCAAGTTGTACTTCGTAATAATAACTATCGAAACGGAATGTACATTAAATTAGATTTATGAGAAAGGACTATACCGGTTATAAGTACCCACTCGTCACATAAAAAACATTACTGAACATTTCAATAGCTCAAATTATAACGGTAATAATTACTACAATTATAATATATTTCTTGTTTAGTATACCCGATTGTATTTACAACTATACAATTATACCTACCTACAGTGTACGTATATATTTGTTGAAGTACATTTCGTTGAGCTGCCACATTTCGTTTTCAATAATAAATTCACTTCGGTCTTGATTAAAGAATAATTCAATTGCATATTCATTTAGATAGGTTATGCATTTTTTTTATTCGTTGCCGTTTCGAGAAAACAGAATATCATTAACGGCGACGAACCGTTCTTATTTCAATCTAAACTCTTAATTTTTGTTTTATAAATTAATCAATTATACAATAGTATGAAAGGCGTATTCCATTGTGCGACTCACATAATTGAATCACAAACAAATCGAAAAGAATATTATTAGCTAGGTATATTTACTTATATGATTGTTACTTTAGAAAAACGCGCGTAAATAGCAAACGCAACAACGTTTTAAATTCACTAAAAATAAATACTGGCATTCGATAATATTATCGAGTACGACAATACTCGTTTAATTTTAAAGTAACGATTATTACCATTGTTGAGACGTATACAAGTAAAATTTATCTAGATAATAAAGATAAAAGATAATTGATCCAAAATCTTCCAGATACAAATTAATATAACGAAAATGTAAATTATCTCAGATAAGATAATTGATAAGTAGAATTTATACAAAGTTAAAAAAAAAGATAATTTTTTTGTAAACTGTGTATTGTGGTTAACATAATTCTGTAAGTGTAAAGGGCGTAAATAAATCACCATGTACATAAACTTCGAGTTTTTAACTATGAGTAAAACATATGAGTAAGTCCATTTTTTTGGTATTTAATATTGTCCACTGTGGAGTATTACTTTTTTTTTTTTTTATCTTACATATACTTCAGAGAGATATCAAAATTTGTATCTAGTTAAAATAAAAGATATAATAATATTATCTAGATAAGTCTCAACACTAATAATTACGTCATATATATTTTATATTGTATATGTGTGTGAAGACGAGCAAAGTAAAATCATATCAGTGTCCGCGTCCATTATTCGGTGTGTCATCTGTGCGTTTTATTTGTTTAAGAAATGATTGTGTTACATGTTATTTGTGTTTCGTATTATTATCGTAATACGATTTGTCGTTTCCAAACATATAAATGTTCGATGTATGTTTTTTTTTTTATTTTATTGATAACGCCGTTAAGGATTTATCGCAAAATCGCGTTTGTTTCGAAATATTGATCTTGGGAAATTTTCAATTTTAACGGACATCGTCGAATTATGTACCACCATAGCCGTCCTATTGTAACTTTTTTCATTACGTTCTCGTATAAAATAATTTCGTTAACAATACCATATATTATTGCCGTTTTCATTCATTTACAACGGTGTGTTTGCGTTTTTTTCTCTTTCTCTCTCTCTCTTCAAAAATCAGACATCGCAGGAGTTCAACGTTCGGATCCGTCGTGTTCCGTTGCGCTACCGTCGTCATTTATTTTCTATGTTTGTTCGTTGTTATAACGATTAGTGTGCGATTGCCGGATAATAAATGCTAATAGCACACATTACGATTTATAGTATAGGTTAGGTTAGAATTTAGAAATGGTTGCCGGGGGTGGGGACTGAATTTGTTTTAGTTCCGAAAGACGACAAATGGAATTTTAAGTCGTAATAACTGGGTATAACTGTGCCCGATAATATTATTATATTTTCAAAACCGTATGGCGAATATGATAAAACCGATAAAATAAATGTGAGTTTTCTTTCGGCCGGTTTGTTGTCCACCTAACCTGTTCGTCTTGGAAATCTATTCCATAGATTGCTTCGTCGGTGTCACTACTTCAACGGGGTATTTCTTTGTGGACGGCAAGACCTGCTCAGTTCCATTATTCAGTCTTTCGTCCATCATCGCGGATCTCGTTCAATTTTTCAATCGTCACAATGGGTATCTAACGCGCATACTATAACTGAATTTATCAATTCCAAACTGTAACATATACATAATATGTACCACGAACTATGGGAGTGGTGGTGGTGGTGGTGATAAAATCCCTTAGCTCCTCTTGAATCCGCATCGTCTTTTTACGGTCAGAGCACTTACCATGGGCGCAGTTAGGGGGCTAGACTGCTTAGACCCCTCCAAAACCGTGATTAGATCTATAGAATTGTTATCCGCTTTAGCCCTCCTAAACTTTTGACTTGGGATATGCCTATGCAATTAAATATAATATTATATTATATACAATATAAATAAAGTACTTTTTTTTTCTGTGGTAGTGAGGGTGGCACTCGCTCCGGTACCATCCCCCACCCTCCCCACACCGGATCCGCCTTTGCCGGCGAAAGCGGTTGTAATTTTTCGTTTTTAACTATGGCAATAATTTTCGTATACACATAGATTCTATGTGTGGCAATAAATATTTATCGTGCAATTTGTTCTCAGAAACGATAAATTATACAAGTTCTAGGGAAAATGGTTACATCAAAAACATCAACTTTTCGAGAGAGAAAATTTAAATGCGTTCTAAGAACAAATAGTGTCATTGTAACAACACGATAGTAATATCAAAGTACATTCTACAATATCACTTGTTCACTTGACACGCGTGTATATTGCGTACCGATACGATATAAGTAAACGCGATCCGGCGGTATTTCACGGACATTCCTAACCTATTCGTTTAAAATGTTTTTCTTCCATGATTTCAGCGCGTATTCCCGTTTTCCAGAAAATAGAGATTATAATTCAGAAGAAAAACTATATATATCATAAGCTCGTCATCATCTTGATGACCTTTTACAAACATAGCCATTTTTTTTACCCAGCGCCCGGGAAATATACGAGATAATTTTTAAAACAAAAGTTACTACTTATTTTTCTATATAGCGCGCGTGGATTTTCGATATAATTTTGGCGGTATTTCCGACCGAACAAAGACAATAACAATATTATTATACCGTAAGTATGCGCACAGCACATTGGCTGTTTTCACGGATCGTGAAACAAAAAAAAAAAAAAAATAAAAATAATAATAAAATAAAATATAATACACTACGCAGCGTTGTATCCTTACCTATCCGTTCCGGACCGTCAAACCGCGGAGTGTACATTCGCATCATTTCGTCTTCTCGTGACCCCCCCCTCAAAAAAAAAAATAATAAAAAATAATAATAATCGTGCGTGTTTAAATTTTTTTTTTATATATATATATACGCTGCCGAACCGGTTTTCGAAACTACCAACTGCATATAACTTATTATGCTGTAGTTTAATAAACAAAATAAAAAAAATAAAAATCTAGCTTCTTTTTTTACTCTCGATTTCGGGCTTGTTGCGGGAACATTGCGAATTACGATAAAACGCTCGCGTCGTACACAATAATGATATATTATGATATATTATGATCGTCTTGCGAATGCATATTCAATTTTTTTTTTAGTTTAAATATTATATTGTATTTTTTACGATGCGTGCGAAAGTCCTATTGGTAGGGGAGTCAGTGACCTTTGCAATCAGTCCTTACATAAAATCACGACGGACAACAATTAGAAATCATCAATTTAATCGATTTCCTTAAAAAAAAAAAAATAAAAAAATGTTCGATTTATAAATTGTAATAAAATACCACATCTGTTTTAAACGAGGAAATAATATTGGAACAAAACAAATACTCTAAAATAGCCGCATTTAAATAAAAATAAAAAAACCTAATTTTAGCATTTTTGATTTTTTTTTTTTCACTTTTAAGATAACGACAAACGACGAGACGAACGCCTTTAAAAAGGCTAAAATACAGTATCAGATTAAATTTTCACACGTATTTTGACGCTATTAATATATATATATATATATATATATATATATATATATATATATATATATATATATATATATTTTAAAAATCTCATATTTAACATATTAAAAATATTAATAAAAATACTTTTGCGGAAAAACTCGCAGCGATTTGCTGTCGAAACAGGAGACCTCTTCTGCCTCCCCACGTGCGCACGCTTATGATATTTGCTCGCATATTTGAATATTTGTATTATTGTTTTAGATTTTGAGCATAACGAGGAATGTATTGGTTTTGCTACGACGTGCGCTTTATTTTCTGTCTGTAAACAACATTTCTACCAGAAATCTTGGTGCAATGAAAAAAAAAAATAAATAATAAATAAACCCTGACAAGAGAGCTTTTTCTTGGATCTAGTCGGTGCATTGGGAAGGTAGTTTTTTTACTAAATTTTTGTAGTTTCCCTCATAATGGGCAAACAATAGTAAAGTACAGTAAAGTTTTACAAACATTTTGGACGTTTTCGCTGTATTAAATATTTAGTGTTTAATATTTGGTTTTATGTGAATATAATATTTCCGGCCTATCAGAAATGCACGGAAATCTTACACAGAAGGTACAACGTAAATTGTACTTTATGGTAAAAAAAATGCTGAGTGTAAGACAATAGGCTTGTTTTCTCGTCATTGTTCAAAGGTCAAATTTTGATTAAAAAAAAATCGGTGTAAATCACACGGCATTTCAAAACACGATTGACCGAATTTCGTTGAGAATCGTATTTATCGTTGCGTACAGATATGAATTAAATTCCCTCCTATATCATTCGTTCCCGCCTACAGCAGTGACCCGCCCACGATTAGTATCCTTTATTTCCTTTTACCGCTAAACGACGGTATACATATGTGCCGTATACGATTGTTTTAATAAATACAAACAAAACGAATTTAATATTACTACAATTTTTATATTTTCAAATATTCATTACCAGTGGGCACTTTGGATATTGCACAAAACGCTAGACGGTCTACACTGGCATCTACCACATTTACTATTTTTACGCGAACGCCTTTTGTACCCTTGACCGACCTTAAGCAATCTATACTATTCAGAATGTTTATAAAAAAAAAAAAAAAAAAAACCTTTGAAATTGTTAAATTTACCATTGTTGACCAAAGTTGTCCGGCTACATTGGCCGTAACATAAAATATACGTTTCGGTAATATTTAGCAATATTAAGAGAAATAGAAATTAGCCGTTCGGTATATTTATGCACAGCTAAAGCAACGTGTAGCGGCGTGGGCGATTATCGTGATCAAATTTAACCGGAATTACTTTAAAAAAAATTAAAAAAAAAAAAAATACGTATTTAACGAAAATGATGGCTGGGGGGGAGCGGGAGGATGGGGAGACACGGATAAAGTTTCAAGTTCAAAAATTAAGTCCGCCCTTGTAAGTCTGCATGTACACAAGTTGTTTCTAACTCGAAAAACATTCTATAGGCCGGTATACCATATTCGAAAAGATAAATATATAATTTTTTTTTTTTTTTTTTTCGTCTTACGAAATCCCGTATAGGCGGTGTACCCACTCGGCACAGTTGGCGGCCGAAAACTTTTACCCGACCGCCGCTTTTATCGCCGCGCACGGCCAGCCTATAAATTATTATTTACGACGTGGTTTTGACTTTGCGGCGTTTAAAAAAACCCCCGGCCCGGGCCTTTTTAAATTATTGTACGGGAAGGGTATGTGTATACGGAGTGACTAGTGAGACACATGCACATAAAATCCGGGTACGGTGGCGGTGGGCTGAAGGGGAGGGTAATTATTAATATGACCGATTTCGGCGTGATCCGAGTGCTGCCGCGCACAACAACAACAACAACAACAACAACAACAACAACATCGCAAAACACCATTATTATATAGAACAAGGCGTCCCCGCGTCCTCTGTTCTGTTTATCGCTAAAAGTCTCTCTCTCACTCTCTTCTCCGCCTCCTTTCTTATATTTATATACACTATTATATTCCTCCCCGATACTTCTACTATTCTCCTCTTCCCGGGGGCCCTCCTCTTGTTCTCCGACATCGCGGCCGCCGCGGTGCGTCGTCGGTAATTTATCGAAGCTTTTAAACCGCGCGCGCGAGCAACACAAAAGAACTACGACGACGACGACGACGATGTTGTTAATACTTAAAATAATTTACGGGGCCGTGAGGTGTAGTTTTTATTTATATATATATATATAGAATAAAAATATAGGTGAACTTTGCCGGAAAAACTTATATTGAAAGAAGCCCTACAATACAAGGCTTTTAACACGCCCACACTTAGTACAGTAAATATATATATATATATATATATATATTTTTTTTTTTTTTTGACAATGGCGGAATTCGCGCTGCACTCCTACCCTCGCACCATCGCCCGCCAGCGCGCGCCGTGTTCCGGACGAGATAATTTCGACTCCCGCAGCCCTTTCTGTCGCTGCGGACGACGGGGAGAGCTCATTCATCACGTTGTCGTCTGGGGCGACAAGTCAAATCGGATAAACGCGCGGCGGCACTGAGAGCTCGGCTGTCGTCCGGCGGCCACCGGGTCGGCAAAACAGACGTAATGGCCACACACACCCTTCCGCCGCCCCTACCCGTGGCAGTATCCCTTTCGTTTATCCGAAACGATTAGAACTTAAAAGCATTTCGCCCGCCCGGTCATTTGTGTTGGGGAGGGGGCGAAAAAAGAAGAAGAAAAAAAATTATTTTCCTTCACATTTCGTTGTACATTTTTAAAAACGTTATCCCTCGAAATATATACTGGCCTGTACAGGGTGCGGCAGAGCTGACTGACGAGTTTAATGAGGTCATTAGCCTGTGATAAGATAAGAGCAGGCCTTAATAAGTGGTATATTTTGAATTGTACGGTAATGCCGTTTTTATTCGTAATCATGGTCTGGACAGGTGTACGTCGTGGTTTCGTCGTGCTTGCGTACTACGAAAATAATCATTCTGTGATCGCTAAACAAAGGGCTTTTCGTATACATTTCGGCATTCCACGTACTGAATCTGTTCCTTCTGCTAACACTATCAAATTGCGGATACGGCATTTGTAAGAAACCGGAAGTACCCTAAGTAGGACTTGGACACGGAGCACCCAGAACGGTAAGAACCCCCGAAAATGTGCAGTTGGTTAGAGGACTTTTTTGAGGACGAGAACAGGACTGTCACTGTCACGTTCGCTCGTTATGTTGTGATGTTGGAAACTTATCTGCAACATAGGTTGGAGGAAATGGCTGAAGAACATGATTTGGGAGATGTATGGTTTCAGCAAGACGGAGCTACAGCGCACATAGCTAGAATTTAACTTGCTGTCTTGCCACAAATGTTCCCTGGGCGATTAGTCTCTCTGAGAAGAGACATAGGCAGGCCCCAGATTTAAGCATGTGTGATTGTTTCTTCTGGGGCTACCTTAAGGATAAGGTTTTCAGACATCGCCCACATACCATAGAAGAAATTAAACAGAAAATCACCGTGGAAGTCGAGGTCATACCAGTCGAAATGTGCCGAAAATCATATGAGAACTTCAGAGATCGTCTACAACAGTGTATCAATGCTGACGGCCGCCATCTTGGAGATATAATTTTCAAAAAATAATTTTTAAAAATGGCATTGAATACTGAATTAAATAAAAAAAAACCTTTTCTCTAAGTTTTACTGTTCGTTATTTATAGCCCATCAAAACTCGTCACTCGGCATTTCGTTTACTATGTTGTGCCATGCTTGTATTGACTATGTTTGATAATGTCGACATTAACTGGATAAAGTTGACATTAACCAGATAACGTTGACATTAACCGGATAACGTTGATATTAACCGGATAACGTTGACATTAACCGGCCGACCGTGGATAATATTAAATTTAGAAATTACAAGTGTTATTACGAACCCTCCGTATAGGTTATGTTCGGTTGGTAAATGAAATAAATAAAAAAATAAAAAAATGTTTACGCGAGAGTAAAACGTAAATAGATGCAATTCATTAGCGGAAAAAAAAAAAACAAATAATTATAATAATGCAAATTGTAATATTTTTCGATAACTTTACCATATCGTTTGTTGGTATTATTAAAATAATTGTGCCAATCAATAGTTTTTACAGGTGCAACAATACATTAGAATCATATTTTAAGGAAAATAAATACGTTTTCCAGTTCGCGGCCAATAACGCAGTTTGAATGTTTTTTTCAATATTATTATTTTTTTCACCGTTTCAATGACCGCTGTATAAAAAATAAAATCAATATTGACAACGTTTATTAGCCACGAAACGTAAAAGTTTACACAATGTTGATAAATCATCAACTGGAACTTCCCTTAAAAATATTTTATACTTTTACGTTGCGTATCTAATAATACTATGTCAATATTGATTTTCTTCTTATTAACTATAGAGGAACTTTTTTTTTCATCTTGATGATTGGCTTTTAGGTTATTTTTTTGTTTGGCGATAATTTAAATCGTAAAAAAAAAAAAAAACAAAAAAAAAAAAAAACAGTAGAAATGGATACCGATCGCGCGTTTTTCACTTAAAATCCGCTGATCGTGAGCAAACTATACATTTTTTCGTTTTTATTTATTTTTTTTATTATTAAAATACGCCTGGGAAAAAATAAAAAAAGTTTGGTCTACCCAAATGGATGCGATCCCCGACTAGTCGTATATACATATATATGTGTATAAAAAAACCTAGATAACCGCCTTTTCGGAGCGAGTGTATAGCTCGGCAACCGTATACCACATGTACTATATACTAAGATGGGAAATCGTATTGATTAATCCATGATTGATGATTTATTTTCGACATTGTTTTTACATCGTCGTAATACAGTCACGTACGGACAAATATTTCACGTTTTAATCGTTTTTCAATTGATACAATTCGCCCATCTTTGGCCTACGACTGCCGGTTTCGTTACCTCTTTGTGACTCTCATTCAGCCCGCTATCCACAGTGGTTCTATTTATCTATATGCTCATAAAATATATTATTAAGTACAATATGCGTGGTATATTGATGCGGTTATGGATATTATTACCACTGAAATAAAACGTACGGTTTTATTCTTTCGTTCGACATATTATGACGGTGTTTGAACTATAACATATTTGTACACGTTTTATCTATTTAATTGTGACGTTTAATATTCGTTATAAGAAAAATAAACGTACGGGATGAATAAATATTATTATAACGATATACGATGCAAAATATTAACATTTAAAAGCGTGTTATTCAAATAGATAAAAATGTAATAAAACTTTTATTAAAGGTCTGAAAGTAATATGGTTTTACAAGCATCGTCTGATAAAAAAAAAATTGTTTTTAATTGACGTATTTTACAATATCCGTACTTTACCTACCGTTTGTATACATTGCAATTTTATATTCAAAGAACTAAAATTGAAAACAAATAATTATGAGTATTTGATCACAGCAAGTCTCCGTAATATATATATATACTTTTTATTCATTAAAAAAAAAAAAAAAAAATTTCCCGATGACGGATTTTGTGCCCAAGTCGGTCGTAATAATAAAACAGTATAAATCTCATAATGGACTCAAGGCCTAGCTATTTTATTCGAAATCATAACGCGAAATGTATTTATTTTTTCTGTTCGACGTTTATTTCTTTGAGTTCGTATACACACGAAAGTCTTGCATCGTTATTCCGCCGTGTGCTGCGTTTCCGTTTACAGCGTATAAAGGAAAAAAATAATAATAATAAAAGAGAGAAAAAAAAAACGATTTTGGACTCGGGTAGCTGCGTAAATATGTTACATTAGGTATCTCTCTCTCTCTATATATATATATATATATACGTATATATACGTATACGGTATACAGAAGCCACGCGGCGTGGTATATGAAGATATTATGTTTTCGTTAAATTTTTTTTTTTTTTTTTTACGACACTTTTGAGCACATAAATCACCTCTTTTGTGTATACATATTATCACTCTCGGGTTTATAATAATAACGTACGCGTATATTTATATACTTATACGTAATAATATATTATACTTTGGTCTTTGCGCGGAATAGACCCACTCTTCTTCCGCTCGTCGTTCTCCAGAGCAGCGCAGGGGCAGTTGGTGAGTCGGCTAGGGGCGGGATGGGGGATATACGTGTCTTATCGGGTCTATATCGAAAGCACACGCCCGTGCGTATAATGTGTAACGATTGTCGAGAGTGAGAGAGAGATATATATATAGAAAAAAAAAAAAATGAAAAAAAATACCAGACTTGAAAGTCGTATCCGGGCTTATTGTCGATATATGGCGTAACGTGAACATTATTACGCGATATTGTCGAACGCGGTTCCCGGAGTACGTACTCTAGACTTACTATAACGTTAAACTGACAAGACGGTCGACGTTCGACTTTATATTCCCCGTACTTGGCTTTTCGCTGCGATTTTTTTTTTTTACTCCATTTCCTTCAAAATTATCGTTATATTTCCCCGACAACGGTGTCGGCGCTCTTCAATAAAATCCCGTTTGATTTTTCCGCGTTCTTGCCGGAATCGCCTACCGCGGTATATTCCATCCGTCTGGTTAGGTCCAGGCCTCCGTCTCACCCCCTCCCCCCCATTCCACCCAACTATCCGTCCTTCTTTATCCAATTGTTTTTTTTTTTATTGTTGGTTCGAAACGTCATCGAGTAATTCCACGTCCTTTTTTTTTATCAAGTCTTCCCGTCACGTTTCGGACCTTCCTAAGAGGTCTTTTCCCATACGGATTCTTTTTCTGTTAGCTCATTCTGACTCCCAGAAACATCGTAATCGTCTCCTCTTTCATTTTTGTCTACTATACTTGTACTTTGGCATAAGGTCCGTCTGCATTATATTCCTCCTTCCACACTCTCCGCTATCTTCGTCCACGGATCGTCCATTCGCACTTCCATTTCTATGCACCTAATCAAGGCTGGGCGAGTCCACTCGATTTTGGTTACTCGTAATGAAAAGTAACTTTTTTCAAGGTACAGTATCAGAAGACCGTTATTGCGCAAAAATTTTCCATTCTCGCCATTGTTATGGAAACTAAAAAGAAAATCAAAAAAATAGTCTTCCAATGGCCACCAACAAGACGCTAAATTTAATAAACCTACCCACTTGTCGTTTTTTGATCGGAGCAAGATTTTTGGTAGAAAAGTGACGTCAATAACGGGTACAACAAAATAAATAAAAACACAAATTATATAGTAAAACATATTGCTACGCTCAGTAATAATGAAACTGTTTAACAATATTTACACCGAGATTTATTTTGTTAGAACCAATAAACATCCGATGATTGACTGAATCAACCTCGCAACGTAGCTAATTTAAAGATCGATTTGTTTGCAAATATTTTAGTAAACGGCGACGATAAAACAAACTCGAAACTTGTATAATAATGTTCAAGCTGTTTTACTAATATTATTTTTATTAGTATTGTTAAAAAGTAACGTGCAGTATTCGAATCCGAACTCGCCCCGAGGTACAAAATACCAGCTGTTGTTTAATTATAACTTTACTCGGTGTTCTATAAAATTGTTAAATAAGTATTTTAGTATCGGAGTTGAAAAAAAAAAAAAAAGAACAAATTAAAAAGTACGTGTTCATAATTTAATAATATAATATCGTCTTTTATGGTAGATGAGTAGAAAAAAAAAAAAACCACGCACCCGTCTCCGTTGTTGTATTGGCCTCGTTTTAAACCGGTTCGCGACTTACACGAGCCTAAAAATAATCTCGCCCGAGTCCGTGTCACGTCATAATAAATTGTCTTCACCATTATAATTATTTATCGCACGCACGTCGTCTTCTTTTCTTTTTTTTTTTTTTTTTATTTGCTTTACATGCCTACTCGAAACCTTTAGCCAGCTTCCACAAAGTCCGTCCACCCACCGCGCTTCATCGGGCCGTCGAGTTTCTCCGTCCTGTCCGCCGTTTGTAAGAATCCATTCACTCGGTCGGTTTCTCGTCCCGTACATCACCAAGTATATTCCCCTAGGTTCGTCCGTCCATTCCAGCCGCTCGGCGATTTCTTTTACGACGTCTGTATTGATGTAAGTCAGGTTAGGTTAGGTTTGAAGGTATCGAAAGATACCTTCGCAAAGGTTTAAGTAACTTTTGGTTTAAAAGAAGCCCGGGCCTCCGTTGAATAGACGACCGACGCCCTGGGCGATCTCCAACACCGCGGACGATATTAATTATGAGCGTTAGGTACCGTCGTTGCTGTTTTTGTCCGAGAATGATTAGAAACTATACTCGAACGACTGTCAAGCGAATCGATTAATCAATTCTAAAGTCTGTCGATTTTGAAATAAAATTTTTCCACACGCGCGTCGCTCCGTAATATTATTTGGGAGTTGCCGTATTCCGTCTAAAATCATGTTTTTTCTCTTTTCCACCCATTTGCTTTACTGCCAAATGAAAAAAAAAGAACCCGAGGGATAGCGTTCGAATAATATTTGAATATAATATCGAACGATACGCGTATTAGATACTAGATGATATTTTATTCAGCTGAACAGAAAAACACGAAAATTTTACACAGCCGTTCGTCATAAGTTATACTAAATGGTGAAAATTAAAAAAACTCTTCGGATGTAACCCCCCTTTTTTTTTAGTTTTTTTTTATTTCTGTTTGATGTTTAAATTTTGATTAAAAATTATATCAATGGCGATAATTCGCTTTTTTCCAATTCGCGTGAATACAACTTGCACAGCAATTTGTATTTATTTTATAGTTACAAATTAATAAAATGCACAATTAGTATATGTCCGTTTTTTTTTTTTTTTTATTGTATTATGACAATCGTTTTAGAAATGCGTAATATACGTATTATATGTAAATTTGTGTCCGTACCTCTAATATATTTAATAGCTACGCATCGTTTAGTATTATTCGAATGCCAACATATTTGGTTTTCTTTTTTCTTTTTTTTTTTTTGTCGTTTAGCGGAAATGCCCATACTATAATATATCGTGAAATCGCGGTTTTTTATAATACGTGGGCACGTCCAACTTTGAACGCGAACAGCAAATCTCTGTTTTGAGATAACCACTCTGGCCGCGTACCGGAAATAATCTCTAGTTCGTTTTTAGTTCGTTTAAGGACTAAATGGTTGTCAACCTTTTCGGATTCGTGTCGCCCTTATCCACGAGAATCCAATACTGCGTCTGCCTAACATCAAAATATTAAATAATTTACGCTGTATATTTAGAAGAAATATATATGCCCTTTTTTAAAAAAAAATACAGTACGCGGAAAAATAATAATTACACATTTTATTTTAGCCTTAGTGTTGAATAAACATTGATATTTTAAATTGAAAAAAAAAATATATATATATATATATATATATAATAATAATAACAATAAGAATATTATTGAAAAATTATAATAATTCTATAAAATCTGAACAAACAATGAGAAATTCGACACTGGTGATTTTCACAAAGTTGGGGAATTTAAGGGATGATGGTGGAAAAAGCGAGTCGTCGCACGTCAAACGGACGTATTAATCGGATCAAAAAAAAAAATAAAAAAAATTAGACTTGATATAAAGAAAATAATTTTACGGTATCTATGCCGTTTAGTGTAAACAATTATTACGTTGTTCTGACGGTGGTGGCAATTACATGACGGCCAGCTGCATTAATACGATTTAATTATTCGAAAGATTCTCATTTTTGTATTGTTTTGTCCGAGGATTTCGCGTCATCCCGGTTGAGAACTACGGGTTTACGCGAATATTTGGTATTTCGGATAGTTGTTAATATTTTTGGTGGGGGGGGGAAACAAAAAAAAACATAACGTGACTACGAAATAAATTAACTCGACTTAAACTTTTTAACGCGTCAACGACCGGTCTTGTACAATACACTAAAATTAACAAAAAAAAAAAAAAAAAAACAAATACAATAGAGGCGATTTGTCTATTATTCCGAATAAAACGATCGATTTATTACGATTCGGCGGTGGCGGCTGCATTAATACGATTTTATTCGAAAAATGCTCATATTTTTTAATCTTTTTCCCCGGGGATTTCGCGTCACCCCTACGCTCGGTCCATGTCTCCTCCCGCTGTTGAGAACGAACGGTTTTTCTGTTGCCGACGATTCAGTCTGGCCGTACAACGTCCGTCCGGGGACACACGCCGCCATCGTAAATTATTTCGGTGTTCGGCGCATTATCGGCCTATCGCATCATCGGTATGCGCAATCATTAATGGCGTCGTCGTTTATCGGGACAAATTGCCTATTTTATCGTGTAAACCTTCGTTTTTTTTTTTTTTTTTTGAGGTATCGCAACATACGGGGGGGAACACTACCCGACAGGGCAATCCTTCCCACCGTTTATTAAGAAACAAAATCTTAGCACGTTGTATGCATTCTTACTTGCTAAAGCTTACAAACTAGTGGACTTAATTCTACGGTTTATATTTACAATTTAAAGCTTACAATACACGAAATTTACAACTTAGTTTTAGTTTTATAGCCTAACAGCCGCTCTCTGGCGTTGGCGCTCCTCTTCCTCTCTCGTCTTCAGCACCCCCTCGATGAACTGAATCGTCGTCGTTTCCCAGTTCGTCGGGCTCTCCAGCATTGTTTCCGGGTTGAAGGCGTTGCCGTGGTTCGCCTCCACCGTCGGTCGCAGCGGAAGAACGTGGCAGTCGTGGCATTCCGGGGTGCTGGCCGAAGCAGCCGTGACCCGATAGGAATTGACTGAGGCGGTAGTTGGTGTTGCCAAAGTTCCTGGACACCCAAGGCGCCGCCTTCGGGATCAGTCTTCGGGTCCAGGCGCCGGTCTCGGCCCGGTCCCACTCCTCCTGCCACTTCCGCAGCGTTTCCGCCCTTCTCGTCTCCTGCGCCGTCGGGGGCTGCTGTCCGTCCCTCTTCGCGCTGTACGCGGCTGCGCGCTCCGCCGCCTGGAGGTGCGCCGGCACTACGCTCGCTACCAGCAGAACCGCCTGTGTGCCGATGGTACGGTACGCGGATCGTCATTTTTCTCTGCGGTACGAGTAGCGTGCGCACGTTTTGCTCGAACGCCAGTGCCGACGATCAGACCGGCGCTCCGTATAAGAGCTGGCTCTCCGCCACCCTCATCAGCAGTCGCCGTTTCCCCGGCCTAAAGCCCTCTATGTTAGGCGTCAGTCTCGCCAGCCCGGTGACTGTTTTATATCGTGTAAACCTAACCTCACTTGTGTGTTTACGCGTTTTGCGTCGGCACCTATACAGAAACGACGTGCCGGGACAATAAACGAAATTCGCCGTGACGTCTCCGCGTCATACCACAAGAGAATACGAACGAATACGGACTTCATTGAATCGCTTATTGCAGAAACCCCTTAAATCTTGCCTATATAAGCTTTCGAGAAATTAATACAAAAATAAATTAAAATGGTTATTTTTCCATTGCCGGAAGTAGAGGGAAGGTTCTATACACAACTACGAACTGTCATATACTCACTAGGGTTGACGGGAAGGGGTACATTTTATACCCTTACTCGCTGCAGTTATACAATAATTATACATTTACAACACTGATTTTCTAGTTTTACGATTATAATGATGAGTTTAATTAAACAAAAAATTAATAAAGCATAATTTTTATAGACTATTGAAATTAAATTATTGTGGTTCGCGTTCGGAAACTGCGGAAACACTATCGTCCTTTTCGATAATAGATTTTATTTCTTTTTCCGCCGATAGTTGAATTCAATCGTAAACCCACTGATATTAAACCGGTGGAATTTTAAACCGGCGAAAAACAAAACAAAAAAAAAAAAAATTGTAAAAGATTGAGAAGAATGGAATTTGGATTTGGTGTGCGGTGGAATGTTCCTTGCGCGCACGCCTAGAAACAGAGAATATGAAAAAAATAATAAAAATAAAAAATCACCTCGTTTATACAATACCCTATTGTAAACCGATATTATAATCGTATAACTCGTTATTCGACTAAAAGATACGGCCGCAGTTTCTTCGGGTAAACATTACAATGTTAATTATTATTTATTCGGTGTGAAAAATTAATGTTTGGTATTTTTTTAAATTTTTTTTTTTTTGAGTTACTAAAACATAAATTCCTTTTTTTTTTTTTTTTTTTTTTAAACCTTATAATCGACTCGTAAATAAATTATTGATTTTTAAATACTAATAGATACGCGAATCAAATACACGTCGTTAAGGTCGACGTCGGATTTTCCGTTTTTGTTTTTACCGCGATGCGCGGCAGGCCTCACATATTTAAACAGTTCTTTCTGTATAAAAAAAATATTATATCACGTCCAAACGTCTCGAATCATTAACCGGTTTTTTTTTTTTTTTTGTCTGAATATTAACAGCACGGACAGCGCCGCTCGTTAATCATTTAGAGTATTGTAGGTATTATAACGTTTAAGCAACGTGACTAGTATAAAACGACTAGATGTAAATATTCGTTTAAATTGTCGGAGTGTTTTATTTTTCTTTTCTTTTTTTTTTTCCTATTCGAAATCGTTAAATCGATATCACTATAATTTTAGGGTTCGTCCGAATAAAACTGCAGTATATTCGTATATTGGTACGGGGAAACGAAATGTACCTATGAAAAATAAACGTGACTAATGCTATTACAATAATAACCGATGTGCATAAAATATTGTTATGTTATTTGCTTTTGTGTTGCAAGGTACGCTACACAATATTTCTAACGTTATTATTGTTATTCGGGTAAAATTTCATATTTTTTTTTCCCCCAAGGACGTCATTTTTATATATACGGCTCGCGTAGTCCTCTATACACTTAAAATAAATTATTATTCTTTTTTTTTATGTATATATATATATATATATATATATATATATATATATATATATATATAGGTACGTTTCATCGATTTACAAGACTTATTCGTTCGTAAACTCAAAAGCGCACATACGATATATTTTGTCAGCATATTTACGCAGTGTTGTGGGACGTCGAGCAATAGGTAAAACAGTAATAAACAAACAGTATAACAAAATAGTAAAACTTTACTTTTTTTTTTTTATTTTATTTATTTCCACGGTAAATCAGCGCTATATTTAACGGACGTATAAATGCGTGTGCGCACCGTGCAACCACATAAATTATTATTTTTAACAGGATATCTCGAAGACTCCGTGTTGCGCGTTTGTCTTAACGGACGACTCCCCGGTATTCGAGTGTATTTTTACCATCTTGATTTCTGTCGTGTGTGTCGTGTTCCGTGCTGTTTTTGTTATTTTTTTTCCTCTCTGTATTTCGCTTGTATTCCGTGTTTAGAATCCGAGAGTTTATTAAATTTGTATTATTTTTCAATAAATTATTATTCTTAACAGGATATCTTGAAGACTCCCGGCTACCGCGTTTGTCTTAACGGACGGCTCCCGTATTCGAGTGTATTTTTACCATCTCAATTCCTGTCGTGTTTCGCTTGGTTTTTGTTATTTTTTCCTCTATATATTTTGCTTTCATTCCGTGTTTAGAATTCGAGAGTAAATTTATTTTTTATTATTATTATTATTATTTTTATTTTTTTTTTTCACTAATATACAGTGAAACCCCTAAAATACCCGACACTCTTTCAATTATTATCGATTATTTTTATATCAATTCAAACTACGTATATTTAATGTATAATTATGACATATTTTATTTTGTATTTATTATTTAAAATGTACAAAAAGGTACCTATGCTTAGTACCGATTTTAGATTAAATAGCCAATTACTGTAGAAGAAAAAGAAAAAGAACCAATTGTTTAGCTATAATTTTGTAAGTCTTATACATCACGAACGAGTAATCGAATTTTTAAGCCAAATCGAACTTTGATCTTAAGCTAGCTAGAATCATCAGTATCTATATTGTATAGTTTTATTTTTTTTATCATTATTCGTTATTCATTTTTTTATTATTTAACTTATATTATGTTTCTCTCTCTCTCTGTGTACCAATAACGATGATGCGGCTGATAAGTGATGTGCTGCAGCAGTACACACTTTTGAATATTGTCGGCCGGTAATATGCGTGGGATATACTAATCGGTAAAGAAAAATTATATATATATATATATATACTCACTTACTTGTACATCACTCTTTACGCATACCTATGTAGACACGATAAATAATGACTTGAGCAACACCTGGTTTTCTATTGTTCGTCCTCTAGTCCTGCAGCACCCTCCCGCCAACACCGCTGTCGTCGTACGGTTTTTTTTTCGACAAGAATACCTATATATATATATATAATAAACGGCGACGTTCGTTATTATAAAAATAAGATGGAATTATTTTTAACCTTTGAACAATCGATCGGTGCACAAAGATTGTAGGTATATTTAAGTCGTGACGTGTCGGCATTATTTATAGTGTAAAAACGTTAGTTAAACTTTCGTAAAACGTTCTAAAATCAAGACGTTTTTATATTATAACGTTCAACGCCCGGCATATTTATTTAACGGATTATATCGATTCGGAAATGTTAATCGAAAACGGTTGTTAATACAGGCTTAAACACGTTTAAAAATCAACCCTGGCGTACGGAGTTTGCGATTTTTTTGTTGTTGTTGAAAGTAATACGGACTATCAATTGACTAAACACACAGGTGGTTGATTCTGGAAATACAAATTATGATTGTTTTAAATATTCCAATTGCGAATTTAATAGCGTGTTGAATTTAAAGGAATATCGCGAATCCGACTCAACGCGATACAAGTTTAAAATTAACAAACATACACAAAAAAAAAAAAAAATCAATTGTAAAATTAAAAGTCAAAACTAACCGAACTATCGTCCGCGAACCGGCCTCGATAATACTGTTGTTTTATATTTTATAATACACCCATTTGATATTTGCAGTCAAATCATTTACGCAATTTCGGTTAGTATCCGTAATTGTGTGCGTTTCGTGTAAGCAATATCGATTAGTATCATAAAATATACGACGAAATTGTGCCGAAGTTATATATTTTTTTTTTTTTTACTACTAATATGTATAAATAGGCACTCGATTATTATTCCGAGTGTCGTAACCGCTGCAGTAACAACGTTGGCGTTCGACTATACCAGTGTTTCCCAACCCGGTGGTCCACGGTCCCATAGATATTTTCTTCGATTTCTATTACAAATTAATTATTATTTTTTTTGTTTTAAATAGCGAAAAAAATTACGACTTATTGAGAAACCGTATAATATTATACGGTTGTCTTATCGTTGTTGCTGCTGTAGACCGATAAGTATTTTCCACTTTTATAAGAGTAATAAATTGAAGTATAATTATATATTAGTGAAGTATAGTAATAAAATGTAAAGTAAAATAATACAAATTAACATTTTTCGATAAATTTTGTGTTTTCTTGTTAATGAGCAAAAAAAGAAAAGGTATTCCTAGGTTTCGTAAAATTGAAGTGGTCCGCGAATACCTATAAAATATTGTCGAAGTGGTCCGTGGTGGTAAAAAGGTTGGGAAACACTGGACTATACGTTTCAATTAATCGTATCGCCGGGCGGTTCTAAGAGAGGGGTGGGCTAGCGATAGGTTAGGTTAGTTAAGGTCTCTTGTCCGTGTGTTTAAATTTAGTCATTCTAAAAGGTAGCCAGCGCTAAACTAGGATGTCTATTTATAATAAAAAATTATTTTCATAATTATTGAATCAAGTTTAAATAATAATCATCGAGACATTATTATCCCGACACGTTCAATCATTCTGGAATAATTCTTACTTATATATATATTTAATTAAACTGCAATAAACGTACATTGTAATGTATTATAACAATTGTATTATACTACTGTCGATCGATAAATTGCCATTTAATCATTTTTTTTATCTTTTTATTAAATTAGAAATTAATGAATTAATAATAGTTTCAAAAAAAAAAAAAAAAACCGGACATAATCCGCGTGACGTGAGTAGAAGCCACTGTTGTAACCGGAAAGTCGGAAATGTAGGAGGTAGGTGATTTAGTTTATACGCTGAACGGAACGATGTATCAATGCAATCTAAAAAAAAAAAAAAAAAAAAAAACTGATACTAAAAAGGACGGAGTATATAGCTACACATATAGTGTAATACGGTGAAACTTCCATGTAACGGTCACCGATGGGACCGGAAATAATGACCGTTATTTAGAGGTGACCGTTAACAGAAGTACAATACTTCCAGATTACCGCTAAATGGATTGCAAAAAAAAAAAAAAAAGAAAAGATTTATGACATGTGCAACACTGAAGAGTTATTTACAATTGTGTACAATTTAAAATTAAAAAGTCGTTGCGTATTAGAATTTAAAATAATGTATATAATGTATATATAAAAACAAATTCGAGTAATTTTAGTCCGTTTTAAATTTGTATTATTCGAACACATTTTTTCGAAAGTAATTTCTGCTATATTATACGCCGTCCTTTACTTTCGCCACTTTTAAAATAATTCATTGTACCGTGCTTTACATTTATCAAGCCAACCATTTGACGGTTTAAAATTTGCAACTCTAAGTTCTTTACTTGCCCGTAAAGCCTTTTCTTTGAGTATTGGTCCACTGATAAAAAATATTTTTCGCCCGTGCAGCACCCCAAAACCATTCGTAAACAACACCGTTGATATTAATTGATTAGGTTTTATAGTCATTATTTCATCCGTTTGATTACTATAAATTCTTGAGGCGTGTTTATTATTTTTTTTTTTTATTATTAAATTGGTGGCTTGTGTTCTTCCTATTGCGAATTTAACTGCGACAGTACGTGCACTCGCATATTCTTTTTCGTTTGGACGCCATCGTCAACCACGCACTTCGATACGTTTTCAACTGACGTTAGAAACTAATGGAAACACAATAAAATACACAGGATCGCCGTGTTCATAGCGTTATCGCAAAACTACGATAAGATATGTAAAACTGTAAACTGCCTTAAATAATTCGGGCAAACCACGCACTTAAAATTTCTATTTCGGGTACAAAGTACTTACGTTTTGACATTGTTGTCTAGGGTGACCGCTATATAGAGGCATTCGTGTATTTTTTTTCCATAACATATTGACGGGACCAAAAAAAAAAAAAAAACAATGACCGTTAACGAAAGTTTTACTGTATATATATATATATACACGTGTAGTAATAGTCGTGTTTTTCTCATTTGTAGCTACCGTAACCCGGAAATCAACGAATTTAAAATCGATTTTAAAGGAAACGGCCGGAAATCTAAAATATAGTATAGAACAAACCGCGTGTTTTAACGTGCTGCGTGAAAAAATCCGAGCGTTTTACTCACCGAAAAAGTGATAAGCGAAAAATATCCACGTCCTGATAAACCTAATAATCACTTTGTCGCGACACACGGGGTCTGAATTTAATTTACACGTGTGTATCCACAAATACCATTTGCCGAGCTGTTAAATAAATAATTAATAACAGTTGCAATAAATGCTGATATTGTATGAGTAGAGAGGTGTATTCAACAGTTTCACTCTCGTAAATATAGTATTTGTATTATTATTATTATTATTGCTATGAATCGCACTGTAATATTATATTTTATGTGTTGACAAAGTGTCTAGACTATATAGAAGTACCGATATCGGATTTTTTTTTTTATACCAGATAACCCGCCGTTTCAATCAACATACGACGGGAGAGTTTTTTTTTTATTATTGATTTTTGGATCTAGTTGGCGTTTTGATAAAGTTATTATTTTTATTTTCCTGAATATTGGGTAAAAACCGGTGGGGGGGAGGGGCGCGAAAAACTGGAATATTTACGCAATAACGGCTTACTGTTATTTGAAATTTGATTTTGTAGTTTTTCGAAAATAACCGCAGAGACATGGAATTTGTACAGAATATTCATTTCAAAACATTGCGGCGGTTCTAGAGCTATTCGAATCGTTTGTGTATTTCTCGTTTTTTCCATTTGATTTCTCAAAAACGCTCGAAAATTGTACACAAAGTTGATTTTAAGTTGCTATTTTAACCGCATACAAACATCAAATATTAGTAGGCACATTCAGATATTGTCGAAAATTGTCGAAAATCACGGCATTTGATACCATAATTAATTGAACATCGCCCGGACTCGTATTCCTTTTGGTATTGTTTACTCGTGGGAGTGTCGAGTATCGTTAATAATACTGCGATTTAACTTTTCGTTATAATAATTTCAGGATCTCGAAATTGTATTCTGACGACACCATCTTACCTTTAGTTGTTAAGAGTTTCTCGCAGCGTACTTTATTATTTTTATTCTCAAGTTAGTCGTCACCTATATGTTATTAGTTTATACAATTTTTTTTGTTCCATTTATATCTCAAAGTTTCTACCTATACAATGTAACGAGTACTTATATACTTTCCACTATAACATTGTACACGATTATAACGTCGTATAATGCTATTTTTTTTTATTTTTTTTTTTTGTAAATATCCTCGTTACGCATCTTGAATTGGAATCCTTAAAATTTCGTCTGTCATCGAGCGAAAATAATCAAGAAAATATCGCGTCTTGGTGGGGGGGAGGGGGATTTTTTTTTTTTATGTATTCCCGTCACCGTTTTTGTAATGTAACACTACTCTGAGGCGTATATACGAGAAATGAAAATACCTATGCCGGTTGCATTAAAATATAATTTTTAATTTCAAAAGTCTCTGTTGTACAATAAATTCGGTTAAGATCGACCGTGATTTCATAAATCTAATCTAACTGTTTTTAATTACAAAAAGAAACTCGTCCTTTCATAAAATTTAAGTTTTACACCGTGTAGGGTATTAAAATGCGAATATTTAATAGTCCTACGTAGTTTACTCGCGAATAAGTGCTCTGGAATATATGCGGCGTGTCCAACGGATACCCAGACTAAAGTTCAAACAGAACAACTGTTCGTGTTATTGTCGACACTTATTGCCCTGAAATAAACCGGAGATAATTTCCAGTATTTCAGTGCACAATTTTTGAGTGGTTCTCTTAAATCAGTCAACCTCACAGTACGTGTTCAAAGTTGGACGTGTTGTTTAAAACCGCGATTTCACGATAGATAATAGTATTACGGATAGCGTCCGGGCATATGTATTCAATTCCATTTCAAAACACGCTGCAGAGACTTTTGAATTGATAATGTTAACTTTTGTAGGTAATGCTTTAAGTCATTGTGTAACTTTTGAACGGTACAGACGTTTCAACGGAGCCCGGGACTACCCCGGTTTAAAAGACGACTAACGTCCCGGGCGATCTTTTAAGTCGCGAGCAAACGGTAGGTATCCATTTGCTCTTGTTCGAGAAAAATTAGAAACAATTATCGTCGGATGACTGCCGCGCAAACTTTACCAATTCAAAAGTCTACGTAGGTTTTTTTTTGGTTTTTTTTTTTACCAATTACGGCGAAACGAAATTTAATACACGCTCTGCGAACGACCGACATGTGATGACCACTTCTTCAATTGTGCATTATCTCTCTAGTTAATTTCGGTGTGATAATATCGTACCGCCCCGTGATTGCGCGCACGGTTTTTGCCCGTTATAATTCCGTCGTGTCGAACACACCGGTAATTTTATATTTAAGATATATATATATATATATATATGGTAATATCAAGACGAGAAAATCATGGAGAACATATAGAAGTTGAGAATTTTTAGTTTGAAAGGGTACATAGTTTTAAATATCTGGGTGTTACAATAAATAGCAAAAATAATAATCACGAAGAACTACTGAAGCGAACAAATGCTATTATGGGTAAACGAGCATATTTAAATGAAAAATTACACTATACAAAGTAATTATCAGACCAATTCTTCTATATGCTTGTAAAACATGGCCAACGACCAAAGGAGATGAAGACAAAATAGCGATCTTTGAAAGACGAATATTAAGAAGAATATACGGGCCAAAACGAAATAATATCACACAGCAATACGAAAGTAGAAGCAACATAGAATTACAACAATTATATAAAGAACCGAACATAGTAGCAGTACTAAAATATAGAAGAATCGGATGGAGGTCAAATAGTCTAATGAAAGCGGTATTAAAATGGAAACCCCTCGGGAAAAGACCACTAGGCAGACCAAAACAAAGATGGATAGACTAAGTAAAAAAGACTTTGGAAGAATTTGGAATACAAGATATGGAAGTAGTAGCTCAGGATAGAGACGGGTGGAAGCAAATTTGTGTTGCGGTTATGGGCCTCAATTGCCTTTAAAAACCGGAGAAGAAGAAGAAGAAGAAGAAGATATATATATATATTTTTTAATCGCAGCCCCGCCGTCCAATTGGCCGCGAGAACGCAGTTTTCGCCCGTAAACACGAAACTTATACTAAACGGGACGGGAAAGGAGGAGTGAAAAAGGGAAAAAGGGAGGAAAAAAAAAAGCCGCTATACCATTGCCGCCGAGCGCCTTTGTCCGCGACCGCCGTTCTCTTATCTCTCCTCCGGGTCTAATGGTTTGCGATAAATTCTAAAACTGTGCCGGTGTCTCTCACACCGAACAGCTTGCGAGTTAGTGACAAAGGTCCTCCTTTCCCACTCCACCCATCCCATCGCACGTTTTATTTTATTTTTTGTAAAGTATATTTTATATATATATATATATACCTATATCAGATAAGCGACCCTGTATAGTCGTATCAGGACGTCGATAAATACCGTTCCCCTATAACCTCCCCTTGTCTATTGTTGGGTTGTTTTTTTTTTTTTTGTGTG
This sequence comes from Tuberolachnus salignus, assembly GCA_956483605.1. Classification (NCBI taxonomy): domain Eukaryota; kingdom Metazoa; phylum Arthropoda; class Insecta; order Hemiptera; family Aphididae; genus Tuberolachnus; species Tuberolachnus salignus. The sequence goes on from OY101437.1 coordinate 19,148,330, forward strand.
TGTAGATCGGCAATAAAAAAAAAAAGGCGATGGGGTTCACGACTAAACTACACCGATTTGACTATATTGCGCGGTATTAATATCCGAATAATAACTATTTATTTATTTATTATATATATTTTCTATTGGTATTTCACAAAATCGTAAAAAAAAAAAAAAAAAAAAAAAAAAACGAAAAACTATCGATACAATCGTGCGAGCGACGTTTATTATTTTTTTTTTTTTATGCTAATTACTATACCCGACGCTCGATGCTTATTTCATACGATGATTTTTTTCTTTTACTCGCGACTATAGTAGTCGAGCTATTCGCTCGACTGTCACAGTGACACGGTATGGCGTAATGCATTTAGTGCACGTCTTGTTAACGAAATGGTGAAATCGTTTGAATTTTTTTTTTTTTTTAACAACTTGTTAGTCGGTTATTTTACTGGGTGACGCCCGTAGACTGAAGAAAACTACCCCGGTTGTACGTTCCGCTGGCCATCCTGTACAAACTTTATATATATATATATTTTTTTTTTTCCTATTGTCATTTCTATTCGAAACACTTGATTTTATACAATCGATGCAATATCGATGTTGGAAAATCAATCTTGTACCATATTATAAAAAATACGATTTTTTTTTTTTTTTAATCATTAAATACGATATGATATACATCATGGCGTTATCACAATGCCGTTATATAAAATATTCATTTTGATAATAAATACGTTCTGCCGTATAATAATGCGAATTATGTTTTATTTTCTATTAAAAATTCTGAAACGAGTGATGTTGTCATCGCAACTACACTCCGCGCGTGTGTATATATACATAATTATTGTTCTAGGTTGTTACTAAAAAAAGAAAAATGGGTGTGGTATCCACACACAAAAAAAAAAAACAATTACATATATTATGTCTATTTGCCCATTGTTTTCGGAGAGAGGGCTATACAACCGTGGAAAAACAATGGACTCTAATTTTTTCACATCAGTACTTATATAAAAAACAAAAATACGAAAACAAAATTACCACAAAATCGTTATTTGATAAAATTTAAGAGCGTAATTTAATTTTTATTTCGTATTTTAACCGTGACGTTTATAAAAAAAAAAAATTAATACACAGTGAACGATCGAATATATTATTACTAGGGCTAGGATTTTAATGCTCTTAAAAAAAATGCAAAATTCAAAATAAAAAGCACTATAAAATTTCCTTTTAATTTATTTATATTAGCTTAAAGTTTAAACCTTAAACGGTAAAAAAAAAATGTATGGCGAGTGTTTTTTTTTGTTTGTTTTTTAATTAGTATTTTACACCATTTGGTGGATATATTTACTGACTTAATTAATTCTTTACTACTTAATAATTTAAAAATTACATTTTACTATTTTAACTTTTTTTTTTTTTTTTTTGCTGGGTAATGCCTGAACTAAATTTTTGTTGCACTGTTTAATGGTATGCTTTTTTTATAATTCGTTTATCGTAGAAAAAAATTGTAAACATGCTGTAAAATCATCAACGAATTCCCTAAAAACGCACTTGTCGGTTAAATTTGTCAGAAAAACCGCACAAATATGGAAAATTAAATTGATATTGAAACGACGAGTATCGCCAAAAACACATTTTCTATTTTCCATTTTCTTTTTTTCTACGTTTTGGGACACCGGAAAAAAAAAAAAAAAAATCGAAATCCCAGCCTTAATTATAATCGTACAATTGTCAATACCGTAATACAGTGTGCGTTATGCGACGGGGAATCCGTAAAATGGGAATATTTTTTTACCGTGTCTCGTTGGTGGCAAGTTAGAACCGAGTACCCCCGAGTACGCGTGGAAAAGTTTTGGTCGTAGAATACAACGATCCGATGATTCTGGTGTCCGTGTTATCGTCCGGACGATACGTTTTCGGAAACTTTTTTTTTTGTTTTTTATTATTATTTTGTGCACAGTAGGAATAAGAGAAATTGCGTAAGACTGCCGGGGCACTACTGCCATTTACAATCGTTCAGAGAACGAATATCGGGGAGAGGAAGGGGCGAGGAGGAATCTTTTTTTTTTTTTCTTTTTTTTCTCGGCATCTCCTCCATAACGATTACGCATTAGTCGTTCAAGAGCTGCTTGTTGTGTGCGCGCGATCCATACATAATAAAACATATAAATTATTGCGTGTTTTATTATTGAAAAAGTCTATATAGTCTCTATACAGTGCGTTACACATTACACACAGGTGTTTATTTAATGGCCGCGAGTAAACCGTACGCAGCAGGGCGAATAAACGACCGACATTTTTCATCCGGTTTTCGTTATCTCAGATATTATTCCGACTTACCTCGGGGTTCATTACACAACACCAAGCGATTCGCTGCAAAGTTCTACTCGAAATGAAGTAAAGGGGTGGCGTCCGTCGTGCCCAGTATAAAAATTCGTATCGAAATTACAATTTCACACGTCCGGCGGCATTATTTTAATCGCGAAAAATACCAATCGTTTTAAAAAAAAAAAATATTCCGCACGAGACGCATTCCGACCATGGCTGTCGTCGGGTCACTTACATTAAGAGGATTCGAAACGGATTGAAAGGGGGGGGAATTGTCTCATCTTCTTCGTATAGCACACACGCAGTATAGAATTTTTGACCGATTTCTTGTCTGGTCTGCCGACGTGGTGAAGCTGAACGAATTCTGAAAACAGATACGAACTCGGCTCCAAGTGTACACGGGGATCGGCCACGCCACATTTTCAAATTTAGTTTTTATCACTATACACTTCCAAATCAAATTGTTGAACATTCAAAAAAGTGGCTGGCGACGATCTCGCGTGCATTACACGCTCAATTCAAATAGGTTTTCCGAACTATTGTCGATCGGAACGACGGACGAAAAAATGGTCCGAATTGCTGCTACGCCACGTAAGCGTTGGACACAAAAAAAAAAAATTAAGGGATCTCCACCAGGCGATCAGTTTCGAATTCCCATAAGAGAAAAACACCCTGCATGTATAATACAGGCGGGGCTTAAAGGTTTAAAACAAATGCCGTTGTTATAATTTTGGTTTTATTTATCAATCGTAAATAATTCTACAGTCGTATTGTACGACCAAACCGTTTTGAGCTGTGCCTCACTCGCCCTCCGTCCGAGACGGCGTGCTGTTTTTTTACGCCGCGTAGAATTCCCCTTGGGTAGTGTCTTTGTCTTGGTCCGGTGTTGTTTGTCGTGAATTTCGCAGGGGATATTTTCGCGTTCGTGGTCGTTTGCCTCAGGAACGTTAATTGTCTCATCAAACTTTTAACCGTCGTCGTCGTGGTCTCGGTGTCGTAAATCGAACGCGAGAATCTCCACGTTGTCTGTAGCCAGGCCCGTATACTGGGTGAATGGCGGGAGGGAGTACACAATTTTTAAAGCATTTATTTTAAATATTTGTAATACACGGTGCGGCAGAGCCGAATGACGAGTTTTAATGGGCTATAAATGACGAACAGTAAAACTTAGAGAAAAGGTTTTTTTTTTTATTTAAATCAGTATTCAATTTCATTTTTAAAAATTATTTATTGAAAATTATATCTCCAAGATGGCGGCCGTCAGCATTGATACACTGTTGTAGACGATCTCATATGATTTTCGGCACATTTCAACTGGTATGGCCTCGACTTCCACGGTGATTTTCTGTTTAATTTCTTCTATGGTATGTGGGCGATGTCTGAAAACCTTATCCTTAAGGTAGCCACATAGGAAAAAATCACACATGCTTAACTCTGGGGACCGTGCTGGCCAGCCTATGTCTACTCTCAGAGAGACTAACCGCCCAGGGAACATTTGTCGCAAGACAGCAAGTGAAATTCTAACTGTGTGCGCTGTAGCTCCGTCTTGCTGAAACCATACATCTCGCAAATCATGTTCGATTGCCGTAGTCAGTAGCATTTAACTCTTGGACAAGCATTAATTTATAGGGATGAAATGATAAATCTTCGTGAAGAATTCTCCTCAAAGAACGGTCTGAGATTCCCAAAGCTACAGCGTGTTTCCGGGCTGAGCGTCTTGGTGACTGCTCAATTGACTCTCTAACTTAGGGTACTTCCAGTTTCTTCCAAATGCCGTATCCACAATTTGATAGTGTTAGCAGAAGGAACAGATTCAGCACGTGGAACGCCGAAGTGTATACGAAAAGCCCTTTGTGTAGCGATCACAGAATGATTATTTTCGTAATACGCACGCACGACGAAACCGCGATGTACACCTGTCCAGACCATGATTACGAATAAAAACGGCATTACCGTACAATTCAAAATATACCATTTATTAAGGCCTGCTCATATCTTATCACAGGCTAATGACCTCATTAAACTCGTCAGTCGGCTCTGCCGGCACCCCGTATTTCCCAGTTCCCCACTAGGTATTACACGTTATTTTAAATTTTAGAAAACGACAAACGTATACGTATGTTATCGCAATTTTCAAGATTGAATCTTGTCGGACGACGGACTTAAACGGTTTATAACCAAAATTGTTCGCCGGTTTAGAGTTCGGTCTGTTTTTCAGAAGTATTGAATAATAATATAAATGTATAACGCGTATTTCATTTGATTTATAAAATACAAATACATTATTTTTGGTTCGCAAAATTTGGTTCCAAGTTTTCTAATTAAATCCAATTCAAGTAGCAATGACATTAAAAAAATTCATCGATTTTCACAAAAGCTTTTTAGCGACTTGTGATACATTTGAATCAGAGTTGAAGGCGTGGATGGAAAAATGAAAATCGGTGCCCGATAAAGAACTTCCAAAATCTGCAATCGACACTATAGGCGTTATGTCGAAGGATTTTTGTCCAAACATTTGGTGTTTAATACCCAGACTTGCAACCCTTCCAATGTCGACTTCTTCAGCAGAACGTTCGTTTACGACATTTAACACGATTAAAAACCTATTTGAGGAATACCTGCAGTGAATATCGTCTAACGGGTTTAGCTTTATTGCCAGTCCACCGAAGTATCCCGATAAATATTGACTATTTAATCAATAAATTTTTCATACAGAATGCCACTTTGTTTTATGATTTAAAGTTGTATTTAACCATTTTTTTTTTCCCCCATTATTTATAGTTTTGTACACGTTCGGTACGATATAGGGGAAAATACGCCCTCAGCTCGTATATTATTTCAACTTTATGCACAATATTAATAATTAAGGGCAGTGAAGTTATTGCAATTGGTGTTTTTTTTTTTAGACGCTTATTTATATTCATTGCTGAGCAAGCCTAAAATGCAATTTTCACAATACATTTTTTATTTCAGCGCAATTGTCACTGTTTTTCTTAGTTTTCGTATGATTTTAAAAATATTTCACTATTTAAAGTAAAAATTAACGTTAACGTATCAGTGTACAAATGTTTATATCTGTTAAAAATATTTAATAGAAATACATATTTGTTTATTGGTTTTTTTTTTTTTTTATTATTATTTATAATTTTACTTCTCATTCAGTAAACAATATGTTTAAAATAAAAAAAAAAGGTCATGCACCAATATCGTTGTAATTTCTAATCGTTTCGTTATACCCTTTGTGGTGTCCGTAAAAATTACGTAAAAACGTAATTTTTTTCGAGTCGATTTTCAAAAGTAATAAGCGCAATTTTTAATATATTTCAACGGTAAGACGCGATCAATTTATTGAGTTTTTTTTTTTTTTTTAATGCAATGCCTCCTCAATCATAATGCGCTCGGCTCTCGTGTTGCGATGAATTTTGTTTATTTCGTATAATATTCATGTGCGTGCGTCAACAGCCCACCATATTTATTTATTATCCCCCCCCGACAAAAAAAAATTAAAAAAAAAAAAAAAAAAAAAATATCATACAAATGACTTCTCATCTTACTGCTGCGGGCGGTCAATATTTTGGCATTCCAAAGTATCGTTGTCGACTGCGATGACCACGATGACCGATTAAATTACTTTATATACGAACCGGACGTTATGGTATATATGTGTACATTATACGTATACACTCTCAATTATTCACACTCTCAAACCCACTCGTGTTAAACTACTAGGTTTAAAAAAAAGAAAAAAAAAAATTATCTGCATGGGTGAATAATTATTATATACGTATAAAAAGTACGTCGTATAGGTATATTTTGTCGTATCATGTTTCACAATACCTATTTTTTTTTTTTTTTTTATTATGTTTTTTTAATTTCATATACCACCTAGGTATACTTAAGTTTCGTTACGAAATGGTTTAAAGCATACATATATATATATATAAAAATAACACTTTGATAATCGTCCCGAGGTCGAATTTTTGTACGTAGAAACTTAAAACGGATATTTACGACATCTCGTTATTTTATGCATTTTTTTTTTTTTTTTAATAATCTTAATGGACATTTTAAAACTGCAATAATTAATTTAATTAAAAATATACTACGTAAACGAAATAATTCGCACTAGATATTCGTATATAGGTATATTCCGGCGGTTTTTTCCGTGTAAATAACCGAACACGTACATTGCAACGCGTACACCCAATAATTTAAGTTAAAAAATAAAAACAAAAAAAAAATGTAATTTATTAACAAACGACTAATTTAGGCACGCGCATCAAACCGTCGTGAAGAAAAAAAAAAAAGAAAAGAAAAATAATTATAATAAAATCGTACTGTCTTAAATGTCAGATGTTTTTTTCGACGTTAATCAATTTGTATTAATGACAACAACATCTACAGAGTAAAAAGTAAAATGTTAAACACGGTCTGTATGTTCGGTTTATCGTTTTGCTTGTGCTTCTATCTGCTCCGTGTGATCCACGCATTTTTTTTTTTTTTTTTTTTTTTTTATAGTATGTGTTACAATGATTACGTGTCTCATTGAAATACGTTTCATTTCTCACACGTATATATGAATCGTATAATAATAAAATATTTGTTCAAATTTACATTTAAGTACTCATAGAATGAATTAAAAAAAAAAAAAAAAAAAAAAAAAAAAAACATTGTTCATAATTCCACATTTAATTATAAACATAAAAAAAAAAAAAAAAAAAAATTAATAATAGTAAAAAATGTTTTCGCGAACCAGAAAACGGAATAAAATATTTATGAAATAACACTAGTCGAATGTAATAAATTACTCGAAAACTACCAATGTAATATTGCGATAAATATTTATACTTTTTCAATCCAGCAAAATAAACCGCATTTCAATGTTGGTTGATTTTTTTTTTTTTTACAATACGAGTATAATGGAGTAAATTAAAACTCACCACTTTCAATCTCGGCCGGAAGTAGAATAAATAAAATAAAAAAAAATAATAATTTTCTGAAAATCTCTATTGAACCGAAAGCGCATTTCAATTATTTGAATTAGTGTTGGCTGTCAAGTAATATTTCCAGTTCACCTTCACATTGAGCGCCTAATAATTAATTCTCGAAATCGGTGCAATCCAACTATTAATTATTTTTTACCCAGAAACATTAGACGAGCTTTTTATTTATTTATTATTATTTTTTTTTTTTTTTATAGCGAGTTTTAACCTGATGAAAATCGTACACTACGGTGCATGACAAATGAAGGGGGCGGGGGGGAGAAAATAAAAAAATACCGTTTTAATTTTAATTTCCATATAAGTACTCGGAATACTCGTATGTATTTTCAAAGTGTAATCATTGAAAGTTTAACCAAATATAACACTGCCATACGCGTGAGGTGATTATTATTTAGTAAAATAATTAATTTTTTTTTTTTTTTTTACGTCAAATGGTCGTAAACACAGTATTCCCGATATAATATATTTCCAAATTTAACACGTTTAATAAGAAGAAGAAATAATATGAATTAAAAGTTAAAAGCATACGGAATTCCGAACAAAAACCGCGATTAAAAAAATACGTCTAATATGTCTAGAGCCAGTGTTTCCCAACCTTTTTATCACCACGGACCACCTCAATTTTACGAAAACTAGGAATACCTTTTGTTTGCTCATTAACAACAATACACAAAATTTATCGAAAAATGTTAATTTTTGTTATTTTACTTTACATTGTATTACTATACGTCACTAATATATAATTATACTTTACTATACTAAATAATTTACTTAGTGTGAATTTTGTGAATGATCCCTACACACTTATAAAAGTGGAAAATACTTACCGGTCTACAGCAGCAACAACGATAAGACAACAGTATAATATTATACGGTTCCTCAATAAATCGTAATTTTTTTCGCTATTTTAAAAAAACATAATAATTAATTTGTAATAGAAATCGAAGAAAAAAATCTATGGGACCGCGGACCACCTATGACTGGCCCACGGACCACCGGTTGGGAAACACTGGTCTAGAATGATAAGGACGGGGTCTAAACACCTTCGACCACTATGCCATCGAGTGAAATTTTCACTAACGTATGCGAATATTATCGAAACACTCGTATACATTTTAATTTCCATGTAGGTACTCGGAATACTCGTATGTATTTTCAAAGTGTAATCATTGAAAGTTTAACCAAATATAACACTGCCATACGCGTGCGGCGTTTATTATTTAGTAAAATAATTTATTTTTTTTTTTGTTTTTTTTTTACGTCAAATGGTCGTAAACACAGTATTCCCGATATAATATATTTCCAAATTTAACACGTTTAATAAGAAGAAGAAATAATATGAATTAAAAGTTAAAAGCATACGGAATTCCGAACAAAAACCGTGATTAAAAAAATACGTCTAATATATCTAGATTTGTTCACTAACAAATTTTTTCTTGTTTGTTTCAGGTACGTTTTGAACGCAACCGGTAGTATTATCGGAATATTGTAATTATTGTTTTACTGTCATCGTTATCGTTGTAATGCGTCCTAGTGAGTTTTCATTTTAATTTTTTTTTTTTTTTTTAATATTAAAAATGTAATGTAGTTTTAAACAAATGCCGTCGTTGTTACGCATATTATTATTACTACTCGGCAGACTTGTATGTTTGAAATCGTTTTACGATTTTTTTTTTTTTTTCAATTATGTAGATCGAAACGTACCGCGTTGTAAGTAAAACGGATTCGACTTTGTACCGGTAAGTTTTCGAGAGTACGTGTTCTTATTCCATTTTCGAACCGTATCCGTACGCGTACGGGAAATACTATTAAAAAAGTAATATTTCGCCGACAGTAATTCTAGTCTGACACCCTTGGTGGGGGGGAGGTGGGGGGGAGCCGTTTATATCATTTTTATCGTACGACAATTTTTTCTTTTTTTTTTTTGCTTTTTTTTTTTATACTTACAAAGTACACAGTTTTACCGTCCTCTTACCCGCACTCGTTGCATAATATCGTAGTATCGATCGGTTTCCCCGTTATAATCGCCCTTCGTCGCCGCAGCCCGATGGTCACGCCGGGCAGCCCGTGTTTGCCGAGCACTCGACACGCACAAATACACACACGTCGTACATAATATTATAATATGCACGCAGACACAAAAAACTAAAAAAAAAAAAAACATACACCCTGTATATATATATATATATATATATATGTTAGCAGACACCTCAAAAGCACTTTTGGTCACACTGTATATTATATTCGTATGTGTTTATCCCGAGAACGACATAACAGACGAGAAAACACAATAACTTATTATTTCGCTGCCCTCCTGTCCCCCCGCTTTAACAATAAACGAAAAATTTGCTCCTCTGTTGCTGTTTCCCGTTGCTCTCGCTCGTAAGCGATTATCACTACCGTATTTTTTTTTAATACATTCCCTTCCCCCTTTACTCTTTTTCCTTTTTTTTTTTTTTTTTTTATCGTTATTATTATTATTTTCTAATAATATTCAGTCTCGGATAATCGCAGATTCCCTGTTACCGTTTCCTACGATTTCCAATCGACGCCTCGCGACCATTTCGTCGTTATTCGTATACGTGCCCCTCCCCGTACTTGTTCCGAACAGAACGATTATCCATTAAATATATGCAAAAGAGCGAACTCTGAAATATAAATAAAAAAAAAAAACACCCTTTTTTTATTTATTAGCCGACGTTGCAAAAATTTGAATTTTAACACACGTAATAAAAAAAAAAAAAAAAAAAACGATAGGAATATAAAAGCGAAACGTCGTGAAAATATAATAATCGGATAATCATAGTAAAAGTACTATCGAATAAAATTAAAAAAATTAATATAATAATAACCAAAAAAGAAAAGATAAACACGGTCGTTACTAGTATAGGGCTGTATCGGATTAACCGATTTTTATTCGCATTCGTATTGTTCCGATTTTGTTTAAGCTGCCGGAAACTACAGTGCGAGACATATAATTTTATATAAAAAAAAATCGCGTATTATACGGATAACGGATTTGATATATAATATACATGTAGATGCCGTGTAGTGAATAATAATTAAGTAAAAAGCATCTCTTGTTCCTCTAAAAAGATGAGTATTCGTTTGTTTGTTTTATTATTATTTTTGTTTATGCGCGCAACAATGCAAACGGAACGAAAACCATTCAACGGGTGGTATATGGAGTATAAAAAAAAAAAAAAAAAAAAAGCAAAAGGGAAGAAAAATCCCGAGCTTTTTAAATATATATATATATATATTTTTTTTTATGCTATATACGTTGCGATGAATAGGACGGAAACTTTAAAAAAAGAACAAAAAAATAAAAATAATAATAATAATAATATATTAAACATAGCTTTGCAGAGTACGCTATAACGTCAAATGTAACCCGATTTAGTTTTTCTGACAGTTGTCAAGGAAAATCTCCAAAACCGTAAAGACGAAATTGAGTTTTTCCTTTTTTTTTTTTTTTTAATCCTTGAGCTAACTCATATTTCTAGTCTGTCGATTCGTATACCAAGGAAGGGTGGTTTCTGGTAGCCGATTTTTTTTCCAGTCGGGGATAAGAATGCGAAAGTAACGGTTAGTGAAAAATAATCGAAGACGCCTGCGATTTTTTACCGAACGTTTTTATTAGCATATTACACAGACGTGATGCCATATTCAAAATATTCTATGGCGTATAAGAGTCGTTGTGTGTAGCTACTTGACATTTTTCAATTCAGGTTTACGACGAAATTCGTTAAAAACACGACGAATTGTAATTTATTAACTAAATTAAAAAAAAAAAAAAAAAAAAAAAATATTCGACGGAACCTTGCTCGGAAACGATTTATCGTCGCGCACACGCCTTGACTTTTTTTTCTTTTTTTTTGTATGGTATCGCATCCTACGGGGGGAACTCTACCCGGCAGGGCAATCCTTCCCCCGTAGGCGCATCGTTTATCAATGGAAAAGCACATTCTTAGCATATACTAGGTTCTCAGTTCTACTTGTTACAATTGAATTGAATAATATTTATATACAAGGGAATTTTTTAAATTATGACTACGGCTATTTGGCTACAATGCTAGTTTATATATTTATACAATTGGGTTCCGAGCACCTATCTGACGACGGCGCTCATCCTGCTCACCGGTCGTGTCAGTACCTCCTCGATGGAACGAGTTGTACTCTCCCAGATCGTCCTGTTCTTCATCATCTCTTTCGCCGGTTCTTTCTTTTGTTGCCGGAGTAGCCCGTTTTCGCTTCCAGCACACGCCTTAACACAATTACCCTATAAGTACTATCTTTCCAACCGTCCACCTGGAACAGTAGCCCGTCCACCCATATGGCAAAAGTCCGGCTTTGATTTCCACCAGTCATCATAGAAATACATTGTACATAATACCGGTAATATCACGGGTATGATATACATTTCATCGGTTTCGAATAATCGTATACTCGGTGTATAGGTTTCGTTTTGTTCGGCGTAATTCCAAATAGTAATACCTATATGTGTTAAAAAAAAAAAAAAAAAAAACAAAAAATACGAAAAGTAAATGTTTCTGAATTTATCGTTTATTAACCTGGCGTTTAAACTACACAAATCATACTGTTATTGATAAAGTCTATACACAGCATTTTATACGTGTATACCATCTGGATTCAATATAATCTATGGTTATAACCATTTTCGAACCTATTCACTAACCTAACCGAAATAACCCATAGGTTATCCGAAGGGGGAAATAACACCGTTTTATAATTTATTACGCTTTTTATTTTTATTTTTATCGGATAACCTAATTAAAAAAACCATTACACGAGTCTAAGTTTTTCGATTTTCAAATTATGAATATAGCAAGATAGTATATATAAATTATATTACATTTTCATGGTGATTTTAATTGAGAATTAAAAATACCGTCGCTAAACAACGATCAAATTTTTAAAATAATAGTAATTTTTATACTGTTTTTTTTTTTTTTTTTAAACATAAAGAATATCGGTGAAAAAGTATAATACCCCCGGGATTATAAAAAAGTAAAAATAATGCGAAAAGTTATTCAACTCTGCATCAAACCCTAGTTTCCAGCGTATTGTTTTTAAAATCTTTGTGGTTTTTTTTTTTTTGTTGCTGTTGTTATTTTTTGTTATTGTTATTAGATTATTTCACCGTCATATTTATTTACGAAAATAACAATTATGATGAAAAATAATTTTTATATATACTGAAAATAAAAATAAGACGCTCTTAAAACGAATTATATTTTCAATGTATTTGCAAACTCATTTGCAAACTAGGGGATTGAAACTATTGAGAATACAATATTTTATTTTATTTATGGTGAAATCACACTCGTGTAAATTTGAGTAAAAAAATAATATTTTTATATATATATGTCGCATCCATTTCACGAAATGGAACAGCGATTTCTCCACTTTGCGTAATTACACAATATGGATAAAATTTCGTGAAATGGACACCCAAACTATACACAACGTTCATATTGTGCAGTAATAAACTGCACTTTTTTTTTTATAACGAATTTCGCAATTTAATTAATTCGACGATCTATTATGTAGATTAGGCAACACATGCAACAACACAATCAATTTAACGCTTGCCTCCTTGCATTTGATGACAATCATTATTGTATGCACATTTGTGGTGCTAATGATGCTCGGTGGCTTCAATCCGACCTCGGGGCGAATCCCCTGGGATTATCTCTCGATTTCTTTAAACGCATTAAAATGTCGTTGTGTCTATCTATTAAAGCCGATCCTTTGATTCTGGATTAGAACACAATTTACGGTATTCCAGTCGCTTCTTATAATTCTGCCCGGGGCCTGGGCTTTCGCCTTTTCTCCTCGAATTACATATCCACGAGATCTGGTGCAAGGCTTTTAAAAATCCTCGGATTTATCCGGCGTATCTCCTCTGAGTTTACATTTGAACGTTCGTCGGAGATTTTATTTCGCTTTGAGACCGTCTATAAATTCCCAAGCGGCCGAAAGAGTTCAAGATAAGCTCTTATCGATTGGTGCTTGTTCTCTATTGGCGCACTATCGTTCGCATGACTATGAGCCTATCCGGATAATTTGTAATTTATTCAGTCTCGCCGATCGTAGACACAGTGCACATATATGACCAAAATTCTATCCGAATTGATAAATACATTCCTAAGTCCCGTATCGCATCAATAGACAGACACACTCCTCCCGGGTTTTTATTCCATTTTTCTCGTCTAGTTATCTATTGAACTCTCGTCTCTACCGTCTTACGTGTACTGCCCGTGTTGACGCCGCCTTTAAGTATTTATCTATAAACTGTTCAACCGGCCATCATTTATTACTATTATCCACTCCTTTGAGTAGTGTCGTACGTTCAACGTTTCTATTACCACTCGTGCTGGTAATGTACAAAATCAATGTCGGCGTTTAACAGTTTAATTCTCCGCGCGCGTATTTCTGAAATATTCTAGGAGTCCGCTATATTATAGCGTACCCGCCTGTAGTCTCAATGACGATCTTAAATACATTGTCTTAAGTGTATACCAGGAGTGTTTTCAAATGCGGAAAATATGAACGGCAGCGGTGTATTGCTTTTCGGGGAGATTACTTTGAAAGTGGTCGCGTGTATTTATACTCTGTTCAGGTTAAGAGTGCCCAGTCGCTCGGACGAAAACGATTACTGTTCGCGCATGTGTGTGTTACTTATCTTGCCACGGGGAGCGCTGTGGTATGCCGACACACGTTTATACGTAGTGAGCATAGTGTCACAATGTTTTCACGACGCACCGTGGTTTTATTAATTTGAACCTTTTTTTTTTTTTTTTTTCAAACCGGCAATACCCCGGAAACACCGCGAGGCACTACTTCGGCAGGCGGGTCGCCATTATTATTTTATTAAAATGAACAACATATATAATTAATTCCACATAGAAAAATCCCGTTTACCCCTAAGACGGGGCGGGCTCAAGTGTCAAAAATTACAAATTCGTGCCCTACGGTGGGAATGGGCAGTAGCCGGGCCGAAATCCACTTGCTGCCCTCACAAAGCAGGAGGGGGGACACTTCTTACCGGCCTCCCGGCCGGCGGTCTGGCGACTGCGGAGCCGCGATCAACGACGGCGGCGATGCGCTTGTATATGGCGCAAACCGGCGACGTCGAGGGCTTGGCGCTGCCGTTCTCCCGACTCCTTCCCCGCGAAGTCGACCGCGGCTTCCCAATGGTCTGGGGACTCCAGCATGAGCGTCACCAAGTCGCCCGGTTCGAACGGACCGATCCTCCGGACCAGGCGGTCCCTATTCCCGTCGAACGCCTCGCAGCGCATCCAGGGTGTGGAGAGCGTCGACATGCACCTCGTTCTCCTCACTGGGAAATCCGCAGTGAGAACGCCCGGGGGGTCCGACAGTTGTCGGCGGCTCAGTATGCACGCGCGTGTTTGGGCACTCTTAAGTTGAACAGAGTATAGAATATTATTGTGTTTTATGTTGACATCACACGCCGTGCGTGGGGACGGTCGCGGTCGCGGGTAATTGGCCCGGAGAGAAGAAGTAATTGTCGTCTTTTAGACCAATCAAATACCCTCTAAACGGTGTTCTTAAACAATGCGCTTTCGGGCACCAAAAAAATGGATAAATGATATATACAAATGAAAACGTTGGTACGAATTATTGTAATGGGATCGGACGGAACCGTTTAAATCGGCGCGGCGTCGGTTTAGTCCGCGGGTCTATTGTGCGCGTTATTGTTATTATTGTTATTTATACAGTGGGCCGCGCGTTACGAGTCGTTTCGGGGGGTTTACGATTGGAACACCCGAACCGCACGCCGGAATTAAACGTCGTATAAGTCTGTGTATATTATACGGGCAACCTGGCGCGGCGCGCGGTTTATTCCGAATTCGACTAATGCCGGATGTTATATTATTAAAAGCCCGCGCTAGTGGGCGGGCGGGCGGGCTATGCGAACTTTGGTCGTTAATCGCTGCAAACTTTGTGTGTCCCGGCGCTGCGCTATCAAAGTTCACGTGATGGTACCCTTCGCGTTTTGTATAATATGTATCCGCCGATTACGGCCGGGTGCGGGAACCCGCGGCGGTAACGATGCGGGGAAACTTTCGCGGTGTACCGCCGGGCGTGCGCGCCCGCCCGCAGTGCAAACGGGAATTCAATTTAACGTCGACCGTACGTTTTAATTCCGAACCGATCGTGTCCGGGAGTTATTGACTCCCCCGTACGCCGTACGTCTGTTGCTGCAATACCGTAACGGGTTTTTTTTTTCACAAATTTTTAATTTTAATTTACAAATCGCCCGTGCGATCAACAAATATACCCGGAACACGCTTTTAATATTATTTTTTATCGATACGCACGGCGAAACGTCGTAAAATTGTAATTCGATAATGTAACTCCCGACGACTATCGGCACCGTCGGGGTTCGCAATTTATTTTTCATTTCTCGGGCGTTATTTACGTAACCGTGTGGATACGTAGCGTGCACCGAATTAACGGATTACGGACGCAGTAGATGAACCGCGTGCGGTTCGCGTTAATCGCATGGTTCGTGGTGTATGAGTACCATAAAAAAAAAAAAAATAGTCGTGAAATGTCACGAAAAGATTACTACGTGAACCTAACGAGTTAGGAAAAAAAGGGCAGACACAGTCGGAAAAGTGACTGTTGGGTACTCTGTCCACAGCCCGTTGTACATTCGTCAGTGTTTAGCCGAGATTGTCGAAACTGCAGACGCGGTGGCACCAACCACCTTACACGCCTGACCTAGACATTGACCTCGAGTGCCTACCGGGTGTGTTTTAAAAAGTGGAAAAAAAAATTTGGCAGCGGTGTATTACTTTTCAGCGAGATTACTTTGAATGTGATTACGCGTATTCCGAATACCATTGTGGTTTTCGATCACACCTCGTATTTCGACGGGCGCCGTCGCGGGTAAATGCCCGGAGAGAAGATGTAATTTTCTTCTTTTAGGCATATAAAATACCTTTTAGACACTCAAAAAAAAAAAAAAAAAAATGATTTTTATTAAAAAAAGGCGGGAAAGTTTTACAGGCAGAATCGGAGGGCTCGTTTTTATAATGGAATAATGTTAAACAATCGTTTACGGTTTTATCGTTCTAACGGATTCCTAAATAGGAAATCGAGCGATTTTAAATACACCGCATTTTAATTACCGTAGACGACGTCGTTCATCTGGGTTTCGGCATTAACCGTTGTCCGAAAACTTAGTCACATTCAAATACAAATCGCGTACAATTTTTAAAATTAAATTTCAAATTCGGATTTTAAAGAATCCCCCGAACGCCTCACGCAAACTTCTAAAATGCACTAAAAAAAAAACAAAAAAAAAATCTAACATAATCCATTGGTCGGGAAAGGTACGGATTTTGTGACGATATTAATAATTATACGATAATAATAATAATAATAATAAAAAAATATATCGTCGACCAATCGACCCGTATTAATACACTCCCGGAGGACCGGACGCCTGTAGTAATTAGTATTTGGCATTTGCGGCGGCGGCGGCGGCGGCGGCGGCCCGCCGAGTGCGCGGAGGAGTGTGCCACAACAACACCGACGGTGCCGCGTCCGCTCGCCCGGCCCCCCGTTTATTATTTTACGTGACGGGTGTCGGTTAAAGGACAATAATCGTATTGACCCGTCGCGCCGATACACACGCACACGGCCGCGATCACAGTGCTGCGACTGCGAGTACGGGCAGCGCGCGCGCGGGAACAGGAGGTGTCATTAAATTCGGGGTTGCCCGCCCCGGAGCGCCGGCCGCCGCTTCCGGTCTCCCGTTCCCGCCGCGACCGCGGCCCGCGTTTTATTGCATTCCTGCGCGGGGGGCCGGCCGGCGGGCGCACCGCGGTCTCTTCGGCACGCTACCGAAAAGTCACGCCAACACTCCCGACACGTGGACATTTTAAACACCCCCCCCTCCCCCCCGCCTCCCCGCCCTATAAGGCGGCGCGTAGGGTTTTCCCCTCGTTTGTCCGTTATTTTGTTATACGTTTTTTCGCCCGATTACACGGAAAATGTTTTATAATAATTGCACGTTCGTATAATATTAAACCGAGTGTAATGTCGTACTCGTATAAATATAATATTATAATATTCGCTCTATAGCCGCCGCCGAAACTACGTGACGTGACGTGACGTGACGTGACGCGGTGTTGTGGCGTTTTTACGATCCTTCGATATATTATTATTATTATTATTATTATAGTCGCCCGATAATATAGATCCGGAATTCTGATTCCGTACGATATTTATACCTACACGTGTACTTTATTATTTAATTTTTTTTTTTTTTTTGATATTGTATTACCGCCCGTATTCCAAGGGGTTTCGTATAGGCGATTTCGACGATGTTTTTATTTGGATTGGCGGGGAAACGGGTAAAACGATCAACTCAATTATATACGAATATATCATTTTAACAGTGACAGTATTGAACGTTATCTAGATATAAACATTTATATGTCTATCTTATCTAGATAAATAAAACGTATAGTTTATCGTATATCTATATGAATAAAACTGTTATCCGATTATCTACGCGTAATTAATTTCACATTGAATGTTTTTTTTTTTTTTTTTTCATTTTTCTCTGTAAAAACGTGTTATTTTCCATTCGGACGTATTAATTTAATCTATATATTGTACAACTGTTTACAATATAATAAATAATCATATGCATTGTCCGTTTATGGCGGACTGCAATGTTTATTATCTATTTTTCACCGGTCAATTAATAAATGAATACGACGTGGTTACGAGACACATAAATCAATAAATCATAATACAATTTTACCTTATTTTTTTTTTTTTTTACCGATTGTCCTGGTATCATTTTTCTAACTGCATACACCGATCAAATATATAATACGTATTAGAACATTTATATATATATATATATATATGTAATTATAATGAAATTATTATAATATGTGCTAAAAAAGAAAAAAAAATGATCTGCCACTGAGTATATATTATATAGTTGATAATAATTACGTGAATACCGTACGTATATATTTTTACGTATTATATATATAGTCGTTTTCTTCTAGAAAAACGTCCGTTTTCTATTCCGCACTATAGTTAGTAAAAAAAAAAAAAAAATAGAGAGACTGATGGGGAGAAGAAAGGGGTAAATATTATTTATGGTATATATTCGGTGATGTTATATTTTCGTATTGCGGTGCTGGTATATCGGTTGTCTTTTTTTTTCTTATTTTTTTTTTTTTTTTTGTTTCTTTCAAATACTATATAATAATATAATAATAGAGAACTCGGAGAGCGGTACGGTGTTATGCGTTTTATATATACACCTCGTGTTTATAATATATATATATATATAAAAGAAAAAAAAAACCCCGTCACTACCGAATGTCGTTATTACGTCAGAGAGGAAAAAAAAACCGAATACGACGAAAGGAAAATGGCGCCTCTGTGTGTGTGTGTGTGTGTGTGTGTGCAGACTCGTTGACATTTTTTAACGAGCGACACCGCAATCACCCCGTTCTTTTATATTAAATATATATATATATATTTAATACGAACCGTACCTTGTTTTTAGCGATTCAGCACACGCTTGATTTTCAATGGGCCATCTCTGCCGCCGACCTTATATTATTATTCGTCATTAAAAAATACGCGTAAAACACGCCCGCCCGCCCGCTGCACCGCCCGGGGACCGACGGACGTAATCGTATAGATTTCACGGTACCGAAATTTGTCGTATACCCAGCCTCGCGCCCATTCCCTGTTTTCGGTGTCCCGCCCGGAGTAATACTCCAGACTCGTGCACGCGGTCGAGTGTTTATAATACACAGCGGATGCGAGTGAGCGAGAGAGAGGAAAAAACGAAAAGAAAAAGAAAAGTCCCTCGCTTTTTATTATTATTTTTATTTTTTTTTTTTTTTTTTCATACGCGGCTAGTGAGAGTTTCGAAAATTGGGTCAGTTCAACAAATACATACACCCACTTGTGTACAATACGGAAAAACCGTATAATACTTTCGCGTAAAATTACACTCAAAACACACTATAGGTATATATATATATATATATATATAAATAGTGTAATATTGCGTATAATTACTTTTTAAAAAAAAAAAGTTCGTTATTAACATTTCGTTTTACTCGCTATTATATCAATCGTAAATAATAAAACGCAGTATAATATATTTCAATGGATTTATTTGTCGATTAATGTTTGATTTTATAACGGACATTTCGAAAACCCGGTGGTACTGTAAACTGGGGGCCGCCCGGATACAGATAACAAAAAAAAAAAAAAATAACCCGGCGACGATACGCACAAAAACGCCGGGGGAAAAAAAACGAAATGTCCAACACAATTTCGTTTCGTCCCAGAACGTACAGATCCGATTAGTAAAAAACACGGACACGGACTTTGTTCTCACCATGGACACTATTGTAGACGAGTAATCGGAAATAGAAAGGAAGTGAATTTTTTATCCGCTCGCAACGATTCAAACCGTCTTTTGAAATACTGAAATTCTATCGATTTTAATCGAAACTTATACGTTTTAAACGCCTATACAAGTAAATTATTACGTTACGCTCAATTTTCGTCTTGTTCACGATTTACGACGAATCTTGTGCGCGATTTTCGTCCAATCCTAGTTCGGCCAAAATATTCGTTTTATTCGATAAATAAATATGCGAAATTTCAACAGTTTTTTTTTTTTTTACTAAAAAGTACATCTTGCAATGAACCTCGTGTAAAACTCCGGGACATTTCTGGTCAGTCAAATCAATTTTATCCTATAGAAAACCAAACGAACTCGAAAACTTAAAATGCCAGATTTTTAGTCGTTAACACTAAACTGATAAACTCCTCCAACGACAAAATCACGCCTAACCTATCATTTTTTAAAAATTGTCTTGTACTTATGTTATAATATTTTTTGAACGGGTCATTATTGGCTAGTATCGAGTGGATATTGCATAATAAAAAAAATAAGTAAATCAAAATCAAAAAAAAACTCCGAATGAGTTTAGAACATTAAGACAATTTTAATCGGTTTTTTTTTTTTTTTTGTTACGTTTTCGTGATTCTCAATGTTTTTTATTATTATTATTATTATTATTTTTTTTTTTTTGCTCCAGTTTTTCGCATTATCCTGCTGCAGGGTATTGGACTGTAAAATTCGAAAATTACATCTTTTAAGCCCCGTTGCGTTTAAATACCACCTATCTGTCTGTATATTAAAGTTGCCGCGCAAAACTTTTTAAGCAATCGTTTAGCGCTACGAAAGTGTTTTCCGCGATAGAAGAAAAGAAATTTAAAACAAAAAAATGAAAAAAATACCTCATACAACTCCAACGGCTATATATTATCTTATTTGCTCTGTTGAGAATCTAACAGTACGAAAACATTCGCCTAGAGAGTAATTTTTTACACTCGTTTATTTAATAATAAAAATAATCATAGAGATCGTGAAGACTATTTATATTGATATTGTCGAATATTATTATTAAAAATCATTTTTGTTTTGTTTTTCGTATTAGCTTTATCTTATTAGCTGTAATATTGTAATTATCAGAATTATTATTCGGAATACGTTTTATCTCGACCAGCCGAGGCGTATTACGAACTGAATGCATTCCATTTCGTCGCGAGACCACGTCAATTCACAAATATTATCTCGAAATTCTTTTTCGTTTATCAAACTTGGATACCCGGTACCGAGCAGAGGTTTGACCGATCCGCAATCCGGATTGAAAAATGTATTGAACTGCTGCTATCCGTTTGATCCGGATAGACGGATTCGTTATTTCCTGTAATATGAATATTAAATACAATTTCGCGTCGAAATATATTATTTTAAACGAACAATTTTGTATTTATATTCTATTTGAACGGTTTTTTTTGTTGTTGTTAGTACTATGCAATACCCACTCGATACTAGCCAGCAATGACCCGTCTAAAACATATTACTTCGACAGAGTCGGTAAACATAAGTACAAGTCAATTTTTAAATAATGTCATAATTCGTTTCAAGTGTACAATGCGGTAGTATCACGACAATAGATAAAATCAAAAGGGACACGCACAATCGTGACGGCGTGATTTTGTCGTTGGAGGAGTTTACTGTTAACGACTAAAAATCGGGCGTTTTAAGTTTTCGTTTGGTTTTCTATAGGATAAAATAATTGGTTTGATTGACCACAAATGCCCCGGAGGTTTACACGAGGTTCATTGCAAGATGTACTTTGTAGTAAAAAAAAAAAAAAAACTGTTGAAATTTCGCATATTTATTTGTCGAATAAAACGAATATTTTGGCCGAACTAGGATTGGACGAAAATTGAGCGTAACGTAATAATTTACTTGTATAGGCGTTTAAAACGTGTAAGTTTTGATTAAAATCTATAAAATTTCAGTATTTCAAAAGACGATTTGTATCGTTGCGAGCGGATAAAAAATTCAATTCCCCTCTATTTTCTAACACTATAGATTTACCGTTAGAACACAATGTCGTTTTTTCGCGACAATTCAATTTAAACATTTTCGGACAGAGAAATAAAAAAAAAAAAAAAAAAAAAAAAAAAAATAAGACGCGAATAACGTGATCGCGGAGTCTGTATAGTTGCTCTTGAACGCGCGTTCGTCTACGGAATCGATTAAAAACCCCAACTCGCATCCATTTTAGAAATCTCTTACCAGCGACATTCTTGTGGGGTTTTTTTTTTCTTCTCTTTCCCGAAACGTTTTGTCGATTTGAAATCGAGTTTTTCATCCGGCCGTACTCGTACTAGTATGCAAGGACCGCGCCGGTGTATTTCGGAAAATGCCATTGTGCTGCTCGACGGTAAATACATTTTAAACCGATCAAACTTTTCGGTGACTTTTTGGAGTGAAACTCCGCATTGATCAATTGAATCTCGCTAAACATATTTGTCGGTTACCAACCACAGAGTCCGAAGGGAAAACGAATGTCCCGAGTGTTAATAAATCGGTACTATCGAAATTTACCGTTTACCGAACGGTTTCAGATTGGCGACATAGTTTTTTATGCACATCACGCCGGACCGACCAATTACAAACGTTTTTGAGTAATTTTTTTTTTTTGTCCTTATCGTGTCTATAAACGGACACGATCGCCGCCGCATTATTGTTTCAAATGTCAGTTCGGCACGTATAGGAAACATTTAAATAACGATTGGCACGCGTCATACAGCTTTTTTCTTTTTTTTTTTGATTTTCACGAACACGCCGTGAACTTTTTGAACCGAACGTGTTATTTTACGGTTTGTTCATAATTTGTCCGTTTCGATTTAGTCGGCCCCGGGCATTCAATTTATTTATTTTTTTTTTTTTTTATATGCTAATATTTCCATCGTCCACTGTAATAGTATACACCGAGGCGTTGCCGTAACATTATTTTTTTTCCCGGGACTCTATTTCGACCGTTTGTGTCTGGTTTGTTTTTTGTTTTACCGCCACTGTCGTAATTTTTTAGTCGGCCATACGCAACACGTACATACCGGAAACCGCGCTAGTACAATATATTAGAACACGGTTTTGCTTTTTGGGTTTATGAAAAAAAAAAAAACCGAAATCGTATCCAAAAGCAAGCGGTCGCGGGCAATAATTATCGTTTACCGTAAAGACGCGCGTGGGAACACCGCGTGGAAAACAAAACGCGTTTCCGACAGTTTTTTTTTTTTTTTTTTATTGTGGAAATGTTGTGTAAATTTTTAAACCGGAGAACGGCGACAACAATTCTATTAAATGCCTATTATAAATATGTTCGTTTCGCATCGCGAGATTCGGTTTTACCCGTGTTGTACAGGACGATCGCAATCCGCCGCCCGATATCTCACGGTTGTTATAATAAAAAAAAAAAATTCCCTAAAAAAAATAAAAATAAAAATCGTCAATATCAAAACCGAAAACAAATTATTGAAACGAATACCGTAATTGTATAGTTATGCCGATAAAAACAGCAATCGCTTTGCCGGCGTATCAATAATAATATTAAATTCGGTTTTTTTTTGTTTTTTTTAACGTCAAGCGACGCCCTTCATTTTTTTTTTTAAGTTTTCCATTATCAAACACGGGATTTTTAATTGTAAAATAATCGAACAAAAAAAAAAAAAAAAAAAAAAACCACACACAAATCACAGTAACCAATGGCACGTTCATCCATACGACGGATCACGAGGGATGGGAACGAACGAGGCCTCGTCCTCCTTTCCCACAAGTACGCAGCAAGATTAGGTTTTTACATTTTTTTTTTTTTTTTTTATCGCCCTCGTGTCCGGCGGACTAGCGAATTTTTACATTTCAAACGGCGACCCGCCGTATAATATTTAAAAAAAAAAACGATTTTATCCAGACGAAATTTCGGTTTTCGAGAACAAAATACACGCGATGTTTGATATCACCCTGTATATATTTGTACACACCGTCCGGACGTTCCGCGGCCATGACATTATTCATTCAGGTTCCTACTGTCGTACGTAAATAAAGTGACATTTACGCGGTTTTTTATTTATTTATTATTTATTATTTTTTTTTTAAATACCGTTACAAACGCCCGATACATACGGACATTGCTAAAATCCAACTCTTTATAATATCAACGAAATAAATAATTATTTGGCGATCGATCTATTTGAATCTTACGTGAATATACAAAGAGTAAATGCGGTTGTGGTTTTTTTTTTTTTATTATTAAAAACGTTTAACGGCCGTTTCGTTGGCGTTAAAAATATTTTCGAAATTTTTTACCTTTAGAACACGTAAATGTGTTAAAACAAATATGCCGCCGCAAAATCGAATTTTTTACTCAACATGTTCGTAGAGTCGTACGCAGGAGGTGCGTAGGTATAAATTAAATAATATTTGTAGTTTCGTTTATAGGCACGGTACGGGGTGCGTGCCCGGGCTGTAATTTACGGGCAGGATTCGGTAAAAAAAAAAAAAACAAAAAAAACGAATCCATTGGCGATTTGTTACGCTAAATCGAATTTTTACTCAACATTTCCGGTATAAATGAATGAATATTTGTAATTTCGGCTATAGGCACTATATAGGACATCGCGGACGTCCCCGGGCCGTTTTTCGAAACGAAAAATAAAGCGATACGAATACAATCCGCATCGATTGATGCCCACGTAAAAAAAAACAAAAAAAAAACCGTCCTGTCCGGTTCAAACGCTAAGAAATACGAACACATTAAACCACCGGTTCCCAAATTGGGGTGGGGGGCAAGCAGTTATTGCGAAATACAATTTTTATTGATTACATTATTTTTATTTTAAAAACGTAGAGAAAAAATATTAATTTACCGGTTCTCTTTGTCCATTATCGGGTATCAGTAACGGATAACCGATAAAGACTATCGGTGTTTGGCCGCAGCGTGTAACTTAATCATTTTATGCCGCGTAAATCAACGGGTACGATAAAAAACATGTCCGGGGGGAAAATGCTATTAGATTCGTTTAGACTCGATTTAGTTTCGTTTCGCAGTTGCACAGTGCGCGTAGTCGTCGCGAGTGTACGTACGTAAAAATAATGGCTCCGCAAAAAATAATGATTGTATAACGTGGATTATTTTAAGTTTGGTTTCGCGTTCATTGAAAACGATGGTATCCAAATGCCACAGTGTGTTATTCGTCACGTCGTGTTAAGTAACAAGACGCTCTCCGACCAAGTCGACCAGAGAACGACATTGAACCACAGCTCGTCCGATGCCGAAAGAAAAAAACCTAAAGAGTTTTTTTGTTGTTAAACAAAATTCTCCAAGTAAAATGAAACTCGACCGTACCGTATGGAGAATATCAACAAAATAATGAAACAAATTGTTGAAGCTTCATATCACATCGCCTTTACGGTGGCTCGGCATTTACCGTGAAATTTCAAACGAAACTTTAAAAGTCAATTTTCATCTACTTATTTATGCGAATCCGGGTTCTCCAGCTTTATGTGTGCACTATCAAATATTGAGCCGAACATAAAAAAAAACTGTCCAAATAAAAGTGTTGTCAGCATTAACATGAATTATTAATTTCATTATGTATTTTTTTTTTTTTTTTTTGATCGCTTTTATTAATATTTATTACTACATATAATAACTTGATCTTAATCGATCGTTACATTTTATTATTTACTATTATTTATATTTTATAATTATTGCCATTAATAAAAAAAAAAAAAAAAAAGTAGACATTCCGAATATTGTATAGTTTATATTCGTTAAGTACACAAAAAAAAAGGTGATGGATTTTTTTTCAATTAATATTAAGGGGGGGGGGCGAGATTTATGCGAAAATCTACAGGTGGGACGTAGAACAGAAGAGGTCTGGGATCCACTGCTTTAAACGATTTTTACGTGTCGACGGGGCCTGGGTAACGTGCGCACCGGCTAATAAAAAAACGTTTGTTCGTTTAAATTAAACACTCGATAAATAAATAATAAAAAAAAAAAAAAAAATGCGGATTAACCCCTTCGCTCCCTCAAAAATACGACATTTTATAATACGTATGTGTGTGTGTGTATATAGGGTGATTCAAATCGCCGGTACGCACTCGCATTCCGACGTCAAACCGAAATTAAATCGCACGGCACGGACACGCGCGACTGTTTTGCCCGAACTTTCGCGTGACGCGAAATTATTCGTCCGGCTGACACGGCCACGTGACACGGAAATATTATCGTACGGCCGGTGGGTGGGTATTATAATTTTTACGCCGAATAATAATAATAATAATAATAATATTTTCAACTGTTGCACAGTAAATCTCCAACGGTGCTAATTGTATTATTTAATCCGTACTTTTTATGTACAATTAAACAAAAAAAATCAATTCGCCTCCGTGTACAGTTTGTTTGTGTTTAATTTTGATTGGAATATTTGCATTTGTGCGCCCGGCGCTGTTAAAAAAAAAAAAAAAAAAAAAAACCATTGTAATAAAATGTCCTAGTAAAATCCTATCGTTTTTTTTTTTTTTATTATCTAATCGTAAATATAAAATATTATGCGCTTTTGTGTACGAGTAATTTAAAAAGTTTGTCAAAATATGACGGAGAAAATTGTACGCGCGAAAGTTCAATAATAAAGTTATTAATGCGTCGGATACAAAATCTCTGCAGAGTTCGCGAATATAATAATATCCAGTCCGATTTCATCGTAAACTTTTTTTTTTTTTTTACGACTTTCTTCCTTTCACGTTTCGAACATTTATTTATTTATTTCTTTTTTCCTAAACCGGGAAATCGAAATTGTCTAGTCCGGCGATTACGACGAAACTAAATATTGAAACTCAAATGTCGTTTTGTTATTTTATATAGAGTCGGATTTTTTTTTGATTTTTTTTTTTTATATAAATATATAGATTATACTCCGTGTCATCGCAAACATTATCGTGGTGAACTTTATTTAACAATTACCGTGTTTTTATATACAAATTCAAATTCGTTTTATAATAAAAAAAATCATGTCGTTTAGACAATTGTAATTTGCGATTGCGTATTAGTATTCATTATCGAAACACGATACGAATTACATAATATTTTATAATCTATAATTATAAGTTTCAGTAATTTTCTAATGGTTGGGTTATTAAATATTTTTAAAAACAAAACAATTTTATTCTTATTCATAACCATTAAAAGATAACGGGTTGTTTAAATATTTATATTGTTATGTACTAAAAAGAAAAGAAAAGAAAAGAAAAACAAATATAGTTACGATTTAAATCTTTTTTTATTATTATTATTATTTAAAAAGAATATTTACAATCTACGCTACAAGGCGTAATAGCAAATTTGAACACATACATGACAAATTTTTACAACCTGAACACACGAGGAGGGAGGCCATCCAGTGATAGAACCCAACGTTATTTTATTTATTTATTAATTATTATCTTAATATAAATTAAATTAAAATTAAATTGTTTGAACCATCAAACGTTTAATAAATAACGACACCATTTTCTCTTTAAAAAAAACCAATATAGTTACGATTTAATTCTTAACCGAAATTATATGATCGTAAAACGTTTATATAACATCGATGATGTTTTGAATTATATCACAGCTAATTATTATACATTTATTATATTTTACAATATTCTATATAAATAGTCGATTATTTCACATGTGTTTTATTTTATTTTTAGGTTATTTTTGTAGATTTGTTTATTCGAAAAAGGATTTCCCCCGGGGGCTGTGCCTATATATACCGGTACAAAAATCATAACCACGCAAATAAACGAACCACGATTTTACTTACAAATAAATAATAAAATGTATACGTACATAATCACGCAGAGAAAACAACAATAAAATAATTCATAATTGTTGCTTAAATTACAATGGTTGTCCATTACAATAAATCACCAGTAGGTCTTCGATGGCCAAGAGCAATAAAAAATCCAGTCTTTCGGCGTAGTTGTTGTTGACTGATTCAGACGATACTATCCGACCTGACCTGCTGGTCTTGTTTCCGTCTGTTCGCGTTTCGTCACCAATAGTTTCTTTAAAACTACGATAATTTTTCTCATTTTTAGCATCTAATTGGCGCATAGCGATACAAAAGTCGAAATATGTATATTTTATTGTTTTTTTGGAAAATTCCGAAATTTGGACATTTAGCGATTTTAGGTACGCTATTTGTAATAATGATAATAATAATAAAAACAAAACACATTGTTTCGGTGTTTTCATAATTTCGTTTGAAAATCAATAGTTTTGGACGTATTTTTTTACCATAAAACTATACATACCTGGAGACTATTTATTTATTTTTTTAAATCTGTAATAATTATTATTTTTTATCACTTTTCTTCGGTTGAATATATATATATATATATGTAATTGCAATAATAATAATCATAGCACAATAAATATCCGCAGTATTCGCGTACGGGATTTACTGTTGGACTACAGGCGCCGTTTTGCGGAGGTGCGACTGTTTTTGTTACATTTTTGTACCCGTATAAAGTACAGCCCCGGGGGAAATCCTTTTTCGTATAAACAAATCTACAAAAAAAAAAAAAAATAATAAAAAAATGTGAAATAATCGTCTATTTATATAGAATATTGTAAAATATAATAAATTTATAATAATTAGCTGTGATATAATTTAAAACATCATACGAGAAAAAGTATCGGGAATTTCGAACAAAAACGTACCGGATAATGTGCCCCCGGCGGGCGAGAAATCCGCGTCTTTCGACGTGCTGCCCTGCCGTACGGGAAAATCGGTTACCGTTCTTTCCAACCGAACAATTTAGTGTCCCGAGAACAATTTCCCGCTAAACGAAAATGTTTTAATCAAAAAAAAATCTATCCCGCGTGTGTTATGCCCGACCGTCATTGCGATTTGCGATGTCGCCGAATCGTTGGTTGCCAATTACTAAAGCACCGTATATCCGAACCGTCGGTACGAAAAACCTAATCTACTTGTTGGTCCGCTAAACCAGTGGTTCTCAACCTTATTCGGTTCAGCGCCCCTTCACCGAGACAACTCACTGCTAACGTCCCCCCCCCCGTTCGTACCAATCAGACATCGATCAGTATTCTGAATTCAATTTTTTTTTTTTTAAAAAAAACTATTATTTTAGTATTCTGTAAACAAATGCTTTATTCCACTTTACTATACAATTTCGTTACTATACCTCTTCGGTGACTTCTCTGGGCGTGACGAAAAGCTGCTAACGTTGCGATGTCTGGTCCGATTGCGGTTATAGCTAAACGCAGATAACCTTTATTGTGAATATCCAACCGATTTACTCGCTTCGTCAAAGTCTGAACCGTTGGCCTTCCCTCCCCCCAAGGGACCGAAATACTGCCCCCAGGGGGGCGGTGCTGCCCACGTCAAGATCCACTGGTCTAAATCATAAAACAGATACTATAGTGCCCCGAATAGTATTACCGCTAACAAGTTAGTGCCCGAAGTGTAAACCTAAAACCCAGAGTCGATAAAAAAAAAAAAAAAAATCACAACAGGTTTAGATAAGACTGGAAAAAAAAATTGTTCTGAAATTATTATAACTATACGGACTATATTTAGTTAAACCATTAATACTAGAGTTATCGAATAGTGGGTATATTTCGGTTTTACAATATAATAAATTCTCCAGATTACAGTTATCTGGGTAGCTCGGTGATATTCTTAAAAATGTTTTCTTTCCATGAGTTCTTATATTATGATAATAATATCAATGATAACGGGAAACGATTAACAGTATTTTATTATGTTAGTTTAACATTTTAAAGGTTTTAATTTCTATAATTGTTTTCCGACTTTGGCTAACCGTTACTAAATAGTTCTGTCCAAATGAAATTTTTTATCTTTTTTAAAACGAGACTCGTTTCTTCGTAACAACTACATTTAATAGGTAATCACAATTGTTTTTTTGTTCGATTTAAATTACCAAGGCAATCAGGTGTTTTGTATTAAAAATATTATTTATCCCGTATCTATATAATAATATAGCTTGCTATTGGTTTCAAGAGATATTATAATCGGTTCTCTGTAGTTCCGGAGATTAATTCACATCATTATAATATTGCGTAGTATTAATAAACAGAAAACCGCGGGCAGGTGGTTTTTGTCATTCGGTAGACGAGACAATGGATTTCGCGTAAAATATTCAGCTCGACTGGGCGAGTGCGGTGGAAAGAACGACATCGAGTGATATGTTTGAACGTGCGCGCGGCGACAGTATAGCACCGACTTAATACGGCGACGGGAGATTTTCCGTCGCGGAACGGCGGCTAGCTGCTGTACGGCGGGTCGGCACTCACGGCCAAAAGGGACGGGAATTTCTTGTGGCACACGACCTCAGAATCCCATCAAGGAAGTCGGCGCCTTGTACGCCCGCCGATTACTCGCTATAAACTATATACGGCAGTATATCTCCTCGCCTTACTTACCGCCGTCCCCGTAATCGTAATTTAATTTAAACGCTCGTCCCCCCGCGGTCCTCCAGCGCCACTACCCGTACGGATCGTAAACGCATTACGGTTTAACGTTATAATATTACGCGCCGCGCACGCGAACCCGGTGCGTTATGACGTGTCCCCCCCCCCCCTATGCCGGTCGTCGGGTGTTTATTTAAATTCATTAAACACGTACGACGGTATTGTTAATAGTATTATCTGCGGAATTGTACGCGTTTCGCACGTCTCCGGTATATTATTATTATTATTATTATTATTATTGCTGTTGTTGTTCGTATTATACGCGGGTACGGGCGCGAAAAGTTTTGCGCGAAATCTCTGGCCGCCAAACGATTTCGCCGATTTAACCCGCGGAATATTTATTTTGTTTCGTCCGCGCCACGAATTCGCGCGGGGGTTTTAAACGCGAAAAACATTTCGAATTTGTCGCAAAGTGTGCGGGGTCCAACCCCGGCGTCTTCTCCGTTTGTAACGACGAGCTATCGGGCGAACGCGCAATCGGGTTATCCACACCACCCGTTACAAAGATAGGTGATATTTGTGAGTTTGTGCGTACGTTTCTGCGGTTCGTTCGCCGATAGACAGATACACTATCGCACCAGTGTTATTATAGCCTGTGAATTATATACGTTTTAGCCGGTTTTTGTGTATCTATTCTCAACAAAAAATAATGGAAGATGACAGCTGGACAGCAAGTTTCTTGTAAATTTCGCCGGTTAAATATCTCTTATGGTGTTTGGGGTGCAATAAGTGACTCACGCGTGAATTTTGTCGAAAATTTAATTTCTGGGTTACTTTAGCGGAAAAAAAAAATAAAAGACCGCGATAAGGCCGATAAAATTTTGGCGAGGGTAGCAGGAGGTTAAATTCAAAGGGGGCATTTAATTTACCACGGGCATCGCGCGTCGTGAGGGACAGTTAGTTGTTGGTATATTATTATGCGATTTTTTTATTATAATTTTTGGTAAGTTGTTTTTTTAGTCCTATCATCTTTCACTTCCGAATTCCTCTTGGATCCGCGTTTTTCCGAGTCCACCCCGTCAGGTATATTCCCCTCACCTCATTACATTGTAGAGTGTAGACATACTCTTGAGTGTTAATGTGTTGTTGTTTTTTTTTTTTTTTTTGGGCGTATAGTAATTTCAAAAACAATGGCGAATTTTCGACTTTTTGGCCGGGTATAAACACCAACGTAAGAATTAAAATCATTTCATTTTTTTTGTTCGTTTCGTTTCGTTTCACGGTTTTATAAATATCATTTCTAATAACGCCGGAACACGTCAACAATAAAATACGACTTTGTCTGCGGCGGGAGATAGATCATCCGTCAAGACTTTTCCGTCCGCCCACTGGGGGGAAAACAAAAAAAAAAAAAAAAAAAAAATGTCTTTAGGAATTTACTCCGCGGTCGGTGCCTGGTATAAGAATTATACACGTGCGATAAACCAATGCGAATACGGAATATTCGGTAAAGTAATCCGAGTTTCGGAGTTTCAAAGGCCGCGCACAATAGACACACGTACACGCGGCGAAATATATAACCAAAACCAACAGCACACGACGAGGGATAAGAAAAGAAAAAAGAAAAAAAAAGAAAAAAATACCGCAAAACAAAATCAATCTACGAATTAAGTCGTTGCCGCAGCAGAATATACGCGCTCCTCACATATTATTATATTTTCTCACTCTCGCCCTCCCCTGCGATCCCCTCCGCGCCCGTGTCTCATGCGCGGGCGGGCGTTCTTCTTCTTATTCAACTGTCAGAAACAATTCGCCAATTTTATATAACGAAACTTTACGTCGTCGTGCGTCCCGGGTAAATCCGAGCATTAGACGCCCCCCCCCCGACGCGAGTACCACCGCCGCCTGCCCACCTACAATACCGCCGGGCGAGTTGTTAAAAGTTCCACACTGTTTCTTCTTTGTGTCTGCACGCGCGCGACGCCAATGCGTACGAGTCGCCCCCGAGAAAATGTTTCTCGCTATATTTATAATATTGTATACGTGTTACGCCGTCTCTTCGCCCCCGTTATTATTTCGGTCGTCGTCGTCGTCGTCGTCTCCGTCTCCGTCTCTGTCGTCGGATCCTCCTTTCTTTTGTTTACTTTGAAAGATATCAAACTTCTTGTGCGGAGGGTGGGACGGGCACCCCTACGTATTATATACGAGTACACGCCGTCATACCCGCCGCTCGCTCTCGTCCGGCAAGCAGAGTACCTATGCTCCACCCCACCCCCCCCCCAACCCCGTATATATTTATAAATGCGAGTACACCCTGACCCCGTGTACATTTATAAATGCGTATACGCGCCTAACCCCGCGGACGTTCGCCAGAGGATTTACGCGCCCCGGAATCGCGTGCGTCGCCGCACTGACTTTCACCGTCGGAAATATTACCGCTGTAAAACAACATATTATTATTTGCACGACGATATGTACACGTATATGGATACCAGGTCTGTCCAAAGAGTTCCCGAACTATAATTCCTAAAAAATAGATAATGTATAGTATCGTAAATGTTATTTGATTAAAATAATATAGAGATAAGCAGCTGCTTATCTTTTCAATTAAATCTCAAATGTTTATTGCTATCATTAACAGTTGAATGAACTGTGCGATTTTTTAGATGAATAACATTCACGAACAACGTATTAATATTAAATTCCGTGTTAAACTTTGTCACTCTTTTGTTGAGAATTCGTAAAATGTTGCAAAATGCTTATGGTGGTCGGTGTTTAGGACGTACTCGTCGACATCGACAGACGATGCTCATGCGACAAAAGTCAATGAAATTGTGCGGTCTAATAGACGTTTAACCGTTCGAGAAATTCCGGAAGATTGTAACATATCGGTTGGTCCGTGTCATGAAATCCTAATAGAAAAACTTGGCATGCACCGCGGAAAGTCGTGGCCGTCTAAACTGAAATGGTAGATATCATTGGTATTCTAGCGATCAAGACCGTTTCTCTAGCTCCACGGCCATTAAAGATTGTACACTCAAGCGGATAGTTTTTTTTTTAAGATTTTATTCCTAGATTCCTCGCAAAGGAATTCGGACCATTGATCACGTGGAGCAACATTCTTAAGTAAAAACATTAACTGATATTTCGATGAACCACATATATCCTGCCAAGGGCGTCCGTTTTTTTTTTTTTTTTACTCCGGGATAACTTTCATTTTCTTCGTTGGAATATCTTGGTAGATTGCCCGGTCTACACAACACCGAACTGATTGAAATTGCTTCACTTAATGTCGAGAGTCTAAACTGAATGTCGCTTGTTCACCACTTTTATTTGTATATTTCGCGGAGGAGGATTCCCGATTTACCGTAACCAAACTCGCCGTTATATTCTGTATAGTTATTGATACTATTTGGTTTCCATGGCGATCAACACGTTTAACCGTTTTTTTTTTTTTTAAACGGTGTGAGCTGGTTTTCTTTTTCTCTTTGTAAAAAAAGTTTTCGATCGGGCGACACTAACTCCGAACATCGACGAAAACATATCAGGGGTTTCCGATGGTAGCAAATTTTATCTAGTCGAGAGGGTGCCGGGACATTTTGATCCGTGGTGACGTTTTGATCCGGCGGCATATTACCGCTACGGTTAGAAATTTTCATTTTTTTTTTTTTTTCATAAAAGCTAATCAAAATAAAATGTCCTCCCGGATCAAAATGTCACCTAACGGCCCGGGGGAGGTCATACACCTGTTGTCAAACTCGCATATTAAATTTTTCTCGAAACTATACAATCTTTGTCTTTATATCTTGTAGTAAGTGACGTTTATTATACTCATAATATTACACAAGAAAGATATTCTTTTTAGTCGACAATATTTTTATATTTTTTTTATTTAAAGAAAGTTTACAATTCACAATTTATGCTACGTTGCATAATAAGCAAACGCGATGATAAAGAACTGATCAATTACAGTCGTATGAGGAGGGATGCCATCCAGTGATGGGACCCAATGTGAATTTAATTTTAATGTACAAATTAGAGTAGGAGGGCTCTGCATCACTGGTGTTTCAGACGACGCGTTGGATTGCCAAGGAGAGATTTGCACGAGAGTGCGGAAATTATAGGGTTTTGGGGCGAGTTGATAATTTTGGAATGGAATCTTGGGTAGTGTATGGAAGCTAGTTGTCGTAGTGTTTGGGTTTTATCGTTATAGAGCGTGTTATTGGACACGTTAGTCGACAATTGTAATAATGTCACAAAGTCATTTGGCACCGTGTTCGGTTTCCTTAAATTCGGTGTTCCGGTTCGGTACGGAGCCGCATTCCGATTGTGACGGATTAGTGGTGGTCTCGGACCCGGCGGACACAACGCCGGGCGACGATGGACTTGTACCGCGGACGACGAGTAACTGGAACTAGACACCGCGATTGGGATAGTTATTAGTTTTGTTTTACTCGGTTCAACAAAAACCATCACTGTAATATATTATTTATTGCTAAAACGCCCGTGTTTATGCAGCGCAGTATTATTGTAATATAGTCGCGTATACGTGTTTGGAACAAAAGAATACAATTCGCTTTCGTCTTATACCGGGAGGGGTGTCCACCCACTGACCTACTCCCTGCCATCACAGTTATTACGGGCCGAGTGAGAAACACAATAATAACAATTATAATGTAATTGTCGAACCGAGTACACAAAATCCGGGAGACGTATACAATTATATTACGAATGACAAAAGAAGGAAGCGTGTTTTGTGTCTCCTCCTCCTCCTCCGCCGGAATGGATTTTTTTTATTATTATTATGCGGTTTTAATGACGGTTATTATATAGGATTTTGTTTTATCGTATACGAGATCTATTTTATTTTACCGCTCGATTCGGATATTTTAATTTTGCCTGTATATATATATATATATATACACATGGGCATACCCTATAATACCATTGTTTCGCCAAAAAAAAATCCTTTAACAAAGCACTAATGGAAATATAAAAAAATGTATTCTTTGGACGGTACATAATAACTGTCTTTACGATTAAAAATATAACGAGACCATTAGCGGTTTCATTTTTAGGTGATTATTAGTCGTGTATACGTGTACTACACTTATTGTGGCATTTCAACTAATTATTCGGATCAAATTCCTATTTATTCAATGTCTCGCGTTTTTTATTTTTTTTTTTTTGTTGTTTTTCGTTTTTTGAATTCTCATTTGTAGCGAATTTCCGTCCGGTGGTTTTTTATTGGAAACCTTTTTTTTTTTTGTGAAATTCCAAACAGTTTTTTTTTTTTTAAGGTTAATAAAAACGTTCTGACCGTCGTACTGATGCGGGTTTTTAACCCGGCGGTAATTGATTCCAATAACGTTTCTAGATATTTCAATAGCTTTTTAGAAAAAAAATTTAAAAAAAAATTAACAATAATATGTTTTAATATGTATTATTGCGATACGTACAATTTCTACTATTGTCGTTGACTATTGAGTTATCTCGGCTACGAGGAAATACAAACACGTCTCACTCGCCTCTTGTCAGTGTACCGAGCTCCGCTCAAAATCGTTTTTTGATTGCAACGGTCAAACACGTCGCTTTCAGTGTCCCTATACTAAATTATCCCAAACCGTATACTTTCTCGACAACTGTGGCCCGGCCATAATGCGGAGTACGAGTACTATTCCTATTAAATGCAATTTATATTAATATATATATATATATATTCAAGATACACCGTATCATATATGTTTGATAATTATCAATTTCCATTGACCATAACTACGATGATTTCTTTTTGGTTGTCAACGGTGATCACTACCATACTTTGCATTGAGCAAAGTAATTCATTTGAATTCGACATAAATGGTAAAAGAATGTAAAACCACTATTTTTGGTTATTTTGGTTGGAATATCGAATGTTTCCTGTTGATTTGCCTGTTACCCTGGCCGCATGGATAAAATATTAAAAAAAATAATGTTATTTTATTAGTTTGTTTTAATTTCCACGGGAAAAGGAAGTACGGCAACGGTAGGACCGGTAATGGAATCGGGGATACGAGTTAAATTGAATTGAACTTTTTATTGATTTCGGTTTTTGAACGTATTTTCTTTAAAGATTTAGTTTTAAATGGTCGAAAAAAAAAAAAAAAATGGGAATCAAGTCGGCACGGACGACCCCTGTCGTGTTATACGATATCACACATTATCATGTGACATTGTTGCTATTTAATCATGTATAAAAATAAAAACTTTGTTTTTTCGGGACTGCCCTGCTTATTACATCATTTATGATCGAGCTGCAGTTTATCTCTTATAAAACACCTCTCTCTCTCTCTCTCTTATATTATTTTATCTCTTAATTAACTTTTACAAGTACTCGCAAACCGCGTCCTATAGCAAACTCGAAACTAGGAAATTGCCGAATCGTAAGTATTGTATATACTGTAAATACTAACAACAGTCGGAGCTTAGTAATATATATATATATATAAATATCATTTTTTTTTTTTTT
Organism: Tuberolachnus salignus; assembly: GCA_956483605.1. Taxonomy (NCBI): domain Eukaryota; kingdom Metazoa; phylum Arthropoda; class Insecta; order Hemiptera; family Aphididae; genus Tuberolachnus; species Tuberolachnus salignus. Next base: position 19,185,079 of record OY101437.1, read on the forward strand.
TTAAATTTGAATTTAAAAGGGGCGGCAGGGAGGAGGAGGAATCATTGCCCACGTTGAATGGGGGTGGGAGGAGGATGGTGGAAAGAATATTACCGTGGAATTTAAATTGCATTATCGTGCGTCGTACATTAATCCTCGTTAATCTGTTGACACCGTCATTTTGACGGATTATACTCGAATAACGTATACGACAACCAGTTACATGTACGCACGCACGTATTTTTTTTTTTTTTTTCTCTCCCGGTAAGGGTCGCGTATACACGTGTACACGCAATAATAATAATAATAATAATAATAATAATAGCGTTACAACAAATGATATATTATTGTCGTTATTATAACCGTGTCCGGACCGCAAGTCGGCGTCGAGTGTGTGTTGGGCACGGGCGAGAAGATGAAGAAAAAAAAAAATTAAAAAAAAAAAAAAAAAAAATGTTCGGTATATACGTATAATATAGTCGCCCTTCACCCCTCCCCGATCGAAAACAATATAATAATATAAAACAGGTGAAATAACGCAATTATCACGGTGCGGTGGCATCGTTTCGAGACGAGCGACACAGACAAATCGCCGTACACGAAACCCGGGGAATGCGTTTCACGATTATCGCCCGGTACAAAACGGACGAGTACGACAATAATAAAATGCACGCAAGCATAGTCGCACGTGCTTTCCTGTCGAGAAGAAAAATCGCAAGGTGTGTGTTCGTTTCCCTCGGCGGATATACAGGCTGGGACGTGGTTACTTCCATTAATTTTTAAAAAAAAATCGTAACACCGATAAGTATGGGCAATATTGATTTAATTATTTCTTCTGTGCATGCAGGGGTACGTTTTGAGTTTTATTTTATTTGGTTTTACATAAATTACATCTCGAACGTGGCCACCGTTCTCGTCAACGCACCGAGACAGTCGGAATTCGAAATTTCTGTCCACTTTTTCCGGCATATGTGTGCTCATGTCGGCGGTAGCAGCACAAATACGGTTTTTGAGATGACGACGATCCGTGTATACCAACGATTTAAGGTAGCCCCGCAGGAAAATATCACACGGGGCTAAATCTGGTGATCGTGCTGGCCACTGAAGATCGCCTCAAAGAGAGAGATGAGCCGTTCGGGAAAGTGTTCACGCAAGATATTCATTGTCCTTCTTGCCGTGTGAGCCGTGACGCCATCCTGTTGAAACCACACTTCCCATACATTCATTTCTTTAAGTTTGGGCAGAAAAAAATCCACAATCATGCTGACATAACGTTCAGAATTGACCGTAACTGCTCTTTCGTTCTCATCAAAGAACCATGGGCCATTAATGCCGATTCTGGATATTGCACACCAAACAGTCACACGTTCTGTATGCAGAGGCTGCTCATGAAGTTCTCTCGAATTCGTGGGGTTCCAATATCGCATGTTTTGTTTGTTCACATATCCTGAAATATGGAAATGTGCCTCGTCACTAAAGAAAACAAGGGCGTTCTGAGGCAGGTATTCGAGGAAGGTTTCACGTGCATTTTTGCGCGCAACATAATCGCGTGGATTAAGTTGTTTGTGGCACCAATGCCAATTTGTATGGGTGAAAATTATGTTCCTCGTGAAGAATTCGTCGCAATGTGCGGGTAACATCCCTAAAGCAGCCGAATGTTTGGGTGCAGATCGCCCAGGGGATTTCAAAATCGCCGCCCTTACCCTTTTGATGTTTTTTGGCGTCCTGACGGTTCTGGAAGGCCAATTGTGTTTCTTCCGCACACTACCGGCATCCCTGAACGTGCCCACCCACAAACAAATCGATTTCCGATCAGGCACACGACCGGCAGGTGCGATATTGAAATGGTTTCTGAAAGCACGCCGAGATGATGCGATGATCGAACGGCTGAAAGAAAAGTTGGTCTCCACGGCGAACGCGCGCTCTTGCTTTGTCCATTGGCATTGTTAACACTGAAAAAGTTATAAAAAAAAAAAAACCTTAGATAACGTGCTTTCGAACAAGCCATAAACTAACGCTCTACTATTAATAGCCGCTCATTTGCGAGAGTATCAGATAAGGAATTAATCAAGCCCCACCCTGTATTACGTAGTGTACAACACAACATTATTTGCCCTCAAATGTATTGTATACGTGCTCGGGGCCGATCGGCGGCCGTTAATCGTCGACGACCGTCCGCGAAAACCGACGACCGCGGCGACCATTAAATATTTATTAATATTTTTTTTTTTTTTTTTTTTTTTATTAAAACCGTCCGTCGTAAATAGAGAAATAATTCCCACCCACCCACCCCCGTCGCCGTCCCGATGAAAACATAATATAAACGCTGTTATTGGGATATTCGGCCCTATACCGCCGCGATACTCGTCCAGAAGAATTTCTTATTTAAAACTATCGTCGTCGGTTTTAAACAATCAACCGACAATGTTATTATTATGGCCGGGGTTATTCAAAACGATTCATCCGATTTCAAACGGCTGTACACCCCCTAACAACGGTTAATTGGAAAATATTTCTTATCGAACTAAAACGGTAAAATATACCGTTCAAAAAATTTTAGAGCGTTACGGATTCGTTTAATCGATAAATTGTTTGGTCTCCGCAATGTCATCCGGAAATGCTTCAAACCTGACTACTCCGCCAATGATTCCGACGACCGCATTTGTCCGACAAGACGTCGGAGTATCACCGCGCACCTGTCTGCAAGACGTACGTGGCCTCTGCACAGTGAAACACTCCCTGGTCTAGTTAGGTTAGGTTAATTTTGATTTGCAGCCGGCCTCTTAGCCTCTAACCGGATGTCTCGGGCCGTGTGATTATTTCATATTTTGGGCGATACGTTGGTGGTACGTACGGCGGTGTGCATCATACATCAAAACTCTAGACGAGCGGTAAAATCGAATTATGGCAGCGGTGAAGTCAATCGCCACAAATATGTGGAATCGGTAATAAACAAGTACATGGAATCGGTTTGACCGTCGACTACATGTCGTTCGTGTGACCCAGGGAAGCCGCGTACAACATTCATAGGTACCGGCAACTAAATTTCATCTAAATTTATTACCTCAAAGCTAAAAACTAAGCATGTTTAATCGTTAAATATATCGGGCGGACCGTATTGAAGAGGATTATTCTATATTACATCGGCGCCGGTTCATATCCCGTACAGTGCGTATTTTTTTAAAATTTTTTTTTCATTTAATTCTCACGGTTTTTTTTTTCACCGGTCACGATCATCAAGTCATCACGTGGTCGCGTCAACCGGCTCCCCGGGTGAAAACTGCTAATATTATGTACATAATTTTAAATCGATTATTTTGTCGTTTCGTATTGAGAAATGCATTTGTCTCAACTTTATCTTCCGAATAATAATATTATAAATCCATTTGCGAATTCCGCATTAACATAATATCGTTTGATTATACTGCGCGTTCGCTCGTCGTATATTATTATAATTCGTATACGGACATATATTTGCATACAGTTGTTTTTCAACGATTATATTTCAAAGTATAATAAGTAGTGTCTTGTCAATATAAAACTATCGTTTTCAATATTAGTTTAATGACTGGCCTAATAATAAAAAAAAAAAAACCAACACATATATTGGTAAAATTAAACCAGTCGGCGTAACAATTCGCGTAAAACAGATGAACGTATATGATATTGTAACTAGTTCGAAAAAGAGACGTTTCTACGGTGAGGGGGATGGCGGTGGAATAATATGGTTGTGCAATATCTATATGTGGAGATATATATATATATATATATATATATTGAAATTGGAAAATTCAAAAGTTTATATTCCATACAAAAAAAAAAAAAAAAAAAGGGAAAAAGCCCTTAAGAGTTTTTCACTTTTGATACGAAATTGTATATTCTCGAAACACTGTATACCCGTATTGGCAAAGTTACTTTTTAACTTTCCGGTGAACGTCGGGTTATGTGTAGTTTTACTTATTCCGGCCAGTTATAAAGTATTTCCGAAACCATATACATGAATAACCCCAAACGGTTACGTCAGCCTCTCGCTCCGGAGCTCAGCCGCGTGTATAACCGCGTATTCGTACATTTGCATAAAATATATATATATATATATAAAAAAATAAATAAATAAACTAAAACTTTTCGTCCGCCCAATCGTTAAAATTATTATTCGCCGTTAAATAACAACAATAAAATAAATATAGATTCGAGCGCCCAACGTTTCGCTCAGCCGCCTGTTTGATAATATTACAATATTCGTTTCTTCTCTTACCGTGACGTCTTGCAGTTTGCATACGAATACCGTGCGACGTCGACGTTTAGTTTCAGTTCGGTTAAGAAACCGTCGAGCAAAACCACCTGTGCAGAAAATACCGGGTTTTCAAAACTAAAACACAAACCCATAATTGTTGTACGGTATCGGTGTCGCTGCCCTCGATACATGTTTCACAGACTTTTCGTCCGACCAATGATGCCGGAAATCTCGCGAGCGTCGAGGTAGAGACACGTCACAATTGTCTTTCTCGCACCGAGGACCAAGCACGGTTTTCGGTTTGGCATTATTTTCAACGACGAACGTCTGAGGCGTATTTACGCGTATTTGACCTCGTGTGGGGTTGGTGGATATTTATTTATCCGGAGGTCACTTACTCGAGGGAGGCGCCATCTTATTCGCCCCCCTCCTCTCCCCCCGTTTCAAATTTTCTGAAAACTATAAATTACACGATGAACATTGTAAATACAAAATACGTCATGCAAAATAGTAATAAAAAAAATATAAAAAAAAATCCGTAAATACGCGCGCGCGCGTGTGTGTGTGTGTGGGGGGGGGAGAGTTTAATAGCATAATTTGCATCTGTGTAAATCAGACGTGTTGGTACGCGTTGAATTCGCATCGAAAGGTTAAGTGCTATTGTTTTTCGCGGCATTTTAGGGGGATTTTAAACGGCGTTTTCCGAGGGTTCACTGTGCGTTGAATTCGCGTGCCCGGGGCACTGTAAGCGATGTATGGGTACACCGGCGGAAGAACCTCCGGAGGTTGTTCTCTTCGCACTGCGCTGGAAGGGCGAGAACGGCAATAAGCGTCGCGGACGGCGACCGCACCACCACGCACCACCGTGCGAGGTTCGGCTGTCGACCGGAATAAAGAATAATAGCCACCGGGCGTACGGCGTTTTCTCACCCGAGAAGATCCCGCGTGTGATATATGCAAACGGTGTAGCGAAACCCGCCTCACCGATCTCCTTATTTTCGCGTTACAACGGGCCGACATGGGTTTTTTTTTTTTTTTTTTTTAGTCCGTCACTCGCCCCTAATTTATATATATACGTATTTTTTTTTATTCATTTTAAACTACTCGGATCGCTCTATCCATCGCCCACCTCACCCTGCGGTGTAATTACCGTGGCAGGGACGGGCACGAGAGATAGACCCGCTACTGGAGATTTTTTTTTAATTTTATTTTCTCAGCAAATACTACGTCACTATAATGGAATTCTTGTAATAAAAACCGAATTAAAGTTGTCGCGGTCTCGACCTCGTCAATATTACGACGTCACTTTGGATATATTTTCAAAAATATATATATATATATATATATTTTTTTATTTTATTATTTCACTAGGTATCGGCGAAATTTACTATTATATTAGTATGCAATATAATATTCAACGTTATTTTGTAACACGTTGAGGCGTTTTCTAATGACGGGCAACGTCAACGGCGGTGAAGGGCCACGGGTGTTACGCGATTTTTTTATAACGTTCATAGGGGAGAGTCTCGTGAGTTTTTTTAATACCCAAAATAATACGCCCGTAGTCATAATAAATATCGTTATGGTTTTCTTGACCCGCACTCTGTGCAATATTAATAAAATACGCCACTAATAATAGTGGCAGTGGCAGTCCTCGGGGATTATCCAGGGGCGAGCGATAGAATAATTATTTGATCGCGGTGTGTCCCACACATCGCAACGAAATAATAGAAATTAAATTCACTCGCCTCACGGGAAAAACTCTCGTGCCCCCATAGCACGAACGGTTCGATTTTGACGATTGTTTGTTGTTGTTGGAAAGATGAGGATTTCGCGCAGACCGGATCAAACACTGTTTTCCTATTTAAAACTATAATATTTCTTAAAAAAAAAAAAAAAAAACGGTAAATTTTTACCTTTTTTTTATTTTTATTTTTTTATGAAAAATCGGAGTTCAATACGGTCTGTAGAAGATTGGTGTGCAAATATCATGTCGATACAATGTTTATATGTTTTCACCTGTTTTCCGTAGTCAAGTCGTATTTGTCCGTAAATCGGTATTGTGCGGTATAATAGTGGACAAGTCTTATGATTATAGCCGGTCATTACGTATTTTTTTACGAACATTTTTTTATTATTTAAACGAATATTTACAATCTATGCTGCAATGTTAACAACAAGCAAATTAGAAAATAATAGAACATAACTGTGATATACATCACAGAGGGAGGCCATCCAGTGATACAACATTAATTTTTTGCGAATTATTTGATCGATACCATTCAATAAATCTCGACGCCATTTTCTCTCAAGCGGCATGTGTTCAGCAATTAGAGGGTTAGAGTGAAATTTTGTATAATGTTTACTGGTTCTGTTTTAAAGTCATTTTGGAGTGTGAAAAATTGGAAACTTACCATGGCGCAAGAGAAATAGTTCGGAAAGTGATGGATTGGAAGGCTTGCGGGGTACGCATTCGGGATGGTATTGCACAACCCCCAGATTTGGATTGCATAGGTCCAAATAGGTTTTAAATAGAGATTTTTAGATTGTAATTTGTGTGTGAAAAGCTAATTTTTCAGAATTGCGCGAACTAAATCTCGTGGCGCGGCAAGGATTTTCCTTTTAGATTTGATTTAAGGACCCCATGTCGATCTTTTATCAAGTATGGCACCGAGATATTTGACTTCTGAGGATATCGGGATTGGTATTCCTTGGAATCGGAAAGGAACGAGTATAGATTTGTTTAGCATAAATGATATATATATTGATTTATTCGGATTAATCTTAATCGTCCAATCGGATGGCCACTCATCGATTAAATTCAAATGTGTTTGTAGAAAATTCGCGGTTTTTTTACAAGGGTCACTGTCGCGAGAAAGAATTACAGTGTCATTCTGCACAGGCAGTCGTTAATAGTATTTAATGTTTTCGGAATGTCAGCCGTATGAACGTTGTATAATACATCGGTCGCCACACACACGTTTTTTTTTTTTTTTTTGTTTTTGGCGAAATCGAACGGTTACCGTGCAATAGACGAACGGCGGATCTCCCCTCCGACACTTATAATAACGAGTATTGAAAATGGTTAATACGACGGGAAAAGGGCCACGGAACAAAGGATGTTAAATTATTTAATACGCGTATATTGAAATGTTTTATACGAAAAATGTATTACACAATAAGGTGTATACTACATAATACTGTCCCGAAGACGACGAAATAAACTTAAACAATCCATTATCCGCGCGGCGGCGGCGGGCGGGTGTTACAAATGATTCGTCGCTTTATTATCGCGGCGGCGGCCGCCGTAACCGACCGACGACGTTGAAGTTATTGGGTACGTTTTGGAACCGCTCCAAGAGCACCGCCACCGCCGGCGGCGGCACCCCCTGGCCGCGTAACCGGCGATAACGGTATTTAAGGTTACCGGGGGTATTTTTATTTTTAATTTTTTTTTTTTTTTTTTTTTTATCCGTAGTCTTGTGCCAAGACGCCATTTCCGGTAGACGCTCCGCGTATCCGGTCCTATCCGGACCCTACACTGTCGACACGTCGCCGTACACAAAACGAGGGGGAAAAATATAATAATAATAATAATAAAACCCTTCGTTCGATATTACCTGTGACTTCTCCGCCCATTCCCCTCGCCTCGTGTACGAACTCTAAATATTTCCTTCGATATAACATAGATTTATCTATTGTAAAGTGGTTCGGTTGGACCCCACTATCCGTCCGAGTCGACTGTAGAAAACAAACGTCAACGATAAAAAAAAAAAAACAATTTCGGATTCAACCCGTGTGGGGTTGTGCGAACAAGTGAATCCGTCACCGATATAATACAAAAACACCTCCGCCCTTCGGGCCATCACTGTCTGCCCCCGATGGCAGACGAAATCCAAAAAGTTTGCTCGCAAACACGAGACGAGACTTGTTCGCCGTGCCCATCCTCGTCCATTTACTAGACAACCCTTAAGGACATTATGCCGTCTTGAGCGTCGGAGTCCGAAAATACGATTCAGTTTACCGACTCAAGGGCAGCAGCCACATATCGACATCCGGTATACAAGATATTTATAAAGAACTCCGGGTCGTTCACTTAATAAAACCCCAGGGCATTAAAAAAAAAAAAAAAAAACCAACATTATTGCAAAGTTATAATAATAATAATTTACACCGGGAAGAGATTTTCTATAATGCGCGCCGGCAGGTATTATTAATTCCGTACGTACGTATTATCAAATATATTATACGAACACGGTCCGTTTCATCGTTTATGTTTCCGTTTAGTTTATTTAAATGTCCCGTAGTCGTATTCGGGTATAACGATCGTCGAGGTTAATCCGCACTAATTTTCCTTTCGGATACAGTCCGTTTTATGCATACACAGTTTCGGGGTGGGGTGGAGATAAAGTTCAACCGACTGTTTGACCTCTTATTCAGCCCACACCCTACCCCGTACCATTCGGTTCGTATATGCGAACCGAAACGGTGTATAATAATTCGGTATCTGTTACCAACTTAACGGTTTATGCTTTGAAACTCTCGGTGGACAACCGGAGAGTAGAGGGATCGGGAAAATTGTTCGCATTATAATTCGGTTATACCACCGGCGGCGGACGGTGGTGTATAGACTATCAGAAGTAAAGGAGAAACTTCGAGACATCGTTTTCCCTCTCTCTCTCTCTCGATCTCTCCCTCCGTCACTCTTTCACGTTATATTCTATCAGTTTTGTATAATACGCAAATACGCGTACTGTAATATATGCGTCCCTTAGGGTACGAGTTGATTAAAGTTTAGCACCGAAAGAGAGAATGACCAAAATTGATGCCACGGCGGTTCCGCTGCTAGGGTAAATAGGTGACGTTAATGGAACCGGATACTGCTATATTATTGCTCGTAAAGTTTTCATCGTATTCGGATCCCGCGTTCTGTTTCGTGTAATCAGATTTCGATCGCGGACCCGTTGTGATAATAATTAACCGAATAGAATACGCATTGCATAAAACGCACGAGTCGACGATATTATGCGGGTTTTTTTTAATGATTATAAAACTCGAAATAAATTCGATTGGAGCGTGCGGTGCGATACACAGTATATTCAATAAAACCGTTTAATCGAATATTTGAATAGGTAATTCTAAAATGAAATTTTATAGCATAACGGTAAATATATATATATTTATATAGGACAAGTGGCGGTTTTCTGTATTGTGTGCGCGTATACTCGTGTACGGGATCGGTCGTCCGGGGGTCTTTTAATTTACGATTTCCACCGAGCGTTTTATTAGAACGTCCCCCCGAGAGCCGCCCGGAGTTGGATTTTAAGACGTCCGCAGCTGTCATTTCTCTGCAGTGTTGGCCCGGAGAGACAATAAAAACCCCGCGTATACTCGGGTATATAATACGTAATGACCGAAACAAACTCTCGCCTAGAGAATCCACAGCAGTCGTCACGGTTACAGCAATAGTAAGCACCACGTTGTCTGTTAGAAACGTCGTAAAACGCGTAAATCGACACTCTGAGCTAGTCGGACGCGTGCTGTTGGCATTGTCAGCGGAATATACCGCTGGTATAATACCGTAGTGAAGTATTCACGAAACGCACGAAACATTTTCACTTCGAGCTATAAAAATATTCACCCCCATCCACCAACAAACAGCGGTTTTAATTTCATGTCCGTTTAGATTGATTCATACCCGGATAATTATTTTAAAACTACTATTTCGTCTAATATATCGTTAGAAAATCCAATGATATCGCGAAAAACGCAATCGAAAATACGCAAATTGTACAAAGACCTAAAAAATAATAATAATAAAAACCGCGAATCGTATTATCAGTGTTAAAATAAAATGAAAATAATATTGTAATGTAAAAAAAAGCATTCCGACAATCGAATCAGCCGATTCAACACTGTCAACTGTTACCTCCTCCCAAACACCCGCCCCAGAACTCCCTCCACCACAGGATTTCACCCTAACCCTAATCTAGCTTATCTTATGGTGCCGCCATCTTGGCGATATAATTTACAAAAAATAATTTTTAATAATGGCATTGAATACTGATTTAAATGTAAAAAACAAACCTTTTCTCTAAGTTTTACTGTTCGCGTTATTTATAGCCCATCGAAACTCGTCGGTCGGCCCTGCCGCACCCTGTATATACAGCATAGTAACAATAGTAAATGCTATCGTACTAATTTATGATGTATGGTTTCACAAGACGGAGCTACAGCGCACACAGCTTGAATTTCACTTGCTGTCTTGCGACAAATGTTCCCTGGGCGGTTAGTCTCTCTGAGAGGAGACATAGGCCGGCCAGCACGGTCCCCAGATTTAAGCACGTGTGATTTTTTCCTCCGGGGCTACCTTGAGGATAAGGTTTTCAGACAACGCCCACATACCATAGAAGAAATTAAACAGAAAATCACCGTGGTAGTCGAGGCCATACCAGTCGAGAAATGTGCCGATAATCATATGAGAGCTTCAGAGGATCGTCTACAACAGCGTATCAATGCTGACGGCCGACATCTTGGAGATATAATTTATAAAAAATAATTTTTAAAAATGGCATTGAATACTGATTTAAATGTAAAAAACAAACCTTTTCTCTGAGTTTTACTGTTCGCGTTATTTATAGCCCATCGAAACTCGTCGGTCGGCCCTGCCGCACCCTGTTATATATATATATATACTCGAGTATATTTAATTTGAAACCAATAACCGCAATAACCGTTAGGACCGCCTCCGCCGGCACCGTCCCCGTTATTATTAGACGGTTTTCCGTCCTTTTAAAAACATTGGCCGCAGACTCGAATTCAATTAAGACGATTACCGAGCGACGGCGTATATACGTAGTATACCTAACCCGACCGCGATGAGGGGGGAAAGATGCGCGTTCGTATTTTATTTAGCCTTTTGAAGACAATCTAAGTCTTCCGCTTTCGCGCTTTCCGTTGCCAAAAAAATATAAAAAAAAAAAAAAACCCCCGCCCCCACTCGTTTACCGCCCGGGCCACAGTCACACCCTTCGATTTAATGTTTAAACGGCTGGAAAATGAGAAAACCATCGTACCGTGTTTTGGTGCAACGTGTACGTTATAAGCGAACGAGAGGCGCTTTATTATATTATTATATCGTCGTGATATAATTTTGATGTTTTTTTTTTTTTTTTTTTTTTAATGGAAACCACCGACCGCGCTACGCGTATAATAATAATAATTTTAAAACTTATTCGACCGATGTCACGGTGACGGTAACGTATTTTACATTTAGCCGCGTACGAGTACTCACGGCGCGCCAATTTATTCTCGATTACCTCCTCCCGGCCGTTATTGTAGTTTGTATTTCCGGATTCGTTAATAAGCTCCGACAACAACTCTGCCCCGGCGATGATTATATTACGATTGATATTCAAATTATTACAATATAAATACAACAGAATTCGCGATGACGCGAGTTGAACACACGTAATTGTTGTCTTTACGCGGATAAATTACAAAAAAAAAAACTGACACGTTATCATTTTCATGTAGAATTGTTTAAACAATAATTTGTAACGGACAATTTTTTAATTTTTTTTTTTTTTTTCCTGTTATTTTAATATTTTAAATTATAATAACCATTATTGTTTTATCAATTTTCAACACCTTTGAGTTCCGGAAGGGATTTCGCATTTTGTAGATATTTTTTTATTTCTCTATAACAGAACGATTATATTAATAATTTATTCCAATATTTTAGGATAAAATTAAATCGAAAATTGTATACATTTTTAACTACAATTACATATATACATAAACTCCTCTTTTTTTTTTTTTTGAAATCGGGTAAAAATTAATTTGTACTTATTTTAGGACATTGCACGCATTATTTTGTTACCGATGGTAACCTATGTATCAAATTGTTGAGCATTTTCATTGTTACACCAGTACATAACCAAAACAATTTTAATAGCTATAAATGACACAAAAAACGTATTTTGAATTAATGTTACCTCGTCTAGATAATGTGAATATAAGTATTCTGAGTATTATAAAAAAAACCTCTGTGTATTTTTTACTGGAATAAAAAAAAAAGAAAAAAAATTGGAAATTTTTAACATAAACCGTTATTGCGTGAATGTTCCCTTTTTTTCTCTTGAAATTTTTACACGGTTTCCCTCGTTTATTTAAGGAAAATAAAAGAAAATGGTCTGCCCGTAACATTCCCTGGAGTTGACGATCGGTGGATCAAGGTTTCTGATCAAAACGAACAAATGCCACCGACCGAACAATAGGGCAAGTTTACGGAAATAACTAAAACGCATTATTTCAAAAAGATTATTGGGGTATTCAGCTGGTTTTCGAATAGTGTCAAACGCCAAGGTTACGCGTTTATCGTAAATTATTCTGACGTACACGTACCGCCCGTGGTATTCGTTTTTCTCGACAATAAAACACGAATATTATTGGGTATTTTCGATTTTTAGATATTATTATTGTATTCCGTACGTATGTTCGGCGTGTACTAAATCTTAACCGTCCGTAAGTCGAACGGTCCTAATGTCCGAGGTCCGGCGTGTATAGGAAGGAAAAACCATTTAGCCCACAATAAAGACAACGCGGTGCTCCCCCGTCCAATCCCCTCGTCCCGTATCTACTGTGCCCCCGTATAATATCGTCTTTTCTGATATATATATATATATATATACGTTATGTCGTTAATATTTTTCCTTTCCATTTTTGTTCTACTTCTTTTGGATATAAATGAAAGAAATATACGTTGAGACGCGGTGCAACCCTATATATATATGGCGGTGAGGGTATATGTAGAAGAAGGTTTAAGTAAAAGGTATATATACGTACCACGCGCGGGTCTAGAAATCCGGTCACGATCGGCTCGCAAAATAATAATATATTACAGTTACAAACGGCTTCCGGTCCACCCCGAACCCCAAGGGGGAACGAAAATAGTTCCTGATATATAAAAGTGAAAAGAAAGAGAAAGAAAAAGAAAAAGAAAAAGAAAAAGAAAAAGAAAAAAAAAAACCGAAGAAAAATCTATAAGACCGCGGACGAAACTCGCGCAAAAGGTTGTCGTCTTCGGTATCCTACGCGAGTAGGGCGAGGCCTTTTTTTTTTTTCCCGTCCTATCAAACGATATCGGATGGGTGGGGGGGGAAACGCAGAGACGGCAAGTGGACAATAACAACAAAGCGTATCAGAACTACAGCAGATACTATTGTGAGCGAAAAGACCTTATTTCGTTTTGTCGTCTTGCCGCATTATTATTATTGTATTCGTGCCAATTGTTTCTATATTATATTTGGATGTTTTTTTTTTTATTTTATTTGGGTTTTTTTTTACCGACTACGCCGGCGTACCTATGAATAGAAAAATATTCCGAACAACAATGCGAAATCAACGTGTCCGGTCCGTATAGATAAAATGCGCTGTCGTCGAAAAATAATATTCTAAAACCGACATTTTTCAAAAGGTAGTCGGAGGTAGGCAGGGACGTCGGTTTCTCCGTTTCGCAAATGGACCGTATTCAATTATCGCGGCGCGATTTTAAAACGTTCGAAATCGTCACTGTACGTTCAATAAAATTAACTAGGTCGGTGGGAAAGACAAAAAAAAAAAAAAAAAAAAAAAATAGTAACAAACGATAGATATAACTGCTGTCTATAGCTAATTATCACTATTGCTTATCGTGTGCGCGTGACTTATAAAATTCCGTTTAGGTCCATTACGACGATTGCAATTCGTCGTCCACCGCGCTCAGAAATCCTAAATCTTTGCTTCCTCTGTCGCCTTTGTCCTTTAGCCGTTTGGTACCCGGTACCCGTCCCATCTCGTTATTTGTCCGTGTAACATCATGTCCATTTCTACACATGCCCGACCAATGTCACTCTGATGGGTTTTTTATTTTTTTAAATTTGTTTTACGACTTTACTATTATTCCTGCTTTCCCACACTGTTCCTCCTATTGCCATTTTTTCTTCGGTCCTACAGGATTCTTCTTAATATTTTCCTTTTTTTGCAACACTCTATACATCGTCAATTTCGTTTTAATTTATTTATTTTTTTTAGACAGAAAATTTGAGTTAAAACCCAAAATATAACGTTTTCTTAGTATTATCTTTATTAACGGTTTCTCCGGGACCGTTTCCGACGGTTTTTCTGAAACTCCAGCGCGCCGTCGTCCGTTACGATGATTTTAAAACGAATAATATTATACGCGGAGGTATACGAGTCTGTTAAAAAATTACCAGGCGTTTATTTTTCATAATAACAAAAATAAAGTTACATATTATTTAAAGATATCTCCTCCGGACGATAAGCAGTGATCCCGGCAAACTTGCCATTTTACAAAAGTCCTTTGGAACTGTTCCAAAGTCAATGCTATGGGTTCTGTTGCCGCGTTCGCTTTAATTGCATCTACATCTCGAAATCGTTGTCCTTTAAGCGCAGATTTTAGTCTTGGGAAAAGCAAAAAAATCGCATGGGGTCTGATCAGGAGATTAGGGAGAGTTTGCGGGACCACAGCAATTTCGTTATCAGCCGGAAATTCACGAATCGACAGCGCTAAATGTGCCGGTGCATTGTCGGTGGTGAACAATCGCGGAACGAATTTGGCAACGCGACCCTTCTCGCCTGTACATTTTCCTGTAAAATTCCATGACAAGACTCAATTGAGATTCGCTTTGTTAACTCGGCGGTTATTTCGCATTTTTTTTCGCAAATTGTCGCCACACAGTCGTTTCTGGATGACGTTGACGATATTCCAAAAAACGTGGACCGTCTTCAGTCGGTTTCACTTTTATGTATGCCTTTTTTAGTTACTCATTTTTTTTTTTTTTTTTTATCCGGAAACAACTTTTCTGCCAAAAATAATGCTCCAGTCAACAACTTACGAGGTAGTTCTGGTATCAGATTTTTACTTGTTGAGGTAATTTTTAAATTATTTATAGTGATTTGACATTTTTGAGGGTTTTTTTTTGGTTATTAAAGAAGCAACAGAAGTAAACACAAATAAATTTGACATTAACAATAATAGGTACAAACCTATCGGTTAAGAAAAATAAAATCGAGTGTATTGTAAAGTTTTTTTTTTTTTATATACGTTAAAGCAGACATTTTGACGGAAATCGTAATAATTACGTGAATTTCAAAACGCGTTTAACCGAACTTCGCTTAGAAACGTTTTTCGTAAACAAAGCCATTTATAGATTTATATAATTAAATACAATTTCCCTCGATATTCTATCGTTATATCAGTGGCCTGTACTCACTATAACGTAGCCTTTTTTTTTATTTTGTTTTTTATACAAATTCGTAGTACACATTTTTTTTTTTTTTTTTGTGTATTTTGAGATGGTACAATGCTCTTATGAAATAATACAAATGGTTTTTTAATATCGTTCAAATTTATTAGTCAGTATTTGTTAAAAAGATTATATTCATCGTTTTGTTTGTTTTATATATTTATTATTCGTACGGTTTAGATAATGAAACATGATGAATAATTAAAGTGGTAATTTATTAAATAATATTTAAACACAATATAATAATGATAAAAGTAAAAATATAACCATGTAAATTATAAACTGTAGGGTTTATCGATAACAGCAATAGTACGAGCGATTGCCGGGTAAAATCTAAGTAGTTCGTCCAATCGACGGGTCGGACGGGGGTGTTGCCTAGAAGATATCCTCCTAGCGTCCAATTCTCATTTACATCGACGGGTTTTCGGTTAAACCGTACTCTTAGGGCACTCGCATACGATATGGTCGCCCCCCCCCCCATATATTGTGTCCGGGATCGCCGACTGTTCTTGAAACGTTTAAAACACCCCAACAACAGTAACGGGACCACCGGACGAATCGTCACGCAAAAGCGGTTCCCGTACGTTTCCGTTGCACGGAATAATTCAATTTCGGACATGTCGAAAACGGCGAACGATACAAACGGCGGACTGGATTCAACCACGCGTAAATATCAAACCGGCATGGGATAGGGACTTTGGGTTTTATTTTAATATATCCACTAATGCGTCTGTTTACGATTCGAAACGTTATCGTGCGCAGATTAACCGTAACAACATTTGTCCCGGGTACTCGTTGAACAGACCTCGTATATAAACGCCGACGGCGTTGTTCAGTAGCCCGTTGATTAAATTATAATTTCGTCGCGTTCGTTCTGCGCGGCACCACGAGTGGATCGTGACTAATCGGTCGGTTAGTGTACCCTCTATCGCGGGTTCCCGGGTACAGATCGCAAATCGTGATTTACGGCTAGTGAATAAGACGCGCGGGTGGCAGTGATTTAGTAGCGTTCGGCGCGATATCGTCCTAACCTTCCCGTCCCGGGGCCCGGTGGCGCGAGCCGTTCCCCGCGTCGGTTTCTCGTCGATACGGCCACCGTATGAGGCGGGCTGCACACTGACGATACGAGTTTTAAGGGACTAATTACACGAAATGTGATACTGTAGTTTCGTGAAACCATTCAATTGAAAATCAAATACATACGCGCGCTCTGAGATTCACGAAACAAAATTTCTCATAGTTGCCCAACCACGCGAAACTTTTAATTTTGGTTTCAACAATAAAGTTTCGTATGAATTATAAATTTTGTATGTTCACGTTATTTATGTTATATTTATCATATTTTAGTATTATATACAGGGTGCGGCAGAGCCGATTGACGAGTTTTATGAGGTTATTAGCTTGTGATAAGATAAGAGCAGGCCTTAATAAGTGGTATATTTCGAATTGTACGGTAATGCCGTTTTTATTCGTAATCATGGTGTACACCGTAGTTTCGTCGTGCGTGCGTATTACGAAAATAATCATTCTGTGATCGCTACACAAAGGCCTCTTCGTATACACTTTGGCGTTCCACGTGCTGAATCTGTTCCTTCTGCTAACGCTATCGAATTGTGGATATGGCGCGTTTGGCAGAAACCGGGAGTACCCTAAGTAGGACTTGGACACGGAGCTCCCAGAAGCTTTGGGAATCTCAGACCGTTCTTTGAGGAGAATTCTTCACGAAGATTTATCATTTCATCCCTATAAATTAATGCTTGTCCAAGAGTTAAATGCTACTGACTACGGCAACCGAACATGATTTGCGAGAAGTATGGTTTCAGCAAGACGGAGCTACAGCGCACACAGTTTGAATTTCACTTACTGTCTTGCGACAAATGTCCCCTGGGCGGTTAGTATCTCTGAGAGGAGTCATAGGCTGGCCAGCACGGTCCCCAGATTTAAGCATGTGTGATTTTTTCCTCTGGGGCTACGTTAAGGATAAGGTTTTCAGACATCGCCCACATACCATAGAAGAAATTAAACAGAAAATCACCGTGGCAGTCGAGGCCATACCAGTCGAGAAATGTGCCGAAAATCATATGAGAGTTTCAGAGATCGTCTACAACAGCGTATCAATGCTGACGGCCGCCATCCTGGAGATATAATTTTCAAAAATGGCATTGAATACTGATTTAAATTTAAAAAAAAAAAACCTTTTCTCTACGTTTTACTGTTCGCGTTATTTATAGCCCATCAAAACTCGTCAGTCGGCTCTGCCGCACCCTGTATATACACTATACACTGTAGTATATACAGCATGGTAAAAATAGTAAATACTATCGTACTAATTTAATAGTGTTTATATACGACATAATAATGCCCATAATAAAATCTATCAGCTACTATCTGCTGTTTATCTTTTGAAATTGGGCGAGTCCAATACCTACGTTTCATTTTTTTGATACGAAGCCACCAATACAACATTAACACATCCTCATCATCGGACGACATTGTCGAAACTATACATTTTTTTTTTGTTCCACCAGTGTACGCAAATATGTAATTGGTTTCTTCAGTGTGCCCAACTCTTCGGCACTACTCCGCCGTGTAAACTATTTAATAATCTTAACCGCCGTACGGCGATTTCGTACATATTTTGCGACGTACCCGTCTGCCATACCGTCACGCACGACCTCCGAGCCGATTTCGTCATAAATGTTTCGATCCTGTTACGTTTACACCTATTGGTGGTAATATCGCGGACGGCGAGTGCGTATCGGGTAATTTTAATTTTTGTATATTCGTAACGTGTTCCTTTTTTCCAACGCTAAAAACGCGTTGGTTTTGTCGTGTGGCCTTCTCAACGATTTGTACTTTCCGCGTGTATTGACATTGAGTTGGAATTAGATAAAATCGGGGTTTTAATTAAAAAATAAAAAAAATAAAAAACAATAATTATTATAATATTCGATTCTTACACATACTGTTTACTTTATAATATATACACAAAATCCAAATTATATTTATTTCAAATTAATTCGTTAATTGATAAAAATCGAAATAAAAATGTAAACTTGTTCTAGACTTAAAAATAAAAATTAATACTTTTCCATTCTCGGTTATATGCGTAATTTTAATAAAACTTTTTTTTAAGATTTTTAAACCGTTGAACAATCATTGTTTAACTTCAACGTCATATACTAATTTTTTATAATTTTTAAATATTTTTACTACAACAAACCAATTACAAACTGGCCTATCAGAAATGCACTGAAATTTGATACAAGGTCCATCATTTTTAATGGTGAAAAAGTAAAACAAAAAAAAGACGATTTTTATATCTATTAAAATTATTTTATTTTATTATTTTTTTTTTTCATACACATTATTTTACTGTACATTTCGATAAAAATTGTAAAAATTACCGAATTTCAAAGGATAATTAACCGAACTTCGCTCAGTATTGTTTTTCGTTAGTAACGATTTATCGTTGCGCTCAGATATAAATGAATCCCCTCCTATTCATTTATCTTGACTTTCCAATTTCCCACTAATAACGATGGCCCACCCATGGTGCGAAGTATGTCCGTTTTTTTTTTTTTTTTTTTTTTTGTCAATCGTTTTTATAATCAAGTAAAATTTTATACAACTTAACTGACCTACGAATATAATTTCAAATTACAACAAGCCGTTATGTAATTTGCATTTTACAAAAGCAATTAACGAATATTCTGTGCAACCGTTTGATTACCTTATTTTTACCGCTATGTATTGATCCTCACTCTCTCACTTTCTCTTTCTATCTTTCTCTCTGTTTCTGCACTTTCTCGTACAGATATAAAATTACTTTTGTAAAATCAGTTATTTTATTGATTTGCACTGTACTTGCAGTATATAAAGCGACACCAATAATAACTATTAATGGTCTTGCGAAATCGTTATCGTAACCGAGTTTAAGAGTTAACCAATAAATTTTTCGTTTTGTCCAATTCGTAAAATTAACCTAATTGCCACCTCGTCCGAGTTATATCTCGTTCTTATATCGGTTCGCAGCTTCACACCATTGATTTTTGTCGTCCCCTATAATTTTTAGCAGCCAATACATTGGTCCTTTATAATCTGTTTCGTATATTCCAGCCAAGTCTTCCGATGCGGTCCTGTTCTCCAATGCTACCCTCCAGTGGCGTTGAACTCGATTTTTGCAGACGTGACGTATTATACATTTAGCACCAATATGGGACACCTCCATATATATTTATTTTTTAATTTAAAATTAATTTATATTAATGTTTTTTTTTTGTTAATATAACGTACCTGGTCAGTATTAATCGGCCGTGTAAAAACTATTCGATAATATCACGTATTCGGTTACCGTCCATCACTAGTTTTATTTGACCAACCTTTATAATATATTTTTTTATTTATTTTTTTTTTTTTTTTTTTTTTTTTTTTTTTTTTTTTTTTTTTTTTTTTTTTTTTTTTTTTTTTTTTACCAAACCACTGACTCATGCCCGCGATAAGTGGTGCGGCTACTGTCCCGCCCATGCTACCCTCTGCAATACATTTCAACAGACTTTCGCCATACAATCAGATTTGCATGCTTGGTCTCAATCCAATCGTTTCGTATTTTCTTATCGAACTTTCCCGCGGTCTTCTTTTCGATAATCTATTTCAGTAGCACTTATTTATTTGTTGTTCTCTCGGTTTATCTCGTATAATACGTATAACGTTCCACATTTGTAGCGAATAAAATTACATCAATAAATTATTCCTCGGAAGAATTAGTTAAGACGTTTTCCCGGCGAATACTAATATTGTATACCCAAAAAGGCGAATCGATGTAAAAAATAGCTATAACCGAGTGGCGTTTTACGATAGTGTGAATTTAATATACCGTATGGTTTCATTTCGCTGTCGTATAATATTTCGACTGGATGGTACCATTTATTATGTACCTAAGCAAAACGCTTCGGAGGGAAATACTGCCGTTTATGTCTCGGAGAGATAACGCAAGTTGATTATTACAAGATGTTGTATACGTTATTATCGTAGAACCTACCCAATTAGAAAATGCTTTAATTAGGCCACGAGGAAACAGAATACAAATTTGTAGAGTTTCGTATATTTTATTAAAACAACCGCGGTCGTTTTATATTTTTAAATCGTTTAAAATCCTAGGGTTGTAGTCATTTTTTTCAACCCGTAACCCGTTTCTGACTCGAATCTTACTAATTGAAGTGGAACCGTTTCGTTCAGCGTACAGAGCTTTTATAAAAAAAAAAAAAATAAAATAAAAAAAAATTGGCATAGCAATTACTTTTTTCCCCCCTACGATTATGTTCCCCGTTGGCCGTGCCGTATAAAAACGGTCCAGTGAATCCGGTGTGCAATTTAATTCCTCTGTGTTATCGCGTGACAGAGGTAGCAATTAAAAGCTCAAATGAATTAACCTAGAAAAAAAAAAAATAAAAAAATCCCACTGGGTTTCCACTTTATATATATATAAAAAAAAAAAAAAAATGCGAAATGTTTGCAAAATCAGATGTTCTTAATGGTTCATTAATATAGTTTTTTCCGCCATCGGACGACGACGTCCGTTACAATTTAATTAACGCGAATTCCAGAAAATTGATTTACCGTACTAAAAATAGGCGCTACACCGGCTTCCTGCAAGTTCGTTTTTTTTTTTTTTTTACGTTTTACAGACGTAAAATCGGATGTATCGTGAAACGTTCGGTATCTAAAATATACATGGACACGTTTGAGACGATTTTCCGCGTGGACGAAAAAAACCACCGCGTGTTTCGATATTTCCACGCGAAATAAATCCAAAAACATTTCACTTGTTGTTTTTTTTTTTTTTTTTTATCTATGTCACACTTTGTGCTCGTTTTTTACGCGAGTTTGTCCCCTCGCCTACTGGGCCCAATGTCGGTACGCGTTTATTCTTTTGATGACTCCAATTTTATTACCATTGAAAAATCTGATTCCACAGTAATCACTGTGTATTATACAGTAATTAATTTCAATCATAAAATGCATTTTTTTTTTTTTTTTTTTAATTGCCATTTGTTCGTGAAATTGTAGAAAGCAAGCAAAATAACGTTGCGCCATAAATCGCGTATAGATTTGTTATAAAATTTATTTACGTAGAATTGTGTTGTATACGCGTATCAAGTGCACTGTGGTAAAAAAAAAAAAGAAAAAAATACGTGGAAATATTTTATTTTTTACACAGATTGTAATAATTATATGGTTAAAATACAAAAAAATTTTTTTTTTTTTTTTTTAAACAGGGCTGGACTTTTTGTTTAAAATATAAAATAACGGTGCAATGCGTACGGCCGGGTATTCATTTATAAACGACTATAGTTTATAATACGAATCGAGAAATGCAATTAAAATTACAGGAGAGTAATGCGTGGCGTATAATTATTATAAAATCGCAGTTTTATACCGTGCACGTTGTGCAAGTAGGTGGGTGTATACCGTAATACCTATACATTAGTGTTTTTACGTAATAATTATGAATGCAGAAAATTTATCAGGAGTAACATTGCGACGAATTTTCAATCGTCTTTGGGTATTCGACATACGAAACAGTTGGATTAGTATTTTTTGACGGTGGTCTATCCAACGGCATAACAACTAAAATAACTCCACAAGCAAGCATTGGGAAATACTGAAAATTCGAATGAAGATTATGACAGCGTGAAGTAAACGTTTAAATTTAATAGTCTATGAAGTGCCAATTATTACAAGTGGAAGTGTTGAAGAATTTATTTAGCGTAAGATTTTTTTTTTTTAATATCAATTTTAGTTTTATTGATTCGTCGGCTTCTTCCTGGCATAACGATATTAGTGTACAAACAAAGATATGAAGTAGTTTGTTATTTAAAAGTCGCTAATGACACTGTCGAACGAGCTGTTAAAACTAATAGAAGATTTTAATCGAATAAATAATCAAAAAGAACAAAAAACAGTATACACTTCAAGTTGTCGCACAGCACCGGCAACGATATTTGAATTAATAGTAATAAAAGCACTGTAATAGAATAAGTAACTATTTCTTGAAATGTCTTGTAATAAATGTTAACGAATAAAAAAACCTATTATCTAATGCAAATATTGAAATTCGTTTTATTCTTTTATAATTAAAATATTATACTATAATACTAATATAGACTAAAAAATAATAAATACAAATTTAATATATTTTGAAAAATCTCTTTTTGAACTTTGCGGTCTTTGAAGCATGGGTTAAACTCGACTGAAAAACCTCACAATTATGTAAAATTTATTTGTAACAAATAAATTGGAACAAATATACGGGGATCGACCGAAAATATTTCCACGTTGAAAAATATGCACCACTCTTATACACACTTATACTTTTTTATATTATACGGTATATATACCTGTATCATGTTTTCCGACTGCACGGGGAAAACTCGAACCCGCCCGTCTGTCCGTATACCTACTCCGTTGTTTGGTTATTTTTTTTAAATTTAAAAAAAAAAAAAAACACACTTTGAGATCGTATTTTTTTATTCCGAAAACAAAACTCATCGGTCACTCGGCACAATGTTTCCCCTGCGACTACAGCGGCGAGAGGTCAAGTCCGGGGTGTCACGTTCTCCGAGGGCCTGTCACGGACAGAGGATATTTCCCGGTGCCGTGTATAGGGAACATTTTTCAATTTTTTCGTCGGCCGTCCCGCGTCAACGCGAAACGGAAAGGGGAAATGTCACGCCGAATTTAAACGCCGCCGTTGCAATGATGGCGAAATGAGACAAAAAAAAAAAAAAAAAAAAAAAAATATATATAACGTCGGCCATTGGCCCTTCTCGTGTCAAAATGCGCGTCGACCGCAATAGAGGAAGAAAACTCCCGTACGGTCGAATCCGATTGGATCGATTCGTTTAAGACAAAGACAAAGGAGCGATAGTGAGCGGGAAAACCCGGCATTCATTTTTTTTTTTTTTTTTAACACCATCCGGTCGCACGAGAAATAAACCAGACGACGACGTAAAACAATCGTAATATTATATCCAATAGTTAGGACAAAGAACAAGAACGTACCGGTAAAAATTGCGAATTTAAATTTAGCTATATTCACGTACAATTGTGATTAATAATAACTGTTATTTCGTAATTAAATACCGTAGGGAAAAAAAACAAACAAATTACCCACAAAAATTGTATACGGTGATTTTTTTAAGTCTAAAAACGTTTAACTCTATATACCTATATTAAGGTACACCCGGTGTTTTAAACAATAATATTATCGGTTTATTTTATTTATGTGTCCTATAATATTTCTGGCATGATATTACATACACACTTGCGGATCGATTGAAAACAAAAAAAAAATCTCCCCTAGTAATAGAATATATTATATTCATGATTTTAATGTAAATATTATTATTATTATTATTTTTTTTTTTTTTGTTTCAGGTAAACGTTCTCTTTCAATCGGTTTAAGTGCTTGTGGGACGTGGGGACGTATCCTTATAATACGTGAGTACATTATTTCCTCGGCCGACGTTAATGTTCGCCGCAATCGTATTTTCCCCTCGTTTACCGAAAAAAAAAAAAAAAATCGATCCCTTCTTCCTTTCGTTTTATTTTGTATGAATATATTTATATATTGTTACTCGCGTTTTCGTCACCGGCACAGATAAACAGTGTGGCCAGAGTGGTAGGTATTTATATATATATATATATATATATACAGAGAGTGAATACATTACGTCTTGATAAATGTATATTTCTGTAGCCGAAGGGATAAAATATGACAGCGTAATACCTGTATTGAGATCGACCTTTGGAATTATTATTATTTCATCCTTATCCGCCGAATCAAAGGAAATCTATATTCTATCTCGTCGGTTGGCTTGCACGGGACGACCCGAATTCAATTCCGGAATATTCGTAACTCGGGTGGATTATTATTTTTCAGGTACCTTATTCAAATAAGTATTAGAGGATTCCCCCTGCTCCCCTCGCATAGAGACAGTAGAAATAATGCGAATAAAACAACTGGCGCCGGGTCTGTGAAAATCATTAGTCGGACGGGCGGACGTTTATACCGAACCTTTTTTTTTTTTTTTTTTATTTTTTTTTTTTTTTATGATTGAACCCGGCAATATAACACCCGCCTCCCGGGAACGCCGTAAAACACTACATCGGGAGGCGGGTCGCCATCATTTATTAAAATGAACCACATAGAAAAATTCCGTATTCCCCCCCAAGGCGCGGCGGGCTTACACGTCAAAAATTACGAATTCGTGCCTTACGGTGGGAATGGGCAGTAGCCGGGCCGAAATCCACTTGCTGCCTTCACGAGCTATAGGGGCGGGTGGACACTTCCTACCGGCGGTCTAGCGACTACGGAGCCGCGATCGACGACGTCGAGGGCTCGGCTTCCCAAGGGTCTGGGGACTCCAGCAAGACCGACACCAGGTCGCCCGGTTTGAACGGACCGATCCTCCGGACCAGGCGCTCCCTATCCCCGTCAAACGCCTCGCAGCGCATCAGGGTATGGAGAGCGTTGACATCCACCTCGTTCTCCTCACTGGGAAATCCGCTGTGAGAACACCCGGGAGACGGAGCTCGCCCGATCCGGCGAAGGAACGAGTTCAAGCATCCGTGCCCCGTGTTTTTTTTCGAGGTATCGTAACTTACGGGCGAAACTCTACCCGACAGGGCAATCCTTTCCCCGTAGGCGCATCGTTTATTAAGAAACAAATTCTTAGCATTTTCTATGTTCTTACTTACTAAATCTTACAAACTAGTGATCTTAATTCTACGGTTTATATTTACAATTTACAGCTTACAATAGCATTTACACGAAATTTACAACTTAGTTCTAGTTTTATAGCCTAACAGCCGCTCTCTGGCGTTGGAGCTCCTCTCCCTCTCTCGTCTTCAGCGCCCCCTTGATGAACTGAATCGTCGTCGTTTCCCAGTTGGTCGGGCTCTCCAGCATTGTTTTCACCGTCGTTTCCGGGTTGAAGGCGTGCGTTGCCGTTGTTCGCCTCCATCATCGGTCGTAGCGGAAGAACGCGCGGTCCGCGTCGTCCACGGGGGCCTGGCAGTCGTGGCACTCCGGGGTGCCCAGCCTGCCAATCCTATGCGGGTACCGGCCGAAGCAGCCGTGACCCGATAGGAATCGGGCGAGGCGGTTAGGTTGGTGTTGCCAAAGTTCCTGGACACCCAAGGCGCCACCTTCGGGATACCGGACCGAATGAGACCGTTCGCGCGGATTGACGACCGTCTGTGCCGGGTCGAATCGTGCGATAATACGACAAATCGCGCTTTGATCGATCGTAAACCGTATTCGTTGGCCGTCACCGCCTAAATCGCGGCATAAACAAATGTCGGTTTTAATCTAATCGATATACGTTTTTTAGTATGTGTCCGCCGATTTCATATGCGGCACCGATCTCTCGCTGGACTATAATGTTGAACAGTGCCTGGCTGTCGAGTCGTTTTATGGATGTAGTAAAAAAATAAAAAATAAAAAATAATAATTTTAATAAACAATTAGTGACTAATATTGAAATTGTTACAGTCGAACAATACTATTGTCCGACTCCGTATTATAATAAACTATTCGATTATAAAGTCAGTAATAAAATTTTAATAAAATCTTTTTTTTTTATTTATCACAAAACAGTTTATATAATATTATACGGTGTTCTTTTTTAATCATGGTTTCGCAGCAATTTTATAATCGTCGTCGTCGTCGTCGTCTAATACGAATTTTATTTGATAAAATAATATCGAATATTATTGAGTTTTATCCGACTACTCTCCTCGTCTTCGTCTCAATCGTTAAAATCGAATTATCACAATAATCGTTCCCGACGAATGTCCGTTGTATTCGCGTATGGATCGTCATTGGGTATTTTTCTATTTTTATTCTGTCGCCACCTTTTTTTTAGACACCCGGAAACTAGTGGCCCGTGCAGCACGATAGCCGCACGATTACGTGCACCACACCTTGTCACCATAGTGCGACCTCATAAACCTTTTACAAATACCAATCACAGGTGCGTTTTCGGGCGCCTTTTTATTATTATTATTATTTTTTTTTAATTCGTAAATCCCCTGTGTATTCCGTTCGGACCGTCCGCGTATCCGTTGAAAGCCGAACCGTATTGCTTTTCACAAAATTACCGTTGAGAAAATTTATATGTACGCCGTAATTATTTTTTTAAAGCCGACAATTAAGATAATTACTTTTGTATCCTCGGCCGCTTTATTGATAATCTTACCCGAACCGTTCGATAAATCTTTTGCGAGTGGTGGCGAATTCGTCGAGACGACGGTAACAAAACCGCAATATTATGGCGTACGTTAAAAAAAAAAAAAATTAAGCCCGACGATTGTACGACGTATATTACGCGTGACAATACTAAACGTAATACTTTTAAGAGGTTTTTTTTTTTTTTTTTTTTGTAGTACACTATACCGGCAATTATTATTAACAACTGGCCAATATATTTATAAATACTTTTTTTTTTTTTTTTATTGACAGACCCCTCACTTTTTTTAACCTACCCATTTCCCTGGCGGTCTCGTCTAATACGCCGAGCAGTGTGCGATTCGTACGAATAATATAATATTTTTATTTTTATTTTTCCTCTATTAACATTATTACACTCGTACGTACAGTTCGTAAAAAAAAAAAAAATATTTATACCCGTTAAAAACGTTGTTGTTTATTTGACTAATACAGTCATAATTATGATTGGAAAATAAAATCGATTGCTTTCCTATGAACCGTATGGAAAATTTTAATGCCCGGTCTCGCAAAACGAATGAATAAAAATTAAAATATTTTGCACAAAGTCTCAGTAACGTATCGCGTCGATAATTTATTACTATTGATTCGATAATTTATACGCTCGATTTCGGTTCAATAAAAATTTCAATTCATCAAAGCAAAAAAAAAAAAAAAAATTTATCGCGAGATAAAAATGATTATTTTTTCATTATTTTTATTATTTTTTTTTTTTTCATAGTTCGTTTGATTTGTATTTACATTGAAACAGTGGTACGGCGCACAGCCGGTTGTGGCGGAATAACGCGCTTTGGAATATTTATAAAATCGTTCGGTTTTTTTTTTTTTTTTTTTATTATACGGACTCGCAAATGATTAATTTTCAGATCTCTGCTGCGATTTAACCGATACAAGACAGGTACATGGAAATGTATCGGCCCGGCAGTGCAAACCGGCAGTAATAATATTTGTGGAACGCGTTTCAATATTTATCTATCGTTAAAATACTGAATGAATTTTTATCATTTAAATTGTATAATCAATACGGTAGTCATCGGTGGTTTTTTGTGCATCCGACCGTAAGCACGATATAATTAATGTTTGCTTATACATTTTTTTTTTTGTTTCTCAATTGGACCGTTGGTAAACGATTCGGTTTTTGTCTACAGCCGGTCGTAGCGGAATATACTTTAATAATATTATAAAATCGTCCGATTTTCTAACTATACGGGCTCGTAAAATATTACGTATATATATTTTTTTTTTTTTTTTTATGAAATTAAAGATAGAAAACAAATAACGAAATTTAATTAAACGTGCGTTTTGAAAATATTTAACGATATCCGTATTTATTATTTATATAATTATTATTCCTCGGCTACCGTAATTTATAATATTTTACCGTTAAAAAAACATTATATTAATTTTAATGCATTTTTTAATTATAATGTTTACTATTATATATATATATATATATATATATTTTTTTTTTTTTGTACATCCATTTCTATGTTCGCTCTACAATATCCATTATTCGTTATTTTTTTTATTTTTTGAGATTCCGAGTGTAGCGAAGACGCTATTCGTTTTACTAAGATTTGTGTGCTTAATTTTTTTTTTTGGTTAGTTTATATGCTCCGATTTTTTCACGTCATACCTTAAAAGACGTAGTACTTACTATTATAACAATTTTTTTTAGGGAGAATTCCCAATTCTTTTTCTAAAATTATTTCGGTGTGTATTTTTTTACTTTTTTTATATATATATATATATAGAAACACAATGCTTCAATTATTTCACGCCATACCCTGTATGAGGCGAAATTTCTAGCCAGTGGAACTTTAATTGAAACATTCTTAATAAGCCTCAACGGTTCATTCACCCCCTGCCCCAACCAATTTTGGTTTTTTTTTCTCGTAAATCCCTTTTTGAGTTAGTAAAAATGCTCCGCGAATCGTTCCCACATTGAAAATTTCACTTTTTAGCCGGGCAATACTCTATATTCAAACAATTTTTTAATATTCCACCGTCTAACCTATATTGTTTTGTTTCGTTGATTGTCCCGGGGGGGGGGGGGGGTCGCGTTGGCTAATTCACGAGGCAATTAACACTCCGCTCAGAAACGTTTTTTTTTTTCGATTGTAATGTTTTGTCGGCATCGGCGCGTAAGTTAAATTAACCCGTTGCCCGTTTACAGTTTATATCGTATTATGTATTCATTATTTTACGTCCGTCGAGTTCCGTTCGTTTCAGAATATTACGCACTCCGTACGATAAATAACGCAATACGAAAATTATTAGTTGAGTTATAAGGGTTCGTGTTTAGGTGTCCGGCGCAAAGTCGCCGGTGGTGGGATTCATTATTTTCGGATATAAACTCCGGGCGGTTTTTTTTTTTTTTTGTTTCAAATATTTTTTTTTATTATACAATTTCAGTATGAAAACGCGGCGGCGAATAATACGGCTCCGGGGTCCCCTAGTAAATGTATTGTACAGTATCGCTAATCCGTAACGCGAATGCCGTAAAATACGCCATAGTCTCTGTAGATTCCGAGTGTTTTAGGTATTAATTTCGCCGCGATGGGTTCGCCTCGGTCTAGAATTGCGATATTCTCGGACGAAATCGTCGGCGCGTTACGTTTTAAAAACGTGTAGTCCGAATAATCCCGGTATATCGGTTTTTTTAAATAGTTTCTTTTTTTTTTGGTTTTTAGAAAATCTATAAAAAAAAAATTAAAAAAAAAAAAAAAAAACACCCCGTACCACCGCCGTTTTCCGTCGATTGCGTCGATCGTGTGGTTTTCTAACTTCGGACCGACCGGCAGCGGGACGATTGTCGTTAGGCCGTCGTCGTTTTTTTTTTTTTTTTTTTTCGATTTTTCGTCGTAGCCAATAACGTTTTACTTTATAAAACACCTCTGCCCGGGAACGCCGAGGGCGCGTTCGAGTAAAGCCACCGATTGTTGTTTATACAACAATAATAATCTTAATAATAATAACAAGCTTTTGAATCGGCATTGTTCGGATGATGGGGGGGGGGTGCCCTAACCCCCCCCCGGTGGTTGCTACTGCGTGTGTTTATGTCTGGGAAACTACTAAATATCGTTTAATAACAAATAAATAATCCGCCTTTGGGAATGCCGAAAGGGAGCGCGGTACTACTCGAGCTTTTCGGTTTACAACGGCCGGTGGTAATGAACGAATGAATAGACGAACACAATGACGTACCTATAATTTTCTCGTTCAATTGTCTCTGCCGTTGTCTTCTTCGCCCCCGTTAACCACCCTATATACATTATAATCGTAGCCGCCGAAAACCTATTACCGTACCCCGCCTGACCTAACCCCTCCCGAAGGAACAACACGGTGTCTTAAACATTTATCAGACACAAGAATAAGAAGAAGAAAAATAATGTAATTCATTATTATTCAGTAATGTACGCAAAAAGTAACATTTTTTTTTTTTTGTTGTAAAAATACCGTTAATATTTAATTATACGTTTAACGCGTACATTGAAAGAGGCGCCGCGTTAAAATAATAATATTTTTTTTTTTTTAATTGCAATCGTCTTTCACGGCGATAGTTATTTCAATCCGGCCGTATACAAGAATTACGAAATCGAATAAATCAATACTTCCTACACGGTAGGGAATCACCAACGATTTCGACATTTTTTTTATTTTAATTTGTATCGGCAATGAGTTGTAACTGTTTTCGATTTTTCCTCGCTCGCCCTATATTATTGTGTTCGGTACAATATGTTACGCGAGCGTCATCGGTATAAAGATATATTTTTATTGACCAAAAACAATTCCGTTAACTCGCCAAGTTATGAATTAGCGATAGAATAGCGATCCGGTTTTGTAAATATCGGTAAATCGCGCGTAAAAAAAACTACGCGCGGGCGATTTCTTTAATTTTCCGCGTGTTCGTCATCTCTGGCACCAGCAGCTTTTTTTTTTTTTTTTTTTTTTTTCTTTTTATTACCCGGTTCCGAATCCGGCTCGCCGACCACTGCGGGTGTGCCGGATTAAAACGCGAGTTTAATGTATCGGAAGCCGCGCGCCGTTTATTCCAAGAGCTCTGCTCTGACCGCCATTACCATAATTGATACAAATCGCCCGCTTAAGTAAGTACCGTCCCGGCCCGCCCGATCCCGCGCGTATTAATACCACCCCCCCCCCCCGGGCAAAACACTGGTACGTCCCTGGGAAAATAATAATATAAATAAAAACCCGACCGGCTGCGGAAATGGCCCGATAAATAAAAGGCTTATTTGGGGAATTTTCGCGATTCCCGCCGCGCGTCGCCGAACGTTATAAACCGACGTTACCGCTGATCTCGAAACGTGCGCGGAGTGTCGAACCTCAATAACGGGCGGTCCTTTCGTCCTTTCGTTATATTATTGTTATGCAGTCGAAAACCCAACAAATCTAGAAAAAGCTTTTAAAATTGTCCGAATCCCTCTAGACACCGACAATGGACAGAGTGTATCGGATACGACAGTCGAACGAGTTTTGTTCGCCAGTCTAAACATGTTCAATTGTGATGATAGGTTAGGACAATATATATGCTTGTGACAAGACTTGTTCACGTTTAAAGCAAAACTTATGGCGTGCAGTAAAAAGCAGATTAAAAACCATTAAAAGTGACATTAGTTTGGATAACAAATAGATAAAACGAGCTCGATCGAATTAGGGAGCGGGGCCGGAGTATCTTTTCTTTTTTACGAAAATATTTCCGAGTTCCTTTTATAATTTTGCATAATCAACATCGCGGCATAAATACACGCTAATCTCCAAGTATCAATTTACTTTTATCCAAACTCCGGGCACTGTTCATTCCGTATACCTAGGAATTCGTTTAACGTATGAGGTCTGTCGCAGCAAAACCAATATAACGGTGTTATTAGGATTGCACATGCGGAAATAGCCTCTCAAGATATTACGCCGTCTATTCATTACTAATAGCGACAGTCTGCGTGCAAGGAAACGAATCTTAATGATTGGCCTATTGGTATGGATATTAGATGTGGAGCGGACACTCCATTTGAAGTCGATACCCGGACAATTAGCTCGGTCGAAGAAAGTAAATTTGGAGGAGTGACAACAAACGTAGACGTTTTAAATAAATAGAATTAAGGAAAACCGACCACTATGCAAATGCATTCAACCCAGAAGAGATGAAATTGTAGGACTTTGATGGATACGCGGGAAGCGGAAGATCAAAGGCATAATATATTACCTAAAGATCCCGAAGAGCCGCAATAAACTAATCATAGAACGAGGAAATAACAAGAATTTACGAACGGTTTACGAAAACATTAAAAAAAAAAATAATGTATAAATAACGTAGTATTATTATAATTGTATAATACTACAGTTGTGTTACTGCTGTACATCTCCGATAGCAATAATTGTCGTAATCTTTTTTTTTTTTTTTTGTTTTTTTTTTTTTTTGTGATTTAGTTAAATCGTTTAGGCAGACTAAAATTCTAAGTTGTTTTTCGTACAGAGGAGAATTCACCCGTAGTCGTATTTGAAAAACTTAACCTTGCCCATTTCGTGGATAGTGTAATCATTTGTATTTGTTTCGAACACCTACTGTCTAGTTGTATTACGGCTCACACGATAACAGCGTACGGTTCGGACCATATATTAATAATTATTAGAAGAAAGAAAAAAAAAAAACGAAAAACAAATTATAAAAACACGGCAAAACCAATGGGACTCCATCTCACGTGATGGCAATAAGTTAAGAAAAAAAAAAAAAAAAACAATTTCCAAATGGCCTCGCCCGAACAACTCTGGCAGGAGAGAACAAGTAGTCATTAACAGAACCAGAATAGGTCACTCCCATCCCACCACACTCATACCTCATCACCAAGGAACCCAAGCCTTTGTGTGACCTATGCAAAGTCCCTAATCTCAATCACACGCATCGTCATCGGCTGCCCCAAATATTCCACAGCACCTCGCCACCTTCTCAATAATCCGTCGATCGACAGAAGAAGCCCTCGATCAGAGGGCAATACTCGCGATATTTTCAAATTCTTCAAACGCATTGATTTAGATAAATTTTAAACCGTGATGTATCGCATAAAATCAACATTAAGGTACTGTATAAATTACGTCGCAATATGTAACCCCTCTCTCCTTATTAGGCCAATAATCTTTGTAATTGAAGCCTGTATATTTATTAAAAATGAAAAAAAAAAACGATTAGAAGTCTGTGATAATTAGCTCATAATAATTCGTATTGTTGTTGTGATTCCAAAGTATTAGCGTATATTAAAATACGATTATAGACGTATTATTGCAGCACCTCCGAACAGCGCAATTTTCGTAATCGTTTATCGTTTTATTACATATATTATACGGAATCGGGTTAAAGGCACTTATTGAGCGTGTATTCGAAAAAAATTTCATTGCTCCCTGCCAATATAATTATACGTATATATATATATATATATTACTCGCGTTTCTTTCGAGATAATCGGTGTTCTGCGCTTAACATAATCGCCCCTGTAATATTAGTGTTATAAGTATGTCGCACGCACTTGGGTTTTATATATCGGAGCACGCAAAAAACAAAAAAAAAAAAATAAAAAAAAAACGTTTTACCACGCCGCGTATGTCTTCTGTGTGCATATCCATCTGCAGACATAGCGAATACGCATAACAATGCGACACGCGAATAAAATAATAAAACATAAATATATTTTAAGAAAATAACGGACGAAATGGCGCAATTCTTGCGAACATTGTTTCTACGTACCAATACTAAACGCGTACAACATAAGTCATCCAGTTGTAGTATGCCAAAAAAAAAAAAAAAAAAAAACGGTTTTCTCAAATGCGAACGTCGTTCGTCGTATTCGCTTTGAACGATTACCATTACGCTAGACGACACTTTAATTTTAGACTCTAAACGTACCGAGGAATGTATTGGTTTTACTACGCTTTGTGCATTCTCTCTCTATCGTGTTAACAACTTTTCAACCAGAAATCTTGTCCCTATCATCAATTTCAGAGGTGGTTTCTGGTAGGAAATGTTGCCTAATCGCCTATTGGTCTGTTGACGCAAAAAAAAAAAAAAACGATTTCTGTTATTTTCGATTTTGTTGTGTTCTTTCTTGTAATTCGGTTAAAAATTTAATTGTAGAGAGACCCGGGAGCTTTCATCGAATTTTTATGTAAGCACTTTCTAGACGCGGTATATAGTTTTAAAAATATCTTAACGTTTTTTTTTTTTAAGTTATTTTTAGCTATTTGAAAGTTTCGAGGTTTTTTTTTTTTATTGATATTATGTGGATAAATTTGTTTGTAATTTATTTTTTAATCAGCGTTTTGAGTTATTTAAAACTCGCTGAAACCCGTACAATTGTACATTTTTTTTTTTTTTGTAATTACAGATTAGTACAATGTTCGGTTTAAATTGTACATTACGGTATCGTTTAACCGAAGTTCGCTCAGAATCGTTTTTCGTTTGCCAATGATTTATCGTTGCGCGCAGATACAAATTAAATGTCCTCCTCGTATATCCTACCATCCCAACATCGCACGTACAACAGTGGACCCCCCGCCCTCGTGATTCGATTGTGACCGGATTTTTTTTATTTAAATTGAAGTTTAACGAACGTGTTTTTAATATAAATGAAACGTTACTAATTATTATTAAAACGTCGACTTGTGATTTCGATAGTGTTTTTTTTTTTTTAATTACAATATTCTCGTTAGTTTAACGAATCTCTCTCATTCTCTCTCTATCTCTCGCTTTCGTTATCTCTCTTTTTTTTCTTTCTCGTTTAAGATTCAATTTACCGTTTACCCAAACGCCCGCGTGTCGATTCCTATAACGTTTTGACAGTAATGCGCGGCCGTCTTATCGATTCGGCGCGCAATACAATATTCCAAAAGAAAATACCGTTTCTTTGTGTACGATAAACCTATTGGAACTCGTTACGCATAACTCGCTCTATAAACTTATATATATATATATGTATAAATGAAAATATACATTTTTTTATTTTCTTTTTATATACGTATTACGAACACCGTCGCGGTATTAGTGTTATTGTAATATATTTATCGAACAAAGTTTAGATTAGAAAATAATGCAGACATATTACCGTGGCCGTCGCCGGGCTCATAACCCCATACACGCTCGTATTATATTATATTTACTCCCGAAACTTTTAGCGTTTCGCGTCGTCTGCTGTTGCCGTTTAAATTATGTACGATTTTACTTATACATTTACATATATAATATTGCGCGTATTACATATAATGCGTATCAAAGTGTAATCCTGGAAATTCTTGGGCATGGCCCGACGATGGTAATGACAAAGGTTTAAAAATCTCCGCGTTCTCCGGGATTATAATAATAATAATAATAATAATAATATACTAAATCGATAGGGAAAGAAAAAAAAAGGGAAAAAAAAAGAAGAAAAGGCCGATGGTTACATCACATATACATTTACGGTCTGTTGCTTATTCGAACGATATCGGGGCGTACATTTTCCGAGCTCGGATCATCTATGCACACATATACCCGTTTACCCATTTACATATAGGGGTATCTCTCTCTCTCTCTCTCTATATATATATATATATATATAGGCCGATAAAAACAAAAGCGTCCGCCCGTCTCGTTTTTTTTTTTTTTTTTTATTTGCATTTCAGATTAAACGCGATTACAGTGCACGCAGCAGCGAATCCTTTCAATTTTTATGACCGTCGTGGAAACGCGGTAAAAAAAAAATAAAGAAAAAGCACACACTACTTTATCTGCTGCAGTAGACAAACACGCAAGAGCGCACAGATATACGTATATATATATATATATATATAAGTGTAGAGGGAACAACGAGTACGAAAATTATCCTCTGGATAAAAAAAAAATAAGGGAAAGAAAACCAGCGGGTAGGGGGAAAGGGGAAAATTGCCTATATGGCTAGGGGTCTCGGGATCCGCATTGGTAAGTAGCAAACTACTCCGTCGTCGGGGACATAAAATAGGCTTTTAGGTTTACGACAAGCGGTTACAGAGAGAGAGAGAGACTAGTGAATCAATTGCAAAGGTCGAGGGTCCACTATACGCGCGTCGCGGTGGATGCCGGAAAGCCGAACTCTTCGCAGTCGTGTGTCCGTATAGACTCGTATAGAGGCTCGATAGAATGAAATAAATAATAATAATAAAAAAAAAAAAAAAACGAGCTAGAATATATAGACGGATATTCAGTATATATTACTATATACGTACAGATTTAATTTAGGCGGGTGGTGCGGCGGTAGTGGCGATACACTTGTACGTGGCCCGTACAAATTTTACCTATTTGTATATAACCGATTATTAATTATGAACAATCGACATTTGTCTTGTATTTTAGTGATGCCTAGTGACTGTTACGAAATCGCAATCATGCCTTTATAAGCGTGTGCATTTCGTAAAAATTACGTTATTTCAATACGCGAATTACCGGCCTTCACTCGGAATCGTTTTCCGTTAACAATTTTACCGATAGTAACTGAATTTCTGTATCTTTTCTGTATTTTCTCTGTATCTCAATTTTCCCGGCTACAACAGTGGCTCGCCCGTGGTCCGGAGTACGTCCGTGTAATTTGTTTGCAATTCATTTTTAAATAATTTAAAACAATTATTATTACATTAGAAAGAAAAGAAGAAAAAAACGCGTATTACTTCACGTTTTTTTTTTTAAGTTGATTTATTGGAAAAAAAAATGAACAGTGTATTTGGTATTTTACGATAATATTAATTTTCCCCCCAGTAACGTCAGATAAATAGACATAATCGTTAGACGTAAATGATAGCAATTGTTACTATTTTCAGTTTATTTGTGTCAGAGAGTACATATGAAATTTCTAGAGTAAAATATTATTGTAAGTAACTTTTTTTTTTTTTTTTTTAAATAATGCATTTAATGGTGGTGTTGTTGATAACGATACTCGATTGAAATGAGTAAAGAATGCAACTGGAGAATTAATGACGCGACTTCGGGGGGGGGAAACCATCTTAAAGGCGAGGCTCCGGTGTACACAAGAGCGATTGTTTTCCACCCGCATAACATTAAATATTAAAAAAGTAATTAATTGAATTGAATAAATTAGCAAACAACAACATTAGTTAATCATTTGTGTTTGGTCTTTCGTGCGGTAATTCGGACATTTCGTGTTCAAAGTGTCCGTATTGCGTATCTTAGTTTTTTTTTTTTTTTTTCTATGTTTTTGTCGGGATATTTAACATTATTGCGTAATAATTCAACTGGGCACTTGCCGTTTTACACCGGTCGTTTCGACCGAAAACAGCCGTACGTATTATCGCCTGAACCGTGAAGAGTATATAACCTGAGCGAGAATATTTTTCGAAAAATCTGAGCGCGTGCGTTTGTATTTGTAATACAATTTGCGTTAGATATTAAATGTACAAGTATCTGCTGATTCGTCGAACGTATATTATTCGTTATTTGCGATCGTATTGATTTCACAACAAAAAAAAAAAAAAAAAAAAACGTAAAAATAAGAAACGCGCACGAATAAAATGTAATAACAGGCGTCGGGGATACAGGGACATCGTGAGACCGGAGAAAATCGTTTTGCGCATGCGGATTATTAGACTTTAACACCGTATATCCGTATCCATTATACCTGTCTGCCGCGGTAAATGTATCCGTATATTAAACTTACAAACTCGCGTGTGTGTTTAATATTTCAACGTGCGCTTCAAGTAAAGTTCGAGGTATGCAGTAAGATTATGATTGCTTGACTTGCGAAACATATATCAAGGGACAACAGCAGAGCACGGTCGTGGCGAATCTAATACGATAATTATTATTTGGATGGCAAAAAGAGCCGTCCGCGATTTTACGCCATCTGCTGATTACTATTTGCAGAGTTAGTCCGCGTGTTTAAGAGGCCGCGATCCGAATGGGCAATCCGTTTTTAAATCACTCCGACGGCTATAGAACTAATTTGAGAAATCAAATTTTCGTCATAAAAAAAAAAAAAAAAAAAATTTGCTGAACTCGGTTGCGACGACGTGCAACGTTGGTTTTAGTTTTTTTTTCTCCCGACGTCACAAATACCGAAACGATTGTCATTATTCAAAAATCGGTTAGTTTTAAGTTTTTCAAACTCCAAGACTTTTTCGAAAGCCATTACGCGACGGTTTTTTTTTTTTTTAATTTGTCCAACCAACCCTCACTTGCTAGAAAACAATTTCGCCCTTTCTCTTTTGAAATTGGTCTTCCAATAGGAACGTTATTATGTCTGCGTCGAGCAAACCAGGCCATAAGACATTCTTCCAGCTCTGGGTACGCGCATTTTTTTCTGCCTTATCCTCGTTGAGTTAGGTGACAACGTATGATAGTATTTTTGTTTTAGTACAGTTAGAAAATCTAGAAGCTGGCATACAGAAACGTAGAACATCATCATTGTTTTTTTTCACCTGCCCCAACTACAGCGATCATTATAATTTTATCAGAGAACGACAAACAGTTATATTTTGTGGCACCCACTACGTTTTATTCGATTAAGGCAATTGTTCGGGATTGCTGTGTCTTGTAGTGGCGATTAACAATAAAAAATAAATTTAAGAACAGTAAACTATCATAAGATAAAATACTATCGCTATCGTTATTTGTCGATAGTAAAATTATATACATACGTTTGTTATCCCCAGGATGCCCGTTATAATAATAACTTGTTTTTTATTTTTTTTTTTTTAATCATTATATTTTGTAAAAAATGATCTGTGTTAATAAAAAAAATAATTAACCTGACCTAGCGGCACAGCTGAACATTTTTTTTTTTTTTTTTTTTTTTTTTTTTTTATCGTGTCAACAATTGACACATTGAACAAATCCTATTCGCCATCCCATTTATAGGACATTAACATACTTAACGCGTTGTGGGAATCGGGCGTGGGATGAGGTGGGATAGACGGCGGAGATGATAGGTTTTCTTGGAGGAATGAACACCGGAAGGAATGCAAAAAAAAAAACGGGCAAACGGCATCCGTACACGGATTTCGGTTCGCGCAGTTATTTATACGCGAGTTTCGGTGATGGATATACAGGGTGCGGCAGAGCCGACTGACGAATTTAATGAGGTCATTAGCCTGTGATAAGATAAGAGCAGGCCCTAATAAGTGGTATATTTTGAATTGTACGGTAATGCCGTTTTTATTAGTAATCATGGTGTACACCGTAGTATCGTCGTGCGTGCGTATTACGAAAATAATCATTCTGTGATCGCTACACAAAGGGCTTTTCGTATACACTTTGGCATTCCACGTGCTGAATCTGTTCCTTCTGCTAACACTATCAAATTGTGGATACGGCATTTGGAAGAAACTGAAAGTACCCTAATTAGACTTGGACACGGAGCACCCAGAACGGTAAGAACCCCCGAAAATGTGCAGTTGGACTTTTTTGAGGACGAGAACAGGACCGTCACTGTCACGTTCGCTCGTTATATTGTGATGTTGGAAACTTATCTGCAGCATAGGTTGGAGGAAATGGCTGAAGAACAAGATTTGGGAGATGTATGGTTTCAGCAAGACGGAGCTACAGCGCACACAGTTTGAATTTCACTTACTGTCTTGCGACAAATGTCCCCTGGGCGGTTAGTCTCTTTCAGAGGAGTCATAGGCTGGCCAGCACGGTCCCCAGATTTAAACATGTGTGATTTTTTCCTTTGGGGCTACCTTAAGGATAAGGATTTCAGACATCGCCCACATACCATAGAAGAAATTAAACAGAAGATCACCCGTGGAAGTCGAGGCCATACCAGTCGAGAAATGTGCCGAAAATCATATGAGAGTTTCAGAGATCGTCTACAACAGTGTATCAATGGTGACGGCCGCCATCTTGGAGATATAATTTTAAAAAATGGGATTTAAATGAAAAAAAAAACGTTTTCAATAAGTTTTACTGTTCGTTATTTATAGCCCGTCAAAACTCGTCGGTCGGCTCTGCCGCACCCTGTATTAAGCGTCCCGGGGTGTACTCTTATTAGAAGAAAAATACGTCCCCAACGGCAACGGGAGTCCGGCGGATATGTCGTAATGTCGCCGGGGGGTTACTCTCGTAGTCACGGTCGTCGTGATCGTCGGCCGAAATGATTGATGATTCGATTGTTTTGCTGCCGTCGTATAAATTCAAGTAACGGCACGCGTGAATAATTGTTATAAACGAGTACCTACGCGAGTACGAAAAAGTTTTGAGAATTTTTCGTTCTTATTCGTTCGTTTCTTGTCGTTCGCCTCAAGTCGCCACTTACCGTGTTCGGCACCGTAATCCGCCCACGTGCTGTTGTTGTTTTTTTTTGTCGTGTTCAATTTTTTTTACATTTTTTACATTTTTTTTTTTTTCTCTCGTTGTTCTCTTACCCCGCGACGGCAACAACACGAACTAACAAAACTACCGACGTGGGAAATCGCGCTCCGGAAAAATACGCTCTACTGATGGAAATTTGCCCGACAAATACAATAATAACAATAACATTCGCGACTATATACTGGATTATATATATATATATAAAAAATCTTTTCAATTCTCACATTGGGTTTTTTTTTTTTTTTTTTTTTACGTCGTCAATAAGTCGGATTTTGCAATTGTGTTGTTACATCGCAATGCACACTGCTTGGGCCGCAGTTGTTGTGCCCCGCTCGCCGAAATCCGATTTCGATCGTTATTTATTTTTTATTTTTTTTATTATTAAATTGTCACATCGGAAATAATACTGACGTACTCCCCTATCGTTGGCGGCCCACTGTTTTAAATCGTTTGTTAGAAAGACGGAAAATATCATTATTTTATGTCTGTACATAATGATAAACCGTTGTACACAAAAAGACTATTCCGAGCGAAGTTCGTCAAATATGCATTGATGTGTTTTTTAACTGTTTATTAATGCGGAACTGTACAGAATTAATTTTCAATCGTTCGTGGTTTTATCGAATTATACCACAAATGATTGTCGCGATTGTCGTTTCTATGATTTTCGTCTAGATTTGAACTTGAAACGCGTAAAAAATAATATAAAATACGTTAATTTTCAATAGTTTTTTTTTTTTTTTTTTTTTATTGCCGTAAAAGCCACTTATATCCCGGGGATAACCACCCCGTATTAAACTGTCGAGCGTTTTTGAGAAGCTAAACCGTTTTTATCCACGTAAAACCAAACCGTCCCTTAAACAAATCTCGGATTATTTCAATTTTATAACGACGTTATATATTTTGTTGTCGATAAAATCCGGCTATAATCTACCGGTGTCGCGGCCAAACATTGTATGTTAAAGATTTTACTGTTTCTCTCTGCTGTCCGTGGGCACGCCGTGTTTTTTTGTGGTGCATTTCAATATAATCATGATGTATAACGTTTCGCGGCATTACCAAAAAGATTTTTTTTTTTTTTTATTATTATTTTGAATTAAGAAA
The DNA here is from genome assembly GCA_956483605.1 of Tuberolachnus salignus. Lineage (NCBI taxonomy): Eukaryota > Metazoa > Arthropoda > Insecta > Hemiptera > Aphididae > Tuberolachnus > Tuberolachnus salignus. The sequence continues at coordinate 19,226,340 of OY101437.1, forward strand.
TATTAAACAATCTGTACTCACGGTACAATAAGCTTAAGAGATATTTGAGAATTATGATAATAATAGAATTAATACAAACGAATATTTATATGTAACCCTATTACAATTTTATATGAAATCTTGAATTGATGAAACTGTCCAGCAACAGCACTTTGGCGAGAATTTAACCAAAAAAGATAACACAACAAAGTGGAGAGTGAAAAAAGTGAAAAAAAGAAATATGGACAAATATTAACACACGTCCCGGTGTTCCCCTGCGAAATTCGATAAATTGTCCGCTTTGTGCGATATTTATTTCTCGCGATCGGCGCAAAACGCAATTATTGTGTGTTTTAAACTGTAACCCGTATATAAAAAAAAAAAAAAAAAAAAAAAAAAAAAAAAAAAAAAAAAAAAAAAAAAAAAAAAAAAGCGGATATTATTTATTGTTACGTAACATATTACGTACGCGCCCTTTTGTTATTTACCCCGACACATTTTGATTAAACGCGTGAATTTCCCGTCATAATAACATAATCTCCTCTGTCCGTTTTATAATAATTTATTCACGTTGCGAACACGACCCGCCGGTTGTTTTTTACATTTTTTTTTTTTTTTTAATATTATTATTACAATAATTGACCGTCTGCCGTTTCGTTCATCCGTTATATTTCTGCGCCCGTTTACCCGAAAAATGTACCCGTTACCCGTCGATTGCAGACTCTGCCCCCGCGTATACGTACGCATTAAATTGTTGTTATCGTGTTCGGTTTGGCCGGCGGTCTCTCGGTCAATCCGGGAGCCGAGCCGGTCCCACTTATGAGATTATTCTCATAATCTCCAAATATCGAAGTAAATCGGTCGGTGTTTTTTTTTTTTTTTTTTTTTTTTCCGTTCTCGAATATGAATTATTTTTTTTTTTGAAACCGTACGCATACATAAAGCAACAAACGGACGGCACACGGTTACGCGTCGTACGCCTGAAATTCGGCGGGAAAATCGTATTGATTAATCGCACCCGCCCACGGACTAGATCATTTTTTTTTATGAAAAATATTTAAATTTTAATCGCAAATTGTTACTGTACGTGCGTCGCACGGCAACCAGATATTATCTAGCGGGTTTAATCGAGACGTATAGGAGGTATACGTGGTTTAAAAAAAAAAAAAATATTTCGTAAAATTACAAATTTTGAAATCATATTAAACGTAGAGTTATAATTTATTATTATTTTTTTTTTTCCCTCGAAACGGTATTGTCCGTAACGCCGCAGTTATTATAATATATTACCATATTATTAAAATTAATTACCCTTCTATTATATTATTGCATATTATTAAATTTGACGTTGGGTAATAACACACATTATATAGCATGTATGACACCCATTACCGTAATAGTCCCAAACTGCAATAATGATGTCATATGTTGTTTTTTTATTTTTTTTTAAAGATAAAAATAGGATTTTAATTATAATTCCGTAATATCCGCGGAGGTCACAACTGCAGCGGTGCAGTGCAGGTCACATGTTGCCCACGTCATAAAACAAACAAAAAAAAGAAATTTAATAATAATAATAATAATAATATGAATATGAATAATACGGCATAGTAATACGAAATCCTCGCCGTTTGTTTAACAGGATATTTTTTTAATTTTTTTTTTTTTTTTTTTCTATATATACGTATATAATATATTATTATTGTTTCATTATTCAACACGCGTACATAAATTATTACAAGGCTGGGCGAGTTAATGCATAATATTAACCGAGCGAAATCAATATGTTAATTTATTAACTTGTTAACTTTACTCGAGTGGATTTTTTTTTTTTTTTTTGTAATCGTTATTTCCATATGTGCAAACGCCCAAACGTAGACTTTGCGACTATTTGAAAACAATGACGATTAAGTTAAATATCGGGAACATCGAATTATATTTCATTTAAACTCGGAACCCCGCGCGCATTATTGAGTAAAAAAGTGTATCTTTAAAAAAAAAAAAAACAGTGTACTCCCCTCTCCCCCCCTCTTATTACAGATTATTTAAGAGATATTATTATGAAAATATTTTTATTATTTTTTTTAAACGTCCGCCGGGTACAGTCAATCGACTGTAAAATGGATACGTCGAAAAACGAAAATAACACGCCAATGGCCGCGTGCGTTTGATAAATCGGACCGATGATATCCGATGGGCACCGACGGGCGAATAATTAATATTTTAATATCGTACCGTTAGAATACCGCCGGCGCGTAAAATCAATAAAGATCAATGGAGAGTTGTCTGAAGCCAATAAGCTAATACGATTAGCCGACGGAACGCGGTTGGTCCGGTGGACCGGGTAGTCGCGGCCGTATCAAACGGACCAAGAGAGACCGACTGATACGAGGAGAACAGGTGCGAGTGATAACGATTCTGCGCCCCGAGGACGGCCAATCGGAACACACCGTGTTTCGCGTTACGGGAATGAGCTCCGCCCGCATACTCAATGCCCCGTCCACAGTCGTAACAACTCTATCTATGCCTACTGTATAACAGTATATAGTTATGATTAGGGCTGGGATTTCGATGCACTTTGCATTGTTTTTCACTGCTTACTGTGCAATGCTCGTCTTGTCACAAATTTGTTTTATGTACATCTGAATGAGAATAAGAAAGTTTATTTTGCATTTTTTTTTGCATTTTTTAGTGTTTAGGTCATTTTAGAGTTTTTGGAACATTTTTTGAGTTTTTCGAAACCAAGTATATGAATTTGAAATTTTATTTTAAGATTTTTACACCAACATGGTTTTTAAATAAATATAACAGATTATAAGTAGGTACTCGTAATTCGTATTATATTATCGGACAAGGTTTGAGTAACCTCTATCCGCATTTCCTGTTAAATAATCTTAAATCGGTAAAATCGACGTCCGATGATATTATCGTTCGACGTTCAGTATTATCGGACAATGTTTGAGTAACCTTTACCCGCATTTCCTGTTAAATAATCTTAAATCGGTAAAATCGACGTCCGACGATATTATCGTTAGACGTTCAGTACGAGTTTTGTCGTCGTTAACACCATTTTATTACTCTAGTTAATTTTTTTTTTTTTTAGGACATTTTTCGGGGTGTTTTAGGGCATTAAAATCCCAGCCCTAGTTATGATATTATTCGCGTTTTGTTTCAATAACCAAAACGCGATTCCGTGTTATGTTTCGTGTTCCCGACGCGAGTTCATCGAAAAATCAAAAAGTTTAACGGCAGTGTTAAAAAGTAAAACCTCCACTGAACTTTTTTTCACTCGTTAATTGCCGGTATCGAGTTTCGTTTTCCGTACGTTTCATCGGATACGAGTGCGGTGTCTACGTGCTTACGACTGAATAATAAAATTCGTTTTTAAAATTTATTTTCTAACTACAATATATGTGTAAAATGGCGTTTTCAATAAAAATTCAATCTGCAGTAACCTTTACAATATACGTACGTGTGTATACCTACCTACATAAAAAAAAAAAAAAAAAAAAAAAAAATCGATAAAGGTAAAATCTCGTTGAACTGGAAAAACAAATTAAAAAAAAAAAATATATATATAATAAAAAAATATCACATGTTTTCATTTCGCTCCGTCGCTGCCGCGGAATTGTTATTTTTATTTGCATATAAAAAGTCACGTTGTTGCGAACGTTTTATGGATTCTTCGCCATCATTGTGCGCTTAAATTCAATTTTTTTATTTTTTTATGTTTTTAATGTTTTATTATTATATACTCGCCAATTGCACAGCATTTCAAACGGTCGGCTAATATATTATTATTGCGTACCTATGCGTAATAAATCATCATCATTATTATTATTATTATTATTATTATTATCGATTCGAGTACGTCGTGCGTAATATTTTATAGGGCGTAATATGATATTATGATAATATGACGTTATCAATAAATCGGTCCATTAAGCAAAACGATAGTTTCGAAAACTCGAATGAAGACGGCGCGGCGTCTGCGGGCGGCGAAACCGTGAAACTTTGCGACAGTTGTCCCGCGCATGAAATTTTACCGCCGTCGTTTGCGGAACGACGGAAATTCTCTCGCCCGGAATTGTAATTTAATATTCTATAAATGAATATCGCATTGTCTTGCCGCGGTTATCTCGAAAACTATTAGTCCGATTTTTCACAAAATTCACTCTCGGTCCGTTCAGCATTTAGCCGTAGACGAATGTTGTCACAGGATACTCTTCATTTCCCCATATCCTCTCCGCTGTATTGTTTAAAAAAAAAAAAAAAATTAAAAAAAACGGGTTTTTGGTATTTTTTGGAACGAACCCAGATCAATGCCGGTTTTTGGAAATTTTTTGAAAATTTGATTGGGCACATTAACGATAAGACTTCCACTTTCGTTTTTGTCTGAATGTATCAATATTTTTCCAATCGTACCGACTATTCTGGTTATTGAAAAAAACTTCTATCAACACATTTGAATTTACCACGAAGTTTATTTGAAAAACCGACTATTCCCACTTTTATCAACAATTGATTTTTAAAATCATAAAATACAGTTTTCAAAATCTAATTTTCGATAGGTTTAAAGGTACATCAATATTAAAAAAAGCGGAATATTACATATTAACCGATTGTTAAGACGGCCGGTACAATTGGCATAATATAGGTTAAGTTAATACCTTAATCTATTTGTTCAATAGTTAAAAAAAAAAAAATAAATAAATCAAAATTAAATAGCTAAGTCTATAGATTACAATAAAATGTTAAACGTATAACTCATTAATGGCGTGCGTTCTTGTCAAATGTAATATTGATAGTTTTATCAGTTAAAATCTGTAATAAACCAACCCCGAAAGTAAAATTGAAAAAGCATTGATTTTTGTTTTATTAACCGATAACTATACTAAAAGATAATTTAAAAAAAAAAAAAAATGTTCGATAGTGGTTATATTTTTCCCGAAATGTAACATTTGATACTTCTCTTTATATATATATATATATATATACACACATTGTTATAAAAAAAAAAAATACTGTAAAACCTCTCCCTCGTCACTACTAATCTCTACGCGCGTTTGATGTTTCCGGGTCGCCGTCATCATAGAATATAGTCTATACATTGTTGAAATGTTTCTCTAATTCGTATAGGTTTTAAAAAAAAAAAAAAAAAAATAATAATAAAAACAACCATTGTAAAGCCGGTGGCTTTGTACAAACGAGGGTTGTTTTCTAGAAAGGGATTTCCTTCCATTCTTCGTGTACACGAAGCTTTTCTTCGAGCATTTTCGTATATTATTACAATAATACTGCCAAAGAATTGTAGAGTATATATATATATATATATATATAAAAAAAAAAAAAAAAAACAACTGTAATAATATTTTATAGTATTAGATTTAGAACGTACCGAGGAATTTATTGGTTTAAACTATGGCGACGTGTGCTTTCTTGTCCAGTAAGAAATCTCGCTACTCCTATACCGTTTGTTTGTATTGTAATTCAATGTTCAAAATAACCGTGAACACCTAAAACTTTCACTGAATTATTACATCTAAGGCTAAAAAAATAAAAATGTTTTTCGTGTTATCTACAGCTATTTTAAATTGTCGAGTTTTTTTTTTATGTTTGAAAGTGTAACAATTTTGTAATTTACTTTTACCAACGCGGTGTTTTATGTTCAAATTCGTGTTAAAAATATTGATAAAAATTTAAAATTGTAATTTGTGTTGTCAAATCGTGTTCAACCGAATGTGACTCAGAATCGTTTTTCGTTCACAACGATTGATCGTTGTGTTTGTGTACACATAAAAATTAAATCACCTCATAATATATCCCGTCTGACCGACGTACTTTTTACAACAGTGCATAAGCACTATGAAATATTTCAGATGTTTTATACGCGTTTAATCGTTTTCGCCGTTACCTCGTGCTTACTATTTAAACAACAGTAATAGTTTTAAAAAATCCATAGCCGCGCGCTGTCGCGTGCTATTCGTTACACGTCACCCGCATGGATAAATAAACACAATTGTTTAAATATTATTAAAAAAAGAAAATAACTTATTTATGAATTCTGCTTTAGCCCGCGACCCATTGGTTTATATTTCGTTGGAGGAGGGGACGCCATAATATTACCAGAAACATAAACTCCTCCCAAAAACAAAATCCGCACACTAACACTCCAAATTCCGGTCGTCTGTTTGCTTTTGACGAAAAATCACCTGTACAACGCTTTAGACATATTATCTAGACACGGCAATTGATGACTCGACGGACGTCTGGACATTTAACTGCTGTACAGCTGTACAATAATAATGTCGTTATGGAATACCCGGTGCCCCGCGGAACTATAGGAATCGGTACGACTCCCCGGGATAATGATACTCCGAGAAATATCTCTCCTAGTCTCCCTAGGATACCGAACAACTAAATTAAAGTGTACACATAATTACAGTGTCTAACGGTAAATATAAAAAAAAAAAAAACCCCCGAACATTTTACATCCGTTAACAAACCATCACCCACCCACCCACCACATCGGCACCTGTTGGTTCCTAATCGCGGGTTTATCGCGTGCCTGTCGATCTAAAGTTGCAGTGGCTGTAAAAAAAAAAAAAAATTAAAACAAACCGCTAATCCGGGCATAAGTGTATGATTTAGGCCGTATACGTTTACACTTTTGCAGTTTTACGAGGTCTTGCGGTTGTCGCGGTGTTTGCCGTCGCCGGTAATCCGAAACGTTATTTTGCGGTCCGCCATCGTCCGTCCGGGGCCGGGTTAATTGAATTTCGCGGGACAAGAGCGGCCCCGTTTTATTGTATTTCATTTAAAACGGTATAAATAAAGAGTAGCCTACGCGATATGTTTGTATTTTTTTTTTTTTTATTTTCGTTTTGTTTTCCACCGTCGGCTTCGGCACCGCCGAATCATAATTGGATAACACAAATCAAGCTCTGATGGCCGCCTCGCCGCATCAGCGTTTATATATATATACAAATAATAGTAAGGGAATAGTAGTAATAATAATAATAATAATAATAATACCGCTTTTTGGGTCCGCACTGCCGCCCGGCGGGGTCCTTATCCGAAGTCTTCTTCGGATAACGACGCCCGGGTTCCCATAGCGAGAAATTCCGCCGGGATCCCCCGAAATGGCTGCCCTCCGGAAGAGCGAGCCTCCTCGTATTTAACCGTTACCCCGCCGGAGCATCGGCGGCGGCGGCGGCGGCGGCGGCAATAAACGCGGCGGCTGTGGTCCAGAGTCCCGGAGAAATTATTTAGGTTAATAAATTAAACGACATAACGGCCGCCGCCGACCGAGTTTGCGGTATTAACCGCGTCCCGTATAGACGATTTAATACGCCCGAGTCTCCGACGTCCGATTAAATTAGCGTTTGGAAATAATAATATAATAATATCTTGATGGAATGACCGCCTCGAGTCTCGCCAACCGGACGCCGCCGCCGCCGCCCCGCAACAGCTCTTTTCTCGTGATATATATATATATATATATATTATTATCATAATTGTTTTTTTCTTCTTTTCCCCAACCCCCCCCCCCGTTCGTTTCGTTCTTTTTCGGGCAATAAAACCCGATAACCCCCGTGTTTATTACGCTTCGTCCGTTGTACAGTACCCACCACCCGTACGAAAATACGCGAACCGTTCGAAACAAAATAATAATAATAATCTACCGTCCAGCCCCGCGGCTCTCGGATCGTCCGCGCCGGTCGTGGCGTACGGCGGCCGCTGTCCCCCGCCGGGTCCGATCGGAAATTTCGGCACCGTTTGCCCGCAAGTTCTCGGATGCCGGCAAACCCGACATATATCTACACTAATATATAAAACGATAGCGTTTGTTTGTATGCTCGGGGGGTAAACTCCGAAACTACAGGGTGCGCCGGAGCCGACCGACGAGTTTAACGAGGTCATTGGCCTGTGATAAGATAAGAACAGGCCTTAATGAGTGGTATATTTTGAATTTGTACGGTAATGCCGTTTTCATTCGTAATCACGGTCTGGACAGGTGTACGTCGTGGTTTCGTCGTGCGTGCGTATTACGAAAATAATCATTCTGTGATCGCTACACACTTCGGCATTCCGTGTGCTGAATCTGTTCCTTCAGCTAACACTATCAAATTGTGGATGCGGCATTTGGAAGAAACCGGAAGTACCCTAAGTAGGACTTGGACACGGAGCACCCGAAAATGTGCAGTTGGTTAGAGAGTCAATTGAGCAGTCATCAAGACGCTCAGCCCGGAAACACGCTGTAGCTTTGAGAATCTCAGACCGTTCTTTGAGAAGAATTCTTCACGAAGATTTATTATGGCTGAAGAACACGATTTGGGTGATGTATGGATTCAGCAAGACGGAGCTACAGCGCACACAGCTAGAATTTCACTTGCTGGCTTTCGACAAATGTTCCCTGGGCGATTAGTCTCTCTGAGAGGAGTCATAGGCTGGCCAGCACGGTCCCCAGATTTAAGCATGTGTGATTTTTTCCTCTGGGGCTACCTTAAGGATAAGATTTTCAGACATCGCCCACATACCATAGAAGAAATTAAACAGAAAATCACCGTGGAAGTCGAGGCCATACCAGTTGAGAAATGTGCCGAAAATCATACGAGAGCTTCAGAGATCGTCTACAACAGTGTATCAATGGTGACGGCCGCCATCTTGGAGATATAATTTTTAAAAATGGGATTGAATACTGATTTAAATAAAAAAAATAATACCTTTTCTCTAAGTTTTACTGTTCGTTATTTATAGCCCATCAAAACTCGTCAGTCGGTTCTGCCGCACCCTGTATTAAACCGATTTGGCTGACATTTTTTTTTTTTTTTTTTATTAGCCTGTTTATGACGCGAGAAATGACATTAGGCTATACGACAGTTTAAAATGTTTAACAATTAAACACCGATAAACATTTTTTAAATTCAGAGCGACTGCTGCGAGTCGTCATGAAGTATGCGTCGTACCGCACGCTACACTAGTGACCATGCCACCTTAATGATCATTGGGTCTTGCGGTTGCAAGTTACGGCTTTGCGTAATAATGCGATCGAAGGTCCATTTCTTACGGGTCCAGCCGCCGGGCAGCTTGCTTTTATCCCGAGAATTCCTTTGACTCACTTCAGACTTGGCGATCGAGTTCAAAAGAGTGCAATTTCCAGCTAGAGTTTCTTTGGCAGTCACCATCAATAAGTCGCAAGGGCAGACATTGACATGCATGCGAGTTGATCTGCGCGAAGATTGTTTTTCGCATGGTCAGCCACACGTAGCTCTCTCCAGAACCGGAAATCCCGTGATTCAATTCGTTTTACTGCCGACGACGGATAAAACAATAAATATTGCGTATACAGAAATTTTGTACATTTCATTTTTTTTTTTTTTTTTTTTAATAAGGTGAACTTTTTTTTTGTTTAGGCTACAGTACATTTATAAAACATTTTTCGAATAATTTCTGCGTATTCTAGATTTATTTGCAACCTACTGCTACCTGTGATTGCTCACACTCACGGTCACAAGTGGGCAATACGTTTCGTAATAAGTTTCGAAGACAAATCGATCGCGGAAAAAATACGCGAATTATCTATGTATTATATACAATATACAATCGATTGGTGCGGAAAGAGACGGGGGCATCGTGGATCACAAGTTGGCGAATTAAATGGCGTGCAACGTGCAAAGAGAACCCGGAAAAAAAATATGAGGAAGCGATTAGGGGGGCGGGTTATAGTAAAACGAAACGCACAGTCCGGCTAGGTACGACGAAACGGGACGACAGGAAGCCGTGGCTTACAAACGTGACTTTTGACGAGTCGCAGAACGAAACAAGAAGAAGACAAACTCGACGCATCGATTGGCGTCTATAATGTATTTAAACGAATCTAACCTCCCCGGACATAGCTAGGGCAATGGAAGCATATAATAACGTTTTTACATGTAATTTACGATGTTAATTTATCGATAAACGAGCCGAAATAAACGAAATAACTTTTGTGTCGTAATTTCAAACCGATTTATTTATATGTGAGGTTGTATTATTAACTTTGAGCGGTAATAGTATCGATTTCATATTTTTGTTATAATATTGCAATGGCGACGCGACGGGAGTACCGACAATTGATTGGACGAGGAGACGAGGGATCGGTGAACCTAAAGGCGGCAGTCGAACGGAGGCCAACTCTCGGAAAGACCGCCCCCTAGAGGATGCCCGAAGAATGCTGCCGGACAGTGTGTGACGACATCCGGAGAAATTAGGAGTTTATTGGGGAGAAAGAGATCGCGACGAGGAGAGGAAGCCTAAACTAGTGATAGATGATAGGTTGATAATATTGGTGATACGAATTGTAACGACGGCAATACCGCGATGATATTCGGCATTAAATATTGGTTCTCGTCCGACGAAAGCTCTTCGACGACTGCCAGGAGGATGTCCCGCCGGTAGTCGAGGCCGCGTGTCGCGGGAAAAATTAATAATATTAATAATATTATGACGGTAGGTTTTCGAACCCTAAAAAATAGACGACTCTACGACTCTTAAATAATCATTACAATTACAATTCTATATCGGATATTCAATTCTCTGCTGATATTTTACACGGGATTCGTTCGCGGTACAATCCGGGACAACCCGGCGCCAGATCCCCCTCGCGGCGTTGCCTTATACGAAATATATATATATATATATATATATATATATATATATATATATATATATACGTGTATAGTGAAATTTTAACGGTATTTCCGTACGTAAACATCTCCGCCATTATATTGTTCGCACAATAATAGTGGTAGTAATAATAATAATAATAATAATAATAATAATAATAATACCGAATCCTCTCGCCGTAGTGTTGACTCAGAAACACGTCTCGCGCAATATAAATACGATACGACACACACTGTCGCCCGCACGTTGCTATAGACTCCTGTCGTATAATATTTCGTCACGGACGATTTACCGCGGCCGTCGGGCTAAGGGTCCCGCGGACGTCTATCTCGCTCCGCCGACCTATAATGCGGAATACGCGTTTCGTACGCCACTTGGAAATAGTCTCCTTATTCTTTTTCTATTTTTTTTTTTTTTCTTATTTCCCTCCTCTGTGTACACCGACAATACGCGTCACGCACGGTCGTCGTAAACGGTAATTCCAACGCTTTTCCAACCCGATGGCGAACGTCGCGAGGACCGTCGATCTTATGGTAAATATCTCGAGGGCCCCGGACGCCAACGCGGTTTTTCGACTTGAGAACACGACTGTGACGGCACATAAACTCCGCGTGCCTCGGCAGAATCATTGGATTTCCACGAGCCGAACGTATTTTCCACCAGACACCCTGCCCCGAGCACTCGCCATCCAGGTGTACTATCTACTCTGAAAGCATTTTCGATCTAGAATCCTGGAGCGTTGAGGTGATGGGTTTTTTTTTTTCGATTTCCGTTGTAGTTTCTATAACAATCGGGTAAAAGCGTAGGTTAAACGGGCGAATTTACGATCATACACGGTTAATAATAATTGTAGACGCCTGAAATTTTCATAGACATTTAATATCAGACCATTCTAGGCGTGAACATACCTTTCAAAACGCTATGGCGATTTTTGATTTATTTATAGGCGTTTTTAATGTTCGTGTATTTTTAGTTTTTGTTCGGTTCGATATGCGGATGACATTGTTTTGGCCCGACGAAAATACACGGACATTTTTTAATTGTTAAAAGTGTTTCAAGTGAAAATTTTAACGGAAACCGTCTATGTATTACGGAATTTCAAAAAGATGATTAATATCCGGACTTTGTCCTAGAATCGTTTTTCGTTGTCGATAACTTGTCGCTGCTTACAGATATCAATTGCATCTGACCTGCGTGTGCTGACACACGGTGCGAACGTATGCGCCCGTGGTTTTTATTTTCTTAATTTAATTGTTTGAGCAATTTATTGAATCCGGCGTGTTGCTCTTGAATTAACGGTAGAAAACGCGCCGGAAAAGAAGAGGAGCGAAATCCGAATGCGTCTCCCGCTAATAGTGTACAGTATTTTAGCATATTATCTGCAAAAATACGAAACGAAAGTCTGGCATTATTGTTAATACAGACCTATTATATACACCGCAGAGTACTACGGATATAGCGCGTACTCCTCCCATTAAATTCATGATTTACACGACGCCATAAATTCGCACCGCCGCATTATACCAACGAATATACAGGGTGGGGCGTGGTTACTTCCTTATTTCAAAAAAAAATCATAACGCAAAAAGTATTGGCAATATTGGATTTGATTATTTTTTCTGTGTATAGGGGTACGTTTTAAGTTTTATTTTATTTGGTTTTACATAAATTACATCTCGAAGGTGGCCACCGTTGTCGTCAACGCACCGAGACAGTCGGAATTCGAAATTTCTGTCCACTTTTTCCAGCATATGTGTGCTTATGTCGGCGATAGCAGCACAAATATTGTTTTTGAGATGACGACGGATCTTTGGACGATCCGTGTATACCAACGATTTAAGGTGGCCCTGCAGGAAAAAATCACATGGGGCTAAATCTGGTGATCGTGCGGGCCACAAAAGATCGCCTCTAAAAGAGAGATGAGCCGTTCGGGCTGTGTTCACGCAAGATATTCATTGACCTTCTTGCTGTGTGAGCCATGGCGCCATCCTGTTGAAACCACACTTCCCCTAGATTCATTTCTTTAAGTTTAGGCAGAAAAAAATTCACAATCATGCTGACATAACGTTCAGAATTGACCGTAACTGCTCATTCGGTCTCTTTAAAGAACCATTGGTCAATAATGCCGATTCTGGATATTACACAACAAACAATCACACGTTCTGTACGAACGTAAGCTGTTCATGAAGTTCTCTCGGGTTAGTGGGGCTCCAATATCGCATGTTTTGTTTGTTCACACATCCTGAAATATGGAAATGTGCCTCGTCACTAAAGAAAACAAGGGCGTTCTGAGGCAGGTTTTCGAAGAATGCTTCACGTGCATTTTTGCGCGCAACATATTAAGTTGTTGCACCTCAGCCAATTTGTATGGATGAAAATTAAGTTGCTCATGAAGAATTCGTCTCGCTGTGCGTCTAGACATCCCTAAAGCAGCCGAATGTTTGTGTGCAGATCGCCCAGGGGATTTCAAAATCGCCGCCCTTACCCTTTCGATGTTTCCTGGCGTCCTGACGGTTCTGGAAGGCCAATTGTATTTCTTCCGCACACTACCGGCATCCCTGAACGTGTCCACCCGCAAAAAAATCGATTTCCGGTCAGGCACACCACCCACAGGCTGGTGCGATATTGAAATGGTTTCTGAAAGCACGCCGAGTTGCGATGACGATCGAACGGCTGAAAGAAAAGTCGGTCTCCACGGCGAACGCGCGCTCTTGCTTTGTCCACTGCATTGTTGACGCTGAACTAGTTATAAAAAAAAACCTTAGATAACGTGCTTTTGAACAAGCCATAAACCTACGTTCTACTATTAATAGCCGCTCAGTTGCGAGAGTTTCAGATAAGGGAGTAACCACGCCCCACCCTGTACAATTTCCCCGGGGTAAAGATATCCGCCCGCGTATATTATGCCGGAGACCGTATAATATTTTATTTTATATCGTACCGTCCCGTATAGTATTATCGTTTTGTAAAATAATATCAATTAACTTTAGCTGCATAAGAAATCGCTTACGGTTTACATCATAAAAAAAAAAAAAAATAATTATTCCCAGCGGATTTCGTTTAACTGCCAATAGGGTTATAACTACGGTCCGTATTTATATTTACTTAAAACGCCTAAAATATGTTATCTTATATTCTTAAAAAAAAAAAAAAAATAAACCTACAAAAATGGTCGTCGAAAATTGGGAAAAAAATTACTATAATAATCACTGAACAAACTTGAAATTATTATTGAAGTGAGGTTACGATATTTTATATCGTACCGTCCCGTATAGTATTATCGTTTTGTAAAATAATATCAATTAACTTTGGCTGCATAGGAAGTCGCTTACGGTTAACATCATAAAAAAAAAAAAAATAATTATTCCCAGCGAATTTCGTTTAACTGCTAATAGGGTTATAACGACGGTCCGGATTTATATATACTTAAAACGCCTAAAATACGTTATCTTATATTCTTAAAAAAAAAAAAATAATAAACCTACAAAAATAAATGCTCGTCGAAAATTGGGAAAAAAATTACTATAATAATCGCTGAACAAACCTGAAATTATTATTAAAGTGAGGTATACACTTGCATAACGGAATTATTGCACTACACTAACAGTAGCAATTTTTCAAAACATATCAAAACAATTTTCCTCTGGTATGTTTTAATAATAGTGACGTACGACCACGATAATAATATCTATAATCGCAGGTATGGCTTCAGCGACTTATAGGTAGTACTATCATCGAGTGGTTTATTATTATTATTATTATTATAATAAATATGATAGGAAAAAAAAAAATGACTCAGTAAATGAGTTAGAATATTAAAATTAAAATAAATTAGTATTTCTTTCTTCTCGTAAAAAATCCAAAACGTGCTAAATAAGATAACCTAACCCGTGAAATAATCTCAAATAGGCAACAAATAAATGCATACGACTGCGTATGCTCAGAAACTATATGTCAAAAAAAAAAAAAAAAAAAAAAACAAATAAATCCGGACTATAATTATGACTGTTATAGGTGTGCTAGTCTGGTTTTTCTTTTGTCCATTGTAGCACCAACGCAAATAAAATCGGTGTATCGTCGTTTCGATGTCGGCCACTTTTGTAAATTTTTTTTAGTAAAAACTTTTGAAAATGAGCGATTGGCGAACAAAAAAAAAAAAAATCACATCTCGGTAAAACGAATAACTTCATAACTACCGGCGGAATGTAAAATTGCATGTTCGCCACTGCGAATGGCATTTTTACAGGGCTCGGAACATCGATTTATTATAATAGAAACGTGTCGGTCGAGATATTCTATGCGCACGTTCATTATAAATTCCTCCCCATACATTCACCACGATGAAAATTATCGTTTTTCTTCGTCAATTGGTTTAGTCCACAGACCAGACTTTGCGTTAAAACCGTGTCGTGCATCAGTTTGTGTGCATGAGTTTTCATTTCGGTGCGGGTTATACGGCAGTGCTCGTAAGTCCGAACAATAAAAAAAAAAAAAAAAAACTAATATATGCACTTAAAAGTTCGGAATTATGCAATGGGACGCACCAAAATTCGAATAATATGTACATGAAAAATACATAAAAAAAAAAAAAGTATAATCAATTTATTGAAAGTTATATTTTATTTTAATATTATTCGTTTTAATTGTCGTCGAAGCTTTCTCGTATTTACCATTCTTGTGGTTTATAAACTCATAACACCCATTGTCACACAACAATAAAAATAAATCTATACAATTATTTAGATTATGGAAAAATGTTCAGGAATGTAAATTAGAAATAATAATGTCCTCGATTTATATTGAAATATGTGCTAATAACAGTAAAAAAAATCGATCATATGCACAAACATGTATTTGTATTTTTACTACTATTGTTATGAAACGGATTTGTACTTGACTCGGCATGTTTTTCTATGGAGCAAAACAAAACGTGCAAATGCGTGAACTTACGTGCCCTGGATATCAGTGTCGGTTATTTTTTAATCTGTATTTATATACTCGTCTATATCAATTCGGCCAAAAACCGTTTATTTATTTATTTATTTTTTTTTTTTTAAACATTTCAGCGCTCCGAATGAACACTATTCACGATTCAGTTCGATATAATAGGGGGCAGACCCGTCGCGTTTAAAATCGAATTTTGTCGGTTTTCGGTCGGACCGGTGCGCGCTTTGGTTGCGAAAACCTAAGTGTTTTAGTCTCGGAAATCTAACGATGGCCCGGTTAATATAATGTGGAATCCGGTTAAAACGCTATTCGTGATTATTATTATTTATTTTTTTTTTTTTTATCTCTCTAAAGTCGTGTACTCGCGATAGTTTCTCTGTACGGGAGAAGGTTATTTATTTTTGGCCGGGCGTTTAAATAGAGCGCGAGTGTATATCGGGCGAGCGCGTCCGGGCCAATCGGTTAAACAACGGAAAACGCGAAATAATTATTTGCGATCGTTAGGATTTCGAACCGAACGCCCGAATTCGCAACGGAGAATAAGTAGAAAAATGTTGATTTTTTTTTTTTTTTTTTTTTCCCCGCCACCACCACCCATAGAACGGTTCGTATTGCACACTTGGTTCCCGTTGCTAAAAAGTATAGATAAATTGTATTATTTTTCTCGAGTTGCACACGCGAGGTATTGGAGACATCAGCCACGGAAGGAATTATTATTACCCATGAAATAATGTCTGTCTGTGTCATGGATAATAGGTACGGGGCGTAGAGACAATTCGCTATTGATTGAAAATATTTTTCAAACCGTCACGCGTATTACACACGGGTTAAACAACAAATTGTACGGGTTTGATTTATATATATTTTTTCCATTTTTTTTAGTTTTGTTTACAGTACCTTTTTTCGCTCGTCCATCTGCGAATAATTACCCTGCGCGGTTGTACGACAGAACGGTTGGCCATCTTGGTGGTGGTTGTATTACCGAATACCCATGGAGTGCGCAAAGAAATTAAATTAATATAAATACCAAAAAACCTCGTCAATGTTGGACGGCTAAAACGTATGAGAAATAAATATCGATTAGAATAACGTAATTTTTTACTATAAAATTAACAAAAAATAATCAATTTTTTTTTCTAAACAATTTTTATAGACAATCAACGAACGGATAGATAAAAATATAGACAAATAATAGACTGCTGTTATGTCCGTAATCTAAAGAACGCACGACGGTGAAATACAATAGTTTCTAAAATTACAGAATTCTAACTTTAAACCATAGATGGCAATTGTATGCAATTAGACGGCTGACTGTGTGACAGGGTCCCCCTGTAAGATATACGAATACTGCAGGCCGTAAACCAGACGGCAAATTGTATTAAAATCGAATATATATTTTTATGCCGTGCACATACCGTGATGGCATGGGAACGATTTGCTATCGATTAGTAAAGAATAGCAAAATTAGCAAATAGTCTCCGTATAAAATATGATTTGATAATTCATAAAAAAAAAAAAAAATTCCTGTCTATCGCGTTGCTATTCGAACAATTGTGCAATTGTGTATTCTAGAGTTTTATTTACCAAAATATTTATCATAAATTACGATATTTTAGCTTTTTTTTTTTTCTCACCTACCGAACTCTTCCTAAACGGTTGGACCGATTTTGATGATATTTTTTTGTGAGTGTATTTGAGTGGTTTAGATTAACAATTAGACCTGATCAGTGACGTTGCAAGGTTGGCTGACACAGTGTTATTGTTCCATATAACAAATAAAAAATTTCTACAAAATTTTGATATCGATTACCCAACCCCTCCCGTGACTCAATGGGGTTGAAAATTGAGAAATATTGGCAATTATTATTATTATTATTATTATTTGAAATATTAAAGTTACGAATAATAACTGTTGATCACGTCTTATAGTCAAAATAATGTTACATATAATGGATGAAATGCCATTTTTTTTTTTAAATTTACCCATCATCTATATTTCAAAATAAACAATTGTTTTAATGAACTTACGAATATAATTACAATACGAATTTATGTCGGTAACTATTATTCATACTATTATTTTTGTCGTGTATAATGACAATAAAAAGTTGAAATTGTATTACTATATTAGACATTTATATAAATGTTAAGATAAAGTTATTATTTTTTGTTCGGACGTACGTATAAAACGCATAAGATTTGTATGAATAGTTAGTGCACCAGTCGTACTTCCGATGTGCCGTTGATTTAACTCGCATTTATTTTTTTTTTTTTTTTTTTTTTACGATTTAATGTTACATACGGTGACACTGTTAAAATCGAATTTTATAATTTATTTGTAAACGATAAACATTCACGTTGTCTGTTGACAATATGACCAGTCATATTTGGCATTCGATTTTCGACCGTCGTTTACGTACATTTACCACGGAATAGAAGTAAATAGACTAATAAAAAAAAGAAAAAACACTAAACAAAAAATATTACAGCCCATTATAATAAAAAACCGCGGTAATATTTAAATATATTTTCGTCAAGTCTAGGATTTGTCGTCTTCCGGTGTCAATTAGGTATTATTTACACGGACGTTAAACGGTGACAATTGAATAAAAAAAAAAATAGTTGTCCTGCACACATTACTATATCGTTTAAATCGGCGGATGAATATATGTATTATTGTCGTGATCGATGGCCAACGTATGACGGCGGACGATGGCGTTCAATAAAACATCGGCTCGGAGAGAAAATGTACAAAGACAAAGCATGTATACGAGTATAAATGATGTACTTTTTGTTTTTTTTTTTTTTTTTTTTACTTTCTTTATTACGGGGCACGTCGACGAGTCAGCGCCGGTACGTCAGACCGCCGTCGTTTGTCGCCGTGTCGCCGTGTCGTCGTAATCCCCGTCGCACATTTCCCGTCGCGCGGGCCTCTGTATAAATAAAATTTATAATCCGTCCGAACTTCCCGTTGGAGTCGTCCGTCGCGGTCGATAAAACAAAATACCCACGACACTTGTTCATTTTCGCGCGTTTAATTGAAATGTTCGGAAATTTATATATTTCCCCCCCCCCCCCCCGAGACCGGGACGCGCACTATCCGTTAATAATAATTTATCGATGTATATAAATTATGTCGTAATTGATCGCACTCGGCGAAGTCTCGATATTTTCGTGAAACGTCGTCGGGTTTCGTGCAAAGGATCCGGCTTTTTCGCACTTGGCGAAACACAACAACAAAAAAAAAAAAAAAATATGCACGACACGCGTGGACACGTCCAGTAGTCGTTTTATATAAAACTCAAGTCGTTTACGAATTTTCGTAAATATAAACAAAAGACGAAAAAACACACTCGCACCAATAGTTTTTACTATATTTTGTTTGGTGTTTTTTTTTGCATTAATCAATTTACTTCTA
The DNA here is from genome assembly GCA_956483605.1 of Tuberolachnus salignus. Classification (NCBI taxonomy): domain Eukaryota; kingdom Metazoa; phylum Arthropoda; class Insecta; order Hemiptera; family Aphididae; genus Tuberolachnus; species Tuberolachnus salignus. The sequence goes on from OY101437.1 coordinate 19,245,352, forward strand.
TTCCGTTGTAAACGTACGTAAACGACGGTCGAAAATCGAATGTAAAATCGTATAATATATAAATATATTGATATATTTCATTGATCGAGATTTAACATTTTTTTTTTCTTTTTACAAAAATGTTCATGATCAGGACACGAGTATCCGTTTTGATTTAATATGTTCCGCGACCCCCGTCAACTGCAACAATATAGAATTTCATTTTTGTTACCTAGTGCCTAAAATCGTAATAAAATTATTTATTATACGAGTATCCGGAGGAATTGAGTCCGCGCCGTACGAAAAATCATATTGGTCGATTAAAATTCGGAAAGGCGGTCTGTTCAACATTTTCAATTTTTTTTTATTTTTATTTTTTTAATATTATATATTATTTTATCGTCGGTTTTTTTTTCTCCATTATATATTTCTTATGTTCGTGTGTATGTTACCGAACTCTTCCTAAACGGTAGGACCGTTTTTGACGATATTTTTTTGTGAGTGTATTTGAATGGTTTAGATTAACAATTAGACCTGATCAGTGGCGTTGCAAGGTTAGCTGACACAGTGTTATTGTTCCATATAACAAATAAAAAATATCTACAAAATTTTGATATCGATTACCCAACCCCTCCCGTGACTCAATGGGGTTGAAAATTGAGAAATATTGGCAATTATTATTATTATTATTTGAAATATTAAAGTTACAAATAATAACTGTTGATCACGACTTATAGTCAAAATAATATTACATATAATTGATAAAATGCCATTTTTTTTTTTTTTTTTTTTTAATTTACCCATCACTTATATTTCAAAATAAACAATTGTTTTAATAAACTTACGAATATAATTCGTATTGTACTCGTATGGTACACGTTTTCGTTTCATAATATTATTATGACAATTTTGACGATTTCTGTCGGTGACTATTATTCATACTATTATTTTTGTCGTGTATAATGACAATAAAAAGTTGAAATTGTATTACTATATTAGACATTTATATAAATGTTAAGACAAAATTATTATTTTTTGTTCGGACGTACATATAAAACGCATAAGATTTTTATGAATAGTTAGTGCACCAGTCGTACTTCCGATGTGCCGTTGATTTAACTCGCATTTTTTTTTTAAAACGTGTATATGTTCTAGCATAGTATGGCTGTTGTCCATTTTTTTTTTTTTTTTTTTTTTTACGATTTAATGTTACATACGGTGACACTGTTAAAATCGAATTTTATAATAATATTTGTAAACGATAAACATTCACGTTGTCCGTCGACAGTACTACGACTAGACGTATTGGCGTCCGGTTGTGTCCGGCGATTCATTAGCGGGCCGGCCATTATTTGCCGGCTCCTTACGCGTATCCGCGCACGTGCTCGTACCTGGACTGCCCGTTCCACCCCGTGTTGGGGGGGGGGGGTGGTCGATCGGCGTGGCCGGGCGGCGCAACGGGAGGGCCTCGTCGTGCCCGCCGTATACCCTTTCGGCCGCCGAACGGTTTACGTTGGCCCGTACGTGACGCGCGGCGCCGCCGCCGCCTACGGAATTAATGCCCGCCCGAGAAATTGGCCGCCGTACAATAAGAACGGCCCGGCACCGCTCCGCCCGGGCCCGGCGAATATCTCGCGGTTGTTTTCACGGGCGGAGGTGCGGCGACCGACCGTCGGAATTAAATATTCTCGCCACCGCCCGTATGTACGCCGCCGCCGCCGCCGCCGCCGCGTATTTAATTAAACGTCCTCGGTGCGCGCGGCGTCGCGTCCCGGTCGGGATTTGTCGCGTCCTTTGTAATCGCGACCGGCGGCGCACGGACAGCAACCCCGGCGTCGTCGTCGTCGTCGTCGTCGTCACGTCGCCCGCGAAAATTAGCCCGACATTCAAATGTAAATATTATCGCGCCGGCCGTTTGCCGGAATACCGTCCGGATATCCGAATTATCAACCGGACGCCCGCCAATCGTGTCGGTATAAAAGCGTATAAAAAATTGACCCGAATGCCACCCAGACATGAGTGCGGGCGAGCCTCGGCATTCGAGGATTGTATTTAATTCCGGAAACGTCTACGTTGGCGACCGAGGCGATTTCCGATATTCGACTATTTAAAAATGTAATCCGGTTGTACACTGGAAATTATGTAAATTCACGGTTTTAACTATAAATTTTCGAACGGTAATTTTGAATATCGAATATCGTCCCGTTCGAAATCAGGAAAATTTATATACAATATATAATATCTGTTTTCGAAACTCAAATACCAAGCCGAGCCGTTTCTTCGGGCTTTTCGGTCTAAAACGCTTATGCGTTTGCACCCCTCTAAGGTCCGTACTAATGATGAGAAAAAGAAAGTAAAATTTTACAATATTTGGTAAATTCGCTCCAGACCGCCTAAAATTAAAGACTCTGTCGCTAATCTACGTCGTTTTTACGGACGAAAATTGCTTAGTGTGGGAATACCCTATTCTCTTATTAGCCCTCCTTAATTCATTGTCAATATGATATTTTTTTTAACTGATAAACAACAATATATACTACAGACAGCGTTTGATCTCATTTGATCTCAAACAACGGTATCGAAAAGTCGGCTATAGAAAGGATGTGGGATAAATCGCGACGCGCGAACGGCTTTCGTCGTGTAAAAATCATACGAATTTACGACATGAGTTTCCACACATTGGCGAAAAATAAAATAAAAAATAACCGTCTTACTCGTTACAAATTTATCTTGATTTTTACTGTTTAATGAGTGCGTGTACCCAAATCCCGAGATTTATATATATATATATATATATATTGTTTTTGTTGGCAAATACGTTTTGCGAACATTCCGCGATTTTTTCGCAGCCAAAACCGTTCGGCGACGTAAATACAAAAATATGATGCGTTTAACGTACGGATGTATTTTTTTTTTTGTTTTTAATTTGATTTTTTTTTTTTTGTCCCTACTATCTGGCACGACTATGGAAAACACGTCCGGCGGCACGCGATTCACGGTTTCGCGAAGGCGTGTTTCTCACGGCACGTGTCCGGAGAGCGGGACGGGTGAACGCGCCCTTTTCGATATCACCCTCCACCCGGACACGTATTATATCGCGTATATAATATAATATAATATAATATTGTTGTCCGATCAATTTTCGTCTTCATATTTCACGGTCTCGCGTGTCAGATTACTCGGCCCGTCTATCTGAGGCCCCTCGCTCGAAGTCAAGGGTGAAGTTTACACGTATCGTCGGAAGTTTACCGGTGTTCTAATTTCTGAAGGAGCCCGGACGACGGACGTCCGTCCCCAGCCCCTCCTCCCCCACCCCCGTGCACCGCAGCCCCGTGCGGCGTACAACGGCGCGATGATTGATTGCCACGGGGGCTAATCTCGACGTTCCGAATAAGAACGCCAACATCTCTCCACATATTACTATTATTATTATTATTATTATTATTATTATCATCATCATCATCATCATACGACCGGGGGGGGGAGGGGTCGTGCCTGCTAAACTTTTTCATTTTATCAATTTCGCCCGGGAACCTCCCAACGTCCGGAGTTTTATTTCCGGGCGACGACGACCACAGAAATACATCGCAAACCTATAGTCGAAAAATATCCAGAAGACGTCCACGGCAGATGTTGGATTTTTTAATTTTTAACCGAGTACAATTGCGCGTTATACGAAACTCCTCGTTTCTCGTATAATACGGCTGTCGTTTTGATGAAACTCGATTAAAAACGATTTTATCTCGGTCTTAAAACCGTAGCCCCCGTTCATACAACGCACCGCATTATTACTGCCACATTACAAATTACTAAAACTTGTCGGCCGGTTTCAGAGCGCATTCGTATACCTCGTAAAAACCCAAACCATAGTACTTTTATTATTTGATTGCCCACTTGTGATTCGCTTTTATCTAAAAACCCGAAAACCTTCGCAATATCATTGAGGACACGCCTATGTTTTACGTAAGTATACCGTATAACGCACAAAATAGTATAGATATAACGTACATCCTATATTCCCATATATATATATTTTTTTTTTTTAAGGGTTAACGGCTTATAAGACCAGTCCTCCTCCAATCACTTCCGTCTATTTCTGCCCACCACCGCCTAGGCTCTCTCCGGATTCCATCGCCCCTATAGAACAACACATTCCTTCCGTCTTTATGTGTCACCCTCCGGTCGGGTTGTCTTCGATTACAGTCCTTATTATTGATGCCGGAGTTCTCGATTGCGTCTCATCTTCCGTTGCCCAGATCGAGCACCCTTGGGTCTTGCACGGTCCAAACAATCCTATAAACACAGAATATTTTTCACGGACAAATGGTAGGCGCCGCGGGTACCACTGATGTTGGCGGGTAGCTGACAAGGCGAGACGTATAGGGTTATTTAATGTTTGGCGAACCATTGCAAACGAAAAACGATTCTGAGCGGAGTAGTCGGATTAATCGTGTTTCTCCCGTCGTCGGCAAGGTAACACGAAAAATCAACAAAAACTTGGCCGGTTTATCGGCATACGTCACAGACCGTTGGGCGACTAGAAATTGTTTAGAAATAGTGTACCGCCGCGGGGGGCAAATAACCGAAACCGGACATATTTGCACAAATTGTGAATGGTAGAAAAAAAAAACGGGGGAAAAAGTTTGGTTTGTTTCGGTGCAATTCTTTAGTTTTTTTTTTTTTTTTTTTTTTTTTAAGCGTTTTTATGTTCAAATGTTAACGAAACCACGGAATCGCGGCACTTCAATACACGGTTGAACCAACGACCTTCGCCCGGAATCGTATGCCGTTAGCAATGATTTATCGTCGCGTTCACATATAAATTAAATTCCTCCGTGTTTTTTTTCTACCTTACCGGGCTACAACAGTGACACACGCCCGCGAGCAGTATCCTCGACTATTTTTTTTTTTTATGAATTTTTTTATTATTATTATTATTATTATTATCGCGTATCTGCTCCGTTCGCGCGACCGTCGCCGTCGGACGAGGTGCGTAAATAATTAACATTCGTACCGAGCGTCACGGTCTGCCGATTACAAATTACCCAGTTTGTTAGAAAACGGGAATTATTTACTGTTTTATACCAATTACGCTGCGCATTATTATAATGTTTATTATTTATTATTCGTACGTTCTGCGAGATGCGGTCCACAAAAAAAAAAAAAAAAAAAAAAAAAAAAAATATACAATATAATATATACCGAGTTATATGTCTAATTCTACGCACCGCCAATTTTACGCACTGTTTTTTTTTTTTTATTTTATTTCTAAGCGACCGTACGATGTAAATAACAATTTATAATATTATTCACTCGGCCGGCCAGCAGCAGCAGCAGTGCGTGTGAGCGCTATTAACGCCAAACAATAAAATAACAATGTATAACAATCAACTCGATTCGTCCTTAGATAATATTATATTGCGGTGGTAAATACTCGGCGGAATTCATTTTTTCACGGATATATTTGTCCGTATAATTTTCGCGTTGGTAATAAACCGGGGCTGCAAACCGTGGATAAAACCAGCAGTTGTATCGTGATTAAATATCGCGGAACCGAACCGAAAACGGACAATTCGTATTCGCGTAGAATAGCGTCTGTTTTGAAGCGTACAAAAAACCGAGCGAAAACTGCACGATAGAACACGGACGTACTGTACGGGTGTGGGGATTGTGCATAAATATAATATAAATTTGCAGATTTTAATTTTTGTAAAATGTCGTCTACCCCCGACTTCGTCATGTTTAATACCATGTCCAAATACTATTAAGACGACCTATTGTAAGGTGAAAGGATACATGGAGAAATTCAATTTATATTTTTACGTGTACTATAAATCATTACCGACGAAATACGATTCTGAGCGAAGTTCGGTTAAACGTACTTTGAAATTCCGTGATTTTTACGATTTTCGTCAATACTTTACGCTAAATTTTTTTTTTTTTTGACCGTCCAAGTACCAAGTTCGGATGTATTTCGTATACAATTTTTGGGCATTTCTGCTGAGCCAATAGAATTTTATTATCATAAAACAAAATACATATATACTAAATAGAAAAAGAACTAGACAATTTTAAACGCCTATAAATAGTTAAAAAAAAATCACCAGAATGATTTGGAAATCTATCCCCGTCTGGAAAGGGCTAATATCAATATTCTGTTCAAATGTCAGGTTTCTACAATTATTTCGAACCTCGGTTAAAACGTCTACGTTTTTTACTAGGTTTTTACCGAATATTACGATGAATTCAACGGAAATCGACACAAAAAAAAAGATCGAAAATTCTTTCAAAAAAAACGCCATGGCTGAAAATCGCAACAATATTACTGGTAGAAAAGTTGTTTATAGCGTGGGCGAGAGAGAAAGAGGGCGATGGAGGAAAAGCACACGTCACATAGTAAAACCGATACGTCCGTCGCATCGCTCAGAATCTGAAAAAAAAAAAAAAAAAAATATACGGAATAATATAGTAAACGGAAATTTCGTATGTACTCGAAAAAAAAAAAAAAAAAAAAAACGTATAATATTTTAATAAAAATATTTCGCTAGAACCCAGTGTGTGTGTGTGTCCCCTTTATCGCACAAACGCACTCGGCCACGTCGTAATATATTACACCGGACCGGCTCTATACGGATATTTTTATTTTTTTTTTTATCTTTTTTTTTTATTTTTTTTTTTTACCGCGGGTAGGTGTTATTTTCCCCGTTTAATGTATATATATATATAAAAATACCGCCGTGTACTATGTATACATCATAACCGAGAGAGTCCGTCGTCGTCCGGCGTTCTTTCAGGAGGGGTTTTTTTTTTTTTTTTTTCTTCCGTTGTGCCTACTTGTAGTAATATATGTATATACATACATATATCCATACAGAGGAGTTCAAATATAAATAATTCATCCTAAACCAACACAATACGGCCGGGCAAAACGGATACCGTGTAAACAATGAAGTTTGCTTTACCACATCCGACTCCGGTGCCCGCCGAGTAAACGACGGCGGCGGCGGCGGCAATGAACCCGCCGCGGTATACGGTATAACACAAACATCGCCAAAAGGGCGGGAAAGCAAAAAAAAAAAAAAAAAAAAACGTAGAAAAAAGAAAGAATAAAACCCTATTTATCCATATTTAATACGAGAGTTAAATATTTAACGCGCGCGGGAACGTTCGTAACGATTGTGCCGCCGACCCGAAATCCCGACGCGTAATTTGCGGGGGGCCGTCGTGGCGAAAACGGTTAACGAGCCCGATATAACGACGACGATTATGTACAATATAATACCGTTGATATAAATAATTGGTAGCGATTTTATTATTTTTTTTTTTATTTTTTAGTTTCCCGGCGAAACGAGTTAATGCGTTATTTTTAGCGATGAGCCCCGCCGATATGACTTTCTCCTCGCCACCACCCGTCCACAAATGTATTCCGATATTTGATTTCGAAAAAAAAAATCCCTTTTACATTCTATACAATTATATTGACGTAATTTTTTTCGTCAAAAAATATCGGTAACACACACAAAAAAAAAAAAAAAAAACCCGATATCGGTTTGTGCCGATGCTCACCACTAGTGTTTTTGACAGGTTTTTACGTTCGGAGGCTTAAAAATATTCCCATTTTCCTTACGCACAAATAAAAAATTTTTCAAATAATCATTTTTTTATTATTTATTATTATTACCACACAGTACGTAATATATAATATTTCGCATTTAATATCTACGATTAACTAAACATTTTGACAAATCTATTTAAAATTCAAGTTTTCTGGGTTACTTTTTTCGGATAGAACAAGTCAGTACTTGGGAATCTTTAATTTCTTTATCTCGTTGTATGTGAAGATTTGCCAGTCCGTTTTTACGTGACCGGGTCTCGCGGTGTTCCGGAGGTACACTAGTTTTTACTTGATTCGCCGCGGTGTGGAAAACGATCTTTCTGGATCGTATTTGTACATTACAACGGTTACCGTTGCAAATATTTTCAAAAATATAAATATATTTAATTCGCAAACATTTAAATTTTACACCGATTGCGTTTAATGGTAAAGTATAGCGAGTATAGTTTTTGAATTTTTCGTATCAAAATTCGGATTCGGCTTTTGCGACGCAAACAACTAGTTTGTTGTACACATTTTTCATAAAATTCCAAATGATTTTTAAAACTTGAAATTTGTTCATTTGTCGGATTACGTCTGGTTGGCAAAAGACAATTAAAACTTGTAAGACGATTTTCGCATTGTACAATGCCATTATAATGTATAAATTAATTTTAAAAATATTTTTTTTTTTTTTTTTGGGGGAGGGAGGTTTAGCCCCAAAAACCCCTCAACCTCGGTGGTGCCACTGGTTTTTTACCATGCGTTTTTTCGCCGTCTGCGAACGACTTCTCGACCGTGATCCGGGAACGCTTTCTCATAGAATACGTTTGTCGGTTTTTCGATTTGCATTGTACTTTTGGTAATATCAGCATTTGATATAGACGTGACGCGATTTCAAAAACATTCCGGCGGTTTATTTTAAATATTTATAGCCGATAGAGTTCTGAGGTTATTTTTTTTTTTTTTTTTGGGGTGGGTGGGGAGACCGTTATGTTAATGCCATTAAAACTAACTGACCTCCGCTCGGGATAGTTTTTTTTTTATTCGCGACGATTTATATCGTAATTATTATGTTTCGCGTACTCGTGTTATTTTATCATTATCGTGTACAACCGTATAACTCTATACTAAGTAATTATTATTATTATTATTTTTTTTTTTGTTTCAGGTAAGCCACATTCGGCATATTCGCTGTCGAACACCACCTCTATTTAATAACGAGCGAGTAAGTTTAGCGATTTAAGTCAATGGTGTAATTTATTCCGAACGCGTTCCTACAGTTTGTGTCTATAGCCCGGAGTGATTGTGGCGGGTGTGGGCGGGTGGGACGAGGATTGAAAAACCGACGGGGCAGTGTTCTTCCGGTGTACGCGTTAAAATGAAATTCGACCGCCACGATGCGAAGTGACATTGAATAATTCAATAGATCGTGTTTTCCCTCGTGTTCGGTTTTTTTTTTACTTGGTCTTTTTTTAATGCGAATACACCGCGGAAAACGCATTTTACATTTCACACGCGCGATTTACGTACGCCGGACCGCGGTAATTTTTCCCGTAATTATTTTAGTAGCGGCGGGCGCTCCGCCGTTACACGCCGGACATTTTATACCATCGCCGCATTTTTATATATTGCACTGGTATACCCCGATAATTTAACCGATGCGTAGGCGGCATATAATTTATGGCGGGGGAGGTTTTTTTTTCTTTTTTTTTTATTGACAATACCAGTTCGGGTCGTCTCTCGGTCCGCAAAAATTGCGGGCATTATGCTTCACCCTATGTCCTATGTCTAATAAACGGGGTTCCCGACTAAATATTTCGACAAATCTATTTATAATTCAAGTTTTCTGGGTCCCTTTTCCGGAACAAACAATTTAGTACTTGGGATTCTTTAATTTCTCTTCTATCTCGATCTATGTAAAGATTTGCCAGTCCGTTTTTTACGTGACCGGGTCTCGCGGTGTTCCGGAGGAAGGTTTTTGATTCGCCGCGGTGTGGAAAACGATCTTTCTGGATCGTACTTGTACTTGTACAAACGTTACCGTTGCAAATATTTTCAATAATATAAAATGTACCGATTGTAAATATATTTAATTCGCAAACATTTAAATTTTACACCGATCGCGTTTAATGGTATAGTATAGCGAGTATAGTTTTTGAATTTTTCGTATCGCAATTCGGATTCGGCTTTTTTGCGACACAAACAACTATTTTGTTGCACACATTTTTCATAAAATTCCAAAAGATTTTTGAAACTTGAAATTTGTTCATCTGTCGGATTGCGTCTGGTTGGCAAAAAACATTTAAAACTTTTAAGACGATTTCCGTATTGTAATGTATAAATTAATAAAGTAACTGACCTAACTATTCGCATACTTTTGTTATTTATTGTAAAATATAGCGAAATAAATCCATTTCTGGTTACCACGATATCATATCGGAAAATGTGCATATTTTTGCATATTTCATAGATTTTGTAGTCAAGTGCTCATTATTCGGATTTTGGGGCATATTTTGAAAAAAAATACTTCAAATTTACACAAAAACTATACAAATTTGAATGGTTTTTTTGTAATTATGGAAAGCACCTAATCGACAAAAATAAAAAAATAAAAAAATATATTAATTATATTTTTTTGTTGTCTACAACTCGTAGCTCGTAATAATTTTCGTGTAGGTATAAATATCTATGAAAGATACTTTATTTCAAAAAATAACAATACAGATTTCTTCGATATTTTAAATAAATTTGTTGTATTTGTTTTTTTTTTTTTTGCGCATATTTTAGCGCTTTTTTATTATGTTTTAAAGTCCCAAATCCTGTCAATAAGCATTCGAATCATACCAATCGGATCGCCCGACAATTCCGCCAAGTCCAGGCCAGTGAAAATTTCCGTAGATGGGAAATGTCGATTATGGGATTATTAAATATCGTAAAAAAAAAAAAAAAAAATCAATAAATCGCGTAAATACTACGCGGATTTTGTGCTTTTCAAATCGACGATAGCCGTCGATGCGCAAACGGTTTACGAAAGATTTCGGCACGGATATTGTCAATATAGACGCAATACGATTTTTTAAATCCCCGCCGAAGATGGCGGAAAACGGTCTCGTCGATAATTTTCATACGCAGTTTGTAATGATAGTTTTTTTCATTTTTTTTATTTGACAATAAAGTATTATTACTATTATTATATTTTTATATCTGTGCAATATAATGCCGGGCTACTATAATAATAACGCGCGGGGGCATCGATAATAAAACGTTGATATATTTATCCGTTTCCCCATCCGAAACGCAAATAACGCGTGTAGGTATTGTGTTTTATTAAATTTGTATTCACTTTTATTTTTTTATTCTTTCCCTTTCCCCCTCTCCCCCCCGAACGAAATATATTGTAATATAATATTATTATCGATGAAAATATTCCAAAATTATACGTGTATTATTATTTTTTTTATTATGTTTACTTGCAGTCTAAGCGCTCGAAAAATACACGTATAAAAATATATACCGGGGAATTGATCAAAGATATATATATATATTATTTTTTTTATACCAGTATGGATTATATTACACGGTGTTTTATATATTATTTACCCTGAAGAGTGCGGGATGGTAATAATATTTGCGATTCGAGAAAACGTAGAAGTAAATTGATTTTCAAATAGGATAGGTAACTCGCGTTCTCGCCGTACAATAATATTTTACCGCCTATACGCGAAAACTTCTTAAAAAAAAAAAAAAAAAAAAGAATATTCAATAAAATAATAACATTGCAAATCGATAAAATCTAAAACGATTTATTTAAAAAAAAAAAAACAACAACAAAACGTACTTACGGTTATAAAATTCTCGAAATTCTTTTTTTCGCCATCGAAATTTTTGATCATTTTTACGACGCCAAACAAATTGTTTCCGCGTGTGACGAAATAAAATTTAAACCCCCCCAAAAAAAAAACCCAATATAGAACATCCCAACAGTTTAAATTCTATTTACATAACGTCGAATCGAATACCATTTTGTTTAAATCATTTTTTCACAACTTTTTTTTTTTTGTTTTTTTAGACTTCAAACGAAACGATTTGGAATTTGTTGTTCTATGTGTTTACTTTTTTTTTTTTTTTTTTTTTTTTTTTTTTATGTATTTTTATAATGTATAAACGTCATGAAATTGTTTAAATCAAATTACCAGTACGACTTGTTGTAATATATATAACTGCATTAATCACACTTTTATTATTTCATTCAGAAACCGTGTACGAGGGTGCTTTTATTTGTAAAATTTGCATCGAATTATTACACTATTGCGTTTGTGTAATCGAATATATCCGATTTTTTCAATATTAGCATGATTTTTTTTTTTTTGTGATTTTTGTCGTCGTTTTCTAAATAATTATTATAATAAATCTCGACAATTTTAAAAAAAAAAAAAAACCAAACGCCAGAACGTTTTGAAAATTCTATCTTGTCTACAAACGATCGGTGTAAGATTTCTGGTAGAAAATTTGTTGATAGGAAAAAAAAAACATGATAGTATACTAAACTCTAATAAGAGTTTCTTGTTTTGCTCGCAATTTAATTCAATATTATTTATTATTATAATTCGGCAGCACGCTGCATTTTATCGTTTATTATAATATTTTAGAAAATTGAACGATTTTTAAAAACAAAAAAAAATAAAAAATAAAATGTTTTTCCTAGTAATATTATAATAATAAAAAAAAAAAAAATACTCCTCGTATTGAATTACTAAACATTTCTACGGCGTTTTTGTTATTGCGTTTAGGTCTCGAGAATAATCAACAAACGTATTCTCGGTATTTCTAATAACGGCATATATATATATCGTTTGTTAACGTAATATTGTTGTTTTTTTTTTATTATTTTTTTTATTTTTTTTATGATTATTATCACGGCGGGCGTAACTTCGACTTCCGCGCTTCGATTAAAAAAAAAAAAAAAAAAAAAAAAAAAAAAAAAAAAAAAAAAAAAAAAAAAAAAAACAAACAAACAAAAAGAGAATCCATTTTAATGATGTCGACGGGGCAAACACACGCGACAAGAGGCTTTCGTATAAATACGACCTAGATAAAACATATTGTCCAACCTAACCCGACAAAGTATCTGCAATCCGAATTACTCTCCAGGGACGACGTACTAATGTACGGTTTTATGTAAGCGAATACATAAGCCGTTTTGTATACCGCCGTGGAATGCGGACACCGGAATACCAAACGTTCGAGATCGAATTATATGGCCCCGAGATCCTCGGAGGAAGATTCATCTCTGGGCCTGTGAGACTGAGCTCTCGACGAGTGCCTTTGTTTAGCTCAAGAATCTGAAAGTAAACGATTGCAGAGACGTGGTCCGAGACGAGGATAAACGACGTGATGTTGATTTGGCGGCGATAGCACTCGAAGAAGAAATCCTAAATATTTAATATCGGCCAATTTCGTATAGATTCAGAACGGTTTTTTTTTTTCTTTCTTTATTATTCACGGAAAACAATAAAGTTTGAGACGATTGAATTTGCTCAAAATCCGAATCATTTTGGTCGAACCCCAAGTACGACCGCCACTCGGTTATATACCACCTATCTAATCCGACGTTTCGCTGCGTTTTAACCGAATTTTACCGAAAAAATGTTGAAACACAAAAGTGTTCACTGCCAAAGACTTAGACTTATCACTATTACAATATACAGAAACGCGTCTACGGGTGTGATAACGCAGCAAATATAAAATTTTCATCGGGAAAACAATGAATAAGAAATTTCGACATTTTATTTTTAAAACTTGAAATAATATTCAAATTGTATACCTATAAAAAGTATAGTCAGTGCCGGTTCAAGTGTTTCGCGGGCTTTTAGCAAAAAAGTCAGATGGGTCTAATTGCCTAAAGAGAATAAAAAAAAAAAAAAAAAACCCATACACCTGTCCTGTATCTCAGACGTGCCCCTGAACTACAAATTAAACAAAAATGTATATATCATTTTTTATAGTTTTATTTAATACATAATCGTGTCAAATTGAAAATATTTGATTCGTAAGAGGGTTTACTTTTTTTTTTTTTAGAACTCGTGCCTCGTTCTTGTTTTTCTTTTGATATTCATTTAGCTAGTCACCGTTCGGTTTTGACATTTTTCTAGGTACTACTACTAAAAAAAAATGTATTTGCCCTTCAACCGAACAAAATAACTTTGTACTTTTCAAATACTAAAACATCGCGGTCGCGTTCAAAAAGAATCATAAATACAAACATGTCATGAAAGGTAGCCGCAGGCTGGATTTTATTCGACCGATTTTTTATTACAATTATTGGACGAGTTATCAACGTCCGGGCATAATCGTTAAATATATTTTTAAATACGGGTGATTTTACGGTCGAACCTTACTCGGTGTGCAAATGTATAAATTTTCAATTGTCTCAATATATAAAGAAAAAAACAAAAATAAATACCTGGCCATTTTACGGGCCGAATCTTTGTCGAGAGTTGTGCTCAATTTTCTTATAGGGGAATCCGGTGGTTAATCAGTGAGTACAGTAGTATACCGCAGCAGCGGTTCTCGACCTTTGCGTGTAGTTTTTTTTTTTTTTTTATTTAAAAATATGTATTTTTTTTTTTATTTGACATTTCAAAAATAATTTTCAATGTGGACTATGAGGGGCTACTCATCCCTGCCCACCGTAATTTGGCCGTTTACCATGACTAAACGAAAACATTACTCTTCGTTTGCTATTTATCTAATATACTCGTATTGCTTAGATTAATTTTTCTAATATTTCTTTTTATTAATAACGTGTCATAATTATCAAGTAAATTTTATTTAAAAAAAAAAAAAAAACCAATTAATTTCACGACTACACGAGTAATAGAGGAGTGTTTACCGATTGTAAAGTGGACAATATTGGTTTTTGACTGGGAAAATGCAGTTTATGGTATGCGTATAGTTTTACTAGACCAATACGACGGACTCTGTAACTGTTTGCCCGGGAAAAATGAATTATATATATATTAATCATAATACGGGTTGTCTAAAATACTAACACGGTATCGAATTTTTTTAATAATTTGGCGACCCGCGGGTTGAGAAACGCCGGCGGTATAATACCGCGTTGCACAGCCCGTAATCGTAGTGTACGTGTCCACAGAAATATATATATATATATAATTTTTTTTTTTTTTATTTGACATAAACAATCTATACAATTTAGCACAATAAGCTTGCATGATGAGAGTAATTAAAAAAATAACATGAAAGGTTTAAGGATTTAGTGAGTGACTCCTGCCTATTGGTGGTTAGTTAGTATGTTTTTTACCGCAACGAGATGTTGAAGTTTTGTAAAAGGGTCACGGCGTCGTTTCCTTTTTTAATCTGCGGCGGGGATTTCCTGGGAGAGTAAGGATGGCGAGATCTTTTATGAGGGGGTTGGAAAATGGGTTCGGAGTCGTTTATGAAAACGTGTGTAGAAAATGCGTGTTTCCTCGTCTATTGTTCCCATACGGAGATCGTAGGTGAAGAGTTTGGTTAGAGATATAGGGCGGAACGTTGGCTAATCGTCGGAGTGATATATTTTGGAAAGTTTGGATTCTAATAGTGTTGGATTTTTTTCGCCGCACCCCACAATTAGAAATATAATCGGAGTTTAACTTGTACAGGTTCGACTAAAAACTAAAAAAAAAATACGGACGGCGTGTGGTGGACGAAAACGCCGCACTAGCTCGCGAATAAATGTTATTTTTTTTTCGAGGGGAGGAAAAGAGATTATTTTAAACATACCGACCGACCCGAGCGGGGCCAATGCGTTTTTACAAGTTCGCATTCGCTATTATTATTATTATTATTATTACGGGACCACTCGAAAATCGTTCGGAGATTTACTGTCGCGGCTATACGCGTATATTTATATGTTGTGTGTGTGTGTGCATTTGCACACCGGAATAATATAAAAATATACTTGTGTGTACGCCACCGACTACTACTTCAGAGACCGACGACGACGGTTCCCATCCATAATTCATAGATTTATTATAAAAAAAAAAATATATATATATATACGACATACGTACGGTATTATATTATTATTGTCCGCCTCCCTCGAAAACGCTCGCGCGTACAACCGTTTTGTTTTGTTTTTCTCTTATATATTTTATACTTATACTCATATGTATATGTATATCTCAGTTTTCTTTCGTATCCCCCGCCGTATATTAAATAAAAATAAATATATATTTGTGCGCGCCCGTTTAGACCGAGAGCAGTGAGTGCGACCGCACAGAAAACTGCACCACTCCCCCGCATCACGGGGCCGTCTGCAGCCAGGCAGCGTTTATCGTGCGTTTGTCCGTCCCGAGTACGACGCGAACGAGTTATTCGTACGTAAAGCGATAAATAATTAAAAAATTATACTCCCCCCCCCCAACGATATTACCCGGTATTTAATATTATATATATATATATATATATATAGAGGCGAATAAAAGAGAGAGAGAGAGAGAGAAAAAAAAAAATTGTATTAATTTTACTCTCGAAAACTCATTTATTTGTACTTATTGCTGCGGTTACGCGCGATTTTCATTTGGAATTTTATGATGACGTCTTATCTACAATTCCGTTGTTACCGATTACTGGCTTTTTGTCGGAACATATTACAATGTTGACAATCGGGTTGTGCCGGCATTAAAGAATACAAAATAAAAAAAAACAATTATTTCTTTCTGGCGTGCGGGTATTCGCGTAACCCACGCAATTGTTACCGAACCCTATGGGATATGACGTTTCGGAGTATTGGAGTATACCGTACAATTTTCACCGAATACTTATATCAGCTCTTTACTACTAGAAGAGGTAAAAAAATCATCACTATCATGTCTGTATTGTTTTAACGTAACAGTTTAAAATTCATATTTCGACCAAGATAGTGAAAATCACGGGGACGTCGCGTACTATTTCCCGATTTATATAATTCAAACTTATTCGGTACCATGAAACGCTAAGAAAAATGTTTAGACGAATATCCACGGACAAACGAACTGATTTTATTACGATTATTATTATTTTCAATAAATTATATTTATCGACATATATTTTAACCGAACTTTGCTCAGAATCGTTTTCCTTTAGCGACGATTTATCGTTGCGTACATGTATAAATTGAATCCCCTTCTGTACCTCCCGCCGTCCCAACTTTATTTTATTTTTAATCTAACGAAATACAAAAGAATAGACACGGGATACACGCACGTATCCGCCCGATGTGAATTTCCCTCCGCCGAGTGGTTTTTATTGATATCCAATAAATCCGCCCGCCTATAATGTACGAATAAATAATAAAACACGTTAAACACGCTGTATACTCGTGTTATATAAGTAGTCGTATACATCGCGATAGACCCAATAAATAAATTTAAAAACAAAAAAAACCATTTATTTACCATTTTGAATCCCCGCCCTGTCGGGTTCAATAAATAATACCGCCCGTGCGATGTACCTAGAAAATCCTACTATACGAGTGTACTTTATTGGGTTGATGTCTCGCATTTGTGTCGGCCAGGGAAATCGAAACTAATTAGCGGAATTATCCGATTGGAGCGCTCAATCTGCAGATGAAAACTATTGTTTTTTTGATGCAGAGGGACTTAATCCAAAGTACAAATACGGCAGACGTAATAACGGGGAGGACAATAGTAAAATGGGCGGGCCGGAGATTGTAAAGTTCGGGGTGAGCCAAAATGAAAGCGGCGACGGAGCCGATCCGCGCGGGGAGATACCTCAGGAAAGGCTCGGACCTGAGACGAGAAGAAATGTAAATGAAAAATGATTTGGAGGTTCGCACCGGAATGATAAAGAGTAACGAATAGAGAACGGGGCGGAATGTTATTGGTTGCGAGACGGGTTGGTCCTTAGAGGACTAAAACCCAGAAAGGAAAACGAAAAAAAAAAATAGGTGATAAATTGTCGCTGTTAAAGTACAATTTTTACCGTGTACAAATGCATTTTCTGGCTTTCTTAGGACATTTAAATCGGCTCGTAATAAACTCCACTCGTAATGTTTTTTTTTTTTTCTCTCTCACGCCAATCCGTCGGCAGACTTATTAAATAAATACTCGTAGTATTTCGAGTACAAATCGTAAAATATAATTCCGAAAAGGTATTCGGCATACGTATGGCGAGTACGGTAATACAAAAACGGCGTTTTCAATTTAATGTGCGACGGACAGTTTTACAATTTACAAAAGTATTTAAATAAAAAATATACTCGATACGAATATACGAATACTGTTGAAAAATATTTAAAATGCACATACGCGGACATTTCTGTGGTCTCATCTGTGGTAGGCTCGGTATTTTTACCAATTTTACCGTACCCGTGAACACAATTATTCATGTTTTACGGTTCGACAACTGCTCGGCTTACCATTTCTTGCTGTTTGTTTTACCATGTAAACCGTGTAAGTTTTGTAAAAAGTTTATAAAAATAAATTCTTACCGATAAACGTTTGGCAAATTTATTCAGAGGAAACGCCATACCGTCTCTGTCTATTTGACGGCCAACGTAACGAAAACATACTTCCTCAGACTGCATGAAAAAAACTTAATTTTTTTCTTCTTTTTTTTTTTCAAATTGTTCATTTAAAACACGTTCGCTGCGTATTGTTTTCGTTTGCACAAAATCCGGGTACGAAATTAATTACATTTTTTTTTTTAATAAAAAAAATTATTTATATAAACGCTCTCCTACTCTATCGTCAATATCGTTCCCCTAAGAACACAGTACGATAAAATTGACTAAATATCGACTATATTTGATATGAACAAATTTCATAATCGTATTTGTATCTAATTTTACACCATGACCATGTGTAAGGGGTACTTGGGTTTTGCGCAACGTAAGATGTTTTTTTGTGACCGTGGCCGATCGGCTTTGACATAAAGGTATTTTTTTTTTTTTAAATATTAGACCCCCTTCGATCTAAAAAGTATGGCAAATCTCCGCCTGCAATTATACGGCATTTAGACGTACGGCAAATTGTAGAAAAACCGTTAATCGCACACATTCTATGACACGTGTACAATGACGCCGACGAAAATTACAAGCTTATTGGGTAACGGTTAAAAAATTTACAAAAATATTTGGCGAAGAAGCGAATGCGCGTCATCCGCCTAAGCGAACGAACCGAATGACCGCAAATGCGCGTCATACGCGGCAAAATGTCAAAACATTTGTGTTATACTTAAACGACGTAAATCGGACGTTTTATTCGGAATAAATAGACGAATCGCCTCTGTTATATTTGTTTTTGTTTTTTTTTTTTTTGTTAATTTTATTGAATCGTACAAGACCGGTCATTGATGGACGCGTTAAAAAGTTTAAGTCGAGGTAATTTTGACTTAACGACAAGTTAATTTATTTTACGTAGTCGCGTTATGGTTTTTTTTTTAGTTTCCATCCCCCCCTAGAAATATTAATAACTATCCGAAATACGAAATATTCGCGTAGACTCGTGGATCTCGGCCGGGGTGACACGAAATCCTCGGAGAAAAAAAAAATACAAATATGAGAATTTTCGAATAAAATCGTACTAAAGCAGCTGGCCGACGTGTAATTGCCAGCCCCGCCAGTACAACGTAATAATTGTTAACATTGAACGGCATAGGTACCGTAAAATTATTATCTTTATATCGAGTCTAATTTTTTTTTTTTTTTTTGATCCGATCAATACGTCCGTTTGACGTGCGACAACGACTCACTTTTTCCACCACATCGTCCCTTAAATTCCCCATCTTTGTAAAAATCACCAGTGTCGAATTTCTCATTATTCGTTCAGGTTTTATACGATTTGTATTATAATTTTTAAATATTCTTATTATGTTTTTTGTTTTTTTTTTTTTCAATTTAAAATATCAATGTTCGTTCAACACTAAAGCTGAAATAAAATGTTCAAAGGGCTTATATGTTTTTTTCTAAAATGTACAGCGTATAATATTTTGATATTTCGGCGTTGGATTCTTGTGGATAGGGGCAACACAAATCCAAAACGGTTGAGAGAACCGCCGGGCGTAGACCGTCCAAGTTTTTCTGGATAGGTTAGGTCGCCCAGAAGGTATCGTATACCGGTGTGTCGTTATGTCGTCGTATTTGCAATTTTTTAACGATTACAAGTGATTTTACTTGAAGACCTAAAATTTGTGCGCGGTCCGTTAGTTTTAGACGTAGACGACGGCACGGCGGGCGTCCTCTTGAGTAGTCTTGCGGACAGACTGAAAAAAAAAAAAAGAAGCAGACGAATTTATAAAACGTTGTTTCGTATTATTTCGGAGGCGTGTACGTCTTTTCACCTGTTTTGTGAAAAGTCGCAGGCCACGTTACGTGCGCGTTTAAATTTAATATAATATAATAAGGCGACGGCGGCGGCGACGACGACGACGTGTAGAACCGAGCGGTTGTATTAGAGTTGATTAAAAACGTAATTAAAACGGCTTTGCCGCCGCCGTGGTTCTGCGGGCGAAGAAAAACCGTCGCCGCCGACGTCGCCTCCGGGCCGCCGCGTGACCTCCGGCCGTAAATTTCGGGAGCGCGCGCCGTATTAAATTATTTTGTGTTTTTCCGGCGGAGCACCGCCGGCCACGCCCTCGTCGCGTTTTAACTCTAATTACGCCGCCGTCGCAGCGCGGGCGTTTAATAATTATTATTATTATTATTATTATCGGTATATAGCGGCGAAAAAAAATATAAAAACAAATATATACTAATAATAAATGTAATAATTGTTATTATTATTAAAAAGAAAAAAAAAATTGTTTTAAAAAAACCCAGTGGACGCGAGAAACGATTGTCCGGCGACGGTACGCGACCAGTGTGTTAGTAAAATTAGTCATTACCGGCAAATTGATTCATTTTTTTTTTTTCAACTCGTCAAGTACGGTGAACATTGAAAGATGTACGTAGAGTTTAATGTTAAAAGTTACATTTTTTTCCGTATAAAATTAATAATTTTATTTTGAAGTGGGGTTGAAATTTTCAAATTCCTCTTAAGACACCGATTTTGTAATTCTAAAGTATTGTGATTAGACGAATTATACTTTTTTTGTTAAAGCTTAACACTTTACACGATATAAGTGTTGACATTTAAAAAAAAAAAAAAAATGCATGTAGTAAAACGAATTGCCGTACGTATACTTACGCACTTAAATCAACGGCGACGGAATCTAAATAAATAATTAAATTATTTGAATGTATTTTTTTTTTTTTTAGTCTACAACTTTTCGCAAAATGATGGTAAAACGTATAGCCACGGCTATAGACACTGCGTATATCGTTTGAATTATTTGCCATTCCGCAGTCTATCGGTTACACTCGAATCCTCGTTGATAGTGAATAATAAATAATAAATGTAAACGAGTCAATAAGTATCGTTGTAAAGACACCTAGGTATTGAAATCGAGAAATATTGCGAAACACTATGACAGTCTACGCGAATATTTTGTAATTTCAGATAATTATTTTTTTTTTTTTTTAGGGAGTGGGGGGGCGGGATAAATACTAAATGTGTCTATAAAAGAAATTACCTCGTTGTTAAGTTAAGTTATTATTATTTATTTTTTTTTGACAAGTAACTTGACTTTAAAACCTTTAAAATGCCCTCAATGTCATCAGCCTTATATAATTCGGTATACAAGGTGCGACAATAAAATAACAAGACTTTTTGAATAAAAGTTTTTTATTTTAAAAATGTTATAATTTAATGATTATCACCTTCAAAGTACCTTCCCTCAGCATCAATACACTGTTGCATACGTCGCTGCCATTCTTGAAAACAGTGTTGCCAATTGCTTTCATTCAGCCCTTTTAGAAGTTCTGCCGTTTTCATTTTTACGTCATCAAATGTTTGAAAATGGGAAAATAAATAAGAAGGAAATAAGAAGAAGTCACAAGGAGCAAGGTCTGGCGAGTACGGGGGATGTTGAAGTACAGACATTTTTTTTTCAGTTAAAAAACGTTGAATTGAAAATGCACTGTGAGCTGAAGCATTGTCTTGGTGAAGAACCCAGCCATTTTTCCATAGATCTGGTCGCTTCTTTCTGACACGTTCTCTTAATTTAATTAATACCTCTTTATAATAATATTGATTAATTAATTTTGTCGATTTTTTCAACGTTTTCGTTTGTTGAAGACGTGGTAGGACGTCCAGAACGATCATCGTCTTCGACGTCCTCCCTTCCACTACAAAACCGTTTGTGCCATTCAAAAACACGAGCTCTTGATAAACATTCTTCACCATAAACTTCACATAACATACGAAACGATTCCGCGGCAGTTTTTTTTAATTTAACAAGAAATTTAATGTTAACACGTTGTTCGATTTTTATATCTAACATTTGTCGGCAGTATAGTCGAACTCGCACTAATAACAAGGCTACTAACGTATAAGAAAATGAATCGATGCCATCAGTGTTCATAGTACTTTTAGATAAATGTTTTCTAATCATATTTCAATAATCGTTTTATAGATAACGTTAATAGTTTAGGTTTTATTCAAAAAGTCTCGTTATTTTATTGTCGCACCTCGTACTGCAGCGTATAAGACTGCGGGTATGAGGTTCGGTCGCTCATAACACTCGAAATCACTTGGAACTGTCCGGACATATCCAATCGCATTGAAACGAACAGTCGGTTATAAGAGTTAAATTTGCCGGGCACCGGGGCGATTGGCGGAAGCGACGAGGAGGCCGAACAAAATGATCTAGACGCTCTAGAAGTGTCCAAGTGAGCTCTACCATCACCGAGACACTAATTTTAATATGCAATACGAATACGATCGGTATATTAACACAATAGTCGAAATTAACAAAACACAAAAATAATATATATATATATATATTAAATAGGAAATGAAAATAGCAAAATAAAGCTAAAAATAAAATAATTCGGTTTTTCCCGGCTTTGCCTATAAGGTTATAAGACCGCTGGTCCCAGAGTGAGTCTTGTAAGCAGCGTCCACTGTAATTAATAAAAAAAAAAAACAATAATAGGAGGAATACCCCCCCAAGGCGGATTTAGTTTCGTAGGTAATATCGTGAATTGTGACTAGATGAAAAAAAAAACTTCGATAAAAATGACGGGTAAAAACGGTGCTCGCGGTTTGTCGGTAGCCACCCCCCACTTTGCTGCGCAGTTCCTCGCCGGTCGTGGTGCCTTTGAGGTTTACTTGTTCCGATTCGGGATAAGTGGCGCAGCGTCGTGTATATGCGGCGATTCCTTCCCGGAGGATTCGTGGCATACGCTTTTTTACAATGTCCTCTGCACCCTGACGATAGCGTGCGCAATCAACCGTGCCCTCGTAAATGGCGGGGGCCCGAGGGCCGTGGTCCGTAGCCGACTTGGCGACGTGTCGACGGTCTCTTGCGGCTCTCGAGGTATACCCCAAGGTTATCACTCGAGGAGAGTGGACGGCGGGACGAGTGCAGGGTACGCTTGACCCGGACATTTAAATATTGACATGAGCACATGCCGTTCCAGTTACCGCTGACAGCTATATGGCAGCCGGGCGACCGGGTACACGGACATTGTCCGGTGGTCTCTTGCACCGATATGTTTTTCGTACGAGAAAACACGCGACGCCGGCCCACGAATGTTAAACGAGAGAGAGAGAGAGAGAGAGAAAAAAACTTTTCGGGATAGCGTTCGGGGGGGGGGGCGGTTTGGTGCGGCGGGCTTCCGGTGTTTGCGCGCTTAGCCCGGTCCGGGACCGGCGGGGGCAACCCCGGACGACGGTTTTGTCCGGTAGCCGTTGGATTACTCGGGGCAAACATTAAATTTACCAATCGGCGGACTAACGGATTCCGATTGTACGGCGGATTCGATTAAATCCGTTCTAATGGCAATTACATTTTACACGCCGGTCGCGCCTTGTCGTATACGCCCCGCGATCGGGATCGATTTGAAATGTCCATTAGATTAATTTGACATTTATTATATCCGTAATAGTCGCGGTCTATCTCGGTTATATAATATTCACTCGGCTGTGGCCGGCGTCGCCGTACAAAATATTATTATTATTATTATTATTATTAAACCATTCCCGGTAGCGATGGCGACGTTACCGCGCACGCAGACGGAGTATGACGGACGAAAACAGATGGCGTGCACTCTCCGCAACGTAAACAAAATACATCAATGTCGCCACGAGTTTAAACTTGCCCGTCGTCGTCTCGTGTGTGCGCGCGAGAACAACGTCTGTAATTTCACGCCCGTATTAATTCCAATATAACAATACCGTGTTATAAATAACGCGGTTACGTCGAGTCGATAGCGACGAAATTCCATTTGGTTTCGTTCTTCGTTGGTTTAATGAAAAAATCGAAATAGCGGCTGTGCGCGCCGGTTATAAGGAATCCCACTGCGTTTGGCGGTCGACAATTGCCAGCCACCGAACATTATGCCGCGTTATCCGTGTATTTCTCTTCCGCCGCTTACCGTGTTCAGGTTTTCGGTTATAGGAATCATAGTACGACAATACGCAAAATGAGAAAAACCCTGAAGATGATTTATTGTTCATTGTTCACGCGAACCATTTCTTTCTTCCGTCTCTCACTCCCACCGAATTTGCAACCGACATCAGTAGAGGATCCGTGTGAACATTACTACTCACCCCATTGCTGTCATCGTTAATTTAAATAAAGAATTTACAATAATATATTCGTTGATAGGGATGCGCAGGCGAGCCTCCTCCTACATCGTGATCTTAACCTAGCCGACTCTGGTGTTCATGATCTTCCCGACCAAGTTCACGGAAGCAGACAGTCAAGACACTCTTGACCTGGACCTTCGTAGAACCAGCCGGACTAGAAAACTGGTACGTCCTGGTCCTCTTCTCGGCCCAGCAATGCGCGCACCCCTCACCGGCCCTCTAGTCTTGATCCTTGTGACGCAGTATGTCTTCTATTATCCGATAGAGACACTGCGGGCTGCGGGCGTAGGCGGCCGATAGCCGGTCATACCTGTCGCCGTCCGAGGCGGAAGGTCCGCGGGACCACAGAAAAATGTTTTGGATATCGCTGGGGGCTTCCCAGTACAGGCATTCGAACAGAGTGTGTTCTGCGTATAGTTGGTTTTTTCCGTCCATATCTCTGCTGACGTATCTTCATTATCTTTTATTTATTTATTTTTATATTATTATTACGATTAAAGCGCGCGTCTACAAGTGAAGTGTATTTTTTTTAAGGCCGGGGTCACACGAGCGTTGGAAGAACGGACGTTAAGATATAATGGACGTCATTACCCTAGTCACACGAACGTAGAACGTCAGTTGTCGATTTTACATCTTACAATAAAGTGATTTTTGTATACTCCGCTATAAGAGTTTTACGAAAAAAAAAAAATCGCGCAAATCGAACATGGTGGGTTCATCCAATAAATACTGGAACGATTATTAAATGGTGCATTTTACAACCTTTATAACTTGCTAAGTGCTGACAATGAGAAATTTTCTAATTATTTTTGCATGTCACAAAGCACATTTGACGAGCCATTCAACAAAATTAAATCAAAGATAATGCGTCAAGATACAGTTATGAGATGTGCGATACCAGCAGAAAAGATGATGGCAGTTATAAACTAATAATTTATTGTTCTGCTTGAGTCTTTTCGCCGATATTTTCAAATATAACAGTTGCAACTTCCATCCATCCATCATTTTTCTTATTCCTGTCTCTATACACCTCGTCACTTACATCCCATAAAACTGGACGTTTTTCTATTTCTGTTATTAATAGCTGTACATCCATTTTTAAACTATATTTTTATACAGACAAAATTCAGCAATTGAACGATTTTCACGTGTGTCAAAACAGCGTTCATGTGACTGGGTCGATAATATCTAATAATAAACTCTGATAAGCACTATTTACGTCCGTTGCGTAGCATGTATCGGACGTCGTCCGATCGTCGAGTGTGTGACCGTCGTGAAGTATAATCATACAGGGTGCAGCAGAGCCGACTGACGAGTTTAATGAGGTCATTAGCCCGTGATAAGATAAGAGCAGGCCTAAATATTTGGTATATTCGAATTGTACCGGTAATGCTGTTTTTATTCGTAATCATGGTCGATGGGCAGGTGTACACCGTGGTTTCGTCGTGCGTGCGTATTACGAAAATAATCATTCTGTGATTGTTACACTTTGGCATTCCACGTGCTGAATCTGTTCCTTCTGCTGAAACTATCAAATTGTGGAACCGGCATTTGGATGAAACTGGAAGTACCCTAAGTACGACTTGGACACGGAACGCCCAGAACGGTGAGAACCCCCGAAAATGTGCAGTTGGTTAGAGAGTCAATTGAGCAGTCACCAAGACGCTCAGCCCGGAAACACGCTGCAGCTTTGGGAATCTCAGAACGTTCTTTGAGGAGAATTCTTCACAAAGATTTACCATGGCTGAAGAACATGATTTGCGAGATGTATGGTTTCAGCAAGACGGAGCTACAGCGCACACAGCTAGAATTTCACTTGCTGGCTTGCGACAAATGTTCCCTGGGCGGTTAGTCTTTCTGAGAGGAGACATAGGCTGGCCAGCACGGTCCGCAGATTTAAGCATGTGTGATTTTTTTTCTCTGGGGCTATCTTAAGAATAAGGTTTTCAGACATCGCCCACATATCATAGAAGAAATTAAACAGAAAATCACCGTGGAAGTCGAGGCCATACCAGTCGAAATGTGCCGAAAATCATATGAGAGCTTCAGAGATCGTCTACAACAGTGTATCAATGCTGACGACCGCCATCTTGGAGATATAATTTTAAAAAATGGGATTTAAATGAAAAAAAAAACCTTTTCAATAAGTTTTACTGTTCGTTATTTAAAGCCCATCAAAACTCGTCAGTCGGCTCTGCCGCACCCTGTATAATTCAACGACGGGCGTTATGACGTCTTTTTTTTTTTACTTACTCAGAGATGTACATAATTTCAAAAAAAAATTTCCCGTTTCGCATCGACGGCGTTATGCGAAAACAATATGAGACGGGATAAAAGTTTTAATTAGTAAAAACTATTTAATCATCATTGGACTATTAGTACGCCGTATTCCCGCCCCCGCGAATTTATAAATCACCGACACAGCGGCACAATAATAGTGATATTTATAATAATATTTATAATTATTATTTATAATAATCGTCGAAAACTGTCGATGTCCCGCGTTATAATATTACTTATTGTCGTTGCTATTATTATTATTATTATTATTGTTATTATCGCGGCGAACCGCTCTACCACCCGGTTGATTAATCGAAAAATACGTTTTTGTTCGGATATTCGTATTTGTAAAATATTTATAAATATATATATATATATATATTTATATTTGTAATAACAATACTGTTTGGGTACGGCGGCGGCGCGGAATATTATACCTATTACGAGCGTACACTCTCGATTTTCTCTCTCCCCCGCACGTCGGCCGATAACTAAAACGCATATCGTATCAATTTATAATAATTATAATATTTTATAATAATATCGTAATATTATAAAATATTATAATATTGTGCAGCGGTTCCGAAACTTTTTGGCCGGCGGCGGGGTGCCCTCCTGCTGCGAACGCCGCGAGCAACACGAGTAAAAAAAAAAAAAAAAAATTGTTGCCGGACGGTAAACATGTAGGCGAACCGAGGTCCTCGACGGATATTCGGATATTTTTACATGGTATTGATTTACGGTGGTTTCACTATGATGTTCCTTTTTTTCATTTTTTGTCTGTCCGTGGACAATAACCGGAAAATTTACGACAAAATTACGGTTTCATTATTTTCGAATTATTGTAACTCGGTTCATAAAAACCGTAGACCCGCGATTTTTACAGGATTATAGTGGACAAATTTGGATATTTTTTTTTTTTTTACGGTATCGAACACATTTTAAATATGTACGTTATTTGCACGCCGAGTACGGTTTGATCATAAAACGACCGGTATTTAAAAACATATTTCACGTATATAACAATACGTCCAACAATAGCAATAACCAACGGAACCCGCGGCTACTACCGTTCTTATCCGTACAAATTGTTTTTTTTATTCAAAGTTAAGACTTCGACCACAAAGGTTAACGGCGTACTCAGACCAGGAGTGTAGACGGTAAGGGGTGAAAAACACGAGTTACAATATTTACGATTGTTTAGAGCTGTTTACGTGCGTTTATGTTATGGAAAAATCGGTGTAACGCTATTGGAGCGATCGTGTAGGTGGAGGCGAAGATTCTTCGTGTTGCTCGGTAATTCGGCGGGCATTTGGTCACGACAGATTCACTTTGCACGTACGTATCGCCCCTGCAGGGGCCTTCGCGGCTGTTCGGCGATTGAGGAGGTTGTAGTGGGTTAGAAAAGTGTGTCGTATTCCGACCCGAGTGATTATTAGGTTACACCGCATCTCTTCTTCTGTGGGGGGGTGATGGTTAGGTTAGGACGTTCCGTTTTCGGATAGAGGGTTTTGATGGTTCGTAGCTTGTTTGCACGTGCAAATAGTATTAGACCAAGTATTTCTGCCACGGTTCTGCAAGTCTCGAGGTGGCCAATAATGATTTCCCGTACAAGTCGTACAAGACGTTATTTGTACGGTACGGGTATTGTAACGCGTTTGTGTTCACGATTCTTTTTATCGACGCGACCACGACCGGACTGTTGTTTCGACGACGGCGCGCCGTTCGCGTTTTTCGATAGATATCCAACCTAAACTTTCGGTAAGCGCACGATGCCCGGTACAAGTTAATTTTTTATTTTTTTGTAAACGGCGACTACAATTTTTTTCTACAGATTCGGCGAGAGTAATTTTGTTTAAACGTTTTTTTTTTTTTTTCTCTCTAATCGCCGCATTATTCGGCAAAGTTTAATTGAAATGTAATAAATACGAATATCCTGTTGTTTACCGCTTATTTTTTTTTCTTCATATTTTACACGTCCGTAAGGCTTTAACGGTTAAATTGTGTAGAAAGCTTAAAAAAAAATATTACATTGACGCGCACGGTAAATTTTATACTTCAGTAGGTATTTTATTCCGGTGGTCGTCGTGGTAAAAAAAAAGTCATTTTATCAAATTCGAATATGAATTTCGTGAAACGCTTTTGTATTTTTGTAATGCCGTTTCCATTACACGAACAGATCGATTTTACGAAGTGGCAACGACGCATATTTCTCGTAGTATATTTTTAATTGTGCGACTTTTTGAACGTTTGTCTAAGTGTATTTCGAGGGGGGAGGGGGAGAGGAATTTGAAAATTTAACTAATTTCGCCCACACCCCGTTACTTTTCATCTTTAAATATTACTGCCCATTGGGTTTATAAACGATACCAGTTTTAATTCAATTCAATTTACTTTTACGGACGCCGGCCGTTCTCGTCAGCCTATAAAAACATCACTGCCGTTTTAGCTGGCGTTTCCCCGCTTAAAATTGCCCACGGTTAATTTACATAATACAACAATTGTATTAAATAACGTAAAAACCGATTGCGGCGGAGGTTATCGATTTTCGGCGGTGCCACGTAACTTTTCATTTATAAATATTTATTTATTTTTTTTTTTTTTTTTTTTTTTTTTTTATACTCGACGTAATTTTTTATACTTGCCACATGCGATAATGTCAAAAAACGCGCATATATGTGTGTGTGTGTATTCGTTTTGTTCGTTCGGCTATGCCTCCCCCCCATCTGGACCCCGGACGCGTCGGGAAAAAAAAAAAAAAACTAATCATAAATAAATATATCTTTTTAACCAGCCCGTGAAATGAATTATCGTTTCGCTATATACCGACACGCACGCGGTTCACGGTTTATGGTCACCAACGTCGAAATAAATGGCGCACAAAAGTATACAAAAAACCATTTTTTTTTTTTTTTTTTTTTTTTGTATCGTTTTCCCCCACGTGCGTGCGTGTATGTGTATGTGCGTGTAAGATAACACATTGTTGGATAGCAAATTTTTTTTCTTCAAATTGTGTGTGATGTATTTCATCGGAGACAAACGCCGCAAACGTTGGTGCGCGGCTTTTTCAGTATGAAATAAATCGCATAAAAAACAAACAGCAAACGAAAACAAGACACATCTTGTCACGTCAAATGTTCGGCCGGCGAAATTTTCTCTAGAAATGATTGTATTTTTCATTACGTCCTAACGGCTTTCCCGAGCAAAGATTCACGAAACCGACTGCGATCATGTGTCCGAAAACGATAAAACCGATGATGTTATCGGTTCAACCGGTACAATTCTATAATGAACAATCGTCCGATTATATTACACGGCATGCGCTTTTTCTCGTACGTAAAACACGAAAAATCGCCCCGGTCGAAAACTTTGCGGCACGTTTCCACGGAAAATTTTCGGTTACGTATATTTTATCTTGATTTTCTTGAACAATCATTTTGCTCAATAACGAGGGAAAACCGTAAACAATAATCATAATAAAAGCAGAAATTTTCACGGTGAATACGTCTTTTGGACGCGGTGTACGATTATTGATTACCAATATATGGCGTCTCTATTTTTCTTGTAAATCATCTCCGCCGGCGGTAACGAGAGCATCAAATTCGGTGATAAACACGAAAAACAAGGGCCCGCGTGAAGCGTCAAAATCAGAATAAAATTTGATCGGACGTTGGCTATCCAAATTATCTACTAGGTAATTTTCACAACGCGATTTAAAATAAATTTGGCTATTTTATTATATTTTCGTTTTACATTTTCACCTCACTTAGGTACTCTGCCTGTTTATATTATATGTTTGAGCCGTTAAAGAGGTAGGAGCGCCAAAACAATTCTCGCACTGGGCGCTGAAAGAGTCCCGGCTCCGATATGCGCGTGACCAGAATCACCGGTGGCGTTGTATAAACATAACGTTCGTATTATGTTATCGAAAATAAGATAAAATTCGGTTCGGGCGCGGTCGTAAAACGGGGATACGGCGATAGTAATGAATACGTCGTCGTCAGTGTCGCCAGTCGCCGGTTATCGGGTGTATACGTATATATATTTCGCGGGGGAGGGTTGGCAAGTCGTTAAATTAAACGGATAGAGGAGAGGGTCTCAACGGTGTGGCGTTACCCGGTCGGCAGGAAATCGGGACCATATAAATTTATGACTTATATCAGAGGATTCCAAACTGTGCGTCGTGATTCAACAACTTCTGGCGGGCCACGTTTAATTTGGAAATATTTTTATTTTTTTTTTTTACAGAAGAAAACTAGAAATAAATTTAGACTGTAATTATACACATGGATATCGTAAAATTAAAAAAATATTGTTGATAATAACGCGGGTAATTAGTATGTGGTTGGGTCGCCGAAATAAAATTTAAAAAAATAAGCCGTATTGTGAATATTTTGGGAACCTCTGACCTGCATAGTATTCGGCAGCGCGAACCGCCAGGAGACTGCTGGTGAATATTGTATTCGTCTTTATCGCAAACATTTGAATTTTTCATTTGCCGAGTATTCGTATAGTAGACACGTAACAGACGAGGTCTGTTCAAAAAGTACCAGGACAAATGTACACACGATAATAACGTATCGAATCGTAAATAGACGTATTCCCCGTGAATTAGTGGATATTTTAAACAAAACCCGAAATCGCTATCTTATCTCAGTTTAATATTCCCCTGACAAAGTCCGGAATACCATCGCCCGGTAGTGATATACACATTATTTGACGTTTTCCTGAAAAGTAATGCTGGGCGCACACCTAAAGAGCAAAACTGTTTGGACATCATTACAACATGTGTAAAGTTATTGATGCACGCACACTAATCAGTCAATATCAACACACGACAAGACAAAACAAAACATGTTCGGTCCTGATCGGTCCGGTTCTATTTTTGCTCCGAGCAAAATACAAAAGTCACTTGTTTATTTTACGACTTTTGTACATTGCCGAACACGTTATTTTAATACAAAAATTATATCATATTCATTTAAAAATGGCATGCGATCCAGAGAAATTAATAAACGTAGTATTTTTAAGAAAATCTATGATTGTTGCGAGTGATATTTTTGAATTTAAACTCGTCTTCACGTAATTCGGCTAAAACATTTAAAATCGTATTATTTTCTAACCGTTTTTTTTGTTTATTTCATGCATCCAAATTTGGCGTTTTTCTCTACTGCTTTCGGTATTTAATAAAAATTGCCACATAAGCGGCACACTCATCTTGACGACTGGTGTTTAATAGCAAAAATTAATCCAGGATTATTGTGTCTTGTTCTGTTCTGTTTTGTCAGTGTTCAATGGAATTTGTTCCGAGCTGTTTGGAACAAAATGTCTCGGAGCAGTTTTGCTCTTTAGATGTGCGCCCAGTCTTATAGTTAGTATTATGTAATCGCAAGATTTCCGGTATGAGAACACACGGCGAATTTTCAGAAAACAGTCCTGGGTTTACCGGCACTGCTGGTAAACGCTTTCGGTCTGTTGTAAATTGTATTTCATCTGTTCCTCGAACGGGCTGCCGGCGGGGGACGTCGATAATTATAATAATAATACAAGGTCCGTTCACAAAGTACCGGGACAAATGTTATTCCGGTTAATCTACACACGATAACGTTTCGAATTGTAAATAGATGTGTTCCCCACGAATTAGCGGATATTTTAAACGAAACCCGAAGTCGCTATCTTCTCTCGGTTTAATGTTACACGTGGTTAAATCCAGTCGGTTTGTTTTGTTCGCCGTTTTCGACACGTCCGAAATGCCTAACGCGTACTACCGGGTTCCTTATTGTGGATCCTTAGGCTAGGTTCACACGGAGAGCGTTTAACACGCGTTTTTAGTCATTGTTCACATGAATTGCAGATTTTATGCGTTAAGCGCGCGTATAACTATAGTCGGCCGTGTTTTATATCCCGGCGAAGATGGACGTAGCAGAAGCTGTATTCTTATGGACCTTATATAGACGAACGCAGTGTCGTAGGCAGGGAAATAGGAAATACTGGGTTCATCTTATTTTAAAAATAACAGACCGAGTACAAGCTTGTATATCACGCTGTATCCAGGTTTAAGAAATTATGAACCAAAATCGATTTCATCGATGGAAAATTCATTATTGAATTCTTCCACTGTTGACGAAAAAACGACGTAACGCGTTGCTACTGAACACGTCAATGCAAACCTGTACAATGTTCAAACGCGCGTCAACTTGCGCTGATAGGTTTTTTGTGTTATCACTGCGTTACCATGTGTACAGTTAATAGCGATTAATACTAATTGTAAACGTCGAACACGTACCGACTGACGAGTTTTGATGGGCTATAAATAACGAACAGTAAAACTTAGAGAAAAGGTTTTTTTTTTAATTTAAATCAGTATTCAATCTCATTTTTCAAAATTATTTCATCAAGATGACGGCCGTTAGCGTTGATACACTGTTGTAGACGATCCAGTGACGGTCCTGTCCTCGTCCTCAAAAAAGTAGCGGCCGATCACCCCAAATTGGGACACAGCACACCACACTGTCACTTTAGGAGAGTTTAGTGGTCTTTAACGGGGCTGCCGTGGGTTATTTGTAGCCCAGTATCGAAAATTTTGTTTATTTACGGTTCCAGAAAGATGAAAATGGGTCTCATCGCTACAGAAAAAAGTTCATATCGGAGGAATTTGCAGAAGAATTTGCTGACAGAGATTTTTACGGTTGCCGTAGTCAGTAGCATTTAACTCTTGGACAAGCATTAATTTATAGGGATGAAATAATAAATTTTCGTGAAGAATTCTCCTCAAAAAACGGTCTGAGATTCCCAAAACCTCAGCATGTTTCCGGGCTGAGCGTCTTGGTGACTGCTCAATTGACTCTCTAACCAACTGCACATTTTCGGGGGTTCTTACCGTTCTGGGCGTTCCGTGTCCAAGTCGTACTTAGGGTACTTCCAGTTTCTTCCAAATGCCGTATACACAATTTGATAGTTTCAGCAGAAGGAACAGATTCAGCACGTGGAATGCCGAAGTGTTTACGAAAAGCCCTTTGTGTACCGATCACAGAATGATTATTTTCGTAATACGCACGCACGACGAAACCACGGTGTCCAGACCATGATTACGAATAAAAACGGCATTACCGTACAATTCAAAATATACCAATTATTAAGGCCTGCTCTTATCTTATCACAGGTTAACGACCTCATTAAACTCGTCAGTCGGCTTTGCCGCACCCTGTACAATTCTACCAACCGTATAAATAAGAGGAATATGTTTCACACCGAGAGAGAGAGAGAGACCCAACTCAACACTCACACCTTTCGGACCCATACTCGTCGTCGCAAATTTGAGGTAACGTCCCTGTGTTCATTCCCAGTATTCGTTAAGTGTACGTTGTAACTCATCTCTGGGGCGGACTACTCAATGTCCCGTCCACAAATTCACTAAATTATTATTAAAGTTTTGTTGTATGACTTCGAGTCGTTTTATGTTATTGTTTATTAAGGTAGCTCTTCTTCTTCTTCTCTTCTTGAGAACAGTGCGTGTTTTTTTTCTAATTCCTATTGGTCGACCATATAATTCACCCAACTTCTAAAACAGAAGTGTAGCGTAATCCGCGGTACGGCGCCGTTTAATATTTAGAGCCCGTGCGTAGTAAGCACGTGTCGCCGAGCGCAAGTAAAGTGAGCTCACTACAACGTTTTGCTTGAAACTTGGTAAAAATTACGATGCAAGGGGAACGTACGGAAATGATTAAAACCGTTTTTGGAGATGATTCGTTAAGTGATTCCGTGACTTTCTTTAGTTTTAAACGTTTCAAAGACGGTCGGTTTTAATTTCGAAAATCGTACGCGATTGGGCGATATAGTGATGCGATTTCGGGAAGTTGTAACAAGAAAATAGTTAATTTTTAACGGTTTACTGTGCATTTTAAAATAGCAAAATAAGCGCTACGGATAGCACTAAAACTTGGAAAATATACAAATTAAAAAACAAATCCTATTTTGATGAATTATTTGATTTTTCAATTTTAAATAAGAACCACGCAATAAGTTTCGATGACGGCCGTACACTAAAATGAAATTACCCACGTATACACGACAAATCCTATCAGGATTATCCGATAATATTGCAGTAAGACGCGATCGAGACGATTTTAAAAATAACCGAATTATAGGAAACGAACGGAATTGTCGGATAACATCCGTCTATTTCGGATGCGTTTAGTCGTTTCCATTTGGAAATCAAATTTGTTTCAACCATATCTCAATAACAAAGTTTTATTAATGCGTGTTTATTTCCTTAGTTATGTAAAAAAAAAAAAATCCCATACAGTACTTTAAACTGAAAATAAGGAAAATAGCAACGAGGGCACGGGTACAAAACGAATTAATGTCTTACTCAAAAATATGCTCTAGGCCAGTGGTTCCCAACCTCTTCTGTTCTACGCCCCACTTGTAGATTTTCGAAAATCTTGCGCCCCCCTTCCTATAAATTGAAAAAAATCGATCACCTTTTTTTGTGTACTTAAAAAATATAAACTTATACAATAATCGGAATGTCTACTTTTTTATTGATGATAATAATTATAAAATATAAATAATAGTAAATAATAAAATGTAACAATCGATTAAGATGAAATATTATATGTAGTAATAAATTAGTATAAAATATTAATAAAAGTTTTTTTTATTTTTTTTTATTTAGAAAATTATACAATTTATACAATTAATGCAGTATAATAAGTATAAGAGATGTTTTAGGTATGGTATGGTGTGGTAATGGCTTGAGTGACGTGAGGGAAGAGCCTTCCAGCGAAGGCACTTATTATTATGCGGTTAGTTAATTAGATCTCTGGGCCATTGTCGTTTCAATCTTCTGGGGGGGGAGGTTTCCAGGAATGGAGATGGAAAGAAGATTTTTAACAAGGGGATTGGTACGATTTTGCAGGCGATTTCTGAATTTGGAGTAGTGTAGTGTGGCTGTGGTAGTGACTTTAGGAATAAGGAGATCAGTGTGAAGGGTGTGGTATGAGATATAAGGAGGATCGTTAGTTATGAGTCTGAGGATTTTTGATCGGAACACTTGAATTTTTCGGCAGTGCCCCAGAGCTGTATACCGTAGAACCAGATGGGTTTAAGAAGAAGATTGTAGATATGAATTTTGGTTTTGAGAGAAAGTTTAGAGAACTTACCAAGGACGGGTCTGAGAAGGCGGAGACGTTTGTTTAATTTTAACTTAGTTGTGCGGATGTGCTTGGCCCAAGTAAGACGTATTAATAAAAGTAATCAAAAAATGATTAAGTGGCCAAACACATAAAGTCTTTATCGGTTATCCGTTACTGATACCTGATAATGGATAAAGAGAACCGGTTAATCGGTTTTTTTATACTCTACGTTTTAGAATAAAAATAATGTAACCAACAAAAATTGTATTTCGTAATAACTGCTTGCGCCTCCCCCCCAGTTTGGGAACCAGTGCTCTAGGCGTATGTAAAAAATAAAAAAAAAAAAAATAAAAATTATTAGCGTTTTGCCACAACTACCGAGCCCCAACTTCCGACGATGATGATGATAATTATCATCGTATCTTTGGTTAGTGTGTTCGTATTAAATTTACTCGCGGGAATACGCCACACATATATGTATACGTATTATTTATACAGCGCGGTTATCGTTAAAGACCCTCCGGGCCCCGGTTCTTTTCCGCAGTCCGATACTGCAATATATTATTACGGGCACGGCACCACAATGTACTGTGCCCGACCGAATACATCAAACGTTGATTATTTGCGAGGTTTAATTATTATAATATACCTATATGCACGTTCAAACGAACGTAATCGATTTTGTAGGACCTGCGCACGCGGGTCTCCCGCGCTAATAATTGCGCGTTTAATTAAATCCCCCGGACGTGTGCGCTTGTGTCCCACCTCACCACCACCACCACCCACCGCAACTGTTATTTGCTCGTTTATGCATATTATAATATTATATCGTACGATGTTCCGGGTCTATTTGTTCGCGTATAAATATACACAGATATATTTTTAGTTTAATTTTTTTGTTTTTTTTTTTTTTTTTTTTTAGCGCACGCCACCGGCAAACGGAATTATATACGCAAACCGTTCCGTTTGATTTCGCGGCGTGTAACGGTGGCGCGCGACGGGGCGCCACGGGCGAGTTATAATATTAGGATCGCGTCTATGGGCCCGGGGATCGCCTTTGAAATCGCTCGTAATCGTATTTCGGCGTTGTTATTACGTGCGTATTATATTGTATACTGTGCACAGCTACTCGATTACGAGCGAAACCCCCTGGTCGCCATAAACTTTGATAATAATAATAATAATAATAATATAAACTATTTAACAATCCCGCGGAAGCCTCCTGCGGGCGAACGCCCGGGAGTAAAACGATGGTAGGTGAATCGCGCAATCGGTATACGGCGCGGTGACGAGGAATTTATCGCGCTCAAACAGTAAGCGTACGGCACAGTAGTTTTTTTTACCTGTTTTTCCTCTTCGTCTTCGTCTTCTTCTTCTGCTTTCACCGGGCAAACGGCCGCGTTTAATTTTGATATTTTTTTTTTTTTTTTTTTTTTATACAGAAGAAAACTAGGATTATTTTAGACAGTAATTATGTACATAGATATCGTAAAACTAAAAAAAATATTGTTGATATAAACGCGGGTAATTAGTATGTGGTTGGGTCGCCGAAATAACATTTAAAAAAATAAGCCGTATTGTGAATAGTTTGGGAACCTCTGACTTGCGTAATATTGGGCGGCGCGAGCCGCCAGGAGACTGTTGCGGAAAACCCGTCCCGGAATATTTTGTTCGTCTTTAACGGATTATAAACTAAAGAAACAATCCGGAAGCCTCCTGCGGGCAAACGCCCGGGAGTACAACGATGGTAGGTCAATCGCAATCGGTATATTATGCGGAGAATTCCTCGTCTGCTAGGAATTTATCGCGCGTAAAAAAAACGTATAGCACAGTCGTTTTTTTCTTCTATTATTCTTCTTTCACCGGGGAACCGGACCGGATTTTGTTGAGAACGGCCGCATTTAATTTGGAAATATTTCGAAAATAAGATAAAATTCGGTTCGGGTGCGGTCGTAAAACGAGGATACGGCGATAGTAATGAACACGTCGTCGTCAGTGTCGCCAGTCGCCGGTTATCGGGTGTATACGTATATATATTTCGCGGGGGAGGGTTGGCAAGTCGTTAAATTAAACGGATAGAGGAGAGGGTCTCAACGGTGTGCCGTTACCCGATCGGCCGGAAATCGCGACCATATAAATTTATGACTTATATCAGAGGATTCCAAACTGTGCGTCGTGATTCAACAACTTCTGGCGGGCCACGTTTAATTTGGAAATATTTTTGTGTTTTTTTTTTTTTCTACAGAAGAAAACTAGAATTATTTTAGACTGTAATTATACACATGGATATTGTTAAATTAAAAAAATATTGTTGATAAAAACGCGGGTAGTGGGTCGCCGAAATAAAAGAAAAGAAATAAGCCGTATTGTGAATAGTTTGGGAACCTCTGACTAGCGTTATATTCGGCGGCGCGAGCCGCCAGGAGACTGTTGCGGAAAACCCGTCCCGGAATATTTTGTTCGTCTTTAACGGATTATAAACTAAAGAAACAATCCGGAAGCCTCCTGCGGTAGTAAAACGATGGTAGGTGAATCGCAATCGGTATATTATGCGGAGAATTCCTCGTCTGCTAACGAGGAATTTATCGCGCGTAAAAAAGCGTATGGCACAGTCGTTTTTTTTTCTATTTTTCTTCATCTCCGTCTACTTCTTTCGCCGGGGAACCGGACCGGAGGTGTCGGCCAAGTCCGTCTGGCCGACACAAGCACAGGAATTTCGTTTTGTTGCGCTCGTGAACCAATTTTTTGATTTCGAAAGCGTTACGCGCAATACCCGTCTGTTGTTTATTTCGTAATTGGCCCACTGTGATGTTTTCAAATAGCAAATTTAAACACTTTGGTATTTTTATACTGATAATCCCGCACAACAGAGAGAATTCCATTTCCGGTTTATAGGAATGTTTTTAGCGGATTTTTATAATGTACACAATTTGATATAATCCTGTATTCGGTCAAGTATTATTATTTTAGATTATATTGTTTTACGGTGGTTTCACTATGATGTTTCTTTTTTTCATTTTTTGTCTGTCCGTGGACAATAACCGGGAAATTTACGACAAAATTACGGTTTCATTATTTTCGATTTATTGTAACTCGGTTCAAAAAAACCGTAGACCTGCAATTTTTACAGGATAATAGTTGACAAATTTGTATATATTTTTAAAAAAATTTATCGGTATTTAAGTTTTTGAGGTTTTTTTAGTTTTTGTTTGGTTTTATTTGGATACATTTGTTATGGCTTAGCAGAAATGCTCGAACATTTTACCCGAGGATCATCAAAATTTGTTCTGAATGGACTAAGGAAAAAACAAAATTGAGCGTAATGTAGTAGTTTTTTTTTTATAAGCGTTTAAAGGTAAAATTGTATTGAAAATCGTTAATATCGCGTACGTTTTTTAATTAATTTGAAAAAAAAAAAACTTTGTTGGCTGAACAATTATGCAGGAACATTTGACACGAGGTTTATCATAAATTATGTACTCTATGGCAAATAGGAAAAACTTTGGGGGTAACGTAATAAGTCCGTTTTATAAGCGTTAAGCGTGCATTTTTATGCAAATCATAAAAACTACGGTATTCCAAAACGGGATTAACTTCTAAATAATTGCTGAGAACGATTGTTCGTTAACAATGATTTATCGTTGCGTATGGATATAAGTTAAATTCTCCTCTATATCCTGACTTCCCACCTACAACAATGTGCGTCCCATCTTTCGTGATGGCGAAGTACGTGTCTCGGTCTTTTTTTTTCTTCTAAATGCTCCCAATAAGTTCGTCTCTCTCGCTTGAAGTATGGTTGTCGTCTTTACGTATTAAACCGTAGGCTACTTTCGTGCGAAACGCCGGACAGTAACCCGTTTGAGTATTATGCAGTTCGCAAGGCGAATATTATGTAGTCTTCCGCTGTGTCGGTTCTCTGTAGAGGGAAGGAAATAATATTTACGGGCTTCCGCCGCACCGGCTGTAAATCTCTTTTAATCGGGAAAACCGTACACGCGCGCCGTGGCTATATAATATAGTACAGTCCGGTCCGTATAATTTGTATTTTCCGGCAATAAAAATAAATCCCGGACACCTCGCCTCCGTATACGTATTGAAGTTCGATTCTATATATATATATATATTATTTTTTTTTACCCAATTTTTCGCCCCTTACATGTTCAGTGCGTGTCGCCTCGGCCGCGTGACTTTCCGCCGACCCCGCAGTGGCTATCGCGAGTATTAGTGAAATAAAGCACTCCGGGTCACTTAAATAAACGTGGGGTTTTGCGAGTGTTAAGGTTTCGACGGTAAATCACCGAATACGTGGGTGGGAAAAAAATTGTATATAGAACGAGAATAAAAAGGAAAAATCGAGTGATTTATATGGCGTAGCGCGCGTATTACTGTAAACGGTGTGACGTCCGTCTTATTTTTCGTAACCGATGTTTCCGAACATCCGTTTTAGGGTAGGTTTTTATGGGAAACCATTCGTATTTGTTTTTAATTTCCGCGTGAAATCGAGTAGGTACGTAAAATCGAGAATATTGACCAATCCGTCCGGCCACCATTGACGGCCGTCGATCGGTTCGCGATTTATACTTTCTGTTTTCATGGATGAAACGCGCGAGGCGACGTTCCCCCAGTACTCGAGTAGCGTTTACTTTTGCCCGTTGTTATGGCCTTGTTCAACGACCACCGCT
Source organism: Tuberolachnus salignus (assembly GCA_956483605.1). Classification (NCBI taxonomy): domain Eukaryota; kingdom Metazoa; phylum Arthropoda; class Insecta; order Hemiptera; family Aphididae; genus Tuberolachnus; species Tuberolachnus salignus. The sequence goes on from OY101437.1 coordinate 19,285,724, forward strand.
ATAACTATTATATTATAATGATCAAAAAAAAAAAAAAAAAAAAAAATGGCGTGATAATAAATTATTAATTTAAGCAGATCTTTAACGGTATTTGTTGGTGGAACCGCGCTGCCGGAGAATAATTTTGCTACCGGCGTTATCTTAAAATAATACGCCGTCCAATCCGTTAGAGATAAACGGAAAAATCGCGTAGAAAAGAATCGTATAGAATACAAATATGATCTACAGGGAAAATTACTCTGTCAAACAGTATTCTCTATATAGAACTTTCAGTTTATTGATTTTTTTTTTTTTTTTTTAATTATACGGTGTTTAATAGTCTTGCACTATTGCGTATATAATGCATAAAAAAATGTTCACAGTCCGACTTTTGAAATGCAGTGTAATCGGCAGACACGATTAGTAAATTGAAATTTTCACGCAAAAAACGCGCACCGTCTTCGGGGTCAACGATCGGACGCATAAATCAAAACGTTTCGGTAATATCCTATCCCACGGACATTTCGGGTATAGTAAAGTTCGATTTTCACAAAATTTCACTTGAACATTTCTGCCACTCGAAAGACACTCGGTAAAAGGGTCGCGTGTTTAGTTATTTCTATGCCTGTGTGTGTTTTTGTTTGTTGTTATTTCATTTTTCCGGTTTCAATATTTAAAGAGGATCTTCTGTGTACATATACCAACATCGTTAATTATTGTTTAACACGCGACCCTCCCGAGAGGTTATTCATTTTTATTTTCTTCAATGGTTTTCCGTATAAGGGGCGTGCGGAGTCGGCGGTAAGGGGGTTCGTTAATTGATGTTGATTTTTGTTTCGCATTTCCCCGGCCTAATAGAAGCAATTAGTCGAGTACGGCGTACGTAGGCAAACCGAGTACGATATAATAATTCAGCTTGTCACGAATCGCCGCGGAGAGAATAAAAAAAAAAAAAAAAAAAATGTGCATTCGTGATACAATCTAAAATAAAATAAATCCTGGCCGATTATATCGGGAAAGTATTTTCTAACCGGCAGAAAATCACAACAATCGTTTAACACACGATATAATTAATTTTAAAATGCATAGACCGCGGACTAAGAAAATACGGACTGGATACGATAAAATGCGAACTGGTGGTGGACATTCGGAAATTGTTACGGCCCAGAGCCTATATAGCCTAAGATAGTGTCCAACTCGAGAATTGTCCTCGATTGGCCCTTACAGTCACATACACTGGCCCGTCAGTGCGGCCACATGATCAATATCACTGAGTTATCGTACTGTTCTATGGCACTGTAGTAATGTTTGAAAATATTTATCTTGTATAGAAATAGTTATAGAGAACCTATACAAAGCTCAATATTGTTAATATGCTCTATGAATGGGTAAATAATATTTCTGTATTTCAAATAAAATTGTATTTATTTTGAGACTTAATTACACTAAAAAACATATAATATCAATCTGTTTGGTTTACTTTCCAAAGAAGTACTCAAACATATATTTTAAACACTTATGAAATATATTTGACGATAAGTTTTTTTTTTTTTCAATTGCCTTATTTTGAAACATATTACTTTGTATAAATGCAGCTTTCAATTCTTATTGATGTGGGTTTAATGATAGATTTGGTCACAAAATAAAACAATTAATATTTCACTTCGCGTAAACGACTGTTTACTATGGGAGCTGAAACTGTCCATCAGTTCGGTCTTCCGCAATGATCTTCTTTTCGGATTTTTAGGGAAATACTATAAGGAAAATCCAATTTTATTTTATTTGAATTTACGTTTATCATACCATTTTATCACGCAGTCGACGTGTTATCACTCAATTTTGATTTAACTTAACCTCAATGTGGATTATAAATGGTCGTTCATGAAAATCTGATAAGAACCGGTGTCCGCCACTCTCTTCTTACACATAGGCTTTCTAGCTAGTACCACATCTAGCTATATACTTTGGAGACGTTTCGGTGCCTAGCGGATTTTATCAAAAACTCCAAAATAAGGTAAAAAAAATTCTATATAATTTAGTTATATATATTTTGTCCACTAGAGTGATTTAGAGTCGCATAGACCGTTGCTTCCTATACAAAACACTGGCAGGTTTTCGATCGTGCGTGTGATGTAAGAAGCTTCACTTACTTTGTTCACTGAAATTTTCTGAACATGTTTAAAGTTATAAAATTTGTTTTTCATAATATGCAATTTCACTGGAAACGAGGCATCAATGATGATTAAACTGTTGTTTATTAGTTATTGTTGTTCAATTGTTTGGTTATTGTGTCTCGTCATCATTTCGTTGATTCACTCGAGCATCTCATAATCTAATAATCTATAAAGGCTAAAAGTTAGTGCCAATAACTTTATAGTGAATATTATGGAATTTCATGCAAGAATAACTCAAATTTACTAAAATACAGTTTGTTTGAATTTTTTGAAATCGTTTAAACTACTATAATTCTATAATATATATTTATCGATTTATGTAGGCAAATGTTTGCACGGTCATAGAAAAGTAGAGGAAACAAAAGGAAACTGAATTAAAAAAGGATAAATAAATTTGTATTGTTAATACTGTAGTTGTCTATTGAAATGGATCAAATTCAGTTTTTAACCGAGTTTTTATAATAATAATAAAAAAAAAAGGTAAAACGTTATAATCTATTTACTAGAAAGCCATTTATTTTATCATATTTATGATACCCATGGTACTTTTAGACTTTGATTACGTTTTTAACGAGGTAGTTAAATAAAAAAAAAAAAAATGCTCTTCTCACTCGTGTTAAGAGAGATTGTGATTTTATTTGTTTTTGTTCGGGTGTAATACTAGTAAAAAATATTTTATTAGTATGTATAAATTTTACGTTATTATATACCTAGTAACGCGCGTTGTTTTATATACAAATATTTTTATTTGTTTAACTTTCTACTTTTTTTTTTTTTTATGTATAATAAATATTATGATTTATGTATATCATTATGGAAGTAACTAGAGAAATAAAATTTTATGGAAACAATCGTGCGTATATAAAACCGGAGAAGATTTTCGTTTCTGATCGTAAACATTTTCTCAACTGCAGTCTCCCGGCCCGTATGCACGTATATTTACTAAAAATGCAGTCTGCGCAGTTATTGTGCAATATACGGTTATTGTATAGTCGCCTATGGATTTCCGAAGGACTCGTCACATTGATTTGCAGTCGTTTTTGTTCTGGCGATCCAGTAAAGCGATAGTAGAATTTTAGAAAATAGAAATAGAAATAGAAAATTCTGAAAACAGATTAGGAATTTTTCGCCGACTTCACGTTTTTGATTTTATCCCTCCGAATCCTTACGAAAACCGTCGAAGAATCGATCTCGTGTAGACTTCGAGACAAATTCTAATGCGTTTTCGGGAAACGTATCCATTCGCTTCGCAAGACTGATCGGTACGTTGTAGACACACGTCTAGATTACTATGTCGCGATTGTATTAGACAAGAGCAGAAGATCGCAGGTTAATAAAAAGGTCGACAACCGGCGAACATAAAAAAAAAACCAAATAGATTTTAATTTTTATCACAATATTTTAGGAAATAAATTTGTTTTTAATATACAGGCGTGTGTGTGTGTAATTATGAATTACGATGTTTCTTATATAGGTAATAGGTGTACTCGTAATTAGAATTTATTAATAATTTATTACAGTTATAATTTAATACCTACGCAATTATTCAAATTTATGTATTTATGCAGAATTATGGGACTTATACATTAAAATATATTTACCGGCCAAAAAAATAAATAAATACATTTTAGCTTGTGGTCCGCGACAACAATTCGCGATAATATTTTCTTATACCGAGTATAGTTACGTGACCCAACTATTAACCTATTAGTTTTATTTAGATTTGTTTTTTTTTTTTTTTCATTGTTTCAACACTTTTTCCGTTTGGTAGTCATTTTGATCCAAATTGTTCACGTAGTACATTAAAAGATGCGCAATTTCCGCCCTTTAAATTACGTTTCTTCATTTCCGACGCGTACAAGAGATAAAAACGGCCAGTAACCCGCTCACAATCGGTTTTTGATTGCAATAATTTATCATCTTTTACGGTATACAAACGAAATTACACCAGTGGTCTGTCCGGATTTTTTTTATCATAATTACATAAGATATAATGAAATAGCCAGAATTCGGATTTTGTAATAAACGCTAATTTTTATAGGATACAGAGTGAGGTATAAATTTGTTTCGTGCGTCATGGAGTCCAAATATGATATTTGGACTCGCTATATTTTGTTGCTTGTTTGAAGTAGTTTTTTTTTTTTTTTGTACTTAAATGCATAATATAATGATTTATTTTGTATTTTTCATGTCGGATAAAAAAAAAAAAAATAGTGGAAAAATGTGTCGTTTAATGCGAACCCGTGAGAAAAATATCCACATATTATATCGTTTCGTATTACAATAAATATTTCATAAATATTTATTAAATTGTTAACAGAAGAATTAAATAATAATAATAATAAAAAAAAAAATGAAAAATTGTTTTTTTTTTTTTTTTTTTTTGTCGCTATTTTTCGTGTTTTTATGGTCTATTAAAGCGCATATTGCAGTTATTTTTAGTGTTAAAAAAACCCAGCCCTGGTGTAATTACGTTGTAGTATGTGTTTATTGTGTAATCATAGTTTTAATTATACAACGACTGTCCATTGCATTCTAGAACGATTAAAAAACTATATAATATCGTATTTTTTTTTTTTTTTTTTTTTTTTTATACCGCGAACGGTCGTCGATTATGTTACGTATTTTTACTCCGTCGTGATTGTCTATTGCGTATTTAAGTAACTATTATAATGGATAGGTAGTAAAAAAACAATACTATTTTTGTCGCGAACAAACGCAATTATTATCCGTATTGTCGTCGCGTTTCTTTTACTATTTTTTTTTTCCTTGTACCCTATAAAAAAAAAAAAAAAAAAAAAATTATATATATAATAAAACCATAATGTATCGTCGTGTATAATACAATACACAGACACCGTTCGACAAAATAGATAACGCCGCGTAATATTAATGTTACCTGTCTGAAACGTCGCAACGGCAATAATATTGATGGCACATGAATGTTTTATCGGATATAATGACACAATAACCACGTATATATATATATATATAAAAAAAAAAAAAAATAATAATAATAATAATAATAAAAAAAAAAAACACTCGAAACACTCGCCAAAACCAATAAAAACGCGCTGAGAATCGCGCCGTCGGACAGCCGACCGGAATTTCGCATTATTTCTTTCCGTTCGCGGATCGAAAATCCGATTGTTTTGCTCTTTATACGGAAAACAATCGTGTCTGTTCTCTAATAACTGTTGGTAATTTTTTTTTTTTTTTTTCCGAACGATACGAGAAATATAAAAAACAACTCGCGGCGAACGACGGTTCATCGGTTCTATTATTATTATTATTAATTTTTTATACAATAATCGACGGTCGCTTTCGGTATGAGACTAAACTAGATACTTTATTATATCTATACGCATAACTTTTCCAATTTTCCCGCCTACAAATGTAGTACACGGCTTTTTTTTTTCTTTTTCCCCTACCCCCTGTTTAAGCTTTACACGGTACAAATGTATTAAAGTTATTTTATTATTATTTTATTATATTATGGTTCTTGTACATACGTTTGGAAATCCAGTCTGTTGCACGAAATAGAATTTCCAAGTCACGCACCCGGGAAAAAGTGGTGTATTTTTTTTTTTTTTTTTTTTTTGTGTATTATTAACCGACTATTCGTGTAAAGTTTGAAAAGGTCCGTGAACGTATTTAGGTGCTCGCCTACGCAATTTACGAAAATAACCGCGGCGGGTCGGTTTATTTTTCAACACTATCGATTTTTTGTCGCTTATTTATATCCGTCGCGACAACATTATCGCGGCCGTGTCCGTGTATTAAATTTTTGACCACACCTAATCCAAAAGTATTAGCGATGCGATATAAATCCGGATTATCCGAAAATCCAATAAATCCGGAATTTCGTATTTCCAATTTATAAAACCAAAATTTTGGTTTGACCGCCACATATTTATATTGTTGTTGTTGTTTTTTTTTTAATCTTAAAATCAAATCCTCGGGCAATTTGTTTTACATTATAAAATGAATTTTTAAAATTCAACTGGTTGGCTACCCACCTGGAAAATAATAATAAAATATGCTAGTATCCGGTTTTTGCGACTAGAAGTTTGTATAATTGTGTAAAAGTGAATGTCTTTATTATCTATGATCACCCTGTATATAATTGTACGGCATTTCGATAACAGAATATTAATAAAACCGCTTGGTTTCAAAATCAAACAAAAAAAAATATTAATTTCAAATTGTCTACAATCGATACGAATTTCACATTAGTGAAATTGGTCTCCGGTAATTCGTGCGAGTTTTTCAATTGTATCGCCGCGTTTTGGATAGAGTAACACTTGTCGGACAAATCGAAAACGGCCCTCGATTTGTTATGGACATTTTCGAATAGTTTTTTTTTTTTTTTTTTATATTTTAAATCGACTGTTTTTTAGATATACGTAGACACGAGACGGCGAATTCAATTTAGTATTTGCATATTATTACCTACTAGATTTCATACAAACACACGGCATCGGATTATTTAAATCTATAACGGGAACATCATGTGACGTTATTATATTTATTTAAAAATCGAAACTCCGCACACGGTTTTGATGAAAAAAATAAAATATATTTATGTAGTAATATACGATAGTGCAGACATATTGTGTTAAAACTTCAAACTCGATATAATCGACGATTCGACGATTCGTTAAGTCGATGTAAAAAAAACAGATAACCATTAATTACGTGAAAAATCAAGTCGATTCAAAAAAAAATTATGAATTTTTAATGACAGCTTTGATAAGATGTATTGTCCACTAAACAAACTGGCCGGCGGTCATTTAAGAGGAAAGAGCACACTATGGACGAATAGACGACGTTATAGACAAAAATGCCAGACAAATAATTACACGAATATTCGACGTTTTGCTGGATCGTTTGTATTCTTTACTAGGATTTATTGTTTTAATTGCAATTCTCTTTATAGCGAGTAAAAAAGCGAATTCGCTTAAAATACATTATTTTTAAAGAAAGAAATTTCAATCGGATTTGTTTTCTAGTAGAACAATTAAATTTTAATTTCCGGCGTGTCCTCTAGTCGAGAACCAAAAGGGAATCATAATCCGTATGGAGAAATTGATCCCCGACAAACGTCACAACGTTCCTATAGTATAGCAGTTACTGTGTTTCCGGGTTTTACGTCCGAATCGACTGAAATACATATCCGGGTCCAAACACCTTAAGATTCACCACGGTAATCTAGCATTTTTTTTTTTTTTTTTACTCAGCGGAACCCTAAACCCCAGACCGGGAAAACGAAGTCCGTCCGGGCCGCCCGACTCTTTCCCCCGACAAAATCCGTAATACCATCGCCCGGCGGTGGTATACACATTATTTGACGTTTTCCTGAAGAGTTACCAGTAGTTATTATTATGTAATCGCAAGATTTCCGGTGTGAGAACACACGACGAATTTTCAGAAAACAGTCCTGGGTTTACCGCACTGCTGGTAAACGCGTTCGGTGCGTTGTGAATTGTATTTCGTCTGTTCCCCGGAACGGGCTGTCGGCGGGGGAGGTCGATAATTATAATAATTATAATACGGGGTCCGTTCAAAAAGCACCGGGACAAATGTTATTACGGATATAATCTACGCACGATAACGTTTCGAATTGTACGTAGACGTATTCCCCGCGAATTAGCGAATATTTTAAACGAAACCCGAAGTCGCCATCTTGTCTCGATTTAATATTACGCGTGGTTAAATCCGGGTCGGTTTGTTTCGTTCGCCGTTTTCGACATGTCCGAACAAATAACGCGATCGACGCGTGCGCATCGAGTTTCCCTCGAAACTTGGTAAAAACGATTTTCGGGTGTTTTAAAGGTTTCAAGGAGAGTCGGTGGTCAACTGAAGACGTTCCGGAAGACCGCGGACAGTGGTGTAATTGTGAGGGGATAGCACTTGGCCCCTGAAATTTTTGTGGAGGGTAAAGGTATTGTTTTAGCTGCTCTCCCCCACCTCCACCTCGGGAAAATATACCAACAGTACAGACCATTGAATCGTCTAAAATCAATAAAGAACGCGATACGTTATAATAATTTTGTTTTCCCTCAAACTATTGCATAACAGTTAATTTATTTATTTCACGTCCCTCGCGTTGTTGTATAATACGAGGTCCGTTCAAAAAGTACCGGGACAAATGTTATTGCGGATATAATCTACGCACGATAACGTTTCGAATTGTACATAGTGGTATTCCCCGCGAATATTTTAAACAAAACCCGAAGTCGCTATCTTATCTCGGTTTAATATTACGCGTGGTTAAATCCGGGTCGGTTTGTTCCGTTCGCCGTTTGCGACATGTCCGAACAATTAACGAACATCGAGTTTTGCTTGAAACTTGGTAAAAATGATAATAATGAAAAAAAGCGCTTTTGCTGGTCGATTCATTAAGTGGTTCCGTGACTTTCGAGTGTTTTAAACGTTTCAAGGACAGTCGGTGGGGTCAACTGAAGACGATCCAAGTGCGGGAAGACCGTCGACGTCATCCAGAAACGATGGTGTGGCGACAATTTGCGAAAAAAAAAAAAAAATAATGCGAAATGGCCGCCGATTAACCGTTCGTGAGTTGGACAAAGGGAATCTCAATGGGGTCTTGTCATGGAATTTTACAGGAAAATGTACAGACGATAAGGATGCCCGCTGCCGAATTCGTTCCGCGATTGTTCACCACGACAATGCACATTTACCGCTGTCGATTCGTGAGTTTTCGGCCGATAAAAAAATTGCTGTGGTCCCGCGCACTCACACTATTCTCCCGATCAGGCGCCATTTTTCTTTTCCCAAGAGTAAAACCCGCGGTTAAAGGACAACGGTTTCACGGCTTAGAAGAAGTCGACGACGCGAACGCGGCAACAGAACTCGTCGAGGTTTAACGGCGGAACAGTCCCGAAGGACTTTTGAAAAAAAAAAAAAATGGCAAGTTTGCCGGGACCACCGGATTACGTCCGGACGAGAGTATTTCGAAAGGAGATATCTGTGAATAGTTTTTGTAATTATTGGCGGTGTTTCGGACAGACCTCGGTATACTCATGTCGATATGCCGGCAGACGGTGTTGGGTAAACCTCGCCCGGTCGACGGTCATTAATCACAACGTATTATATTGTTGCGTATTACGCGTTGTCGGGGTTTATGAGCTGTCGGCGACTGCCCTGCCCGCCGGCGATTAGGGCCGGCCGGCCGGCCGGCACTCGGCCGCGAACATCGGTGCCGTGCGCGCGTAACGGAAACGCGTTTTTCCTATTGACGTCGTCTGTCTGTCCGTCGCGCCCGGGGTCCCGCCGGGTTTGCCGGCACCGCCTGACCGACGTGTCCGGCGGCGCCCCGGTAAAACGGCCGGTGATCGCGGGCGGAAAGTCAATATTTGACACCGTTTTCCCACGTTTTTTCCGTCAACAGTCGTCCCGTGCAACCCGTGCGATTCTCTCGGCTCTGCCCGATCGTGTCCCCGAGATTATGTGCAAGCCCGGGGGGATATGACGACGAAACCGAAACACGGCCGGGAAATCGCGGCATGACCGCCGGACGACACTTGGCATCCCCGTTTGACAGGTGTCAGTTGAGGCCCTGCGAATTGGTACTGACGATTTCCGGCTGATCGAGTCCACCGTCCGACGAGTCGGGACGACACTTCGTCGTCAACGACGACTGTGTTCGTCAAACGTGATTTCCAAAATTACATTCCTAAAGTGGTAACATTGCACCGGCGTAGCCGAACAATAACGTCTTCTCGTTTTGGTTTCATTTTGGTACGATAGAACTGATTTGGCCAGTACGGAAATTGGACAGTTCAAGCGGCAAAAATCAGTCTCGTGCGGTTTTGAACGCAATTGCACACTGGAATCTGACGGGAAAAGTAAAAATTATTTTATGCCATCAAACACCACAGGCTTCTAACACGGGACGAATAAATGGTGTATGTGTGTTGTTGGAACAGAAACTGCAGAGGGAATTGTTAATTTTCGATTATTATCATCACAAGTTTATGAACTTGTCTTGAACACTGTGTCCGAGGCTAAAAGTATATCCAGAATTCAATAAAAGCGACTTCGAAGAGAAAATACCCGTTATAATAATCTGTGTTCAATGTTAAAAAAAAAAAAAAAAAAATAAAAATGATTAGGTGTCCCAAGAAATGGACATAATTTAACGGGATCATTAGAATTGATATTTATCAATTTTAAAGAGATTTCGGCACGAGTTAACGTTATCCCAGAGAAGAAATATTTCATTTACAATAGTTTAAGACCAAATGGATAAAAATTAGAGGGTATGTGTGTCGATTTTTTATATATATATATAAAAAAAAAAATGTTGTCTTCATATAATGGACACTCTAATATTCATATATACATAATTATTATTATTACGTCTAGGATTTCTATGCATTTGCATGTGTATTTTTGCTTTAGTTCAAATTGATTGGTCGTCAGATATGACCTGCGTTTTGGCTCATTCTCGATAAAATAGAACCATTTTTTTTTTCTTGGCATATTTTTGAATATAATGTATATATTTTTTTTTTTAAAGATTTTTGTGACTCTGGTGAATTTCATATGGTAATATTTCGTTGTATTCATTAGATGAAATTAAATTCAATAAAATCTGTAATATCGTATTTAGACGACGATGAAAAATCGATTAAAAAATCAAAAGAATTGTTTAAAGACAAACATTTAAAAAAAAGCTTATTCGAATGTAATTTTTGTTTTCTCACCGAAGCAATTGCTAACTTAGAAAAATGTACACTATCTCTTGATGAAGACTTAAAAATTAGTTTAAATGTTTAAAAGAAACCCTCTTATTGTGAGTAACGAGAGAATAGCAGAAATGGTAAAACTTTAAATGGACTTGGTACCAAAGAAGTATATGGGATTCTTAAAAAGTTCAAAATTATATAAAAGACATACAATTTTTTTAAGCGATGATGGAAAACAAAATACTATTTTTTTTAGTAATATTTTAGTATTTGAAAAATACTATTTTTTTTCACCAATAATATTTATACTCGCAAAACTTAAATTTATTTTTTAAATGTAATGGTTACAAACAAGTAAGTCAACCTAAAAAATATTTTTTAAATAACCCACACATATACAGACTTATCTGGCATTTTGTCGATAGCATTCGTTTTTTACCTAGGCAATTTTGATTTTTAATTTCCATCATCGTAAAGATTAATTAAGTTTGCAATATTCACGTTGGCTGTTGGTATTGCATAACAAAATGCATGCGGCGTATGATATTTCATGACAAAATTCCCAATGTCCCGGAAAAATTAAATTATTAAATTTACTAAAATGTATTTCTCAAGAAAAAAAAAAAAAAAAAAAAAATGCCGTTTTCGATTTGTAAAATGCATTCTATTGTTCGTAGCGTACCCGAAAAAAGATGCCAGGATTTTTCGCCCGGTGGCACTCTATTCGAACATTTTTTTTTTTTCCAGATTCCCGACAGTTTTTTTTTTGTAGAAAATTAAAAATAAAAACCGACAACAAACGAAACGGTTTATCGGTTATTTTATTTTTTTCGCTGGTTTCCGTATAGTCTCGGCTAAGAGGCGGTAAAACACGACTATTACTATTTTCGTACCCGTTTGCCGAGTTCTGTTCAGAATCGTTATTTGATTGCAACGGTTTATCGTCGATTTCAACGTACAAAACTAAATAACTCTATTATCCTGCGCCTTCCCGGCCACAAAAGTTGGGAACACGGTGCGAAGTATGTCCGGTTTTTTTTTTTTTTTTCTATTATGTGTGTGTGTTTTATTAATACGAAAGTAATTCGCTGACCTATGACGGACGACGGGAAGAAGAAGAAGAACAACAACAACAACAAGAAGAACAAGAAATAAAAGTCGTCGCGGTCGTAAATTCGGAAAGTTTTAATATTGTTTTTTATTTTTTTTTTTTTTTAAATATAACTCTGTCGATTTGTATATAAATGTAATTTGAAATATTCACGCGTACAGCGCAAATGCGTATTCGTTTTGATTTTATATAAAAATATAATGATTCGTCGTGCGTTCTCTCGATAAGATTAAACTAAAAAAAAAAAAAACAAAAGACATTAACATAATATTTCGACAAATCCATAATTTTCTTGCGGAAGTCTATAATTTTATGTCGCCGCGCTGCTGCAACGCGGGAATTTATAATGAATTATACCGCAAAATGTATAATATTATTATATTACTCGAAATAATGTTATGCTATGTATAAAAAAAAAAAAAAAAATAACGCATTCTGCGTACGGACGGTAAGCTTATTCGTGCGATAAATGTGTTTTTAAATATTGTTTAAACGCGGTTTTTTTTTTTTTTCTTTTCGTTTTTATCCGCCGTGACATTTGTCCCGAACGCCGCAAAGTCACGCGAACAGCGAATTTACGAGCGTCGTTTTTTATATATTATTTTTATTAGAACATTGTACGGTCATATACGTGGTCTGTTCAAAAAGTTCCCGAACTATAATCCCTAAAACTAGAAAATATATAGTATCGTAAATGTTATTAGATTAAAATAAAATTTTATATAATAAAATAGAGATACGCAGCTATCTTTTCAATTAAATCTCAAATGTATGTTGCTATCTAACCATTAACTCTGTGCGCGTTTAAAGTAGACGAGTCGTGTGCATTGTGCGATTTCTAAGATGAATAACATTCACGAACAACGTATTAATATTAAATTTTGTGTTAAACTCTGTGAATCTTTTGCTGACACTCGTAAAATATTGCAAAATGCTTATGGAGAACAGTGTTTAGGACGTACATCAGCGTTACGACTGGTTAAAACGTTTTTAAAGACTGTCGGGGGGAATCAGTTGATGACGACCCACGTTCAGGACGTCCGTCGACATCGACAGACGATGCTCATGTGACAAAAGTCAATGAAATTGTGCGGTCTAATAGACGTTTAACTGTTCGAGAGATTGCGGAAGATTGTAACATATCGGTTGGTTCATGTCATGAAACCCTGGTCGAAAAACTTGGAATGCACCACGTTGCAGCAAAATTTTTCCCTAGGTTGATGTCGCAAGATCAGAAAGACAACCGCGTAACCATCTGTCAAGAATTGTTAGATCGCGAAAATGATGATACGAGTATGTTCACGGAGCAAATTATAACGGGTGATGAGACGTGGGTCTATGGCTATGATATTGAGACATAAGTCCAATCGTCACAGTGGGTCGGTAAATTTTCTCCAAGACCAAAAAAAGCTCGTCAGGTCAGATCAAATGTCAATGTCCTGCTAACGGCTTTTTTTTTGATAACCTGGGAGTTATTCATCACGAATTTCTACCAGCAGGACGAACTGTTAACCGACGGTACTATCTAGAAGTATTAAAACGTCTTCGAGAAAAAGTGCAGAGGAATAGGCCTGAAGTGTGAAAGAACAGCTCATGGTTTCTCCATCACGACAATGCTCCGGTACCCACTTCCCTGGTAATTCGAGATTTTTGCGTGAAAAATCACATGACCGTGCTTCCTCATCCACCATATTCTCCCGACTTGACAGACTTTTTTTTTATTTCCAAAACTAAAATCCCGGTTAAAAGGACAGAGATTTTCTACGATAGACGAAATAAAAGAAAATTCGCTAACGGAGCTACGAGCAATTCCAGAAACTGTTTTCCAGGATTGCTTTCAACAATGGAAATGTCGTTGGAAGAAGTGTATAAACCAAGAGGGAGAATACTTCGAGGGTGATAAGTCTCAATAGTTTGTTGGTAAGCACTATAAATCAAAAATTGAAAAATTCGGTAACTTTTTGAACAGGTCTCGTATATATAATATTGTCTGCACATTTTTTAATCGCTGAAAGTCGCGATACGTTATCATTTCGATTTAAAAGCGAAGGCAAGGTGAAGCCCGATGTTTTCCTTGTGGTCACGGAAAACCGATTGGAATTTCTCGTTTGACGTCGTGCGTTCGCGGACTAGGTCGAAGAGCTCATATATACATATATATTTATATATACTCTGCCGGTTTTCATAAAAAAAAAAAAGTAATAAAAAAAAAATGTATACGTATTCGGCCGTGCGATTATTGAGTTTTTGAAATTATACCCGGCGGCTCGGTGTTAGTTTTACTATTGTTCATTAATACTTATAACGGAAAACAAAAAACGAAAACGAAACTGAAACGACTCCCGGCTGCGGGAGACAATAATTATAATTGTTTATGACGATAAGAGCGAATCATACCAAATTTCCTGTGTATGTGAAACCAAACACGAATATGGGAAATATTTTCATGACCCGTATATAAATTTACATGTATATATATACGAGGTCTAATCAAAAAGTATCGAGACTGCAAAAGAAATAAAAAATAAAAAATATACATATTTATTAGACAAAGATATTTATATTCAATCTCCTTTCAAAATATGTTCCTTCTAGAGCTATACAAGTTCTCTAACGTTCCTATAATTTTTTTGTAAACACACCTGGAAGTCACATTTAGAAATTTCTAGTAACCGCTACGTCGCTATATGTTTTATTCCATTCACATCTTGAAAACGTTTACCCTTAATCGTCATTTTTATCTTTGGGAATAATAATAAAAAAAAAAAAAATCGCACAGAGCTAAGTCTGGCGAATAGAGGGGTCGAGAAACAACTGGTTTGCCGTGTTTGGCCAAAAACTGCTGCACATCATGGGCTGAATTGGGCTGGAACATTATCGTGATACAATTTCCAACTGCTCGACTCTGTATACTCGGGTCTTAGTCTTCTTGTAGCGTCCCGTAAACGGCGAACAACACAAATGTAGTACTTCTTGGTTATAGTTGGTCCTTTTGGAGCATAATCCTGATGGACAATACACCTTAGTAGTCGAAAAAATCCGTCACCTCGTATGGCTGTTCGAATTTTTCTGATCATTTCATCGTTTCGGCTTGTTGAACGACGTCTTTCACGTTCATCGCTTTCAACAGTTGGCCTACCTTTCTTTTTTCTTTTATGGTTTAAACCGTCCGTCGAATAGCAAGCACGGGACACGGTTTCGTCTTCATAAGCTATCAATGACATTTGGTAGGTTCCAGTAGCCGTTTTCCCAAGTTAATGCCGAAATTTAATGCGAACCCGTTGTTCTATATTTTCGCTCATAATGAAATCCTCTCAGGACGTAAATTTTATTTAATCACACTTTATTTAGTCGTGCCTAGCAGCCGACCTAGTCAATTTCAATCTAATCCGCGTCTAATACATTTTCTCAACATATATTAGGTAGATAGATAAACAGAGCACGCGCGTGCTCATACTCAGAGCGGTTTACGATTAATCTTCTCGGTCTCGATACTTTTTGATTATATCTCGTATGTATTTGAGCCTTGTACCCGGGAATCGTCGCCGAAATCTTTATAGTGGGAAGGAACGTCGTCTATTCTTATGGGAACGCCGCGGTAATTTGTCAATTTTTCGGCACGGCACACGCCGCGCACAGACAATACAAAAAAAAAAAAAAAATAAAAGACAACATTCAGGTTCATCATCATATCTCCGGTCTGTGTACGGCCGATAAAACCCTGAAAGCTTTTATCGGATTAGGCGAAGGTGACCGACCGCCGAGGCACGGTGCAGCGCGGCCGCGCCCTCTCCGGCCGACTCCTCCGAGCGGAGATTCTTCAGTCGCCGCCTGCGGTTTATGCCGCGAACCGTACCCGCCGGCCGACGTCCCTCTCGGTCTATATCGGTCTGCGAAATACGCGCACACACGTTCGTTGGATATATATATATATATATATAAGAAGGGCATACCAGGCGAAATTCCGGAAAATATCGATTTCCGGTGGGCGGCGAGGGTTGTATTTTTTCGTTCGTAAAATCGCGCAACCCCGCAGAACCAATCGGATTTTATATATTTAATTAAATACCGGATGCTGAGTGGACGAAGATAAAAAAAAAAAAAAAAAACCTTTATCCAGCGAGCGCGGAATTTGGAACGACCTAGGTTTTTCTATATATTTCATTGTATAAGAAACTAAATATAATTTATCCGCTACATTATAATATATCGGACATTTATTTATCCGGTATATAAGAATGTTTTTTAACGCGACCGTCGATACGGTGCGAGTAGTCAATACTGACGGTACTGATATTCAATTCTTGTATAACGGAATATACTCTAGATCTGTTTTATTTTTATTTTTATTTTAAATACTCGAGTGTATACTGGATGAATCGCTTGTATTTTCGCGAGAAACCTACTGGGTTTGCCGACGTCAATGCCGTCGTATTGTTTTATTTTTTTTAAGCGCAGAACTTTGCCCCGCTCTCGATAAACAACATTAGGGGCACACGTACTACTCGAGTCGGTCGATACCAGACTTAATCGTCTGACATTACATTTGTAAGTACATTTGTCGGTTACGATTTTTTTTTTTTTTTTTAAATATTTTATACATGAAAAAACATCCGTAATAATTGTAAAATACAGCTAACGCATACAGTGACCGGTGGTCACGTTGCGGGACGGGCCACTGTTATTGGCGGTGAGTTGTGAAGGCGGGAATTCAATTTCTATCCGTAGTTCGGTTTTACTTAATTGTATTAATTTGTAATCGCGAAACGAATGACAACGGACCGTATTTTTCTTGCGAATTCAAACGTAATTTCGAACTTTACAACTAAACTGAATAAATAAATTACAAAACTTTTATCCGTATTAAAACCAAAAAAAAAAAAACTTTTATACATGTCGAATTGAAATTTGTACCGCGTGGTCTGTACAGCGCTGATATGAGTATATTCGGTGAAATTTTCCGGTGTTTTTTTTTTTTTTTCTTACGATTATTTATGGACTGAATTACAAAAATCGAAAATTACATAAACCGTCGTTGCGTAAATATTCGTCGAATAATAAAATGACCTCACCAACTATAGAATAATATTTCAACTGGAAATCGTACGTGATGTCGATGAACGGAGTAATTTTGTTACGCGCAACAGAGCCGAAAGGTTTATTGTATAGCGAAAAAAAAAAAAAAAGTGGTAAAACATTCTAAAGTATAATAAAAACGTAAAATATTTGTTTTATTTACCGCCTAATCTAATTTATTTTATTACGAAAAGTTTCGGTTAAAATACCACGGTAAATAAATCGGATTCCGCGATGTGTTTGCTTTCGGGCGGGCGCGTTGTAAAAAAAAAAAAAAAAAAAGGTTCCAAAACGCAATTATAATTCGACCGGCGCCAAAATCGGCGGGGACCGGCCGTCGTACGCGCACGGACGTATCGGTAAACTGGCGGACCCGACAGAGGTAACCGGCCGTGATCGATTTTCTAGATTTTTTCTGACCTTCTTGTTACTCGCGGTCGTAAGCGTTTTTCGTCGCGCCGTGCCGACAACATTGCGTCAATCGTACACGTCAACGTTTTAATCGTACGGGTACATCACGGACATATTATTATTACGCCGACGAATTAAATTGATACGATTGTTTTATTCCGCGCCCCGGCGGTCCGTTTAATATTATCAAAAAAAAAAAAAAAAATAAAAAAAATCCCCCAACACAATTCGCACGGCGAACGCTTGTGGAATCACAGCGTGCTTTTATCCGGCATAAACAACACTGGCGCGTCCAGTATTTTGAACACATCACGACGAGTATTCGGTGATAATCGCACGTATTCGCCCTGTCTTTTTCAATCATCAAAAACTTATCAAAAATGATTACAGTATAAAAAAATTAAAAAAAAAAAAAAAATTGGTTATTGCGTTAGTATTGCCGGGTTTCCGGACGTTTTTCGCCCCGTTATTAAGAAAACTACAAGGATCCCCGACATAAAGTGATTTGCGTTTAATTAGACGGAATTGCTACCGGATGTTAATGATCGGAATACATAATAAAGGGAGAAAAAAAAAAAAAAAAAAGCGCACACCGTAGTAAAACCAATCAAATTCCTTACTATTGCGTTTAGAATATAAAAAAATATATATATATATATATAATAGGTATCAATTATATCAATTAATTGTCAACGGTGCGGTGCGAGCAGTGGGTTTCGGCTGATTGGAGTACACTCGTAAAAGAAATGGGGGGGAAAAAAAAAAAGAATAATAATAAAAACGACTCCGGTGCATTTTTATTACGCCACAGCGCAGGCGACCGCGGTTATATCATTCAAATATAATAATAAAGACAAAAGAAAGAAATGTATTTAAACAAAGTTGTCCGACAAGCTCCCCTTTTTATCTTTTTATTTTTATTTTTTTTTTCTTCTTCTCTCGCATTGATTTTACTTTAAGAGTCTTATTTATTTATTTTTTTCTTCACTCGCATTTATTTTACGTCGTCGGCACCGTATACTTACGTGTGCATATCTTACATTGGGCAGATATAATCTAAAGGCTAGATTGTAGTTTAGATATAGATATATAATTTATTCGGATGTTTATTATTTATATTGGCGTTGTATACACCGTACCGAAAAACAAACCGTTTGTTTTGTACAATACCGTATGCTAATGGTGTTCCGTGTGTATATTTTTATATTTTTTTTTTTTTTTTTTTTTTTTTTTTCCAGACGAGCTCATCTCAGAAACTGTTTGGAGAAACTGAAAGAAATGGTTCCGCTGGGCCACGAGTCGTCTCGGCACACGACTCTGGGTCTGCTGACTAAAGCCAAACGTTTCATAAAGGTAATACGAATATATAAATTTACATGTAGCTGTTACGGATTTTATTTTTTATTTATAATACACGCGCGTTCTCCGGGAAGAAATTACCGCACGTGTAGAACTCCGTGTATAACGGACCCTCGCCGCCGAACGCGTACCGGATCGCGATGTCAAAGTGTAATTTATATTACAAATAATATATACCGTAATTATATATATATATATATATATATATATATATATATATATATATATATACGTACATGTATCCGAGTACGGCCTTTGAGTAACCTGCTACCGGCCGGCGACCGCATCGGCATAGGCTCGGCAATGAACCGAGTCGGTGGTTAATAATTACACGGTCTTTCCTCGTCTCCTGCGGCCGCGCCGCGATGACAAAGGGTTAAGACGCCTCTTAGAGGGAAAAAAAAACGTGCGAGGACGGCCACGGAATTGAGCGGCGAGAGCCCGGGAAAACAGGGATCGAGTGTCAGAAATAACTGTGCGATATGTACAGGGTGGGGCGTGGTTACTTCGTTAATTTAAAAAAAAAAAATTACAACGCAAAAAGTATTGGCAATATTGGATTTGATTTTTTTCTTCTACACAGAAGTTTACACAAAGGGGTACGTTTTAAGTTTTATTTTATTTGGTTTTACATAAATTACATCTCGAAGGTGGCCCCAGTTCTCGTCAACGCACCGAGATAGTCGGAATTCGAAATTTCTGTCAGCATATGTGTGCTTATGTCGGCGATAGCAGCACAAATATTGTTTTTGAGACGACGACGGATCTTTGGACGATCCCCGTATACCAACGATTTAAGGTGGCCCCGCAGGAAAAAATCACATGGGGCTAAATCTGGTGATCGTGCGGGCCACAGAAGATCGCCTCTAAGAGAGAGATGAGTCGTTCGGGCAGTGTTCACGCAAGATATTTATTGGCCTTCTTGCTGTGTGAGCCATGGCGCCATCCTGTTGAAATCACACTTCCCCTACATTCATTTCTTTAAGTTTGGGCAGAAAAAAATTCACAATCATGCTGACATAACGTTCAGAATTGACCGTAACTGCTCATTCTCGTTCTCTTCAAAGAACCATTGGTCAATAATGCCGATTCTGGATATTGCACACCAAACAATCACACGTTCTGTACGAACGTAGGCTGCTCATGAAGTTCTCTCGGGTTAGTGGGGCTCCAATATCACATGTTTTGTTTGTTCACACATCCTGAAATATGGAAAAGAAAACAAGGGCGTCCTGAGGCAGTTTTTCGAGGAAGGCTTCACATGCATTTTTTCGCGCAACATATAAGTTGTTGCACCACTGCCAATTTGTATGGGTGAAAATTAAGTTGCTCATGAAGAATTCGTCTCACTGTGCGACTAGACATCCCTAAAGCAGCCGAATGTTTGTGTGCAGATCGCCCAGGGGGATTTCAAAATCGCTGTCCTTACACTTTCGATGTTTTCTGGCGTCCTGACGGTTCTGGAAGGTCCATTATGTTTCTTCTGCACACTACTTGTATCCCTGAACGTGTCCACCCACAAACAAATCGATTTCCGATCAGGCATACAACCGGCAGGTGCGATATTGAAACGGTTTCTGAAAGCACGCCGAGTTGCGATGATCGAACGGCTGAAAGAAAAGTTGGTCTCCACGGCGAACGCGCGCTATTGTTTTGTCCACTGCATTGTTGACACTGATCTAGTTATAAAAATAACCTTAGTTAACGTGGTTTCGAACAAGCCATAAACAAACGCTCTACCATTAATGTCCGTATCGCCACGGATAACACATAAATCAACAGAAATAATTTGATGGCTGTACTAAAAAATACCAATAAACCTGTGTCAGCCCGTCTTGCAGTGCCACTTGTCGTGTCAATTGTGAATATAAACCATTCAAACACACACAACAACGAATTTTGTCAAAATCAGTTTAGCAGTTTAGAAGGAGTTCAGTAACTTACCCACGGACAGAAGAAATATATATATATATACAGGGTGTGGCAGAGCCGACTGACGAGTTTTGATGGGCTATAAATAACGAACAGTAAAACTTAGAGAAAAGGTTTTTTTTATTTAAATCAGTATTCAATCCCATTTAAAAAAATTATTTTTTGAAAATTATATCTCCAAGATGGCGGCCGTCTGCATTGACACACTGTTGTAGACGATCTCTGAAGCTCTCATATGATTTGCGGCACATTTCGACTGGTATGGCCTCGACTTCCACGGTGATTTTCTGTTTAATTCCTTCTATGGTATGTGGGCGATGGCTGAAAACCTTATCCTTAAGGTAGCCCCAGAGGAAAAAATCGCACATGCTTACATCTGTGGACCGTGCTGGCCAGCAAAAAGAAGAATTCGCCTCGTAGAACGATCTGAGATTCCCAATGCTACAGCGTGTTTCCGGGCTGAGCGTCTCGGTGACTGTTCAATTTGACTCTCTAACCAACTGCAAATTTTCGGGGGTTCTTACCGTTCTGGGTGCTCCGTGTCCAAGTCTACTTAGGGTACTTACAGTTTCTTCCAAATTCCGTATCCGCAATTTGATAGTGTTAGCAGAAGGAACAGATTCAGCACGTGGAACGCCGAAGTGTCGTGGAAAAGCCCTTTGTGTAGCGATCACAGAATGATTATTTTCGTAATACGCACGCACGACGAAACCGCGGCGTACACCTGTCCAGACCGCGATTACGAATAAAAAACGGCATTACCGTACAATTCATAATATACCACTTATTAAGGCCTGCTCTTATCTTATCACAGGTTAATGGCCTCATTAAATTCGTCAGTCTGCTCTGCCTTACCCTGTATATATATATGTACACGGGGTATAAATCTTGTGCATAGAGCCGGGGCTGTTGATATCCGGCCGACTGTGGACGCGGACAGTGTATTTATTATGTACGGCGCGAATATTTTAATAAAACCCAACCGAGTGCGTAATAATACCACCGTTATATGGTCCCGCGTGCGAAAACACGGCGTCTGTATAAAATAGATTTCCGAAGAATAAAAAAAAAAAATATATAACCGAAAATCCGAACGGAATTCGAAACGCGGTTATTGTGCGTTCGCGGATAAAAATGTAAAACCGATTTTAAACAAGTGCCGTTTTACAACGCGACGACACTTGCCAACCCCGTCTTTGCTTTGAACGTGTTTTTTGTTTTTTTTTTATCAAATATATTTAACGAATAATATCACGTGTTTGGTAACACACACTTATTGTTACCTAATCGGTATCGCACTGGTGGTACTAAACGGTTTTTTTTTTTTGTTTTTCTCTCTTAATCGTATCCAGTGTAGTTTATATCAGTGGTCTTCAACCTTTTTGGACTCGCGACTCACTTTTTTAGGCCTACATTTTTCGCGACCCACGTGAGCTTTGTAAAATAGCTAAAATTGCTTAATGCTTTGCAGTTGCTATTATTAAAACTTAATCGAAAATGTATAAAATGCATATGAAAATATGATACAAAAATTTTAATGTGAACTTTGTCCTTGAGTGTTTTCACATAATCAATTCCACCTTGGCTCGATTTGACTAAGCGCGATCCGTAAATCATCTTCAGTTTCAAATCTATTTCTTTTTGACGTTTTCAAATTTGCCATAGTAGAAAACGCCTTTTCGCATAAATAAGTCGTTGGAAATATTAATAAAATTTGGATGGCTTAGTTGCTAATTCTGCGTGATTTCCCGTGCATAAGTGTGCCCAAAATATTTCTAATGAAGTTTCACAAAACATTTGTTTCAATTTGTTATCACACGATAACTCAATTAATCGATTTTCAATGTCAGTAGACATATTTACTGTCATTATGTCTACTGCGAATGGTTGTTCAATCCACTCATAATTTACTCGAATAACCTCAGGAAAATATTGGTTAAATAATTTTTCTAAGCTTGTCAAATGTTCGTTTACTAATTCAGAAATGTCTTCAAACTTGATTGACGAATATTCTTCTAAAAACTTCTAAAAACTTCTTTTAAATTTTATAAATTTAATTTTTATTTTAATAAGAAGACTTATCGCGACCCACTGGTTGAAGACCACCTGGTTTATATAATACCGACAAAGTGTAATATTATATTTTGGTCAAATACCTACAGTTACGGAGTGTGTGGTGTTATTTGTACTATAGAAATTGTTTTTTTTTTTTTTTTTTTTTTTTTTTTTTTTTTTTTTTTTTTTTTTATCCAAAATCCTATCTAGAAAGTCGGAAAACAGTGTTTAGGAATCACTGCACAGTGGGCCCGAATCGCAGAAAAATCCCGGTTAATATAATTACTACCCAAACCCGAACATTAAGGAATTCTATTTTGTGTGCATTTACGAACAGACGACGGGGAATTTATCGATATTTGCATACATAACTATCGTCTTTTAATGAGCTTCAACGACGGATTACCCATCGCAATAAGAAATTATCTATACAAAGTACCCGGACATAATCTGTTGCACAGCCCGTGTGATATTGTTTTAGTGTTCTTTTCATTTTGTCCAGTTCAATTAATGTTCGGCCTCCGCCTACACTCGAGCTATCTACGACCCGTGCAAATCACATGGTCAGCCCAGCCGTCAGTTTACAAAAAAAAAAAAAATAAAAAAACGGGACGAGGAGAAATTGATGATCTTTTCTTTTTCTACGCGTTTAGCTCGCAATAACGAATTTTATATTTTTGAACTTTGTCGCGCAGGAACATGTGCATATTCTACAATATTTTTTTTTTTTTTACTTAAAAATCCGGTCCTTAATCGTCACCGGTAACCGAGTATTAGGTTATAGCCGCGGACGCACATATACGTGGACAGAACGGTCCAATTCAAATAATGAAATAATTTTTGTATTTAGCTTACGAAACCGACAGATTTCGGACAGAACGGTGGTTTTCATGCGAAAATTCGGCGGTTTCGTTTGTATACGTGACACGATATGCAATTAAACGGACATTTCTCTCATATTGTTCCGTCTCGTTAAAAAAAAAAAAAAAAAAACAACGAAAAAAAACTCCCGAGGCCTCATCCACTATTACGGTGTATATATATATATATATTTTTTTTAATAACCATAGTAATAATAATCGAAATTATATTAATCCCCCGGAATATCCGCGGAATTACGATCAGCTTGTTCGAACATTTAAATTGGACGGAGTCGCGTAAATATTTTATGACTGGTGGTTTTTTTTTTTTATTATTATTATTTATTTTTTTTTACACGCGTAACACGCTACACACACACGTCCCCGCGAATAATTACGTCGAAAAAAACGTCACTTACTCCCCTCGCACTACTTATCGACAACACAACGTCATGGTAACCCCGTGTATTATTATTTTTTTATTCTTTTTTTTTTTTTGTACGTTCGTCCAAGCCGTCTAATTTCATGTAGAACGTCGGACAAATAACGTGTCGTATTGTTATTTGGTGACCCAAAGGCCGGGGGGGGGAGACACGAATTGATTGCCATTTCTGCGGGGCCGATAAGAGAAAAGCTTTTACTGTCTCGTGCCTCTAACCCTCCACTACTACTAAGGATGTGCTTTTAAAGGTGACAGTTTTGACATGTAGAATCTAAAGTGTCGTTTCTTTCTTTTTATTCCCCCTCGTATCCATTTTTTTTTTCTTCTCCTAAAAGTATTTTCACTAAAAACAAAATTCTCCCGAAACCGTTCTCAAAAATATATGGTATTTCACTATTATTATTATTATTATCATCATTACACGAATTTTGCTGTTGTTGTTTTTTTTTTTTTTTTTTGTTATATTTATTATTTTTTTGTTGTCGTCGGGGGCATTATTTATTTCGATTGCAGAAGCTCGGGAAAAGCTGACAAAGCATTTCATTTGGAAACAATATCATCGCGGTTTTCTCGGCCATTTCATAAATATATATGAGACACATTTTGGTTATAATAATAATAATATTGCTTTTTACCTGCTGTGGCTACCACTGGAAAGTGGTAAAAAAAAAAAAAAACAATAAAAAAAATTAGAATTTTATATTTTTTTTTTTTTTGTCTACCGCGAAATATCGAACGTTAGGTACACGAAATCCGTATACAAATATACGGAAAAAATATAAAAAAAACACAAGTCCGAGATATTCGAAAATATATTGCGACGACAATTTTAGATTTCTCAAATATTTGTGCGAATTCCATCCAGCCGTATAATTCACGTACGCGGACCGAGACCGTTTTTCCCCCTTCGAAATTGTAATTTAGTTTTACTCCGATTCTTCCGATTCCACTATTGCCCTCGCGAAAAAAAATACTTTCAAATAAGTTTTCATTGTGTTTTCCAAATATAAAAATCGCGTCGACACCATACTACATGATATTCGATTATATACAAATAAAAAATGCAAATTGTTCCGTAAACACAATTTTTGCACCTCGACGACGGCAGGGAAGAAAACAACAAAGTATCCGGGCGTGGGGTGTTGAGTTTAAATTCTTAACGAATCGCTTGCGTACCGCACTGCATCCGCCGACTCGGCAAGATTTTGTTATTACTGTTTTCTATCGCTATTGTATCGCTATTTAAAAAAAATACAACGGACTGCGCGCGCGCGCAAATTAATTTCGCATAAATAAATATTTGCCGAATCCGGCGAATAGTCGAAAAATTACCTTTTTCGCGCCGCGGCTTGTAAACGTTTTAGGACGGCCGCAGAACACGGCGGAGGACAACGCGGCGTGTCCGGTGGGAAATTGGCCGCGGCCGAATAATCGAGAACAAAAAAAAAAAAAAATAATAAAAAAGTCACACCCGCTGTTTTACAATGCAAATGTTGTAGCGTTGCGCTTTTTTTTTTATAATTTTTTTTTATATCGTACCACCGACTGCATCGTATTAGTGCATATAATCGTCGTAATGGACAATAACGAGCGGACCGTTACCGCGCGGTATGAATTATTTACAATATTCCGGCCCGTCGCCCGGGACTCGGTCGATACACGCGATATATAATTTTTTTTTTTTTTTTTTTTTATCATTATTTTTTTTTTTTTATTCCCCCCCCCCCGCTGTACACGAAAATAACTCGACGCAAATATTGAAAAAAAATAATATTCAATTCGATTGGTGCAGGGCACGCAATAAGCGTCGGCCGTTTTACTCGCGCGCGGTCTGTTTGTTCAACCGATGCGCGCACCGGCCGCCGCCCGCGCTCGTCTATACAGGGCGGTCGTATTACCACCGGGCGTGTACGTATACACCACGCCGCCCGTACGAAAATTTCGCCGTCAATTTCGCGTTTTTTTTTTTTTTTTTTTTTTTTTATCGATATTTATCTAGACATTTCGTCGATACGCGGCGTAAAACGTTATCGTAAAAATTTACACCGCGCAGTAAAGTTACTGTGTTCACAATTAAATGACCGGCCGGTGAAATTGTTCGGCATTTTCAATATTCAATTGGAGCTCGTATACGCGGCGCAGTCGAGTTGAAACTTAATCCGGCGACGCGTGCAAATTATTAAAAGAAACGACGTCAAACCGCGCCAACCGGTGTGCTGAAGAACCCGCCGAACGGCCGGATTCATGCTGAAAACGAAGCATTACCACCGTTAATTATCTCGCTAAATCGCCGTGCACGTAAAATACGATTGCAAGCGAAACGGAAAAAATATCCTGTAAACGGCAAAACCGTCGGAGTGCAATCACGTCCAAATGTTATCCCAGAGACGGATTCAATCGCAGAAACATCCGCGGAACTAACACCGCAAATCGTATCACTAGAGTCTAGATCGTTTGTCTGTTTTATGCTTTAAGAAATCTTGTATTTCCTCTTTTAAATTCCAAACCCGTATCCAAATGCATATCCACAACTCAACCGTCTTACTTTCGTGTAGTAAAGATGGTCAGAATAATCTGCGTCGACTTCAATCAGAAATCCTTGGAATTGTCGGTGTATCAAACCCCCGAGATCGAATCGTATTAATTAGTCTTGAAACCGCATTAAGTACACGGGTAATATCTATTGTAGCTTTACAAAGAACGTCCTGGCGAACAAAATTAAAACAAAATTAACCAAAACCGTGTGTGGCTCGGTCTGTGACAACTGACGAGTGACGACCGAGTTCGGAATACGTACAATACGTACGTATATAACACAAGGAATAATGGTTAGACATGACGACAGTGCAAAAACTGTTAGCATTACACAATACAATTTTATCAATTTACTTATATATATACGTAGTAGGATCAAATAGTTCCCGGAATTTATTTATAGAAAAAAAACTATTTTTCTTATCAAATATCTGTTTATTGGAATTAAAAGTAGACATTATTAGCTATCTGTAGGGGGTTGTGGAATTGTAGAAATTTTTTTATCCGTTAAAAATTGCCGAACTGCAAAAGACGAGTGGCACGGTGCATTGTCATGATGCAAAAACCAACCATTTTCCCATTTTCTTTGCCTTTTTCGCCGAATTGAATCTCTTAAACGCTTTAAAACTTCAATATAAAAACTTGAGTTGACTGTTTGTCCATTAGGTACAAATTCCCAGTGAACTAACCCTTCATTGTCGAAGAACACAATCAACATGACCTTCAATTGTGATTTGACAACACGTGATTTTTTTGATTTTTTATGGACACGATTACGACTCACATGATACTAATGTAATTTTAACGACAAAACCTACAGATAGCTAATAATGTCTACTTTTAATTCCAATAAACAGATATTTGATAAGAAAAATAGTTTTTTTTCTATAAATAAATTCCGGGGACTTTTTGATCCTACTACGTAATATATATCAGTACATCATGCACATTATATTATCATTATTATACGAAAACTACTAAGATAAGGACGCACCAAACCGAGATCCGGGAAATATAATATTAATATGAACGAAAATAGAAATTATATACCTATTATCGTAGTAACTACTGTAGTTACTAGCTACCTACACCGCGCTATGAGGGTAAGACCGCGCACAGTCCGTGGGCAATCCATTTATAACTATTTTCTTCGATAATTTTCAGAATATTTCGGGAATTTTTTTATACTATACGGGCCCATATACTATCCATGTCGATGGACCCTCGGCGGGCCGTACTTTGCCCATCACTGTACTAGACCGTAGTGTACAACAAATGTTTCGATCTGTCTATTACTATCAATGTCCGTCGAACTTTTTTTGCTTCCTATCGTTTATACCGAAATCGTTACAAAAAAAAATAACAAATTTAGCGGTTTTTTTTTTTTGGGGGGGGGGGGAATTTCTTTTGTCTCTGGTTTATTGTTGTTTTTTTTTTCCACTCTCTTTTCTATAGGCGTATTTTTATGGTTTTATCGGGCGTTTACAATTGCCGTTATACAATTGTTAACCTAACCCATCGTTTGACGATATAACTCGCCGCTGGCGAAAACGGTAAAACTCGTCGCGCGTGCCCGTTTTTAA
Source organism: Tuberolachnus salignus (assembly GCA_956483605.1). NCBI lineage: Eukaryota > Metazoa > Arthropoda > Insecta > Hemiptera > Aphididae > Tuberolachnus > Tuberolachnus salignus. The sequence goes on from OY101437.1 coordinate 19,313,952, forward strand.
TTTAATTTCTTTTTTTTAACCGATTATTATAATATTGTGTAGTGGGTACGTACGGCATTTGCATATTCCGAAAAAATTATGTATACGACGACGACGACGACGACGGCGGCGGCGACGATAAAGCGTAACGTCGACGTCCGTTAATCGCGTCACACGACTCTATATTTCTATAGCTGCGAGGCGGCCGGCGATCCGTGACAAACAATAATAATTCAGTAGGAAATGAAAGAAAAAAATAAAAAAAAATAGTAATAATAATAAATAAATAAATTTACTCGGTTGGTTTTTATTTTTCCGGACGTGTATAAATTATTACATGCCCGCCGCCGTACGTACAGGTACGACGTGTTTCGTGTTGAAAATATTTGTTCACAGTCCGTAATTAATTTATTCGTTTCGGATATAAAAAAAAAAAAAAAAAAAGACTGCACCGGCCGCGCGTATACCGCGATATAATTTTTTTCTAATATTTTCGGCGTTTTTTTTTATATAAATTATAATAGGTACGTTACAGGAGCACAATTAAGGGCAGAGGGACGAGGGGGATACAATTCCGTCAGCCAAGTCTATTTTTTTTTACTACTGTTGACATTTTTATCGAAGTATATATACAATGACAATTCAAATTGGAAACTATTCTCAAAAAAAAAAAAAAGAAGTTATTATTACTTATGTAAATATAGTTTTAACACACCTACCTAGTCTAGTATTCTTGTGTTAGATTAAAAAAAAAAAAAAAAAAAGTTTAATAAAAAAAAATACTCTCGGTTTTACTTTACAGTATTGTTGTTCGCAAGCGTGTCGATGCAAGAAAATCAATTTCTTTTTGAGTTTCGGTCACTTTTTTCACCGTACATTTTTAAAATGTTCAACTTGTCACAGTGACAGTAAGAGCTTTTCGTATAATTCAAATAATAATTAATATTAATAATTAAAAAGGTAACTCGAAAAATCCACGGTAAAAGATAGTCGAATAAATTTACTTATAGTGACATTTAATCCACCACAAACTGTCGTAAACTTATCCGATGCCGTGAATATTTTCGTCCGATAGTACAAGTTAGTATAAGATAGTGAGGTATTTTTTTTTTTTTTTTTTCTTCAAATTTTATATCCAGAAGTATTGTCCAGAAGTTAATAACGCACATTCGTTCTTCCTGTACAGTTGGCAAATAATGGTCTAACTATTGTTGCTGAAGATTCTAATGGAAATATTTTAAAACATTCACTGCGATTTACATTGACTTTACTTAGATTTTAGACCGAGTATTAACTGACTGTTGAACATTATTTTAATTTCGTTAATTTACGAATTATAATTAATTTAAATAGTAAATATTTTTTTTTTTTTTTCAAATTAAAATTAAAGGAAAATCATATCGTATCATAGTAGTATATATCCGATTTGGTTAGATAAAAATGTTATTCATAACTAGACAGTAAAGTGATCTCAGTAATTTAAATAACACGAGTATATTATGCATTTTTATAAATACTTAGAGGGCAAGGTATTTTATGAGTAAGCATTTTAATTTTTAAACGTCTTGCTTAGGAATATCATTAAATAAATAATAATTTAGAACGTTTTAATAAACTATTTTTATACTATTCAGTTACTGGGATAGAAAGATTTATGACACGTTTGAACGTTGTCGAAATCAATGGACTCGTAAAGTTTAGCGTCATTAGGCGGCAAATCGTCTTAAGCGAGAGCGTCTTAAACGGGTTCTACTGTACATTATAACCCGAATTTTAACTATCATCTTGTAATCTAGAATAAAAAAAAAAATCCAGTTTCTCGTATGGAGTAGAAGGGGTTGTTCGTGTCACGAGACTTACAAGATTTTTTTTTTTTTTCGTTTTTCGTTTACTAATAAACCCTCCCCTCCCCTCGAGGTCAATACCCGAATACGACACTATAAGATAGAAATTAACTATTACTATTATTCCTATAAAACCGTAGATTATTATAATTATAACGAAGAAAACTGTTGTTATAGTGGGGACACACCGCCGTTGTCGACGCAAGTGTACTACGGCGAGTAGAGACGACGATGGCGCGCGAGGGTTTGGCGTACGATTAGTCGATCTAAAGTCCACCAACGGTTTTATTCCGTCTGTAATATACTCGTCGGAATTGCTTTCGTTATATTATCGTGCCAGCCGGACCGAACGGAGGGGAGGAAAAGAGTAGCTGCGGACATGTAGAGGGGTCGTAGATTGTGGCGGCTATAAATTTATATCATTATACTCCGATTGTCCGGGATTGCGGGCGCCGCCGCCGCCGCCAGTTTCCTCGGGGTTCTCTCTCTATATTATTAATTCGGAGACCGATGGCCGGTTCTAACGGTATAGCCGAGCGAAAAAATAAAAACTAAAAAAAAAAAAAAAATAATAATAATAAAATACCCGAGGAAACGAGAGAGAGAGAGACGGACAAATAATAAATTCGGGATTCTCTTATTTTCTTTTGTCGATCCTAATATCGCCGTTCCGGTAGTAGTTTGAACTCGAAAATTGGTCGGCTAAAGAATACAAATATAACAATAATAATAATAATATTAAATAATAAAAAAAAAAAAAAACTATTCCGATGTTTAGGAGGAGAGTGGGGACAGGGCAACCGACAACCGAACAGCGCCAGTTTCTTTTGTGCGTTGCTATACATGGTGTAGACACGCGTAACGACTACCCTCCTCCCGACAGCCGAAGAAGCGTATAATAATAAAAAAAAAAAAAAAAAACGTAGCTTTATGAGACGTGATGAAATCACCAGAAAAGCCTAGGGTCGAATGAAGATATAGGAAGGATTTAAATATCAAACAGAGCGTGTAAAGGAACAGTGGCGGATTCGTTTCTCTTTACGACTTACTCCACAGTTTTCCGTCGTTCCCCGTTCGCCCGCGCCCGGCCAAATTGATATAGTCGAGTGTATCGAAAAGTTGGTTTTTCTATTTTGTTTTTATTATTATTTTAGTTTTATTCGTTCTCTCTTTTCGGTAATTCTTTTCCCGATTCTTTCTGTAAAAAAAAAAAAAAAAAACACACAAAGGAAAACTTCTGTCGGAATTAATTTCGTTTGCATAATTCCTGCAAACGCACGAGCTTTTGTTTTCGCGATTTGCAAATAATATTGTAATTTCAGTATATTGTTTTTTTTATTTATTTATTTGTATCCGACGCATCTCTGTAGCGCAGAAGTGTAGTAGTTTTATTTCAATGATTTTCCCAAGCACACGGAGAGGAGAACGTCATGCGACCAAACTGGTCGGACTATTTGATAAATAAAACAAAAAGTGCGAAAGTCTGAAAAATGCCCGCAAATTATGGCAAAAAATACCTATTCTTCTTACTGTATGTCGTCTGAACAAATTCGTACCGAAAACGGGGGTTTCGACCCCCTCCCTACCGTACAATTTCGCAGGTATTTGAATATCGGATTTTGTGTTTAAAAATTCCATATGCCGATGTCGGTTTGCACAGCACAATAGTCGTATGCGCGTACAAGTCGCGTTGATTATAATTCGTAATACATTTTTCATAAATACAATTTGTCTAATTGTAGAGAGAGGTAACAATTTGTCTTAGGTCTGTTTAAGTATGCATTGCGATGAAACATGTTCAGACTGCCCGGCCGTCAACTGTTTTCTCTGGCGGACGTCCATAGATACTTACCACCTGGTAGCGACACAGGCCGTTATATTTTCGTAAAACATCGGCCGACTGATGTGAAGTGATGTTGTTCATTAGAAATAGAAAAAAATAGAATAATTCCACGTCACGGCGTGTGTAGAGCATACCGATTTCAACGGTGGTTTACGCGGACATTTGGTTACCGTTTGCCGGATGGCAATCCGCAATACGACGACGACGACGGTCGGCCGGGCTATCCGGTAAAGGTTTATGACAATAACATTTGTAGAACGATGTCACGTTTTACACGCCAAAGAGCGCGCGAACCGAAAATCACCGTGCGCGTCGTTCGCCATCGCCGGGCCGCGGCCCCGCGTCTTCTCGCCGAGCTCCGAGCTGATCTCCGCGTCGACGCGGTGATAAATAAAACACTCGGGTATTTACCCGAGTACGCCGTTGTCCGAGATATTTAAAAAAAAAAAAATATTAAAATCGCCCGCTTACCCCCGCGTATCCGATTAAATCATAACGGAAAACGTACGCGGAATATACGCAGTCCATATTTTGCGTTTTGCCGAACGTGCGCACCGCGTCCAAGCGAAACCGAGTGTATTTTTTTATTAAATACGAAAACACTGTTTCGGTTATTTGAAAACGTTCCGAATTGTTCACGGCGTACCGAAAACTAAACGGATTTTACGCCCGGCAATACGATTCGTGCCCAAAAATAATGTCTCGTACACACTAAGGATGCGTATCGGACTACACTAGGTTTACGAGTATGACGATAAACCGCGAGCCCGCGGCGCTTTTCGAATACGATTTGTGAAAATATCGAATAATAATTATAAAAAAAAAAAAAAAAAAAAAAAAAATGTTAAATAACCCAGGATTAAAACCGTGTTCGCGTGTACGTGGCGAAACAACAAAAACCCCAATTCGATTTTTAATACTCGCGCGCACGTACACTTTTCGGGACCGTTCGTTTTAAACTTTACGACATATACCCGGGTTGAAACGCACAAATCGTATAGTATAAGAGATATAATTATACAGTAATATTATAATATTTCATCGGAATTATATTTCTCAAGATTCCCAACAGTTTTTCTAAAAAAAAAAAACAAAAACCATTAAAGACTAGTAACAGATTTTTCGATACCTCGGTTTTATTTTTGTTAATTTCAAGGTTACGACGAGTGAAAAAAATACGACTAATTCTATAACCTTTTACCAGTTTACCGAGGGATCCGCTCGGAATCGTTTTTTGATTGCAATTATTTATCGTTGTTTTCGGTATAATATAAAAAAACTAAACTACCCTATAGCCGATACCTTTCAAACGTTTCACCTACAACAGTGACCCGGATCCATATATGCGGCTTTTTTTTTTTGTTTATTGTTGAATCATCGTATATATTTTTCAATGTAATTATTTAAATGGTCCGGTGGCGATTTTTCAAATTTTCATTAAGGTTAGGGGAGGCTAGGCGAAATAATTGTTGACGTTCTGATGGTCACCTTAGTTATAGGGCTACAATTTTTTTTTTTCATATTTCCAAAACGAAAATAATCACCGAAATCTCCGGACTCGTTTCTGCGAGCCATTTTTTAATATAATTTTTGCGCCGCGAACGGTCGTCGTTCATTTACTCTGTCGTCAATTATTGTGCTCGGGCCGTCGGTTTTATCATTTTAATTATTCGCATTTAATAATAACGGTAACGAAACAAAACCGAACCATTATCGAACGTTTTTTTGTTTTCGATGTACGGCAATGTAACAATAAGAAACTCGCTCGGTCTGTCCGGTCAAAAGAAGAAGGGGCCGTATTGGCTTACGGTCAAAATAGTGGACACATATAAATAATAATTTAAAAGTTAAGCTGTCTCTACGTTCTCGTATTGTGTTTCTAAAGTTTCGTGCCGAGTATTATTATTATTATTATTATATTATTTAGACCATATATACTCGTATATACGGAAACTTTCCCGAGACCGACCGGATTTTCTTACTACGGGGGACAGAAAATATGGTTTTTCGTCCCAGGGATGACAACGCGACAACTGTACGTTTGTTGGGGGTTTTTTATTTTTTTATTTTTGTTTTACTTGTTGGTTTAAACTTTTTTATGCCGACGACGTTGAATCGACATGATAAATAATAATATAGACGATCAAATTGTGTCAATACGGTGCGTACACACACACACACACACACGCACACACAATTTCATCGGAGATTACTACTACAATAAACGTTTAAAATCGAAGCTTAAAAGGTTTTTTTTTTTCTTTTTTTTCTGTTTTTTTCCCGCCCTATTTTTCGGTATTTATTTCTTTTTTTCATTTTAAATCTATAAAATCAATACACTAACGGCACTATTACTCTAGAGCCATCTCGTTTCGAAAGTTTTTTCGTTCTGTATTTTTTTTCATTTTTTTTTTTTCGCTCTTTCCCCCGCCCCCTTCAACGACCTTGTTATGTCTCTCTTTGTAATGTGTATATTACATTCCGGCGAGGTTACATTATTTTCAGTCATTTGTAAAGAAAAACTTGACAAAACGATCGACTGCTCGCCTCGCCGCCGTCCGTCCGTCCGGCCATATTGCCGGGTGATTTATGGTTTTAACCCGGGGATTTCGGTCTCGAGAATAGACAAGTAATAAATGGCACCCGACGGCTGTTGTTTTGCAAATCAGAAAGTTCGTCCGACCGTTGCTCGCCGCTCGCTGTAGAGATTTTTATTTATTTATTTTTTTTTTTTTCCTTCCCCGTCTCCTTTTTTTTCGCCTATCCAATATCCAGCCGCCGCCGCCGCCGCCGCCGCCGCCGCCGCCGCCGCCGCCGCCGCCGACGCCCCGTCGTCGTCGTCGTCGTCGTCGTCGTCTCCGGTCGTTAATATTACTGCTAAAGGAAAATTTATTAAGTTCGACCCCTCCACTTCTGACGTATAAAGTTTGAATTAAAAGAAAATAATAATCATTACAATAATAATAATAATAAACACGGGACTTACATCGGAAAAAAAGATTTTTTTTTTTTTTTTCTTTAATAAACATAGATATAGTACAAAATAACAGTAACAACGGGTCCAATCCGTAAATCCTTTTTGCTCGTGCCAAGCGGGTGAGTTTTTTTTTTTAACGCAAAATGAATTCTCGAAGAATGTACATAAAAAAAAAAATATATATATATATATAAAAAAATCGCCCCTTCTGCCCGCACGGCCGCGCGGTCTAATTTCGACCTTATTCAATATTTCTTTTCTGCTTCAATGCTAAAAATGACAAATGAACTTTTAAAAAGTTATCATTTTCCCCTCGGCTAAGATTTTTTTTTACACTTAATTTTTTTTCGGCGCGTTCCTCGTCTTTCTTAGATTTGTTGCCGTTTACTTTTTTTTTTTTCTTTAAAACAATGGGTGGTAAGCGACGCGTAAATATTCCGCGCACAGGAGTTTTTTGCGCTTTATTCTACACGCCTATATATATATATATATTTTTTTTTTTAATACATAAAATCGAAGGAATAAAGTTAACGCGCAATATGTATATATATATATATATATATATATATATATATAGACAAACTTACAAGACATCGAATTCGACATGTACCCCCTAGCTTATTCGTAAAAGTTGGATCGCTTTTAAAGGGCGCTCAGAAACTTGACTCGGCCAATGCTCTGCTGTAATCGGACACGTTTATATATCCGTTGCATTCGAATTCGTTCGTAGCTACACAATATTATGACCGGTCGCAGTAAAGGACAAAGTACTTAAACTTGAGAGGCTGTGATATCTTAGATAAAACGATCATTTGCTGCTTTCACGATTCATAAATCACGGGATGGGGGGTGGGGACCGTCGTTGAAGTGTACATAGATGATACTTGACGCGCCGTGTTTTTTTTCTGTCATGGATAGTTTTATATTATACAGACCAAAGCCCAGAATGAACGGCGAGCAAATAAAATACGACAACAGTCAACTATAACCAAACTATGAGATAATACGAATGTTTGCCGGCCGCATAATGGTATATAATAAGGGAGGATCGCGTCGTTGGTTAGTAGAAGATATGGGAAAATGATAACTCGGAAGATTTGGTAGGGATGTGTAAAATTAATTCGAGAATGTAGTGTAGGAGAATGAATTCCGTGCGCGAGGGATTCGGACAGAACAAAAAAAAATCAGACCAGCAGCTTGTCCGGGGCTTGTTGGACGGGAGATTATTCGCGTGGAGGACATGCCGATTTTGAGATTATACGAGGCAATTCGTGGACGTTTGCGATGAACTCTTCGAATCCTTTTTGGATTTATCGCGAGAGGGTGTGGGATTCCAGATAACGGAGCCAATATATTTGAGCGACGGACGAACTGAGGGGCAATAGTAGCGTTTCAACGAGAAGAATGTTATTTGAATTCAGAGCGAGTCCGCTGGATAAACCCCGGAATTTCGAGCGCATAACAGGGTGTAAATTTAACGTGTGACCGTATAGTGATATATATATATATATATACACCATAGAGAAAGAGCTTGCTCAAAAGAATGCGATCCGAAAAATCTTTACATAATAATATAAATGGTATGTGTTTTTTTTTTTTTTACCCTTCCCGAGACTCAAGACGATTGGGTGTGTGTGTGTGTGCAGAGTTTCGTATAGAGCGGTGCGACTGAGGGGAGGCCATTGAAACGTAAGAAAAAAAAAGAAAAAAAAAAAAGACAACTCAATTTTACCGTATAGTTCAGCGGTTCTCTCGACCTGTGGTACGTGTACCATTAGCGGTACGCGAAGAAAATCTCCCTTCATAAAAAAAAAATTGGAATGAATCACATTAAATATTATTCGATGTTTATTTGACGGTGTGGAGGTCGTTTGTAATCGTAGCATTTAAGATAACGATATTATCTTTAATATATAATATAAATCGATAAACCCGATAGAGCGTATAATTATTTCACAATAGTGCGTTTTTACCCCTTAGTGTCGAGAGTTCCTTCGGTTTATTCACGGGTGTCGTACGAGTTGTTTGCGTCGAGTATATTTTATATTGAATTTTTTTATTTTTATGTAATTTTTTCGTACTTTTTTTTGTGATATCAAAATTAAGTATAAAGGAAAATATTTTTAGAAAGCGAACGCGCAAATACTAAAAAAAAAAAAAAAAAAAAACAGAAAACACAGGCGAATCGTAAATATGACAATAGTTACTCACGATTTGGATTGGTTGTAAAATTTGTTGCTGAAAATTCTACTCCGTCACCTCAATGTGTAATTTGTCAAGAAGCGCATTCGGATCAAAAGGATGAAACCGTCGGTACCGGAGCGCCACGAATTATCGTAGTAGCACCCAGGAAATAAACGTATTGAATTTTCCCAGAGAAAAGTTACAATTATACGAGATGATAATAATAATAGTAATAGTAATAAATAGTGGCCGGTGGTAAACGAGACGGGGGTGTAAAAATGTTGTAGAGGAAAAAAAAAACCAGACGATATAATATAGAGGAATATAGTGTATCGGCGGGTTCTTCTTGGGTCCGCGCGGCGCGGCACACAGCTAGTGAACGTTCGTTATCCCGTCCGTCCTTTATCTGCCGGCGCGGCACAGGGTCTCCGGGCGGTCCCCGAACATTTGCAATTTCCGGATGACAAGACAAATGCGACTGGAACAAACGGTCGACTCGTTATTCCTCGTTTCCCCCACCCCCCCCCCCTATCCGCAGTACCCGCTATTTTTTTTTTTTTTTTTTTTTTTTTTTTTTTTTTTTTTTTTTTAACGCTATTTCCCGCGAGGTTTCCGCCTCGAGCGAACCCAATTACAGTCGAGCGAGCATTAAAAATAATGCGGTTTGCTGCGAAACCCGAGGTCCGGAAATACTTTGTTTGCCGTCCTCGCCGCCGTCCCCGTGTATATTGTTATTGTCCCGTGACTTCACATCATTCCGCGCGCCGAAACGTCAACTCGAGTGTCATATAAAACCGTGTATTTAATTACGATGACGGCGGATAAAATTGTTCGCGAATAACGATGCTTTTTATTTATTCTTTTTTTTTTTTTTTTTTTTTTACGCGATTTTGTTGCGTTATACGGTAGCGGCGGCGGCGGCATAGGAACGATTTGAAGACAAGCAATTATAATAAATCGTGTACGTGTACGAGTACGATTCGCCTTGTCCTCGCGCCACCGTTTTTTTTTTTTTTTTTTTACGTATACACGCGGCGGTTAATTTATAAAAATTTATTACGATAGATTTACGTACACACGACGCTCGGGGTTTGCCGACTTTCCCGACCGTTGGACGCCGGCAATAACCGTAGAATTTGATTATCCGTCGGAATCGACGATTGGAATAAATAATTATTATAATCGTCGGTGGTTTTTTTTTTAAATAATAACAGTAATACAATCTCATAAACTATCGCCGTCGTGCACGACGATCGTCACACCGATGCGGTTACATTTGAATTTTAACATTATAGTATTCGGATGTGAATACATTGAAACGTGCGTGTAAAATAAAATAATTATTTTTTTTTTTTTTTACGTGATCTATACATACAATCATGTGATAAAATAATATATATATATATATTTAACACAATAAAGCTTGAAGGAAGAAGCCATCCTAACCAGTGATGACACTACCCGACGAATGATTTAATTAAACGTTTGGATAATATTTTTTAAATTTTTTTTTCTTTCTAATTAGTTACTAAGAAGGTCTATGCACCACTGTCGCCTCGGTGGGTTGCCAGGAATCGATAGTGTGCCTAGATTAGATCCAAGAGGATTGGGATGATGGAGCAGTTTTGAATGGTAGCTTTTTATAGTAGGTGCTTCTTCAGAAACGGTCTTGGTTTTTTAAACCGAATGCAGGGACACATAAGGCGGAGCGTTGAAAATTTTGCGTAGACTAATATTTTGGAGAGTTTGGATTCTATTAAAGGTTTGACTTTTTTGCATTACCCCAGAGTTGGAGGCCATAGGGCCACATTGGCTTGACCGAAGATTTATAAACTTGAAGTTTCGTGTTTAGTGGGGTGTGTTTATTATTAGTTATTAATAATTTAAGGATACGGAGTCGCGCGTTCAAGACGAGTGTCTTAGCTTTGATGTGAGGAGCCCACGTAAGACGGCGATCAAGAGTTAGGCCAAGATATTTTACGGACTGGGACGAAGGTATTTGAGGGCCGAAGAGATATACATCAGGACGCTCGGATTTTCCTAGGGAGAAATTAGTGTGGGAAGATTTCGACTGATTGATCATAAATCGCCATTTCGTATACCAGTCTTCCATAAGAAGAACATGATGGTTTTGGAGAATAATAATTGAAATCCGATTATTGGTTTTAAAATGTAGGGACGAAAAACATTTATGAACATCTTCTGGCGGACGCGATACAATTTTCTACAATTTCCGGTGTATTTTTTTTTTGTTTTGAAACTATAACAATAACTGTTTGGAATTTTCGATTTTATTTTTGTTCTATGTGAAGACGAATTTGGTAATTTCGTAGTTGGAAATTGATAAAAAAAAAAAAAAAAAATGTTTTGATTTTATCCTAGATATCCGAATGGACCGCCACCGACGACAGTGATCCGTGAAGATTTATGTTAACTGTTAATTCGTCCGTATTAACGGCAGGACGACTTTCTCGGTACAGTTTTGTACGAGCAATAAAATAAACGCTCGCAAGACGGTACAAAAAAACAATAATACATTTAAAGTTAATTATGTTTTCGTAATCAGTGTTTGGCGGCAAAACAAAATCAAAAAAAAAAAAAAAAAAAACCATCGTATTTTCGATGTAACTATACGACTTTGCTATATATATATATGAATACAATAGCAACGATATATACGACGCATTGTGAAAATTGTAGTGGTTTTTTATTTTTATTTTGTTGTAATAAGCTCGGAGCACACTACACGCTCGTTATTATCGTATATACCTTATAGTGACGAACCGGCTAGAAAACAAAGGCGTAATATAAAAATAAAATAAAATAAAAATTCGGGACATTAGGGTAGTAGTGTAGCAGTGTTGTAGTGTTTCCGTTTCTTTTTAAATCGACGACTTTTCTCTTCGGAAGATTTTTTTATTTTTTTTTTTTTAGAAAGAAAGAAAGAAATAGTTTTTTTTTTCTTTTTTCTTACAACGCATTTACCCCCGCTAAGCAATCTGCACTCTGTCCCGCCGAAACGAGACAAAGCGTATATATATATATATATATATATATATATATATCTACTATACGAGGGACACTGTACACACGCATTGTGCACATTTTATTTATATTTATACGGTTTCGTGTATGTGTACGAGAGCACAGAGAAAGGAAATATACGGCGCAGATCGTTTTTAAAAGAAGTGCGCCCGCGACAATGTCAAAAAAAAAAAAAAAAAAAACCCGACCGGAGGGTTTCTCTATTCCCGGACGTCGCTTTTCGGGATAATAATAATAATAATAATAATATAACTCCAACGGTACGTCGTATAGTCTGCGGCGACGTTCTTATACGGTTTTTTTTCTTCTCCTCTAAACGAGTATCGAAGCGACGACAAGACGACGAATAAAGAAAAATTAAGAGTTTATAACGCTGGCGGGTAGAGGCCACCGAATACGCCGCAGCAATTGTCGGGAAAGTCGGCGAGCCGTGCCCCGATTTAGTCGGATTTAGACATTACAGGTACGATCGTAGTCAATAGTCGTAAAATGCCGCGTTACCCTAAGTTTCAGTTACTAAACGAAACACAAGAGATAGACTATGGAAATAGGGGGAAATAAAATAATATTTTTGTCGTGGTACAAATCACAAACTGTTGACGGCCGTGTAACTATGAATAATTTTGACGGTCTCAGTCGGGCGCAGTCCTCCGATGCAAATTGAAAATCGTATTTATGTTTATTTTAACGATATTTAAATTAAATTATAATTATATTTAACAAAGTTCGTCGTAAATTTGTACTTGACACGATTATGGAAATAAATTATGACAATACGCTCGACTTTTTCGGCGTTTACCTACAAGTACAAATTGTATCAAATTTTTAAGCTTTTTTACGGCGCCAACCAAAAAATAATTTACAAAAATTGTAAAGCCGTATACTAATAAAATAATAATAAAAAAAAGACATCGTGGCTATGGATTTTCGACGTTTTTTTTATATTGCCATAAGATCGACTTATGATAAATCTTGTGTATAATTTTCAAGCATTTTTATGAAACCATTTCATCCGCATAAAACCGAAACTGCATTAATACAATTACTCTATAAAACACTGTCGGAATATTTTCAACATTTTATCACGTCTAAAACGCGCTGACATGAGTAAATCGATCACTTCGGGCGATTATTGTTCATTGAATCGCAAAATAAAAAACAAAGCGAAAATAACAGAAATCGTTATTACGTATTAATATTCCCGTTTCTCTCCCAGTATTTTACCGTTATTGAGAAAACTGCAAGAAAAACAAAAAAAAAATCATAAAATTACCTACCCAACGTATCAACAGGGATCACTATATGGTCAGAATTACTACCAGATCGGAGCAAGACATCTGATAGCAAAAATGTTTGAAGGACCAAAAAAAAAAAAGGCATATCCTAGTAAAACTAATACAATTCTCGCGTCGCTCAAAAGTCAAAAAATCTAATGTTGTTCAATCAAATCAGGAACATCGATGAGGATCCGAGAAATGATAATAATCCGAAAACTGATAAGCACTGACAACGAAAATATCTAGACGTACGCAAACAATTGATAAAAGTTAAATTATTATTTATAATGTTCTCGAAACCACTTTTTTTTTTTTGTAAAATACGTCTAACGGTATTACACAACACTTGTTTTAGCGTTATTTCCATAAAACGATTATCACGCACAAGGCGTGTGTACCGAGACAATCTCGATTATCAATCCCATGGATTTCGATGTTCGACCGATCGGATTGCATCTCGATGAAACGGATTAGGTTCGTCGACTGAATTGCCCGGTATGCTAAAACGATGGAAATTTGTTATCGTAATTATGCGGTTTTATCGCATAGCATTTTCAGCCATATCCGTTTTTTTTTTTTTTTTTTTAGATTCCGAACGGTTTTTACGTCAATTAACCGGGTGTTACACCCTACACTAGCGTTCAATTCAAACGTCGCGAAATTCATTCATCAAACGCCACTGTCGTTAAACGTACTTGGTTTCGATAAAAAAAAATAGTAAAAATCGATGATCGATTGATTAAAATCAATGTTCTTTGAACTTTTAACCGGATGCGCAATCGGAAAATTAACATCCGTTGTACGAACTAAGCAGTACGTACCCCTCACCGCCCTTTAACCCTTACGAATTATTATGTAAAAAACAATTTTCGCAAGTTGAACAACCGCCGCCGATGACCCGGTAAAATCGTCTTCTGAAACACTGCGCCGTCGTCGTCGTTGTTGTTTTTTTATTCTTATTTTTTTTTTCCACCCCTTTCATTCGGTTCGCGCCCCGCCGTTTCCACATTTTCTTTCGTCGTGCCGCGTTGCAAATTTCCCCCGGCGATTTTCGACGAGACATCCCCGGCCGCCGCTTGGTTTCCCCGTCGGTCCGTACCTATTACGACGTTTCGATTTCCCGTGTGCAATCTATACGTGCCAGTCCGTGATTCGAATATCATTCGCGAAAAGGACGACGCGGGTATAGGCGATACGGCGGGAACGCCACAAAGCCAAAAACAATTCGACGTTTGCCACTTGGAAATGCATTAGGTGTTCGATTATTATTATATTGCGTCCCGTAAGAGATGGCGTCGTCGGCGGATTGGATTTGTTCTTTTTTCTAATTTTTTTTTTTTTTTTCATACACGAGGTCTGTTCAAAAAGTTCCCGAACTATAATTCTTAAAAATAGAAAATTTATAGTATCGTAAATGTTATTAGATTAAAATAAAATAGAGATAAGCGGCTATCTTTTCAATTAAATCTCAAATGTTTATTGCTATCCAACCATTAACTCTGTGCGCGTTCAAAGTGAACGAGTCGTGTGCATTGTACGGATTTTAAGATGAATAACATTCACGAACAACGTATTAATATTAAATTTTGTGTTAAACTTTGTCAATCTTTTACTGAGACTCGTAAAATGTTGCAAAATGCTTATGGAGATCAGTGTTTTAAGACGTTGCAGGATGCAGCAAAATTTGTCCCTCGGTTGATGTCGCAAGATCAGAAAGACAACCGCGTAACCATCTGTCAAGAACTGTTAGATCGCGAAAATGATGATACGAGTATGTTCATGGAGCAAATTATAACGGGCGATGAGACGTGGGTCTATGGCTATGATATTGAGACAAAAGTCTAATCATCACAGTGGGTTTGGTTCCAAGACCAAAAAAAGCTCGTCAGGTCAGATCAAACGTCAAAGTCCTGCTAGCGGTTTTTTTTTTTTACAACCTGGGAGTTATTCATCACGAATTTCTACCAGCAGGACAAACTGTTAACCGATGGTACTATCTAGAAATACTAAAACGTCTTCGAAAAAAAGTGCGGAGGAAAAGGCCTGAAGTGTGGAAGAAAAACTCATGGTTTCTCCATCACGACTATGCTCCGGCACCCACTTTCCTGTTAATTCGAGAGTTTTGCGTGAAAAATCACATGACTGTGCATCCTCATCCACTATATTCTCTTGACTTGGCACTAGCAGACTTTTTTTTTATTTCCAAAACTAAAATCTCCGTTAAAAGGACAAAGATTTTCTACGATAGACGAAATAATAGAAAATTCGTTAACGGAGCTACGAGCAATTCCAGAAACTGTGTTCCAAGGATTGCTTTCAACAATGGAAACGTCGTTGGAAAAAGCGTATAAACCGAGAGGGAAAATACTGCGAAGGTGATCAGTCTCAATAGCTTGTAGGTAAGCACTATAAATACAAAATTGAAAAATTCGGGAACTTTTTGAACAGGCCTCGTATATATATATATATATTATGCATACCGATTCGGGCTATTCGGTAAAAAATATTATATAAACCAACGGTAAGCTGTTTTTAACCAATGATTTTTTTAATTTTTTTTTTTTGCCCAAATTCAAAATGTACAAAACTATCCAATAGACAATATTATACCCGCATGAAATCAAATAAAAGCTATAAAAAAAAAAAAAACTAGAAAATCGCATGTGCCTAAACAAATAGCTTGGAAAATCGCTTGTGAATTTTGATAATTTGTCCGCGCCTAGAAAAAAATCTTTTTTTTAAGCAAATATTCTGCGATAGTGTCAGATTTTTGCGGTTATCTTACGAATTACAACAGACTCGTTGTTCGTAAATAATGCTACAAGGATAATCGACCAAATTAGCTCCTTTCGATGCATCATCTAGATCCGAAATGGTTTCGGAAAAGATGCTACACTTGAAAATCGGATCGCGATTTCCGGTAGAAAAGTTGTTTGCAGACGGATAAGAGAAAAAAAAATAAGCACATACCTTAGTAAAACGTAAAAAAAAACGAATTGGTGCCGGTCTCGTTGTACCTTATCGCCGCCAAACACATTTTCATAGGTTTCTAGACATTATACTGTGAGCCGAGAAAATCGCAGTCTACACGAAATCCTCGCTAAAGCCGTCGTCCAGAATTGCCCGCGGTCGATCGGCATAATCGTTGACTTCGTCGCCGCCTCCCACATTCCGATCGAAATATAATTACATTTCTTCGCCACCCCCAATTGATCCTTCTTACTCGTTTTGTTTTTTTCCCACCCATTTTCTGTATTTTATCTGAGCGATATCAATGCATAGTCAATTCATTGTATTTTTATAATTGTGTAATGTTAACAATGTCGAATTGAATACCTGTTTGTTATACACCCATGCAATAAATAAATAAATAAAAAAAAAGAAGACCGATACATACATCGCACTGTGGCCACTGTTATAGGTGGCCATTAAATTTATATCTGAAAAACGTTTCTGATCAAAGTTCAGTACTGAACCCCGTAAGTTTTAAGATGTTCATCGAAATAAACATTTTTTTTTTTTTTTAACAGTCTGTGAAAACATTATGGCATTGCGATTATTTTTATCCGAGTTACAGTAAAAAGAATACACTCGATAAATAACGAAACCATTCGTCAATATTATTAGGAAAACTACACTCTCTTATGCACCGACTGGATCCAAAATGCTCTCGGAAATGACGCTAACACAAAAAAATTATAAAATTAAAACACACATCATAGCAATACCAATAACGGTTTCTTCGCCCCGCTCGGAATCTAAAAACACACAAATTGACGGAAAATAAATATTATCGAATTATAACGGACAATAATATTGTAGATATTAAAAACTTTCAAAGATATTTATCTCTTCAAACCATTGGGTATATTGTTCCCGAACGTCCCCTAATATATATTTTTATTCTTTGTTTTTCCTTTCTTTATTTCTTTATTATTTTGCGTATTATTATTTTCGAATTTAATAATAATTAAAAAAAAAAAAACAAAACTATAAAGAACTTTCGGTATTATTCTACGACACCTGCCGACTTTTTTTTTTTTTATTTTTTTATTTAAGATTTCAATTAGCTCTATTGAACGGCCGGCGCGTGCGATTGAAATAAATCCCAAAAGGTTTCCCGTCGACCCGTTTTGTCCCTGCACGCTTTTCCGGTGCCTGTCAACTATTTAGTGCCGAAATTACGACGTCGTGTCGCGCAAAAAGTGTTGATACGGCGGCGGCGGCAGGGGCAAGCCAATTTATTTTTCCGGGCAAAGTTATAATTGCTTTTCGACGAAACTTCACAGAAGCAGTCCGATGATTATTAAATGATGAATTGTGTCGTGGCAGGCATACGAGACGACCGACGGACGACGGGAAGGTAAGCTTTTCCTCTCTCGCCTTTTCCACCAAGCAGTCGTCGCTAATTTCTCGTTTGATCAATCCAAAAACTCTACCCGTACCGAAAACTCGCTATAAGTTTCCCCGCGGTTTCGAGGCTACGGCCGGAAGCAGCCATATGACAGTGAACGCTGTGGGTTAAAACGGCGACATTTTAAGTAATTTGCATTTATATTGAAATTTGGTATTCTCTTATTATTATTATTATTATTTTTTTTTTTTTTTTGTATTCGATGGTATTTTTATTTTTCTCCTCCCCCCCCCCTCAATTTCCAGTCTTTTAATTTAATTTCGCTCGGAGCATTTCTCTCTTCTCTTCGCCCACCCTATTTATCTGTTATCGAACGGCCCGGGCGGTGCAAACATTGAGCCGTTTCGCGAATATCTTCAAGCGACATATTTTTTTATTTTTTTTTTATATCGTGGCATCAATAAACCCTATACACTTAGATTTTCGGTTCTGTTTTATTGCGGCCGGACGGTTTTTATTCGAAATTAAAGCTCACACAATATCATATTGTACAGCGTATTCGCGAATTGTACTAAAAGGTGCACGCACCATTAGGACGTCCCAGTGTTTGAATACTATTGCTGATAATGGGGTTTTGACAGGGACGGGGATTGGGACGTAGGTCAGTCGTGAAATTCCTGATGGGCCGCGTACTGGCCGACGCGTCCGCATTCCGCCGTTAGTAACGACGAGGTACAGACGGGCGTTTTTTTTTTTTTTTCCTCATAGTTTCCTCGTAGTATTTTCTCGTAGTTGTTCTCTTATACACACACAAAAAAAAAAAAAAACTCCCAAAAAACTGTTATAAAAAATATATATAAAAAGGACGAAAAAAAATAAAACACAGCCGTTGATGATGATTATTCAAATACAAACTTCCGGGCTATGTTTCGTTCTGTTACTACATTTTAGTTTTATTCTTTTTTTATCTATACATTTATATATATTTTATTAGTTTTACAATTGCGCGTAACCCTTTGTTGTATTCAAGGTATTTGTCATCATGATGTAATACTCGTCATAATTTTTACCTTTGATCCCGTGCCATTTTCCGACATAAACATTCAAGCATTTAATCTCTAAAAGGCCGGTAGGTTTCTGTGTATCCAGTGCTGCGATAGCCGATAATAACAATACGAATATTTTAATACAACACATAATCTCAATAAGAACCGTTAAACCTACTAAAATAAATTGCCAAAAGTCACTCCGGGCGTCGCGTCGTCGATGGCAGAATGACGCGGGCGGTCTGTTGTTAACCGCGGCCGGACGACAAATTTACTATTATTTTAAATTTAGATTATTTTTTTGTTGCAATTAAGTTTATTTCCCGCACAATGTTTTCGCACTCCGAGAAAAATTGTATTAATTTTTTTCAATTTAAATAATCGCTCCGTTAAGTCGTAGGTAAAACGTTAACGTGATTATTTTTTAGTAAAACAAGTCGTGTTTCAAGTCTATTGACTCCCAAGTACGTAAATGGAAGTACGAAAATTAATTTTTTCTATATTGCCCGTTAGATAGGCAGAAACGGCAAACGTTACTGTGACGTCCTCTTAACGAAACTAAAACGTGTGCATAATTGTAGGTGTTCCGCGGAGAAAATGTCTGGGTCGCACAAACAAAATATGTTCTACGTGCTTCTGCCGTATCTCGTCTGCAATTTGGGTTAGATGAAATAACGAATATTTAACGGGGTTGTTTAAGGAATACCCTAAGAGTATTATAAGTAAACGGTTCCAATCCGACGACATCTCACGCGCAATTATATAATTCCACGGAAATAATGAGCCTTTTTTTGGGGTAGAAGTTCAAAAAGCGATTAGAATAGAATTCATTCTTTAAGATTTATTTTTATTTTAACAAATATATAAAGTGTTATAGAGTTATCATTTGATGTTCAATACGAAATTATTTTCTACGTTTGTAAAACGAACTCCATTGCATTCTTGTAGTCGAAACAGGAGGTTTCGCATGAACTCTCGCGGCCCGAATGCGTTGTTTGAGGGCTTGGTGAATTGGCCTCAAACGCTTTTACATTTAAGGAACGCACATAAAAAAAAAAAAAAAAATCACAAGCCGTTAAATCGAAACGGCGAGTGGGGGCTATGCGATATCCCCGTTCCGTGAAATGACGCGGCCCGAGAACAATGGCATTCACAGCATTCGTCGAAATTCTTACAGTGCGAATCGTTGCACCGTCTTGCCGGAAAAGTGTGTGTGTTCATTCACCCGGGAAAAGGGCAAGTTGCGGTGTGAAAAAGTTACGAATCATTGTAACGCGTATCGTTCAGTATTAACGGTTACTGCTTGAGGTTCGGCGTTTTTTTTTTTTTCTATGGAGCCAACCCGCAAGAGAACTATCCAAGCCCTCAAACAACGCATTCGGGACGGGATTGTAGTAATTCCCGGTTGACATGCTGCGAGAGGTCATGCAAAACGTCCGGTTCTTACCACAAGAATATGCATACATTGCTGCAACGGAGGTCATTTGGCAAACGTAGTGTATAGATATTAGTTTTGTTGTTTCCCCCCCCCCCCTGTTGAACATCGAACGGTAATTCTTATTACTCTGTATTTATATATTTAAAAAAAATAAAAATAAATTCATTCTTTAAATAGTAATTATATATTGAAATCGTTCCGTTCACTGCCGGACCGTGGGCAATACGTTTGCTGCGCGGACGAAAAACGCACGTAAAACGGCTGAATTCCATCGTTTCTCTTGGCTCCCCGCCGTTTATATTCCGATATTTAAAAAAAAAAAAAAAAAATTAAAAAAAAACGCAACGTCTGGTGATATTTTATTGTCAACCGTATTAATATACAGTAAGACGTCGTCGTCGTTATTTTTCAACAATAAAATAATATGCAAATATACGTGCCGGAACTTTTCTCTGTTTGACATCGTTTTCCCTAAAAAGTTAATAGTTCTCTAAAATACGGTTTTTTAATATATATATATATATATATATATATATATATATACCCGTCGCAAAGTTATATCTCGTAAATATTTATCGCGCGCGTATACCAGTCTGCAATTTTCCCGCAGGGACGAGTTATTTTTATTTCTCATCAATGACACAATACACAATATACCGTTTTGAGTTATAGAGTTTTATTTACTTTATATCGAATTTTATTTTATAGTCCGGCTGAAGTTTATTATTACGTTCTGTCATAAAAATAATATATGTATTAAACCTTGAATTAGTATAACCGGCGTGCGTTTTTTTTTTTTCGTATCCCCGAACTCGTATATTCAAGTGTAACACCTCAACGGACCGAAAAATCTATTGGTAAAAATGCCCATAACCTTTTTTTCGGTAGTCGAATCTATACGATTCCCCGATCGGCGAATCCGCCGCGGGACAGGTGTGTGCCCCGGGCCGTTATTGACAGACGTGCCCAAAGAAGACCTTTGAATTTTTTTTTTTATTTTGCGTTCATTAAAAAATTCGGCGCGCTCGCACGGACGGAAATGAACGACGATTCTTTTATCGGCGAGACGGTTTTTTTTTTTTTTTTTTTTACCAAGGTACAGTCGGTTTGTCTTGGAATTCAACGCGCGAACGGTATCGGGCGTTCGAAAATTGCCGATAAAACTTTTATTACGCGCCGCGGCAAACGGAGAGAAAGAAATTTCGTTTCATTCTTTCTTTCTTTCTTTTTTATATAATAAATTCGTCTTGGCCGACCGCGAATGCAACCGTATGTGCTGTGCCGGAGCCGCGCTCCTCTGGCTCTACGACGCGTTGTTGAATAAAAAATGTCCCTCGGTACACGGGGGGGGGGGGGCGGCGGCGGAAGTCCGGGGAAGAAAAAGACCTCGAGGAAAAAGTCGGTTTCTGTACGTGCGCGCTTGTACCACGCGTATATATATATATATATATATATGTATATATTATACTTAAAAGAAACGTATATGAATGCGAGGAGAAAGAAAAATGGTATTGCTCGCGGGCCCTCGCGGTAATAAGTGCAAAAAAGTTCCGCGGGGGGTGGGAAAAAAAAAACCGTGTCTCGGCGGGACACACTCCGTAAAGAGGACGTAAGGCTACGGCGGATAACGAATGGCGCACGGACTTTTGCGAAATTTTCGCGTACGACAGGTTTTTTATATATATATATAAATATTAATTTTCTCCTGAAACAAATATAAAGACAACGACGATAAAAATGTGTTTTTTTTTTTTATAAATAACTATCGAATAAAATATTACACGCTGCTGTCGAGGCAATTCGTCGTATGTTTTGGGAGTTTCGAACGATAAAATAAACCAATCGATTATCGAATTGCAAGTGTGTAGTCACGAAAACGGAAAAATTGCTTAGAATGCCTATGTCTCTGTGCCCCAAAAGAGATGTGAAGAGTCAACCGCCGTACCGAATAAGAGGGCAATTTTTATTGATTATCGCATTAAATATTTGGATATGCCATGAACTATACGTAGAAACGCACCGTGATTCATTTAAAATATTTTTCATGTTATCATTTATAGACGGTTTTTAGATGAATGGGCTCAGGCCATTTTTCGGTCATTTTCCGTTTACGTATTAATTATGTGCGAAATTTCTAGCCGAAAACAATTCAATAGCCATAGAAATACATTTTTTTGTTAACATTTGAAATATTTGTATTTCATTTGTGTACTTTATTAGGAAATCGGGTCATGATGTCTTTTATGGGCATTTCTGATTGCGTCTGGTGACCACTGTAACCACTTTGATTTACATATGTTGATTTGTTATCAAGATATTATGAAATGCGATTGGTGATAAGTCATATTATCTAATAGGTTCTATTTTCCTGATAATGAGCTTAAGTGATTTTCTCGTATTTAACGTTTTTCCTTTTGTACACATTATATTTTTTTAAATGTCCATGCAGATAAAATTGTTGGGGTTTTATCGAAAATGATCGACGGTTTGACACAAAATACATCATAAGTTGATGTACTTAATTTGATATAATCGTTAAAAGTGCACATTTTGATAGTTCACCGGCATTTGGCTGTGTGCGAATGAAATTTATTTGGCTCCGTAAAAATGATCAACATTTCAGGACCAAAAGAAGACGGACGGTCGTAATTTTTTTTTTTTTTTCTAATTACAAATTAATACAATCTTCAATTTTAATGTATCAGTACATTATCAACGAACATTGCTGACAATCGTTTTTCGTTATCAATGATTCGTCGTTGCGCACCTATATGAATTAAATTAGAGGGATTTAGATTGCGACCATCCCATATTCCCACCTGCAACATTGGCTCGCCCTTATTCTATTTACTGGTTGTTTCGTATTTATAGAGATATGATTTAAATCGCATTACGAATAATACCGTTTATGCAAAAAGAGTTTGAGCCGAATGAAAAAAGAGCATACAAAGTAGTAAACCGAAGTCAGTAAAAACTGTTAAAAATAAAAAGTTATTGAATGCATATCATTACATAAATTGTTAAAAAAAAAAAAAAAAAAATTGTATGAAACATAAATTATAAAATCAGAGTCCTAAAATGAATTGTATGAAAATAAACAAAAAAAAGTAACGAAGTTTTTTGTCTTACTTCTGTTCGGTTAAAGTCGCTTCTAATAAAAACCGTTCGTATATTAGTTACACATAGTTCACGACGTAAACAATATTTTATGGACCGATCAATAGATTTTTTCCCTCTCGGTGTAATATGGCTGCCTAGCTTCAGATTTACACGCAGATATCGGTTAGGCAGTACGCCTGTCGTCCGGTCGGTATTTGTAATTCCAGATGAAATTATTCATTGAAGTGAATTCGTTTTGATAAATGGTATGTTTTATTGTGCAAACGGGGGAAAAAAAAAAAAAAAATCATCAAAAACATACGTTTTCAAAAGGTATAGTAATACAGAATAGTTGTTTAAAAGCCAAAGAGATAAAATACAAATTATATAAAACCGTAAATAAATATCGATATGCGCCATCAGATTGTCTAGACGAAAGTTGAAATATTCGTCCATGGAATAAATAATTCATCTTCTAAACGGTTTTGTATTTAACGACACAACGCCGATAATTATGAACGATGAGTTCATAATTATAAATTGCATGTTCTGCTATAAGACTTTCCCGAGACTCCTCCGCTTCCCTATCGGTTTGGACCACCGTACGAAAAATTTTCACCTGGGAGAATATCGTGTTTAACAGACTTGAATAAACTACTTAGAGCCAACATTAATCGGCTTAACTCGGCGAAAATCCCTGTCTCGGTAGTTTGTCGTAAGTTTCAGAGCAAAGAAGAATGGGTTGTTTTTATTTTTTTTTTTTTTTTTCATCTTCCGTTAATATTTAAATCCGTAGTTCAAAACAATATTATTTTAAGGAGTAACGGCCAGGACCCAGCGGTAAATTATTACGACGAACCGTCCCCGTCGGACTCTACAGATACAGTATGATAATAATACGTTGTTTCACTCGTCGTCTCGTCTAAGTGTAAAGACATTAATTTCACGCGCATTCAAATCGTACGAAAAACTTATTCCGTCGGTTATTTCGTTGACGAGAAGAACTCGTGCGAAACCATACGTATAACGAATAATAATAATAATAATAATCGTCAATTTGATGTTTTAACGTGAAAAAAAGACCCAACACACTCTAAGTCACGTAATTCGCTTGTAATCCGAGTTTTAAAAAAAAAAAAAAAAAAAAAATGTAAATATACGAAAACCAATACGGCTAAAAAAAGAAATACAAGCCATTTCTATCGAATCGTGTATGGTAAACGATACGATGCGTACGTCTTATTAACTTTCGCGTGCTTTGAGCATAACCTTTACTCGGATTGCATTATTTCCTTGTCGTGATCGCATACCCGAGACGTGGTTTTTCACGAAAACAACCGAGGGAAACATTATCGATTTGCGGAGCGTACATTACCGGGAATACGATGCCCTATCACCCGTATCATCATAATAATAATAATTATTATTATTATTATTATTATCATCATCTTTATCTTTAATAAATACGAATTGGATCATTCGCGATCCGTTTTTAATACATCGTCGTATCCCAGCCTAGGGCTACGCGATTTATCGCGGTTCTACTCACCGGGTTTCACGTCCAAACGGCGTTCCAAACAGCGAATTCGTCATAAAATTAAATTGTTTCACGTGCCATTTTCCTGTTGTAAATTTGTTGGCCATTGATAATACGTTTAATTTGATTATTTACTACGCGGAAACCGACTAACTCATTCCGATTCTCGGTTATCGGCCAGTACGTATGCAAACGACAACGCGTTTTCCCGCCGTGGTAATATTTGCTCTTCCGCATCGGGGAATTATTATTTTTGTGTTTCTCCGAATTTTTCATTTGAAATTATCGTACGGAGAACGAGTAGGAGACAAGTGAATTTCCTATATCGCCGGGCGGGTGGAAAACGGCGGCGGAGTCTTCACGGGACAGTCAATTGGGCAGGGAAGGAGGGTGTGTCCGTATCCGTGCAGCGGTGCGGCGGAGAGTCTTCTTCGTGCGCGAGACCCCGTGGTGAATCCTTTGGCGTCTCCGGCCGCGCGGTCTTCTACCGGGGAGACACCCGGCGCACGTGTGACACAGGAGCCACCGCGGTATCCCCGGGCGACCATCGTCCGGCCAACCGATAAAACCACACGCCCAGAATCCCCGGATTATTGCTGCTATTATTATTATTATTATTATTATTATACGGGCCCGTGGTCACGTAGGTGTACGGCGGTGTACGTGCCGGCCGGGGTTATCGGATTGATAAGAGACGACCCTCTTAATGCGCGGCACCCTCCGGCAAAGGTTCGAGTTTATCTCCGACTGTCGCGGCGAACGCCCGCCCGGTGGCTTACCCGACCCGACACACCTACCGAACTACGAAAATCCTTTAACGTTTCTTTCGCTTTTTAATCGTATAGTCCATTTGTTGGCGATATTTAAATCGCGTCTGTCTAGGTTTCGCCCGACATTTTTTTATGTAGATATAACATAAAAAAGGTTATGTACAATCGTGCGTACGACTATTTTTATATTTTAAGTATTTGTACATTTCCCAGATTCCCGCTAGTTATTGCACGTTGTTTTAAATTTTAGAAAATTACGTATGTTATCGCAATATTCAAGATTGAATCTCGTCAGTTTAGCAACCTACAGTTGTTCGCCGGTTATAAAGTTCATCAGTCTGTTTTTCAGATAAATTCAATAAAATTCAAATAGCAAATGCATTTAAATAATAATGCATTGATTTTTACAATAGCTTTTTTAACCGACTTATGTGACACTTTTGAAACAGAATTGAAGGTGTGGATGGAAAAATGGAAATCGGTGCCCGATAAAGAACTTCCAAAATCTGTAATCGATACTGTAGACGCTATGTAAGTCAAAGGATCTTTATCCAGAATATCTATACTTGCAACATTCCCGGTGTCGATTTCGTCAGCAGAACGTTCTTTTTCAAATTTAAGACGATCGAAAACTCATATGGGGAATAGCTGTAGTGAATATCGACTAACACGTTTAGCTTTATTGTCAGACCATCGAAATATCCCGATAAATATTGAAAAAATAATCAATACATTTACCAGAATGCCACGCAAGGTTGACTTTGATTTAAAATTGTATTAAATCATTTTTTTTTTTTTTTTTCATTATTTATAATTTGTGTACATTATTATATTATTTAGGTTCTACTGTATAATATTAAAATAATATTATAATTATGTATTTTAGTTCATGTATTTCGAATGTTTTCAACCACCTCCCCCCCCCAAAAAAAAAAATTGATTCTGAAAATATATTCAGTTTTTTACGTGCCTGCTGTCAAGGCACGAACAACTTTTTTACCGGTAAATTCTTGCAGTAATTACGTGTGATTTCTGGTAGTGAATTTTGACCGCTTGGTACCGTTGGTAATTCTTTTTTTTTTTTTTTTTTTTTCCTTATTTTATTCTAACGCGAAAAACCCGTCGGATAAACGACAAATATTTACGCAAAACGGTTCCTGTTCAAATTTCGATTTGGTTGTAATTCAATTAAAAATAATAGTAGAGACTACGAAGCGTTCGCCAAACTATTGGACGTTTTTAATTTTTTTTTTTTTTATTTTGTTTTCTTTGGATAAAATTGTTTTTGATCAGTGTGTTTTAAGTTAAAATTGTTTATAAAGTTCGATTGAAAACCCGAGCAATTGTAATTTATTTTATTGTTACGAATAAAGACAATTTTATCGGAACATGTTTAATCGAACTCCGCTGGAAACCGTTTTTCGTATGCGCCGCTTTATCGTCGCATACACAGATATAAACGAATTAATTTCTAATATAGGGTATATTATCGTTTTTGGCTTGCACGCACGAATACGAGTCCGACCGCGTAGGTTTTCTCTTTTGCATATGTTTTATTGTGAGCTGAAATGTCGCCGGGAAAATGATTAGGTTATACACACTGAAACACACGGTATATCCATATTGTATAGTCAGTCATAGGCATTTTTATGTAGACTACTACCAACAGTATTTACAAATACAGTTTATGACGGGCGTATAAGTATTAAATAATACAAGAGTAAAAAAACATAAACGTACACATGCACATGTTTGGTGTTGTACCGACAATGAGGTAGTCCTGAGATTCTTAGCCTAATTCACTCAAACTGAACCGTACGGCTTCATGCGTTTGTGACGTCTTGCAGAGTTGTCAAGAAGATTGTTTAGCGGTTTACAATTGGTGTGCACCTCTGATTTATTTTGCGTGGTTGTTAGCAATTGTTTCGATGTCGTCCACGATGGATGGTATCTTCAGATCGCGGTGTACGATATCGTTTCATTCGAACCGATAATATAGTAGCTACGAAAAACGATATTTTGACAACCTCGAATAAATCGGATGTCGGTTTTGCCGGCCACGGTCCCGCAGCCGGATACCATAAGTCCAAATCGGTTTGACGATTCGTGCTACGTGTAGGAGTCGTTTGTTAGCACGGTCTAAGGCTGAACGTCACCCGGTTGGCCAATACAATAGGACCGCGTATGAAACTCCTATAGAGTAAGGCGGTGGCGAACCCGACGAATACTTATAAAAAAAAAAAAAAAAACAGTAGAACAACACGCGGAAATCAGAAGGACTACGGTCTACCGTGTACCGCCGGTCCGATTGAATTGATGGCAGACGGCCCCCAAAACAAAAGCGGACGGATGGAGTACAAGAAGTGCCCCTTTAAAATGTCAACTATTGTCTACTACTACTGTATGATTTTGAATTTTTTTTTTTTTTTTTAAATGATATAGGCCGCACCGGGCCCTAGTAGCGGTATAATAAACGTGTTGGATTTATAAATCTCAACACGAAACGGGCTGGCCGGGGAGACAAGTGGACATGCGACGCGGCATCGTCTACGGCTACTAGGTCGGCCGACAGTGTACGATAACAAATATAAATAGTTTTTTTTTTTTTTCGCAATAGAGTTTGAAATAATGTTGTTATTGGACGGAAATATTATAATAAGTTATACGGATTTAATGGGGATTTTACTCGGTTACCCGGGGTGGCCGGGGCCGCCGCCGGTCACCCCTTAGCTACGTGCCCGGATTACCGTATAATCGAGTTTATAGCGCCGTCATCGGCTGCGACTGATGTTTCGTCCTATTTATTTTCAAAAACTCGATTACTGAACGTAAATTATACTGCGACACGTCGCTTGCTCGTCGTCGTCGTCGTCGTCGTCGTCGTCGTTATAGGATTGAAATTATATGCACCGGGTAGGCGGTACGCAGACCGTGTAATCGTTTTATTATTATTATTATGGTTTTTTAATGCGAAAATAGCGGAACCGAGTTTTGTCACTCTTCCTGCGGCCGTTTTCCCCGCGGCGGTCCACGGATATTTTTGTCGTATTCATACCGCAAAGAACAAACCGCCGGAATCGTCCGAGCCGATTAATTACTGCCGAACTGCGAGGCGGCTGACGGACGGACGGGGGGGCCGCGGCTCGTAAAAATAAATCATCAAAAACAGGAGAAATCGACGGGGACGGCCAACGGGAAGTCGCCGGCCGGAAAATGGAAAAACGTCCATTAGTTTTTAAGAGTTATTTAATGAAAAATCCGACACCGACCGGCGGGTGGCGCCGGCGGTATAGCTGCAGTAGAAGCATCGTCAATTTGCAATCATTTATGTTTTTTTTTTCATTTATCTTTCTCTCGCGCTCTTTTCTTTTTTTCTTTTTTTTTTTAATTAATCCGAACTTTAGAGAATTTAGTTTTCGCGATGATTTTTTACATCACTACAATATACACGTATACCGACGTGCCCTGCAGCGGTGTTGCGCCGCGGTGTATAATGGTAATTTTAATTATTATTTTTAATGTCGTCAACGCGGCCGACAAAAAAAAAAAAAAAAAAATCGAACAGAGTATATTAATAGCGTTAAATTAAAAACCGGGGGCTCGAAGGAAATTCAACCGTTTTCGGTGTACGTTCCCGAACGACGGAAATCCCATCAGCCCGAAAATGGGAAAAATGTTAAACTCGCGTTGTATAACCCGAGAATAGTAACGTACGTAAATTTTGCGTATATGATTTATTCAATATATGTGCTAATATTGCATTTTTTTTTTGTCAATAAAAATTCGAAATCCCCGGTATGCTATTTTTTTTTTTTTTTTAGTTAATTGACATCAATAGCGGATAATAATATTATCGTTTCATTTCGTTCGCGACCCCGTCGTCGAAAACGCTACACGTAAGTTTTACGCATTGTTACTATTGTACGTAAAATAATCGTACAATTACCGATACACGTGACATTTTATTCTATAATCAAATTGTATTTTTTGGTTAACAAATACGGAGGTAAATGATATAGAAATTATTCGTTTTCTAAACGAATCGGCAGACAATGAAAGTGGAGAAGAAAACGAATATTCAACGGACGAAGAACGAATAGATAAGTGTGATAATGATCCCGATTATTCTCCGCCAGAGGAAAATGTTGAATTATTAGACGAGCAATTAAATTATGAAATAAGATATATAGAAATGAAACTCCTTTAGAATCACGAAAGAGCAAAATTGTCGATCGTCTTCAATAAATAATAATGCAAATAAAGTAGGTAAATCGAATAGTCGTCATCTTGAAAGTGAAGAAAGTGATAATTATTACACGATACAAATTCCTAATAAATCGGATGTCGTTGGTAAAAATCGCTTTATATGGAAAACTCAGTGTACCAAGATTAATGGATAAGTTTCTCAAAAAAATTGTATTCACATTCGGCCTGGACCAACACCCAGGGCAATTAATTCGTACGAGCCAATAGAATGTTTCAAACTATTTTTCACCGATGAATTTAGTTCTTTTGTACACGAATCACGATATAGATCGTCAGAGAGAAAATTACAAAAAAATTATAAAATTTTATTTATTTATTTTTTTTAAATTTATTGTAAGACTTAAAATGTATAAATATGGTCTATTGTGTTATGTCATGAAGTCAAATATTTTATATTTAAAAAGAGACATTTCTTTTAAACAACAAATTTATTTAAAGTATAAAAATGTATAATTTATATTATAATTTTAGCATGTTTATTTCTTTTGTTATAATTTAAAAAAAAAATATGAATACAATATTATACAACATATTTTGTTTGAGTATAAAACAAATAAATATAAAAAAAAAAAGTACGGTTAAATTACAGAAAAAGAAAAAAAAAAAAAATGTTGTACGTAAAATTTACCTATACTTCAGTATAGTATAACGTTACTATTCTAGGGATAGAGTCGCGAGAGCAATCAATTTGGCTCTAATATACCGAAAACCGACTCTTACAATACGGAGTTCGGCTATCACTGTCAGTCGTCGTTCATTCCCCCGCATGGAGGGTCCCGAAGAAAGACTGTGCGACGGTTTTTTTTTTTTTTTTTTTTTTTTTTTTTTTTTTTTTTTTTTTTTATCTGCAGGCACGGCGCTCACGTCTTTCCACACGCACACGCACACGCGTAAATTACACCGGGATTTTAGTAGGCGAGTAAGGCGAAAATTGTGTTTCCCGTCCCCAGGCCTTTAAGCCTTGCAGACGCTTATACGCGCGTTTTCCGCCGTCTGCGTCAATCAATACACGACCCCCGCAGCATGCGACCCGGGGCCCTGTTCGACCTCGCGGAAAACCGTTCGACTGGTGCTCGCCAAAACCCCTTTGAAGTCGGCAAAAGCGACATTTTCCCCGGGATCGTTATTTTCGTCTCGTCGAGTACACCACCCTCCCGCGCATGTCCGTCGACGGTACGGCACCTCGAGCCGCCGGTGTCTCGAAATTGCCACTTCGCGGGCACGTCGGCTGATCGTAGTTCGGACGTTACAAAACCGTTTTTGTATTCAAAAATCATCACGGCCCAACACGGTCGTCGGAGATTTCGGAAGTATTTTTTTTCTTTCGGACGTGTCCCCCGCCGAGTCGTTTTGCGATCTAATTGCCGGCTGACGCGACTCTCTGTCATTTATAAATAACCGCGTATAGGACGCGGTTCAAACACCGAGTTGAAACGCGAATTAGATTTTCTTATCCTGGGCGTTCGACGAGTTATTATTATGTTTTCTTTTTATAATTTCAATAAACGATTTAGTAAAATGTAATAAACAAAATAACACTCGAATGGCTTTCTATACGATTTTCGTGACGTAGCGGAATCGATAAATCCACGTCTCCTATACTCTACAGCTTTTAAAGAACCTAAGCGTACAACACAACTCAATCTCTCTCTCTCTCTCTCTGTCTGTAATACGTTTTTTTGCATTTCCCATTTTCATCAGATCGTTTTTTTTTTTTTTTTTTTTTTTCCACGGACTACATTGCCTGTTGATCTCCATTATACGTATATCGCTGCTGTCTGACAGCATCTGCGCCTTCCATTTCACGGCGCATCGCAACCGTTTTCGCCTCCCCGTTTTGATAAAATGCGCTGTAAAGTGTTTATCTCGCGCAGCTCCCGATTGTACTTTTTACGCCACGGTCACTATTCAATATCAAACATCACGCGCCAAATATCGATGTCAATATTTTATCGTGCCATTTCTGCGGTTCGGGTTTACGCCCAGACCAGTGTTCTTCTCGACGTGTTCGCGTTTTCGATATTCACCGACCTCCGGCGTTTCGGTGTCGCTATTAAACGGTTCTCGCCAGTCTTGTTGTTTCGTTAATTCATAACGGTATAGGTATGCGAGGCGTGGAATCGATCGTTTGTATATAAAATATAATAATTATGACGGTGAGTCGGATACAAACGAGGGGCACCGCCGCAATCGACGGGCCCGCTGACGGCCGCGTTATTATATTGCCTATACAATGCGCCGCGTAACAAAACCGTTAACGCGAAAATATGTCTTAAATATTATTATTATTATTATTATTATTCTCTGGGCGGCCGTAATCGCCTCATAAACACGAGACAAGACGAAAGAGGGGAGGGACAAAAAAAAAACCAGAAATAATAAAAACCAACGGGTCTTCTTGCGGTCCGAACGCGATTATTGCCCGAGTCCGGGATTAAATGTCGACGATTTTATTCGGGTGCGAAAAATATATATATATAATAATAATAATACAATACGTGATATTATTGCAAACTTACGGGAATATTTCCCGTTTTCAATTTTGACACTGACGTTTTTACGTCCCATAAAAATAAAATAAAAAAAAAAACAAATATGCGCGTGTATAGTAATTTTACAGTTTCCCCGGGAACGTTTTCAATTGCGGTAAATTACGTTTTTCCCTTTTATTTATTATTATTATTATTATTTTTTTTTTTTTTTAATATTTAATCAGATCCCGCGAGAACGTTATTCGCGTACACACACACACATATATATAAATAATAAAAAAAAAACGGTAATATATCGAATAAATTATACTGGCTGCGCTGTCTGTCCCCGGCCAATAATAAAAATTCAGTAATATCATTAACTTCCAAACCGGAGCGATGGTCTAAGTTCGCGAGACCAATGGAAATAATCATAAACCATTCCGAATTGTACGGACGTGTACGGGGGGAGGGGGGGGTTATAAATCGTAAAACGGCTTTATCCGTTTTATTTTATAACTGCGGACGGTAATACGCCCGCGGCGGTGTAGTTGAAACGGCTAAACGGTCGCGTTCGTACCGGCGGTGCAGTTGTTAAATTTCGCTAAACGTCGTTAAAAACTAAAATGAAATTGTGTACACGGACAATTTCGTATTTTTTTTTTTTCATCGGCTTCTTGTTGTTGTTGTTGTTGTTGTTGTTGTTGTTGTAATACAGTATATTGCAACGATGTAGTTTTATTTCTCGGACGAATTACTCGGCGGTTGACCGGCGTTACTCTGTGCAATACCGGAACACGGACCGGACGTGCCGATTCCGCCCGGCGATTAATTCATTTGAACATTTTACGAGAGTAATACGATAAAACCTAAAACACTGTTGACAAACAAAGGGATACAACGGTATGGTTTCGCTGATTTCTCGGTTACCCGGAGGATTACAACGGCTCGGCGGAGGAAAACACGACTAATAATCCGTATTTAGACGGGCTGCCCCGGGTTAGAAAATATTAATCTCTCCAACCCGAACGCCAAATATTCGTACGCAATTCGATTCGTTCGACGGATTTTTTTTTTTTTTTTTTTTTGCGTGCCTTGTACAGTGCCCAAATGGTGGTGGTCGCCGGGTTCGCCGGCGGGTGCACTAGTGTAATTATGGTATGAGCGTGTAGACTCAAGACCAGAACAAAACGAAATAACGATAATTACGCGTGTATTTCCGTCGCCCGCGACAACTAAAAATCACGTAATATAGAAAATTTAATAATAATTAACATAGGCTGGCTCGACGGCGGGGAAAAAGTATATATATATATATATAAAAAAAAAAAAAAAAGAATGCGATGCCGTAAATACCCGAACACGAATGATAATAATAATAATAATACGTCACAAACCTATACTGTAACTAAACACACACAATTACAATTACAAAATTCGTCCGCGGTAAAAAATTCAATCGAAATTCGCACACTGCGTTGGACTTTTGCCATAAAACTGGATTATTTAAATAAAACATACGTACATTCCGCACGCATAGACGACGGAAAAAAAAAATTAAAAAAAAAACGTTAATAAATTCACAATTATTGACAATAGTAATTACTTAATACTACTAGCCTAGTTTTATAATATAAACTAAACCTACGCCTTCCTGACATCAAGTGTGACCTCTACACCTAGGTGTAACGATTTTTTTTTTTTTTTTTTAATGTATTCTATAACAATCGTATAAACGATCGTTATTGTATTTCAATACGAATACAAAACTCATAGATATTGGTAGTACAATCCCGGCAGACCGGCGGCCCTAGAGAGAATAGTTAAGCATTCGGAACAATACAAAAGAATAATGCGGTCGATCGCGCACAAAACGACCGAGAACCGTCAGAAAGACGCACTCGTACGAGGTCTGTACAAAAAGTACCAGGATATTATTTTTAATAATTACAAAAAATGAAGTTGCATACTATTCGAAGATATCTCCTCCGGACGATATGCAGTGATCACGGCGATCACTTGCCATTTTTAAAAAAAAAAAAAAAGTCATTTGGAACTGTTCCAAAATTAAAGCCATGAGTTCCTTGTCCTTTAGGCGCAGATTTTAGTCTTGGGAATAGAAAAAAAAATCGCATGGGGCCTGGTCGGGAGAACAGCAGGAGGAGTCTGCGGGACCACGGCAATTTTTTTATCCGCTAAAAATCCACGAATCGACAGCGCTAAACATGCCGGCGCACAGTCTTGGCGAACAATCGCGGAACGAATTTGGCACCGCGGACCTTCTCATGATTTCCAGTAAAATTGCACGACAAGATTCAATTGGGATTCGCTTTGTTAACTCACGGACGGTTAATCGGCGGCCATTTCGCATTTTTTCGCGAATTGTCGCCACGCCATCGTTTCTGGATGACGCCGACGGTCTCCCAAGAACTCGGATCGTCTTCAGTTGACCCCGCCGACTGTCGTTGAAACGTTTAAAACACTCCGAACGACACTCCAAGAACCACTCAAAGAATCAGGCCCAACATCGGTTTTAATCATTTCCGTAAGTTTCCGTTGCCGCATCGTTTTTACCAAGTTCCGAGCGAAACTCGATGCACACGCGTCGATCGCCGTTAATTGTTCGGACGTGTCGAAAACGGCGAACGGAACAAACCGGGACAAGATATTAGCGACTTCGGGTTTCGTTTAAAATATTCACTAATTCGCGGGGAACACGTCTACGTACAATTCGAAATGTTATCGCGCGTAGATTATATCCGCAATAACATTTGTCCCGGTACTTTTTGAACGGACCTCGTTATGCAATAGTTTGAAGGAAAACAAAATGTATCGCGTTCTTTATTGATTTTGGACGATTCAATGATTTGTACTGTTGGTATATTTTCCCGAGGTGGAGTTGGGGGAGGGCAGTTAAAATAATACCTTTACACTCCACACAAATTTCAGCGGCCGAGTGCTATCCCCTCACAATTACACCACTGTCCGCGGTCTTCCGGAACGTCTTCAGTCGACCGCCGCCGACTCTCCTTGAAACCTTTAAAACGCCCGAAAATCATATTTACCGAGTTTCGAGGGAAACTCGATGCGCACGCGTCGATCGCGTTATTTGTTCGGACATGTCGGAAACGGCGAACGAAACAAACCGACCCGGATTTAACCACGCGTAATATTAAACCGAGACGAGATGGCGACTTCGGGTTTCGTTTAGAATATTCGCGGGGAATACGTCTACGTAAAATTCGAAACGTTATCTGGCGTAGATTATATCCGTAATTAAATTTGTCCCTGGTACTTTTTGAACAGACCTCGTATTATAATTCGCGACGGCCCGGGGCCGATTTTAATTCGATTTTCGTATAGTTCCCGGGCCGGTGTCCCCGATGGAGGGACGCGTTTGTTTAGCCGTGTCGAATTATTAATTCGGCGGGAGTGTGCGACGACGGACGCTCGTTTTCTCGAAAGTCATTCGTTATTAATCGTTTAATTTCACACCAGAGATGACCGGCGGATCGTGCGCGACAAAAATAGAGGGTGGTATATATATATATATATACGTGTTTATACCGTCGAGCGATAACTCACGCGGTTTCGTGACCTCACCAGGAGTCCGTGTAATAAATTATGAGGAGACATCGGGCTCGGGACTCCGGATATAGTACACAGTATACCGTATAAAGGTACGTATATTTTTACTTTTCCCGCGCTCGGTTCGGCTCCTGACGACCCCGGTCCTGCCGGCGGGACGCCGTACGCGAATACCTCCCCGTCGGACTGACCCAATGGTGCCGGGCATGGTCGGCGATTCAGGCGGGGAATTTAATACATTTAATAAATCGTCGCGAACATAAAACCATTCTGAGCAGAGTTCGGGTAATCGTGTTCGATGTTATCTTAAATTTCCGTGCATTTCTGTTGGGTCGAACCTTTTTTTTATTTTATTAATTCAAAAATAACCTTATGACGCCTATAAATAGTTTTAGAAAAACGGCCGGATTGTTTCGAAAATCTGTCCGCGACTAGAAACGCCTAATATTTATATTCTCCGATGAAGCCGGTCCCTGCGATTATTCTTACCCGAGTTACAACATGAAAAAAAAAAGAAATAAAAATTTGTAAATAATGAAATCCTAAATTTTCCCGGGTTTTCTCAGTTATTTGGAATACTACGGCGGAAATCAGAAAACACGGTCCCTCTAATGCACTCCACAAGATCCAAAATGCTTTCGGAAGAGGAGCTACGCTGAAAAATGTGGTACAGAGAATGTGTGGTACAGTAGATTTGTCCACGGACGGAAAAAAAATGAAAACATATTCATAGATATACCAAAATACAATAAAATGCGCTTCGCTCAGAACGTGCAGTAACGGTGTCTCGTATACGCAAAGATTTATCGCTCGCGCAAAAATTAGAAATTCTAGACGAAATTAAATTACAGCCGCCCGGGCTGTAGTACTCGTCGTCTTTCGGAAAATATCACAAGTATCGAAATCAACAATCGCGCGAATTCGACTACAAAAACAGCTTTTGCGATAACAAGCTCGTGGCCAAGTGACAACCCGGAAAAGGAAACGAGAAGGTAATGATGCAGATGTGGACGAGGCACTGGCTCAATGGTTTACACTGGCTACTAGTCGGGGCTAGTTTAAGTGTCGGGTCCTATATTAAAAAGCTAAATCCGAAGACCTCGCAAGGAGACTTGGTAATGACGAATTCAAAGCCGCCGACGGTTGGTTAGGTCTAGATGGAAGGTAGGACACGACATAAAATTTAAAAGATCACATGGCGAAAAAGCTAGTGCGAACTCAGAGTGTGCCGACAAATGGAAACATAGGACAAAATTACCACAGATTCTTGCGAAATTTGCTCTCGATGATATTTACAACGCAGATGAAACAGAATTGTACTATCGTACAAGAACCACAGATGGTTCTACATACAATAATATGTAAAAAAAAAAAAAAAAAAAAAAAAAAAAAAAAAAAAAAAAAAAAAAAAAAAAAAAAAAAAAAAACAAAGTAATATTCATAATTTTTTTTAAATAAGATGAAATATTTCGTTTATAATACTGTGTTTTTCTTTTTATATAAGTAAATAATTTCTATAATTGTGCTATTGTAATATGTATTTGTTATAATAAAATCATAAAAAAAATCGATTTTTCAATAAATTCATATGTTTTTTTTTTTTTCTCATTTCGGATTATTGGGACTAAATAACATGCGACCGATGTGTCCCGATAAAGCGGAATCGTCTGTATATCGATCGCAGAGTTTTAAAGATCAACTACTATGCTATGGCTGTGCTTTTATGTACGCGTCGATTGTTGATTTGTGTCGTAAAAAAAGATTACCGATGAATTATAAACGAGTTCGCTGGCAACCGTGCCAAA
The DNA here is from genome assembly GCA_956483605.1 of Tuberolachnus salignus. Classification (NCBI taxonomy): domain Eukaryota; kingdom Metazoa; phylum Arthropoda; class Insecta; order Hemiptera; family Aphididae; genus Tuberolachnus; species Tuberolachnus salignus. The sequence continues at coordinate 19,351,475 of OY101437.1, forward strand.
TCTCGAAAATCGCACGTATAACACACGCCCGCGTCGCCGCAATCATATAAACAATAAATGTTTATCGTTTTATTCGTTTATTGCTGAAAAGGAGAAAAAAAAAAAAAAAATCCGAATTTCCCAAATCTATTAGACGAGTATGTAAATATCGTAATGTGGTAAAATGTGCTAGTCTGCGATTTTGTATGCGGGCAACAATCTGGTTCTAATATTTCATTCACCGATAGAAAACTACACTATTCTCGGGCAACTAACCGAGTAAAATGAACCGATAAGTTGTTCATAACCTATTTAATTCAGTTGTCACGAAGAACAGAGTTGTCCCGTTTTTTATAAAAGATTAAAAAAAAAAAAAAAAAGCCCTACGTTTTAATACCATTTAGCGACGATACTGGATTACCAAACTTGACCCGAGCAATATAGGTTTTTTTTTTTTTTTTTTTTACTAGGCCGCGATTTTGTGTTCAATTGTCTCCGTTGGAAATTTGCGCGGCAACGTTTGCGTTTAAATTCGTCTAAAATACTATTGTCGCCGTATCGAAACCGCAATTATAATCCAAGAATAATATTTTACGGTTACGGGTCAACGAGCCACTGCTAAGTAAAACTTTATTACAATATTTGGACCAATGGAACGAATCCGGTCGTTATCGACTAAAAACGACTTACAGCCGGGCTGGTATTATTTTAAAATCTATGAAAACAATTCGCGTGATTATTAACTTGTATTTCGTTCACGAATTGTCCGTGTTTGACCGATAACGTATTATCTAACAATACGGTAAATCGATATTTGAAAAAAAAGGAAAACGGATATTGTATACCGTTTTAACAAACGGTTAATCTACGTTTAGTTGTTATTTATTTTTTCCTTCTATTATTTCTTCCGTTTTCTAAACACTATCGTCTTCGGTGTTACAGAATTTGGAATCGCAGGAGAAAAAAAACACGATGCACAAGGACACCCTGAGCCGAGAGCACAGATACCTCAGGCGGAGACTGGACCAGTTGACCACCACGTTAAACGTGAACAAACGCCGGTCGGTGTCCGAGTCGAGCAGCTACACGACCGCGTCCGGTGCGTCCACTAACTCGTCCGCGTGCAGCACGTCTTCGTCACCATCCATATCCGAATCAGGTACGAATATTTTATTCATTTTTTTTTTTTTTTTTTTTTCAGTGTTTTACTACGTTCGTCTCTGAATACGCATCATTTACAGCCCGCGCCACCGTGTAAATAAACATAACCATATTGTGTTTTATCTTCACCCTCCAGACGGTGACAATAACGATATAAGACGATATTGTACGCGTATTAAACTAAAACGAAATTAAGACACCTGGACAACGGTTTTAGATGGGTCGTTGGGAAGGATCCAACCATTTGGACATAGATAGGAATTTCATTTATTTTCGTACGCGACGATTAATCGTCGCTAATGAAAATCGATTCTGCGCAAAGTTCAGTTAATCGTGTTTCGAATTTTCATTAAAACTTACATTTGACGCTTATAAAACACAATTATTACATTGTCCTCCAAGATTTTATTGTTCGCCGTTGAGTATGCAATTTATGTTGAATCTGGAGTGGCCGAAACACGGTATTGTTCGATTAATTCGAAAAGCAACTTACGACGGCCTAGATGACGTAGTTGAAAAACGGCTAGAACGTTTTGAAAATTTGTCCGCGCCCCGGAAGGCCTAATTTTGATAGTCTGTGAAAATTGCGCGTGTGTTTATCACGTAAAATTCAAACTAAAAATGTTAGGCGCCCGCCGAGCACAACATTTGTGATATCATTAAAAAACCTTTGAATGGTGCTTTTTGACAACTCAAATCTCCGTTCGACATCTCGAACCGTCACTCGTCGATCTTCACGAAGCTCTCTTTCGAATTGTTCTTTCAACTCGTCTGAAATCGAAGGTCTCCCACTTCTTTGTTCATCATGAACTTCCTGTCCGACCTCCTGAAAATTCAACATTTTTTTAAAGACACGCAACCCGTACCATATGTTTGACAAAGTTTTCGATTAATAAATATTGGTGTTCCGCCCGCTGAATACAAAAAACGAATAAGTTCGCATTGAGCATACACGGGAATAGAGGTGGCGGCGGCCCACATAGAAACGTCCATCTTAAACGCGTGTCAGACGCAAACTAAACATCGGATCTAGTTGAGCCGCCTCTCGTTGGAAAGGGTACGACCGACACTATACAACAGTGTTACCAAAATTATGAAAAATTAATTTATTTCTGGCTCTAGGAGCGTGGAGACCTTACTTTTGGGACACGTCTCGTACAACGAAAAAAAAACCCCCCCGATACATTTTTAAATAGATGCCTCTCCCGTACTCGATATCAAATAATGCATATTTATATAATACTATCGTTTTTGCGCATCGGTTTGTAGTGTAACAAGTAAAATAAAATAATAAAATCGGGGGAGACAGAGACGATGGCTCAACACGTAATCCCTACTGATCATATAAATTACTTATTACCACCTGCGCGTGTAGGATGAGATTTGTATGGAATATATAAATTACTTATTACCTATTCAACGTGTATGACTTATAAACTCGGCTGTGGAGTTGAAGTGGCAGGGGGCAGGGGTGAGGGAGTACAAGTTGTTAAGGTATAAAAAAATTAGTAAATAATTAACACTCTTTTTTTTTTTTTTTTGTGTATACATATATATATATATATTTGTATAAACATATACAATAGACGTGAAACGAGAGCACACGCGAGGAATCCGACAAGATCGCCGAGGGGATCAGTTTCCGTCAACGGGTATGAATGAGTGAGAGAGCCGGCGAACGAGGCCTGGGCCCAGCCGAGGGGGAAATCGGGGGACTTGTATGTATATGTGAAAAAACGGATGAACGATATTAGTTTATTACACGGTGACGGATAAATTATTTGAACGGCTAATGAAATACAATATAGATACGATACGAGCAATAAAACGTAATATTAAGAATGATTGTAATAATCATACCGCAGCAGTCTACTGATAATACAATATTGCGAAATGGAAAACGCCGTGGGTTTCACGCGACGGTCGACCTGCAATTACCGGGGTCGCCCTCCGCGGTCGTGCCGGGCGCGAGCGTTCCAAAGGCTGTCGCTCGACCGCGGCCGAATCCACACCCGGCGCCCCTGTGCGTTTCCGGAATACCGTTCGCGGGCCGCAATCCGAGCGGGGCCGCCACAGAGACCGAGGAATCCCTATATGCACCACATCGTTACACCGTAGGTAGTTTACGATAACGATTTTCAATTAAAAACAAAACATCACGGCAGGTCACGGCCGGTCGGTTAATGCGCTTCCGCCTATATATATATATATATATATGTACATATACGAGTGTATGTACGAAAAATATAGTGTGCGATTTAAAAAAAACAATATACCGATTTTGGATAAAAAAAATACCGTATTTATCGGAGTTTAGCGATACCTACCGCGTTCTATTATCGATAATATAGCATACCGAACAGAGTGATACCGGAAACCGAACGTTTGAAGCGTCTTGTCAAGAGTAATAGCGTAAGAATCGAGCCGGGTGCCGGAACGATATTGAACCCGGCAACGAACATAACGGGAAAATTCACGGGGACGAGATGCCCTGGGACCGGATAAGAGTGAAAATATGGAAAGTCGGCGTGAAAGCGGCCGAATGGTTCTGAATGGGCTTCGAAAGAGCCACGGAAGAAGAATGAAAGTCGGGATTGCGGACATGTGTCTTATTACAATCGTATTTTTACCGGTCACGCGTTATTTAAAAAATAATATACCGATTTTGGATAAAAAAAATACCGTATTTATCGGAGCTGAGCCCGGTACCAGACCTATGCGGTAACGATGACGCGATGAATCACAGTCGGGAATTAATGACGATATAGGGTTCTATTATCGAAAATATAGCATACCGAACGAGGTGATACCGGAAACCGAATGTTTTTAAGCGTCTTGTCAAGAGTAATAGTGTAGAATCGAGCCGGGTGCCGGAACGGATATTGAACCCGGCAACGAACATAACGGGAAAATTCACGGGGACGAGATGCCCTGGGACCGGATAAGAGTGGAAATATGGAAAGGCGGCGTGAATGGTAGTAAATGGGCTTTGAAAGAGCCACGGAAAAGGAATGGGACACGGCAGAACTCCGCATACCTGCGTCCTGTCGGGCCGTGAAAAAAACTCGACTCTCAATTTTATTATTAACATTATTATTTTTTTTTTTTCAAAAACCGTTGTTATATATACCGGTGCGATAATCGTATTCCGGAACAACCCGGTGGCCTCCTCCTACTCGCCGCGGTGCCGCGATTCGGCCGTCCGACCCCCGGGGGGGCTTTCCGAGATTAAAATCATAAACCAAACGCTATTAACGGGGTCCCCGCGAGACACGCTCTGGCCCGTTGAAATTTCGCGGGGCGCGGGCGACGATGGCGTGGCGGCGGCGGCGGACGGCCGGCCGGCCGGCACTACTCCCGTGACCGCATTACCGTCGCTGACACCCCCGAAACCCTTCAACGGAACGCCGTTATGCGACAGAAAATGTCTTAATTGAATTATAAACACGCGCCGAAATCGTTATAAACCCCCACACCGCCGGTATGTTAGTGTTAAATTAATATCATAAAAGTGTTAGCTGAACGCGTAAGTGCCGGGGACCGCGGATTCCGCGGTGGGCGGGAAATACTCTCCGTTTAAATATTTTCCACGCGTTGTGACCCCGCCCGGTCGAATACCTGTATATACTTTGAATATGTGACTAAAAAACACTATCGCCTAAAATATTATGAATTATACAAATTCGAAACACTGTTCGAAATACAAAAAAAAAAAAAAAAAATAAATTAACGCACGCGATATCGTCATTAGAATTATTATTACGGCAATAAGTTGTGTCCGTGCGCAAAAAAAGCGAACGGATTACACAAAATCGGTGTAAACCGTAAAAAAAAAATATATATAAAAATATTGCGATTAATCCTGCGTGGAAGCGGTTTATCTATTGGAATACGACCCGTTTAAACTGTGGCGGTGGTTTTTCACTCGGAACGGCGTATTTTCAGTAAAACTCTTTTCGGTATATAGGTATTGCGTGCCGGTCTATTTAGTCGGACTCTTGAAAATATTTCAAGTGGTATTTGTTGGACGTGAAAAAATAAAAAAAAAAACGGTAACATCGTCAAAACGAATATTTAAATAATATAAGAACATTCATTACGAAGAAAACGCGGGGCGGGAAAAACAAAAAAACAAAACACGACGGAGAAAAAAAAGAAAAAAAAAAAGCTACACTTCGTAGCTCGTTAGTCGGCATTCCTCATTAGTCGGGACCCGGCGTTTTATCCAGCGCCTGGGCGGCGGCAGACGCATTCAACTCGTTTAAATTAACTAATTTCCCCCTTCCAGCCCCGCAATTGTTTTTCGAGTGAATATCTTAGCCCGGAGCGCATCCGCGTTCAAAGGCCACGGGATCACGTCCCCGCGCTTTTGCTCTCGTTAATTCCATTAATAAACTCGGGAAATAATGCCGGCGATGAGCTTTTCCTCCTTTGCTGTGCGCCCCTACACCGCGCCGCTACGCCGACCGACGGGAACGAAATTAAAAGGCCGAAGGATTGATGAGACGGCCGATTTTTTCATCTCCCTCCGCTCGTCCGCCATCGGGGCTATAAACGTCATTAAATTCAGCTTTAAGGTTCTCCCGGGTAAAAATAACAAAAAAAAAGAAAAAAGAAAAAGAGACTACGGCAAAGACGATAATTCAGCGTAATTAGCCGTTCGTTAGGGGCTCGAACAACGTTATACAGAGACGCAAATTGATTTCACTGGCGCCAGTCTTATAGCTAGCAGGCCGGTCGTCTATATAAATTATAAACGCAGCAACGCGAAATTAAACCCGATTAATGTGCCGGCCGGTTTTTATTTTATTGGGTGTGCTAAAATCGACAATTCGGCTAAAAGTACAAAAGAACAAAAAAACGTTTTAATGTTATAACATAAACGAGGGGAAAACGGGAGACGGCGGATACGGGAGAGACGGGCGAGGGTGAAAACTTGGCAGCGGAGGTTACAACCACGGTGGACGGGTGCGTATGTTGGCATATGTTTGAAAATTTGTATTTCCAATAGATATTATTAGCGAAATTAGCGAAATTGGAGTAAAATTCGATCGGAAGATTCGATCGCTGTTCGAAACTGTAAGTGGCCCGACGATCGCCCGTGCTACTCTTCATAATGTTATCATGGGCCGGACGTTTCGCGTTGCCAGTTGCCAGACGTAAATTAGCGAAGACGAACTCGACTGAATCCGAATGACGAAAAGGAACTGCCGGCCGGATCGCCATTCTTAACACTGTCCGGTTTCCCGTGATCGATTGCTCGAGCGCAAGAAGACCTCCGGTTATCCGGGCGGGGGAGTGAGCTCGTCGTAGTCCGTCGTCGCCGCCCCGGCAAGCTCGATGGGCGGGCTAGGGTACTGGTCGCAATACCAGAGATTACATTTCTCGGCTTTCGATTACCCAAGTGACTCGACGGATCTGCATAACATCTAGCGCCGAGACGAGATGAATGTCGTCGCTAAGAGCCGGAGTTTGGTCGATGCGCAGACGTTCTATGCGACTATCGGGGTAAGTCACCCTGGGCTAAGACTTAGCCGTGATTCCGCTAGTTGTTGGAGGTAGTGGCGGCCGATAACACTTGCATACGCGATTACTATCGCGATGGCGGTATCATAAATACAGGCAGTATTTTTCGGATTTGCCAAATGGAGTCTGGCGATGAATTATTCCGAAACCGGGTCGTGCAGAATGCCACACAGGCCGCGGTTCAATGGGAATTATAGACCTTTATCCGAATTTTGGCTTTACCGTAATCCCGTCGGAAACGCAGTAAATGCCCTTTTGTCCGCGTGCGACGATTGGAGCGTGGTTACTTCCTTATCCGAAACTCTCGCATCTGAGCGGCTATTAATAGTAAAGCGTTGTTTTATGGCTTGTTCGAAAGTACGTTATCTAAGGTTTTTGTTATAACTAGTTCAGTGGCAACTAGTGGCAACGATGCAGTGGACAGAGCAAGAGTGCGCGTTCGCCGTGTAGGCCTACTTTTCTTTCAGCCGTTCGATTATCGCAACTCACCGTGCATTCAGAAACCATTTCAATATCGCACCTGCAGGTCGTATGCCTGATCGAAAATCGATTTGTTTGCGGGTGGACACGTTCAGGGATGCCGGTAGTGTGCGGAAGAAACATAATGGACCTTCCAGAACCGTCAGGACGCCAGAAAACATCGAAAGGGTAAGGGCGGCGATTTTGAAATCCTCTAGGCGATCTGCAAACAAATACTCGACTGCTTTAGGGATGTCTAGTCGCACAGTGAGACGAATTCGTCATGAGGAAATTAATTGATTAATGAGCAACAACTTAATCCACGCGATTATGTTGCGCGAAAAAATGCATGCGAAGCCTTCCTCGAAAATCTGCCTCAGGACTCCCTTGTTTTCTTTAGTCACGAGGCACATTTCCATATTTTAGGATGTGTGAATAAATAAAACATGCGATATTGGAGCCCAACTAACCCGAGAGAACTTCATGAGCAGCCTACGTTCGTACAGAACGTGTGATTGTTTGGTGTGTAATATCCAGAATCGGCATTATTGACCAATGGTTCTTTGAAGAGAACGAGAATGAGCAGTTACGGTCAATTCTGAACGTTATATCAGCATGATTGTGTATTTTTTTCTGCCCAAACTTAAAGAAATGAATGTAGGGGAAGTGTGGTTTTAACAGGATGGCGCCACGGCGCACACGGCAAGAAGGTCAATGAATATCTTGCGTGAACACTTCCACGAACGGCTCATCTCTCTTAGAGGCGATCTTCAGTGGCCAGCACCATCACCAGATTTAGCCCCATGTGGTTTTTTCCTACGGGGCTACCTTAAATCGTTGGTATACACGGATCCTCCATAGATCCGCCGTCATCTCAAAAACATTATTCGTGCTGCTATCGCCGACATAAGCACACATATGCTGGAAAAAGTTGACAGAAATTTTGAAATGTCGACTATCTCGGTGCATTTACGAGAACTGGGGCCACCTTCGAGATGTAGTTTATGTAAAACCAAATAAAATAAAACTTAAAACGTACCCTTATACACAGAAAAAATAATCAAATCCAATATTGCCAATACATTTCGTGTTATGATTTTTTTAAAATAAGGAAGCAACCACTCGGTGTACGCGTATAAAATCGCACCAGTATAGTGCGACCTTACCACCGGGGGTCGTTTATTAAATTCGAAATACCATTTTGAAACTAGCTGTAACGATAACTCGCGAATATCTCCCCGTTTCGGTGCGCAAAACCCCGTTAATATTAAATAACTATTTAGAAGTTATACATTGGATTTCAAACTATTCATAATCATCGGAGATATTTTAATAGGAAAAAATCCACATGGACCTCCGGACGTTAAACTCATTCGGTCTGATGTAGTGAATATTATTTACGCCCCTATCACATCTCTCGACGTGGAACGTTCTTTTAGTCAATACAATAGTATTCTCCGGCCACAGACCGCCGCAATTGTTTTTTATTTGTAAACCATCAACGATATGTGGTTCCGGAATAATACTCGTAGTTTTATATACCTACGTCGTTTGTATTAATTCTATTTAATACTACCTGACCCCCGACAGACGTTGTCCTCTCTTAACTACGAATAGTGAACTCGTACCGGTATAATTAAAAAGAAAAAAAACGAATTTTATTCCAAAAACATACGTGTTTATTATTCTAAAACTTTATGATGCCAAACACTCTTAGTTTTATTTTCTGGGACGTAATACGAAATAAATTTGTCGGTATTCCGACACGGGAACAGGCGACACACAATTTTGTGTGTTTTGAATGCATTTTCAAGGTTGATACCCCGAACACTTAGCGACTTTCCTTTTTCATAGCTTCGTTTTTTTAACTTAAACGCCTTGCAATATTGACACACCGACGTCCATTGGTCCAATAGCAACGATTCGCTGTGAACCGTAATCGATTTCGATTCCATCGATTCCGTTCAACGTAATTCCGCGGTTGGCGTTGATCGTCAGTTTGACTTGTTCTTGTACATCTTTGACTCGCAGTAGCGTTGCGGGTTTTGTGACTTAAGTTTGTACGTCTAATTGCTGGTATTTTGAAAAAAAAACCAACCGTACCAAAACTCTTTAAAGAAATGATTAACTCTTATCAATAAACTCGCCGCGCTATGAAATTCAGTCGGACGCTGTCTATTTTATACGATTAAGCTGCAATGTTTTATTTTTATATTTTATGTTTTATGTTTTTTTACGATTTTTTACTTTGCCGAGACCAAGGGAATATTTATATTAATCGATAGTTTGTCGAGTTTTACTTGTTGCTGGTAGCTGGAGACCCACGAGCCGCCGTGCCGTACATTTTATATAGAAATACAATTTACAAGTTGATTTTTTTAGATTTTTTTTTTAATTTTCCGCGTGACTTTCTTGATTTTTTTCTTACATAAGAACCTTCTCCTGACAATGACACATACAACAAAAGAAAAAATAATTAGCGAAATCGGTCCAGCAGCCGTTCACGCGTCATGCCGTGACCCAGGGAAATAGGGATTAATAATAATAATAATAATAATAATAATAATAATAATAATAATAATATTAATAATAATATATATATATATATATATATATATATTATCATTTTTTTTTATTATTATTTTATTGTTATATAGAGATTTGTATTTATAGTATAATATTCAATATTAATGCATTTTTTTTCAATATTCACATACTTTGGATTTGTTATGCCATGTTTTAAGAAAAACTATTACATACGAGGTCTGTTCAAAAAGTTCCCGAACTATAATTCCTAAAAATAGAAAATTTACAGTATCGTAAATGTTATTAGATTAAAATAAAATAGAGATAAACAGCTATCTTATCAATTAAATCTCAAATGTTTATTGCTATCCAACCATTAACTGTGCGCGTTCAAAGTAGACGATTCGTGTGTATTGTGCGATTTCTAAGATGAATAACATTCACGAACAACGTATTAATATTAAATTTTGTGTTAAACTTTGTCAATCTTTTACTGAGACTCGTAAAATGTTGCAAAATGCTTATGGAGATCAGTGTTTTAGGACGTTGCAGGATGCAGCAAAATTTGTCCCTCGGTTGATGTCGCAAGATTAGAAAGACAACCGCGTAACCATCTGTCAAGAACTGTTAGATCGCGAAAATGATGATACGAGTATGTTCATGGAGCAAATTATAACGGGCGATGAGACGTGGGTCTATGGCTATGATATTGAGACAAAAGTCCAATCATCACAGTGGGTTGGTAAATTTTCTCCAAGACCAAAAAAAGCTCGTCAGGTCAGATCAAACGTCAAAGTCCTGCTAGCGGTTTTTTTTTTTACAACCTGGGAGATATTCATCACGAATTTCTACCAGCAGGACAAACTGTTAACCGATGGTACTATCTAGAAGTATTAAAACGTCTTCGAGAAAAAGTGCGGAGGAAAAGGCCTGAAGTGTGGTTGAACAGCTCATGGTTTCTCCATCACATGAAAAATCACATGAACGTACTTCCTCATCAACCATATTCTCCCGACTTGGCACCAGCAGACTTTTTTTTTATTTGCAAAACTAAAATCTCCGTTAAAAGGACAACGATTTTCTACGATAGACGAAATAAAAGAAAATTCGCTAACGGAGCTACGAGCAATTCCAGAAATTACTTTCCAGGATCGCTTTCAACAATGGAAACGTCGTTGGCAAAAACGTATAAACCGACAGGGAGAATACTTCGAGGGTGATATGTCTCAATAGCTTGTAGGTAAGCACTATAAATATAAAATTGAAAAATTCGGGAACTTTTTTAGCAGGCTTCGTATATATATATATATATATATATATATATATATATATATATATATGGTCGCCCGACGAGCTATTGGACAAATTTTATCGTTCGACATTCGAAATAAATCCAAATGTCACGAGACAAATTGTATAAAAACTTTATCGAAAACTAGTCGTGCCGAACCGGAATCGTTATATTCGATGACACCAGACTACCGGTGGAAGATAATAACATAAAATAATAGAGAAACGACACTCGATCTGAACGGTCCTCCGAACCACCGAGAGCACGGAATCGAGCCAGCGCGCCGACCTGATGCGTTTATACGTTCGTTTACGAAAACTTTTTAACAGGCGTGATGGCGGGACATCTGCTGGTTTCCTATTGTGATCAAAACTAGTTTACTTTAAAGCGGGTTTTTTTCCGAATTCCAGAGATTCTGGAATTCATGTGATACGGGAAGATATGGAGTGCTAGTGGCCTGACGATAATCACTAGGTAGCCAATCATTTTTCGGCGGTCGTCTTGAATTGTGACCGTACACGAATTTGGGTTTAACGGTGGGTCATACGGCGGGCGAACTAAATACCTATTGAATTTCTAAAACGGAGCTAAAAACGGTGTTTCCCGGTATATAATTCGACCGGAGGAAGACATTTGTCGAGCGTCAGACGATATTTGACCGGTCGTCGCCTATATAATAATTGTACAAATTAAAAAAAAAAAAACCAATAATATATCGAACGGCAGCAGCGGGGGAAATATGGAAAGGGAGCAATTCTGCCGGACAAAGAGCCCGTCGCAATTAAAAAAAAAAAAAAAAAAAAAAAAAGGGCGTGCATAGAGCGCGAGGATGAGATATATAAATATATATATATATATATATATATATATATATAAAAATACGTATTATTATATAGGAGGGTCGTCGGAGCACTAAAACTTTTCTTATTTGCTCGTCCGGGACTGCGGCGGATATTTTACGAGGCGGCGGCGTACGGTTATAACCGCGCGTCCAAATTACGATCGTCGGCAACGGTTTAAGCGCGAGACGGACGCGTATTACCGTCGGCGCGGAAACCGTTCGACCGGTTAATGGAACAGAAAATTGCGGCGGTAGAGCGGCGTGAAAAAAAAAAAAAAAAAAAGGAAAAGGAAAAGAAAAATAGGAGAAATATATATATATATATATATATATATATATATATAGATGCGGAGAAATTCACGACGACAGAAACGAGATGCTACTTTTCCGCAGCCGCCGGCCGTCTATACTGTTCACCTGCACCCGCGATCGCTCATCGTCTCCTCTGCCCCGGGTTTTCTTTACCCTCCGTCGAATTTTCTTTATCCGGCGGCTCAAAACTAATAACACTAAAAACCTCGCGCGCGCATTCCGACCCCGAAAACTCTTTCATTCTCTCTCTCTTTAAATATATATATATATATATATACATACATACTACTAAACGTGTCATTATCCCCGTCTGAACCGCTTCCATCTGGCAACCGTCTTATTCCTATACTCCCGGACCAACAAAACGTCGGAAAAAAAAAAAAAAAAAAAACATTTTCTCGCGAAATTACCTCCGGTCCCGAGATATTATTATTACTATTATTATTACTATTATACGGACACGAAACGACGAAGACGGTTTAATCGGCACGGCCCACGCGATACCTAACCCTACGGCCGGCCATCATTCTCCTCGACGACGTCGCCGTTTTCGCGCGCGTTTTCCCGGTATACGCCGGCGATTATCGTTGCGTTCCGTACATTTCGCCGGCGCAAAACCATATACGGTTGTACAAAAAAAAAAAAAAAGGAACGGGATTTTATTGTTATAAAAAAAAAAAAAAATCAATATACGTACAAATATATATATATATACGAGGCCTGTTCAAAAAGTTCACGAATTTTTCAATTTTTTATTTATAGAGCTTACCTACAAGCCATTGAGACTTATCACCTTCGCAGTATTTTCCCTCTCGGTTTATACGCTTTTTCCAACGACGTTTCCATTGTTGAAAGCAATCCTTGGAACACAGTTTCTGGAATTGCTCGTAGCTCCGTTAACGAATTTTCTATTATTTCGTCTATCGTAGAAAATCTTTGTCCTTTTAACGGAGATTTTAGTTTTGGAAATAAAAAAAAAGTCTGCTAGTGCCAAGTCAAGAGAATATGGTGGATGAGGATGCACAGTCATGTGATTTTTCACGCAAAACTCTCGAATTAACAGGAAAGTGGGTGCCGGAGCATAGTCGTGATGGAGAAACCATGAGTTTTTCTTCCACACTTCAGGCCTTTTCCTCCGCACTTTTTCTCGAAGACGTTTTAGTATTTCTAGATAGTACCATCGGTTAACAGTTTGTCCTGCTGGTAGAAATTCGTGATGAATAACTCCCAGGTTGTAAAAAAAAAAACCGCTAGCAGGACTTTGACGTTTGATCTGACTTGACGAGCTTTTTTTGGTCTTGGAGAAAATTTACCAACCCACTGTGATGATTGGACTTTTGTCTCAATATCATAGCCATAGACCCACGTCTCATCGCCCGTTATAATTTGTTCCATGAACATAATCGTATCATCATTTTCGCGATCTAACAGTTCTTGACAGATGGTTACGCGGTTGTCTTTTTGATCTAGCGACATCAACCGAGGGACAAATTTTGCTGCATCCTGCAACGTCCTAAAACACTGATCTCCATAAGCATTTTGCAACATTTTACGAGTCTCAGTAAAAGATTGACAAAGTTTAACACAAAATTTAATATTAATACGTTGTTCGTGAATGTTATTCATCTTAGAAATCGCACAATACACAGGAATCGTCTACTTTGAACGCGCACAGTTAATGGTTGGATAGCAATAAACATTTGAGATTTTATTGATAAGATAGCTGTTTATCTTTTTTTTATTTTAATCTAATAACATTTAAGATACTATAAATTTTCTATTTTTAGGAATTATAGTTTGGGAATTTTTTGAGCAGACCTCGTATATATATATTTAATCATAGATAATAAAAAAAAATATGGATGAGCCGTCTATATGCCTTATACACAGTGCGTTTTGTGACAAAAGTGAACTTTTGTCGCCACAGTAGTCAGACAATGGTTGCCGGGTAATCGATAATAATAATTTCTATTATCGTCAATTACATTTCAGGGTTTTCGTTTAATCATTATATTGTACGTCTATTATGTTTGACCGATGACCAAACGTAAATGAACCAAACACTACTCTAAAAACTTAATAAAACAAAAAAAAATGTCGCAAGTGTTAACACACTTTACCACAAATATATCGTTTTATATTCAGATAACATTGTTTTATGTTATTCTTATCGTATTCTTATGAATAAACCACAACAGTTTATTTGTTTTTTCTTGCATTAAACGGTTTTCCCGTTAATTACCTTAAAATTATTATCACGGCATAATCGGATAGGAGATACTCGTCATTTAGATCATCGATCGCGTCATTTAATCTTTCTATTTTACGCATAAATCTCTTATTTTTACCAAAATGCGCAGTCACAATACGAGAGGCTCTCGTCGACAGCAGTTTGTTTTATCAAAAACAAACACTTGCGTGACGAGTGGAAAAAACCGTGATACATTATGATTCCGGTAACGGGCGCTACCGTTTTTTAACTTGGCCGTGTACACAAGTCCGTTTCCGTCGCTGGCTTTTGCGTATTCTTTAGTGTCTGTGCGTATAATACTGTCGTACACCCGTACAACCCGCGCACTACAAGAGTACCGTCGACAATATTGACGTTCTAAAGCCATCAACCTCGGGCGGCGCAATGCGATTAGGATACGAATAGCGTGTTATAAAAAAAAAAAAATCATCGCCAATCGCCGTATGATATTCGGGTGCGTCCGTATATCCGACCCCGGCGTGTAAACCGAGAAAAAAATAATAAAAAAGAGAAGAAGAAGAAGAAGAAGAAACGCGTTTTTTCGGCGGTGCCGGGGAGGGTAGGACGGGACCGTTAGATTGTCGGCGACAATCGGGGGGTGGTGGGTGGGTGTCGGAGAAAATAAAACAGCCCAAACCCGGGATAAATCAAAAACGTCGGGGCCGGGGCCGGGGCCCGGAAATCAAAACGCGGAGCCTTAACAACGACGACGACGACGACGACGACGACTGCGACGGCTGCGACAACGGCGGCACCGCCACCGAGCAGCAGTTTGGTCCCCGTGTAATTTATAGCGTTTAAAAACTATGCGCATTATTTACGCGTATACCCTCTGCGCCCGTCCCACCACCGCCACCACCCACCCACGTACCGCTGTATAATATTATTTGTACACCGCCGTATTTGACGTTGCCGTTTTTATATTTTTTTTTTTTTTATACCGCCGCCGGTTATTATTTTGTATTTTTATTTCCCACAGCCCGCCCCTCGGACACTACCACCGATATTCGATTTCGCTAAATCGGGACAATTCTATAATTACGTAAAACAAACGTATACTTTGTAATGTAAATGTACGCCGCGTGTAAATGAAATCCTTACGGTAAATTTTCCCGGGTTTTCTTAGTTATTTGGAAGGTTAGGTCATTAGGTGCTAATGCACTCCACAAGATCCGGAATGCTTTCGGAAGAGGTGCTACGCTGAAAAATTCGGAACAGAGAATGTGCGGTACAGTAAATTTGTCCACGGACGGAAAAAAACAAAAACGAAATCATAGGTAGATATACGAAAATACATTAAAATTCGCTTCGCTCGGAATGTATAGAAAAAAAAAATAAATAAAAACATCATAGACTATATGTACAGTCGATTCCGTTTAATAGAAACACCGGTTAATAAGGACAACCGCTTATCAGGGCCGCGAATCCGGATAATTTGGGGGGGGGGGGGGTGGAGGCGTTTTTATCGTGTATAATATTTAAATATTAATAGATCAATAGTCCGACAATCGCCACTGACTAAGAGTAATCGATTATTATTCCATTCAATTATATACGTGTTATCTTATCGTACGTACAAATGCGATGCGTGTTAAATGTGTTATTTGGTGCATTAGTCGTGTTTGTCGCGTGCAGTAACGACGTCTCGTACACGCGAAGATTTATCGTTTGCGCAAACAATAGAAATTCTAGACGAAATTAAATTACAGCCGCCCGGGCTGTAGTACTCGTCGTCTTTCGGAAAATATCACAAGTATCGAAATCAACAATCGCGCGAATTCAACTCAGTGTGTGCCGACGAACGGAAACTTATAAAATTACCGCAGATTCTTGCAAAATTTGCTCTAGATAAATATTTACAACGCAGATGAAACAGAATTTTACTATCGTACAACCCCAGATGGTTGTTCGTACAATAATATGTAAAAAAAAAAAAAAAAAACAAAATTAATATTTATAATTTTTTTTAAATAAGATAAAATATATACATATATACAGGGTGTCGACTGACGAGTTTTGATGGGCTATAAATAACGAACAGTAAAACTTAGAGAAAAGGTTTTTTTTTTTTTTTTATTTGAATCAGTATTCAATCGCATTTTTAAAAATTATTTTT
Source organism: Tuberolachnus salignus (assembly GCA_956483605.1). Classification (NCBI taxonomy): domain Eukaryota; kingdom Metazoa; phylum Arthropoda; class Insecta; order Hemiptera; family Aphididae; genus Tuberolachnus; species Tuberolachnus salignus. The sequence goes on from OY101437.1 coordinate 19,367,937, forward strand.
TTGAAAATTATATCTCCCAGATGGCGGCCGTCAGCATTGATACACTGTTGTAGGCGATCTCTAAAGCTCTCATATGATTTTCGGCACATTTCGACTGGTATGGCCTCGGCTTCCACGGTGATTTTCTGTTTAATTTCTTCTATGGTATGTGAGCGGTGTCTGAAAACCTTATCCTTTAGGTAGCCCTAGAGGAATAAATCACGCATGCTTAAATCTGGGGACCGTGCTGGCCAGCCTATGACTCCTCTGAGAGAGACTAACCGCCCAGGGAACATTTGTCGCAAGACAGCAAGTGACATTCTAGCTGTGTGCGCTGTATCTTCGTCTTGCTGAAACCATACATGTCCCAAATCATGTTCTTCAGCCATTTCCTCCAACCTACGCTGCAGATAAGTTTCCAACATCACAACATAACGAGCGGACGAGACATTTTAACCAGCTCAATTGACTCTCTAACCAACTGCACATTTTCGGGGGGGTTCTTACCGTTCTGGGTGCTCCGTGTCCAAGTCTACTTAGGAGGGTACTTCCAGTTTCTTCCAAACGCCGTATCCACGATTTGATAGCGTTAGCAGAAGGAACAGAATGTGGAACGCCGAAGTGTATACGAAAAGCTCTTTGTGTAGCCTACACAGAATGATTATTATCGTAATACGCACGCACGACGAAACCACGATGTACACCTGTCCAGACCATGACTGCGAATAAAAACGGCATTACCGTACAATTCGAAATATACCACTCATTAAGGCCTGCTCTTATTTTATCTTTTCTTTTTGTATAATTAAATAATTTCTATAATTGTGTTATTGTAATAATAAAAACATAAAAAAAAAAATCGGTTTTTCAATAAATGTATAGGTTTTTTTTTTTTTTTTTTTTTTTTCATTTCGGATTATTGGTACAAAATAACCGAGTGTCAACCGATGTGTCCCAATAAAGCGGAATCGACCGTATACAGACAATATTACCGCCCTGTATAATATACGGAAAATACACGCGTATAATATCGTTATTAAAACTATTTTGATCGTACGGATGATTTACGGCAGGCGGCGATGCTCCGGGCCGCGATAATATACACGGGGGGGAAAAAAAAAAAAAAAAAAAAAAAAAACTAAATATTATCATTCGGTCACGTGCCCGTGGTATTATGTTTGCGATACGTTATTAATTCACCCCGACGGCGGCGGGAATACGCGTAATACCCGGGTGGACCCGGCGAAACGACGGGACGTTTTCAAAGTGACCTACCTACCGTCGTGAATTTTTTAGTTTTATTTACGAATACGAAACGTCAGCCGTTAAGCGTCCCCGGGGACGGACAAATTGTTTCTATTTCTACAAAAAAAATAAAATAAAAAAACAACAACCGATGGTCGGCCACGAACGCGCAATCGAACACCGTTAACGGAACCCGGCGTCGTCGTTTTCACATTTTCCACCGTCCACACAACCCCGGCACCGCTTCGGTCTTAGGTTCTCATTTTTTTTTCTCTCTCTCTCTCTCTATCTCTTTGGGTTTTTAGTCCGCGGACGACCTCCCGGCGTTCCTATTTAGGCGAAACTACTGCGTCAGGACAATTCCGGGCGGTTCCGCGGAGACAAACGGAATGAACGACGAAAAAAAAAAAAAATAAAATAATAATAAAAAATACGGCCAAAGGGTTGAGAAATGAGAAACCGGCGAACGGACGACGAATATACGCAATTAACCAGCGGGGGTAAAATACGATTTATATTCTCCCGACGACACCCATTGCATCGGTAATAAATCGCCGGCGGGCCGTTTGTTGTTCGCCGTCCCGCTTTACCGCCGCAGCCCACCCTCCGCGTCCTTAAAACCGATAAATCGGCAACCCCGTGGAAAACCTTACCCCGTGTACGTACAGTTGAGATTTGTGTCGTCCCACATCGGTGTATTTCTCTCTGTTTCTCGTTTTCCCCGCATATATCTCGGTGTTCTTTTTGTATTCCACGACGTTTCTATTTTTTTGTTTGATTTATTTTCTCCCCGTCCGCTCCGAACGCGAGGCCTTTACATCCGGGAACGAACATTTCGGGGAGCTCCTACGTTATTATTATTATTATTTTTTTTTTTTTCCCCCTATCTTGTGACGTTCATAATTATTGTTTACTTCTCATACCACGCTTTCCGTTGCCGTTAGGAAAAAAAAAAAAAATGTTGATCTACCGCGAACGTTACTGGGCCCCGGGAGTTCAAATAGACACTTTTTACCATCCATAGTTCACGATTATCACTGTTGTCTCTATATAAAACTATCGTATAACTGTTTAACTGATATTACACTGTTATATAATCGGCGACAATTTTGTTTTTCCGCAGACGAAGTGGACGTGACCGGATGGGTGAGCGACACGGGCAGCGTACAATCCGGATCCAGCGACAGTGGCGTTGCGCTCTCTACGTGCCGCATGACGCTATCCGAAATGGTCTTTTAGACACGTGAGTACCGCACCGGAGAAACGCCAACCAAATACTATGCGCAGAGGCAGAGAAGTTACGTGCAAAAATCTCTCAGTTTCCGAATAGTTATACAGATCTGTATCCCGATTTCGCCGGTTTAGAACGGATAACAACGTAACAATAATATGGACATGATTGTCCATCCATTGTTTCGCATATTTATGGTTTTCTCGTCTGTTTGCCATATTACAGGCATATTTTTCACACCATTGTGTTGTAGTTTAAATAAACGTAACTGATGTATAATTTTTTTTTTTTTTTTTTGTGGCGCCAAAGAAAATTTAATTAGACCCGCAAAAATATACTACACCCCACCCCGCCAGTTAAATAAAAATAAATAAAACGACAAATATTCGAGATATTTTTTTTTTTTTTTTTTTTGACGTCCTTGTTTGCATGGCAACTTCTCTGCCCTAATTAGGGCGGTATCGTCCGACGACGACGATGATGACTTTTTAACATTTCATCGTTTTATATACTGATAGTATGTTTTATTTTTATTTATTTTTTTTTTTCGCTTTTGTCCCGCAGAACAAACGCTCGGCGACCAAGACACGACGGAAACGGAGGCGACGACCACGAGAAGACGACAACGACAATGATGAAAAATAATAAAAAAAAAAAAATTACAAATTATATAAATACTATATTAACTCACAAATAAAAAGAATAATTCAAAAACAGAAAAAAAAAAATAATAATAATAATATTCGACAATGTACGAATAAAATATATATATATATATATATATATATTTATATTATATACGTAATTACGTATATAATATAATATGTGTTAAACTTGCGCAAAATAAAACACAATCGATATTAAAAAAAAAAAAAAAAAAAAAAAAAAAAAAACGCATCACGACCGGTCGAAACGGACTTTTCCGAGAGAAGTCCGGTGTGTGCGACATAAAAAAAATACCTATATATTATTATTATTATTACTATAACTATATATATATTATGTATTACGTACACGATAATTTCGCTGTTTTTTCACGCGTGGACGGAAAAAAAAAAAAAAAAAAAAAAAAAAATGACCACAAACACACACACACACACACACACACACATACACACACACGTACACACACACCCCGGTTTTCCGACAATATATTTTTTTTTTTTACCCCCCTGTTCGCGTACGCGTATTTACATGTGCCAGCAATGTCCACCACATATATTATATCATTATCCAAGAGCTCTAGTCACCAACATTTTATATTATATACGTTTTTTTTTTTTTTTTTTTTTTTTTTTTTTTAATTATTACCTTTGTATTTAATATTTATACACAGTCCGTCGGCGGCAATCGTCCGGAGAAAGCTCGCGTGGAGCAAACACAACAATAATTATTATATTGATAATTTAACAATAAAAATTTATAGCTGACCTAAAATTATTCCTACATAATATATATATATATATATATATTTTTTTTTTTTTTTTTTTTTTTTTTTTATGTATTATGCATATGTACGTATATCAACACACACTCACTCACACATACAAATAATTTTACGCAATTCTATCAGTATCTCATTATTCGTAATTTGTATTATTTTTTTTTCTTCTTACTATTAGTATAATAATAACGACTAATACATATACAGGGCGATTCGTTTATCGTGATCCGGTTGATTTTATCAAACGTTCATTTTTATTTTTTTTTTTTTTTGCAATTCGAACGCATTATGCAAAATAAACCGAATTTCGATTTGCCGACCTCCTCTGAGCTTAACTTGTGCTATGGAGTTTAACTAGTGCCTAACCAATAAATATAATAAAACAAGTAGGTATTTAATACAAGTAGTGATCCTAACCTATACTTAATGAATTTTAAAATAAATTAATTTTCACGAATAATATAGGAGAAAATAATCATTGATAATAATGTATAAGTTTTATTTTTAACACTATTATCAAATTTGTACCCGTATCCCTTACACACTTTTATTGACGTTTAATTTTTTTTTTTTTTTTTAAATGACGACCCTATTGCCCTATTCAATACACGTTCGAAAAAAGTATTTTTTTTTTTTTCCAAAAAATAACCACACTAATGTCGGATTTACCGTTTATAAGTTTCAGTTATAACAGTTTAGAATTTAGACCGGAGGCGTAGGGAAGGGTAATAAGTTGATCATAACAATGATAAAAGAATCACTCTGTATATAATATAGACGTACAATCATATTTTTTTTTTTTTTTTTTTTACGCATAGATATATAAAACAACAATAGACGTCCGTCGTAATATGTATGAAATTTGGCGGCCGTAGAGCACATCGTATTGATTAACCCATGAAATACGAATTTTTTGAGCTACGGATTGTGTGATGGTATTTCTCTATATCTTCGCAGGCAGAATTGATAAAACAATTTCAATTTTTTATCACATAAATATAGAAAATATTAAATATTTACCCATTTGGTTGTTTTGTATATCTATGGTTTTACAATATGATAATTTACGGTATAATATTTAATGTTATTATATAATATATATATATATATATATATATATATATATATATATATTTCGAATATTAAATTTTATTTAACGTCTACAGATTTTTGTTGTAAATCGCGCCTACGTATAGGTGATAATAATATTTTGCTTATAATAGGCGAAATTCGGAACGAGGTGAGCGCGAAAACACGGCAAACGATCGCGCGACATTTCGCTCGGATTAAAATACGATTTTTTTTTTTTTTTTTTTTTTTAAATTTTTTCTTCCTCTATTCCGCGTGTATTAGCGTAGGCGTGGCAAACTATAATATCCTCTCGTACGAGTACGAGCGTATAAAAACCGTTATTACCGTTGTTTGTCTACAGATTGATCTCTATAATCGCGTATAATACGGGGGTGGGGACTTTCGCAGATATCGTATCCGCGATCGTCCGGTCGTACGGGTTTTCCGATTATAATTTTTTTTTTTTTTTTTTTTTTTTCGTTTCGTCCGGTGTTTTGATCTCATATATTATTACATTGGTTTTTATGACCCGGCAAAAACCGCACAGACACATAATACACCTGCCCGTTATCATATACCGGCTTCGGACGATCAACAGTAACGATAAATATAAGTGCGTGGTCGTCGATACGAAATCCGAGGTACCGTCCGCAATCGCGTGTTCTCCGTGGACTTTCGTCTTCGAGCCGTGAAGATGCGCGTGTAGATATAGTGTCTGTGTTTTCAAATTTTTCATTATAATAACGCAATAATAATAATAGTAAAAAAAAAAAAAAAAAAAAAATATATCTATAATGTCTTACGGTGTATAGTATGTATAATCGAATATAACGAATACTACATCCTGTATTCATGATATTCTACAAAACCGGTAAACGCAGAATTTAAATACATACATATAATACATATATCAATATATCATAAAACAAAAAACAAAAAAAAAAAAAAAAAAACTTTATCACGGAATAATATATATATGATTTATCTTATTTATCTTACTAACTATCAATATATAGTATTGACTAAACGAAACGATTTTGTAAATATTGGCGTGCATATGTATTTATGTGTATATATATATATATTTTTTTTTCTTTTTAATTCTCCCTCCCCACCACCAGAACACATTAAAATATTTTAAGACTTAGACTATACAGGCTTCGATTACAAAGATTATCAGCCTAATAAGGAGAGAGGGGTTACATATTGTGACGTAATTTATACAGTGCTAATGTTGATATGCTAATGTGATACCTCATGGTTTAAAATTTACGAGTTTTTATCTAAATCCTATGCGTTTGACGAATTTGAAAATATTGCCAGTGTTGCTCTGATTGAGGGCTTCTTCTGTCGATCGATGGATTATTGAGAAGGTGGCGAGGTGCTGTGGAATATTTGGGGCAGTCGTTGATGATGCGTGCGATTGGGATAGGAACTTTGGGATAGGTCACACAAACGCTTGGGTTCCTTGGCGATGAGGTATGAGTGTGGTGGGATGCGAGTGACCTATTCTGGTCCTGTTAATGACTACTTGTTCTCTCCTGCCAGAGTTGTTCGGGTGAGGCCATTTGTTGGAAATTGTTGTTTTAATATGTTTCTTAATATGTTTTAATATATATATAAATATGTGTGTACGCTCGTTCCATATAAATACTAACGCACTTTTAGCCGTACGTAACAATACAATTATATACCTGCGAATTATTACCATTTTTCATTTTTTTTTTTTTTCGTTCTTAACTCTTCGAGACGATTCTATTACTAATAACAAATATTTATTAAATAATACGTTTTGTATAATATATTATAAGTGGTGTTCGTGCCCGCCGCGAGCCATATATATTGTGCGTAGATTTATTGATCGTATTTATCGTGTTGTACCGCTGCGGCGACGAATACGGGCGACGGGAGAACGGAAGAATACAAAAAAAAAAAAAAGTGCGCGAAAATATAACTAAAATACAGGGTTTGAACGTAGGTATCCGTATATTTATGTTCGCAACGGATTATCTCTATGCCATTGTTAGGCGTTCTCGATTCGGTAAAGGTATGTGTCTGGTGTATTCATGGGATATATTGTGCTCAAATACGGTAGCATTATAGTTTGGTATTACGCGAACAGAGGAGTTGGAAAGCGCACCGGTGGAATTCGTCTGCCGAGTCGTGAAATCGTGCGACACTTGGAGTGAATCCAACACAATGATATTGTCATCCTATCGTGTTTCGTGTCGAAAAATTACCCGTCAAATTCGTTCAAGTGCTCGACTTGAGTTGGACTTGATTTTTATTTTCGTCGTTTCAAATCTACTATCGAACGGTCAGTATTGATTAATCGTATTATACTGTAAATATAAATAGTTATTTTTTATTTTTTTCGGGGGGTGAGGGGGGGGGGGGTGTCGTTTAAAATTATAACAAAACGACTACTGCCGAAAAGCAAACAAATAAAATTGTCACCAAAACAGTTTTAAAATTAATACAAATCTTTGAAATATATTATAATACACTCTCCCCGTACCACCCGGCCAAAAGAATATCTGAAATTACAAGCACAATTATAGTGTTCGGGAAATAAAAACCGTTTTATTTTACTATGTCGTCGAAATGGTTTTTTTTTTTTTTCAACAAAACGATGGCTTGAAGTATAAAAGACCAAAACTACCGGTAGGAAAACCCGCTTCATTGCCGCGACGGCCGGCAGACTATTCTGGGACCGAGTGACCGAAAATCCCGGCCGCGGCATACCGTAGTGCTGTTGGTAATCCGGGGTGTTTTGGTATTGTGTTTTTGGGGGGGAGGGGGGTGGTGGGTGGTTAAAGAGGTTAAGAGGATTTCCGCGGCGTTATCTCGACAGTTTCAATTTGCGGCCGGACGTTTTGATTATTTGCTGCGGTTCACAGAACGACCCGAGGCCCGCGAACCCTGTACGCCTCTTGCCGGCTCATCGGGCGGAATAAGACCGGCGGAGCGGACCACTAAGGATCCGGTTGCCGGCACATTACCGCGCGTCTTCGGCGACCCCTCGCGCCTAGTCAAACGTACGCCCACCGTAACCGGTGAACGATCAATACAATACCCACACCGGCCAACATCCGAACGTCCCCGTGTCTTACGGACGGTGGGCAACGTCGAAAATTCGACGACAATGACGGATGCGATTCGGCTCGGGTCGTACGGAATCGATAAAAAAAAAATTTAAAAAAAAAAAACACAAAAAAAATTTACAATTTTTCGCTTCGACTGAATGTTTATATGTTGTTTTTTTCTCATTTTCTACTGACCTACGCGTATATTTGTTATTTTGTATATAATTTTCGTGCGAACTATATTATTCCTCCTGGTCCACGGTGTTTTAGAGTTTCCACTAGTTTGATTCTACCGGCAACAAAATCGCATGCAATTGTTTGCGTTATTTTTATTATTAATAATAATTCATTATTATTATTTATTTAGGTTTTTTTTTTTTTTTTTTTTTTCCAAGAACGTTATACACGAAATACGTACTCACGGTACCCGATTGAAATGACTGGTTTGGTCGAAAAATCGAAAAATAAAACGACGGTCAGTGTTTCGCGCCAAAACCGAGTCCACGTTCGTTTTTCTGGTTTTTTTTTTCTTTTTTTTAACACCGTTCGTTATTACCCCGTCGGCGATACATGACATCATTGGCATTTCGACAAATCCGGGGGCAACGAGATATGTAAACCAAATCGCATTACCCATTGCAATATCAAAAACGAAAATTACGTCCTCCGAGTCTTCTCAATCATTTGTTTTTCGCGTCCATCATAAAATATTATGCTTATTTTGAAACGGTAAACGTACGGGCAGTACAATTATAGAATTCATAAAGAGTTGGGCGGAAATGTAAAAGGTGTGTAAATCGAGGAGATCCGGAGGAAATATGTCTGTGACCAAATGTGAAACGGATTACAAAAAAGAAATAGAAAAAAGAGCGAAACTGGGAGTTCATCGTGACGCGATAAGACGAGTCCACGTGCGTATAAAACGTGTTTTTTTTTTTTTTTTTGTCGTTGGTCGTTTTGCTATAACTTGTTTTTCATTTTTAATTTCTTTTCGTCCGGCTTTTTAAATAAGAAAAAGAAAAAAAAAAAAAAAAAAAAAGGGTATAACATATTATTATTATTGTATATATATTATTATATTATATACGCGCGTAGATATTTTGTTCATATCATGTAACCTGCAACAATCGAATGTTTTAGGAATATATTAAAAAAAAAATATATATTATTTTGAAAACCCCCGCTTTTCTGACGGTTAATGTACGTATAGGTGGTAGATGCCTAGTACGTTTTATAGCTTATGCACGAGAATAGTAATGACACGACTCGAAAATATAATGTTAATTTTCGGGTTGTGATGAATACTAATATTTCATTAATAAAAAAAAACACACACACACAACCGTATGCAAATGAGTTCAAATCGTCTCGGTACAATATTCTGTATGTGCACTTTTAAAACCCGAAAATCGCGTTTCTCGAGTCGTATCGCTATATTATATTCTTGTGCGTAAGCGCTAAGTATCAGCTGTAAGTTTTTATTAAAAAAAAAAATGTTAAAAAAAATAAAAAAACATATGTACGCATTAAGCGATTGTTTAATTAAATATTAATCTTATTTATTACAATAGTAGAAATGCCACTTGTATTATCTCTAACAAAATATTATCGTTTTAAAAATAGGAAAAAAAAAAAAAAAAAAAATTTGTTCGTTTACTTTTATTTATTAATAATACATACAACGTTTATCACATATTATATTAGAACGATTGCGATGCGGGTCCAGTCTATTTGACTTGTTTTTTTTTTTAATTGAAAAATATTTTTTATTGTCGTCAGTTTATCGATGTAATAATACCGCGAGGCCGAGGTATCCAATGCGAAAACGTCCGCGGAACACGATACGTCGTAATGCGTTCCGTATCGTACGCGACGACAGTAAAAAAATATGTTTCGCGCACAACCGAACTGCAGTAATTTAAGGCTGCGTGACGTCGCGTACTCCGTAAAATCGCAATCCGATCTCGTGATGATGACCCGTTGACCGTAGACGAAAACCGCGTCTTTAAAAAAAAAAAAAAAAAAAAAAGCCCGTCCCGGCGAGCCGACCTGGTAGCGTATAAGCGTTCCCGATATCCGTTTCAGCGCTTAAGAAGCGTTGCCCGTTTGCGATTGGCCCGTTTGCGATTGGCCCGTATGCGATTGGCCCGTATGCGATTGGTCCGTTTGAATCGCGCGCGCGCGCGTAAAGTGTCGCCACCTCCGACATCCCAAGACGTCGGCAGATCCACAAACCGTTGACGGCGACACCGGATCGATGTTCGTCTACGACCGGAACGTTAACCGGATCCCGGCCCGTCCGACGATCACGGAACACATTTGTGGCGTTAAATTTTTTTTTTTTCTTTTCATAATCTTTTCTCCGGCCGTGCTTACGCGGTTTCGCGTGACAAACCGACCGGGTTTCGACGCGAACCGTTACGATTAAAACAATTCTATAAGTACGCTGTAACGATAACAGCAATATTTATGACACTTCCGCGCGGTAAATTCTCGAATCCGACTACTGAAATCGACGCTGAAACGAATTTCGGAACGTTTAAACGCGACCAGGGGGGAGGTGGACAAAAAAAAAAATGAACCGTATGATATTATTATTATTATTATTATTATTATTATCATCATTATTATTTCTATATGTACAAATATATAATAAACGTCTATGTTTTGTCTTTTTCCGGTTTTTTTTTTTTTTTTGGCATGTAGACAAATATAATTTATACGTTCGGATTGATTGTAAACTATATATATATATATATATATATAAGTGCATTGTATTATGTTGTGTAATAATAAAATGTGTGCCCGAAATCGATAATATTAAAAAAAAAAAAAAATTTAAAAAACAAATTATATTATATAGATATTATTTTATGTTTCTCTAGGCCTATATGTGTATTATATATAATATATACTAATATATTATTATTATTATTATTATTGATCATTGATCATTGATTATTATTATTATTATTATTATAGTGTGTTATGTGTAAGAATTTTATGTTTAGACGCCGCGACTTCCCCTACTCCCTCCCTGTTTCGCAAAAAAAAAAAAATATTATATTATTATTATATATTTGATGTGGCCGTATACTCCATTTACAAATGTAAAAAAGCAAAATAAAAAAAAAAAAAAAATAATAATAATAATAATAACGAACAGAAGAAAAATGAATAAAAAAAATACAAATTGTAAAAAATGTATTGTTTTTTCACCGTCACATCCCTCCCGCCACCACCGCCATTCGAAAATCTCTTACGATATTTTTGCTTATAACTATCCCCGAGCAATTACAGTCGTCAAAAATGATACTAGCCATCGCATGTGTTCGAGACGTTTCATAATATTGGAAACCCGCGATCAATGACTTAAAGACCGTCCGGAAAACGGAACATAAAATTGGCACCGCGGTATTATTTTGTTCGTAAACCGACGGAACCGATTTTCAGGGCTCGACGAAAAACAAAAAAAAAAAACTTCAGAACAATAATATGGCAATTATGACAGTCAGTGGCCGGGATGTACTTTATAAACGGGTCAGTAGTAAATGACCTAGTCGGACGGAATGAAATAATAAAAAGCCGCCAGTCCGTTGCGGACATTTTGATCGTCGTCGGTCACGTTCCTCGAACAGAGTAATGTTAGTACAAATAGGTTGTAAGTGATAAGTCGAGATATACAGTGCAATTTATTTTTTATACTGTATTTTCGTACGCGACGATCAATCGTTAAAAAACGATACTGAGCCCGGTTACCGGTTAAAACATTTATACGATTAATTTAAATTTGAAAACCGTATTAATCTGTAAATACAAAAATAAATTACAATTGATCGTGATTTTACAATTTTTATTAAAATTTCAACTCTAAGTATTTATATATATATAAAATAAAAAAAAAACCGCATTATGCTCGACAATGTACTGCATTTATAATAAATCTTATACCGACATTTTTGGGTATTTTTACGGTACCAACAAAATAGTAACCACACACGACCAAATAAAAAAAAACTCGAAAGTTTCAAATAGCTGTAAATAACTTAAAAACCGTCAGATGACTTTTAAATATATACTACGCCTATACGGTATTTTAGGTTTCATTATCAAAAAAGAAATTCGTAAATGCAATCTAATTTGTTCGTATTTGTGCTGTTTTTCCCCATTATTGAAAAACATATAAGGAAAATAATAAAAACCTCAATGCAATAATATTTTCTACTAGAACCCTTCTTGAAATTGATGATTGGAGCTAAATTTCCTGTCGAAAAGTTGATAGCTCGAAATTTAAAAAAAAAAAAAAAATTTACGTTTTAACCCGTGCAATTAAAACCTAGAGATCTCTGTGGTCGCACTACTTTTTGTCGATAAATGCTAACCTGAATCGATCTGATGCAGAGCATTGCTATTTTAACGGTTTTGTGAATAGACGAAATTGTCGTCTAAAGAGAATCCTCGTCAACTCCGCCAAAGGCCTTCACACAGCGATCGAATAAGGTGTATAATTTCATATTACGGTTGCCATTGGCCTGTACTTTTATGAGGACGAAGAAGGACGAACAACAACTGTAGTCACGAATCGTTATGTCCTCTATGATTGATATTTTTTTGGTCAGTGATCTATCAAAGTTCTTCAAAATAATAATATTTAGTTTCGACAGGATCGTGCGATATCTCACACAGCTCGGATATCAATGACGAATGCCGTTCGTCAGATTTTTTTAATATCGCATTGTGTCCGTAAACGGTCGTACTCATTGGCCGCCTCGACCGCCAGACTTATCAGCGCGAGATTTTTTTTGTTTTTGTTTTCCGGGGGTATTTAAAAAGTAAATCGTCACAAGAAAACCCCGAAATATAACGAAGAACTAAAAAAAAAAAACAAAATTCGAGAAAAATTTGACAACGTGTCTTTAGAGGCGATTAGAGTGATTTTCAAGAAACAATATTTAATAACTAAATGAAATGGTATAACATATACTCCGGTAAAATAAATTTATAATTTATAATTTTTTTTTTTTTAAATTGAACTTTGAAAATCGGCCGTTTTAATGTCGTACGTATTTACATAATAGGTATCGGTCATTGGTTATACAATTTGTAAGCTATTGTTTAAGCGAAATTCAGTGGCGTATTTACAAACTTTTATATAAGTATAAAATGCTTTAACTCAATTTGAATTTGTTTTTATATTGACTAATTGTTTAAGAATTCAAATCCAAGAATCACAAATTATATTTTAAACTCTAGTTATTTTTTTATTATTATTATTATTATTTGCCATTTCATCAATTCAATCACTTCATCGGACTGAACATCTAAATACCGATGATGAATGACTAATATGACAAATCCGTTGATATTTTCTGATACAAAATGCACTTTAAAATGTAAAACGTTTAATAAAGAATTATATTTTTTGGGCGATTGACAAATATTTTCCTCGGATATCGACGTTCCTTAGGTATATTTTTATAAGATTTAATGTCGAGAAAGCTCTCTCGGTTGTTCCAGTCGATACGGGCAACGCGGCCAGAATTTGTAAAAGCTTGAAAATATTCGGTTGCGTATTATCGCATATTGAGCTTCCATAGTATTTTAGGGTATTATATGCAGTGAACTAATTTTTCGCATTGAACGTTTTAACTATGAAATTAGAACGTATTTATTATGATCAGTTAAATCAATATCGTAATGATGAACTTATTAAAAAACAATACTGTCGAAAACAACAGTATTATCGTAAAACTGGTTTTATTAGAAGTTGATAAATGGTTTTTTTAAAAAAAAAAAAAAAAAATAAATTAAACCGAACAAATACTTTAATTCAACGTTAACAGATTTGTTTTCATTTATTATAATTTACAAAAATATACCGACTACAATTATATTATTGGCACGATTAAAATCGGAGGTCTTCAAACATTCTTTTTGGGGGGGGTGGAGATGGACCTCCCCATATTTTTTTACGATATTGTGTATTATTTATTTTGTATTTTTCAAATTAAGTTCAAGTTATTATTCAATACGGTTTTTTGCGTGCAAGTGATACATAGTTTTCTGACCAATTTCTTGCGTCCGTGCCCGGCATTATACCGGAATGTAGTATTTTTTACGAACCGGACAATAACGCACGCACGAAATGCAAGAGCTCATAATATCTGCACCTCAAACGATTACGGATAGTGCGAAATTGCATTACATATCGTAACACGAACACGACGTCGGTGAATAATTTTTTTTATTCAATTCAATTATTTTTTTTTTTTTTTTCAAGAGAGAGAGAAATCATTTCCATACGTACGTATTAATATAAAAACGACTGTTGAACACAATACTCTTGGCGCGTACTCGTACAACTGGTGTAGTGACGGTATCGTATCGTGATGGTTTAGTATCGAGTGTTGTGGGGGCGACCGCCGCGAACAAAAGGACCACGTCCTCCGGTTTTTTTTATTTTAATTCCATCAGAGCATCGCCGCGAGATGCGTATAATATAGCTAGGCACGCCAATATTCGAATTACCAATACAATACGGTTTTTTTTTTTTTTTTTTAATCCGCGCAGAATTAATTTCGGTATTGTTCCCGTAACTGTACGTGTGGGTTCGAAATACAGAACGAAAAAATAACCGAGAGAAAACCTTTTCTGTTTAAATTAGTATAATTAACAGCGATATCAAAGAAAATGTTAAATCGTAGCGCCATGAAAATCGTAGCGCCTTCGGGACAATAAAAAACGATCCGATACGAAACTATTAAAAACCGAAGAACTCGCGTCAGGACTTTTTACGGTAATTGTTTTATGATACTTTGTCGTTGTTTATAGGTTATTTCTAAGTTCTCGTGGTCTTTTGAAATTAATCAATTTATTTTTATTTTTATAACGACCAAATGTATAGTATGTATTATTTAAGAACACAGTGATTTAAAAGCTTGGGCTGAGGTAGTCCTTAATTTTTTTTTTTTTTTTATTTAATTTAATCCCCGGAATTTGTTCGAAACTTTAAAAAAATAAATTGTATTAATTTTTGTAAAAATCTATTAAGCCTATGGCGTGCATCAAGAGGTACTTTTTCGATTTTCGTAATCACAGCCTAAAATATTTATGATGGACAAAAAACGCATTGAACAATATAATTGTTTAAACTAAATTACCTATAAATGTTGTTACTTTATGGTTTTTTTTTTCGTTAAACAGCCCATTTAAATAAAAAAAAAAAATTAATAAACTAGTTTTTAGTAAATTTTGACCAGTATTATTAAACATAAAATAAAAAATAAATATGAGAAGTAGTTTATTATAGATCAGGGGTCGGCAATTAGTTTCTATAGCGGTCCAGTAAATATGAACAACATTTTTCGAGGGCCAGAAAAAACTTAAATATTATTTAATAAATGTATTTATTTTTGTATTAAAAACACAGTTTAAGGCAAATTATTTAATAGAACGTAGGTAATAATAAACGATTCAGTTCCATACTAATAATAATAATACTATTTTATACGTAGACATTAATTAGAGAAATCGTATTTCTTCTCCTGAGCCAGGTTTTCAAAATTTGGTGCCCTTGAAGACCAACTAATACGCAGAGTGTTTTCAAGGTGGAGATCAGTTAATCATGAACGATATTTATTCTCTAAAATCGTCATTTTGGAAAACGAAGTTTTGACATATGTCCGTGGAGCCAAAAATCGTTGCTAATTATATGGCTAAGCTTTTACAGTACACGTACTTATCCAAACCATGCTTTGACCGAAATTCATCAGTAGATGCAGTTACGTATATTTGCAATGAAATATCTTCTTGCAAATCAACAATTTCCATTTGAAGTGAAGATTTTTGTAGTCTGAACAATTTCGTAGCTACGTAGCAATCCATTATCCAGTGGGAGAACCTTCGTAAGGATTTATTAAAATTGCGACAGTTTTCCAATTTCTGCAAAGTCTTTGAATCTCTACCAAATCCTTCGCCGAGGTCTGACAAAAACCTTTAAAAAAAACACACACAGCGCAGTCTATGTCAGAATTCTTTTTATGTTCAAATATTGTTGGAAATTAATAAAATCATGATATTTAAAATATTTCAAGTTTTCGGCGGAAAGCAGATACGCTTGATATCAGATCGCAAATTTCGCGATTTCGATTGCGTACGAATTATATTTGTAAATTGAATATTCCGTTTAAACACGAAAACACCTAATGCGAGGCGATGACGGTTTAATACAAAACGGAACAATACATTACAAGCACCAGGCACAATTTCCAGTGTTGTTTTATCGGGACTATTATTGTAAACGGCGATAAACGACAAACGTCATCGCAATCTCCAAATGCATTATAAAAATAAATCAAATATCTATTATGCGCGGGAAACCAGCGTTTAACCCATATAAACCCAAGGTGTATTTTTATCATTAAAATAGATTTTTCTATGATAAACTTATATCATTGGACCTAAGAATGATTGAAAAAATTATAAAAAAAAATAAAAAAATAATATTCCAAATAGGAGTTATTGAGTGACCTAGTATGTCATAGGACATACTGGACAATTATAAATATTATTTTATTTTAATATAAAAATATGCCAATTTAAATTATGAAAATGTAATACTTTTAATTGATAATGAATAATTGCGTATTATATTGAAATTATGATAATTCTAGGTTGTTTTTTTGAGGTTTACAATTTATATTTTTGAAATTTGTTTACATAAGAAAATTATTTTGTGTGATATAAAACGTTACATTTTGCGTGGACACCAAATATTACATTCCATACAACTTGTTGTTGTTTTTTGATGACATTGACCACACCTTGTTTGAGAGTCTTGTGGACTCAAATAATGTTCAAATTTATCATATCCTAATTCCATAATAACACTTGATGGTTTCCCTCCACTTCTTCCTGGGATAGGTTCTGTTTTGTAACGTGTGAGATACGATATAACTATGCTCCATCGAAATGCCAATTGATCCATTTTAATTTTACTTATACATCCTATGAAGACGCCGTGCATTTTAAACGGCTAGGTCTATAATATATTGAACAATAGAAGAGTGCTATTTTTTTTTACCTCTGATCCCAATACGATATTGTGATATAATTCCGGTCCATTCGATCAACACGGCCCATATTTTTGTTATAAACAGAAACAATTTGCGGTTGTGAAATTCGTACTCTTTTTTTTTTTTTTTTTTTGTTCGGAAGTAGACCAACGATTTGCCACAGAAATAGGATCTAACCAAATCGAATTTGAAGCTAATGAGACAATGACACTATCGCGCTAACAACAGATAATTAGCTCATTTGACTCCAGCAAATTTATAATATCATTCACGCAAAGAGATCTAAAAAATATACATATGAGGCTACAGAATAACCCAGTGACCTACGTGTAGGACACTAATATTTAAACCCAAATAAACGAAAATGTATATGAAATTAATGTGTTTCTATTATCAAAATATAATTAATTTAGAGTAATTTATGTTTTATAAAAAAACAAAAAAAATATAGAAATACATTGTACTCACTTTGATAATGAAGCCACTATTCAAGTTACGACAAGCTAATGTACGAAAATGAAATGCACGTTATACAGAACGAGTAAAAAAAATAAAACTGCATGAATGGATCGGTTATTACGTTATCTAATAATCTAAATCGATTCGACGGAGGAAAATCTAAAAAAAACAGAACCGATAAGAATAATTGTTTATGGTGTCCTAAGTGGGTTAAGAAAAATATTTTTGCCGGTCCAGTAATTTCCCCTCGGCGGGCCGGATTCGGACCGCGGGCTGCTAATTGCCGACCCGCGTTTTAGATGTCCATTATACATTATATATATAAATATTATTATGCGTTATTCAAGTTAAATACTATAATTTAAAAAATGAATAATGCGAACAATTAAAGTACAGGTACGTAAATTGCATAATTAAATAATGATGTTAAAAATCGATTTTTTTTTTGTGTGTCGGGATACCTTTGCCGGTAATCATGTACGGTCTGAATAAAAAAATCGTTTTTCGTTATCTTTTTTAGTGATCGAATCATTGTAATCGCTAATAAATTTAATTCCCTCGGACTGCCGCGTAATTAACGACATTTAAGTTGGTAAATTTACGAAGTGCTTGCATAATAAATGCCGATTGTTATTCTCAAGCCCCGCTTGGGCACCCGGTGCGTAAGAGCCGGACTGATAACACGCAGACGGTGGCGTGCCTAGGATTTTCCAATGGTCGGGAACGGAGCGTTATAAGTAATAAAACATTTTTATTGTATTTTACCGAGTCTGTTATCCTCTAAAATTGAACGCGGTAAACAAAAAAAAGAGACACCAGGCACCCTATGTACGGCCAAAATGACCCCACTTCCCGTCTGAAATCAAGAAAGTCTTTCCTAAAGGTAACTGAAGAGCTAACGGGAAACACCCTTACTAAGCACGCTAGATGAGTGGAAAAAACTGATAACGGACACCAACGGTAAAAGATGGATGGAACCATCAGAAGGATTACCTCCTGGTAACTACCTAGACCGGCCGGTATGGAAGACACTGAACAGACTGCGTGTTGGTGTAGGACGGACAAAAGAAAATATGAGAAAATGGGGATACGGAGATCAAGACATAACTTGTATATGTGGACAAGAGCAGACAACGTCACACGTACTTGTCTGCCCACGAGGGCCAAGCCCATGTACACAAGAGGATCTTATGATAAGCAACAAGAAGGCGGTAAATAAAGCCATATACTGGACAAAAGAAAAAATATAATTAGTATGCAATGTATATGTGCAATACTTGTTACCGTTGCATTAGAGTGTTGTTATTATTATTCATATTTTACTTATTTGATATTATTTATTTAGTTTTGTTTTATAAATTACATGTTTATTTTTAATTTTAAATATATGATGCCTGACACGAAAAAAAAAACTAAGAGTATCTACACTACATACAGATACATCGGTACATGTATATGTCTTGTTTCTACTGAATATAGTTGACATAAGAATGTCGATGTCAATTTGGTATTAGATACGAGGAGACGAGGATTAAACTGTAGGTAAATTTTTAACAAGTGTAAAAAATAAACAAGTTTCAAAGACAGGAATTATTTATTTATTTTTCAAAGACAGCAATTATTTTTATTGGGTATACATTTTTCTAAATTTTTATTTAAATTTTTAATTTAAACTACAGAATCGTCATTTACAATACTTTTAATGATGGATAATAAAGGACGGTGTGTACTGAAATATGAAACGTACTCACGAGTTTCAAGCTTCTCGATGTGTCGATAAAATACGGCGTCGATACAAGTTGAATTGCGCGAAGTAGAGGTTTTATAACAAGTATTGCACACGCTCATATTATGAGAATCTAAGTCTGGGTATTTTTCGAGCAAAAAATCTACGGCTTTCTGGGGAACGTGCTTCATATATTTCTCGAACCAAAGGCGATCGCAAACAGCGCAGGAAACACCGAATTTGTTTTGGATAAAACGAAAATTGAATTCGTTATCAGCGACGGGAAATTCGTCAATACAGACATTTCGCGGCGGTTCGGTTATCGGAATGACGATTTTGAGCTTGTTAACATGGTAACATTCTCGGTGTCGGACAAATTAACAGAATGACCCCCAGCCATAAGACATATACATGTCAAAAAAAAAAAAAAAAAAAAAAATTGTATTTTAATGAATTGCGACGGTAAAACCGATAACACAAATACGGGGCTTTAGGGGTGAAATCCCTCGAAATTGTTTGTGGACTATGGCTGTACCACGGGTAAGTGTTTAGTTCGATAATCAGGACGAATACGATCGTTGATCGATTAAAATAACACCGTTGAACTGAACGAATTCGTGCTAATGATTAAAATAAACAAAACAAAAATTAATTTAGATAAAAGCAACACAAACCTAACGGCTTAATCCAGATACTAAAACAAAAACAATACATAAAAACTAAATTAGCTCTAAACGGAAATTCAGACGCCTAGTTTTAGCACTCTGTTCGTTTAGAACTCTATCTGTGTTTGTTTTTTATGTTTGGACGGACTGAAAGCCCATCGGAGCTAAGCCGATAAAAGGTTCCAAACGCTACAAATGTAGGAAATGACCGTTCGACGGTAACTGGTGGGTGAGGTCATTGATAATTATTTAATAACTTGTGTATGCGTGGAAATATCTAATTTGTTACGTTTTTCTCGCCGTAAATATACTTGTGCTGTTATGACTAAATCGCCGTTGTTCAAATCATCATGATATGTACAGATAAGATATTAAATATATCGATCGGTCAATAATAAATGCACTTTATAACTACGATTAAAACGTTGTAGTTAGGTTATTGAATTTTGTCGATAAGCCTGTGTTACGTACAAATTTGTAGGCGATTTGTTGTGTGCATAATAATTGTTTTGTCTGTAGGTCGGCAAAACGAAAAAAAAAAAAAAAATGATACAATCGGGGATATAGGTTTCCCGTCCCCCCGCCCTTTTGGGCACGCCACTGCACGCAGAACAGTTCTGAGTCGGAAACCAATGCGCAAGAGATCTCGGGGTCGGCCTAGGAGAGTACGGACGGACTTTGCGGAAGACTTAGAGAGTACGCAAGCGGGAAGGAGCGGAAAGGATGTCTGAATACAGTCAATAGTCGATTTACGCGGCACATCACTCCGCCAGTCGTAGTTATGTAAAACGTAATTATTTTTTATTATTTTTTTATTTTTAATTCTCTTTCGCGCACGGTATACGCTTGTGTGCAATCACGTAAACCCATGCGTTCGAATTCAACCGCGCGAGTATTAAGTTGATACGTACGAATGTAAAATAAATAACGCGAGGACTACGCGTACCGGATTATATTAAATACGCCAGCAGGAGAAAACAAGGAGATATTTTTGTAAAAAAAAAATTAAAAAAAGAATGTTCGCACATTGTTTCCGTTTATGTCGGATGGCTTTTTTCTTTTCTTTTTTTTTACGCGCGCATTGGCCACACTACAACGGACGCCCGTCGTCGGCGAATATCGTTCTGTTTGCAAATCCGACGTACGATTTTATTCGTCGAAATGTCTACGCCGCCGGTAGGTGGTCACATAAGACGTAACCGAGAGAAGGACATCATCGTCCGTCTATCGCGTTCCGGTCGTTTACGACGTGCACAATTTCTGATCGTACACGCGACCGATATAATAATAATAATAATAATAATAATATTATTATTATAATACTTACGGTACACATAATATAATTTATAATACAAGTGCAATGCTGGCGGGTGTGCGTGACGATCACGGCGGACGTCCGTTCCGCGGTGATTTACGACAAGAGTAATTGGATTTCGCTCTACGGCCGTCTACACACGTCTGACTTTACGGTTTTCGTACGTACATTAAATGTTCACGACTGTTTTTATTATCCGTAGACGATATCAAACGCCCGGTGCGCGAATGTCCCGTCATTTTTATCCACCCGTTAAAAACGACAAAAAAAAAAAAGAAAAAAAAAAAGCGCACAACTACATTGATACTTACCTAATAAAAACCGGGCAACAGCGCCGCTACATAGACGGACGTGCAGTGTACCCCGTTACGCGAGGGACGTTATTACGGACACAGCGATTATAGAAAGTGTAATCGAATTCGAAACGGACAGCCGGTTTTTTCTTTATTTTTTTTTTTTTTTTATTATTATTATTTAGTTTGAACTTTTCATTTGCCGGACTTTTCCAATAACATACGTACTGACACGCTGTACGGACGACAGACCGGCGATTTACAGAAATTCAGCACCTCGCGGAATTTCTGTACAACAAACACCTCGGATATACACCGATAGTTTACCGACGATTCGTAGAGATGCGAGGAACGAGTTTTACAGAAAACGTACGTAATAACGGATAAAAAGCTCGCAATATCGCGGTGGCGTATAAAAAAAAACTATTTTTTTTTTTTTTTCGGATGGGGATTATGCAGGTGTGTCATAATATTGAAATAATTTAATATATCCGTAAAAAAAAATGTTTAAATTAAATTTTAATTCGTTTTTATATTGACTAATTGTTTAAGAATTCAAATTCAAAAATCACAAATTATATTATAAACTCTAGGTATTTATTTATTTATTTTTTTTTTATTCGCCAATTCACCAATAGCTATTCGTCGGTCTGAATATCTAAATATCGATAAATGGCTAATGTGTGACAAAGCCGTCAAGTCTTTTCTGAAACGTTAAAATTTAAACCGTTTCGTTAAGAATTATATTTTTTGGATGTCTGACAGATATTTACATCAGATATTGAGTTTCTTAAGTATTCTTTCTACGTTTTAATGTCGAGAAGCATCTATCGGCTGTTGGCAGTCGGCAATGTGTTCGGCAGAATTCGTAAAAGCCTGAGAATATTTGGGCGCGTATCATTCAAATATTAAAAGAGCTTCCATTGCGTTTTGTAGGCAGTGAATTGATTTTTCGTATCCAAAGTTTTAACTCTGAAATCACAACGTCTTTATTGTGATCAATTAAACCAATATCGATAACGATGTATTAATTTAAAAAAAACACCGTTTTGCAACACCAATGTTAGATCGTACACCGGTTATATTAGATGTTTTATACGGAAATGAACGAATGAAATCGAACGAATACATCAATTAAATATTAAATTATTTTCATTTCGTTCATTGAAATGTACGAAATGAATTGCATTTATTAAAAATTGAGGTCTTCAAACACGTTCCATGGGAGCGATTGGAACCACTACCCACTCGCTATAAATACGCCGGCCGACCATAGGTATCGTACACTCGCGTAAATCGAACAACTCTACACGACACTGTTCATTAACCGGACCGCAATTTATCGTAAGAATTTTCGGTCAAAAGCTCGTTCGCACGTACCGGCAATCCCGCAGTTGGCCTCGATGCCGGTCCGTTTAGACCAGCGTTTCCCAACCTTTTTACCATCGCGGACCACTCGGACAATATTTTATAGGTCGCGGACCGCCTCAATTTGTACGAAAACTAGGAATACCGTGTTCCCCCCCCCCCGCTCATTAACAAGAATACACAAAATTGATCTAATCTTTTATTAACTTTTATTGTTCACTTTTATTATTTTACTTAACATTTAATTACCATACTTCACTTTAATATATAATTATACGAGGTATGACAATAAAATAACGAAACTTTCTAAATATAACCTAAACTATTAACGTTATCTATAAAACGATTATTGAATTATGATTAGAAAACACTTATCTAAAAGTACTATGAACACTGATGGCATCGATTCATTTTCTTATACGTTAGTAGCCTTGTTATTAGTGCGAGTTCGACTATACTGCCGAAAAACGTTAGATATAAAAATCGAACAACATGTGTCAACATTAAATTTCTTGTTAAATTAAAAAAAAACTGCCGCGGAATCGTTTCGTATGTTATGTGAAGTTTATGGTGAAGAATGTTTATCAAGAGCTCGTGTTTTTGAATGGCACAAACGGTTTTGTAGTGGAAGGGAGGACGTCGAAGACGATGATCGTTCTGGACGTCCTACCACGTCTTCAACAAACGAAAACGTTGAAAAAATCGACAAAATTAATTAATCAATATTATTATAAAGAGGTATTAATTAAATTAAGAGAACGTGTCAGAAAGAAGCGACCAGATCTATGGAAAAATGGCTGGGTTCTTCACCAAGACAATGCTCCAGCTCACAGTGCATTTTCAATTCAACGTTTTTTAACTGAAAAAAAAATGTCTGTACTTCAACATCCCCCGTACTCGGCAGACCTTGCTCCTTGTGACTTCTTCTTATTTCCTTCTTATTTCTTTTCCCATTTTCAAACAGTTGATGACGTAAAAATGAAAACGGCAGAACTTCTAAAAGGGCCGAATGAAAGCAATTGGCAACACTGTCTTCAAGAATGGCAGCGACGTATGCAACAGTGTATTGATGCTGAGGGAAGGCACTTTGAAGGTGATAATCATTAAATTATAACATTTTTAAAATAAACAACTTTTATTCAAAAAGTCTCGTTATTTTATTGTCATACCTCGTACATCGATTTATTACTCTGATTACCTAGACGCTTATAAAAACGGAAAATGCTTATCGGTCTACGGACGATAAGAACGATAAGATAACCGTATAATATTCCTAAATAAGTCGTAATAAAGCTTTGCTATTAAAAAAAAAAAAAAAAAATAATTAATAATTAATTTGCAATAGAAATCGAAGAAAACATCTACGGGACCGCGGACCCGGTGGGGTTGGGAAACACTGGTTTAGACGTTCAGACCGGGGAACGGACAAGCGGAGGAGAGCCCGCGGAGAATATAATAATATACGGGTAGGACACACGTTTCCCCCGTATAATTAACGGCGTCCGGTTTAACGGGTTAATATCGTTTTTCCCGGGCTGTTCGTATGAGATTTTTGCACCGGCCACCGGTCTTGTATATATATATATATATATATATATATTACTGTTATTATTATTTTTATTATTATTATTATATTGTTACTCGCGTATATAATGTGCGGATGTAAAAGTCGAGCGTTTTTATGTGCGCTAACGTGTGCTGTCGTCAGTGCGGCTACCGCCGAAACGACGACGATAATAACGATACAAACCCGTCGAGCCGGGAACCGTATTTCCAGACCCTATCCGTGTTCGGCCCGAGCGGGGGGGCGTGTAGGACGCGAAGAATGGCCGCGGGCGAAATCGCCGGAACCACGTGTGTTTATCGAATTTGATAGCAAACATTTTTTTTTTTTTTATTATTATTATTTATTTATTTAAAACGTTTCAGCATATCAGCGTACACGCTATTACAAAGTTTATTAACGGGTTTTATTTACAAACGACAAATTATGAATTATTAATATTATTACTTGGTGACATAGTGATAATGAAGTATACACGCTAATGTTAGTTAATATTTATTTTTAATGATAATTTAAATTTGGTCTTCGTCTTCGCTTGATTGTGATAGAAGAACATCTTGAGGTAGACGTGGTTTTAAACGACACGTTTTTTTTTTTTTGTTTGTTTCCAAGGTTGTAGGTAACCGTGCACCATCGGATGTATTGAGATTTGCGTGAAAGTTTTTGAATTGCATTTTTATCCGGTCTTGGAGAAGAGGAATTCCCGTGTCGTTATGAATTTGTTTATTTCTCATGAACCGCGGGGCTTTGGGACATATTCTCAGAAATTCGTTTTGAAGGATTTGGATTTTTGTTGAGGAAGCTGCCGCCCATGTTGGGCAGGCATAAGTGATTAATGGCCGGATTATTGAGGTGTACGGTAAGATGGACGATTTCATTTGGAGGATTAATTCGAAGTTAACTAGAGGATAAAGGGTGTTCATTCTTGCATAGCCTTGCGAGAGTTTTTTGTTTATACGAATTTTCCATGTCAGTTTTTCGTCAAAGAACACTCCAATGTACTTGACGGAGTCATCTTTCACGTTCCATTGTATTGGTTGGTTGTCAATATAAACGAGTTGGTGATTTTCGTATCGTTTTCCAGACAATATTTTTGCATTATATGACGGGACCGTATACGGGGACAGGACGCGAAAGTGAAATTCGCGTGGGGTAAACTCGCACCGCGGTGTATCCTAAAACCGACTCGGTCGGGACGTGTAAATACGCGGCCGGGCGCGCGTACCGACGACTTTGCTCGTTTCAACACAAAGCCCACTCGTACGTTTTGCAGTCATTGTGCGCCCGGCGAATTTCACCCGAATACTTTCTATATAGGTGCCTCCTATCAGCTATAATAATACAACGAGCTTTTTCGCCATATGCGATCGCTCTATAAGTGCGTTTTGTACCTATACCGCCGGGCAACGCTTTCTACCTACCCCCCCCCCACACCACCCCACCCCCCTCATATCTACCGCATTGTATAATATTTTATTGTAATATACTGTACACATAGATTGTAGGTCTGGGGGGGGGGGCCGAACGCAAGGAAAAATTCCCGGGGAAGGTTTTTGAAAAAAAAAAAAAAATATTCATAAATATCGTCGTACTTATTTACGTACTCTTTATTCAATCGATTTTGTTTGTAAATCTCGTCGGAAACTTTGAAAAACTATTTACATTTGTAGGTCGGGTGTAATTAATTTTTTTTTTTTTTTTTAACGCCTAACCTGGTCTCTTCATCTTAAAGATAACCGTAAGAAACTCAATTCCATACTCTTTCTGTTAAGGCCACTCCTTCGTTCCAACCTAACCATACCCGTCAAAATCGTTTTACATAAAACCCTTCTTCGACCAATATGGACGTACGGTATCGTAATATGGTGCTCTACCAAGACCTCAAATAAAAGAACTATATAAGCATTTCAAAACATCTGTCGACGTCTAATCACCCTGGTGCACCCTGGTTTGTTTCAAATGCTACCTTAAATTCCGACCTCAAATTACCTTCCGTCAATGAAACTGCTGCTATCTACTACGAACGCTTCCACGCCAAACTTCAACATAATCCAAACCAACTGATCAACGAGTTAGCTTCACCAACACTTCGTGGTAACCCAAACAGACGCCTCAAAAGGAACTGGTGCCGTGATTTGAAAACTTAATAATCAACAAATTAACAAATTATTAATAATAATATTATTATGCGGTATCATAACTGTGTGATTCCTCTTCATGTGTATATAAATGTTAATTGTCTTTAAATTATTATTATAATTATTACTTATTATACACACTGTACAGATTGTAATTTTTCAAATAAAGCCAAATTAAAAAAAAATTGTCTTGATGTTCCGGAGAATATCGATATCGAATCAACTACATTGATGTCGATGTAACTGATTTATCGATAGTATACCGATGACAATTCGTTACTATTTTCTATTTGTGTAAGTTTTGACAGTTGCCCAATGCCAAAGAACGATAAACACCAACGTCAATCAAAACTTATTTGAGTTATTTAACTCGAATAACTTATAGTTTCAAGTTTTGTCGTTAAGGCACCCACAATAAACGTATAACGACAAAATATGTACAGTTAATCACGTTTTTTTTTTTTTTTTTTGTCGTAAACGTCAAGTTTTTTCCCGTAATCATCAATTTACTCATAATTACTTGTATTAGTTAATTAACAACTATGAGTGATTTTATGATAGTACCATTACCCGGAGGCCGTAGTGATAAATTATGAAAACAATTTGGCTTTAAAGTAGATAACAATGGCAAAGTGATAAATAAAAAAAAACATCGTTTGTTATTCGAAATCGATATAATAGAACCGATATTAAAAATTGAAAACATATCGTTGTGCACCGCTAATGATTGTAACAAAGTAAAACGGTTTACTTCACATTTGGAAATTAATGCCTAATTAAGGCTTCGCATGCATTTTTTCGCGCAACATTAGCGCGTGGATTAAGTTGTTGGACCACTACCAATTTGTATGGGTGAAAATTAAGTTCCTCGTAAAGAACTCGTCTCACTGTGCGACTAGACATCCCTAAAGCAGCCGAATGTTTGTGTGCAGATCGCCCAGGGGATTTCAAAATCGCCGCCCTTACCCTTTCGATGTTTTCTGGCGTCCTGACGGTTCTGGAAGGTCCATTATGTTTCTTCTGCACACTACCGGCATCCCAAAACGTGTTCACCCCCTAAACAAATCGATTTCCGATCAGGCACACGACCTTGCTTGGTGGTGCGATATTGAAATGTTTTCCGAATGCACGGTGATTTACGATGATCTGAAAGAAAAGTAGGCCTCCACGGCGAACGCGCCCTCTTGCTTTGTCCACTAAATTTTTGACACTGAACTAGTTATAAAAAAAAACCATAGTTAACGTGCTATCGAACAAGCCATAAACAAACGGTCTACTATTAATAGCCGTTCAGTTGCGAGAGTTTCAGATAAGGAGGTAGCCGCGGCCCACCTTGTACAAGAAAATTCTAATAAACACCCAGTATGGCACGACCTCATTGTCTCGTTGTATGCAATAGATTTCCGTTGCATATCGTTTTAGTTTTCGTTACCGTTTTCCGTCTATGAAACGAACTATCCGGTTTATTAAAGGTCAACAGAGTCATGTAATCAACCGGCGACATCCAGTGGGGCGTACCATATATATATATTTTTTTTTTTAGAAAATTTCGCTCTTGGATTTGGATGTGGGGTGGGCCCTATGGATACGGAATCGTTGGCGTATACAACACTTGTTGGTGAGCATGTTGGGGGATTGCGTGCACACGGGAGACTGTGTGTATAGTATGTCGCGTAATCGTAGCTACGGTCCAGCGATCTCGATTACGATGCTCCACGGCACACACCGGTGAGAATAGTTCGTTTATCGCGCCCGCGTTTGCGTTCTCAGTGTACGGTGTCTTCTTGTGTTCTAAATAGCCTTCGGTATCTGTCCGTCTCGCCGCGATGATTTCTCGGGATCTTTCGAGCGCGAAAATCGGGTTACCGTCTGTTTTATAACTCGCAAATTGATGATAATATTTTTTTTTTTTTATTACCCGGAAAAAAAATGTCGGAAAATGTATCCGTACGCCTATTTTGTACGCGCACAGCGCTGTGGATGTAATTCATTTGCGTGATTTTTTTTTTTTTTTTACTATGCCGTATATGAAAATGGATACGACCGACGTTGTATTATCGTAGACTTTAAAAATAATTTACCGATATCAACTCGTACACGAGAGGACGACAACAATATTAAAACTAAAATTTCAATAGCATTAAACATATCTTTTAGTTATTTTTTTACGCGTTGTTTTCTAAAATAAGTGTATATTATACAAATCTTAAGAACATATTTTGTCAGTTTTCGGTACATATTTAATAGTTGTTTAGTACGTTTATTAATTCACAGCCCCGTCTCGTCTACAGTATAAGCCCGTGTCCGACTTCTAACGTCGATTACATATGAATATAACAAGTCACTTTACTCACAAACACTGGTTTGTTATAACTTATTATACGAAAAACCCTATATGATATGTCGTGTTTATCGAAACGAGGTAGGTGACTTGTCACATTTCCCATGACAAATAATTGTGCCGCAACAACATGTCTACAGAAGCAGAAAAAGTTAAATATTTGATTTAAAATGTTTCTCGAAAATATCTCACCTATCCTGGTGTAGATATACGCGAATATACGGAATTCAGGCAGTTGACGATTAAAATGTTTCAATAATTTTATCAAAGTGTATATTGTATTTAATATATATATATACAAAGGAGAATTCAGATAAATAGTGTTGTATCTCTATCTGGATGATTTCGATTTTTAACGATCTTTTATCTTCATCAAAACATTATTAACGGGTTTCAAACCGTTGGACAGTACAACGAGTGTACGTCAAACATTTTTCGAAAACTGCATAGCTCACTGAAAATATCCAATCGATAATAATTATTGGCGTCGACCGAAAACAAACAGTTTAGGTATCCACTCGAACGTCTTGTTATCTGTGTTTGTTGGTATTTTTATTAACACAATTGGCACGGATCGTAATTTTGATATTTGCTCAACAGCCATTTTCTGTTTTTATTCGTTTTTATGCTACCGGTTTTCCAGTTTTATTGTCATCGTTGTACTCGCCCCTGTCTTTTTTCCGGGTTTGCGTTTTCTTCTTTTTCTACTCCGTCTGGATCATCTCTAACAGCACGCCGGATTCATCGAGTTTCCCCTTTCGAATTCGGTTTCATTCATATGCGCCAAAATGTCTATAGGAGTTTCGACTAAATGTAAATAATTTTTAAGTTTTCCAACCCAAAACGTTTCCAATTATTTTTCAACTATTTACGCGCTCTCGAAAATGATTTATAGAACATCGCTGAAACCCCCGATTTCGTGTTCTACGGGTTGCAAAACGGATTTAAAATTTACCGCCACTCGACACGGTTCAAAAATCACTATTTTCAGGAGAAAATCTACAAAAACACGATAATTTGATGGAAAAAAAAAAAAATGAATTTTGAAAAGGAACGATAATGGCGTATAGGCATGCGAGAATACATTATAATATTATAGAAACGAGCAGAATGCGAGCACTCGAAGAAGCCATTGTGTCGGCGTAAAATCGAAAATCCCATACTTATTATAATATATTTTGTCAAGCGTTAAATCGAACCGTTATAAAGGGTTTTATTTATTTATTTATTTTTTTTTTTTGTCGTCATTCGCTGCAGTGAATCATAATAATACGAAACCTTCGCATTTGGCCTCAATCGTAAAAAATTCGAAACAAATTAATTCGGATTTGCAGGTTTTTAAATATTTAAAATTCCGAAGGAAAAAAAATAAGAAAAATGTCAATAACATGTCCAGAAGGCCATAAACTACAGTGGCCTTCTCCCGGAATAGATTTTAAGGTGGAGAAACGCAAATTCGATTCGACAAGAGTATAAATAATTGATCAATACCCCGATGACGAACCCATCCTATGGAATTGAATTATTTCGAGAAAAAAAAAAAACGCTTTTGAAATAACGCATATTCATATGCGTTGTTAGAGTTTGCGGGATAAATATTTATATATATATTTTTTTTTTTTTTTTTTTTAAACCCACCTTTTTTCGAAGTGTACAAAAATAATAATAAGCTATAGAACTACTGCAATAGAAAGTCAGGCTGTCTGTGGACTCGTTCGGGACGAATAAAAACACGCGAATCATTCGAATTTGTAACCGAACAATTTATTAATTAATTATCCTTGCCGTTTTACCGGGACATTTAAAGAAATTACTTTTTTTCCGAATGAATAAATCCGTTATTCCGTTGTTTCTTTATTTTATATATATATATTTATTATTACATATACGTATAGTGAGTACAGCAAACAGGCGCAAACATTGCTAGTTTGCCGGGCACCTCTTGATTGTAAACATTTTAGATTCCGAGTGTGTCCTGGTTGTACTTATTCTGGCTGAATAACTTTTCTACCAGAATTCGTGTTTAAACCAAAAACCGACATGAGATCTTTTTTTTAGCATTTTGGATCTACAGTTGCTGCTGTACCGATGTGGTCATTTTTTTCCCCCTACCTTGTAGTCTTTCTCTTAATACTGGAACCTTAATAAGGAACAAGTGGATTAACCAGAAATATTTAAGCACTAACGGTTTTCTGTTGTTTTCTATTTGGTTTTTTTTTATTTGTCGTTGTAAAGATTATGTTAACCCATTGTCGTTCGGTTACAAATAATTTAAAAACCTGACGGTATCACAGATACTGATAAAATTCTTAAAAAGTTTTTAAAAACGTTTTGTGAGCTTTACATTGTTATTTGAAATTATTCAGAATATTCGAATTTTTTTAGTTTTTATATGGTTTTATGAAATCGCTTTCTCAAAAATGCTCGACAATTTTACACGAGGTCCATCATATGTTGATCTTATGGTCTTATAAAAATATTGATTATTTGTAGGCATAATACGATTTTTGTATAAGTGTTGGAAGTTCAAATTCTAACGGAAATTTTAAATGCCACGGAATCTTGCGTATACTATTTTCTATTTAATTGAATAAAAATTGTTTGATCCGGCAAAAATTGTCAACAAATTCACCCATAAACTGTACTTAATGGTGAAAAAGTTGAGTGTATTTTGTTTTTTTTTTTTTGATAATTGTTTAAATTACAAATTTTGATGAAAACCGTATAAATCGATTTAAATGAATAAATGGCTTTATTTGGCTCCATAAAAAAACACACACAAATTCGAGACCAAAAGCACGGACAGTTGTAATTTACTTGGCAGTTATAAATTAATACAATTTTCAATTTTAATTTATCAAAATATTTTTTGCAGAACTTCACTCAGAATTGTTTTTTTTTTTTTTTGTTAGTAAACGATGATTTACTGTTCCGTACTGATATATAAATTAAATTCTCCTCTACCTTACTACCAATTTTCCACCTAAAATAGTGGCCGACTCATGAACAGTATCTTATTTTTTTTTTTTAAATAATTATAGGTTTGGTTCATATTGTTTCACACCACAACGGTATCGTACGAACTTTTGCGATCATAGCACCGCCGTAATAATCATGGCAACTATTACAATGTCGTTGAACGATTATCGTGTGACCAAGGCTGGTTAGGTTAGGTTTAACAATACACTCGCAACGGACATAGTTCTGTTAGGAAACTCGTTTGTTCGTTGTGTGGGCACAAATCGAAAATATCCATCGAATTGCCGTGAACAGCCAACGAGGAAAAAGGTTTTAAAATCAATAACTCTATAATAAGACTGTACTATAATACGAAACTTCGGAGTTCTACAACTTTGAAAGTAAATTCGACCGTCAATTTCTGGTCACACCGCCTGCAGTCTCGGCGTAGAACAAGTAAATATCGGATATAAAGTAAGAAAAAAAACTTTTTAAAAAGGTGTCCCGGAAAACTAGCAATGTATACCCGCGGGCGTATTGCCGTATAAATCAATAAATTGTTTATTATTATTCCGACTAAAACGAAATCGAATGTTTTTTTACTTCTTAAAAAAAAAAAAAAAACACCAAAAACATTGTGGATGCGGCATATGTGTCGAATTGACGGCAAATACAGTGTTGGAGTAAAATGTGTACAATTTAACGAAACAATACGGTATCTTTGGACTCGGTGTGTAGTGGAAATCGACAGTTTTTGGAGTTTTGAACTTTGACAAATCGTGTTTAGCAGTTAATA
This sequence comes from Tuberolachnus salignus, assembly GCA_956483605.1. Taxonomy (NCBI): domain Eukaryota; kingdom Metazoa; phylum Arthropoda; class Insecta; order Hemiptera; family Aphididae; genus Tuberolachnus; species Tuberolachnus salignus. The sequence continues at coordinate 19,400,690 of OY101437.1, forward strand.
TTATTAAGTCGAGACTGTGCGACACTATTCGATAGCATTCGCCGAGTAAGTCGAAATTCGTAGATTCCGTGTAAACAGCGACGACGACGGCGCCTAGTATTATAATGGTAGATAACATACGATACATAAATGTTTGGGAACAGTATACAAACGGAATATCTAATGGTAACGGGGTAATTATTGCTATATGTGTACAATTACAATAACCCAACTCGATTATTGAAAATAAATATCGATGATATGCATACAAAACAATTTATTACGAATTAAATGTAAATAATATGCATGTCGAAAAAAATTAATATTAACAATTTTGTTGACGACACGCAGGACCTAGTAATTTGGCATTGCTCGGTACAAGTTTAGATATCCAGAATCGTCGCTAAAATTGTCAAAACGTTCTTCTTTTTTTTTTTTTTTTCTTTGTGATAGTCTCTTTTATGAAACGAGACTCTTACTTCTGACAACTAAATAAAAAAAGGTAAGGTAACAACTGTTATTTTTTCATCTAAATCACCAAGAAAACCGACAAAAATAACTTAATTTTCAAGGATGATTAGAGCCTACGGGCACCATACGGATTTTACTGAATAAATAAACGTAAAAATTATGAAAATCGGTCGAGTGGTTCGTTCCCTGAGCTTGGCCCATATTTATTGTAGATCCCCCCTATTGGTTTGAGAAAGGAATTTGTTATTCAAACTGGCGTTATTGGAAGTTAAGACATAACGTAGGTATCTGTTTCTGTGCGGTAGGGGAAAAGGTTGACGATTGAAGTGTAGAGGTGGACACGATCTTTGGATATTTCGTTTATGAAACTGAAGAAGCAGTATATGTATTATACTGACGAGAATGAGAAAATGTTAAAAATTCATAATCAATATTTGAAAATATTGACCTGACTGCATATGGCTCATTGGTATAAATCTAGGTAATCTAGTAAAAACAAAAAACAAAAATCATTGATATTTACAGGGAACATACAATAGAGAAAGTGTTCCGTTCCGTCCACGTTTCCTCTACTTTTAATTCGATTATTTTCGCTGAAAATAGAGCAATAACTTACGAATATACGTTTTCGGGGCGGAGGAGGTTATCTAAAATGGGTTTAAAATGTTTTAATTGTGTATAATAAATCTAGCGTACCTGTACCATAGAGTCGTTAACTACGTCTCATCGAATACGTATTCGCATAGACGCAAATACATATATTTCATGCGGGTTGAGGTAATAAATTAACGTTAATTACCTGTATCCGATAGAATATAGGTAATATATATGTTTTACTGCAATATACGTATCACGTCGATTGTGCGATTATAACGTACTCTTTGGAATACGCGAAATAACATTCTTTACAGTCATCTCGACGACGGACGGAGACAATAATCTACGAACATAATTTCGTTAGTTTTTCCCGCACACGGGAAAACACTTCGTGTTTACTGTGAAAACTCGTCTCTCGACAAATTTAGAGTAGTTTTTACATGGCCCGAGTCATGTAAATTGTACATTTTCTCTAGTGCCCTTAAATTGTTCGTGAATATAATCGCTGAGTCCTATTCGTTAACCTCATGATTCTTAATGATTGTTTTAGTTTAAAGAAACTAGGTTGATTAAACATTAATTGTGTTTTAAAAAAACGAAACCTAAGATTTTATGAAATGTGTAATGTGACTAATGGCTGAGCTATATGATTTTTTTTTTGTTTTTAAAGTTTACTTCTTATTTTACCCATAGATTTCTCCTTGATAAAGTTTAAACCTGCTAATATTTATTTAAAAAAAAAAAAACAAAAATCTTATCAACTATGAATGGTAGAAGAAAATAATGAAATAACTATATCTAAGGGTATGGGGGCAGATTTTATTTTGTGACCGCGAATTTATGGTCGTAACTAAAAAGTGTGTAATACGGAATATTACAAAAAATAGGCCCCGAACAAAACTTATTAGAAAACTAGATGAGATAATTTCAAAACACTACATTGGTATGAAATTGTATACTATTTGTCTGTAAACTAAAAGGGAAATATCAAAAAAAAATCACGAGTTCAATGAAAATAAAAAGTCGAAATGTTCGGATGTTAATATACTCTATAAAACGTCTATCTTCATTTCTTTTTTCTCAGACAATAAAATAAAATGTTAGTTAGTTTTTTTTTTTTTTTTTACCAAAATATACAAAATTTAATTAAAACATGAATATGTATAGTCTATATCCCTGTGAATCATGGTTAAAAAAAAAAAAAGAATCCGATTATTTGAATTATCTCGCTATCTACGTGTAACACTCTGTATATAATATACCACAATAATAGACTGGAATAGATTACATTATAATCAAATATTTAATACGGTAGATTATTATTAAGAGGACGCCACGCCGGTAAAAAAAATATGAAAACGTTTCGCTTTTGGTGTGGCGTCCTCTCAAACATAATGTTTCGATTAAAATTATTAATAAATTCATTTTAGTTATTATTGTTAATCATTATTATTATGGAAAATTTAATTTTTAGCAAATTATCTATATGTATAATCGTATTGTATTTTTTTTTTTTTTTTGATCCATACAACTAGTATAAACAATAAAATAAAAATACCATTCATCCCGATTTTTTGAGCTTTTACTTATTTTCTACATAAAATAGTAACATATGTATCAGTAATCATCTCAATGTGATAGTGCCAAAAATGACATATTTCAAATCTTCATATCATGTTCTACTCGATAATTGTTTCTTGATGTTTTTTGGTTAAAAAAATGACAAAACTACTCAAATTCAAGTGCCCACGGGCGCCGCTAAAAATTCAACGATTAATTTCAAATTTTTCGATTATTATTTTTTGGGATATTAAAAAAAAAAATTAAAAAATTTGATTTCTAGTGCCGCCCTACTGTATATAGAAAAATCTTTGCACATTTGGTAAAAAAAATGTTCAACGCGCTACTGTATAGTGCACTGGCGTTTGGTCCCCTAGACAGTTTGCACAATACGTAGTTGTCTATAATAATAGTTAACGATGATATTAGATTAGAAGTTTAGAAAAATAAAATGGCAAAATATTCTATTTGATGATAGGAAAAAAATACAAAAAAATAGATAACGAGTATTATATAGGTTGTTTTTTTTTTTAATTTCTCAGTACATGTTCCACAGTACAAAAAATAATTGTGTTGTAATCAGTGGTGTGTTCTTGTAAGAGTATTCTAAACAACGCAATTATACATATAGACAATTGGTAAAAATTAAATTTTCCATAATATCGATTAAAAAATAATAACCAAAACGTATTGATAATTTAAATCGAAAAATTATGCTTAACAGGACGCCGCACAAGAAGCGAATCGTTTTCGTATTTTTTTTTTTTATATTTTTTTTTTTCATAGTTCATTCTATTACGGGAGAACATCACTGTGGTGATCGATCACGTTGCGTTATTATGTTAAACTGAAACGTAGTGTTTTTTTTTGGGGGGGGAGGAAACATCCTGTTACGTGTTCCCCTGGTGTCCTTAATATTCATTAACAACGGGTTTTTATGGGTTTTTTTTTTAAATTTTTTCCCACCCCCCCCCTTCCATATTGGCGGCATTGATTTGGATAAAATTGGGTATAATTAAAAATCACCCGAACATTAAACAATTCCTTCCGGACCGCCGAATAAATTACGCACTACCTGTGTATAGCAATCGGTTAATCAAATAAAATTTAACGAAAATAACGCATATAAGCCATTATTTCCGAATAAGACGCATTTTTCGTGCCGTTGTATTTCGCATTCGTTGCACACGACCGCCCAGCTGGTTAACTACGCCGTTTTAACTGGCCCCGATTAATCGCATTATAACATTTAATTATAACTATCCGACGGAAGTGTATAAACGATATTATTATTATTATTATTATTATTGAATACAGTTTTTTTTTTTTTTTTTTTGTGGAATGCAATAATTACCACATTTGAAAACAATGCGTGGAATAATAAAATGCGATTTCTCCGGGTGCGAATAACACAACCTAACCGTACACGACGAAAACAACAAATTCGTTAGAATGATAAAAAAAAGAAAAAAATCCGTTAATTGACAAACTATATAATATCTGCTCGTATTTACGGCACTCCTTTTTTGTACAATAATTGCCGGTAAAATTACTATCACAAGGTTATATACGGGTTTGACGAGATTATGGCCGGACCATTCCGTTTCGCCCGTCTCTTCCCAACGGCTTAGTGTAAAACCCAATCGTACAAATTTAAAACGGGACCATCGTTGACAAAGGGTAGTTTACACGATTATTTTTTTAAATCCTAAAGTATTGTGGTCAGACGAATATTTCTTATTAAAAACACAAACACGGTCGGATTGTGTTTCGATACACGGTCTCTCGAAGTTGAATTCCCTAGGAAATATGGGCAATCGAAAATTTGAGTGGGGAGGGGGGGGTTTGAAATTTGAATTAAAGATTAATTAAATGTTTATTCAATTTCGATATTTACGATTTTTTTTTTTTTAAATTCAAGTATTTTTGGTCATTCGAGTTGGCAAATATTTTTTACTCGTCCTTGTCATTCTGCTTCTCAAATAAAAAAATTATGTTTTTTTTCTCCTATATATATATCTTTCGTTTTATTTTTCGTTCCGGGATATATAAGACGTTCAATTCTAGAAATTTTAAAGTTGATAATAATTTCGAAAATCCGTATCTCGTGCCCAATTGAATATTTTTCTGGCATGTTGGGTGTAAAATACTCATAAAGCTCAGTGCCATCACTCACTAGTTGTAAATGAATATTAACTAAAAATTATTGTCGATTGACAGCAATAGTCGACCAAGACCTATCTGAATCAGTGGCGCGACGACAATCGCCTTACCTATCGCCAATCGGATGGTCAAGATTACATGTTAACACTACGATTCTCGTCATTTCTGGAAACGAAATCATAATAAGCTTTTAAATTTTAAATTGAATCTAAAACTATTACTATCACAAGGTTATAATGAGTTTGACGAGATAATGGCCGGACCATACCGTTTCGCCCGCCTCTTCCCAACGGCTTAGTATAAAACCCAATCGTAAAAATTTAAAACGGGAACATCAATCACTAGTTGTAATGAATATTAATAATTTAAAAATTATTGTCGATTCACGGCAATAGTCGACCTATCAAGACCTATCTGATTCAGTGGCGCGGCGCCAGGATTATTTTTATCTGGGTGATTTTTAATCTGATTACTAGGGAGGGCCAGTGGCGCGACGACAATCGCCTTACCTATCGCCCATCGGATGGTCAAGATTACATGTTAACACTACGATTCTCGACATTTCTGGAAACGAAATCATAATAAGCTTTTAAATTTTAAATTGAATCTAAAACATAATAAAACTATAATTTATACATTTTCGTACGTATTTTTATTTATATATATATATATATATATTTAAAAATACTATGCAAAACAAAACCTCGGCCCGAGTCGGATGCGCCGAGTAAAGATATCCCCTTCGTGATTAGCAGCCAACTGAAAATCGTTTTTTATTGATAAACGCGCGTTTATCATCATACTGCTTGGCGAAAAATCAATGGACGCGCACTACCGATTGCCGGCGTGTCGGTACGTGACGATGCCGATAAAAAAAAAAAAAAAAAAATTACGTATTAATAACAATACGGAATCATAATCAAACGGTCAGTATTGCTGTGATAATAAAATGTTTTATATAAATAATCATGAAAAAAAAAAAAAACGCCACTGCCTGCGGCTGGTATCACGCGCCGGTCACGCGCCCGATCACGATTCGAACTTTACGCGTGAAACTTACGGAAACCGGCAACTATTTTCGTTACTATTTATTATTTTAATTATAATAATACAAGCGAGGCCGGCCGGAATGGTAAACAATTGTAATTTTTTTTTTTTAAATTTTTTTTTTACTATTACCGGCCTATTAAAAGCGTATACTCCCCCCCCCAATCGAAATCGATAACTTTCGCTCTGATCGATATATCGATTTCAGTATTTACCTACTGTACGAAAATTGCAGCCGATGTTAGTTTAATGGTTTTTTTTTTTTTTAAATAGCCGTAACTGATTTATTTGTTCGTAACAGTCTTGAGAAAAAAATATTCTACCCTTTAAATCGGGTTCAAATTCTAATTTCGACCAAAACGTCGCGATTTATGTTTCGGGAAAAAAATAATTTTGCTTTGAGAATATCGCCATTTTCCTTTGCGCGGCAACCAAATTAATAAAAAAAAAAACAATTATAATTAGCTTTCGACGGTATTTCTGGGTTTTTGTATCCGTCACTTTTCCCAAGACCGAGGTCCTAGGTCGAACGGTGCGCCAAAAGTATTTTTTAACTCATACTTCGCCTATTGCTATTTGAAAATCAAATGTGGGCGGTGGTTTCACCCTCAACAAATATGGGCGACGGTAAATATTTTATATCTACTTGTTTCGTAAATTGACATTAAAAAAAAAAAAGTGTGTACACGCTTGGTTTTTTTTTTTTTTTTTTTATATATATATATAAACGGCCGCGTGCCCGAATATTCGCTAAAGAAAACTTATAGCCGACCCCGGACTCGCTTGGTTTTCTTTCCACCGTGGAATTACCACCAAAGGAAACCATCACCAGACAGTAAATATCAGTAAAATTTTCGTGTTCAAAGTTTAAAATTCAAATACGAACATTAAACGTCCGTATAGAATTAAAACATAAAATTACAGTACGTTTTTGTTTAGCAAGCGTGTGTTCTGTTGGCCCGGTCTCGCTCGCTCTCATATATTTGTGACGAAAACCTTTTTTTTTCTTATGTTTTTTTTTTTTTATTGAAAACAACGCGTCTCCTGACGTAATTCTATACCCCGAAAGCGTAGGTACGTCGTTTGATGGAACAAAAGAAAAAAAAAAAACCAATCCGAAAAATAAGCGTAATAACGTGTAATATAATATTGATTTTCGTTTGTTTCGGCATTCCTTCACGTTTTCCAATAAAAATATAATATTCCGTGTGTGTGTGTGTGTGTGTGTGTGTGAGGGTTTCTATCGGTTTTTTTTTTTTTTTTTTGCAATTGTGTTTCTATTTTTATTATTATTATTGGTCGCGTGCCCGTTTCTTCCGTAATAATTCCTTTTTTTTTCTTCTTTTTTTTAGATTCTGAACGCAACCGAGTATCTAATAGTTTTACTAAAATGTGTGTGGTTTTTTTTTTTTTTCTCTCCCGGAAAACACTTAGGTTCAGTTAATAAAAATGTTCCAAATTGTTCACGCCGCACCTTAATAGAAACGAATTTTTCGCCGGGCGGTGTTGTGAACGTTTTTTTTTTCCTCCAAAATTCCAACGGATTTTCTAAACGATTTCAAATAACTAACAACAAACGACGACTTTTTGTTGGTTTCTGGGATGCCTTGGCTACAAGATACGAAAAAAAAAAATAAATAAACACGCCCGATAATTATCGTAGTTTACCGATCTCCGCTCAGAATCGTTTTTCGATTGCAATGGTTTATCGTTGTTTTCAGCGACTTATAAACTAAATTGAATCGTTCGTTTCGGAAACCATTAAGTCTATTTATTTTTTATTTTTTTCCTACTTTTTGGGATAATTAATGAAAAACTAATGTCAGCCGACGTACGGAGTTTACGGTTTACGCTCAATAACTATAGCGATTCTATTCAGTTCAATGGCAAAATATCGTTTTGATCGGAATTTGTGTCTATGATCGCGATAAACAAAAAAAAAATAATAATAATAATAATCACCCTGTACACTTAATTAACAATACACTATCGATGGAAATAACAGAGGCATGGAAAACGACGCAAAAATGGCAAACGTCCACAATATTATCCGTGTTTGGGGATTTGTCTCGAAGATGGGAAGGGAATAGGAACGTGTGTTTGTCCAAGGATCACAGACCTTCCCCGCCGCCAATTTTTATAAATTATAACAACTCAATAACACCATAAATACAAAATAACCTAACCTGAGAGATAAAAAGTTTTGCTGAATCAAAATCGAATCTCTCCCCTTCCCTTCCTCCTTATTACAAATATATATTTTACGGTATATTTGAATATTTTTTTTTTTATTATTATTAACTAGCCCTTGCCCTTGCCCGTACCATTATTATGTTACCACACTCGCCGTTTTCTTTTTATCGCTTTTTTATTAATGTATTTCGGATTACTATTCGATTGCCATGGTTAATCAACAAAAAGTCTATTATGTAATAGAGAGAAGGGCGGGATTTACATGTCGCCGGTATATTTTTTTTTTTTTTTGTCGATCTCTACTGGTACCCGCGACCATCGTTTTTCGAGGGACGACTCGAGTTACTCCTTGTACCCCCACTGGTTTTCCGGCCACTTAGTATTTTAGAGATTATATACAGTAATGGATATTTCCTTAGGACGAAAAATAGTAAAAACAAATGACCAGAAGTACAAAAACACAACACCCGTTCTCCCCGTAAATGCGCCACTGCCACTATACAATAAGTAAATGTATCTACGAATATTTTGCATTTTAAACGTAATCGGAGAGAGAAAGAGAGAAATCAAACAAATCCAATCGATATAAAACGATTAATTTCAATTGAATTGCCATAAGAAAATAACCCAATTGAAAATAACAGAAACCCGTTGTTGCATAGAAATTGCTATATTTTTTTTCCCCTCCCCCCCATTATTACGGAAAATGCAAAAAAAAATGACCGCTATATTGCACCAATTATATCCAAAGTCGCAACAAAAACAGCTCCCTTGCCGCTTATCGATCAGAACGAGATTTCTGGGTAGAAATGTAATTTACAGACAGAAAAAAAAAAGCACATATAACGATACATTCCTCGGTACGCCCAGAATCTAAAAAAAAAAATCCTTCTAATATTATATTCTATTCGCTGACGGCATCGTATCCCGTATTTTAGTTTTTATTTGTATTTAATTTTAAAAAAAAATCATACGGGCGTGCATGTTAGTAATAGTTAAAAATTAAAAATAATTACTTTCGCGGAACAGCCATAAACATTTCGTTTCCGGTTATCTATGCAAACGAAAACGAATATTATAAATAATATTTTTTCCCCTCTCTCGGAACAATCGGGCGTCGTTATAGGAAACCGTCGAAAGATTTACGACTTTCGTAATGACGTTTCGCGCGTCTATTAGATCTCGTAGAAAATAATATAATCGCATGCCGACGGCGACGTTTTTCATTCGGACGAGCTTCGGCAATATGCATAGGTGTACGTACAATTCTTTATTTTTATTTTTTTTTTTTTTTTTTGAAAAGGTACGTTATTTTATGAGAGATTTCGTCTTTGGCGTACGTAATAAATGTTTATGTGAAACATAACAGAAAACCGAGTAAATAATCGTTAAAACAGCACATACACGATTGTAGATTCCCAGTGTATAGCCATGCTTAGTTTTACTAGAAATGTGTTTTTCTCACTGGAAACAATGTTGTGAGGTAAAACTTGTCTAGTAGATACAGATAACAAATATTTAAATTTACCTAGATAGAATAATAGACGAAAAAGTGATAATTTTTTTTTTTTTTTTTTAAATCGATATGTATTATTAAGAAAATTTTAGTACCGAGATAAAGTAAAACATACGAAGTACATACATTAGATATTTAATATTTTCTACTACAGAACATTTAATATAAAACTTTTACTTTTAAATTTATTTTTAAGGTATATTTTATCTAGATAATAATTATTAATTACTAAAAAGATAGAAAATCATAATTTGTTTCTGGATAAGATAGAACATAAAAAAAAAATGTTATCTATATGAAATGTCAAAAATAGGTCTCAACACTGATCGGAAAACTGATTCGATTGTTTCGAGCAGTGCCCTTAAATTATTAAAGCTACTGATTTTCTTTTAGAAGAATACTTTTTCTCTACAAAAAAAATGTTAGAAATTGTTCATATCGTACCTTAGAAGATGCGAATTTTTCGTTCGGCGGTACTTAATTTGTGAATTTTATCTTGATTCTCTACAATTTTTCTGAAATATTTTTTATTTTTTTTTTTCATAAACTGATAACAAAAGACGCAATTAAGACGCATTGGTACTATTTTCGTTGATTTGTCAGAGTAATTTATTTGGCTACAAGTGTCGCAAATCACAACTAATACTATATAACGCAACATTTTAAGTCTAACCGCTCAGAATCGTTTTTTTTTTTTGCAATAATTCATAGTTCCTTTCAGTAAACAACCATCCCGCAATCACAATCCACAACAGTGGCCAACCCGTTGGTGTGAAATATACCAGATTTTTTGAAAATAATCGCTACGCTATTTAGTAATGTTTATTAGATAATAAATTATAATTAGGCCCATTGCGCCGTGTATATTTTAGCAGAGTACTTGGACGATAATCTGATGAAAAAAAAAACTGTACTTTTATTGATGTTCCGAACTCTAAAAGTCTGAAGTAACACATATTTTCGAACGTTGTCATTAAAACGAGACGACTCCGGTCCAAAGGTATCGATTACTATTATTATTATTATGAAATAATAAAGTGTTGGTTTATTATTATTTATCATAAATAATTAAGTGTTGGTATAATACACTATCGGACCACGGAATGGACGACTTTGAATGTTCAAAGTGTATTAAATTTTCAATCAAGCTGATAAAAAATGAAAAAAAAACGATAACTACCGAAATAAGTTTGTTGTACAGTAATTAAAACAAACGGTATGAATGGATAAAAATAACGGGCAGAATTCAACTTGACGCGCTAAATTTTTTTTAAAAATTTTTTTCTGATATAAACCGTAAATACGCCACGGTGTTTTATAGAATACAAATTGTGTTTAATTAAAAAATCAAATTAATGATTGGTTATATTTTACTGTAATGTATTTTCTAATCGGTTTTCACATACTTTTCTTTTTAGATCTTTTCCCGCGTGTTTTTCTAATCAGATCATTTCGTATACGTATATAATATAACCTTATTTCGAAATAGTTACTATACAAATAAAAACCTAAATTATATTAATAATATAAAATATATAAAATACTATTTGTCCCGGCAAACCCTGCCTGTGTACGAGGTCTGTTCAAAATGTACCAGTACAAATGTTATTACGGCTAATCTACACATGATAACGTTTCAAATAATAAATAGATGTATTGCCCACGTATTAGTGAATATTTTAAATAAAACCCGCAGTCGCTATCGTATCACAGTTTAATGTTACACGTGGTTAAATCTAGTCAGTTTATTCCGTTCGGCGTTTTCGTCATCTCCGTAATTAACGACACCTGATGGTTTTGCTTGAAACTTGGTAAAAATGCAACGGAAACGTACGGAATGGTTAAAACTGCTTTTGGGGATAATGCGTTAAGTCGTTTCGTGACATTCCAATGATTTAAACGTTCCAAGTGTGGTCGACAGTGAACTGAAAATGATCCTCGCTCTGGAAAACCATTGACATCCAGAAACGACGATGTCGTGGCGAAAATGCGCGACAAAGTTGATTATTTTTTTTTGTAATAATGAAGGTATTGTTCATCATGAATTTTTTACCCCCATAAACAAACAATAAGTCAATCAGGTCTCGATAAAAACGTATTAGTACGTTTGCGAGAAAGAATTCGGAAAAAGCGCCTAGAAAAATGGCGAAATGGAACCTGGGGCTTCTTCCCCATGGCAATGCGCGCCAGCACTGTCGATTCGTGAATTTTCGGCTGATAAAAAATACCTGTTGTCCCGCACCTGTGATTTTTTTCAAGTTAATTTTACGTAATCATTTTGAAAATTCTAATGTGTTCAATGGGACATCTAAAACAGTACAAAATGAATTGCTAGATTGTAGTCAGAAAACGAATTTTATTTGAAATAACAGCTGTGCAATTTGTTTCTGTAACCGTTGATGTGATTGTTGACATTTCTAATAAGTTTCGGTTAGTCATATAATTTCGATATGAAATGTCAACCGAGAAATAACGTCAAGTAGAACGTTTTTAGGGATTTTCAAATCCTGACGGATACAGTGCAGAATCATCAACGTCAACAATATTATCTGAAATAAATCACATTTTAAAAAATACATCAAACAAACTAATAGCACAATCGTATAATGAGGCAACAATAATAAATCGAGTTAACTTTAAGGTTAAGGAATTTTACCCATACGGGTAATATGTTCATTGTTATGCACATCGACTAAATTTGATTATGACAATTTCTCAAAATAAAGAAGTTTTTTTTTTTTTGTCAAATTCACCTCAAAGAGTCGTCGTATTGGACAAATTAGTTGGCGTTCGGTTACCACGGGCCGTACAAACTCGATGGAATTTTAACATACGTACTGTTAATACTGTTTACGAGTTTATAAAACTGAAATAATAGAGTGCCATGGATAAAATAATAGAATTTTTATCCCAACAAACGTTGGCAATTAATCAAGCAGGATCAGTAAAACGTTTGTTGAGCGACTCAGTATTTTTTTTTTTTTATTCTGGTTGACTTTTTTTCATAAAATAATGTCACGCGTAGACTGTCGATAAAATAATGTTCAAGCTGTAAATACTGGCCCTGTAAAAATGAATGGTTCAGTTGAACAATTTTTAAATTAAATAACCAAAATTCGAAATAATGTAACAGTTATTATTGTTCGGGTTTCGGATGTGCCTAATATAAATAATAGAAAACGATATATGGAATCAGGTGAGGGCATATATATATATATCGAAAAAATCCAGTGTTTGAAGTCAGTGGTATACTAGTTGTCAAAGTTAAATATCGTCTAGAATTTAGCAAACATTTGACCGCTGCTAATTTATTTAAAACTGAAAAAAAAAATTTAGAATATTCTAAAATATTACCACAGCAATATTTTGAATGTACAATTGAATGCTACCCATTCGTTGATACGGAAACGTTGAAAAAACTGAACTTTTGAAGTTTTGTATTTTCGAAATGACGTTCGAATTTTGAATAGTGTAATTCCAACCATTAAATATATAATATCATGAATATGTATAATATAATAATGATATGAACAATACGTTTGGAAAAGTCGTCGTGTTGTTAAAAATTTGAATAACAATTCCTATGACCTCATCTGGAGCGAAAAATGTTTTTCAACACTCTAAACGAATAAAAACATGTTTGCGGGGCACAATAGGAGAGGAACGCTCTAGCAATGAAAAGTATTGAAAATGAAATTTTGATTTCCAATGACGTCGACTTTAACAAAAGAGTTTTTGATATGTTTAGTGAAATAATAGATAGACGCTTAGGTTTTAAGTATAAAAATATTTGAGCTATATTTTTTTTTGTCTATAATCTATATTTTGTTAATATTGTTAGTAATATTAATTTCAAATTAATAAATATTTTGGTAAATGGACAAATGTTTTTTTTTTTTTCAAAAAAGGTGCTTCAAATTTTCGACTTTTCCGGTGGATTTTCCAAGCATTTTCTTTCATAGAAACCTTGTTCATTATTTTATGTCATGCTATTTTTTCATACTTATATTCGAAATAGTAAATAACCACAGCTTTATTTCAAGATAGTAATATTTTTCTGAAAACTTATTATTCAAATTGAAAATTTAAAAGTTAAAAATCGACAATTTAAAAATAAACTGTTTTCTATTAATAAAATGAAACCCTTAAAGAACTTCCAAATAAGCCCATTTATAAACAGGAATTTTTAAAGTTAATTTATTTGAAACAGAGAGCAAAACACGAAATAACTTCTTTTAATGTACATTATATATTAAAAAAAAATAATTTAATAAAATCTCTAAATATAGTTAGTAGAAATCAATAGTAAAAATAACTTTGAACGAAGTTCATTAACGAATGAACTATAAACTTCGTAAGTTGATTAAAAAAAAATATATATATATGAACTTCGTTTAATGATATAATTAAATGAACGTACCAAAGTCTATATATCGTTTAATGGGGCGGTCTGCTAGTTTGTGATTTCTTTGCAATATTGAATATATATTTTTTTTTTTTTTTTTACACGATCCGGTAGACCGTAAACAAAACTACATTATTTAAGCCTGATTAAAGTTACGTAATTCACAACCGCGATAGTTACTATCGTGAAATACCGTCGTGCGGGCCGAGCGATAGTAACTGTCGAACTATTGTGAGCCCGTGCGAGCGATAATTACTATCGCCACGTGTGAATGCAGACACGCGATAGCTGTTTTATTACTGTCGTATCGCAGTTCTTCGCAGACGTGTCTATCGAAATTCACTTGGTCTTAACGATCCATTTCGGGCCATAGGCCGACTATTTTTTTTATGGTGTGTGTAAGAAGCATTATTTTATTGTTCTACGGTTTTACAGCAGCATTATAATACAATAACACTGTTTAATTGATTTTTTTTTTTTTTCTATGAAAGCCCGGAAACTATAAGCTAAAAATTATGTTTTAATTGTCATCATTTTTTTTTTTTTTTTGAATTTCAAATATTCAATTACCGTAATTTCCATAAATTTATATTTTTGATTCGCTGGTTCAAACAAAAAAAAAAAAAAAAAATAACGTAATAAAATCGTTTTATGCTCGCCGCTTGTAGTTCCCGGGCCTTCATAAATAATAAATCAATTAAAAATATTTACAAAAAAAATATCTAATTTTTTTATATACCTACATTAAAAGGGTAATATTAATGTTATTTGCATTTATAATTCTAAGGTATACGCGTGTACGTGATGAAGTCGCGTATAATCGACGACCGTGACCATTGCCCGTCCACTTCATACGGTCGGCTCCAAACAAATCACCAACAATTAACACACGGCTAACAAATATTAGCGAAATGTATTTGAAGGCATTTTTAGCGGATTATTGTTTTAGAGGTTAGATTTTAAGTGAACATTTTTGGAGACCTAACCCTGACGAAGCGGTTGGGCCTGACATTATTATTTTTTTTTTTGTTGGAAATTCGCCGAAAATACAATATCGATTTGCTACTCTCGAAACGATCTTCGCCTATTATTTGCTAATCATTTGCCAACTACCGGCGTTTGTTTGGAGACGATCGGAGCCAAGCGGGTCAGGTTCATGGACGCGTTTAATAGATTTATACCGGAGACTGAAGGCATTGCAATGCGATAACACAAATAGAAAACTTATTCCAAATCGGATTCAATTGTTTTATGGCCGGACGTATTAATTGCGGCGGTTAGATTTCGATTTCGCCGGACTCTCCTCTCTACTGTAGTCGAATTTCGGCGCCACTGCCCCGTCAGTTATTTACTGTCACGACAATTCAAACTTCCAACGTCGACTATCACAATTAAGCATTTCATGTACTTATGTCATTGTTATTTTTTAGCGTAACGAGCGGAAAGACTACGGTTGTTATATAATTTTTTTTTTAACATTAAAACCGGCGGCGGCGGCGGCCGCCGCGTATTATATATCTTATTATCATCCACATTAATTTCAAAAAGTCATTTCTCTTGTCTTTTTGTTCCGTTATTTCAAACTCGCCGTCGTTGTTGGTTTTTTTTTTTTTTAATTATAATGTATATAAATACATATCTCGAGAAGAGAACCGCGGCGAGATTTCGGAGGAAAAAAAGTCGCTCGGCCGCAGTTTGTCTTGAAACGCGAGCGAGCCGCCCGGTTCGTTTTCCACGTCCCGCGACGAGATAATAATTATTACAAAAGATTGTCGCGTTTAATCTTATTTACTCCCCCGGACACTGCAGCCGAGAATATCAAATTAACGAGACGGTTTATTTTTTTTATTTTTTATTCTTTTTATTTTGTATTTCGCCCCCACCGAGCCACGGTTAGTGCGGGGGTGACGATAACGCTGTGATACGCTCGTAATTTGGCGACAAACCCGAAACAACCAATCCGAAACGGATACCGGATCGCTGTATTTAATACGACGTGTGATCAAAAAACACCGAGACCAAAATTATATCTGCGCCAATAATACACGAAATATACACATATCAAACAACAGTAAAGATAACACTCAAATACGTATCCTCGTATCCAAGCCACGAGTTAAATATTAATTTTTAGTAATGAATTTTACGGATTTATAAAACACAATTTACCACAAACATAAACTCGAGCCGCGTTTTTGCGTTTAACTCGGTAAATCGCCGAGTGAAACTTTTGAAATTGTTAAAAAAAAAAAAAAAAAATAGCATACGAAGACGAAGCAATGAGCAGTGATCGAAAACATTTGAATGGCACAAAAGGTTTATTGGCCCGGGTCGTGAAGTCATTGACGATGACACCCGTGCTGCATCATCCCGTTCAACCGTTCATCGAGAAATGTAGAAATGGTGGCAAAAGTTCGAGAATTTATTCGATCAGATAAATGTCTAGTTAGGAGGTTACCATTTCTTAGGGATCATGCCAAACTGTTTTAACCGAACTATTTATGCATGCGACACATTCAGCCTTATCAATCCGTAAATTTCTAGCTGATAAACAAATTCCAGTTGTACCTCACCCCCCCTTACTCATCGGCCCTTTGCCCCTTGTGATTTTTTTTGGTTATTTCCAAAAGTCAAAACTGAC
Source organism: Tuberolachnus salignus (assembly GCA_956483605.1). Taxonomy (NCBI): domain Eukaryota; kingdom Metazoa; phylum Arthropoda; class Insecta; order Hemiptera; family Aphididae; genus Tuberolachnus; species Tuberolachnus salignus. Next base: position 19,417,262 of record OY101437.1, read on the forward strand.
CTAAAAGGACAACGGATTTGATGATATCGAAACATTAACAAATTAATGCGGTGGATACTTTCCTGGCCACACCACTGGGATACATTCAATCACTCAATCTCACCCACTGATCGACGCCCAGACTAAACTGCTGGACCTAGAGACTAAATCTTATGGTGAAGTGGTGAGATAAGAATGGATATTTGGAAATTCGTCCTCTAAACGGGTGCTTACGCGTGAATTTAGCCTAAAATTGAGTTTCTAGGTTACCTTGGTGACACGGATGAAAAAAAAAAACAGTTGTTAATATTATGGTTCATAAAGAAGATATCGAAAAATAATTTTAAAAAACATAGTCGCCTTTTGCTATGAAGGGCCTGACAATGTAATAGAAGACGCAGAACTTAGTTTGAAATATGATTTATCTTCTTTTAGTACTTTACCGAGCATTGAACCCAATGAACGAATATTTCTTTTCAATTTGAAACATTAAAAACGTTCAAAATTATTAAAAAAAAAAAAAATGTTTAAAGAAGTCCCATATAGCAAGATAAGTCGTCGAACATTTTTATCGGAAATTAAATAGCAGAGTCTCTAGATTACAATTATATAATGGACATATTAATAACATCGCATAAATCAAGAAAAAAAACAATGTTTTAATAATTAGTTTAAAAATGAGTATTATTTTTTTTTATTTGTTTGTATTTTATACGTACGATTTTTACAGTAATGTATGTTTTTCAAATTAAGATTTTCCATTATATATGATTTTATATGCATTTCAAAAGACATATGTATTATGTTTGAAGTATGTTTCTCGTAAATCGTACAAAAATTCATCATTCTATTGATTTAAAATATTGTATATTACATTGGCACATGTAAATAAATTTCGTTACCAAAAAATGATAACCTACTATTTTTTTTTTTTTTTAATATGATAAAATGCACCGAAATAACCGTAAAAAAAAAAAATAAAAAAAAATTACCCACCTCGCCATCTACCGATATATTTATTGTGTACGTACGCATGGAATTTTGCCCGGGGCCTCGCAAGTTATAAACGCCGGCAAATGACGCGTGACAAAAGTTTCGTAATAATCCCTCGATTTGTCACGAAAATCCACGTCGGGCAAGTCCAAATACCGGCTTTGCGCGGTATTATTTACGAAATTTAAAATTTAATAAATCCGATTCGAACCGTCGTCTTTTACATTCCGGGTCTGTACGGCTTCCGCCAAGACAACAGCTGAATAATACACACGGTTGTTGTCTTGTATCGAAAATTACTAACCGATTCCCCGTGGCCAGGTGGCCGGTTTGCTGGTCATAACCTCCCTGACCTCGCCCCTAACCCAACCCCGTGCGAAATATCTCCGATAATTGTGTTGTTTTTTAAATGATTGGAAATCGCATAGTGTCATAAACGCAAATCGCTAATAATAATCGGTCATATTGATTTGTGGAAAATTGATTTTTATGCGTGCGCGAATGAGACGATTGCAAAACATTCTACGCCACTGCGTCGACAATACTATTAAATTTGTAGGAGAATAACCCTATTTCGTAATGTCACGCCAATGTGACGTCACTCAATAAAATAAAAACGTTACGGTCTTCGTGACGTGTTCTACAAACTTCTACGGTTTAAATATTATACAGGACGGTTGTTTTGTCATCACGAGTCCGGCGATTATTTACGAGACGGTTAGGTTATACAATACAACGACTTTTGATTTTTCATATATAAGCGTACGTACGTAGATATTTGATAAATCTCTGTATTCTTCGAAACGAGAATATAATTGTCGTTTATAATTTATGTTGGAGAGCCGTAACGACACGTAACGAATACCCTCCGGCTTGAAATCCGGCAGCTGCTACCCCGGAATTTTCGGTGGACAGTCGCATAAAAATACCTATACATGATGATTTACTCCAAAGATATCATCCGTTTAAGACGGATTCAAAAAGTTTGCTAACAAACAGGTGAATAGATTGGAGCTGCACACCGATGTAACTGGCAAAGAACTTCTTGACAACTCGCAAGATATCGAACGCTTGAAGCCATACGATTTAGTTGTAAAGTAACTTAGGCTAAGAATCGGCAATACAACCTCATGGTTGTTGGTACAACCTCGAACACGTTCATGTATTCATATATACAAGGTGGGCCATTTAAATATTAATAATTTTAAAAAAACTATTAATTTTGAATAATTGCCCGTTTTTGTTTTTTAGACCTTGAAAATTTGTTCTAATTACTTTTTAAAAATAATATCGCGTAAACGGTCGCCTTCGGAGCAAATGGCATCAACGTGCTCGGTGTTCGGCATTTCCCATCACTTTTCGACGTGTTTCAAGCTGAATAAGGCCATTTCCTGTCGTTTATTATCTTTCAACGCTTCTAGGGTCCGCGGCTTGTCGACGTAAACTCTAGACTTCAAATAACCTCACAGGGAAAAGTCTGAAGGTGTTAAGTCGGAAGATCGGAGGCCAGTCGAACTCGCCATTTTTCGAAATTAAGCGTCCTGGGAACAAAGGACGGAATAAAGCGATCGCGGCTCGCGCTGTATGAGCTATTGAAACCAATAAGATCGTTCAAGTCGTTTTTGGTGAGAAATGGAATCAGAAAATCCGTTATCATTGCCCGATAACGCTCTCCATTGACGATTACGGCTGCTCCGGCATCTCTTATGATTGTTTCCGCACAAACTCCGGTCCGAACAGTCACGCGATGATTCTGAAGGGGTTGTTGGTGGCTTAATCGATGGTTTCCATTGGCGTAGAACCGAAAATTTTGTTTATTTACGGTCCCGTTCGTTCAGAGGAAAATGAGCCGTATCGCTCATGATGATTTTTTTGCCAAAAATCTCCGTCGGTTTGAGCCATGGTAACAACGGAATTCGCATAATTCAAGCGACGTGGCTTGTCGGTCGGTAAAAGTTAATTGATTTTTTTACGGGAATTAACACTAATTATTCGTCGGGGAGACACTTAATTTTAAAAAAAAAAAAAGGCGAGTTCGACTGGCCTCCGATCTTCCGGCTTAACACTTTCAGACTTTTCCCCGTGGAGTTATTTGAAGTCTAGAGTTTACGTCGACAAGATAATTCTTCAGCTTGAAACACGTCGATAAGTGATGGGAAATGCCGAAAAACGAGCACGTGAAATAAACAAAAAAAATGTTCAAAATTAATAATTTGTGTATTTTTTTTTTTTCTTTTAAATTATTACTAAAAAAACCATCCCGAAGGATTTTAAACGGCCCCGCCCCGTATTTACTACTCTTGTATTATATAATATTTATATGCACTGTATTCGTATAGATAAAATCTTTATTTAAGACACTGTATGTATTGGCCATCTAAATAAAAAAAAAAAAAAAAACTAAGAGTATCTACACTACATACAGATACATCGGTACATGTATATGTCTTGTTTCTACTGAATATAGTTGACATAAGAATGTCGATGTCAATTTGGTATTAGATACGAGGAGACGAGGATTAAACTGTAGGTAACTTTTTTAACAAGTGTAAAAAATAAACAAGTTTCAAAGACAGGAATTATTTATTTATTTTTCAAAGACAGCAATTATTTTTATTGAGTATACATTTTTCTAAATTTTTAATTTAAACTACAGAATCGTCATTTACAATACTTTTAGTGATGGATAATAAAGGACGGTGTGTACTGAAATATGAAACGTACTCACGAGTTTCAAGCTTCTCGATGTGTCGATAAAATACGGCGTCGATACAAGTTGAATTGCGCGAAGTAGAGGTTTTATAACAAGTATTGCACACGCTCATATTATGAGAATCTAAGTATTTTTCGAGCAAAAAATCTACGGCTTTCTGGGGAACGTGCTTCATATCTTTCTCGAACCAAAGGCGATCGCAAACAGCGCAGGAAACACCGAATTTGTTTTGGATAAAACGGAAATTGAATTCGTTATCAGCGACGGGAAATTCGTCAATACAGACATTTCGCGGCGGTTCGGTTATCGGAATGACGATTTTGAGCTTGTTAACATGGTAACATTCTCGGTGTCGGACAAATTAACAGAATGACCCCCAGCCATAAGACATATACATGTTAAAAAGCATATGGCTATTATAAACAATTATATTTAGATATCGTAAAGAAATTATTTTCATGGCTGCTAATTTAATTCTATTTTAATAATCGGCGAACAACAAGTCCCGGGGGTCTGCCTTCGGGAGCGAATCGGCGGGTGGGTGAATGCCCGATAAAAGAACCGCCCTGTATGTGTACGCGATTCCCGTCGTCGCCGGTATCGAAAAGAAACGGCGGGGAAAAAAAAAAAAAAAAAAAAACGGAATTCTGCAGGAACAATTTCAGCACGGTTTACGTAGTCGCCGTCTAATCATTGTCGAGCTGTACACGTCACGGGGCTCCTAGCGGCGTGTGAAAATTAAAACGTATAGCAATTACAACAACAACAACAACAACAACAACAACAACAATAACAGCAACGGCTTTCGTTATACTCTGTAACACACGCGCCGCTTATGCAGTTACTCAATAATAACGGTTTTTATCTATCGGTCGGACAGGCAGACCGCGAATTCGCCGATTGGTATTTCGCGTACGCGTACGAAATCGGCAGTCGTCGTCGGCGCGTTATTGTCGTCGGCGCGTTATTGCCCGTCGGCGCGTTATTATAATAATATTTATGTAGGTATATTTCCGTGATGGTCGGCGCCGCGTGGGATCCGACCGCCGCGATTACCGGGCCGCGGTCATTATATTAAATAACGACCGGCGCGCGCGCGCGCGCTCGCGATCAAGGCCGGCCAGCCGGTCGGTTATCGCCGTCCGCTCCGCTCGGCCGCCCAAAGTTCATCGGACAAACGGAAACGCGCGGCGTGCCCTGCCCTGCGAGCACTGCGAAAAACTCGAGCGCGTTCATTGCCGGACGGACACGCGAACCGGATCCTCTCGTACCTCCCGATCATATTTCAATCGGCCGGGAACCCGTTGCCAATGGGTCTCGTTTACGACGTGATCTTCAAGCCCGTCGGCCGGGGCGACGTGACCGAGACCGGGCGCGCCGACGACCACGCCGCCGCTGTACAGCCCGAATGGGTGCTGGACAACCGGGACGGCGGTACGCTCGTCTGGCGCCGCCGGTACGACCGCGACGTGCGGCCGGCCCGCCGGAGACGCGTCGAGTTCCTGGACGCCGTCCAGGTCCGCGTTTTCGAACGGGACGACTACGGCGAACCCGCCGGCGGCCGTTTTGACGGCGACTACGACGACGACTACGGCGGCGGCGACGGCGACGACGGCGGCTACTCCAAGGCGCTATTCTACCGGGACGACCGGCACCTCGTCTACGGTCCCGTACTGATCGCCGTAATGGGACTGTGCATCGGTGTCGCCTACCTGTTCTCGCCGGTCCGATGGCTGTTCCATCAGCTGCTCGTCAACTGATTCTCGATATTATTATTATTATTATTATTATTATTATTATTATTATTATATAGTATAGGGTGGTAATGCACTCGAATCGCGCGAAACGTACGGATTTTTTTAAATTTTTTTTTTTTGTTACTCGTATTATTTCTAATTGATTTATTTATTCGTTACGATACATCGTACGCGTTTAATTAGTTTTACGCGATAGTTATTGTTATTAATTATCGACTAGTATTGTTAATTTTGTCATATTTGTCAGTTTTCCGGTCGCGCGTACCGTCGGAAACCGCTGATTTTTGTACCGAAACGGAGGCGTTTTATTCATTTCCAACGGTATTTTTTATTGTACATAAATAATTATATTATAATTATTGCGAACCCGTGTTGTCGCTGTCGAGATTACAGCCACGTCGGGGAACTGTTTATTTGTATGAGACTGAATAATAAATTTAAAAAAAAAAACCCCACTCGATTACGTTGGAATATATGTTTTTGGAAATTTCACGATATGTTACATTTTGAAATAATTCAGTTTATCAGTGTAATACAATATATAATATACAAACATATATAAATATTTTTTTATATTTTTTTCTATATATATATATATATATATATATATATATATATATATTACAGGGAAAATTATATGGAAAAAATAATAAATAAAAATTAAATTTGTCACTAATTTACAAACATTTTTTTTTTTTTTTTTTTTAGTGGAATATAAACCGTTTAGTTTGTAACTTGTTTTTCCTTCATGCGTTCAAAAACTACGGATTTATTCATCGATACGGTTTTAATTTGCATTTATTTTCCCAGGAAGTGGCCCTTCCTATATTGTATAATTGTATTTAAATTTTTATTTAATTTTTTTTTCTTCTTCTTTAATAACATAGGTGCGCATACTCTTTGTTTTAATTGACTTGTTTTAATTGCGTATGTTAAAAAACTATATAGATTTGTTTTGTTTTTTGTTTTTAACGCATAATACCGTCGGTTGTATTATATCAGTGGATATACTTATTCCCGATTTAAATAAATATATTACAGTATATTCAAGATGTTTACCGTCTAAAGCCGACATTATTGAACACAGTTGAAAATATTTTAGATTCTGGAACGTAACGAGGAACGTGTATTGATTTTATTACGATATGTGTGTGTGTGTGGTTTTTTTTTCTATCAGTCTGTTAAGAACTTTTCCTACCAGACATCCTGCTGAGAAAAAAAAATAAATAAGCACACACCGTTAATACGATATACGCATTTTTTTTTCTCTAAAAAATTATAGTAAAATCAATAGTTTTCTCGGTACGTTCACAAATAATCTAACAAAACAAATAATTAAAAAATAAATGTTATGAAAAATAAAAATATTTATATATATTTTTATTTTTTTTGTTGATTATAATTTTTGACGAAATATTCTGATAATTTTGATAATCGATGGTGATTATAATAATCAAGACGCGAAACGAAGTGTTCGGTATCGGTACATCAGGGCTCGAAACCATTATCATAATTCTCGGTCAGCAATATCGATGATGACCGGTTACTTAACCTGACCGGTTGGCGGTAACCCAATATAGGTATTCTCAACCGGTACCGATAACCGGAGTCCAGTTCAAAAGCCGAGTCGAGTTCACGAGTACCGAAAAAAAAATATATATATAAAAAAAAAAAAAAAAAAAAATACTAATTTCAATACAAAAACACGTAATAAATAATAATTCCGATATTTATATTAACCGGTAACTGACTCGCGGCCTGTCGGGCGGTTAAGTTAATAAAATTACGAACACTCGAATCACTACCGGACGCCAGTTTGGTTTTAAATTTCAATCGAATGTAGCAAATTAGACGTTTCCTATTAAAACCGTAATGTGTTATCCAACGGATCGGGCAAATCACCCGAAATAAACTCGAGTGCTCGGAAACTCGGTTTCCCCGGTGAAACCTATTTGGACGTGTATCCGCCAACAATTGTCACAAAACATTCAAAGAAATTAAAAATGGGCAACGGTAGTCGGGTATTCGTAATTGTCGGCGGACAAAATGTTTCTCAACCGGTTAATTCCGTTTTTATAACATTCAATGTTAACCGTAAAATCGTACCCGTAATCGTTTTATTTAGGTTCTCAACATTGCGTTAAAAACCGTTAACCGGGTATAATTTAAGCCCTATACAATTTCATTTGTTTTAAATTTTACTATAATTTTTTTTTTTTTTTTTTTTATAATTATTGCCCGGATTTGTATGCAAATTCGTATTCTACTGCAATTCACATAGAATAATTTTGATTAAAAATCCCGTTGTTTCGTAATGTGCAGGTTCTGCGAACACCAGAAATATAATGAGTGCTTGTAGCCTGGTTTAATCGGTTTGCAATAATTTTTTTGAGCATTAATCGGCATCGCCGGAGAGTCTGTACTATGTGACAATCGCAGAACTTTTCAATATGAAAATCGAAAAACACATTTTGTAACATCGTGTTGGTTCGCATTCCAAAACTAAAAGTAATTTTCCATTTGTATGGTTAACATTGAATTATTGTTTGATATTTACATTGTATTTTTTTCTCTCGACATTTATAGCTCACCATAAAGACATTTTTTTTTTTTTTTTGCACATTTCGAATTATCATGCGCAATAAATATGTGCATATTTTCAGATATTTTTTTTTTTTTTTTGCATAAAAACCCGGGCCTTAGTTATTATGGCAAATCGCTTGTCGTACACGCCCGACACGATAAAAAAAAAAAAAAAAAAACTAATAATTATTTATTTATTTTACTCGGCATAACTGCACTAAAGTCATAACAACATTATCGCGTATCGGTAGTGATTTTATACACTGTAACGATTGCAATTACGTTTTGGTATTGAAATTTGTCGTTTTCGTCAACCGACAATTAATGTGATCTACTGCTCTACTCCTGGCCGAAAAACGACAAACATAAATGTTGGAATATCGAATTAACGGAAATCGAAAAATTGCAATACCAAATTTTAAAATGTAGATTGCAATTTGAAAGTGGTTTTACCCGCAAAAATGAAGGTGACGAAAACTATCGGTAATGGTTACATTCAAAGTTGCTCGTTCGTAAAATATTATCAACAAAAGAAAACCTTAAAAAGTCAATACTTTCCGGGGCAACAAACGTCATTATGATCATTTTATTGACCATTATGTATTGCCGTAAAACGCACTGTGAAAAATGTACAAATAAAAATATCGCATGTAATTATATATATTCGTATATATCATCCTTACTCTGGATATATTCTCGTGTGTGTGTCGCTTTTTAGTGTTGCCTTGCAGTTTTTCCTATGAATTTACAAACAACCCAAAAAATGAGATATTTTCAACGAAATGATTATTTCTTACTTTTGCGTTTCCTAATTCGGTACTGAAGGGCTTAACGTATTATCGGGACAAAACTTGACAGTAATTTAATATGGTGTTTTATAATAATATTTCGTCAACAAAGTCGAAGAAGTTCTAGCCTCCCTACTCCCCGAAATTTCAAGACTCTGAATAATCCATTTAAATCCGTTAATCCTGCAATTTACATTGTTAATTTATTATAATAATTATACATAATAAGATATTAAAGAAAAACTTTTTAAACTGGGCCAAACTGAGTATATTTAAATAGTTATGATAATGTTTTTTTTTTTTTCAGATTCTTAGTGTAGCGAAATGTGTTTATTCTAGAAAACACTTTTTGGTTGTACATAACCGTCAGAATAAGAGGCAGACGTTCCTTAGTGGTACTTTATTTGAACAATTTGTTGATATTCTCAACAATTCACCCTCTTAATCCTTTTTTTTTTTTTTTGATATTTTTTCTCTTTAGTTGTTAACAAAAATCCTCCAAATCGTTTACATTAAAAAATGCGAACTGTTCGCCCGGTAATGATTTATTTGAACAAATTGTCTAGATTCCCAACGGTTATTTCTAAAAAAAAAAAAAAAATTAAACAACAACAAATGACGATACATTTGGGTTTTTTTTTTGTTATTTACCTTGGCTACAAAGGTGGACAACAAGGCTAAAATACTAATACCTCACCAATTTACCGAGTTCCGCTCAGAATCGCTTTTGATCGCTATGATATGTCGTCACGATCTACCTATGGTGCCGGGTATGACCATTTTTTTTTATTAAAAAATTTGTTTAGAGAAAAAAAAATGTTAATATATTTTGTACGGTATACGTGTGGTCTACCTAAATGAATAAAACAAATTGTGTTTACAACGAAATGAAACGATATTTTTCAACCTTGTGTATTCGCATAATATTATTTATTGCGCGTATAATTATAATTCGCATTTTTTTTTTTTTTTTTAGCACGTCCGTGTAATATTATAAACCAGTAATTTTAGTTTTTTTTTTTTTTAAGATTATTGTAAGTTTACAATTGTCTTTGTTTGGTTGGGCACGGGCAAAATGGTCACGTAATCTATTTTGCACAATTCGCGTGCAATTTAAAATGGCGAGGGAAGCAAAACAGATATAAGTTTAATAGAAATGTTGTTTTTTTTTTTTTTTTTTTTGTAATATATCGTACACAAAACGGGTAGATTAGAATATATGATGAAATAAAAAAAATCGTCTCCCAAAATTGCAATATTTAAAAGAAATACGTTTAAAATGCATAGAAGAAATTATCGGAAAAATTCTGGATTTTATTGTGTGCAATGAGTAATATAATATATGATTGGCGAGTATTTATTTTTAGTGATTTAATTTGGAAATTATACATAAAAGCCAAGTATCGGCAGAACGGTTTCGTTTATTGAATAAAAATCGCCTCTTATGGATCGGAAATTTCAAAAATTCCCCACAATGGGATTAGGTTAGGTACAAGAAAAATGTTCTGCGATTTGTTCGTGATAATTATTCACCGCGTGCCCTCCCGTTGAAAATCCCTGCGCACTGAGACTATCGGAAATATGTAAAATACCGGCTTGCGTTAGTAAAAATTTAAATATTTTATTAAGCGCAATAACATATATTTCGTTAAAAAAATAAAATAACAATAATAATAATAATAATAATAACGAGAGAATATTAAAAAAAAAAAAAAAAAAAACTACAAAATGCATAAAAAGTATTTCGAAAACGGAATATCGCATTCCGATCGCTTTTAGCCGTTTGCACACAACTCGTGTACTCGTCCAATTTTTTATTATTATTATTTTTTTTATTTTTTTTCGAAACTCAAACATTGGCGTACGCGTACCGGACCGGTAATTCGGTCGGGGTGGACTCGTACAATCATCACGCGCGGATCACGTGTGTTTGTTTTTTTCAAATAACTTAATATGCTATTAATTTATTTGGTTTTTTTTTTCGTTCCTATTAACTTGTAAACTTAATACGGTTTCACGTGCACGTTACGGCCGCGGCCGCAAGTGCAATCCCGAAACTGATAAAAAAAAAAATGAAAAAAATAAAAAACGATAATTATTATAATATATTACGATAACAGTGGTACAACGTTATAACGTTTTTTAATTGAATAACGGCGGCAGGCGGATATTGGCTACGCCGTAACAGCCGTAACTATATTTGTTTTACTCGTCGTAATCGAACAATAAATCGCATAAATCGTACCGAAGCTAAACAGATTTTTTAAAGGACAGAAATCATCAATCGCCCTACAAACGGGGCGCTACGCTACAAAAGTGCATTGTACGAGTATGCAAAACCTGCGCGGGTCCGGCGAATCGACCGAAAAAATTTTAAAAAAAATATATATATTTTCCTACTTTTCATCCGACTTTCGTCGGCAATTTTTTTTTTGTTATAACTGCGGCACCTGTTGCGCAATAATCATGGTACAATTGCAATTAATATGGACGGCGATGAACAACGAAAGTGTGTCGAACATTATTTCCGGGGGAAAAAATAACGATTGCAATATGAAAACGTGCGATACTGTTGTAGGCGAGCAATTTGAAAGTTTCGACACGTGGGGAGATTTTTTTCCTATGTAGTTCCTTAACTGATCATATGACGCGACCACGGTCGGCGGTCTGCTGTAGATCTTGAAAGTGTGAAATTTTCCGACGTTATCTAGTTTTTATGTCGAAAATCATTCTTTCGGTGATTGTTTCCTCGCTGAGGCCCAATCGTCAAGTGTCCTCTGCACCTCGTTTTCCAATTCCATTCCGTGTTCCGTCGAATCCGTTTTCGCTCCCGTCTTGCAAACACTCTCTCGTTTGACTTTCATTCAGCCCACGACGTTATTGCTCGGTTATCGCTAAATCCGCATTTCTACTGTTCCTGAACGGTTCCAATCGTATTGTCCGGTTATTCGGGTTTCACGGCCGTATAACAACACGCCCCACGCGAACGTTTTGATGAACATTCCCCTAGATTCGACGCTGAAATCTATACTAGTTAGTACAGATTGTATTTATTCGTTCGGCTAGAGTTGTTCTATTGTTTTTTTATTATATCCGATCGAGCGTCCTAGATAACAGTACTACTGGTCGACTACTTGAATTCTTTAGTTTTATAGTTGGATGAAAGTACTCGTATGTTTGCTCTCTTAAAATTGTCAGTGTTTTTGTTTCAATAGCGTTAATTTCCACGTGATATTTGTCTAGAATAATAGACAAGGTGTTAGACAAGGTTATCTTCACTTTTTGCTACCGGGGCAATCATGCAATGTGTCGTCAGCAAGGTCGTATACTGTGTACATAACTTGTCTTCTAAATAGAAGAATAAATATTCTCACACATTTGATGCCCTCCATAATCTCTTCGATTACTTCATCTATGAATACGTTAAGCAAATAGGGTGACCAGATACAACCTTGTATCACATCCTTTATTATCTTAACTTCACGGTACCGTTTATGTCTATTACAGTGTCGTTTGATCCTTATACAATTTCAGAATCATCCTTCTGTGTCATTCCAATAAACTCTCTTCTCCTATTCAGTGTTCTAAACAACTAAAACAAATCCTATTTATCAAAAGCTTGTTCCAAATCTATAAATATTGTGAATGTTGATAGGTTCACGTCCAGTCTTCTCACTAGGATTAGTGTCAGTGCCCAAAATCGTTTCTCGTGTTCCTATTTTTTCTCTCTTCAAATTGATACTCTCCGAGCTGTTCCTTTATTATCCCTTTAAATATTTTTTTTTTTATGATGTTTAAAAGTATTTTCGAGGCGTGCGACAAGAGTGCAGCAATTGTGTCCTATAATTATTGCAATCGGTTGCATTTGCTTTGATAAACGATAAATCATTGTTAACGGAATACGATTCTGAGCGATGTTCAATTAATCGTGTTTTAAAATTCCGTGAATGTTGTCAAAATTTGAGTTTAGAACGTTAAAAAAAAAATAATAATAATATTAAGTTCAAGGTTTTTTTTTTTTTTTTACCAGTAATTACAATTTACGATGTACGGCGTGTGAAATGTTCAAACATTTTGACTAGGCCAATCCCGTTTTATTTGCATGATTCGAAAAATAGTACGCGAAATGTCTTACTGATTTTTACGGTTTCCATAAAAGTTTTAACTTGAATCGTTTGAAAAAAAAAAAAATCTACTACATTTAGGTTAATATTTAGATATTGAGCGCGAATTGTGTTGTTTTTAAAAATGTTTTCTTCCCCGTCTTAGGGCCACTTTTATTCGGGATCTACCGGCAGTCGTGTCCAGTTTTTAAACAGAATATTTATATACGAGGCCTGTTCAAAAAGTTCACAAATTTTTCAATTTTTTATTTATACCTACAAGCTATAGAGACTTATCACCCTCGAAGTATTCTCCCTCTTGGTTTATACACTTTTGCCAACGACGTTTCCATTGTTGAAAGCAATCCTGGAAAGCAATTTCTGGAATTGCTCGTAGCTACGTTAGCAAATCTTTGTCCTTTTAACGGAGATTTTAGTTTTGGAAATAAAAAAAAGTCTACTGGTACCAAGTCGGGAGGAACCTCCCGAACGTGAGTCGTCATCAACTGATTCCTGACCGTCATTAAAACGTTTAAACCAGTCGTAACGCTGAGTACGTCCTAAACACTGATCACCATAAGCATTTTGCAACATTTTACGAGTCTCAGTAAAAGATTGACAAAGTTTAACACAAAATTTAATATTAATACGTTGTTCGTGAATGTTATTCATCTTAAAAATCGCACAATACACACGACTCAGTCTACTTTGAACGCGCACAGTTAATGGTTAGATAGCAATAAACATTTGAGATTTAATTGAAAAGATAGCTGCTTATCTCTATTTTATTTTAATCTAATAACATTTACGATACTATACATTTTCTATTTTTAGGAATTATAGTTGGGGAACGTTTTGAATAGACCTCGTATATATAACCACACTAGGAATAAGCCAATATAAGCGGATTATATGTAAGCAAATTGAGTAAATTCGTTACCGTCGGTGCGTTAGAAACTTCGAGTATAACATCCGGGGAAACCCCAAGACATCTGTGAACGAATGCTACATTCATTGTACGCGGCGATACTCGAGGAAATATGAAGAAAGCGTATTATAATTTAGAAATATCAGTTCACGTAAAACCAACCGTTTCGAGTGGCGTCCGTCGGCGATGTACCGAAACGTTTTCCGCGTTCGCCGACATATTTCACCGGCATTAACAATAATTTATCATAATAATAAATTAACACGGGGCGATTTAAACACAAAGTACGCACGAAATATTATTTCGTTCTTTGTGTACTCGATACGATTTCACTGTGTAGCCTATTTAAACGCGCGTACCATCCCGAACGGGGTTCGAGGCGCTCAAAAAATCGTATGAATACGTTGTAATTAATATTCTGATTTATTTTCGAACGTACCTATATTGTGTAACGTCGTTTGTACGGATATCGTGCGGTTGTTAGAGCCTATAGAACGCGAACACCAATCTACTGTTTAACGCGTTACGTATTGCAATATTTTTATATCGCGGCCACGAATTCGGTACCGTAGACGGGAATTTTTATCGGTGGCGGAGTACGTTTGTAAGGGGAAACACAATAGTCGTTTTTCCCGAGATAAGTCGCCGGGGCCAGTGCCCCCCCCCCGGCACCCGGGAAAATGACCCGATTTTAATACGAACCGTGTCCAGAAAACGCGGTTTCCGCATTTTTAAAGATTAAACTATGTTTTATTTACCAAATACAAAAAATTACAGGGTATTTTACATATATATTTAACTGTTTCTCGACACGGTCGCCCGTTGCGTTCGATACTCTTTTCGTACCGAGACACCGACTCGTGTATTCCCTGCTTGAAGAACTTTTGCTCCGCGCCCTCTCCCAAATTCAACGCAGTCAACTTTACTCCGTCGTCGTTTTCACGCTCATAAAACTTCCTTGGGTTCGGTAAAAAAAAAAAAGTGGTAGTCAGAAGTCCGGACTGTGTGGTGGACGGGTTAACAAATCCCAACCAAAGCCTTCAAGAAGTTCGACCGTCAGACGAGCGGGCATTGTCGTGCAGAAGACAAACCGTCATGAACATCCACTCTCCCTTCCTTAAATTCACGAGCCCACATTATCATTACTCATCACACCTTCTCCGTGCACGGATTCAAGTTCTCGACAAATTTCAATTGGGGTTTTACCCTTCGCGACAAAAAAACGAATTCTGTACCGAACGTATTGTTGTGCAGAAGTGCAAGGCGAACGAGACAGACGCACTCGTGTTTAAAAAGTCACTGTGTTCGCAGTTTCGCACGTACTGATGCGAATTACCTCTCATTCACTGTCATTCGTTACGAAAAATTTCATCAAACAGTAGTATCAACATATTTATTTTATTTTTTTTAAATTTCCCTCTTGCACCCGTAGAATAGACACCTTACTTTTTGGACGAGCCTCGTATAATACAAATGATTTTTAATATTTTTAATATTTCGTTTTTTTTCTGTAAAATAATATCCAGTGTCCTTCCATAGGGCCGGCAATGTGGCATTCCCCCGTTCTTGACAGGTGTGTCGTATAATTAAATAACGTTCCGGATCGTGTTATCGTATCGAATTGATAACAAAAAATATAACCATTTTTACTTTTTTTTTTTCTTATATCCGTCGGGTTAATAATAATTTAATTAATAATTTAAAACAGGCCATGGGGGAGGAGGATTCATCTCTCATAACCCTCCACCTCCACCCGGTGTCTACGCCGTTAGCGCGATAACAAAATCAATGATGATTATACGTACAATTTTAATTTTTACACGTTTTTTACTGTTGTACGCGCAGAAATTTTCAATGCCGGATGAATTGGTAGGAGTTTCGTTTTATATACGACATAAGTGATGGCTTTGTTTTCTCATAAATAAAAACTCAATAACGGAATTTGATAGCTAAAATACTGAAATAATTATTCGTATTTTTAATGTAGACGATGTATGATATTTAAACAAAAAATGTATTTTATATAATAAATATACCAAGAAAAAAAACACTGCTCGTGGATGGGTCATCGTTGTAGGCGGATAGTTGAGAATTTAGAGGACATAGAGGATTCCGAACGAAATTCGGTAAAAATATTTTGATAAATTAAAATTGAAAATTGTAATCATTCGTAACTACAAAATAAATTACGATTTTTTTTTTTTTTTTTATTAATTTCAAATTGTTGAGTATTTTTCCTGAAGCCAAAAAATTTGTATCCGCACAAATCGGAAAATAGCAGATACGCGAAACTCACGTGATTTACATTCGATTGTCATCAAAACTATAACAATATACTGGTATAAAAAAATAATTATTACATTACACTCAACGATGAGCAACTAATGTGTTGCGTGTTAATGCGAACCTTGAGTCAAATTATCGTGCATTTTCGCTGGGCCAAAAAAATTGTATTGGTATGGACGGACAGTATGCAAAATTCAGTCATTTTTACGTTTCCGGTCAAAATTTGAACTTCACGTGTCTATAAATTAATATTTCAGGTATCCTACGATTATTTTTTAACTGAATTACAACAAAATACAAAATCGAAAATAACAGATAACCTTTATTACGTAAATATTCGTGGTTCCCTACCACCAATCATACAGGAAATTACTAATAAAATAAAATATAACCTCTTCGACGCACCAATTAGATCGAAAATGCTATAAAAAAAACTTTCTTGTCGTTTTTTTATTAGATCAAGGTCTCTGGTAGAAATGTTGTTCGAAAAGATAGGAATATATATATAAATATTAAGTCAAAAAACATAATCTAGTTTTTTTTTTTAAGGGGGGATGTAATGCCGACGTCAGAATGTTAGGGGAGCAAAAAAAATAAGTTTCCGAGGGTTTTTTAGCCAGTTCGCTGAATACTTTCTCGGCTGCAAGTAGCACCTTTGTTATGAACAGTCAATATTGGTAACCTATTAAACGGAGACTGAAAAGTAAATATTTGGCATAAACTCCTTTAATCTGGAAAATAAATTTCAGAAACAAGTCCTCCGTCATTGTCCTGTGTCAGGGGCGAACGGCAAGGTTTCCATTTTATCACAGACCCAATGCTTCCGAGTTCTGATAGTTCTAACACGTCATTCATTGGATGAATAAATAATGATAAAAAAAAAATTTTAAAATACACACACACACACACACACATACACGGTCAATGGGATGAGGGAGTTGACGAAATCCCACCCACCCTTGAGTTGTACTCCCTCGAGTCTCGTATCGCATCCCATTATGCATGTTTCAGTAAATACCTATTAAAAGTACACGACTTTTAGGCGATGAAAAATTACCGTCTATCAAAGTGCGCACATAATTTTTTTCGAAAAACATAATTGTTTCCGCCCCATAGATAATTGTAGTCAATAAAATGACATCTATTCCTGTGCGTAATCGTTGTTGAACTATTTATTATTATCGAATGTTGGCGACAAAACTAATTGTATCGTTTTATACATTTTAATCGACGAAATCCGCCGCCAGTAAACATAATATTCGTGTTGTTGTCGGTTTCTTCAATTTCGAAAAATTGCCCGACATTGTGCGAGGACACATAATAGAATCGAATCATTTTGATATGGGAATAACAAACGCGATTGTTTCGGTAAAAAATTATGAAATATCATAGACAATATCGAATAGATCCTATAAATAATAATAATAATAATAATACTATTACGTGTGTGTTATAAAAAACCGTTGATTGTTATATACTCGTATACTCGTCACTAACGTTTTTTTTTTTTGTTTTTCTCTGTCTGTCTCGCGCGTAATAATAGCAAAAAACGCATTCCGCATTTCCGCGATTGTCGACTCCACCGATCGAGTTTTAGGCAAACGGACAAATCATATGTTTTAAACAGAAACAAAAAAAAAAAAAAATTTTCATATGGGATCTTACGAACGATTTTCCCCCCGGTTTTTCGTTGTTTATTTATTTTTTTTTTTTTTTCAAGATTTGCGCGTTGACTTAGTTTGAACCGTTAATGGCAATCGTATTAAACTAAATCATTCGTCGTGGGATCTATAGTAAATACTCGTCTTTATCAAATGTATATCAGATCCATTTGCCACAATATCCGCCAGAGAGTCGCAATCGTTGGAACGCGAAATGCCTTTGTTGAAATATTACACGCGAGACAGACGGACAAAACAAATGTTAGTGACGAGGCCCCTTAATCATATTCAGTCGTCTGAAATGTGAAAAGTTTTATAGGTTTTACTTGGGGTTTTTTTTTTTTTTGTTAGTTTACACAATATAGAAAAGAATTGCGTCCGTGACGAAGTGTTTTTTTTTTTTTTTTTTTACTTGTTTTGATAATATTATTACGAAAGAAGTAATTAAACATAATTTTATGCGCTTTTCAAATACTTGAAAAATAAAACCTAGTCAAATCGAAAGAAAATGTCATAGGTATATTTTTATCCGATTGTCATTTTATGCTTACGGATAACATGTTTTAAACGGGTACGACGCAAAATTTATTTAAATTTTAATAATTTCACCGATACTTGCGAAAATGGTACGAGGCCACCCGTAAAGTTATTCGAAACTGAATTCGAATGAGTCAATTTGGATTTACGAACGTTTCGTTAAAATCGCCTTTGCGGAACCCCTAACGAGTTGTGTGCAAAAAAAAAAAAAAATGTTTTTTTTTTTAATTTCCCCTAGATGGAGGAAAAAAAATCATAAAATCCATATTTATAATACAACGAGTACAGTAGGCATATTATAAAATTTTCTTGCGATTTTATAATATTCCGTTGCACTTTATAATACTTACTATAATAAAGACCGAGGAGGAAATCGGCTCGATATTAACAAGAATTGTCCCGAAGAAATGAAATTGAAGCCGATTCAAAAATTACATTTAAAATAATAATAATAATACAAATAAAACGATACTTTTCAGTTGTTATAAACGAAAAAAAAAAAAAATGTACTATTATTATACAAAAATTTGACCGTAAAATCGTAATAATTTGTATTGTCGGACTATAATTGGAATATCGAATCGGAAGTCACCGGGGTCCGATTCAAATTCTGACCAAAGTCGAAAACGTTTTGCGGTGTTCTCCGTAGTAATACCGGGTGGACACAAAGGCCAATAATAATAGTAATAAAATCACTGCCAATAGATCCGGTAATATTATTACAATTTTAAAATATATTGTTTTTTTTTTTTTTTACTCATTTCCCGGCGGATTAAAACGGGATGAAAACGGTTTCCCGGTGCATATTGCTAATTCATTTCAACTACCCGCCCATTAAAAACAACCAAACGATTATTGACAACTCGAGAGGGTAGGGGCACGTGGAGACAACAACGTGCGCGAAAGTTCTAAATGCAAAAAATTCGGACGGCGGGTATTTAAAAAAAATCCCAAGGCGAGCAAATAATTATTCAACCCCCGGCGATATTATTTTTTTACGTGCCGACAACTCAACTATACCGGAAATCTTGTTCTGACAGACAAGAGGGAATTGTTATGTTTGGTGCCTCGGGCAAAGCGATTCGTTTGATTTCCCTTGTAGTCTTTTTAATAGTAGAGAAAAATAAATACGTGAATATTTACGCGATATTACTCGGTTTTATGGTATTTTCGATTTGGATTTCTTGTTGTTTTTTCGGTTAAAGACAATCAAAGAGACTCGACGTTTGCACTGAATACTTGTAATATTACCCGTTTCTAGATGTGATCAAATTTCCAAAACATTCGGAAAATTTTTGAACTGTTTGAAATGTACGAGTTTTTATAGTTGGTAACTTGGTTTTATACGGAATATATATATAGTTTTTTAAAAATATTTAAAAATTTACCTCAATGATGGTTAGATTAGGTTAGGTTAGATTAGGTTAGGCGGTTTATCAATTGTCGACGGAAACCGTAAAAACCACCGCATTTAAAAACATAATTAACTGAATCATTCGCACAAAATCGTTTTTCGTTAACAATGATTTATGCGTTTTGTTAATGGGATCGAAATAGATTATTTGCGGGCTCTGCACAATACCGAACAGTCTGGTTTACTTTGTTTCTCTTATTTACCTATATATATATTGTTATGTTATACAGGATGATTTTTTTTTTTTTTTTTTTTTTTTTTTTTTTTTTCACGATCCAGTGATTATCTACGAATATTTTGAGTACATTGATTTTTCACAATCGTTTTAAAACAGTATTATTTAAAATATATTGAAAATGTCATCGTTATTCCGGATCCCGCAATCACATCGTATCAACAATCGATTTTCAAATACAGCAATCATTTATTACCGTTTTAAATGTTAACCTATTTTAAACCTGTAAACGCGTAAAAAAAAAAAAATAATGTTATTTCGTTTCCCAAAATGTGCTGAAAAAGAGAAGATGGGAGTGGGTGAGTGGGGTGGGGGGGGTTGGAGGGGGAGTTGTCATTTGAAAATCCATAGTCAATAAGTCGTGTAAAGTATACGGGTTGAATTATTTTAGGCACCGCGTTTAAATTAAAATCAAATTTACATTGAAACCGTCCGGGCAAATCGCCGGATAAATGATAAAAAAAAAAAAAAAAAATAAATAATAATAAAAAAAAAAAACACTCTAAACGTACGCATTATACGATATTGCGCTTATGTAGAAACACGAGATGCGATACGTGCGTTCTATCCTATTTTTTTTATTCATGGCCGACGAACGTGTGTATAATAATATTATGTTCAACATCTTTTGTTTTTCCCCTTTCGTTTATGGTATTTGCAAATTTACTCCACCCCGCGACCCGCTGGCCCCTCCTGACAAACCGAAGTCTGCATTTTTCTCAAATAAATGTTCAACGTCTAGAACGAATAGTAAAAAACATAAAAAAAAAAAAAAAAAAAAGTAAATGCGATACATTCACTGACTTTCAAATGACCGCGTTTGTGAAATGTTAGCAGGCGATCAGCGAAATGCTGATGAAATATTTATTATTACATTTTATTGTTCGACGTTCTGTCGATAATGCTATATTTATATATATAAATATTTATTTTTTTTTTTTAACAATTTCATAAATACATTTATAATTAAATAAATAAATGACACGTCGACATATTCTAAAAAAAAAAAAAAAAAAAAATGTATAAATTCGACAAAAAAAATCGTTTTAGTAGTATACCTACAACAAAATAGTATTTTTTTGGGTGTACGCTTATTATTATAAAAAAAAATAATAATAAATTGTATTTTATGTCTAGTCTTGTACCATGTTTATAATTTCCGAATTGTGATAGTAAATAGATTATTAATTTTTTTTTTTTTTTTTACAATGTACCATCCGTGTAGGCCTTCAACAGTATTATGTTATTTTAAATTATTATAATTTTCGTTAACAATTATGTATTCGCCCATTATTTTATTGTGTAGCACGGGAGACATTTTCTGCTGTCGAAATTTTTTTTTTTTTTTTTCTTGAGGGGTGGTCCATAATTTTCTTTTTCACCGGGTCGATGAAAAAAATGTGCGTTTACTCACATATATTTATTCACTGCAAACGACCAAAGGATTTCACAAAAGTTTTCATTTGAATATAGCTTTCACTATATTGTCTATAACATTCGTTAATTATTATTGTACTCGCACACGAACTCTTTGATTAAAAGTATAAAAATGTTTAAACCCGACCATTTCAGATTCTCAGCGAATCGAGGAACGTATTGGTTTTACTATGATGTACGCGATATTTATATGATTTTTTTTTTTTTTTTTGCCCGTCATCTGTCTATTACTTTTCTATCAGAAATCATGATCCAATTAAAAAATAACTACACAGCTTTTGTTTTGTAGCTTAATGGATCTAGTTTGTGTATTGTGGAGCTCATTTTTTCCATTTACCTTGTAGTTTCCTTAAAAGCCGGAGATTCTCATCTTTACACATTTTGTTATTATCGATTTTGGTTTTTTTTTTTTGTTGTTATTGTTGTTGTAAATCAGTTTAAAAAAATTTAGAAAGACTTGAAATTTTCACCGAACACTTATATTACCCTTTTCTAGACATTGTACAATTTTTAAAATATTCAGGGGTTTTTTGAGTTATGCAATGCTATTTTAAATTTTCAGGGTTTTTTTTTAGTTTGTCTTTGTTGGTTTTATGTGGATTAGATTTGTTTATCAAAAATTCAAAGTCAAATTCATATGTCGTTTTTATTAAAGTTATTGCAAATCCTATTTTGATTGAAATCGTAAAAATCGCGTAATTTCTCGTACTACTATTTATTTGTTTGTACAGTTTATGTGAAAACAATTTGTTTGGCTCGCTAAATGCACGAAAATCTGACATGGCCGTTTAGAGTTTGGTTTTTTACATTGTTTAAAATTAAACATTGTATGGAAATCGTATAAATTACGCCGTTTCGCGTACCTTCTGTTGTCCGATTGGCCTATTCTGATCAACAATTTGAGACGAAAAATCACGATGGACAACAATTGTAATTTGTACAGTGTTAATTCCAATCAAATTATTTTTACCGAACTCTGCTGCATTGCCAACTTTTCACCTGCAGCTACAATAGTATGCCTTTGTTTTTTTTTTTTTTTTTTGTTTATCATTGTTAGTATAATTTTTAATGTGCGCGCAACAAGACCGCACACACATAACAACATTTCAGTTATCAGTTTTTGCACGTGATAACTTACTAGACGGATAAATGTATTGTGACAGATAAATGTCGATTAGAGGCGTAGACATAATGTATAAAAAAAAAAAAAAAAGCTCGATAGATCAATAATATAATAGGTCGGTGACACGGTCGAGCGTGAAACGTACTGACTCGTAAAACCGTTTTCGTACCATAAAAACGATATTAATATCACAAACTGTTTCGCGATTATAGACGCGTGCGAGACGAATATATATATATATTTATATATGTATACCGCCTACTGAAAAACGGTTTTTTTAAACGTCGCGTTTTTGTACTTTTTAACTTTATTTTAAAACATACAATCTGCAATTTAAATTTACAATAAAAACATGTGCGCGGAAATACATTAATTGGCATGCGACGCGTGACAAAAGAGGCCATCCGCCCAATAGCGTCACTTTATAACAGAAGTTTGTTTAATTTATAGAATTTTTTTATATTTTTTTTTTTTTTTAAATTTCTAATTACGGTTTAGATCGCGACACCGTCTTATTTTTAGCCTACGAATAGGATTTCCAGGAATGTAGTCAGAATTTAGTGCTGATATTAGAGGATTAGGGTTGTTTATATAGTAGCTTTGCAGTTTCGTCTACTTTGTTAACTCGTATAGGTCGGTGTGTAGAGTGTGATTTGAAACATCGAATGGTGCATTTGTAATTATGCGAAGAGTTATGGATTGGAAGGTTTGAATTTTATTTATATTGGATTTTTTGGCAGCTCCCCATAAATGGAAGCCGTCAGTCCAAATAGGCATCTAGTAGAGTTTTATGCAAAAGTAGTTTGGTTTTGAGTGTTTACCGATTAAGCAGGGCAGAGATTTTCGTCTAGCGTTTAAGAGAATTTTTTTTCGTTTGTTTTTATATATGAAAATTAAAAAAAAAAACCAATCGTGTTACGCGCAAAATCTCGTCTACCGACCAATATACTAACCCATAAACGATTATTATTATTATAATGCAATACGATAAACCGAGCGTGTACATTTTTTTTTATTATCTCATTGAACAATGAACGATAGTGTTGAACCGCAGTTCTTAGAATTATTAAACGTTTTTTTTTTTTTTTTTTAATCTACAATCAATGTTTAATATAAATTGTACATATATAATAATAAATATATACACATAGGTTATAATAATTTAAATTTGTATTTTTCGTTTTACACATAACGTACGTAATATGATCACGAAAGGCTTTTGTTTGGATTTGTTTACCGATTTCAAATGATGTACAGTAAATTATGTATATTAGAGTCGTGTCGTTGTAACGGCGGTTTCCAAGTTGCGACTGAAATTTATTTATTTTTATAGTTTTTTTTTTTTTTTATTTACACAGTGAAATACAATATTATATTGGTAATATATAATATCCAATTGAAAAATCCAAAAAATGCGTAGATACGTCATTGTAATAAACTCCCATAGTTTTTAACGGTTACATATAAACCATGGAATCCCCTCTTCCCTCAACCCCCCACACCGACCCAGAAAAATGTGAAAATACTCCCCTGTGTACAGTCGAACATCTATAGGCCGACAACCTCGATAAGTCAAAACGAATGCTGTTCCCTAGCGAAAACCTCAAATAAATCGACAGAAAAACTATAGATAACTCGAAAATTCTATGTTCCGAGTATATCCTATATTATTATTCAGCTTGCACGTGCCGATAAATTTTACCTTATGGTTTCTATTGTGTTTATTAATGTATTTATCGTTTCATTCGGTTTGTCGTCACGTGCATTTGGTATTATGTTAAGTTACCGTTTATTAAGTCAACTTAACCGTTAAGTATTATGAATGCGAAAATGCCTCGTAATTTAAAAACGCATATTATCGAAGAAAAACCACGGGCCCCTTTAATCAGTGAAAAGTACGATATCGCTGAAGAATTCGGAATACCAGCAAACATATACTATATACTAGAAAAAAAAAAATAATAATAATAAGGAAATTGATTTGAACTTCTCAACAGATTGGAAGAGGAAAAGAGACCCTGCATTTTCAGACTTAGAAAGTAGTTAAATAGTTTGAGTGACGCAGAGTTGCCAATGTCGGTATCGGGGATCCTATTCTAAAAGAAAATGCAGACGATTTCGCAAAATCATTAGGCCACGAACAGTTTAAAACCAGTAACGGGTGGCTTGAACATTTTAATAATAAAAATGTTAATAACTAATTAAGTCGAATTTTTTTTCTAAAACCTCGATTAAACGAAAAATGTGCATTTCACTTGAATTTTGACTTATCGATGATCCACTGTATTTACAATATATTCCAAAGCCCTGTAATTAGCAATCGTGTGATGTTTCTGGAAGTCTCTGCAATGGAATACATAATTATTATTGGCACCTAGTGTAACTAAAAGCTTATACTCGGGCTCCCTGCGATCGTATAGGTGTGAAACATGATCGCTAGCAAAGGCGACGAGGAGAAGTTTATCGGTATTATACTCGTATATACTAAATGGGTCCTATTATCGAACATGGAGAATACTGATCTAAAGCGAACGAGTGAGTATATCGGTTACATCGAAAGCCAGACGTTAAAGCGTTTATCAGAAGTAAAATAGTGGAATGGGCAGGGAGAGAGATGATGAGATATACGAACTGGCAACGACGGGAAAAATCGAGGGGAGAACACTTAGCTCAGAGTAAATACGAAAGAGTACGCTAAATACTGACCTTCTAAAATGTGCGCAAGGAACGAAGGAGGAAGAGAGCGAGGACAAAGAAAGATGACGTCGAATGGTGGACGAGGTGGTGGCATTAAATGGGCTATAAAAGCTTTAAAAATCTAGAAAAAGTATATATGTATGTACGATAACAAGAGAAAAACTGTCACACATGCCAGCATCTAAACTCACAATGGTATTACATATAATTATGGTGCACTTTCGAATAAATAATATTAAGTAGAATTTTTGTCTGCGATAAACCCGTTAATTTTGTAGTAACTGGTAAATTAAAATAATATAAATACTTGAAATCGAATAAAAATAACCCCCCTATGACCTAGGAAGAATTTGATTAGCCGGATAGTCAAAAACTGAATAAAATTGAGTAAAATATCAATTGACGGAGAAATAATATAAAGCAGTGACCACAACACACATATTGTATGGAAATATTAAAATATTTCCATTCCACTTGATGTTCTGCGTGTATTTTCAAGTTTGATGTAATAAGACAAGTGCCGCGTCAAATATTACATCAAACTTGGAAATACACTTTGGAAACGACATAATTTTAACTTTGAAAACATTTTGCCGAAAGACTTATATTTGTCGTTGTAACGCAAAGAGTTGTTGATGTTTCTTGGTTGAAAGTTGATAAGAGACGTTGAGTGTCTACTCGTATTATCTATAAAACTTACCAAAGTCTTTGATTTTTCGTGAAAGTTTTTAATGTTTATCAATACATTATTTTTTATTTTTATTATTCTCTGTTATAATTTATTGTTCGCAATTCCTTTGTATTAAACTAATAAATATTGTGATATAAAGAGTAAATAAATATTAAAAAGTTCTAAAATACTAATTTATCGAAAACAAGTTCACAACATATGCCCTACATTATTTTTGTTAAAAAAAAAAAAAAAAAAAAACTGAACAATTTAATAAATCAATTGGAAAGAGTTTAAAGCTGGCTCTATAATAAATCGAATAAATCGATCGAACCAAAATCGGGCCTACGAACTATAACACCGATAAAAACCTAAGACCCAGAAGAGATTTGTGTTTTGGATTGTGAAGATGTTTTCGTTCTTCTTGTAGTTTACTAAGGTAAGTACGATTTTTCATAAAGTTCTGTGAGTTTTCCGTGTATATTCACGTGTTTTCTAAAGATCGGTATATTTTTATTTCACGTATGAGTCACGTTTTTGAAATCGTTTTTTATTATATGTTTTCCTTGTAAGGAAAATCGATTTTTTTTTTTTGTGTGTGTATGTTAATAAAATTGTCGAGTATCGAGAGAGATAAATTTTATTTCACGTGTGTGAAATACCTTTTAAATTGGTTGTACGTTTTTTGTGTGGGAATAATATCATTTTATTTATGAGTTAACGTTTTTACAATATATTTTTTTCGAACGTATCAGCTTATTACATCATTCAATATTGTGTTCAAAGAAAGAGATTATATAGTTTCTTTTTCTATATCTTTATATTTTCAATTTAAAACCATTTTTATCTATGGGATATGAATGAGTCATATACTTCTAGAGCAAGAAATAAATAATAATAACAAATATACAAAGTGAGGAAATAGTTTTGAGCGATTTGAGAAGTGGACTTTCGAATGGGTCTAATGGAATTTCATTAATTTTACTATTTTTATACATTTTTCAATGCGTTTTTCATTAAATCAGATTACCTTTCTTACATTCTGGGGATTTTTCATGTGAATCTTTATCCCGACATTCCTCTACACTGGCGAACGTCGTTTTTTCGCCCAAACTATTGTATCAAAAACACGATATTATTTTCAGTACAAATAAAAATATGTCCATGAATTTTCATTTGTAATATATTACTACTGTTATAAGAGTGCAAAATGTTTTTTTTTTTTTTTTTTTCTATGGGAAACAACGGGCTTTACGATTCCCCTGACGAACCGCCACTGAATTCCTATGATATGTTTTGTGTTCTGCTTTTTTCGTATTATTTTATATTATTTACGGTTTTTTGCCGAGACCGCGATCGCATTCCGTTGTAGCGAAAATATTCACCAAATGAGTTATCGGATATGCATCAGGTGGTGCAACTCCATATCGAAAATTAAATGCCTGAAATTCTTAGTCCTCGAAAATTCTCAAAATACCGCCAAAATGACTTTCGAATGCAATATGGTTTTACTGTCGATGCCAAATAATATTCAGAAACAAAAAAAACCACCCCGCCATCACTAAACAAACGATTTATATAGTGGATTTTCTTATTTCAGTATTATTTTCTATAAGCTAAATAAGCGTTAATGTGATTTTTTTTTTTATGTATAAAAATATTAGTGTATTCCTATTTTTGTGGTAATTATTTTTGATTATTTGTGGGGTTTTATTGAGTGTAACAAAATAAAATTTAAAAAAAAAAACAATAAAATCGGTTTTATTTTTGTTGATAAATTTGATGCTCGCGACCTCTAGAAATCATTTTAAAGATCCGATAAATTATAGCGAAACTTTTTTTTTTTAATTCAGTCGAACATATATGTCACGAGAAGTAGGGTGCGAGGAGGGGTAAACGAAAAATAGGAAATCAGATTGCGGTCGGTCCGAAATCGTACCCTATACTACCGCTAAAGCTGTTTTCACCCAAGTCCGGCGACTCTTCGGGGCCGAATTCATCGGCGTCGGAAAATTCGGCGTTCAGCCGGCCGGCCAACGTTTCGACGGTCTTTAGGCAGTCGGCCAACAGCTCGTCCACCTGGCCGGACGTCCGGCCGTCGAAACGGCTACGGGTCAACGTTCTGACGGCGGCGGCGGCGGCGGCGGCGTCCGGCGGCCGCTCGGATGTCCGGCCGCCTTCGACGAACTCGTAGCCGGACATGTCTCTGCGGCACACCACGTATTTGCAGCGGTGGCGTCCGGCCGAGGTTCGGCCGTCGTCGTCGTCGTCGTCGTCTCCGGCGTTGGCCCGTGCGGCCGCACCGGCACGACAGAACTCCAGGCGGCCACGTACACCGGACCGCAACCGCAACTTGGCGCCGTCCGACACGAATACCTCGCACGCCGAGTTGACAAAGTCCACGGTCGTTTTCGTGCCATCGGCCGCCGCCACATCCGCGGTATGGTGGCCGCACGTCAACAGCGGTCGACTGACGGGCCACGCGAACGAGGCGACGCGGTCGGCCACCTCGATACCGCCGTCCGGCGACCGGACCACCACGTGAAACCCTTCGTTACGGCGGTCGCGGTTACGGCCGTCGTGGTCGTCGTCGCGTTGGGTTACCGCGACCACGGTACCGTCGCCGAGGCCTACGGTCAGTTCGACGGCCGGCGTCCCGATGCCGTGGACGGCAGCCCAAAACTCGTCGCATTTGACTTTCACCCGGTCTTTTCGCTCGTAATTTGGATCGAAGTCGCCGTTCCGCGTGGTCCCGTTCAAACGGTACGATTCCACACTAACCGCGGTCCCGTGGCCGTTGGCTGACACGTAGTGCACTGTATCGGTGTCCATGTCGGTGTACCCAAAGTCCCGGTAAACGAAGGCGTTCGGATAGTCGTCCGCGGGTAAACGCGAACGGTGGTTTGAGTTTGAATCGCCGTTGCCATTGTCTTCGTGTCTATAAGTATACCGGACGGAAACCTAACATTAATTGACCGTTTCCGCAAACGACGTCGCGGATGTCACCGATGACGGTAAAAAACAACGGAAGTTATACGATATGCATATTATAAAATACGATTGATACTGTACGTATTTGCCCTCTGACCGTATTGTGATATATATTTTCATTAAAAAAAAAAAACCCCAACGTCGGTAGTCTAGACTACACAAAAGACATTATATCGGGACCGATAGTATTAAACCTATACCGCTGACCTAAAATAATCGGCGGTTTTAAACAGCTCGAAATGAAAATCCCTGAAGTCTTTGGGCCCGACGAACCGGTGGTTATTATGGGTCTCGGACAAATCCCCGGGTACGCCGTCCGTAAACTTGAACACCAGCGTGTCGTCGAGCGCGAAGTACCGGACTCGACGGTGGTAATGACTGGAAGCGTAATCCACCAGCCTCTGAGTCATCACATGCGGTTCCATGTGCTCCACGTGGCCGCTACCGAACACCCGGTCGCCGTCGTCGCCGTCACCGGCGGCCATCAGGTCCAGTAAGTCGCGGACACCGGTGAACCGTTCGCACACTTCCCGGATTGCCGGCCGGAACAGCGAAGCACTCGGGATGTTGCCGGGTCGATCCCAACGCCGGCTGCCGATGAACTTTGCGTTCAGACATATGGCGAACTGTTGGGCGGATAGGTCTCCAAGGTCCGTCGACCGAACGATAGACCGGAGGTGACCGACCAGGCAGTCGGACAACGCGCGGTCGGTGGTCGTCGGCTGGCCGGCCACGTCCCGCCAGAAAGACGAGGCGAACGACGCGGCCGCCCGGTCGGTCCGACGCTTAAAATCGGCCGCGGCCACGGCGTTACAGTGTCCGTGGTTCAACAGGTTGGACGCGTTTTCGGCCGCTCTGTCACCGTATTCCACGATTGTCGCCATCCAGCGACCGTCGCCGTTGTCAGTGTCCACGTCGTCAGAACTAGACAATTCTGTCGAAAAAACGATTACGGTATATTTTTGTTTAAATATAATTTATAGTTATTAGATATTCGAGAATGTCCAGTGGCCAGGGCTTGAAGAGTGAGCTCAAAGTAGCAAAGGGTACTTTGATTCCTAAACTACTTCGGGCGCTCCGTGAAGTGATGTCCCAAATGCAGAGCTGTAGCTACAGACTATTGTGGTGCCTGAGGCGAAATCTCCAAAATGTGCACTATTTATTACTGATTTCGATAAAAAGACGAGGTTCTCAATTAGTCTTGTATTATTAAATTGTTTAGTTAAAAAAACCATCACCAATGTTAACGTACAGATTCGATAAAATGTAGCAATACTATTAGTAATAGTATTTCGAAAACACAGTCGAAAAATGTGTTGTTGCATATTTTCCACATTAAACCAAATTTGCATGTCGAAAATAAATTGTTATTTCGAACGGAGGCAAAAGCTATTGAACAATACTGAATATGTTAAACTCCCTCGTACTTAAACCACTGCCCGCGGCTGCGTTACGTGGTAAGTCGTCATTGTTTACACATCTCGTTAATGTCATGGAATAAAACCCACTATTTATGTTTTACCGCTTGATACTATGACGTCAGCCTCCAAACGGTTATTTGAATGTTACGGGCTTTGTTTCAATATTCAACATCAAAAATTATGGGGGCGACTGGAATTGTTCCCGTGTGGGGGCGATTGTCCCCATAATCCCCGTTGTTCCGGTTCGTATTACCGGCGGCGCCGCAAAGCTCTTCCAACATTGCGTCCAGTAGGGGTTCGACGTCTTGGACGCCATCGCCAAAAGCGTCCGCGATGGCCGTGTATGCGGGGGCGTAGTCGGCCAACGACGACGGGCCGCAGTGTGCCGCGAAGGAAGGCACGTCGCGCAGGCCGGCCGTGTACGATTGGTAACAGTCGGACAAGTTGTTAAGGGCGTCCACCACGGACGTGACGACGTCTTCGTCGTTCTCGTCGCCGTCGTCGAGCGTCGGCCGCGGCCGCAGCCATCCGGACATGGTGATACCGCGGAACCGTCCGAGAGCGTCCGACCATTGGACGTCTACCTCCGGCGTGCCGAACACCACGTTGACGGGCAGGCCGCGTTCCCGGTACAGGCGTTCGGCTAGCCGGTGATCTCGGACGCCGACCAGCACGGCTCTGACCCGGTGGCCGTGGCACGCCGACAGCGCGAACTCCTGCGCCACGGCGTCCACCAGCGTCGTCTCCGGTCGACTGTACGCAAACACCGCGACGGGACGGCGACCGTCCCCGTTAGAGGCGGCAATCGACGCGAACCGATTCACCGAGTATCCCGACGGCCATTGTCCGTCGCCCGCCAAATCGATAAACATCAAAACGCTCATAATGATTAATGTTTTTTTTCTTCCTTTTTTTATAACAAAAAATAACTGTTTTCTTTTATAATATAATATGGTCAAAATGTATAATAGCGTTGCCACGGAATCCGCCTCATTCCGGGGGCACCAGAACAACGAGACAAATTCCCTAGGGGCTAAGTACTCACTGATAAAATACATAGGTTTAAGTAATCCCCCATAATTTGTATGTTGAATATTAAAGCAAAACTTGAAACGATCGAATAGAGGAGAATCGTCGTCACTGTAAACAATACGGAAAAATGATTTAAGGCCCCCTCAAATGGGTTTCTCAAATTTTCTCCAATTTCGTATAAACTTTTACTTTTTTCTGACCATTGTAATAGGATAGGATTTGCCCACTTAAACACTGCCCGATACGCATTTAAGGGCATGTAAGGGTTCGGGTCTGATAAAAATGTTGGTACTTACGGTAGTCCTATTTCAAAATTGAAAATATATTTGAATTGATCAACATTGGTTTACTTATTATCAGTTGGAGCAATTTTTCAAATGTATCAAATTATTCAGGTGAATAAAACATTTGAAATTGTTTATAGATTTGTCAATTTTCAGTGGTAAATAATTATATAAAAATGTTATTGTCAATAATTCGACCGATGCAATGTAAACTTGTTTATTAACTCATACAGCTTTACATTTTTTAAAATCGAACCTCAGTAAGTACCTCAAATTATGTCGGATGTCATTAGGTCTTTTTGACGAAAATTGCATGGAGTTTGCACGGGTCTTAGACCAAAGATATGATTAAAGTAAACTTTTTGTGAAAGACAGGCAAATAAAATTGGAACAATAATAAAAAAAAGTCGTGTTATTTTATCAGATATTATAATATCTAATTATTTTAGTTATCCACTAGAAAAAAAAAAAATAGAAAAAAAAGGATTTCTGAAATATTTAGATTATTAAATTACGTACATTTCTAAAACATTTAAAAACGATTTTGTTGCCACTGAGCTCAATTTAAAACATACTCTATAGCTAGTTATTATTTATGGTTGCGTACAGATATAAATTAAATTTCCCTTTTTTTTTTCTTTTTTTTAAAATCTAAATTAAAAAAATGTAAAAGGACACACTTTGCTCGTTGGATAGGCTACTCTTGGTGGACGTATTGAATTTGATAGAAATGATAAATCACTATTTTCAATAAAACGATTCTGAACAGAGCTTCAGTGTAATATATATATATATATATATATATATATGACTATTTTTGTCAATTTCATATAAAGTATGACTAATACTTTATTGAATTTTGAATTTTTGTTTTGTTTTCGACTTAATATGCATGTAAATAAATTGTTTTTTTTTGATCTGGTAACTTAAACAAATTATTAAACGTATTTATTGGAATATATTACGTGTCGAACAATTTTAAACGATTATAACAAAAAAATTGTGACTACCTAACCGAACATACTTGATATAAAGTAAATTAAATCTTAAACAAATTTACAGGTCTCAAAGTCCAAAATTTCCCACTTTAAGATTTAAAACTTTGAAAGATCAAAATGTCTATAAATAGCCCAAAATTGAAATAAATTTTTTGAAATTGTTTTCACGTCGTGTTATTACAAAGTTACATTTTATGGTAAAATTTCAGGTCTCTAGAACAATTATTTTCGGAATTACAAAGAAATATTTGACGAAATCGTGTTTTTGCCGTTTTCTCGTCATTTTATGGTAGTTTATTTCCGTTGTGTTAAACAACGAATGGATACGTCGAAAAATGACCGCGTTAAAGTATCAACTAGACGAAATTCGCTACCGGATACAAGTAAAGGAATGTATAGATCAGATGATGTCTTCTGGTAGAAAAAGTGTTTACGAAAAGATAAAAAGCATTGTAAAATCACAAGACTCCTCGGTTCGCTCAGAATCTAAAATTTAATGGTTTTTATTTTGCATGTATCCCTCTCCCCCCTTCCCCCTGACGGGCATTTTTCGTGATATAAATTTAAAGTTTACAAATTGAAAAAGACGTTGATATATATATATATATATATATACGGAATGACGAATACACACTACAAACTGGATATAGAATTATAATTATTATAACCTTCAGCCATTATTTAGAATATTTAAAATCCACATTTTTAGTTCATAACAATGATATGCAAGATGTTACCGGGGTGTTTTTTTTATTTAAAAATTTAATCGTTTAATTATTAGTCTACTTCACAGTATTCACCGAGTGATGCTATGTACTCACCCCATCTCTACCTCCGTTTTTTGAAGCAATGTTGGGGAAGTCTTCAACTTTAAATTGTTCGAGTTGATCCACCGCATTTATTTGTTATTGTTTCGATATCATCAAATCCGTTGTCCTTTGAGGTAAGTTTTATTTTTGGAAATAACCAAAAAAAAAATCACAAGGGGGCATGGTCTGTTTGAGTAAGGGAGGTGAGGTACAACTGGAATTTGTTTATCAGCTAGAAACTCACGGATTGATAAGGCAGAATGAGCAGGGGCGTTGTCGTGGTGCACCAACCACGATCGATTCTGGATCTGTTCTGAACGTTTCTTTCGGATTCTTTCTCGTAATTGAATTAAAACTTCCTTGTAGTAAGTCTGATTAACCGGTTGGAACAAAAGCATTATAAAAAAGGCCTTTAATATCCAAAAAAAAGTAATCAACACGGTCTTCACGTTCGCCCGAACTTGTCGAGATGTTTTGGGTCTTGGTGACGTTACTGATTTCCGCTGTGACGACTGTCGTTTGGTTACTATGTCATATCCACAGACCCGAGTTTCATCAATAGTTATAAATGAATTTTTAATGAACCCCGGGAATTTATTTGTGTTCGTTCTTCCAAACTTTGACAAACTTCAATTCGATGATTTTTTTTTGATTTTTTTGATCTTGACAAAACGGCAGACACAACAAAGTATTTTCAATTTCAACGAATCGTCGTTCAGTACTAAAAGATAATATTAACTCGTGGCTTGAATAACGTAATTGAGTATTATCTCTACTCATATTCGACATGTGTATATTTCCGATACGTTTATTTATAGCGCAGATAAAATTTTAGTCCCGGTATTTGTTGATCACGCCTCGTACATGTACGGTATAAGATTTAAGGTAACCGCGGGTGATAAGACCTTGGCGATACGGTTATCGCGGTGTTATCTCAGACGCCCGGTTGATAATGACGGCTAACGTATCCGCAATACGTATCATTTCCCGAGAAGTCGTGAGTTTTTTTTCCATTTTTCTTTCAAAAATTAAAATACGCAATCACAAAAAAAAAAAACCGTCGTCAAACCACGACCCGCGCCGTCTCGGACGGAGAATAATGAAAACGATGGCCGCGTAGAAAACGACACGTACCGTAACCCCGCCGCCTTGGGTACCCGGTGTCTTCCGGCCGATGTCCGCAACGTCAACGCCGCAAACGGAAAAGAAATTCGTGTCAGAGCCGAGCCAAAGGCCCGAGGATGGGCAAAGTCGACAGTTGCGCCGCCAAAAAGAACTCGGGTAAGCCATTGCGTACGGTTTGGAATCATTTAACGCGCCTGCACGTTAACCGCTGGCCGGTGTCCGTCGGACATTTGTATCGGTAATATTCAATAATTGCCCTGTTCGTCGTATAGTTTAATACGTTTTACTGGGAATACACGGTACGCCGTTGTTCTGCTCGCGCCGTTTACGAAAAACTCGTACTATGAACAATTGTTATTATTATCATTTGATATTACCATCGGTGCGAACGTTATACCGCAAACAATACCGACCGTAACCTACACTTGTTTTCAAATGGATTTAAACAAATTAATAATAAATTCCTCCCACACTATGATTTATTTCACAGTTGGAAGCAATCGTTTTATTTAGTATATATATATACTAAATAAAATATATTAATATATATATATATATATTTATTAATAAGGTTTTTTTTTTTCCAAATCAAATTTGACATTCTGCACAGTCGAATAAATATTTGATAATATAATAATTATTAAGTACTTGGTAATTAAATTTACCGTTGAATGAACAATTTAATAATTAGTTTGTTTAATAACACCTCAAAGTTCAAGTTCGTGGTTAATTGTGTACCTACCAAAAACAGTATACAAATTATTTGAATATGTCACGTTTTGTGATTAATGTATACCGGCATAGATATTATTTCAAATTTATGTTTAAGAATGAAAAATTTCCATTCGTGTTTGTCTTTCGTATTTTATATAAATGTATTAATAATAGGGTTTTTATTTTTTTTTTTTTTCCAAATAGGTTCTCTATGGGACTTTATCCGAATAGAATTCAAACGGGGTTATTCACTAGAAAATGACGAAAAAGAGTTTTCTGATAGACGAGAAAAAGTCTATACTTTTATGAAAATACCCCTAGAAGTGGAGCGATTCATGTTTTATGGTTTTTGTCAGGTCTATGCCCAATTTTATATAATATTAGATTTTTTTGTTTTCAACCACAACACAAAATTCTTTACTCAATATTTTGTTTTAATTTTAGTGCGCAGATTCATTCCTTTTTGTCTATACATTCCTCCCGCTACGGGCATTAGTCGCACTAAAATCATTAATTTGTCGTTCTTTGTTCAAATTCAAGTAAGTATATTAACCGAATATGTTCATAAATACTTATTTAAAATTTAAATTGCCAATAAAACTGCTTTAGGGACAAACATAAAAGTAAACGTCTGTCTGCAGCTGAATCATGTGACTTGCTAAAGATGGCTGTACTGATATCTTGTTCGATGATGTTAATGCCTGTGGATACGTCTATGATGTACCATGTAATTAAAAGCCAGTCAGTTATCAAGCTGTATATATTCTTTAATATGTTAGAGGTGATTTTTTAGTTTTCATTATTATTATTCAATAGGTATTAGGTTTAAGTACAAACATATATGTTTCTTATCATTACTATTTTTATTATTTTTTTTTTTTTTTTATGATAATAGGTCGGTGACAGATTGTTTTCATCATTTGGCCAAGACATTTTAGACGCATTATTTTGGACTGCAACCGAACCAAAAAATAGCCGACGAGAACATTTTGGCGTTTTACCACATTTTATAATTGCAGTATTTTATGTCTGTATCCTTTATAAAATAAAAAACAAAACAATTATATTAATATATATCATATTTATTGTTAAAAAAAAAAAAAACAATTGGCAAATACTCCTTGACCCACAGATTATTAGTTTTACACAGCATACTTGTGTTATGTCAAGCTACAACGTTGAATGTCGCTATTAACTCCAGTCACAAGGCGTTGCTGGCCATAATGATGTCTAATAATGTATTTGTGGTTTTTCCCTATATTTTTTAATGTGTACGCAACAACAATATACCCAATAATAGTAATGTTTTTCAACAGTTTGTAGAACTAAAAGGAAGTGTCTTCAAAAAGTTTGACAAGACTAACTTATTCCAGTTGTCGTGCAGTGATGTTCGTGAACGTTTTCATTTGTTCATATTGTTATTAATAGTCGTGGTGCAAACAATGAAAGAATATCAATGGACTAGTGGTAAGTTCATGACTAAGATAGGCATGAATTTAGTCAAAAGAAATAAAATGCTAATATCTCTAACGATTTATTGTTTTTGTTTGTTTTAAACTAAAAGTTTTTTCGTGTTTAATACTTATTAGCTACGTTCTGCAAACAAAAATATGATTTAACTTGCTATGCAATACTATTACAAAATTAGATGAGGTTAAATACAACAATTTTCCACAGACCATTATAATTTTTGTAGAAATTAGTTTGTAAAGTCATTTTAGACTTAATCAGTTGTGTTGTTTTTATCATTCATTATTTATTTTCCAAAACTACATTTATTTATTTTTAAGATTTATATTGTTTGATATTACAAATATATATTTGGCTTTACATTATTCTTCAAAATCATATACAATTTTTATTTATATATTGTTATTTTGAATACTTTTTATTTTATCAGAGTCATTTTGGGAGTTGATGCTCGATTGTGCGTATGTAATGATATCAGAAATGTTAATTGACTGGACAAAACATGCGTTCATTACAAGGTTCAATGAAATCAACTTGTCCGTGTACAGTGACTATGTATTGAGTTTTGCTTATGACACTGCACAGTCGCGTCATAAAAAGGTTGGAGTTTGTTATTAACAGTAGATATATATAGTTAAAGAACTTTTATTTTGTTTTCAGGCATTTGCTGACCACTCAGATTTAGTAGCGAGACGAATGGGTTTCATCCCAATACCATTGGGAGTAGTCATGATTAAAGTACTTACAAGGTGTGTCACTATCGATGGACGGCTCGCTTCCATAATTCTATTACTGTTTGCATTTACATGTCTGCTCACGTTGAAAACTGTTAATCTTGTCTATATATTAGGAAAAGCTTGCAAGTTGATCGATTTACATAAAACGGTGTGTGACCTTTAAATCTACACCACAAAGTGTTTATCAATATTTAACTAAATAAAAATAGCATTTTGTTTCCAGTCTTTAATAAAAAATCATCATATTATAAATGGTGTGAGCTGCCAAGACATGGCAACAAGTCCGATGAGACCACAATTCCGTAAAAAACCATCTTCAAGTGAAAACAAAGAAAATAAACCTTTACCTCTTATTGAAGTGCCACCACTTGGGCCTACACCAATGTTTGCCAATAGCAATGTTTGTATGCAGCACTAATTAAAAAAAAAATCTCATGCTTATAATCTAACGGTTTACAGGTTGACATAAAAGAGGCGTGCCTTAATACACAAATATTAGAAGACATTGCAGAAATGGATTTGGCTCATAGTGACACCGATCTAAGCATATCTATGGTACGTGATGCTGATACTCTGAGTACAAAATCAGCCTGAACAATTAGAATACATAATTATATATTCGAACTGTGTGTTGTATAAGACTGCTAAAGTGAATTTTATTTTATGTGTTTATTATTTAATAAATTATTTTGTTAGCGTACCAAAAAATATAGATAACACAATTTGTTGTATATTGTATTATAGGATATTACCACAATGTTATGGCATGGTTTCCATAGCAACTTGTGTGTTGTACTACACATTTTTGGTGCCAGATTATTTGTTTTTTTTTTTTTTTTAATACTCGTTGAATTATTTTATTGTTATTGTTAATTTGTTTCTTTATCTATATAAAAAAAAAAAAATGTTGAAAATTGCTGATGGTAACTACACTTCAGTCATTTACACATTGGTAAATATGTAATAAAATAATATTATTTTGTTAAAATAAAAAATTGTGGTTTATTATGATTTAGATTAAAGAAAAACAGTATAATGACGTTATTAATATAATTTCCAACATGCCAGACAGCAAAAGAAATGTAAATTTTGTATTTATATACACATATATATTTATATATGTATATGTTGTATTTTGTGTGTTTTGACTTTATTCTAATTAAGTTATGTGTTTAGACAAGACCTGGTTTATCATTATTGGCCTATTGCTACTATTATACAGATGATTTTCAAAATGCATCGACTATATACGAACAGCTAGCAGCACTTTGGCCGCAAGAGACCGACTACAAATTACAGTACGCCCAAACACTTTACTCTGCCGGACGATACGAAGATGCTCTGAGGGCGGCGAACGGAATCACCAAGACTGATTATGAAAGCAAGGTATAAGGTATTGATTAATAAGTATAGTCCGAGCTGGAATTTACTATAGTTTTATTATTATACCGAGATTTTAGATAATTCTTATCGTTTTTATAAGACCAAACCAGAATTTTGAAATTTTATTTTATTGCATTTAACCTCCGTGTCTTTTAATTAAAATTGGACATTTTCCGAGTTACCAATTTATTGAACCCGTTATTAGAAACATCGACCGAATGTTAATTATTATATTCATTCTATTTATTTATTTTTTTAAAGAAATCTACATTTTTGTTACACTGTTGACGGATTAAAAATAGACAAATACATATTTTTATAGCTAATCTTGTACTCGGCCCGTACAGTTTTTACCCAAAGTAATTTACTATTGCAATTGTTTTCTTAATGTTTCGCACGTGTTTGTTATATTGAATTTTTTTAACGCGAATTCTATTATATTTACGCTAATTACAATATGAAACTTTGTGTGCTGTTATAATCCCGACTCTGCGGATTATTATAGAGTATATTGGTGTCTTGTAACATTTAGGTACGAAAATTAACTGCCGCGATAAGATACGGCATGGAAGACATTGCGGGCGCCAGATCGTTACTGGAAACCAGTTCGGAACTCGTAGACGACCCTGACACGGATATCAACTACGGATGCCTACTGTACAAGGTGCTCACTGTGTTGATATTACTAGGGGGAATGTGTACATAATATCTGGGCACTGTACAAATCTGGACCACCCACCCACATGTCTATTTGAGGGTCACGAGTAGGCGATCCGTTTCGCACCAAACGTATCTTATTGGACTTCAATTATTGTTAATATTTTAATAGCAGCCATAGGTATGGTTTTTTATTTACACGGCCGATAGTCGTCATAAATACCGTGCATAATGGGTGCATAAATATTAAATAATACAAGAGTAATAAATATATATGAATACGTGAACATGTTTGCGGTTGTACCAACAATGAGGTAGCCCTGAGATTCTTAGCCTAAGCTACTTAAACTCAATAGTACGGCTTCAAGCGTTTCAAGCTTCACAAACCTTGCGAGTTGTCGAGGAGTTGTTTAGCAGTTTCATTGGCGTCCAGCCATAATCTATTCACATGTTTGTTAGCAAACTTTTTGATTTCGTCTTGAATGGATGGCGTATGATATCGTTTCCATCGAACCGATATGCTGCTACAATTGTATGAAGAACGATATTTTGTCAACGTCGAATAACTTGGATGTTGGATTTGCTGGTACAGCCCCACAGCTGGATGCCATTAGTCCAAATCGGTTTGATGATACCTATGTAAAGGCGTTGTTTGTGAACAAGGTCTAGGGTGAAATGTCTTCCAATTAGCCAGTACAATTTTCGCATTTATTCATTGATTTGTAATTATTTTCCGTCGAACATGATGTTTCCAATTTAAACAGGAGTCAAGGTGCATACACAAGTCTTTGGCTAAATCTTTCTGTGGGATATTATGAACTCTGTGTTTTTATTGAACTTGCTGTCATCTATTAAGAAACGTTTCCTGTGAAATGGATTGCCTACGCAAGCCCCTCAAACAGATACGTGTGGTCCAGAAATTATGTACATTGTAGTACGTTCAGTGGCTTATCTGACTTATCTAACTAACCTAACTCTATGTCCTGCCCCCGCCATAGAGTTAAGTCCACCCCGGGGAGGTGCGAATAAAGGTCATAACTCATTTTTTAAAACTCCCTGAACATGTTAATGTCTTAGACACAATCCTGTCTGTGTAAAACACTATGTGTTTTATTAGACAATTGTACAACATAAGTACTAAAAAACAATATTTATTTAATATAATAATCAACAATAATTTTATTAAATTATAAAATCTATGTTTCTTTTTTACAAATCGTTCCATGATTTCGTCAGTAAGTAGATAATTTCCTATGTGCACACGCTACGAAGTCAAGTCACTCAATCCTTTATCTTGGCCCATTTTCGATCTAAGCCATGGTTTTGGCATCTACATAAAGTAAAAAGAGAGTTGTGGAAACTATCAAACTACCGTGCACCAATTACCAATATTCATAGCAAATTAAATGAATGATTTTTTATTAATGTATAAGCGATATCTAACGCCGTGATAACTACATGATGTGACCATGCGATGTGCATTTCCATAGTGGAAGATATTTAAACATTTTATCATATGGAAGAGATAATGAAACAATTCAAGAAAAATAAATCATTTCAGTAGGAGAAAAAAGTAAAATTGTTGTTATTTTGTCTTATAGATATATAGCAAATGACTACACAAACAAATTTATTGATGTTGGGGGCGATCGACCTCATCGCCCCCCTCAAATACGCCACTGTGTACATTTCAGATTTTATAGATTCTTGGTTTATACGTGGGCCCATATTAGTATAATCTATTTCTGAAAATGCCGGTTTTTCAGTAATTAAGTATCCCACCTACACTTGTGTTTCAGGAAGCCCGATACCAAGAGGCGTTACAGAAATTTTTAAACGCACAAACAATGCTCGGCTACAGGCCACATTTGTCGTACAGCGTTGCGTTGTGTTATTATAAGCTAAAGGATTTCACATCGTCGCTGAAACACATCGGTATTGTTGATTTTTGTAATATCTCGACTATTATCATCAATAGTACGTGATAAAACAATACAAATATACAACACCATTCATCCGTTTCTATACAGGTGATATTATCGATAGGGGCATAAGAGAACACCCCGAACTAGGGATCGGCATGACGACCGAAGGGATTGAAGTCCGTAGCGTTGGTAACACTCTGACGCTACACGAATCGGCTTTGGTCGAAGCGTTCAACTTGAAAGCGGCAATTCAGTTTGAAAAGAAAGACAGTAAGTACATTTATATCGAGACGGCCGTCTACCGAGAGAAAATGTCTGTTGTTATCACTATCAGCTATCACCAAATAAAACAAAAACAAATACCGCAAATATATAATACTATATATGAATAATAAACTCCGTATAGTATAATTGGTGAACTTGAACTTTAAATAACAACCTAAGATATAGCCTCGAGAAGTCATCACGGAATCGCTATTTCAAATATCCGTTCAAATAGACGTCCATAGACATACACAACGAAAGACACGATAACGTGGTTGGCGGCCATCTTGCAGCCATTCGGATTTTCTCTCCTTAAACGCTTGTATTTACCGAATACCTATCCGAAGGAGAATTTTCTCGCGGTTACAATATACGGACAAAACCATAAATAATAATTGTTGTTGTTTTTTTCCCCAGTCGACAGTGCGAGGGAAGCGCTGACCGACATGCCGCCGAGATGGGAAGAAGAATTGGATTCGGTCACGTTACACAATCAGGCGTTGTGCTCGATGGACATGTCGCCTACCCAGGGGTTTCATAAGCTGCAATTCCTGATGCAGCAGTCCACGTACCCCCGAGAAACGCTCCGGAATCTATTAGTTTTGTACTGCAAACACGGATACCACGATTTAGCTTCGGACGTCATATCGACATATTCGCCGGTCAAAGACAAATATCTGTCCAACGTACGAAATCTTTAACAATAAAACGACGCCGGTCCGTGCGTTATTGTTAATCCAACCTGCACATGCGTACCTACCCGTTATAGTATTGTTTGTTTTTAGTACATTCGTGAATTCGTGGACGCGGTCATCGCGCAACAAACGTCACCCGACGATGCGTACCGCAAATTGGACAACATGGCGAATAAGTTGGCCGATTCGTTACGTAAGGCTACCAGGTCGGTACAAGAGTCCAGAGAGGCTAGAGACGACAAAAGAGCCAAAAAAGCTTTGCTTGATTACGAAAACACCCTCGAAAAGTACTTATACGCACGCGCGTTCATTATTTTAACGCACCGTACGTATAGGTATTTAGAATGTATACAGTTTTTTTTTTTTTTTTTTTTTTATATATATATATATAGATTCATACCGGTTACAATGGCACAAGCGAAAATCTACTGGGATCTGGAGAACTACGCTCAGGCGGAAACTATATTTTACAAGTCTGTTGAATTTTGCAACGAAAACGATACGTGGCGATTGCATGTGGCTCACGTGTTATTCATGCAAGAGAAATTTAAGGAGGCGATCGCATTTTACGAACCAATCGTGAAAAAAAATTT
Organism: Tuberolachnus salignus; assembly: GCA_956483605.1. NCBI lineage: Eukaryota > Metazoa > Arthropoda > Insecta > Hemiptera > Aphididae > Tuberolachnus > Tuberolachnus salignus. Next base: position 19,460,264 of record OY101437.1, read on the forward strand.
CGACAATGTAAAGGCTATATTGTTATATCTATCTAATGCGAAGCAATGTCGCGGTTGACAAATCGCATAACTTTATCGATTCGTTTAAATCTTTATTTTTTTTTCAGATCTTGTCGGTGAGTGCCATCGTATTGGCTAACCTGTGCGTGTCTCATATAATGACTACGCAAAACGAAGAAGCCGAAGAGCTAATGCGAAAAATTGAAAAGGAAGAGGAGCGACTATACTATCAAGAGCCGGAAAAAAAAGTTTTTCACCTTTGCATTGTCAACCTGGTCATTGGGTAAAATGAAAAACTTTTAATCAAACATTCCTATAGGTGCGTACTATTTAGCGACATGAATATTATTTGGATTTCGACTTTCAGCACGTTGTATTGCTCGAAAGGAAATTACGGATTTGGGATTTCCAGAGTAATCAAGAGTTTAGAACCGTATAACAAAAAGCTCGGTATGGATACATGGTAAATAAAAATAATGTAACTCGTAAATTATTATCATGTAAATGTCTTTCTGTGGACGTATTTCAATTCTAAATAATTGGCATCCTCGACAATTTGACGCGCGTAAAAATATTCTCTAAAAGGAAATGGTTACAATGCTGATGATGAAAAACAGTGTTAGGTTAGGACTTTGGTAGCGGTAATGAGTCGCATAATGGTAACCTCGACCACCACCGCCGTTAATTTGTCATTAAAACTGCATGACCACTTGTTCGTCCAAACAGCATCCGTATACTATATACGGAGTCCTTCACTCTTTAGTACATGATTTTTTTTTTTTTTTATTATTATTAATTTAATTCTTTTTTGAATTTATTAATTTCACCGCGTATACGGATGGCGCAAAATAATAAAATTAATTGTATTTTTAATGGAGATCACATTGTTTGAACAGTGTTAATAGAATATATGGTACATAATGTATTTCGGAATTAAATGTTAATCGAAACAATACGTTTTGCATTCATTAAATATTGCACAACAATTTTTTAAAAGTTCAAGTAAATGTTTGTTTTAAAAAACATACTAAATTAATATCTGAACTTTATTTTCGTTGTTATATTATCTACGTATTTGTTTGGTATATTATTTCGGACCCGACAAACATATATGATGTTTATGCGTTTCAGGTTTTACGCCAAACGGTGTATGCTGTCGCTGATTGAAAATATGACTAAACACATTATCGTCGAGCGAGATTCGTTTTACAACGAATGTCTGGTGTTTCTCAGCCAATGTGAATGTAAGTCGCCAGTATACGTTTCCCCGCTAGTGTTTACACGAACAAGCAAATATTATTTAACATTATATCATTAGTGTCCGTATTAAATAATAGTTTATTTTAGTTCACGGTAAAGAAGTGGCGACGATGCCCGACGACGAAGAACCGACCGCCAGTAAAAAAGATCTGAACAACGTCACCTGCGAGGCGAGACTTTTGAAATCGCTCATCCTTCGCCAGTTAGAATACTGAAACCGTAATATTAGTAATTAGGTGACGTTTTATATAATTATACAAGATTATTTTGTCGGGCGAAGAGTTTTACTTTTACCCGACATTATATTTGTCAGTCTCGACAGTAGTATAACTTTTCACATTTTTCGTCACAATATACAATTTGAATCGTATACATTGGTTTAATTTTTATTGATTTCTCGGTTAACGATACTCATACGATATACCTTATCAGTTTACCCAGCTCCGTTCAGAATTGTTTTTTGATTGCCAGTGATTTATCGTTGCTTTCGTTATATAAAGTAAATTATCGTATATCCTTCCTTCTTCGCTCCCCACCTACAACAGTGACCAAGGTGCGAAGTACATCCGGCTTTTAAAATACAATTGTTTTATTGCGTTTATAACGGACCGAGCAAAACCAATTGCAAGTTAGAAAAAAAAAAATTGTGTTTTAATTAGTTAGATACCTGTATAACAATCGTGAATAAATCTGGCAAAATGTGAATTTTTAAACCGTATCCAAAAAATTTCGATTTTTATTTAACGAACCAAAATTTTATCCTTACAACTCGGTTCAAATATATACGTTTCAAGGACGCCTATATTTACCGTGAAATAAACATTGTACGGAATTCGAATGTAAGGAAGATAAGGACTATTTTTGAATGACATGTGCACACGACAATTAAAATGTTGATTTCCGATATTCCGAAAAAACGTATGTATTCTGATAGCCCAATGAAATAATTTTTTTTTTTTTTAGGATTTAATTACTAAATAAATGTTGTATTTTTAAGCCAGTGGAGTTGGGGATAATACCTCCACATCGGTGATAGGGGGAAGGGGGCTCAGGCCAATGAACGTAATATATTAAACAATTTTATAACAGTTATATAGTTTGTTTATTAATACCCTTTTTATTAAAACAAAAAAATAATATTAAGTAGCTGGTAATGTGTATGTATATATACGGTGTAATAATATTATTATTCACGGACAAACTATATAAACAAGAGTATAATATATATATATAATAATAAAATTAAAGAATATTAGAAAATAATATAACAAATATTTGATTAGGCATATTATTATAATACCACGATATTATTATTATGACGTGTCAAAATTATTCATATAATGTAAGGTCAGGCGCATAGATAATACATAATATAATATATTTGATATATAATATGTATGTATACCTATATAAACATCACGTACTGCGCGTATATAAAATATGGTAAAATGTATAGAAAAAATATCAAGTAAAAAAAAAAAAAAAAAAAATTTATAATTTATAAACATAAAGACGTAATAAGGTGTTATATAGAATAATAATAATAATAATGTATTAGAATAACTCTCTCGTAGCAGATTAAAAAAAAAAATAAAAACGTTTATGTTTTATTTACAAAATAAATTATAAATATTTAATAATAATAAAGTTAAAAAAAAAAAAATGTTTAATAGGAAATTATATGTTGTTCTATATTTTATATATATATATATATATAGAGATTATTATTATTTATTGAGATTAGTCTTGTTAATCGAATTAACTTTTACGTTTTCCCATAAACACGCGCTATATAGAATAATAAATTTATTGCGAATAAAATATAATTATATATTATTATGTTGGTTTATCGGCGACGATTTACTGCGCACGGCCGGTTCCGGGCGAAATGGCGACCGGACGAGAATTACGACGATTTCTCAGGTCGAATTTGGTACTCGTTGTACGGTGAAAATAATAGGTTAGGTTAGGTTTTATAAGCGAGCCGAGAAACGTTCGCCTAACCTGTGCCTACGCCGTGCGTTATAATAAAACCTAAGCCTCTATTCAACATAATAATAATTTAAGTATAATATTAAAATATATTGTTACGAGCGCCTAGTGTAAAAAAAAAAATATTATCACCTGCGAGCCTCATTCATCATTTTTTTTTTTTTTTTTTTACATTTAACCGGAGCAAACGGCGAAAGTTTTTTTATTTTCAGCGGTATACCGGACGATAAAAATTATTAATAAAATTTAAACGCGTAAAACCGCATCAATTTTGTTATTTTTGAATATTATAGTATGAATATTTTTTTAAATAATAATAATATAAAAAAAAATCCGTGTAAAAATTAAAATAATATTAATAGTAACGCGAACATTCAAAACGAAGGTTTGGCTGCCTGAGGAGTATTGTGGAATCGCCGGTAGAACGTCTGCACGTACGTGAACACACACTTCCAGTCGGGTTTCCGCATGACAACCATGTCTTCGACGTCCAGCAGAGGTGCTATACCGGCTTCGTCCCTATAGGCGGGTTAACAAAAAAAAAAAATTCAACTTTAAACGAAATTCCAATCGAAATAAAAAAATGCACCATATTGCTCTATTTGTGGCCTCGCCACTGCCACCGCGATCGTCGTTTATTTATTTTCATAGAGCAGGAATATTTCCCGCACAAACACCGATATACAAATTATCTGTTCCGTTTGTTTAGCATTTATCCTTAAAACCGCACTGTTCTCTATAGCGTCTCTCGGGTGTCCACCGTCATAATGTCCTTCTTAATACAAGCTTCCCGTCTTTACCTTAAGCATTTTCCCTATGGAACCTTCCTAAATCACCTGTTTAACTGTTTACGCCGGGCATGGCCCGTCCACGTCAGTCTTATTTTAAACATCTCTTTTAACTGCGCCGGGCCTTTATAACTATATTTGAAGTTCATCGTTATGCCATTTCCTCAGTGCATTGGTTACATCAAAGGCTCGGCCATATATTTTTTTGAGAACTTGTTCTTTTGAAAATCGCGTTATAATAGAGACATACTAACACGACTTAAAAAAAAAAAAACAAAAAAAAAACCATGCGAACTAACAAACAAATCAAATTATTATTGACTTACTCGGCCACTTTGAATGCGATTTCGAAGTTTTCTCTGCGGTTTTCGGGTTTTAGTTTGTCGTAGTCGAATGCTTCGGGGTAAAAATGATGGATGAGGGCGCAGAACGCAAGGCCATCGCTCCAACTCGTCGAGAAATTAGTTATTTGGAGGTTCTGCGCAAAATATTATAATATTATACACATATTATATGTTTATTCAATAGGTACAACACGACCACGCCACAACAACATTGGTTTAAAACGCAAAAATTAAAATAATATTATATCGTATAGATTTTACTCAAAGCGTATAAAACAATAATATATATGGGGATTGGCATTTGTTAAAAGGGACCTATATCCGCTCACAAGTATAATAATGACTAGACTAGATAGCCCCCGGATATCCGACTGTGAAGCTTGGCAGCCATACACTAAGAGAGAAAATTATATTAATTAGTCTATGGAATATTTTTTTATGCCATGAATTATGTAATAAATTTATGTGATAACAGGAAAAAATGTTTTAAATTAATCACACATTTTTTTCTACACCATCACATAATACATGGCGTAAACAAATATTTCATTGGTCAATTAATACAATTTGCCCTTTTAGGGTACATGATGGCTGCTGACACCGTACCTCTTAGAGGATTTACATATGGCTATCTAGTTGTTTTATACAAACAAAAACATAATGATACATCGAAAGGTATTTTCGACGCGTAAAAGCCGATTTTATCAACGTTAACGAAAGCGTTTATTTGATTTTTAAACTGAGTTTATAGCTGATAACAGACCGCAACCAACGATTACGTTAGTAGGAACGGCCGTAGGACGATAAATAATAATTTACCACACAACTCGCGGGTCCCTTTTAAAATATTCCAATAAGTTTATATAGTATACCTATGTAGTATTATCTATAGAGCCTATATAGTAAAGGGGTGGTCAATTCGGCTTATTATTATTTAATGGACAGCCATTTTGTCTCCACGGACAGTCCACGGCTAGAGACTTTCTTATCAGTACTGACAAAGTTATTATACCGTAATACTATATAATATTATATTACTATTGAGACAACATCACAAAATGTATAATAATTTTTATGAAAAACCATGTAATTTTAGTAATTTTGTCGGCAAATACTTGCTAAATATCTCTTAACACATATAGTATTTGTAATTACCATAGATAACAGAAACGTAGACATTGATAATGGTATCGTTCGGAAACAAAATGGCGGTCCATGAATATAAATAAAAATTGGTTAACCACTCTCTTACTGTATAGGCTCTCTAATGTTATATATATTGTATAATATAGTGTGTAGCCATTAAAACCCAAACAGCGGTTAATAATAAAAGTTAATGGAAAAAAAAAATAATAATAAGGTAAAAGAAAGTAACATGCATCGTTAAGTATAAGTCGTAATGTCATTATAATGTCCGCGGACGAAACCACACAATATTGTTAGCTGTAATATTATATTTAGAATGTGCGTCGTCGAGTCTACACGCACAAATCTATATACATAAACCCAGTTAAACGAAAAAAAAAAGTACCTTATATTCCTTGGTCTGAGCTTTAACCCAGTTGAGTAGGCGATCTTTGATTGTCGAAGCGCTCCGCGCCAGGGCGGGTTCGGTGAATTTATAGCAAGGACGCGTTTGTGAGCTATAAGCAAAACGCCCCGAACATACGTTACCATTTAAAATATTATTTATGTTAATTGTAAAGAAAATACTTTCATCAAGCATTACATGCTGAAGTTAACAGAATGTAATAATTAGGTGGGTGTTCGTTTGATACGTTATCCGTACGCATATTGACGTAATTCTTTTATTTTTCCGTAAATATAGCACTACTAGTAGAGCATACAAGTACAAAAAAATCGACAAACATCATATTTTGCAACGAATTATTTTGTCGTTTTAATGAATATTTTATTTGTACGTTTTAAAAACACGGGGTAAATTATTACTATTATTACTATGTTCGATTATAATAATATTATATTGAATTATTTAAACGACGAAACCTAACGCATATTATTTAAAAACAATTACTTTTTTAAGTTTTATATTTTTCAAAAAAAAAAAAACAACGCGAAAGCAAATCTATTACTGTTTCTATAATATTAAATAAGTTAAAATAGTCCCTAAAATACCTGGGTATTCTTTTTACTCCTGCTCTTGACTTTCATACCCGCATTGAATCTTCCTGTTGCAGGACAAACTGTTAGGGTTTGTCAAGTGAATCTAAGCTCGATACGTATCTGTCTCTCAAACTATTTATACTGCTCCTTAATCTGGTCTCTTTTGGGATATGCCAACTAGTGTGCGTCTAAAGACGTTTCTTGTCATTGGCTGCCTACGCCTCAAAGGTTGGCCATCCATCGCACCACTATTCCACTGTTCTCAACGTACCAAACCTTGCATCGCTAGTTGACAAAAGAGTGGCCTGTCTCTATGCTTTCTACAAAAACGTTCGCACTGTATTGCTGATGTCCCCTCTTTTGTGTTCATTTTTTGTGCATTAGAGCATTCCCTTCGCTCGCATACTCTTTGCCTAGTACCAAATAATACCATTAACTATAGTCGCAATCGTCAAATTAGTCGTGCGATACGCGGGGCGAGCTGGTCGAGCCTAGGTTCACCCTGAAATTTTTTGTGGACATTGGAATGCTCAGATAATTTGATATCAGTGACGTGGAACCTACCTAATTTGACATAATTAAACCTCTCTCTAGGATGCAGGGTAATTTAGTTCGTGTACTGAAACACTTGTAATCGACAAAACATTCGGAGCGGAGTTGACTAAACTAGTAATAGTCGTATTTTTTGTTTCTTGTAGCCAAAGTAATCCAAAAATATAACCAATTTATCAAAAACATAATCTAGGAGAGGTGAACTGTTGGTAATTTCAAAAAATATTACAAGTAAAGTAAGTTACTACTACTGGTCCGTATAAATATTGAAAAATATAATATGGTCAAGTCGGCAGAGTTAACTTTATCCGATTGACTCAGGAATTCCTTGCGTGTGCACACACTGTTAAAAGGGGTGGGACCGAAAATATTTTACAATTGCAAATTAAAAAAAAACACCGTACTGTTGATATATTACAAACAAGTGTTTAAGGATACACTAACAGGACATACCTAGGAGCATACCTATTAATTAGGTAGGCTCGACCTGTAATCGGAGTCTGCGCACACCTATACTCGTGGCTAATGAACTACCGACTTTTCCCCCGTAACTCATTTATTACATTTTATTTATACTACTTGTAATGCTCATGTTATCAATTATGTATGTTGTAGTTTTAATTCTAAGTCACTATACCTATTTGGGTTCCGTCCGTGATGTATTAACGAATAAAATAAATATGAAAATGTATTAGAATAAGTTTTATAACGACATGTCATATAGTATGATTTGACATTTTTATTCGATCATCGTATTATTTGGTATTAAATATTTGAATAACGATTTTAAATACTCGGTTTTTATAATACTATAAATGATTAAACACCAATTGTCCACTAAATAAAATTTAAATTTTTATCCAACAACCAGAACCAAATTAGAGTTATAAATATAAAATAGATATAGTTATCAAGAATATTATTATATCAAGCTCGAAAGTATATCTTATTATACTTGTTTATGTATATGTAGGTATAGAATTTTATAAATCGATAGTTATACGTTTAGTTCAATAATATTGTTAGTATTTGAAATAATATTGTCATAATAATTATTATCTGATAGATGAGTTTTGAAGAATTATATACCTACTAAATAATATATAATAGCGAATTAAATGGGAATTACTTTGGAGCCGAGTTCTGGCGTTCGAGTTGCTGGAACTTGGCGAAAGGCGAAGAACTAACGCTGTTGGCTGTAGAAAATATAAACACGCGCAATACAAATTAATAAAAATGTTTTAATAAATCAAAATGATTAAAAATCACCTTTGGTCAAACGGTTACTAGAAGAAGAAGTAGTAGTAGTTGTTGACCTTGTGTGCACTGTAATAAGAAAAATATCACATAATATTTGGTATTTATTTTTATTATAATAATGACGAAACATGGTCGAATAGTGAAGTACATGGTATATGATGGTACGATTTTAAAGGTAACAATAATTATGGGTCCACGGTCCGCGTTGGCAACACGCATAGGGCAGAAAACATTGAGTAAGTGTATAGGTAAAGAGTGGTGGTAAAAACTGGTATGGTGGAGGGGAATTCTAGAAGTAAAACTATACCAGTAAGATGAATAAAATCAATTTCACCCGAAAGCAACATGTAGTTTTCGTATCCAGCATTGCCAGATATAGGACAAGAATATATAACCTACCCCCGGGTCAGTAAAAAATGGCTGTAGTCAGCAAAGCTGGACTGGCCCAATTCGTGAAGGACGGGAGAGTAATCGTGAGGTGAATAGGAACTATCGAATCCGAAGGAAAAAATAGTGAGAGGAACTTCCTCCGGACATTATTATTACTATAATGTCCAAACGTTGTAATTGCAAATAAACGAATAAACTAACCAAATACCCGGATGGTTCGGTTCGATTCCAAAATTTTGTTGAAAAAAATTCAATGGAATTTATTTATTATCAACTTGACTGTCACGGTTTTTTTTTTTAAATTTCAATTGCCTCCCATGAGACTCCGCCATATGGAATCTCAGGCAATCGCTTTTTTTTAACGGACGTTTTCATAACGGCCAACAAATTTATTTGCAGTGCTATATTAGACCCAATCTCACGTTTTAAATATACAATAACCTTTGGACAATTTTAATTTAGGCGCTACCCATATCATTTTATAAAAAGCTTTTTCAAAAAAAACTCATTGAGAGTAGTTAAAGTTATGTCACATGCCAAATCGATTCTCGTGGCTGTCAAGTTGTATTATAGGGTATATGTGTTGTACTGTAGGGTATTTTTTTGTTATATGATTTATTTCCAAATGATTTAAGATTATTTGAATTTCGAACTCTTTGATGTTGTTTAAAAGCTCCGCTTGGTTCGACCCTCAAAGTTGGATCGAACTTTTAAGACGTTAAACATGGTGAGAAATTATAAATAACAGCAATCAAATTGTACCGTACCTTCAGATTTCACGTACGAACCGCTTCCGGTTTTGCCGGACACGCTGCTCGTAGATTTCGTTTCGGTGACTTCTGGAACAAAAAAAATCAATAATTGCAACAAACGTAATAGACGGAAATGTATTATTATAATATTATTCGTGCGTTAATTCGAAAACAAGAGAGAGGAAACACTACGTATTAGACAAAAACGAACGGACGACAAACGTCTCGTTATAAACTACAGTCACACAGTAAGTCGTAAATGTCGTGCATCGGTGGCGTCGACGATGTTTCTTAATAAAATATCGTATTGAAGAAAACGTGTCTGCCCGTATTTAAGGGGCTGGTAATTTTCAAAAAAAAAAAAAATGCAAATTCAATCGACTCGAAAATAGTAGTAGAGTTACCGAAATTTCAAAACGCGCACGGAAGAGATTTCCGCAATTACTGAAGAAAAAGTATATTATGTCGACGGTTTCTTCTCAGTGCGTTGTGAAATTTCGGCGATTCTATGTCGAGTCGAGACCGAATGAAAAATCGTCGTTGCCACTGATCAATTATTACTTTATATAATAAATCGTTATAATATAATAAAAACGAAGATCTTAAATAAGCCTATCATGCGTTTAAAAAAAAAAAAAAAATAATAATAAAGCTGTCCGTGTTTTTATAATTATTTTTTTTTTCACTACATACTATGGGACAAACGAGCGAGCGGATTCAAACGCAGTTTTCAATATTACGCACAACACTTGCACAGCATCGCATACTATTATTATTATAAAAAAAATATATATATACTATTATATAATGTCGCACACAAAAGACGATTATGACGATGACGATACGGTATCATGCGTAAAAAAAAAATCAAAAAAAATTAAAAACAAAAAAAAACAACACACTCGAAAAACTCTATATTATTATTATATAAATATATATAAAAAAAAGCACAAGAACGTACTTTTGTGTGTTCAACGCGGTGTATAATTTATGGTATACGAAGAAGCTACACAGAGATGATATGCATAGGTATAGATAGGCGCTCTTCCGTTTTAAATATATTGTGTTATCCACTCGCTCCTCGGATATCCTCATATGTAATATTACGAATATTGCACGGTACGGTTATTATTATTATTATTATTATTATTATTACGTGTATATAGAATATATTATTAATTATTATATAGGAAACATAGTTTAGAATATTATTAATATTATTATCAACAATATCGCGACGATAGATAAAACATATTATCTGCAAACATATTAATATAATATGCGGTGCACGTTAACAATATACTATATAGTAGATAATAGAAATAAGTAAGACGAAATGCATATATCACGAAAAAAGAAAATGTGTATAATGTATAGCTAAAAAAAAAATAATCGGTTTTTGGTTTTCTGTCTATGTTTCGGGGGACGTGGGGGTGGGCGGGCCACGTTATTTGCCGGATTTCGTGGATTCCTTGAAAAGACTTTCGAACGTGTCGTCCACTTTGTCTATGTCATCGTTGAGCTTGACCAATCTCGGCGACGACCGTTGTTGTGGAGGTTTTACGGGCGACCCGACCGCGGTCCGCAAACGTTGCCGGACCATACTCTGTTTGTGCGCGATTTGCTCTTTGGCCAGATAACCCTCGTACGGGGCCACGGGCCTGGCCACCGGCACCTGCAATGCACCGGCGGCCGACCGGGCGGCCGCTTTGCTCTGGCCCATTATCATTTGGTGCCAGGACTCAGACTTTTGCAGGACCGACGGCATTTGGACGGGCGACGATGTAGGCGATCGCTGTTGCGTCACCAGTCGCGGGCTCCTGCTCCTGACCGGCGGTCTGGGCGCTTGGATCGCCGCCGCGCCATGTGCCGGCGGCGAATAAAACGACGACGCCGTCGCGAGCGGAACGTAAACGGGCGACGGTGGCGCCACCGCCGCCGCCGCCGCCGTTTGTAACGTCGGCGGGTACAGCGGCCTGTTGTTGGGCATCCGGGGTTGTTCCGGTTGTTGTTGATGGCCGTGCGGTTTGTTGTTGTTGGCACGGTGGTGCTGGGTCTTGCCCTTGACTATGCTGGCCGTCTGCGGGCTGCCCATGACACGACTGATGGCCGTGGGTTGCAGCGGCACGTCCAGGTCGGTCGAAGGGCTGGCCGACAGGCTGCAGGTCAGGTCGGACGCGCTGCACGGCGACGCCACGGTCACGTTCCACTGGTGGTCCTTGCAAGTGTCCTCGGACGGCGACGGTTTGTCGGAGTAGATGAACGGCCTGTGGGCCGTGGTCACCGAGCTGTTGTACAGCGGCATGGCGTGTTTCGGATAGGCCGGTTTCTGGACCGACACAAACGGATCGGGCGGCGGCGGAGGTGGGCCCGGTTTCGGAGCCGCCAGCACCGGTTTGAACGCCGACTTGACGGCGTGCGAAAACCCGTTCTCGCCCGACCACACGGGTTTGAACGACGTGATCTTCTTCGCCTTGTACGGTATGCTGTTTTCCGACGGACATTTGCAGATGTCGTTCCAAAAGGTTTTGGCCCCGTTCGTCTTGTTGCGGGGGACTTCCAACGTCGGCGCCGCGCTCCGCTCGAACGTGGTCTTTATGCGGCCGAACCGGTTGCTCCAGTTGCCCTGCAACTTGCCGTGCAGCGGATTGGGGTACGCCGCGGCCACCGTCTCTTCGTCCCTGGTCTGTCGCAACAGCGCGAGATACTTCTTATCGCTGGCCGTCTTCGGCTCGAACGGGGGCACCCCGCCGCCGACCGCGCAGCAAACCGGCCCACCGTTAGTCGGTTGTTGCGGGTGGCACTCGTCCGCAGAAGAATGCTCTTCCGTCGCAACGTCATTACTAGGGCCTACGGCCCGTTTCAACTTTACTCGTTTGCCGTGCCTGAACTTGCGGCCGTGCTGCACTAGGTCGTTGGACGCTATCTGTAGTAACCGCTGTGCCGAAGATACGGACCGGCCCTGGTCGTCCGACACGTCGCCGGTAGACGACGAGTCTGTGGAATCCGGATTCGACGTCGACTGTACTTTGCGCCTCTTGCCCGGTAAGCTCTCGACGACGCCGTGCTGTAAGGGCGGACATGCGAACGATTCAGTGTGCAGCGACTGTTTCGCGGGTTCCGGTATGAAATCCTCGGCGTAATGGGTGCGCTTCGGAGGCGGCGGCACGAACTTTACGGGCCTAAACGTCTTGGACGAAAAGGACTCTGAAATGTAGCTCCGGGGCGTAGGGCACGCCGACGCCGCCGGCTTAGCAATCTCCGCGGCCGGCGGCGCGTCGCTAGTTGTGAAACCGTTCTCTTCCAACCACCTCCGGGCGTCTTGCAGTTCTTCGGACGACACGCCGACAGTGTGCCGGTCGTGCCTGCCAGGTTTCTTGTTCGAATACTTTCGGGGTGGTGGCATCGGTTTGCCGCCTTCCGCGGCCGACAGCTTGAGGCTCGTTTGGAGTTTCGTGAGCAATTCGGCGACGGACGACCGTCTAGATGGGTCCAGAGCCGGCAATGCGCTCTCCAAGTTGGCCAGGGCTCCCTGTACTTGTACCAATATCTTTTGATTTACTTCTTCGCCCGATTCTGTGCCCGAGTCGTCGATCACGGTCGCGGTATTAGGTTTTAAATTTAAATTACATACAGGCTTCAATAACTCACCCTTTGATTCGTTAGCCGTGGTACTACCGTCTTCGGTGTTAGCTAGGGCAACGACGTCAGCGCACGCTGAAATAATTATTCACAATAAATCCGATTATACATAAAATAAATATTTACGTACATCTCTGGCGATGGGAAAATGCCTGGTATTTAAATTTTGGGTAAATACCCAGGATATTTTTTTTTTTTATTATTATTACAAAGTATTCACGATTACAAGGATATTTTGAAAAAAAAAAAATAAAAGTTATAATAAATAATTATAAACCGTACACATATATCCAAACGTTCTTTTCAATCGAGAACTATAATTATTCGAACCGGCCAGTAAACAATTTTAATGTTTACAGTCGTTTTCGAATAAATCAAATTTTATACTTTTATGTTTTCGCATTTACCTATAGCCCTTTAGGCGATCGTCTCGTGTACTTCCGCGATCGAGAAACGTCGCTAGCTACAAGGGCGTATTTGAGATTACAGATTTGATTACAAATATAACAATAGAAATTATTTTTATAGTAATTTATTGTGTTTTTCCTTCAGTTTTCGCCATCCTCAACCTGCTTAAACTATGCTTAAAATAAACGTAAGATCAATATTGCATTAGTATTAGCACAATAATAAAATGTATTTTAGTGCTTATAATGGTAGAGTTTTCAATTGTTTGACTGCACACGTTGAAATTCCAACATATGGTTTTAAAATCTGCCCCCTCTTAAATTACGTTCCAGGGAACGGGCTAACTATACACGATGAGTTTCAAAAGTTGTTGTTGTAAAATGACAACAGCGTGAAAAAAAAAAAAATCTAAACTTGATATCGAATTTACGTCTTCGTGAAACGATGCCAGAAACCTAAACGCAGAATATTCCCGTGCGGAATTAATTTAAAAGAGCGATGAACGATAAATAATGTAAAATAGTAGTGATAATAATAATAATAATAATAACTGTAACACACTAACATTTCCGACACGTACGCGTAACGAGATGACGTATTTGTTTACGTACGATTTCGGTCTTGTAAATAAAATATATTTTATATATATATATATATATATATATTCAATATAAAAATATAAAATATTATTACAACGGTTATTTTAAAAAAAAAAAAATAAATAAAAAAAGAAAGAAAAATCTAATCACAGCGTATTATATTCGTCGGTAGTCGTATGAATTAAAAGGACGTCGCAATGAAATTTATCCGTCTCTGCCGTTTGTCTAACGGACAATATATAGCGAAAATGTATTTTCGTACATGTAATATTGTACTCGGGCTCTAATAAAACTTAAAACAAAAATTTTTTGTTGTTGTTTTTTATATATATTATCTTAATAAAAAAATATTGTAGAACGAAAATATCGAAATATCCCACTGTGGAAACATATAGTAAATGTTGTCGTCGTTATTATTCGATGAGACAATTATTTTTTGTCTCGAGTGTATTTGACAACCGAATACTATTTGGAAGTACGAAAACGAATTTTTGTCATATTGTCCGTTGGACGGACGGAAACGGCAAAAATGTTACCGTAAGTAATGGTAACGGCCGTTTTTGTATTTTTAACGGGCGCGCCAATAGCGACAACAATGCGCGTTCGAATAATACAAAAGAAAAAGCCGTTTAAAATCGGTTTGAAAATTAAAAAAACAAGTTTAAATTTGTAGACGACACCATACGAAATTCTACAATCAAATCAATTCCAATTCTTCATTATCGAGTACGAACAACAATCGTGTTTGCCGTCGAATTTTTATTTAATAAGAATTATTATTTCAAAAAACGTAACCTAACCGATTTCAAACAGTTTTTTTCGTTTATTTTACGCGAACGCGGTTTTGCTAATACACGCTCCTCCCCCCCTCCGGTAGAAGGACTAGATAATAAAAAAAACTTAACCGCCAACCAATACCAATCGTTATCACTTAATTTATCTTTACATTAAGGTATTTAATAGAAAAAAATCGAAGATGAAATTGTGGAAATCCAGAATTATTATAGAACTCTCATATTGTTTTTTTTACAATATTCTCACGTCTCGTCTATTAAACCGCAAATATCTGATAATATCTGTCACTCGTTATAATGATATATAGTCACGGGACAAATGATTCCGTTATTAAATGTTAATATTGTGCGCGTTTACCTTTATGTTCCGCCATGATTTGCCTCAATCTGGCTCTGATTATTCTCCTTTGATCGTAATCCGGGCAAGATTCCAACTGTAAAATAATTAAACGTCGATTAAAAACACAATTGTCGACTGACCACTATAATAGTAATACGCGTAGTATTTATTTACTACAACGGACGACACTAACCAAAATTTGCAATTGTTTTTCGTCCCAAATATTATCGAGATCCTGTTCGTTCAGGTTGTTCCTGGTCGCGGGAGATTTCTAACACGAATAAAACAAACAAAAAAAAAAATTATAACTAACAGCAATTAGTATTTGTGGTGTGTGTCCATAATAATATTTTGTACGTCAAATGGATTACGGTTTTTTTTATATTTTTTTTTTTTTTTTTATATCTATATTGTTGGTATTATATAATATTGTGTTAACAGGTGTCAATCTAAATTAAGACCCTCGCGCGCGCGCGTGTATATATAATAATAAAATATATACACGAATAACAATTTATGAATTCGCTTGTAAAAATAGTTGGCAACAAGTTTTATTTGCTGGGCCGCGGCCAAATATTGGCCTAATAATATTCATGGAACTAGATTTTGGAGTTTTTTTTTTTTTTCTCCGTCGCGTTTAGGAAGCCCGGACGGGAAACCACTTAAAAATCGTTTGAAATTTGATCGTAATCGACAGACTATATACGAAAAGTGAAAATATTTATTACTATTATTATAAAATAACTGGTTAACAGACCGCGGCAACGAGTGGACGGACAAGAAGTTTTTTTTTTTTTTGTATCTAGTAGGTATACAGGGCCGCGCGGGGCTATACTCACGGACAGGCGGTGTATACGTACTAAAAAAAAAAAAAAAAAAAAAAAAAAAAACGGTAAATTTCGATATTGGGAAAAAAAAAGAAAAGAAAAAACAAGCAAATATACACGATTGTTAAAGCAATGCTAAACGCGGCGGAACCCCGTCGCTCCTCTCGCACGTATAATAATAAAATCGGTGGTTTTATATACGTACGTACGTACGGCCGTCGGGTACGATGAAAACGGAAAGCGCGGAAAACGGACGGCCGGGAAAAACGTTCGGAAAATTATCAAAAACGACGCGGCAACAACAAACACGGGGAGTGAGTCGAGTTTTTCGTTCGGACTGACGGAACGGCACACGCTCGATATAATTTAATTTTTTTTTTTTTTTTTATAAAATAATAGACACACACGCGTGCGTACAAACACACACACACACACACACACACACGCAGAAATAGTTGAGCACGGTAGCCAAGTATAAACTGAACTGTACCGCCGGCCAACACACTCGGAGCGCTCGGCGGCGGCGGCCGCGACGACGACGACGACGACGACAGAACCGCGGCGCTGACCAAAATAGGATTTGCCGTCAAATATTATTTTCGTCGTGAAACGCGCAAAGCCAAAATACGTTGTCCAACGGGAAGGGAAATTATTCGAACGTCTGCCGGCCGGTGGCCGCTACGACTACTGACCGCCCCGCCGGACTTTCGTTTGAATAACGAGACAAAAAAAAAAAAATCGAGAAAAAAGCACGCCGTACCAGTGGCGCCAGAACACCCGAAGACCGTAGTCGGCCCAAATGCATTTCAAGAGGCCGCGCCGATTTTCCAAATACGGATATTTTCTTCCCCCCCTCCATCCCAAAAAAAAAAAAAAAAAAATATTATAATAAAGAAACCGTTCGGTTTGGCAGTTCAAACTATGGTTGAAAATAATACGGCCCTGTCTTTAATTTTGAAAAGAGGTCATAGGGGTTTCGGCGGCGACCAGAGCCCGGATATTGGCGATGCTGAAATTGCGTAATGCTCACGGGCCAAACGAATCCACTATCTCTATCAACGCGCATTACAAGAAAACCACACGCAAAATATTTCGGCATAAAAAACAGTAACGCGTAATATTTATCGTATCGTATCGTCATTAATCTTTATCGTTACCTCTGAAACCCGATAGCCAACGGACCTTCTGCGCTGCGGTCCAAGACCGCGTTTTGTTACCGACAGATGGATATCTATCTGCGTATCTAAAGCCTTGGAAATACCGATCGATCCTTTTTTCCACCTAAACGTACAGGTGTGGGTTTTCAACAATGGTAACGACGAAAACTAAATCAAGAAACCGATTGAACTTGAAACACGACATATGGTGTGCATTGGCCGAAACTGAACCGAATATCAAACAAATTGTTAGGAATAAGCAATATCAACCGTCTAACATTGACTAACATTACAATTACTCGTTGGTGGTCATAAAAACTCTTTTGTTTTCTTCGTTTGAAAAATTAAAATAACCCGGTGTACGGGGTCTCAATAAAGTTGGGAACCGCTGGACTATAGGTATCCACGTCCGTTTTTAGGACAGATAACAAATAGGCACAATCTTAAACGGTGCTGTGGGGCAGTATTGGTTTAAAATAATAATAATAAAAACGGCAATTTTAGAACTGGGCGTGCCGAGTTTGGGTTCGAGGGTGCTCAAACACTCCCCTTGGTTTCGCCAATTAGTAGAGGGATTTTATCGTGATTGAGTTAGGCCGAGGGTGGGCCCGGAAATAGGCGGAAGGGCGCACGGGAGCGTATGACAACACATCCACCCCGGACTTTGAAATTTACACTAACGATTTGCAAGGTCGGTTTTTCGACTAGGATTTCGTATACGGGCGCGAAAATATTTATATAAGTAGCCCTCTAAGTCAAAAATATATATTTACAATAACCTAACCTAAGCGATGAATGTACAACTATGGTTGTACTACTTGTGCGCGCATTATTATTCCGTCTGTCAATAACTTTTCGACCAAAACTCTTGTTCCAAACGTCAATATCGTCAGAGGTGGTATCCGGCGAACATTTTGTCTAGTTGGCATATAGGAGGTCAAATTTTGATTTTACAATTTGTCCCTTTAAAATTGGGAAAACCCGAATCAAAAGAAAACGCTGCAATAGGTAACGGTATCTGTTGATTTCGACTCGGTATTTTTAAATAAAAAAAAAAATAAGGAAGGAATATTCGAGTTTTGTTTCGTTTTATGTGCCCGGTAAATAATGCACAAAAATGTGACCCTTAGTTTCATCGTAAGTTGTACAAAATGGTATAGAAAAAATTAATTGTTGTGCCGTTATTTTTTCTTATAAGCTTTTTTTAGATAAAATTTCCCCGTGGTTTTCACAGAAGGGCACCGCCGCTTAAGAAGATTCGGAACCACTGCCCCCCCCTAAGATATTGTCGCTATAAAAATCGCGATAAAAAAAAAAAAAAAAAAAATGCCAAAATTGTGTTTGCCGTACACGTACAACACATAAGCACGGCCGCCTCGTCTGGTTTTCTTCGCCACGCTCGGAATCTAAAAACGTCCGGGCGAATAAATAACGTAATACGAATACTAATTGCGAACCAGACGAACAGAAAATATAAACGTACGATAAACAATATTAAATGTTTTGTTGTAAACAAACACGCGCGCGCAAAAAAAAAAAAAAAAAAAAAAAAAATAATAGATTCTTTGTACCTATTATTTATCTTTATATGTTACAAAACGCACGACACAAAAGGCGCGCTTATTATTGATCGCTTTGTACTTTGTGTACAGTAATACCTACCTCGGTAATCTTTTAAATTTATCATTGAGTCACCGCCGTCTTGCTAAATATTTAAAATAGCTAGTTCATTTTAAACAGAAAAAAAAAAAAACAAAGAAAAGAACCAAGGTACTGCGCGTTGTTTTCAATTTCTTTTTATTTCTAATAATAAACACGCGTTATATTGATGTATAATATGTGTACGGGATGCACACGTCTAAATTCGATTTTGTAAAATGAAATATCGGCGGTACGTTATTGCGGCTACCACCTATACACATAACACAATCGTCAGCTATGAAACTAATTGATTTTTTTTTTTTTTTTTCGTTTTACCCCAATAAACCGACCGGCTCCCATTATTTTTATAGTTAATAATAATATTTTGTATTTTTTTTTTTTTTTTTTTTCGTAATTATACGATAAGAACGATTATTATTGATGACCAAACAAAAGAAAATCGAATTCGCTAACAGTTTGGTAGGTTTTATATTGATTTTAATGGCAACCTATATTTAAATTTTATTTTCATTTTCAGAATAAATGCATATTAATCTTGTAATGTTGATAAATCATAAATAAATTTCGAACACATCGCGCCAAACTGTTAATAGTAACATTAAAAACATTAATTTAAGTTTAGAAGAGCAGACAGTATGCTGGGGATACTAAAAAAAAAAAAATAATAATAATAATAATATTCTTCATATTCCGCACATCCTATTTAATATTAAAATGTTGATAATTAAATAATCTATTTGTTAAAATACGTGTTGATTGGATAGGTATATGCATAAATTGTTTAGAATATTATTCATTGTCTGTAAAACAAATTTAAAAATGTACACCCTCTAAAGTAGGCACCATCCGTTTTAAATCATTGTTTGTATTGTTTTCATTGACTTATTCGATATTTAACTTGTAAGTATAACCTAACCTAACTAGGATAACTTAAAAAAGAAATAAACTCAAAATGATAACACTAACATTATAAATGAAATCTTTATTCTAAAGTCGACATAAAATCAAAACGAAATATGGAAAAGAGCTATTTTTAATATTTATAAAATTGCGCAATTACTACCGACGCAATCATTAAATTTCTACCATTAAATGCAATAAAGTTGTTTTTTATTTGGGTATTTGTTTTTTTTTTTTTTTTTTTTTTTTTTTTTTTTTTTTTTTTTTTTTTTGTAGAGTATTAAAACACTATTTTTATAGTCGAAATTTCAATATTTATGGGACATGAAAATAAAACTGTAATCAATCCAACCACTGAGCAATTTTGCACTTTTAATTTAAAAATCTATTCATTATTATCATTTATAAAATTCGTAATGAAATTTACGATTTTAATTATTACCTATCAGAATGTACAAAGATACTTATTAATGTTACTGTAATTGATTTAATTAAAAATCATTCGTAAACCTAAGAGTCGAGGGTTTACCCTCAACAATAAATGTAGCCTGTTAACTTTTAACGATTTTCTTTCTTTACTTAATATTAATAAAAAAAAAAATGTTTAAAATAATTAGTCCTCGATATTTGAACATACGTTACTCATATTGAAATGTATAAAATGGTTTATATAATATAATGATATAATCTTTAAAAATTTGTAAATTAAATATTTAAGTGCATTTAGTGATATTTCGATGATAATATTTTCTAGCATTACCCCGTGGTTTTTAACAAAATATTTCTAAATTATTACTATTAGTCACTTTTTAAGTTATACCTGAGCTCTTTGTTTTTCAACCTGGTTAACGAGCGAAGCACTACTTGTCGTCGTAGTTTGATTAGATATCGGAGATTTCCCTCCTTGTTCCATTCCGTGAAGAATGACTGATGCACCTAGAAACTTGTTGAGTAATGCACGGGCTTCAATATCTTCGCTGGTATCGCCAGATTCGACAACTATAATTGGTATAATAATTAGTATAATTAGTATCAATTATAATCCGAATGCGCACTGCGTTTCGTCTTAGTGGCTTTAGCAACTACCTAAATCAGCATTTCGCATTCTGGTTAAAACATCTTGTACGCCGGTCACTCGGGAACTGTTGTCGAGGAATGACGATCCGGAGGTTTTAGACGAATTCACTTTGGTAGTCACTGTGTTTGCATCAGTTTGTCTCACCGTATTGGGTGATTCGGATTTAGCAGACCTATTTTGTTTCAAACTAGATGAAACTGATACACAAATAAATTGAACGCTATTAGAATGTTTAATGAACTTTATGATATCTATATTATAAATTACCAGTGGCTTGCTGGAACTTGTGTTGAAGTGCTTTAATGGAATCGCCGCGTACCAAACTCGATCTTGGCGTCGATTGTGGCGACCCTTCAATTTTTTCATATCCATTTGTTTCTTTAGACGAACGCCTACTATCTTGATCGAAATTTTCTTGGCTAAATCTTTTCTGGATACTTTCGAATTTGTCGTTGGTACGATTTTTCTTCACCGATTTGTTATTGTCAACCTGGTCCGAGTTGTTGAGTTCCTCCGTGATGTCTGTAATTTCGGGACCGGTGTCCTTGCCGCCAATAACTTTAGTCACTGTAGTAACCTTAGCAATACCATTTTTGGCGTTCGAATCATCGGGACTCTGATAGGTATAATGCCCTTGAATAAGTTTTCCTGACGGCTCTTGGTCGTTCACAGAAGACACTTCACCTATAGCGAATAAAATATGTACGTATATTATAAGATTCCCATCACTGCGAATTGCGCCTAACTGATTACATATACAAATTTTAAACTTTATTACAATGTATACAATTACCTTCTAAAAGCAAATTATGTTCCAATTGAAGTTGTGAAATATGAAAAATTATAAAAGCTACGATGAGTATAAAAAAAAATACGACCCATGAGTATGAACATATTACAAAACTAATAACTAGGCTAATGTTTAAAATAAAGTCTCGAAGCGGTTTCATTTATAAAAATATACAACACGAAAAAGCACTAAGTTGAATGTTTGAAATATGGTCTTACCACTGGATGTTCTTATACACAAATAACGGCTTTTGAAGTGTGCTATGAGTTTTTTTTTTTGTGTTTTAATTACGTTTTGGATCAAGTCCAAGCTAATTTTTTTTTTTTTTTTTACCTAGCCTAACACTTAATCACGTGCCATTACAGTATAGAACGTATAGATATTACTATTTTAGGAGAGTTTTGTTATGAAAAATCAATTTACAAATTGAAGACAACAAAAAATATACTAACCTTTCACGAAGTCTTGGGTTACTGAAACGTTACCAGTTCCATCAGATCTCATAACACTCTTTGAATGAAAGACTGTGGATTGACTTTTGCTTTTCACTATTGTTTCTACAATATAAAATAATATTGTATTAACGAATCGGTAGTTAGAAAATCGACGAGTTAAAAACTCATACCATTGCTTTGATCGTCATCGGACTTTTTAATGATTGAACGTAAAGTTATTGAATTAGGGTCTGTAAAACCGTTTTGTTGATAATTGGAATACAAACTCTCATCTTTAGAATCAAGTATAAAGCTATCTCTAAACTTTGCTTTCGGCTTTTGTCTAGGTTGCGTTTCCAATTTGGAGTTTTCTTCTGAAAAAAAAAATCCATATTTCAAATTTATTTAACAACATTATAATCAATTCTAAACATTATTATTTAAAACAAAATATTTAAAGCAGATTTCTGTCTAAACCTTAAAATTTAACGTTTAGTATATTATACTCGTAGGTAAATCATATATTGAATTGTGTATGTAATGTAACAAAGTAAAAAAAAAAAAAAAAAATTAAAAAATTAATAAAATAATAGTTATAATAAAAATTATAGCTTACTAGCATGTTTTTCATGTTTGAGCACGAGCTCTTTTAGCTGTGGAGATACCGGCGGTTCTGGCATATCTTCGTAGATCGGTGGTTCTTCTTCGTTTTTACCAATGCTCTGTAACGCTTTTAACCCGAACAACGGTTTGCCTTTGTGGTCGGTGATCAACTGATCGACGCCGCCCTTTTGCTCGGAAACCTTCTGGTACACGGTCCTCGATTCTTGCACGGTACACGCGTTTTCGCTTTGTATCGCTTTCAAACTGTACAGTGGCTTACTTGGTTGATTGGAAACAGTGTATGAATCGACTTCGTTTGAAAACGAATCGTTAACTGAAGACAAATGTTGATAAAAAAAAAAAAAATCACAATCAATATTTTATAAGTGCTTAATCGTCAATTTTCAATATATCTTTTGGTATTCCCCGATCGGTTTTCGGGCTCGTCCCGTATTAAGTTGGTTGGAGCAAGTTTCCAAATTTTCTCCAATTATGCAAAATAGAAAATTTTTTTTTTTTTTACCTTTTAATGAACCTTAGCAACAATTAAACTACTGCCCGATGTCCATTTGAGGGGAAAGGGTACGGCCACTTTTACGGACGATTATGACGTTTTAAACCGATAAGCCAGACAAAATTGCGGGGCTCGGTATGGACGGATTTGAATTTGGAAAACAGATTCGATATTCTAATTTTCTAGGTTTCGATCTAGGCGTTTTTTTAATATTCAACTTTTATCGTTAAAATATTGATGGATAAAACTTAAAAAATAAATACATTTCCATTATGCGTATACTTAATTATTACATATTGAATTTATCGAATATCAAACATAACCTTTCAAAATTCAATTCCCCAGGCCCTAGCCTAGCACTTTCGGGTCTTTTTTCGACCATCTCTAACTCTCTTAAATAAATAAATTATGCAAATGTTCAACAATTATCTAACTTACCCGTCGTTTGGTTGTTATTGGTTTTCCTGAGAGCTCTCAGACCAAACAACGGTCTGCCATTATCGTCGGTAGGACCTACACCGTAGCTAGACGTAATCAAATCCGTAACGTTTTGTTCTTGTAAAATACTCGTGCTGACTTGTTCACTTTTTACTGCGAAAAAAAAAATAAAACATTGGAATTATAACTCAATATTGACCGTTTATTATGTCACGTCGTGTTCGCCACTAAGTACTTATCAATTGTATATTACGGTGGAATATAAAATATTTTTTTCCTCAAACTTACAAACATAAAATAATTTATTGGTATACACTTTATAGTATATTATTATATTGTATTATCAATAGTAAATAGTGTCGTTTTATTTACGACGAGGATGGGGCACGTCGTTTATAAATTGTTTTGTTACCATATAAAATATCATATATTCATATTCATTACACTTACAAGTAGTACTGAACGTCGTATAAACTATAAAGAAGTGCACTTACAACGCGTAATATAATTCTACCGATTATACTGTATGTTTTACTATCAGTACAAGTGAAAAATATATCTATAAAACAATATTTTTATTTTGAAATTATTTTTATAATATACTCAGAGTTTCTATAAATAACAAACAAAAATAACAAAGAAAGGCCTTAGTCTGGGTGTTGGGCGATCGTGTCGACTTCCTTGTACCCAGTCCGAGATAATATTTTTAATGCGATAGTAATATATTATTATTGTATTCGTAATATTATAAAACATATACGTCGGTTTACGTCGATTGAAATAACCACTTCTATTGTACCAACTACGGTAAATACATTTTGAAGACTACATAAAAAAAATTTAAAAAAAAAAGAATTATTATAAAACGAATAGTTTGTTTGCTCCGTACAGCATAGAGAAAAAAATTGTGTCTATGCCGAACGGTTTGCCGACTAAACTAAAATACGGGGACATCGTGTTTAAAATACACACGCACAAAAAAACCAATTGATAATATTATATTTTTTATCTGAGATTATTACTTATTAAAAAAATAAAACGAACAAATATTTATTTCATTTACCGTTTGTGCTATTTATGAGTAATAATATGTATATGTAGTGGGTATATATATACTACATTTTTAATATGTTTTTCAACAAAAAAAAAAAAAAAAAAATGGACATTTTACGAAATTATTTTCGTTTTTAAATTTAACAACAAAAAAATTATTTATTTTTTTTTTTTTTTATGATAGTTTTTAATGTTTAACCGTAACCCGTATTCGTCGCTACGACTTCCGTTCCGATGTCTATACATATCATCAGCTTAAAATCGTAATAATTTTTTTTTTTTTACATTATACTATGAAATAAATAAAATACTTGTAATATTTAAACACATTTGGTAATTATGTAGTAATTACGTTTTAATACTATAATAAATGATTTTCGAAAACAAAGCAAAATAATTGAATGACGCATAAAATAATACAAGCTCGATTATACACGACTGAATTGTCCGCCAATTTATTTGATAAAACAAAAATTGACAATTGTGTAAGTTAATTTTATGAAATTTCCGGGCCGTGATTTACAATAAAATCACATTTAAATACATTTTACTATTTTCAAATTTATGTAAATAAAATTTTTTTTGGCCCCTTTAAAAATAAATATACAACAATTCGAAACGAAATTACCGTGACCAATTGTAATTTATTTTGTAGTTGTTCCATATTAATACAATTTTGAATTTTAATTGATCAAAAACATTTTCACCGAATTTCGCTCGGAATCGTTTTTTCGTTAGCAATGTTTTATCGTTGCGTACGGATATAAATAAAATTCCCTTCTGTGCCGTACGTTCACAACTTTCCGCCTACCGCAGTGGCCTACACATGGTGCGAAGTATGTCCGTCTCTTTTTTTTTTTTTTTACAATAATTTGATCACAATACATTTTTAAATTTAGTAATATTAGTATTAAGAGGTACCTTGATGAGAATGATTTTCTATTGATATCAGATATTACGTCAATGATAACCACTTCGCGTGGAGTGATATGCGTATCGAATGCGTTTATTTTATTTATATCTATGGGAAAACATCAAATCTGTGCAGTGGTGTCAAAGAACTGTTACATGATGTGTTTTTTATTATTATTTTTTTTTTTTTCGTTAATTTCCATATCGATTATGTTACGTAACCGTAATTGCCGATCAAAATAAAAAAATATAAAAAAAAACCCTATTTAATAAACCGACAATAAAATGTAAAATATATTCGGTAATAAAAATTTACTGGTAAAGAGAAAAAAAAAATATGAAAATGTATAATTTTATAGAAATATTGTATAATAGTAATTTGTTGTTTTTATAGGGATCATAAACGTTCATTAGTATAGCCTATAACTATAAGTTACTAGTACCTCCTAATAAATATAGTTAGTAGGCAACTATATTTCAAATGGTCGGGTAATTTTGCCAAAAATTGTATGTAGGTAAGTATACGAATATATTTGAGTAACAACGAAAAAACAAGATTACAGATACAAATAATATTTAGGTTAAGGTTAAAGGAGTTTTTTTTTTTTTTTTTTTTTTTTTTTTTTTTTTTCCCCGGTTGGAAACAAATCAATTCGGCGGCGTTACTCGTTCGAAGAGGAGTTGTATATTTATTTTGGTTACGGACAATATTTTTTAGTTGCTCGGATTCGGAATGGCCGTGTGTTAGGTAACGCGTTAGATAATATTCGTGCATACTTGTCGAATAAATAAGAGAGATGGCGATAATCCGTAATATTAAAATTCGTATTTTATACCCTGCTCGGCGGGTAGTAAGTTGTTTTTGCATTTTTACCGAGTGAAACGGAGAACAAAAGAACAGTTCGACGACCAATACGAGGCCATAATAATCCGTTATTTTCGTTGTATACTATTGGGCAGTGGCGTAGACATGAATTTTCATTTGAGGTGGGAGGGGGTGCTATATATCTAAGATAAGCCGCAAGACGGTGCCCACGCACCCGGAAAAATGACCCGGTTCTAATACAATAAAAGTTATTTTTAAAAATTTAATTTCGTTTGTCCACTAATGTCGTCTAGTTTCGTTCCTAGGGGCCGGCTGTAGTGACCATAAACCTCCCGTGTACTACCAGCTAGTATTAGGTCTAGAATAACAGTGACCAGCGAGTTCTCCGACAAGCTGATAAAATACCGATAGCTATCGGTTGACATTCCCGTTCGTGTCAGTGTGTCGAATAATCAAATAACGTTCCAGATCATGTTATCATATCGAATCGATAACAAAAGATAATCAATTTTTTTCTTATATCCGTCGGGTTAATAATACAATTAGAAATAATAAAGGCAATTTCAATTTATTATATTTTATACTAACTGCATTGGTCGGGTCAATTTAACGGCTGGTTGACCCTGTGCCTCATTTATAGCCATTGAAAAGCAAAATTTTACGAGAAATCGAAGTCGTCTAAACCGGAATGGCAGATTAGATTAGACTCAAGACCGTTTCCCCAGCTCCACGGCCAGTTATTTTAAAGATTTTATTTCTCGATTCCTTGCAAATGACATCGGACCTTTGATCACGTCGAGCAACATTCGCAAGTAAAAAACGTTCACTGTTATTATTCGGATGAACTACGTAATATATCCGGCCAAGGGCATCCGTTTTTTTTTTTTTTTTTTTTTTTTTTACGCCGGGATAACCTCCGGATTCTTCGTTTTCTCCGTTGCGATTTTTCGGTAGAACGTCCGGTCTACTATCGATCGTGCTTCACTTCATTTCGAGAGTCTAAAACTAAATGTTGCTTGATCACTACTATTATCTATGTAGCGTCCCTATGTTGTAAGTAAATAGTTGTCGGCGGATTGACTTGAAATTTCGACGATGCATTCGTATGCATACGCACGTTTTATATATATTTAAATACTCTATTTGATCAATAGTAGAAAGCGAGTTAGGCGCCTAAATGTTCAGCTACTAAAATCAATATGCAACATTTTCATTGTCATCCATAGTCAAGTAACCGTATTTCGTGGAGGAGGATGTCCGATTTTAGCGTTACGCTTTGGTTACCAACGGTAATTAAAGATTAATTTGTATTATAATTATTTATACTATTTTGGTTTCCATGGTAAATCAACAAATGGTTTTCCATCCGAATTTCAGGTGGTTTTTCCAATAGTTATCTATCGTACAACCCAATCCGACAGTTACGAACACGACAATAAAACAAACCGGCCAAAAACCGGTCGATCCGTGATGATTTTACATGCACGATGAATGACAATTGATTTATATATAGATTATCAATATATATCTTTAAATATTCTTATAACTTTCGTAGCAGATGTTTTTTAATTGAAAATGTAATACTCAAGATAAAATTGTACGTAAATAAAGTTAAAATTTAAATATAAAAAGTTGATCAACATTGCTCTTTAAAATTATTATTATATCCGTTAAAATTAATATAGTAGCGCTTTTGATAATTCCGAACTTGTTGATGCAAAATTATTGATCACTCTTTTTACATCTCGCTGACAATTCTGCTCAGATGTAATCTTCAAACGGCCCTCCCTTTTAATGTAATATAATAATACTAAATTAATAATACAAAAAAAAAAAAGTCACGGGGGAGGTTCATCCCACATATCCCCTCGCCCGTGAGTACGCCTATGCTATTGGGTTTTGTCCATGAGCTAACGCGACCAATACAATAATACCTAATTTATAACTCAAACGAAACGCCTAGTGTAATAATATCTACTACGTTACAGTTGACTTTAATAATAAATACGTAAAAAAAAAAAAAAAAACCTACTTAAAACAAAAATAATAATTATATGTTTTTTACGTACGCGTTGGAATAATAATAACTCGTAACAAATTTAATAGGACCATTAAGTATACATATTTTTTTTAATAGCTACAATATAATATTATATCTTTGTCGTCGTGGTCGTCATCATACAAAAAAAGTGTCCAAGTGAAAATTTTGGTAAACAACAATTATTTATAATAATTCACGGCGGAATGAAAAATCACTTAAACTTATTCGATTTAAATACCAACCAACCGTAACCGAACGTGTCCACCGTTTTCGATATCATTTCGTCGACGTTGTAATTATTATTATTAACAAAACTGCCGGAGCGTACGATCAAAATACACGCGGGCGATTTTTACGCGTAGAAAAAAAACGCGGTTGGTCAAAAACGCGACTGGGTTATGGGTGTTTTTGATTTCCGGTCGGTCGTATTCCGGTAGGCAGGAGACAATTACGGCCGTAAAATAACGTAATTTTTCGCGCGGCGGCGTCGATACTTGTTGTTGTACCGGGCCACTGAAACGCACGCCGACGGACCGGTAATAACACAACCCGCCGGGCGGCGGGTATAATATACGTATTATTATTTTTATTTTTTTTTTATCAATTCACAACGCGGTACGGGCGGAGACGAATTCCGATATATTATTCGCGGGAAACGACCAACGGAAATACGGTTACGGACTACGGGATGATAATAGGTAATAATTGACCGTTGCGCGCGCGTGATTTATTAGGCGTGCCGTCGCCCGTCGCCGGTCGCCCACCAACGGCGGCCGCCCCATCCGGACAGTCTGTTTGTTTCCCAAATATCCTTTTGTCGCGATATTTTTGTATCGATACGGCGCGTTCAATTTTCGACCACGGTATCGTTAACACACCGTAATCGTGGATACCGCGCGTATGTGGTGGCGTTACGCCATTGTCGACAAATAATAATAATAATAATAATAATAATAATAATAGTAATAACAGTAATAATACAGGGTGTTTCAAAATGATTCATCCGATTTCAAATAATCATATTTATTGTAAAATTTGATTGATCATGTTAGAATTAATTTTACATTTTTATGGATTATTTTAAGTTTTAGGTACAATGCTTATAAATGTTCAATGTGACCCCCCTTACTTGCACGACACACATCTAAGCGATATTCAAATTCCTCATAAACCTGTTGAAGCATGTCGACTGTAACCAAGTTGATGGCGTCTGTAATGCGACTTTTCAATTCGTCAAGATCTTTTGGAAGGGGAGGTACATAAACAATGCTTTTTATGTAACCCCAGAGAAAAAAAATCACATATTGTAAGATCCGGCGAATGGGGCGGCCATGGACAAAATGTAGCGTCATTAGCACTACAGCGACCGATCCATTTCTGTGGTAGCAGATCGTTAAGAAATTTGCGTACTTCTACACGCCAAACTGTTGTCGGTGGTATTGCAAGTTCTCTGGATGCTTGACGAACTGATTTCTGTGGACTTCTTACAAAACTTTCTCGAATTTGTTGAACATTTTCATCCGAAGTTCTTGGTCTACCTGATGACTTCCCTTTACATAAGCAACCAGTTTCTTGGAAGGTTTTATGCCATCTTCGAATACTCTGGGCTGTTGGAGGTTCAATGTTAAACTTTCGACGAAAATCACGCTACACGGTAATAACAGACTCGCACTTCTCAAAGCGGAGCACACAAAACGCCTTTTGTTGCTCGGTCGACATTTCGATAACAACTAATTAAGTTACGTCACTAACGATTACGGTGCCAAATTTAACAACTAGATAACTTAAAATAAACTTAGTTATCTAATCTTTCCATTAATACATTGGTCATTAACCTGCGATTAACCGTTGCCGAACTATATCAGTTCGTAATCGGATGAATCATTTTGAAACACCCTGTATTGTGACCGGAGCGTCGTGACGTTGTCCGGTAATTCGGAATGTATAACAACCGTTACGGTAACGGGCAACCATAATACGAGGTGCGACAATAAAATAACGAGACTCTCTAAACTATTAACGTTATCTATAAAACGATTATTGAAAAAAAATAAAAAAAACATGTCCTCGTCATATTTTTTTAGACGACCTTATCCGATTCGACTTAGTTTTATCGATTTGTTATGACCGATAAACGTGTGTACACCGTGTTGGTACACCTTGTGGTATTTTACTTTTGAATAAAAAAATACACCGATAACTGTTGTCCGGGTTGTCACGGGTTCTACTGCTGCTATATACGGCTTGTACAGTTGGAAACATTTCACCGGTGGTGCTTGGTGCCGGTGATTTACAATGTAGAGATGAACACCAACTGTATAATTGTACAACACGAAAACCGATTGTGGCCAGGGGCGGCACGAAGCGGCAAATGTGCACCCCGGAGGGCAGCGAAATCCCAAATACGCCACCGGCACCGCGAAAATATCTTGCGGGCGGACCGGGTGTAATTACGAATCGTCACACATCTCTTATTCCGTAGGTGCGGTTCCGTTGGCCGCCGGATCTTCACACGCGTTTTTTTTAGCCGAAGATGGGAATTCGCCTACGAGGGGATGTTCAAAAAAAGATGTCCAATTTCGTACAAAGCGTAACGAGATTCGTATTTTCTTATTAACCGTGTGTACGAGGTGCGACAATAAAATAACGAGACTCTCTAAATATAACCTAAACTATTAACGTTATCTATAAAACGATTATTGAAATATGATTAGAAAACACTTATCTAAAAGTACTATGAACACTGATGGGGCGTCGATTCATTTTCTTATACGTTAGTAGCCTTGTTATTAGTGCGAGTTCGACTATACTGCCGAAAAATGTTAGATATAAAAATCGAACAACATGTGTTAACATTAAATTTCTTGTTAAATTAAAAAAAACTGCCGCGGAATCGTTTCGTATGTTATGTGAAGTTTATGGTGAAGAATGTTTATCAAGAGCTCGTGTTTTTGAATGGCACAAACGGTTTTGTAGTGGAAGGGAGGACGTCGAAGACGATGATCGTTCTGGACGTCCTACCACGTCTTCGACAAACGAAAACGTTGAAAAAATCGACAAAATTAATTAATCAATATTATTATAAAGAGGTATTAATTAAATTAAGAGAACGTGTCAGAAAGAAGCGACCAGATCTATGGAAAAATGGCTGGGTTCTTCACCAAGACAATGCTCCAGCTCACAGTGCATTTCCAATTCAACGTTTTTTAACTGAAAAAAAAATTTCTGTACTTCAACATCCCCCGTACTCGCCAGACCTTGCTCCTTGTGACTTCTTATTTCTTTTCCCATTTTCAAACAGTTGATGACGTAAAAATGAAAACGGCAGAACTTCTAAAAGGGCTGAATGAAAGCAATTGGCAACACTGTTTTCAAGAATGGCAGCGACGCATGCAACAGTGTATTGCTGCTGAGGGAAGGTACTTTGAAGGTGATAATCATTAAATTATAACATTTTTAAAATAAACAACTTTTATTCAAAAAGTCTCGTTATTTTATTGTCGCACCTCGTATTTATGTTTCATAATGGAAATAACGAAAATCGCGATCGCGTAAAATACGACAATATAACGCAGTAAATAAACCGCCGGATGCGCCTGCGATTTTGCCGGCGGGTAAACGGAAATTACACCAATGCAACTATTAAATAAATCTAAAACCGATATTGTGCAAAACGGTTTCATTGCGACGATTTCCTGCAAAACTGCGCCATTCCAATAATACCGTCGTTGTTCGGTTGTTAATCGGTCGAACTCATGTGGGCAGGTTAATCCCAACGATCCGGCTCGAGAATTCAAATCGCATCACATCACTAGTTTTAGAGACGTATTTCCCCTCAAACACAATAATAATATTATTTTAACTAAACGCGAGATAGCTCATCCGTCGCACGTGCACGCCGTTTGGATATGATTAAATACGTCGAATTGCGTTTCCTCATAATCGGTTGCCGAGACGTTCGCGCGGGACAAAGCAACCGAATGTTCAACAGCAGCGAAAAAATAACTCGATATTTTTAATGAATACGACGCGTATGTACGCAATTCAATATAATAATAATCATTTTATTTAATCGGAATCGTATTCATTCATTGTATTTTTCAATTACAAATGATAATCATTTTTTTTATATTTAAATTGCGAGAAAATTGATTGTTTCTTTTTTTTTTTTTTTTAAATCCGAACGACCCTTTTCCCGCTAATCGCGTTCTGATTAACGAGACCCTACTGTAATGGAAATGTGCAATTTTTACTGTTTTATTAGTGATATTATATTTTATTTTTTTTTATATTTTAACACTACTATGGGGAGGGTTAGGTTAAACCCTCGTTTACCTTCTCTTGGGTATAGGTATACAAATTATTATTATGTCATTTTGTCGCCCGAGAGCATTTATTATCGCACGGAATCACGAGATTTCTCTTTATTAAAATAAAAACAAATGAAAATTTGAAGAAATCGGTATTCGTTTTTGCGATCGTAATTATAATTAATAACGACATTAATTGTTAATATTATATATCTACGCTCAATCTGTGGCGTATAGCGTAACGGTTAGGGTAAAAAGACCCTACGACTTTTTCATATTTTTAATTTTAAAATTACCTATTTAAACTACGTTTCGTGAAAAAAAAAAAAAACCTTGCTTAGCTCACCGGCGTATCCGGGGGGGAATGTCTGAGGGTGGTACCCTCCATCCGCCGAAATTTTAGGAAATCTTAAATTATATATATATTGACCGTGTACGTGTTGTCGATAAGCTAAATTCAATTATTATTTGAAATTACGAAATATCAATAACATATCAATAACGATAACAGCAATAATCAAACATAATATACGATAATAAATATCTAGCATAGATAACAAAGGAATTATTATCTATGAGTACGACTGCGTAAGATTGTAGACAGTAGCTACACATTTAAAACGCCCCGAGGCAAAATATTTTTTCACCCCTATAATATAAAATAGAAATTAATTATATTCTTCTTTGACCTTTGTCAATAAAACAATGCTGTGATCATATTTTTGACTGAGCAATCGTGTTTTGTTGTTTTTTTTTTTTTTTTTTTGGAAAAACAATTCCATTATTACATTAAAAAAAATGTCGTTTTAATCATAAATTTGATAAATTTACATTTCCATCATACGAGCACATAGGTATATATTTAAATCTATATCTAATACATTTTTATGAAAAAATGAAAACCTAAAGTTTCTTTATACTTTTCAATAAAAATTAAATTTGCAAAACATTGATAATAATAAAACAATAAAACAAATACATTATAATAAAAAACAAACTAATCGACATTTTTTTTTTTTCTTGCTTTTTCTTCGGCAAAAACATCACGTAGGGTATCAAAACTTAACGTTTACGCTCTTTCAGCTTCAATATTTAACAAAGCAAAATCCGTTGGACGTTCGTGGCCAAGAACACTTCTCAAGTAGTTTTTAATTATTTTTAACTACTAAAACGCGATCATTCTGGTTAGTAACAGGTAATGTTAAGAATTGTATGAATACAGTAAAAAAAAAACGTCAGGAAAAGTTGCAATAAGTGAACATAGTTGACTATAGTCAATCACTAGGGCCATTATTGCACAATAATAATTTTTCAATACTTATTTTACAGTTATTGTGTTTTTTTGTTTTTTTTTTCTTTATAACGTGATATGTAATTGATCAGTCCCCTCCACCCGCCCTCCAGAAAAAAATAAAAATAAAAATATATTCCTGGTTACGTCACCGGTAAAACATTTAATTGGCCGGAGAAAGAGTTGCTAGTGGAGCGTATCGCGGGTGGAAATAGGAAGTATAGACGACAGGGAGATGCGGAGGGCGAGAATAAGAGTAAATCGTTTGCTGAGGCTGACCCCCGGCTCGCGTGGGACAAAGGCGGCGACGGCGGCGAAAAAGACGATTATTCGTGTGTCGCGTGGGTAGTGACCTCTGGCCAGCGTACGAATATAATATGTTTCGTTTAGACAAATTTTAATACATAATATTATATTAGTGCGTTCACCCACCGCCGCCGATACATCCGAAATCATTGATAAAAACTCTTATGTGCGTGTAACATAACATAACCTAACTAAATTTTCGTACATAATTTGTATTTAATTCCATAATAATAACGGTTCGACCGAATGGCCCCCGCAGACTACGTGTGTCCGACGATACACCATTTGATAAAAGTTAATCGCGAAAAAATCGTACCTACCAGTGTATAGTTTATAATAATAGAGCAGGCACAAACTGTAACAAATTTATTGTGTAGGTTTCAGTGAATATATATATATTAGTGCGAATTTATTCTTCCTCCCCGCTGCGTCTTTATAAATAATATTATAATTACATCATAGCCGGTTCTATTATCGCAATCCCACTCAATGTTTAAATTGTCGCCGTGTTAAAATTAAGAAAAAAAAAAATTATTTAGTTTGCCGATTTTAATTAGAAAATTTCCTACGACTACTTAAAAAAAAAAAAAAAAATTGGCACTACGTTCGACAATCCGACTGCCGGGGCCTAATAGCCTTCGAGGGTTATTTTAAAGTTTTCAAACGCACGCGATAGTGTTTTTTTTTTTTTTTTTTTCTAGATTTGTGCAAATAAAACGTATACAAATTGTATTACCTATTATTATAATATTATATTATAAATACTAGCGTTACTACACTATTATAGGTTTTTAACGAAATAATAAAAGTTCACACCGCAGCAGTTTGTTTATATGGCGAAACACGTACGCGTCATGTCCGTTTATTATTCCCGATTCAAAAAAAGCGTCTGGCAATGGGCCCGTCACGAATTATCGCCACTGACACGATTTATTTTGATTTTTTTTTCTTTATTTTTTTTTTTTTTTTTTTTTACAGTTAAAATTAAAACGCGTGCGTATTACGTACGTTCGCTTAACTATACGGACAACGCGATAATATTGGTCGCTGTGTAGTGTGTATACACGTATAGTTAAACATTTCTTATACACAAATGTTTAATCCCGAAAACCAAAAGTGTTAATATAGTAATTGAAATAAATGAGTTGTCAGTTGTCGCACACAGCGACGAACCTCGTAAAATCTATAGCGGGGGGGGGGGGCATCATCGATGTTGTAATAAACGAACCGACTTTTTGAGAGAGAGAGAAAGAGAGAAAAAAAAATTTTTAATTATCGATATTAAAAATAGATTTATAATATTCCATTCAAATAGATTTTACGTTCTGAGCGGAGCGTATTGGTTTTACTGGCTGTATACACATTTCCTACTAGAAATCCTGCTCTGATGTGCAAGTGCAGGATTTTTACTGAAATCGTTTTGGATCTAGTCGGTCGTTTTTCAGATTTCCGTTGTAGTTTTCTACAATATTCGAGATAACCCGGGATAAAGTACGGCAATAACGGTTTCTTTAATTCGATTTTTTTTTTTTTTTTTGTAATTCGGTTAAAAATATTCGTACGGACCTGAATTTTTCATAGAATATTAATATTAACTAGTAACTCGTGATATAGTATTGGTTATTGCAGGTTATTACTCCGTCGCGGTCATTTAGAATTGTCTACAGTCAGTCCAAACTGTAGTAGCCGTTATA
Organism: Tuberolachnus salignus; assembly: GCA_956483605.1. Classification (NCBI taxonomy): domain Eukaryota; kingdom Metazoa; phylum Arthropoda; class Insecta; order Hemiptera; family Aphididae; genus Tuberolachnus; species Tuberolachnus salignus. Next base: position 19,496,345 of record OY101437.1, read on the forward strand.
TATATATATATATATATATATATATATAGGTAATGTTTTCGTGGTGATAATAATATTATAATATAATATAAAATAATATTTGATTAATATGGTGCCTAATAACAATATATACTACGACAATGTTAATAAAAAATATTAAAAACTGTCGGAATTCAGATCGTTTGAAATAATTCTAAATGTATTTGTGTATACGAACCAAACAGCAATAATCACGAATAGAGTAAACGCGACGAGACTATAATATTATGTTCAATCGTATGAACTTGATATTATAACTTGAACTCATGATAAGAAATTTATAGATTTTTCTTTCGAAATTATTTTTACTTGGACAATAGAATGTACCTAGAATGAAATATATGTAACGTCGTAATGGTTTTATAATAAGCTAACACGCGAATTTATTATTATATTGTTTTATTTATTAATATATTATATTGCATAATAATGTTTTAAAGGAAAATCGATAAAAAAAAAAAATAAAAAAATGTATTTCTTTCTGATTAGTCGTCACAATAATATGTTAAGTTTTTAGATAGAAATACGAGTATATTAACAATGGTAAAACGAGAGTAAGTGTATACCTGCGCCATAATAATTATACTTAATTATTGTCGAGTATTATAAAAAAATTAACTATATGACGTGTGAACAATACATTGTGTAAACTATAGGTACTATAGGTACTCGTATAGGTGTTTTTTTATCATAAATATATTATTTTATTACCTATATAATTATACAAATTAATAGTTGGGCACAAAATCGTCATTTTTTTTTTTTTTTTTTTTTTTTTACTTCAGGTGCCAAAACAACAACCAATATAACTTTAATTGCCTGTCTTTGCCTGCACTCGTTGCCGCGCGTTTATTTACTGGTGTAGAGTAGTTGTTTTTTATAAAATAAATAATAATTTTCGGATCTCGTCGTTTGAATATTAACATAAATACGCATATAAATTAGTAATAAAACAATTAGCAACCGGACAATGTAGTAATTGGTGTGCAGGATCACGAATGCAGTTGGTAGGTAGTCAAAACATGTTATATTGTGTTTTATATTATTATCGAATCTAATATCGTTAAATACATTTAAAAATAAAAAAATCAATAAATATGAAGCTAAAACTTAAAACCCTGGATTATTGTAATAACCACAGTCGTATTTAGGATTTTGTCAAGGAATGAGATATTGAATTTGAGAATATATTGAATAACGTGTAAAGTGAAAAAAAAAACCAATTTTTTTCATATAAATTTTGTGAGTAATTTATAAATTAAATCTGCCATAAAATTGAAATTAAATCGATTTTAGAGTCAATGGTACTATAATACTATAGTTTATTTAAGTTTACTATCCTCAGTTGATCTATTCTCATTCGTATTATTGCAGTGATTCTGACGAGTTTTTTTTTTTTTTAAATAAGAAAATGTATACGTACATATTTTGTTGATATATTAACTAGGGGTAACACAGTTTTGATTTTTCTGACAAGAAAGTGAAAAAATAATATAATTAAAAAAAACGGTAAGTTATTGTAGATAATAGAATATAAGATATAATAGATTTTTTTTTTTTTTCTAGAATCACCACTATAGTGATTATAGGGACATGAAGAACAACTAAAAATAAAACGAGACTGAATATTCGTATTAAAACAAAATTTTGTAGAAATAAATAGAAAATTTACATATAGAGTAAATTATAATTTTTTAATAGAAGACAGTGTAAACAAGAGATGAGACAACATATTGGATTTAATGCATTTTATTTATTTTTCAAATAATATATTGATATAGAATATATAATATCGTTTTTTTTTTTTTTTTTAAATAAATTTTTTTAACTTTATTATAAAAAATATTATGTAACATTCTTCTAATACGGAACTAATCTGTAAACGCTGTCCCGGATAGTGAATATGTGAAATAGGAATATAACGATTGGAAAATACAATGTTTTAGGAGATGGGGATAATAATTGTAATAATAATTGATGGACACATAACTAGGTGAACCCGATGTCTACAAAGTTTCGACATAGAAATTATACGGTTGAAAAAGATTATAAAACATTGTAGCCAAGTCGAAGGGCACAGTTGTTCAGTTGCTGCGAACGGCAATTGAATTTGAGAAGAAAAAAAAAAACTATCTTAGAAAGTAAAATCTTGCCGGAACGAATTAGATTTACCGTTCCGGAACAATATGTGTTAATTTGTATCTGAATGCTGCAGTTTTCGTTTTTTTTTTTTTTTTTTTTTTTTTTTTTTTTTAAATAATAATATACACGTATAAAAATCAGCGGTATTTGGAAATTCGTAATCTGCGAGCAAAAACCTTATAACTAGTAAAAATTCTACCGACACGTAATAAAATATTTCAATTATAATAAGAGAAATTTAAAAAAAAAAGAGTTTAATTAACTATAGGCATACTTCCCATTACGATTAAATTATTGGCGGCGCGAGAATAGAAACAAGTTCATCGGCATTTTTTTAAGAATATCAATAAGTGCAATGCAATTTCCGTTTATGCGCTGCGTTTGGGAAATTTCAAAACTGCACGAGTGTTTTTTTATTATTATTTTTTACACGTCGAAAAATTAAATGTGCCGCTGCAACAAAATATTTATGCTGATTTTTCGCTGCAATTAATAATTCGGTGTACCTTAATACCTTATTACTTCAGAATATTTTTCCGAGTATTTTTTTCTCGACACCTCAACTATTTTTTTTATCGTGAATATTTTAAATATTGCCTGGCTAAGGGTGATGGGGTGGAGGGAAACGATACGAAATGGCCATCGTCGAAGAAAACAGGATGTATTTATATATAACAATGGAAATATAATATATCCGTTAGTTAAAATTATTACTTTTCGTTATTTTGTAATGGAATATTGTGATTTTGTCAAAAATAAAAAACAAATTGTGTTTCATTTCTACGATAACGCGGGCAAATTCACGGCCATTTCGAAGTCCCCGGATAAAATCGTGAAATAATTTCGTGTTCAACCGGCCGGCTAAATTAATATTATCAGTATAATCAAAATATTATACGCAAAATTATAATTATTTTCGTACTTGCGTTTGGATTATGTATAATACGAATAGGGAGTGTACTCTTTGCGTGTGGTTTTTTATCCCCCCCAAGATAAATCGGTTTTTTATGTAACGAGATTTTAATTTTTTTTTTTTTCTATTACTGTGCAGAACCTATAACCGCAGTATGGCAATCCCCTCGAGTATCTTGTTAAATTTTTATTTTTGTATACGACCAGACTTTTATCATTCTATTATAATGATTTTAAATCATCGTACGAACTATTATTATTATTTTTTTTTCTCTGATAACGGCACCAAACTTACAAACACGCGCTATACAAATAGAAAAATAATATCCGACTTGTTTACTGAATACGCCGTAACGTTATAAAATAACGTCGGTTAAGACTAATACCGAAATAAAATCGTAATAAAATAACATTTGAATTGCGATTTGAACATTTTATATTTTTCTTGTAAAAATCGAATTGTTTTACGTTCGCAATTTATATTTATATATATATATATATATATATATATATATATAGGCGTAGTTCACTATTATTACGCCACGGTAAATATTATCATCGACCGACCGTTTTATTTATAGAGATCGATATCCGTAGCGCAACGGTTAGACTTTGATTATTATTTTATAAATAAAACGGAATACAAGCTGCCTATCTTTTTCTGTATAACGTTTGTAGAAAATCGAATTTAAACGACGCACAACTGTGCAGATAAATGGACCGATAACAATAATTGTTATTGACGGTGTTGAATTTAATTTAACACACATAAAGTTTGATCCCCGTGCCGGTTTTATTTACCGAGTTATTAGGCGCGCGTAAAAAACGACGACCGACGTTGCCATGGGGAAAATAGTAAAAACAACAGACACAAAAAGGAAAAAAAAAAAATACTTTATAGGTAGGTGATGTACATACAGTGTGATTCGCCCAAACGGTTGTTGTGTTTCGGACGGATGATTTTGGATTGAAATAGCTGATTTTTTATTATTTTTTTTTTTTTTTATGAGGAAAATGGGAGGGGAGGCAACCGAAATATATTTTTAACGTCAAATTCGAATACAGTCCTATTGGTAACGAGCGACTTTGACGCTGTGTATATACGCAAATTTTTTGACCGATATAAAGCCGAGTCTTTTCTCTGAATAGGTTTATTCAGAAAAAAAAAAAAATGTTTTGTCTTAGATCAATCTACGACTATTTATCGGTTATATCGTATATCCCATATCGTATTAAGGATCACGGATCACAGATGTGTCGCGGACGAGAATAATAAGATCTAGTGAGGATTTTCAACCGTGACTTGAGCACGGCAACAATCGAGAACACCCAGACGTCTAAAAAACCATAAAAATGTATAATAATATGATAGGTATAAAAATTAATAACTAAAGAGTTCCCATAATATACACCGGATTTTATGCCTAAATCTTTTGTTAGTGGCATGCGGGAGCAGTGTCGGATTTTCGGCTTGGAATAAGGTCGGCAAATCCATAGAAAAAAAAAAAATGTATCGGTAAATGATGTTGCGGTTTGCAATTATAACGCGTATTCAAATTTTTTTTTTTTTTTTGTTTTCGCGATAATAATTGATAAAACTAATAAACTAATATAATTCGGTACACAATTAGGCCCCCGTCGACATTTGCCGACTAAACGACCGTAAAATCCGCCACCGCAAGTGGGTACCGTTAGGTATTGTAGTGTTTCGTAGGATTTGCAAATCGTGTTCTAAATGTTCCTGCGGTGACGATCATCGATTTATGTTTTTTTTTTTTTTTATTCGATAGTTCAAAAAAAAAAAGTTTAAATAGAACATTTTTTTTTTTTTTTTTTTTTTGATAATATAAGGAAAAATATTCGAAAGTGCTACTCGAAATGCGTATATCGGAACACCGGACCAACCTATCGTGTTACCATTTCGAGCAGAAACACATTTGCGGTACGTATTGGATTTCTTCTACCGATTCGTTTGCGTGTTCTTAACTGCAGGCCATTATTTTCACCGAAATACACGCGCAAAAAAAAACGCCGAGAATATTTTGTAGCATTCCCCGGGGTTCGCCGCGTCCACTCACGAATTATTCACGAATAACACCGACGGAAATCGTTCGACAAAACCGACCTACACGCCCACATTTCGAAATATCAATTAAATACCGAACGGGATATTATTATAATAATAATATTAGTAACAATTACAGTACAATTACGGCCATTTTTTTTTTTCAGTCCCTTATAAACGTAACCTTTCGGTAACTTTGATAATATCGACAAAAAAAAAAAAACAAAACTGTTTGGAGTATCCAACGCGGTTTTGAGGACCGTCCCTGTTCTGTTCCAAGAACACGTAGGTTTTTTTTTAAAAGGGAAATAATGTATTATAAAATAAAAAAAGTGTAACACGACAATATTCCGATATTCCAATATTATGCTGTTTTTTTTCGTTCGTCGTTGCCTTTTATCCGCGCGCATAAACGCTCGTTTAGAAATAAACGAACCGTTTCGACATGGTTTTTTTTTTGCCGTTAAAATGTTACTGTGACTGTAAAAGATTTTTTTATTATTATTATTATTATTTTTATGAAATAAACGCGTGCCCGGCGGAATATTGTAGTTTATTTTATAATACGGCGGTTTTACTCCGAAATCGAAAATTAAACACGCGTTCCGCATACAGAGTGTTGCGCGGGCAAGCGCGTTTTTCCGCTACGCGTACCGCGGTCCGTCCGACAGACAAAGACGGCGGCGGCGGCGGCGGCGGCGGCGGGCGGCGGTTGACATTAAAAGTTCTCGCCCGTTAAAAATACACTCCTAGCCCAATGCCCTAACTGTTGATCGGATCGGCCGGCCGGACACACAGACATTCGACCGCCTAATTAGATAATAATATAATTAATTATAAATAGAACGGCGGCGTATCAATCAAACCGGCCGCGACCGTTTGCCAGTAGTTTTCGGCCCCGGGCCCGTATTGATTTACAATAACGGCCGGCCGGAATCGAACGGTTCGATCCGAATGGACGCGCACACCGCCCGTCCGATAAGAGTTTCGATAATAATTAAATATCACACGGGGGAGTTCGTAGTTAACGTTCTTCTATACTAGACAAATAATTATAACCATCACCACCGGCACCTACGATTAATTGTTATATTATCGGAACGGCGGTTTGTTCGCGTCTTAAAAGAGACAGTCGCGGTTGCATTTGCCGTTGTGTTTGGCGTTAAACGAACAAAATAGGCTTTAAAAAAAAAAAAAAAATGTATAATACGATTTTATTGTGCTCGAAACGTCGTCTACAAAACTGTAAAACCGACTTTAAAGACCTTTTCGTTTACGCGAACCACGGACTTGTTACGTTCCCTGTAAAAAGACTGCGATTGCAGGCCTCTTAAGAGACTTAAGTGACCATCGAATTTACTGTCTTAGTCCAAAACTTTATAGGGGCCGCGTAGGCAAGTCGCGTACCTAACTTGTTGAAATGTTATTAACTTATGACGATTAACGTTGAGGGTATTGCTTTCCCCTAGATAGGTTGTAATTAGTTTTTTTTTTTTTTTGATATTTTTTTGGAAATAGCCGTAACTATTTTCGTTTGAAAATATTTTAGAATAAAAGCACTGCGACGCCCACGAAAATGCCCTACCAGCCCCACTGCTGTAAATTTTGCGTTTTTAATACTCGAATTTCAACCTAAACATGGCGGCGTAGAAATATAACCGGGTGGCCGGGCGCAAGTGATATTATTCGATAACATTCACCCTCCCCCCGGATTCGATAAGATAATCGAATATCGACAATTTAATATATTAATTTATCTGTCGTTTTTATTGCCGCTATCGTATTACGATAACGAATACATAAATATATATATATATATATAAATTATATAGGTAAACGCGGTTAATCGTATCGTTATTATTGCGATCGGTATAAGTGGTGTATGTGTGGGTACGTACTTGCTGAGGTGTTTCGACGACAATTATTCGATTCTCCTCTAAATAATATTCTAATGCCTCGTGTGATATTTCCGTTAACGAAAAGACGAAATTCGTCGTCCCGCGACAGACGATTACTCGCGATTATTCGCCGCCGGCAAAAAGAAGAATCAGAAGAAGAAGAAGTGGTGAAAAACAAAATTTTTAAACGAAATATAAGTAATTTTTTTTAAATTTTTCTGGCTGACCGACGGACGTTGAATATCTACGCGAAAAAAAAAAAATCGCACACGACGACGGGCACCTCGACGACGGCGACAACAACGGAGGCGGTGTGCGGTCTGGTGGCCGTGTGACGGATTGTTCGGCTGCCGCATGTCCGTCGCTGGCCGCCGTCGCCACCGCGTTCGTCGCTCCCACCCCACCCCACTGACTGGCCGGCGACGGCCACGATAGCGGAGTGGCGGGGCGAGGAACGTCCCGATACAAACGACGACGGCGGCGGTGGTTGCCGTTTAGGTAGTAATAATATTATACAGGGTGTTTTTTTATCACGAACCTACCGGTTTTTTTTTTTATTTCTTCCGCGGTTATAAGGAGGGGCGAACGACGGGCGGATCACCCATCCCTTGGACAGTATCTTCGTCAATTGCGATTGTATATTATCTTAGTTTCCCAACTAGATTATAAATAATCATCTCGATATCTGTACCGAATGTCGTTGATTTAATACGAGTATAATTTTTGAACATTTTATTTCGAGCATGTAACGTATTATTTTCTACAGATTTTTTTTTTGAAGAGAAATCATTTTATTCCCGCAATTTTTAATCCGCGTGTCCGCAATCGTTTTGTTTCCCGGTCGAAGTGCAACATTGCAACTTCCAGGTCTTTGCAATACGTTCTCTTAACTAAATACTAAAACAAACTGTCTGAGCCCCGATTTTGTCTATACATTTTTAAAAAAAATTTGTCTAAAAAATCGCCTTTTTACTAGTTTATGTTACTTTAACACGAGGAGCGGTGTGGGCAATTTACTTATTTCGCCTCACCCCACCCTTGAACGTCAACTATATACTGTCGCTACTGTCGAATTGCCTACGATTTAAGCTTTATTCTCACATTTTTATCCCTATACCCTACGTTCCTTATTGGTATAAAAGTATTGTTCTTAACATTTCGATAGTAATTTTGATAATAAAATTAAAATAGGACAATATTACAGAGGGCAAGACAATGCGGTTGTTTCTCTTCTAAAACTAATTGTATGAAATGTTACAAGTCATTTAAAAATGTTGATATAGTCGGAATTTCGAAACGATGTACGTATATTGTAAAAAATCGTCTCGCCGTCCGGAATTTTGTCCTCTTTCAATTTTGACCCAGGCTCTTTTACTCTAAAACCAAAGTTGAACGAGTTCTATGTACGGGTGCCGAAGAGCATCATTAAGTCTATATCGATCGCCACGTCGATCCCCGCCCTCCCATATAAATCCGCCATACGTTTTTTAATGGGCAATAGCATATTGTAAATATTTGCCGAAGTGATTTGTCTGCCACTGAGCGTTTGGTAATTGTTTATCTGATAATTACAAAAATAATTATTGTTGCTGTACAAATATATTGTAATCAACACAAATTATTATTATTATTATATAATTTCGTATCAAGAATGTACGGTTATTGTTATTATATAATAGCTGTACCCGCACGGCCTTGCCCGTGACACATAAATGTCCATGAAAACCCCTAACCTCCACCCACACTCCATTCCTACACCATTCCTCGACCATAGCCTAACAAATTCAACACGTATAGATTTTTTTTTTATCCGTATTTTAAAACGGGGACGTTTTTTTGCCCGTGACAATCGAATTAAATAATAATTGTATTTTTTTTTTCCACACGTGTCACTAACGTAACGCAGAAATGAACGAAAATAACAAAAACGATAGCCGAGCGTGTTACTCGCCCGTTTAGGGGTTGATTTCCGGGATCCATTGCTGTAAACCAGAATAAAATCCGCTCAGCAATTTTGCATGATTGTACATCAACACGGATCTAATTATAATTTTATTATATATTTATAGATTACACGTTTCCTTTTTAATTTAGTTATGATTATTTTGGTAACAATTTTTATCATAGCTTTTAAGATGATAGCCTCCGGGATAAGAGTAAATTGTTGTCGAAATATTGTAAACGTGCAATAAGGTCGTTATAAAATACGATTCCTATATAATGATGACGCAGATAAGTAAAATGTATCTAAATCGAGATAAAATAAAATTGCTCCAAAATCATCTAGATACAGATAAAGATAACGAATTTAATACTTATATTATCTCAGATAAGATAGATAGATGGAATTTATTTTATGTAAAAATGATAATATTTTTTTTTTTAACTGTTTATTGTCGAGAACATTTCGATAACGGAGAGTTAAAAATGTAAACGGTTAAAATAATTCTGTAAGGTGTTCAATGGGTGTAAATCACTAGCTATTAGTAACTTCGAACTTTCTACTAAAAGTAAAACAATATGTACAGTCGGCGGGTACTTATTTAATATGTTCTACTGTGGGTAAAACAATTAGTGTTTTCAGTTTTTTATAATTATATATTTTGATCAAGATAATTATTCTTTTCATCCTAGATAAACTTCAGATAGTAATCACAAATTGTAAGGTAAATGATAAAAAAAAAAAGAAAAAAAAAAAAAAGAAATTATGATCTAGATGAATTATCTATAGATAACACCGACGATGACCGGAAAAAAAACCAAAATCAATTATACACGAGATTTTCGTAGATAATTGCTAATTGATAAAATAAAAAAAAAAAACAATGTCACCCTATATAAAATACAAATATAAAGAAAATAATATTATTGTACATGCAGCCGGCCGATAACCCGATAACACGAAAACCTCCGTGGCCCGGTACCGGGTAAAAAGTGTATAGGTATGTTGCATACGTATACAGGATGTCCCACGAAAATGTACTCAATATACATACATTTACTCAACGATGATAATGGAATTCTGTTTTGAAATATTATCGCGTATCGTGATGAGTGATAACAATTCAAAACGCTACTGCGGTATTCGATTACTATGGACTATTTTTTCATATCAAATGAAAAATAATAAAAATACATATATATATATCACAAATTATGCTAGAGATGAATGTACATAAAAAAAAAAAATCGAAAAGTGTCCAGAAGAATATAACGCCTGTTGGCCGCCTGCAAACGTTTCGAAACGGACAAATTAAAAAATCCCAGTTCTCCGCGTGGCTTTTTCACCAAACCGTAGAAATGTATAATTGAAATACGAATATTTGCGGTCCTCGCCGTGCCCGTAAGCCGCTGGGGTTTTTATTCAATTAGCTCGGGGTGACGTCGCGGCGCAGTGGGTTTTCGTGGGTGGGGGACACCCTGTAGATTGTGTATGAAAAGAGCGCGCGCGCACACACGCGCACAATGTATTAAACGGTGCGGTCGTCTCTCATCACGTCCGTGCGGTGTGCGTGTGTACGGTTTTACTCAAACAGGTTGTTCGCACGCCACATCTTGACACAACAACAAACACCGGCGATTCCCCGGCGGAGACGACGACGGGACCAGAAAAAAAAAATACGACGATAATAATAATAACAATATTACACTATTATTATTTTCTTCGTGTCTTTTTTTTATTATTATTCCATTTCATTTTGTTTTTTGTTTCTAATAACGCACGCGTAGTCGTCGGTCTGATACACCTCGTGATATTCGAACGGGTGAATAATAACAAATCGTCTAAAATACGTATATTTTAGCGCGAAGAAGAGAAAACATTTTTCAAAAAAAAAAAAAACCGCTATTTTAAAGTCGACTTCGGAAATGGCGTAGCCGTTATTAAATATGTCGAAATTTGAAAAAAAAAAAACAAACAAAAATCGACAATAATTAAATACTATTTAAATATCGGTGTCGATTTTATTTTAATATACAAAATGGGTAAGATAGTGGAATAAATGTTTTTTTCATTTTTTTTTTTTTAACGAAAATTACTTGGTATTGTATTTCGAATATAATTAAAAAGTATTTGTATATTTGAAATGGAATATTTACTATAAATACTTTTATAATTTTTTTATGATATGGTATCTAATTACTTGTTGTTCGTTATAATGTAACGACCATAATTAATTAATAATTATAGATTCCAATAAATTTCGTATTATATATAAAATGTATTTAATTAAAAAACAAATAAACAAATGTAAAAAATATGTAGAAAAGAAACAAAGTAAACCCAGGGAATATTATATAAGTTGTGTGTAAATACGACCAGTATTCATTTAAAAAAATTATCATCGAGTGGATAACACACAAGTTTTTTTTTACAATATTCCACGCTTTGCTTTGTTCTTTTATCACCTATTTGTTTATATTTATTTATTTTTTAAATTAAATTTAGTATTCTATTGCGTATTCATTTCTAAAACAATTTTACTTTTTTTCTTTCGATATTATATTTAATTATTCTATGATTTTCAATTGTTGTTGTGATGTATAGACTTGATTCAGATAATGCAATGATGTTAAGTTTATTTAGAAATGCTGTAAAGAAATTCGAATAAAATGCGTTCAAATACAAGTAATTCAATCCTTGTATAGTATTTCAAATACTGTTAACTTGTATTTTAAATACTATTATTAAAAAATAATTTTTTTTTCTGAAATCCAAAAACTAAATTTTGAATTTTAATATTTAATTATTTCAATCGTGGATTTTATACGGTCATCATGATGATTATTTTTGAACATTGTGATTATTACCGTATTTGTCTAATATAAGGCGAACATATTCTATAGTATTCTGAATACATAATTTGAAAAGTATTCGAATATTATTTTTTGTTCAATAATTTATTTGAACATATAATATATATTCTGAAATATACAAATTAAATGTTTATTATTATTTTTTTTTTTTTTCAACAGATTCTAAAATTCTTTACGATACCGTCATTTATAGTAACTAATTATTGTGTCATGACATTAATAACAATTAATTGTAACCTCAATCCATCAGCAGATACTATTAGTCTTCCGCCAACGTCTGAGATAATAATTGATAATTATCATTATATTAAAAACAAATTGCGCGCGTTATAATAATTATTATAACGCGCGGCGATATTATTTTCTAGTACAAAAATAATAATAAAAAAAAAAAAAAAAAAATAGAAAAAAAAAGTCTTTCTCTTGGCCGCCGCCGAGTTTGACCGCGAAATTAACGAGAGCGCACGTTTTCGCCGCTGTTATTATTATCGTCGCGATAAATTACACATGTGGGTGCGTATCGCCAACAGGTGCTTATTTATAATTATTAAGTACATTTTTTTTTCTTTTCCTTCCGAATTGGCCGAACGCGAATTTTAGATGACAAAATCCAATAAAAAAAAAAACCCGCGGACAGAGTAATATTATAATATTATAATGTTTCCCATATTACAATGTTATCTGTACACGGTGTACGTATGGTATACAATTTTTTTGGCACGGTCGTTATAATTTTAAATATAAATTTAACACGTCACTTTTTTTGCTTGAATTTTTTTTTTAAACCTATAACATATCACACGATGTCCTTATGTTTATATTATTATTAATATTATTATTCCACGCTTATAATATTTGTATAATACGCAATTATTGTATAACATTATTATAATTTCGTGTTTACGAATTAACAGTCGATTTATTTGTTGTATTTTATATTTTATCGAAATATACACGCACATGAATAACATGCTATTTGATCCGCAAGGGAAGCGGTAACCTAACCTAAAATATGTTTTCTTATTGACTATTTATCAAAGCGCGAGATATTTTCGATGGTTAGATACCATAACCAGGAAAACATACAAAAGGAACGTACTATCCGGAAATAATAATTTAATAAAGATAATCGTATCACGTACAGTAATAAAATAATAAGAAATAATATTTCTGAGAGCATAAATTACAAGAAAATATTTAATATTTATTAAACGAGCAAATAAAACATCGTAATCCTCCTCCTTTGAGGTACAATATTTTTTAGGTTAATTTATTTATTTATTAATTGACTATTATCAAGTGATACTCTTGTAACAAATTGTCTAGATATATTTTCCCAAAAATTATTATTCCTTAACAGGTTTATTGCTCTAAACGATAGTAACTTTTACAAAAATGTATTTCCAAATAAATATTTTCTCGAAAAATACAGTTTATATCAAATAGTTTGAAAAAAAAAAAATAGAAATTATTTAAACGATCAATACTCAAAAATATAAAAATTAATTTAATATAAAAAAACGGAAATATTACGTATCATAGATGGGGCCACTGTTAGAGGGAAAAATTTGAGAAAGTACGATTTAGAGGGGAATTTAATTTACATCTGTACGCAACGATAAATCATTGTTACGAAAAACGATTCTGAACGAAATTCGATAAAAATATTTTGATAAATTATAATTGAAAATTGTATTAATCAGTAACTACAAAACAAATCACATTGCCATTGTTTTTTCGGACAAAAAATTGTAATACGTATGAATTAGAAAATAGCAAAATCGTAATTTTTACGATTTTCAAACATTAATTAAAACGTACAAAGATCCTTGTGTCAAATTTTCGTGGATTTCTGTTGGGTGAAATAAATTGTGTATACATAATATACTTTCTATCGAGTATTTCTAACCAAATTACAGCAAAGAACAAAATCGAAAATAAAGAATCAACGGATTGTCTCAAATTTTCCCGATTTTTCCAAATTATAAAGAAAATCACGACAGACGAAAATTGACCCCCAAAAATACCTTCGGTAAACGTTCTACACTTGATAATCGGAGCCGGATTTCTAGTAGAAAAGTTGATCACAGACGAGGAAAAAACATCATAATCAGACCAATACATTTCTGGCCACGCTCAAATTGCTCAGAATCTAAAATATACGACAGACTTTTTGCTATCGACATTTTTACATACAATTCTCTAAAATGCTTAAGTAAACTAAATTGCTTTTGATTGTCTATTTATCTGGCATCTATATGTGTTTGGTTTATGATTTATGGTATTGTTTCTAACGATATCAGATTATTCGATATCGATTCTCAAAAACTGTTAAACAATATGATTCATCCGAATCACACAAACCAATAATGTTATACATGATCGAGTTTCAGAAAACACTCGGCTGTGAATCATTATAATAACGGGGTATTGTTTATAAGAAAGTAAAATTCAAAACCACAATGTCAATGCTTATGAATTATGCTGACTTTTCTTTACTTTCACGGAAATCGTTATCGTAGCTCCTTTATACGAAAAGCATGAGTCTTTCTAAACCGTACGCAGTGTACACGAAGCAGAGTTTTTTTTATTTGTAACTATAACACGTACACTGTTGAAATTAAAAAACAGTATACCTGCGCGGATTTAACACTTTTATGATATGAACACCATACAAAGTCCATCTACAATTAGCGTTCAACAGTTTAATTTTCTGGAAATGTATTTTAATTAATTGTTTTATTGTATGTACGATGAGTCGACGTTTGTGCAAACGAATTGCATTTTTAATTTTGCTCATTTTTTTCTAGATTTTATATAATATTATTATACAAATATTTGTTTAATGCCCGTGATTTTCACTAATATTATCGTAATTCATAAAACTAAAACGCTAATAAAGAAGAAAAAAGAAAAAAAAACAAATAACAGAAGACGTTAAGATGCTGTTCACGGGTGGGCCACTGCAGGTATTTGGAAAGGTATAAGATATGGAGGGAGATTAAATTTATGACTGTATCATTGCTGTCGAAAAACGATTCTGAGCAAAGTTTTGTTAGAATGTGTTGTGATGAATTACAATTGAAAATGTTATTAACGCGTAACGACAAAATAAATTACGACCCTCCGTGTGTTCTCTTCTCAAAGGTTTGAACACTTTCTGTCGAACCAAACAAAATTTATTCACATAAATCGGAAAATAGCCCGCGAAATCTCGTGATTTTTTCGATTTTCGTCAAAATTTGATCTTTATACCGCTTATAAAACAAAACGTATTACATTATATTCAATTTTTCATTTTTGTTTTTTTCCCCACTAAGTACGACTTTTGATGAACATTGTATGAACAAATTTTTTCACATAAAACCCAAATAAAAACCAAGAAAAATTCTAATGGCTATGAATAGCTCGAAAATGTCCAGAACATTATGAAAATGTTAACGCGTATAGAAAGTGACGAATATTAATGTTGCGTGAAAATGTTAAATCTCCACGACTGTTTACAATTGAATTACGATAAAAATAATATTTTGTAAATTATACGTACGACGTATTCTCGTTATAATTATTAATTACTATTTAACAACTATAATTATTATTACTTATTAATAGTCAATAATTATTCGTATATAATACGAATAAACACAATTAGAAACCATACGAATCGACAGAAGAAAATCCCGCATTATAATTTAAATAAATTTGATTATATTTGATGTTGAATTTGTATTGCTATTGGACCATTCGTAATTCAATTTTGAAAAATTTATAATTTGATATTATACTTATTAACGTCTAAAACTCTGTAGAGGACTCTGTCCTATTATATAAAATATTTATATTATATTTAGTGAAACACAATAAATTTACCTTTATTGGTTGTAGTGACCGTCGTGGAGATAGACGAAGTTACGGTCGAGCTTCGGGTCAGGTCGGATTTATCGTTTCTGTTCGATTTTACATCTTGGTGTTGCTTGTCCACGGACATTTTTTTCGGCGAAGGAGATCGATCTTTCTCGGCGGGCGCAATATTTTTCTGGGGCGAAGGAGACCGGACCTTCTCGACGTTGCGCGCTACGGTTTTCTGAGGCGAAGGTGAACGGCCTTTTTCGGTTTGTCTGACAGGTTTCTGCGGTAACGGCGATCGGGTGTCCTCGACCGGGCCGACAGTGACCTTTCGCGGCGAAGGAGACCGCGAATTTCCGTTTGGCGTAGCGTAGTGCGACTTTTCCGGCGAGACGCTCCTTTCCTTTTTGATTTCGGTCTTCTTGTTCTTGACGAACTCGACGGATTTGTCTACGGCAGTGACGTTATTTTGTTTTTGCGGCTTGGCCGGCGAACCATCTCGTACGACCGTCTACACAACCAACAGACAGTGTTTTTTTATAGTGATATACTAGACACATTGTTTATTAATGATCACAAATTATAATCTATACCTTGGACACGCGTGTTATGGCGTTTGTCGTTTCCTTTCCGCTTTTGGACGATTCCAGTTGACGTTTAACTATCCGTATTTGCGCTCTTATACGTCTTCTGCGATCGTAACCCACTGCTTTTTCCAGCTAAACAAATACAAATACATATAGGTACAATAGTATTTAATAAACGTGTAAAAGTCGTGGATTTTATCGTTTCCGTAAATGCGTATGAAATCCAATTTTAAATGTTAAGCGTGGCAACGTAAGCTACTGATTTCGCAATGAAGTGTTTAGGCACGCTTGTGTAAAAATAATTTTTAAATCAGTCATAAGGTGTTTGAAACATTAATCGAAAAACAATGCGGATTTTAGGAATACTATACTTTTAACATTTAATTTTTGACAAACACATAAAATACAAAAAGGAGAATGAGTATATTCTTATGAATAGTAAGACTAATATTTTGTATTATATTTCTTTTGGGCACATGCATAAAAATTCAAACAAATGTTTTACATTTTTAACGGCGTAATACGTAGACCACAACAATACACATACGTAATTTTTCGTTTAAATTTTGTGTCTTGATATTTTCAGGAAGCACAACATGCGTAACTGCTATTAATTTCACATCTAACTATATAAATTATGTTATTTTTTTGGAGTATACGGTACCTATATAATATCTCTGTCCCAAAGAAATAGTCAAGACGAAAAATTATCATTAAGCACCGAAGATAATTATTATTCTACTTTTTTTTATAGAATAATTGTATAATATTATTATCTTAGATACTGATTTTAATAATAATAAAAATAAAAAATTAAATTATTTGTAAATTAGCTACGTTTAGTCACATATTTTTAAATCATCGTTTTGACCATTGTTTATAAATTTATAAAAATAATAACAAATATTATAGTTTTATATTTACCATTATCTCTAAAACGTGCAAATCAAATATTTCTTCAATCTGTATTTCATCATCGGTAGTGTGAACTGAAGTCGATTTAAATGTAGTTGTTGTATTTTTCGGGACAGATGCAGTAGTCGTTGTTACATCCGATTCGGTTTTAACAGTAGTAGTGGTACGCTGTTTGGTTGTTGTCACTGTATCTTGTTCACGGCGATTTCTATACGTATCCGTTACTACTCTTCTTTCGGGACTTTTAGCCGTACTCCTTTCCGGAGTTTCTATTATTTTCCTGTCCGGACTCTTTGACGAAACCTTTCTGCTTACGCTATCATTAACTTTATTGATAGAACTAATGGTAGCTGCCTTTTCTGGACTTTGTTTACTTCTATTTGGGCTTGTAACTCTTCTGTCCAAGACGTGTTCCGAAGTATTAATGTCTGTAACGACAGTTGTTGATTTCGTATGTTTTTCCGGGAGTCTACCTGGATTCATTACGGGACTTGGAGATTGATCTCTTTGAACGGTTTTATTTTCCTTGGCTGGTTTTCGAGCTACCTCGTTATTTTCGAAAGTAGCTTTTCTATCCTTCACAGTCTTCGATCCCGATAGTCTTCTAGATTTATTAATTTCCTCGACTTTGACATCGAAAATTTCTGTATTTGTTATTTTTGTCGGGCTTTTGGTTATTCGGTCAGGTGATCGACTTTTTGTATCTGGCGTTATTGCTTTAGGCGCATTGGTTTTGTCTTGTAATGGTGTTTTTTTATCATTCTTTGCTTCAAATGAAGCACGGCGGTCTTTTATTGAAGATGATCTTATTACTGTTTTAGGAGTTAGAGAACTTGTTTTTACTGGAGTATCATTCAATTTTCTGTTTTCAAAAAATTCTTTTCTAGATTTATAATCAGGTGCTCCTGAAATTTTCCGTGTCAAAAGGGAAGGCTGTGTGTCCTTTGTATCCTTTGGCGAATCGTGGACTACACTATGAACGATTTCTGGTTCACTTTCATCGTCATTTACATCAGTTTCTTCAATTTGTCCCTTTGCAATCGATTCAAAGATTTGTTTGGCCTTTTTTACTGCTTGAGGACTTTTTACAATCTCTGTAGTTTTAATATCATCTTGTTTGTTAACATTATTTAAAAACTTTGACACTCTATCAGCAACTGTGACATTAGTTTCTTCGTCTAAATCTGTTACAATGTCATATCTGTTATTATATAATTTATAATCATTAATGTCTTCTGGTTCACTAACAACATCAGCATATCTAGGTAAACTTGCATCGTCCGATACGGAGTGATATGGCTGACCGAATCTTGTTGAATACTCAGGTGACGATTCTCTAGAAGACGGGGGTAATTGAACTAGAACATTCAATAATGTATCTTTGTTTGTCATTTTTTTACCGTATTCTTCTTCGGCTTCAATTCTTATATTATCTAACGCTTTAATTTTTTGTACATCGTCTTCGTCATTTTCATTTTCATCTTCAGATGAAGACGAAGAAGATGCTGATGATTTTGAAGAGTTGATTTGTGTATATATTGGTTGTTCGATCATATCTTCAATATCATCAGTATCACTTTCAAAATTATTTGGTGGCATTTCATCTTGTAGATTTTTTGATTTCACTCCCACATTTTTAGTCCCTTCAACTTTTACGGTTTTATTTAAATTAGATTGAGTTGTTTTTCTAATTTGATATTTCATTGTTAATGATGTAGGGATAGCTTTAGAATTTGGTTTTGATACTTTAGATGGTGTTTCATATATATTGGGCTTTGTTGAAGTAAATGTTTTTGGTCTAGTAACAATATTAGAAGGAATTCTCTTTACGTTCTTATTTTCTGTAATTCTTTTAGTATCTGTAATTGTTCTTGTTTCAGTACTTGGTTTTGTAACACCTAATTTCTTTTGTGATGATTGTGGGCTAATAGAAGCTTTCGGTTTTGTATTAGAATCTTTCTTTTCAATAACTTTTATAGGTTCCTGAACTTTAGGTTTACTTTCTGGGCTAGTTAACTTATTTCTGTACGATATTGTTGTTTTTTTGTCTACAAGCATTTCCTGGCTAGGTTTTTTAATAACCAATTTAGGAGTAACGATTTCTTTTGAGTTCTTATTTATCAACGTTTTACTATCACTTTTTGTTATTTTAATATCAACTTTTTCTTTTGATAAATCTTTTTTAACAGTTTTGTGCAATACATTTTCCTTTGAATCTTTATGTATAAGGTTCTTTTTTGATGGGGTTTTCTCGATACTCGACGGTGTAGACTTTTTAACTGATGAAGGTATTGCTGACGTTATTTTTTTAGATGGTGTAACAGATTTATTATTAGGAGAGGGCGATATTTTTTCAGAAGGCTTAGCTACTGGTGCTTTTGTTGTATCTTTTGTAACAGGTTTTACTTCTTTTACTGGAGAATTTTCTTTTGATTTAATTGTAATGACATCACTTATTTTTGTATTTTCTTTCATAATATTTAATTTTTCGCTTTCAATAAATTCATCCTGATTTAGTTTGTTTTCTTTTGTAGGCCCTTTGGAAGGTGATTTTTCCCTATTTGTTTTATCTATTTCAGTATGATATTTACTTTCTTTTATTATTTTTGCGTTGTCAACTTCCTCAGAAGATGTACAAGTTTGTTCTTCTATGATGAATTTTTCTTGAATAGACTTTTTTTTTGAATCTACAATATTATTTATAATATCTTGTGTGGTTGAAACTGAATTTGTATTTACATCATTTTCATCTTTAATAACTTCAATCAGTTTATTTACATCAATTGCGCTATTTTTAGATGTAAAACTGTTTGTATACACATTCTCTTCTTGTGTTGTATGACTTATTTTACCATCTCGGGTAACATGTTGAGTGCGCGGTATTTTATAATTCTTTACAGGTTTAAATGCACTTCTCTCGGGGCTACTTTCGTGTGAACTATTTTTTACATTAGTTGAGGACTTTCTTACTTCTTTTCCCACAGACCCTTCACTACTATATCCAGGAGACTTTTCTCTGCGTACTGGACTTGTTGTTGGTGACTTTTGGTTGTACTTGGTTGAAGTAATTTTATTTTCTTCTTTAAACAAGCTTCTTTTAGCGTCGTGATTTTTAAACTTATCATAAGTACCATGAGTTGCACCAGAACAGTCAGAGTCATCTGACGAATCATACTTTTCACCTCGAGTGGGAGTATTAGATCGTTTTTTTGATAAATCTTTTGTATGTGTAGATGACAATTTTCTTCTTGCTGAAGACTTGAGTGATTTCGGTGGACTTCCTGATTTTTCCGGTGATGCTCTATATTTCTCGGGGCTAGCAGACTTAAATCTTCGTTCTGGACTTGCTCGTTCTCTACACGGTGAAGGACTAGACCTTTCGGGAGTTGACCGTAAGCTCCTAGCAAAAGCATCATGTGCTGGACTTACATCAACGCTAATTTTTGGCTGTTGGTAAGAATGTTGATAAGTAGTTACGTATTGACCTTCAGAATTTTCTTTTGGTTCACCTTTTGGTTCACCTTTTGGTGCACCTTTTGGTGAAACTTTAATTTGATCATCAACTTTTTTTATTACAATTTCTTCGCTAGACACTATTGAATTTGATTTAGTAACTGAATCTGTTAATTGTTCAGTTGGCAAATACGAGTCAAGTTTTTGATGTTCATTTAAAATTGTATTATCCGTGATTATCACAATATTTTCAGACTTGTTTGTTGAAACATCAGATGAATAATTCTTACCTGTACGGGTGCTATTCTTTGTCTGTATATTTTCTGATATAGGCTCAAATGAGTCGACATTAGATGTAGATGAATAATTATTATCTGCACGTGTGCTATAATTATTTTGTATATTTTCTGATATAGGCTCAAATGAGTCGACATTAGACGTAATGGTCGTATACGTTTCAACATTTGCCTGATGATCATTTGAGTATTGACTGTTATTATGAGTATTGCCTTCTCGTTTAATACTGTCAACATTCGTAGTAGTTATTAATTCCGTTATTTTGGTATCAATGTTTGAGTCATTTTGTTTATTAAATGACGTATCGTACGTTAACTGGTGATCGTCGTTGCTCTGTTCATTTGAAATGAACTTTGAACTCAAATTTACATCTGCTCTTTGAACTTCATCCGATACTGAAACAATTGTCTGTGACGATTCCCATTTAGATGAAGTAGAACTAGACACGGATGTTTGTATAGAATTCTGTGTAAACTCGTCACTTGGTTTTATAGAACTGGTCAGCTGATCCATTTGAACTATCCCTCTATTACCATCCGACTCATCGCTTTTCGATGACACGTAATAGTTTGCATTAGTGTTTGATTGTCGCTGGTAGTCTTCCGTGGGCGATTCCGAATCCCGAATCTCCTTAGTTTTCATCGTCATAAACCCTTGATCCGTAATAGATTCCGTATGTGTTCTGGTCGATGAGCGTTTCGATGTAGTTTCTGTTTGAATCATCTCTCCTGTTGTATAAAATTCCTTTAGGCGTTGTTCCCGAAGCTTATACATCCTCATACGAATCTCTTTTTTTTTACCGAAGTCCTCGGTTTGTTGCCACTAACAAAAAAAAAAAATAATAATAACAATAATAAATAAATAACTATAGGTTATTTTTTTAAAAATTCTCTATTTTTAATCTACTAAAGATACCGTACCATTTTCCGTAGCATATCCTCATCTTGTATCAGAGCGATGTCCGATCCTACTTCGGTCGCCATGATGTTTTACTTATTCTGCACCCTAAAATTAAAATATACACGATTATTTATTATTGTTGATCATGTTTAAATTAATCGTATTTGCGTGTCGCATAAATAAATCGATTGTATAACAACGTTAACATTTTAATGCGCCGTAGGATTCCATTTATGGTTACGGGAATAATTCGGCGGCATGAGTGCAATTTCCATATAATAAACAAGTTTATAAATGGTAAATTATCATAATATTAGCGACATACGCCATAAACGGAAAAATCGATTCAATATTGAGTATGACATCGATGACAATAACAATACAATTAAGCATAACGCGGCCTTGCGTACAGACGGTTTAACTCCTAAAATAGACATAATATTATAAGCCATATTTTAGATTCTGAGCGGAGTGAGGAGGGGTCTTGTGGTTTTGCAATGGCGTTGCAATTTTTTTCTATTTTTTTTTTTTTTCTACACACACACTTTTTTTACCAGAAGACTTCATCCGATCTGTACACTCTTATACTGTTTCCAGTAGCAAACTTTGTATAGTTGGTAATTTAGAGGAGGGAGGGGTCATTTTTCGATATACCCATTGGTTTTTTAACACGGCAGAACAAACTACTAAACAAATGACGAGAAAACACGCGATGTTGTCAAACTCGAGTTTTAATATTTGTTTTTTTATTTATGTTGATTTCTGGGTCACCATGGCAACAATGGAAAATCACGACTAGAATCGTTTTTCGTTTGCAATTTATCGTTGCGTACAGGTGTAAATTAAATTCCTATCTATATACTACGTTCCCAACTTCCCACCTACAACAGTGACCCACCCAACGGTGCAAAGAATGTACGCCTTTTGTCTATTATTTTGTTTAATTACACGAACGTGGATTTATTTTATTGTCGGATGTTCATGTCGACTCGTAACCCGTTCTTTGGATTTATTCGTTTAAAAAAAAAAAAAAAAAAATGATCACGGTATACCCGTCGAACATCGAGAGCACTACCTATATAAAGATTTTCGGAAATGTACTACCTACATACATTATAATATAATGTAAACAGACGAATGTGGGAGAATGGCACTATATGCAAAAAGAGAAATTCAGGGCCGTAAACATTACTTTTTTTTTTTAGTTGACACGGCATAAACCGAGTGGGCAGCTAAAAATAATAATTAAATATTCGTGTACCACTTCCTCTATATCGGGTAGTGTGTTATAATAAATAATAATTATTAATTGCCGTGTGTACGATTGTAATTATCGCATTACGACAAGTGTAATCTGAAGATTTTTGTATACATGGCGTATAGGTTATTTCCAATGCATTTTAATAGTTCGCATAGTGGCAGACCTCGCGTGTCCTTGATTGTTAAACGTATAAAGTGTTTGGAGTACGAGAGTAGAGGACTGCCAGCGCCGAACTATATAAATATAGCATTATGCTAAGACCCCGATGATTTCCTTACAAGGAAGCAGTTTTATCTAAAAGAACATAAATACAGCGGCCTAGACCTAAATTCGTCCACACGACAGTTGGCCAATGTTTCCCAATATTATTCAATCCAAAGGGATAAAACATTTGCGTCGATAAATTCGTCACGTTATTTATAGGTAGAGGTACACTATATATAATTTCCTAATAAAAGTTATTCCGTTTTGGCATGTAAAATTGACTATTCCCACGCATTTTTTTTTTTTTTTTTTTGTTTCGTATTCGAACAATCCGCCAACACATATCGTAGTTTGTCCGGGATACCCAAACTCTACATCAATGAAACCCACATTATTTAAGCGATCGAGACGTTATTTATTATTGTGGAATAAACCGAAATATTATTTTATACTAACATTGAGTTTGTTTTTACTTAAAGAATCAATGAAAAAAAAACGATAATTTTTTTTTTCCCTATTAATCTTAACTTTTTAGCTTCGGATTAAAAACAGTTCAATATTAAAAAAAAAAAAAAATATATATATATATATATATATATATATATATATATATATATATTAATTCGACATTATTAAAAACAGACATCTATACTATTATTTATTTTATTTTATTACGATAGTCAAAGTATAGTTAATACTATTCATTTGAATGTTTTAAAAATATATATTTTTTTTTTTTTTTAAATTCGTCAATGTCAGATTATTAAATTATCATTATCTTACTTTAAAATAATGAAAAAGAACACTCGGATGGTCTATAATATGGTATTATTATTAAATCATGAAAACAGTTAAATTATTAAATTATACAAATATACGAATTAAAATTATTATTGATTCGTTATAAAATTATTTGTTCGATTAATTGGCATTATTCTATTGAAATAAACTGCATTATAAAACAAATAATGAAAAAAAAAAAAAAAAAAAACTATATAATATTATAATAGTGACAATACGGGCGACAAAGAAAAATGAATTGTAATTCTGTAAATATTTAAACAAAACGATAATGCTAAAATTATTCTTTACGACAAAATCAGTTTATACAATATCAATCGCGTTGGCTCTACTGGACAACAATACATATTTTAGTAACTTTTTTTAGTAGCAAGTGTATATTCAACATAAAACTACTTCATTTTTACACACAACCGATACTGTAGTGGACGACAACCCGCGGTTTTAATGTGATTTTGAGTATAAAATATTTCAAGCGTTACGATTTCCAACTATACATTTGCATCATTACTATATCGAATATGTTTACAGTAACGATAAAATAATATTTTTTTTATTTACGAGTAATGCCTACGGGAGACAAAACACCAAACAAAACGCGGGGGCCGAGATATTTTAAGTTACACGGGCACCTATACTTTGCGTGTCATATGTCAGAACAGTTAATTTCCCCTGACTATATCGACTATAGCTGTCAGCAAACACGATCGAGATAATTGCAAGGCGGCGTAATATTAATTTTATTATACCGGCAACGAGATTGAAATTTATTTATTTTTATTTAAAAATAAAAAAACGGAACAAAACGGCGGATGATGTGTGGGCAGTAGGCATGGATGGAATATATAAATGATACACACTCGTTAACGCAATAATTATATATTATTATTATCATGAAGGCACGCCATTATACAACCGAGTTCCGTGTTAACATTTGATAATAAAATAAAGCATTTTACAAATGTTAAGAACAGTATGAAAACGTACATTGGGCATTTATTTATTCGTCGTCTGTCAGAATAATAGTGGAATTTTCGTGAGTTTACAATACCCCCGGAAACACGACCGGAAGCTTTCGAATAGATCCACGGACATAAAAATTATTACCAATTTCCACGGTCATAATAATAATAACGTACGTCGTTCTAACGGGCAGTAAGAATTCGAATTGAGCAGCACGGCATGTCAAAAGTACGAATTTGGACGGTTTAACTGCACACGTTTATATGTAACTTAACATTAGACATTTTGAAATCGGAGAAGTTTTCATAGCTATACTAATAGCGTTTTTTTTTTTTTTTTTTTTTTTTTTAAACTCTGGAATTATGGTTTTTGGACAATTTAAAAAAAAAAAACCCTAAGAATGAACCCTGCGTAGTGGTGAACCTAACTTTAACCGTAATAGTAGAATAGTTGTTTGTATAAAAATTAAAATTATACTACAAGAAAATCCCGTCGTAAGTGTAATATTTTAATAATGGATCGCAGTGAAATATAAAAAGTAGTACCTACTTATTATTACACGATTAAAGCGCGCAGGATCCGGAAGATTTAACAATATCGAGAATAAAAATATTAAATTATAATAAAAAATAAAATAAAAAAGACATTCGACCCACACGCCTAGTACTAAACTACCACGTCAGTGTGGCCAGTCATTGTACGAGAGCCAAACATACGCACTCGGCAATCGCGCACATGGGTTTTATAACATTTTATCTATAAGCGGAAATTGAGAGGACGTGATATTTGCCGTCTCAGTCCGATTAACGGGCAAAATGGCAAAAACGTGCCTACGCAGGACTCACTCGATTTTGGTTTTACAGTAAAAGCGCCTAGTATACAATTAAAACAGAACGGTGGGAATAGAAAGATTCAGCAGGGCAAGACGATCAGTTTTTTTTTATTTATTTATTTTAATTTCATTTTTTTTTTTTTTTTTTTTTTTTATCTCACGATAGGAATTCTGAAAACAGATTTGAATTTATCGTCGAGTCTTGTACTCGAAATCGATTGTCTCACATTTTTGATTTCGTCGCTCTAAATCCTAAACAAGCCGTACTACAAATCGAGTACATAAATATATAGAATTAAGTCGACTCGACAAAAAATGCATATCTTATTTTAGAATTCTTATCGTTTCACTAGATCAATAGGAACGTTAGGATGAAAACGCGTCTAAATTCCTATGTTGCGCGTGTGTTAGACAAAGACTGTTTCCAATCTCCATAAACGTTATATTTGGAATAATGTAGAAAAAATAAAAAAAATAAGACACATGCTTCGCACCATGGGCGGGCCACTTTTGTAGGTGGGAAGTGGGAAAGGTAAAATATAGAAGGGAATTTAATTTTTATCTGTACGCAACGATAAATCATTGCTAACGAAAAACAACTCTGCGCGATGTTCAGTTGATCATGTTTTGAAATGCGATAATTTTTAAGATTTTCATCAAAATTTACACTTAACACGCTTTATAATATAGAATTATTACTTAATTTTCTTTTCTCTTTTTCATCATTGAGTAATGTCCATCTTATGATGAATCACGTCTCAAATGTCCGGCCAAAACAGTTTTATTCAATTAATTCGGGGGGGGGGGAAACCTAAAAATGCCTATAAATAATTTTAAAAAACGGTCAGAATTTTTTTTGAAAATGTGTCCACGGCCAGAATAGCCTTATATTAGTATACTGTATAAATACAGGTCCCCACGATTATTTTTAATCGAGTTACAACAAACACAAAAAGCCGTAAATTTGCCCAAGTTTTTTCCCGGGGTTAATTGGAAAACTAAAAATGAAAATCGGAAATGTGACTCCCAAAACGCACCAACTGGATCCGAAATTCTATCGGTAAACGTTCTATACTCGAATATCGGAGCAAGGTATCTGGTAGAAAAACCACACGCACACCATAGTAAAACCAACACATTCTCTGCTAAGCTCAGAATATAAAAAAACGCCCAACGGAATATTGCCCCGTGTTTTCATTATGCACTAAGTGATTTTTACTAAAAAGATTATCGAATGAGTTCTAGTCTGCGTAAGCATTTTTTTACAGCCGAGTTGGACCGAGACGGCGAACATGTTATAGTCGTCTTATAACTATTGTTGTTTTAAAATATTTCGGGGTGAGCACGAAAAATATTCGTTTGGTTGATAAATCGCGTTTGTCGCGCGTGTAACGGCACACCTCGGTAAATATTTTGTACGTGATTTTTCTATGCGACACCAAACCGGCGACATCAGCGGATTTTTTTTTTTCCATTTTCTGTTTTCACAACAGCCACCGATTGTAATAATTATTATTGTTATTACGACGTAACATATTATATAATATAGTTTATTGTTCTCAACAACCGCAATGCGTCAGATATATTAATAGGTTTTTCGGGTTCGGAATTTTATATCGGCGCCTTATCGATAATAATTCGACGCGAGTGACGTTACGGCGTACGAATGAACTTTTTTTTCTTTTTTTTTTTTTGGCGGTATCGCAACCTACGGGGGGAACTCTGCCAGACAAGGTAATCCTTCCCCCGCAGGCGCGTCGTCTATTGATGTTAAAAATATTACTTAACACATACTAAATACTTAATATTAATGCTTAATACTATATCCTTATGCTAGTTAAAACTACAATCTACGAATGAACTAGTAAAATAGTAACGCACACGAACCGTCAATCGCAAAAAAAAAAAAAAAACAAAAGCAGCCAGTCCGTTTTTGCCGGTGTTAATTTTGTATAAATCGTCGCTAGGCTTCTCATACAGAATATACATTTATAGTGTTAGCAATGAAAAGTAAGCCACTTTATAAGGTAGGAGCTGCGGAGAGAAAATTAGTTTAATTTCTGTACGCAACGACAAATCGTTGCCAAACGAAAAGAAAAAAAAACGATTCCGGGCAAAGTTCGGTTAACCGTATTTTGAAATGCCGCGATTTATATATATACATATATATATATACGATTTATATATATATATACGATTTTCTTAAAAATACGAACTTTGAGCGATTTTTGAAAAAAAAAAAATAAATACTTTTTCGACCGAATAAAAAAAAAATATCGAAAATGTTAATCGACTAGAAATGGCTCAAACATTGAGCGTGTCTAGAAAGGTGTAATGCACGTATTTGGTGAATATTTTCGACTGAACACTAACAAAATCGAAAATAACAGAAAACCGTTACTGTTGCGTAAACGTTCCCGTTTTTTTCCTCCCGTTATTAAGGAAACTCGTATAAGATAAAAAAAAATCAATGATTTTACCCTATTGCACCAACTAGATACAAAATGGAAGAACAAAGTTTCACTGGATTTTTGATCGGAGCGAGATTTCCGGTATTAAAAATTGTTAACAGACACAAAAAATAAAACACGCACCATAGTAAAACCAATACATTCATCGTTTCGCTCGGCAGAAACTAAAACCTCGTAATCACATGAAAAAAAAAGAAACAAAAAAAGTCATATTACACATTATGTCTTTCCGGTTTCGTCATAATATATGTACGTCAAACTTCTATCGAATAATTATTAATTATCACTCTGATATCACCTCTCTACAGTGGGTACACGTTTTGAAAAGATTCCTAAACAAATTACTCCTAAAAAAATTACTCCTATAATTGCTCTATGTTGCCTCTGTATCGCCACACGTGTACTATAAAATGTAACAAATTTGCGCGCTATTCAAAATCGGCGAGTATTTTAGATTAAATAAGAAAAAAGTAAAAAAAAAATAAATTAAACATTATTATTATAAATTGTGTTTTCCGTTGTCGTTTTATATTTTATGCGCCTAATATATATATATATATATATATATATATATATATATATATATATATATATGTACATAGGCAGTAGATTTCGAGAACAATAAAATTTTATCGTCCGGCACAAATATTTATATGCTCCAAAGAAAACAGATAGTTGATAAAATTACAAAGTCAAATTGTGTAGTCGAAGGTATTTTTTTTATTTATTTTTTTTTTTTCTATCGAAAGCGGAACAAGAGTTCTATTCGTATTGTAACGATATGCGTACAATATTTGTTTATATATTTTCTTTCAGATAAAAACATTACAACGTTTATACACACCGGCACAATATTCTTAAAATACTGAGTGAAACAATTGAACAATTACAATCTTTAATGTGTAATTGAACACGAGTGTCCTATGTATACTTTGGAGGGTAATATTTTTGGAAATGCGTATGCAAGTACAATGGTTTGGATATTCAGCAGAAATTTTACGAATTTCGAGTAGAATATATATATATATATATATACAAGCGAGTTTAATTAAAAATCTTTTCTTTTTTTTTTTTCACAATCAAAAAAAAATAATATAATACATACGATTCACCGATAATTCGCACACGTCCTATTATGGTTCGTCTGATACAAAGGCCCCCGCCCAAGATCCACAACAAGTTTAGCTAGTATATAGTATACCGGCATGTTATTATCATCTCGAGTCCAATTTAATAGAACGTAAATTTTCTGTTGCCAATGGAAATATTCCAAAACAGACTGGTTTTTTTTTTTTTTAAATATAGATTCGTCGACAAACTGACAGAAATAACTTGCAAAAATTGACTCTTTTTTTTTTTTGTTTTTTTAGCAACATTTTTGGTTACATACTGTTGTAGCATTAAACAAGTTTTAACAAGTGACATGAATACAAATTTTAAAATTCAATGCGGAAATAATTCAAATGTAACAATATAGCTAGAACCGCCGCTAGAAAAATGATTATGTTTATGCTAGGATGCTAATTTCTAATTTGTATTTTTTAAACGACTACACGGACCAGTTAATTATTATTTATTTTTATGTTTCATCCGTATCACGGTGGTAGCGATTATTAAAATCAACAAAAACTATACGATTTTCGTACCAAAAATACCAATTACCCCGTGTCCGCCTCCGTTTGGGTGTGGAATTCGGGGATAAAGTGCACCGTACGTCTTATTCCGCGACATTTTCCATTTGTGTGCCGAATTTCAGCCAAATCCGGACGGATGGTGCCTTAGATAATCCCGGACAGACAGACGGACAACGTTCTATACTCGAATATCGGAGCAGGGTGTCTGGTAGAAAAGTTATCCACGGACGGACAAAAAAAAAAATACACACACACACACCCTAGTAAAACCAACACATTCTCTGCTTAGCTCAGAATCTAAAAAACGCGTTGGCTCGCCCAACGGAATAATATTGCCTCGTGTTTTCATTATGCACTAAGTGATTTTTACTATAAAGATTATCGAACGAGTTCTAGTCTGCGTAAGCATTTTTTGCTTGGGCAATTCAATCCGATATCAATTTTATTTATACGTGTAGAATATAGATAATGTTCATACTATAGCAGCGAACCACGAATAAACACATAACCAATAAAAAAATATATCAACATTTCGCTATCAGATGTGTATTAATAGTAACGAATCGATAGGGTAACGGACGCAGACAAATAGATGCGCCTACTATATAGGAACCTAAAATTGTTATATACGTCCAAGGTATATTTTCAAATCGAAATCCCATGTCATATATTTTATTTCTGTGTTAATAATGGGTTAATTATTTAAAATATTATATTTATACGTTTGCCGGTGGGAACCTCGAGACTAGCCGGACATTATTAGACTGCCACCCCTGTGTTTATCATAATAGACAGAGTACATAAATATCGACATCAGTATTTCAAAAAAAAAAAAAAAATTGACCAAAAACGTGTAGATTGATAGATTTCAACTAACAGTTGTTATTTAGGAGTTTCTGTAAAATATATATATATAAATATTTCTGTAAAACTTCCACAGAATATTAAAAAAAATAAAAAAAATAGTCGTTTCTAGACGCGACAAAATGTTCAAAACATTATGGCGGTTTTTGTGCTATTCATAGGCATTTGAAACGTTCGAATGTTTTTAGTATTTATTCGGTTTACGTGGATAAAATTGTTTCGGCCGAGGAGAAATACATTAAATTGCATTTAATGGTGAAAAATACCAGAATAAGTTGACCACAATGTAATAATTTTGTTTTAAATAAAGCGTTTAAAGTATAAATTTTAATGAAAATCGTAAAAATTACGTTTTACTAACCGAAATGGTGCGGAGTATGTCAGTCTATTTTTTTTTTTTTTTTCTAAATTAACTATTGCATAATATTGAAAATGCGTTAGCTCGAGATTCTTATTTTATTACTATTACTATTATTATTTTATTAAATGCGAAACAAACTCGTTATTATTCCGTAACGGCGTATAATAAAAAAAAAAAAAAAAAAAAAACGTTTTTTCTATCATTGCTTTGGCTTGGACCTTTTTTTTTTTTTTTTTTTTTCTTCTATGCATTAGCTATACGAACGTATCTTTGCGAATAATTCTAATATAACTTTCTAAAAACGTGTACCCGCAATATTATTCGTATTTCTAATGAAATACATAATATCTATATTATATGTTCGTAATTGATAATATTATGTATTGGTTGCTGGTTACGATATCGCGACTATTAAGATAATTTTTTTTTTTTTAACTTTCAAACGCTTATAAAATTACAATCCGTTTGTTTTATTGTTATTATTACTATTTGTTTTGATTTTTACAATACACAATTGATTTTATACCATATTATAATATATTATCGGCGCCCGACATTTATTCATTATTACTTATTATTTATTAATCATTATTGTACTCCAGGCCGAACGCCAGCAGCTTTATTATCAATACATTTCTATTATTTTATTGCCATTTATTAATCATGAAACCGATAAGGACTATAATATTATTAACCTACCTAGTTTTTCTTTTTAATTGTTTTTTTTTTTTTACACAATAATGTAACGTAATGATATTATTTTCCCGCTTGGACAATAATTTACATACAAGAATGATTTTTTTATATGCGTGTACATATTGTAATTAAATTACATAATTTTTTTTTTTTTTTAGATTTTAATTGTAATTCTTCATATCGATTATCAACTGCAAAATGAGTAATTATTACATTATAGACCCATTTTGCTCGACATATTTAAGCGTATATATTATATTGTAGTTTTGCAACTATACCTGTAATCTGTATAACCTAAGTGAGCGTAATAAAAATATACTAATAGAGCGTATTGACAATACCGGTAAGGAAAAAAAAAAACGTTTTCACGCATGTTTCCCGTGTTATGTGGTAAATTATTATTATTATTTTACCCGTAGAGACACATTTGTGTTCAATGTCGGTATTTCAATGAATGATATTTGTTTGCCATTAATATATTATATTGTACCTCTAAACCGCGTATACTTTCAAAATAGGTTATTTTTTTAATTTTTTTTTTTTATGTACAATTTGCTACGTATTAAAATCATCATAAAACACAGTGTTTATACACACACACAATATATTTCGTAATATACGTGTACCGTCAACCGACAAATGTATATATAAATGTTTATGCACACGGTCATATATATAAAATTACGAAAAAAACCATTCGTAAAAATTGGACATTCAAATAAAAGTAAACGTCGCGTAACTCATTTAGATAAGAAAGAAAGAAAAAAACAAACTAATACCACTGCATCACAATAATACAACCGAACGTTATGTACCGATTATATTTCATAATTTAAAGTAGGTATACACACATATGTTTTTATTTGCTAACACGTTATTATAATGAGACTGAATATGGAGAGAAAGTGGCTCTTGGGGCTGAAAATGATCAATGTTTTTACGTCGATAACTCGTCAGATGAAATTTAGATAATTTATTGCCGGCGAAAGAAAAACGTTCACGGTGTCTGTGTAATTTAAATTCGCGTACTCGCGTATTGTTATTTATCGGGTGTTGTCTCCAGTTGTAGGTATGAGGTAATAATTAATTGTTTCAATTTACGCATATATATAAGCAAAAAAAAGATGTCCGAGTTAGATAAAAATGAAATAAATTCCAGATTTCGATACGAAAGAAAAAGAAAAAAAAACGACAAAAAACCGCTCACTTCGAACGCGGTGTTTGGATTTCTATAGATATTTAAAAACCGAACACACACATTATTCGATTAATATAATATCTAAATATTAGATTTACGGTGCAAATATGTATTTACCTGCAAATAATTTTGTCGCAAGTATATTAACGGTTTTGAAAAACTGTCGAGGGTTTTTTTTTTTCTGTTTATCCTCGTGGGAACACTTTACTTACACGGAAATCACGTTCAATTACTTAAAATATGTGTCCAAGTAATTTTGCGCTAAGTAGATAATAATAAAAAAAAAAAAAACAATTTATACTATTTAACAATGTGTTTTTATCGAAATTTGAAACTAAACTGGAATATTAATTTAATAATCTAGGTAGGTCCCGAGATACCGTAACTACGTTTGTTTACAATTTGTATATCGTTATTATTATTATTTAAGTTTTTTCAAGGACGACGTATACAATAATAACGATAAATATAAAAAAGAACTCGTAAAATATGAAAGTATACTCTCCTAAACGCGAGAAATATCAAATAGTCATTTTTTTTTTTTGAAATTCTCGAGAAGCAAATCGGAATTAACGACATTTATTTTTCGTAATACTCGTACATTCACGCATACACATTAATACGTTATATATTGTACCGCGATAATCTACACTCGTATGAAATCGATATGAGTATTTATTGTTAACTTTCTACAATCGAATGATTAGAAAAACCCGAACTATAAAAATATTTATTAGTGGTGATAAAAAAAAAAAAAAAAAAAAAACCTACAAATTATATAATATACGTTTTTATTATTATTTTTAGAAGATCTATAAGATAATATTCGTATAATATTCAAACGTGCGTAGAGCAACGTCGAAATTCGTGTAGGTATAATATGTTCGCTTTAATAGCCGCGGACTACGGTACCCGACATAACTTGACAAATAACACGTTCCGTGTAGTCATCACATAATATTGCGATAACACGAGTTATATATATATATATATATATATATATATATATATATAAAAATGTTTTTAAAAAAAAACAACAAAAAGTTCTATCTCGTAGCATTGGGTTTGGGCGCGCTTATTAAATATTATTGAACGACGGCCGGCGTTAGATAGCCGTAAATATCGTAAAATTATCGTGGCGTTTTTCCAATTGTAATTGTTATTGTCGTACGGC
This sequence comes from Tuberolachnus salignus, assembly GCA_956483605.1. NCBI lineage: Eukaryota > Metazoa > Arthropoda > Insecta > Hemiptera > Aphididae > Tuberolachnus > Tuberolachnus salignus. Next base: position 19,530,652 of record OY101437.1, read on the forward strand.
CGTAGGAAAAGAAAAAAAGAAAAAATTATAATAATAATAATAATAATAATAATGGGTACGCGATTCGCAATCCCGCGTATCGTATCAAAATTAAATCTGTAAAATGACATCCGAGTACCGTACGTTTTTTAAGACCCGTACCAGTCGCCACCAACCGTCCGGCACTAGATTATTAGCTTATTAGCTCCGGACGGTTAGGTTTAGGTGGCTGCGTATGGACAATAATAATATACGGATATTATATAAAACGCGACGAGAAACCGAAACTGGTTGCATTATTCGCCCGTGTTGCATTCCGAGTGAGAGAGACGACGATATAATCTCATTTTTTATTTAAATTTATGGATACGGCGACCGCCCGTCCTGTACCCAACACTATACACCGCGTTTTTCGCTCCGACGGCAACACGAAACGTTTCGGCCGGACGGAGTTCGGATTGTAAAAAAAAAGAAATAGGGGTTGTTCAATATAAATATTTTTTTTCATTTTTTTCACGAACATCCGGATAATTAGGTTTAACGTTTTAGGCCGGGCGGTGCGCAATAAAACTCGCGTTGTCTTGCAGACAAATAATTGTAAATTAGTAAAGAGATAGGTAAAAATCGTAAAAATTACACCGTTTTCGGGATAGAAAAATAGGACCCGGTTTGATCAAAACACGCGTTTCCGTTCAAGAATAACGTACGTTTTGTTTCGCAATGGTTTACAATTTGCACAACAGTCCCGGCGCATGTGTAGTATTTTGGTACATTAAAAAAAAAAAAAAAAAAATGCATAAATAAAACCGCCAAATTTCAAATCCAAATCCGTCCGGCTGAAATATTTCATTTTGAACGAAACACGTCAGCTATACGTACGTATACCTACACGGTCATGTATAATATCATAATACTGTTTATCATCGTTAGTCATTTACGGACAATCCCCGTTGAACTTAGATAAGAAAAAAAAAATAATTATTATAAGGACATTTTTTTTATACACAATTATAACGTATTCGTTTATTATTTTGTATATTATAATATTTTAAATCTACGTGCCAATGTAATAATCATTTAGGGTATTAATCGTTCAAAAAAAAAAAAAAAAAACAACAAACAACAAACGGATTATAATTATACATAAAATAATTTACTATAGACTGGAAATAATTATTTAAAAAAAATAATAATAATAAAACAATAATGATGTCCGTTATCGCGTTATTATTTTTTTGTTTTATTAAAAGTTTTTGTTGGAAATAAATATAATCATTTTAATAATGACGTATAATTAGACAAATGTCAAAGATAATTTATGTCACCCAAACGATTTTCAATAATAATAATAATAAAAAACGATAATAATAAAACAATTAAGTTTAAGACCGTACGAAAAGCTCAGATTACAAAAAAAAAAAAAAAAAAAACGGTTAAAAATGTGTTATATTTTTTTTTAAAAAAATAATTCGACGGTTATTGATTTGTATAAAATAATAACATTGTCGATACAACTATAAATTATATCTATCGCGTTTGATATTGTGATTATATAGATTAAGGATATTGCGCACACTTAAATAAAATACATTCGTTTAATGATAAAAAAAATCCAAGTATTTATTTAATATATATATATATATATATATATTCGTTGTTCGATATGACGGCGCAGTTGTAACGTTACGTCCGTAAATAATTTTATCGCTGCCGAATAAATATCATTATTATAATTGTCGTGACCGTATTCGTCCTGACTTTACCTGCCCTGCAAAATTACATTGGCCGTCTTCGCAACTGTGCGGATTGTCGAATTTCGAAAAATTAACAACCTAACCCCGACCACTGCCCCGGGAAAACGCATCCGGGGAGATATCGCGCCCGTGCGTGACTAGGCGCGCGAATTCCACACGAATGGGGAAATTATGAGTGACGGTACGCGTACAGATTATGGACAAAATATAATGACTCATCCGATTCACGTAGTTCTCCGTATAGCCTATATTGCGACTAAGCGTATTATTATTTTCCGTGTACTCATTGCGCCTAATAAATACGATACACAATTTAGACGAAAACTGTCGCCAGACAGAATATTTTCAATTCGACACGGGCGCGTGTAAAAAACAAAAAAAAAAAAAAAAAAACGAAAGTTTGAACGAACAAACAACGTTCGGAGATTTACCGCGAAAGTAATTTTTTTTTTTTTTTTTGACAATATCGTCTCGCGCCCGACAGCAATACCCAAAATATTATTTAGTTTCAAATAGCATTTTTACAATTTTTGATTTACCGTATAAAAATATTTCCGTGCCAACGACCCGCCGGGGGGGGGGGGAATACTCGTTAGTTATTCGTCGTGATATTATTCGGCCGGTGGCGCGGGAACAAAAGAAACATAAAAGAAACGCCAACGGTTTCGCAACAGAGTACATTTTTTTCAAGATGCGGGAATAAAAAAAAAAATTTCCACAAAAAAACCGGCCGTGGTTTAAGAAGGGTAACACGGGGTGCCTGTACCGTAATGTTGTCGTTAGTGAACTCCGGGACGTGGGATAACATTACGCGTTTTACCGGCCGTATCGAATACGGTCGCAAGACAATAATAATTCGCACGTTTCGCACAAATAAAACGCGAGCGGTTTGTTAAATTAATATTAATAATAATGTTAGACGCGAGGCAAACATGTGTTATGTTAACTTATCGCGTAAATAATATTACGGATTTTGTGCGTTAGGTTTCAAAGCTTTAAGTGTTTTTTTTTTTTTTTTTTTTTTTCGATTTAGTAATTGTACTTTTTTTTGTCTAACCTGTCTCGCAGGGATCTCGCGTGGACCGTCGCCGGCGGGTTGTAAACGTAACGGCAACGACGTAATACGCGGATACGAATTAACCGAAACTCTAAATAAATAAAAAGAAATGTTTTTTTTTTTTTTTTAAATGTACGTTATACTATATAATAAGCGGAGTTGTTGTTTTATTTATATATATATATATATGTTTTTTTTTTTTTTTTTTTTTTTTCCCGTTGTGTTTTTCGCGAGATATAACCGTCGTCTAATGAAGCACTATGAGTACTAAACCGGTGTGCCCGCCGTCTGGAAACGACGACGACGACGACGACGACGACGACGGAGGCGACGGCGAGAGCCGGCCGGATTACGTAGCCGCGGCGTCCTTCGCCGACTATATACAAACGACTCCTACGGGGGCCCCGGGTACGGTCCGGGCCTGCGGAGGTTACAAAGCCGCCCGCCGCCCGCCGCCCGCCGCCGCCGCCGCCGCCACCGCCGCCGCCGCCGCCGCCGCCGCCACCGCCGCCACCGCCGCCGCCGCCGCCGCCGTAGAGTCACGCCGGGGCGTGTGCGTGTGCGTGTGCTCTTATCAACAGCGGCGGCGGCGCATCCCACTGCCTTCGTTGCCGCCGCCGCCGCCGCATTCCACCGGGCGATTCTCCGGTGAAAAGTCACCCTCTCGATGCCCCGTAGCGTCCGGCCCGGCGGCGTACGCGTACGTTTGTTTCAATATCGTTTTAACCGTCACAACACCGCCGCCTTTACGAATACCACGGGACCGGTCCCGGCCTCCGCAAAACACGCCGAAATATTGCGACTAAATTTAATAACGACCGAACAATGGTCATTGCGATTTTGGGTACGCGTACGTCAGGTCACAGTGTTCGGCAAACGTTTTGAGACGGAAATGCCATATAAGTTACAATTTAGAACATTATCCAGTTTTTAACGAACCGCTCAATATTCGATTTAAAACATACAAATATTTTAAGCACAACACATATTAGTTAATGTTTTAGCTAGAACACAATAAGAATATACTACCGGTTATTGAATAATATAGACAGTTACACCGACGGGAAAACATTGGCTCTGCACGCCTCCTATTGGGAATTTGGTTGAAAATCTGGCTCATAACTTTTATTGTCGTAATAAACATTTTCCGTTTGGTTATAATTTTCATATTAATTATCAACCATTTATCGCCGGTAGAGTTTATCTAATATAAAAATATGATTTGCCCGTGTGTGCATTGTGGGCGCAACACTTCTAATTGTAGTCGACTACGATAGCCTGTGCGGGTACTATCGAGTTATTGTTGTGGTGGTATTATTTCTCGTTTCCAAAATCAACACAAATAATACGCCATCTGGAGACATATATGATAAAAAAATTGTTTTTTTTTTGATAATAATATAATGATTGTTTACGTACGGAACTGGAGAGCCGCAACTTTACATCGAAAGAGCCGCAGGTTGTCGACCCCTGCGTTAGGAGACACCGCCCAAGACGATAAATTACTTAGGAAAACATCAACGCTCGCTTCGCTCCTCGATAGAAACACGACGTGTAAAATTCGTTTATACGCATTTATATAAATCGTCGGTCTTACATCCTGATCCCGATGTTTAAGCGTGCCGAGCGTTTGCTGAAAGCGTTTTACGTCTAGTCTGGTCTAGTTGTCCCAGAGTCTTGGTCTAGTAGTAAATCCTCGGGGAATAAGAATAAAAATATGAGAATTTATCGAGAAAAAAAAAATCGTATTAATGCAGCTGCCGTCGTGTAATTGCCACCACCGTCATCCCGTCGAATTCCCCAACTTTGGAAAAATCACCGGGGTCAAATTTCTCATTAATCGTTCAGATTTTATACAATTGTTATAATTTTTCCAATATTCTTATTATTTTTTTTTTTTTTTTCAATTTATAATATCAATGTTTATTCAACACTTAAGCTAAAATAAAATGTGTAATTATTATTTTTCTGCGAACTGTATTTTTTTTTAAGGGCTAATATATTTCTTATAAAATATACAGCGTAAATTATTTAATATTTGGATTCTTGTGGATAAGGGCGACACGAATCCAAAAGAGTTGAGGTAGATCCAACTGATCTACGGCCATAATGGTTCCGTTATTTTTGATTTTTTGATTTCTGTTACAACTCGGTTAGAATTATTAATCGTAAAGAACCTGAAATTTATACACAATATTAATATTAGCCCTTTCTAAGGGTGGATGAATTTTCAAAACATTCTGGCCATTTTTTTTTTTTTTTTTAATTTTTAGGTATTTTTTTCAGTTTTCATTTGGTTTTATTTGGCCCAATAGAAATGCACGAAAATTCATGACACGAGGTTCATCTTAAATTTTACCGAACGGTTGAAAATGATAAAATTCACTCGTAAAGGTGCGGAATATCCGTCTGTTAGTACTTTACTTGAAGAATTTTTCTGTCTTAAAAAAAAAACCGATAACAAAATGGCGATTTACCGGGTTTTTTCTTTTTTTGTCGATTTATGTTTATAATGATTTATCGTTGCTTTCAACATATAAACTAAAATACCCTTACCTTCTCAGCATCACAACTACAAACAGTGGCCTGTGTACGTCACGATGTACGTCCAACTTCCATATAGACGAAATTTATTTTCATAAAAACTGATTTATCTGTGCGTTATTTGTTCGAACGTGATCGATATACGGTAGGTGTGTATAATAATAATAATAAAAAAAAAGAAATATATTTTGTTGATAAACACAGCGTGTTTTGTATACGAAAAAAAAAATATTTGTTAAAATAAACACGCGCTTGTACATTACTGTATAGTTTAACGGATAATATCTTTGTATTTCGTTAAAGATATAATTTAAAATCAATATTATACACGCCCGTCGATTTGGTTGAATATTATTATTTTATGCCGATTCTACACTATGCTGTTACGATAATAATGGTATAATAATTGTAAAAAAAAAAAAAAACAAAAAAATTGTAGAGGAAAAAAAATACGCTATATAATTTTTTTTTTTTTTAACATGCGGTTATGCGTTTAATATTCGTGCGATTTCATAGTTAAAAAAAAAAAAAAAAAGTATAGAAACAAATATGATTTAAAATTATATCGAACAATTTTTTTAAATTTTATTTGGTATATACAATCTGTTCCTTTAGGAACAATAAGAATATTTGCTAATAGAAAATAGGTACATGGTTATTTGATGGGAAGAGCCACCCAGTGGTAACACTACCATTACTTGAGATTTAAATTTTTTTTTTTGTATACTAATACTTTAGATTAAATATGTGAGGAGGTCACGAGGAGGACACCATTTCCTTTTTAACCTCCTGGGGGGGGGGAGTTCCCAGGAACTGTGAGAGTGGCAAGGTTTGAAATGAGGGGGTTGGTATGAGAAGGAAGTTTTTAATGGAATATATCGAACAATATATAAAAAAAATTAAGCGTACAACGGGTTTGCGTGCAATGCTCTCTAAAACTACACAAATGACTTTGATGAGTTTATGCTCATGTGTGTGATTTGGTTTAACTTAAAATATTATAGGGACAGTTTTTATCTCGATAATTTTTTTATAGGAAAAGTGTTGTACATATACACATTTAATACATTACTAGGGAAACTATCGTTGCTTAGTTATTATATATATATATATATATATTTTTTATTTTTTTCGTTATTTCATAGATATAAAAGCCGAATACCACTCACACTCGCTCTCACTGATCAACGCCCTGGCCAATCCGCTGGACCTAGAGACTTGGAATTTCGGTGGTACATATCGCGTGGTGTAGATGCCTACATAACAGCCTAAGAGTGACGACCGTTTTGCGTATTAATATTCGTTTTTACGAGGCGTGTCCCAAAAGTATGGTCTCCATAGTTATAATAATCGAAATAAGCTTTATTCAAAATATGTTTTACATGGGTATATATACAGTACTTATGAGTTATTTTTCCACATAATCGCCATTTACATGGATGCATTTTTACATGGAAATTGTGGAACAAAAAATTCGCATTTTACAAGGCGCACTGGAAGTTTTTGTATGCCAGACTCATAGAAACTCGCCGCCAGCTCCTTATTTAGATATTGGGTGACTTCTGTCTTCACTTCTTCATCTGTCTCGAACCGTTTTCCTCCCAAATGTTTCTTTAAGTTCAAGAACACATGGTAGTCGGACGGGGCAAGATCTGGGCTATAAGGGGGATGGGAGATCACATCCCAACCAAACTTTTCCAAGAGAGCTTTTGTGTCACGGGCAACGTGGGGCCGGGCATTGTCATGCAAGAGACAAACCCCCTTCGTCATTTTAGGCACCCACCGAGCTCAACATTTGTGATAGCCCATATCATTAAAAAACCTTTGAATGGTGCTTTTTGACAACTCAAATCTTTGTTCGAGATCTCGAACCGTCACTCGTCGATCTTCACGAAGCTCTCTTTCAATTTGTTCTTTCAACTCGTCTGAAATCAAATGTCTCCCACTTCTTTGTTCATCATGAACTTCCGTCCGACCTCCTGAAATTTCTCTACACCACTTTCTAACATTTTTTAAAGACATGTAACTCGTACTATATGTTTGACAAAGTTTTCGATTAATGGATATTGGTGTTTCGAGGTTTTTTATTTTGAATGCAAAAAACGAATAACGGCGCGAAGTTCGCATTGAGATTACACGGGAATAGAGGTGGCGACGGCCGACATAGAAACGTCCATCTTAAACGCGTGTCAGACGCAAACTTTAGTTCGGATCTAATTGAGCCGCCCCTCGTTGGAAAGGGTACGACCGACACTATACAACAGTGTTACCAAAATTATGAAAAATTAATTTATTTCTGGCTCCAGGAGCACGGAAACCTTACTTTTGGGACACGCCTCGCAGTACAATGCCGCGAAGAAAATCTAACCGCGTAATTACCGCGATAGGACCGACATTGTTGGGCGAGGGATATGGGATTAAATCCACGGATAATCCCAATTTTTCAAGCGGGCATCGCCGGGCGGGACAGCTAGTTATATATATACGGGTAATAAAAACATCTCGAGATTGGGAAATTAATACGGTACAGTAGTTTCTTGCAGACCTATATAGACAATTATTGCGGCCATCATCAACATATATATATATTTTTTTTTTTTTTTATAATATTATATTATTATTATACACATTAACGATTATTATTATTCGCCGGGACTGCGGCTTAAAACGAGTTTCCGTAAATGGATAAATCTCGTTTTATCGATAAACTATAATGTGCCGTATAACTCGTACTCCGCCCGTAACACCGCGGTGCCGTTGTATAACTCCGTGATAATACCGATCGGCGAACGTCGAGCGGTGTGTACCCCCCCCCCAAAACCGCGCGCGCTATAGAACGATTTGTACGGGCCCCCCCCACCGCGCTCCGCCGCCGCCGCCATCGCCGCCGCCGGTTACACGTTGACGACAAGTACGCACGTAACCCAGCGGAGCGACGGCGTAGAATACACTACGGCGCGCGCACGACAAGTAGTACACGGACAGGTACGACGTTCAACTCCGGCGTTTACGGTTTACGGTTTACGTAAACGACACAGACGCATTACGGTTTAATTATTATCACTCGATTTACCAATAAAACGTTTATGATTACCACGTGGGCAAGTGGGGCGGATGGGTTGTAGATGATAAATCGCCGGAAGGTATCGGGTACAGGGCGGTTCGGTTTGCACACCGAGTGAAACGATAAATCATTTTTTCATTTTTTCGTTTTCGGAAAAAGCGCCGGGGGTTTCCGAACAAAGTAGGAAAAACGTTATTGTTTTTTTTTTTTTTTTTTTAGTTTCAAATACGGAACTTACAGCATTTTTACTAACCGTAAAAGCCTAGGGCCGGCTGTAGGTACGATGGACGCGTGCCACGGCACAGAACGCCAAAATCAGACGGGCGCGCGAGTGGCGTTAAAAAACGTTAGAATTACGTTTGACCGAACGTTAGTCACTCTAATTGTCAACTAGGTAGAAAAAAATAAAAAAATAATAATAATAATAATAACAATAATTTTCACATTGCGATTTAAAATAAATTTAGATATTATTATTTTTTATTTATTTTTTTTTTTTAACATTTTTACTTAACGCTATTTTGCCTGTTGATAATTATATGTTTTTAGTCGTTCAAGAGGGAGCGGCGTCAAAACAATTCTTGCACTGGGGGGCGCTGAAAGAGATTTTCGATAGAAAAAAAAAAAATAAAAAAATCTTAATAAAATGAATGTTATTCGGACTAGACTGTATTTAGGGGGGGGGGGTGTAACAGGGGGCCGTTGCCCCGGGCATCTAAATTTTTTATATATATTTTCAATTAATTTAATCCGTCCGAAATTTCATTCGGTTAATTTTTACGCATAATATTGTTTCTATGTTTTGTTATTTATATATAAATCGTGACCCTACTTTTATAATCTGTCGTCGAGATTTAGGCGAGATGATAATCGATAGTTTTCTAGCGTTGTGGCCACACCATAGATAATCTATTAAAAAAAAAAACCGTATTCTAGATCGCCAATGAATAATGGATCGCCTAAATACATAGATCGCCGTATAAAACATTGCAAGTGAACCGAACTCCCAGCATCAATTATGTTAATATAATTTAACAATTAAAACAATTCGCGGAGGCAAACAATCTGGGGGGGGGGTGAGGGGAAAATTGATTGTAAATTAAAAATAAAATTGTTTTTATATTGTATTCGATTTGTATTTTATTGTAATTGGGCGTTTTGTTTTGGTTTTTTTATTTTTATTATTATTATTTATTGCCACCAAGACGACAAATTACCAAATACGGTCCTGTGTTCAGACGTGCGAATATTTCTGTTTGAATCCCTATGTCAAAGTATCGAACGAGCAAAGAAAATTATGAAACGATATCATTACAAAATAATGTATATCCGTTAATATTTATAGCATAAAGATACCGCCTACCGGGGGCGGTTCTAGACAAGCCACAAGGGGCAGGGCGAACGGTTTTTTCAAATTCAGCGTACACTCTCACTTTAGTGCTCATTACATTTGGGTGACATTATATTAAAAAATAAAAAAAACCAGGATAAAAATAATAACCATAGTATTTATTATAGTATTTTTTTTTTCTGTGAAAAACCATAATTTTTAATAACACTATAATCACCTATTAAAGATTAAACGTATAAAAACATTATGTTTAAACGCATAAATGACAATTATTAAATTAAATTTTTTAAAATTTCCTCATATCCTTTATTCATGTACTTAACTTTTTTTTTTTTTTTTTAAAAAACTTGTTAATTAATTTTGATGACGATTGTCTGAACATACATGTCTTTCGGTTATTTGGTTTTTTATATTTTTCTAAAGAACTACTTAAGAATTTAATAATTTGCGGAGTTCTAAAAGAAATGTATGAAATCCTATATATGAAACATTTTTAAAATATTTTTTTTTACGATTTTTATCGATCTAATTGTGTCCACAAGCAATGGATATTTCTCATCTGTCCGTAAAACGTTTGTAAATTGAAATTGAATCCTCTAAAATAATCGTAAAATGGGATTTAATTTGACAACGAACTGACCGCGGCCGGTGGGATTGTACTGATAATTATTATTATTAGAATTATTAGATAATACGAAAATATAATACTATTGCGTTGCCGACAACGATTATGGTAAAAAACAAAAATCCAAAAATACAACTGTAAAATAGTATAAAGAAATATCGTAAATTTGTAAATTAAATTCCAAATGATATAAATCAAACAGTGGGCAAGGCACGAAAAAAAAAAAAAAAAAAAAAACGCGATTAATACGGGATAAACATTAAAATACAGGACAAAAAAAAAAAAAGCGTCCTGGGACAACGGGACACAAAGCCCCCAATAAAGGACAATAAATCCTGTGTAAAACGGGACGTATGGTCACCCTATATTGCGGTGTACCTATGGCTAGCTGTTAGATTTATACGCATAAACGGGCGGCGATCCACCTAGTACACCCGCCCCGCTCCTGGAACCTACGTGTTTTAACCGTTTCGCATTACGATTTATTTTTTTTTTTTTTTTTTTTTTTTTTTTTTTTTTTTTTTATTGCACGCTAGTCGTGTTGAACTTGTCTATGCGTTATTGCCTTTTTGATATCGGTAGGTATAAACGAGTGGGCAGTGTGAACACATGCTACGCTGGTATTCATCTCGACGGCTTATATAAATCGCGGTCATTTTTCTTTAGTGCGCCGGACGGTCCGGAAAGCAGACGATTTGATTTAATTCGCCCGTTTCGCCCGTACACAAGTCTATTATATTTACTGTACACTAAATTGTCTGGAATTTTCCTATAATAATAATACATTTTTAAATATAAAAATATTACACATCGATCCCTTGCCGTACGCCCTTTATCCCGCGCGCGACTACGCACAATCGCCGGTGGTAGGGTTCCAGGCTTGTAAATGTGTATTTAGTACCAATGCAAATATTGTTTTAAAATGCATTCAGAACGCGTATTTGAGTACAAAAACCCGAAAAAATATTTGAATACGAATATAGATACTTTTTTTTTTTTTTTACATATTCCCTCGTATTCTCGTAGGTAACGTCATTCGTATAAGTTGTTTTTTTTTCTATTCTTTTCTTCTGTACAACACTGGTTTACAGTACCAGTGACAATTAAAATGTCGAATCCACTTGACTTAGTGACATGATGTTTTTTCGATTATTTGCCTCGATTAAACATAATATGGAATACAATTTTAATGATTATATAAGTATTTATATAATAAGTATTCGTTTTCAAATACAAATCCTTTTGAAAACTATTTGGTATTTAAATACGTACTCGAATACCGAACAAATATTCAAATATTTGTATTTATTTAATGTCCGGTCAGTATTCGTAATCGAATTCTCGCCGTCCATCAATCACGACGTCTGCTTGTCCACCCCACTCTTGTCTACTCCACAACCCGCATATTATATACTCATCAAATTGTATGAGGTTAATTCATTAATTGCAAAAACGTTTACTTTTTTTTGTTTTTGTTTTTTTTTTTTTTTTTTTGCACATCTCTCAGTAATTTTTAGTGCACGAAATGAGGTGATAACAGTGTAGCTGCAATTACCTATTTGCAGTAACACCACATGTTTGGTTGGTCTGTGTTAAATGTTTAAAATATCAATCAAATCTGTATACGGGCAAATCAAATATTATTATATGGACGGAAATAATACAATTGTATTTAATAAAACCAAATATTTACCACGGTTATTGCGGTGTTTTTGATCGATTTACGCTAAAGATTTTAACGTCGAATTAAATAGATTCGGCGCTTTTGTGCGTATGCATGTAAAATGTGTTAGGTTTATTAAAAATAAATTTCGATTATTTCTTTTATAAAAACCGCGTGAAAGTTTAGAAAACTGACTACGAAAAAGCAAAATATGAAAAATCGAGGGCAGTCGAGATTAATGTTTATTAGAATAATTCGAAGGTCAAGGACTCTTCTTCGATAAATACTATTTTCCATTTCATGCCAGTATTGCCCGTTAAGGTTATATCCATTTTTTAATGACTCATACTGTACTTACTTTATTTGTCTTTTCATTTTATTAAACCGTATTGACGTTATTACCATATCGTTATTAACCATATACAAAATATAAAAATAAAAATAAAAAAACAAACGAATTGGTTTTTGTGGTTCTTTTTGTATATTAATTGTGTATTATTGTGTACAATAAAACATAATATTATATCAATAAAATATTTCGAATACAAATACTACAATACGTAAAAACTAGGGCTGGGGTTTTGATGTAATTGCACCTTTTTTCTCGGCATACCAAAACGTCGGTCTGTAAATAGAAAATGTGTTTTGAGTGGTACTGATTATTTTAATGTAATTTTTATTTTGTAATTATTATTATTTGTGAATTTTTTTTGAAAATTTAGCCTAAAATGTATTTTTAGGGCATTTTTTTTTAATGAGTTTACGACATTTTCTTAGTTTTTAGATGTACACGTCGACATTGTATACATTAGGCGTATGAAAACTGTTATTTTGTGCTCGGTATAATTTATATCAAACGAAACTATTTTATGAATAAAATAATTTTTAAAAATCCAGTCGTGGTTCACACCGCGGCGAACATTGTTAGCGTACCGATACGCCGAACAAGAGGAAGGTAAAACGAAATATTTAAATAGTACACAAATAGCAGACACAAAGTGTTTTACTTTGTCAACAAAAAATTATTAGATTTTTCTACTAAAAATTCTTAAAAACCGAATTTTAGGATATGGTATTCAACAGGGGGTGGATTTCAATAGCTATAAACCTTCTCCGGACAACGCGGAACATTTTGCAAAAAAAACCCCGTAAAAATCGCTCTAATAGTTTTTGAGTCCATTGTTCTTATACAGACATTAATTTATACATATATATATAAATGAAAATATACAGGAGACTAAAAAATTAAAGTTGAATACATTGAAAATAATACAAATTTTCGAAATTCTACAATTGCTACGATTCATCCGTTATCGGTAAAGTATTACCAGAAAAAAATTGCGCATATTTTAAGGTGCTCCATGAAAAACTCGAACTCATTTTACTCACCAACAAAATGTTGATAAACGTAAAAAAAACATTTTTTTTTTTGAAAAAGTGTTGAGAATTTTAGAAAACAATTTCAAATAAAGTACTAACCGAAGAACGCAGGCGGATATTTCTGGTCTGTGTGACTTGATATGTTGAAAAAATTATTGGAAAATTTGTTTAAAAAAAAATGTTGATTATTTTCTAAAATTGTGTGTTATAAGTGTAGTGTAGAATAAAGATTAAAACCTTCCGGGGGAAGGGGGGGGCACGTGATAACGTTCTAAAACCCTTAAAATCCCACCTCCCCAATACCTGCCTATACCGAAGAACTAAGAAGTTCCACACACACATCATCTTAAGTGTAGCTAATCAGTTTCTTGACAACGCAGGAAATCCAGGAAAAAAAATTAACAATTAGTAATAGGTATGTATACGCGTTACCGTCGAGATTCACTATTAATTCGACAATACATCGTATATTTAAAATATAAATATAAATACAAACGGACGGGGTACTAAAACAAAAGAGGAGGAACTCCGGGGCGGCGTACCGGAATGCGATAATAAAATTATTATCAACAATATGTTAGTATTACCGGGGGAAAAAAAAAAAAAAAAAAAAATATAAATTATCCGGATTATAGTTTAAAATTTTATTATAATATACGGTGATCGCCGCAGACATAGTTGTAATTTATAATAATGGAAAATGTCCGCGGTGCGCCTTTGCAATTGACGTGAATAATCATCGTCCGTGTCCATACGAATCTCCATACTCTAATCTTGTTAGAAGGTCGTCATAACCGTTTAAGCGTGGGGTACGTATATGTTATGTGTATACACTGTTGACGTAATTAAGTAAAAAAAATACATCAGAAACAATAGTTTCCTGATCTTAAACCGTTTGTCAGAAGAGTACAACGAGAATAAAAAAAAAAAAAATGAATAATTATTCTACGTATAAAAACAATCCGATTATCGTCGATCGCGACAATAATTACCGGTTTAAAAATTGTTTAAAAAAAAAAAAAAAAAGAAAAACCGCAATCGTACGACGTGAGCTTACGAATGTTTCGTATTTTACTATATAACTATAATTGTGATTTTAAATGATATAGTTAAACGGTTATTTTCGTAAATTATTTTTTTGATAGGTGCGCGAACTGTCGTATCGACCAGGAAATCGTCGAAAATTCAAAAAAAAATCAAGGACAAATCAAAACGATAAAAAAAAAAAAAATAATAATAATAAAATAGTATAGGCGAATCGGAAGATAATAAGATATTCGGTTAGGCTATGACGGGTGACAAATAGATAGTGTAAAATATTCTAGAAAATAAGATATTATTAGGTATGTTCTTTTAGCTCCCGATGGTTTTTGTGATTTTACGACAACGTTTTTATTTTTAACAATTGCTCGAGTTCAAATTTCACGAACGTTCCACATACACACCTCGTAGCTGTTTATTCTCTAAGTACGCCCAATTAAACATAAATATATTTCAAATTATTACATTTCGACATTTGATAAATAAAAACAATATTAATCAAAAAAAAAAAATCGAATTCAGCATATTTTATTTTCCGACAATATTAATGGACATAATAATTATATGCATGCACCACTGTACGCGCGTTTTAATTGAATAAACCGTTTTTTGAACCGAATGAAATCCATTAGTGAATAATTGGATAAAATTGATTGTAACACACAAATACATAACAGTTTTTTATTCCAATAAAATAATACGTTGGATAAAATGTGTAAAATAATTGTTTTTGGTGTGATTAATCGTCGTTTCGGCCGGCAAAACAACTTGACCGATTCATTATTTTCGACACGAAAGTAGTTTCACGTGGAGGTTCATATTTTTTCTTCTGTTTCCCCCCCCCCCCCCGTATACGTTTTAAATACTATTATTTATTCGTCGTGATATCACATTAGTTATATTACAATTTTTTTTTTTTTTAGATATTATCATAGGTTAAGTTTTATTTGGTTCTATATAATATTTTAGGTGTAAATTTTTCGTAGTTTTAAGGATTTAGTGTAATTATTTTAAATTAAAAAAAAAAAAAAAATGTATATTTTAGTTTTTTAAGGTGTTTGTAAATACTTAGTTCATAAGTTTAATAATGTGAGCCCGCCCCGCGAAGGGGAAAAGGGGATTTTATGGAGTGTATATATTTGTTATGTGTTTTTTCATTTACAATAAATGATGGTGGTGGGCCGGTAGTATTTCCGCAAGGCTAGTCCCCGGCCCGTCATCGATGCCACAAAAAAAAAAAAAAAAAAAATGGTTCTATATAATAATAATACAAAAGACATTTTTGACGAAATCGAAAAATGACAATAACCCACAGGGTAATATAGGCAATGTTTTATTATTATTTTAATTACGTGCAGTTAGTTGCGATTACGAGTAAATACTGCGGTTTTTTTTATTTAATATTATTATTATTATTACGAAGTTTGTTTTTCTAGACTGTAACGACGGCGTAGCAGGACATTATAACTCGGTAAGAGTAAATACGCGTAAACCGTGCGAGTAGGCGTATCGTTATAACGATACATAATAATACGAGATTTTTTTTTTTTTTTTTTTTTAATTTAAATCTGGAATAAACGCGAACGATATCGTAATTCAAATCGTATAATAAATCTATTGGACGTGGGTCTTCCGTGTCTGCTACAGGACTGTATAATATACTTACGTGTTTCGCTTCAATCCACACCAATGTGTTCCGCTATATAAAAATAATAATAATAATAATAATAATAATAATATAATATAATATTGTTATAAATCCGAATTTACGAGCTTATCGTGATAGACTTCGCACGTTGGCTGTTCCGATTGACTTTAGGCGCAAAACTGTGAATACCGCAGAGATTGCGAAATTTTTACGTATAATTAATATTATAGGTTGGTGGTCATTAATTGCAGGAGAAGAAAAAACTAATAAATATTATTGATGGCTCACCCTCTCCCCCACACTTTGATCAATGTTATAAGAAAGTAATTCGGGTGAAATTTGGTCTTGATAAACTCTCACCCCTTCTATTTGCCTGTAAAAGGTTGAAAATCGCCAAGAGTGGTAGTCAGGGTTAGTTTTTTGAATTTAATTCTGAAACTTTAGCACTAATCGTACAAACGTACAGATCCTTATTCATAGAAAATTATATTGTACACAAAAAATGTAACGGCCAAATTTCTCGTAAACTCATTAACATCCAAGAAAAATAATAAAACATTTAAATTTTGTTGGCGAAATTGTATTTGTAATTTGTCATTATTATAATTATGCCGTGTTTGTACATTTCGAAAGGGCTAGCCTCCCCCAATGTACGACATGTATTACAGACCAGAATTTTTGAAATCGATTTTTAAATAGTCACTTTTTTTTAATGGAACCCCGACCGAATGTGTCGGCCCGAGCTCAAAATAACGTTCGGATTATTATTATTGTTATTGTCGGCGAGTCCAATGTTATAAAATACGACCGGCTTTTGTAATCCGTCGTCAAATCGTTCAGTTGTAGTGAAAAACGGTTAACACGTTATACGAGTTCGGTATTATTATACGATAAAATATTACCCATATTCTAAAGTAAATCCCAGACAAAATATTACAACAGACATAATAATCGTATAGCTTCGAGCAACAGGTACATAAAACATACATTAGGTTTTGTAATCGGAATTCAAAATATAAAACAAAACAACGACCACAAAATGATTCTGTTTTGTCGGGTTTTCGTGCTAAATAAATTATTTCGGAAATAATTTTCGAATAATAATAATAATAATAAAACCGTATTAATTTATAATGTTCGAAATTATATTTACCGCAACATAGTCGGAGCGAGTAAAATGTGTTAAAATATAATATACGAATAGTTTTATCGTGCGTGTATACCTTACAGACAAAGTTTAATTTACGTTTTTTATTTTTTTTTTTATAGTCCATTTTAAGGTTATCTAGTTAAAATATTCACTTTTTCAACATTTAATATTTTCACAATCTATTTATCGTTTATAGCCATTTCTATTTCTAACCATGCAGTCCCGGTGATCATTTTCAGATTTCCTTTTGGCTGGATTCGTCCAATATATAGACGTTTGATTTTTTATAAAAAAAAAAAATAAATAAAGGTAGGTTAAGTTAATAAAGTATTAGTAAAAATATTAAAATACGGATTTTCTACACCAATTTAATTCGATGCCATAGAAACGTATGCATATAGTTTCTTTTCCGTTTCATTCTAATTTTATCTATTATTATTTCTATTCTGTGTATTTTTTTTTTTTTTATCACGGACGTAATTGTTACGACTTAATAAAGTTTTAAATTTATTGTACGACCAAGCAATTTGAATTTTATGAAATCATAGGATACAAAATGTTATTATTTAGAACATTTTAATATCACTAATTTTGGGATGCTGTTATTCGCATATAAGTTATATCAGGACTGAGTTTAATCCATTAACCAGACTTTTAAAAGATACTTTGTAAAAGTATCAAATACAAATATTAATTTAAAATGTAATTACAATACGTAATCGAGTACTTCACTGGAAAAATATTTTAGTACAAATACAGATACTTTTGGAAAGTGTATATAAATACTTATTTTTTACATATCGTATAGGTATACAGTCGTTCTCATATAAGTTTTTTTTTTTATTTTTTGAGCAACACTAGTTTAATATTAGTACAAGTTAAAACGTTGAATCCATTTGAATTGAAACGTGGTGTAACGCGACGCGTTTCAGTATGGAAAACAATTATAAAAACGATAAAAGTATTTTTAATAAGTATTCGATTTCAAATACGTAATACTTTTGAAAAATATTTCAAATACAATACCCGGGAATTACCGTAGAAGCATTTGAAAAACGTTTGCGAATATTTTAATTAAAATACTTTTACTCGTATACATTTCTTGTCTACGTCCAAGGTAAATTTTCGAATAGTATTCAGGCGTGTTGTATAGTAATTATTATTCAAAATGCAGCAATTTTCCGTGGGAGATTTCGTCGTGGGATATTTAAAAAAAAAAAAAAACCGGGAATATGATTTTTTTTTTTTTTTTTTTTTTACGCGTTCCGGGATACGGTATTACGTTTTGATCGCGTGATTCCGCCCCACGCGCGTTTCGGCGGTGACTACCGACCGCGACAGTCGGCGCGCGGGCACGCAGGACGTAGAGGAACAGAGAAACAACACGGACAATATTTTTATTTTCAAACGGACGCGTCTCGCACGGTGGGGATCGCATAGCAGACGTGGTTTTTTTTTAATATTTTTTTTAATTTTTTTTTGTCTGATATAGACCCGCCAACCGTTCTATGGTATAATGTTGTCACGAGCACGCGACGATAAAACGAGAAACGTACCCGCCGTCCGTGTAGGTAACAATAAAACAACATTGCAGTACAGTAGCCACTGGGTATAATAAAATGGGAAATGGCAATTGACCGACAACGAAAATACAACCGACCCGATAATATCAAACCTAATCTAATAAATTTTATAAAAAATATTATACCCAGAGGTTATGGGCAATACCTTTAAGATGTTCTAAAACTTTGCGATTTTTAAAAGCGTTCTGGAACAGCTCTTCTAATAATAGCCGCAATATCAGTTTTTCAACCTTCTGTTGTTCTTTCTCGAGTTCCTTTAGACGAGCCCATAGATTGTCGCCGCCTGATTAATGCCTATCGTATAACAATTTATCAGCTAACTATTACCTATACATTGAGTTGTTTTTTTTTTTTTTTTTTATTCATATGACGTATTATTATTAATTGGTGAAAACTTTTAAATAAACATATATAAAACTTTAAACAAGAGAAAAGACTATAAACTATAAAATAAATATAAACATAATATATAAATACAATAGAGTGACTGCAAACACATCTCTTGCTCTAAAGGTGAGCTTTCAGGGTACTAAGCCAATCTTGTGGCCTCGCTGTCTCCTTTGTGAAGCCCTACTATCCCTCCTTCATACTTTGTAAGAGGGCATACCTCTGCAACGTGTTTGATGGTTTGGACCTGTCCACACTCGCAGAGTGGTGTATCTACCATTTTCCATTTATGTAAAAGGAAATTACATTTTCCCTGTTCTGTTCTAATTCGGTTTAGAGCGGTCCACATCGCCCGTGGGAGTTCAAAACCTGGGACTCTCTGGGTTGGATCGTTGACGAGAAGGCCATTTACGACGTTTTCATCTCTCCAAATTTTCTTCCACAAATCATCCGGAACATCTGTTGTACTCTCCATAGACCATTGACCCATTGAGTTGTTAAATATCCAAATTATTACTGTTCGTCTTATTGCAAACATATATGTGTATTCTCACTTAAACTACTCTACGGTATATTTTTTCCAATTTAACTACTTGACTTAGTGACTTTTGCACGACGTAAGCGCGGATCCTAGGGCAAAAGTCCCGGTCCACCTACCCTAGGACCGGCCCTGTTTATCACCTTAAATGGACCTATAGTTTTTTACGCTTGCACGCCATACCATACGTCAATAATAATAATAATATGCGAAACGGAATAAATACTACATATTGCGTTAATAGTACTACGATCAATTATATGCTGTATGTATAATTTGTTTTTCACGGAAAACATATGATAATACAAGCGGTTTTTTTTTTTTTTTTTTTTGTACAATTACATAATAAATTATTATTGATCCTACGCCTTAAGTGAATGATAAATTGCAATTTTTTTTTTTTTTTTTTTTAACGACATAAAACACAATATTTTTAAGATTTCGAGAGAATAAATTATTATAATTCCCACATCTAATAATGTTTATCTACGACGTATTAACGAAACAATCTGCATCATCGCGCATCGTGTAAATATTGTTATCGGGCATCGTTGTGTAAAAGGTCGTTTACATAGTAGTAGGGGCTATTCGCTTATCTGCAAGTAAATTAAACCGTACGATTTTGCTAGCGAGACAGTGTGATTTTGACGTTATAAACTATTTGGCCGTTTTACCGTAGATGACGGTGAAACACGTAGCCGAAAGTGGTATCTGCACGATTATCGAAAAGGGGAAGGGGACAAAATGACTACGGCATAAAAGAATGGTATCCCTCCCCCAAAGATAAATTCTCTGCGTTCTCTTACCTCCCATCACAGATGATTTGGCGTTTCTTATTATTTTGCGAAACATCACAAGATTAGTGTGACGTCATATCACGTGATATCAATCCTTATCGAGTATGACTGGATCCAAAAAATGAAAACCTACGTATAAATACGATGTTAAGTAACTTGAACATTCTTATATTCTACATGTTGAGTACTTAGATTTTATTGCTGAAAATCTCATTCGAGTAACTCCTGCATTAATAATAGTCAAATCTTAGTTTGAAAGTACTCATATGTCAACACACGATATAGTGTTTAAAAAAAACTTATTACGTGTATTTTTAATGGAACGTATTGAATTGTCCAAATGGTCCAATAGCTACTGGATAACAGACTGATAAGAAGAACTTATAAACAAGCGACCCATTAAGAACAATAATTTTTATTTTTATTGTTTTTTAATAAAAGTTAAGGCTTCAACAGCAACGGTTATTAGCCTACTTAGACTAGAAGTGTAGCTGATAAAAAGTGAAATACATTAGTTACAATTATTTACACCTTCTTACTTAAATTTATATTATGAAAAAATTGGTAAAATTACCTCTGTATTATGTTCGTTGAGAGCTTATTAGAGTGAGGTAGAGTTGGTGATCACTATGTGATCGATACTAAGGTTCTGTTTAGTGACATATTCTGACTCGAGTAATTATTATCTCATCTCTTTTTTTGAGATTTAATGGAAGTTCCATTTTTGGATAGATTCTTAGCTTGTTTGTAAGAGTATTTTTGCCACGCTTCTATAGTCGTGGGTTCATAAATATTGCGTGTCTCTGAGGTTATGGTTAAGTATAATTTTAAGGCATTTCGGGAGTAGAGTAGCTTCGTTTGCGATTTTGACAGCTTTCTCGTTACCGGGTGTAAAACCAACGTGGGAGAAGACCCACGTTAATGAGATTAGTTTATTGGAATTTATATTTTATTTAGGGCAATTGAACATAGAACTGTGCCCGAGGTGCCTACAATGAAACGATAAATAACTTTTAATTATTTATAATAATAATAATAATAATAATAATTATTACCTCGGTACAAAAACCTTTCCAGAACACCTGTTCCCGGCGCCTTTTCGTTTGACGGTGAAATATTATTACAATATACAACCGACGGACGAGAACGCGTTTTATCTTCGAACACTTCGGCAATTATTAGAATGGCAGTACTCATAGTTTCCTCCAAAAACCGCCGGGGCCATGTACGTACGCGCGTACGACTGTCGTATAAGGCGTGTTTTGGCGATGCGGTTTTGAACAATCCGCGGGTCACTAGAAAGTGTAGAATATTTATTGTTGTTACTATTGTTGTTATACCGTTCAGCGGGATGATCGGCGGCCGAAGATTTCGGTGATTGATTTCGCATGGTTTTCGAATACGGTTTTGTCGAATTTTACAAGACACGTACGTACATTGAAAATAACGTAGCATCTCTATCGACACATTTTTTTTACGTTAATCTAACTACCTAACCTTATCCAATAGGTATTTGCCGAGACGCTTCCGACAATTTGTTAGTACACCAATTACGCCGGTTCACGACTCGCGATACACGCGTTAACTGTTTTTTTTTTTTTTTTTATTTATTTAAAATTATATTATAATCTATAATTATTACGGCGAGTAAAATACTTTTTTTTTTTTTTTTTTTAACAACGGTATACGCCGACGTATAATTTTATTCAATGGGAAAGTTTCATAATAAACTAAACAATTATAATACCATCCTTCCGCTTATTCCGAGCCACTCCGTCCGCTACCGAATGGTTTTTTTTTTAATTTTTTTTTTTTTTACAGTTTTACTTATATTCGTTAGTGTATTCATTTTTTTTTTTTGCCGTTAAATCTACGAGTTTAACAACACGATTATGAATAAACGTGACGGTGTTGCGTTCCGGAAAACAATATTATTATACTCATCGTGGCACACGAATTAATAATACCTACCTGACACATGGTCATTTGTACACAACCACGTGGGTTTTGGAGTTGGCTGTTTCAAAATATCGGTGTATAATATTATTATGCTACGAGAAATAATATTATATTTAAAATGTAAATTCGATTTGAGGCTAAGCGAAATACGTATACGTACCGGCTGTGTTTCCTATAAAAATATCAAACCTATATTATGCCGGTCAGTGCCGACCGTCCTATTAATCCGGTAAATATTCTGAAAATACGTATGCTTGAATTCAAGTCGTGGAGTTTACTTGAAAATTTGATATTTCCACTTGAATTTGAAATTGAACTCTTAAACCCCGGACAATTTAAATAAAAAAAACTCGAATGAAATCGTTTTCAAGTAAACTTAATGGTGAGTTCAAATATGTTTTCAGAAGTTTTTCCCGACAACTATAGGACCGATAGTCGGTACGATGGGTTTTAGACAACAAATAAAAAAAACCGCCCATTCTCTTACCCCTTAACTTGACGGTTTTGGTTTTAAACCGATATTTATATAATATTTTATATGTATATTTTTAAAATAATTATTCAAATCAGATTCCATTCGGCGAAAACCGAGTGCCTACACAATAATATTATACGCACTTCGGACAGGTATACGTAATTATTGCGTACCGATGGAAAAATATAAATTTTACAATCGGAACGTTTTACAGTACCTCCACTGGACTTTTTTTTTTCTTTTTTTTTTTTTTTTTGACAATAACATTTCCCCTTGAATATTGCACCATTTCCTTTTCGAGAAGGACGTATATAATTATACCGGCAACACGTGCACGGTAAAATTACACTCTGCGGCCGCCTATATACGCGATAAATTGTGACGCACAAGTGGGCGACACCCGTTATTCTAGATTGTTACACTTGCGTTCAATTTATAAGCAATAAGACAGAACCACAATAAGATATTCGCGGATTCAATATTTTAATAGCATACAAATATTAGGTTATTTGTTTTGTTCATTGAAGAATGATACAAACGCTATACCTCCTACTATATTATTATAACATTTATAACTAAAAATTTACCGATGAAAAAATGTCCGAAGATATTTTCCAGCAGACCACTGCCGGTCTTCAGATATTCGTAGTTTATTAATAGGGCTCGGAAGTTGTTTTTTGTGGGATTTATTTAGATTTATTGCTAAGTAAGGTTCATAACACTAGAAGAAAAATATCAAAAGTTTACTGGGCATATTTGTGCACATTTAATGATTTTGTAATTTTAAGAGCATATTTATTAATTTTACAATTTTTTTGAGCGTTTTTATGATTCATTATAATACGAATTCAAAATTCGTTAGTAAAAAATAAATAAATATATAATTTTGAAAATTTTCACTGGGTATAATATCATGAGTTTTTAAATCCCGTTCTTATTAATTAATATTTACTTACATCACTAATTCGTAACTATATTATATAAGTTTTTATTTACGCTTTTCAGATATATAATTTAATGGAAACAGTTTAAAACACAATTAATTTTATCAAAGGAATATTTTGTTCAAGCCATTTATTGTAAAAACCACTCAATTATATTTTATTTTATACATTAATTTCGGGAAACTGTGTTTTGTTAAAAAACAAAAATCGAAATTCACTAATACGTATATGCATATTTTATTTTATTATTTTTGTACTTTTGAGTGTACCTATGTAGGTTACACTTTGTAGGTACATCAAATCCACCAAATAAAATGTGTACAAAAACATAATAAGCGCATAGTTTATATTATGTGCATAGTGAACCCGTTAGTCGTGAATATTTTTCGCATTAAGCGAAAATATTCGAATTTTCGAGCGTTATCTAAAATATATACGAGCACACGTACATAGGTACATGTACAGACCACCGGTCTCGTATTGCGATGAGAATTTTATTGTAAACTAAACTCGCTCTAATCAAACCCCGGGTCGGGAACAATTATTATAGTGTAACCAACGTATAATCTGGGAAAAATGTTTTCGTTATGGTCGTTTTGTCACGGTGGGTAAACGCGAGCAATGCGAAATTGTTAATACCGTGTGAACCGGGCACAGACGAGGCGATTGGCAGTAGTACTCGCTAATTGTCAGTCTAGAAACAACGTGTTTCCTTTTCGTTAATGAAGTATAAAATAGCAACTTTGCCCCGGTAGGCAATTTCCAACTCGGTTAGGGGGCGGGCATATTTCAATCGAATGTAATTTCAATAATCATCAATTCGAAGACTGATAGATGGCTAAATACAAATATTACAATAAAAGTATAATACATAGACTCAGATAACTGTATTACGTAGGAGGCGTAGGGAAGGCAACGGGAGTATCATCGTTTCCCATTTGAACCCAGTTGGCATTTATACGCACAGGCATAATACAATCTAAACGATTGTCATCCGATACCTCAGTAACCTTCTAACAACGTTTCCTTTTTTTCTTTTTTTAATGTATACAGAAACGACGAATAATCGAAATTTAATTCTCTAGAAAATGACCGATACATTATTACTGACGACGCGTCGTCAAAAAAAAATGTCGGCGAGCTGTGTAAAAACAATACATTATAAAAAAAAAAAAAAAAAAAAAAACTATCAGACAATGAGAATTTTGTCCGGTGAGATCCATTTTACATTTAGATATATGTACCATACCTACACCTAGATAATTGCTAAAATATAATAACAGTTATATATATAGTTTTTTTTTTCGCAAAGAAGCCACCTGCGAATCTGTATACGTTGCTGTTTTATTAATTACACCACTGCGGGTGATATATTATATTTAAATGGGATTGTATACAAATTAATTTACTATATGTAGCGGTTGTAACTTATTCTTTTTATCGATAGTCAATAATTAGAAACTAGTCCGTCTACGATGACGGTTATTTCTCTTCGTGATTTGCCATAAATATTCTCGTTTGAAACAACGAACAATATTATAACATTATTCGACCATAAGATTAGATTTTTTTTCTTTTTCTGTTTTTAACAAATGAAATGTATCTACCCAAATTGTCTAGCGTAATTAAACTAATTTGTAATAATTTTATAAGCATTTTTAAAACACGCGTGTATCTGAGTGGGAACAGTAACAAAGTCATTAAAATTAATACTCATGGCTACGACGAATCTACTATATTATGGATAAGTGCTAGTTACGTTATGAGTGGGTCATATTGTCATTTCCACTCAATAGACTTTGATAATTTTTACAAATTGCTTCATTTAAAGAGTTCCCCGTCAGAATTTGTGAAATATACCTACATGTATTATTAATATGACAATGATTAATGATAAAACATTAATGTTTTGGAGGAAACCGAACCTACCTTTAACTTGCTCGTACATATAAACAAGTTGTTCTGGAGGGATTTCCTATAAATATGATGGATTGATGTCTATTACTAATTACTGTTAGTCTATTAACAAATACAATTCATGATTTTAGATTTTGAGCAGAGCGAGGGGTCTTGTGGTTTTACAATGATATTTATTTATTTTTTTTTTTTTCTGTAAACACATTTTCTACCAGAAAATTTCATCCAATCTATACACTCCTATACTGTTTCCCGTAGCAAATTACGTCTAGTTGGTACTTTAAAAATGTCATTTTTCGATTAGTTTTTTAACGCGGCAGAAAAAACTATCTACAAATTACGAAAAAACGGTAAAAATTTGACGATTTCTCGAATGTTTTTTTTTACTACTTGGCTCAGAATCGCTTTTCGTTTGCAATTTATCGTTGTATACAGATATTAATTAAATTCCTATCTATATACTACGTTCCCAACTTCCCACCTATGACAGTGCCCCACCCATGGTGAGAAGTATGTACGCCTTTTTTAATACAATCTCCGTGTTCGTCGGTTTGTCATGCACATGCTATAGGTATACGTTTATTTCAACAGTAAACTCTTTTTTTTCAATATGCGTTTTTATAACTCCTATAGTCGAACTGAAATGTATAATATTTTTTTTTTTTTTTTTTTTTTTAATGTTGATACGAATGGATATGATTATGGACGGGACAATTTTACAATATAGAATAATCCCGGACAAACGGACGTACGGGTCACCGAATGTGACCATGCGTGTTCGATGCCAGTCCGTGAGATCAATATCATACCTATTAAGTTTTCGTTTTTGTATTGGTTTTCATTTTTTAACATCTAAATGACTACTGTATTACTGTATTAAAATTCTTAAAATACCTTAAATACACGCAATTATTATAGATATGTGTACGTCGTACGTTATTTAGGTACTCATTCAATTAGTTAAATGTAGGTATACCATAAGTAAAGTATACACAAATAATAAAATTAATATTCCTAATAGTACTCCTAATTATATCACCTTATATTATACAATATGATATTTTTCCTCCCCCCTCCAGTAAAACTCACCATTGTCCCAACCCAATAATCCCAGTCCTAACGTCCCTTTAAACATAACTAAACCATATAATTTGTATAACTGAATTAATTAGTATGTTTCTATCTTTAAACTCTCTATATATATATATATATATATATATATATATATATATATATATATATATATATATATATATATATATATCTATAAGAAGAAATAACTTTATTTAGTCATTGATATAATAATATATAAATAATAAATTATTTTTTTATAGAAGCTACATGTTTAATAATAATAATGATTGATAATAGTAATTTAATTTAATTCACTATTACTTCATAATATAATAGCTCGGAGTGTAAGAAAATGATTAAATATCAAAGATTCACTCAGAGTGTAGGTGGTGTAGGACTTAAGGATTCGAATATGCCGGAAATAGGCGAGGTCGCGGTTCGAATCCCGCAATGGCTCCAATATTGTTTTAAATTTGACCGCTGAAGTGGGAGTGGGTAACTGATTAAAGGGGTTTTATTGTTTTTTTTTTTTTTTTTGTAGGGGCGACAAAATCGTGGAAAAATGTGCGTACCAATACACTAGTGAATAGATTTCACGAATGAAAATAGCCCTGCAGACAATTACACGTGCCCTAGAAATTCATTAAGAATATCGATTTCGTGTATGTAACATTTTTTTGAAGGGGGGTTATTCGAGTGTAAAATAACAGCTGGGATCCGGTATCGTGGTCAGTAGATACCTATAGGTAATAATTATCGGTATGTGCGGAATTCGTTGCCGCCGTCGACATTATATACTTCACAAGTAAAAAATAAACTATGCCGTGTGGGCGACATTGATTGCAAAAATATAAGTATATATATATAAAAAACACGCGATGACCGACCTTATTTTTGATCGGGTGTTGAAACACGTAATTATACCTACTTACTTGTTAAATGTGCTTATGCTGCTTATATAAGCACTGTTTAAATGCTCGTTTTTTTTTTTTTTTTTTTTGGGTAGCTGAAAATTCCGTTGTTATTTTCTCTTATTTTATTTTATCATCCGAACAAGTGCGACTTAAACGTATACATTATTGTTTTCCAAGGCTGATTTTCATTCGGGTATATTATTTATAATACACGTATATTATTATATAATATATATATAAAAAAAAATTCGATTTTAAACGTACCAAAACAACCAAAAACAATAAAAATCATAATTATATGTGAACTAAAAATTCACGGTACATAATTGGATATCATGAAGATCGTAACGAACGGTACGTCCACATTATCTTACCTATTCACGAATAATTAAATAATACGAACAATATTTTATTATAATGTTAAATCAAATAGTATTTGGCAATAAAGTCACGCGAGGTACCTACTAAGACGAATTGGTTTCTAAATATTGAATTTAAACGATACACAATAAATCGTTTTAAAATAACAAAACATACTAGAGTAACAACATATTATAGTACCAATTAAAATACCGGATGGTCTTGTTCCAGAAAAGTCGAGTAATTTAACGGTATATTATTTTAAAGAGATAATAAAATGCAAAAAATAATAATAATAATAATGATCAATACGTTTTTAAACTGCAGTAAATCCCCGTGGGACGGTTTATAAATAATATTCGATTTTCCGAATCAAACCGAACGTGATACACAAAATGTTAGGGTTAGGTTAGAACGACGCGAAAATTGAATTCGTGATGTTCCGTCAGGATAAAATATTTGTTTAGGCTCGGTTCGAGTTCGTCTATTCGAACGAAAATTGTCGGTTGGACTTTAACGGCCGGGGGGGGGGGGGTTCGTTAAGTAATAGTAAAACGATACGGTATTTTGAAGGGCGATTATTATTTGTTTGTTGATTTATCAGTTAATAAAATAAATGTAATTTTGGCTCTGGTCGATAATTACGGTAAAAATATCCGGATTGCGACAAAGACTTCGGTAACGGGGCGGGGGGGGGAGGAAGAGGAGGTGGTGGATATCCACGGACACGTCAAATTACACAAACGTACGGTATCAACGACCACGGGGTGTTGAATGTTATCGTCTTAATCTTAAAATTTTCGTAGTATTTAGTATGCGTATGTGTTAGTAAAAAGTTAATAATGTTAAAAATAACAAAATCGGCGTGGTCCCGCCGCCGCCGTAACTTTCCGTGCGATAAATCGAGAAAAAGAACTCGCGCGCGCGCGTAGGTTCGACTCACACGTCCGGCGGATAGGTTGGTCGACAAAAAAACAATCGGAGTAGGAGGACGAGTTTATAAGTCGTCTCATTAATGCGTATATATATACATATGCACACATACACGCATGCACAATAATAATAATAATAATAATACGTTTAAAATATCATCTTTTTTTTTTTTTTTTTTTTTTTTTTTTTCGGGTCCGGCGACATACATTGTAACGTTTGCCCCGTCGGCGAGATCGCCCACCGTCGGGTCCGCGACGGTAATATTTAAATATGCATAAAATAAAAGAGGCGGGATTATCATCGGGAAAAAAAAACCGTATACGATTTCGGACCGCGCGTTAACATAAAAATATATATATAAAAAAAAAATAATATTCCATTGGGATTTTTCCATTAAAATCCTTCTTTTTTTTTTTCTACAGCCGACCACCAGCGGGTAGTTAGTGTACTTGACGTAGGCGCCCCGAAAGAGTTTTTCTTTTCTCCAATTAACCAAGGAAAACTAAAAAAAAAGTCGATTTTTAAAATTACAAACGTATCGAGAACGAAACGAAACGTCCACTCCGTTATTATCGGTCGTTTAACAGATAATTGATAGTATGTAGGCGCCTCGTAAAAAAAACAGTAATCGCGGTGAGGCATTTCGCGCGCGTTATTTTGTCGAATTTTTAATACGGACAAACAACACGGCCTTGGTACGGTCCGAGGTTATAATTTTTTTATTTATTTATTTTAATTCGCCATAAACGTACGGCGTACCAGCACAGTGTAATCCACAAGAATGGCACCAATTATTACATTGTCCGCGAGCGAATGAGACGACAGCGACAACGGCGGCGATTTATCCGCCGATCCGCGTACCCGTACGCCCCGGGTCTCGGTGGAAATATACCGGAGTTGAACGTCGGCCGGCCGTTATTTATTACGATTAAGCTGTTAATCCGAACGTATATAAAAAAAAAAAAAAAAAAATCCAGACAGTTGCGTTTCAATATTCGATACGCATTTGTTTACGGGACCGAAGCGAAAACAATTACGGTACAAATTCTTTTCGTTAAAACGGATGACGTTTATTTTTAAGGAGTAAATCAACGTGCGCACACGCACAAGACCCCGAGGTACATTTACGTTCGATTTATCTCGCCTTCGTGTCCCCGCGACGACGGCCCGTCCGAAAACGTATCACTGTTTTTAATTTCAATTCACATCCTCGTAATAATACGAAGATGTTTATCGGCGAGTTAATTTAATCGTAAAATAGCCAACGATGAATAGAATGGGGAATAAATTGTTTTTTTTTTTTTTTTTTGTTATTGATTAGCCGCACCAAGATGCAAAACTTCCATTTATAACTAGCGGGTTTCGATCGATAATAAAAATATCGCCGATAGATACAATGAACGATACACAATATTATATACTAAACATTTTATTTTTTTTTTTTTTTCTGTTAGTGCGTAGTCGGACAGTTTGATTGTGTTTAATCAATATCGTCAGCATAAATGTATATATAATAGACGATGTCTTCATTTTTAGAACGCCTTCGCGAATAAAATCTGTATGCGTTTTAAATTTAAAACGATATCTCGACCGTAGTAATATTAACAAAATATTTACGTTTTAATTTTAACCGAATAAATAGCCTTTCAATAAAGGCTTTATTATAATGAATTGCTGTCTGCGGATCCATTCGAGTTTCAACTAACGTTTACAGTATTCATATTACACCTCCTCGATCATTTCATCATTACATATTACAGTCTCGAGGCCTCGAGACTGTAATATACAATTAGTAATTAAATAAATCCTTATAGTATTCCCGTTATCCCGAGTCGCAATTTATATAACGTCTTTGGTTCCATGGAAGAAGTGCTCAAATCGATTTTATATATAGTTTTCATAACGAACAAATCGAATTTACGAAAATTGCTTCAAGCGAAAATTCAAATATATTTATTCTCACCTCGAATATTTATATTGTGTTCGGTTTCCACGCCAAATAATAGTGTGTGGTAATAGAATGATATAGTTATTAAGCAGTTACAAGATAATTCCACTAACTTCCTTATACCTATTTGCCAAACGAAAAATACCCAGATCATAATGTACGACTTAGGATATTTTAGTTTTCAGTATATAACACTTGAAAGAATAAACAAGACCGCTATGCCGTTTAACAATTTCAACAGTTATTTTTGTTATTAACGCTCAATTCACTTATATACAAGTATTAGTATAGATAAAACAAACAAAATATAATAATTTACACGTATTTATCGGAAATATGTATTTAATAAACACATTGTTGATTTTTTTTTTTTTTTTTTAAATAAATAAATCAAGTAACACAATTCTGTATGTATGTATAGCTGGTACGTATATAGTGTCGTAACGGAATACTCGGGGGGACATTATAATAATATTCTAGTCAATTCGAAATCAACCATTTTCTCCTTGTGGACATTTGCATAATATAATTCATTCGTTTCGTGTAAAACCGTATTATACATTTTATATATATTATTTGTAAATTAATTTTCAAACGTCTAAAGTTATTACTGCGTCGGTCGTTTATTACTATTCAGAGGATGTAGTGTTTATTCAAATACAATTATTAGTCATCAACGAATGATATCCAAGTAGACAGTGACAATGTGCACGACTTATTATAATTATTATAGTATTTTTTTCTTTCATTTTTTTTAATAACAAAAAACTATTTTTTCATTTGTGTGCACGTAAGTAGAAATTGCATTAGTATTTTAGTCCGAATCGAATTGTTATTATTATTACAATAATTGACCAATACATATTTTATTTCATTGGCACGAGCGTTAATGGAAAAATCATTCGCATTGTATTTATTATTATTTTTCAAATATTTAAAATTCTATTTATCATTCCTTTGACATCCATAATTATAGAAATACTTACAAAATTTGAGTTATTTATTTATTTTTTTATAAAAATCTACTTTAAACCGTTTATTTATTATCTATCATGTTTTATAACCTATACATTCTTTTTTTTAAATAAGTTTTATAACTTAGAATAATTATAGAACAAAATTAAGTTATAAACACAAGAGAGGTGAAATCCAATTTTTTTTTTTTTGGGGTGGAGGGGCTAAAATTATCCTATACAAAGTGTATGTATTAATACTGGCTTATTATATATAAAGTACTTAGGTCATTCATAGGAAAGTATCGAATAATTTAGGGGGCTACTGATGATTTCGGAGAGGGCTAAGCCCCCCTTGCCCCGTTCTACATCCACCTACGATCATAAACTATATTATTATAATATATGTAAGTAAATTTTTTTTTTTTTTTTTTAATATCATTTTTTATCAATTGAAAATGAATGAAATATTTGGTAATAATTATTTAATATAAGGCATCTGGTATATACGTATATACGAGTATATATTGTTTTTCGTGAATAAAATCTAGTTTCAATTTACTATACACTGAGTTAATATTCATACTCGGCGAACAATATCATATACGCTGCAGAAAGGACACAAAAGAAAAAAAAAATAATATACCTACTTAGCCTGAGGTTAATATGGTACCTATAAACGAACATACAATCAAGTATAAAGAAAACGACACAAAGATAACCTATTCTAAAGCCAGAAGTATCGATGAAAACAATATTGGATTTTAATTATTATTATTATTATTATTATTTTTTTTTTTTTTTTTTACTACAAATCCTTGACTACCGAAACTAACTTGATTTACTAGCTGCGCAAAATAATATATTACCACTAACCAATAGATATTTTATTGAAGAGTTCCGATAACATATATTGTCTAATGAATTAAATTCTACTACCAAATGAATCCAAATGAATCACATGAATACAACTAGAAAACACTAGATACATAAAATACTGATCGAAAATACTAATGTTGGCATTACACAAGGGCTGACAATTATCAAAGTCAAATAGTAAGGCTAGAACACTGCAGTGTATCATTGTCAAATTAAAACTGCCAAGAGAAAGTTCGATAATTACTAATTAGATTTTATTCTTAAAAAAAATAATAAAAGACAAATTCTTTTATAATATATTATATCGTATAAAATCATATAAATCAATGTAGTTCATTATCGGTGGCGTAGCCAGGGGGTTGGTAGTGGTTTTAATACCCTCCCCATCAGAAATGACTCCGGAAATTATTTTTTAAGTGGTTTTTAAAAAGTACATATTGTTATTTGCTAAATATAATTAGGTAATGAAATAGAGTTTACTGCACCGTTAAAACATAA
This sequence comes from Tuberolachnus salignus, assembly GCA_956483605.1. Lineage (NCBI taxonomy): Eukaryota > Metazoa > Arthropoda > Insecta > Hemiptera > Aphididae > Tuberolachnus > Tuberolachnus salignus. Next base: position 19,564,067 of record OY101437.1, read on the forward strand.
TAGTTATACGATTTTTCAATCGACTTAGTTGTATTAAAAATTTACTTTTTTTTTAAGTAAGTGAAAAAATTGCAAAATTAACCCCTCAAAAAAAAAAAAAAAAAAAAAAAATCGTTTTTCTACTGCGCCATTGTATTTCGAGTATTGACTAAAATAATAAGTAAAAATGATACTTTTTACCAATCGCAATAGTTTTTACGAATTATTTCGTTAAAAAAAAAACGGGAATTGTTACGTAATAAAGGTTTCCGTTATTTTCGATTTTGTTTGTTTATTTTTTTTTTTTTTGTAATTCATTTATTAAAACTTGTTTAAGCGTTCTTCGCTCAGAATCGTTTTTCACTTGCAATGATTTATCGTTGCATATAATTATCAATTAAAAAATTCCCTGTGTATCCTACTTAGTCAACTTCCCATCCGAAATATGTCGGCTTTTTTATTACTAGAACTTTGCGTGCCGTCTCGTATTTATCGTAATGTAATGTAATTATGCTTGCACTGTAAGGATGTTTGTTGCAAAACGTGATCTGCGTATATGTGAAAATAGTGTGTGTTGCCAGTAGTGATGTGACGTAAATCCGGATTATTCGAAATAAATCCGGATTTTCAGATTTTAAAATGAGTGTAATATGTATGATTTTTCTTGTTGCGCTTGTTTTTTAAAATAAATTTCTATTTGTGATATTTTTGAATTGTAAAAAACGTATTTAATGCCATTAACAACAAGATAATAATAATAGTTTTATGAGAAATTAATTTAAGAATATTAAATCACAATTTTAAAAAACTGAAATTTGGATTCAGTTTAATGTCCGTATTTATAATAAATGTCGGAATTCGAATTTTGAAATCCACAAATACGGATTTTTCCCATCACTAGTTGCCACGTGACAAGCAGCACAATACAAAAAACAATTAAATAGTACGAAAAAAACTTGTTATTTAATTATAGAGAAGAGTATAATTTAATTCCGAAGTTTTTAATTTAATTTTGTACGACTATGGTTTTTTGCATGCTGTTTTCGCGACCGATTAATAAAAATATGAGCCTGAAGTATACTCCAAAATCGTTTTAAGAGTAAAATTTGCTCGTTGCACACGTGCCCGTTATTATTGTAAACTATAAAAAACTATATATAACTATAAAAGTTATTCGAAAAGTATTCGTATACAGTTTAACTACTTTACGCAATTATTGTTTTTGCTAGTTTATTATTATATTCTCGGACACGTGCAGTACTTTTCAAGTATTCTGAATATTTTTATCATACTTTTTTCAGTAGTATCTAACAGTGTGTATTACGAAAAATTTAAAAAAAATATATTTTATTCAAAAAAAAAAAAATATGTATATATATATATATATATATATATATACATATATATAATATTATATATATATATTATATCGTATAATTCTTGGCACTCATTTTAGATTCCGGATTTTTTACTACCTTAAAGATCCATATTTACTGCCTTGTGGTATTTTGCGAATCATTTTTCTAGATTCCCAATATTAATTTGCCTATTAAATGTCTATGTATTTTAATTTATTAACGGATAAAAAAAAGCACGTGATTCGTAATATTTGTTAGTAAATTAAGTTAAAACGTAGGAAACGAATAAACATCAACAATATATATTATTAATAATTTATAGGAGTATAAATGTATAATATTTTATACTTTATAGAGAATGTAAGTAGAAATTCGGTTAAATTCTAAATGAATCTTAAATATTAAGTTATTGTTAGATAACAAATATATATATATATATATATATATATATATATATATTAAATTGTTCTTGATCGAATAGGTTGCAATTAAAAGAAGCAAGATATTTTATTAGAATGTATGACTACATTATATTAATATACCACTATTTTTTATCGATTTCTGTTCCGTATAGTTTATGGTATCTCTCGTATTCCATATACGAGCTCACATTAGTTATTATCGTAGGAATAATACCTATACCAACGCAATAAATAACACGATAAATATTATTTTATATATTTCCCTGTAGTATCTATTTCAAATTTGTATATTTGTATTTGTATTTTTTTTAATCCGAATAAAACAAACGCCGGACATACTTCGCGTCTTTTATAGGACACCGATGTATAAGTGAAAAATGTAGAAGGTGTATAGGATATAAGATAGTTTAGTTAACAATTTATATACTAAAAGCAACGTTTAATCATCACGATGATCAAAAAAACGATTCTGAAAGGAGCTCAGTAAACTGGTAAGGTTATCAGTATTAGTCGTGGTTAGGTTTTTTATCATTAGTAAACCAAGGTAACCCAGCAATCAACAAAAATAAAACCAATGTACCATTGTCAGTATGTTAAATTGTTTTCGAAAACTGTTGGAAATCTAGAAATTGTTTTCAATCAAACTATCAACAAGCGGAATCTCGCACCTTTTAAGGTGCCAATGGCATGGAAAAAAATAGGAACATTTTTACTAACCGAAAGTGATTTTCAAAAAAAAAATAACATATCTTTGTAAAACCGATTGCTTTTGCGTTACGCTTAATATCTAAATGTACAGTGCAGCGGTTTTCAGACTTTTTTATTCGTGGAGTTCTCGTATGGCTAAAATAAATTCACGGAGCCCAGTAATGCTAATTTCAAACCACAACTTATAAAAAATGATGCATGAACGATTTGCTTTTTAATTTGTAACTTTATAATGCATATAAAATGTAATATTTTATTTAATTAACAACAAATTATACAGTACGAATATTCTTTGGCAATTGATCAGTTTTAATGTGTACAATAATATTTTCATTTACCAGTATTTTAAAGTTTGGTTTTATATGTAAACAAAAATCTGTACGTAAATCATTTCTTCGTTCGTCACCAATCACTATAAAGAATAATTTTAAACAAATACATAACTTTTGAATACTTGTAATTTTATCAAAGAGTACTTTTTCATTTCTTATACATATACGAGATAAAAATAATAGTAACATTACTAAATATGGACGAAGTTGAGGGCTCAACCATACCATCAAAAGGAAAACCATTTTTTTCTCGACAAATGGGGGTTATGCAAATTTTAACAAATTATTTGAAAAATATTGGTGAAGGTTTGAAGTCTGTAAGACAACGTGGTGGTGCCAACTTCATGGACGTAAAATCGTTTGGTCGAACAAAGTTTTTAATTATGAATCGGTGGTAATTTCAATAAATTGTTCGCACTCTGTTACAGAGATTTCCTTGGGTTTATTTGTATTTATTATAAATGGATTTTTAATCCAATTATTTCGTTACAGTGATATATATCTTCATTCACAGGAAAATATTTTTTTCTAACAAATACATTATTCCGTTTATATGTGACACTATTTCATTGTATATTTCTTCAAATTCTTACAAATATTTCCTCATGAACTAATTCTAAATATTCTTTTAACAAAGTAAAACTATTTATTTCGCGTCGAGTAACAGACTCAGTCCGAAATTAAATTTAAATGTTCACTGTAAACTTTATACTATTATATTTCGATTTATTTCAGATCCAGATATGTCCGCGGAGCTCCTAGATTACTCTCGCTGAGCCCCAGGGTTCCGAGGAGCACAGTTTGAGAGTACTGCTGGAATAATGCATTCATATCATTTTTTAGAACTAATCGATCATGCATATTAAACATTTGAATAGATTACAATTAAACATATGCGGATTGCCACAATCAAGGATCCATCATAGTTGTAAGTATTCTTTTTTTAAAACGATTAATAATATCAACATGCTGGAAAAAAAAAAAGAAAAGATTTCTAGAGGACGGCGCGCGGCCAATATTTAAGGAGTTGCGTGTAGGCAATTTGAATGCAAATGTATCGACTGCTGGCATTCTATCTACATTCTATTTATACATCATTATTAGATAATATAAAGTTGATTAAATATATTTTCCAATGGTACTGGTGAAACACCAGTTAAATTTTGTGATCGTCAACGTAATACGAAATACGAAAAAAGTGTGCGCTAATTGTGCAAAACTAATATGCAGAGATCATTTAGTAGAAGCATGTCCAGAATGTTTTTTCTGCAATGTGAAATATAATTGTGAAATTTGTAATATTAAATAAAACTGAAAGAATACTAATGGAATTTTTAAATTTTGTAAAAATAATATATCTTTTTTGTCTAAAAAGTAACTAAAATAAAACAAAAATTGTAAAATTAATAATTAAAAAAAAAAAAAAAAAAAATAAGCTAATTTTTTTTCTATATACAATAACATTAGAATTAAAAACGAATAAATTTTAGAAAAACATGTTATATTTAATTATCGACAATTTTTAGTACGCGCGACCTACTGAAGGTTTTCAATCTCTGTTAGCATTTATTTTTCTGATTAATATTTAAATATACGGATACAAAGTTCCCTTCGTGCGGTATATTTTTTATAATAGTTATTTTATTTCCGAAAAAATTAAGATGTTTTTGTCTGTTTGTCTGTTAACATGTGTTTACCACCGAACTTCGTCGGCGAGATAATTAATAATTAAATACAGTTTTGAAATTACACAATATGTTGTTAGGTTAGATACGTCGACTGACAAGTCGATGAAAAAAAAAAAAAAAAAAATATCTTATAATGATTAATATAGACATGCGAACGATTTACAAAATAATATTGTAGTCCGAGAAAAAAATGGCACGGCCGTCGTGCATAGAATAAATGACATTTTCAAAATTTAATTCGGAATTAATGGCATTTTTTTTTTTTTTACTCACTATAGATTCTAGTATACCGTTTTTTTAATTTTTTTTTTTTTTTTAGTGCCGATCATATCAATAACACACAACATCTAGTTTGACGTTTACACGTCAATAATTCAACGAAATTGTCTCAACATTGTTAACCTGCGTCCTCGACTGCATTGCAGACATATTCCTAGTATTGTTTAACCCGTTCAAGGTGTCTTAGTTTTTTTTTTTTTTTTTTTACATTTTAATTGTGTTACTTTTCTTATTATTATTTTATTTTTTTTTTTTCGTCAAACACGCACGATCTGTTGCATCAATCGCAGTGACTAATAAAACACACACTGACGATTCGATATTTTCATTCGCGTCGACAATAATACTCGTAATAATAATGACCATCGACATTTTTACAACGTTTTCGACCTACGGTAATATTCTATTCAATATTATTATTAATTGTCGCCGACTATTATCAATGTAATTTTTATTATTATTTTGGTCGGAGAATGTAGGATAATATATTTGCACCTCCTAATAATACAATACGATATTTTCCCGTCAAGATATTTAGCGGGCCAACGACGAAATGGCCGCGGTGAACACAACAAAATCTCAACGTTCAGATATTATTTATTAAACAACTGAAAATACGAATATCGTAAAAAAAAAAAAATATATATATATATATATATATATAATAACGACGCCCAGCGCATGAACGAAATATTATGACATAAAAAATACTTGAAGTAATAATAATAATAATGAAATTTACTTAATTAATATTAACTATCTTTAAATGGCTCACATTCCCCGTGTTAAAATACAAAAAAAAAATATATATATTAACAAATATCGAGTACTGAATACTTGTATAAATAATTATTAAATAATAATCGTTAACTGCACATTTGCACTAATAACTCAACTAAGTATAATACAAATTGCACTACACATAATATTGTACTGTGCTTAATAACGTCAAGAAAATATAGAATAGTTTTTTTTAGACATATTTATATTTAGCCTCCACCTATTTAAAAATGTATTCTATAGTTTTTGGCGTTTATATTATCACTTTCACTAATGTATAACCAGTGTTAAGACTTATCTAGATAATATTTATTTTTTATCGCTTATCTTATCCAGATGAAAATGTTGGAATCTAGCTGAAGTTTATCTAAGATAAAAAATAATTATCTATTTAGTAGTTATCTAGATAAAATATATTAAAAAGTAAATGTTTCACCAATAGTTGATAATATTAAATACGTATCTAGTATTGTTTTACTTTTAATTGAAATTCTAAGTTACTACCTAGTGAATTACTCTCTTGCCTTCCCATAATTATTTTAACCGTTTACATTTTCATCTCAATGCTATAATATTCTCAACAATAAATAATTAAAAAAACATATACATCTTTTTTTTTTTATATATATATAAAGCTGCTAATAAAATACATACACACTTTATCAATTATATTCTATGCGTCTGACGTCTGAGCGTAATTTCAACAAAGCTGAGGAAGTTAACCGATTTTGTTATCTAGTTTAAATTTACCCTAAAAATTGATTAATTTTAAAATATAAACGAATTTGATAAACTAAATTACAAATGTTCAGGTAAATAATAACTTAAGTTAAGTTACTTTTATAAAATTAGCTTTAACCAGTTAAGTAAGAGGTACACTCTTATACTCTAGTACTCATTGTAGTATTATACTTGGACTTTTATTGACTTACTATATAAAGACTCGTGTGAGTGGATCCCATAGACCAATCTTTTTACGTCTGATATTCAAGTAAAAATACGTAATTTTCGTCAAAGAATAAACACGATGGAAATTATAAATTTTTTTTTGATCGTGTTAAAATAATGAAATAATCAAAAAATTTTGGTCGTCCAACGCATCTCCGATACACAGGTAAATCATTTTGTAACTATTATTTTACTTATTTTTATAAACTATCTTGTACAGAATAAATTTAATTTATAGATTAACTGAGGAAACTGAGGAAAAACCGGCAGGCTTGTGAATAGCAATCTATTTTATTAGAATACTTTTTTTTTTTTTTTTTTTGTAATAAATAATAATGTAACAAATAAACTAATATTAATAAAAAATTTGTTTAAACCCCCGTTTTAAAGCTTATTATAAGCTTAATTTTTGAACGATTTGTAGAGGTTAATGGCTTTATTTTAAATGCTTTTCTACAGTTGTTTAATGGTTCAAAATCCGTACTCTAGCTATAATCCTATATACATATTCATTCTTCTCTTATAGTATCGATTGGAAAACCGATACGATGAATAGGTATAGACGGTGAAAATGATGCATCGTTGTTGTCGTTCGACATGATCCCGGGCGACTGGCATTAATGTGGTTTCGATGTAAAAATGTAAAACTGCGTTCGAAATGGTAGGTACACGCTCTATAGCCAGTTTATTGTATTTTATAGGGGCGCGTCTGATATTTTCTATAATCCTCCCGGATCGTTCGATTGCAGACAGAAATAATAAAACAAATATAATATGTATATATATATGCACAGTACAAAATACACATATTTCAATTTGTTGGCCAATCGATCAAGAGTAATACACGCACAAGTGCACAACTGCAGTACAGGTGTACCTCTGCCATCATACAATATTATATTTTGTGCATCGGCCGAGAGAGAAAAACCACAATATAAGCATCGCACGTTTGTCATCATTTTTTTAGAGCCCTGTGGTCACGCAAGTTGTCTCGATATGGAGGTAGTTTTGAAAGTAAAAACGAATAATAATATATGTTACTGTATACCGCCGGTACGTACAAGGGGTTTTGATACTAAATATGGAGACAACTGAAGGTTATCAACTATTTACGCGTTACCAGTCTTCTGCTGGCGTTCACGACGAGCTCCGTTATATTATTAATAATTATATTATTACATTTCGACGACGGTGTGCAATATGCGGCGTGTTGGACGTTTAACGTATTGTAACATGTGGTACGTCGAAAAAATTACTGTCCGTCTTGCGCATCGGTTAGAAAACGTTTTCGCCGGTATAAGTTTGCCGTTTACGTCGAAATTTCACGTGTAAAATTCGGAAATCGGAAATCGGATGTTTGTCAGATAGTGGGTTAGGGGTACGTGAATAAAAAAAAAAAACCAATGAACACGTACAATTAGTAATAAACAACTGTACAATACGATTCGCCGTGGCCGTAAAGTATGAGAGGAGTTGTCTCGCCAGATATGAACTTTTACATAAGTAATAATAATATAGCTTCGACGAAAATTCGACAATTTAAAACGGACATAAATACACCACTAGAACAAAAAAACACGCCAGAATGTTTTGAAAATTGTACCGCGTCTAGAAAGGGCGTATTATTTTTAACTAGATTATATCGGATTAAAATCGAAAATAACAGAAAACCGTTATTTAGGAACTAATACTAGAAGATTGGACATTGCTAGAAAAAACTCTCTTGTCACTTTTGATTGGAGCAAGATTTCTGATCGAAATCTAAAACACGATACACAGACTGGTGTCTATCGAAAAAGAAAAAAAACATATTTGTATTCGCGCAAAACGTTTTACAGCGAGAGTATGTTATTTAAATCATCATAAATACAATTTATATTAAAACTATTGTATTTATAATATATAATAGATCGACGAGTATAGTTAGGCACATTAAAAATTGAATTTTTTAACTCTCTATGATAGCAAAAAACGATTTTTTCTCGCGCTAACTTATTATGTTTACCCGTTGTGTATATGACAACACGTTTTTTTTTTTTTTTTTAAACAAACATTTGTTTTATATCCAATTCCAGGCCAAGTACTGCAACTAACATCCGTACAATTTACGCCATTACAACATACAAGAGACGGATCGTGAGGGTTGGCGAGCAAAGCTCCATAGTAATTTATTACACTGTACAATAAAACAACCCTTTAATTTACCCCCCCCCCAGCGCCTATTTTGTATTATAGAAATATTCGTTATAAAACAATAAATAATCAATTTGGAAATTGTACGATGGGTAATATAGTCGTTTTACTATATTACAACTACTATACTAATACTACTTTTGTCCCCTCCCGTCGAAACATGCCGGGATTCGTAAAAAAAAAAAAAAAAAAAAAATTGAACCTAAATTTTATCACATCAATCCGACTGTACAATAACTTTAATACCCGTGTTTGAGTTCGTTTGGTCCAAAGGGAGCCGCTAAGAGTATCCGAAAGTGACGGATATATATATATATCGTTACAGACTTATTATATAGTGTCTCGGGGAAAATTCGACAAAAACTATAACGATAAACCGACCTAACTTCTTCTATTATTTTTCTTCTCAGAGTTATCAATCTTTTGACCGATTTCGAACTGCATGCCTTTCTATCACAACCGAATTCCTCTAATCCTTAGTACCCGTGTTTTTCCCGAATCTTTAAGGACCCCTGATTACCTAAAAATAAAACCAAAAACTAAAATAAATTTATGAAAATATGAAATTCAAAATAGACGTTTCCATTTAATATAATAATTTTAAAATCATAAAACCAACTACAGATAAAAACGATACAACATATCCAGACAATTACAATATTCTTTGACGAACTGAGTGTAGAAAGTTAAAATAAAAAATACCATATTGTACGCATTTGTTAAAAAGAAAAATAGTGTACGACTATCTACGGTTTTATACGTTGATAAAAAAAAAAAAAAAAAAAAAAGCAATAGTTTCTCGAAATGTCAATTGCACGTTGAATGAACGAACGAATATAACTGGACCTTGCCGTACTGTTTAGACCGTTTGATTTAATTTGTCTAATACTTTTTTTTTTTTTCTCTGCAGACTAGGTCAAGTTCGAACCGCTAAATTATCCTATCGTACAAACACAGTGTCGTGTATAACATTTCGTTTTTCTCGGAGTTTACTAATATGGATATCAATGCAACGAATACATATAAAAACTTGTAAACAAGCATAATATATCTTAAAAATGCATACGACACTATATACTCAGTATGGCTATTCATTCAAATAGATATTATCACGATTGTAAATTTTTCGTTAGACCAAAATTCAATTTACCCTATAGTTATTATACGTAACCTGTAATATGCAGTGATGACACTCGTCTGGATAAATTCATCTGCATAGATGTATGTAAGTTTTCCGACAAGGCTTTGCGTTTACGGGTGGAAAATTTAAAAAATCCAAATTATAAAAGCCGACAAAAACAATAAGACCTACCTTATTACGCTACAGGTTCAAGATACTGGTCACAAACCGAGGGTGGTTAGGCCATCGTCAAGGTGAAAAGACAATTTAATTTATATACCTATACTGTATGCAATTGAAAAACGTTTTAAAGCAGAACTCGGCCAAAGCCTGTAGCCCATTGTGGTAGTTTCTCAATTGGAACAATGTCATTATTTTGTAACAAAAAATAAATTATACTTGTTCTTCGATTCGAACTTAATTGAAATTGTAACACTTATAAAATAAATAACGACGGGACACGCACACACTAATAAATTCCTCGCTTCACTCAGAATCTAAAAAAATTGTTTTATATAAGTGAGTAAATTGAACTTATAACAGATATTAGCTAGTATATTATTACATTTAAGTTTGATTTTTAACATCTAATAAAATTGTTAAACGTATATCATTGTCTTCAAATAATTGATCTATTTTTTTAAAAATCTATTATCTAGACAATTTTAATTCGGTTCACCTTATCTTCGTCTAGATTGATCTCTGGCATTTTATCTTTATATAGATAAAATTTAATCATCTGTATCTCAACACCACCTAAATGGCTTTATATCGATACCACGTATCATGTTTGACCGTATCTATCCATTACAAAATATAACGTAGTTACCAGTTTCTAATGTTTCTATATAAAATAACATTTTCACTTTATAATATCGATGATTAATTATTATAAAACTACAATCGTGTTTTCTACTCTTGTAGTCGAGGTAACCCATAAATCAACAAAAATAAAACCAATATATCGGCATTTATTGTCTGGTTTTTTATTTTTTTTATTAAATATTTAAAAAAAAAAAAAAAAAAAACTGTTGGGAGTGTAGAACAATGTTTCAAATAAAATACTGCCAAGCGAAAAAATAGAAAGAAAAATACATTTTATAGTTTTTTCTCTACACTCAGAATCTAAAATAATAATAATAATTAATATATTATTAACGATTTATATTCCGTTTTGTGTGCAATAGATAAATATGCAAATCGTATTTGGCTATTATTGTTATAACAATTTATTATTACCATGGTGGTTATAAAGTCAAAAGTGAAAGGATAAATGTTGAACCGAATCCAAATGTTCACCCAATCACGTTTAATACGTATATGGTAACTCATTATTCACGTACATAAGCGGTACCTAGGGTAATATATTTAATTTAACGCCAAAAATATACATTGCGATAATAGGTCACTCGATTTACAACTATAAGTTCTATGGTAAGACCGGACAGAAAAAAAAAAAAAGCTCACTAATACAGAATCAAAAAGATTCATGTAAGTGTACACTAATCATTTTTAGCGGCACCGGAACCGGATTTTCGAACCTGAACAAAATAATTTTTTAATGCACGAGAAAAATGGACGCAATTTAATAATCTAAAAATTATTTCAGAAATACTTTTTTTTTTTTTTTTTTAACTGAAATCAATACCTACATTAAATTAAATACGTATATAAATTGCCCGTTTATAACAACGGCTCCACTATAATAATACAAACTTATTTTTATTATTATTGTTCCAATTTTATTTGTCAGCCATTCACAAAAAGTTAATTTTAATCACATTTTTGGTTTAATACTTCGTGCAATTTTCGTTCAAAAGACCTAATGACGCCTGACAATAACTGTGGTTCAATTTTAAAAGTGTTTATAAACAAATTTAATTTGTATCGGCTGAAGCATATTTTTGATATTAACGCGTTCCATTTAATTATTTACCATTGAACATGTCAAACGTTTTATTCTTGTAGGTTAGATTAAAAAAATGCTCCTCCAACAGACGAAAAGTAAACTTGTTCGTTAATACTCAAACATATTTTTATTATTAAAATCGGACTATTGTAAGTACCGACATTTTTTGTTATGCGTATAGGTACTTTCGTTCATAAATAACGTAAAAACGACCGTGCCATTTTAATTTGTTTGAGTTTTTAGCAAAGAGGGCGACCGCCACGTCGCCCCTACAAATTAGCCACCACAAGTTATTTTACTATAGATTACTTGTACATATAGTTCGTGTATCTGAGAATAATTTTTTTTAATACAGATATTTTGAATATTTTTGATTTCCTTTAGCCAATAGTTATCTAAATAAAAAAAATGGATTGCAGCTATAAAAATAAAGCTGTATACACCAACCAAATGGAACCGTTTATGCAGTGATCATTATGTTAATGTAAACTATCAAGTAAAACTGGATACTACTAAAAAGGTACTCTTAAATGAAGATACTGTACTACCAGTTTTCTGCATTTTCTTCTTATTATCAAATGGCATCTAGAGTTGCACGAAAGGAACCTTTAGTAGCGCATCGCGTTTAAATTGAAGATTCAAATTTCAATCTACTTATTAAATTACAACTTAATTTACAGTGTAAGTCGCTTATTGACATTACAATAAAAAAAAAAAAAATTAAAAAATATGCAAAATATGCCAAATAAAATTCTTTAATAGAGCGCTCCCCGGATAATAATTACAATTATTAAATGACAATAAATAAATACATAGAAAAGTTTGTGCGTTTCATCATTGTACAGAAGAAAGACGCGTGGCACACGGGTTACAAAAGTTAATGTTTAAATGTAAACGCGATAGATATTTTCAAATTAACGAAACATTTTGCTTTTATATAATATCGTTATATATTATTTTCCCTGTAATTTATTTAAATAAAAATTAATAATGATAATAAATTGAAACTAGTTGCATTTATTTTGAAATAATTCATGAAATTCGTAAATACCGTACGGTGCGTTATATCACCGGGAAATTGTCAACGGCATTTAAATGACCCGCGTAAAGTATTAAAATGAAAATTGTCGCTAAAATAATAACAATAATAATAACAATTCGAGTAATTTGTGACGAAAAGTGTCAAATTACTGTTGTTCCGGCACCCCTGATCATTTTATGTAACAATAATAATTAGACGAACAACCTGTTCATCACAGAAACGGGATAGGTAAAAAATCATTAAAATACATTACAACACATTATATAAATCACATAAATAATTTTATTCCACTACTATCAACGTTATCGTACATAAATTATAGATTTGTTTACATGAATTTTTTTATTTTTTTTGGAAAAGTTCTAAAGTAATCCATAGTTTGTACTAAATGTCTTTTGAAGAGTATATTCTAAATTACTGCCACAGGAGACTAAAACAGAATAGAATTATTATCAATCGTGTAGTACAAAATGGATATTTTAAGGGCCCCGCTCTCACCAATGTAAACGAAGTCATGCATTTCTTAGCAGTCTGTTATCAGCAATAATTGGATCCAAACAATGTATTAGTCCCGTTAAAAACACACATAATATATTTTTTTTTTTTTTAACGCTCATATTGTTTCGAAATACAAGTATCTACAAACTAAAATTCGGCTATTATTAAATAACAGTTACTCAAATGAGGTTGTCGGCAATAAAATAAAATAATACCCATGTGCTTCAAATGTAGAATATTCGAATGTTTAAGTTTTCTTTACATTACATTTATATTTGTTTGGATCCAACCATGCATGATAAGGATTGCTATCACATAATATGACTTCACATTAATCACGCGTATTGATTTTATGGCTGATAATTTCGTTTAAAAATCAACGTTTACGTTGGTGAAAACAGCCCTAAGTATTCACAATAATCATGGGCGTAGCTGGGTTTTCAATCGGGTGGGGGTAAGGGGGTAGCAAAATAACACGACTTTTTTTTCTTTTTTTTAAGTACTTTTATTATTTCTCTTGCAGTTTAGAAATTATAACAACGGCAATCGTCTATGGAATGCAATTTTAGAAACATGCCCCCCCCCCTCGGTCAACAACCTCGCTACGCCCATGACAATAATTATTATAAAGAATGGAGAATTAAAAATTTATTTATTTTAAGAGAACATGCTAAATTCTAAATTTAGAGCTGCAACAATTTCGAAAATTTAAATTTATCAACTCTTCAATATTCAAATTGACTTTCAATTACGTTTAAAAGTCGAGTGCCATTATCATTGTTTCGCACTGGCAATAATAACTACTCGACCCGTTAACCTAATCGAGTAACCAAATGTTTATCCATACAAAATGGAATACTTGCACTGTGCAACGTAGGATTTTTTTTGATATCACTACTGCAAAATATTTTAAGGACTTTGAAAAACTTTAAATGATTAGATTTAAGAACAAAAATAACTTTTATTTCATATATACATGTATAGGACTTATTGAACAAATAAAACCAATTTTGCACAGTGCAAGTTCTCTTAATTTCTGCTGAAAATTTAGTTTCCCAATTAAGTCAATATTTAACAAAAGAGTAATTGACTTTAATGATTAACAAATTAAGTTATATGATAACATTATGTATACTAGTACAAGCAAAATATTAAGAAGTTTTAGTAGTTTCCTTAAAATACAATTGTTAAAATTTATAGAATTAATAATTAAATTCGTCAAGTTTACTGAAAATTAACAGTTTATTACAGATACATTTATATATAAAAAAAAAACAGCATGTCTACTAGACGCGGTCAACGTCGAACAACTAACTGGTCGGCGGTCAAGCAGGCTCACCAACCCACGCCCCTTCAGTTACTCTTAACTTTAACACTGTTTTATTTATTAATAATAAATGAAAATCAATAGTTACCTTAGGAGTCCAAATTCTGGGCCACCAACCTCAGGTCCTTTCTGAAAACCTTTAAAATTACAACACAAAGAAATTAATAAAAAGTATATTCTAAATATAAAAATTAACTACATTTAATGAATTCTGTAATAATTGTTTATTATTAATATTATTAAAATTTGGTTTTCTGTTTAAAAAAAAAACCCCCCTCTAAAATCTTTTTTTTTATTTTTATTAAAACTAATATTCTAATAATCTTTATACAATTAGGTGTAGTATAAAATCATAAAAAAATGTGTATAGATTTAAGAGCCAGACATTTATATATCCCTTAAAGGAAACAGAATAGAACAAGTAAATCAGTTTTAAATATTTAGGAAGCATAATAAGCAATGATAGATGATCAAAAGAGGAAATTAAAAGTAGAATAGGGCAGGCGAAATAGACATTCCTATTAAAGAATAAACTATTAACATCAAAAAATGTAGACCTAAGAACAAGGAAACATTTGGTCAAAAAGTATGTTTGCAATACAGCATAATACGGCGGTGAAACATGGACATTAAACAAAACAGATGAAACCACCTTAGAGTTGTAGAAATGTTGGAGGAAAATGAAGCAAACAAAATGGACGGAAATAAAGACAAACAAAGAATTGTTAGATTTAGTAACGGAGAAGAGATCTTTACTAAGCAATTTAAGATCAAGACGATGGCATATGATTGGTCATTCGCTGAGTCACAATGGAGAACTCCATAGTATCATATTAGAAGGTATGATAGAAGGAAAGCGCGAAAAGCCAAGAACGTGTTATACAAGTCAAATATTTAAAGATGTAAAAGTTGATTCATATAAAAATCTCAGATATTGCACAAGATAGAGAATCACGGAGAGAACATTTATTGTAGACTAATCCAAGGATTGAATACTAAAAAGAAAAAAAAAATTAGATTTATGGATTTAATAAAATTAACGATTTTAAAATGCTTTTATTACTTATACAAATAATACATACCCATATAAATAACAAACGGAATGAAGGCGACATGGTAGGAAGTTTTCACAAATTCAGTGACCGACTGTAGTCGAGATTTTATTCCGGGCCTTAAAATTCCCATTTTCGTAAGTTTAACGAAAGTTAATAATATTTTTGGTACTGAAAGAAATTATAGGAACGTTAATTATTAACAAGAATTGAAATAGTGATTGAAGACTTATGAGAATATAGACTCGATTATATTGATTACGGAAAAAAAAAACGTGTTATAAAAAAAATAACAAAATGTCGGCTTGATAACCATAGATAACAGTAAGTTGATAAGCTATCAAATGATCTGAAAGATGTAATGATTTTTTCAATAATACATTAAATTTTTAACGTTAATTATTAAATTATTTTAAAATATTTGAATTATTCACGATTAACATGTCTGACGATGAAATGGAAAAATTTGAAATTACCGACTATGATTTGGATAACGAGTTTAATATGCATAGACCTCAAAAACGATTGACTAAAAATCAAGCTATTTATGGTAGGTAATTAAATAAATTATTAATCTAAAATATCAATTAATAGTGGTATTTAAATTATTACTACATAGTGTAGTAAATAGTTAAAATAAAATAAATTTTTGTACAATTTGTTTATACTTCGCATTGTACGATAGTCCCTCGAGTTTACGATCATTGATTTGCAAAACAATTTAAAATTAAGTGTAACACTGAATACATTTTATAACATCTTAATTAATAAATATTTCATACTAAACAATTTGTTTTATTAATTAGGAATTTGGGCCGATGAAGAAGGTAGAGTTGATAATGATGACGAACCTACAGGATTTGGAGGCCGTAGAAAGAAAGACAGAAAATATAAACAAAACTACACAGCTCCAGTTTCATTTGTGGCCGGAGGTATTCAACAATCTGGTAAAGAAAAACAAAAAAATGAAAATGAAGAAAATGACGATGAAATAAGAAATTTAGATGATAATATATCAACATCTAGGTTTGTAAACTTAAAATATGTATATTTGATAAAGAAATATAATTTGTATTTTCTTTTATCATTAATATTTATATATAGCGAAGAAGAAAAACCAACCTTCAATTATGATATTGATCAAGAATTGGCAGGTTTGCGAAAGAAACAATCTTCTAATTTTAATGCAAGAATTATAAATAAAGGATTGGGAGATTGGGAAAAGCATACAAAAGGAATTGGTGCAAAATTATTGCTTGGAGTAATTTATAAATGTTATATTCATAAATTAAAATGTAACTTAATTATTGAATACTTTGCAGATGGGTTATCAACCTGGTCATGGTTTAGGAAAGAAACTTCAGGGTATTACAGCTCCAATTGAAGCAAATTTAAGAAAAGGAAGAGGAGCAATCGGTAAAAGATTTTTATAAATGAATGTATATTATTATTTATATTAATATAAAAATTATTTTTAGGCGCATATGGTCCAGAATCTAAAAGCAAACCAATGAAAATAGATAGTGAACGTAAATTAGAAAAGACAAAAGATAATAAAGCTCAAATTTCTCATGGATGGAGAAAAGCCATAAAAGCAGATCAAATGCAATATATTTATAAAACAGCTCAAGAAGTAATAGAAGAAAGTAAACATCCTGGACAAAGAAAAAGGGAATTCAAGTATAAATCTTAATCGATCTATTACCAATTTCATACAATTTTACTTTTTGTGCTCGTATTATTTATACATTAGTAATTATTTTTTTAGTGAACTAAGTCAAGTAAAAGTAATTGACATGACTGGTCCAGAACAACGAATTTTATCTGGATATCATGCTATATCTGGTGTTAAAAAACCAATTGATCAATGGGAAGTAAGAAAAGAAAAAAAATTTTCAAATTTTGATTTACCTGAAATGTTACACAATCTCAATCTTTTAGTTGAAATTGCCGAGCAGGTAACAAAAAATACTTTTAAATTAAAACCAAAATTGATGTTGCTGTAAAAATTAAATTGTAAAAATACTGGACAAATTGTTATTCATTAAATTAAATTTTTTTTTTTTTTTAAAAACCTTTTTTGTGAGACTTTATTCATCATACACATGTATGAGTTTAGTACTAAAGGTTAAATGATAAAATGTTATTATATAGAATATTATAACAAATAATCAAGAACTATGTAATTATGAAGAACGCTTAGTTATCATTGAATATGAAACTATTAAATTAGAAGAAAGTATAAATGAAAAAGATAAATCAATTGAATCTCTTGAAAAAATGTTGGATACCATGAAAATGTTAACCAATGCATTAAAAAACAATGCATTAGATAGTAATCAGGCTATAAAATATTTATCGGAAATGAAAGTATGTAAAAATATTATTACTACAAAAGCAAATTCTTAAGCATATTAGTTGAATAACTTTTAATTGTTTAGAGAAGTTATTACTCGGATTATCGACTATGTGGTGGATCAGTTTTAGCATTATCAATTTCACTAAAATTAATTAAAGAAAATCTATCAATCTGGGATCCATTACAAAATCCAACAATGCCTTTTGAGGAACTCAAGAAATGGAAAGAATTATTAACGCTTAATGAACCATCTGCGATTAGTTTTCAATCTAATGAAGAATTTCAAACATTACTTTGGCAGGAATGGGTACCTCAAGTTCAAAAAGCATGCATGTAAATATATCTTTTTTTAGTTATAAAAATATGACATATTTAAACAATTAATTAAAAAATGCACATATTTTTGTCCCCTATAGATATGTTAGGCATTTTTGTCTATCAAACTTGTATATTTTATCCCGTTGTTGGTGACATTATTGTTTTAAACCATTGTTGGACGTGTGAACGTTTCCCTCATATATTAGAATAATTTTACATTTTTCATAGCAAAATAACAAAGTAAAAAAGAACAGCTACACTGTTGACGAAAACTGTACTGATCTCTGAATCTTTCCAATGTTATGTCAATTGTGCAATTTTCGCCAACAGCGTAGCATTCTAGACAATGATTTACAAATCCATCAAAAACAGAATTTATGGCTGCTAACTTATCAGTAGCTTTGCTATCATTTTTTCGCAAGAAGCGCATCAAATTCTTCTTTTTTGGTATCTCGTATTATACAGGGGGGACCCGTTGATATTTTGCACGTTATTTCGGCAAATATTTATTTGTATACGTCACTATTTCATTGAATAAAGAGTCAGGGAAAAATAATTTCAAACAATTTATAACACTTCTGGCTACTATGTTTACACCAGGGTGCCGAGTAATAATATTATAAGAACATGTTATGGTTATTTATTATGGTGTACAAATGTAACGCGATAAGTGACGTGCGAGCACGGCGTTAACAAAAAGGTACCATAAACTTTTGAATTAAATAATAATGTAACTATTAGTGCGTCACCAAAGACTAGTTATAAAAAAATATTGATATTCTAAGTTAATATTAATAATTTTTAGATTAATTAAATTTGACTTATAATATATATATAAACAAATCTGTATATAGGCGGTGGGAATGTCGAAATTATAACAATATGTTAAAGCTTGTTGAACAATCAGCTAAATTGATACCAAATGACATAATTAATTCAGTTCTTGAGAATATGATTTTACCAAAAATCCAATCAGAAGTGGAACAATGGGATCCATTAACTGATCTTATTCCAATCCATTTGTGGATTCACCCGTGGTTACCATATTTAAGTAAGCTGGAAGTCAATATTTGCTTATTAATTAACTATCCTAGTTGATTTTAACAATAACTAAAACAAATAATAATTTACAAAATAAAATTATGAATGCACTTAGGTAAACATTTTGAAACAACAGTCTACCCTACTTTAAGACAAAAATTAGGTGTAGCGTTAAATGCCTGGCACCCGTCTGACACTTCTGCTAAGCTGATGCTCCAACCATGGATAAATGTTTTCCAGAAAGGCTACATGGAAGCTTTTCTAATAACAAATATTATTCCTAAATTACGAACGGCTCTAGATGCTTTTATAATCAACCCACATCATCAACAATTAGGTAAAATTAGGTTATATCGTTTCTAATATTTCTATATATAACTTATCATCAAGAATTCTGTTAAAAATGTTTACTTTTACATATAGATAACTGGAATTGGGTGAACGCCTGGTCAGATTTATTACCATTACCCACACTTGTGGACTTACTAGATCAATACTTTTTTCCAAAGTGGCTTAAAACACTTACAATGTGGATAAATATGAACCCTAATCATGAACAAATTAGTAACTGGTATACAGGATGGAAGTCTTTAATGCCTCCAGTTATTGTTGAACATCCAACAATTAAAAATCGGTTTCATTCTGCTTTGGATATAATGAGCCGGGTAGTTGGAGGACCATCCATTCCACTACCACCTCCACCGCCTACAATTCACGTAATAATAATTTGTTTAAAAGTTATTAATAGTTATTATGTTATTTACTTGTAGGGTGGACTAGTTGAAGCTGTGCGTACTGCTTCACAAATGCCTCATGGATTTAAAGAATTGGTGCAAAAGCGTTGTGAAGAACGTGGAATTTTATGGATGCCTCTTCGTGGTCGTTTTAGAGAAACTAAACAAATATACAGATGTGGAACTAGACTTCAAGCATATATAGATCGTGGAGTACTATTTGCTAGTCAGGATGGTACTAATTTTTCACCCATGTCAGTTCAAAATATGTTAAAATTATGTGAATAATTATATTCTATTTTTATATTAAATTTGTATTTTAATTTTTTTTTAATTTCAGTAATATAATATATTTTTTTCAAAATAATATTTGTATAATGTTTCGGGTAATGGTGTCATAAGTGATGCCTAACCTTACCATAATTGTTCGCTATCTACATGTTAGTTAACTAATAGGCTGCAACGATTTACTATTATAGTTTTCAGTAGAGTTGTAAACTATAAATGTTTATAGAAATTATTAAAATAAATTTAAACATCATGTAAATATTATATAAACGTATTAAAAGGAAACCAATAATTTTTTATAAAAATGTATTTAAAAAAAAACTAAATGGTTGCATAAAAGTATTATTATTACTATTACTATACCTATTAATTACTCACAGAAGGCTGATTTTGAATTTGAAAGTGTACAATTTGTAATCGATAATGTGGTTGCTGGTCAATAATTTTCTGCGCAAAAAATGATTACTATTTTAATAGCATGTAGAAACCTCATAACAGTAAGTTATAGCAACTATCAGTAGATCGTCCCCCCACAATATAAAAAAGAATTATAGGTCATGAAAATTATGTTAGATTGCTTACAACAGCAGAGAACTACATGTAAATGGCAATGACACCTTGTTTTATCCTTTGTGTTTGTTAACAACTTTTTTACCAGTAATCTTACTCCAATCAAAAACCGACTATAGCTTTTTTGTAGCATTTTGGTTCTAGTTGGTGTAATATGGAGGTCACTTTTTTGATTATCCATGTAGTTTCCTTAATAATGGGGATAATGCAATAACTGTTTCTATGATTTTCAATTTTCTTTTGTTGTAATTCAGTTAAAAAATAACTATGGAAACCTACATTTTTGGCGAGTACTTATATTACCATTTCCAAGCGTAGTAAAATTGTAATTGTGATTTGGTTTTATATGGTAAACATTTTTTCGACATCTCGAAAATTCGACACAAGATTCATCATAAGTTGTGGACCTATACAAATATTGAAAAGCCTCAGCCAACATAATTGTCTTTTATTGTTTAAACTGTTTAAAGTTTCAATTTTGATGAGAATCGTTTCAAAACGTGTAACCGAACTTTGCTCGGAATCGTTTTTCGTTGGCAATTATTTATCATTTATCGATTTAGTAAATGTTAGCCGGCATGATTCTGGCGCTTCACTATTGTTTTAAAACCGCTCTAATATGTATTCACGCATTTTTTTTTTTTTTTTTTTATAATCTTACTTACGCTTTACGTCGCCGGACTGTCGGCCATAATTTTAGAAGTCGCTGATTATTTTGGGTGATTAAAAACCTTTTGTTCTTTTAGTCGGTCACGTCGTTGTTTAGTCGTCCCGTGATAACAACGCTATCACCACAACACCGGACCGCAATAATATCAGCGACTGCACAATAACCACCCAAAAACACAGTATTTTTCGTTCTGCCCGAGTAAATTGCAATTTTCTCGTAAAAAAAAAATAACGTGTTATTACAATAAGTGCCTAAATGTTCTGTAAACGTTGGTCTTGAGCTGTGTTCGAGGGAAAAAAATAATAAAAAAACAAAGGAGAAAACCAAATTTACCATGGAATACCGGTACGCCGACGAAAACACCGAAGCCGGAAGTTCGAGTTGCGCGGAGACCGTCGGTTCCCGACAAGTGTTAAAGACGAGCGGATTCGGTAACGCGGAAACCGACGGCGAGTCTTCGGAGTGTGACGAGGTAGTTGAAGAAATGTTTGTACACGTCGTCTTGGATAGTATCGAGGATACGTCCACCATCAACGCGAACAGCAATGTCCGAGTGAAAGCCTTGGAGACCGATTCTCCCGTGTTACAGATCGAGAATAAGGCGAGTGGCATTCTATATATTTATTTGATTGTCGTTTCCGGATCGAACTTTCATCGTCACCCCGAAATTCGTCCGTAATTACCTGTACTACGATAATTATTACCACAGTTACGGTCAGGGCTCGGAACTTTGTGCGTTTGCATATTCAAAATCTGAAATTTCGCTACGAATTCGTTTCGTAATACCATTGATTATAGAATAAACAGATAAGTCGTGCTGTACAAAATAACGGGCACTATTCCACTAATAGTCGTCGCGCTGTCACCGGTGGAAGTACCACCTCGCCACATTGTATTTATAGTTATTTTTTACAAGATTTAAATATTAATTTATCATAATATAATCAACGGCACTGTGCTTCACAGATCCGACACGTTGCGTACATAAATTTCTGTTTTTTTATGAAAGAGTTCAAACTTGTAAAATCATGCCAGTATTTAAATTGATTAAAAACGACAATTAAATTTCCTGACCCTAAGAATGATCAGATTTCCTAATGATGCTAGAAATAAAATTTGGGCGACTAACTCTGGTTATTAAATATACTTGCAATTTAATTGAAATAATTGAAATAATCGGAAACAAATTTTATAATATACATAATATATATAATAATATAAGTTCAAACTTATTTTTTAAATGAGAGCAATATAAATTAATTAAAACGTTATTGTTTTGCTTAGAAATCGCGAAAAAAAGTTTTGATATAGACAGAGCTACATACTTCTTTTCCATGTCTTGAAAATATGCCACACCTTTGTCTTTCTTATATGATTGCATTTTATTAAAATGATCATGTAGTCTAGAAGGCTTCATTGGAAAATGTTTTTTGACAAATAAAGCACATTGTGCTGATGGATTCATCGAAAGTCCAATAAATCCGTATTTAATATAAACCATGCCGTATTGCCATTTTTCTTTTTTGCTTCTGACATAATCTTGCCTTTTTTGGGGTCTTATACCGCCCCCCTTGAAAACTATCTCAATGCCCACAAGGGGGACTCTATCACCCACTTTGAGAAAGACTGGACCGAAACATACCATAAACCTAGAGCTGCAGATACAATAGAATTAATAATTCCTAGTCCTTGAATTATTTCTACATTGTAAAATAAAAAGATATCAAATTGAATTCAAATGCCTAGTCCAAATTTAAAAAGAAAATTAGATAAAAATTCACCCAGAAAATTAAAATTAATACACAATAAAAATACCCATATGTTATTTATTTTATATATTTGATGGAGTATAAAAATGTATGCCTTTTTTTAGGAAGTACCTACTTATCGTATAATGTTAAATATCAATATTTTATTTGTTTATTAATCAAGAGTGAATCTAGGGGGAGTATTACTTGCCCCCCAGTGACCTGGTCGACATTGTGGGCAAGTGGTTGAATGTGGAATTATATCCATACATTACGAAAATACAGATGCGGATTATTGAACTTCGGCAAAACCTTGTTTAGATCCACTAGTTTAAATGCAACTATAGTACCTCCGCCTAGGTTAGAATTATTACGTTTTACTAGAAAAATATTTATTCTACTATTGTAATATAATTTTAACTTGGAAATATTATTTTTGAATTAATACAATTTGTTATGTTTATTAATATACACAAATATTCAATTATAAATGACGTCTGTATAGTAAACTATTATTATTAAAATAATTTATTGATTATTACTGCGCTATCTCACAGGAAGCTTGTATAACTATAATTTTAGTCGTCAAATATCCTTATGCCTATGGACTATCTGTGTATTCTAAAATCAATCGAAATAAAAAAAAATATATGTTACATATTTTACTAAATTTTCGTGATTATGCATATTTAAAGATTTTAAACATATCAATGCATAATTAGGTTTACAAATCAATGTAATTCAAGTAAATATAATAGCATGATTTAATGATTTGCTGTATTTGATACATTTAAATTGTTTATATTTAAGACTCCGTGAATAATGCTTTAAGATCTATTAACGGAAAATATGCATTAACAATTAATTATACTAAATATTATAATTTCAATTTTAATAAAACAATTTGTAATCAAAAAATAAAAACAAATAATTGCATATTATATTGAATTTTTAAACTACTTTTATGTTCATATGTATGCACATATTTCATTGTTATTTTAGCGTATAAAGTTCCGAGCCCTGGTTATGATCAATTTATATATTATATAATATTGCAACAATTAAACTATTGTGTTGCTATAAAAATTTTTAAAAAACATACAATATAAAGAAGGAATAAAATGTCAGTTGTATTGACTATGGACAATTTGAACATCGTTTTATTTACAATTTCCCGAGTAAATGCTATACATTTTATATTTGAGTAATTTGTGTTTGTAGATTTATTATTTGAACGAATGGAAATATATACCAGGAACGGCCATGTTTTTTGAACAAAAAAGTGAACCAAAAACAATTGATCTTTTGTACGATAATAGATGTGGAATTAATTTGGAATATGTCGGATCTACTCAAAAGTGCTTAGAAATGACCAAAAAAGAAGCAACTTTGTAAAGCATCAAGGTAATAGACCCATTAACCATTAAATAATAAAACATAATATTATTGTTTAGTATGTTCTTCTGTAATTTTTTTTGTTTTCATATATAAGTTGTCTACCTATGTATTGTGTAAATAAAAATACTTGTATTTTCAATTTAGACTTTTTCTTATAAATATAAACTACTTAGAACGGCCCTTTCGAGGATGTAACATTTTCAGTCTCTTATCTATCTAATGGATAATCTAGTACATATATGTATTTGTACTTCCAATAGTACTCAGGCACGACTCATACAACTTAAAACAAAAAATATTCCACAAAATGAATGACAACATTTACCATGCTTTCACAGAGGGTTTTTTTTAATATCTATTTCCCAGACAATCTCTTAATACTTCAAACTTTTTAAAAAAATGTATTATTATTTAATCTCAATAAAAAAATGTAATATGAACATATCATTAAATATTCCCCAGTGTAAGCATAGTTTTGTTTTAATGCAACAATTTTTGTTTTAAGACTATTACTATACCCAGAGTACTATTGAAAGTACAAAAAACATATTTACTATATTATACGTTAGATAAGAAAGTATAAATATATTGTTGCATTATAAAAATAAATCTCAACTCTTCATTTAATTTTAAGATAAAATGTTACGATTATTATACAAGAAAAAGGAAGTTAATTATCAATAAAAGTAAATAGTAGTTTAATTATTACCAACGCAGATAAAGCATATAATTATCGTACGTTCATAATAGATAAATTATTACTACTCAATATTTCTTATAGACAAAATTTTATCTAGTTTCGATAAGATGAACAGATTTATCAAAAAGGAAAAAAATATTACGCAACAATGTCGATTAAATTAATCAATATGTGTAATTATGTATCACATTAACTAATGATTATTAACTAATTAGTTGTTAAATAACAAAGTAACTGTAACTGTATGAACAATACAAATTATTATAGAAATGGCTGGGTGATTACAAATGAGTCAAATATTTAATTGTTGCCTATAGTCAAGTTCAAAAACCAATTATTGGAAATTGCCAAGCACTAGAAAATAGGTAACTGGGTACTATAAACTGTTGGTCTATTATTTTTTGTAAAATTAAAATCGTATTTTACTAATGTTTATATAAAAAATAATAATTGTATAATAAGTGAAATTTTAAAAATAGTAAAAATTTAATTTATTACTTATTTGAAACAATTGCTTGATCACTATCAATTAAAGTAATGTACTTCTCCAATTGTTGAACTTTAAGCTTACACCAAATTATTGGATCGGTTAATCCAATAATACGAGATGCTGCTAAAGCAGCTCCTTCTTCTTCCCGTACAGTTACACAACCCAAACCTAATTATATATATGTTTAATAATTGGTATGTAAATTATTAAAATTATTTTTATTACCAGAGGGAACATTTAATGATGACCAGATATCTTGATTAATATTAGTCGCATTTAATGGTGGGCAGTTTATTACTGGTAAATTAGTATAGCCAGCAATTACTGGACCCAAACCATTACTACGGCCAGCTACAGCAACTATGACAATGGGAATATTTAAACCTGGAAAACATATAAATAGTTGTAAAAAATACATACAATAATAATTAATAATTTACTACCTTCATAACTATTAACCATTTTTAAAACATATTCGGTACTTTTATGGGCAGATGCAATTCTGATTTCAGTGTTTATGCCCATATTTCTTGTATAATGTGCGATCTTTTCACCAAACTGTGCATCACTACTTGATCCCATTACAATAACAACCTAAATAAATACATAACATATTTTTAAACATTAGTTAAATCTACTTTTAGACCATTGGCGGATTTAACGGTCGTTTAGTCAGCAAATGCCAACGGGACCCCATTTAAATTAAATTTGTCCAGATTTTAAATTTTTACCACAAAAAAAAAAAAAAAAAAAAATGAATACATTATTTTATATTGCAAACCGAAATATATGATACTGATACATTTTGTATGGATTTGCCGACTTTATTCAACCCTTAAATCCGCCACTGTTTCATAAACTAAAAATAAATGTGTACCAAGCTTTTTGATGGTTGAGCTAAATCTTGTACTTGATCGGCAACCCATTGAAAGTTTTTTTTAATTGTTACCATATCATCTTCTGTAACAATACTTAAATCTCTGTATACTTGTTTGTCTACCATTAATCTTTTGTCTCCACTTGGCCATAATCTCCATGAATCGTTATCTATAACATCTGCTACCAATATTTTTCCTAGAATTGAGTAATACGTATTTTAAATTTCAATTAGACATTAATTAACATAGACATTTATTTATTCAATTACATGTTTATCATGATATACCTTTAGAATTAACACCAAATTCAATTTTCATATCTACTAAAGCAACATTTTTAGAAGCCCACAATTTTTCAAGCACTTCAAATACACAGATAGTTGTTTTTCTCATTATTTCATACTCAGCACTTCCAAAAACAATATCTCCAATTTTAAACTCAGCCGATAATATCTGTTGTTCTGACCATTGGGGATCATTATTTTTGTCATCCTGTTGAAAAAGAAACCAAACGTATATTAATTAATAAATTTAGTGTACTAGTGTTGTACTATAAATACCTAATACTTCAGACAGTCATTTCTATATTGTTGAAACCAGTTATAATTATACTACAAAAGTATTACTTACGTACCTTGAAAAAAGTTTCCACTAACGGCGGAGTAAATCTAAAACCTTCTTTCACCCCTGGATGTCGTTTCAGAAAAGATCCCGTTGCAATGCGTCGACAGACCCATTCAATTGGAATCATACTACATTTTTGGCTAATAAACGTATTATCGGACGTAGCACTTTTCGAAATAAATGCTGTACTCAATCCTAGAACAAGACATAAAAACGACAATTGTTTTGGTATATATAAGTACTAGGTGGATATGATGTTTGATATTGAAAATTGCATACCCAAGTCTTGTAAAATCTTGAATATAGCCGTCGTGGTCTCTGTGGATATGACTCCCTTGTTTTCCATTTCGTTTTTCCGGATACCGTCCCAAGCGGTTATTTTGTCCCTGCTCACCATCAACACATTTTCTGTGCCCGGTATGTCGTAAACGATTTTCGTTTTTCCCTCTACGATTACGTCTCCGATGCTGACGCCCGCCACACCTGTTGGTCGAACAAGAAATAATTTACACCGTACCCATGGATCATAATTAATTCCGTACAATAGAAAATAATAATAATAATTGCAACTACCGTTATTATGGGGTTGGTCCATTTTTGTTGTATTGTTTCGGAGAGCACGTCACCCGCGGTACAATATCCGGCCTAAGAGGAATGCGTTCGACTGCAAACGTAACGCAACAGTAGTCCGCCGACCGCCTTGCCGAAGTAATAGACGACTGATCCCGGTAATTTGTGCCGCACAATAATCGAGTCGGTGTTGATAATGCCCTAACCTAAAAATATCGGTTTTTAAACCGGTTTGGCGCCTTATTGGAATTGCACAAACAAAAACGTGCTATATAAAAAAAAAAAATAAAACCTTTACGCCGCGGGGAGGAATTTCGGGTTTTGACGAATCCGAATCGCGTGACGGCGGACGGGATGCTACGACGCGCCGAGATATAACGATTATCTTGCACGCCCGCGGCGTATACCCACTGGCCGCTCGTTTTAACAGGTGTATAAGGTACGTTTTTACGATTTATCTATTTTTGAAATAAAAAAAAAAAAGAAAAGAAAAACTTATAACATTTATTGTAAAATTACAAATCGTTTTAATAGTATCATTTTTAAAATACATTAAGGAGATAAACGCCGTCCGGACGTCAATATTCCTTTTTACAGATAAACTCCTATATAAGCAATCTGAAGTTCACGGCTAATTGCCAAATGTCAGTGATTATAATATTATATTTTTCATGTATACTGAACGAGTTTTACTGTTTCTTAATCTTCACGGGTCAATGGTACAAATTTTTAAACCGTTTTCTCTCTATCTTCTTGCTTGATCGTTTTACATTAATATATTAATAAAATAAACTCGTTTTAAGGCTGCTTGGTTTCATCATCCATTTAGGCGAATATTTTAATTTTTTATATTAGTACCTGCCTAAGTAATTTATTTGTTGTTACACCCATAGTGATATGTAAAATTGTACACAATTGAATAACTTGGACGTTTTCTACTATAAATAGATACCTAATTAATATTTATTTCAATTTGTTTGTGTAAATTTGAAATGTAATTATATAGTCCATTTCTGTTAATAAAATTAATTATGTAATATTAGTATAATAATATACTAGTCATTACATATATACATATATATATATATATGTAAAATTATATTTTATATTTAACAAATGTTTTTAAATTTTATTTTAGAGTTAAACATGTCTATTGTTGAAGAAGATGATAGGCAATTGCGTCATGAGTGTGGTGTATTTGGTTGTATAGCGTCTAAGCCATGGCCAACAGATGTAGATGTAGCCCAAGTTATTTGTCTTGGATTGTTAGCGTTGCAACATCGGTAATTATATTCTTGAATTTAAAATATATTTTGTATGGAAGTCAATATAGTTTGTGATTGATAAATCTGTTAATGACATGTAAGGAATTTGAAAAGATAACCTTGTTTTATCCTTTAATATAACATAAATTCAGGGTGTATTTAGGATTTTCCTGACAGGGAAAGGATAATATGTAAATTAATTTTAAGGTGGCCCACATTATTTGAGCCCGTTCTACAGTGCCCCGTAAAGTGTTAACTAGTGGTTATATTTATCGCAAACCATCAAAATTCTATCAATCAACTGACAGTTAACGCTATCAAATACTGGGGACATTGTAAGAACTGCATTATTATAAAAAATTGTTTTAGTAATTAATATTCAATAAAATATCAAAATTTATATTACAAAAAATTAAATAAAATGTTATAATATTGTATACCTTTCTTTTAATATACTTGATATTATTTTAATTTATAATTCAGTTTTATCAATGATTAACATTAAAATGTCTATAGTGGTCAAGAAAGTGCTGGTATTGCTATGAGTGAAGGTGACAACCATACATTTAATGTCAAAAAAGGCATGGGTTTGGTCAGTAATATATTCAATGATGACGCAATAAAAAAGCTTAAAGGTAATACATGTCTACTTAATTTTGGTGTCCAAAATAAAATACAATTGATGGATACGTGTTCATTGTTTGCTCATAATTTATCAATTATGAACTAGTATTCGTATACCAATCCATTATAATTATTTATTTATTTTATATAATACTAATATTATTTATTAAGCCGGTAATTATTTCAATTCTGCATATTTAAATAGGAAATATTTTTAAATATCAAGTTTTAATCTTAGTATTAAATTTCCTCGAGGGATTAACTTAACACTTTATCACTTTTCTATCTTAACACTTGGGGGTTTTAAGTTATTTTTTTCTTTTTTAAAAACCAAAATTAAATAAAAATGATTAGAGTTCTATATATATATATTGTATGTGTAATGAACATATTTTTAGTAGTTTACCTATTCAATAATCCATATAGCTGAAAATTGATTAGTGTAACATTTTAAAAATTAAATATTTAAAATTCTATTTAATAGAATTACACGTATTGATTTGTTTTTTTTTATCAGATATAAATGTAATTTATCAAATTTACATTCTATATAATTTTGGTATTTTTTTTTAAATATTAAAATTGTGAGTTATTGTCAAGCTGCAATGTTTATGTCCATAATATAAAAATATAATTAATTGTCCTGTTAAAATTCTGAAATACTTGGACACATTATCTGTGTTTTTTGTCAGATTAGTTCTATATATTGTTCATATGTATATGTTTGGCAAGGAGAAAATTATAAATATAATAATTATAATAAATTATATTGGACTATTTAGGTAATCTTGGAATTGGACATACAAGATATTCGACAAGTGCTGGGTCTGAAGAAGTCAATTGTCAACCATTTGTTGTTCATTCTGCCCATGGTGCTTTAGCAGTTGCCCATAATGGTGAATTATTTAATGCTGGAAAATTAAGACGTATGGTAAACACTAAATTAATTTTGATTCAAATATAGACTATATTTACGTGAAGGGTTTTCTTATATCATATAAAACTTTATTAAAAAGTGGCTTTATAATTTAGACATTTTTTTAATATTTATGTAGTATTATTTGTTGACCTATCAGATTAGACATAAATAATATACATGCTATCATAACTTTACAATGTTTTATCATAACCTTTATCCTTATTTAATATAGAATTAAGGAAATTTGAAACGGAACAAAAATTTCTTTAACATTCTTTGTCTAACACATAGCACCATTTAGACCATTATTTTTTATTCACCTTGTATCGCTTGATGTAGTGAAGCGATACGAGTTCGGAAAACAGATTTGAATCCAGCATGAGGTGTACATAAGATGATTGACCATAACACTTTTTCAAATGTCAGTACTTAATTTTCAAAAATTTAGAAATGTATAATAATAAAACAAACTAAATTTTAAGCGACGTGACCGATCTGATGTGTACTTCACGCTGAATTCTTATCGCTTCACTAATTCGATCATGGACAAAAAATTGCTCTAAAATGCTATGCTGCGTATGTGTTAGAAAAAGAAAGATCTTCTTGTTCTGTTTCAAATCTCCTTAAGTATTAAACTAAACAAAATTTTAGTTAACTTATTTGAAAACTGTAATCATAAGAAGCTTTATTAAATATGTATATAATATTTAGGTATTAGCTAGAGGTGTTGGTCTTTCTACTCATTCAGATAGTGAATTAATTACACAAGCTTTATGTTTGAATCCTCCTGATATTGAAATTGATGGTCCGGATTGGCCAGCTCGTATTAGACACTTTATGGAGCTTACCAAATTGTCTTATTCAATTGTCATAATGGAAAAAGGTAGAATATTTGGAGTGCGTGACCCATATGGTAACAGACCTCTCTGTATTGGCAAATTGATGTCATTAACTGATCCTAACAAAGGTACATTTTTTGTTTTAAATAATTCTAATACATTATTTTACATTGTTTAACATATGCATACAATTTTTTTTTTGTATAAACCACCAATTTTAAATTTTATTTTATGGTATTGTATTTTGTTAAACAGAGGAAGGGTGGGTTGTGTCTTCTGAATCATGTGGTTTCCTGTCAATGGGCGCTAAATATGTGAGAGATGTTTATCCCGGGGAAATTGTAGAACTGACAGAAGATGGATTTCATACTGTATCGATAATGGGACGACCCGACAATCGCCCTCAAGCATTTTGTATTTTTGAATATGTATATTTTGCAAGACCTGATAGTATATATGAAGGTAAGTGTTTTGTTTAATTTTCAATGTATCAATCAAATGTGTATGAATACATATTTTCAAATAAACAATTGTTAATTTTATATAGGACAAATGGTTTATTCAGTGCGGCTGAGGAGTGGAATTGTATTAGCCAGAGAATGTTTTGTTGAAGCTGACATTGTCAGCTCAGTTCCAGAATCTGGAACTGCTGCTGCTCATGGATTTTCAATGAAAGTAAGTTTTTGTATACAGGGTCTTACAAGTTATTACAATTTTAAGAATAGGAGTATGGAATACACATACTCTTATTCTAAAAATTGGAAGGCATTATGTATTCATACTTCAATACATTGGTTGTATAATTGAATAAACATTTGCAGTCTAATATTCCATTTGCCGAAGTCTTGTATAAAAACCGATATGTGGGCCGAACATTCATTCAACCAAGTGCACGATTAAGAAGGTTAGGGGTTGCTAAAAAATTTGGAGCTATTGTTGAGAATGTAGCCGGCAAAAGAATTATTCTAATTGATGATTCCATTGTCAGAGGAACTACAATAGGACCAATTATTAAGTTACTGAGAGATGCAGGTGCTTTAGAAGTACATATAAGAGTAGCTTCTCCTCCTCTTAAGTTCACTTGTAATATGGGAATTAACATACCAACTAAAGCCGAACTTATTGCAAACAAACTGACCATTGAACAGTTAGCTAAACATGTTGGTAAGTGCAATTGGTTAATATCTTTATTCGGTTAGTTTTCACACATTTTTGATGAATCATTCAAGTGTTTGTAAGACTAAAATTGGGCTAAATGATTAATAATTATTAACACGCAGCAGAATTTTTTTTTTTTTTTTTAAAGAGTTTTTGTATTAGTTATGCCATTGTATACTTGTACTAACATATTAAACTAGCCCAATGAGTGGTACTTATTTGATGCCATTACAATACCTCACCAATTGAAAATATCTTTAGATTTGTTATAAAATTCTATGTTAGATTATGTAGGTCGCATAATGGAAAACTACCATTTTGTACTCGGTACTTCTGTAACCATTAACATTTCTAAGAGTGAATTATTTGCAATGTAAATTGCCAATTCAACAACTAAGAAATAACAATTGTGTATATTGCTTACTTTGTAGTAATAACAAAAGAGATAGTTTATAGTGAAAACAATTATTGTTGGAAAGTTAATTTTACATTAAAAATATAATATTCGAACAATAATAACTTATGATATATTATTACAGGAGCTGATACTATTGCTTATTTATCAGTCGAAGGCCTCAAAGAAGCAGTAAAAGAAAAAATGCCAAACAAAAATGCAACTGAAATTGGACATTGTACAGCATGTCTTACTGGAGAATACCCTGAAGAATTAACTTTCTAAATAGTAAAAAATCCAAGTATTATTGTAACTTAAACCGCCAATTTTCAATACCATTTAATTTTAGTGTATTTTGTATTGATTACATACTGATAGTGAATTGCCAAGTTTTTCAAAATTATGTACTGATTACTTGAGTAAATTGTTATTTATAAGATCTGTATATAGATCTGATCTATTAATTGTTTTTACTTATTTTTTTTAAATTTAATACATATTATATTATACACATATATGTATATAATTTATTATAATTACCTATTATACAATTAGTTCATTTTAACACAAATAAGATGCTATATTTTTTTTTATTTTTACAATATTGTTTATTTATAGATTTATTATAATAATTATTATTTTAAATAAAAATGAGTTTAAAAGTATTTATATATTTAGTTATTTCATTGCACCATAGGCTGCTAAATATTTCATAAGATTGTAATTATTTTATTAAGCATAAACAGTTATTGTTCAAAATGTAATATAGCTTATTGATCTTAAAACATCTGGTCTAATTACAATGAAATTATTAAAATGCAGATTATGTGCTAATTTAGTAGCTAATAAAAGTACACATCTTTCAATTGAAATTATAAATAGTGATCGCTCCAAGTTTTTAATTTACGCCAAATTCCAGAAGATATTCTTATTTTAGGGTTTCTTAAATAATTAAACTAATCATTTAGTTTATCTTTGATAAACTGTTGTTATAATATTGATTTGTATTAAAATATTGCATGGTTATATTAAGTGAATATTTATTTCTGGCTTTGTCGTCTGTTCAGTCGTTTTAATGATAAACAATGTGTATAGTTACAGTGGCGAATCCAGAGGGGTAACGACCCCTCTGTAGGTTTGTTACTTTATTATGATGTATGCAATTTATTTCTTTATTTTATTGACCCACTATAGGACATATTTTAAACGTAATAGAGGAATAATGTGTAATTTTGGATTTGTTTATTTGTTTGGCCCCCTCCATTGTGAAACCCTGCCAACACCACTGTGATTGCGATGTGACTGAAGGACAAACAAACACGCTTTCGCATTTATAATATTATGTAGTATGGAGATATATATATGAAATAAATAAAATTACGAAAAAAAAAAAAGACATTACTTGAAAAATGAATTAATACATTTTTATCCAAACTATACCAGTTGCGCCGAGAGAGCGCAAGTCGGCCGCGCATTCATATGAAATCGCTCCGCGGTTACGAGGTCTAATTTCTCCCACCAAGTGGACTATGATACGCCGTCGTAAACCACCGGGCGCTTTCGTCTGTTATCGAACTTTGCCAGTTCACGACTATTGTTAATTATTACTGTATACACCGTGATAAAATTAATATCTAAATTAACTTTACTGTATAATTTTAGTTATCATTTATTTAGTGTGAAACCGTGTTAAGTGTTTACCATACGAACAAATAATTATTAAAAACATTGATTTATTATTTATACAAATAAGCAATGTATAAAATTTACCATATAATATATTACACATACGAATAATATTTACAAAATAATACATCGCATATATACAAAATAATACATCGTATATACACATATTTACAAAATAAAATATATCGTCTATGCAACGTAGGTTAGTTGGTACATAATATTTTATTCATTATCAAAGTCGTCGGACTCGGAATCGGAAGTGTTTCCGGTAATGGTTAAGACATGTTGAGCCGAGGGTTCCGTATCCAAAATGTCATCGGTGATAAAGTCAATCTTATATAACTTATCCTCTTCTTTAATAACGTGGCTTATAAAATTTTTCCACATCTCAGGTGTTACTCGTTCCACGCCTTCATACAACAATTTTTTTACATCTGATAATTTATAACTTGTGTTGTTAATTTTAACGTGATGTTTTACAGAGGACCATGCCAACTCTATAGGATTTAATTCACAGTGATACGGAGGTAGCCTAAGTACAATTTTATTGTTTTCCTTTGCCAATTCATCAATTACGTACTTGTTACAATCGGTTCGAAATTCTTGTGCCTCTTCCAAGAGTCGATCTTTGACCATTAGTTTGTCAATTAATTTTCCTCTAATAGCCATCCATTGAATAATTTTTTCCTTATTCCACGAAGCTTGGGGAAACGTTTCTTTTTTAACTGAATGGTACGACGCATTATCCATAACGATCACTGAATTATCTTTTAGCAGTGGTAAAATATTACTAAACCAGTCGTAAAATGAATTTGATTTTTTGTTAGATTCGAAAACCAAGAGACCACCAATGACGAAACCATCCGACGATCCTATATGGACAACAATTAATCGTTTTCCTTTATCAGACGGATTTTTTTGTCCAGTAGTTAGCCCTTTTACAAATGCGTCTCTATGTAATTTTACCGTTTTATCGACCCACGATTTTGAAGTCGTTTCTCCAACGTTTACCCAAGTCTCATCAAGGTAGTAAATTGAATGACCATGGCTGCGATAATATTTAATTTTTTCCAAATATCTTTGTCGCCAGCAGACTAAATCACTTCGTTCAGTCAGTGCACTGTTACGATTCTTCTTGGTGTATGTGAAACTTAAATCTTTTAAAACTGTACGTAAAGATGTGCATTTCAAATTTGGCAAACTAGGATCGTCATTGATGGAAGTAAAAATTTTTTGCAAAGTTGGAATTTCTTTTCGAAACCAGAACCCATGAATTTTTTGCCGAATAGCATTTTTGTCGAACTCATCAATTTTTTCAGTAATTGTTAGCCTTATTTTCTTTTTATTAGGAGAAGAAATGGTACCTTTTTTTTTATAATCTGATAACGTTGTCGAGATGGTGCGTTGACCAATACCGGTATAATGTGAAATGAATTTGATGATGTCAATGTACTTCAGCTTTTGGTCAACTGGCAGATTGGCTTCCTCGATCATTTTTGTTTTATACATATTTACGATAATTTCTTTTATTTGGCTACCAACAAACTACAAAAAATGTTTGATATTATTGCTTAAATTATGATATAATGTGTATACACTATACAATACAAATACATAATAATATCTGATAATTAAAGTTAATATTACATTCTGAATGAAAAGAATGAAACCATAAAGAGTTTAATAATATATATATATATATATATATCGATAATAATAATATTTATTGATATTGATAATAATAATAATTTTATTAAATTGTGCTTACCTTTCCACATGGATTTTTTTTGAGCGGTGAACCATCAATAGCATTTACCTCTTCCATTTTAAAAATATTGATAAACACAAATTTTACTAAAGGAAAAAATCAGTACGATAGATTATATCGTAAATAAATCGTACACGGTGTATAAACGAATAAAATGTGATTATCGCAGTAAGGCAGTGGTTACTGTTTACGAGTCACAAAGACGCGACGGTCGACGATGTGAGCCGATCATCCGACGATGGGAGTCGCGTTGGTGGGATATGCGCCGACTACGACGAGTTTTGGTCGCCGCCGACTTGCGCTCTCTCGGCGCAACCGGTATAGAAGGTCTGTATTGATATGAAATCCTATCCCGATTTGTATGCGTCGCCCTTTAGAGGGCGTTTATCGAATTTCAGAGATTCAGATACTCGAGATCATCCATTTATTTAATACACGAAGTTCGTGGTTATAGATCTATCGCGGTCTAGATCGTGTGTATTTGGATAATAAGTCACAGATGAATAGCTAAGATCTATTCTGTGGCACTATCATCTTATCAATCGCGCCATCACAACAATCGCTAGACGATAAGGACAATCAATGTTCAAATACTTCGAACTGTAGACGTTAAATTTAAAAATGTGTTAGAAATTATAATAGGTTTTTGTTTAGAGTAAAATATACATGTATAAATAATAAATATTAATTATTATTTCGATTTTAGTTTAATATTTCAGTTTATGTAGGTTTTTTTTTATATATAAATGGTCGATGGAATAAGTAAGTGTTATTATGTATCCTTTATGCACACCTATGTTCAATAAATAATATTATTTATTCTCAATTAATTAACTATAGGGATCAATACTATTAAGTTAATGATAAATTTAAATTAGACATGACTGTCTGTCGATATATTAAACATATTGGTACTGGTTTGTATCACCAGGCCACTCCATTATTATTATTATTATTTGGTATATAAAACAGTAAAATATAAATTATAATAATACATAATGATAATATAGTTATGACAGATGCAGTGACCCGGTTCTGATGGTACGGAGCAGTACTATTTATACGGTAAAGTTACTGTGTAGTCATACATTCCACAACCTGTGTAAAAGATTTTAAAGTATACAGTGACTTTTTCATATAAATAGTATTGCTCCATTAGGTGCCATTAGGTCTGGATCACTGCATATTTTTGGTGTCAGGTGCAGAGTATTTGTTTCCGTAAAACTGGATTTCTTCGGTGTCAGTTATGGGGTCTTTTCGGTGAAATATATTCTGGAACGTTCCTTTTTTTGAAACTAATCCGAATAATTAAATTAATGACTATTCTGACGAATCATTGAGCTGACATATTCCAACAAAGAAATCCAGTTTTTCAGAATTGGGTTACAAGGCCACTGTCTAGATTAGTTTAGATTACTAAGCAAACAGACTTGTACACATTTTTTCAGTCATAAATTGTTTCAACTTCGTTCTAGGATAGTGAAGAATATTAAATTTGATTTTAATTTATTATTTGGAATTACCTATACAAAGATTAAAATAATATTTGTTCGGTTTAATTAAATCAAGGAATGTCTTCATTATTATTTTATATATACATATTTTATTTGAAAACTATACATTTGTAACAAATGTAAATTGTATTTTCAGTTTATCCTTAAATACCAGACTAATACAATTTAACATTATGGAGGCTTTTTTGAAATATGTACGTGGACGTTTCATCCTGCCTGACTTAATGCATTTAGCTGATGACGATAATGAGACTCTCAAGTTATTGTTGTTCCAAAATGGACCTAGCAGAAATGAATTTATTAAATTTTTTTTATGCAAATTATTGTTGGATGTTGATCCGGAAATTGAAGATTCACAAAAGCACAGTAATAATTAATTAGTCGTAAACATTTAAGAAATTAATTATGATATAATTTTGATGATATTCATTTTAGATTTAGAAAATATATTTGTATCATTCGGTATATTGAATAAAGAAGATGCTCAACATTTTTTAGAAGTTAGTGTAATATTACTTATTCAACAAATACATTACTCGGGTTAGATAATAATAATTTATTTATTTAAGTTATCATAATGTAATGTAATACTAGGGACTTATAGGTGTTTGTACGTTTTTCAATTATTATTTATAACATAGCTAAGTAATATAGAATATTGTTTGATAATACTAAGAGTTTATGGACATTTTTTTATTTTGCATATTTAGCTTTTTTTGGAATAGAAAAAAAAATGATTAAATATTATTTGATTTTTTATCAAATGATAGAGTAAATATCTAGGGTGTGTATTCCCCAAATTATTTATATTTGTGTGATATTCAAATGGACACAATATAATATCAGTCGATACAGAAATATGGTCAGTTGATGTTAGTTGGTGTCTGTTCGTATTGTACATATTTCAGAGAGATAAAAGAATTAAAAATAAAAATAAATACATGTTATTTAATTTAAATTTGTTGGTTTTCTAATCAAACAATAAAATATTTTTTTAGTGCATATTTGGTACATATTTAGATCATAAATCAATGCACTTTTAAGATTTTTTGAGCACATAGTCCATAGCCCTAGTAATATATAATATACTTAATAGAATTTGATTATTTTGCGTATATTTAGTGTAAAAATATTACTTATAAATAATTTTGTCATTAAATTAAATGACATTTATAATTTTAGGGCAATTTGCCGACAAAGGTGCATATAGCTACATGGACGAGGATCATCGAAGCTTTAATACCAACTACAACAATTACGTCTCGGCAGTCTACTTATGATGAATATGATGAAATGTTGAACAAAATTTTCGAAAAGAATCAATATTTTCAAGTAAGAGAATAATCACAAATAGTATCTATCTATAAATAGAAGTATAATATTTCAAATAAAGATAGCCATATTATAAAGTCAAATAATTTGAATTTGATTTCAAAGTTTTATTTTTGTATTCGCTTTAGTTGGCCACTTAAAAACTGTTTTTATGAACAATTTCTTGCAAAACAAATCTTCTGCCACACATAGAACAACACAATTCTAGGAAAATAAATAGAACTTAATGGTTTTTTATCTCCCAAAAAATAAGAATGGAACATGCCATTTTTACTATATGTTCAGTTACAAACATTTCGGTCAACAAAACTGTTTTAAAATAATCCATTTCAAAACTTATGCATGACAACAAAGTTAATATTGGTTTTACTATATAATATAATGTTGATGTACTTCAAACACTTCTAAAAAAAATATTGCGACTTCAGATTTTCTTTATGTTTTATAAATTGCTTAACCTTGTTATAAATAATTAAAAAAAAAAAAAACGATAAAATATTTTGAAAATTCTACTACATATTTAAAACCCTCCTGTTTTTAATACAAATGTAGTACAATTACTTGATAGCTAAATTATATACTTTTTTATGTAAATTTACACAAAATAAAAACTGTTATAAACATTTGTATTACTATGCACGTGTAAATATAAAATCTGAAAACAGATAAAAAAACTGCTTTTGTTCTGTTTTATTTTTTACCGATCTAGTCTTTTTATCTATTGTAATTATTATTTTTATTTTAGTCTGTTATAAAGAAAAATTATCTTCCTCCAGAATTGATACCAAAATTAAAGGTTCAAACTGGATTAAATGAAAATAATGAAAGTATTGAAAAATTGTGTAATGAAATAACCGAAATCATAAAGAAACCAATTAGACCAGATGGAAATAATGATGATAAAAGTTGTGATGTAGTAAGATTAAAACATAGAATTATATTTTAAAACCTTCTGAAAATTTTCTGATATTTTTAGGAACAACCATTAATTCACGAAAACTCAGATTATATGGATTTGATATCAATCAAACGAGAAATTGATCAATACAATCAAGTTTCAAATGAAAATGAGATAATTCCGCTACAGGACATACAATCAAACGTAATAGCTTCACAAAATTGTTTTGAAAATAACAGTTTGGATGTAAAAGTTAACAATATCCTTAAGGTATATTTTACTTAGTTTATACTTAGTTTAGGGGTTCTAATAATTATGTTGTTCTTGATATTAATTTTTAAAATTTTAGCTCATGAAAGCCGAAAATGATTTACAAATATTAGTCAATTCGTTAGCAGATCAGGTATAGACATAACTGAATTGAAATTTTTTATTATGTCACTTAATTATAAATATTGTTATTATGTTTCAGTGAGAATTTATAGAACACCTACTGATTTCTGTTATTATATTATTATAATCATCATTATATTATTTAATTTAAGGTTAAAATGCTAGTTTCAAAAAACTAGTACACATATAAATAAATAATATTATATAATTAATAAGGCATTTTTCTTGATTTCTGGTTTATCTTGGTGACATGGATGAAATATAAAACTATTATTATTATTTAGTTTGGTTATAACGGATACACTTTTAAAAGGATAAAAAGATAAATTGAAATGCAAGAGCTGTCAACTGCAATTAAAATATTTCCTTTAATTTTTAGATTTATCATTTTGTTTTGATTCTGGTAGACGTGGGGCTATTTATGATTATGCCTCTCTAAAGACAAACAGATATTGGGAAGGGTTTCCACTGAACGAAAGCGATTGGCAAGGAAATATGCGATTGATTATTAAATTGTGTTGTCTTTTATATCTTTATTTATCTTATTGTATCACTTTTTTTTTTTTTTTTTTTCAGAAAATATGTCAGGGAAATACCCTTACATTACTCATAAACTACCATTACTGTGTATTTTAGCTTAGCTTCTACAAATGAAAATAAATACAATTTCCATATATACATATATTCGAATATAGCAGTTTTTTTTGTGTTTATTACTTGTGTTCACGGTGTTGTAAATGGGCAAAAAAAATTTTTTTTTATATTCCAACTGACGATTACAGTAGTTAGAGAGATGATTACGGATTATAATGAAAGTGTAGATTTACAACTATAATAATGATCTTTGTATTAGAACAACCGATAAAGTAGTATACCTATGACTTTAACACAAATAATTTATCCTATTGCTAAAGTATCAGTGACTTGGTGATTAGTGTTTTCAAAAAAGAGTAAATGTGAAATCCTGTCATCCTGCGTTTGATCGATTTTCAATATTTCAATATTATTATACTATTATTGACACTGTTGTAACAATGACACGACTTACGTGTACCTGTACGGGTAAAAAATGAATAATTCTGAAATATATTTGGCTAATTGTAAAGAAACGTACCGCTTTATTTCGTATGCTGCACCAGCGCACGTCTACGCGTGTGACACAATGTTACATTGTTAAACTGTAACTGTCGAAATTGCCGATTTATACCGGAAATTCCAGTTTAACAAGGTACTCCAACAGAGGATTTTTGGGAAATTCAATTGGTTTTTTAAATAAATATTTATTTAAAATAAATAAACTCTATGTATAGGTTTTCGTGGACGACGAGCGAATAAATGTATTTTCAATTCGGTCAAAGTAGCGACTAGCGTGTAAAATCACTCAGTGTAATCGAGCCTTTAGTCGCAAGTCGCTGGCGTTTTTACACTCCAGCGTGTAGTAAAATCGTTCAATGTAATCGCCCTAACTGGAAAAATCGCTAGTGTGCCAGCGAGTAGTGACTGGTCAAAATGTCGGAAGCTGTAGTTCGCGCGGGAGTTGTTGTAGTTTCTCATTTATTGCGACAGGAGTTGGAAAAGAAAAGGTATAAAAAGAAAAGATTATGGATCAGAAGTTGGACTTCAAGGCGAGAGAAATATGGTGCATCCAGTACATTATTAGAAGAATTAAAACAAAGACTCTGCAGCCTACCGAAATATTCTAAGGATGAACGGGGCCCCAGTTTGATACATTGTTATAGATGTTTGACGGCCTAATAAAGAAAGAAGACACTCAAATGAGGACGGCGATTCCGTCGAAAACCAAACTGGAAATAACTTTACGTTATTTAGCTACTGGTGATTCATTTAAGTCTTTACAATATATTTTTCGCGTTTCTGAATGTACAATTTCAGTATTTTTACCCGACGTACTTACAGCGATTTCTCAAGTGTTGGAACCATTTATTAAAGTTAGTATGATTATAAAAAATAAGATACTAATAAATAAAGTTAAATTAAACTAAATATCAACAAAATTCTTATATTTATTTTTTTTTTAAACTGTATCATTATTAAATTGTATAATATAATAATTAATTTTAAATTCATACAAATTATTGGTCATTGTCTGAAAAAGAACATATGATATCTTGGCTTAATATATCGTATTCGTCGTTCACACGCGGAGTAGATGTATTAATTACTTATTGAACTTGACGAGCTAGAAGGTGATGCGACATTTACATGAAGTTGTTCCGTGTATGGTAATGGTTGTTGATGGTATTGTTGAGGTAGAGGCTCCAAACAAGATAATTTGATCCGAGTAATACAACTTTGTATTTCAGACTAATAAAATAGCTTGGCGTTGTGGTAGTTGGCGAAGCTCGTATGCATCATACTTTCCAAACTGATCATACGGTTTTTCTTCATATGCGCTCTGAGCGATTTTGTCTAATTGCTCAATTGCAATTGCTATTTCAGGGGCTGTTTGCTTTTTAATTTTTTTTACTGGCCCTGATGGTGGTTTCATTTTTGTAGGCGACGGTCTTGGTCTCTCAATTTTTTCATTTATTTGAATATCGTTAATGATCCAACCCTTGTTGAACCTTCATTTTCAATCTCTTCGATTGGTTTAGATTACACCTCATTCGAACATTGACTTAAATTGGTTAAAATCTAAACAATAATAATCACTTTAGAAATTTAGATTATTTATAATACGATTCCATATATATTTAAAAAAAAAATTATTATACAATATAAACTTAATTTAAATTTAAAATTCTCACGTGCCTGCGACTGCTGATGAATGGGGGAAAATAAAGGATACATTTTTTCATCGTTGGAATTTTCCAATGTGTTGTGGCGCAATCGACGGAAAACATGTGATAATTAAACGACCTCCTGGTTCTGGCTCATCATTTTATAATTATAAAAAAACCTATAGTGTTATATTGTTCGCAATGGTTGACACGGTAATTATTGTTTTACATACATCGATATAGGAGCTAATGGCCGAGCTAGTGATAGTGTAGTATTTCGAGACAGTACCTTAAATATCGCGTTGGAAAATAATACCTTAGAGATGCCCGAAAAATTTGTTATTATTGGGGATGATGCATTTCCATTAAGAGCAAACTTATTAAAACCATATAGTAAAACTGGACTTAGTAATTATGAAATGATTTTTAACTATCGTCTTTCACGTGCTAGAAGGGTGGTAGGGAACGCATTTGGCATTCTGGTGTGGCGATTCCGAATATTTTCTAAACCAATTGATCTACAGCCAAAAACAATAGATAAAGTAATATATGCAGCTTGCAGTCTACACGACTGGCTACATAAAACTACTCCAAATAGCTATATACCACCACAAGCCGTTGACCAAGAGAATTTTAACAACGGCAATATTATTCCTGGGGAATGGAGAGAACACGTGAATAATCTAGACGCTGTTAATAGAATGGGCACCAACAACTATAAACGAGCTGCAGAAGATGGTAGGAGTTCGTTGGCAAGATATTTTATAGAGGAAAATCCTTTACCGTGGCAATGGGAGAAAGTTGGCATAACTATATAAAAATACCTAATGAATAAAGTACTTTTAAGTAATTAATTATGAAAAATTAAATTTAAAGTATAATTAAAATAAGCAAATAAATACGTGTTAGGCTATTCATTTACGTTACATTTATATCTATAAAATTAAACAAAATATTCTTTTATTTATATTGTTTGAGTTTTGAGTTCATTATGAAATATTTATCCTTGCACATTATACTATATATACTAATTGGTATTAATTATTAATTTATAACACTAACAGTATTATTATACTATTAATATTCAAACACACCAAATTTGACTGGCTGTGTCTTGTTGGTAAAACTTCACGAAAAAAGTTGGCAGAGTTGAACCACATAAGTCTTGGAGAATATATTTCATGTGTTCCCACTTCCACTTTTTCTACTTTTTTCGATTTTTTACAAGCTCGTTTCTATAAACATCTTTTAAATTTTTAATATTTGCCTCGAGTTGCTTTTCATCTATTCCCATTACCAACCCTTCATCCTCGAGGTCTGCATACAACTTTTTAAACATTTCATCTTTTAATTTTATGTTCAAATAGTCCTTATATTTTATGTTCCAGAGTAATGGATACTGTTCGTAAATTTTTAAA
Organism: Tuberolachnus salignus; assembly: GCA_956483605.1. Taxonomy (NCBI): domain Eukaryota; kingdom Metazoa; phylum Arthropoda; class Insecta; order Hemiptera; family Aphididae; genus Tuberolachnus; species Tuberolachnus salignus. Next base: position 19,609,039 of record OY101437.1, read on the forward strand.
AAGTCAACAATGTTATTACAATTCCATTTCATCATAAATAATAAAATTTTAAATATAAAATAAAACGAATGGATTATCTATATCAACGACAACTTCTGGTCACGTGTATATCACATGAATGCGTGTGCGCGACTAGCGACCGAGCGAATTTAATCGCTCAATGTAATCGAACAAGTCCGCTACACGCTCGTACGCGCGCGACTTTAAACGCCGACACGCAGCGTGTAAAATCGCTCAGTGTAATCGAGCCTTAAAGTAGCCCGGCCGTCAACTTTAATCGCGAGCGAGTAAAATCGCTCAGTGTAATCGAGCCTTTTATACGTGAATATAATATACTCCGGCGACAAACACGGCGTTCTTCGGTAATAAAAAAATTTTTTTTGGTACTGCGACTAGTAGTAGTCAGCTAACTCGCCTGTAGCGTGGTCGTCGAGTAATTTCCGGTATCGTCTTGAAAAGTTTAAACCTAACCTAACCTAACCTATAAATCGAACTTGCACTTCACGTTCAACCACCCACCGCGTGTCTGTATTAAAGAAATAAAAACTTTGGCCTATATAATTTCTATTATTACCGACCATATAACAACGTCATAACTTTTATATATGTATACGTAATACCCTCGTATCTCAGCCTAAGAAACCAAGTTTCGCAACTGCGGGAGGATACTTACTTTAATTACTGTTAGCAATGTTATCGTTATGTATAGGGATTTGGTCAAATTATAATGTGCATATATTTATGATATTTTTATTGTCAAACAAATTTCTAACGTACTAGGTTTGTTTGCTTAAACTTTTTAAAGATTAAATTATTTAGTTTATATTACTTTTTTGATTTTTTTGATTAAATTTCTCATATTAAATATTAGCGAGTACTTACAAGAAATATAAAAAAAATAGTGGGACCAAAATGTTAATAAATTCATTCATATGTCATTTGGAAGTTAATAAGCTTGCTCAAATTTACAAAATTACGCGAGATAATTCATTTACTGTAAATTGTTACTACTTTACTTTTAATTGAAACTATTGTTAGTCACTAGGATTGTTACCACGATTTTGAACTAATTATTGTTGCATTATTTTAAAAACAAATCAATTTACTAATATCAGACAAATAATAAGACATATCACGCAGAAAATAAGAAAATTGAATATGAGTAAAATTAGAGAAACTGGTAAAATAGGCATTTTAGTAAGTCATTTGAGATTTTTTTAGTATCTTAGTACGAGTGGACCGAGCGGGGTATTAGTTTTACTAGTGGTTTTATCAGTATAAGTTATACTATTTTCGGTTGATAAAAACAAAAAATGTCACATAGATCCATAATTTTGTTTGGTAAAATGTAAACGATTTACTACACAGAGCTTTCTGATCTTTTTGACACCCAACATGCCGGAAAAATAATGAATTGGATACGTGATACAGCTTTTGAAAATTAATAACAACTTTAAAATTTCTGGAATTAAATGTCTATCCTTGAACGACGAATAAGACAAAAGATATATAGGGGAAAAAAAAAAATTTTTATTTAAGAATCAGAATGACAAGGACGAGTAAGGAATATTTGGCAACTCGATTGACCAAAAATACATGAATTAACAAAAAATAATCGAAAATTATGAAATTGAATATAACAATTACGGCAACGGTTTTGACAGACGATGAAAATTTCGAAAGAGGAATTTAAAAATTTTAACACCAAATCAAATTTTCAATTGCGCATAGCTTGTAGAAAATTCAACTTAGAGAGACCGTTTAAGCATGTATCAAAACACAATCCGACCGTGTTTTTTTTTTTTTTTAATAAGAAATATTCGTCTAAATATTTTAGGATTTAAAAAATAAGGGTGCAAACTACCCTTTGTCAACAAAACCCCAAAAAAGTGATAGCACTGAGATTTATGAGTCTTTTGACACCCAACATGCCAGAAAGATATTGAACCCTGCGAAAGTGATCATTCATGTTTCACATATTTATAACGCTGCTCTTCGTTTATCGTACTTTCCTACCACCTGGAAATCGTCTGTCATTGTCACAGTCCTCAAACCTGGCAAGCCTTCTGAAAATCCCTCCTCTTACAGGCCCATTAGCCTACTATCGGTATTGGGAAAAATTCTTGAAAAAATTATTCTCAAGCGTATCATCACTATAGCACAAGCAAATAACATTATCCCAAACTTCCAGTTTGGCTTCCGTTTTCACCATGCCACAACTCATCAACTTCATCGGGTTGCGGATTTCATCTCATCAGCACTTGAAACTAAACAATACTGCGCCAGAATCTTCTTGGATGTTGCTAAAGCTTTCGATACCATTTGGCATGAAGGTCTTCTTTTTAAACTAAAAAATATTTTTCCAGCCCCTTTATACCTAATACTAAAATCCTATCTTGAAAACCGTTCATTTAACGTTAGTCTCAACCTGCAACACTCAAATCAATATCCTATCTTCGCTGGTGTCCCCCAAGGAAGTGACATCGCTCCATTTTTATATACCATATATACTTCCGACCTGCCTACCTCTGAAAATATCTCAGTCGGAACATTTGCTGATGATACCGCCTTACTATCAGCTTCTTCAGACTACATGATCGCGTCTCAACAACTACAAGCTCACCTTAATACTCTTTCCCAATGGTTCGTCACCTGGAAAATAAAAATCAACGAATCGAAGTCCTCCTTTGTCACTTTCTCGCTCAGACCCCATAACTGCCCAACTGTAACTATCAACAACATCATCATTCCTCACTCGAATGACGTTAAATACCTTGGTTTACAGTTACACCTTCTTGAATACCTTTTGATTTGATTTATTAGTCGTCATTGTGCAATTAATATCCATTAAGTACTCATCAGTTATTTAAGTCGGATCAAAACCCACATTAGCCAACCATTTACTAATAATTGAAGACACTCCATCTGAAATTAATATGAACGTTCATTGATAAATAATACAATTATTATAAAATTGAAAAGTAGGATTACCTCTTCCAAATTTAAGTAAATCAGTCAGTGTAATTGATGAATATTTATATTGTATACAATGTAGTGTTCCAATAATAGGTTCCTCTGAACAATATATTAATGTTGCATTAAGATGGCATAGTTGTTCAAGTCTTTCAATTATTAATAAATTCCACTGATAATCTTCTCCAGGAACACATTCCCATTCATTATTAACTTTTACTATAAAGAAAAATATTATTAAAAATTGCATAATTAACATAAGCATAGCTTTCATAAGGTATTTTTTAAATAAAATATATCATAGGTATCTTTAATAATATTAATATTAATATTTTTAACTTTATTGTTATCGAGTACAAATATTACAATTGTTTTATATTAAAAAATTAATGTTATGATAGAAAAAAAAAAAAATAAGTTTTTGACTGAATAAATATATATTTAAAATATTTAAAGATTTAAAATAGTTTTTATTATTTTTCTTGGGATAGAATGATATTGTGAGAATCAAAATATTGACATTAAAAATAAATTATTAAAAACACCTAAAATAACAAGGCTAATGTGAAATTTAACCTGCTTTTCTACTGGATAAAATCATTTTAAAAATTATAGCTCCCGTTAAATAAGCAAATGTATTTGAACTATTTGAAAATTGTTCTTGTGTTTTTTTCCAATCAATTTTCTCCTCTGTGATTAAAAATACAAATATAATATTTTAGCGTTACTTAATAATACAATAAGAGTTTATAATTCAATTTTCTACCACTTGAGTTACACATTGTATCAGTTATTCTGTGAAAATTTAAAAACCAAGTAACAAATTTTCGTTAAAGAATGAGAAAGATAAGGACGAGAAAAGAATAATTGAAAATTTAATTGACCGAAAAAACGAGAATTAACAAACAATCGAAAATATTGAAATTTAATAGCATTATTAAGGCTACGGTTTTGCCAGACGACAAAAAAAACGAATCAGGTAAAGAAAAATGAAAATTTCATATTCTTATATAAAAATTTGTATTAACGTCCGCTCTAATTAATTTCATTATAAATGAACAAAAGCTTATTTGGTATTTATTTTTTAACACTTAAAACTTCCATCCCCTCTCACTCAAAATCATTCTCACTCAATTAAAAAAAGATATAAAAGGAATAGGAAAAAAATTTTATTTTTATTTTAGAATGAGAAAGATAAGGACGAGAAAAGAATTATAGACATATCAATTGACCAAAAAAAGAAGAATTAAAAAAAAATAATCGAAATTAAATATAACAATTAATGAGGAATTCGAGAAATATAAAATTAGTAACGAGATATCGATTTTTGATATTATTATCAACTTTTAAATGTTTATTAATTGAACGTCATAAATACCCCGGAAAAATACGAAGCAGGAAAAGAACAATATACAAATTTTTGTTTAAGAATGAGAAAGATAAGGACGAGAAACGAATAATTGAAAACTAAATTGTCCAAATAAACAATAATTAACTAAAAATAATCGAAAATTTCAAAATTGAATAGAACTATTACGGTAAAAGTTTTGACAGACGACGAAAGAGTCGAAAGAGGAATATGAAAATTTCAAACCCTCCCTCACTCAAATTTTCTATTGCCCATAACTTCTAGGGAATTCAACTTAAAGAGACCTATTTACCATGTATCGAAACACAATCGAAAATTTCGAAATTTAACAGAATTATTACGGCAACAGTTTTGCACGCGCGACGGTGGTAGTTAAATGGATATACTAATGAATGGTTTAGGTATTTACCGATAATGCCGGAATCTCGGGATGGTCGCGGTCGACGTATTTAACGCAATCGGGGCGACTCGAAAGCGACACCAACCCGCACGCCGACTGTTTTGCGATAAACGATTTCGGAGTTGACACGCAATAGAAAAACGCGGAAAACAAAACACGTGATAACTTTGTAAAAAAAAAAAAAAAAAAATAGAACGATTTAAACGCGGTTTGGCGGAAAGTAATGCATGAGACGCAATTTTTAATTTAAGCCGTGTTTGAATCGGCCAACTTTTGCGGGCGCCGGAAAAATCGACGTAGCGCACATTAACACGTCTAATTCAAACACCGAGGGTTTTGTGGCTTAGTGCCTACAGCCAAAACGTCCGCGCTAGTTAATTTCATAAAGAATGAAATATAACTTATATTGTATGTTTTTTTTTTTTTTTTTTAACACTTATAAACTCCCACCCCCTCTCACTCTCAAACATTCTCACTCGCTCAAAAGAGACATAAAAGGTTTAGACGTGTATTTCTTATTGGAAAACAAATTGGGTCGGATTGTGTTTTGATACATAGTAAAACGGTCTCTCTAAATTGAATTTCCTAGAAGTTATGAGGAATCGAAAATTTGAGTTGGAGTTGAAATTTTTAAATTCCTCTTTCGACACTTTTGTCGTCTAACAAAACCGTTGCCGTAATTGTTATATTTAATATTATAATTTTCTAATTTTTTTCTAAGCCGTAGATTTTTTGCTCGAAAAATACCCAGACTTAGATTCTCATAATATGAGCGTGTGCAATACTTGTTATAAAACTCTGCTCAGTAACAAAGTTCCCCGTTTTGCTACGATTAACGGTTTTTGTTATCCTCCATTTCCGTCTGATTTACCGCCTCCCGATCCTATCTCTGAACGATTAATGTCACCGCGTCTTCCATTTATGCAAATTCGTCGACTACGTTTTTTACATGGTTCTAAAGGTATCGCCGGGCAAGTAATCAACATTCCAGTGGACGTTAACTCGATGGTATCGGAACTGCCTCGCCAACTGGATGACGATCTTGCGTTCAATGTTCACATTAAACGACATTTAATTCATAAATCGACCTACTTGACGGGATACGTGAAAAAGTCGATAGTAAAAAAGTTACCTACAGTTTAATCCTCGTCTCCTCGTGTCTAATACCAAATTGACATCGACATTCTTATGTCAACTATAATCAGTAGAAACAAGACATATACATGTACCGATGTATCTGTATGTAGTGTAGATACTATTAGTTATTATTTTGTTAACTCTTGTATTTTTGGTCATTCGTGTTGTCAAATATTACTTTCTTGTCCTTGTCTTTCTGATTCTCCAATAAAAAAAATTATTTTTTCCCTATATATCTTTTGTATTTTTCGTCGTTCCGGAAATATATAAGACGTTTAATTCTAGAAATTTTAATGTTGATAATAATTTCAAAAATTCGTATCTCGTGTCCAATTCAATATATTTTTGCTTGTTGGGTGTCAAAATACTCAGAAAGCTTAGTGCTATCACATTTTCGGGGTTTCGTTTACAAAGGGTAGTTTGCACTTCTGTGTACTCGTTTTACACTGCTTATTACAAGCTATCTAATTTTTTTGTATATTTTTTTAGTTTTGTATTATAACAAAAGAAAGGCTCCTGTATACTAGATGATTGTCATGTATGATTTTTTAAATGATATAGTTGCAGTATAAATGTGTTAGACGGTGACATCTACATTTTTGTGAGACTATAAGAAATAACCCGTTCAAGATATGAACCCGGCGAACAAAATGAAAAACAATGTGTTATCAAAACTGCTTGAGAATTACAACCTGTTCAAACAAGAGAGAAAGCATTCGACTAAACCAATAAAATCAAACTTGCCCAAAAAACCATACTATATTATTAGCACAAACAAATGACACTCAAAAATATGATTGTTATACGAAAACAATTCACGTTCTAAACTAATCATTATTCGTACCTAAAACGGCATATGGGAACCAATAATACCTTGGACGAAGGTTATATTGAGTGGAAAAATTCTCAATTGGCAAATACAATATTAATAAACTTTAAACAAAGAACTAAATATTCTGTTAATCTACTAAAGATGTGTGTATTTGCTAGTATAATTGTTGTACATTGAGATTGATGTCACATTATTCTACCAGTTTTTAATTTTATATTTATACATTTTTTTTTTTTTTTATTAGATATTATTTATTTTAATTAAATTATTATATGTACATAAATGTTTTGCTGAAATACAAGGGGGGTTATTTTTCAAATTGTTAAACCAAAATATTTAAGTTAGGTAAAGGTACCCTTTAAACTTTTAGACTTCACTAAATCTGCTTTACGGCCAAATGAACAATTTAGATTTTTAATTCCTTCAATATTATTATATCATCGGAATTTTTTAGTTTAAACGTTTGCTGTATACTTGTTTTGTACAATTAATCCGGTAAACAATTCATGAAAATTCAATAACAAAATCACTCGCAAAACATAAATAAATGCTGATAAAATAATAATATGTAATAAAAACTGTATAATCATTTTTTTTTTTTTTTTTTAAATAGATCAACTTATACTATTTTTAAACATTTAAATTTTTTAAATTGTTTTTTTTTTTGCATTTTGCATTTTGCAGTTTGTGGATTAACATTTTACCTTCAACACAGCAGACTTCAAATCTGATGATGAGAGAGAGGAATTTGCATACAATTTGTTTATTTTAAACAAATCAAAAACATTTTTTCTTGTTTCAAAGAAAAAAATTGACATTCCTTTATTTAATATAAACAATATCAAAATAATAGTGACATAAATTATATTTTTTTTTTTAGTACCATTGTATACATACATACATTGTATAGATACATATTTGTTTTTATATCGCAATTTATATATAATAATAAAATGTATACATTATTATAATTATTCATGATAACAGCGATTACAGCGATCGAAATAACAAATACATTTAATGAAATTATTTTTGATAAATATAAAATGATAAATTCAATTGAAAGGATTAAAAGCGTACCTCTGAAAAATATGGTAAATAGGATTGCATTTAACCACAGTCGGTCGTAGGGGGACAATTGAACCTGCGGTTATGTGTCGTGTGGTGCGTATCGCCGCGGTCGCCCGTTACGGAGTGGGGAAAATCGACGGCGGCCGGCATAATAAAGTGGACACGGGAAGGTCTCCGCCGCCGCCGCCGCCAACTATAATAGTCATTTTGCCGTCGGCCTTTGTCCTTCGCGATCGCTCCTTTAGTGTTCGCTCGGTTGTCGCGGCGGCAGTGTAGCGGCACTCCGCGATACGGTAAGTTTATTAAAAATTTTATTCGTCGTGTTATTATTGTTGGCGCCGCGTTCCTACGGCCGTTGTCGGACTGGTTGAAAAAACGACGAATATTGCGCCAAAACGTGGGCGCGTTAAGCGTTCAACAATGTCACGTACCGTGACCGGAGAAAAAAACGCCGGCGATAATAATATTCCGGGCGAATTCGTAACGGCGGACCCCCCGTCCCCATTCGAAAACCACGTTTTCTGTCGTTATTCTCCTCGTACGTTATCCGGCGGCCGCGGTCTCGCCCTTGGTTTCGGCGCGGACCACGACTGGGTCGCAATTTCTTCGATATTACCGCCGGTCGATCTGTAGTAACAAAAAAAAAAAAAAAATTAACCAACATCGTTTTTTAACGTTAGTGGAAATTAAATTCGTTTTTCGCAACGATAATCGATGAAACAATTGTGCGCGGCGGGGTGTAGGTAGTATTTGTTGTTTGAACGCTGGCGGCCAGTGCCGGTTTCGCGAAAAATGTACCCGATGTCGTAATTTTTTTTCTTATAAGCCATTAAAATTGACAATATGTCAAAATTACAACGTCATTGTAATTATTATTTATTTCTAGGTTACTGTTGAAAATATTGGATATATTCTGTATTGTAGATAATATCCATCAAATCATGAATTATAAATTGATTTACATGATGAATTTGTTTAAATCTATGCAAAGGTCGTAATGTGCTTGACGATGATTTTTGAGAAACTATAAGAAAAAACCTGTAGATATGAATATAACCCCTCAAAAAAGACAATCAATGTATTATCAAAATTGCATGAGAATTACAATCTGTGCTTAAAGCTAAACTGTGCGTAAAAAGTTACAGTCTATTATATCATATTTTATTGTATTGTATTTACAATGTCTAGTATAGCTATGAATTACTATATGTAATAATAACCTTGTCCTATACCTATACAGAAAAATAACATTAATTGTTTTATCATATTATTATTTTTTTTTTTTTTAGCTGAATTTAAACGACATTTAAGTAGCCGACAATAAAATCAAATAGTAATTGTTATACGCTTGTTCGATGGGGTTGATAAATTTATATAACTTGCTTAGATTCCGGGTACAGTGGTTGATTTAATCACAGCTCTGGGAGAAATACAAGACTTAATGTGTAATAAAAAAATTCAACCGCTATACTAGCATGTTTTGCCAGTAGTGATACATCGTAAGTTAAATTAGAACAAAATACTATTTATTATAATTTGTTACTGATTAAAAATATCATTTATGTAGAATATATATATATATATTAGTAAATGTGTTTTATTTTATTTATAGTTCTATCATGAATAACATGGACAGGATGTTGTTTATTCGTGTCCCGAACAAATGGAAAACAGTAAGTATTATTATTTAAATTATGTACTCTTAATACAAGCTATTTACATCTTTTGTATTTTTTAGTTTTGTATAAAAACAAAAGAAGGCTCCAAGATACTAGATTTTTGTCATGGAAAATTTTTTAAAAGATGTGATTGCAGTATAATTGGAGATAGATAATGATTTTCGGGAAACTATAAGAAAAAACCTGAAGATATGAACCTAACTCCTCAACACGGCGAACACAAAGAAAACAATGTATTATCAAAACTGCTTGAGAATTACAATATGTTCAAAAAAGAGAGAAAGCATTCGACTCACAACTAAACCAATAAAATCAAACTTGCCCAAAAAACCACCATATCATTAGCACAAGCAAACAACACTCAAAAATATGATTTTTTAACGAAAACAATTCACGTTCTAAACTAATCATTATTCTTACCTAAAATGGTATATGGGAACCAATAAAACCTTGAACGTAGGTTATATTGAGTGAATAAATACTCAATTGGCAAATACAATAATAATAAACTATAAACAAAGAACTAAAGATGTAAGTATTTGCTGGTTTATCTGTTGCACATTATTATATTGGGGCAAAAATAAATAATTTATACCCCGTCACTACTGTTACAGTTACGTACTTAAATGTCTGTCTATGCCTATATCTATGGTATTGTTTTGTTAGTTTACTACATATATTTTCTATATTAGATATTATTTATTAAATTAAATTATAATAAATTCATAAAAGTATTAATTACTGTCATTTTTCTTAAATTCGAGAAGTTTTTAAAATTGTTATTTAAAATATTTAAGATAAGAACCCCTTATACTTTTAGGTTCCATTAATTCTGCTTCAGGGTTAAATGAACAATTTAGATTTTTTTTATTCCATTAACATATCATAGGAATGTGTTAGTTTAAATTAAACATTTGCTGTATACTTATTTCGTACAATTTATCTGATAAACTGTTCATCTAAAGTGAACAAAAAAGTCACTCTAGTTTCATAAATAAATGCTAATAAAATAATAAACTGAATGAACTGATTATTGTATGATCATAATACTTTTTTTTGCAGTTTGTAGATCAGCATTTACTTTCAACACATCAGAATTATAATCGGATAATGAGATCGGTATTTATCTTCTAGTTGGATTTTCATTAGCTAAAAAACATCAGAAAATGAAAGTTCATAGTTTGACAACAATAACGTAGCATTTACACTTGGAAATAATTAGAATCAAATCATAAGTAGTATAATGTAAATATGTTTTTAATATTTATGTTTAAATATTGTATTAAACAAAATGAAAAAATAGAAGTTCTAATATTTTTATTTGTTTTTGTTTTTTGCAGAAGCCATACTATTAATGTCCAACCCAGCAGAACTAAAATAGAATAACAACTGAGAATTTAACCCCATAGTTAATTTGTCATCATTTAAAACAACAAGAAATAAAAGTCAAAAGGAAATTAACTATTTTAATATAAAATATTAATATAAACTATTTTAATAAATTAACTATTCAATTTGATTAAATTTATTACCTTGTGTTATTGCTACTGAATTTGAACTTTCATTTCTTAGCATTTTAAATGATGAAGCTTTTTTTTTTATTTTAGCTAAATCTTGAATTACAATAGAATATTTAGTTCTTATATCGTTTTTTATTGTTGTAAACACGACTATTTGACAATTTAATAGTTTTTCGCTCAATATTATCTCCACCCAATGCTTCGATGTGACCCATTTGTCATTAGAGGTACTTATAATGATTAGTTGAGAAAATGCATTCTGTGAACGATTAACAAACATATTTTTGATTATTATTAATATTGATTTGGTTGGGAATACTTGAATTAGTTGTATTAGATGGAAAGCATTAATGCTTTTGGCTTACTGTAAATTTTGATAGAATATTTGAGTTTATTTTTGTGTGCTGGGTTCATATCTTCAGAGGTTTTTTTTAATTATTTTTGTTTCTTAAAAATGTTAAAATCTCCATTTAGTATCTTAGAGCCATTCTTTTGGTTTAATACAAAACTTTAAAATAAATACAAGAAATGTAAATAGCTTTTAATATTTAGTGTAATATGAGTACATAATTGAATTAATAATACTTACTATATCAATTTTCCAAAAATTCCATTAATTTAAGATAATGATATAGAAGCACTCTGTTTATGTTATTGTTGATAGAACTGTAATGTATTATTATTGACACTATATGCCATATTAAATTTAATGATGATTACTCATTCCCTTCCCGTGCCTCAAGAGGGTTAAAATATGGCCAATCGGGGTGGTTTTTTGAGTTTTTCTAAAAAAACTATATTGTGTAGGATAATGTAAGTGCTTTCATGAAGAACATAATGTTCTTTAAATGTTTTAATTTACAAAATGTCTCCAAAATCAATTGTTTTCATTAAAATAAAAAAACCGGTTTATATTTAATTGCTGAAAATATTAGTTTTACAGTTTTTTTAAATATATTTAATGAACGGTTGAATTATTAAAAAACCATTTTCTACAAATAAGATATAAAATTAAATGCTTTGTAACAAATACACCATCTAATTTGTCATTGGCATTTACAAATACAACTAACATAATCTAGTCCACCTGAAATTTTAGTGACAGTTTTACGCAAAGTTAACTATTTATCACTATTTACTATCATTAGTTATTAACAAATTAGTTGTTTTTAGGTTTCATGTTTTCCATACTACAATCTTACCTAACACTGTTAATATTTTGATTTACAAGTGAATTGCTTAAATATTCATAAAAGTTTTGTGTTTTATTTTAATTTATTAAATTAGAATTATGGTTTATAAGAAACATTATTGTATTATCAATTATTTTTTTTATCTGGTTTAATTTTATTACATTACAAATAAAAACAAACTTATACTCATACTATTGTGATTTGTAAACTTTTCTAAAAGTTTAATTGATGTTATTATATTGTTTTATAGATTTTAATGTTGCAATATAGAATAATTATAAATGATTTAAATCCTATCACAAATAATGTGATAGGATTTATATGCAATAAGAAATGTTGAAATATGAGTTTGATTTACTAAAAATATGACAAAGTACAAAAACTAAATTTTTTTAATTCTAAAATATTATTAAACAATGATATTCAAAAGTATTACACGAAACGATGATGCGGTGTTAAACATTTTCGAAAATGAAAGATCTTTGAGATATTAGTATGTTTTTATACCTGGTGAATCACAAGACATCACAAGTAATTTTTGTGTTTTTAAATCTTGGCAATTAAGATACAATATAAATAAAATAAATATACCTACATTCCTACTATAACTACTATATATATAAGTACTATAACTATACCGGTTCTGGCTCTATCTATGATCTTTTCTGATCTTTGGCACATATTTTTTTAAATTAAATATTTTCTAGTCTTTGATATATATTTTTATCATCAATTATTTTCTGTTCTTTGTCATATATTTTTATCGTAAAACATTTTCAAGGGTAGTTTGCATCCTTATTTTTTATATACTTAAGTATTGTGGTTAGACGAATATTTCTTATCGAAAAACAAACACGGTCGGATTGTGTTTCGATACATGGTAAAACGGTCTCTTTAAGTTGAATTCCTTAGGAGTTATGGGCAATCGAAAATTTGAGTGGGGGTTGAAATTTTCAAATTACTCTTTCGACTCTATAGTCGTCTGGCAAAATCATTGCTGTAATTGTTATATTCAATTTCGATATTTTCGATTATTTTTTGTTAATTATTGTTTTTTTTCGTCATTCGAGTTGTCAAATATTCTTTTCTCGTCCTTGTCTTTTTCATTCTCAAATAAAAAAAAAATTGTTTTCTATATATATTTTATCTTATTCGTCGTTTCGGGATATATAAGACGTTTAATTCTAGGAATTTTAAAGTTGATAATAATTACAAAAATCCGTATCTTGTGTCCAATTCAATATTTTTCTGGCATGTTGGGTGTTAAAATACAAAGAAAGTTCAGTGGTATCACATTTTTGGGGTTTCGTTCACAAAGGGTGGTTTGCACCCTTATTTTGAATATCTTATATTATTGTGGTTAGACGAATATTTCATATTGAAAAACAAATTGGATCGGATTGTGTTTCGTTACATGGTAAAACTGCAGAAATACAACACTACAAATTGTCGACTCGAACCATCATAGAAGCGACTCACCGACGGCAAAAACCGAAATGTCGGGAAAATCGAGTTTTTATCTTTGTGTATTTATATACTTTATACCTGTTGCGTCTTCAATTTGTATATACTTTCTATTTATTTAGTTTTAGAGACGAAAACACCCAGCGAATTATTAACCAATTGGTGTTTACCGAAAAGTCGATACGGGTCCGAAAAACGGATGAAAAAAAAAAAATGTTATACATACGATATAAATATTCAAATTCAATACCGCCCTTAATACGTAAGTTTTGGTAGAAAAGTTGTTCACAGACGGACAAAAATTAGAGGAAAAACCACATATCATAGTAAACCCAATACATTCCTCACTACGCTTAGAGTATAAAATATTTTCAATTACGTTAAATTTTGGCTAGACATATTTTATATATTATCGCAGTTTATTTAAAATGAGCAACTATTGAGAAAAAATATTCGTTCATTATATATTTATCATTGCATAAATTCAGATCGAAAAATGTGTGTTTTAATTTGTGTGCTTAATAAATACTTGAACCGTACGGTTCGAAACCGTCTTGGTATTCAAACGTATTTATCGGTACGTAACTACAGGATATGAAATTATCGCGTGCTGCGCTCTTATTAAATGCGATAAAACAATAACAATGCAATTTTTGAACACAAAAAGCGAATTTGATATTTTACCGTTATTAGTTTCTAAAACATTACTGTTGGTTTTTTCCAGTGAACTAGACCTAAGAATGCAACGCCCTTGAAAAACGTGCGTTTATACCATAAAAATTCTAAATAATACACACAAATTGTTGTAACAATTTTTGGCATTTTTAATTATATTAAACTATTAAATGCAATTTAACACTATTGTAAAATAATATAAAATAAATGTGTTACGACAACAAAACTCGTACTGAACGATTTCGATTTCCGACGAGATTTTATTGCTCTAACAGATTTATTTCAACGAGAAATCTAGTGATTCTAAATACATTGCTCGTTAACTAGGTATTAACATTTTGTTGGTCATGGACAATCTCCGAAAGTACTGAATTGGTCGACTCGCCATTTTTGTTCATCTTCTAAACGATACATCGCGGAGCTTGTTTTTAAGTCTGATTCCGCTTTTGCAAACCAATAAACAATCGAGTAATTAATTTTCATAAAATTATCGGCGTATTCGAGCTAGAGCTCAAATTATAATGTAATCAAAATAGGCAACCCGCTAAACATCAAAAGGGAAATACAGGCGTTGGGCCTTGAACGGCACAATGTTGCGGATAAAGTCTTTGAAAAAGTACCCGATCGAATTTGAAAATTTAACTGACCGTGCGAAAGGCGCTATTTTTTATATTCCGAGGATTTTCACCATAACAACGGGGACTGTCCATTCGAATCAAACGTGTCTTCAATTTTCTGAAAAATTTGCTTTTGCGATGACTATCAATGGTTAACAATTAAAACCAGCAGGCGTCGACGATTCAGATCCCAGCTTCACTCATGCTCCGCAATTTTATGTCGCATGTTCTCGAGTTGGCTCGGATAATAATTTATATATACGAGGTCTGTTCAAAAAGTACCAGGATTTTATTTCTATAAATTACAAAAATTGAAAATACTCTCCTCTGGACGATATGCAATGGTCCCAGCGATCTTGCCATTTTTTTGAAACTCCGTTGGGACTGATCCAAAGTTATAGCTTTAAGTTCAGCTGCCGTATTCGCTTTAATTTCCTCTACATCTTGAAACCGTTGTCCTTTGAACGCAAATTTTAGTCTCGTATCTATAAACCCACGTCTCGTTACCTGTGATAATGTTTTTTTTTTTATGAAATTAACATCAGCAGAACGATTTTCCTTTTGCTCCAAAGTCAACAATCGCGTAACGAATTTGGTAGCTACCCTTTTCATCTGTAAATTTTCGGTTAAAATTTCATAACAAGATCCAATCGAGATTTCTGTTTCATTTGCTAACTCATGAACGGTTAATCTGCGGTCATTTCGTACTATTTCGCTAATTTTTGCCACAACATCATCGTAGCTAGATGTCGACGGTCTTCCAGAACGTGGATCATCTTCAGTTGACTGTCGACTATTCTTGAAACGTTTAAACCACTCGAAAGTCACGGTTACGACTTAAGGAATTATCCCCAAAAAGTAGTTTTAATCATTGCGTACGTTTCCGCTGCATTTTTGCCAAGTTTCGAGCAAAACTTGATGCACAAACGTTGTTCGTTAACTTCGGACATGTCAAAAACGGCGCACCGAACACACTGACTGAATTTAACCACGTGCAATATTAAATTGAGATAAATTAGCGACTTCGGGTTTTGTTTAAAATATTCCCTAATACGTGCGGAATAAATTATATAATTTAAAACGTTATCAAGTGTAGATTAGCCGCAATGACATTTGTCCTGGTACTTTTTGAACAAACCTCGTATGCATATCCTAATCGAAAAAAACGAACGAAATACCAAGACGTGTTATAGGCACCAACAAGTATTAGAAAACTACTATCAATACCCCGTGTTGAATGTTTTTTCTACCTCAACTCAAAATTCTCAAATATTTTCATAAAATCATTTTTGTACGTTTCAACATTATTAAAATGTGTTCTATTTATGTATGTGCTAAAAAATGATTAGGTAATTCGGGCGAAGCCGGATGTTAATCGGCTAGTAATTATATAAAAATCGCGTTACCGTGTTAATCATCTCGAAATAAAATTTTGAATCCGAAACCTGCTAAAGTGCGGTAAACCCCATCAAAAAAAAAAAAAGTCATTCGTGTGTACGCGGAACGGATTTGTCGACAATACGATCGTCGCACGGCAAGTTTTACGAGAACAACATGCAAAGATATGCGGCATCGATATGTCCCCAGCCCCACTAGTAACCCGTAACTTTTTTTTTCCTGTCAACTATTTAAAAAAAAAAAAAAAAAAAATCCGTCGTGGCTTTGACGCGTTTTAGAGGCATACGGTCCGTATAGCGGCGGCGTGTTGTCGTCGTCGGCGGTGGCGGAGGGGACGCGTGGCGGCGTGGTCGCCAAAACGGAAAAAAGGCGGACCCACGGCCGCCGCGGCGCGATGTCGGCGCCCGAAGACGACGCGACGGTCCGCACCGGATTGTACGGCCGCGGCGTTTTATTGTCAGTACGACGCACGTGGCGTGCGCCCGAACAAACGTTTCTCCGCCGGCCGCAGAGCCCGCCGTCCGACGCCGTTGCCGGAACCATACGCTGCCCCCACGACGCGCGAAAAGTGTTAGTTTTTATATTTTCGTTCGTTTTGGATTTGTCGACGATACCACGGAATACTGAACGTCTGTAAATTATAAAATTATACATTTTTTTTTTTTTTTTTTTTTTTTTTTTTTTTAATTTGGAAAATTATTTACGCGAGTACCGTAACTTTTACGGTCGGATTTTCGGGTTTTTTTTTTTTTTTTTTTTGTGAATTTTGTAAATTACACTTGACGCGCGACGATATATATATATATTTTTTTTTTTTACTCGTATTGTATTATAATAATAATATACTATTACCCATACTTGTACTCCCAAAACCGAAACACACGGGCCGATATAAGACACATCCGTCAAATGAGGTAAAAACACGCATATAGTAATCTTTTTTTAAATATATATGTTTTTTTGTTTTCGTCTCTTATCATCGTATATATTAATAAATCCATAAATATTCGTCGACGTTAAAAACGAAACAAAAAAAAAAAAAATGTTTCAATTTTCGTTTCCGCCGTTTTCAATTACTATTTGTAAAAATAAAATAACGGTTTAAGAACCGTTTAGAGTTATCCGGAAGAGGCGGTTCTCGTCGATGGTTCTCCCTGAAAAATTGTTTTTTTTTTTTTTTTTCATTATTATTCATCGTGTCACTCTATAATTAAATGCGACGATTAAAAAAAAAAAAAATTATTATTTATAAAAATCGTTGGTGTTCGACAAACGGTCTTTTCTTTATACGGTTCTCTCCGAGTGCGTTTGAAGTATTAACAAAGTTATTATTTTGTCGAATTTTACGTCTTTTTTGTTTTTTATTTTGTCCGTATCTAACTTTCAATTGTTCGTCCGTCCGCATAAGCATATACATAATCTCGAACATTGGAAACTAACATTTTTATATTATAATTTTGCGCGGATGTGATTTATTTTAGAATCGTTCGTCGAAATGTGCACGTAAAATTGACAATAATTATTTGTTGTTCTGCGTGTACTGGCACTGAGATCGGACCGCCATCCGTAGGCGCGCGCACGGGGAGACGTTAATTGTTCAGTAAAGACCCCAGTGCGGACGTCGGGGCTTGAAAAGTTTACGTTTTCAATATTGAAAAATCCAAATGTTAAAAAATATTATTTAATCTATTTGAATTTCTCCGGAACGATAATACAAGGGCCGCGTATATTACGAGTACGAGTACGAGTGTTACGTTGCAATATTGCACCTACCATATTGTGGACACTGGTGTTCCGGTGAAACGTCGATTATAGTTATAAATTTGTAAAAAAAAAAACCGTAATCGTTCAGGCGAAGATTACGTTTTACTAGTATAAAAAAAAATTAATTAAAAACATTATAAAACAAAAAAAATATATATTTTTGTAATAAGTGTTTAGAAATGAAATTGGATGATTAATTTTAAGCAATTACATATTACTCTAAAGCATTTGGTTACGATTTTTGCGCCTACTGCGATTTGTAAATGATATTTTATTCCGGATGTAACCATCGCATAAGAGATTTGTTGTTAGCATATTGGAGGTTAATTGAACATTATTTTCTTTTACTACCATACAATAATATTAACTTAACGCAATAATGCTGTGTATAGTGTAAAAAATAATAATGAATCATTAACAATATAAAATATATAAAAATACAAATCTATAACGTAACACTATCAGGTCAGGTTAACTTATAGTTTGATATTTTATTTTATAATAGTTAAATAACGCACCCATGCGAATCAATAACCATTATCGATCTGTAAAATATAGACATATAAGACAAATTTACATAATATTAATTAGGCAGTTATCTCAGGTAAAAAAATATGTTAATTAAACGTTAAACACTAAATATATTATGGTCGTGTTTAATACAATTTAATAATTTATTAACAATAAAAAAATTACAAGATATGTAATAATAATAACGAATCGTTTTTGTGTGCCTTTTTAATCTCATTATAATCGCATAGTAATATGGATAAAAATAAGAAAAAGTTTTGTACACACTTTTTGGTACGAAGTTTTGGTCAAACCGAGTCTACAAATACAGAAATAATGTATTTCTGTTATTTTTTTTATCGTGTCTCAGGCGGTGCACGTGAAACTTTGGTTAAAACCACAAGGGAAAGGCGCTTAAATTTTTAAGAAAGAAAATAAAACCATTATTATCATCTTGTAATTACAACATCTGAACATTTTGAAGAAAAAAACAATTAGTATTATTAATATTAATACGGTTTAATAGTAAAAAGCGATCGATAATACACGAATTAAGTCCAATTTCGCAGGTCATGCGCGCGACAAGAATGGTCCGTATAAACGCGCCTAATAATATGTCTCCAAATTAATATTATTAATTTTATTCGCAAAATTATCCGATGCATAATCAGCAATGGGAATTTTCCACTGACAATGGGAATTCGAAAACCGGATCTAAAATTGCCGAAAATTGTATTTAACGGATGGAGCTGCTTTTTTTTTTTTTGTCAATCCTTGTACAGCATTGCCGGAATATATTTGTGCGTTTCAAGATTAAACCACTGGATATTTTACATGGAGGTTGATATAGTATTGAAGCCGGATTCTGAACTTAGAGTAGTATAGCTTGGCTGTTTCGGTGACTTTAGGAATGTGTAGATCGGTGTGAAGGGTGTCATGTGAGATAGAAGGAGGAGCGTTAGTTATGAGTCTGAGGGTTTTAGATTGAAACACTTGGATGTTTTGTGATGATGATTTTTCGGCAGAGCCTGTATACACTTTGTACCTAACCAAATAGGTTTTAGAAAAAGATTATATATGTGAAATTTTGGTTTTGATGGACAATATTGAGAACCTACCTAGGATGGATCTTACTAGGTAGAGTTGTTTGTTTAGTTTTAAATTTGATGTGCATATCCACATATATGATATAGTAGCGAGTTTTTACAAAAATCCCGTGAAAAAAAGCTATGAATAAATAAAAAAAAACACTCGTTATAATCGTCGTGTTTTTCAATCCGGCGAGGGGACAGGAGGATAAGCCCCTCAATTGCCCTATACGTCCGATGTGTACCTCACTGATAATCAGTATAATATAACGGTTATCGAACGCCATCGAACCGTATGGATCCGCTCCTCGTTTGAGTACACATTACAAGCCGCCACTGACGGGCAACAATTATTATTAACTAATGTCCGCGGTAAATCTGGGTAAATAATTGATTTTTTTTATTAATTATTGCGTATATACAAAAAAAAAAAAAAAAAAAAACAAAAAAACCACCGACTACCACCCAACTACCGCGACAAATAAAATGCCCACGGACGTGCTGTCCGTCCACCCACTTGTGTTATACGCCTAAATAATATTATATTTATACCAAGGGCGGCCAAATTGCGGCTCGTGTCGCACAGTAAGACGCAAAAAATACCTTTTTCAAATATTAATATAATAATTATGGTGTTTTTGAATGTATAATATTTAAATATAACGTTACATTTCAACGTATTCGTTGCGTGTTCGATTTTTTTTTTTTTTTATAAGTTTCTTGAAGTCTGGATTTATGTATATGGATTTTAACGATAGTCGATGTTAACCCTTTTTTTTTTTTTTTTTTTTTTTTTTTCGTGCGTTCTCGGCTCTTATTTTATTTTTCATTTCATTTGTTAAAGCTAGCGAGACTCTTCTAGTTGGCCACACTCCGATGGCGAAATCCAAAATATTAGTGTTGTGTTTTTTTTTTTTTTTTTTTCATATCTATACATCACGTCTCGAGCCGGTCGGTTCGTTTAATCGTACACGTCATATTGGTATACCCGAAACTATATGTACATACACAGGTACCTAATATATCATAGAAATAAATAATAATATTATCCGTGAAGTCGGTAACCGAGACGAAATAAAAAAGATATATATTATTTATGTATTTCAGGTGGCAACAAATAATAATATCCGCCAAAATACTATGATATGATGTAGTATGAAACATTTTTTTGGGAAGTATTGATGGGGGGGGGGCAAGGAGCATAATAAAGAGACATTTTGGTTAAATTATTATTTTTTTTTTTTCCAAATGGAAAATTCAACCGATGCTTTTCTCGTTGGCCTCTCGCGCGGTCATTACCGCAGTTTATACTTTGATAAATACCGATTTACCGCGATAGAATTTCGCTACTGTTTTTTGTTTCTTTCTTTTGTCAATTCATCGTTACTATACCGATAATATTTCGATAAAACGTTTGAAAAAAAAAAAAAATTGAAAACAATAATTTCAAAAATTCAAACACGTGAAGCGCCCGAGGTGGCATTATTGCCTGTTGCGACGGGTAATAATACAGAAGGAAAAAAAAAAAAAAAAACGTGTTCACTTGAAACAGACGAATAGGGAGCAGTGGCGTCTCGGTTAATAACCTATCAATCCGGTATAATACAGATATTACAACGTATATATATGGTTTATTTAATATTGATACTATTGATAATTAAAAAAAAAAAATAAAAAAATAATGAACGTTAGTCGTACTTTGACTAAAGGTGCTTAGTAACGTAAAAAATGTAATAGATATATAAATACGTTTTTGAATATGGTATTTATATTATTACTCTTTATAAATATTTTACCTCCAGCACCGGCGGCTCCTCGGCGGGACTCGGAATTTCACGTCCGGGGAAATCGCCCGCTGAACTATCATAAATCAGGCCACTGGGCGTCTGACATGTGTACCTATTATATAGTTTTTAGTAACAAAACACCTATCTGTTATGCAATTCGTAGATGACAACCTCGTTGGCGTTTTACAATCGTCAATATAAACGTTAAAAACACATTCGACTCATTATCTGGTGTATGAAACAAATAGTATTTTATTTTCCTTCTTCGAAGAAATGCGACTATTTTTTAATAATAATTGATAAATTATCGTCTAAATGTTGTACGATTTGTATTTTAACTTAAAAAAAAAAAAAAAAATACTGATTTTAAAGGTTTAAACATATTTGTCGCTATGTTGATATTGTCCGTGCGAAAGATAAACACGGCAAAGGCGGTCTCACAAATATTTCAATATTATTAAAGTGATATTAATAGTGATAACAGTGTAAGTACGCGATCCGGAATATTAAAAAAAAAAAAAAAAAAAATCGCGTGTAATTGATTTACATAAAATGGCAGGAAAAAACACGACTGTGTACAGTTTTAGGTAGCTAAAATTTCAATTATATGTACATTGTTACGTTTCTTCGACACTTTTTCGTATAGTTGTCGTAACTAGAAACTTTCGGATTTCTTTTCGCAAACGCATAATAATACTTAAAAACTGAAAAGTTGTTTTTTTTCTAAATTGCTAAATTAATTACACGGATTTGTTGTGTACAAATTAGTTTCCGTACAATGTCGTACAAACTATTAATTTATTATATTATTCTCGTAAAATTCTGACGCGGTCTATTGAAAGAAAAAAAAAAAAAGAAGCGTATAGTGCGATCGATGTTGTCCGGTCGGCTGGTATCGAATCGTTTCGCGATCGTGTATATAAATAAATATTATATATATATATATAAAAAAAATTTAAAAATTTAAAAAAGAAAATCAGTTTCATTATAAAAATATTTAGATAAAATGTATTTGCGCCATTACTTTTGGCGGTTATAATAAATTATAACGGGTGCCTAAACTTCCGATTCGTATGTATCCGTAGGGGCAGTCGTCAGTCCCCCTAGAATCAAGTGGTCTATCTCGGATCGGACGCGTTTAGTTATGTTGTGTATTTTAGTATGGTTAAAAAAAAATAAAAAATAAAATAATAATGAAAACCGCGTTGCCAATATATTATGACAGTCTGCAAGTTGCCCGAGATAGAAATAAATTCGTATAAACTATCTAATCTAGGTAGGTATATGTGAATAAAAAAAAATTATATATATATATATATATATAAACGTATATTGTATTATAAAGATCTCGACGAAACTCGAACATCTTGTTTTTTTTTTTTCTTCACTCGACTTCATATAACAACTATATAATATTAATCGTTTCTATTATAGATATTTAGATTGTGAAAGTTGTTGCGAATAATAATAATAATAATAATAATAATTTGTTGTTAATAATTTCATGTTAAAATAATATAATTAAACAAAGACGACGAGGAGAACATTATTATTATTTCGTACCGAACCAATATTCTTACATAATTTGCCGGAAAGTATTATTTCCGGATGTCATTGAACTAATCGTAACATGCGGTGAAATTAATGGACAATCGTCACCGATAAATTAACACGCGTTCGTTAAAATGCGAGAAAAAAAAAAGAAAAATTGATATTTTATCGAGTTTTCGCGCGGTCTCCCCGAAATCCGTACATTATATTATATTGAATTATTACAATATATGAAAAATTAACGAAATACGATCCGTGTGTACTTATTCAAGTGGCGTATTTAGAGGGAAGATCAAAACAATAATATAATATATCCTCCTACCTCCTTGAAAATTTGTTTGTATCTATTATATTATTTATATGATTTCCAATTTTTTTTTTTTTTTTCACTTTCTAGTTAGGATAATCAAACGTGTGTTAATATATTAAAAAAAAAAAAAAAAAAAAAAAAACAATCCCGAACGTATACACTTGTTTGCGTTTAAAACGAGATTCACGAGCACCTCTATAATACGAAGACGGTTAGATAGCATCTCAATTAACTAATATACTATTCGGTACTAATTATAGTTATTTGATTTCAATACGATATCTACGTACAAAAATATAAATATATATTAAACATTTTATTTTATTTTTTTGTTTTTCTCTACATACGTTGCACAATACGAGACAATTTTTAAACGCAACATCTCGCTGCTTGACAAAGTCCCGGATAGTATTAAAAATTCTATTTTAATGCGAATAATAAAATAATTTTATACGTCTACGTTTTTGTCTACAGTAATAAATTAATAATAACCTACTGATGATCGCCATATTATCATTATTTTACTCGTGTATATAATATGGCGGATTTTAGCGTCGCCGCGACGTCTCGTAATATTTCATCCGGTCACCTCCCGAGAGGTGTCTAATTTTTTTAAATTTTTTTCGTTGACCACGCGGTCTATCTCGTTTCCGCGGAGTAGCATCAGATTTATTTGGTAATTCCGAGACGAATAGCTTTATACCAATTGAGGTCTCTGCCGCCGACGCTCTTCGTTCGACCGAACGACACCGTCAAGTTTTTTTTTTTTTTTTTTTTTTTTTATATTGTGTACTAGCTGGTTAGGTATCCAGGACGGCGTCCGGGGCGATTCTGACGATGATACTCGTCATCCTCGGACCCACCTGGGATATTTATGTTAAATTTCAAGTAAATCGGCACAAAAACGCGACATTTAATCTAACTTGTTATAGATTTGTGCTGATAGATATATATATAAATATACGAGCGATACAACAAGTCTATAGGCGGTTGTAATTGCGTCTCGCACGCGGCAGTCATTCGCCTGCCTTTTCTAGAAACTGATATACGTACACGTAGATTATATATTATATTTTGCGACAATCCATACTGGACTGCAAATATATAGCGATTTGTAATCGTATAGGATATAATATATATAAGTGTATATCGTAATTTCATGGATTTGTCCAGTTCGTGTCGTCGGCTATAATAATATATGTATTATTATATAGTGAAACGGGCCCGAGAATTCTGGAATGCAGTTTGTAGAGGGATTAGACGAGCGAGGGGGGGATACTAGTTACGAAAAAAAAAAATATATATATATATATATAAACCGCGATATATTATTATTATATCGCATGTGTGAAGATGATCTTGTATATATATACGATTTGTTAGTAATAATATCGATTAGCGGTCCATCATCCATCACGGGAATAATGTTAAAAAAAAAAAATACACGTGAGGGAAAAACGCGCGTTTTTGACCATGTCATTGGTTTTTGAATTTTACGATATAGATAAATTTCATAAAAAAAAAAAAAAAAAAAAAGAGAAAAAAAATAAGAAAAGAAGGCGGTTCAATTTCCAATAATAATATATAAAACTACTAAATAATACTCGTTTATAAAATACTGTTCTGTATTTTCTGAAATTAATATCAAACTTACATACACACAGGTACTGAACTTGAATTTATATTTCGAGCAATTTGATTGAATTTAATTTACTACTACTGTACAATTATACTTATTTATTATAATACCTCAACGAAAGTTAAAACGGAATTATTGTATTTTTGTCCTATTCAATTTCTAACGCGAAACATCTGAAACATATTTTACGTGTTGGATAGGTGTCGTATGGTTACGGGTTTCCGTAAAGTTAAAAAAACTACTTATAAAAAAACAAAAAAAAAAAAAAAACATAATTGTATTCACTATTAAAACTATACAATAAAACATATAATAATAACCGGTTCGTTCGACGTACCTACATAAGATACATTGACATTTAGAGTCTCTTCCCTTTATAATACTCGTAGCAGTCACGAATCATGAAAGTATAATGATTTTTTATTTTCTTAATCTCTAACGCCTTTAATATTCAGTACAACCCGTCATAATATAGTACACGGGAGGTTTTTCTCTCTTTTTAGGTTAACTTAAATTTTACACACGATCTAATAATAATCAATGGGTTTTTATAATACCACGTGGGCGTACATTTCCATATATTGTTTGTACGGTATATTTGTATTATGCAGTTTTTAGATTTCGGGTGTAGCGCAGTTTTACTAATATATATATATATATATTATGTTAAAATGTTTCGATATTTTCACGTCTTACCTTTAAAGGTTCGAATGTTTCGCCCGACGACACATTATTTTTTCATTTTTAGATTCCATTCCCGACAGTTTTTTTCACTTAAAGTTAACCTTGCCGGTTTACCGTGTTCCGCTCGTAATCGTTTTTTCGATTGCAACGATTTATTCGTTGATTTTAGTTGATTTTTAGTCGATAAAAATGACATAAACCGCAATAATAAATACAAATTTATGGGTTGTACGATAGACCTTCCAAACTTTTCACCTACAACAGCAATCTGGCCCGCGGTGCGAAGAATGTCCGGATTTTTTTATTCCGTCAGCTATAACTAATAACACACCTCGAATTATACGTTATCGTAATCCGATTTTTATGATACTATATAGTCTGTACCTATATTCATTGAATACGTCTCGAGAAAACTTCAGCTTACTGGATAAAAAAAATACTAACACAGTTAATTAAATATTAAATTGTATCCGCTATTGCGGTTTTTATCATCTCTACCATATTGTATATAAAAAAAAAAAAAATAAAAAAAAACGGTCTTGCGCTTGATGAATATTTCTGTATGTACTTACAGCTCAAAATAATACGACGACGATGATGATGGTATCACGCGGCGGCACTATATAATACTGTTAAAAATGTTTCTTAGTTTACGTCACTTTATAGATTATTTATATACATTATTTTTGGGAAAATCGAATTGAAAAATTTCGCTCGTAAAAAAAAAAAAAAAAAAAAATGAATTACCTAATCGTTTACGTTAAAATACAAACGGAACGGCGAATTTTAAATTTAGATCGACGAGTCATGTATATATAGTCATCCGCGTGTTTTCGGAAAGGAATAATTAATTCTTCTACTATTATTATTATTACTACTTGTTGTTTCGTCAATGGTGACGTCCTGGAAGTCGTCCAGTTATGGACGACAGTTGCCAAAGATATTTTTACCGACTTTGTGCGGTAGGTAGGTGATTTGTTTGTACAATTAAAAGTGCATCGTAGAAGCTATTTAGCGTATAATATTTGATCCCACATATTTGGCTTCGATCCGACGTTATTGTCGAGGATAAATCATTGCCTGTAATGTGAACAGTGCTGAAAATCACTCTGTGACATCAGTGACTCGGAACTATCCCTACGAATATTTTCCGTCGTGCCATTTCCAATATTTCTATTGCTGGTCCGATACAGATTAAAATTTATTATTTATTTCAAAACCCCCCTAATTGTCAAAAAAAAAAAAAACAATTTCGAGTTTAATCGTTAGTTTGGAGTTCGCATTTTAGTTTTTAATGTATAAAATATTTGAAATATTTGTTTAGATATATTTATTTATTTTTAAAAATATTCATGAACTACTGTATATTTATTAAATATTTGTATATTAATTATATGTATTAAACATATTTTAATTTAAATATTCTTATTTAAATGGAAAACAAATATTTATTCAATGTGTTTCATGTGAAAAATGTGCGCTGTTAGTATTTATTAGTTGTATATTAGTGATAGGCAAAGAACATCGATTTTTTGGTCGATAAATCGATGTTCTATTATCAATCGTTAGTTGCCGACGTATCGATGGTCGGTGTTATGAGAATTTCGTATATTTATTTGTTTTAATTATTAGTATTAAAATGTATTCTCGCACTAAAATTTGTCGTGCGTGCATATCTATTAGTATTCATTATTATTTTATCAATATTTAATGCATGTGTGTATAACGGCTGTATAACTTAGTCGGACACAATATACTTAAAAAATATTATGACTAAAAAATGTTTAGTCGTAATATTTATTACTATTTTTTTTTTTTTTTTAATATTAGTACTAATATTTAATAGTACACAAGTTACAGAATACTAGTGGTAGGTCCCTATATTTACCTATTATTTTTTATGGAACCGCACGGTTGAACGGTGAACTACGATGAACAATAAAAATAAAACCAACACGGATAGTACGTTATTTGTCAGTTATGATAATATACCAATTAGCTGTTAAATGTTAAAATCAAGATCGAGAATAAAATATTTCGTAACATCGATGTCCATAAAGTTTTGCCCATCTCTAGTTGTATGCACATAAATCCACGTAAATAATTTTGATATCAAAATATAATATTTAAATGCATACGAGAAGTACAACATTGTATTACGAGAAAAGTTATAGGGGGTATAATTCATTCTCCACCCCTCCTACACCCGAATGTATAATATACATTATATACGAGAAATATAAAAAATCGCGAAAAAAATGTCGAAACGGTAAAATATTCGTATTGTTTTCATTTTCACAAATCGAAATCATATTATTTTTATATTCCAGCGTTTTGTTCGAAAAGTAAAAAAAGAAAAAAAAAAAATCCGTTCAAAACAATACCTATAAAATACATGTAATTATTATCATTACCAATTTATTCAAAACTCGTGGGCGACCGTGGAGTATTTAAACTCGATCGTGTCTGATAAAACGATCGGGTAGTATAAATAATAATAATTGCGCGACGCACAATAATATAAACCATTTATTTGCGTTAAAAAATCTTATTTTTTTTTTATTCTTATTTTTTTTTTTTTTTTATTCTTCGGTGTATACGCGCAGAAATTCAATCGGCTCGCGGGTTTGAAAACCATCCGGACATATTATTGCTGCGTGAAAAACGCATAACTTTATATATTTCATTTTTATGGCATGTTGATATACCCGTATATGGGGAAATAGTAGTTTTTACCCGAAACGGATTAATATGCAAAATACCGTATAAAAATAATATTTCGAATATGAATAAAATATGTTTTATGTCCAGATCCGAATAGATCCTTATTTATAATCTCACCGCCGCCGCGATGTGTCTAATATTTAAATATTAAAACAACATTATCATGATTATAATGCATTACAGTTTTTTTTTATTATTATTATTATTATATAATAATAAAATCTATTCGATACGTTTTTTTTTTTTTTTTTTTTTTACATATTTTTTAATGTGCGATGCATATCGCCGAATTAAGTATTACCCGGCAGTTTATTGGTAATGAGATACATCGCATAAATTATTGCATTACCGACCTATATGGGTAATGATTTTACGTGTGATTAAATTAATTTAATTCGTATTTATCTGACAAAAAAAATCATTGAAAAAGTTGTTTTGTGCGCCGCGGTTTTTTGTATGGTGAATATTGTCGAATATTTTGGTATGGCCGAATGGAAACGTTGGGTTTCTCAAATTGGCCGCTATCCAGCAAATACATAGGCAATACATACGTTTGACTTTCATTTTTTTTAAATAAAATCTATAATATATTGTCTGTTTTATTAAAAATTATTAAAATATAATACAATATACGTATAGAGAACACTCAATACATAAGTTAGGTAGGCAGGGGCACCTACAGGTTTTAATTTTCTAACATTTATACACGGATTCATAAAAAAAAAAAAAAAATTGAACTCCGTTACGACCTCACACATAATTAGATTTTTTTTTTTTTTTCCATCTACAACGTACATATTGTTACGGGCAAAATAACATTGCCCGATTTTCGAGAGCAAAGTTGGGAAAAGTTTACATTGTCCGGGCATTGTATACAGTGCCCAAATCTAATTGTGGCCGAGGAGATTAAAAATATATAAAATTTACATACGAATAAAACTAATATTATTTTTAATTATTAACCTAAAGTTTGTTATGTTGATAATTTTTTTTTTTTTCATATCTAATAGTAGTACAGTATTTATTATATTATGATTTTTTTATTTTCACGGACCGGTATTATGACAACGCTTTGAGTTGCAAAGTCGACCAGAACTCATAGTGTTTAACTAGTACAACGGTCGTACCTGTTGACCACCCAATGCGTACTATATTCCGTTTTTAAATAAAACAGATATCATCTCGTAAGTCATGATATAAAACAAATAAAATATGTAAGTAGGTGTAAGTACTTGTTACGTAGGTATTAAATACTATTCGGTATAAGTGTGCGCGGTTTTTTTGTCCGCTTTGCCCACTTGAATCCGGGCACTCGTACTGTGCCTGGTCAATGTAGGGGAAATTTGAATATTAAAATGACACCTTATTTCATTGCCCCAGAAATGTTCGGGCGTTATGATGCAACGCACGGACTTCCTGCTTTGCCCGTAACACGTCCAAATCCAATTTGTAGAGAATTTTCTCTTCTTTTGGTCACCTGGCCTTCGGGAATTTCCTCTAATTATTGTCTTCGATCTTTCGATTAGTCGGCTACAGCTCTCCGCTTGCTTCTCTGTCAAAACTCACGATAACTTTTCATTCCTATATGTCCTTAAGAATTTTCGTTTTCGGTATTGGTTCCGTCGTCGGTCTTCCCCTATTCCAAATTCACCTTCTACGTAACCTTCAATAATCAAATTTAACAGACTATCACGGCGTAGTATGAGACCTATAATAATCACAGTGTCCCTATTATTTTTTTTTTTTTATAATTCGCCAAAGTTGTCTTGTTTTCCTTAATTTTACTTAACATTTCTTCAGCATCTCACACCACATTTCGAATGCTTCCAGTTTTCTTTATTCGATTGTATTTACTATCTAAATTCACACCCGTATGCCAACACTCGATCGATGCGATATCATCAAACATTTTTCCCTAGAGTCCAGTGAACACTTTAGTGAAAAAAAAAATAGTTGAAATAAAAATCGTCAAGATAATATCTCTATAGATATAAGGGTATAAATAGGGCTGTTTGATTATTTTTGTTCCATTGTCGATTATTCTTATGAGCGACAAATCGAATTAATTGAAACAAAGATTAATTGATTCTTTCCATAAACGCATTGCACACCGACGAATGCGGATGATGTTTAAAAACGGAATACTAACGCCACGGATAAGGTAATAAACAAAGACGAACCGAGGGGAAAATAGACGGATTAGAAACTTTTAAACGTGATAAGCTGTTGTTGTATTTGTGTATTGTGCGTGTGTGTCGATCGCCAATAATACTGTATAATGGCGGTAAACCGTATCCTAATATTTTTTATATTTCCAGATTGAATCGATTAATCGACCAGAATATTTTGATTAATCAAATAATCGAACAGCCCTAGGTATACATTTTCAGTGGGAATTTCCAGTAGGCAGGTGTCTGGATATCTGAATAATAATAATCTATACATAAAAATGAAATCAAAGTGATTGTCTGTCTGTCCTGAATAATCTCAGGAACTACAGGGTTCGATTTGACTGAAATTTGGCACACGAATAGAAAATCGTCTGAAATAAGGAAATACTTTTTATCCGCGAATTTTTCCGCGCCTAAAGGGAGGCTGAAAACAACAATAGAATAAATGGATAAGGTAGTCCGGGAAGATAAAAATTAACAATATTTGCATCTTATCGTTCCTCAAACATAATGGTAAATAGTTTTCTATCGGCACGGATAACGCCGGGGGCGGGACAGCTTATGAACGAAATCGTCGAGTCTTCGGCTACCCTAACCGTGAAAATGTGAATTTAAAAACCGCTGTTCAAATAATGCCAATCCGCACGTGACAATCAAATCAAGCATTTTCCTATAGTCTCGGCTGGAATTTATGACATTTCGAAATTAAATAAATACTCATAAAGTAGCCGTATTTCTAAGCCAAACGGAGGAGGCGAGAGCGAGATACGACCCTCGTCGATATTTCGCGACGGAAATATTTACCAGTACTGCCAGCGGTATACGTATAGCTATAATAAATACCTTATTTATAATCGACCGAATGATTTATGTTTTCATTCGAGGTTTTCATCGTTTATAGGTACGCCACCAGACGGTATATTATTATTGTTGTATATAACGTATAAATAGGTACGTTTTCGAATGTTTCCAGATGTTCATATATATATATATATATATATATATATATATATATATATATATATATATACGTATATATGTGAAAGAAAAAAAATAATCGTATGTTGTATTATTATTATTATTATTATATAGAGTCGTTATTATTTCCACGTGGTTTCGCGAACAATGCGCGTTAATAGACTAGGAGGACGTGCAGAGGTTCTTCTACACCGCCGTCGGTATGATATCGACGAGTCGTCGTCGTCGTCGTCGTCGTCGTCGTCGTGTCGACGTACGTACATAACCTGGCCGCTTGTACGCACAAACCGTCGGCCACACGCGAACAAGGCCCGACAGCCAGACTCATATTAATGTCTTGTGCGACCGCGTTCCGTCGGTATATTATTATAATTCCCGTATACCCGTATAAAATACGTTTTATAAACGTATGATATTTTATTATTGCCGTGCGTACGATACCCTCCGATAGGTACCACACGTCCTCGTCGGCGGCGGCGGCGGTGTCGGCGTCGGCGTCCGTTTAATTCAAATGGTAACAAATAATAATAAACGGCGGCGGCGGCGGATTTAGTAATTCCGCTCACAGACTTCTTCGGTTTGCCCGGTACGAGTGCCTGCCCACCGACTATATGAATCGGTATGAGTAATATCAAATCGTTTTCGTTAGCCGTACATGGGATTGCCGTCGCCGCCGCCGCCGCAAAATAATATAATAATAATAAAAAATATCCTAATAAAAGCGTATATCGCATTTTTAGACGCACGCTCGGGCAACACGAAATATTTCAACCGGACGGGACTCGGTAAATTCGATTTGTCGAACTTCGAAAATGTTCACACCCACCGAGGTGCGCGATAAAACTCACGGGTTTTTTTCCGAATAGAAACGCCCGGGACCGATGGAGCCGTTCGTGTTGACTTATCGAACTTTTCAAAGTTCCCTTTTGACTAGATATTTAAAATTTGATTGAAAAAAAATAATACTAAAATATTTTAAAACAGAAACTATAAGGAACGTTATTACATTTTTTTTTTTTTTTTGTATAATGGTATTTTTTTGTTAATATAACATTAGATTTCGGTCAATTTTTTTCAGATAAAAAAAAACAAAAATTACGTGAGTCGAATTTGCTTGGAAAAAAAATTAGTGTTTTGAGAAAATGTTAGTTTTATCGGGCATACGTGCGACGTAAAAAAGAAAAAAAAAGAAAAAAAACTCATTATTATCTAAATCCATCCGGATTGGAATATTTCGTGTTGCCATCGTACCAGTAAAACACGTTGTGTTTTAGATTTTAACCGTAGCCAGATAGTATTGGTTTTACGATGATGCGCGTGTGTATTTTTTTTACGTTTAAATTTGCGGAGGAAAATTTTTATAAAATATTCCTTGCGTAGCGTTTCGGACGACTTAATCGATACTTTTCGTTTTTTCTTGTGGTGTTTGCCGATTAATGCGGAAAAACCAACGACGACAGTGCGATATATTTCCGTTTAATTTTTTTCTCGCTCGTTTCCTTCGACCGGGATGTGTTTGTCTTGTATGTATAGTTTGTGGACAAAACGAACAGAAAAAGAAAAAGAAAAAAAAAACCGTAATAAACCGATACCCGTAAGTCGGGCGTGTCGCCTTTTTATTATACCCCGGGTACTGTTTTTTTTATTTTTTTGTTAAATTTTTTTTTTTTTTTTTTTTAGTTCGTTTCCGCCGCGTATATTATTATGACGTACTTATATACAGTTTACACTTGCCTAGAGGTTTTTTTTTTTTTTTTACCTACTGATAAAAGTCGTCCCGCAGTAACACCCGCGACCGACAGACCGTGACTCCGAAA
Organism: Tuberolachnus salignus; assembly: GCA_956483605.1. Classification (NCBI taxonomy): domain Eukaryota; kingdom Metazoa; phylum Arthropoda; class Insecta; order Hemiptera; family Aphididae; genus Tuberolachnus; species Tuberolachnus salignus. The sequence goes on from OY101437.1 coordinate 19,642,390, forward strand.
ACGATAATAATAATTATTTCGTATTGACGAACGCCGTAGACGGCGGCGCTTTCTAAAATAGGGAAAAAAAAAAACTATTTGCTAAACGATAACGCGCCCACGAAATAATATACGACCGCCGTGCCGCGTCCGTCCGCTGGTGCTAAGGGGGGAATATTATTACTATTATTATTATTATTATTACTGCTACTACTATTTCCTACGGTGACGGCTCTATAGATTATAAGTGCGGTTAATTTACATGTTACTACTGCAATAAAATACGCGTACGGGCAGGTTAGGCGGCCCGAGGTGTATCTTATTTATTTTTATTTGGCGTATACAATCTATACAATTCAGCACAATAAGCTTATGTGATGAGAGTAATTAAATAAAAAATAATAAGTGACTCTTGGCTATTGATTAGTTAGTTTTTTTTCTTCTTCTTTTCCCGCTATGAGACGTTAGACGTTGAAGTTTTGTAAAAGGTCACGGGGCACCATTTCCTTTTTAATCTGCGATTAGGATTTCCTGGGAGAGCAAGGACGGAAAGATCTTTTATGAGGGGGGTTAGAATGGATTTGGAGTCGTTTACGAAAACGTGTGTAGAAAATGCGTGCTTCCTCGTCAATTGTTCTCATACGGAGATCGTCGTGAAGAGTTTGGTTAGAGATATCGAACGGAGCGTTGGCTAATCGTTGGAGTGATATATTTTGGAAAGTTTGGATTCTATTAGTGTTGGATTTTTTTGCATTTAGAGTCCATACGTCCAGATTGGTTTGAGTAGAGCTTTGTAGTTTGGTGTTTAGGGCGGAGCACTGATATCTAATTAGCAGAGGTCTGAGCATAAGCATGCGATTGTTTAAGGTTAGTCGTTTGGTTTGAAGGTGTTCGATCCATGTTAGTCTTTTGTCAAGGAACATTCCTAAGTGTATAACTGTGTCGGATGTGCGAAGTGGAACATTGTTGAGAGTAATGTTTGGACATATTTCTTGTTTTAGTGTGAACGTTGTGCGTATAGATTTGTTTGGATTAATTTTGACTCGCCATTTTTCATACAACACGGTATGAATTGGTTAAGATGTACTTGTAAGTCTGATGAGGCAATTAACGGATCCTCATTGAGAGGTGTATCTAAATATCGTATTATAACCTAACCCGTGCGATTAAAAATTGTGCTAATATATTTTTATACACAGAAAATGACCTTTCCACGTCAACTGAAGTTGCATCGGTGTATATTTCATGTAAACTAAATCGTTTAAATCATACTGTTCCACATTAATTCGCCCTGTCCCACGGGGCATAGAATACCCGGATGGCGTTCCCCGGGCCGGTCATAAGAGGCGACCAACAAAGATCGAGGGGATGCCATTAAACTTCACTGGGGATCGGCACCCAGGAGGGACCTGGAGACCCTCGAAACAAACTAGGTGTTTCTATATCTCCAGAACGGGCCAACCACTAGCCGGTCGATTCGGTGACTAGATTAGTGGGAGAGGTTTACCTCGGGTGAAGCGACCAATATTCACCTCAATTATTTATTTGTACCACGGGAAAGCGAGAGCCCAGTGCACGCCGGACCGATATATCACTCCGAATGCATTGCCCCTCATTGTTGAGAAGTCTATTTTGACTGAAACGTGGGGGTTGTGGGTGAATGCTAGATAGTAAAAAACCACCGACCAAGCGGGCAGAAGGTACCGAATACGACTTACGTCGTAGTCTAAAGCAGATGGGTACGGCCTTGCCGGTGCTGGTATTCCTTAGAAGACCCGCGGGCGGCTGTGAGTTAATTCGTACAGTTTGCCCGTGCTCCTGCGGATGTCTTTAGTAGCCTGAGGCTAAGGTAAGGCATCCGTTATGTAGGTGAGCGCTTGCGCAAGCCACAAAACTTGGACTCTCTCCTGTTCCACATTAATGTTTAGTGCAGTGCCATTATGAATGATATTGATTTTTTGAAGTTCTATCCGTCCATTATTCTTTGAAAAAACACGATTGCACTTTCTCTAATCAATTTCGCTACGTCACCATTAGCTTCCTCTAACTTCTGTTTTGCTTCTAACACATTTGCAACAACAAAGCCAGTTGCTTTTAATCAATTTGAACAGTTAACCAAAAATCAATTAATTTTTTATCGTTGAGAATATTATTTACCAAATAATATTCAATTAATTGAATATTATTAATATTATCATTAATTAATGATCAATTAATTCATCTTACTCCTGTTCAGAGAGATTTTTCTATTTTTTCGATGGATTTCTTATCCACATATTATTTGGGTTAGGTCGATGAAAATATTTTCTTAATTTATTGGTCATCCTCAACAAGTGTTCAGAGATTTTAGTCTTCCTCCTGTGAAAGACGTTCGCACGAATATTCCAAAAAAAAAAAAACTCATAATGTAGGAACGTTACAGAATGAGTTATTTTCAACACGTTTTATTCAAATTTTAAACTTTTTTTTATAGTTGCTTTAATTTTATCCTCAACATAGAAAACATCAATATAAAAATGAGTGACCAATCACTACACAACTGCGGACCCCCAATGGGAACCACTGTTCTAGCTTACTCCGTATGTTTTCCGTTTCACGGTGTATCGCTTTCAAAGGTGTATTGGCGATTTTTCTTGAATTTTGTTTTTTAGTTCATTAATATTTCATGAGGTTTCTGTGCATGGATTTTACATTTTAAACGGGTGAACGTTTAGATCGCCGTGCAAAATCCGACGAAGGTTTTTACTAGATAAATTTAACGATAACGCACTCGTTATGAGTGCGGCCCTGACAACAGTGACGTTTTCAGGTGTACGAATGGTTTTTTTTTTTGCGTTCAGGATTATTTTTTTAATGCTGAACCCGTTTCATCAAAGTTGTTTATCCCAATTTCAATAGCCTTAGCCGATGACACCGAAACGTGTCGTTTAACGTTAAAATGAAGACAAAATGAACGCTGCACGGCCACATAGCTGTCATCATTTTTTGTAAAACGATTTTATTGCATAAGCACGTCGTATACCAATCGTATACTGTCCCGTGTTTACTAAAGAACATGTTGTCTTTGAACTAATAATATTTAGTGAGAATTCTTATCTTAATTACTACTGAGAAAATCTATTTTCAATATCGGCCGTTTCAGTGTCCCACCCTGTATATTATTGTCGTATGTAATAATAATACAATCTAACACTGGGTAATATAAAACAATATAATATATGTACACTGTGCGAAACGGGCGATTTTAAAATAACAATACGAGGTCTATTCAAAAAGTACCGGGACAAATGTTATTACGGCTAATCTACACACGATAACGTTTCAAATTGTAAATAGACGTATTCCCCGTGAATTAGTGAATATTTTAAACGAAACCCGAAGTCGCTATCTTATCTCACTTTAAAATTACACATGGTTAAATCCAGTCGGTTTTTTTTCGTTCACCGTTTTCGACATGACCGAAATTAACGAACAACGCGTGTGCATCAAGTTTTGCATGAAACTTGGTAAAAATGATGCAACGGAAACGTACGGAAATAATAAAAATCGCTTTTAGTGATGATTCACATCAAGTGGTTCCGTGACTTTCGAGTGTTTTTAAACGTTTCATGGACAGTCGGCGGTCAACCGAAGACGATCCACGTTCCGGACGTTAACCGTCGACTTCATCCAGAAACGATGGTGTGGCGACAATTTGCGAGAAAAAAATGCGAAATAACCGTTCGTGAGTTAACAAAGCGAATCTCAATTCAGTCTTGTCGTGCAATTTTACAGGAAAATGTACAGATGTTCACCACGACAACGCACCGGCACATTTAGCGCTGTCGATTCGTGCATTTTTGGCCGATAAAAAAATTGCTGTGGTCTCGCGGACTATCCCTATTCTCCAGATCAGGCCCCATGTGATTTTTTTTTCTATTCCCAAGACTAAAATCTGCGCTTTTAGAACAACGATTTCAAGATGTAGAGGAAATTAAAGCGAACGCGGCAACAGAACCCATAGCTATAACTTTGGAACAGGTCCAAAGTACTTTTGGAAAATGGCAAGATCGCCGGGATCACTGCATACTGTCCGGATGAGAGTATTTTGAAGGAAATATCTTTAAATAATATGTAACTTCATTTTTGTAATTATTAAAAATAAAATCCTGGTACTTTTTGAACAGACCTCGTCTATATATATATAAAAAAATAAATAAACCGTCTAGTCATTTTTATAACAAATCAATCTGTCTTATTTGTTATTCTAATTATACAAAGAGTCTGTGTCTGCCGGTCTGTAGAAAATGACTACCCGTACGCGTAGAGTTTTTAAATTTCGAACACAAAGAGTGGCGTTTGCCTTCTGATTTCCGGTCTAGAAAACAGAAATTTACAATTTGAATTAGTATTATTATTTTTTTAAAATTAAATTTATGCGTTTTCGGTCATAAAAGCCAGAGCTCTGAAACGACGGTACTCCGCGGGTTAATGCAGTTAGTTTTAAATAGACAAATATTCCCATCACATTAAAATATGTAAAAAAGTTTTTTTTATTTTTTTTTATAAATGATGTCCGTAAGATATCCGTCTCGAAGCCAGCACATTCGTCAAGGCATCACTGAGTACTTGACATAACTTTTCGCAGCTTTTGCTTTGTGCCACTTTTCGTCCTGTTCATTGTTTGACACCGTCAAGTGTCCTCGGTGTTTTTTGGTATACTTTACTCCTATAATATACTCCGACGAAAAAAAAAATAACACGCGGAAACAAATCTTTCAATATCATTAGGCCCGTATTTTTTTGAAAATGCTCTTTTATTTGATTTTACTTTGATATGTGTGTGTGTGTGTGTGCGTTTTTTTCTATCTATAAAAACTATTTTTCGAGAAATTCTCGTTCTGATTTTCAAGTGCAGTATCTTTTCTAAAAGTATTTTGGATCTAGTTGGTGCTTTTGGAGGTCATTTTTTTTTCCGTTGTTCATTTCGTATTAATTGGGAAAAAACCTGGAAAAAAAAACAGGGAAATAACAGTTTTTTTTTAAATTTATATTATCTCTTTTCAGACGTGACTAAATGTTTAAAAAACATTCTGGCGTTTTTTGAGCTGTTTATAAGCTTTTGATATTTTGAAGTATTTATAGTTTTTAATTGGTTTTATGTTGATACAATTGTTTTGGTCGAGCAGAAGTGCTTTAAAATTATACGCAAAGTTGTACTCATAGTAGTCAAAAAAACTAAGTTTTCTTTTTATACGGATTTAAATATCAAATTTAAAAAAAAAAAAAGTGTTATTTTATGCATTTTTATTTATCCAAATATATATATGAAAATTAATTATCTAATATCTTATCTAGACAATTAACAGAATTGGCTATCTTATCTTTGTCTTAGATGATTGTATTATCTAAATTAATTTTACATGGTGCGTGCTATTTTTTTTTTCTCTCTCTCCGCAAGGAACATTTCTGAAAACATTTTGGATCTAGTTTGGACGATTATTAATGGCTGCTAATATCACGCCAGTTAGCCACTATCTTTACCATATTGGCTCTCTACCGGCGAATACACAGGTCTATATAGTAAAGGAATGGCGTATCCATTATTTATTATCTGTGTGGCCCGTCCGTCGGGTCTTCTATAGAAGGTCCGGCAGTCCACGAAAACCGTGTACCGATAGGCCCCCGGAGAACGTTTTTTTGGGGGGGGGGAACGGACCGAGCTCTGAGGCCGAGTAAACGTACGGTAACGACGGTTTTGCTTGGAAATGAAATATATTCATATATTATAACCCACCCAACCAGCTAGTACAATTAAGTATTGCATTAACTCGCAAAAAATAAAAATAAAAAAATATCGTGTTTTTATGACATAATGTAGACCCTCCCCCTCGCCCCACCGACCATGAACTAACCGTAATTACGCCACCGGTCATGCTTAAACCATAACTATGTCTACTTATCGTCGTTGTTCGTTTGTATATGATTAATAAATTATTGCCGGAGAAGTGAGCCAGTAAGCCCGTAAAAATATTGTATGTTACGTCAAAAGTAATATTGACTATATATTTATATACAGTATACGTATAAATTATAAAAAAAAAAAAAAAAAACCCACGCCTTGCCGTTTATTAAAAAAAAAAAAAAAAAATAAAAAATTTATATAAACACTTTTAAAGTGGTTTTCTAAATAAAGCGTGTAATGTCGGTATTTATCCTATATAATGCGATTAAAATTTTGCAAAAAAAAAAAAAAAATAACCATTGGACACGGCATTTTAATTTATACTATATGCAAATGACATACACTATTTCGCTTATGCGAAATGTAATTTATTTTCAAGATTTCAACCCCTCCCCACCCCCTTCTCTTATTCGGATCCCATCCGATCCGATCGTTATTCCATATGATATTCGAGAAAGTCTACCGACGTGCATACCGCGCGTACCTATTTATAATTTACGTTTGTTTGTTTTTTTTTTTTTTTACTACTATTAGAAATTTGCAGACATTCAAAAATTGTCGAACAGCGGACAATAATGCACTGTAAATTTTCGTCATCTTATATTCGCACGTGCGATTTTTCTCTCTCTCTTTCTCTCTAACATTAACAAAACGGTCTTAAGGTCGAGCGATTATAAATTCGAGATAATACGTGACGAAAACCGATTCCACGCGTAGAATTGGAAAACGTATAATTTATATATTAGAGGTGCGCGATTATTATTTGTTTTTCTCCAATAATCGATTATTTAAATTATTTTCGATTATAATCGATTAATTGTTATTAGATTTTCTATCGATTTACAAATAATGGATTAATCGAAATAATCACGCAGTTCTAGTACGTACATTTCACGTCACAATTTATGATTTGTTCCTAACTCATGTCTAACTCAAGATACCACTTTTCGAATAATTATTTCGTACATTCTCGATTTCGAAATTCGTAATCATTCACGAATACAATTTTGGTTTTTTATCGTTTATTAACGGTTATAGGTGTATAGGTACGTTATTAAACGGCGACGTGTACACGTTTACAGGCTATAATACTTGTACATGATATATATATATAAAAAAAAAAAAAAAAAAAAAAAAAAAAAAAAACGATTCTGAACGGAGTTTAGTAAACGTATCGGGGTTTTATAGTATTATAGTTGTGTTTTTTTTTCCGCCCCCTTGTAACCTCGAAATCGAAAAGAATTAATAAAACCGACGTGTTTATCAGTAGGTTTTTTTTGTTTTTTTTTTTTTAAATTAATTTTAAATAAAAACTTTTGCGAATGTTCGAATAGAACATACATAGTATCATCGGTGTACGACAAAACACGGTGCCACAAAACCAAGTAATTATTTTAATGTAACAGACGACGGCACGCGATTTCTAAAACAATAAAACAAAACCTGCAATACCGGCGAAACTATTAAACCGGCCATAGATTTTCTAAACGACAAAACAAATTCGGATTTCAATCGGCCACGTCGTAGGTGTGTAAACGGTTCGCCGGAATTAGACGTCATTGCTAAATAGGCGTCTGATATAAATTACGAACGTGTTCGCCAACGATTTTAAAAATCCGGCGCGCGCCACTTGCACATTTCGACCGATTTTAAATGTCGCGGGGTCTTTAAACCGAGTAGAAATAATAATAATATCCGAATAGCGCGCAGAAAACATCGAGGCGAGCAACAGTGTACGATAGAACAAATAAAAAAATAAATAAAAACGAACGTCCGTCCGTCGTGAAATTATTTTCTAACGACATAAATATACCGCGAAACGTTCCCCGTATAATATATTTTTTTTTTTTTTTAACCCGCGTGCGCAGCAATCAAATCGTAGTTTCGGAATAATATGATATTCGCATCGACTCGTCTGATCGCGGGAAAACATTAAACGACCGAGTTCTGCGGTTGAAAAAAAAAAAAAAAAATTTATACCGCTCTCGTCGTATACAAAATGCATTATTTAACCGGCAGTTTAAACATATTGCTGATAATGAAAATGTCGTGTATTTTCCCTTTTTTTTTTTTTACATTAATTCGTCCCGGGATAAAAATCGACGGTTTTTATCCGTCACTGGTTCCACCGACTAAACTCGGTCTTAATATTTAAACGCGTAGCCAAGAACCATTAGCTTAACTGTTGAGGTTTTACAAAAATAATTTTCGTTTGTTTTTGATTGGCGAAAATGTTCAGAGTTATGTTTTTTTTATCACTAGCCCGCTTTAAATAATAGATGCGGGTGTTCCGCCTCCATATTATTACTTTGTTTTTCTACTTTTTCTAATTTTCGTTAAAAGTTAAAAAAAAAAAAAAAAAACAATAAATGACACGGATCGCATCGTCTTATTTATGTGGATTTTCGCGTTACAGGGGGTGGGAGGAGGAAACACGACTAATATACTTATACGTTTACCGCTCAGAATCGTTTTTTGATTACAACGATATAAAAATCAAATTACACTATATCCTGTGTAGCCGCTACACGATGATTCGGTAGATTATTTAGTAACTCGGGGCGAGGGATATCTTTACGACATTAAATCTCAAAAGACAAACGATTAAATTTAATAATAAATGTTCCCTTCCGGCAAATCGTTATCAATGCGATTCATTCTTACATTTTTTTTTTTTTTTTTTTTTTTTTTTTTTTTTTTTTTTTTACTATTAAATTATTCATATTACAGATGGTGTTCGATTACTGAAATGTACTTATTACTTTATCACTATAGCGGGTAACTGCAATGGATTTCGTTTACCAAAAAAAAAAAAAAAAATATTTTATTATTACCCGTTCCGAGTTTACCCGACATCGTAATATTAAAATTTTATTTTATATTTGTTACGGCGAAATATTTTTTTAAAATATTAGAAATATTATAATGTGTTCAGTGTTCGGTACTTAATATTATAATTGTAAAATTAACTAAACAAAATAATATTTTAAATCGGTACGAATTATTATAATATTATCCGAATCCACTGAATCCGACTAACTATACGCGTGCGCACGACCTGTTTTTTCGCTAAAAAAAAAAAAACCTTTTTTTTAACAGGAAAAACTCTCGAGCATTATTGTGACTGATTTCGATCATTTTTTTTTTTTTTTTTTTTTTTTTTTTTTTTTTTTTTTTTTTTTTTTTTTTTTTTGTGTTATCAGCAAATAGGAAAACTCCTTTCGAGGAGTTTTGGATTTAGATTTTGAAAATTATGCTTCTTAAACGCAATAGTGAAAATGTAAATATGAAATAATTTTTCAACTAGGTTTTTTTGTTTGTGAGATTAGGTTAGAACCTCAAAGTCCAGTCCAGACTGTGCAATGCACTCCTCTGCGTTTTATTCGTTCTAACAGACAACAAAATTAAACGTTATCGGATCGCTACTCTACGGGGCAAGAGAGTATTTCCCTGTAAATCATGTTTTTTAGTAAAAAAGAAAAAAAACCGTTGACAGGCTTCTTCTTACTATATAAATCTGAACATTTTTTTTTTTTTTTTTAACGAAAATAATACTATTGTTTGAAAAATGTTGTTCTTTATGTAATACTCGTATTAAATAATAACGATTATACCAGTAATTGACAAAACGAGCATGTATAACTATAATTATTTGAGTTAATTTGTGTGACGACACATTAAAGTAAAAAAAAAAAAAAATTTGTTTCATAAAACCTCGTAGGCAGGTGTAATACGATGATATTAAGTTCGATAAAAATACGCCCATATTATTTTTTTTATGTTTGGTCCCCACCACACCGCTGTAATTATAATATTTCAATTCAAATAAAATATTGTTATAAATTTATTATTTTTCATAAACGCGTCCGCGCAATGTGCGTGTTATTTTCACTCAACAAAATATATTAAATCGAAAACAGGAATAATGGAAAAGGTTCAACACACGCGGTTGAAAAACCGAATAGATTTTCAAATAGAGTTTTAACATATAAAATACCGTTAGACATTTCTATTTAATTTATTAATGTACCATATAATAATAACAATTAAATGAATTCTAATTTTAACTAACTTTTAAATAACTAATTTTCCATTAGTCTCGGACTATAACGAATCGCGGACATAGCCGACAAAAATCCAAATAAAATACGAAATGGAATCGTACAAATCCGTGCACAAATTGTTATAATAAAAAAACACGACGATGCGACTAAAAGATGACGTATATAAGATTACGTAATAAGCGAAATCAAAAGAGAAACAATCAGATGGTAAAAGCCCGACATCAAACGGAAAGAAAAAATAGTAATAAATGGGCACACCACGGAATCGCCCGTGGTTTTCTTGTGGCTAAAGAGGACACACCAATATGCTGGACACGTGAAACCGAACTCTCCGTCAAACAATAAAAACACTTGAATTCAAAAAATTCAAAAAATGAATTCATTTTTAATAATACACGCGTTAGCTTACGGAAGTTGTTGTATTTTTGGTAATCTAATGCATTAACTAAAAAAATCATAACATTTCGAGTGTAGAACGAACATAAAATACACATGGAATTATGGACTACCACTTGGGCGAGTGTATATTAGAAATGTGTTTTCGTTAACATTTTGAAAGAGACGATGAATTATTATTATTATTATTGCAATCGCAGCGACGATTTTTTTAGTGAATACAGCATGTCTATTAATAAATAAACCGTCAAAAATATTTCGCGTTATAATTTTCGTAACAAAATAAGATCGTCTATAAATGTTTATAACGATATTTTTTTGCATTATTCAGCAACTTTTTATTCGTTTAAATATTACGTACGTATATTTGTTTTATCGATTTTCATACGAGACAGAAACGAATTTACGTTTGAATTGAACGTCGAGATTAAACACAACGAAACAATTAATAATCGGAATATACTGTATAGTATAGAAAAACACAATAACACACATACAAATCGTAATTATTTTACTGAAATTTCAACGTTAATGTTTTATTTTTGGGATTTGTTACGTTTTTTTTTTTTATTGCTAGTTGTTATTTATGGAACTTTACACAATTATATTATTAAAGAATAAAGCGTACAGTTTTTAGTAGACAAATCGGTTTGCGCGTTAAAAAAAAAAAAAAAAGGCCATATGTTATCCGAACAACAATTATAACCTCCAACAAGCCCGACAAGCGTGTTGATTGAATATATTTAAAAATTATTTTTTCGGAATTTATCGCGGTGGCGCACACGGAGAGTACTTTCGAACCAAATGTTGTTGAAGTGTGTTTGAAATATGGGCTTCCCGTTCCTATACAATTGATAAATTCTATTTTACAATACCAATTAACATAATTGTACGGGATCTAGACAAGTGTAATATATATATATTGTTTGTACACAGACTGATACGAGGGCCCACATTTACCACTGGTGTCGGTCTTGCAATATTGTAAAATCGCGTAACGCGGAGAATAAAATTTGTGGCATTCGGGTTAAAGATTCGAGTTTAAACCCCGCGAAATATAACAATTTAAATACGGGAAGCTTTTCCCGCGGACATTGTCGTTTTTCGTAAAATATCGTCAAACGACAAAGGAGAAATAAGAAAGAAAAAATTGCAATACAGCACGACTATTATTATTAAATAAAATATTTCGCTTTAAAATTTTCATCATGTCGGGCTGTTTAAGATATTCAATCAAGACGGGATCGATCGCAAGATCGATTAACCGCGTGAACCTCGACGACGCAGCTCTCGGTCCCGACTACCGGCGAAATATCGATTAAATCAAGTCGCCCGCACAGACCAATATAGTGTAGAGTTAATATTAATATAGAACCAAATTTGAAATTCTTCTATAGAATTTCTTGTATATATTTTATATTGTGTACACGGGCGTTTTTTCATACTACGCGAGCAAACGTAACGCAAAAATAGCTATTGCTGCCGATGTTGTGCCTGATCAATAAAAAAAAAAAATAAATAAAAAAACAACAACATTATTACGTACGCGTAATTATGTCCGGTTTAAATTGAACCGGCGTTGTAAATATAATAATATAGCGTTATAAATCGAATAATAAACCTATACGAACCTGTAATAAACCTATTCGTAGCGTTTTTTTTTTTTTTTTTTTTTTTTTTTTTTTTTTTTTTTTTTAAGTACGGGTTTTAGAAATTAAATAACACCGGTGTCCTCCGCGGTGCCCGAGCTTTTACGAAATATCCGAGACGGCAAGAGCGCTACTCTACAATCAAAACGATAATAATAATTGGCGAACGCCCCAGAATAGCGACGAACAAACATAAATATTGACTATTAAAACGATTATTTATACGTATAAGAATGCAATTTAAAAAAAAAAAAAAAAAAAACAACAACATTTTATATTAAATTAATTTGTAATATATTAAAACGAAGACGAATTATAATGCACACGGCCCCGCTATGTTATTATATACGATAAAAGTACATTTTTTTTTTGTTGCCATTACCGATAATGGATTTGCGAATGAAAAAAATTAATGTTTTTTCCAAAATTACTTGTGAATTCTCACCTATAACATTGTATAATGCAGATGTTATAAATTATAATACGAGTACGTATCGTCATAATAAGTGTAGAGCCGCATAATAAACACTGCGAAGGCGATGAATATTAATTTTGATTTGTATTATTATTATTTACTGTGTATCGGCTCGAATGCGGAATTTCTTCTTTTTTTTTTTTTTTTTTTTTTCCCCCCGTATAAATTGCGAAATATTACCGATATTTATAAATTTACGTCATAAATCGTGGCGTTTCGGTTAAAACGTTCGAATTTGAACGCGAATAGTTTCACCGTTCAAAGAGACGAATGTTATTTACCGACGACAGTGTTTTAGGACAACAAAAACGTTACGGGGTTATTGTTTTTATTTTTTTCCTTTGTCGTTTGACAATATTTTACGAAAAACGACAACGTCCGCGGGATCTTCCCGTATTTAAATTGTTGTATTTCGGGTTTAAACTCGAATCTTTAACCCGAACGCCACAATTGTTATTCTCTGCGTTACGCAATTTTACAATATTGCAAGACTGACAATAATGTGGGAATGTGGGCCCTCGTAACGGTCTCTGTGTACAAACAAAATATATTGCACTTGTCTAGATCCCGTACAATTATGTTAATTGGTATTGTAAAATAGTATTTATCAATTGTACAAAAACGGCCCTCGCCTACATATTTCAAACTCACTTCAACAACGTTTGGTTCGAAAGTACTCTCCGCGATAAATTCCGAAAAAATAATTTTTAAATATATTCAATCAACACGCGTCGGGCTTGTTGGAGGTTATAATTGTTGTTCGGATAACATATGGCCTTTTTTTTTTTTTTTTAACGCGCAAAACGATTTGTCTACTAAAAACTGTACGCTTTATTCTTTAATAATATAATTGTGTAAAGTTCCATAAATAACAACTAGCAATAAAAAAAAAAAACGTAACAAATCCCAATAATAAAACATTAACGTTGAAATTTCAGTAAAATAATTACGATTTTTATGTGTGTTATTGTATTTTTCTATACTATACAGTATATTCCGATTATTAATTGTTTCGTTGTGTTTATTCTCGACGTTCAATTCAAACGTAAATTCGTTTCTGTCTCGTATGAAAATCGATAAAACAAATATACGTACGTAATATTTAAACGAATAAAAAGTTGCTGAATAATGCAAACAAATATCGTTATAAACATTTATAGACGATCTTATTTTGTTACGAAAATTATAACGCGAAATATTTTTTACGGTTTATTTATTAATAGACATGCTGTATTCACTAAAAAATCGTCGCTGCGATTGCAATAATAATAATTTTAATAATTCATCGTATCTTTCAAAATGTTATCGAAAACACATTTCTAATATACACTCGCCCAAGTGGTAGCCCATAATTCGATGTGTATTTTATGTTCGTTCTACACTCGAAATATTATGATTTTTTAGTTTATGCATTAGATTACCAAAAATACAACAACTTCCGTAAGCTAACGCGTGTATTATTAAAAATGAATTCATTTTTTGAATTTTTTGATTTCAAGTGTTTTTATTGTTTGACGGAGAGTTCGGTTTCACGTGTCCAGCATATTGGTGTGTCCTCTTTAGCCACAAGAAAACCACGGGCGATTCCGTGGTGTGCCCATTTATTACTATTTTTTCTTTCCGTTTGGTGTCGGGCTTTTACCATCTGATTGTTTCTCTTTTGATTTCGCTTATTACGTAATCTTATATACGTCATCTTTTAGTCGCATCGTCGTGTTTTTTTATTATAACAATTTGTGCACGGATTTGTACGATTATCCCATTTCGTATTTTATTTGGATTTTTGTCGGCTATCTCCGCGATTCGTTATAGTCCGAGACTAATGGAAAATTTCTTCTTGGTTTTTTTTTCTTTCGCATATTACTGCATATTTACTGGGTTATGTATAGGGCTGGGATTTTGATGCAATTGCATAGGTTTTCCCGGTGTTCCAATCAACAGGTGCGTAAATAGATCTGTGTTTTGGGTGATACTGATTATTTGAATTTGTTATTTGGCATATATTTGTGCATTTTTTGACAAATGTTACCTAGAATTGTATAGTGATTGTCTTAGTTTTTACAATATTTTAATACAGTGATCTTAAATATGTAAAAAATAGTGGCTTCCGAAGAAAAATGTAATATTGTACAATGCTTTTCCCGAGATAAGCAATAAAAAAAAAAAAAAAATAGTTAAACTATTAAAATGTATTTTCTAAATTATTATTTCCGAATCAATGATTAAAAAGTAGTTGAGAAGTAATTATGTCAGAAGATAAATCCACCGAATGGCATAAAATACTATTTAAAAAACAAAAATCCAATGCATTTTGTAATCAATTGTATTACCGTTTAAGTTATTCTAAATAAATTAAAATGCATTTTTAGAGTTTTTTTTTAAGGTATTATTGAATTTCTTTTTAGGGTATTTTCGCGGTTCTTTAACGTTTTATAATCCCAGCCCTAGTTATATTGCATATTTGTGAATATTTCGACAAAGTTCAACAATTATTGCATATTGAAGGGGAAATTAAAAACAATGGTAATAATATTATTTCGTCAAGTAGAAAATTCGAAAATACATTTTGTAAGCACTAAGTTATTGTCATACCACACTTGGCATTTTTTTTTTTTTTATCATATCACCCAATTATAATTTTTTTTTTTTTTAGTGCATACAATTCCGTGCTCTGAGTATATTATTTTTGTGTTGCCGATATTAGAATATTATTATGGTTATTTCTACTTTGAGAATTCTCATCGGTATTTTTTTTGAAATAAATCAATAATTTTAAAAGTTATAGATTGAACAAAAAAAAAAAAAAAAAAATGTAAATCACGATTTTTGTACCTTTGGTAATATGCGTTGAATATTTCGGGAATTGATGTAAAACGTCAAAATTGTTGGCCTTACAACGAAGTCATCAAAATGTCGTCGTCTACGAATATTTTCGTATATATGTTTTATCTCTAAAATACCAATAGATTTAAAAGACATTTTCGGTTGTTTTACGCGAATGAAATTTTGCTAAATTTCCCGTTTTAAGACAGAGGCGGTAAAAAATACCTCGTAATTTCAAACATGGTTCACCGCAGCGAATTTAAGACTGCGTACTAATATTTTGGCGGTTTTCCTTCCCCCGACTTTTTTTTTAGTTTTCGAAGCACACATTTTAGCCGGTGCACATTCCGAATATGATCATTTTAAATTATTGCTCGTAAATTCGATACGAGGATGATCATAAATTGTTCCATTGGCCGTATAAAAAATATAGAAAATCGGAAGGCGCATAATGTTTTTTTTTTTTTTTTCTAATCGTTTGTAGTTCAGACTTTGAGGTGGTCAATCGTAATAAACACGACATTTCGTGTATTATTTTCGCAAAAAATAAAAACACGATTTCAAAACGCGATTAACCGATAATCGAATTTCACTCGGAATCGTTTAACGTTAGCGCGCAAATAAAATGTCCTCCTATCCAATAAATTACCGTGCCGATTTCCTGCCCGGAACAGTATCCATTTTTCTAAATTGTTTTCCAACTCATTTTAAACGTTTAAACCGTTCATAATTCACGATAAAACAATATCCGCGATGAAAACGCGAAAAACCGTTAATTGTTAATTCGTTTATAAGCTCGGCGGCGGGGGTGCGATTTTATCGTCGCCGGACTGTTCCGCGACGGTATTCGAAAGACGTTTTTTTTTTTTATATATATATGATTTTTTTTTTATCATTCTCTATTCTCGTGACGATATTTTATACCTATAGGTACACGTAATAATATGTAATATACTCGAACAAACTGACACACGACAACGACTGCGACGACTACGACGACTACGACGACGACGACGACGACGACCTGTTGTGCTTATAACAGGCGGTTCGCGTTATTTCTATTTTTTTTTTTTTTCATTTATTTATTTATTTATTTTTTTTTTCACTTTATTATTTACATGACAATCCCGATTCGGTGCCGCCGCGTACATGTCGTGTATTACACGAGTATATACAACACGCCAGTATCGGTATACAGGGCGATCAACTGACTATAATGCCCGCCCATCGTCGTCATCTCGGAAAGTGTTTTAATTTTTTTTCGCTATTGACATTTTAAAATGTCTATAATGTTGCGTTACCGGATATTTTTGGCAGCCGTTATTCTCGACGATCGATTTTGTCGTTTTTTTTTTTTTTTTTGCCGGATTGTGGCCGAGAATGACATAGACTCGCCAGATTCGTGTGGCCGCGACAGTGCACATGATAACATACAAAACAAATTGTCCAGATAAGACAACAGTACAACACTATAAACACGTTTCATATCGCGTTAAAAGATAAGATATCCACGTTTTTTATTATCTAGATAAGGTTAGGTTAGATAATACTCGTTTAGTTATTAGGTTTTTAATCATTTTCACAAAATGTACAACCTGAGACAAAGAAGAAGAAGAAGAAGAAAATGTTTTCTATCTCTTAAATATTTGATTACGAACTATTTATTGATTTTTTTATTGATTAATTCGTTTATTTATCGAACATTGAAAACCAATATATTGAACAATAAATACATTACACCATAGATCATAATGCACATACTATATTTATAATATAGATTGAATTAATTAATATACAGATAAATAGATAACAGTTTTATTTATTTAGATAAGATAATAAAAAATAAAACATTTTTATCCAGACACCGAGTAACGCCGACTATTTTCCCTTTACCCGCAAAACGACAAACTTGAAAGTGTGTAATTCCACCTATCGGGTCGACACCTAAATTTATTCGAACCAATACTCAAACTGTTTACGGCATTTTCAATATGGATTTCTATTTGAAAATAAAAAAAAAAAAAAAAAAAACAAAAAATATCGGAAATATTTTAGTTGGGAACTAATTAGTAAGTGAAATATTTTACTTATGAAAATGCCCGACGAAAAACGTTAATACTTTCCACGATAATAACGAGTGTCTTTACAGAGTTAGTCGGTCGTACAAAATTGTGTTGCAAAAGCGGTATTTTTATTCTACCTTCAAAACGAAATTTCTTTCGTTATAATATGTTGAAATGTGTATGATGTTGTCCAGTTGTGCACACTACGTGTGAGTTTAATGACGACATTATGGAAATAGCACAAGTGAATTCCAAAGCGTTCCATTAATTGTTGTTATCGAAATAAGCAATCAAATACGCCAAGGATCCCAATGGATTCGAGCTTTGCTCTGAAATGAAATGCTTTGAACACCAGGCTAATGCTGCACCCATTGAGTTATCAAAACTACGTCATAAACAAAATGCACAAGATATTAAGATCCTAATATCGAAATAACGTTGAGAATATTACTTCCCGCCATTTCGGTAACAATTGCTAGTGATGAAAGAAGTTTTACTAAACTTAAACTATAATAAATAATTATCAAACATCAACAATGACAATTTTATCCGTAGTACGTTGGTTTGCATAGAACAATTTCATACGAAGAAATTATCGTTGAATTATCGTCCGCCTTAAAGCGAGAAAAGAAAATATGTTTAATGTTTGATATTTGCATTGTAATAATAACTAATAAAATTTACATAAATTGTTCTTAAAAAATAAAATCAGTAAAATTAAAGGTGAAAAAAAAAAGGCTTCTTACGCCACTTGTTGATCGCTCCATCGGATGATATTAGCTGTAACCCCAGAATAGGATTTCCGGAAGAAAAAAAAAACCTAAAAGAAAACTTCAATTCGATTTGTAATTATTAGGTTATTTATTAAAGGGTAATTATTGTTTTTATATATATATATATAAAAAATCAATTGCCGAGTGTGTGTAAGATCAATTAGATTAGGCAAATCACGTCACTAGAGAATCGATTGGGCCGATATTTTTTTTCTGTTCGTAATTGTCAGTGTATGGTTTTTATGAAAGACAATTATTGGAAAATCCACCGGGGAAAATCGGACATTTGGACGGTATTAACATATGTTTTCACATTTATATATTTTTTTAGCTGTCCCGCACGGCGTTGTCGGTGAAAAATTTGACCCCCTACCCTCGCCCAATTTTATCGGTCCAATGGCTGTTAGATTTTCTTCGGGGCATTTTACTACAAATAAAAAAACCAACACGCGAAACGATCGTTTATCGTTTGTCACTATTGTGCTGGTTAGGGCACCGACACCATACGATATTAACCACTAAAATTTCAAGTCTCTAGGTCCAGAGCGGATTGGTCTGGGCGTTGATCGGTGAGCGGGCCAATAGTATTTGGACATTTATATCTATAGAATAACGAAAAAATAAATAATAATAATATGTTTTTTTTTATGACTAAGCGACGATAGTTTCCCTAGTGGCGTATTGATTATTACAAATCTTTTCCTATAAAAACAAATTTTAAATTCGCAATAAAAAAAAAAAAAAAAAAAAAAAAAAAAAAAATGACGGTCACTTATCGAGATAAAAACTAATCTATATTTTAAGTCGGACCAAATCGTAGTTTTAGAGCGCATAGCACACAAACCCGTACGTTAAATTTTTTTATATATATATAACCCACGTCATAAGCGCCTACTATTGGGTAGTTTCTTAAACCAAGCCATTCGCGTATAAAATGATTAGTTTAATCACATATGCTTATTGTAAAATACCATTTACACATTGTATATATTTCAAATAAATGTTAAAAAAAAAAAAATATATATATATATATAAATATCGCTTGTTTGATACAACAATGACATAACACAAAAATCGTCATTTTTGAGTTGTTTTCAAATAATAATAATAATAATATTGGTGTTTCCCCCCCCTATATTGATAGAACGACATAAGTGAACATACAAAATCAGCCATATTACCAAATAACTAGAAAATCGATGTTGGCACCAATAGTGTCGTACGTTGAAAAAAAAAAAAAAAAAAACTTAAACTAACTGATAATTTTATAATAACAATACTGTTGTAGGTGAGAATTGAAAGCGTGACTGTAGTGTCACTATTAACACTGATTTCCCACTGAAATATGATTCTGAAAAAGCACATTAAACATGATTTATCGTCATCGAAATTGTAAATTAAATGTTCAAATTCGTTTTGTGTAAAATCACGGTTTTTGTGTTACGCCGTTGTTGTAGCAAACAAGCGATATGTAAGATATTACATATTTACTGAAAACATGAATAATGTGTCTCCATCCACCATAAAAAAAAAAAAATGTCTGGATCGCTCTGTATATATATATATATATATATATATATATATATATATGGGTACCTAAAAAAATTCGTATTATATACATATATAGTTATTTTATAAATTTATGTACCGCGTCGCGTACAAATAATAATATATGATCCCAGAGTTCCCGATAGCGTCGATTTCGACGGCGGCGTAGCCGGTACCCCGCCCGCCCTGTATAGCCGTACGCATCGCGCGCGTATAATATTATTATTATTATTATTATTATTACTACTACTACTACTACTACGAGGGGTCCCCGTTTAGCCGGACGACAATAATAATGGGCGCCGGCGGTCCCAGGGGGGTTTACATCAATCTCTGCCGTCAACGTCGGCGGCGGACAAAAATGGCGAAGAACGCGGCGGCCGGCGACGTCTTCATGCGACCGGGAAACCGAGCCGAATGGATAAATAAATCACACGCCGTGTGTGTGGATTTTCGTTACGCGCGCGCGCGGGTATAGCCGTTACGCCCGTCCGACGTACCTAATAACGTACGTACGTTTACGGGTTACCCATTGCTATTATTATTATTATTATTATTATTATACGGAATTTCTCGTGCCGGCCCATTATTTATTGTAATGTATTCCCGCGGACCGACCGACCGACCGACGGACGGACGGACGGACGGACGGGACGGACGACGCCGACGGACGACCGAAGATATCGCGCGAAAACGGAGGGAAAAAAAAAAAATTAAATAATAAAAAAAAAAAAAAAAAATACGCGTAGGCATATTATTATTATTATTATTATTATTATTATACGCAGCCATGTGGACAATCCATACGTACACTCCCCGCGGCGTTGTTTGGCCGTTTGACGTTTATTTTATTATTATTTTTTTTTTGTTTCCTCTCTTTTCTATCGTTTTGCGAAACGTTTCGTTTTCAACCGGTTCCGAGTACAAGCGTAACGTCGAAAACGCCTAAAATTGATCGGTATTGTTTTATTTATTTATTTTTTTTTTCGATTAAAAATCATTATCCGTACATATATATATATATATACAGTCGAGTCGCGATAACTCGAAGTTGAAGGGGGATAAAAATTCACCTCGAGATATGTATTATTCGAGATACCTAATTCGAATTTATCAAAATAAATTAAATACTTCGAGTATTACCTATGTAATGAAATATAATTTTAAAATTTTACGATAAAAACGTTATGACAAATATAATACATTTATGTATTGCTATACAAAAACTGAATATGTATTATTTATGAGATACAGTAGAAAAATAATTTGTTCATCGCACTGCTCATCATTAAAATAGAATCCGGCTTTTCTGAAACAATTGACAATTGTACTTGGTTGTACATTACGCCATGCTTTTTCACACATACGCACGGATTGTAATAGATTTATTGAACACGGCAGACGCCTTCATCGATATCGTAAACAATTTTACAGTTATCAATAATAGATAATAAAACATTTCTTTGATTTAGTCGCATTTTTTTTGATCAAATTTTTTTATAAGCCAATTTTTAAATAAATCTTTATTATTATTGTGCGTGCGCACTAATGATCCGTAATCTTTATTATACAGTACTGAAGTAGATAAAACATAATACATAATAATTATCACGAAATACCCAGAATATCCAGATATAGCAGATATAAAAATATACTTCGGCCAAGCTATTAGCCATCACAATTTTATATTCGAGTAAACAAGACTTATAATAATACATTGAGTGTTATTATGATTTCTAGGGGGGAATTAAATAAAAATCGAGTTGTCGAGTTTTTCGAGTTATCGCGACTCGACTGTTTATATATATATATATATATCAATTGCCGCGTGTATGTAAGATCGTCCGCACAGAGAACCGATTGGAAAATCCACCGGAAAAGTCGGACAATCGGGCGGTGTATTGAGAGATAAAAATTTCACGATAGATTGAAAAACAATTGTTGCTTTACCACGGACACCAAATAAATTATAAATAATAATACGGTTACGGCAAATCGGTAATGCTCCTCGTCAAACAAAAGTAGTGATCGGAGAGTTGCATTTCGTTAGGACTGTCGAAACGAAGTGAAACGATTTCAGTACGGTCGATACTCACGTAGACCGCGGACGATCCTACCAAAAATATTCCAACGATGAAAACGAGGAACCGCCGTCGAAGGTTATCCCGGAGTAAAAAAAAAAAAAAAACCCCGATGCCCTTGACAAGACATATTTAGTACGTCCGATTAACAGCGAACGTTTTTACTGAAGAATGTTACTTCACGACGGTCCTGTCCTTTGCAAGGAATCGAGGAATGCAGTGTTTAAATAACTGTCTGCTTGAGTGTATGGATTCTTACTGGTTTTGGAGCTGGGCAATCGGTCTTCATCCCTAGAATCTACGATTCCAGTATAGACGGCCCCGACTTCACTAAAATCCGAATATCGGTGAATGTTTTTTACTTGGGAATGTCGCTACACGTGGTCCGATGTCCTTTGCCAGGACTCGAGGAAAACAATTTGTTTAAAAATTGTCTTGTTGAGTATACGGATCCTTCTGGCTGTGGAGCTAGGGAAACGGTCTTGATCCATAGAACACCAATGGTATCGACCGAATTTACCATTCCAGTTTAGACGGTTCCAACTTGCCGTAAAATTATGCTTTTCAATGACCATTAATAAATGGCCAAACGTTAAATGTTGCGGGTTTACACCTAACCGTCCAATGTTTTTCCCATGGTCAATTAGTGCGTGGCTGTATCGCGTGTACCATGCAAACAAAATCTATAATATTTAACGAGTAATGCTAATTGAAATTTAAAATACAAAATCAAGCAAAATTGAAAAGTAGGTGAAAACAGAAAAAAAAAAAAAAAAAACGTCTCATTAGATCGAGACACGAACAAATATAAAAAAAAAGCACACATCATGCGGATGCCCTTGACGGGATATCCGTAGTTCATCCGAATAACAGTGAATGTTTTTACTTGAGAATGTTGGTAACCATCTCGTGAACAAAGGTGATTTTTCGGCGATACCACCTATACGAAATGGCGATTTATGGTCAATCAATCGAAATCTTCCCGCTCTATTGTCTCCCTCAGAAAATCCTAGTGTCCTGATGTAGTACCTCTTTGGCACTCAAATACCTTCATCGCAGTCCGTAAAATATCTCGGCCTAACTCTTGATAAGCCCCATCTTACCCTGGGCTCCCCACATCAAAGCTAAGAGACTCGCCTTGAATGCGCGACTCCGCACGCTAAACACATTAATAACCACGATAATAAACACACCCCACTAAACACGAAACTTCAAGTTTACAAATCTCTGATCAAGCCAATGTGGCCTTCAACTCTATGGCCTCTAACTCTGGGGTAATGCAAAAAAGTCAAACCGTAATAGAATCCAAACTCTCCAAAATATTAGTCTAGGCAAAATCTCCAACGGCCCACCGTATGTGTCCAACAGCTCACTCCATTCAGATTTAAAAATCGAGACCGTTTCTGAAGAATCTATTACCTTCTATAAAAGACACCATTCATATCTCTTTTATCATCCCAATCTTCTTATATCTAACCTAGGCACATTATCGATTCCTGGCAACCTACCGAGGTGGCTAAAAAGGAAGTGGTGTAGAGACCTCCTTAGTAATACAAATATTATCCAAATCTTTAATTAAATCATTCGTCGGGTAGTGTCATCACCGGGTGGCTTCTTCCTTCAAGCTTTCTAATGTTATATATATATATATTTTGTTGTCACATATTCTTATTGTACCCTTGGGCACAGATTGTATATATTACGTAAAAAAAAAAAAAAATAATAATAATATTAATTGTAAGCCGTTGTAGGCGGGAAAGTTTGCAACGTATTGGATAATCCGGGCAATTTATTCGTTTTGTTACACGCAACGATAAATCCGATAATCGCGGTCGGAAAACGATTCTGAGCGGAACCCGACGGAATTCGACGATACCGAAACCGACGTGCATCGTTTATTGGTCTACTATAACCGACCGAACAAAAATCATTCTCGAGAAAAAACAACAACAAGAAAAAAAAAAAAAAAAAAACTGCACACCGCCGTATCATTTTTAAAACGAATAGCTTCAGAAAGACAAAAAAAAAAAATGTATAAAAGTTAAGTTTCGTCAGCATCATTAAACGCGGAAAATAAAATATTACACCGTTTTTACTACGAGGGTACCCTATCGTGCGCGCGTTTAAACAGTTTCGTGCCCGTCCGAGTGATTTATCTCGCAATGTGAATTATAGCGATTTTTCGTTTCAGTTTGTTATACGCGTCCGTCGTATTGAATTATTTCGCATAAAATTTTTATTTCGGACCGGAACGGCCTAACAAAATGTCTCGGATTCTGACCGTAACGGTATTTCGGTTTTACTGTGATTGGCGTTTTTCTTTTTTCCCGTTTCCTAACTGATAATAGTAGGGGTGCGGCGAGAAATGGCGAACGTTCACGCTGTAACGGTATTTCGTTATTTCCGATTTTGTCTTCGAATGTTTTCCAGTAAAAAAAAAAAAAAAAAAAAATCGCCGGCACTCGGAATGCATACGCACTCATCATGTCCGCCTTACTTTCTAGACGCGCGGTAACGTTTTCAATACATTTTGGCGATTTTCTAGTGAAAATTTTCCGAAAGAAAATAATAGTAGCAATTCTATAGTTTTAGTTCCTCCGCGTTTCCAAATGTTTCCCTAGCGCTATCCGTGTACAGAATCGAAAATCGGCTGTTTTCCATACTATACAATACCGTTATCGTTTAATAAAATGTTTAAAACGACAGGTTTAAAACAAATCGACTGTATAGCAATCGCGTTCGAGTGTAATAGTATAATAATTTATTTTTTTTATCGATATTTTTAAATCAAGACGTAATTTATAATAACAATAGCCAACAATTGCCCTTCAAATTTACAAATTTAATTTACATTATTCAAACGCTTGTCAACGTTGTCGTTATCGACTTTTTATTTTCATTAAATTCGTGATATTTAATATATATATATATATATTTTATTATTTTTTTAAGTTTACAGCAAAAAAATATTATATAATTTAATACCCACCGCCGTAGTTTTGAAATATTATCTCGTCTCGTTGACCGATGAGTTTTGTTTATCAAAGTACTATTGTGCAATACCAAAACAAGTATATGTTTTTAATGCACTATTTTGTCACTAAACTAACAAAAAAAAAAAAAAAAAATAAAGTTTATTAAAAATCACGAGGTTAACGGAAATAAAAAGTATACAAGGTGCGACAATAAAATAACGAGACTTTCTAAATATAACCTAAACTATTAACGTTATCTATAAAACGATTATTGAAATATGATTAGAAAATACTTATCTAAAAGTACTGTGAACACTGATGGCATCGATTCATTTTCTTATACGTTAGTAGCCTTGTTATTAATGCGAGTTCGACTATACTGCCGAAAAATGTTAGATATAAAAATCGAACAACATGTGTTAACATTAAATTTCTTGTTAAATTAAAAAAAACTGCCGCGGAATCGTTTCGTATGTTATGTGAAGTTTATGGTGAAGAATGTTTTCGAATGGCACAAACGGTTTTGTAGTGGAAGGGAGGACGTCGAAGACGATGATCGTTCTGGACGTCCTACCACGTTTTCAACAAACGAAAACGTTGAAAAAATCGACAAAATTAATTAATCAATATTATTATAAAGAGGTATTAATTAAATTAAGAGAACGTGTCAGAAAGAAGCGACCAGATCTATGGAAAAATGGCTGGGTTCTTCACCAAGACAATGCTCCAGCTCACGGTGCACTTTCAATTCAACGTTTTTTAACTGAAAAAAAAATTTCTGTACTTCAACATCCCCCGTACTCGGCAGACCTTGCTCCTTGTGACTTCTTCTTATTTCCTTCTTATTTCTTTTCCCATTTTCAAACAGTTGATGACGTAAAAATGAAAACGGCAGAACTTCTAAAAGGGCCGAATGAAAGCAATTGGCAACACTGTCTTCAAGAATGGCAGCGACGTATGCAACAGTGTATTGATGCTGAGGGAAGGTACTTTGAAGGTGATAATCATTAAATTATAACATTTTTAAAATAAACAACTTTTATTCAAAAAGTCTCGTTATTTTATTGTTGCACCTCGTATACTCTATAAATCGACCGTCTTCGAATTGTTCGAATAGAATAAAATACATTTTTTTCCCCCTGTTTTTTCTTAGCTAAAACAATTGAATTAAAATACGAATATTCTCGTGAGATATTGCAACGGGAAAATCGTTCGCGGGACTATTATATTATTATACGAACGCGTGCCCCGGACTCGGTATTATAATCACGCTAGACTATCATCGTATTGGTTTTGCAATTATTACCCATATAATAATTTTATAGATTTTTTTTTTTTTTGTTTCTTTCGATAACGTTCAAAACGGTCTTCGAACTGTATTCTATTGGTCCGACGGGTCCCGCTCGGAATTTATTCGTTTATGGGCACGGCGAACCCAGTAAGTTTTATTCGACTGTTGCTAGTCGAATACGTCGACTTTTACTCGAATTTTGTACGCGTCCCACGGAAATTCTTATGCGCACGATACCTCGATATCTGTCGGCGCAAACCTAGGGTGAAATTTGATTGCACGCAGTGCTAATGTCAATGTCGGTAATACTTAATATTCATCGTTTACAATCGGAAATGTACAATATGAAACTACTGTTGTACCGTGAAAGACGGATGCCCGGTGCAACCGATTCCCGAATCCCACTGAAACGGAGATGGCGAAGACGGAGACTGGATATCTTCCAGTAGTCGTGTCAAACAAAAAAAGCGTCACCCGATAACGCAAGAGGTGTTCCCAATTGAACATATTGAAGGTGCGGATGAGATGTCGTTCAAGTGTCCACGTCAAACTCGTATTTCGAATAATTTTTTTTCTAAACTCGTATCGTATTTAATAACGTGTGTAAGTACAAAAATGTAATGGAAATTTAATCTTTCAAATTGTAAAATAATTAAAAAAAAATTATAATAGCTGTATAACGATTGTTCGTATTTCAAAAGAAAATCCGGGTCTGTGTAACTCGAAACATATACAAGACGGATTAATTTTGATCTTCCTTTGGAACTGGAGTTGTCGAGACCCGACTGTAATTATTATTTATGGGTTCGGGCCATTCGCGATTTATTTCAAAACTATTATAATTTTTTTTTTTTTTATCGTTTTTCGTATACGGTTACGAGGACGCATTTCGACATTTCGGCTAGTTCAAGAACTGCACTTATATAATATATAATTATTATCGAAACCCTATGCTAATACCAATCGAGTAAATATAAAAAAAAAAAAATCGATCCGACGAAATTACAGTATGGTCACTCCGTGATATTAGCATAGGAATAATGACCGGGTAAATTTGCATCTGTATAATAGAACGCTGCTTAATAATAGTATTTTTTTTTTTTTTTTTACCGCAAATTGAACGTATACATTCCAGTATATATAATTATTGTATTTTACCGAATAAAATTGCGGGCGCGAAGAAAACCGGCGTTTATCAAAACTATCGTGCTCTATCGCGCAGCGCATCACTGCGGTTTATCGAAATAAAATCGAAAAAGTTCAAATGAAAAAAAATATGTAAAAAAAAAGTTAACATCTTCTAGCTGTGGGCGAACACCATCGATGTTGTTGTTAAATTCATCGATGTTTAGTCTTCGATATATCGAAAACTAAACATCGACGTTTTATTCTAAACGTTTTGTATTAGTAACATTTTTACAATTTATTTCTATAGCAGTTTTATACATTCCATATATTTATTTTGTTCGAGCCGGAAATGGGCTGGGTGATTCGGTTGCGCAGTTCTTATCGCGGTTCTTATCGTCCGTCCCTGGTGAACGTTTATTTTCCAAAGCGGGATCGACTTTGAATAAACAAAGACGTGTCGGTTAACATCTAAGCATTTAAACAAACTTCTTGTTTTTACAATCCTTAGACGATACACTATGGCCAATACACTATTCAGCATACGGCATATTTTTAAGAATTACTTACGTTTAAATATATAAAAATTTAATATACCTATTGCCTTGAATTAAATTTTTTTCTGGTAATTTAGTATTTGCCTGGTTGTTTTTTTTTTTTTTTTCAAAAATAAAAAAGGTTTGAAAACTCGACCGCCGGGCGCATAAAAACGGGCCATTGCCTGTCTTCATCGGAAGACTTTTTTTTTTTTTCTGTTTGTTTACGCTATGCAAATATTGTATGTTAAAACATCGCTGGTTTTCTCGAAAATCCGACGGTGTCCACACTGTCAATGTTTGAAATTTCCATGTATTTCGATACATTTCGAATGTGAAGCACGACAGTGGATTTACGAAATTGGAAACCGTATGAAAAATTTCAAATTCGATTAATTATTTATTAATACCTGTAAATAGGCGAATATTCACAAAAATTTCACAAAAAAAAAAAAAAAAAAAATAATTGGAAAAAAATACTCTTTTTGTCGACATTTTACAGATGTATCGAGTAAAATTCGAATTATTCCCCCCCCCCCCCCTGGGCCGAAGTTATGCAGTTAAGTTATCGCCTTATTGGTACCGTAATTCAATATAATATATTTTAATACGAGAATGGCGATGCTTACGACTATTTAAAACTATTTATTGCTACGACGGACAAACGAAAATTACAAACCAAACTCGCCGTTGATTCTCGATAGTAATTATTCATAGAATCGTACACTGGAAATGATTGATCGTACAATAAAATTATATTTCCTACCGAAAATAATAAGTCGAAACTAATGAGATATACCGTGTTGTTCGGTTTTCGACCAAGGCAAAGACATAATATATTTTATTATTTATTGCTCAAATTAGTGTAACAGACCCGGTAAACATTCATTTGTATTCGTGTGACGTAGTGAAATGCGTAAAAACCGCGTATGGATTTACTGCGATTACAACCGAAACCGCCGAAACTCGGACGGTTATTATTCGTTTGAACGCAAAAAAAAAAAAAAAAAAAAAAAAAAAATAAGCGAAAAAGCGATATAAGGCCGTTTTATTGAAAAATTATTTTTTAAAAGACCATACAAAACTCATCCCCGGGTGGGGGGGGCAAGGGGGGGGACAGTTGTAATATAATAACGTCCCCGGTTATTATATTGACCCCGGTGCAGCTAAGTTGTAGGTTGCTATACGTATAGGAATATTTGTGTAAGGTTGGTAATTATTGTAATTAATTATATACGACTAGGTCCTAGGTGTGCGTTTAATTCGCGCGTTGGAAACGCCAAGAGGATTAATATAACATCCAGCAGATATAATTTATAACGCCGTCCGTCTTCGAAAACTTCGCGTTTTCGAAATGATTTAGGGACCAAGCTTTAATCGCGCAGAAAAGACGCGTTGTAATATAATAATAATTCGTGTGGATATTCGACGATACGTTAAAAATACGTTTAAAACCGTTTGTTTTTTTATATATATATATAAATCCACACCGAGAAACGCTCCTGGGATTCCTTAAACGAGATGCGGATTTTTCCTCCCCCCCCCCCGGTTGATACTTTATTAATTCGTATGATTTTTATATCCGAACTTGTTCAAAAAAAAAAAAAAAAAAAAAATATTATAAATAAACTATGACACATACCGTTTTGTTTTCGGTCGATTTCTAAGCCTATACGAATAACACTATAATCGTGTTTTACGGTTAACGCTTACAACCCGAGACTTTTTACCGTTGCTATGGCAGCCTAAAACATGTGTCACATTCGGAGGTTCAGAGGAATCCGGTGCGGTACTTTGGTCTGCAACGATACACCATTGCTTTCGGTATAATAACTTAATTATGTATCCCATAACTAATTCGAATATCTACCCAACTTCTCACCAACAATATAGTGCTCATGTATTAAATAAATACAATTTTTTTATTTGAAGTTTGAAGTATAAATATAAATTCTCCGGGAAATACATCGAAAAAAAAAATCCACTCTGAATACATAGTAAATATTGCCGTATTTTTATTCGGTAAAATAATTTTTGTTGTAAATCTATTATTAGAGTCCGACTAATATTGGAAGTATACGAATACTCAATTTTGCATTATTTTCCGTTAGACAAACAGAGTTGAGAATAATTCTCTTAATAGGCAGGCTCGGGATTTAAAGAACAATGGGCCCTGGGGGAATTTGTAGAAATTAATACGTTTCAACAATATAACTACGTCGATGAAATTTAAAATTCACAATTTTCGTCTGGGAGGGAAGCATAACAGTGTGGGCCCAGAGGACGTGCCTATTGTCTTCCTCACCCCTCCTGAATCCGGGCCTGTTAATAGGCAGGAATGGGCAGTATTTTAAATACGTATCTTAGATACAATTGTATCTCGAATCTTGTACCGCAATACAGCACTGAAAAGTGTCATCGAGTATCTATTGTATTTCTAGTTTATTGTTATCAACGGAAGATACTATTAGGTACCCATACACGAGAGGATCTTATGACGGATTTGGTTTCTGGCGGATTAAATCGTCTAAAAAGTTCTACCGCGTGTGGTGTCCAAGGATTCAATCCGGCAGATTTAGTCCAACGGATCTATTATTATTTATTATCATAAAATATCATCTATTTACTTATCAATAATTTGTGTACGATTTTTTTAAAATTTTTTTTTCGATAAACAGCAAAATATTGAAGTGGAGTAGGTATATTACTTTTGAATTCATTAAATTATATCAATCTAAACTATGTTTATGGAAAATTAGTTCGATAGAATATAATAACAAACATTTGAAGACCGTTGCAAATAATAACTAACTGATGAGTTTCCTAAACACTAAAGGATTGGTTAGTTTTTCAAATAATTTGATTTATTTTCGTTCGACTCTTGTAGTAATGTTGGCATATGACTCAACAAGTCCCTTCTAGCGAGCCAGTTTTTTTTTTTTTTTGAGATATAACGGTACCCGACCATCAATCTTGCGGCGGCTATTAACTTTTTTTTTTCGAAGGTATATTATGTTCATTCATTATTTATTCAATTATATATTTAAAATTTATGAGTAATAAATTAACATTATTTACCTAACACAAATTCATAACATAACAATAGTAACCGATAAAATCAGCTGATTTCCGTAGGTCTCTCAGTACGTTTTGCAAAACCAGCGGACTTGGTCCTAAGCATACATATCAACGGATTTCCTCCACTGACCAGCGGATGAAGTTCGCTGGAGGATACGCTCCGCGAAAAGTCCGTGCAATTTCATTTTTACGTTAGTGTGCACATTTAAAGACTTGGTCCGACGGACCAAATCCAAGGATGACCTATGGATTTAATCCGTCAAAAAATCCTCTCGTGTATGGCTACCAAATAGATACCACGATACATTTTTGTTTACATGTATTCACTAAATACATAAAATGTATGGAGTGTCGAGTATCTTGCAATGCAACACTCGTAACACTTGTACAATAGTATCATGTATTTACATACGGAAAACCTATGCGTCTAGTATCGGATATCTATAGATAAAATATGGCTGAAAAGTCCCGGGCCTAATACATAGATGGCGCTAGTGTTTTGGAATTCACCTCATTTTTAATTGCTACTAACCTGCAAAAGACAGCTGTTAAAATTTCATGACAATCTGTTCATTAGTGTGTGAGTTATTATCTTGATGGGAAAAAATACAGTTAAAGCGAAGAAATGGCTTGAAAACTGTTATGGAGACTTCGCTCCGTTAGAAACAAAAATAAAACGTTGGTATGCTGACTCCAAACGTGGTCATAAAGACACTGATGATGCAGAACGCAGTGGACGTCCAAATGAGGCGGTAACACCAGAAAACATTGACAAAAATCCACGAAATCGTTTTGAATGTTCGCAAAGTGAAGTTGCATGAGTTCGCCGACATCGTAAAGATATCAAAAGAACGTGTTGGTTTTCGATAGCATGATCATTTGTCCATGAGAAAGCTCTGTTCAAAGTGGGTGCCGCGTTAGCTCACTGTTGAGCAAAAATAAAAAAAAAACAACGTGTTGATGATTCTAAACAATGAAAAAACTACACGAATTGAAGATCGAATTGCTTCCGCATCCACCGTATTCTCTAGATTTGGCTCCCAGCGACTAATGTCTCAAAAAAAAAAAAAATGCTCCCCGATAAGAAATTTCGTTCGAATGAAGAGGTTTCCGGTGAAACTGAGGCCTATTTTGAAGCAAAAGATAAATCGTTCTACAAGAATGGTATTGAAACGTTAGAGCGGCGTTGGAATGATTGTGTTGCTCTTGATGGGTATATATATGTTTATGAATAAAGTCAAGTATTTTTTTTATGTTAAGAACCGCGTTTTCTTTGTTAGGCCCGGGACTTTTCAGCCCACGTGTTACACAGATTTTGAAGTATCTTGCCCGTCCCAGTTAATTGGTACGCCGTACGAAACCCGTCGTGGTTTTCTGACCAAAACGCGCGTTGTTGCGATATGTCGTACCTTATATTATAATCAGTAGTCGTGGGCACACACGGCGACGTGAACACGACGTGCGTTTACGTCGTAATAATAATAATAAAAAATAAAATAAAAAAAATGCATATTATTAATTATATATTAAAAAAAAAAAAAAAAAAAACCTCAACGAATAATAATAATCGTAATTTTTATACTCGGTACAGTACCTACCATTATTAGTTAGTAGTGCTGCATCATAATAACGTACATAAAACATACGTTATAATATTATTATTATTCATATAATATATAGACGTTCGTTTTTAGACAGTTTTAAACGTTTGCGCAGTGCCTAACTATTTATAATAATAATAATAATAAAAAAAAACAAACAACCTGTTTTGCGGAATATAGTTATTACAAGAAGAAAAAAAAAAAAAAAAAAATAAAAAAAATTACGAACGACGACGACGACGAATATTTTATTATATTATTATGCACTCGAAACGTAACCCAACCCATAATAGTTATATGTCTATATGTATATATATATATATATATATATATATATATATATATACTAAAAGAATCTCTCGTTGCCCATTGGATCTCGCTGTTATCCTACGAGAATTTCCATTAACTCTGTATCTCGTTCCAACTAAAAATGCACTTGCAGACTTTTAAAGCGTTACCAATAGATGAAAAAAAACATAGAAAAAAAAAAAGAAAAAAAAGGCCAATATCCATCATGCGCGACAACGAAAAAACGATAATTACAACCGCGATTGTCTTATCCGCAACCGTGATTTACAACCGCGGACTTTATTTGAAGTTATGTCCAGAAACTTAACGGTTTTATTTATTTATTTTTTTTTGTTTTAACGATTTTATTACATTCACACAATAACAATATAGTTACTATTATATAACATGCGGTTAAAAAATCTAGTCAGTCTGTTTCGTTCGCCGTTTTCGTCATGTCCGAAATTAACGAACAACGCGTGTGCATCGGAGTTTTGCTTGGAACCCGGCAAAAATGATGCAACGGAAATGACTACAACCGCTTTTGGGGATGATTTATTAAGTGGTTCCGTGACTTTCGAGTGTTTTAAACGTTTGTTAAAGTGAAGACGATTCACGTTCCGGAAAACGGTCGACTTCATCCAGAAACGATGGTGTGCCGATTAACCGTTAGTGAGTTAACAAAGCGAATTTCCATTGAGTTTTGTCGTGGAATTTTACAGGAAAATGTACAGACGAGAAGGGTCGACACGACAATGCACCGGCACATTGAGCACTGTCGATTCGTGCATTTTTGGCCGATAAAAAAATTGCCGTAGTCCCGCAGACTCTCCCTTATTCTCCTGATCAGGCCCCATGTGATTTTTTCTCTATTCCCAAGACTAAAATCGGCGCTTAAAGAACAACGATTTCAAGACGTAGAGGGAATTTAAGCGAACGCGGCAACAGAACTCATAGCTTTAACTTTGGAACAGTGCCAAAGGACTTTTGAAAAACGGCAAAATCGCCGGGATCACTTCATATCGTCCGGAGGAGAGTATTTCGAAGGAGTTATCTTTAAATAATACGTAACTTCGTTTTTGTAATTATTACAAATAAAACCCTGGTACTTTTTGAACAGATCTCGTATATTAACATTAAAATCATTTTTTATTTATTTTTTTTATTATCCGGCGGCGGCGGGTAAATTATTTACGAAAATTCTATTGTTATTATTTTTCTACATCCGCATAAAACAGTGTTACGTCTCGGAACTTTATCTAGACAATTTGTAACGTCTGGCGCATTTTCACATAGGGAAATACGTGTCGGTCCGGACGGAACGTTATATGGGAAATAAGGACCACCGATATACAGGGTGCGGCAGAGCCGACTGACGAGTTTAATGAGGTCATTAGCCTGTGATAATAGATAAGAGCAGGCCTTAATAAGTAGTATATTTTGAATTGTACGGTAATGCCGTTTTTATTCGTAATCATGGTCTGGAAAGGTGTACACCGTGGTTTCGTCGTGCGTGCGTATTACGAAAATAATCATTCTGTGTACGCTACACAAAGGGCTTTTCGTATACATTTCGGCATTCCACGTGCTGAATCTGTTCCTTCTGCTAACACTATCAAATTGTGGATACGGCATTTGGAAGAAACTGGAAGTACCCTAAGTAGACGTGGACACGGAGCACCCAGAACGGTAAGAACCCCCGAAAATGTGCAGTTGGTTAGAGAGTAAATTGAGCAGTCACCAAGACGCTCAGCTCGGAAACACGCTGTAGCTTTGGGAATCTCAGACCGTTCTTTGAGGAGAATTCTTCACGAAGATTTATCACGGCCGAAGAACATGATTGATGGGAGATGTATGGTTTCAGCAAGACGGAGCTACAGCGCACACAGCTAGAATTTCATTTGCTGTCTTGCGACAAATGTCCCCTGGGCGGTTAGTCTCCCTGAGAGGAGACATAGGTTGGCCAGCACGGTCCCCAGATTTAAGCATGTGCGATTTTTTCCTCTGGGGCTACCTTAAGGATAAGGTTTTCAGACATCGCCCACATACCATAGAAGAAATTAAACAGAAAATCACCGTGGAAGTCGAGGCCATACCAGTCGAAATGTGCCGAAAATCATATGAGAGCTTCAGAGATCGTCTACAACAATGCTGACGGCCGCCATCTTGGAGATATAATTTTCAAAATATTAATTTTTAAAAATGGGATTGAATACTTTTTTTTAATTTAAATAAAAAAAAAACCTTTTCTCTAAGTTTTACTGTTCGTTATTTATAGCCCATCAAAACTCGTCAGTCGGCTCTGCCGCACCCTGTAGATGCCTAAATCGATTGTTTCTAGATTAAGGAGCATAAATTTTATAAATTATTTGTACAATATTAAAAATTGTCCATATTAACAGTTATAGTTACGCAATATTTATATTAGGCGGTTATTACTATTGCGTAATCCGTACTCGGTCATGGACACGTCAAAGGACAGAGTCTGTAGCAATGGGGGACATCGCTGTGTGGGTTCCCGGGGCAATTACTTTGAACGAGCCAATGTAAAAGAGTCGTTTTAATTCAATAAAAAAATTATAAAAAAAAAAAAAAAAAAATCAATCTCATTACCTTATTACACACACACACACACACACACACGTCGTATATTAGCCGCGTGGAAGGCGAGGAGGTCCACGTGCGCCGTTCCGGTTGCACCACCGGGGCCGTTCTTCGCGGACCGTGTCGGCGGAGACGCGATTGAACTATCGACGGTTGATTGGCCGATCACCTCCCAGAGTGTTCCCGAAGAGCAATTATTAATATTGTCGTGGAGTTACAAGTGCGGCGAAGATCGGTTCGCGGGAGCTGATTATCGCACGCGGAATAGGGCGCGCCACGGTTTTCGAATTGTTACACAAATCGAGTTGTTTTTTTTTTTAACCGCGAACCTCTAAGCGATACTAGCCAATCCCATTAGCGGACAGGCCAAACGATAAATACGAAAAATATTCTAATTACAACTCCGTACGGTAATAATACTTTTCGCGTAAGTGTAATGCGCATTTTTTTATTTTATTTTTGTTTGTCGTACTCGTTCGTCGAGGGGACAGACACGGGTGACGCGCGTCTTCCCGCCGCCAGAGCTACGGTGATTTTTTTTTTTTTTTTATTATTCACATATTCGTTACGCACAATACAATTATACGAAATATCAATGGTACGGTATTTTTACTTTGCTACGGCGATTTATATAAAATAACAATTTAAACGTTTCGCGCAATTTTGCGATATATTTTTATGCGATTTTCTGTGATTCGTATCGCCCTCCTACATTAAAAAAAAAAAAAAAAAAAAAAAAAAAGGGCCCCGTTCACGCCACTGAACTGCCCATATATTCCTATTATAATTGACTAATGGTCGTATACATTGGCGACACCGTAAGAGTCATTATATATATTTTTTAGTCGAAACGTACCGAGAGACATAGCGGAAATCCCCGTAGAGGATAAGAGATTGGTCACAATCGGCCAAGTGTATAAATATATAAAAGAATATTTTCCGTGCAGTTAAGTTTATTATTAACGAGCGGTTATTGTTCTAAAAAAAAATATATATATATATATAAAAAATAAAATAAAAATCCGTTTTCTGGAATCGCGCGCATAAAAATCAATCAGCGCGTTTCGTCGGTTCGTTACGATCGGTTTGTCGATTCGTTATCGTCGTCGTCGATATATTATTTTTTATATGCACTACATCAGTTGCTGCAGTTTTCGATTTACTATAATGTTATTTTTTACAATGTACGTGAAAATCGGTATCGGTAGTTTCAAAACTCCTATACTGGTATAATAAATAAAATAAATTATCCCATTACCGGTCGTATTTATATATTTTTTGTAGGGTCGCCAATTCGATAAAAAATTTAGGACGGCTAACCCCCCACCCCACCAGGAA
The DNA here is from genome assembly GCA_956483605.1 of Tuberolachnus salignus. Classification (NCBI taxonomy): domain Eukaryota; kingdom Metazoa; phylum Arthropoda; class Insecta; order Hemiptera; family Aphididae; genus Tuberolachnus; species Tuberolachnus salignus. Next base: position 19,679,021 of record OY101437.1, read on the forward strand.
AAAAAGCCGTTTTCAGACTAGCGGGGTCTCGTCTCCTATTCTTCGACACTCACTGACAATATATTGTTTTTACAAAGTAATTCATAGAGTTACTGTTAATTCGTTTGGCTGTAAAAAATAATACTGCATTAAAAGTATTATACACAGACAGACGAAACGATCTCTTGTTTACACACTTGTCGCTTACGTATATAATATAGTTAAAATACATAAAAATAAAAAAACCGTTTTTCTCGCCGTTGAATTGGGTATAAACTCCTACGTTTTAACATCTACGAACAGGCGGAATTTCACTCATTAATAATATTATATACGGGTGTTTCATTAAGAACGCCGGATTTAATTTCGTTATTACATTATTAAAAAAAAAAAAAAAAAATATTAAGAACAAAAAAATGTATATAAACGTGCAGTATACACACTCCGATATATGTATGGACTATAATATGTGGCATATGTCCCACCTCTGCTCTGCTGGTATGCTTCAGTTCTGGTTAGAATTTCATCCTCGAGTTGTTCGATGGTCCTAGACCATATTTTCATAGACGCGAGCTTTGACGTAACCCCAGAGAAAGAACTCCATTGGAGTTGGATCGGGAGGCCGGTTCTGATCACCAGGCCGCGAAAGAAGTCGGCCCTCAAATGATGGACTTCAGCGACTGCGTTGGCGCGCAGGAGTCGCATCTTGCACCGTGCACTGAACCAAGTTTCCTCAAATTTAGTCGTCAGTCGACGTACTGTTGACTCTTTAGGCGGATAATTTCGGCCCGTGAACCACCGGTGATGGCGCACTGTTTCGGCATAACTTTCGTTGTGGCAATAAAATACCTTAACGACGAAAAAACGCGTACACCAATAGTAAGTCGCACCATGGTGTTCCATAAACGAAATAAATCGAAAATGTTTGCAGTCTCGCAATTTGGAGAGATAACCGATGATATTTAAAAAAAAGAAAAACACCCGGTCGGTTTTTTTTAAGGTCGGCTAACGCACGAATAAAAAAATTACCTCAAATTAAATCCGGCGTTCCTAATTAAAGAAAATATCTATAAGATTCATCTTATATGTATATTTTATTTCCTTAAAACTTATGTTTATAAATATTGTTTGGAAAACTATATTTTCACTACATAAACACGAAACAAATATGGGGGTGTCAAGCGTGCCCAGACCCCCCGTCCCCTCTTAGCTGATGATTATTTGTCCGCGCTGTGCTAGTCGAAATCCACGGACTGTCTTCTTTTCGGACTTTTTTTTTTTTTTTAATTGAACATCACCTTCCGTTTAATATTTTTTGTACAATACCGATATTGTACAAAAATCACCGCCCGTGGCCGCCAACATAGTCCGAAGTTTATAGGTTCCGTGCACGGGACAGTATATTATATAATGTACCGTCGCAAGTACAATTTCGCGTTTATATTCCGGGGAACGCTTTTCAGCAATTGGTTTTTCAATTATTATAAGTGTCATAGTTTTTTTTTCGAAAATCACTTTTTGAGACGATACTAAAAGACACTAAAAGTTCTGTGTACGCGTTATACTTTCCAAAACTAATTTATTGATTGAAAAATGGATTAAGTGTGTGTGTGTGTGTGTGTGTGTGTGCGTAATATATATATACATTTATAGATAGACTGGGGGGGTACAGTGTTTTAGTCATTTCCGCACAGTTCCATCAGTAGAAATGTTTTGTTTTATAAATTAAATTCGTACTAAAGTCCGAGCGAATAATTTGTCTACAGTATGACGATAATCGGCAACAGTGATGATTTTATTAAAATAAAAAAAAAAAATACAAATAAACTCGTCCGTTTTAATATTATTATATTATATTTCTTGTTTAACGTTGGTAATTTTGTATATTTCACTTGACTATAACATACCTTTTGATTGGGGTTTTAGAGTGCAGTGGCACCACTGCAGTCGGCTCGCCGATCGGACCACGACGGGCGGCCGATAGTCGTGGCCGTCGTCGTCATAACGGGTACGCCGTCCGGATGCGGTCGTATGCTGGTGAACCGATGGTGAACCACCACTTGTGGGGCACGAGCTGCTGCAACGCGCGGTCGGCCGCCGTCCGTCACCGCCTGCGGTCGAGCATCACCTAAAAGCCGCGGACCCCGTTTGACGGCGGCCGGCCGACCGGCCCGGCCCGGCCACCATCGGCACCGACGACACCCCGTCGCCGCGGGCCGTCACACATGATTTCCGCGCTGGACGTGGTCGCGTTCGGCAACGACAGCAGCTCGCCGCTGACGGTCGTCGCCAATGACACGGGCGCCGGCACCGCGCCATCGCCCAACGACACGGCCGGGTCTGGCGTCATCCAGTTCCTCGGCGACGACATGTCGTTCCCCGGCTACATACGCACCACGTGCATGGTGGTGTGCGTCATCATACTGGGCGTGGGCGTGGTCGGCAACATGATGGTGCCGATCGTCATACTCAAGTCCAAGGACATGCGCAACTCGACCAACATATTCCTGATGAACCTGAGCATCGCCGACCTGATGGTGTTGCTCATATGCACGCCCACCGTGTTCGTCGAAGTCAACTCCAGACCGGAAACGTGGGTACTGGGCGAGGAGCTATGTGAGTACCCGTTTCTCAATTATTATTCGCCAACATAATAGGTTACGCGACGTATCGTCACAAGGTTTTTTTTTTTTTTTTTTTTGACGTTGATTCGAGTAAACCACCCCTCGGAAGTATTTCTTCCGAAATTTCCGTTTGTGTTTACCGACATTATCAGACTTATAGTTTATACGTATAATCTTTGAATATGAGCCTTTTGGTTGTCTTTGGTTTCCGCTAATTTCAATTGTCTTTGTCGTAAACGTGAACTCGCATAACAATGAATATTTGTTGCGGGATCGCTCGCATTTTGTCCGATTAAAAAAAAAAAAAAAAAAACGCGGTTCTGTTACAGACGATTTCATATACTTGTAAGTATATCCGCGGGGCCGTAATCTACCCTAAGAAAGTATCGTGTTTTATCGAAATCGAATACTCTAATATTATATAACGATAATATTGTAGTGGAAAAATGTGATAAAAAAAAAAAAAAAAAAATCACTGATAGATATTGTGGTACGCCAAAATTCTCAATGGTCGCTATAAGATCATTAACGATTTTCTACGCGATCACCGAAGATTTCGGCGATTAGATACCAAACGCATTTGTACGCTGATTTTAATTTTTGATTTACCCCGTGGAATAAACACTAACAAGGACAAAAACTACTTTAGCTTTAAGCTCTTTAAGTACCCAGTGCAAGAATTGATTTGTCGTCTCTCCCTCTTAATAGACTTAAACACAATAGTAACAGGCAAAATTAGTGTAGCTGGAGGGACTAAGCTCCATTCATAATCAAAAATACCAACAATAATTTGTTTGTTAATAATTAATAAAATATACTTCATTATCCCTAAAATGCTTCGTTACAGAGGTAATAAATTTAAAAAAAAAAAAAAGAAAAAAAAAAGCTAATACAAATTCACTTTTCTTGCTTTTCTGTCCGCAAATATTTTAGTCAGTTCCGAGAAGTCCAAATTTTGAGCAATGGCATTTTCGATATTTAGTGTAGCTAGGGACGACACTGTGTCTTGTGGTATGGTTGACCTTAGGTAAGTTTTTATTGACTTGGGTTTAGAGAAACTTCTTTCTTCGCTTGCCACAGTTACCGGCATGGTCACAATGATCATCAACGAAATCCGTATATTGGGGCATAATTCCGCCAGTTGATTTTTTTTTTTTAAATTGCATTCAGTACATCTAGGGGTGTATTACAATTATGAATTTCTGTATGTTCCGATAACATTTCATATGGTGTCATTAATCGATGATATAGCAGTGTCTTGTAAAGGACTAATTCTAATTTTGACGCCTCTCACGCGCCCTTTTGATCTTGGCGCCTTGTGCCATCGCACGCGTCGATCGTATCTTAAGCAGGCCCTGGTAATATGAATGATAGAGGTTGCATAAGTAAATTAAAAATCGAAAACTTTAGCCGAACTGAAACAGCGGTGCGCAGACCGCAGACTTGTTGTGACGCGGGATAGTTAAAAAATAAAGCCCTTAAAAATTCGTAAAAATCAAAAAGTTAACGGCGGCCATATAGTGTCCATCTATCCAAGCAACTCTATGGTAATGCAATAAAAACTGTTAATTTATATATATTAACATGTATTTCTAACATGTTTTTGATTTATTTTGTTTTGAAAACGTAAAGGGGGGTGGGAGAATTATTATGTCTCATGAACGAAAAATCTTCAAGCGTAAAATTCGAACATGCTCGTATTGTTACCATCTACGAACAATAATATAATATCGTTATAAATCGCGTCGAGAGACTAAAAGTAGGAAGGACCGAATTTTAAACGATACGAACGATATATTTTTTTTTCTTTCTACTGTAGACCAGTATAGTGTTGTTAGCGCAAGCGAAAACGCTGGATAGAGAGATATTAATAATTGAACGTCTATAAATTATAATCTACACTAAACGTTCAAAATCACAAACGGCAGTCAACAGCCTCCTCCCACCAGTTGGGCATATTGTACAATCATCGAGGCCCAAACCAGATATGTTCTTAAGTAAAAAGTTATATGATAATTATAAAAATAAAAAAAAAAACACATAACAAAAAAGATACAAAGCCAGAAAAACAAAAACAAAAAATGTTTCCATATAAAACGAAGAAAACGGCTATAAATTACACAAACTATCAGGTCGTAAAACGATTAATTATTAAGAAATAAATTACCTCAAAATGGTGCGCCTAGACAGAATTCAGTACTAGAACCCCACTCCCTTCCCCGCCCGATTTACAGACGATTGGAGCAAGGTAACTAAGTCGGCTAAAAGTCAGAAAAAATTCTTAAGCTTAACCGATATTCAGATTTTAAATTTTAAATTAATATGTAATTCGTATTGCTCGTATTATTGTAACTGTAGTCTTTTACGATTCGATTGTAAAACATGATGCTGAGAATTAAAATACGATTTGTTTTTTACCCACTTTTGGTTCATAAAGAATATTTATATTGTGGGGTTTTTACGTGTGCAATTAAAAAGAGAGGAGTACTCCTGTGAATGTGGTAATTAAAATGTAATTAACTAATGCGGTAATATTTGTTTGAATTGTGTGTCCACATGTCTACCAATTAATTATGTTTAATTTCATTAAAACTTTTCCGAAATTCGGTTACTCGGGTTTTGATTAAAAACATTTAAAAAAAAAAAAAAAAAACATTGCTAACGATAAACGATTCTGAACGACGTTCAGTAAAAATGTTTTGATAAATTAAAATTGAAAATTGTACTAACATGTGACTAAAATATAAATAAAAGTTTGCCGTGTTTTTTCATCTCGGATTGCTGTGCATTATTGCCGAGCCAGAAAAGTTTTATTCACATAAATTAGAATAGAACAAAATGCCGCAATTTATACGATTTTAATCAAAATTTCCACTTTAATGGCTTATGAAAAAAAAAAAAAAAAAAAAACCATGCAACACGCAACTTTTATCTTTTTACTACCGAGCACAACTTATGATGAACCTCGTGTAGACAAGCATTTTAGCTTGGCCAAAACAATTTTATCCGCGTATAATCAAATAAAAGCTAAAAAAAACAACAAAAATTTCAAATTTCAAACGCCAGACATTTTTGGAAATTGGTCGATATTCCTCTAAAAAGTGCCATATATTTGCTCGTTGTTGCCAAATTGTTCTCGATTTTAGAGAAAACTGTAACGAACACCGAAAACGACCTCCCCAACGCATCAATTAGCTTCAAAATGCTTCCGGAAGGGATGCTACACTTGAAAATCAGAGCAGCTTGTCTTTTCAAAAGACAATTGTATAAATTGTAAAAACGATACAACGGAAACGATAATGATTAAAACCACTTTTGGGGATGATTCATTAAGTTGTTCCGTGACTTTCGATTTTTTTAAACTGAAGACGATCCACGTTCTGGAAGACCTTCGACGTCATCCAGAAACGACGGTGTAGCGACAATTTGCTGAAAAATGCGAAAAAATGCGAAATGGCCGCCGATTAACCGTTTGTGAGTTAACAAAGGGAATCTCAATTGAGTCTTGTCGTGGAATTTTACAGGTAAATGTACAGATGAAAAGCTGCATACCGTCCGGACGAGAGTATTGCAAAGGCGATATCTTTAAATAATACGTAATACTTGGATTTTCGTAATTGTCAAATATGAAATCCCGGTGCTTTTTGAACAGACCTCGTCGTATTATAGTAAAACCGATACGGCTGCGTTTCGGGCCTCTTTCGGATTCGACGACGACGATCCAAAATAACGACAATACGATTCCGGTTACCGCGGCAGAAAACTAAATGGCGGTCTACAATCGCGTATATATATATATATATATATAATATTATGAACATAATATCGGGTTACGCCATTAAATCCCGTCAAAACGTCTTAACCGCCAGGCCTACCGCACCGCGAAATCACTACTCCGGCCCACATAAAACGTACGACGATTTCCCGAGTCCCTTTGTCTGCCGGCCGCCGCCCGCCGGCCGTGTGAAGTGCGCGTACGTTCCCGGTAAAACAATATTTCGTCCCGGCGTACGAGCAACAATAATGTTTTATTGTCTGTTCGTGTATTTACAGACTTTTCGTCGACATCATAACCCGAAATCACCGCGCGATCACCGCGATAATGGTATTACTATAAGAGGACCATAAAAAAAAAAAAGAAAAAAAAAAAGAGGAATAAACTTCGGCCGGCATCGTTTTCTTTTGTGTTTTTCGTTTTCCGGAAGGCTCGCCGCAATTGATAAAATGTTACGGATATCGTGAGTGCATCTGCCCTCCAGCCCCGGCGTTCGAACCGTAGTTGTATACATTTGCGATTAAACATTTACACTCAGTTTCTCATTTCGTTTTAATCGTGTTTGAAAAAAAAAAAAAAAAACAAAACTAACTTAAACCACAAACCATTCTGTGCGGTTCACGGGCAATCGCTTTTACCGGGTCAAAGAGCGACATTTGACGCTACCGGTTTTTCGCAATCCAATCCTCGTCGAATGCAAAATAACTGATCGAGCTTGGATTTTTTTTAATACATTTTTTTTTTGTTGAAATTTCTCTGTTACTAGTTTTAGGTATTTCAACGCGGAAAGTGTTGTGGGTATTTTACCGTTATCGTCAAGTATAACTGCTACTGTCTCGTAATACGAATATTGAATTTGTTTTTGTCTTTATGTTTCGGTTCCCTTATTCTTCTTCAGGGCACAGATAAAATGCCTCTGTGGATCATAACGTCCAGACTGTTCCGTTAGGCGTTTTCATCTGATGCCCGTGCTTTCCAAATTTGAATCCTCGTCCTCCTCCTAGTTCTTCCGCGTCTTTTTTGACCGATTGTCGAGGTTCCCGTGTTAGCTACGTTTTTATTTTTATTTTTAAATTTATATTATTTTTCATTTATCGCGGTTTGTTTGCCAAGGCAATATTAGTTATTGGCGATTTTTAACACTATAGAGGGTATTTACTGAACAATATAAAATTAGATCATAAAACAATACAAACAACATTTATACAGAACGAAATGCTGGGCAAGTTAACCGAATTTTTTTTAACCGGTTCAAGTTAAGTTATCCAATGTTTTTAACATCTTAGCCAAATTTAAGTTAAATTTAAAATATAAATTAATTTGAGTATTCGGAAAAATATTAAGTTTTTTTTTTTTTTTTAAACTACACTTAACATTTACGTTGACAATAAACGTAATTTCTACTCTAAAGTTTATAATTTTATAGACTCTCTATAGAAGATTCGTGCGGGTATCGCATTGTTATGCATTGCCGAGTAAAAACACGTTATTTTGATAGACAAAAAAAAAAAAAAATTAAAAAAAAACAAAGGTACAGTGTTTATTATTATTTTTTTTTACATATAACTTTTATTTAGAAATAAACTGAAATTTTAATATGATTACCGAATCAAGTGGAAATTATTTAACAAAAACAAATAACTATACAAGTTGTTTTCGGAAAATCTATATTGTTGTTTAGTATTATTATGTTTTCTATTTTCAACCGGTCAAAGTTAAAAGTAATCGCAAAAAAAATTGAAAAATTCGTTATTGTAACTTTTTAACGGTTTATATAACGCTAAGAGCTTTGATAAAAAAAATGAAAAAAAAAAAAAAAAAAACCGTGAATAAACAAACGCGCGGCATACGCGCTAAATAATAATATTATAATATATTTACACTCGGTCCGTTCGAAAATAACATCAAATCCCCCGCTTTTTTTTAATTTCTTTTTTTTTTTCTCTTTTTACTTTTCTGGCTAGTGACTCGGCCGATCCGCCGCCGTTCACGTATAGTTGACAATGCCCGCGTAATTAAGTGCCTTCGATTATCTTCGTTTTTATTCCCGGACGGCATTTTATTATTAGACGGCGCGGACGGAGAACGGTCGACCCGTCGTCGGCCCCCGTGCAGTTCCGTCTCGCCCGCCGCGATCTGTTGCCTCCCCCGCACGCCGGTATTTATTATTTTTTTACCGCGTCTCTCCCTGGCTCCCTTCCGAAATTCTTCGTGTTATATAATATTACTACTATTTAAACATCGTGCACGTGGATTCCACGCCCGCCGGCAGGAGGCGAACGCGTCCGCTTTTGTCCGAAAAACGTTTCTCGTAGTAAAAAATACGAAAAAATAAATAATGAATAATCACAAAAATATCTATACCGTATGATGAGAATCTCGAACGGGACGCGTTTGGATCGCACCGGAGCCCGCCCCTCTTGGGAGCCGTGCGTTTTGATCTGGATTTATTTTATTTTATTTTTTTTGACGAGCAATAATATTTATAATTTACCATTCATCTATCGGTCTTCGGTAACAATCAACTGGGTTTTATCGTACAGAAAATCCTCTATAGTCACTATCGCGTGTATTCGACTGGTCAAAATAAATTTGTTTTTTTTTTAATAAATAAATTAAGATTTTAAGTAACACGTTTATACATTTCGTTAAGTTATTTTTATATAGATAACTAGCTGCCATCACCCGGCCTTGCTCGGGTTAAATTTGTTGTTCGTCCAGAATCCTTTAGCTATCCCGCACATATTAATTTTAAAATTCAGAGCAAAGTGGTGGAATCTATTGGTTTTATTGTGATGTGAATTTTTTTTCTGTCTACAATTAATTAAATGTTTTTTTTTTTTTTTTTTTTTTAGTTCCCTATTACTTTTCAATTTTGCTTGATATTAAAATTTAAGTTTCAATTGGCCATTAAATATTTCTGAAACCAGCACAAACAGATTTTGTTTGCACGAGACACGTGACAGAGCCATGTGTATTCGAAAAATAATTTTATAATCATTCAAGAGTGCTACTAAAAAGGCACAAATGTTCGGGAAACTATTATACGTTCTTCGTCTTTGTGGAAAACAAACTCGAAGAAACAACGCAGTCCGATACAATGGTTTTAAATTACAATGTTTTTTATCATATTTAGACCACGTGATAGTTGAACTCGAGTTTAGATTCAATGACAGTTTTGTTCAAATAGAAATATACCAGGCACGGCCAAATTGTATAGTCAAGATATTTCTAACTCTGAAACAGAATTATCTGCAGAAATAAATTTATAGGGCAAATAAATGGGACACGGTTAAAAATCGTTTTCTGCAAAATGCTGTTGAGGCATTACAACACCGTGGTGACTTTTTTTCTCTAAACATAAAAATATTCATTTGCGAACATTATGAAGACTGAACAAATATTTACGTTTTACAATTAACAGAATCACGATTAAATTTTTGAATTAAGACTGAAATTTCAAGTACATGAAATTGTCGACTCATTTCACAAAGTTTTTCTCAAATGATAATCTTACATGCATGCGACAATTGATTTATATATATATATATATATAGATAAAAATGAAGGAAAATTAATATGGTTTTTTTTTGTATGGCAAGTGTCAAACCAGAAAATAATTTATGCGTGTTAGCAACCGGTAATTATAATCGTTTACCATTGCACCTTCCAAAAAAATTATACTAGCTCCGTTCCTGGATCGCACCTATCCACCGTACGAGAATCTGCATAAATCTATATATCGCTTATTTGCTACAACAACGACATAACACAAAAACCTTGATGTTTACATAAAACGAATTTGAAAATTTTAGTTACAATGAGATGATGATAAATCATGTTTAATGTGTAAAGTGCTTTAGAAACTTATTTTAATGAAAAATGAGTGTTATAACACACTATAGTCATGCTGTCAATTCTCACCTACAACAGTATTATTGTTATAAAATTAGGAGTTAGTTTAAGTTTTTTAACATATGACACTATTGGTTCAAAGATTGATTTTTTAATTATGAGTTATTTGGTAATAAGGCTAATTTTGTATGTTCACTTATGTCGTTCTATCAATATAGAGAAAAACACCAATATACGTATTATTATTTGCAAACAACTAAAAAATGACGATTTTCGTGTTATGTCGTTGTTGTAGCAAACAATGTATTAATTGAAAACGCGGGCGCAGATTTGTGCAGTGTCGACGCGTTTTACCGCCTCGAATTATAGTGTATCCACAAAACGACAACAATCGTTTTCTTGAAATACCTACGACATATTTCTTAAGGGAGCCGATATTTTCTACCGTTGTCAACGCGTGCATATTCGGCGTAGCGATTTAAACCATCGGTCCGATAAGAATTACTGGACGTTAAACGACAATAAAATAAAATGATTTTTTTTTTTTTATTTAAAAATAAGAGCGTTAAACCTACCGACATAATTGTCGGTATCCAATCGCCCTTCATCACTCCTCCTCCTCTTCCTCCCCGTCGAATAAGCGAAAATTCAGCCGGTGCCCGTTAGCCGACAATCGTGAGCGGAACGATTAAAACGAACGCGTAAAAAGAATCGTAAAAAACCGATCGTCCGAATCGGATTATTGGACGGTACGGCGGGGAGGGGGCGTTAAGTTTTTTACGCGTATTTCGATTCGGCGTAAAACAAACGCCGGGTGGTTTAACGAACGACGTACCGGGTTTTACATAATATTATTTACTGTAATCGTGTTAAATCGTTGAAAATCACTAGCGACAAATACTGTAGATTATAATCGACGACACGAAATGAGTGGACGGCATCTGCTCGTCCGTATTTTCTTACTCCGCGAAACGAATAATAATAATATACGGAGTTGTACGATAATATTGCACCAGTGCATTTTAATCGTTTTAATCGCCTGATAGTCCGATAATCCCGTACCCCAACCACCCCCCCCCCCCCCGTCGACTCTGGAATTCGGATTACCGACTCCGGCAATCGGACTGCCGAGGTTCTTGCGTTTTAATTCGGTATTATTATTTTTTTTTTTTTTTGTAATACGCGATTATCGCATAACGCAATACGTAATTTATCTAAAATACGGTAAACGATTTTTTTTTTTTTTTTTTAAAGTCGGTAAATTTAATTTAGTTACTTCCCTCTTCCCTCTCCCGCCCGCTCGTAGATTTAGCACCTGCTCTGCTACGCAATTTACGATAATACAATAAATTATTCTCTCTCTCTCGAAGGCCCCCGCAAACGGTTTTCAACGTTACGCGAAAATCGTAAATTATCTTTTTACCTTTTAACGGAACCACTGTACGGTTATACGGGTTTTTCCATTAAAGAGGAAAAGGTACGGCCGAAAAGGAATTTTTGTTTTTGGCCAAAGAAAATGTATCAATCCGTGTCGAAAGTACATAACCTATAAGTGTTCGTTCGAATACACACGTTCGGAATACATTTAAACAGTATTTTACCCGAGTCTGCGTACGCGAATAATGTCCACGGTAAAATTTTGATCGAAAAAAAAAAAATAATCGTACCGATCGTTTCCACCCCTCCAATCGTCTACTTTGCCGCGAGAACCGGCAGGTAACTTAATTTCTTCGAAAGTTCCGACAAGACGATTCGAAAAAGAAACACCTCGAATAGTAAACCGTATAGATTTATAGGTCAATCGGAGTATTATATACGATAGAAACATACCGTTTTATTTATACCCCAGACTGCGGCGAAACGCTTATACCGGAAGACTTCCGGGTTCCGCGTGTCTTATTATTGGTAATTAAAACTAAACGAACACACACAAAAAAAAAAAAAAACGGAAAATACGTAATTAAACTTACAGTTGTGAAAACGCACACGCGGAATCACCCGAGAGATAACCGCTACTGGTCTGCGGCAATTAATAATAAACAAATGCATTTTAATTTGCGATTTATTCGATTTCTTATCGTAAAGATCCGTAAGTGGGTTACGATTGTTTATTCGCCGGTTTTAATCCATCGCGATAAATGCGATTCGTTGGAAATAGAATTCCGTTTGTTTCGGTGCTCTATAAATTACACGCATTTTTTTTATCACTATATTTTCCAATTCCCAAAACTTTATTTTATCACTATTTTCGAATTTTTATCCCTATATTTGTATCCAAATTATATATATATATATTATTTATATAGATTCGATAAAGAATATATGTTTTTGAATACGTGTTTATATAATATGCGGAACATAGGCGCAACTATAGAGAAAACATATTGGGGATGCCGAAATTATGTATAATACTTATGTACAGGCACCGTTTTATCGTAAAATATTTTTGTCGTTATCTAGACAGTAACTGTCACAAATATCTATAGATATTAGTTTATGTCCGTCTGTCTGACCGTGTAATATATTATATTAGATATCTCTGGCATCTGCAAGTTACAACCATTTTTTTCTAGGACAGATAGCAAATAGGTTTAAATTATCACGAATACCGCGTGCAGTGCTACCAACGATGTAACCATAAACCATTAATCGTTTTGATAAAAACGTCAGGTTAAAAACAAAAAAAAAAAACCAACAGGAAAGAAGGAAACTGGGGGTGCTTCAATACACACATGCACCCTCTTAGTGGCCGCCTATGATGCAGGAAATATAGATATACCGGATATACCGTTTAAAATTTATGCCGGAGGAATGAGGAAGGTTCACGAATAATTGCCCATCTGTTTTGAAATGATAACGGTTATCAGATAATCCAATGTTAGGCAATGTCACAATTTTTAAAACAAATAGGCATTGTTTTTACGAATCTGGTTCGAAAATAGAGGGGGTAGGGGGTGTGTTGAAAATTTAAATATTGATGTGCGTTTTAAATGGGTACCTATAAGTATTATAAATAAAGTCGTTATAAACGATTATTATCGAACGAGTGACAACAACAGAGAAAAAAAGAAGCTAAAATCAATTTTACACAATCGGAATGTTCGTAGATAATTACTGGATCGTGATAAAAAAAAATTAAAAAAAAAAAAAACCACCATATATATATTATTGTGGAAATTTAAATTTAATCGCAAGCGCGGTAAATCGTTTTATATTATTTTTTCATCTATATACGCGGTGGTGAAATATTATTGCATTAGTGCAACGCTAGTCTATAAATATTTACAATTGCATTTGGCATGAACCGATTTTTGGGGTTTTTTTTGTTTTTTGGTATTGAACATTATATTTACATAATTTTTTAAAAATATTGTTTATAACAATAATATTACTAAATGTATTTCGATGGTAATGGAACATTTTATTTTTTATTTATTTTTTTTTTTAATGGAAACGCCATTACATCCTCACAGCCATCCTCCGCATTATTCCGTCTATCTTCCCCTCCGACCATCAATAATATCACGTTTACTTTTTTTTTAAAATTGTTCTTGTATAGTATCTTTACTATTCCTACGTCGATTTGTTAGCAAAAATCTTTAGAACTACTTGACCGGATTCGGTAAAAAAAAAAAATATACGGAATTAAATCGAACAAAAAAAAAAAAAAAAAAGGGTTCATTAATCAATATCGGTCGAATAAATTTCGAGATTTTCTTAACGTACAAACAAACTTTAACTTTTTATATAAAAGCAAGTTGTTATAGACTGTTTTACTCTTATTTCAAAAAATAAAAAAATAAATAAAAATAAATGTAATAAATAAACACGATTATTTGTAATTCGAAATTTTACAAACGAGATTTATTGTAAATCTTCATATTGATAATGATAATCAATGGCCGGTAAAAGTATGTATTTCATTTTTTATGACCAATAATACGAATTTTTATTTCCTCGCGTTATTTTTTTTATTATTATTATTTTTTTATAAGCGTTTAAAGCGCTACGATAAAAATCACTGTAACTGAACTTTGCTCAGAATCGTTTTTCATTAGTAATGATTTATCGGAACGGAACTCACTTATCTCACTCTGTCTAACACGTATACGCAGCGTACAAATTTTGTTCGTCAGTCGAAATGTATTAAAACGATAAGAGTTCATAAAAAAAAAAAAAAAAAAATGTAATTCAGCGCGAACATTGGCGTCAGATCGACCGGGGCCGATTGTTTGAATTTTAGCCGATAATTTCCAAAAAAAAAAACGAAAAATGAAAATTTGGAATCAGTGTTACTATGCGTTAGACGTAAAAAGACGAGGGAATTTCCAGTTGCGTTTCGGGTCCCCTTATAAATCCTTCTCTACAGCCCTGTGTTCCCGACTTCTCGCCTACAACTGTGGCCCGGCCACTGAGTAGTAACATAATTTTTCTTCCGTTTTTACCGTACACCGCTACGTTATTATTATTATTATAAATATATTTCGACAGCGACGGCAGTAATAATTATTACTATTATGGACTATAGTTTCTCGGGTCCTCGGGTCGTTGAAATAAAATCAAACAACCGGTCACCTTTTCGCGGCCGGATTTTGCAAGTTCATGGGTGTACACGCGCGCTCGCTCGTTTTATTATTTGATTAATCGTACAGAGTTGGCTGTCACAAGTCATTTGCAGACGATAGAATAATAAAAGACCACGCGCAGAGACTTTCACAAATGTGACAATAACGCTCGGGCCTACGCAATAAAATAATATATATATATATATATATATATATATATATATATATATATATATACGAAATGCGCGGTGCGTGTGCATATGAAGAAAAGAAAATTTACATTGAAAACACAACGCCGAAACGAGATTCGGGGGAAGGAAAAATAGAAAAGAGAAACAAAATCCGATTTCTCGTTAAACTCGTCGTGCTGCGACTGTTAAAAACCGTTAAAAAAAAAAAAAAAAAGTATGCCAATTCGTTTCTTTTTCAAAATTATTATCACGATTGACCGAATTTTCGGTGTTCAAAAATCACGCCCGCGTCGGGTTTCAATCTCCCATAGCCATTTTGGATTTTGAAAATCCTCGTCAAACACACTTTTAAAGATTTCGGCCCTGCGGTACTAAATACGCGCATCGCATATGTGCCAAACGTTTTTTTTTTTCAGATTCCGGGCTGCAGTTTTTGTAAAAAAAAAATTACGTATACAATACTGACATCGAAAACCGTCATTAAGAGTTTTGAGCCCCGATGAAAATGTAGAGAAAAAGTCTGGGACACAATCTATATCTAATTTATAGACGAAGAAGTCTTTTTTTTTTATGTTTCTAGCCCTTTTAAATGTAATACTATAAAATACAATTTAATTAAATCCGTAGTATACAAACAATTTAATAGGTTTTATCAAGGTTATCGATCATTACAAATGAATACATACGGAAATGAAATAATGAATATGAAAAATACATCATAGCCGACGAGGATACCGATGAGTTCGACGCAGACTGGACACAAACCCAATGCAATCGTTATGTTGCAACAATGTCGTCGAATAATATTATTGTTATATTTATACGTATTCCTTTGGCGGGTGTTTGTGTCTCTGCGGTAAGTGATAGCGCCGCGAAAAAATGTTTAACCCAAAGTGGATTTATAAATTATACGGTTATTATTGTGTAAGGCGAGTAAAAAAAAAAGAAGCGATACCCGTAATTTTTACTCCACTAGAGCGCGTTGAAAACCGTAGGTGTCTTGTTTTTGTATAGTGAATTTAGAAATAATATCACAATACAACACAATTACCGATAAAGGCCCCCCCCCCTATGTAAAATCCGGACACCGACTTGGTTCACCTTATAAATCCGCCTTGGTTCAACCGTACGAAAATGATATTACGTCCGTTGCAGACTTATAGAAATATAAACGGACGTTTATAACAGTTTTTAGATAGTTTCACTGCGATCGTGTCGATAAATGTGCGGACACGGCGGGGCCCCCCTTTGAAACACGGGCACCCGATATCGTCCCCGGGTTTTTCGTTTTTAGAGATCTGCGAATTTTAACGTATTATTATTATAATAATAGACGGACAGACGTGATTTTCTTCTCGAAAATTCCCGAGTCTGCAAATGCCAATTTCTGTGTTCACTCGAACAGTTTTGAACAGTTTTTATTTCTTTTGTTTTCTGCGCGCGTAGTGGGATATTATGGAAGATAATGCGATTCGCATACTCTGGCGGGGGGATTAATAGGACGATAAAAAAAAAAAAAAAAAAAACTGCGGCTCGACGAGTTTGGCGAAACGGACAATATCGAATAAGCCTATCCGCGTACTTATAAATGCGTATTACAGTGGCGACGAAAAAAGAAATGAGAAAAAGACGGACCGAAACGTATCGCACCGTTGGTGGACCCGTATTGAGGAAAATTAAATGTTTAATAAATCCGTTGCTAACGAAAAACGATTCTGAGCGAAATTCGGTTAAAACATTTTGTTGATAAATAAAAATTACAGAAACAACAGAAAACCGGCCGCCAATGCATTCCCGTTTTTTTTTTTCCCCCGCGGTTTGAGGTTATTGAGGAAACTACGAGGCTATAGATCTAAAAATGCTACAACAATGCTCTTTTGTCGAATTTCGATCGGACCAAGATTTCTGGTAGAAAAGTCGTTCGTGGATTGGGGAAAAAAAAAAAAAAAAAAACAGGGCGAGGGATTGCGTTTTGTCGCGTTCGGCCGGATTTAGGTCACCCCACGGGAACGTGGCACGTGTCCGCCGGCCGAGAGAATTCGCCAAGACGAACCATCGTCCGCCGTTATTATAAACCGGACAAGTACATTGTTATGTACTCATATACTCTCGCACAAACAGTATTTTATCGTTATTGTTTTCTCATCGGAAACATCCCCTTAGCTGTTAAAAAAACACAACAGAGTCGAATATAATATACTGTTCACGGTGTAAGGTATCTAAATCCTCGATTTTCGTTTTGCATATTTTAAATTGTTCGCTTATTGGAGCGTGTTTCAGAATCGTATTGTTTTTCGGTACATGTTTTAGTACCGGTTCAGAAATTCGTATTAAAAAAATAAATTTTATTTAGTGCGTGTTTGCGCGTTTTCCAGTCGCCAAGCACAGTGTTCTTGGTTTGTTGTCATTACTATACGTGACTGACAAACGACGTTAAAAAACGAAAAAAAAAATAATAATAATAATCTTCAAATCGTAATTTATATTGTATACCAAATGCGCGTGTTTTTCTTCGTTCTTTCCTATTCATTTACACGGATAACACTTTTTCGGTTAGTAAAATCGCTCCGAACCGGCCGGGTCGTAGGTACCCCGGCAGTAGATTTGCAATTTTTCGAAATTTCCACCACAACGTCGGACCGTGTACCGCGTGTCGGTTTTTATTTTTTTTTATCGTATCGATCGTTGATATTCGTTTTGGAATACTTCAATTCGTTCCCGGATACTCTCAGCGAAAATATACATTGTATTAATCGTTTTAATCGAATATTTTACGACCGCAATCGAATACATCGCGTACGATTGGACGGTTCTGTTTTTTATTTGTCGGTAATATAAATAAAATAACAATAAAACCAAATACAGTAATCTGAATAATATTATTCGTTTGAGCTGCGCGCACAATTTGATTAGATAACGGGGTAAAATTTCAATTACTCTAAATACTACAGACCAATGGGATACCATTGAAAAAATTACTAAAAATCGTTACGCGACAATATTTTTTTATTAATTGTACATTGTCTTATCGAAAACATATAATTTATTTCAACGTTATATAACATTATAACAATTGACAACAATAAATTTTTAATTATTATTCACTGGTGTTAAAGGTTGAAAAAAAATAATATTTTTTTTTTATTTTTTTAAATATATTTTACGATTTCTCGTCTTTTATTTTAAAATATCAAATAACCCGTTAAACTAAAAATATGAAATTTTAATTTAAAACTACTCTATATAGGTGGTAGTTGATGTATTTGTTATTTGTCTTAAACAGTGTACCTGTTGGTGGTTAATTTTTTTTTTATTAAAAACTGTTAACCATTTCAATTTTTATTTTTATTTTTATATTGATTTACCGGGAAAACTGGTAGAGTGTTTTGATTGTTTCTGTTGAAAAGAAGAGAACTTCCTATTGGGCGCACTTTGATATTTGCAATCAAATTCCGCGGGAATTGAACCCGTATTTAAACTCTTATTGGTTCTTATAGGCGTTTGGAAATGTGATTTTCAAAAATCCTAGTCCAACGCACCCCGCCGTACGGAGGGCTTCCTGTTTCCGACTAAAAAAAAAAAAAAAATATATATACACGATTGAAATCTGGCAACCTGCGGCTCTTTCGATGTCAAATTGCGGGGCTCTCCAGTTCCATACGCAACAAATAATTATGTAAAAATGTATTTTATTATATAAAAAAAATTATCTCTAGACGGCGTAAATATGTTTGTTGCTTTTAGAAATACGAAATAATACGCCACGACAATAACTTGATGATAGGATAGGTTAGCCCTTCGCGGGCTGCCGTAGTCGACTTAAATTTTTTTAAAAGCGTGCACAATGCACGTACGGGTAAACCGTAGTTTTATATTTAGACACACTACCAGCGGATAATAAATGAATGATAATAAATATAAAAATCAAATGGAAAACGGCGATCTGTCGTGACGACGATGTTCCGAATCAGATTTAACCAAACTTTCAAACGGCACGGATAGCCAATGGATAGCCATCGATTTGATAACCGTCGTTTGTATTCAATAACTATGTAGTTACTATTGTGTTAATTATTTTATTATTCTAGCTGAAACACTCCAATATGTATTTTGCGCTAAAAATGTTCGTACGTTTCTATACGAATAAATATTATTGTATCGTTTATCGTCAAATCGATATAAATACTATTATTGAATGCCGAAACGAACATTTTCCGTGGGTTTTCAAAACCGGGGCGAATCGTCCGAATCGCGACTTTCGGCTGTTCCGTGCCGACAGGTTACCGGACTAGACGAAACATATGTGGTACGTCGGTATGTGTAGGGGAAACATAAAAAAAAAAAAACAAAAAAACAATTATAAATTATCGTAATAATTAATGACGGCCGGCTAAATTAAATATTCACGTGGGAATCGCAATCGGCCGGATTTACGTGTAATTCGTTGTCGTAAAACGCGCGGAATTATTAAAAAAAAAAAAAAAAAAACCCGTACCCACACCGCAGTAATTTATCGACGTTCCGTTGCGGGCTTATTAAAAATGTGACGGGCCGTTCGCGAGTCTACGGGCCACACGATTATAATACACGTAAATTACGTTCCGGCGGACGCGTGTTCGATAATTATTGTTGTTGCGATACTAATATTATTATTATATTTTATTATTATTATTATTATTATTACTGTTATAGGCGAGGTAAACATTACCGGTATATGAATAATTCGAAGAGTTATTTTCCGTTATTATACGGGAAAAAAAAAAAAAAAATACTATGCGGATAATATTGAACTCGACAAAAATTTAACGCGCGCCTTATACATACGTATATATTAGACGGGCGTGTAAAAATAATAAAAAAAAAAAAAAAACGTCGTTCATCATTCGTCCGTCCGTTCGGGCTATGACGACGACACGCGTGCAGCGGTTAAACGAAATTGAATTACCGTCGTACGGGGATATATTTTACTGTATGTACACAGTGCCTGTTCATAAAGTTCCCGAATTTTTCAATTTTTTTTTTTATTATTTATACAAGCTATTGTGACTATATCTTTATCTGTGACTAGACGATTGTGGATCAATCGTCTTATACCTTTATCCAGATAAATTGCACGTGTCTTCGTCACGAAACACTGTCTACAGATATAGAGGAGGTATTCGTGACATTCGTATAAAATGTCGAAAAATCGTCTTGCTGGGGGGAGCAAGGGGCCCCCCCCGGCATCAATCGCTTTCTTTGTTTCTCGAACATACACAAACCCGACTACAATTCCCACCCGCGTACTTACAGGGTGAGGGGACACCGAAACGGCCGATTTTAAAAATGGATTTTCTCTGTAGCGATTCAAATAGGAATTCTCACTGAATATTATTATTAATTCAAAGACGATTTAGTAAACACGGAACTGTGGAGTGGTAAACGGCGTGCTTATGCAATAAAATCGTTTTACGAAAACGATGAACAGTTATGTGGCCGCACAGCGTTCATTTCGTCTTTGTGTTAACGTTAAACGCCACGATTCGGTGCCATCGGTTAAGGCTATTAAAACACGGACAACCAACTTTGATGAAACTGGTTCAGCATTAAAAAAGAAGTCTGTACGAAAAAAAAAAAAAAAATAAAAATCATTCGTGCACCTGAAAACGTCACTGCTGTCCTGGGCCGCTCTGAAGTCCAAGAGTCCAAGAGGTTCTGCACGGAAACATGCGTTATCGTTAAATTTATCCAGTAGAAGCCTACGTCGGATTTTCTAAACTTTCGCCAATGTAAAAAGTAAAGTTTTTATGCACAGAAACCTTGGAACGTGTAATGATGAACTAAAAAACAAATTTCAAGAAGTAATCGCCAATACACCGTTGATAGTGGCTCGAAGAATGCTTGGGAAGAGGATGGCTCGCGTCATCTTGAGGACATAATTGTTGAAAAAAATGGCAAGTTTCGTACTTGATTATAATAAATTAATAATTATTTTTTTTTATTTTATAATTTAAAAATTAAATTTGAATATCGGCCGTT
The DNA here is from genome assembly GCA_956483605.1 of Tuberolachnus salignus. Lineage (NCBI taxonomy): Eukaryota > Metazoa > Arthropoda > Insecta > Hemiptera > Aphididae > Tuberolachnus > Tuberolachnus salignus. The sequence goes on from OY101437.1 coordinate 19,700,028, forward strand.
TCAGTACCCTCCCCCTGTATTATCACGAGACTCGTCTGCAGCAGCGCGCAGTGGATAATATTATGACGTACGATCATTATTGGTGTTCGGCCAAACTGACGTCCTGGAAACGATATTTATGCACTTACGAGAAAACGTCATATATATTTATAGGTGCACGCACAATATAACGAGCATCCGGGATAATCCTCTGGTAGACGTGGTACCATACGTCGCGCGTAGTTTTGTTTAAAAAAAAAAAAAAAAAAATATTAATAACAATAAGAAAAAAAAAAAAGTAACATTCCCAGTGATTGACGGTGTGAAAAAACAAAAAAATGAAATGAAATAAAATACAAAATAGTGTAGTTTTGTGCGCATAAGGGTCCGTCTAATTTTATCTCTCGTTACATATTATCGTTTGTTTTTTTTTAATAGCTTTATATTATAATATATAGCGCGACATTGTGTCGGCTATTATACGACCGTGACAACATTATTTCGTATATTATTACGAGTACGCGCCTACGGGTACCCACCTGTTCGAGAAGGCTCGGCTATTATTATATGTAATACGATAACTAAATGTATTTATGTATTTTAATTGCAAACGGGCACGGGCTCAACTATAACCGTTATAGACGGAATACATGAAATATATACGTAAAAACACGAACGCCGTTGAATTACGACAACAGCGAACCAAAACGCGTATTATTATTATTGCTTAATAATTACGTATAAATAAATAGTTTTGTGTTAAAAAAACACCACGGTGCGGCCGACGTTCCGACAAGAAATTGGCGGAGGAAAAAAAAAATGTATAACGCGAGTGGGGCCGGTTCACGCGACGGCCGAGAAATGGCCTAAAATGCGATTTACGAGAGCAACAACAATAATAATAATAATAATAATAATGTAAGCAGTGTTGAGACACGCGGTCGAGTAAATTTATCGAAACATAAAAGATAAAAGATAATTGTTCGTCTAGATACAGATAGAGATAAGACAAACGGTTAAATTGATTCCGATAGGATAATGTAGAGATGTGTGGAATTTATCCGGACAAGAAATCATATTGTTTTTTTTTTTTTTAAATTGTCTATTGTCGAAAACATTACATCAACCAGGGAGATGTAAACGGTTAAAATAATTCTGTAAATGCAAACGGTGATCACTACCTACCTAGTAACTGTGGATTTTTAACTAAAAGTAAAACCTAGAAGTAATTTTGTCTATTGTCTAGATAATTATTTTTTATCCTAGATTGACTTCAGACAGATATCGAGTAAAATAAATGACAAAACAATATTGTCTAGATAAGTCTCAACACTGGTAACAACGAGTACAGTCAATATACGTCCGGGTAAAAGCTATCGAAATGAATGGTTAATAAATTAACCGTGTTTTCCGGTCTGCCAACGAGTCAAGGCTAACAGTTGGTTGTATAACCAATCGTGTATAATTATGGGAAAGATAATCAAATTTTCGAGTTCTATCGGCAAAGTAAAGCGGTTTGCGTTGCACACGATCGAGTCGCATAAAGAGATATGCTGGTAGACGAACATATTATATACTAATGCAATTTAATACGTTTTGTAAATCATTAAAATACAAATTGGCAAGTGTAATACCGTTTGGTCAAATACTATAAACTATTGACATGTAAATTCGAAACAAAATTTTTTTTTTTATTTGAAAAAAGAAAAACGATATCGATCAAAACTTAGAATTTAATTGCTCGCTGATGATGTTTTTCTATTCGTTTCTTATTTAACGTTTCTCATCATACAGTCATACTATATATAAAACTCGATTTTTATTGTTCGCTGTTTTTTCTAATTTTATTAAATTTTTAGCGCATATTTATAATGAATTTTCAGTGTAAAATTATACGGTGCGCCTGGTCCCTTTTTTTTTTTAAAAAAACTCTATCCATTGTTTCTAGACTTTTGTGTCTCATTTTTCGCTTGTCGATTTTTGCATTCCAAGCATTGCGCACGATTCAAATATCGAATTTCCATTTCCTTTATTTCGACTAGATTTAAATTCCTATTTGCATTGTGGAAAGTTTGTAGGTACATAATTCAATACGGGCGCAACTAATCAAATAAAAATTGACAAAAAAACTTTACATTTTACATTTTCATTTTGAACATTACGATGTTTACCAAAGCATTTAATTGTAATAATATACTAATGTATTAAACCGCTCGTCAGTGGCGTCGGAGCGATTTTTGAACCGTCGACGCTCAACACGATGTGTAAAGCATTTTTAACAAAATTAATAACGTGATTTATTAATTTAAAATTTTTTTTTTTTTTTTATTGATCACAAAAGATAAGAACCCGGCAGCTATAGCCATTAGTTACAGTACAAGAGTTTACAGTAGTTTATAATACATACAAAATGTTTACAAGTATTTACTATAATATCATAGTGTTTTACATTTATATGGATTATTTTATTTTTTTTTTTTTTAATTTATAATTAAATTGAATTGTACAGGTTTGTTGATTTTAAAAATTATTTCAGAAATATATATAATACGAGATCTGTTCACCGTATCTCAGTACTTAACTCAGTTTAATATTACACGTGGTTAAATCCAGTCAGTTTTTTTTTCGTTCGCCGATTTCGACACGTCCGAAATTAACAAACAACGCGTGTGCATCAAGTTTTGCTTGAAATTTGGTAAAAATGATGCGACGGAAACGTACGGAAATGACTAAAACCGCTTTTGGGGATGATTCATTAAGGGGTTCCGTGAATTTCGAGTGTTTTAAACGTTTGTTAGACTGAAGACGATCCACGTTCCGGAATTTTGCAGGAAAATGTACAGATGAGAAGGGTCAACACGACAATGCACCGGCACATTGTGCACTGTCGATTCGTGCATTTTTGGCCGATAAAAAAATTGCCGTAGTCCCGCAGACTCTCCCTATTCTCCTGATCAGGCCCCATGTGATTTTTTCTCTATTCCCAAGACTAAAATCGGCGCTTAAAGGACAACGATTACAAGACGTAGAGGAAATTAAAGCGAACGCGGCAACAGAACACATAGCTTTAACTTTGGAACCGTTCCAAAGGACTTTTGAAAAACGGCAAGATCGCCGGGATCACTGCATATCTTTTGGAAGAGAGCATTTCAAAGGCGATATCTTCTAATAATATGTAATACTTGGATTTTTGTAATTATCAAATACAAAATCCTGGTACTTTTTGTACAGACCTCGTCGTATTATAGAAAAACCGATACGGCTACATTTCTGGCCGCTTTCGGATTCTATGACGATGATAGAAATTAAGAGGTTCCGTGGCTTTCGAGTGTTTTAAACGTTTTCAAAACAGAAGACGATCCACCGTCGACGTCATCCAGAAACGATGGTGTGGCAACAATTTGCGAAAAAATGCGAAATGGCCGCCGATTAACCGTCGTGGGTTAACAAATCGAATCTCAATTGAGTCTTGTCGTGGAATTTTACACGTAAACGTACAGATGAAAAGGGTCGCGCTGTCGATTCGTGAATTTTTGGCCGATAAAAAAAATTGCCGTGGACTTCCCCTATTCTCCAGATCAGGCCCCATGTGATTTTTTCCATTCCCAAGACTGAAATCTGCGCTTAAAGGCCAACGATAGAGGAAATTAAGACGAACGCGGTAACAGAATTCATAGTTTTAACTTTGGAACAGTTCTAAAGGACTTTTGAAAAACGGCAAGCTCACTGCATATCGTCCGGAGGAGAGTATTTCGAATGAGTTATCTTTAAATAATACGTAATACTTCATTTTTGTAATTATTACAAATAAAACCCGGATACTTTTTGATCAGACCTCGTATATATATATATTTTTAAAAATTTTTTTTTTAATGCTCTTATAAATCGAAACAATTTATTTGTCTAAAAGTTTGTTTCCGTTGGAATTACGTCTAGAACGCCAGCGATTGTTTCGAGTTTTCGTTTCGATATTCAACGTACAAAAATCATCGGGTTGAAGGGGGGGGGGGGGTACCGACCGAAACCTATATATATTTTAGTGTTGGGGGCTTAGCCCCACTGTGAGACGGGGGGGGAATTGGGGGATTGTCCCCCGTTTTTCCGGCGCCGCCCCTGTACAACTCGTACAACCCGAACGCAAATCGTCAGCTCGGCGGTTATTGGGACGGCCGTCCACCTCCTCTTGTCGGCCGCGAACACGTCGGCGTACGCGACCCCTCGGTATCCGTTCGATTTCCCCGCTGCGGCGAGCAGCGCACTATATCGTAGAATAATAATAATAATAATAATAATAATAATAATACTGTGCGGTTTTATTTTGCGATTATTTCAGCGTATAATACAGTAGAACGGCCGCCGTACGATAATATAGAATAATCGTATTACCCGCGGACGGCTGCGAAAGGCCCGCTGCGAGGCCACTCTAACTCTAACGGGGAGGGGGTCCGAAACATTTAAAAACGCTCTCCGGATTTTATAATATTACGACGACGACGACGACGACGGACGGTCGCGTATAATGAGACTTTTTTTTTTTTTAACTGTTATACGCCACGAGCACGACGACGACGACGACGACGGTTTCGTCCGGTTTCCGTTCGGCGGCGGGCGTACCCCCGAGGGTATACGTATTCCGCCGGTCTGCACGTCCGAAACTAACCCGCCCGCTGCTATATACAGTCCGCGCAAACGGCCGTCTTACACCTCGTGTTCTTTCGGCACCGTAATAATTACCATTACGATTACGGTTACTATTAGCCGTTATTACTGTGCCGCGAACGTTTCTCGAGCGTTTCGCCGCGCGTGACCCGCAAACGTTTTGCCCGCGCACCCCGGCAACGGGGGCGCCCGGCCGCCGCCGCCGTGTCGCGACCGACTCTGTACGGTTTCGACGACGACGTTTTCGGAATCGTCAAGTCCGCATTTTATCACTGTTGTCCCCTTACTGTTTGCACATTTCCGTAACCGGGTACGTGTACGGCGGCCGCGTAATCCGGACTAGGTCTTGTGGTGGGCAGTTGGATAATTTTCGCAATTTTTTTTTTTTTTTCTTAATAAAACCCAATACGAACTTATTAGCCGAGAATAGTTTTCAAGAGGGCGGCTGGTAGTGCACTACCATTTGTTTCGGAAACGGTAGCAAACCAATTTATGGTTTGCTACCAATGATGTAATATAAATAGCACAATAAAAAGTTTATTAATACTATTTTAATTACAACTATACGTACAAAATAATGATTCATATAGGCTGATGTTACTACTATCATATAGAAATGATTGATTGGATGCATGTAAAGAGTAATTACGGATATGATGTGACGTTAAAAAATTATAAAATATTATATGTACAACTGTTTATACAATCATTTCTATAAATATAAACCATATTTGTTACAGATTTAGTATTTTAAATGATATGTTCTTTTATCTAATCATCAATAATCGGAAATATTGATAAATGACGGTAGTGTCAAAAATATACCCGATAAACTTACGAATTGAACTATTTTCGTAGACAATTATAAAATTTAATCTAATTTAATTATTGCCAAATAAATTGAATATCATATAAATTATATTAGGGTAGTTCTTATTTTCAAACTCCCCCCTCCAACATTTCGTCAAATACCATAAGAGAGTATTTTGTTTTAAAATTGGTTATGACGACTTGCTCCCTTCACGAGCCTCAAGCGGGTTGAAAACGGTCAGTAGGGTAGTTTTAGGGTTTTTTTTTTTGACTTTCACCCAAAAGGTGAACCACTTAGTGGTATAAATACTATGCACATTAAAAAAAAAAAAAAAGAACCTAATAGTAGAACCATCAATTGTATAAAAAAAAATTATTTTTATAACATTTCTCGAAAATCCTTTATTTTCCACGAAAATTAACAAAATATTTTATTAATTTGGCAAAATTTATTTCGATTATTTCAATAAATTCGACGAAATAATATAGATACAACGAAATTGGTTGTATACAAATTGTATGAAATTTATTCCAATGGTTCGACCGTTTTCGAAATAAAGTGAAGAATTTCGATTTTACTCGTGCACGGACAGTATTTCTATACTGATCTTTGTATACGATTTTCTCGGTTTCTCAATAATTATCAAGTCGTTTATGTGCCGTTTTCGTCTGTGAAACGGCAAAGATATTACGCACCGATAGTTATTATTTCGGAACGAATGAATTCAAATGTAAAATTCGTATAAATTATTATATTAACGAATATTTATACGAGTATGATAATCGTTCAAAGATCGATAATTACAATATTGTAATATTATCGTTAGACCGTGGAATATTATTCGCGAAACATTACTATTGTTACGGACGATTATTATAATATTTAAACGTAAGACCGTACCGAAAATGAATACAAAAACCATTAAACTGCAGAGGAACGAGAATAATATGTACGATTTTTTTTTTTTTTTTGTTGATATTTCGGAAATTCGACAACATTGTAATACCTGCGGTAATATTGCGTTTGCGTTGACGGGGGAAAAAAAAAAAAAATGTAACCCAGATAATACATTTGTATTGTTGTGGAAAGTATAACGACGTTAGGTGCTAGTACATTAAATAATAATACGAAAGTGCTGCCCAGATAGCGATGAAATTTCGTGAAAACACAAAAATCTCACCGGGCGTGTGGGTAATGGATCAACGGAGTTAAGCTCGCTTTACTTGCGCTCGGCGAGTCGTGTTCACTACGCACGGATTCTAAATATTTAACGACGCCGCACCGCGGATTACGTTACACTTCGGGTTTTAGGAGTTGGTGAAATATATTTATTTTTTTTTTTTTTTTTAATTGCCTAAGAGGCATTTTTATTTAAACGATAAAAGAATCTTTATAAATATAAATAAATGGAGTATTACATATACAATACACTATGCATATATATATATATATATATATATATATATATACAAAACGTGTGTGGGGATTTACTTCCATTGAAGCAACCCCATACTTAATCTAATAATTAGACTAAGTCAAATGGCTTCAGACGTTTGAGTCGTCAGATGTCTTGCGTGTTGTCGAGGAGTTGTATGGCAGCTGTATTTGTATGTAGCTCTAGTCTTCTTACATGTTTGCGAGCAAACCGGGTGATTTCATACTGAACAGAAGAAATTTTCAAATCGCGGTGAATGATGTCGTTCTTATCATACCTATATGCTGCGACAATGGTACGAAGAGCGATGCTCTGGCAACGTTGAATTATTTCGATATTGGACTTACTGGCACAACCCCACAGTTGAATACCATAAATCCAAATCGGTTTAACAATCGATACGTACAAAAGACGTTTGCTGGTTAAGTCTAGCTCGGAGTGTCGTCCAACTAGCCAGTATAGTTTGTGCATTTTTTGTTTGATTCGCAACTTTTTCTGGCGTACATGATGTTTCCAGTTAAGTCGTGAGTCAAGGTGCATTCCGTGATATATACGTGATGGTCGACCAATAGGAATTAGAAAGAAAACACACACACACACACACACACACTTGTTCTTTTAGAAACTACTTTAATAAACGATACCGTAAATCGACTAGAAATCGTACGATAAAACTTTAATTAATAATTTAGTAAATTTGCGGACGGGATTTAATTAAGTAGTCCGCCCCGAGAGACGGCGTTACCAACGTACACTGCCGGCACAACACTGCGGACGAACACGGGGACTCTGCGGCGACGTTACCTCGAATGTTCGACGACGAGCATGAGCCCGAAACCGTGCGGGTGTTGATTTCTAAACCTCTTGTCTCTGCCGAGGTGCGAAACCACAACCTCTTATCTATACGGTCGATGGAATTGTACGTGCTCGGCTATGGACCCGCAATATAAGGGAAACAGAACAATATTACGTACACGGCTCGTGTCACAAAACGCTCGAAGAAGAATGAGCGCAAACCGCTTTCGCCGATATAACACCGGTAGTAGTACGCGTTAGGCTTACTACAGCGATCCGAATTTCTTCAGTCGTACTCCGGCACAAGACGAAGAGGACGATGGCCGAGATTCGAGGGCGGGAAATGAAAAGATAGCGGGCGCGGTCAGTGTACGAGCGTGCATAACGGGATTACGGCCGAAACGACAGGGAACGAAATGGGATACGAGATTTTAAGGGTTCGTTTGGAATGCGACGGAAACGTCGAGAACGCCGAGCAACTCGCTTAAACGGAAATCGATTCAAGACATACGGGGAAGGGCCGGACGAATAATGTTTTATACGTTTACCTAATGATAATAATAATAATAGTTTGGTTTTTTTTTTTAAATTTTTTAACCGTATTGTTTGGTTTATCGCGATAGAAATCAAACGTGTTTGTTTATTGTCGAAAACTAACATTCCAATTGATTACGTTTCCCAGGAGAGTCGTTCCATTGAACCATTCCAATTTTTTGTAAAAAAAATTAAATTAACAATATTTTGTTTTTTTTTTTTTTTTTTTTTCCGGGGCGAAGCGAGGAATGTATTAGTTTCACTATGGCGTAAATTATTATTATTTTTTTTTTTTTTTACCCCGTCTGTTAACAATTATTCCAGTTGTTCCAACGAGAGAGAGCTTTTTTTTTTTGTTGCATTTCGGATCTAGTCGGTGCCATTAGAAAGATCATTATTTTTATTTTCCTTGTTGTTTCCACAATAACGGGGAAAACGGGAATATTTACGCAATTGCGGGTTTTTGTTGTTTTCGGTGTGGTTTTCTTGTTGTAATATATTTTTTACAGCCATTTGACACGTTCGGTGTTTTCTATAGTTTACTTTGTCCGGTTATTAAAAAAAAAAAAAAAAAATGCTCGAAAATTCATCGGATATCCGTAGGCACGGTTTTGTTCACAAGCGTTTAATTTGTGCGAATTTTCACGGAAAACGTATTGAAAACCGTAGGATTTCAATAAGCGATTATAACCTAAGGGACTTGGGTCGCACAATGGTTTTTCGTTACCGGCGATTTATCGTACGGAATATAAATTAAATTCCTCTCGATATGCCACGGTGCCGCGTGTATCGGGCCGAATTTTTTTGTATTTTTATTTTCCTTTCTTGTTCGTCACGTGTGTTCTCGGGGGAGGAGGTGGCGCACATATTTCGTCGTGAGTTCGCGCGACCCGAACACGGTTTGAAAACGGAAAGTCTGTTGACACAATAGCGGCCCGGGATAGGTCGGCCCGCGGAATCCGATACGGTATTTTATTATTCTATTGTCCGCATTTAACCGCTCCGGGACCGGGCGAATCCGGAAATTTCGCGGGCGGTCCCCGGCCTGTTTAAACACAACAACGGCATACTTCACGTTCAGCAGTAGACGCCGGCCGTGTCCGGGCGATTATTCGAAAATAGAATCGATCTCGGCAATATTTAAACGTCTAGTCCAATGTTTACCAGCGTGCGGGCGTGTTGTTCGGTCGGGTTTACGACAAAAAAAAAAAAAATTAATCGGACGCGTCCAAGTCGTAGAGAGTAGTGCGAGTTTCGGTACGTATGCGGCGGCGGCGGCGGCGGCGGGCAGGACACTTAAAAAAAAAGTCATCTTATCAAACACTCGTGACGAATAAATTCGGACAATTCGCCGGTTCGTTTTGACCGAGGGGCAAACGTGTACGCGCGTGTGATTATTGTACAGTGAGAAACCTCTCGATAACGGACACTCATCTATAAGACGGAATCGTCCTTGTAACGGGATAATACTCAATAGTCACCGGTTAAAATTGTCATGAACGTGACCTCTCTAAGGCGGAACGTCCACGAAACGGAAACAATTGTCGTAAATTTAATCAGCGAAAATGTGACGGAAAATAAAACTATTATAATATGTAATGTAATGGAAATTACGTAATCCGAACTTTGTCATTAACCCGGATTTAGACGAATTACAATAGTTATCGGTCACAACTTTCGATTCCGTGCTGGTGGACGTACAAAAGCGCGAGAATGTGGTGAACGTGTGTTGATCCTTAGTCAAAAGTTGCAGTAAAATATTCAAAATTATTATTCTTAATTAAATATATATATATAAAAAAAAAGGTAATATGTAATATGTTTTTTTTTTCCTTTTAGTTCATAGTTTTAGTATTATACACAAAACACATTTAAATATAAATTCATACAGTATAAATTTACATTGTACAAAATATTTACATACATAAAATATTATTTTTATTTTTTTTAATCTGGAGAGTTAAATATTTTTTTCAGCCTCTTTATAACAGAAAACGATTCCGTTATAAGGTTTTACTGTATATACATATTTTTGAATTTTTCGAAAGTTCTTTTCTTTTTTTTTTTTCTAATATTCTCGCAGGTTTTTATACGCTCGGATGTTTTACAATTATATCGATGACTCGATAGGCGAAATGGCGTAAGCGACATTTTCACAATGTGTTCGAGAACGCATACAAAAAAAAAAATGTATAAAAATCGGTTTTTAAATTTGATATTCGGTGAATTTTAATGATTTACACTTTTTTAACTTTCTATATTTTGATTTGAAATGAGTTCAAATATATATATATATAAAAAAAAAAAAAACCGTACAACTATTTCCGCTCTAGTGGTGTCACTGTCGCTTACGCTACTCCAACCGTGACGCTCCGGCTGTCAAAAAATTTAACTCACGGCCGAAACTTTTAGAGGAATACTGAGCCGTTTCAAATAACGACTAGCTAGTCGTATACATCTCCGTATCGTTGATAAAACTGATGTTTCTACATTTTTTTTTTTTTGGATATCAAAAGGTCATTTAAGCCAAAAGTGTCGCATAAGCCGAGGCTCGATATATTGTTTTAGACTACTCGCGTGAAAATTTTAGCACCCGACACTGAAATCGTTCATTTTTCGATAGTTATCCGACAATAAGGGGAAGTGTTTGCGCAATGTTTAATGCAGTAATATAATATACAATGACTTTTTATAAACTATTGATTTGCCCGAATGATAATTGTAATTGTAAAAATACGTTGCAGTGGTTTTATTTTTTATTAACCGTTTGTGGAATAATACACACACTGAATTCCGTAATTGAAAAATTAATTCTGGGAGAGAACCAGATTTTTCGCAAATCATTTTCCTCACCCCATCGTTTTGTTTGTCTCCATTTTTGACCTCACCTCCATCAATTTCGTTACCATTTTTCTATAGTTTTGAACAAAGTCGAGTATCGTCCATATTGCAACGATAATAATCAGAGCTGTGAATGTATGCACTAAAAAAACTATTAAACATGCACTAAAAACTGTCGAAATATGCACAAAAATACGCTCTTAGAATTCTTAAAATATGCAAAAAAAAAAAAAAAATACTAAAAATTTCATTACTATAATTATTGAAATTTCAATTTTAATATTACAAATTTATATGAATCTTGGACTAGTTTTCGTCGTATACGAGTAAATTATTTTTTAAGTTAAATAACAGCGATAAAACAACAATACTCGACTCGGACAATGTTCAGCAAAATTAGATTTTTTAACAACTGTTTAAATACCCGGCTAGAGAATAGTTTCCTGTAGAAATTAAAAAAAAAAAAAAAAAAAGACATATTATAATGAAAAGCGTTTAGACCAGATTGATCGAATAAAAATATAAATATTAAGAGAAAAGAATTGCATTTATAAACCGTTAAATATGCAAAAATATGCGAAATATGATTTTGTATTTGAACTGTAAATAACACAAAAGAAATGTCGGTCGAATCCATTTTCTTATACGGTGAAGTAAAAAAAAAAAAAAAAAAAAAAAAAGAAGAAAAACATGCAAATGCGTTAAATTCACAGCCCTGATAGATAATAACACTCTCACAGGTGTAGTTTCAAGATCGATTACTTAAACACGACGCGCCGCGTACGAGTGTAAACGAACCGGCGGTTTCACTTGGCGTTCGCACACAGATTCCAATCGAATAAAAATTCACGCCGACACCGCGCCCCGGAGCTAAACACATTGACGTACCTATCCATATAGGCATTCCATATTTTCAAAACTTCGTCGATCGTATAAATACCGCCGGTAATACCGGAGTCGTAAACGGTCGGATCACGATTTTCGGCAAATCGAATTTGAAATTATCAATTTAGGTAATTCACTCGAGCGAGAAAATAATTAAAGGTTATATAGCTGCTGCAGCGGTGGTGTTTAGTTTTCAGCCCAGAAAAAAAATATATATATTTACTTTTATATTAAAGACATAAAATTAACTACGTGTCACGAATGCGCGATAGCCCGTATCGATCGTATTTGAATTTTATAAACGCAGTAAAAACGAGGTTAGGTTATTTATTATTTTCGTAGGTACAAACTTTACAAACGTCGAGAAGTACAAAAAAAAAAAAAAAAATAAAAAAAAAAATAGTCCTATGGAGATTATAAAAGAACAATTGCGCGACGAGGTGACGGTGTGAAAACGATGGAAATTAAATCGAAAAACGTAATTAACAAATTTACACGTATGAATATACGAGGATTTTTTTTTTTTTTATTCCATCATAAGAACGGAACTGTAATTATACCGTAATCATATTAGTCTATACCGTAAAAACTCCAAACCCAAATTAAACTTTTCACCGTGCGCGTAGTTAGTGAAACCCGTATACGAGATCGTCTGCGGTATCGATCCAAGACGTGTAATATAAAGTTTCAAGTTATTATGCGATGGTAATATTTTTAATACGGTTCTCGTAGACAACGGTTCCGATCCGCCGCTAGTAGTTTACGTAATATATTCGAAATTATATTATACAGTTTCAATGGAAAGACGAGCATCTTTAATATGTATGTTTCCCATAGGGATCGAAACGATAATTATATAATTTATATTAGTCTATGGAAAGTCTAAAACCGAATTAAACTCGTATTGTTATGCTCTTAACCGCGTGCGTACACCCGAACACGATCGTGGTCTGTGCACCACAATTGAACGGAATTTAAACGAATATTATCATAAACACGCCGAATCGTCGGGAAAGTGTCTATAAAGCGCAGTATTAATTGTAATATAAAGCCATCGATAATTAGATAATATTTTTAACGATATTCACGTAGACAACGGTTTTAATTCGCTGCTAGCAGTTCGCACGATATCTATTCGAAATTGTGTATTTCCCGGATCATGTTATAAGTATAGAATAGCACGAAGTCAAAAATCAAAAGTATTTTATATTAAAACGGTGTTATTTATTAGATATATATATATATATTTCGGAAAGTTTTCTTATTCTTTTTTCTTCAAATGTTTCGTGTCATTAGAAAATAACGGAATTTACCGCGCGAAGGCTGAAACGATAATATTTTTATTTTCAAAATAGCCACGTGCAAAATAACAAGAAAGAAAAAAAAAGCGTGATTATTATTTATTCAGTATTTAAAAGTACAAGGTGGGGCGTGGATACTTCCTCAGCTGAAACTCACCGTCCTTTCAGAAACCATTTCAATATCGCACCTGCAGGTCGTGTGCCTGATCGGAAATCGATTTGTTTGTGGGGTGGACACGGTCAGGGATACTGGTAGTGTGCAGAAGAAACATAATGGACCTTCCAGAACCGTCAGAATCGGCATTATTGGCCCATGGTTCTTTGAAGAGAACGAAAGAGCAGTTACGGTCAATTCTGAACGTTATGTCAGCATGATTATGGAATTTTTTCTGCCCGAACTTAAAGAAATGAATGTAGGGGAAGTGTGGTTTCAACAGGATGGCGTCATGGCTCACACGGCAAGAAGGTCAATGAATATCTTGCGTGAACGGCTCATCTCTTTCTTAGAGGCGATCTTCAGTGGCCAGCACGATCACCAGATTTTGCCCCATGTGATTTTTTCCTGTGGGGTTACCTTAAATCGTCGGTATACACGGATCGTCCAAAGATCCTTCGTCGTCTCAAAAACAATATTTGTGCTGCTATCGCCAACATAAGCACACATATGCTGGAAAAAGTGAACAGAAACTTCAAATTCCGACTATATCAGTGCATTTACGAGAACGGTGGCCACCTACGAGATGTAGTATTTAAAACCAAATAAAATAAAACTTAAAACGTACCCATATATACAGAAAAAATAATTAAATCAATATTGCCAATACTTTTCGTGTTATGATTTTTTTTAAATAAGGAAGTAACTACGCCCCACCCTGTACAATTCAGGATTTTTCAAATCGTGTAAAAGTATACTTCTTCTTCTTCTGCTCTTTGCCTTCAATCGTCCGGTCCGGGTTGCTGCAGATCTCCATACCGCCCCTTTCGTAACTTAATTCCTTCGAATCCTTGTATCCTTATCTCCTTGTCCATCATAATTTGTTAACCCTAATGTGCGTACTTCGTCCTTGGCCTGGCTCTTCCAATATGGCCTTCTACAGTTGTGCGTTGTTTCCCTTCTAAGACGTTTTCTATGACGTCAAACTATCGTGACACAGTGGATACTAAAAGTCCCCTTATTACCAGCGCTCGTAACTTGTAACTCTAAAAAAAAAAGGGTGTTATAGGCGCAATGAAAAAGTACACTATCCATTCTGTGACGAAAAGTTTATTTAGTAAAAAAAAAATAATAATAACTCGCAATAATTCGAGCAATAATAATTTAAAATTTTTTTTTTTTTTTTTTATCTATAATTTGATTTATTTGAAATTTTTGATTATTATTTTATGATTATCCTTTACATTGTGTACCAATTAATTTCGTTCACCTTGAAATTAACTAATATTAAAATATTATCAGATTATGATAATTACAAAATTATTAACAGGAAATTACGGTATCGTAATAAAAATAACGATTTTTTTCTTAACAATTTGATTATTGTTTTCTTTTGACATGACGAAATAAGCATAAAATAGCGCTGAAAACACCAAAGAGCAGCAAAAATAGCATCAAAAATAGGCAACGAAAAATATCCAATTTTAATTATTTTTTTTAAATATTTTCAATAACATTCTCCTCGTCTATAGGGGTTGGGGATCAGTGGCGTAATATTTTCCGAACTGTTACAGTTAGTGTGATTTTTCGGTCAGTAGATGATTTACATTCTGAAAAGCCCTATTTACCCGTGGTAAAATTATTAAAAAAAAAAAAAAAAAATCAATCTAATATTTTACCAAAGACGACACAGTAAAATGGCCGAGCATGCACTATACATGTTATCTGTAGGTACAGCCGGAGGGATCGTTGTGGATTCGTACACGGTTTTCCGTCACCGTAGCTTGGGTTCTGATGAGAAAACCGAGTCGCGGAGAGACGGACAATTGAGTTTTTATGAACACATCGCACAGTCTATTTAAAATAATATTATACAAATTTTTTTTTCTTTTTATTTTTTATTTTTTATTTTTTTTTTTTTTACTTGCACACGCAATCCGGCGGTGGCGGCGGCGGCGCGAAGTGAAGGATGCACATTATTAACGTTACTGTTGGCTCGAAAACAAAATTACTGTTCCAGGTAAGTGCCGCGGTGCATTCCGACCATATAATTTGTTGTTTCTTTATTTATATTTCCGAGACACAACTGTGCGCTTAATATTTATACATTTGTGTAACGTCGCCGCGGCAGCATACGCCACGAAAATACGTCACGCGACGTAAATATTATTACGTCACTGGACGAGTATAATATTATGATACAGCCGATAAACATCGAATTATTATTATTAACAAAAATAAAATTAAAATAAGCCCGTTACAAATATAGACGATAAGTATTATTTTATTTTTAACGCGACCGTTTTTTTTTTTCTTTTTTTTTTCACTATTATTTCAGCACCTTGTTTAGCGATTACGGACCTTGGGCCCGTGCCAATGGGGGAAAAAAAAAAATAATAAAAAAAATTTAAAAAAAAACGATCGAAAGAAACGATAATATTTCGTTCGTTTTCCGGCGCGCGAGATTGTAATTTATTATATGAGGAGGCGACGCAATTAATCAGGAATTATAGTACACATTTTTTTTCTCTCTAAACATTCCAAAATATTGCGATCGTTTGTCGCGATCAAGTTATACAATACATAGGAACTCAATTATTATATTACGATAACGTCATGAAAAGTGTTTTTTTTTTCCGACGAGAATACATACGGTAAAACGGTAGGTTAGGTTTTGTTAGGTTAGGTTAAGAGGAGGAAGAGGGCGACGATATTCGTGATCGGTTAAGTGCCGTTGACGTTTGTCGCGTGGTGTCATAATTTATTGTTATTGCCAACCAGGATGCCGCGAACTTAAACTTAGGGTGCCGTGAAATTATTTCAAATATACATATTTTTTTAATAAATAAACGATTTCATGAAAACTATAGCGCTGTGAGTGATACACAGATAATAATAATAATAATAATAATAATAATAATAATAATAAAAAAACCTATTGCGTGTCCGTATAATTTGTAGTAATACTGCGATGTTCAATCTATTTTAATTTTCATGCCGAAAATTGATCGCTTCGGTATGGACTGTTATAAAGTTATCGCTCTACCACGATTATTTACGGTGAAATACTTGTGACTTTTTTTTATTTTTAGTTTTATAAAACATGTACCGACAAAATAATAAATAGTCATTCAATAGCATTCTAACAATTTCACTACAATCAGTCTGGTCTTAGATATCACTACGAAACATATTCACGGGACAATCGAACTCTTTTATCGAAATACAAAAATGTTCCGTCAAATTAATTATGGATTCACGTTGAAAAAACGAACGCTAACATTGGCATAAAAGCTCTAAAAACTCACTGTAGTTTTCGACGTCATATTTATGCGAACAACGATCATCCACTATTGTAAACATAAATACAAATAAACGAATGAAAATGGAGTTCATCGAAGAAGAAATGACAGTATGTCTTTCAAATATTTAACCACGGATTAAAGATTTATGTAAAAAAAAAAAAAAAAACAAGCCTAAGTGTCACATTAGTTCCATAAGTTACCTAATTTGTAATTAATCTTGATAATATTATATAATAATAATTAAATATAAAAATATATAATTAATGTTCATTGTAATAGTTTGTCTTATAAGACTTAAGCCTTAAGCTAAAGAAAACCAAAGTTACAAAATATAAAATACACGTTATATTACTATTGTGTATAGAGTATAGATAAGATGCCTCAGGATTTTTAGATAATAACTAAGGGTGAGTCAAAAAAGTTTGGGAACCTATGGCCTATGGTATAATATTTTTTTTTTTATCGGCTAGTCGTCACAAGGGATCGAAACCGGTTAAAACCGCTGTTTTGTCATTTCCTATAACGACCAAACCGAAAACCTCAACGATTTCGAAAACCGTTGAAATTAATATCGGTTTCAAGTTTACGACTAACTTTACAAAAATTAACAACAACAACTAGTGTTAATGGCGATTCGTGTTTAATTTAGTATTTTCAAACGAAGAAAATACGTTATCCTATTATTACCAACCCGATGCGCCGCTAACCACGCGAATAATCAGTAACGACGCGTAATTAGTCCGGGGTCGTGATTATCATTTTGTCGTTATTGGCAACACTGTGGCGATTATACACGTGCGTTTTTAATCGAAATGAGATTCTCGCAGGAGAAAAGAGACAGGACTAGGGATGGCAAACAAATCGTTGACCATCGATATATCGCATACCCAATATCGGAACATTTTTTTTTTTTTTTTTAAATTAAAAAAAAGAACACACATAGACTCGCATATGAGTTATAAACTTATAACCGTAAGTCTGAGTAACTCGTAATCGATACTTAATTATAAGATTAATGACAAACAAATTGATTAATCAAAGCCTGGTTATTTAACAAACTTATAAAATATTTTATATTATAGAATTTATAAAAATAATGATAAATTTTAATTGTAATTTTTATATATTACAGTGTACGCCTAGAAAATGATCACAACGAAAATAAATGTATTCCTTTGTTTTAACAAATGCAGTTCTTAAAATAGCATTTAAAATTAAATACAAAAAAAAAAAAAAAAAAAAATGAAATTGTTAATATTGAATATAATGTATCGACGGACGACGATATACCGTATTAAAATATCGAAAGACTGGATATATCGATAGTCGATATATCGGCAGGGTTGTATCGACATAGAATTTCTGGATATATCGACTTCGTGTATCGATATTTTCGAAATATCGATATATGGTTACCATCCCTAGACGGGACCCACACCCGTACTGAGTGCTACGAAATTCTTATAGATTATATCGATACTTCCGGTAACAATACAACAAGAACTTATTTTTATTCTGTTCGTGGTCAAGCCGTTCTTATAGCCGAAAATTCACAGAGGTTATTTATAGCGCGCCTAGGCATTATAATATTGTCGTTGTTTCAGCCGTTTGTGTTAATATTTACCACTATTTACTATTATTAGTCGGCATTCGGTTGACCCGCATTCTAATCACAACCAAACGTCTTTTAGTTTTTTTTAATATTTTTCCACGCTCTCGTTTTTAGTCATCACTTTAGTCCGTCACAGTTGAAGAAAACAAAAATGTCAACAAAAAACAAAAAAAAACCGTTCTCCAGACCAAAACCGAAACCGAAACTGTTAAAATAAATATTTATAGTGTTTCCCCGACCTTTGTGACACTCGGAACCCCTTCGATAGGTTCGCGGACCGCCATTATAGAGCCGAAAATGTTAAATTGTTTATTTGTATTCGGCTGACGGTGTTAAAATAAATATTACCACTTTATTGTATTAAAACGATAAAGTCACCGAAAGCCAATATGAAATTATTTTTTATTTATTTATTTTTTTTTTTTTTTACGGCCGAAAACCAATATTCCGAACTCTGTAGCTTGGCGATTTTTTTTTTTTCTGTAGATTGGCAGTCCCCCTAGTCGGCCGACTGACTTTGGAAAAAAATATATATTTCTTTTTATATGTTCTTTCGACTAATCCAACCGCGAATATCGTCCGTCGTTCGTTGGTTTTTCAATGTAAGTACTGTATAAGTCTATATAGAACGACATGTTCTATTATGTAATATTAAAAGCTGCCCGTTTGTCCTACTCGGCGGGCCCTTCTTAAGTTTCGACTAAAAAGCACCGGACAAAAAAAAAAAAAAAAAAAATGCCCAGAGCCTATCGAACTTATTGTTCGAAAAGCCGAAAATAATGGTTTAGCCGAACTAATAATTTACTCGTATATCGCGTATTTTATATTATTATAATTATTAATATTGGCTAAAACCGTATAATTATTTTAATTCATTTCACGAGTACAAGAAAAAAAAAAAAAAATGCGCACCTGTTGCGAGAATCTTTTTATTAGTAGAGACCGTCATATAATAATATATAATAAACTAATACCGTACCGGAGAGTTGCAAACAATTTTTTATTTATTTCTTTATTTTTTTTTTTTTTTTTTTTTTTGCTACTAGTCACGCGATCCTGATGCCTACGTCGTCGTGGGCGTTCAACGCTAAAAAAGCACCGAGTGGCATTTTTGAAATTCTACAGAGGCGCGAAAATCACATTAATAATATTACTCGTCGTCTATTTTAATGGTCTAACCTACCGACTGTTATGACTTTTTATTGTTACTTTATTTACTCGCGGTCAATAAAAAAAAAAAAAAAAAAAAAAAAAATAAGTAACACCAATTATAATATAATATAATAATATACAGACGGTTTTAATGATAATCGTTTTGTATAGACAAAGCCGGGAGCAAGTCGACGAATAACATTATGCGCGTTAACTGTTATTTTATTCATCAACCCAAATGTAAATTTGAACATTTATAGTTACCAAAATCAAGTCAATTTTTGGAAAATAATCGTCGGCGTACAACAACCGAACGTTAACCCTGCGATTTTTTTAATATTTTTTTTTATAGTTACCGTGCACCGGAAAAGATAACCATTAGGATTATCTAGATAAAGACTAAAGAATGAAGATTTTTCGGTTTTATTCTAGATAACATAGAAAGTTTAAAAATAATTAAGATAATTCGTCAAAAAAAAAAAACATATTTTTTTTTTTTATTTTGAATATATATGAAAAATCAATTTTTATCGTACAAAACATAATATATTTGAGAATTCCAGAGCGATTTGAAAAAAAAAAATAGAATTTTTGAGAAATATTACAATCGCCTAACAGTATCTATTATATTACACATGCTTATTATTTACTAGAAATAATGAAGAAGATAAACCGATATTTTATTTCGGTTTTACCTATAGATAAAAAAGAAAATTGTATTTCGTGATTTCGTTTTATCTATAGATTATCTTTTAGACGATTTTATAACTGGATGCTGTCAGCGCGGCGGTGCGGTCGCTACGATAATACCGCGCGATTTTTATCGCTTTCGCTCGTGCCGTCGTCGTCCGAAAAAAAAAAAAAAAAAAAAAAAAAAAAAAAAAAAAAAGAAAGAAAAAAACCGGCCCCGCGCAATTACTAAGGTCACCGCCGTGAAATTTAAATCCTTTAAACGTCCGGTCCACGTTTTAAATGACCGTGAGACGCGATTATAATATTTACAATATAATAATACGATGCGCGACCGTTGTTTTTATTATTATTATTTATTTTTTAATCCACTTCAAAAACGTTTGTCAATTTAGAGAGACGGCGAGCCGTGTGCCGAGTGTTCGTTATGCCGCGGTAAAAAAAAAAAAAAAAAAAATATTATACAGAGCGGTAATAATATTATTTACAGACGGCTACTGTTCGGGGGCCGAGGCGCGACAATATCAGTCGAGTGCGGCGGGCCAACTTACACGTTATTACGAGTATATTATATCCAGGACCGGTGCCAGATTTTTCCGAAATAATCGTATAAACGGGTTGAAAAACATAAAAAAAAAAAAAAATATATATATATATATAAAAAATGTATGAAAAAATCAAAGGGTGAAGAGGTATGGGGGAATTGATATACCTATTGGGTATAATGGTCTGCCGTTTCGCGGCGGCGCGGTGCGCAAAAATGGCACCGGGAACCGAGTATTAAGGCGATTACGACATGGGTTCCATTACGATACTACAAATCCGGTGGTTAACGCGAGTATTAACGTCCCGAAAGATTTAAAAAAAAAAAACTAATAATAAAAAAAAAAATGTGTGTGTGTGTTTTTTTTTTTTTATCAGGAATCTGCCATAATCAGGAAACCGACCGATTTTCGAAACGCGCGATTTTCCCAAAAAAAAACCCACTTCGATATTGGCGAAAATTGAGTGTTTTTTTTTTTGTAACTTGTGGCTTTTTCAGACTAGTAAAGTATTCGAGTAACAGTATTTAAATACGAATATTCGAACACGTATGTTTTTGCACGAAATTAATATATTCTAAAGTAATATAAAGTATTTTAAATACTCGATGGAATTGACGATTCGGTTCTGTCACTGGACAGCCTCCCTCCTCACGCTATTGACCTCCACATATTATTTTCTTATTGTGCGTATGTTTTAAATTGTACATTTTCTATTTTAATAAATAAAAAAAAAAAAAAAATTCACAATTGTGTTCGAGCGAAACGCGTCGCAAAAATATTGCAATCGTGTTGAAAGTCGGTAAACGGATTGGAAATATTGGAAATTCGTGCCGGTAACAGGGGGAAAAAAAAAAAAAAATTATTTGATAGTATTTAGATTTTTTTTTTTTTTTTTTTCAAATAATATCTGTAACAGTATTCGAAGTATTTTCGAAACGTATCTTTCGTGTGTAACCCGTGTCCGGGGTTATTTTGTGTTTTATATTGTTTTTTTATCTGATATCTCGAAACACGTGCATCGTGAATCGCGTAGTTTTTTTTTTTGTATAATTAACGACGACGGGAGAAATACGCAATATTAATAAGTGGACGGCGAGCGGCCCAGTACGGCCGGTTAACATTTTTAACACCAGAGCGCGTACGCGACTGTAACGATTCCCAATAGTCACCGGCCGCCTCCGGCGCAGACCGATTCTGGGAGGCAAAACCGCCGCAACGATAATAATTATAAATTTATAATTATAATAATAATAATAATAATACGCTTATAATATTATCTCCTACTGCGCTCTGCCGGTAGTACAGTAATAATGATAATAATGAATATTGTAATTATCCGCGACGTCTTCCAAAATATACATATAAATAACAAAAAAAAAAACAAATAAATACCGGTTACCTATGGTAAAAATAAAAATAAAAACGTGAAAAATCGACAATTTCCGTATTTGTATTTTACGAATTAAATACCGTAAACGGTATATTACGCCATCGGTAGACATTCGCCCTGAAGAGAGAATAATCGGGAGAGCTACACATCATAACGTTTGTAGAAACGTTTCTCCAGTCTACCGGATTTTAAAACGTACAACATTTTTTTCGGGGTTCTGAACAACGTAACGGTTCTGATATTAAATTTTCAAACAGAAATTTCGCTCTGGCGACACGTCAACTCTTCTGGTTGAAAATTTCGTTTATTGTAGAGGTCAATAAACGAAATTTCACTTGTAGTTTTCTGGCAAACGCCTGAAAAACGGGAATATTTACGCAATAACGGTTTCTGTTAGTTTACGATTTTGGTTTTTTGTTGTAACTCGGTTAAAAAAAATCACAAAGATACGCGGTACAAAATTAAAATCATTTTTGAGTCATTGATATTTTCGAGTATTGATTTTTTTTTTTTTTAACGCGGATGTTATTTATTCGTATGAGATATAATTCGTTAAATATATAAATTATAATTGAAGACTGGAAATCATTAATGGGCTAAGTGTCAAAAAGTTATTTTTATTTTATCAAAAAAATGTTGATAAAAAAACCTAAAACAAATTTTTTATTTATAATCTAGATTATGTTTGATATAATTATTGCAAAATTGTATTGAATTTCCTTTCTCCTGTATTTTAAAAATAATATTTTATTAAGAAAAATGTAGAAGGTGGTAAACGAGGTAAGTACCAACGAACAAAGTATCTAGTTTTTTTGATAAATTAAATCATTTTAGTTTTCAAGATTACATACTATTATGATTATATAATTATAATTACATTTTTTTAAATTAATTCTTCGAAGAACGCTCGATTTTCTTCCTTTAAACACGAGAGCATCTGTAGCAGGACCCTCTTATTTTCGGCAGATAGACTATTATTGTTGGTAAAATTGAGTCCTTTATTTGTTGAGTTGTAATCCCTTTTTTGCGAACCTTGCCGGTGTTCCGTGTTTCAAGTTCATTGGACGTTGTTCTCGTCTTAACGACTCCGTTTTTTACAATTTTAATCCGACTGCATTTGGAAATGTTTAGTTTCGTCGTGTTGATGTATAAAGCGGCTGCTTGTTGAAAACCAATAAAGTCGTCAGGTTTGAGCATAGTAACTATATAAGGATTATTCGGTGTAGCATTCACCATAAGTTTAATCAGGTCCTTGGGAACCTTTTGCGTTTCTCGATTTGGGCAAAATCCCTGTCACGTGGCAAATATGAATGGCTCAGAGACCAAAAATGTATGGTTTATCTCATCATACTTGCATGTAATCGTCAAATAAATCAAAAGAAATAATATAATTTTATTTTTATTTTGTCCGGTGCAGTTATCTGACCACACGGTAAGTTTTCTTTTAATCGTGATATTATTATGAGCAGGACTACTACTCCGAGTGCGTTGAAGAGGCACGAAGCGATTTCATTACCACCTCGTCCACTCATACCCTCGTGCCACAAAAACGTGAGCCCTTTATTATTGTCACCAACATGAACACATTGATTAAAACATAAAAGCTGACGTGAATAGAACATCTGGCCATGGGTTAAAAACGGAAGAGACAGAACTTGTTCAACATCTATTGAACACATTGATACGTTACTAGTAGGGAGCTGAGATGATATGGTATCTTTTTGCATTCTTGCAACGGCACTTAAGCCTTTATTGATTTCCAGTCTTCAATTGTTAACTATTTCTTAGACACGAATTAATAATATTTTTTTATTTTAAATTTATCGTTACGTACAGTTATAAATTAAATTCTCCTCTACGGCCAACCTCGCCAGTTCCCCACCCGCAATAGTGGTCCGCCCGCGGCCACAACCAAACACCAAAAGAAACGGACGTGTCGTCAAATAGATTGTCAAATAATTGTCGAAAATTCCGTATTTTTTTAAGGTATACATTGACACATTAATAACGATACATGTAATCGTTGATCGTTTAAAATCGATATCGTTTACATAGCATTATTATTATAATAAAACATATCTGAAACGTACGTAATCAATGTTCAAACACCAACAGTAATTTGGTTAACGAAATGTACCCGTTGCTACACGTTAAAACATCCGGATTATCCGGATTTCGGGTACCGCCTATCGTACCATAACATTTTAAAACCGGATATCCGCGCGTATTCCAATAATTTTCAGCGTCGACAGCGTGAAAGATTATAGCGTTAGATAATATCAATACAGTGGTGTTACATACATTCGCATGCCGTTTATGTCTACGCGTGCTAGAGTAATAAATCGAACTATTATTTTCAAATAAAACACATTTAACGGGCGAGTGCAGTTTGATCAGCTCGACGTGGGTTTAGATTCCTGAAATACACCGCGGCGTAGTCACCCCCGAAACGCGTTTATTACGATTTACAAGGCGTGCCTATTGTTAAACACCCGAGACCTTCACGATATAAAGACGTTTTATTAACAATTTATAATAATTGAACATTTTTTCCCCTCCCATTCTGTGTACGGACCCCTGTCCGTGTTCGACGTATCGCTCCATTCGGATTTCCCATCGGTCCAAAACAGTGTTGGAAATCTGTTTATTGTAATGCGCCTGTCGATTTTGTTTTTACAGCTTCAACTGATTCACCGCGTGTCCCTTGTAACGCGCTTTTTAATGATGAAAAAAAGAACCAAAAGCCGCACGGAGCGAGGTGAATATGTGGGTGGTGTCGTAGCACCGGAATACGTGGATTTTTGGCCAGACACTGTATCACAAATAAAGCAGTACGAGCCGTCTTTTGTGTCCGAGAGAGGTTTTCTACGCACCTAACATTTCTACGTTATGGTCGATTGATCGAGCGAAATTTCTCCAACTGTCTCCTAGCGCAATATTAACCGTTTCAGCTACCATTCTAAATGAATCAGTCGCCGATCTTTTTCCGCGATATCATTTATTTTCGAAAAGTCATCGTCAGTTTTTTACAGAGTAGCGGTGGACAACTCGCCACACGTTGTTCGTCTTCGTCTTCATTACGACATTCAATAAATTGTTTGTGTCAAAAACAAGTGATCGCGACCTGTGCACCATCTCCATACACATATGTCAGCAAGCGAAAACTTTCCGTAGCAGATTTGTTTGTTTTACGAGTTCCGCTAGATGTATGTTAAACTAATACACTGTTCGTTTTTTTCGTCCGGCATAATTCCGACGTACAGCGCGTACCAATTCATATTTAACACGTGTACAATATAATGGAAACTGACACAAACAGCTATTGTTCGATGCAGTGATATGCATAGCTTATAGATATACCGACATTATTACGCCCTCATCTGCAGGCGCCCTGTCGCTAGTTCGATAATCTCGTTGTTTAATAGCCACACTTTGTAGTCCACAAGAATACAATAAAAGTCAATAGATAGTACGAATGTTTTTCACCGGTGAGGTGGGAGACCTTTTGGACGATCCCTAAGGATTTTTGCATTTCTTCGCGGGAATTATATTTGGTTCAGTTAGTGAGAATCGCTATAAAACGTTTACGATCTGTTACGCGTAGTTTTAAAAGACCAGGATTACACAGCCCGGGCAGTGTGTACGCAGGTGTGATAAAAATCCGATACGTTCTTTCATAGAAAACCGAAAATCCATCGGCACTCACAAACCCGATGCAATCGGTGATGGTTTTTTTTTTTTTTTGTTTTTTCATTGCCGATGAACGTTCTTTTTTTTTTTTTTTCGGTATTGTCGATCGGGCGGACGTGTTTGTTATTTCATTTTCAAAAAGAGTCCGTAATGTTTTATAATATGCGTACGAGACGCGGAAAACGCGGGCTGGACGGTCGCCCATTTTGCACCGCCGTCGTAAACTGCAATTTAATGGAAGACCGAAACTGCAACGGTAAACTATTAATGCGTACCGAAATATACGTTTAAAAAACAATCCGAAACACTTTGCAGCGTCACGAACATAATAATATACGATCGCATAATGATTTACGCGTGAACTTTTTGTTCGCCGGTTCCCGAGTAATTATACTTACGGTTTTTTAAAAAAAAATTTTTTTTTTTTTTTTTTTTTACACTATAAACCGCACGTCCGGCGTTTGCTGGCCGCGGCGCTTTTTCATTGCATAACTAACGGACGCTTTTCGATTGTGTTATGTTTATAAATAACTTTTTGGTTTTTTAGACATTTTTTGTTATTATTATACGGGACGTAGGCTATGCGAAACCTTGTACGCTGGCAGGCCGCGTTTAGATTTATTAGCGAATTATTATTATTATTGTCACGCCACGACGATGACAAACACGGACAATTTAAAAGAAGAAGAAAAAAAAAAAATCAAATCAAATCAAATTAGATCTGTGATTTCGATGCGCTTTCCATTGTTTCCAAAAACTTTCCGGCGTGCGGTGCCTCGTATCGCCACAAATTCGTTTCGTATTTTTGTACTTTCGATAGAAAATATAGAAAAAATTGTGTTTTTTTTTTTTTTTCTTAATTTTTTCGAACATTTTAGGTGGATTTTCGAGGGCAATTCTTTTTGAGTTTTTGTATGCAAAGATTTGAATCTGAGATTTAAGCGGGTACTCGTATTATATTGTTATCGGACAATAGTAACGCCGAAACCCAGACAACGCGAGTGGCGGCGGCGTTTTCCGTACTATAATAATCCGTTCGAGCGATAAAACCGAAAACAATTTTTAATTAAATTGTTTTCCGCGTAAAAAGTCCACGTTCAAAAAGCCGGAGACGTCCATTTCTGTCTATAAAACATTTTTCAATCAAATTTTCATTATTTTTTTCGTTTCATTTTAATTTATTCGATATTGTCTAATATATCGTTTATACCAAAATTATATAAAAAAAAAAAAAAAAAATTGTATCGCATTATTTACAAATTTTTAGGGTAAAAAACCATTTTGTCAAGCGCATTTTTTTTTTTTTTTTAAGGTTTTATCGGACATTATATTATTAAGCGTATAACTTATAAGTATATATATTACTACAGGAAGCATAGAAAACGATAAATCATTGCAAACGATTCCGAACGGAGAGGATTTAAAAAATACATTATTTTTTTTTTCATTTAGTTTCGTCGAAATATAATTTTCGAATTAATTACATCGTGACTAGTATTATTATTATATTTTTTTTTTTTTTTTTGTCCGCGTAACTAACCAAAAAAAACTGGAAATTAATAGTAATCAAGACGCTAATAAAATAAAAAAAAAAAGCCAGACATAATTCGTACTCAACGGAAGCAGGCCACTTTTGTAGACGGGACCGTGTGGAAGGTATAAATAATTTCAATCAAAAAACTATTCTAAGCACGGCCCGGTGTACCGGTAATGTACCACAGTATGTTTGTCGTGATTTTTTTCTCCTTGGCTAAATCCGAAAATCACAAAAATAAAGCCGACGTAAAAAACAAAAAATTAAAAATAAAATTGACGTATCGTCAATTTTAATGTCGGGTTTTTTTTTCTTTTTTATATATTA
This sequence comes from Tuberolachnus salignus, assembly GCA_956483605.1. Classification (NCBI taxonomy): domain Eukaryota; kingdom Metazoa; phylum Arthropoda; class Insecta; order Hemiptera; family Aphididae; genus Tuberolachnus; species Tuberolachnus salignus. The sequence goes on from OY101437.1 coordinate 19,727,667, forward strand.
TATTTGACATTTACATGTCAAAGTACCGTCAGGCGAAAAATTCACGGTGAATGTTTTAGAGGATTTTACCAAAAAAAAAAAAAAAAACACATTTTGGTAAAACATTATTGAATACGTTACAAGTATCGCGTTTCACATAAAATCTGACAAAAAAAAAAAAAATGTACATTGCTTAGTGAATAACTGCGTATTTAGTTTTATTGAAAACGACGACGACGACGCTAATACGCACGAAAACTAATGGATACGGTAGATGTTTTTTTAGAATTTTTAGTGCATTTAAAATGCATATAACCGAACTTTTATGTGCATATTTCGCGAGTTTATAGTGCATTGACTTACGGGCCCAGCTTATAAGTTATAATATTTTTGTCCCCGCACAGGGTATAATAATAAAGTCAAATACCATCCCTTTTAAAGTCGTGCGTTTTATTTATTATTATTATTATTATTATTTTTTTTTTTGGTGAATAATCGATAAAAAAAGACGCGATTTTCGAGACAGACGAATATATCAATACGACTGACGGCGGCGTTAAAAAAAAAAAAAAAAATGCACGCCGGCCGCCCCCAGGCAGGGGTTTACATTTAGAGAATATGTTTAAAACGTGTACCGCCGATTCGCCGCTCTACCCTTCTCACGAAAAAACCACTTCAATCTAAGCGTCTGTCCCGCCGAAATATTTCGTGCTATCGTTACACGCAATTTCAACGCACAATCCTAAGGGGGGAAAAAAAAAATAAATTTATTTCCCATCTCGTCGTAAACATCAGTCGCGTCCGTACAAATTAAACCGGGACCTAATAATACTACCCGCTTGACGCGCGAGATCGGTTACATCTGTATTAATATTATTTTTTTTTTTTTTTTTTAAAAAACACGTTTCGTTTAAAACAAAACAAAAAAATCGGTCAATTACGCGCGTATTCAGTGGAAATATTTCGTGTTTGTACACGCGCATTCACGAACGTGCCGCAATACAGCGCGATTCAAATGTGTCCGTGTACGGACATCGACTATGGCTCAACAGGCTGTCGTGCGCTGGTCCCGATTGATTTTTCCTGAAAATCGTTGTTAAATTATCGGGCACGCCTTGCAAATCAGATTTCGGATTGCCCAACGATAACGGTTTTCCATAAGATTACCGAACATTGATTGTACACCGATTCCGATCGATGATCCACCCTCGGGAGTTTTCCCCTTTTTAATTTTTCCAAATCTTATAATAGTCCAGGGAATCCATCCCAATTTCAATATTTAAGTTTAAAACTCGAATACATTTTTCTTTTGTTATACACGAATATCAACCGAATGTTTTCCCGCGCGTTTGAATTTTGAATAATTTATCATAATTATTGCGCATTATCTAAAACGAATAATACATATTTTCCGTTTTAATTGAGAACAATTCGTATTTATTTATTAACGGAATCCAGTTTATTCGCAGTTTCCACGCGAAAATATATTTATAGTGATAATAAAACAACTTATTATAACAATAATAGAACAGTTTAATTTTACGAAACACAAAATGTTAAAATAAAATCAATTTGCGTGTTGGGAAAATGAATTATTATTGAACACAACGGCATTCGACACGACGGCGTTGACGGACAGAACATTTTGTGGCGAAACGGATTGGGTGAAATGGGCATCCCAACTAGTTCGGCAACCGTTGACCGTAGGCGAACGACCCGTACACCGTCGGGAAGGTAAGACAGTCAAGTCTGTTATAATCGGCGACGTTTTCTGGCCTAATTCGATTAAAATATGTACGACCGTGTACCGGGTTCGTCGGTGGGATTTCGATGGTTTCATATTGACAATTCGTAACACATTATGCTCGCAAAACTGGACAATTTATTACTCGCATCCGTCAACCGGGGGGCGGGGGGGAGACACAGACGTTATTTTAATCGCGGTGTATTTACACGCCCGCGTGTTATATATTAATAACGACGAATAATCGTACACATTATTTATTATTTATCAATCGTATTCGGGTACACGATCAACAGCCAGCCCAGCCATGTTGTCGGGGAACGATTTAAAAAAAAAAAAAAAAAAAAATATTATTTCCATCGGCTATTGTTTAGCGCGTGTCCCGAACACGACGACCACCGCCCGTTTTGGAGCGTTTTGCGCAACGACAGCCCCGCCGGTCCTCCGGCTCGTTCTTTCGGTTTCAAATCCTCCGCGGCCCACGAGTTCATTGTACAGGGCGATTCACGGGCGTGGCGTATTATCGCAAAACCATAGGTACATCTAATATATATATATATATATTATTATTTTTTTTTTTTTTTTTTACCTAATATGTTCACACATTTTACCATTATTCCGTATGCGTACCGCGAGTGCCGTGTTTATTTATTTTTTTTTATCTAAAAAGGAACGTCAAAAAACGTCGAAAACTGCAGTGGTTTTTTAGAGCTTTTATGCCAATGTTAGCGTTCGTTTTTTCAACGCGAATCCAAAATTAATTTGACGGAACATTTTTGTATTTCGATAAAAGAGTTGTATTGAATGACTATTTATTATTTTGTCGGTACATGTTTTATAAAAATAAAAATAAAATAAAGTCACGAGTATTTCACCGTAAATATGTGGTAGAGCGATAACTTTATAACAGTCCATACCGAAGCAATCAATTTTCGGCATGAAAATTAAAATAGGTTGCAGTATTACTACAAATTATACGGACACACAATAGGTTTTTTATTATTATTATTATTATTATTATAATCTGTGTTATCACTCACAGCGCTATAGTTTTCATGAAATCGTTTATTTATTAAAAAAAATATGTATATTTGAAATAATTTCACGGCACCCTAAGTTTAAGTTCGCGGCATCCTGGTTGGTTAGGTAATAAATAATTCGTTTAAATGGAGAATAGAATTTCGGCACTTGTTACCGCTAATACTATGCGTAATACGAAGTGCGACAATAAAATAACGAGACTTTTTGAATAAAAGTTGTTTATTTTAAAAATGTTATAATTTAATGATTATCACCTTCAAAGTACCTTCCCTCAGCATCAATACACTGTTGCATACGTCGCTGCCATTCTTGAAAACAGTGTTGCCAATTGCTTTCATTCAGCCCTTTTAGAAGTTCTGCCGTTTTCATTTTTACGTCATCAACTGTTTGAAAATGGGAAAAGAAATAAGAAGGAAATAAGAAGGAAATAAGAAGAAGTCACAAGGAGCAAGGTCTGGCGAGTACGGGGGATGTTGAAGTACAGACATTTTTTTTTCAGTTAAAAAACGTTGAATTGAAAATGCACTGTGAGCTGGAGCATTGTCTTTGGTGAAGAACCCAGCCATTTTTCCATAGATCTGGTCGCTTCTTTCTGACACGTTCTCTTAATTTAATTAATACCTCTTTATAATAATATTGATTAATTAATTTTGTCGATTTTTTCAACGTTTTCGTTTGTCGAAGACGTGGTAGGACGTCCAGAACGATCATCGTCTTCGACGTCCTCCCTTCCACTACAAAACCGTTTGTGCCATTCAAAAACATGAGCTCTTGATAAACATTCTTCACCATAAACTTCACATAACATACGAAACGATTCCGCGGCTGTTTTTTTAATTTAACAAGAAATTTAATGTTAACACATGTTCGATTTTTATATCTAACATTTTTCGGCAGTATAGTCGAACTCGCACTAATAACAAGGCTACTAACGTATAAGAAAATGAATCGATGCCATCAGTGTTCATAGTACTTTTAGATAAGTGTTTTCTAATCATATTTCAATAATCGTTTTATAGATAACGTTAATAGTTTAGGTTTTATTCAAATAGTCTCGTTATTTTATTGTCGCACCTCGTATTATACCGTTTCCTAGTGATAATAGTTTACAATTCGTATCAGTGGAGTGTAACGGACGACAGGGGCAATACGCATTTCGCGTTCCCGGGTACATATCCGGGCTAAATGTATACGGTCAATGTCTGGAAAACAAAACAAAAAAAAAAAAAAAATTCAAATTTATTGCAGGAAATCATCGTAGACAGTTAAAATGGCCGGTTCGTGATAAACGCCCCGTGTAAAATCATTATACAGGCACACTCGCAGGCCTTACGTTAGCGCGCAGTACAGAACATTGGGCCGGGCGCACATTGAGACGCAGGGTAGATTTAGGTTAAGCGGGGCAGGTTAAGGCAGACCTAAAGACTGCGCAACTTAGATGACCGCACATTTGAATCGCATTGTCTTCGCACCTTTGTGTATAATCGGTCGTAGAACGTACAAATTATGGCCGAGCTAAACGAACTAGACGAGTAAGTTCCGAGTCTGGTTCAGACGATGAAAATGGACGTAATTTTACTTTTGTGCTCACTATCAAAAGGAAATAAATCTATATGGAAAAACGCGTACACGACGAAAAGAAGAATAGTCACGGTGAATTTGTTCTGACGTCAGAAATGTTCAGATAAACAGTTTAGCAATTATTTCCGTTTATATCGACACCGATTTAATGAAGTCCTTAGTATTATCGATAATACTAAGGATATGCCAAGTAATATTGAAAAAAAAAAAAAAAAATATATGAAATATATTCAATTTTAACTAAAAACTACTTGACACGTTCGCAGTAAACTGTGTCGCGGACATTGCGTGACGCGGGTCGACACAGGCAAAGTTCTGCTCTTGTCTGCCCTGCCTACCAATATGCGCTGGTACATTCTAACTAACAGATTACAGAAAACCTACCCTACACTGCGTCTCAATGTGCGCCCGGCCTTATTGTTTTTTTTCTTTTTCAATAATTACAATAGTGCAGGTGCAATACATTTTGGTTTTTTTTTTTTTTTTTTTTTTTTTATCTATAAAAGTGAACCGATAACTGGTGAAATGTTTTATGGGCGGGTGACAGTGCTCGAATTGTCAAAATAATGGTATGTTTTATTTTGAAAAAAAAAAAAAAAATAGACCATCTCCATCACTTTCTATCTATTGTTGAACGAAGGGTTGGGGGACACCCCCCCATGTACTTAATTCAATTACATAAAAAGATACTTATTGTTATACCCTAAGAAATACGTTTTAAAACAATAACGTCTATATTACGTTGAAAAAAATAACCGAATTAAAACAAAACAAAACACATTGTGATCGTGATAAAAGATAATATTTATTATAACTTATATAGGACCACGGTTACCACACAGAGTATATGGGTTATTGGGTTATGGTCAAGGTTTATAGATAAGCTGGTATCCGTTAGATATCGATATAAATTCTTTTTAACATACACTAATTACTGATAATGTAATAATTTAAATAATCAATAAAATACTACGATATCCGGTACCTTCTATTTTTGTGCACATTAATAAAAATGCAAAAATATATACCGTCCCTGGGACAGCGTCTCATGCATGCCGCATAAAACAAATAGTAGAGTTACTATAAAATGTCTAAAAATGTAGTTGTGGTACTCTGTCACACACTTTTTGGTTTGTCATGCTACAAACCGAACACTAACAGGTCAATAAATTATTACTTTAACGGTTTTTTTTTGGTTTGGAGTTTTTTTTTTTTTTTTTTAATACAAAACTCTGTATAAATAACCAACCTTTTGAGCGAACGGTTCTAGTCGGAAGACATGGGGCAGGCCATGTATAGAGATCAAACGGCAGTTTGGAGAAAACCTTGGTATTAGGCAAGATAAATGGGAAAAGACCCAGGGGTCGTCCTAGACAGCGTTGAGAAAACAGAATTAAAGACGATTTAAACAAATGCACCCTTGGGGAATAATAATAAAAGATAACGTGCATAGAGTATTAGAGTCGGACGGGGGAATGTATTGTACAGGGGCAGTGAAAATCCTACGCGGACTATAAAACTCGAGCAGAAGAATGAGATTATTGATATATTTTATGAACAAGGTTCATATTATATTAATTTTCGACGATTTTCGCCGTTAAACTTTAACTGAATTTTGCTTTTTTCTCCATAGATAAATCACGGGGTCAACTGGGGCAATTGCCCTCACGGTAAAAACTCGCTGTGGGGGCCGAGCCCACATATCGATTTCAGTCTCGTCCCCCGTGATTTGCATGTTCAATATTGCAATAAAACTCGAAACAATCGAACAATAATCGTTAGCATCCAAAACAATGTTATAGACTTATAATGATTTAAAACTTGTTGACAACAAAATTGGAGCGACATACGAGCATTGTCGATTTCGGATGGCTCTGCGAAGTTTTTTCAAAATCTCACAATACGATGCTGCATTAATGGTTGTCCCAGTTGGCATAAACTCAATCAAAAGAACTCCTTTCCTGTCCCAAAAAACAGTGGCCATGATTTATCGAGCAGACTGCGTCACATTAATCTTTCTTTTTTTCGGTGAGCGAGAATGTCTCCACTCCAGTGACCGTTGTTTGGACTCAGGGATGAAATGGTAAACCCATGTCTCATCACCCGTTACTATGGAGTCTAAAAAAACCTCTCCTTGTTCGGCCATAACGAGACAAAAATTCTCGAGAAGTCTCAATGCGTTGGCGCTTATGGTCATCGGTCAACATTATAGGCACCCACCGAGTACAACATTTGTGATAGCCCACATCATTAAAAAACCTTTGAATGGTGCTTTTTGACAACTCAAATCTTTGTTCGAGATCTCGAACCGTCACTCGTCGATCTTCACGAAGCTCTCTTTCGATTTGTTCTTTCAACTCGTCTGAAATCGAAGGTCTCCCACTTCTTTGTTCATCATGAACTTCCGTCCGACCTCCTGAAAATTCTCTACAGCACTTTCTAAAGACAATCAACCCGTACCATATGTTTGACAAAATTTTCGATTAATGGATATAGGGTATTTCACCCGTTGGATGCAAAAAAACGAATAACGGCGCGAAGTTCGCATTGAGCATACACGGGAAGTGATGTGGCGGTGGCCGACATAGAAACGTCCATCTTAAACGCGTGTCAGACGCAAACTAAACATCGGATCTAGTTGAGCCGCCTCTCGTTGGAAAGGGTACGACCGACACTATACAACAGAGTTACTAAATTTTGAAAAATTAATTTATTTCTGGTTCTAGGATCATGGAGACCTTACTTTTGGGACACGTCTCGTATATATAAATAAATATAAAAAAAAGAAGAAATTGTATTATATTATAATAGCGTTTATAAAAAAAAATATTTAATTCAATTGTTCACTAAAGGAGAGAGAGAGAGAAAAAAAAAAGATATAAAATAAAAATACTTTGCACACGATTCGGGGCAGTAGAAAATCAGTAGTACACAAATTATGGAATTGTAAATCTCCGGTAATCTTACCGGTCAAATCGCGGTGTTACGATAATCCGGCTCCGGTTTTTTTAACGAAACACAATTTTGTTCTAATAAAAACGCGCGTACACTGGCAATTTTGACATTTTCCCGGCTCGAGTTTATACCTTAGAAAATAGAAAACACTGTTGGCTGTGACCGACCAAGGCGTTATTGCGTACTCGTTTATATATATTTTTTTTTTTTTTTTTTTTGCGTCCCCCGATCGTTCGCCGCGAGTTCACCATTAACGATACGCGATTTCGTCGGGAAATCCTTTCGGACTACGGATAACGGCGGACGGACCGGACGACAAAGAAAAGAAAAGAAACGAAAAAACAACCTAACCCATCGTTTCGATCGTTTTTTTTCACGACTACCGGGATATCGTAAAATTTTACTGTCCGCCGTGGTCGTCGGCCCGCGTCATATCGCGCGCCGGACGATATAACGCGGCGATTTTCGGGGTCTCCGGCGCGTTATTTTTACATCGCAACGTATATATATATATACATATACAGGGTGTCTTTCAAATTTTATGTTACGGTTTCGAGAGCGGTACTACGACGACGGACACTAGCCTTGCTATATTTATATATATATACTCTTAACAATATTCTCGAAAAAGGAAAAAAAAAAAAAATAAAATAAAAATCGGCCTGTTGATGGTATCTCGTCGTCGCCGGAAAGCCTATACGTATAAAATAATATAAATATAGGCCCGTCCCGTTCGATCCCGAAATAGTGACTTTTCTATTAACCCCCCACACCACCTCTATCCAATGATCCCTCCGGCCGAGTATACGGAGGGCGCGCGGTGCTCCGTGCCGGGACTTTTTTTTTTTTTTTTATACGCACTGCGTGCACTCGCTTAAAAATAATTGCGGATTTCGGTAACCCTTGGCCACCGCGGGAACATAAACGCGGTTCGTCAATTCGTATACAACTTCTAACGAACTTCCATTTAACGGATTATTTTTTGAGAACCACGACCTGCGTTGTTAATCGTGCGTAAATTTATGTCTGCATAACGAACCTGATGTATCTAATATAACGAATAAACTATACGGATGACAACAACACCCTGTTTTGGTAAACTTTGTTACCGCTATCGAATATTAAATATTGTTCTAAAACGCCTATCGTTTCCAACAAATTGGTAAAAACATTGTGGACAGGCGAGCCGGTTGGTTGATTTTTACTGCACTACTGCAGTTCCAATTACTGGCGTAATCGTAATCGTACAAAATGTGACGATATCGTTAGATATCACGCAGAAGAATTACCTGCACTCGCAGGAATATAGAATACTAAACGGTTTTTCTGTTGCGAGAAATGGTTTTAGACAACGAGCAAACGTTTCGGACGAAATTTTTTTTTAATCTCGACAAAATCGAATCATTTTACGAACACAGTACGATTTATACAAATAATAAACAAACCAAACTCACTCGATTATTTCTTTTAAATTAAGATTACAAAAAAAATAATAATAATATGATATTTCATGATTATTTTTAATATAAAATATAGAATATGAAATTAAAAAATCGATACATATGGAGAAAAAAAAAACATGTAATTCTATTTAATGAATTTCTCTGTATTACGAATTTTTTTTGTTCCCCATGAGACTTCGTTATACGGAAGTTTTACTGTATATATATATATACAATCGGCCGATTGATTTATGTTTTTTTTCGCGAAAAATTCTATTCGCGACTTTTTAGATGCAGCGGAAAAGCCACGGACACAGCTTTGTGCCCTGACGATCGACTTGGACGATTTATGGTTTCTGGAGTAGCGAATTTCGTTCATTATCGGTTCGTCGAGATGTGTTTTTTTTTTTTTTTTTTCTATACGGAAATAAACTGAGAAAACGGTAATAATATTTAGGAAATAATAACTGTTATTTGCGTTTTTTTGTTTTTTTTTTTTTTTGTTGTTGTAATTCGGTATAAAAAATAATCATATAGAGATCTGACGTTTTTACCGTACATACTTTTGTTGGTTGTACTTGTCGGGAAAAAAATGTTACAAAGTTATTTTGTACGGTTCATGTGGACAAAATTGTTTTGGCTCCATAATAATGCTCAACGATTTCGGACTATAAAACACGAACGATTGTAATTTATTTCGTGGTTACGAATTAATACAATTTTAAATTTTAATTTAACAAAACATATTTAACCGAATTTCGCTCAGAATCGTTTTTTCGTTAGCAACTTTACACCGTAACATACAGCTATAAATTAAATTCTCCTCTATATTCACCTATCCATCTCCCCACCTACAATTGTGGCCCGCCCGTTGCCAATTTTTTTGTGTTGTTGTTATTATCGTGAGAATAAAACATTTTTTTTTTTTTGTTTTAATACAATTTCCCACGTGAGTGTGTTTAGAAATCGAATTTATTAGCTTTTTTTTTTTTTTTTTTTTAATGTTCTGCGCGAAAGCGGAATACATTTTTTAATTTATATTATGTGTACGTAAACGTCAAATATTAAATCAACAGCCAACAGTTTATTTTATAATTTTAAGCGTTTTGAGCTGGTATATAGATAATAGCTGGTGCAGTGGCAGGAGAATAATAATTTGTTTACCACCCTGATGCCAATAAATTATCATAAAATAAACTGTTGATTTAATATTCGTACGATATTTATATATCGGAGAAATAAAAAAAAAAAATGTAAAACCGTAGGAGTTGAAGCAATCACCGTTAAAACAAATTGAGTAGCTAAAAAATATTAATAAATATTTTTAGGTTAGGGCCCGAGGAATATCGACCGTCCATCTGACATCAAAAATACCATATTTTCAAAAGATACATTTTTGCCTAATATTTTAGATTGAGAACAAAAGTTTTGGCGACATTCGTTATATTCGACAAAATATGGTTTTTTTTTTATTTTTATTTTACGAATTTTACTCATACTTTCAAAACAAAAATCATCATTGTTGAGACGCACACAAGTGAAATTTATTTAGATAAAGATATAAGACAATTGATGCAAAATCGTCTAGATACGGATAAAGATAACGAATTTTTAAATTTCAAATTATCCGAGATACGATAATATAGATAAACGGATAAAATAATTGTGTAAATTATCTTACACTACTATACCAGCTAGACATTTTGAATTTTTAACTAAAGTTAAAACACACGAGTGCAATAAATACGTAGATATATTTTGTCTAGACAATTATTATATTTATCTCAACTAAACTTCGGGTAGATAACAAAATTTCCATCGCGAAGTTTTGGCCGACGCGACGTCATTACTCCATTTCGTGGCACGGTGCGTGTTTTCGACGGTTCCGACTATATACGGAATCGAATGATAATCGATGTTCTACGATTCCCCGGTTCCGGAATCGATGCATAATTCATGGACGCGATTTCGATTATATTTTACCCGGCGCAATCGAGAATCGAAGAATCCAATCCGCAATCCCATCCCATAACAATAACGTCTTGGATTCGGTACAGTAATTGGACCATATACGCACACGATGAAAATTACCAGTATACGAGGTGTGGCTATTAAATAACGAGACTATCTACTTAGCGATAAGGCATGAGTAGATAAGGGTATAATGGTAGTATATTTGTAATCTATGAATATCACTGCATCGAACAATACCAGTTTAGTCAGTTTCCGTTTTGTAGTCTATGTGTAAGCGTCGTTTAAATTGACCTCTTACGTGTTGAACGTCGAAATCATGCCGGACGAAAAAATTGAACAACGTATTAATTTAAAATTTTTAGTGAAACTTGGAAAATCTGCGACCGAAAGTTTTAATTTATTAACTGGAGTATATGGAGATAGTGTCCTATCACGACCACGTATTTTTGAGTGGCACAAACGATTTCGTGAGGGTCGTGAAGAAGTTGAAGACAATCAACGGGTGGGTCGTCCATGTTGGTCGTATTTTTCGATATTAAGGGTGTAATAATGACAGAATGGGTACCTCAGGGACAAACTGTGAATCAACATTATTACCTTCAAGTATTGACAACACTCAGAGAACGAGTAAGAAGAAAGCGGCCTGAGTTGTGGGAAAATGACTCTTGGATCTTGCATCAAGACAATGCGCAGGCTCGCAGTGCCTTATCTGTAAAGCGATTTCTAGCTAAAAATCGAACTCCAGTGCTTCAACACCCCCCATATTCGCCAGATCTCGCTCCATGCGACTTTTGGCTTTTTCCAAAATTAAAAAGTGCGTTAAAGGGCACACATTTTGAGTCAGTTGAAGCTGTAAAAACAAAAGCGACAGAGGTGTTAAATAAAATATAAATAAAAAGTTTTTACAGAGAAAATCTCGTTATTTATTAGCCACACCTCGTATATGTGTGTGTGCGGGTAAATTACCGACTGTTAAAACCGTGTTGACGCGATACAACCGGAGAGAAGAACATAATATTATATATGATCCAGAGAGAACAAATATAACACGTGTCCATAATACTTAATTGTGACAAGTTTTTTTTTTTTTATATATATATATATAAATCACAATCGTTTCTCATCCTCTCCTCACCACACGAATATACACCGTCGATATTGCACCGGCGGTCCATCGCGCAGCAACATAAATCCGGAGTCTTTTTTTTTTTTTTTTTTTTTTTAAATTGTATTTATTCGAGCAACACGGGGAATCGCGTGAAAACGGCTGTTTACATTCCGTGTTCGTTTTGTAACGAGCACATCGTTTTGTTCGACAAGAACTACGACACGAACAACTCCCGGGTACGTCCCGGCCGCCCGATACGACTAAAACGGTTTCGCGTAAAATTAATTCGTTTCGTTTAGTAACATAAATCCGGAGTGTTTTTTTTTTTTTTTTTAATTTTATTTATTCGAGTGACACGAGGAATTTCGACAACGGCTGTTCACATTCCGTGTTCGTTTTGCAACGAGCACATCGTTTTGTTCGACAAGAACTACGACACGAACAACTCCGGATACCTCCCGACCGCCCGATACGACTAAAACGGTTTCGCGTAAAATTAATCCGTTTCGTTTAGTAACATAAATCCGGAGTGTTTTTTTTTTTTTAAATTTTATTTATTCGAGCGACACGAGGAATTTCGACAACGGCTGTTCACATTCCGTGTTCGTTTTGCAACGAGCACATCGTTTTGTTCGACAAGAACTACGACACGAACAACTCCCGGGTACGTCCCGACCGCCCGATGCGGCGTTATGAATGGTTTCGCGTAAAGTCAATTCGTTTCGTTTTGAAAAATTTGTTCGGCGACAACAAAATTTGCGACGGGGTACCGCATAATTCCACGGTTGAACCGTCCATTCATAAAACCACGTCAAACGTTTTCGGAAAAAACGGTCTCCGTTTGTTTTACGTGAAATGTGTGGAAATTTTCACGAAAATACCGATTTCGCGAAGTGGCTACGACACAATAGCGGTGGTTTGAAAACATATTTTTTTTTTTTTTTTATTATTCCGTGTTCGTCGGTAAACGAAACTAAACACGCCGCGATCGTCGGTGTACACGACGCGATAAAAGGTATTTGATGGTTTTTTTTTTAAAATTTATTTTTCACGCTACGATTAAATCAATTGTCGCGCGATCCAAACAATCAGCGAATAGAGTACACTGTAAGTACGCGTATTATTCGATAAACCGGAGTGTAAAAAACGTCAACGAAAAATATACCGACGCAAATAATACGTACGATCCGAGCAGCTCGTGCGCTGCTGCAGCAGAGATTTATAATAAAATGTTCCGCGGACAAAAAAAAAAAAACAAAAAAAGGAACATTTTTATCACATTATCAAACGACGATTTTAATCGGATCCGTTTATTGCGGTACATTTTCGGAGTTTGTATAATAATAATAATCGGCGTGTCGGGAAAGTTCTTACTTTTGAAAAGGAATGCTTTCCCGTTCCTCGTTCCTTTTATTAAATTTTTTTTTTTATAAATATACCTAATTCGCTTTGGAAATATTTATAATACGCACGTTACAGGTTAAATATCATAAAATCGGATACTTTTCGTAAAATGTATGTATGTTAAAAAAAAAAAAAAAAAAAACACACACACACAGTACTACAAAAAAATTCATCGGTTCGCTGCGAATCATTGTATTTTAAGAAAAAAATAATAAAAAATAAACAGATAATATATATTATCACGGGTAACCTAGCCCGTCCTTATACATCGTCGTCGTGAGATACTAGGACGTTTTTTTGTGGGGGTTTTTTTTTTTTTATTTATACGAAAAACTATCGGGGAATGTGGGAAAATCCGTCCTGGCAAAATTCTTACGCGTCGCCGGACGGAAATTCCACACGGTACGCAGTACGTTTTTACTGAAAAATTAAATAACTAAAAAAAAAAAAAAAAACGGAAACACACACATACACACACACGCGCTCGCGTCCTAGTAAAACTATAAAAAAACGCTTCTTCTTCGGTAATATACACCGGGAATCCCGAAAGCAGTATATTATGACGGGCGCGAGTGCGCACAAAGTCACAGGACTCTTTAACACCGGCAGTCTTGTTAGCGCCTCGTTAAACGGTAAACAAAGAGCGACCGTAATAAAAGTAACATCCAAAGTCGGAGGCATTAAAATAATTATTTATTACGCACGGAGTGTACACACTGTAGGCGGGTTTATCGCCGCCGTAGGTATACATACACACACACACCGCTCGTCCGACGAGTTTTTAGAAACAATTATTTAAACTCGTCGCCAGCATGCGCGGTGCAATTTATACGAGATCGGCCGATACATTTGAGAATACCGTTGGGCAAAAACCATCGATGATTTTGTTAATACACCGATGATTTTGTTAAATACACCGATGATTTTGTTAAATACATCGGTGTTTTACCGTCGATTTCCGAGTCTTCCGTATATCGAAGAAAACATCGATGTTTTACAGTTTTTGTAAAAGTATTATTTTTTTATTTTTTCAATTTATTTGTATAACAATTTTACGAATTTAAATATTTATTCGGTCCGTGCCGGAAATGGGCAGGCGATTTGCTTGCGCAGTTCTCATCGCGATCCGCGGAATTCCGGATACTATCGTCTCTAATACCTATGCCTTGAATAAAATAGTTTCTTTATTCTATTTGGTAATTTAGTATACAACTATTTTTTTTTTCAAAAATAAAAAAAAGGTTTAGAAACTCGACTCCCCAGGCTTATAAAAAATGGGTGTTTGCTTGCCATTAACGGATGCCCTTTTTTTTCTGCTTGTTTGTGCTGTGAAAATATTTTATGTTAAAAAATCGATGTTTTCCTCGAAAATCCGATATTCCTCGATGACAATCAATGTTTAACATTTCGATGTACCGATACATCGAAACGTCGATGTTCCAAACATTTTGCCCATCTCTATTTGAGGAATATGCAATTATTTATTTCCCTGCCTCTCTCTCCATTTACCGACGTCGAAAGTCGTAAAGGATTCGAAGGAACGAAAGTAATAAATAATACCGTACGCGTAACCGCCGTAAATTAACGAAATAATTTTTATAAATATATTTTTTTTTTCTTATGATATTTTCGTATTGGTACTGATTATCGAAAAACCTGCGGTCGCCGAGACGGTAATATACGAGGGCGTGAAAAACGATTCGAGTTAAATAATATTTTGATACGATTACGTGTAAATAATATACGACGACCGTAAGTACGACATAGATCGGCAGTCGGAGGAAACGCAGGGGAAATGAAAAAGTAATCGCCCGGAGCTTGTCCCGCAGATATATTTATGATTATAATAATATAAATATCCAACCAAGTCAAACGTGAGAATCGACGGATAAAATATTTAAAATCGATGTAACTCTAGAAACGAAATGTGTCGACGAATGGAAATTTAAATGTCTTATTTTAAATTTGTTTTATTCACAAAAGATGTATACAACCTGCACTGATATAAGTACAACTGAGGATACGGATACATGTTTGAATACGAGGTCTGTTAAAAAATTACCAGGCCAAATGTTATTACGGTCAATCTACACATGATAACGTTTCAAATTGTAAATAGATGTATTACCCGCGAAAAAGTGAATATTTTAATAAAAAAAACCCAAAGTCGCTATCTTATCTCAGTTTAATATTACACGTGGTTAAATCATGTCAGTTTTTTTCGTTCGCCGTTTTCGACGTGTCCGAAATTAACGAACAACGCTTGTGGCATCGAGTTTTGCTTGAAACTTGGTAAAAATGATGCGACGGAAACGTACGGAAATAATAAAAACCGCTAATGGGGATGATTCATTAAAGGGTTCCGTGACTTTCGTGTGTTTTAAACGTTTGTTAAACTGAAGACGATCCACGTTCCGGAAGACCGCCGACTTCATCCAGAAACGATGTGGTGTGGCGACAATTTGCGAAAAAATGCGAAATGGCCGCCGATTAACCGTTCTTGAGTTAACAAAGCGAATCTCAGTTGAGTCTTGTCGTGGAATTTTACAGGAAAATGTACAGATGAGAAGGGTCACCACGACAATGCACCGGCACATTTAGCGCTGTCGATTCGTGCATTTTTGGCCGATAAAAAAATTGCCGTAGTCCCGCATACTCTCCCTATACTCCTGCTCAGGCCCCATGTGATTTTTTTTCTATTCCCAAGACTAAAATCGGCGCTTAAAGGACAACGATTACAAGACAAAGAGGAAATAAAAGCGATCGCGGCAACAGAACACAAAGCTTTAACTTTGGAACAGTTCCAAAGGACTTTTGAAAAACGGCAAGATCGCCGAGATCACTGCATATCATCCGGAAGAGAGCATTTCAAAGGCGATATCTTCAAATAATATGTAATACTTGGATTTTTGTAATTATCAAATATAAAATCCAGGTAATTTTTGAACAGACCTCGTCGTATTATAGTAAAACCGATACGGCTACATTTCTGGCCGCTTTTGGATTCTATGACGATGATACAATTTAAGTGGTTCCGTGACTTTCATGTGTTTTAAACGTTTGAGGACATTAAGGGGAACGCGGCAACAGAACACATAGTTTTAACTTTGGAACAGTTCCAAAAGTCTTTTGAAAAACGGCAAGATCACTGCATATCGTCCGGAGGAGAGTATTTCGAAGGAAATATCTATAAATAATATGTAATACTTCATTTTTGTAATTATTACAAATAAAACCCGGGTACTTTTTGATCAGACCCCGTATATTGTGAAACGTAAAAGAAACCTAGGGGTATCAGTCTGCGAAAATGGCATTTATTATTTGACACGACCGGGTTAGCCGAAAACCGAACAACGCAATACCAAACAGACCGATTCTATCGATTAAACAGTGCGAATCGAAATAAAAAAAAAAAAAATCGCTATCAATGCGAGCCCGTCCTATGTTTGTGTCTATATAAAAATAGAGAGAAAAACTCCTCCCGTCCGCTGGCGAAAATCTTTTCGGGCGCACCCGCTAGTGATTGTATTATTATTATATTACTTTCATTGCGGAATTCGCGGGGCGGGAGGGGGATGGGATTTTTTTTTTTTTTTTTTTAATTACAGCGTCGCCGGATTTAAAAACTCTATATTAAATAATATAAAAGCGGATATATTGTACGAGACGACACCAACGGAGGCGACGACCTCGGACGCGCGCGACTATTTGACAGCGTCGCCTTCGACCACAGGGACTGCGCGCTGCCAATCAGCGAGGGCTCTCTACTTAGACACACAAATTACAATACATAGTACGTGCACAGAGAAGACGTATACTTATACATTAAACATTATTATACGCAAAATCCCGCAAACATTTTATATATATATATATATATATACACGAGGCCTGTTCAAATAGTTCCCGAAATTTTCAATTTTTCATTTATAGTGCTTATCTATAAGCTATTGAGACTTATCGCCCTCGAAGTATTCTCCTCCCACTTGGTTTATACACTTTTGCCAACGACGTTACCATTGTTGAAAGCAATCGTGGAAAGCAGTTTCTGGAATTGCTCGTAGCTCCGTTAGCGAATTTTCTTTTATTTCGTCCAACGTAGAAAATCATTGTCCTTTTAACGGAGATTTTAATTTTGGAAATAAAAAAAAAGTCTGCTGGTGCCAAGTCGGGAGAATATGGTGGACCAGGGAATCATCACGGTCATGTGATTTTTCACGCAAAAATCTCGAATTAACAAGGAAGTGTGTGCCGGAACGTTGTCGTGATGGAGAAACCATGAGTTTTTCCTCCGCACTTTTTCTCGAAGACGTTGTAATACTTCTAGATAGTACCGTCGGTGAACCGCTTGTCCTGCAGGTAGAAATTCGTGATGAATAACTCCCAGGTTGTCAAAAAAAACAAAAACCGCACAATTTCATTGACTTTTGTCACATGAACATCGTCTGTCGATGTTTAAACCAGTCGTAACACCGAGTACGTCCTAAACACTGATCACCATAAGGATTTTGCAACATTTTATGTGTCTCAGTGAAAGATTTACAAAGTTGTTGAACAAAATTTGATATTAATACGTTGTCCGTGAATGTTATTCATCTTAAAAATCGCACGATACACACGACTCGTCTACTTTGAACGCGCACAGTTAATGGTTGGATAGCAAATAAACATTTGAGATTTATTTGTAAACATAGCTGCTTATCTCTATTTTATTTTAATATAATAACATTTACGATGCTATAAATTTGCTATTTTTAGGAATTATAGTTCGGGAACTTTTTGAACAGACCCCGTATGAATTTTCAGCGCCATCGCTATAATATTAATAAAATGCGAAGTACGCGTAGCGCATAACGCGGTGTGTGTTGGAATACGAATAAACGATAATGATATTACCGATGCGTTAAACCGTCAAGTAAATTTTTGGTATTTTTTTTTTTTTTTTTTTGTTTTCGTGTACGTTCGTAACGCTTTAACTCCGAGTGAATTTTGTGTATTTCGAGTCGAGTTACATTTCGGTCGAAGGCGAGCGAATTTTCATCAATTTTCCTTATTTTTTATCTACGTTCGACAGTACCGCGGTTGCTAGTCAAATGCCCAGTAATATTATCTATTTTTTTTGTTTTTTTAGAAAACGCGCAAAGCGATTACCCGGAGGCCGGGGGACCTGTAATTTTCCATAAAACAAAACGTCCGTGAAATATTTAAACAGAACGTATAATAACAGAACGCAGACAAATAATACCAGAAAGTGATGGCAATCGTTTCTCGATGGTACTATACATTCTGGAGTTATTACATTCTGGCCATATTATTCTACGGAAGTTTATTTTCTGGATTTCTATTTACTGGAACATTGTGTGCGTCCAATATTATTGACAGCGAGATATAAAAGGGCGCGGGCGCGGTACCAATGGCCATGGATGCGATTTCATTTTTAAATCGGATAGATCGCACAGCAATTGCAGAAGTCACCAGTAAATACAACTTATACCGATTTGGGTATATGCATGTGAGTGACAATCAGATTATTTCTGTAAAATGTTAACGTTTCGTTTAATGTAGCGAAATATTTGTCTCTTACAAAGGTTCGAGCATAAAAAAAAAAAAATCATCTGTGAATGAATGTATTCATCTGACTCGGGGGTCTCCAACCTACACCCCTTCGAACCGGCCCGCCAAATTAACTGGATATTTTATTATAACTGTACGTATGTGGCTACCCTATTTTTTCGGTCTTCTGGTTTTGGCCGACCGCCTTAAAAGTAGGCTTGACACCTCCGATCGCCTGATTCCGCCAACGAAAATGTCAAATTTAATTTTTAACCAATTGACTAAATTAATTTCCCTTGCGATTTAACGTTCAACGTGACTCGATTTAATTTCGTCCGTGTAAATTTTTGATGTAAATGAATAAAAAAATTGTTAATTCGCCCAGCCTCGAATTATTATGAAATCACGTTGATCTATTCGAAATAACATGTATTTTAAGAGTGAGGGAGGAGACGACCCTCCTCCTCTTTCTCGTGAGACGACGGTATATTAATTGGATATCGCCGTCGTCTTTTACAGTATTTAATTGCTCTCCGTGCTCACGAAATAACGTGAATAATATTATTATTACATTATTACAAGCGGTGTGTATATACGGGACGGTCAATGTGGTCCAAAGGGACGCCCGTAATTTTCCAGAACGTAATACAATTTTCCGGAAAGCGATTATCCAGCATTAATCGCATTATCATATTTATCGGAATTCCATGGAAGAAATGAAAAATTGTTTAATCGACCGAAACGTTAGGATTCCGGCAAGTAAATCGAAAGCCAAATTAAAATAACCGGAGAGTATATACGCAAAAAGCAATTGGTACGGATCGCGTAGTATTCCAGAAAGTGATATCGATATAATATATTTATATCGAAATTCCATGGATGAAGTAAACAAATTGTTTCGATTTTCGAATTTTAATTCGGTCACCGACGCGATCCGATTTGCAAAAAAAACATCGATGATCGCGAAACCGGCAAATGGCGATGGCCGGACGAAGGGAATAATGTTGGATTAGGATTATGTTCGATGATATTATTTTTCCTCGTCGGGGGGTAAAAACTGAATCCATATTTATTGGATATCATTTTCTGAAACATCTACTGTCTGATGATTTTGTTTTCTGGACTACTACCACTGTCTATACCTTCCGTGATAATTTTAATTTCTATAGGCGTTTATTTTCTGGAACATTATATGTGCGTCCGTCCGAATGTACCGCGCGTCTCCTCCCCTCACACCCGTCGCACTTTGTGATTCTTTTTCGTCCGTCCGTACGTATACGTGTATTATCTAAAAGCCTCGTGGCTTTTATTCTTGTATAATATAATATAATATACGCGCGAGCCTTTCTATTATATTATCTATCTACACAGCCTCTGTAATTTTGATTCGAAATTGCAGCGCAACGCTCCTCGAACGTATATATATATATATATATATATATATATATATATATTCGGAGAGAGAGAGAAAAAACAAACGAGAAAACTCTAAATTTATATCAGACGATGTGACCTCGCGGAGACGACGAGAGGACTATAATATTATAGCGGTAGAAGTCGAGTGGATTATATTATAGTCTACATAAATTCCTCAGGCGAATCTCATATATTGTCAAACGCCCAATTAAATATTGTACCCCGAAACCAGAAAAAACCGTAACTTTGTTGACAAACTAGGTCGGTATACTTTTTTTTTTTTTTTTTCTTTTCCCCCCCGGAACGAATATATTATTGCAGGATTTCTTCTGCGTGCATTTCCATAGCAGTATATGTATGAAACGTTTACTAAATATATTACTATTATATGTATATACGTAGTTTCGTAGTGTCGAAATATTAGTCAATTTTTGTGACGCGATATTATTTTAACTAATATACGAGGTGCGACAATAAAATAACGAGACTTTTTGAATAAAAGTTGTTTATTTTAAAAATGTTATAATTTAATGATTATCACCTTCAAAGTACCTTCCCTCAGCATCAATACACTGTTGCATACGTCGCTGCCATTCTTGAAAACAGTGTTGCCAATTGCTTTCATTCAGCCCTTTTAGAAGTTCTGCCGTTTTCATTTTTACGTCATCAACTGTTTGAAAATGGGAAAAGAAATAAGAAGGAAATAAGAAGAAGTCACAAGGATCAAGGTCTGGCGAGTACGGGGGATGTTGAAGTACAGACATTTTTTTTTCAGTTAAAAAACGTTGAATTGAAAGTGCACCGTGAGCTGGAGCATTGTCTTGGTGAAGAACCCAGCCATTTTTCCATAGATCTGGTCGCTTCTTTCTGACACGTTCTCTTAATTTAATTAATACCTCTTTATAATAATATTGATTAATTAATTTTGTCGATTTTTTTCAACGTTTTCGTTTGTCGAAGACGTGGTAGGACGTCCAGAACGATCATAGTCTTCGATGTCCTCCCTTCCACTACAAAACCGTTTGTGCCATTCAAAAACACGAGCTCTTGATAAACATTCTTCACCATAAACTTCACATAACATACGAAACGATTCCGCGGCAGTTTTTTTTAATTTAACAAGAAATTTAATGTTAACACATGTTGTTCGATTTTTATATCTAACATTTTTCGGCAGTATGGTCGAACTCGCACTAATAACAAGGCTACTAACGTATAAGAAAATGAATCGATGCCATCAGTGTTCATAGTACTTTTAGATAAGTGTTTTCTAATCATATTTCAATAATCGTTTTATAGATAACGTTAATAGTTTAGGTTTTATTCAAAAAGTCTCGTTATTTTATTGTCGCACCTCGTATCCACATTAATGTTCGATGTCCGCGTCGAAACTGATAAAAAAAAAAAAGACCGTACAATGTATTGAATTCGACGAGCAAACGACCAACGAGTAGCGGATATTAATAGCTGACTATTTAAATCAAAATAAAATAATAATATTATTTTGAAAATCGAAATCGCGTAGCGGTTCGTTTTACCCTCAACGCACAATTGCGTTCCCCCCGGGAGGGGGGGTTGAGGGGCGAGGCGATGTAACATTTTAGAAGTGCTTGTTTGCAAAAAAAAAAAATACGAAAAAAAATCCCCGAAATATTTAATAATTTCCGAGGTTAATATGTGTCTTCCCGAGGAACCTTTTGTGAACCGCCACCGCCCATGTCGTGCGCGACTCGAACCGCGCCAAATTAGATTGGTACGATGACCGCACACGTGTTCCGGGGAAAACCGTGCGGACCACGCCCGTTTGTTGTCTGGAAAATTACCGCGCCGGTGGTGCCTATGCACGCTGATCAATGCGCACTTAATTTGCCGCCGAATACAAATTATCAATTACCCGTAAACCTATTAACCCGGTAATTAAACCGGGTAGGTAATTGTCACGGCGTAACCATTTTTGAATAACAATTAATACTACTATTGTACGGACGCCCTTGTAGCACGGTCCGGCCGAGCCGACCGACTAGTTTAATGGCGTCGTTAGTCTAAGATATGATAAACGCAGGACGTTATTATGCGGTCTATTTACGGATTTCACAGTTATGAGCAGTTTTCGTCGTAATTGCGGTCTGGACAGTTGTGCGCCGAGGCGTTCGGTAGGTTTTGAATATTTCGAATATAAACATTCTGTGATTGCTACACTTTGAGGGCTACGCTTTGGCATTACACGCAACCTAATCTGCCCGTCCCTTACGTTGACACTATTCGATTTTCGATTCGGCAATTAGAAGAGACCAATTTAAGAGAGCAATTTAAATCTAAAAAACTATCAAGAAGAACAAAAATAAGATGTTATAAGACCCTCGTTAGGCCAATCGTGCTGTATGCATGTGGAGCATGGGCGTCTACTAAAGCTGACGAAAACAAATTAATGATCTTCGAAAGGAAAATACTACGAAGAATATTTGGACCAAAGATAAATGAAGAAGGTGAATATGAAATAAGATCAAACAGAGAATTTAATAGTTTATTTAATGAGCCCAGTATAGTGGCTATACTCAAAAGTCAGAGAATAAGTTGGGCAGGACACGTCTGGAGAGCAGAAGACCGATTGATATCGACCATCACGAAATGGAAACCAAATAAAAGCCGGCCGAGAGGAAGACCTAGGCAACGATGGGAAGACCGGGTCAAGGATGATCTCAAGATGATGGGAGTTACGAACGGAGAAGGAATGGTTGAAGACAGAAACGTATGGAGGGAGATAACGGAAGCGGCAATGGACCTAAATGGTCTAGAATAAGCCAAAAAAAAAAAAAAAAAAAAAATTAGAAGAGACCGGAAGTGCCCTAAGTGTAGCCACCCGGAACGGCGGTAGAACCACCGAAAACGTGCGGTTGGTTAGCGGGGCAATTGTGCGGTCGCCAGGACGCTCCGCCCGGAAGCACGCGGTTGCTTTGGGAACGGCACGGGAGTTGGAGAAAACGGCTGAAGAACGTGTCGTGGGGGACGTATGATTTTAACAATACGGGGCCGGAGCGTACACGACTCGAATTTCGCTTGCTGTTTTGCGACAAACCGTTCCCCGGACGGTCGGTCTCTCTGAGGGTTGACGTAGGCTGGCCGGCGGCACGCTCCCCCGATTTAAGCACGTGCGATTTTTCCTCCGAGGGTTCCTCGGGGGATAAGGTTTTCGAACATCGCCCCCATACCATAGATGACCTGAAGTAGAGAGTCATTGAAGAAATCGCGGCCATACCTCGATCGAAACGTGCCGGAAACTCCAGAGATGGCCTACAGCAATGTATTGTTGCCGACGGCCGCCATCTTGAAGATACCATTTTCAAAACATAATTTAAAAAAATGGGATTTCCTAATAGTTTCAATAAAACAAACCGTTTTCCTCTAAGTTTTAATGTTCGTTATTTACAGTTCCTCAACACTCATCAGTCGGGCCCGCCATATCCCCTGTATTGTGTTCTACACGGCGTTACGTAATATTCGTAATCGTATAAATGGTTATTAAATATTTAACATATTGTCCGCGTTAAAGAACATGTTTTTTTTTATTTATTTTATAAGAAATATACAATCTATACAATTGAGCACAATAAGTATATGCGAGAAGGAAAGAAAAAACAAATAACAATAATAACGTTATTGGGGGTCGCTCGAGTAAGGAGCCACCCACGAGTAGCACTTTACTTGAAATTTACGTTATTTTTAGATTAAGTAAAAAGATCTCTACGCCATTTTATTTTGAGTCTGCGACGGGGATTTCCAGAAAATGACGGGATATGTGAGCCTTTTTTCATAGGATTTTCGTGGATTATTAATCTAATATAAAAACGTTTATAGAAAACAGCAGGTTCTTCGCCCACTGTTTCGATGCCTGGGTCTTTGTAAAAGGTCAGGTTAGAGACAAATTGTGAAGCATTTGTAATTTTTCGAAGTGTCTGTATTTTATTTGAATTTGACTTTTTCGCCGATCCCCATAGTTGGATTCCACACGTCCATATGGGTTTCAGAAGAGAATTCTATATTAGTAATTTTGTTTTTAAAGTTGAGAATTTTATTTTTTGAAAGTAATATTTTAAAAATCGGGAATAACGGGGGGCAATTGGGATTTTCGTCCCCACAGGAAAAATTCCCTTAGGAGCTACGCCCCCAGCGATTAAATATATAGCTTTAAGTAATCCTCCTATACACTTTTGATTTGTCAATTTTCAATAGTTAACAATTAAATAAAAAAAATAAAAAATATTAATATCAAAAATACGCCGTCCGGCCGATGCAGAGTGAACTTGTTTATCTTGTTACTTTGTTAAACTCATACATCTTTACGGTTTTAAAACCACAATATAAGTACTGCAATTTTTGTCAGTCGTCATTCGGGGTTTTTCGATGAATATTCCATGGAGTTTGCAGGTGCCTCAAACCAAAAAATATGATTAAAATAAACTTTTTGCGATAGACTGTGAAATAAAATCGTTCCGAATAATAATAAAAGTTGTATTATTTTATTAGAGTCGTTTTAATATATTAAGTTTGCCATAGGTATTCATTTCGGTTGTCCACAATATAGAGAAAATAAAAAGTATTTCCGCAATAACTTTTGGATAATTATATTACGTCAATATTTCTCAAGCGTTTGGAAATTATTGCGTTCAGCCCCCCCCCCCAGCGGATAAAAAAAAAAAAATCTAAAAATCGAGTTGTCGTCATATCGAAATCAGAAGCCGTCACGTCTCGAACCGTATGGATTCGGTCGCCACTGAATTCGCGGGTCGCGTTAATACTCTGGCGGACACCGGGTCCCTTTACTCGTTACTTGTCGAGTGTAACACCGGTATTGCTTTTAATATAATCGGGGGGCGAGGAGATCGCCCCAGACATCATTTTTTTTTTAAACAAATTTTTACGCGTAACGCATTAACACCATTGGAATCCGGTGGCACTGGCCTCTCAATTCCGGCTATTAAATCGTTATTAATCGCGTTTTCGTGCTTTTCGTTCTCGGTCGGTTGTTAAATGTCTACCACCGTCCCTCGGAGGCCTCTCGTTACTCGTTCAACTAATTGTCCGGTGTCGTCGACTGTATCGCAAACGATCACAATGCCGGTAATTGTAAAAATGTAAAGTAATCGAGCGTTTAATTATCATCGTTAACTATAATATGGTTTTAGTTTTTGACTGTGAATGTTCTTGTCGATGTTTTAACCGGTCGTTTTAATTTGCTGCCAACAGTGTTCGGTGTTTTTTTTTTTTTTTTTATTAGAAAATCTTACAATCTGTATTTACAATAAAAAAAAAAAAAAAAAAAACACAATAAGCAAATCGAATAACTATGTACATAGAGAAAAAAAATAAAATGACAATAACGTGGTCGCTTGACGAGGGAGGCCTGTGATCCAGTGATAGAACCCTGCTGAACGCGTAAAATTAGTTTAATCGATCTCGACACCGGCGTCTTTTGAGACGGCGCGGGGGGTACACAGGCAGTGTAATTGAAGATAAATGCTGGACGAGAGGATTCGGACGGTACCGTAGTTTTGTATGAAATTTGGTGTTGTATTTTTTTGGCTAGCTGGTCAACAGTATCAAATCGTAGGTGTTTGTTTGTAGCGCTTTGTTTGTTAGCCCCTACCAAGGGGCTGTAGCTACGAGACGTAAAACAATCGATTGGATGGTGCGAGTTCGAGATGGTTTTGCACAGCCCCAGATTTGAACGCCATAAGCCCATATAGGCCTTAGTAAGGATTTGTAATAAAGTAGATTTTGTGTGGATTGTTTTCGGTGTTTAAATGGAAATTAAAGAATACGTTTTCTTTGTCGACAATCGATATTCATTTGGTGAGGGAGAGGCGCTGACAAAATAGCACCCGGACGTCAAAAAACCCGAATACGTCTCTGCGCGTATGTTAATATTATTAGTCGCTATTTTTAATTCGGTATTTTTTTATTATTATTATTATTATTATTATTTTATTTCACGTCGTGTTTAGGCAGTTTATATTAAAAATGTTTCTTTACAAATTTGTAGTGTGTCCAAAATAAATACTTAAAAATTAATTGTTTTTTTTTTCCTGTTCTAATACTTGTTTGTTTTATTATTAATTTTTTTATTTTCTTCACTACTCCGAGTCTGTTTATTTTCAAAAATATAAGAATTCGCATTTTTTTTTTTTTTTTTTAATTTAGCGCGTTATAAAGCCCAACTATATTATACAATTACACGGACGCAAGTGGATTTGAAATTTGCATGTACGGACGTACATACTTGTAATCCGTGGATTTATAATATAATATAATATATACACATATGTACGCGTGTCCTTGTAAATTTTTTTTAATACTTTCGTTAAGAAAGCACGTACAATTTTTTAATTTTTATTTCAATATCGCTCGGAATTTAGTTGGGAAAAAAAAAATATTTTCTCTCCACATATAAAAAATATAAACGTACACTTGACGAACATACCTTGACAGACATTGCGTTTTTTAAATACGTTGTAATTCGTTTTAATGTGAAAAAAGACTGCTCTGCCATTGCTGTCGAAACTGGTAATGTCGCGAGAAATTTGGAAGAGCTTAAATATGTTCGGGCATAGAGTCCGTTACAAATCATAAGGACTTTTGAGTTTTACGGGCAGTGCGTTTTTTTCTCCCGGATCCAATAAATCTATTTTATTTAACAAATGCATAAAAATCGTCAGTATTTGAAGTAGTTATATGTCTATCTGAGAATAATGTTTGAAACCCAGAGAGTGTTCTATTGCGGTTAACAAACCGATAGTTTATTTCGGCTATAAACGAATCCGACAAATGTATACAAATTGAAATTCCGAAATATTCTTCTGGTGAGTTTGCTGGGTAATTCGTTTTTTTTTTCTTTTGGTTATTTGCAATATTAACCTCGGTAGAACGATTGGAAACAACAAAATTGTTATGCTAATTTAGACGCGTTTGGAAAATCGTATAAAAACTATTTTCAGCGAATATTTCGAAGATTTTGTATTCTTTTATAACGATTAAAAAATAAAAATAAAGGCTTTGACCCACTCCTCGCTGTAAATACGCCACTGATCCTACAATCTTTATACTTGAATTTAAAAGACAATGCGATCTTCTTACGCTTGCCTTTTATAATATTTGTCGTCGAGGACTGGAACCGGAACCGAATGGAACTTTGTAAACCGGAACCTCTATTGGAACTAATATTTTTTAATTCGAGAAACCGGAACCTTTTAAAGAGAATACAAACTTTTTAGGTTCTTATCGGTTTAAAGGAATTACTGATCATCACACAGACACGTACGAGTAACCGTGTTACTTATTTTGTACATTATTTTGTTGGTAGTTTTATTATTAAAATATAAGCAATAGGTGTAATGCTATTTGAATCTGTGATTTGTTAAGAACCAATATTAACTGGAATTGGAACCGGAACCTATTTTTTTTTTTTAAGAACCGAAAAAATCATTAGGGTTCCAGTCCCTGTTTGTCGTGTTAACGTATTGTCGTTTACGAAACTAATACTATCATTATGAAAAAAAAAAAAAAAAATGAATAATAATATGATTTAAATTATATTTATTATGTCAGACCAAACTTAATTCGATTCGGATCGCGGAACCTTTCCGCCCGGCACTCGTTAATTATGAAACGTTTTCCCGTCAATTCCCAATACAACTACCGGTAGTTTTTCTATAAAAATGTTTAAAAAAAAAAAAAAAAACCGATAACTGAAAATATGACGACGATTTCTCCCCCACTCCCGCCCTTAACTTAATAAATAACGTGGATAACGAGTTGATTTCGATTTTTTTTTAACTTTCAACGCCATCGCAGTCGTACGAACAATAGATTTGTGTTTCGATTTTGCGCGGCGGTCGGTGGGGCCGGTTCTTACATACTTGACCCTCATCCACCCGCCGGTCGTGTTTGACATTGACGTTATATTAGAAAAAAATCACAAAATTTCGGTTTTCCAATCGTTTATACAAAAAATATGACAAACACGAGTCGATAATGGAAAAAAGATAACAAATATAAACCGAGTTACTAATATGATTCGGTCGGGCTTATGCACAGGATAGGTGTATTTACGATAATTCGAGTTTGAGATTACACAAATACACGCCGGATTCTTGAAGCGTTTTCCAATCGTTTATACAAAAAATATGACAAACACGAGTCGATAATAAAAAAGAAAGAAACCGAGCTACTAATATGATTCGGTCGGGCTTATGCACAGGATAGGTGTATTCCAGATATTTCGAGTTTGAGATTACACAAATACACGCCGGATTCTTGAGGCGTTTTTCAATCGTTTATACAAAATATATGATAAATACGAGTTGATAATAAAAAAGAAAGAAACCGAGCTACTAATATGATTCGGTTGGGCTTATGCACAGGATAGTTGTATTTACGATAATTCGAGTTTGAGATTACACAAATACACGCCGGATTCTTGAAGCGTTTTCCAATCGTTTATACAAAAAATATGACAAACACGAGTCAATAATAAAAAAGAAAGAAACCGAGCTACTAATATGATTCGGTCGGGCTTATGCACAGGATAGGTGTATTCCAGATATTTAGAGTTTGAGATTATACAAATACACGCTGGATTCTTGAGGCGTTTTTCAATCGTTTATACAAAATATATGATAAATACGAGTCGATAATAAAAAAAAAAAGAAAAAGAAATTTAAACCGAGCTACTAATATGATTCGGTTGGGCTTATGCACGCGATAGGTGTATTTACGATATTTCGAGTTTGAGATTACACAAATACACGCCGGATTCTTGGGGCGTATAACTCAGACTTGTGTAAACATATTAATAATCGCCTTATCGGGTTAAAATAATAATAATAATTATTATACGAACAAGTGCATACAATACGGTTTATGCGGACCACCAACAACGGATAGTGTTGTAAAAAACAAAAACCAAAAAAAAAAACGGTGCGGCGGTTGTTTTATTGTTTTATTGTGTTAATAACCTACCTATATTATTATCCACGGAAAGAAATTAATTAAATTTAATATTCTGATTACCCTCTGTTTCGTTAGAAAATTCAAACACAATGTTATTCTTTTCTCGTTTTTTTTTTTTTTTTTTTTTTTGTCAGATTCTTTTTTTTTTTTTTTTTTATTATTATTATTGTTCTGTTAGGTACCTATGTATATCGATTACCCCGTCGCTTTCGATATATATAAATATATTTTTTTTTTTTTTTATGGTTTTTGTCTCTTTTTTCGAAAAAAAAAATATTTGTCGTATTTAATTAGTTATCTACCGGTATATACACTGCAATATTACGATAATAATTGTAGTCTTATTAATTAATTTCGATTCGTAAAATTTTCGATTTTTTTTAACCTACCCGTGACCTTATTATTATTGCAGATAGTAATACCAGTTAAAAGTACCCTTTTCAGTAAAACAAAAAACAAAAAAAAAAAATATATATACATAAAAAAATACGACGAATAAAATAAAATATGATTTTACTTTCGTTTGACATTGTTCCGGATAGAAAATAATAATAAAAAAAACATGCCGGTAGTATACCCGCGCGCAAGTATACGACGTTTACACGTTTTTAAGGTAAAAAAAAAAAAAAACCGTAAAAAACTTTCTAAAACTCGTTTTCGCGATTTGGCCGCGCGGACGGCGGTTTGATGTGAAAAAAAAAAAAAAAATAATAAAATAAAAAAGAACATTGTAAACAGACTTAGACGACTGTACACGGCCGCGCATATAATATAAATATAGCGAAAATCAAGTCCGGTCACGTAACTGTTCGAAACCCGGGCCGTTTTCCGGGGGGAGGCCCGGGCGCTGTGGATTTTCCCGTATATATTTAACAAAATACGTAATATAATATAATATATTATTATATTATATTATATTATACGACCGCGGGATGCCGTTTCAAAACGATATATTATGACCGTACGAGTTCGGGGATGGGGCCAGGGACGGGAAAGATTTTCAGGCCGAAAACATTATCATCGCGGTATAATAATATTACAGTAGTCGATTTTATCGCGCCCCGGGCTCGCTCGCAATAATAATAACAACAGCAACGGCAATATTCCACTCTTCTGGTGCAATCGGGATAAAAGCGCGCGTATTTATATTATTTTTTTTTTATTTTATTGTTATCAACAGTATTTCTCGGAGTGGACAATACCCCGGGGGGAGGGGGGGGGCGTTGATAGTCTTCGGATGGGGTGACGGGACGGTATAGGGGACCCGCAAAAAAAAAAAAATCCAACAAATCCGTCAGCCCGGACGTGCCTTATTTGCCGAACAAATATTCTCAAACGGAGCGACGATGCCTATTTGAAGGGTGAAATTATAATCCACTCGGATGCGACTGACGAGGGTGTGGCATATTTTTTTTATAATTTTCCGCGGCTTCTAAGCAAGACGATGACGGGACTCTTCGGGGCTCCGTACAATAATATCTCTGTTAATCGCTAAATCAGGCGCCCGCACAATATTCCGGAAGATTTAATTTTACCGGCATCCAATGACGTTATAACCACTGCGCTCCATAAACCGGTGGCAGATATTGGACGGAAAATTCCTTTGAGAAATAGAGCTCTCTCTCTGTTCGAAGACGAATTGATGAGATGAGGCTGAACACATCGAAAATTCACTATGCAATTATCTGAAGACTTGTCAATACGACCGCGGAGACTTACGCCTGTTTTTAAGTAAATTCGAGCCCGGTATTAACGAACTCGTTAAAGACCACCAGGATCATCGTTCACATTAAATATGTTTTAATTCAATTGTAATAAAATTACTTTTAAATATGATCAAGTATTGCTATGATATCTGTATTGCTTTCATTTAAAATATATGTTTAAACTCAAATATTAAATATATATATATTTGCAATAACTACGGTATTTAAGATAGACTACAGATGCTAAGCTTAACAGATTTTTAGAGGTGTTCTGGAACATTTTTCATTCTCAAAGTGGGCGGTGGATGAAATAAGTTCGAGAACCTGTGGCGTAGAATAAATGAAATAATAATAATAATAATAATAACAATAATAAACCTTTAAAAAATATTATACGGTCGAGTGTCGATTACTCGAATTTTTTTCTTGTCCCTTGGAGCCGAAGGTGAAAATAATCGTACACGGATAAGTCAAGGACGGTAATACTTAGATTTTATCGTTAGAACCAGTTCACAATCATAAACGTACACGTGAAACTACTATTGTAACTGTGAAATGTGGACGCGGTGCAACCAATTCCCGAATCCGAATCAAACGGAGACGACGCAGAAGAAGATGAATAATATCCAGTAGTGTTGTGTCATATAGAAAAGCGAAGGCATTATCGTTCGATAATGTAAGAGTGTCCATCAAAAAAAAATAATAATAATAATAATAATAATGATAATGGCGCAGATGAGATACCGTTCAAGTATTTAGGAGAAACTGAAATATTTATTTTAAAACCACCCAAAACGTCAAAATATTATTTCAAATTATTTTTCTAAATTGTACGAATCATACTCGTGTGTTTTAAAATGCAATCGAATTGTAGTTGATAACATATATACGTACCTAATGTGTATTAAAACGTAATCTTTTAATTGTAATAAAAAATAAATTATATAGTTATAATAGCTAACTCGAATTTTTTTAAAAAAAAAAATAAAAAAATTCGAGGTTTATAACTCGAAAAATACATAAGTCGAATTAATTATTACCTCCATTGGAATTCGAGTTATCCAGACTGGACTGTACAAATATAAATATAAACAAATTAATTCGCTTTTTTTTTAAATTCCGCTGTCGTCGTCGTCGTCGTATAGTAACTTAACCAACAATATTTTCGTTATTATTATAATCGTACGCGATAGTTTGTACGCAGCGTGTAAACGGTTTTTTCATGAAATAGGATTATTGGGTACATTTTTATTTCAAAAGTCAACCCCTAGGATGATATAATAATAACAAAAAAAAAAAATTTAAAAATTGAATACAAATGTGAATGCGATCCGTAGCAGTGTTATTGGTGTCCTCGGCGAGGGCCGCTTGACACGAATTAGCATCTATCGTCTTATTGCAGAGACTAAAATTGTGCGTAGTACGACACACATTGCGTTGCACGAAATACCAAGTGTGTAATACGAAATTAAAAACTCTGTAATGGCCCGTATACCGGTAGGTGTAGGCATAAGTATTGTGTAAAAAAAAAAAATCCTGTCCAGAGGGGGAGAGCTATCGCCCCACATCGCCCCCTAATAAAAACCGCCACTGATCAAGTGTCTAGTACGAAAATGCGTATATTTTAACATCTGGCTCAAATCCAGAGATCATTTTGAGTTATAGATAGCGTACTGATAACGTGTAATCAACCGTTTTGCAAATAATGTTATTTTGCCCATCTGACGCACTGTTTTCCACGAACGTTTCTTCCTAGACAATTTCACTATGGTCGCGGTTCTACGGTGTACGGGATTCAAATTCACAATCGGAAAAATTGCGAAAAAACCGAAAAGCGTTTCGCGTGATCAGTTCAATAGAGTCGCGGGAGTACAGTTTTAATACCAATCGAACCTATAAGACGTTATCCATTGAACATATCAAATAGTTATAGAAAAATAGAATGAATAAAAAAAAAAAAAAAAACCCCCGCCAAAGTGTATTAATAGTTGTACCGCGTCTAGAACGGGCTAATTCGAGTATTGGGTGTGCGTTTCAAGTCTCTACGATTGTTTCTTACGGGACGGAAACAACAGAAACCGTTACCGTTTCCCCGTGATTATCAAGAGGACTATATATGGGATATCAAAAGTGTCCGGTTAGGTTGGATTAAACGAGAATATTCTCGTTTTCTCGCATAGATCCGGCACCGCCGTCGGCGGATTACACTATTGCCGGTATGATTTTTAATTAAAACAATATTATCGAAAGACTTATTTCCCCACCCGCACCCCACGGTACAATTTCCACGCCCAACTTTACGATTTAAGATACCTCTGCAGACTAATGCGGTTTGTACGCCGGGGATACTTAGGGTATTTAAAAACTTAGCCGAGTAAAGTTCGCGAGAGTGTAGGAGAGCGGAATAACAATGGTTTTTTTTTTTTTTTAAAGTAGATAAGAAAATATTATTATGCACACCACTGCCCGCGGTTTTAAACATTAAACCGTTGTGTTCGTTACTACTGGTAATATTCTATTGCTGCGGTCACCAACAAATGTGCAGGTGTACACCGAGAAAATTATCATAATCTCAGGATTTCAATTATTTAAACGATAACTAACCGCGGTCAGAAATAATACGATTAAAAAAAACGGTTTAACACACACACGACGACAGCAGAACGCAGTCAAATACGACTCCTCGCAAAATTTACAGTGTTGACCGGGTTTATTTTCTCCCCTTAATAATAGACAAAAAAAAAAGCACTTATTATACAATATTTACATTTGCAGAAGATAATTATAATTTATTACACTGGTCGGAAATACGATAGTTTTTTTTTTTTTAAACGTTTCTAATAGTATAACGACGAACAAAGGCTCGGGACATCCGAATATTTGTTATTCTTGTCGCTTTTCATCGAGACTACATGTCTGCAGTGGCGGAATTACTCGGGAGGGGTGGCAAGGAGTTTGAACCTCCACTCCTCCCCCACAACAGGTTTCGAATTTATCAGGTGAATGGAAATTTAAAAGAAAACTTAAACAATTGGCAAATCAATAGGAATTAAAGTAATAAACACTTAATAATATTCGGTATTACTCAATGTCTAGCGCATCGGTTTCAATTAGTTTGTTCAATAGATTCAGTGCATAACAGTCGTGTAAGTAAAAAAAAAAAAATATGATTTTTATTGATCTCAAGTGCAAATTAATTTAAAACTAAATGGGTAAAGATATATATGTTTTTTTTTTTATATGTTAAATATACTGTAAGACAATATCAATGGACCCGCCTGCTCCTTGTTCCACGAGGAAAAAATTCCAAAAACTTCGCGTCCGCAGTCCTATTGTATTACGTATTGCGTACAACAAATATGAAGCCAAGGTAACAAAAAAAAAAAAAACCGAATAAAACAACTATTCGCGTTCTCGTGTACCGAGTATATTTTTCCAATATTTTTCTTTTTCTCTCTCTCTCTCTCGTTGCACCGGGACGATTTTCCGTGAACAGTAAATGGACGCTAGGGGCGGGGGGGGACACATACGGGAGACGACATTCGATATTTGGATTTTCGAGAAAACTCGAGTGCACCCGCGACCGGAAGAACGATCAATCAGACGTTTACGAATATTCGGTAAACTTCTAAACAATCGCAGGACACCCGGTAGTGGTTTTAAATAAAACGCCCCCTGCGCGGTAAAGAATTACCCGGAGAGGAGCACTCATGGAGCACTCCGACGGTGCGTACAGCCGGGACAATTTCCGAAAAGAAAATCCCGCGGGATTGGCGGCCGACGTGTCGAAAAATCAAAAAAAAAAAAAAAAAAAAAACAGAAAGAAAGAAAAAACCTCCTCCCCATTTTTTTTTTTATTTTCGTTTTTAGCGACGGCCGCCGGTTAAAATCGTGTTTGAAAAGGCCGGAAGGGAATCGGCGGCACGCCGGCGATCCGTAAACGGGACCGAATTCAACACGTTCCGGATTTCGGACGCCGCGGGCGCAGTCCCGACCGTCTCGCGTACAATTACGGCAATAATATCGACTCGGCCGGTCGGTAATAATACCGTTATAATTTATTATAGTGTATCGTACGACCCGGAATCGAATTACCCGTGCGAAATTTTCGTTAATAAAAAAAAAAAAAAAAAAAATACTCAATCGCACCCGCACGTATGCAAATCGGTAGGCACGCAATTTGGCGATACGTTTTCGAATATTCGCGCGTACGACACACGAATAATATTACAATAAACGTGTAACGGATTTCGTGGGTTTTTTTTTTTGTAGTATTATTATTATTTTTTTTTTTTTTTAAATAACCGCGCCATATAACTCGACATCATAATTTATCAAAACGCGACGGTACTCATTAAAATACAACGCGCGGCCCGCGTATTTTTATAATAATTTCTATTCTTTTTTTTAGATTTCTATTATGCTCCGACGATCGTCCGCTCCGGGGGCAGGTTACCGGTAGAGGATTCCATTAGGTTCGTGCGCGAGGTGGTGGTGAATTTTTGATAAAAAAAAAAAAAAAAAAAAACCTAACCAGTTTCTGTTATTTTCGATTCCGTTTTTCGGGTTTCCCCCCCCCGCCTCTTGTAATTCAGTCAAATTGGCAATCGTAGAGACGCGACATGACATTTTCACCGTAACAACATAACCGTATTTTATTTAGCACGTTCTTAACGTTTTCGACAAATTCCGGCGTTTTTCGGCGTGTGTCTGTGTGCAATTTTTTTTTTTTTTTTTAGAAAATGTTTATTTTGCTCTACGCGGATACAATTTGCTCGGGGCTGCAGTAAAAACGCTCAACGATTTGACCGCGGACAACACTAGTTCCGAACGATCGGTTCGATTTAAATTTATCAAAAACACGTTTTTAATCGAATTCCGCTCAGAATCGTTTTTCGACCGCGACAATTTATCGACGACGTCAACGAATTTTCACCTATGACAGTGGCCGGGGCGGTTAGGTTAGGGGCGGCAACCACCGGGCGAAATATTTCGGTCTTTTTTCTTCTTTTTTTTTTTTAAATGCTTTCAAGTCCGGCGATTTACCCACGTATAATAATTGACCTCGTAATCTGCAGTATTTTTTTTTTTTTTTTTGTATTACGCCCGCACGTAAAACGAAACGGTTCGAAAACAATTCACAGCGGACGCGGTATCGTCATCACGACTCTGATCCGCACGGAATGTCGACGGATCGCATAAATCGTTTAGTTCTATATTTTTTTTTTCCAATTTTATTCTCGGGGAAGCTATATTTATCTATTATTACTATTATTATCATCATCATCATCGCGGATAATTATTATTTATTATTATCGTACGTTCGCTTTGCAAAACGAAAGGCCCGGGAAAAAAAAAAAAAAAAAAAAACACTCCCGGTGTTTCGATCGTTTTTACAAAATCCAATTATTCGTCCGCCGCCGTTACGTTATTTATAATATACGAATACAAAAAACAAATTTCCTTTTTTCTCTCTCTCTCTCTCTCTCTCTGTCTTTTGCAATCCTCCACTGTCGTCCTCGCAACACAATAATAATATATTATAGTCTGACGCGGATTCTGTCCGACAAACGATATTTTAATTCGTACTATTTATATCCATTGACACGGGAATCGAATTTTTCTTTTTCCGTTCATCGGCAAAAACCATTTTCGGTATTACGGAGAAAAATACCGTACGTTAAACGATGCGGATCCCCCGGCCGCCGTTTCGCCGCGGTAGTGTTTTTTATTCGAACAGTTTATTGTTTTAGATTCCCAACAGTCTTTCTAAAAAGTGTGAAAAAAAAAAAAACCGAAACAAACAAATGCTGGTACATGGGTTTGATTTTTGTCGATTTTCGGGTCGCATTGGCTGCACAGCTGCGAGGCGGAAAAAAACCCGACTAACAAATCCCGCCCGCGGTTTACCGAGCTCGGCTCAGAATCGTTTTTCGATTGCAACGATCCGTTGCTGATTTCCAGTATATAAACTACGGCATACGGGTATGGCATTTTTGGAACGCATTCCGCTGCCACAAGAGTAAATTCTTTGCGAACATCGTGACCACCATTGCTCCGGACGTAAATTCCCACGATATTACACCGGGTCGCTCGTCATATTGATAAGGGATTATTGTTATCTGTTAAGGATACACCTCGCCTTACAGTTCTTTGTCTAACGCAGTGTTTCCCGACCGGCGGTCCGCGGTCCCGTAGATTTTCTCGTCGATTTCTGTTAGAAATTAATTATTATTATTTTTTTTTTTTTTAAATAGCGAAAAAAATTACGACTTATCGAGGAACCGCATAATATTATACGGTTATATTATCTTATCCTTGCAGACCGATAAGTATTTGCCACTTTTATAACTGTGTAGGTATCAGTCACAAAAATCACACCGAGTAAATTATTATTTGGCATAGTAAAGCATAATTATATATTAGTGAAGTACAGTAATAAAATGTAATGTAAAATAATAAAAATTAACATTTTTCGATAAATTCCGTGTATTATTGTTAATGAGCCAACAAAAGGTACTGCTAGTTTTCGTAAAATTGGTCGTAGAAGTGGTGGTCCGTGGCGGTGAAAAGGTCGGGAAACCACTGGCCTCCTAAACGCATAGGCCCGCGGCGTAGCGATTTTTCTCTTTGGTTTATTTTTTATTTCCTTATCGATCAGTCGACATGGTGAAAAACGATAACGGATACGGATTTGAATTCATCGTGCCTGGCGGGGTACGCGAGATCGGCCGCGCCATTTCCAGCGACTTAATTGTCGAATATTCGATTCGAAAATGAAAAATAAAAAATAATAATAATAATAACAAACTAGAGCTAAATTTAAACAGACCACTACAAGGATCCGACATGAACATTATTATTATTATTTTTTTTTTTTATTTTTCTTTCGCGGGAGACTGTGTACGCGCGGTACACGTATTTATACGATAATATAGTATACGATATACGACTGTCAATCACCATAAACCATCATAGATTTTCTTATTATTATATTATTTTTTTTTTTTTTTCATTTCCCCTCCGATTAATATATATTTTATTTTTACTGGGACGTTGTATGTAAACTGATTGGTGAACTATTTCGAAACGAATGACGCGTCGTATCAGTCAAAATCGTTCGACTGTTCACGATTACATTTTAACCGCGAGCCCGGCCAAGTTATAATAATAATAATAATAATATTTTATCGTCTGTACGATGCCGCGCGACTGGAAATGTTTTCGAGTTTATACCGCGGCCGCGGACAACCGGCACGTCTACCGGTTGGACGCCGGGCCCGAGCGATAAGGCGACCCGCGTGTCGGACCGCCGCCTGGAATACCGGTACCCGGAGAAAATTCGAGAACCGGAACCGTTATTGGAACCCGTATTCGTCCGCTCGGGAAACCAGGGACCATTTGAATGGAATGCATTTTATTTACGGTCCGAATGTTCCAATTGATTATTTCGATTCGAATGGGGATTCTGTATTGATCGGATGATATCCGGAGTGGGCTAGCTGTTTTCTTTTATATTTACAATATTTTTTTTTTTTTTTTTTTTCGTGTCAGGCATCATATATTTAAAATTAAAAATAAACACGTAATTTATAAAACAAAACTAAATAAATAATATCAAATAAGTAAAATATGAATAATAATAACAACACTCTAATGTAATGGTAACAAGTATTGCGTACTAATTATATTTTTATTTAGGCTGTATTTACCGCCTTCTTGTTGCTTACCAAAAGATCCTCTTGTGTACATGGGCTTGGCCCTCGTGGGCAGACAAGTAGGCGTGACGTTGTCCCTGCTCTTGTCCACATATTCAAGTGATGTCTTGATCTCCGTGTCCCCATTTTCTCATATTTTCCTTTGACCGTCCTACACCAACACCGCAGTCTGTTCAGCGTCTTCCATACCGGCCGGTCTAGGTAGTTTCCAGGAGGTGGTTCTTCTGATGGTTCCATCCATCTTTTACCGTCGGTGTCCGTTATCGGTTTTTCCCACTCATCTACTGGCCTGCTTAGTAAGGGTGTTTCCGTTAGCTCTTCGTTTACAATATTTACATTATTATATACATCTATCTACGGTATTTTCATCAAGAAATAATCGTATTTTTTTTTTTTCATCTACAAACGGTACAGACATTCGGGGTCGAACAACGGTTATGGATTTTTCTACCGAGACAACCCACGAGCAATAATATTTAGTTGTTTATCAATACAGTCCTATGTCACGTCAATTGTACCAAGTGCTCTCGGATTAAACTTCCGAACAAATGCTTGCATTCGACGTGTAGTTTAATTGAAACAAAAGTACCTGATAAGTAAACATTATGTTTTATAAAGTTATTTTGTTGGTAGCTTTATTATTAAAAAAATAAAAAAAAAACAATTTTCTTATTTGCAGGGCCCGGAATTTAATGCATTCGAATTTTATTTTTTTATTTTTGCTTCTGCTCTAATACGTTGCGCATATTAATAGAAATTCGTGTTCGTGGAACGTAGAAATCTATGGTACCAATTTTTAGGACATTTTGGGCAATATGGTAAATTTTTTGGTCATTTAATGTATTTTTATACTTTCCGGAGGGAATATATTGCATTTTCGTGATACATTTTAGAAAATTCAATAAATAAAACCCAAAATATTTATCCTATTCCATACTCCTTTATCTCCCATATGTACGTCATTGTATGCAACTTATTAATAGTTATTATCAAATATTATTAATAGAAAAATAGAATGGACCAAGAACAGAACGCAAGTAAAATTCAACTTTTAATTACGATTTATTAATATATATTTTTAAATTTAAATGTCCACTAATTTATTTGAATAATCATTAAAATAAGAAATTTTAATGTCATTTGTTTAACATTTTTATGTAATTTTCGTGCATTTTTTCAAATTTCTTGGGTCAACAAGTTCCGAGCCTTACTTATATAAGCAATACGTAATTCTATTTGAAAACTAGGCATTTTTTAAAAACTTTAATTTATCATTTTAAGAACCGGAATCTAATTTTTTTTTTATTTTAAGAACCGAAAAATTAAGGTACTAGTTCCTGCGTCGGATTGATGAATCCGGTATCCGAATGTAACGTGACTCGGATAACCGACGACTGTTGTTCGCGGCTTCGAGTGAAAAAATTAGTCGATATGACTTTTTTCTTCCGATATCCGATGGATATTCCGATACTCTCAATGACGGCGGTTAACCCGACATTTTTATATCCGCGTACCACTCGCACATTTTGCAAT
Source organism: Tuberolachnus salignus (assembly GCA_956483605.1). NCBI lineage: Eukaryota > Metazoa > Arthropoda > Insecta > Hemiptera > Aphididae > Tuberolachnus > Tuberolachnus salignus. The sequence goes on from OY101437.1 coordinate 19,767,827, forward strand.
AATTCACGTACCATATGAGGCACGTCCAGAAAGTATGCGTACTCGATTTTTGTAGGCTTTAATAAAATGTATTAAAACAAAAAAATAAAAAAATTATGTGGTTACATTAGTATAAATGTAAGTTAATTTTCCACATAGTTGCCATCCCTCTCGATGCAGGTGGTGAGACGAGTGATTAATTGTTTGATGCCTGCCTCGTACAGCTCGTCCACTTCCTCGTCTGTTGCAAATTTTTTTCCACCTATGTCTGCGTCTTCAGGGAATGCGAGGGGTGGTTCAACACATCCCACCCAAAGGAGTCCAACGGTTGCTTCGTGACGTTAGCCTTGTGAAGTCTGAATTCGATTCAACTCGTGTTGTTCAGTAAGCTGTTTCGGGACCCATATTACGCACAGTTCCGAGGATTTCTGCGATTGTTTTGTGCAGCGCAGATCCGAAGAGTTGCGGAACCATCGCATAGGGTTCATCCGAGTCAATCTGCGATCGTCACAGACCGCATTCTTGACTTTTTACACATGTTCGTCAGTCGAAATCGACGGACTCGACACGGCCCAAATCGTCATGTACATACGTACGGCCATTTTTATACGGTCTACAACCACTTGTACGCGCTCGTACAGGTTAAAAGTGGAGATTTCTCCTTCGCAACGAGATTTTTCACGAGAAAAATTACTGTGACGACAGTTTTCAACGTACCGAACTCGTTCTTGTCTTGTTTTAAAGCCGAAGAGCCATGCTACACGGTAATGCGACCGACATAGCAAAACAAAAATTCCCTACGGCCGCGGGAGCCACAATACACTTACCTTATGAACGTGCCTCGTAATAACTGTTTTTTTTTTTTTAAATTAATTTTTTTACTCATCAACAAATAAAATGTATACGTTATATTGCAGACCTTTATTATTTAAACTGTTTTTCTCCGCGTACCACAGGTGCCCGGGAACCGCTGCCCTATTCGGTATCTGAAACTGAACACCATGGGCCGATATTGAAATTCACCGATACGTCGGTTGAAAACATAACATTTTTTTTTTTTTTTTTAACACTATTCGTATTCCAGAGACGGTGTTGACGTTTTTCATTAAAAAATTTCGATTTAGAATGGAAAATATTATCATTTCCGACCGATACTGGCCACTAGAAAAAAAAATAATATAAATTGATTCTGTGCTTATAATATATTGATACATTATTTGAACGATAACAAATAAATAACGTCAACAAGTTGTATTTACAACATCTATCCTAACCCGACAAACAACGTGCGATTTAATACCAAAAAAGCAGTTTTACGTCCGACAAATGAACAAGGCATTTTTTTTTTTTTTTTTTATAAATTGGCTAAAATATATACGCATTTCAAGTATGAATTACAAAAATAATAAAATACTACTCGTAACGCACGCCCATTGGTAATATTATTATAATTCCGTCACTTAAACAATAATAATTATAATATTCGGTATTTGTCTTTGAAATATTGTTTGTTTGTTTTTTTTTTTTTTTCTTTTTTCCTTTTACGCGAATTTCTTGTATAATTCGCCCGTGTTGTACTCAAGCCGGAGATGTTTTTATTTGTCCGCGCCCCGACGACGTTTCGACAACTTCCGACATTGTGTTTACAACGTGAATTTTCTTTTGTGATTTACACCCCGACGCACAATCATTTCGTAAGTGTACGTATAATTTATAACTTTGTGTAGCGTACGATTTCGCAACGGCTGTATTTTTTTATTTAAATTATAATAATATAGTCAACGTGTGCGCAGCGACTACGGAATATTCTGCGTTTCTACGTAATATTTCCGTAAATATCTATTACGTCGGAAATGATGACAAAACGACGAGTCGCACGGTAAAATATGTTAAAAAAAAAAAAAAAATAATAATAATAAAAATAATAGCGAAAACCGGCGTATTTTGCCAAACCTATTTACTACTTAATCGCTCTGGCTGTAAACAACCGCGAACGACACGCCGTTTTGAACAATTTTCGTGTTTGTTCGTCCGTTGATGTACTTACTAATTTTTATTTATTACTGGCCGCAATAATATTGGTCTCGACAATTTGTTTTCGTAGAAAAAAACAAAAAAAAAAAATAATTTAAGATACTCTTCGTCGGTGGGCAAATGTAATAGATGGGAACCATCGCTTACGGAAAACAGTATTCTGAGCAGAATTCTGTTAAAAACGTTTTGATAAATTAAAATTATAAATTTATATTAATTTGTAACTGAAACAATAAATTACAATTGTCAGTGTGTTTCGGGTTAGTGTTTTTTTTTTGTTGCATTCATATAAAAAAACCGAAAAATTTCGAATAGTCACGAACAAACCCGAAAAAGCTCAAGAATATTTTGAAAATTAGGACCACGTTTACAATGTCCTAATATTAGTAAAACTGTACAGTTATTTTTAATAGAACTGCAACAACAGAACAAAAAACGAAATCGAAAATAACAGAAACCGTTATTTTTACCGATTATTACGGAAAATGAAACATAAAAAATATGGTTTCCCCGATTCACCGACCAGACGGAATTTTCTACCAGATCTTTCGCCCTCGAAGTTAATAATCGGAGACATATTTTTGGTAGAAATTTTAGTCACAGACTGAAAACAAAACAATAGAAAATAACTACACATCATATTTGTAGTGAAACCATTATGTATTCCTCGCTACGCTTAGAATTTGAATTATTTTTTTTTTTTTATTTTGGGTACGTTTATGTTATTTCGGTGCGTTTTACCGGCACATTAAAATGTGTTTAAGGATAATTTCGTCTACTTTTACACACGCGAAACAGTAGAAATTGCAGCTCAAAACGCGTAGGTCACCTATACTTATAATACCTACACACTATAAAATATAAATGCGCCGATGAAAAACATAACAAAACATTTGTTTTTTTTTTTCATAAAAAAAAAAAATATATATATATACAGGGTGTCCCACGAAGATAAACTCATTGCGACATCTTCCGGGATAATGGAAAAAAAAAAAAAAAAGAAATCATCAAATTCTGCTTTTATTTTGTTATATATATATCACACGGATCAGGGGCTACAAGAATATTCATATTTTGATTAAATTTTTATGTTTTCGGTAACAATTTTTAAAAGATAACTTTTTTTTTTTATGATTGTTTTGAGACAAATTTGAAGAAGTTTATATTTCTGCAAACGTTGGCGTTACGACTTTTTATTGTCATTGACCTCGTGAGTTTTAATATATTTTTTTATAATTTAATATCACAGTAATGTTTTAAAATTATCAAAACACTATAATGTTTAATATACTATCGTACATGTTTCCCATAAACTAAAAATAAATATTAAAAATCACGAGGTCAAAGAAAATAAAAAGTTAAAACGTTGAAGTTTTGAAAATTAAAAACTCTATGAAATAGCCAACTTCAAATTTTTCGAAAATAATAAAATAATAAGTTATTATTTACCAAATCATATACAATTAATATGAGAATTTTTTGTCTATATCCCTGTGAGTACTTATTAAAAAAAAACAACACAATTTCATTATTTCAGGAGACATCTCAATGGGTAATATCTTCGCGGGACACCCTGTATAAAAATAAAAAACAGTCAACTATAATAACAAAAACACTCAACGGGCCAAATGGGACAACGGAGATTTCACATGCCAACCCGTACAAAAGCAAACATAATATATTTTTTATTTTTTACCGTGTCATTCTTATAAATAGTTTTATAAGACATTTTTTAAAACCTATTGGACCGACTGATTTCCTTTGTTCTACCAATAACTTTAGTATAAAATTTACTCATCTGTCCAGCACCACGGGCTTAACGATATTGCTCGTTTAACTTGCCCGAGATTCGTCGAAATATAATTCATCGATTTAACAATAATTAAAAATAAAAAAAAATAAAAATGTAAAAATTTCCATTCGGGTCGTCTGATATCTGTATACAATTATTACGAAATTTAATAAGACGTTACATCAGATTAGATTGAGTTACGTTAGTTTATATTCTTTTTTTGCCAGTTATGCCAACCATCACCATCACACAATGATTCGATTTTTAACCCGACACAAATAACTAAATTTATTTCGCTTCCCTTTTATATAATAACGTAGATGGAGTTAAAAGAAGAAGAAAAAAGAAGATGATAAATTAGCGCTAGAGCAGCATCCTCGGGGAGGTTTTCGCATAGGATCTAGGGAATCTGCGAGTTGGAAGCACTGGCCAACTCGCAGATTTTTTTTTTTTTTTGATTATCGACTGGATAAAAACGCGGTCCGGGACGGGGACTGAGATGGCGTGGTGGTATTTTGACGACGAAAACCCTAAGAGAATTGTAGCGGTAAGAATAACAAGGATAAGAAATATATACGCCGTTTATACCTTAAACGAAAATTGAGTCTTTTAACATAATAAGATTGCGAAAAAAAAAAATATATATATATATACTCTTATATTATTGTAATATTAGAGCGTCCCGGCTGAATTTTCGGTTTTAAATCGTCGGTTTAATTTTATCACGTCTACGGGTCACGACCCCGGGCGTTTAAAATATTATAATTTTTTTTTTTCTCTTTCGTACATTTCTTACAGGGATTATTAGTATTGCTCAACGCGAGTTTTACGATTAAAAATATTTCAGCAATGTTTTTTTGGGAGGGGGTGTTTGTGTATAGTCGTCCGTCGTTTTCTGCAATACTCATTTTGCTTAATACACTACCCGGAGCTGAAGGGGATAAGAAAATGGCTTTTTCTCTACGGTGTAGGGACCGTTACACGGTTACGGCGGCACCGGATTCGGCCGATTATAATGTTTTGCGCGAGACTTTCGAGACGCTGGAGTAATTTTTTACAGCCCGATGACCCCCACCCCCCCCCCCTAGAGTTTCGGAAGAATTTAACGTGAAGTCAGTTGCAGTCGACAAGCGCACAGCAAGTTAGTTTGATTGCTCATAATTATTAAAGTTATTAAAGTGGGCGGAAAAGACGAAGGATTTAGGGATTTATTTTTTTTTTGTTTTGTACCTTTTTATTGTATTTTTTTTATTATAAGAAATATATAATCTATGCAATTAAGCGCAATAAGTATATGTGAGCAAGGGAGGAAAACAAATAACAACATTAACGTTATTGGGGTTGCGTGAGCAAGGAACCACCGCCATTAGTAGCACTCGACTTGAAATTTTAAAATTTAATTTTTTTCCCTTCCGGATTGTGACTCCGCGAAATCTTTAATTATATTAACATAATGGATGTCGGAAGTTAGTTAGTTCACATTCAATGTTTAAGACAGCCAAAGCATTTAGACGATCATTATTCATTACCGATCCAGAATATACGTTTTTATAATAAATTATTATTTATCGTGTCGCCACGATGCCACAAAACTATCGTCTATTGTCTCATCTAAATCACGATAATTGATTATAAAAGTAAGGTCATGGTAAATGTATAAATAATTAAATATTAAAATAATATCATGCGCGGAAACGTAACTGAATGAAGTTTTGAGAGGATTAATTTAATGAAATTATATAGAAAAAAATTAGCCGCCCGGGGCAACAGCCTCCCCTCGCCTACCCTAAATACGACTCTCATTGTTGGATTATGTTAAAAGATCTCTACACAATTTTCTTTTGAGTCTGCGGCGGGTATTTCCAGGATATGATGTGATCACAGGATTTTCGTGGGTTTTTAATCTAATATAAAAACGTTTATAAAAAACAGCCGTTTCTTCGCCCACTGTTTCGATGCCTGGGTCTTTGTAAAAGGTCAGGTTAGAGACAAATTGTGGAGCATTAGTAATGTTTCGATGTGTAATATTTTGGAATGCCCGGATTTTATTCAAATTTGACTTTTTCGCCGATACCCATAGTTGGATTGCACACGTCCATATGGGTTTCAGAAGAGATTTCTATATTAGTAATTTCGTTTTTGAAAGTTGAGAATTTTTTTTGTATCGAACGTAATATTTTTAAAGATATGGGAATGGGCGTTGAGTATAAGTTTTTAAAAAATTTTTTTTTAATATGATTTTGCGAAGTTAGTCTTTTATAAAGGTTTAAACCAAAGTATTTAACAGCGTCAAGCGAAGGGACAGGCAGATTATCTAGAGTAATGTTAGGACAAAGTCCATGTCTTAAGGCGAATGTCGTATGAACGAATTTGTTATTGTTCAATTTTATTCGCCATTTTGCGTACCATTCAGAACGTAGGTTTAGATGGGTTTATAGATTAGCCGATCCAACTACTGGATCATTGTGTATTGATAATATGACCCGGTCATCGGCACAATCAGCGACAAGGGTATTTTCCGCGTAGAGGGATGATAATCAGAAACATAAATATTAGACAATATATATATATGAAAGAACACCTCCTTGGAGAACTCCAACATCAATTAAATGGATTCATTTAAGTAGTTAGTTTTGTTGGTACGCCTTTACGTGCCTGTCTACGGTATGATTGCGTAATGGCATTTTACTAACTCTTAATAATAATTTCGATTAAATCGACTTGACGGTGCACACCTATGAAATATTATATGTTCAAATTTCATATATACATATAGATTACCTTTTTAACACATGTACTGAAAATTCCCGGGCCTAACACACTTGATGGCGCTAATGTTTTGGAATTCACCTCATTTTTAGTTGGTACTAATATGCAAAAGATAGCTGTTAAAATTTCACGACAATCTGTTCATTAGTGTGCGAGTTATTGTGCTAAGAGTGACGCTACTTTTGTTATTTTCAAAATAATGGATCAAAAACAATTTCGTGTTTAAATTTTACATTGCTTCTTGATGGGAAAAATTACCGGTCAAGCGAAGAAATGGCTTAAAATGTGTTATGGGGACTCCGGTCCATCAGAAACAAAAATAAAACGTTGGTATGTTGACTTCGAACGCGGTCGTAGAGACACTGACGATGCAGAACGCAGTGGACGTCCAAATGAGGCGTCCAAATCGAAAAAATCCACAAAATCGTTTTAAATTATCGCCTAAGTGAAGTTGCATGAGTTCGCTGACATCGTAAAGATATCAAAAGAACGTCGTGTTGGCTTTCGATAGCATGACCATTTGCCCATGAGAAAGCTCTGTTCAAAGTGAGTGCCCGCGTTTGCTCACTGTTGAGCAAAAACAACAACGTGTTGATGATTCTAAACAATGGCAAAACTACACGAATTAAAGATCGAATTGCTTCCGATGTCACCGTATTCTCCAGATTTGGCTCCCGGCCACTACTGGCTATTCGCAGATCTCAAAAAAAAAAAAAAAAATGTTCGCCGCTAAGAAATTCCGTTCGAATGAAGAGGTTATCAGTGAAACTGAAGCCTATTTTAAAGCAAAACATAAATCGTTCTACAAGAATGGTATTGAAATGTTAGAGTGACGTCGGAATGATTGTGTTACTCTTGGTGGAGATTATATTGATGAATAAAGTCAATTGTTAATGAAATAACCGGGACTTTTCAGCACATGTATGGTGATAAATACGTATAATTGGTTTAAAAATATTCTTAAAAAATCTATTCGATATCGTCTTATTTTTTGCAACAAAATCTTTTTCGACAGGTCGATCGTTTCCACGTCAATACGTTTGTTAGTTTCCCCCGCCCACCCCCGACAAAGAGTGAATTAATTGTTTTCGTTGTATTCTAACCGTACGCCTATACGCAACACTCACGAAGATATTTATTTTCACAGCGTTTTTTCGTTGATTAATTTCGATATGTGCCAAAGACACTATTAGTTTAACGTTTTTTTCTTGAAAAAAAAACAAACTTTCTCGGTTAGAAAAAAAATGCTCAGATTTTTTTTATGCGGCACCTTACGCGATGCGAAATTTCCACTCGGCCGTATTTTATTGGTAACATTTCTCTAGATATCCAAAGGTTTTTCAATAAACTGACAACAAACGACGATACGGTTACGGTTACTTCGGTTACACGGCAACAACAAGCTATTACAACCTTACCGGATTACTAAGATAACTAAGGGAGTTCAAAGTCGTTTTTTGATCGCAATGATTTATCGTTATTTTCGCTATAGATTGTCAACACGACACCGACAACAGTGGTGGTACGAATTATGTCTGTATTCAGTCTATTTTTATTTTTTTTTATTCGTAGAACTCTTGTAAGTCATAAATACCGAGACCGGAATCTCATAATAGTATTATTCTCGTCTTGAATCCCATCCGCCGGCATTAACATTGTAGTACCGAATCGGAAGAGTTGAAAACGAATACAAGTCAATAACAATACCGCTTAAAATAAAACACGTCGTATCTTTTTTTTAATTAAAAACTGTTAAAATACACCGTATTAATTTATGGTGAGATATAATAATAAATACAGTGTGCAGCAGTATATTGTAATGGCGTAGAACCGTAAAATATCTTCGACAACGACGATGGAAAAATGACGGACATAAAATAATATTACATTCCGTATAAAAAGTTAATATATTTTTTTAATTTTTTTTTGCGCAGTCAGTGTTCGCTCTTCGGTCACGCGTGGCTCGCACAGCGTTCGTTCCGAATTGATCGGTGAATATTCATCTATGTCGTTGAAATATTAATAGGTAAAAAAAAAAAAAAAACAACATAAATTTCCATTGATGGCGTCTAACCAAATTACGCGTTTCGGTCATTTCGGATATCGAAAATCGCCACTGAAATCGAATCGTGTTTTCAAAAATCAAATCTACAAATCCCACGAGCCCAACACTTTTTGTACGCCTTTTGGACCGTTAACTCGCGGTTTTTTTTTCGACCGGCACCAAAATTAAACAAGGCACGCGCAGTCCAATGACGTTCAACCGACCACCGGGCTCGTTAGAGATGCGTTTGAAAACACTGCACCCCTGGCACCGTATAAACTGACCGTTATTGTTCGTATCGCTTTCGCGCGCGTAATTTTTGTCCGCGATATAAAAAAAAAAATTATTTCTCTATGTGACTCGACAATTCGAACAATGCACTCGGCTTTGTTGTACCAATAACACAAGTATAAAATTTACCCGTCTGTCCAGCCGGACGGGTTTAACGGTTTTGCTCGTTTAACTTGCCCGAGATTCGTCGAAATATAATTCATCGATTTAATAATAATTGAAAATAATAATAAAAAAAAAATGTAAAAATTTCCATTCGGGTCGTCTGATATTTGTATACAATTATTACGAAATTTAATAAGACGCTACATGAGATTAGATTGAGTTACGTTTGGTTATATTCTTTTTTCTTTTTTCGCCAGTTATGCCAACCATCACCGTCACACAATGATTCGATTTTTAACCCGACACAAATAACTAAATTTATTTCGCTTCCCCTTTATATAATAACGTAGATGGAGTTAAAAGAAGAAAAAAAAAAAAGATGATAAATTAGCAGCATCCTCGGGTGAAGAGACCTCGGCAGGGTTTTCGGAGAGGATCTGGGGAATCTGCGAGTTGGCCAGTGCTTCCAACTCGCAGATTTTTTTTTTTTTTTTTTGATTATCGACTGGACAAAAACGCGGTCCGGGACGGGGACAGACGTGACGGTATTTTGGCGTAATCCGATTGGTAATACTTTACACCGCCGGCGGAAACGCGACTTGTCCCGCCGCGGAGATCCGGGCAGAGGGTGCGATTAAAATAAAATTTATGCGCGGGACGACGTCCGTTGCACAATATTCGTAAATAATACGATAACCGTGATACCTTTAAAACGTAAACGGACCACGTACTTACTTCCGTATAACCGTTGAGTCGTATTCGTCGCGAAACACTTTGTTGTATATTGTGTAAAAAAAAAAAAAAAACTGAAGAGAAAAAAAAAAGTCTAGAATTACAAAATGTCGTTTAGAACAATGCCAAACGCGCCACCGCGCCAAATGCAATTCACTGTAATATTATTACTGCGTTCGTTAAACTTTATTGCTCAAGAATTACAAATATACACAGACACGTATACTTACTGCTTGCTAGTTTCGGGATAAATCCGATTTTTCGGAATCCGATATACGAACATTTATTTGAAATCTGAATTTCGGATTTTGAAACTTTTCATCGATGTTTTTTCCTCGTTACGCGATAGTATATAGACGAATAAAAAAAATTACTGTTTACATGTATAACATTTGGAATTGACTGTCATAATAACATTTATTATAATCATTCAATGTCTTGTTATAACGGTATGTATTACCGGGTAATAAATTTTTTTTTTATTTATTTGTTTAGAAAAAAGATTTTTTTTTAAATACCAAACAAAATCATAAATATTACTATATATATATATATATATATATATATATAATAGATTTAAAAAAAAAAAAAAATGCGAAATCTGGATTTTGTTGTCTAAAACGGGAAATCAGATTTTTTCGAGTTGTTCAGTCCATCCAGGATCGCGTATATGAATGCGGCCAGTAATAATTCTGGCCATTGTACCAGTAAACGACGGAGAGTGCTTATAGTCGTCGTCGGGAGAAAATGATATTTTATAGGGAATGGATGCAGGGAAGGGAATACAGCGACGGGGGGGGGCCGGACACTCGTAGGAGCCAAAACCTGCGTGCAGTGCTCCCGACAGAACCCCCGATAGGATAAAACTTCTCGTTTTGAAAAGGACGTGGACGATGCGGCAAGAAAAGATAACGCTGTGGCTTCGAGAGGCGGACCGAATCGGAAGATCAAGGCGATGGATATCCAGGAGATAGCCGGACGATCGGTTGTGCGATGGGGCCCCCCCCATCCCCCCCGATGGACTCGGAGGGCGCGTAAACCCAAGCAAATGAAATAGCTCGAGTGAATATAGCAATGGGAATGAAAAATGTATTTTTCAATCGCTATTCGGGCGACGGATTGCCGAAACGAAGGCGAGGCTGCTCCGTGGAATTCGTCGGGAATTCGGGGGCGGGAAAGATCCGGAAGCAACGCAACGAAACGAGAGCGTTAAACAATATTCGAATGTTTTCGAATACGGGAAATGCGATAAAAAAAACCCGTCGGATTCCTGCCCTATAATACAAAGAGACGATAACGTACACAGGGTGATGATTATTTTATCATCGTGAACCGGCGGACGTTTGCCGTGTACATTCCGACGGCGATGGCAGATCGTTATATCCGGATGGCAAAAAAACCTTAATTTTTTGAAAAAAAAAAAAAAAAAAAATTGAACGTCATGCATATACGAGGTGTGGCTATTAAATAACGAGACTATCTACTTAGCGATAAGGCATGAGTAGATAAGGGTATAATGGTAGTATATTTGTAATCTATGAATATCACTGCATCGAACAATACCAGTTTAGTCAGTTTGTCCGTTTTGTAGTCTATGTGTAAGCGTCGTTTAAATTGACCACTTACGTGTTGAACGTCGAAATCATGCCGGACGAAAAAATTGAACAACGTATTAATTTAAAATGTTTAATGAAACTTGGAAAATCTGCGACCGAAAGTTTTAATTTATTAACTGAAGTATATGGAGATAGTGTCCTATCACGACCACGTGTTTTTGAGTGGCACAAACGATTTCGTGAGGGTCGTGAAGAAGTTGAAGACAATCAACGGGTGGGTCGTCCATGTTGGTCGTATTTTTCGATATTAAGGGTGTAATAATGACAGAATGGGTACCTCAGGGACAAACTGTGAATCAACATTATTACCTTCAAGTATTGACAACACTCAGAGAACGAGTAAGAAGAAAGCGGCCTGAGTTGTGGGAAAATGACTCTTGGATCTTGCATCAAGACAATGCGCCGGCTCGCAGTGCCTTATCTGTAAAGCGATTTCTAGCTAAAAATCGAACTCCAGTGCTTCAACACCCACCCATATTCGCCAGATCTCGCTCCATGCGACTTTTGGCTTTTTCCAAAATTAAAAAGTGCGTTAAAGGGCACACATTTTGAGTCAGTTGAAGCTGTAAAAACAAAAGCGACAGAGGTGTTAAAGACATTGCAAGAAAAGGATTTCCAACACTGTTTCAACCAATGGAAAATTAGAATGGAGCGATGTGTCAAACATGGAGGGGAGTATATAGAAGGGGAAAAATGTTAAACCATTAAAAAATATAAATAAAAAGTTTTTACAGAGAAAATCTCGTTATTTATTAGCCACACCTCGTATACGATAAATATGAATTATGGCGTAATTGGTCCGAAACAAACGCGTTTTACTCGACATTTATCGTGTTTTCAACGAATTGTTCCGCGCCTATAACGACAATACGTATAACGTAGGATAAAAATCAAAAAAAAAAAAAAAAAATACGACTAGTAAACAATATCCGTACGGTTCCGGCCGGCAAATATTTACGACCGTGCGTGCGTTCGACGGCGAAACCCGAAGAGATTTTCTTCGTATTTTTTACGGGGCGATTGCAGCCGGTAACAATACCCCGGAAACGACGGTTTATTTTTTAAACGTGCACAAAACACCGTAATAATAATAATAATATTATGTCCGCGGTGGCATTCGGAAATACGATAAAAACGCGATATCCAAAATACCGGTGCGGACCCGGGACGCGTAATACTATTTACAATAGCCGCGCTACACACGTAGTGAATAAACGAAAAACAAAATTTAAAAACGTCGTCGCCCGGGGGTGGTTGAATATTTCCATCCGTACAACAATACAATTATAAAAAAAAAAAAAAAAAAAAAAATGCTGCGATTATTACGACTCTACGCGTACGGCGAGGTGGGCGGGTTGATGGCGGTTTAGGTGTTTTGCCGAGCCGACGAGCGTTTTTACCGCGAGTAGTAATCCAACCCCCAGCTCCAAAGTCAGTAAGGATCGTACACTCGAGCAGACAGTTTTTTAAACGATTTTATTGCTCGATTCCTTGCAAACCGGAACATAACGAACACGACAAATAAAAATCAGCTAAGAACAAGAGTGTTCTGTTGAAAATTAATAATTAATAACTAATTAATTGTTCATTTTATTAGACTGAATTTATGTCTAAAACCCGCTCCGTGATGTCCTCTTTAATTTTAAAAAAAACCAGCACGACACTTGGATAAGTAGTTTCGGAGCCAACCCGTAACAAAGATTTCTATTTTCGCTTTTATATTATAGCTAACGTTTTAGGTACGAGACGGTAATTGAAAATAAATTTGGTAAATAACTATTTCGATTGCTATTTTTTTTGTCGCTGGCTAAATGCGCAAGCGTGTTTATTATTTTACGTGCGACTTCCGGAGGTCCGGGGATACCTTCCGTTGATCGGCGGATCCAAGATCTGTAAAAATACGTTACCGATCTCTAGAGCGCACCGTCGCTGGTATACGGAGGTCCGCATAGAACCCGCCTGTGAAATTTACGGTGGCAAATCTTGGTAAAACTTTCTTGGGCTGCTTATCAACGCAGAACACCGGGCCGCATACAATAACCGAACAATTACGTTAACAATAGTCGAAATAAAAGTACACGTTTCATATAGAGAAGCAAAAACAGCGTATTAATTGAATAAAATGATCGAAACGGAATGGTGAAAACAAGACCGTTGGGGAAATAGTCTTGTTAGGCAACCTGACCACGGGCCACGGCAATTGTCGGTATAATTACGACCAATAATAATAACCGGGGCTCGTGACTTCTTGTGCGGTTATTACGGGGCTTAAAACGATTGCCGGCCGTGTACTTGTGGGGGGGGGGGTGGCAGTACAGTAATTTCGGCCGGATATAACGGCATCGGTCACAACGATAATCCGGATATAACGATGTTATATTTGATGTTAACATTGGTGGTCTTTTCGTTCGCCTATAAATAAAAACGATTGGATTACGTCCGGTGCGATAATCCGTTGTCTAATCTGCAATACACACACCGTAATACGAGGTGTGACAATAAAATAACGAGACTTTTTGAATAAAACCTAAACTATTAACGTTATCTATAAAACGATTATTGAAATATGATTAGAAAACACTTATCTAAAAGTACTATGAACACTGATGGCATCGATTCATTTTCTTATACGTTAGTAGCCTTGTTATTAGTGCGAGTTCGACTATACTGCCGAAAAATGTTAGATATAAAAATCGAACAACATGTGTTAACATTAAATTTCTTGTTAAATTAAAAAAAACTGCCGCGGAATCGTTTCGTATGTTATGTGAAGTTTATGGTGAAGAATGTTTATCAAGAGCTCGTGTTTTTGAATGGCACAAACGGTTTTGTAGTGGAAGGGAAGACGTCGAAGACGATGATCGTTCTGGACGTCCTACCACGTCTTCAACAAACGAAAACGTTGAAAAAATCGACAAAATTAATTAATCAATATTATTATAAAGAGGTATTAATTAAATTAAGAGATCTATGGAAAAATGGCTGGGTTCTTCACCAAGACAATGCTCCAGCTCACAGTGCACTTTCAATTCAACGTTTTTTAACTGAAAAAAAAATTTCTGTACTTCAACATCCCCCGTACTCGCCAGACCTTGATCCTTGTGACTTCTTCTTATTTCCTTCTTATTTCTTTTCCCATTTTCAAACAGTTGATGACGTAAAAATGAAAACGGCAGAACTTCTAAAAGGGCTGAATGAAAGCAATTGGCAACACTGTTTTCAAGAATGGCAGCGACGTATGCAACAGTGTATTGATGCTGAGGGAAGAAGGTACTTTGAAGGTGATAATCATTAAATTATAACGTTTTTAAAATAAACAACTTTTATTCAAAAAGTCTCGTTATTTTATTGTCACACCTCGTAAGTCGCGCGATTCGTGCCTCGCACTATAATATAAGTAGCCGTTTTGATTTCTATTCGTTTGGTCGCGTTCCTGGCAATCGGAAACACCGAGACTCCGAGATGTTTTTAAAAACGTCAACAATTTTACTTGTTGACCAACAGCGTCGATCAACGAACACGGTCTTGGAGACATCATTTTTTCAAAAATGGTTGAAAAAAATGGAATAACGGAAATCTGGCAAAGGAAATACGGGGGTATGCCGTTGACTGTAGACAGTTGTCCGGCTCGGCCCTTTTGTCCGAGGTCTATATCGACTTTGTAAAGTCGGTTTTTCTCCCTAGAAACACGACCTCTGTACTTCAGCCTGTGAATCATGACGGTATTATTATACAGTAGGATTAATAGCAAAATTTCGAAAACAGCCGTGTGCACTGTGTTTAATAAATCAATTTTTCAATAAAATTAACGTTTTTTTTTTTTTTTTTTGCCATCCGGATATGTAACGATCTGATTCTCTAAGTCTCTTGAACATCGTTTTAAGCGGGTTCTACTGTATTTGAATGTTTATTTTACTATATAGGAAAACGTACTAAGTCTTTAGGCCGGCTTTAGATCTTTCAGCGCCCGGTGCAACAATTGTTTTGGCGTCCCTCCCTCTTAAACGACTTAAACATACAATATGAACAGGCACAATAGCGTTAAGTAAAAATGTAAAAAAAAAAAAATAATAAAACTCGAAAATGTATTTTTAATTGCATTGTGAAAATTATTTATTATATTTACCTAGTAGACAATAAGAACAGTCGACGTTCGATCAATTGTAATTCTAATTTCGACGCCATAACAATAGTAATAAAAATACAACAGTTGAACAGAGTGCACGTTTTTTGCATGTTTGGCATACAGTAAATATTTTTTGGTGTTATTAGCTCACTTTCCCGAACACATCCCAACATTAATCTTAGTATTTGTTTCGGTTTATTTTTATTATTGTATGACTATGGGTTTTATGATTTTTTCAGTTTTCCAAAAAAAAAAAAAAAAAATCAAATTTGGTAAAAACGAAAAAGCTACGAAGACAAACAAAATAATTATAATTCAAATAATAATCAAAAGAAATAAAATATAAAATTTAAAAACTAATTTTCAATTAATGAATAATTTTCAGTTTCTTGAAGAATTACTTTTTAAAAATAATATTTTATTTTACTTGTCTTCGAATATTTTACCAATATGGATTTTTTTTTAAAAAAAAACTGTACAATTCATAAAACTCATATAGTCATAAAAAAACAAAAATAAACCGAAACAAATACTAAAAGATTATATGAAAATGTGTTCGGAAAAGTAAATAAGAAAATAATAATTTCCTCGATTCATACGGTATATAACTCAAAAAAAAAAATCTACAATACGCCAAACACGCCGGAATGTGCAAAAACACTTGCACTGTTTAAACCGTTGTATTTTTCTTGCTATTGTTACGCGACGGATTCGTACTTCACGTTTTCCTATATGGCGAAATCAAACACGCGAATGCGCGTACATACGGGCCCCGGTAATTATTCATCGAACACATTTTTTATATATTTACTATAAAAAAAAAAAAAAAAAAGAAATAATAAAAAAAACGCCGTTCGAACAAAACACATCCGAATCCCGGCGGTGTGGCGGATAATTTCAGGATAAAAGCAGGAGGGACAATTTCACCGTCGACTCGGGCGACCCGTCCCGTCATCCCCGTTCAGTGGTGTTCAGTTCGTTTATCGTGTCGGTTCTTGTGGACACGTTTTGTCGTCGTAAATATAAAACTCTAACGAGGTAAATTATTATTATACACCGACAATACCACGTTACTGTTATCTCGCCGGGCGCGTATCTATACGGACAATATTATAATAATTTATGGGCGCGAATCGACCGTGCGATATTCGACGTAATAAATAATATACTATAATAATAGTAAAACTAGTCGGAGGGATATTGTGAATTTGAGTTTGTGGTTTCTTGCCTCGGATATCGTCTCGCGTGACTTTGGCCGCGACTCGGACAGATTAAAAAAAATATATATATACAGTCGAGTCGCGGATAACTCGAAGTTGAAGGGGAATAAAAATTCACCTCGAGATATGTATTATTCGCGATACCTAATTCGAATTTATCAAAATAAAATAAATACTTCGAGTTACCTATGTAATGAAATATAATTTTAAAATTTTACGATAAAAACGTTATGACAAATATAATACACTTATGTTTATACATAAATGCTATACAAAAACTAAATATGTATTATTTATGAGATACAGTAGAAAAATAATTTGTTATTAATTGATCTTTTACAGTCACCTTTATTGTTTTCAAATTTTTTTAAAATATCCGCCTTATTTTTTAAAAATGTCGACAGCGTATTTGGGGGAATATTAAATTATTTTTGCGATGTCCTGTTTTTTCCGGTTACCTTTCTCCACCAATTGTATCACATGAACTTTGTCAGCCATAGTTAAATGGCTTAACTTTCGTTTTTGAGACATGTTTAAAAACATTCAAAAATTCGCACGACAAACACGACAGGCAGAGTGTAGACACATACTAACCAACCATACTTATTATTATTATTGTGCGTGTGCGCTAATAATCAGTAATCTTTATTATACAGTACTGAAGTAGATAAAACATAATACGAGGTGCGACAATAAAATAACGAGACTTTCTAAATATAACCTAAACTATTAACGTTATCTATAAAACGATTATTGAAATATGATTAGAAAACACTTATCTAAAAGTACTATGAACACTGATAGGCATCGATTCATTTTCTTATACGTTAGTAGCCTTGTTATTAGTGCGAGTTCGACTATACTGCCGAAAAATGTTAGATATAAAAATCGAACAACATGTGTTAACATTAAATTTCTTGTTAAATTAAAAAAAACTGCCGCGGAATCGTTTCGTATGTTATGTGAAGTTTATGGTGAAGAATGTTTATCAAGAGCTCGTGTTTTTGAATGGCACAAACGGTTTTGTAGTGGAAGGGAGGACGTCGAAGACGATGATCGTTCTGGACGTCCTACCACGTCTTCGACAAACGAAAACGTTGAAAACATCGACAAAATTAATTAATCAATATTATTATAAAGAGGTATTAATTAAATTAAGAGAACGTGTTAGAAAGAAGCGACCAGATCTATGGAAAAATGGCTGGGTTCTTCACCAAGACAATGCTCCAGCTCACAGTGCACTTTCAATTCAACGTTTTTTAACTGAATAAAAAATTTCTGTACTTCAACATCCCCCGTACTCGCCAGACCTTGATCCTTGTGACTTCTTCTTATTTCCTTCTTATTTCTTAACCCATTTTCAAACAGTTGATGACGTAAAAATGAAAACGGCAGAACTTCTAAAAGAGCTGAATGAAAGCAATAGGCAACACTGTTTTCAATAATGGCAGCGACGTATGCAAGAGTGTATTGATGCTGAGGGAAGGTACTTTGAAGGTGATAATCATTAAATTATAACATTTTTAAAATAAACAATTTTTATTCAAAAAGTCTCGTTATGTTATTGTCGCACCTTGTACATAATAATTATCACGAAATACCCAGAATTTCCAGATATAGCAGATATAAAAATATACTTCGGCTAAGCTTTTAGCCATCACAATTTTATATTCGAGTTAACAAGACTTATAATACATTGAGTGTTATTATAAATTCTAGGGGAATTAAAAAAAAAATCGAGTTGTCGAGTTCTTCGAGTTATCGAGGTTCGAGTTATCGCGACTCGACTGTATATATTTTTATTTTTTTATCGCGACTGGGCGGTAAACAGTGTTCAAAAACTAACGGTAACCGGGAACTTGTAAATGGATTTATACGGAAACCGTAAACCCTCAAATCTACTGTTATGCAGACGCGGGGGAACGATGGGAATCGTCCCGGATTTTAATATCGTTCGATCGGCGGTACATTTTATGTTAAATATTCGCAACTTATTTATTTTCCCGGACAATGCGAATTATTACGCACGCGCGTACGCATAATCGCGAAACATATATATTGTGTATTCCGCGTACGGTTATTTTTAATTGATATGATAAAAATTAAAAATATCAGTTGTATAAATCGATATGCGTATTCGAAATGCCTACGATTTGTAGAGCGGCGGACGACTGAACGGGTAATATGTAACAACTTCCGTTTTTACTCGAGTTAAATCAATTGAAAACTGGTAAAAAGAAAAAAAAAAGTTACGCGGGAAAATATCACTCATTCGGTAGTCGTGCGAATGTATTGTTTCGGTATTAAAAACGTTTTCGTTTTACGGCCGTTTGAAATGTGCTTTAAACGTATTACGCGGACGTTTACGGTTATCGTCGTTTTATCGCTCAAGTTTTCGTTTTAATTAATTTTTCGCTGAAAGTTTCCCGATTTGTAAGCAAGTCGTTAACGATATAGTCTACGAGACGAGAAATGTGGTCGGGGCGGGGGAGGTTAAATAATAATAATAATAGATAATATAGTGAAAACTAGGCGAACGAATTAAAAATTTATCCCGGCGACCATTAAAACCGACGAGATTCGGCAATGCGATATATCGGTACGAATTGGCTTATATTTCTACGTTTTGTGTTTTTGATAGTGGATTATTATTATTTTTTTTTTTTTTTTTTTTTGTTCTCGTTAACGGTTTCGATTATTGTTTACGCGATTTTTATTTTAATCGCCCGCGGCGATCGTATATGGTTATTCGATTCGTTACGTACGCGACGTAAGAATCTCCGATATGTAAAAACGGCCGCAAAAAACACTCGCCGCACACGATGTCAGCTCGAATAATATAATAATAATAATAAAAAAAAAAAAAAATAAAAACCACCTAACGACACGCGCCACCGTAACGGAACGGAAACTAAAAATAGGAATACAAACGTATTATTTTATTCGTTGTTTTGTATACGTTAAACGATCGGATATGTGTGTTTTTTTTTATTCGCCAACGAAGAGATATTGTCGTTACGATATTCGTAGATAGTCGTCGGTTCGAGCTCGCGCACAATTATAATTAATTTAACAAACGAGAGCGACTTTATTAATATATCCGAGAAAACATTCCGTTTGACGGTTGCGCGTTTTCGAAATCTGTTATTGCAGACGTGGGCGATCCTGCTCGTTTGTTTTCTCTCGCGGGAACATCGTTTTTTAATGTTTGCGGGCGTATACGTACGCTTCCGACGGTAATAATATTTATTCCGTTTTTGTTTTTCCCATTCGAACGTCTGTAATATTTAGCGGCGAGACGGTATTGCTGTTTTCCGATATTCGCCAACGATAGATATCCTATCCGATTTTCGGAAACGGAAAACCGCGAGCCGATATCGAAATTGACCGATGTGTGCCGGTTTTGATAAACCCCGGATTTTATTTTTATTTTTTTTTTTTTTCACGCTTATTTATTCATGTTCCCGAGACGTGGTTATTGACGGGTTTTCTCCAAGAATACCGGGTCGAATAACGGTTTCGAAATAATCCTGATATCCGATATTCCGATATGTCACGACAGGCCGGTGTGTAGTAAACCCATCCGGGTTATTCGCATGCGACTACGGACGTCGCACGTGTGTCCTCGGCACGCGCGTTAAAAACGGTTCCTTTTTCCCTTATTACTGCGTTATTTCCCTGTTCCTCATTATCAACCTCCCGGAGACACGTAACTTCGGTGTAGGATATATATATACGAGGTGCGACAATAAAACAACGAGACTTTTTGAATAAAAGTTGTTTATTTTAAAAATGTTATAATTTAATGATTATCACCTTCAAAGTACCTTCTTCCCTCAGCATCAATACACTGTTGCATACGTCGCTGCCATTCTTGAAAACAGTGTTGCCAATTGCTTTCATTCAGCCCTTTTAGAAGTTCTGCCGTTTTCATTTTTACGTCATCAACTGTTTGAAAATGGGAAAAGAAATAAGAAGGAAATAAGAAGAAGTCACAAGGAACAAGGTCTGGCGAGTACGGGGGATGTTGAAGTACAGAAATTTTTTTTTCAGTTAAAAAACGTTGAATTGAAAGTGCACCGTGAGCTGGAGCATTGTCTTGGTGAAGAACCCAGCCATTTTTCCATAGATCTGGTCGCTCCTTTCTGACACGTTCTCTTAATTTAATTAATACCTCTTTATAATAATATTGATTAATTAATTTTGTCGATTTTTTTCAACGTTTTCGTTTGTCGAAGACGTGGTAGGACGTCCAGAACGATCATCGTCTTCGACGTCCTCCCTTCCACTACAAAACCGTTTGTGCCATTCAAAAACACGAGCTCTTGATAAAAATTCTTCACCATTAACTTCACATAACATACGAAACGATTCCGCGGCAGTTTTTTTTAATTTAACAAGAAATTTAATGTTAACACATGTTGTTCGATTTTTATATCTAACATTTTTCGGCAGTATAGTCGAACTCGCACTAATAACAAGGCTATTAACGTATAAGAAAATGAATCGATGCCATCAGTGTTCATAGTACATTTAGATAAGTGTTTTCTAATCATATTTCAATAATCGTTTTATAGATAACGTTAATAGTTTAGGTTTTATTCAAAAAGTCTCGTTATTTTATTGTCGCACCTCGTATATAAGTCCTGTTTACCGTGTAAAGGCAGTCTAGCACTCGTGTTCGGGGTCAACAGTATAGCTCTAGCCTTTTTTTCTTTGTTTTTTGGTTTCGATACCCCCGCCTCGCAGAAACGCCGCGATGGCACTACTTCGGGAGGCGGGTCGCCATCGTTTATTGCAAACGAAAAGTACAATTAATTAATAGAAAATCCCCTAAACGGGGCGGGCTCACAACAATATAAATACAACGTATTTGTGTCCTACGGTGTGGACGGGCAGTAGCCAGGCCGAAGCCCACTTGCTGCCCTCGCGGGTCTGTGGTCTCCTGGTCGGCGATCCAGCGACTTCGGAGCCGCGATCAACGACGGCTGCGATGCGCTTGAAGAAGGCGCACGCCGGCGACGTCGTGGACTTGGCGCTGCCGTTCTGCCGACTCCTTCCCCGCGATGACGGCTTCAGCGAAGTCGACCACGGGGCTCCCCAAATGGTCCGGGGAATCCAGCGTGAGCGCCACCAAGTCGCCCGGTTCAAACGGACCGATCCTCCGGACCAGGCGCTCCCTATTCCCGTCGAACGCCTCGCAGCGCATCAGGGTATGGAGTGCCACCGTACCTCTGGCCTCGCGTTAGCCGGACCATGTTCAAACCCTTTGTGAATCCAATAGAGTATTACTAAGTTTTTTTTTTTTTTTTTTCATCAAATACCCGTGTACGGTACTTTCAACACCTTCACCCTAGTCCACCTCAGTGGAATATTTGTTCGTCGTACGTGTGCCAAGCTAACCAGGCCCGGCTCACTGCAGTGGTCCAACCAGCGGCTCTCAGCGGTCTTATTTCATTTTCGCCCGTTCCCATTCAGAAGACATATCCAGTACGTCCGTCATAAGAACCGTGCGTCGGATTAACTACCGCGGCGCGTTCGATCGATATTGAAAAATAACCCCCCCCCCTCCCCCCGGTATTTTTATATTTGAAAATGTCGAATTATAAATAAAATTAAGTAACCTAATCGTCGTAATTAAAATTAATTAATATTTATCCGTAATGTGATAACTCGTGTATTATATATAGTACGTTTGTTAGAAAATAAAATATGAATAAAAATCGTTTTTTTTTTTTTTATAATTTTGGCGCCCACCCCAGTGTATATAAATGTGTTAAATTGGCCCGCCAACTGTAAAAGATCGGACCACCCTGTCCTACGATATCGGTTCAAGCCGATACTCACCACGAATTATAAATATTAAAATCCTCATCGTTTTTGTGGGTATCCCGAATCGTATATTTAAATTAAACAGACTCCGCGGGCACCTAAGAGAACGTCTCCGTACGCAAAGTGCATTTAAGTGATTTACCGATCAACGATTCGATTTCAATCGTAATCTACGATTATTCTCACGGGTGTGTTGTACAGTGAGCTAGTGGTTACTGGTTAGGATGCGATTAATTAATCAACATCACTAATCTTCCGAAAGACTGCGATTGACGTCAGTTTATAACTCTATTTTCGTTATTTTTCCATTAGGTTTGGTATGTCGACTATTAATACAGCGTGCGGCAGAGCCGACTGACGAGTTTTGATGGGCTATAAATAACGAAGAGTAAAACATAGACAAAAGGTTTTTCTTTTTATTTAACTCAGTATTCAATCCCATTTGTAAAAATTATTTTTCGAAAATTATATCTCCAAGATGGCGGCCGTCAGCGTTGATACACTGTTGTAGACGATCTCCGAAGCTTTCATATGATTTTCAGCACATTTCGACTGGTATGACCTCGACTTCCACGGTGATTTTCTGTTTAATTTCTTCTATGATATGTGGGCAATGTCTGAAAACCTTATTCTTAAGGTAGCCCCAGAGGAATAAATCGCACATGCTTAAATCTGGGGACCGTGCTGGCCAACCTATGTCTCCTCTCGGAGAGACTAACCGCCCAGGGAACATTTGTCGCAAAACAGCAAGGGAAATTCTAGCTGTGTGCGCTGTAGCTCCGTCTTGCTGAAACCATACGTCTCCCAAATCACGTTCTTCAGCCATTTCCTCCTATGACCTACGCTGCAGATGAGTTTCCAACATCACAACATAACGAGCGGACGTGACAGTGACGGTCCTGTTCTCGTCCTCAAAAAAGTCCTCTGACCAACTGCACATTTTCGGGGGTTCTGGGTGCTCCGTGTCCGAGTCTACTTAGGGTACTTCCAGTTTCTCCGTGTATACGAAAAGCCATTTGTGTAGCGTACACAGAATGATTATTATCGTAATACGCACGCACGGCGAAACCACGATGTACACCTGTCCAGACCATGATTACGAATAAAAACGGCATTACCGTACAATTCAAAATATACCACTTATTAAGGTACCTGCTCTCTTATCTTATCACAGGCTAACGACCTCGTTAAACTCGTCAGTCGGCTCTGCCGCACCCTGTACAATCAAAACCTAAACCGATCTGCGGCTTGTTGCGACTGTCGTAACATAATACCGTTGTACGTTCTTGTACTCATCCTCTCGGTCTTCAAGCTTCCGATTGGTCGGCCGCAGCATTCCGCGCTTCTCTGCCATAAATCGGATCCTCTCGGTTCTCGATTGTTTCTCTTGGCAATTCGCGGTACATATTTACCTCGTCCTCTTCCGGCTTTACCAACCACATTACCTTCAATTAACGGCTTCGACAGATAATCGTGGCGCAGTGCGGTACCTCGCATATTATCCCTTCTATTTTTTTGTAAATGTCGCCATTTTTTTTCCCTTTAATTCTTCTCAACGCTTTTTCATTTCTTACTCTGTGGCACCGCGAAATATCGAGCATCTTTCCGGCAATGCTTCTAGTTTCTACTTTTCGATTGTGCATTACTGTACAGATTTCACATCCGTCGCACATTCCATACGTATAATTTCGAAAAGTTTTCGTATCGAAAAGCAATTTTTTTCCTTGTGTAATAATCCAATAGGTATTATATCGGCGTTCTACCGACCGCCTGTTGTTCTACTACCGATAGGGTATAGTAGTAACCGTTTTTCGCACTCGCTCAATAGGTTTGTTGCGTTTTATAATTTATATTGAAAATCGTTCCGCACAGTGGCGTGATTGTAGAAGGGCTACTTAAGGGACCCTGAAATTTTCGCTGTGGAGGGGCAAAGGTATTGTTTCGCCACTACACCTCCCCCAATTCTATGTCTTCTAAACTAGAGAAAGAATGCAATACATTAATTATTTTTTATAACCGTATAAGATAAAATTGTTTATTATCTATGAAAATCATTTATCGCATTAGCCGGGCTACACGAACGGGCTAGAACCAACTTTTGAGGATACTCGAGTCATATAACACCGTCGTTAAATCGGTCTGTGATTTCGATCGGATGGTTTCGATGTTGGCGATTTCATTCGTTCGCGTCCCACCCCGTAGTATTTTACCCGGTTAGGTAGCCGCCGGTTCCGCACTACAGACGACTATGGTCCGCGTATACCCGCGGATTTTGGTGTTTTTTTTTTTTTTTTTTTTTTCGTTTTCCGTGCAAATTGTACTATACCGCCGCATACGCCTATATACGGCCCGGCTACCAATTATTACGCCGTTCGCCCCGATAAAATAATAACGTATTATTATTAAACTGGCCGACGACGACGACGACGACGACGACGGGTCTTGCCGGCCCGGCGGTTCGGCGGGATCCTCGGCGACTCGTGCCTCCGGAAACGCGTGCCGTAAACACCGTCATTAATTGATTTTAGAAAGTCCATTACGGGCCGCCGGATGTCCGATCCGATCCACGTATATACCTATTTATTATTATACAATACCCGTACACTCTAATAAAGCGCCGACGACGTCTAGTTTTTGGCGAGTTTACCGTAAAAAAATTAAAAAAAAAAAAAAAATTTGACCTTACGGAACGGATGATATTAAATGTATTTGGCGCGTACGTTGCGTTAATATATTATTATCAGCCGGGACCGGTACTTTACGCGCTAAAAAATTAAAAAAACGCCCACACAAGATGCATTAAACAAATAATTCAATATACAGTATGCTATGCGATTAATTTTATTTTATTTTTTTTTTTTTATATAAAATATGTACTTATATGGGAATAAATTTCAAAAATGACAATGTTCTATTATTCAATAAAGAAAATTGTTTATTTTCCGATTACGATTTTTTTTTTTTTTTCAATATTTACCGTTTGTAGATCTTGGAGCATTATTCGCAAAGTCTCATATATAAAAATTAAATTAAATTGATCAAATACGGCGAATGTTGTTCAACCAGATATTTATCTGAATTGCATTGATTTATAAACTTGTTGGATGTTTAAAATCTTTACATTATGCAAAATCACGAAAATCTAGTAAAATAAACGACGTAAATTTGTTGCGCGTGTAATGAAACGAATTTGTGTCGAATCAGATTTTGAATATGCAACTTCCTAAGGTATATGCAAATGCATAAAGTTCCGAACTCTGACTATCGTCGGGTATTGGTTTTTTTTTTTTTTTTATTCGAGCTATTTTTTATTTTTTTACTTTTTTACAATAAACGCGTAAACGCGTCTATTATCCCTCGAAATAGTATTATTCGCGTTATTAATGATTTCAACGATAATAAATACGCGTACACGAGGCTAGGCATTGTACACGAACAATCCGCCGGCTTATCTGCGGGGCGACGATAAATTTTTCCGTCTCGCGGATTTCGCGATTTATCGGCAGCGGTGTTGGTGTCGTTTACCCGGCCGTAAATTCATCGCGCCAAAACAGAAATGAGTATTTTTTTTTTTTTTTTTTGAAATGTTTTCTAATAGTCGAACGACACCCCGGGGTAATTATAATTGTTAAATTCGACGATAGTGTCTCAGTACACGTTCCTCGAACCGTTTTCAAAATCGGATATTACCTAATATTTGTAACGTTTCGAGACTTAACTCTAAGGAATCGCGTATAGGCGACATGTTTAAACGAAATAAAATTGATCGACGCAAATTATATACTCAAATTAAATTTCGAGTACGTTTGAAAGTAGTCGCGTGCCATTACCTTTAGTATTTATCGTGAAATAAATATTTCGCGCCGACAAAAACTACTCAGACTTACATTAACCTTAATTTAAGAACAAAATGTTCACAGTAAAAAAAAAAAAAAAAAAAGGAGAACTTACTGTGCACATCGTAGGTATTATTTTTTCGGATTTCACTACTGCGAAACAAGTTCTTCGAAAACTTGAAACTATTCGATTGTAGAACGATCATAACTCGTTTTATATTTTATGATAACGGTAAAACCGAACGAATGCAAGTTCTATTTATCGTCAAAATTTTGTTTCCTACTTTAGGCCTATAGCTCGAGTGATTTTTGTCTCCTCCCTTCATCCCCAAAACCGTTTTTACATTCGAAATAACAATGCCACAAAATATATCCCGAGACATGGACCTAGAACAAAGTGATGACATTGTCTATCGAATTTAAGAAAAAAAATAAAAAAATACAAGAATTTCTTGGTTTTATCAACCGGTGGCGGTTTATTGGACAGGGAACTTTCGTGTTTATCGATGAACTCTACAGGGGATTCCGTGTACCGAAAAAATATTCGCCTCGTCGGCGATTTTTTATTCAGACCGCTGCCAACGTATGTATACATATTACCTTAATATCGAATGAATATTTTTTTATATATATCATGCTTTTTTAACTTCATCAATTCCGGGTTCTGTTTTTTTTTTCCGGTTTGTGAGATAGTAAAAACATAATATTAATAATAATAATATAAAATATCGTCTTTCGTATTCCGGTATACGGCAGTCGTAAATTCCCCGTGAAAATTACCGAAATCTGATAAATAAATAAATTTTCTCCAACAAACTGGTCGACTTAATTCGTTTCGCCGTGATAGAAATCATTATAGGAATCGCGAAATTATATCCAGTAGCAGTAGAATCAGGATTCTACGCCGCTCGTTAATTTTAACACTCTATAATATGTTGTAAAAGGCAATACGAAAGGTAATACCAGCGATGGAAATACCTAGCCTCGACAAAGTCTTAAGCGAACAAGACTCGGCCATTAGTTTGTTGGTATATGCAGATTATGGGTAGTGCTGATGGAGGAATCTCGGACTAAATAATTGAAAACGGTTATTCCGGTTTGACTCCTATTGAAAACGAATCGGTTATTCGTGAAAGGCGCCCAAGTCCAAAAAGTAAAATTTCCAACAAAAAAAAAACCAGTTCATTTTATTTATTCGCAATTTTAAATTAAAACAAAAATCGCAAAAACTATACTTTATCCCAATTTGGAAAACACGCTTGTTCGAATGTACGATATACCGATTATTAAAATTAATTTCTCGATTAATTTTAATTTCGATAAACTTACGTGTGACTAATAAACCGTTTCATATATTCGAATTGTCTCGTAGTAGAGTAACTGTGTTATATACTATTTTACTGTTTTCGAATATAAACGATCCGTTTTATTCCATAACGGAGTGTAAATGTTTGAAAAAACTATTTTTTTTTTCAAAACAAGTGTATGTGTGTGACTAAGTGGCGTATCTGACATAACTTTAAGTGGCGAGGAGTTGGCGAACAAAAGCTCATTCAAGGAGGGCGATGGGGGCTTTAGGGCTGAGCGCCCCCAATGATCTATACATTTATTTGTTTCGATATCCCAGTGTTTTGGCTACTATTTAATTTGTGTTGATTAATAATGTATTTTTAAGACCCCCCCCCCAAACCAACGCGTGCAAAAAAAAAAAAAATGAATTAAAATTAGATGTGCCCCGAGAGTCGGGACAAAATATATTGTGTATATATTCTTGTTTTTACAAGTGTACATAAGATCTTATCACGACTCGTTTATGGAAATAATAATAAAGATACAATTCAAGTAAAATAAATAATTCGAGTGAGACAATGAGAAACAAAAAAAATTGAGTTTTATTGTAGTTTTGTCTTGATAAACGTATGGCGAAATACCCGTGGAAAAACAAATTTATTTACGGGGTTGGCGGGGTCGCCACCGTTCGGATACGCCACTGGTGTGACCTAAGCCTTCGTTTCTCGTAAACTGTCGGGTTTTAGACTATCGGTCGGGTCGTTTCCGAAATACTGTTACCCCGAGCTAACGGATTCTCCGTCTTTTCTCGCCCGAAAAAAAGACACGTCACAAAACCGTATGCCTACGTCGTCGGCGCGGACCGAATAAACGCGCGTGCGGTGAGTAAAAAAAAAAAAAAAATGGAGGAAAAAAATGTGTTTACCGTTTTTTTTTTTTTTTTTTCGTGTGTACGATTCGCGGTCGTTTCAACCGGGCACGACATACGCGCTCGCTGGTTCTGACAGACAAACGTCATAACTTGATATATACCGTCTCCGGTGAGAATGTGAAAATAAAAATAAAAATATGAAAAAATATATGTATATACGAAATTTTCTTCTTTTGTTTATTTTTAGACGGTAAACCATTTTGAGCGGGCGTCCTACGGGTTTTTTTTTTTTTTTTTTTGTTTTTAAATTTATTTTACAAATTTTTTATATTTTTATAAATATATACATACATACACACACGGCGTGCCCGTTGTTTCCGACTAATTTTAAGTCTTGGCACCTGCGATCGAGGTAATAATCATCGTTATATTTTATACCCGTCGTGTTCATCTCGGCTGATCGCACGCGCGACCGCCACCGACGACTACCGACGACCGCCACTGGTCGGCAACCCGAAATTCCTCCGGTGTGGCGTATAAGGCGGACGACTCTCACTCTCTCACTCCAATACAACCTAACCTAACCTATACTCTTGTAATAATAATAATGATTAATGATATAATAAATAAAAGAAACGCAACAAAAAAAAAAAAAAAAAAAAAAAATACAAAAATACCGTAAAAATCGTCTTATCGTCACCCGGTTTTTTTTTTTTTTTTTAACTACCGGCGGAAAATTTAAACTACCGGTATATTTAACCGGTCGATAGCCGTCGATAGTTCAGGGGTTCCCAACCTTATTTTTTTTTTATGGTTTTGTGTTTTTTTTTCCATCGCCGAGTATCACTTGACATTTCTACGTATCGCCTTAATTCTATAAGCCGGTACATAATTAACGTGTTACTGTACGTTTAAATGTGTATGATGTCGTCTTATGAAATGTCGACTTAATAAAAAAAAAAAAAAAAAAAAAAACCGATTTATTTCGGATTTTCTATTCGATTATTGTGTCCGTGTCAATCGTGTGGCCGATCGAGCCGCCCGCCGAATTTCGCATGTGTCGAGACGCATTTCCGGTGGTCATGGTTAGGGGTACGAGTATTACGGCCGGTAAAAAAAAAAAAAAAATATAAATAGTAATTATTGCCGGTTATCATCAATCACGAAACGCGTATTTTTTACGTACCGGGTCGTATGGAAAAGCGTTGCGGTTTGAGATATTACCGCGTTTATTGTACTCTAAACGTACTTGTATATTATAATATATATATATATATATATATATATATATATTAATAGCGTTGGATTTACGACGATTTGCGTCGTATTGTTTGACGACTCCGGCGGCAGATCAAATGAGAATAATCGGCGGACGGTCGTAAAGAAGTAGTAGAAAAAAAAAAAAAAAAACTAAGGACAAAAATAAACGTCCGAGCGCGTTTAATATTTGCCCCGTACGGGTTCGTTAGCACGACGTCGTTAATATACTCGGGTAGTAAAATCGCACGCACGTTCGCTGGCCAGACTTCCGGCAAAACGCGCCTAAAACGCTAACGGCAACAGGTGCGATACGAATGTTCACGGACATTTGTTGTTTTTTTTTTATTTATTATTTCTCAAATTAATACGGCTACCGAGTAAAACGTAATGTAATAATATATTTACAGTTTTTTTTTTTTTTTTTTTTATACATACATATAAATATTAAATCTACTATAAAATGTGTCCGTTAATAAAGTCTCGGGCTCGGGCTGTGCGTAGAGTAATATTTATAATAGTATAGAGAAATAAATATACGCGCGGAGAAAAATACGAGTGAAGTAAAATTTTTTCCGCTTGTATCGTCATCGACGTAATTAACACGATGCCTAAAAAAAAAAATAAAAAACTCCGCACCAGCCTTTGCAGCACCGCCTTTCCAAAAGTCACGGTTTTGATTGTT
This sequence comes from Tuberolachnus salignus, assembly GCA_956483605.1. Taxonomy (NCBI): domain Eukaryota; kingdom Metazoa; phylum Arthropoda; class Insecta; order Hemiptera; family Aphididae; genus Tuberolachnus; species Tuberolachnus salignus. The sequence goes on from OY101437.1 coordinate 19,798,306, forward strand.
TTACTCCTGGTCTGTCGCTTCCAACATCTCTGGGACATCTTCTGATGTGTATTTTCCGTCAATCCGCCGTTTTTTTTTTTTTTTTTTTTTCTGCCTCGGGCCTTGTTCCCTTTGACTTCCGTTCGATTGCTGCTCTTACTGTCCCGGTTCCAGTCGCCGGGAGTAGTTTTCCTTAAATTTTCATGCGTCCTAATCCGGGTGGGATGGGGGGAAACCGAATATTCCGTTTACGGTGATGATAAACGGTTTTTTAATCGTTTGATAATAAAAAAAAAAAGATATATTATATTGCTAATTGACGTCAATTGCATTCGGTTTGACGTGTGCCGGTTGTTTTTTGCAATCTGTGTAATTAAATCGCAATAATTCCGCCCCCCGCGTTTATCAACTGCAGTTTTATATTTCGCTTATTGCAATCGTTAAAAAAAAAAAAAAAAAAAATTGACATTATTTAAATGTAAACGTTGACGTTAACAGAGTCCGTATATTTCAGTGATTGATGTCGAGGGTCAGTGATAGCCGGATAGCGATACGATAATATATATATATATATATGATTGAAATGCATATGCGTAATGTAATATGATTTAAAAAAATCTATGTCGGTTTTATTATGTATGTATATCCGAGCGCAATGCGAATATGGGAAATTAAAAAAAAAAAAAAAAAATTCCGATTGTTCGTTTTAAACGCAACGGCGAAATTGGCGAGCGTTATTTTTAACGGTATAAAAATATCAATATGATCCGTTTATACCTGCGGTTATTACCGTCACTGTGTACATATTTTTTTATTTTTTTTTTTTTATTCGGACGAGCAAACACGATTCTAAAAGACGGTATAAACTTTTTTTTTACGCGAGTATTCAGCGCACACGCTTTCCAACGCTCCAGATGCGAGTTAAAAACTAATATTAAACAACTAAAAAAAAAAAAATTACATAAAATAAACACGCGAGAAACGGCAACGCTCGTATTTGTTTATGGGAATTTCGTTCGGTGCGCGGGCTGACTTTTTCAAAGTCGTGTCCACGGGTGTCCATCGGTTTTATCTTTTCGAAAAGATTTTGACGTGGCGGAACAAAAGCCGTTATTATCGCCGTGCGTACACTTTGGCGAAATTGATTGGACATAACGATAAACGCGGGCACAGTGTAAAATATTCCCGAAAGAAATACAATCGAAAAAACCGAACGTAATGTCTCGGTACGCCGGTCACGGGGTCACTGTCGTGGGCGAGAAGTCTGGGATGTGCAAGGCGATTTAGTGCGCACACTGAAATCAACGGCAAACTGATTAGGTTGTAATCAAAAAGCGATTCTGAGCGGGATACGGGGTAAACGAGTATAAAAAGTAAGTAGTAGTGGAAGTCTTTTTTTGCCGAGATATCAACAGACCAAAAAACAATCGTCGATTGATAAATTCTAGACAATTGCTCCGGGCGTAATGTACCGCCACCGAGCGGGAAATCTGACGTTATTTTAACGGAAATTCGGAGCATTTTTACTGTCCGGAAAACACATCCCCGGTAAAACAGATCCCGGTTCTTCGCCACACTCGGGATCTAAAAAAAAAAAAAAAAATAACCGAATTCACGATCAAAGTCGGCACGCCTACGGGTATCGGCTTAACGGCATTATGATTAATGGCTTTCGGACCTGAAAAGACAACCTGACGGTCGTACACGCACGCCCGCGCCTAAGTGATCCGTTTACACGAAACGCGATTCTCACGAAAGTCAATATAGCGGCCAAAGTATATTAAACAAAGTCAAGCAAACCGAATATTATAGAATATAAATGGTCGTTCGATTTTGTTTTATTATATACGAATTTACTGTAATTTACTGTAGCATATGGTGGTTTTTTTTTTTTTTTTTTTTTTACATTCTATATGCAGGTATAGGTAATAAATATTTTGGTATTGTCGGTTAGTGCTTTGCGATAGGAAACAAAAAAATAGAATCGTGATTTATGATACGGACCGTTAATATTTCACGTGTTTAATATAATATTATACGCAATATATATTGATATTTTATGCGTAGGGTGGTAATGTCCATCAGTCGTTTCATGATGGACATTTGTGAGAAAACCGAGTGTTCCCCAGTCGTTTTTATCGTTTCCCGGTCGTAATATTATAATTGACGTTACAATTTTTATTGTCAAAACAAATATTTCGCGAACACAACGTTGTGCATACGAAATTCGGTCAAAATTTATATAAAAAAAAAAGACAAATTTCAGCACATGGAAACCGCATTCAAATCCGTTCGGCTGTTATTTCTCGCTTAGATGGTATTACGATTACAACAACACGCGCTACTTATTGATTATGAATTACTGAATTCCGCATATTTTAGATCGCACAATTCGCTTTGAATACAAAAATAGAGATAATTGGAAATATATTTTTTGTCGTATTTTTTACGAGTTAATACGCACTGTTCACTGATTTGTCTAGATAAATAATCTATAGATACGTTTTTAATTATCATTCGTCTGATGTTGATAAAAATGTCACTTATCTGGATAAATTGTTCTGTATTATGTTCTCGAAAACAAATTCGATTGTTTAAAATTAAATAATAAACCGATTTTAGGGGGATTTCGGCCGTGTACAGGGGTCAATGTGAATTTTATTCGCAAAGTCGAACAAATTTGATTTTTTTATACGTAGTTATAACTACTAGGTAAATAATAATATTAACAATTTATTATAATCTCTTAATAGACAGAATGTAAACGTACATAATTATTTGCAATATATTTATTATTCAGACTTTAGTTTGTCGTCTAATACAATTTTAAAACGTAAACATTACGTTTACGCAAAGTGTACAGGTTTTTTTTTTTTTTTTATATAATTTATCTAGATAAATTTTTGTGGTAATCTCTTTGTTATCTCTGTATGATTTTCGGTATTTTATATTTGTCTGGATAAATCTGCATTTGATTATATCGCCGTTTCGGTGCCCGGCGACGGACGAATTATTCGAGAAACCGTTGGTATTTATTTGTTAAGAATTTATTCGTATTGGACGTTACATTTTAAATAATTGCCCGTGTTTCCGGACGGATTGCGCCTAAACGGTACTATTTGCCAACAACGCGAATTTAAAATACGAAATCCGATATTGAAATACGCCGTTTTCACTATATATTTGGCAACCGCGAGTTATCGGATTAAAGACGATTTCGATATCGTGGCCGCCACGAATAAAAAAAAAAAAAAAAAAAAAAAAATAAAACCCCACCGACGGACACGTTATTCTATTATCATCGTAATTTATTAGCGGATGGCATATCGAAGTGAGTACCCGGAGTACCGGGATCGCGTGCATTCACATATGATTACGTCATCGGACCGCGTTACGATATTGTATTATAAAAATAAAAATTAAAAAATTAAAAAAAAAAAAAAATTGAACGAGCGCAACACGCTTTATCAACGTTGGCGAATAACGAGCGTACACGTTTGACAGAACATCGAAATCGTCAGAGGGACGTCGAATTCGTTCAACGGTGTAATATTCTCGTAAAGATTTCATAGATTGATAACAATAGTATTACGTTTTTACATTTCAAAACCGTATAAAATATTACGCGCAATGTCGTTTCGTATACGTTATAGGTTAGAACGCGAATTTGTACGCACTGAAATTGATCGATATAAATCGACTATTAATGTTATTAATTCAATTTATATAAAAAAAAAAAAAAACATTTACACCAATATTCTCCCCGCGGAGAAAATCGGGAAGCAAAAAAATTTGTTATACTCGGTCGTGTTTTCCGGACTGAAAATGTTTAAAAAAAAATTACCCCACAAATCCGTAGAAATGCAACAATACAATATCAATTGTACCGAAAAAAAAACAAACAAATTTCTATATTTACGTCCGTATGAGCAACGCGTTCGAACAACAAAATGCAAATGTAAATTATTATCTTCATTATCGCCGGTCTGTATAATTTTCGCGTTTCGAAACGATATCGTAAATCGTAATATTTTATACGACTTTTTATAATATTATAACTTAGTGCGCCGACCGCTCAATCCGTGTCCAAAACGGCAACGATCCGTATAATCCGGATAAATGTTATCGATCCGTGGACTATTATTAATGTTATTAATTCAATTTATATAAAAAAAAAAAACATTTACACCAATATTCTCCCCGCGGAGAAAATCGAAAGAAAAAAAATTTGTTATACTCGGTCGTGTACACCCCGCATTGTGTATTTTTTTTTTTTTAGTATAGCGAAGACGGTTTTTAAATTATCGGATATTCATGGTGGGTTGCAAAACCGTTGCATTTCGAGAACGCGGCGCTCGTCGGATTTTCAAACGAGGAAAACGATATTCAACAACAACAACAACGACAAAAAATTAAAAAAATTAACCAAAGTATCTAAAATAAGTGTTCGATTTCGAACACGGGGCAGTAGAGGCGAGCATCGCAATGTGCACCGAGTCTGTATACAGGGGGGGGACTTAGGGGTTCAATCCTCCTTCACCCCTCGAAATTTTTAGTAATACAATAAAACTTCTATATAAAAAACTTCCGTTTAAACGAAATTTTCTGTTTAACGAATTATTCTTTGAGAACCATGACCTTCATTGTCAATCACGCGTAAATTTATCTCTGTATAACGAATCTGATGTTTCTATACAACGAATAAACTATTCGATAACTAACTTGTTTTTGTGACAACAAGCAAATGTTTCGGATGAAATTTTTTTTTTTTAAACTCAATGAAATCGAAACATTTTACGAAAACAGTGTAATTTATATATATAAAAAAAAAAAAAAAAAATGAAACTCACTGATTATTTCTGTTAAATTAAGATTAAAAAATAATAATATACCTGTAGGTATAATACGATATCTTGTGGTTGTTTTTAATATAAAATATAGTATATGAAATTCAAAAATTGATACATATGAAAAAAAAAATTGATCAATATAAATCGTCGGGATATCATCGGTAAAAATCATGAAAATAATTTTAAATCCGGTAAAAATGCTAATAGAAATGTTTTATTAGAAAATTATTACTGTCGGTTGATACATTCATTGAGCATTAAAATTAATTAAACAACTTATAATTTGATATAAAAAAAAAAAAAAAAACTAATTTCATTTTCAATTTAATACTTAAAAAATGTATTTTTGAATATTCTACTTAACGAAAAATTGTATTATTTTTTTTTTTTTTTTGTTCTTTTATAACCCGTGTTTTTTTTCTCGTTCTATTATGCAATAAACGTTTGATTTTTGTCGAAATATGCACAAATACGCAACGACCATTAATCAATGCAACAAATAAAAAATTAGCCGTTGATCTCAAACTATTATGATTCGTAAAAATTACTGACGTATATCACAGATATATGGAAAAATATACGACTGCACAAAAATCCGCGATCTACTCATAGACAACTTGTACACCGATTCTCCAATGTACCCCCCCGGTGCAGTTTTTTTAAAATATATTTTCATTTTGTTATTTTTCTCTGGCTTTTCCAAATCTATACGATTTCGGGCCACCAACGTTATGGAAAATGTTTAAATTTTTGCGGGAGGGGGGGCGGGACAGAGGTATAATTTTTCCACCCCTCCCCACCAGTTATGACAACAGTTCAAATTTATTTGATCTTCTTAAATAAAAAAAAATAAAAAAAATGCGATACATGAGCAAATTTGTTTGTCGATAATATTTATGGACAAATATTTGGCTTTTCTCCGGTCAATTTTTACGCAATAATATGACGACGACACGACTGCCATAATGAACATATATACACGTATATATAAACACCTCCTGTACCAACAAATAAAATTATCCGAAATAATAAATTATTAACTTGGGTCAAACGTAAAAATGTTTGTGTACTTACGGTTTTATTATTATTATTATTTTTTTTTTTTTTTACGGTCGTCTATATAATTAATTTTTTTACGCAACAGTTAGTCTGCAATAATAATTATGAAATTATAATATATATATATATCATACGGAGACGAAAGATAAAAATTAATTTACGAACGAATATATAACAATAATGACGCGTAAAATTACATATTACGTTTTTATATATTTACGAGTTAATTATGTTTACGGGTGTATTTTTAAAAAAAAAAAAAAAAATAAATAAAAAATTCTTTTATAGTTTGTAGACGTTTTTTCTCGCCTAGAATTTCACTATACGAAATCGTATTCGAACAATACAGTGAATCTATTATAAATTATCTATTATACGGCTGCTACGGATTGTGTTACAATTGTCGTTTGTACCCGCCATAGATTTCGCGGTTGGAAACCGCGCGATATTTTTTTTTTTTTTTTTTTGGAATTTTTGGGATTCTACAGAAAATGTTCACCGAATGTTTCGGAGGAGACACGTGGGGCGGTGCGAAAGTCTCGGGAAATGTCTATGGACCCGCAGACGTTAATGATAAAAACAAAAAAAAACAAAAAAAACACGAGACAGTTTTGTAATACCGATACGTATGGTCGTCTCATATAACCATCAGCTCGGAATCCAATGTGCCACTCGGTAACTATACTCGCACTTATCCGAATTGTTCGGCATGACGTCAGACGTAATGACGTATAATGAAAGAAGTGTCCGCTGTCCCATAGCACCGGTGTACTTTTCTACGGGGATTGAGTGGCCGGTTCGTAAATGCCAACTTCGATCCGGATCGATTGAATCAATAAGACTGCGACCCGGCGATCTGATTGAATAAACAGGCGGGAAAAAAAAAAATAAAAAAAAAAAATGGTACGTACTATTGAAATTCACAACAGAATGGCAAATACCCTGCGGATCCAGGACGTGATAACACGGTGGAACGGAGTGATTTATGGAGTGTATCAGACACTTGTCCGTGTGCCTTTTATTTTTGTAGCCGTGAACAGAGTTTTCGACCGGACACATTGCTCCGATCATCAATCGGTAAGAATTCCGTCTGTGCAATGTCCGAGGAGGCCGTTTTTTTTTTTTTTTTTTTAACTTCCTTGTACAGTTTTCGTAACAATGCCGAAAAACAAAGGGAACACCGGGAATATTTCGGAACAAGTCGGACGGCCTGGATAAACTTTGATTTCCCGGCCTGAATTCGGTCTTCACCGAGCTCCCGCTTTTTTTTTTTCGCGTACCTATTGTAATAATATATATATATATATATAAATAATCTGCGCCAGACGATCAAATATTTAAATCGGGGTTGAGATGTTTAAAACATTTTTTTTTTTCTTGTTTTTTAAATTAATCAAACATAGTTTTGTTTAAAACGTCTAATACAAATGATTTAAACAAAATATATATATAAAAAAAACAGTGGTTTAAAACAGAACAAATTCAATTTATCTGCTTATAACTTATTACTATCAGCTTCTACTGTTTTTTTTTTTTGTAACAATCAGTGTAAGGAATAGACAGTTAATGTAAAATTAGTGTAAAAAGTGACTTTAAACCCGAAAACATTATATAATATAAAATGTATTATAACCTATAAAAAAAAAACATGATTATAATAATCAACACAATGGAATATATATATATATATATATTAATTTTGTTACTATTATTTTTTTTTATTTTAAGAATACTTATTTTGTTTTAAAACAGTTGAAAAAATACGTTTTACACGATTAAAACTGTGATTTTTCTCCTTTTTTTTTTTTTTTAAACATGTATTTTGATCAACCCCGATTTAAATCGATTTCGATTGTCTTCTGCCGTTCCGCCGTACGCGTCGTGGCGGTTCACTCGAATCCCACTCACTACGCATACGGATAACAAATAACAAACGGACACGAGGACACGGTGTGACCACACGGGCTGAAATAAATCGTTGCCCGGTATTACTAGTATTTTTATTTTTTATTTTTTTATATATTTGTCCATTATTACAACAACGTGAAACTCTAAAAATATAGAAACGGCGGCGCACGGTAATATTATTTTTTCGGCCTGCGCGGCGCCTCATTGAATACGCACATTTTCATAACCGAAGGTTTGTCGACCTCTCCTTAGAATTTCTCTCCGGTGCCGGACCATAATAAAAAAAAAAAACGAATTTATACTTATAAATGGGTATCGCCTTATAAATACAGAAAAAATAAAAAATAAAAAAATCCCGCGTACGATCGCGTCTTATCACAACGACGGCGGTCATTAGGCAGACGATGGACAAACGAACGAATCACTTAAACGGACGAATTGATTCGGTTTTGGTAAATTATTTTTTTATTTTTATTATTATTGTTCCGATTTTATTTGTCAGTTTTCATCAAACTTGTTTATTTTAATCGTCTTTTTAAATTAAAGCACCTCCTGCGAACTTCGTGAAAGTTTCGTCAAATGGACAGACGGCCCCTAACGACGTCTGACAAAAATTGAGTTTACTTTTTTGCATAGAGTCGGGGCATATTTTTAAAATTAAAATTTCTTGGGCAGTAGCTTAACAAATCGGAATTATATACTTTTATAGTTCCGCCGCGGATTTTAAACAATCATCGTGATAAATCCTACTTATCACCGTCGATTTAATAAAAGTACAATTTTCGGACATTTTATTTCAAGCGTGTAACATTATTTTTAGAGACATTATTGAAGAAAAAAAAAAATCCACTCATACCCGCACACTATTGGTCCAGTGTGTCCGGACGTTTCAACGTTCACGTTCGCAATCCGTTGAACGCAAAAAAAAAATAATACATTTTTTTAATAAGAATTGAATCGTCTAACCACAATACTTTAGGATTTAAAAAATAAGGGTGCAAACTACAGTTTTGTCAACGAAACCTCGAAAACGTGATAGCCCCGAGCTTTCTGAGTATTTTGACACCCAACATGCCAGAAACAATATTGAATCGGACACGAGATACGGATTTTTTAAATTATTATCAACTTTAAAATTCCTAGAATTGAACGTCTCAAATATCCCGGAACGAAGAATAAAACATTTTTTTATTATTATTTGAGAATCAGAAAGACAAGGACGAGAAAGGAATATTTGACAGCTCGAATGACCAAAAAAAAAAAAACAAAAATCGAAAATATCGAAATTGAATAGAACGGCATCAGTTTTGCCAGACGACGAAAAAGACGAAAGAGAAAAAAATAAAAATTTTAACCAAGAACGAGAAAAATAAGGACGAGAATGGAATAATTGACAATTACATTGACCAAAAATCGAAGAATTACCAAAAAAAAAACACTGGAAATTATGGAAACTGACTGTTTTTTTTTTTTGTTACTAGTTTAAATTATTCGAACACGAGGACGGGGTGTGGGCGTTCGACCGGTTTCGACCGTGCCCCCCGAACGTGAAATACAACCGCTGGTGGCCCGAACGATTCCGTTACGGTCGAAATAAAAGGAAACGATAAAAAACCCGAACAGAAGTCGAATTCAATCGCCCTGTATACATATATATATATATGCGTATGCAATTGGACGACGCGAAACCCTCGCGGGCTAAGACGACCAAGACGACGACGATAAGAAACCCGAACAGAAGTCGAATTCCTTCGGCGGAATGCCCCGAGAAAATCGTCGTAAACGAATCGCCCTGTATACATATGTATATGCGTATGTAAGTGGACAACGCGAAACCTTCTCGGGCTAAGACGACGAAGACGACGACGAAGATAAAGACGAAGACGACGACGATAAGAAACCCGGACAGAAGTCGAATTCCTTCGGCGGAATGCCCCGAGAAAATCGTCGTAAACGAATCGCCCTGTATACATATGTATATGCGTATGTAAGTGGACAACGCGAAACCTTCGCGGGCTAAGACGACGAAGACGAAGACGACGACGACGAAGACGACGACGACGAAGACGACGACTACGAAGACGACGACTACGAAGACGACGACTACGAAGACAACGACGACGAAGACGACGACTACGAAAACGACGACGACGAAAACGACGACGACGACGACGAAGACGACGACGACGACGACGACGACGACGACGACGACGAAAACGACGACGACGACGACGACGACGCCGTAATGACGGCCGAGCGCGCGCGGTATAAATTCGCAATGGCATTTTGATTGATGGTAATAATTCCAAAACGATTTTCCCTACGCCCCTCCCACAGGTTTTTTTTTTTTTTTTTTGCTATTTCTCATTCATTTCCCTATTATTATCGGTAATATTTCCAAAGACGATACACCCGATAATATATAAATAATAAGCTCTGCGTGCGGTCGGTCGGGGCGTACGATAATAATAATAATAATAATAATAATCGTGCGCGGTCGTCGTCGTCGTCCCCTACCCGCGAGACAATACGTCAAGTCGTCGTACTCGACCGGGTTTCTCGATATGACGACGTTATATAAATTATTATAAATCCAGCCAGACTTCGAAAACGTATAGGGGGAAAAAAAAAAAGAAAAAATTTATTATAAATCCGACTTTATACCGTGTATTGTGTACCGTGTATATTTTTTTTTTATTATTATTTTTCTATCGCATTGTCTACGGCTGAACGAGACGGACGGACGTCGGTCGGCGTGTACGTACGTACGGACGTCGGCGACGCCGGGGTACATAAATTCATCGACGGCCTATAAAAATAATAGTAATAATAATATAAGTTCCGTGATATTGTAATACACGTGCGTACGCGAAACGAATATATAATTTTATAAAAAAAAAAAAATAATAAAAAATTACATTTAGGGCCCGGCACTAAATTATCGAAGATCTAAAAAAATATTTTTATTTTATTAAAAATAATGCACGCGAAACCAAAAACGACAACAACGCTAAATTACATTTTAAAAATACGCGTGTATTCCGGACTGAAAATGTTTAAAAAAAATTACCCCACAAATCCGTAGAAAAGCAACAATACAATATCAATTGTACCGAAAAAAAAACAAACAAATTTCTATATTTACGTCCGTATGAGCAACGCGTTCGAACAACAAAATGCAAATGTAAATTATTATCTTCATTATCGCCGGTCTGTATAATTTTCGCGTTTCGAAACGATATCGTAAATCGTAATATTTTATACGACTTTTTATAATATTATAACTTAGTGCGCCGACCGCTCAATCCGTGTCCAAAACGGCAACGATCCGTATAATCCGGATAAATGTTATCGATCCGCGGACTATTATTAATGTTATTAATTCAATTTATATAAAAAAAAAAAAAACATTTACACCAATATTCTCCCCGCGGAGAAAATCGAAAGAAAAAAAATTTGTTATACTCGGTCGTGTACAAACCGCATTGTGTATTTTTTTTTTTAGTATAGCGAAGACGGTTTTTAAATTATCGGATATTCATCGTGGGTTGCAAAACCGTTGCATTTCGAGAACGCGGCGCTCGTCGGATTTTCAAACGAGGAAAACGATATTCAACAACAACAACAACGACAAAAAATTAAAAAAATTAACCAAAGTATCTAAAATAAGTGTTCGATTTCGAACACGGGGCAGTAGAGGCGAGCATCGCAATGAGTCTGTATACAGGGGGGAGGACTTAGGGGTTCAATCCTCCTTCACCCTTCGAAATTTTTAGTAATACAGTAAAACTTCCGTTTAAACGAAATTTTTTGTTTAACGAATTATTCTTTGAGAACCATGGCCTTCGTTGTCAATCACGCGTAAATTTATCTCTGTATAACGAATCTGATGTTTCTATACAACGAATAAACTATTCGATACCTAACCTGTTTTTGTGACAAAAAGCAAATGTTTTGGATGAAATTTTTTTTTTTTAAACTCAATGAAATCGAAACATTTTATGAAAACAGTGTAATTTATAAAAAAAAAAAAAAAAATGAAACTCACTGATTATTTCTGTTAAATTAAGATTAAAAAATAATAATATACGTGTAGGTATAATACGATATCTTATGGTTGTGTTTAATATAAAATTTAGAGTATGTAATTCAAAAATTGATACATATGAAAAAAAAAAAAAACATGTAATTCTATTTAACGAATTTCTCTGTGTTACGAATTTTTTTTGTTCCCCACAAGACTTTGTTATATGGAAGTTTTACTGTATTTTACAATCAATACATTATCCAGAATGCCACGCAAGGTTACCTTTGATTTATGATTAAAAATTGTATTTAACAGTGTTTTTTTTTATTATTATTATTTATTATATTATATGTTTGTACTGTATAATATTATCATTATTAAAACAATAATATAATTTTGTATTTTTAGTTCATGTATTGAAAATATTTTAACCCCCCCCCCCCAAAAAAAAAAAAAAAAATAAATAAAAAAGTTAATCTTGAATACGTGCTTGGTGTGCACCAGCGATTTCGTATTACGGACTAGGGATTTATCTGCGCATAAACCAGCGGTTCCTGAACGTTTTGGATTCGTGTCGCCCTTATCCACAAGAATCCGACACTACGTCCCGCTAACATGAAAATATTTAAAAAAATGTACGCTCTATATTTTAGAAGAAATATATAAGCCCTTAAAAAAAACCACAGTAGGCAGACAAATAATAATTGCACGTTTCGTTTTAGCTATAGTGTTGAACAAACATTGATATTTTAAATTGGAAAATTTTTTATAAAATTATTGAAAAATTTGACCCGGGTGATTTGTACAAAGTTGGCGAATCTTTAGGGATGATCTTCAGACGGACGTGTTTATCGGATCTATTCGGAAAATGCTCAAATTTTAGATGTTCATCCCGAGGGTTTCGTGTCGCCCCGACACACGCGATCCACGCCACCCGACGGCGTGACACGTGGCCCCCCCCCCGGTCGAGAACCACTGGCAATAAAGGTTCCGCGGTGCGGCCGTGGCCAATGACGGTTTATAGATTTAGCATCGTATTTATTGATTTAGACGTACACATTTATTGGGCGAGTAAGGGGAAGGGCACATACGCTTCCAGCTGCGCACCTCTCGCATGACCGTCCCACGGTTCCTAGAGTACAAACGACATTTTCGACTATACGGCGGAATACCGAGCGGGTAATAACTCGAACCATTCGCAAGTCTGAATACCCAACCGTTAGTTTTTGCGCGACGACAACGACAACCACATCGACAACCACAACAACAACAAACAACAAAAACAAAAAACAAACAACAAACAACAAAAACAATATTATTATTTACATCACGAGCCGGGTCGCGCGTCGTAAATCGACCGGAGTTGCCGGAAGTCGCCGTGGCCCCCCAGGGGGCGGTAAGTATCTAATGCGACGTGAAAACGCGGTGCTCGTGTACACGACTCCTATACGTGTCCCCGGATAATCTTTTTATTTATTGGCGGATTAAATACAGCGGACGGTGCCCGGTCGCATTACTCTTTATTACGCCTAGTTATTACGTTTGTTAAGTTGTCGTCGCCGGTCGCCATTCCGCACGGCGACCGGCGAGAAATAGCCGAAATCCGCGGCACGTCGCCGTCGCCGTCGCCGGGGGCCGGAGCCCGGGGCCGAGACATCATCAGCCGCGCGGTGTCATCGCTATTATCGTTATTATTATTATTATTATTATTATTATCATTTTTCCTTCTTCTTCTTCTTCTATTGTTGTTGTTGTTGTTGTTCGAACGGTATTCGCGACGGATTCCGCCGAAACCGTACGATACAATAATCCGTCGTCGTGAGGACCTCTCTGTCTCACTCTCTTTTTACCGCCGAATAATATCGTATAATACCTGTGCCTTTTGCGCCAAATTACCAAAAAAAAAAAAAAACCTTTTATAGGAACGGATATCATTCAGCGGCGCGGCCAGGGGGAGATTAGGAGTTATATTCCCCTCCCCCTTGTCGGTTTAATTATACAATATTTAGCCAAAGAGGCGGGTCCCAGGCCACTTTTTGCGCCGAAATTATATTATTTTCTAAAATCTAATCGATATAATATATCGGATCGAATTGCGTTCGTAATAAAATAAAAAAAATAATAATAATAATATAACAGCGTCTGGCGAAAAAACGTATTTATACGTCACGATTAATGCCGTTTTTAATATAAAAATTACGGTATCCAATATTAATATCGTTCTCGTTGATATTGTCTCTCGTCGCCGGGCGAGAAACGGTTTGCGCCATTATTTCCTTTGGTTTGTTATAATATTTTTTAAACGTGTCCGTGTGACACGGTAAACGCAGTGCGCGCGACGAGAATATTATTTTATTGTGCCGGTTATTAAAAAAAAAAAAATACCAGAAATTGTTTAATAATATTGAATTGATTCGTTCGTGGTCGGATTAAAAAACATCTATTCGGGCGAGGTCCTGTCAATTGGCCCCGGGGGCCGAAGTTGCAAGACGTAAAAAAAAAAAAAACGGTTCCTGCCCGAGTACGTGGCCGCCGTGTCACTCGTCCTTCAGCCCGAGCTTGGGATGTAACCGAAAGAGAATCGTATTTTTTTTTTTTTTTTCAAATTTTACATCCGTATCGAAATACGTCGTGTACGAAATTATTATAAATTGTTCTGTACGATGGTGCGCTTTTAGCGAGCGCGCATACCGATACCGATATAAACGCGAGTTATACGAACCCCATTAATCAACGAAATGATAATAATAATAATAATAATAATAAAACAAAAAAATTGTTAACATATTTTTATTCGTAACGTTCGGACTCGTTGATAAATCGACTCTTATACTGAGCGGGTGTGTACGTGTATAGGTCTTAGCGAAAATCGTAAACGATACGAATAATACAATAATATTAATGCACTGCTGGCGCACACGAACGCCACACAGTAATAATATGATATAGACTCGCCAATTTTAACGATAGAATTGTCTATAAAGTACGGCAGTATTCAGCGAAAAACGAAAAAAAAAACAAACGTAACCGTAATAATATTGCGATTTTATACGAGTGAAAAACACCGGACGGAGTCATCTCGTTAAAACGAACACAAACTCGGACCTGCACTCTTTTAAGACGTGCGTATTCTATAGACATCATGGCAGCCAGTAGTTGTATATTATTATTATTATTGTTTTAGGCAGTGGCGTAACCGGGTAAAAAACTGGGAAATTACCAGCAGAAAAAAAAGTAACACGAACGGTTTCGTATTTTTTTTGAAATCAATTCTTTATTATAACACTAATTGACCTCGAAAACTCATAAAAAAAAAAAAAAAAATAAAATAATAATTCTTGCTCAGCTCTAACGTATACTCGGAAAACATTACAGAAAATACACCGCAGGACTTGATTCTACACCTAACCTAACCAGGGACTGGAATACAAATGATTTTTTCGGTTTATCAAAATAAAAAATAAAAAAAATCGATTCCGGTTCATAAAATTATAAAATAAGGGTTCCGGTTAATACCGGTTCATAAAAATTCATAGTTTCAAATACCATTACCTATTGCTTGTTAGGTACTTTTTTTTTTTTTAACCACAAACAAAATAATGTACTAAAAATAAGAGAATGTACAAAATGAGTAATATGGTTAGGTGTCCGTGCGTTCGGTAATTTCTTAAAACCGATAAGAACCTTAAAAGAACCGAAAATATTTGTATTTTATTTAAAAGGTTCCGGTTTCTTAAATCGAGAAATATTGGTTCCAATAGAGATTCCGGTTATCAAAGTTCCATTCGGTTCCGGTTCCAGTCCTCGACGACAAATATTATAAAAGGCAAGTGTAAGACGATCGCACTTTCCTTTAAATTCAAATATGAAGACTATGTGATCAGTTGGCGTATTTGCAGAGGGGAGCGGGGCAGAGACTTTTTTTCTTCTTTTTTTTTTTTAATCGTTATAAAATAATAGAAAATCGTCGAAATACGACTGAAAATTGTTTTAATTTATCGATTATCGCCGTGACGCGTTTCAATTTGCACAACTGTCCGATGATTCCGACCGTTCTACCGAGAATAATATTACATTTTCTTCGGGAACCGGTGCTTTCGGTTCCGGTTCCGGTTCCTGTCTATAACATTAGCCTGGGACTCGAATCAATACCGTCAGTCAGCCTTAACGTTTGAATAACCTAACCGTTCGACACATAAAACCGTATACGTGCGAGCATTTCGTACGATTTGTTTCGCCGAAAAGTATTTAAAATTATTCGCATTCTTCGTTCTACGCACGGAAACAAAGGGCATTTTTTATACGTTACCGTTTTATATTTTTATTTTTTTTTTTTTATTAGAATAATATGGAAATTCAAATTGTTTTCCGACGTCTATTATTCGTTTGCAGCATCTTTGGGGCTGTTTGTGTGGGAGGGGGGCCGGGCGGTGGCGTTTGTCGAGTTCACGGACGCGCGTTTGTTTCATTTTCAAACTTCCGACAACCGTAAAACACGAAATAGAAAAAAAAAAAAAAAAAAATAGTTTTATATTCGTAATAAAATTATATATATATATATATATATATATATAGTTTTTTATTATTATAAATTAAACCGCGTGAACAGACCGCACAGTATTATGAATTATAGCCGCAATTCGATGACTCGAAACGTTATTTTTTATAACCGTTAAACAACGCTGTACAATAAAATATAAGAGTGTGGAGTATATTAAGGTGAGTAGTAATAATTTTTATGTTCCGTCCTCCCAATTTCCCGGCGATTTTCTACCCGTCGTGCGTTTGATTTGTTTTTTTTTTTTCCAACAATGCTGTACAATTTGTGAAAAATATTCATTGAAGAGAGGCTAAACAAACACAGTGTAATTTGGTTGACAGAACATACAAATTATTATGTACAACTGATAAAAACCAGTGAACTAAAAAAAAAAAAATATATAGTTTAGCTGATAAGCCAATACCAATCCCCCTGCAACGATTACCACTGGAAAAAAAAAAAAAAAAATTCGCGTCGTTTTAAATAGACGGTAATATATACATCGTAGTTAAAAATTTTATGTAATTTTCGATTTTAATCTATGGAAACATTTTTACCGAATTCGCTGAGAATTGTTTTTTTTTTTTTCGTTAGCAATGATTTATCGTCGCGTACGGATAATAATTAAATTCATTCCCCTCTATATCATGTATCGTACATCCCACGAGTTTTTTGTTTTTGAGAAGATTTTAAGTTTGAACCGCCATATCGTCTATAAGTAAATTGATCGAAATTTCCACAGCGATAAAACGAATTTTGAGGTTGGAACGTAGATATAATTCTCTCATCCCCTACCCACTCCGCACGAGCCCAGAATCGCTCAAATATCTCATTCGCACGCCACTGAATCTCCTCTGTGCCGTGCGGCTAAAAAGCAATTAATCGCGTAAGTCATACGAATCTGCGGTGACGTGACGTGACGTGACGACGGCGTCGACGGGTTCGCGAGTTTAAGATGAATGCGTATACGTCGAAACCGACTATGATTCATGAATGAATTTTATGCTTTTTGATTTAGAAAAAAAAAATAAAAATAAAAAATAAAAACTTTATACCATAACGTTTTGGACACGAAACAATAATAATAATAATGGACTATTACTATGACAGTTATCTAAACAATTATTTGAATCAAAATAACATCTATTATAGATAGTTCTATAATCTAGACAGTTGTAGAATGTTGTGTTTTATATCCGTAGATCTGAGCTTCGTTATCTGACAACAACAACAAAAAAAATTGAACAATAATAACAAATCAAAATATCCGAAAAAGATTTTTCCGGAAAAATCACAAAGAATAGGAAACCCTATGAAGTCCTATGACCGGTGCGAGATTTCCAACCGAAAAGTTGTGAAATAGAACAGAGAATACAATTATTTTTTTTTCTTTATATATAGGCGTTTAAAGTGCAAATTTTGATGAAAATCGTAAAAAGCACGGCATTTCGTTCGCTATATTTATGAGAATAAAACTGTTTTGACTCTATTAGAAATGCTAAACAATTCTAGAAGAAAAAAACAATGTCAATATTAATTTTAGTTTATTTTGTTACAAATTAATTCAATATTCAATTCAAATATATCGAACGGAATATTTTTAACCGATTTACGCTCAGAATCGTTTTTCGTAAGCAATGATTTATCATTGTGTACAAATATAAATTAAATTATCCTGTTTATCAATAAGAACCTTCCCAAATTTCCGTTAACAACAGCGGTCCATCAATCACGGCGCAAAGTGTGTCCGGTTTTTTTTCTTTCCGGGAGCGGTTCTTAAAAAAGCGATTTTTATTTCTATGGGCTTTCGTATATTTTCGACGACGGAATGAGAAAAATAAAGTAAAAAGTCCATAAAACCGTTTAGAAAAAAAAAAAATTCTTATCATAATATAAATATTGATATAATAGGAAATACCCTCGTTTACCGACGACGGCCATTTTGTAAACTGCGATCATGGAATAATAAACAATAATTGTTATCAGTCAAAGTTGACCATATCATTTTTATCGGTCGCAGTTTACGGGCGTGATCAGCTGGTTTTTGGTCCAACCCACCAATCGCAGTGAAAAATAATGTAAACGCAGCGAAGAATCCTCCCCTTTCCTACTGTACGATTATTTTTTTTTACTGCGGTATAATATTATTATATAATGACATTTGTTTGTTCGGAGTTTTTTTTTTTTTTTCCCCCCCCCCGAGACGATTAACCGCGATTAACGAACCGTTAAAACCGCCGCGTAAATTAGTTTCGAGTGCGGCGCGTCGTTTCGGATTTTTTTTCGTTTTTCACGCATTATCTATATACATAGATAGATATACGCGTAATATAATCACAATATTATTCGCCTCCCGGTCGGCGACGACGGCCGGGACGGGAGAGTTCTCGACTGAAATATACAAAAAAAAAATAAAAAAAATTCGCTCGAAATATATTATTTTGGCACGTGCTTTATTATTCGTGGCGCCCGGCGAAGTTTTTATTGTTTCGTGGCGCAACGTTTTACCGTTAAATCGACGAGAACGCAAACGTTAGGGCGGCAAAAAACGTTTGTTCAACATTTTTATTGAAAAAAATTCCAATTTATACCGATTTGTTCCGAATACAGACGTCAAAGTTTAGACGCACAACTGCTGAAACTCTAGCCGGTGCCCAAACGAGTCGATTTTAAACGTATATCGAAAACGCCATATTGCTATGTTATTCCAAAAATCGTGTTTTTTTTCCAAAACTTTTGATTTCGTGACATTAAAAAACCTACGCCGTATAGAAGGATTTGGAATTTTATTACTAACAAAGAAAAAAAATCGATCTAATGAGTTTTAGCAAAACAATTTTTTAGATTACGAACGTAGCGTTTTACAATGATGTGTTCGTTCGTCATTTAACGACTTTTCCACCGGAAATCTTGCTCAGAAAATCAACTTTGGGTGTGGTTTATGGTAGCAGATTCCCCCTAGTCGGTGAATCGGGGAGGACATATTTTTAATTTTCTTAATATTGGGGGAAAACCTGATAAACGCCGAAGAAAATGTTTTTTTTTTTGTTGTTTATTAAATTATTAACCTGGAAATTTTACCTAGCCCACTTTTTAACAGCGGTACAATTTTCGAAATATTCTCGCGTTTTATTGTGTTATTAATATTGGCTATATTTTCGAGTTTTCGTTTTGTATGAATGGAATTGTTGTAATTTATTTTTATTGGGTTTTTTCTGTTAATATTTTATATATCTATATTGGAACAAATTGTAATATATTATATAGTTGACGCGAATTAATACAATATTCAAGTTGGATTTATCAACACACGTGCAATCGAACGTAACTCAGAATCGTTTTCCGTTTGCAACTCTATTTACCTTGTCGCCCTAAGTTTCCACCTGCAACAGTGGACCCGCCGCCCACCGGCAGTACCCTTACCCCGGGCCTTATTTACGCAAGACATTATGGGTATTTGATCACTGGACTTCATTATTCTTTAAATTTCAATCGGTCCTTGTAATACCTACATTCAAATATTGGTTTAATTTACTATTGAGGAGGCGATTAAAATATTTACAAATCATAATTCAATTCGCAATTCGTAATAAAAGGCCGATATATATTTTCTTCTGCCCCGGGAAAATCATTTCGTTGTCGTTGCAAATCTCGTATATAAAAATTCAGTTGGATCGAAATCGCAGTCACTTTATAAACGGCACGAAATGTATTAAGTACCTGGCTGTGTAGAGGAGATCATGAGTCAGAGGTCGATAACCTTTTTACTTGCGCGGGCCACATTTTTTATCGGCTTTTCATTGAGGGCCCGCATACAAAATTAAAATAAACGTTATTAAAAATACAATTTTAACATATGATACTAATAAATATATTTTTATATGGATATCAACGATCACATTATGAGTTTCATTGCTTAGTCTTCCCCGTATTAACTGATTTCGAATAAAGTACATTAGTAGAGAAAATGTAATTAAAAAATTATTATATTACAATTGTGTTAAATAAAAAAACAATGATTCTTGAGTGCAAAAAAAAAAAATCATTTAGTTTCTAGTGTGATTTTCGAGGTTTTCATATAGGACGTTGATATTCATAAAACTACATTCAACTGCCCGTCGCTTATTCGGGAACAATATTTATTTTTTCGATGTTAAACTTAGTGAAAATGTCTGCTCACAAATATAAATGCTACCAAAAGTTGTAATCATTTTGTTAGCAAAACGTTTAACACCGCTAAAATCTATTTCGATAAGACTTGAATAAAATATTTTAAGTTCATTACTTTCTTTAAAAGCAGTTTTAAGAAAATCGTTTTTTTTTTTTACAATTCTACTGCTTCCGTCTGTAAATTTGAATCAACGTCGTCAACGTCAACAGAAAAGGGCTTTGAAACAAAATTGATTTTTTTTTCTTTCTCGTGTACGTAGAAGTCAGAAAATCGTATTAAAACCTCATTTTGTAGGTTTTCAATTATAATTGAAAAATTATTTTATTTTTTTTTTATAATTTCCCAATATGAAATCGTTTTGGATGATTCGATAGACAATTTTACCATATACGAAATGATCCAAGCGCTGTTCATTAATATGTTTACGTAATAATTTTTAGGCAATGATTTTTTTTTTTTTATCTGAATACATATCTAACAATAATTTGTCTTTACCTTGCAGTTTAGTATTCAATTAATTCAATAATGTTGTAAACATTAGTCGAAAACGCAAAATTAACAATTCACTTTTCATTTGATAATTCCGATACACTATTACCATATTCCGACATAAATATAATTATTTCGTTCTGTAAAATAAAAAAAACCCGTCTCATACCACACCCCTACTTAACCACATCACATCATATATTACATCCCCATGTATACAGGCATCGGATTCTGACTAAAAAAAAAAAAAAAAGAAAACCGTTTCGAATTGACAATGTGCCAAAGGATTTGTACGTATGTAGTTAACCGTCGATACTACAGGTATTCATTAGCCGTACTAAAACTTCGCAACACCGATGGCCTCTTGCAATAAACTATCATTTATTCCGTCATTTTTGGATTTCAATCGAAACCTTTATCGATTCCCCGGCACCGTCCGTGGACTGCTGTTATTCGTAAAAGCGGTAAAGCAGTGACGACGATTCGAACGCACGCAACGAATTCCTTTTTATTTATTTACGGAGGTGTAAAATTTTGTAATTTTAAACACCGCGGTGATATAAATTATCAGGCGGGCGCCGTAGTAATGGGTAGAACGCGGGGTTGCCGGTATTCGATTTGGTAAATCCAAATGTGCCCGGAAAAAACGAAAAGAAAAAAAAGAAAAGAAACCGGGAATATACGGAATAAATACCGCTACGGTTAAATAACGCGTATTTATATTTTCGGGTGTCGCGCGCGCGCGCGGGGGAAGGTTAGGTCGAGCCCGGTCACGGGCGTCACACGCGCGCGGTTACGATCAACGGCGGCACTGCAAACGGTCGTAAATAATTCGCGCCGCTCCCCGTGTGCGCGCACAAAACGAACGCGCGGTTTATACGCCACACGTATTTTATTATTTTTATACGTACTCAGGCACGTGACTTATCCGCACATCGATCGTCAACGGACGGTGGCGACGATTATTATTATTATTATTATTATTATTATTATTAGAGACGTTGCGCCATGTGAAAATTTACCCGGCACGTGCGTTACGTATAATACTCGTATCGTATTTTATTTGTTGTCGTGTTGTTCTTCTTTAAAAAAAAAAAAAAACTACCTCTCGGTTTGTTTTACAACCGAAATGCCCCGCGGGCACGGTACGCCGGCGCTCGTTATTTGACCGGCGGGCAGTGGCCGGTATAATAATTGTGACGAACACTTGTGCCTTTTTTCGCCGTCGTCGTCGGCGAGGGGCAAAGGTATAAATTTGCACCTCTCCGGTATACGACATCGGTACGAATCTCTGAATCGTCCAAATTAATGAAAGTACGCGCGCGCGGGCGTGGGGGGAGGGGGATACATTAATATTACTTTTTATATATGCGTAGGATAAATATTATTCGTTTTGTTTTTCGTCAAATTATTCCGTACAAAAAAAAAAACAAGAGTTTATTTATATAATTTCGCGTTTCTCGTGTTTTATAATATGTCGACGTGCCGTCAACGTTATCGCATTATCCGGGTCGCGAACACGAGGAAACCGACATGAAAATAATGATGTGTTCTTTCGTTTGTTCTTTAAGGTCTTTGATTTTTTTTTTTTTTTTGTGCATGGAATTGCACAACCCTCGGCGGTTTTGATTTTGGCGAATAAATTATTTTGCCCGCCCTCTAGTTTTTTTTTCTCCAGTTTTACAGTAATTGCATCGATATATTTTTACCGTACGTCGTATACGGACAATCGAATATGCAGGTACACCTGTAGCTGCACCGTGTAAATATAATTACGAACAAAATATTTAAAAAAAATTTTAATTACCATCGCTCTAGTTTAAGGTGACCGTATTCAAACTTTGTGTCCCGGTGTCCCGACAAAAGTTATACGGGACGAGTTTTCCCCTTCGCCGTGTTGACTTATTAACTTAACTAATACATCGGAAATCGTAAGAATATTCTTTGGCAATGCTGCAGTAGAACGGATTTTTCCAACCATTGTAGTGTGTTGTGGACAGACGGAAAAAAACAAATCGTATTTTGGTCGAAATTATCATTGTGAAAACACATTTTAAAAACTATTCTTGTAATGAGTTTTGTAATAATATTTCATCAAAAGAAACTGAGTCACTCGGTGCGATTAGTTCAGCACAAAAGTTCACAAAAATAGCTGAAGAATGGTTATCATCATCGAAATAAATTTTTTTTTTTTTTGTATTTTCGCGTACATATTAATATTTTATTTCTACTCGTATTTCAAAACTATTATACAGCACACATTTAATTGGTTTTTTTTATATTATTATTTTTAGTTGGGTAACTAAAATGTCCCGTATTTGTATTTTATTTTTATGGTCACCCGACCGTGCGTTTTTTCCGGGGCCCAAACAAACGTCAGAATATTTTGAAAATTGTACCGCGTTTTAATACGAACATAAGTGTTCGGTGGTAAATTTCGGGTGTCGAATAGAATGTTATTTTTCGCAAAGTTATATCAAACTAAAACAAAAAAAAAAAAAAAAAAATCGAAATTATTAACAGAAACCGTTATTGCGTAAATAGTACGGTTTTTTTTTTCTTCCGGTTCAATACAAATCGTTAAAATATATTTATTTTTTTACAAAAAAAATCCCGACTTCGAAACACCATAAAAAGCTTTTAAATGTTTTAAATAATACACTTGAGACTTTCGTTAAAATCCGCAGAAATCGTTGAAACACACAGCGACGAGGCTAAACGCAGCTGTGCGTATACGGTGCACTGTACGAGTCCGGACGATGGTCAGCTCGGTAAATCCGATTTTCCTTTAATTTGTCGAGGAAATTGAGTAGTTTATTTAGCGCAATGATATATGATAGTGACCACGAGAGCATATAAACAGTAAATATATTTATATTTTATTCGACACAGATAAAGGCTTTCATATAAAGTAATGGTTTTTTTTTTTTTTTTTTTCGTTATTTTGTTTCAATGTTTCGGAATTACTGAAATAAACGGCGAAGCCGTAAACTTATCTATCGTTACCGACGAGAAAAAATCCGGTGTACTCTTTACAATGATATCTGTCCCTCGCCTCGAAATTCTACACGTTGACATATTTCATACGGGCTGTTTACGATACGCCGACGTCGACAATACCCCGACGGACCAACTGGAAAACACCGCCCCGGTTGGACGGTCGGTCCAAACAATTGTCCGGCCGACAAATTATTCGCGAGCCGAACCTAACGTGTGTGCGGTGCGTTCGTCGATTCGATTCGATCGGAATCTAAAAAAAAGAAGAAATTTAATAGCATGCCTCCTAGTAGACGGTACGTTACCGGTTGTTAATACAATTCACGATTTATTTTAGCGATGACGCCGTGGGCCCGGTGTAATTAAACGAGTATTACGTTGTTTATAACCTCCGTCTCTCTCTCTCTCTCTCTCTCTCTCTCGCGCGCGCGTCTTCTCTCTAAAATTAATATTATTATTATCCGCAGGTCGAAATACGAATTCAAGTGCGAAATTTAAACGGTACGTCACCGTCGCGGCGCGGATATAATAAATAATACGAGCACATCACCGCCATCTCTCCGACATTTATTCGCCGCGCCGGCCAACGACGAACGATATAAATTTCCGCGGGCAGGACCGCGGAGTCACGGTACTGTGTAACACCAAGAGCAGCCACATTATGCGTTCTTCTTCTTTATTCTCTGCGCAATTAGATATTGTTAAAATACATTTTTCTTTTTCAAACATCGAAATTATCGTTACGGCTCACCTCGGGGTGTTATACAGGTCACACGATATATTATGATATACGGTTTGCATTAAAAATAATTGCACAATGAGCAGTAGAGTTAACGATAGAAAGTCTCGGGACGTTGAACGTATAATAATATTTGTATAAACGTTTTCGAAACGAAACAAAAAAAAAATAAATTCCCATTAGCGATTTTAGCTAATTGTTCTTAAACTAACACGGAATTAAACTCGATACAATTGTACGATGCCTATACACAATCATATAATCCGTGAAATAAGCGTTCGTTTAAATTATGCTGGTAAAACGAGTTTTTTTTTTTTAAGTATGTCCAAGCCAAACTCCGTTAGAAAAACTTGAGTGAGAATTAGCAATCATAAAACCGACCTGGTCTTAAACGGTCGTGAATCGTTGACAACAACTCGCAAAAAAAAAAATGACCATTGAGAAGAAATAAACACGGAGACGAATCTGTGAAGTCATGTTGACTAAACAACAAATAATTGGCAAAGAAGAATTTAATAGGGAGTTCCGTAACAGACAATAGACCCAAGATAAGGCGGATTGACGTTCTCGAAGAAGAACCGGGGAATCTGGAAGCGAAAGACTGGAGAGACGTAGTCCAAGACAGTGATAGATGTTGTTTGGTTAGCAAAATCTTTTAGAAAAGAATTAGATGATTATAGAATAGCCAAAAATGAAATTTCCCTCTTGGCGATGTCTGCGAACGCGTTGTGTTTTTTAAGTTTCAAGTTCGAATATAAAAAATTCGTTTTTTTTTTTGATATTAATTTAACCGAAACATTATGCTCATAAAATATGTACTCAACCCAGTTAACGTGGCGGCAGTGTATAACCGTAATACGAAAGTAACGTAATTTTTATCCGAAGAGGAGTCGACTGCCGGAGATAAGAAATAAAGTTACTATTATCTTATATTTTTTTTTTTAACGCACGAAAAATCCGGAGTTATGCGCATAATGATTTAGCCAATTTTGACGGTATCTAAACGTCGTCGTCGTCGTCGTTGTCAGCGGAGAAAAAATAAATTACCCCGAAACACCCGGGGGACGAGTTTGTTTCAATCGTGTTGCTTTCTGCTGCAGCAGTTACGGTACCGGACACGCCGCCGGAAGAAAATAATAACATTTTATTATTATGTCGAGCACTGCGAACAAAATTATACAGTAAATTAGATTTATTTTAAAATATCGTTCCAAAAACGAGACATTTCCGACAAAAAAATGTATGTTTGTTCTAGCACGTGTTCAATTTAATCGTATTTTTAAAACGGCAACAATTTTATGACTTGGTATTTTTTTTTTCCCCAAAAAAACATTCGGGTCACGTGATTTTTATAAGAGAACTTTCAAAATGTTTAAATCGCGTACGTTTTCATAATTATGTCGAGTGGAGGTGTTTGTTTTTCTCTCTCTCTCTCTCTCTTCTGAACCATCTAATTGAATTTGATCGGAGATTTCGCGAAAAGCGTCGCCCGATTTATTTGCGCAG
This sequence comes from Tuberolachnus salignus, assembly GCA_956483605.1. Classification (NCBI taxonomy): domain Eukaryota; kingdom Metazoa; phylum Arthropoda; class Insecta; order Hemiptera; family Aphididae; genus Tuberolachnus; species Tuberolachnus salignus. The sequence goes on from OY101437.1 coordinate 19,824,571, forward strand.
TGTGTCCGAGGGCGGAATATACCAAAATCCACCGGCAATACCGCAGAATCAATGGCCGTGTTTGCCGTCGCATCGTTATTGTTTCGCAATCGTTTTAATATTTAACCGCGTACACTGTAACAGCGCGTTAGCTTTCTACGGGATATTATATTGCCATTGTAACATTACGTCTGTGGACGAAAACGAGAAATACGACTGCGCGCGTTGTACACAACAGCAAAAAACGACAAAAAAAAAAAAAAAAAAAAAAAAAAAAACGACAATCGAAAGATGGGTGGACCGGCAGAGCCTTGAGACTCGAGTGGTCAATAACCTATCATCTAATAGCGAATAGTGAATATTTTACATTTAGAAAAAGAGGTTCTGTTCCGAACCCGGTTAGGTGCGTTCGCGGCGATCTTTGCAATTTCGTTCGACTTGACACATTGTAGAAAATAGAATGAGTTAAAATTTGTTCGAGTACAAAATATGCCTGCCGTTTAAAAATTCCAGAATAAAATATACGGCCGTGTTATGATTGATGCGCGTATCACTAATAACAAAAAAAATATATATATTTTTTTTTCACCCGACGACCGGTAATCTCTAACTGCAGTGGTTCCGGTTTTTCTCGAATATCCACCGGGGTCGGCACGAAAAAGCCCAGCCGGCTGAAATCCGCTCTGCATGTTCTTGTATTATTTTTTTTTTAAACCTGTATTAATTTTTCTTCCGTTTTAACTTTGATTAGAGGGGGGGGGGAAAAAAAATAAAGAAAAATCACATACTCGTCAATAGAGACTATCTCAACGGTTTTATTATTCGCCATGTTGCCAGCCGGCTTTACGACCTCTGCCTAGCGACAGGTGGCCTGCATATTGATTATTCAAAATGTCGACAATTGACAAAACAACCGCCGAAAAATGTGAAAATATAACGATTTGGTTATACGAGTAATGGGAAAAATTCGGAATGCCAACAATCGCCATAGGTGTTGAACGAACAGTCCGTGGCGGAGCCCAAAACGCAAAAGAGTCGTTCATCAACACGGTTAGATGAGAATTGAAATGTAGCACCCGACATGACATTTTACCGTACAAACCGCCGGGTGTTCGGGGTTATTGTATTTGAAGAAAAAAAAAAAAAAATCAAATCCCGAACCGGGGCCCGGGGGGTTTATGTTCTATAGAGCCCGGACGGTACCGGTGAAGTGGCCGGTGTGTGTCCCGGCGACCGCGACGTTTTGGATCGGTTCCAGGGCGGCGCGCGCGTGCCATTGTTTCCCGCCGGACGGCACTCCCGAGACAGCAGACGACGCGTCAAAACCATCAAACGGACCGTTTGGCGGCGGCGGCGGCGGCGGCGGCGGCGGCGCCTATCACGAGAATACCGCCTCTCCTCATACCGCGGGCGTAAAAGTCGACGAAAGAACTCGGTGTAGAACAATAGACCGACGGGGGGATTCGTTTGGAGGTTTTTTTTTTTTTTTTTTTTTTCGACCCGAGAAACGTCGGCGCGTCGATTATCCCGGAATTATTTATTCCCCTGGACCGTATGCCACACTTGCGGACAAAACCGTTTTCCCTTCCGGTGTGCAAATACCGTTGTAAAATCGAATTCCATCGACATCGAATTATCGTACACGTACACGGTCAGTATCAGATGTTCCCAAACTTTTCACAACACGACAGTTGTATAAAACTGTATGTTCTATCACACAGCAAACCCCTCCGGGAAACTTTCACGAATCTAGCTTAAACAGGCTAACCTCATATTTTATCGTAAAACTCCAGGGGATATTTCGCGGTTCTAGCCATTATTTTTTTTTTTTTTATCCTAAAACTCCCGGGGAAATTTCGCGGTTCCTAGCCTCTTTTCAGATATTTTTCCACTAAATTTTTAGTCATATTTTTTTTTTATTTACCAAATATTTTTATTCGGTGTACAAATAATCGTGAAAAAAATTATTTGTAAACCGAATAAAAATAATTGAAATAAAAAACATATGACTAACAATTTAATCGGAAAATATTTTTAAAAAAGCTAGAATCGTGAAATTTCCCCGGGAATTTTACGATAAAAAAAAGAGGCTACAATTGTGGAATATATTTCCTTAACTATAGAAATAAGAAAACACATGTACAATTATTATTTTAGTATTATTTAAATTTTGTAAATCATGGAAAAAATATATTAAAAAAAAAAAAAAAAAAAAAAATATGACTAAAACTTTAATAGAAAAATATTTAAAAAAAAGGCTAGAATCGCGAAATATCCTCCGGAGTTTTACGATAAAATATTAGGTTAGCCTGTTTAGGCTAGATTCGTGAAGGTTTCCTCCAGGTTTTGCTGCGTGATAGAACATACTACTTACATAACCATTTACGAATTTTTTTTATTTTGGTGACCCATCGCATACTTATGACCTGCATTTTTATTAACAATATTTATAACTTTACGATATTTGTGTCAAAAAATAAATTTATTTATTTAATAAATGTATTTTTATATCGTATAACAATAAAAAAATTACTGTCTGAAATAAATATAGTTTACTATTATAAAAAAAAAAAAAAAAACATATTTAAAAATTAAACGTGGCCCACCAAAAGTTCGTTCGCGACTCACTTTCAGGGCCGCGACCCACATTTTGGGTACCTCTGGTCTATATGGTAAAAAATTTGAAAATTAAAATCTCGTTTATTGATCGATTAAATTTAAATTTTTTATTTAATTACACCGGTTTAAATGTGACCGGTTATATATTTTTTAATGGTATCGGTCATTTTACGAAACATTATTGTTACGTACATTTACGCGCACAACCATGACGAATTCCAACGATGGACGGAAACGTTTTTTCACTACTATGATGGTCAGATATTTATCCGGGTGGAAGGATTGCCCGGACGGGTAGAGTTCCCCCCGTAGGTCGCGATACACCCCAAAAAAAAAAGAAAGAAAGAAAGAAAGAAAGAAAGAAAGAAAGAAAAAAGGTTACCACTGTAATGAGGAAAAACGGAACCGTTTCATAACGCGCGTGTCGAGGATGTATAATCCGGACGATGGGTTTGCTGCGCCGGCATTGCCGAATAAAATACGAATAAAAAAAAAAAAACCTAAAAACCATAACTATATTTATATTGGACGTATTAGATAATTATCAAATTATACGGATCGGGGGCGGGGGTAGAAACAGCGAAATTTTGTATGTCGGCCCCAAAACGTTTGGAGAGCGATTGGCATACGAACAAAAAAAAAAAAAGTCATACTGGACGCAATTCACGAACACCCGTATGCGCGCGTATAAAAAAAAAATATAAAAAATATAAAAAACCTATGCGTATGCCATCCCGTCAGTGCAGAATAAATATATTATACGCCCCGAGACGTTGTAAATACTCTGATATTATAATAACAGCTATTTCTCGACATGCTATTATTATTATTATTATAATATATGACTTCATGCGCGAGTACACGAGGAAAGAGAGGGCATCCGTCGGTACGTTTTGTATCAACGGTTTAATATCTATTTTATTTTATTTTTTTTTTTTTTTTGCTGTCATCTTACCCACTCGTTCATTCGACGTTAAAAAAAAAAAAAAAAAAATAATAACAAAAACCCGTGTCCAACGTATAAATATACACAACGACTAGACGGCCGGGCCGTACGATAGGGGTCCCGCAAGACGTACGCCGACGTTTGGCAGCCGCAATATTACGCCAAAACGGTCAGATCGTACCGACGAACCTCGTGAAATCGCGTTCGATTATCCCACGGGCAGGGGGGCTAATGACGTTAAACAAATGGAAATTAATTTCGAATATTTTTCGTGTTTTCGCGTAATCCGCGGCCCAATCAAATGGCCTGGTTCCGCGGGTCTATCGTTAAAAATCGGCATCGGGTTTAGATCGTCCAGTCGCGACCGTCTATTGTAGCTTTTTCTACGTACGAGGTCTGGTCGAAAAGTACCAGGATTTTATATTTAATAATTACAAAAATGAAGTTATATAGTATTCAAAGAACATCTCCTTCGAAATACTCTCCTCCGGACGATACGCAGTGATGCGTTCTGTTACCGCGTTCGCTTTAATTACCTCTACGTCTTGAAATCGTTGTCCTTTAAGTGCAGATTTTAGTCTTGGAAAATGATCTTTGGAATATGGGGCCTGACCTGGAGAATAGGGAGTGTCCGCGGGACTATAGCAATTTTTTTAATCAACCAAAAATTCACGAATCGACAGCGCTAAATGTGCTAACGGTCCATTGTCGTGGTGAACAATCGCGGAACGAATTCGGCAGCGCGACCCTTTTCATCTGTACATTTTCCCGTAAAATTGCATGACAAGACCCAATTGAGATTCGCTTTATTAACTCACGAACGGTAAAACGGCCATTTCGTATTTTTTTTTAGCAAATTGTCACCACACCGTCGTTTCTGGATGACGTCGACGGTCTTCCAGAACGTGGATGGTCTTCAGTTGACCGCCGACTGTCCTCGAAACGTTTAAAACACTCGAAAGTCACGGAACCACCTAATGAATCATCCCCAAAAGCGGTTTTAATCATTTCCGTCGCCATATTTTTACCAAGTTTCAAGCAAAACTTGAAGCACACGCGTTGTTCGTTAATTTCGGACATGTCGAAAACGGCGAACGAAAAAAACTGACTGGGCCTAACCACGTAGTAACGTTAAACTGAGATAAGATAGCGACTTCGGGTTTTGTTTAAAAAAATCCACTTATTCGCGGGGAATATATCTATTTTTAGCCGTGATAACATTTGTTCTGGTACTTTTTGAACAGACCTGGTATATGCACGCAGGGACGGATTGGCATACAGATGACGCCATCTAGATGAAGTAAAATGAAATAATGAACACACCCTGATATTCATACAGAATTTATAAAAAAAAAAAAATATATCGCATAATGTTCGACTGTTTTATGTTTTACCATTAAACACAACCTATGGCGAACCTCGTGTACAATTTCCGAGCGTTTCTGCTCGGCAAAAACAATCTCGTCCATAACGTAAAACCGATTTAAAACTAAAATTAACATTTATAAATGCCTTTAGCTCAAAACCGCCAGAATGTTTTGCACGCGCCAGAAAACACCCAATATTAATTATTCGGCGAAAATTGCAGGTTAGGTTAGGTTAGGTTAGGTCTCCAAACAAAAAATAGTAAAATCGAAACAAAACAAAGCAACCTTTTGATTTCCCCCACATAGCGTACAGTTTTGACATATCAAAAACACTCTAATTCATCGTTTACCGACTTTTTAAATACACTAACCTAACCCATCCGTCCTCCCTATTAAAATCCACGTTTAGCCGTTTTTATACCGTATTTTGCTACGATTGTAAATATATAATCGTTAATTATTACACGTATTTGGAAACGGTTCTATAAACGTTGATTTCCGAAGTTCCCTCCACTTCGTGTAGTTATCGATTTTCACCAAATATATTTTTCCAATATTTCGCAAATTGTTTTCGGGATATCGAACTGTAATAGTACAATAATTGTATAGTGTCGCCTTGGGCTCGGGCTCCGTGTGGTGTTTTTTTTTATTTTTTTGGAAATTCGTTGTACTTTTCTTGTTTATAAAACGGCGCCGGGGGAAGAAGAACCGTAGTAGCGACGGCGGCCATGACGACGCAGAAATCGGAAAATCGGTTATTTCCCGTAGCTATAATATTTATTGGCAATAACGTTTCCAGAAAACTTTTTCGTGTTCGTAATACAATTAAATTCATTACGTCAGAATATACTATGCGCAGAACTACAGCGATAAACCTGACGAAATTATATAATTCATATTTTGTCGTTTTATAATTAAAAAACTTATTGCGCGCCACGTTGTCGTGCATTGAAACGATACGCCGACTCAGTACTGTATTGTAATGACATTTTATCACAACGTTCTCGGCTAAACGTTGAAAAATAATATATTATCGAAACTTAGTGGTTAGTGGAGCTCTGAAAATTTACATAATACATAACGTTGTTTTTAAAAAACGTAACCAGAGCCCAAATTATTGGAGGGGGCGGGAAACTACGACACAGAACGCTGGTTCTGTTTTATATGACTTATATTGTTATCTAGACAGTATCTACCGAAAAGGCTTTAGATATCTGTCTGACTATATTTGACCATAATTGTCTGTGGTATCTACAACCAATTTCAGGACAGATAGAAAATAAGTACAGACAGTGGCGTATCTGACAAAGCTTTATGGGGGGGGAGGGAGCAAATAATGGCCACAACGCATTTTAGAAAACTCCCTGAAAATATTAATGACTTAGACGCAAACCCACTTCGCGTGTTTTATTAAATAATTATACAACACACATTAGGCACTGAAAAAAACGATATTTATTTAAAAAAAAAAAATAATTGTATTCGTTTATAAAATCTATGTGTTTCTTTTTTCATTTTTTTGCAAATCGTTCTACGGTTCCGTCAGTAAGGCGCATACAACAAAGTCAAACCGCTTAATCTATCTTGACCCATATTTTCGATCTAGGTCATGTTTTTAACCTACATAAAGTAAAAATAGTGTTGTAGAAACTATCAAACTACCATGCACCAATTACCAATATTCACAGCAAATTCAATTAATGATTCTTTATTAACGTACGGCACTTTTTGTAATTTTGTCTTAATAATTATATAGCAAATACCCTACACATACACATCCCTCAAATACGCCACTGGGTACAGATGATACACTCTGAAACCACGATCCAAATACCGCCGTTTTGATAAACACGTCGGATCGAGAGAAAAAACCTATTTTTTCAAATTGTTTTTTGTTTATTAGGACTTAGGGCGATTAAAGTTTGTCCGTCGACATTTTTATATTGGTATATAGCAATAAAAACGATTTATTCGATGAGTACAGTATATAGGAGGTGCCTACATTCAAATGCAAATTAATAACAAATAGGATTTTGCTTCTTTTTAATGCTATTAAAAACTACAGTCGACAGATATTGTTAGACGCTATCTCCATTTTACTTGTACGGACAATTTATCGTAAGAGTATACAACTTATAGTAGCACTTTGTTACTGAATAGACGAGGTTTATACTTGGATATGATTAACTAATTTTGTAAATGTAGCCGCTTTTAAGCGGGGCGAAGAAACACTGTGTACCGGTATTAACTAAGTGATGATTTGCGAATCTTGTCTTTTATTATTTTTGAGTCGTAAATATTCACAAATTCGTTCGTATTAGAAAACTGTAGTTATTAGTTAATCGGTTATAAAAAGTTGTACGGTTAAGAATTTCCAAGTTTACAAGTATTAAAAACGTTGGGTTATTTTTATTTAGAAATAAACAAAATAGAACGTTATTTATCGTTGCTTTTTTTCCCCTGACTTAAATATGTGTATGCAAAAAACAGAATAAGTTAAAAATTTACCTAACCTATAACTAATGATTTATTTTAAAACTTAATGTCTTACATATTATTTATAAAGATCAAATGATTTGATAAAGTTTTGAAATGCCGTTACTCTTTTAGAGATTCGTGTTTAAACTGCGTGGAAAATGTGTTTTTATTATTATTATTTAAATAAATTGTCTGTTTTAAATTTGGCCGGTCGAAAAATACGAGTTTTACCGTTCGAAAGTAAAACGCATTTATTCGTTTTGATCTATCTCTCGATATTATATTCTTCTCGCGGTCTTTTTTTTTTTTTTAAGAAATATGTAATCTATCGATAAGGCGACACACGCGTTTGTGTACGTATGTCACGAACGATTCACCGCCTTTAAACTGTTTACTTTGAAAAGTAGTGTGTCGTTTTTTTTTTTTTTTTTGTTGTTGTTGTTGTTTTTTTGTCATCGTATGTATAGCTAAAATAACTTTGGTTGTACATACCGTAGTGTATACGTCATTATTATAATAATAAATCATTTTATTTTCTTATTTTTTTTTTCCGCTCTTTTTGTCAGCGTATACTGCTGCAACTTGCAAGGTCGTTATTAGAATTTATTACACACCCGGCCGCGTATCGTATTATAATATTCAAATGACCGCACGCAATATTCGTTGTGTTTATTATTTTAAAACACCGATAACGTTGAATATTGTTATGGAAAACCAGAAAAAATCCATTGGCACCGGCCAGAGAAAATCGACGTACAATAATTACAAATGGTATCCAACTATCTTGTGCTCGTCTTCGACCGTCCGATTGGTTTCCCGCGGACCTGCACGATTGGCTTTCGTCGCTCGATTCCTTCGAAATCCTCTCAACCATCCGAGTCTTTATGAAGCCTGTATATAGGCTGTTCCGCGTACTCTGTTCTTGGTCTCATTTTCGTCTCATTTTATGACGTTTTTCGTCAAACCCGGTTTGACGCAGTAGATCCATGCACTGTACGAGGTCTGTTCAAAAAGTACCAGGATTTTATTTTCGGAAATTACTAATCATGAAAATTATTATTATTTAAAGATATCTCCTTCGAAATACTCTCCTCCGGACGATATGCAATGGTCCCAGCGATCTTGCCATTTTTTTGAAAGTCCGTTGGAACCGTTCAAATGTTATAGTTTTAAGTTCTGCTGCCGTATTCGCTTTAATTTCCTCTACGCCTTGACATCGTTGTCTTTTGAGCACAGATTTTAATCTCGTATCCATAAAACCACGTCTCGTCACCTGGGATAATGGTTTTTTTTTTTATGAAATTAACATCGGCAGAACGATTTTTAAGGTCTTGACAAACCGTTAAACGATTTTCCTTTTGCTCCAAAGTAAACAATCGCGGAACGAATTTGGCAGCGCGACCACTTCTCAACTGTAAATTTTCGGTTAACATTTTATGACAAGATCCAATCGAGGTTTCTGCTTCATTTGCTAACTCAAGAACGGTTAATCTGCGGTCATTTCGTACTATTTCGCTAATTTTTGCCACAACATCGTCGTCGCTAGATGTCAACGGTCTTCCAGAACGTGGATCATCTTCAGTTGACTGTCGACAATTATTGAAACGTTTAAACCACTCGAAAGCCACGGAAAGACTTAAGGAATTATCCCCAAAAGCAGTTTTAATCATTGCGTACGTATCCGTTGCATTTTTGCTCAGTTTCAAGCAAGACTTGACGCACACACGTTGTTCGTTAATTTCGGACATGTGAAAAACGGCGCATGGAAAAAACTAACCGAATTCAACCACGTGTAATATTAAATTGAGATAAGATAGCGATTTCGGGTTTTGTTTAAAATATTCACTCGTTCACTAGGAATACGTCTATTTATAATTTAAAACGTTATCGTAGTGTGTAGATTAGTTGTAATGACATTTGTCCCTTCGAACTCCGATAATAATATCAGGCACTGGCCCGTTTTTTTTTTTTTTTTTCCCCCGGTTATTCTGTCCAATAGTTCCCGGTCTGTCACTCGCGCAACACACTCGAAAACCCGTCGCTTAGCCCGTACGGTAGTCAAAACGGGGTGTTTTGTGGTCAGTAGACGACGATTTTAGTCATCCTGAAAACGTCCGCGTTCTGTTCGTGCCGTGCCGCTGACTAGGCTGGTTTCACGTCGGTCCCCGTCGGTTATTTTAAATAGTCCAAATAATTTTCGCGTGAGTGCACATATTCCGTTAAGTGTCATCCGTATTATACGAAACGTGAGTTATGATTTCGAATTCGTTTTTCTCAAAAAACGTCCGTCAGCAACGATGCAAATAATAACGGAAACGATTTGAAAAATTCAATTTTGGGAGGCGCAACGCCGTGTCATATCATTCGAAATTGTACGGTGTCCGTACGTCAACAATGGAATACACACGGCCCCCGCGTTCACCGTCGCGCAGACGTATTATTAATATCATCATATTCGGTTTGAACTCGTCGTATTATTATTATTAATATCCTATAAAAATACGCTATTATAAACATGCGCGGAATAATATTATTAATATTTCACGTGAGGTTATAGGTAAACGAATAACACTGTTAGGTACCTATGGTAGGTAATATCTAAGAAAAAAAAATAAATAAAAAACTCGTATCATATTTCACCGGCTCTTATATTATTGCGGAATTTATATGATATTTTAATATAAATACAACGTGTTTTTTTTTCTTTTCTTTTTTTTACTGTATAATATACATTGCCGTGTGTCGTGTATAACACAGAACTGTGTAAATTACCGGCTAAATTACTTACTCGTCTGACTTGTAATTTGTTTTTTTAAATTATTAAAATAAATACCTACCATGCCGTTCAGTTTACTTCATATGTAAATTTTAGAGAGTCGTGTTTACGCGCGTGTCTTACGGACATTTTATCCCGTTAATAATATTATTATGGAATTATTGTTTAAAAAAAAAAAAATATATATATATATGAAAAATAAAACAACAACGCTATTCCTATATTTTTTTTAGAGCCCGTTATGTTCGTATAATCATCGATAGTTCTTTAACGACGACTGAACGCAAAGCGGTTTTTATTATTCGAATTGCCTAAACGCTCGCATATGTGTCAATACGAAATTCTCACGTATAGTTTATAAGGAAAATTTATTTTATTCCTACGGTAATAATTGTAATTATAATTTCGATTTATAATTCGACCTCTGCGACCGTCCCGTCTCACGACCGGATCCTCCAGCTATCTCTCCATCTTATCGCCAAAATCTTCCAATTTGGTCCACGTCCTAATAAGCTTCCGTCACGATATAATTTTTTTTTTTTTTTACTGTACGTCTTCTCGCATCATCGTTCACGGATTTCCCTAAAATGGTATTTTCCCAATATTGGGTTTTGTTGCGGCAGCACTGCCCGCGGCAAGCAGTCCTCCTTTTTCGACGATCTCTACGATAATCTTTCCTTCGTCTCCGCATTCCGGTCGTGGTACCCTTTTTGTCGGCCCAAAGACGGATTTTCTTCACCTCTCACGGCAGTGATGACGACCTTAAAAACGTTGAATTTTCGCGACCGCCTCTTCCGCTATAGAATATTTCCCCCCTCTCGTTAATTTCGTGCCGAGAAATTCGAAACAATTTATCTTCTTAAATTCGAATTGATCTTTTATACCTTTTATCTTTTTATCTATTTATCTATTTATCTACTATTACTTAAAATATAATATACTGTTATCGTCACTCGATCACACTATACGCGTATTGTGTGTACTCAGTTTTCCTCTCGTCGTATTGTGTAAAAAATTAATTTAACCGTTTTATTATAATAAATTTCATCCCGGGAGGGGGGGGGGCAATTGGGGAAACGGGGAAATATTACCTAGGGACCAAGCCCCCCCCCACCACTATTAAAATATATTGGTCTCAGTCTCGTCTTCCATAATTTTTTTGCCGAATACTGAAACAAAACCCGAAACGTTTGCATACTCGTCGACATTGTAAATGTGTAAACAATATTACGGGCAAACGATTTACAATAAACAAAACGATTAAAATAAACTTTCGGAAAATGCTGACAAACAATTCGGAACAATATTGAAATAGAGTTGTATTATTATTATTTTTTTTTTTTTTTTTCAAGAGCATTTTCAATATATTTACGTGTTTCGAATATCCACCTAAAAAACGATTTGCCCCCTCACCATCGGTGTTCAGCGCCCCCCCCGCGGTTCGAAAATCGTTCACGGCGCCATCGTGTAAGTATACCGCGGTAATAATCTTAACAAATATCGTATGCACGTAGAAAAAAAAAAATTTGAAAAAAAAAAAAATGTACCTATACGATAAAGTCGGTTCGGTCGTTTGGGTTCGGGGTGGGTACCCCGGTAATAATTATTACTGTTGACGTTTCCGGTATGCGGACCGTCGGCCAAATATTTGAACACGGCGTTCGGACCGGCAACCGTACGCGCGCTTTTGAATAGGAAACGGAATTTGTTTTGCGCGGTCGACGCCATTAGACGATGAGAAAATAATAATAAAAAACCGATAGACTCGTGTAAAAAAAAAAAAAAAAAAAACGAACGGTTAAAAACATATTGACGTCGAGGGTTATTCCGCGGGTACGGGCATAATATAACGCCGCGGTCGAAAATGCCGCAGTCCGAGTTTGTGGTTTTTTTTTTTTTTTTTATCACTAAAATATTATTATTTGTCCGTAAACGAGTAAAACGCATAAAACCCGTACGCTTATTGCACTGCCGGCAGTAAGAGTAAATAGTCCGGCGATTCCGCGTGCGCGAGCGTTTAATAATATTCTATACAAACGGGCTGGAGTTTTTTTTTTTTTTTTTTTTCTGTTTTTAATCCTTTGTCCGGGAATTGTCGTTTTTTCAACTGTCGTTAAAAAAAAAATACGCGAAAACCGTCGGGCGGTTTATTTTCGAGAAAACGAATAGTGCGCGGCGAAAAGACGTTTTATACGTTCATAAACTGGTAAACATTATATTGGATAATCTGCAGTTTCGCCGGTTTGTAGAAATATAAAAAAAAAATTAAAAAAAAAAAAAAACTCATCCCTTACACTGTACTGGACTACCGCGCGTTATTAAAAACTACCGTATATATATATATATACAGGGTGATTTGTTTTATCGTGAACCGTCTGCGATTGCAATGTGCGTGACGGTTTTTATGAGGTAACTTCGATTTTAGATAATAATGTTAGAACTGTAGCAACTGATGGTCAATATTGATAGGAAAAGCGTACGTAGAATTTTTGTTGAAAATTTAAATACGAATAAAAGTGTGTGGTCCCTAAAAATTTGACGTTGGATCAAAAGTACTCATCAGTTCACAGTGCATTTTCAGTTCAACGTTTTTTTTTTTTTTTTTTTTTTTGACTGTAAAAAATATTTCTGTACTTTCACGCCCAGCCTACTCGCCAGACCTTGCTCCTTGTGACTGATTTTTATTCCCGAAAATTACAAGTTCATTGCAATTAAACCATTTTTCAAAATGAAAAACGGTAGTACTTCTAAATGCGATTGGTATCACTGCTTCCAGAAATGGCAGCGACGTGCGGGACAGTGTGTAATTGCTGAGGGAATTTACTTTGAAGATGATAATCGTACAATTTTCAAAATGAACCATTTTTATCTAAAAAGTCTCGTTACTTTTCTGCCGTGCCTCGTACTGTGTACAAATATTATTATATAATTCGTTATAAAAGAATCGCACCGTGTACGATTATTTGCCACGTTACACAATAAGTACACATTACCGTCAATCCGGCGTTGTTTTTTTTATAATATATAATACGTAGATTGCCATAGATGAGTTTTGTAGGGTGTTTTAGTAAAATAAAAAGGTTTCCGTTTTTTTTTTTTTACATCAATACGACAATATAATATGCCGGTTTTTTTTTTTAAATGTCAGTAATTTTATCTCAATTTATCATTGCCATTTAAGTATTTTTTTTTCTTCTTTTGCATTATACCTTTATAGACGCGTGGTATAACGTTTGCAGAAGTCGACTATAAAAAATTGGTTTAGTTTACGGAACACGCGGATAGAATATGATAATAATGCGTATAAGACGTGTGTACACGCGAAAAATTAATAATTCATTATCAATATTAATATTATAGTGATAAATGATTAATAACGACAACTATGTATAAAAACAACGAAAAAATCACCGTTATCCTCAAGTAAAACAATTTTCAAATAAAATGCACTTTTTTTTTTTTTTTAGAATTGTATTATTGATTACTTCTTCTACCGGTGTTAAATCTTTTCAACGATTGACTGCGCGTTCTCCGTGCTTCTCTGTAAAAACTCAGATTTCCTTCAGCTGTCCATAACTTTTCATTACCACGTCCACAAGAATTTTACCTTTTACGTACCTCGAACAGTCGACTTCAACGATCACGGCGTAGTATGCGACCTATCACATTATACCTTATTTGTCACAGTTGTATTATTTTACTCTGACTACTCGTCTTTACTTATCGGTTACTCTGGTCGCACCACGTAATCTCGAGCATCTCACCAGCTCGTCTCGATTGCGTTTACTGTCCGGGTTTTAACAGTACATACGTATATAACTTCAACAACTTCACTATTTATATTTATATAAATAATTATAAAAATTAATTATTTTACGCTAAAAGTAAGAGCTATTGGTATTTGTTTAATTTTTTTAAATAAAACGTTATCTCTGGTAGAACGAAATTTCAACTCGAACAATATTTTCCCGGCAAAACCGGCCAGTTGGTCGCATGCAGTACGATAAAAATACCATTTATCGATTTCCGATAAACAACCCGCGGGTGCCTGTAGCCGTCCTCCGTTAAAAATGTCCATACTCCATTTGTATTTATTTCTTTTCAATCCGACAATGATTGTTTTTTTTTTTTTTTTTATTTAATGATATTTAGATTTTTCTTTGTCGTTTGTCGGGTCCTTGAGCTCCACATTGGAAGTCACTGGAATTGTTCGGCTGGTGTACTCGTTCCGGGTCTTTTTCTCGAACGTGTGCACTGTACGCAGCCCTCTAGTCGTTTCAGCGTGTGTCCTATGTGCCATCTCATTTTCGTTGACATATCCATTATTGGTGTTCGTCAATTAAATTGAATGAAATCAATTGTTTTCTTCAACTGAGTTTTAGACGTCTGCATTTGTTCTTCATTCGGTCCACAACTCTTTCTTGAAAACTACAATTCTCGAGGCGCCAGCGTGTATTGTTTTTTATTTTATATATTCTCCAAATCTCGTATCCATACTACGCGTAATGACCCACGTTCCGGACGTAAGTTTCGATTGTTCTCTTTTCGGTATTTACATTCGTATTTTGTATTATTTATTTATTAAATGATTTTTTTTTTTTTCGGTTTTGATTTCAGGCAAAGCTGTACCATTCGTCGAGCTCACGGTCGCCCACGCATCGGTGCTCACCATACTGGCCATCAGCTTCGAACGGTACTACGCCATTTGCGAACCCCTTCGGGCCGGGTACGTGTGCACCAAGACCAGGGCCATGATCATCTGCCTGCTGGCCTGGGGTTTGGCCGCCCTATTTACCAGGTATTTATTTAAAATAATAGTAATGAGTATATTAATTCCACTTTTGCGCGTACAACAATATTTGCACGCGTATAATAATAAATGATTATTAAAAATGTATTATTTGTTATATTATATGGGTTTATTCGGCCTCCTAGAACCGTATTCGGAATCGTCTCACAGTCAATCCTACAACTAATCTACCCAGCTTGATCCACCGCCAACATCTTCTAATTTAGTCCACTTCCTAAGCTTCTGCATCCTTTTTTCCACCCGAGGACGAGATATATTCCCTATCCGGGTTCTATTCCAACACACGTAATATTAGGTTTTGGCTTTTCCCAGCATGTCCAACCCATCGAGGTCTTCCTTTTGTGATGATCTCTTAAATATTATTTTCTCCGCACATTATCTGTATTAAACACGTGTACACAGAGAAATACTCACACGGGTGTACGTGTTATGGTATTTGTTTTACCGTTTCCAGATGCTCAACAAATTTTAAGGGACGCAAAATGTAAATTATCTAAAAAAAAAAAAATGGTACTACAGTACTTAAACATTTTCAAAAATAATCAAAATCGCGTGGCGTTGTTAATAATTTCAATGTAAATAATTGAACTTTGGTTTTTTTCGATATTATCCCTTTAAAATTATTGAATCAATTGTGCGTTTTCTTCGAGTATCCTAAAAAAGGGAAAAGTTTTGGAAGGAGATGGTGACATTGGCCTTAAATTTGACAATTTATATATTTTTAACATCTAATAAAATTTTAAAATGTAATCATTATTTTAGATAAAAACTGTTTTTTTTTTTTTTTTTAAATCTATTATCTAGATTATTTTAGTTTATTTCGTCTTTTATCTTTATACAGATACATTTTAATTGACTGTATCTCAATACTGATTATAATTCTAATTTTTATTTATTTTTTTCTAAGAACGCGTACGTGTAGTTTATACTTTTTTAAAAAATGTTCCTGGCGTATATATGTATGAATACTAAATATGCATGCTACATAACAATCCATTGGACATTGATAATAATGTAAATTTTGACGGTAAAGGGTATAAAAACGACGAAATATTAACAAAACCGTAAAGTGATATAAAAAAAAAAAAAAAAAAAAAAAAAAACGATATACAATGTTTGTAGACAATACAGATTACAAACTATAAAACTTGGTAGGTATATGTAAATACACTCTGCCTCCTTGGATAGGAACAGCCCCATTCGGTCCGATAACATTAATGTACTCAACAGTTTTCAAGTGGTGTCGTGATAATAAATAATAAATCGTTTATTGTAAAACAATATTTTCAAATAGGCGTAATGAATAATTAACGATATTATTACGAATGTCTCGCCCTTTCTTTGGTATAAAACGTACGTTAAAGAACGAAACAAAGTCGTTAGCGTTCATTCCGAACACTGAATATTATACGCTGTCACTCGCGCACACACGCATCGCGTTCGTGTATGACGTGTAGAGGTTTACTCGTAATATACATAGGGTGATTGGTTTTTTCTATCATATTATCGTTAAACGATTTTATTTTACAATATTATTTTCAAAATGTTATCCTTCAGGCACCTCGATCACTACGTAACGTTTGTGTTCAAACGTCCAGTGTTCGTATGACTTTAGACTCCCGACGAATTCGTCTAAGAGTCCATAAATACGATTCGCTATTATTTGAAAATAAAAATTTGACGCGCGTGTGTGCGGTATATACGGTATATACGGAATAGTTGTAAAATTTCGAGAAAAAAAAAATTGAGATCATTAAACAAAATCGATCATTCGAACGTAATTTTCGTTCTGGTTAGTGATAAAAAAAAAAAAAAATGTAATCATTGTGTATGGGGGTACGAGTATATTATTACAGTGAGCGTGTAGGCGTCGTCGTCGTTTATTGCGATAACGTAAAAAAAAAAAAAAAAAAAAAAAAAAAAAAAAAAAAAAAAAAAAAAAAAAAAAAAAAAAAATTAAAAAAAGAAGAAAAAAAATCACCGAGTACGTGGTGTGCCGGACCTCGCGCGCACAGGACGTGTACGAGATCGACGAGATAGCCCGGCGACGTCGGACCGGACGATTAACGACGATCAGCCGGTGGGTGTACGGTTAGCATGTACGATAATTTATCGTTTATAACGTACACGATTGTTAGGAGGTATCGTCTTAGCAAATACCGCATTTGTTTTTTTTTTTTTCGTTTTTAAGACGATGTTTATTTCGTTTAAC
Organism: Tuberolachnus salignus; assembly: GCA_956483605.1. NCBI lineage: Eukaryota > Metazoa > Arthropoda > Insecta > Hemiptera > Aphididae > Tuberolachnus > Tuberolachnus salignus. The sequence continues at coordinate 19,841,758 of OY101437.1, forward strand.
CGACAAAAAAAATACTATCTTACAAGCGGCGAGAATTTCAAATGTAAAAAAAAAAACACCCCGGAAATATTTTCCCGGTTACGCCGCCGGTTACCTCGGTTACGGGCGGGAAACGGGCGATAGAGTGACGGGCATTTGTTCGGACACGTCAAAAATCCGTCTGGACCGCAACGATAAAAATCGTGATTTAGTCGAGGGAAAAAAAATGAGGCGAAACGATAGAGGATATCGAATGACGGTGGAATGCCAGTGCCGCGCCCGTTATGGGGCAGGTACGGGGGTTATATTGACTTATGAATACCACTTTTACGAATATTATATTTAGTAGTTATTTTATAATCTTAAAAATGGTTATAACGCGCTACACGTCGGGGTGGAAGAAGATTGTGCGATTTATGGCGTAGCCAGGAAACTAAATCGATGTACATTTACAAATTCGCGCTACTAATAGGATATGAGTTTTATTGTTTACACTAAATAAATTCATCGTCTTAATAAAAAAAATGTAGGTAGAAGACAGGGTGCCTCCCAGGGTTTATTAACCCCTACAACCCTGACTAATGATCCTCCTCTATTTAAAATTCCTGGGCACGCCAATGTATGGTACGGATATGGGCACATTTAATGGAGTTGGAGATATAATATATGTATATACGAGGTGTGGCTAATAAATAACGAGATTTTCTCTGTAAAAACTTTTTATTTATATTTTTTAATGGTTTAACATTTTTCCCCTTCTATATACTCCCCTCCATGTTTGACACATCGCTCCATTCTAATTTTCCATTGGTTGAAAAAGTGTTGGAAATCCTTTTCTTGCAATGTCTTTAACACCTCTGTCGCTTTTGTTTTTACAGCTTCAACTGACTCAAAATTTGTGCCCTTTAACGCACTTTTTAATTTTGGAAAAAGCCAAAAGTCGCATGGAGCGAGATCTGGTGAATATGGGGGGTGTTGAAGCACTGGAGTTCGATTTTTAGCTAGAAATCGCTTTACAGATAAGGCACTGCGAGCCGGCGCATTGTCTTGATGCAAGATCCAAGAGTCATTTTCCCACAACTCAGGCCGCTTTCTTCTTACTCGTTCTCTGAGTGTTGTCAATACTTGAAGGTAATAATGTTGATTCACAGTTTGTCCCTGAGGTACCCATTCTGTCATTATTACACCCTTAATATCGAAAAATACGACCAACATGGACGACCCACCCGTTGATTGTCTTCAACTTCTTCACGACCATCACGAAATCGTTTGTGCCACTCAAAAACACGTGGTCGTGATAGGACACTATCTCCATATACTTCAGTTAATAAATTAAAAATTTCGGTCGCAGATTTTCCAAGTTTCACTAAAAATTTTAAATTAATACGTTGTTCAATTTTTTCGTCCGGCATGATTTCGACATTCAACACGTAAGAGGTCAATTTAAACGACATAGACTACAAAACGGAAACTGACTAAACTGGTATTGTTCGATGCAGTGATATTCATAGATTACAAATATACTACCATTATACCCTTATCTACTCATGCCTTATCGCTAAGTAGATAGTCTCGTTATTTAATAGCCACACCTCGTATATATATACAGTCGAGAAAATATCGCGCGACAATGGGCGGGCGTGAGAAAAAAGCGGCACATAAGGGGCGATGGTAATAATATTGTGCGGAGTTGACGGGAAATCGCGGCGGTTGATACGGGGCGGCGTGACAAGGCGAATGAGAGAGATTTGTTTAGTTGTGTGACACGGCCCGTGACGAAAGACGGAAAATCTTACAGGGATTCGATCGGAAAACGCCGGAACGGCAACGGCACTGCGCGCGTGAAATTTATCGCGAGGGGGGTCATAACCGCGAAATAAACTGCCGGAAATTAATCTCCTAGGCTATTGTGTTTTTTTTTTTTTTCCTATCCGTATATAGTTACAATCGGCCGATATAATAACGCGTTTTGCACTCGAGGAGGCAATCTCGTCAACCCAGATGACTCGCTATCGGCGGAGACGGAGATGTGGGGTGGTAAAGCCTCGGTTACACTGGGCGAGTTTACAAGCTGCTAGTTGACCGAGTTCAGAAAGTCGGCTAGTGCCGATAGTGATGATCGCACGCAAAACTTTCCACTCGCTCAGTAGCCAACTGGCCAGCGAATAAAAACACGTGTAGTGAATACTTTTTTTTTTTTTTTTTTTTAACATACATCTCACTATTGTATAGCCCCATGGTATGTATCACCCCTGCCTTTTCTGCTTTTTTTGACTCATTTTTGACGGTATATAAGCTAAAATAATGACTCCACCGCCTAACCAACTATTTACGTGGACATTTTGTAGACACCGCCGAAACCGGGTACCTGTCCGGTAACACGCAGCCACTAGGTGTTTACTAGCAACTACGGTGACACTGTGCCGGCTAGTTGTTGACCAGCTAACAATGCCAAACGCCAGCGGGTGGCGAGTAAAGATAAAGCCCGGGGCTTTGGACTTTACTCGCAGACAGTTTACAATCCGCCGGCAGTCGGCTTGCGTTGGGCGAGCGTGCGCTAGCAGCTAGTGAAGGTAGAGTCAACCGGCAGCTTGAAAACTCGCTCGGTGTAATCGACGCTTAAACGGCCCCGCCGTTTTTCTCCTTTTCCGGGAGATTAATAGCGGCGGTCGCGCGGAATCGTTTGATATAAACGGCACGGACCGCGGTCGGGTATCGTTATGATACGAGGTATAGGATAGGTACCCCGGTTTACTGTTGGCCGTATTATCGTTGTATAAATACGGCCAACACGTATTATAGTGATAATTATTAGATACGGCGGCGGTGTGCCTATATAAATATCGCCCGGGTTCGGAAGCGTAGTACGAAAAATATCCGATCCGGGACCGTAACGCGCGGACGGCGTACGTTTGTTTGGCGCAATTAACGCCGATAATACTGTCCGCGCCGTAATATTATTATTATTACCGCAGTATTATTGTAGTGCCGAAGACATTTCCAATGCCGTACGCGTACGCGGTAATTCACGGGCAAACGGAAAAAATTTCGAAAATAATCACTCGTCCGTTGCCGTACGTTATACGCGAATGTAATTTATCCTGTAGCCGTTTAACCGGAGACGATACGGAAACTATCGTACGCCATGACGGGATATAATAAATATTATACGAGTTCGTAGAGTCGGACAAAACAAAAAAAAAAAAAAAAACGTAAAATAAATAATACGCACTGTGATTACGAAACACTCGATGTACCATAGTTTTTGCGTTCGCGTTACATTTATAATAACCTCCTAAACACCTCCTTGGTATAAAACTCGCGCGGTGAGATTATACGGAAAAAAAAAAATCGAATATTTTAACGGAAAACCTACGCGAGAACACGCCAGAGTTTACCCGGTCCGGAACGACAATAACGATCGGTGTCCCGTACACCGATGGACGGAAATGCACTTACCACGAAGGAATCAAGACGACTAGGAATAGAACGTTTTCAGGGCTCCGCGAAACGGAGTTTGTTACGCGGCGACGGGGGCCTCGATAGGGCTTGAAAACGGACTTGGCCGTTTATCTCGACGAGGAAAATCGACGGTAATTGTTTTTTTTTTTATTACAAACATAGCTAATACATTTAGCCGAACTACGGGCCGTACGTTTTTCGAACGCGAAACCTCTTGAGATTGAATCGACTCGGGGAATCCCTACCGGTAATAATATTTTGAATTTCCTCTCTGCCACTCTCTGTCGAGGGGGCCGCTTAATGTTTTCGGTTCGCGCGGATAAATCGCAAGTCCGCAGCGCGACCGACACCGACGTTATAAATCCGGCTCCGCGGTGTACGTGTTGCTTTTATCGTACGATTTACAACGATAACATTAAACCGGAATCCGGAGCAATACGTATATTCGTATATCCGGTGGAGATTTAAAACAAATTTTCGGATTGCGTAAACCGTCCGGGGCAATACGGCGGACGAATCGCATAAACCAGCCCTGGGGCTCCGCGAAAGTAATCTAGGGGCTCGGCGGACACATCTGGATCTGAAATAAATCGAAATACGATTATATCAAGTATAGAGTGTATATTTAAATTTAATTTTCTTTCTCGACGTGAACACACATAGTTTTACATTGTTAAAAGAATATTGAGAAGATTAGTTAGCGGAAATATTGAAGAGTTCGAAGAGACATACGCTGAAACATTGCAACGTTTAAACGAAATAATAATTCTTTATTGGACAAATATTTTCCTGTGAGTGATGACATACGCCACGGAATAATCGGGTTAAAAATTAATTTTTAATAAATCAAAAAAAGAAAATCAAACAGAGCGCGAACTAACTGCCCGACCACCGATTCGCCATTAAAACCGTCGTTCGACGAAATGCCGTTAACAGATTTTTAGCTGAAAAAAAACCTCTATGAATACTTCTTATTTGTCCAACAAGATATCTTTGTAAAACTGGATTTTCATCATATACGATCATCAACGAATGTTTTATACGCACTATAAAGTTGCACATTAAAAAAGCGAATCGTTCAGGCATCATTTTTTTTTTTTTTTTTTTAAGATTTGTGATTTTAAATAAGCATTTCTGGTTTTTAGGACTCCGTGAATTTTCTTTATTAGCCACATATGAAAGGCTCCGCGAATAAAAACGTTTGAGAACCGCCGGTAAAAACCGTAGTTGATAATGTACACGTATAAAACGTTTTATCGTATTAAATGCAACGTGTAAAACGTATAATATGTATTTGTTTTTGATATTCATTCATAAAAAATTAAAAACTGAAAATACTTCATGTTTCAGATATGATGTTAAATTTTTAATTTTTATATTTAGTTAGTATATATTAGTTATGATGAATTATAAAAAAAAACATATTGATTATTTGTTTGCAATTTTCTATTCGGCATTCTTTCGAGTACCTATTTAAATAGAAAATAATATTGCATTGCTACAGAACACGGAATATATTCGTATTGTTAAGTAAAATTGAAATGCTACCAAATTAATAATATGGAATATTCGTATAAGATGTCATATAAAAAGTATTTTTCTATTTCCTTTAGTATTTTTTTTAAATATTTAACACGTGTAAACGTGTCTCTTGTTTTCCGTGTACAATTCAATAAAAAAAAAAAAAACCTTATGAATATCACGAGTACAGTGACTTCTATATCATAGGTACGTCCGCGATAAGATAATTAATTTCCCATTATTTTATTGTCAGTTTAAATTATAAATGTGTTTTTGTTTCTCGGGGATAATATTTCTGTAACGGTGTAAAACGTACGTACAATTATTTATTTTTTACCGTACGGTATTTCTACGTGTTTTATACGAATCCGGCAATCGGAGGTATAAACACCGCGATACTGTCGGTTGCCGTACGCGACAGTGCGTGGACACACAACTCGGGAAACTCGAACGGACAAACCGTCAAAAAAACCGTTTTTTTTTTTTTTTTTTTTTATGGAGAAAGTATAAAACGACGATAATAAATCTGGGTTGACGAGTAACGGGGACGGTGCGCGCGTAAGTGTATTAAATCCCTTTAGTAATTCGACGTCGTCGAAACGCTGTCCCCGTTGAAAAGTGTTATCCTCTATAAAAAAAAAAAAACACCTTGAAAACGTCCGTGTAGGAAATAAAAACGACGACTACTCGTACACTGCCGATTATTATGACGTGGATAATAATATTAGTTATTACCTCCGTAATCATTGCAAGTGGTTACGGAAATTAAAAATTCACTGCCCACTGTCCCTCCGTGGTATATCTCAGGCATTTGATAAAGTCTGTGGCGCCCAGGACTCATCTCGAAAACAATAACGTGCCCAACATCTTTGCAATACACTCGTGTCGTTTATAACAAACCGCGACTTCCGGGTCAGAACAGGAACCGACATCTGGCAAATACAAGAAATAAATTCTGGTGTTCCACAAGGATCAGTACTAGGACCAACGTTATCTAATATCTACCGCTATGATATACCAACGGCACGACACTGTCAATTGGCAATTTTTGCAGACGGAACAGCAATAATTACACAAAACAATGATTGGGAATTCGCAATAAAAGTCTTACAAAACTCCCTAGACGAATAATCCCGATGGTACTCAACATGGAAAACAACACAAAATCCTACCAAAAGTGAAACAAAAATATTTACACTAAGAAAATACATAAGTCCAACATTAATACAAATTAACAACCGAGAGATCCAATGGAACAACAAAGACGACGCATGCGAAATATCTGGGACTATACCTTGATGAAAAATTAAGCTGGAAAATGCATATAAACAAAAAAATAAACCAATGTTACACACTAATAATCTGCGCATGGCCAGTATGGGCTCCACTCCACTATAAAATTGGCAAAAGATCCGCCAAACTAAGATTAAAACCGCCACTAGCACAGAATATTCTACTGGAAACACATGAAGACCACTCGGATTCATAAACCCGACTAAAAATCATATGTAAACTTATTTGTCAACTGTTACTCAACATTGTTTCAACACTTTATTTGATTATTGAAACAGTTATGGTAATAAATAAATCTATACGCGGTTTTCGTTGGAGTCACTTATGGGCCAGGGGTCATACGACGAGTCCATAAACCGGCGCGTTTAGAGGTACTGCGTGAACAAATCGAAGCGATTTTTTTTAAGTAACTACAGAAAAAAGTGTTTAAAAAAAATCACGTAAACAACGATTTTTCGGGAAAAGTATTGGGAATATTAACAAAAAAGAAGAAATCGTTTAATAAAGTTCCATCAAAGTTCGCGTCTTTAAACGTACGATATGGACAATTTTATCGAATTTTCAACAATAAACCCAATAAACCGCGACTACTGTATTCAGTGAGGGTAGGGAGTTATATTACAATATTTATGAGTATGTATAATCTTGAAATGTATATATAAAAAAAAGTTTGATTTGTTAAGTACAAATTGATACTATTGGATCTGGTTTTAAAATTCACATTGTCGGGTTAGGATAGAAGAAGGTTTTTCCATGACAATTATCAGTGTTGAACCACAGATAACTACAATTTATCTAGATAAAGACAACGATAAAATACCGAAAAATCTATCGAGATGAAGATAAAATATAAACTGAACTAAAATTATCTAGATTAAAGTATATATAAAAAAAAAAAAAAAACAGATCAATTTTCAAATTTTATTAGATGTAAAAATAATTAAATTGTCAAACAATAACGTAATAATATATTTTCTCAATAAAACCTAACCTAACCTTCTATCACTCTCTGTTTATAAGATTATTGAGATTATAATAAATTATTATTAATTTTTTACTATTGTTTACCTACTATTAGTTACTACTTACAAAAATACTACCGTACACGGTACACCGTAACCGGTGTATAAATTTAGTTATTAATAACCGAATTTTTTTTTTTTTACTTAATTTAAGGACATTTTTTGCTAGACAGGATAAATGACAATTCGAAGTGTGTCTAAATAGATTTAGCTATCTATAACTCTCAACGCCGATTATAATTCGTGTATCCAAATACTCCGCGTCCTCCTAATGAATGTTCTTGGGTACGCCACTGACGACCGTATTTGAATAAAAGTTCGGAATTTTATTGTTTCGGATGTTTGCCCGGTGGGGTCTTACAGGTCCGACGATACAATAATATTATTGTATGATTTTTATTTTTTGGTAATTTCTCTATTTTCTATTCTTTGATCGATCGTACGGGGAAGTGGCAGTTTTACGGGTTTTATCGCCGTTTTTTTTTTTTTTTATATTATTATGATATACGTGGCCGTCGACATCTGTCGTATAACCCGTACGGTACTCGGTGGCGGGATGTACAATCGTTGTCGTACGTTAATTTCCTGATAAAAAAAAAAATTAAAAAAATAAAATAAATAAAACTTTATTCCGTTTTTCTCTCGTCGGATAACGTCGTAATAGATAAATCGAACGATTTTTAACGGGCAATGATGACAATGATAATAATAATAATAATAATAACAACAACTAGTAGTACGATATTAGAACAGACTGTCTCGTTTTCCGTTTTTTTTTTTCTTTCTTTTTTTCTTCTGTTTCTCCTTATTGCAACGAACCGGGCAAAATTACAACCAAAAAAAAACCAATTAACAAACTGATTACGGGGCGGATGGGAGGGTTGATTTCGATTTGTCTACATAGACCCGCCGTCATTATGCGGAAGAACCGTTGAAATTGCTTGGAAATATTGAAAATAAATTCCACTCTTGTTCCGCGAACGTCGCATAATCCATCGGATGCCTGAAGAATATTTATTTCTAAAAAATGATATTGTCGCACGTATAACATAAAAAAAAAAAAAAACGGCTCTAACTACACCGGGTGCGTTCGAATTGTCGACCGGAAGACCGTAGAAATTACGTAATGCGCATTACCACCCCGTTTACGTATTAATCGCTGTTCGGCGATAAAAAAGTAAAAAAAGAAAAAAAAAACCGCCCTGTACATAAGTAAATTATACTCCAGGCTTTGTCCCGTTCATTGTATTTGTATTTTTCCAAACACACACGGTGCAAATCAATATGCAATAGTGCAGCCAACCTTTTGGACCTCACCGACCACTAAAACCATAATTATAAATTCTACGGGCCACCAATTTCTTAAATACCAAGTTAAAAAAAGAATAAAATATCAATAAAGGGTTCTATTATTAATAACAAAATTATTTAAGTTTGTTTAATTATTATTGATTACAAAAAAAAATTGGCTTAATATAAAACTGTTAAGTATTAAACAAGTTTTAATGTGAGATTTGTTCTTGCTTGTTTTGAATAAGTGTGTGCATTTTTGGCTCCAACGAAGTCACTGCAAGACGGAGAGCTCTATTAATTTCAAGCGTAGACCGGCACCGAGTTTTAATAGCTGTTGAATATGATGAAAATGTTTTCTCGCATAAATACGCAGTTGAAAATTGAATTAAAATTTTCATAGCTTTTTCACTCAGCAATTGGTATTCGCTTTTAACGGAGAGCCAAAATTGAGATTTTCATAGAGTTGACTTGATTTTAAATTTAAGTGTGCTGTCGGATGATAAATCGATGAGGCTTTCTTTTTCATTCATATTTAAATTGTTGTTTCCAATATTTGCTACAAATGGATTAATAAATCCACATATTTCCATGTATAGGATCTTCTTTTTTATGGGAAATAACGATCATAATATTCTGCGAGTGTTTGCATGTGCTGTTGAACAATAACTACCACTTGCTGGTTAACGTCCTTCTCTCTCATAAATTCATCAAGGTTTGAAAACATTTTCAGATCTTTTTCAGCCACCCGCGTTTGCCACAGTAATATTTTTTTTTTTTGAAAAGCATCCATTTTATCTCGTATTGTAAACACACGTCTTTATGTTGTCCTTGCATGGATATATTTAGTTCATTTAACAGTTTATTCTTATTTGTCGTAAACTGAATCTACATACAACGATATTATACACTACCTTCGTATATTACGATTACTTTTTTTTTTTTTTTATTATTATTATTAATTATAAATAAACAATCTACACAAATAATGTACAATAAGATTATGCGTTAAGAGAAGACAGAACGTAAAAAATTGAATAAGAACCCACTGGCAACACTTAACATGAATTATTTAAATTAGTCATATTTTTTTTGATTGTTAATGGTTTGAATTGTGTATATGTACATTTTAAATTGGAAGTTGTATGAGGTCACGACACCATTTCCTTTTTAGCCTGCGCCTAGGATTTCCTGGGAGAGTTAGAGATGAGAGGTTTTTAATAAGTGGATTTTGGTGGGATAGAAGACGCATACGGAAGCGCACATAAAATAATTACGCTTCTTCATTGACGGTTTTCATGTGGAAATCGTTATGTAATGTTAGGTTTGATACGTACGGCGGTGCATTGAAGAGGTCGTCGAAAAGCTAGGTTTTGGAATACTGGGATTTTAATGGTATTGGATTTGTTTGCTGAACCCCAGAGCTGTATGCCATATAAAGGGTCTTGTAAATTAAAAGTTTGACTTTTAGACTGATAAACTCGCAACATTACAAATAATGTTGAAATTTTTCTGTGGACCACCGGTTGGCGACTGCTGTAATAGTGTATTGTGTCGTTCTCGTAAACGTGACACTTACATACAGCGGGCCAATAATAATAATCGAAAATAATAATGCAAGTTTTACGCTTTTATGACTTACGATGGTCTGGCGAAAATGGTCGGGGTCGCGGTCATTATCGAGGGAATTATAAAAGCAATTATAAAGCGTTTATCATGTTGAATTGCTTCGTCTAGAAAATCCAGTACCGAACTGAAACTTGGCCACCTGAGCAAATTAGCCGAGAAAAAGTTCTTAACACTAGAAAGAAAAATCGTGCCGTAACTGTTCGGGCCAACCGAAGATGATGATAAGATTTTACCTACCAAAATAAAACTTAAGTCGTAAAACGTACCTGTGGTTTATTGTAGTTGAAAAAAAAAAAAGTTCTATGGCTGTATAAATTATAGTATTGTACGGATAAAAATATTAAAACAAAAAAAATTGTATTTGATCGTTACAGAAGAATACGAACGTATCGTTAAAAAAAAAATAAATAACAACACTGGCTTTTTGTTATTTTGTCGTTTTGGAAATTAGTGTTTTTATCGACACATCGCGAAAGAGTTTTAAATGGAAAATGTTTTAAACCGTTCGTTTATTGGCGACCGCGAAAAAAAAAATACTTTACAGATACGTTAAGATTCCGTTAGTAGGAATCTATTGATTTTTAAAACATTTTATCTGTCACATTTTCCATTGAGCCGCGTTTTTTTTTTTTTTTTGTTTTTTTTTATCGATCAACCGACGTAATAAGTTAAAGAAGAAAAAACCGGCCAAAGTTTCTCTTGTCCGTATTATATTTTGGACATTCCGGTTGTCCGTAAAAAAGTTTATAATAAACGTTTTAAAGATTGAAAACAATCCTATACAAATGTTAAAGTTCGTTTGGGAAAATTATTATGGGGACGGGGGAGGAGCACGACGTGTAATAATTATTTTACTGACTTTTGAATTGTTATGAAAAATCTTGTATAGAAAATTAAATTTCATAACCGATTCGGATTTAGTCGTCCGTGAAGTTTCGCCCACTCCTCCGCTATAACTTTTTACGTCTTGGACGGTTTAAACCTCGTCGTCGGATATTTTTCAATCCGAGTCGGTATATTATAATAATTGCGTACTCTCGTTTTTTGCAGAAATAATTTTTTATAGTGTAATATTTATCCCGGATAAAACTTTCGGACGTTTCTAGTGGCTCGCTCTGGACCGAATACGCCCAAGCTCGGAATTTAGAGTTTATTTATTTTTTGTTTTTTTGTAGGCGAATCAAAGTGATCACAATTAAATTCATTTCAGAGCACGTATAGTTTTGAGAATAGTGTTTTTTTTTTTTAGTCTTTGATTACTATCCGAACGAAACTGTGGGGTTATTGAATTTTCTATTGTGTTAGCGCCAAGGGTGTGAGTTATTTGGGATTTCAACTACCACCCAACACCGCTAAACAAACGCATTACTGCTGTGCGATGACCCTACGGACTATGAACAGTCACGCGTGATATCTATAAGATATTAATTGCAATATTTCCAATATATTAAACCCTTCGGCGGTTTTTAATAATATACTTTTTATAAGATCCGAGCCGTTCGGAATCGCGTTCTTTTTTCGCAAACCTCTCACGACCACGGTGATTGTTACGCGAATCATTGTGTGGTCGGTCAATTTTCGTCGCGCACGTTTCGCACACACGCGATATGTAATTACCAAACAAATTAATAAAAGAGTAAAAAATATAAAATAGAGAAATAATGAAATATAACCGTACGGTTTTCAAATAAAGCTCTCGAATACCGAATCGATCAAACACTGCAAAATTAAACGCGCGTTCGGAATGGCGAATTCGGCGCGTTTGTCGTCGGGTCCTTCCCACCGATGACCGGACGAGGACTTTGCGGAGTCTCCGAGTCGAGAACCGTGACACGACCAAGCGGATATTATTATCCACAATTTTCGAATGTTTTTGTATATTCGGTATCAGTTTTCGTCTACACGTTTTCGTTAGTTATTTTATGAATGTGTAGGTTTCGAATACCGCAAGGGTTCCGGAACAAATTCAAATTAAACTTTGGATTTCGATACAATTAGTCATGCAGAAAAAATATCTCTTAGTTCTTAAGTTATTAGGAGGTTACTGTTGACACTGTGTCGTTTTTGGCAAGGACGGATTTTGGGTGGTGCGCTGGAAAAATCGCATAACGGTTCCACGTTGCGAAAATTATCCGGTTTCCACTGACGCCGAGAAATTTTTCTAAATTTCGCCACCGATTACAATAATATTAATATTAACGGTTCAATGAAATCTTTTTTTTTTCTTATAGTAACTACTAACTATCTTCTTCTTTTTTATTTTTATTTATTTCATTACGCACGCGTGCGCATGAACATTGCTGTTTTCGGTGTCAACCCCAGTTTTCTCCGGGCGATCCGTTTGGAAAATACACCGATATTGAGTTATTACAAACCCTACGAAAATACAAATTCGCGGCTATTGTAGACCTTTCGGGAATCGTCGACTTTTACTCGTGGCTACTATAAATCGCACAGAAATACGGCCGATGTGACCGCCGGGAACGATAATGTGTTCGGTATTGTATAATAACTAGGGTTACCATACGTCCGGATTTGAGAAATGTTCGGATTTTACAAATGTAATCATTTAACATCGTTTATATCGATACAAAAATTTATGTCAAGTGATAGATTTCCGTGTTCACCCTGTATAAACGTATAATATGTAATTTCTATTTTTGTTCATATTTTTTCCCCGGAACCCATTGTTATCGTTGTTGCCATAAAATAAAAAATCCTAGTAAATTATTATTTTATATTCGTATGTTAATTTGTTCACATACAATGTGTACTGGAAAACGACTCGTATAATCCACTCGACAGTTACTTTACTGTTTTATGTGTGGAGAGGTGGTTGTCATTTGTTTGTCTTGTCGTTGTATTTTGCTTGAAATATTAAATATTATTTTACTGGTGTCTAGATTTGGTCTAAAAACATTACGGTAACCCTCATAATAACGCTAATGTCACGGCAAAAAATAAATACCCATATCTGTCGTCAATCGGTGCGATAGCGAAATTCGCCAAACGGACGGCGGTGCGCATCATTTCCACTATATAACTCGAGTACGAGTCTAGATAATAATAATGTCCATGGAAAAAAAACTGCCGGGTATAAAAATGTGACCATGGAAAAAAGAATAATAATAATAATAATATTTTCCACCGGCCGTTATGGTATATGGATATTTTTACAATGGCCGTCGTTACAGACTCATACTCGCGTGTAGATTATATACTTTCGATCGGTGGTGGCGCGACCAAGAAGTGTCTGGACACCCACCCACCCACCCCTTCCCCTCAAACCGTATTTATGGGAATTTTTTTTTTTTTAGCTTATTTACAAAAATATTTATGCCTCGACATTTGACAATTACATAAATTGTATAGGATTTCCAACAATGTGATATGCGTTTTTCAGTCTATCGAATGTTGGACACCAGTGGCGCGTTCAGAAATAAGTAACGGGCGGGGAGGGACAGTGTTAGGCAGATACCCCCCCCCCTCCTGCCCTCGAAAAATTCTCAATTGCTTCACTGTTTTCGATACATATACGTTTATAATAACGAACAATAAAATAACGAATCGCCGGGAAAAATAATGGTTAGGTTAGAATAATTAATATGCATTATTCACATATTTCCGCGAGTCTGTGGACATTATCACGCGTTTTGCAAGTTTAGTTTACTATATAGTAAAAAGATAAATCGTAAACGGCATCGATCGGACATCGGTCGAAGGACATCGTCGTCCGGGTGGTTCGTTCAGATAAGAAAAAATATATTTTTTATATTATTTCGTGGACGTTTATCATCCGGTCGGTCACGCGTATAACGGTGATGACCGTGGCACATATTTCCGTCTACAAAAATCAGTTGAATTATTGTTGAATAATACGTACGATGCACGTGTACGATTGCACACGTTGACGCTTTTCGTACAGATGTATGAATTCTTTAGAGCGAGTAATTCGCGTAATCTCGACATTGCTTCCCAACGCAAACACATATTTTAGTTATGCTTGATGTAACGGAATAAAATAAACTCGTTATACACGATCGTATTAACAACGCACCGGACTCCGGCAAAAACGCTTTAACAATCTCACCTCATTCTCTTAAACGTATATTAAACCGATTAAAAAATAATTATTTCAATAACTGAATCTCTCCTCAGTAACTACAAAGACAGGTGACTCTGGAGAGCGACCCGTAGATCTATTAAACAGAAAATTACACAAGTCCTGCTAAAAAATAACAATGATAATTGATGAAAATTGGATTATGAACAAGCGGAATTCTTTCGTTCCCTCCTCTCGGAAGTCTTCTAACCCAAATTGGTTTGCTCGGCCAAAACAATATTATCCGCGTAAACCAAATAAAAACTATAAAAAGCCTCGACAATTTCAAATGCTTATAAATATTTCAAAACGGTTAAAATGTTTTGAATATATTTACATTTATTTTTAACTGAGTTACAAAAAAAATAAAAAAATAAAACTTTATTGCCGTTTATTTTCCCATTTTCTCCCAATTATTCAGAAAACTACAACGAAAATCAAAAATGACCACCCATCAATAGATTCAATACATCAACTAGATTCAAAGTGCTTTTGGATAAGGTGCTACACTTAAAAATCCGGGCAATATTTCTAGTAGAAACGTTATTCACTCAGAATTAACCTCATTGGATGGTACTCCTATGGAATCAATTAATAATCCTGAGTACTCCGACGTTGGAAACAAAACTATTCTTCACACCTCACTCTGATATTCAAATACTACAACACATCGTAACAATAAATCGGTTCCTTATTATTCCCCTTCTTCTCTCACTTGCAGTCAAATATTTGTCTCCCAACGAAATAAAATTTGCCATTCATAAATGAAGCCAATAAAATCCCCTGTTTATTATCACTGCTGAGGTAGCCAAATATCTCCCTAAGTTCCCTAAGTATCCCTTGTTCTACTCACAATTATTTTTAATGCTGCTCTAATATTGTCTTACTTCTCGCTGCTATGAACATTTTCAACTACAATCTTAATTCCAAAACCCAACAAGCCTCCGGATGATCTTACTTCTTACCGACCTATAAGTCTTCTACCATACTTCTAATGTATAAATCATTATTTAAGCCAATGTATAGTCTTTAACTCTAGGGAAATGCAAAAATATCAAATACTAACAAAATTCAATACTTCCAAAATAATATCCTACACAAAATCACTAACGCCCCACCTTATATCTCTAATCTAACACTTAAATTAAATATAAAAATCAAAACCGTTTACGAAGAAGCAGTATCTTACAACAAAATATTACACTCCAAACTCCCATCTCACACAAACCCCCTCATATTAAATATTGTCACGCTTACAATTCCCGGAAATCTTTCAAGGTGGCTTAGAAGGAGCTGATATCGCAACCTTCTCAACATTTAAAAGAAAAAAAAAAAATTAGATTTCGAAATAATATTTATTATTAAGTAAAGATGTTTTTTTGATACATTTAAGAGTAGTGTTACCACTGGGTGGATACTTCCATCACGTCTCTATTTAACTCATTGTCCTATATCGTATAATCGTATTGTTCCGGAGAGAACAGATTGTACATGTTTCGAATAATAAATTAAAAAAATAAAAACACTCGACATGATATTATATATCATTTTAGTTATTTAAAAACACTAGTGTCTGTTAAGCCTTCTCGAACGATTTCCGCGGTATGTTGTCTTCAGTTACAAGGACAAGAGTTGCCAAGAGGATGTGAATGATTTTACCATCCTAATGTATATTGTAGACGTTCACACATAATGATTTCACCGGATGGCGCAGCGGATCGGCTAAAAATCCTCGAATTGATTCCCATACTGATGATTACTATTGGACAGAAAATAATTTTTGTTGGGTACGTCGAAGTTGCTGGTGTCCCGAGTGTCACGGACGATCGGCACGTACGGCGGCACCGCATCTTTGTTGAAAATCGCGCACCAGCTCCATTCGGTCGTTCGGAACCATCTATGCTTCTTGATGTCCTGGAATCCGTTGGCCAGATTGCCGTACCGCTTGGTCACGTCAGTCTTGAGCAAGTTCCGCAACAGGTTCATCAGATCGCCCGAGAAACCCGGCGGGCACATGTATTTTCCCTTCGAGATGCGCCTGAACAGCCTTTCCAATTCACCGTCGGTGAACGGCATGCGGCCGGCCACCAACTCGTACAGAAGCACCCCGAACGCCCAATAGTCGACGGTCTTCCCATATCCTGTGCCGGGATAAATTAGCGGTCAGCATTTTTAATGTGGCGTTTGCACACTTTCACGGGATTTCTAAAAAAAAAAAAAAGTGGTCCCGCGGAATGCGCATACTGCAGTCGTAGAATTAAATACGACTAAACGCAAAATTCAGTGTTTCCCAACCTGGAGGGGCTCGAACACAATTCTGGGGAGGCTCAAGCCGTCGTCACGAAGCAGTAAAATTTGTATTTATTAAATTATTTTTATTTTACATAAACAGGAGCACAAACGACTGTAGTGCATACCTTGTTTGAGAATGATTTCCGGCGCCATGTATTCGGGCGTGCCACAGAACGTATACGTGCGGTCCTTGATGTGTTTGCAAAACCCGAAATCAGCCAGCTGGGCGTGTCCGTAGACGTCGAACAGTATATTTTCGGACTTTATGTCCCGGTGTACCAAGTTCAACCGATGCAGGTATTCAACAGCCAGGAAGATTTCGGCCATGTAAAACCGTGCCATGTCCTCGTCCATCGGCCCGTGGCGCTGAATGTAATTATAAAAATTGCCACCAGACGCGAACGGCATCACAAAGTAAATGAAGCCGCTATCTTGGTAAAAATACTGCAGCCGGATGACGAATGGGAAATTTATTGACTCCAAAATTCGTTTCTCGTTAAAAACACGCTCCACCTTATCCGGGGCGAAAAAAACCTAATTATTGTTTGTCGAAAATATACCTCATTGTAACACCCATCCCCCTTCACTTCGCACGACCGCCGGTGCCCTCACAATAACCCCGAATCGGATCTTGTTTTTTAACGATGGTGAAAAAAAATGTGTATTTTAATTTTCTCTCTTTCCATTTCGCTAAATTTCAAAATCGGAACTTTTTCACACGATTAACAGGATTTTATTTTGAAAAAATCGACATTTCGCGGCCGACTGAAAACGCACGTATAGGCTCGTTAAACGGTACATAATTATATCACGACCCGCTTTTCTCATGGGCGAAATATTTGATTCCAATTTTCTTTTATCTGTAGGGCGGTTAGCCTTACGAAAAACTATACGAGGAGAATACATACGGAAGAAGGACAAATGCTGAACCGAGGGCAATATTCGATGAGCGTGATATATTTTTGGAGTTCTCTAAAGCCGAATAAAATACTGGGCTGTGTGCATTTGGTGACCAGAGGATCAATAATTAGTACACAAAATAACAACGTGGAAACAAGACAAAAAAGAGGACCGAGGCAGCGGCGAAGTAATGGGGACAGGAAGACCTTAACTCCTGGGAATAAGAAATGGCTGGCCTATTGATAGAATCGCGTAGTAAAGAGGCGTTGAGTAAGCAACGATAGGCCTACAAGGATTGATTTAAATAAAACAAAAACGAAAAATATATTTATATATTAAGTAATAAAAGTATACCTGTAGGTACCGTATATTGAAATGAAATTAATTCGGTTTTCATAGAAACATAATACATATTACTCACTAATTTTTCGTTGACGATTTTCTTTTTGGCAATTACTTTTGTCGCGTAAGTCGTACCCGTCGGATTGTGGCTCGACAACATAACGGATCCGTAAGACCCCCGGTCCAACATGGTCGACACATCGAAATCAGTCGCCATTGCCGCCGATGTCCGCGGGCCGCTATTCCCTTCAGTATAATTATCGTGAAAATCTCTCCGTTTTTTGTTCCAATAATCGGTAAGGTTGCACGAGGAATTTTTGCTGTTGGTGGAATCTCTCAGGTCATCGTGATCGTCGTCGGATACCTTCGCTTTGGACAAACAATTTCCCATATCGACTACAATATATGTACAAATACGTGTGCAGATCTGTATAGATAATATATTGAAATTATTGAAATATTTCTGTGTTATCAAAGACAATATTATTTTAAAGAGTTTAATACTAGGCAACCAACCAATTACATTACTGTAGGCCAGTGGTTCTTAACAGGGCGGTTCCGCCCCCCGGGGGGCATTTCAATCTCTGGGGGGAGGTGGTTTTGAAGGGATACTTGGAGGAAGCGGTGAGCATTAATTTACGGAATAATGGAAAATAAAATAATAACAAAATCAGCGTCCAGCGACACACATTATTGCACGTGAAATCAGAAATTGTAATTACTTGCGTCACGTTATCTAATCGAGGTTTTAAAGTGAACAAAACACGCCAATAGCATATTTATTAATAGATTTATTTTTATATCTATTATAAGCCTATAGTGTTGTACTTCTTGCAGTGTATGTTTGATATCTCAACAGTAAACGTCGCGTCTTGGAGTAAACGAGTGCGTATTCACTCGTGTCTTCTATTTCAACTAATTTGAAATATACAAATTTACGTTTTAAATATGCGAAATAAAAGGAAGTGCAGTCAGTACTTAAAGTTTGGTTTTATTGTGTCGTCGCATAATGTACAGTTACCGTTATGTTTTGTATGACATGAAAAAAACATTTTCTAATGAGGCAATGAAGCCATCGCGGTTGAAAGAGCATTTATCAAAAATCCATTCAGACAAATTAGAATAGCACTTTTCGTTTTTTTAGAATCTAAAAGCATAAACTGAAATACGGGTTTCTGTAAATAATTTATTTAAAAAACAATCATCCGATCTTGATAGAAGACTTGTCGCTTCTTGCAAGTCTTTGTTGATTGCAAAAAGCGGTAGACCTCAATCAATTGGTAACACTCGTATTTTAACAGATGTCAAGAAAATAGTCGACACTATGCAATACGACTGGTGAAAATCGTCTAAATGGTTTGGCAGTTATAAAGATACCTCGTGATATATTAGTGTTATTAGAGAAGATGTAATACGTGAACTAAAAGTCGTTGTATAAGATTAATGTAATAATTAAATTGACTACCTACTTTTTTTTCGTGTATTTTTTTGTTTATTTTACATTATAATAATATATATTTTTTATATGAATCAGTTTTCAAAATATAAATACTATACTATGGCCATTGAGAGAGCGCATCCGGGCGGCGATCAAAACTCGTCCGTTCTCGCGCATTCCCACCACTAAACCTGCCAAGACGCTGACCGCAGCGTAGTGAGTGGGGGAATTTACGGCGACGACTAGGTGGGTAGAGTGGGAGAAATTTGGGTACGAAACCGCGGAGCTCAATCATTTGGATGCGCGAAGGAGCAGCGCTCTCTCAATGCCCGGAGTATAGTATATTTTATTTTTTCAATTAAGGTTGTTATTTTCATAACGGCTCCCCCCCCCTCGGAAATTCCTGGCACGAGTACAGAAATATTTTTTAAGGAACACAACACGTCGGGCGATATAATAAAATGCTGATAACGTATTCAATACGTAGTGCGAGATTGGTATGCAGATCGCGACCACTTTATCCGCAAAACCACATCGGACGGGCGTTATCACTTTTTTTTTTTTCTGTTATCTCGAACTCTCCTAATCCCGAAATAAAACAATAAATAACCTACTAACGTCAGTATATTATTGTCGTTCGCCGACAGTAACACGCAATCGGATATATTAAACTTGACGAAATATTAAAAACCGAAGAAGTGCCGGGGAACTTTTCGCGCGAAACAATTTTTACGTCTGTAAATTTGTTTCAAACGTCTTTGGCGGCGAGTATTAAATTTAATAACTTTCGGTTATTAAATACCGTTATAAATTCGGTTATAAATTATAAAGTTTACCCCGTAACTGTTAAAACGTGGCCATTTGTAACCGTACGGAAATATAATTCCAGTGCACTGTAGCGTAATATAATTGCAAGCATCGAGTCCCGTATACCTATACTCTATTGTTTTTTATTGGTTTAAATATACGTGTAATATTTTTCCCGTAGTGTATAGTAAGGACATTAAAATGTTGAACATTTGGAATGCTCTGTATAACGGCGCGCCGCTGAACGAAAATCGGTTGAGCGGCCGTTATATTCTCGTTTGAGACAGAGTATGAAACAAATTATCGTTTATATAACGTCGCGGTCCAAGACGAAAAATCGTTTTTATTGTAAACTGGCTGACCCGACAGACGTTGGCCTGTCCGAATTCCAATAGATTTGTTTGTGATCATTTTGTGAATTTGTGAAAAAAATAATTATTTCTGAGAGATTTCTGGGTTGCCTAAATCTAATAGGAAAAGGGAGTAAAAAAAATATATGTGCATGCTTATGGCATATGTAACGCCTAAATTTGAGTCGTTACAAACGTTCAAAATAAATATAAAATAATACAAATATAAGCCAGTTCGGTCTAGCTGTTCTCAAGTGATGCGCTTACCGAACAATGTAAGACGAGTTAAAAACATTTAGAATTGTTTGCACAGTACTGTAAAATCCGTCGATCCGAATATTAAACGCAATATTATTATCGAAATATTAATTTTTAGACATTGTAAAAATATACGAACAATATTAACGCAAGAACAACAATCGCATGACAAGACTTTCGCGATAAATTTGCTATTAATTGTATAACGATAGTGTTTTGTTTCGTTTTGTCTACGATAAATTATTAATTTAAAATTTGTGTTTAATTATTATTAATTTAATTCTATACAAAAAACCCGAATGGATAACATAATTATTCTGGATTACGTTAACTTGTCCGAATTTCGGATAAGGTGTTCAGCCCTAGTCGGAACGGATATTGTTTACAACGGTATAACACGAAGAGTGATCAAAAAATACCGGGATATTTTCTTTAATTTAAAAATTTAAATAAACAAATAATTGTTTATATATTAGTCTCCTTTAAAGTTTTCACCACTTGATGATATGCACTTATCTCGTCTTCAACTTTAAGTTGTTTGAGTTGATCCACCGCATTTTGTTTTATTGTTTCGATATCAACAAATCGTTGTCCTTTGAGGTCAGTTTTAATTTTTGGTAATAAACAAAGAAACACAAGAGGCAAGGTCCGGTGAGTAAGGGGGGGGAGGTACAACTGGAATTTATTTATTAGCTAGAAACTCACAAATTGGTAAGGGAGCATAAGCAGGCGCGTTGTCGTGGTGCAACAACCACGATCGATTCTGAAACTGTTCTGAATGTCGCATGCATAAATCTTCAGTTAAAATAGTTTGGCATGATTCATAAAAAATGTTACACTTACGAGAAAATTCACTTAGCGTCATTCGTCGATCTGATCGAATAATTTCTCAAACTTTTGCCACCATTTCCACATTTCTTGAAGTTGAAGGTCAACCAGCACGAGAGTCCTTTTGTTCCATTAAGATGTTTTAGATCTGCACATTGCTTCATCTTTAAATGCTTTTTAAATAATTTCAAAAGTTTCAATTGCTGATTTACCGAATTGAACGCAAAATTTAATGCAAACATGCTGCTCGAATTTATTCGACATGACAAAACGGCAGACACAACAAAAGTATAAGACTTTAATGGATCATCTTTCATTACTAAAAGATAATGTTATGTCGGGGCTTGAATAACGTAATTGAGTGTTATCTTTGACAGACCATTGGGAAGCGGTGGCCGACTTTGCTGAGGCCGTCCTCGTAGAGAAAGAGTCGGCAGAACGTCAGCGCGAATCCCTCGACGTCGCTGGCGTAGATCGTAGCTCCGTAATCGCCAGACCACCGGCCGGTTAGCCGGTAGGATGTTCCCCCCCCCCTTTTCGTTTTTAGGGCAGCAAACAAGTTTCGGTTCGACTAATGTCCATCCCGATAGGAGATTTGAATAATATTTTGTTAAACGCTAAATGATATGCGAGCTCGCCCCGCATGAGGGGAAAAGGGGATTTGTTAAATTGTTGATTAGTTGTATGGTTTCGTTGAATAAACGATGGCGACCCGCCTCCCGAAGTAGTGCTTTACAGCGTTTCAACCGAGTTAGGTTCCTCAACCTGGGGGGACGCGATTTCCTTAGCGGTAAATCAGTCCGGCGTACCATCGTCTCCTGCAGTACCGACTGGGTTTTAGGTTGATATCGGTGGGTCAACTCGGGATTGAAGTCACTCGCACTAATTTAGCCTTCCCAGCCCGGCTAGTGGTGGTCCTTTTGTGAAATTTTCGGGATGGCACTCAAAGTGCCGGACCGGAGACTTCTAAACCCCCACCTCGATAAGCCTTGACAGGCCTATCGGACAACGACTGAAACGACCGTAACTTTTGCGCGAACTAGCGTACCTGTCAGAAAGCTGCTTCACTTACACGGCTTCTCGTGCGAAGCGACACTACCGACTGTCCCGCATAGACGAGCGGAACAGTATTAATATATTATAAGGTGTTGTTTATAGTGTAATTAACTATTTGTAATGTACGATGTTGTGTAAATAGTGTAAATAGCGTATGAAAATGTTATAGTGTAATGAGATGTCGGTAGAAAAAAAAAAAGTCATTGGAAAAGTGGCGAGGGCGGCCCGGTGGTACTTTTTTTATGGGACGCCTATATTTATCAGGATGATTTATCACACGTATGCGTACGTCCGCGAAATAATATTGTGCAGTACACGGCCGTGCCGACCGTATACATTTTTTTTTTGGGTTTTTTTTTTTTTTTCCGTTTTGTTCTTTTTCTTTTGTTCACAGTCCGATAACGATGATCTCGGAATACACGCAAATGGACTACATCGACGGCACTACGGTGCCCGTGTGCCTGACCAAGGCGAACACGTTCTGGCCGATAGCGTTTTTCGTGACGATCATCGGCGCGTTCTTCGTGGTGCCGCTGTTCGTGCTGGTCGTCCTGTACACCGTGATCGCCGTGCACCTGATGGCCGACCCCGGGACCAGCTGCACCGACAGCGCGTGCAACCAGCGGGCCCGCCGGCAGGTGGTCCTCATGCTGGCCACCGTCGTCCTGTCGTTTTTCGTGTGCCTGTTGCCGTTCCGCGTGTTCACCATGTGGATCATACTGGTGCCCGAGCACACGTTCCTCGACCTCGGCCAAAAGCACTACTACATCATACTGTACGCGTCCCGAGTCATGGTGTACCTGAACTCGGCCGTCAACCCGATCCTGTATAATCTGATGTCGTCAAAGTTCCGGCGCGGCTTTTGCAAACTGTGCCGGTCCCGGTGCGGCGCCGACGATTGCGACGACGGTCTCGTCGGCTGCGGCGGCGGCGGCGGCCGCCGGGGGCGTAGACGTCGCCGCGGACGCCGTCGCGGCGACGTGTTTCGCCTCCGGCCGACGGGCACGCTCACCACCACGCTGTCGCAGTCGTGCAGCGGACCGCCGGCCGTCGGCGGTGCTGCTACGACGGTTGACGGTTGCACTGCCGCCGCCACCGTCACCAACGGTTCGGTCCACCACCATGACGACGACGACGACGTCGCCGCCGCCGCCGCCGCCGCAGCCGCAGCCGCCGCCACGGCTTCGGTAGTCACGACGCTGCTCGGCCGTCACCGCGTCAAAACGCGTCTGGTGTACAACGGCTACGACTACGACTATGACGACGACCTCCTCAAGGAGAGTTTCGTATGACTCTCGCGAAAATCTCTTTCGGATTTTTTTTTATTTTTATTTTAAGTTTATATACTTGTTTTTTCCCCTCCCCCCCATCCACTCTATGTACTCGATACGGACTCGGTGGCAACGAGCGTTTCGATATTATCCGGAAAGTTATCCCGTAAATGCACGCGATTACCGTACGTATTCGGTGATTCGGTGTTTATTTGTACAGCGCGATATTTCTATCATGATCCAGCTGGATTATCTACGAATACTATTACCAACGTTAATGTCCGACAACCGACCGCGATTGGTCGACCGATCATGTAATAAACTCGGTTTAAATATAAAAAAAAAACGTTTACGCTGGTGTAAACGGCCCTTAGCCATTATAGAATCGTATTAATACAATTTTAAAAATTTTACCCACGTCTCCTAGTACGCCGTAACGACACGTATCAAAACTATATGTTTTCAAAATAGCAACCGTCCCCTTACCACTCATTTTTTTCAATACAGATACGAAACCATAATTATTATCCTCCAATCATTTCGATTGTTTTAGTTGTTATTTGAAAATCAAATCAAGTCGAGTGTGTAATTTATTCGGTGTACTGAATAATGGCAAAATATTGACAATAAGATCGCTAGACGATTGCGTAATGAGTAAAAATTACCAATGCTTTTCCTCCCGTAAAAATGGTAATACACAGCATCGCCTTGTATTGTATAATAATATACGGCCTTTCGGAATGTTTCACGACTTTCTTTCCGTAGATATTTTGTACAGCCAATAATTAT
Source organism: Tuberolachnus salignus (assembly GCA_956483605.1). Classification (NCBI taxonomy): domain Eukaryota; kingdom Metazoa; phylum Arthropoda; class Insecta; order Hemiptera; family Aphididae; genus Tuberolachnus; species Tuberolachnus salignus. The sequence continues at coordinate 19,866,387 of OY101437.1, forward strand.
TCCCCGAGTCCTATAATTATAATACACTCGAATAATTTGTATTTGTATTTTTTTTGAAATCCTAAACTCTAAAATTGCTCCACCGCGGGCTATTGAATGGGCCGACCGACACCCGATCATAATTAACCAGACATTCCTAATATTATATAGTCGTATCTATATTATAATAAATAGTATTGTATACACGCAAGACGATTTAATATTAATTATATATAATACGGCTACACTGCGACACTCGAATATTGTCGAAAATAAACCAACGTGACGTTTCGGTATTACTGGGAGTCGTTTCACATAGTCTAATCTAATTTCATATTGTATTGGTATAGCGATAAATTTAAGTCAATTTTTGTACGTAATTTTCTTTGGCTCTCGGTAATTCGTGTACATTTTTTTTTCGCCCTCACCACGTAATTATTTCAATACTCGATTATAATATATCCAATTAGTTTTCCGTAGGTGTCCATCCGACTCGAATGAATGATCGGTCTCGGTGATGAACGATCGAGAATCGACTAAAACCGCAATTGTACCTATCCGTTTTCGGAATATTTTTTTACTGAGTACACTTATTATTATATATAATATATTATAATATCTAGTAAATCGAGTTGTAATCATTTTTTGTTTTACTGAACGAGGGACCGGTAAGACGTCGTCGAAAACCGCCTTCCGCCCGTCCCCGCAACCAACTGCTTTGCGACACGTGCGTGCACCACGGACTTTCGTAGCCGATATTATCCATATAAATATAACAGTAAATGATTTTTTTTTTTTATGTATTTCGAGTAACCGAAAATATAATACTATAGTGCGATTAACACGCGACTACTAGTCACTAAGTATGTTTTTTTTTTTTTTATTATTATTATTATTATTATTATTTATTATCGTGTACACACTATTAATTTATTATTATATATTATTATCATATAAATATATACATATATACACGATATTATTAATTATTATACTATATACACGTCTACCCGCCGTTTTGTCACCGGAGAAAAAAAAATATATATATTTTATATTTTATTATATTCATTACTCGCGCACAAATCATAATAATATATATATTATATATTGTAAATATTATTATCGTTATTCAAATTATGGACACGCAGATTATAATATAATTTACGCGGTATTTTTTTTTTTTTTTTTTTTTTTTTTTTTATGCAGGATATTACAGTTATATTATTGTTCGTATATTGGACGATTCTGTCGAGTCATTATTATAATACAATATAATATTATACGTTCAGTGGCGTGCACAGTGGGGAGGGGTTAGGGTCTATACCTCTCCCTTTCCCTCCTTATTGGCTTAACAGTACACCAGTCGTGACCGACGAGTATATCTGTTTAGGTTAGGTTCGTATCATAGAGAATGCTCTTCAGTAGAAGTTGAGGTCTAACCATGAAAAATAATATAAGGCTTATACCGCCCTCCCCCCCCACAATTCGGTCCATGAAATTCATCATCACCCGATTACATATTGACTCATCAAGTTCGTAGAGAACACGTCGAATTTCTTTTATAAGTTCCGACAAATTTCATGGTTTGTTCTGGTAAACTCGTGACTTAGTGTATCCCTATAGGAAAAAATCACACGGTGTCAAATCGTAAGATCGAAGTGAGTAAGTTTGGTCGCCACGCAACGAGATCAGTTTATCAGAAAACTTCTCACGCAGCAAAGCGGTCTCCGTGGTCCGCTGATTCAAGTTCCTGTGTTAACTGCACTTTGTACGGGTATAAGTGCAGAATTTTTGTTAATATTATTTGTATTGTTGCTGTTGACATGTGCATTTCTTGTGCACGACGGTGACATGATTTTCGTGGACTCGCAGTAACAGAATCGCGCACAACAGCAACATTCATTTCACTCCGGTCACTTCGAGGACACCAGGGCTTTTGATGTCTTATACCGAACTACGTTCTTCAATTTTTTTAATCAACCGACGAACAGTTGATTTGTTCGGTTAATTGTGATATCCAAAAATTGTACGGAGTTATCGAACAGTCACCGCGTAACTTTCACCATTCTGGTATGAGTATTCACGATTAAAACTCGATGTTCCCTACTGTACTTTTCCACGGTGATACAACAAAAACTCTTATCAACACAAAACCTCAATGATAACAGATAACAAAAAAAGCAAAAACAGTGCTACCAACTACAAAAGAAAATGGTGGCTTTTATAAATTTGACGTTTTTTTTTTTTAAATACAATACATATTTCAGTAGTTACGGGGAAAATCTTGATACGATTTGGCATTCTGGATCCGATTTTTAAAATATTCCCATTTCCATTGTCGGGTTAGGCACGGGAGAAGATTCGTGATTATTATTTATAAGTACTGCATCCTCGTCCCGTTAAAAATTCACTGGGCACGCCACCGATTACCACTAATAGATGTTCGAACGTTGTACAATACGCGGTACCGATTTCGAAGGTTATACATTATAAATATTATAGTATTACAATAATATATTATATACGCCCGTTATTGTTACGAAAGAATAATATTATAATATAATTATATACGCGTACCCGCACAATATTTACCGCATTTAAAACCTTAAAAAAAAAAAAAAAAAAAAATCAAAATTGATTATTTAAAATATACGTATATATTGTGATGAATATAATGTGTTTACTTTTTCCGCTGTATTTTCGAGAGTATATGTACTAAGCGGGTATTTACACTCCACAGAGTAATAATCTATAAAATGGCTTTTCTATATAATATAAGTAAAGCCTCTTGGTGAGTATGACAGTTGCAGCGTTGGGGTGATAATTTATTGGGGTACGTGAAAAATCGACGATAATAATGCATACGTCATATCGTATAATATTATCAGTATTATTACTCTATGCAACCGGACTGGTATCGACATGGTCGAAGATAGTGGAGGAACGGCAATAGTATTCTAGGTTTCCGCTATACGAAATATTAACATTATTATTATAAATTCATACAGACAATAGAATTTTGATAATAAATTATTATTGCGTCAGTTGCTCTACTGCAACTGCTCACGTCCGTTGATAACATACGGCATATAAATACACCTTGGCCCAACGAGCTATTGATAATCTGCTGCCGACGTGACCGTAAAAATTACTTACTAAACCAGCTGAAATGCTGGGTGTAAAACCTAGAAAAATTTCACCAGTGCTCTAAGTGGTAAATTATTGAGTTAATTATTAAATACTAAATTACCGACACAATTAAATAGTAAAAATTAACTAAAAATAAATAACAAATTAATACAATCAAACTGGCCAAGTTTTAAAACTGTAATTTTAATGGTATGAATATAAATATATATGTAAAATATAGATTATGTAGGCAACATTATTATTATAGTTTGACCGCGGGACAACTAGGAGCGCTAGTGAGGATTTACCCAGAGCAACGATAAAAGAAGAGAACGATTAAGCGGTCACTTTTTCATAGCTCGTTGGACATCCATACTATTTAACTCGTGGTCCTAATATACCATAGATAATATGACTTAACAGTATATTATTTAAGATAAATCACGGTATACGTGTGATAAATCTCGATTATTTCCATGGACAAAACATGAAAAATGTCTTCTTTTTTTTCTTCCCGGATACCTCCTTTTTGTCTAATCCCTTATAAGATGTTGTCAGATTTTCTAACAGTGAAAAGGACGTAGAAGGATATTGCGCAGTCCATTAGGTCTATGCAAAGCTCTCGTTATCGCGTCATGTTCATTTTTTTTACTCGGGCGCAGAAAACCGACCCGGTGCCGAGCAGTGTCCACAAGACGAGGCACGTCGATATGATGAGTCGAGCCGAGTAAACCAACAGTTCAATCTCGGCGAGAGTGTACTGCTGGAATGTGATATTATTATTATAATAATATATATATATGCAATACTATAAGTAATGTTGTTAAATAATTGTGTCTGCAAATCGGCGGTCGATTTTTTTTTTTCTAGATCACTCGCCCGACATAAACGAGGATTATTATTATACGTCCCCAGGTATGGTCGCTTTAGGTTTAATAAATTCCGGTGACTTTATCGGTTTCCGAAGTCCAGACGCCCGCGGTACGGTGCAACATTTTGAAACACGATTAAATTTACAGTGAGAAGAGATACTCCCATCCGGTTCAATTTGATTAAATCGCGTGTTTTAAAATATTATAATAATTATAATAACAATAATGATGTTTTCGTAATTGTTTCTTCGTAGGTACTATATTATAGTATATGACGTACGATTTTTATATTATTTTCAAAACTGCGAAAGAGTGAGGAAGACTCGAGTGGGAGAGAGAGAGATAGAGAATAGCTCGACTTCGAAGATTCTAAGGCCGGCAACGAAATAAAATATAATAACGATAATAATAAAACGGTAGTACTTATTTGATATTTTTTTTTAATTTGTGTTTTTCTTTCTTTCTTTCTTTGCGCATACTATTATTTATATTATTATAGGCTTTTATCCGAGTAAAATAAAATTACAAATACAAATGCTTTGGCTAGAATGCGCGTATACATTTCAAAGCCTCCCGAACTCACACGCGAAGAGTTTTTTTTTCTAAATATATATTGCTGGCCTATTATATCACCATTGTTTGTACACGCGGTATAACTACTAATCATACCAACGCAGTGTTTGGAAAATTCTTTTTAAAAAATGATTGCATCTTCCGAGCTGAAAAAAAAAATGCATTTACCGTTCGTTACTTTCACAATGAATGCATTCTTGCATTGACAATCATCATGAACATTTGGAATGCATTCTAAAAAGAAAAGAATAAAAGAAAAATATGTCACTTTAGGAACCGCTGACCTAAGCTAGTATTATTCATTGGTATGGTTACCTATTGAAAAAAATACAACTAAGAATTGTATACAATTAAATAACAAAGTTCCGTACGAAAATCGGAAAAAAAAAAAGTACTAGGAGACCAGCGGAGCGTGTCAATGGCAGCCAACCCCCGTCTGCTTGGCAACAGGTGTCCTCCCAATTTGTTTGAGTAACTCTGTAATTTGCATTCACACTCCGACATAAAAAAACCGTCTTGGCGTTCACCATTTCTTAAAAATAAAAGTGATTGCATTCCATCGACGCATTCCTCTAATAAGGAATTAAATTCAACCAATAATGAGACCACATTCTTTCCAAACACTGTATGCAAATGCTATTTCGATGTCGACAGACAACTGCGGATAGAATACATCGTAATATAATATATTTTATATATTTTTTATTTTTTTATTCATGATGCCGATTTCTTCATTCCCGCGTGCGATTTACGCGCTTCGCGGCTTATGAATATAGGCTTTAACGCGCTTCATATACATAATTATTTTCATTATATTATAAGATATACGAGCAAACGAAAAATAAAACGATATGCGACACGTGTACAGAGTCACGTCGTTATATTGTATAGACGCTTATATTTATAATTATTATTTTTCTTACCATTTTTTTTTTGTTTTTGATAACCATTTTTTAAGCGCTTTTGTATGTGCCGTCCATATTATGTATGTACGTCTGCAGCAAAATGTCTTCGGCGTATACTCTTTATTATACTCTTCTTCCGCTACACTTGTATTCTCATATATTGTCCTCGTCTCCTTATATCCATTACCATTTCTTTGTCTATTCCGCGTGCCCTTATGTGCGCCTCTTCCACCCTAATAACGTCTAACCACTTTTTCTTTGTTCTATCCCATCCCCAATCGGCTTTATTCTCTATACACGTATACACTAGCTATTAATATACACCAGCTAATATCTTCTCAGCCATCTCGTCGTTTCTACTTCTCATCCGATCATCTACCGTCTGTCTGATCATCTACATTTTATAGTGTCTTTCTTTTTTTTCTAGAATACATATTGTTATTATCATATCGCGCTTGCCGAATCATCATAATACCATAAAACACAAAATATATATTACGATTACAGTAAACCAAAAAAAGTGTCGATAAGTGGCGCTTTATACTCGTGTGATATAAAAACTAACAATCGGTAGAAATACCTATAACCGCGTTTTTGTGGTTCAGATTACGTATTTTAGTATTCATCGTTTGTGCCGTCCATCATTATAAAAAAAATACTAGACACATTGCGTTAGACTCGACTCGGGTTTATATATTATACTCGTATAACATACGACCTCGTGAAAAATGGTGATCGCATTGTGTTGTTGCGTACGGACAAAATATCTCTGAAAAATATCTATCTCAGATAGAAATTATTTCCAGTGAAATAGCATTTCTTCAATAAAAAATATTACCCATACAAAAAATATCAACGAATAATTAAAAATATTATAGACAATATTGATTATGTGTCAATATATATTTTTATTTTTAACTTTACCGTACTTTTTTCCCCCTCCCACCCCCACACAAATATATAAACGAAATAGGTCCTTCAGACCGCAATCGGCCCTGTTATATGTATTTCAATATTTTATAAAATGAAAAATGTACTAAAAGAAAATATATATATATACATAACTAACTATATTATAGTAGATTTTCACGGGATAAAACTATTGTACTAAAGATAATTTTCATCAGAGATATTTTGTCCGATTAATTATTTGTGCTACGCGTATTATATGATATACGATAAAATCGGCTTTGGAGCTATGGCGCAGCGTGGTAATAAAACGGTTTTGGGTTATTATTGTGTATCGCTTATCGTAATATTATACCATGTGTGCATACCGTTATTGACATTTAACGCACACGCGAACAGCTAACGTCGTCGTAAAGTATAGTGACGTATATAAAAGGGCTCCGCTGCCAACGGAAACGGTCGGGTGAGTGAAAAATACCGTACGTAGGTGCATCACTCTGTCCGTTTGACCCATGAAAATTGACAAAGAATAAAAAAAAACATAGTTTTAATCGCGACAGAATAGATAGGATTACAGTTTTTTACGATACGCATCATGCTACGAATCCCTCTCAAATATTTCCTCACTTCGACACATATCGTTATAAGTTCACCGCTTCTTATTGGCTAACACGTGTTTACTGCCTCACTATCAAATTATCAATTAATTTAATCGGTTGTAAATTATTGCTTTTATTTTCAAAATGCCTATTTCTGTATTATTGAAAACTGTGCGAGTTTTAGAGCACATTGGAGCAAAGAAGTCAGCTGAAAAGATTTACAATTAAATATAAATACAATTAATTGTTGTTATTTGATGAACTACCAAAGAGTAACACCCGCAAGTATAAAACATAAGGCATTGATAACTATAAATTATTATTACTCGTCGATATTGAAAAATATCGACCAATCAGAAGTGGAGAACTACGCCATTGGCTGGGCATGTATGAGATGCGCAAAACGAACGGAAACGTGACACATTGTGAGCATTTACCTATCTATTTTGTCGTGGTTTTAATTTTCGTTGTTCGTATTCTTAAGCGGCGGCAGCGGAGAGCCTTTTGAGCTTGCCAACAATATCGGATTTGAACCAACAATAATAATATTATATAAATGGGGGGGGGGTTAGAAATTCATTTGACTTACAGTTAATTTTTGCTGGTAAAATTAGTCTCTTATTAAACCTGGGAATTCGAGGTTTAATAAAATAAATTTTATTTTTCGTTATATGGTTAACTGATTTTATACTTTTAACTTGTAAGACGAATAGGAAATAACATTTGTACGTGTATATATATATATATATATATATATATATATATACACATACAAATTACTCCCCCCACACCCACCTAAAATACGCTAAAGCTTTATACGTTACTATAATATTATTATTAGTTAATATTACGCCATGAAATAACTGCAATAATTAGGGCCCGGATTTCAATGCAAAGTGAATTTTTTTCTTCTTTCTCCGGTGCTCTGGAATAACGCATTTCAAGTACACATATATAAGTATTCAATTCGTAAAACACATATATAGGTACATTAAAAGTGAAACTTTAATTTTGCTTTTTACGCTGTTTTTTTTTCATTTTTTTATAATCATTTTCATGTGTATTTACATGGCTATTTGTATTATTATATATATATTTTTTTAAAGCATTTCCCATCATAGTGTTCAGCTTTTTAGGGCAATAACAAATCCGGGCCTTAACAATAATATGATAACGGTGATGCGCGTTTCTACGACAATTAATAAGACAACGATACTGTTTCAATGGTTATCTAATTCGTAACGCGCGTGTTTCGCGGCACGCGCGTCGTTTTCTTTTCGCAGCCCGATGCTGAGACTGCCGGACTACCACATGGAAGAGTACTTTGACGGCACCGTGGTGCCGGTGTGCCGGACCGAGGCGAACACCTTGTGGCCCGTGCTGTTCTTCTTAGGCACCATATCGATGTTCTTCGTGGTGCCGCTGGCCGTGTTGTCCATACTATACGTGATCATCGCCAGACACCTGATGGCCAACCCCGGCATCGTGGCGCCAAACACGAACCGGGCGGCGCTCCGGTACCGCCGGCAGGTGGTGCTCATGCTGGGCACCGTCGTAGTGTCGTTCTTCCTGTGCCTGTTACCGTTCCGGGCGCTTATCCTGTGGATCATACTGGCCCCGCCCGAGTACAACATCATGGAGATGGTGGGCCTCGAAAACTTTTACCTGCTGCTGTTCTTCTGCCGCATAATGCTCTACATCAACTCGGCCCTCAACCCGATCCTGTACAACCTCATGTCGTCCAAGTTCCGGGACGGATTCCGCCGGCTGTGCGGCCTGCGCCGAAGCCCGTGGACCGACCGGTACCTGGGCCGCAAGGGCACTGTAACTACGATGTCGGCGCAGACGGGCGGCGGGGGCACCATCACGTCCGGTACGACGGCGTCGTCGAGTCTCAGGGGCGAGACGGGAGGTGGCGGCGGGGAACACGTAGCCGCGCCGGCCAACGTGTACACCAGGATACAGCGCAACGGCGTAACAGTGCAGACGTCATGCGTGCCAGACGACCGCCGCCGGGGCCCAATCGTCAGACGGTTGAACCTGACCACTGCCGCGGCCGCGGGCATCCTCAAACTCCAGCAGCCGTCTCACGAGAGTTACGTCTAAGGCAGTCAGGCCTAGTGGTGCTCGTATTACCGAGATCACCTATAGCGTTTTTACAAACGTGTTTTCCCATCCCTTAGCCGAGAAAATAAATACGCGTTTTCATGTGTAGACCCTAAGCGAATCGGAATAATATCCCTCCCCCCTCAAACATTCCCCGCCACCCCGTCGCATATTATTCCGTTAATAGTATTTTTATACCGCGGAGACGTTTTGTTTAGCACTACTAATCATTGTTTTCTATCCCGAAGTGTTTCAAGTCGATATAGGTACAGTAATAAGGTGGCCCTTATATTTGATTTCTTAACCCCCCAATGTTGTTCATTACCATAAGAAAGTAATTTTAGTGAAGTTTGGAGTTTAGAGTGTCTAGATTAAAATAAACAAATAAAAATTAAATGTCTTACCCATAATAGAAAATATTTATTACCTAACTGTATTGTTTTACACCCTTTGCATTTACAGAATTATTTTAACCATCTCCATTTATATATCTCCTTGTTATAATGTTCTAAACAACAAACAGTTAAAAAAAAAATTATCTTTTTTTTAATATAGATAAATTATTATTTATCTTTATCTATATAAATTTTACTTATCTGCGTCACAACAATACATATAGAGGACAGTTTCCAACCTCCCCGAACACGGTTCGGGGCGCCACGCGTACCTTTTTCCTCTCCGACTTTCGGTCGGATTTTCGTTAGTTTAATTTTATTTTTTGTAATTATTATTATTATTATTCTCTATACGCACATATCACACGACGTTATACATATCTCCATGTGAAACGGAGTCCCGTTAAAAATTGTCTTATTGTTAAGCTCGTCCACTTGTCCGCGTCACTGGGTAAGCACTTTGGCACCTACATTTTACAAAATGTATCTCTTACCAACCCTCCCCGGAACCTTTCCTATACGACACTACTTTCATCGTTTTTTCGACCCAAACCATACTACGACACTATAAAAGGTACGTGCACGTATAATATATTACGATAACGATATTTATTCGACTACACAGTCGAAAACCGCACTGTGTAACTGCAGTTTCTTATTCGAATCCAAAAACAAATTTAAATATTAATTCCAACGCAATGCGTATGCGCCAGCGCCATCTAGGTTACGAATTTCCAGTAGGTACGTCAACTCGATAAGTCACCACGCTTCGTCTCCTTACACTTTTTATTTGGGACATTTATTTCGATCCCCTTGTAAACTTTCAGTCGCGGTAACAATTTAATTTAAATTAAATTAAAAGTAAATTATTTATTTTAACTTGCATAACAGAATGCGAGATTAATGTTATACTGTTATATCGTCGTATTATTAGATTCATCGTAGGGAAGATTTTTAAAATTTAACAAAAAACCGATATTTATTGTACTTATATAAAAGTCCGCAAAAATGCAACCATGTGCAATATTAGTCTCTTTACCAGGCCCATCAAAGGTCTTTATAATAATAGAAAAATGACGTGTGTACAACACACAGTCTGTATGATAATAATTCGATCGAAGCATAATAGTATTATGCCTTACGTCATCCGGTAGCATATATGTAGTAGCGGCGCATTCGAGAAACGTACGATAATAATTATTAACTATACTTCTGTCGAATTGCGTTTGCGGTTTTTCCACCGCGAGATTCCGTGTTACGTCTCCAACAATGCGCCAATATACGGCTTTCATGGCAGAAAAAATATGTAAATATTTTTTTTTTCTCCCATGATAATTATTCAAAAATTATGTAAACATGTCTATGCGTCTACTTGTAAAAGTTGAAAGTCTATGATTGTAACCGTGATAAACCGCGGACGAAATTCACTTGTCACGATATATAGGTATATTATTATTATTATTTTTTTTTTTTATGAAAACATTGAAAACAATTCGAATGCAGTCATTTGTAATATCCGAGTCCTAACTATATTTATGATATATTATATAATAATTATTATACTAGTTCCTTTATGTGTGTGTTATAATATGACCGATTGATATTATTGTTTTTTATATGTGTAAAGTTTACACGCGCGATAACGAGACAAAACGTGCCAAAACTATAGATTCATTTTCGACCGAGGATACCTATAGATATATAAAACAACTACACAGCCGACTTTGTGGTAGAATACCGTAACAAGGGATATGGAGTTTGCACAAATAGAGCAGATTGTATTGAATATGACTCGTTAAACATTTGTTTATATGTAGGGTTACCATAATGTTTTTAGACCAAATCCGGACATCCGTAAAATAATGTTTAATATTTCAAGCAAAACACAACGACAAGCAAAACAAATGACAACCACCTTTCCACACATAAAACAGTAAAGAAACTGTCGAGTGAATTATACGAGTCGTTTTCCAGTACACATTATATGTGAACAAATTAACCCACGAATATAAAATAATAATTTAGTAGGACTACATTTAATAATACTTTAATTTTTTATTTTATGGCAACAACGATAATAATGGGTAAACGCTTATCGTGACGTTCCGGAGAAAAAAATATGAAAAAAAATAGAAATTACATATAATACATGTATACAGAGTGAACACGAAAATCTATTACCTGACATAACTTTTTGTATCGTTATAACCATGTTTAACGATTGCCATTTTAAAATCCGAACATTTCTTAAATCCGGACGCATATTTGAAATCCGGACGTATGGTAACCTTATTTATATGCCATAGAAAACAAGGTAGGTTTAAATCACATAATTCATGGCATAAACGAATATTTCACGGGCTTATCAAATACAATTTGCCCTCTTAATATATGATAACCGCCAGGCTTCACGTATACCCATAGTCGGTTATATCTAGTTGTTTTAAATATCTATGTAGATATTATGTAATATTATACCCTCGCACGATATTATTTTTTGTATACTTTTCAGTTTTATACGTTTTATACTTTATTTGTTTTTATACATAAATAGATACATAATACAATGTATTATGTACATGTCATGTATGTGCGTGCATTATTGATATTTTTTTAAATTTGATTTCATTTGTTCGTTATTGTTATTATTTTTATTTTTTTAGCTATATAAACTATTTATACGTTGTGTAATTATTAATTATTATAACTGATTCGACCTCGATTATTCGCTGTACGTACAAATAATTTTACCAAAGCCAACCATAAAAGTTATATTATTTAATAAATTATGAATACGTACCTATTATACCTATATAATAACATTAATACCTATATATGTATATTGATGTATGCGAACAATAAACGAGACGCCATGTTTATTTTTGTATTATTTTACTTATTATCCAGACATCTTCTCCACGTGTGACCATTACAACTCAAAGACTTTTTCACCGCCAAAACACTATCACGCCATCTACCCCCTACAGTCTTGGATCACGTCTCTTCAGTCCCAGATTTTCTCGAAGACGTCGATCCACCTTTCCCTGAGTCTACCTCGAGATATTTTCCTCTATAAGGATTCCATCATTCAAATACTTCTCTAACATTAACATTATCTCTTATCTCCATTGCATGGCCAGCCGTAGTAATCTATGTCCTTAAATAAAACTGATCACTGACTCTATGACATACAGCTCACGTTGTATCTTCTTCGCCATCAATCACCGTATGGCATACGTAAATTATATTATATTTAATGCTATATTTATTAATATAATCATTTTATATTTGCCGTTTTTGGTGCGAAAAATTTTTCGAAAAATAAATATCATGATGTCATACAAGAGGACTGAAAGGACCGCTAAAACGTTGCCGATTAAACGGTTTTTTTATTTCCAAATAAAAATTAAACATTTTTATTAATTGTTAACTAAAAAATATTTTATAATTTTGCATAGTTCGGAGTTTATCAATATCTTAAACTTCATAGTGTAATATTATAAGAAATAAAAAATCCGAACATTACGCTAAACTCTCTTATATATATATATATTATCTTTTATTTATATAACTGAACAATTACGACGAATCTTGTACAACATTTCTAGTTATTATTATACGGAACGAAAAAAATATTACAGTTATTAAATCGAAAAGCTTACTAAATGAAATGAACAAATTTCCTTTCTTTGGACTTTCATAAAATAATTTAGATATATTTTTACCTACAGAGGACAGTACCCAGATACAGCGGCACTGTTTCCATATACGAGTGTAATTATTAAACTTTTGACGCGGTGCCAGATGTAATGCCGATGTAACAATCGGTTCCCTGGCCCAACTATTTCGATAGTCGTGAAGTCGTGAATAAATTATCATTGATGTCGCAATTATACGTGTATTAGGAAATGTGTACAATAATACAGAGTGTACGTCGACGTTGTATAAAGTCGAATAGACTAACATAACTTTAAATCACTATAAATCATTAGTATGTTAAGACAATAAGGTAAGTTCGCCAAAGACCTACTATTGTATATGTATAAAAGAACAGTGCGAGTTTATGGAGCACAATAACCAACGTATAATATTGTTATATTATCATTTAAACAATGCCGTCATGTATAGTCACAGACGAAAAGTTACACCCGCGCAATAATTATTACACAATAAATAAAATACCAATCGTCCGGTTATAATGATATAATTCTGGGTTATAGTGTCCTGTATAAAAAAAAAAAAAAAAAAAACGTTTGAAATATAAGGTATAGTACATATTATGCTGTGTCCAGAATTTAATATACAATGTATAATTTGTCCGAAAAAAAGTACAAAATTCAGACAATTTGGACATTATATATCCAAATTATATTATAAAAGCATTCAAAAACATAAAAAAAAAAAAAAGAATAATGTTAATCTTATGAATAATAATTTATTAATCTGGCAAATTATTGATTACTTATTCATACATTCAATCAATTTATTAAGTAATGTTTTATTAATCATCAACGTTGTTTACATATTTAAATATATAAATGTTAGGAGAATAATAAGTTTGTTATTTATTTGTATACATAATTATACTATACTAACTGCCATCGCCCGGTCTAGCTCGGGTCAAATTTGCTGTTTATCCTGAATCGTCTAGCTGTCCCGCACGGCTCTGTCTGACCAACAGTATTTAACAAAAATCTTTTAAAAATTCAGAGCAAAATGTGGAATCTAATGGTTTTATTATGATATGTGCTTTTTTAAATATTTTTTTCTGTCTAAATATAATTAAATTTTTTTTTTTTTTTTTTTTAAATTCCATATTATTTTTAAATTTTAAGTTTCAATTGGCCTTACGCATTAGATCATTTTGGAATCAGCACAAATAGATTATGTTTACATACAACACTTTACAGAGTCACGTACAATGGGATAACTATGGGAAAAACATTGGACGGTTATATCTAAACCTGCAACGTTTAATGTTTGGTCCTTATTTATGGTCATTGAAAAGCATAATTTTACAATAAGTTGGAACCGTCTAAACTAGAACGGTAAATTGGTTGGTATCATTGGTATTCTAGGGACCAAGAACGTTTCCCCAGCTCCACAACCAGTAAGGATCGTACATTCAAAAAGACAGTATTTAAAAGATTTTATTCCTCAATTCCTTTCAAAGGACATTGGACACTTTGATTACGTGGAGCAACATTCTTAAGTAAAATAATTTACTGTTATTAGAATGAACTACGTATATCCTGTCAAGAGCATCCGTTGTTTTTCTCCGGAATAACCTTCGACGATGGTTCCTCGACTGGACTTCAATGTTTTACTTCATTTCGAGTCCAAACTAGATGTAGCTTGATCACTACTTTTGATTGTATATTTTTATGAGGAGGATTACTGATTTAGCGTAAAGCTTTGGTTGCCATGGTAACCGTACTCTCCGTTTTATACTGTGCAGTTATTTATACTATTTGGTAAATCAACAAATGTTTTTCATTCTATCTTAAAATTTGTATCTTTTTGAAATTATTTTTTATTATTTTCGACAATCCAATTAATTTTTCTAATACGTATTATTCATTGAATCCTTCCCCGAGACTCGGACAATCCATTAGTGAATTAAACTGTACTAAAATCCGTTAATTTATTTTCGAGATTACGCGTATATACAAAAAAGGGACGTAAATACGAAAAATACGAATTGACGGTGAACGTGTTAATTAATCTACTTAAACTAAAGGGTTTTTAAAATCCTTTCTTAATGCATATCTAGAACATTAGAAGAACCACTATTCCAAATTTCAAGTTCATACGTTTGGTCGTTTTTACGCGATCAGTGAGTGAGTGGGTTATAATATATATTGCTAAAAGAATTTATTTTGAATTAAGAACATTTATATAATTTTTTGTTTTATATATTACATTTTTTTGATAACTAAACAAGAGTAATTTCCCTAGCAACGTGTTATTGATCATATGTTTTTCCCAAAAGAGAGAAATTTTAAAAAATACCGTCCAAATTTCTGACTTTTCCGGTGGATCAATAATTTTCTTTCATGCAAACCTTGTCCAGACAATTACGAACACAAAAAAAAAAATCAGCCAAATTATTCTCAGTTGATGATCTTATATACATGCGGCAATTGACTTTTATATGTATAGATAATATTACATTTTAATTTTTAGCTACTATATAGTAATTGTACTATGTAATTAATAATTAAAATTTACTTTAATACTACTTTATGCTTTTTTTAATATTGATAATAGTTTATCATGAGAAGAATTTAACCATTTATTTTTGAACTTGGGATAACAATAAGCAGCAAAATCTGCATTATCGGCTTCAATTGTATTTAAACATAAAATATTCTAAAATCTACTTTCCAAGATATCTAGAAGACCATTTTCTAATTAATTTAAATGTTAAATTGTTTACTGTTCATAACCATTAATTTTCGTTGTAAGCATATTAATATGGGAAAGGCTATACAGTATATACTTTTATCACTTTTATCTGTATAATGCTTGTGATAAAGGCTTAACCCAAGATGACAATTCCTCAATATAGTTATGGCCCGAAATGATAAATTAACAATACTTTAAGTCAAGTGCTCTAGTAAGTTCATTGGATTTTTCTTAAATTGTATTAATTTGATATAACCAGTCAATTATGAATTCCATCTCGTCTCGTAATATCTTTATAGGGTATGTTCTAAAATTTATTTTATTTTCTCTGCTGATTTTAGTCGACCAGCTGCGTTCCACTATTCGACAATATTTAAATGAAATGTCTTCTAGCCGATGGATCGGTACCTATGGAGTATCTCCAGGGCCGACAAGATCCCTAGATTTGACCCCATTGGACTATTTTCTATAGGGGAATTTAAAAACCATTGTATATCCAGATCCACCTATATACGTCCGAGATTCATAAAACAATATAAAAGTGGCATGTAATAGTTTGAGTGAAGATCAAATAAAAACAGCTACATCACGAGAATTGTTGAGACGTTAGAAAAATCAAGGTGGACACTTTGAGCAATTTATTAAATAAAATTTAATAATAAATTTTAATTTGTTAAATGTGTTAATTTTTATAATTTTCATTACCTTCAAGTATTTTTTATTTTCTCTCACTAGTATAAATTAGTAAAAATTGAGTTAATAACGATAGAATATTAATAATAAGTCTTCTCTGGGTACTAATAGAAGATAAATAACATCGGTGATAGCTCGATTATAAAATGATTATTGTTAAAATTGTTAAAAAAAAAAATATTACTTTATCCAAATCTGTAGAAAAAATGTAAGTTATATTGCGAATGTGTTTACTGAAAGGGTAAAAAATTTTAAATCTATCGAAAAATGTGTATTTCGGTACTCAATATCACCCTCCGAAAATCCCGTTTTATTAAACAAAGGTCTCTTGCGAAAATATTACGTTGTACTTTATATCGTGAACACACTGTACATGTACGCATAGAAGTATGACCCCAAAGTCTCTACCGCGCATGCGTCGGAAAATCGATACAGCCGAGCTGCGTAGGTGGCCGGGCCAGGGCCATCGCTGGGTACGCTGGTGCTCGTTCTCTCAGTCGCCAATACGCTTCATGGTAAAGAAGTACTAAGTACGTGTTGCTGTACCTATTGACAAAGGAAAATTTCATTTGCAAGCAGTGTTTCAAGTCGTTTCCACTTTCACGGATTCCGAGTGATTGCATCGCTGCCGTCACGGTAATATTTTTTCGTTGATTCAATGTATATTATCGTCGGTAAAAGTAGTTAGTTATTTCAGATTATTATTCTAGCAAATGTATTCCACGGACCGGACGGTTTTATATATAAAATCGTGTTTTTTCTTTTGCATATTTTGTACATTTTAGGATTTCGTACATTTTTAACTCAAATAACCGAGAGTTCATAAAATAATTTATTCAAGATTTATAAATATAACGGTTCGCCGCTTAATTTATTCGTACCCAAGGGAGGAAGACATTAAATAGTAACTCCCCCCACACCCGTATTCATGAAATATTCTTTATATATTTACATTGTACGAGCCAATTGATTTGTATATAAATTGTTTGGTTCATCGATTCGTTGTATTATCCTAAATATAGATGTCGTTCTTTGATGAAGAATTGGAAATTTTTGCGGTATTTGATATGTCCCCACCTCCACCGGATCCATGCTCATATGTGTCGGACCAATTCATGGAAAACTTGTTAAGTAATCTAAGAAATCTCCGGGAAAATGAAGAACTCTGCGACGTCAATCTTATTCCGCTTGAAAACATCCGCAGAATCAAGGTATGTAAACGTATTTAATTGATTATACTTCCGCCAATTTTATCAATCGCCAGTTAAATGGCCGGTTAAACTAATCTTATATAAAAACTCGTCGATAAAAAAAAAAAAATCATGATTTTATCAATTATATTAATTCAAAGCTTTAACAAACTAAAGATGTACAACGTATTGATTCAGCAAGATGAGCGTGCAGGAGGGTGGAATTGGGGTGTGGCTGTATGCGGGAAACGGCCGTGGGTGGCTGACGGTAGAGGACGCTCAGAGTTGATGGGAGGTGGTTGCAAGGGATATTGATTTACGGACAATTCGGTCAGCTCCGGGGACCGCCTGTGCTGACACGGTGTTATAATATTTGCCTCGAGTTAATATCTCCACATGACCGGACTAATCTCGGATTAAATAGTTTTAACATAGTGATATTAAAATCCCATTTTTAGTTTAACTAAGGGACAACACATTAACCGGCATTCGTAACTGGCTATTGAAAAAACTCACATTGAACATATACTTTTTAAACTGCGTAATATCTATGGTTGAGAGCCAAACGCTGATATATGCAATAAAGTCAACTTTTTAGAAAAACAATTAAAATTGTTTAAAAAATTATAAAAAAAAAAAAAAAAAAAAAACATTTTTTAATTATGAATCACTCTTTGTCTAAATATACTCCGGCCACCGCCGAGAGAACGCGACACGTTCGCGCAACCAGGTGAGGGTGAATTTCACTCCGCGGCGACGACAGCGCACGACAGGTGGCGACAGCGCACGACAGGTGGCGATAGGGCTGGTGTATTGGTGGGAATGCGCGGAGAAATACGAGTGACCTGATTAATTAGTTTTAACTTAGTCATATTAAAATCGCATTTCTAGTTTAATTAAAGGTCAATACATTAGCCGGACACTGAACATATACTTTTTAAACTGCGTAATATCTGTGGTTAAGAGCCAAACGCTGATATGTGCAATAAAGTCAACATTTCAGCAGAGTAATTAAAATTGTTTAGGAAACTATAAAAAAAAACATTTTTCAACTTTGAATCGCTCTTTTTCATACTATACTCCGGCCACCGAGAGAACGCGACACGTTGGCGCATCCAGGTGAGGGCGAATTTCACTCCGCGGCGACGACGGCGCACGACCACGCACGACGGGTGACGATCGGGCAGGTGTAGTGGTGGGATGCGCAGAGAAATACGAGTGACCCGATTAATTAGTTTTAACTTAGTCATATTAAAATCGCATTTCTAGTTTAATTAAAGGTCAATACATTAACCAGACAGTCGTAACTGACCATTGAAAAAACGGACCTTGAACCTATAGTTTTTAAACTGCGTAATATCTATGGTTGAGAGACTAACGCTGATATGTGCAGAAAAGTCAACATTTCACGAAAGCAATTAAATTTGTTTGGAAAATTTTTTAAAAATACATTTTTCATTTTGAATCGCTCTTTGTTTTATTATACTCCGGCCACCGCCGAGAGAACGCGACACGTTCCCGCATCCAGGTGAAGGTGAATTTTACTCCGCGGCGACGACGGCGTACGAAAGCGCACGACGGCGCACGAAAGCGCACGACGGCGCACGAAAGCGCACGACGGCGCACGAAAGCGCACGAAAGCGCACGAAAGCGCACGATGAGTGACGATCGGGCTGGTGTAGTGGTGGGAATGCGCGGAGAAATACTAGTGACCCGATTAATTAGTTTTAACTTAGTAATATTGAAATCGCATTTCTAGTTTAAATAAAGGCCAACACATTAACCACACATTGAAAAAACGGACATTGAACATATACTTTTTAAACTGCGTAATATCTGTGGTTAAGAGCCAAACGCTGATATGTGCAAAAAAGTCAACTTTTCACGAAAGAAATTAAAATTGTTTAGGAAATTATATAGAAAAAACATTTTTCAATATTGAATCGCTCTTTTTCATACTATACTCCGGCCACCGAGAGAACGCGACACGTTCGCGCAACCAGGTGAGGGTGAATTTCACTCCGCGGCGACGACGGCGCACGACCGCGCACGACCACGCACGACGGGTGACGATCGGGCAGGTGTAGTGGTGGGATGCGCAGAGAAATACGAGTGACCCGATTAATTAGTTTTAACTTAGTCATATTAAAATCGCATTTCTAGTTTAATTAAAGGTCAATACATTAACCAGACAGTCGTAACTGACCATTGAAAAAACGGACCTTGAACCTATAGTTTTTAAACTGCGTAATATCTATGGTTGAGAGACTAACGCTGATATGTGCAGAAAAGTCAACATTTCACGAAAGCAATTAAATTTGTTTGGAAAATTTTTTAAAAATACATTTTTCATTTTGAATCGCTCTTTGTTTTATTATACTCCGGCCACCGCCGAGAGAACGCGACACGTTCCCGCATCCAGGTGAAGGTGAATTTTACTCCGCGGCGACGACGGCGTACGAAAGCGCACGACGGCGCACGAAAGCGCACGACGGCGCACGAAAGCGCACGACGGCGCACGAAAGCGCACGACGGCGCACGAAAGCGCACGAAAGCGCACGATGAGTGACGATCGGGCTGGTGTAGTGGTGGGAATGCGCGGAGAAATACTAGTGACCCGATTAATTAGTTTTAACTTAGTAATATTGAAATCGCATTTCTAGTTTAAATAAAGGCCAACACATTAACCACACATTGAAAAAACGGACATTGAACATATACTTTTTAAACTGCGTAATATCTGTGGTTAAGAGCCAAACGCTGATATGTGCAAAAAAGTCAACTTTTCACGAAAGAAATTAAAATTGTTTAGGAAATTATATAGAAAAAACATTTTTCAATATTGAATCGCTCTTTTTCATACTATACTCCGGCCACCGAGAGAACGCGACACGTTCGCGCAACCAGGTGAGGGTGAATTTCACTCCGCGGCGACGACGGCGCACGACCGCGCACGACCGCGCACGACGGGTGACGATTGGGCAGGTGTAGTGGTGGAATGCGCAGAGAAATACGAGTGACCCGATTAATTAGTTTTAACTTAGTGATATTGAAATCGCATTTCTAGTTTAACTTAAAGTCAACACATTATAACCGGATATTCGTAACCGGCCATTGAAAAAACGGACCTTGAGCCTATACTTTTTAAACTGCGTAATATATATGGTTGAGAGACAATCGCTGATATGTGCAATAAAGTCAATTTTTCTGCAGAGTAATTAAAATTGTTTAGGAAATTATATTTAAAAAAAAACATTTTTCAATATTGAATCGCTCTTTTTCATACTATACTCCGGCCACCGAGAGAACGCGACACGTTCGCGCATCCAGGTGGGGGTGAATTTCACTCCGCGGCGACGACGGCGCACGACAGGTGGTGATAGGGCTGGTGTAGTGGTGGGAATGCGCAGAGAAATAAGCGTGTTGGTCGCCGCCCATTGGGAGTTGTCTCACCATAATAATTATATTTTCGTGTGTTTTGTAGGTCAATCGCTTACAGTACATATTATGTATTGATGATTTTACATACAAATGTATTTATTGTATTTCGCAGAGCCCCAAATTTGTACGCCGCAAGACCAAACTAGGTCAATTAATAGTTTATAAATGTTGAGGTTATTATTTAAGTGGTTTTATTTTTAATTTTATAGTTTTACAATTATTTTTTTTTATATGAGGGTCTCGTGTTAGTCGACGATCGAGCGTGAGACTTAAGTATTTCACGGTCGTTACTTGAGGGATTAGAATGTTGTAATAACCATATTTATTTTATTATCATATATATATATATTATATAATAATAAAACACCCTAACCACCATGTGATAATCTTCAGTTCTAAGTGTTATTTGGCAAATTTTATTTTGTAAAATAGTAAACTATATGACAATTAATATCAGCATATTTGTCTATAATATCCAATTGTATTTATTAAATTATAGTAAATTTAATTAAAATATTAAAACATATGATTTTAGGATTTTACGATTTTTATAAGGATATTCAACAATATCCTTACGATCTTTTAACGTAGACTGTGGAATTTTCAAAGCTAACGCTGCATCTCTTTGAGAACATTTCTCTAATTTATCAAATCGGACGTGCAAATGTTTTTTTTAATTTTTTTTTATCGATAAATCTTTACGTTTGTTCGACATTTAAGAAAATGTTTGATCACGAACCGCGAACTAAACGACACGAGTACACGACGTACAAAGATAACCGAACGACGTGTCGTATAACGATACACTGTCACACACTGATAGGTTCAAAAATAAAATCGGTCTTATAAATTAATCAGTAATGAAATACCATAAAAACGATAAAAATGTTCAAAAAAAGCGATTCGATTATGCCGGTACTTGGCGATTCCAATAAATTTAACATTCGTAACATACGATTTGGTTTTGGGATTTTCCTTTTTTTTTCTTTTTTTTTTTTTTTTTGATTCCAACAAACGGTTCGGTTAGGTGCGGAACGCACTGTATATATATGCCGAATACGCCAAAATACTCAAATTATCGCAGAAAAAAATATTCAATAAAAAACCGCGCACTTTGTATTTGTATTACTATTGTTATGAAATGGATTTGTACTTCGCTTCGTCCGTGTTTTCCTATATAGCAAAATAAACGCGCAAATGCACGGAACTTACGACGAGCCCCCGGGTCATAACCTACAAAACAAATAACTATTGCAAAATCAACAAATTACGCAAATATTTAATAACAACCGACAAAATATGTAAAAGTATATACACGATTGTTGGACGTCGTTGGATTTAATATGTGCTTAGGCATATTTCGAAATAAATTTTGCATTTGAAATGCGCAACAAATCGTCAATTCGCATTTTTTTTTTTTTTAAGAAATCGCTAAGTATAATGCGAACAAAAAAAAAAAAAACGCCCACATATAATTAACTCGTTAGGTTTTAGAACGGATTTTTAGCTCGCCTTGCTATAAAATATATAGAAGACAGGGACATGGAAATTACGCAGTACCTTTAGACTTGCTGTGGATTTAATGCATTTGCTTTTTTTTATTTTGTCTGCTGCAAAATGAATTCGGCAAAAATTTGTTTTGTGTTTCAGAAATACGAAAACATATTTCTAGTACTTTGCATATTTAACGAATTAGAGCGTATGTGAAATGCTTGTTTTCCGGTTATCTATTTTTATTTAAATTATATCTATTTAAATTACGCAAATATTTAATAACAACCGAACACTGATAACAAAACGATATTATTCAACGTTATTTTATATTGTATTAAAACACACGATATTTAATATAATAAAATATTCTATTGTTACTATGGATAAACAATGATAATAGTTTAAAATAGAAATGTCCAAATATGTTACGCGCGACAGGTTAGGTTATGGCACTTATCGTGGGGTTTCGACCAAAATTATTATTATTTTTTTTTTTTAATCGCTTTTGATAAGAGAAATATCGTTTTTAACGTCGCGAAATAATTTGTCCTCCGGCGGGAGATATCGTTTTATTATTTTGATCGTGGCTTCCATGGTAATAGCACTACAAATATCATTTTTTTTTTTTTTTTTTTTTTTCGCCACAATTTTTCACAGTTTAAACAACACGTACATAATCTCAAAATCGTATTTTTGCGCATATCTGGTTTTTGGCTCTCGACCACAGATATATACCCTAATTAAATAAATACATCGCACAATCTAATAAAAATTTGTATTTATATAGGCGCACAAATCAATTTTGGCCGCCGCCTGTCAATATTTTTACGACATGTTTGTCACTAACAGACCGGATCCAAATAGAATTAATTTTGAGATTCCGTTAATTGGCCATGATGTACTGGAATTACTTGTTAATTTTATTTACACAGGTGACGAAAAAAAAAAAAAAAAAACATCTTTAACAGATAATTTAAAAATAAAATAAAAACTATTTGAATGTGTATTGGAATTTTAGGAAAAATAGAAATTTATAATGAAGATTTGTATAACGTGATGACTGCCGCGGACATTTTAAAGCTTAATACTGTTGTGAAGTATTGTACGATTCAATTTACAAATATGCTGGGTCCGAAGAATGTATTTGATATATTCAGGTAAATATTTTTTTCATTTAAAAAACGTAATGAGTCTATAATAATATCTATCATGAATTAATTATTCTACAAAATCGTAATATGAAAAAAAAAAAGCTTTGCAGATAACAAAAATTTCTGTGAACTGCGAAAGAATTCTAATAAGTATATACGCGAGAACTTTAGTCAGGTCTGGAATCAACCGAAGTTGGGTATATTGACTAAAAGACAATTGATCGGGTTTATCGACAACCACGACGAGCTGATTGTCGATTCCGAACAACAAGTGAGTATTGTTGATCGTGTTCATTTCTTCCCCTCTAATTTCGTTGATTGTTAATAATATTATTATTTTAATAGGTGTTCAATGCGGCTATGATTTGGTTAAAACACGATCTTGGCCGCATTAAATACGTTTATGAAATTCTTTCATACATACGTATGGCGGTGTTGAGTATTGACATTATATTCGAAGAGATAAACAGTGCAGATACCGACGAGCTTTTAAAAGTGTCTCTAGAACTCATCAATAATGATATAGCCGACAAGGTTGTTGGCAATTTAGTAGATTTGAATCCGAGAACACGATTGGGACTGAAAAATAATATTTACCTATTAGGCGGGGGGCAATGCGATGTGTCAGGAACCTACTTGAATTGGGATTATTTTACATTGGCTGTGATCCGATCTACCTTGAAATTCAATACTACCGAGAAGTGAGTTGTTGTTATTATTATTATTATTATTATTTTAGATTCTGTGCATAGCTATTTGGTTTCCTAAGATGTGGTTTTTTTTTCTCAAAAAGCACTCACGTACATGTCAGTAAAAATACTCCAAATTATTCACATCGTTCTTTAAAAAATACGGATTTTTACCTACATTCTTTCTCAGCCTTTAAAATTGCCCACCTATACACAACAGCTAGTAGCATACTTCACTAGTGCGAAGTATATATGTCTGGCTTTTTTTAATTAATTTTTTAATCGATTTGTTCGGATTTTATTTTATTGTGTTCCTAATATATACAAGGGTCTTCCAAATTTCATATTACAGTAAAATTGTCTATGTTCCATTGCTCTTAATTTAGTCACCTTTTCATTTTGGAGTGTGAGTAGTGAGTGGAGCATATTATCCGTGTGGCTTCTGAGTAATACTCCATTACTCACTCTCTACCAACAAATTGACAAACTTGAACGTGTAATATATCTGGTCGAAGGAAATTACAAATTCCAACACAGAAATGTTTTTAAACTAAAACTTTATCTATTTATGGATTTTTTAATACGGGTTGGCATTTAGGAATCTAAATTGTGGGCTAGTGGTAGCTTCAGTTCCAAACACAAAGGTGACAACAATTCTCTAATTGTTGAGCAATGTAACAAATTAGAATATAATATATACTATATGATTGCAAAAGGTTTTCGCATTGGTAATTTTTTTTTTTTTGGGGGGGGGTAAATTTGACTGTAACGTGAAATTTCAAAGATCCCGTATTGTATAACATTGGTATTATTGCAGGGTGTGGTTCCCTTTACAACCATTGAATATGAACAGAGCAAGCCCGGCAGCGGCCGTTTTAAACGGAATAATTTACTTGGTCGGTGGTTTTGACAAAACAACAATATTGTCATCAGTGGAAACTTACAACAAGGAGAGTAACAGTTGGAGTTACATCGCCAGTATGGTGATCCCGAGATGCAGTTTAGGTTTGGTGGCGATGAACGGAGTTCTGTACGCGGTCGGCGGATTGACTGGATCCCAGTCAAGTGACGATATCTGTAACCCGACCAGTAGTACGGCAACGAACTTGATCGAAATGTAATCGTATATGTATAGTATAAATTTAAATTTCTCGTCGGTTTGTTTTGTTTTACAGTGCGCGGCAATACTGTTTTTTTTTTTTCGATTTTTTTATTCGATATTTACCGGAGGGTGTATCGCTGATGTATTTTATTTCGTTTAAAACCAGATTCCACAATACCGTCATGATTTCAAACTTAAACTAACCAGACAAGCGTACACTGTACATTTCCGTTAGTGATTTACCATCTGGTATTGTCGGTATAACAATTATTGCTCCGGTAGTCCGATATGCCAGTTTAGCTCGTCATACTATGAGTACAATATATGTATGTATCGTCTTATTTTAATGCTGGTTTGCAGCGAGTTCTCCATTGTGTCCTGTTGTTCGCCGTTTTTCAAATACCTTCGTAATTGAATTGCGTCTTTGGCCATTTACCAATTTTTTGGATGCACTCTAAACGCGATTTTCCTTTACAATTAGATATTATTGCGGACGAACGGACATTTCGGATTTACCGATATCGGATGACAGTTTATAATAATCACAAGGTATTACACATTCAAACGGTTCAAACATAATGAGTTTATAATGACTTGATAAAAATGATTTCCCAAATCCTATATAGATCTGCAAATTAATGCTATTTGTCGAAGTAACCGAAACAACCGATTTTCGGGTGTGTTTCGTGACCTATCTAATCTGTAGGGGAAGATACGATTTAACTTTGCATTTTTAGAATTTCGTACATTAACAAAGTATATTTTGTAATTTTTTTTTATTATATTTTGAAGTTTACTCGAGAGTGTACTCTTCTTAATAGTATAACTCGACAAACCGAGAATTACGTGATAATTGTTCAAGATTTATAAAATATGAACTGACGAGTTGTGATAACTTCAGTACCCGAGTTTTAGATGAAATATGATTAGATTCGTTCAAATGAATTGTTACGGGGGTTTCAACTTATCGTCGACATCAGTTTTTTTTTATCTTTTTTTCTATAGAGCATATTTTGATATATTTTTTTTAGGGCATAATCTGTATGCATATTTAATAGGTTTCAAATTTTTCATAAACAATACACTGAAGTTTTACATCAGAGTTTAATTTATAATAGTATCGATTCGTTTTTGTTGTTTTTTATGTTTCTCGGCCCTAGTTACTCGTTTCAGCAAGGGATCGAGCAGGGCACTTGTCCTGGGCCTTGTAGCGCGGCAATTTTGACGACGATACAAATATTTTGTTCAAAATGTTGTTTTATTGAATGAACGAATCTTTTTATTTGACATATCTGCATATTTTGACTTTACGTTTCTGATCGGTATAATACGAACCAACCAATCTTAACTACTGAATTCAACGATTCAGTCAGGGCCGGTTAAAAACATTACAATATTAGAAACAAAACGGACTGAAACGTATTAGAGTCTGAAAATATATGGTGTTCCATTAAGAACGCTAGATTACGGATTACATTTACTGTATATTACATATTATAGATATTCACCGCCAGTTGGCATATGGGCGATATTTAACAAACAACTACCAGAATCGCGGTTTAATATGGGAGTCGCGGCGTACAAAGGTAAATCAAATTATTATCATGTAACCGCTTAATAATAGTATTATAAATAGGGCAGATAATTTTATATGATTTTAAATAAAAGTATATTGTTTAAGTAAAAAACAAAAAAAATAACTAGTTTATATTATACCAAAATGTATATTACGCGGCCTCTAACGATTCTATGCACATTTTATTTTGCATACTTTGACATTTTTAGGGCATTTTGTAGGTGTTTTTTTTTTCTTGTAGCATAATATTTCGTAGGATTTCGCACGTATTTAAGACATTATCAACTCGAAAAAAAAATCAGCAAGTGAACTGATTAGTGACTTTATTGCCCGCTCGGGTTTTAGATAAAATACACATTTATTTCACTCAAATAGTTGTTATCGGTTCTCTAATATGAGTACGATAAAAAAATATTATCTATATCAATATGACATTTTACAATATATAATTCACGGATCATGGTATAGATCCTAATTCGACTGTACATATTCGGGCGCGTTATAAATAGTAGGTGATATTTTCAAATAACATTTTCTTTTCAAAACATATTTTGGTCATTTTAGGGGTATAATTGCATACACATTACTTCAGTGCGTGGACAAAAGGGCTTAAGTAAAAAATAAAACCCAGGCGTTCAGTACGGGTTACGGAATATTTGAAACTAGAGACCCCGAATGGTTAAAGTGTTTCGACTTTTAATCGTGCTTTTTACCAAAACACAGATTTAATTTATTAGAATACATTAATATATAAATCCCTTAAAATGTCAACTTTAACTTGGGTGCTTAACCCATAGGCGAAAATTTGCCATGATTTTAAAGGGCGCTGATATTGAATGTTTTACTGTACTATATGAAAAAAAAAAAAAAAACACCTGCGATTATTTTATTTTCGACATCCTATATCGAACATATACGAGCATATTTAATATTTTAGTATACCCAAGAGAGGGGCTAATTTTTCTGTATATAAATTTTTAAGGGGACTTTCGCACCCCCTCGTCCGATCTCCGCCTATGTCTTAACCTCTTACTTTGATCGCGCACCGAAGACGTAACGATAATTTTTAGGACGTTTAAATATGATCTGCCCTAATTATAACACGTTGTATGTGCGTGATTCGAATTAGTTATACACCATTAATTATAACTAATTGTAATACGATTATAGATTTGATATATATCGTGGGCGGACGTGATAAGCATAACAAAACTCTCAAAACCATGTACAATTTCAATCCGGTGACCGGAAACTGGGGCATCTTGCCGTCCATGTTGATCAAACGCAGTAGCATGGGAATTGCGATTATGGACAAACACATGTATGTGGTCGGCGGAATTGGAAAGGACCGCGAAGTGTTGACAATGGTTGAAAAATACGACTTAGAAAATGTAAATAATAATAATAATAATAATAATTCTCGGTTTATGACCGATTCGTTCTGTTATACGAGGTCTGTTCAAAAAGTACCAGGATTTTGTATTTTATTATTACAAATATCCAGTTACATATTATTTAAAGATATCTCCTTCAATAATACTCTGCTCCGGACGATGCGCAGTGATCCCGGCGATCTTGCCATTTTTTAAAAGTCCTTTGGAACCGTTCCAAAGTTAACGCTACGAGTTCTGTGGCCGCGTTCGCTATTTAATTTCCTCTACATCTTGAAACCGTTGTCCTTTAAGCGCAGATTTTAGTCTTGGGAAAAGGAAAAAACACACGGGGCCTGATCTGGAGAATAGGGAGAGTCCGCGAGACCACAGCAATTTTTTTAACAGCCAAAAATTCACGAATCGATAGCGCTAAATGTGCCGGTGCACCATTGTGGTGAACTATCGCGGAACGAATTTGGCGAGCGCGACCCTTCTCAACTGTACATTTTCCTGTAAAATTCCATGACAAGACCCAATTGAGATTCGCTTTGTTAACTCACGAACTGGTTAATAGGCGGCCATTTCGCATTTTTTCGCAAATTGTCGCCACACCATCGTTTCTGGATGACGTTGACGGCTTCCAGAACGTGAATCGTCTTCAGTTGACCGCCGACTGTCTTCGAAACATTTAAAACATTCGAAAGTCTGGGAATCACTTACTGAATCATCCGCAAAAGCGGTTTTAGTCATTTCCGTTGCATAATTTTTACCAAGTTTCAAAGCAAAACTTGATGCGCACGCGTTGTTCGTTAATTTCGGACATGTTGAAAACGGCGAACGAAAAAAACTGACTGGATTTAACCACGTGTAATATTAAACTGAGATAAGATAGCGATTTCGGGTTTTGTTTGAAATATTCATTAATTCACGGAGAATACGTATGTTTACAATTTTAAACGTTATCGTGTGTAAATTAGCCGTAATAAAATTTGTACTAGTACTTTTTGAACAGATCTCGTATACCGACACAACGGTGTGATTAACGATTTTTTTTTTCTTCCGGCCCGGGTAGAATAATCGTAGATACAGAAACGTTAAAACCGTATAGATAATACCATTAAAAAGAATACAATACATTTAATTTATAAATTACATTACGATATATGCATGGTGATCAACTAACCGCCTATAAGACATGCATTATCAGGGAAAATATTAATTTTTTTCCCCCCGAAAGCTTAAGAAACGAGCAGCTCTAATATCGCAGATATTTGTCGTCACTCTTATATTTTAGAATGAAACCACCGCCCACTTTTGTTACTCGAATAGCAACCTATATTAAAAATTCCATAAATAGAAATGTATTAATATTAGTTAAACCACATTTTGTTATTGAAATTTTTAATTTTCGTCAACTCGGAGTGGGCGACATGATAGATGGATCACCCCCCCCCCCACTATAATTATTTTTTTTTTTATTACTATTTTGCATACCAAATATATTGTGTTCATATATTTACACATGTAACGCTCACAGGATTTTTTTTCGAAAAGGGATTGTCCTTGCAGTGGGTATGGGTGGACTGTGCCTATGCCAGGGGCAAAAAATTGTGTATCAAAAGTGGTATTTTTATTGTACCTTTGAAACGATATTTTTCCGTTATAAATTTTGAAATGTGTATGATTGCTGTGTGAACGGCTGCGCCGATTGATTTATTAAAACTAATTCATTAACAAAATGTCCAAGATATTTAACCCGATATTGAATTAGCGTTAAGAATATTTCTCACTATTCCAGTAACAACTGCTAGTCGTGAATGAAGTTCTAGTAAACTTAAACTAATAACAAATTACTTAAGATCAACGGATTGGGAAAGAGAAAGATTAACAAGCATGGAAATTTTATCCACAGTACATAAATTTGCTAGGAAAACCTAACCATACGGAGAAATTATCGACAAATTCGTCAGTCTTAAAGCGAGAAAGGCAAATGTTTGACGTTTAAAATTTACATCGTAATAACAACTAATAAACACAAATCGTATTCTTAAAACAAATTAGTAAAATTTAAAAAGGTTAACATAATACATGATCTCACATCAATTTTTCAATTGGTAAAAAGTCGTTTTTTTTTTTTTTTCTAAGTTTCCCAGGGGCGGTAACGAGGCTCGCTACGCCACCGTGTTCTTGTAATAATTATTATTTATGTAATTGTAACGTATTTATGACCAAGTTATTTTAAATTGAGAAAACGTAGAGGGATTTCCCCCCCTAACGAGTTGACGACCCCGTGGATATGAACGCGCGTGTCTCCACTTACTGCCCGAGACAAGACAATTAACGCTTAAATACACCACTAAAATAACGGTCAAACGAAATTTTTCCAGAACACTTGGTCTTACATTAATCCGATGAAAGAGAAACGCGCAAGTCCGGCTGTGGCCGCCATCGACGGGATGTTATACGTCATCGGTGGCCATCGAGTTTTGTGTTACATGCAGAGATCCGACACACCGGATTACATATCCATCTCCACAGTCGAGAGATACGATACCCGGACCGAAACATGGGAATTCCAATCGAATCTCCCGTTTTCCAGAAGCGAAGCCGGCGTCGCCATAATGTAATATTTACCTCACTCCCATCCATTTAGTAACGACGACGCGTTTAAAATGCCTAGTGTACCCGCGTCCCATAAGTTCTGTCGCTTATTCTCTATCGGTTTAGTAACTAAAAATTAATTTGCACACCGTCCAAAGTGTCCGCCATTCGCATTTACACGTTTCTTCATTTAGCGATTCGATATTTCGACGGGGTTCAGAGCAGGCCCTTTCCTCTAAAAAAAAACTCCACTATCGGTGGTTCTCGACCTTTTTGCAGTTGCGACCCTACTTAATGTGCAAGCGCTGAATCTTGCTGAAAGATCCAGTGCTTTCCTGCAAACTATGTATCACTACTTTTTTCCTAAAATATCACTTTTGGTAGCTGGACCATGTCCTCTCTATATACTCTTTGAATTTTCGGCAGCTTACCGGGAGCTATCAGCATAAACTCAAAAAAATTTTGACGGTTGAATTTTTCTTCTACAGTACACATTTTATCTGACCGTAAAGAAGATTTGCCGACGGCCGTCTTTCGCGTACTGCTGAAGTAACAGACCGCAGCGATAAAGTTCTCTATAATAACCCCGATCCCCACTGATTTAATCTTTACTGGACGACGTAAAAACTCGTACTTATCAGAACTTGTAGATAATTGTAGTTAAAATTATATATAAAAACAATACTCATTAACGTTGTCGTCTAATATAAATAGACCAATAACAGAGACAGAACTTATGGCGTGATTAGGTATTAGAGTTAGTAACAGGAAAATCCAGATTTTTATCTGAAGCCAAATTTCGGTTTATAATATTCTCATTTTACTCTTATTAATAATGAAAAATAACCAACAAAAATCATATATATATAGAACTTTAATTTATAAAATATATAACTAGCGGACAATCCGGATTTGCCGAAGTTTGAGAAACCGGATTTTTAGATTTCGCATTTGAAAATCTGGATTTTTATTTGAGGCCAAATTTCGGTTTTTAAAATTGTCATTTTACTCTTATTAATAATGAAAAATAACCAAAAAAAATCATATATATAGAACTTTAATTTATATAATATATATCTAGCGGACAATCCGAATTTACCGAAGTTCGAGAATTCAGATTTTTGGATTTCGCATTTGAAAATCTGGATTTTTATCAGAGGTCAAATTTCGGTTTTTAAAATTGTCATTTTACTCTTATTATAAAAACAAATAAAAAAAAAAAATCATATATATATAGAACTTTAATTTATAAAATATATAACTAGCGGACAATCTGGATTTGCCGAAGTTCGAGAATCCGGATTTTTGGATTTCGCATTTGAAAATCTGGATTTTTATCTGAGGTCAAATTTCGGTTTTTAAAATTGTCATTTTACTCTTATTAATAATGAAAAATAACCAAAAAAAATCATATATATATAGAACTTTAATTTATATAATATATAACTAGCGGACAATCCGGATTTGCCGAAGTTCGAGAATCCAGATTTTTGGATTTCGCATTTGATAATCTGGATTTTTATCTGAGGTCAAATTTCGGTTTTTAAAATTGTCATTTTACTCTTATTATAAAAACAAATAAAAAAAAAAAATCATATATATATAGAACTTTAATTTATAAAATATATATCTAGCGGACAATCCGGATTTGCCGAAGTTCGAGAATCCGGATTTTTGGATTTCGCATTTGAAAATCTGGATTTTTATTTGAGGCCAAATTTCTGTTTTTAAAATTGTCATTTTACTCTTATTAATAATGAAAAATAACCAAAAAAAATCATATATATAGAACTTTAATTTATATAATATATATCTAGCGGACAATCCGAATTTACCGAAGTTCGAGAATTCAGATTTTTGGATTTCGCATTTGAAAATCTGGATTTTTATCAGAGGTCAAATTTCGGTTTTTAAAATTGTCATTTTACTCTTATTATAAAAACAAATAAAAAAAAAAAATCATATATATATAGAACTTTAATTTATAAAATATATAACTAGCGGACAATCTGGATTTGCCGAAGTTCGAGAATCCGGATTTTTGGATTTCGCATTTGAAAATCTGGATTTTTATCTGAGGTCAAATTTCGGTTTTTAAAATTGTCATTTTACTCTTATTAATAATGAAAAATAACCAAAAAAAATCATATATATATAGAACTTTAATTTATATAATATATAACTAGCGGACAATCCGGATTTGCCGAAGTTCGAGAATCCAGATTTTTGGATTTCGCATTTGATAATCTGGATTTTTATCTGAGGCCAAATTTCGGTTTTTAAAATTGTCATTTTACTCTTATTATAAAGACAAATAAAAAAAAAAAAAAAAATCATATATATATATAGAACTTTAATTTATAAAATATATAACTAGCGGACAATCCGGATTAATTCGATTTGCAGATAATCCGGATTGTACGTCAGGTCACTACTACGATATTTATTATTATATTATTATTATTATTATTCATATCGAAAATAAAATATAACTATTTAGTGATATCCGCGTACCTATATTATATGTACCTTCAGTTGTACTCGACTTTAACTATGAGATCAACTTTTAAAATTTTACTAGAGGTCCTGACTAGGAATTGAAATTCGTAAATCGGACGGAGTCCGTGCAAGTGTTACAAGTGATATGTAAACCGTCAAAAAAAAAACATCAATCAAACCGTTGAAAACGCTTAAAATCGTATTTTGGTTTTAACATACTGATTATTTATAACAACTTTATGTATTGTTGAAGAAAAAAAAAACAATTGATTAGCAACTGGAATAGTTATTATCAATCGATTTAATGACTCGTTGTGCCTACTAACAATAATATTACTCGTCCTCTTTCTCGTACTGTGGCTCGTTACCGTCTGCATTTATAAAATTCGGGGTTGAAACGTATAAAACGCATAATTGTATACGTTTTTTACCGCATTAAAATAAAATCCATTTTAAACAAAAATACATTTGCAATTTAAAGTTTAAACTAACATTACGAAAAGGTAATGTAAATTACAAATGGACAATTGCGGTGCAATTGAATCTATTATTAATAACTGTCATTATTTTATGGCGGGCGTATTTATATTTTATAGTAAATCCGTTGTACTTGTGATATTCACAACTACACTTTTTTATATTTTTATTATATTATTTAATATTATTGAGCGTCCGATACATATATTGCGCAAGTATTGAACGAAGATTGTGCTTGTTTGAAATCAATTGCGCAATAATTAGTGACGTGTATGGCAATAATGTCGCACAATAGTCGATTTTTGTCAGGTTCAGTTGAATTCTAGTCGCGAAGACCGCGTATTTATTGCCGAACTCCGATTTTATTACCATTCAAAAAAACATATATCATTTTTAACTACCCAATAATATAGTTTTACAAAGTATAAAAATTCACACCGTTACTTAATGTGTGTAATAGGAAGTATTTTTTTTTTTTTTTTTTTGAGTGAATTTCAAAAACAAAACATATTATACGTTTTATAACGCGTATATTACCATTCCTAATGGAATTACATCGTTTGTGTTCGTTTTGACATTATTAAAACTACGTACGTGCGCAGTAGGTCACTCGGACAATTGAATATATATTATGCGTGGCAATTAAATACAAAACTGTTGAAAAAAAAAAAAACAACGACGTCGTACGATAGGTACGAATTTAATAATTATTTTGACTTGTTTTCCATTTTCACGGCGGGCAACGAATAATATGGAAACTCGTGTTGCCACTGTGTCCAGCGTGAAATTGCGTACAAAAACCATCACAATCGTATAAAACCGCGAAAATTAGTTCTGTCGCTGGACAACGTCCATCCTCAAAATTATTCATGCTATGTAAATATTCGTGGTTTTTTTTCTCTCCAATAAAATGGATAAAAAATATACCGCGAAAATGTCCGAAATTGACTTATCCTCCCCCAAACCACTTCTCGTAAACTTCGATCAATAATCGGCCTGTTTTTCTATGTATTTTTTTAAACGTTCGCAAGCCGTGCAGTACGATTGATATATAAAAAAAAAAAAAAAAAAACGTACATTAAATAAATTTGTATTATTTATCTTCAAAATATACATACATATTGTGCTTAAAAATAACAATGCTGTTGAAGGAGCCCGAAAATTCAAGTATCGGCACCGGGGGACGGAGTTCTATCCAAGGACACTCTCACCCCCCCCCTCCCCCCAGATAATTTGGCAGTCCTAATCATTTTTCGTTTTAGCAGTCGAAGTCTCGTTACGATGATTCCAATTATTTCCACCATCGTATTAAATATCGTCTTGACAATAAGAAAAAAAAAATATCGAAAATTATGCTTTTATACACGTCTATATTGAAAAAAAAATAAAAATAAAAATTACAAATTTTAAGCGAATATTTGTTTTGAATTTCTAAAATTTAAATTGAAAAATAATTTAAACATTCAAATGTAAGTATATGGATACTATTTCGTTATAATAATATTATTTTAGAACAGTTCAAAAACAAAAAAAAATAATAATAAAAAAAAAAAAAATGATGTATACGAGTATAGGTAGACAACAAATAAATAAAATAAATAAATAATAATAATATCAATAATAATAATAATAATAATAGACTAATACAGTTTGTCGTGAAGTCGTTTCCTATCACAGTTTCGTAGTGGTGGAGAAAAAAAAAAAAAAAAGTCATAATATATGGTAATATTGTTACAAGGACTAGGGGGGGGGGGATGGGGCCTTTGTTTTTATAATTTTTTTTTTTCTTTTCTTCTTCTTCTTTTATGTAGAAAATAAATTGTATAAAATGTTAATAAAAACGCTATACAAGCAAGTACACTACTTCAGTCATTCGAAAATTGATTTTCAAATATACATTACATATACATACATACATACATATATAATATATAATCATATTATGTGTTCCTACAAATAGATAATTAATTAATTAAACAATCGTATTAATAAATTCGCACGTAAAACATTAATGCAAACCATTAATCGTACCATCTTAACAGAGAACATAATACAATACGATATTATATACACAAGTGTATTATATTATATAATAATATATTATATTTTATGTTTATAATAATAATAATAATAATAATTATAATAATAAAAATATGTTACTTAAACGTCTAATTAATTAAAATATTTATTTAAAAAAAAAAAAAAAAAATTAACTAGATAAAAATTTAAGTCGACGGGTTGGGCAATATAATCATTATTACCGAAATCCAGGCAAGTTTTATTATTATATTATATTTTTTTTTTTTTTTTTTAGAATATATTGTATATTGCGTGGCAAGATTTAGCAATAGGTACATATCGTTTATATATCCGGTTACCCGTGTTAGAGGTACGTTTATTTTATTTTTTTATTGCGATTTGTTACTTTTTTTTTTCTTTTCTCTCTCTCGTTTTGTTGCTACACGTGTCTTAAACCATTAAACTCGTTACAATATCAATAGGGCTAATCATTACGATTTTTAATAAACTAACATTTTTTAAACAAATGTAATTTTACAGAAGAAAAAAAAAAAAAAAAACAACAACAACAACAACAATAAACTCATAATCACTTATTCATGGAAGACTAAATGAAGTGTAACTATACAGAACGAATAATCAATATTAACAATAATAATAATAATCGTGTGTAGGTACATGTTACCGAGTGATTCGATCACATTAATAATTTGACTGTTCGAAAAAAAACCTCGTGGAGTACAGCTGTGTGTATAATAAATTAACAGGAATAATGTTTTCATAGACTTTGTACTTTGAAAAACGTTTGTTAACAGTAATATTATTGTTATGTTTAAAAAAAAAAAAAAAAAAAAAAAAAAAAAGTTATTAATAATTAAATTAAATTAAAAAAAAAAACAAACCAAAACAAAATGGGAAGACAAAGAAAACAACATTTTTTGTAGCGTTTAAGTAGGTTAAAAGTAGAAGTGGCCCGATTACCTGGTTTTATTTTATGCGTGTTTTTTTTTTTTTTTTAGTCTGATTAAACAATGTTTACAATTATAGTAAAAAACTTATAAATAAAATCAAATTAATAATATCACTATATCGATAACAGCCAAAGTAATAATTATGTCACAGACTTTATCATTATTATCCTTTTAAATCATCAAGTCTGATTCGAATTAGAAATATTATAATACACAAAACCCATAAAACAACGAGTAAGTTGTATCACATGAACATATTGATAATAGAATTCAGTTTATGGTTTGGTGTATGAAAATAATGTAATGAGAGTCAGATTGTTCATAACTGACAACATTTGAAAATATGTTAATTTGTATAATAATAAAAAAAAAAAAAAAAAACCAATGAAAAATAAATACAATTATTTCATATTTTAACCGTATAATAATTAAAACAAAAAAAAACTTTTAACCTTGTTACCAAGGAAATTATTGCAAATATTCATATTTTTCATTGTTTTTTTTTTTTTTTAATTTTTTTTTATATATTATACATTTTGAACAAATAAAACTTATTACTTGTAAATTTCATATGAAAATACACATGGAGGATTTAAATCGGTTTTTACATTTTAGCAAGGAAAAAAAAAATCGGAGGTTAATTTGTAAGAACAGCGATAATGCATAAATCACCTAGACTATGTAGATAAAAAATTCCATCAACTTTGGATTTCGTCAGTAATTTTATTTTGTTTATTAAGAAAACATTGATCCTTAATAGGAACTGGCTTTGATCTGGCTGATTGTGTTTTCTAAAACAATTTAATAAACACAAATATTAGTAAGTATTGTTCATAATATTATTTTTTAAATTTTAAAAACACTTTTTATTAATTAAGTTTGTCTAGTGTCAAAACGGTCATTGCAGTCCTAGGTTCAAAAGCGATTTTAAAAAATTAAAAACACTATTAATTTATTAGAAATAAATAAATTACACGTGTACGCACAAATATCAACTGACAAATGAACAATTACGATTAAATATGTATTTATTGTACACGTGTACCTTATACGGCATTTATTTCCAATGGCATGGTATGTATGTACGTATAGTTATACTTAAGGATACAACAAAAATAATCAAACATTATCTAAAACAAATTACAGCATTTGTATTATAACGATAAAATTATGGGATTATTAAATAAAAGGTATTTCCAACTCAACTCAATTAAAAAATTCACGGATAACAAGGGATTACTGTACATTATACATGTATATGTAAATTAATTCTTTATTCGCCCATGTTAAAAATGTAGTTTTATATTATTTCTTCAATAAAAATTAGTGGAGCAGAGCATAGCAAAAAAAAAAAAAAAAAACAAACAAAATCTTAAAACATATGGAGTACCTATCTGGTATAAGTTAATCTCAATAAAATACAGTAATATAAATTCAAAATATAAAATCAAATAATTATGTTTAAATAATTATTATTTATTTATTTATTTTTTTTTTTGTTTTTTTTAAATTCTACTAATGTAAAGTCGCAGTTGGGTTGTAAAATTCTGGTAAAATATGGTATATTAACCGTACTAATATTGTACTTTATTTTTATATACCATGCTGTTGATAACATAAAAGCTATTTGTTTTATACATTCGTAGTAACTTGAACTGATCAAGGCAATCAAAACAATTCACAACAAATTTAAAAAAAAAAAAAAAAACTATTAACCAAACTTACTCTTCTACTAAACGGAAAACAACCAGATTTTTCGGGTTCGGGCGTTAAATCTAAAACTAAATCAGGCGATCTTGATTTGTTCGGCCCGAATACATTGAGTTCTTTGTAACAACCAGTTTCGATCATCTAAAATAACAACAACAACAATAATAATAATAATAATAATAATATTGTCAGTAAAAATTAGCAAATTGTATAAATATCTGCGCCAATATTTACTTCATTTTGCCACGGTATAGATACCGAGCCTGTATTGAATTTTGTATAAAACGTATCATCCGTGGCATCTAAATTAACTCCTTTAACAGTGGAAAACTGCTCTATGTCTAATACATCCTTGGCGTAAACGGCGTGGGGCTATAACAGAAAATCAACCGTTACGACAATTATATACAGAATAATATGATAGTCAATATAGTAATAAAACATACGTCTGGAATAAATGGAGGATCTTCTACGCCGGCTTCCAGTCGTTTCCAATTCATAATTTTGAAAAACTCGTGCTGTTTGACTTCCCTCGCCCCGTAACGACCACAATGACAACCGAGTCTTGACTTTGGGTTTTTTTTCAGAAGCTAAAAAAGTATACGTAGTCTTTCATTATTTAAAAATACAGTTAAAAGGATTTTCAGTGGACCAGCAGCAGCAAAAAAAAAAAATAATGTATTATTATGTTGTAATAAAATTATATACTAAGAAAAAAAAAATTACAACTCGTGTAGTATATAATTATTATCATTTACAAACAATTATTGTTCAATTTATATTATAAAAAAATCATAATGAACAATTATTTATATTGTATGTTAAAAAAAAAAATGATTTAGTAGTATAATGATGTAAACCTATTATTTTTTTTTTTTAATTTTTAGTATAGACTTGTTCTATTAGTAATCACAGAATTGGTTAATCAAAATAAATTGAATTATTTTTCTAAACCAAGTAAATTATTATTATCTGTTGCTTCAATTGTAAAAATCTTCATGTGTATCATTTAATTTCGTACACACACACAGACTAAGTCGCATAACGACCTAATGTTGTGTTGCCCTACCACTGTTATTACTTAATTGTATAACTAAGTTACATACAGTGTTCAGTAGTTTTCAGTTAAAACTGTTACATTTAATAATGCATGTCATTGGCGAGACCTAATCATTGCGTTACACAATCGGATTGGATATTTTAGAGAGCGCAAAGAAATTTAAGAACTCAAGAGTATCAATTATTTAAAATAGTTTTAATATTGCATTTCTTCCTCGCGATAATATGATGAACAACACCGAATATTATACTTGATATAATCGGTAAATTAAAGGATTTTAGTTTTGTTGTAATCATTTTTAAATGATCGAGTTAGCGAACATTTGACTTAGATTCAATAATAAGTGGTTATTATTAGAATTCATACTTGTTTACACAGTAGTTTAGCTTCTTCGGTAAATTTATGTGAATATTTTTCTTGTTCTTCTTTTACTCTTCGATCGACTACTTCACGTTTAACCTATTAAACATAATGGTAATAGCTATTAATACACTTTAAACTAGG
Organism: Tuberolachnus salignus; assembly: GCA_956483605.1. Taxonomy (NCBI): domain Eukaryota; kingdom Metazoa; phylum Arthropoda; class Insecta; order Hemiptera; family Aphididae; genus Tuberolachnus; species Tuberolachnus salignus. Next base: position 19,906,812 of record OY101437.1, read on the forward strand.
TATTGAAATGTAAATAAATATAAAATACGTATACGTCTACGTACTACTGGCAGAAGGAAATACTGCAGGTATTGTTTATGTAATCCAGATAATATGTGATATTGCCAGACTAAACAGCCGAAAGACTGGTTATGTTAAAATTACACATAAACTGGGCAATATATATATTATTTTTTTTCGATGCCAACAAAAACATATATATATATATATATATTATAATAAAACCTCGTTAAAACACTTAAAGCAGATACTCTGTGCAGAGTAGAAAACTAACCGCAATGGAAATAATGTTTTAGACGGGGAGAAAGATGAATTTTCTACGTTACGTATGTAATTAATTAAATAAAACAGAAATCTGTGCAAACCGAACAATTATTATTTTTGGTTTCCTGCCCATATTGTTTTAGACATTAAGGGAATTCACCCACCAAGGTTTCTCGATGTATTATTCATTTTAAATACTGCTCATTGATATAATAAATCCCATTTAAAACAATATTTAATTATACCTATGTAACGTATCTGTACATTATGTAATACTGAACCAAAACTAATGTGTATTTGTTACAAAACAAACGATAATCACAAAACATAGCGTACACAATGTCACGCATGTGGGTACTACTCTCAAGCAGTTCACGCTATTCTGAACAATGTTTTGTATTGTTATACAGCCATTGCAGTAGATAAAATACAGTGTAAAACATATTTTTCGTTTTATTATATCAAAGTTCAATGAGTTATGAACATATTATATTTTTTTTTAAATATATATAGTACAGCCCGAAATTCCAATGGAAATTTAATTTTCCCTATAAAATAATAATTGTTATGCATTCCAATCTGAACAATTGTTGAAGTCAATCAAATTGTATTGTTAAAAATTATTATTACTCAAAGTTAACATAAAACGTAAGCAAACAATGTTAAGCAATCGATTACAAAATGTATGCATGCCATCTAAACAACAAATTGGTAAATATATTCTTACTTTTTCCTTCCGCGCTCTAAACGGAGCTTGACCTTCGATCATCTCAAATACTAAACACCCAAAGCTAAACCAATCGGTGCTATACGTATATTTCTCGTTATCAATTACTTCGGGCGCTGTAATATAGATAATTAAACAAATTGAGAAAATAAATATGAAAATTTGTTGTTGTTAATAATTATTAGTTAATTAATTAACAAGAAACTGTATTAAATTTACCCATGTAACCGACAGTCCCCACTCTTCCTCTGACCGTTTCACCTTCGGGTATCTCCATCGCTAAGCCCAGATCTGATATACGGACATGTCCTGCATCATCCAAAAGTATATTTTCTGGTTTGCAATCCCTGTAGACTATTCCTTGGACGTGCAAATGCTCTAATCCACACAATACCTATAATGTAAACACAATTATCATGGCGTAAAAAATATTAATTCAATTTTTAACTATATTATATTGAATAATTTAATCAAAATATTAATTAATGTTAAATGTAGAAAAATGATTCATACTGATTTTAAAATGTATTTAACAAAAAAAAAAAAAAAAATGCCCATATAAGGTAATTAAAAAAAAAAAATGTATATGTGTGGACAAAACAGTATTTAATAGTGTTTAATGTAAATAAAACAATATTCAAATAACTGATAAAATTTAATATTTTCTAATAAAACAGAAATTGAATTATTACCTACCATATACCTAATATTACTGAAATGTAATTAATTTGCTTAAAATTTACCTCGGCAGCGTAGAACCGCGATCTTGAAATATCGAAACCGGGCTCTGAGCCCATATTATAAATATGAAATTTTAAATCTCCGCCGTTCATAATAGTCAATACTAAACACAATGCATCTTTTGTCTCGTACGCATACGCTAAACTAACCTAAAATCATAAAACATAAATAATTCAAAACCGGCTCCCATTGCACACCGATTAGAAACACATAAAAAATAATAAAATGCTTTAAACAAATATAAACATACCACAAATTTAGAATTTATTTTTTGTAAAATTTGTTTTTCAATTAAAACCATTGCTTCACCTTTCCGTTTTTTAATACGTTTCTTTTCCAATTTTTTACAAGCATACATCTTACCAGTTGCTCGCACTTGACAGGCACAAACCTCTCCGAAACCACCTTTACCGAGAACTCTATACATGCGGAATGTTTTGTACGTCACAGGTTGCCTGAAAAAAAAAGAAAAAGAACACAGATCATTTATGAGCTCAAATTCAAACTATAGCGTTACACCGTTAAATGTTATAAAAATTGAATTACATACACACCTTTCTAACCATTTCCACTGTAAAAACCTATGGAAATACATTGAAGATTCAAACAAACTAAATGGACGGCCGGCTAAAAATGATTTCACGGCAGTTGAGCAATCAGTAAATAACTCTCTGTGAGCAGATTCTAACTGGTGCCGACATCTGACTATCATGTCTTCATTTAATACGTCCACTGCATTAACTGCCTAATACCAAAAAAATCATTAATTTATAGTAATATCGTGTAACGTAATCGAAATATTAACAAAAATGTGTTTGAATACATACGTCTCTTCTTATATATCTATCGTAAAGTATTTTTGCTAGTTCTAATCTATTTTCATCGGATTCTATTTCATATTTTTCCTGTCGAATAAAACACATATGATAAAATATATTTTATAGGTACACTTTGAAAATCCATTGATTACCGTTTTAAACTTACAATAGAATCTAAAAATACATTGTAGCGATGAAATTCTTGTCGTTCTTCTTCGCAAAATTGAAGAAAAAGTAACCGGCCAATTGGCTGTTGATCTATAATATAGCTGTATTTCATATCTGAAATATCAAAAAACATATTCGAAGAAAGGATATTGCATTAAATTGTTTAAATAATAATATACGCGTAGCAATTATAATCCAACCTTGAAACTCACCTAAAAGTGGTTTTAAATCAACACACTGAGATATATGTGGGAATTGTAGAATTTTTTTCCATTTTTTACTTTTTCCTTTATTGCTATCTGTACCACCTGAAATCAATAACATTATCGGGTTAAGCAATAGTGGTTTTATTGAAAAAATCTTTAAATCACGGCCACGGGCAATGTTTTGCTTATCCAATATTAATTAGGCGTTCTTTAATAAAAAAAAAAAAAGGGGGTCTTGAATTAGATACACCGACTAAAGAGGTACCGTAGAAGAAGAACAAAAAATATGGGTTAAAATCTTTTTTTTTTATTTTACATATTAATATTATTATTTTGTATGGCATATATTTAAGACAATATTCCGTTTAACGTACTACCTACATGTATAGTGTATAATAGACGTAATGTGGATTCGATATTTTATTTTACTCTTTGACAATTTATAACCATTAAAAAAAACTTACAAACAGCAACCTAGATAATAGACAATGGATGGAATTTAAAGATGATTGTTCGAATTGAACAAATAACACCGAAGGTACCTTCTATATTTTCTTATTCTTTCGCAGATACTGTATTAGGTACACGCACAAGCTTATTATTGTCGTAGTTGTATTACTACATTGCCACCGAATCGAGCTTGATACTTCGTATTTAGTCATTCAATTAATACAAATAACCTAACCTAGTCTAAATTAAAAATGGCTATATCGTTTGAACGTGAATTGGTAATTTAAAAAAACTTTCTTGTACACGGTGTAAATATTTCTAGAATTTAATAATTCTAATTTTATAAGGTCATAAATTATTATTATTATTATTATTATTTTATTATCTTTATTGCACGTTTTCCTTGTGCGATTATAAAGTAAGTAATTCAAACTTGCAAGAGTATTATTAGTCGTGTAAATTTTTGTAAATAATTTATTATTTAATTGTTTGAAAAGTGGCGTGAGGGAGGCATGTGGGTGGGCGAGCCACCACGGGTTAGTTTGAGTTCAATAATTGCAAGGATAACGTTAATGTATAAATATATTTTTTTTTTAACATAGTCTCATAGTCAAAAACTCTTGTTTTGTTGTTTTCCCTATTTTGAGCTGTGATTTAAATAAACTTGAAAACATATTTTTTAGAGATATTATCAAATTAAATAAACACAGTTACTATTATTAATTTCAAATTTTAATACTTAAGAGAAAATAAAAAAAATCTGATATAAAATTATTTAAATACCTAATAAAAATGTATTATGAAATATTAATAAAAATAAGACAGTCAATGTTAAAAGATTTTGTACACGGTCAACCGTTATACCATATATTCTCTTTCAAAACCAATCAAAACACAACTTAACATAAGCAAGTCATAGCAAATTTTATGTTAAATTTTAATGGTTACATAGATAATCGATCTATAATTACACTAAATCCAAAAAAATATATTTTACATGCAGCCACTTAAATAAAATTGTATAAAATAATATTCATATTCTCGGTTTATCAATATTATTAACAATAAATACCAAGAAACTGATATATGTAAGTGATACACAAATTACATAATAATTGCAAATGTTTAGACGAGATTAAGGTGATAAATATTGTTAATAATAAGAACTTTGTTCTAATGTCAAAATAAATAGTGACTGTTTTAGATAAGTAGTTTGATATTTAAATATGATTCGGCGAATGTACAGTGAAACACAGACACGCAAGTGGTATAATATTCATTTTCTAAGACCGGCATTAAAACATATCCTACGATATCCAAACTTGTACACATATATCTTTAAACGGTACTTCATCTTCTCAAGCTTTTACAGTGCAAGGAGAACATTCACCGCCTCTACTGCATTCCTCTGTCTATCACTAGCCTTTTCCATGACGCTTAGTAGTATTATGTTTCTAAACAACAATTTATATACACATATATATATATATATATATATATATATATATATATATATATATATATATATATATATATATATTGGGGCACTATATAGGTAGCCCCGGTAGTAAGACACATACAGAATTCTTGCAAGCACTCTAAATAATTTTATAGCAAACCAACCGTATGATAATATAACTTATGAAGGTTTAACATATCCACACACACCGGCTAAAACAACTATAAATTAAATTTAAGTTGAAAACAGTACATTGCGTAATAATATTACCGCAATTGTTGGGCAAGTAAAGAATATAACCAACTGACCCAGACGGGTTACAGACAAAGAACATTTAATGAAACCAAATAATAATAATAATAATAATAACAATAAAAATCAGGTATGTTTGTATAAAAATACCCATAGGGAACAAGACAAATAGAAAAACATATTTTAATTAATTAATTAATTAATAATAAACACCCGTGTGGGCATTAGAGTAGGCGTACGGTGCGCATAATATTATAAATACAAATAATTATACATTTTCCCAGCCTATGCTTAACATTGTCTTTTTTTAATAATAAATAACTCGGTTAATAATGTAATTAACTTTATATTGTAGGAGTTGTTTATATATGACAAAAAAAAAAAAAATATATATAATTGATTTCACTTGTATTATTATAAAAAAAAAAAAAAATTGTTTAAATTAGAGTAAAGTGTGATTACGAGTAAATAATACTCGGAATTAAATATTATAGAATGGTTTTATTTTATTTTTTACTAGCAATAGGAAATATTGTCGCTATCTGTTGGGTTATAATTGTACACAATTATCTATTATTTAATAAGAACATTATTGGACACGCTAGGTACGTTAAGACGTGACTTTTGAACTAATTTGGCAACGAATAAAAGAAACAAAAAAACAAAAATGTAAACCTTTAGGATAAATTAGCTTAAAACTACATAACATTATCACCTACTTGATCTACCTTTAAACAAAACAAAACCGCCCGTTCCAAATTATAATATTACATAAGTGTGTGGACCGCAATAACAAACCGGTATATATTCCAATAAAAAAAAAAAAAATAAAAAAAAAAAAAAAAAGGACAAATTTGAAATGGGCACAAGTTTGGCAAAATTCGGTTTTTAATCGATGTGAAACGACTGAAGAGTATCACCACCGAGTTTATGCAAAACCGTCTTGTTTGTAATTGAATTAGTCGATATAGATCAGGTGTCGGGCGAACCGGTAGTCTGTGGAACATCGCTCGTACCAGGAGAATCGAAACGATGATAATGCACAGCTGATACGGTGCGATGTGGGGGGGGGGAGGTGTGTTTTTTTTTTAGCGTGCTCAACCGCCTCGGGGTAGATACCTGACGAAACGGACCTGCCAAGTACACCGATGCCGCGGACTTGTCGAAACAATAGGAGACCTTGCGGGTCGAAGGTCTCCGACGAGAACATTTACGAATTTGTTCGGAAACCCACCAAACGGTTCCCACGGCGCTCGGACGCGAAATACCCACGACAATCGCGCGTTTATATAGGTCAGAGTACCTGGGGATTTTCTGGTACCACGGGGTGGTTGATGGACGGCGATTCGGGAGAAGGGGGGGCGAACGGGCGCCGAAGACGAGACGGTAAATAAAACCAAACGCGGCGGTACGCCGAGGGTCGCCCCCCGGGGGAACACGTACAAAAAGGGCCACACGCGCACTACGCTGGATTTCGGGATTACAAAACGGCCGTGGTGGGGGGGGGGGTGCACACGGCGCCCCGGGATAATAACGTTCGGCCGTCGGGTTTAAATTGGCTGTTGTATTTACCTTCTCTGGCTTTGAGGTATACGGTATTGGCCACAATGTTTTCTAATTCCATCAGTTCCAGTTTGGCTGATTTCCGGACGCCCGGGCCGACGACCACCACTTCCCATCAATGACACCGTTGACCGTTTTCGACGAGGTTTTCGCGGTGTGTCCGGGTGGTTCGCGCGAATCGGTCCGTGTGCGCTGCGCGTATGTGTGCGTAGTACCGTGCGTACTATGGGACGACGTGCACCGCGGCGGTTACCTATACGTGTACCGGGTACGTGTGCGCGCGCCGTGTGTTGTTGTGTGTACGCGAGCCGTGTGTGCGCGCGCGCGCGCGTGCGCGTCCCCCTCCACCGGCCCGCCGAAACGCGAAAACACGACGTAAACCGGGACTATGAAATATTATTTTATTTTATTTTTATTTTTTTTTTTTTCTAATATATATATATATATATTATTTTTTTTTTTTTTTTTTTATGTTATCGCCGGACGGTTTCGGTTTACCGTATTTTTTTTTTTTTTTTTTTTTGTTTATGTTTTTTTTCTCTACGCCAATATTTACACCCGCGGCACAGTCGGGACGGGTTCGACCGCCGACGCAGCGGTCGGTGGCGCGTGGGGGGGGGATATTATTATAACTCGTCTGCCGGCGACCGGGGACCCGCTACGAATACCGATAAATACGAAAATAACGCCTAAAAGTTATTTCGCGGTGCGACCAACAAACGAAAATCTATCAGCCGTAGATTTTCACCTGTATAAACGCAATAACCGCGGGTACGAGCAGTACGGTTATAAATAACCGCGAGTGATAGTATTAACCGCGGTCGGCGGCGGCGATTGATAAGAAAAATGAAAATTTACGAATCGGGCGCGCGCGTATAGACACACACACACACACACACACACACAACCCACAGAATACGCGCGTACAACTCGACGACGGTTCGCCGTATAACCCGTGCGCGCGCCGTATGCCCGACCACACTTATAAACACGATCAGCACGCGTTGACGTCGCCGACGGTTCTATGGCGCGGCGGGCCCGGTGCCGCCAGTGTTGGCCGTTAGTGCGGCCGCCGACGACGTACGCGCGCTCCCGCGTGCGCCGTGCACGTTATACCGCCCGTGCACGTTACAGCCGTCGTCCGACGGTCCCATTATGGCCGTAGGCGTACAACGTTGAACAGCCGCGCGGCGGCGGTGTCAACGTTCCCCCTCGTTGGCCCGGCGCAAGCGCACAACGCGACCACCGCCGCAGGCTTTTTTTTATTATTATTATTTTTTTTTTTTTTTTTTTTTTTATCCGTTCTCGTCGGCCCGAAAAATCGCGTAGGTACGCCCGAGCCCTTGTCGTCGCGGCGCGGCCGCCCGCCGCCGGCACTCATTGCCGTTTGCCGCGGGACGATCCGTCGACTGCCGTATCGGATGGGCTTACGCTGACGGCCGGACAATATTATTTACGCGTATACGAAACGCAAACGCGAACAAAAAAAATTAAAAAAAAAAAAAAACGGAGAGATCCGTGGCCTCGGCGGCGATAGCAGTTTAAAAACCATTCGGCTCTGCCGGCCGACGGCGCATTATCGCCCGATACAATTTGTTATTGCGTCTAGGCCCCCAGATATTTTGGATGCATACGGACATTTTCCGTATTTTATTATGGGTCGCCAACCTCCAACTTCCCCCGTTAGTCAAATACCTTGGTATAGCTCTTGACAATCGTTTAACCTGGGCTCGACACATAAAAGAAAAGAGGAAAACCGTTTCCGAATGATTAAACCTTTAATGTGCAACAACAAATACACACCTCTGCTAATGTCAAACTCCTTTTGTACAAAACTTTATTAACGCCAATACGGACTTACGGACTCCAGCTAAAAAAAAAACAATTTAAGTAAAGTCCAATGCTTCCCTTGCGAATCATGCCTTGAGGACATTAATTAACGCTCCCCCTTACATATCAAACCACACACTCCATTCGGATTTGAAGGTTAAATCTATTCATGATGAAGCTAAATGTTTCTATAAAAGATTCCACTCCTGTCTTTCTTCTCACTCAAATCCTCTAATAAAAAAACCTTTCGTCCTAATCAATTCCAGGCAGTCATATATTAAGAACGGGGGGGGGTATGCAATTTTTTTCGTCGAAAAAATCAACCCCCCCCCCCCCGAATGTAGCCAAGAAAGCATCAGGGGGATAGAGAAGGATCTTACGAATTTAGCTATATCATTTTTATAACTCTGTGGTCAAAATTTGACTTTTGTGACGAACCCCCCTAGACGACTAAAACGAAAATGGTCCAGAGATATCTTACAATAATTAATAAAAAAATAATAAAAATTATTGGTGGTAGCCGGTACCGTGGCCGCGCGCCCGGCGTAGGCGGCTGCCACACTTGCAAAAATTCTTAATTTTTTAACATGACATTTTTTTTTAATCAGACGGGTAAAGCCACCAGTAGTCGGCGTATATTAACAATAGTTTTAAGTAACCGTACGTTTTAAGGGTCGTCTCGGCAAATCACTAATCGATTGCGTCATACACCGCCGGCGGTAGATTATCATTATTATTTTGTATTTTTTTTTTTTTTTTTTGTTTTCAATATGATTTCGTTATGAATTGAAAACAAATTCGAATCGCGTCATTAGATATAGAAAGAAAAAATAACATTTACATTAACGCCAAATGACGCACGGAACACTTAAAATTGCATATATTTTAGCTTTTTTTTTTTTTTTTAAGTATAAAGACGTTAAATCAGTGGCGGAGCGAACTTATCGGTACTCGTTAACCGCGAGCGAGTCCCAGTGGCGTTTTTCACCAAAAACTCAAGGGGTCCGCCCCCGTAACCCCTGGTGATTTAAAAAAAAAAAAAAATGATAATAATAATAAATAATCGAATAATTATTTTGTATAGGTGCATCATAAGTAATTGTGTAAAAAGAAAGTTCTCGGGGGGGAGGGTGTCGCCTCCATCGTCCCTCTTTTTATGTGACGCCGGAACAATGGGGGCAATTACCTACGGGGGCCTAAGTCCGCACTGCTAAAAAATATAGGTTTCAGTCTCACTCCTCTCCCATCCGTGATTTGTATGTTGAATATTGAAACAATTGTGAATAATCGCCGGCATTCTTCAATGATTTAAAACAATAATAAACTTTTTGACAAATAAATCGGAGCAATAAAAAAAAAAAAAAAAACGCGATTTTTACTAAATTAATTGTAATTTTCATTTATCCAATAAATGATGTGTTGACCCGCCTCCCGAAGTAGTACCTCACGGCGTTTCCGGGAGGCGGAGGTAATGCCGGTTTAAAAAAAAAAAAAAAAAAAAAGGATGCTTAAACTTGCGATTGCATTCGTTTGTCATTGGTCAAGACGTCTCGTTCTCTATTCGTTACTCTTTTAAATGTCATCTTGACTCAGTAAAATACCTTGGAGTTTTTCTCGATGAAAAATTGACATGGAATATCCACATAAACAAAAAACTTACTCAGGAATATGCCAGGATGAGAATTCTCTACCCCTTAGTGAACTACAAATCAACTCTCCAAATAAAATCTTCTTTCCTTCTCTACACCGCAATAATCAGACCACTGATAACTTATGCCTGTCCTGTATGGTCCGCTGCCTCTATAACTAAAATAAATAAAATACAAATCTTACAAAATAAATTCTTAAGGATATGTCTCAAAGCACCGTGGTTCATGAGAAATCGCCAGATCCATAATGGCACGAAAATACCCCTGATAAATACATGGATTAAAACCCAATTTAAAAATTTCCACGCCAAACTAAAAAACTTGGACAGTGCTCGCCATTACAATATAGGAAAAAAAACACTCAATAGACGTCTGCGGCTTCGACTTCCCCAGGACATTCTTTTAACATACACAGAAGACTCATCATCAGAAAATGAAGATCATTATTAATATACTAGACCTCATCGTTATTGTTATATTCATATATGTAACACATTATTATGTCACTCTCACTATTAATAATTATGTCGTTAATAAATTTATAATCATTTAAATTTGTAACAAATAAAATTGTAAAAATTAAAAAGTTGTAATAGCACTAGGTGTGCTGAAACATTTTATAATTATAATAAATAAAAAAAAAAAAAATGTCATATTGCAATGTGTTTTAAACAACTTGTTCGCAGTACATTTCATTATAGACTATTTTAAACTATTCGAAATGTACTCCGGAGTGGTGCTAAAATTGTAAGCTGGAGGTGCTGCATCACCTCCTAGCAATTCCGCAGTTCTCGTACAGATAAAAATTTTATTCCCCTTTTTAATGCCGTCCCCACTTGCCACCTGCGAGCATAATAATTTTATTTTTTTTTTTTTTAATTATATATTTACGTAATGGCGAACGAGAAAATAAAATAAAAATCACCGAAAAGTCGTTCGTTTTTTCCCCCCTTAGATTTCGACTATCCGCACAATATTTCGACGTAGTCTAATCTAATATAAAAATTTGGGATTATGGAACGATTGCGGCCGTCGCGTAATCCAGTGCACCGCGGACGCGACAATTACGAAATTATTCCAGAGGCAACGATCGTTGCCGCAGAACATTCCTATAAACCGACCCGGGGACTTAATTCCGTTAAAACATTAATAATATACGATTTTTAAACAAACAGCTCATAATAAATCATATAAAACAAAAATAAAAACTTTTTAATAAAACAATATAAATACGTTTTAATAAAAAAAAAATCGCAAAACCGCAGCAGCGTTTGAATATTATAATGGTATATCACGATAAGTTGTAAAATTCCGCGGTAAAAATATAATATATCACCTTGAGTCATTATAAATTCTATATGCAAATAAAAAAGTAAGTTACGGGGTTTTTTTTTTTTTTTTTTTTTTTTGTTTTGTTTTTTCGCGTTATAATAATAGTTTTTTTTTTTTTTTAAAAACGTGTATTTATATTCGAAACTTTTTAAAAATAGCGATTAAATTAAAGGTTTTTTTTTTTTTTTTTTTTGTTTTGTCGTACATTTTTAGTTTTAAAACGTAATTAACGTAAAACCCGACGAAAATTCGAGACGAAAAATATTAGCGGACAATTTTATTATTGTAATTAATTTTGCGAAATATGTCGGGCTTTTTTTTTTTTCCCCGCAATCACGCACGTAATATTTATTGATTCGAATTTTTTTTTTTTTTTTAAGCTTTTACTAGCGTCTTTTAGTCACCAAGTGTATAAAGGTAATAATTGCGCACGATTTACTTTGTCTTTCACTGAAATTCAAAAGAAAATAATAATAATAAAAAAATATGTTCGCTCTTCAAACGAACGTAAAACTTTACGAGAAAAATGAAAACAATTTTTATTTATTATTATTATTTTTTATACGAATTTGATACGACTAAAAATATAATAATATTGTAACCCGATCGAATTTTGAGTTGAGGGAAAAATGTTTGGATAGATATAAAAACATTATTATTCGAGAATATTTATAGACAAAATGAGAGTTATTATTACAAAAAAAAAAAAAAAAAAAGTTGTTTCGCGTACGCCTAGAGGATTTTCAAAAACAATGCCGAAAGGAATATTCAACTAAATGTTCACGAATTTCGCCTAGAAAATTCCATTTCAAAAAAAAAAAATACGACCCGGCTGAATTGAATTGTTTAACGTTTTATGCCTTTGAGGGAATCAAGGAACAGTCACTGTGCGTCTGTATACATAAATCAAGACTATCACGAGAGACGTATCCCGGGGAACTAATACTATCATCGCAATTGGACGCTAACTATCACGACAGACGATAGTAAAAATGGGAAAAGTTCCCCCGGATGGGGAAAGTGGTGGCTAAGCCCGTCACTGCTAAAATAAATAGGTTACAGTAATCGCCTATAAATTCTTCTGCTGAATATTGAAGCAAAACTTGAAACCGTCGACTCGTTGACGTTTTGAACGATACGGGCAAATATAATAAAACTTTAGAATAAACTTTTCTGTAAAATACTGACAAATAAAATCGGAAAAATAACAAAAAAAAAAAAAGCTTTATTCTCTTTTATTATATAACCATTTTAATGTATTTACTTCGGGGTTATCCGTTAAAAAAAAAAATAGTTTTTAGATTATTATTGAATTATGAAATTATCCTTAGGCATTTCGAAATGATTTTGTTCAGCCCCGGGGATTCAAAAATCGCTACTGACGATAAGATAACACAGTGAATTCCGTTAGCATTTTTGTGCATTTTGATAGAAGTCTACGAAGTGTTTCCAAAACATTACATGACAATACGAAAAAAACAACCATCGGTTTTTGTTATTTTATTATTTTTTTTTATTTTTTTTTGAATCCGACAAACGTATTAAGTTCATCTAATGGAAAACTCCCGGGGTATGGATCTTGTATTATAGATTTTCGTAAAACGTGTACGAAATTATATTATCACGTCGCCCCGACGTGATGGTCATTTTTTAGTATATATTTTTTAACGTACCCGTAACATATCATTTTAATAAAATATTTAGTTTGGCGCCAACGAGTTGGCCTGATGCACTTACTTAATTACATAAATTACGTTATTGGTATAATGTGTTTCGTGATGTGTGTGCCCGGTGGCGGGGTGCGCAGAAAATACAGTGGAAATACAATATTTACGATTAGTTTTTTTTTTTTTTTGTTTTTTTTAATAATTATCACCCACCGTCTAGTTTATCAACTACGACTTGCTTCGCCCGGAAATTCATATCACTATAAAAATATGTAATTTCGTGTGAGGATAATGGGAAAACGCACGCGTGATACTGTGTAAGCAGCTGTCGCAATAGTCGAACAGTTACTGTCACGCTGTTCACATCACGTACGACGACAGTAAGACATAATAGTTACGAAAAATCATTAGCGGTCGTCTTCTAGTCTAGTGTAGGGATTTTTCGTGATTATCACGGTAGAAACTCTGAAGTTACCGGAATGATCGTACAAAAGTATTATGAACAATTTACAGAGAAATGTCTAGGCCCTGGGCCCGATTAACAAATGTAATTTTTTTTTTTTTTTATCCATACTCGTATTTTATACAAACACAAAACACCGTCGTTGTTCGTTATGCGATATTTTATTTTAAAACAGCGGGCACATAATAATAATACGATTTGCTCTCGGCGGAGAGAGGTGCGCATTATTGGTTTTATACAATGGAAACGATGAATATTATCGCAAATCTATACTTTTTACGCGTAGTATAAAAAAAACCCGGGGTCCACGAGACCATGCACAGTTACCACCGCACTCGTCGTGACGACTTGCGACAGTTACTATCATATAGAAGTCAATGTAACCATCACAAATAGGTAATAACTATCGTAGTTACTGTCGCGAGACCGTGAGAGTGATATCACCGTTTCTTTAACAAAATCCATGATTGAAATTCGCTCGACAATCATAGAAAAAAAAAAAGTTAAAAAAAAAACATGTCTTCTAGTATATGTATAAACGTTGTTCCTGTGCTATTGACTATCGCGATAGTTGCAACGTCAACTTTTCCGATAGTGACCATAAACCGGTGTGGACAGTGCTTAAAATAAGTATCAAAAAAAAAAAACAACCAATTTATCGAGCCCCGATATAGGCAAACACGGGCATAAGCGACAATATTGTTCACGAACACAAACGTCGGTTAGGTTAAAAAATGTAATATTTGATTAATATTGTAATTGAATTTTTCTATGACTTTCTATATTTTGATCCGGAATGAGTTGAAATTAAAAAAAAAAAAAAAAATGTACAACCGTTTCCGTTGTTCTAGACACTTCTTGAAAAAACAAATATTTAACCCGTGGCTCGATTATGCCGAAACTGAGCCCCTCCTTCCCCTATAATCGAACAGTCGCTTACACGTGTTCATCGTTGATAAAGTTGATTTTTCCGAATTTGCTGATACCATTAAGGTCATTACGGCCAAAAGTGTCGCTTCGGTTTATCGTACGAGTCCCGTTATAATATATAGTCGGTTGTAAATTAAATATAAGTGGTACTTTAAAAAGGTTACGTTTTTTTTTTTTTTTTATTATTTTTTATTGAAATAAATTTCTCGATGATTAAATAAATCACTGAAAAATACCGTCTGAATATTGCGTTAAAAAACTATAAATAAAAAAAAAATACCCGACGTGATTTACGGTTTCGTTCTCTACAATATCGATTGGTAAGTATAGTTGTTTTTTTTTTTTTTTTTTTTTTTTTTCGCGCGCGGGTAATCCAGACGAAAATATTCCTTTGAACGCGCTAAATTTTTAATATTCAAAACGTTTTCGCCATATCCGGACAGCGCGTACAACTCTAGCAGAGCACTTCTAATTCACTTTTCACAACGATTCTAATCGAATGTGTCCTATTATAATATTTTTCAAATCGTTTCGATTTTCGGTTGGTAAAAACGCTCGCCCACGGAAAACATTGCCGGAATTACCGCCCGGCGGTGGGCGTTCGTAACGCATAATTCGAATGTTCAAAAATACACGCCGTAGATGGTTTTTTTTTTTTTTTTTCTTGCCACCGGAAAACGCTTTTTCGATTATTGTTAAAATGCTCCGAAAATTTCGATCAGATTCGACGTACGTATACACAAATCGTCGTAACCGTTGCGCAATCGTTTACGACGAGCGATTCAAAATCGCAAAAAACCGTCTTGCACCGTCCGCGTAAATTCTATTCTTGCCATATAATTACACGTGTATATTTCGAGTTTCTCTCGGAATTGATTTTTTTTTTTTTTTTTTTTTTTTTTTTTTTTTTTTTCGTGCGATGATTTATCATTACTTTAAATTTTTTTTTTTTTTTTTTTATCACAATACAATACCGCTGCACGGCTTGCTGCGCCCGAATGACCGACAATAATCATTATTTTCTCTCTCTCACTATCTCTCTCTCTTTTGTATCCGGTCCGTATCGTTTTCTATTTTCAATATTGAAAAATATTCTTCTCAATTATACGACCGTATATTGTTATAATATCGTAATAGTCGTGTTTTGTGCAGTACAATTCCACCGACGACTGTTTCTGCTGCCCTAATACAACCGCCCGGACATTTTCCTCTTTTTGTACATGAATTTCAACGTCCCGTGGTGGGTTTTCTAAAACGTGGAAAACGTCAGGGTTTTAATAGTGATCCGAAAAAGAAAAGGAAGAAAAAGAAAATCGATTAATCGATAATAATGAATTAATCCACAGACCAAGACGATATTGATCGAGATAACGAATATTTGTCTCATAATTCTTCTTACTAAATTTTGTATTTTGTTTCCAAGTGCATAACTACACAACATAACTAGCTTTTCGGAAATACTTAAAATCGCACAATATTTTTATTTATTTTTTTATTTTTCATATACCCGACCACAGCGCCAACACCGAAAGAATAATTTCTCTGATAACTACCCAAAGGACTAAATAAAGAAATAGACTAACGGCATAATCTGTAAAAGGAATAGTAACCATCGCGATTCAATAATAAATCATTAACATCTGAAGATGACAAAAAAAAAAAAAAAAAAAGAACGATTAAAAAATATCGGAAATTCAAATAAGTACGTATAAAAATTAAATTTGGACTATAAACGGACATTGTTGTATAGTTATATCGCGTGTATGTGTTATGAATATTTTATAATTATAAAAGAAATATCTTATATTAATTAAAAAATGTATTATTATTAATCTAGACGACATTGAACAAATGTTCTATTTTTTTCTCTTTTTTTTTTTTTGTTGTTTTTTTTGCCAGCCATAAACGATAACCCTTGGTATGAGTACGACGCGAAATATAATGTATACCGAAAAAAAACGTATACATCACCGGGGGAATTTCGTCGTTTTTCCCGTCTAAACGCGCCACCCGGATCGTAAATAATAAAAGTGGTGGTAGGTTATAGGTATAGTAATTTGTTTGCGTAAAAGAAATGTGAGCCCTCTGGGTTTTTTTTCTTTTTTTTTTTTCGGTATACTCGAGTTTTACAAAAACGTGCGGTTTAAACGATAATGTACGTATTGAAAAGCCGGACATTCTTTTCGCACCATACTTTCCCCGTGATCCGATACATATAGTTGTATATAGATGACGAGATTGAAAGGTTATGGTGTACAAAATGATTTGGTTTATCATCGCAATCGAAAAAACTGAGCAGAGCTCGGCGTGTTATTAACAAAAAAGAAAAAAAAACCCAACGTATCGTCGTTTCCTGTCGGTTTTTCTTTTTGAAAATCTGTTGAAAATATTGAAATATATTTCTAATCAAGTTATATTAAAAAAATAATAATAATAGTAATAAATATCGATATATTTCATAAAAATCCGTGATTATAATATTATTGCCGATCGTATTGTAGCTGTTTGAAACGACGATAATAATACTATACGAATCATCAGGGTTGGGATTTTATAGCACTTGAAATTGCATAAATATGCACTATAATATTGTATTAAATATGGGTAAACATGCGCTAAAAATATGTAAAAAAAGAAAAACATGAAATTATTAGTCATTTATCAATTTATAAATTCGATTGACAAATAATAAATAATCACGCCTGGTGAAATATTATTATTTTATCTTAAGATTCTGATTTTAACATTAGTTTATTATTAATTATTATATTAGATAAATATATGACTCAATTTCGATTAAAATACGGTAAAAATTTTAAAACATATCTCGAAAAGTCCAGAAATACCAGTGAAATCTAAAGTAAAAATCGCAAAACGTGCAATAATTAATATTAAATTGTAGTTGTCCGGGTCACGAAACAAATGGCGAACCTTACTCCGGTGTTTCTCGAGAATCTTTTAAGAAATATACGCAAACGCTATGGAATCCCCTCCAACCCTGATAATCGCATTAACATAATAAATCGCAATAATCGAAATATTATTAAGTAAAGGAATGGTTTTACCGCAAAATGTTGTAATCACCGCCGTCGTCGCGGTTAGGGTGGACGGTCGTCCGCCCGACCCTCGGGACTCGGGCTCAAAATATTATCTACGGGGTCGCCTGCCGCCAGTTTTATTACGGTTTGTGCGAAACAATCGTATACGAATCGTTTTCTCCGGCGTACCGCAGGGTGATCATAAAAACGAAATAAAAATCCGGCACACTTTAGTTACCCAACTAAATATAATAATAAGCAAAAAAAAAAAAAAAACAAACAAACTATATGTGCAATAGTTTTGAAATACAAATAAAATGTCAATGTGTGCATGAAAATGCAAAAAAAAAGAAATTTATTTCGACGTGATGGCTGGTAAATTTCACCTTCGGCTATTTTTGCGCACTCTTGTGCCGAACTAATTGCATCGAGTCGCATAGTTTCTTACAATAAAATACTATGACATGCAGAGATTACAAGAATAGTTTTTAAAATGCGTTTCCACAATGATAATTATTGTGCTGATAGTTTCGATCGAAAAACGATTTTTTCCGTCTGTCCACGACAAAAAAAAAAATCCGCTCTACTGCAGCGTTTGAACACCCGGCATTGCCGGCGAATATTTTACGGACACATGAAAAAAACGGGACAAAATTCCGTCCCGTGTAACTTTTGTCTGGACAACGGGACGCAAAGTTGAAATACGAGACAATCCCGAATAATACGTAAAAAAACAAAAATAAAAACCCGGCGATTTCTTATCGTATTGTATTTTATTTTATTTTTTTATTTCAACATCTACGTAGCAGACCAACCCACCATGCAACAAACTATCGTAGCGGATTGTGCTGATGACAGAGTCATTTTATCCGTCAATGTGGCTCCGTTAATTGCCTCGTCAAACTTACAAGTACATCTTAACCAATTGTCCGAGTGGTATGAAAAACGGCGAGTAAAAATTAATCCAAACAAATCTATACACACAACGTTCACACTGAAACAAGGAATTATGTCCAAACATTACTCTCAACAATGTACCAATTCGTACATCCGACACATTTAAATACTTAGGATTATTCCTTGACAAAAGACTAACATGGAACCTTCAAACCAAACGACTAAACCTTAAGCAATCGCATGCGTATGCTCAGACTTCTGCCAATTAGAAATAAGTGCTCCGCCCTAAACACTAAACTACTAAATCTACAAAGCTCTAGTCGAACCAATCTGGACGTATGGACTCCAATTGTGGGGTGCGGCAAAAAAAATCTAACACTAATAGAATCCAAACTTTCCAAAATATATCACTCCGACGATTAGCCCAATGTTCCGCCCCTATATCTCTAACCGAATTTTTCACGACGATCTCCGTATGAGAACAATAGATGAGGAAGCTCGCATTTTCTACACACGTTTCCTTAAACAACTCCAAACCCATTCTAACCACCTCATAAAAGATCTTTCCGTCCCAGGAAATCCTAACCACAGATTAAAAACGAAATGGTGCCCCGTGACCTTTTACAAAACTTCAATATCTAACGTCTTATTGTGGTAAAAGAAAAATAAAACTAACTGACTAATCAATAGCCAAGAGTCACTAATGGGGGGGTGGCTGCTTAAACACAACTTTCATGTTATTATTTTTTTTTTTAATTACTCTTGTCATATAAGCTTATTGTGCTAAATTGTGTAGATTGTTTATGTCAAATAGAAAAAAAAATATATATATATATATATATATGCCTGCTCATCCTAATGCTCGTGTCGTGATCGAAGCCGGACGGCAGTGGCGTGGCTGGAGCTCAACCAAATGTGCCCTCTCGCAATTTCCATCGATTTCCACAGTAGACAGAGTGAGTTTATGAGTTTACCGGTATGGAAATAACGATGGTCTTGAATTTCGTTTCGGATTTACACACTTTGCAAATACCGCAAACGACAAATCCTCGCCCCCCCCCCGTTTAAAAATTGTGTAATAAATCGCAAAAATAAAAAAAAAAACACAACAATTATAATATTTTCGTACCTCTAAATAATAATATATATATAAAAAAAAATCTTTGTCGTTAAAATAATTGAACCCAATGGAAATGAAAAAAAAAAAAAAAAAATCCGCCACTGATGGGTTACTGCAGAGGTTAGGTCACGGGCTTCGTTTCCGGTATGGTAAGGGTGTGGAAATCCGGACCGAAATGCAGGACCATCGTTATTTTTCATACCGGTGAAATACTGTGAAAATTGATTTATTGAGTTCGGATTGATAGCTATATAGCAACTAATAATGGGACAATTATTGTTATTTTACAATAACGATTCGACCGGCACTTAAAGAAATTATTTAAATGTTAATTTTTTTAATATTTATATTTTGCGTTTAATTTACCTTAAACTATCAGAAAATCGTCTAAATCCCGATTTCGATATCTGACAATTTATGTATCGAATTTCAAAATACGAAATTGTGTATTTATTTTATGAGCAAAACAACGTTTGGCCGGGTCAAACAGTAATATATTATATCATAATTACAGTGTATGATTTATTTAATAATTTTTTTTTTTAAAATAAATTTCAATTTGTGTTGGTTTTTGAACTATTAAAACGTATTTTAGTGTTTTACGCATTTCACGCTATTGACAATCAGATAATAAAATAATAGTTTTACGAGAAAATAATTTAAGATAGCACTGAATCATACATATATGTCTCCGTATCATACAACCCTTATTAAGCAATAATAACTCCACCTCCATTAAAACCAAACTCCTCATCTACAAAACACTTCTCAAACCCATATGGACACACGGACTCCAACTTTGGGGCAACGCTAAAAAGACTAACATACTAAAAATACAAACGTTCCAAAACATCGCTCTCCGGAAAATATTGAACGCCCCACCCTACGTGTCTAATCATCACCCTTCATACTGACACCAAACTCAAAAACAATTAACGACGAAGCAAAAACTTTTTATAAAAGATTATTCCATTCCAAACTTAACAACCACCCTAACGAACTCATAAAAAACATGGCTACTTGCACCATACCTGGAAATCCACCGAGACGTCTGTAGCGTAAGTGGTGTCGGGATCTCTTAAGATAAGTAGAAGTTAAAAAAAAAAAAAAAAAAACCCACATAAAGTGCCATCGATGGGTGGCTTCTTTCATCGAATTTTCCACGTTAAACAATGTAATTTTCATCAAATTTTCTTATTGTGTCTAGTCTGATACAGATTGTGTATTACATGTAAAAAAAAAAAAGATAGTTCTAATCGCAATTTATTGTAAACCGAAATTCGGATTTACAATAATCGTGGGAAATTTCGAATTTCGGAATCCGAAAAACCGGATTCCCGTGTTACGGCCACACAGATCCGGATTTTTCCCGGGTCACTTGTGTGTGTGTGTGCGTGTGTGTGCAACGATTAAATGATCCGGCCGCCGTGGATTTAGGCCAACAAGAGTGAATTATATTATTATCGTCGCTCGACACTGCGTTCCGCTGGGCTTTTCGTTTAAACGACGGTGCTCTTCTTATATGTATTTTATTATCGTCTCGACCGAATACACCGAAATAACAATATTTTTAATATAATTATTATAGCGGCGCAGCAATAACAGTAAAACGTCACGTATCGCGTATAATACAGTGTACCGCCGGCACTCCTCTAGGCAGCAAAACAACAAAAAAAAAAAGAAGAAGAAAAAAACACACACACCGTAGCTTGTGTTTTATTTAGATTTATATACGTTCGGGTACTGAACGTACTGAACGCGTAATAATAATAATAAATATATATTATTATTATTATAGTGGCCGTTATAAATGACGATTTAAAACAAACGACAACAGTAAAAAAAAAAAAAAAAACTCCAACGAGTGTTAATACTTTATGTTTATATACAACTCCGTCCCGTCTTCGGGATCGAAGACTTTATTATAATATTATTATTCGATTACGTCATCGCACAATACGTACACACGTTATCGTTACCGTGCAATGTCTATACGATGCGAATAAATTCAAAAAAAAAAAAAATAATAATAATAATAATAACTACAATTTATATAATATAAATGCATTATGACCTAGATTGGTTCGAAACGAATACGTTTTCAAGAGTACTGTACACTCAAGTACAATCTTATTTAATATAAAAAAAAGACTAGGGTTTTTTTTTTTTTTTTTTTTTTTTTCGTTTTTAGACTAGAAAACGGAATAGAATTTATATATTTTCGATTGATTATAAATATACAAAATATTCGGGCATTGTAATTTATTAGTGTTTTCGCATATCTACACGCTTGTATACGTGTAATAATAAAAAATAATTTTACACGTATTTTGGCCAACTATAACGCCGTTAGTATTCGTGAAAACCGTTCTTAATTTATAACATCAACACAATATGAATAGTTTGAAGAAAAAAAAATAAAAAATAAAATACTAACTCGGAAGTTCTTTTTAGCTTATCGCGAGACGTCATAATATTAGCTTTGCCGGTACATATATAAAGTAACAATCGAGAAGGTGCCAAGGAAATGGGATTTTTTTTTTGTTTGAGTTTTTCGACATTTTCAATTTCTTTTTGTATTTTTTTTTTCAGTAATTTAAAATTACTATTCTATTTTATATCGCTCGTTTTATAGTACATATTTTTTTTTTAATTTTTCTCTTTTCTGTTATCGTGTACGTTAACGTCGACGTTAATCTTTGCATAATATTTTTCTTTCTACACAATTCGTAAAAAATTACATTAATTAAAGAATACAACGATCGTTTATTTATTTATATTTTTCAATTTTAATATGCAAAAACTGCATATTATTAATTGCTTTTTTGACGTTTTTATTGGTTTTTTTTTTTTTTTTTTAGGGATTTTATATGGTCCTTTTTTTTTTTTTTATTACTATTATTCGGGCATTAAATTCGCATCCCCGTTGTAAAACGTCATTGTTATAATTTTGCTGGTAAAAAATGAAAACCTCTTTTCGTCGCCTATACGGTATTACAAACCGCCGAATTCGATAATAATATTTAAAATCTACGAATAACCATACGATATATACACGCGCGGATTTCATTTCTGTGCGATGTCTACTCGTAAAAAAAAAAATTTTTTAATTTACCTCGGGTTATACGGGTACGACAGCCTCGACCCGCCGACCCGCCCAAACGAGGCCCGCCTTCTAATTTTTAGACGTGCCTATAGAGTTTTTTTTTTTTTTTTTTTTGTCGTCGTAATTGTTGCCAAACATTTTTTTATAATTATACCCTTTATCGGTTAAGCATATGTATATATAAAAAAAAAAAAAAAAAAAAAAAAAAATATTATTATATCGTACGCCGTTCTCGTTGGCGGCGACGCGTTTAAATACGAAACAACTTACGGCGAAATCTTCGCCGCAGTTCAAATATAAGTGGGATTAATATTTTTTTATTTTTTTTTTATTATTATTTTTTTAAACGAAATTTATTACAAACAACGCCGTACGTATAGCACGAATAATTTATATATGTATATATATATTTGTACAAATTATATTATGTCTTCACGGTTACGGTAATAATAATTATATTTATGTCGAATAGAAACATCGTTAAAACGAATTTTTCTAAAACTTTTTTTAAATCGTTTTACAATCTCGTCCGATAGCAATTAATTTACTTGCCCGCTCTGATTTTATATTAATTGTTTTTTTTTTTTTTTGTCGCCCTCCATGTTCACCGTGATGGTTATTTTTCCCTAATCGAAACTGATCGATTATTTACACTGAATTTATATTTTAAAAACTCCGGGCTTCGTTACGATCCGTTTCTAGACTATCGCCGAATGAATTCGGACGTAATAGGGAAATTTAATGAGTACTTACAAAGCAAAAATAATATAGTCGAGACACGCGAACAACACGAGGCAACACGATATTATAAACATAAAAACATAACCCAATCATCGGGGCTCGTATGTCCAAAAAACGCACGTATAAGCGTGCACTTATGCAATAAAAACACGGTGAATATACATTATAATGTGCACTTAAATGTTCGGGAATATGCATTACAATTTTGAAAATATGCACACGAAAAATACGCGAAAAAAAATAATTCGGTTAGGTTGAAAAATTAGTTTTTAAATGTTATATTTTATTACTTTTGATTTGTATTTCATCATTATAATTATTTTACTCGTCTTCCCAGCATTCTCATCTTTACCAATCTTGATGTTTTTTTTTTTTGTTAAAAATTGTTAATAGTCATAAAACCTATGGGTCATACGAGAATAAAAATGAACCGGAACAAATACAAAGATCGTGTAAAAATGTTCGGGAAAGTAAATAAGAAATAAATAATTTCCGCAATTTATAACGTTAATAACTCCAAAAAAAAAAAATCTACTATACGCCAAATATGCCAAAATACCCAAAATATGCAAAAAAAAAAAAAAAAAAACGTGCACTTTGATTGACTTTGTATTTTTATCACTATTGTCGTGAAACGGATTTGTACTTTACTTGTTTGCATGTTTCCCTGTATAGCAAAATAAACATGCAAATGCACGAGCACTGCTAATTGTCAACAGATTATAACTTAACGCATAATTTACAATTGATTATACACGACATTATGTTTATTTATATTATAAATTAAATTTTAATATTATAAAAACTGGCACGAGACGTAAAAAATATAAAAAAAATTAAACAACAAACGATAACAAAAGGCTGGGGGTTTTTTTTTTTTTTTTTTTTTAAATGATATTTTCTATTGTTTTATTAGTTTGTATGTGAATACTGTACCGAGTAGAATTATTTTTCCGTGATACGACCGGTGTTCAGACCGGTCCAAGTGCATTTTATGGGCTTACGGGAAATTAAATCGTATCAAATACATATTTCTGGGTAGGAAATTATGTCTAGTCGGAGCGTGCGTCGAAGCGGTAATTTTTAAATGTTTTTCTTCGGGGGGGGGGTTTTTTTTTTTGTTTGTTGTTGTCGTAATAATCGGGCGGCGCGGTGAAAAACGACCCCTGAAAAAAAACGGGAATATTTACGCAATAACGGTTACCGTTATGTTTCGACAATGTTTTATTGCAATTTGGTTAAAAAAAAAAAAAATAATAATCGTCGAGAACCGAAATAACGCTTATACGCATATATGAGATTATGTTTTTTTTTTTTTTTCCCCCCCAAACACAATTTATCATGTAAGTGGATTCATTAAGTTAACACAGCAAATTAAGCGTTTTAATAACGGAATTCGGTTGAATATTTATTTCATCATATTCTACTCACGTTCAGAACGATCATTAGTTTACGCGCATATATATTTGTATTCCATATGTACACGTACATAATATATTATTATAGTCATGGAAAATATTTTATTTTGTTTTTATGAAATTTTCACTTAGCGTTAAATTTGTTCATGATATCACTTACGCCTAAACCGCCAAGTCAAATAAATTTTGGTTTTTTTTTTTTATTATTATTATGTTTTTTGTTGTTCAGGGAACTTTGGAAACTTATTGCGTCCGGGATTTAAGGGAATTTACGGAATTTAGAGGGATAACAAACACGTTGAAGAGTTTTTGTACGAGCTTATGATGGACAGGTACGAACAACGTTGGCGTTGTAAGGTAGGCGTATAATCAAAAATGATTTTTTTTTTTTTTTTTTCTTTCCCTCAAAATGTATGCATTTAATAAAACTACGAAATAACGTCTTATGACAATATACATAGACTTTTATGTTTTATATCATACGTGCGTGTAAATTTATTCGAAATACGAATCGTGTTCGGAGTTAAAAAAAAAAAAAAACAAACTCAATCAATTTCGTGATAACGATTTTTCAATCATCGTGCAATATTTTTTAATGATATATCGTTTTATTGGTCTACAACGACAATTATTGTTAAGTGATTGTAATAGTGCGATTTATGATTAGAATCTATAGAATCAATAGGTAAAAAAAAAAACTGGGATATATATTTCTCACGTTTCCCTCCCACCACCCACGTAAATACGTCACAGCTCTGCTTTATCAAAAAGAAAATATATAAAAAGTACGATTTATGATTAGAATCTATAGAATCAATAGGTAAAAAAAAAAAAAAAAAAATAACTGGGAGATATATTTCTCATGTCTCTCTCCCACTAACCACGTAAATACGTCACTACTCTGCTTTATCAAAACCACCGTCGTCGTGGTTTTTCGTCGACTAGATGGGTTTCAGCTATTTTTTGTATAGGTTCACACCGAGATCGCGTCAACTTCTTCGTGTACGAAACGCGATACGTATATTATTGTGCCGCCGAGCCGGGGTGGACGAAGCGCGACGGTTTCTCAACTGTACACGTCCACGTTTTTCGCAACCATAACGAGTAATATTATGTAGACGAAAAATTGTTCGCGGGGAACGCGAATTTGTGTGCGCGGTTTTTTTCCTTTTTTTTTTTTTTTTTTTTTTCTCGCTATTATCTGACTTGCTACACCGCCGAGTATCTATTTGGAATATTGTGTGGTCTCGGTGCAGTTCTTATACATACTAATATATAAAACGATAGCGTTTGTTCGTATGTACGGGGTAAACTCCGAAACGGCTTATCGGATCGTCTTGCAGTTTTTTTTTTTTTAAATTAAAGAGGACGTCGCAGAGAAGGTTTTGGGCATAAATTTAGTCCGATAAAGTTAATTAATAATTAGTTATCTATACTAATATATATATAAAACGATAGCGTTTGTTTGTATGTTCGGGGTAAACTCAAAAAACTATTAAACCGATTTGGCTGAAATTTTTATTTTTATTAGCCTGTTTATGACGCGAGAAGTGACATTGTGGCTATTCAACGGTTTAAAATTGTTAATAATAAAACACCGATAAACAATTGTTTAAACTCAGATCGACTGCTGCGAGTCATACCGCACGCCACACTAATGGCCATTCCTCCTTAATGGTCATATCTTGCGGTCGCTTTGCGTAATAATACGGTCGAAGCTACGAGCTTCTTACGGGTCCAGCCGCCGGTGAGCTTGCTTTTATTCCAATAATTCCTTTGGTTCATTGAGACTCGACGGTTGAGTTGGAAAGAGTGCAATTTCCAGTTGGAGTTTCGTTCGCGGTGGCCGTCAACAAGTCGCAAGGGCAGACATTGACGTGCGGTGTGGGTGTTGATCTGCGCGAAAATCGTTTTTCGCGTGGTCAGCCCCATAACCGTAGCTCTCTCCAGAACCGGAAATCCCGTGAATCAATTCGTTTTTACTGCCGACGACGGGTAAAACAAAACAAAAAAAAAAAATATTGTGTATACAGAAATTATGTAAATTTCATTTTTTTTTTTTTAATAAGGTGAACTTTTATTTTTTTTGCTTAGGATACAGTACATTAATAAAAAAAAAAAAATGTTCGAATAATTTCTGCGTATTCTAGATTTATTTGCAACCTACTCCTGCCTGTGATGATTGCTCACACTAACGGTCGGGCCGAACCGAGACGGGTATGCTAGTGTATACGTATATAATATTATGTTATTCGCTTTTTAACGAAAACCTAACCTAACGAGCACAATATTATCGTACGAGAGACCGGCGCGCCGGAAATACGTTTGTTATAATACATTTTTTTAATTTTTTTTTTTTTTTTTTTTAATAGTTTTACGCTGTCTGCACGTCATTCCGCCGGATGCATCGTATACAGTACAATATACAGCCACGTTGTTAAAAGTTCGTCGATGATATTGTATTTGATATCCGTTTCCATAACCAGTTGTTTATACAATATTGTATACTCGAATCTTGTTTTCGGCCGCAGTCGTCGGACGTTTTATTATTTCGCCGGAAAAAGCGATTAAAGATCATGGCACGATAACCGAAAAAAAAGAAAAAAAAACACGACGACGTAACAATAGAGGTACACAGCTATACAGCTGCGAGATTTCAGGAGCGATACAACTGCTGCTACATTATACGGAGTTATTAAAATCGCGGTCACTGTCGAAAGAAATACAATTTAAAAAAAAAAAAAAAAAAAAAACCCAGCTATATTCTATACCGATATAATATTGTACGGAACTGAAACTCGGAGGAAAACGGACGAAAATAAATTGTTAGTACTGTTGAAATTGCGGACGAGTAAACGATAAAATGGTCCGGAGAGTGGCGAAGGGAGAAAATCAGAGAGTTAATAACGTTTGGGGAAAAAACGTTATAGACTTTAGAGATCATCACAAAAAGAAGACTGTACACGGAGAAGCCAAAACCCATGTTACTGCGAACAATGGCCAATAGGGAAAACACCTCTGGCGAGGCCGGCGATGTAGTGGGAAACCGTACGAACCGTGTGAAAGCGACCATCCGGCGGAACATCCTCTGGACCCGCTCGATCACGTCACTGGCGACAGACGTGTTAGGGTACCGGACGACTGAACTACGGAACACTCAGGGATGGGGCGAACGGGTGTGAACGGTAGACGGATTTGCGAGGAGCGGGAAGGTGAAAATCTCTTGGGATACGATCAACGAAGCCGAGTAGCTCGAGTTATTTACAGCAGGCCACTTCAGTGTAGAAACGGGGGACGGAGATTTTACCGGGATCGTCATTAAAAGAGTAGGAGACGGTAAAAAAGGAAAAAGTCATCACTGAACATTTCGGCAGGACGAGGTTACGAGGAGGGACGGGCCGAGAAACACACTTCAGGCGACCGACCGTTCTAGGGCGGCCTATTGTAGTAGTTAACAACTATTATTATTAACATTGTTACATCAATCAACATTAAAAAAGAAGGCCTCCACTATAACCTCAAAAATTGTAGATCACTTAATTCTCAATAGATAAACTCGATGTCCATTTTTTTTTTTTTTTTTTATTATTATTATCTATGCCTAGATACCACTGCAGTATTTAGGTTATATTAACCCAAAACCCAACCGTTGAAATATCTCGAAACAGTTATATTTATACAGGGCCCCAGCTCGACATTTCGACCAGGGATGATCGCGAGTCCTAATTTTTCCGCTTCTCGCCGCCTATTTTCCACCACTCAACACCGGCAATTTGCAAATAATTTTTAATCCTACTCCGGTAATCGGTTTGTGAAATATTTAATAGGTAGTATTTGGGATGTATATATAAATACATATTTTTTTTTATAAACATCCGCCGGCATTTTTTACATTTCCTATTGTCGTCGCTACGTACCGAATTTCATTTATACGTACAGTCGTACGTTTTTTTTTTTTTTTTTTTGTTTAACCCGCAGTTAATTGAATTAATTTCAGTAATGGAGAAAGTTGAGTTCACTAGTAAAAAAAAAAAAAAAAAATCACCTAATCCAATTACGTGAAAAGTTTGTAAGAAAAAACAGAAGAAAAAATGAACGGCAAGTTATTTTTTATCAACGGCAAATAATTTCGAAAAAATTACAGGGACTAATATAATTACATCGCGTATCTGTAATGCATACCTATATATAAAATAAACACTTATTAAATGTTTCCTGGCCTACGCCCAGTGTACCCGTTGTCCACTACATAAATTCACTTCTCGACATCTACTACCCTACTAATCACCTAGGGTACCCGCGTAACCGACTGAATGACGACGTATTTTTATTTATTCGTTTGTTGGCGAATTGTTTTACGGCAGACCGAATAATTCAACTATTGTCGTGTGATAATAACGTAAAATCGAATTGGTGACGGCGAGGTGTGCGCGTGTAACCGGCGAAAAAAAAAAAAAAAAAAAACGTCATACGATTACATTAGAAGACGTTCGCCGAGTCCGGTGTTAGGGCGACTGACATTTCGTCAGTTAACAGCACTATAGACTTTAGCGACACCCGCAGAACATAATAAAACACCCGCCACGACCCGGGGGGGGGGACGTAAGTTTTATTCAACAGTTTATAATCGTTATACTGAATTAGAAAATATCCGCGCCAGCGGTTAAACCCGGGGCCGTTGAATCGGCTCGCTCGACGTTTATTTTGTAAATACATTGCTTATCGAAATGTATCAAAATAATTTACAAGTCGTATATAAAGTCAAATTAAATTATTAATAACGCTATACAAACGATTTCGTTCACGACTAACCAACCACCCCAATCCCCTAATATCAGCACTGAATTCTCACCCCATTCCCGGAAATCCGCCTCGTAGGCTAAAAAGAATAATTAGAAATTAAAAAGAAAGAAAAAATATAAAAAATTCTATAAATTAAACAAACTTCCGTTATAAAGCTTCTTTTTTCACGCGTCGCATGCCAATTAATGTATTTCCGCACACGTGCTTATTGTAAATTTAAATTACAGATTGTATGTTTTAAAATAAAGTTAAAAAAAAAAAAAAAAAAAAAAAAATGAATAATAATAATATAAATATATAAAGTAATATTATTTAGCAGGTTTAACTTCGTTAGCTAGTGTTTGTATAATATATACGAATATTGAGATCTGAACTATTGTCATATTTTTGAATTTTTTAATATCTATAAATTGTATTTTATCTTAAAAGTTTGTTTTGTGCGGTCTTTCTTTATTATGGATTGTTATAATAATTGCAGTATCAGCTTGAACGTCATACGATACATCTAAGAAATTGTAAATATTTGGGCGCGGTGAATAAAATTGGGAAATAAACATAGAACGAAAAGATTCATACGAATTAGTTGTGCGACGAGGCCCCTGCAATTTTTATATTTTTTTTTTTTATATGTAACGAAATTCTTTACTCGCGTGTTTGTATTAATGCAAATTATAGACGATCGTTATTTGTATTGGCTGAATATCGTTTGGCAATAAATATATTATCTAATTTTTATTGAACGCCGATTGAAACTGGTATACGAGTAATATTAAATTTTAGGTAATACTCTGTAGTAATTGACGATTTTTTTTTTTTTTTTTTTTTTTTTTTTTTTTATCTATACAATTTTACAGGATACTCGCAAAAAAAAAAAAAAAAAAACCAAGTGGTTTTCATCGAACATATTGCAACGGTTTAAGTTGTATTGATTTGGTAACGAACAGTTGATCTGACGAAACAATCCGTTAATTTCCGAATTTTAACATTAACACAAAAAAAAAAAAAAAAAACCATCGAGTAAATTGTTTTTTTTTTTTTCACTTAATCGTAAAGCGTCGAGCTTAAATAACGAGCCGGTTATTGCCGGTATGAACACAATACCGATATGTTATTATTCCGACTCAAAAACTATGTCGAGAATGTTGGCGATAATAAACGTCAAGTGAGCATTAATAATATTATTAATATTATTATTCGCCGCGATGCGTTTTGTGAATATTGAGGTCGTTTCCGTCTATAAGCCAATCGGCAATAAATATAATATAATATACAACCGACACGGTCGATATTGAAGGGGGGAAAAAAAGTCGGTTCTATTTTTAATGTTTTTTAACGCGTACAACAATTATTACGAGTGCGCGTGCATGCGCGCTTTTTATATTGCAGATGTGACGCATGCAAATATAACGTGACGTAAACGCGTACTGGTACAGGATGTGTTTTACCGTAAAGGCGCGGCGCGCGTATTGAAAATAATAATTTATTGTACTGAAAATATCTCAAGAGTTGCCGGTGTGCGGCGTTCGCTGGTCGCTGGGGGGGGGGCGGGGGGGCCCGCAATTAATATCCGCACGAGTGCGCGCCGCCGTTTTTCAAAAGAAAAACAAAAATATTTCGTATGCCCCGTGTCGCGCGAGTGGTTTGTTTGTTTGTTAGGTCCACCCGCCAATCGTACACAGAAGGTTTTCGTTGGATTTTCGTTGGCTTTTCGCGCACCACGAAACCGGCGCCCCGCGGTTACGCGCACGCGTTATTAATTGATCCGAGTCGTTTATAGAATATTGTCCGCGGTATATAAAATCCCCGAGTGGGCCGCGCGATAGAAAAAACCAAAAACAGTGGGCGTAAGAAAAACGTAAATAAATAACAAAGTGGCACTACAAGTAAAGCGCTCGTGCGCAAAAGTAGATATTATCGACGAATTACCGGCACTCTGCACGTCGGCTATTAAAAAAAAAAAAAAGAAAATTTCAAACGATTTGCGGAAAGTGGATTGTGATAATGAACCACCATCGGCAGACTAAACGTGTGTGTGTGTGTGTGTGTGTTGGCACTTTGTCATTTCAACCGCCAACCGACAAATATAATTTAAGTAGCAATTGAATTAAGTAGGATTTTTTTTTTTTGTTTTTCAACCTTGTCACCAAGGATAACCCAAAAATCAACAAAACCAATTCGATTCGCGTACTAACAGTACGCGAAAACCCGAATTTTATGAGATTGTTTACCACAAGTGGTGGATATCAATAGTTATAACTTATAACAACTCCTCCGGACATCGCGGAACATTTTGCGAAAAACCGCGTGAAAATCTCCCCGGTTGTTTTTGAGTCTATTATTAATCTTATCCCATAATTATGGATTATATAAATATATTTACGTAATACTAGCTGACCCGGCAACGCTTTGCTATTGCTAGATATTGGCTGTTGCTCATGTCGCTATTAAAAAAAATTTCAAACGATTTGTGGAAACTGGATTGATAGTTCACCTTCGGCAGACTAAACGTGTGTGTGTGTTAGCACTTTGTCATTTCAACCGCCAACCGACAAATATAATTTAAGTAGCAATTGAATTAAGTAGGATTTTTTTTTGTTTTTTTTCATCCTTGTCACCAAGGATAACCCAAAAATCAACAATACCAATTCGATTCGCGTACTAACAGTACGCGAAAACCCGAATTTTATGAGATTGTTTACCACAAGTGGTGGATATCAATAGTTATAACTTATAACAACTCCTCCGGGCATCGCGGAATATTTTGCGAAAAACCGCGTGAAAATCGCCCCGGTTGTTTTTGAGTGTAATATTAATCTTATACAGACAGACATTCATTTTTATGGTGGAAACGGCTAAAAACGTCGTTATGTACGGTTTATATGGGCAGGGGAAGAACAAATTGCAACACATTTTATAGAAACCGACTGCTGGTCACCTAGATTGCTGCTGCGAGCCGGGCCGTATTTAACATTTTGGCGTCCCCGGACAAACGTTTATCAATATTATTTTATTTCATCTTAATATATATATATATATATATATATATATATTTTTTTTTAATACAAAAAAAAAAAAGTACAATAAGTATAACGTATGATTTTAAATACTAAATGCAATGGGTTGGGTGTCTTGAGGGAAGAAAGCATCCAGTGAGGGTACTTTGGCGTGAATTTAAATTTACTTGGGTATTAAGTATCCACATTATGTGTACTTTATAAGGTCACGGGGCCATTGTCGCTTAAGTCTTCTGGGAGGATTTCCTGGGATGGAGGTAGACAGTAGTTTTTTGATATGGGGATTGGTGTGATTTTGGAGACGAAACCTAAATTTTGAATAATACAGCTTGGATCAAAAAAGTATCAGTCTAAAGTATCAGTCACTTTAGGAATGTGAAGATCTGTAATGAAAAGTATGGTCTAAAATATACGGAGGAGCATTGGTTATAAATCGGAGGGTTTTCGATTGGAAACACTTGTATTTTTTGTGCGTTTGAAATTTTTGCTGAGCCCCGGAATTGAATTCCATTGAGCCAGATAGGCTTAAGAAAAAGATTGTATACTTGAATTTTGGTTTTGAGGGATAGTTTTGAGAATTTAAAGCCGTTGATTTAATTTTAATTTTGTTGCGTGAATATGTTTAGCCCGTGTTAGGCGTTTGTCGAAGGTTAGGCCTAGGTATTCGGTTGTGCCGGAGAATGGTATTGGTTTTTAATCTATATTTCAATATTAATATCTAATACTATTGATAAAGAGGAGCCATCCTGCACCCCGGCGACGAACCGACGACCCGTCCAGGATAGCGAATCCGTCTAGAGACCGTCTCATGATGGTAGGCGTTGGGTCTCCGAGGCATTTTAAGCTACGCGATGACGGTGAACGAGATACAAATCAATAAATCAACACCATTTTTTAGGTAAAAAATTATACATAATATAACGTTCTAATGGAATTTTTTTCTAGATCGAGTGCTAGCAAAGTCTCCATTTATATCACTATAATACATTTTGACGGCAAGTTGCGATTCAATATTTTCTCGCCCCTAAATAATGCCCGTCCCCGGGCATGTGGCTACCCGTCCGTCACCCCTAAATACGGCTCTGGCTGCGAGTCGCGCAGTTTATTTTCGAATTAAAAAATAAAACGCTTCCTTTCGACCTCCCCTCCCCCCAGGCTGTACTCGGAATAAAAAAAAAAAAAATTTTTTTTACATTCTTTTACCTTTCAACTATTATTTACTCGCTGCCGATTTGCGGTTTTTTTTTTCTCCGCAATAACATTAAAGTAATTCATATATTTTGCTTGTCGGCCGAACGAGTAAAAACCAAACGGAAAATATTAGTTATTACCTATCAGAATATATAATATTTAGTTCGGTTTACGATATTTCAATAATAATTATATATACATTTTAAAAATTTTTTTTTTTTTTAGTAGCGTGTATTTGTTTGTTATTCTAATACTATACTATAATAATTAATTGAAAATCATTTTTTTTACGTTTCTATACAATGTT
Organism: Tuberolachnus salignus; assembly: GCA_956483605.1. Classification (NCBI taxonomy): domain Eukaryota; kingdom Metazoa; phylum Arthropoda; class Insecta; order Hemiptera; family Aphididae; genus Tuberolachnus; species Tuberolachnus salignus. The sequence continues at coordinate 19,940,966 of OY101437.1, forward strand.
AATCGCCGTTTCGATAAAAAAAAAAAAAACAATGTTCGCCTTGTGAGTGAATTATATCGTATAATATTATAATAATTTCTCGTCCGGGGTGGCAATCGATTTTACTGCGATTATGCGAACACCGTTCAAAAATAAAAATTTATTGTGTTGCATTCTAACGATTATTATCGTTCGAAGTATTTAATTTCCATTAAGCAGCATACTGTTCTTTGTACTCGGTATGTAATGTTATGTATGTTTTACAATATTTTTTTTTCTTTTTTTTTAAAAAACGCAGATATACATATATATAGTACATATAATATTAAATACCTCTTCTGATTGATTACAATGGTCTGCAACACAGAGTAATATAAGATTCTGTAATAGAAAACGTCAGTCGTCATAATATCTAATATAAAAAAAAAAAAAAATTATAGCAGAGTAGGCGTAATAATTTATTATAATAATAATATTTATAAAATAGTATGATGTCCGAACGTCATAAATGTTTAAATTATGTTATTAAACAAAACACATTTAAAATATAAAATTAATAATAATAATAATAATAATAATAATAATAAAAATGTATCGATATAAAAAAAAAAAAAAAAAAACCATAAAAATAACGTTTACCGTTTGATTAAAATATAAACTATACGATTAAGAGTTTGCAATTATGACGTTAAGCGTTTCGTATGTACTTACATTAAATCCGAACAGTTTAAAGTACGTAATGATTGCCAATTTATGAAAAAAAAAAAAAAATCGTTTGTTGAAAACACTACAATTACATTACAAAGTTTTGTACGAATATATAATATTGTACGCAATTTTCTATTCTATATAAATTTAAATTCAATACATTATAAACATATTTTAATGAGCAATGGATTGGCGAATAAAATTGTCATTGTTGTATAGAACAATGATACACGTTAAAACATGCATAGGTAGATACCTACAAGAAAAATGAAAAAAAAAAAAAAAAAAAAAAAAAATGATTAATATTAACTTAAATTAAAATTTTGTACTTACGAGTATTATAATAATCTTAAGCTGTGCGTTAAAACGTCGGAATTGCACTAAAACTATATTTATTATACACGTATATATATATATATATATATGCCACATTTAATATGTTCAAATATTATATCGCTCCGCATTAATCGAGGTACTTTAATTCTAGTATTCAGTATTCAGTCACAACGTTTATTACAATATATTATACCTACATCGAATACAAATTAGAAAAAAAAAAAAAAATCGAAATACAATTGTTTTTGCCCGCAAAAATACGAGTGTTCACACAAATATTATAGGTATGCTTTTTTTTATTTTTTTACACACACTTAGTCATTATCCGTAACTATTATTAATTATAGCGCTTAATCGAGACGAATCTAAACATAAATATTATAAACTAACGAGTACAACGCACTCTAATAATACTCTAATATTTGCACATAATATTGTACGCTGCTAATATTTATACAATAATTTAACAATATGTTCCGACGGCTTAAGTGAGGACCACCGCTTTGTGTACGCACGGGCCGGCCGGACCTTCGAGCAGAGCCGGCCACAAGTACGTCCGGACTTGAGTACTCTCCTGGTTCGACGAATGATAACGCACGTGCAAGTCCCGCTTGAACGTACGCTGTTCGTATTCCAATACGTAACTGGGCGACTATATAAACACATAAAACAACGAAAAATTAATATATATTTAGTTTTTTTTTTTTTTTTTACATTTTAGAGACGTACAACTGCGATTAACAGTTGTCCAGAGAATAATCCTGGGACTCGACGAAATAAACACGATATTCGATGTCCGAACCGTCAACGATATTAGACGAAGAGATTGTCCAGTATTAGTTCAATACGAGGTCTGTACAAAAAGTACCGGGCCAAATGTTAATACGACTAATCTACACACGATAACGTTTCAAATTATAAATAGATGTATTCCCGGCGAACGAGTGAATATTTTAAACAAAACCCGAAGTCGCTATCTTAATCTCAGTTTAATATTACCACGTGGTTGAATCCAGACAGTTTGTTTCGTTCGCCGTTTTCGACATGTCCGAAATTAACGAACAACGCGTGTGCATCAAGTTTTGCTTTGAAACTTGGTAAAAATTATGCAACGGAAATGACTAAAACCGCTTTTGCGGATGATTCAGTAAGTGATTCCCAGACTTTCGAGTGTTTTAAACGTTTCGAGGACAGTCAGCGGTCAACTGAAGACGATTCACGTTCTGGAAGACCGTCGACTTCATCCAGGATCTATGGTGTGGCGACAATTTGCGAAAAAAATGCGAAATGGCCGCCGCGATTAACCGTTCGTGAGTTAACAAAGCGAATCTCAATTGAATCTTGTCATGCAATTTTACAGGAAAATGTACAGATGAGAAGGGTCGCGCTGCCAAATTCGTACCGCGGTTGTTCACCACGCCAATGCACCGGCACATTTAGCGCTATCGAATCGTGAATTTTTGGCTGTTAAAAAAATTGCCGTGGTATTCTCCTGATCAGGCCCCATGTGATTTTTTTTCTATTCCCAAGACTAAAATCTGCGCTTAAAGGACAACGATTTCAAGATATAGAGGAAATTAAAGCGAACGCGGCAACAGAACTCGTAGCTTTAACTTTGGAACGGTTCCAAAGGACTTTTGAAAAATGGCAATACCGTCGGGATCATTGGATATTGTCCGGTGAAGAGTATTTTGAAGGAGATATCTTTAAATAATATGTAATTTAATTTTTGTAATTATTAAAAATAAAATCTACTGGTACTTTTTGAACAGACCTCGTACGTAATAAACTTTAAATGCACTCCCAAAGGCCCCGGTATAGTTGGATAGCCGTCGAAAAGAATACTTTATCGAGCGATTGTCAAAGACCGTGGTTATGGCGGGAAGATTGTGTGTTGAGAAGGGCATTTGGAAGGCGGAGCGGGAAACCTAACGATGGGAAACCACGGAGAATTTAGCGGTACGGTCTTAAAAAAAAAAAAAAAAAAAAAAAAAAAAAAGAGGACCGGGAGCCAACGATGTGATACGTTAACAAATGACATTTTGTTCTCATGTTATTATACGAACCGTTCGACAGACGCCCTACTGCCGTCGACGAAAACCCTTACTATCGAGATTAATCGAAAACATAAAAAAAAATCAAAAAATATTCACCTGATTTACCAGCGCCCAAGCCAAACGCACCGCGTCGCATATGTATTGATGAAGTCCGGCGCACGATTTCAGACACGGATAATCGTACAACGTGGCCCACAGTTGAGAACTTACTTCCTGCGGCGAGATAAAAGAAAAGAAAAAAAAATAATATAAATTAACAATACGTGCAAATGGTGCAAATCGCTAAATTTAAAATCCACCTCATCCCCTCCGAACAAAAAAAAATAAAATGCACCGACAAATGCGGTAAAATGCGATATTTTGAATCCTGCTGAACATACGCTCTATTTGTACCGATAAAGTAAAAAAAAAAAAAAAACTATATACGGAAATTACATCGAAACATTTACCGAAACACGCCAGTAATATACATTAACGAATACAAATAATTTGTGGTTTTTTTTTTCACTCTTTCTCTCTCTCACTCTCTCTCTCTCTCTCTCTCTCTCTCTCTATCTCTCTCTCTTTTCGATAATATCGAAGTTTTAAAATAATGCTATTCCGAGAGACGAGCGCGTGCGTTTACCTCGATGCATTGCGTTAAATCGAAAGTGTCGACGGTCCTTCTCAAATAGGAACAGATGGATGCTTCGAGTTCGACGTGCGCTGACCCGGACGGCGTCGGATAGAACAACAATCGTTTAACTTGTTCTTTTTTTTGGCTCAACATGGCCTGCGTCGATCTGAACGCCAACTGGAAAATAATGATAGAACAACAAAACAGACGATTAACACCGTCGTTATTTCTTGGGAAGGTCCGTGTGTATTCTGTATTATATACTCACAACGACGACGGAGAAAAGGATTTTCGATTTTAGCTCCGTGGCGTCGGCCAGCTGCGGCAACGTGTCCAATTTTTCGAGCGCTTCGACGCGAGCTTGCGAATACAAATTACCGTAACACCTGACCAATCGTGACCCGCTCAATTCCCTGCAAAATTTAAATACAAATATTATAATCTTTATTTGACGGGTTTTTTTTTTTTTATATTTTATATAAATACAGACGCTCTATTATTAAACTATACCGTATAATTGTAACGCGCGCGTGAGCGTATTGTTTTTATCGGTTTTTTCTCTTTTTAGTTCGGACATAGGAAGAGATCAGTGGTTCTTAACGTGGCAATATCGCCCCCTAGGGACCATAACAGTCTTTCGAGAGCAGGGGGTGAGCTTGCAAATGCGAAATGATATCTGGACTACGTCGTTGAATTTCTCGACAAAATTGATCCCGTCTTAAAGGACAATTGACGATTTAAAACAACGAAATATTGAAATTGGGTGCCGTAGGCCTCTCCTCACAGATATTATTGAATGAATGAAGTCAACTTGAAGCTTCAAGGAAATAAGATGAACTTTATTAACGCCAAATGGGTAATTTTCTCATTCGTTGCCAAGTTTGATATTTACAAAACGAACATAAATCGCCAAGAACTGTGTCAGTTTCCGAATCTCCGGACATTTTCAGATGCAAATGGCGTCCGTTGACCAAATTTAAATCAAGATTTCAACACCTACTCGTGTTACAAATTCCTAATCGGATTTTAGATCCATTATCATTTGAATCGGTGGAAGATCTCGAGCTCTATTTACAAATAAAGTTTATCGGTCTTGAACACAACTGTGAGACACAAATTATTTTTAAAGCAGCTCGGTTACGAGTTTGCCTGGGTCAAGCTTAAAGACACTTGTCCACAACTATGGCAAAAAGTTAAGTTGTTGCTTCTTGCCTTCCCGTCAACGTATCTAGTCGAAAAAGGATTCATCGTTTGACGAAGCAAAGGAATCGGTTGGATATTTGCAATAAAGATGATCAGCGTTTAACATTAACTAACATCGAACCAGACATCGTAGCTAATGAAATAATATTTCTATGTATAGTAAAGTAAAATCATTGTGTAAAGCGGAGTCGAATAGATTATATTTATTTACGGAATACTAAAATACGAGTTTTTATTTCAATTTAGATTACTGGTCCGTGTCATTATGATAATTTTTCGATTGGTTGGAGGGGTATTTATAGTCAGCTATCTCGGTGAAGGAGGGGCGCTGAACCGTAAAAGATTAAGAACCACTACATTAGATCGTTCAATTAAACGGTTTCGTCGATTTATAACGACAACCGTTTAAGCAAGCGAATCGATTTGTCCGCACGATTCACGACGTAATGTAATTATAATTACAATACGGACAAACTTGAATAATGATAATAATAATAATAATAATACAAAACGACAATTGTACAGGGTGGGACGTGGTTACTTCCTTATGTGGAACTCTGGCAACTGAGCGGCTATCAATAGTAAAGCGTTGGTTTTATGGCTTGTTCGAAATCACGTTGTCTAAGGTTTTTGTTATAAATAGTTCAGTGTCAACAATGCAGTGGACAAAGCAAGAGCGCGCGTTCGCCGTGGAGGCCTACTCTTCTTTCAGCCGTTCGACCATCGCAACTCACCGTGCTTTCAGAAACCATTTCAATATCGCACCTACCAAGGTCGTGTGCCTGATCGGAAATCGATTCGTTTGTGGGGTGGACACGTTCGGGGATACCGGTAGTGTGCAGAAGAAACATAATAGACCTTCCAGAACCGTCAGGACGCCCGAAAACATCGAAAGGAGGGTAAGGGCGGCGATTTTGAAACACCCTGGGCGATCTGCACACAAACATTCGACTGGGGATATCTAGTCGCACGGCGAGACGAATTCTTCACGAGCAACTTAATTTTCACCCATACTAATTGGCTGTGGTGCAACAACTTAATCCACGCGATTATGTTGCGCGAAAAAATGCATGTGAAGCCTTCCTCGAAAACCTGTCTCGGGACGCCCTTGTTTTCTTTAGTCATAGTAGTTTTAGGGGGTAGGCGCGAGAATAGTCCTGCAAGTCTTCGGATTCGTTAGATTTTTTTTTGATTTTTTGAATAGCCAGGCGTATAGTAAGCGACCGGACGTTAGATAACCAAATAGGAATCGTAGTAGAATCAGTCGGCTTAAACTTAATTGTTTTTTGCAAAAAATCAGTAAACTAGAAATTCTATTAAATTATACTATAATTATGAAGTATAATGAACACTTTTTTTTCCCCTATACATATATTATTATTATACACTTAAACTGAAACTTTTTAGGTATAGGTAATTTATAAAATAACGTTATTCAAAACTCTCGCATAAAATTGAACAATAGTTATTTTTGTAATTAATTCGGTTGATTCTGAATTTATAATTTGTACAATTTCAATTTTTTTTTTTTTTTTTTGTATACACATACAAAAAGAAAAAAAGAAAGAAAGAAAATAGCTTCATGAAATATTTCATAAGGAATACGTACGACGCGTTGCCATATTAGTTTTTCAAAAGTTGACCGTCGGACATACGAACGTTATATTGATGGAAAATTTGAACACGTTTGTATGTAAATTTAAAAGGTCGACAATAAAGAAAATGGATCGTTGGTTGTGTGGTGGTACGATTCGTTTTGTCGTAGTATTTTTGAAACATTTTGAGGCCACTGGGAGGGCCTCTGTATGTGCATAGAAAAAAAAAAAAAAGTTAAAAAGCTCGATTTAGAAGAATAACGATTAATATTTTACAATTATGATTCTGTATAGTTGGTATAATAATTTCAAATTTTCACACTGAAACACACCACATTCGAATTTCGGAGGAAATATTTGTGAGGTTTAGGGCTCAACTCCGGAATGTTTTTTTTTTTTTGACATTTTCCATATCCTACCTCGCCCGATATCGTTCCTACTTATTCCTATCATCAGCTGCAGCGGTGCGATAAGCGCGACGTCCTACTTTTATACATTTCTTATAAAATTCGAAAAAAAAAAAAAAAAATCATTTATTATTTTGTATATGAACAGACGCGTTGATCGTCGAAACGGTTCGATTGTACGCAGGGCCCAACGCCATAGCAAAGCAGGCAGCCCGCCTAGGGTGGCATTAGTTTGGAGGCAGCGAATTTCGAATGAACCAAATTGATCTAATTAACTTTTTCTTTTTATTCAGTATACTTTCGATGTTCGTTGTTCAGCAAATATCAAAAATAAAGCGTAACCGGCGCCCGCCCGATCTTGGCAAAAGTGAAGCGATGGGAAATCTTGAGCTCAACAATTTTTTGCACGATTAAACGCTCGCAAAATAAATTTCATTCGATAAATTTCGCATATTGCAGTTATACTTTCAAACGTATTAATAAAAATGCATTTATTTCCATGTTATTATTTATAGCCCATCGAATCTCGTCAGTCGGCCGTGCCGCACCCTGTATTACGCACACGCCTACGAAATCCAACCGTATAAATTTAACAACGGTTTATACGTATACGCGATATTATGCGAATTTCCACCACCACCACCCCCCCGGAGACGTGTTATGAAATATACGCGTATATAATAAATACGCGGTTTCCCCCGGCGGGAGCTTAACTATTGTTATGCGGCGTAATAATATACTGTCGTTCGCGTCACGCGGATTTAATTACAAAAAAAAAAAATTATACAATTTATGTATAGAACACCGGGTAGGGGGCCCGGATTTTCACTCACCGACGGTAATAATCGCAGTTGGGATTTTTACGCATGCCGTTCGTGTGTTTCCCGTACGGTTCTCGAAAAGATATAGCCGAGCTTAACCCGGAATTCCGTTGCACGGCCCTCCTCCCCTTCGGACAACTATACGATTTTGAATTTAATCTTGCGTATTTTACGGTTTTTTTTTTTTTTTTTAATCAAAATTGGTCATATTTTATTTAATATAATAATAATAATAATAAATGTATATTGAAATCGAAATCTTAATCTTATTCTTTTATTGCATATTCTGTTATTTTTATCGCATATTTTTAGCACCCACGTGTAAGGTAATGTTGAACTAAACACGAAAAAAAAAAAAAAAATACGAAAAAGTACTTGTATGTGTAGCAAGGACATTAATTTTAGGGCGAGAATATATCTACAAGATAACCGAGAAAGGTTAATCGGTGGAGATGGCAAATGTAAAAAAGGAAATAACAAAGCGAATACGCCAAACTAAGATGGCGTTTAATAAAAAAAAAAAAAAAGAGAGATTTTTACTTCAAGAAATATCAGCATATACACCAGGAGAAATCTTCTGGAGACGTAAGTACGGAGTATAGCGAAACGTAGACGATTGCCAAATAAGAACAGAGAAGGGATAGAAGCTTTTGAGATGTGGTGTTGCAGAAGAATGCTTAAAATAAGTTTGACGGATATGGTAACTAACGAGGGAGTACTAGAAAGAATGGCTGAGAGAAGAATCTCTATGGAGTAGTATCAAGACAAAAAAAAGAAACGAATGGATTGGATATGTACTGAAACATGGTGGGATTAATTATAGAAGACTGCGTAGAAAGAAAAAACTATAGGGGAGGAAGACCGCGAAGTATGTGTGACAAATAACGAAGGACCAGGGATGTAATTCTTACGATGAAACAATGAGAAAGGCAACTGACAGGGAAGCATGGAGAATCGCTGCAAACCAATCTCAGGACTGAATACCAAAGAGAGAAAGAAAGGGAGAAGGTAATGTTATAGCGCATATTTATGCAATTTTACGTGCTATAAAATCCCATCGCTGATGATAATAATAATACATACGATAACATATGTTATCTATAACCAAGAAAAATATTATTTTTTTTCTTTTTAAATCTCCTCGTTGATCTGCTTCGAAACTGATGTTTAAAATATGAACCGGGCAACCGGCAGTCAATATATATATATATGTGTGTATTTCGCTTATCGTTGCTAACTAGACAATATTACGATACATACAGTGATATATGATATCCGTCGAATAAAACATAAAAATACACACAATTCGATAAAAAGAAAACCGAATTATCTAAATTCGATTTTTGACTGTTAGCAAAGGCATTTCGAAAAATCGCGTATTTTTAAGTTTTTTTTTATTTTTTTTTTTATTTTTTTTTTTCACTTAAAATATGTATAAATTTTATAGTGGTCGATTTCAAAAACGCTATCGGATTCGAGATAATAAAAAAAAAAAATCACGTGTTACGAAAACTTCTAACTTATGCTATAAGTTAATTGTCCGCCTTATTATAGCGTCCCGCCCGATATTTGGCACGCCATTTATTGCGCGTTTTAAATGGCGCAGTAAACTGCATTTAATTACATTTAATTTTATCCAACAAAAAAAAAAAAAAACAATAAATATTGCATATTTTTTGAAACGCTTAAAAAATAGTCGTCGGAGACATATCACGGGGAAGGGGGAGGGGGTGCCGGCTAAAATACCCTAACCCCCCCTGGCTACGCCACTGGTAGCTGGAAAAAAACGTACTGATTTACTGTTCAGTGTTTTTTCTTCTTTTTTTTTTATTCCACAGGATAATAATTTCTAAGTGTTGAACTCACCAGCAGTGAGAAAACCTGCCGGATCTGAGCGTGGCCGTCGATAAAACGATTCGTGTGTAAATATTGTCGTATTCCGTTTGTACCGTGCTAATAGCATTAGTGTCGATATTCGAAAAAACCGAACATATTGATAAAACAATAAAATAAATGTAAGCATATAAATATAAGATAAAATGAACAAAAAAAAAAATAATACGAAGGAAAAACTTTAAAAATCGGAGTATTTGTTGTGTTTTTATATTGTTATATACTGGAACTGCGACTATTTTCTCGGTCATTATTATTTTTATCATCAATATTTCAACTGTTTTTTTTTTTTTTTTTTTTTTTTTTTTTATTATTATTATTTATCCAGATAACTTTTTATTTTTTATGTTTGACGCCCGATTTTTTTCTTTTTTAACGGCATTTACTATTTTTAATTTTACACCCGGTGGCCGGAGTCGGGATATTTTTCCGAACACGTTGAAATATATTTTTGCTGTGGAATATAAATAAATAACGACGAATATTAAAAACCGACCGATAGTATTTTTTTTATTATTATTTTGTTATATGCAATTAAAGTTTAGAATATATATCTATAATACGAACGGCGGAAAGAGGAGCGTATATAGGAAAATAATAAATTTTATGCTCAGCGAAATTTTTTGTATTTTTTTTTTTTTACTGCTGCAATACGCACCACCATTAATAAAGCACCATTAAAATATAGGTACGTATATATTATAATATATAAAACCTAAAAATTCGACGAAAGATAAAAAAAAATATTCTATACGTGTACACTGGTATATACACTGAATAATTAAAGGTGTATAATTATAAAAAAAAAAAAAAAAAAAAAAATTAATTTTATTAGATAAAAGACCGAGAAAAAATATTATAATCCTTACGATTTTGCCAATATATTGAACACCGTCAGTCCGTAGATATATATATATATTTTTTTTTTTTTGAAAAACCTTATTATCTCGATATTATATTTTGTCGGATGTCATCCAGTCCGGGCAAAAATCGTATCGAATGTGTCTATGTATTATATTGTTATACGACAATAATTAATCTCCATTGGATGCCGTCGAAAATGATATAAATATTGGCGAATTTCGGAAGAAGGAAAAAAAAAATGATAATTTATCAACTGAAAACTATTGAAATTACATCGCTATAAAAAAAAAAATAAATAAATAAATAAAAAAATAAACGCTTTTGACACGTTGACAGACAGCCAGTCTGCTATGACGGTCCACTGGTTTTTAGTATGTGACAGGACAAGTGGCTGATACAGCAGCTGTACATTCGGAAGTCATAAATTGGCACAGAACTTACGTAACAGTGAGAGTTTTTTTGTGTTTTGTTTTTTTTTTTTTTTTATGGCGTTATCGTATTCAGATTAACTTAGTGTCTTTCGATACAAGATTCGTCTAGGTTCTCGCTTCTCGCATCGGCTTCCTCTTAACTGATTTTCTTTTGAAAAAAAAACCCTAAATTATTAAAAATAAAAAAAAACTCTCCGATTGGCGTGTATATATACATACGAGGTCTGTTCAAAAAGTTCCCGAATTATAATTCCTAAAAATATAAAATTTATCGTAAATGTTATTAGATTAAAATAGAGATAAACAGCTATCTTTTCAATTAAATCTCAAATGTTTATCGATATCCAACCATTAACTGTGCGCGTTCAAAGTAGACGAGTCGTGTTTATTGTGCGATTTTTAAGATGAACAACATTCACGAACAACGTATTAATATTAAATTTTGTGTTAAACTTTGTAAATCTTTTACTGAGACTCGTAAAATGTTGCAAAATGCTTATGGTGATCAGTGTTTAGGACGTATTCAGTGTTACGACTAGTTTAAACGTTTTAAAGACGGTCGGGAATCAATTGATGACGACCCAAGTTTAGGACGTCCGTCGACATCGACAGACGATGCTCATATGACAAAAGTCAATGAAATTGTGCGGGTTTTTTTTTTTTGACAACCTGGAAGATGAATTTCTTCCTGCAGGACAAACTGTTAACCGATGGTACACTATCTAGAAGTGTTAAACCGTCTTCGAGAAAAAGTGTGGAGGAAAAGGCCTGATGTGTGGAAGAAAAACTCACGGTTTCTCCATCACGACAATGCTCCGGCACACACTTCCCTGTTAATTCGAAATTTTTGCGTGAAAAATCACATGACCGCGATGCTTCCTCATCCACCATATTCTCCCGGCTTGGCACCAGCAGACGGTTTATTTCTTTCCAAAACTAAAATCTCCGTTAAATGGACAAAGATTTTCTACGATAGACGAAATAAACGAAAATTCGCTAACGGAGCTACGAGCAACTCCAGAAACTGCTTTCCAGGATTGCTTTCAACAATGGAAACGTCGTTGGCAATAGTGTATAAACCAAGAGGGAGGAGAATACTACGAGGGTGATAAGTCTCAATAGCTTGCAGGTAAGCACTATAAATAAAAAATTGAAAAATTCGGGAACTTTTTGAACGGGCCTCGTATATATACGTCGGCATATGTATTTCGTCGGTCGTATTGCGGCGTACGAACTTTCAACAGTAATAATTATTCGGGTCGTATTATGCTAAGTCTAGCGAATAACCAGAGACACTCCTCGTACGTATTACGACGTCGTTTGTATCTTCCGGTCGATCAAAACGAACTTCTCGTACGCCTGAATTGTTTATAAAGTTTTATACATATTCGAGATTTTTTTATAATTTTTTTATTAAATATATATCGCCAGCCCGGCCGAATGCCGTTGTGATTTTCGAAGTTCGATGCGAATATTATAGCGTCCTGACCTAACCTAACCGAACCTAACCGTGTACTATAATATAATCTCAAAAAAAAAAAAAAAAAAACCATGCGAAACGAAAAGAAAACGCAATCGCCGCGAGAAATATTCGCGTGTTCCAAATTATAATACTATAATATCTGTAAACGAGTTTTTTTTTAATATATATATATAAATAAAAAAAAAAAGCAGCATTTAAATCGATTAGATATTGTAAATGAAAATGAAAAGAAAAAAAACCACGTGTGTACGTGTGAATCCTAATTGCTCATTTTACCGGACGATGTTCGGAAAATAATCGTCAGCGTTCGTTGACGCGAATTCCAAGGGGCAAATCCATTTCCAGGACAACGTTTACACATTTTGCTCGGAATCGGTAGTGATTCATGAAAAAACTGTCGATTTGCACACAACCGTCATCCGTTTCAGACCGATCGATTTAATGTAATACGTCGTATTATAGTTTACGATTAGAAGACGAATTTAGAATAATAATTCTTATTTAGGATACGCACGGTTACTAAATGAAACGTCTTAAATCGTTTAAAACGAAACTCCATTCCATCTAGTTTTTCATATTTTCCTCTGTACAATCTCTTTTATCGATACACGTTTACACTCTATGTAAAAAAAAAAAAAAAAAAACCACGGCAATATTTTTTTTTTTTTTTTATGTATTCATCTAATCTCGTTTATTTTATTTTTTGTTATATTTATATATATATATATAATCGGTCGCGTCTATATTTCGTCGTTCTATTATCCGATACGATAATTTGTATTTTTTCTATTTTTTTTTTTTTCCTAAATCGAAACGGGTCGTAAATAAACGCGACCGATTTATTCGTAATACTCCGGGCAACGATTTTCTTCAATGTTTAGAAGTTTTCTATTCTAAACTATTCTGTTAAACGTATATTTAATTCGAACCGAAAATCCGTACGACAATCACGTATAATAATAATAATAGTAATAATAATAATAATATTATGTATTGTTTAAAAACGGTCGTACTACACGAGTAAATAGATCGACACTGTTAAATTCCAAGGACGCCGTTCCCCGTTTCGTTTAATACGCCAATAACAGTTTAAACGCCGACAGAAAAAAAAAATGAAAAAAAAAAATTTAGTACGATAGCATTTCTCTATCGGAACACAGATTAGACGTACGCTATAAACGATGCGCGTTCGATTATAACACTACCTATTTAGATAAAAAAAAAATTTGAAAAAAAAATAATAATAATAATAATACAAATTTAGATTTATCACGTAAAAAAACAAGGTTAACGTCTTATATATTATAATATAAAGATAAGGCGCGTATCGGTTAAATATAATATTATTTTTATTACGCTATAGTAATATATTATTTGTTTCGCTACCTAATATGATATTAAATAAAAAAAAAAAAAAAAATGTTAAAAAACGCGTATACGTCATAATATACGTATCGATACATAAATATATATATTTTATTTTTTTTTTTTTTTATATATATAATATTACGACATACGCGGGTTTCGTACGTCACTACGCCGGTGCCATTGCCGGGTGGGGGTGGCAAAGGCATTTTTTTGCACATAATATAAATTATTTTTTTTTTTTTTTTGTGCTTAGCGATACTTTTGTACGGAAAGAACGTAATACGCACATTTGTAAGCAAGATGATTATAATCGGGGCTCGGAACTTAATGGGCTCAAAAAAAAAAAATTTTTAATATGCGGTGTAACGTGCAATGCAACATTTTTATTTTTTATTTTATAAAATATGTATTTATGTATGGGAATAAACTTCAACAACGCGTATGTAATTATTATTCGGAAAGATAATGCCGTTTATCTGCCGATTACAATTTTTTTGTTTTTGAAATATTATTTCGTTAAAATATAAAAATAATTATTAATATTGAATAATGCAAATTTTTTTTTTTTTTTTTTTAAATATTTATCCGGCTGTAGAACTCGAAACATCCGGCGAATACACCGAGTGCCAAATTAAAAAAAATGTAAACGCGGCGAATATTGAAACCGTGATTTACGTTTATTTGAATCCCAACATTGATTTTAAATGAACATGCATCAATATGTTTTAAAGTATTTACGTATTCGCAAAATCACGAACATATATATATATATTAAAATACCCGCAACACGATGTTTTTTCGATTGTGTGCATTTGTAAAACGAATTTTTGTAACATTTTTTTATATGCATCTTCCCGTGCAAATGTGCGAAACGCGTAAAGTTCCGAGCCATGATTATAATAGTGGAGGTACTTACTTGTGGGCCAGGACTTTTTATAACATTTTGGCGTCCACCCGGGGTGTGGCCTACCCGTGAACTACCCAACCCTAAAAACGACCCTGATTGTGGTTTTTTTTTTTTTTTCATTATCGTTCTAAAAAAAAAAAAATAGCAAGTTAATAATTAAACGCAAGTGTTGTCCCACCTCACCCCTCGAAATTGTTTTCCGGCACCGGAATAAAAATATTATTACTATTGTATTCAAATCGCATCAAATTTGTCGGTCATCAAAACTGTCTATGGAATCTATAGGAAAAAAATGTCCAATTAAAGTATTGTCGGGAGATAATCCGACGTGTGACAATTCGGACCATTTTTACTAACGGATTTACGAAGTGTTTTCCGAGCGGGGGGGGGAAACAAAAAAAAAAATGTTTCAAGTAAAATACAACCGACGGAAATTCGCCGCACGAGAAAAAAATCAAAAAAAATCACACAGCTTACAAGTAAAACTTCTAAAGCTTCTTAGCTACGCTAAAAATTTAAAATGCAAATGCACGAAAATTATAAACAAATACACGTATATAATATTGCGGGTTACCACTAGAATTTTTGTATTGAAACTTATGAACTTATTCGTCTGTTAATTGAAACGAGCGCCGGTGTTGCAGCGCAGATAATTAAAATTTATCTAGATAAAAATAAAATACCGAAAAACTATCTAGATAAAAAAAAAAACCCACCCGATTAATATTTGACATTGTATTAAACGTTAAAAAAAATTTATATATATATATATATAATATATTGTCCTAACGGTTAGGATTCTGATTTAGAAATATACTGTGCACACCTTGAATCTCTTAAAGTTGATATGAATACTAGATTTAAGGATATCAACGACTTGATTATACCAGAATGGGTATTAAATCCATTTTTAGCAGATATACAAAATCTCCAATCATCAATTCAAGAAGAACTACTCGAAGTGAAGCACAATGAAGAAGCTAAAATCGATTTTAAACATAATGGTTACGAGTTGTTTTGGTTCAAACAAAAATCTATATATCCTCAACTATGGAAAGAAGTGGAATTACTTATTATGGCTTTTCCGTCGACATACCCGGTAGAAAAAGGCTTTAGTGCGGTGACAACAACTTTTGACCAAATCAAGAAACAAATTAGAAGTATGTGAAAGAGGAGATTTAAGACTGATGCTGACATCTATTGAGCCAGATATGTAGTGTCGTTAGCAAGAAACCACCGACCTCAGGGCAGTCATTAATTATATAAGTATTTTTTGTGTTATTATATACTGTAATTATAAATTGTAGCATTAAAATGTTAAATTATATTTTTTCTTTAATTAAATAGTAATAGCTTATTAAAAAAAAAAAAAAAATCTTTTTTTAGATTTTTTTAGGAGAGGTATGAGATTTAGGGGGCGTTGAGTAAAAAAAAAAGGTTGGGAAACACTGTCATAACCGAAGCGTAGTGATATTATTTTTCCAATAATAAACTTATCACTTTACGGTTCGTACGATTATCATCGATGTCGTATTATTATTATTATTATTGTTTAACTACTGTAATTGAAAATAAAATTCAAATTACGTTCGATTCGTGCGAATGGGATTCGCGTAAAATCGTGGCCAAATCATTTTTAAATTGTTTCACAGACAATCACGTTTCGAGTTATGTACATACAGGGCGAATTGTCTAGAGACGAGCGAACCAAGGGGAATTTACGAACGGCTTGGCAATATTTGTCTAGGCACCAGACGGAAGACAATTAAAAAATGTATCCCGGACACAATGTTCAACACTGACGAGCGCACAGCGATAACCGCCCAGTAAATTATACATTCGCTGGCAATTATATTTATTATAATATTATGTACCGCGTAATGGAGTAAAATTAAATTTATTACCGAGCTCATAAAATATTCCAACGAGACGAACGGCGCAGAAACAAACAAACAAACAAACAAAAAAAAAAACCACACAAAACATAATCAAACGTCGGGAATCTCCCGTATATCATTCCGAATTATTCCTCTTGCAAATTTAATATTTACAACGAAAATACCACAACGTTCCCCTTTTTTTTATTCTTTTTTTCTTTTTCTCTCTCTCTCTCTCTCTCTCGTCCCCTTTCATCATCACGTCTAATTACACCCCGTCGTTATATTATAAATTTACTCGCGGTGTACTGCTGGCGATTTATCGCGTACAACAACCCGGGTGGTGCGAACTATTCGTTTTAATTTTATTATTTATTTCTCCTTTTTTTTTTTTTTTTAAAAAAAACACTTATTCTTTTTGTAATAAATTTACGTTTACCGATTTTCTTTTTTTTTTTTCTTCTAATGTTTAAACAACTAACCTACCGCCATTTTAGCGCATATTATATTCAATTTTTTTTTTTTTTTTCACAACACTAACCGTGTTACAAACGTTCGATTATTTATAACTTACAAGAATATTTTATAACGAAAATGTAAAAGAAAAAAAAAAACCTCGCTGGTCATCTTGCTTGTTATTTATGAATAGGAAAAAAAATGCTACCCGTTTTGAAACACGATTATGACTATCGTTGTACAATCATTGAGTATTATTTATTACAGTTATTAGATACCTAACTATAGACTATCAAAGATTATTATTAACGACGATAATAATTATTGCAATTTGATAAAAGTGAACTATAGTGGGGAATTATTTACGCATTATTTTTTTTTTTTTTAACGGTTAACAATATTAATTCTTTTTTTTTTTTCCAAGTTGCAGTTTTAGTATTTGTTTTGTATTTACTGGGCGTAGCGAAAAAAAAAAAAAAGCTATTATACGAGTATATCACAAAGATGCGTTGGTTTTTTTTTTTTTTTTTTTTTTAGTCCCGGGAAAACTTTTTTACGGTTGTAAATAATGTTCCGAATTGTTCACACCGTACCGTAAAAAATGCGGTTTTTTCCGTCCGAAAATACTTCCTTTGAACAATGTCTATAATAATGCTGATGCCCGACGGTTTTTCTAAACAGATTTGTTTAAAAAAAAAAAAAAAAAAAAACCGACAACAAGACGATAGTTCGGTATATTTTTGTTGGTTTATGGGTTGCCATGGCTACAGCGGGGGTGGAGGAAACCACGATTTGTACTATAATTTTTTTTTTTTTTATCAGTTTACCGAGTTTACCGATCAAAATCGTTGTCCGGTTACAATGAATAATCGGGTTATAACCTAATAATCGATCAACATGATCTAATATCATCCCCCACGATATGCGAATTGTGTTTGGTTTTGTATTTTTTTTTTTTTTTTTTTTTTTTGATTTTAAATATTACTTGTACGTTTATTGTTTTTAAAACTCGACTTTGGCGGAGCGGAGCTACACGAGTTAATAATATTTACCGCCACGAGTGCTTTTCGATATTTATTCTATTTTGAAGTGTATAAATATTACGATCGCCCCCGCTCCTCAATAAACTATTGATAATATCTGCTATATATAATATATATATATATATATATATTGGTTATTAATGAATATAGGTTAAAAAATAAAAATATTTTAAACTACGAACGTTTTACGACCGCGTGATTTACGATATACATATATATATATATAGCTGGTAAATCTAACAAGGGCGACGCTAATGTGTTTCCGGTGTTCGGGCTACGAACAACGACTATATTTCGAGAAGAAAACAAAAAAAAAAAAAAAAAACAAAAAAATTGTGACCACGTCGAGCGTTTGGTTTTGGGTTCCTTCGTTTTTCGGCCTTGGTTTAAATTATATTATTTCGGTAACAATAACGCACCGGCGTGTTCCGAGTGCAGCGCCGCAACATCCACCCGGGCAGCCGGGGCAATGCCCCCGGGAGAACGCCTCGCGTCCTATTTCCGGCTTCTTACGTACCGATTTCGGCCCCTAGAGTTACTATTTTTATTATATATATATTTTTTTTTTTTCTCAGATAATAATTATAACTTTTTACGGACGTAATGAAACAAATATGGAACATGTCTGTACCAGCGATGCATGCATACGAATACCAATTACAGTTACACAGATGACCGTTATTTGTGTAGGTGCTATAAACACGATTTACGTGGATAATAAATAACAAATCCGTGCAATTCGTGAACAATGCCATCCACACATCAGCCTCTGTTGAGTCAAATCCCAAAAAGTAGCTCCATGCACCTAATAGTTACACCTAATATAGTCTTATTTAGCTATTTTTCGTGCACAACGTTGTCAGCCACGTAAAATGGTCCCCGAAATTCGAATTGATCTTTTGCCCAAGGGCTCAATAATTCTAGCCAGTTTTCGAATGATGCTTTTACGCGTAATAATGTTCATAAAAAAATTACATAATTTGTAATCAAGGGCCTGGATTTTTGAGATTTTTCACCCCTTCCCCACTATGATTTTCGTGTTCGGGACGGCACTGATTGTTATAGAGCAGTAATATTTTACGAGCTTAGGGATGGATCGTTTGTGATTCAGATTCCGATACGTGAGAACGATTCGTCCGATGAATTCGTTTGGATATTCATTTGACCGAGTAACCGAATGTGAATCAGAGATTAGTTTTCGTATTATCAGCTGAGGTTGATATAAATTGAATTTAATACACATTTTAAACGTTAAAATTTAAACAATTCATAAGGTCCTACGACCTTTGTTTCAAAACTCAACGTACCTATGGCGAATAAATTAATAATTTTGTTGTTTTTTTTTTTTTTTTTGTTATACAATCTATACTAAAAAAAAAGTACAATAAGTATAACGTATGATTTTAAAAATTAAATGCAATGGCTTGGGTGTCTTGAGGGAAGAAACCATCCAGTGAGGGTACTTTGGCGTGAATTTACATTTACTTGGGTATTAAGTATTCATAGTATGTATACTTTATTAGGTCACGGGGCCATTGTCGCTCGAGTCTTCTGGGAGGATTTCCTGGGATGGAGGTAGACAGTAGTTTTTTGATATGGGGATTGGTGTGATTTTGGAGACGATACCTAAATTTTGAATTATACAGCTTGGCTGTATCACTTGACTTTAGGGATGTAAAGACGAAAGAAAACGAAGAGTGTGGTCTGAAATATACGGAGGAGCATTGGTTATAAGTCGGAGGACTTTCGATTGGAAACACATGTATTTTCTGTGTGTTTGAAATTTTCGCTGAGCCCCAGAGGAATTAATAATAAAAAAAAAAACCAAACGATTCGAACGAGATTCGCGATAACGTCGATAAAACACCGGTGTTCCGGCTATAAGTCGGCGAATCGAATACGCGAATCGGCGAACGAATCGTTTTAGCGAATCGATTCGAACGGTTCTAATCGTTCGACCGAGCGATTTTTCTCCGTGCCCGCCACGATACGAATTTCAAATCTAGCGCATATTCAGATGGGGGAAAAAAAAACCAAACAAAATCCAACTCACTTTGAAGCCTGAGCCTGTTTGGCGGCTTTAGTCATGGCGTCGAGTTTGGCCGCGGTCCTCTCGAGTTCGTCCCGGGCGGCTTCCAGTTCCGTTTGCAACGCTAACTTTTCTCGATCGTCGTCAACGACGGCCTGTAATTGCAAAGCGGCCTGGGGCCCGCACTTACGGCAACAGGTCATCGTGTTCATCGATTTCTCGGTCGACCATTCCCAATTCGGTGCCGCTGAAACAAAGGAAAAAAAAAAAAAAAAAACAAATAAATAAAAAAAGGGGCGGGCGGGGGGGGGGAAATAAACGATATAAATAATAACTGATAAATATCGGCTATTTGCATTATAGTTTAGTCGGGATCGCGCGGGTGTGTATATATATATATATAGAAAAAAAAAAAAAAAAAAACCAAAATTATTATACCGCCGGTTGCAAATTATACCCGTACACAATATATATATATATATATATATATATATATATATATAAATTATTGTATTATTATACTGTTGTACAGGCGCTGGCCGAAGCGGGCCGCGTCCCGATTTTCTCTAGTTCGTTTATATTATATTCGCCTATTTTTATATAATAAAAAAAAAAAAAAATGCGCTAACGCGGACCGGCGATTATTACGTTAACGTCCGTGAAACCAATAATGGTAATAATAGTATCGATCCGGTTCGTAAATTAATACACGGGCATTGAAATCGCCGAAAATCGACTAATGATCGAGATATATCGATTTTCAGCTATTATAATAATATTACAGGTCCCGTCCGCCGCGGTCAAACAAAACGATTGGCGTTGGGTTTTCGTCGCCCACGCCGTTCGAACCTCGGAGCCGGTATATAAAATCATTTTTTTTTTTTTTTTTTTTTTTACACACGAGGCGTTCGAACATTCGGTATAGAAATAATATTATTATATTGACTAGAGGCGCGATGCGTATATAATCGGGGTTGCCGACCGTAACCCTAAACTATAGGTTTGGAATTTAAGTTATTGCGAGAGAAATAATAAAATAAAAAACGGCATCGCCACCGAATCGAATAGAAAAACAATTCGAAATATATATATTTTTTTGTTATTATTTAGAAAATTATACAATCTATACAATTAATGCGGTATGACAAGCATAAGGGATGTTTTGGGTATGCTATGGTGTGGTAATGGCTCGAGTGACGTGAGGGAAGAACCATCCGGCGAAGGCACTTCGACGTGAAATTACCGAATACTTAAAGTATTATTACGCGGTTAGTTTATTTGGCCTCCGGGCCATTGTCGTTTCAATCTTCTGGGGGGGAGGGGTGAGGGTTCCAGGACTGGAGATGGAAAGAAGATTTTTAACAAGGGGATTGGTACGATTTTTCAGGCGATTTCTGAATTTAGTGTAGTGTAGTTTGGCTGTGGTAGTGACTTTAGGAATATGGAGATCAGTGCGATATGTATATATATAAAAAAAAAAGTTTCAATATCACTTCAGTGTTACGAATTATAGTTTTACACATCTAATTATTATTTTATTTATAGATCGTCATCGCTGATAACGAAAGACCAACAAATTTATTTTAAAAAAAAAAGTAAACCGTCGTTGCCGTCTACAGGATTTTTTTTTTTTTTTTTTTGTTAATCGAATAGTTTGACAACCCTACGCCGTGGTTAATCGTCACGGGGTGACGATTTTAGCGCGGGCCGCCGATTAAAATTACGGGTTTCTATATTTGAAAATATTATCGCGAATAAAACGGTTGCCTATATAAACCGAAAAACAAAAACTCTAAATTATTATTGTATTCTATTATCGAACTAAATTTATAATTTTTTACCCGTCGTAGACGATTCCGTGCCGTCTGGAGGACTGGCCGAACTCGATCCCGTGCTCATCACTAATCTAGTGCGGCTGCTGTGGTTGCTACTCGATCGCACTAAAAATTAAAAAAAATATTATTAGACATTAATCAATAAAATTACTAAAAATATATGTAGAAAAAGGGGGGGAAAAAAAAAAGGAAATCTTATTTCCAGAGTATTTACGTATAATTGTGTAAATACGACCGGTTTCGATTTACGTGAATAATGCTAACGTTTTTTTTTTTTTTTTGACATGTATATGTCTTATGGCTGGGGGTCATTCTGTTAATTTGTCCGACACCGAGAATGTTACCGCGACGCTCGTTTAAAGAACAAACTCAAAATCGTCATTCCGATAACCGAACCGCCGCGAAATGTCCGTATTGACGAATTTCCCGTCGCTGATAACGAGTTCAATTTTCGTTTTATCCAAAACAAATTCGGTGTTTCCTGCGCTGTTTGCGATCGCCTTTGGTTCGAGAAAGATATGAAACACGTTCCCCGGAAAGCCGTAAGTTTTTCGCTCGAAAAATACCCAGACTTAGATTCTCATAACATGAGCGTGTGCAATACTTGTTATAAAACTTTGCTCAGTAACAAAGTTTTGCTACGATTAACGGTTTTTGTTGTCCTCCATTTCCGTCTGATTCACCGCCTCTCGATCGCCTATCTCTGAACGATTAGTGTCACCGCGTCTTCCGTTTAAAAATTTAGAAAAATGTATGCTCGATAAAAATAATTGCTGTCTTTGAAAAATAAATAAATAATTCCTGTCTTTGAAACTTGTTTATTTTTTACACGTGTTAAAAAAAGTCGCCTACAGTTTAATCCTCGTCTCCTCGTATCTAATACCAAATTGACATCGACATTCTTATGTCAACTATATTCAGTAGAAACAAGACATATACATGTATCTGTATATAGTGTAGATACTCTTAGTTTTTTTTTTTTCTCTTTCTTTTTTCACATATTTTTTTATTTATTTGTATTACATATATATATATATTTATTTTTTCTCGAAAAATAACTATTTTAGACGGTGGAAATAAAACGTATTTATACATGTAATAATAATGTGTGCGTGTTTGTATTACCGCTGACGGGAACACGGCGTTAAAATATAATAGAAAATAATGTCTGCGCAAAGTAATTGCTCGCCTGTGCAATAGGCGTAACTCCGTGGTAGCTACAGGAGTTAGCGAGTTTGTAACTATTGCCACACCGAATATGCAATCGGTTTAAGAAGTTTATTTCAATAGGCGAACAAATAACGAACAAATCATGTGGTTTTTATTTGTCCGGATAAACATAGTGTATTTTGATATGTGATATTTGGGCGGGCCGCACACCGTAGAAACTAGTTTTAAGAAACTAATTTCATGAAATGCGAAACTTTTCCGTGGTTTCACGAAACCGTTCAATTGAAAATCAAATAGACAACGCACGCTGAGTTTCACGAAACAAAAATTTCTCATAGTTGGCGCAACCACGGTTTCGCGAAACTTTTAATTTCGGTTTCAACGATAAAGTTTCGTATAAATTATAAATAAATAATGATAATAAAAATAAAATTAATATATAATTATATTATTGTGAATTTTTTATGTTCGTGTTATTTATGTTATATTTATCATATTTTAATATTATAAATATACACTGTAGTGTATACAGCGTAGTAACAATAGTAAATACTATCGTGCTGATTTAATAGTGTTTATATACGACATAATAATCCCCATAAATGGAAACGTTTTGACCAATATTATCATTGGTTTTTTTTTTTTTTTTTTTTATTATTAGTATTTTATACAAAATATCGTTTGTGACGATCTACCGTACGATAATATTTTAATAGCACAACGTACGTCGTTCGGAGTAGTTGTTCTTGAGTTGGTTGTCTTTAGTGTCTAACCAACTGTACTAAACGACGAAAAGCAACTTGAGACATTCTGTAGAAACTTCGGAATTTATCCTCATCGACGGTTAATTCCTTTGCAACTACTACGCCGTTTAACTTTTAAAAGTGAATGTATCCAATATCTACGTTTCCTTTTTTTTTTTTTTTGATACCAATACAACATTAACACGTCCTCATCATCAGACGACATTGTCGGAACTATACATTTTTTTTTTTTTTTTTGTTCCACCAGTGTACGCAAATATGAAATTAGTTTCATGAAATTGGTTTCTTAAACCAATTTCTTCAGTGTGCAGCCCGCCTTAGAATTATAAATGATGGTCGAAAATAACCTCCAAAAATATTGATTAAATATGTTTTTATGTATATATATATATATATATATATATATTTTTTTTTTAGTTAGTCCACTATGTTATCGGGTACCGTCATTTCCAGTCATCAAACTTAATATAATTCGCTATAATCCGAAATAATTATCGATAATTGCGCCGCCACCGCATAGCAGCTGGTTACATTGCGTACTCGTATATTATAATATTTTGTACATATCATTATTGTGGCGGTGAAGTTATTCGCATTCGCATATATTTTGTAAAACGCTTACAATTTTATCCGTTGCTTAAACGACATTGAAATATGTTACGTTTAAATAGCGATTCGAACGCAATTTCTTTTTTTTTTCGGTGCAATTTTAATTCATTTTTTTTTTTTTTATAATTTTAAGAATATTATTCAACACGATATATTATTATAAAACAATTATGAAACTAACGCAGCGGTGTATAAATGCGCGCATGCGCACTAGTCAATATAATTCTATATCAACGCGACTATTATAAACTGATAATTGTATTCGTCAATATGTCTGCTCGAGATCGGCCTTGTATCATTTTTTTCGGATTTTCAATTCTATTCCCGTATAATCAACGCTTATAGTTTTTTTTTTTTTTTTTTTTTAAACCGAAATTGAATAAAAATATTATTTGAAAATGTGACACGACCGATAATCGTGTACACTCCACGCCGAATTCAAATCAGTCGTATTGCATCACTAGGACAAAGTTTTGTTATGTCATAGAAGAAAAAACGTCCGTTTCGAATCCCATCAAGATAATAACTTGTCGTTGAACCAACGATATATTAATATTGGCTGTCGACCGCCGTCAACCGTCAATGTTTAAAACGGTCGTGTATATTCGGTTGTTTTTAATAAAAAATAAAAAATAAATAAAAAAAATATGTACGTAAAAGCTAAAGTTTTCAAAATTATAAGCGCAATTTCTAATATATTAATATACGTCACGTCACGTTCGCGTCGTGTATTTCGACAAAAACAAACGCTTTATCCAATAATTGGGCTTGTATTGAAAATGTAATGAAAAAAAAAATAAAAATATATCCTACCGAAACCGTCGGAATCGAATCACGTAGTTATTAAAAAAAAAAAAAAAAAAACGGGTGAAGCACGATAACTATCACGGTTTATCACGATATGCGATCCGGAGTCGTATTTTATCTTGACGTTCAATGGGGGGAGGGGCGGAAAGGGAATGTGGAAAAAGAGAAAAGTATCCATGCCTCTAGTAAAAAGCCGTAAATCTGGAAAATTGTTTTAAAAAAAAAAAAAAAATTGTTTTTGCATTTAATCAGGAACGGATCGCAAAAACCTGGTAGTTTCACCCTTTGACCCGGGAAAAATGATCGCGGACGAGCAGATTGAAAAGTACGCGGTTTACAATGTGATTTTACTTCGGAAATCCTCTAAAAATATCATGTAACCTAACGTGCTTGAAATCAAATTGCAAAATAAAAAAAAATTGTACACAAATCGGCGGTGTTGAGATGGGGACTTATCAGGATGATAATTTACAATCTGCGGTGAAACTGAGATAACACATTATCCCGAATTACGAGGCTACGGTCCAAGACTGATCCGCCTGTCGACCAGGGTCTAGGGTCCTAAACCTAGTCCACTAACTTCGTCGGATAGTCATCAAGGTTTGGACGAACAAGTTTTTCCGTTTCCCCTCTGCTTTACCTAAGCCCGTGGTATCTTATCGTCGGCGACTAAGTAATAAGCTTTTCGTTTACATTTAGGGCACTAAATTTCTTGAAGCCAGTTGAATCCGGTTCGGACCAACAGTGGTTTTCATCGACGGCGGGAATAGACGAACTGGCTAATCGGAGCGCGATGGTTCTGAGAGTGATTCTGAGAGAGGTCCTAATCTAACCAAACACAAACATTATTTATGCAAAACACAGAACCCGGTGACCGCGATATTTTGTTTTTACGGTTTAATTTTTTTGCATTTGTCGCAACAACTAAAATTGTCTCGGTAATCGACCGATTATAGCGATTTATATCGCGTCGATTTAAAAAAAAAAAAAAAAAAAAAACATTATTTTGAATCTTACTGTTCGATTTCACGATTTCACGATTCAAATCGGTAAGGCTAAACGTTAGCCGCCGCAGTGGTTTTCAGAAAACATTAAAAGTCCAGAAGTACATACTGAGATTCACCTATGTTCGGTCGGTATTTGTACGTTTTTTTTTTTTTTTTTCTTATTTATTTGAAAATTTACAATCTGTATTTCATAACACAATAAGTAAAAAAGAGAACTGATATAACACTACATATATAATAAAATAACACATCAAGCACAAGATAAGGGAAATCATCCAGCGATGGTACCCTCCGGTAATTTATTTTTTTTCATTAATTTAATAGGTCACGGCACCGATTTCTTTTGAGTCGGCGCGGTGGGTTGTCGGGAAGAGTACGTGATGCAAGGTGAGAGACCAAACGATTGGGATGGTTTTATAGTTTGGAGTAAAATCTGTTATAATACAATTTAGCTAATTGATCAACTGTTGGAATTCTTAGATCTTTGTGTAGGGTTTCATTTGTTACGTACCAAGGGGCCGAGGCTATTAGCCGGAGAGTGATGGACCGAGAAGCTTGTATAGTGCGGATTCGAGAAGGTTTGGCACACCCCCAGATTTGCATACCGTACGCCCAAATGGGTCCGAGTAGAGATTTGTACAATGTGGACTTTGTGTGTATTGATAGTTTGGATTTGAGAATCGGCCTAAGTAGATGAAGGCAGTTGTTAAGGATATTACGTATGGATTTTAAATGCGATCCCCGTGTCAATCTTTTGTCTAGTAAAATTCCCAAATATTTTACCTGATTCCATGTAGGAATCCCAACTCCTTGAAGTTGAAGCGAGGGGAGGTTGTTTTTTCGTAGTGTAAATGGCACACAGAAAGATTTATCGGGATTTATTAAAATTCTCCACTTAGTTGCCCAGGTGTTTATAAAATTAAGGTGATTTTGGAGATAGTTTGAAGATAGACTGGGGTCTGAATCGGAGGAGAGTATAGCTGTATCATCTGCATATGTTGCTACGGTCGTGTTTACTGTTTTTTGGAATATACGTATTCGTACGTTAACCGTAACATATATTATAAATCAACATACGAGATAATAATTGGAAATTGTCAATCGAACTGCGTTCAAATATTTCTGTATATTACCTCCGGGTCGTGGGGGTAATCAAAAAAAATAAAAGAAGAATATTTCCAGACGTGGATATCTACCAATCAATGTATTTTTTTTTTTTTTTTTTTTATTCTGTCACCAATTACCGTCGGAAATGATAAATACCGCGTGAAACGTTACGTAGTTGGTGTGGAATTTGTCGGAAATCGACAAAATCGTCTGAACGTGAACGATTTTTTTCGGAAATGTCGCGCACGACGTCTGGGGGCGCACCTTTTTTTTCTGTTATATAAAATAAAAAACACGAGAGGGATAAACGGATTTGAGAGATAAAAAAAAAAAAAAAAAAAACCATAGTATACCTATATAAATATGATAGTGGGTAAAGTGTAATAATGTGTATAAATATCGTCGCAGACGGCCGATAATCCGGATTGAAAATCGGACGTTTGTTTATATAAGAAAAAGAGCACAAAAACGTGGCAGAGAGGACCGGAAATGGAAATAGAAAAAAACAAATAAAAAGAGTGAGAAGGAGTGAGAAGGACAAAAAAAAAAAAATAAGGTGCGTATATGATATTAAATGATAAAACAAAAAGTGATAAATTCGAGTAGGTCAAATAATTGTCCGTAAATGCAATGCGTTTCGATTAAAACACAACAGGTACGCGTCGCCAGAGAGTAAAATAATATAATATAATATATATATATATATAAAAAAAAAATACCTGACCAAAAAATAAATAAAAAATATACTGAACTTTGTGTAACTTGGATTTTTAATTTTTTTTTTTTTTTTACAGCTAATCAATCATTATACAAACCTTCCTAATGCCAAAATAACAAAACGTTTTATAATAATCGTTACGTTATTAAATACCATGTGCCGCTGTCGGTGCCCTGGCTATTTATAGGTCAAAATCGTTTTACACTTTATTCTTCCCCTTCAAAGTCCGGTTCGAAATGTTATTTTATTTTTATGTACCCGGCCAGTCTCACTTTGTAACATCGAACGGTTTCCTTGGATAAAGCATCTCGTTTGCTATTCCAAAAGAACAACTTGAGTGGCATTATTGAGATATTCAAATCAGTCAATTTTTATCATATTACAGTTGTTATACTAAATTTTATTCTACAAAACTATTCGAGTTCGTCCGTGTTTCGAAAGCGAATACTGCGACAAT
Source organism: Tuberolachnus salignus (assembly GCA_956483605.1). Taxonomy (NCBI): domain Eukaryota; kingdom Metazoa; phylum Arthropoda; class Insecta; order Hemiptera; family Aphididae; genus Tuberolachnus; species Tuberolachnus salignus. The sequence goes on from OY101437.1 coordinate 19,969,513, forward strand.
GGATCACCGTGGCCGGTCGTTGTTGCCGAAAATCCCCGGTCTTTATCAATCGTTTTTGGTAAGTCCTAACATGACGGTCTCGTGATTTTCGTCGTGATAAAATGTTACTTATAATGTACATGACCATGGCTGGAAATATCGATTAAAAAGTATTTTTATTTTTATTTTTTCGCTTTCTCTCTAAAACGGTTGAAATTTGATTAAACGGACGAATTGAGCGTTTTAAACAGGACGCATTTCGCACGGCGGGTGTCGGTATTAGCGGAAAATAATGAAAATCACTTCTTTCAATAAAACGATTCTGAGCGCAGAGTTTCAGTGTAACGTGTAACACTATTATTGTCAATTTCACATAGAGTATGTTTTACACTGTATAGTGTACACGATGAATTTATAAAAAATGTGCTATTATTTATTTTAATAAATTATGACGAACAATTTCGACAATGGCGTTAAATTAGAAATTTTAAACGGTTATGAAAAAAAAAATTGTAACTACCGATTTTCGAGATTTTTCGAACGTAATTAGAATAAAGTGAATTAAACCTATAAATAAAATACCTAATAAAAAAAAAAAATGTCAGGTCTCGAAATCCAACATTTTCCACTTAAAGACTTAAAACCTTGAAAAAAAAAAAAATTAAAATGTCTATAAATAGTCTAAAATTTAAATAAATATTTTGAAATTTTTTCACGTAATTATATTACAAAGTTACATTTTTATGTGAAATTTTCCGATCTCTAGAACAATTATTTTGGAAATTACAAAGAATTTAACGAAATCGTGTTTTTGCCGTTTTTTTCGTCATTTGTTGGTATTTTTTTCTACCGCGTTAAAAAACGCGATAGGTATATCGATAAATGGCTTCATTTAAAGTACCAATTAGACAAAATTTCCGACTGGAAACAGTATCGAAGTGTATAGATCGGGTGAAGTCTTCACAAATCTAAAGAATCTCAGAATTTAAAATATAACGAAATATCGTACGAATTCACCACGTTCGATTTTCTCAACGGTAACGAATGGAAATCTAATAAAGAACGATTGTGCCCTACAAAACAATCGAATTATAAAAGTTTAGAATAAAAATAAAAATTTTGTTTTATTACAAACAAAATAATAAATATAATTTATGTTTTTTTTTTTTTTTTTTTTTTTGTTTCAACATTATAGGAAATCAAACCCAGATATCCGAAAGTACAACATTGTCTACAATTTAACAATGTGAACTTTATCGAGCCAATAGATAGAAAAAACGAACCACTGATCGTTGATATAGACGTAGCAATGGCAATGGCAGCTTACGGAAGGAATATCGAGAATAAACCCAATTGGTTGGTACTGGATAAAGAGGTAAAGTTTATAAACCGTACAAGGGGAATTTACTGTATTCCTAATTTCCTGCGAAACGGTTGAATTTTTAAAAAAAAAAAAAGAAAGAAAATATTAAAATACATAATTTAGTTTTTTTTTTAGGAAATGTACTGGTGGTACAACAATAATTATGCCTATGGCATTTTTTTTTTTGTAAAATAAAAAAAATACTAAAGTAGCAATTATACGTTTTCTTCTAAAACTTCGACGCCGCGTGTTTGTTATTGCGTTCGAACTTTACAGACATGATTTTTATAGATGTGTTCGAACACATTCTCGGCCTGAACCCTTTAAAAATTAACAACTGCAAAAATAAATGGCATCCTATTATACGTATAGTGTATACACATTGCATAGTTTTATGTAGACATTTTTATTCGTGTAAAAAATAATTACGTTGTTTTGTCCGCACGAATCTTATCGACCATTTCGGAACGCATACAAATTGAACGTAACTTTATTCCAAAAGTATTACGAACAATATTACAATATTCGTTTCGAAATGCATACATGATACGAATTTAATTTTTCGTGGCACTACACGCGTATCTTGCGTGTATCTATTAGTTTTTGAAAAACGAAATCGAATCAAATCATACGAAGACCTTCGTGTTTGCAGGTACTCACGTTCAGCGGTTATTACAAATCCAGTATAGATAGCGGCTGTGACGACAGCGGTGTAAATGTGAACATAAGAAAACTGTGCATAAATTATTTTCTGGTGGACGAAATGATTCAAGTGAACGAACCGAAGGAACCGAACAGCGGCTTTCCGCAAGGTATTTTCCATACGAGAATGGTTAATTTTTCTTGAAAAAATAAAAAAAAAATAGTTATCCGTGACAATCGAATTAAATAACAACAACTGTTAAAAATCAAATGCGAGCGCCACCCATTTTAGGGGTTACGTATCAGGAAAAAAAAAAGATGATCAACGGGCCTTCCTCTTGGTTTGAAGGTCGAGTGTACCAAAGTTTATCGATATTTGAGTGAAAAACACTGTAGATTTGTATGGCGGACAGACCGAGTTAGAACGCGCAGACATTAAATTGTATATACGTAATATTTTTTTTTACATGTTCACAGGTTGTTTTATAAAAAGGCAAAAAATACCGTTACCCGATGGCAATCAAGACACGGGACCCTATTACAAGATACGCGATCTGGTTATCGGCGAATCGGTTATATTTTTCGGCAAAAAAATAATGATAACCGGGGCCAACGAATACACTAGGGATTTTTTGCAAAAAATGGGCTTGGTCATAAAAGACAACGAAGAAATTCCTCCCAATCCGTATTTTGAATATAGGAAAAAAGTGAAGTATTTTTTTTTTTTCTGATAAAATCAAAACGTGACTCGATTTTAAAAACACAATACTCGGACAATATAGTATTATTATGTCTATAGCTATACAACTATAAATAAAATGAGTTTTTTTTTTGTTTCAGGCCGAGCTGGACCCCGTATCCAGACCAAAGTCGATTAAAATTCGAAACCCACAGCCGCTAATACAAGAAACGTATTCTAATTTGGTCTTGAAGTTTAGTGGTTATTTGGACGAGCAGTGCCGGGTTTATGGCAATTTGCGGTTCTTCGACGTTTTGTATTACCTCGTGGACAATACGATCCAGATAATGGAAAAAACGGTCGAAAATAATAAATCAGAGAAGACAACGTGTAAAACGTTTGTGAAAAGACAACGTTTACCAAAAGTAAGTGGGACGAGTTGTACCTAACCGACCTTATAATCTTGTAATACAATGCAGGGATTAGAATCTTAATGATTTCATCGGTTCTGGTTCTGGTTTGATTCTTTAAAAAAAAAAAAAAAACGGTTTCGGTTCCAATTCCGGTTCTTAAAAAATGCAAAGTTTAAAAAAGCACCTCTTATTACTCATTAGAATATTTTTTTTTTTTTTTTTTTTTTTTTTTTATAATAATAAAACTGCCACTCAACAAAATAACAAAATAAACGTTTGGTGACAATAAGAAACTCTGTCCGTACTGTTATTATTATACGGTCTATTTTATGTTCGATTTCAAAAAAGTGGTAAAGTCTCATTGTTTTCTGAAGTTTTATCCGATTACTAGGGCAGTCGGTTAGCAATTGGCATAGTAAATGTCTATTTTGGTAGAAAACACACCGGTATCTGTAAACAACTAATTATTACTACTCGTAGGTATTATCGTTGAAAAAAAAAACTCAATAAATGTTTTTCGCCCGGATTTTTTGTACTATTCGTAGATGGAAATCGCCGACGGTCGTAAAATATGATTATTTCGAGTTAAAATCCGATTAAAACAAAATGTTCAATTATTCCTTCAGAACCTTCTAGAACCGACGAGAATCTAAAAATATATGTATTTTATTTAAAAGGTTCCGGTTTCTTGAAATTGAAAAATATGGGCTCCGATAAACGTCTGGAACCAGGTTTTCGGTACCGGTTCCAGTCCCGGATACAATACCCATTTAAAAAACCTTAATATTGATACGAAATTTATTTGTAACAGTGGTAATGATCGCTAAAACACACCGGGGAACAATGGGTTTTTTTTTTTTTTTTGTTGCATTTCCGTAGGCCGGGCCATGGTGCAGATTCCCCGGCGGAAACGTTACACAAAACGTTTTAAACGTCATTACAAACAGCACGAACAACAGCTATTATAACTTGGACAGACGGATTGTAGACGCGGAAATAACATATTACCACTGTAAAGATTTATTTATCGGATTAACATTGAACGTGTACGGCCGTCCTATCCTATTGACCGACAGCGACGAGTTGACCAAACAGTTTTATAAAGATTTTTACAATTTGGGTAAGTACAATGGGGGTTTTTTTTTTTTTTTTTTAAATCTCTATTTCGTCCGGGGATACGCTGGAATTTCAATTGCTTACGGGTAATTCTACTAAATCAACGGACGGATTTAACCGTAAACTCACGATTAACTAGACGAACTGTACCCACATGAGATGCTAAAGTTCTCGCGTTTTTAAATTTCGATATATTTTGTGAAATGTTTTATATACTAACCTGTGATTTTAGAGCACGTTGATCCAATACCCACTCCTGAAAACGTTAAATTAAATTGACGATGAAAAGTCAAGTGTGTTGAGAGGGGAAGTAATTCATTAGAACCCCGTTAAAGTCATACGAAAAGAATTAATCGATCGCGTAAGACCGGAGATTATATTTGGATTTGATATCAAAATGATTAGCGCTGATCCGATTAATCGAAAGAGAGAGATTTCAGTTTAAGGTATTATTTCCACGATACGCAATTCATTGTATATGAATGCAAAGAAAAAATATCTCGGTAGATTAGCTGTTTTCAAATATTGTGTAAAAATCAAATTTTAATAAATCAACATTTTGGTATTGTAAAAACAAAAAATACAGTCTATTTATTTTTATATTTAGTCTGTATAGAAAAAAAAAAAAAAAAAACAATAGAGCATAATAAGCATTAAAAACAAAAACTCCATTAGTTCAATATTATTCATTACAAATAACAATATTAATATTATACTAGTATAATGCAAGGAAAATTGGTATACCAATTGGAATTGTAATAAATAATAATTATTATTTATTAACGAACAATTTTTTTTGTTTTTCAATTTGTGTAATTGTATTTTTTAATACTTACTTTTTTAATATTTATATATACACGCGGATAGAAGAAATATATATATATAATTTTTTAAGGACTTCGAGGTGGAATGTTTCAATTAAAATGTGGGTTTAAAGAGAATGAACAAAAATTATTTACTTTCCAACATTAAGTAACAGGGGTTAATATTTTTGTAAATGACTTCGTGTTTACTATCACTGATGTCTAGATGTCCGTTAGAGTGGGTCATTTAAAAAAAAAAAATATCAGTTTATAGACTTTGATGGAGTTAAAAATGAACTTAAGATCTAGAAAATGTAAAACTGACGCAGACGGATACGTTGTACTCGACGAATCGATCAGAGCAATGAAAAGCAACAGTGTGACGTTGAGCAGAGAAACGAGACTTATAATTGACAAGTGAGTACATTTGTACTTTACACCGTCAAAACGAAAATTAAGTGAATTTTTTTATTTATTTTTTTTTTTTTTTCTATCAAAAATCGAATACAACAATTTGTTACATTAATAAACTAGCACATGAGATTGGGTTTAAATTTGTTGTACCGAAATATTGTTTTTTTTTTTTTTTTGTCCATATAAATTTGCATCATAATTCAATAATTTATTAATTTTGTTGATATTTTATTGTGGCTGAATATGAAATGTATTGAATTTATAAAAAAAAAAAATCTTAACAGTTACTGAAAAGAGCGGCGACAAGCAAGGGGAAACAATCGATTGGGTGGATTATATTGGTAAACTATGCAGAGCTACCGGCAAGATGTGCAAGAGGATGAAGAAAAACATGATATATTATAGAGCAGCGGTTCTCAAACTGTGGTACGCGATGAAAATCTACCTTCATAAAAAAAATCGGAATGAATCATTATTAACATTAAATATTATTTGGTTTATTTGATGGTGCGGAGGTCGTTTGTAATCGTAGCAATTAAGTTTTTTAGATATTCCCTTTAATATAATATAAATCGATAAACTTTATCGGGATAAATTCGATAAAGCGTATTCTTATTTCGTTATAATGCGTTTTTACCTTAGTTTCGTGAGTGCCTTCAGTTTATTCACGAGTGTCATGCCGAGTTGTTTGCATCAATTATATTTTATATTTTTATGTAGTTTTATCGTATTTTTTTGTGATATAAAGTTAAGTAAAATGAAATGATTTTTCGAAAGCGGAAGCTCAAATACTAAAAAACAGAAAACACAGGCAAATCGTAAATATGACAGTAGTCATTTACAATTTGGATTCGTTGTAAAATTTGGTTCTGAAAATTCAACTCCGTCATCTCAATGTGAAATTTGTCAAGAAACACTTTCGAATCAAAGCATCGCTACTAAAGCGCCACCGATTATCGAAACATCCAGAAACAAAAAAATAAACCTATTGAATTTTTTCAGAGAAAATTTACCATTTTCCAGAAGGAATCGAAATGCATGTCTAGTTTTACGAACTTTAATGGAAATATCGTTAAAGCATCTTATTTAGCGAGTTTGATTATTGCTAAAGATGGAAAACCACACACAATTGGGGAAACGCTAGTGTTGCCAGCAGCAAAAGAAATCGTCCGATGTGTTCTTGGAGACAAGGCTGCAAAAGAGATAGAAAAAGTGTCACTTTCAAACGATACTGTCAAAAAAAGAATTGATGACATGTCGTCGAATATAAAAAATAAATTATTGCTTTATTTGAAAGATTGTAATTTCTTTGCTCTACAAATCGACGAGAAGAGTACTGATATTGCTAACATATTGTTCAATTAATGGTATTTATACGTTTCGATCGCAATGATGAAATTATTGAAGAGTTTTTGTTTTGTAAGCCTTTACAAACCCACACAACGTCTAAAATTTTGTTTACAACCATTAATGAATATTTGATTGAAATTGACCGGCCGTGGAGTAAATGTGTGGGTTTTTGTTCTGACGGAGCAAGGGCAATGACTGGAAGGTTTGGAATAAAAAAAGTTGCCCCATTATGTAAAACTATACATTGCATGAAAAAATAAATATAGATATTGATTAAACGTAGAAAGTGATTTAAGACTTAAAGTCACCAATTTGGAGCCCGACATCGACGTCATCGTTCGTTCGAAACAACACCAATCGCGTCTCGTCGAAGTAAAAATGTAAACCATAATAATTATAATAATTTTACATATTTAATTTGATTTGATTTAATTTCTTTTTGTGCATTAGATACTCGTTATTATATATATATATATATATATATATATATTTTATATTATCTCATTTTGTAATTCCTAATAAAATAAAATTCCATGCATATAACGTAAACGTATACATTATTATTAAGCAACAAAAAAAATGGTCAGGTGGTACGTAAAAATTTTCAAATTGTGTAGGTGGTACGCGACTATAAAAAAAAAAGTTGAGAACCGCTGTTGTAGAGAATACTGCGGTAATAATATCGCGAGGAGGCGAACTAAACGCATAAATCTCGAGTAAACCATATAATAATAACCGTATTTAACGGTAACTATTGTGTGTTACAGGATGTCGTTGGTCAAACACAACAAAAATATTTGGTCAACGTGAAGTTGTCCGTAGACGAATTACGGGCAAAAGGTTAATTTATGACTTATACGAATAATTGAGCTACAGTTATAGTACAGTTCCGGTTGCCGTTCGAAATACATCGTGTTCGTGGAGTGCTCGTTGGCACAAGGACGTTTCGACATACCTTGGTGATTTTTTTTTTTTATTTAAACACGCTCATCCCATTTCTATGGCTGAATTGAAATTCCGATTTTCGGAAATAATCGGAAATGGTCACCGTCGGATTATGGACAATTGGACAACTCGATTTATTTAATTTTGTTCGGTGTTTAATCGAGGAAAAACGTCGAAAAAACTTGATGCTTCTGCAAGGCAGTCAAGACAATAATATAATTGTATGCCTTTTGCGTGTTTTTTATATATACTGCAAATTATAAAAATAAAAACCAAAAAAAGAGCCGAGTGTATTACTTCGTGTATTTTCGATTATTGTGGGCAGCCACCGGATATGAGCGGGCATTTTCAAATGTAATTCAGTCGGAACAGTTGTACAATTTCACTTTAATACCTCGGTTTTTTATCAATCCGGTGATTTTTTATTCGATCACGTTACTTATATCGCATTTCTTACGTACCGTTCTCAGTCGTTACTACAACATCACAGCCGGGCAAAGCCCATAATTAATATAAATAGTTTATTACTCAACTTAGCTTTTCCGAAGTTCCCTTACGTACTACACTAATGTAAATGATAATTAGAAGAAAAAAAAAACACGCCGAATAACATGAAAATTAAGTGCGAACGGCGATAATACTAATAATTAAAAACTCTAGGTTGAATAATAACGCCGAGGTGAAATTTCTGAACGAAATTGGCAAAAACTCAAGCCGTGCAACCGACAATTAGTAAAAAAAAAAAAAAATAAAAAAAAATACTAGTGGTACCGCGTATATACAGGGAATTGGAAATTGGCACCGCCACGAGAAACACGCCCTACCCCATCCTCATTTTTTTTTTTTTTTTTTTTTTCCGGAAATCCGGGGGAAATGCAAATTTTCGAAAATTATTTGGCAAAATAACGGGCGACGGTTTGAAGTTTGTACCGCGAAATGGCCGGGCCCCGACTTTACGGACGTACGCCCGCGGTCCCTATTCTCGTATAATCGTTGCTATTTTTTGTTCCATAAACGCTAAAAAAATGAAAAAAAAAAAATGAAAGAAAAGTGACGAATAATATTTGAAACCGCGATAAAGCCACATTTGGGCGGCTTGTCAATATAATAATAAAGTCGATTCAATTAAACCAGGTTTAATACCCGAACCATCGGGGCAACCCAATCGATTTTCCCGCGTGTCGCGTCGCCGTCCGACTATGTCACACATCGCACTCAAAAAAAAAAAAAAAAAACAATTACCAACTCGAGGGCACAAGTCATCATTTCTACACTAAAACGAATATTTTACAATAAAAATTAACAGATTTTACAATCGCGGTAATCTCGCGGACGGTGAGTACAAAATCCCGATTAATTCTCCTGCCGTCTCGTATTTAAACAGCTATGGCACGGGCGTCCGGAATTTTATGACTTAAAAAAAAAAAAAACACGCTAGACCGGAATTTATTGGAACAGTTCTGCACTGCACCATCCAATACTGTGTTACGATATCCGTTGTAAATATATTTCAATAAAACCAGCGATGGTCCACGATAGAAAACAAATATTTTTATAATAAACGAGTACAATTTGTTTTATTATTATTTACGTTGTGATTAGATTTTTTTTTTTTTTTTTCTATTTGACATAAACAATCTATACAATTTAGCACAATAATCTTATATATGACGAGAGTAATTAAATAAAAAAAATAACATGAAGTAAGCAGCCACCACCCACTAGTGACTCTTGGCTATTGATTAGTCAGTTAGTTTTTTCTTTTTTCTTTTACCACAATGAGACGTTGGGAATTGAAGTTTTGTAAAAAGTCACGGCACCATTTCGTTTTTAATCTGCGGTCAGGATTTCCCGGGACGGAAAGATCTTTTATGAGGGGGTTAGAATGGGTTTGGAGTTGTTTATGAAGACGTGTGTAGAAAATGCGTACTTCCTCATCTATTGTTCTCATACGGATATCGTCGCGAAGAGTTTGGTTAGAGATATAGGGAGGCGCGTTGGGATATATTTTGGTAAGTTTGGATTCTATTAGCGTTAGATTTTTTTTTGCCGCAACCCACAATTGGAGTCCATACGTCCAGATTGGTCTGGTTTTTATCGAACTAAAAATAAAATTTAACTATAATTATATCTCAGTATTTTAATCATCACAATTAATTTGACGTATAATTACGTAGATCGTATCAAAACAATTGGATTTAGTGACACGAACTTTCCGTAATATCATATGTGTCGTACTGTGCAGGTAAAATTATTAAAATATACTTTTGATTCGATGGAAATATAAAAAAAAAAAAAAACGATAATACAATTAAATATTTTGTTTAAAAACTCTGGCTGAAAATAACTGTATTTTATCAAATTGAAAATTTTACTTTTGGTCGACAAATCGGGTTATTATTATTATTTTTTTTTTTTTATGATAAAAACAATTGGGATTATTGTGTACAATTGTCGTCGGGGGTTCGGCCGGCGATTCCGCATTGAAATCGGACGTTTATTTTTATGATAGGAAAACAAAAAAATAAAACGTGGCTGTGAGGACCGGGTGGAGGGGCGATAGAGAGAAATAAAGAAAGTGAAATAAAGAATGAGAGAATGAAAAAGAACGAGAGAGAGAGAGAAAATAAAAAGAAAATATGGCCCGTGAAATATTTTTTACGGCCGTGTCGCGGCCGCCCGGCGGTAGAAAAACCGTCGCGGGTAAATACCGGCGTGCGCGACAATAAAAATGATAAATTCGCGTACGTCGAAAAAATTGCCGAAAACACAATGAGGTTTATTTTTTTTTTTATTATTTTTGTTGTCGATTGAAACGCAATTTTTTGCCGTTTCGGTTACGCGTCTCCCGGGATGAGCGTAGAGCGCGCGACGGCGGTACAACAATAATACAATACAATATCATAAATAATAATACCGGTAAAATAATTTATACGCGAGTAATTCGTACGTACCGCGCCGGGAAAACGTCTCCGCGTGCGACAGACGTATAATTTATACAGGCCGCCGATATAGTAACACGTTATTATTATTATTATTTTTATTGTACACGCCAGATGCAAAACCTTGCGGTCTCTTCCGACATTCTCCGCGGTAATAGTAAAACAAAAAAAAACCAAAAACCCACGTAGAAAAATAAAATAAAATAATATATAAATCGCGTTCGTACACCGTGATGTTCGTGTATAGAACAGCGGTTTCCAGACCGCTTTTTTTTTATTTTCCCCCATCACATTGCGGCACAATTACAATTAGTTTCTACAAGTTGCTGGTGTACACTTTGGATAAATATCGAAAAGAAAACGACTGCAATTGTTTCCGTTAACGGCGGATATTGATCCGCGCGCAGAAGTAAACGTTTTGCTTTGATTATTAACCACACCCCTCCCCATAATAGTTTTAAAAGAAATAAAAAAAAATAAATATATATATATATATATATATTTCTCATCATTGTCGTCTGCGGACGAACGCGCAATCCTTTCGCGGTAACATCAGACGTTAATTATCATTTAGAATCGATTTAACAAGATCGACATTTGGAAATTCGATCTGATCGTCCGTTGAAATTAAATTCTAACTGAACTTACACACTCATCCGTTTTTTTTTTTGGAATTGAATTAACCGATATCCACAACACACCTGTGCGAACTCACACCTGTGTTTCTGTACCGACTAATATTAATAATAAAAAAAAACCGCGAACGACTTCTATCGGTCGAACAAGAAACGCCAGTATGTCGACCGTCGATTACTCATCGAACTCAACTGTTACGCAGCCAGGATCGAGTACACGTTTCACGCTGAAAGTTTAGATATTTAACATTTAGAATTTAAAATTTAGATATACAGTTTAACACGTAAACTATTTTTTTTTTTTTTTTTTATTATTTACATAATTAAATCCGTTAAAATAAAATGTTCAAGTTTTCGCGGCACACCATTTGGCAAACACTCGTGTATTAGTATAATTTTACGCAATTATAACAAATTTCGTACGGTTTTTTTGCCCGCGAAAAACCACCGGTAGAATTATACACATAAAACGTATAATTATTTATTACCTCGCCACCCCCAGATACGACAACAGTACAAATCGTTGAATCTTCTAAAATAAAGAAAGAATGCATTTTTATGTTCATAGGATAAAAAAAAAAAAATTGCCCTATAGAATTATTTTCGATATATATATATTTCGCGTTTCTCTTGTTTTACGATATGTTTTGCGTATTGTCAACGTTATCGCATTATCCGGGTTACGAATATCAGAAATCTAACATTAAGACAATGATGCATTAGGTCGTTTATTATTTTTAATTTTGTTTGGTTACGTTATCGAGTCAATTTCAATATTAGTCTTTGATTATTTTATATTTAAATAAAATAAAAAAATAAATATATATTTACACCGGCCCCAGTAATTTTAATTTTGATGAATAAATTGTTTGCCCCCCTCCTCTAGTTTCATATCCAGTATCACCACTGCTGCGAGGTATTATTCGTACACTCTGTTTAGCTATGTTACGCAATTGTAACAATTTTCGTACGGTATTTTTGCCCGTTAAAAACTAAGGATAGAATTATACACATAAAACGTATAATTATTTATTTATTACAGTAATTTTTACCCCGCCACCACAAATAAGACAACAGTAAAAATCTTTGAATCTCCTAAAATAAAGAAAGAATGCATTTTTATATTCATAGGATAAAAAAAAAAAATTGTCCTATAGAATTATCTATGATTATACGTAATATACACCAGTAATATCACGTATTAGATAATATAATATAATAAATCCCGTCCAGATTCGTCTTCTTTTTTTTATTTTTAAACAAATCACTATAATCCAATATACTATACCTACATATGTATATAATCAATAGGACGGTTCGGTCTATAACGTACCGCGTACAGCAAAATTACGTTGCTCGGAATTATTTTAATCGTTTAGATATTGAATTTGTTTAGTATATAAAGTCGACGGGAACACCGAATACATCCGTAATATTATCCGTGGCTTTTTATTCTAAAATAAACAAGAAAAAAAAAAAAAATCATAAACACGGTTTAATGGTTCACGGTGTGATCACTGGGGGCCCGGGATTTGACGATCATTTTTTTTTGATTTTTCAAAATTCGAAAAAAAAATGACGTTAAAAATATGTTTTTTTTTTCTTTTTCATGAAAATTAACGTAAAATAGATTTGAAAAAAAAAAAAAAAACAAAAAAATGTATATTTCGTACGCCAAACAGTAACAATTTTTTTTTTTTTTCATTTCTTGTGTGGCATTTAGATTCAGTAGACAAAGAAGAATATTAAAATATAATCAATATACGAAAGGGAAGACGTTTAAATTAAATCCACATATTTCACGTACTGAATTATCCAAAATATATGACGGAAATGCAAATAAATCCCCTGGGAAAGTATGGAAAACGTATTAAACGACATGTTAAAACGATATCGACGAATTTACCACGAATGCCACACAATAGGAACACGGAAATGCAAAATAAAAATTGTACCGTTAGCTTCTGCGTCCCGAGAAACGACAACGTTCTCGACAATTAACAACAAAAATTGAACTTCTTTTTTTATTTTTTTTTTTTTTGTATCTAGATAAATTCCCCATGTTTATTTGTCTCGTCCCAGATAAATTAAATATTTGTTATCTCGACGATTTCGGGGTGCGGGGGGGGGGCAATTTTTTTTTTCAGTCTATATATCCTAGACAAATCCATAGGCTTATCCGCGAGTTTTTCAGAGTACACTTGTGCGTATTAATAGTAGAGATACAATAATATTACGACGTATGTATATTGCAGTGTTTCCCAACCTTTTTATCACCGCGGATCACTTCGACAATATTTTATTGGTCGCGGACCACCTCAATTTTACTAGAAAACTAGGAATACCGTTTTTTTTTTTTTTTTGCTCATTAACAAGAAAACACAAAATTTATCGAAAAATGTTAATTTGTATTATTTTACTTTACATTTTATTACAATACTTCACTAATATAATAAATTATACTTTAATTTATTACTCTTATAAAAGTGGAAAATACTTATCGGTCTACAGCAGTGGTTCTCAACCTTTTTGGATTCATGTCACCCTCATCTACGATAACCCAACACTACGTCTCCCTAACATCAAAATAATAACAATATAAAATACAAGCCCTATAAAAAAATACAGTACGCAGAAAAATAATAACTACACATTTTATTTTTGCTTTACTGTTAAATAAACATTGAAATTTTAAATTGGAAAAAAAATAATTAAGATTATTGATAATATACTTAATAATTGAATAAACTATGAAATTTAAAAATTAATGAGAAGTTTGACTCTGATGATTATTACATAGTTGTGGAATTCGAGGGTTGATGGTTGAAAGAGCGAGTCTCACATTGTCTTCTAGTGTGGTTTTTGTGAGTCTTTGACGTTTTTTGGTTTTAATATTCGCGAGCGCGCTGAATCCATGTTCACATAGCCAGGACGTTGAAAATTGAAGTAGCACATCAATAATCAACGATCAATAATCGTTATATTATTACATTTGTTTTCAATAATACAACGGTTACAATAATACGATTTTTTTTCAAAAAAATGTCTATATTTTTAAACTTTTTCCAAGATTTTCTTGTCACCCCGGTTGAGAACCACTGGTCTACAGCAACAACAACGATAAGATATAATATTATACGGTTCCTCAATAATTCGTAATTTTTTTCACTATTTAAAAAAATAATAATAATTAATTTCTAATAGGAATCGAAGAAAATGTCTATGGTGGTATCCGCGGACCACCGGTTGGGAAACACTGGTATATTGTAATAAAATCGAAAAAAAAATCAAGAACTTCGTGACGGACGGCGGTTAGATAAATACGAGACGGAGTTCGGTTAATAATAATATATATTATATTACCACCGTCGACCGCGATGATTGCGCGGACTGTGTTTCGCATTACCGATTATTATTATTATTTTTTTTTTTTTTATTATTATTATTATTTCCATCTAATAATGGAACGTCAATTAAGAACGCCCGAAAATCCCGCGCCGACGCCGTTTTTATACGTACCGACGACGGACGACGCGACCGTTCACACGTACACGACTACGAAAATAACACTTCGTTTCGTTTTTTTTTTTTTTTTTTTTTTTTTTTATTATTATCTTTTGATAAAATATAATATATATATATGACGATAATAACGACGGTAATAATAATTCTCTCACCGACACACGTCCGCGCACAATGCCTCGAAATAATAGCCGTTCGAAAACGGACGTATACAAGTGTTGTATGCGACGCGTCGTCGGGGAGGCGCTTTCTCTGCCGCGTGTACGACTAGGATTTAAACGCCCTAAACGTATCGAAAAACAATGCAAAAACAGTTTAATGAATGCATTTAACGTTAAATTTATTATTATTATTATCCGTCATTCATTTAACATTTTTGAAATTGCGTAGGCACAATAATAATTATAATTTTTTAAATGTGAAAAAAAACCCGAGAAAATATTTAAATTTCACAAATTTACACTGTACAATGGGATCTTATTTTAATATTTGGAAAATTTTAATGTCTGCCAACAAGTTTTTATATACAGAAACGGTTTTTTTTTTTTTAAAAATCCATTAGAAACGTCAAAATGCCCCAAAAAAATTGCGTGGTTACAACGTGGAGTACTCGAAACTTGGAAAGCATCGTGTACGACATTCCATTAAAAAAAATCCAAGTGCATTAAAATCCGATAAGGAGGTAGTCGTGTTACTATTACTCGGACGTATGTATATACGCGCAAGTTTTTTAAAATGTCGTAATAATTTCTTTTAATTAATAATTTTTATAAATATTAGTCTCCTCCGAAGTATTCACCGCCTGATGTCAATGCACTCGTCCCATCCTTCCAATCACTTTTTGAATTAATGTTGGAAGTCTTCAACTTTAAGTTGTTCGCATTTTTTTTTTTTTTTTTTTTTTATTTATTATTATTGTTTTGATATCATCAAATCGTTGTTCTTGGAGGTCAGTTTTAATTTTTATAACCGGTCGTGAAACACGGGTCTATTGATTGCGACATTAGACACCAAACGATGGAAATTAGAATGGAAATCAGTAACATCGCCAAGACCCGCCAAATAGCTCGGACAAGTTCTCGTACCTACTACGCATACGATACGATTAAAATTCGTTATCCGTCGAAATTGATTTTAACTGGCCAAAACTGTTCTCGGGCAGTTCTAAAACCAGAATTGACCAGACCCCCGACGTTGGAACTGGCTTTAACATATTTTGTTTTTACCCTCCCTTAGCGTGTGGAATATATTGACGAAAACTAGAACTGTCTTGTTGACCGTGAATACCGATTTTCACGAGTTATGTCCGCATATCGTCAGGTCTAAACGATGGAATTGCAGACAAATTACAAATCACACAAATAATATAGGAAACGCATTCGTCGACGCCAGGACACCGGGATAATCTCTACCGTTACGGTATTTGTTTCGGCGGGGTACAATGCGCAATCGGATTCGACCGATTCGTTAAAACCGGCGGTCCAATTCTAGTATTAATCGGTCGAAACCGATATGGACAAAAAAAAAAAAAAAAAGATTTGCGGAAAGTAAGTACCGACTAGTTAAAACTGATCTCGACGGATTTCGATCCGTTTTAACTGTAAAAGTGTACGTATACACATACACACACACACCATACGAGGTACTATAGTACCGGGTCACCGTCGTCGGTCGTCCGGTTTAACAATAACGATAAAATAATACTGTCGGGATGCGCGTGAGGAGTAGAAAGAGAGAGAGAGAGAGAAAAAAAAAATATAAAAAAAAAAAAATAAAATAATAAAATAAAACATCAAAAGAATAATCGCGAAAGTCGCCGCCCGCGTCACCGGCGGGTCGCGGGTGTTTTGTTGGTTTTTTTTTTTTTGTTTAACGCGCGGCCGGCCGCCAGCGTCTTCGGTACTTATCGCAGTGTAATGTCGTGCAAAGTGGTTTTGTGATAAGAAAACAATTTTTTTTTTTTTTTTTAAAAAAAAAAACGTGCCAAATCGAACGGTAAATGGGAAATTGTGTATATAATAGAATGCCGCGGTTTTGCGAGACTGTGCGACGAGGGCTGCGCGCGACGAGCGTTGAATACGAAATTGAATCGGAAAAAAAAAAAAAAAAAAAAAAACAACGGTAGGTTATATTTTTTACCGTGGGTGGGCCACTGTTGTAGGTGGATTAGTTGCCGAGGTTGGATATAGAGGAAAAAAAATCGAATTCGATAAATTTACATTCTTGAGCGTTTTTCCCAAGATCAAAACAATTTTCGTCCACAAAGTCGAGAAATATAGTATCGTGATTTTTATCACGCTTATCACAAAAAAAAAAACAAACAATTATTACATTACGATCAATTTGTTTCAACCACTAAGTACAACTTGAAATTTATCTCGCGTTATAGTGTCGTGGCATGTTTGTTATTCACATAAAAACTAAACAATTTAAATTTGTTTAAAAATAGCTATATAAAAAAAAAAACCAAAACCGTTATTGCGTACAATTTTCCGTTTTTTCCATGTTTATTCCCGGTTTTTATTCTGTTGTCGAAAATGGTCAAATCTAATTTGTTGGACGGTTCTCATAAGTTACGTACGTTTCACAAGTTCATAGACTTACGTCTGTTTTTATTGTGAAACCAGCGCTGGTAGGTTTTCGCTCGCTAGTTTTAGTAACCCCGGTTACTAAATTTACTAAACATAATTGCATTTATCGCCAGAATAAGAGACAGTTTTTAACTGTAAAATTACTCGTGTCGAAAAATTTAGGTACCTGTTCGGCCGGGGTCGAATAAAATACATAATTCAAATAAAGAAATGAATTATCGTCACAGTAATCGTTCGCGGTAAACATTCGTGTTGTATTATCAAATTAGTCAACGAGATTACGAATTGACGATTTGTTGTTTTGGCGATCTGTAACCTTTTTTTTTTTTTTTTTTACTAACCACAATAAATCTAACTCAACCCCTATCCGCCGCATTTTCTTTTGCGTGCGGACACCGTTTAATATCTCGTCCAACATTTCCCGAAAAACTTTCAACAATGTCCAAACGTGATGACCCGTGGTGGTTTTTTCGAACACTACAGGGGAATATTATAAAAGTTTGTTAAACTTTTCCAACAAAAAATAGCGATTAGGAAGGAAAGTATATATATTTTTTTTTTTGTTTTTAATTCCCGTTTGCCATCGAAACAGACAATGTGCAGCAAAAATTCCGTGTCAGCATAAATTGTTAATAATAATATTATAAAACCGCCTCTATTATATTATGCGGATTATTATTCGAATAAACGCGATTTAGGTACCGGTGGCGATTAATTTATTTAATTAAAAAAAGTTCGAGTAAAACCGCGGGCCGTGATGTAAAACGATTTATTATTATTTTATTTTCATATTTACGCCATTTTTATTAAAACGTTTTTTTTTTTTTTTTTTTCGCAAAAAGTCAACACACGGTCTGCAAAACGAAAAAATTTACATTTCGCATTATAACAACGCTGTTACTGTACGCGGACATTCGGCGGATAGTATGAACAAAAAAAAAAGTAATTTTAATATTTTTTTTTTATTGTTATTATATTCGCGCACACGTGAATAATGTGCGTTTTTTTTTTTTTTTTATGTTAATCAATCCACGCGAATATTCGAAACACGATTTGACAGTTTAAAATGTCGCGCCGATGCGTTCGGGTTCGTTTAATAAAAATTATATATATATATCTTTTTTTTTCCCCCCTTTCGATTATAAAGTGTATTGAACGTTGGCGAATAAACGAAAATAAATTCATAATTAAAATTTTCAACAAAAAAAAAAAAAAAAATACCAACGGGTTCGACGCATCGTAAAAATAAATCGCCGTAAAAAAAAAAAATATTACCTGATCGCGAAATGAAATTGTGCCTGGCCCTTTTGGTGACGTACGGCGAGTTTCCCGACATCATTATGGCG
Source organism: Tuberolachnus salignus (assembly GCA_956483605.1). Lineage (NCBI taxonomy): Eukaryota > Metazoa > Arthropoda > Insecta > Hemiptera > Aphididae > Tuberolachnus > Tuberolachnus salignus. Next base: position 19,988,253 of record OY101437.1, read on the forward strand.
CTGTCCGAGTCCGAATGATAACCGGATATATCGCTGGAATCTTCGTCCTCGGCCACTTCCTTCATCAATTCCAAAACCTTAGAAAAATAATAATAAAACAAATTTTTTCAGCAATACATTCTAACCAAAAAAAAAAAAAAAAAAAAACGGAAGTTTATTACTCGATCGCGCCCGAAACGCGGCTCAACGGATTGGAATAAAATTTGGCACGCCGGTATGCGTGGTGCCTTTATGAGCAAATAAAGAAAGAATTTAATGAGGAATATAAATATTCAAATCCCCCCCTCTAATTTTGCAGAATTCTACATTATGATCAACAAAACCCTAAAAATATTAAAACATTAAGCTTCTTGAGTGTTTTGACACCCAACATGCCAGGAAAATATCTAATTTGACAAAAATGAGCAAATAAAAAAAAGAATTTAAAGAGGAATATATATATATATTCAACCTAACCAAATTTAACCGTACATACGTGCGTTACGGTTAAAATCCGAAATCCTATTCAAAACTAGACTTAACTAGTCGTTACTGACGCGCCTATTCTATTATATGTAGTTATTTCTTAATATTTCCCTCGTTAAATCGAGTTTATACTAACGATATGGAAATTACTTCTGGAAATCGAATTTTCCCCGGATATTTATGGTTTTCGTCAATATATTTCAAACACGATTAGTTCTGACTGATAAAAAGTATATTAAAAAAAAAAAAAAAAAAACACTAGTAGTTCCGACGTCCCGGGTCCGGGCAGGGCCGTACCTGCTTCGGCGGACCCCGGGCAAACTAAATCTTCCGGAACCCATTTATTTTCCATACGTATGTTACGGTTAAAACCCCCGGAATCCTACTCAAAACTAATTTTAACTAGTCGTTATACTAGTTTCCCCACAAACCTCTTCCGTCAAAGCTGATTGCGTCTAGTTAAAACTAGAAATAACCGCCAAGTCTAAACGAATCGGTAGCAGTTAACCCTGCCCGATTATTATAATTGCCTACGCTTAACTGACGCGCCTATTCTGTTATATGTAGTTATGTCTTACTATTTCCCTCGTGAAATCGAGTTTAAACTAACGATATGGAAATTACCTCTGGAAATCAAATTTTCCCCGGATAATTATGGTTTTCGTCAATATATTTCAAACAGGATTAGTTCTGACTGATAAAAAGTATATTAAAAAAAAAAAAAAAAAAACACTAGTAGTTCCGACGTCCCGGGTCCGGGCAGGGCCGTACCTGCTTCGGCGGACCCATTTATTTTCCATAATTGTTGGGCCTGAATTTCAAAGGAATCCAAATGTATAATTATCCATGGAAACTAATAACAAAAATTAAATGGCTTTGACATCAAATATTATTGATCGCATCCGTGCTGTGTTTTATCTTGGTTTCATAATTACGTTCGTTTTACTGTGTTTTACCAAATTTTGTGGTACGCTGTTGAAACATTTTCGAGAGAAAACCAAATACTTTAAGACAGTAATAATTAAACTAACGCAATAATTATGAGACGTAAGAATTAATACGCGGATACATTGTTAACAACAAATTAACACGAAGTTCCGCTAAAAAGCGGTTGGGGATTTTTAATTTCTTTTGTAAGCCCGGGCTCTTTAAAAACAAGCTTAGGGCCGGGTCCCGGACAAATGACCCGAGAAATACGGATTGACTACGGCCCTGGGTCCACATTAGCTCTGGAATAGGACGCACGGCAGGATAATTTTTTATTTTGTAATTGAACCTCTAAAATATATGGGCTCGCGCTTGAATTTTCGATTTTAGCCGCGAAAATATATATATTTTTTTTTTATTGTAACTCGATTAAAAATAACCGTATATATCCGAAGACTCGGATTACGGTTGTCGAAAACGTTCTGACCTTAATTTCAGTTCTATAGAAATTTTGGCTTTTTTTTTTATTCAGTTTTCATTTGGTTTTTATGCGTATTATAAATGTTGTCGCTTTTTTTTAAAAAAAATGCTCGACAATCTGACACGAGGTTCGTAAATATCGAAAATACGGTTTTTTTTTTTTTAATCATTGTTTAAATCACGATTAGCCGAATTTTGTTCAGAATCGTTGTCTCCAAAGTCGTGTTACTCGACAACCAACTCTACAATAAACTCTAGTAATTGAGTAAAAACTCATACACGGTCATTCAATCATCGTTTTTTTTTTTTTTTTTTTTATTATTATCAATAACTACATAATCACAGTCCGATCTAATATCACGGTCAATAATATATTATTATAAAAAAAATCAATGGGTTGCGAGGGATAACGGGATTTTGGAGTGCGTAAAGGAACCGGGAAAACAAAACGATAAACGTGGTTATCGTAATATAAAAAAAATCAAAAATCATATTTTTAATACTATTACAGAAAAAACAATATATGATATTTTTGTAAATTCGAACCGTGGTGTTCTCGTCGGACTTATCTATAAAATAAAACGCTCGAGTACCCGAGTAAAGTGACGTATTTCGGATGATTTCCCTTGTCCGAAATGCCAGGGACCTTACAAACCCGTTTTTAAAGAATTATTTACTGAGAAAAAGAGAGACATTGAACTTTTTTTTTTTACAAAACAACTATGTCAATACTTGACGAGTAATTTTACATTTGAAACTCTGGTATACAGTACGGAGTGCGGCAGAGCCGACAGACGAGTTTTGATGGGCTTTAAATAACGAACAGTAAAACTTAGAGAAAAGGTTTTTTTTTATTTAAATAAGTATTCAATCCCATTTTTAAAAATTATTTATTGAAAATTATATCTCCAAATCGGCGGCCGTCAGCATTGATACACTGTTGTAGACGATCGATCTCTGAAGCTCTCATATGATTTTCGGCACATTTCGACTGGTATGGCCTCGACTTCCACGTGGAGTGGTCTTTCATGGAGCTGCCGTGGGTTATTTGTAGACCAGTATCGAAAATTTTGTTTATTTATAGTCCCAGAAAGATGAAAATGGGCCTCATCGCCACAGAAAAAAGTTGATATCGGAGGAATTCGCAGAAGAATTTGCTGACAGAGATTTTTACGGTTACCGTAGTCAATAGCATTTAACTCTTGGACAAGCATTTAATTTATAGGGACGGAATGATAAATCTTCGTGAAGAATCCTCCTCAAAGAACGGTCCGAGATTCCCAAAGCTACAGCGTGTTTCCGGGCCGAGCGTCTTGGTGACTGCTCAATTGACTCTCTAACCAACTGCACATTTTCCCGGGGGTTCTTACCGTTCTGGGTGCTCCGTGTCCAAGTCTACTTAGGAGGGTACTGTCAGTTTCTTCCAAATGCCGTATCCACAATTTGATAGCGTTAGCAGAAGGTAGAGATTCAGCACGTGGAATGCCGAAATGTATACGAAAAGCCCTTTGTGTAGCGTACACAGAATGATTATTTTATCGTAATATCGAAACCACGGTGTACACCTGTCCAGACCACGATTACGAATGAAAACGGCATTTACGTACAATTCAAAATATACCACTTATTAAGGCCGGCTCTTATCTTATCACAGGCTAATGACCTGATTGAACTGGTCAGTCGGCTCTGCCGCACCCTGTATAATACAAATAGGTTAGGTACTCCATACTGAATGCACACTAAAGTTTATTTAAAAAAATAACCTTCCCGTATTATGAACATTCGACACCGGTCGATTTATTAGTCGAAAAAATTAGAAAAAAAATAGAAACTTTAGTCGGGCGGTGTGTGTCGTAGTCGCCGGAGGACACTCGCCCTAAAATACGTCACTGGCCGACTGTAATTCGACCGGATTCCCCCCCCCCACCCGTATTAGTTATTATTGCTATTATTATTATTATTTTTTATTGTTATACTTCGTGACCGAATCGTTATTGTTTCCGTAATTGGTTAATAATTTTAGAAAGTCGTGTCGCGTTATCGGGGCGGCCGAAACGGACCGGACGAAAACCGATCCGGGACCGCCGCGCGGTCAACGGGCGACGGCGGGCGGGATGGCACGAGATCGATACTGCCCGGCGTCTCGGATTTTTTTTGTTTCGCGAACCGAAACGCGTTGTGTTTTTATTATTATAACGTAATTTTTTTTATTATACTAAAATCACGTACGTATTACTTTCGCCCGCCGCGGCCGACGGATGGTCGGCGCGTAATAATTGTAATAATACAACATAAAAATGCACACTAGTAATACAACGTAAAAATTACAAAAAAAAATATTAAATGTTTTTGTTTTATAAAAAAAACTGGCCGTCCCGCACGGCGTCGCCCGTGAAAAATCGGATTTACCCGCGTGCCCATCGGCCAGCTTTACCGGTCCTTATCGCCCGTAGACTTTCTACGCGGCATTTTAACTAAACACGAACGTTAATACGTTAAAACGATCGTTGATCGTTTGTCACTCTTAAGCTGTTGGGCGCCTGCACCGTACGATACACGCCGCCAAAAGTCTCCGGGTCTGACCGTTGATCGGTGTGAGCTTAGTGTGTGGGCGTGGTATTATTCGGCTTTTATATCTATAGAATAACGGAAAAAAATATATATATATATATCTGTTGGTAATTAAGCAACGATAGTAGATACAACACTATTCCAATAAAAATCTTTAAATTTACAATAAAAAAAAATAAAAAATTGACGGCCACTTATCGAAATAAAAACTATCCTATATTTTAAATTGGACCAAATCACGGGACACGCACATAATTTTATCAAAACCGGTTGTGTAGTTTTAGACACGCAAACCCGTTGCACGCTTAATTTTTTTATATATATATTTTGTCTATATACGAAGGTATAAAATCTATACAAATAAGCACAATAAGAAGTATATGTGAGGAGGGAATAAAAAACAAATAAGAACAATAATAACGTTATTGGGGTTGCGTGAGCAAGGAGCCACATTAGTAGCACTTGACTTGAAGTTTACGTGCTTGTTGGCAGGTTAGAAATACGTATTTAGAAATTTGTGGCCCCGGGGCAAAAAAAAAAAAAAAACGGCCCTATTATAATAAAATACAATATAAAAACAATTTTATTTTTAATTTACATTTGAATTTTTTTCGTGGATTGTCACTCCACAAATTAACATAATTGATGCTAATTGAAGTTAATTCACTTTCAATGTTTAACACAGCCAAAGCATTTAAGCGATCATTATTCTTTACCGATCTAGAATACGGTTTTATAAAAAATTATTATTTATCGTGTCGTCACAATGCCACAAAACTATCGATTATTATCTCGCCTAAATCTCGATAGTGGGTTATAAAAGTAAGGTCATGATAAAAGTATAAATAATAAAATATTAAAATAATATTATGCGTAAAAATTAACAAAAATTAAGTTTTGAGAGGATTAAATTAATGAAATTATATATATATATATATATATATATATATATATATATATATATATAAAATGTAGCCGCCCGGGGCCACAGCCCCACGTTGCCCACCTAAATACGGTTCTGATAATTGGATTAAGTTAAAAGATCTTTACACCGATTTCTTTTGAGTCTGTGACGGGGATTTTCAGGAACTGACGGCATATGTAAGCCCTTTTTATCAGAGGATTTTCGTGGTTTTCTAATCTAATATAAAAACATTTGTAGAAAACAGCAGCTAAGAAGCTGCTCTTACTAAATTCCAATGCCTGGGTCTTTGTGAAGGATCAGGTTAGAGGCGAATTGTGGAGCATTTGTAATTTTTCAAAGTGTTATATTTAAGAATGGCTGTATTTTATTTAAATTTGACTTTTTTGGCGATTCCCATAGATGGATTCTATACGTCCATACGGGTTTCAGAAGAGATTTCTATATTAGTGATTTACTAATTTTTATAGTTGAAAAATTTGTTTTTTGAGAGTTGTATTTTTAAAGATCGTGAACGGGCATAGGGTATTAGTCTTTTCTAAATTTTTTTTTTTAGTACGAGTTTGTCACGTCAGTATTTTATCAAGATTTAGACCTAAACATTCAACAATGTCAAGAAAAGAGATAGGTAGATTATTTACAGTAATGTCAGGACAGAGTCCGTGTCTTAAGGCGAATGCCGTATGAACGGATTTATTATTGTTTAATTTAATTCGCCATTTTGCGTACCATTCAGAAAGTAGGTTTAGATGGGATTGTAGATGAGCCGAGGCAATTACTGAATCCATTGTGTATTGATAGTATGACTTTGTCATCGGCATAATCAGCACCAAGGGTATTTTGTGTGGATGGCTGATCAGTAGCGTAAATATTAACCGATGGTATAGGCGAAAGAATACCGGCCCGAGGAACTCCAGCATGAAATACAAATTTAAAAAAATAAATAAAAACCTCTGGGCTTACGACTGGACGGCGACGGATGGACGAAGTGGCTGAAATCCGGGACTGTTACCGGTTATAATTTTTGATAAAATTTACATTTTCACGTAAGTTACAAACGTGGTTAGTTACGATAGTTTTCGCAGACGGTAGACGATTTTCAAGTAAAATAAAATTGCATTCTTGTATTTTTAACAACTACCGATATGACTGATTGGTTATTCAACCGTCTAAACTTACTCCGTGGCATTTACAATAAGTTAGCATGAAGCGATTTACACTTTTTGACATTACACAATAATATAGAGGCTCGCACGATAACCACCGACCCGTCGGGGAAACCACCAATCCTTGTGTGAAACGTTTTTTTTTTTTTTTTTTTTCTAGATTTCCGACATTTTTTTTGCTATGACGAATCGTAGTAACACAATCTATAGCGCGCACACATCGACCCATGGAAATTGCAGTAAATGTTATAAGTCTACAGTGTAACCCCTTGAGGATGAAAATAATTTCCCGGTTTGTTGTCTTTTTGTTTCGTTAAAATTGTCCCGGCGTTCAGCGGGGTAAAAATCCCCTCCGGACAAACTAAAATAACGAATAAATAAAAAAAACTCGTGATAAAATATAAACACATGATATTCCATGTCATTTTTACAATACTTGTGGATAGTTTTTTTTTTCCCCTCAAATTTAACCCCTTATTAGAAAATCGAATTTACCCCGCTGTTGACATTTATGAAGAAAAAAAAATATTAAAAAACTTTCTTTATTCTAATAATAATTACATCTTTTTTTTTTTTTTATATATATCGTATAATTATAAATTAATAATAATTTTATTCCAAAATAAAATATACAGCGATAAGTATATCGCTGTATAATAATATATAATATAAATAAAAAAAATCCAGACGTATAAAAACGATCGGGCCGTACTTAAAAGCCGCGTTTTTTCTCTCGCATTTCGACGGTTTTTTTTTTTTATTATCGACCGTCGGTTTGTATACGTATTATAATTATTACTTGGGGGGGGTAGGGGGGGTAGGGCGGATGATATAATAATATAAAATGATATTATAATACGCACCGGGTTCGATACATACATACATATATATATATATATATAGACAATTTTTTTTTTTAAATTTTTAAATTTTTTTAAATCAAATAAATACCGGTTAGAAAGGCACAGGTGGCGTGTATGTATATTATTATCGTTTTATTTACGATGCGAGACGACCATGCAGTACGGTTGCAGTGTAGTGAATTGCAGTATGCGTGCACGTCAAGTAGACTAATATAATCAACGTCCTCTACCCCCGAGGTGTTTTTATCGGTAACAGAGTGAATTTTTTCGTATGCCGAACTCTCGTAAAACGTCGACCGATAAAATTTTAATCCGGGGCGCCTGCCCCGTCTCGCACATTCGGCTGTTCGTACGAGAAGAATTGCAATTTTTCAAGAGCGCCGGGCCTCCCGCCCGGGGAATTCGTCCCGGCACGTCCGCCGGACGGGGCCCGCCGATTTCGAGGTCGACCGGACACAATTCTATCAAATCGTACGAACCGTTTTTATTCGGCGTGTCCCCAATGACGTTTCCTAAACGAAAATGTCTCTTTATTATATTGTCTCGGTTTTCGCTAAAGTCAGCCCATCCGTCGCGGGAGCGGCGAGGGAACCAGAGCAATAGGGGAATCGACGGAAATCCCATCGTTTCTCGTGATTTATGGAAACCGCTTGGATTTGCGGTGTTTTTCGGTCGACCCGCCTAAAATCGCACTATATTATAGTTACGACGACAGTCGACCGTAAGGTTTTACAATTACTAATTTCCACGTTAGATCCTAGAAGTGTATGTCTGTCGTTGTATTTACAGGTCGTTTAAATGCCTAAAGGCAGTGACAAAAAAGAAAAAAAAAAATTGCATTCATACGTTCCGCGATAATTTTATAACAATTACACCGACTAGGGTAGTTCACGATAGTTACTGTCGCGGTAGGTAAATTTAGCAACTTTCACGATAGCGACTATCACACCGTCCGGACCCGGTTCGAAAGACGAAAATATAAACGAGTATAACACAAACCCCTCACCCCCTCACACCAATAGGAACGTATTTTTAAAAATAGTCAAATTTCAAATGATGTGTTGCGTATGTACGCAGTACGTTTTTTTATTTATTTTTTTTTTTTTTTTTTTTACAAGTATTATTACCACTGAAAATAAATCCTAGTTGCGCCAACTGTGTTTACGCGCGAGCCCATTATCTAGACTGAAAATGACGTTTTTTTTTTTTTTTTTTTTTTGAAACGGTCGATCGCAATACGAATCCCACGGATCGATCACGTGACGTTTGTAAACGAACAAAATGTAAAACAATTTTTGTTTTCTATGTGGCAAAAAAACAACGGGAAATACGAGCGAAACAACGCAATTTCGTTGGATTTTTCGATTATTCGCGTCCGTCTAAAGCAGTGGTTCTCAACCGGGGTGACAAGAAAATCTTGGAAAAAGTTTAAAAATTTATTATTTTTCTGCGTACTGTATTTTTTTATAGGGCTTGTATTTTATATTATTATTATTTTGATGTTAGGGAGACGTAGTGTTGGGTTATCGTAGATGAGGGTGACATGAATCCAAAAAGGTTGAGAACCATTGGTCTAAAGGCACGGGCCTCGGCATAGCGGTTTAGGCGTACACCTACGCCGAAATCGAGTTTCGAATTTAACACCTTTTGACGGTTTTTATATTATTTTTTTTATTATTTCGTCACAGTTATAATTATTGTATTTTACAGTTTTTTTTTTTTTTTTTTTTTTTAAACGCGCGCGCGTCAATTTTATAATAGTATAATACAATTATTTATTTTAACGAGCTAATAAATCTGTTTGCCCAGGAAACCGACCGAAAAAAAAAAAAAACAAAACCGGAATAACGGAATAAAATTCCGTTTATTTAATAATAACTAATGCAAACGTACCGGGTGTATTGTCTTAAAAGCACCGGAAATTTAGTATTTTTTTTTTATTACCACAATCGTTTTGTAAAAATATATTATTAATATAAGTGCAATATTCCGATTTTTGAATAGGAGAGGATTTTTATCCGGATTGTTTTAACATTGTCCTTTACACGTTACTCGTTTTTTTTTTGTTTACTGCGGAATTCGTAAACTACGAGGACGGGACGACGGTTAGAGACACTATTTTTTTAATGATATAATATGGATTTAACGAAGAAACGACAAAATAAAACTTCACTTGGTAACGAAAATCACTAATGTTCATTACGATCGTGTATTGGTTAATACGTTTTTGTTCGGTAATTTTCGTGTGGGAAGTTATAAAAAACTAAAAAAAAAAAAAAAAATGCGCTTATCCGCAGCGGTTTGGGGACGTCTTTATACAAGTTTAAAAATCATTTACAAGAGATTATTATGTAATTTTATCGAATTTACAATAAAGTATAAAAGCCTTCCTTTGTTTATTTTTACATAAAAAAAAAAAAAAAAATACGAAAACCGTGTAATCTATTATCTAATGTTACGTTTTTTTATTATTTATTTATTTTATTTTTTTTTTTGATTCCAAAGAGCTTTATTGTGTAACGCTGTGAGAATATCGACCAAGTGTATTACTAGAGAGGCGGTCGTTTTTCGATATTCTGTGTACTTTTTCCAACTAAGTAACGGGAAAAAAACGGAAATATTTGTCGAAATTGAATTTTTTTTTTTTTTTGTTATAGACATGAAATTTTCAACTGCGTTTTTTAAAAATAATTTACCCTTTTTTTTAAAATTTTATTCAAACTATTTGGAAATGTATGAGTTTTTATTTTGTTCGATTAACGGGTTTAACATTTTATTTAATTTTTTGGATTTGTAAGTTGATAGAAATTTGATTAAACTAAAAAAAAAAAAAAACATAATAATTCGAGCTATTTTATAGAGCACTAAAAACTTGATAAAGTGTTAATTTTAAATATATAGAAATACATAAAATTTGACCGGGATCCACGTGAAAATCATTTTTTTTTTTTTTTCATATTTATTCGATTCAATACGTTTTGACATATTCAACGAATTTTCGATTGGGTAGGTAACTAAATATTTATTTTTTATTGTTTTATAGCCAATTTGACGTTTCCGAAATACATAATTATAAAGCGCAATTAATAAATAATACACGGCCATCATATACGATTTTTTTTTTTTTACGTTTTATACGACAATTGTAAATATATAATCGAAAAAATCCGTACGAAGGGTGTAGGGAACATTTTTCAAACGCTCATTGTTATCGTGTGTATCGACGCGAACGCGAAGTTCATTAAACCGCACGATTGCAATTATTTTATAATTTTTTTTTTTGTTTTTTTTTATCATTATTTATCAACGTTTATATAATTTGCATTGTATCGTTAAAATAATTTATATACGGACACGGTCTATTGGAAACGGGCTCCGGAAAGAAGAACGCGTTCCTATAAAAACCATCTCCGGCATTCAACATCGGAAATTTCGGAATTTTTCTACCCCTCGGGTGGTGTAATTGCGCGCGCGCGCGCGTGTGTGTGTATGGAGGGGGGAGCAAAATATGATTTTTTTTTTTACCCCTTTCCACTCCCCGAGCAGGACCTGATAAAATTAAAAAAAAAAAAAAAAAAAAAAGGCTAGAGGCCCTGTGGCACAATATCGGGACTCTGGGGGCCTACTAAACTAATACATTTTTAAGAATGATTATTAAAATTGTAATTACAATACGCGTTTTTTTTTTTTTTTTACAAATTCAGCAATTATTATGACATCAGGCGTCGATTGTTTTTTTTTTTTTTTTTTTTGATATCACGATTGATCGCCAATAACGATAAATGGGTCGGAGTTTTTTCTCCTTGCGTTCAAGAAGGGCGCGTGCGATTTTTTATACGTTTGTGCGCTGAAAACGAACGTTCACTACTACAATTCGTATTAGTGAAGTATATAAATAAAACAGAGCAACATTGCGTATATTTATGGAAAATTTATTTTGGATATTTTTCACGTTCCGGTAAAATAACTTAATACAATATTTTTACAAGATAAAACGTTCGTAAATATCGTACTCTATGATTTACTTGAGAGGGTACCCGGACGTGTATGTACATTTAAATAACAATTAAGTTCGTAGGTCGGGTAATTCATTTAAAGAAAAAAAAAAAGAAAAAATGTTCCCGTCATTTGCGTGGGGGGCGCACGATTGTTACTAAACGGTTGGCGTTTTACAATTTTACAGAAATGTTTTTTTTTTTTTTTTTTTGTTTGCGGTTTTTAGAGATTTTCATAATCGTATAGATTTCACTTCAAATGTTCGGTTTAACGTGGACGGGTTTTCGCCACGGCGGGAATTTTATAGCGTTTGCATAATATTTCTTAGGCACAGTGAGCTTAACATTTTGTTTCGTGACACAGCGAATAAATATCAAAAAAAATTTAATCCTGCATACTCTTTTCCATTTTTTTTTACGTTTTTGCGGTATTTCTGGATATTTTTGTATTTTAACGGTTTTCAATGAAAATTGATCAAATTATATCTACTATAATAAAAATGAATGTAAAAACCGTAATATTTTTTTTATATAACAACATTTTAATATAGGTATTTTTTTTTTTTTTTTTTTTTGTTTTTATTGTTATCAATCGAATTTATAAATTGATAAATGACTAGTATAAATAATTTATTTTCCGTTTTCGCGTATTATATTATTTTTATCGCATAGATATGCAGCAATTTTTAAATGCTATAAAATCCGAACCCTGGTACCCACATAAAATGTTATCGGTATCGGAAGACGACAAATTAACAAAATAATAAATAATACATTTTAAAATTGTACTTTTTAACATGATCGAAAAATAGAATTTTATTACCTTGAGTATTGGATTTGGTTTTGGATCCCGGGGAAAAACGCGAACGTCAGCGTCTCGCTGTTTCGTTTAGTTTAAAATAATATATTGCATAAATATTATTATAGGGATCGTTAATAACTGTGTGAAATTGTTAAGTTTTCTTTTGAGCGAATGCGAAATTCGTTATTTATTACGTACGTTCGCGAATTAATACGATTCTCAGTTGAAATAATTCATAAAAAAAAAGAAAAGAAAAGAAAAGCAAAAACCGTTTAACCGAATCTCAATCGGTTTTCGTTTACAATGAATTATCGTTTCGCGCAGATATCAATTGAATTCCTCCATTTATTATCCCAACTTCCCGACAGTGGCTCGCCCGTGACGGGTCGAGCTCGGGTTGATTTTACGGCCCCGGTGGGGGGTAAAAAAAAAAAAAAAAAAAAAATAGAAAACTTTTTACGTGTTTAAAATAAAACGATTGAACGATTCGACTGATTATTTGTTGTAAATATATATATATATATATATCTTAATTAAATTCACGCGGAATAATTTGCCCTTGAATTCCAGGGCTACGAGATTATTAAACTGTTTTTTTTTCTTCTTCTTCTTCTTTCGATTGGAAAACGAACACGAACGATTTCGTTGACCCGCCAACTATTCGCCCGGTCGACGCGCCGGGACGCGGCCCACTCGGGCCTGCCCGTTAATCGGGCCCCGGGCGCCGCACACGGAACACGGTTAGACGACGGTTGTCCCGTGCCGTCTTGTTCCCGTCGGGCGCGTGTTCGAGACGTCTCCGCCGGCGCCCTCCCGCGCGCCCCGGCCGCCCACATTTTTGTTAATTCGAACGGCAACTGTTCTCCGGGCAAATAACAATACGCCGGCCGTCCCTCGGCTCCCGTCTGCCGGCCGTCGGCAATCGCGTCTTGATACGGGCCCCTACGCTCGCACGATAATAACGAACGTAATAATAATATATGCAGTTTAAAATGGAAATAATTATACGGTGCGCGTCCTTGGGCCGCCCGTGTTCTCGCGTAGATAATACGTCCGGTTTTACAGTTACTATTTACGAAAATTATATCACGGATGTCAGTTCGTTCACACAGCGCGTTAGCGTTTTAAACGCGAACATAATGGACAAAAAAAAAAAAAAAAAGAAAAAGATGAATATGTGAGAAAAACGGATGTGTGTGCGCGCGCGCTTGTGTGTGTGTGTGTGTGTGTGTGCTACCAGTTCCCCCAGCACTGCGCGGCGGACAGCGCGCGGACTTGTCCACCGACGGTCATTGATCTCGTCACGTACGACACTTCTGCGAATCTTACGAGTGCGCGGCGCGTGACCCCCGGGCCGTCACGGCGCCCGGGCGACGACGACGACGACGCCCGGGATAGGTAGACCCGCGGGGGCACCGGAGAATTTTCGAATTTTCGCCACGCCAATAATTCCAGCGACAAAATGTAAAAAAACGGTTTTTTTTTTTTTTTTTTGATTATTTGACGGCGCGCCGGAAACGATTCTTACCTGTTCGCACGCGTGCGAGTACCGCATGAGCAGCGGCGCCACCACGTGTTCCGATTCCACTTTCAGTTCCTTCCGGAGCTGCGTGAACTGGAACAGCGCGTCCTTGTCGTACTCGACGCGCCGCTTCAGGATCGTCAACAGTATGGCCATCGACTTGTTCTCCAGCACGGGCTCCACCACGTTCAGCAGCGTCTTGTTCTTGATCAGCCGTTCTTGGATGTCGGTCTGCTGCAGGGACAACTGCCGCTGGTGCGACGCCTGCACGGGGGCCGGGCCCTTGCTCACGCCGTCCCGTTTGCCGGACAAGCTGAGCTCCTCCAACTTGAGCAGGGCCGCCTTGTACGTGTCCACGAGCTTTTGGAATTCCACCTTGAGCGCGTCGTGCAGGTTGGTCAGCGTCTCGTCGCTAGTGCCCACCAGCCCGTGCTGACCGAGGCCCTCGACCGCCTTGTCCAGCGACCGGCGGCGCACCTGCAGCGCCTTGCGCAACTTGGGCTCGGACAGCACGATCACTTTCAACAGTTTTCGAGTGCTGCCCAGCCATCGGTCGGTGCCGCCCGTGGTGCCGGTGAACAGTTTGACCAGCTGCATGAGCACGTGGTCGGGCCGGAGTACCTTGACACCGCAGTCCGAAGACAGGAACACTTTGGCGTACAGCGCCTCCAGTATGGACAAGCTGTGCGGCATGGCGTCGACGAACAGGTCTACGGGTAGCTGGTCCAGGATCGCCTTGAACGTGTTGTGACTGAGCCGGTTGACAAAGTTGGCGGCCTCTCGGTACTGGGCGTTCTCGTACAGCAGCAGTATCCGCTTGACGGCGAACCGGGGGCTGACGTCCGCGATGGTCATCGAGCTGACCAGCTCCGGGAATCCGTCCACCCAGTTGGAGTTACGCCACTGCATTTTCTGCACGTTGACGGCGTGCCGGTTCCGGTCCGGCTTGATCCGGTTGCCCTGCAGCGCCTTTACCGGTTCCGAGCTGTACGAGTTCCACGTGGCCGAAGGGTCGGCCAGAGGCGGCGGCGGCAGGGTCAACATGGTTCCTCCGGCGCCGGTCTTCGGGTACGCCTCGTAGTATCTGTTCATGTTGCGCACATCACCGTGCGGCAAGTGTATTAGTGTTTAATATATAAAACGGTTCGTTTAAGAATACTGAACGGCGACGAGTGAACAACGACAATAACAACAAACGGATACGGACGAACGCAATGAACAAACAAACAATTATATTATTGGTAAACGGTGGAAACAAATTTAAAAAAAAAAATGAAATGATATAAAATAAATAAATAACAAAAAAAAATAAAATAATAAAAAAATCGAGACGATATTTGTATATGGCTTTCGGACGCGGGCGCACACGTACGCACAGACGACATGCACGAGTGGACACGCTGGCGAAACTGATCAGGTGAGAGACTGTCCGGAGACTGGGTGTTTGAAGAGCCGCGGCTCGAATACGCGCGCGGAGCCGGTTAATGGACTCGCTCCACTCCTCGTGGGAGAAAACCGACGGCGTTTACTGCTACGCGCGGCTAAGAGCCGACGACGTGCCTTCCGAGCCGCCGCCGCCGCCGCCGCCGCCGCCGTATATATTATTATAATAATAATAATCTTGTCGCCGCCTTATCGTGTTCGGTGTACCCGGGACCGGCCCCGGGATAGGTCCACCGGGACACCCGCCCTAGGCCCAACGCTTATACGTCACGGAAAATTCATCGTCAAACGTATGTTTATAATACACGGCAAATGTATTATTTATTTGGATACACGTGTAATAATTCGTATTATTAGTTCAATTAGTCAATCGACAATTACGCTGCGATTCACATTAAATACGTGTGCTGGATGTGGGCCGGGGGGGCGGGGGGGGTTGTACAATAATAATAAACATAATGAAAACGTCCGAAAATGTATTCGAATACAGGTGCGCCGATTAAAATTCTAGGGCCGGTCCCGGATATACGCCGACCCGCGAGTATTTAGCAGTGACGTGATTGGATGGCGTGATTGGCGAGGGGGGGGGACGGTTACTTTACACCGGGGCACCGGACTTCAAGTGACTCCAGTGATTTTTTTTTTTTTTTTGTGTGTGTCTTTTTTCCAGAGACTTTAATGCCGTCTTCATATTTATTGTGTACATCAGGCGACCTTAAATTCCTTTTGAAAGGCCATATTTTTTTTATTTTTTTTGTGGGCCGCATTGAAAATTAAAATAAACGTTATTAAAAATACAATTTTAACGTCTAATACATTTATTTATATTAAAAAAAAATGAGTTCCATTGCTCGGTTATACTTACTATTAACTAACTTCGAAAAAAAAAAAATGTTTTATACTATAATTGTTTTATTGGTATTAAATCCGATAAAACGTCGTCGATGTCAACGGAAAAAGATTTTCGAAACCACTTGATTTTTTGTTGTTGTGTACGTACAAGTCAGAAAATCAATACATACAAATTAATTGTGTAGGTCGTCAATTCAATTGTATTGGAAAAATTGTTTTTTATAGTTACCTAACGTAAAGTCGATTTGGATGGTTCGGTTACAATTTTACGGTATGCAAAATGATCCAAACGCGCTGTCCATTAACAACATGTTCGTGTAATAATTCCATTTGAAATGATTTTTTTTTTTTTTTTTGTTTATCTGAAAGCATATTTGACAATAATTTGCCTTTGCCGGGAGTTTGCGGTTTCGTGTTTATTTAATTCATTCGACACAATTACAATGTATATTGGTTAAAATGGCAACGTATTAATTAAGTATCCGCTTTTTATTCGCTGGTTCCGGTACACGTTGCATAAAAACTTTTAAACACCACGAGGGCCGCGGTTCGCCGGCGGCTGCCAAACGTCACAATCGTTTAACGAATCGCGTATTGCCCACCAAACACAGTTTAACAACAATTTCTTTTTTCGTTTTTGGACCAAACAAACGTACGGCGAACCGTTTTCAATTAGTCTGAACAAAACGGAAATCACGTACGTGATCAAAAAACACCCGGGACTGTGTTAATAATATTTATATCGATTGAGATAACGAAACCCCGACAATGTCATTCGATAAAGTAACTTTTAACGAGAGTCCGAGCGTTGGTTTGAAATCGATAACATTATTATTTATTTTTGTTTTATGGCATTTTTACGGATACATGTTTCGGCCACGCGGCGATTTTCGTAACGGACATTTCAACATCATACCCGTAAATCACCTGTTATAATATTTTTTTCTTAAACGTCTACGTCAGTTTCTGTACATTCAAAAAGTTCTCGAGAAATGGCCTTACGGTTATGTTTTCGCCCGTCTCGTTAGGAGACGGGGGGAGAAATTTGGCCGCGATTCGGCTCGTGCCCAATAATTCTCTGGTCAATGATTCTTGGCAAGGACCATAAGATGTTCCGGCGTCTTCTGCGACTTCTCCGTTAGTCAATCACGGCGATTACTATGAACAATTTCACGAACACGAGTTTCGTTTGTTTCTAACTGGTCGAGGGTCTACCAGGTCGTTCGTTATCCTTAACGGATGTTCTACTTTCCTTAAAACCGTTTAAACCGCTCAAAACACGTTGTCCGGGACGGAAAATCATCTCCGAAAGGTCGCTGCAAAAGATTCCACTTGAACTTTTCCCTAATTTAAAACAAAATCGTACGCACACAACACGTTGTTCTTCTATTGCTCCCGTTACGAAAATCGCCGCACCACTGACGTCGTGTATCCGTAAAAATACCATAAAACAAAAATTAATAATAATGTTATCGATTTCAAACCAACGCTCGGATTCTCGTTAAAAGTAACTTTATCGGATGACATTGTCGGCGTTTCGTTGTCTCAATCGATATAAATATTATTAACACAGCCCGGGTAATCTTTTGATCACACCTCGTAAATTTTCACATGGCGAATTCAAATAAAACACAATCGCTCGCATATCACCTACAGTGCCGTTAGATAGGTACAAATCACGAGAAGTAATGCGATCACTACGAACACGTGACAAAAACGGTAATGGAAATTTCGAGCTCTTTATTTTCGATTTTGATGTAATTCGGTTCAAAATATTCGTAGAGACCCGGAAAATTGCACAGAATATTATTGTTGTTTGTCCTATTTAGACGTGAAATACAATTCCAAATACAATTTAACGGGTTTTGAGCTAAAAAAAAAAAAAAAAAACAATCCAATAGGCATTTGAAACTGTAGTGTATTTTCGATTTTTATTTGGTTTTACGTAGACGAAATACGTCATAAGTCGTCGTACTTGACGGTGAGAAAAAAACCAAAGATGAAAATCGAGCGTAATGTAGTAGTTTTTATTTTATTTTTTTATTACCGTTTAAAGGGCGAAATTTCGCTATTGTTTAATTTACACGGATAAAACTATTATTAGCTACATAAAAACACGGACACATCGTAATTGTCATTTATTTTGCAGTTACTGCAAATCAATACAATTGGCATTGTTCGCCGTTCGGAATTCGTTTTTCGTTTTGTATACGAATTAAACGGAATCTGTCCCGCACCGCGTGCCATCGCGTAATATTCTCGTCGATTTCGTCAACACTACCGGACGAAAAGTTCTCTTTTATTTTTTTTTACTCCGTCGACGTTTTTATAGTTTTTCGCGTCCGGCCGAAGAAAAACCGTCGATACGACGACACTCAGGGGCAGAGGACAGGAGATCGTTACAACACGTGAGATATTCTTCTGAATATCGGAATGATGGCGGCGGCAACACGTACCGGGTGGGAGATCGTCAAAACGAAAAACATCGTCGCCCGGCCACGGCCGTTATAAGACGCGGTTACTTCGAAGGCGAAATTTTTTTTGTTTTTTTGTGGTTTTTTCACCGAAAAAAAAAAACCGTCTCTGCGAATAATTTACGGTGTGGGGTTTTTTTTTCTTCCGTTGTCGACGCGTCGTTTGCTGTGTGTCCGTCTACAGCAAGGGTCTCCTGCCTACAGCCCGTCAAAGATTTTTGAACCGGCCCGCAATGTCAACCGACGTTTGGAGTATTCGTTTTGAGCGCATTTCGCGTTTTTGCGAAAATCCATTCGCCGTAGAATCCGAAACCCAACGAACGGACCTTGCAGCTCGATGTTACCGCGCTCACATCAACCGACCAGTTCAAAAACTGTTTCAAAAAAAGACCCGGACTTGTACACATTTTCACGTCACGTTGCCAGCGGATGACACTTTTCCAATTCTCAAACGCGAGCGAACTTTTTCGAAAATGAAATACGTCAAACCAATGCGCAGAACCGACAACCAACTTTGATCCAAATAATCTGCGAAATTTTAAAAGACAAGCGATTCCGAAATTCCCGTCGAGTGACAGTATAAATTTTATCACGAATTTTTTCCCTTTGTAAAATTATAGTTGAATAAAACGATTTTTATTGATATTCCGTTGAATTACTACTCTCTAAAAAAAAAATTTGGACCGCGATGCCGAAGCGTATCTCAGACACGGGCGTTCGTAAGAAGAAAGATTGGTAAACCCCTGGCGAAAAATGTACGCAGTTTACTCGGTTTTAGAGGGGGGGGGGAGGAAAAATGCCGTTTAATAAAAAATTAAATGAGAACAATGGATTTGGTGCGTTTAATTTTTCTTTCCGTTTACTATTCCAAATATAAAATTATGTTAAAATAACGTACGCCGCGTAGAAATATAACTACAAGTGTATAATTTCATTTTATTGTTTCTTTTCTTTCAATAAACGGCTGTTGGAAATATTAATTTTTTATAATAATAATAATAATAATAAAAAAAAAAAAAAAAATAAACGTCCACTTCCCAGGGACGGTAATTCTTAATATAATATCCAAACGTGTATACGACGATAATAATAACGTTATTAACATTCCCGCGACGTTTAGCTAAGCCGGCGGAGCTCTGGCGTGTACGGGCGACCGCGGCAACCGGGATCCGTTATTCTTGGGTTTTATTAAAATATATATATATATATAATCGAAAGAAGAAAAAAAAAAACCGATACACCGTTTATATAAATTCGATCGGTAAACGGTAGTAAACGGAGGGATACGATTCGCGATTTCAATATGAAAGAAAGAGAGAGAGAGAGAGAGAGACAAAACCAAAGCGAAAAATATCTAGCGCAATTGACGATTATTACCTATATATATATATATGTGCATATAGGCTGTTTTTGATATAATACGCTATACAAATCTATATGTATTTTTATATATATATTATCTCCTCTTAAAAATATTATTCTTTGTGTTTGCTCAACAGATCTAATACAGATCGTCTTTAGCCCTCCGGGCAATTTTCCATCGTCTACGCTAATATTGCGTACGCAGCGTACGCGCACAAAAGGATATAACAATACAATGCACTTTAACTCGATATTAAATCATTCGCACGCATTTTTTTTTTCTCTCTCTCTCTCTCTCGATTTCGATCGAACTCTGTGTCTTTCTCTTTTGGTTTTGTACGTCCTCGTACAACATCGCGCACAATTATTGTCGGTCACACAATACCGAAACTCGAATTCCGATCTCGGTAATTTATCGCGTCGGCTAAATCGTTGATACGATATACGTCTATATTACACGACCGCCAGTAAATAATACGCGACTTTATTGCTCTGGCGACTTATTTTTTTTTTTTTGGGGGAAAACGGAACCGATGGCACGGCGATTGTATTGCGCGTTAAAACATTAAACATACCGATTCCGCGTGGGCTTCCGCCCGAAATACAATTTCTTTTGCGAATTTATAACACGGGGAACCACAAGACGAACCGTGCTATAAAACTATAGCGATCGCCACGGTTGTCGGAGAGAAAATTTCGAGGAGGTTCGCGCGTACATTATTAACGGAGAGGCGATAAATTGTCGTACCGTTCGGTTGATCGCGTTTTGAAAATGCCGCGATTTTTACAGATTTCCGTTACAATTTTAACTTAAAAAAAAAAAAAAAAAAAAAATTGGTCGAGTGTAAACGTAGTAGTTTTTTTTTTTTCTATACTACGGCGGACGACTTATGACGAATCCCGTGTAGAATAATCCGGCCAAAATAATTTCATCCGCATTATAAACCAAATGAAAACTAATGAAATAGCTCGGTGATTCGCCAGAAGGTTTGGTTTGGTTTTGCACGTCTGGAAAAGGCTAATCGTTATTACTGTTTGTGATAATTTCAGGTCCCTACGGTATTTTTTTTATACCGGTTTACAATAAAAAGATAAAACGGCAAACGACGAAACTTAATTGAATTTTCCCAATTCATAAGAAAATTACAACGGAAATCAAACAAATGACCCGATCGATGTACCAACAAGAATTCGTTCAGAAAATGTGCTACGTATGAAAAACTGGAGCACGATATCCGGGTAGAAAAGTTGTTTGTCGACAGAAAAAACAAAACAAAAAAAAAAAACACATCGTGTAGTAAAACTTCGCTCAAAATCTAAAATAAAATAAAAAAAGGTAATCGAAGAGTTAAAAACTGTAACCGTAATATTTATTAATATTGTCGGTTATTCGTTTGAAACCAATATATCGCTTGTTTGCTACAACGACGACATAACGCAGAAAACACGATTTTACGCAAAACTAATTTGAAAATTTAATTTACAATGAGACGATGATAAATTATGTTTAATGTATAGAAATGATTTAGAAAATTATTTCAATGGAGTATGAGCACACTATACCCAGGCCTTTCAGTTCTACACCAACAGCAATGTTATTATTATAAAATTAAGAGTTTGTTTATTTTTTTTAACTTACTATTGACGCAAATCTTGATTTTTAGTTACGAGTTATTTAGTAATGTGGCTAATTTTCTATGTTCACATATATGTCGTTCTGCCAGTATAGAGAAAAACACCAATATTATTATTATTATTATTTGCAAACCGTTCGAAAACGACGGTTTTCGTGTTATGTCGTCGTTGTAGCGAACAAACGCATTGGGAAAACGTAAAAGTTTACGAAATATTTCGCATTCAGATAAAAAACTATATAGTAAATAATATTCGTTTGCGGTTTAACGGTACGAGCGAGCGTTTTTCGACATATATATATATATATATATATATAGGGGAAAAAAAAATATAATATTAGAAAAAAATACCCATATCGTTGAACTTTACAATCCACGCGCACCGCGTCTCGGAGGCGTAATAAAATCGACGGTTTTTCGTAAAAAAAAACAAAAAAAAATTTCGCCTTCGGAGTAACGCGCGCGCGTATAATATATATATATATATATATATATTATAACGGCGTGGCTGGGCGACGCGGATGATGCGTGGCTGGGCGACGATGTTTTTCGTTTTGACGATCTCGTACCCGGTACGTGCTACCGCCGCCGACGGCATCGTTCCGATATTCAGGCGAATATCTCAGGTGTTGTAACGATCTCTCTTTAATTTTTTATTAAAAGGCATTTTTCCCCCCCCCCTCTAAAACTGCGTACATTTTTCGCCAGTGGTAAACACCAATCTTTTTTCTTACGAACGCCCGTGTCTGAGATACGCTTCGGCATCGCGGTCCAAATTTTTTTTTTAGAGAGTAGTAATTCAACGGAATATCAATAAAAATCGTTTTATTCAACTATAATTTTACAAAGGGAAAAAATCCGTGATAAAATTTATACTGTCACTCGACGGGAATTTCGGAATCGCTTGTCTTTTAAAATTTCGCAGATTATTTGGATCAAACTTGGTTGTCGGTTCTGCGCATTGGTTTGACGTATTTCATTTTCGAAAAAGTTCGCTCGCGTTTGAGATTTGGAAAAGTGTCATCCGCTGGCAACGTGACGTGAAAATGTGTACAAGTCCGGGTCTTTTTTTGAAACAGTTTTTGAACTGGTCGGTTGATGTGAGCGCGGTAACATCAAGCTGCAAGGTCCGTTCGTAGGGTTTCGGATTCTACGGCGAACGGATTTTTGCAAAATTCGAATGCGCTCAAAACGAATGCTCCAAACGTCGGTTGACATTGCGGGCCGGTTCAAAAATCTTTGACGGGCTGTAGGTAGGAGACCCCTGCTGTAGACGGACACACAGCAAACGACACGACGACAACGGAAAAAAAAAAAAAAAAAACCCACACCGTAAATTATTCGCAGAGGCGTAATAAAATCGACGGATTTGTTTTTTCGTGAAAAAACCACAAAAAAAAATTTCGCCTTCGGAGTAACGCGCGCCGCGTATTATAACGGCGTGGCTGGGCGACGCGGACGATGCGTGGCTGGGCGACGATGTTTTTCGTTTTGACGATCTCGTACCCGGTACGTGCTGCCGCCGCCATCATTCCGATATTCAGGCGAATATCTCAAGTGTTGTAACGATCTTCCCCTTTCGTAGCGACCGCACACTCGTTGTGTATTTTTTTTTTTTTTTTTATATAAAAGTGTCGTCGTCCCGACGTTTTTTCTTCGCCCGGTCGCGAACATCTATAAAAACCCGCGGCCGTCGGTGACGAATAAATGGGAAAAAAATGGACTTTTCGCCCGGTAGTGCTGACGAAATTGACGAAAATATTACGCGAAGTCGGGAAGGCAGACAGTGCGGGACAGATTCCGTTTAATTCGTATACAAAACGAAAAACGAATTCCGATTCGTATTATTTTTTTGTAGTTCGATGTAGGTTGAATATAATAGGGACACTGTCGTTAAAACTCCGACGAATTTATGCGCAGCGTTAACGCGATAATGTGTGTGATAAACAGTCTAATGTGCCTGTTCAATGGATCGCAACAAATTTTAAATGGTGAATTTATAGTTTATTTATATATTGTTATAAAGATTAAAACGATTATTTTTTTTTTTTTTTTTTTTTTTTATTAACCGTATAGAAGGGGTACGTGCCGACTTTATATTGTGTTCTAACTTTCTCGTTTTACGTATCGTTTGTAATTATATTGAAACGAACAATTCGTTTCGTTTACATTTATAATATAAACGGTTTTTTTTTTTTTCCACCGAAAATGTAACGATTCCGAGCGTATAGCGAGTTTTACTATCGTGTGTTTTTATTATCCACCAGAAATCTCGATCCGATTATCAATTCTGGGGATGGTTTCCGGTGGACGTTTTTATCTAAAGTTGAGGAGATTATTTGTTTTTATTTTACTTACGGTTATCATAATAATGGGCAAAAATGGTAATATCTCTGCAATAGCGGTTTTTTTTTTTTTTTGATATTTTTTTTTTTTTCGTGTAATTCAATAATCGTATACATGACGTGAAAATGTCACTACGAATATTAAACACTTTCTAGACACGGTACAATTTTCAAAACGATCTGGCTACTTGAAATCGTCAAGTTCTTTCTGTTTTACGTGGATACAAATTTTTTAATTGATTTGCCAAGTTCAAATTTTTATTTTTTTTTTTAAAAACACCCGAACAGTTATTGTTAGTTTACTTTTTAATTACGAAATAATTTCGATTTAACTAATTTTATCGAAACTTGTTTAACCGAACCAATCGCTCAGAATCGGTATATTTTTTTTTTTTTTCGTTTGCGACGATTTATATCGTTGCGTATACTGATATACGCGAAAATAGTTTTGTAAAATATGATTATTTGGTGACCAAAAAAATAAAAAAATTGCATTTACACAGCAGGTACTATTATAATGTTAAACTTATGAATGTATTTGAAATACATTATATAAACAGAAGTGCAGAAATGCAAATGTAATATCGTAATAAATAGGTATGGGGAATTGGGCTAATACAATAAAGTAAAAAAATATTAATATATATTTAAAATTTGTCTACTTAAAAAATAACGTAACCCTCCCCCCCTATCCCCTCATTGATATATTTGAATAACATGGAAATGTGTACCTACACACGGGGCCATATTTACACAAGGGCATTATGGGCATTATTCCAGGGCCCACCTGCTGGATTTAATTGTTCTTTTAATTTTAATTAATCCTCGAGTTAGAAATACACCGAGAAAAGTATGCACACAAGCCACTCAGTACTGAAACTAAGAAGGATCCGATGCCTTAGGGGATCTTATCCACTGGAATCGACATCGCTGCGAGCATTAATTCCGAGGAAGTCATTTTGATGCGTTTGCACAACAGACGGCTAGAAAAAAAAAAAAATAAAAATAAAAATGTATACGCATTGTGAAGATTTTGTAATGCCTACGTTCAAATATTGTTTAGTTTACTATGTATCGAATATTGACTGATCTATCAACTAACTAATCATTTACTAATTATAATTTTTTTATTTGATTTCCCCCGCCCCTTTTGTCCCGGGCCTTGAAAATCCTAAGTCAGTTTCTGCTCTAGACTTCGGAACATACGACTATATGGGTACCTATATTAAATGTCTAGAATGTATTTTAGAAAATCGATTGTGGCACTGTCTAAACGTTATGTCGGCATGTTTATGTTGGTATAAAATAAAAAAATAATTAAAGTTTTATTCGAATAATATTGAGTACTTAACGCCGGCGAGTGTGTATGCAAATCTCGTATATTATAATATAATAATATGTTAAGAGAGACAGAGAGAGAAAAAAACACTATATAAAATATAATAGGTTTACGAGAGATTTTTATTATAATTATTTTATTGTTTAACTACACGTATGATTGATGTTGATATATTCCGCCACAAAAGAAAGTTTTAAAAATGGTTTAAAATTTTTTTTTTCTTTGTTTTCTTAACATCACGTATATAAATACTTAATATTTATGTGTACACAAACCGCCCTGCAAAGTGCATTGTCTACTTACTTTGAATTAATATTGTGTAATTGCTCGTGTTAAAAACGTAATGAGAAAACATATTTTGTTTTTTAAAGTCGAATAAAAATGTTAGTTGAGCAAAAGTCGTTTAGATCCGCATTGTCATTTTGTTTGTTTGTTTTTTTTTTTTCCCAAGTCGTTTGTTTGTCGAAAATATAAATCCGTTTTAATAATTGTATTTATAACATCAAACCGTTCGGGATTATTATTATTTCTTTTTTTTTTTTTTTTTTAGTGTTTAAACACATTTACTTCAACGACCATGATAAATAACAAATAATATATTTTATTTTTCTTGAAAATATACGGACGACCGCGAAATAAATATTACGAATTATAATATGTATAAAAAATATATATATATATATATATATATATACAGGTTATATTTCGTTATTTTTTTTTTTTTTTTTTAAACGATTAGTTTTAAAGAATACGATGAATTTCGATGATTTTTCATTTGTTTTGAATAAACAAAAACACGAGTAGTTTATTTGGGTTTTCAGTAAAACAAATATGATGCGTTCGAACAGACTTGAAAATATTTTCACTTTCGAAATATTATTGATATAATCTATTCCATTAGCGTTACCATTATTCAACGTTTCCATCGTCCCATTGTTGCCAGAGCAGTCGGGATTGTATAATGAACGCGAATATATTAAAATACTTTATCTACCGTTTTATCGTCCACTGTGTGTTTAATATTATATACGGTGTTATACGGGGTGGGGCGTGGTAAATTCCTTATTTTAAAAAATCATAACACCAAAAAGTATTGGCTATATTGATTTAATTTTATGTTTTTCTGTGTATACGGGTACATTTTAAGTTTTATTTTATTTGGTTTTAAATACTACATCTCGATGGTGGCCACCGTTCTCGTCAATGCACTGAGATAGTCGGAATTTGACATTTCTGTTCACTTTTTCCAGCATATTTGTGCTTATGTCGGAAATAGCAGCACAAATATTGTTTTTGAGATGACGAAGGATCTTTGGACATATCCGTGTATACCAACGATTTAAGGTAGCCCCACAGGAAAAAGGGACTAAATCTGGTGATCGTGCTGGCCACTGAAGATCGCCTCTGAGAGAGATGAGCCGTTCGGGGAAGTGTTCGCCCAAGATATTATTCATTGACCTTCTTGCCGCGTGAGCCGTGGCCGCCATCCTGTTGAAACCACACTTCCCCTAGATTCATTTCTATAAGTTTGGGCAGAAAAAAATCCGCAATCATGCAGACATAACGTTCAGAATTGACCGTAACTGCTCTTTCGTCCTCTTCAAAGAACCACGGGCAAATAATGCCGATTCTGGATATTGCACACCAAACAGTCGCACGTTCTGTATACAGAGGCTGCTCATGAAGTTCTCGAGGAAGGCTTCACAGTCATTTTTTCGCGCAACATAATCGCGTGGATTAGGTTGTCGCACCACAGCCAATTTGTACGGGTGAAAATTAAGTTGCTCGTGAAGAATTCGTCTCGGTGTGCGACTACTAGACATCCCTAAAGCAGCCGAATGTTTGTGTGCAGATCCAGCCTAGGGGATTTCAAAATCGCCGCCCTTACCCGCGTTCCGATGTTTTCTGGCGTCCTGACGGTTCTGGAAGGCCCATTATGTTCCTCCTGCACACTGCCGGTATCCCCGAACGTGTCCACCACACAAACGAATCGATTTCCGATCAGACCTTGGTAGGTGCGATATCGAAATGGTTTCTGAAAGCACGGGGAGTTGCGATAATCGAACGGCTGAAAGAATAGTTGGCGTCCACGGCGAACGCGCGCTCTTGCTTTGTCCACTGCATTGTTTGCACCGAATTAATTATAATAAAAACCTTAGACAACGTGCTTTCGAACAAGCCATAAACCAACGCTTTACTCTTAAAAGCCGCTCAGTTGCGAGAGTTTCAGATAGGGAAGTAACCACCCTGTATGTTCCGCGTACAACAGCCCGGGATTTCAGTTCGACATTAATTGCTTTTTATAACGGTGGGGAGGGGGGCGGAATTCATACGCAGGGCGATTATTTCATTCGACTACGGGACACTGTTTTTACGATTTCAAACGAACGAATTCGATTTTGTTTCTATTTTTTTTTTTTTTTTTTTTGTTCTCTGGCCATTTTTTCTGTGTATCTTGTTATCCCGTATACCTAGCCCAGAGCCTCGGGACGCCGCGTGTGGCTGGTCGACGCTCTAAGCCCGAGGGTCGGCAAATTTTTTATTCGTGCCGATTTGCCATCGAAACTGTGATTTATGTATTTATTATTATATTATTATAAACGTCTACGGTCCTGATCAAATTGGGTTGTACAGCTGTCGCGCGGTTTTGTTGAATGCAGTTTTATTATCCAGTGTTCTGGTGTTTGTTTTAATAGTTTACTGTCTAGGGGCAATTGCATCAAAATTGCCCCCAAACACTCGATGGGCTTTTCGACACGGCCTATCCACGCTAACGAGCTTTTGCAACGTTGCAATGTTTTTTGACAAATAAAATACGTAGAAACTGAAATTGAATGCCGAGAGCGATTCGCCAGGCTAAAACCGTCCAGTTTCAATCCTGATATTGACTATCTCGCGGAAGACGAACGATGTCGAAAATCGAATCGAGGTTTTGTTTACCACTGGCTGCTTGTTTTCCGGTCGAATACAACAATAAACTTCTGTTCTTTATAAGACATTTTTTTTTTTTTTAATTTTTCTCGTACAGTATATGTTCTATTTGTGTTTTGAGATAGTTGGGGGGGATGTTAAATGCCTTCTATTTTTTTTTTTTACAAAATCTATGGTTCGCGCAACTAAAAAGGTTGGGTACCGCTGCCCCGGAAACGCACACTTATTATCGATTTTTGATTTTCGAAGAGCAACCCGGGTTCGGTATGTTTTACCGAGAATTTTACGGATACGCCGCGTTTTTACGATAAAAAGTTTCGAAACCGGGACCAAAGTATAGTGTGAGTTTTTCTTTAACGATTGGAACGGGATACGTAGTAAATTTCGTATCCGCGTTCGCTTCCCTCTTACGTGTCCTCTTGCGTGCACTCTTGCCCGTCCGGTTCGAATTTTAAACCGTTAAGTTTACATCGGTACCCGTGTGCGGGATTGGGAAATTTTCGAAAAATGTCTTAAATATAATGTCGGGGAAACAAAAAAAATCAAATTCACTTGAAATCTCCGCGGGTTCGTCTATACCAGGGATGGGCAACTGGCGGCCCGCGCTACATTTTCAAATTACTTCATATAATTTTAGCACTTATCTGTATTTTATTTTATTTTATTACATTTTTCGATAAAATGTGAATATAAATTCTTATCTAGTTTTAAACTGAAACTAAATTATTAAATGTCTAAATATATATTTATAATGGCGTAGATAACATACTATTTATTTCATTTTATCGATTTAGTCTAAATTGTCTATTGAAAAACCTCATCCTCAAGTATCACATTAAATAATAATTGTAAATATAAATAAATAAAGATAAAAAATAAATGTTAGTAAATTTGAAGGACCTTTTTTTTTTTGTTTTCTCCTATGCACTGCGGCCCGCTAGATTTTAAAGTACTTAAAAGTGGCCCGCTAGTTACTTTGAGTTGCCCATCCCTGGTCTATACCGGTGGTTCCTCCCCCCCCCCATCTTCTTAAGCGTTGGGTGCCCTTTTGTAGACAAAACTGAGAAAATCTAATCGAAAATAGCTTATAAGAAAAAATAACGGCACAACACTTGGTTTTTTTTTTTTTATACCATTTAGTATAACTAACGATGAAACTAAGGTCACATTTTTGTGCGTTTTTACCGGGCACATGAAACGAAACAAAACTCGAATATTCCTTCTGCTTCTATTTTTTTTAAAAAAAATTGTACCACGTCTAGTTAGAGCTGAATTAAAACAAAAATACTGAGTCGAGATCAACAGTTACCGTTAACTATTTTAGCGGTTTCTTTCGATCCGTTTTTCCCAGTTTTAAAGAAAAATTGTAAAATCAATAATTTACCTCCAAAATGCCAACTAGACGAAATGTTCGCCGGCTACCACCTGACGTTATTGACGTTTGGAGCAAGAGTTTTGGTGGAAAAGTTATTTACCGATATCACCCTATCTACCCTATCACTGTATTTTCATTTGCAACGTTACAGTAATATTAATAACGTTCTATTTTTGTTTATTCGTTATTTTATTTGTTGCCACTCGAGACTACAATCGTATTTTACCGGACGGTCTTAAATAACTTAAAAACTATCCAACGGAGGAAGTGACTATATTATTATTATTATTGTTATTATGATTGTTGCACACTCCCTGCGCAATAAAAATCCACTTAAACACGCGCGTTTGTTTAGTTGTTTTACCTATAGTTAAACAAACGATCTAATTTACTTTCGGAGAGAACGAACGAAACAAACGAACACCTAGCCCGTACGGGTTTAGGTTGATCGTCTGCAGATGATTTGACGGTAATTTGAGCGGTTAGTTTTTTTTTTGTTTTTTTTTTTTTCCATTTCTTTTTCTACACTCATACGTCATAAAAATCGTTCTAGCATTGTTCGCGCCGGAATTACAAAACTTCAACTAACCCGTGCACGTTATTATATTGGATTTCCGGTGTTAAAACGGAGAATAATTGTAAACGTATAACGTTATCGTCGTCCGTAATAGAGCACGCGTGTACCGTCGACGGCGGCTGTCATACAAATCGGAAAAGTTCTCATCGTTAAATAACTATCGTACCGCAATAACATTATATCTAATTATTGTTATTGTTATTCGTATTGTATAATATTTGATTATCCGGACAACGGTGTTATTTTTTTCCCATGATTAGATCAATGTAAGGGTAATAATAAATTAACTGCTATTATTATAAACACCGGATAAAAGTAGATTAAAATGTAATTATTTTATTACGTAGTAATATAATATCGTAATGTTAAACAATCGATATAATTATAACGTCTCCCCTTCGTCGTCAAATTTCTGTTCCCATAAAATACACGGGGATTTTTTTTTTTTTTTTTGATTTTTTTTATGGGCGTGGCGAAAAACGTATCGCGAGATTTTTACTACGGTACGTGTATTTTTTTTTTTTTTTTTTTTCATTTTAGAGGTAGTCAACCATTTTCCAGACGATCCTGCAATTCAATTTAAAAACTATATTAAAATCGCGCGCATTAACTGTAGAAAAGATTTTTATTTTATAGCATCAATTACTTTTTATATATATATATATATACGTACAAATAGTGTTACGAGGGGCTATTTAACTTTATGGGGTACGAAATATAGAAATATTCGATAATTGAAATTTCCGAGGCTGAGAGCGAGATAATGAAATAATATCGTTAACTCGGTTATGTCGGGGAGTTAATGGAAAAATGCGATTAACTGCTATAGGAGTTAAACCCTGTACAATTATTATTGGCTAAACCAAGAGTGTGTAGATTCTTGACAATAAAGGATGGCCATGGATTGTGGGTCATGTGCTCGTGCGGAGTACAGATGCGGTTTCCCGTAAAAAAACCAAAAAAAATCAAGGCAAAACCTTATTATTTCAACGGGTATTCAAATAAAGTGTATAGTTTGTCGATTTTCATAGTGTATTAAAATTAACTCGTTATCTAAAAGTCAATGTAACAAAAAAAAAAAAATCATCGGAGGATAAAAGCTAAGTTAGAAAGATCAAATTTCCTTAACTCGTACCATTTTGACTCGTTAACGAAACCGTTGGAAATTTCACGTACACACTCTAGTGTATTTTTTTTTTTATATATATATGCATATTATTCCGTCGACATTAATAGGATTCGTTAACATTATTTACAATGGTGAACTTTTATATAACAATGCCAACATGTCTGGTGGTTTTTTAACGTTTGTATGTTATTTTAATGATTTTATGATGGACAAATTGGTAAATGTATTTATTTGGTTTTCTCTATCTCAACGGATTACTCTTGTCGGTGGTTAACATTATAAGAATGCCTTATCGAATATTAAACCTATACGTTTATTTTTAGCATTTATAGTATAAATAATTTAAATAACACCTCGCTGCGACTACTCCACACACCTCGTTGACTTTTTTTTTTTTTAAATACCTACGCGTATAGTGCATAAACGAATTTATAATCAAACAATGTAAAACATTATTATTGTATGTACAACAGCCGTTATCTTTTTAGATGGGTGCAAAACAAATAGCGAACAAATGTGCAGGATGGATGAGCGTACCTCCTGTACCGTTTCGAAAAAATAAAACTATTCTGAACTATATAAATATAATGGGTAAGGGTAACCATTTACAAAACGAAACGCCGTATCCGATTAACCTCGAGAAAACGAGAATAACATTTTATTATGCCGAACGGAATTTTATTTAAAATTTATAATTTTGTTTCTAGAAAAACTGTTCTCCAAAACAAACTGCGGAGAAAAATATTTTTTATTTTTTTTTTATACCTTTATAGTTACATAGATAAAGAGTGGGGCGTGGTTACTTCATTATTTTAAAAAATCATAACTTCAAAAAGTATTGGCTATATTGGTTTAATTATTTTTTTCTGTGTATAGGGGTACATTTAAAGTTTTATTTTATTTGGTTTTAAATACTACACATCGAAGGTGACCACCGTTCTCGTCAATGCACTGAGATAGTCGGAATTTGACATTTCTGTTCACTTTTTCCAGCATATTTGTGCTTATGTCGGCAATAACAGCACAAATATTGTTTTTGAGATGACGAAGGATCTTTGGACGATCCGTGTATACCAATGATTTAAGGTAGCCCCACAGGAAAAAATCACATGGGACTAAATCTGGTGATCGTGCTGGCCACTGAAGACCGCCTCTGAGAGAGATGAGCCGTTCGGGGAAATGTTCGCCCAAGATATTCATTGACCTTCTTGCCGTGTGAGCCGTGGCCGCCATCCTGTTGAAATCACACTTCCCCTACATTCATTTCGTTAAGTTTGGGCAGAAAAATATCCGCAATCATGCTGACATAACGTTCAGAATATACCGTAACTGCTCTTTCGTTCTCTTCAAATAACCAATAATGCCGATTCTGGATATTGCACACCAAACAGTCGCACGTTCTGTATGCAGAGGCTGCTCAAGAAGTTCTCGAGGAAGGCTTCACATGCATTTTTCCGCGCAATATATTTGCGTGGATTAAGTTGTCGCACCACAGCCAATTTGTACGGGTGAAAATTAAGTTGCTCGTGAAGAATTCGTCTCGGTGTGCGACTACTAGACATCCCTAAATCAGCCGAATGTTTGTGTGCAGATCCAGCCTAGGGGATTTCAAAATCGCCGCCCTTACCCGCGTTTCGATGTTTTCTGGCGTCCTGACGGTTCTGGAAGGCCCATTATGTTTCTCCTGCACACTACCGGTATCCCCGAACGTGTCCAACCCACAAACGTAACGATTTTCGATCAAGCACACGACGTGCAGGTGCGATATCGAAATGGTTTCTGAAAGTACGGGGAGTTACGATGATCGAACGGCTGAAAGAAAAGTAGGCGTTCACGATGAACGCGCCTTCTTGCTTTGTCCACTGCATTGTTGACACTGAATTAGTTATAATAAAATCCTTAGCTGACGTGCTTTCGAATAAGCCATAAACCAACGCTTTACTATTAAAAGCCGCCCAGTTACGTGAGTTTCAGATAAGGAAGTAACCACGCCCCACCCTGTATATAGTTCAGCAGTAATCCGCATACCAGAATGTAGTACACCGAAATCGATTTCGTTTAAAATAATATGTATGCTCTTGGGTATCCGACGAATGGTGTTATTTTCGCGAAAATGGTACATTTATAAGACCGAACGATTCACGAGACGATTGTGCGTGAATTTTTATTACAAAAAAAAAAAAGTAGAAAGAAAACGCCAATACGGCGGTGCGGTGACGCAAACAGAGTGATGGCGTATGGGAGATGTGAACCGAAATGTTTTCTTTTTTTTTTTTTTAAGTCGAATATCAAGTGATATATGATATTGTACATGTTTTGATAATTTTTTTAATGGATAATAATCGTATATAACTTCCTACCACCCATCCCGATAATAAATCCTAGTCGCGACACTGCAGCGGTGCAGTTGTGGAGCACCAGGAGAAAAAAAAAAGTAATAAACTCGTGAGTGTCAAAACGCTATTGCGGATTTTACGATATTATAAAACGTAATAGAAAACGCGCTTTTATAAACCCAACTTGAAAGAAATCGATTATTATTATTTATTATTATTATTTTTTTTTTTTCTTATAAAATTGTGCGAGGGGGAAAATAGCCTACAGTGTGGGTACGCGGTAGTTTTCCGACTCGTTCGTATGTAATGAATTATAAAAACAAACAAAAATAATAAAAATGTTAAAAATTCTTCGACGTCTCTATTATAGTAAATATTGATTCGTCGAGTTTCAAATAATTTATGCGCGGATCGTGTACTGCATACCATTTCTCGTCGGTTATGGCAGATCCAGGTAATTATAAAATCGGTATAATGTGTACGGAGGTGGACACGAACGCGTCAACGTCCCGCCGTAATAAATCATTACGTGATTTGGCGAAAAAAAAAATTAATAAAAAAAAAAAAAAAAGAGTTTAATTCCCCCCCACGCGCCACGAGAACGACCGGCCGGCCGGTCCGTCGCTAGTCGTCGTCGTCGTAAAGATTCCGATTTATGTGTACGTTTATACGATGCAGTTTATGATTTTAGGTTAAAAATTATTATAATTTATAACCGTAATTTTTATCGGCGGGAATTTATGCGCCCGGTCTACCGGCGTCCGCCGTCTCTGTCCGTTTAACGGGCGCACTATAGTGAAAACGTTGCGTGTTCGTACTTTCGCTATAAGTTCAAAATTATAACGTTTGTCAAAGAGAAATTCAACTTGTGTATTCGACGATAAATTGTCGCGATAACAAAAAGCGATTATGATTATTCCCAACACCTTAATCGTTTTTTAAACCATTATGTACACCTTACGATGAACCTTGTATCAGATTTGCACGGAATTCCGCCGGGCCAAAACAATTTTATTCGCGTAAAACCATAGAAAAACTAAAAAAAAAAAAAACCGTCGACGTCTTCGATTGGCCCGTAAACAGTTGAAAAATCGCCATAATGTTTTTTACATTTTCACCGCGTCTAGACGAATTTAATCCACTTGAAACCGAATAAAAACTCGACAATTTAAAACAGCGTATTATTTATTATTAGAAAAAAAACGCCCGATTTTTTTTTTTTTTTTAATAAAAGTATTCGGCGAACATTTCAGGTCTTAATTTTAACCGGATTACAACAGTAACCGGTATTGCGTTCATCTTTTCGCTGAAATAAACTACAAGGAAAATCAAAAAAAAAAAAAAATGAACCCCCCGACGCACAGACTAGACGAAATTCGCCACCGGAAACCGCCCCTGAAGCTGACGATCGGAGCATTAAATTCCGGTAGAAAATTTCTTTAGAGACCGGAGAAAAAAAAAACACATACGTCATAGTAAAACCAATACGTTCCTCGCTACGGTCAGAATCGTCTTCGTCGTCTTCTTCTTCTTAGGGTTATAACGGTCCGTGTAGGTACCGCCGCCGCTTCTAAATACGTTTTTTTTCTTTTTCGTCCTTTACACGTTCCCGGTCGTGGTCACCGCGATCGTGACTCTCTTGAGGGCCCTTATAATGCATTGCATGAAGACGATAGTAAAATACCATAGATCCCCTATCCGACAAACGATTTTCATCCGTATGATGTTTTTTTTTTCTTTTTTCTTTTCTAGTATATAATAAATATAGTCCTTTTTTTTTGTTTTTTTTAAATTTCGTTCCCTATCAAATGTGTACGTGTCCGTTTGTTGTAAACGCGACCGCAGAGTTTGGGGCGACTCGCGACTCCGAAGCAACGGCCATACGTGCCTTTGTCGCCGTACGCGTGCGAGACGGACCGAGAAAACAAAATTTTATTATTGACGAGGCCCCTTAACGGATTTTTCGGGACGAGTATTTTTTTTTTTTTTTTTTTTATTTCTCATTGAAACCGTTTGCAGCGCATTTCACAGGGGGGGGAGGGAGGGAGAGAAGAAAAAAAAGTGTCAAATCGTAATCGACGTCGTTTCAGCTATTCGGCTATACACACACATATAATAATAATAATAATAATAATACGGTGTGTATACACAGTTGTTTGCAGAGTAACACATCGTGGAATATAAAAATTCGTTATTGCGTGTCTGTCGATATTGAATGGGGAACGTTTTAATCGAATACCTCTATACGTATATTATGCCGGGACCAGTCGGGCGGTTTCGAAAAAAGGCTAGAAATTAAATTTAACGGTATAACCGTATACGAGTGCGTTATATATATATATATATATATATATATATATAATATACTATGTTCGTATTATTATTACAATGTAATTTTATTTATTATTTTTTTTTTTTTTTTTTTTTTTTACGAGAGATCGTAGATCGTACGGCGATATGTGTGGCGGACCCATTAACCGACTCGTCGTCGTCGTCGTTCGTCGCGCGATGCGCGGCCGTAATGGCGTTTTTTTTTTTTTTTTATTATTATTATTATTATTCTGTTGCCGATTTAGTTTCTTTGTCTGCGCATTTTCCGCAGAACGGTCCAGCACATATAATAAACTAGATATATATATATATATATATATATATTGCACACTCCGTATAATATACAATAATTATTGTTACATATACGCGTATATTATATTATTACACGTGCAGCACGTCCGAGAGAATAGTAATAATAATATATATAAGGTTGTTATATAGGTACAACAAAAGGCGGCCGGGAATACCGAGAAATTAAAATCGTTTATTTTTTTTTTTATTGTTATTATTATTATTATTATTATTATTATTTTTTTTTTTTATTCCCAATAATATAAATCCTTAAATAAAAAAAAAAAAAAAAAAAAAAAAAACGTACACAGTTCGGCAACCGCGCGGGCGTGCGCCGACGATTTTAGAGGGGAATTATCCGTACGCAACGGTTTAATCGCGGCCAACGAAAAACGATTCTGAGTCGACGTGTTCGAAACGTTTCAAGAGTTTTCATTTAAAATGTACGCTTATTAGAAAGAAAAAGAACAAAAGGAATTATTACACATTACCGATAGAATTTCTCGTTTTTAAACCACCATTAAGCGGGTGAACTGTGTGTCGAATTTTCGTGCACATTCTGCTCGGCCGAAAACCGTTCTGTTCGATTCGTCCGAGAAAAAAAAACTGGCCGGAATGTTTTGAAAATTTGCCCGCGCCTACAAAGGTTTAATATTTGTACAATACTATAGTTAAAAAAAAAAAAAATTACGGACACGGGTACACCGCCGCTGTTTTTAAGTGTGAAATTAGGACGGTAGGATCTAGAGGGGAATTTTTTACGCGACGATAATGCATCGCCAACGAAAAACGATTCTGAGCGAATGATTCGGTTAGGTTTCGTGTTTTGAAATGCCGTGGGTTTTTAACGATTTTTACTTGAAACGCTTATAAAAAAAAAAAAATACGGTAACGAATCTCGTGTAAAACAATTAGCGTAATCCGGACATAACCTTTTTTTTTTGTGTGTGTGATATCGCAACCTACGGGGGGAACTCTACCCGACCGGGCAATCTTTGCCCAGTAGGCGCATCGTTTATCGAATAATAACAATCCTTAGCACATACTAGGTAACTTAACAACTAAAATCTTACACAAACTTATAATCGTATAGTTTCACATCTTACATTCTTACAATCTTACCTAACCGTTATCTAATCCGCGTAATAATAAATCAAATGAAAACTAATCAATAGGGTGTATGGGGGGGATGGGGGTGGTGGGACAGGAGGAGAAACGTACTGCACGTTTCCCAGTGTTTACGAAAACTACGGAGAAAATCGTTAAGTACCGGCTAGGTAGGGAATTCTTGCGGTACGATTCGAAAATCGCGCGTGCACAGGATGTCTGGGTGGAAAAGTCGTTCGCGGACAGAGGGGAAACCCGATACATTTTTCGCTTCGTTCGGAATCCGAAAGAAGAAGAAGAAGAAGAAGAAGAAGAAGACGTCGTCGTAAGTAAAAATATTACCGTATGCACTCGGGGGGCCTATATTTAAAAAAAAAAAAATAATAATAATATGCCTAGGCGCGCGCGCGCGTGCGTATAATAATGTACACGTGTAATGTTATCCGACCCCCGCGTAGCGTCCGGTGATTGACGTCGGCCCGCGGAGAGAGTTCGGCATCGGAAACGCGTATGAAATTCTCTTCTAGTCGTTATGTCTAGGAAAAAAAAAATATATATATATATATATATATATATATAATAATAAACTTAATTTATATTACGCCCGAGATAATATTCTTTGACGACTCCCGGGCCCGTCGGTAATATAGTTGGTACTAATATATAATGGTTAGGTAGGTACTCGAATAAATCATATATATTATTCACAACCGCCGGTGTATATATTTTTTATTATTATTTTTTTTTTTTTTTTTTTTTTCGTAACTATATTTATACCGAACAAGTAGTAGTTTCACAATGCTGCCTTTAGAATATATATATATATTATTTTTTTTTTTTAGTTTCCGATACACTCGACTATAGAGTCTATACGTACTACTTAACTTACTCATATTTCATCCCTGTATAGAAACAGAAAAATAAAAAATAGAATAATAATAAAAAAAAAAAAACCTCCGATAACAATAACAGACTTGATTTGCTCGGTATAGAAATAATATCATGTTGCATACGTGTATATGTGCATTGTGCGTCTCTATATACAAACAATCGTAAAAAAAAAAAAAAGAAAAAAAGCTCGGTGTAAAAATAAGAAACGTATATAGTAATTTATGTAGTGTTCCGAATCAATTGCGTCGAGAATTAAAAAAGATATAATTTTATAATACGGTTCGACGATTTGTTCTCGTCGACGGGAATGTACGGACAAAATGTAAGTACGAGAAATTTGGGGACGGAAAACGGTTTTTTTTTTTTTTTACACACACAATATAGATATCGGAAAATACAAACGAAAACGATATTTTATACCGGATAAACGCCGAAAACGTTTCCCCATCCCTGAAAAATAAAAAAATATGGATTATACATCGGAATGTACGACGGCAATTGTCGTTATTTTACGAAATACTATAATATACTATTAGACACAATGAAATAATACCGTTTAACGGCCGCGAAATAAAATCCTGCGAAAATAGGGCACCTATATTTCAAATGCACTACGCTGAATTATTCCTCTCAAAAAAACCTCTCGGAATTTAACGTCATCTATTCAATCTCCCGGCTCTCTCCGACCGCAGACGGACAATGCGCTTGTAAATATTATCTCTTTTCCCTCTCCGGCATCCTTACACTGATTGGCCCTATACTCTTTTGTCTCCGATTCCCTTAAGAGTCCCCTGTCGGTACACACCCAAAAATCCGTCTATTGCATTCCTAGAATACGGCCGTATAACTCTCCGGCCATATATAATTTCCTTGATAAATCCGCCCCAAATAATCCGATAATCGTGATCCACTTTTTTTTATCCCATCAAAAATCCCGTTATACCGTAAATTATTTCCTTTTTTTTTTGTTCTTGACCCGTAAAAAACGTAGAAAATAAATAATAGACATAGTCGTTTGAAAAAAAAAAAACGACCGGTGCACCTCGTTTGCGCCGGTATAAAATATTTTTCACCTGCTACTCGACGACTAGTTTGCGGGCATGTCGAAAATATTTTTCACCTGTAAATCGACGACTCGGTTGTGCGCGTTAAAAATACATATATTAAACACTATTAATAAGAAAGTATCGATTATGCATGCATAGTATTATGCCTATATTGCATTATCAAAAAAATAATCGTCGTGTGTTAAACATACGGCCGAGGAGAATAGATAGGTAGGTAGGTAGGTCGAAAACAGTTTCAAATTTTTAAACAGTCGTTGAATTTAAAAAAATATAATCTATAATAATGGCGGGTAATAATAGACTACTATACTTAGTAACAGTGAAATAATTATAATTTGATCCATAGGGTCTGAAAGAAAATCACTCTCGAATACACACATACGTGCGCACATTTTCAATCATACCTGTAGATATAACAGATATTGAAAAGCGAGTATTAGGGAAACGTGCTGTTGTACTCGAAAGAATCGTAAAAAAAAAAAAAAATTAAATATGCGCAAATGAATCGTACACTTTTGATTATAGGTGAGTTTGTATTCGTATAGGTTCTCAAACTGTGCAATTCGCAACCCAGGCGGGTTCTGGATCTGAAATAAATAAAAATGTAATAATATAAAGTCTATAATGTAAATTTATATTAAATTTTGGGCTGAGTCTATTTCTCGAGAGTGAAATAGATAGTTTTACTCTGTTAAAAAAAAAAAAAATAATAAAATAATATTTACAATCGGTTAATAGAAATATTGATGGATTTGAATAGAAATATACGATGAAATAGTGAAACATTTAAACGAAATAATGTCTTCATTAGAAACATATTTTCCTGTAAGTGAACATAATATATCACTGTAACGATATAATTGGATTGGAAATCCATTTTTAATAAAATAAAAAAAAAATAATAAACCAAAAGTAATCGCTCTGTAACAGAGTGCAGACAATTTATGAAAATTACCATCGATTTATATTATTACTACTTTGTTCGACGAAATGTCATAAACAGAGTTTTGGTCGAAAAAAAAAACCTGTACGAATACTTCTTTTTTTTTTTTTTTTTTTCCAACAACATATCTTTGCGAAACTGGATTTTCATCATATTCGCAGACAAAATACCGCAACAAATTAGTTTCACCTCACTTCCATAAAGCCAAACATTTAAAACGCTGATAAATGAAGACAAATCGATATCAATGTGTACATTGAAAATGTATAAATATCTAAATTTTTATTATAAAATAAATAAAATATTATGTTTTATACGCGTTATAACGTTACAAATTAAAAAAGAAATCGTCATTATTTTTTTTTTATTTTTTTTATTTTATGATTTATGGTTTGAAATTAGCGTCGCTGGATTATTGGGCTCAGTGAGTTTGTTTAGCCGCATACGAAGGGCTCGGCAAACATAAAAGTCCGAGTAGGTGTAAAACAGAACAAAAAAAAAAAAAAAACCTACCTACCTACGCCTTCTCTTATTTATTTATTTTTTTGTTTTTCTTAAACTAATTTACCTAAAACGAATATATATATATGTATATTGTTATTCTTTTAGAAATTAAAAATACATCACTATCACATAACGGCGCGTTAATATATTATTAAAAATTATAAATATATACCTATACATTAGCATGCGCACCGACTTAACAATGGACACAATAATGATTTTCCCGGCGATTAGAAGATTACGGACGAGCGTGCACGGGTGTAGGAGGGCACTGGTGAAATTTTTAATAATATAACATACGTTCCCGTCAAAAAAAAAAAAAAAATATATATATATGTGTACGCCTAGCTATATAGGTACTATAACCGCAAAGTTAAACGGGTATAGAATACGTATAACGATAACGTGGAAACAAACGCGGAAATTACGCTGGCGGATTTGTGCGGCGGACGTGCCGCTCGTATCGTAAACGGATTAACGGGCGGGCTGGCCGGGTGGGCATACGCGTCCGTCCGTCGTCGCCAGCCCGAAAACGGCGACGTACCGCCCGGAGAGGCACTACTCTAGTAACCGATTATTTCAATATTATCGACTATTATTATAGTATCAGGATGGTGCGATCACCGGACGGTTTATCCCTTCGTTGTATTCGTGTTTAAATTTCATGGCACATATTCGTATTATGATATATATATATGACGGGACGAATATTTTTTTTATCGAGTGATTAGCATAAAACTGAATATTAGTAACGGTTTTAATATATATATATATATATATATATATATATATTATTCATTTTTAGTAATTAATAGTCGAGATTTGTATATTTAAATACAATTTCCATTCGTGTCTAAAATGCACCGTATCGTTTTTACCCTGTGAAAAACTACTATTGTCGCCTAAATTACATAGAGAACAATAATATAAATTGTAGAGAATGCTAATGAAATAACACAATAAGTGGCAATACAAACAGACCCAGTATTTGCCCGGTTAGTGTTGATAATTGGAGTCTACGGGTTGAAAACTGTCAGAAAACAGCAAAAAATCGACATAATTCGCACCATGAACATATAAGCGGCCACTGTTGTAGGTGGGAAAGTTCGGAAGGTAGGATATATAGAGTAATTTAGTTTATGTCTGTTAAATCTGCCGATAAATCTTTGCTAACAGAAAATAATTCTGAAGTTAAGTCTGGGTAAACGAGTTTTGATAAATTATAATTGAAAATCGTATAAATTATTATCGTCTGTAATTACAAAATAAATTACAATTTGTCGTGTCTTTAACGTAATTTAAAATAAATTTGAATTTAAAACGCAGATAAATATAAATTACAAAATTTGTATTCACATAAACCTATAATTACTTACAACACAAAACATGCCGGAATATTTTGAAAATTACACCACGTCTAGAAAGCGTATGTATAAGTGTATTCGGTAAAAGTTTTGGGTCTTTAAAAATTGTTTCCAACTGAATTACAACAACGAGAAAAACAAAATCGAAAATAACAGAAACCGTTATTGTGCATACATTCTAGTTGTCCTATTTCCCCCCCCCCCTATTGTTCAGAAAACTATAAGGATAATCAAAAAATGACTTTCTCGAAGCACCTACAAACAAAGTTTGCTACAGGAAACCGCCCCTGTTGTTGATAACCGGAACAAAGGTTTTGATAGAAAAGTGATTTACATGAGGCGGAAAAAAAAAAATTCACATCCTAGTGAAATCGACCTACGGTCGGATTCTAAAACAATACGAAAGAAAACTGTTATCGACAAATCGACAACATCAACGTTTCGAAACCTGGTTTCGTTGTATCGGAGCTACTTAGTCCTAAATTTGAAATTTATTAAAATTATAAGCAGTGGTACACGCGTTGTCTAGATAATTTTATATTTTTATGTTACGGATAATCCGATAAATTGATACTATATCATTTTTCTAAAACGACACTAAAAATTCGAAATTTTTTATTAAACTTAAATAATCCATATTGTATATAATATAATACAATAAATAATCTCTATTATTGGTATATACATACGGGTATGTATTGTGATTTATGATGGTGTAATGCGGTGTGTGTATAATATTAATTTACAATGCTCGATAAACAAATAAATTACGATGACTTTATGAGACGTAAATCGATAAATATTTAAATTCATAATCAAATTGGTGGTAGTGCGTATGGGAAAAAAAAAAAACTATATTTTACATTAATTTAAATCGTTAAAAAAAAAAAAAAAAAAAAAATCGAAATAAACAGAATAATTATATCTGTATTTTGCGTCTAGACAAAAACGAAGGGGGTTTTCGTCTTATACCGTTTATATAGATAATTTATTTCGGTCGTATCTTGTCCGGATAATTTTTAAGCAATCCGCGCACAACGGCCACAACGAGATTTACACCGAATTCGCAGTGCCGATCTAAAACTATAAGGTGCCACCGGTGGCAAATTTATTATTAATTCGTGAATTTATAGTAAAGTTCGCTTTTATTATCGTACGGTCGGAGGGTACAAGCAGGACGCACTTTCATCGGTTAATTTCTCGGCCGACACAAGGTTTGATGGTTTTTTTTTTTTTTTTTTTTTTTTTATTCGGCCGCAATGAATTACGCCCAATAAAGTCGCGCGCACGCTCGGTCGTATATTATTATTATTATTATTATATAGTTTTTTTTTATTATTATTATTATTTTTATTTTTTTTTTTTTCTTCTACAGGATCGCGTTAATGTTATGCGGGAATTTTTACCGCTCCGAATGCATTCGTATACGTGTATAATGTTATCGGTACAAAGCCCAAGGGTGCAGTGCGCGCGCGCGTAATGTGGCGGATTTCACTTTTTCACGTGTGTATTATATTTTTTTTTTTTTTTTTTTACTCCGCGGCACCGGTGGAAATTGTATCGTACGTTACGAGTACGTCGTCGTATAGAACGGCGTGTGGATAAAAAGAAAAAAAAAAAAAAACCGAATCCGTATCGTATCGTATATAATAATATGCGCGCGCGCGGGCGAGATTATCTATCCCCGGTCCGGAGCCGCTCGCCCGGTACCGCCCCGGGCGGAGTCGGGGACCTTTTCATTTTTTTTTTTTTTTTTCCCGTTTCTCTCCTCTCGAACTTCTTTTCTTTTCGTATAAAATACTCGTCTAGAAGACCGAAATGTGTGTCAGTGGGTCGGAATGCCGCGCATACGTGCCGTCTGTACGCGCGGGCGCGCGCGCGCGCAAGCCGACCGGCCGGTCGAACGACCGAAGATGTATCTATATATATATATATATATAATGTACGCGCGTATAGTAATAAAAAATAAATAAATAAATAAATAACTGGTTTCGGATTTCGATTTTCTATTCGGTTTCGGCGCGCGTGAATGATATATTATTACGACCGCGCGCCGGTAATTGTGTTATGCGCGTGCGTGCGTGCGTGCGTATGTGGACGCCGCCGCCGAAGCCGCGCGGCCGAAGAAAGTAAATAATAATATCCTGTCGCACGAGTCTCCCGCGGTATAAATAAATAAATACATACACACGAGCATATAATAATGTATCCGCGGCAGACGCGCCGTCATCGTCATCGTCACCGGCACCGTCACCGGCACCGTCACCGTCACCGTCACCGTCACCGTAGTCGGACACGCCGGGAGTTTTTTTTTATTATTATTATTATACGCGGCGTGTACGACAATATACGACGGGGGTCTCCAACCTTTTATTTTTTTCGTCGGCGGGTAGACGGTTTTATTTTTTCTTTTTAGAGAGAGAGAGCAGCGGCGGAGTAGTGGTAACGCGACACACTGAAGATAAATACAAAATCGTTTTATTTTACTTTTTTTTTTTTAATACCAAATGAAAAACAATCGCCATACCGTCATACTCAATGAGAAGAAGTTGTTCCGGAATCGATGGTTTTTTT
Source organism: Tuberolachnus salignus (assembly GCA_956483605.1). Classification (NCBI taxonomy): domain Eukaryota; kingdom Metazoa; phylum Arthropoda; class Insecta; order Hemiptera; family Aphididae; genus Tuberolachnus; species Tuberolachnus salignus. Next base: position 20,032,835 of record OY101437.1, read on the forward strand.
TTTACATTTCGCGGTAGTTTGGATCATACACGGTTGTTCCAACTAGCAGCGTCGTCGCTCGTACACATCCGGACGCTCAAGTCGGTCCTGTACTGCGGATATTATTTTTATTTCATCATTTTATCGGGAAAAGTTTTGTTCGCATTGGTATTGGGCAATGTTGAAATCGTTTCACGCGGACGCGTTTTTTGAGAATCCGAAAAGAGACCCCGGCAAACATGGGGCGTAACATCGTTGCAGACGGGTATCCCCGAAAGAGTTTTTGAACCGGTCGTACGATGTGCGCTCGATAACTCCAAGCTCTGAGGCTCCGTCGGTAAAATTTTCAATTCTACGGGGCGAATGGGTTTTCGAAAATTCGAAAATGCCTATATTAAACGATGTTGCACGCACGGGGATGAGGCCATGGGCAGCGGTTCTCAACCTATTGCCCGTAATTCGTCTACGGACTACCCCTCACGTTGACCAAATATTTTTGTTGTGTTTGACGAACGACATCCTGTTACACACAATAGCTGCCGTTAAATACGTTTATTATTATCTGGTTTACTCGAAATTTATGCGTTTAGTTCGCCTCCTCGCGATATTATTACCGCAGTATTCTCTACAACAGCGGTTCTCAACTTTTTTTTTTTATAGTCGCGTACCACCTACACAATTTGAAAATTTTTACGTACCACCTGACCATTTTTTAATTTTTTTTTGCTTAATAATAATGTATACGTTTACGTTATATGCATGGAATTTTATTTTAATAGGAATTACAAAATGAGATAATATAAAATATATATATATATATATATATAATAACGAGTATCTAATGCACAAAAAGAAATTAAATCAAATCAAATTAAATATGTAAAATTATTATAATTATTATGGTTTACATTTTGACTTTGACGAGACGCGATTGGTTTTGTTTTGAACGGACGATGACGTCGATGTCGGGCTCCAAATTGGTAACTTTAAGTCTTAAATCACTTTTTACGTTTAATCAATATCTATATTTATTTTTTCATGCAATGTATAGTTTTACATAATGGGGCAACTTTTTTTATTCCAAACCTTCCAGTCATTGCCCTTGCTCCGTCAGAACAAAAACCCACACATTTACTCCACGGCCGGTCTATTTCAATCAAATATTCATTAATGGTTGTAAAAAAAAAATTTTAGACGTTGTGTGGGTTTGTATATGCTTACAAAACAAAAACTCTTCAATAATTTCATCATTGCGATCGAAACGTATACATATCATTAATTGAGCAATATGTTAGCAATATCAGTACTCTTCTCGTCGATTTGTAGAGCAAAGAAATTACAATCTTTCAAATAAAGCAATAATTTATTTTTTATATTCGACGACATGTCATCAATTCTTTTTTTGACAGTATCGTTTGAAAGTGACACTTTTTCTATCTCTTTTGCAGCCTTGTCTCCAAGAACACATCGCACGATTTCTTTTGCTACTGGCAACACTAGTGTCTCCCCAATTGTGTGTGGTTTTCCATCTTTGGCAATAATCAAACTCGCTAAATAAGATGCTTTAACGATATTTTCATTAAAGTTCGTAAAACTAGATATACATTTCGATTCCTTCTGGAAAATGGTAAATTTTCTCTGAAAAAATTCAATAGGTTTATTTTTTTGTTTCTGGATGCTTCGATAATCGGTGGCGCTTCAGTAGCGATGATTTCATGCTTTGATTCAAAAGTGTTTCTTGACAAATTACATATTGAGATGACGGAATAGAATTTTCAGAACCAAATTTTACAACGAATCCAAATTGTAAGTAACTATTGTCATATTTACGATTCGCCTGTGTTTTCTGTTTTTTAGTATTTGAGCTTCCGCTTTCGAAAAATCATTTCATTTTACTTAACTTTATATCACAAATAGTACAAAAAAACTACATAAAAATATAAAATTGTAATATAAAATATACTTGATGCAAATAACTCGCATGACACTCGTGAATAAACTGAAGGCACTCACGAAACTAAGGTAAAAACGCATTGTTGTGAAAGCCTCTAGGCACTAGGGAGACGGAAAACCCACAGTCGAGACCCATAGTCTGTCTAAAATAGTTTCCAATGTTTCCACAAACCCCTTTTCATTACAAACTGGTTGGAAACATACTTTTTTTTTTTCATAGATATAATCTAGGGGAAATTTAATTTCCAGAAGTGACCATTTTATACCGTTAGTTTAAACTGGTGAAAAGTACGGGAGAACGTAATATGATCATAGATATCAATATACTTCTTTATTCTTTAGGCACTCGTATATATATATATATATTTATTTATCTATTTTATCTGTAAATCTCGTGGGGAATCTTTGAAAAAACGGGTTAATAATTTTTAATTACCTCATAGGGCGCGGGGCGGGCGCTTTAGCCTCAAATTAAGTCAATTAAGTCAATTAAAATAGTAAATTAAGTCAAGACGACGAGCGAAACAAACAGACGTGTACCGCACTTTAAAAATCCTCTGAACAAAGCTCATTTTTAAGGTCGTTGAGATGATTGTTATGAGTCAGTATAGCATTGTGCTTTGATTTATACGATTTTAATATGCACTTTAAACGCTAATGAGAAAAAAAAATAGTCGTGACGGACCTTGTGTCAAATTTTCGAGGACCTTTTTTGAAAAGCCAAACATATTTAACTCACATAGAATCGAATACAAACTAAAAAAAGTATATATATTTAATACAGCTATATATATATATATATATAACTAGAACTCGTAAGTTCGTGCATTTGCGTGTTTATTTTGCTACATAGGACAACACGTTAAGTAAAGTACAAATCCGTCTCATAACAATACTAATAAAAATACAATGTTTACTTGTGCATTTGTTAGCATATTTTGGGTATTTTGGCATATTTGGCATATAGTAGATTTTTTTTGAAATTATTAGCGCATATATCGTATAAATTGAGGAAATTATTATTTCTTATTTACTTTCCTGAACATTTTTTATAATCTTAGTATTATATTCGGTTTATTTTTATTCTTGTTGGACTACGGGTGTTACGAGTTTGCACAAAAATCAAAATTGGTAAAGATGAGAAAGCTTTAACGACAGTAAAATAAATTTAATTAAAATAATAACCAAAAGAAATAAAATATAACTTTTAAAAACTAACTTTTTGTTTGGGAGGGTATTTGTCAAATGCATATTTTGCATGTTTTTAGTGCTTATTTATGCGTAGTTTTTGTGCATAAACTTACAAGCCCTGTATATAACTATAAAACGCCAAAATGTCTTGTAAACGTTACCAAGTCTAGAGAGGGGAAAATGGAATTTAAGGTGAAAATGATCGGTGAAATTTGCCGGTCTCTATAGTTATTTTAACCGGATACAACAATAAAACAAAACCGTTATTGCGTAAATATTCCCGGTTTTCTCCACTATTAAAAACTACGGGGAAAATCAAAAACAATTACGTTCCCAGTTTGCTGACTAGATCAAAAATGCAATAAAAATATTTAAAAAAAAAAAAAAAAAAAAGAACCGTACGTCGTGGTAAAACCGATAAATATTCCTGTCTGCGATGAGAATTTAAAACAACAGCCCAGACGCTTATATTGGTCGTGAGTCATCGTCGTCCGGTATAGGCCAACGATGATAAAAAAAATCGTTGCGTTCGGCGGTCAAAAACCACTCTCGATTCATAAACCGTTAGGTTGCACATTCTTTTTTGTTAAATTATAATTGAAAATCGTATAAAAAAAAAAAAAGCCTCAACCGTATGAGTTTTCACTGCAGTACACGAAATACACGAAATGTGTAATGTACACACGAAGACAGGCGCAATCCGTTTGGGTGGGGGGGTTTAGAAGTTTATTACCACTAATAATATTTCAACGTCTGAACGACGCTCAAGATCGAAAATTTTCGCTTTCCGTTCGTAATTATTACCGATCCAAAACTCTGTTTCCTAAAAATACGCCACCGACCGATGTAATAGACGAAACGATTTGAAAATAAAACGTAATAAACAAAAACCGTGTCGGGAGATTCTGAAAACGAATTCCCGTCGAAGCGTAAACTTAATAATATTCAGCTGGTTAATTTTACGTCCTGTCGCCGCCGCCGTAATTGATATTAAAAACGGCGAGCTATATATGTAAAATGTTCGTTAATTAAAAAGCGCGTTTATTCAGTTATAATTTTATTTTAGTAAATAGTTTTTTGTGCACCGATATATTGATATTTTACTTCACGGCGGCAAACAATATACTTGCATTTTAGATTCTGAGCGGAGCGAAGAATGTATTGGTTTCACTGTGATGTGTGCGTGTGTTTTTTTTTTTTTTTTATTATTATTTTTCTGTTTTTGTGTCTGCAAACAACTTTTCTGCCAGACATCCTGCTCCGATTTTCGAGTGTAGGCACCTTCTCTGATAGCGTTTTGGATCTAGTCGGTGCATTAAAAAAGGTCATTTTTATATTTTTTTTTGATTTTCTTTGTAGTTTTCTTAATAATTGAAAAAATTTAGGGTTTCTCGTAACGGAATTACCAAAATAACCGTAGACACATGAAATAAACAGAAAATATTGAAACATTTTTTTTTTTTTTTTTTTGCCTTTCTGGGCGTAGGCGAATTTTTAAAATTTCCTAATATTTTTCTTTTTTTTTGCTTTAACTATTTATAGGCATTTTAAGTTTTTTTTTTTCTCGAATTAAACCATTTTTTGACCGAACGTAAATACATGGAAATTTGACTCAAGGTTCATTATAAATTGTATACTTTATGAAGAAAAATAAAAAAAAAATTAGAGAGTAATGTAATAATTCTGTTTTATAAGCGTTAGGTGTAAATATTGACGAAAAATGTAATGCGTTTCAAAACACGATCAACTGAACTTCGTTTAAAATCGGTTTTCGTTAGCAATGTGATTTATCGTTGCGTTCAGATATAAATTAAATTCTCCTCTGTATCCTATCTGCTCAGTTTCCCATCTACAACACTCCGGCCACCCGTGGTGTGAAGTATTTTTTTTCAATTTTCCCCGCAAAATACATCACGAAAGCATCGTGTTCTCGTGCGAATTACCTTTTTTAAACGCATTATCTATACACGCAGTGGCGTAAGAAAGAAATTTCTGGAATGGCTGTGGACACGGTGTGCCCTCTTCTCCCTTTTACGCCACTCTACACGACTATGAACGAGAGGATATAGGGAATGAATCGCCCTCATGACCTTTTTTTTTTTATAATTAATTTATTACTATTATTTATTATTAATATAGAATATAATAATTGCTTTTATTATTAACCCGACGGATATGAGAAAAAAATTATTATCTTCTGTTATCAATTCGATATGATAACACGATCTGGAACTTTATTTAATTATTCGATACGCTGATAAGAACGGACAAGCCCCACCATGCTATCGAACCGATAGCAAACGTCCTTATCAGTTTGTCGGAGATCTCGCTAGTCACAATCCTATGATTGACCTTACATTAGTAATTCTAGCTGGTAGTACAAGGTTTACGGTCACTAAAGCCGGCCAAGGAAATAAACTGGACATTATTTTGTAGAAAAAATGAAATATAATTTTTATTGTATTAAAATCGGGTCATTTGTCCGGGTGCGGGGACATTGCTCTGCGGCTTATCTTAGAAATAATGAATACAATAAAAATTCCTGTATACGCCACTGTAAATATATGTATATTGTTTATATATATATATATTACTCGCGAAAAATTCGCCAAAGTACAGTTTTTCTCGACATTTATTCTAAATTATATACGAAAAATGTATAATAATAATAATAAAAGAAGTAAAATACCGTAACAATTTTTGAAATGAATTATTATGTTTTATTTTTTAACGCATTCGAAATTGAAATAAATTACCCCGCAGCGTTTTTATTCGACGCGTATTATACTATATTATGTATAAACGTAAAATGCATATTATTCTAGCCAAGCAATAATAGTGCACTACTATGTGTATTCCGCTCCGGTCGCGCAAAAACTATTTCTATAGGGGAAAAAAAAGTCGTTAAAACAGTAAACACGCATAATAATTAATAACAAATATTATGGGGATTTATGTAACGCCGTCACGCTCGCGCGAAAATTGTTAAAAAATGTAAATGCATATAGAAATGCGCCACCATGGTAATAATAACGTGAAATTTAAGCCGCGCATTGACCGCGTTAACCTAGCAAACAAATAAACAACCAATGGGAATAATATAAAATATTATATCGTATTTCAGTATTCATGGCGAAGCCAGATGATATTTTGTGTGCATATATATATATATATATATTTTTTTTTAATACAAGACAATATATTATGTTAATTTACAGACCAAGTGGAGAACATCTGCCACGCGCGCAGCACCGATAGAACGTAATAACGTACGTACAATGTGGTCAACACTTCAGGGAATCGATTTTTTCGTGAAAATCCGTCGTCCGTTTCTCGTGACGCGGGAACGTCTTTTTCACATTTCGTGAAACATAAAAAATAATTATTTCGCGACACGGTTACTTTACGCGAAACGGTGACTCGAATTGACGTCGTGTAAGTTTTTTCGCGATAGGTCGCTTTGTGTATCGTACAATTTAACGGGCTATTTAAAATGTACTGATTTCATTGCTTGTTACAATTGTACATTGAATACGCAAATTGAGTCTGAAAATACACAACGCTTGAGCCCAACAGGGTTTAGAGTAAGAAAAATACGGTTGGGGAGGGTACCAGTGGCGTACCCGGGAGTGGAAAGGGGGTTCACAAGAGGCAAAATCTATTGGCTGTATTTTGTAAATATTTTTATCATATTCGTTTCATGTTGCTTTATCATGGTGCATGTTTAACATAAATGCACGAAAACTTGACACCAAGGTTCATCATACATTGAATACTTTAAAAAATTTAAGGGCAATGTAATATAATTAAGTTTTTTCGTGATAGGTCGCTTTGTGTATCGTACAATTTAATGGGCTATTTAAAATGTACTGATTTCATTGCTTGTTACAACTGTACATAGACGCAAATTGAGTCTGAAAATACACAACGCTTGAGCCCAACAGGGTTTAGAGTAAGAAAAATACGGTTGGGGAGGGTACCAGTGGCGTACCCGGGAGTGGAAAGGGGGTTCACAAGAGGCAAAATCCATTGGCTGTATTTTGTAAATATTTTTATCATATTCGTTTCATGTTGCTTTATCATGGTGCATGTTTAACATAAATGCACGAAAACCTGACACCAAGGTTCATCATACATTGAATACTTTAAAAAATTTAAGGGCATTGTAATATAATTATGTTTTATAAACAATTAAGTGTAAATTTCGATGAAAAATGTAATATATTTATTTTAGGTTTTAGATTTTCATATTTAATTGTCTATTTAATGTATAGTATGTTTTTAAATGTAATATAGGAAATCAATAATTACGAGTTTGTTTGTTTGCTATTTTTCTGGACCCCCCTCTGTCGAGATATCCTGGCTATACACCACTGGGTAGAGTCCCTAGGTCTCTGTGTACGTTTAATTTTATTATTACAATATATGTATTATAGACTAAATTAATTCAAATATTTTTTTTTAAGTAGGACTTGAGATGGTTTGGGAAGGGCTAAGCCCACCCTGAAGCCTCCCCCATATTTACTACAAAAAAAATCCTATAAAATTACTATATTATAATTAACTCCTCTTTTTTGATCATTTTTTTTTTTTTTTTTTTTTTTGTTATATTACCTCGTTGGTATATGTCGATTTCGAATGACTTAAATAGTTATTAAGAAAACATTTTTTTAATTATTACAATGATACACGCCCGATATAAAAAAAAAATAATAATATTAATTAATACGTTATAATAGGTTATGTTGATTGCGGTAAATTGTTTGATTTCAGTAAAAAGGCAAAATGGGTCGAGAAAAAAATTACTCGAGTGACCACAAAAACGACCGTATCGTAAAATATTTTTATGTAAAAAAGTGTATCTTGACATGAAAATATCGATTTCGCGAAGCGGCACACGTACATATAGTAGTAATGTGATATAAATCCGGATTATCCGAAAATCCGTATATCTAAATCAGAAAATTATTGTTTCGATTTCCGAAATGCGAAATGTTTGTATTTGTTTAAGTGAAACAACGTTCGTCGGGTCGCCTAGTAATATATTATTTAAATTGGAGTGTTTTATGAATGATTTTTTTTTTTTTTTTGTACTTGTTTTTTTCAAATAAATTTCCATTTGTGATAGTTATTGAATTGTAAAGCCGTATTAGAATGTTTTACACATTAAATGCTATCAACAATAAGACGACAACAATAGTTTTATGAGATATTAATTAATGAATATATAAATAACAATTTCGAAAACCTAAATTTGGATTCCGAATTTACAATAAATGTCGATTTCTAATTTCGGAGTCCATTAATCGTAATTTTTCCCATCGCTGATATACGTATGGGCACAGGGAGGTGCCTACGTTACTACGACTACAACCTCGATGGTATACATCGATCTCGTTAAAAAAAAAAAAAAAAAAAACGAAATATTCCGATAATTGCGTTTGCATTATGAACGTTTTCGAATTGGCAGCACGCGAAATACTAGACGGCGAATCGAAAGTACATTCGTTACGTTAGAAATTTAAATTGGGTATCGAAAATAATCATCACGATTCTAATACTGATCAGAGATGAAATTAAACAGCTGCCCCGATATCGACTATAGGTACGCGCGTGTGCAATACCTATAAATATATATATACATAAAAAAAAAAAATAAAAAAAAAAAAAAAAAAACTCCGGCTAGTTGATTATTATTAGTAAGCATAAATATACACAAGACGCATTCGTTTATCGTTTAACCAGCGACGATCTGCGAATAGATTCCGAGCAAATTTGATTTTGATTTTAAATTTCGACGTTCTATAGAACCCGTTCAACGGACATATTGTTTTCTACGATATTTTTCCACCCGGGATTCGCAAACGAGAATATTTTATTTGTAGTCTACGAAAACTCAAAACACCGGATATTTTTCTTTTTTTTTTTCTACCGAGCTTTTTTCATTTCTCACAACTCATAATATTATGTACGTCATATACTTAATTCGATTCATAAGACATTCTATACAATTTATAAAAAATATATATATATATATATATATATATATATATAATTTTTCTTCATTTTTTTTACGCCGTTTAATTAATTAAAAACCCGTCGTAATTAAAATAAATTACCCACACATTATCTTTTCTTCGGCATCCAATGTAATAATAATATATAGTTTCTCGGTAGGTAACTACGTACGTATAAAAAAATATCATTAAGAAATAAATTGCATCGAAATATTTAAATTTCTTAAACGCACGCGGTGAACTAATGATCGAGGCAAATTGCATTTGCCCTTTAAAGAGGACTTTTCAGAGCTTGAGGAAAAAGTGAAAGAATATTTATATACTTTCACATCGCGTAGCCTCCTATTATAAAAAAAAAAAAAAAAAAAAAAAAAAAAAAAGAAGTTATCCTATATAACCATAATATAGTTTACTATGTTTTACACAATCGATCGATTGAAAACTGTAATTGAAAAGTTTCATTAATGTAATTTTGATTGTTCACGGACAAGCAAACGTGTGTACGCGTACAAGTACACGACAAGTTTTCTTAACAGCACCGTAATAATTGGGACGAATATGTATAATTTGCACAATCGTATTTCCGTACATAAAAAAATTATTAAAAGATGTTCGTGTGCTGTGCAGCCTTAACGATTATAAATCGGTAAGATTTTATTAAAACGATTAGAACATTGTCGCGTTTTCAGTCCTGACGACGAAAGAATCTGCGCTAGAAAATGTATAAAAAAAAAAAAAATAATAATATATGCTTAAACCGAAAACTTTAACGAAAAGGACGAATTTTGTTGTTCTTTTTATTATTATTATTATTATTATTATTATTATTATCAACTAGCCAAATCAATATATTCGAGAAGAAAATACGCGCAGGTTATTAACCGTATGTTTAACTATTACGGAGTAAAAATATGCCTGTGGCAAATGAAATTCCTATACGCCTATAAACACTATTTAGTAGTCCACGTATTTTTAACATCGCAGTGCGTATTATATTAAAATAAAATGAACTCGTTGCGTTTCACAAATTAACATTTCTGGAATAATCGCAATTTTATTTTTGAATGATAAGTGCCGTACATCGTAAAACGTGTAAGTTATTATTTGAGGAATACTTACCAGAGTATAGTTATTCGGCCAGTGGCCAATTTTCTTGGTTGTTTTTTTTTTTTTTCATTTTTATTAAATTGTATAAAATTGTTATTAATTTAGTTGTCGCCGTAAAAAATCCAAAATGCGCATTATTGTTAATATAATGTACGGTTGGAAATATGCTCGTAAATATTATAAATAAATCTATACAGAATTTCGAAATCTGTGACTAATATTCGATAATATTCATAAATCGTAAGCGATTATTATTTGTCCAACAATATCGCATGAGCGCCTTGTTATATTTTTACTGGCCTAATCTAAATGGATTTATCGCAAAAACGTAAGTAATCATCAAAATAATTCGATGTGATTTAAATTCAAAAAAAAAAAAAAAAAACTGAAAACAGTGTTGTTTTAGCGTTTATGCTCGAGTTGGAAATAAAGAAATACAAAAACAATCTAATATTTTAACCGGACTTGTTACTTATTAGTCGGGTTTGGTTAAAACCGGGTTTGAACCGCATAATACAAGAATATTTATTACATGCGTATTATCGTACCCGAAAATTATGAACAATAATATTATTATTCAAAAATACACACGTATAAGATTTAAATGATTTTTTTTTTTTAAAACACTACAAATTAACTATAATTGAATAGGAGGTAGTTTTAAAACAACATATCATTTGTTTAAAAAAAAAAAAAAAAAACGGAAATAACAACAACAATAACAATTAAAATAATAGTGGAGTACCGACAGGATACAGGGGGTACAGGTGTTAAGTACTCGTCTCACTTTGTTTAACTCGGCTTAGCATGCAGTTATGCATTTGCATTTTTCCGCATTAGCTAGCAGTGCCCGTGTCTTAAAACATGGACCTGAAGGCTTTAAGCCCGGGGCCCCGGAATTTTAAGTGCCTAACATTTACAAAAATCGCATTATTTATGAAATACTTACCATATATATATATTTTTTTTTTTTTAAGAATAATCGTAGAGACCTAAAACTTTCTAGACGTGGTATTTTACATTTAATATTGTTTATGGCCTACTTACATTTTCTAGTTTGGTTTTATGCTGATAGAAATGTCGTGACTTTTGTTGTTTTTCTATTATTACGCATTTTTGTAAATATAGGGATGGGGGCGATAGGTGGATCGCTCCTCCCCCCTCCCCCACTTGGATAGTATTTTTATAATTTGTTTCCATCGTTTCCTTTTTTATCTAAGGGAAAATAAATGGTTTGATATATATGTGAATACATATTTTGTTTGTGATTGCGGTGACACTGATAGATCAGTACTTATCTAAAGGAGTGGCATAGACAACGGTTTATCGTCATCGTTCATCATATTAATCGTATTACAGAATCATGTTTTTGTCGTTGATGTTGATATTGTGATTTGCTTTTAATTTTATCGTGTACTCGAACAATCACGGCTAGTACGAGTAATTCATGAAAATGGTGAAAAATCGAAACACAGGTTATTTTGAATGCGTTCCAAAAATAATAAACCTAACCTACAGAAACAGAACCATCTTAGGCAACCAATGGTTGAAGAACGGGCTTGCTTTACTTCACATACATCAAGACATCAAAATTAATGTAATAAATATTATTTCACGCTTTGCAGAACAAAAAAAAAAATTGAACATGCTCTTATTATGATTTACTAATAAATAATTTAATTATTCATTTATTATTTTTATTTTGTTTATTCTGTTTAATTATAATAACTAATGTACATGACTTTTTGGACGTTAATTTTTATCATTATTTGTTGGGGGGGGGCGAAATTTTAACATTTAGAACTAATTTCGACCCCCTCACGCCCCTCCCATTGAACTTAAATTATAACCGCCATTTCATAACACAATAAGTAAAAAAGAGGACTGACATAACACTACCATACATAATAAAATAACACATCAAGCACAAGATGAGGGAAATCATCCAGTGATGGTACCCTCCGGTAATTTATTTTTATTTATTAATTTAATAGGTCACGGCACCGATTTCTTTTGAGTCGGCGCGGTGGGTTGTCGGGAAGAATACGTGATGCAAGGTGAGAGACTAAAGGATTGGGATGGTTTTATAGTTTGGAGTAAAATCTGTTACAGTACAATTTAGCTAATTGGTCAACTGTTGGAATTCTTAGATCTTTGTGTAAGGTTTCATTTGTTACGTACTAAGGGGCCGAGGCTATTAGCCGGAGAGTGATGGACCGAGAAGCTTGTATAGTGCGGATTCGAGAAGGTTTGGCACACCCCCAGATTTGCATACCGTACGCCCAAATGGGTCCGAGTAGAGATTTGTACAATGTGGACTTTGTGTGTATTGATAGTTTGGATTTGAGAATCGGCCTAAGTAGATGAAGGCGGTTGTTAAGGATTTTACGTTTGGATTTTAAATGCGGTCCCCGTGTCAATCTTTTGTCTAGTAAAATTCCCAAATATTTTACCTGATTCCATGTAGAAAATCCCAACTCCTTGAAGTTGAAGCGAGGGGAGGTTGTTTTTTCGTATTGTATTCGTATTATGGCACACAGAAAGATTTATCGGGATTTATTAAAATGAGAATTTTACATTTGGTCAAATACTTGGTTGCCCAGGTGTTTAGAAAGTTGAGGTGATTTTGGAGATAGTTTGAAGATAGACTGGGGTCTGAATCGGAGGAGAGTATAGCTGTATCATCTGCATATGTTGCTACGGTCGTGTTTGATGTTTTTTTTTTGGAATATACGTATTCGTACGTTAACCGTAACATATATTATAAATCAACATACGAGATAATAATTGGAAATTGTCAATCGAATTGCGTTCAAATATTTCTGTATATTACCTCCGGGTCATGGGGATAATCAAAAAAAATAAAAGAAGAATATTTCCAGACGTGGTTAACTATTAATCAATGTATTTCTTTTTTTTTTATTCTGTCACCAATTACCGTCGTAGGGTTTCATTTGTTACGTACCAAGGGGCCGAGGCTATTAGCCGGAGAGTGATGGACCGAGAAGCTTGTATAGTGCGGATTTGATACCTATGATTGATATTTAACGTCTCGCCGGAACCGAAATCAAAAAAAAAAAAAAAAAAAAAAAAGAAAGAAAAAACAAATTTAACATTAGCGACACTAGTCGTAAATCGCGTATTACATTATTATCGGTAAACAGTTAACGTACGTTGAAAACGAACCGTTTAAAAACCGATCCTTCGTCCTCCAAACGGTGTACTGGCTATTCCGGGTGTCTACCGGGAGAAAGAAACGGCACCGCCACGCGGGTCAGGTTCACAACGGTAGAACGAACGGAAATTACGGTCCGCGTTGATTATTTGAAATAAGAAATTGTCGGGCTGAGGGTATTTCGAAAACCAATTGATTATAAATTATTCGCTAAATATCAACCCGGGACGGTGGTGATTGTTCGCACTGCACACTTCACTCGTCGCCCTCTGGGACGATATGGCAAAATTTCCATTATAACGCCGCCGACCCCGCCCCGCGGTATTCGCGCGATATTTCCGTTTGTTTTCATTCCGTTACCCGACGAACGTAAATACAAAAAAAATAAAAAATGTATAGGTCGGCCGAACAACATAAATGCAATGATAAATAATCCGACACGATTTTCGGGAATTATTATTATGGTTACACCCGCGTATCGTGATCGCGGCGCCATGAGAAATACTCGCCCCGAGAATATTTTTTATGTTAAGCGACCGCTACACACGTAATCTTCTATGGTAATGAAGGCAATTTTAAGTGCCGACATTGGTCTGCGGCGGCGTGGAAATAGCCAAAATCGGTTGGCCTATGACTTCCCGGATCGTGGGTTTTTTTTTTAAATTATACGTTTCTTACAATTACATTTTGCCGGGCGCATACGTAATATTAATATCTCGTGTCCCTCGTTCCCGCGGTCGGATAAATACGTAAACTTCCATGTCGATACGCACATATAGGGTGGCCGGATAAAAAAAAACAAATACGAAAATACGGGACGAACGAAATTTTTCTATGAATAAAACATCCGTTTTCCATAGAAAATGCGTAGCGTGCGTATCGTTTAATTGCCCCCCTTCCCCCCCCCCCGAATACACGGTCGGTCATGAATGGCAATCAACGCGATTGACGATTGATAATTACCGTATACGGTCAATCAAGACTGACAATCTTCAGTGGTTCGATTATTTTATGTTTATAGTCAACATAATCGTTACTATTGAAAGTGCGGCGTTACGTGTCGTTGTCGTTCGATATATTTATTGAACAAAAGAAAATATATATTTTTATATATGTTAAATTTATAAAATTAAACTTTGCGTTAAATTGAATGAAGAAGGTATTAATCGGTATTGCTATTTACCTTGCGTGTGATAAAACGAAAAAATACAAAGAGAAAATTAAAATGTTTTGATGAAAGAATGGTTATTTTAATTTACTAATTAATTCAGTACACAGCATTCTTGTTTCAAAATGTTATTTTTGTACAAATCACTTTTAATTGTCCACGTAGCGGGTGAACTACGGTATAGATGTAAAAATTCTACATTGTTTAATTTATTTGCCGTTTTTTGACGAAGATGTATAATTTACAAATGACGGAAGTACACGACTGTGTCACACGATACCACTTGATTGGCTGATAAATTGCACATTCATAGACATACATGGTCAATCATCATCTTGACCGATGATAAAAAATTCAAACATGTTTGAATTCCATCAGTCGTGAAATTTGATTGTCAGTCATACGTACACCCTATATATCACACCTACCATAAAATAAATATTTTATGAATTACGCGAACTTATCGGGGTCCGTATAAATAATGTGCTCGCCAGTTGGTGACCCCTGACCATATATATATATATATATATTTGCATTTTATTAATGAAACGGAACGTTTCGATTTTCGTTAATATATTACGTACGTATGGATAAATGTAAATTTCGTACCGACAAATAAGTAGAACATCGCAAACGAACAATACCGGTAATACGTACCGCGAGTGAATAATCCGCGTTCAAATATTAAATTTGAATTAATAATTAGGTTAAATTTTACATTAAAATAATAGCATGAAAATGTAAAAAAAAAAAAAAAAAAAACCATTTTTATCGACGGTATTTTATATTATACTCGGGAAAGTCGTACGTCCCATATCGGTTATAGAAACACCGCCGCGCCGCGTACCAGAGCGTCCTCTTTTTATACGCGCGTGCTTTCTTTTTTTTTTTTTTTCTTTATTTTTTTTTTTCCCCCCCCTTCCGAATATCCAATCGTTCTAAACTTGCGGCGATACCAAGACCAAGACAATATTAATCAATTTAATGTACGACGTTTATAATCTCTCGGCAATTTGTCACGTTATTATTATTAGTATTTTTTTTTCCCCCCCGTTATTAAGCGGTTACCGAAAACTATAATATGTTACCGAAATTTTTTATGGCGACATGTTCGGAAATTTATAATATTACATTTACGATATAGGTCCTGAAATATTCCCTAAAATTACCTATATGCGCGTGGTTTACGACGTATGGCACTCTATTAATTTTTAACTATTTCCAATTGATCGATGTATGTTTATAGCGATAAAAATAAGTAATTTTTTATTTTTATTCCCTTTTGCGTCATATACAACAAAACACTTTTACCCGAGCGTATAAACAACTATTTCTCGGATGTGTTACATCGTACATGGTTTGTGAACGAATCGCATTTTCTTCGACCTCTTTGAGACTGCACATTATACATTTTTATTATATTTTAAAGTCATAAAATTACTAAAAAAAAAAAAAAATATGTAATATTTATTTATTATAAAATACGAATTTATCAATTTGAACGTATGGACCATATGATGATTATAGGTATTATTAGTGTTTTATTTTATTTTTTTCGTAAACTGTTGTAACAGTTCGTGTAACCGTATTTTATTATTTTTTTTTTTTTTGTTTTATCGATCGTATAGTTTTTTTTTTTTTTTTTTAAACAGTCGCGCATATCCGAACCGTTATTTACATAACGATTTCCGGAACGCCGTCGTAAAAAGGAATAAAAAATTTAATTTTTTTCATCGACGTTATAATAATTTTTTTATTAAATTAGAATATACAAATTACCCGCGTATCTATTTCGTTCTATGTGCTGCGTCCTCTTTTAAAACTTTACCGCTGTCAAATACAATACTGCCTCCCCTCCCCCCGACGCATATAATATATTTTTATGCGTAGTGAAAACCCTAAAAGTTCTTTTCGCACACTCGATCGCTGAATATTTCAATGGCAATATCGTGCCGAAATTCGAAAATTGTCTTTTTCAGTTCCCGTATACATAACGACGATAGAAAAAAATGTATTCTATATACGAGTATTATTATTATTATGCCAACGATTGCGTGGTAAAGTAAAAAAAAAAAAAAAAAACAGAAACACACTGCCCACGTTATTTATTCGATTTAAACGTATAAATAAATGCATTTTTCGATTTGTTTGAGATTCTGAGAGTAACTGTTTTACTATACGACGTGTGTGCGTTTTTTCTGTCTGTTAACAACTTTATTCTACCAGAGCATCAGAAATAAAATGTTCCAACCGTCAACTTTCAGAGGTGGTTGACGAGATCATTTTTTTTTTTTTTTTTTTTGATTTTATTTGTAGTTTTCTTACCGGGAAAATATACGCGATAATATGGCGTTTTATAGTTGTGTGTATATCATAGCTAATTTTCTAGGGGTGTTTTTTTGTTGAGTTTTATGCGGATACGATTTTTTTTCGCTTCGAAAATTTGACACCACGTTCATCGTAAGTTATTCTTATGGCCATATTAAAATATCGAAAATCCGGTGTTTTTTTTTTTTTTGTTCTTTTCAAGTGTTTGAAATTCAGATTTTGACGGGAATTGTACAAATCACGGAATTTCGAGTACTATTTGAGCAATATCCTATTTTTTTATATATATATATATTTGAAATAATTATTCTATATATTATTATTATCGGTGAAAAGTTTTTGCGACAGCGATTGCGTGATAGAATTAAAAAAAAAAAAAACAGAAACACACTGCCTACGTTATTATTCGATTTAAACGTATAAATAAATGCATTTTTCGATTTGTTTGAGATTCTGAGAGTAACTGTTTTACTATACGACGTGTGTGCGTTTTTTCTGTCTGTTAACAACTTTGTTCTACCAGAGCATCAGAAATAAAATGTTCCAACCGTCAACTTCAGAGGTGGTTTCTGGTAAGGAATTATGTCTAGTCAAACGTTGCGTTGACCAAAATAAATGTTTGATTTTCTTACCGGGGTTTATGTACCCGATAGCGATTCTGACGGTTGTTTTAGTTGTGCATATATTATTGCTAATTTTCTAGAGGTTTTTTTTTGAGTTATTAGTTTTTATTTGGTTTTATGTGGATACGTTTTTTTCGGCTTCGAAAATCGCTCGGATTCTCAAGTCTCGTATGATATTTGTAGCTCGATCATAAAACCATCCGCGCCATAATAGAATGTCTGCAGACCACAGACGGCGGTATCAGTACAATAGTATCGTTAATTTGTGGATTACGTTTTAATTTCGGAGCTGAAATAAATCAAACCGAATAGGGGACATACGTACAGTATCACTTCGCATAACGACCATTATGTTGGTCTTTGATTTTTCGGAGTTTTCAGAAAGCTTTCCCCCATTATTAGTTGGCTGTACACTATACAGTGTATAGGCATATAACGCAGGCAGCGCAGTGCGTAATACTCTCGGTTATTAAATCGGATTATTACTCTATTGCGTGTACGATCATTACATATGCGAACGACCGCGCCGCAGCATAATACTATATAGAAATCGGGGCGTTTTCTTTGCCCAGGAGACAATTTATAGATGCGAGGGTCGTCCGCAGAGTAAGGTCACAGCGTAAATACAATTTAGAAAAAAAAAAAAAAAAAAAAATGCGTATATTCCAATGGTACTCGCAGTATCCTGTCACAAATATTATATTGTAATATTATAAACTACTGCTCTGCGTAGTTCCCGTCGGGTTCGATGCATTTCTGTAGTCGGGGGTCCGGGTTTTATACACTTAATACAAACGCCTATAGAACCATTGTGATCATACTCTGTGGATGACCCTCGAAATGATGAGGATAATCGAATTCTGTTTTTGTTTTTGAAAGTTTTTTTCACTCACGGGCATGAGGACTTAAAAATATTCATATTCCAATTAAATTTATATGTTTCGGTAAAAACGATTTGCAAAAATAACTTTTTATTTTGACGGTCGCTTTTTCTAGAGTTTATTATTCTATCCGACGGTTTTTGACGTCTCGGCTTTTTAGTTTCGCCGACCTCGTGATTTTTAATATTTTTTTTTTTTTTTAGTTGTAAATAGTGTAATAAATACAATAGCATTTTGATATTATGAGAAGATCATTTCAAAACACTACCACAATAATTATAGCATCAAATTGTACACTAATTTTGTGTAAACTAAAATAAAAATTACGAGGTCAATGAATGTAAAGAGTTGAAACGTCAAAGTTGTCAGACAGAATAAACTCTATAAAAAGGCTATTTTCAACATATTTCGAAAACAATAAAATAAAGAGATATTCTTGTGAATTTGTTTAACAAAATCCATAATATTGAATCCGAATGGGAAAACTAGTAGTACTTATCCCTACTTATCTGTGGGTATGGAGGGAACGAGAGAATATTGAGAATTTTTCTTTGGAGAAGACTACCGCCCTCTTCTTCTCTACCAGTGACGTCTCTTTGACCCTGCCCCTCCCCGTTTTAAAAATCACGTATAATTAAATGTAACTGAATATTCTACTTCAAGTATCCATATGTCCTACTTTGGTTATCCAACGCCGATCTAGCTGACCAGAGGCGCCGGAACAACGGCGACAATGGGGACAGTCGACCTTGCGGGTAAAAATTCCCTGGGGGTCAAAGCTCCACCGCTAAAGTATATAGGTTTCAGTCGTTCCCCGCGATTTGTATGTTTGAATATTAAAAAAAACTCGAAATAATCGAACATAATCGATTTGACATTCTAAACAATATGGAAAAATCATTTTTTTTTTTTTTTTTTTTATTTTAAAGTCGTATTATTTTTTTTAAGGACATTTGTAATATATTTAAATATCTACTAAAAAATATTTTTATTTCTGAAATAATTGTTAGATTGTTATTAAGTAACGTTATTTTTGGTAGTAACGCATTGCACGTATTGTGTTCGCCCGCGCTGTTTAAATACCATTCCTGAACCCATTAACTCGCTGATTAAAAAAAAAAAAACACCAACAGGGCCCTGATCATTGAATTGGCTCCCAATAATATTTACAACGAGTGATTCTCCGAATATAAAATTTGAAAGAGTAGGCGAAATCGATATATGGAGCTCTTCTAATAAAGAAAAACCACACGAAACAAAAATACTCAAGATAAAATACGATTTATAGATAATCAAATTCAAAAATATGACTATGGTGTAACCTATCCCGATTTCAATATATACAAGCACTAGCTAACAAATGTTTGCCTACTAAATAATATTGTTTATATTTTAAATTATTTATATTATTGTTCATATTTTAATCTATGGCTATTAAATTATTTTGATGTATGATTAAACTATTATTTCGAACGGTTTTCATAAACAATGTATTTATGAAACAAATGTTTAGGAAGCCAATTCAAGTAGGTAAAAATGTGAACTGCCCAAGTTTGAAAGCCAATTCAATAACATGTTCAATCTACATAGTTCCCGTCGAGTTCGATGCATTCCTGTAGTCGGTGGTCTGGGTTTTATACACTTAATACAAACGCCTATAGAACCTTTGTGATCATACTTTATGGGACGACCCTCGAAATGATCGAAATGAAATAATCGAATTCTGTTTTTGTTTTTTCACTCACGGGGATAAGGACTAAAAACATTCATATTCCAAGTAAATTTATATGTTTTCAGACATGCCGGTCTTTCGGGACATTCAGAGTCTTCAGACTCGCAGAGTCCTGCACCTCGCGCTGACAACTGTATAGTCACCCACCTGCCCAGTAATCCGCGCCGACGAACGTTAATTTATTTCCGTAACGATCCGTAAAATGATTGTTAAAAAACACATCACACGTCGGACACGCGATTACGGTTATAATACGATTACAAAAAAAAAAAAAATATTTTATAATTATATTATAATAACGCAAATATTATAGACGACTTTCCATATAATATAATCGACGGGACGCGTGTAAATCTTTAGATGGCGCGTATAATAAATCCACAAACGTTCGCTCTCGTTTAAATTATGTAAAACACGAACGCCGCGTAATAATATACCTATATGCATTATAATAATTTTATTCGGTCAATAATATTTCGTTTCGCTAAACTTTGCTGCGTATATATATATATAATAATATTGATAATATGCGAAAATACTGGTTTGTGCTCGCGTATCTATCGCAGCAAATATAAC
The DNA here is from genome assembly GCA_956483605.1 of Tuberolachnus salignus. Taxonomy (NCBI): domain Eukaryota; kingdom Metazoa; phylum Arthropoda; class Insecta; order Hemiptera; family Aphididae; genus Tuberolachnus; species Tuberolachnus salignus. The sequence goes on from OY101437.1 coordinate 20,053,565, forward strand.
TATAATAACAGACAAGCGTATAAATATAAAAAATATATGTATGTGTGTGTGTGTGTGCATAAGTAATAAAATAAGGTATTTTACTACTTACGGGTTTTTTTTTTTTTTAATTTTTTATGACGCCCAAGTATATTATATATAACGTAGATCTACGACCCGATCGTAACGGTGGTATAGTTACGGAATATTTTTTTTTTTTTTCGGTCTCTCTGCGGTTATAATGAAACCCGGTACGCTTTGTTGTCGTATCATTGGGCAATTATTTTCGTCGTTATAATAATCGTTATTCCTTCGCACGCCTAACCATAATATAATATTAATGGTCATACTTCCCCTCGCCCTTACCGCCAAGCGGCTTGAAAACACAACGGTTTAAATACGAGTGTTTGTTAAGTAATTCAGAGGTTCCCAAACTGTGGCACCGTGGCTGTGCAACAAAAAAAAAAAAAATGATGCGAGAAAATGTATTGGTTTTACTGTGAAAATACTGTGGCGTTTTTTTTTTTTTTTTTTTTTTAATTTTCCGTCTGCGTAAACTTTCCGCCTTTCGCAATCTTTTGCTACCAAACATGGTACAACATCATCCGTTGAAAATTATGTCCAAAATTGCCGAGGTTCTTTGTTGGTCTGCTGTGACTTAACTTGACACAATGTTCATCATAAGCCGTACTGAGTGGTAAAAAAAATTATGATTTCTATAAGCGTCGGAGGGCTCCCCGCGGTCGAGTTTGATCTCAAAAAGGCCACCGCCACGGCTAGGAAGTTTGGGAACCGCCGAAGTAATTCAATCTTGAGACGCGTATATTTCGGCCAGTTTACAATGTTTACTGTTCGGTTTATCCAATACAAATTGGCATTGTGGTCCAGTTTCGAAATTCCCACTACCGCGCCGGGGGTTAACGAGTATATCGGCGTAGACGAAGATTCTACGATCATGGCCGTTATTATATTAAAAAATATCATTAGTGGAAGTATCCCTCACAGTAGTCACATCGATCATTGATGACGCTAAAAAGTATAAATTGTCAAAGTACCCGTGTAAACTTCGTGTTGCATAAGTATGAAAATATACAACTTTCACCATCACCCCCCCAAAAAAAAAAAAAAAAAAAAAATGTTTTTGTACACGAGCCTGTTAATGACTATATTAATAGAAAAAAATTAAAAAATATATATATATATAAAACACTAGCTGCCATCGCCTGGCCATGCTCGGGTCATGTTTGTTGGCTATCCAGAATCGTCTAGCTGTCCCGCACATCATTTTTTTCAAATTCATAGCGAAGTTTGGAATGTATTTTTTTTCTGTCTAAATCGAATTAAATGGTTTTTTCATCGAAGACCGTTACTTCACAACAAAGGTAGGGTGCGAAATTTCGAGAAAATTATTCACTCCTCACATGTAAACCCTATAACTTTTGGTTATAACCTACAAACTCATTTAGACCTCGTGCCGTCCTGGTACACGAAATGGAAAATAAAAAATAATCACTCTAAATCGTCACATTTAACCTTTACCTTGAAACAAAGAATTGTGCCGCCTATCACTTTAAATAATCTTAACGTCCCAAAAGCTACTAGCTCTGGATACTTAGGCTTAATACTGGACCAACGTCTAGCCTGGGCAGACCACATTAAAACCAAACGAATTCTCTTAAACGCTAGACGAAAATCTCTCTCCTGCTTAATCGGTAAACACTCATAACTCAACATCAAAACCAAACTACTTTTATATAAAACTCTATTGACGCCTATTTGGACTTACTGCGTCCAGTTATGGGGAGGTGCTAAAAAAACCAATATAAATACAATTCAAACTTTCCAATCCATTGGTTTCAGACGAAACTGCAAAGCTACTATATAAACGATTTCGTTCACGACTAACCAACCACCCCAATCCCCTAATATCAGCACTAAATTCTCACTCCATTACTGGAAATCCTCCTCGTAGGCTAAAAATAAAACGGTGTCCCTATCTAAACCATAATTATAAATTAAAAAGAAAAAAAAATATATAAAGAAATTCTATAAATTAAACAAACTTCTGTTTGGTTAGGCTTCTTTTTTCACGCGTCGCACGCCAATTAATGTATTTCCGCACACGTGCTTATTGTACATTTAAATTACAGATTGTATGTTATAAAATAAAGTTAAAAAAAAAAAAAAAAAGCCTTGGTTATACGAATTAGTGATGTGACATAAATCCGGATTATCCGAAAATCTAATAAATCCGGATTTCGAAATCCGAGACATTACGTTGCAAATCTCAAAATCCGGATTTTTCGTACTGGAATAACACAACATTTACCGGGTCAAATAGTAATATGTATGATTTTTTTTTTCTTGTTGTACTTTTTTTTCAAAAATAAATATCTATTTTTAATATTCTTGAATTGTAAAAACGTATTTAACGCTACTAACAATAAGATAATAATAATAGTTTATATGAGAAATTAATTAAATAATATAAAATCATAATTTTGAAAACCGACATTTGAATTCAGATAAAAACCCGGATTTGAAAATCCGAAATACGGATTTACAATAAATATCGGATTTCAAATTTCGGAATCCGAAAATCCGGATTCTTGAGCTTCAGTAAATCCGAATTTTTCCATTTCTAATACGAATACGAAATTTCGATCAGTATACTGATAATGAAGTGAAGACGGTACGAATATAAAACTATTTCCCAACCCTCAAACTTTAGTATTACTCCCATTTTTAAGAAAATCTAAATTCCAACTAATAAAAAAAAAAAAACCATCATCAAAGTTGATGATTGGAACAAGATGCTTTTCTAGTTGAAAGTTGTTCAGACACACAAAAACAAAAAAACATGTCTAATAGTCATAAACTTTTGTATTTTTAAATGCATTCATGTGTATTTCTATTTTTAGTGATAAAACGATCAATTATAATTTCGATTCATATTTTTTTTATTTGTGTAATTCTTTACAGTATTATAAATGGAAATTAAAAAAATTAAACAAACTTCTGTTATAAAGTGTCGCCGCTATTGGGTGGCCTATTTTTACAGATTGTATGTTTTAAAATAAAGTTAAGTAAATTAATGTTTTTTAATTTTTTTTTTTTTGTGTAAATTCCATATTACTTTTAAATTTTAAATTTCAAATGGCCTTACGCATTAAATACTTTTGGAACCATTTCAAATAGATCTTGTTTGCATGAGACACGTGACCGTGGGGGAAACCATTGGACGGCTTATTTATGGTCATTGAAAAGTATAATTTTACGGGAAGTCTAAACTGGAACGGGATATCGGTTGTGGTATCATATGGCATTTTGTAGAAATCAAGACCGTTTCACCAGCTACGCAGCCAGCAAGGATCGTGTACACACAAGCAGACGGGTTTTTTTTTGTAAAGATTTTATTCCTCGATTCCGGGACGTCGGGCCTTTGATCACGTGGAGTAGAACTCACTCAATCGGGTAAAAACATTCACTGAATCCGTTTTTTTTTTTTTTTTTTTTTTTACTCCGGGATAACCTTCGACGGCGATTCCTCGTTTTCTTCATTGGAATGTTTTGGTCGATTGTCCGGTCTACGTCGTACGTATCGACCGGACTGCAATTGCCCGACATCATTTCGAATGTCTAGACCAATTGTAGCACTAGGATCATTATTTTTGTTTGTATATTTTGTGGACCAGTATTACCTGATATAGTTACTACGGTAACCAAACTCGCCGTTGTACTTTTTGTATTGTTCTTTATACTATTTGGTAGCCATGGTGGCCAAATCAACAAAATCAAAATTTTTTTTTTTTCTTTTCTATCTAGAAATTTCCGACTTTTCCAGTGGATTTCCCAACGATTTTCTATCGTACAAACCTCGTCCCGGCGATTACGGGTATAACGGAAAAAAATCAGCCAATTCGGTCGTGCCGTTCTCGAACCGTACGCTCTTACATACATGCGGCAATTGATTTTTATATACTCGTGTAAATACCGAGATTAGACGGATATATTCTTCGGGGGCGCGCGCGCAGGGGGGGGAGGGAGTGGGAAGTCTTAAAAAAAAAAAAAAAAAAAAAATTCCCGGTAATATAGTATAAAATTATATTTTATTACATAAAATTATCATGTTGTACGCCGCTCTCGACGAACAATGATATTATTATATATATAATACGTACGTATAATAGGTCCGAACGTTTCGCAATCCTACCAGATGTGACGGTTAACAGTATTTAACAATATAACGGAACCGATAGCTACGGCTATCTAATACGGCTGGCTAATACCGTGTACGAGAGGATAATAATAATTATAACGATTGCGATAATTGACAATTTTTATTTTATTTCAATCGTCGGAAATTGCGAGGATTACGATTGCCACGTAACTGTTGTACCGTACGAATCCACATAGACAAGGCATGTAAACCGCAGTTGTAATTAGGGGGTTGGGTTGTACCACCGCGTCTGTCTGCCGGAAAATTGTTAGAGAAACACATTCCGAGTCAATCGAGTGTCTTGCGTTTAGTCTATCGCCTTGTATATAACTACACTGCCGTTCAACTAGTGATATTAAATTGCATTTCTCAAGCACTGAATAACTATAATATAGAATAGCGTATAAAATAAACCAACAATGCTCTAGAAATATTAAGAAAAAAAAAAAAAAAGCTTTAAAAACGGGGTTTTTTTTTTTTATTGTTATTCGTTTGTCCGTTACGTTGTTATTAATTACAAAAAAAATAATAATAATAATTATAACAAAATCGCTTTCTATTCGCGAGCCTCTGTTGCTATTCTTCTTCCGCAGTAAATCTGTAAAATTAAATTAATATTATTTAAGATATTTTATGAATATAAATGAATAGGTGATAATAGTTACACAATGATTTACCTATACGAGGTCTGTTCAAAAAATTCCCGAACTATAATTCCTAAAAATAGAAAATTTATAGTATCGTAAATGTTATTAGATTAAAATAAAATAGAGATAAACAGCTATCTTTTCAATTAAATCTCAAATGTTTATTGCTATCCAACCACCATTAACTGTGCGCGTTCAAAGTAGACGAGTCGTGTTTATTGTGCGATTTTTAAGATGAACAACATTCACGAACAACGTATTAATATTAAATTTTGTGTTAAATGTTGTAAATCTTTTCCTGAGACTCGTAAAATGTTGCAAAATGCTTATGGTGATCAGTGTTTAGGACGTACTCAGTGTTACGACTGGTTTAAACGTTTTAAAGACGGTCGGGAATCAATTGATGACGACCCAAGTTCAGGACGTTCGTCGACATCGACAGACGATGCTCATGTGACAAAAGTCAATGAAATTGTGCGGGTTTTTTTTGTAAAACCTGGGAGTTATTCATCAAGAATTTCTACCTGCAGGACAAACTGTTAACCGATGGTACTATCTAGAAGTGTTAAACCGTCTTCGAAAAAAAGTGCGGAGGAAAAGGCCTGAAGTGTGATAGAAAAACTCATGGTTTCTCCATCACGACAATTCTCCGGCACACACTTCCCTGTTAATTCGAGATTTTTGCGTGAAAAATCACATGACCGTGCTTCCTTATCCACCATATTCTCCCGACTTGGCACCGGCAGACTTTTTTTTTATTTCCAAAACTAAAATCTCCGTTAAAAGGACAACGATTTTCTACGATAGACGAAATAAAAGAAAATTCGCTAACGGAGCTACGAGCAACTCCAGAAACTGCTTTCCAGGATTGCTTAAAACAATGGAAACGTCGTTGGCAAAAGTGTATAAACCAAGAGAGAGGAGAATATTTCGAGGGTGATAAGTCTCAATAGCTTGTAGGTAAGTATTATAAATAAAAAATTGAAAAATTCGGGAACTTTTTGAACAGACCTCGTACATCGGAGATGCATCGGACGATCAAAACTTATTTTTTTAAGTTTACAAACAAAAATCTTCATCGACGGTCTGAAAATATAATATGTTTATACATTAAAAGCTACGTTCGACGTTTACAGATGAAGTAAAGGCGAATTTGTAATGGATTAAATCATCACGTGTCAAATCTTAAATGTTTCTCTCTTGATATTTCTTCGCCCCTTAGAATACTCGACGTGTACATTGTTTTGACACGATCGAAATTATGATTTTTTTCATATTGCAATATCGGTCTATTAAAAATACAATAAAAAAAATAATGCCAAAAATAAACATTTAATTATTGAGTATTTTTTTATTCATTGTCCTTTCTGGCAAATATATATATATAAAATTATATACACATAAATTTTTTGTAAAATTGACTAAAACGCTCCAAAAAAAAAGGTATAAAACGTAAAAAAAAAAATCATAATTCCAAAATTAACGCAAAAAAGCAAAATATATGTGCGCTTATTATTGAACATTGTGTGAATCACATGTACAGCTGATGTAGCTTCGTTTCGAACAGATAGAAAAAAAAAAATCGAATGCCATCAAAATCCGTACTCTAAATACATGTATAAAATTACTTAACACAATGTAATCGATTGTCACAACGAAAATATAATAATAATAATATTATTATTCAGAAAAAATAAGAAAATATACTACACTATTTTTTATAATTAAGTATAATAAAAATAAAAAAAATTAATGCGTCGGGTCCAAAGTGACTCGTAGTCCCCCTCGGGTATATATTAAAACGAAAAAAAATCGCTTGTACTTATGTAAATAAAACGGTCTTGAATTTTTTTTTATTATATTTTTTTTTTTTTTAGTCCCCTTGGGAAATAATCCGTACATCCTTTGTTATAAACGCTAGTTGCTAAATATACACAAACATTGTGTAATAAAATTGTTTTAAAAAAATGGTCCTGTAGAAGTTTGATATTTTTTTATTATTATTATTATTATTATTAAATGACTAAGGTTTCCGATTTCGTCAATATTATAGTTTGTTCGCTTTTTTTTTTTTTTTTTTTACTAGAGATCTATAATTATACTGACAAAATTAATCAGTAGAGGAGGATGGCTTAGCACATCAAACGTCGCGTGAATTAATTTAAGTATAATTTCTCCGAAAATCAGTATTCCATAAAAAAAAAAAAAAATGACACGTTCAACGAAAATTGAATTTTTTTTATTTTACATAGTTTCGTATGCGTCCCTGATCAACAACAAAATGAACTATTAATTTAATTTTTAATTTACGCTCGTTTGACGGGAAAACAATCGATGGTTAATACTATTTACGAAACGAACCGCGAGTTTAACTTATTATATTAATTACAAACCGAATCAATTTAAATCAAAAATCGTTTCTGAGCGGTATACTATGTCGCGCGTAGCGCCGCCAAGGTAATACAGAAATCGTCGTTTGTTTTAAATTTTTCACCAACAAAAAAGAAACTGTTTTTAATCTGTTAAAAAAAAAAAGAAAAACCGTTTCGAACAATACGCGCCGCCGAGCCGGGAGAATAATCCGCATCTTTTGCTAGTTCGGACGGATCGCGTCCAAATGGTAAAACTAAAATTCTAACAGCTTCCCTAGGAGGTACGCTAGGAGTACGAAAATAGGCAATTATTACCAGGCATTGGTAACATAATGTCATATACTCGGATAATACGCTCGCGAAATTACTTTTGTGGAGAGAAAAAAGCAACAAAAAAAAAAAAAAAAACGTTAATATCCACGACCGTATTTACAATACGTATACATAAAAAAAAAAAAAGTAATAACAAAAGTACCTATATATATATATATATATATATATATATATACTATATAAAACAGGTATAGGGTATTCGACACAGATTACGTTTTTTAAATTTTATTTTATTTCATTTTTTTTTTTTATAGGAAGTTTTACGTTGTCGTTACCGTTGCCATTGTCGGGGACAAATCTATAATCGCCGTGTTATATTTTTATATACTTGTGATATATTATTATAATATTTCGTACTTAATCCACCGTCGACAATACACCCGTAATACGATAAACGGCATCGCCTATATAATATATTCGCTAAAACATTCTCGTAACGTCATAATAATAACAATAATACGGCCATTATATACGATATGGAAAAAAAAAAAATAAATAAATAATAATTTAAAAAAATATATTCTAATATCGCGCGTACCGGGGACCCCGTCTCTATATATTTCTAGCGAACTACACGTTAGTTTTCATTGCGGTAAACGCGTATTATACACAATTCGGACGTATCTGCTGTGGACTATTATCGACGACGATATTGTCGTATTCGTATTATTATAGTCTAGACCAGAGGTTCCTAACCCGCGGTACGCGAAAGAATTTTTTTTTTATTACTATTTGCATTCAATATTATTTAGTTTAGTTTATTTGATATTAGCTAATTTAATAAAATTATTACTATATCGAAATAATGAAGAATTTGTTCAACAATGATGAATGGTGGTCACCCTAGATTAGCCTACTTGGCTGATATTTTCGATAAGCCCAACACATTAAATATGGACTTACATGGCATAAATATGACAATATTCACCATTTATGATAAAATAAATTCTTTCAAAAGAAAATTAGATCTATATCAATCGCAATAAAAAAAAAAAAAAGACATTTCTGCATTTCCTTATCTTTCCTCATTTATTGATGAAAATGAACTTTCTCTGAAGGAAGATTTAAATGCTGACCTCTTGGAACATTTGGAAGCACTGAAGATGAATTTTTCAAAATATTTTTCTGAAGACTATTCAAAGAAACATTGGATTAGGAACCCATTTTTGTATGAATCTTCGGACAAAGAAGTTCAAGACGTGGACGACAAAGAATCGTTCATTGATATAGTAAGTGACAGCTCAATGAAAGACGCATTTAAAGACAAAACATTGGTATCATTTTGGATGTCAACAAAAATATAATACCCATCTCTTTTCAAGCAAGTATTACAATGATTAACTCCATTTGTCACTACTTATTTGTGTGAGAGTGGATTTTCTGAATTTTTGTATTTTAAATATAAGTACAGAAGTAGGCTCGATATTCAAAGTGACTTAAGAGTGAAAATTAGTTCCATTCAGCCTGATATTGATGTCCTTGTACAAAATAAACAACAACAAATATCACATTAATTTTATTTATTTAATTTTATTATTTGTTTTTTTTTTTACATTAATTTGTAAATTGTAATTTAAAATTTAAATATTTAGATTTAACTAAAAATTAAGATCTTTTTACATTCATAAATATCAAATAATAAAAATATAAAGTAATGAATGATGAATAATAAAAATATACGCTAAAAAAATTTGACTCCTAATTTAGTTTTAGACTAGAGGTGGTACGTGTATTGATTATAAAAGTGTCTGGTGGTACTCCATGATAAAAAGGTTGGGAACCCCTGGTCTAGACACCTGTTACACGTTCACCATTGGGATTGAATGCAATCTACGACACTAATTATGTATAGACGTATATATATAATGGAAAGTTTATACAATACCACCAACTGTATGACAATATCCGTTTAGCGTTAAACGAAATATCGAGAAAAAAATTTTATTTAAAAAAAAAAAAAAAAAATGTTAGTAATAATAAATTAAATTAAATACTTCTAAACGTAATTAATACCGCGTATAGGCATGATTTCGTACACGACTAACCTACCACCATAATCCCCTAATATCAGCATTAAATTCTCACTCCATTCCTGGAAATCCTCCTCGTAGGCTAAAAAGAAAACGGTGTCGCGATCCAAACCATAATTATAAATTATAAAGAAAAAAATATATAAAAAATTCTATAAATTAAACAAACTTCTGTTTGGTTAGGCTTCGTTTTTCACGCGCCGCACGCCAATTAATGTATTTCCGCACACGTGCTTATTGTACATTTAAATTACAGATTGTATGTTTTAAAATAAAAGTAAAAAATAAAAAAAATGTCCTGGTTATACGAATTAGTGATGTGACATAAATTCGGATTATCCGAAAATCTAATAAATCCGGATTTCGAAATCCGAAACATTACGTTGCAAATCTCAAAATCCGGATTTTTCGTACTGGAATAACACAACCGGGTCAATTAGTAATATGTATGATTTTTTTTTTTTTCTGTATTTTTTTTTCAAAAATAAATATCTATTTTTAATATTCTTGAATTGTAAAAACGTATTTAACGCTACTAACAATAAGATAATAATAATAGTTTATATGAGAAATTAATTAAATAATATAAAATCATAATTTTGAAAACCGACATTTGAATTCAGATAAAAACCCGGATTTGAAAATCCGTAATACGGATTTACAATAAATGTCTGATTTCAAATTTCGGAATCCGAAAATCCGGATTCTTAAACTTCAGTAAATCCAAATTTTTTCCATTTCTAATACGACTACGAAATTTCGATCTGTTTACTAATAATATAATGAAAACGGTATGAATATAAAACTATTTCCCAACCCTAAAACTCTAGTATTACACCCATTTGAAAGAAAATCTAATCATAAACTTTTGTATTTTTTAAATGCATTCATGTGTATATCTATTTTTAGTGATAAAACGATCAATTATAATTTCGATTCATATTTTTTTATTTGTGTAATCCTTTACAGTATTAAAAATGGAAACGTAAAGGGTTAATGAGATTTTACAGAATTCACGCTTCTTACATTTAAATAATATTAGATGGGGCCCATTATTTTTTTTCCCAAACAGCAGAGTTAACCGTTTCGACGCCGGTCTATTGTAGCACGTATAAATTTAAACATTTATAAACCATATTACTTGTAAAAATTAAACTGAATGTTTTTTTTCTAAGTTCAGTGTGTTTAAATTACGTGAAAAGTATTTTTCGTGTATCGCGATATTTAAAATTTAAATAATAATAAGAGCGGGTAAGTATCTTAGATAATACCTTAGAAAATTATTGTTGAGATAGAAATGGTCCACTGGTTAAGAAGCCCATAATTCTCAATTCGTTAAAGGCAAAATGTTAAATTATCATCATTATCCGCGGTGTATTATTATGAAAAATTATAACTTTAATGATATATTTTTTTTTTTATGAAAATATTATAATTATATGTATATATACGAGTAATAATAAGGCATCCCCGTGTAATAATTTACGGAAAAGTATATTTAAATTAGATTAACAAATTAAGTTTAAAAAAATATATATATATATATATTATTATGTTTTCGCGTGTATACAATTAATTATATACTCTATTTTAATAATAATAATAATAATAGATCGTTGCTAGTGACAAATAAAAACCATGGTTTTTTTTTTTTTTTTTTGTCTAGTGCACTGCGGTTAATTGAACAAAATTTCCTTTTGAATTTTTATCGCAAATACCTTTTTTTTTTTTTTTTTAATATTATTATTATAAAACGATTAAATATATTTCATCGTATTAACTTTATCAATAAAATAATAGGCGCAGCAATCGATTTATATATATATATATTTTAATTAAATGTCCGGAATTAATAACTTGTTTAATAACTTAGATTCGAAAACGTTAATCTCGCATTTGTCCACACTCGAGAAATTAAATAACCGTCAAACCAATGAAAATGGCGTGCGGGATCAATAACGAAATTCTAAATGTACAGATAATAAAAATTATAATTTGAAAAAAATCACAATACTTAACTAACGAATAGGAACATATTCTCTCGGTCGAATTTCCGAGAGTAAAAATGTGTGACTATTGTGAGCCCGGGGCACTTGACCTTCGGGAGGATTGCCCACATGTAATTTAACAATTAGTTAAAAAAAAATAATTATATTATGTTGTCAATAGAAAAAAAAAAAAAAACAATAATCAAAATGTAAACCCGATCTCTATTGACAGGTAATTATACGTATTAAATAATTTGTATGGCAAAAAAAAAAAAAAAAATATAATAATTAAATAAAGCGAACCAATTGATAATCGTTTGTAAGATCTCATAATTTCACCGTGACACAATATAATTAGAAATAAATTGATTTCGATTAATTTTTTTTAAAATTAAAATAACAAATAAACGTCGTGCGATAATTTTAATCGTAGCGATTATTAAAAATCAATTACATTTCAATAAGCGTACGTACATATTATTAGTGTATATATATTTATTTTTTTTTTTTTTTTTTTTTAACAGTAAATCAATAAATAAATTTGATTTTTTTTTTTCGCACGTCATATTATTATCAACAAATTTACTCGTAAATGTAGAAAATCACCATAGTGTTATCGTTCTAAACCGATAAAATACCATGTACAAGAGTACAACTACGAATGGGGGGGGGTGAGGTTTTGTTACCGAGCGCGGTAATTAAATTTGAAAGTGAAAATTACTCACGATGAGTGAAACAAAAAAAAAAAAAAAAATTCCATACGGCAATATAATATTACATTGCAGAAATCAGTTACGGCCGTAATCAACACGCATCGACGTAAATATTCCAAGGTTATCGTAAAAAAGTAATTTCAAGTTTATACGATACCGCGTACCCACTTACTGTAACAAATATACTTAAAAAAAAAAAAAAAATAAAAAACCGTGCCCCTCCCCACCACACACGCGAAAGCATCAAAATATTCGCGCGGAAAACCGACCGATTTGCGTCGTAAAACGAATATATATAAAAAAAAAAAATATATATATATATATACATATACCTATAAACATTTATTTATTTTCGTTTACAGTTCTGAACGCCCGAACGTATACTGGTATTTTTTTTTTATTATTTTCTCAAGCAATCTGCAGTGTAATATACAAAAATTTAATAGTAAATTGAAATCCCCGCGCGTATTATTATGTAGTATGTTCGCCGCCTATAATAACGCACGAGGAGACAGTGTAACGTTTTCCGTTTTTATTTCGTCGTCTTACCATTGTTTCAATAATATTTCGTTTAAAACGTATAAAAAAAAAAAAAAAAACTCCTACACCGAGGAATTATAATATATCATTACGGTTGTATATGATTTCTTCGACATCGCTCCGGACGTCACGATATTTACATGTACGAATAATTATTTAGGGATTTCTATTGGTATTGTATCATTTTTTTTTTTTTTTTTTCTCCCGGTATTCCAACCAAAACGCATGTCCCTGTATAGAAAATACGTTTCGGGCGATTACTGATTATTATAATTTTATTTTTATCTCGTACAATATTTGTGTATTTTTTTTTTTTTTTTTTGACAAATTTAACACTGAGTGCATTTTTTTTTTTTTTTTTTTTTTTAGTACAACAAACGTGCCATTATAGGCGAGTCCACATCGAACGCGCACCTGCAACCAGCGAAACGAATAGAGTTAAAATATTAAATTGTATTTCTTAAATTATTATTTCAGAATAAATGATTAAGAAATAGTTAAGGAGTAATTATTTATTTATTTATAATTATTTTGGATGATTTTACGGCATTTTCTTAGTTTTTTTAGAGCATTGTTTTTCAATTTTTTTTTTTTTTTTTAATACAGCAAACGTACCATTATAGGCGAGTCCACATCGAACGCGCACCTGCAACCAGCGAAACGAATAGAGTTAAAATATTAAAATGTATTTCTTAAATTATTATTTCAGAATAAATGATTAAGAAATAGTTAAGTCGGAAGATATATCCACCAAATAGCGTAAAAATACTATTTAAAAACCGTAAAAAATATCACTTATATTACATTTTTTTTTTTCCCCCTTTAAGCTATTATAAATAAATTATAAGGCATTTTTATAGTGCATTTCTTCGCGATTCTTTTTAAGACATTCAAATCCCAGCCCTACTTATCATAAATCATTTAGACCCTTGTCGACGAATTCAAAACTTTCGCAACTGCTCCGAACCTATAATAGTTTTATATAAAAGTGTAAGTATAATTTATTGTTCCGGTTACGACGAAAATAACATTAATAAATTCGTCTCTTCTTCTTTTTTTTTTTTTTTTTTCGTTTTCTTTTCTTCGCTATTCTTTTTTAATAACACTATAATTAAAAATATGATGGTTATTTTTTTTATATGAATAGTTGATTGGCCTTCCGAACTAGATTCGACCATAATGTTAATAGATACTCAATACTATAGGCGATTGTATTATCACTTATGGTATAATTTCGTCTAATTACAATTATCCATTTTTTGTAGTGCAAATTACCTTATTTGAATAGAAACAGTGTCTTTGAGATACAATTTAAAAAAAAAAAAAAACGTAAAACCATTGTAATAAAACAATTACGATTTTCAATAAATTGTGTGTGGTTCCGATTTAAATATTTTGATATTGAATAAACATAACGGCTTGTTTGATATTTTTTTTTTTCAATTTCGTTAATTATATATTTTTTTTTCATAACAATTTTTAACCGGCTTCGAAATAATATTTACGTATTCAGTCGGACACAGAAATAAATAAAATGATCGTGTCGGACAATGCAATTGTCGTACGGGCACCAGGCGTTCTCGTTGTCCTATATGAAAATAAACGCATTTTCTTTGGGAAAAAAATACGTCTAATAAAAAAATACTCGACACGTACGTATTATTGTCACGATTACATACATTGGCAGCGAATTTAGTACATTATCAACGGGTGTAAAAAAAATCGTTAAGCATCCAGTTAATTAATTATAATAACCAGATGGGATTAATTTGATTGACAATAACCGGGAGACAAACTTATAGTTATAATATTCATACGCCAATCCCTGCGGTTCCCCACTGGGTATATTATATTTTTGTACGCGTTTTACTCCCAAATATATTAAATAGGCACGTGAGCGAGTATAATAATAAAAAAAAAAAAAACCTATATTGAATGGAATTTTTTCGATAATAGTATTGCATTGTGCGCATGTACACCCGAAAATATTTCAGAATATTGTTCAGGCTGCGAGAAAATACCGCAATCGACGATATTATAAACTCATTTTTCGACAACTATCAACGTCGTATACGTATGTAATATTAGATTATGTCGCGTGTTACGTATATGCTTACAGAAAAAAAAAAAAAAATATATATATATATATATATATTTATATAAAACTCTGTTAACATAATTGAAATTTTTTTTATTTTTATTTTTTTTTCTCTCTCTCGCAAGTACATAATACGTATACTAGAGTAAATCTTTCGGGCTTCGGCGAGACAAAAGCGTGTGTACGAAAATTCGTATTTACGACCGTAATGCGCCTCTTATATATTATTATGTATACCTACATTTATTTTTATATATATATATATATATACTTTTTTATACGTAACACTAACACATTACGTCTTGTATTATAACATGGAGTTATAGGTTTTTTAAATAAAATATTACGCGCGTGTTTCCACGGGACACAATAATAACATTACAATACATATACAGTCAGTTTTTTTCGTTACCTATTATTATACGCTTTTTAGGCGCATAAATCATAATAACCATTGGCAAATAATTGTATTTATTCGTACATATATATATATATATAAATTGAATACAGTCTTATAAAACCGACAACGTCGAAACGACATATCGCCCGGCTGCAGGGAAGTAGACCATTAAACATTAAAACTCATACGAGTTGGAAAATATTGTTCATTCGTAATGAAATATATTATATATATATGAAATATCCGATAAAAGGCCAACGATTTATTCGTGTGTGTGTGTTTAATGATTATATACAGGATGGGGCGTGGTTACTTCCTTATTTTAAAAAATCATAACACCAAAAAGTATTGGCTATATTGGTTTAATTATTTTTTTCTGTGTATAGGGGTACATTTAAAGTTTTATTTTATTTGGTTTTAAATACTACACATCGAAGGTGACCACCGTTCTCGTCAATGCACTGAGATAGTCGGAATTTGACATTTCTGTTCACTTTTTCCAGCATATTTGTGCTTATGTCGGCAATAGCAGCACAAATATTGTTTTTGAGATGACGAAGGATCTTTGGACATATCCGTGTATACCAACGATTTAAGGTAGCCCCGCAGGAAAAAGGGACTAAATCTGGTGATCGTGCTGGCCACTGAAGATCGCCTCTGAGAGAGATGAGCCGTTCGGGGAAGTGTTCACGCGAGATATTTATCGACCTTCTTGCCATGTGAGCCGTGGCCGCTATCCTGTTGAAACCACACTTCCCCTACATTCATTTCTTTAAATTTGGGCAGCAAAATATCCACAATCATGCTGACATAACGTTCAGAATTGACCGTAACTGCTCTTTCGTTCTCTTCAAAGAACCACGGGCCAATAATGCCGATTCTGGATATTGCACACCAAACAGTCGCACGTTCTGTATGCAGAGGCTGCTCATGAAGTTCTCGAGAAAGGCTTCACATGCATTTTTTCGCGCAACATAATCGCGTGGGTTAAGTTGTCGCACCACAGCCAATTTGTACGGGTGAAAATTAAGTTGCTCATGAAGAATTCGTCTCGGTGTGCGACTAGACATCCCTAAAGCAGCCGAATGTTTGTGTGCAGATCGCCTAGGGGATTTCAAAATCGCCGCCCTTGCTCTCATTTTGATGTTTTCTGGCGTCCTGACGGTTCTGGAAGGCCCATTATGTTTCTCCTGCACACTACCGGTATCCCCGAACGTGTCCACTCCACAATCGAATCGATTTCCGATCAGGCACACGACGTGCAGGTGCGATATCGAAATGGTTTCTGAAAGCACGGCGAGTTGCGATGATCGAACGACTGAAAGAAAAGTAGGCCTTCACGGCGAATGCGCTATCTTGCTTTTTCCACTGCATTTTTGACACTGAACTAGTTATAATAAAAACCTTAGATAACGTGCTTTCGAACAAGCCATAAACCAACGCTTTACTATTAAAAGCCGCTCAGTTGCGAGAGTTTCAGATAAGGAAGTAACCACGCCCCACCCTGTAGATAAATAAAGACTCTCAAATAAATATATTAATAGCTATTAATATATAAAATCATAAAGGGGTGGTGAAGACATAAATATTTCGTGCCAATAATAGGGATGGGCTTATACGGATTTCACGGATTTCACGACTCAATTTCGTTGTTCAACGATCCAATGTTTTATTCTACGACATTTGATTCTACAATACGTATTATTTAAATATTCCATTAAATTCCACAATTCCATTGTAATGAATGTATACAACTGACTTAGTCACATAAAAAAGCAAATCGATAAATCCGGATTTCGCGCCCAACCCCAGTGAGTATACGTGCGTAGGCCGCGCAGGGCTGTCCCCGAGATTCCCTCCTATTTTCGTGTATTTTATACGCAATATTATATTAGAACAAGTATATTTTTTTTCTCCTAAATCTTATTAAAAAGAAGCACCGTGGTCTGAGGCTCGGGCCCCAAGGACTCTCTAATAAAAGCCCTTGGAATGCCCCGGTAGGCTATGATGCATAGGTGTAAAATAGGTGTGCGTTGGTGTTAATAATAATTTATAATATACTAATGACTACGTACCCGCCTCGGAGCTCAGAGTAGTTAATGCCAATTGAGTGAAAACGTTTATCGTTAAGTCCCGTATATACAGAGTGATTAATGGGTGATCTCACGATCCAGCGATTTCTTTTTTTCCCCCCGAAAGATTTTAAATGGACTTGTTTTTTGTAAACCATTATGGAATCTTTTAGTGCTTTATTAAATAATACTATTTGCAAATTTTCACCCCAACTACTTATATTATAAGTTGAAACAATTTGAAATTTAGACCGGAGGAGTAGGGAAAGGTAATCAATATTGCTCCATATTCATCTTTAGATGAATTAAACGGATATAACTCGTAAACGTTATAGCCGATATTAGGCGTTGTGCGTGTTAAAATCAAAAGTTTCAGAAAAATATACTCTCTAATTCGAATCTGTGTTTAAAGCCCAGAATGTTAAACACGTTCGAGGTATAAGGACTTCGGGCCGTTCTCGTCAACGTAACGTAAACGAAGACGTTTGATATGGTTTTTCAAACTGATCTGATGACCGACCGCCATACCTATCCTAACCTTATAAACTCCGTTTAAAAATCAACGTTCGCGTTGGTGATGAAGGCCCTTGCCTGGACGATTCCGTATAATCAATGTAGAGAAAAATAACAGATTACATACGTGAAAATCGCGAAAAATGAACCGCCCTGTATGTAAAACAGATGTATACGATGTGGGATGGACGACAAAAATATTTATAATAATAGCCGATACTCGTAGTTGTTTAAAAATTAATTTCTAATCCTCAACGCGGATTATTCGTCGCGGCGGAACTGGTTTCTTAAAAGTGTGGCCTAATAAACCGCAACGACTCGTGAAAATCATACATAGACTATAAAACACGCGTCGCAGCACAGACAGGTCGTATAAAATATGCTCCTCGAAAATATATTATCTGGCATTCCTTTTCGGAATCGACGATAAAAAATGATTGAATGTATTAGAGAATGATTTCTACGCGGCAATAATAATCCGCACACGGTCAAATATCAGTTTTAAATCACTCCCGAATAACATAACTATATTCATAATATTCATAATATCCATAACCTATACACGAAATATAACGCACGGTTAAAATATTTTAATAGCCAGCATGAATATATTATATTAGCAGGCCTAAAGAGAAAGAAGGAAAGCGAGGAATTCCCTCCCCCTCCTGGGCCCAGAAATCCGGGACTAGTGTCGATTTTATAGCACGATTTTACCCGTATTATACGATAAAATGTATAAAAAAAAAAAACCTAGTAGGTAACGTATTCAATTTCGACCGGCGATATAATTATATCGTCGAGTGTATACGAGGTGTGTAAATAACGTAATGAGACTGATTTTTCTTTTATAATTTTTTTTTATTAAATTAAAATGGCTATTTTATATTATCTCCTTCAAAGTAATCGCCTCGGGAATCCACACAGCGCTGGAAGCGATGTTGCCATTGTTCGTAGCACTTCTGGAACTGGGATACTGGAATGGCCTTCAATTGCAGACGTTTGAATATTCTCCAGTGTCCCAACGATGAATTTTTAATCGCGGAAAGAGGTTCAAGTCGGGTGAATAAGGGGGTTGAAGAGCCACGGGAATAGTTTTAATTGCCAAAAATCGATAAATTGAAATGGCTGTGGTGACAAGGCGCATTGTCGTTTTTTGCAGTTGAAGGCCTTCCACTGCGATCTTCATCTTCAATGAACTCTATGAATATGCCTTAAACCGTCTAATACCCTAGGCCTTTGAAAGCACACTGCCTCCAAATGGTTGCTGAAGTTTTTGAAAAGTTTCCGTCACACTGTGCCCAGGGTCTAAAACAAAATCGGATAGCACACCGCTGCTCGAAATTGTTGACACACATTTTCAGAACGTACTAAAAAACAACTGGTTAACGAAAATAATCGCTACAGACCAACCAATGATTCTATAGAGTTCAAACTTATACTAAAGGCAAATTCGATGTTTATCTACAAACCTTATTAAACAGAAAACCAATAGTATTGCTAGATAGCATGCTACGCTATCAGTAACATTACTTTATTTACACATCTCGTATTATGACGGGAGGTATGGATTTCCTAGCACCAATTGTACCGTGATTTATGATTTTAGAAGTTATATTCATTTTAGGATTTTGTTACCGGACAGTGGTATGGTTATCCTAGAAAAATATACGTCCGTTGTGTAAACATAGGGGGTAGGTATATCCTAGGATTTTGGTACTGAAAGTATAATAATCCTAAGTTAATCATACTGTTGTGGACATGCCCCAGAATAGTGGAGCCCCCGAGGTATCTATTCAAATTTCCATAAATAAAAACGAATCAATTTCGGATATCCATTGCACGTAATATTACCAAAATAATTTACGAAAAAGTGGTACTTTTAAACAACGTCAGACAGCGTGACAAGTTTAAACGGCATTAAAATTATACTCCGGACAGGCCCGGATTAAATACAAGTGCAGACAAAAAAAAAAAAAAAAACAATACAGCGACCTTACGTGCAGTGTGAGTGCAGTAAGGTACGTTGAAGATACTCGTTGGTGGGCTGCGTTGAAGATTATTTGAAAAATAAGAATTTCGGAGACAGTTTTTTACAGAGTATTCATAAATCACTAGCCGTTCCGGTGGAACCGTACACTGAGTCCGGCGAAATTTATTGAGAACAATTCGATTCGGGTACAGTTTGGAAATATATTAAATGCGTATAACGCGAAAACTATTGTTATATTGCATGAGCTGAACAACTATTCGGAAAACGTTATGTTTAATTTGAACACGCTTTGAACTTTTAGAATTGAATAATA
Organism: Tuberolachnus salignus; assembly: GCA_956483605.1. Lineage (NCBI taxonomy): Eukaryota > Metazoa > Arthropoda > Insecta > Hemiptera > Aphididae > Tuberolachnus > Tuberolachnus salignus. The sequence continues at coordinate 20,073,772 of OY101437.1, forward strand.
ATAGAAAAAAAGAAAAAAAAAAGTACCTAGATAAAATGTAAATAGGTAGTTTATTCGCGGATGCATCACGTATAGGTACAACCACACGAACTTGTCCATATGGAAAATCGTATAATTCATACGTGTATAACATTTAAATAAAAAGCGGTTTCACCTGCATAAACGCATGTAATGTATACTTTGTATACGTCAAACAAACAGAGGTCAAACGCGTATTTTGTGATTGAACCATTGTAATTATTCATTTATTCGTTTAACCCGATTTAAATGGGAAAATGTAAAAATAAAAATGTTGAATACACACACGCAAAACCATACCGGATTGCGTACGAAATGAAACATGAAATTATTTGATTATTATTTAAATGATTTTATATAATACTTGCTGATCCGGCAACGCTTTGCTGGTGCTAGATGCATTGTGTATTATTGTACTGCCCGCGTCACTATTTAAAAAAAAGAAATAGGTGGTAAGTGGGTAGTCCACCTTCGGCAGACAAAAATTGTTCTTTTACTTTGTCATTTCAACCGCTAAGCAACAAAAATAATTTATATTGAATTATGTGAGAATTTCATGTCAAACAAACATTAAGTTTTTATTTTTTGCTGTGGCACAGTCATTTCGTTCATTGCAATGCTTTACGGAAGAGGTTCCCAACTCGTGGTACGCGAAAGACATTCTTTTATTACTATTTGCGTTCAATATTATTTAGTTTAGTTTATTTGATATTAGCTAATTTTATAAAATTATTATTTTATCAAAATAATGAAGAATTTGTTCAACAATGACGAATGGTGGTTATCTAGATTAGCCTACTTGGCTGATAGTTTTGATAAGCCCAACACTTTAAATATGGGCTTACAAGACATAAATATGACAATATTCACCGTTTACGATAAAATAAATTCTTTCAAAAGAAAATTGGATTTATATCAATCGCAATTAAAAAAAAAAAAAGACATTTCTGCATTTCCTAGTCTTTCCTCATTTATTGATGAAAATGAACTCTCTCTGAAGGAAGATTTAAATGCTGACATCTTGGAACATTTGGAAGCACTGAAAATGAATTTTTCAAAATATTTTTCTGAAGACTATTCAAAGAAAAATTGGATTAGGAACCCATTTTTGTATGAATCTTCGGACAAAGAAGTTCCAGAAGACGTGGAAGACAAAGAATCGTTCATTGATATGGTAAGTGACAGCTCAATGAAAGACGTATTTAAAGACAAAACATTGGTATCATTTTGGATGTCAACAAAAATATAATACCCATCTCTTTTCAAGCAAGTATTACAATGATTAACTCTATTTGTCACTACTTATTTGTGTGAGAGTGGATTTTCTGAATTTCTGTATTTTAAATATAAGTACAGAAGTAGGCTCGATATTCAAAGTTTCTTAAGAGTGAAAATTAGTTCCATTCAGCCTGATATTGATGTCCTTGTACAAAATAAACAACAACAAATATCACATTAATTTTATTTATTTAATTTTATTATTTGTTTTTTTTTTTACATTAATTTGTAAATTGTAATTTAAAATTTAAATATTTAGATTTAACTAAAAATTAAGATCTTTTTACATTCATAAATATCAAATAATAAAAATATAAAGTAATGAATGATGAATAATAAAAATATACGCTAAAAAAATTTGACTCCTAATTTAGTTTTAGACTAGAGGTGGTACGTGTATTGATTATAAAAGTGTCTGGTGGTACTCCATAATAAAAAAGATTGGAAACCCTTACTTTATAGTATATGACATTTTTTTTTTTTTTTTTTGGTTGTCTGGCGCGTAAACAAACAAAACTAATGGTTTTACGTGTTTTCGCTTATTACCATAGATACCCGCACGTCACAGGGATTGCACTTCAATAATTGATAACGGGTTTTTTTTTCTATCCATGTTACCAAGGTAACCCGTAAATCAACAAAAAAAAATTCGATTTTGGATTATATTCAATAGGGGGTGAACTGCAATAGCTATAGCTTCTCCGGACAACACGGAGACAAATTTTGCACAAAAAAAAACCGCGTAAAAAGCGCTCCAGTAGGTTTTGAGTCTATTAATCTCATACAGACACACACAGACGTCAATTTTTATATATATATAGATTAATAATAATATTTCAAACTAATAGATTGACTTGAAAAATGGGCTTCTACTTAATAACAGCGGCGACTGTGTCCAAATGAATTAGGGTGTACCGAAACACGGTATTCGGAACGGGTATCACTTATAGAAATAAAAAAAAAAACCTTATCCGTCCTCACGATTGCCAAAAAATACCAACTAAAACGTATAAAACTAAAGAAATGTTCAACCAGTGGCATTATCGGGCGTGTAATCTTATGGGTGTGGACTACACGTTTTACGAACTAGCCTTTTTTTTTTTTTTTTTTTAATTGTGTATATATTAATATAATATTACACCTATAAGCATCGCAATATACAAATATAAATATATATATATATATATATATGAATAACTATAGTTCTTTTTTTTTTTTTAATTTGTATTGGTTTTACTGAGATTTTTTCGTCTGTGAACGATTTTTTTTACCAGAAACCATGGTTCGATTTTCCAAAGGAGTAGCATATTTTCTGGTAGCATTTTAAATCTGGTGTGGTACATTGGGGAGGAAATTTTTTTAATTTTGGTTGTTGTTTTCTTAACAGTCGGGGAATAAAACTAGAAAATTCACGGCAATTTCATTTTTGTTTTCGATCATATTTTGTCGTTGTAATTCGGTTTAAAGTAATCGAAGAAACTTGAAATGTTCACAGAATATTCCTAGACGTGAAAAAATGTTCAAAACACGTGGTTTTTTGATCTGTTTATATGCATTTGAAATTGTCGAGTTGTTTTTTTTTTTTTAAAGTTATTTGACGTTATGCGGATAATATTATTTCGGCCGAGCAGAAATGCTGGAACATTTTACACGAGATTCGTCATAAGCTTTTTTACTCAAAAGTCAAAAAAATATAAATTTCAGGTTACTCTGATGTACGTTTAAATTTCGATGAAAATCGTATAGCTCAATTTGCTAATTGTAGTCGAATAAAACTTTTTTTGGCACCATACAAATACACAACAATTCGAAACGAAAAAACACGGACAATTTGTAGTTTATTTTAAAAATTAATACAATTTTCAATTTTAACATTTTCAAAACGTTTTTACCGAACTCCGCTATCAGAATCGATTTTTCGTTAGCAATGATTAATCGTTGAGTACAACGACGATATAAATCAAATACCCTTTCAATATCCAATATCTTCTCGGGCATTCCGCCTACAACAGTGACCCACCCGTGGTGCGAAGCATGACGTCTATTTTTTTTTTTTTTTTCCGGTAATTTCGTTAGTAAGTTTTCGAGAAAACCGAGATAAATTCACTGTCGAAAAATTGCAATATCACGTAATACCGAATCGCAATTATCGTCCGGGCGACTGATGTTTTGCGGTGTTTTACAAATGGCAAGACATTATTTTTATCGTTGCAGCCGGCGCCAGTTTTTGAGAAAACCGCAAATTCCGTCCGTTATTATTATTATTACAGTTATCGATCGACGTGAAATATTATTATCCGGCGGTGGAGGGAGGAGGACCGCTGATTCAGTTTTCCAATCGAAATTCAGCTCGGTTCGATGTGCAGATGACCACGATTTTCATCTGCGAATTTTTCGTTTTTCTACGGTTTTAGGAATTTTTTTATGTGCCCCACCTCCCCTGACCGCCGTTTTTTTAAATTTGATTCGGCCGATCTTTGACTTGGGAGGCGACAAAGTTTCAACAAATATATAGATAGACATAAAAAAAAAAAAAATATATATATATAAAAAGAAAAGATGATATTAAATATCCTATAAATATATGTTATACTTGCATTTTGTTACACCGATAACAACCTATAAGTTTTTCTTAATTTTGTTTTCTATGGTCAACACTGTGAGGGAATAATAAAACCATCGAGTCTTTTATAATGAATGTTTTAATAGAAACAGTAAATCAGTTAGCCACAAAACATTATAAAAAATTTCACTCTAAATTACAGTCTCACTTTAACCCTTTAATCGTTGAACTTGCTTCCAACTCACTTCCTAATAATCCCCCACGCCGTCTAAAGAGCAAATGGTTTCGTGATTTATTAAATGTCTGATGGTTCAAACCGTTTAATTTTAATTTAATTTATGTTAAGTTAATAATTAATAAATAAATAAAATAACGTTGGGTTCTATCTCTGGATGGCCTCCCTCCTCATGTGTTCAGGTCGTAAAAATGTTTGTGTTCGAATTTGCTTATTATGCCTTGTAGCATAGATTGTAAATATTCTTTTTAAATAAAAAAATAAATGTTTTGGTAAAAAAAAAACATATATATATATATATATATATATATATTGGTATTTATCTTAAGGCAACCTGCCCCCCTCCACGTATAAGAACATAATATTTGCCGAAGCGGAGATATATATTTTTTTATATATTTTTTTTTTTTTTTTCGTCTCTTCCGGCGATATTTATTACAGCAATGTATTATAGTAACAGGTATATTATTATGATTATTATTACTATTATAGCCCCGCGTGTTTAAATCGGTAAATACGTCACGATAAGAGGCCCAGTGGCGTGGCGAACCGTATAAGTACGCCAACAACCTACGCTTTTCGGCGGCAATAATCGGTCACGTCCGAACGAATCCCCGGGACCGGTCGGTCGGAAATATGAGAGACGGTTTTAATTTACTGGATTTTATTGATTTCGTATAACATAATAAAAATTAAAAAAAAAAAAAAAAAAAAAAAAACCCTCGTCGCTCCCCGGTCCGCATATTATTATCGTAAATGGTTTCCGTCCAATTTACAATGTTACAATTCGATTCAAAATATTTACCAATTGCATTATACGAACGCGATTTTTTTTTTTTTTTTATGTTTATATTTTTCCGAAATATCATTCGTAAAATTAAAAACACTTTCCGCGATTTTTTTTAACGATAAACTTCGAAGATATAATATCGAACAGTAATAATAATAAATTAAATATTCAAACATTATTGTGCTATTGTGAATATTGATATTGGAGAGGACTTCTGGGGCTTTAGCCCACCAGAACGTTGTCAAGCCCTCCACACCCCCTAGAAGGTTTTAATCTCTTTACCGGCACTTACAACATACGATTGTAGAAAATAATCAAAGCTTTTTAAACATATTTTTCAATCATTTTTTTTTTTCATCATGTCAACTCTCCTCCTCCCCCTCCCCTCCCCACCGCAGATTTGACTAAACCTAACCGCCTACGTTTATCGATAATAATCGATAAAAAAAAAAAAAAAATAACGCGGAAAACGTTTTTATTTTTACGAATATTTCAAAAAATATTTATAAAATCGCGTCAGCTCGTTATAATGCAATTAGTAAATATTTTACAACGTTTTAAATAAGAGTAGGTACGTCCGCATTACACTGTTTTAATACCAATAATGTCGCACCATTATTATCAGGGCTTGAATTTAAAAAAAAAAATTTCCGTTTTACGGTTAAACATTTGTATTTTTTTTTTTTCATTTTTCTCGCTCGTAATAACAGTCAATCTTTTGTTAATTTGGATGTTTCCCCCCCCCATTTACAATACGATAATACAAATGTTAAGACATATCACACATAGGTACCGAACCAAAAACTCTCTTCTGGCAACAATATATCGCAGCGATATTTGTCGTGTACTTTCTACGAAATACTTTTTACTTAACCAGGTAGAACGTATTTTTCGTCTGTGACTTTTTACTTTTTGGCTCTTTTGTCTATTAGAATTTACTTAATCGCAAGATATTTATTTGCATTATCTTCTGCCCGCAATGTGCGAATTCGTACCTACCTATAAGTAAATTGCTACCCAATACTTAATCAGAACCAGACAATTTTTTCGGGGGCCGCGGCTCTACCGAGAGGGTGGGTGGATATTAATGTGTTTATATTTAATACATGAAAATAATTTAACATTAATATAAGTAGAATGTTTAACGAAAACGGCGATTTTCTTATATTGTAATATTTAAAATATACGTATATATATCGGGATTGACAATAATTTTTAGCAACCTCGGCTACGTAAATCATGATAAATATAATCGTATTCGTATATTTAAAACTATTGACTATGGTTTCCATAGTTGCTCGTGTTTGTTTTTCTATACTTTGTGCGTGTGTTAAGTACCTACTGAGTGCGGATTTGGTCATAAATAAATCGTTGTCGGTCTATAATTAAATTTATTTCCGAATTAAGATTACACTACTTTCCAGTACAAAACCGCATATTGTTAAAAAGAAATACGTTCATAACAATATGTGAATATCGATAAATGCATAATGTATATAATACTAGGGTATAAATATGAACCCGTTAATAATTTTTAAGGAATAATAGTAATACAAAACGTTAATAAATAACCTATGGTTGTCCTACGAGCAATAGCTCAGTACCGAATAATATATAAGTACTTAATAACGCTTAAAAATAAACACGTTAGTTACTGAAAAAATTAATAATTCATTATGATTATTAGTAAATTTATATGTATTTATGCACTTATATATGAAATTTCGGTCCTGGCCCGGCGATGTTACGATAAAATGTCGGATTGAAAACCGTCTTTGTAATAATATTTCCATTTCGCCACCGAGTGGCATAACATTGATTGCATAACGCGGTTACAATAGACAATATCTAGTCGTGTTGTACACGACCGACGGTAGTGCGAACTATAGCCGGATACAATGATGCGGAGTAGAGAGGTGCCCTAATAAGAAGTATATTGGCGAACGCGCCCGGCCTTGGTGCGCCCGTTAGACGATTGAAAATAATTGCCCGACGACGACAAGCGGCCCGTGACGGTTTTTCCGCCCGGCTGGTCGGAAAAACACGACGCCCCGGGGCACTGCCGATCGGGGTGCGTGGCGGCTGGGCGCCGGCACGACGAGGGCCGCGGGAAAAGTTCTCCAGAGGCCGAAGAGGCTAAGAGGCTAAAAGGCTCTAGAGCCCTCACCCTGCAGTCGCCGCTGCTAAAATAATTCGTTCTCTTCGATCGACTCGTACGCCGAATATCGAATATCATAACTCGAAACGCCATCGTATATAGAAACCAGGGATGGGCAACCGAAATTTACTAGAGGGCACCAATTTTCGAAAATTAAAACCTACGCGGACCAGAGCATAGGGGAAAAAAAAAATCATTCAAAATATATATAATTAAACCTAGCATTTATGTTGTTTATAATATGAATTAACAGTGAATACAAAAAAAAAAAAAAAAAAAGGTTATTGAAAATAATTTAATTTCAATTAAATGTAAATAATACTATTACTACTTGTTCAATGCGAGGATTTGTGACTGCTAATGATAACGCAGCAAAATCGACTTCTATTTCTAAAGTGGAAACACGAAGTAGGTGACTTAATGTTTCATCGGTAAAACGATTTCTTTGCTTTGGTTTTATATGTTTCATATTTGGAAATGTACATTCACAAATGTACGTAGTTCCAAACACGGATTACATTTTTAACGCAAACTCTCGTAAAAGTGGATATTTTGTTTAACGGGTAATTTTTCCCAAATGCTTACGTCAATTTCTTTCGTATTTTTCACGTTTGGACAAATTGATTTGTCATGTAATGTCTTTTTAAATTATATTATTTTAATGTCGCAATAATGTTTAAACAGACTAAACATTGAGGTGTTTTTTTTTTTTTTTTTTTTGTTTGTTAATAATAAATAAATACTCATTTTCCCGTAAGCTGTTAAAAATTCTGTTTTCGTCGTCGATTTTTCGCTTTTTAGCGGACATTTTTGAAACACTGCAAAACACAAAAAATAATACAATCAACGCAATCGGCCAGCGTGACACAACGGATACGACCAAACAGATAAAATAAATACCTATTAGCTACATTAGCTATGACTATAAATATTATACGTTTAGACATTTTATAATTTAGCTGCGGTTCGATTTTAGATAATAAATCGTATTTACGTTTTACGATAAACGTTATATGGATTTTAATAAAATATTATATATTATATATATTTAATAAAATACAGATAAATCCTCACGTTTTATAAAGTTATTTAAAAATGGTATATATAGTATATGTATAATATATTTGAAAATATCACAAACCGTTTTTTGCGTTATGTTTATTAGGGAATAAACCCGTTTTTCCCGATTGTTCCCAGTTGTTGAGAAAATCTTAACAGTACCGTTTTCAATATAAAATTATCTCCTAAAAATCACCCCCCCACCACCCATTGAACTCGACGATTGGAGTAGACGAGAATTTCGGTCAAAAATCGTTTACACAGACAACGGAACAATTTTTTTTTTTTTTTTTTACATTCTTACAAACTATCACCTAGAAATCACGCCCATTGGAGTAGATGAGAATTTCAGTCAAAAGTCGTTTTGCCACACGGACAACGAGGACGTGAACAACATATGGACAAATGATTTGAACCGAAATTGTGATTAAAATGCACTTTTTGTGAAAGACCGACCGAATAAAATTGCAACAATTACAAAACAAAGTGGTACTGTTTTTTTTTATTAGAACGGTTTTAAAAGTATTTTTGATATCATTTTTAGATTACTAAATTGCATTGTTTTTCTTAAGAGCGATCAAGTAATAATTATTTTGCTCAGCCCCACCCCCCCGCGCGGTACAAAAATCGTTCAGGTTAATCCACACGTTAAATAATCGACGACTAAGAGATCGAGGGACATAATATGATATGTTCACGAAATATAAATTTCGAAAACTTTTTGAGATTTTTTGTTTTCGTTTTTCGTTTTCCGTCCATATAATGCCCGTCGACAAGTAGCGCAGGTGTTCTACAGCGATTTTTCTACAACGGCATCACGCGAGAGTCTTGAAAAAAAAAAAAAAAAAAAAAATCGTTTAATATTATAATATAGGTACAGTGACGCAACTAGGATTTATTTTTGGGAGGTCATAAATAATTTTACTTGTTAAAATTATATATTAACAAATGTACAGTGTACAATTACGTATCAATCAAAATTTATCTTAAAAAAAAAAAACCAAAAAGATGTAGTAAAAGAACAAAACAAAGCCTGGAGTATTATACAAGTTGCGTGTACGTACTACCTTCAAAACAACGATTTCAAAAACAAAACAAAAAAAAAACGTCGGGTATTATAACAGCGTAAACGAAAAAAATATTTCATAACATATCACTTGAAAGCGGTTAAGTGAGGCGTCCCCCAAGAATTGATTAACGAACCGAAAAAAAAAGACCCTCGAGATATGTGGGAGTGAGTGGATGGGCTTTTGGAAAAATGTCAAGTTCGCAGACTATTGACAGTAATAGCTTAATGTCGGATAAACGCATGGCGTTTTATCCAATAATTCCGTTGTTTCAAAGAGAACCTTTTTTTAAAAAAAAAAAAAAAAAAAACCTTGAAGGGAAATGTGTGGACATTCCTAATTATCGATACATCAACGTGACACGTGGACGCGAAGGAAATACAACAAAAAACGAGTTGCTACCATATGACTGGACTTGGACCAGTTACAATAAGCTTTGTTAATGGCCAAAGGATACAATGGACAGGCCGCATAACGAGAAGAGTAGAGAACGAAACATTTCAAATGGCATCGGAATGGAAACCCCTAAGAGCAAAACCCAGGGAAACGCATTGATGTGGGAGAGAAGAGACGGGTGGCCGAGTGGTATTGTAACGGAGCCGAAAACTCTTAGAGAGTGCCGGAAAAAGAATTTTTTCCACCAAGTCTTTTATAAACGTCTAACAATTGCCAACCGGTAATTATCGTTTTTTTGAACGACGAATTGAATTTACTCTTTAATACGCATTTATTCTTCGTTTGATACAACATATCCCGTCGTTTTCGAGGGGGGGCCTTACAATTGGGTGTTGCTTCTTTCGGTATGTACGTATTTCAAACACAGGCGGTCATGGTCGTGTTAAAACGAATTTATAAAATCCAATTTTGTAATAATTACATTTTTTTTTTTTTTTTTTTTTATTAAAGAAAAATGTACAACTTTTATGCTACTTAGGCGTAATAGGCAAATGCGATAACGAAGAATTGCATTCGTTACAATAATACGAGCAGAGGGAGGCCATCCCCTAATCTAACCTAACCTTACCAGAGAGAGATTTGCACGAGAGTGCGGAAATTATAGTGTTTAGGTGTGTTGATAGTGCGGAGTGGATGTATGGAAAATATATTATTTAGATATATTTTAATAAACGGATAGTATAGGTCAGAGGTTCTCAACCCGTGGTACGCGAACAAATTTATTTATTACTATTTGCATTCAATATTATTTAGTTTAGTTTAGTTTATTTGATATTAGCTAATTTTATAAAATTATTATTTTATCAAAATAATATTTAATGCCGATGACATGGGGTTTGCAATCGTAGCAATTTAGAATTTTAGATAATGATAAACTCTATAGTTTATTATAGTTGTTATTGATAAATTCTTATTTGAAATATAAGTGCAGAAGTAGGCTCGATATTCAAAGTGACTTAAGAGTGAAAATTAGTTCCATTCAGCCTGATATTGATGTCCTTGTACAAAATAAACAACAAATATCATATTCATTTTATTATTATTTATATTTATTTGTTTGTTTTTTTTTTCATTGATTTGTAAATTGTAATTTAAAATTTAAATATTTAGATTTAACTAAAAATTAAGATCATTTTACATTCATAAATATCAAATAATAAAAATGTAAAGAAATGAATGATGAATAATAAAAATACACGCTAAAAAAATTTGACTCGTAATTTAGTTTTAGAATTGAGGTGGTACGCGTATTGATTATAATAGTGTCTGGTGGTACTCCATGATAAAAAGGTTGGGAACCCCTGGTATAGGAAATGTATGGTAAGGTATGGAGCGATTTTTGTACCGTGTGGAGGCTGAACATGTAGAAAACAATTGTTTTAATGCTTACCGAAAATTACGTAATTTAAAAAATTATTTCAGACCCTTTTTGTTTTTGTGGATATGTTTTATTATTTATTTTAATTTTTTTTTTCGTGATATATACAATCTGTGCCCCTAGGGCACAATAAGAATATTTCATAATATAATGTGTATAACACGATAAAGCTTGAAGGAAGAAGCCACCCAGTAATGACACTACCTGACGAATGATTTAGTTAAAGATTTGGATAATATTTTTATTTTTTTATTTTTTTTTGTATTAATAACTAAAGAAGTCTCTACGCCACTTCTTTTTTAGCCGCCTCGGTGGGTTGCCAGGAATCGATAGTGTGCCTAGATGATAAAAGTGGATATTTTAAATTAAAAATATATAAAAATCCTCTTGGAAAATAATACAATTTTTTCTCCTTAATATTGTTCCAATTTATTTGTCAGTATTTGTCAACAAGTTCGTATTAGTCGTTTTATTTGTTTTCGATCATTTGTCCATACTGTTTACGAATGTACAATATCAACGATTGTTTGAATGTTTCGAGATTTGTTTCAATGTCGAACATAAAAATTACGTGATCGGCAACTGACACCCAAATATTTTAGCAGTGGCGGCTTAGCCCCCGGGTAATTTTTTCCGTGGGGGGACGATTGCTCCCCCCCCCCGGAGTAACGTATACGCGACGACTAAAATAAAAATTTTTTTTTTTTTACGTGTTAAAAGTTTACATCAGTATACACACGAGGCAGGTAGGTACGTAGATTAGATTATTTTTATATTTGTATTGTAATCAAGTATGTAATCGAACATTTTAACGGCGGAGAGAGAGACACACACGATACGATCCCGCGGAGACTGTTGAAATAAAATTGTGCCCCGCTGTAATGTTATATTTTAAATCTTACGACAAGAGAAAAAAAAGAGAAAAAAAAAACGAAAAACGTTATAAAATAACCGGCCGATTACGGCGCAACTGCCGAGGAATTATTGCAATGGAAACGGAACACGCCCGGCGCCACGACATCTCTAAATTGGATTGTCGCCAAATTTCACTGGTAAGGCCATTAAGCCCGTTTGTGGGCCGGCAAAAGCGAATTATTATCGGCCACGGGATATACTGTCCTGGCAACGGCCTAGAACGGACTTTTAAGCAGTCAATTTAAATATATTCCAACGGTCGACAGGCTCGCTGGTTTTGATTTTTCTCGATTGAAGAGCCCGCCGCGCAATGGGGGAGGGCAAACTCTGTACGGCCTGTCCAGCGGCGCGACTAGAATACAAATCTTTGGCTACACCTAACCACCACCACCCCCTACCAAGGCCACAACATTACATATTGCCAGCATTTAGATCACGCTGTTATTATATTCACCCATTTTTGGAGAGAACACTTGAACACGTTTCACTGTTGTTGTCGTATTATTTTATAATGCCAACACAATTTTTCTACCGATATTCGCAAATGCGTTCGATATATCTTCAGGAACAATCTCTCGCGGTATCTATGATACTAAAATTCGGTAAACCGATGCTGTAAAAATGCTACTTCGCGGCCAATTTTTCGACATCCCCGTGGAGGAAAAACTCTGTTCGCGTGTCACACAACCGACGGGTTGATGTTCATGCAACCCGCATTGACTTGTACAAATTTGGAAATACATCTTTATTTAGCGTTTATTTTTTTTTTTTTTTTTTTTTATGTCATCTGTACTGGTTTTTAAACAGTTTTTTGCTACAAGTATTTCTGCTTTAAAGCACTCTGCGTTTGAATTTATTATGTCCTGAAATCATAGAATACTATAGCATTTTTCTGAAATATAATAATTTGATTACGTTGCTTAATAACTTATTTATTTAATATGCGCCTTATAGTGCTGAATAAAATATTGACTGTTTTCATAATCCATATATTGACAAAATGATCAATGGCTTTAGCTATATGAAGATTTTCATTTGAATACTCAAACTTTAAATTATTAATAATTGTATCAATAAATTGGAAAACAAATGGTGCGCCTCCAATAGGGTTCAACTGATTCTGACACTTCTTGTGCTTCATAATTAGCTCCAGTAGTCGTTTCCAAACGGAAATTTCTCAAATTATTAGGCTTCCAGTAATCTCAACATGACGACATTATGTTACTTATTCACTATAATAGTAATAATATAAATTATAATCTGTAGGCAAGATAAGAAAAAAAAAATAACTGACAATAAAATCTTAAAAAATATAAAATTACATTGTTGAAACTACAGATATTATCTGATAAATGCCGCTGTCGTATAGGAATTTGTTGCGTTTACAAAACGTTGATAGTATTGAGGAAATAGTATAAATTGTATACATAAAAGTCAATATATCTTGTAAATAATTAGAAATATGAAGGGGCATGCGAGAAAATAATTTATAGGGAATTAATATGTTCAAAAATACTGTACTGTAAAACATACATGTCAATTTTCCTGTCCGTTTAAGACATAATTTTCAAATCGTTATACATGTCAGTATAAACTGCGAGTGAATTAATGTACTCGAATTTCGAATTCAATTTGGCACACCTTAATATATCGACCGAAAATGGTTTTTACACAAATCTAAGAGGTTAGACCGAAAATGAATAAAAAAAAAAGAAAAAGAAAAAAAAAAGGAAATTGACTTCAATATATAATATGTGAAATGGTATTTTGTCGGTCACGGGTAATCTCCGGAACTACTGAATAATTGATCGACTTGGTTGTTTTTTCTTCTTTCTAAACGATAGTGCCACAGCGGTTTATAAGCCTAATTCCGCGTTTTGTACGTCAATAAACAATCGAGTTCGGTTCATTTTTACCAAATAAAATAATCGGTAAATACGGTAGATAGAGCTCGGAATTATAACGAAACGAAATAGGCAACCCGCCAAACACCGAACGGAAAGTGATACGTATGGCCACGAACGAGCACTACCTTTACCATTGATCTATTTGAGTTAAGTTTACATTTTAAAATGCGTTCTATTCCGTTTATGTCCTAAAAAGAAAAAAAAAATTTTACCTACAAGGCATAATAAGCAAATTTGAACACAAACATTTTTACGACCTGAACACATGAGGAGGGAGGCCATCCAGTGATAGACCCAACGTTATTTTATTTATTTATTAATTATTAACTTAACATAAATTAAATTTAAATTAAACGGTTTGAACCATCAAACATTTAATAAATCACGAAACCATTTTCTCTTTAGACGGCGTGGGGGATTATTACGAAGTGAGTTGGAAGAAAGTTCAGCGATTAAAGGGTTAAAGTGAGACTGTAATTTAGAGTGAAATTTTTTATAATGTTTTGTGGCTAACTGATTTACTGTTTCTATTTTGATGTCATTTTGGAGTGTGGAATTTGATACGTACCAAGGTGCGGAAGAGATAATGCGGAGAGTGATAGATTGGAATGCTTGGAGGGTACGTATTTGAGATGGTTTAGCGCATCCCCAGATCTGGATTGCATAGGCCCAGATAGGCCGTAATAAGGATTTGTAGATGATTATTTTTGTGTGGAAGGGTAATTTTGATTTCAGAATTGGGCGAAGTAAGTGGAGTCGACTATTGAGAATTTTTCTTTTTGACTTGATATGAGGACCCCAGGTCAATCTTTTGTCAATTAGGACGCCGAGGTATTTTACTTCTGAGGATACTGGGATTGGTATTCCTTGAAAATGGAGGGGAAGGGGTATGGACTTTTAGTGTAAAAATTATTAGATAACCAACTCGGTAATAACCCGGGCTAGTAATCTGCTAGCCTAATAAATATATATATATATACACATATCTATCAGTATTAAACAAATAGGCGTCGAGTAGTTTTGTTTTAGCCTATATTTTCCCACGTTAAAAAATCAAACGCTAACAAAATCCAAGTTTTCCAAACTGTCGCTCTCCGTAAAATCGCTAATACTCCACCGTATATTTCTAATCTTACGCCTCCATCCTGACCTAAAAACCAAAACTGTACATGATGATGCAGTAATATTTTAAAAAGACCCTTCACCAAAGACTCTATTCGCATTCCAGCCCTCTCATATCCAACCTAGGAACATTAACAATACCTGGTGATCCTCGCAGACGGCTCAAAAGGACCTGGTGTCCTTCGTGATCGCCTAAATAACTAATAAAATACTAAAAAAAAATTACAATTAAAATTATATCTAACAATATATTAGGAAGTACCACCGCTGGATGGGGTTATCTTCCGTCTAATCCAGTGTTTCCCAACCGGTGGTCCGCGGTCCCATAGATTTTTTCTTCGATTTCTATTACAAATTAGTTATTATTTTTTTTAAAAATTACAACTTATTGAGGAACCGTATAATATTATACGGTTATCTTATCGTTGTTGCCGCTGTAGACCGATGAGTATTTTCCACTTTTATAGGTGTGTAGGTATCAGACACAAAAATCACACTAAGTAAATTATTATTTAGTATAGTAAAGTATAATTATATATTAGTGAAGTATAGTAATAAAATGTAAAGTAAAAATAATAATTTTTGTATTCTTGTTAATGAGCAAACAAAAGGTATTCCTGGTTTCGTAAAATTGAGGTGGTCCGCGACCTGTAAAATATTGTCGAAATGGTCCGTGGTGGTAAAACGGTTGGGAAACACCGATCTACTAATCGTTCGCGCTTAAATTACAGTTATCAAATATTCGTATTGTGCCCGAGGGGCTACAGATTGTATATTTAAGAATGAAATTATAAAAAAAAAAAAAAAAAAAAAAAATTAAGAAAAAAAGCCTAAATTTTCAAATACCAATAACCGGTAACAGTAGACATTTTTACCCATCCTAACTGGATCCTAAATGGATCTGTGACATGGAAATTCGACTCGGTACAATGAGTACCTCTTACCTACATGCATTCGTATTATAAGATTAGATAGTTTAAAATATATAAAAAAATAAATAAATAAAAAATATATAGGCGCGACTAATTAATTTAAGTGGGTACAAGTGGGTCGGTCGGACGGTTCGCTTATACGAAGTGTGATAAAAAAAAAAAAAACACCGGGATTTTTCTTTTTATTTAAAAAATTTCAATAAACAAAAAGTTTTTTTTTAAATATTAATATCCTTTTCAAAGTATTCGCCGCCTGATGTAATGCACTCACTATCCCATCACTCCTGTCACTTTTTGAAACAACGTTGGAAGTCTTCAAAACTTTACGTTGTTTGAGTTGATCCACCGCATTTTTTTTTTTTTTTTTTTTTATCGTTTCAATATCATCAAATCGCTGCGTTGTCCTTTGAGGTCAGATTTAATTTTTGGATTTAAAAAAAAAAAAACAACCACGATCGATTCTGGAACTGTTCTGAACGCCGCGCGCATAAATCTCCGGTTAAAATGGTTTGGCACGACCCGTGACAGACATGTCACGGTCACTAGAAATTTCTCTTATTCGTCATTCGTCGATCTGGTCGAATAATTTCTCGAACTTTTGCCCACCATTTCCACATTTCTCGAAGTTGATGGTCGACCAGCACGGGGAGTGATCGTCATGGCTTCACGACACCCCCAACGAACCTTTTATTCCATTCAAATGTTTTGGATCTGCACATTGGCCCGTCATCAAATGCTTTCTTTTTTTTTCTTTTTTTTTTTAATCATTTCAAAAGTTGCAGTCGCTGGTTTACCGTGTTCTCGGCGCAAAATTGAATGCAAACACGCCGCTTTATTGAACACGGAGTTTATTGGACCCGGCCAACCGGCAGACGCAACAAAAGTGTGTACACGTCTTCAACTGTTAGGTCGTTCATTGCTCAATGATAATATTAACTCGTGGCTTGAACAACGCAGTTTTGGCACGGATTTATAATTTTAGTCCCGGTATTTTTTTTTTCTCGCACCTCTTCTAGTTTCTATCGAAACTAACTTTCAATAAAACTAATAGTTTGTCTTCCTTTCGGGGCGTTCGTCTTTTCCGGTAATAACGCATTTTTGAACTCTACAATAACATCTACTGATTAAAAAAAAAAAAAAAAAAACAACCCCGAATATTATATTCGTTTTCCCGGCGTACTGTTTTTTTTTTTTTTTTTTTTTTTTTTTTTTTTTAATTTTCATAATAATTAAATAAAAATGTTTATGGCATTATTTTCCGTCGCCTTTTCGTTGAAACCATATCTTTTGTAATATTTTTAAACTTTTAATGAAAATGTAACGCATTATAATAATTCATTTTTATAGGTACTTTATCATAGGCTGTGGTAGGTAGGGTAACCGTTTAAATCGCATTACAATTTATGTTCACAACTATTAAGAATGTTAATCCAACAAAGAATCTTCGTTTATTTTTATAGTTTATGATCTCGAAAATAAATTAAAAGTTAAAAATTAATTATCGAAATTATATAACAAATATAATATGTATATAATTACGTTACTATATTTAACATTTAGCCAAATCATTAAATGTTAAACGTTCTGAATGTTTAATAATGTAACTTTTAATTAAACCATGACCTCGGCAAACAGTGATTTATTATTATTATTCATAAAATTAAAACATCATCAGGATCTGATGGGCCCTAAGATTAAATTCAAGATTATATCGATAGGCATTCGGTCGGGTTTGGATGACAGTGCAGACTACAGCTGGGTGGTATTTATAATTTATAAAATGCAAAATATGAATTAAATAAAAACGTATTTATTTGAAATTAAATATTAGTCTAAAACTGAATGTGATTAAAAAACTCGAATTGTTTAAAAATAAAATCAACACAGCGAGTTAATGATATGAAAATTAATTAAACAAAAACTAAACGTTTTTATATTTTATACACTATATATTCAATATTTGTTTAACTGGTCTGAAAACTGATCATTCCCCCGATGCTGAACAAATATGTTGTTGAAACATTGTTATTTATAATTACTTAAAATAATTAATAACAACTTAAACCATAGTAATAATTGAAAATTGATTCTTAGTATAATTCATCTAATTTATTGCTCTTTAGTTCTGAAAAATACTGTAAAGTTGTATCAAATTATTTTTCTCAATTTCTAATTATTATTAAAGTACTAGTGAAACCTATATGAAACCTAACTTTGAAAACACTATTAAACAATACGTATAATATAACAAAAATGGTTTAAATAGTAACTTTATTTTATTTACCTGACACAGCGGGAGAATATCTCAAGAAATTAATTCAAAGAATAAGACAGGATAACAGACTACAGAAATAAATAATTAAGCTTCTGTGTGGAATGTAAAGACTAAAAAATAAACTTTTAAATTGGAAACACTTTATTAATTTTATTTGTATACAAAACAAACTTGTTAAAATTATAAATTTAAAAAAAAAAAAAAAAACATTGTGTTTATCATAAGTTTTAACATGTCTGGCACAAATAGAAATAACTTACATTAAATTCACAAATAAATGATAAAAATATGTATTCAGCCCTTCAATAATTAGTTTCGGTAATATATTTCTTACCAGTAAATCGTTCAAAGTACACTACTAGTTCACAGTGTGGTGTTTGAGGAAACATATCAACTGGAATAGCTTTTACAGGTACAAATGGAGCGCCCTGTTTAGTTTTAGATTCGGCCATGGATAAAGACAAAAAATTTTGCATCGCTGCTTTCGGGTTGCAAGACAAGTAAACTAATCGATTTAAATGTGTCATACTCCTTAAAAGTAGTAACGCTTTATTATCTGAAACCCATTATATTTTATAAATAAAAATCTAATGTTTTATTATTACTAAAAGTCACAAATTAGGTATTGTACTTACGTAGCCCGGCTCTAGGTGGATCAACAATTGCAACTACATCATCAGCAATTTCTGGATGTTGAAACTCTGGTATGTTCATTACCTCTTCAGCTTTTCCAGCATAGAACTTTGCATTTTTGATTCCATTTTCAATAGCATTTAACTTTGCCATTCGTATAGCTTCTTCTTGAATATCTACACCGACTACCTGAGCACAATCCTTAAAAAAATAAACAATGGTTAGTTAATTGAAAACACTAAACAAGTATTTAAACTTAAATTAAAATTATTCATCAAAATAAGAACAAAAAATTACCTTAGCCAAACATAGACCTATTGTACCAGAACCACAGCATATATCTAAAACGGTAGTTTTTGAATTTATGGAAGCTAAATTTTTTGCAGAATTAAACAATATTTCAGAAACAGATGTATTTATTTGAAAAAATGATTCGGGTGAAATTCTAAATTTCAGACCATTCACTTCTTCAAGGATAAATTCCTGTCCACATAATAATTCCAATGGATATGAATTTCCTTCACCAGCACTGAAAAATAAATAAATTTAATTACATCAGTATTATAATTAAATTTATTACCGAATTGTAATTAAGATTACATTACTTTTCAGTACAAAACCGCATATTTTTAAAAAGAAATACATTCATAACAATATGTGAATATCAATTAATGTATAATGTATAAAATACTAGGTATAAATATGAACCTGTTAATAATTTTTAAGCAATAATAGTAATACAAAACTTTAAGAAACAATAAATAACCTATGATTGTCCTATGAGCAATAACTCAGTACCAAATAATATATAAGTACTTAATAATGCTTACACTCGTTTTTTGGCCTTCTGCAAGTACAAGGAATCTACTTTGCAACCAGCTCCAGGTCCAGTAGTAAAATAATCAACAATTAATTCTTTCATAGCCTCTAATTTTAGGTCCTGCATATTTTCTGTATGTACTAAACAGATTAACATGAGTTGTTTAGTTATTAGACTTAATCGTACAGTCAATTGACGCCAATAACCCTTATATGTTTCTGGATCAAAAACGGGAATTTCAGATGATCTAACTAAATCTTGGAAACACTAAACAAAAAATTATAATATGTATTATAAACATGATAATATCCATGATAAATATCCATCAACATTGTAATTTTTTTTTTTACATAATATCTTACATAAACTACATCTTTCATACGCTGAGGAACATTTGTAATATTATTGATAGATGCCACACTAGTTTTTCCTTGGACATATGTACCAACACGAAAACCAACAATTGGTTTTGTATTTTCTGTGTCCATACCTGGAAAATGATAAAATATTATACATTATTTAATGTATTATATTACCTATTACCAAATACAAAATAAGTTTATGCATAGTAAGAAAATGTCAATAAATCCAAAATAAGGAATTATTGAAAAATAATTAAATATAGGTGAGCATTACTGTACATTTGCACAAATGAGTACTTACATATTTGAGTATACAGATTAGAATAATTATAATTAAAATTTCACTAGTATATGTGTGACAATGAAATTCCATTAGCAGTTATTAATCAGAGCTTAAAACATTAAACAAATGGAGTTATGCGGAAAGCAGCCATCCAACAAATTGATGAAAAACAAGAAAATCTTAGATTACGCATTTTCCAACAAAAAAAACCCAACCAAACCAATGTTGGAGTGTAACGTTATGTATCAATACTACAAAAACTAACTAAATGATTTTTTGTAAAACTTCAATTAAATCAAATTATAATATTTACGGGATAGCTGCTTTATGCATAACTCCAATTAAATAATCCTTGACGTACAATAATACTTAATATATAGTTACAAATTTATTTTTACTCAAATGATTTTTTAATATTATATAAATTATAGTACCTATAGTAAATTCACACTTATTTCTGTAACCAACACATTTATCCGAATAATCTTTTAAACTTTTTATTTCTAAAAGCTCACAAGGGAGACCATCATAGGTATTTTGTTGTTTCGTTAACCATCGATTTAGACGTAAGTTGTTGTTTGTTCGTTTCATTTGTTTACTGTATTCTAAAAGTATCTTCCGAATAGATTTGGTTTTATAAACTAACTGAAACCAATACACGAATATTAGGTATGTAAAGCAAATATCTTTTATACAATCAAGTTGGATTTTATCCATATATGTAAAATATGAGCTTAAAAATACTCAATACACAATATATTGAAAAATTATTTACCATACGGGATGATCAACTAAACGTAAGATACTCGTTATCTCAGAAAGTATTTTTTATTTTTTTTTTTTTAAAGTCGGAAAAAAGTTAATACTTTCTAAGATAATGTGGATCTTACAGTTAGTATAGAATTGTGTTATAAATTAAGGTATTAGTTTGTTATCAACCCGCCTGGTATCCAAAAACTGTATAGGTCCACCGCTCAGGTTTGTTATCATAAGGGCCCAGATTTAAATGCACAAAAAATCATCAAAAAATGCTATAAAAACCAGCCAATTAGGTTCTTGGAAAGCAATGTTCAAATTCACCCAAAAAGGTGCATTTCACATTAAAATCCAGGCCTTAGTTATCACCCTGTCTCACCAACTCATAATAATAACAATTATCTAACTCAAATAATATGCTATATGCTATGCTGTTTACTCATCATTTCATAGAACAAAATATGGGAGCCCAAGAAACGTAGAGAAACAAACAGATATTTTTAGAATCTTGTTATTTGTTAATTATTTCATTTTAAATGCTTGATGTATTGTTATAAATTATATTTTACTATTTTTTAAGTTTTATATACCTACTATAATAATAATATTAACCTTAGTAGTCGGGGTGATAACAAAGTCGAGTGGCAGAGCAATAACAAACAAGTACCTAAATCACTTTACAATTATGCAAAAGTTAAAAATGAGCAGACAAATCCTAATAAATAATACATTTATCATTATATTACACCTAAATATGTCTTACTTGATCTTCATAAGGTAAATTAAATAAAGGTGTCACAGCACTTATCATCTGCTTTTCAGCGTAAATATTGTCCAACTTCATTCTCTTTTGGTCTGCAGAGTTGTCAAATTGTTCATTACGTTTTTGTACCAATGGATCAGGCATAGGTTTGGCGTTCTAGTAAGTAACAAACAAAATAAAACCGTTTAAATTATAACAGAAAACATTAACATGAACAGGATACTTACATTGGCTTCTAAAATTGTATTCTTCCAATGAAATCCGTTTAAAATAACCATAGCTATATCTTTGTCTTCTTCCGAACGAAAACATACATATAGCCATTTGCCATTACGGTTGGGTGTTTTGACTTTAGAACACTTTAATTTTAATTTTTGATTGACTAATTTCTTAAACTCCTGAAAAATGTAAAAGTAGATAAATGTTACAACTTTATTTTTATTGACTACCTAAATTTCAATAGTAAAATTTGAACACTGAATTTCTTTTTTACTTACAGCAATTCCATAATACTTGGGAAGGTTTCTCACTTCTAACTTGTACTTTTCAGAAGTGAAATCATTCCGATCTAAATAAGCGTAAGGATCTTCTATTTCTGTTGATTTATCTTCAATTGTATCTTCAACTGTATCGACTATTTCATCTGTATCTTCCGATTCACTTTTATTTTTAGTCGCTAAAATCGCTTTAGCTTCTTTTTTTTTTAATTCAATAGCCTTTTCTATTTCTATAGCCTTTTCTATTTCTATAGCCTTTAATTCTGCTTGACCTTGTTTTATAGCCGTATCCATTCTGATTAGAACCGCCGGTGGCATTTCACCGTCAGACTGGATTGTTTCTTCAATACATTCCTCCATAACACAAAATTTAATATATTATTATAAACTCGATAAATATATATATATATATGTATGTATTATTTTTACTTTCGAATTATTTAAATATTCAACAAGGAATAAAACTTAATATTTTAATATAGAATATAAACTTCGAGCTGTTGGATGACTGTTGGAACTCGTATTGATTATTTATCTTGATAAAATAATAATTTTATAACCTAAATTGACGACAATGTTTGTTTGAAAATCGTTATCAGATATCAATATAATAGATGATAAGAATTCACGTGGTTTATATACGTGTAGATAAAAAAATTCAGCGTTCTTCGGCACAACAGTATTTTCATTATTCGCAAGTTTTCGTTTTTTTATACGTTCATTATGCCACAAGGGAAATTCAAAAATAATTCTCAAATTTCATTTGCAAAAAAAAAAAAACAACAACCGGGTAAAAGTAGAAAAGGTAATATTGAACATTTTTATTTTTTATTTTTAGTAGACATGTCCGTGTATACTGTATAAGTACATTGTATGCAATTATATTTATTACAAATTTAACATTAATATATAAATAAATTAACTGTGTGCATTTGACTGTTACAGCATGCCCAATGCCTTCGAATAAACACAAATATGAAGAAGGCCAACGGATTAAACGCACAATAAGTAAAAATGTAAACAGATTGGCAGAAGATGAATTAAGGGCATTGGCTACGGATAGCAAAAAAGTGTTTTTATCAAAAAAGAAAAAACAAGTTGCACAAGTAGTACAAGAACCAGAAAACAAACCCAAACCAGTTAAGATTACACAAAAATAAATTATATATAATATTATACCATCATATTTAATTTGTCTATAATATACAATGGTATGATTATTTGTCAAATTCTATTTAAAATATTATTTAATTTTAAAATACATTAATAATTGATAATAATATAATTGTACCTACTTTGTTTTTTAGCAAGGTGCACTTGATTTTTTCTTATCATTTTGTAAATTAAATTGTTATCAGTCGTCATGGTTGTTTGTATTTATTTCTAACTTTAATATTATTAAATAATAATTGTTGATACTATTAGGAAAACAAAGTACTCATATTATTCTACGTTTCTATCATCGGAAAACATTTAATTGTAAAAATAAAATTACCAATTAAATATTTTCATTGAGTTTTTCTCAACATCTTTTTTGATGTTTATTGCAAATATCTTTGTTATGTTCTTTAACCATCACATTTTCCTCTATAATTAATTGAATAGAGTATTCATAAAATAATTAGTTTAAATACATTTCTGGGCACACAATTAATTAACAAGATAAAATAATTTATAATATGTACCTAGAATTGTATAGATTTAGCATACTGCACAAACGGTAGACTAGCGAAAGTCTAGAAAATATTATATTAGGTAGCAATAAATATGACCACTTAATTTGTTGCTTTTATGTGTTTTCTGTGAAAATGTCATGTTTCTACGATTATTTTTTTACGAATAATTGTTGGTAAATAGATCTAGATTGTCTTAATCTGTGCTATAATTACTTGTGCATTTATTTTTTAAGTGAATTTGTATATTTTCGTGTTAAAACATATTTGTTTTTTCATAAATAAAATCCACAAACAATAATATAATATAATATACATAATATACAAAATAATATAAATTTATTACAGTGTACAATAAAATAAATATAATATACAAAATATAAACTCTGATGAAGTTTTTAGGTAGGTACTTATTATTGTATTCAATCTACTTCTATAATAGTATAATACTATCGTTA
The DNA here is from genome assembly GCA_956483605.1 of Tuberolachnus salignus. Taxonomy (NCBI): domain Eukaryota; kingdom Metazoa; phylum Arthropoda; class Insecta; order Hemiptera; family Aphididae; genus Tuberolachnus; species Tuberolachnus salignus. The sequence goes on from OY101437.1 coordinate 20,098,170, forward strand.
AGTAGACACATGGTAAAAAGTATGTATTCTAAATAATATTAAAGAATCTTACTTAATAAAATTATCATAATATATATACAGACAACCTTACTTCAGGGGTGGGTGTTCCTGGTACAATATTTGTAAAAATATGTTCAATGAATATTACAATACTTAAATATTATAATACCTAAATAAATTATTTTCAACATATTCTGGATACTTAAATAATTGCCACTGGAGTATTTTTAATGAAACATTAAAAACCCAAAAGTAGTTTTAATAAAAATGAATTCTATAATAATAGTGGCTTGTATACATAAACGACTGTTTTGCTTGATTTTTACCGAACAGGCATAGGTGATGTGGTTTTAATTTTAAACACTAAATGTTAGTGTGCAAGTTGAATGTGTGTGGAAGAAAAAAAAATGTTGGAAGTCTTGACACGGTGACCTAGCTGAAAAGTCGGTTGTCTTTAGTTAGTGCTCGGGAACGCCTCTCAATTTTTTGCAAATAAAGCCGGGGGGTGGTCAAGACAGGCTTTATAACGTGACGTCGCGTATAATAACACAATATAATATAGGTATAAAATGTAACACAGACATAATATTTCAGCCACAGACGATCAAATTCTTGTTTTTACCTTTGGCAATACTGACCGTAGAGTTCTGTTTTAATTCAATCACTCCGGCACTCCTGGAACCTTTTATGCCGTGCAAAAGCCTAGAAAATAAATGGGTAGCAATGTTATTACTTTGTTTGCGGTGCTTGGAATATTCCTTTTGAAAATGAAAAAGAAACTTATAAAAAGTTCGCGTTTCGTCGATTGTTAAAATGGAACTGATTCCGGGTTAGTCCCGGGATTGAAGAATAAATTGACTATATCCTAATAAAGAAACATTTTTCGTTCCTTCCTCAGATTTATTAAAAATACATACTTTTTTTTTTTTAAATTAAATTTTAATATATTATCCATAATGACTTTATAAACACCTAACCTACAGATGTCCTTCACATGGGGGGGGGACATTGGGACAACTTTTATATTATTGAACATTTGTTTTAAAAAATGTTTACAAGTATACTGTTAATATGTCTGAAAAATACAAATACCTGAAAGGTGAACAAAATCAACGAAGACGAGTTCCTTCCAAGCACTATTCGTTTAAAAGTATATATTTAGATAAGTAAACCTAATAATATTCCGTGCCTGATTAACTGATATGGTGGCCATGTGCAAAATCCTATTCGGGGGCCTTAGTTTTTATATCTATACATTAGGGGTGAATCCCAAAAAAAAAAAAGTGTCGTGGGGCCCACGATATTATCGGGCCGATAATATTTGTAAATTTCCCATCGATTTTGTATGGGAATAACTAATATATCCTATGCCTACCGCCTATAATTCGAGCATTCGATGGGAACACAAAACCCGACGAATTTAAAAAAAAAAAAACATATATTCATTGGCATACGAAAACCCTCATTATTTGTTTAGTTTAATACGTTCAAAAGAATTATTTTTTTTTGTGATATTAAAAAATGCGGGTAATCGAATAAATATCAAAAGTTATCGAGCTTGGTGACTGTTAGGTATTAGACCACCTGTAGACCTTTTATACTTTGCGTAGTATAAAGAAAAAAATATAGCAATTTTAACACCAGAGACTAGTCAATTATTCGGGATATTTGTACGAAATGAATTATTATTTTAAAAAAAAAAAAATCACTGAAGTCGGTACCTTCCCTATATAATGTAAATTCTATTCCAGATAACGAAAAAACATAGATGCGTATCGATATGCGATTGTTTTGCAAAGTATCGGTATAAAAAGTAATATTGTACTTACGTTTGATTAACGTCGAGTTTATTGATATTTAACAATTTACAGTTTTTCGATATGTTAATAAATTTTGTAACGAATTCTACTAAATACGGGATTTCCAGTATTAAATCGCCCTGCAAATAAATTCAAATATTATGGGAACGTACGTTTATATTATTATTGAATTGCGGCCATTTAACGAACGACATAATAATTCATTCGATTTTGCAGAAACCGACATTTTCTCCGGGTAAATAATGTTACTTATTTTGCAATTTCTCAGCGTTTAATTTGTACGTAATCTGTGGTATTCAATATATAATCAGTCGAGTAATTTTTGCAAAGCCCATGACTTATAAATATTATGTCGTGCTCGAAACGACCAATTCAATTAATAATATATATAATTTTTTATTTTTTTTTTTTTCACGTATAAATACATAAATATTAATATATATTAAGTAGGCGTAGCGCATAGATAGTACAATATACTTTGTTGTGTTTGTATTGCGGGCAAATTCTGACGAGTAAAAAGTTATCTTTCCCGGCCGTGACTTCTAATTTTGTTATAAATTCCAACGGTATCTTTTCCTTGGGATTTAATTTGTTTTTGTGTATTTGTTTCAAATACAACGTTTTACTCGTAAGCAGCAAAAGTCTAGTTCTCCGTTTGTATCCTTTCCGGTCGAATTTCGATACTTTGACGCCGTACTGAGTAAAAAAAAAAAAACAAAAAAATTACAATTGATTTTTCGTTTTCGACATTTAGTTATTATTGTGTCAATAATAAATTCGATTGCATAGTAAAATAGTTAACTCTTACGATATATTTTTCGTTTATAGTGCGCATGAACGACATTTTCAAATGTTTCTCCAACAAATTCAGTCGGTCGTTTGAAAATAAACAACGCGCAATACATTCGTAATTGCATTTTTTGTCTGAAAATTTAAAAAACAAACTTTATTAATGATATAATTATTGATTTCGTTACAATAGCCGAAGAATAATTGAGAAAAAAAAAATATATATATATATATGTACATACATAATTGACACTTACCTTTAAAAAGATATTCGGCGAGCATTTTCAATTCTAATTGTTTTTTACGTTTCAAATTCTGCGAGATATCGTATCTTTTATTTTTCCAAATCGTATGAATCGTTTTTAGTTTTTTGGACGCCTTAAACATAACAATGTGTACTATAATTAATATATATTAAAAAAAACTTAATCAAAATTAATTTTAAGAACAGAAAATTTTAATATTTTTTTTTTTTTTTTTTACTGACCTACATTGATTAATATATAAAAAAAAAAATTAAAAAATTCTTAACTAAAAATAAATCTATCGATTTTTCATTTTTCCCCCGGAAAAATACTTGAACTTAAGAGGACGTCGCGCAAGTGGCGTTTGCCGTCTCTGTCTATCTAACGGGCAATATAACAAATTACGTTATATTAGGGAATGTAAATTGTGACGTTTAAGTAGACCTCGGGGTTTGAACGGAAATCGCAAAATTTAAATAGGAGAATATTATAAATATTTCGAAAAAATTATCATATGAATAAAATTATAGTCATGTTTATTTATTGTTTGTTTTTTTTAATAGATGTAATTGTTTTGTTTATCATTTTTTTTTTCTAGAGATAAGCTGCGTACTATATTCTGCTCTATAAATTGTGTTATATCCGTTCAAACCCCGAGTACAACATAAACGCCACGATTCACGTGGCCTAATAAAACGTAATTTGCTATATTGCCCGTTAGTTGGACAGAGACGGCAAACGCCACCTGCGCGACGTCCTCTCAAGCGGACGCAAATCGTTTAATTGTACAAGACGGTTTGTATTATTCGTTTGAATTAAATTTTGTTTTGTGGGGGAGAAAAAAAAAAAAAAATTCGCGCATAGAATAATATAATGTAAAACACTCACGCCGACGAACAATTTCGTATGCCATCCTCTGTCGAGTACCCCCCGTACGTTCGCCGCTACAGACGCCGCGGTAAACGTCCGGAAAATACGTCTACGGGTGCGCGCGATAAACGATATACGGCCGTTTACCATGGTTTACCATAGTTTAGCGAAAAATTAACAAAAAAAAAAAAAAAAAAAAAACCAAAACGGGAACGACCGTTCTGACAATCGCGTAAAAACGGCCGACAATCGCGCAAAACGGTCCGGCGCGTTAAGCAGCAGAGTGGACCTCGTCCGTGTTTAATCCGCCGACTGCCGTCGCGCGCAAGATTATTAATATGCCCTCATCAAACAAATTCGACCTCGGCCTGAATCGTCTCTGCTCGTTTTGGAATTTAAATCAAAATGTGTACGACGCGGCAAGCACATATAATAGTTATTATTGTATTGTTACGGCGACATTTCGAATCGGACCAATTTAAAACGCATTATTCGATTAAGTCGCCGCGCGTTCGCGGCACGGCGGTATGGCGGGACCGCGTGATATTTCCGCCGGATTTTACCGGTTTTCTCCGTACCCCCCCTGCCGAGCCGAACGTTTTGCCAGATCGTACCACTCGTTAGAGCTTTTACATTTTTTTACACATTTTAACACTGTTGTTCTTAAATAGTATAAAAAAAAAAAATTAAAAAAAAAAAGGGAGCACTTCGCACGCCGAGTGTTGGGTTATCGGGGGCGGCCCGGAGGCACTTCGCTCGTCGGATAAGTTACTATTTGGCGGACGTATTCGAATTCGAACGAAACGATAAAAATCATTTCCTCTCGTTAAAAACGATTCGGAACAGAACTCCGGTGTAATATATATATATATCGCTTGTTTGCTACAACAACGACATAACACAGAAAACGCGATTTTACACAAAACGAATTTGAAAATTTAATTTACAGTGAGATGATGATAAATTATGTTTAATGTTTATATTGATTTAGAAACTTATTTTAATGGAATATGAGTGTTATAACACACTATACTCGTGCTTTCAGTTCTCACCTACAACAATATTAATATTATACAATTAGGAGTTAGTTTAAGTATAAATATCCAAATATTGATTTTTAGTTACTAGTCATTTAGTAACATGGCCAATTTTTTATGTTCCCTTAGTCTATCAGTATAGACTTCTATACTGAGAGACTAAGTGAACATAAAAATCTTTACGCCGCAGGATACCTTTCGACCGGTCGCCGGCACCACCTACGTCCGTTTGATTTTTCATTTTTGTTTGCTTTCTGATTTTTTTTTTATTTATTTATTTATTTATTTTTTTTCTTCCTCGTCGCGGCGCGCGCCACTCTTCCGACATTCTAAATCAGCGGCGCAGGAAGCTTTCGCGCCAAGCGCCCCTCCACCCCACCCACTCTACCCCCCGGTAAACCTATTTGTAAAATGGGCCATTTTACCCATTTATAAACCGACGTGATCGCTATTCTTTTTCAACATTTTAATTTTACTAGTTTTTTTTTTTTTTTTTTTGTCAGAATACAATTTATATTTATTAGCTCACGGCTTTTTATTGTGTTTTTGAGCCCGGCGAACTCGTCGCAATCGTCTTCAATGCGAAATTGTTTTTTGCTAGCGAATTCACGGTCTATGGATAAAATTGCCACATGTTCGTTAATCACTCTTGCCCGATCGTCGACCATAGTGTCATTAGTCTATGTTTACAAGTAAATTTTCTTTCGCGACTAGCAATTGTCACTGGTACGGTATTTCTATATTTTGAAATGGCTACGCGCATGGGCTATAAATACGTATGATACGTATATACGTTTATGATATTAGACTTCGATACTATAGAGTACCGTTCTATCAGTATAGAGAAAAAACACCAATATTGTTTTTATTATTATTTGCAAACAACTCAAAAACGACGACTTTTGTGTTATGTCGTTGTTGTAGCAAACGAGCGATATATATATATATATATATATTAGACATATAATGTGATATTATTTGTTACAGGTCAGACATGAATAGGATAAATATACATATAGGTATAATCGATAATACTGAGTTACGTTAACAGCGGCATAATTCACAGCAGCCAAACCCAATAGATCCAAGAACAGTAAACGTACACAACTCCAAGAACTAACGTGTGCAGAACAACTTTTGATTGCAAATGTACAACTGGTATCAAGGGGTCTATCGTGAGGCCAATGCGCGTGTAAAGAGGCATATCATTAATATTGGTCGAGATATAAGTGAAATCGTTACTCGTCCCCCCCCCCCCGTAGACCAGTAACTTTGAATACAATATTGTAATCAGATGCGCATCGTGAATTCCACGTGAAACGGGCTCAAGTTCTAGGGGAGAGCCCCCGTCTCCGATTTTTAAAATCGAACAATCCACATTTATAACGATTAAAAATGCTGTGACCTAACCAATTGTGGATTGAAACCGCTAACGATACTATATACTTGTGATATGCTGTGATAATAAACAGTAATAATATATTTTTCAAAATATACGGCAATTTGATTGACCAGCATTGCCTATCGCTCCGGCCCACTTTTGTCCACGGACACACCGATATTCCGTTCCACAAGTGTTCCACAATCAGTTCTGCGCATTGCGTATGATAAGGCGACCCGGCGACCCTTGCGAGCCGAATTTGTAATTGTTGGTGCGAAGAGCGCCGCCTGGTGTCTTCCCTTTTGGAAATTTCAGATCTCCAAGAACAATTATTTTCGGAATTACAAAGAAATAATAAAACTCGAGTTTGACGAGATCGCGTTCTTGCCGGTTTTTCGGCATTTTTTTTTCGGTAGTTTTTTCTGCCGCGTTAAAATACCAATAGGTATATTTTAAAATGACAACTAGACAAAATTTGCTACCGGAAACCGCATAGAAGTGTATTCTTCTTGTAGAAAAAGTGTTTACAGAAAAACAAAAATAAAATAATAATGGCCATCATTGTAAAACCACAAGATCCCTAGCTCCGCTCAGAATCTAAAAAAATAACAATAATGTAATAGAATACAATAATATATATTTTGTATTAAAAAATTTAAAAAATAAATTATTTTACTTATTTAGTGAGTTTTTAAAGTTCTGTCACTTGAAAGTTCAATCGAGGTTTTTTCCCTACGATTGATATAGATGTAGCTATTTGAATGAATTCTTCATCAAAAAAAGGATTTGAAATCCAATTGTTTTCTTCTTCGGGTTCGGAAAAATATTTTTAAATTGATAATTTTAAACCTTTTAAATGTTAAATTAGGTTTTTTTTTTTTAAATTTCCCGAGACATAAAAATCTCTTTTCCGGATAGAAAATTATGCACGTGTTTCAAACACCTCGGGTTGGCCATTTTAACCGCCAGAAATCTATTTTTTTAAACCATCAATTTGGATTTAATTTTATCCGAAACACTTAAAATCGTTATTGAATTCTTTTGTAATGCCAAATTTAAATTGTTCGAGTTTTTTCTTGTATGATAGACATTTTTTATTTTTATTATATATACGTATATTGGATATTTTCAAAACGAACCGTTTTAAACAAACCAAATTTAAAATTTTTCCGTCATTGTCCATTTTATTTTTCGCGTATCCCTTAGATAATTGATTCGGCTGGGGGGTGGGGGGGTTTCTACAGATTCGGAAAAAGTAATTTTTTTTTTTTTGAAACAGTTTTCGTACGAAAAGTTATATTTTTTTTAATTTCAAAATTGACAAAGTAACGGTAAATACATAAGTATTTACGAACAATTCGTTTTACACGAAATTTTAACGATAATAATCGTTACGAGAACCGTTGAGATGTTATTGGAAAATCAAGACGGACACTGTGAGCTATTTATTTGATAAAACATTTTAAATTGTTAGATAAATTCGCGTCGTGTGTTCATTTTTTATAATTAGCATTATCTTCAACTGTTGTATGTCACTAATAAAAATTAATATAAATAGTGATTGATTACGAGCGAAAACTGCTAATAATCGTTTATACAGGGTGCGACGCCGAAACAGGCGATTTTCAATGTTAAATTATGAAATAAAAAAACCGAATAAAAATGAATTATTATGATTTATTATAATGAAGTGCATCAAGTTCTAGGCTACGGCGTGTATTTTCCACTTCATAACCGAAGACGTATTGGCGATTACTTTTTGAATTTTGTTTTTTAATTGCTCAATATTTCGAGGTATTTGTGGCACGGGCTTTACTTTTTTTCTTTTTTTTCTATTTTTGAATACCATCACAAAAAACAAGCGACACGCCGATAAATCGGGAATTCTACTGGATCAATTTAAAATTAAATCAATTTAAACACGCAAAAACGACACCGCGTGTTTTCGCGCAGAGCGTCTTGGATTCTTTACGAGAGCGGCCCTGAATTTTGCACGCGTACGAATGGCTTTTTTTTTTTTTTTTTTTTTTTTTTTTAACGCCGAACCCGCCCGTTTCTTTAAAGTCGGCTATCCGTGTATTACTAGGCCGATTAATAGCTGATGGTACCGAACCGTGGCGTTGCAATGTTAAAATTAAGATGAAATGAACATTGATGTAATGATTGAACATAATGTCGTTATATTTGTTAAACGATTATATTGCATAAGCACATTGTTCGCCACTCCACTGTCCCACGTTTACTGAATGACGTGCCGTCTCCGAACTAAAAATATTTAGTGCCCCGCCCCATTAGTATTTTATGTTAAAATTTCGTCGTTAAAACCCACGGATTTCATTCGTATATATTAAATTTCCGCATCCCGTGACTTTGCCAATTTCGCAATTAAAATAGAATACGAACTTTCCGTACACAAATTTACTCGATCCGAATCTGTAGGTTGATACGAAAAACGGAAAAAAAAAAAAAGAGTTTGCAAGACACTTGCAGTTGCGCAAACCTATTATTATTATTTTTTTTTGTTTTTAAACGTTTACCACCCAACCATCGACCAACGATCGCAGCATACCAGCAATTATAACAATTCACAAGAATCACAGAAATATCAAATCCCATCCGATTGGACGAATTGATCCGTAAATATACGGAACGGGATTTTTCGCTATCCAAAATACGAGGGGTCCAAGCCGGATTTTTCGGCGTTAAAACCACCCGCCGGAATAATTTTAATGCAAAATGCTCCCCATAACGGTCCTAGAAGATCCCGCCCGGGTTACGGTTAATTAATTAATTTATTTTTAATTTTTCATTATTAGGAAAATAACATTTACAATCTGTACAATAATGGCACGATAAGCAAATTTGCAAAAATAACACAAATATAATCATGAATACGGTGATAACGGAGGCCGTCCAGCGATAGGGACCCATTATTAAGTAGAATTTTTTGAATTTTTCTTTTGTTTTACGATTGAGTGCCCGGGGACCACGTGAGATCCAGCGTCTTTACGGAGAGAGTTCCGAGTTGCTGACGAACCACGGAGCAGGAGTTATTCGGCGTAAGCAAATCGATTGGATTTATAAAATTGATCAAGTTTTTCCGCGGCCGCCGCGCGGTGAGCGGTGAGCCGTATCGGTTGCTCGGGCGGAATGCCCGGGATCAAATTGCTGGCGATCGCTACGAATTGCGATAACAGAACAATCATTTCGGCGAGTACTTGGGTCGGTCGGCATCTGTTATAATTTGTTTTTCCATAATCGTAACGTTAATAGTGTTTTTTCTCACGTATTGTATTTATAATTTGTCGTTGTCCGTGTAATTGTCGCCGCGGTTCGAACTCGCCGGCAATTATTACTGTGCCCTGTTGCGACACATGTCGTCGAGTCCGGCGGCGCTCTCGTTATCGGCGGCCGATAACAATTAATTGGACCGGGGGGGCAATGACGAAAAAAACGGCCGGCAGCGACGTTCCCTCCGACGGCGGCGAAGGCGGCGACGGCGACGACGGCGGCGGATTATTAATACGGCCACAGGACAATTATGTTTATTAGAATGTGTTTCGATTGTTATGCAACGGTTTTCGCCCGGCTCACGGAAATACACGTACCAATAGGTAATAGTACCACGTCATTCGCGCCAACGTTACCCTATTGTCCCGTCGTTGTAGGTCTCCGTCAATAACACTCGACAAACAATTCGATACGAGAAATCAATACGAAATGGACGACTGGGTCGAAAACGCCGTCCTACGGGAATCCAACGTCGAGTCCTACGCGAATCCGGGCACCAAAGTGTTCCAGTACGGCACGTCGGGCATCCGTTACAAGTGAGTGACGCGCGCGTGGTAAATATATAAAAAAAAAAGCGTTACCCTTTGGCCCTTGGTTTTTTTCTTCAGTTGCGAACATCTGGATCACGTCATGCATCGCATGGGCATGTTGGTCGCCTTGCGGTCGATGTATTTGAAATCCGCGGCGGTCGGTATCATGATCACGGCCTCGCACAACCCGCAAGACGACAACGGAGTGAAACTCATTGATCCCCGCGGAGAAATGTTGGACAGCTCGTGGGAAGGGCTGGCCACCGAATTGTCAAACATTCGGGACACCCGGGATTTGTGCACATTCCTCTTGGACATCGTTTCGGAATATAACATCAGTCCGTCGTGTACGCCCCGTGTGTTTATCGGCCGCGACACTAGGTACGTGCGACAGGCGTTTTTATTCAATTTCAGTGAATTTATGGACATGTATCACATATGGTTTATACGACCGCAGATTGTCTACAATCACTGAGTTTTTATTATTTTATTTTTTTTTTTTTTTTGTAGACAATCTTGTAAACGATTGTTGGGCGCCGTACTCTGCGGTATAAAAGCTTTTAAAAGTAATTTCCAAGATTTCGGTATTATAACGACACCGATGTTGCATTTTTTTGTTAGATGTCATAATACAAACGGTTTATACGGTCAACCAAACGAAAATTCTTATTTTACTAAATTAACAAACGGTTTTAAAACAATGCGTAAAATGGCAAGTAAATTAGCGTTTGATAACAATGGCATTGGTGTACACATACTCGCCTGTTTTATGAAAATATTTTTTTATTATTGTTAGTGTTTTTCTCATTTAGTGTTCAGATTTCAAAAACTATAGTCCTGTAATTGAATTTGATGGCGCAAACGGAGTGGGCGCTTTAAAGATGAAAGATGCAATTGGATATTTGGATAATACATTGATAATCAATATGAACAATGACGATACATCGAATACAGAAAAATTGAATTTTAAAGTATATAAACATAATTTTTATTTTAAATTTCCTAAAATATGTGTACTTTTATATTTTTAAGTGTGGTGCAGACTTTGTGAAATCAAGCCAATGTCCACCTACTGGAATGATCATTAAACCATACTCCAAGTATGTGTCCGTAGACGGCGATGCAGATAGAATCGTTTATTCTTTTATTGACGAAAACAACAAGTTCTATCTATTAGATGGTGACCGAATCGCCACTCTTGGTACATTAAATTCAATTATTTTAGTGTACTCATTCAATAAGATATTATTGTATATTTGCAGTGGCTGGTTACATAAAAGATTTATTCACCACTTCTGGTCTCAACGTCATCGTAGGATTAGTGCAGACTGCGTATTCAAATGGAAATTCTACAAAATATGTAACTGACAAATTAGTATGTATTTTACTTATTTAGGTATCAGTATATCATTGGAATTGTTTAATTTGTCCTTTTTTAATAGTGTTTTATAATCTTAAACATTTACATTAAGTACATTTATTTGTGTTTTTATAGTAACACTGATATTTAGTATATTGCACAATTAGAACTTCATTTTTAATGAAATTACTTGCTTTGATAGCCAAATATATAAGATAGCAATACATTATCTAATTTGACTAATAGATTATGCTAATAGTGCAGTGTATTTGTTCACCAATTTTTGGTTGTAGTTCTCAAAGTCTCTTAATTGAAAATAAAGTAGCAATGAGTGTAATATAATGGTTTCAATAGTCTAGAGATTCACTCGATTAAAATAATCAAAATGTTTTGAACGTAATATAGAGTAATATCAAGTTTTAGTAAGACAATCAATCGAAACCGAATTTTTAAAAACATCCTATTCAATTGGTAAGATATGTTGATTATTAGTCACTATTGTAAATTGTTGGTAAATTTAATATTGTTGACAATATTTTAGTCAATTTCAATATTTTATGTAGTTGATACGATTGGCTTTATATAATGTTTAATATAATATAATATTTCATAGAGTGATTTTTGAGACCTAATCTAAAAATGACTTGTATAAAACTAATATGTTTTAGAAAGTTCCTGTTGCCTGCGTTCCCACTGGTGTAAAATATCTACATCATAAAGCAAATGATTATGATGTTGGTATCTATTTTGAAGCCAATGGGCACGGTACTTTATTGTTCAAAGACACAATTGGTGAACTTATTCGAAATCAGTCTTCTGTTGAAAAAGACAAGTATGTTAGACTATTTTATTTTTATATTTTAAATGTATTTTTTATACTTACAAATAATCACTGTGTAGCATTTTCTTATCTGATTGATATGTATGCCATTATTAAAATATTAGTTGCATTATCTTGACTAAATCAATAATGTTCAAAATTTACCGAATAGAAATGTTGATTTTAAACGTAAGATTAAGCGATCAAATTTGATTCGTATACTTACTACTGTTTTATTATTATTTTTAAGAGAAAAGTCATTGGCACTAAAGAAATTGGTCTGTATCATGGACATGACTAATGAGACTGTAGGTGATGCCTATTCGGACATGTTAATTGTTGAAACTGTACTCTGTGAGCGCGGATGGAACATGAGCGATTGGTATAACACATACTCAGATTTGCCGAATCGTCTTACAAAAGTCATTGTAAAGGTAACAATATGTTTAGATTTGATGTTTAACAACAATATTAATTGTGAAATATTTTTAATCTTAGGACAGAAACGCATTCGAAACTGGTGATGCTGAGAGAATTTGTACCAAGCCACTGGGTCTTCAAGAAATAATAAACTTAATTGTTTCTAAGTATCCAATGGGTAGATCGTTTGTCAGGTAAAAAATATTGTTAATATTTATTTATTTTATGAATACATTTTATAAAAATATAAATGAACCTTTCATTGGATAATACTCACTGCAGGGATGCTAGTTCACTAAAAATGTCCTTTTATTGTCTGTAATTTTAATAATTGAGAGGTGGAATAGGCAAACTAGTATTCAGGTTAAAGAGCACAACTTGTCTTTCATGTAGTGTTTATTGTTTGAAACATGTATTTCTATTTGTGCTTTACTTTGCTTGTAATACTATTTTGCTACTATTGTCCGGTTTTATATACATTGTTAAATTCTAGTTTTTAAAAATTGAACTTCGTCTATTTATGTAGGTTGTTGGATTGTTGAATCTGAGTCTATGAAGACTACAGGGATGCCCAGGTGTTTGAAGGTTCTGTGGACTCTGATCCGCTCGATTCTAGAGTTTGGTTCCACGATTTGGAAACCTTTTCAGCTAGGACTAGTAGACAGACTACACAAATTCAATGAAGTTTTTTTTTTTATATACAAATAGAGGTACATTATTTTGATATGGTACTTCTCTGCTAGCTGATACTGTCGCTAAGTACTTAGAGCTTGAATCCCTTGCTTCAAGCTGATTTTATATTGTAGTTTTCATATTATACAAATTAGTTAATGGTATTATAGATTGCTCTTTACTATTAGAATGAGTTCCATATTTAGAATCTATACAATTTTAGTTAGTAGTACCTTGTAAGAAAGCAACAATTTTTTTGTGTGTTTTGTTTGCCGTAAATAATCTATTGTTAAGTTGCCTCCCCTTTCTTTTGAAAATGAAAAATGTTCTTTGATGTCTTAGTTAAATTAATTTATATATTCATTGATTCTATACATTGCATAACTTTCTATAGAATTGTGTTTTTGTTATTAGATTAATATTTTTATCACATAGGTATTTATGTGTATTTTAATCCTAATCAATATATAATATCTATGAAAAATAACATAAAATATTTAATTTTACAGGCCTTCTGGTACAGAAGACGTTGTGAGAATTTATGCCGAAGCAGATACTCAAACAAATGCTGATAAACTCGCTGTTGAAGTGGCAACTGCCGTGTATGATTTAGCTGACGGCGTAGGAAAAAAACCAGAATAACTTGAGTTTTAAAAATAATATCAAATGTGTTCAATGGGCGCTGTAATTATTATTCAGGGAATTTTATGGTTGTTATATTTTTAAGTGTTGATAGTTATTAAAAAAAAGTATGATCAATGTTAAACAAATTTTTACATTATATGTTATTGATTGTAATTGTTTTAAAACTTAATTTTTTTAAATTTATGTTATATCACTTGTATTTTTATATAATGTTATTTTTTTATCCATTATTAATGAAATTGAATAAACCATCATAATATTTTGTACCATTATAATTATAGTTGTTTTTACTTAATCCTGTGGCTTAAATGGTTATCTACTCCATTTGTGTTATCACTCTGCTTTCACTTCAAATATGTGCTGGTAACTAGAGCTCGTCATTACACAGGTACACGTGTTCTTAACTGAAATGGGATTAAGGCCAGTGTAATTAAAATTTGTGTACATACTACCACTGTACCGGTCATTACCCATGTATTTTATTCTTCATGTGTTTGTAATGAATTTATCATTTCTTTATTTTTTTTATTAATAATGCATATATTTTCCAAAAAAAAAACAAACGAATAATCCGTATACTAAGCCGATTTTGTGACCGCAGCGTAGCATGTAGTTGTTTTATTGTGCTACTCATTTTAGGACTTTATTCACAATTTTAACACTTCGGTGATAATAATTTTCAAAATTATCACATTGGTGGTCTAAACAATAACTCTCGACATAAATAATATTTAGGTCTAACTATTGATCTTATTTTGATATTTAGTGGTTTGTAAGGAATACAATATACAAAATAGGAGGGGATTGGAAACAAAATATATATTATATATTATGTATACATTATTTTAATAAATATATATTATTTTATTTAGTATTTATCTTGAAATTGACAAAATATTTTTGCAAACTATCAAGGCCGCAAAGTTGGCGATAAGATAACTTTGGGTTTATTTGTTTAAAACCAGTTTAAAATAATCCTATATAATAATATAATATTACAAATAACGATAGTGTAGGATTGCAATGGATTACATAGTTTGTATTTTGTACTTAACACTCATAACTCATAATTATTTAGGTATTACATCTCTAAATAATAAAAGATATACGATTTTGAAATAATTTTATATATATTTATTACCTAAATTAATAAAATTACATTGGAGTCCAGCGTTTACTTCACGGACAATTAATATTAATATACATGTGTCAATGAAAAATATCAGTATACAAAAAATATCACGGATCTTAATATATTTTTAGTACGTGTACACGTGTACTCTAATAATCGTGTATAACAACGATCCACAACTGGTAACATAACTTATTTATTTATTTTTTTTTTTTGAATCATGGTAGTGCATTTTACAAAAATTTTAAAACGGTTATGCAAACCAATAATAAATTTAACAATATTACTGTGCGTATAACGTCGATAGTAATAAATTCATGACTCTGATTCTGTAATAAGTTAATGGTATAACAAAACAAATTAATACTTTTTTTTTCTATTATTATTTCGTATGTGACCGATTGTATTAAGTACAATTGTGGTATACGAAAATAAATGCTTTCAAGCGTAATACATTTGGGATATTTATATATTTATAAATCTTATAATTTGTAGGAAGAAAACAATTAAGATAAGTTATCTTATATTAGTATATTATCGTGTACAAGTGTTACTGCTGGGTAGCTACTCTTCTCAAGCCTTCAAGTCTTGTATATTATTTATCTTGTACACGCTCTCATGTGCTTATTATAATCCATATTACAGATTGTAAATTTTTCTAATAAATGTTTTTAAAAAAAAAATAAAAAAAAATATTAGTGTAGACTTTTAATACAATTTATAATATTATTTATCAGTATAATGAAAAGTTAATGATGTATTGTGTATGCGTTTATATCATACAAAATGTATTCAAGATCATTCATTCATTTTTACAAAATTCAAATTGATTACTGAACGCGACCTCCTTTTTATTTTCCTGACACCATGGTAACCCCTGATTTTTAAACAGAATCCAATATAATTTAATACTAACTAAAACAAAAGAAATATTCTATTATTATTAGAAAAATAAAATATGTGTTTTAATTATTTAAATCACAATTACAATCATATATATATAAACAATAGATTTCAAAAAAGTTGATTAAAAAATATAACATATTATTTAGATATAAATGAACAATGAACACTGTAAACAAGCTGTACTCATAATTTGATCAGTCTGCTGTTTTTAAATCATTTATCTTTACATAATTATACAATTGTTCAGGATAGTTTTATTAATATATATGGGTTAAGCTTATTACATTTGAATAACCAAAATAGATACATTTTTAATACAAATATATAAATGTATATTAACGATTATAAAATAATACTATATAATATTAGTGAACGGTGAGTTTCAAGCTGCAACGTCGAAGAATCGGTCGAGCATAGCAGACACTTGAGCTGGAGTATACTTAACATATTTCTCTGGGTTCTTGGTAAACGATGTCTGTGAGAATCTAAAGACCACATGTTAAAATGTTGTTGTATTTAATTGATTTATTATTCAAAATAGAATTATTTTATAGGGAGTAATCTAATCAACAATATATATATATATATATATTACTTGTCATAGAAAGCGCTATATTTAGGTAAAACGAATTCTTTATTATCACGTTTCAAACCTTCACGTAGTTCTACATCAGAGATAGTGTAACCCCTTTGAAGCTTTAATATTTCTTCTATTTCTTTGTTAAAACCCTATAAAATGCATATAGAAATAGTTTTTAAAGTTAATAAAGGTGTTAACAAGGCCCCTGCAAACTCTAAGAAAGTTCCGTCCAAAAGACCTAATCGCCTTAGCAAAAATTAAGGTACTCTACAGTAATTAGATTTTAAAAATGTAAAAATGTATGTGTTTATAAACAGAGTTAGGTTAGTTTTATAAAATTGAGTGTTCTAACCGATGCAATATAAACTTGTTTATAGATACAAACATATTTTCATTTTAAAAATCGAACAACTTTACCCCGTCTCCATAAACGGGCAGTAAATTAGTGGAAAAGTCTTACCATTGAAAGATAAAAACTTATTTTCAATTTTGTAAAAAAAAAAAATTGAAGAATAATTATTTGCAGGGGGTCTTAAACATAGCATTAACAATATATCACAATTAGACATAATATTATGAATTGATAATTCTTATTTTAAAATATTGAACAAAAATATGTTGTTTTGAAAAACTTAATAAGTAATATATTTAATTTTTAGGTATTTAAAATATTTTCTGTCACTTGCTAAACTTACGGAAAACCGTTCTTTAATTATGTTGCGGTCCTTATCCTTGAGTTTACCATTCATAACTTGAACATCATCGAAATTAGTTATAAAACCTAATATTCTGTTCCAACTGAAATCATAGACATAGTTACAATTTTAATGTACGATAATATTAAAATAAAAAAGTAATTTGCTATAACACTATTACCATAGTTGATATGATTTTTTGTGTGAAGCAATCATCTCGTGATAGGTATTTTCACATTCTGGATCAGTCAAAGATACTATATCTAATAAAGCGGATCGTTGTAATGACTTGACTACATAGTGACAATTATTCAACCGAAACAGATATTTGACACCAGGTTCACTGTAAGAGTCACTTCTATTTACAAGCATCAAATTCAACTGAGACAATACTTTCTCTATAAACACGTGAAAATAATTTTAGAAATAAATTAGTTCTTATGAATTATGGCTTATATTATTGGTTACTGATATAAATTCCCAAAAGAAATTTGAATTTTTCGGGTGAAGTGATATGATGCGGTACCATATTGTTGTACAGCGGTACTTGAGCTAAAATAGGACCCACACTGTCTACGTAATCGAGAAGTTGTTCCATCAATACAAGCACGTCACTGGTTAATTGATAAACTGTACCGTCTCGTGGTAAACCCATCGAGTTGTCAGTCCTGACACTCTCAATTATTTCATCTAAAGTTCGTATTCCCTAAACAGGTGAAATAATAATGTTTAATCTTTAAAAAGAATAACGATGCTTGACGAGGAACCTAAGTACTAACCGTCGAATGAAGTGTATTGAGAATCATTGAATATTGACCTCTAACTGTGAGATCACAGCCTTCCATTGTACGTTCAAAATCAGATTTCATGGCAGCTAAATGTTTTAAAATAGGAAACATAACAAACAAGTTGGCAAATTCTTTTCTGTGTATACACCTTTTGGCTCTGGTCGCAATATTCTGCAATAAACAAAAGTCGATTAATACATACTTATTTATTATTTTGTCAACATATAGTTGTGTATAGGAAAAAAAAAGAAAAAAATGTTAATAAAACAAACAATATATGCATGGGTTATTTGTAATATATAAACTATGAAACTATAAAAATTAACAATACCTCTCCTTCGTGAACAATATTAGAGAGACTTTCTTGAATGATTATTTGAAAAACTTGATGGTGAT
Organism: Tuberolachnus salignus; assembly: GCA_956483605.1. Lineage (NCBI taxonomy): Eukaryota > Metazoa > Arthropoda > Insecta > Hemiptera > Aphididae > Tuberolachnus > Tuberolachnus salignus. The sequence goes on from OY101437.1 coordinate 20,116,547, forward strand.
GTTTGATCGGTATGATACCAAGCATCAAAGACAATTCTGCTTGCATGAGCTTCTGTAGAGCAATAACCGATATAAGATAGTTTTCCATGTCTTGTTCGTCAACAATATCTTCACGGTTTTCTGTATACATTAGGTATATAATATTTATGGTCAACGTTAGTTTTGACAGATAAACAAAATTACTAAATAATAATTACCTACCTATAAGTGTTGGTCTTCTGTTTCCCAAATTCAAACCAGTGGACTGCTCTATCGTTTGAGAGGCTTTCATTAACATTCGATTAGCTTTTTTCTCAAATCTGAAACAATGACAACTATCAGTAAATCTGAGCCGATTTTTATTCATGGAGAAACTTACACATGCTGTATACGTTTGGAAGCTTTTCTAGTGACAGTAACATCAGATCTATGTGGAAATTTAGACTTCTAGAAAAAAAAAAGAAAAGAAAGAAAATATACATCATTACTTTAAGTTGATTTTTTAAACATACTACTGAAGGTGAATTTAAAGTCTGTCCTATAGCCATATTAGTGCTTCCCGCACTTCCAGTTTTCTGATATTCCTTTAGAGTGGTCATTGATTTTGTGAGGGTGTTTGCTCGTACTCTGGCGTACATATTCATGTATTCATCGCGAGATTGGCTGATTAACCAATCAGCTAAACGTATCAGATCCGCAGACACGGTGTCCGAAAAATGACTAATAGAACTTACAGAAGAAGAATCGTCAGTAATTAACTCTATAGAACCATAAAAAAAAAAATCAATTAAGAAAAAAAAAATATACGATAAATTATTGTAACTAACCATCATCGTTTGTAGCTAAGTCAAGCAAAATTACGGGTTGAACATGTCTACTATGTTTTAAAAGGATTTCTTTAAATTCTCTTTGAATACTATCTCCTCCAGTTTTGAACAGTGACGACTAAAAAATATATTAAATAAAACAAATGTTTTTTTTTTTTATTATTATTTCCATATTGTATATTAGAATACATACAAATTAAACAGCGAAAATATTTCACTAGAAAAAACAAGAAACAAAATAGAATAACAATAAAACGTAAAACAATTGTATTTTTTTTACCTTAATGAATTATTTTAAAAAATGCTGCCATACATAATACAATTAATTTACTAACCCCCTAGATTGCATTGTTTCAATATTATGTTTTCTCCTTTATGTCTTTATAACTCATAAGTGGAAATCTTCCATATTTCCCTATCCTCTTAACATCTCTTTATTTATTCCGCATTCTCAATGTAATAACTCTGTTAGTAACTTAATCTTTTTAAACTATCCCACTATACTTTATTCTCTCAACATACTCAAACCATCTTGTCAATCCTCTCTTATTTCCCAAGCTAAAGACACAACCAAATATTTTTAGTAGTATTATTTTTTTAGATACTTTTACTAATTTATTTGATATCATAATGTATTTAGTTTTATTTTTTATCCATGTTAGTTGCCAATATGTTAAGTTATACAGTAAACATCTATTATATAAAGCTTTGTTTTTCAATTATTAAAGAGAGTGAATATTATTCAATTTATACAATAGGTCTTTTGGAGCTACAGAGTCAAATTATTTACAGAGGTCTCTGATTATTCATTATTCAAAGCTACTCAAATGGATTTTACGTACCACATTTTCAAGTTCAACACTCTGTGGATTATTTTTTTCAAAATAGTTCTGAGCCTCCTGCAGTCGGTACATAGCATCTAAAAACTCATTTAAACCGTCCGACCCGTTTGGCCTACCTAATATTATGGATTCAACTCTTGAACACACATCGTGGAACATTATCACTTTATCCAATTCAACCATAGTCTTATCTATGTCTAAAATTTAAAAAAAAAAAAATGTAATAATGTTTAATATTTATCACAATAAAATGGAACTGGGTAGTATACTGGTTTTTTTCAGCTGTAAATTTTCCATTTCATTATAAATCGGAAGTATGGTTTGTTGAAGTCTACCGAGTCTACTTTCAAACGATGTTAATATATCGACCATTTTTTCAGATAGTTGAGTGTTCCGTTGCACTTGTTCTTTAAGTGCATTTAAATTCTGTCGTTCCTAATTATATAACAATATTAAAATATTTGCGGTTTATGAATACAAACATACCAGCAAATATATATATAAATATTTAATAAATAATTATTTATAAAATCGCTAGATATTTATTGTTTTTGAGTTTTCTTAGACGATTTCAACAAGTAATAAGGCCAAAAGTCATGTAACAACACAATTAAATTGTATGCAATTTCTCAAATTAAAATATAACATAAATACCTTTTCTAACTTCCCAGTAGTGTCCATATTTTCTAAGGTAATTTTTATCAAATTCGAAATATTTTCATGGTACTAGAGAATAACTTATGAAAGTACAATTGGTATAATTTTAAGAAAAGTACAAAATAAATACAAAATATTTCCATCGCGATAACAGCTATCTTAATATTATCTATTATCAAACCAAAATAAACATAAAACCATAAAACACAGATATGGATTAAACCGTACTGAGAAACAGAAACTCCTGATTGCACATAACACAACTTTCGAACGCGGTTATTTATTTTCGTTTTAGACAAATTATAACAATTTGTAATTTGTATTAACGAATAGAAATTATTGTTTTGTCGGAAATCGGTTCATATCTCATTGGTTGGAAAAGTGAAAGGTTTATTTTTAGTGAAAATAAAATATTTCAAACAAAATAAGTAACTTTTATTCAACAACTAAATATAAGACATGGTTTTACAAAATATCAGACTTTAAAAATAAGTATTTGATTAATAAAAAAAAAATATTTCCTTATCGTAACATGTATATCCGTTAAGTAAAAAAAAAAAAATGAGTGCATTTATAAATAAAATTATTTTATATCTTCCAAAAAATGAATTAAATAATTAGTGACAGTAATATTCTTCTATGCAATTATTAATAGTATCTCGGAATTAATACTTAATATTAATTGTATATGAAAACATTATAACATCACTAAAAATGTTTACTGAAGTTTTATATTTTCTTTTCCTTTGAAAGAAATAATCGACCGCTTTGGTACTGGCAAGCTCTAAAGACATAAATTTATAATTAAATAATATATGACATTTGGTACAAATATATTATAAACTTACACTTAATTTATTTGTTTTCAATGCCAATGGTTTTGGTATTTTCCCAATTAAACATTCAGACTAAAATAAATTATAAAGAAATTATGATATGAATACAAAATATGTATATATAAATGTACAAACAGCCTTACTTTAGATTTGTTCAATTTAAAAGATTTTATTATTTCAGTCTTTTGAACAGTTTCGTTGAACATAACAATTGTAGTCTAGAATTAAAATTATTATCATTATAAATAAATAAATCCTAATGGATTTCTCTCGTTATAGTACACTTACATTAGAACGTTTATTTGCCGAACTGAACAAACGTGTAGCATTTGGTGGCGCAATTGTTTTATCTTTATCACAAAACTAAATAAAAAAAGAACAAATATTAAGTATACAAGTTTTGAGAAACAAATATTTATGCTAAAACTTGAGTTTAACAGACTTACATTATTTGCATTTTGTTTAATACATTTTGTGACATTCAATGGTGTTTTTGGACTTTCGGCAGAACTGGCCATTGATTGCTTTGACAAACTATTTTAAATGGATAAGTCAAAAGATTAATAAATATAATTTAGAGTTCAGATTATTGTTTTTTTTTTATTATGCTATCAAACCATAAACACAACTTCATTTATAAATCAATCCAAATTGATTAATGCCTACTTAATTTAAAATAAATATTTATATAAATAATTTTGAGTATCAATAACTTACCAAGGTGTTATAGAACATTCCATTAATGGAGGACTTTGAAATATAGTAGTAATATCTAATGTAGGCGTAGAAGAGGCTACAGGTTTGATCTATACAATAAAAAAATTGATTTAAATATCAAATTTGATTTGTAATGGTTTTCGATATGTATTTTATAATAAAACATGATATTTTACTATATCGTGCATGTGTCAAATATAATAGTAGATAATTATAAACACAATTATTATACTAAAAAAAAATACAAAAACAAAAAAAAATAATTTTGGAATATTAATATACTTGATCATGAGAACTTATTGATGTAGGACTTGGATTTTTTATTTCATTATAATTCTGCACCATATGATGTACAGGAACTTTAGCCAAAAATGGACCTTTATTTTGAGTTTTTTTATTCTGCATTGATCTTAAAATAGTCTGACATCCATTTGATTTTGATTCAATCAGTCCTAAAATAGTAATAATAAAGGATAAAAAAAACGTCCAAATATTAGATTTAATAATAATAGTGAAGTAGGAGTATATACAATAAATATTTTGGTTTAATCGTATTTTTTAGGTAATGGTATTATATATTAAATTGTTCATTACCAATATGATTAAAAGCTTTCAACTTTTCATCAATTTGATTGGTGTTTTTAATTGGTTCAACGGCTGGTTCGGATTTTCCCTTCAAAAATGTATTTACACAATTAAAAATAAGTATAAATAATAGTTATTCGATTGATCTTACAGTTTGAATGTCTACAGAACCATCAGTATCACTAAAATTATCTATCACCCATTCTGGTTTCAAAGTATTTAAATCAAAATAGTCTTGTTCTTGATTTGAATATTCTAAACTATCATTAATCAATGCATAATTATCATTCATGTCAATTTTACTACCCTAAATAATGATACAAAATAATATTCTTTTAGTACAGCAAAACCATTATATTTAATTTGTATGTAAAAAAAAAAAAAATTATAAGTTTGGTTATAAATAATATTTACATGTGTAAAACTATCAGAATTACTATTAGAAACTCTCTGTATATATTCTTTATTAAATACACTTTCAGTATTGTTCAAATTTGACTCTGTGCATTGCTGTAGTATATTAAACAATGACTTCTGTGCACAATTTTTTTCTTCTTTTTCAATAAGCATTTTAATTCGTTGTTGTGTTTGTTCTCTAATCTGTTGTTTTTCTTCTTCATTACATAGTGCCATTTGTTTTATATACATGTTATAATGTTCTGATATTGATTCATTATTATCATCCATATGTACTGGAACACAACTTTTGTTTGACTGAATTTCTCCACTATTGACATTTATCGATTCTACAGATCCTGTATGATTTTGATAATTTAGTTTTAAATTTGTCGTAACATTAGCAATATCTGTTAATGACATACTCTTCCTTATCTGTCCAATTTCTAATTTCCACGAAGTAGTCAATATATTATGATCTCCTCTTAATGGTATTTGATTAGAAACTAAATCAAAAGGATCCATGTTAGCTGCTTTTAACTCCATTATATCAAATGGATTATTATAATAATCTGCTCCATGAGTTGTATTTGTTACTATTTCAGGAGAACTCCAATCAATAAGCGCCTCGGCTGAGTGGTCAACTGTTTCATTAGCTTCAAATAAACTCATAATTCTAGAAATAAAAAATACAATTATACCCTAAGTCTTTAAATTATATCCACTTTATTCATTTCAAAAAATATACTTTTTTTTTCAAATGTTCTAAAAGTATATAGGTAGGTACGTAGCCATTATACTAAGTAATGTCTTTACAAAGATCACATATTTAAAATACGGAATACTTTTTAAACACAACTTTTATTCATAGTACATAAACTAATAACTGTACATTTTGGGACCACAAAATAACTTTTTCATTAGGGGTTATTAAATTGTTTTTTTTTTTTTTTACTTTACAAATCCAAAAATTCTACGCTGGTTTAATTTATCACCTGTAATTATATTAACTAATAAAGAAAAACATGTAACTATTATGAAAATATTAAATAAATTTAAATTTGTATTTTTTTAAAACATAAATAATGTTATTCTTTGTAAAAATATAATAATAAATTCATTCACTCTAAATATAAAATACTAAAATAGGCAATATTTTGGGAATGCAGAATGTAATAATCTGATAATTCATAAAACGAAAAAAAAAATAAAATAAAATATTTTATTACAGACTTTAAAAATTAATAATTGTATGGTACCTATTTATTGATTTTTTATTTTAATGTTTTATCATGGTCGTTATAATCATTGGGTGAATTAATTTTCTACTTTGTGACTAATGAATAATTCTAATATACTATAAATTAACGGTAAACCGTCTACTACCCTAAATCACAAACACTGAACAACCTAGTAGTCATATTTAGTAGATATTTAAGTGTATGACAGCATGGCTGTGAAAGTTGACAGTAACATTTACCAAATACAACTTGTGAATGACGACAACAATCTCCGGTGTATCATAAATATGTGAGATTTTTAGAAAAAAATTTAGGTAACTACCACAAAATAAGATATACAAATTAGTACTAAATAGAGGTGGAAAGAGCTGTTCTATTTTTTTTTTTTTTTTTTTTTTGTAGTGTTCTCTTATTAACAGTTTCTATTGGGAAAGAATATCTCTTTTTGCAAATAATCATATTTTCAAAAAAATATGCATTTAACTCCAATAAATTATACATATTTTTTTTTTAGAATTTAATATTTATTGTACAGTAATAAATCGTTATCATTATTATTTTCTCTGTGATGCACTTTTGCCATGTGTGGGGGTAATAGAATAAGTAACTAGTTTAACCAAAATGTAGATATGTTTTTTTTTTTATTTTTTTACAAATATAAGAAACAATTTTATTAAAAATAAATATAAACTTAGTATGTAATAGTATTATTGGTTGTTTTAAATTTTGTAAATTATTAATTATGGTATTATGTTTGAACAGTGGTGAAAATAAGAGGGGGAAGGTTGTTGGGGCATAGCTCCCCCGTGTTAGGTTCAGTTTAATTATTGTAAGGAACGACAAGTCTCATAGTATTCTTTTATTTTTTTTTTCAATTCGAGCTCTTATCCCACCTACCTGTTTAATTACTTATTTACAATCGAAATATTAGAGAATATTAAAATCGGTACTGAGGGAATTCGACATAAACATATATATGTATTCAAAATATTTAATTTATTATGTTTACACCTTAACGTTATCGATATTAATATTATTTAATAAAATATAATACAAACCTTAAATATCTAATGATATTCTGGAAAAAAAAAAAATAAACTTCAATAGAGTGTGCAGAAGACGAAACTATGCATACAAATGATAGTTTTAATTGTTGAATAAAGATTATATAAATTCGATTGATGTGATATGTTGACGAGTATCGATTTATTATTTAATAATTAATGCAAAAATAAATGGGAAAAAATGATAATTAATTTTAAAAAAAACCAAAATAACGTTTTTGTTGGACTCTGGCAGTTTGGTAAATAATAATTGCCATAGATTGATAAGTATACAAAAACAACTAGTGCGGCTATCTAGCGGACAAGACATAAACGTCGTTGGTTAATAACATGAACATGGTTAAAATGTAATTTTATCAGGTCTGTGCAGCTGACGGGGAAAATGACCAAATTATTTTTTGATAAGAAAATTTTGTACCATTAGTGATCATAGGTAAGGGGATCCGCATTTAATTAAATCCTCACCTCTATTAATCGGATAATATTTACTCGTAATTTAAGTTCTTCGGGACGTGAGTATTACTTGATTTGCAATGTTATCCTTAAACAGAATTTCTAAATGTCTCGTAAGTATCGATTTTTATTCATTTCAACTACAGAATAAAAAAAAAAATAATAATTGTTTTATCTTTAATATAGTTGTCAAATTCGAGAACTTTTCAGACCTCGGCTGCCGTGAAACACGACTCATTGTTCAATGTAAGTGGTATTTGTTATAGTGTTGTCTTGCATAACTAGCAATCGTCTGTAGGTTTCTTTAGTTTTTTTCCACTCGTACAGTAAAACTACAAAAAAAATATATTACATCTCGATTAACTGGAAACTATAAAGCTATTCCCTTTTGTTTTCCTTTTAAAATTATGAAACATTGTCGTAAATTAATAAACAGATTTCTGCTTAATACCTGGTCCAGTTGCATGGGTACACTATTTTACCAATAACTTATTCTAGACATTTCATTATTGGTTGGTATTTTTTTTTTTTAATATATTCAAGTTATGAAAAATGTTTTCATTTAGGCAATAAACAATTTATTTTTTAATACTCGTTAGTTTAGAATACCTACTTACTGTAAAAACTAAAACTTGCAAATTATTTAAATATGGCTATAATATTTTTAATAGTTAAATTATATTGTTGTGCTAAAAACTGAGTACAGATTTGGACAAAGTTAAAATAATTTAATAAGCCTGACTTCCACTTACTATGCGTTTCATAATATTTGTATAAATCTTTGATGGTATCATCTTTATTTTATTAGTATTATTATATTTTGTTTTACATTTTCAGCACAGAGATACCAAAGAAGATAATCTCGACATCAAGTTTGAGTTCACCGATGACAACAAAAAAGTAATAATATATTTCTATATAGTACCAATAATACTACATAATACTTATTCATATTAATGTAATATTCTGGATTTATATTATAGAGAATAGATGCGATATTGGCTATATACCCAGAAGGTCATAAGCGAGCGGCTATGATACCGCTTTTGGATTTAGCCCAGAGGCAACATGGCTGGTTACCTATTTCTGCTATGCACAAAGTAGCCGACATATTAAATTTACCGAAAATGAGAGTTTACGAAGTCGCCACTTTCTATACAATGTTCATGCGAAAGCCGACGGGTAAATATCACGTTCAGGTGTGCACGACGACTCCTTGCTGGTTGCGGGGCTCTGATGATGTTCTGTCATGTCTGAAGAAAAAACTCAATATTGGCGTGGGTGAAACCAGTAAGGACGGCCAGTGGACATTATCCGAAGTAGAATGTCTCGGTGCATGTGTCAATGCACCTATGGTACAGATCAATGACGATTACTATGTAAGTAAATTTAAGTTTGTTTTTTTTTCCTTTCTGAAATTCTTGTTTCATATTTTGGTCAATCCTAATCAACCCTTCCATTCTCACATTTGTAATCTTAATATTAATGCAGAAATGTATTGAATTAAATCATCAAAAATTATGGTAATATATATTATATTTATTCTTATAGGAAGATTTGTCTACCAAGGATATGGAATCTATTGTTGATGACCTAAAGAATGGAAAAACTCCTACTCCGGGACCCAGGTAAAATTCTCTCTCTCTCTCTCTATTACCAATGCTAATTAAAATTATTATCATGCCACATTTTAAATGTATGTATAGATCTAGCCGATATGCTTCAGAGCCGATAAACGGTTTAACATCATTGAAAGAAGAACCCTACGGCCCTGGATTTCAAGTGAGACCAGATTTATAAACACTATAGAGTAACAGCGTTGTTTAAACTTGTCGTATTAAATGATTAATTATTAGTGTTTTTTTTTTTTCTTAATATGTTATAACATTTGTAAACAAATATTACTACCATTGTACAATTTATTAATGAGATTATTTAAGATACAACTGTAAAATTAAAGATTGTTTGTATCAAGTATGTTTTTCTGGTTTATTAAAAAAAAATAACAAATAACAAGACATTATTCAAGTGAATATATACTCAAAAATAAAATAAATATAAAAGAAAAATTTTGGCCTGGAGTAGTATTGCTTGTTGATTATTATACTACTTAACAGTGATTTTTAAAATAAAAACTGGTCATAGTTAAAAAAAAAAATAACCAGTAATATTCTAGGGCTAGTTTTTTTTTTTTAAATATTCTGTACATTATATTATTAAGTATATTTCAAAAACAATATACTTAGTATATTGTTTATTTCTATTTAATTATTAGGTTTTTGTTTTGAACACGTAACATCGTGAGCCTTTAGATTGTGATTGTATTTGAACCGACGGTGACATCTAATACATTTGTACAACAAGTCTACACCGCACACTTTCCTTCTGTGGTGCACAAGGGATAGTCGATCGTCAAATATGTCCAAACAGTCTGGACACGTGTGCTTTTCATCCAGCCTGAGTTTCATGAACAGTTTTTCATCCAAGTCATTCAATACGCCTAGACGATAGCAACAACAATTTGTATTTTAAATTGCAGTGAACATAATTGTCATAGAGTGTTAAAAAGCAATTTAGATATATTTATATGGTAATACTATTTAGTGGGTACATATATATAAACTACTATGAAGTTTTTAATGTTTTCACCAACAATTATAGTGATACATTCAGATATTAAATGGATTGTTACAGAAGAATGTAACAATATCGTAAATAATATTTTGTTTTCTGTGAAATGAGGGTTATCAAAAACAAAACAAAATTAAGTATTTATTGCAAAATACCAAAATTGTACGGGGAAAAAAAAATGGAATAAAACAACTGGTTAGCACTACAATAATCATAAATAATAATATATATTTTAATGAAAACGAACATCACAGGAGACGATACAAATAATACATTTTGTCAACTAGATAACTCATATAGGTAATTGTCATTGTATACAGGATGTATCGAACTGAGTAACACTAGTGGCGTAAACATGATTTTTGAAGGGGAGGGAGGTGGGTAGCGATCGCGCCACTTGATATGCAGTTGGATCGCCCCTGAATGTGGGGGGACCCCATAACTCCCCTCCCACATAAATACGCTTCCGAGTAACGCCGTCACGAGTCCACATATTTCAGATACACCCTGTACAATAATAATCTTCTCACGACGGTCACTCGTCACCGCTGAAACGGCGGCGCGGCGGACGAAGATCACTTGAGGTGTGTCTTCATGTGCAGCAGCAGGTTGTGCTTGTGCTTGGACTTTTTGTGGCATACGGGACACTCGAACTTCGGGTCGACACCGCACTCGAACCGGACGTGCCTGGACAGGCTATGCAGCCGGGCGTACGTGTTGCCGCACCGGGCGCAAGTGTACAAAGGGTCCGCCGACGAGGACGCCTGTCGCGGCGGACGATTATGCCCGCCGACCGCCGTCGCCCGCAGGAGTTGTACAGCGAGCTGGCCGCCGAGGTTTCGGGCATCTGCATGGAGATGACGGGGAAAACGGACCAGAAACAAAAACAGAAAAAGCAAAAAAAAAAAAAAAAAACCAATTAGTACGGCCGGACGCCGTATCGTTTGTCTCGGGATTATTCGTAAATAGTACAACGCACATGCACGCTAACTGTTTTTTTAACAAAAAAATAAATAAAAAAAAAAAACAAAAAAATTTTCACTGCAACATCGACACACAAATCACGGGAATAATAAATAAGCAACAATTATCTGTACGGGTTGTACCTACGCGGGGGCTGCCAAAGGGGGGCCCTTTGTTTTTACGGGCCTTGTTTTCTTTCTAAAATCTTTGCGCTCCGGCCCAACCCCCCCCCCCCCCCAAAAAAAAAGGTAGGCCGGACAATGGGTTGCTAAGATGCAACCGCACCCTGGGACTTGATCTTATAATTATAACGTAGACAAATTTAATTTATGATAATGATTAATGTAGATAAATTGTACCATATTCAACTTTTAACTACCTATGTATTATAAATCTATAAACAATTTAGGCTTCCAAAAAACAAAAATGGTCCTCGAAACTGTCCGGGCGCCCCCGGGGCCTTTTTGTCGCAGCCACTGGGTACCGAATGTTGTTTGGTATAATATCCAGAGGTCCCATAGACAATGGTAATGGGCGTATAACAATCTTTCGGTAATCTTATTGAAAACCTTTATTTAAGTGTAACTCTGGAATCCTCGGTGTGTAGGTGCACAGTATTCATCCACAGTGCAATTGCCCTCTGATTAATATCTGTCCGCAGACCCTGGGGCGTATCCCGGAGAAAATAATGAGGGGCGGGATGTGATTTTCACAAGGCACACGCGATGGAAATCGAGCTAAGAGCAGAATTTTTTGATCTTTTAAATATTTATTCGCGTACAAACATCAACGTTTGGAAAATGTAATTTAAATTTAGAAAATATATATATATATATATATATATATATATATATATATATATATATATATTAATATATTGTGAATAATCCCTAGAAAACGTATAAATATTTTATCAAAACGATTAGGGCAATAAAGAATGCTTATCGATAATAATGTAACTCGTGAGAAATACGGGGTGAAATGAATAAGTAAACCACAGCAAATTACACTGACGATATTTTTTTAATAGTCAAATAAGATTTATCGTGTTATCAAATTTCCCGATTTTTATGTTTACGAACGGTGGTGGAGGAGTGCGATCGCACTTAAAACGTTGTAATACAATAATATTTTCTAACATGATACACAAATATTATTTACATATACTAGCGCGTATATCGACAAAAAAAAAAAAACATTTATATTGCTAGGTGAATTTACCCGATTTCGCCGGTGTACAGTGTTTTTGAACGTAAATGTAAATTGTATACCTACTATATTTTTTCATATTATTTCGACACATTTCTTATTTATATATAATCTATTAAACTTGATTAATTATGTTTACAAATGATTCTGCGTGCAGCTTACGATATAATTACAATTACAAATATCAGAAGTAGCTATGCATTTTTATTTAAATATTATAAGAACTCATAGGCGATGTGAATTCGGAGAGTAACACAAGACAAAACCTCTTGATAGAGTGCCACCATTCAGAGTCTTATATTGTCAAATTATCAAGTCTTTCCGATCTGGATAATGCTACATACAATTGTCCGCGTGAGAAATAATTACTTTTCAAATCTACTCCGCATTGGGCTATTATTGTCTGACCATTGTTCTTTATCAATTGCCATCGCAAAACAAACGTTTATAGGAAACTGTACCTTTTCGAATTGAACTGAAAAATCACATCTAGTCAGAATTTCATCGTTTCACAACGATAATATTATTACACACAACCCCAATGTCCAATAGACAGAATCATTCAGAATTTAAAAATCATTCAGGTTTTCGACGGGTGAAAAAAAAACCTCTAATACCATTAGAGGTATTTGATAATATAATACAATTCGTGAAATCGTGAACGATGTATGCAATTTTACGAAATCCAAAACCGTATTAATACCGTCGTCGTTCAAACACGACAATTATCTATAGGCAAAACATGATTAATACCAAACATCTTAAGATCTATAACTGTAAATTATAATGTTACAGTCATATACAATATGAGGTACAATGGCTAATGACCGAATGACGTGGAAAGTGTATGTCACAATGGAATATAATCGTGTATCGATAACCGGACGAAGCAGACAATCTGTGTAATTTGATTACTTTTCGATTTTATTAGTTATGATAGCGCGCTTATCGACTAGTGCAATTTACATACTGGCAATGCAATAATAATAATAATAATAATAATAATAATAATAATGGTAATAAAAATTAAATGATCTATACAACAGTCCATACGTGCACAACGCCAGGGAGAGTGGACCGGTCTGCGAAAGAAATCGTAACAAATTTTAACGGTGTCGTCAGAATCGTGGTACATAAAAAAAGGATTACAATAGGTATTGGGAAGTGGTGATATGCTTTTGCTATCGCATACATTTTTTTTTGGGAGTAGCAAAAGTTTCGGTTTGTTACATCCGCCCTTTCTTCTCCCCCCCCACTCCCTTATAAAACATATTAGAATTTTGAAAATGTAGTAAATATATTCAATATTTCATTATCCGAGTCTTGACGAAAACGATTCGTTTTTATTTGAGTTGTGACTTATAGGTTTGTAATATGCAAACGGGATCGAGGTAATATAAAACCGGTACCCTATTTGGTTCATCGTGAATTGATGTACTCTCCATAAGCACAAGAGAAAAAAAAAGAAAAAGAAAAGAGAAGACCAATTGCATTAAATCCTCGTTAACAGAACAACCCCAACGTTTAAAATGAACTCACAAAGTCCCCGATTAATAATAGACACCTAATTTTTTTGTTTTGTTTTGAAATTAATTTTGGATCTTTTAAAAATGAAATTGTAAACTCTTTGAAAAACTCGTAAATTAAAATAATCAATCAAGTGTCAATATTACGGCTTTAACTTTTTTTACTCTATTATTTCGTTAGAAACACGGCGTGTTAAAATATTAAAACACCAAAAAAAAAAAAAAAAAACTAGCGGCGTTCGTAGCATTCGAAACGGATTAATGTTTGTGCGGACAGTTTTTCCCATTTCCCCTCACTCACAGAATTATGGACAGTTATAACTATTGTGATGATGTACATAAAAAGAAAGAAAAATAAAAATATTTTTATCGTATGCCCGTCATATCAGAATTTTGTGTTTGCTGATGCAATGGGTCCTCAGGTTGTGCCGGTGGTAAAAGTACGCGTTGCACACTTTGCACTGGTGTTGGGGCTTCTTGCCGCACTCGTCTCTGGTGTGCCGGCGCAACGAGTCCCTGTGCTTGTACCATTTGCCGCACGCCACGCACGTCCACGCGGCCTGCTCTGCTCCTGCGGGACGAAAAACTATGGAGATAAACATAGAAAATAAAAATAAAAAACACCCAAACTTATATATTAGGGTGGTCGACGTTAAATAATTATGATCGTTCACCGCCAAGTGAGTAATATCGGTGTATTTTTTTTTTTTTTTGTCTATTGTAATAGGCCCCTCGGCAATGGTCACGTGCCGCAAAAAACGGTTCAATTTAATTTAAAAAAAAAAAAATTACATACAAACGTAATTTATGACGAAAACGTCTCGACTAAAAGTAATACAATTTCCCCATCCACGGCCGAGAGAAAATTCAAATCGATTCGACCTCACACGTTTTACGATACGAGAAGCCCCCCCCACCGCACTTTCCCTTTTCGCAAAATTTCAATCGAAATCGCTTTTTTGATAGTAACAAACGAAACGTTTTGGGCGGTATTCGATCAAAAAAAAAAAAATAATAATAAAGACCACCTTAATAATATATATGCCCAATATAAGAGGGGTGTGGTTTTCGATCGTTACGGGGGCGAAAAATAGATATAGAGAGAGAAAACTACCGAGGAGGAACCCATATAATAATATAACATAAAATAATACACCTCTACACCGGGTATAGAAGCAAAAAAAAAAATAATAATAATAAAAAAGTAACTATACAAGACACACAACAATAACAACTACAACAACAACAACAACAAGTCATAATTTATAACGTTTATGTAATAATCAAAATAATATTATTATTATTATAATTATTACACACCCGGAGGACCGTTGCAATTTCAGGAACCGTTGCAAAGGTCGCTGTAATATTATTATATTAAAAATAACAATAATAATAATAATAAAAAACATGTCTGGAGTGTATTATTTTTTTGTATACATTTGTTATTTTATTGAGTGTGTTACTAAATCAATATTTCCGTTCCTTTGTACATTATAATAACACAACTTATCGTATAGACAGAAAAAAAAAAAAACGCCTTGTTCCGTAGGAACGTTTTGAGAGAACTGTGGGTGGCCTTTGCGGACGGTATTATTTCCAGGGGCAC
This sequence comes from Tuberolachnus salignus, assembly GCA_956483605.1. Lineage (NCBI taxonomy): Eukaryota > Metazoa > Arthropoda > Insecta > Hemiptera > Aphididae > Tuberolachnus > Tuberolachnus salignus. The sequence continues at coordinate 20,132,082 of OY101437.1, forward strand.
GTGCCATTGATTCAACTGGCCACGGTTCACGGCAAAACTCTGAAAAATAAAAAAATACGGTTCCGATTAGTGTGGGAGCAAAGTTCGAAAACTAAAAAAAAAAAAAAAACTGTGATCATTATTAAGGAGATGCCCCCCCATCTCCTTGGTTAGGATCTCCTAACCCCCCCCGGTTTAGCCCATCTAAAATCGTCTGTAGCCCCGTCTCTCCCATTAAATCTTTCGATGATACATTCCCACGAAATACAGCCCAGTATCAATGCGCTTATGCGTAAGCATTTTATCGATCAAAAAAAAAAAAAAATTAAAAAAAAATAAAATATAAATCTCATTTCCGTCAATATAGGAACGGCGGGGGTGTGGGGGGGTTCAAACCGTCTGTTTTACTAGTTTTACGCACGCAAAAATATATTTCAGAGTCAATCGATGAGAACAACCGCTGTAAATAAGTGTACACTCGTCTTGTACCTATCAACGAGATGCTGTAATTATTTTACGGGTAAAACCAAATTGATACGAGCGGATTTACATTATTTGTTTTAGACAATTTACAATATATTTATAAACCCATTGGGTCCCAGTACAATCGCCGAAGACGACAAACAATAAACAAATAAATAATATGATATTCGTCCGTGTATGTCGATTGTCGATCGAAAATGACACTTGCTTACCGCGGTAACTCGACAGCAGGGTATTTCGACGGACGCTGAAATTTACCCAAAGTCCGTCGCGCTAAACAAGTTTGCGAATAAATAATAGTAAAATCGAATAAATATATATTATTAATACACAGCGCATAGTAAAGGCATACACAATATATACGAATATATAATTTTGTTTTATTCGTCTCTCTCTGTATTATCGAATTCGTACACAATAAATATAATATAATAATACATAATAATACATAATGTACTGAGACACCGACGAATATATATATATATATATATATATTATGTATTATTATTATTAATTATGTATCTGTACGAAATGACTAGAAAAATAACAATTGATTAATTACAATTAAAACTCGTTACAATAATAATAAATTGTTCGTAATTTTTTTTTGTTTTTTAATATAAATACACATTGTACATATATATATATATATATATGTATATATATATATATATTATATAATTATACACAATATTATTTAGTATCTAAAATATACACAAATAATAATAATAATAATAATAATATATATTGAATTTTTGTGCTCGTACATTTGACTAGATTCACTTGCTCTCGTATGTGTGTAATAATAATAATAACAATATACAATAACAGTTTAATCAACCATTGTTATTATTGTTATTATTATTTACAGTATTATAAAATAATTATATGTTTATATACGAGTACAAATATTCTCTTAAAACTGTCGATGATAATAATAAGTATAATATATAATTTAAGTACATATAAAGGTCATGGCTGTTTGTATAATGTTTATTATAATAATCGTCGAGATTTTATTATTGCACTAAATCAATAAGGAAAAACAAAATTCCGAAAATAAAAATTAATAAAAGGCAGTGTTATTACGCAGTGATAATTATACGGTGGGGGGGGATCGGTTACGGTAAAAAAAAAAAAAAAAAAACGTAGTATTGTGATTTGGGACGGGGGGGGGGGGGACGAAAATATTTCGGCCGAAAAAAACATAATAATAAAAAGGGGCTTATTAGCATAGTTTTTTTTTTTTTTTTTTTGTTGCCGTTTCGTTAATCGCCTCTTCTAATATAACAGCCGTGATCGGTAAATATTGACGGGCGGCCGACAATACAACAAAACGGAAAAAATAATTACGGGAAATTTCATAAAGCGTAAATTACGATAAGTAAATTATTATATATATATATATATATATATAAATATAAAAAAATAAATAATTCAATGGCCGGCGGGGGGAGAAGGGGCACGCGGGCACGCCGCCACCCGGAAGTAAGACCGCTCGTTCGCCGGCCGGTTTCGGCCGAAATATTTAACGCGATCCCCGGAGTTATTATTGTGCGCGTGACGGGTACCTCCCGTAGACGGGTCGCGGAAAATTGTTGAGAAGAACCCGGTGACATTATTATTATTACTACTATTATTATTATGCGTTATTTTCCGTCGCAGAAACGCGGCGGCGGCGGCGGTCTACGTGCCAAAGTCGATTAGAAAATAATATTATTGTACGCCCGGGGCACGAGCGACCGAGAGAGAAAGAGAAGGTCCGCCGAAAAATATAAAAAAAAAAAAATAAAACTACGTCCGAGTGACGCGTGATCCCGGACGGACGGTGCCAAAAACGACCGGCGGCGCGCGCAAAGACCGGTTACGCGTAGCGTAACGACGGGCTTTTCTTTTTTAACGCGCCGTAACCGGTCGACGGCGGCAAACGTTCGTTGACATTGTGATATTTTTATCGTAACGAAACGACGAATTTACAAAAAAAAAAAAAAAAATAAAATAAAAAAATAAAAAAATAAATTTTTATAGCGCGTTTGCCGCGTACCTATAATAATAATTATTTTTATATTCGCAACGATATTTTTTTCGCGTAATAAAATATTAGTTTTTCGGGAAAATTGTATAATACCGTCGTTGAATTAATTGCGTTTTGTGCGTTTAGAGAATATGAAATAAAATTAATATTACGTATAGAATCGAAAAATAACATTTTTTTTTTTTGTTTTTGTTATATACAATAATGCCGTATAATATAATATTATATATCTATAGTCTTAAATGTAAATTCGTGTATCAAATGTATTATCTAAATAGATAATACGACTAGACGATGTACTTATACTTAAATATTATTATATTTATATGTTGTTTTTACATATATATATATATATATACATATTTATATATATATATATGTATATATATATAAAAAAAAGAGAAAATAGGACTAACGAATTTGGCAAACTGTGTTTGTTGTTCGTATAACTACGCGAAAAAAAAATATATAGATATTTATCTTATTATTATTAACTACGTCACAAAAACGAAAAAAAAAAAAATAATAATATTTAACCGACATTTCAAATCGTTATAAATATATAAAGATATATTATTATTAATGATATAGCAAATGAAACGAAAAAAAAAAAATAATAATAAAAAAATTCCATACTAATAACCGACGATGCCTATAATATAACGTCGCATTGGATTCTAATCTAATAATTATAATTAAAATAATGACAAATAATCTTCAATAATTTTTTTATGTCAAAAAAAAAAAAAAATTGCACAAATGAATAAAGATATAAAGTAAAGTAAAAAAAAAAAAAAAAACGAAAAGAAAAAAAGACTAGATTGTGTTGTTCCATAATTTGACTAGTAAAGAATTATTATAAAATATATTATTACACGTATTTTCGTACTGTTTTTTTTTTTTTTTTTTTTTTCCGAACGAAACGCCGGGCTTGGTCGGCATGACGTAACGAGTAATAAAATTAAAAAAAAAAAAAAAAGTCGAAAACGAATATTATGTATTCGAGTACACGGAAAATATATATAAATAAATATATATATGATGTATGTACCCTAATTTTACAAACTCGTAATTGTAATAATTGTACGTTTTACACACACACACACACACATGTACACAACAACAGACGACGTGTACAATGGATGAGAAAAAAAAATATAAATTTTTTTTTTGTTTTTCAGTTTTAATTTCCCAATTTTTGGATTTTAGAATTCCATGTCTGGGACAGATGTTGGTTTTTCAAATGCAACACCAGTATGGTCTGAGACGTGGACGACGTGGCCGTGGTGGCGGTGGGCACGGCGGTGATGGGCAACGCGTCGGGGCACGGGGGCGGCAGTTTGAGTAAGCGCTGGACGGACGACGACGACGACGACGGTGTCGTCGTCGACGACGTGGCCGCCGCGCTGTTGGCGGGATTGTCGTCGAACACGATGTGCGGGCACAGGATCACGTGCTTGTTGAGGCGGCTGGTGTGCTTGAAGCTCATGCCGCAGCGGGGGCACGCGTGCTGCGGGCCCTTGTCGCACCGGTCCTCGCGGATGTGTCTCTTCAGGCTCTGCTTCCACTGATACACCTTGCCGCACAGTTTGCACTCGAATTTCTCGGGCAGCGAATCCAAATCTGCAACCATACCGAAAACACCGTATAGGTATAAACTTGCTTTAAAAAGATTCGCGACCGTACCTATCTATATACAGAGTATATACAAGTAAACGCAGAAGACTCATTATCTCGCTAAGTATAATATTCATTTTTTTTTTGACAACTTGAGAAACAAAAGCATCTTTCACTTTTCGTCAACTTTAATTTGTGAGGGCAGTTTTATCCCCCGAAAATAACGGCAATGCAACATTTTTGTCGCAAAAAGTTAGTAAATTAGTTCTGATATAATGAGCGTCATACGTTTAATTATATTGCCCTGTATATTATATTCAATAAAATTAATTTCAAATTTTCTCTATTGTATAAATGTACTATAAATTATAATAATATTATTGGGCCGGAACAAATATGTACAATATTTACAATGTTTTCAAATAGAGATTATTCGATATATTCATTTTACGATAATTTTCTATCGAAAATAACAATAATAAAAATATAAAAAATCTCTTTTTGAAAACATAGTAAAATTGTTGTAGTATTTTATTTGTTGAGATAATTTCTGTTTTACGTTTATAACAGCTTATTTAGTACTCTGTGGAGATACGAGAACAAACGTTTGCTACACAGCCCGTCCCTTTTTAGTTGATATACCGACCACTGCCTTTTGAAAAATCGCAACGATTCTACAGGCGTACCGAAGGAGGTTAAGCCCTTTGTAAAACGTATTAATAATACGGTTATTTTGTTTTTTTTTATAATCGTTTAAAGTTCAAATTTGTGATGAAAAGACTATGTGGCCTTCGGATAACTACGCCACTGCGATTAAAAGAAATGAACAATTTCAGACCCCAACAAACACACAAAAAAAAACGTTATACCGTATATTTCAATCAACTTTCTATTTTATAATAATCAATTGTAAAACGAATCATTTTTTTTATCGGTTATAGGACAACATATTATGCACGGGCGGAGGCGTTATCTATAATATATTATATAGGCGTATACTGCGGCTACCGATACCGGAATGGGCGTTTTACATAATTATCATTGGATTTTTTTTTTTTTTTAAATTGTCTATATCTACATGGAAATCTAACCTACCGAAATACCGAATGTGATTTTCTATTAACAACGGGTCGGGCATGTTTGGCGTAGTTAAATCCACGGGGAATACCACATTTGAGACGGGAGGAGGGCTTAGTAAGGAAGAATCAGAAGGTGTGCACTGGATGATTGAATAGGGAAAACTGGAGGCAAGGCTGTACGACGGGATGGTCCTCATATATATTGGTCGATTTACCCAAAAAAGAAGAGATCAAATTTCGGAAAATGGACTTAGGCATGTTTTAACTTTGCACCCCGAGACAAAATTTTACCGGTCCCTCCACGCTTTGAGAAATTGGCTCTATGTCACCTAAGCAAGAACTGTTATGATATATACATTTGATATGCTATTACGAGAAATGGGTACTTGTGTTTTTTTCGAGTTTCACTACAAATAGATACAGAATCATACGTAAACCATACAGAGGACAAAAAATGTCAATAGAAAATATACTGGTTTTCAATATTGTATTTTTATTCCAATTCTTTAATTTAGTGGGTGTGGGCCGAATTACGCCAGCGGTTTAATTAGTTTTATTTTTATTGTTTTTAGTTTGTATTTGCTGATAATGTGTCGTGGTTTTTTCGTAAAAAAACAATACATTTTTAAAAATTTTCCCGCCCTTAAAAATCATCGCCCTGGACATTGTCACTGGCCCCCTAAACCCGCCACTGACTCTGCATTTCCAGATGGTCCGATGAACAGTAAGTAAATAATAACGATTTGATGAACGACAAATTTCAATAATTCGTATAAAAGTCGATTATCAACAGATTCTCTAATAAAATGTTGAATATTACACAATATTTTATAGTCAATCTTATTGCGAATACTAATTCTATTGCTTAGGTATAATGATTATTATAAATTCAACAAAGTAGGGTTTGAAATAATTATCGTTTGCATTACCTATATCGGTTAAAAATAGTAATAAAGTTAATATTCTAACTTTTTTTTTGTATATTATTCAACGTAATAAATTATTATTGAAAATATTTTATAGGCTTTGAAAAACAATACAAACGTAGGAACCTAAGGAGAGAGAAAAATTTGTTTAGTATTTTACCAAAAATAATATTGGGCGTCCCGAATAAATTCTAATTTCCCGGCTTGAATTTGGTTCCCATTCCGCTCCTGTAAACGGGTATAATCCAAAGTCTATATACACTCTTTTATATCCAAACTTGAACTTTAACACGATATAAAAATATTTCATTTTTCGAGAATGGAAACGGACTAATGAACTAATATTGGTACGCTGTGGTTAATTTTATAGAGGAAAAAAAATACATTTTGAGGGGGGACGTTAAATAAACGATGTTTAAACGTGAGGCCTTGGCAATTTTTATCCCCCCCTCTTCATCCCTTATATAATACTGCTCTGTTCGGCATAAATAATAATATGAATGACGAGCATAATATTATATTATTTTCGAATTAATTCTACAACCACACATGAAAATGTTTTTAACCTAAAAAATAAATACCGACAATCGTCGGGAAAATTATTTGATTAAAATATTATGGTGTTGTTGTTATATATATATACGGGCACTAAGTGCAATACTCACACATGATCATTAACTACAAAAACAAAATGTTCACTATATTATGTATAAAATCGCAAATCAAATAAGAAAAACATAATAAAAAAAAAAAAAAACGACAACACATTGATATCAAACCGTTGGACGATGGATACGCGTTTTGCTATTAACGTTATCGACAAAAATAAATCTATAGTACTAAAACGGAGTTAAATATACAAATATTTAACGACTACAATAATTCACTAGTAATTGAAGGGGAGCGACGTTTGCCTATTTTTTTTTTTTTTTTTTTGTAACTCGCACAATATAATTTCTTTATGTATTAATAATAAATCTAACATTTATTATTTTACAGACTTTTAAACAATATTCTCCCGTATAACCATCGTAAAAAATGTATATAAATTATTTCAATCGTCCCCAGGACAGGACGGACGCAATACCCGAATTTAAAAACTCTTACGCAGACTGCACAAAACTTGCTGGATTTCAATTTTAGAATAAACACACCTATTACATAACTAAAAAAAATCTAACCCTCTTAAAAGTGCGAGAATTTTACTCTAAAAATCAAAAATTAAGAGAATTCTACGCAGTTTGCGTAAGCATGTTTTTGCTATCTGTTAGTCGGTATCTTTAAAACGATTTCGGGGACTTTTTCAAGGGGATTGTACAAAAACCTTAAACTGTAATTATTATTTCACTATCACGGGCAATATTCAATTAAATATTAAGTTTTGATCCCCCTCCTAAAACAAACTAATGGCATATTTGAGAGGGGAGGGCGATCATCAATCAATTTGTTTGTGTAGGTATTTGCTATATATGTATTAAGACAAAATTACAATTTTTATTTTTTTAATCATCATTTTTTCCTACTGAAATTATTTATTTTTCTAGAATTATTTCATTATCTCTTCCATATGATACAAATTTAAAATATTTTCCGCTATGAAAATACACGCCACATGGCATGGCCATGTGGCGTTGGGTATCGCCTATACATTAATTGCATTTGCTGTGAATATTGGTAATTGGTGCATGGTAGTTTGACAGTTTCTACACTTTTTTTTACATTATATAGATGTAAAACATGGTTCAGATAGATTCAGCGGCTTGGCTTTGTTGCACGTGCACAGGGAAATTAATCTACTTACTGACAAAATCATAGAACGATTTGCCAATATGAAAAAAAGAAACTTAGATTTTACAATTTAATACAATTATTGTTGATTTTTATTTAAAAATAAATATTGTTTTTTTAGTACCTAATGTATGTTGCATAATTATATAATAAAACACCAAGTGTGTTTGTGTCTATGAGCTTAACATTTTCAAAGAATTTTCGAAAATGACCTTTATTCCTCCTGCACCCCTCAATTAATTCAGATACGTCATTGCTACTGTTTACCCATATAGTATTATTTAAATTTTATAAAATCGTATCTTCTATACGGTTGTTATAATATATCAAGTTGTAATCTCGATACTGTTATGTACATTTTTTTTTTTTTTGTTTGTTTGATGGACGTAGAAAAAAAAAATTGAAGATAAAAACGCGTTATTTTTTTATTACGCCGAATTATCAATAAAAATATAATATAATATTTAATAGCCGACGATTATATTTTATTTTCGTTAACAATTTTTATCGTTCGGCCGTGTGGTTTTTTTTTTCTTCTCTACGTAGAATTTTGTTGGAACTTTTTCTATTCAATTCGGATTTTTCAAACGAAAATAATAAAAACAACAAAATAATTATTTTTCAATCGTGTAAAAAAAAAAAACAATCACATGATACGAGGAAATTCGTACGAACGAAATATTTTTGTATTTTTTAATTTTACATTGACAAATCGAGTAATTTAGAGTATACACACTCAGACAGGTTTTGTGAAATCACCAAAATAGTTATTTCGGAGGAAAAAATGTTTCGCGAAAAAAAAAACCGTTTTAATTAGTATATGCCCTTGCAGGATAATCTGCGGTCAAATTTTCGATTAGTTTTAAAATAAAATACAAAATTTAAACGCCACGAGATATATGCCTATTTCTCTTTGTATATGTACAGTGTCCATATAATAATTTATAGAAAATTAAAATGTTTTACTTTCCCATCCGTTTAAGATATTTTTAAAATTGTTGAACATACCGATATAATAAACTATGAGTAAATTAATATACTCGAATTTCCGATTTAAGTCGGCACGGGTTGACCTTAATATATTGAACCAAAATTGTTTGTAGGTCATTCTTTAAAAAAAAATATATATACACAAATTTAGAGGGTTAAACCAAAAAAAAAAAAATGCCCTTTTTAATATAACGGACACACCCGCGTATGAAAACCCTATTTTGATAAATAATTATAATTCTCGATAATAATTTCATATCGGTCGAAATTGCCCCCCCCCCCCGACTCGGAGTAAATTAGTTGACTTATGCGTATCGCACGTTATTAGATTTCTCACGTTTTCAAGGTGTATAGTTTTTTTTTTTTTTTTTTCATATTATAAAACATAAACGTTTCGATACCGCGGTGGTAACGATAAGTAATCGTTTTATTTAACGGACGTACATATATATTGTTTGTATCCTATCGCGTTTTTTTTTTTTTTTTACTAGTTTACGGAATTATATACATATATCACATCTACACCAAATATAATAGGTACACACGCGGTTTATATATTATAATGCCAACGATAGATAACCCCCCGGTCGGAAAAAAAGCCGGTGATGATCTCGATCTCTATTTATAATATAATATATTGTAACGCGATAAATATTTTAAAGAGAATCTCGAAAGAGCTCAAAGGTATGCGCGATTATCTAAAAGGTCACCGTTCGTATAATATAACTGTTTAAATCTTTGGTGTAAAGATTAAAACGCGTATTGGTTTTTTTTTATTTTTTTTTTATTATATTCTTTATCGTTATATTATAGGTACTATTGGTATTACTTACGTGATGCGTGGCGCATTGATTCTTGTGCCCATTCGTTACGGAATTTAAACCGTAATAACTACTGACGACGACGACGGTTATACTAAAATATATATACCAAAAAAAAAAAAAAATAGAAAATAAAACGCTACTAAAAAAAATGAACACACGAAAACTTCTCATCTAGTAAAATAAAGACACACACAAAAAAAAACCAATATTATCTAAAAACAATAATAAAAAAAAAACAAAAAATACGTCTAAAATACTTACCTTCGGATTTGTGAGTTTTTAAATTGTCGGTTTGTGGAGAAAAAAAAACAGAACGGCCTTATAATAAATACATAATATCATAAAATTCGTATAACGGACACGTTTTTTTCTTTATTTGTATTAATCGTTATAAAATCAGGTAATAAATACTAAATATATAACTATACAAAATATTTGAACTGTGTAGTCGATTTATTTTCAGACGGTTTGAACGACTCGATTATTCACAGGGGGGGAAGGGAGAAACCGAGTACCTACCTAGGTATAATAATAAAAGTAGAAAGCTTAAATAAGAATCCGCGACGATAACGGTCAGATAATATAGTTTGTACAGCCCAATATTTCGTCAAAACTTAACGGGTAAATTATTATTATTCACTAAAATTTAAAACATCATAACACACGATAATCATAAAAAAAAAAAAAATTATAAGATCTGTCGTCACGTTACCTATCTAATTATTATAAAATTCAGTCCCAAAAATATAGATTATTCGTTTAAGTAGTAGTAACAAGTACATTAATAATAATTTTTTTTTTTTTTTTTTTGACTAAAATATAATATAACTAATAATAATAATAATAATAATAATAATAATTATATATATATATAAAACATTATATAGGTACATTTCTTTTCGTAACGTAATATCAAATAACCTATTTATTTATTTATTTATTTTTTTTTTAATTTTATAATATATTATCTTTGTATATATATATATATATATATATATATATGTATATATTAGAGAAACTTAAGACTTAGTAGTAAAAATTTGGCACTAAAAAGATCGTTGATGGAAAAATTAATTATTAATTAATTAATTAATACATATATATATATATATATATATATATATATATATATGCGCGTGTGTGTTTGTGTGTATATTATTATTTTATTGAGCATTCTTATATTTTTTATAAATTATAATAATTATTTTCCTATTGTTGTTGGCGCGCTATATCGAACGGCGGCGAGTGGTTTCCGTCGATACTCGTCCGCGCGTCGCCGCCGGCACCTGTTGACGGGACGACGTTGTGCGCCGCGAACGGGGAAGACGACAGCGAAGAAGACAGCGAAGAAGACAGCGGCGGTGCCTGCGACGCCGACGACGGCGGCGGCTTGTGATAGTTGCGCACGTGCTTCAGCAGGTTCGACCGGACCTTACACCTGTACGGGCAATGCGGACACAGGCACCGGGGCTCTTTGCCGCATTCGTTTTGCAAATGGCTTTTCAGCGAGCTCCTCCATTTGTACGTGCGGCTACATTTCGGACACTCGTAGCGGACCGAGGTCGACGTGTCCACGGTCGAGCCGCCGGTGATGGCGAACATAAAGTCTGTGGGGAAGAAAAGAAAAGAGAAAAAAAAAAAGAAAAAAAAAAAACAACAAGAAATTTCGCTAAACAATATTTACACACTTCTTACACAAATATATAATACTGCACCGAACACACACACACACACACACACATATAATATTATATTATACGTATATATATATATATATAAATACAGAGAAAATTCGTAAACAGTTATTTTTTTTTTAAATTTTAAATCGGATTTAATTAGGAAAAAAATGTCGTCGGTATAGTTCTTTTTTTTTTTTTGTGTGTTTTCCTTTTCATCATACACGCGCAGCAAACATATATACGTAAACATTTATTATCTGTGTATGTATTACGCGCGCGCCCCGATCGGTTAGTCCAAGATAAATAAATAAATAATATTAATAATAATGAAAAATATAATGTAAGATCCAATGCAGGCACAGCTCGAATATATAATCTCACTTTTTTTTTTTTTGTCGAAACAATTTATTTATATATATATATATATTATATATTTTTTTTTTTTTGAGCTTCCCAATTATTAGGAGCGACCACAGAAAGCATGCGCGTACAACCCAGTAAATAATTTAAAAAAAAAAAAAAATATATATATATATAATATATATATATTATAATATGTATGTATGTATTTGCAATGTATTAAATGTATTTATTAATATTTCACGGATAATAAAATAAATTTAATACTTACTTGACGGCACAGTGTGTACCCGCTTACACATAGTGGGTGGGTACCTAAGCGCATATGTTCGTATAAAATCCAAAGCAAACATGAAATTTAAATACATATATATATATATATATATAATATAATATTCATCCCAAGTTAGTACATTGACACTTACAAAAATATGATAATAAAAAAAATAAAACATGAACCCACATCGGACACGGCAAGATCGATTTTTTTCCTTTTTGAAACACCCCATAGCAAGCAACAATGAATGATCGTTACACCATATTTTTTGTCCACGACCAAAGTACGTTATACAATTGTTATAATATAGTTTCCCTTGCATATGCAATATAATGTTAATAACACACTTCTTAACGAAAACGCAAAAATAAATAAAACTTACATTTTTGTTAAAAAATTTCGTTTTTTTTTTTTTTTTTTGATCGTTTTAATAAAAATATTACAATAAAAAGCAATGAATGTAAACATAAATACTCATGTGATAATTATTAATTAAAGTAAATATTACATGATAAATAATATAGGGCTTAAAGAGAAACAAATAAAAGAATTAATAATACGAAACAAAATGAAATTATAAAACCTAATGAGGATAATAATGATTCGAAATAAATATAGATTTAAATAATAATAACTAAATAATAATAATAATAATAATAATAATAAAAAACGACGTGTTGCTTAACTTAATAAATAATACTTATTAACAAATTAGTATGACACATAATGCATATTTGATTGTATGTGCATCGACTAAGATTTTAAATTTGTATCGACGTAATAAACATCAATTAATCCGTTTTACATTAACAATAGTTTTATAAGTTTGTAATAAAAATAATTCATTCAAAAAATATATTTTTTGATATATGGCAAAAAAAAAAAGTAAAAAGAAGGGGTAATCAAATATTAAAATAATATTTTTTTCCAATGGCACTTTTTATCGGGATAATGTAAATGTTATAGTATATTAAAAATACATTTTTTGTTATCCGTCTTGAACTAAATGAAAATATACTCGAGAAAAATAATAAATGCAAAATAAAATACTATAGACAAAAAGGCACGATTATCACATGGTTTCTGCCGACCGGCAGTTAATATTGATCAATACACAACAACACATTTTAAATATTCTTAATATCAGACTTTTTAAATTCGGTTTAACAAATAGTTTGATTGGTCAATACAAAGTGTTTTGATTATAAATTGATTTCAGTTTCATATTTTTTTTTTTTTGGTATAAATTTTATCCCAAATTATATTATACAAGCCCGATTAAAACACTTATATAAATATTATGGTAGGCATCGTTTTTATTATAGAACCTTCTTAATAAAATTTAACGGTGATATTATGGTGAGGACACTAACTAGGATAACATAATAATTATTCGTTGTGAAACATGACTTATTTTAAAATAAATAGTATGTACATAGAATAATGGCGATTTTAACAATCCAACAAGTTAACATACATATATATCGACTAGGCCAACAAACAAATGATTATATCACAGCTGGAACACTATTATTAAATGATTTTAATATTATATATTATAATAATATAATATACCAATAAAGGGTATAAGTAGAAATACGTTATTTTTAATTTCTCAAAAAATGTTAAAATGTATATAAAAATATATAACCTAAGATTATGTTTATTTTTGATTAAATAAACACTTGAGTTATACATACAAGTTGTATGTAAGTCACTTAATATCAAAAATATAATTTCGGAATGAAATTGCAAGTGTAAATCAAAAGTGAAATGAAAATAATAACTATTACTTATTGAAGTCAATTGGACTAATTAAAATCGCCACATGTCATACGCCTAACTTAATTAATTGATTACTACACAATAAATAAATAATGTTTTGTACACAATGTAAAAATTGCATACTTCATTGGCACTTTTAACACTTAACAACTAGGTCTAAATATAAAAAAAAATAATAATAATAATAATAAAAAAAAAAAAAAAAAAAAAAAAAAAAAAAAAAATATATATATATATATAAAATGCTTAATAATAAATAATCGCGTAAATCCTAATAAAAATAAAAAACCATTTTGATTTACATGGACTTGTTATATATGACCAGTCATATGTGAACATTACGGCACTTTAGTTTGATTATACATTTTGTACTTATGAGTTTAAATCCCCTACAGTTGCTGCCGTTGTTGCAACTGTTGTAGTTTGTCCAGTTATATTTTGATATTCTTCTGAGCATTTTTCCCTATGCATACGTTCAATATGTCGAGCAACATGCATTTTTTGTTTAGCTCTGTAATTGCAAAACGGGCATTGAAATTGAGGGTCTTTGCCACATTCCCATTTTTGGTGATTACGTAATGAGCTTTTTAGTTTATAATGCCTTCCGCAACGTGGGCATTCTACTCCACCACTGGTGCTCGGTGAACTTGCATTACTAATCTGTAGTGTGTCATTAGCCGAAGTTGGATCGAACTTACAGTTGTTGTAGTAGTTAGTGAATTTGAAATTGATGGCAGACATTGGGTTATTTGGGCCGAATGAATTGAAAAGCGGCACAAGGGATCGTTGTGAAGGAGGATATCCGTCCCAGTTTTCACCGCCATCCTGCCATCTTTTTATTATTTCTGTAAAGGATCCGAACAACAAATATGACAGACAAATTTAGACAATAAATCAAAAGGAGGGAAATAGAGCTTCCGATGTCATTAAATTTTTAATATAAAATATCCCTTAAGGATTTTTCTTGAACAAAATTCACCGATAATGGACATTTTTAAATATTTATATTTATTTGAAATACATTTAGGTTAATAATTATATTTTCAATAAAATTCAGTGTAGTTAAATGTTTGATATTTCTTAACCAATTTGATAGAGACTATAGATTGACAGTATAAAAAATCCAAGTAAGTCTTACATTTACAGGGGAGATAAATTTAAGTACCTAATGGTTTATAAATTAACTGACACCAGAAACATTAACTTACATATAAAACAATTAATTTTTTTTAACATGATGCTAATTACTTGTATGTGTTAATATATGAGTATTTTGGCGTGGCGTTAAACATTCTAACAGCAATGATATATTTTTATAAAAAGCCAATAGCCTAATAGAACATTCTTATATATTAATAACTCTATATAATATATATATATATATATATATATATATTTATTTTACTTATATATATATACATATATTATATGTAAGTATAATAGAAGACAGTAGGAGAAGATATGTTAAACCAATCCAAGCGCAATAACATAAATATTAGTTATTTTAGATTTGTTTATGACTTACAGCACTATTCAGACACAAATTTCACGATGAAACAATGATAGACCAGTATAAAAACAATAAACACATAGAATGTTAACTTGCGTAAATCTAAATCTAATTTAAATGGAAATGACATTTTAGATTTTACTATGTAGGTAAAAAAATAATTTAATGAATGAATGTAATCAAAAGTACACTCCCTATATAACTAGTGAGGATAAGACTTGATGATGTTTATTTAAGATAAGGTTTATCTCAGTTGCACTAGGCAAAACAAAAAGGTATTGTGTACGAAATTATTATTCAACAGGTCGCAAATTGTCAAGAGTGTGTTTGAATAATAATTATATATGTTAATGACATGTTAATTATCAAAAATATAGATAGTGTGAAAACCGGTATATATATATATATATATTTTTTACAGAAAAAATTAGTTAACAACACAGGAAGTCATAATAGAAATACAGAATGATATTGAAAATTTTGACCGGCTCTATTTAATATTTATCACGCGTTGAAATTTTCCAATGAAAGTCTTAGATCTAATTAAAATTCGTAAGGTGTGAATAGGCTTTCTCCTGTACTTCTATGTTAAATTTTTGAATTGTTAATTACTACGTTATGGTATTTATAACCTTTTATAGTTTGGTTACAAGTAAAAACGAATACAGAACATCTGAAAAAATGTAGGTTATATCTATTAAAACTAATTGCAAATAAATTACATGTGATTTTTATCCGAACAATATCACGCCATCATACTTAGGTATTACCTTAATAATGTTTTTCAATAAACGGACAATTAATATGAAAAAAATAATATTTAATCAAAAAGTACCATAATAATAGAATATTATTAAATTGACATTTCAAAACATACAAATAATTAACCATATTTAATATAATATAAAATATTGTTTCTTTTATAAACTGATAATAATTGTTTAAAATATTTTATGTTAAATATGTATTTATTTAATGTTTTATTTAAAGTAAATATATATATATATATATATACTTAAATATATAAATATATATATATTATATATACTGTTAAAATTACAGTAAAAACAATTAAAACACCTATTTTATAAATATATAAATATACAAAACACAGCCCTTTAATAATATATAAAATTAAAAAAATATATAATAGTTATATAATATACACATATTATATATTATTACCATTAGTCTAGTTCATAAATGTTAACACTATCTACACATATATAACTGGAAAATCTGTAGGTATATTTGAAAAACACAGTTATGATAACAAGTTACTAAATTATAGTTTATTTCCTAATCCTATTAAAAATAAAATATTGGAGCACTTTTTCCTGTACACAGATAACTTTAAAATGTGAAATATAATAATATAACGTTAATAAAAATATTCTATTTTGATCATATTATCGGTTTTATGCCTGTACTTCATATGTGTCAACAAGTGAGCTTTCTGTTTTGCTTTGTACGAGCACATGTAGCATTTGAATTGCGGCTCTTTACCGCATTCCCAGCGCTGATGGTTCAACAATGAGCTCTTCAATTTGTAAAGACGGCCGCACCTCGTACAGCGTATTGCTAAGGAAAGCACACACAACACACATACCACATACAGTTTCCAGAATAATAATAAATATAATAATAAAAAAAATTGTTTGTAATCTAACCGGACCAAGTTAGTACATCCATGCCCATTATTAGTTAAGAATATAATTTAAGATATATACAGTATTTCCGGATTTACGTTTTTTTTTTTTTTTTTTTTCATTCTTTCCACAAATTAATTAATAAGACAGAATAAATATGACTTCAAAAAAATCAATAGGTAACAGCGCTGACTAACACAAAACATTACTTTTAGTTTGCCTAGTAACAGAATATACATTCAAGTATGTTTTGCATTTACTTATATAGTTATATTTTAATATATATATTATATGACAATTATGTTTTTTTTTTTAATACATTCAGACATACAATAATTAACATGCTGAAGATTACTGAAATAATGATTGTATACAAATATACGATTAATAAGTAGTATACATTCAAATGAATTTATCTTGTAAATAAATCACAATCACAATCTTTCAGAATAATTAACACAGTAAAAATTAAAAAAAAAAAAGCCCATAAAACTCATCGATATATAAGATTATAATATATAACAGAAGAGAAACATTAAGTGTAAATTGTATTATAAACTTAAAATGACAGGCTGTTTTTTTTTTTTTTTCTAATATCCATTACTAACAATAATTTGTTCAAATATGTACTAATATGCAAAATACATCACATTTTTGAATTAATATAAAAATGTATTGCTTTTTCATTCAAATTGAAATCACACTGCGAAATATGTAAATGTACATAATTTAAATATATATAATATCAAATAAAAATATTATAAGCTACTTTTTCAATTTAATTATTTTTCGAGTTCTCCATGAATATATGAATGTTTTGAATTTATTGCTACTATTTTATTTTCATCTCAAGGTGCATGTTTCTCTTACAATATTTGTTTATAATAGCTAAGCTAATAAAAACCTTCGGGCAGTGTATATTATTTTTTACAGTATTCCAATAAAAACTGAATAATACAAATCTGATTATTCCTATATTCATTAATCAAAACATACATATATAAATATATAGTTTGTAATATTTTTAATTTGTAATTGAATTTCAAATATTTATTTATGTTAACATTATTTATAAATAGGAAATCAAATTATATTAACAATAGAATCTGTCAATTTCAGAAAATATTAGGTTGCCAGAGTATAGCATACACATCTCCAACATCAAAGTATCAAGTTTTCTGTAACTGATCAATTTCAGTTGGTTCTACAATATAACATTTTAATATAACATACACATGTTTCTCAAATTGAAGTATAATTCCTTTAAAAACCTAATGGCTTATTGAATAAACACAAACCCATAAGAAAAATATACAAATAAATAAATACTAAATGTAGGCAATACATACATTTTAAGGTTGAAGTTTTTGAGAAAAATATTAATTGGTATGGCTAATAGGCAATTAGATAAATGTTGCATCATGTTATAATTTATTTGATTTATATAATATTGTATAATTAAATACATTAATTTCACCATTAATCACTAATAAATATCAATAGTATATATTTATTCTATGTAATATAATTAGATACCTTTATATTTTATGTAAAATATTTAAATTTAAAATCATTTACTTTACAATTTTGAGTTATTTGTGTTTTTGTTCATATTATCATTAATCATTAATCCATACAATATTAGACATTAAAGAATATCAATATATTTTTATTTTAATACTTTTAAGAAGAATTGTACATGATCATAACATGTTTGTTTTGAAAATTGAATAAATGAAAGGGCATCTAGCACTGAACAAATAGTATGAAACTGTAGGAAAAATGTAAGAAACATATTCATATTTTTGACTATACGGAATACTTTTAAATGTATGTAAAATACATATTAGCAGTTCTTAAAATATAAATGTGTTTTAAAGGTTCATTAAAGAAATACAAATTGAAATCATTTCAGCTAAAGAATTGCATCAAGTAGTTAAAGCACAAATAATAGGCCCTACTAATGTATGTCTATGAAGGACATATGGTAATTATTTATATTTTATGTAATAATATTATTAAATAATAATCATTATTATAAGTATAACTATTTAAAAAAAAAAAAAAAAAATTTATAATATAAATAGTATAAAGAAAACTATTATTAAAGGCACCTTGTATACATATATATATTTACATGATTTAGTGAACATAAGGCTTTTAAAAATAATAGTATTAATAAAATAGAGAAACATTTTATTTTATACATTTTGTCAAACATTTCATATATATATGTTTTAATTATTAAAATTGCTTATTTAGTACAGATGTCTATACTTTTATGTTTTTGATACTGAAAGATAATAACAGTTAAATAATTTCACCAACATAAATACTGATCATGAGAAACAAACTTTGTGCTCTGTCAAATGGTCAATGATAAACCTGTATTAAGATATCTAAGAAAGGCCATAGATAAGAAATGTTTTATTATATCCTGTGTGGCAAGTGGTGTCAGAAAAAAAGTAGTTGCTCATTAAAAAAAAAAAAACAACTAAACAAAGAATTCTATTAAATAATTTATTATCTTGAATTATTAAATATTGATTTCTATGATGTTTTTTTATTGTTGTATTTTTTTCACTAGATAGAATTTACAAAGAAAAAAAAATATTCTATGAAATATAACTTATACTAAATGAAAAATGCTCCAATCAATGTTTAATTAGTAAACAAAATTAAAACAGCACTTGTATTAAAATGTAAATTGACATTACAACAATTCACCATAACATAATATACAATCTTCTTATATTATATCTTATAATTTGTAAGCAACGTCACTAAAACTAAATGTAACAATAAAATACATTCGTAGATCTTATTTCTCATTATCCATCCATCAATAGTGTTTAATATGTGTTTGGACTTTAATCACACTTAGTAGATCTGTTTGTATTACAACTCAAATCATAATCTTGTCTATATTTAAACAGTGAATAAAGATAAGAAATGCTAGTAATATGGTCATTCTCAGAGGAAATCTTCACATCATTATTAAAATAAATTGTGAGATTTTAATGTGGTATATATATATATGTACAAACGCGCTAGATAACCTTAATTTATCATTTGGTGAAGAGCGCAAGATATAATATAATTATTAAAAACAAAACTTACTTATGTTTACCTGTAATTTCATTTTTTGCTAAAATACAATGATCTAATAAATAATAAATCAAAGCAAATATTTACAAGTTTTATATATATAAATAAAAAAAACTTAAAGCGATCATGAAACCAAGCTAAGATACATGCAAATAAAATAAACCAATCTCAAAAAAACATGCAAATTATGATACAATAGTGTGTTAGTAGAAACATTTTTGTTAACCAACTTGGAGAGTAGAATATAAAATTATATCAACAACACATAAAAATATAATTTGCCTATGTTATAAATTTTAGATGGGTGTAAAAAAATAAACTAATGTTTATTTGAGTAAATGTACTTGAATCTAATCTTCCTAAATAGTTTTAATTTAATTTAATCAAACGTGAACTAATTTATTAAAAAAAAAAAAAAATCTACATTTCATAATAAAATTATTAAAACGTATTATTACATGTTTAAAATAATATCTAATATTTAATGTATTTTTTCTTCTTTTTTAAAAAAAAAAATTTACACATAGAAATATTTAATCATTAAATGATATTTAAAAAATTAGTTTTAATAATAATATACTTTTTGTGTAATACAATATACCTATTATTGTTTTTAAAATGTATATTTGTTAATGGGTAGGTCCTTGAAAAAAAAAAATTGGTAATAATACAAATTTACATGTAGATACCTCATCCATATAATAAAAATGATTTGTTTTTTTTTTCATGCATATTGAATACACATTTAATACTAAAATTAATCTGTTCACTTTATCCGTTGAAAATTTAATTATTTATGGTATGTTTATCTTTAAAAATATAATTTAAAAGTCTTACCTTTACAGTCCATTGGTGTATTAACAGTACCTGTACTGTCTTGATTAGTCGTTTCTAATTGCCATGAATTAGTTTGTGGCTTTGCTAAAAACAAAATTTAAAAAATTATAATATAGTATTATTTCAAGTATTCTATCGTTTAACTTAAAATCAAATTTGTTTTTAAATAATTACCAGTGTGATTGGTATCTCCTTGTGATGTTCCGGGCTGTGACAATTCATTTTCTTCATAGTCTTCCTCTTCTTCTTCTAATGGCATATCTTCTACACTGTCATCATACGACATTTCTGTCAAACACTCTTGTCGATCTCCAGAAATTGAATCTACTTTTGGTTTAACCACCTGATTTTCAGTCGGCTTATGCACATCTTTTTCTGGTGTACATGATTTACGGTAATGTTCTGTTTTAATTACTACCTTATTGCCCGAAGAAGGGATGTTATTATTATTAGTGGGCGATTTTTCCACACCCTGAGGTTCAGATTCAGTCATACTATCATCACCATTATCTTGGTGATGATCATCTGGTCCATTTGTTCGTTGTAATTTCCGTTTCTTGCTGGTCGGAGATAAACTACCGTCTCTTGGTCTTGAATATGTACGTACAGTATCATTTTGGCTCCAAATAGTAGGCGAGTTAGAACTGACTGACGATAAGGAAGGTGGTTGTTTTCTGTTGTCAAAACGTTTAGACACAGGATCTTCAAAATCCGAAGGATCACGAACCCCAATACCAGCACTTTCTGTTAAACCTTTGATTTGAAGAGATTCAGCAGCTTTCAAAAATGTACCGAGTTCTTCTTGAGAAATATTAACTTCACCTCGATACATATAATCTAACATTGACTTGAGTTCTTGAAATTTAATATCTTTTAAAATTAAAATTGGATGTTTTTCTTGATGTTGACTCAATAAAACCTATAAAAAAATAGAGAAAAATATTGTTAAAAATATATTTAATATGTTTTGTACATGTAAAAATATTTGTATGTGTGTAAGCTAGGCGGGTACCTAGGTAGCTTTTTAAATTTGTTGTTAGTGGGTATTTATTGAGGTACTTATGCCAATGGAAATAAATTATAGTAAAAAAAAGATAATATATATACCTACTTATGATGTTATCTTGGACATAATATTAAAATTATATAATTATTATTTTTAAATGGTAAAATTACAGTTGGAAGAGAGATGCGTATAAAATGATATTTGACTCTATTCATAGATAGCAGTTAATGTTCATAATTTTTTGAACAAAGACGATACAGATAATAAATTAAATGGCATACGAATACTTAATAATTTCAAAAGTAAAGCAGAACTGTGATTATATTAGATAAGTAGTATAGATTTATTCGGGAGTTATTTTAACCGGATTTGATAAAAAAAAAAAAAAAAAACCATAATCAGAAATTATAATAATAATTCAAGGATATTATTATTTATTTATTTTTGAATACGCCTACATCTAATACCTACCTAACACTCACGATTTTGGTTTATGTTAAAGAATATAGATAATTTATATTTAGATATACATGTTGATAATTTTTAATTCGTAGGTAACTAAATTTGACTTTCATTTACTAGATATCTAGTCCGCCTTATTTGATTTAATCAAGGTTAGTGAGATTATAAAAATAGTTAAATCAAATAATACCGTGCCTAGGTTTAAAATATTGTCAATATATTAAATATTCAATAGGTATATCTGGAGATATATATATATATAAACAGGAATATTTACTAAATAATACATGATAAAATGGGTAGATTGTGGTATAAATATTCCACTCGGTTTCTTTACGACTAGCCGACATTTCACTTTATTAGGTAGGTATCTAACCAATAAATTGACAAAATTTAAAATCACTTAAAACTATCAGGAATAGTTAAAGCTAGTTTTAACTCGTTGGATTAAGTTATTAATTGTATTTCTAGAGAATCACATATACGAGCTTTTATAGGATTAGTGACTACCACTGTTAACCTAGTAGGTATAATACTACAGTAAAATATTAAGAAAATATAATATGATATTGATATATCTATATTGGAATAATCTTAATTATACAAATTAATACATCCATTGAAAATTTCCCTCTCAGACTGAATTTCTTTAAGTATGTACTATCTACCAAAACGATAATCTTAAATTTAGATAACCATATTTCAGAGATTAACTCATAGATAATGTACAAACAAAATTTCATTAATCTATTAACTACTTTGTTATTATTTACTCGTGTATCTATTTTAGAACAATGCCTCACATGTTGCAGTTTAGTATGAATGTTTGAATTGATTATCAAATTGTCTACGCTTATAGTTAAAAAGAACATAATTTAGTGAAAAACATAGAATTAACAGGCAGGTAAGATACCCACTTTTTTTATTTATAAATAATTTATTCGATTATATTATGTATTGGTTATTACTATTAGTCATAACACATTTAACCATACCAATTGAGTTATAAATCTTGTACTACCCGAGGATTTTATCATTAATTATTTGAGAATAACTTTCACTTTGTACATTTTTTAGAAATGAATTATGTAACTTTTTTTTTTTTTTTAAATCAGGTCAAATTCAAACATAAAATTTGTAGGAATGTATCAAATTAATTAGACAGGCGTTGATGTTATATTATTTTAAAGTTATCAATTTTTTTTTTTTTTTTTAACAAAACGACCAAAATCGATTTTGAATTTAATGAATATATTTATAATTGTGTAAGAATATAAACGCAGGTATATATTTTAAATACATTTTACAATTTAGTATATTAATTGTCAATGACTACAACTCCGTTAATAAAATGTAAAGATCTATTCAGGTAGATCATACCATTCATATAAATTAGAGAAGACAGATAGGTAGCATGAAAAACTGTTAAATGTTTAGTAAAATTATTCAAAGAGAATGTACTGCTGGTAAGAATATGAAAGCAGAATGGTAGAGGGCTTTCAAGAAAGTGAAATCAGAAAGGTATGTCTAGAAGGGTAGGGCTCTGCTGCTAAATATATTTTAGTAAGCCAGATAGAAAAAAAAAAAGGAGAAAGGAAATTTACCTATAGGAGGTATACTTATTAAAAAAGAAAGATCAATTTATTTGTTGTTTTTTTTTTTTAGTTTTGTTAATTTAAACGTTTTCCTTTTTTCATGGAACCAAGGTAAATAAAAACTATCTTTATACATAGGGAAATAAGAATGAATCCCACAAAACTGCAAAACTCTTTTTAGATACCCCGTTTAATTTCAATAAAAATAAACACAACCTACCAATATTATAATTACATGATTACGAAAAATATAGGTAGGTTACACATGATGCGCGTAGTTTATATCTAAAGAGCATTACCTAAGAACTTCTGTCACCTAGATAATAAATTTAAAAAATACAATTATTACAATTGAGATGAGACATTAGTAGGTGGGGGGAGTGGGATCAGTTATATCCATATACATAGATATTTTTAAAAGCAAAATAAAAATATGAACACGTATAAGTGTTGTGGTTCAATAGAAATACCAAAAGGAAACAGATACTTATATTGCAACTTATTTTAAATTTTTAATGCGGTACTCGAATACAAAATAAAAAGTTGTAGATAGAATTGGGTACAAATTAATAGTAGTTTAAGACAAATAGGTGTAAAATGAGCTCCTAAGAGTATTTTATTTTAAGTGGCCGGGTGTAATTTTTTTGACAGATTTTACATAAAACTCTTGGAAAAATTGTACAGCCAGGCTATAAAGAAGGGCACTTTCTCTGTATTTTCCTATTGGTACTGGCTTTACATGAAATTTAAAACACATATTACAATGGTTTTTATGATGTCGATAAAGTGGTTTTTGATCCAATCGAATTTAGGTTTGAGTACTCGCCATAGATTGTAAACCATAGATTAACACTATCGTAATAATGTACGTAGCTAGTAACTAAGATATACCTATTAACCCGTTACGCTAATACGTTATAATACCCATACGAGTACCACCTGCCTATATTAATAATTATATACGTTAATAGAGTCAGAAACAGTAGGATTAGGCGAGTTTATTAAAAATAAGATAAATAAATACGAATGAACTCTGACGGAATTATATCACAGTGGCGGTTCGTAACGCATCGCACTGTTTACATTTCCGTCGGCCGAGTTTATCTAAAAAATATTATATTATCGACGAGATTATCGCGTACGATACCTACACGGACGGAACAATGTCAAACGACCGGTTAAGGTTTATATTTGTCTATTGATTCCAATATTTGTTTCGAGAAATCGTTATTGCCGACGTAAAACGCAAAACTGTCGTATTGTATGCCTGCCTATTGTGTTATTATTTATAGCAGATAATCGAAAATGTTATTCGACACACAATATTAAACGAAAACAAAATTATCACCATAAAAAAATTGCCAGAGACAACAAGTACCCACAAACGCAAACATGTCGTCGAGTAATTATAATGAATTTGATTTTTAAATAAATACGTATGCAGGTAGGTGTGTGTTTGCGGGCGCGCGCGTGTCTCGATTCTTTAGTGTCTATTATTATTAGTATCCGTCGGACATCAAATATTTGCCAATTATAGTCGAATAGAATTCGATTCGCAAAAAAAAAAAAAAAATTTTAAAAAAGAGAAATTTCCTTTGTCATTGCATTGTGCGCGAATAACGGGACAGGAAAAGGAATGATAAAAAAAAAAAAAAAAAAAAAAGTGAAGGGGTGTGGAACTGGTTTTCGTACCGCCTGGTGAAAATCATGTGCAGACACCGTACGCGCCGTACACACACACGCGCGGCGCGCGCGCGCGCGCGTACGTAAGTAGGCCAAAACAAAACGGAAATGCCCTAAAAAAAAAAAATACCTCGACTATCGTCAAGATCCTGGTCGTCCGATGCTTAATAAATAATGCCGGAGGGCCGGCAACGGTTTTCGCCGCGCCTGCCTACGCGGAACATTATAACGTGGAAAAAAGCCGCGGCCGTTTTTATTTCGCAACGGAAATCCCCCAGCGGGAAATTGCGCGATTGCCCGAACGCGGCGAGCACGCGCGCACGCGCACGCACACACAAACACGAAAATTACACCACCACCATTGAGGTGTATGCTGGCGAGTACGGGGGGAAAAAAAAAAAAAAAAAAAAAAAAAAAAAATTCGTACTATTAAACAATAAACATATAGTACACTATACATGTACACTTACCCCCAGGTACGGGCTGCAGGCCGACAATACGACTTTGTGCGCTTTCAGGTACCGTCCCTCGGCGGCCAGCGTACAGTCGACCAGGGTGCCGCTTTCCAGCAGACTGTCGAACACCGAGATCAGGGTCCTCTGGTGGTTGTTCCATCGCAGGCAAAACTGTTGGCTCACGGACATGACGGCGTACACTAACTCACTAACTAACTGGCCCTATCGAAACGTTGTCGGTCTATCGTTCGTTATCTCTCGCGTGCGAGCGTACTGCGGAGAGCGCGACGACCCAGAGAGGAGACGGACGGCGGACTGCGGACGCGACGCGACACGACGAAACTCGCTTTTTCCACCGGATATACCGAACTCGGAACTATCGTGCGCAGCAGCTCATTGTGTGTGTGTGTGTGTGTGTGTGTTGCGCGCGTGTGTGCGTGTGCGTGTTTGTATGTGTGTGTGCGCGTTTGTGTGCGTGTGATGGTTGACGATGACGGTCGTAGAGTAGCGAAAAATGAAAAAAAAAAAAAAACTCGCGCAGAAAACTCTCGGCGGCGGTTTTATTAAAATCGTCGTCGAGAAAACGCACGAGTAATAGATATAAATATATATATATATATATATATATATATAATGCCGCGGATATTTTGCAAACGGAGACTTTACAAAATATCGTTAATTAATTTATTTATTCTACGTGTTTGTTGGATATAAATAATAATAATAATAAATATATCGTTAATTAATATTATCGTATTAGTAAAATTTCGAATGATTTATAACGATTACCGTTATAGTAAATATATATTACCGCGCACGTTCGAAAATATTATTAATAAATTAATATTATCGAAAATTATTATAATATTTATTGGTGGTATGTGATTGTGTCCCGGACCCGTTTGGAAAACGCCCGGTGTGCATGTGCGTGTGTATGTGCGCGCTCGGACGACGGCGGCGGAACAGCGGGCGGCGGCGACGACGACGACGACGAGACGAACGCGTTTCTTTTTTTTTTTTTTTTTCTGCCTCTCTGTCGACTACCACACGTCCGTGGCGGCGGCGGTAGATCTACGCGACGATATTATTATTTTCGTCCGTTCGGCGGCGGCGGCGGCGACGGCGGCGGAGCATCACCACCACAACACAACACGTAGTACACACGCGCACGAACACGGAGCGAAAAACCGACACACAGACGCACACGCACAGGACACTGGCGCGCGCGAACCGACACCGAACAACGGCGGCGCGCACGCACGCACGTTAATATACACACCGAAAACTCACGCACACGCGCACACCTCGAAACCAATTCCGAACCCGTACGATGGAAATACACGACAAACGGGCGAGAGTGAGACAGACCGATCGTGTTGAGGGAGAGAGAAGTATAGGGGGAAAAGAAGAGAAAAAAAAAAAAACGACGAAAAAACCTAGGACCGAACACGACACACGCCGCACACCAGGTTCGCTGCTATCAGCGCGCACGGATAGCGGCGGCGGCGGCCGCCTCCGATACGCCATAATGGATTCGTGGGATCACCGAACAGATGTTGGCCGCGCGCGCGGGCACCGTCACCGGCCCAACGTTGGCAACGGTTACCAACGCGCGTTTCGATTTTCCGTACCGCCAATGACAATAAATTTATAAACGTTTTATTATTTTTCCTGGTGTCCGCTACACCATTTTGCGCACCCATTGTCGGTCGGCCGCGGCGGCAAAGACGGTTTTCCGATTTCACCCGTGGGCCGCCGTACGCACCGCAATACAACGGCGCCCGACCACCGTACGTAATAATGACGCGCGCGCGGCCACCGTCGTCCCTGTTGTAAATATTTTATCGAAAAAAAAAAAATAGCCGCCGTCCGTGTTTTATAAATCGACCGATAATTATTGTACAAAATCACGGGACGGCAATAACGAAATTATCGTATACCCACCAATAGGAACAGTGGGGTGGTAAGGGACAGCACTCGTACTCCATTAACCTATCGCGGGACGGGGCACAGGTATCGTTTTGCATCCCCTTCTCACAGATATTACAACAGTACAAATATCTGAATCGTTTAAAAAAAAAATTATAGAACGCCATACATTAATTACTCTTTTTTTTATTCGTAAGACGAAAATATATTTATCCTTTATAATTATTTCGTAAAAGTTCATATATATTTCACGTTTCTCCTAATTATTAATTAATGTATTCTTTCATTTTGATATTACGTTTTGTCTAATTATGTGATCAAGTCGTTAAATTAGTCTATTAGTTAAATTACATTATTTCGTATACCTCGAATAAAAAATACACCGCCCCTCGTGGTTTTAATTTCGGTGAATAAATTATTTTGCCCCCCATCCTTGTTTTTTACCCTGTTACGCCACTGTATAGGAATGTATGGGTTTTGTATCCCTCTCCCTTGTGTATCTGCGAACAATTTTTTTTTTTTTTTTTTATATCCTTATTGTTGGTGCAACATGAAGGGGTCGTTTTTTTCGAATTTCGCTAGCAGCTTTTGCAGCTGTCTTTCCCCCCCACACCGAGATTCTCGCTCCCCCTATACGTCATAAAGGCGTATCTAGGATTGGAGTCTTGGGGGGAGGGGATATATGAATTTATCCAAAGGTACTAGCTCAGATCCCTTCACCCCCCCACAAATTGTCTTAAATTATAATAACTTATTTACACTATAAATACAAAATACGTTACCATATAAAAACATAATCCTAACAATTGAAACTAAAAAAACATAATATATTTCCTTGGAATGCAAAATAAATTTTTAAAAAAAGGTCATGGGGGGGGGATCCATCACCCATACCACCCATCGTAAATCCGCCACTGATACGTCTTAAGGATCCGGTTAGGAATTTAAGCCTATACCCAGTTCAAAATAGAATAGACCGTAGCACGGGGGTCACTAGCCCGGAGATTTCGGTACGGGCGATAGTGTTGGACAGGACCAACTGGGTAAAAATCGAGCAATTCGTCCAGGAGGTCCTAAGGACGAGGGAGGCGGAAGAACGTACCCGCCAAAGAGCCGCCCAGGACCATCAGCAATGATAAAAAACCACTGTAAGGGCAGCATTGGGATCCTAACCGATCCTAATGCCGCCCAATCCGCGATTGTAAAATCCTGTGAGCCCGCCCCGCCGAAGGGGTAAACGGGTTTTTGTTTTATCCAAAATTGTAAGATTGTTTTAAATAAATGATGCGCCTACGGGGGAAGGACTGCCCTGTCGGGTAAAGTTCCCCCCGTGGGTTGCGATACCCAAAAAAAAAAGGTTTTTAATCTGGGGGGGAGGCAATTAACACACATATATATATATTTTTTTAAGTACTTTTATTTATATTATAAAATTGCTACAATTCGGTACCAACTTTTGATGAATCTTGGGTTCTAATTGTGCATTTATACCGAGCCGAAAACAATTTTTATTCCCATAAAACCTAAAAAAAAAAAAATTTAAGATCCAAAAGTTATTTACAGCCAGAAATAAGAAAGACATCATATATAGTTAAACCAATATTAGGTTAGGCTATTGTAAGTATATAATAATTTTTTTTTTTGTATCGTATGGGTCACGGTGTCCCCGGAATGTAGTAGTTTTCTTGCATTTCTTGAATAAAAAAAAATACCATTTAATAATCATCATGTAAACTGTCATAGTTCAAACTTTTTTTTAATAATCATATAATAATACTAGGTACAATACTATTAATCATTTTATTTATACAAATGCATATACTTATTCGAATGCATTAAGGCCATGGATTAAAATTGAATGTTGAAACATGTTTGATTTATGCGTGAACTTTTTTGAACAAACCGAACACTTGAATTGTGGTTCTATTCCGCATTCAAATTTTAAATGGCGCCAAATTGAACATTTATTTTTGTACGATTTTCCGCAGTTGTTGGGACAAAAAAATCTTGTTAACGACGAGCCTGAAAAAAAAAAATGTATTTATTATCATAATTAAACGTACGTATACGCCGGTATACTAAAAGCGCTATAATAAATAATGGCATATGCGAGCTAGGCATACAATGTAATTTTTTAACGACACTATGAAACAATACAAATTCTAGAAGGAGCTCAATTAAAAATTATGATTATAGTATTTAATTCAACATACCTAACAAATGAAGATATATTATTAGGCAGGCACCGCTAGGCAATTTTCTAGATTATTAATAATAGTGGTTAATAGGATTCATTTCAAAAGAATCTATATTTTACCGAAGCTTATACAAATACGAATACAATATTTTACCATGCAATTATGTGTTATCGCATAATATAAGCTGTCGTCGTGTATTATATTTTAATTCGTGATAGACACCTACAAAAAATATATGAAAGGAGAAGAATTTGAGGGA
The DNA here is from genome assembly GCA_956483605.1 of Tuberolachnus salignus. Lineage (NCBI taxonomy): Eukaryota > Metazoa > Arthropoda > Insecta > Hemiptera > Aphididae > Tuberolachnus > Tuberolachnus salignus. The sequence goes on from OY101437.1 coordinate 20,162,595, forward strand.
GGGGCGGTGGTCATTTCGGGCAATTTCTGTTGTAATACTTTCGCTAAATGGTTGTAAATGAATGAACACATTATTTATTACATTTATTTTTATAAGTAGTGAATCACAAATCCGAACGGTAATATTCATATAACAGTGATCGTTGATATTATAAACTATTGGGGTTGGCCACGTGATTGTTTTTTTTTTTTTTTTTTTTGTAAAAATCGACTGGCATAATTTTATCAACCGCCTTTTAATTTCACAAATTTCTTTCTGAAAAGAAATTTGCACATTTGCACAAGTATATCTCAAGCAATGTATTTTTATTTTTTTTTTTTAATTTACTATTTCCTTTGACCCTTTAAAAATATCTATTATCTAAACAAAAGGAAAAATACAAAAATTGAATACGTAAAATTGTTAAAATCGCGCATTTCAAAACAAACGACGACGCACCGAACAACAAATCTAATCCTTTGAAACATATTTAATTTTGTTTATTATTTACGACAATACAATTATGTAATTATATGACCGGATTTTAATAAAATACTGCGTAATTAAAACATATTGAGTACAAACAGATACCTATAAATAAAAATAACGTCGGTAGGTTAATGATACGATTTATTATTATTTAAAATCGTCTTTGGTGTACCTGTATATTCATCTATATAATATTATATTCATCAAAAACATGATTATGGATCATAATAATGTGTCGTAACATATTTGATTTTTTCGTAAATTTACTGAGACAATCGTATCTATTCCGTATTCAAAATTAACATGCTGCCAATTTTTTATTTTTTTTTTTTTTAAATAAACAATCTATAAAAATTTGCACAATAGGTTTATATGATAAGAGTAAAAAAAAACATGAAAGGTTTGATTAAAGCAGCCACCCACTCATTAGTACTCACTCTCGACTAGTAGTGGTTAAACAATTTTATTTTATTTTTTTTTATTTTTAATTTAGTATTTGGAATTTTTTAAAAGGTTGCGACACCACCGTTCCTCTTTAGCCTGCGCATTGGATTACCTGGGGGTGTATTTAAGGAGAGATTTTTTTTATTAGGGGATTAGAATGGCTTTGGAGCCATTTGTAGAATCGTGTGTAGAATATGCGTGATCGTCGTCTATTGTTTTCATATGGAAATTTTTATGAATAGTTACGTTGGAAATATATGGCGGAGCATTGGAAAGATGACGCAGAGATGTGTTTTGGAACACTTGAATTCGATTAGCATTTGATTTTTTCGCCGTGCCCCATAATTGAAGTCCATACGTCCAAAATAGTTTAGATTTATAAATTAAGTATTTGGCGTTTAGAGTGGTGCGCCGATTCCAAATGGTGCACTTGGTGGTCCAAGCATACGGAAATGAGCATTAAAAGTTGGTTTCTTAGTTCGTATATGTTTGTTCCATGTCAGTATTTTGTCTAGGTTTAGTCTCAAGTATCTGACTGTGTTGGATGTAGGAATTTTTACGTTATTAAGAGTAATATTTGGGCATATTCCTTGTTTGAGTGCGAACGTTGTGTGTATTAATTTTTTTTTTTTTGGTTTATTTTGACTCGGCATTTTTCATACCACTCAGATAAGAGATTAAGATATATTTGTAAATTTGATGAGTTATATTTTAAACGTGCTACCAAATTGAACATTTATGTTTGTACGATTTTCCGCAGTTGTAAGGACACGTAAATCATGATTCTATGTAGCCTGGAAAAAAAAATTTGTTTCAAATCACTGATTTCATAAATAACGAAAAATTTAAAAAACGTATGCAAAATAATAGTAGCTATACGCGATAATACCGGAAATCTCCCAAAAGCCTTCCCCAGATTCTGGCCTCTCGAGATTCCGGCCTGTCAACGCCGTTAAATTAACGAGTTATTGATGACAACATTTTACTGTTAAATATTTCGCCATTTCTTTCGCTCTTGCAAAAAAATATCAGAAATTAACATTTTACACTTACAATTCTTTCCGTGGTTTATTTTACTGGGTAAATCACCCAGATGTCTATATCGTGTGTATAGTAGTGATTTGCTGATGTTCGAAAATCCGGAATTTTGAATTCCGACATTTATTGTGAATCCGGATTGAAAATTGTGATTTTTATTTTTTCTAATACATTTCTCAAAACTATTATTATTATATCTTATTGTAACTAGCATTAAATGCGTAAGGCATCGTTAAATACGTTATTACAATTAAAGAAATATCACAAATATAAATTTATATTTAAAAAACAACTAAAAAAAAAAAAAAAAATCATACATATTACACTCTAGTTTATATAATAAGTATATTATTATTATTACTACTGGCTGACCCGGCATATGTTGTTTTACTCGTGAATATTCAAAATGTCTGATATTGGAAATCGAAACATAAATTTTCGGATTTCGAAACCGGGCTTTATTGGATTTTCGGATAATCCGGATTTACGCCACGCCACTGGTGTATGCGCACGTCTGTATTTCGTTCGCTATTGTTCTAAAACGACGTGTACGCGGATGGAGCTAAACAATAACGTTTTGTTTTCGTTTAAATTTTTTTCCAAACGTTTAAAAAAAATAAAATAAACATTGTTCAAAAACAAGCGATCGCGTTTGGCCTTATTAACGGAGGTATCGGCCCACCGCGATGTGGAACAGTAGCGCAGCGGGCCGTTTCTATACGCGGTACCTGTACAATTAAAATTGTTTTTAACGATCTTGGACGACTTCTAATACCTAACAGTACTGTTGTAAACGAACAGTGTTTGATTTAATTCAATGTTAAAATAAGTGGGTAATGTCACAGCGTTAACCATTATTATTGTCCATCGGCATTAATCCTGTACGGTGTGCAAATTTTACCTTCTACAGTTATATCATATATTTTGCACATACTACTACACACATATCGAAAAGTACATTTTTCAATACGATTCTTCAAAATTAAACCGCGTCGGTTAACCGAAGTTAACCGAGCTGTCCACTTGGCGAGTCAGTTAGTAATTCGATTGAAAATTGTTCTATTTGCTCGGGCAAGACGACAAATAGGTTTTGTAATCCACCAAGTTCTTCGGGGATCGTTTCGTTTTAGCGTAGCGAAATTTGCTATAATTTGCATTTAATGCTACGGTCGGGACGACTAGCCGACAAGCACTGCCCGAAGGTCCGGGCCCCGACGTTCTGGACCCGCCCTGCCCCGCACTCTCGCCGGCTCTGGTATTGTGAAAGACTCAAAAATGGCAATTTTATTTCTAATTGATTCCTGTCGCTATTCCGTAAAGATCTTCGATAAGATATTAAGGCATTACATTACCGACTATCTAAAGATAATAAGATAACGATGTGAGCGATTAATTCCAAAACCATATGGTTTTTACAAAAACTCCCGATGCCTATACATATACGTTTACATAAATACAAATACAATTATAACGTGAAATTAAATTAAATAATTAAATAACAAAACAAACAATTTTAATTGGTTATTAAGACTATTTAAAAAAATATATATTGTATTATCTACAAAATTAATGATATGCAAGAACATAATATTATCTAGGTTTTTTTCTTTTTAAATACACATTAATTAAATTTATTTTTTTCTCGTATATATATATGTATTCGTATAGATACATAAACGAAAAAAAAAATAAATTTAATTAATGTGTATTTAAAAAAAAATAATAATAATATACCTACGTGTATGTAAACAAGAAGAAATTAAATGACTGACTAACTGACTTATCAACGCAACACCTAACCCAGACCGCATGGTATAGAAACTCGAAATTGTGCACAGAGAGATCAATACACCGACTAGACCTGTATTGCTACAAAAATGCACTCTTGTCGTTTTTTTGATTAGGGCGACATTTTTAGTAGACAAATTGTTCACAGATAGAAAAAAAAAAAAAAAAAAAAAAACAACTCGCATAGTAAAACCAATACCGTTCTTCGTTAGGCTCAGAATCTAAAACATCAACAAATTGTAAATTTGAAATATTCACTTGAAAAATCAAACTTAATTTGTTCATATTAATTACCTTAAAAGTGAATTGTTGAGATTATTATTTATTGGGATATAACTCTAATGCGCTCTTGTTTTAGATGTGGGATGCCGTTGCATAGGTCAGTGATACAAGGAAGGATTTATCGAATAAGTACAAGTGGTTTGATCGAGGATAAAAACACATTTTTATTAATATGTTTACATAAATCACAATTAATTTTACATTTATTTCGTACAAAATAGATTGGCAGGGACTTAATAATGTTGATCACTTAATCCTTGATCAATCGCAAATCTCGATTGATCATAATGGCAATAATCCGGATTATTATTCTTGCACAACAAAATGCATTAAACAACTAATATTAATTAAACTAATTATTACAGATAAAAAAAAAAAAAATGTTATTAACGTTAGTTGATCGCAAAAGTCTTGTTATGTGCATGATGGATGTATACTTGTGTTTATTTGTATAAATTACCTTATGTAATGAACACTATAAACATTATAGATGCACATTATAAACTAATATAAATTGTTATTGATATTATAATAATATAATAAATAAAATATTATATCGGTAATATTTTTAAAATGTATATTTTGTTCATAATTGTGTTCAACATTCAGATTGACAGATTGGTTCGGTGAGTCCGGATTATTTCAGCACTAGTATTAAAAACACCATTGATCATATTATAAATTATTGGAATGATCAATGTTAACACGTACAGACCACTGAATCATTTTAGTTAATAAATATGTTTTCGCAAATTTGGTTGCTATGGACCATACTCAAATGTTGAATCATATTAGCTTTATACTTGAATTTTCTGTGACAAATGTAACATTCAAATTGCGGTTCTCTTCCGCATTCAAATTTAAGATGACTCCAAATTGAACGCTTATTTTTATACGATTTTCCGCAAGCGTTGGGACACGTATATCTGAATTCCGCGTAGCCTTGAAAAAAAATTGTTTTGAATTACTATCATTATAGTTATATAATATATGGATACATAAAAAGCGCTTAAATACATAATTGCATATATGAGACTAGAATGTATATTATATACATATAATTAAATATTTTAGCGAATTACAACAATCAACGATTTCTAAATAAAACTAACTATTAATAAAAACAATACGGTATAATGTCAAAACGTTTTAGTGATTTTATTTATTCATATGTTTATTAAAGTACAGTGTGACAATGGATTAAGCTTAAATGATACACCATTTCCGCTTTATGCCGAAATTTTCTGAAACAAATAAAACATTCAAACTGCGGTTCTTTGCCGCATTCAAATTTAAGATGACGCCAAATTGAACGTTTATCTTTATACGATTTCCCGCAATTTTTAGGACACATAATTCTTGATTTCTTGGCGCCTGAAAAACAAATTGTTTTGGTTCACTGTCATTATAATTGTATATGGGTATATTAAAACTGTTAGAATAATAAATAGCACATATATGAGGTAGATATTATATATATACATATATAATTAAACATAGGTACCAATACATTTGAGGACTTAATAATTAAAAACTATATGGTATACATAATACATTTTATTTATTCATTTATTTATTAAAATACATTTGTATTATGGATTAATCCTAAATGTTGTATCATTTTTGCTTTATGCTTAAATCGTTTGAAACAAATAGAACATTCAAATTGCGGTTCTTTGCCGCATTCAAATTTAAGATGACGCCAAATTGAACGTTTATCTTTATACGATTTCCCGCAATTTTTAGGACACATAATTCTTGATTTCTTGGCGCCTGAAAAACAAATTGTTTTGGTTCACTGTCATTATAATTGTATATGGGTATATTAAAAGCGTTAGAACAAATAATAGCATATATACGAGGTACAAATAAATAATAGCATACATATATGAGGTAGGTATTATATATACCTAAATAATAAAATATAGAAACCAATCAATTTTAGAACCTAACAATTGGTATTCTGGAACAGTAAATTATTATATTACTTCAAATCATAAGATATTTATTTATAATATTTTTATTCGAATATATTTTATTTATCCGAGCAATACGCAAGTATATTACTGTGGACTACACCTAAATGTTGTAACAGACTCGATTTCTGCGTATATTTTCTGAGACAAATAAAACACTCAAATTTAGTATGTTGCCAAATTAATTGTTTAATTTTGTATGATTGTCCACAGTTGTGGGGACACGACAATCTTGATTCCGTTTTGTCTAGAAAATGAAACATTTTTGTTGTGTATTATTTCATCGTGTTTGTAACTAAAATAATATATTGTTAGCTCATGTATATATATGCACTAAAAAATATCATATCTGTGATAAAAATATGTACATCTATAATATGTTCTACTCTATGATTATACCTACATCGTCAATACTATACGAATCTCGATGCACATAGGACGAGATTGGACCTCTCGTTTCCCCTATAAGAATTTCTGTCATTAACTCATTTCGAACTAAAGATGCAAGTGCAATCGACCAAGTTGATAGCAGCGCGGCGAGAGAGAACGACACAATTATAATTACACCCACTGACTAATTCGTGATTACAATTACTAATCCACGCACAAAATTATAGACAGGATTGGTTTATTATAATTGTATACGTTACACAATTACTTCAATATAGGTATATACTTACTAGAATATTATAATAGGTACAATTATTAATATTTCAAATCATTTCAATGTTCATCTAAAATATGTTTATTCAAATATATTAATACAAAAGAACTACAACACACTTTAATCTACGTCAAAAAGTTCCACCAATGGATGGCCCCTTCGCCTAAGTCCCCTATACAAATCTTTAAAATTCAGTTAATTTAATTTAATTTGAATTTTATTGTTTTTAATCAGAACTCGGAACTTTAAGCATTTGCATATTTGTTGTGATATTAAAAATCTGATTCGATAAAAATTCGTTTTATTATAAATAAAATCAAAATAGAAAAATGTATGTTGCATATTTTACACTAAATTCATGTGTATTCGCATATTTAAAGATTTTAAGCATACTGAAGCATAATGAATACTATTTAAATCAACAACAAACAAATATTCAATAATTGAACATTCTAATTGAAATAATTTAAAAATAAAGAACCACTGCACATTGTCATCGCCTTGTCTATATTTTTTTAGTGCATACGTATGCACATATTCCATTGTTTTTCAGTGTATAAAGTTCCGAACCTGTTTATAATCCTATAACACCAATTGTGTTAATTGTAAAAAGATTATACAATTACTAAATTTAAAAAATATATATATTTTATAAAATTAATTAGGAATATGACTGTGGATTATAACCAAATGCTGTATCATAGATGATTTACGTAAAAACTTTTTATGGCAAATAAAACAATCGAATTGCGGTTCCGTTCCACAGTCGAACTTAAGATGTTGCCAAATCGAACGTTTATTTTTGTATGATTTTCCACAATAGTTGGGGCATATAAATCTTGATTCCATCACTAGGCCTGAAAAAAAAAAAAATAATAGGCTTTGTTCATTGTTTTCAAAAATAAAATATTTTAAAAGCACTTACAATACGTATTAGCATATATATTATAATATAATGTAATGTATGTGTGCGATATGAAATCAATGAATTCTAAAACTACTTTTAAACTCAAATAATTATATTTCAATTTTATTTACTTTTAATTTATACGAAACAAATAGTCAAATGCCGATTACATACAAACCTTTGAGTCGTAATTTTATTTATTTATATGTTTATTCACGTACATATTACGACTATGGACTAAACCCAAATATTATACCATATTACATTTATATGCGAGATAAATAAAACATTTAAATCGAAGTTCTCTACCACGGTGGTATTTAAAAATCGGTTGCCAAACCGAATGTTTTGTTTGTGTACGATTTTTTTACGATAGTATACATAAATTCCGATTAAACATTAAGTCTGTTAAAAACAATTTATTTCGTTTATTCAGTTTTTATAAATAAAATATTATTTCAAAGATTTATAATCGACGGCTCTCGTCGTAGTAGGTGTGTAACTTAAAAACTATGGTTTGTAAAGATTAAATTTACATGGTAGTGGCGAATCCAAGTGGGGCATGGCCCCCGCCATTGGCCATATTTGTCTAATATTTTCTGTCATAATCGTTTCATGTTTATGTTTATATATATTATGGCGTAAGCGGTTTATTTTCATATTTTATTGCCTAGTAAGTGTAGTGTATTTTTAATATATATTTTGTAATAAAGTAAATAAACGTTAACGCGCAATTTTGGGTTCGATTGTCTTTATTGGCTCCATTCATTGATAAATCCTCGCTACGGCACTGGTTCATGGCAATAGGTCACCGGTGTAAGTGTCGACTTGCAATCGTAGCTCGCTCATGTATAGTGTAACGTGAACTATAATTAATTTCAATCTCGAATGCAAAGATAAATTGCATTGATTCATCAATGATTCCATTGCAAACAATAAATACATAAAATTTGTACTACGAATCAGTCTGTCGTGTACCTATTACCTATACACACTATCGGATTTAACGTGAATTTATATATAATTATTATAGCGATTAGGCATCTGCTTATGTACTATGACCAGGTGTTTTGTCACCGACGTCTTGTGCCAAAATTGTTTATGGCAAATGAGGCACTTGAATTTCGGTTTTACGCCGCATTCGTATTTAAGATGTCGCGTAATCGAATACTTAATCTTGTAGGATCTTCCGCAATGATTAGGGCAAATGAATCTTGATTTTGTTGTATCTGAGGGAGAACAAAAAAAAAAAAAAATCGTCAATAATTTAGTAATTTCAAACGTGTAGCATATATATATATATATATATAGGTAGTATATAGATAAACAATTAAGCCGTAATGAAAACCACGTGTGTTGTTTTTGCAATTATTAATTTTAAAACGTGTGTGTGTGTGTGTGTGTGCGTGTGTAAATCGTAAATACTTTGCACAAGTTGTATTTAAGGTCTTAAGAGTCTAAGCGAAGACCGGTAACAATTACAGTCAGTGGGCGCACACGGTCGAAATTAAATTCGGACGGCGAGTTGAAAAGTTTTCGAGTATATCGCCCCGCCTACCCGCATCGGTATTGTTCGCCAAACATACAAATAGAAAAACCCTCTAGTGTGCGCCACTGATTACACTACGATGTACAGTTACGGTGTTGGTAAAGATAAAAAAAAAAATAATAAAAAAAAATATTGTCAACGAGCTGTAGTTGCGTATATTATAAAGAGTTCATACAGTACTTAATAGTTAATACCAACAAGTAATAATTGAATTTCCGTTGTGAATTCCGCGCCGCGGCGTGCGATAAATAAATATCGTTTTTAGCTTTCGCCAACGTGCGCGCCACAATATATTTATCCTTATTGTTGTCGTTGCATAAAATGATTTCGTGTAAAACTAGACCGCAATATCAAATATCGCGCTCGATCGTTCGATAAAAATGATTAAAAAATCACAACACGGGGGGGAAAAAAAAAAATTAAAATCAATTAAGCGTCTTCATCAATCCTAGTCAGCGGCGAACTTAAGGGGCTGGGGGGGTAATTGTCCCGAGCAACACTTTATGGGGGGGAGGGAGGGCCAGTAAACTTATGTCAGCAATTTAAAGGTGGCAGCATTTCAGCCATATTGTACATCTAAAAAAAAATATAAAAAAAAAATCACTAATGTAACGCGTGTATGCCACACAATCGTTATCTTGTCCACATCGTCTCGTAACCTTTGGTATTTATTTGTTTTACTTGTAATATTAATTACACGTGAAATAAAAAAAAATATTACAAACAATATTATTTGGGCATTCCTTATGCTACCGTATAGCTTGTACAGGTTAGAAACACAAACCCGTGTGTATTTCACCGGTGCTCGGTGATGTGATTTACAAATTAGAACGCAAAAGGGAAGACTATATGATATGCAATATGAAAACCGAGGGATCCCGAGAGGGCCGTGTAGAAAATGTGCACCCAAGGCAGCATAATCCTAAATGCGCCATTGATCAAATGGTATTTAACCGGGAATAACAGGACGGGAAGACGTTTTCTAAGCTACATAAAACTAAACGTTGGTTTGGGCAGTAAACTCAAAAATAATAATAACAATAATACACATAACATATACACAATATTATTATTATTATAACAGTTTAACATAAAATCAGTAAATATATGTTAATCGTATACACAATATAATTATTAAAAAAAAAAACAAACATACTTCGCACCATGGACGTGCCACCGTTATAGGTGGGAAATTAGGAAGGTTAGGTATTGATAATATCTATATTATCCTATAATACATATCATCCGGAAAATTCTGAGAAAAGTTGGTTAATCGAATTGTAATGAAATACTGTTCATCAATAATTCATCACTTTCAACGATTACGAAAAAAAAAAAAAGATTACATTGCGCTCAACTTTGTTCTTTTTTATAGTACTAAGTACAATATTTACGGTTGACCTTGTGTCGTATTTTCGTGTACATTTTCACCGAGCCGAAACAATTTTATCCGCATAAATCCAAATAAAATCAAAAATTTCAAATGCCATAAACAGCTAGATTATCGTCCGAATGTTTTGAACATTTTTCCACGTCTAGAAAAGGTCAATATTAATATTTCGGGGAAATATCAGTCCTTTACGATTATTTTCAGCCGAATTACAACAATAAAAAAATAAAATCGAAAATAAACAGAAGCCGTTATTGCCGTTAATTCTCCCGATTATTAAGAAAATTACCCACCCGAGGCACCAACTAGATACAAAATGCTATCGTAAAAGATGCTACACTCGAAAACCAGTACACAATTCCTAATGTAAAAATGTGTACAAACTACAATTGCCCAATACAATATTATAATACCTGATTAAAAAAAAAAAAAACATTAAATTATGGGCCGGATTCAATGGCTAATCTGGAAAATGGGCCGAAATTGCTGCCTCATGCTGCTTCTGAAACAAGAGTCTGCGCAGAAGCTTATGATTTATAATATAACCAATAAATTCTTCGCCACGTTCAGGATCTAAAAATGATTCTGATCAGAGCACGGATAACATTTTTTTTTTTAAATAGATTTGGACACTATTTTAAAAAAATATCTTGGTTCAGAGTTTATAAACAAATTTATGAACCGCAGCCAAATGCACGGTCATTGAACAGTTTTGTGAAAACCTCTTGTTGCAAATGAAGCACTCAAATTGTGGTTCAACTCCACATTCGTATTTTAAATGTTGACTCAGCCCTTTCTTGTATTTATATGATTTTCCGCACGGGCATATAAATCTCGGCGTTGATAAGTCTAGAAAAAAAGGAACATTTCTTTTACAATTCATCGTTTTAAAAAATAAAAATGTAAAATACTAAACTACATGGTATTCAAACTACCGAGGCATTGTTTATAATACGTCACCACGGCCTTCATAATAATTCGATTAAAATAAGCTAAACGTTTTTATTTATTTTATTTTATGAGTGTCTTATTTTAACACGAAAATTATATTAGATTTATTAAACAACAATCATGTTCTTCAAATGCACAGCAATAGCTACAAGTGATGTTAATTAACACATTTAATACCATTAGGATTGAGACAGTAGCGTTTAAAAATGACAAAGCAAATAATATAAAATCTAAAATAAGCATCTAAAAAAAATAATAAAAATACAACTTTTGTTATTTATTTGCCGTTATATATGAATCATATTTGTGTATCGTATAACTTCATATGAGTAGGTAACAAAAAAAAAAAAAAAAATACAAACACAAATTACTAGATCCCTTCAACATCCTTATTTGAATAATATTCAACAGTTGCTGACGAGCGGCAACTGACAATAGAATGAATGATCACTTTTGTTATTTCGTTTATTTATTATTCACTTTTTTCAACCGGCGATTACTAAAGTGGACGCAACATTAGCCTTTTTAAAATCTTAAATGCTTCTTCAATTTTTCTACAGTTATTTGATAGGTAAATAATATCAGTATTGTTTTAATACTAATTATTTTCCAAGAAATAAATTAGAAAAATTAAGCCTTTTATATTTTCTATACAAACTATGGATGCCAATCCATAAAGCAATAAAATAGGCGTACTATACAAATTCACTTAGTGTACAACAAAAAAACACGAATTAAATACTAAATAATAAATTATATCATTCAGCCTTAGTGAATCTACTTGTATTGTTCACCGAGGAATCCATTTATAAACAACAATTCAATGTTTTATCATTGATGCATTTTGCGTAAATTTCTTCTGGCAAATATGACACTCGATATCGGTTCCATTCCACATTCGTATTTTAAATGCCGGTACATGCCTTTCTTGTATTTGTATGGTTTTCCGCAATAGTTGGGACAACAAAATCTTGGCATCGACCAGTCTGGAAAAAGACAATTTTTTTAATAACTCTTCGGTTTATTTATTAATCGCGAGTGGGATATATAAGGTACGAGTTTGCATAGCACACAGTCCACAGTTACATATTTATATAGTCCGTGATGGGAAAGTTTTTTTTTTTAAAAAACGAACGAGTTCAAGTACAAGTTTCAGACATTTAATACGAAGTAGTTGAAATTGAAACAAGAGTAATAGCTGGAAAAGTCATACAAATATCAAAATTACCACCAGAGAAACAAAATGTATGAATTATGAAATCAGAAATATTTGTTATAATAGAACAGTTTTAAAAATATTATAGTACCTACTTATCGCCCCTGTGTTTTGAACAAGTAATTAATGGTAAATAATTAAATTTTTTCTTATTGGAAATTGTAAAAATAACTTCTGACAAATGCTCCAGCTCTATGTACAAATTGTGCAATATATTATTATTATTTATAATTATAAATTTTAAATCCCGATTCGTATCGTTATATATTTTTATCTATTTCGTTGCGCGAACAAAAAATTAATGAAAATACATTAATAGAGAGCACTCGCCATTTCGTTATTTCCATATCTAATAAATACAAATTCAATATATGAAATTCCAATTTTTTTCTCCAATGCGTAAATAAAATATTAGTATTAAACATAACTGCAGTGGTCTATGAATGTTAACTTGTCAACGGACGAACTAAAAAACGTTTACGTTCATAAAAAAAATAAGAACTTATTATAGTTCACTTTCATCGATGATTTAATGTGAGAACAATTTTAAAAAATTGTATTTCAAGCGTGTGACATGTTTTTAGAAAAATTAGAAAAATCACTTCTTCCGGGTCAAACAGCACCATTGAAACTTCTATAGTTTTTTGTATTCCTTTTTAAATGCAAACAAACTGACCGGCCCGATTTTTTTTTTATGAGTTTTCAAAGAAAATGTCTAAAGACGCCTTTTTTACTAGTTGAATTTTTTTTTTTTAACACGGAGGGTATTTTATTATTTTGGTCATGCCCTCTTATCCCCTTGGACGTCAAGTATGACCGCTACTGGTTCATGTTTATAGTTGTTTCCCATCACTGTCCATAGTTGTTAATACGAAAGAGGTTAGATAGACTAAGGTACCGACGGCCGATGAGAAGAGTCAGAGGTTGCAAGATTAGTCGTATTACACGCGAATGTGGATGTAGGAAAGGAGAGAGGTAGACCGATAAGGAAATGGTTATAGATGCACGTGCATAGATGATGATTTGGGACCACAGATGTGAAAATTGTTGGTAAAAGAGGTGAAAATTAACTAAAAAAAAAAAAAAAGGAAATAAATTAAAATTACGATTACCTATTTATTTACGGTTGTACATAGATCATATTTGTGGCTAGTATATGACGCCATATACTTCATATAATTAGTAACGAAAAAAACAAATTTAAAAAAAATCCCCTCTACGGCAGCATTTTAATAGTAAATTCAATAAATATTTGTCGACGAGTGACGACAACAGTAATAGACAACACATATTTTTTTTAAAACGGCCGTTGCTGAGTTTTGTAAAGGTATACGAGATGATTTATGGTTATTTTTTTTTTCTACTGATTGTCTAGAAATTTTGGTCAACCCGAAATAATTAAAACTTGCATCAAACAAATTTATGAACCATAATCGAACGGTTTATTCAACGACGTCTTTTGCGTACATATCTTTTGGCAAATATGACAATCGAAATTCGGTTCCATTCCACATATTTACTATATGGCGGCTACGCAATTCTTGTATTAGTACGATATTCCACAGAGTTTAGGGCAAATAAATCTCGACGGTTCCGGGCCCGGAAAAATAATCCAAAATTGTTATATAATTGGTGGCCGTCGTACAAGTATCGTTCAAATACAATAGCGCCGTGACTAAAAAACATTATATGATAAATAAACCCGCGTACAAATCAACGGGGGGGTAACTATTCTGTCGGTAAAATAAACGTAAAACTGATAAGCTACTCATTTTTCGTTGTTGTTGTGTCGTTTACCAAGACTTTACACTATAACACATTTATTACATTCGCCGGTGATTTTGTTAGTGTACGGTTTCGGGCGCTATTTTTTTGGTCTCTCGGTAATAGAAAAATAATAATATTATCATTCCGAATATAACCACCGGATGCGAGTAGACGACAACCGGAATAGTCAGATATCTGATAGATTAGAACCGTGTTAGCATAACAATAATAACTACAAACATATTCAACAAAATACAATAATAATATAAAAAGATTTTGTCGTACAATTATAACCATTCGCATGGCGACGACGATACAATACGTATTGAATAATAAACAGGCGATATTTTAATTTACAAATGAATGTCGTTTATTAATAGCAATCGTTAAACACTATAATAGTATACGACCCGTGTCGATTGAAATCAAAGCCCGAACTCTTAACAAACGCGATATCATTAATTGGCTAGAAAAAAAAAAAAGAAAAGAAAAAAACTTATGTAAAAAAATTTAAATATATATTTTGTCGTATAATATTGGACGTGTTAATTCCTCAAAACCCTAGCCACCAAATCGAAAAATGTTTGTTAAATAGACCACCGAAATTCAGGGATTTATATTACATTCAAATTTTTTAGCGTCGCGACACGCTGTATTTTTATTCGTATGATATTCCACTGTTTTTTTTGGACACGGACACGTTGAATTTGTCGCGGCTTGCACAAAAATCGTAGTTCATTATTATTACGCAAATATTAAACATAGCGCACAAATATGTTTATTCGGGGTTGTTTTTTTAACTTTTGGGCGTAAATGTATAATGCGCGGTACAACATACACGGCTCGCTGAGAAAATAATATCATTATTGGGATTTTTTTTTTTTTTTAAATGTACGCATTTTTCTGTACCTATATGCATTTTAAACACAAAACCTTAACAGAATAGGCGAATAGAGCTGTTTGACAATAAGCCAATTTAACAGGAGATGTGGAACGCATGACATAACTATTGTACAACCATTGTAAATTGTTCTTTCTGATGGTATTATTTTTAATTTATAAACTCTTAACTGTTTTGAAGTTTATACATTAAATTTTAACACGTTAAACTTGAATAATACTACGTCTATTTGTGAATATTACTAATATTTCAATGAATTAAATAGGTAGTAAATAACTTAAAACTATTGGCGTTTTCTTGCATCGTGGACAAATGTTTTCAACATTTTTGACCGGTTAATAGGCATTGTTTTCGAGTATTTTTTTTTTTTTTGTTACATTTTATTTGGTAGATAAAATTGTTTTGGCCGAGCAGAAATGCTTTTTAAAACATTTTGCACAGAGTTCATCATAAGCCAAAGGTAATATAGTAACTTATTTGTTTATAAACGATTAAAGTTGTTGTATTTTGCTATTTTCCAATTTATGTGAATAAAAAAAAAAAAAGTGACGAAAAATTTTTCTTAATATTTTTGCCAAACAATGTTAATAATAATAAAAAAAAAAAAAACATTGTTCAGGAAATATCTAGAACTTACGTATTATTTAAATTGAAATTTAATTTTTACGTTTCAAAATGGTCAAGATAAGAGATTTATAATTTCTCTTTTTACCTACTTACTAACAAATTATAATTTTATTTACATTTATAATTAAAAAAAATATAATAATTTGTATACCTATAGCACCTAAACAATCAATTTTAAAACAAAAAAATTAATTTCGAGCTATAATAGACTTACCTTATGAATTTACCTCTTCCGCATATTTTTCACATTGGGAAAGGATTTGCATTCTGGTCGGATGAATTAACTTTTTGACGTATAAAGTCCTTCACGTCGTCCGACATACGAAACCAAAAATACCTGTAAAATGTATAATATTGTGATTGGTATACGAATATTTTATTTCTAAAACGCTACAGTCAGTTGAAATATTTTCGGCATTTTAATAGCCTCCTCCTCACCCCCCCTATCCCAGCATCTAGCGATTTTTATATTGCTCACCGGATAAACCGTGACGTAGTAACAGGGTAAAAAACTAGGGGACGAGGGAGGCAAAATAATTTATTCACCGAAACTGAAACCACGAGGGGTGGTGTAAATATATTTGTATTCTATGCGTACGAAATAATCAACGCGACAAATTATACATAAACTTTTATGAAATAATTTCAGGACAAAAATATTTTTTTTATCTTACGAATATAATAATATGATTCTTCATTGTTTCTTTATTTTAGAAGATTCAGAGATTTATACTGTTTTCATACTCGAGTGGGAGGATGGGAGAAGAAACGATGCCTTTGCCCACCCGTGAAAAAAAATCATAGGGGGCAAGTTACCCCCCACAATTACGTCACTGGGATTAGGTATACAACATCTAAGTTTCTACGGTCCTCGGATACGGTTGAAATTTGTTTTAACGTAACCAATCGTAGAGGTAAGGTGACATTTTAGGAAATGTAATTTTTTTTTATTCAAAACCTAATCAAAACGTCCCTTTACCCCCGTCGTAAATCGTTACAAGTTTACATTCGAAAATACGATTCTGAATGGAGCTCAATCGGTTTATAAAATAAATAAATAATTTAAGGATCGTGTATTTATTATCTACGTGGCTGATACGGTTTTTATGTGAAAACAAACAAAATCGCACGGACGAAAAAAAAAACCGCATTTTTCTCACTTGGTTCAGAATCTAAACTAAATTAGACGAAAAATGAACACGGGAAAATTTCCTATGTATTATCTTTCCCGGATACATAATATTCCCACGTGTTGTCGTATCCGGGAGGAAGGTTAGGGGGTTATAAGCCCTTCTGAAATGTCTTCGATGTATATTTTTTCCAAGACGATATTTATTTAGTTTAACAAAAAAAAAAATAATAATAATAATAATAATATCAAATTAGTAGGGCTCGGATTTTGTAGCAAATGCTACTTTTGACGAGAATGTGCTATTATGATAATTCTTATATACAAATACGTTATGAATCGTTCTGATTTCAATGAAGTAAACTTTATTTTGTTGTTTTTTTTTGCCTTTTTCTTAATTTTTACATAATTTTCATGAAAATTTAACATTATAAAACCAGTAATAAATGGATTGACCGAAATTGTGGTTTTATCAAAATGACCGTAATTACAGTTTTATTTACGGTTTAAGGAAAGGGAAAATTATCTGAATTATATCTGACTATTTTTATAGCACGTTCAAATACTTTAGTTGATCGGTAAATATCAATCAGTGGAGGTAGTGTATAGTGATCAATAAAATTTAATTGTCAAAATGCCAAAAGTTGAAAATTAAAACAAAAAATCGTAAGAGAATTCGGTGAAAATGTGTTTGCGACCGACGTTATGTTTTACGTATTATGTTTTGTAAATTGTGTGAAGTCGAAATAAATTCGCATAAAAAATATAACGCTATTTTCTATGTATACAAATATATTAGTTTTAACGAAAGTAACTCGACCAAATATATTCCATTTTTTTTTTTTTTAAATATTTAATTTAAATTTAATAAATGCCTTTTAAGGATTTATTTTGCTACAAAATCGGAGCCCTGGCAATGAGAAGTCCATATGTAACCACTGCCTTTCCGCGTATAGATACGTAATTACCTCTGTTTTAAAAATGTCTGGGTCCTATCACGGACCCTGTGGCCGGCCGGATGAGTCAGCCCCGCAAATGGGCCGCTTTTATGATTTCCAACCGTTCGGCTTTGTCGATGACGACGCGAGCGTTGGTTTTCTTGTAGAACAGCAAGTTCCGTTGACAATTTCGATCGTTTTGCACTGTTTGCGAAAATTCGACTTGGCGCCTTTCATACGAACGTACCCCGGGTAAACCGACGATTTTAAATACGACAGATCGTTGCTTAGGTCCACGTGCGGTTTTTCCGCACAACGTTCCGGGCCGTCGTAATCATATTTGAAATCTGAAAAAGACGGAAAAACGAAAAACAAAAAAAAAAAAAACAAAAATATCGAATATGAAGTCCGTCATTCGACGACGCTTCTCCGGCTAATTTGCTACAGCTCACGGGCTACGGCTTAATCCTAATATGCTTTCTGTTCTCCGGCACACCGCCGTTATTTAATACCCATAGGTAATTAAATATATGAAAAAAAAATAAAAATAATAAAAACCACGGCGATATTAAAACAACGTAATTAAGCGGTATATTAATATTTAAATTCCAAACAGAACCAAAACAGGTCAATGCTATTAATGGTAAATTAAATAATAATTAAATGAATACGATTAATTTTTTTTTTTAAAAAAAGAAGAAAATAAAAAGACAAGTTTAAAGGGTAACATAAAATAATGATTTAATGTTTAATATTGTTTAATAAATATTTATATAATATTAAATATGTATAAATAAAAAATATATATATGTATAAAAAAACATATTTTTTCTTTTTAAATTACCTATTCGAATTTTAATGCAAATGTTATACAAACATATATTACTTACACACGTGTAATAAATTAAACAACCGACCTCTTAAATATTTTGATAAGTATTAAATAATTTACACATGTACAAAACGTTCTTTGTTTGAAACAGGTTGATAAGATAAAGTATGAGCTTGAAATTAAATTGTCATAATATTGTGTGGGCATTACGATACTGGGCAAGCATGAATAGCATTTTATAGACAAATGGTTTTACCGGGTAATAATATTATAATAATTCGATTTTGACAGGTATGCAAATTATGTAAATCGTCACAAAGAAAATAGTTTAATACATTTGATGAATTATACAAAACACTGTCCGACATAGGTTATAGAAAACAAGAACATAAACTAATTTAACACAAATGAAATTATTTTCATTTTTTTTTTATATATATATATATATAAATATAAAATAATGTAAATACATTAATATTATATTGAAAACATGGATGTTAAATGTGCAAAAAAAAAAAAAAAAATAATAATAATAATAACATTAATAACTAATTTAATATAAGCTGAACCTTTCCAGAGGCGTGCTCATGAATTTTCTATGAGGTGGTCATATTTTTCATAAAGTTTATAGGTTTAAAAATAAAATATTTATAATGAAAATGAATGTTTGTGATTGAACAAACGTGTTGTTATTTTATCAATGGGTAGTGTTTAACCCCCCCCCCTGTGGGCACGTCCACCCAGTGTGTAGGTAGATCCTTGTAACATGGTCCAATTTTTTTAAGAAAAACGTATATTTTGTAAAAAAAAAAAAAAAAAAAAAAAGAGTATTTAAAATATAATAAAAACCTAAATTAATTAAAAATTGATTTACATTTAAACAAATAGGTAAAACTTTGGTAAAAATAAAAATAAAATTAGAAATTTAAATACTGTACCAATAATAAATAAAAATATTTAAGTTAATTTCCTATAGTTCCCCCGCGAAATTTTATGTCTGCAATTTAAGGTCACTGGACAGACAACTTTTAAATGGAAATACACTGTATGTATATTATAATCTCAACACAAAATCAACAATTTAATTTTAAACTCCATTACAAAACAAAACATACTATTGAACATTTGCCCATAGCCGATGATAACACTAATTTATTTATACAGTTAACCGAGAATTTTATGAACACATATCAAATGATTTTTTAAGTGATCTTTTCTACCAAATGTTTTACCACAGACAAGGCATTTATGTCGTTTATAGCCGCATTCTTGTTTTAAATGATGTACCAATCTGGATTTGTGTGAGTATTTCCGGTTACAGTTTGGGCACGTAAACTTAAACGATGTATATCTGGATGGATTCAATTGATAGATAAACTCGTCCAAATAATGAATACCTAAACGTGTAAAATTATTAGATTAAACAATTTGTAAAATGGCATTAAATTATAATATAATTATAGTATGTTGACCAGGCCTGGATTAGGATCATTCAGGGTTATGGGTGTACATTTTTCAATAATAAAACCTTAGAATTATCAATTTATTTAATGAATGTTAAACATATGAAAAATCCTGGCCTGGTGTGGTTGACACAATAATAAATAAGGCATAAGCTATAAAAAAGAAAAATGTTACATTATGTATAATATGTTAACGCAACTTGATGTACATGTTTATGTATATATATATATATATTAAAAATAAAAACGTGCGGGCGATGAATATAATTTATTATTAAAAATTCAATAGATGTAAAATACCTATTATATACAAGGCGTTTATGAGGAAACATTTTTAAGGGTAAAAATAATAATTTTAGTCAGGATAACAAATAAGTTGAGATATTGACGTTTAATTATAAAGTGCATTGTTTACAAATTTGAATATAATATCAAGAGCAAGAGCGTATTTAAAAAAAAAAAAAAAATTCTTAAAGGTGGCTTGCTGAAAAGATGAGTTAAATTATTTTCAATCCTAGAATTTGGAAAATACATAATTAATAATGGCAAACTGTTGTTTTATCACTTTTTCAACATTTTGAGCTTCTTATAAATACGCCCCTGATCAAAAGTACTAACATTACATATAATTATTAACAATTTTACATACAGAATAAATTTTAATTTGGTTTATTTCCTTACAATGGTTAAGCCGCATGAAATTTGCTTGCACTCCAATCAAGACTTACCTAGAGTAGGTATAAATGTTAATAATAGTATAGTGTACAGTAACTACAATAATACATTATTTTATGTTTAGATAAAAATATTTATGCTATTCTGTAGCATAAAGATACATTCAATAATTTTTCTAATAATACATATTCATATTGTATCGCCCAAGTAACCGTGAATGATACCAAGATGACTTTTTAAAGTTCCTTTTTGACTAAATTTCTTAATACATAATGGACATTCAAATTGTTTGCGACCGCCGCATTCATATTGAACATGGTTGAAGTAACTACCTTGCGATTTGTACTGTCGATTACATGATTTATTTGGACATATATACATTTTAACTTTTTTGGCTGATTTTCGCCCTGAAAAATAAAAAAAACCAATATTAATAAACACAAATATTGGTTGTTTATTCGTATTATGTATTTCAATCGTAATTTGAAATGCAAAGCTCATATAACAATATGTTTGAATATACTAGGTACAATATGCAAATAATATCAATGTTAAGACATAAAATGTTTACACTGTGTTATTTAATAAATATAATTAAAGCACACAACATGCGTTTTTCAAGAGATACGTCAAAAGTTTTAAACACTAAGATTAACTAAGACTAATTAATTAAGCAACTAAGTATTCTGTGTATCGTAGTCTTTTATTAATTAATTATCTTTTAATAAACAATTGTCTATAGGTTCAGATTTATTATTTTTAAATTTAGTTGTCAATTGTGTTGAATTTTTCTTTGTGTTTACAGCATCTAAAAATGATAAAAGTTATTAATTTTAGTTAATTTAAGGATACATTTAGATTTATTAATATTAATTGTAGATGACATTATTTTTTTTTTAATTTTCAATTATTATTAGCTTAACAAAATTAAACACACAGCTAATCCGAGTAAGGAATATATATTTTTTCCTTGGTAAATGTTTTATTACAATAATTAAACTCTAACAAAAAATATATAATATTAAGTGAGATCATTTTGCAAACTACAAAGACATTTAGAAATATTTAATATTATACAAAACATTGTATTCAAATATGTTAGCAATATCTAGAGGTTTTACTTTAGTAATTAATGTATTTGATGTAGTCTAATTGAGGTTTTTGAACATGTTGACTGAAATGCTAACACCAATAGCAATAATAATGTTTTACACCAAATGAAGATCATACGGATATTTCTTAATGTATGCACTTTCTCTATTGTTGGACCAATCTTAATTTGTATACGTTTAATGAACTATTTTATGTATAAAAAAAAACTATTGTTTTTTTTTTTCATATATTTAATATCTGGTTAAATCTATACAATTTGCGTAGTAATTTTAAATAGGAATACCCTAATGACTTATAAGTTTTATTAAAAAACATGTTTGTAAAATGCTCATAATAACTGCAATGTCTATAGAGATCATCTTCAGAGATCTAATTTTTTTTCTAATGCACAAGAGCAAATAAATGCAAGAAAAAAAAAAAATTAAAATTAAAATACTAACTTTATAATAGTTACAGTGACCGTGCCTAACTTAAATTAATAACTATATAGGTAACTAATTCCCCCTCAGTTTTTATGATAAATGTTGAAACAGTTAATACAAGTGTAAGTATTACATATGATGCACAATGTTGTAATCTTCTTTGCTTCAATACCGGCTTGTATTGATCCAAGCAGTGCTGATTTACTTTGATAGCAGTGTTTACATCTCTTTCTGACTTTCCTATTTCTGCGACATTTATTCTTTGTTTCTAAGAAAATATGCTTGAAATTTGTATTGTTTAGTGTAAAATCTATAACAAAAAAAAAAAAAAAATGTTTTTTAAACATTTATTTAGAAAACCATTTAACTAAACTAACTACATATTAACATAAATACATATAAATTATTAATTTAACAAGTACAACTGTAAACTATATTCCCACAGAATAATAAATGTAAATTTATAATTTATTTAATATTAATAAATTACGGTATGCAGAATTGTATAACGCATGTGCACACAATTTATTATATAAATGTATTACCTAATTTAGTTAAATTTAAATCATAGTTCTTATATATTCTAATGAACACTATGTATGCATTCAAACCTTTAGACAACTATTAGTATACTGTTGTTAAAATGAACCATATGAATAACGTTTTTGACCAGAAATGATAAAAATTAAAATGTAAAAAGAATATACTAAATTTACATACAATTAAAATATAAAAAAAAATATAAAAAAATATATACAGATTTTAAAAGAAAATTATTATTTTTATATACGCTAAAATTATATCTTTTATTTGCATAATCTAGTTTATTGCACATAGAATAAATTTGTTTTTATTTAATATTTAGTTTAAATTAAATTTTATACAATAACTTTATGGATTATAGCCAAATGAGTTTTCAATGTAATTTTTTGTGAAAATTTCTTGTAACACATGTTACAGGCAAAGTTTTTTTGTCCTCCACATTCAAGCCTTAGATGGTTTTGATAGCTTGTTTTTAACTTATATTTCCGATTGCATGGACAAATGTAAATAGCAGAATGCTTGTTTTTGTCTAAAAAAAAAAAAATAAATAAATAATAACAATCATATTAGTATCCATATGCCACTATTAGTATTAAAATATGCATTATATGCTATACTTCAATGATTAAACATTTTGTTTTTCCCCACAAAAAAAAATATCTCTACTGTTAATTTAATTTTCATTATTTTTATTTGGCGACATGCATACTGTTAATATAATAAAAGCATAATGAATAAACAAATAATATAAATGTAATTCACATAGTAAATATTATAATATATTATTATTATTATTGCTATTTAATAAACAACTTTATATTAATCGTATAGTTATAAAATAATATTTACATTAAAAACAAAAAAATTATAATATAATATTAGATGACAATAAGAATTATGAATATATTATTAAATGGTGAAATCTATAAATTTAAGCAATATTTTAAAATTTATAGTTTACTTACTTAATTTCAGTAACCAAATAAAGACATTAAACCATAATACGGTATATTATAATGATTATGACAGTCAGTAACTTAAACCATACACATAGGTATTTTTTAATAATCTTATTATATGAACAATATAATAACAATTTAATTCTAAACCTAATATAATGTCAACGATAAATTTATAAAAAAGTTCCCAAAATAAACTCCATTGACAGTACAAGAAATACACATCTACCATTGATTAAATATATTGCTATCAATGTTACTATTAACAAAATAACTTTTTATAAACTAAAGTTAAGACACTGAACATAGAGATATAGTGTCTAGAAGAAGAATAATTACATATTCAAAAATACAATATTGTTTTTCAGTACATTTTAATTAATGTGAAAATAAAATCTGATATATTTTTGTGTTGAATTGTTTTATTTTATAAGCCATTTATGAATGGTAGCGGCGTGCCCTTGCATAGTTGCTTTCTGTTTAAAAGTCTTAAAACAGCAAGGACACCGAAATCTTCTCAAATCTCCACACTCGTATTTCACATGTCGGTTTAATGTGTTTGGAGCTTTATAACTTTTACCACATTTATTAGGGCAGAAGTAACGAGTTATGTTTCTATGAAAATTACGCTCTGTAAATTAAAATTAAATTAATTGCAAGCAATGTATTGTATTATGAATAGATATAGGTATATATTGTGTACAACTTTGTGTGGCCAGAAGTGCGTTACTTGTCGAGTGGGTAGCTTCGCAATTATTGCATAAAATAGCTAACGTGTTATAGCATACTACATAATATAAAGTTGACTAGCAAAAACTGTATTCCCGCATTTAGAAATATTCTCAGCCGTGAGAAGATAGTAAGCTGTCAAAGGAATCGTAATACTATTATTCTTTACACAGCCATTGTTTTTGAATTGGTGTATAGATTGAACAGTAGGTTCTTAACATAATTAATTAACTACGGTTCCATATTTTATAATGGGTTTTTAGTATATTTGTTAGTCAAGTATGAATTACTTATAAAATAATTAATATATTAATTTTTAATGTCTAGAAAACAAAACAAATAAATTTTATTGTGAATTTTTTTCGTAAGATTAACATTTAGTAACTTGGATTTGAGTTCTTCTAACAATCCGTAAAACATTATCTATGCAACTTGTTTGCACAGTTTTTAAAGTGTAGCCATTTTCTGAATACCAATTATCAGCTGCATATTAACTTTAGATTTTCAAATAGAAATTAACATTTTTGATTTCAGATTAGAATGTCAAAGGTTTTTTTTGTATGTATAAGTATAAAAACTTAGGATTACAGGAGTATCAGACTAAATGTATAATAGTTTAAAGTTTAGATTAGTAGAATATGTAATTGACTAACCTAACCTTAAGTATGTCAAACGCACATTAAACTATATTAGATTAATGCAAATGAAAATATTCAATAATAAAATATTTTTTACACAAATTCCAAGTTGAAAAATTAGATCGCTAAACATTATAAATTCATATTAATATTTTCATAGATTTATATGTACTATTCTTAAAAATAGACCAAAATGAATGCACCAATTCTTGAAGTGTCCACTATAACAGTGAAAACTTAAAATTGGACAGACAAATATTATAAACAAGCCAATTTACATTCTAAGCTAAGTGTTCAAAGCGACATTTATTTAAAACTGAACACTCAAATACTACAATACACATCAATAATATTTCATCATGCCGTTCATTGTAATACTACAATCCGAAAATGTTTAAATAAAAAAAAAAAATAATGACCACTTAACATATTAATATGGTTACCTATTTTGCCAAATACTTTATTGTATTCGTATGGACATTTGAAAACTTCTACGAGGTTAGAATGTATCCCGTAGCTGCATATCAGATATATTGGCGAGGGCCGGTGTACTCTCTACTAAAAAGCGTTTGATAATAATCAGAATAATAAATGTTAAACAATAATAATGAGTAGAGGTAGATGCTAATAATAGAGAAATTATTATTTATCTAAATACCAGTTAAACCGAACGCGACGACGGCGACTTGACGTCCGTGTAATACTGTAATCGCGGAACAACTTGCAAGCAACGGATTTAAGTTTACCGTAACTAAACGGCCGACGGCGAACAAGTGGCCGGCGTTACAAGTTAACTCGGCTGCGCGAACGGATATAAATAAACGGCCGAGTGTGCGAGTTACGCGGCTCAGCAAAACGAAGTTCGAACAATCCGGAAACATTGAAAACGGTTACTTGAATCGGCACTAATCAATTCGCACGCGGTGTGATAATGGGAACGTGTTATCAGCACGACCATTAACCGTCACGGCGTTAACCGCACGCAACACACATAGAGCAAATTCGCGAGCGGCAAACGTTAGCGAACTATGGCAACGCCGACAACATTTTCGAAAATGATAAGAACAAAATGATAACGGTCCGGAAGCGCAACGTAACTATACCTACGCGTATATTTATATGTAAAATTGTAATATTTGATTACTAAATATTACTCAATTGAATCGTTGTGTAACATTTCCTCGTGCTGTGGCCTTTGTTTTCGCGAGCGCATGCCGGGGGGGTTTTTAATCGGAAATCCGCGCCGGTTCGTTACGCCATAAGAACGCCGGGTAGGCTTTTATTTCGTGTGCAGTTGTGTCGATATGCGACCGGCCCGGTACACCGTCACCGAATCTTCGTATGGGACGGTAACACGTTATGAAATGCCGTAATTTTCACGATTTTCATTGAAATTTACCAATTTAAACGCTTATTAAACTACTGGTCGACTTTTTTCCTTTTTTAAAGTTTACCGGGTTACAACAAAAATAATAATAAAAAAAAAAATATATCATATTTTGAAACATTTAATGATCAAACGTTTATATAAACGTGACTAGGGGCCGTAGAGTACACTCAAACTTGTACATCAAACTTTACAAATTTGCTTTTCTTGCTTTGAGGCCGGCGAATTCTTCGATAAAATTATCTTCATGTGTAATTTTTCTAGCAAATTCATGTTCTACGAATGAAATTCATTGGCATGCTTGCCAATCTATCTCTAATAATTCCATCATTAAATTTACATGTGGTGTGTACAATTAGACAAAATCATAAATCATAGGCAGTTCAAAATGTATTGAAGGTAGAATAAAAATACCACTATTGAAGTAAAATTTTGTGTCCCTGGCGTAGGCACAGTTCGCCACTTATACCTTTGCTACGCCACTGACGCGATTCTGATAAAATTATACTACAACTTTTTTTTATTATTGCTCTAATTTTATTTGTCAGTCTTTCACAAAAAGTTTATTTTAATCATATTTTTGGTTAAAGGCCCTAGCAAACTCCGCGCAATTTTCGTGAAAAATACCTATAAATTGAGGTACTTATGGTGGTTCCATTAAAAAAAAAAAAAACGTAAAGATTTACACAAATTACTTTGTGTTGGTCGAAGCATATTTTTGATATTAACATTTTTTATTTAATTACGTATTTACCATTGAAAACTGACAAATAAGTCTTACAGTATTTATATTTCAATAATATTTCACAATTTTATTATGTAAGTTGGCCAAGTGTAACGTCAGATTTGTTTTCCGAGTAAACATTTTGTAACAAATGTGACAAGAAAACGTTTTTTTTCCACCGCACTCGTAATACATATGTCGATGTAGATTATATTTGTTCGTGTACGATTTACCACAATTATTTGGGCACGTAAATCTTCCATCAGCATACAAAACTGTAAGAACATAAATAGTACACAATAATTAGTTGACGTTTGTAATTACTTAGATTACCTAGATATAGTTAAACAAATATATTTACTCGCGAGTGAGTAGACAATCGATGTTATAATACTACTATAATAGGTTATACTAATTATTATATACTAATCATAGAGTACACTACTCTATGGGTTAGATACATAATAATAATAAAATAAAATAAAAATATTAATATAGAAAAAACAAAAAAAAAAAATGTTTTAGAGAATCTTATACAATAAAATCAATGTAAAAACATTGATAATAATATACTTTTTACATTTATTTTACTGTTGTTAATATAAAAGTGTACAGTTCAGTAGAAGGTTTTTTCTTCTTAAAACCTAAATCATATTATTAATTAGTGTGTCTAGGGTTTTTTTTTAGGGGGGGTCGGTCATAGAGAGGATCCGTCGAGATTTCTGGTGGTGGTTTTACAATAATATATTGATACCTGTGTCAATGTACCTAAATATAATAAATCGCCATTTAATTTTTAATTAGAAAATGTCACCATTCGTACAATAGAGTACTTATACGAGGTATGACAATAAAATAACGAGACTTTTTGAATAAAAGTTGTTTATTTTAAAAATGTTATAATTTAATGATTATCACCTTCAAAGTACCTTCCCTCAGCATCAATACACTGTTGCATACGTCGCTGCCATTCTTGAAAACAGTGTTGCCAATTGCTTTCATTCAGCCCTTTTAGAAGTTCTGCCGTTTTCATTTTTACGTCATCAACTGTTTGAAAATGGGAAAAGAAATAAGAAGTCACAAGGAGCAAGGTCTGGCGAGTACGGGGGATGTTGAAGTACAGAAATTTTTTTTTCAGTTAAAAAACGTTGAATTGAAAATGCACTGTGAGCTGGAGCATTGTCTTGGTGAAGAACCCAGCCATTTTTCCATAGATCTGGTCGCTTCTTTCTGACACGTTCTCTTAATTTAATTAATACCTCTTTATAATAATATTGATTGACTGTTTGCCCACTAGGAACCCATTCAACAAAAATTATTCCCTTAATGTCAAAGAAAACAATGAGCATTGCTTTGAATTTCGACTTGCTCATTCGTGCTTTCTTCATTCTTGGGGAAGTTGGTGTCTTTCAATGCATGGATTGCCTTTTAGTTTCAGGATCATATGTAAAAATCCATGCTTCATCACACGTAATAATATTACTTATAAAAGATGGATCGTCTTTGATGATTTTTAAGGTGTCTGAACAAAAACCTATAACCTAACCTAACCTCGTATATCATATATCAGTAGCGTAGCCAACATATTGAAATGGGGGGGAGGGGCAAAGCCAAAAAATTTTAATAAAAATTTGTTCGGACGTCGTAACGACTTATGTGTAAAAAAAACTACTAAGACGACAATAATAAATTATGGCACTTGACGAAGCAATAATAATTAATAAAACACGAATCAAGGCTGCATCTCGGCACGTTTATTGTGATAAAATTAGTTTCAAATGATGAATGATAAATTGATAAATGATTAGGTATGATAAAAACACGATTTATCATGTGGAACCACTTCAATCATAGACCTTAATAATAGTATTCTAATGGCATTAACCACCAACTTCGTCGGCCCTACAGGCTCCGTCAACTATTGTAGTATAACGTAATAATATTATAATAATAACAATAATATCCGTGGCCGTGCATTTTAATAATTATGAAAGTCCAGCGTGTCGGGGTGAATTGAATTGATGTGTCTTTTCAAGTTGCCTTTGAATGTGAACCGTCTGGAGCAATACGTGCATTCGAACAGGGGTACGACGCCGCATTCGTACGTCAGGTGCCGGTTTAAACTGGATTTTCGTTTTTTCCCTTTGTAAGTCCGGCCGCATCCGTTCGGGCAATACATCATCGGGACATCTGGAAACAAAACGAAAATACAACGTATTACCGGCAGTCCGTCTTGGTTTAACACAAATTATACGAGTACACCTCGTGTACACATACACGAGTATAGCTACACAACAACGCATACAACGACACAAATGATCAGTGGCGGCCATCCTATAGCGGGAGGCGTGTCGTATTTGTATTGTTGGAACAGTATACGGGATTTTTTTTTTTTTTTTTAAATCGGCCCTAACCTTTAGCCGTTTTTACGGAGTACCGGTGTACGTACGCAATTGACGTTGTTCTAGGGTATATGCAACCCCATTCGACCATTGTCAAGATATCAGACCGCCACTGCAAAGAATCGCATATACGATTATATCTATCACCGTGTGATCTAACTAAATTTCGACGAAGCTGCTAGGAAATATTGTCCACGACTGAACGGCCAAATTCGACGCAACGTCTCGATATCCCAGTACGCAATTTTCGAATATTTCCTAAAATTGTCCTCGTAATAATGATTGTGATTAAACATTGTAATTAAGAAATGTTAAGGAATTTTAATTTAAACTACCGTAACTCGGTTGTTTTCCAACGTACCCGGGCGGGATATTTATATAGGATTTTTAGGGACGCCACATACTAAAAGTACCCCTCCTCAGATTTTCGGATTAAGGATATCTCAGCGGGATTTGGTTATAGGGGAGGTGGTTAAAAAACGCCAAACAATTTGGTTCCGATCTCCCCACACAAGTCCCTCCCGTAGTTGGATGTCATAAAAACCCAGTCCTATGGACTTTTTCCGTAGTAATTAGTCATCAGTTTGTGAAGATGTATCGCTACACCAATCATTTTTTTAGAATAGCCGCCACTGTAATTAAGTATAGGTACCTGGTCCATAATTATATATGGGTAGGTACCTACCAACAAATATTATCACACATAGTTTAAGCAAAACTTCAAATACTACTCGTAACATATCGCAAAATACATGTTATTTTATTTAAATATATATATATATATAAAAAAAGAGAACCAAAATAAGAAAAAAAAAAAAAAAAGTGTTTTTGAAATTAATAGTTATACGTATTCGATATAAAATAAATAAATTTTAATAACAAAAGTAGATAATTTCTATGATATAAAATGTTAAAAAAAATTTTAAATAGGTGGGTACTTTTTAAGTCAATATAAAAATAATATACGATTATTCAAATATAATTTCACGATGAGTACCAGCCGAGTGTCTTCGCGTATTGCCTTTGTCTGTAAATCGTTTTTAACACACACGGGACATACGAACCCGGGATCGACGCCGCATTCGTCGGAAACATGTCTTTCGAGGCTATATTTTCGACATTTTCCTTTATAAGACTTGTCGCCGCATATGTTCGGATCCGTCAGATTGTTATCGATGTATTCTAGAATGAAAAAAAAAAAAAAAATGAGATACCTATTTAGAGTAGCTAAATGGTGGTCGGATAAAATGGCTTTACTATTATAATTGGAAAAAAAAAATCAAGACTACTTATTTATAATGCACCTACAAGTATGATATACACATACACATGTACGTATATAGTTAAATAATTTTATTTATATTTAATTGTTAAATTAATTGTAAAATAACTAATATGGATAAGTTATAACTTAATAAGAACATATAAAAGTATGTAATCAGGAGTTAATAAGACGAATGCATAACAATAAAATATGTATAGGTGGTATACTTGTATTACACCTGTATATACTTACTTACTTTTCATTATCATTAATCTTGATATTCGACATCTAAAAAAAAAAAGAATGATTTTATTTAAAATAGACTCCTTCACCTACTACATTAAATATTAGTTTGTTTACCTTCAAAGTGATTAGTGCATTGTACAATTAATGATTTCTTGAGATTTTCAAACTTGAAACGTCTCCCCTGTTTGGTGCTGACATAGTTTTGTATAAAAAAAACGAGCATTCTACATTTGCCGATGTTGTTTGGGCAAAACTGATCGGCTACCCATATTTTCTTTCCTGTTACTTTTTATCTTATTTCTGTTATAATTACCTGGTAGTAATAATCACCATTTACTTCGCGTAATGTTGTTTGATCTGGTACATTTTGTTCCGTATATGTTTCCAAAAATTGTTTCAAATTTCCATTGCTTAATTTGCTAAGTGGAATATCCGCATTAAACATAACTGTACATAAATCATTATTGAATGATTGTGATTTTGATGAGGATGACGAATCTCGTGATAGGATAAGTTGTTGGATTTTTGTTTTGTTTTCCGTATGATTGACAAGTCTACTGTGTTTTTCTGTTGCTATGTGTTGGTACACTAAAAAACGTTTATCACTGAGAACTCTTTGATATTGCATACTGTACAAAATAGAATTCTATTGCAATCGTCGTAAATATGTTTCCAAATTCTTGAACGTACGTTTTTACACGGTCCGAAACCAACGATTTGGCACTTTTGGTATTGTAAAATAATGTACTCAAAATATTCAACGGGAGATCACGCACAATAAAATAAATGAAAACGAATACCACTCGCACAACGGTACAATTGGAGCAACACACGAATAACGCGATGAAATCAAAATCAATAGTCCGTATGCGAGGTGTACAGTTGTGTACGAGCAATATCAGTAAATTATTTTAAGATTATTTATCGACTAGGCGTCTTAAACATTATAGGCACGAATGCGCGATAAAATAATACCCGACCAAAAATAGAATGGTTTCATGGAAACTACTCGTATAAAAGATATATTTCAAACAAAAACATTTTATGTTAAACAATTTAGACCGGATTGACCGGAAAAGTATAAATATTAAGAAAAAAAAAAAAAAAAAAAAAAAACATTAATACGCAGAAATTGAGAAAACGTGCATTTGTATGCCACTAACCTATTAAATACGCAAAATAAGTATTTCGTATTTCAATTACACATAACAAATTTCGATCGAATGCATTTCCTTATACGATGTAACAAAAAAAAAAAACAACAACACGCAAATGCATTAAATTCACAACCCTGATACACACGTGAATTACAAAATCGTAAATTATTATTTTAGTATTCTAATTTAGGTACCTACTAATAATTTATTTTTATGTTGTTAATTCAAGCTGTTGTAAAGTAACTGAATCATATATAAATATATATATTTTAATGCGATCTACATTTTCCACATAAAGCCTTTTTCTCGAGGTTACTTATATTGCAAAATAATACATGTAATTGTGCAGTGAAATTATACGTGTTTAGTTGAGTTAGTGCATACGTGTAAAGATTAGTATTTTTATAATAAGTTATCAGCAGTGCTGAATAGAATTCATTTGTTTTTTGTATTTAAGGCGAATAACGAGCACCGAGTACATTTTAGATTCCGAACTTAATAGCGAGTAATCATGTATAATCACGAAAAACAATACTTTAGCATGGCGGACCACCACTTGAGATTTGATCACGGAACACCCAGTTGGGAACCACTGCTGAATAGGTATCCCAATAAATGAAATAATAATAGACGGTCACAATAATAATTATTGTCAAATAGGGGCCACAGGCCGATAAAAACACAATATTCCGTTTTATAATATGCCCATACCGAAATGAAATTTCCGATTTTATCGTATTATTACTATTGACGTGTAAACATTAACATAAGACCGGTCAAATTCCTTTTATTATTTAACTAACCTAAAGTCCCCTCCCCCTTCCCCGAAAACGGTCAATTTCGTTTGTCGAACTTCTTCATGTTTTCATCAAACAATAACTCAAACGATCAATTGTCAAAATCGAATTTGTTAGACTTCGCCGTAGTTTCGGTTTTCTCCTAGTCGTGATTGTGACGTTCGTATTTTATTTCATATTTTATCGTGCATAGGCTCTTTATTACTCGTTTTACAATGAACAATACCGATAAATCATTTTTGGCTTTAACCAGCACTGTGTATTAAGAAAAAAAAAAAAAAATAAGAATAACCGTCGGTGTAGAGAATGGTTAAAATTAAGAGAAAAATATACTGGACGACAATTTGTTACGGGAAATATTATGCACAGATCTAGAAGACTACGCTAACTTCCCGCGTATGGATCATAAAACTTTTGAAGAATTATTACCGTTACTACGTCCTCCTTGCATTGAAAAAAATGGACACCGTCATGCGCCAATATCAAAGATAACTGAGATCATGTTTGACAAACATCGTTATCGTACACTATCAAATAAAAAGAAATATCTATATTTGAATTAATTTCAGAAATATTTTTACTAACGTTATTAATATCGTTACTATCACAAACGTCATCAATAACACAATCATTTTCCATCTATGATATATAAAAAAAAATTATAAATATTTAAATAAGTAACGCTTATGTTAAATAAACTACGAAATTATAAAACTGTACCTACCTCGATTTCATGATCAATCACAGTATTTTGTATGTCTAAATCATTCTTAAGTGTCCAGAATTTTATCTCGATGTGGGGAATCAGTGATTTATTGTCATTAACTTCTGTAGAAACTGATGTGTGAAAATATTTCGTCATTTTTCAAGGTTTCGCGTTAATTTTGTATTTATAACTAATCATTCCAAACATAGATAATCAAAAAATGGATAGACCTCAACTGACGGGAATTGAATAAAAATTATTTTAGGTTACATCGTGTATTAGATAGATTATTTTGTAGAATAAGTGAAATAAAATTTAAAATGTAATTTTTATTGTATTAAAATCCGGTCATTTTTCCGGATGCGGGGGGGGGGGGCACTACCATGCGGTTTATTTTAGAATTAATGAATATATAAACCCCCTCCCCTCCACCAATGAAAATTCTTGTCTATACCATTGATCTGAAATTACGATACTTGTATATGACGTCATCTCCAAATTATTTATTTATATATGCATATTGTTTAAATATCATGTTAAACATTTATAACTGTATGCATCGTGGATTCGCTTAAATTATTTTGGTAAATGACGTCAACACGAATATATACGTACAATATTTTTATTATTATTCCTGCAAATGTAGTCAATAATCAGTGTGATATTTTAAATATAAAATGAGTGATTACTATAATTATTTGATTAACATCGTTACAGTATGACACGGCCCATGGGGGAGGATGGGTGAACCCCTTGATCCCCCCTGTAAATACGCCACGGGGTCCACCCACGGTGTAAAATATGTCGAATAATAAAAAATTAAAAAAAAAATTGGAGTGGTTGACTGGTATAGGTACGTAAGCAATACATGTGAGATCTATCAACGGATAGAATTTAAAACAACGTGTAAAGTAAGTACATAATAATATATTCTGCAGCTGCTGTAAAATAATTTTGGCTAATTTACAATAACAAAATAAAATATATAAAATAATTTAAAAAAAAAAATGTATCTATCCTTCTATTTAACACATATTGTACAAATAAATAATAAATTATTTATTTATTTTCGATCTATGTCGTTAGTCTTTTATTTCGTATTCGATTGATGCGACACGTAGGCAAATGACAATACGAGATAGTATTTTAAATGAAATGCCAGGGGAAAAATAAAAATAATGAACAAGTAAAATCACCGAACTTAGCCCGACAGACCCCGGACGTTTATAAAAGTATTACGGGATATACGAAAAAAAAAAAAAAAAATAAAATAAATAAATAATATTTATTTATATATTATTATTTAATTATTTATAAATAATAATGTGTTTTATTATTTGCCCAGAAGTTTATGAACACAAACGCAATGTTTTTTTAGATCGTATTTTTGCGCGAAACGTTTCCAACAGAAAGTGCATTGGAATTTTCTCGGCACTCCGCATTCGTTGTTGAGATGTCTGTTGAGATTCCCTTTTCTCCTTAGACCTTTGTAGCAACGGCCGCAATCGTTTGGACAATATACCGGATCGGGTAGACTGGAGGTATCTTGAAAAAAAATAAAATAAATATATATATATATGTTTATAAATTATTGTAACAAGGCGCCACCGTATTGTAATATTGTTATGTCTACAAACAAATAAACTATTTGAGTTGTTTTTTTTTCTTCGATTTGCAAGAATTGACAACAGATTTTAAGCGTTGTGTAAATGTACGTTTAAATTTTAAAATATATTACAATTTTATAATTAAGAGGTTATTAATCAGCCCAGGGACATAGCTATTATATTTTATAACATATAGATATATAGATAAACAGGACATAAACGTAAGTCGTCCTTGTCTGTAAGGACTGATTGAGGGTTCCGGCAGTCACGAGGCCAAATTTGAAAACGGACGATCTAATACGAATTTTATGGAAAAGTTTACATCACTACAACAAAGGTTTTTTTTTTTTTTTTTTATACATCCTTTTTACACGGACAAACATGATGACCACGCACACCGGGCCATTTATTTAAACCTCCCCATTAGTCCAGGTTCGCTTGTTTGAATCAAGCAGGTGTCCGCAAATACAAAGTAATCCGTTCGATTATTTTTTTTTCTATGTCGAGGGGGGGGGGGGTGTCTAGACACGGAGGACACCCTCTTTCCCAAAAATACGACACAGCTTTGTATATATATATATATATATATATATATATATATATACTCGTATATTATTTTATTTAGTTTTTTGTCTGACATTTTTTATTTACACAATTGTATAATATAATATTGTCGCACTCGCATTTATCCCACGTGATATTATTAGACCGGTGTCGGGAATTATAGGCATTTTTACAACCCGGGGATAATAATACTATACGTATGTTCTTCGCTGTGATCTGGGGGGATAGGACACCCCCCTCACCGTCTAATATTTATAACGTTTCTTTTACATATATAAGTGTATAGTCCCCCGAGATACTGACAAATCATATTAAAAAAATATCTATACGTAACGGAAATACGCGTATACGCCCCTGAAAATTGTACCCCGGACTCCGCATTGGAACGTATTAGAATACGTACCACAAATCACGTATATAATTAAAACCGAGATACACCCATGCATAAAGAAATAGGTAACACATATATTGAACGTGAGTTCTGTAACGATAAGAATATTATAACTATACATATAGGTTATTTATTTTCGGTACACGTAAAAGTTTTGGATAGTGTACATATATATAAAAAAAAACATTCATACAAAACAAACATGAATTATATTACACATAAGATATAGGTAAAGTTTATTATTATATAGTAACAAAAAAACAACGCAACAAGTAGAACGAAAAAAACAACAACAGTTAATTAATAACGTATATTATTCAAGGCTGGGCATTTTAACTGAGTTAAAAAGATAATTATATTATAACTTTTTAACATAACCGGTTAATTTTGGGTTTCCGTTGATTTTAACTACTACAACTTAACTAAATTGTAATTTTTTTTTTTTTTAATTATCGTGAATTCAACGAATTAAATTATTTTTAATATAAGAAGTTAAGTTTATTTATTTATTTATTTCGGTCTTGTGTGAAAATATTTCGCTTAAGAGGACGTCACACCGGCTTTTATCATCTCTGTCTAACTAACGGGCAATATAGCAAATTACGTTATACTTAGAATGTAAATTGTGGCGTTTTGGTTGAACTCAGGGTTTGGACGCAAATAACAAAATTCAAAGAGGAGAATATTTCCGAGAGCTGTACGTAGCTTCTTTTTTTTTGTCGAAAAATTTGTCATACAAAAAATTATATCTATGTTTAAAAAAATAATAAACAACTTTTTTGTATGCCATTTTTTTTTCCAGAAAAAACCCGTTTGGTGTGAATTGTTTAAAGTTATATTTACAACTTATTGGAAACCATAAACCCTGTAAGCAAAATAGACTCATTTTATTATTATTTATTTTCGAAAACTGACAAAAATCGAAAATTCTATACTGAACGTAATACTGGGTGGCTAATACTGGAAGTTAATACTGAGATCCGTGTTTAATACATTTTAGTAGAGATCGAAACATTATATTATAATAAAAAAAAATTTATAAATTACTATACGTCGTACCGTTTACTGATATTTTCACGTAAATAAACCAAGTGTGTGTTCATTGTCGGGAAATCGAAATGTTCTAAATTGTAAAAAAATGTCAATGAATTAACACGTAAAAACACTATAGAGCAGAGGTTCTCAAACTAGTCACGATACGAAACATTTCCGAATTTTCATTTTCATTTTGGCCACCCACCACATACTAATGACCTGCATTTTTATCAACAATATTTATAACTTTGCGAAATTCTTGTGAAAAATAAATTTATTGATATTTTATATAACTGTATTTAAATATTTAATACGATAAGAAATTACCGTCTAAAATAAATCTATTTTTCTTCTGTGAAATAAAAAAACAATATATCAAAATTAAACGAGACCCACAGTTTGGGATCCTCTGCTATAGAGGTTTGTGTCGATTCGGTAAAAAACAAAATAGTGTTATAAACAAAAAAAAAAAAAACCAATCATTAATTCGCCCCCAGCCTTGATAATATTATATTGGTATTGTATCACGGTATTTTATTTTGTGATACGATACAAAACAATTGTCGGGGCACAGCGCCGGTTGCCCGGGACAAATGGAACAAAACACGTCCGTGCGTTTCTGACCCAGGCCCCTAGACGAACACAGAACGCAACGCCTCCGCTTCTTTTGTCCTTTTTCGTTTTTTCCTACTATGCCCGGATAATGTAATTTCAACTGAGATGGTCCGCCGGCAATAACGTCTAAAGGTGCCAAGTACTTCGCTATGACATAAAAAAAAAAAAAAAAAAATAGTAGATACAAATCGTATTTTTTTTTTACCCCCCTAAGAACCTATTAGAAGTGCTTATAGTCTTATCGGAAGCAAACACAGTACACAATCGTTCGATAGAGTGAAAAACGCATATCATATAGTCCGGAATCTCAAATAATTGTCAAGTGCCGAGGCATAATTATTTTTG
The DNA here is from genome assembly GCA_956483605.1 of Tuberolachnus salignus. Lineage (NCBI taxonomy): Eukaryota > Metazoa > Arthropoda > Insecta > Hemiptera > Aphididae > Tuberolachnus > Tuberolachnus salignus. The sequence goes on from OY101437.1 coordinate 20,201,244, forward strand.
TATATAAGCTTAAAATAAAAAAAAAAATATAGGGCTCAAGGGGGGTGTCCGGACACAGAAACCACCCCATTGGTTTTACCTTAAGAGGATGTGTTGTGGTACCCGCGCGCGCGCGCGCGCTATCTCCGTCTTTCAAAAGCATCGTGGCTAATTTGCGGTCAGCAGCACCGATCTTGTGCTGTTGGTTCTAATATTAGAGCAAAATATCAGCAAGCCGAGAACTTCATCTGTGTTTTACGGTGTCGGTATTTTTTCTCGAAATTTTATTTTCAAGCTAGATATAAGATATTTTTAAATCGCGATATTTCACGTTCAAAGTTTATATTACTCATATATATATATAAAAAAAAAAAATAACAAACCGATGTACAAACACAGATTATGTTCTTGACTTTAGAGGCGTTCTGCGTAGACAGTACAAAAGCGAGCATCATCACGTCATCACGGTGGCATTTGCCGTCTGCCTTTTTGTCGTACATTTCGGACACAGCAAAAATGTGCACGTGTAAATCAAACGGAAAAGCAATTTGAATTCGATATTAGAGATAAAACGCCTATTATTATACAATTTGTAGACGACGCGACATTCCGAAGATAATCTCGGCGGCGTTTTATAATTCTCTGGTACATTCATTATCGAAAGTACAAAAAAATCATATTTTGCAATTTTTAAAAAAAAAAAAATTAACGCCGACGGGTCGTAGTCTTTTTTTCTACAAATTTTATAATTGATTAATTTTGTCTCCAGAGGCCGATTTTAAAGGCTTTCGCGTGAAAACGTTTTTACTATATTGCCCGTTAGAAAGATACAGAGACGGCTAATGCCACTTTGACGCCCTCCTATAACGACGGGAAAACGAATCAAAGCGTTTCGAGCAAAATAAATCCCACTAACGCGGCAAAAATTAAACCATCACGAGTAAAAGCTCATTTTAGTCATGACAAAATAGACACGTATGTGTAGTTATGATCATATTTTTACCGATACGCATTCCTTTAGCCAGACACTCTTGTCTAATACTTTTGTTCTCGGCATCTTACGTAACATTTGTTACTCGCATATAGTCATTTTTTCGCCTTTGTTGTTCTATTATTCGATTATGATTTTTTTTTAAATCAAAACCGGTCGTATTTACATACAGAACTTATACGTATACATAATACTCCAGGCTTTTTTTTTTTATTATTTATTTGTATTGCATATAAATGCAATACATATGTGGACAGGTATCTATTTTGTCACGATATTTTAGTAATTGTCGACATAGTCAAGTGAAGCGTGCGGAAATGAAATTATTCTCAGACGGACGAACATTTAATAGATACATTGGATATATATATATATATTGGTATTTATACGTTGTATAACGAAATAATTTAACTCTTGTTAAATTAAATTAGAAATGTGTATAACGGGTTAAGGTAGGTAAGTGGTGAAAAATAAAAAATAGTTTTTAAATTCGTTTAATATCAATGTTGTCTGTAGAATTTGTTTTATGTTATTTATTACGATTGAATGGATTTTCGAGAGATGTGCGAGCAATTTATTCTTTGGAGATTATTATTTTTTTTTTGTAAAAATGATTCCGTGTAAATTATCGGACCTTTATAATGTTGTTAGCTGTAAAAAAAAAAAAATTAAAATTAAAAAAAAAAACTCAACGTTACATACTTGTTTTTTAATTCAATTTTATATATGTATATATATAATACAAGGTTAATAATATAATAATAGTAAGACACGGTGGGTGTGTGTGGAGGGGGGCACCATTAACATGATAAATTCAATTTTGCGGTTGACAAATATGTTTTTAATCGGTTTATATCGAAATATTATTAAGTGTACATTAAAAAAAAATATATATATGTCAACCGTAGAGACGGATAAAATATCATTGAACAATGAACGTTTGAAAATCAAACTATTACGTACATATATTAGTTGTACATATCGACTGTACGCACTTCTAATTATATAGGTAGGTTAGGTTAGGTATATATATATATATATATATATATATATATATACGGAATGTTAAAAAAACTTAAATGTCTGTAGAAAAAAAAACAAAAAAAAACAATAGTCGGGCGTAATAATATTTAAATGATATGTCGTACGCAGGCATCGTATAACGAAAAACGACGTAAAGTGATCATTTACAATCTACGCGTATCGTACAAATAGGTACTCGGTAAAAAATTAAAAATATTTTAAATTAACGTATAGGATGTAACAATATTCGTAGGACGTGCAAAATCGTTTGAAAACGAAAACGACCAACAAGACCGTATTAAAATTGATTGTGATATTCGTCGAAACACGTGCTCTGGCACAGGCCGGGGTTGCCGGGACAAGCGGCGCAATACACGTGCGTTCGTTTTCGGCCCCGTCCGGTCAGCGCGCACAGCTGGCACCGCCGCAGTTTTTTCCTCCCTTTGTCGTTTCTCTCGACTACGCACGGATAATGCATTTCCACCCGTTTGTCTGACGGAAACGCCGAAATCAAATTACAATCTATAATAGACAGAATAAAAAAAAAAAAAAAAAAAAAAAACAAAAATTAATTTTATAGTTATTTCTATTATACACGCGTTATAATAAATATAGGACATAATTATTATGTGTGGTACCTATAATATATTTGTATATACAGTAGATTCTCGATAGTTCGAAAACCTCTGAAAAATTCGAAGACAACACGCGTATTTCGGTTCCCCCGATAAATCGAAAACGGTGCGAGACACGTTATGATGATTCCGAATATTGTTGGCCAGAACCTCTAGAATTCGATAACCAATACTATGGAAATGGTGCGCAAAGCATGGGGAAACGTGAATGCACAAACTATAGCGAATTGTTTCAAAACTTACAGTTTTATTGTGGAAGAAGAACAGGGCGTTGGCGAAGAAATTCCAAATGCAACACGAGGAGGCTGAAGGTGCATCTGTGCCGAGCACACGGAACAGACTTGAGGAGGTTTCTGTATCATTTGAAGAATTTGCTCATTACGATGATAATGTCGTCACTACTTTTTCTGACAAGGAAATAATACAGAATACGACCAATAGTCATGGTTCTGACGATGACGAGGAGCTAGAGATTCCTGTCGTATCGTCAAAAGAAGCCGTTTGGCTTAGCCTAGCTTTAGCTAAACTTAAACCGTTTATGATAGGATCGCGTAAATTCATCGAGAAATCAGAAATGGACGACGAAAAATGTAATGCTATCTTTAAGGCCATTGATAACTTTAAATAACGTTATGGACCAGATTGTGGCCAACAATGTATCGCAAAAGAAAATAACTGATTTTTTTAAAATAAATATATATTCAAATTTTCTAATTTTCACTCGCACTATAAATGAATAATACGTAAACTATAAATGCAAAGTAAATTAAATAATACATTTATATGTATGGAATAAAAAACGTTGAACTCTCTTTAATACGAATTATTTATGATTATTCCTCTCGACAATTCGAACTGTCGCTAAATCGAAAGAAAACCGCTATAAATCTTAAATTCTCAGCTCGGTCACCCGAATTTCGTATTACCGAGAGTTTATTGTACACGTATTACATACGTATATAATAGTATTATCGTAAACGTAAACAAGGTGGTAGGTGTTGTATCAAGCGGACATTATTATTAAATTTGTAATATTCGATAATAATTTGCTGCTTATAAAAAAATTATATAATATTTATAATCTATAATATATATACAGGCGTATTATAATAATGTATATGTATGTAAAACCTCGTTTGAAAACGACGATAAAAAGCATGTCTCCAATCTAAACCACAAACCACAATATTTATATATTAGGTATAGGTACATAAATTAAAACTACGGATTAAAGTAGATTAAAGTTATATATATATATATATATATATATATATATATATAATAAGTCATTATTTTCAAATAGATATATAGATATAAACTAAAAAAAAAAAAATATTATTATAACTAATTTTTAATTTATAAAATACAATATACGTATACACGTATATGGTTAAATTATTAATTTATGAATCATCCAAAGGTGTTTTTTCATAGAGGATTTATGACGGAATCGTTTTTGACAAATGTGACATTGGAACCGCGGTGCCACTCCGCATTCGAACATTAAATGTCTATTGAGATTGCGTTTCGGGTGCGAACCTCTGTAACTGCGGCCGCAATTGTTCGGGCAATAGATCTGATAATATTTCGACTTATTGTTATCGTCTAAAAACAAATAATTAGGATAAAAAAAATAAAAAAATTACAAAGTCACAAAAATAACAACCAATAACCTAACCGGATATGGTGATGTTATTTTGGAGAAAACATAATAGTAAACTAACTCAACGAATCGCATTATAATAATTAATAATAAATAAATATTGTACGTGTACACGACATTCAATATTGTAAAATTAATAATGTATACTGTAAAGCTTATCAAGCGAATAAAAAAAACTAAATCGATTATACGAGACAATAAAATGTATAAATGTAGCGGTATAGAAGAACATATTCATCTAATTTAGCAGTCTATTTCCAAAATAGTTAATATACAATTACAATATTATACCAAAGTGGTAATTTTTTTTTTTTTATTATTCTCATCGTAGTACATACAAGTAATTATTATCAATAAGTATAATTAAATACATAAATTACGAGCACATAATATATAACATGTGTATTTTAATTAAATTAAAGCATCTTGACCAGGTTTTCAAACGGTTTTTGACACGGACGAAATAAAAAAAAACACGTTCCCAGGCCAAAATAAAACATACCTAGGCGTTAAAAGTACAAGTACAGATCAATTTATATATAATAAGTCTTCTTCTTCTTCTCCTTCGCTTCTTTTCCCAACTATTTATCGTTCTACCGCATAATAATCCATATACATTCCGTCTTATCACTCTAACCATCGACTTTTTGGTTTCCCCTTCCCGCCCTTTTATCTATATCCATTTATAAAATTACCCGTACGGGCTTCAATCGTATCCTCTCATCGCGTACTCTTTATCAATTCATTTTTTATTCTATTCCCTCTAAAACAACACAGCGAGCATTCTCATCGTCTATAATCTATTTTATCTTTCGGTCCAATCCTTCTATTATACCACAGTACCCCCCGATGGTTCTCTCTACTTCAGGGCGTGCTCATAGGGGGGGATGTCATATCTACCACCATGACTTTTTTTTTTTTTTTTTGAAGCATCGGTTAGTAATATCAGTGTTACACTAGATGAAATAGCCAAAAAACCAAGAAAACTTGAACTAGTTTTATAATTATAATAAATCTAAATATTTAATATTAAACGTTTTATCTATTTTTTAATGTGTATAATTTATAAAATGTTAATTTTGGAATCATTTGCCTATATAGTGTATAGTTTTATGTATAGAAATATAGTTACGTAAATTCGGACATAAAATTGTACCTATCCTATTCCTTAAGTACTATCCTACCTCTAATATGTACAAATAAGTCAATTAAAATTTCTGGAGGGGCAATATTTTTAATATCAATGTAAAACATCATTATATAGAACAGGAACAATTTTTGGGGGGGGACTTAGCTTCCCAACTCATTTCCGCCTATGAATGTACACCAATAAGTACATTATGTAAATTTGTGTTTATGACTATCAATAAAACAAAATACATCTCCCCCCCTCTATAGGAAAAAGCTGAGCACGTCACCGATCCACTTCATCCACCTGTATTAAAAAAAAGGATCTTTTAATATTATAATTGTTAAACAGTTAATAACGACGCAGGGAAAACAGGCGAAAGAGAAGAAAAAGTTGAATGATTCATAGTAAATATAACGATTATTAATTAGAAATTAATCGATTTGTGAATATTTATAATATGTTTCTTTAAACTGCCTTTCTGTGTGAATCGTTTTTGACAAATATGACATGGGAATTGTGGTTCCATTCCACATTCGAATGTTAAATGACTATTGAGATGATTCTTCCAGGAATAACTACGACCACACCGTTTGCAATTGTATCGAGTCTGATGATTATTCGCCGTTGCTCTAGAATCTATAACAAGAATTTGTATAATTTTAGTTACCAATGAGCAATAATAATAATAATAAAAATCAGACATTAAAATTTGCCCATTTGATATCAATCATCTGTAGTAGGCATATATATATTAAAATTGAATAGTCTAAGACAAATGTAAAATAACTGCAATCGTATGACTAGCTATACAAGCGAATATTTAACTTTGACTATTTCAAAATAATATGGGTTTTTAAAACTATAATAGAGCATTTTTCATAAATAGTATATTTGTAATAGGTATTGTTAAAATGCCCATAACAATATTAATAAAAACAGCAGGGACAAGAGGCCGTAAGTAACAAATAAGATAAAAAATTCATAATAACTATTATCAAATGGAATTGTTTAAAAGACGATATAGGAATGTCTATAACGCGATTTTTTTTTAACTCGATTTCCGAGCTAATCGTTTTTGACAAACATAACATTGGAACTGTGGAACAACTCCACTCCATGTTCGTATATTAAATACCTATTGAGATGATGCACACACTGTTATAACTATGACCACCACTGATTAGTCAACGGATCCGATGAACAATTACCATCTAGTTGAAATCTATAACAAACATTTTTTTTCATTAATTTTAACTATATAGAAAAAAAAAAACAAAACAAAACGGGTACCTGAATATTTTAATAATGATAAGAAATATAATCGGTTTTAGTGTGTGGTGATTGTAAAATCTGTATTATACAATAATAAATGTATTGCTAACTAAATATATATTTGAATACAAAAATGACAATAATAAAAATGTTTCTATGTACACAATCAAGCACACATTTGGCTATTTAATAACTGATATCGATCTATATATAGTATGTATATATATTGTAATTTAAAACTTTAAAAATATAAGAAAAGTGTAAAATATATACAACAATCATACAAATGCACTAAACATAGTTATACAATCAAATATATATTTCCGAATAATAAAGATTTAATACTATAATGGACAATTTGATATAATTTGTAGATTTATAATAATAATAATAATAATAACAATATAATTACTATTAAGTAAAACAAAAAAATCAGAGGTACTAATGTCCGCATTGCTGTCAGTTAAAGTAGAAAAACTAAAATCTACACCACGAATATGATTCATGAATGGTGCCCAGATGCGGTTTTCAATTCGATTTATGAAGGTTTTGTTTGTCATAAAGGGGACACAGGAACTGAGGTTCTATACCTCATTCAAATGTTAAATGTCTATTACGATTTGTTTTCCTGTACAAACCTAAACAAACTACAACCACAGTAAAAATAATAAGCGGGTGTAATTAATTTTAGAACATTTCCAGAATATGGATAATTTAATTAGTAAATCTGATGTTATCATTAAAATATAATAAACTACATTAAAAAACTATGAACAGTACCTAGATGCGATTTTAAACTCGATTTGTGACGGCATCGTTTGTCACAAAAGGGACACTGGAACTGAGGTTCCACACCACATTCAAATGTTATATGCCTATTGAGATTTTTCTTCCTGTAAGCTCCTGTATAACTATGACCACACATATTTGGACAATGAACCCGATCTATAAACATAGTTTATTCTAATTAATAATATAAATAATACAAATTTAAAAAACCTAGTTATAATTTAAAATATATATTTATATACATGGAATAGTAAACATTATTTGAAAGAATATGTCATTAATACAATTTATTTAACGAAAACTATACAAATGTAAAACAGAAAAAAAATCATTTGTTGTTTGGTTGCAATACAATGGATTTTAAAGGAAGGCAACATACTACACAGACATTCAAATTTGTTGTATCTATTTTATGTAATGACTTATAAGATTCTGGGATATAAAAAAAAAAAAACAATTAGACAAACGACAAACATTTAATTTTAGAACATTTCCGGATAATATAAAATTTAAGCAGTAAATCTGATGTTATTGATACAAAAAATAATAAACTACATTAATAAAGTGTGAATATTGGCTAGATGCGTTTTTAAATTCGATTTGTGGCGCAATCGTTTGTCACAAATTGGGCACTGGAATCGGGGCTCAACGCCACATTCGAATGTTAAATGCCTATGGAGATTGCTCTTCCTGTAAGTTCCTGTATAACTATGACCACACATATTTGGACAATGAACCCGATCTATAAGCGTAATTTGTTTTAATTAATAAATCAAATACAAAAAAATAGTTATAATCAAAATGATATATCAATATATACATGATTTAGTAAACGTTATTTGAATTATATAAATTGCAAAATAGAAAAAAAAAAGCTATATAAATCATTTGTTATTCGCATGCAATTAAATGAATATTACAGAAATGACGAAGGCAGCATATCAAACAGACGATTCATGTTTTTCTCGAAGTTCCTCTAACGCACATCGAATCGTCATTATATCAGACAATGCCATCGACAAATCTTACTTTTTTACTTTACACTAAGTTGTTCAAGTATATGCGAAACCAGTGTTCATAACGTGTGTCACCACTGTTAGAGATAAAAAATAATAATCTCATCAACATAACAAGGTTATAATGGACAACGGTGGTAAATGAAATTGTTTACTTAAGAGTATAGTGTGGTTTAATGAAAACACGTCCTTACTGACTAGTTTGTTACAGTTAAAACTTGAAAAAAAAAATGTATATATACACATAGATATGAACCAATGGGGTGTGGGAGGGATTCGCCCATTAGCTCCTCTCCTGCGTAGGCCACTGGTTAGTAACGACTCAACAAATAAACCACAACTGGTAATATTAATAAGCCGCGTAATTCTAACTGAAGGGGCTGCGTATAACCATAAATCATGCAATCGGTTCGGTGGAAGGGAATCGAAAACGCCGGTTTAGATCTCAGGTTGGCCGAGGAAATGGCGAAGCTGAGTAGGTCCAAGTGTTTAGAATGGAATGAAAATACGTCTGATAACATCGTGAAAACATAACACGATTATAGGTCTACAATTGATTCTGCATTAATCTTTCCGGTTTATTCTTGAGAACAAAACGGTACGTGTTATATCGATACAACACGTATTAGTTTAAATTGATTAAAAAAAAAAAAAAAAAAAATGTACGGTCTTTTGGCGGTGAGGGTAACTCCGAGCGTCTATACTAAATGTACGCTTTGCCACGTCTGTAAATATCAGGGTTGATAATATAATACACGTATAAAACATATGTTTTTGTTTTTGAAATTTATATAAAAAAAAAAAAATTAAAAATAGTTCATGTTTTAGATTTTTAATTATTTTCTATTTAAAACAATATATTTACAATCTATACAAACATGGTATAATAAGTAAGTCTGATGGTAATTAGCCAAAGACATTTGAGATTGGAAAAGGAAGGCTCCCAGGCGGTGCCACTTGTCAAGTTTAAGTTAAATGATTGAGAAGTAGGCATTGAAGCCGTGGATTTTTGAGCAGGTGTTAGGGGGTGAAGTGAGTTTCAGAAATTAGTGTCTGTTTCTAGTAGGATGTGCTGAATTAATTGTTGTCTGGGGCCATTGGCATTCCAAGAGAGAATTGATAATTTCCGTTTGTATTAATTGTCATTTTTGGTTGCGATTTTATTTATAAATGATATAAATTATAAACAAGTCTATTTGTTTGCAATTTTCTTTTTTCGTTCTTGCGAGTACCACCAATCTAAATAGAAAATAATAAAATATTTTTTTTTTTTTATAACAAAAATTACACACAAATTATATTTTTAAATTGTGTTGATATTAAATACAAAATAGTGTAATATATATTCTTATTTTTCGTGTATAATGTAATAATATAAAAGTGTTATGAATACACGAGTATTATAAATGACTTATAAATACGTAAGATAATCATAGCACCACAATTGATTATTTATAATTTATATTCCCTTACTTTATTGCCAGTTTAAATTATAAATGTATTTTCGTTTATTAGGGATTTTTATTTTAATATACGGTATAAAACGTGTATAATTTTATATGGTTTATTTATACGTTTCAGCCCTAGTAAATATTGATTTCGGCGCCACAATAGATAATAAAAGTAAACCAATTATAATTATAGATTTCTATATACACGGTTTAAAAACGTTATTCGAAAATTGTCGAATTTCAATTATATAAAATAGTTAAAAACGCTTGAGGATCGCTGATTTGATTATTCTTCGGGTTATTCATTTTATTTAAAAATAGTTAACACGTTGTCTATATCATAAAGTTCCCGATAGGACGAAAACGATTCCATAAATGATAACAATTCGAGCATATTTTTTAGCTATAAGTCGTCTGTCCTACTAATATGTAATAAGGTAGACATAAAAAAAGAAAAAAAGACTAGACAATTTACAACCATAGTTTAGATTATTTCCGAATAGTATAGAATCCAAATTACCTACAGAAGCGCGGATAATTAAATAATATTGGTATCATGGATATTTTTTATTATTTTGAACTAAATTATAATTCAATGTTATTATTATAAACAAGTAAACTACAATACTAAATGATGAATAACTGCGACGTGGGTTTTTAAACTTGATTTGTGAGCGAATATTTTTAGACACACACGACATTGAAACTTTGGTTTTACATTACATTCATGGTTTAAATGCATATTGAGATTTCTCTTTCTGTAAGCTCTTGTAAAACTAAGACCACACATATTTGGACAATAAACCAGATCTATAAACATAATTTTTTATCATTAATAAATAATAAAAAAAAAAAACATGACACATAAATGGTTTAGTAGCACATACTACATGGAAGAATGTCATTAATCAAATGAATTTAAGCAAAATACATTGTAAAATAGGCATCTGAATAGGTCAGTTAATATTGGTAAACGGTAACTAGTAATTGTCTTATTATATCAAAATAAATCAAAATTTGATGTTAGTATTATAAATAAGTTAACTACATTAATAAATTATGAACAAATAAGACGTGGGGGTTTTAAACTTGATTTATAAGCGAATCTTCATTGACACACATGACATTGGAACTGTGGATCTACACCACACTCGAAGTTTAAATGCCTATTGAGATTTTTCTTTCTGTAAGCTCCTATATAACTATGACCACACATGTTCGGACAGTAAGTCCTATCTATAAACATAATTTGTTCTCATTAATACAAATAATAATAATAAAAAAAAACAAAAACCCAGTTAAAAAGATATCATTACTATATACATGATTTAGTAAAGATTATTTGAAAGAATGTGGTATTAATAAAATGTATTCATACTGTACACATATCGTAATACAGAAACGATATACTCATCTGTTGGCGTAAAATACTTTTTAAATGTATTTCGAATACACGTTAGAGAGTACTTTACAACAATAGTATTTTTGGTATAAAATAAAAAAAAATGCAAGGTTAAGAGTTCGAATGACTTAAGGTAATTACACTGCACAGTTGTATAAGTAGAAGTAGGAATTTCATTTTTTTGTTTGTTTTTTGAAACCAACGATAAACCATTACACGCGATGGCATTTTGATTTTTCACAGCTTAAACCTAGAAACTAATAGCAGTTACATGCGTCTATTAATATAAACGTAATTTCACATTTTTTCGAACCGTCGCGATCCGTATGGAACGAAATATATATTGGATGGGAAGGTACTATTGTAACAGCAGTCATTTTTTACGGGCAAATTTAAATCTAATTAGTTATTATTTTAATTAAAAACAATATCTAATTAGTATATAGTTCACATCAACGAGGGCCGTTTTGTGAATACGTATGAGGTGCAAATTTTAACTTGATTTCCGAGTGAATCATTACAGATAAATAGCGCAACAGAACTGTGGTTTTATTCCGCATTCGATCCTTAAATGTTGAGTTTCGACTTGCACGAATAATCCGTTGGATTACGGCATTGGCGTTATAACCTAAAAAAAAAAAGAAACATTATAAATATTACGTATTCGCACATTAATATGCACTTATAATACTATATATTACATAGCTAATGCTATGTGCCTAATATATTTTCAAATTTTGTTTTTTTTTTTTCGATTATGTATTCAAAAATAACAACAATGAGTAATAAGAGAAACAACACACTGTGTATAATTTAAACATTTAAACCGACAAATTATATTGCGCTGCTGTCCGTTACAGTACAATGATGGTGTTAATTGCAACTAATGTATGATGTCGTTGCAAAGCAAAGTGTGTTGTACAAAAAAAAAAAAAAAATGATAGGCTCGGTCAGTTTGTAATTGCAAATAAATAAATATCGGTAGCTATACTAATTAACTGTAATATAGTAATAATACACAATTATATATATGCATAGTCGGTAACTCCTAGGCAGACATTAGTGTTTTAATTGTTTGATAATATCGGTTTGTGGCTTATACAAATTAACAAAAAAAAAAAAAATACAAAAAATACAAAAAAAAAAAAAAAATACAACAAACAAACGGCAATAATTATCGTATAAGCGCAGTAAATAATTCTAATCGAGATTATTTTCCAAATACAAATATAATTCAGTAGAGTTAAATAAATGCATTGGGATGTACATTCCAAAAGTGTGATTTTAAATTCGATTTATGACTAAACCTTTTCTGACAAATAGGGCACTGGAACTGGGGTTCCACGCCACATTCAAACATTAAATGTCTTTTCAGATTTTTCTTCCTGTAAGTTCCTTTATAACTGTGACCGCAGTCGTTTGGACAGGGTAGCCGATGGATACTGTCAATCGTGTCAACATCTATAAACATAGATTTGTAAATTTGTTTTTTTTTTTCGTATACAAACGTAGATGCAGCTGTATTGGATTAAAAGTCATCGTATAATGACATTAAACCGTACAAATCAATTGAAAAACGCTTTTTTTAAAAATATATATATTCGCGTGTACAAATTTCGCATGCGTACAACAAAAGCAGACATTTAGCATTTGATTATTCGTGTAATAAATAAAATAATATTTTACTATTGAAATAAACCAACGAAACGGCACACTCGCTATTTAAGATACGAAACGATTTAAATCGTGCTTGCACACTACAATCGCCAGTTCTAAATACTAAATAGTTCTAAATATATATATGTGTACATAAAATATTACCCTGACTTAACATACTATTGAAACAAGAAAAATCAAAATAATATATACATGTGTATTATGTAACCATAAGGTATAGAGTATAATAAACCATAATGTTATTATGATCAACCATAATAATATTACGGTTTAAAATTGAAACCCATTAATATGAGAAATATTATTTCTATTTACAACATTTCACAGAAACTCCGTGTAAAATAAATTACGAGTTTTCAGGATTTGTTCGAATTTTGTACTTCAAACGTTCGTAAAAATGCGTCACATTTTTCTTAGTACCCGGGAATGGCGATGGAAAAAAATAAAATATAAAAATAGTAACTAATCCCAATTGCGTGGTATCCCATGTGGATTATCATCGGCAACGGAGAAAATGTTAAATATTTCATAAAAAACATATCAACTTCTTTAACTATTATTATTATTATTACACATGCAAGTGTTTTTTAGGTAATGCCACCATTTGTAGTATCTCTTATAATACGTTCCATTAAGTACGTATATTCCGTATTACGATCAGTTAAATCTAAACTATTTCTCAAAACGTTTGAATGCGTTTATAATGTTTCAATCTTGGTTTAAAAGTACTAGCGAAATGTTCATCAATATCTATGCGCTATTGCAAACAGTCAGTCAAAGTGTCAACAATTTCAAGGCGTGTAGTTTTTATTTTATTACTCCACAAGATAAGACAAGAATCGAAAATTCGCGATATTTATTTTACCTAAACCTAATGAATTTAAAACGACGACCACGCCCATCTTAATTAAAACAATAGTTTATGAACAAATATAACATGTTTCTTTAAACTGCATTTCTGACTGAATCGTTTTTGACAAATATGACACGGGAACTGTGGTTCCATTCCACATTCGAACATAAAATGTCTATTGAGATTTTTCTTCCTGTAAGTTCCCGTATAACTGTGACCGCAATTGTTTGGACAATAAATCCGATTATTTCCGACCATTGCGCCATTATCTAATAACAATAAAAACATAGGCAATTGGTGTTTGCGTATTATATATATATATAAAATATACAACTTATTAGTAACATATACTTAATAAACACAACGTGAAGCGTATACAAATTTAAAATAATTAAAAAAGGAAAAATAAAATACAAATATGCTGCTCATTGGCGGGCAACTTGTTGTAGGTAGGAAATTGGAAAGGTACGATATAGATGGGAATTTAATTTGTACGCAACGATAAATCATTGCTAACGAAAAACGATTCTGACTTGAAATGTTGAAAAAACGTTTTTTTTTTTTTTTTTTTAAATTTATAATTATAGATTAGATCAGTAAAATCCCCTTGAAAGTTTGAAATGTCAAGATTTGGAAAAAAAATGTATTCACATAAATCAGATTACAGAACGCCAAGCTGATTGCAATGATTTTTACGAACTTCAAACAATTATAAAGAAAAATACTGTGGTGACGGGTTTTTGATATTATTATATGACCAAAAAAGCAACTTTACGATGCTTGACCACCTTGGGTCAAATTTGATCCACATTGAAATATTTGAAATATAAAATTTCAAATAGCTATAAACATTTCGGAAATGTTTAGCGTGTATTTTCAAATTATACCACGTCTAGAAAGAGGTAAGTCATTGGTAATGACAAACGATTCTGCTTTAGGTTCAGTTCATTTTGAAATTTTAAAATCTTGAAAAACCGTTTTTTTTTTTTTTTTTTTAAATTTATAACTATCGATTAACTCAGTATGATCCCCAGCAATTCCCCTATACCATATATTTATAGACTTACTGCAATAGTAATTCTATTGTATTCACTTGGAGTCACCAGTAAGTCACTCGTAAAAAATTAATGCACATTATTGGATAGTAAAATGCAATAGAGAGAGAAACCGGGGGGGGAGGGGTTAGTCTCTTCATGAATATGTCGAACGATCAATCAAATCCGGGCCAAATAAAACTCCATTTTTAATATCGATTGTGATCGACCCTAACCTAAATTAGTACGGGCGATCGATCGCGCTCGCAGTGACCGCGTAAGTAGGTGCCGTCCGTAGGATTACACCATACATAATAAATGATATAAAATAATGGTACAAAATCATATATTTACACAAGGTACTCGGTTATTATACAACGGCGTACGGGAGCGATCAGTGCAGCACGCGGTGAACAATGGCGGCGAAGACGAAGACGGTGTCGAGCAACTAATACTGACTAACACCAACGTGACATTACTCGGCCGGACGACGAACGGGCGCGACGATGTCGTAAAAACCGGCGAGCGAGCGAAATCTTTGCCCCGGCCGTACGCGGCAAACCAATTTTAAAAAAACTTCGCGAGCACGGCGAACGAGCAGAAAAATACAAATGGCGGACGGCGTCGAGCAGTCGCAAGTCGGCCGTTGGCGGTCAGCCGCCGGCACAGCAGTGTAGCCAACTCCGCGCCCGCCGTCACGGCGGCGGATTCAAACTCTAGAAAAACGCCAACACTCCTCTAGACCAGTGGTCTTCAACCGGTGGGTCCGGTGACCCATTTTTGGGCCGCGATAAGTCTTCTTTTTAAAATAAAAATTAAATTTATAAAATTATATAATGTTAAAAAAATTATTTTTTAATTATTAAACTTAGAAAATTAATAAATTAAAAATACAGTTTAAAAAATAATGTAGTGTATGTAATGATAATAATAACAATTTTATATTTTCATATGAATTCTATACATTTCCAATTAATAATAATTAAATATTCTACCTATTAAAATGTAATTTTTATTCATTCAGTTTTAATAATAGTACTGCAAGGATTAAGCAATTTTAGCCTTTTTACAAAACTTACGTGGGTCGCGAGTCCAAAAAGGTCGAAGACCACTGCTCTAGACAAAGGCATTACGGACCTACCCGCCGGGCGTAGACGCGGATCTACCGGAAATCCCCGGAAATAACCGATAAACAAATACATGTCTACGACACCGGTACATTGGTTGCCGCATCGAACGGACATTTGCGAACAATATTCCCGTACTCGACAATTCGATTTGACGTACAAAAACAAAATTAAAAAAACTGTGTAGTTTGTGTCATTTGTTGGTGCCCGTCGACAAACGAAATATGTTTTGATTACGGATTCGCAATTTACCTAAACAGATAACTGTTAAAATTAATTTCATCCGTGGAGTAGGAGCGTAATTAAATACAGGCCGAGTAGATAATTAGAAAAAAAAAAAAACACGATTCTCTTAAATCGGTCTCAACACTAATCAATTTCAATTTTATAACTGCATAGACTCGCAAAACATGTGAATATGTCGATTGAATTACTGACAGAATCGTATTGATAAAAAATATGACAACATTATTTTATACCGTGTATATTGTCAGTTCCACTGCACATCGTATGAATAGAAACAACGATTTAATTATAACTCTTTGCGAATAATATAATACTGTAATATATATTATAGAATTTTATTAATAACTTGTAAATATTTATATAGGCAACAAGTAAAACAAACAAATATGTGTTTTATGAACGCGTGTTTTTACGCTTATTTTTCGATAAAATTGACATTGGAACCGCCATTGATATTTTAAACGTCCGTTACGGTGGTCCGAGTTTCTGTAATAACGACGGTCACAATAAACGGACAAAATATTTGTCAAATACTCGCATCTGTGCTACACAAATTTACGATAAAAAAAAAAAAGTAAAAATATATATTTGTTCAAATTCTATTTAATAATAATACCTAATACGACTCGTACGACGACTGTGGTACGGTGGGATAGGTATAAGGTATACGATAAATATTTTTTTTTTTTTTTTTTTTTTTTTTTATATACAATATACAATAAATATAATGTATGATTTTAGAAATTAAATGCAATGGTTTAGGTGTCTTGAAGGAAGAAACCATTCAGCGAGGGTACTTCGGCTACGATAAATATAATCAAGTATTGTATTGTTAAATGTATATTGGAAAAAGAGAATTTAATCTAAATCTAATAAGTAATTTAATATCTGATAGTTATTTTTTTTTCGAGTTAATAAAATTATATATATATATATATATATATATATATATATATATATATATATATATATATATATATATATTTTTTACTAAACTTCTGTCATGTTTGTTATAAGTCAATAACTAAATGAATAAACGATGAATGCATGCGAGGTGTGATTGCAGATGTGACTTCTGCCTGAATTGTTTTTGACAAATGTAGCAATGGAACCGCGGTTGGACTCCACATTCTAACTCTAAATGTCTGCTGAGATTTGCCTTCCTGCAAATTCCCCTATAACTGTGACCGCATTTGTTTGGACAATAAATCCGATTATTCCCGACCATTGCGCTATTATCTAATAACAATAAAAACAATAGGCAATTGGTGTTATATGTATATATAAAAAAAAAAATATACAAATTATTAGTAAGCATAACGTAAAACGTATACAAGTTTAAAAGAAAAGACATATATGCTACTCGTTGGCGAGTAATTTGTTATAGGTAGGAAGTTGGAAAGGTACGATATAGATGAGAATTTAATTTGTACGCAACGATAAATCATTGCTAATGAAAAACGATCTGACTTAAGTTCAGTTCATCTTGAAAAACCGTTTTTTTTTTTTTTAAATTTATTGTTATTAGCTCAGTATGATCCCCAGCAATTCCCCTACACCATATATTTATAGACTTACTGCAATAGTTATTCAATTGTATTCACTTGGAGTCACCAGTAATTACTCGTAAAGTATTAATGCACATTATTGGACAGTAAAATGCAAACGAGTGAAATAAAGACTTACGACGAAACCGAACAAGTATAGGAAAGTTACACGATTTAAAAATAAATATACCCAGTCGAATTTAAATTTTTATAACACGTATAACATTATGTTTAAATACAGTTATTTGGTGAATTTAAATGTTTGGGAATGTCTATGTAAATTATTCGTCAGCATGTTTTACGCGAAATAAAATATAATAATACTAAAAATAAAGAAATAAAATAGGGTAGTGTCAAGAAACGAGATTGTCAAAGACGCGACCGCTGGGAGGTTAATTACTGCGCTTGTGCCGCATATAATTCCGTAGGTTCCCCGAGAGAATCCGGGGGTTTTTTTTTTAGTCTCTTCATGAATATTTCGAACGATCAATCAAATCTGGGCTAAATAAAACTCATAAAATGTTCGTCCATGTCTAATATTGATTGTGACCCTAACCTAACTCAGTGTGGGCGCAAACTACCGGCAATCGATCGGTAGCGGCGCGCACGCAGTGACCGTAGTAGGTGCCGCAGTACTACACAGAGCGGTTAAAAAAAATAAAAAAATAAAAAAAAATTAAAAAAATATAAATATATATTTATTAACATTTTATTCAATAATAATACCTAATGCGACCCGTACGACGACTGTGGTATAAAGTATACGATAAATATAATAAAGGATTGTATTGTTAAGTGCACATTGGATAGAGAGTATCTAGTGTAAATCTTATTAATAATTTACAATCTGATAGTTATTTTTTTTTCGAGTTAATAAAATTATATATATATATTTTTTTTTTTTTTACTAAAATTCTGTCATGTTTGTTATAAGTCAATAACTGATACAATTATGAACGCATGCGAGATGTGATTTCATATTTATCTTCTGCCTGAATCGTTTTTGACAAATGTGGCATTGGAACTTGGGTTGGACTCCACATTCGAACACTAAATGTCTGTTGAGATGATTCTTTCTGGAATAACTACGACCACAGTTTTTTGGACAATAGAACCTTTCATTATTTTTCTTCGGGAAACGTGCTACAAACACAATGAAGTTTTAGAATTACATAAAAACAATATTAGTTATAAGTATAATTTTTAAGCATTAAGTTTTTGCTGGTTTTTTTTTAAGCGACGACATTCACACATTTCCTACTAACCCGAGTGGAAAACGGAGCTGGATTAAGCCGGCGTGCGGTCATTATTAGCACGATAGTCCCCGTGTACTAAATACGGTAATAATGTTAGATTTAGCGATATCAAATAGATGTTAATAAGAAAAAGAAAAAAAAAAAGCCCGCCGCTGGCGTTTTGTACATCGTCGCTCGTCCGGTATATAGTGAGTAAGGCCGGGGTGGTTATGTACAATAGGATATAGAGAGGAATTCGCAATAAGATTTTTAGGATTTCCGTAAATGTGTGGAATTAAATTTAAAAAAAAAAAAAAACACAACGTCACGTGTGACGACAGATTGTCGATATTTTTATATGGCCGAATCGACGACTTTTACGATGAACCTTGTTGTAAAACCGTTCGAGGATTTTTGTGATAAACAAAACATATTTAATCCGCGTAAAATCAAATTAAAACTAAAAACAAACACAAAAAGGCTATAGAAAATTGCTAAGAAAAAAAAAAAAAATGAATATATATATATATAAAATAACAAAACTAATAATATAAGTATATATAAGGAATTATTAGGTAAACCTAATAAACTAAATAAATAAATAACTAATATTATTAATTTACTAACAATATTTTAGTTTTCAATTAAAATTTAGCCAATTTTAATAATAATTCTACGGAGAACCATTTTACGTATATATATATATATATATTTTTTTTTTTCATTATATTATCATCAAAAAAAAAAAAAAAAAACACGACAATTATTGACAATATTAGAATAATCATCAATTGAGCGATTTATGAACAAACAGAATGTGTTTTCTCAAATCCGCTTTCTGAGCGCATCGTTTCTGGCAATAAGGGCACCGGAACCGCGGCTCAACTCCGCATTGAAACATTAAATGCTTATTGAGATTGTACTTTCCGTAATATCCTTGATAACTACGGCCGCAATTGTTTGGACAATGAATCCGTTGGATATTTCTCGTTTTCGGATTATCTGTAAATATTTATATATATATTAAAAAAAAAAACTAACGTATTTTACTAAAAAAAACAAATAAACGGTACATATTACGTATATTGTAACGTACAATAATCATTATTATCCTATATAATTTAATAAAATAGAAAATAAATAGTTTCTATTTACGGGCGATAATCAGACGCTAGCATCATAGAGACACTGTTTTAACGACACCAACCGCTCTTTACTGTCGAATAATTATTTCCATTTGTTAACACAATATTAAAAATAGATATTTAAACGTACCTGTAAAAAACGAATAGCGCATTACGTTACGGGTAACGCGATTATATTACAGCGGTGAACATGCAATTATTAAAAATAATTAAGTTCCCATACAAATGAGTAGTACGATAATAATAATAATAAAAAAAAAAAAAAACTAAAATTACAGAACATTGTAACATGGTAAAAATAGTCGTTTTTTTTTTTTTTTTTTTTTTAAATTTAATTTTTATTATTTTTAAATAAATTACAATTAAGTTATATCGGTTAGACATAATATGCACGGGGTTAAATAATTAGTCTGTGTTTACACAGAGCGTGCGTTTTTAAATTCGATTTGTGTCTGAACAGTTTTTGGCAAATGTGATATTGGAACTGTGGCTCCACTCCACATTCGTATTTTAAATGCCTGTTGAGATGTGTCTTCCTGTAATCTCCCATATAACTACGACCGCAGTCGTTTGGGCAATAAATCCGATGGATTTCGGGCGTCGTTTCGTGATCTATATGAACATAATATAAATAATTACAATGGTAAAAAAATTAAATAAATAACACAAAAAAAAAAAAAAAATTGTAAACAATGATCGATGGAGGATGCATATTATTAATGTATTGGTTAATGTTAAATGTTATACGCCTATTGTCGAGTATTTGAACAAAAGTATTTTAAATACATATATTCGAATACTCAAAAATGTACGTCTCGATAACTCGAATTCCAAGGGAGATAAAAATCAATTCGACTTATATATTTTTCTAGCTTTGTTAACCGCATTTTTTGTTTTCATAATACGAACAAATTCCAGTTGGATATTACTACACAACTATTAATAGTAATATTAACATTTATTTATTTATTAAAATTAAAAGATTAAATTTTAAAACACACGAGTACGATTCATACGACTTAGAAATATAATTTGAAATAAGAGTTTGATGTTTGGGTTGTTTTAAAATAAAGTATTCAATTGCACCTTCACTTTTTTCAATGAATATTCTTACATTATCGAGTGACGCTTCTTCGCTTCTTTATTTGACACAACTACTGGATAATGAGAAAATGATTATCTTCTTCTTCGTCATTTTCGTTTGAGTCAGATTCAGTAATTGGTTGCACTGCATCCACAAAGTATTAAGATAACTTAATATTTATGAATTTATGGTTGTAAACCGGTTCTAATGATAAATGTAAGTATTACCGACTTTGAATTATTGCGACAGATATTGTGATTGAGTGTATAGGAATTTCCAAGGGCCAAGAAAAAAATGACTTGGTATTATCGAGCGTAGCGAGGAACGTAGTAGTTTTACTACGGTGTGTGTATTTTATTCTGTTAAAAACTTTTCTATCAAAAATCTTGATCCAATAAAAAAAACCACAAGAGAACTTTTTTATAGGATTTTAAATCAAGTGCATTGCTTGTTGTAGTTTCCTTTGTAATGTGGGGGGTAATCACAGAATACTGGCATATTTTACGCAACAGCCGTTTCTGTTATTTTCGAATTTGTTTTTTGTGGGTTGTCGTAATTAAGTTAAACATATTCGTACAAAAAACTGAAATTTTCACCGGATAATCACACATTTGTCTAGACTACGTCTACGCGGTAAAATTTTCAAAACTTTTGAGCTATTCATAGTCATTTACGTACTCAAATACGTATTCTAAATACATTGCAAAAAATATCTGTATTTTTTGTACTCAAAATATTTGAAAAAAATATATTAGACAACAAATCCTATTAATCAACGACAATAATGAAAACTACGCAAAGTTATTTATGTATAGTCAATTTTTGTATAGTAAATAAGAATCATGGGTATCAATACTGCAATCGTAGCAATAAACAAGTGATATTTAGATTTGTATTATTGTGAAATAAATCATTTTATTTATCAATCAGTACAGTTAAAACAATACATGATGAACGATAATGCCATGTTTTTTTAAATCCGTTTTATGACTGAATCGTTTTGGACAGATGTGGCACTGGAACTGCGGTTCAACTCCACATTCATCCTTTAAATGCCTATTGAGACTCTTCTTCCAGTATTCCCCTGTATAACTACGACCACAATTGTTCGGGCAATACATCCGATAAGCGTCAGATGACGGTTCACAAACTATAACTAAAAAAAAAAAAAATTGTAATCAAATAAAAGAAAGGAATGTTATGATGCGTTGCGTTAGTGTAGTATTATATTAAAATATTATTTATTTATAAAATTAGGTAAAGAAGCTATTATAGTAGTGTTAATTAATAATTAAATAATTCAATAATTAATATAATTTCGTTATAGTCTATAAACATTAAATATATATTTTTAAAAAAAAATACAATTTTAATTATATTAAGAAAACAACAACAAAATGTAGCTGGAATGCATTGTTAAATACCTTTCAGAATTTTGCTTTCTATAACATATGTTATAAATAAGACTTTTTAATAAATAACACGGAAAAAAAAAAAAAAAAATTTAATATGTGATATTATTAACCGTTAAGGAAAACGCCATTATAACAGCAATCAACACTTGGACAATTATGTAGTAAATATTCGCAATGCATAAACTGAAAGCAATAATTAAGCAAATATTAAATTTAGAGTATTATTATTTTTTACAGGTAATATAATAGAATAAAAATAAATCATTATTATTAACGATTAGTAGGTACAGCTAAATCAACAGATTACGAAAACTGTGAGAACACATGTTCTTAATGTCCATTTCCGAGTGAATCGTTCGCGACAAACGATGTCATTTGAACTGCTTTTGAAAGCTTTATTTATAATCTATACAAATATGGCATAATAAGTAAATGGGATAACAATATAAATATTTGAAGATGGATTTATTGACTTGAGAGGGGATACCTCCTATATCATTTGATGGGTTTATAGAAGGGAAAACTTTTTTTTTTTTTAGGTAGAGCGTACCTAGGTCCATTTTCTATTTAGTCATCTTGGTGTGTTTTTGGGAATGATGATTGATGACATACGGGAGATTAGTGGGTTCTGATGGTTCAAGAGGAGTTTAAAATGACATTTTTTATAATGTCGGGCTGCTACTTCGTTAACTGACGGGATTTGTAGACAGTATGCAGTGTGTTACCATGGGGATTCAGTTATTTGTCTAAGAAATATAGACTGAAAAGCTTGTATGAGTCTTATATTAGGGTGTTTGACTTGGCACCAGATTTAGATATCGTATGATCAAACGGGGGTTAAAATTACGATCACAACTTACTGTTAGGACAACGAATTCGATTATTTCCCGTCGTTGGATTAAGTGGTTTTATATTTGCAGTTCAATTAGATTAATGATTTGTGAACATTGTATAGGTAATAGGTTTATTTTTGTCAATTGATACAACGAAATAAATAAATTACGAACTAACATAGTAACACGACATTAAATGTCTGTTTAAATCCGATTTAAAACTGAATCGTTTTTGACAAATGAGGCACGTGAACTGTGGATCGATTCCACATTCGTACCTTAAATGCCTTTTAAGATTCGTGCTTCTGTGATTTCCTGAATAACTACGACCACAATTGTTTGGGCAATGAATCCGTTGAATATCAGGTATTTGGACATATTCTATAAACACAATCGTAAAAAATTTGTTCATGAATTATACAAAAAAAAAAAAAAAGAATAGTTTAGAGGAGATTAGTCACACATTAACCAAAGCAATGATAATGTTATACGAATAAAATGCTAACCGTATAAATTGTTATATATAGCCATAATATAGGTACACATAGTTATTTTTATGTAGATATTAAAATGATTAGTGTAACATAACGTAAAAAAAAAATCACATACAAGCAGCACACGGTTTTTTAACTCGTGTGAGGGGGGGAAGATTAAAATAAAAAGCTTTCCACTATTCACGATATTTACCTTTATGCCAAGAAAATGTATTTATGAGTCGTTATAAAGTTATTTTGAATGCAAAAAGTAAACAACTAAAATTTAGTACGAGAAAAAAATGCCATGTCAACAAATATAAGATAATAATTATAATTCCAAACAATACAAGAACAAAACTATACGTTTTGTCATAGAACTACGTAGTTTTCTTTCTTATGTTGCAAATAATATAGAATTAAACAATAAGTCGCTTTGGACTCGAAATAGGTGGTTTATTTTTAATAATTTTTTTAAACATTATTTTTTTCATTATTATTATGTAACAACGAATATAATTTAAACAATTGATTTATGGACACATCCGAGGCGTCTTTTGAAATTCGATATCCTACTGAACCGTTTTCGACAAACGTGGCCTTAGAATTGTGGTTCAACTCTGCACGCAGGCATACTTTAAATGCCTTTTAAGACTGTTCTTCCTTTGGTCGCTTGTATAACTACTACCGCAATATTATCGTTTGGGTAATTAATCTGATGATTTTTTGTTTTTTAATTTCGCGGCATTATCTATAAAAATGATTAAAAATGATTATTAGAAAAAATAATTTTAATAATACAAAAAACAAACGTACACAAATATTATTTGTTTTCGCAATCAGATACGGAAATCGATTTAATTTTAGCTTAGGTTAGGTTATGTCAAGTACAAATATTATATAAAACTATTATACAGCGATAATAATATTTTTGAATTTGTACATTCAAATTAGTCATTAAATGGTTGCCTATGCGGCCAGGTACGTATCTAGAATTACGTAGAGTGTTTCAATAAGGACGCTCGATTTTTAAATGTAAATAAAATAAGTTGTGTGTGAGATATCTATTAAATTATTTTTTATTTGAAAGAATATTTTATGGCATTAAGTACGGAATATAAGTTGTCTTTCAGATGTCCGTCGCGGCTTTTCTTGGTGGCATGTAATCGGGAAGTACAATTTTCGATGACTTTGTCACATAAATCTGGCTGAATTTGCTGGTTGGCGTTCGTCATATTGACTTTGAGGGCATCAGTTGTTTGCGGATTATTTGCATAGACTTTCGATTTAACATAGCCCCAAAGGAAAAAGTCTAAAGGCGTTAAATCGCACGATCTCGATGGCCAGTTCACGCCACCGCCGCGTGAGATAATCATGTCCTCAAATCGCTTTTGCAAAATTTTTATCCTGTCCTATTGGAACCACATGTCGTCGGAAACCATACCATCCAGTTTAGACCACAAGAAGTTGATCTGTAGCGTCGCCATTGAAGGTTATGACAATGCAAGTTTCGTCTTGGAAGAAGTACAGACCGATGATTCCGCCAGACCAAAATCCGCACAAAACAGTAACTTTTTCAGGATTCATTTGGTGCTGGTGTATTTCATGTGGATTTGGATTGTCCCAAATAGCATATCCATTCATCCAAAAATGAGCATCGTCATTAAAAATTATTTTTTTGGCAAAATTTGGATCAACTTCCAACTGCTCCAGAGTCCAATCAGCGAATACACGGCGTTATATATGGTCGTTTACCCTAAGTTCCTGGGCCAGTTGGATTTTATACGGGTATAGATACAAGTCGTGACACAAAATTCGTAAAGTTGAAGTCGTAGAAAGGCTAAGTTCTTGTGAACGACGAGAAATTCCTCGGCTTTTCTCATACACTCCACGACAAGCACAGCAGCAATGTTATCATAAGACCTTGCGTTTCGGTGACGTACGGGTTTGGCTAATTATTTATCGAACCGGTTGACTTAAATTTGACTACCAAACGTCAAATAGTCGACTCAGAAGGACGGTTGTGGCGAGGATAAAAATCACGTTATCCGTGGAACGTTTCTCGAACAGAGATTTTGAAAATAATATTTAATAATTTGCACATGTTGATCAACACTATAATCTTCATGGTGATTTACCATACACTTCTGAACAACTCACAACAAATTTGACAAATAACTTGATTAAGTTCGAGCGTCCCTATTAAAAAATTAATTTTGGGGGGAGGGGGTGTCTAAAAAAAAAAAAAAAACTACAATTTTAGAAGAATATTTAACGTTAATTTCTACGTAAACGACAAGACGGGAAGACGCAGTTAGATAGCGCTTCTCAAGACGTGATCCTCGGAGCCATGAGACTCCGCGGAGACGCCTGGATCTGAAATAAATCAAACAACTATTATATTTAAAGTTTAGAGGGTATATTTATTTAAATGCAATATTGGACTGAGTCTGTTCCTCGATGTGAAATAGAAAGTTTAACTTTGTTAAAAGAATATATTTAGAATCAGTTAACGAAAATATTGAATAGTTTGATGAAATAGTGTGACAATATTTAAACGGAATACTGTCCTCATTAGAAAAATATTTTCCTGTGAGTAAAAGTATATATTACAGTCGTGGACAATACTACAAGATGATGGGGAACAAATAGAAGCAATCGAAAGTCGGTGTTGGCGAAGGGTGTTTAAAATCTCCAGGACAGAATGAGTGTCATCAAATCAAGAGTTTATCGTTGAATAAACGAAACCAAGGTCAATATTGTTAGTGTAGGAAAACAGTGGTAAATATCAGGCGGGCGGCCGGACCAGAAATCGAACCCAAGTCTCTTGCATGCCGGGCGATTACGCTACTCTATAGGGAATACAATGTGAAGACAATCGCAGAAGAAAGAAATTGATAGGAAGTCACATAGGAAATAATACACGGGAAAATATCGATAATTGAAGGGAAATCGTAGGGAAACCAGGAAAAGGAAGACCGAGCCAGTCGGTCTATATATGACTATATATAAAGCAAATTATGTTGGATGTGGGATAAAGATATTATAAAGAATTGAACTTATACGTTTAATTTAGATAACCTTTGTCAAATAATTGTTTAAATTAAACTTTTATTCCGCTATAGAATTTGAGTATTTTTTTTCTTTAAAAAATTGTTCATATGTGTCGGATAAACTGTTACTTATTATCCATTTACAAACTACGAAGTACTATTATAATTATTACTATTACCATTGATTTTCAAATAATATAGAAATACAAATAACAGAACATTTCCGAGAGATAGAATTTTTTATAATTGGAAAATAAATCGTAATTATTTATATTAATTAGAATAACTAAATTAATAAATTTACAAGTATGAACAGTTATAATGTTTTTATAAATTTAATTTTTGACTAAGTTGTTTGACAAACACGACATTGGTACAATAATAATATATCTTTAGTTAGCTGATGAATGATCAGCCGGCTTTTGGGTCTTGGAAGACAAAATTTTTAAAATGTCTAAAACGGCATAAAGCGTAGTGAAAACAGGAAAGTTCGACCGCGGATTATTTATTAGTTATTCGTGAGCAAGGCATCCGAACAAAAATTATATAACATGTAGCATGTGAACAATGGTCCGATATCACATCCATACGTTAAATGCCTTTTAATAAAGAGTCTTCCATCTGCTGATTCCCGTATAACTATGACCGCAATTTTTCGGGCTACAAAGCCGTCGATTGGTATCGGGCAATACGGCATGTCCAATAAACATAATTGTTACATTTTTTTATATGGGTAACTAGTAATTATTGCACACTATAAGCATAAAGTAATTATAGATGCAATTATTGTGTAATTCAATTTATTCACAAAGATTGGTAGGTAATAAGGATTTATCACACTCCGTCAACGTACCGACTTTGTGTCCTTATTTCATTTCGAAAATAATAACTGAATAATACGTTTATTTCAATATTAGATACAAATATTTTGAACTGAATTAACGATTTGTGTACGAGTATAGGGTGTCTTTTAAAACTCGATTTCACGTTGAATCGTTTGTGGTAAACGCGACATTGGAACTGATGTTAGAACCTAACTGATTCCACATTCATCCCTCGGATGCCTATTGAGACTTTTTTTTCTCTAATTCCGTGCAGTGTCGTACGCGGGGACGGGGGAGAGGAGATCAGGGGTAAAACAATTTAATTTTCCATAAATTAATATGACGGTTAAGAAACTCTTTACCTGTTTGGTATGGAGGACCTTGTTAAGGGTGGGGAGGGCACAAGCATACTCAATTGCTATATGATTTAGACAGTTTCCAATTCAAAATATTTTACAACTAGATAGCTACAGTAATAAATAATAATTATGAAATAAATTAATTATGAATATTCACGTATTTTTTTTTTTTTTTAATTTTATTTCCGACCGAATTGTTTCTGACACATACCGCAACTGAACTACATATTCGTATCTTAAATGCCTATATATTGAAATGTGTCTTCTTGTAATTTCTCGTATAAGTATGACCACAATTGTTTGTGCAATAAATTCGATTAATATCGATTAGCATCGGTCCATAATCTATAATTGGAAAAAAAAAATTAATCAGACAAAAAATAAAAATGTAAAATAAAACAATACAGGGATACATTAGAATAGTATTATATTAAAATATTATGTATTTATAAAACTAGATATGGATTTAGTAGTGTTTATAATTCAATTATTAAAAAATAAGAACAGAAAGTAGGTGCACGTATTATTATAGTGTACGCGGTATACACTAGTAATTAGTTTGATGTGTACATAATCTAAATATATTATGATTTGCATGTGCAATGTACACTCGAGTTAATATATTAGTACCTACTATTATAGTAGATACTATGCAATAGCTTATACGGTACGCATATAACTTTAATTGTTTTAAATTAAATTTTAAACGTAACAAATATGGTAATTTAAAGGTATCAGCAGAGTAAAAAAAATTTTTTTTGAAATAAATAAATTATGAATATTCACGTGTTTTTTTTTTTTTTAATTTTATTTCCGACCGAATTGTTTCTGACACATACCGCAACTGAACTACATATTCGTATTTTAAATGCCTATATATTGAAATGTGTCTTCCTGTAATTTCTCGTATAACTACGACCACAACTGTTTGGGCAATAAATCCGTTGAGTGTCAGGCATTCCGTCATTATCTATAAACATAATCATTACATTTTTTTTTTAAATTGGTGACTGGTATTAATTAAACAATACAATGTAGCATCAGGCGATCATTGTTTAATTTAAATTATTTACATGATTGATTGGCGGTCAGGATATATTACACTTCACGGACATTGCGCCATCGGTCTCACAACGGTGCTCAGCTGCGGCCGCCGTGATCACCCAGGTTGAACTCCTCCACTAGGCAATTCCAGAACAGCAAGTCACGGCGACCGGGTGCGTCCTAAGGTTGCGGATAGGAGAACGGCCTTCAGACATGAAGGTTAGCGATTTAAGTCTGTACTGAACTGGACGAATAAGTAGTCGCGGACAGAGTTACAAAAATTAAAGGACACCGTAAACCAAGCCAGCCCTGACCTCACATTCATTAGCCGGGGTCAGGAGTACGAGACCCACTCTCACCTTAGTTGGTCGGGGTGGCAAGTCAGATGTAACCTGCTAGCCACAGCAAAGCCCTAGTGGAGGGACACCACGAGAAATATAATCTGAACTCACCCTTGCTTTAATTAGCCAGGGCGGGTAAGGTCGGAGATACCCTGTTCCTGTCAAACAAAGCCCCAAGGGAAGGAAATCTCCGACAGAAAAACCGGATTAGAATTAGCCCGAACAATCTCATCTTGTCACCTCCTGCGGCTCACACACAAAAGATCTGGATTTGGATTCACACATCGTGAGGAAGACAAACCTCGATAAAAAAAAATCCCTGGTGAATAGATTTAAACGCAGTTAGAATTCACTAATGAAAGTGAATATAGATAAAACTGTTACTGCTACAGGAGCCTTGGAAACCCCAGAACCGGCGGTTGGGAGTAGCATATATCAACAATCGTCATCAATTGCCAGGCCTAATGCATAAACGACAAGAAAACCGAACACTCTAGCTATAGATGCGGAACAAAAAACCCAAAGAGCAAGCGGGATGACCGCTGCGTAATAAGACGTTATGCTGCATAACCTTGGCTCCGTCCTCGCGAGCCTTATTTAATTCATGAAGGAGCACCACAACGCCCATGCCTCTCTCAAGAGCGGCATAAGCGAGGCGTACTCCATCCATAAAGCATAAGTGGCGGCGCTGAAGGCTGAGACGGCCATTGCAGGGTGAACGGCCGCCAAACCGATCCTACGCAGGAGGTTGCCATTTCGCCGACAATGACGTGCGATGTAGGCACCGAAACTCCATGCTGGAGTGGTTAAGTTAGGTTAGGTACCAACTGCCAACAGCCCCCCGAATCAGCAGCAGCCAAAGTACTAGTAGCAGAAGAAGCAGCCGCAACAGCAGAACCAGCAGCTTCTGCCTCAAAAACAGGTGACGTGGAGCTAGGTGGTGAAAGGAGGCCAGAGAAAGTACCCCCCCCACGACTACAGAAGCTG
Source organism: Tuberolachnus salignus (assembly GCA_956483605.1). Classification (NCBI taxonomy): domain Eukaryota; kingdom Metazoa; phylum Arthropoda; class Insecta; order Hemiptera; family Aphididae; genus Tuberolachnus; species Tuberolachnus salignus. The sequence continues at coordinate 20,231,874 of OY101437.1, forward strand.
CAGAGAGGCTCACAATGCTGCGGCGCAACACCCCCATGACAGCGGCGGTCACTAGCTTCGTTGTTATAATAACGGAAGTAGATATTGTAATAAGAGAACAATAATACAAAAGTTTAATGAAATGTTAGGTTAGTTCTATCCGGAATCGTACAACTAACTTACTTACTTTAAAAAAAACAAACTCGTGAATAAATTTGTAGACAGAGCTTTTCGAAGACTTCGCTCGAGAAAAGACTCTTGACAGGCCATGGACTTATATATTAGTGGTTCATATAGACGCCACCTAAGTAAGCGTGTTCAGAACATAGGTCCAGCACTGTCGAGTGTTAAACTAATTCTTATTGAGGTGCGAGAACGCCCTCATATATAAACAGAATTAGTAAGATCGTACGTGCCCATTCCAAGAGCATAACAAGGAAAAATTGCGGACATAAGGCAACTGTGGACACCAGGATGTCACGTAAAATAGATAAAACGTGAAACATCTTGCGCCACACGTTACTAAATGTGTCGGCTCACTACAGTAACTATTTAGAGTACATTGGGATTAATAGCAACGCGGCGAATGAAAATATTTTATTTCGAATACAATAACGGAATAATACGTTCATTTCAATGTCAGATACAATATATTTTAACTAAATTAATGATTTGTGCACGATTACCATGTGTCTTTTAAAATTCGATTTTAAGTTGAATCGTTTGCGGCAGACGTGACATTGGAACTGTGGTTCAATTCCACATTCGTACATTAAATGCCTTTTAAGAATCTTTTTTTTGTGATTTCCCGAATAACTACGACCACAACTGTTTGGGCAATAAATCCGCTGAGTATCGGGCATTCCATGATATTCTATAAAAATAATCGTTATATATTTTTTTTTTTTATTGATAACTGGTATTTATGACACACTACAATTATAGCATTAGGCGATAAATGTTTAATTTAAATTATTTACATGTAGAGGCGGTTAAGATATATTACACTTAGACAAAGTATTTACTCTGAGTACACTGGCATTAATAGCTACGGGACGAATGAAAATATTTCATTTCGATACAATAATCGAATAATACGTTTATTTCAATGTTAGATACAAAATATTTTAACTAAATTAACGTTTTGTGCGCGAGTATCATGTGTCTTTTAAATCTTGATTTCACCTTGAATCGTTTGTAGCAAATGTGACATTTGAACCGTGGTTCAACTCCACAATCGTACATTAAATGCTTTTTCAGATTCGCCTGTCTGCTATTTCCTATATAACTCCGACCGCAATTGTTCGGACAATAAATCTGACCATTATCGATTATCGGTTGGTATTCTATATTAAAAAAAAAAAAAAAAAAAAAAAAAAAATAAATAAAATGTAAATAATAATATAATGTAAGATCGTTAGTGTAGTATTATATTAAAATATTATTTATTTATGCAATTATACAATTTGGTACGGTGACCGCATTATGGTGGTGTTTATAAATCAATAGTTCAATAACAAAAATTACGCATATTATTATAGTATACGTAAGTATACTATAATACTATAATACTATAAGTATACTTACGTATACTATAATAATATGCGCAATTAATGTGTATAATAGAGTAGGTGTTAAATTAGATTTGATTAGATATACATAGATAAATCATATTATTGTAATATATTAAGCGTGTGCAACGTACACTAATGTTTATAAATTACTAGGCAAGCTACTGCTTATACAACATGCGCACAAATTTAATTGTTCCATATTACATTTTAAACGCAACTATTATATTTTAAAGGTATCAGAAAAATATATACGTATATAAAAAAAAAAAATCCAATCGTGGTAAAAAATATTCAATTCTAAATGTGCATCATATCAATTAGTATATAGAAACTGGTAAATTAGGGCCCTGGTTGAAGTCGATTAGTCTGATTAGACCCTGATGGAAGTCTGATTGAGATACTACTGAGTGAATTGTTTTTTTTTTTTTTTTTTTCAAACGTTATATTTGAACCTAGGTTAAATTCCGTATACATTCCTGAAACACCTATTGAGATTCTTATTCCAGTAATGTCCCATATAACTACGAACAAAATTGTTTAGACAATCAACTCGATGAATATTTGCCGTTTTGTCATAATCTAAATATATTAATTTGCAATAATTAGCATTTTACAAAACGACCAACAGGCAATTGACAAGGCGCAGAATAGGGAAATCAAATTGTAATTTATTGTAATTATTTTTATTTTACATAGATTAAAAATTGTGTGTCGCCCAGTCTTAAAAAAAAAATACTGTCAACTAGGAGACTAGCTTGTCTCCAGTTTACTAGGTTGAAAAATGCACTGCGGCGGCGCCTACTGACAACGAGGAGTAACGTCGGTTGCCGACCACCGGCGACCAATCACAGTGCACCGACCGTTGTGGCGACTCGGTACGCATGCGCGAAAATAGATCGACTTAAATGAAATAGAGTATATATGCGAGTATCTAACATACATTACTATTTAAAGGTGTAATCAAAGTACGAATAAAAAAATCCAACTATACCGCAGAAAAAAAACTTAAAATGTTATTTAGACTACTTTCAGATAATAAAAACGCATAATTTTACAAAGGTATTAATTAATTTCATATATTTGTAAATTAAATCGTATACATTTGGTACAATATAGTTAAATACAAATTAGTAAGTTATGAGCATTTACAAGGTGTCTGATTAAAGTCAAATACCGAGCGAATCGTATTTTTTTTCAACAATTATATCGGAACTGAGGTTTAACTGTATATTCGTTCCTGAAGACACTTTCAGTAATTGAATAATCTCTTGTATAACTATGGTCATAATATGTAAATATTAATACATTGTGTTCGTGTGTATCAATATTATTTAATTAATGCCATTTTTTAATACAGGAATGGAACATGTTAATCAATTAAAAGTTCATTATTAAAAAAAAAAAACATTTGTTAACAACAGCTGGGAATCTACGATCCGGAGACTTTTTTTAATTAACCAACAAGTGTTTATCTGGAAAAAAAGAAAATATATTTTAATACAATTTTTAAAATGTCAGTAAAATTCACAAAAATCTCCGACTTAACTGGCTATTTCAAAATCCCCTGACAGGTTTTCCAGACATTGTGACAACTATAATGAATAATAATAACAATAATTTTGAAATAATTTATAAATAAATAACAAATCATTTATGAGGGTAGTATTTTTTTATAATTGCAAACAAAATCTTGTAATTATAATCAATAGTTACTATATAACAATAACCACGACATACTATATATTACAATAATTTTATTTTAATAAAATAACTATATAAAAAAAATACGTACAGTTTTTTGATTGAATGTAATTGTTTTACTACAAATATGACATCGGAACCATACACAAAACTGTGGTTCGACTTTACATATTTTGGATATCTTGTCGTAATTTTGAATATAACTAAAAAAAAAATAAAAAAATCTTTATACCAAAGTAAAAATTAAATGTGTATACTAGAGATAGAAAATGTTTTACTTAATATTAAACATTTAATTATAGTAATGTGAAACTGTATATAATATTATTGTAAAGACGTTTAATTTTACGTTTACAAGTTAAAAGATCTTGGTATGGGTTGTCGACACTGTAGAACATTAACCCATTAACATACATCGGGGATGGAAGACCTACGAAACTAGCATACAAATTCAGTATATTATATTAATTTAATATATTAAATAATTTTTATGAAAGAAAAATAAACCTAACAGTGTAAAACACAAATTTTTTCATGTTCTATTTAATTATACCGCTAAAATTTAGTTGTATTAAGAAAAGAAAAAGTTGTAAGTTTAGTAGTAGCAGCAGCGGTTAGTTAGTAGTTGCGTACTGAACAGTCGTACGTTATCTAAATGTATTTATTTAATTGTTTAAACTAAATGATTTATGCACTAACACACAGTGCGATTTTAAATTTGATAGTCGGCTGAATCGTTTTTGGCAAACTTGACATTGGAACTTCGGTTCAACTCCGCATTCGTATCTCATATGCCTGTTAAGATTTGTTTTCTTGTGAGGTCCGCCATAACTGTGACCGCAATTATTCGAACAATAAATTCGGCAGCTTATTACGTCATAATCTACAAGCATTATTAAAGACAATTATATTATAATTCATGCATACAAACAATATTAATTATTTAAAATCAAACGTAGAAAATTGTATTATATATGTATAGTTAAAAGGAATGAAAAAAAAAAAAAAAAAAGACTCCAACCATAGCTGAATGGAAGAATATAATTTATTTGTACAATTTGCATATTCTATAACACAATTGAAATTGTGCATCTTATTACAATATAAAAAAAACTACATGTTATTACACGGCTTAGCAATAATTTGACACAACAGAGACTGTACGACCCTACTTTAATAATATGAGTTTTTTTTCTTTTAAAAACTTAGTAATTTATTATTAAAGGGATTAATTAATTAATTATTCCCGATTTGAAAATTATAAAAAAAAGCATAACTATTTTCGTCCTACGGCCGATGATATTTTCTACTAGACATTAAATGGGCATGTACCAATTGTGCTTGCATTCAAATTGTTTTCCCCTTTAGGTATGAAACAATTGATGTTCAATCGAATTCCATCAACATCGATTTATCATGCATAAACGATCTATAACGTGCTAAATATTCTATCGTTTATAGAAAGCAAACGTCTAGAATGGTCTAATCATTAATATTAGGAATCGAATCTGTTATCGAGAAATACAAATCTGGAGTATTTACCCGCAAAGAAATGTTAAAATCATTTTGTTGTTATTATTCTAAAAACTTCAAATGTAAATAACTGACAAACAAAAAATAATTGCAATAGGAATCGTTTTTGCTTTTCATTTTTGGTGGTGACTACATTATTAAATTCTTTCATTAACTTAACATGACGTTCAGCAGTATCGTTTACAACTTTTATTGAGCCGATTATAGCTTGCTTTTTTTTTTTTCAAAATTATGTTTATATTGATAATGCTATTTTTATTTTTTTTTCTATGCCACTGGAACTGTGTAGTTTAAATCAGTAAACTACACGGATAAATTGTGAACAAACACGATATGTCTTTTTAAAGTTGAACTGTGACTGAATCGTTTAAGACGCACAAGCAATTGAGAAACTGTGATTGAACTTCACATTTATACTTTAAATGGCTACTTTTCATAGAATGAAGTTGTGGAACTACGACCACAACTGTTCGGACAATAAAAACTTTAATATTTGCAATTTCGACGTGTTCTAAAAACATAATAAATTATATTTCAAAAATTAAGTAATATATATAATATAAATTTCAATCAAAAGATGTAAAAGTGGGAAATGATAAAATAAACGTCATTTACCAGTCGAGTTAGACGTCAATTAGAGTTTATTAATTCGTTTATTGCAAATAAGGGAACCCGGGGTTCGAATCCCACAGCTCATAATAATATAGGAGTGTAGAATACAATGTTTAAATTCGATTGTTCCTGGATAACATGGAATCAAATTACAACACATTAGTTAGTAGTAACTTTTTATTGTATGTAGTCGAGTAATACGAAATTAAAAATTAATAAAACGTCTAATGGAATTAAATTATGAACGCATGAAAAGTGCTTGTTTAATCTTGACCCATAAGTAAGTCGTTTTTGACAAACGTGTCATTGGAACTGTGGGTCCACTCCACATTTGTATTGCAAATGCCTATTGAGTTCGGATGTTCTGTTATAACTACGCCACAATTGTTCGGGCAATAAACCCGATGGTTTTTCGAGTAATCTAAAAACAAAAGAATACCAAAAAAAATAAAAATAAAATATTTTCCAAAAAAAAAAAAAAAAAACATTTATAAATAAGTGCTGATATGCAGACGCGGTTTTAATAAATACTTTGAAAGCAACGGAAATAATAATTTAATGATAATACGCGTGTGCTGGTACACATTCAAATGGTCAGTGTAAACTGAATAGTTCGATAAAAATAACAAATATAGAAACAAAGAGTAAGATAACTTAGGCTAGGTACTTATTTTTAATAAATAAATATACTATGAACAAGTCCAATGTGTGTTTTCAAACTCGACCTCTGAGTAAATCGTTTTCGACAAACGTGACATTGGAAGTGCGGGTCCACTCCACATTCGTATTGCAAATGCCTATTGAGTTCGGATTTTCTGCTATAACTACGGCAACAGTTGTTCGGGCAATAAATCCTATGCGTTTTCGCTATACCTACAAACCAAAGAAAAAAAAAAATTAAATATTTTTCGAAACATTTATAAATAAATACCGGTACACAGGCGCGGTTGTATTAATGTACACATTTAATCGGTAGAATTATGCGACAATGCCATTGTCCAACAATAAAATCATATCGGCGGAGGCTACACAAATCGTTATACGGTAAGTTTCTACAGAACGATTCACAATGCAGGAACATTTAGATTGGACAATATTAGAAATTGCCACATATGACCCGGCGTCATCGGCAAACGTAAATTATTCCATTATTCAATATTAAATATCGTTGAAAACATTAAAAATTATGTATTGAAACGTATAAAGAAAAAAAACAATACAAATTATAGCAGTAGGTGTAGAAACGTATAATTAATTCGGACCTACGAATAACGGGTCTGTGAAATAATTTGCGAATGCGTAACGTCATTTAGGCACGATGGCGGTAAGAAAAAAAAAAAAAAACTAAATTATTCTAATAATCTCTATTTACGAATGAACCGTTTTCGACAGACGTGGTGGTATTGGGTAACTGCGGTTCGACGTCGCATTGGTACTTTAAATGCCTATTGAGTTCATTTTTTTTGTAATAATGTCTGCAGAATATCAAAATAAATATTTTTTTTTTTTTTTTATATATATACAAAACTAATAAAATATACTTACACACCGATTTAGTGAGGTGGTACTTACTATTCGAATAAATAAAATAGTAATCGTACAGGCTATATTCTCATTTAAAAGTATAATTGTTGGATAAACTACAATAGTAGTAGTTTATATGGAAATATTCAATTCAGATCATTTCAATAATAATATACAATTGAAACTATAATAGATTACAGACTTTTATAAAAAAAAAAGTGGTAGTTTTATTGTAAAACAATAGTTATTCATTTAATCTCATTATCAAACGATTCACCGGTAATAATTATATCTTAATCCATGTTTCATTGAGAGGTGCGCCTTTAAACTCGATTTCTGAGTGAACCGTTTTTGACAAAATTGACACCGGAACTGCGGTTCCACTCCGCACTCGTAAAGCAAATGCCTTTTAAGATTGTGTTTGCCGTTAATTCCTTTATAATAACGACCGCAATTATCGTTCGGACACAAAAACAGAAATCGATAATTGTTTGTCGTTTCACAATAGCCTGCAAACAACATTTGTAATCGTATAAGGTACAATAAATTTAAATTAATTTTTAAAGTAAATTAATAAAGTGAGCGCAGCGTGTTATTTACTACTATCGTTTTTTTTTTTTTTTTTTGAACATCGCATAATGCGCGTAATAATTGAATTAATTTTTCTGTGCAAATTTATAAATTAGCTTTAGACGTACAAATGCATAACGTTTTACAGGCAGGTATCGGATATAAATAAATACAACGACGACCGATTGTATTTAATTTAAACCAATTTCAAGTAAAAAAAAAAAAACCAACAAAGTAATTATTTGTAATCATATTTTTTTATTATTATTATTATTGTTTAATAACCGGCCATAATATTATAATTTCATTAAATATGACAATAATAATATTAATACGCGGTTCCAATCAAACACATCCAATGCTTATCGAGATTGGATTGCATTCGAGAGTTTAGAGGTGTCTTTAAGTTAACGACGAACGATATGTGTGCCTTTCTAAAAATGTGCCGGTTTAAGCTCGAATTCTGAGTGAATCGTTTTCGGCAAAGGTGACATTGGAACTGCCGGTCATTAAAATTGCAAATGCCTACTGAGATTATCCTTCCTGTGAGTCCCTTTACAGCAACGACCGCAATCGTTTGGACAATAAATCCTAGGGATGTCGGCCGTTGTTTCATAATCTACAAACACATATTTATAGAAAAAAAAAAAAAAGTGCATAAAACCATTTGATTAATATTTAGGCCATCGTGCGCATGGAGAACGCTGTTTCTTTTAAATATGACAAATATTGAATAAGTTCCGTTTTACATACGAAAACGTTCAACATTTTTTCGAGATTCTAAATTGATGCGCGTAATATATATTATTCAATTATTTTCTATTTATTATAGTCTAACAATCAACTAATCAATCATAATAGGCGTGCATTAAAACAAATTATCTATATATAAATAAATGTGAAAATGAGAATCTTTGATGCCAGTGATCTCGGGAACCACTCATGCGATAATCGTGATTTTTTTTTTTTTTTTTTAAATGAAAAAGTACGCCGTAGAAATGGTCCTCAGCACGAATTCCAATTCTCTGTAAGTTAATAAAGTAATACATTTTCAAAAATTGATAAAAAAAAAAAAAAAAAAAATTGACACGGGCAATGCCGGGCGAGACATAAGCTAGTAACATATATAGGCCATTAGTTTATGAAATAGTTAGGCCATTTCATTTTTAGTTTATGAAATAGTTAGGGCATTTCAGTTTTAGTTTATGAAATAGTTGATAATACATATAGCAATGTAACATGGATCCAACCATATTTCCCATCTAATAACAGCGGTGCAGTAGATAGGACGTAGGTTAGGTTTAGATTCCAACAAACGTTCAAAATAGTTTCTCATAGAAAATTTATAATTTTTTTTACTACGGTTTTCGAATAATCTGGGCGACGTCGAATTGTTATAGAACGTGTAGATGACTTTTTTGGTGACATCATAACGCACTTACATCGTCCGTGATTGAGCACGGTCTGTATTTATTCAACAGCCCGATTGAGCACAGTCAAATGAATGGTTGTCAATTTTCGTATACTACGTAAATGTTATTTGTACAAGTAATATTTTTTATCTACACACAAATATTCTAGTTGTTCTGATCGAACCGGAAAGTTGGGCAATTTTTTTTTTCAACGATATCTATAAACAATTTTATATCATATTTAAGAACAATATTATATTGAAATATAGTAAAATTGGAAAACAAGTATTTAGTTTTTAAATAGAATTGTTTACATTCGGGTTAAGCTTTAGCTTCTAAACTAATCTTAGCATATACGTTAAAATATATTCTAATAAAAAAATATTTACTCGTGTATATATATATATTTTTTTTTTTATAAGAAATATACAATCTATACAAAAATCACAATAAGTATATGTGAAGTAAGAAATATAACAGGTAGATTCACCCATTAGCGACACTTGGCACGAGGGATATGAGAACAATACCAGAAGAAAAACGAGAGAGAAAAAAAAAAATAATCGAATGGGCCTATTAGTGCAGAAGGTCTCTAAACCATCTCCTAAACGTATAAAAATATATTAAATATATTTATTGTGAATAACGGCCTGGTGTTCTTTCATAGTTGCTTTTCGTGTGAATCGTTTGTCGCAGTATTTACATTGGAATTTCGGTATCACTCCGCATTCAAACTTTAAATGCCTATTAAGGTTGTTCTTTCTGTTATAACTGTGACCGCAATTGTTCGGGCAAAACGTCCTTAAATTATTTTTTGTTTTGCCACCGTCTATAATAAACACAGTTTTTATTAATCAATATAACGAAGAAAAAAATACGATAATTTTTTTATTTTTTTTAAATATAGCCGCAATAACAACGGTTCCAAAGCAATTATAATATAATTTTTGGCTAGTACGAAACAGGTGGTCCGTACTAGGGCTGTGCGATTATTTTTATTAATAGATTATTCGATTGTGTATATAAAATAAAGGGGGGGGGGAAATAATAAAAAATTAATTAAACGACAAGGAATAATAATAAGTAAAAAAAATAATACGTTTAAGTAGTCTACCAATGTTACAATGACGTCATTTGTATATTTTATAATTTTGTAGCATAGGTTTATTTTACATTTTCATGAATAAAACGATTAAACCAGAACATCAATCATTCGATTCATTTGATCATTTCATATGACTATTATTAGACCGTTTTATAGTATGAACGTTCGATTAATCTCTGATTATAATCGAGAATTATAAAAAATATTCGATTATCGCGGATCAAAAATAATCGCACAGTACTAATCCGTACCGGGCGTATGATAATTTAGAAAGAAAAAACAAAAAAACAAACGAAAAAACAAACAAACAAACAAACGACGTCACGCAAATATAAGGATATCCATAGGGGTACGAGTATAACCAAACGTCTATTGTAAAAAAAAAAAAAAAAAAAAAAAAAAAAAAAAAAAAAAAAACGTATAAGTTAACGGAAACCCCGCAGGATTCATAATCCGGATTGAACAGTTCGCACGGCGGGTAGGCCATTGTCGTAGGTAGGTAGCACGGTTTAGATTATAATACATACCGAGAGCAACAGCCGGCTATCGACATTTATCGTAGTCGAACAACGAATCTGTGCCCTGGGTATTCAATACAAGCAAAACACGTACGTACACAAGTTATTTATTATTGTAGTGTTCACAAGTTTTTATCGATGAAAAAAAAAAAAAAAAAAAAACAAACGAATTATAAATATTATCGATTAGACATGAATGATTTGTGTATGCATATGACGTGCGTGTTTAAATTCGATTTCTGGCTGAATCGTTTTTCACAGAGTTGACATTGGAACTGCGGTTCCACACCGCACTCGAATAGTAAATGCCTTTTAAGATTGTATTTGCCGCAGTGTCCCTTATAGCGGCGGCCACAATTGTTCGGGCACGGATACGTAAACTGACAGATTCGCGCCGTTTTTACACAATCTGCAAATAACGTTTCGACGTCAACAACCGTACTGGTATAGGTGTTTATCGTACACACATCGACACTTATATATTATTGTATACAATATGTAAAGCAAGAAAAAAATAAAAAAAAATACGACTACGTTTAATTTCAGTTTATTATCTATGTATATATATATATATATATATATATATATAAACAAAAAAATACATTTTTCCGTTGTAAATTAGTTACACTTGCAGTATATTTTTATAATAAAATATATTATAATTTATGGCTAGGTATACTGAGACATAATATAAAAAATTACGACCGACTGTATTTTTAAAATCAATTTTAGAGGTGAAAAAGCCCGAATGATTTCGTTTAGTCGTGTTTATTGCTCTCGTTTTCCGAGGCGAACCGGAAAATTAACAAAAAAATTATACCACCGACAATACGTTGTTTATTTAAGTTTTTAAATTTTGATTAGAACAATTTTTATTACTCTCCCCTCATGTCGTCCGTTAGATGGAAAGTGACGGCAAACGACAAATTTCATTTAAACCATCAATAACAATATTACACTAGGTACCTACAGATAAAAAGGAAATTTCACAATTATAGATGTTGGATTATTTATCGTAATACCGATGTAATAAAATGTGTCGTACTTTCAGAACGGACGCAAGTGTATAAAACGTTATTTTTTAATCCATAATAAATCCAGTTAATGGGCGCATACATTTAAGTCGGGAGTACATTATTATAGTAAAAAAAAAAAAAAATCAATTGTGAATGGTAGCGATGTGTTCTACCATAGTTGATTTTCGAGTAAATCGTTTTTCACAAATATTACATTGAAATCTTGGTTTCACTCCACATTCAAACTTTAAATGCCTAGAGAGATTGCCTATTCTGTTATAGCTGCGACCACAGTATTTTGGGCAAAATATCCGACCGTTATATTGAATATTGCCACCATCTATAATAAACACAGTTTATTTTATTATTAATGAACAAAATATTGCACTAAATGAAATTTTCAACATAGCTGCAATAAAAATGCAATACATTCCCGACCCAATTATACTTAAATGCCGTCACGCAAATATGAAGGATTGCAATAATAATAGCAGTACAAGTACACAAGTGTATTCTATACACATTTATAAGTATTATATATGGGCAGCTGAATACCAAGAGTATGGGAGGGTGTGCGTGCTTAAATGAAATGAAAATAAATGAACAACAAATTAAAATCGTTTTTTCGAGGTTTTTTGCTAAGTACACATTTTTACAGTTAAATGAGTAATGCCAACGCGTAAATATTATTGTATATATTTATTGGATTTTAACGCGGCGAATTGGGAGTAGGAGGGACCAAAATGGCTTTTGCCTCCTTGGGCACAACACCGACTATAATGGGTATACACTTACAGAAGATAATAACCAATTTAATTTCTTTATTTCAGTTGTGAAATTATTCTTTATATGTTACAAACAATAATTACATAAAAAAATGTATAAGCATTAGAGTGTATAAAATAAGGCACTGTCGGTATGGATAGTATTTCAGAACGGCCATAAAGTACAAAAGTCGTTTTAAAAAGAAGGTAGGCATATGATGGAAGAGTTGATATATTAATAGTCTGAGTCAATAAGGCAATCGACAACATATAAAACGGGCATAGTTTAGCCATAGCATATGCCAAAGAACAGCCTTTGTCGTGTATATACACAAGTTATGGTAAAATTACCAATACTGGCCATACCTGGCTAGGATATAGAAAAAAAAATGTTCGTACGAAACATTTTATAGCAGTGCGAAAACTTAGTATAAACAATCGGTTTAGTTAAAACTTTTCAACTTTTTTATTGAACCGATCAGGTGATCAATGTATGAAAATTTGATTTTGTAGTAAATAAATATATAAATTGTTATGAAATGAACATAAACGAGCCCGCGTATAAACACATAATTAAACCAAATGATTATATATAGTCAATTGAGTACGAATATAATTATTCGTATATACTGTAGTTGTCGATTTAAATGATTTGACATTGATAACACGTGCGGAGAAAATAAAATAATTATAAAAAATACATGTTTGCTATAGACGACGAATTATATGATATTCAAAAAACACATGTGTTAGTGATTGCTGTTTATAGCAAGTAAAAACATATTAAATCAATATTTTCAAGGCTATAAAATATCGATTATTATATTAATCAGTTTACAATATATCCTATTAAATAAATGTAAAATAATGGAAAATCATTGAATCACCGGTTGGTCGATCCCAAATAAAAGTTTAAAACTACAAAATTTCAAAAATGTTTGTTTATCAAACGATATACCATATCTCGTTTATCGGCTGTGCGATAAAACATTTTTCATATCCTAGGCTTAGGACTATTACAGGGCAGTAATCGTATCTTTGCATAGGATGTATACCGTAGGAATAAAGATTGTAAATGTTGTATTAAAAAAAAACTTAAATATAAAGTAACTCATATTGTAATATAATCAAAAACATGATCTGTGAATATTGGCGATGTGACATTGCAAATCTCTCTTATGATCGAATATTTTTTGACAAAAAAAACATATTATTGACTCCCGAACGGTGCATTCAAATTTTAAATGTCTTTCGAGATAGTCCGCTCTGTAAAATAGTTGACCGCAATTGTTCGGGCAAAAATTCCAATGTATATGTTGAGTTAAGCCATTATCTATAATAAACAAGATTTGTATTAGTTCAAACAATAAGTGTAATAATTTTTAAACAGTGTAATAAAGGTTAATAATAGCACAGTAACAATAGTTCTAACCGAACAGTTGTAATGATAAGCGTTAATATTTTTAAATAAGACAAATTTGACTACTTAAATCATTATATTTGGAATAAAATGTTTGACATTTGAACATTTTAAATTCGAAAAACAGTAATATTGTACAATTTAAGAAAATCTCTTATAGGTTACGATCTACCAAGTAAATAATATTATAATTGGCACATAACTCGGATTCCGACAGTTGTCGAAAAACGTATGAAAATCTATTGATCAATATTTACTTGATGAATTTCAGTGGACATTTAGCGACCGCGGTAACGTTCCGGAACACAAGGCGATTTTCGTCGGGCAACGGTCGCGACTCGCGACGATCGTTTTTCAACATCACCGTCTATAGTGTTATGAAAATAATTTTAAGACCAGCTTGTATACCCAACGGCATTGTCACATAAACTTTACAACACTTTGTTATATTAGTTGTGGGGGGGGGGTTCTTCTTTTTTCCGACCAGTAACGTCTAATAATAATCAACCGACGCACATAACTTGACACGTGATGGTTTGGAAATGTCCTTAGTCTACTTGAGTGCAACACCGATTATAATAGGTATAAACGTACATAAAATATCTATCTAATTAATTTCTTTATTTCAGCAGTTAAATAATTGTTAATATTGTACACACTATAACTACACTACAAATGTATAAGTATTTAATTATATAAAATTAGGTGTTATGAAACGGTCATAACCTACAAAAGTCATTTATAACAGACGGTTAGTATATGGAATAGTTAAAATATTAATAAATTAAGTAATTTAGGGAACCGACAACATATAAAACGGGCATGGTTTTAGCAAAGCATATGCTATAAAACGGCCCTTGTCGTGTATATACACATGTTAGAGTAAAATTACGAATACTAGTCATATTACCTAGCTAGGATATAGAAAAAAATGTTCGTACGAAAGACTGTGCGAAATCTTAGGATAATCAATCGGTTTTGGTGAAAGTTTTCAAATTTTATCTGGGACCGATCAGTTAATCGATTTTTGAAAATTTGATTTTGTCTTAAACATTTATATATATATATATATATAAATTTTGGAAAAATTAACTTGTTCGAGACCGCGTATAATCGTATAATTAGGTCAATCAATTATATATAGCCAATGGGGTACGATTATACCTAGGCTTAGGAATTTTATCGGGCAGTAGTCGTATTTTTACTTTAGCATGTATACTGTAGCTATAAAGATTATAAATGATGTATTAAAAAAAAGTTAAATAAAAAGTAGATTATATTGTAATATAATCAAGCGCGATATTTGTGATTTTTATTGACGTGACTTTCCAATGTAGTCTTACTACCGAATCGTTTTTTACAGTAAAAACATAGTAATAACGTTTGAATTTTGCATTCAAATATTACATGTCTTTCGAGATCGTCCTCGTTGTTAAATCGTTGACCGCATTTGTTCGGGCAAGAAGTCATTTTAATTTCTTCAATTACGTTTTGATCTATAATAAACAAGATTTGTTATAATTTAAAAAATATGTACATTTATTTTTAAATATAGCAATAAGCGGTTATTAAAAGCACCATTACATTAGTTCTAACCGAACAGTTGTAATGTTAAGCAATAATATTTTCAAATAAAAACGATTTGTGACTATTTAAATAATTTTTATTGAAATAAAATATATGATATTTGAACATTTCAATTTGGCATATCAGTTATATTGTACAAGTTGTATATATGTTATAATTTGCACATAGCTCCTAGGTTTCCGACGATTATCGAAAAACGTAGGAATATCTATTGATCTATATATACATGAAGAACTTCCGTGGACATTTATCCATCGCGGCAGCGCATCCGGAACACAAAGCGATTTTCGTCAAGCAACGGTCGCGACTTGCGACGATCGTTTGTCAACAGCACCGTCTTATGCTGTTTTCGAAATAATGTTATGTGGAGCTTGCATACCAAACGGCACTAAAACGTCACAACACTTTGTTATATCGGGTGAGGGGGTTTTTCATTTTTCCGACCTGTAATGTCTAATAATAATCAACCAGCGCACTTAGCTTAACACATTCGTGCCAAAATGTCTTTAGCCTCCTTGGGTACAAAACCGACTATACTGGGTATACACTTACAGAAGATAATTAACAATTTAATATCTTTATTTCAGTTGTTAAATTATTCCTTATATGTTACGAACAATAATTACATAAAAAAATGTATAAGCATTAAGGTGTATAAAATAAGGCACTGTCGGTATGGATAGTATTTCAGAACGGCCATAAAGTACAAAAGTCGTTTTAAAAAGAAGGTAGGCATATGATGGAAGAGTCGATATATTAATAGTCTGAGTCAATTAGGCAATCGAAAATATATAAAATGGGCATAGTTTAGGCATAGCATATACCAAAGAACGGCCCTTGTCGTGTATATACACAAGTTATGGTATTACAGTATTACCAATACTGGCCAAACCTGGCTAGGATATAGAAAAAAAATGTTCGTACGAACGATTTTATAACTGTGCCAAAACTTAGTATAAACAATCGGTTTAGGTGAAAGTTTTCAACTTTTTTATGGAACCGATCAGGTGATCAATGTATGAAAATTTGATTTTGTCATAAATATATATATATAAATTGTTATAAAACGAACTTAACCGAGCCCGCGTATAAACGTACAATTAAATCAATCGATTATATATAATCAATTGAGTATGAATATAATTATTCGTATATACTATAGTTGTCGATTTAAATGATTTAACATTAACAACACGGGCGGAGAAAATAAAATAATTATAAAAAATACATGTTTGCTATAGACGACGAATTATATGATATTCAAAAAACACATGTGTTAGTGATTGCTGTTTATAGCAAGTAAAAACATATTAAATCAATATTTTCAAGGCTATAAAATATCGATTATTATATTAATCAGTTTACAATATATCCTATTAAATAAATGTAAAATAATGGAAAATCATTGAATCACCGGTTGGTCGATCCCAAATAAAAGTTTAAAACTACAAAATTTCAAAAATGTTTGTTTATCAAACGATATACCATATCTCGTTTATCGGCTGTGCGATAAAACATTTTTCATATCCTAGGCTTAGGACTATTACAGGGCAGTAATCGTATCATTGCATTTGCATGTATACCGTAGGTATAATGATTGTAAATGTTGTATTAAAAAAAAAACTTAAGGAAATAGTAACTCATATTGCAATATAATCATAAACATGATCTGTGAGTATTGACGACGTGACATTGCAAATCTCTCTTGTGATTGAATATTTCTTGACAAAAATAACATATTATTGCCTCCCGAACGGTGCATTCAAATTTTACATGTCTTTCGAGATAGTACGATTTGTTAAATCGTTGACCGCAATTGTTCGGGCAAAAAGTCCAATGACTATGTTGAGTTATGCCATAACCTATAATAAACAAGATTTGTATTAGTTTAAACAATAAGTATATTAGTTTTTAAACATTGTAATAAAGGTTAATAATAGCACCATAACATTAGTTCTAACCGAACAGTTGTAATGATAAGCGTTAATATTTTCAAATAAGAAAACTTTGACTACTTAAATCATTATATTTGGAATACAATGTTTGACATTTGAACATTTTAAATTCGAAAAACAGTAATATTGTACAATTTTAGAAAATCTCTTATAGGTTACGATCTACCAAGTAAATAATATTATAATTGGCACATAACTCGGATTCCGACAATTATCGAAAAACGTATTAAAATCTATTGATCAATATATACTTGATGAATTTCTGTGGACATTTAGCGACCGCGGTAACGTTCCGGAACACAAGGCGATTTTCGTCGGGCAACGGTCGCGACTCGCGACGATCGTTTTTCAACATCACCGTCTATGGTGTTATGAAAATAATTTTAAGACCAGCTTGTATACCCAACGGCATTGTCACATAAACTTTACAACACTTTGTTATATTAGGTGTGGGGGGGGGTTCTTCTTTTTTCCGACCAGTAACGTCTAATAATAATCAACCGACGCACATAACTTGACACGTGATGGTTTGGAAATGTCCTTAGTCTACTTGAGTGCAACACTGATTATAATAGGTATAAACGTACATAAAATATCTATCTAATTAATTTCTTTATTTCAGCAGTTAAATAATTGTTAATATTGTACACACTATAACTACACTACAAATGTATAAGTATTTAATTATATAAAATTAGGTGTTATGAAACGGTCATAACCTACAAAAGTCATTTATAACAGACGGTTAGTATATGGAATAGTTAAAATATTAATAAATTAAGTAATTTAGGGAACCGACAACATATAAAACGGGCATGGTTTTAGCAAAGCATATGCTATAAAACGGCCCTTGTCGTGTATATACACATGTTAGAGTAAAATTACGAATACTAGTCATATTACCTAGCTAGGATATAGAAAAAAATGTTCGTACGAAAGACTGTGCGAAATCTTAGGATAATCAATCGGTTTTGGTGAAAGTTTTCAAATTTTATCTGGGACCGATCAGTTAATCGATTTTTGAAAATTTGATTTTGTCTTAAACATTTATATATATATATATATATAAATTTTGGAAAAATTAACTTTTTCGAGACCGCGTATAATCGTATAATTAGGTCAATCAATTATATATAGCCAATGGGGTACGATTATACCTAGGCTTAGGAATTTTATCGGGCAGTATTCGTATTTTTACTTTAGCATGTATACTGTAGCTATAAAGATTATAAATGATGTATTAAAAAAAATTTAAATAAAAAGTAGATTATATTGTAATATTTCCAAAATAGGTAGTGTGAGTATTATCGACGTGATATTGCAATGTAATCATACTACCGAATCGTTTTTTACAATGACAACATAGTAATAACGTTCGAACTTTGCATCTGTTTTTTACATGTCTTTTGAGTTCGCCATCGTTGTTAAATCGTTGACCGCATTTGTTCGGGCAAGAAGTCATTTTAATTTCTTCAATTACGTTTTGATCTATAATAAACAAGATTTGTGATAATTTAAAAAAATATATACATTTATTTTTAAATATTGCAATAAGCGGATATCAAAAGCACCATTACATTAGTTCTAACCGAACAGTTGTAATGTTAAGCAATAATATTTTCAAATAAAAAACGATTTGTGACTATTTAAATAATTTTTATTGAAATAAAATATATGATATTTGAACATTTCAATTTGGCATATCAGTTATATTGTACAAGTTGTATAAATGTTATAATTTGCACATAGCTCCTAGGTTCCGACGATTATCGAAAAACGTAGGAATATCTATTATACATGAACTATATATACATGAAGAACTTTTGTGCACATTTATCCATCGCGGCAGCTCATCCGGAACACAAAGCGATTTTCGTCAAGCAACGGTCGCTTCTCGCGACGATCCTTTGTCACCGTCTTATGCTGTTTTCGAAATAATATTATGTCCGGGTAGTATACCCAACGGCACTTTAACGTTACAACACTTTGTTATATCAGGTGGTGGGGTTCTTTTTTTTGTCAATCTGTACGTCTAATATTAATCAATTGGTGGCGCAGTTGGCTTGACACAAGTTTGTTTAACGGCCATGCGGCATAACCATTTAGTCGTGTTCTCATTTTTATACGCATTTTTTGGTCTTATAAAGCGAAACGATTTTTTAAAACAGATATAAATTTTTCGTTAAGTCTACTTGAAATCAACTTTCCTATATTTTTGATTTTATTTCCCATAATCCTAATAAAGCCATACTAAAAAAAGCAGTTATAAAAAAAAAAAAAAGCAAAATAGCATTAAAACCAAAAATAGTGGGAAAGTCCATGTAGAGTAAACTTGTCGACAAAATCGTATCTGTTTTCAGAATTGTTATCGCCTTACTAGATTACTTGGTATGTTGGAATGGAATTAATATAGTCTAAATTCCTATGTTGCATGTGTGACTGAATAGACGGTTACCAATCCAATTAAGCTAACTGCAATTGATTTTAAATGGTAAAAATCCCGTCAATATTACTATAGTATCGTTTTATTTTCTGAAAGTGCATTTCAAGACGACGATTTGTTCAACGTGTTAAGAATTACGAGTTATTTTATATATTGATATTATGTTTAAACTCGTTAGTTACTATTGTAATTATTTTTGTTGTATAATATTACGTATTTACTACAAAAACATGCGTTCTTTAAGTGTTATATACGAACATACGTAATTCGTTTTCAACACCCGTAATATGTTTTGTAACCTTATATCATAAATATTATTAGAAAGGGTAAAGTATATAATTTCGGCTATTTGAACCCAAAGAATGTGTATATATTATTACCTATTTAACAAAAATATTGAATATAAGATTAAAAAAACTAAAAACAAGTCGTTTTCCTATTAATTTTGTTGTGTATTTTGTCATTTTGCACCACTGGTGGTGACGAGGATCCTTATTAAGACGTACGATACGATTGGTAGATAAATTTTCAGTTAAATCGTCATGATATCGGATTCGTTCACTTGTATTATGTGGTGCATCAATACGATGTGTTTTTTCAAATTGCATTTCAACGAACACGTCCTCGTGCAATACGGGCATTTGTACATCGGCGGTTTACCGCACTCGTAGTGCAAATGACGGCTGAGGCTGCATTTTCTCTTATAGCTTTTGTTGCATTTGTCGTTCGGACACGGATAGTACGATAAATCTAAAAAAAAAAAAAAAACTAAATTAGATACAAATGATATTAATCGTAATATTACGGGCAGCACGGAAATCGGCCGGACAATTTGAATGAGCTCTCAGTACAGTTGGTCGATATTTCACCATTAAAACGTACCATTGAACCAGAACCCCCGGAGAATTTACTACTGAATAGACACTATACGGGGGTTTTTTTTTTTTTTTTTTTCATGTATTGGATACCAAAATTTTGTTAAAATCGCGTTTGTATATTTTACATACCGTTACGTCGGGAACGAAATACAACCATTACGCAAAGTGTCGGGTGTCATTAGAACGGGTCAATGGAATTGAGTATTTTTTTTTGTTTTATATTTATAATACAAAAATATGTGACGGGCAGTCATTTTGTTAGTATTTTGCCTAGGGTTCGATCGCTTTGATGAACCATTAAATTTATTGGTAGGTACTCTAATCCGAAGGTGCGCAAACGGATTCGCTAATTTAGAGGTCCGAATTCGGTTCACTAAAAATCCAAACATTGGTTTACCCATATAGAACGGGCCCTAAAAACTCTACGGGGTTTATCACAAAACCATAATTTTTCCACGACGCGCGACGATTCTTGAAATTGCACAAGTTCGTGTTTATTGCGGAAGTCGTGGGTTTTAAATTATTTACAGATCGGCCATTTGGCGACGCTTAATTAACCGGCGCAGACTAGACATCAATAACGACGATTATCGATATGTCATCATTTTTCCAACCACTAACCAGGTAACCTAACCCGGTTACGCGAACCGTCGTGGTATAAACTCGAAGGGGCCATTTATGCAGAAATCTCCGCAACAAACAGCTCTTTAAAAATTCTTTAGGGATGCGATACACCTTATCATTAAATCAGTTTAATGAAAGTTGCATCAATCCCGGTACGATTTATATTAGACTATTACAGAGTGTCTATAACGTGTGATAATTTTATTTAAATTTAAGGTAACGAACGAAATACACATTAAACGGGCGGTAGCTGCCTAAAACACACGTATTGTGCAGAATAAAATTTAAAAAAATGTATCAATTCTAAATAAATAATAATATTTGACGTATTACGAAAATCGTATACGGAAACAGGGGTCGGTATATATATATATATATATATATATTATAATGCGAGTTATATTTGAACGAAAATACAAGATAAATACAATAACTATTTTCTACTATATTTGCATAGGTACAATATACAACAATATTATTGTAATTATATGCATTTTTCTTAATTTTATACAAATATACAAGTAATCTAATGTAGAATATTTTGTTGTTGTTGTTGAGTTGAAATCACAAGGTAAAAAAAAATAAAAAAAATATTAATAATAAATAAATAACACATTTAATTATTATGTATACATAACAAGAAGCGTTTTTTTTCTTTTTTTCTTTATATTTAACATAACATAATACTATATTAGGTAATCCGACAATTTTCGATGGCAATCAACGATCATAGAAAATCATAAAATAATTAAATTATAAAAACAAAAATCTATAATATTATAATAATACGTACACGAAACGCGGGCATGGCTGTTCACGGGGTCGGTAAGCGTTTACCATTTCGTAGGCAAATCGAGTGCAGGTTTCAAAAAATGGATTACAAATTGGACCCGTTATTACATCAAACAAAATTATTAAATTTTAAAACGAACAAATCAATAACGGAAATAAACGTAAACAATTTATAAATATAAATATGCGATGATACAAACATAAAAAATATGTAAAAATAAAAACTTAGCCCGGGGTATCGTATTATGAAGGTTGTGTGTATAAGTGTATTTAAAGATTTATCGTTGAGCAGGAAAATAAAAAAAAAGAATAAATCAAATCGAACCGCGTTTAAATATTTTTCGGACACAATTCGCCTAAACGTTTAGATTATTTCTTGGACTTACCGAATGATCATATGCGATTAATTTTTTGGAACTTAGCTCTTAGACGTTCGCGGGGGTACTGCCGATTGATAGTGGGGTTCTTTGTTATTTTAATTGTTATACGTACCTAATAAAAAAAAAAAAATATTTCCTAATCTAACCCATAATTTATTAACGGTGTGCGTCGTACAATCGGCTAGTAGTGCATGGCGTACGTATTTGATCTCTAAAAACCTCGAGACATTTAGAGAAACACTTTTGAAGCTCCGGGTGGATGTAATTAAAAGATTCGGTGTAAGGGTCTCCCACACAGTTGTGAATACGACGGTGTGGCCGGAAAAACGAGGGGCGGTTGGTCGATATGTTACTATGCATTATAAAAATCAAAGAAAAAAATCACGAAATATTACGGACGATAAAGCATAAAAAATGCGCTTAGGCAGACCTAGTAGAACTGTGGCTTAATTTTGATTCCAGAGTAAAATCGCACATTATGGAATTAAAAACTTTTTACTCTAAAAGCAAAATTAAGCGAGTTCAACGCGGACTGTTCGGATCATGTTTTTTGCCGTACCGCCCGTTACGGATAGACAGTGACCGTTTTTTATAATACTATACTGGGAACCGAACCGTATCCCAGTCGAAAAATATTTTGGCCAGACAGTAATTTAGTCTTAACAAAATATTAACCGTGGTTTACGATACGGCAGCGAAATCGTCCGCCATATTTTCGTCCAAAGCGCAATGACACGTGATAAAAAAAAAAATATATATATATATACTTTGAACGGTACGGGCGGGGGGAGGGGCAACCGTGGGTTAGTGAGAGGGCTTCTTCCGGGGGCTAAAATCTAGGATCATCTACTTTTAAATGTCTATATTTATGATAACTACTGCAAATGCTGTACGACTTTTTACTATTTTTTATCATACGACAAAAAAAAGATAACGTTCAAACGAATAAATTCGAATTCTGGGGCCTAAGGGGGGGGGGCAGTTAAAAATTTACCGTCGGCCGGGTGACCATCTCCAGCACCACCCGCGAAAATATTTTCTGATATTATAATTTTCTGCGTAAATACGTTTTGTTTTCCGCTCTTCCGTCGCCCCCATTACACTTATACGACTTTGCCCACCCCCGTTGTGGGTTAGGGCAGCAGAGCTTCGTAATTTCCTAAAATCGACGCTGCCATCGATACCTTATGCACAGTGCCCATGTGAGTGGACAAATAATATTTTTGCGAAAATCGTCTAAAGCAAATCGTACACATGAATTTCCGTTCTACACCGCATTCGTACACCAAATGGCGCCGCAAGACTTTCTTTCTATGGGTACCTTTATAACTACGACCACAATTTTTCGGGCATTTCGCAGGATCTTCTTTGGCAAGGAAATCCAAGTTCGCTAACCAGTATTCTAAAATATAAGAATAATAAAAAAAAACAAAAACAAAAACAAAAACAAAAAAAGATATATACATATATATATATAACATATATATATATATATGTTATAGAATTTTGTTATTAGCGGATGAATTTTTTACGTGATAAAAGCATACACAAACGTGCAATAAAAAAAAAAATTAATTAAATAATAAAAAAAAGCAAAAGATAAACATCAAAGAAAAAAAAATACGTATTAACAAAAAAAAAAACATCATCTACTACTCACTCTCTCTCTCTCTATATATATATGAATATGTATATATATTATTAAATACATTATTATACATGTTTAATATTTTTGACCGGTTGAAAACAAGTAGTACAATTTTTTATTTTTTTTTTTTTTTTGGTAATCGGTTGTATTTATTTATGAGATTTTGCATAAACGATTATTTATTTATAGTTGATACGTATTATAGATAACAAAATTTATAAGTATAAAACAAAGATACATAAAAAATTATTATCAAAATAATTGTATTAGTCCAAATTATATAAATATAAATAAATCTTATTTTTGGTTTTTTTTGTTTATCTCTTAGTTAATATAAATTTAATAATTTTATAAATTATATAATTAAAACGTGATGGACAGATATGGCATGCGTTTTTAAATTTGATTTCAGACTGAATCGTTTATGACAAACATGGCACTGGAACTGTGGTTCGACTCCGCATTCAAATTTTAAATGCCTATTGAGATTGGTCTTCTTGTGAAATCCCGAATATCCGCGACCACAATTATTCGGGCAATAAACCCGTCCATCGACGGCCGTGTTGTCATAATCGTTTTGTAAAATATCTATACGTATTAAAAAAAAAAAAAAATTAATTCATTAATTCATTATAAAAAAAAAAAAAAAACGTCGCGCTCGTGGGTTTGGGCTATTCGGTGTAGTTGGCAGAGTATAATGTGATAATGCTCGTTTATGTACACAAAAGCAATGATAAAATATTGGGAGAAAAAAAAAAACGTTTTTTTTTTTTTTTACGATCGGTTTCCTTTATAGTTTTCTTTCCGCGCCGTACAAAAACCTCAACCGAGGCACCCCGTTTAATTATATGCAATCGTAAATCTAAAAATCCGGATTCGTGTCGTTGGTTTACGTTCGTTGAAAATTTCAGTTCGGTAGATTTCGTCCGAAGAATACATATATATATATAATATATTTATATATATATATATATATATATATATAAATATTATAGGGATTTCAAAAAAAAAAAAAAGATTTCACGAATGCACCGACTAGATCGAAAATGATTTTTTAATATTCGTAGCAAGTTTAAACTATTTAGCAAAAAAAATACATACACACGATGGTGTAAAACATGTACACGTGTCAAAGCTAGGCGAGTTAGTCATAGTTGTAAACTAGTTAAATTTAAGTTGATTTAATAAATAAAGACTAAAAGCTAGAAGTTAGTTTTTTTTTTTGTTTCTCTAATTTAAAAACTGGAAACCAAAAATTATTGGTGATTATTCGTATACAACTTTGGATGTTCAATATTTTGTCTTTATTGAACACGGGCAATATATTTTTAAAACACAGATTATTCCGTAAACATTTCGTTATATTTTATTTTCCCATAATAAATTAACGCGAATTCGGTATAGCGAGTCTCTCCACCAACGATTATATTATAATTATAATTCGATCGTATTCTCGGATTTCGTTGTGTTTTTTTTTGGAATAAGTCAATCACAATTCAGCCAACAGGTCAAAGTCGTATTGGTTTTTTTATGCGGTTTTACAGTTAGTCGTCATCTTCTCCGAGCGAGCGTGAGAGCGCACCGTAGATTGAATAGATTTCATAATACACAATACACATAACCGCTCTGAAAAGATAATAAAAAAAAAAAATTAAAAAAATTAATTATCATATATATATATATACGTCCGATTTTGGATAATATTTGTTTGTAATCGTTATGATGATAAATAACGAAATATATTTTTTATTATTATTAATACAAACCTTGTCGATTCGTTAATATTATTTCTGTAAAAAAAAAAATAAAAAAAAAAATGTAATTATTATAACACTTGTTGTAGTAGACTAATATTTTATAATATTTATTATTATTATTATTATTATTTTAAAATTGGTAACAATATTAAACAGTACAATTTTTAGGTATTATAATCGGAGAAAAAAAAATCAACTCTATTTATACAAATGATTAAATAAAACAACAAAAATATACAGAAACTATTTTCACGGGATAATTTTATCAACATTTAGTGTTACATATTTTTTTTTTTTTTTTATTAATATTTAGTATGTTAAAAAATTAAATTTACAAAAGTTTACCCCGGAAAAAAAGAAGCGTATTCGAAATATTATTATTAACAAACGAATAAATGTAAAATTATATATGTAAATGAATAATAATCATAAAAAAAAAAAAAATTCGTTACAATGTCCCGGAAGAACACGTATATCCCGTAACGTGCGTTTTCTATTTTTTCTACACGGGGTTTTTTTTTTTTTTTTTTTTGTTTTGTTCATTGTCATTATTCGCGGATAAACTTGTTGTGTATGGAAATCACGTGGGTTTTCATGTTGAACCGCCGCGTGAAACGTTTCGCGCACACGGGACACTCGAACTGGGACGGCGTACAGCACTCGTAGACCATGTGCCTGCGCAATAGTTTTTTCCGGTTGATGCCCTTGTAGAAATGACCGCAGCCGTTCGGACAAATCGCCGGGTCCGGCGCCGCGCACCACTCCAGCAGCTCGTTGGCCGTCTTGCCTGTATTCACCGGGTTGGTGGTGGTGGGGGACAGAGAGACACCGTTATGTTAATATCAATTTGACATGCGAACGATTAACAAAATTCGACGTCAACCGCCGTTGACGAGTTGTATTCACACAACAATTGAGAATTCGGTCGGTCTCGCATCGAAAACGACATATTAATTACCGCCGTTGAAATTACATTTTAAAACGGGAAATTTATTCTCATTATTGCAGAATTTTAACAATTTTATTTTATAGAATTATGACCATTCGTCTACCGGTGTCTCGCACACGAGACCGATTCCAATTGTTGTTTCTGTTTACAATGTCGCCCAAACTAAATGTAATAATAATAATAATAATAATAATAATTATTCTTAAAAAATAAATAAATAATAATAGTAAAAAATTCAATATAATCTAAACGGCGCCCATAATGTACACCGCGCGCGATTCGGACGGCCGCTTCATTCCGGGAATGGCGTCTCGCGCAATCGACGGGCCCCCGCGGCGTTAAGGGCACCGCGACTAGTGCGGATAACCCGCCGGAGGAATTTCCCCGTCCGAATCGTACCGGTGCGTGTTTTATTGTCTTAAATATCGTTTTCGTTAGCAACTAAGAACTGTACAGAAAAAAAAAAAAAAACACCAAAAAAAAAAAAAAAAAAAAAAAAAAAGCAACAAACGGCAAATATATAATAAACATATTTATATATCATTATTGTATTTATTCAAATCGTATATTATATAGGAATAAAAACAAAAAGAAAAAAAAAATCCAATATAATTTTTATATAATATTTTCAAATACAGATCATAATATATATATATATTTATTTTTTTACGTAATCATACAAGTACAAACATAATGTTGAATTTTGTACGTTTCACTGTTGAAATCGATAAGTTACCATCTCGTACAAGCGCATTATTATCAAATTAGGCATTTGTGCATAATTATCTTGTGGTTTTTCATCGTGGAATTCCTAGTGAAATATTTCAGACACACCGAACACTGGAATTTCGGCGGCACACCGCACTCGTACTTCAAATGTCTTTTCAAATGTTGCTTTTGGAATTCGCCTTTGTACAACCGACCGCAATTGTCGTTTGGGCACGCGGAATAAGGATACGGATATCCTAAAAATGCAAACAGACAAAACAAAAATATGAGAATGTAGCGTAGGCAATATTAAATCGCGCCGACGGTTTAAAATGTTATATATTATTAATAGTAATATTTAACGGTTAATACGGTTTTATATTATTATGAATATTTGATAATATAGACTATTAGGATAAAAAAAAAAAAAAAAAAAATAAGCAAACATTACTAGCGATGGCAGTAATTATTAAAATATGTCCATGTATCTTTCGGAATGATAACTACGCAATATGTATATATATATATATATATATATATATATAAAAAAAAAAAAAACTACTCGAATATTCCCGAAGTACTTCGGAAATTGTTCTGCCGGACGAACAACGACCCGGATGGATTCGATAAAGGAAGAAAAAAAAAAAAGTACTTTTTAATAAGAGTACGATACCGATTATTGTAAACTGACGTTTTTCATTCGTTCACAACTTTCAATAACGGGAGAAAAAAAAAAATTAGTGTTCAATCCGGTGCGTAAATTAACAGACGCGCTTAGAAACACATACGGGATAATTACAGAAGCTGCATAATACAACAAATGCGAAGCATATAATCGACTAAAGCGTAGGGTCATCACGTTTTTGTAGAATTTTATTTAAAAATTATGTCTATTATATACGAATACAACTATATACAATCGAATCATCGATTCACATGCGTATTTGTTTCACAATTTAAGATTTCAAATGATTTAAATTAGCGAGTCCGGTTTATATTTTAACTAGCGAACTATGTACAATGGGAACATAATTGGAATAATTCCATCATTGGAATTTCCAGACGAGTGTACATATATATTTTTTTTTTTTTTTTTTAAATACAGGTAAGCAAATAGGTACAAAAATTTCATACGCGTAGTAAGTAATAAAACGCGCAAACAAATTCCCGATTACCCGATAATCCGCCCCGGGCAATGTTACTGTTTTCATACATTTTCACTTTTTAAACACACAACGAATCCGTATAAGTATACAATTAAAAATATTTCACTTTTATTCTGGATAGAAAAGTTTGTCGATGACAAATTATTTTGCTTTGTTGGCTCTAAAGCAAACAAATCAAAAACATTCGATTCTTATTTCAATATAAAATCAAATGGAGTTGAGGTTAGGTTGGGTTAGGTTACCTATGCATTGATTAAATTGTATGATTAATGAATTACAAATATTAAGGCACAAAGAACCTATTGTACCACTATTATTATTTTATTGTATTTTAAACGTAGGTAATAGTTACGGGCAAGTTATAATTTGTGATTTTTCGATATTAAATTCGTAAGTAGTATTAGCCAATAATAAAAAAAACCGTTAAAATTGAGTTTAAACACATTTTTTTTTTTTCTTAACAGATTTATAAAACTATTTAATTGATTATGTCATCCCTCACGTCCTCAGAAAAAAAAGAAAAGAAAAAAGTTTGTAAATACGCCATTGTAAATACACAGAATAAGCTCCGCGGGTAAAGCCGGCGGAACGTCAATAGAACGTTTTGTGCACGGCTATCAAATGGCATTTCAATTGCGGTTTTCTGGCGAAACGTTTCGAACAGTAATTGCATTGGAACTTGGGCGGGACGCCGCACTCGTAGACCAAATGTTGTCTGAGGTGTCTTTTCCTGTACGGGCCTTTGTACATTCTGCCGCAATTGTTCGGGCAACCGGCCGGGTCGGTTTCCGTAATCCAATTGAGTTGGTCCAGCCACATGCTCGGCGATTCTGCAGCAAAACAACGAGAATTCAAATAATTAGTAACGGTTCGTTGAAGTCACAGGCGCCGCGTTATTATTAAATAGCGCATACGCACTATAGAAACTACAAACCGAATTGAACGTAAACAGTCGACTGGCGATATAACGAATTTCGAGGGACCGAGAAAAATGTCCGGCACGCCGATAGTTCGTTACATCGAAAAAAAAAGAAAAAAAAAGAGCATCACGAACCGACAACATTCGTTATGCCGACATTTAAAGGGCAATTCAACGTTTTAATCAACACGACGCTGCAAATATATATATATATATTATTAATATTCCCATTGAACAATATTTGCATGCGTATATGATATGAATATACTCGATCGTATTACACATGTATAGAACGTACGTACGAGTCATTAATATTTATTTTTTAAAAAAAAAATTGTCGTTGTTGTATTGTAGCCCGCATTACGCTTATCCGGTGTCCGGATTTTAAATGCTAGAAAACACACTGTCGTCAGGGTCGTCGTACAGTCACTCACTATACACTAGCACACTTAGTGTATCCGATCTAAATACAAAAAATTACGAATTCGTCATAGTAAGCACCAAAATTTGTAAAAATCCGTTATATGCGTAAGGCACGGTCGATAATAAAGAGTTAGGCGCAACACTAACGAAAGACTACCTCATAATAATATTATTCGAATAACAAATAATGAGTTTATAAATATTATTCACGAGTACGTATACGTATAAAATTTGAATCGAGTTACCCGACGTTGTAACAAATATATTACACACGAATAAAAATTGATTTATTACGATAAATACGACGATTTAAAAAACGATAGGCATAGTTTTATTATAGAGGTGCATTAAAAATCTATAATGATAATAACGAATATTATTGTTTTTTTTTTTTTTTTAATATATATATTATGCACGAACCGCGCGTTTTTAGATCGATTTCGATAAATACGACGGTCTAGGAGGGGGGTTCCAGCGGCGTTTGTTAAAAATGCGAATTAAATTCGATTTTTCGCCGGTTATTCGAAAATTGGTCGTATTTTTCAATGTGATAACAATAACTAGGGTTCGGGAGTTGTTGCGCTAAAAATGATGGAAATATACCGTCAAATACGTAATATACATTTAATTTTTGAAAATATCCATAAAACATAATACAATAAAATAAATTAAAATAATATGATCGAACTATGAAACTGAATTTTTTTTTTTTTTTTTTTTTAATAGCAAAATATTTGATTTATTGAATTTTAAATTTAGACAATTTGTTGACAACTATAAAACACTATAAACGTAATATTGTTCTGCATTCCCTAGTTGCCACGTCCAGCTAACAATAGAACTGTATCTTATCTTTATTTTATTCTATGTAGTGCTGTACAACGCCACAAGACATAATCAATGATTATGTATATTTATTGAGCGAAGCATGATGGTAAAAAAAAAAAAATGTCGACCTTTCAAATAAATTTACTTGACGTAATATGTGTCGAAATGCGTGAATATCCTATACATAACAATTTGTCAAAATATGAGTTTTGCCGAAAAAAAAAAATCCGGCAAAGTATCCAATTAAAATGTTTGTATTTCAGTCCGGTATGTCTTACTTGGATTGTTCGACAGCCATTATTAAAAAAAAAAAAAAAAAAAAAAAAAAAAAAAAAAAAAAAAAAAAAAAAAAAAAACCACGCGAATGAAACAAGCCCCCCGCCGCCGACCTCGAATAATAACGTTGAAATTTATAAAATGCCTAAAAAAAAAAAAAAATACCGTATAACTATAAAATTGTGTATTTATTTATAAAAAAAAAAAAAAAAAAAAATATATATATATAAATAATATTATACAAATCCCAGGCGATTACGTCAAATCGAACGGAGATTGTGCACGAAGATCAAATGATATTTTAACGATTTGCTATGTTTGAAATATTTTTCGCAAAACGAACATTGGAATTGCGGATTAACGCCGCACGCGTACATCAAATGGCGTTTAAGAATTCCTTTGCGGTGTTCTCCTTTATACGAACGGCCGCAACCGTTCGGGCAAATTGCCGGGTCGGTTTTTATAGCTTCCTCAATCAATTTGCCCATGTTGTTTTCTGAAAACATAACATTAAAAACGTACAGTTGCGGAGATTAAATATTAATAGTATTCGTTGGGAAAAAATGACATCTGAGACACAAAAAAAAAAAAAAAAAAAAAAAAAAAATGGAAAATAACGACGGCACGGTACAAAAAAGCAAACAATACTACAATTGTCGATTCGAAGAAGTGAGTATTCCGAATTATCCGCTGCCCACACCGCCACCGCAGCGTATTATACATAGAATAGAAAGAAAAAAAAAGTGTTTTTTATTATTAATATTATTAATAATGACAGCAAAAAAAAAAAAAAAAAAAAAAAAATACAATCGCGAGTAAATATTACATTAATCCGATTATAATCACAATTAGCCGACGGATTTTATTGCCGAAACAAAACGTTCGTCGGTTAGTAGTAAACGATAGATTTTGTAACGAAAGACAACATTTTTTTTTTTTTTTTTTTTTTTTTATTTTGAAACCTCGGCTTTACGCCAAAATTCACATGATATAATAGAGACACATTAGTGAGATTGCGATTTACATCCGCAAAGGATATTTCGACCGTTTAACAACTTATTATTTCTTTACACGTAAACTATGTAAAAAAATACAATACATAACAACTTAAGAGTAAAAACAACAAATCAGTTTAAAGTCTGGTTGTGTATGGATAACAAATGGACCTTTAGTGCGTGTTTACGAGAGAATTTTTTAAAGCAAATTATACATTGGAATCGCGGATTTACGCCACACACGTAAACCATGTGTTTTTTGAGGTTGCGTTTGCGGTCCGTGCCCTTATACGACCGACCGCAACCGTTTGGACAATACGCCGGATCTCTTTCAGTAGCTCCGTTTAGTAACTTGATCATGTTGTAATTCTCTGCAATTATAATATTCATGTAATTTATTTAATCGTTAATCATTAATTGAAATTCAATTTTTGAAACTCGGTGAATTGCGAATAATATTATATGTATATGCAGGGATGGGATTTCGTAGCACATAAAAATTGCCATAATATGCGCGAAAGGAAAATTATCATTTATCAACATAGAAATTCGATTGACAATAATCCAATAACACGTCTATTATCGAATGTTATTATTATAGTAGATAATATATGATCAATTTTGATAAAAAAAAAAAAAACCGGTAAGATTGCAAACGGATTTTTTTTTTTTTAAGTCCAGAAATAGCACAAAAAAAAAAAAAAAAATATATATGCAAGTTTAAATTTTAAATTCTCTGAGTCGTGAAAAAAAATTGTTAAGTTTCCTCTGCTATTACTTAAGAAACTTACGTGAAACACGCAAATGCTATAAAATCCCAACCCTGATAATATGTTTATGTACATGGATATATTTCGGTGCAACGGACCAAATGGAATAGATGAACACAATTGAATAAACCGGGTAATGTTCATTTCGTACAAAACCGAATTTATTTTTTATTTTTCGTACGGTTTCTTTAACCGAAACGCTATTTACAACACCTATAAATAAAGCATGCATACAAAGATAGATCGATCGAAACTTTAGAGGGGAAAAAATTACATAATGTAAAGCCAATTTGGACCGAGATCCAGGCGTAATGTGTGTTTGGTTTACCGCGGTACACAATGACAATGACCATAATAGAGTATGTTGTACTGTATATTACAATGAAAATTTAAATATTTTTAACAAAAAAAAAAAAAAAAAAAAAAAAAAAAAAAAAAAAAAAAAAAAAAAAATAATAAAACAATAAACAAAATCATCAAAGAGATTTTTTTTTTTTTAAATACAAATTATACGCGATTTTTTCGAGTCACCCATTGGTTGTGTACGGTGTACATGTGATGTTTTAACGATCGGTTTTGTCTGAGCTGTTTTTGGCAAAAAATACATTTGAACTGCGGGTTTACGCCGCACGCGTAAATCATATGGTGTTTGAGATTGCGTTTGCGGAACGTGCCTTTATACGAATGGCCGCAACCGTTCGGGCACAGCGCCGGATCGTTTTCAATAGCCTCGTTTAATAACCCAATCAGGGCGTACCCTGTAGAAAAAAAGAAAAAAAAATAATAATAATAAAAATTAATAATATAGCGATATTATATACGTAGTGTGGTCGTATTTAAATCGTATCCGATAATGCGGTACGGACACGTATCGGTGCACTGGTGTAACCGGCAAGGTCGGGTCAAAAGCGGTAAGGTATAATTTATTTGGCAGTCGATTGTTTGTTATAAATACGATTTCCATCACCTATACAAACAAAGCATGCAAGTGCCGATTGAAATAAAATGCCGTCCGGACCGGTGTTTTATACGTTACGTTCGACGACGGGAATAATACAAAAATAATCGAGTACGTTCTGGCTGGCGTGTTTTACGGTAATAATAATAATAATAAAAAAAATAATAACAATAGTAAAACGAATCTACACGCGATATTGTCAGGTCGATATTTACTTGTGAGAATTGACTATATGATACATTAGATTATTTTTGTTTCTTAACAGTTGTTTGCATAATGAACACTTGAACTGTGGATAAACGCCACACGTATATTTCAAGTGGTATTGCAAACTGCCTTTGCGTTGCACGCCTACGTACGATTTACCGCAGCGATTCGGGCAAATCGCCGGATCGTATTTAGAAGCTTCATTTACCAACATTTTCATGTTTATAATATCTGTAAATATAATAGAGATGAGGTGTTAAAGACAATTAATCCAATTCGCATTCGATAAACACCGCAACACAATTGATATCGCAGTGCATTGTAAAACACACGGATATACACACGCGCAGATGGCTACACGGATAATTTTTTTCTTCACAACAAAACATTTAGAAGGATTAAAGAACATTCATTAAGAGCGCGTTAATTTCACATGAAATCGCGTTTGTATCCACTCCTCTGATACTATTTCTTCGGCATAGATAGAACTCCGTGGTTTATTTTTTAGTTTTTAGTACATTTAATAAACACGTAAATCGAATGCTGTCCGGGATCGGCATTGCGCCGTTATAAAAAACACATTTAATAAGGTCGTCCGCAACCGTTTAATTTACTATGCCGTTCAATTGATACACAATTCAAACTTTGGTATAGGCACATAGAATAAAATAGGACGTTTTGTCCCGTGTGTAGGACAAAAGCGCACGGGTATTTTTGGTACACAAATCAATTGATAGGGTCAAATAAAATCAATCAGTACACATTTCTTTATTGTATGGGTTTTTTTTTTTTATTTTGTTGCCTATAATAAAGCACGCGAGTGCCAGCGTAAGTCATCCAAATCGGAGTTATTGTTTGTCAAATATTTTATTGTGATGAGCGTTCGTCGACAATAATAAAATTGATTATCGTCCAGAACGTTCGGTTCAATTATTTTACAACGGGGGGGGGGGAAAAAAAAAAAAAAAAAAAAAAAAAAAAAAGAATCGAATTTACACGCGATGTTTTTGAGCGGTTAATATATGTGGTGAATAGTGGCCAGATGATAGTTTAAAGTCTGTTTATGCGTAAGCATTTTTTGGCATATCGGACACTTGAACTGCGGAGCGATGCCGCATGAGTGTGTCAAATGGTGTTTTAGATTGCCCTTGCGCCGTACGCCTGTATACGACCGACCGCATTTGTTCGGGCAAATGGCCGGGTCGTATTTAGAAGCTTCGTTCACTGAATTGATCATGTTGTACTCTGGAAAATACAAATTGAATATATTAAATTAAATCAAATTATAACCTACATACCTAGGTACATAGTGGGACTTATAAATATTTATATATAAATATAGGTACATCGATATGTTGCCGAACAAATGATTTGAATGTGTCAACGCGACAACCAGACAGAGATCACGTATAACCAAATTGTATTATTGATTATACGATTCCTTAAAATTAATTCACTACAATATAATACGGAATCGTTAAGCTAGCGTGCAAGTACGAATTCAAAGCGGTTTAAATTAAAGTTACGTGTAATGCCTGAATTTTTTTTTGCCTAACCGTAACCGAAATTTAATCGATTAAAATAATATATATATAACTGTTAATGCGTATTCTTTATATTCTGGTTTTACGATTATCTAGTTTAATCTCACCGATTTTGCCGTGTTACATTAACGAGGAACATCTATAATGTGATAGGTGGTTGTTCTACTGTTTTACAATAAAAAAAAAAAAAATGTATAGGAGTTGAATGAGACTCTTGTCAAGTCCAAAATCGGTCAAGGGCATTTTTTTTTTCTCTCCAGTTTGTACTGTGGAACAACGTTGGGCCATTTTCAATACTTTTATTTGGTAACTCGCGGGTGTTAATCTCTAAAAATATATCCAAAATGTATACAGTATAATTCACATTTATTTAATACATTCACAATCAAACCTTAGTACTTATAAATATAAATATATAGGAAATAACTACATGGATATTTCGGTGCACAGATATATATCGGAGTCAGAAGCGATTTTGTAATTATTATACGAGATTTACTTAAGTAAAACTAGTCATAACGTTCACCGAACACGGCGAGTATGGATTCAAAGTGTTTTGAATTGTAATTAAACGTAAAGCGGAATTTCGGCCCGTATTGCAATAACAATATATAAATAACGAAATTGCGTACGGGGGTACACAGGAATTGAAGGAACCGATGTTGTCAGGCCAACAGTTGTTTGTGAGCGGTGGCCATATGGTATTTTAACGTTTGGGTTTTACTAAGCTTTTTATGGCAAATTCTACATTTGAATTTCCAGTTAGCGTCACACGTGTAAATCATATGATATTTGAGGTTTTGCTTGCGGTGTATGCCTGTATACGAACGGCCACAACCATTCGGACAAAACGCTGGATCGTATTCGGTGGCCTCGTTTAGTAACTCTTTCATGTTACGCACTGTAAATATAATTATACGGGTGTGTCATTTAATTATCATTTAACAAAAATACAATTTAAACATCTGTAATAGTATAGAGCATTGTAATTTTATAATAGTATATATATAGGATATAATTGCAAGGATATTTTGGTGCATAATTTAAACTAGTAGAGTAAAAGCATTAAAGTTTATTTCGCATAAAACTGAAATAACGTAAACAAAAATAAACAACTACAAAAACAAAAAAAAAAAAAAAAACCCCGTAACCTTTCACATTTAGTCATGCGAGTATGAATTTAGAGCATGTTGAATTGAAAGTTTGGTTAAGTATTCGATTTTGATACAATAAAAACGATAGTGATAGAAATTGTTCTAGTGAATTTTTTTTTTTTAAAGTATAAACGGGGTACAACCGGTGGTTCAAGTAAACTCGAAACAAAAATTATTTCACCCAATTTTAAAAGGCGACGACATTTATTATGTTTGTAAAGAGGAATTTAGTTAGGGGGGGGTTTTTTTCTTGTAAATCGTTATGTTGTTTTATGAAACTTAATATTAAACAAAAAAATCCTTATTCGAAAACATAGTAAACTTTTATTTTGCCGAAATGTACGAGGAGCCGTAACTTCAAAAATTATATTTCTGTATGTTATTGTATAAATTATAATACGACGATTCCGTAAAATATAAATTTCATCCGCGGAAGCTACACGCGATTTTCTTGTTTCGTAAACAGCCTGTGAACAGTGGCCATATGATATATTAACGATTGGTTGTGTCTGAGCATTTTTTTGCAAAATGTACATTTGAAACGCGGATTAACACCACACACGTAATTCATATGGTGTTTGAGATTTTGTTTGCGGTATGCGCCTTTATACGAACGGCCACAACCGTT
The DNA here is from genome assembly GCA_956483605.1 of Tuberolachnus salignus. Lineage (NCBI taxonomy): Eukaryota > Metazoa > Arthropoda > Insecta > Hemiptera > Aphididae > Tuberolachnus > Tuberolachnus salignus. The sequence continues at coordinate 20,269,191 of OY101437.1, forward strand.
CGGACACAATGCCGGGTCGTTTTGAATAGCTTTATTTAGTTGCTTGGTTATCCTTCTCCCTGTAAATATAATATAATGTTCAGGTATTTTATTTAATCGTTATTGTTTAATTGAAATCCAATTCAGACTTAAGTGAACAGTATTAGTGATGCGAATTGAGAATTATCTAAAAAGATATTCTCGGCATGTATTAAGCATTAAAGGCGTTGTTGATCGATGAGTTATGATAATAGGTAAATTTGTAAAAAAAAAAAAAAATGAAGTTAATCAAGTTAAATATCGAGTTAAACTTAAGAAAGAAATAAATAAATAAAAAAAAAAAACATTCGACGGTGCAATGTTTTTAAACGATATAATAATATTTACAAGATATGCATTTTGTTAAGTCGGTGAAAATACAGTGGCCAACCTATGAGCAGAATCGGCTATTTTTTATTTGTTAAGGTCATTGTCATTGATAAAAGATAAAATTTATTTTATTTAATTGAGGAAATCAATACATATATTATCATTTACCATCAACAATTCATAAATTATAAACGATTTTAAATCCATTATGTATTTTTATACAAAAATATATTTGTTATTTATAATATGCCAGGTTTTTTTTATTTTTAAATATACATATTAAAATTTACATCATCAAACAGTATAAATTAATATTTAAAGCATTCTGAATTTAACTAAGTTGAAGAATTTTGCTGAATTTTATCAATGAGGGAAATTCATAATAAAGTAATTTTATTGTCTGACAATATAATTTGGTCTGAATAAATTAATGAACACATGAATAAATAACAATGTATGACGATGCATTTTGGTTGTAAAATGCGCATGTCCATGTAGACAATTGAAATTACTGATATTGTATAGAAAGAATACGTAGCAGTGATTTTGTCTTTATTCTATGGTCAGATTTCTGTAGCCATGAATGAATACACGAACACGAACACAAAAACATAACATAATATGTTACATAACATAATACAATTTTTCATTTTAAATTAATAAATAATTGTTTAGGTTATTCACGTGGCTTAAATATTCTATATTTATAAACTCACCTAGGATCGTAGTTATCACTCTCCGAGATTGAATTCACAGTAAATTGCTATCAATTTATAAATGTCATAAATTAACAATAATGTATATATAGGTACAAAAATATTAAAAAAAAAAAAAAATAACTATACACATAATAAGCTATTACATACGATTTTGTTGAGTTTAAAATTGACGGTGAATAGTAGCCAAATGGTATTTTAGTGATTTGTTATGTCTGAGGTGTTTGTGGCAATATCTGCACATGAATTTTTTTTTAACACCGCACGTATAGAGCATGTGTTGATTGAGATTGCCTTTGCGTCCTATACCTTTGTACGATCGACCGCAACCATTTGGACAAAACGCCGGATCACTTTTACAAGCATTGTTAAGTAACTCGTTTGTATTATTCTCTGCAAAAAAAAAAAAAAAACATTCAAATATTAGAAATAATTTCAATAATAAAAAAAAAAAAGATATAGAATCTCAAAATTCAGTACATTATCATATGTAGATACGATACATGAATGTATCAGACGAGCCAAAGCAGAAAGATTTAATTCGCGTAAAATGTAATTACTGTTTACCGCGGTACATCTAGAAGGGCAGTAATAGATAGACGAAGATAGTACACAATACCGGATTTGAAAAACCGAAATCATACGATTTTGTTGAGTCGAAAACTGTTTGTGAACAGTTACTATATGATGTTTTAAAGATCGATTTTTTTTTTCTGGAGTTGTTTGCGACAAACCGTACATTTGAACTGCGGGCAAACGCCGTACGTATAAACCAGGTGTTCGATTGAGATTGCTTTTGCGCCGTATACCCTTATTATACGATCGACCGCAGCCGTTTTAGACAAAACGCCGGATAATTTTTACTATCTTCGTTTAGTAAATCGTTCATATTATTTCCCGCGTAAATAATTGCCAAACATTTGTAACAACGTTCAATGTACAGGAATTCTATCTAAACCATCGCGCACGGACTTGGCACAGAATACCGTATAATATTATACATTTTCACGGATTATCCGGCTCGGTTTTGCTGTCCATTCTTTTATTATAATACATTTGAATTCCATAACATTTTTAAATATTCCATTAAATTCCACAATTTCATTACGATAAAATAAAACTTTCACATAAAAAGAAAAAGAAAAAAAAAAGCAAATCCATAAATACTAATTACTCGGATAATTAATTGGGCAAATCCGGATGTACGGTACACGACGAATCTACCAGACGAGCCAGAGCAGAAAATGTAAATTTAAATTACTATTTATCATCGACAAGGTTAATAGATAATAGAGTACGTCAAACCGCATTTGAAATTTGCTTTTATTTATTTAAATACAATAAGGATACCTGAAAAAAAAAAAACAAAAAGAATTTACGCACGCAGAAGCACTATTACACGTAATTGTGATGAGTCAAAAATTGATTGTGAACAGTGGCCATGTGATATTTTAAAGATTGGTTTTGTCTGAGCTGTTTGTGGCAAAATATACATTTGAACTGAGGGTTAACAGCACATGCATAAATCATATGGTATTTGAGGTTGCCTTTGCGTTGTGAGCCTTTGTACGACCGACCGCAACCGTTTGGACAAAACGCCGGATCGTTTTCGGAAGCTCGGTTTAGCGACTTGATCACTGCAAATATAATATTCGGTTATTTATTTTATTATTATAATTTAAATTCGAATTTATTCCAGACCTCGGTGAATACAGTGTAAAATGTAATATTTATTATTATAATATGCATAGGTATTTCGACGAACAAATATCCGTGGGACCAAAGCAGCGAGTTACAACTCGAAGAAAATTAAATTTACATTTAAACAAACGATTTCTGCCTTACTTCACTCTAACCTGAAATAATGCATGCGACTATCAATGTAAAGCCTTTACAATTGATAATAATAGTATGGGTGTCGCGCTTTCTAAATTAAAATGTACGTTGTTAATAAAGACCAAAACTAAAACATACATTTGAAAAAAAAAAATAATAATAATAATTACAATTTTTTTTTTTTTGGGGGGGGGATAATAATTTATAGTAAAAATATATTTAAATTTTATCGAAAGTTTAGAATGGGGCGTTATTTGGCGATACGTGCGTTAAAACTGTGTGTTTAAATCGCATTTGTTCTTTATAAAGGCATATATATTTTTTTTTAAAACAAAATATATTATTCTATATTATAAAATTATCACAGCTAATTTACTATTAAATAACGCAATAAGGAAAATATATAACATGTAATACTAATCCGATTATCGCGTCAATACAATATATATATATATATATATATTTATAATAATAAAAGATCATGTTGACTTGTAATCAACGTAAATAATACAACAATTTATAATCAGGTTTACAATTAATATAGAATCGAGAACTGTTAGTTTAGTATCGGTATAATTTTATAAACGTATTGCGTGTACATTGCCCAGCTCATATAAACGTGTTGCGCAGTTTTGGTACGGACCTACGGGGTTTCGTAAGTGTAGAACTTACCGACGACGTCAGCTGACGGTCGGAGGGCAGTGGAAAAAAGGAAAAAAAAAAAGGGAGTAAATTGCCGTTTGGAAGAAATACAACGGAAATAGCGACTATGATTAGCGAGTAAGTTATATAAATAAAAACATAAAGAACAGAAAAACGAGCGCCGAATCACAGTGCGCCTAGACGCTACAATTTTAACCCGTTTATAATTGACATTCTTTAAAAAAAAAAAAATTACAAACAACTTGAATACTATTACTTAAATATTGAATATAAATACATGGATATTCTATACGGTACAAATAAATATCCTGTAAATCACAATTGATACATTTGAAAAAAAAAAAGAGTGCATTATAATACAAAAAACTAACAAAACAAAGGAGGGATGGGAAATGTATAAATTGTGATCTACAGGATACGTATTTGTACGTTTTAAAATTTTCGTTTCATATATTTTTATATATATATATATATATAAAAAAAAAAAAAACTTCACAATATTAAACATAGTATAAGCTATGTTTGTGGACAGTTAATAAATGTATGGATAACAAATGGTTCTTTAATGCACCCTTACGAGTAAATCGTTTAAAACAAATCGTACATTTAAATTGTGGATGTACACCGCACGCGTAAATCATATGTTTTTTGAGGTTATGTTTGCGGTCCGGACCTTTATACGATCGACCACAGCCGTTCGGGCAGAACGCCGGGTCGGTTTCAATAGCTTTATTTAAATCGACGATGTTATTATCTGCAATTATAACATGAAAAAATAATTTTAATTATATTTTAATTGAATTAGCGGAATACAACGGCGGCATTGTATACAATGCCGTAAACACTGGGAATAGGTGAAAAGCCGCGAAACGGTTTGCTAAATGTTTTACTCAACGGGTATTGACTACATTTAAAACTGCATAAATCCTACGGTTTAAAAACGATTCCTTTATTAATAACTACTTATAAATACACGGTTTTGCCGGCGAGCGTTTGCACTATGGCGGTCGATTCTTCGGCATTATTCGAATCATACGGTTTCGAGGTTATGTTTATTACGGTTTCGACCGCAATCGCGTTTCAGTATAAATCGGTAATTCACAAGTCGACTGCGTAACAATCTGCAAGTATAATATCGATTTTAATTACAATAACAATTGATGTTGATTTATTTAAATCGACGGGATACAAAATATTACGCTGTACGTAAAACCGAGAACAACGTAAACGGTATGCCGATAAAAAAAAAAAAAAAACAGTTTAATATTATTCGGTTAGTGTTTAGTGAACGTCGCCTATGTGATACAGTAACGAATTGTTATATCTGAACCGTTTACGGCATAATGCACATTCGAATTGAGGAATTACACCGCACACATAAACCATATGTCTTTTGAGATTAGATTTGCGTTCCGAGCCTTTATATGATCGACCGCAACCGTTCGGACAGAAAGCTGGGTCCGATTTGGCGGCTTTGTTCAGGTCGGTCAAATTACAATCTGCAAATAAAAAATCTAGTCAGAAAATGTACAATAATCAATAACCGACGTCGTTTAAATCGACGAAATAAAAAAAAAATTCATCGTAAATTGTAAATACATTATAAAAAAAAAAAAAAATAAAAAAAATAAAAAAAATCACCGAAGTCGCCGTAATCGGTGTCCCGGTAAAAACTCGAAAGCCCGGCATAGTGTACAAAATGATTATTTTTAATTACACAATAATTTACAAAACGGTTTTGTTTAATACCTTTAAAACCGCACGACAAAACTCATGGTTAAAAAAAAAAAAATAAACCATTTACTTTTTATGTATATATACATATATATTTAATGCTTCAATTAGAAGACGAGGGTTTTGCGTCCATATTATGAACAATAATAATGGGTTAAAAATATAAAAAAAAAGAAAAGAAAAAAAGAAGTAATCGCTAATCGAGCACCGTTATAATACGCGGCCTGTTAATGAGCACTGCCTAGATGATATTGTAACGATCGTTTATATCTGAACTGTTTGTAGCATATAATGCATTCGAATTTCGGGTGAACGCCACAAGTGTACACCAAATGGTTTCTGAGCGCTTGTTTGCGCCACGCGCCCGTATAACAACGGCCGCAGCCTTTCGGGCAAAACGCCGGATCGTATTCACTGGCCCTGTTCAGCGACACCTGCAATGTGACGTTATCTGCAAATAAAAAAAATGTCACCGATACTATTTGACCGTCAGGTTACGAGTTTTCCGCGGTGTATGACCGACGTATTAACACTACGATCACATATATACATATATATATTAACGATTAAATTAAAAATAATAATATTTTTATACATATAAAACAAAAAAAAGCAAATTTAAAAAAAATTCACATTTATACGTATAACACGAAGCCCATCATTTTTTTTTTTTTTCTTTATCAATTTTTTGTTTCAACGACGCTCTGATTAAAAACGATTACCAAGATTTTATATATAAATATATAATAAGAATCGAAATTTCTAAATTGCCCGCTATGATATTATATGAGCATTGAACATTTTTCTATTTTTTATTTTATTTATATATAAAATTTAGCCCATCGGCGGGAGAAACGGAGCGGATTAAATAATAATAATAAAAAAAGGATTTGGTAAAACGATAGTAATAAATCGCATTTAAACAACAAATATTTCTGCGATTAGGAGAGCAACAAAACGTTTATTAAAAAAGAAAAAATATATATTTTATAATACGTTTTTCCTAGGTATATTTTAGGCACCTACTTTAAATCGAAACACTTGTTAATAATTAAATCCTAATGCGAATATTATACAAATATAGAAAAGCTTATTACGTGTATAATTAAATATTAGAGCGGTTTTCAACTGGATAAAAATTAAAAATTAAAAATAATTTAAAAAAAAAAACTTAACAGTACAAAAAAAATTCATATCGTTTTCTCGGTCTGACATATAAAAAAAAAAAAAAAAAAAAAAAAAAAAAAAAAAAAAAAAAAAAAAAACATTATAGGGCAGGCGATTTCGCGCAGACGTATTTATTATTTATCACTAAAACAAAAACCGTGTGTATATACGTTTATTTTTCGTATCAAACAAAATACATTTGCGAATAACCGACCACGAGACATATAATAATATAAATTGTAATTTTAAAATTTAACAATAGCTCGTCGGTGAAAAGTCACAACGTGATATTCTAATGACCGTTTGTGTCTGAGCTGTTTTTGGCAATATTTACACCGGAAACGCGGGTCGTTCACGTTGCACGAGTATATCATGTGTTTTTTAAGATTGCCTTTGCGGTCCGAACCTTTATACGACCGACCGCAATAGTTCGGACAAAACGCCGGATCGCTTTTAATAGCTTCGTTTAGTTGCGCCTTGATCCGGATTTTCTCTGTAAACATAAAACATATTCGGGTACAGTTTCATTTTTCGATTGTCTTGTTAAAAATGTACAGAAATAAAATAATTTTTTTTTTTAAATTAATGGTAATAAGATATTATTAAGGTATAGGAAGTGGTACACATATACAATACATACTTCGGGCGGGCCAAAGGGCTACTCGAAATATTATTATGTATTTCTTTAATAAAAAAATCAACGTTTGAAGGTTAATTACGCGTTTAGTATCAAATCATTATAACATATATTTGGGTTAAACATTTTTTTAAATTTTTTTTTTACGGCAAGCAATCATTATTATTATAATAAATCTACCGCTGCCGCCTTCGAAACGTAACTACTATTATTAGCGGTGTTGTACAGGTTAAATTGTATAGCAAAGCGAGATTTTCGTTTTGTTTCTTATACCGCGAGGACAAGCGATAGTAATGATACGGCGGGACCTACTAGTTGTCGAAAAAAAGCAAGAAAGAAATAAATATATATATATATATATAGAGAGAGAGAGAGAGAGAGAGAGAAAAAATAATGCTGGTATCCCGAAGGGTAGAAAATACGATATTGTGATACTTCGAGAAAGAGAGATAATATTTTAGTTATAATATTGTTCCCTTATCGATTTGCTAATATAAGGTAATATAATGTATGGAAATATAAGGGATCGTATGACCAGTATCACCGGTGTGCTTACACAAACCGACATTAATGGATTAAAAAAAAACAAAAAAAAAAACTGCTTTATATAATATACAATACGTGTTATTCCGCGATATAACTACTGCGGAGCGAACAAAGCCGAATGTATTATCGTGTCTAAATAATAATTTAAAAAAAAAAACCGTATACTTTATTTATTATAAAATCAACAAAATCGCGTACATTTTTTAAAGTACATACTATATCAGGGGTCGCCAACCTTATCAAACAAGTGAGCTACATTCAGCGTTTTAAGTCTTCGGTGATCGACATCAAGGAGATTGAAGGAGGACAATTTGTTTGATGAGCAAAAAAAAGTTCATCATAATCTAATATACATCTATTTTAAGACCTGTCCGTCGGGACGGATAATACGTTTATCGTAAAAAAAATGTAAATAATGGCACATACAATTTCACTTTCGTCATTGAAGTCTGTAAACATCGAGTCAAAAGTATTTGAATGCTTCTATTAAAAAATTCACCATCGGAAAATGGTTTTTTCTTTCTTCAATAGTTACATATTGATTCTTTAAAAACGGACTGGTTCAATTTTAATATCATTGTTTTTAGCTTATCTTGTCGTAAACTGGAATTTGTTTGGAAACTTTAAATCGGAATCGGCACGTTTAGTTCGATAATGCCATTCTATGTATCCACATTTGAAAATTGAATGAGTATGCCTAATAGACATTACGCACTTACCTTTAATGTTAACAAAAAAAAAAAAAAAAACAAAAAAAAACTTCCAACTTCCATTCCTGATGAAAATGATAAGTTTGACACTTTGTTTTTATTATTGTAAACATTTATAATTCTAAACAAATTAGGAAACTAAAAAACGAAAATATACGGAACATACAATTAATTGACAGACGAGTTATAACTGAAGATAATAAACTATTCCGACTATCGACGGATAGTGGTAAAATTAACTTTTATTACCCTCGAAAGATCGTCTGGGTTGGCCCTGTACTATATAAACACACATGATAATAAAATGTAATGATACTATGACGTTGTCGTGAAGGAGATTGTTCCTGTTATTGCGATATATATATATTTTTTTTTTTTTTAACAATATTTGTATTACTAGTACGAATAAATAATGCACGGTACATAGGAAAAATCTAATGACTATTTTTAGACGTAGAGATATTTTGCATATTTAGAGAATATACATTACAGGTTTATCTATAATTTGAATAATATTAATAAAAACAAAAATAATCCATATGGCGTGTGTGAATACCGCGGGGCGATTACCACCACCGCGCCACAAGATTATTATTATTTTGATTATTATCGTACTGTCGGGAAAACGGTCTCCGGATGATACGATTTCAAATGGTTTTTCAACGATTGCTTGTGCCTGAGCGCTTTGTTGCAGAACGTGCATTGGAACATCGGGTCGACGCCGCACTCGTAAGTCATGTGCCTCTTGAGATTGTGTTTGCGTTCCGTGCCTCTATAAGAACGGCCGCAAGCGTTCGGGCAATACACCGGATCGTTAAACACCACGTTTTCCAGCGACACCGTTTTGTTCATCCATCCTGTAACATAAAGCCAATGCGGTTCGGTTATTCAACAATCGAAAGACAAGAGTTACGCGCAACACGACGCTGAGATATGTATAGTAGGCAAATAGTCGCTACGCTGAAATGTAAAACGGTCGAACGTGGTGGCCTAACCTAACCGGCACGGAACAGTCGAGAGGGGACGCTCTCTAGTCACCGGACGCGCGCGTCCGGGAGACGATCTATTGGAATTGGACATTGAAAACGAGGCATGTCTCTCTGCTGACGAGGATGAATTTACTCAGTCAGGCCTCATAACGAATTCGCGCAAACACGAAACAAATTTAAACGGCCGTTATTCTATTATTATTATAATCGACGCGTTCATAAAACGCATTCGTAAATGCGACTTGAAGCTCGTCGCGCTTCGGGTTAATCCTCTGACTAGTAAAAACGCCACTCAGTTAACTTAAAACCGGAGTAAGTTTAGCCGCGGTAAGTAATGTTTATAGGTATAATGGATAGCCAACATTATGGTAACAGAGCGGTCCAACTCACGTTTATTATCGCAGTTCGACGGGCCGCCATTTTGTCTGTCCGCGGACAATGCGAGCCTAACCTAACCTTTTAGTGATAACAATGAGAATGGAAACTGTGTTTATACTCGCTAAACGTTTATCAATCGATCAAAGACGGATTAACAACGGTACGGCGAACCGAATCGTCCCGCACACGGGAACAAAACGCATTAAAAAACAACAATAACAACAATAGTAATACGAGTGATATAGTATATTAGTCTAACAATTCGTACGCAAAATATAAAAATATTTATAAAACCCGTAAACTTATTGCAGAAAACAATATCATACTCGACCTATATATATATATTTATTATTATTATTTAATTAACAAGTATAGAGGTTATGCAATTTTATGTATAATACAATTACTCTAGGACACATCAAATTCATCGAATTCATATATATCTATAGATAAATGTATTTTATTTGTATTATTATTAAATACTACAGTTACATGTATTCGTAGTAAACGTGGAAAATCGGAAAAAATAATAATAATAATAATAAAAAGCATTTACAAACAACCGGAGGCACGAATTTCGGTTTTTATGTAGGATTTTCCGACTATTGTTAAATAGACACTGACGGCGATACCATACACGGTGTTTACAGAATATTGTGAGCATTTACTCTGTGAACCGTCAGGGTTTCTTTTCTTTTGAATTTTTTCAAACAGACATTACATTTATATTTGAAAAAAGACATCACTTCGCATTCGAACGACAGGTGTCTTTTCAGATTGCCTTTGCGGTTTTTCCCACTATACGAACGGCCGCAAGCGTTCGGACAAAACACAGGATCTTCCGCTAGGAATAACCATCCGGGGGACTGCAGTTTAACTACAAATCAAATGCAAATTCAAATTATTAATAATACGGATCTGATATAATAGCCGTTGAAAATGATTAGAATAAAAAATTCAACTTAACCGATTGTTAGAATATTACTCATGCAAAACGTATAAAAGAGGAATATTGTATTTACACATTGGTTCGGTTTACTGATGATTTCAAGTAAGCCCGTCCAGGCTTGAATGATTATAATGAATGATATTATATTATTATATTATTTCGTATTTTACAAACCGTCGCGACGAGAATCGTTTTAATAATACGTGGAAATTGCATTAAAACAATAAAATCGATAATAAAATAACGAGAAAAAAAAACGAAAATGCGTTGGTCCGTGTAAGCTAAAATGTTCGATTGGGTTCCTTCGAAATAAATACCGTTGGCCGCCTTTTTAAGAAGGAAAAAATAAATATTTTTAAGTTATTGCAACACTGTGCATGCCGTTTACAACTGGGTACCACCGTTCATAAGCACAAATTCGCATATTAATTTCAGAATTTTTTTTTTTTTTTTTTTTAGTCAATAAAGCAGCAAATAATAAAAAACGTCGTGTTTAATTTTATTTCGAAATCTTCCTCCGGGGGCGTACGGTTGGATATTTTTTCCATAAAAATGATTTAGTAATTTCGTAGATTTCCGGTACGTACCCTAAAGTTTTAACGGTGAAATGTTTACTCATTTTTACTATATTTGGAAAATATGTAAAAATGAGTTTTTTTTTCTATTTGTTTTCGGACAACCTATAGGTTACTTAACCTAAACCGGATTAGGTACCAAACGAACTGGGGCTGTCGAAAATTCGTAAAATAAAAACATTGTTCCGGACTGACATTGCGCCACCGGTGATTTTATCGTTCTTATATAGTAAGGCCGACGACAAAAATATTGCGCGCGTAAATATAACAGTCACGTCGCACAGTTGCGGTTTCGAATGTTTTCACAAATTCAATTTTCGCAAATATAAGTTCGCGAGTTTTGGAGAGGAAAAAAACGACCGAAATCGTCCGGGCAGCCTAAAAATTATTGGAAACTTTCTAATAAACACGGAAACGCAATCGAAACAACAGGCGTGGGCGCGTATATAAACGCATTATCACGTCCACCATATGGAATTCGTTTTGGGCGAATATTTGATTAAAAAAAAAAAAAGCGAAGATGCAGACAAATGAAACGTGTTAAACCGTACAATAGCGGAAATTTAAGTTATGCAGAGTTATACGGTAACGAATACCGAACAGGATAGCAAATACAAGCTTGTAGTTTCATAAAAAAAAAATATTAAAAATATTCTCTTCGCGGATTTATATCCATTGGTAATGTTACGTCGACTGGTTAGTAAATGTTGTTTTATATAGGAAATCGCCTCAAACATATTTTACACCAGAACACGCCGCACGCGAATTGCAGAATTGTCGGCTGTACGAATATTTTCTTCTTGGTCCGCTAAAAAAAAAAAAAAAAAAAAATCGTTATTATGCCAACACTAATTTGGTTAAGTTTTGCGCATATTCGTTTGTAATCGATGCAGTAAAACCGAATGGTATTGATTCGGTGCAGTTGCTTTGGGCGAATACTTTGAATCGAAATAAAATCCTGCGAATACATACATACAAACAAATCAATACACACTGCGTAAATAATTGTCACAATAAGATAAAAAATATAAAAAAAAAAAAAAAAAAATTGAGATTACAACATATTATAACGGTATTAGATATATAGAGTGTTCGAACGACAACGTTGTGTTAATAAATTCATTTCCTCTCTCGGGGTGGAAAAAAAAACAGACAAACAAATGCATACGTATATAATATATTTGCAATCAATTTCGCTAATTAAAATACATTATGAATTCTGGCTAAATGTTGTTTTAAGTTTGAGTTTCTAGCAAATTTTTTTAAACATATAACACACGTGAACTTAGGCGCCACGCCGCATTCGAATCTCAAATGATTTTTTAAATTCGATTTTCGCCCGAGTCCGCTATACGAACGACCGCAATTATTCGAACACCACAGCGGGTCGGGTAATTGTAGCTTTAGTGCACCTATAAAATAATAACAATATCAATAAAATCGGATATAAATCTGTTATGGTGTCTGCAAGGAAATACTTAACAACATTATAAGACGATATGCGTATTAGGTGTAAAGGTTTATTCATGGGGAAAAAATACAATTATGTGTAGACGCAGACAACAGTAGTGTATTAAGCATATTTCACAAATTACCGAAACAATTGTTCATACTATTATAAATTCAGTTTTAGTTCATTAAATAACAAACGGTATCCATAAACGGTTTTTTTTTTTAAATTAATCGCAACGTGTGTCCCCCTCCCATCGGCAGTTATTTAGCGTTTGGTGCATTGAAATCAAATGATATTTCAAACTGCTGCTCCAAGCGAATTTTTTAAAACATAACGCGCACGAGAACTTAGGCTTCACACTGCACTCGTATTTCAAATGGTTCTTTAACATCGATTTTCGCCTCAGACCTCTATAATAACGACCGCAGTTATTCGAACACCACACCAGGTCCGGTAATTGAAGCATGCTCATCTTCGTTGGTACATCTGTAAACATAATAAAAATTCTTAACGAAAGAAAGAAAGAAAGCCCAAACGTATACAATGCAAATGCAAGATAACAAGATAAATATTTCGAATAAGAATAGCAAGTCAAAAAAATAACCCCGAGTTTAAAAGTAAAATCGCAGGGCCCAAAGCGCAAGCGAATTTCGTAAAACATATACGATAACGATAAAAACTCAGCACCGGGAGGGAGGGATGGTAAACCGTTCTTGTAAACGGAAGTAGGGAGGGAGTATGATAATAAAGTTTAGGAATATATACAAACCGAATGCAGCAGGAATAAATCATCGCAATCAGAAAAACGATTCTCAAGGAGCTCGGTTTACAACAGCAGCAGGTTGTCACGACTACTATTGACGACGGGGTTTCGTCCAAGTTTTTCACCGTCGTTAGGACGAGTAAAACGCGGAGCAGTATCATCGAATAAAGCACGAAAATCCGCATCTTCACCATGTGGAATAATCGTTTTGATAAAAAAAAAAAAAAAATCACATCAAACGAGAATAGCTTCTCCGGTAGACTAGGAAATCAGAATCTAACGGATTGAATATAATGACGAAAGTAAACGATAATAATACAATAAGGCAATTGAATAAATGTTTAAACGCATTATTATAATATATAGTGTACACCGTGAGATATTTAACATTTCATAAAACAGTACAACTCGTGTTATAAAATTATGATTTAATAATAATTATAAAAAAAATAAATATTTTACAACATTATAATCCGCATATTGTGTTGTGTCGTCTTCTAGAGAAAAAACCTATGCACGGCGATGCGTTATGTGCAGCCTTCCTACGTGCGATTTTAAGCTACCCTATCTGGTTAAGTCTTTATACAAACACACAGAACACGAAAAAATCGGCTCACAATGCCGTAAAACTCGGAATCACAGACTATGTACTAAAAACGAATTTCATTCGTCTCCCAGAGGGGAAAAAACCGTCGCGAATTTACAGTCTTGGTAAAATTTATTAGAAATGAATTTTAATAATCGAGTATACTATGGACCCTGATTAAATGTGTTCTTAATGTCGAGTTTCTAGAAAATCTTCTTAAACATATTTGACACCAGAACATCGGCTCCACGCCGCATTCCAAATCCAAATGTTTTTTTTAAAATTATATTTCGAAAATTTACCGCTATACTGACTGCCGCAACCGTTCGGACATACGAGTAAGACAGGTGATGTGCTAAGACTTTCTAAAAGACCTGCGAACGTAACCAAAATAGATAGAAAAGTTACAAAAACAGCAAAAGCGTTAAAAAAAAAAAAAAAAATTAATAGAATGTGTTAGATATCTTGATAAGGGATTTTTTTTTTACTAATACAGTATTCTATGCACAGTTATTAAATGCGATTTTAAGTTTGAGTTTCTAGTAAATTTTTTTTTGAACATACCGCACACGAAAACATAGCTTCCACGGCAAAATCGAATTAAAAAATTTACTAATTAAGGACGATTTTCGCTGGGTCCACTATAATAACGGTCGAAATTATTTGAACACCACAATGGGTCGGATAATTCTTGCCTATTCCTCATTCTACGATCTGTAAACGCGATCAAAATGGATTTTAATAAATGATTTTGTCGTGCGAAATTGCATTGAGAATATATAAATATTTTTTAATAAACATATCAATACGCGTAATTACGAATTAAAACATAAATTATGGTATTAGATGTTAAGTATTTGTTAACAAACTTATAAACGCAGAATACAATATAGTATACACGATATTATATTATACAATATTATATTTTAATTTTAATTAAATTAATGCCGATTGGATTTTTACAAAAATAACATTAATGATATAAGATTATAACAGATAAACTATAGATATGACTGGGAAAAAAAAAAAAAAAAAGTAGAAATTGTATTATAATTCTGATATTCTCTTAAATCGCGTCCCGAATTTACATACATTGGAAATTCGACGACGAGCAGTTTTTTAGTGTTTTGTGCACGGTCCCTAAATGCGATTTCAACGTAAAGTTTCTGGAAAATTTTTTTAAACATATATTACACACGAACATGCGCTCTACGCCACACTCGAATTTCAGATGTTGGTTTAACGAATATTTCCTTCTCGGTCCGGCATAGGAACGACCGCAAACGTTCGGACACACGGCAGTGTCGTATAATTTTCGCATATTTTTCTGTACATCTGTAAATATAATAAAAACAGATTTCAACACGCGCGTACATAGCACACGTTACGTAATCCCACATAAAAGTAATATTTTTTTTCAATAAGTACACCGTATTAAACAAATGTGTAATTTACGTGTTAATTTGCACGCATGCTATACGAACGGAACCGCAGACGACAGATAACAAGTGAAACGTAATTTGGAAAAAAAAAAAAAAAAAACGCATAGACTCTGAGAGTAATAAACAGTACAACAACACGGTGCACCGCGTAATATTTTATATTTCATAAATCAGTACAACACGTGGTTAATTCGCTAAGTATTAAATAGAAAAACTACAAACAGGAAAACAACCAGGAGCGCCGCCGAGCACCAGTGTGTGTACGACGATATTGTTGTATTGTAGTCTCCCAGGAGGAACAACCGCGTCCCGGGTTCACGGGCGTTGCGGACATTATCAATTGAAAAATATATTATGAGTCATTTCCGAGTGCCGTTTTAAGCTTGACTTTCTGGTAAATTTTTTCAAACACAACGAACACGAAAACATGGGCCCCACGCCGCACTCCAAATCCAAATGTTTTTTTAAATTATATTTCGAAAATTGACCACCGTACCGACGACCGCAACCGTTCGGACACGGGACCGTGTCCGTTAATGTGTCCCGACATTCCAAAACACCTGCAAACGTAATCAGAATAAATATACGTAAATATAATATGCTCGCGTTATGTAATTGCTGCAGTCGATTACATGGAATACATTTTTTTTTTTTTTTTTTAACCCCCTCGAGAAAGCAAAGGAAAAAAAAATAAAAAATAATAATGTTAAGTAGCATAAAAATAAAATGGTTAACATATCGCGTACCTATTACATACCTTGGTGTTAAAAAAGTATTTCTTTCGGATACTGAAAAAAAAGAAGACAAAAAACACGTCCCGAATCTCAACCTCTTGGTTGTATACGTTTTTTTTTTTATTTAACGATTATTTACAGTATCGACGAGTACGACAGCGACTAGGTCCGACTATCCAACAAAAAAAAAAAAACTCCATAAACGCAATACAAATGGTTAACGTCAACATGTGATGATGTCTACTAGGGGTTGGGATTTTAACGCCATAAAAAATCGCAATAAAACGCTCTTAAAAAATAATAATGCAAAAACTAAATAAAAAATCACTATAAAAATGATTTTTAATTTATTTATTATAGTTTAAACGGCCAAAAAAAAAAAATATATAACAAATGTTATTTATTTGTTTTCGTTTTTTTGTTTTTTTTTTTTAAATAGTATTTAAACGCCGTTTGGTGGATATATCTTCTGACTTGATTACTTCTTAATCATTTATTCTGCAATAATAATTTAAAAAATACATTTTAATATTAATACTTTTTTTTTTTGTTCTGCTGGTTATTAACTGAACTAAATTGTTGTTGCGCTGTATAATGATATTTTGTTAAACATTTAAAAGAATTGTAAAAAAAAAAAAAAAAAATATGCATAATAAAAATTACATTAAAATAATCAGTATCACTCGAACAACATTTTCTATTTACGTGCCTATTGTTTTTGTAACACCGGTAAAAAAGACACAATTTCATAAAAATCTCAGCCCATATGATGCCGATATCCAATCGCTTTGGATAGAAAAAAAACTACAAAAGCGAATACAGAATCCAAAATTAAGCAGAATAAGAACAGATTAATCAACAAATCAACACAACGGTATCCTCCTCCGGTTTTATTTTTTAGGATACTATGCACATTTATTAAATGTATTTTTAAACTCGAGTTCCTAGCAAATTTTTTCGAACAAATCGCACACTCGAATTTCAGATGATTTTTTTTAAGTGTATTTTCTCCTCGAGCCGCCATAAATACGACCGAAAAAATTTGGACACCATATCGGGTCCGGTAATCGTTGTATATTCTTCGGTGGCATATCTGTAAACGCAATCAAAATTAATTTTAACAAACGCTTATAATACGAGAAATGTATTATTATTATTGTTTTTTTAATAAGTACAGCACAATAATTTACGTTTAAAACATATAGACGAAATCCGATGCATGGTAGTATATTAACAATGTCAATTAATATAGATGAAAACGGCGATGATAGATTATATTAAGTGGTAAAGTAATTGAAAAAAAAATCCTTAAACAGTAGTAGTAGTAGTATGCGTGCAGTAAATTATCATAAACCGGTACAATTTTTTTTTTTTTTTTTTTTAATTCGATAAGCAAAACAAGAGAAAATATGATTAAGAAAACTTAAGTTTAACAACCGCGTCCGGGATTCACGTCTGCCGATAATGCGACGGCAAGCAGTTATACAATGTTTTGTGCACCGTTCCCAAATGCGATTTCAAATTCGCGTTTCTTGAAAATCGTTTCGAACATATTGCACACTTGAACATGGGCTCCACACCGCATTCGAATTTCAGATGTTGGTTTAAAGAATATTTCCTCCGCGGTCCGGTATAAGAACTACCGCAAACGTTTGGGCACATGACCGGGTCCGGTAATTTTCGCATATTCCCATATACGGCTGTAAATGCAATAAAAACGAATTTTAACAAACGCACAACACGCCATGGAACCGCAACAAAGCGGCGAATGTCTTTTTAATAAGCATTGCACACCACCGCCGTCATTACGACCAACAGAAAACGAATCAAAATGTACTAACGAAACAGAATTGACGAAATCCATTTATACGCGGCACAAAAGTGATAATATGCACATTGCAGGAAACATTTGTATTAACAATACGAATAAATGTAATGCTAATAATAAAACCGCGTAGACGATTGATATCAAATGAAACGCAATTGAAATATTGTATATTCTAAATATCAGTACGACCTAGTAGTTTTATTAAATTAAGTTCTAATCTAAAACAAATCGTTAACAGTGAAATAACGGGACACTGCGCACAGTACACACGTACTGTGTGTCATGTGACATTAAGTGTAAAAGTTATAGAAAAAAAAACAAACGAGGATTTTTATTCTAATTCTCTTCAAACAAACCACGTCCCGGGTTTACGTCCATTGATAATAATAAAGCGATGTCAAGCGGTTTTTTTTTTTTTTTTTAAATGTAGTTTTAAACCCGAATACCTAGACAACTTTTTAAAACATATCGTACACGAGTACATAGGTTCCATGTCACAATCGAATTTCAAATGATTCCTTAATGTCGATTTTATATAAACGACCGCAATTATTTGAACACCACACCGGGTCGGGCAATTTATGCATATTCCTTAGTTTAGATAAATCTGTAAACGTATAATCGAATTTGATATTAACAATATTTCCCTAAAACAGTTATGTAACTGTTTTAGAGAAATATTCCTCAATATGCATATTCCTCGGTTGAACTGTAATCGTAATGGAAAAAAAAGATAAAATAAATACAAGCGTAAGCTCTGCAATTGGCTTTAAGCGAATATTTAGAATAATAATAATAATTTTTTTTTTTTTTTTTTAAAAACAACGAAAACTTACTTTGCCACACGAACAAATAATAATAATGGCATTTAAATAACATGAAAACGGAATGGTATTTATTTCGCATAACAAATAATTGTATCGTCGAGGTTATATTAATTATTACATTAAATGATTGTATTGGGAAAATATTGTCTAATAAAACAAGCATTAAGACGTTTCTTTTCTCTTGTGGACAACAAATAACACGGTCTATCTCACGTATGTAACGCAGTTTGTTTAAGGGGGCTGTAGACGATTTGAACGGGTTTTTTTTTTTTTTTACATTTTAACGAGCCTCTTAAAGATAAGATTTGTTCACCGATCCAACTGCCCGGAAACCCGTTATGGGCAAAGGGTACGGCCATTATGACGTTCTGGACCGATAAGACGGACGAAATTACGAGGCTTGGAATTGACGGATTTAAATTCGTTGTAGTGTTAGAGCTAGAGCTTTTATCCTTCAATAAAATATGTACATTTTGAGAATACGCAACTTCGTGTACTTGTGACGTATTCGTGTATCCACGCTTTAATCGGGTGTCGTCGGTGATTTTCAAAATAAAAATCCGTCAAAGCCGAACAGTCGGGCAGTGTTGTCCAGTGGCGTATCGTCTGCGGCCCCCTTAACGTCAAATCGGCGATACATTATTTCACCGATTCATCAAATGAACACTGAGCAAATGTTGTTTCAAGTTCCAGTTTCTAGAAAATGTTTTCAAACATATCGAACACCAGAACTTGGGCTCTACGCCGCATTTGTAGTTCAAATGTTTCTGTAAAGTAGTCCTCCGCTGCGGTCCTTTATAATAACGGCCGCAATTATTATTCGTACAGCGCACCGGGTCGGGTAAGTATTTCGTATACATCAGTCTACCTGTAAACGTATATACCAATTAGATGTGAACAACAATGGCGCGCGTCGCGTAAAATTGTTACCAATGAGAATATATCACACCCGTAGGGGTAATAAAATTCGTGTTAGAAATAAAACAACAACAATAATAATAATGAAAACAAAAAAACGAAACAAAAAACTCAAACATAACAATATCGCGATGTCAATACACAATATAAATAAACCACTGCGTTCACGTTAAAACGTACAGAGACGTTTGGACGGGGGTGTATGTTGAATTTTTTTAATCAATCAATCAAATAACATTGAAATGCGAACGGTCGAAACTTTAATTGTAATATCATCGGAATAAATCGGTTATTATTATTATTATTTTTTTTAACAATCGTAACGATATTTCGTATTATCGGAACGCCGCGTACAACAGACAATCGGGTTTCACATTGGAAACCGGTAACAATAATATTAAAATACAATTTACAGTAGAAAATATAGAATAATATACGCCCCGGGTCCGGCGGTCAGTTAGGTCGGGTTGGATACGAAATCGTCACGTCAAACACGTACGGTGCACCAATTTCATGTGCCGTTTCAAGCCCTCTTTTCTAGTAAACCGTCTTAAGCATACCGGGCACGAGAACATGGGCTCCACGCCGCACTCGAACGTCAAATGTTTTTTCAAATTGTATTTGGAATATGCACCGACGTAGTGACGGCCGCAGCCGTTCGGGCACACGACCAGTTCGGCGGGCCGTGCCGCCGCCGCCGTTTGACGATAGTCCGACAACCCTGTAAACGTAATAGAATTAATATAAACAAATATGTAAATGCGAATTACGTATACAAAACGCATGCGCGTGTTATGCAGATATTGTTTACGGCGATTATTCCGGGCCAAGGGCGTAAAAATTATAGCGTTGCGAAAAAACCAAACAAACATATTTGAAATTTGTTACATCGCGGCGTGGTAG
This sequence comes from Tuberolachnus salignus, assembly GCA_956483605.1. Lineage (NCBI taxonomy): Eukaryota > Metazoa > Arthropoda > Insecta > Hemiptera > Aphididae > Tuberolachnus > Tuberolachnus salignus. The sequence goes on from OY101437.1 coordinate 20,289,893, forward strand.
ATAGGGGCTGGGTTAGAGATGTTGCGTTTCATACGGCACGCGTTGTTACGAATATTAAAATATATATATATATAATATATTTTAGGTATTTTTTTCGAGACAAATAAATATATCGAGCCAAAACGATTTGCTATTTGAGCAAACCGGCATACATACACCGGCCTAACCGCAAAAAAACTCGTGTTGACGAGTCTCTTGTACACCGCTACTAAATAAATGCCTTTCGTTTTTTTTTTTTTTTTTTACTAAATCTTCTTGAAGGTCAAAAGGTCAGCGCCAAATGTTGTTTTTTTTTTTTAATTTGTTTTTTCGCCCTTGACCGCTATACTGCCTAGCGCGCAATTCTTCGGTTATGTTCAGCGTCGTAATATACGCGTGCAAACGTCGTACACAATCGAATCGGAATTAATAGAATTGCGTACACGCACACACGTTATTACATTATTTTAATTGTTCGGGCAAATAATTTAAACGAGTACGGCGCGGTAAATCGTAGGTATTGTTCAAATTAAAAATAGATAAATACATCTGTAAAAAAAAAAAAAAAATAGTCCGTTTCGATATTCCGATATTTCCGCAATCGTGTTGTAAAATTGGGTTTTAAATGGGTTTAACGCCGATAAAGAATACAATAAAGCACCCCGGGACAATTCTGTCTCCGCTGCGATTAAATACAAATTGCCGTCGTCCCTAATTAACAGCGATTAACAATACATTGCAACGTAATCAAATTGGTTGATTACAAAAGAAACAACTTGAATAATAATCAAAAAAAATAAAAAATGAAAAATGTAATTCATTAACCAGATGTAAAGGAAAACGGATTTCTGGGTTCAACCAACTCCTCCCACCACTAAATTTCAGGAAAATGTATAAATATTTTTTAATGGATCAACTTAACGTAGATTTTTTTAGTAAGGGTTGTTATAACCCCAACTCCACACCGAAATAAGTGTAAGTACACGTGCCCGGAGATAAATAAACGACAAAAAAAAAAAAAAAATTAAAATGACGGTTATACAGTACGAGCTTATTGCCTATGAAGCAGTATAATATAACGTAGATGATAGTATAGGCCAGGGGTGATCGACTAGCAGAGACTCGCAAGCCGCACAATTAAATGACAAATATGTAAGAGCCAAGAGCAAAAAAAGAAAAAAAGATCTTACCTATTGTGGTCCAAAAACATAATCCAGACTTGAAAAAAAAAAACATACGAAAAATTAAACAGGCAACAAATACGTTGCGTGTAAAAAATCACCTTATATTTAAAAATTATTATTATAAATTCAAAAACACTATAATTTTTCTAAAATTATATATGAATTATTACATTTTCAAATACATATTTTTATATTAATAATTAAATATATATATTTAGTGTCATATGGTATGGCACGAGCAGTAGTTTGGCCAACCCCGGTATAGACGAATTTCGACAAACACCGATACAGACGAAAACATTCGATTGAATATTTAATCGACTTATTCAACAAATTTTTTACAATAATAATTCACATTGGCGTAAATTGAATATTATGTTGTTTTTATGTTTTTTTTTTTGTTACATGAGATCAACTTTAAAATCAAATAAATTACAAAGAGGAAAATAAATAAAGCACCAATTGACAATGGACAAAGTCTGCTTTAACAAGACGACGATCCGATTTTTAAACGTTTAACAAACGTTTGTCGGAAAATTGTCGAACGTTTTATGGACCGCTACTAAATGCCGCTTTAGGTTTTCGTTTCTAGTAAATCTCTTTGAGCATATCGCACATGAGAACATGGGCGCCACGCCGCACTCCAGTTTCAAATGTTTTTTAAAATTATTTTTGCGCTGTTGTCCGCTATAATAACGGCCGCAATTCGGGCACGTTATTAGTTCGGTTAAAGAAAAACCGTTATAGTTCGTCGGTATATCTGAAAACGTAATGAAAATCGATATTAAAATATGCAAACAAAATAAATAGTACAGGAGGATAAATTCATAAACAAAATATTATTATTGTTTAGCGCTAAAGCGGAACCAAATAATAATAATACAAAGAAAAACAGAAAGGCGTAAATAATTATTACGATGTGTTTATTACAAATATTCTGTTATAATGTGCGTGGTTGGTATTAATTCGATGAAATAAGTCGGCCTATATATATATATAAAATTATATTAATAAAAAAAACACAAACATAATTTAATAAAACGTTTTGTGCACTATGGCCAAATGATTTCTCAAACTCTCGTTTCTGGTAAATTTTTTCAAACATATTGTGCACAAGAACATTGGCTCAACGCCGCACTCCAGTTTTATGTGTTGTCTCAGAGTATATTTTCGCCGACCTCCTCTGTAAAAACGACCGCAATTGTTCGGACATGCGAGAGGGTCGGGCAATTGCTGATGTTTCGAAAAAAAACCTGCGAACCCAATCGGAATAGATTAAATAATATTATATTTTACGTTCGGTTACGAAACCGTTGTACAACCACAAATCGGTAAACGTTACCCAAAGCGAGGTTATTCGTACAAGTATTATTTTTGTACATATACGGACTGTAGGAATACAGAGTAAACCGGAAAAGCCCTGTAGAGACACACAAACAAAAAGTAAATCCGTACGTACTGTGTGAAATATTATATATTTTATAATATAGATCGGCGAGATCCGATCGATGTTAATGGGAAAACTAGAATGGGGGGGGGGGAAATAAACATTACATTCAAATGATTATAAAGAACAATTGTTAAACGTTTTGTGCACTATAGCCAAATGATTTTTCAAACTCTCGTTTCTGGTAAATTTTTTCGAACATATTGTGCACACGAACATTGGTTCAACGCCGCACTCCAGTTTTATGTGTTGTCTCAGAGTATATTTTCGCCAAATTCCTCTGTAAAAACGACCGCAATTGTTCGGACATGAGACAGGGTCGGGCAATTGCTGATGTCTCGAAAAAAAACCTGCGAACCCAATCGGAACAGATTAAATAATATTATATTTTACGTTCGGTTACGAAACCGTTATACAACCACAAATCGACTACGTTGCCCAAAGCGAAGTTATTCGTATAGTATCACTATTATAAATGTATTGACGAAAGGAATACAAAGTAAATTGGAAAAGCCCCGTAGAAACACTCGAATAAAAAGTAAATCCGTACGTACTGTGTCATATTATACATTTTTTTAATATAAATCGGCGAGATCCAATCGATGTTAATGGGAAAACTAGAATGGGGGGGGGGGAAATAAACATTACATTCAAATGATTAAAAAGAACAATTGTTAAACGTTTTGTGCACTATAGCCAAATGATTTCTCAATCTCTCGTTTCTGGTAAATTTTTTCGAACATATTGTGCACATGAACATTGGCTCAACGCCGCACTCCAGTTTTATGTGTTGTTTTAAAGTATATTTTCGCCAACCTCCTCTGTAAAAACGACCGCAATTGTTCGGACATGAGACAGGGTCGGGCAATTGCTGATGTCTCGAAAAAAAACCTGCGAACCCAATCGGAACAGATTAAATAATATTATATTTTACGTTCGGTTACAACACCGTTGTACAACCACAAATCGGTAAACGTTACCCAAAGCGTGGTTATTCGTACAAGTATTATTTTTGTACATATACGGACTTTAGGAATACAGAGTAAACCGGAAAAGCCCTGTAGAGACACACAAACAAAAAGTAAATCCGTACGTACTGTGTGAAATATTATATATTTTATAATATAGATCGGCGAGATCCGATCGATATTAATGGAAAAACTGGGAGGAATTAGGAGGGGGAAGAAAAAACATTACATTACAACGTTAACAACAATAGTACAAAAAAACAAGTAGCACGTTATTCCTTTAAAATGTATATAGTAACACTACAAATAATAACCGATGTTGTGGAATAATAGATATTTAAAGTAAACCAGAAAACTCGAGCAATGACGAATAAAAATTACACTGTGTGATATATTGTATATATTTTATAAATCGGCGAAACCAGGATCGATGTTATTCGAAAAAAAAAAAAAATCATTGTTTATGGTACAATAAATTAAAAGTGATATCCATTTGGCATCGGGTGAACATAAATATTGTTCCGCGCCGCATACGATTTTCAATTATGTTTCGTTAGACAATATTTTCGATATATCGTCGTCGTCACTCAAACATAATTAGCTTCAGTGAAGTTTCGCGTGTATGCCTCGATTCGTCTGTAACCGCAATCATCAAACGTACAAATCTCGCCTAACGTAGTGGAACTGTAAATATAGGTACTTTGAAAATAATTGTCACCAACAGAATAGGGGAGAAAAAAAATAAAAACTAGACTTCAACATATTGTTGTATTAATATTTAATAGTCAAACAGATTTTGTGTTAAAACATTTCCCTTTCCTCAGCCGGAGGAAAAAAAACCACAAAACAACACGCCTTGTCATGTAGTCTTTACGTAATTGTACAATACTCGATGCACTATTACCACATGTCGCTTCAGGCTTTCGTTTCTACTAAACCTTCTGGAACATATTGCGCACTTGAACATTGGCGCCACGCCGCATTCTTGTTTCAAATGTTTTTTCAGATTGCCTTTTCTCCTCACTCCGCTATAACGGTGGCCGCAAGCATTCGGGCACATGATCGGGTCGGGTGATTTTGGAAAACGTCCCCGAAGACCTGTAAACGAAATCGGAATCGATTAAAACCAGGCAATTCGGTCGCATCGGACGAATTATAATAAATTATAGGTAAAAACGGAACGTAAAACACTCGAATTTTAACTATTATAACTACGAATGTGACGTGAATAGACATACAGAAGTATATGGCGGATATAAATGGCAAAGTGGACCGATTATGACTATTCGTATTCTTTTACCTGTAATAGTAATCGAGACAAGTAACATATAAATGTATGCGTGCGTTCTACAATTGTTTAGCCAGTCAATTGGAATAATCAAAAAGCAAAGGAATTATACAAAGCGACAATAACGGAACGGTATATATTTCGCAAATAAAATTTCCGTCTATTGGAAACCAAAAAAAAAAAAAAAACCGCGTTCGAACACAAACTTTGCTTTAAAAAATGTCTTTCCTCTCTCGGAGGGGAGGGGATGCAAACTCGTCCCGCTCATTTGATTTTTTATTCAATTGAGGCGGAATAATTCCGTTAGTCAATTTACATTACTACAACGAATCCCGGACAAATGTTGAGTTTCTAAGCGAATCTCGTTTGTATTTATTTGCCTACGCGTTCTCCTCGGTTTTCAGCTATATAATAACGACCACAATTGTTTAGTATGCACGCGAGAACGGGGTCGCGGGTAATGTTTGAAACCCCAGTCGTAATCGATACATCGATTCACTTCATTCGGCCGCAGCAAAGGATAATTACATATAAACATAAAAACAAAAATGTAATAATTTAGTACGTTTCATTAATTGTATTTATTCGTATTAGTTACAGTATTATACATCATTCTGTGGACCGTTACTAAATGTTGTTTTAAATTCGAGTTCCTAGTGAATTTCCGCGAACATATGGTGCACGAGAATTTCGGATCAACGCCGCACTCCAGTTTCAAATGTTGTGTCAGTGTATTTCTTCGTTGAAGTCCGCTGTAAAGACGACCGCAATTATTCGGACACTCGACCGGGTCAGGCAATTGCTGATAACTCACCAATAAACCTGCGAACGCAATCGGCATCGATTAAATAATAAATTTCGCGTTCGGTTACGACACCGTTTGTACAACCAGGAAAATCGGCTACATTTCCCAAACCTAAGTTATTCATACAGTATTATTATAAATGTACGGACGTACATACAAAGTAAACCCGGAAATACCCGTAGAGCCACTCCAGAGTGTAATAATAGGAGGGTAGGGTACAGTCGAAGAAATAATAAACCCATACTGTGTGAAATATTATAATTTTTTTTTTTTTTTAAATCACCTTGATACAAACGGCATTAATGGGAAAACTATAATGAGGGGAGGGAAAGAATAAAATATTACATACAAATAATTATTAATTACAATTGTTTAAGATTTTGTGCGCTGTGATCAAATGTTTTCTCAAGCTCTCGTTTCTGGTATATCTTTTCGAACATACTTTGCACGAGAACATTGGCTCAACGCCGCACTCCAGTTTCAAGTGTTGTTTCAGAGTATTTTTTCGCTGAATTCCACTGTAAAAACGACCGCAATTGTTCGGGCACGCGATCGGGTCGGGCAACGCTCGGCTTCCCTTTGCCGACAGACCTGCAAAGGCAATCGAAAACGATATAAACATTTGTTTTGTTGGGGAGAGTTGTAGCAAAGAATTATAGTATAAATTATAAATATATTTAATTTTTGTTTATACTTTTTAAACCAATGAAATAAGCTGCTAATTAATTAAGGTTGCATTTCTAGCGGAGGCGAATATATTGTGCATAGCGTTTTACCTGAAAAGAATGGCTGAACTCATACACATAAACACACACCGTCTCCTCATATCTGTTTTGTACCGAAAGATTTTAGGTTAGTTAGGACTTTTCTGACGTAAAGAAAAACACACTTAGTAGAACCCATAGTTCCGTCATTACACTATAATCACAATCGAAAATAGATATAAATATCAGCACATAAATATAAAAACTAGCCCAGCCCCACCAGTTACCTGTGAACATAACAAATGTGGCGTAACCTATATCACTACAGGGGGAGGGATGTGCACGACTTCCGTTTATATTTTGTGTGACTTTGGCGGATCACAGAACGTTTTATGCATCGAACCTAAATGTCGTCTTAAGCATTCAAGTCTGGTGAATTTTATTGAGCATTCCACACACGAGAACATGCGCAGCACACCGCACGCACTCTAGTCTCAAATTTATTTTTAAACAATGTTTCCGATGTAGCCAGCTATATTGACGACCGCAATTGTTCGGGCACGCAAACCGGTCTGCTTGTTTGGGTTCAGATATATCGACGTAATTCATCAAGCGATCTGCAAACGTAATCATATATGGATATTAATTAACAAAATTATAATAGCAGTAACTGTAAATCGTCAACAGTAAAATGTAATCCGAACAGACCGAACGATAAAATGCAACACGCGTAGAACAACAGAACAGATTTATCCGAATAACATTAATTTCGCTATTCGGCGATTTATTGAAGAAATCATGTACGATAGACGATTGTAACTTTTTCTATAAGTAATCTAACTCGTTGAAAATTTAGAAAACAACAACAATAAGTAACCGAATATATGTATAATAATAGAACGAGTATATTTCGCAAAGAGTAAAAACGAGTTGTGTTCAATAAATACCCGGATAAAATTGATTAAAAGTTACAAATTATTTAAATGGATTACCTTCACAATAGCGTCCTTTAGCTTCTATACAACAAAATGCTCTCAACGATAACGATCTTGCCACTTTTGAATTTCCTTCAAAGTTATAGTCTTTAGCTCATCTATCGCCTTGTGGATGGTTTCGATAACGTCTTCAAATCTCTGATATTTGAAGGTGTTTTTTAGCCTCGGAAACAAAAAAAAAAACAAACGCATTATTTTGAAATAATAAAATCGGTTAACATTGTGTTTTCGTTGTGTATAACGACGGCCGGAGTAGCGTATTTGCTGGGGGGGGGGGGTAGACTGTACGTAGCTTTTTTATACGCGCAACGCGGTTTAATATTTAAATTTCGTTTTGTAAATAGAATACAAAACCAGTAGACAGTCAGTATCATTCCGGGTCGTATGACGAGATTATAGTAAATTAGGAATCCAACTAGTAGACAAGTATGTTCTAAACATAAAATATATTATTTATTTTTATTTATTATTATTTTTTTGAACATTTTCTCGCCGCTATCGTTTTTAAAACGACTATTTTTTCAACAAAAAAGCAACCCCCGCCGGGATTATTACCGAATCCACGGCGGTTCGATCCGTCCCCGGTCGTATAAAACTCTCTGACAAAATATAATAGAAAAAAATAACATTATTCCATAGATACATATAAATAACATTCTGGTACTAAAAACACACAAAAAAAAAAACATAACAAAAAAAAAAAAAAAACACGCAACTCTATTCTAAAACGTTTTGTGCACTATTCCTATGTGCCGTTTTAAGCCTTCGTTTCTAGTAAATCGTTTCGAACATATTGTGCACGGGAACATGGGCGGCACGCCGCACTCGAGTTTCAAATGTTTTTTCAGACTGTATTTCCGCTTCGGTCCGCTATAGTAACGGCCGCAATCGTTGGTGCACATGACCGGGTCGGGCAACATGTCCATAATGATGATCGGTATCATATCCATCATATCGTCTGTAAACGTACAATAAAAAAAAAAAAAAAAAAAAAAAACGACAGATATTAACAAACACGTATAATACATTATTACCGTTTAACATACGCTTAAGGTAGCGTTTACGGCCATGTAGTTCAATATAATATAGCGTAGAGCATAATATAATGCACATGGAGGGTTTTTTTTTTTTTAGTAACTAAGTTATAAAAACAAAAAAAAACAAAATTAAAAAAAAAAAAAAAAAACATCAAATGACAATTTCAAAACGATAAAACGTAATTTCCCTTTAAATGTTGGCATAAAAAAAAAAAAGTCGTTTTCATCGACAATTCACAGTTTATTGTTAAATATATACAATATATAATTTTATATCAATAATAATGTCTTAAGGGCTAAATTTCGTTGCTACATAAATCTTTGTAAACGCATTGCAACAAAAAAAAAATTGTTATTTTTAAAAATAACATATTTTAAACGGATAATCAGATACAAATTTTTTTTTTTTTTTTAAATACCTACCGCCATTTGTTGACCGCGGAAATAGAGTTTGTTATTTTTGCTGTTGTTGTTGTTGTTGTTGTTGTGAAGACCTTAACAACACACAGGATAGGTATCCGGGAACTTACCGGCTGTTGTTGAAATGAAATAATGAATAATTCAATCGTTTTAACGTATTTATTAACAATTTATATAATTATGATATTGTAATAAAAAAATAAAATTTTAAAAAAAACAACGATATAAACATTATATTATATATTATAAATGATTTGTTATTAACAAACGAAAAACCACATATTAATTCGCTGTAGGGGAGAAAAACAGATTATTTTTCAATAAATTAATCGATTATGCCCAATGGATTTCGAAAAGAAAAAAAAATTAAAAATTCATTCCGTATATTATATAATAATTGAAAATTATCGACGTTAATAAAACTTATTTGTTACATTATATATAAATATATATTGATAGAAAAAAAAAACAAAAAAAAACCGGAGGCTGGTTAGGTTAGGTTAGGTTGCACCGTAGACGCGAAACGGACGATTCCTGTCAGTTTTTTTTTTTTTTTTTAATTTTTTTCCTTCTCTTTGAAACAAACTGGCGGCGGCGGTGGTTAAACCACGACGTGTTTATATGACGAAACACAAATTGGGAATATCTATTGGAAAATCTAACGATTGTCGAGCGTCTTGTGCACGGTGATCAAATGCCGTTTTAGACTTTCGTTTCGACTAAACTTTCTGGAACATATTGCGCACGAAAACATTGGCGCCACGCCGCACTCCAGTTTCAAATGTTTTTTCAAATTGCCTTTACGCGCCGGCCCGCTATAATGACGACCGCAGTTCGGGCACACGACCGGGTCGCATTCGGACAACAGTACTAATTTCATCAGATCGTCTGTAAACGTAATTATAAAAAAAAATAAAAATAAAAAAAATTATAATAATAATAATAAAAAAACCGATGTTAATACAAAAAAAAAAATTATATATATTATATATATATACCTATATATATATATAATATATATAATATAAATATATATATATATATAGGTACGATCATAACATTAGGCGAACAATAAACTCTGAATAATAATAATAAAACAAATCTTTTTTTCTTTTTTTTTTTAAATGCATAAAAGCGTAGGAATGATTTATTAAGTTTGACACGACGAATGTATGTGTATTTTATGTATTATAATATATCCGATGGTATATTATTATTGTTATAGCCCAAAACCGATATGTGCACGTCGCAAAACGTATTAACACGACGCGAATAACCGATTTACGGTCATAATAAGGCGTATGAGTAATAAATTGTTTCAACTAAAAAAAAAAAAAATTAAAAAAAAAATATTGTTTAATTGCGTTAATATAGTTAATATCGATAATAATACATACATTTATAACGTTAAATTCTTATAATATTTCGTAAATTCGTGCCTTTAATTTGGATCGATAACCAGCGGCGTAACCAAGGAGAGGAGGGTTTTCGGTTTAAAATGATTTTTTATTCAATTTAACGGATTAAAAAAAAAAAAAAAAAAAAAAAAAAAAAAAAAATGAATACGCTTTCAGAAACAAACGTTTACTCGGGCTACGCCGCCGTTAACAACAACGAGAAAATTCGGTCAGCATTTAAATAAAACGAATGGCGACCGTTCATCGACGATTTTTCCGCGTCTTGTGCACCATGAACAAATGCCGTTTTAAACTTTCGTTTCTACTAAATCTTCTGGAACATATTGCGCACGAGAACATGGGCGGCACGCCGCACTCCAGTTTCAAATGTTGTTTTAAATTGTTTTTGGAAAACAAGCCGCTATAGTGACGGCCGCATGCGTTCGGACACACGACTACGCCGGGTAACGTTTTCACATCACACTCCCGAAGACCTGTAAACGTAATCAAAATATATATATATATATATGTATATATTAACGTACGGACGACTAGGAAGAGCGTGCGACGCAATTTTTTTCGGGCGAATAAGAAGAGAGAAAAAGAAAAGAAAAAGAAAATAATAGTATAATTTAACTACAATAACGGGAACAACACAACAAACGACGCGCACTGGCGTTTCGATACGTCCGTTCGCCAGCGACGCCCGCCTGGAAAATATCCGCAAACCGGACGCGTTAAACAAAAATAACGACTTTTTGGCGGACATATACTTACGCCGAATAAATAAACCCAACTGATACCACATATCGGACGATTCGCGAAACGTAATCGTTAATATATTATTAATACCAGTGTTGTGCGGTTATCCAGATAATATCTTTGTATAGTATCCAGATATAATAAAACCGTCGTATGCGAATATCCACAGATAATAATATTGTCAATATGTATTTGACGCGTTCTTTTATTCGAATTTTTTTTAAATCTAACTAGGAAAACGAATCTGCGCGCGACACTGTGTTAATAACACAACGTATCTACGCGTAATATTATTGTACGTACATGGTAATATTCGACAAACTGCAAACGAAAAATAAATTACGATTTATTAAATGTAATATTTCGTAGTTTATTATTGTTATGGGCGGTACATAACGTAATTCGTTACAATATAATATTTCGTAAACTATAATATATAGATAAATTTGAATTTGGCCGACGGCGCCACACACGGTATGCGCGATTCTTCCGTGCGGTTTATTTCTATTTCTATTTTTTTTTTTTTTTTTTTTTTTTTTTTTCCTAAGACAAAACGACAAATCGATTAAACGTTTTATTGACAATAAAACGGCCAATGCTGTTTAAACCGTACGATTGTCGAGCGTCTTGTGAATGATGATCAAATGCCGTTTTAGACTTTCGTTTCTACTAAACCGTCTGTAACATATTGTGCACGAGAACATGGGCGCCACGCCGCACTCCAGTTTCAAATGTTTTTTTAAACTACCGTTCCGTCCCGGTCCGCTATAGTAACGATCGCAATTCGGGCACACGACGGACAACCCCGAAATATAATCTGTAAATTTAATTAAAAACCGCATGTTAACAAAAATTTAACGAATAAACTCTATAAACAACAATGACAATGAAATGGTTAATCCCTTAACTGTATTACGACAAACCGGAATAGTACGTAAATGTGTCGATAAAATAATCCATTATTATAACAGAGGACTTGTAGCTCTAAAAAGACAAAAAAAATCACTAAATATGCGCTTAAAAACCCTATAATATACATTTAAAATATAAATAATTGTTCAATATTTTTGTAATAATAAATTTTTATCGATTAATTTAATTTATTCAATCAATAGGTACATTATATTTCAAATTGTAGAATAAAATTGCGTTTCTAGGGAAAACGTCGGCGGAGAAAACTATTAATTGTATTAAATATTTCTCAAAAAAGGAATAAAATGGAAAAAATATGCCCCGAAAACAAAAATGCATTTATATACAAAATAAAATTAAAAATCTTTAAACATTTTTTTTTTTTTTTTAGCGTAAAACGCGTTTGTTTCTTACTCTGTAATTTGTGTTGATTGTGTAAAACAAATATGCAAATGCTGCAAGTCCTCTGCCCTAATTATAACAAAATAAAACCGATACGACATTTCGACAAACTAACCAAAATGTAAGTAATAATAATGGATATTGTTAAGTAAAAAATACATTACGCACACATTTGTGAGCACAGGACCGTTTTTCGCGTATTGGCGAACCTTCTCCTCCTCCACGTATACATTAGTTTAGAAGAAAGTCGCTTCATTAATTATTATTTTTTTTTTTTATTGTTTGCCAAAACCGCCCAACGCTCAAACGTATGAATGTTATTATCGTTTACATTTCAGTACGTTTCATTGTAATAAACACGGTTTATATTATATATTTTTGCAACTTCTTAGTCGATTTATTGTCCAAGTCATTTTTTTGACATTTTGATATTTTTCGGCGTGAATACGAGGATGAAAACGGAAAGTCGGATTGTTCGATACGGAAATATTATTGCATACAAAATAATATCAAGGTGTTCGGACCCCGGGAAATGGGTCAGAAATCGATTGGGATTTGTTTCAACGTAAATGTTAAATCATACTTTATATATATATATATATATTTTTTTTTTAAATATTTCGCGTGCATTCGCCAAAACATAATTATAAAAAAATATATTATTTTGTTTTTTACTATTTGTTGTTGCAACATATGCGCTGCGCCTCTGTACACAGTAATTATACTAAAAAGATATATGTATTTAGTAATTTTAATAATAATAATCAACATACAGTTTATTCTAAATACACGAATATTATATCAAATCGATATCTTATGAACAAATTTTAAATGTTACAGGAGTAGGAGGTTATAATGTGTTAACAGCGAAGTGTGTGTTTTATTATTATTATTATTATTATTATTACTTATTACTTATTACAAAACTATTAATATGTTAGGTAATTTGTTGTTTTACGATAAATCACAAATATGCAACGCGATAAACGTTACAAGCGAGACGGATTTTTATATTACGGAGTTTTTCTCTGTAATGTGTTAGAAAAAATAAATAAATAAATAACAATTTCGTATTAGGTTATAACGACGAGTTGGCAACGGATTTGTATGTAATTAAAATACAGAAAAATATACACGAATATAGAAGCAATATAATTTAATTTAATTATACAAAAAAAAAAAAAAAATAAATTTAAAATTGCGACCGGAAAACGTTTCATTTCCGTAACGGTTTTAGTTTGGCGGGCCCGAACGTATCCTGTTTGTGTACGTTGTTCAAGTGCAGTTTTAGCTGATACAACCGGAAAAACCATTTTTTACAGGCGTAACACGGAAACCTCGGCCTGACGCCGCACTCGTACACGTGTCGGCGGAGATTTATTCTCCGATGCTGACCTCTGTAAAACCGGCCGCATTTTTTCGGACAATATGCCGGGTCGTAGGCAGCGGCCTCGTTCAAGAGCTGCAGTAACATATTATTATTCGTATCTGTAATCACATATCGTAGGTTAGGTTAAGTTAGGTTAGGTTTGGTTGGGTTAGAGGAGACGGTAAGTTAAGTATTTACTTTTCTATCGACATTTATTTTAATTATTTAAGCGAACAACACTGCATCGTATCAAGATAAGTATCCGTCGAGTGCGCAATCGCGATGGATGGTTAGGGGACGCACAAGTGCGGAGAGAGGAAAACGTGACGGCGGTTTGAGAAGACCCGGGAAAAGACAGGGGGGGGAGAAAAAAAAATGTCGGCAGAGGTTCAATTCATCATCATTCAAGACGGGATGAAATTATAGCGGTAAAAAGCTCTCGGAGACCAAATAAGGAAAATACGTAATATTATTGCCTGTATGTTGTGCTCGCCGTAGGTTGGAACCGTACCAACCGAGAATATTGAAACCGATAAATGTATTTTATTATAAGTTTTTTTTTTTTTTTTCTACCGAATTCACGCGTATAGTACATAAAATTATATTTATTTTTATTCAAGTAAAACGTGTACAACGGAACTATTTTATATATATATATATATATATATATATGACAAATACAAATCGATACAAATAGAATACTATAGGCGTACACACACTGCTAAATAATACAATTACAAAATGATTTATAATATTCCGTACGGGCTAAGACAGAAAGTAGGGTAAAACACATTTTCCAAAACGCGATATTTTTATTATTGTGTTTTCGTATTCCCGTAGTCCGACGGACGACGACCCGTTCGGAATGGCGCGAAAAATACGAAAACTACGCAGAACGCCGACCCCGCCTGGTTTTCGAACAAAATCTTCATCCGGGGGGGAGGGGGGAAGGTACTCGCGATAATACACAACTACTACTATTACTACTTTTCTTACTATAGGTATATAATCTGCAAATCTACATAATAATAAATATATATGGTAACTATGGTAACAACGAAACCAATAAAATTAAAAAAAAAAAAAAAAAAAAAAAAATATTCAACCTGAGAACAATAATATTTTTTAACATTATATATTATTACAATTATACACCTTTACTTAAAATATTATTGAGCTTAATTACTAGACTATTATGTCGTGGTGGGGAGTGGGATAAGGGGAGGGGGAGGGGCGGGTACTATAATATTTCCGTTCCTATACGTATAAAAAAAAAATTTGTTTATTTTATTATTAAAAACTAAACGATATTATACAATAACAATATAATATTACATACGAAACAAAGATTTAAATAAAAAAAAAAAAGAAATTATATGTTATACATCATCAAGTCACGAATTAATGATTTTGCTCGTTTTTTTTTTGAATACATAAAATATTATTTGGAAATTAAGTTTACAAACAATATAACAGAAAACGCGGTCGTCTGGGTATTAGTTATTTCGGCGTGATGCAAACCGATGGGTTTTTTTTTTTTATTTTAATATAATATATTATATATGCATATATATTATTATTTTATAATTTATGGCACTATAGACTAAGAACGCGTGTACGACGTTTTCACGCGATTTTAATTTTGATACATTTTAACGCAACAAAAAAAAAAAAAAAAAACCACATCGCGCCGGACACCTTTACAATTACAACGGGGCACTGCAAGTGGGCCCTAAAATTATTTTATGTACGACTAGCATGTGCATCTTTAGGTTGGCTTTCAACGAGAAACTCTTCGAACAGGCCAGGCATTTGAACTGCGGCGCCACCCCGCACTCGTATTTCAAATGTTTTTGCAAATTGTATTTCCGCCACATGCCTTTGTAACACCGGCCGCAGTTTTTCGGACAATACACCGGATTGTCTTTGCACGCCCACACGTCGGGTCGTTTCAACATAAAATCTGAACAAAACGAAAAAAAAAAAAAACAATAATATATCGTGTTAGACATGGCATATAATAAAGGAAACAATTTAAAAATAATAATAATAAATAATAATAATAATAATAAATAATTATATGAAAAAACCCCAAAAAAAAAAAAAAAAATTTAATTCAAGCCGGTTTAGATGTTGTTAATAATTTTATTTTCTTCAATCGACAGCTATATTATGTTTATTAGAGAGGTAAGTGCTGAAAACAATTTGTAAAAAAAATAAAAAATAAAAAAAATAATAATAATAATAAAAAGTACTCTACACATCACCACCACTGTCCCGCAGACAATGACGAAACGATACAAAAATATTGTCGAATTTCACGACTAATATTAAAATATAACGATATAAGCGACAAACAATCATTTTATATTTTATCCGGTTACCATAAAACGAACGTATTTTTCTTTTGATCGGACATTGATTTTTATAGTTTTGCGGTTGTTCCGTATTGTTGGAAGTTTATAGAGGTAGGTAGTAAGCCGGCACATTGTATTAATATTAACGTTTCTAGTCAAGGGTAATATTTGTTGCATTTTTTTTTTTTTGCTTTGCTTTGGTAAAAGGAACGAAACAAATACAAAAACTAGTAGTGATCCGCATAGAGTTTCTTTTTAAGTACATTTAATACATGTACCGTACAGTAATGGGCGTACAACACGTACATGTTTAAAAAAAAAAAAATTACAAATAAAAATACGGTATCGCGGTGGGTTTTACAGACAATTGTATAATGTTTTAAATATAAAAAAAAAACACATGAAAAAAAAAAAAATTGTAATATTATTGAACGTCTATTCCATTAGGAACGATACATGATATAATATGAATTTTAAAATACATAATAATAATAATAATAGAAATAATAATTTCGGCAATTTTCAAAATTCTATATAACTATTGAATTTTATGAATTAGTCCCAAGTGATATTTCACAGTGTTCTCCGATACGAAGGTTTTCGTACATAACGGACAGGGGTAAATTTTCCTGCAGTTTTTGATCAAGTGATATTTAAGAATAGCTCTCCGGTTGTACCCTTCGAATAAGCGTCCGCAACGTGCCGGGCATGCGCACGGGTCCGATTTTACGATTTGGTTCAGGTTTTTCAGCCACAACTTCGTCAACGGATCTATATAATAATAGATATACGAATCAAATTAGTTGGTTTATGCAAACGACATGAATACGGTTATGTGTTCAGTTTGAAATGACATGTCCGGGTTATGTTAGATTAGATTAGCATTAATGCAGTATTAGAGACTCGTCCGAGGAGAATACACGGAAGTATACTCGATTTAAATATAACAAGCTAGTGTTGGTATTAAGATAATAATAAAAAAAATTAACAAAATGTGATTAAGTTAATAAACATAATGGATGTATAATAATAATACATAATACATAATAATATATGGTATTTTCTTCTGGATATTATTATTTATAATCTATTATATAGGAAGTTAAAGTATTTATATTTATATGTGTACGTACAACTAAATACAATGGTTAATTAAAGTATATTAAAACTTGATAAAATAGATAAAATGAATAATGGAAAAAAAAAAAAAAAAAATGCCAAAAATAATAGCAATAAAATAGTTTAGTAAAAACAGAAAAAAAAAAAATTAAACATATTAATTGGTCACCATGACTAGAATTACTTATCAAATTATTACAAATGTATAAACGTTAAAGGCAATATTTACGTTAGGTAGATAATACAAAATGACAGACTATAAGGCATGGTCGGCTATCAGTTTTACGTAGGAACTGATACTAATTGTACGGAGTGATCGGAAAGTGTTAAATTTTTCGGTTTTTTTTTTTTTTTTTTTTTGGACAATTTAAGAAACAATGAACACTAAAATGTTCCGTTTTCTATAATTTGTCACACTAAATTCTTGAGCGTGAAACCCCTGCCCGGTTTTTTGGATTTTCCAATTCAATTGGAAATCAACCTACGTTAACACTTTCCGACACAATAAGTCGTCACTATGTATTCCCTAATCATTTTTGACAATGTCCAACTACGAAATGCCTAATACTACTAAAAATCGTATAATAATAATATAATATTAGCATTCTGCCATTGAACAAACACATCCAACGACATCATAATTAACATTTAACGTTTAACATTTCAAAAACCAAAAATAATTCTTACCGCCATAAAAAAAAAATTAAAAAATAAAAAAAAAAAAAAAATAAGCACTTAAATTAATAACACACACTTAATTCGCTATCCTACATATTAAATATAATACCATAAGTTAATATATTTTCGCGTTAAACACTTGTGGTAGAATACAAATAATGGTCAAAAAGTTAAATTAATATTGATCGCTGTAAGTCTAAATAAAAAGTCCGGTTGAACAACACCGCCGGAAAAAGTACATTTAAAACATTCAAGTAAACATTGAAATTCTATTAAATTCAATTAAACTTCTAAATGTAGCTAAAACATTAATTAAACTACTTATTTATAAACTACGGTTACGTATGCTACTAAATTTCTATACGTCTAAAACAAATAAGCAACCACTCCTGGTCTATGGGTTTTGTGTCTATAAATCGGCATAATAACTCGACTGAATAATAATTACAAGTACAATAAAAAATTAATACAATTCTGACAGAAAAAAAAAAAAAAAAAAAATTAATTAAAGTAAACTTAATGATGTACGTTAATAAGAACTATTACACAAGTTATGGAATGATGATAATGTTTATTTAAACATAGTTTGTCGTTTAATCAAACACCAAATGAGTGTTTCTCAAATGAGTTTTGAGACCGCGATTATTGGTGAATTTTTTAAAACAAATCGAACAATCGAAAATGTTCGATTTAAGACATTTTTTCGTATGTTCCTCGTACAAATGTTCAGCGTCCGGTCCCATTATTAAATTTCCACACACTTTGCATCGATAACATTTTTTCTTTTTTAAAGACTGAACAATTTTCTTTTCGATATTCTTCGCCTCCTCTTTCCTTGATTCTGACAGCGTTGCCTGCGTATCAAAAGTGGTGATGTTTGGTGACATTATAACGGATGATGCTGACGAAGTTTGCGTTTCATTTATAGGTGCTGCGGGTGGAGCTAATATTGGAACAGAAACTGGTGGGAATGTAACTGTTCTTACAATTTTTTTGAGATGTAGTGGCCTAGTTCGCAATACCCTAAACATAGATTCTAAAACACAATAAAAAAAAAAAAAAAAATAATGATATCAGATTAAAAAAACAAATACAAATATGAAACGTATTTTGTTGGTTAACAAATATAGCCATAAAGCACAGCAGTACATTATTTTACACTTGGTGATCTACATATACGATTTAAGATAGTATATATAAATGGATGCCCAACGACATCAGCTGACATGCGTGTAAACAAATAGGAAAAAACCTACACTAGCATTTAGAGCGGTGAATTATATAGCCAACAATATTTAATACTCAATACATGTAGAGTCGCTGATACGTATTGAAACATATAACCACAGACTTAATTATTACGCGTTAAAAACAACAATTTAAATATGGATACTGACAAACTGAACGAGTATTAAAACCGTTTTGAATTGTTAATATACGTAGAGTGTAGGATAACGTGGGCAACAGTATCGTTATATAATTCACTCACAGGAAGACTTATATGAAGCACTAGTGAGCATTTACCAAGAGCACCAGTCACTTTTTCTTCAATGCTCGTTTTGGTCATCGACGGAAAGGAGGAGGTGCTTGGACGATCGGAAACCGAAAATTTCGCTAATAATAAATCCGGCTTTAGAACGTTTTCGAAATGATCCCAAAGGTCGATGTAAAAACTGGGTGAGTGTGGGGTAGAATATTATTTATAATACGATGAATAAAAAGTAAATTTTTATATATAAAATTTTTTTTTTTTTTTTTTAAACTCTCTCTCTCTTTCTATAAATATAAATATATATATTTATATATTGGCATTATTATATAAATTAATGAGATAAAAAAAATAACAGATTACAATACTATTTGTATAGGGGTGCATATCGAAGCCAATTACATTGATTTCAGATTAATACATAAAAAATATATAATTATTATATCGATAAGACAATTTACATTGGTATTTTTTTGTGTAGATGCACGTCATTTTTATTCCGCTGAAATAAAGACCTTTAAAACAACACAATAAACATTTAATAAACAATAAGGATATATATATATATATATAATATTCAATGCAAAAGTAGTTTAATTGTAACAAAATGTAATAAATAATTTCTAATAAAACATTAACGGAACGTTATTAGCGTTCTTGATCGAAACTAAAAAACTAATAAAAAAAAAAAATATTATATATATATATATGAAAAACAGGGGGGTGAACAAAGTACGCCATTTAAGGGTCTAATTGCATATAATTGTGGACGGTAATCATGTGCTTCTTGAGATTATATTTTTGGGCACAAGTCTTGTTGCAAAAGGAACACTTGAACTGCGGTTCAACGCCGCATTCATATGTCACGTGTCTGTTCATTGAGTCTTTTCGCGTATAACGACGGCCGCAGTTTTTCGGACAACAAAACATCGGCGGCGACATTGCGACGGTGTCGGTATAACCTAAAAACAACGAACAGAAAAGCCAATATCAGAATATTGAAATTTAAACGCCGGTAGAATTTCGTACGGAAATAATATATATATATACGATAATAAAATATACATATATAACATATATATATATTATTATTGTTAACATTTCGTGAACACGTTCAATCGAATGATATAATATAATTGATAATAATAATATAATATAATTTGGTTATAATATAATAACCGAATTCAAGCAAAATTCCTAATAATAATAATAATTATAATAATATGTATATATACAAGTTGTTTTTCCCCCGTTAATGGTAAATACTTACTGTACACGCATATTATGTAATTTATCGTTTAGCTGTTATTATTAAAAAAAAAAAAAAGGAACTAAATAATATTAAGCTATTATTGGTTTAACAACAATAATATTATATAATTCGTATCGAACAAACAGCGGTCGGCACATAATACAAGAATGGTTATGGGTAATGGCTAAATATACACAAGTATGTTAGCCATATAACTGAATTACACCGAATCATTGCGCATTTTTTGAAATTGTTTATTCCATATTAATTTGTTTGTTCCACCATGATATTTGCCGGTGACGGCCATGTTTTTTATGCGCACAGTTATCTCGCTAACATACCTGTATATTTGACCACGGTCTGGATTACGGGATATAATAATATTGCATTTGAATTATAAAGGTATATATCTTGAAAGCAACGACGAGTTTCTGGAGCTCTCAGCAGAACCCACAGCCAAAATTTACCAAAAATTTAGTCAAAACTATAGGTCTTATAGAATAATAGTCAATAAAATGGCGAAGGCGTTCCCATAGGAAAACATCATAGACGACTCCAATCAACGAGAGTAATGCATAAATACGATTCTTTTTTATAATATTATGTACTAAAATAAAAACAAAAAAAAAAAAAATCGATATTATAAATAATTTATTATGTTTTGTAAAAAAAAAAAAAACCTTGAAAGTGTTTAATTTTAGATGTATATTATTTTTATATAGAATCGTTCGAGACGAGTTTTCTTAAAATGTTCTACAACATGGAAAATTGTCTCGCCTGAGAATTTCAGTTCAGACAGCCTAAAATCGCCAAACGTCTTGCACCTATAAAAAAAATCGATAAATATAGTAAATCGTATAATAAGAATTAGGTTTTATTAAATGCATTGATCAATTAATTTTCAACGGTTTTGAAATTAAATACTGTATTGCATTTGATAAATATAAATGCCAAATGTAGACGAAATATGTGTATAAATATATATATATATACATACATATATGTATGTATATATGTATATAATATATATTTATGGAGAAAAATACATGTTTTCATAGTCTTTACGAGGGTAAATTAGGTAATTTTGAAACAAAACTTTCGATTAATATTATGTTAAAAATAAAATTCGTAAAAATAATATTAGTTATCAACAATGTAAATTATTATTAACGTTAACATTTTCCTATAATGTACGATAGTTATAAACGACAAAACACGATGCACGATGTATAAACGTAAGAAGAAAAAAAATGAGTACTTTTTTCAATATTGAGGTAAAACCAGTGCTCGAATTGTATACACGTATAAGAAAGGGGCCGCAAAAGTATAAAATAAAATAAATGAATGCGCGTACGTAAAGATTTCATAACGTAAATTATGTAAAATTTAAATGTTAAAATATTATACCCCCTCCCAATTCGAGCACTGAGGTGTAGTAACTATAAATAGATCTTTAATTATAAAGAAAAAAAAAATACGAACAAAAAAATGATCGGTTTGGCGGTTATAATATACGAAAAAAAAAAAAAAAAAAATATGAAATATAAAATAAATATTATATATATATATATATATATAAAAAAATAAATTAGTTGTATTAGTATTTACAACCGGTTTTGTTCTCAAAAAAATACAATCGGTTTTTTTTTTTTTTTATCATTTTTCGCAGTGTTGTGTTGTGGGTCGTAGGGTAGAACAACAAAAAGTTCAATATTACAAATTATTAATACTGCGAGACAGATACCGGCGTGGTATATTATTATATTAATCTGTGGGGTGCGGAGGGGGGGAGGAAGAGGAACGAGATACATATGTGTACGTAAAATTTGTTCACGTATAGATAGATTCCCGGCGCTCTCGCGCGTTCACAATATTGTTAAGAGAGGATAATTATAGAACAACGCACGACGCAATATTGCGTCATCGCGAGATATTTGCGAAACGAAATGTTTCCGAACTATCATTTTCCCCCGCCCCACCCATCCGGTGGGCCTAATATGGTCGGCCCGACGCGACGGAAAATCGGTTCCGGGCCCGGCCGGCGGCGCTCCCATGCGTTCCACATCACGGTCTGGCCGACATCATCTCCTTGTGCACGAGACCCATGTGCTTCCTCATGCTGAAGTTGTACACGAACTTGCGTTGGCACACGTGACACTTGTACTTGGGCTCGACGCCGCACTCGTACGATATGTGCCGCTTGAGGTGTTCCATCCGTTTGTAGCTGCGGCCGCACAGGTTCGGGCAGACGATCCGCGGCTCGGCGGCGGCCCGGTCGCTAATGGTCCTGTAGCCGTAGTTGCCGCCGTAGTCGTCCGGTCGCAGCGGCATCGCGAATACTGCGCGACGCGACATGGAAAAAATAAAAAATAAATACATATATATAAATATATATATATATATATACATATGTATGTATATATATATATATAAATAATAAACGGAATTGTAATTTTAATAAAACGGGCCGACGGCAACTCTGGGCGACTATAGTCTGCAGCACAATTCAGCCAGCCATTCGCGCGCGTGTGCAGCGGATTAGAAAACAAAATGATAATAAGTCCGCGGTTGCGGTTAATAAATAAAATACACGCATGGAAAAAAATATTTAGAAAAAATAAATAAACTGTAGCGTATAATATTATATAACATGAACTAAGCCAACGGTGTTAATCAAACGGGGCAGGGGGGAATTTTTTTTTTTACTTTTTTCGTTATTATTTTGTTTATATCGCAAAAAAAAAAAAAAAAAAAAAAACAAAAAAAAAGGATAATAGTATATTTTGTATAAGCGTGGCAAAACTGTAAAGGCGTAGAGTGTACATATATATAAATATAGGTACGAAAGAAAAAATATATATTTATTATATATATATTAGTGTTTATTCATTTGTACAGATAATAACTAAATATAGGTAGATAAATCGTAAAATGTCAGCACAAAAAAAAAAAAAAAAAATGTCTAGACAATTATTATAAGCTATAATATAATACGATTGTTATTATTCGTGTACCCGTACAACAATAATATCGTATTTGATTTCGGCCGATATATTATTATATTTTTTTGTTTCGTTTTCCTTTCTCGGCGTTACGGCGCGTTTATAACGGGTCGACGACAGAATGACGATTCCATGTTTAGATCACGATGTGATGATGCACCATGACCATGTGTTTCTTCAAATTGTCTTTCAGAGAGCATTTTTTTACGCAGTACGGACACTGGAACATGGGCGGTACACCGCACTCGTACGACAAGTGCCGTTTCAGGTGTTTCACGCGCTTGTAGCTGCGGCCGCACTGGTTCGGGCACTCGACCCGCGACGACTTGGCGGCCGTATCATGGGCGCCGGCTGTGCGGTGGTGATAAGGTCGCCGCCGCAGTGCCGTGATGAACGCTGTACGTAGAACAGAAAACGATAACGACATTTTAATAACAAAATTCGAAAACGATCCGATTGGGGGGCCCCAGGGGGGGTGGGGGGGCGGACGAGTGTATTACACGATATTAGACAATAAAATAGTGTAGATAATTAATATTATAGTTTACAGTGCGAGCAAACGGACGGGACAAAATTACAGCGTAAAATGACACAGGTCGGGGGGTTCAAATAAAAGGTTTAAAAAAAAAAAAAAAAAATTAAAAAAAAAAAAAATATATATGTAAATTTATTAACTTAACTCGTCGTACACTAATTATATACCTACGTTAAATATTTGATTGAATTTTTTTTTATTTTTTGTGGTTGATAAAAACTTCATTTTCTCCATTCCTGATAAACCAAAATCGTTAAACGTGACGCAAACCTCATTTTATAACAATTCCGGCGTGTCGGTAATCCGTCAAAATGTCGCATACGCGTTTTCGAGGATGGATTTGCGCGTCAATAGAAAAACGTGTAACTCCGTTTATAATATTCGTAAGGTTTGTTTGTAGGTTTTTTTTTGTTTGTTTTATTGAACAACCGTTATTTATTTTCAATATACGATGTATTCGCACTAATATCGTTTATTACAATTACTCGTACACGGTATATTGTTAATTATTCGACATTATGACATTATGTTAGCGGCTCCACGGTTCGTTAGGGGCGAATATTATTGGCCGGCGTCTGGCTTCGCGTTCCACCGGCGACACCACAATATTCGTTTATAAGATCCTCCGGTGCACCACGACGACGTGTTTCTTCAAGTTGTCTTTTAGCGAACATTTTTTGTCGCAGTACGGACACCTGAACATCGGCGCGATACCGCACTGGTACGATACGTGTCGTTTCATGTTGACTAAATACTTATAGCTGCGGCCGCACCGGTTCGGGCACTGGATCCGCAAATTGCCGGCAATCGGCGGTGGTCTGTCGGTGGCGATGCGGTGTACGATTGGCCGTGCCGTGATTACTATATTATACGATAACATAAAACGAGAAAACATCATTTTAATATCAAATTCGAGAAAAAACCGACTGGAAAACCGCGGCGCGTGTGGGCTAGTATACCGTAAACGTAGATGGTACCATCCATGCGATGGTACACGTGGTTCATGTTTTAGTGCAGACCGGCGCGGCGGGTGAACGATAGACAAAAACGTGATAATTTTTTGACGGGGGGGGGAGGGGAGTTCATTTGATATTCCGGCGATATTCGAATAGTTTAAAGCTGGTGATATTCCATTTGAACGACGGGTTCAAATGGATTCGTTCGTTCGTCCGTTCAAACTTTACGAACGAAACGTGAATTCAATTCGTATTTTCGATAAATATTTGAACATTTTTTTTTTTCATTCGGATATTCCTAATTTGATATCGACAATTAAGGAAAATAATATCAAATTGTAATTTCACATTTTGCTAGCTCTGTAGGTAGTAAACTTCTTGATCGGTGATTTTCGCGCAATGGCGACCCCGCTACTTCCTATTCCCCCGTTAACTAGATAAGGAAAAAATCCAAAACCCGAATCAATATAGTTTTTTTTTTTTTTTTTTAAATGATATTTGTTAATTTTTGTCGTAAATACTTGTCGTGAGTCATACGATAAACTATATTCAGTCAGTCGTTCGACAAATACCTTGGAAACGGTTGTTTTACACTTGTATTGGAATAGTGTTTACGAAATACTTGGGCGCTACTGCAGGTTACCCATAATAGCTAATATTAAAGGTAAGAGAATTTAATAAAAAAATCACCGAGACTGGGAAAGTCGATAAAAATCAACAGTAAAATTAACTTTTAACGAACACAAGTACGAATGTACAAATTAACTTTCAATTTGGTACAATTTTATGCTTATGAACTACTAGTTAATATTTTTAATGACAGTTCCGAGGGCGGGTCTGCATAAATTTAGGTAGTACAAGAACAATTTATTTCCACGATTTGTAATTATTTATTTATTTGAACATAATTAATTATTTTTAACAGTATACTTAGTAGGTAAACATAATATGTTTCTATTTTTAAACAACAACAAATATTATAAGATAATCTTGTGTAATATAAATGGCGTGTTTTTTTTTTTTCAAATTGGTTTTAAACGTGCATTTTTTTGTTTTACAGTACGGACACACGAACATCGGCGGCACTCCGCATACGTACGACAAATGAACTCGTAGATGTTTTACGGGCTTGTAAGTGCGACCGCACATGTTCCGGCACTTGTTCCGTGATCTGGCAGTGGCACCGTCGTCATAGTCGGCGGTGTGGTGTTGATAAGATCGCCGCTGCAGTGCCGTGAACACTGTAAAGCGTAGATAGACGTTAAGCGGCCGAAAGCAGAAAACGATTATGACTTTTTAATATCAAATTCCAATAGAAAACATTTCAGCCTCTAGACCGTTAAAAATAATTTAACCGTCAGCATCATCGGTAACGATAAGGGATGTGGATAGGCTATATCGATTATCGGCCATGCCCGAATGTAAATCCTCTGTCTCGCTCGCCAATCAAGTATACGTGACTTTTCAGTTATTCATCCGTGAAACTGAGTTAATAATATTCATGACGATAAAAAAATAATTCATGGAAGAGTCAATTAGTTTTTGAGTAGAATTGACGATATGATTTTGATGTCTTTTTTTTTTTTTTTTTTTTTTGTATTCCGCTATTGGATCGATTTTATACAAACCGGAAATTATATAGGCATAATAACAATAAAACTCGAATTTATTCTGTACGTATTTTCTAAGCATAAGTAAAAATATGTATAGTTGTCGTTTTCGTTCGTTCGAATCACTCGTTTAGCGCGGTTTTATTATTTATTTTCTTTCCTTTTTCATTTATAATTAATATTGAGTGTAGGCGATGGCGACGACAGTAATAGTGGTTTGTGAAATGTTAAAATGTGATTTTCCAAACAATTGATGTCTCTCAGCGTCGCGGGACAAAACGGACACAAACCGTTCAGTTCGGGTAAATCGTCCGCGCAGCAATCGACTGACTGACCGCAGTTCCGATTTTCCGGTTTGAAATTCAATTTAGAGTGTTCCCTCTCATCTGCAATAAATATAAAAAACGAATAAGTTTATTGATATACTGAATAGTACGAGAGAAATAAAAATTACATTATTTTACAAGCGTCACAACTTCGTATTATTATTATTATCACATCAATATTCATGTATAGACACCGGTGGTATAGTGTCTGGTCGTCGGGAAAAATGATAACGGAATCAAACCCGGCGTAATAATAACGGTCCGAGTGGAAACGTAAGTGCCACCCGAGTGAAAATCTACGACTTTCGGGTCGACACGGACGGTCGTCGGAAAATCGATCGGTTTACGGTTTTCACTCGGGACGCCTATAACTTCCCCGGAGGCGGTAATCGACTATTTTCCCCTTGGGTTTCTTCGTGCGGTCACAAACAATTCCTTTATCATTGTTTTCCCGACAATACTATCTATACGGGCGAATACACTTACCTGTTCTAATAAACAAAAACAAAAAAAAAGTCATAACACTTCAACAAAATATATAATAATAATAACGATATACTAAAAGCGAGGCGTATAATAATAACCGTCGTCGTACCTCCGGTTAAAATACAAACGATATTATTTTACACATCGCGTGTAGAAAAAAAAAAAAAAATATAACTATTAAGAACAAACGATTTTATTTTTTATATATTTTCCGAAGGCGAATACGGATACAAGCACGACGGGGTCAACGGACGGTGAACGAGTCTTAGGTGCTTGGTCAAATTCGATTTCTGGTGAAACGGTTTACCGCAAAACAGACACTGGTACTCCGGCGATTTTCCGCACTCATATTTCAGATGGAAACTCAGCGAACCCTTGTTTTTATAAGACCGGCTGCAACGTGAGTTGGGACATCCGTACCGCAACGAAGACACGTCTAAACAAATTTTATTGCTACATGATGATGATAATATATAAAGGAAAAAAAAAAAAATGTTTTAAATTAAAACGAGTGGGAGAGGGCTGTGGAAGATTCATATAATCCGACGAATGGTCTGAATGCGAACGTCCAAACAGAAAAGCCGGGCGATTTTAATGATTGTGACGGGTGAATTGATTACTTTTTTCCCCTCCTGATTGATACGAGGCGCGCATAATATCGCATTAAAACAAGCACGGGCGGTAGGTTACTTGTAAACATTTAAATACGTACACATGTATTGAATAATACGTCGGTAAAAAAAAAAAAAAATTGTATACTTAACTCGTTATGAAATTATTGATAAATCCGATGGATAATAACAAAAATAAGGTGCACAAAGGGGAAAAAGTAACTTTTATAATATGTCGCGAGACCGCAGAAAGTATGCACCGACAATTGAATTGTGTTTCAAACTGCAAATATCCGATAATATACGATATGACGTATGTACTAAAAAAAAAAAATCCACAACTGCGATATAGGTGAAATTATCAAATTCGTTGTATACTGAACGTAATATAATATTATTTTCACAACAATTCGTAACAATATTTTTTTTTAAAAAAAATAACAAAAATCTTCAATTGGTTTTGCGCACGCCAAATTGAACGAACAACATATAATAATAATAATAATAATATACAACAAATAAATATCGTATTTAATTTAAAAAAAACATAATAGGTAATATAAAATAACTCGCGACTATAAAAGCTAAATGGTAAACTGCGGTATACACGCGTAGGGGCATAGATAGAGGAACTATAAAATATAATTGAAAACGATAATGCGCTTATTGTTAAAACAAAATTAAAAAAAAAGGCTATTTCTATGACTATAGTCGACATCGTATAACATACTATTTTTTTTTTTTTTTATGTTTTTTTGTCGACTATCTGTCAAAAGCCTTTTTTTAAAAAAAAAATAATACAACATTTTTGTTCGTAAATAATTATGAAATTGTTCGACCTAAAGCTAGTAAACGAATAACGAATAATAAATAACAAATAAAATATATTCCACTCGAGTATGGTAACGTTTTTCCCATTATTAATATCAAATTAAAATTCCCCGACAAGGATAATAATTAATTTTTTTTATACATATATAAATATATATAAAAATATCGACGGTATAAATATAAAATCTCGAACAGTTGGAGACGTGGTTAACGTTTTTTTTGAAATAATAAAAATATAGACGTAAAATATCTATTTAAACATTTATAAAAATATTAAACTTAAATAATAATAAAAGAAGGAAGCACAGTACATCAACATGTTGTAGCAAAAAAAATCTGTAGAAAATTATTAGAACGTAAAACGATTCAAAAAAAAGTGGTTTTTCAAACGGTACGGGATTTAAATTTCCGTAAATAGAACTTTATATAAAATATATTATAAACAGTAAATATTACTAACGAAACACGTGTGTTTTATAGTTTTATCGACACATTTAATAAACGTGGCGTATCATGAGACGATAAAAAAAATGTCTTAAACAAAAAACAATATTTTCAAAAATCGCTAGGTACGATTTAAAAAATATATTATAATCGACGTGTGGTCGTATTATAGAATAGTACCGCCGACCACCTGTAGATAATTGGGAATTTTAAATTTTAGAAATTAACCGTTTACCCCGTCCTATTATAATATTTTTTCTCGTTGTATATATAATAATAAAATATTTTCAATTGCAACGAAATCACGTAGATAAAAATAGTAAGTGGTTGAATCAGAAACAGTACGGGGGCATGTAGAGTTTCTTTAAACCATACAATCGAAAGAAAAAAAATAATTAATCGTTAATCGAAAATCACGTATTTTTCGAAGCCTATAAAATAAAATAAATATTATTATCACGGGATTATTGCACGCAAAGAATATAAAATACCGGTGAGCAAACAAACTCGTTATATTAAAAAATATGTACTCGAGGGGATTCGAAACGAAACGGCGATTCATTCAAGTCCACGTGAGATCTGGCCGGGCCAATTTTTTTTTTTTTTTTATCACAATCGAATCTATGGGAATTTAGCACCGAGATTTCAAGGGGAAAACATATTCACACGTGTACACAATCGCGCGGAATTCGAATACGTTTTCGGAACCCCCTATCCAGTATTAAACTGGTTGTTTTTTCGTAACGCGAGTATTTTTTTTCGTTTGAGGGGGAAATCGAGTTTTGTGATGGGAAAAAAAACGGGTTAGAGGCCGATGTATTTGTGCACCGTGAACATGTGTTTCTTCATGTTTGAATTTCTCGAGAACATTCTCTGACAAAAGTGGCATTTGTACAGTGGTTGTTTCCCACATTCGTATTTCATGTGGTAGGTCAAATGGAATTTGTTCTTATAACTCCGGCTGCAGTGACCGTTGACACAACGCCAATTCCTAGTACCTGAAATGCGTCACATTAGCCCGATCTTTTTTTTTTTTCATTCATTGATATTATATTCAGAGCGAAGCATTTTTATACAAAAAGCCGTGTAGTATTAATATAAAATATATACGATACACATATATATATATATATATTTTTTTTTTTATTATTATTATTATTAAACTACATGGAGTATTTCTACTAGAAAAAAAAAAACTTATACACAATATATATTATTATCAATCTTTAAAATGTAAAAAAAAAAAAAAAAATAAACAGCACATTCCGATATTTTAGGTTGTTTGGCAAAACGTCGTCAATATGATTTGTATTATATCGTTAACGAAATAATGTAAACACAAAAATCGAGACAAATTCAAATAAAAAAACAGAGAGATCCTAATACAATAATATTTAAACGCTCCGATTGTTACAGTATCGATTAAAAATTTACGAAAAAATAGAAATATATTATTATAATAATAATAATAATAATAATATGAACTAACCTTATAATAGGGAAAGTAAAAAAAGTGAACAAATGTGACATTGCTTTACGAGGAAAAAAAAACTAACAACGAACGAAAAATAAAACGATTTTTTGGCAAATTATATGTTTTAACGAAACTCTAGACGGTTGTACTCGAGTGACAATATTTGAGATAGAAAAATATAATAGTAAATGTTGGAAGAACAAAAAATATAACATTTCGAATACGGTGCTCCAAATAGACGTTTCTATTCAAGAAAATTTTAGTTGCTCGAAATGTATATTTTAGTACCATCAATCTTTTTAAAAAAAAATCCCTCATTTTGATCAATGTTTATCTGGCTGAATTCAACTTAATTTTATCATTTGAGTGAAATAATACTATTGTCGAAAAAACTATTCGCATAAATCGACTGGTAATATAGTAAGACGATATTAACATACAAATAATATAATTTTAAATATTACAGTAATCGGACTGTTACAAAAAAAAAAAAAAAAAACTAAATTGATTAAATACACCGACGAGTATATTTTTATGGTCGTTGCGGTTGTTATAAAACCGTAGATGTGGAATACGAAAACGGGCGTCCACATACATTTTTCCAAAATTTTAGGGGTAGGGTAGGGGGGAGGGGCAATGGTATAATTGTTAAAATAAAATGGCGATATTTTTTTTTTTTTTCCATTACTTCAATAAATCGTTAATATCGGATTTAAAAACCCGGAGAGTCGATTTTCCCCGTCTTGCCCCCCCTCTCCCGGGACGCCCATAATTACGACTTCTGATGAACATCGAATTTTGGGAAGAGGGGGTTTATACGCCCCGACACACAAGTATACAAGTAAATATAAAAATTTAAATCGAATCATCATATATAAATAAATATATATATATATATATATATGAATATATTACAAAGAGAGGTACACGATTTGATATAATTATGACATTATTATAGTAATTTCATTTACAAAAAAAAAAAACCATTTACATTTAAAATTACCTTATAATATTTATAGCTATAAAAGAAAAGAAAAAACATAACGCGTATAAAGGCGTAGGTGCGGGGGGGGAAGAGAGAGAGAGAGAGAGAGAGAGAGAGAGAGAGAGAAAGATATAGGAGAGGATCTAAAAATTATGTAATATAAAATCGAAAAATCTTCGCGACTCGTCGTTTTACAAGTATAATTACGAATTATCAATCGTGTTGAATTGCGGTTAGAAAAAAAAATAAAAATAAGTAATGATTTGTAAATACGCAATACATCATATATAATATATCGTTTATTCACGTGTAATTGAACTTGCTGTGCACGGACGCCATGTGAATTTTCAACACGTTCTTATACGCGAAACATTTCGAACACACCGAGCACGAGAATTTCGGCTTTACGCCGCACTCGTAACGCAAGTGCTGCCGGACGCCGTGCAGCGCTTTGTACGTCCGCCCGCACACGTTTGGACACTGATACCGGTCGTCGATCATCGCGAAGTCGTGTTTATTATTCCACCTCCAGCACGCCGGACGGCCGCCGCTAGTCCCCGTCGTACCTAATGCGAAATTCAACAACGGTTACTATTATTTTTTACTATTATTATCATATCATTGTTGTTGTTGTTATTATTATTATTATTATTATTATTACCAGTATTATTATTACCGGGGTTGAGATTTTATAGCGCTTAAAATTGCATAAATATACGCTAAAAATATGCAATACAACAAATAGCAAAATATGCACAGAAAAAAAGAATGAATAATAATAATAATAATAATAATAATAATAATAAAACAAAACAGAAAACTATTCATTAGTAATTTAATAATTAACAAATTCGATTGACAATAATCAAAAAAATAAATAAAATATTAAGATTTCGATTTTATTATTAATTTATAACTCCGGAAATAGCACTAAAATCGCAACAACAAAAAAATACGCATGTTTAAATTTTAATAAACTTTAGTTGGCCGAGTCATGACACTAACAATTTAACCTTACTCTGCTAATTCTTAAGAATCTTATAAGAAATATGCAAATGCTATAAAATCCCAACCCTGATTATTACTATTATTATTATATATTTTATCGTACGAAACACTAGAGTATATAGTATTATCGCCATGGTTTTCATCATTCACGAGTATCGTAATAGTAATAATCATAACCCGGTACGAGTTGTAGACAATTTCGTAGGACATTCCGTAATCAATATAATTGATCGCCAAGAAAAAAGAAAAAACCAAGAAAAAAATGATCGCATTATAATATTGATTATTGTTATAGACGCATATCAAAAGTCAACAACAGTTCGATAAAATATCATTGTAAAACTAATCGGATTTTCTCGGCATCGTCCAATTTCAAAAATACGCCACGACTATAGTAGTTTTAGTAGATACATAAAGTCGATTTAATACATTCAACTTCAACATTGAACATTTTTTCAATATTTACGTACATATTATACTATAAGATTATTATTTTTTTTTTTTTGTATATATAATACTAAACTAAGTAAACCTAATTAATCAATAATTTTAAAAGCAATATATTTTTTTTTCTTTACAATTTACAGTTTATACAGAAGAAGGTAAGTCTACTATGGAAACGTGACCAATAATAAAGTTTATTTTTTCGATAAATTTAACCGTCGACCAATTCGTGACCGCAACTAATCCACCGGATACCAATTTCATAAAACGGATATGATACTTTTATGATTTTTAGGAGTGGGCTGATACATAAACTCGATGATATCGATTTTGAAATACGAAAAAAAACGTTAAAGAATATCTATTTCAAATATCGGAATATCGGTAAAAAGTGGTATCGACCCACCCCCTAATCCCGTAGTAAGTCAATTATAATCCAAAGGCAATAAGCTAGACAACTATTGTAATATGGTTTTGAGAGAAACGACCTTTTGTTATTTTTATCGCATTTTTCAAACTATATAATTAATGTTAAAAAATTACCAGGGGCCTAATTAAAGGCCTATATACCGGGGAGCGATTTACGCCCTTAGGTGAATTTATTAAAACAAAATGTAAGCCACGATAATAACCTAAACAATTTTTTGCTTATTAAAAGAAAAAAAAATGTACGCAATTATAATGTTATGTATTTTTGTGTTTTATACACTTTTTTTAATGTGCAAACTAGTGCACCCCCTTCCAAAAATTGCCACTCTATACTTTCGCCCGAGGCAAATGCCCTTTTTGCCATTACTCCTAATGCGACTCTAAAAATTGCCGTATAGTGGATTAGTTCCTGCCTTTTTAATTAGTATATTAAAAAAGTAATTTTTCAAATTTTGTCGCTTTCTGCCCATTGGCTTAGGAGAACAACATACATATAGGACTGTTTGATTATTTTTCACGATCGGTTATTCTTATCGAAAAATCGTTCCCCCCCCCCGTTCATTGTTGTTTGCGTTTTGACAGTGTTAAAAAATCTGATAATCGTATTCATTATGGTTAGGAGTGAAATCTTAAATAAAATATTTTACTTGAAAAAATGTTCAGATTATACCTATAAAGGCATAAAGGTACACCACTGGTAGTGAGAACAATTAAAATTGCCGTATTTATTGTAAGTGGTCTAAATATAGAAAATAAATGTCCGATTATTCAAATAGTTCTGAAGTCCTGAAAATAATTGGCCCGAATATCGATTAAATGAAATAACCTTATATGTATGTGACCAGCGTACGCGAAAATACGCAGCGGATACTATTTTTTTTTTTTTTTTTTTACCTATAATAACATTTATTCTTTAAACAGAAAATTGAAATGTATTTTATCATTATACCGGAGGGGGGGGACTTTCCGGCTAATTTTTTGGTGCCTATGCGCCGATCACGGGAGAAGTGTTGACATTTCCTAATGCGGTTAGGAAACGATATTGTCCGGTAAAAGTTATAGTTTCGGTAGTAAATTAGACAATCAATGTTGTCGAGCTTTCTTTGCTTTCCTACTATTAAATTACAATTTTATATCGCGAAAACATATTAAATGCGATCGTTATTAGTTTGATGAAATAATTTTTGATTTACCGACTATTTTAGAGGCAATTGGTATAGGTGCCCGTTATACGCGTTTTATTTATCATCATTTCGTGCAATCGTTTACTAGGCAACGATATCTCGTCTCTTAATATCGTCAACGTTACAATATTCACTATTATTATCTATAGAGGACAGGTCAAAACTTGGAAAATCGACACATTGGAAAGACGAAACACCGAAAAGCGTAATTCGGAAATGTATACAGGCGCATCCGTAAGAATTATTGCCGTGGCCTCTATTCGACGTGATAATTTTACACGATAATCGACGGGTGTTTCCGATTTTCGGACCGGCATAAACCTAAGACAAGAGAAGAATAATAAATAATCCGGTTAGAATAATATCGACGAAGTTATAGACGACAAACGCTGCTGCGTTTTTTTTGTTTTTTTCATTTTTCAATGATTTAACCGGTATTTTCTTTCTTATGAAAATCACTTATAAAATAATTAACGAACACAATGTATTTTTTTTTTTTTTTTTTTTTAAATAGTTTTTTTTTTCTCTAAATTATGATCAAATGATTATTAACAATAACGTCGTCAAAAATTATTTACAATTAATAATAATAATAATAATAATTTACAATCAATGCAGGTAAGGTACTTAAAATGTAGGTATATGTATAAATAATTCATAATATTATTTATTAAGTTTTTTTTTTTTATTATTATTTTTTTTTTTTTTTTATCAAATTAACAATATAAAACGACAAACACAAATTAATTATATAAATAAATAACATGTTAAGCCTCTCGTTTTGTTCGGAACACGGTACATATAAATATATATTACGGTGGCGGCGGCATGGTAAGTTTTTATAAGTTCAGAGAATGAGCCAAACGCTGGTGTTTTTTTACGGAATCCGATCTAGAGTACGTTTTACCGCAGTACTCGCATTCGAAGTCTACGCCGCAAAATTTGAAATGTTTAGCGAAACTCGGTCGTTTGTCGTAAGTACGTCCGCATTTCGTACAAGTGTATGTTTCCGAACCGCCTAAAGACGAAAAAAAAAAAAAAGAAAAAAATATCGTGAAAAACATTTTTTACCTTTTTTTTTTGGTAATCCAAATAAGAAATGAAGAACCGCGATGTAATTATGTGTAGTGTTTAGATATCAACGTGTTATGTAATTATTAAATTATGTGGCAGTCTTAAATATATATATATATATTTATATATATATATATATGAAAAATATAATAATATATGTATTTTTCTAATATAATACCGTAGGTGTATGTATATATATATATATATATATACCGGGAGAGAAACGTGCAATAAAAACAAAAAGAATAAAAATAATTACCTACTTGAATATAGGGGAGACCATATATAATGTCACTGCCTGCGGTTTCCAAAATTCGGTCTTAAATCGTGAGGATTATTATAATTTTTTAAAAACGAGCGCGCCGCGCGAGGAGGAGGAGTACCTTTTAGAAAACCGTTATAAATTAAAGAGACGTTTGTGTGATAAAATAATTGTCCGAAACAATAATTCTATTGACCGCCGGGTACTCTATTTGTCGTATATATATATATATATATATATAGAGAGAGAGAGAGAGAGAGCGAGGTATGAAATTTGATTTTCGCCGACATTATACAGTCAATTCTATAGCCAAGGAGGTATTATTTTTACCGATTACTTAATGTAAACGATAACGCGCACGCGCTTAGTATTACGAAATATTGCGTTAGTTAGCAACATAAAAAAAAAAAAAAAAAACGACTAAATAAGAGACGCGAACCCGGCGGCCGTACATGCCGAGAGGGCGCGAATAATATCTGTTGTTGTTTATGCCCACGACGGATACAGAAACCAACGAACCACCCACCAGCTGTTCGTGATTAATGTGGAATCATTTTTTTTTTTTTTTTTTTTTATATATATAAATTATATCGTAAAGTGTACGACGACATAATAACAACAATTGAATTACTCCGCCACTCTCATTAACACGGCCGCGTCAAAGCCAAGCAGCTCCTCGTATTAGAGTCGGGTTTTTGCACGAGCCGTTTAAAAAAAAAAAAGTATACAATAAATACATAGGAGGCGATTTTTAATTATTATTTCCGGTCTCCCTTATACCCCCGTACGGGAACAATATAATTTCGAAGCTAAAACTAAATGTAATTAATGGTTTATTATTATTATTATTATTATTATTAATTTTACTATAAGCTTTAAAGCAATAAGCGATATACCTAAATACACGATTTATATCCATTGTAACGTAGTGATAGCAAATAAATGATAATGACGTTTGTTATTAAATACAAATGCATACGAACTTAAAGAATAAAATTAAAAACGTACGTATTAACGAACAAACGTATTCTCGATATTCCCGTAAGATTGCGATAAACGAAACAACGTTGGGCGAAAACGAATTTCGAACACGACTCCGAAATATTTTCATTGTTATTAATGTTGGTGTTCTATTAAATTTTTTTTTTTTTCAAGAACTTCAATCTTGTTTTTCTCGTAGCATTTTCGACGCTCACGAGACGCAACATCGTAATTATTATAAAATGTTAGTAATTTTTTTTTTATTCAAGAAAAACTGCAGGACGAATAATAATTATAATTTCAAGTTTGCAAAAAAAAATATTAAAAAAAACTTGACCCCTCGTGTTTTTATTATGATTATATTATTCGTATTGCGGGTCGGTACCGAAGGGTACGTAATGTACTTTTCGAAATTACTTTTGAATAATCGGCGTTATTATATTAGAATTAGATTTAGAGGATTGAGAAAACTATCAAAAAAAAAAAAAAAAGAATAATAATAAGCGTGTTTTTGTTGTATTGCCGATTATTGCCGACCGGTAAAAATAACGTTTTCGAAAAAGGTTTGTCGGTGGAAAAAACCAAAAAAACCAAAATAAAAAAAAAACGTAACACAACGTGACATACAATAATAGTAATTATAGACGATGCAATAAAATACGAGCAATGAAGGAAACACAAATAATATAGTAATGCGTAGGTATTCATTTTTTTTTTTTTTTATATATATTTATTAAACACACAAATCGTTTTAGTCGGGTGGATATTTTTATTAATTCGTTAAGGTAACAAAACAAAACGTCGTCCCGGTTTTTTGCCGCGAGTCTCCGTCGAAGAATACGACGGAGACTTGCACCACCACTCCACTGACTGATCGTCGGACAATGTTCGCGTACACGTCCGAGATGAGATTCGAGAACATAATATTTTGATCGTGTTTATCACGAATATTTTTTTCGTCTTGTCGAACTTTTTACGGTTGTTGTGCAGGCTCCTCCGCCTGGATTCGCTTGTGTTTGTATTTTGTTTTTTTAAATTAATCGCCCGCAATTGTCGCCTAAAACAATAAACAATATGTTAGACAAAGGCAATTCCAACTCTGTTGTAATAATAGTTAATATCGAGTCGAAAACAAAAAAAAAAAAAAAACCGAAAAAAGTAAATACTTTCCGAGATAAAAGACGCTCGTTATCTCGATATGTATTTACTTTGTTTGCGGATGTCTTTTTTTTTTTTTGTTGACGAGAAACAAGCGGCTCTAAAACGTTCAGTTTTTTTTGTCGCCGTTGTGAGTGGAAAACCACCGATCCCGCCCCGCTTTTGATTTTCAAACGACAACTCGTCCGTAGAAAATGCCTTAAATAGATAAAAATTGAATTTATTAATAACAAACAATTGTTGGTATGTTTTTGATCGGTAATTTTCGTCGCATTCGAGTGAATCAAAAGCGGGTGGCTGGCTGGCTGTTACACCGCCGAAAAATAACGGTAATGATGTCACATTTTCAGAGCATGCTCGTTACATAAATTGTTAAAAAAAAAAAAAATTTTAATACTTTCCTAAATAATCTTACGAATTGATTGTCCTGTATAAGTAGTACACGACAGAATGTCAACACTGTTTTAAATGTATTTATCCGCTGCCGCTGAATGACGAAAATGTTAATATAGTTACAAACTTGTAGGAAGTAAAAATAAAAAAAAATTAAAAATTAAAAAAAACATATTACAGCAGATTAAGGCGTTTACTTAAAAAAATAAAAAAAAATCAATTTATAAAATAAAATAAAATACATAGTCTGTACGATTGAACTATAAGGGCGTTTATTTTAACAGAAACGGACAGAGGGGGCTGTGCGGAGAATATATTTAATTATTTTTTTAATCGGCACACGTTTTATACGAATAAGGCGGAAACACTTGCGGGCGACACGTCTTTTTTAGGAACCCAATCGAGTTCTATAAGTAATATACTAAATTACAGTGAGTGCGCGTCACTACAAAATTTCCCGTGTGATTCGTAATGTCCCGCGAAAATAAATTATTTGAACGTTTTAAAGGGAAAATTGAAAAATGTTTGCCGTGTATGTGAAAAATGTGTGATAACAAATTAATTAAGGGGAAAAGATGTGGCGTGGAAAAACTATCGTCCGCCTTGTAACGCCGGTCAAAAAAAGAAAAAGAAAAAAGTGAACCACCAGTTGACTCTAGCGAATTTCGTAAACCGCACGGGTTTGCGTTTTTATAAGGAAATTTCTCGAAGAAACCACCACGCGTGAAATTTTTTCTACGTTTGATATATTCTATTTTATAATACAATTACCGAAAACAAACAATCGATTTTTTTTTTTTTTTATGTATGAGGTAATATAATTATTACTAATTTTACGGTGGCGACTTGGGAATGTCTTCTTGTTGACCGCCCCCGCGCAATTATATTATTAATATTAAAAAATATTTCTTCCGGTTTTACCGTTTATAAAAAATTGTCGAAAATGATTCAATTCGTTTAAACCGGTGCATAGAATAAACATAAAAAAAAAAAAAACCGGCATTTATTAATTTGAACTGTACGCATTTCAACAATAATAGTAATGACCTTATCTTAGCTAACAATCGAATCGATATTAATGAATTGTTTGTACACGAAAAACATAGTTGTTGCTGATTTAAATATTTGTAAAAAAAAAAATTGTCCGTTTCCCCCTCCTCTCCGTAAAATAAAAAAAGTATTTTTATCCTTAATATAATATTTAATAATACGATTTAATCCTCGTAATACAATCACAGTACGGTAACAATATTAAGTAATAAAAAGGTAAATATATTTTATAAAAAAAAAAAAAAAATGTTTAACATTGCAACCATTGTTATCGTTGTAACTAGTCGATTTTTTAATTTCAACTGTAAAACAACAACGTGTCGGACGACACACAATTGTGTCGTCTCAATTGAGACGATTTCAAAATTATAGTTAAGTTATTACGACACAAATATACAACCGTTTAGTTTTTTAATTATTATTTTTTTTTTTAAATATATATGTATATATATATTAGTAATTACATAACTTATTGTACAAATAAAAACTACACAAAATCGAAATAAATGATAAAACACTTTCAAATAATAAAAAAAAAAAAAAAAAAAAAAAAGAGTTCATAATTAATATTACGTATTTTAGTGTTTAGTATTAAAACAAAAACCTCATTATTAGTAACTATGTATGTATTAAAAAAAAAGTATACACGCGACTTATAAAATGCAGAAAGACTTGTGAACCATTATGTAGTGCCGTTTCAGATTTTGTTTTTGCGTAAACGGTCGTTTACATATTGTGCATCTGAACTTAGGTGCTACACCACACTCGTATTTTAAATGGGACACTAGGTTAGAACGGTATTTGTATTTTTTTTTGCATTTGGTGCAAACGAAATTAAACAGACCATCTGGAAAAAATTCACATTTATTACGCGAATTGCTTTGGAAAAACAAACAAACAAACAATAATAAAAATAAAAAACACATACGTATTAAATACACCTAATATTATTAAATAACACAATTTTCATAAGATGGTAGCTCAGAATGAACATAAATATACGCAACTACTTTTTGCCCGCGTGTAAAAGATAATAATTATAGTTGTAAATGAATATAATGTTTTAAAAGAGATAGTGAGTGAGAGAGAGAGAGAGTGAGAGAGTGAGAGAGAGTAGTAAAGAGAAAAAAGGAGAGTCTGTTTTATATATTGGCGTTTAAGAATCGTTATGTTCAATCAAAAAATATAAATTTCGAGTAAATTATAGAAAAAAAAAAAACAAAAATTATTCCTAGGCGACGACGACGACGACGACGAGACAAAAGTAAACGCGCAAATTTTCAATTCAAACACTTCTAATTGCAGTCGATACCATAGAAGATAGACAGACACAGACGGATACGATTATTAGGTATTGAAATTATTAGAAATGAAAATAATAAATTATTATTATAATTTAGTGATTTTTTTAATCGGTACAAGTATATACATATATAGATAATCATAACGAAAAGCGAAGAAAACACGATTTGCACAAATAAAATAATACTGTTTAAAAAAAAAAAAAAAAACGATAGCGCGACAATAATTGTATACGCTGATCGGATTACGGTATGATTTTAACGATTTAAAAAAAAAAAAAAAAATTGTTTTAATATAGTGTTATAGTTAGTGCGTGTAGGTAATGGAAATGAATACAATAGGTAATCAAAAAAACACAAAAACAAGTGCACATATATATATATAAATAAAAAACCAACATTGACGACGATACTATAATAATAATTATTAGTCGATTAATATAGTAGAGAAAAAAAAATTTTTTAGGAATG
Source organism: Tuberolachnus salignus (assembly GCA_956483605.1). Taxonomy (NCBI): domain Eukaryota; kingdom Metazoa; phylum Arthropoda; class Insecta; order Hemiptera; family Aphididae; genus Tuberolachnus; species Tuberolachnus salignus. The sequence continues at coordinate 20,331,472 of OY101437.1, forward strand.
TAAGTAAATATGTCAGAAAGAGAAAAATTGTTTTTTCCGTACGATATTTTCACATTAAATAAAACTATATATAAGTAATAAATTAGATATGACAACAATAAAAAAAAAAAAAATCACATGGGTTTTTTTTTTTTTTTTTTAGTAACATATAACATACAAAACACAAATATTATAATATTACACAGATAATACGTATCGTAGAAATCTAAATCTTACCGTATTATAATTATAATTATCCGCGTTATATTATTTAGTATTGTCTAATTATTTATATTAATTTATTATTTTTTTTCTCCCGCGTGCTAATAATACACCACAATAACCCGTCGCCGCTAATCGATGTCCATCGATTTGTGCACGTTGACCATGTGACGTTTCAGGTGCTGTTTCCACGTGAACCGTCTGCCGCACTTGACGCACCGGAACTGCGGCGCGACGCCGCACACGAGTTTCAAATGGCTATTGAGACTGGCCCGGTGTTTGTACATCCGGTGGCACTTTGTGCACGGGTATTGATCGCCATAATCTGCGAACCGACAAAACAACGGGCGACGATTATAACAAGACGCGTGCCACTCTAATTATTATTTATATAAACGTGACCGTCTATGATAGAACAGAATGTAAAAAAAAAAAAAAAACCAAAAAAAAAAGCAAGAGAACAAATTTTTACGGTGTTTATGAAGGTAAAAAAAAAAAAAAAAATAAAATATTTATTTCGAATCGACGGCCGTGAATTATAACGGTATATAAATATTACAATAATACGCGTACCTACTATTTGTATATAGTGTTGGACATACGAAATCTGGATTAAAAATAATTCTAAAAATGAAAACAAAAAGAAAAAACACAAAATAAAACCATAGTGATTTACAACAAATGGCTGGCTGGTTTGTTGAGTATTTCGACGAAAAATGATATTGGATCGACGCGTCATTATGTCCGAAAAATTTACTCGTAATCTATCGGATAATACGGATTATGTATCGGCAAATAATCCGATTGTATTTAAATAAATCGTAAATTTCAATCCGGAAACCGATCGATACGCACATTTTACTTTAATAATATATAATAATATGTCCAGCACTAATAATAGATAATATTAATAAACACGTTTGCACCGTATAACATAATACAATCGTATGTTGCGATAAAAAATAAAACAACAAACATTTATCAGATAATACGTAAACGTTTTATTTTGTAAACAATGTTTGATGTAATCAACACCGAATGCCGTTTATGATTTGTTTTCGGGCTGAATTTTCGACCACAAATCGCACACTGGAACGACTTCTGGTAGACGCCGCGCACTCGAGCTGTTCGTGTCAACGTAGTAAATTCCCACTGCGTTTATACGAATCACACCAATATTGCTGAGACGAGAACGCTGTAAAAATAAAAATAAAAATACACAATATTTTAATACATGATATGTTATATTAAATACTATAACGTAATACGACTGAACAGTATTCGATACCTTTTTACCCGGGTTGATAAATATTATTATTATAATAATAAAATAACGATCAATACGGTTTTTAATGATAAAATGATAACAAAATAACGGAATTATGAGTTGTACATCAGGATTTGCCTGTTCGATAAGAATAGAAACCCCGGAAAAGATGGCATAAAGCAGATAACGATGGAGCGGTGTGTGGTAAGTTATAGCTAACGGGCCTACGTAGACTAATTTTAGGCAAAACAAAAAATAGTGTTTTTTTTTTTTAAATATAACTTTAAAAAGCAACCCCCACACGAAATTGTTCTAGAATTGCTGAATAATGTGATAATAAATACATTTGGACACAATTCTCATAAAATGCTACAGGGAGAATAGCTTAAGAATATTTAATCGAAATTACACAAGGCAGATTTTTCTAATTGTATTTGTAATGCTAAACGATTCCCTCCTCGTCCCTCCCACAAAAAGAAACTCGTTAAATTTTTTTTATCATACACAAATCAATTTGGTATTTAATTCGCATTTTTTTTTATTATTATTATTTAATATAAAAGTACCTACTTTTAATAGTTTACCCTAAAATAGAACCATTAACCAGTACACTGCACCTTCTTCTCCTGCTATGAAAAAAAAGAGCTATCAAAGAAGAAAAAATAATACATTTTTCATGTTTCCTTCATCTATGAAAATCATTTATTTATCACAAATAATAGCTAACGTATTAAGCCATGTTATCTATGGTATTAATACGCTAATGTTTTTCATGGAACAAAAAAATCAAGCAATATTTTTTTTTTTTTTTTCTAGACTTTTTGCTTATCCACTAATTCACAAGTTTATACAATACATTATATTATTTCAATCAATCGGATGCTCACGATAAATAGAATGACACATATTTTCAATTTAAGTAAACCAATTACTTTTACTCTATGTAATTAGTATATTAACTACGGTAAATATGTTCAGTATTTATTTCGTTTGATGTTGTGAACGATGTACAGACGATAATGCGAGTTATTACAATAATAAGTTTCTCCTCCAACAGTATATAAAACTCACTTCTATTTAAATATTTTATTATTTATTTATTTTCATTGAAAATTGTGTATATAATATTAATATATTTTTGAATTTAAAATTCGAAATAAATAAATCCATACAATTATTAATAACTACAATATGGTAATCGAATATGCTAATACGCATATCATTTATTATCTATAACAATAGTTCGAACAAAACAATTTTATAATTAATAGTTATTCATATATATATATATATAGACATACACTTTAGGTAATAGATTAATTTAAAACAAAGATGAATAATAATTGTAACAGGACGTGGCACAGTATTTAAAAAAAAAAAAAAAAAAATGAAAATTTATCAACTCGCAAAAAGTGGTTATTACCCACCAGAAACAAAAACGTTTCAAACAATTTATGCAACATCCTGTTATCGATAAAATAAAAATGCTATACTATTTTGTGTATAGTAAACAAATGATTCCGTAGTTGTGATCTGTGGGCGAATTTTCGAAAACAAAAATCGCAACTAAATTTCGGTTCTACTCCACATTCGTATTTCTTGTGGGCGAATAAATTACGTTTATATTTATAACTTCGGCCGCAAATGTTGCACAAAAAATAGTGTAAATCCATCACTAAAACCAATAGAACATATCGTTTTCTAAATAATCGTTTTTTTCTTTTTCTTTTTTTTACTTAAAGTATATATTTTTATATTATAAAGTTTTTTTTTTTTTTTTTTATTTATTAAACGAAGAGGAGTTATCATAAAGAGTTATACTTATATGCATGCATATTATATATATATAATAATAATAATAATAATAATAATTAAGCATAGCACAGATAAATAAAGTACATTACGTTGCACCATTTACAAGAGTATTCCGATAATTTATTACAAATATATATATTATTCTAATAAATCAAGGCGATTGAAAGCGGCGAAGAGAAATTCTTACGTGCCCGCAAAAATGTATGATTTTAGTAAGATATCGTAGGAAAATTTGATTTCGTTTACGGGGGGGGGGGGGGTTGTTAAACTTAACAACAAATTAAAATCTATTATCCAATCGGTACTACAAGATCAATGATAAAAATTAAAAAAAAAAAAAAAAAAAAAAAAAAAACCGCCGCTCGCAATCCCCTCGAATAAAAGAGGAAACGATAGACAATTAAAGACATCGGTAAAGATTTAACATTCTTAAGATAAATATTAACAAATCGTACATGGATTGCCGCGATTTATTAAACAATAATGGCAGTACAACGCATAATGCTTTTACGCGTTACATTGTGTAGTTGCACAAAGTAAAAAGAAAAAGAAAAAATAATTATATGACGACTTGCTATTCAATAATGTCTTGTAGTAAATCGATATTATTCTCCCACGCGTATCTTTGTAAATTATAAACAACTAAATATATAATAAAAAAAAAAAAAAAAAATGTTCTTTATGAAAACATTAGTTAAAATAAGATAGGAAAGAAAAAAATAATGTAAAACGAAAAATAAAAATGATTAAACAAATCGTCGACACACACTCGCGGAGTCCGTTACCGTCTCGTTTATTCGTTCATGTCGTCCAGAAAACTCACTCTATACATCTTACACGACACAATGCTGTTTCGTGTGGAATCGTTATAACCGTGCACTAAACGCATGTGCTTTTTTAAATTATCCGGCCGTTTCACCATTTTATCGCAAAACAAACACTTGAACTGCGGTATTTGATTGCATTCGTATTTCATATGTTTTTTCAGGCTGGAAATGGTTTTGTAACTTTTGCCGCAATTCTGTGGGCACGTGATCGACTCATCGTACGGTAATTCGTATATTTGAACGGGATCTAAACGGCAAAACAATTTTTTTTTTTTTTTTTTAACTTAAACCTATTATTATTATTATTACATCTCGATGAGGTAACGAGATAAGCCCGTATTTGGGGTGGAGGGGGAAAGGAGGCGGAAAATTGTTTTTTTTAGTCAATTGAGGGGCGGCGCAGTAAATTTATCTCATCAATATCTTACGAATAAAAATTATAATATAAATAAATCGTCGCCTAAGAACACCATCACAATAACGAATCTAAAAGAAAACTGCGAAATTGCGTAGTTTATTATATTGTAATGACGCGTGCTGCTGTGTTGAACGTGTTATTAGTTTAGAGGTTTAACCGACAGGTTTCGCTGTGCTAAAAAAATAAAACCAGAATGGCGGTATCACGGCCCGTCTAAAACACAGTTTGTTAAAAACGATACTATTGTAGGTTTTTTTTTTTTTTATTATTATTCTTGAAAATTTGGAGGAAAAATTGAGATTGGCCGTGATGGTCCTTGAGCGACGATATAGTACCGACATACATTGAATTAACATAGTTTAGAACAAAAAAGAAAGAAAATAGAATTATATCTTATTTTTTCGAGTGACGGCTAAAATATGACGCGCCGGGGAAAAAAATATCCAAATACGGGCCTGGGTGTTTTTTTTTTTTTTTTTTTTTACACATATCTGTATAATCAATAATAAGCTACTACATTTTAAGCACAAATACATTATAATAATAACACTAAGATTGCATTAAAATTAGGCAAAACACAAAAGGGAAAAGCCTTATTTTTTTTGCTATTCGCACAACAAAATTAATATAAAAACACGCCGAAACTTTATTCGGCCCGTCGAAATGTAAAAGTAAAAAAGGTTTTCCTTTTACAGATCGATGTCATCTATAAAGACGGAAAAAACAAACAAACAAATTCGATCATATAGAGTGGCGATTATTCTTTTATCGCATTTTTTTTATATTATTTTGTATATATCTTCGTAATGTTTATTGAACAACACTTCCCTACTCGTCCGGCTTACATTTTAAACCGTATTTTAGGTATTTTGTTTTCGAATTGGATTTGAAAAATACGAGTTATACAGAAAGAGAAAATAATAAGAGTAAAATGTCTGTAAAAACCAGTAGATGTATTCAAAAAGTATCTCCGTAGGTATAATTTCGCTGGTTTATGACGAAATATCACTTCAATGTATACAGAAAACTTAAAAAAAAATAAAATAAAAATAAAAATAGACGCTGGATGTCGACCTAATGACGTATTGCGTACAAAACGATCGTGTTCAAAATAAGAACGTTTTTTTTTTATTTTTATTTTTTTGTGGTTAGCGTGTAATTTGTATTATAATTAGATTATATCTACGTAAAACTTATATTTTAAAATTTGTTATTGTATAACTCTCCATCGCCAACAAAAGCAACGTTCGACAGACAACAAATCAAATTGTTTTAAAAAACAGGGAGAAGGGGAAATATACGTATTGTTCGGTAAAAAATTCTATTATAATAAGCGAAGTGCATAGGTAGTTAAAATTATAATGCTCAGAGATTAAAAAAAAAAAAAAAAAAAAAACCAACAAATGGTATACAGCGTTAGAGTCGAAAATGTAAAACGTCTTAAATTTGCAAGTGAACAGATAATTATTTATTCGAGACAAAACAGTCGAGTTTAGAGAAAAAAATAAAAAAAGATATTACTACAATATTACTCTACCGATATATGTTTAAAGTTAAACCAATCTGGGCTTTCAGTCTTGTAAATAATACTTTTATTTTTTATTCGGAACACATATTCGAATAATATAAAAATATTTTTTTTTCCTGCTAATTAGACAAACGCGACAATTGCAATATATCAAAACCCCTGCGAAAGTTTCGTTAAAAAGACCTAAACGAAATGTACGAGTTATAAACACAACAAGTTTACTTTGCATCGGTCGAAGCGTATTTTACAAATAAACATTTTTTTTTTCCTCTTCTTAAATTTTATTTACCATTGAAAATTGACAAATCCATAGAAATCGTAAACGTTTTATTGTCGTAAGTAATTCGTTAAAATCGAAAAGGTGCCCCAGCCGATGCAAAGTAAACACGTCTATGAATTCAAATCTTATTTACATTTTGATAATAACCTATTACTGTAATATGAACTTAAATGCGTCTCAGGGCAGTAGATTAGTGGGAAATTCGTACAGTTAAGGCGTTAATTAAAAGGTAAAACAAAAAAAAAATTGTCTACCTTAAATCAGTGTACTGAAATAAATTTATTTAAATACTTTACAAACACTCGCCCGGATTTGGCAATTCGACGGGGCGAAAAACTTAATTATATAAAAATACAATACGATGATAAAAAAAAAAAACATTTTTGTTGATAACATGTATTACCCTTACCACCTGTATACGCGTGTACAACAACAACAACAACGATATTGAAATATATATATATATATAAAAAATTAATAATATTATATATACATTTTTTATTTTTTTGGCCGACAACAATTGTTAAACGGGTATAAATCAAATATATTGTATAGGTATTTATAATTATAATGATAAATTTATAGATGAGTAAAATTTTTTTTTTTTTTTTTATTCTCCCGCCCACATTATCTACATTTTACAATTGTGTATTCTGATCATGTGTATCTTGTGGTTGATGCGTTGCTTGAAAGGCTTGTCGCACAGAACGCACTGAAACTTGGGCTGGACGCCACACTCGTACTTCAGGTGTCTGGCCACGCTGCCTTTGTGCTTATACTTACGGCCGCACCCGTTCGGGCAGTGGATGTCGTCGTAGTCGTCCTCAAACGAATAACAACCGTCACCTGTGGTCCCGCCGCCAACGAACAAACAAACGAAAAAAGAAAAAAAAAAAACAACGTTTATCAACTGAGATTATCAATTCTCGACGGTAAATTAAGGTGGTTTTTTTTTTTTTTTTTTTTTTTTCTATTAAATTATTTTTTCCCCGTCCCTTACCTCGCTGACAGGACAAAAGCGAAAATATAAAAATATAAGCTCCCGCGCGTGTACGCCGGGGGGAGAAGGGGGGGGAAACAACAACAACAACAATTAAACACTTTTTTTTTATTTTTAAAAAACCTCTACATTTTCATTTCAGTTGTTTAGTTTTTTTTTTTTTTTTTTGTATCGGCTATTCGGAACTAAGCGTATTATTAGTTTATTTACACGTTATTATATTATTATTACTAATATATATATATAAATATATATTTTTTTTCTTTTCGATTTTCAGACCGGATTATTAATTATTGGGTAGGGAAAATTATCAAAACTGAAAATATAAACGTAAATATTATTTACAGCAGATATATATTTTTTTTTAAGTTTATTTTTTTAGAAATAGGGCACAACAAACATATGCGACGATAGATACATAATATAAATACAGCGTATTGTTCAATATCAACAGACAATTTTCGCCGATCATACTAAAATTCGAATTCGAGTTGCGATATTATTGATATGAACTATTAAAACAAAAAAATAGCTTAACTTGATGAGTACTCCATCACTGTCAGTTTTCACATTGATGAAAACACGTTAGAGTACAATAATAAAGTAAAATGATATGTTTTACTTATCCACTGTATTATACAGGTACCGGTAGGTGTTACCGGCGAACAGGTGTGTTCACATTCATTTGAAGTAATTGTCGGTAGTTATTGATCTAAAATTATAAAAAATAAAACAATTAATACACAATTACAGTTATATATATATATATATATATATATATATATATATATATATATACACAAGTCTTATAAGTGTATATTCTATATATTATTATTATAAACAAGATAACTTTGTAAATACCAACTTCCAATATTATATTGTTATCATTCTCACTCTCACTCTCACTCTCTCTCTCTTTCCGTATGCCACTGAAGTACCAACGTTTTATTGACTTGTTAAACAAGAAATCAATTTCAATACGATAAAATAGCTCCACTAGTCATGAGTATTTGTATTGAAATCTAGCCCATAATAAACACCAGGATAATATTTAACTATTATTAACCAATATATGTTTACAAGATATTTCACTTTGATTTAATTAACTTTTTCAAACGTTTCATTTGATATAAACACATCAAAATTTACAGATATTAATATAATCTTCATTCAATTGTATATAAAAACCCGAAATATTAGCGTTATAAAATTAATGTTAATTTTGGTATTCAATAAAAAAATGTGTAAGTATATACAAATATCAAACATGTAAATATTATATCGTAGTGATTAATTTCATGTAAATTAGTAAACGCTTCTACTTTAAACGGATTAGATATACTTACTGAACATTTAATACCACATGTATTTATAAATTAATAATATATGCATGTCAAAGAGTATTGATTATTTTGGCGTATAAAATGTATTTAAAAAAAAAATAAAAATAATAATAATAATAATAATAATAAATAATTATTTAATATAATAATAGAATCATTAAAACTCATTATATTAAATGCAGTAATAATTTGAGTATGATAAAATAATAAGTAAAAAATAATAAAAATCAATAAAAACCGATTAAAGTTTTATATTGTCACATGGAAAATAAGTAATTGTAGATGTTCTTATAAAATGTAGCGTTCTATGTATAACAATTTTAAAAATATTTTTATATATAATAAGAAATAATTGCATAATAACATTACTGATTTTAAGATAGGTACTAATTATTATTATTATTATTAACCATATTAATAAACACCACAAATAAAAAATAGTTATACACAAAATACAACATAGCTAACAATATATTTAAGTAATAACAGTATTATAGAAAATTAATTGAATGTGAACTTTGAACTGAAAATCTAATAACCTAGTACACATAATATTATATGTTAACAGACAAATCATAATAAAAAATAATAATACAACAATGTGCATGTTCAGACAAATTATTGTATACAAATGTTTACCTATATGAAAATACATTGTAATAGTCAATTAATTTCAATATTAAAATTAACTTTAATATGTTGGTGAAATATAGTATAAGAAATAGATTTTTTAAAATTACAATACAAATAAAACACGCTGTTTAATTAGCGTATTGTATCTTAATCTATAACATAAATTTTAACATCTTAATTTTATAAACAAATATAAAGTTATTGGATACAAGTTGCATTACTATGCATTTCATAGATTTAATACTATTTTGAAATACAATAATGCTAATTCATGAGTATTCGTATTTAAAGATTCCTCTAAAAGTGTTCAGTGTATTAATTCATATAATATGTACACATGTATGTCAAATTGCCATTGTATGCATTTTAAACTAAAACGCAGGAAAAAAAAAAAAAAAAAAAAATATTTACAAAGTATAGCTATGATATTCAAAAGGAATGTCTTACGGCAGATATATGGCCAAAAATAAAAAATATACGACATATAAGAAAAACAGACCAACATGAAGCTATGGGATATGTTTGGATAAGAGGACAGTAATTTGGACTACTACAAAATGAATTCCTTAAAGAAAGGGGGCCACCACTAGGGCGACCGAGATGGGTGGATTAAAAATCAAGAGTAATTTCCAACTTGGGTATACAGTTGAGTAGCTGGAGTTGAGAAAAACATACAAGCGTAGGCGTTTATAGTGAAATGCTTAACCTTAACCTATCGATTTTAGCCACTGTATACAGTATATTTGAACAGTATGATAATACCTACTAAATATCAATTAACAAAATAATATTAAATTAATTCATAGTCAAAACCTTCTACCTCAACGTCAAAAACTACGTATACAGAAGACAAATCGAATTTCTTAAACTTTTATTGTAACCATATACGATTTTTAAAACAGTTAATTTAAACCCACTCACTGATAGCATCTTTGAACTACACTATATACCTACGCGGTTGTTAAAACAGAAAGTGTATGGAGAGGGGGGAGGATTGTGTTTAGAAGAAAAATTATATAATATTTAATTATATTAAGGTTAAATTAAGATAAAATTTGAATATATATAATATTGAACATTACATTTTAATTTTTAGTTTATTAAATTAATTTGCATAATAATATTTGTTTTACTTATCAAATTCATTGTTTAAACAGCTATTTTATTGAAATATTTACTATAACTCTATCAACACAGAGATAGCAGATAGTACTAACTGTGTATTTAAATTTTGGTCATAATTTCAAGACATAAGGAGTCAGCCTTAAAGTTATGACAGTGAATTAATAATTGCATAACACTCTAAAATATGATATACAAAAATATAACGATTCAAACACAATCAGCCAAAAAAACTGTAGAAACAACAATTGAATGTCTATAATATGATATGTTTAAACAAAAAATAATTGCCAACTAACATTTATACATTTAACTAATCTTATTTAAGACTGTTCTTAGAGGTATACAATAATGTATTCTTCTTAAAATAACCTATTCATATTTTTTTTATTTTAATATACAGAAAATCCTATATTTGTCCAAATTTATGTTACAAATGTAAAAATGTTAATAATAATAAATTCCAATTTCTCAAGAATACTTTTTTTTGTCTGTTTTAAATATGTAAATTTATATTCCATTTTTGATAATAAAACTTAACTAAACAATTTATCTATTAAAATAGAAGGTAGGTATTACTTAGAAGCTTTAGAACTCCTATCAATACCATGTATTGTCATTAAATGCATCTTAAAAGTTTCTGGTTGTTTATACGTTTTACCGCATATAGGGCATTTAAATTGTGGTTCTATACCACATTCGTACTTCAGGTGACGAACTAAACCTTTTTTGTATTTGTACTTCCGTCCACATTCTCTTGGGCAGTAAAACAATCCATCAAACTCTCGTTCTACATTCATTCCTGAAACATAGGATTAATTTACAAGCATAATTTAAGATTCAAAGCATAATAGGCAAAAAATTGAAGCAATTATTCAAAAATATAAGCCGTAACTAATGAAGTAAAGCACATTGACATTAAACACGAAATTACCCTATAAAACATCAACTATGATACATTATATCTGACATTATATACATTATATTTATACATTTCAATATATATATATATATATTGAAATATATATTTACATACTAAGAAACTTTAATATACAAAATGTGAAATAACATAGAAATACATTAATTGTTTTGTGGGATAATAACTTTGAGTACAACTATAATTCGGTCTGAACTTAATAAGTAAAATACATTGTTACATACATATGTTAATAGGCATACGTATACAATTTAAATGTACTTGGACATATCACAACAGCCATTCAAATTAGTTAAATAAAACATAACTTCTTTATTCATAATATGATACACAATGTCGGGTATAATGAACATATAACAAATATTAAATATTAAACAAGTACAAAATTTACAAAGAAATTAAATGTATACATAATAGGTACATGATTTACATATTTTATATAATGTATCATACAAATTAATATTTTAATTATTAAATATGTTTTTTAAAATTTAAACAATTTTTAATTCATGTCAAATATACGATAAATCTTTTTTTATTAAGAAATTTAAAACTATATGTGAAGTTATGTCTAGAACTGTAGGTACCTAGTTAATAATACACGAGATAAAAAATATTATAAATCCATAGGTAAAAATCATAAAAATATAAAGTATTAAGTATTAAATGAATTAATTGATTACCTTGTGTTTCGATGTCTTTTTTAATATTTATATGGTTTTTTGTAACCATAAACACACGTGTGTGTGTGTAATATATGATTAATTCTAAAAAAAAAAAAATTAAAAAAATTTTCATATTTAATTAGTATAATAGATTTAAAAAAAATGATTAACTTACCCTTTTTTTCCACGCGTACAGTCTGAATTAAATTAAAAAATTAACCACTGCACAGTGTAGACAAAGTCTAAAATATAGTCACAACATCAAACCATAATAAAAATGATAAACACATTTAACAATAATATGCAGCGCGTACAAATGATTCAATATGAGATAAATTTATATTTATTTAAACATTTAAAACTTTATACGTTCAAGGAATTAAGATACAAAAGGTGTTTACCTAAATTGTAAATAGCTAACTTTAATCAGATACACATCGTATATACATACAAATAATTACCTATTTAAAAAATATATATTTAAATTGGTCAATTGATTAGTTATTATACACATTTTCTTGTCTCTCACCTTACCTTTAATTCCACACAAATTTAACAATTCGGTCGCAGTCCTGAAAAATAACTACCCTATTCTACAATAATGCTAATACTTATATACAAAATGTATATATACATTATTATATATATAATACAGAGCTTATATTTAAGCATGGAGAAATAAATGCCCATATAATAGTTGTCTATAAACATGAAATGAAAATTCTAAAAAATTAAAACACTAAAATCAATTGTTATACGTATAGGTAGTAGATAGATATTCACTATTGAGTTGACTAAATTATGCTTCTTGAAAATATATAATTTGTTTTAGTTTTTAATGGTATCAAAATTAAGATCAAACAAGTCAAACCTCAAAATTTAGTATAGTTATATAAAGAAATATTTTTTTGGAAATATTGAAAATAATTGTTGATAAATCCAAGAATATATTATTACTAAGGTTATTGCATTTGAATAGTAATGTTGACTATGAATTAGAATTTAATTGAAATGTTTATAATTAGGTGTCATATTTTAAAATCAACTACCTATTATATAGTTTTAACAAAATGTGTGTGGATGACGTATAAATTTAGTTTTCAATCAACAAAGAAGGTAAAATTGGAGTAAGTACTTTGACTATTAAAATGTATTTAAATAAATTACACTACTAATAGAAACAGCGAAAAAATAATTGTCAACAAAAACAAAACCGAACTTATGATTTGATCTAAAAATGAGCACTCACAAAATGTAATACAATAAAAGATTTAATTTAAGAAATAAAATCTAAAATTTCAAGTACCTAAGAATAGACATAAATACCATGCACTAGCTACTAGCAAATGGCCACAAAAAAATACAGAGAAGAATTGGAAACAAATATATTTTAAATCTAAAAAGTTATCAAAAAAAATCAGATTTAAGAAAATCCTTGTTGGACCAGTAGTACCCACATTCTTGTGGAGCATGGGCTCCTACTAAACCTGACGAATACAAACTAATGGAATTCAAGAAGTAAATAGTATGTACGTAGAATTTTTTGTCAAAAGAAAAATGAAAAGGATGGATATAAAATAAGAACAGAGAATTGAGTACCTTATTCAATAAACCCAAAATAATGGGTACACTCTAAAACCAGAAACTGAGATGAGTAATGTTGAGGACAAAACGCCAAATTATACATACGATAACAAAATTAAGATCAAATAAAGCGCGTCCAAGAGTTTAAACATTTTAGAAATACTGAATGAAGAAATAATGGTAGAATTACATAGAGAAAAATGTAGACCAATGTATTTCCACAATTGGAATATAAATGGTAAGAAATAGTCATAAAACAAACAAAATAATTAAAACATTATCGGTAGTAGGTACTTAGTGTTAGCTGCTTGATCATCAGCTTTCTAATTTCAATCAGTTTCGAAATGTCTATAAATCGCTAAGTAATAGAATTAATACAAAAGTATTATGGAAAATCATGCTACCAAATAACCAAATAAAATTATTGTTTGCAATAACAATAATACAACACAGTTAATGATAAATAGAAATATTTACTTATCAATAATAATTAGATTACATACAAAAAACAAAAAACCGTTAAAAATAGCAGCAGAAGATGGAATTTCATAATTATGCAGAGAAATGTATTATAAATCTTAATCAAAATTCACATTCTGTGAAAATATTCATAACAAATGTTTTAAAGTAAATAATTAATGGTAAATGTAAAAAAAAATTGTTGATAATGTACTTAAAAGTATTATTTGTTTACCTTTTGGCGCTGTTAATCTTGACATCTTCTGAGAGACAAGAAAACATGTTTATTTCTTAAATAATTTAAAATTAAGCGTTACCTATTAACTATGCACTAATTGCACTCAATGCAATATAATAGTAGGTAAGAACTAGGTGTCATATTACAAATATTGTATATTAATGTTTTAACTATATATATTTGCTAAATAAATATAATAAAACTACAGAAAATCTAATGTGATAAGTGTATAATTCCACTTTAAGAACACCAACTCAATAATTTCAATAATGATATTATGATACCTAGTTCAGTAGCATATATTTATAAAATATGTCCCAACATTTATCTATATTTAGTATAGAAAATGAAAGTTTACTGTAATATTTACATGGACAATTGAAGAATTCATATGCATCACTGACTAAATAAAAGCTTCCTTAATTCTACCCACTTACCTTATTTGTAACTGTATATAAACTAGCTATAGAACATCACCTGTAACAAAAAAAAAAAAACAACGATAAGTTTAAAAAATTATAAGTAACAAAATATATATAAAAATTATAATCGGTATTCTAAGTTTAAAACTTAAGTGTGAGCAGTAGAGACGAGTAGAGATGTCAAATTAATAGTTAATTTGTAAAAAAAAAAAAAAAAATTAATTAACTTAGTTAAAAATTAGTTTTGTCATTTTTATTGGTTATCAAAATATCTTAATAGAACTTATATCAGGGGGTCTTTATTTTTTTTTTTTTACTGAGCGCCGATCACTGAACGCTTTGTCATTGGGAGTCTAAACCAAAATAAGACTGTAAAAAGAAAATACTTGTTGTAACTTTTTCGGTTCGAAAAAAGAGTAGGTGGAAAACCCCTGAATTAGATGAGTACATTCACAGATGTATTTTTTTTTTTAAGTCAAAAGCTTTGTAAGAAACAAATATTTTCTATAGCAACATATAATATAATGTATAACATTTAACCACATTTAACAGCAAAAGTCTAATTGTCACATTGTCACTCACACAGACACCTAGTGACTACTTGTTATAGCTATGAGGATTACCCAAAATAAAAATTAAAATAAATCTATAGCCATTATACCCTAGGCATCGTTATACCTTGTAACCGCTAATCACTATACAATTACACAGAAACAAATAATATTATATGAAATTTTACTAAAATTGCACATTTAACAAAAAATAAGATATAAAATTATGAAAATTTGCCTTCAGCCATAACAAATGTCTATCAAAAATTGTCAAATGCACCGTTTTCAAGGTAGAAACGTATAATACGGTACAGTATAAAACATAATTATATAAATTTTATACTGTATAAATATAAAATCCCTAATAAACAAAAAAAATTTATCATTTAAACTAACAATAAAATAAGGGAATATAAATTATAAATATGCAATTGTGGAAATTTGATTATCTTATCGACGTATTTATAAGTCATTGTACTCGTGAAATATATAACACTTTTATATTATTAAATTATACCATGGCTGATAATATACGTGTATATAAGGTATATGTTTTTGTTTTTAAAATTCAATATTAAAAAATTGAAAATTAAAAATACTTTGTTTCAGATATTAAGTTAGATTTTTAATTTATATATTTAATAAAAATATATTAGTTATAAATGATATATATTATATAAAAATCTATTTGTTTGCAATTTTCTTTTCTCGTAGTACCTATCTAAATATAAAATAATAAAATATTTTTATATTATTAAAATTGCACACAAATTATATTTTGAAATTGTGTTGATAATATGTTTTTGTGTTTGTGTACTTCATGCAATGAGAACAAGACACAAACTAATACACTATAATATTAAATACTAAATGGTATAATATACACATATTTTCCGTGTATAATTTAATAATATAAAAATATTATCAATATCAATAGTACGTTGACTTATAATTATGTCCACGATAAGATAATAATAGCAACACAATTGTCTATTTAAAATTTGTATTTCCTTATTTTATTGTTAGTTTAAATTATAATTGTATTTTTGTTTTTTTAGGGAATTTTTTTTTTTTTTTTACAGTATAAAACATATATAATTATGTGTTTTATACTATACCATATTATATGTTCCAACCCTAAATTATAATACAAAAAATATAAGAGTATATTATACTTTTTAATATTATAGTGAACACAATTTCAAAATATAATTAATATGTAATTTTTATAATGAAAAAATATTTTATTATTTTCTAATTAGATAGGCACTCGAAAAAATGAGAAATACAGATTGAAAACAAATAGATATTTTTATAATTAATAATTTATAACTAATATACTTTCACTAAATATATAGAAATTAAAAGTCTAACTCAATTTTTGAAACATAAATTTAAAAAACAAAATCATATTATGTTTTATCCATTAGATACGTTTTATACGTGTATATTATCTATCAACCCAGTTTTATTTCAAATTTGAACTGCTAAACTTCACCATCAATTTTACCCTACCATATATAGTGTGAATGTCTGCTCCTTTAGACAGATTTTAAAAATTGTCCAAGTAAAGTAAATTGTCCAAGTAGTTTCAAGATTACCTATGTCCAAATAATATTTATTTTAATGTTTGTTTGGTACCCGTTTATCAAACACAATGTTAACAATTCTCATTACAGAAAGTATGAGACATGGTATGAGGTAAATCGCATAGGTACTAAACTCTAAATCATAATAAAGAGGTATGTACATCACAGATTATATTCTAAATCATGAGATAGTTCAAAAATTACTCAAATGTCATACTATATAGGTATACATGGTATGTCCATAGAAATAAATTTAAATTAATGAGGATTTATGTTGTACAATAGTGTATGAGGTAAAAGTAGATATACGTGTGGAAAACGTCCAAATCGGGCAAATCTTACAATTGTACAAATTGTAAGTTTCATGAATTAAATTATGTTAAGTATAAAAAACCACATCACAAAGAGAGTACTATATTGGTGTATTGAACAGGCATGATTACTCGAACTGGAAACAAAGGTGGTTGGATGCGTTTATGAGGAATATGGCAACATAGAAACCGAGCTGTAGTAGAATATGCACAGGAATGAGTGGAAACTATAAGTTTTGGTGTAACGCTTAATTTACAAAAAAATACAGACAGTTTACATTCTGAATTTAAAATTATTAAACATTATGTAAGCCAAAGGTGAGGATAATCTAACAAGATGAATGCACACCGTTCAAATAATCTATGAATTTGTCTGTAGTATATGCAATTATACTTTGGAGTAAGTACCTCGGCAAGAACTTGATTTAAAAAAAACAAAAACAAATATGTATTAAGAACACCTATGTGTAAAACAAATATTTATCAATACCAGTAGGTAATTTTCTCTATTTGATTTATAAACTAAAAGTAATATTATTTTAGGTATTTGCAGTCTGTATTCAGCCTACGGACAACTGTTTTTTGGTAATAATATATCTCATAATTTAGTTAATGTTTAATATAACAAAGAGTAAAACTTACCGGTCAAGTTACAAGAGTAGGTAATCCGTTTAAACGCCGTCAGCATACAACGTCCAATCGATTATATCGATAAACACAAATCACAATTCAC
Organism: Tuberolachnus salignus; assembly: GCA_956483605.1. Lineage (NCBI taxonomy): Eukaryota > Metazoa > Arthropoda > Insecta > Hemiptera > Aphididae > Tuberolachnus > Tuberolachnus salignus. The sequence goes on from OY101437.1 coordinate 20,349,395, forward strand.
AATTCACTGAATTAAAACACAAAATAAAATAAAAAAAATTCTATATTTTAATGACATGTACACTTAATCGACCGCGATACGTTGCTATTTGAGATCCATTTGAAATGTGGTTTTATTTATTTTCTTTAAAGAGATTATTATTTTTTTTGTTTTTTGTAAGGTTTTGTAATGTTCCCGAACCTAAACACTAGTCCGGAAGCCGCTAACCTAGAAATATTTATAAAACGATTCCGAGATAAATACGACTGAATTATACTATTTCACCGGCGTTAGAAAACGAACCGAGGATTACAAAAATTGCGTCACGATCGGATTTCCCGGCGATATATTATATCGTCGTAATGGCTCGCAAACAGAAAACGTTCGACCGCCCGAAAGAAACTCGAAATTTATTATAGCAACCCTCCCCCCACCACCACCACCAGTGACGGAATACATAAAATAACGTGTTCTTCCGAACATTTTTTTTTTTTTTTTTTTACTACGATACACAACGCAATGTGTTTGGTTTTTTTTTTTTCTCTCTCTCTCTCTCATGATAATATAGGGGAAAACTAACAAAGAGATATTTCGACGAATTCGTATATCGGACATTCCCGCCGACGACAACACGGACCGGACGTTAACGAAACAACAGTATCGATCGGCGGCGGTCGAATTCACACGGACGCGATAGTATCGACGAACACCGAGAACCGTATTAATTATTTACACGAAACGCGACGACGATTTTAAAATAAAAAAACAAAAACAAAACAAAAGCGAAAAAACAACACAATAAAAACCCGATGTAAACAACAATCACTCGCGCGGGCCGCCGCCGCCGCCGCCACCGCCACCGCCGCCGACGACGACGTCGTCGCCGTTGTCGTCGTCGCCGTCGTCGTCGTCGTCGTCGGAACGATCGGTTTTCGTGCCACCGAACGAACCGGCCGATTTCGTCCGGACCACACGTAATTGCCGCGATAAAATACCGAACACATTTCCGCACGAGTATCCAACGGGGGGAAAAACACACTCGTATTGGCGAAACCGAATAATGCACCGAAGAAACTTGAACACGATGATAACAACGGAATACGGAACACAATTCGCATAACACAAATGTTGATAATTCACCGTTAGTGAGGTTATGTAATTGTCTCCAACCTCTTAGAAATGGCGGCACAATAACGAAACGCGTTTTTATTATTTTGTTATTTTGTTATTTTACCCGTGTCCGGTGTACCCGTAAGACGATTGTTGATCGGACCGTTTGTGCGCGGCGCGTACGTTTATTATGTGCGTACCCGTCGATAATTGAACGCGAATCCGAAGGAGGGAAAAAAAAAAAAAAAACAACAACAACACAATCAAATCGAAATACCCAACGCGGAGCGCGCTCTACCGGTCAAAGTGCACCGGTGTTGTTGCCGATGTATTATACTGCGGCGTAGGCGGAAATTCGCGTTTTATTAACGTTAACCGACGATTACTAACGGAACAAATTTATAATAAAATAGAAATATATTTTCTGGACATTACGAAAAATCCCCGGGACCGCCGCGAGTAACACAATCCAGTCGATTATTATGCGTATGCAATCCGTTAATGAATTTCCGTAATAGAAATGTATTAATTAACGTGTAAATAAATAAATAAATATATTTTTTTTTTTTTTTTTAAAAAGCCCGCGCTATGTACGACGGCGCGCTTGTTATCCCGGTATCGGATATAACCGTGTCGCATAATAGTTTCCGTAACCGAATACCGTTTCGCAAACAACAACGGAATGAACGAAGGCAACAGAAAAAAAAAAACCACCCGTCTCCGGGACAGGTGTGCGCGGCCGCCATTGATAATGGCTGCGCCCGGGATCGGAGAATTCGAAATTTTTTTTCCCCTCCTTCCCCGTCCGTTTCGTTACTAAAAACGACAACGGAACACGGGTAAAAGAACACAATAACAACACGACAATTTGTGACACCGTCTAAATCTCAAGGACACGCGTTTGAAACGCCGATAAATAATTCCGACCTACTGCCCGACGTCAAATTGTCGCTTGGGACATCGGTTCTCGCCGTGTTGCGTTACTAACCCAACGGCGACGTGTTGAGGACGGGTGGGGGGGGGGTTATTAAAGGGCGATACGTCTTTTGTGGCGCATTTTTTTTTGTTGGTATTTTGTTACTTTTCACGATGATGTTTACTCGGTTCAACCGATAAAAATAATCCCACCGCACACACCGAAATATTTTCCCGATTACGCCACTGGTTATTGTTGGCCGTATAACACTTATTCACATACGGGGGCAAATTCCCCGTGAGGGGGGGGCTAAGCCCCCGCCGCTAAAATGTATTGGTTTCGGTCGTTTCCACACCATCTCATCCGTGATTTGAATTTATCGAATATTCAAACGAAACTCGAAACAACCGAATGATTAATTCGATTAAATCGTTGGCGTATCAAATCCAAAACGGACAATACAATTCAAAAGAAACAAATAAACTTTTCTACACACAAATCGAAACGTAATTATATAAAACAAATGTATAATTTTTTTTTTTTCTTATTATTATTTTACAATCGGTAGTGCTCAATAAGAGTATGTGAAAAACAGATGTTAACGGCGTGCAAATTGTGAATAATAAACCTAACCCCGTCAGTGGGCACTTGACCGTTGACATAATAACGTTAAAATATAATTCTGAAAGAATATTCAGATTATTAAATTATTATTTTATTTTTATTTTTTTTCCCCGGGTAAAAATACATTGCACGTAATATTGTGTGCCCCGCAATAAATTGATGACGTTATTATATAATTATTATTATCCATTCGGAGATAAAATCGTGGGGCGATATTAGATAGGAAAACGAGAACAAATGAAATAAATATACTTGTATTATTTTTAGAATTATTTCCCCGATCGGACCGTAAATATATATTGTTTATTTTTCCCAAAAACATAAGTCTTGTATTACGTTATTTTATTTATAAAATAATACATTTTACCACGGCAGAATTCCGTCTAATAACAATTAATAACCAACATTTACGAGATTGAACTCTGGGGGGGGGGTAAGTAATTTTGATGAAAATACATGAAAAGTAAAAATTGATTATATTATGTTCTTTGTTACAATGAGGTTTATTTTTCGTCTGGTTTATTGGAGATCCCTATCTCGTCGATGTTGACGATTTCGAAACGAACGTCGACAGCCAAAATAGTTCTCGTTCTCAATGCCACAATGATAACGGAATAATAATGTGGCCGTTTGAATTGTAATAATTACAAAAATAATTACTTTTCCCGGCTAGACGAAATGCCTACAATTGCGTCGAAACGTTTTCTATCGAGAGTATGACGAAACCGTTTCCATCGAATTGTCTGGAAAAGTGAAAAATCCGACTGCAATGCAAAGAGGTTCTGAAATAAAAGATTCGAATACAGAATAATAATAAAAACGATTGTTTCCATTATCGGCGAAACACAAATGGAATTTTCACAGTACACGTGATTTTTCAATTTACATCCATAAGCTGTGTTGGTTGGTGTGTCGTCAAACATTGGTAAACGACCGTGGAATAAAATCGTAGGCAGTGTCGTTTAAGATTGGGTTAGGTTAGGCTCGGCCGACCACTTTTACGTAAATTCCTCTTCCCAAGGCAATCCGAGTTTTTAATAGAATATAAAAATTTAAAAAAAAAAACATATTTTAATGTCGTAATAAATATTTATTTTAAATATATAAACTATAAGTGATTATCGGTGCTTGAATTGAAAAACAAATTAGAAGGGGCCCCCCCATGTATGAGTATACGAGCTTTATTATAAAAAAAACGAATTATAAAATAAAAATGTGTGTACCTAAAAATTTAAATAATGTCTTCGTGCGATTAGTATAGACCTAAAAAAAAAATTTAAAAACACCACTTATAAACGTACTAAAAACAAATGCGGACAAATGCTCTAAAATGACCATAATATAATTTAAAACGAACGAATTGAAAATAAAAATTACTTATTATTATTCTCAATCGTTGCATATAAAAAAATTCATAGCGCTTTGTATAACAGCACTTGTAGAGAGAGAGAGAGAGAGAGAGAAAAACGCAGTCATTAGAATCCTATTTCTATAGGTTTTTTTTTTCAAAGAAAATAGAACCACTCCCCCCCCCCCAATTCAAGTACTGTAATTTGTACGAAAAATATCATTTAGTAGGCGAATCTGCCCACTTAACTTATCCGATTCGGTCGAAAAAAATATTACACCACATATCGGAACGTGTAATATGATAATGTTCCTGTTTAAAACGAAACGTTTTATAATAAGAATACACCAATTCGACCAATTCGAGAACGTCGTATTTGGCGAACACTTATAACCGACGTCGGTATTAAAGAGTTTTTTAATTTTTATTTTTTTATTTGGTGCCCCTCCATGCCGAAAACTCACCAGACGAAATATCAAAAAATGTATTCAGACTCGTTTTATCTAAGTGCGATCCTTTGCGGCACACGACTGAATTCGTCACGGTCGATATTTTTCAACCGATTCCGCTTAACGTCGTCTTGGGACGCCTATCGTTGTTTCAGGTTTCTCCAGCGACTGCGGATTTTTAAATAAAAAAAAAATCTCCGTGTTCCTTTCAACTTTTCCTTTCGCACAGCGACACCGTATGCACTACCAATTACTGTTTCAACTACACTTCAACAGTGATTGTCAAATTTGAGTTTTTCGATTGACTTATCGTTATTACGCAGTGGTCGATATCGAAAAAGTGCGAGATTCCGTTTTTCCAAGCGCTTCCTCCTGTTTTATTACACGACAACAAATGCGTAAGAGAGTTTACCGGATTTTTTACCGTATTGTTATAAAATCCTATTAATCCGCGGATAATGTCCCGGCCGGCACATCTTTTTGCGCGCACCACAGAATCATAATCGCAAGAAAAAAAAAGAAAAAACCGGTATCGCAATACACGAATAAAAATGCCGATAATATTATTTATTAGATTTTTTTATTATTTTTTATTTTTTTTCGTTAATCGAACAATGTAATACTGTACAATATTATAATTATTATCATAGGCTGTACAGATAGAGTGTAATAGTGACGGCAGGCCGGCAGTCCCGGGACGCAGCAGCACCTAAAGAACAAAAATGATATTGCTTTGTAACTTATTTTTTATTTCCCTTATAGTCGGTAAGTTTAAAAATGTATTTTTCGCTTACTTAATATGGGTTTTTTTTTTGTTTTTTAACATTCATTTCTTGTTACGCTCAAACACGTTGTGGGTTTGGGCCAGATGGATGAACAAATAGTCGCTCCGTTTGAACGCCCTCGCGCAAATCATGCATTTGTGTTGGGGCGCCACTCCGCATTCATCCCTCAAATGTCTGCGCAAATGGTGCTTGTTCTTGTAACTCCGTCCGCATTTTTTCGGGCACTGCCATCTCGGCGAATGGTATTTATCGTCTAAAACACGGTACCGGAATCAAATATTTACAATCACACAAAAAAACCGTCGTGTAAATCTATTATAATACCTAATATAATTATGCACGATAATGTATCTATATATAATAATAATAATATGTAAGCCGATAGCGATGGATTTTTTTTTTTTTTTTTTGGTTTTTGCAAACGCGTTATTATTTTATAATATACGATAATATTTGTCGAATAGAAAATCTAAGGTGTGTGTGTGTGTTTTTTTTTTTTTTTTTTTAATTATTATTTATTCATTTTTTTTTTTTTTTTTTGTTTCAAAATAGTGTACAGTATATAATTCTTAAATAGAAATAGAGGTTATCGTTGTATAAAAATAATTAAAAAAAAAAAAAAAAAAACTGTCTCGTTGCAGGATTATACACGCGTATACATTATTATAACAATATAATTAGGTATATTAAATACAATTCAATAATGTCAATAAAAAAAAGGAAAAAAAAAACAAATATAATGTAGTTAAGTTTAAATTATTATTCTGTTTAGAAAAAAAAAAAACAAAACAAAAATTTACTAAATAAAATAGTTTAACTTATTAATACAGTCGATACAAATACACGGTAGGTTTACGGTGTGATTATTTTTACAGGTTACGCACTAAATATATTTCGACCGGACGGAATAACAAATAGAAACACGAAATTTTTAAACATCAGATTCGAGTAGTCTTATATATTTTTTTTTTTTCAAGTAACTTTGAATCACGCGATTGTTAACTATTATTGCAAATATTTTCCGAGTAACAAGCTATATCGGACATTTGTTTGAAAATATGATTTTTCTTGTTTTTTCTCTTCAAAACCCTTAAAACGCACGACTATATTAACAATTAAGAAATACCACTAGTTTTTTTTTTTTTTTTTATAGGAAATAATTATAAGTAAAGATAATCGACAAGTATGATAGGTATTTATTTATAAACGTTAAATACCTATCATACTGTACACAGGTTAGTTGAATTTCGTTACTCATAATATGAAGAAAATAAGAAAAAAAAAAAAAGATAATGGCTATTGCGTAAAAAGTTTGGTATCGTATATACATTGCCATTGCGAAAAGGGGAAGCGTAAATCAAACGATGACTAGACCACAAATGTTTTTAACACAATAATATCTAAGTACCGGAAATACAAAAAAAAAAAAAAAAAAACCGATAAAATAAAAATAAAATAAAAATTTAGTACAATTTTGTTTTTGAGACGAAGTTGTACTTGAACAGGTTTTCGAACATGACCGTGTCGTACTTAATCAATCGTTAGGATTGTGAATTTAAAACACCTAAAAAAAAAAAAAAATAATAATAGACAAAAATGCACATTAAAATTTCGTAGAGATCACTGAAACGATCTTGGGAAAAACCTAGATAAATTATGTGTTTTGTTTGTATTAAATTAACAGACAACATTTGTTAGTTTTTTTTTCAAATGATATCCAGCACATATTACGCAGTAGTTTTATTTGCTTGAAAGACTTTTATTTTTTCTTAAACGTATGTATAATATATTTATAAATTTGGAAATATTGTAACGAACTGCGTATATATATATATATATATATATAAGGCCCGTGTAAAATAATAATAAAAAACAAGAATATTACTGCAAAAATTCAGTTGTTTGGGGTGTTTAATTTTTTGCTGCCAATTTTGTTTGTTTTTTATTTTTTTTTTACAGCTCCTTACAGAGGTACGGTATTTTTTTACACTGTTATCTCTTAAACTGACGTCGTTTTTTTTTCTGCTCTTTACTACGATGATTATTTATAGGGAAATATATCGCACAGAACGACGATAGCCGTTTGACGGTGATCATATCGTATTATTATTATGACAATACGCGAAAATGAACAATTAATTTCATAAATACATTTACATTCCAAACAAGGAACAAATAAGATTTCTATAGTTGATACGAAAAAGAATGAATAAAACAAAAAAAATCAATATCGATAAAGTTATATTAGTCACGAAATGTATAAAGGTTTACATAATGTTGGTAAATAATCGCCTGGAACTTACTTTTCCCATAAAAACATATTATACTTTTTATACGTTCCGCGGCTCATAAACTCTGTCAATATTGATTTTGCGCTCGATTTGTTCCGCGTTTCTCGTCCTGATCATTTGAACGTGAACGCACGATCTTGAGGCCGGGCGCACATTGAGACGCAGGGACGCAGCGCAGCGTAGTTTTCTGTAAACTATTAGTTGGAATGTACTAGCGCGCATATTGGCAGGCAGGGCAGGGTAGAGCAGAACTTTGCCTGTGTCGACCTGCGTCACGCAGTGTCCGCGACACGATTTACTGCGAACGTGTCAAGTAGTTTTTAGTTAAAATTGAATATATTTCATATACCTCGTATATATATATATTTTTTTTTTTCAATATTACTTGGCATATCAATACCTATCTATATTATATATATATATATGTATATTATATAATATATACAATATATATATTGTCATATATTCATATATTAAAATATACAACGGAAGAAAAATTAATTGAAGCCGTTCGTCCACACAATATATCATATAATACTAGCCATACTGATTACACGAAATCAAAATTAAAAAATAATTTATGGGACAAAATTACTGATGATCTCGAATTAAAGTACGGTAAGTACTATTGAAACTTTAATAAATTATGCGATATAATAAAGAATAATAATATAGAGTAGGTTAGAATAGTTTTTGTAATTCAAAAGTAAAATAAGAAGTGTAGGAATGTAAAATTCTCACGTCTGAACAAATTCACTGTGACTATTTCTTTTCTTCAAGTACGCGCTTTTCCATATAGATTTGTTTCCTTTGGATAGTGAATACAAAAGTAAAAGTTCGTCCATTTCTTCGTCTGAACCAGACTCGGAACTTATGTCTAGTTCGTTTAGTTCGGCCATAATTTGTACGTTCTACGACCGATTATACACAAAGATGGGAAGAAACTGCGTTTCAATGTGCGGTCATCTAAGCTACGCAGTCTTTTACCGCTTTGACCTGCCCTGCTTAACCTAATCCACCCTGCGTTAGACTGCGTCTCAATGTACGCCCGGCCTAATGTTCGGCGAACATTTAAACCACGAAAAAAGTAAATATTGCGTTAGGTTCGCTGATTCGATTCGGGGCACTGTACGCGATCCTCAAACCCAAAATTTCGACATTTTCTGTTCACTAACGTAAGCCCGGTGTATATTTTGCATATAAGTCTCTGGAACGTACGATTTTCGAATTTCAACAAAACGCTTATAATCGTAAACGGTTTCAGTGAGTCGACAATAATACCCCGCGACCACCATTTGCATAATAAACCGACGGTTAATTGTCTATCGTACCGCCTAAAACTATCGTCGAACGTTATTATAATAATTACGTTGAAATCCCACAATTTCTTTTACATTCCGGATTCGGATATCCGCGCGAAACCCGGAGTGTACGAATCTGCAGGATTCCAAATTCGTACGGGTCCGGGTTCGTACGGACCCGGGGAATATCCGATGGGATGGGAATGGGGTGAAGGGGGGAGAGGAATAATTATCATCATCATGATAAATCGTAGAATTTTGTCTTCTATACCGCGACAGTGGACGTTTTCATCCCAGAAAATGTCAATTTTTATTGAATAAATTGAATTTATGTAACCTTGTAACTTTTCTGTAAATTCCCGCGGAAATATATAATCACTACGTAGGTCTTGAGATCGGATTACTAAATAAATACTTATAATATATATATATATATATATATATATACACACACACACATATATATTTTGAAATTTTCTAGGCAACGACGGAGAGGTTATAACCCGTCCATAGGGGGCCCATCCCTTTACCCCCGCCCCCTGAAAAATAACACGAACTTATAATTTATACAAATGTTGTATTGACGAATTTAATATCGAATGACCTGTTTTCTTTTTCGTACGTATTTGCCTGACCTTTTTTTTTTTTTTGGTCATACGTATTTATTCGCCTTCTTCCCTGATATGTCACCTTTGGGCGCCCATAGCGCCACGGCCTCCTAACTTTTAGGGACGTGGTCTACTAACACTGTGCTGCAGAGCCATGTGTCTCTTGAGTACGTCTTTTCTCCTGTAATACGTGTAGCATATCGTACAGCAAAACTGATTTTGCTGGCCGCATTCGTACAGCAAGTGTCTCTTCAGGTGTTGGCCCCTCTTGTAACTCCGGCCGCACGATTTCGGGCAACTGAACCTGTTGATCTCTTCGGAGCCGGCGTCGTTGCTACTGTCATGGCTCGCGCCGACGGCTGAAACACACCGTCCCCATGATAAGATAGTATTATATTATAATATTGTCAGCCCGCACAATAATAATATATAATATAAAACGTACGGTTTAAATAAATATATTTTGCGCACTCGTTGCGAAAAAAGAAAAAAAAAGAAAGAAAAAAATTATAATTTGCTTAAAGCGAAACAATTAGCTGCGGTTCGTTATTACAACGGGGGGGGGAGGAGGCATATGCATTAAATATTACAATACATTAACAGTTTTTGATTAGTTGTCGAAAAATAGGTTTTTTTTTTTTTTTTTTTGTAACGTTATACTTGTAAAAATATTAAATTATCACTAAACAAAATGGTGCGATACAATGTTGTTGAAATAAAAAAAAAAAACAACAACAATAAACCGATAAATTTATAATAAAAAAAAAAAAACATAACAGAAAACGAAAATAAAACGTTATTGTTAATTTACAGATTTCACGAATTCCAATAATAGCTGTAACTTTTAAGTCTGTATCTGTTTACGTGTGCGTATTACGTATGTTTACATATCTTAAACAATTGTCGGGACTCGAGAGAAAAAACCAAATTAACATTAATTCACATTTCGGGGGCCAATCAGAATCACGGTTACAATCGTATAGAACTTTAAACGTATTACGTATAAACCGAATTTACCGGTCAAAAAACCCTATGCTGTTCCACGTGGACCGTAATTGTTTTTATTCGTTGGTATAATACATGTCGATTTCCGGCAGTGTGCGTAATTTGAACGTCTAGGATTATTTGTCGCGAGTATTCGAATACTTCCGGAAAGAACTTCAAACAGTACATCCTTGACCGTGTAGATTATAATGTTAAAACGTTAATACTCGATAACGTTTACATTTCCGATAACGATAAACGTACAAAAATGAATAACGTTACACGTAAAAATCGTACAACGTTATAATATAAATATAATCGAAATAACGTAAAACGAAATTATTTTTTTTGTTCAAAATTCGAGCCTCGACCGTTATACCCAATTCGCCATTCCGATATCCTCGATATCTGGGATGGAGGATTGACCTCCCTCCCACCCCCCCCCTTACCGAAATATCGGGACAAATTTTAAAAATAAATTGCCTAACATGCAGATTTAATAGTTGTATTTTGTATTTTTCAATTCCCCCCACCCTGAACTTTTTTACTGCGTTTGCCCCCCCCCCCCTCCCGTGGTCAGTCCCTCGCTAATTTTTAGATATTCTCGTACGGTTAATGTGATTTCTCGACGAGCGAAAAAACAAAATCGTCAGTTCGTCTTCGATATGGGCCCCGTCCAGTTATAATTCGTCCCCGGGCCGGGCTTACAGTAAAACCTGACTTTTGCTATATTCGTATTATATTGTCCATTTGTATTTTCCTTAAAATGTGTCGGTATAATATTACAATAATGATGTCTAAAATACGCTGTTGGCTGGTAAGTTGTGACGTTTTCATAGAGTACCCGGGGAAAAACACAAGACGAATTGGAAAATCGGAATTGTCGATAAATCTCCGGTACGCAACAGTGTGTCTGGTGTCGCCAAAAAAAAAAAAAAAAATAGAAAAAAAATTAAAACAAGAAATCTCCGACCCCGTCAGATATTTGTTTTTTTTTTTTTTGGGCGCAGGGGGTTGGGCGTGCAGTCGGGGGTAAAGGACGAGGTATAAAAATATACGATATAATATATGATAATTGTACACAATCGTTTATTATTACAGTGGTTATGCATAAATGTAATTATTATTTTAAATATTAGTCAAGTCGTAAACGATTACTAAAACAGAAATATAACTAATAAATATCTTATCGGCATACGGACAATAGATATTAATCTACCGAGTACACGGGTACGATTTTAATTTTATTGCGCCGTACAACAGTGTGGAGGGATGAAAAATAATAATAAAAAAGAAAACAAAAAAAACAACATATCACAAAAATTAAATTAAATTAAATATCTATTGCGGCGTTATTATTATCGAACAAATAAATAGTTTGTTTTTGCGTTTAACTGGACGACACGTGTTTCGGGTACGTATTGAGCGGTTTAACTTTAAAACGAAAATCAAACTTAGGAACTTAATAAGGTAACTTCATTATCCTACAACAGTTATCGGACGGTCGTTAAATCGTTATAAATTTGCTTAACTGTCCGGTTGATATTAACACTACGGTATTGAAAAATTAAATTACGAACAGGAGAACTTCTTCAATTTTTTTTTTCTTTTTTTTTTTTTTTTTTTTTTCCAAACATAAAACGCGTAAGCCAATTATTACACCACGGCGGATGTCAATCCGCAATGACGTTGTGGACCAGTATCATGTGGGCCCTGAGCGACGATATGGGCGCGCACGATTTCCAACATATTCTGCATATGCGCAACTTGGAATACTGCTTGGGACACCCGAAATCGTTGTGCGCGAGCAACTGGTGTTGATAATTGTAACTGCGGCCGCATTTGGAAGGGCACAGAAACACCGCGGCGGCGGCGGCGGTCGCTGGCCCCCCACGGTGTCGCCGCGCCAATATTTCGGCCAAGGGTTCTGCAAACGGACGTTATATTAATTATTAATTGCTATAATTGTTAATTACCGACGGCCCCGTCAAGGGCGATTATACTATTATTAATAATAATAATAATAATAATATAATTAATAATTAATAATATTAATACGCGACGACGAAATCGCCCGAATCTTGTTATGACCATTCACCACAAAAACAAATAATTCGTAACGGTTTATATTTAAAACACATAATAAAACAAACAGATTTTACGAAAAAAAAAAAAACAATAAACGTATAACCGTCGTCGTGCGAATCATATAAATTCGCCCACGATTTAATTTGATAAATACGAGAGATTAAAAAAATGCCAATAACCGTCATAACCTAAAAACCCTATGTGACGCACTACAATTAATAATAATAGTCCAATTGAAAAATCCAAAATATTAAATAAACCAAGATGTCGGAATATTTATCGCTATATTTTTATATAACCCGTGGCCGATAATCTTAAAGAAACAAAAAAAAAAAATCGTCACGATAATAAAATTAAAAATTAAAAATGTTTAAAACTGAAACATAATATTGTATTGTACCAGGATTGTCGATGCAGTCGGTCGTCGGGCGGCAGAAGGCCTTCTGAACTCCTGGTACCCCGTTTTCATTGATTTGTTTTTTTTTTCGATTTTCAAAAACGTCTGCCGATAAGTTCTTTTGACGGTTTCGCGGCCAAAAAATCGACATTTTGTACCAAGAGTTCAGAAACAGGAGCCGTGGCGGTCGTCGGATTACATTAGTAATGGCCACAACATTTTTTTTTTTTTTCTATATAAACGCACAGCAAATAATACGAACGTTTTTGATAGAATACGGATGGATCCGCAAATCTGAAAAAAAGTACTTATAACAACAAGTACCCGAACAAGTAATTTTTTTTTTCTTTCAACATTATAACATTATATTATCATTTGTTTGCAATAAAAAATATACAATACACGAATATATTTTTCGAGAAAAAAAAATATAAAATAATAATAACAATTAACCATCCATCATATCAACAATATTAAAATATACAACGTTTTAACTATGAAAAAAACAACAAATATTCCTACAACAAAATGTGTTTAAATTCAACAATACAACAAATATATTTTAAATGTATAGATTGAACCAGTGGCGTGATGAATTTTTGCGTCTTTGAGAGACCGACCGAATTTGGGACGACCAACCCGTTTAAAAGAAAAATCCGCAAATTTTGCGGATACTTTTAAAATAGCCCAGCCCCATAGTGGGGAGCGAGGAACCCCCCCCCCCCCGAAAAGTATTAAAACATGCTAGTTACCAGTTTATGAAACTAAAGTTTAAAAGCATAATTGTAAAAAAGCACAATTTTTTCATATTTGTCCGGCGGTGTTTAAACCACCGACCGATATAAATATTATATGAACAACAAAAAATATAATTTTTTATATCCTAACCTAACCTAACGGAAATTTGACCGAATCCCTCCCCCCCTCACCCTAAATTTTATAAACACCCACCGAAACATATTTGTAATATTTATGTAAACGTAACTAAATTCCCGGGTAATTATTATTATTATAGATAATAATGAATTTTATTTTACAAAAAAAAAAAAAAAAAAAAATCGAATTGTATAATTCAATTGATAGGATACATCACTCGGCGGCCCCCATTGAAACTAATTCAGAGGCGTGTCGAAAATCCCTTCACCGCGCCACTTCAAACTTTGAACTACTAAATCGAACACAATTATCACTATTTATAAAATTTGTTTTAACAAAGCTAGAACGCATTAATTTTTTTTAGACGGACAGGGATTGTTCCCGCCATTATACATCGTGATTTGCCGGAGTCGTTGGTCCAATTCTCTCATTCGTAATTCGTACGTTAGTCTTCGCGTCGAATTCGATATACCGCGACGGTCGCTCGTCGGTAAGTAGTAGTCGACATTCAAATAGTCGTACGATAGGAATTGACGATTTTCTGAAAATGTACACATTTATGATTCGTATAGATTAGTAGGACGGATATAATGTATTACAGTTTCCGTAATATTTCGTTGGGGATTATAAGCTCGACAAAAAAATATTAACACTCGCGTACGGTTTACAATTCGATAAAGTGACTATTATAATGTATAATACAATTTGCAATACAACCATAACTAGATGAAGTAATAAAATACAACAGTAAACGATTTACACATATTTTTTTTTTATATATATATATATATTTATAAATCTGTATGTAACACTTGTGCACATTGCACGCGTATAATATTACAATAATAATAATTGTATGGACTACTTAAAAATTAAAAGAAAAATATGTATTTATTTTAACGGTTCAAATGTGTACCCAGGATGAAAATAGGAAGAAAAAACGTCTCTACAGTCAGATAAACGCAAAATCAATATTGCCAGGAGTTATTGAGCCACGAAAAAAGTAAAAAAGTAAAAGTAAAAGTAAAAAAAAAATAAATAAATATTTTCAAAGGAAAAGTATATGTTCCCAGTGATCATTTATCAACGTTATGATAAATTATACTTAAATTAAATAAACTTCGTCAATATTTATTTATTTTTTATTTTTTTTCTTATCGATCATATTTGTTCCTTGTCTCGTCACAATTATGTTATTTTTTAGTTCAGCGGTCGTTTAAACGGTAAATAAAGAAATAAATAAATAAACAAATAAAAATTGCGTTCAAATCACTTAAAACCGGTGGCGAACTGGACAATCCGATTTGTTTTCCCGGTCGAAATGAGATTCTACGGTATCGATACACGCGTGTAAAAATAAAATATTAAGATTGAAAATGTTTTTTTCTCTTTTTTTTTCGGTCTACTACTTATAATATTATATATCTCCGTAAAGTATAAATCCGTTTTACAGATTTCCAAGATATCTGGTAAATAATTATTAATCGCTTGTCGATTTGGTTTCTCCTGCCAATTCCCGCGTATCTGTAAATTATAAACAGAGTCGTTAGTTTAAAATATCGATACACAAATACAACAAAATACATATAAATAAATATATATTTCGTTTTTGCGAGTATTTAGGATTATTTGTTGTAATATTATAATACGCACGTTGACAAAATAATATAACAATACGTTTTCGGAATTACCTATATGAATTGTATAAGATTTTTTTTTTTTTTTTACTGCTATGCACAGGTCTTTCGAGGTATTTTGCACCGTGTGTTATTGACACGTCGGCATATCCGATAAATCCTTCCGTCTTATGTTTATTTATTTTTTTTTTTTTTGTCGGATATCTGGTCAGGACATTTTCGCTCAGGACACCGCGCCGTCGTACAATTGGGTAACGTAATACCGGTAAAAATAAATTTAAATACACATTTTATTTGACATTATGACGATTTCCGAACATTTCAACGTATGTCACTAGTCTTACATTTGCAAGATATTTTTCATAATTAATAACAACGGTTAATGCCAAAGTTGAAACATTGAACAACATGCCAATTTTGAAAACCGGCAGTGTTAAATATTTGCACAGAAAAAAATGATAAATTTTGCCTTTCGACGCGAACAACAAATCCTCACAAAGTAGAAGAACGAATATTGATTCCGTAATATTAAACGGTTTTCGTATTATTTTGTTTATCATAAATTGCCCGCCCGTTTTCGAGAAGCCTCGGCTTTTTATGGTTAAAAATTATAACCGGTCTAATTCTATTAAACGCCTAGTATAATTATTAGTAAAAAAAAAAACACCGAATATTTTTATCATACAAAAGCGTAACGTTCAAACAAATACATCCGAATTCCGGGGCGTAATAACAGGAACGCTTTACCGGCAAAAACGAAATTCTCCCCCCTAGATCCGGTGGCCACTGCCGCTGGATTAATTTAACATTCGACGCGCGCAGTACGTTACAATCGAAATGAAGCAAACGACTTTTACATTTCGATATTGTCCAACAAACAATATACATACACAATATCATCGCAAATCGCTAAATCCCCGTAGTCGTTGAAAATAATACAATATCGATTACTATGATTATACCTATGCCTACCATTTAATATTTAATATAAATTATTATACGAAAACGATAGAGTTACAGGCCACACGACGAACAGCCCGTCGGGAAAATTCCCGATTTCGCCCCTGTACAATATATAAGGGGGTCGTATCGCTAAATAATAATAATAATAATAATAATATGCATGTGTAATTTGGTGTTTAATATTGAACGGCAATAGTGTTGCAACGCATCATATTGCCAATACCGCGATGAAACGCTTTAAATTAGTATCTTAGATACGCATACATTTAACAATACTTTAATAGTAAACGTCTGATAGTTGTGCAAAATAAATAAATAGATATACATTATTATGTTTGTTAAACTAATGTGTATCTCAATAATTGTATCTTAAAAAATATCAAAATAAGACACGTAATATGTTATGTATGCATGCAAAATAGAAATTCATATTAATACGAGGTCTGTTCAAAAAGTACCAAGACAATTGTTAGTTATTACGGCTAATCTACATACGATAATGTTTCAAACTGTAAATGGATGTATTTACATAAGTGGAATACATAAGTAAATAAGTGGATATTTTAAACAAACCCCGAGGTCGCTATCCATATCTCAGTATAATATTACACGTGGTTAAATACAGTCAGTTTATTTTTCGTTCGCCGTTTTCCACATGACCGAAATTAACGAACAACGCGTGCGCATCAAGTTTCGCTTGAAACTTGGTAAAAATGATGCAACGGAAACGTACGGAAATGATTAAAACCGATTTTGGTGGATGATTCATTAAGTGATTCCAAGACTTTCGAGTGTTTTAAACGTTTTTTTTTTTTTTTTTTTTAACTGAAGGCGATCCACGTTCTGGAAGACCGTCAACGTCATCCAGAAACGATGGTGTGGCGACAATTTGCGAAAAAAAAATGCGAAATGGCCGCCGATTAACCGTTCGTGAGTTAACAAAACGAATCCCAATTGAGTCTTGCCATGCAAATCTGTGCGTGAAGCCCAACGATTTCAAGGTGTAGAGGAAATTAAAGCGAACGCGGCAACAGAACTCATGGCTTTAACTTTGTAACAGTTCCAAAGGACTTTTGAAAAATGACAAGATCGCCGGGATCACTGTATATCGTCCGGTGGAAAGTATTTTGAAGGAAATATCTTTAAATAATATGTAACTTCAATTTTTGCAATTATTCAATATAAAACCCTGGTACTTTTTGAACAGATCTCGTAGTTGAACAATCTAGACGCACACAGGAAATGCAAAAAAAAAAAAAAAAAACTAGATACTGACTGGATACACGTACCACCTAGATACATGTAGCAATCGTTTACATAATATAACCATCGCGATAGTTGAGTAATGTTAAAAAACATAAAAAAAAAAAAAAAAAAAAAATGTCGACCTTTGTTGCGTTTATAATAGATTGATAATTTTGTGAATTTTCGCCATATGATTTTTGACGCTGACTTTTTGCGTAAACGTTTTGTCGCACATTGAACACCGGAATCGTCTGGGCATACCGCATTCGTACAACAGGTGACTCTTCAGATTGTATTTCCGCCATTTGCCTTTGTACTTGTGACCGCATCCGTTCGGGCACGGGGCGGGGTCGTCGACAACGGACTTTTCGTACTTGGACCACACACCTGTAATGACGACACGTTAAAATTAATATTTTTGGACAATTTCGGACGATAGTCGGTTTCCGTACTCATATATATATATATATATATATCTGTATATATATAGACAGATACCGGTAAGTAAAACATTAGCCAAATAAAGATTCATTTTTTTTTTTTTCATTTTTTTATAGCGAAGCGATTTTTTTTAAATTTAAATTCAATACGTTCTATTTTATAATGGTACGTAATTTTAACTAATTGCAAACGATAAAAAAAAAAATAAAAAAAAGTAAAATTAACCCGAGTGTACAATAGGCAGTACGTAAAAATAAAATAAATTCAATGGCTTAAACGATTTCGACAAACGAAATTTTCTAGTAAACTTATATTTCCTATTGAAATAGATATAATAATAAGTTAAGGGGGAGGGGGTTAATAATTTACTTTTTTCATACTTACTCGTTATTCGATAGATTATCGACGAATATATACGGGTATATTAGTATGTATTTAGTAGGGGGAGAGGGTAGTAATGATACTTAATAATAAATCAAATAACAAGTGTATTGTCTATACTACTATAGCGTTTACTTTAAAACAGCGTAGAAATCTGGAAATAAAAAAGAAAAAACAAAATTAGAAATTCATCAAAACGTCGCGGACATTATCAGTTTATCAGCGACGTTCATAAAACATTGGTAGACGAGTATATATACCCCAGATAGTTTTCGTATAAAAATATATAATTTCGTGCAAATGTACATATATTTATGAGTACAAGAACGAACGGTCGTGATTCCACAATGTCGGGTTTGATTACCCGAAATTACGAAAGCCATTTGATTTTTGTATTGTATTTGTTTTTTTTTTTTTTGTTAGCAAAACATTTATTAATTAACAACGGATTATATAGCCTATAAACAATAAAGTAAAACAATCAAAACAGAAAACAAAAAAAAAAAAAATTATGTAATTGTATAACGTACACGACGGATTAATGTAATATTTCCGACATTAATGTAAAATTGCACGCGGGCGCGTAAATATAACAAAAACTCAACGTTTCCAAAACAAATAAATATAATACAATTACGATTGTGTATTATTACGCGGGAAAACACGGTCCCGATTTACTTTTCGTACATTTGGACGAAACACATGCTCATCGCGTCCAAAATGTGTTTGTGCACGGCCATTTGGTGTTTGTTGAGGTTGACTTTCTGGGCGAACGTCCGCGGGCAGTAATCGCACTTGAACTGCGGCGGCACGCCGCACTCGTACTTGAGGTGCCGGCGCAGCGTTCCGCGGTGGTTGTACGACCGGCCGCAGTTGTTCGGGCACGGCAGTTTTAACGAATCGCACGACATTCGCCGGTGGCCATCATCACCTGTACGGGCAGAACGGAGATGGGGGGGAAAAAACGGACCGAAACCGAATTTTCTCATATTAGTAAAACGGTATCGTGACATATGCACAAATAATATAATTGTAAAATTTATCGTAATTATAATAATAATAATAATAATAATAGCCCCCCCCCCACACCATGTCGGGCGGCGGCGGCGGTGGCGGCAGCGGCGGCGGCGGGTAACGCATACAACGGCCAACGGCAATAATAATTAATAAACAAATGAATAAAGAAAAATAAATCGCGTGTGTTAGTTGTTTGCAGACCACAAGAAGAACGTAAATTGGTAATTATTTGTTTTGTTGGTAGGCTTATTGTTATTATTATTATATTGTTAGATCATGTGCGGGGTGGGATGGGGGCCGGTTTGGCCCGGCCGGGCCCCGACACAACCGCGTTAGTACAAAACGGGTCGGCACACGTAGGCGTAGGAATTACACGGGGTTTTTTTCTTCTTTTCGCTTCTTCTATTTAAGCTAAATATATATACATACACGGACAATACAATTATTCACCTTTAATGGTCGTGATTAAAATATATATATATATGTCTGGACATACACACGGTCGGCGATCGATCACAATTCGTAGCGAAACGGATAACATAAATAATAAATAAATAAAATACATTTCACAAAATAGATATTTTACGTAATATATTAACAATATATTATATCAGTAAGTAATTTATAATACACATCAAATCGACCGAATACACATACACATATATATATATATATATATATATATATAGAGTAGTTGTCTAATTTCCTAATGTCCAAACAACAATTGGGCATTCAGCGACTAAATTTCACACGTATTATCCATAGATTTATGTTTTCTTCGTCTATTTTCGCGTCTCTTGCCGGGGGTAGGCGCGGTAGGCGTCTCCTGCTTAAGAGCAACTCGAATTATATACACGCAGTACAACTGTTCCCGGTTCGTGACGGTACACACTAAACGAACGCGTAAATATTGTGAAAGAAAGAAAGAAAAAAAAAAAAAAATTAAAATTAAAGATAACATACAATTAATAATTAATATTTACAGCGGTTGACAATAACGAGGCAACCGAAAACGCGCGTAGAATTTATTCGCTAACAAAACAAATCGTGTTGTTCCGTTATGTACCGCGTAATTTTTTTTTAAAAAAAAACAATTTTTTCAAAAACGTCAAGTATTCGATAAAATAAATCTATAACAGAACATTTTTTTTTATATATATAAATAATATTTAAATTTTATCGGGTCTTCTACGCCGATATAAACGCACATCGATTGAAGTTGAAGTCGAAGTTTATTATTTAAAATTATGACTAGTGATATATTATTAGAATTAACATCAACATCAATTGGCTTAAAAAAATACAACGTTAACGCAATTTGTTAAACGAAAAAAAAAAAAAAAATAAAAAAATATGGCATTTTTGGATCCGGTTTTGAAATGCACGTTGTCGGATTATATTATAGAAGAATACGCGGATTCAACGATTTCAGGTCTCCTACTATATAATTGATAAAAGAAACCGTTTTATTTTGTGTTTGTTTAAACGGGTTTCCCTTACTTCTAAAACTATTATAGCAAAATACTATTCGTTGTTTTTTAAAATTTTTTTTTAATACTATGCCTAGTCATATGAGATAATAAATGATCGTTTCGTTTAAACGCCTTCGAACAAATTTTACATATGTGTTGGGGTTCGACTCCACATTCCTTTCTTATGTGTCTACTTAAATCGTATTTATACTTATAACTCCGTCCACATCCGTTCCAGCATGGCCATCTCAGTGGTTCGTTTATATCACCTAAGTATATACGAAAATGTAGTTAATAAATAATTATGCATTATCTTAAATAATCTAAAAAAACAAGCCAACAGCGGAACAATAAAATGTACGTGTGTATTACATTATTATTCACGGTACGCGTACCGTGGTATGGCGATATTGATGAAAATAAAGTTTTTTTTTTTTTGTTTTTTTTTTTTTTTTATTGGTTGATAAATACAATTTATGTATATGTTATACTTAAAATATAAATAAATCGTTAAATTAAAATTAAAAAAAAAAAACAACACATAGGTAGTTTGACCGCATAGGCCTCGGAGCAGAATGTGGAGAAATCTGCGTAATAATTATTACTAATACAATTTAATACTATTCATAAAAAAAAAAAATAAAAATCGAATACATGTTTTTAGCAACCTAATGATATCCTTGCCACCAGAAAAATATTTATGGGGTAGCAAAAGTACCCCTCGATACCCCTCAGTGACGCCTATATATGAATACAAATTAAAGGACAATCGAAAAAAAAAAACAAATGACTGTACTCTAATGTTAATTTTCGAGTATATTATTCAGTAATCAATTGTTTTTAGAGGAAAACATAATTTTAAAAAACAAATAAAGATAAAACTTAGTTGCGTTGAATAGTTTACAGATTAGAAAATAAAAAAAGAAACATCAATTTAAAAAAAAAAAAAAAAAAAAAACACACACAGTTAAATTAACTTAACTAATGAAAATCGTCTATTTGTTTTCGTTATGTTTTCAACATGATTTATGATTTATCGTGTCTTACAGTAATATATATATATCACCCCTTATATCCTACATAAAACAACCGGTGCAAATGTATACATGCGGTTTTTTTTTTTTTTAAATTTAGAACGTGTACGATTACACGATTTGTTTTCAATAAAAACTTATTGGTATACTTATCATATTGTGCGCGCTGGTCGCCTAAGTACGTATTGTTTAAAAATTATAATACTTTTCAGTTTATATTTAATATAAAATAAGTACCTACCTATCCGCTATATATTATTATAGTTAATGAGATTGTATAATATACGGTTATTACTACAGGGACGTACGAAAGTGAGATGAGGGGGGGCGGGTTCAAAACCACCCCCGAAATATCAGGAAAACATTTAAAAAAAAAAAAAAAAAAAAAAAACAATAAACTGTGATGTATTTTTTACATGTTTTCCTGCGTCCGCCGTCCCTCCGGCCATTTATAGGTTTGTTTTAAAATGCACCTAGACAAATAATTGCCAACGACTATCGCACTGTACTAAATTAAATTATAGGACGAAGAACCTAGGATACACTTAATTCTACTACGGTGGGGGGGGGAGGTTTACAAAAATATTATACTCTGAACGTGAAAGTGGGCCCGGTACGTACGATTGACATTCGTAATTCGTACGGAACGGGGGAAAAGAAAAGAAAAAAAAAAAAAACAATTGAAAGGTAAAAAATTGTCTAATACACGGTTATATAACGAGAATGAAAATTATTTTTCGTTATGGGCTAACGAAGCGTGTACGCCGGCTATTTGTGTACACGGCCCCGTTTTTAATTGCCTTTAACCAATTTATGGTGAATCACTACCAAATGCGACTTTAGATGATGGAAATGCTTGAACATTTTAAAGCAAACGTCGCAGCGGTACTGAGGTGCGATGCCGCATTCTTTTCTCAAGTGACGTATTAAATCGCCTTTGTTCTTATAGCTTCTACCGCAATTGTTCAAACACGGCCATCTGCCTTGTATAGCTGTGTGAAAAAAAGAAAAAAAAAACACATGTTATTATTTAAGTACAATTAATACCGTTTTACGTATAATAAAAAGCAATAATTAGCATTTTAAATATATCAAAAAAAAAAAAAAAAAAAATATAATAATAATATTCAGTCAGTTTAAATGGAGAAACGCCGAGTGAAAATAAATAAATATATGTAAAAAATAACTCATAATGGTGCAACTAGAGCCCAAATATTGGACCCGTGGGGGGCTACCGTCACACCCACAGTTGGCCTTGCTCTAAAAATGTAATAATTCATCAAAATACTATTATCCCCAATGCACGATAAAAAAATTAAAAAAACGCATGCCAATATTTTTTTTTTTTTTGTAAAAAAAAAACCCAGTATCTGTTGTATCTGCGATCGTATTTAGAACAGATGGCAAATACGAGGTACTCTATTCTAAGCCGCATGCGGGTGCTGCAACGCTTCGTCGCGCCGTTAATATATTTTTGTGATAAAAAATCAAATTAAAAATTAAAAAAGAAAAAAAAACCACTTTTAAATTGTTTTGAATTTTATTTGTCCATGACCGAGGACGCCGATATGGAGCTCAGTAGTACCGTAGCCTAACACCCAACCCGCAGCCTAACCCTCCCTAGTTGAGGCTATGCAAAATGCATACGAGCATTTCTAAGTCAATGATTGAAATTGGTATAATTTATAATCAAGAAATATAATTTCCGATACCAATTTATAAATATACCAACGGGTAGTCTTTATGGATTATCCTTAAAGAACGAACTTTTTTAGGTCCTTGCATACTTTTACCTACATTCGATATAAATATATATATATTTCTCCCCCCCAAATGAAATACATTGTGTGTTGAACGTATGTTTAAATTGTGGTTTTCGACCCCGTTTATCCGAAATGTATTAATGTATTTACACAAATAAAAAACGTTATTATATTTATTTCCGGACGACGTATAATTATTTATACGGACATTTAAATAATGATTGTAGTATAATAGTACCGTTGTCGTTTTCAATAGGGAGAGTTTGAAATCTGCACGGGCCTTCTGTCAACATATAATTTTTTACAAAATACCGTTACGTTAGGTATATTAATATACCTACATTGGGTTGTATCTGATTAATGTATTCGTTTATAATACATATAAATCGTAATAAAGTAATAAAAGTAAGTGGATATTTATTGCATAAATAGTTATTTTCGAATCCAAACAGTTGTGGGCGACCACGCTATCATAGTTAAAAACCAACAAAAAAATCAATTGGTTTCTGTTTCGTCACTAATTATTGTAATACATAAATGTATATTGCGAACGTATTTTTCTTATAAACAATCCCAAATCATTTTTAACTAAATATTTTAATAATATTATTGTACCTATACAACAACATTTCAGTATAAAACTACAAATTAGTTATAACCAAAAAAAAAAATAAAATATTTTAGAAATGTATACACAATAAAATATCAAAATGTATATACGAAAAAAAAAAAAAAAAAAAAAAAAAAAAAAAAAAAAACAACAAACGAAATATAAAAGAACATATCGAAACCTTGAGTATTATATAAAGACGTGTGTACATACGAGCGGTTCGAATTACAAACATCATCATCAGGGTAATATTAACGGTGTAAAAAAAAAAAAAAATATAATTCGCGACTGAATACTCTCTAGGCTTCGTTATGTTATTTTACTACATTATTTATACTTTTTGATAATTTAGTTTGTAACAAAAATCATCGTTTCGATAATAATAGTTTAAAAATAAGTTAAAAAAAAATAAATAAAAAGAAACAAACAATGTAGGCGGGTATTATTCAATAAACAGCTGCTCGGATACCTTATGGATAAAAATAGTGTGTTTTTTCAACGTGTCTTTACACCTGAAGCTCTTGCCGCAATGTATACATTTAAAACCCGGAGGAACATTGGAACACGATAAAATGTGTCTCGTTAAATGGGCTTTGTGTTTAAAAGCTCTTGAACATTGGTAGCATTTGTGTTGAGGAACGACGCCGCATTCCTTTCGCAAATGTCTAATGAGATTGTGTCTTCCTTTGTAACTCCGGCCGCATGAATTCGGGCATATGAACCTTCCACTGAACGGACAAACTGTAAAAATCAATACAAAAAAAAAAAAAAAAAAAAAAAAAAAAAACCAATAAGTTACAACGAAAACGTTAGTAGGTCCGCGAAATGATGTTATTCAAGACAATTACAATAATAATAATAAAAAAACAAAAAAAAAAAAAAACAACACCGGAGATATTAAGCAATAATAAGCAGTCTGCGATAACCAATATTCTATAATGATAATAATGGGAGTTAATTCGTTTGCAATTATTGTTATTTAACGTTTGTGCGTGTACTAAAGTAGGTGGCGTTGTATTATTATTATTTTTTTTTTTTTTTTTTTTTTGTAATCTCGTTACAATAATCCGACGGAGATTTTCGGAACCCGAACCCCGGATTGTAATATCGTAAATACAAATAAAACTATAACAACGGTGTAGCAGCACTACTAGTGGTTTAATCTAACGTACACATTCGATTGTCTCCGTTTTCCTATAATACCTATTTATTTGTTACGCGTATTATTTATATTCCGATTTATGTGCGATCAATTGCTAAAAGTGCTATGTTTTAATTTCGGTTTGAAACAATTAGACGACGGCGGCGGTGTTGGGTCGATCGCACCCGTCCGGCTGTTCTTCGCCCCGGGAACAATAATCCCGCAGTGAACAGCAATTAATGGTCTCCGATTTCGAATTCCGTAATTATTATTATTATTTTTTTTTTTTTTTAAATTTTTTTCTATTTTTGGCCAATCGACCTAAAAATAAATTAAAATAAGGTAACAATTAGGTAAAATTTGTTTTTTATTTTTACGTTTTTATACAATAAAAATGATTTTCGTCAAGTTCGACAACACTCGTAAATCGATATTGTAGTCAGGGGGACGGGAGGGGTACGTTCGGTGGTATCGCCAAAAATTAAGGGCGAACACTGGGGACAGTTTACATGGTAATACAAATTACACAATACACAAAGTACAGTCGATTCCGTTTAATAGACACGCCGGTTAATCGGGACAATTCTATAAACGTATACTGGTAATGTAAAAGTACGCCACGAATCCGGATAATTGGGACATTTTTATCGAGTACAATATTAAATATTCCGAAGAATACGGTAACGGAAGAGTACAAAATACCGTAGAATTTGAACAACTGGATTCAAATGTGGCAATGCTATGACCAAAATGAATACGTTGATGGTGTAATTATTCAATCCATACACGATCAACATAATTCAGATGAAGACACGGACGAGGAACCAGATACATCAATCCGACTACAGGAGGCAAAGAATTCTTTGGAAACATTAAGATTATTTTTTCTTCAACAAGGAATTCAGGGAATCCCGATAAGTGCATGCATTGGATACTTGTTCGGACTACATTCGTCAACAAACAATAGTATATAAAAAACAAAGTAATATTCATGATTTTTTTCAAATAAGATAAAATAATAAAAGAAAAAAATATATATATGTGTATATGTACTTGTATAAATATTTAGGTTATAATAATATGTTTTTATTTTTGTACAATTAAATAATTTTTATAATTCTGTTATTGTAATATGTCTTTGTAATAAAAAATACATAAATAGTCAGTTTTTCAATAAATTTATATGTTTTTTTTTTTCATTTCGGATTATTGGGACAAAATAACATGCAGCCGATGTGTCCCAATAAAACGGAATCGACTGTATAAAAATTTTTAACAATTAAAAAAAAACATTAACATTAGCATTAACTTGAAATTAATTTGCAAGCTATTAATTTTTGATAGAGAACAAAATCACTTAAAATAATATAAAAAAAAAAAAAAAAAAAAAAAAAAATCAAATTTCTAGATTAATCATAAAAGTTATTGTTTATGAACTAAAACAAAATGTTTCTTTAACGATTCTTTGCGTTTAAAAGCCTTTGAACATAAAACACACGAATACTGAGGCTCGACGCCACACTCTTGTTGTAAATGACGCTGCAAATGTCCTTTGTTCTTGTAATGGCGGCCGCAAGAATTCGGACATTCCCATCTCCATCCTATGGACATACCATAAAAAACAATTCATTAGAAGCAACTGCATAAAAAAAACAAAATATATACATCTATATTCTTTTCATAATAATGAAAAAAATAGAAACCATAAGATATTAATGTCAAGCGATTGGCCAATTGGTTAGCTGCAGGCGTTTTGTATAACACATAAAAATTAAATAGTTCATCAAAAATTTATCTAACATAAATAACCAATATCAAATAATTTTAACATAAATTGTATAAACAATTCAAATTATACTAGACAACATTTTAGCATTTCATATTTTCCTAGGTACAAATATTGTTGGGAACGACAAAATTAGGTAGGTGAATATACGTATAATGCAATAGATGAATATTAAACATTTAATTAAATTTCAATTATTGGTGTGTAACTATTTAGCGAAATAACAACAGCAATGTGTACGGTTTATTAATGTAAATATAACATTGGTGCCTATATATTGATTTAGAGTTACTACAAGATGACTGTATTTGAGAAAAATATCGTTTGTTTATTGTAAAAAATATAAACCAATAGATTGGGTAAACTAGTATACTTATTTTTTTTTAAGGTATTTTTAATACAATTTTAAATATTGGAATTTAATGTTTAAAAATCAAAAAATAGCTGTATTACAATAATTTTATCTATCGCTGTAACTAATTTAATAAATATCAAATAATAAGATACAATAACATTTTGAACTGGAATACAATGCAAATAGAGCGAATCTTTCCGGTTTCGAAAACTTACATTTATTTGCACACAAATGCCAACGTTCGACTTCGCATTCTTCGTTAAAACGCCGTTGTAGATGGAACGACTTTTTATGGTAACAGCCACTAAAATAATTCGGACGCTCCCGTCATAATCGTACCAATAAATCATAAAATAAGATTTATAAACAATTATATAACAACAATATAAACAAAACAATGAACCAGTGAAATTATGGGGTGCTGATAATTAAACACACCGTACAGAACATATAAATAAAAGCAATCGATTACATAAATTAAAAAGCAGATAATGTGTAGCAACACATGTAACATTTAATAATTTTTAAGATAATACATTGAATTAATTACATTTTGGTTTTTTTTTTTTTTTTTAACGTTTAAAATACTATTTCTATTTCTAGTGACATGAATATTTAACAATAGCCGAAATACTTTACACAGTTGTGGTGGTAGAAGTTTGGAAAGCATTAAAATTATTTAATGAAATCATCAACGACGCGATAACAAAAATAACTCCACGAAATAGCAGTCAGTTTTATAAAATTTTATTTAAAAAAAAATCGTTAGAAATTATTTGCAAATCCGGAGCACTTTTACATACTAAAAAAAAAATAAAATGTGTTTTCCAAGAGAAAAAGAAACACAGTAACGACCAAATTATTGAGGTTTTGATTTACGAATGATTAGCCTATGGACCATAATAGTATGTTCTTTGAGCAATTTTTTGCGTTTGAATGCCTTTGAACATATTGCACACGAATACTGAGGTTCTATTCCGCACTCTTGTTGTAAATGACGCTGCAGATTTCTTCTGTTCTTGTAATGGCGGCCGCAAGAATTCGGACATACCAATTTCCATCCTATGGACATACAATAAAATACAATTCATTAGCAGCAACTGCATAAAAAAAACAACATATATACATTTATATAGTTTTTTTAATAATGAAAAAAATAAACACCATAAGATATTAATGTCAAGCAATTAGTCAATTGGTTAGCTGCAGGCGTTTTGTATAACACATAAAAATTAAATAGTTCATCAAAAATTTATCTAACATAAATAACCAATATCAAATAATTTTAACATAAATTGTATAAACAATTCAAATTATACTAGACAACATTTTAGCATTTCATATTTTCCTAGGTACAAATATTGTTGGGAACGACAAAATTAGGTAGGTGAATATACGTATAATGCAATAGATGAATATTAAACATTTAATTAAATTTCAATTATTGGTGTGTAACTATTTAGCGAAATAACAACAGCAATGTGTACGGTTTATTAATGTAAATATAACTTTGGTGCCTATATATTGATTTAGAGTTACAACAAGATGACTGTATTTGAGAAAAATATCGGTTGTGTATTGTAAAAAATATAAACCAATAGATTGGGTAAACTAGTATACTTATTTTTTTTTAAGGTATTTTTAATACAATTTTAAATATTGGAATTTAATGTTTAAAAATCAAAAAATAGCTGTATTACAATAATTTTATCTATCGCTGTAACTAATTTAATAAATATCAAATAATAAGATACAATAACATTTTGAACGGAATACAATGCAAATAGAGCGAATCTTTCCGGTTTCGAAAACTTACATTTATTTGCACACAAATGCCAACGTTCGACTTCGCATTCTTCGTTAAAACGCCGTTGTAGGTGGAACGACTTTTTATGGTAACAGCCACTAAAATAATTCGGACGCTCCCGTCATAATCGTACCAATAAATCATAAAATAAGATTTATAAACAATTATATAACAACAATATAAAGAAAACAAAGAACCGGTGAAATTATGGAGTGCTGATAATTAAACACACCGTACAGAACATATAAATAAAAGCAATCGATTACATAAATTAAAAAGCAGATAATGTGTAGCAACACATGTAACATTTAATAATTTTTAAGATAATACATTGAATTAATTACATTTTGGTTTTTTTTTTTTTTTTTTACCGTTTAAAATACTATTACTATTTCTATTGACATGAATATTTAACAATAGCCGAAATACTTTACACAGTTGTGGTGGTAGAAGTTTGGAAAGCATTAAAATTATTTAATGAAATCATCAACGACGCGATAACAAAAATAACTCCACGAAATAGCAGTCAGTTTTACGAAATTTTATTTAAAAAAAAATCGTTAGAAATTATTTCCAAATCCGGAGCACTTTTACATACTAAAAAAAAAATAAAATAAAATGTGTTTTCCAAGTGAGAAAAAGAAACACAGTAACGACTAAATTATTTAAGTTTTGAACTACAAATGATTAGCCTATGGACCATAATAGAATGTTCTTTGAGCGATTCTTTGCGTTTGAACGCCTTTGAACATATTGCGCACGAATACTGTGGTTTGATTCCACACTCATGTTGTATGTGACGCCGCAAATGTCCTTTGTTCTTGTAATGGCGACCGCAATAATTCGGACATTTCCATCTGAATCCTACGGACGTACCATAAAATACAATTAATTAGCAGCAATCGTATAAGAAAACGAAATATATATATTTTTTTAATGATGAAAAAAAAATATAAATTGTAGTATATTAATGTCAAGCGATTGGTCAATTGGTTAGCTGCAGGCGGTTTGCATAACACATAAAAAATAAATCGTTCATCATAAATAAATCTAACATATTTATAAATAAAAAACATAACGTAAATTGTGCAAACAATTCAAATCATACTTGACAACGTTTTAGCATTTCATATTTTACCCGGGTACAAATATGGTTGGGAACGACGAATTTAGATAGATGAGTACACGGATAATGCAATAGATGAATATTAAACGTTTAATTAAATTTCAATTATTAGTGTGTAACTATTTAGCGAAATAACAACAGCAATGTGTACGGTTTTTTAATGTAAATATAACTTTGGATTGGAGTCACCACAAGGCGATTATATTTAAGAGAAATGTCGTTTGTTTATTGCAAAAAATATTAACCAATAAAACAGGTATTCTAGTATACTTTTTTTTTTTTTTTTTTAGATGTTTTCAATATAATTTTAAATATTGGTAATTAATGTATAAAAATCCGAAAAATAAGCCGTATTACTAAAATTTCATCTATCGCTGTAATTAATTTAATAGACATCATAAATTGGGACACAATACAATTTTTAACCGGAATACAATGCAAATTAGAGCGAATCTTTCCGGCTTCGAAAACTTACATTTATTTGCACATAAATACCGGCATTCTTCGTTTTAACGCCGCTATAGAAGGAACGATATATTATCGCATTGGTGACTAATGTTATACGAACGTTCTTTAAAAAAAAAAAATAATAATAATAAAAAGCTAAATAACAACAATATAAACAAAACAACGAACCGGTGAAATTGTCGAGTGCCGATAATTAAACACAACATTCAGAACATATAAATAAAAGTAATGAACTGCATCAATTAAACATCACGTAATGTGTAGCAATACATGTAACATTTAATAATATTAAAGATAACACAATAAATTTATATATAAATTATTCGGTTTCTTTTTTTATCGTTTAAAATACTATTACTATTCCTATTGACATCAATATTTAACAAACGCCGAATTACTTTACACAGCTGTGATGGGAGGAGTTTGGATGGTATTAAGTTTATATAATGAGATTAACATCGATGCGATAAAAAATAAAAACCACCACGTAGTAGCGGTTAGTTTTATGAAATTTTTTTTTTTTTTTTTTTTAACCGTTAGAAATTATCAGCAAATCCGGAGCACTTTTGCTTACTAAAAAAAAAAAAAAAAAAATGTGTTTTCAAATAGAGGAAAAAAAAACACAGTAAGGACTAAATTATTTAAGTTTTGAATTACAAATGAGTAGCCTATGGATCATAACAGAACGGCCTGTGACCGATTCTTTGCATTTAAACTCCTTTGAACATATTGCACACGAATACTGAGGTTTGTGATTCCGCACTCGATTTTCAAATGCCGCATCAGATGGAATTTTAGTTTTTAATTGCGTTTGCGATAAATAGCCATTTGGTCATTGCCATCCAAACCCTGCGGACAAACCATAAAATACAATTTATATAGCGATTGTTTTCGAACGAAACGCATACGCACAAAGACAAAAAAACTCAATCTGTTCGGGGAGAATTGGTTATTTTATTGTAATTAGTGAAAAGTAAAAATTCGCGTACGACAACCAAATAATATAATCCGTTATTCGAACAGAACATTTACATACGCGTAAATAATTCGCATCACAATGCGTTGTATTATAATTTGACGGATTTTAAAAATAGAAACTTATGGACTAAAATGCAGTGCTCTTTGAGCGAATCTTTGCGTTTGAACGCCTTCGAACATATTTTACACAAATACTGTCGTTTGACTCCGCACTCTTTTGTGAAATGACGCTGCAGATCTCCTTTATACTTATAGTGGCGACCACAGTTGTTTGGGCACATCCATCGTGGCCCTGCGGAAAAACCGTAAAATAAAAAATTAAATAGCGATCTTTCGCGGGCACTCATAACAATAAAAAAATAAAAAATAATAAAAAAAATAATTAAAAAATAGATATATAATAATAGTTTATGTTGTTATGCGAATTAACAGTATTACCATAAAGCGATTGGTGAAGTTGTTTAAGTGCAGGCGGGTTTTTTTATTCATAAAAAGTAAAATTCGGCGACAATAATTTAACATAAGATTGTGTGTTTAATAAATTCGATACATTTTATACGAAACACTTTTTATAAATTATTGATTGTACAATGAATCTATAAAACAAAAAATAAAAAAAATAAACATTATTGGAATTATTAAACGTTAATTTTTATTCCAGCCAAAATCTATGTTTAAACGAAAAAATAATTATCAATAACGGTAGTGCTCGTGAGCTTTATTTTCAATAAAAATTTAATTTACACATAATAGAATCGGTTTTGTCATTGTCTTTAAATGGGTAGCGCACATTTTTTTTTTTTTTTTTAAACATTAGTGGTCGATAGAAAACAACGCCGTATATGATTAGGTTTTAGCAGGGAAATTTCGTTTTTAAACGGATATTGACATTTTTAACCCGTACAAAGCCAAGAGTTGGCCACTACAGATGTATTACAGGGCACACGAGACTGTGCTATACATATAACATGGTAATTTATAACAAAACAAAACAAAAAAAAAACAACATCGTCTCGGGGAGATTATTCCGCCACGGCAAACGGAACGTCCACTAATCCATGAACAACGATGCAGTGATCCTTCAGCGATTCTTTGCGTTTGAACGCCTTCGAACATATCGTACACGAATACTGAGGTTCGACCCCGCACTCTTTTTGCAAATGCCGGTTTAAATGTTTTTTATACTTGTAATGGCGGCCGCAACGATTCGGGCATTCCCATCTTGGTCCTATACGAACAGACCGTAAAATACAATTTATATGGTGACAATTATATAGAAAGAAACAAAAAGAAAAAGAAAACACAACCAAATAAAGGTACACGTGGGGTATTTTTTATTTTTTTTATGTGAAGCGAATGACGAATTGTTCGACTGTAGGTGTGTATTGTATATTATCCGTAAAAAGTATAATATTCAGTAAACAATAATTTAAAATAATATAATTTAATAGAATATTTCAAATAAATGCAAAACAATTCAAAGTATACACACACTGTAAGAAACTTATAATCACATTTTTAGCGTTTAATATTCAAATATCAACATTTACTTACGTCTCTCAAAAGAGTAAATCATATTATGTTCAAGATATTAACTGATTTTAACGTCTGAAACCCCGAATTTTAGTGACGTGAAATTTCACAGTAACAAAATGGAAAAAATAAATAGTTAAAATAGTTTTTATTAATGCACAAGTGTTTAATACTGTTGCAGAACACTTTGTCCCCGAAGCGTCTAAATTTTTCATTTTCGAACTAAACTTTAGTCTACTAGTCGATGAACTATAATAGTATGCGATTTGAGTGAATCTTTGCGTTTGAACGCTTTTGAGCATAATACACAAAAATACTGAGGTTTGACTCCACACTCTTCTCTCAAATGACGCTGTAGATCTCCTTTATACTTATAATCACGACCACAATAATTCGGACACTCCCATCTTGATCCTACGGACAAATCGTAAAACAAACATTATGTAGTAACTATACGGTAATATTCAAAAAAAAAACATTAGTTATTAATGTCAAGCGATTGTTGAATTGTTTAACTAGATTTTTAATTACTCGTTTTAATATTCATAAAAAAAAGAAAAAGTGAAATATTAGAGTATTTAACAATAGTTTAACATTAATTTCAACTAAATAGATACATCGTTCCTGGGATAATGTCGGTGTTCTTCGATTTCGGCTGTTTTATGATAAATCGTTCTCGTTCGGAAATACAACGATTTTTCGACACAAGGTTTTTATATTCAAAACGTCGGTTTATACATATCACAACAAATATTTTCCCATTTACAACGTATTAAATATATTTTCTAAATTATTAAACATCCGATTTTACAAAATCCTTGTAAAATTTGCCAACATTCCAGTAAACCATAATACTTAATAAAATAATTTCTATGTTTTTTTATTAAATTTAGATTTAAGGTAGAATACCTTCACTATACGTTTAGAGGCACAATAAACATATAATTGAAGTACACCATTGATATATTGTGTAACATAAGTATTTAAATAGCTACTTGTAAATTTAAAATATTTATTTATACATTATAAAATAAAATTGATAGATGGAAAAATTAAATATTTAACGTTCCTTAAAAGAAAAATAGAAATATATAACATATTAAAATAAACATCTTAGGGATGTTTTGCATTTCATACCCGACTACGACAAACGGAACGTCTAAATTATTTTATTTTCGAATGTAAACTAATTTTATGGACTATAATTGAGTGCGATTTAAGCGAATCTTTGCGTTTAAAAGCCTTTGAACATATCGAACACATATACTGAGGTTTGACTCCGCACTCTTTTTGTAAATGCCGGATAAGAGTTTTTTTATTCTTGTAGTGGCGACCACAGCTATTCGGACAGTCCCATCTTGATCCTACGGACAAATCGTAAAATATAAATTATATAGCAACTGTATAGTAATAATAAAACAGTAAAAGACAAAAAAAAAAAAAAAAAAAAAAACCCATTAGGTATTAATGTCAAGCGATTGTCGAATTGTTTAACTAAACGAGTTATATTATCCATAAAAAGTAATATTATATAATACCCAACAGTAATTTAACATAATAATTTTTATAACTTCATTGTAACTATAAACGGATTTGTCGTACCCGGAATAAAGCTATGATCTTAATAATTCTATAGTAGGCATGGTTATACGCTTAATCATTCTCATTTGGAGATAAATGTACAAAAAAGCTTATGATGTCATGCTCATTCACACTCACAGGCGCTATATTATCATAAAGGCGACATTGTTCACACTACAATGTAGCTTTTAGCGTTTGATATTTCAGATACAATTATCATAGTGCATGAGACAAATAAACAAACAATTACAATTGACGAAATAAACATTTTTTTTTTTTATTAAATGACATCAATTTTTATTGTTTTTATAAAGTATATAAAATAATAATATACTCAGAAACGTCGTTATATTAAATTTGTAAGGTTTTTTTTTTTTTTGTTTTTTTTTTTTTTTTATTAGAAATTTATGGTACACAAAATCGGGTAGTAGGTATAAAACATTTAATGTTTCCAATAGTAAATAGTCGAATACATAATAAAACGACGACGGGTTGGATTCCAGTGACGGGTGGGGTGGGCAGCCGTGACGTAACACGATGAATAAATATTGGTGGGTGGGTGGCCGGGCGGCTACTCTTTTCACGTTTCGCTACGACTATATTTGTTCGGATAGACCCGCCGTTGAATACAGTAGCATTTGCCGCCAATTGTTATAGTAGAATACAGATGAAAAACAAGCGTCGAAACGATCGTAGCTCGTTTCGTTTTTCGAATTATAATATAGTTTTATGAACTACAATCAAATGCGTTTTGAGCGAATCTTTCCGTTTAAACGCCTTCGAACATATCTTACAAAAATACTGAGGTTTGACTCCGCACTCCAATTGTAAATGCCGGAGAAGAGATGTTCTATTCTTGTAATGGCGACCGCAATTATTTGGACAGTCCCATCTCGATCCTACGAAAAAATTGTAAAAAAATTAACGTTATGCAGCAACTGTACAATAATAATAATAATAATAATAACAATAATAGTAATAACAAAAAAAATCATTAAGTATCGATGTCAAGCCGATTGTCGAATTTCAAACGAAATTAATAATAATACTCAGTGTAACGTTAACGTTTGTAAGTTTTTTTTTTTTTTTATTATAAATTAAAAATGTACATACAATCGGTTTAGTATTACAATTATCTGTAAGTAGGTAGGTATTGAATATTTTTTTATAACAATAATAGCACACGTATAACCAGGACTTGGATTCTGTAGCATTCGTTTTATGTGTCGGTGATTCAATTATACAATTCTATATTGAGCGTTTGAAACTTTTCCTGGATTTCGGATATAATTGATTTTGTGTATTATCGTAACAAATCTCGTTCGAATCGAAAGAAAATACCAACGTGGGGCTCGGATGTTTTAAAACACAAGCGTCTTTTTTTACTATGTGTAATGTAATTTTTATATATAAATTCGTTTCGTGTCATTTCGATTTCAAACAAATCATCATTTTTTTTTTTTCTTTCGCTTTTTTCAATCTAATTGTTTTTATTGTTTTATTAAGTTTATTGTACCGTAATAATAAACAAATTGCCATTTAATTAATGAAAAATGAAAAAAATACGGAAACAATTACAATTACATTACATTACAACATACTGCGTGGTATTTCATCGAATATAAATTTTCATGGGTTTGATGTAAACGAAACAGCCTTGCAGTTTTTATGTATAATAATATATTGTCTGATAATTCATTTAGTTTTACAACAGACAATCTGACAAAATATATTATGGTCGTTAATTCATTTTAAAATTTAAATTCATTTTCGGTCGTGCTTTTTTATAAATAAATATGCTTCTCTTTTGATTTTATCGAGCAGTTGTAAGCTTTTCTTCTTTCTTTCTTTCTTTTTTTTTTTTTTGTTATTTATTGTGCTTTAAAATCCAAGCCCTAGTTATTAACGTTTATTGTTCTTAGGCAGTTTGACCAGTCGATGCATTTAATTAGATATGATCCTGGACAAATAAAATAGATAATAAATAATTTGAAAATATTTATCCAGACTATAAATCGAGAAGTGCGAAACTTATAATGTTGATTGTATTCCGGTATTTTTTAGTGTTATAAAATCCGAGCCTCATATATTATATTCGTGTATTATTTTATACGCAGGCTGTACTTAAATTTTTTTTAAGGATTTTTCGGCCACAGCTGGTAAACGGTAGTCGGAACGGCCAAATCGTTTAATTCACTCTGTTAGTTTACGAACTACAATACAAAACGGTATGCACTTTATTGCGTCTATTGCTGGGAAATTCGAAACGGAACGGTTTTTCCTCTTATCTTTATTTGTCTAACACGTTCATGGCAGGCCGCTGTTTTCAATTTGATATTAATTTATGTATTATACAGCTTTATAGTTTTTTTTTTTTTTAGAAAAATTAATAATGCCGAACTTTTCGCTTATTCGCAATAACATCGACGAGCGAAAAATCTGTCTGAATCGACCGAGTATGACAAGTTAGACAAAAAAAAAAGCCAAACAAGGGAGTCCCCTTGAACGTATTGCACACAAAATAATACTGACGTTCGACGGCGATTTAAAGAAAACTTCTCAGTGTACTTATCTAACTACCACAATTATTCGCACAAGTCCGTCTCGGCCATTTCATAGTCGCCATTTTCCTATTAAACAATAGACAATATTAATTAATAATCGAAATAAAAAAATTAACGTGAATACCATCAACGCACGCACGCACACATACAATTTACGTTCTATTTATTCACAATAGTTTTAACGTCGGATGTATAGTATTCGTTTTATTAAAACAATATTGTTAAAACATTTTAAATAATAGCTAACGTTTCGTAACACGCTCGTAATTTGAACATTTTCCGTGCACCCGAAACACAATCTTCAGTCCCTACAATATTATTAGTAAATAATTATTACTAAGAGTTAAAAACAATTAATATGCACGTATATAAACATTATAAAAAAAAAAAAAAATTATGTTTATACAAAACAATATTAGTAGCTTGTTAACAATATTAAGTAGGTAAAAATAAATAGAATAAGATATAAAAATACATATCACGTACAACGCATAACTAATCGACATTATGAATTTAATAAAATAACTTGCATGTATTTTTCAATTAAATACCAAACACCCATTTAATATCGATACGTTTTAACGGTTTATACGGAAAGAAAACCTCAATTAAGTACAATATATATACGATCATCCGGTGAATTTTCACTGGGCGACAAAAAAAAAAAAAAAAAAAATGTTCTCATATTCTACAATAATAAATGCATTTTGTATTTAATATCGATAAAATCGATCATTATTTTATGTACCTGCAAATTTACTGTAATCATTACCCAATTATTATTTTACGTAGAACAACAATTCTTCTCATAATAATTGTGCGCCCAGTCTTTAAAAATACTGCAAAAACTAGGTGACAAAATATCGTCACTTCGTGAACAAATTTCATAAATGTCGCCCAGTTTACAAGCTTAAAAAATGCACTGCGATATAAAAAAAATTCGCCAAAGCACGCGAATAACTTGGAAAACACGAAACGGAATTGTTTAATAGATATTTTTATGAACCGATTCTCTGTGGGTTTTGCAGTGGTCTTTACGCAAAAACATTTTGTCACACAAATCGCATTTAATAGTAGGCGGCACGTTTGCGCACGACAGGAAGTGTCTCTTCAAAACGCTTATCCGACTAAAAAGTTTGTTACAGATGTTGCACGGATATTGGGGTAGTACACCGCATTCTTTTTGTACGTGCCGCTGCAGGTGTCCTTTGTTCTTGTAATTGCGACCACAATTATTTGGACATTCCCACCGTAACCCTACGGACAAACCACATCAAGTTAAAATTGTATAGCGACTGTACGGGAAAAAAAAAAAAAAAAAAAAAAAAAAAAAAAAAAATTAAATACATAAACAAATTAGTTATTAATGTGAAGCGATTGGCGAATTGTTTAACTACAACCAGTAGATGAGTTATACATGTTATATCGATACAAATTAAATATTCAATAACAATTGTATATTAACGTAATATTATTTTATATAGAATATTTCAATAAGTGACGATTAAATACTAATTCGAATTAAACCATTTTATTGTATTGAATATTAGGAGAAATTATTGACACTGGTGCTTTCTGCGTTTCTCGAGTTCTTCGTACATTCGATTTTATCCGTCCAACTGTGTTTCCAATTAACCGTTCTGAAATAGTAAAACAAATTATTTAACTAGTATATTTTTACACGTGAAAATGGACACACCGTACGTATTTTTTTTTTTTTTTTTTAAACAACGAACGTCCGTGATCTTTAAGATGTCGCGTTCGGAAAGTTGAACTGTTACATTTTTTTTATTATCAGTATAAAAATTTGTCTTGTCTCTGCATAATGATTTCGGTCGACGCTAGGAGCCAGTGAATAGCGTACCCAGGAAGAAGTGGCTAAATATTTTCAACTTCCCTCCCCCCCCCATTAAACGTATTAAAAAAAATAAAAATAAAAAAATGATACAAACAATTCGTCATTGAAAACGTATTACATTATAAAATAACAATCTTTGTACATTTGCACTACTAACTCTAAAAATCTCTAATCGAAAACCTATTATGGTTTGTACAATTTCAATGTTTTTATAGCCTTTAAGTAATTGCGGTGTCCCTAAACACAAATAATGTACTTTCTAAAAAACAATTTTTGGCAACAAAGTTTCGATAAATGTAAATTTGAAATTGTATTTATTCGCGATTACAAATCAATTTGCTATTGTTCGTGTTTTCAACATAAGTTTTAACATAAATTTGAAATAAAAAATAAATAACAATTTTTTTTTATCTACATACAAATAATAATAAAAAAAAAAAAACAGCCTAGCTATAACTTAAAAACGCCAAAATACGTTGAAAATTACATCACGACTGGAAAGTGCGAGGGGACAACCGTTTCGTGAAAATGTCAGGTCTCTACGATTATTATATTCGTTACCGTTTGGTTTTGGACACAAAACGAGTACGAGTATGTAAATCGTATTGTATTGTACTGGCAGTTTAATAAAAAAAAAAAAAAAAAAATGATTTGTTTTAAGTAATATGTATTGTTGATGTGTAGGAGGCGTTGACGAACGAGTAAATCAAAAACCGATATCAAATTGTGCATAAACAATTGATTTTATTTGTGTCGAATATATGTAACATGTAACACGGATCGCGTATATTCAATCGAATTTGCAATGCACTGTTAATGTGTGGACCTTGAGCTGATCTCTACGCAAAAACATTTTGTCGCAAAAATTGCACTTCATGGTGGGCGCCGCTTTTGCGCACGACAGGAAGTGCTTCTTCAGGTCGCTAAAGTACCGGAAACGTTTTTTACAGATGTTGCACGGAAACTGCGGCGGTACGCCGCATTCATTTTGCACGTGCCGCTGTAGATGCCGTTTGTTCTTGTAATGACGGCTACAACTACTGTTCGGACAGTTCCATCTCGACCCTGTGGACAAAAAAAAAAAAAAACCGCAAAATATATTATATTGCCTAGCGAGTGTTGTACAACAACGCGAGAGAATCACGACGGATGTGTTACGGTATTGTCGAGAAGCGTGTTATAATACATTCGTATACATCCATTATCCACAAATAGTAATATTTTAGCAGGCGACGATAATTTATTATAATCGTACGCGTAGAACGTACGGATAAAAAAAAAAAAAAAAAAATAAATCAATTTTAAATCGTCGCGGATACACTGTGTGCCACTGTTTTGGGCGAGGAGTTGGCGGGAAGGTGGGATAGAGGAATTTCAATTTTTTTTTTTTTTTTATCCGTACACGACGATAAATACGATGCCGTGTTTTCGACTTGACCGCAAATTTTTACGATTTCCGTCAACGTTTTCACTATTTTTCAATGAAAAATTACAAAACTCGAATTTTAATTTCAACAGAATACGTTGATCACACCACCACTAGTAACCTGCATATAAACATTCGGTGTTCTCTACGATTATTTTTTTTTTTTTTTTAAGCGGGTGTACAATTTAAATTTGAATTTGGCCCGTTTTGTTGTAATTATATTAAATTTACCTCGTTAAATAACCAGTGCCGATACACCAAAACGAGTATCAATAAAATTACCGACAGTTCAATCAAAATTGTTTATTGTTTTTTTTTTTTTGCATTTTTTTTACACCGGGAAAAATCGATATTCCGAAAATGTCAGTAAAGGGTACTCTGAGTAACGTACTGTTAGTAAATGGGTTTACTTAATAATTTAATTAATTTTCGCCTATTTTCGTCGTGCGACGTGTTTTTAATCGTATCCAATCGCATTCGTAACGGATAACGTCCAAAAAAAACCGTAGCGCGCCCTTTTCCTGGTGCTTTTTCACCAGCTCGGACCGCGCGCCCAACTTCCGCGAACCGGTCCGCGACGACGACTTTGTCGTGTTTTTCACTTTTTTGTCAGCTAAACACCGACCCCGTTCTCCCCGGTGCGACCAGAACGGCGCGCATGGCATCACTTCCTTCCGCACGGGTTAAAAAACAATAGCGTTTCTAACACTTTGGCCGGTATCCCCTATCCATTTTTTTTTTTTTTTTTTTTTTTTTTTTTTTTATGTGTACATCTAATATTTCCCTCTTTATTCGGGGCGAAGTTTTTATGCCTCGTGGGTTTTCTTCGCCGTTAACTTTAGATTATTTTATTAAATGATTACATTAAATTCCCATTTCATAATCCCTAAATCCAACGGTTGTTTTTGTTTCCATTATATTCGTTAAATATTTCCCGGCAGTATACAATACGCAATCCAACGTCTCGGCCGTAGGTTGCCGACCTCATTTCCAAGCACGTCCATACTAGAGTTTTCGTAAAATTTGTTACAGATTTTTACCATTTCCCTCCCCCCCCCCCGCTCCTTCATTTTATGCACCGCTATATGTGTAAACAATTGAAAAGGTATTGGAAAATCAGACATTTTTACAATAACGTGTTTTTATATATATATATATATATATATATATTATTTTTTTATTAATAGAAATCATAATCGTAGAGCTGAACGTTCATCGTCGCGCCACGGATTTAGAAAAGTCCAACAATTTATGAACACAGATATAATGCGTTTTGAGCGAATCTTTGCGTTTAAACTTCTTGAAACATATGCCGCACGTATACAGACGTTGGACTCCGCACACGTTCATCAAATGCCGGTTTAGATTTATTTTATTCTTGAAATAGCGACCACAATTATTTGGACAAATCCATCTCGTCTCTACGGAAAAAAAAAAAACCGAAAATATAAATATATATATATATATATATGGCGACGTGAGAAATACATCAAAAGAAATGATTAAGATATTATTGGCGTATTGTGTAAAATAGCAAAGCTTGTTGTGGCGATAATTTAATAGAACACAAACATAAAAAGTTATGAAGGTACGGGATACACAGAAGAATTTTAATTTATACCCACACACACAGCAATAGATCATTGTTAACTCGAGCGAAATTCGGTAACATTCCTATAAAAAAAAAAAAACTATTACATCACGTTCAACTTTTTTCCCTTTTTTTACCATTAAATACATTGCGATGAACCTTGGGTACAATTTTCAGGCATTTCTGCTCGGCCAAATACGATTTTATCTACATAAAGCCAAATAAAAATTAAAACAAATTTTAAATGCCTATAAATAACTTAAAAATCTATACAGATTTCCCGCGCCTAGAAAAGGCTAACATTAATATTCTGTGAACATTTCGGGTTTCTGCGACTATTTTTAACCGAGTAACGAAGTCGTTATTGTCGTATAAATTAACCCGTTCTTCCTATGTTCTTTTCCTGCTTATTAAGAAAACTATAATATAAAATCGAAAAATAACCTCCTCATTGCACCAACTAGATCCAAAACGTG
This sequence comes from Tuberolachnus salignus, assembly GCA_956483605.1. Classification (NCBI taxonomy): domain Eukaryota; kingdom Metazoa; phylum Arthropoda; class Insecta; order Hemiptera; family Aphididae; genus Tuberolachnus; species Tuberolachnus salignus. The sequence goes on from OY101437.1 coordinate 20,392,404, forward strand.
TTCAGAAAAGATGCTACACTTGATAATTGGCACGACTGAGTGTTGGTAGAAAAGTTGTTCGCGAACAGGCAAATAAAACACACATCGTAGTAAAAAAAAAAAAAAAAAAAAAAAACAATATATTCTTCGTTTCGCTCACAGTCAATTAAAAAAAAAAATGTCAAAAATGTCAATTACAAATATAAAGGATGGTTCACACTATAGTATAGGTTTCGAAATGCGTTTAGCGTTCGAGCTTGGTTCGGCTTTCGACCTGGATATTTTTCGATTTCACGTCTAGCTGGGTCGGCTAAAATAAATTCTGAAAACAGAAAAAAAAAAAAATTACAATTTTAGTATTTTATTTTAAACATAAAACTAGACACGTAACGTTTTTAACCGAATAATGTCTGCTGCGGTTATACGAAATTTGGCAATTTTCATGCCGTGTGTACCTTATTTAATCGTTCTTGTCTCCGGTTGGCTAACACTGAAACGCTTAAGACCAAAAATGCTCTAAAATTATACTATTGGCTTTCACCATATTTTGTACACCAACCCGTACGTAATCATGTCATGTACTATACAAATGCATTGTACGTACAATGTAATAGAACCCAGTTCTAAAATCTCGAACAAATAACTCGTTCGGATTTCTCGTACAGCAAATGGTATTAGGTTATTTTAAATGTGATAAACCGTTATAAACTCGCGTAAAATATTAAAACCGTGCAATTAACGAATTCGCAAAAACCAAATGTTATTCCAATTGAGATTTTTAGTCGCTATATAAAAAAAAAACTTATTAAAATAACTTATTAAGAAATCATTGAAATTATCGAAATTATTCGTCATTTTTTTTACCGGTAATACGATGTTAAATTCGGGGTTCAGTTTATCCGATTTACCCGCGTAAGATAAACTTTAAACCTTCGAACATTGTAATACTTTTTTTTTTACTGTTTTTAAGAAAAATAAATTGCATACGCGTATTAAAGTAAGTTTTTGTTCGTTCTATATTAACTTATTACGTGTCCTCCTGATAACCGGTACCAATATTTTTATTTTGTACCTATACGAGTACGAATACGAAAGTAATACCCGCGTTGTATATTACAGTGTTTTGACATCATCAATCTATTTATTTTCTGTATACAGCGAAAATCGACATTTCAAATATATATTATATACTTGGAACATATTCGTACGCGATATTTACGTGAAATATACGCATGCGTATTAGACGTTTAAATTTTACCTAATAGTTATAGAAAAAAATGAATCATTCGTTGTGGGCCGTCTCTCTGTGGTATTTGAGTTTGTCTTTACGCAAAAACATTTTGTCGCATAAATCGCACTTAATATTGGGCGGCACGTTTGCGCACGTAAGGAAATGTCTTTTCATGACGCTGGAGCGTTTGAAAAGTTTGTCGCAAATACAGCACGCGTATTGTGGCGTAACGCCGCATTCGCTTTTCATATGCCGGTTTAGATCTCCTTTGTTCTTGTAATGGCGACCACATCTGTTCGGACATTTCCATCTCAGCACTACAGGGGGAAAAAAAAAAAAAAACACTTTAAAACAATTATTATAGAACAGCGGAAATATAAATAACAGTATTAGGAATTATTATTAGTGAAAAGCAATTAATTGGCGGTATTTATATCCGTAAAAAAGTACTGTGTTCTTCTACTCGTTCTAAAAAAAAAAAAAAAATATGATTGGTCATTGTATCCATTGTGATCTCTATAAGTAGAAACTATTTCAAATCGTAATAAACGGAATCATCAAAGCGCATTTTATTTTATATTATTATAATAACCGTGGACTAAGAAGAAACCGTAGCCCCGCACATCGAATAGACGTATAAATAGTTTGTTTTTTTTTTTTTAATATTGTTCTTGGCTCCGATTGGCGGTTAACAATAAAACGCTCAAAGCGAAAATGCTCTAAACTTGTGCCCCCCACCGCACACACATCTACCGGACCTCAAATTAAAAATTAATATTCAGTTGCGATTCGTTTATTGTGAAAATCGCCGTACTTCGAAGATGTACCCCGGGAAGTTTATTCTATTCCCAAACACGTAATTGAATTGTTAGACATCACTTTCTATCATAAATTGCTGCGAATTGATTGAATATTTTGTTTCGATAATCAATTATTTCGATTGCAATAGTCGAATCTCATTCAATGTTTGTATGTCACTTAAATAGGCGAAACGCTGCTATAGTAGCATGCTGCTTCCTAACCAATTTTTTTAATCATCTCGTCGGGGAAAAACTACATTCGCGTGGTACTGAACTCGCGAGGATAGTTAACGCGACTTGCGTTAATTTTTAAAGGCGATCGAACAATATTTCCTTATTGATTACTATTCTAACGCCATCTGCATTGTGTTTTAATCAACAATACATTTCATTAAACAGTTTAAACAATATGAAATGGACTTGCAGGTGCTAGTTGTGCCACCGAGTATTGTAATACTATTAACAATTAAATAGTTAAAAAGATTGCACAATGCGATCGTTGACTTATTCGGAACGCGCGCGTCCGTAAAAAAAAAAAAAATTATATATATATATCATTATATTAAATTGGCGTGTATTGTAGGAGATTTGACTTGTTTCAATTAGAGGCTACGATTTTAGACGTGTATTTAAAATACGCGTACGGAATAATATATAATTTAAACAGGGTTTGCAGAATCTCATGTTACATAATACAATATGTACTGTACCGCGATAGTACCTAAATGATTAATATATTTTATTGCGTACTCAATATTAACATAACAATGAATTATATTATTTTACCGATAAATTCAAGAACTCAAGAGGTTAGGTAACTCTTTACATCAATACGCCTCAAGATAATATATGGAAACAAAAATACTTCAAAAACACACGAGCATAAGAACTACACGACTTACACGTGTAATGGGGGCCTCTTTTTTCAATAGATGTCTTTTTTTTTTCGGATACACAACAAAACAAAACAAATTCTGATAATCAGATTTATTTTTAATAAGCTACATTAGGAATATTGAATAAAATCATACAGTAATTTTTCATTATTAATACCTACGAGCACGTTATAATAATTTAAAATTCAATAAGTTTCGTAAAATTGAAATGGACGTGATTCTCATTACGAAACGAACGAATTTAACATTTTTTTTTATGAACTAGCAGCGTATGTTTTGTGAAATTCTCTTTGCGCAAAAACATTTTGTAACAATAATTGCACTTGTATTTTGGCACCATGATTCCGCACGATAGGTTGTGTCTCTTCAAATCGTTCAAATGCCTGAAACGGTTTTTACAAATATTGCACTGGTATTTCGACGGTATACCGCATTCATTTTCCAAATGCCGTTTAAGATGTTGTTGGTGCAAGAAACTGCGACCGCAAATGTTCGGGCATATCGATCTCGGACCTAAAATCAACCACAAAGTCAAAAAAGTATACAAAAAAAGGTACATCGATATATTGAACGGAAAAAGATAAAACACATAACATTTATAGCTAGAATTACATTATATTCAAATTAAACACATAAATGGGGTGGGGTGGGAGAGACACTTGTAGAGCCCTCGGCGAAAGCGTTTCGTATTGTCTTCTCGGAGTTTTCCAATAATTGCATTACCGACCAATACGAGATTGTGGTTGACTGGAATTAATACGCTCCGGAACGGGTAAAAATATATATATATATTTTTTTTATTATTTATTAACCGATTGTATTTCCTAAAAAAAAAAGAAATATATAATTAATTATTAGAGCATAAAGAAAGACGAATGGAAAGGGCGTACCTATTAAGTATAAGTAATAGGTATACATATAAATGTAATTTGTATAATAATAAAATAATAAAACGTTACGAATAATATTTCAAATAGTGTTCGAGATGTCCTCCGTATTTTGATAATCGATTGTATTCGTAAAAAAAAAAAAAAACAAAAAACAAAAAAAAAACAAAACAAAAATGTTGTAATATCAGTAAGTACAAATAAGTAGACCTAATAGTATACAAGAGTAAGTTGTAGAAATATATTGTCGGTAGACTACAGAGTGTGTAAGTTATTATTACGTAACAAATATTGGCGGACAAAACCTGGACGTTCGGCGTGTAATATACTTTAATATATAATTACAATTTTTTTTTTTTTTTTTTTTTTTTTTTTTATTTACCTATACGTATATAATATTTTGTAATCGGACTAATAAAACCAATCACGGATTACATACACCAATTATAATAAAATATAGTAAATAATAAAATGTCGAACTGGAGTAGGTGGAGTTGTCAACCATTTTTTTTTTTTATATTTATTTATTCGTTTCATTCTATAAAAATTGTTTATAAATCGCAGTATGCATACACAAATATCAATCAATTTAAGTCTATAGTTAAAGAATCTTGTTTACATAACAAATTTGTTCTGGGAACCGTAGGACTAAAATTAAAAAAAAAAAAAAGTTTTTTTAACGAACTAATTTTGTATCAATCTCGTTAATCCGACATACGGAAGTAAAATTGTGTTACCACTAAGTTATCGACTAATTTAGACATATTTTACTATAAATAATTTGTTATAAAAAGGTACATTCACATATATATATATATATATATAGATTTTTTTTTTTTACATGTAACTTATAATTATAATAATATTATACATCAATAAGATTTTTTTTTTTTTTATATATACATTAAGTGAAACAAAAACGGAAAATAATTTCTATTTAGAATTTTTTTTTTTTTTTTTTTTTTATTTACAATGAACCGTCGTCGGAGTCCGTTAAACGGACGTCCGGGCGCCGTATTTCCGTTAATCCGAATCGCCGATTTGCCATTCGCTGTAAAACGCGTAGACTTCGTTCGGTACATTATTGACGTGCCTGTTATGTATTGTGTTTCTGTGGGTTTTCATGTTGTCTTTGCGCGTGAATTTCTTTTTGCATATGTCGCACTGGAATTTGGGCGTCACGTTGCCGCACGACAACTGGTGGCTCTTCAAATGACTGCTGCGTTTGAACAATTTGAAACATTTGGAACAATTATACTGAGGTCCCACGCCGCATTCCTTGGCCAGGTGAAAGCTCAGGTGGGCTTTGCGCTTGTAGTTGCGGCCGCAATTCGGACATATCCATCTTTCGTCTAAACAAATAAATGAAGAAGAAAAAAAAAAAACAATTATGTTAAAAATACATTTGCCGTAATCGAGCTAGGCGTGTAAATACAGTTTTGAAATACGATTGAAGTACATACAAGCGCAGGGTAAAAAGCACATTTTTTTTTTTTTTTTTTTTTATCAATAAAACTGTAACGAATAAAAATAAGCGACGGACCCGACCGATAGGTTGCGACAAACGTCCAAGTCGGTATCGGAAATTTAAATATATACAGACAGACTATGATCCGAAATTATCCAGTAAGAAATTAAATATTAAATAAAATTAACGTATTTGATTAGAAAAGCTAGGGAAGCCGTTGTGAAATCAAGACCAAATCATGCGTGTTGCCGACTATAGACGAAACGATTAAAAAAAAAAAAAAAAAAAAAAATGAATAAGACGTGACACGGACAATTCATTTTGATATTAAATTAACAAATTTCTTATACGAACGATCGATAAATCTAATACAAAATATCATAACAAAGGCACGGGCGTAGTATTGTCTGTCTATCGTTTTCCAAAGATGGGGGAGGGGGATTTGTTTTTTCAAATCTAAAAACTCGCAGGCGGTTAATGGATTCGACTCACCGTGCCAGATTCCGTAAGTGCAGGGTATAATGAAACTAAATATAGGTGTCGACAATAAAAAAAAAAAAAAAAAACCGGCCGAGAATCTAAATTGGGAATTATTAACAATACATTAAAACGATACAATTAATAATATAGGCGGGTGACAAAACACGATAAAACGGACACTCCGGAATAGCCGGATAATAAAATCGAATCGCATTATTATATAACCGGACGCGGCGCTCCAGATGGCCAACTAATGAAAATCTAAAGAACATATACCTAAAAATCTACGAGACAGATATAGAGACAAACGCGTACTATGAAAAGGAAAAACAAAAAAAAAAAACAAAAACAACGTTAGGCACGTCGGGATCGGAGGAGATACAAATCAAAAACGGTTCTATGAAACGAGATGTGAACAACGAACCTACGCTTGGACGGGCAATTTAAAAGTGAGTTATATCGACGGCATATTTTTTGTGGTTTTGTTATTTTAACGATAAAACATTGATTAGACATCAAATGCGCGTGTAACGTACGGGTATTGTTGTAGCTTATACAGTTTTTAATACGTAGACAAATTTGTATTTATTGGGATATTTTACGGAACAAATAAACCAAGAGTAACAATAATTCTCTTTACCGATGATTAGGTATTACATAAATAACTCAAAATCCGCAAAAAAAAAAAGTTTACATACTATTATATACGCGGGTATCTAAACAATACCATCTTCTTCGGTACAAAACATATTAGGCGATTTTTTTCTTAAAGACAAGTTTATTTATAAAAAAAAAAAAAAAAAATTAATTAATAAAACACTAATCAATATTCAGCTGTCGATTAGGTATATTATTTCAATACGATATTCAGGCGGCAGAACAAAATACATAAAGGATTTCAAGTAACGGGAAAAGTAAAACTATATAGGCGCGAAGCAGACTAACGTAACGCAGATTTGACAGCCCACCAAAAAAAAAAAAAAAAAAAATTTAAAAAAAATATTGTGTGGCTATAGTATTCAATTACCCACAAGTACCTCGAACTAAAAAAAACCCAGCGTACACATCAATAATATTAGTCATTATATAATAAGGTAGACTTTACAATATCTTTAATAGGTGATTTAATTATTAAATACTATACAATTATAGAATTTATTTATAAACTTTTTTTTTTTTTTTAACATAAAACAAATTTAGGTTTCTCTTTACTTACAAAACTAGAAAAACAAAAAAAAAAAAAAACCTAAAATGATACAAAACGGTAGAGTTGTACAGATTATATAGCAATACCTGTACAATTAAAATCTAGTGTGAAACAACAAACAAAACATTGTTATATCAACTACAATAAACAGAAATAGGTAAATATGTAACTTAAAAAAAAGAAAAAAAAATGATAGTTCAAAATTCGTACCTATATTCTATAAATTGCTGTTCACATATACATAATAATATAAATGACTAGGTAGGTAATAATAACAATATATTGCTCACAAGTCATAACTTTCGGCCAAGAACCGTTTAACAAAAACGAATTTATAACAAAATAAATATACTTGAGAGGGCACACCGGCGTACCAAAAACATGTTTTCGCAGACTGCGAAGGGAACTCGCTTGATTTCGGGGTTAAATATATTGCAAAATTAAAATATGGCAACATTTCCGAGGACAAGAGACGATGCGGTATTTTTTCTTTTCAATAACAATCGTAAAAAAATGTTGAAATAATCGTTCTATGACGACGATGTATGATGTACCGAACGTTACATTTGCCCACCGGGATATCGTCATCATTTAATTTTATCGATAGGGGTTGCTCGGTGAGTTAATGCCGACGGAGCCCCCCGCTCTCCTAAACTGCATACTGAGGCCCAATATAAACTATATAGTTATATTTTTTTTATTTTTTCAATTTGACTACGAAAAAACAAAATTATTACATTTTATAATGCAAAACGCGGTAAATGTTACATTTTCATCGATTTTACTCGAAAACCGAAATCAAACGGGACGGTTTACGGTACGGCGGCGTCCTCCTCTTAGTTCGAATATTTAAATATATATATATATATATATATATAGTCATTTTTTTCTATCGACCGCTTAAACAATTTTTTTTTTTTTTCTGTTATATTTATTACCTATACGTACTATATGTAAAATAGTTTTACGATTATTAACGACGACTATAACATATTGTGCGCGTTAACACGATGATCTCTAAGCGTCGTGTTCCGCGTAAACGATTTCATACAAATGTTGCACGTAAATTGATTTTTGAGCCCACATTCGTACCGTTTGTGTCTCATTAAGCTTCCCATATTACGATATTTACGTCGGCAACCGTAACAATAATAATACAAACCTATAAAAAAAAAATTTAAAAAAAAAAAAAAAAAAAACAAAAAAAAAAAACACCAAGGACCGATTTTACGAATAGTACACGAAACAATAATTAACAGTACAGTAAAAAAGTGCACACGACATAAGCGGGGAAAAAAAAAAAAAAAATACCTACTGATAAAACGATTGGGTTCAACATAAAATCGGCAGTGCCTGTAATTTAAATACTTTTTTCTTCGGTTCACACATTCTATATTACTTGCATGCAAAATAGTCCGGTTGTTGGGTTTTTTTTACAACTTTTCCAATAGTAATTACAGTGCACAGTTTATAGTGTCCATCCAGAATAATTTTTTTTTTTTTTTGTCTTAAACCATACGAAAAATCCGTATACAATACACAGTTCACGCTTGAATTATTACGCAGGCATTTTGGGCAGCTTCGTAAAATATTCAATACTGTATTCCTAAATTATATTGAAACAAAAAATTAGTAAAAAGGGGAAAAAAAAGGATAAAGGCAAAGTAGTAAAATGAAACCAATTCATAGTATTATCGAAAATACGAGTAAATATAATATATCTGTAGAGGAATTAATTTTTTTGTTGGTAATTTCGATTTTTAAACATGGTATAATAATATATTATTTCGTTTTCTAATTTTAAAACCAGATTGTTAGTTGTTTGTTTGTTTGTTTTTTTTTTATTATTATTTATTTGTCGCACTCCGTCTTTGTACACGAGCACAAAACACGACCAGACAGATATTCGACAAGGGAGCGGGGAATATGCTTAAAATTAAAATTAAAAATAACACATAGGTATAAAAAATGTGACGAAAATATTAATATCAACATTTTGTCGTCGTTTTTAATTTGTATCGTTCAACAAATAAATCATAATAATGAAAAAAAAAAAAAAATATATATATATATATATGCATACATATTTCGTAATACTTTAAAGCAGGGGCCGACGTTTACAAACGCGATTTTATCAATGTACTATACAGAGTGGTACGTCGTATCCCGCCAAATGTAATTCTACTTTTTATTTTTTTTTTTTTTTTTTTTTTTGTGTTGAACATATTGAATTTTCGTCGGGTTTTAACATTTTAACGGCAAAAACACGGGCGTCCCTACGTCGGGGGTGTGTTATTAGAAGGAGATAAAATATATATGCATACACACATGAATTGCATGGCGTTCACGGCGTATTGAAAATGTTCAGTAAAAAAATTAACAGTCTAATAACAATTGAAAAAAAAAAAATAAAAATACAACAGCTCCCCCCCCCCGATTAAGATACGTGCGCGTTTATATAATAATTATAATAATAATAATAATAATAATGCAATTGTTGTACGGAGAATCCGGCGAGTCATATCAATTATCTTCGACCCCGAAAGCCGCAAAATCCATATTATTATCGTGTTCGTCGGGGAAAACGTTATTGCCGCCGGGCGAGTCGTCGATGTGTCTGTGCACGGATATCATGTGCCGTTTTAAATTCGAGTACCGGCTCGAGGTTTTCGGGCAAAATTGACATTTGAATTTCGGGTTCACGCCGCACTCGTTGTTTATGTGGTACGTCAGACTGCATTTGTTTTTGTAGTTCCGGCCGCAAGGCTTGTTCGGGCAGTAGAACCGATTTTCCACGCATTGTTCGGACCCTGCATAAACAAACAGACAAAAAAAAAAAAACGCATACACGTGTAAGAACAGTGGCGAGAGATTTTTTCGGGATTTTTTTTTTTTTTTTAGTTTTTCTTTTCTATTTAAATTTACAAGATACGATTTATTTATTATCGTATTAATTTAAATATTTGTTAGAAGCAAAAGAAAAAAAAAAAAGAAAAAAAAAAAAACACGAAAGCTTACATCGATATTAAACATATAATATATATATATATATATATGTATGTGTAAATATATTAGGCACTGTAATTGTGTACATGTCGTCAACACGGTGTAATCACATATAGTATATACTAAATAAGTATATATCCAAAACCGTAGACAAACAGAAAAAAGATAAAAAAAAAAAAAAAAAAAATTATATGAAATGTAATTTAAAATATTTATTGAGTTTACGATTTCATCTGACAAATAATCGCCTAAAAGAATAAAAAAAAAAAAAAAAAAAAATACAATTATTGAATATCGCCGGTAAAATGTATTAATACATGTTTTCAATACACGTATTTAATAATCGTTTTGTAAATTATTGTAACGAACGACGTTGATTGTCATAGTGTTGATAATAATTGAATATCGTTCGGTTTTCGCACACGTTTCATTCGCACCTGTAAATAAAAACACATTGAATTAATTTCGAATCCGACAAAATAAAACACACCCGTTTGTGCCGTAATCGGATTGCCAATGGTACTTACGGTTTTAAAAATAAACTTTATTACTATAGTGAAACGTATGGGGACAACAGTGAAAAACTGGGGTAAATATAGTGAAATTTTTTTTTTTTCATTATATAACAGAGCCTCCTCCTCCTACTTGGTTATTAGAGGCCAACAATACTCACCGGAAAATACAAAACCATCTGAAAAGCGGAGTCGGTGTGCCGTGGATAATGGCATTCATTCAAATCATTAACGCGACAGGTTTAGTTTAACAAAAAAACTTAAGTAAAATTCATTATTTTATAAATGCAATCTAAACCGAATAATATTTATAAAAAAAAAAAAAAAAAAAAAAAAAAAAAAAAAAAAAAAAAAAAAAAAAAAAAAAAACATTCAAGAACAATTTATATAAAAAAAAAATAATAATAATGATAAGAAATACAATACAGTTAGCACCTTTTATTCAATATTCGCAATCGTAAATAATTGTAAAAATTATAATATTATTGTAATACAATGTAATAACAACCGTAACAAAAACAAATACAATTACAATGATAAAAAATAATAATATCGTTAATTTTGGAAGAATATAATATCGCTACAGTATTGCTGCAAGTAAGGTAAGTAATGTATTACACAATATATTATTTATGTATTATCTATGGATAATATAATATAAATAAAGGTTAGGTACGACGATAAGTACACGGTATTCCAATACAGCATTTTTACCAATTCCAAATGTGGTGTAATAGTAATATCGATATATCTAATGATTATACTGTATAAAATTAACAATAAAATCTTCTTTTTTTTTAGGACAAGTATCTATCTATACTTTTTTACAATATGATATATAAAATAAATTGGTGCGTAAAGTTTTACAAAAGTGACGAATTAACATAAAGTACTTGAAAAGAAATTTCAATATATATATATAGGTACGCGACACTTTTGGAAACCGATTGTTATTTATGTTCGTTCTAAAGTTGAATTTTTTAACATAAAAATAATTTCATTCTAATAGTGCTTATATAGTTATATATATATATATATATATATATTAATTATAAACGAACGATAACAGTTTCATACGTATAGTTGGGTAAAAAAAAAAAAGAACAAGTAAATTTATATTTTTTATAAAATAAATAACAAATTATAATTTAACGTTATAAATTATTAACAAGTACATGATCACATCGGGCGACAATAACATTATTAACACGTAGAAATAAATATTATTTAAAAAAAAAACTCTCGAATAACGGATATAGAATATATAGATAATTATATTTTATTCATAAATATATATACACGGTATTTTTAAGCGCATTCAATAAGTGTGGCTGAACAACATAATTATTTCGTTTTTGCGTACGTAACAAAATGCATATAGGTCAAACGTCGTATTTTTTGTATATACATATACTCGCGAGAAAACATTATAACGACTAAAAATAACAGTAGTAATAAAAGAGAGAGAAAAAAAAACAACGAGTAATAATAATATATTATATTAATTATACGATCGAGATGAAAACGTCGGACATACCGGGAGGTATATACTGTTTTTTTTTTTTTTTTTTCAAAACGATTATTACCTACTGTTAAATGATTAATTTGTGCACGGCCACCATGTGCTGTTTTAGATTAGACTTGAGGGCGCACCGTTTTTCGCATATCGTACAGGAATACATCGGCGGTTTGCCGCACTCGAACGTCAAATGTCTGGTCAGGGAACTCCGGTTCCGATAGTACCGACCGCAATTGTGGTTAAGACACTTGTAGTACGCGGAGGATCTTCGGCGGTACGGGTTTCCGGGCGGACCTAAAATTCGATAAATTTCGATATACACGGGGTGTACGTAGACGGAGCCGCGACGCGTTCACCGTGTTCACATAAGAACACGCGGGGGGGGGGAGGACCGCGAGAAGCAATAGTAAAACAAATTGAGGTGTGGGGGAGGGAGAAATATGATTATTATTGGAGATAATAATAAAAAAATAAAAATAAAAATATGAACAAATGAGAAAAAAAAAAGAAAAAAAGTAGCGTGTTAATAAATAAATAAATATTACAGGTATCACAAATATATAATACCGTGTTTCCCCTCCCCCGTTATAAACTACGATCGTAGATAACATAAATATGCGGATAGGGAATATAACAGAACGAAAAAAAATTTGATGTTATACAAGAGTTTATTTTATCGATAAAGAGGTGGTGGGCACGGTAGGCAGGTGGTTATTCTTCAAAAACCGGCGGAAACATATACGATTACAATATCGCAACATAAAATACTAATTGGTTTTTTTTTCCTGGCCTTCAAAAAAGCTATCATTCTCGTAGAAAATTGACCCGAAAAAAGACCGCCTCTATCCGTATATTTATTGTCTACGACTGCGCAATATTCTACGTTATTATTATCAAGTATTGGCACACGCGATATAGAAATGCACAACGAACACACCTAGAGATAATAAATATTACGTAATACTATTATATAATATAATTAAAACAATAATATTTAATAATTTACAACGGACGAAACGGAAAAGGTTACCAGTAGGACGGTGTATAATTGTAGGCGGCGTAATAATTGAGGGGATTAGATTAGAAGCAAAAAAAAAAAAAAAATCAAAAAAACAACAATAAAACCTTTGCGATTTTTCTCGAGCGTTCGCCCAAACGTTTAAAACAATACGTCGGCCGTTCCGTCGCATACGATTACGACCTTTGCGGGCCGTTTGGTTATGCAAAACTATTACGGGTTTTTTTCATTTACCTCCGGGTAACCGAGATAAGATAACACGGATTAATTGTTAAATTTTCTGATACGGCCGCGCAACGACGGCAATGGCACGATGGGTTCGATATTGCAGAACGTTTTGTGCACCTGGACGATGTGCGATTTCATGTTGGACTTTTGATAGCATTTTTTATCGCAAAACGGACAGAAAAATTTCGGTTGCGTGCCGCACTCGTTCCTCAAATGACACTGCAGCGATATTTTGTTTTTGTACGTACGGCCGCATCCGTTCGGACACTTTATGCGTTCTAAAATTAAAACAAATCGACGTAAAATTATTATTATTATTATTATTATTTATTTATTTATTATTTTTTTTTTTTTTAACCATAGTCGTGTAGGTACTTACACAGTTGTAATTATATTATGTACGTACTTAAAATTACGATGACGATAATAATAATAACATATAATCATAATGAATAATAATGAAAAAATAATAAATAAAAAATAAAATAATACCTAAACTAAAAACTGCACTTGTTGTATCCAAAACGTCAATACTGCTACCAAACTATAACACTACCTATATGTATATATATATATATATATATATATATATATATATATATATATATATATATATATATATATATTTTAATGGCAAGCAAAGCAACAATAATTATCTGTAATTATAGGCTTATTATAATATTGATTATAATCTGGTCGAGAGGATTGGAACTCAACAAGGATTATTATAAACGGATAAGTTGGGTCTAATCGAGATAGGTACGCTTTTATCGGGTTATTTTTTTGTTCTCATCGAATCATCAAACGAGGTTCAAATTAAATAAGAACGGTTGATGTTCGATTTAAACGTATAGGAATTATCTATCACCCGATGGCCTTTAAACCCCGATAGGAATTAAACTTCCAGAATAATGATGATCGCCGTGATAATAATAATAATCGAAAGTAGGAAAAAATATTCGATTTCAACACCTTAACCAACAATATTAATGAATAGCAATATTATAAATGCACTGTAAAAAATACAATATATTATACTGCATAATACAGGAATATGTAGTTGTTTTCGTTTTTGGACGAGTTTAATTTTATTCTATTGAAACATTAGGTATAATAATAAAAAGGATAACAAATATAATGATAATCCCAAGATAAATAAATTGCGTTTAGAATTGAATTTATTTGTATTTCAGTAAAAATGTACATACACATAATATTAATCATACAAGAAAATCGTTGTAGAACAATGCGATTTCGATTGCCCTGTATAAAGTATATATATATATATAAATGTAAAAAACGTATTTACATTAAAAACGTCATATATTATAGTTTAATTAAAATATAAATAACGCATTGTGTGGCCACACTGTTGAAACAGTTGCATGGAAATGAGTCTCAAATAACTGTTTTTTTTTTTTTTTTTTTTTTTTTTTTTATGTACTTTTGATCACATAAATTTGGATGCGTCCGTTGGGAGAATATCTGTAACATTGATTATTATTGATCGATTTATAAATATAATAATTTTCGATAAACTTCAAGGTCCCGCGACTAGCGCAATGTAATACGAAAAGAGCCAGTTTAAAATAAAATAAAAAAGCGGCGGTTTCCGATTACGGATATTCGATATTGTCGTAAGAAATAATAATCAAATCGTCGAGCGTTTTCGAAATGCCAGAAAAGCGTTGGCCACGTACGATCAAAACTAAAACGCCTTGAACATTTTAAAAATATTTAATTATTTTAAATTCCTTCCGCCGCCAACGCGGCTTCCCGAAAAATCGTTTCTTCGCTTTCTATGTCCGACTGACTCAATTAGGTACAATACAATTGTTTTCGTATTTTTCGAGCCGAAGCTCAACGCCCACGACTAATAAGCACAGCCCACACACAGTCTCCTAGGCGTTTCCCGCCTCCCACCATGAGTACGTACTATACGCTGTTCGTTTGTCTACAGTATTGGCTGTGTGTCATGTGAAAACCAGAGCGAAGATTTAATTTAATTCATTCGTTTAATCTACGTCAAAAAAAATGCTAATACGCCTATTCGATAATGGCATTCGCATGTCTCTATACGATTTCGATTGAGGTAGGATTTCCGGTCGAAAATGTTGTTCACAGACAGAACGTAAAGCTCAGAATCTAAAACTTTAAAATATATATAAGAGTCACCTCTATAACGAATTATGTTCATATCGTTATGGTGTCTTAATAAAAGGTGCACCGATTTGTTCACGATTTGTTCGTAAATTAACTTGTGGCGGACGTCTGTCAAATTTAAACATATGTATGTATGTAGATTATCGACTAAACAGTACTGCTGTATAATATATGCACATTATTATATATAATTTCTTTCATTTTATTTGACGATAATCGCAACAAAACGTATATTCGAACGTAGATAATGTAGTAGGCCCGGGCGGTTTCGGTCTCGTTTACCGATTGTAAAATCGAACAAAACGGAGAAAAAAAAACCGTTACACCATAATGTATTTTATTATGACGTGTATTGTATATTATATGTATCGTGTGTTGTCGTCCGAAACAAATGATCAACTCGTTGTGGGCACTCGCCATGTGAAGTCTAAGCGAATGCTTGTAGTAACAACGCTTCAAACACAAACGGCACCAGAATCTGGGAACGACGCCGCAAGCGTTTTTCAAATCCTGACTCAGCCCGTTTACCGTTTTGTAGTGCTTGCCGTACTGATTGGGACAACAGTACCGGCCTTCGGAGTAATACGATTTTATAGATCTCCTCCGATTACTATTCCCTGCTCAGAACAGAAAAAAAAAAGAAAACGGAAAAAAAAATTATGTAAAATTAATTTCCACGTTAAATAATAATATTGTATTGCCTACGGACACGAAACTTAACAAAACATAATGTTTCAAATAAAATAATCAGATTGCATGTTTCGTTTAGAATATACCATTAATTATATCTATAATATTTCGGTTAGGGTTTTTTTTTCAAATACACATTTCGTAAAAAAAAAAACGTAAAACGTGTTATTATACTCGCGCATTTCGGGCGTTTAACAAATGATTATTAATAAAACACGGGTCGTATACAATTCGGGTGATATTGTAGACAAACCGTTATATAAAACAATAGACAAGGCGATTTATTTTGATAGTATTAAGTATAATAATGCAAATTAAATACGAATAAGTTTGGTTATAAAATATAATAAACCCACGTTGGTAGGTACAGTGCTATGAACAGTAAAATAATTAATATTTAATCGACTTTACGACCGAAAATTATATAGTAATATTAAAGTTCGACAACATTTTATCCATAGAACAGACTAAGAAATAAAATAAATAATTGTAATTATTAAACTATATGTATAGGTGCTAGGCGGTACGTGTATTATTAAACATTCCGATCAATTTCGTAAGAAAATTTGCTCGTGGTTTTTTTCATACTAACTTAACTAACAAATTATTAATTAATTTGTGGATAATAATAAAAAAAAAAAAATCACTATTGTGCGGTTAATGAAATTAGAAGATCGACTGTAGCGCGACTGGTGGCCGAAAATTTGAATTTCAGTATCGTTCAAACTCGTTATCGTTAATCTGGTATCATTATTTTGTTATTAGAAGATTCATCGGTTTGTAAAACGATTTAGAGCCGAGCATACAACAGCTATTCACACAATTGACACTCGATATTTATAGGCGCCGTATGCAGCAGTAAAATTTTGAGTGCACGTGTCGAGTTATCCCCACCGGTCGCGCTTCAGTCGAATCACTAATTTCGTGAAACGCAATATAGTGTGAAAAAAAAAACCCGTATGGTTATTTCCTAGAAAATAAAAAAAAATATTATATTCCTTATTTACATTTGTTGACGGGTGAACTTTCGAATGGAGAGTCTCTTCGATTAAGACAAAATCGAAAACTGTTGGGAATTGTCAAAAATAAATAGCGTGTCAACTCGAACATTTCAAAGGCAGTCGGTGAAATCGCTAAAGAATATTTTATATACACAAATAAAATGATGTACATTTAATTTGCGCGGAGAACAAATATTTAAAACAAATACCATAACTTAAGTTTTCTAGGTGCATGATTAATATTTCTAATTTTATACGAAATAATAATAAAATATTAAAATATATTAGGGGGGGGGGAGAAAGTACACACGACAAAATCTAAACCTAAAAGTAAAAGTGATTTCGACAAATTATTTCTCAATACGAATAACATGCTTTCAATCCTTTAATGTTATCTTAAATTATATAACTATATTAATTATAAATACAACGTCGAATACAATATTATAAATTATCTTGTTATTTTTAAATCTTAAATATATGTACTTTTGATAATGAAAAAAATACTTCGCACCACTGTTGGTTGTGAGAAGTTGGGAAGGTAGAATATAGAGGGGAAGAATTTAATCTATAGTAAAGTTACAACAAAGAGAAAATAATCGAAAATAGTCAAACCATAAATTTGTCCGTTTTTCTTACCTCAATTATTAGGAAAACTACAACGGAAAGCTCGACAAAAAAATTACCTCTATTAGATTAGACCGATTAGATTCAAAATGCTTTCGGAAAAAGGCGCTACACTTGAAAATCGAATGTCCGATAAAAAAATCGAACTTTTAAACCGAATAAATTGAAATTAATCGTAAGTAATTACTAACCTAACCTAACCTAACTACGTATATTCGTCAAATTATATAAAAAGCAACGTCGAGAATTTTAACAGATTGTGAAGGAATTATTTTAGTAAATCGCACGCAAGGCCGCGTGCCATATTTATTTTTTTTCTTTAAAAATAAAAAAAAAAAGGTATTATAAAATGTTTAAATGGAGAAAGAAGAAAAAAACTACATCGAGCTCGGCACCCGTCATATTTTACTCCATTAGAACTCCGTGTTTAACGGCTTTATGGAGTTGTAGTGTAGCTTTACGAGTGAAAACGCCTTGGCACAAATCACAACCAAACTGTTGGCCACAGTAGTACAGTCTATGTTTTTTCAAGCTTACACGGTTTCTATATTTTCTATGGCATTTTTCACAGCTGAATTCTGAAAATATATAAAAAAAAATATAAAAATTATAAAAAATATAACAAATATTCAAATAAAACTTATTGCGTAGTGATAATGTGTTCAAATTAACAAGACGAAACCGTTGTCGGTACGAAATATTTACAAAAACAAAATAAAAAAAAAACCGTTATAAATGTCGTCTGATAAGACCGACGTGTATGGAAATAGCTGTCGGCTGTAGTTTGACAGGAAAAAAAAAAAATTATAATACGAAAAAAGCCGCATAAATTAAATTAAATTATTAATCAGTTGAACGTTGGAAAAAATAATAATTTAGAAAAAAAAAAAAAATCATATTTTATATACGGATGCTTATAAAATGATAAAACATGGTTGAAATATGAGTAATATTGTTTCTAAAGCGCAAGTCACTAAGCAAAATATTAAGCACTGGAATATACAAACTACTGTCATTTATTATACACCATTGAAACGATAACATTTTTTTTTTTTTCCGCTAAATACATACAACGGATTAAATTAATATTCATTAAAACAATATTATATTGATCTTAATTAGGAAAAAAATAAATAAAAATACATTTATTTGTTATATATATATATATATTCTATAGTTGTATTGTCCGCGGATACCCATAATTTCAGAGCTCTACGCGTATTACATTTGGATACTATAGCGAAAAACTTTTTAATTCAAAAAAAAAAAAAACTCATTAAAATGTTAAAGGTTTTGTTTTCGAGACCGGAAATTAAGAGGCAAACACGCCACTTGTATTCGAAATTTTGAAATTCTACGCCTACGCGGGAAGTCACTTTCTATAGACCGGCAGATAGACAAGACTCTTCGTTTTATTAGTATAAGGAGATATATATGAATAAATTTTTTTTTTTTTTTTACATTTTATTTTTTGGTACCATTCCGAATAATTTTATCAACGTTTCGTGTTATTGTGATGTTTTCAGTTTTATTATTCCAAATTAAAGTAAATACATCTGTACACACCGGTAAAATCTGGAAAAAAAAACAAACAAACAATTATTAATAATAATTATAAAACAATACCGTAGTAGGCAAAAAAAAAAAAAAAAATAATAATAATAATAATACGATTTTTAGCGTTATTGAATTTCTCGTGCCTACCCCGGTTTAATGGAACTGTTTGTGAATATTGAACATGTGCGTTTTGTACGACACCGGTTGTTTGAAGTATCTGTCGCAAATTTTACAATAAAACTTCGGTTTGACTCCGCACTCGTATTTAAGATGATTGTGCAGGCCCGGTTTCGTCTTGTAAATACGGCCACAGCTCGCATTGTGACACTGATATCCGTTTTCTTCGTTGGTCGATTTGGACGTTTCTAAAGAACACACAAGTACCGTTTTTTTTTTTTTTTTTTTAACATTAACACCGCTATGCGTAAATTGAAAATCATTTTTTTTTTTTTTTTTTTTAACAAATGTAATAAATATCCAAATATTAACAAGAATAATAATAATAATAATAATAATAATAGTAGTAGTAGTAATAGTAACAATAGAAAAAATAAGAAAAAAAAATTAAGCGATAAGTACAGAATGTTTTATATAAAGCATATTGATTAAATATTATAGAAAATTGCGAGACTGTACAACACTACAAAACTGGTGGCCATTAATTATTCACTCACTGTTCTCGTATGTAACCGATCGCGGATAACAAATACACAAAAAATAACATGAATATTAAATTGTATTTTCGAAGTAACCCCCTGGAGGGGGGGTGGGGTTGGATAATAGATTTTGATTATTTATGATTTTACTAGAAAATTCAAAATATACGCGAATCTAATAACGTCGTTTTATTGACTACCATATCGTATCGTACGTTTTACCCGCCCCGTCCGATTATTATTTATAAATAATAATAATAATAATAATAATAATAATAAACTTACTTGTCCGATTATTAAAATTGTACGATACGAATAAATATTTTGATACCTTCGTATAATATACGCATGAATACTCATCGAGTAAGGACAAAGTTTTTACGCGCGACAGACTTTTAATTCTATGCGGGGCAGTGGCTAAAATATACATTTTTTTTTTTTCGTACTACACACTTTAATACTTTACATTAAACTTTGCATTACCGTGGATAGTGCATATACCTATAAACTAGTGGACGACCGCGCATAGAGAGAAAAGTTGGGGGTGAATATCGAGCAAAAGTGATAGAAGTTGGAAAAGTCATGGATGAAGTAATGTAACGACTTTGATTGTTTTTTTTTTTTCCTAGTCGTAAGTAGTTATATTTATGTCATTATTGTTACGTTTATAAAATAAGTACGAATTTTAACCAGTCGTTTTTTTTTTTTTTTTTTTGTGATTTCCTTGACACAATCAAACGTCAGTTGAATCAAATATTACCGCAATCGTAATGACAGAGTGAAAATATTACGATAACGTTCGTGGAATATTAATTTGTGCGCGATATTATTTCGCGATTTGTCCAACTTTGCCCAAGCTGTCTCACCGGCACCACGACCAGCAAAGTATACATTTGAAGGCAGGGGGGGGGGGGTGTGGAACACGCGCGGTCCGCTAGGTAAATGGGTCTATGGTTCTACCGCCGGACACCTGGGTTAGGTTATAAAACGTCACACACTCGTGCAGCAGTTGTCGACGAATGTCGTGATATGGTTTAATAAACGGAGCTTGTACCTGGGCGTTTGGGTGTTTAAAGAACGGCAATAAACACTATACGAGGTATATTTCATTGTTAATTAAAACCGGAAATCCGTTGTTATTTACGTCGGTCGAGTGGGCAAACTCATTTGAGGAACGGAATATACACATATCGTATTCAGAATAAGAGAACAGACCGCCTGCCTTGGCGCATCGCAACTAAACTCTTGTCGCTGCCAGACCCCGCCCGGCGGCGGATTCGTCGGGCGAATATTTGCCAAGGCAGCCGGCAGGAATGGACGGATGCGCTAACGACGGCGGGTTTCCGTCCGCCGCCCGGTCTGTTCTTATTCTGAATAGAGTATACGTACATATATATATATATATATATATATATATATATATAACACCGTACAAAATTCGAAACAATTCCTATTTTTTTTTTTTTTTTTTTTAATTTATCGATTTATTGTTTCTATTTCACAAAACGGCAATTACGAGTCGAACGAATGTTTAACGTGCCGTTAATGTTTGTCGAACACGTGGGCTCTATAGTTTATCGATTGTTTGAACAACGTTTGAAGCGCCGGACAATAGAATTGAGGAACAATTTATTTCTGATTAGGTACCAATATCATATAAGGGATGATATATATATATATTATGTCTATAACAAGTATTGCAAAGCCGCCAGTACTAATTTGCATAAATAAAAGCTCAAAAAAAAAAAAAAAAACTATTATAAGTTATAACCCGGGTTGGTATTTTATAGCACTTAAAACTTCATAAATATGAGTTATAATATTACCTTAAATATGGGTAAATATGCACCAAAAATATGAGAAAAAAATAATATATTTTTTTATTATGAAATTACATCAAATATGATCAATTTTGATTAAAAGCAAGAAAATTAAAAAAATTGATTTAATGTAGGTATTCGCATATAGTGTTTTAAAAAAAAAAAAAAAAACACAATAGCATGTATTTGAACGTAAAACATTGAAAACTCAACAAAACAACTGAAGTTAAACAATTATGGTTATTTAACAATTCGTTTAGAATGTTTATTCAACATGTGAACTTTATAGTTTATCGGTTGTTTGAACGACTTTCGACACGCTAGACAATAAAATTTAGGAACGACGCCGCACTCATATTTGTGATGCTGGACTAATCCTTTCTTGTGGCTGTATCTACGGCCACACCGGGAACAGTAATACGGCTTATCTATATCAAATAGGGATATGTATCGAATTAGATAATATATTCATAAATAATATTGTATTTAGAATTAAAAAAAAAGTAAATAATAATTATTTTTAAAAAAATATGATTATACAAATAAATATTTTATGAAAATGGCAAATATTGCAAACCCACGAGTGATTTTAATAACACAAAATTAGAATTTAAAACCACTAAATAAATATTATAACTAAGAAATTCTTTGCGGCAAGACAAAATATTTAGAAAGCTTATGATTAAAATATAAAATAAAAAAAACCCACAGATTAAAAAATTAAATTTATATTACAATCAATATTTAATTTTATAGAACGGTACAGTTGTGTATAACATAATTCAAATTGTGCTAATACACCAGTAGTATTATTAAAAATTAAATAATTTTAACTATATTATACGTGTTACCAATAACATCAACTGCTTAAGTTCAATAAAACCATTTATACTGGATGTAATTTAATAAAGAATAAGGTTTTTTTTATTTTAGTATTTTGTTTTATAATTGTTAAGTGAATTATAGAATTTTTTATAAATAATTCCAATGAAATTGTTACCCTTGAAATGAACACCACATACATTTTTAACCCTACATAATAAATGTAATGAATACAATTATCATATAATTAACATGACGGTAATTTTGTAAATCAACCACTTGAAAATGTTTTCTTCCCATGTGTATTTTGCTAGAAAGACTTTTGACACTACTCACAATAATATCAGGGAAAAACACCGCATTCATATTTCTGACGGATTGCCAATCGTCTCTTGTGTTCGTATCTATTACAGCACACCTAACAATAATGTAAGTGTGCACCTATTGCACAGATATTTTAAATAACAGTTAAACAACACGGACACTTAAAACATAAACGAGCCGATAATAAATTATCGAAACAGATAGTATTTGTTAATTGCGCATTACTCAGAGTATCAATAAATATATTATTATTCGGTTTTGGCCTGTTTGTCAGTTAAAATCGCCGTATTTCAATAATTGTAACGTTGCAACTAGAAATCAGTCAATTTTATTAATTGTCCCATTCTCGTGCACATTACAGATGAAAATATAATAATATAGTACAAAACCCACACAAATAAAATAACATACACTTTTAATTTATAAACAGTTTTGTTTTGTGGCAAAACGGTAGGTTAGACGTGCGTTAAACAAATGGGAATAAAAATAAACCACCGACTGAAATGGTTTATTGTATTTTAAAAACGCAAATGCGCGTTTGTGTTTGAGCTTCTAGGATAATTAATTTTAAAACACCTAAGTAAATATAACAATTTAAGGCACCAAGGAATAATATGATAAATTGTTTTAACATATTGGGATACATTATATAGTCGAACCAAAAAGAAGCACACACATTCGGAAATAACAATTTGACGTAGCCTGACAAAATAAAGCAAGTTCATCAAATAATGTAAATGGTTTTAATTTGTTAAACATTCAAATCATCAATTAATTATGTTTATTGACCATATGAAACTTTAACTGTGTTGGATAAATGAACGACTTTTGACACTTTTGACAATGGTATTGGCGATTAACGCCGCATTCATATTTTTGATGACGTGATAATGATCCTTTGTGTTTGTATTTGTTGCCACACTTCAAACAGTTATGCATATCACCTATATCATATAAATGAAACAAATCAAAATTAGACAATCCGTAATGTTCTTAAAACTAAATCAAGCAAACAAATATTACAATAAAACAAAAAAGCCAACATACTTGCACAGCTACTATTGTACTTGGAAAGGCGATTAAGATTGTATACAATTACAAAAAAAAAAATCAATTATAAGCAAAGTTCTTTTGAACTGGTTTTCAAAAATTTAAATTGAAAATTACATTAATTCGCTATTACAATATAAATTAAAACTGTTTGTGTTTTTTTTGTTCTCAAATTGTTGAGCATTTTTTTTAGAACCAAACAAATTTTATCCATATAAATCGAAAAATAGTACGCGGAACTGTTGTGGTTATCGTCAACATTTTTACCTTGAATGCTTATAATGAAAAGAACAACCTACATATGAATTTTCGTTATTTTTTTTATAAGTAATCTAAAATCAAATATTCGAGAATTATTGAAAAAAAAAAAATAATTTTAAAAAGTCAGAATGTTTTAAACATTTTACCACGTCTAAAATGGGTCAATTAAAGTATTTTATGAAAATTGTAGGTCTTTACGATAATTTCTTACAGAATTTAAACAAACAACAAAATCGAAAATAACAGACTGGTTATTACGAAAATATTCCCATTTTTCCAAACTATTAGGAAAACTACAAGGAATTTTAGAAAATGGCCTTCTCAATTAAATACAAAACTACATAACAAAGTTTTTATAGGAGCAAGATTTCTGGTAGAAAATTTGTTCAATTATGCACATCATAATAAAACCAATACATCCTCACTAATCCTCAGCCAATACACCCACCATCCACACTAAGCTCAGAATCTGAAGAAATATAAAAATATAGGTATTCTTTAAACTAATATTGTAAAACTATGAGTATAAACAGATATATATTTTATAATGACCGGTTTTCGCAAAAGATCATAATATAAAGTAAAAACTGAAGAAAAAAAAATGATGGTAATACAAAATAAAAATATTTATTAATTAGATAAATCATAAAATACTTTATAAAAAAAAAAAAAACCTAAAACATAAATAATTATTAGTTAAAAAAAATATAATTGTACAAGTAATAAATATTTTATGACCATAACCAATATTTCAAAGCAGTAAATATTAATTTGAAGTAGGAGTGGAAACGGAGAGAGAAGGGAACTTGAATTTAGTCTTTTTGAAAAACCTAACCCGACCCGGGTAGCAACACTGGATAATGACAGCCAGTATTAAATTATAATAAACTATATATAATTGTCAAAATAATTATATGCAGCTGTACAGTCGTGTAACATGATTTAAATTATGCTTGTTTTATTTACACATTTTAACAAATTAAAAATAATATATTTTGATGTAAATTTAAACCGAGTACATGGTAAGGTATGTATATGAATTATCTGATTTAAATATTACACGAATATTTAAATCTAAAACCATCAAATAATCATTTAAACAAATATTATTTGTTGTAGAATAATAATGAAAAGTACTTAGAAAATATATTATGATTAAAATTAAAATTGTATTATAATCAGTTTGAGTGTTTTGGCAGAAAGCTATAATTAAAGTGAAAGCAAACAAAAAAAATAAAACGTAACTATCCACTCTAACTAAAAGTAAATCAAATAAATAATGCCCCACAACTTAATTAGTTAAAAGTATCCAATTTGAAGCAGCATTAAGACAACAAAACAAAGGCGATTAATTTGTCTAACATTTGATGTTTGTTTTTAAAAAAGAATCCAATAAATACTTATATACATATAATGAGTAATATCTCAAGAATATACCAAGTACCCAACTATTTTTATATAAATAGTTATCGGATCTCTTAATAAATATGGATAATTTACATTTGAACGCTTGGTTTATTTTGATAAAATCAAATTGGTTTCAAGTTATAAAGCCTTAGTTAATTATAAATAACACTTTAATTGATTGAGTGTTGTGGATAATATTAAAATTCTAAATTTGATCTACATACAAATAAGAAATTAACACAAAAGCTACTTATAAATACCATTTTACAATAGAATTGTATTAATTTATAATAATATTATATTTACATTAATAGATATTACAATATTAGAATAAACAAAAATAGTCATCAAATAGTTAAACTGTATGTTATTTTAAGAATAATTTATGAGAATGTCATATTCTACTTGTAAAAAAAACTTTGATTACTATTCGATTATATTTAGTTATTCTCTCTAAAAAAAACCCAATTAAAATTTGAGTTAAATTAAGGTTTAATATTAATAATAGTACTAAATTAATTCTTAAAAATACCTGCGAGATCACAAATAATCAACTCATTAATACAACTATTATCAATGAGCATGTAATTTTGTTTTAAATTTTAATATATTTGTTTAACTTTTAACAATTTTTAAATTATGCTAATAACGTTTAAGTTATATTTGTATATACAATTTAGAAAACAATATGACAATCAAAGACTCTTCACATAACAATAATTTTCACTTATTTACTATTTAATACTTAATTGCTCTAATAATCCACTTCAATGCAATCTTTCCCAAAATAGGTCAAAAACATATTATTTAAAAATAATATACCTATATTTATTTAATCAATATTTTAAATACAATTTATTTTATTTATTGAAATATATTTCTCAATCAGTTTCATTATAGATATATTATTTAAAAAAAAAAAACTATTATAATTTAGTCAACAAGTCTTACAGATAAAATAAAGTGAAACAGTGTCCCAAACAAACCAAATATTATTTAACAATTAAATAGATACAGGTAAGTACTTTAATGAAAAATATAATAGGAGCTATAAGTTGTCCGTTTTATTTATTTCATCAGATATATCAGAACCGATATTAACGTCAACCAACAAATGTTGGTCAATTAAATAATTGTGTTTCGACATTAAATGTTTCTTGTAATTTGAAGGATAATAAATGCCTTTTCCACAAAACTGACAGATAAACTGTGGTTTTTTGTTGCATTCGTATTTCATATGAGTTTGCATAGTATATTTATGAACATAGCTTCGACCACATTGAGGGCAAATATTATCACCACAACGGTTTTTTCTTGGCTTACCGCGATTACAATTGTAATTGTAATCTGGAATAATAAAAATAGAACAATCAACAAATTGGCGAAATAAAATTATAAATATTAAATAATTATTAAAGTGACTGAACAAAATAAAATATACTCGTCTTTTAGTTCTGAATGTGCACACATATTATCTAGAATTTTGTGCCATAAGATACCGTAAAAAATTTAAAAAATTAAAACCATAATTTATTGTTACATGTTTTCTTATGGCACTTAACTCTCGGTGCTTTTGGTGATAGCCATTAAGCAGTCAATAATAATTAGATAATTCTGTAAGCTTTGGTGGATGTTAAAATAGCAGTGGTTCACAAATATTCTAGTTAACACAAAGAATTATGATATTAATATTACATCTATGAAAAGTTAGCACGTTGAAAATAATTAAGTATAATAATAAACACAGTTAAATTGTATTATTAGAAAATAGGATCATTTGCTGTATACAAGTATAGAAAAATCCTTAAATCTGCCAGGAAAGGCAATACATTTTTTAATACAAGGTCATCGGTTACTGGTTGCCATGACAACCACTAGTTTTTTTTTTTTTGTTCTTGTTAAACCAAGGGAACCCAGGAACCAACAAAATAAAATGCAATAAATCCAAAATTTAAGAGTGTACCTTAGTACCTCTGGAAACCCCATACATAGAAATGGAAATTTAAATAGTCATTTTTTTCTATAATATTAAAAAAGTATTAGGAATTTCAAAAAAATTATCAATAGATAAATAAATTATGGTAGGCAATACTATAATTTGGAAATTATTGGATTTTTTGACAAATAATTAATTACAAATTACCAATTAAATTAATGCAGTAAATTAATTAATTACTACATTTACATTCAATAAAAATTAGAACAAACAGATGAATGTATTTTAGTTCATATTGGGTTCTAAATCGTGTTCCACATTCATGGCACATACACGTGTAGATCTTTGACGTTGATTGATAAAACATACCTGGAAAAAAAATGTACGTTTAAAAATAAAAACTGTTTGAATATGAAACTCAAAAACTTAATTTGTTGTCTACATATGTAATTAATATGCATTAAAGCTACAAACGCAAAATAAATTTGGGCTATAGAACAATAATTGTCTTTACTTATATTGCCTACCCAATGGCATAACATACTGTATGAAATAATTGTTTATACAGGTACACAAAATATTAAAATCAAACAGTTTATTCCAGTTCCAGAGGATCAGCTTTTATAAGATTCGGGCAATCCTCGGGTAAACCTAACATAAATGAAATGTAATAACCACTTTATGTATGCAAATTTATATTCAATTACATAAACAAGGTATCAAATTATTATTTGTATTTTAATAATTTCAAGTTGGTTAATTAAATATTTAAAACTAATAATAAAAATGCACTTACCAGTTATAATATACATTTATACAATGATTGTATCAGGATAAAAACTAATAATAATTACAAAAATACATTCTAAATAATATATATTAGTATATAGATCCATTTTACAATGAAATGTTTAACAGGTAAATAAAATTAATAAATTAAACCAAACACAATTAAATAACTATTTAAATATATATATATATATTATTATTTAACCACTTAGACAATTGTTCAAAATTTGTTTTTTTTTTTTTATTATTATCAATTAATGAATTAATTTTAACTTAATGAATTTGTAAAATATATTAAGATTATGAACTATTATTTCTTAACTAATAAATGTAATTAAGACTTAATCATTACTAGGTAGGTATATGTTTTTAATTATAAACTATAAAAATGGTTCCAAAGTTTATGTATTATTGTTTAACAACGAAATTGGCATATCCGATACCTACTGATGAATGTTTACCATAAATGTGCGATTTTAATGTAAAATTATATCGACATTTCTTTGGACACCAAGGACATTGATACGAAGGTTCAATACCACATTCATTTCTTAAATGTCTGTGCAAATTTCGTAAATGCACATACGACTTTTCACATTTTGGACAAGGATAGTGGACGTCCTCTCTGTTTAAAGGGTCAATTGATCCTATTGAAGAAATAATAAGTTAATAACGAATTTTTAAGTTAATAACTTATTTTTTTTATATTTGTTTATTGTATATATATATATATATATATAGAACTATATATTTTAATGTTATCTCTAAATTATCAATAATTTATTAGAAATATCTTTTGAACAAATACAAATTATTAGAATATGTTTATTTAAGGCATACTATAAAATGAATAGCCATCCATAATGATAACTGATAAGCTATACCAGATTTATTTTAAAAATGTGCCAACAAATATTTATTCATTCAAAATATATTTTGAAACAATTACTAACTGTCTACCTTTATAAATATAAATTATTAACAAAAGAATATTTTTGAAAATAATAGGTATTAAAAGTGTTTTATTAAATATTAACTACACGAATAAGCAAATTACAAAGCAATATTTAAAAAAAAAAAAAAAGGGTGAGTATGTCCAACAAAAAACCTGGGTAGACCGATAATATTAATATAATACATTTTACATCAAAATATTTATTTATTCACAATAAATTATACCCACGTAACTACATGGGCTTTTTTTAAAAAAATAAATATTTTATAAATATTTATGAATATTATAAATATTCGCTACACGAAAACTATTCAAATAAAATTAATATCATGCTTTTCAAGCATTTGATTATCCCATTTCAATAATTTTGGTTACCACCAATTTATATATTATTCTTTAGCCACCAAAATGATTTGTCACATTTAGTTATTATTTATAAATTATAATAATATATAAAAACTTATATAGATAGGAATAATCAATGATATTATATTTTAGTATTTATTCATAGTCTGTTCGTAAAATACAATTTACAGAGATTCCCCTCGACAAGAGTTAAACTTTTACCAACTAGGTATCTATAAATAAAATTTCCATCTTATTCAATTGTTTCTGAAATAATTATCAGAAACAATTTACTGAATAACCTGTTAAAATAACTACCTTAGTTGTTGAAACATTCAAAAATAAATTCTAGTACATATTATGTCTAACATATAAAATGACCACAAATAAGGTAAATGTATTAATTAGTTTTTAAAGCATCAATGTTATCATATGGTAAAAGATGATAGTTTGAGAGGGAAATCAATCACTCTTAAGTATACCATAACCTCGCTTAGTTTTCTGTAATCATATGCAATAACATCAAACTTTGCTTGATTTGTTAGATATTTACAGCTAACAGGTTAATTAATATTTCTATGACCTCCACACAGTTGGATCACTAATATTTCAGTTTTATTTGCTCTTTTTGAAGGTGTGGAAAAGTTTCTAGATATTAACTGACGCCCTATTAGCAGTTGTTAGAATATCGAATGAAATTAGTTTTTGGATTTTCTTATAATAGTTTGGACATTAACAGTATAAACAGCAGAGTTTAGAAAATATGAGTAATATTAAATTCATATTGTTCAACAAATCTTTTTAATAAATGTAATCCATTTTTCATTGTTTTTAATATAGAATATTTCAAGTAGTATTTTATGCATCTATGCAGTTTAATTATACCAAAAATATATAAATGCGATATAATATTCAGACAACTTGGATGTATAAATAAGTTTAGACTATAAAAAATAATAAAATTTAAATTACTTTACAAATATACTTACAAAAGGAATAAATCAATTCTTAAATGAATTGATTCTTGAAGAAATTAAACACCGTATTACCTAATCCTAATACATTCAAATTAAAAAATGTAATATTATAATTTTGATAACCAATATATTTAACAAAGAGAAAAATAAATTATACTTCCACTCGATAAATTTAAAATACTAAATTTTAGTACTTCTGGAAGCACAGAAGGAATTAAATTGATGGAATAGTAAGTACACCATTATATTGACATTTACAATACCTACAATAAATTAAGATAATGTAATAATTTGTTGTGCTTTGACACTTCAAACCGCTCACACAGTAAATTTATGTAACAGTAATTTTACTCCAGACAATATACCAAAAGTTATGATAAATATTCGCGGACAGAAATTGTATTCAGTACAAAACCATTTAAAATACGTTGATAAGTATAATTTTGTTCAACTAGTCTAAACAAAAAGAAGTTGACAAACATTACAGAGATTTAAATAATACAAAATCTATAAATTTTAACATAAAAATGTTAAACCATAAGTACTTATATCAGTAATATATTATAACTTTCATAATTTCTTTACCTACATAAAATTACCTAAAATATTTAAGGATATTTATTACAGTACTACTGACTTAACAAAAATCTGTATCTTAACACCTAACTGATTTCCACTGTAATTGGCATTATATTTGAACAATGGAAATAAAAGGGTTTGTAAGCAAGGAAACCATACACCACCTTTTATATCCACAGAGTCATATAAATACAGTCAGACGAAGGATGATTTTTATATTGAGGCATTTCAACCAATTACTCGACATATTATAAACTAAACTTACCTTTTCTGTTGCTAGATGTGGGATGAAACTTGACAGTTTATAAACAATCCGTTATGCCATAGCAGTTTCCCACTAAAAAAAAAAAAAAAATTAGTTAACATTAAAAAAAAAAAAAAAATTGCTGTCTAAAAATAATAAAAATATCTAGAGGGTAAATCACCGATGAATATTGTGTACAAAAGATTCCAAAATACCATGATTTTGACCGATGGTTATCATTGGTCTCTTATAGGATTACTATAGAACCAAATAATAGAACCTAATAGAACCTTAACAAACATTTGTACACTGGTTTCCGATAGTGATTTACCCTCTGTACCCCTGCGTAATAGTTTTTTCTATTCAACCGTACATACAAATTATCAATTTAAAAATGCAATAAATTTAATTATATATAAATATATATATTTACCAGCAACAGTGTAATCCAATAATCCACATCAGCTTCTGTCCGAAACTCCAAAGCCACTGATTAATAAGCACAATATCACCGTTATCACTTTGTAGTCTGTTGATTTAACATAACACTCAACATTTAATAAAAAAAAAAAATAAAAAATCGTCCGACACACAAAAACGAACGATAAGTATGTTCTATTGGTGAATAACAGCAGTGTTATTTCTATAGTTGAAATCATTTATTTTTAGAATTATTGTAATCTTTAATGAAACAAATTACGAAGTTTGTTTCGTGATAGTATACGACGACCGTAAAATAAAAAAGAAAATAAAAAAAAAAAGAAATATTTATCATTTCATATCGTCCGAATTTATAACCGAACAAAACGAGTTCATCGCAGACGGGTAATCCGAGTAGAAAATGCGTTAGTCGATATAACAAGACGAGTTAAATAAATAGTCGAGCGGATAATTGTACCGAAATGTTAAACGGCAACCGAACCGGAGTACCGAAGCGCCTGTAGGGAGCCAACCCCGATTTGCATTCGCACACAATTGAAATTCAAACGCGAACCGAACGATAATTAGATTCGACACGATTGGCGATTTAAAACATTGTAAACGAACCCCGTCCGGACGGCAATAATTATCGAACGAACAGAACACCGCACTCAGAACGGAAAATAAGGCGCGATCGAAAAACTAGTAGATATAATCTAATACTAACGGCACGGACACACGCGGCCGAAATAAAAACAAGTGATAACGCGATAACGTTATCTTCGGGTAGATCGTAACCGCCGATGATAACGTTTGTTATCTCTACGCGGTCGACGGCCGTCACGATGCACTGCAATTATTGACCGTGTGCACCCGCTGACTGCACAACAATGTGGTGGACCCCAGTAACGATTAATAATAATGGAATAATTAATCATTTACTGCGATTACGCGGTACGGCCATAAACCGTTGGCTTTTTAAAATTAAAAAAGGATTTTATTTACGGGTCCGGTCTAAATCGCCGCTTCGACTCGTTTACGTGCGATTTTAGAATCACCAATAATTGAAATGGTAATTTTTGTAGAAATAAAAAATCATAAACGTATTGGTGGGGGGGGGTGATTTAAGGATAGGTAATTTTAACGGGGGGAGGTGGGGCTGATATTTTAAAATATTAAAAATACAAAAAACCTCTTACTGCGCGAAACCTTGTTAAGTGCGTACCAAAGATAATAGGGGGGGGCTATTTTCTTTGTATGTACGCGTTGAGAGGATTCGTCTCCCCCTCCTAATTTCCGCCTGTCGCCAGATTTTTTTATTGTATATTTTCGACAATGGAAAAAACCAAAAATTCGACAGGTTTTTATCGACAAAACCGTTCCACTCGTACGATTGGGCGGTTTATTTTATTGTGCGCGCGAACGTCGTCGTAAGTAAACGACAATCGGGTCACGCGAAAGGAACAATTCAATCTATTTTTTAAGCTAGTAAATTTGATGTCGCCTAGATTTTTACGACTGGGCTACACGCAATTTTTAAAAGAAGAGTTTTTATTCTATGTAAAAACAAAAAAAAAAAATAATAATAATTAGGTAATTGATTACAATAAATGTATAGGTTCGTAAAACAATGGCCAAAACGAATTTATTATCGTAGAATATGAGGAAAATATTTTTTGTCGCCCAGTGAAAATCCCTTAATAAATGCACTGGATTTAATTGCAATTGTATAATTAACAAATACGGTAATAGTATAATAATATAACGTTGTATTCGATTTTTTTTTTTTTTTTTTTATAATTGTATTTTTTTACACAACGTACGAACGTACGTGTACATATATAGGTTTAATAATAATAATAATAATAATAATAATAAATACATGTAACATCAATATTTTACCACGGAATATAGTATTATTCATTTAAATCGGTGGTTTTTATTGTTTTAATAGGTACCCATACACAAGATGAGATTTTATGACGGATTTGGCCTCTGGCGGATTAAATCCTTGTAATAGAAAAATCCGGCCAGATTTAATCCAGCGGATCAAGTCTCTCGCTTCTCCGCCAATTATGAACACCGCGGGTCCGGTAGACCTCGATGAGAAATTTGTATTTATTGATTAAATCCGCAGGTCTTTCAGAACGTCTTGATAGGCCAGAGGACTTGGTCCACGGCGTAAAAATCAACGGATTTCCCCCCCCCCCACTGGGCAGCGGATAATGCGAAAATTAGCGGACTTTTTGTATTCGTACGCGGGTGGGCACAACCAGAGAACTGGTCCGACGGGCCGAATCCATCGAGAGGACCTGAGGATCGAATCCGTCGCAAAATCCACTCGTGTATGCGTGCCTAATAGGCGGGCAGTGTACCTCGTATATATTTATATATATATATATATATATATATATATATATATATATATACAATATCACGGTTACATAATAATACATATTTATTTATTTTTTATTGGCGGACAGGACGTTACGTAATCACTTTGTGTACGCATCCCATGTGGGTCTTGAGGTGGACCTTTTGCCGGAACATCTTTTCGCAAAACGGGCAACCGAACTCGGGCGGCACGTTGTCGCAGCTCATCATGTGAGTTTTCAGATGGTGTTTGAGCTTGAACGTGCGCGTGCAGTTTTTGCAATTGAACTGCGGCTGTACGCCGCACTCGTACTTGAGGTGACTGGACAACGAGTGCTTGTTCTTGTAGCTCCGGCCGCACGCTTGCGGGCACGGCCATATTTTTCGGCCGGCCGACGGCGGCGGCGACGACGACGACGACGAGTAACAGCCACCTGTAAACGTCAACACATACACACGCACGCACACACACGCACGCACACGCACACACACACACAAACACACACACACACACACACACACACACACAAGACATTATTATTAGATTGGTAATACCAAAACGCGTACACGTGCAAATGGGTTTTTTTTTTAAAATTATTTTTAATAATTTATAGTATAAGTAAACGTATGTGTGTTATTGTTATTATGTATAATAGACACCGACCGACGGGAATTACCGCGACGATCAAATATTTTTACGCGTCCGTGTCCGCGAGTCCGAGGGCAATAAATACGTTTATTGTACGCCATGATACGTACACGTTGAACACTACATTGCGCGGTATTGTTGTTAAGCGATATGCCGATGACAAAAAAAAAAAAAAAACATAATAATAATAACAATAATAAA
Source organism: Tuberolachnus salignus (assembly GCA_956483605.1). Lineage (NCBI taxonomy): Eukaryota > Metazoa > Arthropoda > Insecta > Hemiptera > Aphididae > Tuberolachnus > Tuberolachnus salignus. The sequence continues at coordinate 20,427,481 of OY101437.1, forward strand.
ACAAAATAAATAACAATGAGTTAAAAAAGCTCGCCTGAAAAATGAAAAAAAAAAAACAAAATATTATAACCCAAAACGGGAAGCGGTGATTTTCCGTATTTTCCTCAACGGGCGTATAGGAACAAAATATTTATCGTAAAATCTCTGGGCGCGCTTTGTCCACAGTAATCGGATCTGATCATCGCCGTAAAAGCCCGGGAAGATATTTTACGATATCCGACTACGGGAGGGATTTGTGCCATCTCCGTCCAAGCCAAACTTTTGCCGTTAAACCGGACCTCCTGTCATCGAATCCTAGACCCTAAAAACTAAAATCTGGGAGGCGGAGGGTACTTTTAATATACTACTGAAGAACGAGCATCTAATCAAATCCATTAAAATGTTTTAAGGAATTTCTATAAATGGCCGTAATTCGGTTGTTTTACATCCGTGCCCGGGTTGGGTTTTCACTAGTATTTTAAAAATACTCCAGCCCTCCCCCCACTTCAGATTTTAGGATAAAGGATATCCCGGCGGGATTTGGATCGGTCTCCCGCACGAATCTCTCCCGTAGTTGGATATCATAAAATCTCTTCCTATGTACTTTGTCCGTAGTAATTGATCTGATCGATTGTCGTTATTACTTTTAGATAGAAAAAAAAGTAACTTATTTTTTAACTTGGTTAAGTTACTTTTTTCCCTCAATTAACTCATGAATTTTAGTGAAAAAGTAAGGTAACTTTTAACATACATTTTTTTTTATATTAACTTAACTTGACGAGTTAATAAAATTAGTTAAGTTGCCCAGCAATGCATTCCGGGGGGGGGTTTTTTTTATAGGTACCTATACCCATATTCAGCGTGTATAACGGTGAGAAAATTAGAGGTAAGTAAGCGATTGGAGGAGGGAGCCACATAATTATCTCAATATTACTCCTAAAACTATAATTTTGAATTTTAATATATTTTACTAATAAGTTTTATTAGTTTATAAGTCTAATTAGTTTAAGTCTTTTTTCTTTTTTTGCTCGTCGACTACTGTTTTTTATACTAATAAAACAAAGAATCCGTTTATCCGTCGGTCTATAGAGAGTGACTTCGGGTAGGCGTAGAGTTTTGAAATCTCGAACGCAAGTGGCTTTTTCCTTCTAATTTCCGGGCTTGAAAACAGAGTTTTAAAATTACAATCGGCTTTTTTTTTTTTTAAAGTTTCGGCTATAAAAGTCAAAGTATAGCTCTGAAAAATGACGGGTCTGTACAACACATTATACAAATTCGAATTCAACAGGGGAATCGATATTACTATTGATTTTATTCTACTGTGAAAATTAAAAAAAAAAAAAAAAAATCGAATCCGTTCGAATCGAAAAACGCTCGGAAAATTGGTCTCAAAGCAAATAAATATTGAAATCTTTTTTCGTTTAACCGGTTGGCATGGTCGGATTTAAGGGGATTATCGGGAGCCCCTTTCCCTCTCGAAATTTGTACATTTATCGCTATTTGGTCATTGGAATTTTCATTGCAAATGTAAATTAAAATTATTACTCTTCAATTGTCCTCCACAGCCCTGAATCCGGGGATAGGTACGTTTTTCTGAATTTCCACGCAAAATCACCACTGACCCAGCAATTCCCCGCGTTATTAAAGCGATCACCATTGTATTATATATTATTATATGAATTTAGAGGATACACATAGGCATTTTAAATGAATACATAATTATATATAGTCAGGTTAACAACAAAAACATATATTTTATTCTTGTATGTAGGCAAATTTTATTTGATGTATTTATAAAACCGTCCGTTAACAATTATAATACGAGATCTCGAGTACCAATATACATAAATTGTATAATATGTTAATGTTACCATAATAATTTAACGAAAATAGCTTTATCGTCGTAAACACAATTATGTATGTACCAATAACGCTATGGGTATTATTAAAGTTTACAAAAATAAAATTAGATAGACATAGAAAAGAATCAGATTGAGATCCAACAGATATACATCAGTGGCGTACGTAGGATTTTCCAAAAGAGGTGAAGGCTCGAAAAATAATGTCTCAAAGACAAAAATTACGTTTGAACACGTCGTAAATATAAATAAATCAACAATATGTAATATAATAATAAAATTTAACAATTCAAATTTATTAAGTAAAATAAATGATTCGTTATTTTTATTCAGCTGTTTGTTTTTGACAACAATTGACAATAAGTAATACTACTACAATTACTGCCGGACTAGGAAATATGACGTGAAAAATTGGTATCCTGTAGGTACCTATTTAAAAAAAAAAAAATAATAAGAAATAAAAAATAATGGGGAGGCATCAGCCCCTTCGCCATCCCTCCTCTCCCCGTGAGTACACCTCTGAACAGATAGAATTCCGATTGATTGTGCAAATCATTTTTTTTTTTTTTTTAATATATATAAAACGACGGGCATTACGACTACGCGTAAAAACATTGTCCTCGTTTTACTACTTACCTCCTTGTATCGCAAACATTACTTATGCACGGTTTAATTTCGCAAACGTAATGCTGTTTTAATCGAAAATAACTGGTGATAACAATACGAACGTGCGCAGCACAAGAACTTGTAGCAAAATTTGCATATAATTTTATTAAATAAATAAAAACAAACTTTTTAAGTAAGATATAAAAAATCTAGTTTCTAGAAAGGAAAAAATGTACTAATAATTCAATGTAGAAATATATTATCGTACCATACCTAGTTAACAATTGTTATTATTATTTATTTATTTTTTTTAATTCAAAAATACTAGAAAAAAATCTAAAAAAAAAAAAAAAAATACAAAACTAATACCTAACAAAAATAAATATATTATATTTTAGAAGAATAAACGTATTATTGGCGAGAAAAATTAATTTGTTATGCTGTTTATGCATAAGCGTTAGACGTGTAAGACTTTGTGTTTGGACAGCATATGAAACTTAAGCAGATGCAATTGCGTAAATTTTAAATAACAGATTTTGCATCGATGACCGCATTGATACATTAGATGACGGAACATATTTTGCCTATCGTCATACATTTCGTAACAATTGGGACAACGAAGCTTTTCCGTGCCTGAAAAAATAACGCATTAAACTCATAAAACAATAGTCCTGGAAACAATAGTACAATATGTTATATTATGCTGGATGACCACTCTGAATCTACTCTTAAGCGTCTTGTTGTGTAATGAATCAAGAAGCGGTCATGCACACTAAGTACACTGAGCATATCGACTAAGTGATGTGATATAAATCCAAATTATCCAAAAATCCGATAAATCCTAATTTCGATTTTATATTCATTAATTAATATCTCGTAAAATTATCATTACTGTCTTATTGTTGATAGCATTAAATACGTTTTTACAATTCAACAAATATCACAAATAGAAATTTATTTTAAATAACAAGTACAACAACAACAAAAAAAAATCATACATATAACTCACAATAATTATTTAAATAATTTTATAATGTAGAAAAAATTACCTAAGCATTTGATTTTAAGATTTAAAAATTGAACTATGTACGATCAAACACAAATTTTAGATTTCAAAATCCGAAAATCCGGATTTCGGAATCCAAAAGTCTCGATTCTCGAACTTCAGCAAATCCGTATTTTTTCCCATCACTAATATCGGCATCAGACGTTTTTTTATTTATTTTTTAAACCATTCAATTTATAAAATATCACAACGATAAGAATATTATTATTACTATAATAACTACCAAAATAAAAAAAAATTTAAAATCTAATAAATAACAATTAAAGAGTGATCAGTCAAATGGTAAGACATTAATTATCTCGGAAAGTATTCACTTTTTTTTTTGGTTGACGATTTAAGTAAACGAGCAGCTCCGAAATAAAAATTATATAAAATGTGATTATCAAACGGCAACCTATATTGGAAACTCCATAAGCAAATGAAAGAAATTTTGATGTTGAGATTTTTAACCGTTCGTCGACCTGTTGACGAGACAATCCACTTTCGAGTTTGTCGTTTCGTGGGTAGATTGGGGGAGTAGTGTAACATTTTAGAGTTTCGCCCTGTATTATTTATATCGACCGAAGAAGGTATAGAAATAATAAATAAATAATTTGTTAACACTCCGTAATAAATTATTAATTTGTTTCTTAAAAATGTCATTTAAATTACTTATAATATTATATAATGTATGCATATATCGATTTATTGTTTAATCGTCGGATAACTTTAAGAAAACCTACATATTCATATATAGGTTTTGCGTTTAATAAATCAAAACGAATAATTATTTTCTAGGTTTTTGTTGTTATTTTTACGTATGTAAGTTTAGTAAGTATAATAGTTTAAAGGCCGATTTCACCAAAACCACACTAATCACGATTTGATTAATCGTGTTTGCATGTAATCGATCAATTTAATCACGATTAACATCGTTTGGATATTTCACCATTCTAATCACGGTTTACCCCCCCCCCCCGCCCCATCTGTATGATATGATAGTGTGATAACAGCGATAAAATATCACAATATTTTACAATAACAAATTCATTATTAACATTGTAAAGGACAATTAATTTCTATCTGCAATGGATATTTTAAACCAAAATACAAAAAATATACATTGATTACGTTATCAATAAACTCCGGAAGCTGACCGCGATTAACAACGCTAATCGGCCAAAATCGTGATTAAGCGTAACCGGACTATGTGGAATCCAAAATCTTCGGTTGGCTGCGTGAATCGTGATTAGCATTGTTGGTGAAATCGGCGCTTATTCATACGATTAAATACGATCGGTTTGCGTAAATAGAATTATATTTTCTACAAATATATTGGTAATTTACAGGAATGGTTAAATAAATATAATATCCAAGAATATTATTAAACGCAATACAATTGGCGTTAAAAATGATGTATTTATACGGTTTTTAATGTGTACCACCGCGTCCAACAATTTTTATATCGGCGGTATACGTACTATACGAATAAGTTTTGTTCTTGGACAGTTAAAATTCCGACAATAATCTGCTGGATAACTGTGCCGCCGTTTGTATCGTTCGAGACGATAGATATATTTCGGTTCGTCTGGAAAAAAAAAAAAAAAAAAAATTATAGGTAACCGTTATTGACGTGATAACAATAACAATATTACAATTGAAATTTCAATCGATAATAGTAGAAAATAGCCGAATATTAAAAATACTTACCTATATACTTTCGGTTACATAATAGCCGAATAGATGTCAGTCGGTCGGGTCGTGTTATTCCTAACGATATATTTACGAACATAAAAATGATAAAAACGCAGCATACAGTTTTTGTAATAAAGAAAAATTGTGCCGTGGTACGACTTTATTGAAATTTAAGATTCGAAAAAAACATATATATTTAACAAACAGTTATAATAGTGTTGTTAGTGCCGTACATGATTAATTTTGCATAAAATATACGTTTAATGTCGAGATTAGAGACAATTAAAATGTGTTAGTACAGATGATTGTCGTTTCAGAAAATGTTTATCTAATCAGATAAAATAAAGAATAAAAAAAAAAATAATAATAATACCTATATGCGATCGACTAAAATATATAATAGTAATTCTTTAATTGACACACATTGATACTATGTTGACGATTGCATTCGTATTTGGATTTACGTATTATATTGCAATGCGTCAGCGCGGTTCTAGACGTGTAAAACTTTATGTTTGGACAGCATATGAAACTTGAGCAGGTGCAAATGCGCAAACTTTACAAAACAAATTTTGCATTGGTTGCCGCAAAGGTACATTTGATGTTGGTAGAGTATTGCCTTAGTTTCATACAGTTCCAAACATTTTTTACAACGAAATTGCATGTTTGCGTCTGAAAACATAAAGTCAATTCGTAAAACAGCCCGGAACAAACGATTTCAAATTGAATTAAGCATAACTTGTGCGCGACCCAAGCATTTATTATTATTATTATTATTATTATTGTTATTGTTATTGTTATTATTATTGTTATTGTTATTATTATTGTTATTGTTATTATTATTACTATAGTGAATGAATTCAAACAAGACGGGACCGTACAATAATATTGTAATTTTATTATTTTTTTTTTTTTATTATCGAATCGTAATGCCATTGATTATTTGGGTATGTATATATAAAAAAAAAAAAAAAAAAATGTAATAAATAACGAATTATACACGACGGCAGACGTTAATTACTGACTGTATTCGATGTTAACTGACGGAGAATATTCAAAATAATCAATAGCTTCGGGGGGAAACATTGTGAACTTATGTAATGTGTACAATTACAATACATACTAACGATATGATCTTAAATCGGGATTATCCGAAAATCTAATAAATCCGGATTTCGAAATACGAAATTTTATATTTTTACGGGTAATACAACGTTAATAATATTATATACAAATTAGAGTGTAATATGTATGATTTTTATGTTGTTGTTATTATTGTACTTGTTGTTTTTTAAAAATAAATTACAATTTGTGATATTTTTTTTTTTTTTTAATTGTAAAAACTTATTTAAATGTTTTACACATTTAACAATAGTTTTATGAGAAATGAATATAAAATCACAATTTGAACAACCGAAATTTGAATTCGAATGTAACTCCGGATTTATTCCCATCATTAGTACGTACCGACATAAACGGAATCTACAAAAAAAATGTGTATGTTGTAAATATACGTATATTTACACAAACAAAGGTATTAATCGAGTAATTATTTGTATTTCAATAATTAAAATCGGTTAATGAAAACATTTAAAACAAATAATATCAATGTACCTACAAGTAAACAGTTGCGATATATATATTTTTTAATGAGTAACACAATTTTGTAGGTACATTTTACAATGCAATATCGAATAGTTAAAAAAATAGAATTTCATTTAATATAATATATTGTATTTAATCACTAAAACAAATGTCTGTTATTTGTTTTTTTTATTTTTATTTGTTTTTTTTTTTTATATATAAATTAATTACTTTGTGAGGTATTTTTGTGCATAGCCGTATAAACTTAACAAATGGTTTTGTGTTTCACGTTTGACATTTGAAATGATACGCAACTCCAGTTTAAATTTATAACTACATTTTGTTTGTTTTATATTTTTTTTGTCTTTTTGGACACCAATAAGGACACTGGCACGAAGGTTCGATAGGACCACATTCGTTTTTCGAATTTCTGTGCAATATTTCGTAAATGCACATACGAATTTTCACGTTTTCGACAAGAACACTGCACGTCCTCTCTGTGTACGAAGATCCTATTAAAGAAATAATAAGTTAATAACGAATATTTAGGCAAATAACATTTGTTAAATTATTATTATTATAATTTTTTAAAAAAAATTATATATATATATGTTTTGTATTACAAAATAATAAAAATTAAATAAAAACAATATACGTATGGTTGTAATATTAATCAAACTCGTTTTGTGGAATGTATATTTTTAAAAAACTGAAATAAGTCGACTGAATACAACCAACTCATTTCGTATTAAATTCGTAAGACGTCAAATAAAGAACAAAAAATAAAAAAATTCCATGTATAAAAGTGAGTCGAAAAAAAAATAATACAAATCGTTCATAGTAACAAATATAAAAAATTAAAATATGATTTAACGAATATCCATATAAATAGTACAATTTCGTACGTTAGATTTAATTATTTGTAAGTACGCCTAGTATAAAATTGCCAAAAGTTACCCGTGTTCTTTTGTGTAATTTTTGTTTAATAACATATTAACATTTCATTTATTATGTAATAAGTAATAAAAAAAAAAAAAAATTAAAATACACATTAATAGATACATTTGAAATTCGTTTTTTACCATATATATATATATATAGTATAATTTAGGATGGTCCAAATCTATAAAGACGGTAAATTTTCTTCTTGAAAAATTCAAAACGAGCGCTTTCGCCCGACATTTATTACTAAAGGATAAGAAAACTAATTTTGTGAAAATGTAGACTTTGTTAAGACTCATTTTCTTCCTGTGACAGAAAAACAAAAAAAAAAAATTGATGAAATTAGGGCCCTGTGGGGGTAGGGGGCGTAGTTTTTCAGTTATTTTTAAAACTAAAACATTGACGACGTGAGAAAAATGTGTAATTATACAGAGGGTTATACTCGTTTTGAATTTCCAAAGTAAGTTTTTTCGGACCGTCCTAAATTATATATACAGGGTGTCCCACGAATATATGCCCATGAGGGGGGGGAAACCCAATTTATCGTTTAAATGTCATTGGTGTTCCAGTTCAAACACTGCCGGGCGTTTCTTAAGGTTTCGTCCGACGTAATGCGGTTGTGCACGGCCACCAAGTGTACTTTCAGTGTCTGTTTACGAGTAAACGACTTCATACAGTATTTACATTGGAACTTTGGCTGTACGCCGCACTCGCTGTTCATGTGCCTGGTCATGTGCTGTTTATTTTTATAGCTCCGGCCGCACATGTTCAGGCAGAAAAACCGTCTCTTGTTAAATCCGGACTGCAGTTGCTCGTCGCCACCACCTGCGGGTAAAAACCGTCGAATGTTTTAATGTGTTCTTTTAAAAAAATAAATGAAATTATTCATATACGTCGAGTCCCAGGTACGCCGCCGAAAATCTTAATATTTCAAATATTATATTTACACGCGACCCCGTATCGCATTCCCGAACGCGGCACAAAAAATATGAAAATGGATTTTTTTTTGTTTTTATGTTTCGGGACCGTTGCTATTGAGAAACGACTTTATTCCGGTTTGAACAATATCGTAGACGACACCAAACGCCGGGTCGGAATAAAAGCACATCCGGCACAAGTGTCGTCTGTTTTTGGAAAATTGGAAACTAGTACATATAAAGACGTATTTTTTAACACGGCAGTCTTTAATATTAAGTAAATTAAAACAATTACTAGTACACTAAGTTGTAGATAACGAATTATGGCGTAACTCGATAGTGACAACTAACTATACTTTCGGGAATGCGATATTATTATTATGAAATTTCTATATAGACGCGCCGAAACATTACGAATATCATAATATATTGTAAACGGTATAAGACGATTGAATAAAATCGCGTAATAAATAAATAATACATAACCGAGTACAATATAATCTATAAGTTACAAATTCTAAGACAGATTCATAATACATGCATGCGTACGAAAATCTATTTATCAAACCCAATAGAGTAATTTAAATATTACTTATTATTATTAGTATCGCACTGCTTTAAGAATATTATAGTGACGTGATTCGGTAATTTAAAAATATTTCCGAGCTGTGACACTATGGGTATATTGTATTCGTGTTTGAATATATAATAAAAACCGAAAAACGACATTATCATTGAGGACATTGGGGGGGGATCAGTTACAACGCGGCCGTTCTTGTACGCGATTTTGTCACGTCGTAAACCGAAATATTGACATATAGACATTTATCGTAATCCGAAAATCGAACGTTAGTTAGTTTGTCGCAGTGGTATTCTTAAAGCATTGCGAATCGTCCAACGCGTTTTAAACCGTATAGGTACGGGGAAAAAAAGAAGAGAAATACGTAAAAAAGATAATAAACTAATAAAATCTAATATAGCGGATTTCCGTCACACGCGCAGCCTACAACACGGCCGTTGTTTCCTCTTATAAGGTTCGCTTTGAATTGGCGATAGACGGAAATATTTGTTTAAATATCAGATGCACAGATGCACCGTGTTACTAAAAAAAACAACAAAATACACGTTGTTTCCCGGTGTCACTACAATATATAATATATAGTTTATAAGCGATACAGCACCACCGCTATTATAGCTAATTATTATAGGCTAAAAAAAACCACTAAACTATAATCTTAACAGCTATGCGAGTGATATATTATGCGAGCATACGTACGGTCCGCAATACCGAGTGAATATAATATAAAGAAGATAGAAATAAACAACAAACCACGCGAAAAGCCCGACAATTCGTTAAGATTTTTACGTAACGTCCCGAACGATTTATAATATCGATCGGACATCATCCGGTGTATCCGAAACAGAGGCGGATTGGCCTATCGGGAAATCGGGAATTTTCCCGATGGGCCGGTCCTCGTGCGGGCTGCAATGCAATCCGGCTGCTATACCATAGCAGCAAGTGCTAAAAACAAAAAAAAAACGCCCAGTTTTAAGATTAGCACTCCCGACATTTCCGTTGTTTGTTCGGTATACTGACGTTTAAACTTTGCAATATCTGTTGATAACCGTACAAGACATCGGAGTATATTCTAATTTATAAAGTTACTGGTGGCCCTAAATGCCTAAACCACACAATGCCTTGCCAAGGTCCCACCGCCTGGCCAGTGTGTGAAATACAAATCGAAAAACGTTTTCGTCGGCAAATTCACTGTCGTTTTAATTTGTCGAGCAGTACTATCAACTTGGTATAATCGAAAACGATTTGAGATAAATGGTTTTGTTGTAAATGCGGAAACCGGATTCTTTTCGAACGATTTATTATCGAGATCTGGTTTCGATACGTTTAATACGCGGTGTTTATCAGTAATCGTTTTCATATTATTTTTTCTAATCGACCGCCATCGGGTAGTTTGTTATAAAAATAAACGTTATCGGACGGAAAATACCTGGCCAGGCCAATTTAGTATTAAATATTAAGTAAGATTAAGTAAGTTTATCGTGTCCATTAAGCCTATTGAAGTAGATTATGTATAGGTTAACGCTACAGAGTATCGTGCGAACTAATGCTTCAAGTGAAAAAGCGCGTGAACGCGTTTTCAAGTAAGTCGTAAAAGGTAAAAGAGGTACTCCGGGTAGTCGGTTGGTCCTTAGTGTCGCCCGGGGTAAAAATCCCACAAAATACGCTCTGCAAGACATCCGACAAACACGTAGGGTGTTTTGTTGAAATTGTAAAGGGCATTGATTGGTTTGATTGGGCGTGTAGATGTCGCCCACGATTTCCAGCACGTACAGTCTCGTATGGAGTTTTAGCACCCGCGAGATTGTATTCTTAATTGCCGTTATGATGATTTGTAGTTGGCGGGCCAAAAAAAAAAAAAAAACAACAAAACAACAAAAAATCGCCAAACCGCCACCGATCCGACACGATCGCACGTGAGACCGGTTACCTAACCTAACCTAACTTTTTTTTTTTTTTTGTGTGGCATCGATGACGGGCCGGGAACTGGCCTTGCGGAAATGCTACCGGCCCAACCTAACCTAACCTAACCTAACCTACCGATGACACTGCTGCTATACGGTTCCCATGTTTTAGTGGGCGGGCGTTTCGAAATACACCGAGAGTGACATTTAGAGACGGTGTTGTGCACCGCTATATGTGTAATACGATATTATCATAGGAAAAAAAAAAAAAAAACCCCCATAAAACTATTAAACTAATCAAGTGATAAGCGCGAGTATAGTCTAACTATTCGGTGTAATATACCTAACTAAACCAACTAACTGACTGAGAAACACTCTATGGTATAGGTAAATGGTGGTAAAACTATTACTCGGGTGTACTGCTGGTGTTCAACGGAAATAAGCAATGTCGATAGTATTTATTTATTTTTTTTTTTTTTAAATACATAACCAATATATTTATATATATTATATATAGGTATTTAAAAATAATTTATAATGTATACCTAAGGAACTAAAAATTAAATTATAAAACATTTAGTACCAATGAGACGACAATTGTATTGTGTGTGTATATATAACTCGTATTAAATTAACTAACCTAGATACAGTAAGGCTGTAACTGAAAATATATTTTCGTGGGGTAGGGGGGGGGACACAATTTTTCGTTAACAATCGATTTGAATTGATTTGACCGGTTGTTAAAAAAAAAATCGCGAGCGTTTTTCCATTATTGCGAACAAATTTCAAGGACTCGGGTCAGTAAATATATTTCGGCTTCGTACAACAAATGGCGTGAATTCGGCGCCACCGATACGGATACATTTAATTTATGATTATTTTCAATAAATAATATACATTTTTTTTTATCTTAACGTCTAGTCAAAATATACAATATACTCATTTTAGTTATATTTTATGAAACTAACTTAATAGTTAATAATTAACAAAAGAAAAAAAAAAACAAAAAATACATATACAATAAACAGTACAAATAAATAAAATATTACGATAATAAGTTTTTGCAAATAGAAAATGTCGTAGAATTTTAAAACAAAATACATAATATTATTTATATTCTACGCCCGTCCATTGGACCCAGAGGTATACAAACACTAAACCATAAAATAAAAAAAAATGTAACAATGATAATTTAAAAAATATTATACAAATAATTAAAATAAATTATGTAGGAATAGAACAAAACATAGCCTGCGTTTAAAAAAAAAAAAAAAAAATTATATTTGATATTTAGTATTAATACCTAAAACAATAAATATAAATTAAACTCGATTAAGTCTATAAAACAGTACAAAATATGTTTGAGAGTGTAGTTAAGGATAATTTCAAAAAATTAACTTTTAACTTTACTTATTATTTTTCTGAAAATTCGTAACTCAACTCTTAGTTACTCGATTTTTTTTTTTTTTTTTTGAATAACAAATCAAACTAGTTAATAAAAAAATTATTAAATTGCCTAGCTTGGCAAACAAACGCAAATGCATTCGAATATATGTCGGGATGCGAATGCAAAATTTGAATTATTTTTTAATGATAAAATCCCCCTCTCACCAAATAAATAATATAATCTTTAATCCGTTAACGAAAATTCGAAGCGGTACCCATATAATATTTAAGGAAATCAAAAACGAAAATACTAGAGCTTTGTCTTGTTTTGAGTTCTAAATTTTAAACAATATTCGTATTTAATGTTTTATTTCTATTTTTATTTTGTTTTCCGTTTCTAGATTATTCGATTCATTCTCGGTATGCAATTTTTCAAATGTTTTTTCAATTGCGACTGGAGTTTGAACGGCCGCGAACACACGGAACATTGCCATTTCTGGTTTATTCCGCATTCGTACCTTAAATGCCGGACGAGACTCTTTTTGTTCAGATATTTGCGACCGCATTCGTTCTGGCACACCCAACGTCTGTCTATAATATGAGTATGGTAAAAAAAAAAAAAAAAAAAATAATAATAATAATAATAATAATAATAATAAAAGCAAAAAAGAAAAACAAAAAACAAAAAAAAAAAACATTACGAATTTATAATTAATAAATATAAATAATATAAGTAGATACTCGATATCTCTATAGGCGTGTATATTTTATGAAAAATGGTTTTAAAAATGATTCAATCAGGTATACGTACAATATGGTTAACATTGTTTACGCGGCGCAATAGGTTTGAATGAATATAACGGACAATTCATTCCAAAATTACACGGTTATTTTTTACAGACGGCTATGATGGGACGGCGAGGAAGGATTTGAAACGTTTCCGCGTTATACAGCGACGTTTACAGACACGTTTTTAATCGAATATAAGTACGCGAAAAAAATCAAAAAAAAAATCACATTTCGTCCGGTAATCGGTCGGAATTTTAAAAACGCCGCAAAGTCTAGACGCTTTTTTTTAAACTTAAACTCGTAGTGTCTTTTGATAATTTTTTTATAAAACGATAAACAATATATCACCAAAAACAAAAAAAGGGGGGCGGATTTTGAATTCGAATTGACGACGATTAAAATACAACATTCAAACAAAAAAATCACCGACCCGCGATACTCGTCTGGACTTTATACGGAATTCAAATCAGTTTTCGAAATTTTTAACGCTTGGATTTTTTTTTTGTATCCAAAAAATCAGTCGATATCGCCTCAATCGCCTGGTTTGCCGTATTTATTACGATTGGTTTAATATACTACAATATTAAACACGGTCAGAGAAATAGAGATAGGTAGGGAAAGAGAAAGAGAGAGAGAGAGAGAGAGAGAGAGAGAGAATAAAATGATTTAGTAGTCCGAGAGAAAGAAAAATAAAATATATAACGAAAATGTCGGTTATTATAGGTAAGTGATTATATTTAAAAAAAAAAAAAAAAAACTGATCGCTTACACTAATAATACGTATACGACATTAGGTGTTGGGTATATTACAAAATACAATTATTTTACCGTTCGATAATACATAAATAAGGTATATTTTTATATTAAACTTAAACCTAATACTATCGTAAGCAAATAATATTCGAAATAGATGTACAAAATTAAAACGCACAACGGCAATCCGTTTATAGGCGATTCTCATCCGTAAAATATTATCATATTATCGCACTGCGCTAAATGCGTTTTCTTTCGTCTTAACGTCCATAATTTGTTATATCTCGTTTGTACGTATAATAGTTTGTGTTATAAGTATGTGTTTTAAACGGTAATGTATTGTTAAAATTAGTAATAATTCTCTATTGTGTTTTCTAGAACGATGGGCCGAATACTGCCCCGCCCGGCTGGCTGGCTACTGCTCTGCCCCTGGGCCTAGGTATCTATTATTTTCTTCGGCTTCGTTATGCATATATAAAGTACCGCCGAACCGTATATAGACTGTTCACTTGTGTCTCCTGCAATATGCATGCCATTTCGCATTTTCACCTGTAATCACATAAAAAATAAATGTTTGCAAACGCCTATATAATATTATAATAGTATACAAATGAATCGTTATAAATCACTTACCCGCGCAATTAATAATACGCGTTTAATTTTTTTATTCGGTTCTTGTAAATCTCGGTCGTGTAAATCGCGGACTGAAATTTCAAGGAATTTTCAATAGACGGTATAAATTTCACATTATTTTGTCTCTTTTTTGAATTTTTTTAGCTCGACAATCAAATTGATACAATTTGTCATACATAACAGATTATTATTTACAGTTAAAAGAAAAAACGAGCGTTTAAAGTTCAAATTTTGACGTTAATCGTATTTATAATAATCACGAAATGTTATAGTCGTTTTAAAGTAAAACATTTAATTCGAAAATTTTATTTGGATTTTAAGAGACTCAAATCGTATTTAAAATCGAAAAGGAATCGGGAACAGTCGGTGTAGTGGCCGTCACAGGTGTCCGACTACCGATTGTCGTCACGAATCCTCGGTACAATATTCCAGTTTTTGGCGGCCGAATCGTTGAGAAAGGATGATGGTGTTAATTTCGATGTTTTAAAAAATATGATAATTTTTTATTTTTATTTTTTTGATTATCTAATCGGCAAAATTTGTGACGAAAATCGAAAATCGGTAAAAAGCCAGACGAGCCACCGCCTATACATTATGTACAGGTGGTTTTGGCACTCTGGACGATATTTACTATGAACAAACAGGTTTAAAAAAAAAAAAAAAAAAAACAATACATGAAAATAAAACGAACAAATATTTTATTAACGAAAAAAACTAATCTCGTAAACGATTATCGTTTTATTGTAGGCAAAAAGTATTACACAGTTTAATTAAAACAAATCTAATCTCGGTACCGTAAAGAGAATTTTCCGAGCTCAATATGAAGTTTATTTATTTATTTTTCCCAACAATCCCAAAAGCGTATTTACGCAGACCCTGTTCGAGTTATCGACCGAGCACCTGAATTGAACTAAGAAGACGTATTTTTTGTATTTATTTTGTTTTACTTATACAAAAGAATACACAAAAACAATTGAAAAAGGATGTGTATTTTTATCACAAAACTTTTCGACTATTGCTCGTAGCATAATGAACACGTATCATATATTACGGTACATTATTTTTTTTTTTTTAAAAATATGAACGAGCAAAAATAAAGATAACAGTGGAAAAAAAAATCTATGTGAGCACCGGTTGGGAAACACTGATTTAAGGTATGGACTTACGGTAACTCGGATAGGGTTTGTAAATACGCTTATGTAAATTAATAAATTTTCTAGTCGACAAAAATGTACAATAGTATTTTTTTTTTTTTTTATCTATTTTATGTAACTTAACCTAATTAAGTGTATCCACTTAGTGGAAAAATGATTTTTTTTTTAATATACAAGACAAAACAAAGTGCGGCTTTGTACATACAACAGCCGGTGTATGTAATATTATTTTTTTTTTTTTTTACTTTTGTACAACGGTTATTCCTTACATTTACGCGTATGCATATTGCAATTGTTCGTATATATTCTAATGAAATGCATGCAAATATTTTTTTATTTTTTTTTTTTTTTTTATCGTTAACACGCATTAAACTGTTTTATGGACGGATAACAAATGATTTTTCCACGCGTCTTTTCTCATAAAGCGTTTGTAGCAATACAGACACATGTAATTCGGCTCTTTGCCGCAATACGATTTCATGTGCCGATTCAAGTCCGGTTTGTACTTGTAGCTTTTAACGCAATTCTCGTTGGGACACTTGAATTTCAGCGACGAGCCCGTGTAGTTTATGACGCCGCATTGTAAACCTAAAAAATAAAACCGCAACGGCGTTAAAAAATATTCCGGTTATACATTATTCATTTTATAATAAACCAATAATTATTATACACAAATTACGAAATGTAATCGATATGTATCCATCGCTATAAGCAATAAAGACGTATTATCGTATAATACAAAGCGTTATTATTATGGTACCTACGAACACGATAAAACATATCAAAAATCATGCTAAAAAAAACCTTTACATTTAAAACAAATAAAAAAAAAAAAACTATTCGAACTCGACGTGACTAATTTAAATTAAAACCTCTAAAAATGTAATTATTACGAATTGTATATATTTAATAAGTACAAACACATTTTTTTCCAAGCGTTATATATAAACTATGTAAATACAAATCAGTAATAGGTTTAATTTCGTAATACGATTATTATTATTGTTATTATTATTTTTATTTTTATTAATTTTATACATGGAATATATATTATAATTCATTCTTCTTTATATCACGTTGGGCTTCGGCGGAAATAAACTTCAATCTCCCGGTCCGAATTCGATTCCCACTACGCCTCCGCATAACTGGTAAAAGATATGTACCGTAGACATATGTAATCGTAATTTATTGACACTTGGACAACGTTTGTTGTAAAACAGTGACGTTTTTTTTTTGTGATTTTGGCGCCCTAGATAAAAAAAAAAAAAAAATGACCGGTGCTTAAATACGACAGTATTTTTAACAAAAAAAAAAAAAAAAAAAACCGACGAATCTTAAAACCGATATTTTTTTTATTTTTCATCTATCGCGCTCTCTTAGTACCGGCACTAATTTAGTATTTGTCCGTGAACCAATGCCAAATGACGTTTAAGGTGCGATTTTTGACCAAACGATTTATAACAAAAGGTGCAGGGGAATTTCACACCGCATTCGTTGCGCCAATGAAACTTAAAATCCATCACATACTTAAAACTTCGGCCGCACATATTCGGACAGCGGATTCGGTCGCTCAAAGACGATACTCCTGTAAAATATAAATAATATCTCCGTCATTTATTATTGTGATTATTAATTTCTTTTTTTTTTTTTCCCCCGTTATATTCATACTCGTTTATTGTGTCTTTAATACAATCTATATTACAACGGTACAGTGACGACGAATTATACATACCAAGGATTTTCTGGATTTTCGAGAGCGTTAACGAGTATTAAAAAAAAAAAAAAAAAGTTTAGTTAGTTTAGGCTCTAACTGAGCCATTTATTTATTTATTTTTTTGTTTTATTACTCGACCAGCCTGCCAGTCGGTAACATAATTCGGTCGGTCGTGAGACGATAGCCTCGTGAAGTATGTTTTATCGCATCGCCACTGTACAACATTTTAAAGCCAGTACTATACGTATAGCCACGCAAAACGTTAACTTTTAAAACGCATGCAATTGACAATTGACAGTCGACAGAAAATTATTATATTTCAACGACAAAATGAATATGATTTTTGGTATCGATTGGAAACTTATTTTAACATTGTACCGTGCGATTGCCATCGTAAATCCCTGGTACAATATTCCAAATTTGTCGGCCTTTCAGATCGTCAAACTAACAACACGGCGTACATTCGAAAGACGAAAAAAAAATCATGTGCTGGAGTTCAAAAGGTACGGAGGCCGCCCGACGATTTCCCGCCTATATTACAATACACGGAGCATAACCAACTCTATTCACTACGAACAAACAGGTTTAATGGGCACAATTAAAAAAAAAAAAAAAATAATAATAATAATAATAACAAACCGATTTTTTTTATTGGCAAAATAAAAAAACCAATCTCGTGAATGGTTATCGTTTCATCGGGCAATGCGTACAGGCAGATCAATTGCACTAGTACCGTAGAGATAATTGGCGAGCCTTATACGACATTTGTTTTCCCCGACGTCGTCCCGGAAAG
The DNA here is from genome assembly GCA_956483605.1 of Tuberolachnus salignus. Classification (NCBI taxonomy): domain Eukaryota; kingdom Metazoa; phylum Arthropoda; class Insecta; order Hemiptera; family Aphididae; genus Tuberolachnus; species Tuberolachnus salignus. Next base: position 20,445,811 of record OY101437.1, read on the forward strand.
CGTATCCCCGCGGACCCTGTCCCAGTTATCGACCTAGGTTCAGGCCATCAAACCAAATAGGATACGTCTTGTAAACCCCCCCCCCCAAAAAAAAACCAGCTCGGTTTTACATACCAGAACTCGGATAGGGCACGCAATACATTTTCCGGTCGTCCAATAATAATAATAATAATAATAATAATAATAATAATAATAATAAGTGATGGCCGAAATCCGGATTATCCGAAATATAATTGTAAATCCGGATTTTTATCTAAATTCAAATATCGGTTTTTACAATCGTCATTTTATATTCTCTATAATTCATTTCTCGTGAGACAATTATTATTGTTAAAAACATCATTGAATGTGTAAAACATTAAATACGTTTTTGCAATTCAAAAAAGTATCACAAATAGAAATTAAATTTAAAAAAAAACAAGTTGCAAACGTTGTTTTACCCGTAAAAATATAAAATTTCGGATGTTGAAATCCGGATTTATTAGATTTTCGGATAATCCTGATTGATGTCACATCGATAATAATAATAATAATAATAATCGGGTAGCGCTTTCGTCTACAATATAACTTGACCTAATAATATTAAGCGGATTAATTATATTGTCGGTGACGGTTTTACACGATTTTCACCTATTATATTATAAAGTTTTTTTTTTTTTTTTTAAATTTTATTATTATATTTTTAAATCCAATACATATTTACACGTATACAATCCAAAAAAAAAAAAAAAAAAGGTAGTCATAGATCATTTTTTTTATTATTATTCGTACAACGTTATAAATACATTTATTTATGCTTATAAATATATTTATTTATGCTTATAAATATATTTATTTATGCTTATAATTATATTTATTTATGCTTATAAATATATTTATTATCTGGATAACTATACAATTAAAATTAAATTTTGTCACGCGACCGTCAAGAACCGCGTGTCGTACGGTAGGTCGCACTAATGTTATTTCGGTTTTTTATTGTACGGGCGCTACACCATGTTCTTGTGAACAAACGCTAAATGATTTTTCCACACGTCTTTTCGCATGAACCGTTTGTTACAATATAAACACACGTAATTCGGTTCTTTGCCGCAATACGACCGCATGTGCCGGTTCAAGTCGGGTTTGTACTTGTAGCTTTTGTGGCAGTTCTGGTTGGGACATTTGAATTTCAACGACCGGTCCGCGGCGCACTGTAAATCTGTAAATAAAATTCGCAACGGTTTCATGAATGTTCCAAGTTAAAACGCTATGAATGGTCGTAATGGACCGATCGCACGGAAATAAACACGACGTATTCGATCATATTACGGTCCGTCGCTATAAGCAAATGTCGTATTAACGTATGGTATAAAGCGTTAATATTATGGTAGGGTATGGTACCTACGAACGAATACGTACGAAAAAAAACATAATTTATATATATATATATATATATAATTAAAAATCATGCTAAAACCTTTTACGTTAAAAAATAGAAACAAAAAAAAAAAAAAAACATAAATAAATAAAACTATTCGAACGTGACAAATCGAAATCAAAACCTTACCGGATGTTGCGATCGCTACGAATCGTATTAAATTGAATAAGTACAAACCACTTTTTTTATACGAATTAAAGCAAATACAAATCGCAATAGGTTTAATTTCGTATTATAATTTTTTTTTTTTGTTTTTTTGTTTCTTTAAATATTAAAAATCGTACATATTTATTTCGGCAGAGATTACCACCGTACAATAATAAACACTGCCTCTGATCAATATTTTTAATAATCAGGGGTGGGATTTTATAGCATTTGCGTATTTTTTGCATATTTTGCGATTATTTCGATTTTATTGCTATTCCTGGACTTTTTAAAATATTTTTACATTCTTACCCGTTTTTAATCAAAATTGGTCATATCCGATCTAATATAATAAATACCTTATTATTAATTATAATTTATAATAAACTAATATTAAAATGAAAATCTTAATATTTTTTTATTAATAAATTATAAACATTTTAATAGACGTGTTTTTGATTATTGTCAATCGAATTTTTTAATTGTTAATAAATAATATTTTTCTGTTTTTTTTTTTTTTTTTTTTTTGTTGAAAACTCTCTACCTACACAAAATTAAAGCGGGTACAGATGTATTTTTATTTTTATTTTTTTTATTATCCGTTTACTAAACGACTTCGAAAACAATATTAAGATTACCGTCATAATCGTTACGATTATAATATAACCATCGTTTCCTATTGTATTATTTTTTTTTTTTTAAAAGAACGCGTTACCCGCGTTTTTACAATTTCTTCATAATTAATTATATAAATATATATATATATATTATACTAAATAATATTGAAATGTGAAAAAAAAAATCCCGTTTTCTCTTGCAACCCCTAGACGCACAATTCCGATGGTACGGTTTTTTTAAACAACCTTCTGCTGTAAATATTGTCCGCTATAATAATTATAATAAAATACGACCGACTTTACAATACGAAACCACAAAATACAATATGCATAAATAAATAGGTAATTTCGGTGACGATAATATAAACAGCACTTCCGATATACTCATTACGACAAATATAAATCCAAAATCGCACCATCCTCACTGTACTCCGATAAATATGGCATTTTTTTTTTTTTTTTTTCATTTTTTTGTTTAATAATTTTCATATCCATAATGATTTACACGAGATGTATTCATGTAAATATATATAAATACAGCTGCGGAGTGGCCGGTCTTGAAATGGGAATTTCCCAGATGGCTTCGGTTAACGGTTTTCAAACAATAAATATAACCGCCTGTTGATTTACTCGTGTTTGTTAACTCCGTCGAAATTCAACTAATTCGAGAGAAAAAAAAAAATGTACAAAATCGTTAACGCAAAAACTGTGTTTCTTAAGTGTATTATAGATACAAATGGTAAAAGACATCCCGGGTATGCGGTCAAAGTATTGGTTTTCCGTGATGCCAAGAAACGCATTATTCGTTTCGATTTGTGCGGAAAACATCAAAGTGCCGAAGGATGAATAATTTAGGTAGGCCATAACAATTATTACGTTATTACAATGTTATTGCATAATTATAATTCAAAATTAACAAATATTATCGTAAAACAGCGGGGTATTTGAGATTTTAGCGCCCTAGGCAAACAAACTAATCCGGTGCACTCCAGGGGCAAGTTCTTTACAAGTACGAGAGAGAGAGAGAGAGAGAGAGAGAAAGACGGATCCACGTATTTTCAGCTCCCCTGTCCTTTTGCAATCACTGAAATACCAAATTTTAATTTTTCGTATCCGAATTATATTTAACATTTTGCCTAAATTTCTTATGTGTAAATAAAGAAACACGATTGAATTAATTCGAATAGATTATAGACGTTGGAAAGAAATTAAAAATTTGCCGACCCCAGGAGGTCAATTGTTGTCCCGTTTCCCTCGAATGCCTACCATAAATACGCCACTGCTTTTTTTTTTTTTAAATTAATCTTATTAATCTTATAACAATTTTTTTTTTTTATCTACGCTCTCTCTAGTGCCGGCACTAATTTAGTATTTATCCGTGAATTAATGCCAAATGACGTTTAAGGTGCGATTTTTGATTATACGATTTATAACAAAAGGTGCAGAGGAATTTCACACCGCATTCGTTGCGCCAGTGATACTTCAAATCCATTAAATACTTAAAACTTCGGCCGCAAATATTCGGACAGCTGAATCGATTGCTCAAAGACAATACTCCTGTAAAATTTAAACGTTATTTAGGTTATTTTTTTTTCTCAAGATATAACTCCACGCGATTATGTTTTCAAATGTACTAGAATAACGTACACAACAGTACAGTGGCGATGGGAAAATTTTCGTGTTTATTATCAAGCGAATACGAAAACATGTTTGACACGAACCACCGACCAACGATTTCGGATTTCAAGGGCGAGTTAAAAAGTTTCGTTCGTTTTTTTTGTAAAACTTTTAACTGAGCATATAATTTTTTTTCCTATTACTGGCCCGGTTGTACCGTATCGCCACTGTACAACATTTTAAAGCAGTTGCCCAAGTGTATAGCCATGTAAAAAATTAACTTTTAAAACGCATGCAATTGACCTTAAACAATTAGCGTTAATATCCAATAGTCGATAGAAAATTATTTTATTTTAACGACAAAATGAACGTAGTTTTTGGTCCCGAAAGGTAGGTGCGCTTAATGTTTGTTTAGAAACTTATTTTAACATTATTATTAACATTGTATCGACTTAAAACATTTTTTTTTGTTTTTTTTTTAAATCACTAATTTGTTACATGGGAGTAAAGCGATTTGAATTGCCTAAAATGTTATTTTGTTTTATTATTATTGTTATAATAGCCAAGGCTCCTCAAACATATTTTATATTATTATTTTAGTTGTTTTTTTTTTTTCAGTTTTGCCACCAGAATTGAAATTTTTAAAGTGGGGGAGAGGATAATTATACATTTCAAACAATTGTCTATCGATAATCCTTGGTATACCAGAGGGTATACTCGAATACACCTTGTCAATTGCATAGATTTTGATTGAAAAAATCGGGGGGGGGGGGGTGAGGTTGTAATGCAAAGTGTTTTAAGTAGATTTATTTAGTCGAAAAATCAACGACGGTACGCGATAGTTACCTATTATTATTATATTCATCACGTCGTTCTCATCCCTCAAAATGTTCGCGTCGAGAACATGACGGCAAGCTTTTTATTATAATGTTGCTGTTTTTTTTTTTTTTTTTTTTTTTTTTTTTTTTCGTAGTTGTTTTAATGACTGGAAACGGAATGCTAACTAAACTAAAGTAAAAATAATAAATGTCGACCATCGATTAAAAACAAATTCTCGATTAAAACTCGCATTGAGGTATTTTGCGTTTTATTTATTTATTATTTTTATATAAATAAATAAACTCATACGGTACCCCGTGCACTTCAAATTTAAACAGTTTAATCGTCGAACAGAGCAGTTATATTTTTAAACAGAGTCGTATGTTGTAATATGTAAAACTATATTCGTTCACTTACTACGCCTGTACAAAAATATAATATGTAAATATGCGAACCGGATCTGTATACACATAACGGAAGGGAAAAGACTTGAGGGACGGACGCCAAGGTGACGGGGAACGAATGGCGTAAGAGGAGAAAATTGGACGACAATATAGAAGCAGGGAAAAATAGTATTTTGTCGCATAGAAGGCCTAAAATACAAAAATTTAAAAAAAAATATACTATTTAAAATCATATTTATTTATTATTTTACATTCTAGAAAATAATGATGAAGAACAAAAAAAAAAACAATCTTTGTATGTCGATTATTATAATGGAAAAAAAAAAAAAATAGGTTTTTTAAATTTTAGAATACGAAAACTCATCATGATAAAAATTCTAAAATGTTATAAATCTATAATTAATGGATAATTCGTTAAAATATATAAACGAGAGAAATGCGAAATTAAATCGCGAAAAAAAAAAACCACGTCACTCGGGCTGAATTGCAAACAGGTGTTTGATAATATTGATCGACATTGGCAACCAATATCGACAATTTAACCCGCCCGGAAACTGAAAATTTGCTCATCAATATAAATAAATATATTACATAATGATAGATAAAATAATTCTAAATGCATATCAACTCTTCAGATACGCGCGGCAGAATTATTAACTTAAAAATAATTATAATTACGTAAATAATATTATATTCTAGTTGTACAATAATAATTATAATTTAAAATGGCAAATATGTCCGAATACCTATAGTTTATTAAAAATCCAAAGTTTCTAATTTCTCGTCGGCCAATAACCGGAGTATAAAACAGTATAGAAAACATCCGAGTAAAATTGTTAAATATAATATAGGTATTCTTATTCGCCCGCATTAACATTTAAAAATACATCGTTGATACTATGATAAATAATAAATAAATTAATGCCCTCTCTTGTACTTAAAAAAATAAATAAATAAATAAATCAAAAAATGAATAGTAGTATATATACCTTCTCCTCATTCTAACCACTTATTTATTCGTCGAGACGACTCAATTCGTTTTGTATAAAACGATGGCCGGCCACCTATGTATTCAGTTATGAGTAAATTAAAATCGTAATATAGTGTTGGGGATTTTTTTTTTTTGTTGTAATTTCTGATTACGCTAAATGAGAATAATTTAACACTAGTATAAAAAAAAGAAAAAAAAAAAAAAAAAAAAAATGAAATATAAAACTATATTGTCAACACTACACTTACACGGTGGTTTTTGAAAAATTTTTGAATTTTTCAAAAACATTTATGTACCAAAAGTAAATGTTTTTTCAATTGTTCGTTTAAATGAAAAGAAGCGTTGCAGTAGAGACACGTGTAGTATTTGTTTTTAGTACAGAATTTGTCAATATGTTCTGTAAAATTATTTATCATTGTGTACGTATAACCGCAACCGTTAGGACATTCCATAAACTTAGGGAAATTTTCTTTGAGTTTCAGCTTCATTTTTCGACCTAAAAAAAAAAAAAAAAAAATAAATCGTAATTTGTTCACAATTGATTCCATTAACGTTGTTTTCGTTTCGGTATATTAATAGGGCACGCAGTTTTTTTTTTTTTTTTAATTTCATATTGCAAAAAGCTAATAAAATATCTATGATTAAATACATATGGTAATTTAAACGATTGCCTATATTAAAAGCGTTAGAATAACAAATTGTATGCAGTTTTATATTTTTGTATAATATATTTAATAATATAATAATATTTTGTAATATACGTAGGTAGCTATAAGAAATAACACAGCACATTTAATATATTTTAGAAGAAAAAAAATACGATTTTTAAGCGGGTATTCGGTTTGTTGTATCCGTCGTATGTCGTCGACATTATTCGTCTGAAAGTACAAAATCAAATATTTACGACTGGGAAATTATAAATCATGTGATGTCGTCGCCGAATTATCATAAAAATATATGAAATAAACGCCAAATGAACTTGAATCTAGTTCAACATGTCAGAGCGAACAATTCGACGTTAATGAATTCAACAAATAACTATGTATTTTTTATTCGTTACGTATGCACCACAATACCGTACGGTTATAAGTTATACATTTTATTTTATTGGAAAACGACACGCAAAACTCTTCGTTTAAAAATAAATCATACATTAAACATTAAACAATTTTTTTTTTTAAACTGTTACGCCTTTAAGAATAAAAATAAACACACAGTAAGTACCTGTATATTTATTTTTATAACGTTTACAAATCGTTTAAAATGTTAACACGAAAAACATAAACACATTATCATATTATTTTACGCTAAACAGAAATTCATATATATATATATATAAAAAAAAAATTACCAGCTCACTTCCGACTAGACCGGCACTTTATCTGAAGTTCATCACGGATAAAAAATGATTATATTTTTAGTAATTATTCATCTGGATAAAAAGATACCAACAATGAAATGTTTTACCCGCAGTGGAAAATATAAAAGTCGCAACCGTAATTGTTTTACTTTTAGTTAAAAACTCAAAGTTACTAGCTAGTGATTTACAACCGTTTGTCAATTATTTCAACCATTTACGTTTTTATCTCAATGTTCTCTCGACAATAGACAGTAATTTAAAAAAAAAAAAAAAAATACATTTATAAGTAAAAATAAATAAATATATGGATATATCGGTTTTTATCCAGATAAACTCCACTTCTTGTCTAAATCTGTATCTAGACTATTTTGGAACAATTATATTTTTTATCTTTATCAAGATACACTGGTACAGGGGCGGGCCACCCAAACACGCCGAATTTCAGATTGACGGTGTTCGGTCGGTCAGGTCTAGTGCGAAGTGTGCTTAATAAATCGGTTGGTACAAATGTGTAATCGTAAAAGTATAGTCACCGGTTATAGTTACAAGTATAGGTGGCGGTTATAATTAAAGTTCAAGAGTGTGCAGGGGAGGTGGCAAAATTAGATACAATTTCAAAATCCCTCCCCCCCAAAAAAAAAATAAACATAAATAATAGACAGCTGTCCTCAACACGCCTTTAGATAGGACGCACCGATTTATCACTGTTGTCACCGCAATTGCAAACGAAAAAAAATTAATCGCACACATTTGACAAACTTCCTATTTTTTCTTTGGATATAAAAATGAAATAATAGGAAATAAATTTAAAAAAAAAAACGCGATCCAATGGATCCGATCATATCTTTATGGTTATAAAAATTCGACAGTATTCAAATATTGCACGACAATACTAAAACGTATAGGCGAATCTCGTAATAACTAAAAACCGTGCCGTTTTATTGCACCGTCCGAAACGCTAACGGTAAATTTTTTGATTTTTTATAAATATTCGCGTCAAGTTGAACAATTGTCCGCCGCATTCATCGTTTTATTATACACCGGGAAACCGTGAATGTAAATCATGTGCGATTTGAGCGATTGCTGTTGCGTAAATCTCTTTTGGCAAACTACACATTGGAATTGCGGTTCTTTGCCGCATTCGTATTTTACGTGTCTGAAGAGCCCGCTCTTGTATTTGTATCCCCGACCGCAACCGGGTCTGTCGCACACATACGGACGCCATTCGTTGGGCGTATCGACCGACGATATGGACAAGTCTAAAACAACATAAAAAAAAAAAAAAAAAAAAAAAAACGGTTTAGAACGTTATTAGAAAAGAAAAGAAAAAAAAAAAAACGTAACAATTTTAATAAATAACACAAGTAGGTAGGTAATAACACTGCAACAACCTCATTGTTTGCGAGCGCAGTCTGGTAAAAATTTAATGCAATCGGAAACTACTACGCACAAACAATTAACGCTTCATAACTAAATAATATACAACAAATTTATAAAAGAATAATAAAAAAAAAAAACCCCAGTAACTGTCCACTGGAGCAAGATCGAAATTCTTCTAGGCATTAGTCTATTTAAATAATATTAAATTCAATACCTTATTACCATCGGTAAATTAGTTCTAAATGTAAACGCTCAGTAATAAAATTTCTTTGGATCTGTGTTGTACTGACACGTTTTTCTTTATTTAATGGTCTAAAAGTAAATTTTGCATTAGATAAAAAAAAAAACTAATAAATAAATATAAAAAAAAATTGTCTCTAACCTATTTTTTTTTTTTTTTTTTATCTAAATTAATAATATGGAAATCGTATGCAAACAATAAAAACCAAGTGCCTGCGCACCAGCTAAAACCTTAAAACTTATACATTATGATTTATAGTAGATTCTATTTATTAATTTTTTTTTTTTTAAAAATTGAACGTTGATATTATATCGAGAAAATTTCTAAAACAATTATTGTTATTATTACTGGCAAATGTTTTTTTTTTTTTTTTACAAAACTAATTTAATTAAAGAAATGCTTTATGTATAAAAATCATGTGCCTCTGGAGGTGTTCTTTGCGTTTGAACAAACGTTGCACGTTACGCACGGAAACTTCCATTCGACTCCGCACTCGTATTTCAAGTGTCTTGCCAATCCTCTACTATAAGTGTACTGCCGAAACAATTCGGACAATGATAAAACGGTTCTGTGAATCAAAACGTTTAATTATTTAAATCATTGCGTATTCCTACGTTCGTACGTCCAACATTTTTCAAAAGTCATGCGAGATTAAAAATTAATAATAAATAATAAAAAAAAAAAAAATCCTTTTTTATATGTACCTACCTAGATAGTGTAATTACACGTCCGACGGCATCTATTAGTTTTTAAAATGAAATATATTACCCGAATAACACTGAGGTTCTGCAATGGTAATAAAATCATGTGGTTAACACCGGAGGAAAAGAGGAAAATTCAAGTGGTACTCGACTGTGGTTGTGCTTGCTCATCACACTCGGCTGTGAACGATAGATAAGGTAAGTATGCACGAATTACTATTGCCAGAGGAACGTTAAATTTGGTAATAAAAAAAAAAAATACCAATAAACGACCGATCCGGAAGTGATTGTAACCCGTAAGTATAAAGTATACGTACCGAGTCGACAAAAGCGCAAATCCTTAAACGTTCGCGCTAAAATAATCTACAAAAAAACAAAAAAAACCAAACAAACGAACGGGATATTGTATTGTTAAAAAAAAATTAACGTACTTGGGTATATCGAGTTAAGGTCAAACGATATTGTACACCGTTTATAAACTGTCGTTAAATAATGCGAGAGAGAGAAAAAGTTTTTTCCGATTAAAAAAAAAAAAAAAAAAACATAATATTATACAATTTATTCAATTCGTTATTCGTAAAAAAGCCCTGCCGCTTCGATTTCCAAACAATAACCATTAGACGTTTCGTTTAAATATTAAAAAAAAAAAAGAAAAAAATATAAAAAAAATATTGTTTATACGATAGTTTTATGGACGACGATCATGTGCGTTTTGTAATTGCCTTTTTGTTTGAACTGTCTGTTGCAAAATTTGCAGTAAAACTTTGGCGGTTTTCCGCACTCGATGCGTTTGTGAAACCTGAAGCCCGTTTTTGTTTTGTATATCCGTCCGCACAGTACGCACGAGTATGAACCTAAAAAAAAAAAAAAAAAAAAACCAAAAAAACTCGGGTTATTTGTTATAATATATAATTGTCGTAATACCGAAATTACCAGCATACATAATTACGAAGCGTACCGTTGCCAATACTAAAAATAATGCGTTAAAAAAAAAAAAAAAAAAAAAAAAAAAACAACAACAAAAATAAACTATATTATAATCCTGTACAGTAAAAAAAATTACATAATGTGTGTGTTGCGGATGTACAAGTACGTACGTATAGTACGTAGTAATAACATTATAAACGCGTTAGGTAGATTTTTATCGATATTAAGACATTACAAATATAAAAAAAAGAAAACAATGCGCGTTAAATATTATAATGGTTTTAATATTTTATACAATATGATATATATATATATTAAAAAAAAAAATTATAGTATAATAGGTCGTAGTGTAATGAGTCGTATGGAGGAAGGGGAAGGAAATATATATATATATAATAAAACGAAAAATATATAAATACAAAAAAAAAAATGTACAAACGAACCAATAAACCTATATTTTTTCAATTATACGATGAACGTTAATCAGATGCCTCTGATAACTGCCTTTGTGCTTGAATTGTTTCTGACACACGGAACAGCAAAACTCCGGCGGTTTTCCGCACTCCACGCGTATGTGAAACTTGAAACCCGTTTTGGTTTTGTACTTACGACCGCATTGCACGCACACGTGTAAATCTGAAATGTCGAGAGAAAAAAAAAATTGTATAGATTATTATGATTGTTTTTTTTAGAAATATAGTAACAATTGAGAGGAGAGAGAGAGAGAAAAAAAAAAAACATTTGACCCGTCGTGAAATAATAATGAAGCGCACATTTCCAACGTATTCGTAGGCTAACGCGTTATAAAAAAAAATCGTCACGGTGTACGGCAGGGGCGAACGCGGGAAAAGATTTCGAGGGTTAAAAATGTAACTTCTACTAAACTCGTAAGTCCGGGCAGTTAAAATTTTTAGAAAAAAAAATAATAAAAATTCCTGATATTTCCGGAGGGAAGGGTTGAAATCGCAAATGCTCCCCATCATGCGTTCGTTCCTGGCGTACGGTGCGAAATATTTATGAACGCGGTTCGTACAATTATACGAAACGTTTAAAAGGATTTATAGGTACTACAAGATTGTTAGTAATGATTAGTTATAAAAATACGCAACGTGCGACCGGTGAATTTTGTCGGTTTTTGTACAATAGTATACGGTGGTAAAAATATCACGGTAGACAGCGGTGTAAAAAAAAAAAACCATTGGAACAGGGACCGGGGGAAGCAAAATTATTAATCCGCCAAAATCGAAACCACGAGGTTGTAAATATGTTCGTATTATGTGCGTAATCGAAAGACCAATGTTTTATAATCGCTTAATAATTAAACAATACACTTAAAAACTACACGAAACAAAAACAAATCACTTTTTAGCTTATGAATATAAAAAGCAATACGAAATGTTATTGCGTTTGTCGATTTATCTTTAGAAGATTTGTACTGTTGCGGCGCCTGGACGACAGGCAAAATTATACATTTTGTTCACATCCGCGAAAATTTCATGGGGCAAGTTCCTCTCCCCCACACACAATCGATGGTTATAACACTATTATCTATTCGAATATCAATTGTAATTTTTTTATCTACGTATTACTATGACGCGGTGGTGGTTTTTTTTTTTTTTTTTTTTTATCCGTCCTAGGACGACTTTTCTACGTGAAAACTCGTCCTGTTCCGAATTTCGTTTCAAGTGTAGCGCTCTTGCCGAAAGCATTTCGCATTGTACGAGTAGGTTACATGCACACACATAAAATAGTATATCTTCATAAAACCGAACGTAGATTTATTGTTCATATCGAATAAAAAATATAATCGAATTCGTATAAAGTACGATCCGTGTGTTAAAACGAACAATTACAATATTTCTCTTCTCTTTTTTTTAAAAAAACTCAATATGACTATAGTTACTTAATACAATATACAACTTGAAAAATACTAAATTACCGTATAAATCTAAAATATAATATCCACTCGTTATTAATCGTTACATCGTTTCGTAATAGACAATTACATTTTTACGTTATACAGACGGGGTTTTTTTTTTATTTTTATTTATTTGAATATGTTACGGAATGTTTGGCGTTTTGATGAGACGTCGCGATACAATGACGATGATTTTGGTTGTTTTAAAGACGCGAAAGATCCTTCCTTCCCGCATCAAAAAAAAAAAAAAAAACGTTGTGCTCGACACGATTCGAAAAATGAAATCCGTTTGTAGATACTCGGTAGAAAACGCGTCGATCCGGACAGTTTTATAGCACTTACGGATTCCGAACAAAATGACCGAGTCTGATATATTATTTTAAACACTCTGTTCGGCGGGCAAGTGTGGAGAAATCAGAAAAAAAAAATCGCGCATTTTTAGATTTAAGATAATACAAGATACAACGGAACGGTACGGTATTAAGGGGGGCCCTCCCTACGAAACCGTCGGGGTCGTTTTCGCCGTGTGCTCCCGCAGAGCCCGCGCCCGGATTAACGAGGTTCTACCCCGCCCATAACGGGCGCGATTGCGTTACACGATAATTTTCTACAACATTTTTTTTGTTTTTTTCCCCCGTACGCATTGTCTGGTCGGACAATTCGAATAAAAATAACGGTGTAACAACAATACAATGGCTTTTGTTAAAAACTCGGCGTATATATTTATAGGAAAAAAAAAAAATAAAAAATAATATAAAAAATAATAATAGCGATAAACAATAAAAATGTCGAGCGCGACAAACACAAACGACGGCTTATTCGATAGTGTGATGAACGAATACCAGATGACGTTTATAGCTGCATTTGTGTTTGAATTTTTTTTCACAAATGGAACAGTAAAATTCCGGCGGTTTTCCACACTCTACGCGTATGTGAAACTTGAAACCCGTTTTGGTTTTGTACTTACGTCCGCACTGTACACACTCGTATTCATCTAAAATACCGAAAACTTTTACTGTTTTTACAAACCGATTAAAAAATAATAAATACAACAATCGTTAAATAATAAACACAAGCATACCGTTGTAATAATAATAATAATAATAATAATAAAACAATGCGCTAAAAAACACTAGTGCACAATTATAATTAATTAGTGTGTGTAATAATTATAAACGTACCAATAATATAAGCGTGTGACATAGTAAAGGTATGTACTGTTCATAGATTTTACTATTATTAATGATAACAATAATTTATGCCCGTATTAATAAGCGAAAGAATATTGTCGTTTTTTTTTTTTTTTTTTTTTTTCCGAAGACTAATTATAAAAATAACAATTAAGGGACGCAATATTTTTTAGTAACCCGAAACCGTACTAAGATACGTACAAATAATAACCGTCATATAAAATTATCGTACAATTATCGCGTCTAGTGATCGTATAAAAATCTATATCAATTATAAATTGTACATATTATCAGATAGAAGATTCCATCCATTCAAAGATTACTAATGTTTATTACAAAAAAAAAAAAAAAATGTTGTAAAATTATATACAAATTACAATCGTTTAACATACCTCGTATAGTATGATGATAAAACTAATAAAATATAAAATTTAAGTATAACCAATGTATTTATTATTTTTATTTTTTCAAAAAAAAAAAAAATAATAAAAAAAAAAATACTAGGTAATAGTCAAACGGTCAAATGATTTTTGATAAAGCTTTTTTCTTTTTAGCGTATACTGTTATTTACATGATTTTTTTATAGATATTGAAGAGAAATTTGGGGGGCTGGGACAAATCGCATATATCCATCGTTCTCGATTAAATGGTTACATCACTGAGGAACCATGTTATACTTATATAATAGTCTGATGAACAACAATCAGATGTCTTTTACAACTGCCTTTTTGTTTGAATCGTTTGTTACAAACAGTGCAGTAAAACCCGGGTGGCTTTCCACACTCGACACGTTTATGAAACATGAGACCCGTTTTGGTTTTGTATTTACGTCCACATTGTGAGCATAAGTATAAACAACCTAGAAAAAAAAAAAAAAACTTTAATAGTTTATACGACAACAATAGACATCTACTTATCATGAATAATAATGAAGCGTACCACTGCCAACACTAAATAATGCATTAAAAGTCCATAGTCTTACACGGTATAAATTAAAATTATTACACTTGTAATGAAGTACGTGATAATTTATAAATGCAGTTTTTACAAAAAGATATATTAATAAGCAAAAGAGTATTGATTATTTGAGAATATCGACGATAAATATTAATATTAAAGGGGCATAATGTATTAAAGTTCTAATTTTTACATGAAATGTACAAGTATTAACTATAATACATTTGAACAATAGCTTTTATAGATATTATATAACAGTTGCACTTACATAGTATTTTTTTAAACTTTATGTTAATTTTTCATTTTATTCTGCATCAAATAAAATAAATTATAAAAGTATATTTCTTATTTATAGGGCTTAAAAGTAGAACTATACACATTGCACAGAAAATTTTAGATAAAGTTCTAATAAAATTAATAACGCCTAAATTATAAAAAAAAAAATTTAAAAAAGTGAATTAGTTTAACATATTTCTAAGGATATCTTTAGTAAAAACATTAATTACTACACTTAAACAATGATAACAATAAAATAACATAATAAATTATTGTTTAAACAGTTTAAAAAATAAAATAATTTACAATTAGATTTTGGACAAACAAATCGAGTAACATTTACTGTAAATTATTTTCACCATTTGTTGTTTACGGATTATACTAATTTTTAATACATTACTCCATAATCGTCAATTACATTGTGTTTAAAAACCATGTGAGTTTTCCAATTGGATTTATAATTAAATTTCTTTGAGCAAATTTGGCAGCTGTACGCAGGGGGGAAGTTGGAACAGGACATTAGATGTTGCTTTAGATGACCATTCCGTTTGAAAGACTTCAAACATTTATCACATTTAAATCTAGGCGGAACGCCACACTCACTCATGTGCCTATTGAGTTGTTTAGTGTTCTTGTAACTTCGTCCACAATTTTTTGGACATATCCATCTGCTTACTGATAGGTATCCTAAACATACCAATATATTTATAGCTTTAAAATTAAACATTTATATCAATTTTAAACTTGAAACCATGCGTTAATAATAAAAACAAATCAACAACTGCATAGTACTATAATATCATGTCGAACAAAATAGAATATTGCAAAAAATAAAATATAACCATTCAACACTATGCCTACTTTACTCATTTACATTAAATAAATGAAGGGCCAATAATTATGTTTTATTATATATTTGTGTTAGAGGAAATGATATTATTACTAAAAAATCAATTTTTATTAATCATATGATAAAGGAAATTTAAATTGATTAAATACAATAATACACAGACTATAAGAAATTAAAATTAAAATACACAATTATTTCTTAATCAAAATTAATCGGTGAGCCATTGTAAGATCTAGTTTACCGAATAATACATAAGATCAAAATGATTATAAAATAAGATAAAATTAAAAAAAAAATTATAAATAGGTTGTTAATACCTGTTAGTAGTGATAAGTTAGTTAGCTGTATATAATGTTAAAATCCATTGTGTTCAACTTGACGTTAATTGCTTCATCTATTTATTTGAGATTTTTTTTTAAATTATTTAATTTTAACATGTTTAGAACAAGTTAGTTTTTTTTTGTATCATAAAAATAATAAAAATTATATAATATAAACACAATACAAATCATAAATTATAATACTTGGTTGATTATTTTAGATCGAAAAGTATAATATTGTATAGTTAGGTTAAAATGACCGAAAACACTTCTCGAGTAATTTTTTAGTACACTACCCACAATAGATTAAATAACTATCAAATGTACTTATATGAGCAAAATTGTTTTAATTAAACTTTAAAACTATAAAATCATTTTGTGCTCTACTCCCATGTGATATCGTAGACTTTTGACATGCCAAAAGTGTTTATAACACATTGTACATTTGATTGTAACCCCACATTCTTTAACAAGATGATTTTTTAAATGGTACTTCCTATTGGCCCCACCAAATTTTCGTTTACAATTGTTTGGACATTTCACTGGGTCCGGTTTTGCTAACTCATCCAAATATCTATACCATTGTGTACCTAAAACATAAAACACATTTTTAAATTAATTTACCGAGCAAATAAAAATAAATGTTAATTTAAAATTTGGTTTCATTTTAAACATGCAAAGTGTCAAGAAATAAAATAAAAAATATTAATCATTTACGGTATCTCCTAATGTGCATTTATCTCATTGAATGGATAACTAACCTTACACATGCATCTACTTAGACATCCCATAATAATAAAAATCAGTCTTTAATCATATTTGTATACATCATAGCAATATTTAATATTAAATGTACAAAATACATAAAAACAATACATTTAAAAAAATATAGCGTATAATATATTCAATATACATTTTATTGGAATATGAATAACTTATTAATTAGATTCTGAACGTAATGGTTTTACTATGATTTTGTTTTTGTGTTATTAGTAGTAGCTTGTTAACAAATAAATGGAATTTCCCCATTGATCATTGAATCACCTAAAATAATAAAAATAAGTGAGACAGAGATTAATGCATGTAGTATATTGATATTAATTAAGATTGTTTAGTCTTATTACCAACTAAGAGTATAATTTAATACAATTTAATGTGACATTATCCATATCCATATTAATGTTGTGGCATATATTTGCTTAAAGGTACATAATAATAATAGTAAAAATAATTTGTATTCAACACACAATTCATACTATTCAAAATAAATAGTGATGTAATTAAATTGCACATCATTTCAGTTATGAAAATGGTAACACGGAAGCTTAATGAAACTACAATTTTTATTATAATTATAATTAATAATATTGTGTAAATTAAAATGTATGAATTGATAATAGAATTAAAAACAATTTAATAACATCAAATTAATACACTCTAATATTCATAAAAGTACTTATACATTTAGGAAATCTATGAAATTCGATTAAATATCATTATAAAATTATCAAATAATTGTGTAAAACATAAGTGATTATGTTAAACAAACTTTGCATATCATTAAATGGCTACCTACAAGAGTAGGTATATATATATATATATATATATCATATCATTATAACTTAAATCTATATAGATGCTAGACAAATCACTAGACAATTATTAACAAACATATAAATGAAAAATAAAATAAAAACGTTATGGTATTTATAGGGATTTCAATTATACTTAATAAAAATACTTTGTTTATCAACACGATGTAACAAATTAAAGTGTCTATTTAAGTTTGCTTTTTGATGAAATCTGCGTTCGCAAATTTTACAAGTGAACATTTTCTCAACGCCGCATTCGTACATTTCATGTCTACGGAGGTTCGCTTTATATTTATACGAATTACCACATTTTTTACATGGATGTCGCGGCAAGTGGAATAGAAAGTCTATGGACAATGTACATAAAAAGTTCATTATACATACATATATATATATATATATATATATAAATATTTTATAATAAGAAATTCTAGTAATTACAAAACAAAATTCATGCAGTAAAAGAACAAAAAAAAAAAAAAAAAAAATACAGTTTTGGATGTTAATACTTCAAAAAAAAAAATACTAAAAAAATAAAACATATATATATATATATATATATTATGTATTACAATATATAGAGTATATGTATGTAGGGACCTATTCAAAATGTATTTGTAATGTTGTTAAGATTATATTTTGTTTAGATTTTAAATGTTTTAGAAGGGAAAAAATTGGGTACAGTAATATTCACCCTGTGTTATCTTATTAAATTCCATAATTTTTAATTTATATTAATCAAAATTTAATCAGTTTAAAATAATCTGAATACTTACAAAATAAATGAAGTATAAGGTCTGATTAAAATGTCTTCTTCGTGGATTGTGATTAAAAATACAATATGGATATTGGATAACTGTTATAAATTTACATCATTTTTGAGTTCAATTGTCAACTTAGATTATACTGAAAAGTAGTTTATTAATCTAAAATATATTATATGTAATATGATGTACAGTAATAAAAATAAATAGCATTATTTAAATACACATACAACTTTTAATATCTATATTATATTTTGTATATTGTTAATCAGTTTATAAATTACTAAATTAGGTACTTACTATATTTTATTATAATAATAAGTATTTATACATGCAAAATGTTTTTATAATATGTATATAATGTTAACTATAATTATTTGAAAAAATCGTATTTCCAAAATATAAATTACATTAAAAGTTATTGTCCAACACAAAACACAGTAAAACACTTAGTTTAAACACATATTTAAAACTGGAAATTTATTTCAATAAACGGTTCGACGAGTTCTAAATAGAATACTGTCACCATTTTCTTTATATTTATAACACATTTTATTACAAATAGAAAAAAAATGATTAATTTATACCTAAAAATGGATAATAAATTATAAGTTATAGGTAACATTGTAATATTATATTCAGACTGCCACAAGAAAAAATTGCAGGAAAATTTGAAAAAAAATTCAGTAACTCTCATATTAAATACATAAACTTAAAACATAATCTCTGGGAATTCCCCTACATGAATAATATGAAGACTTGAGGTTATATTTTTAAAAAAATGACTGATTCAATAATATATGCAGCCTAGTTGTCCATTGACCACATCATGGCACAAATTCAGTTTACAAAAGAAAAAAAAAATGTTCGGGGAGGGGGTGGTATACAATGGCATTAAATGAAACATTTTTATATCTGTATATGTATAATTAATTTATCTTAATTAGGATACTATATGGATAATTTAAACTTTGTATATTCCATTACGTACTTATGGACGTTCATTTGATGAGCCTTAAAACTGACGGGTTGTTTAAAATATTTGTTACAGTCTTGACAGTAAAACTTTGGTTTTACACCGCACTCATATCTCATGTGAACACTGATAGCTTGTTTGGACTTATACTTTTTACCACAATGGTTAGTACAATAGTATAGACCATCTGCCGATGGGCCGGGATATTTGTTCATTCTTCCCGATTTTGAATTAAATAATAATGGTTTTACTGCAAAAAAAATAGTATCTGTTAATAATCGTAAAATGTCATATCGAATAATCTACAATTAAACCATGCACAATTTAAGTTTGATTAAATTTGTAAAAGAAGGAAAATAGTATATAAAACAAAAAGCAAAATTTAAAACTATTCTACTAAGTTTAAAAACAAAAAGAAATTTCACTCAATAAAGCAAAGTAGTTAAAAATTTAACAAAAAATTTCTCATTAGTTAGCTTAATTTTAATTGAGATTACTCGTATATAGCTCAAGAAAAAAAATTTTAAAAAATGAACACTCAAATTTAACAGAATATATATATATATATCATTGAAAAACTAAAATATTACAACATAATACATAAAAAAGAATATACAATGAACATTTAGCTAATTTCAAAATATATATTCACTGTGACTTGCAAGATTAATGTTATGAAGCAGTAATGTATGAATAAATAATAGCTGTTACATCTTGGTAATATTTTAAAATATAAGATTAATTACGATAAAATACTTAAACATTGAATTATTTAGTACCTATTATCATCATTATTATTGTTATTTATTTTGTAAATGAGTAGATATTTGAAAATTTCATAAATCAATTTAAAATTTATATGAATATTAAAAATGTTCATTTTATACAATAAAAAATATTTAAATACAATGTAAAAAATAATTATAATTATTACAAATAGTTAATATGTTTACAATATATTAAAAATTATAACAAAATAGGTCTTTTTTTATTTTTATATTAACCCTACCATCAATCTGCACCTGTAATAGAACAATATAAAATTAATCCAATAGAAATCTGTTTAAATCTTTATCAAGTTAACAAGATGAAGTGACTTCATATGGATTTTAAAGTTTCCTGGTTGTTTGAATTTTTTGTTACAGATATTGCAATGATACTTTGGCGGTATGTTGCACTCATACTTTAGGTGATTGTATAAACCTGGTTTAGTTTTATAATTACGATTACAGTTCTTGTTTGGGCAGTAATATAACGTATTGTTGTTTTGCATCCAAGTATCTAAAAAAAAAAAAATTTAAAATATATATTCAATTAAAAAAAAAAATATATGTATATAAATAAACATGTATACAAATAATTTAATAGATTTACACGTGTAAATTAAAAACAAAACAAAATAATAAAAAATATACTTGCATAAATAAACATAACATCATATAATAAATTGACCAATATTCAAATAAAAATGTATTAACATTCAATATAAAAATTTGATGTATCCTTTTAAATAAATTCATCAATTAATTATATTGTATTGGAAAACATGTATAATCAAGCACATACTAAAAGCGATATCACATACACTACCTATATTTTACAATAAAAATTGTAACAATTGAAAACAAAATTTTAAATAATAATATGTATCAATCTAATTACAAGCACTGTTTGTTGCATCATGGTATAATATTTATTTCAAAATAGTGTTTTCATTATTTGTTTACATTGTATATTGATTAATATATTAATACATTTATCTTAAAAATTATGTGACAATTGATGTAATAAATTAGGGGGGAAAAAAATGGTCTTTTAAATACTTAAAATGGTTTGCATCTTTGGAAACATCATACATATTATAATATTCGTTATTACAAAATCGCTTAAAAATAGCGCCTTTGATTTGACGCATTATTTGCAATCATTGAACTGATGTAGCGTTTCACATTAAATTTAAATTCACAGACTATACCAATAATTTTTCGATTGTAAATTGTACTCTAGGGATAATGTTTCTTTACTAGGGGGGGGGTCAATCATTATACATTCTGTGATATAAAAAAACTGTAAAAGATTTTCATTTTGTGGTCAAATCCAGGATTGATAATATACATGTATAAAACGTATAAAATGTGTAATATGATTTTGTTTTTGAAATTCATTTTTGACAAATTAAAAATTTCAAATACTTCATGTTTCAGATATTAAGTTAGATTTTTAATTTTTATATTTAGTAAAAATATATTAGTTATAAATTATAAAAAAAATCAATTTGTTTGCAATTTTCTTTTCTTATTATTTCAAGTGCCTATCTATCTAAATAGAAAATAATAATTTTTTTTTTTTTTATATATATATAATTAAAATTATATTGATAATATAATTGTATGTTTGTATACTTCACATGACAAAAACAAGACACAAATTAATACACTATAATATTAAATACTAAATAATACAATATACTCTTATTTTTTGTGTATAATTTAATAATACAAAAGTGTTATCAATATCACAAATACAATGACTTATAAATATATCTACAATAAAATAATCATAGCACCACAATTGCCTATTTCTAATTTATATTCCCTTATTTTATTATTAGTTCAAATTATAAATGTATTTTTGTTTATTAGGAATTTTATTTTTATACAGTATAAAATGTTTATAATTATGTATTTTATACTATACGTTTTATATATTTCAACCCTGGTAACATCCAATGTTACATATTTTTGTATTTGATATAAAAATCTAATACTGTGAAAGTGTTGCGCTCATACACTTCTAAAATGCGTTAATAACTGTCAAATCAAATACGCTATAAGTTAAAATGGCAAAGTTCAAAGTGTAATACATTTGAACAATAACGTTAACAGCAACAATATGTATGTGTGATAATTTTAAACTTATTTTGATTAAAATTGAGATGTGTGATGTTGCTATTAGCGATATAGAATACATAATAATGTATAATTATCATTATGTCTGTAAATACTATATTGTAATAAATAAATAATATTTTTAGGTAATTCAACTATGTAGTGTAAATGTTGTGTCTTACAATCATATGTTTTTTAAAATTAGATCTGTAATAAGTTGCTTTACCACAAATCGTACAAATGAATTGTGGATCTTTGTTGCACTCGTATCTTAAATGGGTTATTAAATTTTTCTTACGGCGGTACGTACGACCGCATTGAGTACAGTTAAATGCATCTTCACCAAAGTATTTTTGTTTCGCACTGTTTCTATAATATCGGTCTACTGAAATACAAATAGAATATAAAATAAACAATTAAATTGCAATTGAAATAGTTGCTTGTTCTTTATCGAGGCTATAATTTTGTTTAAGCAATCAAAAAGCATTTTTTTCAATAAAAAAAAATAACATGTCAATTAATTTTATATTTTCATTTCAAAGTTATATAATATATATGTATATAATATGTATGACTGAAGGCTGAAACAATATCATAATATAACTTATAGGATATACAATATAAGTTTCTATTAAGTTGTAAGCCAAAGTTAAAAACAATTTGCATTATGAACTAAAAAATTGTATAACAGTTATTCAGTAATTTAATACCTATAATTATATACATTTGTTGTCAAAATTAAATTATTACTCTTAACTCTATTTAATATCAATTAAAAACTAATTTAGTGTTGTCGAATACTTAATATTCTCATTAAATTTTATTTCTCAATTTCGCACCAGTCGCATATATGTAGTAATATAAAATTAAAATTAAAATAGGATATAAAGTTAGCCATTGTAATTTGTATGAACACATAGAAAATGAATATATTACAGGTATCGAATGAACACTTAATTTGAATTTAAATTATAAAGTGCCTATTCAATTCGTCAAATTACACCAAATTAAAATCAAATTGAAAAAGTAAATATCTAAATCATTAGTCGTACACGTAACAAATGATAATAATCGTATTGTGTATGATCTGAAATGTTAAAATCAAAAACTAATAACAACAAAAAAATTGAACAATGTTTTTTGTATATGTCTATAAAATACACGAACACATTGTCCAATAATATTGGTAACACTAAATAATAAATTTAACACCAATTGTAAACTGATATAGATAACATTTCTAACTGCCTATGAAATTATTCTACAAAAAATAGGTAGCTATGTTTTTTTATATTAATGAAAGCATAATTTTAAACATTTACACAACAACGACAATAATACTTACATGCCTAATATATGCCGTTCGATTAGCGATGCGGTCGTCCGTAGAGTACACTTTTGGACAGTACTGAATGAACGATTTCGGTTGCTGTAGACTTCATGTTTGCGGCGCAAATATAATACCTCCGACTACTTAAGTACAATATTATTATAGACGCGAAATACGATTTTATTTTTAATGACACTTTTGCACAAGATAGGAAAGTAATATTATTGGGCATGCCTAGTACGCCTAGTCGTAGATACACAGGAAAAAAAATAAAGAAGATACCGTTATCGTAAACGTTTGTCTTTGATATTTATACGCGAATTAAATATTAAATTTAGAGAGTAAAAAAATTAAACACAAGTGAAAACCGTAGAGAATACCGACTGTTCTACAACGCCAAACAAACTGTACGCAACGATTATTTGGATTTCGTGATAAGAAATTAGACGGCGGGTATGTTGTTGTCTGTAGTCGTTATCAGGCACGTGGGTGTTATCTGTAAAGTCAAATGTAGGCAATTTTCTCCGCGTAATAAAAAAATAATAATAATAACAATAACGAATATCGAACGACCAGTAGATAAGTAAAATAATTACCGGTAACGTAGCTTAGATGGGAAAGGTCGCCGGGGCAGTGAGTAAACTGTGCCCCCTAATTAAACCTAATCGCCTTCTTTTTTTTTTTTCTTTGTTATTTTATTTAAAACCGGCAATACATCTGGCACATGGGAATACTGTTAGGTAATAATTCAGGTCGCCATCGTTTATTACAAAACAACATAAATATTTAGTAACAATGACAAAAGAATTGGGGAATCGAATGGGACGAACCCCCTCCGACCGCCCATTGCAATATTTTACAAGAGACAAAAAAAATCGAAATTTCACCAGGTGAATACACCGGCGGTCGGAAGGTTTAGGAAGTAACCAAAAGTTAGGTTTCTAACTTGAGTTATCTTCATTAAAAATTACAAATATACTCGTAATATTGTGCGTTCCCTTTTGATGTATGCGCAGACGAACGAGTACAAGTGTTTGGGTGCGTTTCGCCAGAACTTGTTATCAAATATAATATTGATAACAAGATACTCATTTTAAATTCATAATTTTTTCAAATCAACAATTTGTTAACGTTTTGCCAATTCGCTAACGTTATAACGGATAATTCTAGTGATATATTAGTTATATTGACTTTGAACAAAATGCTGCGAAATTTTATTTGGGACATTTTATTTGCCCATTCACTTGTCCGATCAAACATATGTGTAGGCCCATCCTCGCCGTCCAAAAGAATTACAGAAACTGCCATTGTGTTTTATAATGTAATAATAATAAAAACTATAACAGCAAATAGATCTTATATTATACGATACTTTAACAAGACAAAAACCATAAATTAATATTAGGTATATAATCACAGAATTATTTTCCCATTCGTGATAAACCAATGTGATTATCACCGACGCTCTAGACCGCGCCTACTTATTCGGCGTAGGAAATTGTGAGCGCGGAACGATGACGTGGCGCCAAGATTCTATGACGTCATAGACTGAGTCATAAACTGAGCGCATAAAGCGTCCAAAGCGAACGCACCCTAAATCGAAATACGGGTCGTTGCACCATTTGTCGTTGCCTCGTTGGATCTTCATCATTGACTATTATTATTATTTCTACAGACTGTCTATTCTCGATTATCCAATTTTACTCGTGATGTTAATCATGTGAATTCTTGATGAATGACGACGACACGACGCATGGTCTCGCATTCGTACGCCTTGCCGTGTTATCTGTTATTCGTCGAGATTTAGATATTCAGACCGATGAAATCATATTGATGAATTGGCAATTGAATAAAGAAAACTAGAGTTTATAATAACCATAATTCGCGGTTATTTAATTTGGATTCTTATAACTAGTTAATATACAAACATATTAGCATAGAGTTTAAGCATTTTATACAGATTTATAAAATTATTTCATTATTATAACATACACCCTCCCCCCCACTACATTAAAAAAAAAAATAAAATACAAATGTTGTAAATACGCCACTGTATGAAACCATAAGTGTAAATAAACAGATAATTCATACGAAGTAAAAAATGAAATCCAGTTTATGACAATAAAAATTATTATTATTCGTTATTTAATTTAAATTAATAGATTTATCATAATTTATTAATACGTTTCTAATAAAATTTATAACTGTTTTACGCGCTTTGAACATATTGGCAAATTGATCACTGCGCTTCATGTCACTTCACTTAAATCCAATTTTCAAGCAGCCATGATTTCGGTTGCAATCAGTCTAGAATATTTAAGTCGATCTTTTCCGATAATACTTTTTTATTATTATTTTTTTTTTATAAATCAAAATAGGTTAGATTAGGTTCCGAACCAAACCTAACACTTTCCCGGTACTATTTCTTGGGTAGTTTACGATAGATACAATATTTACATATTTATACATTTGTAGTAATGTTTTGTCGGACAAAAAAAGAATTTTCAATTATAGATTGTCACGTGCTCAAAGAAATGTTGATAGTGCATTTGGCATACTCTCGAACAAGTGGACAATTTTTCACAAACCAATAAATGCAATACTATTTATTACAATGTAAGCATACTTTTATACTCTAATCCATTTGGGTTTAATTAATCACCGAGCATGTGGGTGGGTTAGGTTAGGGAGACGGCGGCTCAGTATGCATGCGCGAAAGTGGGTGAACTTAAATGGAATAGAGTATAGTAAAGAGACTTAATGTGTTCTGCACAACAATTTCGCAAGATCAAACCATCTGGTTTAAACATTCATGATACAATGTGTATAGAAGGATTCGTTGAATTTGAACAAGACACGTTATCAGATCGTAGTCCAAGAGCTACTAACCAGTCAATCAATGCAAGGAACAATTTGGCGGATTATTTTGTTTCAGATATCAGCAGTGTCTCTTGGCAAACAAATTATATATAAATTAAGTATACCATTTGTTTTTTGTTTTTTTTTATAAACTAGAATAAATCGAAATATTATATTATTAATACGGATTAGGTATTGTACTTATATACTTCATTTTTCTGCCGTTCAAACTTTTCGTTGAATCCTTCACAAAACACCTTACAAATGTTGTCAATCTACGCTCCTCTTTTCTTCGGCCATGGTAACTTTCTGCAGCTAGATTCCAAATTTCCGGACGGTGTTTAATTTCCTAGATGAATAGCTCCATATCGACGTCATTAAAATTGAATAGATTATCTTCGTTTGTCATTTTTAAAACGTTTTGAAAATTTAAACAAATTTAGAGCAACGTACCGCGTGTCCGGTGAACTTGCAGCGCGGAGGGAACGTGTGGCGAAAACTGCACGCGCATGGACGCACGTCACCGCACGGATTCATGATTTTGTTAGTATTTCTAACCGTATTTGCACGTATATTTTTGTATAAGTACATAAACTAATTTTTTATTGATTTAAATTTGTTTGTGAATATCATTATAGTATTATTTTATTCTAAGATAAATTATGTTGCATCCATAATTATGTATCTTAAATTTATATATTTTGTATTTATCTATGATTTAAATGTATGATTGTTATTAATTGTGTAACTTTGAATACAATTAAAAATTAACATATTGAGAAACATAATTTTTTTTTTTTTTTTTTGATGGTCACTAATATTTCTTCCAAAATCATGGCGGACTGAATTTTCCATGAGCGTATGCTGACCGTGATATTTCATATCAGTGTCCTTTCTGATAATTCTATTCTGTGGTAATATTATAAAATCGGTTCTTTGTTTAGTTAATTGTATATATATATATATATGTACTCTCCGTAAACACAACGAGAAAAAAAGACGTACACACTTCGCACCATGGGTGGTGGGTGGCAAATTAAGATAGTAGTATATATATGATATCTATACAAAAAGTACCAGAATTTTATTTTTAAAAATTACAAAAAATGAAAATTATTATTGTTTAAAGATATTTCCTTCGAAATACTCTCATCCGGACAATATGCAATGGTTCCAGCGATCTTGCCATTTTTTGAAAGTCCGTTGGAACTGTTCCAAAGTTATAGCTTTAAGTTCTGCTGCCGTATTCGCTTTAATTTCCTCTATATCTTAAAATCGTTGTCCATTGAGCGCAGATTTTATTCTCGTATCCATAAACCCACGTCTCGTCACCTGTGATAATATTTTTTTATAAAATTAACATCAGCAGAACGATTTTTAAGGTCTTGACAAATCGTTAAACTATTTTCCTTTTGCTCCAAAATCGCGAAACGAATTTGGCAGCTACCCTTTTCATTTGTAAATTTTCGGTTAAAATTTCACGACAAGATCCAATCGAGATTCCTGCTTCATTTGTTAACTCACGAACGGTTAATCTGCGGTCATTTCGCACTTTTCGCTAATTTTTGCCACAATATCATCGTTGCTAGATGTCGACGGTCTTCCAGAACCTGGATCATCTTCAGTTGACTGTCGACAATTGTTGAAATGTTTAAACCACTTGAAAGTCACGGAACGACTAAGAAATTATCCCCAAAAACAGTTTTAATCATCGCGTACGTCTCCGTTGCATTTATGCCAAGTTTCAAGCATAACTTGATCCACACACGTTGTTCGTTAATTTCGGACATGTCAAAAACGGCGCACGGAACAAACTGACTGAATTTAACCACGTGTAATATTAAATTAAGATACGATAGCGACTTCCAGTTTTGTTTAAAATATTCACTAATACGTGGGGAATAAATCTTTATATAATTTAAAACGTTATCATGTAGATTAGCCGTAATGACATTTGTTCTGGTACTTTTTGAACAGACCTCGTACTAGATGCGAATTTAATTTATATCTGTATGCAACGATAAATCGCAAACGAAAAACGATTCTGAGTGAAGTATTATTGGTTGTGTTTTTTCGTTGTTGCCATGGTAACTCAGAAATCAACATAAATAAAAAAGAAATAATAATACTCGAGTTTGACAAAATAGTGTTTTTTCGTCAGTTTTTTTCTGGCACGTTAAAAAATTCCGAAAAATGACCTCCGTGGAGTGTATAGATTGGAAAAAATGTTGAGAGAACAAAAACAAGTAAACATCATTGTAAAACCACAAGACCTCTTGCTCCGTTCAGAATAAAAATAAGAATGTCGAGGGCTTTAAATGCAAAATATATTATAGGTTTTACTATACAAAAATGAAACAATATTATGTCGATCCAACGACAAAACGTATTGCCGTCTACTTCGAGCGAATAGGACAATTTTTTAATTGAATATAACTGACTTAACAAGCAAACGGCTCGGTTAGCTCGATTATCCGACACAGATTATTTTAAGAATTATCTTAAAAAATATACTTTTCGATATAGTAAGTATGTTGAAATATATAACAGACTGTACCCAAATATAGGTGTATAATGATGAATACATATTTAGGTTAGGTTAGTTTATATTATATAAACTAAAATCAACCAATATATATTAATTACACTGGATATATTTGTATGATTAAAATTTAATTATTATGTACCCGCTACATACATACATACATATATATATTATAAACTATAAATTTATATCTAATATTATTATTATTATTATTATTAATATTATACGGTATTATTTTTGCGCAGTGTCACGGAGTTCAGGGCGCAAATCGTTTTAATTCAATGACGTTAGCTCCGGTTAACTTGTGCACTTGTATCATGTGCGCTTTCATTGTCGACTTTTGGGCGCATTTCTTCTCGCACAGGCAACACTTGAATTTCGGTTCTACGCCGCACTCGTAATATAAATGCTGGTGCAGTCCGCTCTTTCTCTTGTACGACCGGCCGCACTTGTTCGGGCAATAGAACCGGCAAAATTCCAACGGATACAATTCATCTGCAAATACGACGGACGCGCGTTAGTTATCGGTATATGCATTTATATAAATACATATATAATATTCGATTAGACTGGTTAGGTTTCGTGTTACGTAATATACTAAAGGGATTCGAAACGGATCGGGAATTACGTGTTCTTTCTTCGTCTAACGTTAAACCATTTTTTTTTTTTTTTTTTTTTAATCAGTATAAGTGCCTACGCAGTATAAGTGAAGCTTGAAGAGTTCTGAAAACGGACTTAAATTCAGCGCCACTTTTTTGTGAAAATTTACATTTAGTTTTTAGTTTTTTTTTATATATATATATATATACATTTTCAAATAACATTTTTCGAAATTACCCAACTGGTAGTCAGGGGGAAAAGATGTGGTTTATCGCACGTTTACACGCCACGCTGAATAAATTCAAATCTGTTTTCAGAAATTTAACATTTCACCAGCGTCGACGGGCCAACGAATGGTTTACGTTTCAATGTCACCGTATAAAGAAATAATATACGGCAAAAAAGAAACAAAGACAATGCATGCGATCCCAGTTCCGTTTCGAATCCCTTGGAGGCGATTGAAAACCGATCGTTAGGTCGTGCATAGGCAATTTCTTTTGTTTTTATTCGAGTTACACAGTGTCTCTGTGAGGGGGAAGTAAACGATTATTATTAGTGCGATCGGTGGCGAATCCAGGGGAGAGGAGGGAACTGACCCCTCCCGAAATGTCTTCGGTATACTTTTTTTATTTTTAAGCTAATGTTTATTTCATTTACGCCATAAAAATAATATCCAATTTGGAGTGAGAATTGCATCAAATGTAAAACCCTCCACACGAAATATTTCGCCGGCTACGCCACTGAGTGCGAGTGGTGACTGTTGCCGCACGCACGGATCGACTGTTATTGCCAGTGGCGTAAATTGGTAAAAACCTAGGGGAGTGGGGCGAAACAATTTGTTCACCAAACTCAAAACCACGAGGAGCGGTGTAAGCGTATTTTTATTCTATGCACACAAAATATTCAAAGACTCATCAATATCACTCGATCACTTCATTAAACAAAACTTAACAAATAAATAAATATTTTTTTAAATATTAGTTTTCTCATTTTTGTAACCCAAACGATAGTGTGATAACGTTGACAATACATCGACACGTATTATAAAACAGGAATAACGTTAATTATATATAAATATCAATTTTAATGAAATAATTGAAAGAAAAAATATTTTTATCTTATGAATGTAAAAAGTAATTAAAATGTATTGAATTCTTTTTTTTTTATTTTAGAACATTCAGAGATTTGTACTGTTGTCATATCTGGGTGGGAAGGAGATAAATTGATAAACCTTTCTCTCCCCCCAAGCGCAAAAATGTCAAGAGGACAAAAAAATCCACCCCTCCTACCCAATAATTACGCCGCTGGTCATTGTTATAGGTATACTGGCTGTTGTTATGAAAAACGCGATTTACACAAGAAAAATTTACAACCGTTTTTCTGCAATCACTCCAGCTCGATATAATGACGAACGGCTGTTAAAAATTAAATTCGTAATATTTTTTTTTTTTTTTTTTTTTTTAAACGATAAACAAAATTTCAACAAGACTAAAATGTCGAATTTCCATTCGATTGCATGATGAGTAAAATCGAAAAATCTCCGAATTTATTGAAACAGAGATGCCATGTGCTGAGTTCAAATCAATGTTTTCGGAATTCTTATCGTTTCCCCTCGTCAACAGGCCGTACTGGTCGCAGAAAAATTCGGGTAGTATTTACTCCAGGAAAACAAAACCCAATCGGTATGCCAATCGCCTTATCGAACATGAACATAAAATAAAGGTATAAATTATTACAGAGTATAATTTTTAGAGTAAACGACCAAAATTAAGGTAAGAGAATAAGATAAGGTATAGGTATAAATGTTAAACAGAAGCCATGCATTAAAAGTCAATAAATGTTAAAAATAAATCGACGAGTTTGGTACAATAGGTAGGTAGGTAGGGGTATTATTATTTTTTAAATATATATTTTTTTTTTTTTGTAAACATGTTTATCATATTATAATATAGGTGTGTAAGTATCGAAATTTTAAATATCATCAGCTGTACAGGCACGTAGCCGGGATTTTATTTTGCGGGAGGATTGTCTAAAAAAAAATTCACTTAAAACCTTTTATGGTATTAACAAAAAATCATTTTGAATTACGATTTTCGTACGTTATTGATACGGAAAACTTTTCATTTTTAATTACCCGACAAATTAAAACCATCAGAATACAAATTCAAGGATTGCGGTGCTATATGCGGCTACGGAAAAATGTCTGGGGGAGGCAGATCCGGTCCATACCGTGTTAGGTACCAGGGGCGAACGCAGGGAAAAATTTGTTGAGTTGTACAAATATCATAAAATAGTGCATAGTAGGTACTATTATTAAATTTTTTGTTTGTTTTTTAATTATACAAATTATGTTGGGGGGGGAGAGGATCAGAAACCCTTTCTGCGTTTTGTCACTGTTATAGTTACAATTACAAAAAAAAAAAAAATATTATTATTGCAAAATAATAGTGATTGTTCATAAAATATACATAATAAAACACAAAAAAAATGATAAGTTTTTCATCTTAATACGAAAAATAAAACATAATAATATATTTTGTAACTAAACTGCTAAAAATAACTCAACATTTGTTCCGTATTCGTAACAATGTCGTCGGTTAAGCGTTTTAAATTCGACAAATCCAATTTAACGAGTACGATGGACCTATGATTGCTTTGTCGAAACCTTCGATCGTAATATTATTTTACGAAAAAATATGATATGGAAATATTTTCGAAACTTGTAGATAAACAAAATGTCTTGTAATTTGCATTGTAAACTTTCAGCTGCCTATTTAGACGCAATATATTTCTCGGCACGGTATATAGAGAATCGATCTATGTAAACATAAAGCAGCGCGGAGCAGAAAAAAAAAATTGGTGTACATCAAATATTTCCCAATCTCTAAAATTAATTTTAGTTAATTGTAAATGTAGATAGGGTGTAATAATTATAACACGGTCGATGATTCGATTCGACCGAAATATATTGGATATACGACGACCATTATATCATTTTGTCTACGGCAATCATATGGCTCGCTTGATTCGCGTATTTTGTGCGAATTTCTTGTTGCACGCGTGACATTCGAATTTCGGATCGATTCCACCACACTCGTACGTCAAATACGTTGAGCCGCGCCTCTTTTATTTTTGCAAGTCCGTCCACAGCTATTGGGAGCACACGTATCTACCGGTATTCGATTCCAACGTGGGGACCATCGCTCTAGAACGGCTATACATTGCGATATAACCTATGTACATATTTAAATATTTAAAATAAACAAAATAATAATAATTTAACGTCGACGGTATTTTTAATAATAATATAAAATAATTGACTTTAAAAAAAAGAAACAAAAAAGCCAGATGTTGTGTATAGGTACATAAATATCGTCAATACGCTCCACGTACAGGAGTGTTTGTAAGTAATGGTGACAATTTTATCAATCATTGCTAACGAAAAACGATTCAGTTAATCGCGTTTTGAAATATCATTAGGTACAACCTTGTGTCGAATTTTCGTATATTTATGCAGGTCCGAAATTCGCGTAAAACCAAATAAAACCTAAAAAAAAAAAAAAAAACTAGTAAATTTTTAATAGCTTATAATCAGTTCAAAAATTACCAGAATGTTTTCACCGCAATGCTAATATGAGTATTCCGGCCGGATCCCTGCGATTATTCCTTACTGTATTACAGTAAAGATACAAAATCGAGAATAACCGCGAAATTCCGAATATTTTGTGGGTTTTTTCCCCACGATTAAGGAGACTACAAGGAAAATCAGAAAACGATCGCCCCAATGTATCAATTAGATGCGAAATTTCCTACCAGAAACCACTCCCGAAGTTGACGATCAAAGCATTATTTCTGGTAAAAAAGTTGTTCACAGACAGAAAAAAAAAAAAATTTAAAAAAAAAAAGTACATATCATGTGTTAAACCAATAGGTACGTTCAGATCCAAAACCAATTGAGTGGAAAACCTAAATATTGATCATACGCAGCAAATATATCAAAACGAAAAATTGTTAAACACAGTTATAGTATATATATATACATACAGTAATTATTATAAAACACGTTAAGAAATAATAAACTTACAATTGTCTATACGGTTCAAGACCAAAGACCATATTCGTTTGTTAATTATAAATGATTATCAAAAAAAAAAAATGTATACATGTAGGGTAAAATATTATTAGACAATTATTTTTTATACGGAAACCATACGTTATATTACGAATATACGTTCGTAGAGGTTTTGTGAGGAGAATGTATAATTTATTAAAATAGGTCAGCGGTACAAGAGTTTTCATTTTTTTTTTTTTTTTTTTTTTAGACGACTATGTTTTTTATTTACAACTAAATAATTAAAGTGCCTCTACACAGATACGTATATAATAAACGACTAAGACAAAGTTATTTTATATATATATATATATATATATATATAAAAAATATATATATATATATATATTATTATAACTATACTATAGTAGGTTTATAAATTGTAAGTATGTATAAAGTTCTTATCTGTAGAGTTAAGATTATACACGGGAAGTAGTTGGACGTTTAAAATAGTTCACAAAATTATCTCCAAAGAAAAAAAAAAATACAACTACATAATAATAACAATAAACATAAAATTAGTTAAAATCGTATGATTAATAGTAATTAAATTGTCTTTCCGTAGTGCTCGGAATCAAAATTACTAGACATTGGTTTACAATAATTCATTAGGTATTACATATTATAAATAACTATACGGTTAGATTATTACGTATAAATATATTATGTTTATTAACAGGAAGGTTTTTTATAATTATACTGTTTGCTATTTGAACAAAAAAAAAAAAAAAAACAACAACAACAACAAATGTTTGACAATATTTTAGAATAACAGTGGTACGCTGCTCCTCAAAAATATTCTCTTCTTTAAATTTTGCCATTCCGTCAATTCCATTAGACCAAAACGTTAAAGTGCGAGTAAATAGCCTTCTCTAAATATTTCATCTCTTAAACTATTAAAAATAACATTTTTTTTTTCCGCACGTAAAATATAATTTTAAATTTAATTTATAACATACAGTACAGACGGTTAGCGTAAACATTTTTATTTTTATTTTTCAAATTTATTACTTTTTTTTTATTTGTATTAAAAGATATTTACAATCTGTATACATGGCAATACAATAAGTAAATAGGTTAAGAGATTTATAACGTGATGACTTGGGGGAAGGGGGCAGGTCGTCGACACTACGTTCAACTTGAACCTAGAGGGTTGTTTGTATGTTATTGATTTAGATATTTGTTAATAGATCACGTGGCCATCTAGGATGGCCCGGATATGAGGGTGTTAGTGAGGTTGAAGGAGTTTTTATGAAATTTATTATAGCAATTGTTGATATTGTTGGTAAGTCGAGGTCATGGTGTGTGTAGAGTACGATTACTGGCATACCAGCGGACATTAGAAAGGACACGAAGAGTTATTGATTGGGAATGCTTGAAATTTGTTTAGATTCGAGTTTTTAGAGGCTCCCCGCCCAGAGTTGGATGCCATATGTTATTGTTGGGCGCAGCATTTGTTTAATTGTATTAACGATTTGTTGTCTGAAGAGATATTGGATCGGAGTAAGAGGTCTTGGTTTGTGGAGTTTGTGCGAGTTAAGTGATGTTCTTTTTCCTTAATACGGTTCGCCCGGGTTAGTCTTTTGTCAAATGTATTCAACGACAATAACTACAGTTACCGTTTTATTAAAATAGCCGTACAACGAGTGCCCATTGAAAGAACAATCATATCCGACCTCACGATTATATTATATTATTCCCGAAATAGTAAGATAATGTTCATGGTAGGGTGGGTCACTGTTGTGCGTGAGAAGTTGGCTGGGTAAGGAAAGGTTAGGGGAAAATTGAATTTATACCGTGACGCGCAACGGATAAACCATTGCCGGCGGAAAACGATTCCGAGCGAAGTTCAGTTAAAAATAATTTCGATTAACTACAATCGAAAATCGAATATTGATTTGTGACTACAAACATGATTACACATACAATCCGTGTATGTTCGTTTCGAATCGCCGAACGTTTAAACGCAGCCAAAGTATAGTTTTATCCGCACGAATCGTATTATAGCGGTTACGGAAATACCGTATTAATACGATTTTCGTAAAAAATTATAAACTAAAACATTTTAATCTCGTATCGAATATCCGAAAAAAAAAATTTCGAGAAGCCAAAAGAGTTTTATCCGGATAAAGACGAAAAACATTCGACAATATAGAATGCTATAAATACAATATATATAATTTGAAAACCGCAAAAATCGTTTGCGAATAGAGTGCACCGCGTCCAGAAAATAATTGTTTTTTCAATTATTAGGAAGACTACAAAAAGGAATATAGAATAATAAAAAATAAAAAAAAACACGTCATAGTAAAAGCAATACATTCATCACTGCGCTCAGAATCTAAAAATTAATCTATTTAAATGTTGTTGTTGTTTTTTTTTTTTCTTAAATTATTACAGACAATATTATCTAAGATTTAATTTTTTATAGATTCCATTCACAATGGTGCTACTCGGAGTAATATAATTGTATAATATATATTAGTAGCTCTAATAGTATATTCGGATAGCAATAACAAAACATAACGAAATCATTAACAGTTTTCGATTCGTTCGTAATAAGAAAAATAAATTAAAAAAAAAAAAAAATGTTCCAAACTAAACAAAATAATGTTTACAAATTGATGAGCTTGTGCATTTTGACTAGATGGATTTTAAGAGTTTCTTTATGCGCGAATTTTTTCTCGCAGATAGTGCAATCGAATTTAGGCACAACGCCGCACTCGTATCTCACGTGTCTAGTAACATATTGTTTCCTCTTGTAAGTCCTACCGCACAAATTTGGGCAATTGAACCTCGCATCGGTAAACGTCTGAACTGTAAAAAGAAGAAAAAAATCGAATTAGTCATACGACGCAATACTTATACGCAACGGTTGCGCAAATCCGATATTTATTAATTAGGTATTCAGCACTACGTATGTACAAAAATTAAAATATATTTATTTATTAAATAAATTTTAATCAGTACCTATATATATATATATATATTTATTATAATATAGTCTTTATACATAAATATAAGCTAACACAAAAAAAAAAAAACACGTAAACACACACGCACTAATTATATTTTAATAAATTTGTATTGAGTACTTATTCACAGAAAAAAAAAACAATAAAATAAACATAAATAATAAAAAAAAAAAAACCGAATTAGTTTCAAATTATATTACCTACTTCATCGATGTATTTAAATACTAATAGCTATTTATAAATATATAAATATATATGTTAGTAAAACGGTGTTTGATTTATAACATGCCTGTAAAAAGATTTTATTAGTCAATAAGAGTTCAAATAATAATGATTGTGTTTTATTGTGCAAAGTTTTTTTCTCGCGTAATAAAAAAAATATATATAATATTTTCTGTTTTTTTTTTTTTTTTTTTGTTCGAGCAATAATCACCGAAAAGATTTTGTTTTTTTCTTTTCCGTTAACTGTTTTGTCCTCTTCAAATAATTATATTTCTAATTGTATGACTTACTTATTGAATTTTATTATAATAGGCATTAATAATCGCCTTGAAAAATGTACATATACTATGCTTTTAATACTATAATTATATATTGATAAGACAACACAAACAATGAAAAAAAAAATATATAAAATATAATCGTTATATTAGTCACAATATTTAAAATAATTGTTTTAAATGTACAAACAGATATACTCGTCAGTAATAAATTGAGTAGAAAAAAAAACCAACACAAAAATAATACTATAGGCAATAGTAGTTATAGGTAGGTACTCGTCGTATGGATGTTGTAAGTTAAATACAAATTTACTATTCAAACGGCATTAGTGGTTATGAAAACGTAATTGCAGCGGGTTAAGTGCACATGGAAGACGCGGGAAATGATGTGGGCAGATGTGGGTGCGAGACGAGTCCGCATATCATAGTGGGGGTTCTCGTTAACCGTTTCTATCAGGGTAGATCTTGGAAAACGGAAATATAAACCACCCCGGTTATTTAATTTCCGTAATTTCCGTTTAAAACAATGGCAATGTGCGAAAATTGCAATTTACAGGGAAATCACAAACGTCACGGAGATTAGGAGACCCGTCGAGACTGAAAGGGATTGTTACCAAGACGACGGCCGAGCAGGAGGATCAGCCATCGCTGTCGGACATGATTATTCGGTGTACAGCTATTCTGTGTGCTTTCATGCTGCCTTTATAAGTAAACTTTTTAAAACAAATATTGCAAGTAAACCGCGGTTCTACGCCACACTCGTAATTCATGTGTCTGTTTAAATTATGTTTTCTATTATATTTTTTTCCGCACATATTGGGACAATAGTATTCGAAACTCCCTGGAACATAGAAAAAAAAAAAAAAAAAAATGTACAAAATGACAAATTAGTAAACGTGTTGACGGCAAACTCGACCCGAGTTTTCGAGAGATCAATAACGGGCATGATTATGATTATAACAATAAACACTAGAAAAAAAAAAATATGTCAAAATTAATAATCGCGTATAAAAAGCATTTAGAAATCCAGAATTAATAATGTTTTATACGTAAGCTGGTATACATTTGGGAGTGGGTGAGAGGTGATTTTAGTATTTTTTTTTACGCGGCCAGGGTCATTAATCGGACGGAATTCCACAGTTAATCGGACACGTTAATATTATTAATTATATGGGGCGTTACGGTGATCCCGGTATCTATAAACAATCACTGTACTTTTTACAATTTAATTCCTCATATCAAACTGTTAAAAATTAAGTGGAACAGTCAATCGACAGTATTCAAAGACATTCAATTTAAACTGTCGTAGAAACTGCATAAACGTTCGGGAGATTTTGGTCAAATAAAAATACACCGAATCCGAATTTTATGCGTCGTTATTTAATTAAACATAATAAAACGTATAAAATACGCTAACGTATCGGTTAAATTCGGTAAAATAATTTATAATTCAATAAATTACGAGTCGATACGATTATTAATAAATTCCATACGATATTTTCGCGGAGGGCACGATAATCGGGTCGGATTATTCTTATTATACGATTTTCTACGGAGAATAATATGTAAAAAGCGAACGACAGAAGAAAAAAAAAAAAAGAAAGAGTCGTTCAAAAATACGTTCCGACCATTCAAATATGAACTTGAAAATATCGAAGAACCGGAAATCGTTCAAGTCAGCGGTACAACACAATAAATACACAATAAAAAAAAAAAAAAAAAAAAATGGATATTTAATATTTCTAATTTATTGTCATTTTTAAAATCGTCAAAAATATATTATAAACTTAAACATTACGTAATTTAACATACGTTCAATTAACAATTACAATTAAAATATTAGAAAACATTTAAACGAACAATATAATAACAATAAGAGATATCATATAAAAATATTATGTGCAACAAACAATTGGTAATAATAAATACAGAAAGAATGAAACCTCGGCCGTTTTATAGTTTACCGTATTTTTTGTAATTAGTCGATATATACACCAGGCTATGGCAAAACGGCTGGGTATTTTAAATATATATAAATACAATTTCTTTTTTTTTTTAATTTTGAAATTGTATTTTGTAATTTTATTGATATTTTGTATTTTGAATAGGTCGTTATTTTTTGTTTAGCGAAATGTAAAATACATGCTATTAGATGTTTGAATGTTTTTTTTATTATTAATATACGTACTAATAATTTCCTAGTCTGCGAATTCATTGAAAATTAAAATTTAAAAATGTTTCAGAACTTAAGTTTTACGAGTGTCATATGTTTTGCATACGCCATTTAAATAACGATTTTAAACCCATTTTTCATTTTATATTTAAAAAATAGATTATGTACTCATTCTGCCCGACCCTGGCTATATTTTTTATTATAAACACATTCGATTATTTGTTAATATAAAATAATGTGTATAAAATTAACGTTAAATGCACTGTTAAAAAACGGCGTCCGTTATACGTTATGTAGAAGAAAAAATTAACAATTCGCATATATTTCGCGTTTTTTATATGGAAAAAAAAATAATAACAATAATTATTTAGGTGTCGCAGTGGTATTTGCCGTATCTGTCTTTCTGACGGGGAAAAATATTAGCAAAAAAAAAAAAAACCGTTTTATCGGAATTCGGAATAGACCTCGTAACACGAAAATATTTTTTAATAAATTAACAATAACAATATTAACTATGTTTTCAACGAATTTCTTTTTAAATATTTTTATTACTTAGAGTTTTATATTATATTACGATAAAAATAAAAATTGATTGTCTGGCGAAAAAAAAAAAAAAAAAATCTGAAAACATATAGTAAACGTTATCGTCTTTAACTCGGTAGAATTAAGTTGGACCGTGTTGGAACACGGATTTTTGCTCAGACATGACTAAACGCACGCGGGCACGTAAGCAAGACAATCAAATTACACCCAATCACGGCGCATTATTCGCCATTGCATCTGATGTCGAGCCGCCGTACGATAACAAATGGAAAGCGAAAAAAAAAAATAAAAAATTCGGCAATTACATTGTTAATTCCATGATATATATATATATATTTTTTCTTGTATAAATATTGCGACGGTTGTGTTTTTACACGCCGCACTGTCATCTGGCCGGCACGCCTGTATATTGTTTAACCGTGGTTCGAAACACGGAACCGGCAAATGCCACCGGCAACGGCCTGGGACGAACCGTTTCATTTCGTAACGTTTCGCCGGCCTTATATCACCCGATAATGCTGTGCACGGACATCAAGTGGCACTTGAGATGGACTTTCTGTTTAAACAGTTTGTAACACAGACGACACTGGAACTGTCTCGGCACGCCGCATTCGTAGAACAGGTGCCGTTTCAGGTGCGATTTCCTGGCCACGCCCACGTATCGCCGGCCGCACATGTTGGGACAAACGGCCGGGTCACGTTTGCACGATTCTTCCAGTTTGAACAGTTTCCAAGACCCATCGTCTAACACAATAATAAATCATAACAACCGTAAATAACATGGCCGTGTAAAATAATCGGTTAGTGGTTTTTTTTTTTTTTTAATTTTTTTTTTTTTATTATTATATTTATTTATTTATTTTTTTGTTTTTTTGATAGAAAAGCTGCAGTGTTGTTATAATACGTAGGTACAATTATTTGTTAATTGTTTACAAGGGATATATTATTACACGTTACCGCGAAAATAAATCCAACTTGTAATAATCGTTAATAGTATTGTGAGCCCCCGCTAAAAAAAAAAAATAAAAAAGTATCATTATTAATACGCTATTCGGTTACCATATATTAAAATATATAAATACAACATTTACTGTAATCACTACCGCTTTATTCAAATTAATATAAATGTACCGTTTGTAATGTAATTGTTCATAAATAATAATAATAATGTTAGGTTAGGTTAATATACACAATAGGTATAAAACATAGAATGATTGAATTAATCCTTAATATAATAATAATTAAAAAAAAATACTGAAAGTCTCGAAACTAAAACGTATCTATTTGTATTAACAATTAATATAATATAACACGGAACACCAGGTGGCGTAACGGTAAAAATTTGAATCCCCCCCTACGAAAAATAAAATTATGGGTCTCTTAAATATAGCTTTTTAAAAATATTTTTTTTCTCTCTTAGAGTTTAATTTACTTTGGAGTGTATTTGACAAAGGCCCCGCCGAATTATCGTATCCCCCCACCATCGCATCGCGAGGTCGGCGGGCCCACAGTTAAGCCACCGGAAACACCCTCTATGTGCGTGAATAAAAAAATTATGGACATCGAACGTTTTACGTTAATAACAATAACAGGTATTAAATTATTACATTATTAAAAATTAGTCAAAATGGCCGTCGGAAAATTAAAAAAATAAAAATAATAATAATAATAATTGTACACGTTAATCGCGTTTGATTGATTGTAAACACAATAATATTGCGTACACAACACAACGGTTATAACGGCGAAAACGAATTAAATTGTACAATTTTTTTTTAAAAATCATGCGCTTCAATGTTAAAATAACAATCAATAATTATAAATTGTAACGTATAAATAATAGAAAAAAACCAAATGTGTAAGTCGTTATAACTGTCGTTTCGAGTGCGATGATCCGGGTAAATCGAATGAATATTTTATCTATAGTGGTTATGAATGACTCATTGAAATGCCTGTGTTAAGCTAACGGTAAAACGAGCGCTGTCCCGGCGGGGTATAGAGAAGAAAACACATTTCGTTTTAGTGACGACAAGGACTCCGGGAGGGTGACGGGAGCAATCGCCCCCACACGGGGCAAATTACCAAGGGGCTAAGACCCCCACTGCTAAAATACATCGATTACAGTCGTCCCCCATCGTTTGTATGTCTCGACCACTGAAACAAAACCCGAAACATTCGTCAACGTTGTACACTTGTAAACAATATGGACGAATGATTTAAAACGAAATCGTCGAAATATAACTCGTTTTACAAATACTTGACGAACGAATCGGAACAAATACAGCGAAATTAATTTTTAGTTTATAAAATTACGTAATTTTTAACGTAAGCGTTAAACCTACAACCGATAACCTACTTAACCGCGAATCCGTTTATTATAATATATATATATATATATATAT
The DNA here is from genome assembly GCA_956483605.1 of Tuberolachnus salignus. NCBI lineage: Eukaryota > Metazoa > Arthropoda > Insecta > Hemiptera > Aphididae > Tuberolachnus > Tuberolachnus salignus. The sequence goes on from OY101437.1 coordinate 20,488,201, forward strand.
AATACGTTTAAAAATTACAAAATAAATTTAACAATATTGTTTAACATAATAATACTATACACGTTACGGTATAACGTTTACCGTCCTTCTGTCCGTCCAACGGACAATAAAATAAAATTGCGTGTTTTCATACATGTCCAAGAGTATCTTCGGGGAAGTGACTCTCGATAGTAGACCCGAAACAAAAATTGTTCGACCGAATTTAACGACGACGGTTTTACTATATACGCTTTCACTGGGGGATTTTTCGTCATGTTCATTCTATTTGTCGGTCCACGGATAGAGCCCCGACACTATTATAATGCGTCTTTTGCGCAACTTACAATATAAATAGAATGAACATGACAAAAAAATCCTCCAGTGAATGCGTATATAGTAAAAACGTTTTCGTCGTCGTCGTCGTCGTTAAATTCGGTCGAATAATTTTTGTTTCGGGCCTACTACAGAGAGTCTCCTAAGTTGCGCAAAAGACATTTCCAGATACAGACAGAGACGGCAAATGTTACTACCGGTGACGTCCTCTTAAACGTTATTAAAAAAAAAAAAAAACAAAATGGAATTTTTTTTTTTATATTTATTTGTTAACAAATTTCGGTTTAATAACAAAAAATACCAGAACTTATGGTAAGTATAACTACTATATATCGCGTCGTAACCGCGTATATTACTGCCTGTTGATGTTTGCCGCGGGATTTTCCGCCGACAAAAATATCCGGCGCGTGTGTTAACACGTGGCGTCGGTACCGTACTCCGCTGATCGAGTCAGTCAGTCATTCGTATGTATTGTGTTTTTTTTGTACGTGGATTAACATCTCGTCTTTGCGTTTGAACAGCCGCGTGCAAATGGGACACGGGAATTGCGGCGGAGTGAGACACTCGTACATCACGTGCCTTTTCAGTACGTATTTACGGTTTTTCCCTTTATAACTGCGACCGCAGTCGTTGGGACAAAACACGGGGTCCACGAGCGCGTCTTTATTCATCGATTCGAGTAATACCAGAAAATCTATAGACGGGGTACGGAAGAAAAAAAAAAAAACATACAAGTTTTATTAATACTATGGAAATCAAAGGCGGGGTTTTTTTTTTTTTTTAAATTTTATTTATTTTGTTTTAAATAATATAACATAATATAGTAATACGTTATAATATTTTTTACGAGCGGGTTTTTTTTTTTTTTTTTTTTTTTTTCATGAATATTATTTATATTGTATCGTTTTCAAGCTGTTATATATATATATATATATATATCAAAATATACGTATATATAAAATATAATAATCTGCATACCAAAGCAAGCCGGGCGTGTGTATATATTATGTTATTTTATATCATGACGGTGGTTGATAGGCGGGTGTACAGGTGTTTCGATTACATATAATAACAATTAATAACAAAAAACAAAAAAACACGTATAGGTATATTATAACTTTATAAAATATATTAATATATAACGTGCGGCCCATATACAAATATTTGTTTAGGTTAATTTTACATTAAATTAAGAATATATTATGTATTGTTTTTTGTTGATATTTTTTTTTATAAATACGTATACACATATACGATGCAATAAATACCCTGACGAAAATGATTAAAAATTATATTTCAAACTTACAATCGTATCTGTACTGAAATAATTCCCCCACCCCCCATTATGTGCCGCGTTTATACTATACAGGGTGATGCACTGTTACTGTCACTATTTTTTTTTTTTTTTTTTTTTATAAATAATATATTATAAAACATATCAACCTAACCTACATGTCCCAAGTATTAAAAAAAAAAAACAAATTATTTTAAATATTTAATTATATAGACTATTATAATACATACGAACACGTTACAAATTTACAATAAAACTATTTCAAAAATAATAATAAAAAAAAAAAAAAAATTGTATTACAAAATATAAAAAATTAATCAGAGAAATCTGAAGAAGTATTTCCTGTAATTTTTATTACTTGCGATGTTTCTTGATCTCGTCAGTGCTGTTATGGACACTGCACGTTTTATCCACTTCTTTGATTGTGTGATTTACAAAATTGGCCCACATGTCTGGGCGTTACTAATTTGATACTATCGATCAGTGATTTCCGTACATCGTTGGTTTTGAATGTTATGTTATTATTTTTCCCGTGATTTTTCACAACAGGCCAAGCCAATTTTATTGCATCGAGTTCATAATGTTAAGGCGGAAGGCGCAATATCATTTTATTCAATTTTAAGGCCTCTTCGTCATCAGACGCTGTCTACAAGTCACCGGGCGCTGTCGGTGGATCGGAGTATAGTTTATTTTAGTATAACAACTTTACCGATAACATTAAAAAGTTTTCCTGTAATAATTGCAATCTGGGTATTTATTGAACACGCCTCGTATATAATTTAGGCCGGTCCTTATTTTTGATGCAAGAACCACCCACCCCCCTATTTTTTTTTTTTTTTTTTTTTTTTTTTTTTTGTCATCGTGTAAAATGTAATTTGGTGTCAAATTCGATGATAGCTAAACACGTTCCTGTGCCGAGAGAGCACTATTGAAAATTAGCACTAATCGTAAAACGATATAAGACTTTTCGGTAGCTATTTTTACTGCCTATAAAATGTATTCCTACATAATTTACCGTAAAACCTTTGTTTTCCGAGAAATATGCTTATGTACAATTTTTTTATTGTTAATTATATATATTTATTAATCGGTTGAAGGTACAAAAAACCGTTAAATATGCAAATGACTTAGAAGAATCGAATTCATCAAATCGTCAAATTTGATAGAAATTTTAATTTTATACGATAACAAAAAAAAAAAAAAAAAATAGAGGTGTGGGGGGGGGCGCGGTTTGGATCAAAAATATCACAGTTACTTTTCTTCTCCTATAAACAAGGACAAGCCTAAATTATAAAATATACGTAAAATAAACGTACAAATATTACATTTCGATTAGCTAATGTCGGTTTGGTGTTTGATTAGCGTGTGCGAGTGGAGGTGCGTTTTCCGGGCGAAACGATTACCGCAAAACACGCAGAGGAATTTTTTCGGCACGCCGCACTCGTGTTTTAGATGACGTTGCAAACTGGATTTCCTCCAATGGCCGCTGTAATAACGGCCGCAATTATTCGGACAGAAAATAAACTGCTTACAGGAATCTGAAATAAAAATACCACGGCGTTAATATTATTAATAAATACCCGGGCGGCCAATAAATACTGCATTTTTTTTATTATTATTATTTATTTATTTATTTTTTTTGTTTTTATGGACGTTAAAACGTACGCAATAAATACGGTACACCCCTCACGGTACGGTTGTACGTATTTAGTAGACGAAAATAAACCTATAAAATACTATATATCCGCGGAGATGCATAGATAATAAACATTTATAAATTATGTTAATGATTGTCATTCATCCGCACGTTCTATGGAAAATTAAAGGTTTAATAACCTTTAAAGTAAAAAAAAGAAAAAAAGGAAAAAATGTTTAATTTAAACTCGTCGAGATCGCCGCAACGGTAACGTATAAAAAATAATTTAGTAACGACAAAAGCCGGCAAAACAAAAACAAAAAAAAAAAAAAAAAAAAGCGGAAGAAAGCATAACGTAAAAAAAAAAATAATAATAATAATAATAAAAATTAAAAAATATCGATTAACTGAATTAATTGAAGAAAAAAAACATTTATAACGCTTTGAACGCGAGTTGAATTATTGCGATAATTCTACGGCGTATAATTATGAATTTATAAACGCCCGTGATAATCCGTCCGGTAAAAATTATTGTATTTTTTTTTTATTGATTATTTAACGACGACAATTACACAACACAGGCAAATTACGTACCGTCGTCACGGACGATTGTATCTCGTTCTGTTGATCGTATATTATAGTATTGTAATACGTACGTTTCCGTACATTTTTATCGTTATAATATCAGCTAAACGTTATAATTTTTACATAATATAATAAAATTAAGAGAAAATTAAAAAAAAAAAAAAAAAGATACGGACGCGAATTATTATTATTATTATTGTAGGTGAGATTTTTATCGACACGTACACACGTTGTACGGGCAACACACACAAATACGAATATATACAACCGTTGGATAAATTCACACAAATTATACAAAATAATTACAATAACACACATTTCAATCGTATACATTTAATATAATAAATTAGGTTTTTATTTTTGTTTTTTTATATGTTTAAAAAAAAAAAACGAAATTGTTCTTTTACAAATTTAAAAATAAAATTGTAATCGTTCCAATCAACGATGTTTACGAGATTTCGTTGCTGGCCCGGTGTACCAGCATGTGCCTCTTTAACGTGTAATTGTACCAAAACCGTTTACCACAATGCCGACACTGGAATTTGGCGTTTTTACCGCATTCCATTGTTAAATGTCTCTTTAAATTCGTATTACACCTCGTACCGAAATATTTTCGACCGCACATATTCGGACAGTACACGAACCGTATGGAATTCATGTGTAAATCTGCAATTGTTGAATGACATGAAAAAGATAAAAGGAAAAAAAAAAAAGGAAAAAAAACATGTCTTCGATTATTATGTGTTTCGTATATAGGTATTTATGTACAAAGCGGTCACAAGAATAATAATTCAAAACGCAGGTAACTAACGATTTACGAAAATACGCTACACAACATAAGCAGTCAAAAGTGACTCTGTTTTCAAAAAAAAAATAAAAAAAAATCTATTAAATTTACGAATTAAATCTACGAATTAATTTTCAAATTAGAATCATACGAGTAGTGCCTTAAAATATTCGTAAAACGAAAAGTGTCCGCCGTTCCGAATTTATTTATTTTGCGATACAATAAATACGGTTCTATTAAAACATTCGTTCATAACTAAATTTATATAATTTCGGTTTGATACGTTCCACACAACAATGTTTTAGCTGTTATATATTCAACATTTCTATAGTCGAATTGCGACCGTTCGCTGTTAGATGTGTGCCGAATGTGTTTAGCTATTTAAAATGAATTGCCGGTAATATTGCAAAACTCATTTATCTATAACAAATAGAATACAAAAAAAAAAAATTATTTATTATTCCGGTTATTTAAAAAGGCTACAGTTACGGTTTACAGTATAACAATACAACAATATAATTATTAATAAAAATAGTAAAATAGGTGACAACGCACGGGGCGGGGAGGCGATTCGAATGGAAATCTGGAAAAAAAAAAAAAAGCCGAGAGGCATGCAAAACGGAATCGGATTTGATTTTGGAATTTGGCGAGTTTGGAGAGTTTGGAGGGGCGTTATGATGGCCGAAAGGTGTTCGATCAACAAGGCTTAACGCGAGCAGGACAGACGAGCAGTGTCGCCCCCGAAAGCGACCTACCCCGGGTAGGTTCACTGCCCCTCGTGTCGCTAGCAACCGACGAGTTAGGGTCCCGGAACACTCCGGGACGGGAGGATTACAATTACTATAATTACTATTGGAATTATAAACCACTTGTACTGCTATGCTGCAGAACTACAAACCGTAGCTGTGCAAACTCTGTTCGCCTTCTTATTACTATTTTTTTTTATTCTACACAATGCATTGTAAATTGTAATTTGTAATCGTGCCCGTAAACTTAAGTTTTATTCGATTTAATAAGTTCCATTAAAGCTAAACAAAGCTAAAATAATCATTTATTTGCTTGTCAAGAATTGGCCGGGATGGATCGAATAAACAAAACTCATACTCGTCGCCGCATTCGCTTGTTACGAAAAATAATTTTACTGATGATCGGCATCGCCGGTTGGTCACAGTATGAATAGGTATGACTAGAAATTATTCGTTATTCGTATAAAACACTAAAAATAAATAAATAAATAAATAAATAAATAAATTACTCGGAACACGTAAAAGTAATTTATATTTATTACTTCCCGATAACATTATTCGCCTTACGTCGTTTTACCAAAGTAATATTGCCGATTTTCTTTTACATCGCTAATTATATAGGTTATAATAGTTCTACGATTGAATTCATCAACACAAAAAATACAAATACGAATAAAAAAAATTATAATAATAAATTGAGTAATTCAGTACAATAAACAAATACGATTGTTAATAATAATTTATTTACTTGTACATAAGAATAGAAACATACAGGTGGGCGGGGGGGGGGGGGGTGCGTGTACACTTAATAATTTTTTACAACCGCGTAGCTACAAGTAAACGTAATAATTAAATCGATCGAATCCGGTAGGGGGGGAGGGCGCCATTTTAATAATGAAAAATGAAATTACCGCGTGAGGTTCACGCTTGTGCCGGGCCGAGACATTTTTTTTTTTTTTCCCCCCGTTTATTATTATTTATCGAATAAAATATATTATTAAACAATTAAATTGTTCCGTTCCGACTTTAAATGTGCGCGCGCGATTTTCGTTAAAAAAATCCGAAACGACGACCCCGAATCCACGGCGTGATGCGACCGGACGATCGTTCTATTATAATTTAGAAACTTACGATAAAAAATAAATAAATAAAAAAAAACGCGTACAAGAGAAAGTTATAACTATGCAGAATGGAACTCGTAATAAAAAATATATATATATATATATATATATATATATATATAACATATACGGGCGTACGCGTATACGTGTGTAATTTTTTTTTTTTCGTCTTTTGTACTATATTTTTTAACGTCTACAAAAACACTTTGTGCACGACGTATATGTGCGTTTTCAGATTCCATTTTTGCGCGAACCGTTTAAAACATATCATACACTGAAATCTACGAGGCACGCCGCACTCGTGGGATAAATGCCGTTTGAGTAATTGCTTTCGGTACCGGCCTTTGTACTGGCGGCCACAACGGTTTGGACATACAGCGGGATCGGTCTTGCATATCTCGTCTACGAGATGCTGACGGCACTCGTTGGCTGTAAAAATAAAAACTCCAAATGTGTTATACGAAAAAAAAACCGTTATTTATAATATGTATCATACGTCTAGCGAAGAGAGAGAGAGAGAGAGAGAGAGAGAGAGAGAGAGAGAGAGAGAGAGAGAGAGAGAGAATTGTTATTAAGCAGTAGTAAAAAAAAAAAAAAAAATATATGTGATTTTTTTTTAACAACGCTGTTAAAATAATGTATATGTATTACTATAATACGATGATGTGTAAAAATAAAGAAAAATAAGGCGAGTAAAGAAAAAAAAAAATCGGTATAGGGCACATACAGACACGATCAGATACATATTGTTTCAATTGTTTTATTATTATTATTTTTTTTTATTTTTTTATTTTTTTTTTAAATAAAGCTTTACGATACATCGAATAAACAAAAAATACGTTGATCAATTTCAAACTATGGGCGATATTATCGTCTATTCGACAAACGCAATTTTGAAGGTGTTTTTAACAAATAAGAACAAAATTTAAAAAAAAAAATCAAAGAAAAAATAATAGAGAGAAACGATCATGCGCGTTCGGTTTCCCAGTGATTTCAGACGTCGCCGCCGCCGCCCCTGCCGCGCATTCGCCGGTAACGTTATAATTTGCGTGATGTTTCGACGGCAATTTATTGAAATCTGTAACGAATAATGAAATCATAGTTGGCAAACGGTCAGTTTCGAGTTCACCGCGATCGAATAATGTTTTTCAAAAAAAAGACAAAAAAAAAATATGTTAAAAACCGCGGTTAATTAAACACAACAACGAGCCGACGACGATCGCCGCAACGGTAATAATAACGGCCGGTTCCCGTTTTGCCGCTGTTTTACAGCCGATTTAAATCCCGTTTCGCCGCATAATTCTCAATTATTATTATTTTTTTTTTTTTTTGCAAAATACTGATGGGAATCTGTGATTTGTACAACTATACATAAATACTGCAGCGGGCGGTCATGGTAAAACCATTCTACACTATCCAAAGTTATCGATTGATAAATTCGCGAAAATTCCTGTGTCGGCCAACCTTAAGAGCCCGGATTTCCGGATAAAATGTACCCTGTGTTTTTCCTCGGAATGCCAAATTCCCCTTGAATCTCCTTGCCAAATCTGTTCAGCGGTTTAGGCATGGAAAGGTAATACGAACAGAGTTACTCTTGCATTCATAATATTAACAGCGCCTCAAATTATTAATCCGCTTAAACTTTAAGAAATCCGGATTATTTCACGGGTAATCCTACTCAATTTTGTTCTTCAATAATCCATTTTTTTTTTTTAAATTATAAACAATTTATAAAATGTATATGTATGTGTCTGTGCGATTACATTTACGAAATAATCATGACAGAGATTATATAAGTTTCTACACGTCGTCAAGGTGAATGCCCTTATTTTAAACAACTATTATTTTAGAATTGATGGAAAACAATGGAAAAAAATTAAATTAATATCGGAAGTGTATTAGAAACTGTGGAGGCTCGGCGCGATAATTTCACATTTATTCGCAGTTTTGTCACCCCTAATCCCTCTTCCAGTTTGTAAAAACGACACGGCGACGAAACGGGATACGACCGTAATGACCGGAGGTTTTTATACGTCGTCAAGTCCGACAGTATCGAATTAAAAAAAAATATATATATGTAATTTACATACCTACAGGAAAAAAAAAACGAACGATGTACATATGGAAATCTAATAGAGAAAACGATTTTTGATTATTCGCGCTTGCGAACAGAGCCCACGTGCGATTTCAACGCGGTTTTCTGGTCGAATTCTTCGCGACACCGAAAAGCACAACAAAATTGTTTTGGCACTCCGCATTCGTATATCGGAGTGCCGTTTCAGTAGATTTTTTTTCGTTGCATTCCGTCAAACACTCGGTGGCAATTGACGATCGTTCGGACACATGTCCCGGATTCGACATACGTAGAGCGGACAGTTCGGTGATCCAATTGAAATGGATATTAGCTGAGAAAGAGCAAATTATAATAATCGTTATTGACGACAAGAAGAAATAAACCAAACCGAAAAATCAAGTGCCAAGGATAGGCACGCAACACAAAATACAACACTATCGTACGTTTAATATAAAATATTATATTTATTTTACGAGAAAAACTAATCAATAAAAACAAGCTACGCGGAGGATATAAGAAAATGACGGTGATATATGACCACTAGTCCCAAAATAGATTGTGAATAAAGCCCATGTGCGATTTCAACGCGGATTTCTGAGTGAATTCCTTGTGACACTCGGTACAATGGAATTGTTTCGGTACTCCGCATTCATAGCGCAAATGCCGTTTGAGTAATTGCTTTCGGTACTGGCCTTTGTACTGGCGACCACAACGGTTTGGACATACAGCGGGATTAGTCTTGCATATCTTGTCTACGAGATACTGACGGCACTTGTTGGCTATAAAAATAAAAACTCCAAATGTGTTATACGAAAAAAAAACCGTTATTTATAATATGTATCATACGTCTAGCGAAAGAGAGATAGAGAGAGAGAGAGAGAGAGAGAGAGAGAGAGAGAGAGAGAGAGAGAGAGAGAGAGAGTTGTTATTAAGCAGTAGTAAAAAAAAAAAAAAAATATGTGATTTTTTTTAACAACGCTGTTAAAATAATGTATGTATTACTATAATACGATAATGTGTAAAAATAAAGAAAAAAAGGCGAGTAAAGAAACAAAAAATTCGGTACAGGGCACATACAGACACGATCAGACACAAATTGTTTCAATTGTTTTATTATTATTATTATTATTATTATTATTATTTTTTTTTTTTAAATAAAGCTTTACGATACATCGAATAAACAAAAAATACGTCGATCAATTTCAAACTATGGGCGATATTATCGTCTATTCGACAAACGCAATTTTGTAGGTGTTTTTAACAAATAAGAACAAAATTTAAAAAAAAAATCAAAGAAAAAATAATAGAGAGAAACGATCATGCGCGTTCAGTTTTAGTACATTTTTTTTCGTTGCATTCCGTCAAACACTCGGTGGCAATTGACGATCGTTCGGACACATGTCCCGGATTCGACATACGTAGAGCGGACAGTTCGGTGATCCAATTGAAATGGATATTAGCTGAGAAAGAGCAAATTATAATAATCGTTATTGACGACAAGAAGAAATAAACCAAACCGAAAAATCAAGTGCCAAGGATAGGCACGCAACACAAAATACAACACTATCGTACGTTTAATATAAAATATTATATTTATTTTACGAGAAAAACTAATCAATAAAAACAAGCTACGCGGAGGATATGAGAAAATGACGGTGATATATGACCACTAGTCCCACAATAGATTGTGAATCAAGCCCATGTGCGATTTCAACGCGGTTTTCTGAGCGAATTCCTTGTGACACTCGGTACAACGGAATTGTTTCGGTACTCCGCATTCATACAACAAATGCCGTTTCAGTAATTTTTTTCGCTGCGATCCGTTGTACCTTCGGCCACAATTGACGTTCGGACACATGACCGGGTTCGACGTGCATAACGTGGTGAGTCTGGTGATCCAATAGTTATTGATATTGGCTGCGGAAAAGTAAATTGTATTAATATTGTTAATGATGACGAGAAAGAAACTGTACAAACAAATCCAAAATCGAAAATGAAAACCAAACGTCAAAGAGTAGGGGTACTATAAACAAAATACAATATCGTAGGCATATTTTATATTATTAATTTTATTTTACGAAAGAAACCAATCAATCATGACAATCTATATAGAGGCGATGCGGTAGCGACAAGTCTTACAAGCGATTGTGAATCACGCCCAAGTGCGATTTCAACGCGGTTTTCTGAGTGAATCCCTTGTGACACTCGGTACAACGGAATTGTTTCGGTACTCCGCATTCGAACAACAAATGCCGTTTTAGATGGCTTTTACGATAGTATCCTCTGTAACAGCGGCCGCATTTTTTAGGGCAAAATGCCGGATTGGGTTCTGATAATTCACACAACAAATCTAGCCATTTTTGAGATTCTAAAAACGATAACAACGGTCTTTAAATACTATACGATAAACGAATAAAAAAAATGTTAAGTAGCCCAATTTGTTTAAAAGCTTAAAACATGTTATGTGATTATCCGGGAACATATTCCTAGTTGTTCCACAGAATGGTATTAAAACGATTAATTAAAAAAAAAAATAAATACGGGCATATACTCCGCAGTATGGGTGGACTACTGTGTTAAGTGAAAGTTGGAATGGTAAGATAAAGAGGCGAATTTTAATTTATATTTGTATACGTAACGATAAAACGATCGCTAACGAAAACCGATTCTAAGCGAGGTTGAGTTAATCCCGATTTCACCAATTATTAAAAAAAAAAACTACATAGAAAACCAAAAATGCTTATGGAAAAAGGTGCTACGCTAAAAAATCGGGCGCAGTATGTCTGCGGTGAAGTGGTTCGTGGACGGACAAAAAAAAAAAAAATCACACATCATAGTAAAATCAATACGTTACTTGCTCCGCTCAGAATCTAAAATTAAAACAAAAGTAGTAAATGTGAACAAAAATAAAAAAAAATACCCACGAAAAATAAAATACAATATTATATGGTTATATTTTAAAATATTATTTTTATTTATAAGGTACAAAATATATTGTGAGCAGACATCATGTGCCTTTTAAACGAGGATTTTTTATGACATTCCTTGTAACACTCGGCGCAGAAAAACCGTTTTCCGCGTTCTCTCAACAAATGCGATTTCAGTGATAGTTTGCGCTTCACTCATCTGAACCTACGGTTGCAACTGATGTTCGGACAAATGGCAAGGTTGTATAAGTGTATATAGCCGTTTGTCTGGCGATCCGATATAGTCGTTGTTATACACTGAAAACAAATTTATTATATTAGTTATGTTATACATAACTTAAAAACAAAAAAAAAATCAATAACGGGTAACACTGCAGTGGCGTATCTGGAGCTCGATCAAGAGGGGGAGGGGCGGTTTTAAAATTGTAATACATTTCCACCCCGTCGCCAAAATATTATTAGTTATAATATATTTTTTTCATAATAATTTTCATCTCATTTGCCCTTCGTTTTCTCTAAATTTAGAAAATTTGAAATTTCGTTTTACTATTTTCACTAATCTAGTACGTATATGACGTTTTTGATTAAAATAATATGAATAGGACAGGCAAAAATAATCGCAAGGCTTGGGCCGGACGGATTTGAATTTTGAAAACAGACAAATTTATTTCATATTGTCCACCGCCATTGTCATATATGCCACTGGACACAAGCGACGGTAGGTACACGTTTTGTATGCGTACGTCATATTTTTGCAAATAAAATAATCGGGCTTTTAGTGAATAGGCGGAAATAGGGAGGGGATTAGGGGGGTATTTGGGGGTTTAGTTAAAACAATTAAGCCCGACGACTACAATAATATTACAATGACGGTGCACAAGAAGCATACAAAAATACATATTTTAGAAATCAGATTGAGGAAGCCAGCCTCAAGGACAAAGGAAGTGATAAGCGCAATGACACGCACGGAATTTAGAATAGCCGAATCATTAAGATAAGTAATTAATGAGTTAAGAGAGTAAAAAATGATAAAACGTCTGGCATATAAAGAGAAAAAAAGTAGAAGTCAAATAGAATATGGGATAAATCACAAATACTCTCCTCAGTATGAAGCGTACACAGCAGAGGAGAGTTATTAAGATTTAGTTTGAAGGGATAAGAAGCAAGAAGATAATGGCCAACGAGTAAGCGATTGAGCTGAACAATTGAAGATCTAGGTAGAACAAGATTATTTAACTATATTAACTATATTATTTTAATGTTCTTTTGTTGGTGTATTTATGTGTACTTACAGTATAAAGCTTTTTACCATTATTAATTAAACTGAATAAAATATGCGATGTAATGAGGTTTATGTTATCACTTATTTAATCGTATTATTTGTATTAGGTTTTTTTTCCATAGTAAATTTAGCCCCCCCCCCCAGAAATATCACTGGATTTCCGTCTATGATGTAGTGTAAGTATTATAAACATATATACGTAAAAGAGCAGCATAAAGGACAGCCGTCGAGTGCGACGATTATAGTAACTTTTATAATAAGCGGTTGTTCTTAGTGCGGTCACTAGTTTACAACCACCCCTCGCCCCCCCGGCGATACCCGGGGAAAACAAATTCTAAAGTTTTTTTTTTTTTCTTTGTATATATTATTTTTATTTTTACATACCGACAAATTGAAATTCAAGCCAAAAGATGCAAATTTTTTTATTCACAAATTCGGCAATTGGTTGTGAACCAAGACCATGTGATTTCTCAACGTATTCCTCAGGGAAAACCCCCTGTGACACTCGGCACAGTGGAATTGTTTCGTATTCTACATTCGTACAACAAATGACGTTTTAGCAACGTTTTCCGGCGCACTCCGTTGGACCATCGTCCGCAATTGACTTTTGGACACATGACCGGGTTCGACGTGCACAGATCGGCCAGTCTGCTGATCCAATGGGAATTAATATTACCTGAGGAATAGTAAACTGTATTAATAATTTGATGACAAGAAAGAAAAAAAAACAAGTGGACATATGAACATACAGGTACTGCGAAAATTAAAATACAATACCATACGGTCATATTATATAATTTTTATTTTTATTCCAACCACCAATAAATAGAAACGAACGACTTATCGAGGTGACAGACGAAATTGTAGATGGACGCTATAGTAACCGGTGATTTATATTCATATGGCTGACAGTAGGCTGTGAATCGAGTCCAATCGTCATAAATAATTTTCAATCATTTTTGTTCTTATTGTAATCAATAATAATTATTGATTACAAGAAGAAAAAAAGAGAACCTAGTAAAAGCATAAGTACAGATAAAAATACAGATTAAAATTTAATATATATTGTGCTAAGCTATACATTTATATACGTTGTCTAAAAAATTAAGTTCTCTATTTATCTGTAATATAATTTAATACTTGATGTTTTTACAATACTCTTTTAATTTTAATAGGTACCACCTAATCCTACTAATATATGCATATAATGTATGTAGGAGTATAATACATTCAAAACTTTATTTGTATTTTTTAATATTTAATGTAATATGCAATTTCGTAATTCATAAAATATTGGCAATTCAATTTTCGTTAGTAAGTTCAATTGGCCAACGTTGGTCAAACATTGAAAATGGGTTCAAAAAATCTACTTTCAATATTTATCGTATGAAAAAAAAAAAAAAATCAATGTTTACGAAATATCTGATAATTAATGTCGAACGTTAAATAAAAGTTTATTTGACGTCGTCGTGTAGGTATAGTATCCACGACAAATAAAATACAATATCGTAGTTATATTTTAAAACACCAATCGATAAAATCAAGGTACGCGGAGGTGTTTGTATTTATGAGTCTGACGATCCGTCGTAAATCAAGCTCAAGTGTGATTGCAATTCAACGTCTAGAACGCATGCCTCGTGACACTCGGTACAGAGGAATTGTTTAGGTACTCCACATCCGTACAACAAATGTCGTTTCAATGATGCTTTTCGCTGCGATCCTCCGCACATTCACCCAAATTTGACGTTCGGACACATGACCGGACTAGACATGCACAGATCGGCCAGTCTGGCGATCCAATAGGAATTGATATTGGCTGATGAACAGTAAAATGTATATTAACAATATTGATTACAAGAGAGAAAAAAAACGTGAAAACGACAACCTTGTAAAAATAATATATAATGTATACTGGGTAGTGTTTACGAAAAATGAAATACGAGTACATTATTATCTAATTTTATTGTTTAATTCAAACACCAACAGATAAATAGAAAACAAGCAACACACCGAGGAGTCGGAAGAAATTGTAGATAGTGATCGGGTGGGTTTTTGATTTAAAAGTGCAACACAATTGACCGTGGATCAAACCCATGTACGATTTCCGCGTGATTGTTTTAGTGAATTCCTTGTGAGACACGGCACAGCGGAATTGTTTCGGTACTCCGCGTCCGTACGACAAATGTCGTTTCAGTGATGCGTTACGCTTCATACCTCTGAACCTGCGCTCGCATTCGGCTTTCGGAAACTAGACTGGGTCCGACTTGCATATAGCGGCCAGTCTGTCGATCCAATGGCCATTAAAATTAACTGAGGAAAAGTAAATTGTGTTTATTGTCGATTACAATATGGGGGGGGGGAAATGATACCAAATCCAAAATCACACGACAATATACGTAGTGACTACGGAAATGAAAAAAAATACAACATCACGGATATGATATTTTATATTATTTTTATATTTCAAATATAAAAAACCCCAACAAATAAAAACCGAGCAATACATATAGCAGAGTCGACGCGACAGTAACCGGTGGGTAGGGGAGGGATGTCACTCATATGTCCGTTAGCTGATTGTGAACCACGACCATGTGCGATTTTAACGAGTATTTTTGAGTGAACTCCTTGTGACACTCGGCGCAACGGAATTGTTTCGGCACGCCGCATTCATACAACAAGTGCCGTTTTAGTAATTTTTTTCGCTGCATTCCGTTGTATTTCCGCCCGCAGTAATCGTTCGGACACATTGCCGGGCTCGCCCAGCACAGATCGTCCAGTCTGGCGATCCAATACGAATTGGTGTCGGCTGAGGAAAAAGTGAAATCGTATTAATTATGTTTAACACCGACGGGACCGACGAAATAGTAGTGGGTGGCGAGTGCCGAACACATAACATATTACGCGCCCTGTTCTAGAAAAATTTAATGAATATTCTATTACTATGCAAATAAATACTGTGTATACGGGGAAACAATTACTACTGTAATAAAATACAAATGTTATATTCGTTTATAAATAATGTTTTTTTTTTTTTTTTTTTTTTTGTCTTTATATAATTGTATACACATTCGATAATATTCCGTTTTTTACATTAAAAAAATAATAATAATAATAATAAAAATAAATAATAGGTAATAATTACAATACACAAAATAACTACAAGCTCGTTATCGGGGTAGGTTAATTTGCATTCGAAATTATAATAAATTATTGTCTGTACACGAATAACGTATCTCCTCTATTGTTCGATAATGTGTACTTGTAAAACAGAAGAACGTGGGTTTTAGGTTTTAACTGTAACATGTATTTCCCCGGTGTATTTATTCCCTAGTAATGCGTGTAAATGATAAAAACAAAATTACAATCGAACGGTTATTTTGTTGTTTTGTTTGTCATTCTTTTTTTATTTTATTTTTTTACAGAGATCAGATCGCATTTTTTTTCTAAATCTACAGAGTTAACAAGTTATTATAATCAAGTTCAGATATAACATCCGGACAAAGCCCCGATCAGATAATTATATTGAAAATCATCTACGCCTACCTAACCTCCTAACCTATACATAAAACATATTATTCGGTTTACAAATGTAATCAGCTTAATATTTTATGTATTAAAATCAAATGTTTTTTCAGCGTCCACTTGTGTGAAAAACGCTTAGAACAGAGACTACACAGGAATCGTTTGGGTACACCGCACTCGGTGTCCAAATGCCGTTTCAAGTGACCTTTACGTTGATATCCTCTGTAACAGCGACCGCATTGGTTGGGACAAAATACTGGATCGGGTTTTGATAATTCGCATAACAAGTGTAGCCATTTCTGAGACCCTAAAATGATGAAAACGATTTTTTAAAATACGATACGATACATGAATGTGTATTCATTTAAAATATATTGTATCAGTGGCACAATTTTTTTTTTCCAAAAGAAAAGGGAGGGGTAAAAACGTTTTACAGTGGGATACGAGGGAGGAAGCGATGATCAAAGGGACCGGGGAACCACCCCTCCCCCGGTCGCGCCACTGAATGGTATTAAGACGAATTATAAACCAAACAAAAAAAAAATACTTGCAAATAAAAGTCTAAAAAAAAAAATATATGTATACGGTGTAGATAGTAAATGTGAAAACATAGGTGTAATACCTACGAAAAATAAAATACGGTTATATTTATTAAAATATTATTTATTTAAAAAAAAAAAAAAAAAAAAAAACCAACGAATAATAAATAAACAAGCCGAACGAGAAACTATTGTTGTAGTCTCGTAGGTCACAATCGATTGTGAACCGAAAACATGTGTGAATTCAGCGCGTATTTTTTGTATAAATTCTTTGTGACACTCGGGCGGAGCGAAATCGTTTGGGCACTCCGCCTGCATTGGTTCAACAAATGCGATTTCGGTGGCGTTTTTCGCTTCACTCCTCTGAACCCACGCTCGCAGTTGGCGTTCGGACACACCGCCGGGTTCCTCGTGTTTATTATAGCCGCCAGTCTGGCGATCCAATAGTCGTAAACTGAAAACAAATTTATTATATTAGTCATACGTAACTTACAAAAGGAAAAAAAAAATAAGAATAAATATCAATAACAGGTAACACTGCAGTGGCGTATTTAGAGTTCGATCAAGATAGGGACGAGGGAGAGCGGTTTGAAAATCGTAAAATACGTTTCGGAATATTGCGAGATGGGTTCTCCCATCCCGTCAAAAAAAGAGTCAAAACAGTTATAATATACATTTTTTTTAAACAATTTTCCGAATAAAACTATCAATTTAGATGTGGTCGGAGCGTACCGGACGGACAAAAACAGCAGTAGGAAAGTATTGTACGTTTTGTAGACGTGTTACTGTGAACAAATCGATCCTAAATCGGCGAATATCGACCAAATTGTCGACATTTACATGATGGATTTTTGGTAAAACGGTGACACACACACCTAATCGTAGTTTTGGTCAAAAGTGAAATACGGATTTGAATCAAATTATTATTATTTTTAAAAAAATAATTAAAATTTTTTATGTGACTAATAATTTATTTTATTTTATTGTAATGGAATATTTAAAAACGTTATAGAGTCAAATCTATTAGAATAAATAAGTGGATCATTGAACAGCATAATCCGTGAAATCCAAATATTGTCATCTCTAACTCGCACATGCAGACTAGCGTTTTTCTACATTTTTTCTTTCGCCTCTCATCGCTGTTTTACGTACCCCCTACTGCCAATTTATTAGTTTTCACATAGTATAGTCCTATGAATAAAATTTCCTATTTCACATAGTATACCTACCTATGAATAAAAAAAGTTCAGTAATGGACAATTTGGAAATATTTATTTATATTATTTAGCATACGATTTCATTTCGAACGCTGTCTTTAGTCCATTCAAATTGTTTAATTATTAAGTATTTTACAAATAACCAACCGTTTCAAACGCATCAGATTTTACTTTTTCGCCATTATCATTTTGTTTTTGTTTTTTGCGATCGCCACCGCACCGATTGTTGAATTTGACTGGTAAGCTTTTGTCTTATCGAAATTTAGTTGGGTTCTTAACAATATGTCAGCGACGATTGATCGATGTTAAATTTTCTTAGCACACCGAAAACTGATTTCCGGCGTATAATCGATTATACGCGTTTATATAAAGTGTCGGGTAAGGCGATAAAACAGTTTCAACTACATTATCAACTTGCGCAATAGCTAATATCGCAATATAAATGTCGACATTGGCCAATGGTGGTTTCTGTCACAGCGTCCACCGACTGCGGAGATTCACAGTAACGTACGTCAGATTGTCGCCGTCAAAACTGAATAGCAGTTACATAGGCGGAAACTGAGGGTGGGGAGATTCCAGAAGGGGCCGAATCCCCTCTAAAATGTACAAACCTAGTCCCGCTCCCTCTCAACTAAAATTATGGCGAATATTCGTCTGCGAGTAAGTATTAAACATACATATACATAACAGAGCTTTAATATAAGGACACCTTCGACATTTATAGTGGGCCGAAATACATGCGTTTACCGTTAGTGGTACCCGGAGGAAAACAAATTAAAAAACTATACGGATATTTTTCAAAAATTATTGTAACTATTAGTGTTAGTAAAAAAAAAAAAAAAAAAGCCGACGAACGAATACAAGCCGAAAGAGGAACCGAGCTAGCTAGGCAACCTACCTTTAGCGTATATTTTGTATTATTTTTTTTTTTTTTTGTTTTTATTATTTTTTATTCACAATGCCGTCCATATGTTGTGTACCAAGACCATGTGTTTTTTCAACGTGTAGCTCAGGGAAAACTGGCTGTGACACTCGGTGCAGCGAAATTGTTTGGGCATGCCGCATCCGTACATCAAGTGCCGTTTCAGTAATTTTTTTCGTTGCACTCCGTTGTACCTACGCCCGCAGTCGGCGTTGGGACAGATGGCCGGGTTCGGCTTGCACAGATCGTCCAGCCTGGTGATCCAATAGAGATTTGCATCGGCTACGGAAAAGGCGACTTTATTAGTTATTGATTACGAAAATTATTTAAAAATTAAATAATAATATTAATATAATACAAAGCGGCATATGTGCACGGGACCATTCAGAGTACGACGGCACCTGTGAACGATTACCCAATAATCGTAGAAAAATAATCGTATATTCGCTTTTGTATATACTTTATATTCAATGGCATGACTGGGCGATTTATAAGGCCCGCCGGCCCTAATATTTAAGAATGCCCCGTCTTCTCGAAAAATATACATTTTTTTTTTTTTATTAATGCAGGAAACTGGCTGGTATCCTCAATTGTTTTTTATTAACAGGAAAATACAATCGTACAATTTAAATTTAACACTCGAAATAAATACATAAATATGAACCGTCATAAATACATGATATTATAGTGCCCCAGTGTGGTAGTCATATTTTTTAAATATTAAAATTGCTCTTTTCTAGCCTCCGCCGATTATTGTCGTCGCCCTATCGTTACGCTGCCGTTTTTTTTTTTTTATTATTATGTTATTATTGTTAATTAATTTCGGAATGTTTACGGACGAGGATGAATATGGAAGATAAAGATCAAAAAAAAAAAATTATATATTATAATTATAATAGTCGAAAAACACTCGGTACACGATAAACTTGGCTGTTGTTCGTATACCAAACCCATGACCGAAATATCGATTTGTTTAACAATACATCTTTTATAAAAAAAAAAAAAAAAAAAATCGTATTGTGTCTATGCGCATATACGTTTTTTTTTTTTTTTTTTTCAGTTGCGCCGAAACCTAAGTCCTTTCTGCAATACTTGTTTCGGGGCATTTGGTACTCGGTATTCCGTGTAGTTTTCTCAACAATGCGAGGAAAAACTGATAGAAAAACGGCAATGTTTTCCCGGTCTGTGAAAATCTGTTTGGGCAAAGAAATCGGTTTCGGGCCTCATTGTATTTTTGATATATATATATATATATATATTAATTGTCCCGCACGACGTTGACCGTGAAAAGTTGGTATTACCTATGGATTTATCCACCTCCCCTCGCCCAACTTTATCGGTCCTATCGAGGTTAAATATTCCTAGCGGCATTTTAATAAAAATGAAAATGAATACGCAAAAACGATCGTTTATCGTTTGTCACTCTTAGGCTGTTGGGCACCTACACCATACGATATATACCACCGACATTACAAGTCTCTAGGTCCAGCGGATTGATCTGGGCGTTGATCGGTGAGCGAGTGAGTGGTATTTGGCTTATATATCTATAGAATAACGAAAAAAAAAAAAATATATATATATGTTTTATTAGTAACTATGCAACGATAATTTCCCTAGTAACGTATTAGTTATTGATTTGTGTATATTTGTGTTACCTCTTTTCCTATATAAAAAAAAAAAAACTTTAAATTTGCAATAAAACAAATCGACGGTCACTTATCGAGATAAAAACTATCCTATATTTTATGTTGGACCAAATCGCGTACATAAGCTTAATCTTATCAAAATCGGTTGTGCAGTTTTAGAGCGCATTGCACGCAAACCCGTCGTAATATAATTTATATATATATAAATTATATTACGACGTCCGTAGAACTTTGCTGCGTGTAATAAAACACGCGCCCGGCATTTTTAAATGGCGACACGCCATTAAGTCTGAGCGGAAATACGCGTCAGACGATGACGTCGTATCGTGGAAGTCCGTCTAAAATCCGATTAAAATATATTACCGTCGTGTACGCGCAGATGTCAAACCTTCGGAATCGCAGTTTCGTATAGTTTCCCTGTAAACTGTTCGATTAAAATCGATTAAAATTGTTCGATTAAAATCTAACGCAACGCGAATTAAATAAGAAGAAAAAAAAACGCATATCATAGTAAAACCGATACATTTCTCGCTTCGTTCGTAATCTAAAATATAATAATAACAATACATTATTTTAACAATTTATTTTAAAATAACACCTATAATAATACGTGTACAGAAAAAATAATCTTTGACATGTTGCAACAAATAATTTACAGTTTTTTTTTTTTTTTTTTTTTTTTTTTTAAATTAAAATTTACACTTTAATTATTTTATTGTATTGTAGTTTAATTAGAAAAGTGCTTGTTTAAATATTAATAAATTATAAAATATCCACCATTTTTTTTTTGAAGTGTTTACTTATGATAATATAGTGTGAAATTCATTCATACCTGGTAATAATTGAATTTACGAAAAAAAAAACTTTTTTTTTTTTAATATAATTTTTTTTAAAAATACTATGTGAATACGTTAGCGAAACGAAAAAATCGACAAATTTTATCCAACACATTAATAAAAAGAAAGAAAAATTAGTCATGTTAATTTCAGTAAAAATTCGGTTGGTCGTAGGTCGTTAAAATAGTTTTCGTACATATTCTCGAATGTTTTTGGAGGGCAACGTTGTAAGCGAATGTTCTAAAACACTGTTCGCATTTGAATCGCTTCGGCACACCGCACTCGTAAATCAAATGTCTTTTGAGATGGGCTTTTCGACTTCGTCCCACGTAATGGCGACCGCACATTTTCGGACAAATCGCCGGGTCAGTTTCCGATATTTGATTCAATACGTACGAGTTCAGCCATCTGGCGTTAATGTCTGGAAATAATAAAACCCGTGTTAAAAACATAAAATCGAAATAAAAAAAATACAAAATTTCGGCACGTGTATTGTTATTATATAACAAATGCTTGTATTGATATTCTACAGATATTATTATTTTATTAGATATAAGAAAAATATGATGGTTTTTTTTATTTTAAATTTTTATTAAAACAAATGAAATATTTTAGATATTATTGTTACGCCCTTTATACAAGCATGTCCGTTACCCACACACACACACACATACACACACACACACACACACACACACACACACATACAAATTATATTATTAATACATTATTATTTTTTAACGAAGAAATGATTAATTATTATTAAATATAATATGATTAAATATTGTACATTATTGTTAGTTATCGTAAAAAATCGTATTGTTTTAATTTACAACACCGTAACGTTAATAATTTGGCGAATTAACATAATGGGGACACGCACGTTATAGACATATATAATAAACAATTGATCATACGCAAAACGACACCGACGATAAATACAAATAAAATACAGATACAAATAAATAAACAAGTAAATACAAATTATAAGTTATCTGCTAGAAAAAAATTAAATGTTTAAAAAAAAAAAAAACAATGTTTGCAAACCCCGTCCCAACCGTTGGATTTTGTTGGCGTTAAAGTATTTTGTTGTTTGTTTGTGTTTTTTTATTTTGTCAATTTCGAAAATAATATTCTAAAAAAAAAAACATAAAAATATTTTATCGTCTTTCCCGTTATAAAAATAAAAAAAAAAAATATATATTTTCTACGTCCCAATGGAATTTCTAAATTCAAATTAAAAAAAAAAAAATAATAATAATAACATATATTTAAACGTATCCCGTATAAATAATTTCAAATCGAAATTTTAAATTTTGAAACATCTGCGCAGTAATACTAAATATCTTAATTATATTAAATTAGTTTAACAAGTACTCTAAAAAAAACGAAAATTCAATATTAGCCAACAAACAAATATCCCGGATGGTCTTCAGAAAAAAAAAACAAATCTTTAATAATAATCAAATACAATTGTAACCGTATAATCGTTTCCCATCGATAAATAATAATAATAAATAAATAAAAAAAAAAAAAATAAACACCAAATAATTCAATCAAAAAACGTATAATTAATAACAGTTTAATATTTATTTCATACAATTTGTTTAAAAACTAAACGTAGAACGTACAAATAAAAATATTTTGTTTCTTGATAAGTCAGCAAGTAGTTTGTCGGTAAGTAGACAAAAAAAAAAAAAAAGTATTAAACATTTAAAAAAAATAAAATAATAATTCGAATAGTGTTGGTAACCGTCTGTGTCCATGAAAGTAAGTGTATTAATAGTTTTACGGAAACGTCTAAAACAGTGTTTCCCAACCGGTGGTCCGTGGGCCAGTCATAGGTGATCCGCGGTCCCATAGATTTTTTCTTCGATTTCTATTAATTAATTATTACTTTTTTTTAAATAGCGAAAAAAATTACGATTTATCTTATCGATGTTGCTGCTGTAGACCAATAAGCATTTTCCACTTTTATAAGTGTCTAGGTATCAGAGTAATAAATTGAATTATAATTATATATTAGTGAAGTATAATAAAAAAATGTAAAGTAAAATAATAAAAGTTAACATTTTTCGATAAATTTTATGTATTCTTGTTAATTAGCAAAAAAACATAGGTATTCCTAGTTTTCGTAAAATTGAGGTGGTCCGCGACCTATAAAATATTGTCGAAGTGGTCCGTGGTGGTAAAAAGGTTGGGAAACACTGGTCTAAATTGTCGGTGGATCGTTATGATAATCGTAAGGCGTACTTTTTTTTGTGTTCATTCCGTATATATAAATAAAACGGATAAAATAAAATTGTAAATGTATTTGTTTGTACCGTGTAATATACCGATTTGTCGGTATAAAATTTGTTTTGTATTGCTTCGCCGTCAAATCGATATCGAACTATTGATACCACAATGTCAAACTAAAAAAAAAAAAAAAAAAAAATGGCACATAATAGCCATTATTTTTAAAATCTGTAAAAAAAAAAAAAAAAAAATCAAAAAAAAAATCAAAAAAAAATCAAAAAAAAAAATCAAAATAAAATCAAAATAAAATAAATAAAAAATAAATTAAAATAAAAACGTACGTAGGCTATTATTATTATTTTAATACGTGTACCGCTATCGATGACGAATAACGAATCAAATCATCGTATGTAACGTTTTGGATCTTATTAGATGGACTAAATGATATGTGCAAGGGCGCCCGTGTGGGGGGGGCAGGGGCACAACGAAGCACTTCCTCCCTCCAACCGAAAAATAATATGAACTTATAATTTATACGATTTTTTTTTTGATTTAATCAATTTTTGGTCTGATGTATGCCCCTTGCTAACCTTCCCTCTTGAAATATAAAATATGGACGCCCACGGATATGTGTATAAACGCCCAATAAGTGAAAACATTTTTAAAATACAAATGTAACTCTATCGTTTTTTTTTTTTTTTTTTAAATATTTTTTATATAAAATAATGTCTATATTTTTATTTCCTACAGACTTAACTGAAATATACACAAGAAAGATCGTACAGAGAGTACGTACGGCGGTTAGATATTTAGTTAGACTTATGACTTATGACAGGGACGGCAAAATAATACTAATCACAATTAATATGGTGGTGCCACCAGAACTTTCTGGGAGACGGCCCCAGGACCCCTCCTACGGTTGTGCCACTGGCGCGTTTTACACAGTAATTCTGAACGCCGTTGGTTTTCTATGGGAAAAAAGGGCCTGGTAAACGAAAGACCATTTTCGGGAGGGGGGGAAATTAAAAAAAAATGGAAACTGACCACCTGGGCCTGGAGGGAAAGGGAGAATATCCTAATGGGGGAGGGCGAAACAAATTCAACAAGGATAACGACGTCGCACTCATAGTAAAAAAGATATTAATAAAGTAATTGTTACAAGTTTACAACCGTATGCGATCGCCATAGATAATAATTCTGTATTATCTATGGCAACCAAAGTTTATCTAAAATGTAGCTGTTGATAACACATCAAAAAGTAATTCGTTATCACCGTAGATAATAACTATTTTATTATCCGCATTAATGTTATTGTTCTGTGCTTATATCTTAGTCCGTGTTTATTATCTATGGTTATCACAACAAAATTATCGATTTAATTTATCAATATCCAACAAGTACGACTAAAAATTAAAACAATTTTTTTTTTTAATATATATATATACAAATACGACCAATGGGGGGGGGGCATATATAGTATAAATGTATACTACACAGGCTGTAAATAGTAAATACAGTAGTTTAATATTTAAAGGTACAATTTATTTATCTACACAAATATATTGGTCGTAAATTTGAATTGTTCTTAGTTATAAATTATAACCAGTCGGTCGCCGTCGATATCAAAACGACTTGGCGTAAAAGAAAATGAAGAAAATGAAAATATATATATATATATCTTAAAAAAAAAAATATATATATATATAAAAATAATTAAAAAAAAAAACGGCATTTGTTCGAGTAGATTCGATTGATTATAATTTTTAAAAAATAAACATTTAGAAACATAAAAAAAATATACAGAGCGTAGAAAAAATAAAAATAAGGGTTTTCGAATCGTACTCGTAAAAAATGCCGTGACTTGTAACAAACGCGTCCGTAACGGACAAATAGGAAACTACTTAAAAACTATTACGGGAACTGAGAATCCCGTAATTCATTCGTCAGTAACGTCTTGTGCACCAGGCACATGTGTTTTTTCCTATCCGAATTGTGAGTGAAACGCTTCAAACACACGTCGCACTGGAACCGAGGCTGTACACCGCATTCGTATCGCAGGTGTCTCTTGATGTTTTTCGTACGGTATCTTCCCTTGTAGCTGCGTCCGCACAGGTTCGGGCAAAATTCCAAGCACTCGGTGTCTACAACATATTTTTGTAAGTACATGTATATTATATATTTGTATAAATATATAATATTAACCGGCAAATCGTATTACATATCAAATTCGAAAAAAAAAAAAAATACAAAATATAAAAATAAAATAAAAATAACCAACGGTAAATAAAATATATAATAAATAAATATACTTATACATATGTATGTGTATATATATATATATATATATATATATACAAAAAAAAAGCAGCCAGGGCGGTTTTAAATACATAAAATAAAAAAACGCGAGCAGGAGAGGGTCGTTGAAAAAAAAAAAAAAAAAAACAGAGGCGTATAATAATAGGCTAGCCCTACGTACGCGGTCGCATACCTCGGTTGCATACCGCGAAGTTTACAAGTCGATCGATTGTCGTACGATTTAAAAACAAAAACAAAAAAAAATAATTAATTACAAGTACGACGATTATATTTTTTTGCTATCAATATAGTGGAAACGTACGGTTTACTGTTTTGATATCAGTTTAAGAAAGAATGCGTTCAATCGTAAATCAACAGATATTTCTCGTTTTCCGGACGTCTAAACCTATACGTTTATATTTTACCATAGGCATAAATGCGGTGCAAAAGATTGTTGTAATTTTACTCCATGAATACGATTGAAATGTTACAATCTCGACGTAAACCGCATTTGTTGGGCCGCGCGAAAATATAGCGTACGACATGATCCAATAAAAAAAGTATATTTAATTTCATATTGTATATTGCACGTTATATTTTTAAGCAAATTTCACTATGCAATATTAAAACAATTATATAAAAAAAAAAAATAAATAAATAAAAAAAATACACAGGTAGGTACATCACACAATAGTCCAGAATATATCAATATAAATAGATTTATTCACGATATATTATTATGAATGAATAAAATAAGAAATTCAACTAGGTTAAATACACTATTGTTAGTATATTACTGGCAAAAAAAAAAAAAAAATTTATTTATCATACAAAACAGGAGGTTAGGAGGATCCGTCCTCGGCGATAACGGGTTACATTCATTTAATTATTTTTTTTTTTTTTTTGTTTGTTTAAACTGAGTAGCTTGTTTAAGCCAATCGCTTATACGGCATTTGATGTCCGAGCGTTAAAACGTTCAGGATGAAAATCCCTTAACGCAATCTAATAAAATTAGAAAAAAAAAACCAAAAAAAAAAAAAAAACACGCAAAAACCACATATTAATAAACTATATCATATGGTATATAATTAATTCGTGTTATAAGTATTTCAATCAAATTACCGGCGGCGGCGGCGGCGGCGCAAACTTTGTATTTGTCGAACGATAAAGCGAATTTATACCAGTCTGCATTTAAAAGTTTCGGCAAACCGATAGTTGCACCGCAACACCTGTATGGGGGAAAAAAAAAACAAATCATTATTGAATAGTTTTAATGAAAAAAAAATTCCAATTTCAACAACACACCGAAGATTGTAATTTTTCATCGTCCGTACCGGCTGAGATGTCTATCGGAATCGTCCGACCGTTGAATGGGAATTTTTAAACCAATCATACTGAAAGTTCTATTATTTTTTTTAAACAGCTAAACTGTGTTCAGTTCTCTTCGAACGGCTACGCGTTCCGAGTTTTACTAATATTGAAAATAATAATTTAAAACGTTATACAAAACAAAACATATAAATGTATATATATATAAAAAAAAAATACTCGAGTTTTCAATACCGTCCGCTACAATTAAATTTCTTTAGTATTGAACTGTAGTGTTTTAGGGAGTGGCGACCTATACAATTTAAAACGATAGTATGAGTAATTGAAAGACGTACTGCAGACGCAAACCTCTTTTTGTAATATCCTTCGCGGTTTTCGTTTTCGAAAACGTATAACACTCGAAAAACCCGAATACATTTGTAACATACGATTTATAACAACACTGACGTGCAAATAAACTATTTGGACTAGTGTCGATTTGAATGAGTGGAGAGAATTTTATCAAAAAGATACGGAATGAAATCACCAACGGAATAACTTGAAAACGTAAAGAACAAAATTGCAGTATACATTATTCGCAACGACATCATGAAACTATAATTATTGTTCGCGCCTAGTCTAAATCTAAATGTCGTACATAAACCATGCAATTATGAGTACTTCGAAACATAATGGTTTTTTTTTTTTTTTTTTTAAATTGAATAAGAAAAAAAACCCCCCCTTTAATATTCGGAATCTTGAAATTAATCCATTTTATCAACTGCGGCGATAATATTTTTGAAACTAACAATTGACAATTGAATGAGTAAATCTAAAACACTTACACGGCTCCATACATTTCATTATTATTAAAGGGGCTTATCCAGAGAAAAGAATAAAAAGAATTTAAATTTAGTATTTATTCGAACACATTAATAAATAAATAAATAAATAAATACATAAACCTCATACGATATATGAGAAAACACAATGTAAAAATATTGCGTAGAACGATTTCCGCACAAACACGTCCCGATCAAAATAATTTATTAATCGAATTTATCGATTATGTTATTTTACGATTTAAAAATAAAAAATCTAAACGGTCGAACTCGAAATTCGGATTTTAAAATTGGATATACAAAAATCCGGATTCTCGAACTTCGAAAAATGCGGATTTATCCAATCACTACTACCTACACGTATGTTTAATACATTTTAAATTTCAAAAAAAAAAATAATAATAATAATAATAATAATAATACTTGATAAGGCGTTTACGGGGGCGCCCGTACGTGTGCCACACGATCGAATCAAAATAAAATAAATTATGTATACAATTTGGTCAAGGCGATTGAGCCCGGTATGATTTTATGGATGGTTATCATGTGAGTCTTGCGGTTTCCCTTCAAATGGAATTTTTTATTACAAATATCGCACTCGAAACTCGGCTCTTTCCCGCACTCGTATCTGAGATGATTTGTCAAAACGGTTTTTCTATACTTTCCGGAATACCGCCGTCCGCACCTGTTCGGACAATCCACCGGATCCCGTTTGGAAATTTCCTTCACCATGTTCACCATTATATTATCTGAAAATCGTTAAAAAAAAGTTTTTTTTTTTACTATAACATAATAGCTATTTATTAAATATTACACGAGTGTTCAATACGTTTGCTTTGTTTTTTTTTTCCTCGTTTTAATATTATTCTACAAAGATCACGGCGAATTAATGTAGTGCGGACGCCCAACAGGTTAAGAAAAAGTGACCGCCAACCCGAATGCAGCTTATCTTATTACAGTTGGTGTGTGCTCGTGATATTTATCTATTGTCGTCACGGTATAAAAAATAAATTGCTATCTAAAATAAATAAATATATTTACGTCATATTTGTACCTATAGTCGTATATTGTAAATGTATATTTTAAACCGGGTTCCACGGTGTACGGATTAATGATTAAAGTTGTACCGTTCCGGAGAGGAGTTTTGTGTACATGGCGACAGCAAATCATCATAGCGAGTCGGGCGGCCCCATCCATACTGTTTTCATTTTCGGTACGGATACGACGGCAATTTATTATAAGTAAAAAAAAAAAAAAAAACCAAAGTGATATACATATATATATATATAGGTAATGTAAATTTTAAAAAAAAAAAACTATACGAATGACGATTTTTTTCGAATCAAGTGCGGGGATACGTCATTATGTATCGTGTACGATACATTGAATTACATACATTGGACACTCGTTACGCTATTTGGTCAATATAAAAACGATAAAACGAATTAAATAATCAGTTGTATTATAATTTATCGAATATTCAACGCACTCGATCTAATTATTATTTTGATCTTTTCTTATTATATATATATAAAAAAAAAAAAAAAAAATGTAAAAATGCTGCTCGTTTGTTTAAATACCTTGATGATAAACAGATACCTGTATACATTGTGAATAATGCAAGTCAAAGAAACGTAAAAATCAAGACTTTTATACCATTCAGAAAATAAATGCGACAATAAAAAAAAAAAAAAATGTAAATTGTTTTATCATATTATTGATACAATGATATAGATGAATTGATTTCTGGAAAAATTATTATTACGACCGGAATTGTGTCACCGGCGTGTTCAAACAGTGTGGCCATGTAATGTAGTTCCTTTTTACCAAAAATGATTGTGAAAAGTTACCAAGCGTTTCTTGAGGTTTCCATCATTCAAATGGAATTTTTTAAAACAATTATCGCATACGAACGTCGCATCGGCGCTTTTCCGCATTCGTATCACTGAGATGATTCGTCAAAACGGTTTTTCTATACTTTCAGGAATACCGTCGTCCGAACTCATTCCGACAATCCACCGGATGTCCGTTTGGAAATATCATTAGAAAATTCCATCATGGCCTCTGAAAAAAAAAATTTATAAATATTAAAAAAAAAAAAATAACAATTTTCTCGATATTGCATTACTGCACTTCGGTCCATGGGAAACTTGCAATTAAAACCGAAAGTCCCGCGATCGTTTATTTGAATTTTTTTTTTTTTTTTATCGAATACGTTGTTTCATGGCTCGCACTATTTAAATATAATTCCTCCAAGTGTTCAAATCATGGAAGAAAAACGACGTACGTAAGTAAAAAAACCGTTTCGATCAAATATGATTATGTCCGTGGCATATCTAACGCTTATCTCGTATTAGTACACATACAATAATGTGTATTAAGGGAGCCCCCCCCCCCCCGGTCGAGTCTAAAAAGTTCTATTGTAAAATCGATATTAATTTTATAATCGTACTATTGTATTTAAAATTAGAATTTGCTCTCCCGGGAAAGTTGACGATTTTTACTTTACCCATCCCACCCCCACCCACCTATTCCCGAGCAACCCGAGACATAGGTGTCATATATATATATATGTATTAAAATATGTCCTCAATAACGCACGTAAAAATACAAATAATAACAAATACTACTTTGTCGGTAAGCCTTGTTCGTACCGCAGACTATACGGGAAAAAAAAAAAAAAAATGATTTATAATTATAACAAACAACAAATATCATGTCGGTTTATGCGTATCAAATTTATTATGTGATTTGTGTAATATGTCGCTAACAAACGATTATATACAAATTACCAATATTTAGTATAATATTTTAATCGTCAGAGAATTGAAGCATATCGGTTGTCCTTACCCGACTGTTTATTTTCGTAAAATAACCATTATCGCGAACGTCGTAGTATAAGTGTTCAAATACATGCAATTTTTGTAAATTGTATTATGATTATTTTATTAAAATACGAGATATATTATATAAAATGTAAAATATTATTGTAGGTAATGATAATATTGATAATACCGCGGGGTTATCTATAATTACTGTTAAAACTTAAAACATAAATATGGGACACGTTATTATAACTTAGGCACACGATTAATAGAACGATGTACTTAAATAGATAATACAAATTACGATACACGCTAATGCGGATTAAACCGATGTAAAACTAATTGAATATTTTTGTTGTTGTTGTTGTTGTTACATAGTACCAGTCCGCTACATTATTATTTACTGTACGAGTAAACATAAACCGGCTTAGATAATATTTTATCAAAACTAATATTTTTTACAATGAAGACAAAAAAAAAAACGAACAACCAAAACACAAATCGATTAATACAATTCTTAATATTAATATGATGAGGCTTATTAATATTATATAATATAATGTTTGTCGTTACAACATTGTAGTACTCGACATTATATGTCCAACCGACATTATATGTACACTCCTACCTCTATCTATAAAAATTGTCAAAATCCTTAAAACTTAATATTGAATGAGTATATAAAATATTGTTGTCATTATCGGTGAGTTGTTAATTTTTTTTTTTTTTTTAGTTTAAATTTATTAACGAATTACAATAGTTGACGATATTATTAAGATAATAAAAAAAAAAAAAAAAATTAATAATAATAAATAAATAAATCAATAAATAAATATTGATGAATTATTGATAATCTTTTCCGATGACAATTTTGTGTTTACACCCCATGTGCGATTTGAGCGTGCACTTGTGTTTGAACGTGCGGTCGCACACGTGACATTTGAACATGCTCGGCAATCCGCACTCGTAGACCAAGTGGTTCCTGAGGTTGGTTTTACGCCATTTTCCCTTGTAACTGCGGCCGCATTTTCTCGGGCAGTAGGCCGGGTCGTCCTGTACGAAATCGTTCATGCGTGCCAAATATCCTACAGACGAAAAACAAAAACCGGAAAAAAAAAAAAACATATACGTTTAATAGCATTCAAATATTACGATGTTACGGGAAGGAGGAGGGGTTTAATGTGTAGGGAAAACAATTAAAAAAAAAAAAAAAACCGAATCCATACAAAGCATTTATATATATATAAGTGATAAAAAATAATAAATCTATAGTCGATTGTATATTATGTAATTATATACTTATGCGTATATATATATGTACTGTATTGTATTATCAAGCGGAGATTAAACAAAAAAATAAAAAATAATATATATATAATAATTTAAATAACTGATCGGTGCATAGATTTTAATAAACAAACATTTTTTTTTTTTTTTTTTTTATTTATTTTATTTTATATATTTTTTTTTTTAATACATTCATAACAATGTATATACAGAATATTATTATTGTTATTATTATTGTTGTTATTGTTATTAATTTTTTTTTTATTTGGGTCGCGTGTCTCACGGCAAACTGGATTCGAAAAACCGAGTGGCCGGGCTCTTGTAGTGTATGGACATGAGGTGCGTGGTCAGGTTGACTTTTTGGGCGAACATCTTTCCGCATTCGGTGCATTTAAACCGAGGCGGTACACCGCACTCGTATTTCAGGTGCCGGTTCATAGTGGCCCGGTGGTTATACGAACGACCGCAATTTCTGGGGCACGCGTATTTAAACGGACGCGGAATTAAACATCTAGCTAGAAAACAGAAAAAAAAAAAAGAAAAAAAAAAAAAAAGAAAACATCATTATACCCGTACACATTTCTATGCGTTTATTATATAGAAAACATAAATAAGCGAAACTTAAAAAAAATATTAGCTCGTGCATCGTATAATATTGTTATACTTTTTATTCGATAAATTTTTAATTAAATAAATGTATTAGCCCGCCCGCGGTCGCTGTACAGGCCACGGCGGCATGTGAAACCACGCGATTTTTTACCTCTTTTTATGCATATTGACGCATATACGATGATAATTTCGATTTCGTTTTTGACGTAAAATTGGTTTTTTTTTTTTCCTTCTCGTCAGTAGTCGGACAGTCCGCCGCCGGGGTTCGGCGATTGTATGGCGAACAGAAGAATGCGATTAAACGATCGAACATAATATTTGACGGTTTAGGAAACATATGTAAATGATAAATTTCTCGTAAGGTACACTATGGTCGTCATTATATATGTGTGTGTTATGAAAGCGTCGAGTTTGTTTATTTTCATTTTTTTTTTTTTTTTTTTGAATTTTCACTAAAGTTATAATTACAATTCGCACTATTCGTATCTATTTGTCCGATAAGTAAACTATTAAGACAAACAATTAATATGTAAGTAAAAAAGAAAAAAAAAAATTTACACAAAACGGGAATATTTTATACCGATAACATCATAACCTACTAAAGCTAATAATACAAGTATTTACAACACGAATGTTTAGATGTGTCCGATTTGTAGTTTATTTCAGTGTGTAACAAACGCGAATAAAATAAAATAAAATATAATATATAAAACATATGACATTTTATACATGCAATATAGTAGAATACAAAACAAACCATATAATATACAATTCCATTTCGACTCGATTACCGTTAAAAAATATTAGCGTGCCTCGTGACTCAAGAATATGTATAAGGTGATTAAAAAAAATAAATAAATAAATAAAAAAAGAAAACCCGTTGGCATCCGCCATCAAATCTCTAGTGAAAATATGCATCAAGAAGGAAAAAAAAAAAAAGTAATAAATACATTTCAAAGAATCTCTCTTACATATACACACTACATATAGTGCACAAATAAATAAAAAAAATAATTATAGGCAGTCAATATTTTTGTATTGTTTTCTATCAGTGGTGCACGGTTTTGTGGATAGCCACCATATGGTATTGCAAATTTTTTTTATGGGCAAATTTTTTCGGACACATTACGCATTGGAACTGAGGCGATTTCCCGCACTCAAACACCAAATGTCGTTTTAACGAATGTTTGCGCCGCAATCCTGTATATGACCGGCCGCAATTATTGGGACACGCCACGGGATTGTTGACGGCCAACGTGTTCAATAATTCATTGAATTGATCAACGAAATAATTATTTCCTGAACAAAACAAAAAAAAAATTAAATAAACATCACGATAAAAAACTAATATTAAATTAAAAAAAAAAAAAAAAAAAAAATCGTTTTAAAACAACAACAAAATTCGTCAAAAGCAACAAACAAGGTAAACACATATAGTAATATTAATGACCGCAGCGGTTAGTATATGTTTAAATCACTTCAAAAATAAAATACAACAAATAACTTAAAACAATAATAACATTAATAACTTTAAACAATCCCATTTTGTATGTGTTTATTTTGTATATATATATATATATATATTTTCGATATTTGCATATTTGTTCACAAGTTAACTTACTGATATTTTTGCTAAGCCAAACAAATTACATTCACATAAAACCAAATAAAATTCACAATTTGAAATAGCTAGGTAAGCATAATTCAAAAAAATCCAGTCTGTTTTGTAAATAATCGTACCACGTCTAGAAAGGAATAATATTAAGTATTCGGTGGTCTACGACCTATTTTTAATTGAATTGCAGGAAAAAAAAAACCAAAACATACAGAAACGGTTATTGCGTAAATATTATCGTACTAACAACGTTTCCCTTCCTTTTATTATTGGTTGTAGAAAACTACAAAAAAAAAAAAAAAGGAACCCTTCGATGATCGGCAACTAGACACGATTTGCAATAGGAATTCACATTCATGGAATCGGGTGATCGGAGTATTATTTTTGGTACAATATTTGTTCGCGGTGAGTAAAACAAAAAAAAAACGATAGTAAAAATAGTAAAAAACAATATATTCTTCGCTACGCTCAGAGTCAACGATTTTAATGTAGGATATTTTTTTTAAATTTATTATAAAATACAGCTTTTAACAAACAATAATGTTCGAAATCACGGGTTTCAAAAAAGTAAATAATACATGTGTTTAGATTTATAATAATTTATGCATTTTAGCTAGATGCTGGTTAAGTGTTGTTTTATACGCAAATCTCCTCCTACAGACGATGCAATTGAATTTAGGCACGACTCCGCATTCGTATAATAAATGTCTGGTAAGGTATTGTTTCTTCGTGTAAGACCTGCCGCACATATTGGGACATCCTAATCTTGGTTTGCATAATGGCCAAACTGAAAATAAAAATAAAATCCATCAGTTATATACACTAACACGCAACAGTTACACGAATCCCATATTAATCATTTAGATACATTGCGTTGCATAAATAAATAAAAGCTTACACATAAAAGAAAGAGAAATTAAAAGATACAAGCTCATATATATATATATATATTTTAATAATAATTTGTATGTAATTAACCTGTGCCAGGAAAATGAAAAAAAAAACACCTTTCAGTTGTATTTCCTACCTCCGTCGGTGTGTCCAAATAATACTCGTAGCTTTATTGATCAACACGTAAGAAAAAAAAACTTTATCCGGCGTGTAGGTATTGTGTTTTAGCTACCGTCCGTGTTTCAAATATATATTTTTATTTTATTTTATTTTTTCGAGCAATAGCTGTCAAAACATTTTATTATTATTAGTATTTGTTTTCTCTTCTCGTCGAAGAATTTTTTCTATGTTTACGTTTTACATATTGCATTTTGTTTCGCGTCGAAAAATGTACACATTTCATTGACTACAGGACATTTCTACAAAGTATTAATACATAGGCAAAATAATAATAAAATAACACAAAAAGTCAAAAAATTAAATATCAATCACATTAGTTACATAGTAATAAATATATCGGTGCATAAAAAGTGCACGCATAGTATTGAAATGCATACCCAGGACGACGATGATCGTATAAATTAAGTACAACTTCACGACCGATCTAATAAACTCTAGACCAAGTTTTTTTTTTTTTTTTTTGGTTCGACACTTTTTTACATTAAATATAAATTTCTTTTAAAATATTTACTACATAAACCTACAGAGTATCTTCAAATTCTTTAGACTATTCTAGTAATATTTATGTTCACGAATATTATCAATCGCAATGAAAAATATATACAAATATAAAAATTACAGTGTTTTATACGCGTTTGAAAAAAAAAAAAAAAATGTATAATAATAAATAAATAATATTAATATTTTATTATAAGCGAATCCGTTTTACTTAAAATGAAAACACTAAAAAAAAAAAGTCTATAAAGATGCAAATAGAGTAACTAAAGCGCACGTTAAACATAATTCGATTAAGTACTCAAAACCGTCGGAGTCTGAGAAATAAAACTATAACTTTATATGAGACTAGACATGCGATTTTTTTAAATAATAATTATGCGAGTGGCGAGTGAATGATTGTTTGCAATAAATATCATTTTTATATTTAATAAAAATAAATTAAATAATAAAACACTGGAATTCCGCATTTGCTCGTTTATTCTCATTCATTTTTATCTTGCTCGTTGTCCATATTTTCGGTACGCTTAAAGAAAAAAAAAACATAAAAAAAATATTAATACAACGTGTTAAAAGCGAATAACTTACAACAACAATAGCAAAAAAACGTATTATAAAAACTAATACAGTGGATTCCGGTTAATGTGGTCATAATGGTAAAAAAAGAAAGAAAAATGGATTTGATTGAAGAGGAAGAAGAAAAAGAAGAAGAAGAAGAAGAAGAAGAAGAAGAAGAAAGACAAAAGAAGACAATGATTTGGATGCTGATCTACCGGTAACAGCTAAGAAAGCTAAAAACTTTACGGAAATTCTTCATGCACAACGGTAAAACGAAAACAGTCCTACCGATAAAGTTTGAAACTTGCGCGCATTTCAATTGATATACGAAAAAAAAAAAAACTCCCAGTAAAATTATATCGCCGAATGCACTAGAAAAAAATAAATATAATAATATTTACTTGTGAGCGTTATCCGACGTACATTCCGTGGACCAAGCTCATGTGATGCGTTTTACTAGTGTTGCGTGTAAATAGTCTTTGGCAATAGTCACACTGAAACTGTTTCGGGACTCCGCACTCGAATTTCAAATGCGCGGTCAGATGGATTTTCCGTTTATAGCTCCTGCCGCATTTTCTCGGGCACACGAGTCTGGTTTCGTGACGGATCATCGACGAATAGTCTAATAATACAAAATAAAAATCGTAGATTAAAATTTTTTAATATAACAATGTCGATATTGGTCGAGAATAAATTTAAACATATATATATATATTAGTCATATATACGACTAATATTGTAGAAAAGCCAACGAAGGAGTAATTAGATTGCCTAAATAATAACATTTAAACGTAAACGTGTGTATAGTCTTAACGAGAAAAAAAAACTAATAATAATAATAAAAAATATCCAGCATTTTTAGGACAACCGAAAACTCGTGTACATTTATGTTACCGGTATTATTTTTAATTTATAAACCTTCGAGATTTTTTATAGGTTTTTTTGACAGTGATTACAATACAAAAAAAAAACAATAATTTATAAATAATTAACGGTAATTATCTATTTTGAAACCCGACAATTCTAGTCGTCGTCTCAGGACAATAATACCGAACAAATAGTAAGTGTGCGAATACATTTTTTTTTTTTTTTTTTTATCGTCGAACAGGTGGTACCGGCTTGGCGTAAAACTCAAATTTTATTCAATAGAAATCTCTGCAAAGGCGGTAGAATTTATTGTAAAAGTTATGTGTATTACAAATACATAATATTATACATACGTACCATACATATTTACATATTTTAATCGGTAAAAATCGACTATGGTATTAAATCATCTAATAGATGCGGTATCGCGTAAATCGATCAATATAATGTAACCAACATACGTACAAATAAATACAAGAGTTATTATGAACATAAACAAAACAAATAAAAAACCATTACAAGTCGAAAATCTTAAATCGTAATGAAATAATTACTATTGTATAACACGGGATATAAAATATACTAACAAATAACATTATACGTAAACACGTAACACAAACTACAATATTAATATTTTAGAGGTTTTTTTTTTTTTTTTTTACTGTAAATTAAAATACTATTGCCGTCATTTTGATTATTATTATTTTTTTTTTTTTTTTTATATATATATATATATATATCAAATAACATATTATATTAGTATTTTATATATATATATATATATATATACAGGGAGATCAATTTATCACTGATTTTTATTATTATTTCGGAAAGTTTTCGAAATTATATTTTATTTCTTTTGAGGAAACTATAAAACGTAGGTAGGTTATTCAATAAATATATGTTCGGAACGTTGACTAAAAAAAAAAAAAGGAAAAAAGTTCGTTAAGCCGATTAGGAAACGGTAACCGCATTTGGTTTTGATGACATGTGGCGGTAACGATCGATTGTAAATTGATTATTGAAATACAATATTTTCAGTTACGTATGTATATATATATATATATGAATAATTACGATAACGTTGTAATTGATTTACGTATATTTTTAACGTTAAACGCGTTCGTGTATAGTGTGCATAACAATCGAACGTGTACAAAAAATGCCATCAAATTCGGAACGCGTTCCAATCCAAACACTGTGGAAAACGTATGTAGTTGAAATTAAAAAAAAACCATAAGTCAGAAAATCTCGTAAACATATTTATATAGTTAATTATAATAACATAAAAATGTTAAAATTGGATGTTTTCGTACTCGTTAAATACAACAATATATTCAGGCGCCTGTATAAAAACTTTTTTTTTTGTGGGTGGAGGGTTACAATATACCTAGGAATAAAATAATAATAAAACCAAGATTATATCCATCTGTTTGATAATTTAACCGAAGAAATTTCTAAGGTGGGATCGAACCCCTAAAATACCCCCACCATGTTGACGCGCCTGTATATATATATATATATATATATATATATATATTATACATGTTTAAAAATATAATATAATAGTTTCATTATTTGATTGTAGACGGAAATACATGTTAAAAAAATATACTGGGGTATAACAATAAAATATTTATACTTATACAACAATGCGTGTCGAATATAATATATGTTAAAAAGTAAAAAAATCACCCTGTATACTTAATTATTTGGGCGTAACTAAACAAACAAATAAATACTATATTATTGTGCAATCGCCGATACTCTTCAATTTTAAGAGGGCGTGATACCATCCGTAATAATATTTTATTTGGTCCGAGGGCCGAGTAGTTTTTTTCTTCTTTTTTTTTTTTTCTTTTACATTCGTGCGCATTACAATAAATACGTTATAGCTTTTATAGCCAGCGTTGAGACACGGTCAAGTGAAATCTATCTGGATAGACGATAGACGATTGATAATCACTTCGAAATCGTCTAGATACGGATAACAAATATTTAATTTATCTCAGATAAAAGATAATAGATATCAAAAGTTATATATTATTTTTTCGACTGTTTATCGTCCAGAACGTTTATTATGGCGGAGAGACGAAAATATTTTATAAATTCTGTAAACCGGTAGTAAAACCATTAGGTAGTAACTTAGAATTTTAAACTATAATTAAAACATTATATGGTTTTATTTAAATAAAAAAAATATATATATATATTTCCTACTACGTGTAAAACGTTTTAATTTTTAATTTGTATCGGTGATAATTAATAATAATAATAAGAAATGTAATTATCATAGATAAGATAAGATAAGATAAGATAAGATAAGAGATTTATTTTAGATAGACTTCGGATTAGAGGTGCGCTGTTTTTTTTCCCCGGGATAATCGATTATTTTTAATTGTTTAGATTTGTCTTGGTAAACGGACGATTTTTTTTTTATTTCTAACTCGTCAAAAATAATCGAATTAATCGCGCAGTCCTACTTTGGATAGACTCCATTTTTATCTGGATAAGTTAAAAGATGAAAGTCAAATGAATCTCAATACTGATTATTATAGCACATGTATAAACCGAAATTTTTACAATAAAAAAAAAAAAAATAAAAAAAAAAAAAAAACAGGAACACCCGGCCCCGCTGTTAATAAATTTGAATATTAATTATTTTCGAGTCGATGTCGTTGAATACGGCTAAACGCGGGTGGTATCACGTCCTCCCCTTAAGGGCGATTTTATGAATAACCAAGACGTGTTTTTTTAGAGCGCTGTTGTGGGCGAAACTCCTCGAACAATATGAACATTTGAACTGTCTCGGCACGCCGCATTCGAATTTAATATGACGCCAACAATGGTCTTTTCTCTTATAACTCCGGCCGCATCCTCGGGGGCAATAGAATCGGTCGGCACAAAATAATAACCCTAATAAATAGAAAAAATAAAAACAAAAAAACAAACAAAAACAAACAAAAAAAAAAAAAAAAAACCAAAAAAAAACAATACCAATTAAATACTATAGCTGTGTATTCGTATATATAGATATATATATATATATATATATACATATGATTATAAAAAAAGAGTAAAA
The DNA here is from genome assembly GCA_956483605.1 of Tuberolachnus salignus. Taxonomy (NCBI): domain Eukaryota; kingdom Metazoa; phylum Arthropoda; class Insecta; order Hemiptera; family Aphididae; genus Tuberolachnus; species Tuberolachnus salignus. The sequence continues at coordinate 20,528,739 of OY101437.1, forward strand.
GAAAAAGAAAATTAATAAGATTAATAATGATCTAACGAAAATCAAAAAGAAAAGCTTTAAAAAAAAAATCAAAACCACTATAACGATGGATTTATCTAAGCACTTTTTTTTTTTTTTTTTAATCTACTACGCGTGGCGTCGCCCGTATGAGCGCGGATACGTTTTTTTTTTCTTTTCTCTTTTTTTTTTTCTTTTATTAGCCATTCAATGAGCGCGTTTCACTTCGAATAATAGTTTATGTACGGTACTGACGTATTATCCGAAATACCGAGCCCGGTACGAAAACCTAACATACCCTCGTTGGTAAAACGAAATGGAATAAATTATTGTCGATTTTTAATTTTGTCTCTGCGCACGCCCGATTGATAAACGACCGCGCTCATTCGGGCTTGGAAATTGTCTACCCGGGTAATACAACTACTTAAGCTCGCTCGAAATTCCCCACTCTCAATCATATTACGAAGAGGTATGTAAAAAAAAAAAAAAAAGAAATGAATGAATGAATGAATGATATTCGTAAAATAACAACAAAAAAAACTCGACATTGACGCGTTTTTACGCGAGTGTTTGTTATTTAATCATAACAACGATATATGTATACATACAAAATACAATAAAAAAAAAAAAAATTTAAAAAAATAAAAAAATTACAATTAATAAATTAACTACATTTTATGTAATAAAATAATCACGAAGAATTATGTTAACACTCTGTACGTGTTTTTTTAGATTACAATTTTGGCTAAAGTCCTTTTCACAATACGAGCACTTGAATTGTTTCGGTGTGCCGCACTCGTATTTAATATGACGCCAACAATGGTCTTTTCTCTTGTAACTCCGCCCACATTCTCGGGGGCAATGGAATCGGTACTGAGATATCACTAAAAAAAAATAAAATTAAAAAAAAAAAAAACAATACAAATTAAACAGTATAAAAGAAAAAAAGGTAGGATATAGAGGGGATGTTGAATTTTAGGTCTAAAATCTCTTTTTATTTCGTCTAAAATTTCGTTGAACTATGTTTTATCCGCATGAATTGGAACGTTTCAAACGATTTTCAATAAAAAAAAAAAAACAAAAAAATGCATCTATCTACATAAAATCAAATAAGTTTAAAACAAAAGATATTCGAAAATTAATATAGCTATACATATGAATCAAAAAAACTCTAAAAGTATTCGATGAAAATGCCCGTCACTACGAATATTGTTAACTTAATTTACAACGAACATAAATTAACAAAAATCGTTATTCCATTTTCCATTAAAAAGAAAACTCAAGGATAATATAAAAAAAATAATAATAATAAATAAAACAAATAAACAAAAAAATGATCTCCTCGATGTAACGACTACGTCCAAAATGCTAAAACAAAGTTCTCTTGTAAAAGTTTTATGATAGAAAAGTTCTTAACAGACACACAAAAAAAAAAAAAAAAGCAAGCTAAAACGCAACATTTACTATGTGATCATCAGAATGCGGATACAAAAAATTGTATTCATAAAATAATAGAACTCGTCTTTACGCAAGTGCATGTATTTAAAAAAATACAGATTAAATAGATAACTATATCACAGTGTAGTAAAATAATCGCGGAGAATTATTTACGCCGCATAGAATGTAAACTCTGCAAGTGTATTTTGAGACTACTTCTACGGGTAAATCTATTTCCGCAGTACGAGCACACGTGAATTGTTTCGGTACACCGCATTGGAGTTTAATATGACGGCAACAATAGTCTCTCTTTTATAACTCCGTTAACCCTAAAAAAAAAAAAAAAAAATTAAAAAACAATACAAATTTATAAATAATATGGCCACATACTTTTCGAGGATGGCCCACTGTTTTGTCAATAAGGTTGTTGGGAAGGTAGCACGCACATAGTAGGGAATTAAATTTATATCCGCAGACAACAGATAAATAAACGAAAAACGAATCTGAGCGGGATTCGGTTAAAAATAACGTTTTAATAAATTCAATTTAAAAATCGCTACAAAATGAATCACGAATTGTCCTTGATTTTTGTTTTTTTTTTTTTTATTATTTGCGAATTGTCGAGCATTTTTAAAATTAAGTGATTTAAAAGGCGTTCGTTGAAAATTCGAAAACAACAGAAACCGTTATTGCGCTAATTATTCCTGTTTTTTCGCATTATTAACACCAACTGAATTAAAAATAGGTTAATAAAAAAAAAAAAAATTAAAAAAAAAAAAACACAATATTGGATATGTCTATGGAAAATCGCCTGCCGTGTGGCGTTTTGCCATCTGAGTGCGGATATCTTTTTTTTTTCTTTCGCTTAAAATGGCCATAGGTCATTCGAACGTGTTTTTATTCTTAATAGTTTGATAGTTAAATGTGTACTTACTGTGAAAATTATCTACCGGGTAAAAAAATTACCTAGCGTAAGCGCACCCTCGAGTAGGTTCGGTAATCGAAATCGCGCTCAAACGTCCGAATCGCATACTAATATGAATTTTTTTCGTACAATATACGAAAAATGTTATATTCGTAAAAATAACTAATCACTCGATACGTACGTGTTTTTTTAGCGCAAGTGAATACAAATTTAATCATTACGAGAAAAATATATATTTATATATTTATCAATCAATAACTACATCAATCATATGATGTAGTCAATAATGATCGCAAACCACAATCCCGTCTGAAAATTGAAAGTAAGCTGGTTGGTGCGCTAAAAACAATATACGGTAATCGAGTAAAAAAATAATAATAATAATAACAATCATTTAATAGGAATCATTAAATAGGAACAGAACACGTACGTGTTAGTTTTCTATTGGAAAATAGTTAAAATTTCGAATTTCGTCATACGTTAAAATATTATATTTAATAGGTGGGGGGAGGGTTACATTTATTCGGTATTTTATTCGTTTAATACTACATATTACGAAACCACGTTAATTTTAACTATTTAATCGATGGTTTAAAAAAAAAATAATAAAAAAAAATGTTCTTTTTATCGGTCCATAAATATTCTATACAGAGGGGGGGGGGTAAGCCGTGTACTAATAATAGTTAAAATTATACATTACGAAAAATATAAACTAAACAAATCTATAATGGTAAATCGTGCGGTAACGATAATCAACAGGTTCTAACAAAGACAACACTATTCTTATGCAAGTTTATCAATAATAATGTTAAAAAAAAAAAAAATCGAACGTTTAAATCGACTAATTTTAATTAAACTTTACATCGTACTCGTACCTCGTAAAAGTATATCGATGTCATATACTCGGAAAAAATAAAATTTTATAAAAAAAAAAAAAAAAACATAACATAACATGACGTAAAAATCTATACATTGAAAGACAAAGACAAAAAAAAACATTTTACGTTTCGTTTCTTGTTTTTTTTTTTTGGTTTTAATTTTTTTTTTTTTTTATTAGTATGGGTACGTCGAACGACGAAAATCCTAAATACTGATTCCTTCTTTGTGTACGATCAACAGGTGCTTTTTGAGTTCGTTGTTCCGGGTGAACGCTTTACCGCACGCGTTGCACGAAAACTTTTTAGGCACGCCACACTCCAGGTTCATGTGACGGTTCAGATTGGCTTTTCTATTGTAATTCCGTCCGCAGTTCGGGCAATAATACCGGAATCCGTGTATAACCAATGTATCGTCTGCGTCAAAAAAATAAAAAAACAACACAAACGGTCCATATTAAAATATAAATACTGTTTTCAATCAAATAATAATTTTAAAAAAAAAAAATTTAAAAAAAAATTTAAAAAACAACAAAAAAAAAAATTAAAAATTAATAATACAGCCTATAATTACGAAGATCAGAAATACCGTTAGCTCACGGTACACGCGTGTTAAAACGACAAAGCGCATTCTCGGTGAAATCAATAATAATAATAATAAAATTAATTAATAATAATTCAAACGACAAAAAGTTTAGTTATAAAAAAAAATAATAAATATATAATACATTATATTGTTTTTATAATATTATACATTATATAATTATATGTACAAGTTTTATATGATTTCGGAGCAAGTCCTTTCGGACGTAGTGGTTTTTTTTTTACAATGCCGGGCATAAGAAAACGATTGACGACTTTTCCGCATTTCGTCTCTATTTCGTCTCTTAAGATTGTCTTTTGGCGTATAACTGCAACCACAAATGTTCGAACACGTGTATTTCCGAAATCCTGTAACAACAAAACGTTAATATAACTTAGTCGTGGTTCGTACATATATTATCGTAATACTTTTCTTTCGTATTTACCGACGGAAATCAGTAAATATGCCAAACTGGAAAATTAACCGATATGGAATTAATATTATTCTAAACCTATCGGTTATCGGGGGGGGGGCCTATTGGTATGTAGCATATTTCGCGTAGTTGGTTACAAATTTCGTATGTCAAAATTATTCCTATTTAATTTTTTATAAATTATTAATACTTACGTGTTTTTTAAATTGTCGTTTACAATTAAAGTTACAAAAAAAAAAAAAAAAAAACCATTTGTAGAAAAACGCCGATCCAAATTTAGAATTTATTATAATTAGCCATATTGTCCGTTAAATAAATAGATGATAGGTAGGTAAAAACAAACTAGGTGTTTATAAGTAAAAAAATAAGTACGAGCCATTATTATTAATTAGAAAATAAAAATCATACGTAAACCTGTGTATAAAAATGTATCGAATTGACAATTTGAAACAATGTAAAAATTAATTCATATTATAGAGTAAATAAAATGTATTCTTTTATACAAAACGCGCATACTTAAAAAAAAAAAAAAAAGTAGTTTTTTTTTTAAGTATTATTATATCGGCATTAACCGCTACCTCCATCATAGATTATTGTCGGAGCACACGATTAGCGTCTCGTCGAACAACATCTTGTGCACGCAGAACACGTGCGACTTAAGGTTAGACTTTCGGTTGGACAATTTATTGCAATAAGGACATTTGAATTTGGGAAACACACCGCATTCGAATTTCAAATGCGTGGTCAAATGAGTTTTCCATTTATAGGTCCGACCGCAGTTCCTCGGGCACGTGAGTCTATTATTGTTCGCAGGTCCGCCGGACGATAATCCTAATAAAAACGTATAAAATTAAATATATATATATATAAAAAAAAGATAAGAAAAGAAGATTCGTGATAAATATTAAACTGAATAAATAATATTTATTTTATAAGCTAGAAAAATAGTATTAAGACGTATATTATACAGTAGAAGGCGTACGATCCCGGTAAGGCTGTTATTTGAAACATCAGGGGCGAACGCAGGAAAAAGCATTAGTGTCCCCCACTAATGTCTCCCCGACGGTTTTGAACAAATGTACATCATGTAACTATTAAATTTGTGGGTTAGATCATTTTTTGTTTTAACATTTTACCCGATATTCGGGGATTTTGATCTCTCCCCCCTCTCACGTCATATGTGTTCGCCCCTATGAAAAATTAATAAATTATAAGGCTATGTTTTACGTAACAAATATACAAATTTTTATCCGTTTTAATATTTTTTTAATTTTTTAATTTTTTGAGTTTAAAGCTCAACATTATTTTTTTTATAATTTAAGTACAGCGACAATATCGGAAAATCAACGCAAATGTTGGTTCTATTAGGACGAATCGTACGACCGTAAGGATTATATTATAAATTGTAAATTAAATACAGAAAAAGAAAATAATAATTGAATAAATAACATATTTAAACGATTATTTTAAAATAAAAGTGTTAACAAGAGTAGAAAATAGAAATTTAAAATAAGTAAACGGGTCATAAGTTAAGAATAATACACGAGAATGATCATTTAAATTGAAATGCTGTAAAGCTCCCAGCTCAATATCGTTTTACGAATCGTATTTTGAAAAACTAAAAAAATTCTATTTACTGAATCCTTGTAATAATAATAAAAAAAAACGTCTAGCGGATAAATAACGGTCCACCACCGAAAACCATTCGTGTCTCGTTCATCATTACAGTAAGGTCTTCCGGATGAAAAAACCGCGTTTCAAACGAACAGAAAAAGGCGGACATACTTCACACCGTCGTATAGGTGGGTATAAAACAAATTATTTTGTTGAGTGCATTAATACACTCGTTAAATTTTAAATAAATATACAATTACAATAATATAATAAATAGATTACTGTAAAAAAAAAAAAATATATGCAAAAAATTTAAATAGATTAGTTACATCTGTTGTTATAACTGCACGTATACGATAAAAAAATATTCGCGTTGTTTTGTTTAAAAACAAAAAATAATGGCTAGAAATTTCAAACGGGTCTTCCGGTCGGAATCGCGTTAAACGACGACGCGGACGAAAACAAACAAAATGCGCAAAATCCATTCCATCGTGCGGAATATAAAACCGTACGCAAATTTAGCGGTTCGACAAAAATACGTTTAAATAAAACAAAATAAACTATAAGTACAAATCAAATCGTCAGCATAATAATAATATCGATTAATTATTTATTACGTATTATTAAAAATGTAGATTATAATTATATATAAATGCATACAAAGCATGCGAACAGAGTTAGGTTAACTAAATGTCTAGCAATATAATATACATAGTTTTTTTTTTTTTTTTTAATTTTTAGTTAGTTATCATCTACACTAGAACGTGCGACGTCGTTGAACAATACTTTATGCACGCATAGGATATGTTTCTTTAGGTTGGACTTCTGTTTGGACATTTTACTGCAATACGGACATTTGAATTTGGGAACAACGCCACATTCAAATTTCAAATGCGTGGTCAAATGATTTTTCCATTTATAGCTTCTGCCGCACATTCTCGGGCATACCATTCTGATTTCCAACTCGCCCGATGTAGTAAATCCTAATAAAATATTTATTACTATATATACACACATATATATATATATATTTTTTTTTAAATTTAATATCGTAATTTAAAACAATATCGCTAGACTAATAAAGCCCGACCCGAAGTGGATAACGGTTTTGCATATTTCTATACTTTCACTATCGTCAGGACCGTATTCGGCTTTGGCAGGTTCCCCCCTCCTTATTTTCCTTAATGTTTGATTTCCAAAGGAAAAATTTGTCTTATTATACACAAAAACTAATAATTAATTGGTTTTGGCATTAAATATTATTGCAACCGTGCAACCGTAATTTTAATACAATTAAATACGCTGATACAATGTTAATAAAATGCATTTATTAATAAATGAATAAAAAGTTCTAAAACGTGGCTGGGGTCCGTTCCTTAAGCTCCAGCCGGGGCCCGTCAAGATTTTTAATTTTGTGTACGCCCGCGCCCCTGAAAAATAGGCTTGGGACCGGACCCCCGACAAATGACCCGAGAAAACCATAGTCCGGTACGGCCCTGACTGACTATCGTAAACGAAATCAAAATGAAACTACGAGTACAAATTAATTGCAAATTTCGAACAGTCGGGCGTGTTATGGATTGACATTTTATGAACGAAAGAACCCGTAAAGTTGCCCCCCCCCACGTGGTCCCACAGACATCAAATTGGTATTAAAACTTTTCAATTTTTATCCAACTCAATTGCATGTATCGCGAAAAAAAATTCAATTCTTCGTGGAGCCCGTAAAAAACCAAAATACTGTGCGAGGAGCAAGTCACGACGCTCCCCACATGGTCCAACAGACATAAGTATATTTTAAATTACAACATTATACATACTCAAAACAAGCTTAAAAATTTAAATTTAAATTTAAAAAAAAAAAAACGATAAAAACCAACATACCAACATAGATATGAATATTACCGTAAATTGACTTTAGCTAACAATGCCCATAAACTTAATAGTGGAATACATATGATTTTACATTTATTTACAACGAACAATCTCCAAAAAGACGCTATGTTTGTCTCAACATGGAAAATGAATAGCTTTAATATTGCAAGTTTATCATTTTTAATAAAAAATATTTATATTATATTTATTATATTATAAGCGTACATTAATAATTTTAAACATCTTTGTTTATTTTGTATAAACGTTTTGAGTATTACAAATATTTATTCACGTTATAAATAAAATAAATAAAATAATATAATGTTGACAAGTAAGGCATCATTTTGGAGACTGTTCATTGTAAATAAATGTGTATATATATATATATAATTCCTCCGCGCTTTCTGGGTCACATGAATTTAATTTTCTAATTGGAATCTAAAACGCAAAAACAACAATAATACTAAGGTAAGTATAGAATTAATTATAATATTACGTTATAAAAATTAATTTGAAAACAAAGACCGAAATACTAATTTTGTAGTAAAACAAACGTCCGTTTGCTTTGTTTTCACCGATTCTGTACATACGAAAAGTTAGTAAAAAAATATATATATATATATATATATATATATATATATATATAATAATATATAGAGCTTTTACAACTTAGCCAATCTTAAAAGTTCAATTTTTTATTTCGTATAAAAATTTGATAGCTTTCGATACTCGTAATTTTCATCTAATCCTTTTTTTTTTTTTTTTTTTAATGTAAATAATGTATACTTACGGACACGGATAATCTGCACCGTTATAAATAAAGCAAGTTGTCAGATTGCAATTCTATTTTTATTTTTTATTTTTAAAATTTTAATCCCTGCAACACTGTAGTAATATATATTTACATACTTCAAAGGTATACGTGTTGTAAAAATAATTGTCACAATATTGTTCAGTGTAAAAAATAATCGCAGTTTACCATTTTCTTATTATTTATTTATTTATTTATTTATTATTTTTTTTTAATTCCCATGCTCCATTCAAAACCGCTGTAAAACTAAATCTATGATAACCTGACATTATTTGACGCTTAAAATGTTTTAAATATATATATATATATATATATATATATTATCGTCGATACTCGCGTTCAATTTGTTTTTCTCTATTTTAATATAGGTAAATAAAAAATATATATAGATAATATTCACATTATTCAATTCAAAATTTCTTTTTTCGACATTTTAAAATAAGAACAAAATCAATCGCTTACATATTCGTATATTATTTTTCAAATAGTTACATGATAAAAAAAAAAAAAACGTAAATAAACACAATTGAGCTCAAACAACAAGTAAGGTTGTTTTGTTTCGTATATATAAATATATAATAAAATATAATTTTCCTCAGTAAAAAATTACTCAGTGTGTAATATTATACAGTTATTATAAATATTATTATTATTATTATTATTATAGAGGCATGGTCGTGATTTTGTGTACGCACAGAATGTGCGTTTTTAAATTCGACTTGCGATTGGACAATTTACTGCAGTACGGACATTTGAACTGGGGTTGGACGCCGCATTCGAATTTCAAATGATAAGTCATGTGACCCTTTCGTTTATAATGCCGACCGCATCCGTTTGGACACAGATAACGACCGTTTTCCAGTACGCTCGAGTACATAATATTATCTGAAAATTCCAGGTTTACTATTTATATACAACTAAATTTGTTATGCGAAATAATTATATTCTAGTAAAATGATATAGTATTATTATAAATTATGTAGTAATCCGAAGCAAGAAATATTACGCTTAGTGATTATTACGTACGCGTGCGTACAATGGAGGTATGCGTCGAATTCCGTTTGTGTTATATCGTTATTTCGAAATGTACAAACACGAAATGTAATAAAATATTTTGCAATGTATAAATTGTCGTTTGAATTTGTCAAAAAACGGTTTAAAAAAAAAAAAAAAAAAAAATGATTTACATGGGAATGGCGGGGGAAATAAGTCGCATGTTAGTGTACAATAATTGTCTGTTTATTATTATATCCATGGTTATTTAAAATAAACGATAAAATACCGACTTAAAATTAAACACATTATCTTAGAGTCGAAATGCTTAAAACACAAATTCGAATTTGGTATGAACATAAAAAAAAAAAAAAATCATAAATACAAATCAATAATTGATCGCGGAGAAAACGTCGCGATTACGAAAAAAAATAAAAACCAAAAAATAAAAAATGACTTAAAAAAACAGACATAGATATAAATGCTAGTAACATATTAGTGCAATGGTATAAATTTATCGATAAACAAAATTCATTATATTATACAATAATTATTATTAAATATGGTTAGTATTATGCACAACACAATCACCGGTTATTATTATTATTCGCTGCTATGCGGCCAGACACCATTAAAAAACATGTAAACAGAAATGATCCCAATAAACATACAGGGTGTTCCGTGATGTTTGTCCTTGACGATTAGGTAACTTTTTTCTTAAGTTCAAATTTTGTTCGAAAATCGCAAAAAAAAAAATAATAAAAAATATAAATGCGAGTCATAGGGTATAAGGTTAGGTTGGAATTATTCTTTGCAAAGTCTGTAATCGTCTGTCGTGTAATTTTTTTCGTCCGTACGTTGTAATCACCGTAGACTAAAAAAAACCGTAGTCCACTTAGTAATTAATAAAAAGAGTTAATCGCGTTTAACAGCGTTCGGCATTATATCAACGTTAAAAATCGAAAGAGAAAAACAGAGAAAATGTATTGTTCGGACGAAATGTGGTCGTCGATAAACCGGGAACCGATCAGAAATGACGGTGGACGAAGCCACTCCCTCCATTCGAAACCCCGTCATTCACAAATCCACGTCGCCCCTAACTTCGACGGGATTTCCCGTGCGACTGCGATAAAAATGACAGGCCAGAGACGGTAGGTTGTTAAAATAATAAATTACAACAAAATATTAATTATGTGGGCTATGCCCACAGAAATCGTAATTTACGGGTAATATCTCCGAGTTTGTCGGTCGACGGAAAAGGAAAACGCGAAACACAATAGTGGAGACGACACGAGGACAGTAAAATACCGAATACCATAGATATAATATAGTGCTATAAAAATAACAAATTAATTTCAAAATCCTACAATAAACAGCGTAGATAATATTTCACGATAAAACAAAATATTTATAAGCCGTTAACTTACACCAGTGTGTATAGTGCGAGATATTACGTATCCACGCACAAGCTAAGGAAATAATAAAAATTAATGAAAAAATAAAAAATAAAAAATAAAATAAATAATATATATATATTTTCTTCTTCGCCCTCGCCGTATTTTTTCCCGAGTATTATTGATAAGTCTGGACCACCTTTTTGTGATCCTATAAATCTTCGCCCGACTCGATGTTTTCTAAATGGGAAAAAAAAAAAATTCATAGTTAAACTAACAATCAAATAAAATATTGTAAAACTATAATAGGTCCATGTGTATAGGAGGTCTCTAGATACAATATATTTGTATTTTATTTGGTATTATATATGTGTATCGCTTACACTATTATCGTCATTCTTTGATCCTGTGCACATTTTTCTTATGTCTAAGGAGCTTGTCGCTCCTAGAAAACATTTTAGGACAAACCGGACACAAGAACTGCGGTTTTTTTCCACATTCAAAGTCTACGTGTCTCCGTAGACCTCCTTTGTACTTGTAGCTTTGCCCGCAATTCGGACAAAAATACCGTTCGGCCACCAAACGCTTTTCAACTTCAATTTCTACCATTTGGTTTAGCCACGCGTCTGTAAATAATATATATAAAAAAAAAATAATAATAATAATAATAATAAGTAAGTTTTATATCCGTGTTACATTTAGCCCCGGTGAGGGGGGAGGGGGCGATGAGGATTTAGCTTTAAAACAAACTACTCTAAACTACTATATACGCTATTAAATACATAATGTTAAAACAAACTCGATCTTTTTACATAAATATACATTTGCATCAAATATATTGTTATCCACTCGAACCTGTTGAATATGTATAAATTCGCGTGAAAAATAAAAACACTATATTATAGTGTCCAGCTATAATAGCTCTCCTTAGTTTCATTTCGACCTCTTACGTTAAGCTAAACTGCGAATGATATTTTATATAATATATTGGCCGAGCGACTGAGCGAACGCGTATACACATTAGGATAACGGTAAATAAAAAAAAAAATTTAAAAAAAAAAATCGCGACGTTAAAAAAAAAAAAACAAAAAAAAACACTAACCTCTGTTAACCGTGTCCAAATGCAAAAAAAGAAAAAGAAAAAAAAATGATGAAAACATTTTAATTCGTAGGCAATAAAACAAATTGCGTTTATTATACTGTATATAAATAAACACTTACAAAATATATTAAGTAGGTAATGAAAACTCGCGAAATATCGAACATACATAATATTATTATATATTTAAGAGGACGTAAACCGACTAGGCGGGAATCGTTGTTTAAAAACTACTACGTTTTGTGTGCTATTATAAATTTCGGATAGCATAAATCGATAATTTTCAATAAATAAACGTGCAAACTCCCCCGACTGCTATGCATTCAGGTTAGGCTGAATCCATAGCAGTCAAGGGGTTTTACTTTAATTTATCTGTATTTGTGTCGCCGACACGGATATACAGTAAAAACGGAATTTTTACAATCGGATCACGTCCTCTTAATTTACCGCCGTACAAACCGTTTTGCGAAAACTTTATGAATAGTGCGCATGTGTTTCCTTAAATTATTCATGTGGAAACTAGTTTTGTCACAATATGGGCATTTCAGGTCGGGCGTTTTGCCGCACTCTTTCTTCAAATGACTCATTAAATTCCGTCTGTACTTGTAATTTCTTCCGCAATTCGGACAGGCGAACCCGTTATCGTCGTAATCCTTCGCCCGGGAACGACCTAAAATTTAAAAAAAAAATTGTAAAAAAAAAAAAATAATTATCAACAATAAATCATAACAATCGATCGCAAATCGAAAAAAACAAATACTAGACTACAAGCGATTTGCCTAAAAACTACGAAACGACAATATGATAACGTCGATGAAACGAACAATAATAAAACCCGTAACGGGACATGTGTTATTGCTCAACGCTGGATCAATATAATACAATTGGCACAAACACGAGTCAAATTCGGTATTAATAGAAAAAAGAAAAAAAAAAATCAAAAGGTTAACAATCAAGAAAATATACACGGCCGTCGATTTCCTTTCGGTCGCAACTTTTTATTTTTGAGAAAAATATCGTTAAATATAAACTCGTTAAAATTCGACGACGTCGAATGAGAAAAAAAACCAAAATTGTTTTTATTTTTTTTTTTTTTTTGTCAATCGGACAGCCTGATCCCAAGCGATATATAGAAATACGCCACAACACGATATAAACTTAATATTAATAATAAAACTAAGAGTTATTTTTTTTTTTTTTTTTTTGCAATCCGTGTACACATTGTTGTTTTTTTATTTATTATTATTATATATATATACGCCTTATTAATATTACGTTTTAATCGATCGCAAGTATATCGGACACGTACGATATTATATCGAATTGGTTAGCGGTTGGTTATAAATTACAAATACGCGGTATACGGTCATAATATACTTGGAATGATACGACTCAGGAATTTTGCTTACGCGGCACAAGCACAAGTGGACGTCGCATATATTTTTTTGTATATATTTTCTTTTCTTTTTTTTTTTTCTTTACAGTTCACGCACGGTTTGGACTCACGAACGTAATTCTCACCCCGTCGTTCTCCGCGTGTCCATGGCATGCCCGTCGAAACGCACGTCGTTAATCGACGGCCGTAACCGAAGCGCGTCTTTTGCGTTATTCGATGGAGTTGGGAGGGGAAGGTATTATCGCCACCGTGACGACCCGTTTTTCTTGTTTCGGGCGCACCTGATTTGAGGTAAAAAAAAAAAATTAATTAATATACGATTATATTCTATACATTCAAAATTCCCTAATAACGTAGATATTTTTTTTTTTTTTTAATTTAAAATTACAATTATAATACACATACGTACGTATTTATAAATATGTATATATTTATAAATATAGTAAACAGTTTACAATCAAATGGCAAATTGTTTTAAGTTTTATTGATATCATAACATTTATACACTAAAACATATCCGTTGTCAAATTTCCATTATTTTTTTTATATATATTTTTTTTTTTTTTTAATGTATATATTAATGTCAATTGTATTTAATTAAATAAATTACTTTTGATAGCCAAACTCTACGATATAAAAAAAAAAAAAAAAATCGATTTTTTTTTTTTAAATTACGTCACGCTTTTAAAAACTATTAAAATCAATGAGTTTATTTATTCGTCTAATTATAAACGGACGAGACGGCTCGATCGGCGATATTTGTACAATAATAGCAAATTTTTAAGGCCCCTGCAAACTACAAACGTTTTCCGTTCAAAAAAACCTAAACGTCCGACAGAAATCGAGATAAAATTTGAGACAATTTGGAAAACTGTTTGCAGAGGCCTCGACAGGGATAATTTACGTTATTATTAACAGGGTAAAAAATGAATGGCCGAACAAGTAATACTATTATCTGTAACTGTACATAATCTAAACATATGGATACGTACGTACATAGATAAAGAACTTAATTACAAAAATTTGTTTTATGTATACATATAATATTAAAAACAGTATAGAAACCATATTATAATTATTTGTTTCGCGGTTCAAATACTTTAACAAAAATATGGACGAAAAAACGGAAATAGGAAAAATACAAAAACAAAAAATACCAGGTTTAATCAAAACGAATAGGATAAAAGACCCGCGAGTTCGGGATAAATTGTTATCAAATAATAGAGAGAGAGTGAGAGAGAGAGAGAGAGAGAGAGAGAGAGAGAGAGAGAGAGAGAGAGAGAGAGAGAGAGAGAGAGAGAGAGAGAGAGAGAGAGAGAGAGAGCGAATGACACGTTTTTGTTGAGATAAGGAATTAAAAAGGTGATAGGCAGGCGGGATGGGCGAGGAAGAGCCCGGGCCAGGACGGATAGGAAATGCTGAGGGCGAGAATTAGCTGTGACTAAGTCCACTCACGCGGATTAAAGGCTAATATATCGCGTAAAATTATATTTGTTCAGACGCATTTTTATAAATGACAGGAGTGTAATAATATTCACGGAAGTATACAATAATTATGACTCCCCGTCTATGCGACGATAAATGATTGTTTTTCGGATTTTAATTTTCAGCGTATACAAGAGAAGAAAAAAAATTTATTTGGAAAAACATATTCATCGTTAATTATTTATGGTTGTTATATTGCGCGGTGGCGAAGATCGTCGATCCGCCGCCGGATAATTGATGCTGTCTGATCTGATGGAACTTCAAACTGGCGTTTTGCGTGTACGCCTTCGGACATTCCGGGCATTTGAATTTCGGCTCCATTCCGCATTCGTTCTTGGTGTGCCGCAGCAAGTTTGTACGGTGTTTGTATTTTTTGCCGCAATCGTTCGGGCAAAAGAACCACATGACCCCTGTGAAAATCAATATTAATTTATATTAATATACAACCGTACACAATACGTATTCACTAGAACATAATCAATTTATATATTCGTAAACCAATACGGTTGTATGCTAATCGAAACGAATTAACGTATATGTGGGTACGGATTTAGAAATTCAAAAGCGCCGAGGAACGGAACACAGTCATAGTAGTATTATGAGCGTATTTATACTTAGCAGATTAGTCGTAGCGGCAAACTATAAAATAAAAGTATAAGTCCGATTATATATAATATAACACAAGGGGCGGCATGGACCCGAATTCGGGCCGGGAGATTGAAGTTTATCTGGGGCCCATCGTTCTATTAAAAAAAAAAAAAAAAAGGTACACCCATAATTTTTATATTTCTCGTTGTACTTTCTCTCACTAACTAGTTTTCCTACAATCAACTAGAACACAAAATAATTTTAAAATGTTAATACGACCGTATTAACCGGACTATACTAGAAAATATAGTAACTAATTAATGTATAGATTCTATCGAGTCCGGAAAACAATCGGGTCATCGGGTCACATAATACGATTCGGGGCATCTGGAAAAGTCCCGTTTCCACACCGGCTACTCCTCATCTCACGATAATATATATATATAACGGGTAAGTAATATATTTTCGCAATAAAATAAATTAAAATATATGAAGCTTAAACGAACACAATTATTTATAATTTTTCATTGTTTTAAGTTTAGACAATATAATAAGTGGTGTGGGAATATTACCCGAGTACTGCATGAAGTTTAAAAAAGTTATTCATTAAAGAACTATTTAAAAAAAAAAAAAAAAAAAATGAAAATATGCGGTTATCGTTAGGATTTTATTTGAATATAAATTTCTTTTGTAATTGTCTAGTCTAAGAAAATAATAACGCTACGACACAGCTAATATTTCTATATTTTAACTGTATAGAGTTGCGGTTCTTTCTTGTACAAAACGACGTTTCTGTTAAAATTTTAGTTTATTTCGCGATAAATGAACGAAATTCGCTTGGAAAAATTTTTTTGTATTTGAATTTTTTTTTTTTAGTCAATACATTTTTATGTTTAAATGTTTCGTAAAAATTGCTTTAAACACAAGCCCCCTTTAATTACCGATAGTGTTACACCGCAACAATTGCGGTATACAACCGTGATTATGTTATTCCAAGTGAGTTTTGTTTTAACGTCGACTCGTCGTTGATACGTTTCCGTACGATTTATGGAAATGAGAACCGGTGAAAGATTTTCAAGAAGATATGGTAAGTTAAGAGGTATAAGTTATATGGGCGGAAACCGGAAACAGATAAACAGGGAATGGAGGTGATGGTAGAGGCGACGATACGAGGGCTTATGGTGTAGATGAGGAGTGACGGGGCGGCGATGTGGAGGGTGAGAGTAAGAGGGGGCGAGTAGCTGAGCCCACTTGCGCGGGATAAAGGCGAAGATGACGAAAATTATCATAGACAATTTTATTTGTTTAGTGTAACAGGTAATCGATACAACAATTTGAAAGAGTATTATTCATTTTCCATTCGACGATTTCTACTGTTATGCTGAACACTCATAATAATGACACTTCAAACTGTCTACGTGATTATACATTTTTGGACACAGTGCACATTTCAATTTCGACACGGTTCTGGCGGCTATCTGCTGTATCGTAACTTCTCAAATATATTTTATTCTTCCAGTTCAAGTTTGTACGATGGCTTATGCTTATTACTCGCCGCGTGCAGCAGTACATTTCGACCGCGGTTATCTATAAACTGCCGATAACCGCGATTCGGATAAAAACATATATAATTCTCCTGAAAAAGTAATAATTTATGTAATAAATTATATTTATTTGTAAATTCCTATATCATAATTCAAATTTATAGATGAAAAAAAAATATTGTGTTATATTGTGTTTATTCGAATTAAAAATAATACAAGGGTTAGCAACTACTCTGAGCGGATTAATCAATAATCGAGTTTCAAGAAAGTAAATCGTATTATATTAGTGCAATAAAATTAACCAAGCGGTATTATTTATATGAATATAACATTTATAGAAAATCAATACTGAATTGTATTGTAAAATAAGTATTTAAACCATTATGATTTTAATCTTCAATATAAATTACTTCTAATAAATTTAAAAAACAAAATAATATTCGATTAAATTTTGTAAATAAAATTATCTTGTTTCGATTTCCGTTTAGAAAACGTATAACTCGGATTTTTTCATACAAGTTAATTTCAAAATGTAATACATTACACGATAACAATATACTAATGTACTTTAATGTTAAATGGGCAATCCCATAATTATTAAAATTAAAAATTAAAAAAAAAAAAATCATTTATACATATATTTTTAATTTATTGTAAAAAGAAATTGTGTAACTTAATAAAATAAAAAAAAATTGATTTAAAGATTTAAATAAAATAAAATCAATAAAAAAAAACGTAAAAAAATATGTATATAATTTAAATTAAAAAAAAAAAAAAAATACTAAACCACGAGTAATGGGTTATGTGTATTTCGATTTAAAAAAAAAAAAACTACCGGGTAATAGATCATACGAATGTATGTACTACACTTATAGTGTGTATTATTACTAAAAATATAATCGAAAATACACTAAATCCATTAATATTACTAGTTCAATAATAAAAAAACTACCCGCGGAAATAGTATTGCGAACACATTAATCAGGACACCGTTGAATGATTACATTTAATCTTAAATATCAATAGCAGTATAATTAAAATATAATGTACCGAATGGTGTAGAAAAAAAATTAAAATAAAAACATAGAAACCATAAACGTTTAAATATAATTAAATCGTATTCAGACTCATCAAAAAGTAGTAGTGATATATATATATATATATATATATATATGTGTGTGTGTGTGTGTGTGTGTGTGTGTGTGTGTGTATGCGCGGTAAAATAAATTATATTTTCACAGATCGTTGGACACGGCCAAAGGTAGGAATCGATAACCGAATTATTATTATTTTCCAAATGCACTCGATTGTATACATTTTGTTATCTCGACGAATTCAAGACGACAATGATTATACATAAGAATAATTGTCGTCCATTACGTTATGTTTTCTAATAGAGTGCAGTTTTAATTTCGACCTGTTGATGTATTTCTTATCACAGTACTTGCACTGGAATTGTAATGGCACGCCGCATTCGTGTCTGAAATGATAACCCATGTCTCTTTTGTTTTTGTAGTGACGTCCGCATTTGTTCAAACAGTAATAACGGCCGTCGATCGGCCAAACGTAAGCCATAGATAATATACCTAAAAAAAAAAAAAAAAAATTAGTTACATTATTATTGAAATTTCGGCGTATACGAAATCTTTAAATACAAAATACAAATACACTTATAACAAAGCAAAGTGAAAATGTCCACCACCGAATGTGTTTATAATGCAGTCGGCTGCTACTTTTACGACTTGTGTTGAGTCATGATCTAACAATCAAAAAAATCATGATCAAATCCGAACTAGTTGCGCTTGCCAAAAATAATAACATGTATAGTTCGATATTTCGATAAAATTTCGAGCTTAATTCGATATTTTTTTTTTGAAGAATTTAAAACGGGAAATCGCTTGTACAAGTTTGATATTTCCGTTTAAGTAAGATTAAATTTTTTTTTTTTTTTAGAAAAATGCTTTTGGTAAGTCGGATAAAGAACCTCGTCGTTAATCTATTGTCGGGACTTACCGCTAAACTATTGTTTAAATTGCTTTAAATATTTATATTGCTATTATATTTAATCTTTATATTGCTAAAAAATTGATTTTTTTTTTTTTCGAGTTGTCGAGTACGGATACCCGAGATGTACTAGAAACTTGTAGCGTATATGCAATTAAACAAAAAAAAAATATATATATATATAATCTTCTTTTTCTAACGATTTAAAATCATTAAAATAAATACGGAGAATAAACGATTATGGTTCTGCGGTTAGGGTTAAGTAAGTCTATTCGGTTATATGCACAATGTTATAGTAAAACTCTCTGTTTCTCTGATTTTAAACTAATCCGGCACTCGACATTTTATTTTGCATTCGCCCAGTCTCGCCGATACTAACTTGGCTTAGGTATCGTATAAAAAAAAAAAAAAAAAAATTCATAATATAAATACATATTTTATTGGCGGCTTACTCTATAGTATGCTTATTAAAATAATAGATGTTTCCCTATATCCTACAGTAATGATTTGTATAGAATTTATAGGTTAATATTATTATATTAAATTAATATGTATGCATATATGTATTTATTGTTTAAATTATCAATATAACAATAAAATTAATAACAGAAATGAATTAATAATTATAAAAAAAAAAAATACAACAATATGTTTTAAAAGATAGTCTTAAAAAGTTAAACTGCCATAACATATACGGGCATAACAAATGTATAATAATTTATTTATATATGTATATAAAATACCAACATATTTCCCCATGAGTTGTCAACTGTTGTGGGTGAGAAGTTGGGAATGTAGGATATAGACGAAAATTGAATTTATATCTGTGCTAATAACAATTGCAAACGAAAAAAACGATTCTGAGCAAAATCCGGTTAAACGTGTTTTGATAAATTCAAATCTGTATTGATTTTTTACGATTTTCGTAGAGAAAAATATCAAAAAATTAACTTCTTTTCAATGCCCCCCCCCTCGATTAGATCCGAAATTCTACAAGAAAATTTTTTTTCATTGGACCAGGAAAGATGTCCGGTCTAAGTGTTTACCGACAGGAAAAAAAAAAAAGCATACATCATAGTAAAATTAAAACATTTTTCGCTATGCTCAGAAACTAAAACGCTGCGGTTCGGAAGCCTGTTGAAAATTATATTTAATAACAATAAATAATCAAGGGCAGTGGGAGTAATATTATATCACCTGGTTTTTTATATATATATATATATATTTCATTTTACACAAACAAAATAATGTCATTAGTAATAATGTCATTAAACGCCATTCAATAGCGAGAACAAAAAAATATCTACCCGTTTCTTCGATGGCGTTCGACATATTTAAAACGTTAGGTGTTCAAAGTACCCAACTGTGTGCTATAACTAAGACAAATTCAAATCAACAATAATAAAGATTTAAAAAAAAAAAAAAAAAAAAGATATATAGTTAACTTTTATCACATAAATAACTAGTGTACAACGATAGGTAGGTAGTAAAACGAGTAGGTATTAATACTATACATAAACGTAACGAACGTTAAGCATACATTTTCATATACTTATTATTTCAAACGTAAATTTAATTTTTAAATTTGTATAGTATTACACGTGCCTACTTTATAAACTCGATTAAAACATATAAACGATATATAAATACGGGGGGGTCCGGCATTGAAACGGGATGATTTCAATATTTAATTACTATTTAAAGAATGAATTTATTTTTATTTTAACGAATATAAATATAATGTATTATAGTTACCGTTTGATATCCAATCTCGTCTCGAATGCGTTGTTTGAGGGCTGGGTTAGTTCTCGGTGGATTGGCCTCAAACACTTTAGATTTAAGGAACCCCTAAAAAAAAAATCACAAGCCGGGAGTGCGAGAGGGCCGCCATGGGACATTTTCGCTCCGTGAAATGACGCAGCCCGAGAATAAAGTATTCACAGCATTCATCGAAATTCTCGTAGTGTGGCTTGTTGCCCAGTTTCGCTAGAATAGTGTATGTTCATTCACTGGGAAAAGGGCTAGTTGTGGTGTAAAAAAGTTATGAATCATTGTACCGTATCGCTCAGAATTAACGATTACTGCATTTTCGGCTTTTTTTTTTTTTTTTTGTGAGGGTTCCTTAAATCAAAAATGCTCGAGACCAATCCATCGAGAACTATTAAAGCACTCAAACAACGCATTTTGGACACGATTGAAGCAATTCCCGTCAATATGCTGGGAGAGATCATGCAAAACTTCCAGTTTCTACCACAAGTATGCATACATTTCAATGGAGGTCATTTGGAGAACGTAGTGTATGGAAAAATACCATCAAATGGTAGGTAACTCTTGTATTTTACATTTATATTTGTTAAAATATAAATAAATGCACTCGTAAAATAGTAATTAAATATTGAAAACACTGCCGGACCCTGTATTATATACGTATAAAATCATCGGGTATAATCCTAAATAACGTATTTCGCAGGACAAATGGCTTGATGCTTTTGCAGCGTACTCTTCCTGAACATTAATTTGTCGCAATGATTGCACTTGTACTTCGGTTCGACACCGCACTCGTCTTTGATGTGTCTGCGCAAACTCCTTTTGTTTTTGTAGCTGCGATTGCAAAATCCGTTTGGACAAAAATATCGATCTGCAACGTATATAATAATAATAACAATAATAAAAATAATGTTAAAAACGTATGCTGGGTATATATTACAAAATAAATATATATATAAAAATTGTATAAAAATCACCTTAGTATTGTAAATAACAATGTTATATTTTTAGATGATAATAATATATAAATACTAAAGCCCAAGCGAGATAGTAGAGCAAAAATAATTATTTCTTTCAAAGACGTGTACGTGAGTGAGTGTTGTATACCCAATATTAAAACTAAAATTACAAAAAAAAAAAAAAAAACTGTTAAAATATAAATCGATTTCTTAAACCAAATAGAAAAAAAATAAAAATAAAAAAAACTTGTAGTGTTTTTTTTTTTTTATTATTATTTTTTTATTTAACGATATTTAATCCGACTTAATAAAATAAACATTTTAACAGTCAGTATATATATATATATATATATATATATATATATATATATATATATAGTTTATATTTCATAAAAAAAAAAAAATGTAAAAAGAATGTTAATTGTATTAATTAGATATGTATTTACATAAAATTCAAATTATATATTTATTCTTAGCGTATAGAATTATAGTAAATAATATATACGTCTAATTATAAAATTAAATTTAAAAAATAAGGTATAAAAATAAAAAAAAAACCTATGTTATCAGTTTGGCAAACTGCGCATATAAAATATAAAACTCACTTGATGTCTGTATATAGGTACATCCGACAGGTATAATAGATTTAGTCATAAAAAATAAAACGATTTTTTACAATATTATAAAACATTATAGGGTACACGTGAACAATTAATAACAATATTTATAATATACGTAATATTAAAAACTAGGTAAGATTTTATGTATATTCGCCATGTGTCTCAGTTTATGTTGTTTGTGGGCAAATTTTTTGTCGCAAATATCGCAAATGAATTTAGGATCGACCCCGCATTCGTACGTTAGATGTTGGCGTAGATTTCGTTTGTGCTTATATGTCCTACGGCATCTGGGACAGTTGTAGGCATATTCATAAACTAAAAAGAATTAAAAATATAATAATAGATATTATTCTACTAAAAACTCACTATTTCTATACGCATATATAGACAACATAAAATAAAACTATAGTAATAAATTGTTTGCAAACAGAAGTAGGAAGATTTGTTTTTTTTTTCTTTTATTATGCAGAAATTAAATGAAATAATTTAAATATGGAGCGTGGAAATAATTTAGATAAGCACCCGCCTAATAATTTGGTTCGGTCTGGTTGAATTTGTATATACGAGCGTACACAAAATATTTTATACTACGTTGACCTCAACCAGAAACACGTTTCATGCAAACAATTTGCCGTCGATATTATTATAACGTTATTTGGGTATACAAGTGTATCCGCATATAACGTTGTAACGATTTAAATTATTATTTTAGAATTTATCGTAATTCAATCAGAATAAAACAATTAACAATAAATTACTATAAAAAAAAAAAAAAAAAAAATATATATAGCCGGAAAACCAACATTTAGATATCGACAAAATTGTTCTCTAGAAAATATATATATTCGAAACTGAGAAAGGATAGGACAGTATTGTACAGTTTATAATCTAATGTGTTAGAGAGTTAGATAATCTAAATGTGATCGATGATAATTAGTTAGCGTGTTAATTACAATATTTCTACGCGCATAAAATGCAAGAGCGTATAATAGTAAAACGGTATCGATAAATGCGTTTAAGGTAAAGCTGCGCAATTAAATATATATATATATATGAAAAGAAGGGAAAAACAGTGAACTCTGATTTCGATCTCCCGAATGGAAGAATCATTAAAACACTGCAGAGACAAATAAATACGGCTAAATTAGAACAATTTTCAGTTCGACTTTTCGAGTGGACAACAGACTGACACAACAGTATTATAGAAATATGAGTTGGACTTGTGGATTTTAGAATATTGGCGTCGTTGCAATCAATGCGTACACACGTAGTCGATACATACCTTAATAACGGAAAATCTCCGAATTCCTAAGTGATCAATTTTAAGTTTTTACGCGTTCAAATAATGGTAAAGGCCGTTAAAAATGGTGGGGAAGAGGGAAGTGCACGAAAGATTATTTCAGCAGAGTGGAAGATGATTATTATTTATAAACTATTGTTGCATATATTGAAACCGCCACTATAGTAGTAAACAGACTAAAAACGGTTTAAGTGTAATAATTTCTAATATACGCCTTTTACCCGATATTAACTGTAGTTACTATTTTGTGAACTCACACGTTGAAACATTTTAGATTTGGATTGTGTTTTAATATACTTGCAAAATTTCAAACCCTTTTAAAAATTGTATATAATTAATATTGGTATTGGTATTATTTAAATGTGCTGCAACAGCACGTATAATAATTGTGTAATGCCGTTTAAAACAATAGAATTATTACAGGATGAAAAGAATAGAAGAAAAAAAAACACACACATTTATAACAACAGTAATATATTTTTTTTTTTCAACATAAACTATAAGATAACGATTTCGAAAAAAAAAAAAAAAAAAAAATTAGTAGGTGATTCTTTCGCGAATTTGTTTACAACAAAATAATATAATTTCTAAGATAAGTTGCTTCTAGTTTAACTGTAAAACGAAAATAACGCAACAAAGCAAAATACAGAGTTGGAATAACATGTTAAAGTATATGTTAAGCCGCCGGTTTTTTTTTTTTTTTTTACGACCGTTATCGATTAAACGGTAAATTTCGAGTTTGACGGTTTGTCGACGGGACGCCAAAAATTAATTCCATTGTCTCGTACGGATATCTGACAAGGCTTCCGATTTTAAATGGCCATCGTTCCCGGATCCCTAGACTGTGTAATAGACAAATATACAAATAATAATATCGAAATAATCACGTCATGGGGTAGGGGTGTAATAACGAATGAAACGAATGTGGAATACCGGTCGTCTGTTGATCAACTGTTCGAGGGCTTTCCTGTGTATGTCTACCGCGTGCCGGCTCAGGTTGGACCTTTGGGAAAACCGCCGTCCGCAAAAACCGCAACGGAATTGCGGCGTCACGCCGCATTCGAATTTCGAATGTCTCTGGAGGCTCCCGCGGTGCATGTACGTCTTGCCGCATTTATTGCAAGCGTAGTCGTGCCCGTCGAACGTGTAACCTAGAAATATAATATAATATTTTATTTTACACCGGACGCAATATTAATGTACAACAATACGTATTGGATAGGTGAACAACTTTGAAACGATGTAAAATTAACAAACCGATAAAAGCCGATACGCGTATTGGATAATAGTATATATATATATATATTAAAAATGTCCTTTTTTTTTTTTAATATTAATATATATATATATATATTAAAAATGTCCTTTTTTTTTTTTTTAATATTAATATATATATATATATATATATATAGACCGTGTCGGGATTAGGTACGACGAAATCACGACATTAACGTTCTCGGGCGTAACATTTTTTTTTTTTTTTTTTTTGTTCCATCCGACAGTGGCGGCGGCTAGGTCCGTTACATTAGCACCCCCCAACCATGGAATTTCATAAAACAAATTTCAACCAAAAATTGTTATTCTATTTGTACACTTTTTTGTAATAATAAATTCCGAATTTGTACACCTCTCTGAACACGTCAAAATCGATTTTTACTCTCCGGTGGTGCTAAAGTAACTTAACACCAGCATCCCGATATATCTAACTTCAGAGGATCGGCTAAGTGATTATTTTAATTTTTTTTTTTTTTTTTATGGTTTTTCGTAATTAACAAAAACAAAAAGAACTAGAAGATACCGTTAACGGGTGTGTCTACTGTTGTAAGTGGGAAGTTGAGTGTGTAGAATATAGAGCAGCGGTCGCCATACGGTGGATCGTGCACCACTCCGACAGTTTGTGAGAAAATTTTGATGGTCCGCAGACAAATGTTAACATTGTTTGCAATTTTATTTAATTAACCTGAAAAATATTCCAGCTGGCGTGTGTTGTATAATCGTCACGTACAAAACAATTGTAATATGTCGCTGTATGTAGTTTCAGTTCGGTAAATGGAATCAATGACAATGAAAATTTCAATTTAATTTTCAACAAAGTATTTCCAATGGATCCGTACACACTTCGCGTTTTATCCGCCGTGATTATTGATGATTTTATGGTTTTTATCATGTTATACCACTCTGGCGGTCGTCAATTGCGTCAATTTTTTAACATTACCTGTAGCGTGTTCAGAGAAGAAGTGTCCAAATTCGGAATTTACGATTACACGTTCGTACAAATAGAAAAACGGTTTTTGGTAAAAATCGTTTTATGAAATTCCATGTTGGGAGATGCTAATGTAACGGACTCGTGGCGGCTATCCTCGAACAAATACGTGCTGCTAAAGATATTTCCTAGGGCCCGGTGTCATCCCCCGCCATAGTGGGATGACTACTCTACACAAGAGCGGTTTTGGGGGGTTCAACCGTTTTCAGAATTATTGGAAAATGTTTAAATATTTAATATAATAAACTGGACAAAAATTAAAGTCGTAACATTAACCCCTTCCCTCCCATTCCCGTCCTGAAATGTGTCCGTACACGACACCAGAAAATTGAATAATAAAAATCAATCGCATATATTTCCAGTTATTTAATGAATTTTTGTTCGGTATCAAAATATAATTAGTCCAACAAAAGAAAAAAAAATTATTTCAAAATTTCTATCAAAAATTGTTTGTTTTAACCGTACTATCAAACCACTAGTCCGCCAAATTTTGAATGTGTTGCTCCGGCAACACGTAGACCTCAGGATAGACGCCACTAGATTCAGGCAATTATTTTTTTTAATTATAAAAACCAAAAAAACAAACAATCCGTAGGTGTGTAATTAATTCCAACCGTTACAAACTATCGCAAATTATTTTGGAAATTAGTAAGCCCGTTTAACTGTGCTTCTTTTATTTAATTTTTTTTTTTTTTTTTGTCAAACAAAATTACACAAGCAACCCCGTCAAAAATGCAAAATACGAAAACAAACATAGCGAAACACACCGTGATTTTAGAACTAAATCTTACTGGATCTGCATAAAAAAATATACATATAATAATAATAATAATAATACAAACAATTACGAAATACAATTGCATTATATTACAGTTTTCTCAAAATTCGAAGCATGAATAAAATTGCATACCTTCTGAGGCAACATTCATTATCGATCTGTTTAACACAGTTCCTGGTAAAATTTTGGAAGCGATAAAACCCTCGTAAATTGGTTACTGGAGGGGTAAATACTACATTATTGTAAAACAAAATCGTTTTTTTCGTCTCGATAAAGAACTCAGCATTGGTTCTCACAAAAAATGAAAAAATTACTCGCATGGGGTGGGGGGTCGAGAAATAACGAGTACTTTCAATTTTTTTGTGAAAACCCGTCGATGCTAAGTGTTCTGAAGAATATTAGCATTTTATTTAACAACATATTAGCAGTACATAATATTAAACACTACTCATATATATACTTACTGAATATATTATATTTTAATTTATTTTTTCTGTATATCTGGTGGCTTTTTAAAAAAAAAAAAAAAAATTAGATTACCTATAGATTATCTGAATATATAAACCTATTATGTATATATTTACCAATAAACAATTATAACCGATCAGATGTTATTATTTAGACGTTACACGGACATTTTTTATATTTTTTTTTATGTATATATATATTTCTTCTAAATAAAATTGTAAAATTTAAAAAATCGTATTACAAACCTTATTAACCTTGACAACAGAAGAAGAAGAAATGTAACACAAAACATTATAAACGAAAGTAACCATATTATAAATTATATTATATTGTTTCGAAATATTCAAAACACTCGACGTTTTATACACTCGATGTATTATTATTGACAAATTAGTTCTGGTGTACACCACCGGTGGTCACTTATTTAAAAATAAATTTAAAAAAAAATATATTCATATATATATATATATATATATATATGAATATATATATATATATATGAATATATATATATATATATGAATATATATATATTATAAAACACATATATGTATATTATAAAACACACATATGTAGGTATATTTTAATCGAACACATTATTTAATGTAATGTCTATCCGTTATAATAGTAATGTCAGTTAACAATCCGATAATACTGAAAGTAATACATAAGTTAAATTTGTCGTTTCCCGATAAGGAGACAATTTACTATTGTAGCAAAACGTTGTGCACGGATATCATATGTCTCCTCCAGTGGTGTTTCAGGGCGAATCTCTTTTTACAATCTTCACACCGAAACTTGGGCTCGACGCCGCATCTATATTTCAAATGCAGGTTCAAACTACTTTGGTATTTGTAAACTTTACCGCACTGGAGACACGGGTAGAAACCTATACGAACACAAAAAAAATATTAGATTATTATTATTTATCGTATTGTAGTTTTATTTTTTTTTTAATAAACACGTTCTATTAATTTTTTTTTTTTGATCATTGTCACTATAATCATCACTGTGTACAAGTACGTAAAAAATGAAAAAAATATAAAAACAAAAAAAAAAAAATGTGTATTACACATATACACGTAATGATTTCAACAAGCGAAAATATATAATAAATACAGAACGAGAAAAACCTCGATTTATAAAAATAAAAAACTTACAAAAATTATAAAACAAATAATTAAATAAAACAGAAGAAGAAGCCATATCAATTCTTGTAATATATTTTTTAAAATTGGAGAAAAGCTTATAAATGTAATTATTATAGTATCTAATCTTGAATAAAATTTCAGCAACACCTATCAAATCGATAAGCAACGACGTCGCTAATATGCATTTTTCGGAAAATGACAAGTATTTAAAAATCATTCGTAATGTTATACGTGTCTGCAAGTTTTTAGTTTCGATTTATCCGTTCTACTGGACCACGTGGGCCCTAGTTGACACGATTGCCGATCAGGGCCCAATTTTATTCGACTTATTATATTACGTTTATGATTATTTTATTTATTTATTTTTTTTTTTTTTTTTTTTAATACGTTAATATCTAAAAGTCTAAAAAAGGAATTTTATATCAGAGTACAATATATTCTGTGCCGATTTCCAATATCGTATAAACGTATTGTTTTTTTCAAATTTAAAACTTAAACGCCAAAAATAGAAGGATATTTGTTTGATTCTAAAATTTGTAATATTGGACCGTTGCAAATACAATTTAGCATCGTGGTGAAGAATATTACTACGACTACACAAATTCGGTACATAATTATTTGAAAAATATTTATTAATAAATATAGGAAACAGCATATATTTCAGAAATGTCATTGTTGTTTTTTTTTTTTTTTTTTTTTTTTTTTTTTTTTTTTTTTTTTTTTTTTTTTTTTTTTGGCAGTTCACACACACCGCGTATAGTTGTACAATTTAATCACTCGAATACACTTAAATTTAAACAAAAAGATACTGAAAATAAATAAACTTAATTTATCTTAATCGTAATAAAAAATTTTCTAATTTTACTTTAGTCTTTAAAACACGTTGAAAAATTATCGTCAATTTTATGCATTTAAAATTAAAAAACAAACTAACGACTACTCAAATAATAGTCTTGTCGGTACATATATAATATATTAAATCGAAACACATATTAATCTATAAACCTGCGCGGACAAAGATGTGGTCCGCGCTGTTTAACCGTTTAATACAAATATGGATAAAAAAAAATTGTATATAAAGAGAGATATTGCGATTATAGGATGTAGAAAGAAAAAAAGAATACCAAAAAACCAAAAACAAATGCTAGGTAATTAACGTCGAAATTGAAATTTTACGCATTTTACGTTAAAAAATCAAAATAATATAGGAAATATATACATATATATATATATATATTTTTTTTTTTTTAAATATCTTTTTTTTTCACATGTGATAAGCTTTATTGTGCGATAACAAGATATGCGTACGGAGTCTGTGACTTCTGCTGAACATACGGTTGCACATTCTACACCTGAACTGAGGCAAAATTCCACACTCGTACCTTCTGTGATTGCACAGACTCGGTTGGTGTTTGTACTTTTTGCCGCATTTCGGGCATATAAATGTTTTCGATACGTTACCCTCGTCGTTTATGAAAAAAGAAGCTGAAATAAACAATAATAAATAAAAAAATAAAAATATAAAAAAAATTAAAAATGTGTTGATTTTTCGACAGAAAATACATTACTTACATACATTATATATATATATTAAAAATGAAATAATATATATTTGAACAATAAGCGTAAAAACACGTTAAAAAAAAATTGTAAAAAAAAAAAAAAAAAAAAATGTTTAATAAATTAACAGAAAAGTGTCTATACATGCAATTATGGGTTATACTGTTGTATTGACGGGATAAAGTTTTTTGTATTATTATTATTATTTGCACATACTGAAGAGTAAACTACGCGGCGGGTAAAACTGTGTAGTAAACTAACATTAAAAAATAATAATAATAATAATTATTATTATAAATAAAATTTAAAAAAGAAGAAAAAAAAACATAAACAAATAATTAATTATCGAATAGTATTATTATTATTAATAATAATTTATATATATATTATTATTAATATATATATATATATATTAATTTTAATTTTACGTTCGTTTTATGTCACAATCTCTAAAAATATTTATTCCGTGTTTTGAAGCCGCGTCGTGCAGCACCTCGAGTAAATATTTACGCCATCGGACAAATGCGGACACAACCGAATTCGCAAGACTTTTTTTTTTTTTTTTTTTTTTTGATATTTATTATTTCGCAACGTTCACAAATCTATAGAAAAGAGAAAAAAGAAAAAAAAAGATTTTAAATTAAATATTATATATACATACATTTTTCAGTAGATTATTATTACGTTAACGTAAAAACAATACGTCCAAATATTATTGTAATATTATTGTAGGTAATAACGAGCGAATGATTAAAACAAATTATAATAATCAGACAGGGCCGCGTCCGAGGGGAGATTTTTGGGAGACAAGACAGTCCCCCTACTCCTCAAAATATAACTCCAGTCAGCAGTCGAACGTTATTGTATTGTGTATATTATAGTATTATATTATGATTAATGTAAATTGTAAGTACATAAATTATTGATGTATAAATTTAGAACGGCACGCGAAATTTGAATTTAAAATACGAACAATTTGGCATTCGAATACAAAATTCTATGGTAGGAGGTGTGTAGAAACCCCCTGGTTTTCGGTATGAATATTTTTAGACAATATTCATCAGTATAGGAAGAGAGCATTTGGGCATTTTTCAGACTTTCCTCCCCGAGTGATTTTCATCTTCGGGACCACCCTGTAATCAGACATTGATGATAGATTAAAAACAGTGCGTTTGTAATATTTGCATTACTTTTAAATATTTTAAATAATTTTCAACGAGGAATCGACGACGACGACGATAGTTCAACCGACGAAACACGAGACATTTTCGATTATGGAAAATAGTTTTGTGCGATTGATTTTTGTACGTTCTTATTTCCTATTTCTCATAAATTAAAACATTAACCAAACATAAGTATAGTAATCTCATTTTGAACAACTGTACCGGGGAATACACACAAAATATATAATTCATAATATGCATTTTATCCAAACAATTAACACCGGGCGTTTTTGTATAGAACCAAATAAATTATATTCAACAAGTATTTAACATAGTATTATTATACAATAGTATTATAGTTTAGTAAATAAAGAATTTCGGATTAAACTAATTTTTTTTTAAAACTTTTTATTAGGTATAATGATGTGAACGAAATGTTATAACGTGTTTAAAATCGTGGAAACATTATTCAATGGTGTGAAGTGGTGATATTAAAACACGAATAAAAAAAAAACAATGTATGGATAACTCATGAAACAAATTAATATTCGTACACAATTCAAAATTATAAAATCAAATTATTAACAATTCGAAAACTAACGTCTAACCGAGTGATCAAAATAATAATAGTACGTAAACCGGTGTTTGTTTCGGGGACTCGAGTGTTCCCGGGGAGGTAAATATATTAACCGTGTACGCGTTACGATCAATTTAGGCAATGCGATAATGAAAAAACAACACAAACAAAATGTTCAATAATTAATTAATTCACTATCGAACGAATTGGCAAAGTATACGCCGTGGAATTTCTACTACTGAACGCTTGTCGGTTAAACATTTCGCTATACAAGAATAGCAATTCGACGAGAGTTTAACTTTATACTTGGTTACATAATATATATTTAAAAAAAAAAATAATAATAATAATTTAAAAAAACATCTATGGCCCGAAACAACGCGTTCTGGTCGACAATACGACGTGTACTATCGTTATGGCTCGGAATAGATATTGAAACTTCTGCAAACTTAAAAACGAACGGTTTTATTTCAATTTGTTCACATTAAACGTTTTGGTCAGCATACACGAAAGCTGTGTGCATTATTTGGTATTTAAATTAAAATTTGAATCGATTTCCGTATTATAGCGTTAATTCGAGAAAATTGACTACACAGAGCTGAACGTACGGCGTATGGAGAATTACTCCAGAGTACTGGTTGTTTTACCGGGTGGGGGGTTGGGGTATTGTCCTCCGAAATAAACACCAATCTAAACGTCGTTCGGTATAATATTTTATATATAGAAAAAAAAAAAAAACAGAAAAAAATTAAAATTACAAATTACAATATAATATTTGCGCAACTAGCAATACTATAAGTTTAAAAGCACAAGGGAATAAAGTATCGAGTACACGTCAAATTGCACGGTTTGAAGTCCAATTCGCACGGCATACACGAACGTTCAACATTAAAACAAAACGACAACGCATATTTAAAATTTACTGAAATATATATTCCGTTAAAGTGGACTTAATAAAAATCTACTCTATTTTCCTATGTCTATGTTTTATAGTTGTCCATTGTTATTATCAAGGTCCCATTTCGATCACGGGAGCTACGAAATTATGAACGAATCCCATATGCGCCTTGAGTTCGGTTGTATACTTAAACTTCCTAAAGCAGACTTCGCATTGGAACTGCGGACTAACGCCACATTCGTATTTCTTATGTCTGGTCAAATTTCTGCGGTATTTGTATTTGCGACCGCAGCCGCAAACGAAATCGCACCGGGAGATCGATTTACGACCTCGTCGCCGTATTCCTAAAATTGTACGATAAACATCATAATTATAAATTTTGGTAAAACATATAAAAAAAAAAAAATGATGCAGTGATAATTAATATTTTTTTCAAAAACAAATAACAATAACGACAAAAATAAGCGTATTAGAAAAAAAAACAGTAATAAGCATCATTTTAGGTTCCCGACATAATATATAAACAGATTATTACAAAAATAAAATAAAACTGCATTTTTTAACAATTAGGTATATATATATATATATATATATTTTATTCCATACGAGTTCACCAAACAAATACAGTATAGTAGGGTATATTTTTTTATAAAAATTTGATTTTTCTACGATCGTTTTACTCATTTTTTTTTTCTTTCCCCCCCCCCCCTATTTCAACTTGACTCGATTATCAACAAAAATTCGTTATGTTCGCGTACACGAATTTGATTAAATTTTAACAATAAAATGATAACGACTCAGTCGAGTCTGAAATCGTCGTATTTGGAGTAATGTGAATTCGGAAAAGCCCTACGCCCATCTGAACGCCCGGTACAGATTATTCGATTTACCACTTAGGTGTAATTTGACAAGTCGAAAATTGAAATTCAGTACCAGGATCGCGGAAGAGTACAAGTAAAGTACAAGGAATTTCGAAAAGAACCGCAGCAATTCCCATGGTATTCCACCGGACCAGTAATTTAAAATGTAAAGAAAAAAATAAAAAAAAATGTTCAGAAAGACGTTCCAATTCCAATGTTAAAATATGTGATCACGTTATATTTACAAAAGTAATAATTATCGAAACACTATGGCTAATACAAACTATAAAGAGTGCCAACTATATAAATATAATTAAATTAACGGAGTATATAGTAACGAAAAATTGTATCTATAAAATCACGTAAACTTTACAAAACAAATTCAAATATTTACACGTAACGATATTTCGAATAATAATCGAAAAGCAATTGGTATGATATTGAATTACGAATAATATTAAAACAAACGCGCACGGTCGATTGGTTAAAAAAAAATATCAATTATACTATAATATTATTTATCATTTACACCCGTTTAAACATTTCCAACTGATATACAAATGCGAGTAAGTGATATTAGTTGTTTTTTTTTTTTTTTTTTTTTTTTAAATTAATAATACATACAATTATAACGGTTAGGTATAGTTTTATAAGTTATTGTTATATTACGAGATTACAATAGTATTTTTTTTTTTTTTTTTTTTTTTTAATGGTTATAATATTAATTCACACGTTTCGGGATTATAAACTAACAACAATAATAAATTTTTGGAAATTGTATATAAATATTAACGTAGGTACGCGGAATTAACGAAAACATATTGCATCGCGCATGTCGTACATTGTTGGTAAAAAAAAAATAATAATAATAATAATAATAACAATAATAAAACAGTACCGTAGAAACTCGGAAGTAACACTAAAAATATAAATTGATAATAATTTTTAAAATAAATAACATAACGTATGTAAATTATTAACTAAATCAACGCGAAATAATAATAATAATAATAATAATAATGATAACAATGATAATAAATGGCAATAGTACTGAATAATATATGTAACCGATGTATTGTATAAATATACCTACTCCGTTCGGTAAAACAATAATAAAACATTACAATTATATTTAAAAAAAAAAAAAATATGTATATATGTATTATAATTTGTCAAATGTTAAGACCTTAAGAGAAATAAAAAATATAAGAAAAAAAAAATGCTGTACTACTCGTTTTGCAATTAATTACATTTGGACGTGGCCACGCCGGGCGGGTGTCGTCGTATAGGAAAACGTACCGAGAATAACTAACGCCAAAACGATCCCTCCCCATCACCCGTCCGCAATGTCCGAGGATCCGGAGGAGAAACCGCGACTCCGCCGGACGCCAGAACATTTTGGACCGCGTTATCGAATTATCGTTTTCAACACAAGATGCGATGGACCGTACGCATGTGACCCCGTAAACTGGACTTTTGCGTAAAAAAGTTGCTACAGATTTTACACTGGAACTGCGGTGGCACGCCACACTGATATCTCTGGTGTTTTTTTAAATTCCTCACGTATTTGTACCGTCTGAGGCACCGCAAACAAACGAAACAAAACGGGCCCAACTGGAAATGTTTAGGAGTCGCGTGCGTTTGTTCGGTCGTGCCGTTGTCCTGCCACTGCCCTGCAATAAACAAATATCAAAAAAACTGTACACGTTCAAGCATAATAATAATGATTAATTATTAATTAACTAAAGTGGTAGGTACGAAGACGAAAGAAAAGAAATTAAAAAAAAAAAGTATATTAGGAAAACTTCTTAATCGATAGATATAATTTTAAAAAAAAAATTATATATATATATTCAAAACACAATGTCGGAAGCGTAGGTATAGTTAAAACCATAACCTACATATAAAAATATTTACATATAAATCATAATTTAATTTAAATTTCAAACAATCGTTGTTTAGGTAAATCGTAATAATTTATAAAATTGCACTTATGTTACTAGTACAATATTTTTATTTTTTTTTCTTTCAACGTATTATAGCGTGTGTATATATATATATACATATATATACTTATTGAATCAACATGCAGCAAACAGGACTGATATTTTAAAACGCATACAAACAAATTACTAATATATTGCACAACTATATAGGAAATAAAGGTATATACGGGAAACGACAAGAAAAACTCGCGACGGTAGGTATAAATGCGTCGCCAAGACTCTATGAAAGTACAATCTGACATGGAAGAAAAACAAACGGGGGGGTTTGTTAGGTTAGGTTAGGTTAGCTCCCCCCTCCCCCGTTTGCAATGCAATAATATGCGAAATACGAATCGCCAGACGTTTTCGGCTATACTCTGTTCAACTTAAGAGTGCCCAAACCCGCGCATGCATACTGAGGTGCCGACAACTGTCGGACCCCCCCCCCCCCGGGCGAAATCAAACGCTCTGTGATTGGTCGGCATTGTATGACCATCGCCGTTATCTATCGGAGTCGTCGGCGGGCCGCCGTGTATACACCCGGTTAGGTTCAAATCAGTAAAACCACGGTGCGTCGGGATAACGTTGTGACACTATCCTCACTACGTATAAACGCGCGTCGGCATACCATAGCGCTCCCCGTAGCAAGATAAGCAAGACACGTGCGCGAACAGAACTCGTTTTCGTCCGAGCGACTGACTACTGGGCACTCTTAACCTGAACAGAGTATATTCTCTAAATTGTATGGTTTACGTAAAACGGCAGCAGTGATGGTATCCGGCAGCATTACGGTAGCGGTATGGCGGCAGTATGGTGGTATGGCGGTATGGTATACGTGGCAGGAAGTTACGACGGTATAATTAATAACGATAAAATATATATTATCCATTTGGCGCACGAATTGCGAACCGAGATAGTATTATTGTAGTCCGTGACCCGGGACTGAAATAAACGCAAACTAACAATAGTTATTGTTAGTACAACAACAACAAAAAAATAATAATTAATCTTACGACGGCCATCTAATAAAAAATAATCAGTAGACCAAATTATGTAATTCCGTATGCATTTTTGGCAACCTACGATATATTTTTTTTTTAATAAAATGTAATGGGTTTATTTTTCTTCAAATTTTATTCCAATTTATAAAATTATTACTTATGATTGAGATAAGTCTTTTTTTTTTTTTTTCAAATTTTGGCTCGTAAAAGACTTGCTCCTCTCCCCCGCACCACTATATTTATATACCAAATTTGACATTTGTAATCAATTTAATTTAGTATTAATAACTTTTTTTTTCTTTTTTTTTTTTGGATCGTTAGGCACTTTAAACGTGTTTATACTACGAATACTTTGAATCCATTGTAGATTTATTGTGAAATTAATATATTGAAAAGTAATTCTGATTTATTGAAATTCCAAATACTTCCAAATAAATGTATATATTTATTTTACATGTTTGCGCGGAACATAATAATACTCACAAAAAAAAAAATTAACGAAGCGAACATGAACACTTGGGAGCATTAGAAATTATTAAAACTACCGACTTCCCGCATATAATTGCATCAACAAGTACTATTCTGGAATTCAAAATTATAATAAAATATGTATAACAGTATATTATATGAAATTAGTTACACGTCATAAATAATACCAACAACTTTACTATAATATAAATATATACATCAGTGTTAAATAATAATATAATTAAAATATTGTAAAAATATATATAAATTTTAAATTATACTCGAATACGATTTTGAGGATCACTCAGATACAGTAGTTTTAATACAATAGTTTACTTTACAATATAATATTGTCGTGGGCGCACCAATAAATTTTAATTTAGATGGAAAATAGTTTTTTTTTAAATAAATAGAGATTAGTATTGGTTAAGCTAAAGCCCCGTGTACTCCCCCACCGCACCTGAATATTGTATATCATCTCTAATAATTTATAATAGTACAAAACTCGTAATACTAATAATATGATAAGTATATTTTAAAATGTTAAAATTAACACAGACGACTATACAAAACAAATTCGTTTGAAATGCAATAAAAATAATATTTAATGATAACACGTCATACATTACGGGAGGGTCGATCTTTTGAGAAAAGTATAAAGAATATTGAATTCTATTATTTAATTGAACATGAATAGGCAATAAAACTTTAAATGGAAAAACAAATAACAAACAATTGTTTAAGTGGTTAATGTTCAAAAGTCAACAATTAAATTAACATAACACGAAAAATTAATTTATATATAAATAAATATATACGTTTAATATTTATTTAATTTTTTTTTTTAATTCGATACGGGTATACGACGAGGAAGTGAATTATAATTTTCCAAATTCTTTTAAACGGGTTTTACTCAATTTGGATTTATTATAAAAATTATTCTAATATAACTATTTATATATATATATATATATATATTCCAATTAGTCTGAAACATACAATATTAACAGCGGTCATATCATTACAAATGTAGAAATAAATTATGATATTATAATACTCAGATTCATAAACGTGGGATTACATATTGTACAAAGAAAACATGATCAAAACGGCGTTTATTTATTTATTTTTTTTTTTTTTAAAATACTTACAACAGAATATCTAAATAGGTAATCATATGAAATTGCAGTGTACATCTGCTAAATGAAACTTTAAAGTAAACGTATGTCGAAAACATTTTCCGCACAGTTGACATTTGAACATGGGCTGAACGCCACATTCGAATTTTAAATGTCGATTGAGCGTACATTTTTGCTTGTATCTTCTACCGCATCCCTTAGGACAGAAGAAAAACGTCTTGGAATCTAAAACAAAATTACAGACATGTTATTTGAGTGAATAAATTTTATGTTTGAAAAAATATTTAAACCTAGTAATAATTGTTAAGCTTAATTATAACATAATAGTTAGATGGTTTTTTTTTTTTTTTTTTATATTACAATGACTTGGTGTATTTAAATATATTTTAATTCGAATGTACTAGAAAATAAGTATGAGTAGTAAAAATAACCTATACGTGTGACCTATAACGTCTGTACTTTTGCAGATCTAAAATTGGCAATACTTATATATAAGCACACATTGTATTTCTTTATTAATACTATATAAAATTACTAAGCAACTTTGACGTTTTTATGTGGAATTCATGCACTTACCACCAAGCACTCTGCCGCTCAACGACGTGACCAAGGAATAGTAATTCGAGACACGGGCCTCGACTTAAAATACGGTCCTTTTCCATAGATAGTGTAAGCGATAAGAAACTCGTTGGTGTTTGAAAATTTAAAATATG
This sequence comes from Tuberolachnus salignus, assembly GCA_956483605.1. Lineage (NCBI taxonomy): Eukaryota > Metazoa > Arthropoda > Insecta > Hemiptera > Aphididae > Tuberolachnus > Tuberolachnus salignus. The sequence goes on from OY101437.1 coordinate 20,567,462, forward strand.
TTAATTCGTTGAATCATACGTGACCGGTTATATAATCGCGAAGGGGCAAAAGGAAATGTTCGCCAAAGGAAATTTTGGGTGCCGAGATAGTTTTTTTTAGTACGTCACGCCACTGTGCTCGCGTTGTTGTCAATATTTTAACATTTATATAAAATTAATAAACGTGTTATCAATATCATGAGAAGTGTCTTTAAATTTACAAAATTAAATAAACCACAACAATAAGTCAAGAAGTATGTAGAACAATGTTTTATATATTGGATAGGCAATACATGCTAACATGTAACAATTATGATTGTAAAAGTACAATTAATCAATTATTGTAATCCTTCCTAAAACCGCTGGATAAAATATGTACGAATTTCAACGCTGTTAAAACTTCAAACGGATCACAAACAGATGCGTATTTTAATTTTTTCTTTCGGTTTTTAATTATTTACGCATCGAGCTATCAACTGAATTTTATACTGAGCAGAACAAGGTTGGTTTTTTTTTTTTTTTTGACCTGAAAACACTTTAAGTGTCTGTAAAATGTTCCGGAATGTTACGATCATATTTCTTTAGACCCGCGTACGTACAGGAGGAAACCGGTTCAAACAAGTTAACAAGTCGGTTAGTTAGTAGGCAACGTTAATACAAAAATATTTAATTCAATCGCAAAAACTAACTACAATATTAGCAAAGTTATAATAATTTTTATCACTTGTGTATGTTTTTGAAATACTTAAAGGGTTTCAATAAAATTTAACCATTACAATATGATATAGCTGAATCCAATTTAGAAACAAAAAATGTCATTAACAGTAGTGAATCTAGCAGTGCAACGAGAAGATTACAGATCATATCGTAATATTATTATAATTACAAAAAAAAAAAAATCATTCCGAATCAAAATTTGTATTTAATCGCACAACGGCGTAAACAGTTTCGGACAAAAATTACACAATTTGATTTGTGCAATGGTAAAGACATTATTTTTTTTTTTTTGGGAGGGCGCTATTTTGGTCGGGTATTATAGCATCACGATTTATCTTTCCCATAATGTAACTGTATATCATTTTTGGAATAAATTTTCTGTCTCGAAAAGAGTTTTCCGATAGCATTACTTAATGTAACTGCATGCCATTTTTGGAATATATTTTCTGCCTGTAAAAGATTTTTCCAAATTAAACGCGCTCCTCATCGTCGTCCGCTCGTTCCGCTCAGAATCTAATAAAATAATAAAGTATACACAATTATTGAAAACCGAATAGTTTAATTTATAAAATTGTTTTAACAAATAAATATGTATACCATACTTGAATAATTACGTACTTACCTAATTTGATTCTAAATAAATCATAACCTTCTGATACCCCATCGTTCAAATATAATTTTATTTTCGTTTTAGATTCTAACATTTTTATGGTAAGTTTTATTTTCTTAATTTAAGTATTAAAAAAAAATAATAAAATATAAAAGAGCAATTGGATTTATCTGGAATAGTATCTATTGTCGTACAAAGATCGAAATCCATACCAATCCTAAACGGAGATAGTATTTTTAGAAAAACTATTTCGCATCGTCGATTACTGTAAAATACGACGTAAATCACTCCGCATAATTGTCAATTTTCGAACTCGTAAATTCGTTTTGAAGATCTTAACGAGACACAATAACCATGCACAAACGTAGGAATTTTGATATATTTAAACATGTTTTATTAAAATTATTATTTTCGATATTAAAATTGACATTGTGTAAAACGTGTATTGCTTATAATTTTATAGTTAAGCAGTAACGACAATAAATTATTATTATTATTATTATTAATTAATTAATTCGATATATAAAAAAACGTTATAATTGTAAAATAATAAAAACGGCAAAATAATACTACTGTTATTAATATTTATGTTTATATATATTCGAATAAAATTAAAAAAAAAAAAAAAAATCTGATTTCGTTTTTTTTTTTTTTTTTTTTGTATATATTGCGGTAAAAGTATTTAAAATATAATATAATACATAATAACAACGATAAATAATATATAATTAATAAATATTTGGTACGCGGTAACGGCAAACAAAAAAAATAAATAAATAAATATCCACGGTAAATTTAATAATATTTATATCCAATAAATTCGCACATCGTTAAAATAAGGCAACAATGTAATAAATTCTATATATGTATTCGCTAGAAGTAGAAGAAAAAAGACAACGATCTATTCTATATAACACGATGATAACAACAATTGACTACGCCGATATTCGATAAAATAATACGGTCAAAAACTATATAACCTATTAAAAACAAAACAAAAAAAAAAAAACCAACAACACACTACATAGTTACTTATATTTTTTTTTTTTTTTTTAAATAATAAATACTCGTTGCACACGCACCGTCTACACGCGTATTATAACACACTACAAAATACAACTGTGTATCCGTATCATGTGTATTTTAAAATTAATACGCTGTTTGAAATATTTGCAACAGATCGTGCACTGAAATTTCGGTTTTACACCGCATTCGAACTTCAGGTGCCTCGCTACACTGCCCCGGTGTTTATACTTGCGACCGCATTTATTCGGGCAGTATATATCGTCTTTACTATTGTCTTCCGACGATGGAGGGCTGCTCGTTCTTCTTCCTGTTGGAAAGAAAATTATTTTTTTTTTTTTTTTTGTTTTTTTTTTTTTTTTTTTTGTTGTTGTTTAAACACGCACAAGGCACACGATCACCGTTGACCCGCCGAGGTGACGGGTTTGTATGATATTTATCAGTTGACGGTTTTAAGCCGATAAGCCGGATATGGTTAGCTGACACCAAAGTAAACATGAATATTACGATAACAACCTGCAAATTATATATTTTATAAGCTCGGCCGGAATCCTGAAGTTATTCTCACGCGCTCTTAAAAATGTGTAAAAACAAAAAATAAAATAATAGTAAAATTGAAACATATTCAAGAACAGTATAAACGCACGATGCCGGGCTTCGTCCATCTGACCGCATATATATATATATATATATATATTTTTTTTTTATTTATTTATCGAGTTCGTTTACGGTAAACCTAACCGTTTTTATCCTAAAATTACCCCATAGATCGTTTGAGCGGGGTTTTTTTTTTTTATCATGCTCTCACCCCGTTTTTATGACGATATTTTCGAGTACTTAGATTTTTCATAGAAATTGAGGAATAACATCATGTGACGATACAGACTTTGGGTTTTCAAATAAGAACCTACATACGCTTTAATGCAAATTGCGAAACTGGCGATTTTTCTGAAAATGCTGACGTTTTGTAATTGAAATATAAACGAAAAGTTTCCGAGTTATTGTACTTAAAAAAAACTAAGGATTTAGTAATAAGGACAAGTTAGGCAATTATAATTAAGTATAAAGCATAAAATATTAGTTAACAATTACTATTTAGTCAATGTAACTAGGACAAACTTATAAGTTGTCATTTAAAAATCTGAAGTCGACAGTATACAAAACTCGTGCCCATTCACAATGTATTCAATATCCTTAGTATTCACAATATAATGACTTTTCGTTCAAACTTCGAAAACGATGATGCGTCAAAATGATCATAAATCACAATTTACATTAAAACACGTAGGTTGTCATTTGAAAACCAAATTCGGTATTGCCACAGGACTCCGTAATTGTGAAAAATCTAAATATTTGAAAATATCGTCTTTAACTGCGCTTAAAAATTCCGAAAAATCATAGTTTGAATACGAATGTATAATTTAACCGTAAAAGCGGGATGTGAGCATGCTTAAAAAAATCACCCTTTATACGGTGCATACGTTTCGTATTGTCCAGCTTGGTATGAAAACCTACCATACCCATTTGTCTACACCGTGATATTGTGCCAACATTCGTCGAGTGAAAATCTAAAACCTAGCCGTCGAAAAACCACGTCGGGTTTGGATAAAGCGTTCGTGTCCTGTTTAGACCATTTTACAATCGCGCTCATTTTTACTGTGGAAACGATCAACCGGAATGGTTTTTGAACCCTGAGGGGGAGGGGGGTTGAATATTCGTATCGAAAATAACGTAATTAAAACATTTAGTAATTATCTCAGAAATATATGTTGTTGTTTTTTGTTAGTAAATAATTGAAATAAATATTTTAGAAATGATCTTTTAAATGATACGACTTTTTTTTTTTTTTAAACATTTTCCCGCGTTGTTTATGAGAACGTCGACGATATGTTCGATTGTTTCAATATTCAACAAACAAATTGTATGAGATACGATTGAAACCTATGCGTTTTAGCGACGGGGGAGGGCTTAGCCCACGGAAAATTTTTCCCTCGGGGGCGATTGCCGTACATTGCCCCCGTTGTTCCGGCGCCCCTGCCCCCAAACGTACATATACAGCACAAATATTTATATATATATATATAAATATTCAGGTATAAAAATATCGTTTAAAAAAAATAAATAATAAATAAAAAATGTGTGTACGTTTATATTGTTAACATTTTGGAGATAAAAAAAAATGTACAAAATATGTATAATAATACACTATACAATAATATTGAAAGTTTAATCGCAGACATCGCTCGGGCGTATTTGAAAGAAAATATTTGCGTATATAAATCGCGTGATTATTGCTTTACTCAGACAAGAACCTGCACACTGGAAAATGTAATGGGTAATCGTCATTGGACCGGTTGATGATAACTTTTTTGGTAAGTGAACGTCCGTTTGTGGAACATTGACACCTTCGCCTAGAAATGTTATATTTATATGTATTAAAATAAAATTTAGAATATAATAGCATTTTACAGGAAAATGTTACGGTATAAAATTATTATTATACTCTACGGGTGCTTACTAAAACCGTAATACAAGATAATAATAGGTATAAAATACGAAAGAAACATCGACGCGGATCGTTAAAAAAAAAAAATCACTTTCTCTACCCCGAAAATGGTTCTCTGCGGAAAAAACGCATCGTCTTTATCAAAACCAACAACGTTTATTTAAATTTGATTTAAAATAAATATTTTTACTCTTACATTTTATGTATTGTGGTTGTAATTAATTTTATATCCCCGACGAGACCTCTTTCGAAGGTTTCGTACCTACTGGTAAAAATAATATTTGTTTAAAATATGAAAAATTTGTTCTCGAAAACGATATTGAATATTATTTTTAAATAATAATAATAATAAATAAACGACCACTTCATCTTGTAATTAATCTATAATCTATAATCTTTATCTATAATTTTAATTTAAAAAAAATTGTACAATTCAAACGAAACAAAAAAAAATAATAATAATAATATTAATGTAACGAGTATTTAGGAATGGCGTTTAAAAACCCGAAAATAAAATTAACGCGAAATAAGTCTCGTTCGTTGGTATTCTTCGCGCGTGAATACGCGATTTTCGAAAATACGTACAACCGCGGAAAAGAAAATGTGCCATATGTTGACCGGACCAATAGTTTTACAAATACCAGTATATTTACAAAAATATCGATTTAATACAGTTTCGATGACAATTAAAAAATGGCATGTACTGGATAAATATAGTAATTACCATTAAGAATAAAATTATTATAATAACGGTTTAAACAAATAAAAAAAAAAAAAATATATATATATATATGTATGTATGTGAAAAAAAAAATACAAATACAAAATATGTAAAGCTCAAGAAAATCTGAGTAGTAAGTAAAATAATAAATGCCTACCGTAGGTATATTATAACGTCACATAATTTTATTTTTTTTTTTTTTTTATTATGGCAAATTAGTATTATTATTATGTATACTAAGGCACGTGCCGAGGGGGTAGAGGGTTATCCGCAGAGTGCGATAAAAAGAACGTCCGTCGAGTTTATTTAAATTTTATTCTCTCGAATATAAAAAAAATGGAAAAAAAAAAAATGTTGAATACAAACAAATTTCAAAATTTCAAACTCGACGGGTAACAACGGTTGGTATTGGTGGCGGGGATGTAATATATTTTGGGCGCGAGAATCGTCCCGACCACACACGCCTGCGTATACCCCCCCGTTGTTAACTATACCTATAGATAAAAAAATATATACTCGACACAATAACACTTATATTACTTAAACCGTAGACGCGTTTAAATTAAAATTACACATTTCACGTGTTATTATAGGAACTATGACTAATTATTGTGCGCGAGCCGGCGCGGACGACTCATAATTTATATACGGCCGTAAACGTGCTGTGTTTGTTGCCCATGTGCATTTTATAGCTGATCGGCTGTTTGAAGTACTTGTTGCAAATCTGACAGTAAAATTTCGGGCTCACGCCGCATTCGAATTTTAAGTGTTTTAACAACGAGGGACGGTGCACGTACTGTCGGTTACAGTCGTCGTTCGGGCACGTGTATTTACCTGCGAACAAATCAGTCGATTGCACATTTTTTATACGAGTCCGTGTGTATTGATGTATATGTGTTTGTGTGTGTGTGTATTTGTGTGTGTGTGTGTGTGTGTGTGTGTGTGTGTGTGTGTGTGTGTGTGTGTGTGTGTCGTGTCTATTTATTATTAATATTATCGCTTGTAAAAATATATCCAAGTATTTTTTTTTTTTTTTTTGTAATATATATATATACATATACTTAGCGAGAAAAACAAGCGCATGCTAAACGTTTCAAATTACAATAAACAAAAAAAAAAAAAACAATACGGTTAAATAAAAATAATAATTTATAAAATATAGAAAAGCACCAGATATTTACTTTAATTTCTACCCGTATATTATTATTAATACAATTATTATATTATATTGTTATTGCGAAATGTATTCGTTTATAATATACACATATATATATATTATCAAAATATTAACGTATAAAATATGCACGTAAACAAGACGGAATTAAACGACGAAAACAAATGGAGTAAACTAATAACCGTATACATTTATAGTACACTAAAGTGTATTTATAAATTGTTACAGTTGGATTATTATGCGTATTGAGCGACAATTTTTTCATTGCTTTATTTTGAATTTCTCTCCAACAATACAAAAACAAAAAAAATAACTATTCATTTTTTTTTTTTGTTTTTTTCATCAAATGTGTCGGTTATAAATACAATATTGTTGTTCGAGCTGGTCGGTATCTACGGTATATATATTGGAACGCATTGCGTATTTTTTTTATTTTTTTTGAAAAAGAAAAAGAAGAATAAGTATTACTATTTAATATTTATGAACTATGCAAAATCAAAATGGCATTATACGGAACACGGTAGAATAAAATAAATTGTAAAACCGTTTAATATATTAATTTCGCGTTTAAAAAAATATCGAATAAATCGTTTGCGATTTCGTTACGCGTCGTTGTGTAATACGTACGAGACTGACCCCGCTGAAACGAGCGCAGACAATTCTTACACACGATAACGTATAGAACTATAAATATACTGTGTACGACGATCGGTAGACATAACGATCTAATGACTTATCGATACGATGATAAATGGTAAAGATATACTTAATCATTCCGAATTCTCGTCCGTGATTTATTTAATTTAAACCAGCAGCGGTTCGTAAACCGTACACCGCGGTGCCCTGTGCCGGTGGTACCGCGAGATCGTTCAAGGGGCACCACGCACGACCCATACGAAAATAAACAAAAAAAAAAAAAAAGTCGATCAATAAAATCATTTAAATTTGTTGAATCAACGAGTTTAACTATGTGTTCGTTTTTCATTCGCGTTTCTCGCGATATTCACAACGGCTGGTGGGACTAAATTTGGTCCATTTAAAGGGAACTGGTGTATTAAACAATGAACACTGTATGGATCCTTCAAAAAAAGCACTGCGCTATATAGAATTCCAACATTATACCCTATGCCGCGAACATATTGGTTGGCTTGGACGTTTTTAGAAAGTTTAAATTGACGTTTTAAAACAGAAAATGAGTTTAAATTTAAAAAAAAATCGTTGCACACAACAAGTTTGGCGGAGATTTATAGACGGATTTATAGAGATGGAATAAGATGCATCAACATCCAACGATTTCAATAGTTTTCGATTGTTCTCAAAAACAAATCATTTCACCGGGTTTCTTAACGTTAATAAAAATAATAATAGAGAAAAACATATTTCGACTAAACTAATTAAAATAGGCGGCGCTGTCGATTTAAATATTGATAAATTACATTCTGTACGTTTTGCGATGACGACTCAATAGCGATTTCAATCCATATTAACTTTTTTTTTTTTTTACTATTCTGAAAAAGACGATTCCGTGAAAAAGAACAATTCAGTGGAATATAAAATAGGTTCACCTTATGAAAGTTTCAAACATTTTAGAATTTACTGTGTCTATGTTATAATCGCTGTGTACGTGCGAATGTGTCCGTTTATAAAAATACGAAAATAAATATTTTAAATAATTTGATTAAATACGGATTTTTAATGAAATACACGTGTTATACAATAGCATAAAGACTTTTAACTAATTTGCTGTACAATATAAAACAAAATGTATTTTTTATTATTGTTATTATTATTATTATTATTATTATTATTATTATTATTATTATTATTATTATTATTATTATTATTATTATTATTCACAATCAAAATAAAATTAACGAATACAATATTATTATTTAAATGTTCTTTATTTTTATATTATACTTAAAAGACATATATTTATAATAAGACAATATTATATTGTGTCAATCGGAGGCGTGCTCAGAAAAGAGGGGGAAGGGGCATATTTCTTCTGTAGATTATAAGTTTTAACACAAAATGTATAACCAAAAGTTAAAGTTGATAATTCGACATAACTCCCTCGCCTCCTCCACGCTCTCTCTTGAGCACGCCCGCGATGTCATCAATGTTACCTACCCATTGTAATGGGTATACAAGTTGTAGTATATAATATCTCTATTTTTGTTTGTTTTTTTTCAAACGACAATTTTATGTTTCATAATCCCGTGAGATTTCAAGTGCGATTTATGTTTAAACATCCGGTGGCACACGAAACATTTAAATTTCGGAGCGACGCCACACTCGTACTTCAAATGCGCATATAATCCGGACTTGTGTTTATACGTACGGCCGCATTTCGTACAGCTTAAAGATGAACAATCTGAAAGAATTTTATACACTATATTATAGTTAGAGCGTAAAAATTTAAAATAAACCTATACAGAGATAACGCACAAAGCAGAATATTAATCGTTACTAAATAATAGTAATAATAATAATACTACACGTGTACATATCGAGAGAAAAAAAACAAAAAGTATTTGTCGATTCCTACCTACTCAACGTACATGTGTACAACGAAAACAATCGAATAAAATAATTTTATACACTTTAAATAATTATAATTATTTTTGTATCTAATAAATAAATTATTCTTATTCGACGACGAACAACCGACGTCACGTTTAGGCTATTATATTATACCCCGACACAAAATATCGCAATTTATATTTCCAATGGGCATTGTTGAAATTTAGGCAATAATAGAATTTCGATACGTATAGAAAATGAGCGAATTTTAATTTTACTGCATATGTAAATTAAATATTTTTTTTTTTTTTTTTAAACAAAAACCACAGGAAAAATTATTACCCAATATAACATGAAATTTCCACTTTATAACTGAATTGTGCTCAACAAATTATAGTTAGTTTGTTTTTAACTTCTCAAATAAGGAAATAACAAATCATGTACTCAACATTAAAAACGACAATAATCGTATACCTACAACAGAAATTAGAAACCAAATATTTCAATACCGCCTCGCAATTCAAAGTAATAACAATTAATAAAACTTTAGTCTCCCAAAATATTAATATTAATTTCTATTATCTATAAATAGAGAAATTAAAATAGCTTAAACAAACTGTCAACTTAGTGAAACGATTATCTTTAATGGTGTGCATTTAAATTAAATAACACATAAGAAATATGCTCGACAAATTCGCATATGCAAAAATATATAATAAAAATAAAATAGAACATCCGATATATTTGTCATCGAATTGTTTGGTATTCGGTAATCATTGCAACATATACTACATAACTGCCATTTACAATTTTGAATTAAGAACTTGTTTCAAATGCGATAAAAATGGCAGCTGGGTCTCACTATTATTAGAATATAGTATACACGCAACAAGAAATTAAATCGAAATAAAACATTTTTTTTAAAAAATTGGGCTAAAATTATAAATATTTCGTAGTGTGCAAAACATATTTTTGCATAACATTTACGATTGTATTTATTTGTGAAAAAAAAAAAACAAAATGTTAGAAATAAATATTCAAAAAAATATATATATAAAACTTATCAGGAGCGTATACACGGGTGGGGGTGGGGGTATATGAGGGTTTGATACACCCTCGTCGCTTTTTTTTTTTTTTGTTTCGTCGCAGATATCGTAAAAATTAAATATATAATTCGATTTTAAATTTAATCAAAACGACTGAATACTGATAGTTTTAATAATATCAGTGTGACTTGTTCTATTACCGAATTTAAAACAACCACCGTATGTCTGTGTGTCGATTTTTTCCGATATTTTAATTTCTAAACGAGATATAAGCATTTAGAAATCGTAAACAAATAGTTGTTCATACTATTATATTTGATAATAAAGATTAATACCGAAAATAATCAAATATGAAAACTTAAGATTTTTTTTTTTTTGCTAAAAATGATGAAAACTATTAAATTATCAGAGGGGGAGGGAGAATGATGAGGATTTGTTCTTGGAAAAAACTACCGGCCCTTATTTCCCCCCCCCCCCGGGTACGGTCTTTTTGATCCATTCTTTCAAAAGTCACGTATACGCCACTGATACAATTAAATTTAAAAAAAAATTATATTTTACATTTATTTTATTATCCGTCTTAATTTTAGGAACATCAAAAAAAAAAAACAAACAAACAAATTATGTGTACAGTAAAAAAAAGACAATTGTACACGAAATACAGGTATAGGTTAAGTAAATTTATAAGCACAGCTGTTCCCAGCGGGGAACGATAGTTGCGAAATAATATTTTAAATAATTTAAATAATTTAATAAATAATTGAGTTGCGAAAAAAAAAACTGGTCTCCGGTGCGACCGACTATGCTTACCAGGCTTACAAAAATAATTCAATACAGTAATATAAAGATTTGTTAATTTTTAAAAAAATAATGATAATAATTTTAATTTTAACATTTTTTTTTTTTTTTTTTTGGTTTTTTACGTAATATTTAAAACGCGTTACCGAATTACAACAATATCTTGTGAATAGCGAGCATATGACTTCTATAATGTACGGGCTGCTTAAACTGTTTGCTGCATATATAACATTTAAATTGAGGCGTGATTCCGCATTCGTACTTGATGTGAAGTTTCACGGCTTGTTTCGATTTGTATTTACGACCGCACCTTTTGGGACAGTAGAATGGGGCGTCCAATCCCATGGTTATTGTCTTCCAATTAACGCCTAATTGAAAAAAAAAATAAAAAATATTTTATTGGAATTTTCTGGTACACGCGATCGATAAAAATTAAAATGTTTATTACAAAATAATATACACATATATTACATTTTTCACGCGCGTGTGAAGTTTATTACCAAAGTCTTTGCAATACAATAAACAATTGTAAACACAAACTAAAATTATTATTATTCGATTGTATAAAACTATCGGTAAAAAAAAAAAAAAACGAATTATTAATAATAAACGGTTGCGTGATAGTAATCAGCGGGCATTATAAATTTTACCGGCCGAAATCCAAAAGAAATTATTATTATTTTCTAAATTTGTTTTATTGAATTTAGAATAAACAGAATCGCGATTTTGTGATTAATGCCCCGTTAGAAATATTAAAAAAAAAAACAAAAAACAAAAACAACTCGTAAGTAAAGGACAGAGGCAATCAGCGACAGTCCCTGCGAGGAAATAATCTGCGAACCTATACAAATATCTCCAGAGATATGTAAAGCGATACCCAAACCTTAAAAAGCAAGATATAGAATTTACAAGTATAATATAATTTAATAATAAAATAGTAATTTGTTTGTTCTACGATCAGAAGTTAAAAATTACAATGGTACAATGGAGAATTATATCTTGTGTTTTTAGAGTTATATTATCGACAACACATAAGCGTTACGCGATCGAAAATAGGTCGCGACGCGTTTTGAGAACATACGGTTTACTTATTTGCACTTGATTATGAAATGCTGCAAAATATTCGGTATACCTATACAATTTTGTATTTAACTAATAAAAATGTACAAATAATAATAATAAAAACTATACATAGATTATTTTCAATAAAAATTGTAATTATTGTTTGCCGTTAAGTTGAAAATAGTACAATATCACACCAGAATTAAATGTATTACGCGTCTGCAGTATCGTTACAATATAACTCCATGATCGCGGTTCATATGAACCTTAAATGTACACTTGTGTTTATAACTTTTTTCACACATTTGACACTGAAATTGTGGCACGACACCACATTCGTATTTAAGATGAGTGTACAAAGCTGTTTTCGATTTATATTTGCGGCCACATTTGTTGGTACAGAAAATTACTTCTTGCAGATCTAAAAATTAATAAACATATGCTATGAGTTGATGTGAAAAACATAATAATATGACAACAAATCGTTCAATAAAAAAAAAAAAAAAATTAAAAAAAAAAAAAATGATTATAGTTATGGTTCAACATATAAGAGTGAGCGTAATGTAATATACGACATACAAGACGTGTAAGACGAAATTTGTATGTGCTGTATAGTGTATATTAAATTAATTTATTTATGAAACATGCAGAGATAGATATGGGCAATTAAAACATAATATATAATTTAAGTTCGGTGTATTTTAAAATATTAATTTTATTTATTACTTTAAATAAAAAACTATTCGATTAATTTGTACGTACGTATACCTATTTTCGAAATTATGTTTAAACAAATCTAGCATAATATTTCACTATCAACTATACATTAAAACAAAAACATCGGTTTCGCATATCAATATTGGACTTATTAAGTTGATATATAAGTACTATAAAAAAATACTAACACACACGGTTAAGTAAATTTAATAAATGTATAAATAATAATGCAAACCCAATTTATTTATTTTGTTACACAAAAAACACACAGAATTACCGTTAACCAACCGAATATTAAAGATCTTAAAGATACATTTATATTGGAACGAAATAATATTTTAGGGCGTCATTAGTTATAGCCAATAATACAAGAAGAAAAAGAATTGTGTAACATTAATAGGTTCCTTAAACATCATCACGATGTATTTGTCTAATCATTAAAATGTCCACTCGACGCAAACGATTTCACCATCATGGTGGTCATATTAATCGTTTATGCACGTTTATTACATGCGATTGGTAAGACCATTTTCGTTTGAAAGTCTTTAAACAATGTTGACAACGAAATTTGGGTACGACACCACATTCAAACTTTAGATGATTATACAAAGCTGGTTTCGATTTATATTTGCGGCCACATTTGTTGGTACAGTAAAATACATCTTGCCAATCTAGAAATTAATTTACATAATCTGTAAGTCAATGAGTGAAATATATTTAAGACTACGTTTATATTTATTTAAAGTGTATAGTGCATACCAGAGGTGCCCAAACTTTTCACGATACGATTCATTTAAACATTTTTAACATTTTCTTTTCCGGCCTACTTTGCACAAACACTTTCAACCACAGAGTAAAGAATTCGTGTAAAAAATTATACTTAAATATATTACGTTTATTTTCACTCCGACTTATGATTAATATTGTATTTCGCTAGACAAAATAGTGTAATCCGGTCATGTGTTATGTTAAAAAAAAATTAACGGACACCGACGGAAATTATTGCAACACCACATATTTATACACAAAAATATATTAATTTTTTTTTATTTCATAACTCATTTCATATAATGGTACAAAAAAATATCTTCTAATATTCTAATACTATATTAAAAATATATATAATATATTTCAAAACGTTACGCGGCGCGCTAAAAAGTTCTATCGAAATTTACAGTTTGAGAACCTTTGGTGTGTACATACAATTTATCGAATGTATTTGTTTGAGAAACATGCAGATATATAGGTAATTAATATAAAATATACACTATAGAGTTACTTAAATAAATTTTACTTTCAACTACGTTTAAATAAAATGTTAATTTATTAAATCAATATAAAGTATATGCATCAAAGCAGCAAATGCCCTGTATACCTATTAAAAATATTTGTATTTTGTATTATAGTTAAATTTTTTTTTTTTTTGTTACTTTACACTGAATACAAATTTATATTGCAATGAAATAATATTTAAGGAGAGAATTAATTCTGACAAAAAAAAAAAAGTATAACATTAAATAAACTATATAATTGTGTAATTGTCTAATCATTATCGTTTATTAAAAAGTGTACAAAATAATGTTGACAATGAAATTTAGATTAGAACAGAGATAGAACAGGGGCGTGCTCCCGGTGGAAGGTTGGCATATTCCTTCCCGTTTTTTTTTTTTTTGTTCTCCAGTTATTATGTGTTTTATGAATTTCCTGTAATTATTGTTTTTTTTTTATTATTAATATTATTATTGATATACGGTAACAATAATCAATACGAAACCATCGTATAAATTTTTTATTTTTAATTTACAATCACCGTATAAGATACAAATTATTGAGTTTCTCTAATTTAATTCTTTACACGTGAATAAATAAATAAATATATTTTACGAAAATTACATATTATGTTGTTATTATTTGTAATAACAGATGTATTGTTTGTACCAATTTCGACCCGAAAAAAAGTTTGATGGTTTTATACACATAACTAGTAGTCAGATCTCCCCATCACCCACCCGATGAAAATTCTGAGCACGCCACTGCTACTAACAAACTTCAAATGAGTTGAATGGGTCGGCCTAATTAAGTAAAATAAATTAATAAAATGTATTATATTATTCAAGTATTAAAAGTAAAATATTATAGATGTATTGTATTAATATTCGCAGAGTACACAATTCCGTGATCACGAAACAAATGCACTTTAAATGTACATCTATGTTTATAACTTTTTCGGCACACGTGACAGCAAAATTGTGGAACAACACCACATTCGTATCTAAGATGGATTTTCAACGCTTTTTTCGACTTATATTTTCGGCCACATTGGTTGGTGCAGAAAAATTCATCTTGCGAATCTAAAAATAAATTTGAATAATATTTCTGTAAGTTAATGAGTAAAATACAATAAAGGTTTTATACAAATGGTAAAATAAAAATGCAGATAGGTAAGTAATCAAAATCAAATGACCGCTATAACGATAAGTGTATGAGAATAAAATTATATATTAGAACACAATTAATTACAGAAGAAGAAAAAAAATAAAAAAATAATGTAACATTTTAAATAAACTTAATATGTATTTCTCTAATAGCATAATATACAAATCAATGTTGACAACGAAATTTGGGTGCAACATAAGTTTAACGTCACGTTCAATCTTTTAATAAGTGTTAATTTCTGATTAAGTAAAACCGATTAGTACAATTTATTACATCGCACGAGAATTTAAAGTATTTAATTATTATTATTATTTTTATTTATTTATCAATCTAATTAATGTATCTAATTTAACTTATTAATATTACGATCCGAGTATACAATTCCGTGATCACGAAGCATATGAACTTTAAATGGACACTTATGTTTATAATTTTTTTGACACACAGGACAGCGAAATTTTGGAGCAACCCCACATTCGTATTTAAGATGTGTATACAAAGCTTGATTTGATTTATATTTTCGGCCACATTCATTTGTACAGAAAAATACAATTTGCGAATCTAAAAATGAATTTACATTATAATATTCTGTGAAGTTAAAGAGTAAAAAAACAAATTGTTTATAAAATACCTAATACTAAGTTTAAAATACAATATTAAGTAAAAAATAATACAAATCATATAATACTGAAATAATATTTATAAGCGGTTTAGTGTATACATGTATAGTAGTATATCCTATATATAAATTATTAAATATGTTTATTAAAGTCATTTATTTCAGGAAAATAAAATTAAATAAACAAAAAACATGTATATATATATATACATTATAAAGTTACGCATATTGACCATATTTCTGGACTGAATATTTATTTATGTTGAAATGAAAACACATGTTAGGACATAATTAGTTAAACCAAAAAAAAAAAAAAAAAAAAAAAATGTAATTACATTTTATTTTTTACTAGACTAATCATATACCATATATATCTTTTAATCATTAGGTCTACTCAATGCAAACGATTTCATCATCTGGTCATATTAATAATTGATGCACATGTAGTGCGTGAGATTTGTAAGACCATTTTCGTTTGAAAGTCTTTAAACAAAGTTGACAGCGAAATTGTGGTTCAACGCCACATTCAAACTTTAAATGAGTATACAAAGCTTTTTTAGATTTATATTTGCGGCCACAATCGTTGGTACAGAAAAATACATCTTGAAAATCTAAAAATTAATTTACATTTATAGTCTATGAGTAGTTGAGTAAAATAAAATAAAGCTTTCATAAAATTGGTTATATAAAGTCTAAAGAGTTAAGAAACATACGATAGTTTAGTTTATATACCTAGTAAAAGCAAACAAGAAAAATCCTCACAAACAGTATACGATTCTGTAGCTCCTGCCTCACTGTTTGCCCCTATCATTAGAGTCGTTTTAATTACACGGGATGTGTAACCAAAAAAAATTTAAAAAACTCTATAGACTTCATAAAGAAATCTTAATTTAAAAAACCAGAGACCTAGGGTGTTGTCGGACACCGTCTGTCTGCCCGCGGTTAAAATTTATCATCTATGCTCGCCATAGATATTGCCCAAAACAATAACTAATCAAAAATATTCCAGTTATACCGTCAATTTTCTCTATTGTTAAAAGAAAGTACCGACCGAATGCAACCAACAAGATTAAAAATGCTACTGGAACACCATCCCAAATATTAATTGATTATTAAAAGTCAAAATCGTAGTAAATGACAGAAAAATAAACCCCGCATCATATTAAAACCAGTGAGTACATTCCTCGCTACGTTCAGAATTAACGACGTACACGCTAAATCATATGTCCCGATTATTAAATTATTGTATAATAGAATTTAATGCAACAGAAATAAGTATAATATTATACACAATTTTTTTTTTCTTACACACAAAATTACATACTATACTAGGATATTTCAAAAATATTTCAATAGTATTACATCTTTATTAAATACGGTGCAAATTCTATTTAACGAAGTCTCGTGGGCAACAAAAAAAAAAAAAAATTCGTTTCATAAAATTACAATCATAATTAACAATCAAGATCGTGGTGGTTCCCACCCAAAACTATATCGTTAAACAATAAAATACGTTATACGGAAATTTCACTGTAATTTTAATTTCTTTAAATCGAATCCAACTACTAATTACAATAGTACTAAGCTGAATATGGATTTATATTGGAATGGTATAGTTTTATATTGTGTCATTAGAACCGCATTCTCTCTTCGTACTGTTTTATATTTTGTTTTGTTGCGAAATTGGATTCTCATTATTGTTTTTTTATATATATATATATGACTTAAACAATAATTTGTTGTAACGAAAATGAAAATCTAAAAGCACGAAAAGTGGCATATAAAAACCGGTGGAGCGAGGGTGGTTCGTGTTGAAAGTGATACTTCGATACGGTGCAATAAAGTCTCCTTATTTCGAGGGAAATTCGACGAAAATCTAATTTTGCATTCTTCTAATCGTCATTTGTGATTCGTTGCAAACCATGTACAGTTCGTCGTCCGACGCTTTAATTAACGATCTATGGACGTGTAGTACGTGCGATTGGTAAGACCATTTCCGTTTGAATGATTTCGAACAATGGCGACAACGGAATTTAGGTTCAACGCCGCATTCGAACTTTAAATGAGTGTAGATTCCTGGTTTCGTTTTATATGCCCGGTTACAGCCGATGTTTGGGCATTTGTATAGAACCGAATCGACATCTAAAATTATAAAAATAATTATATACGCGTTAGCTAAATACATTTTAAATTAACTAAAAAAAAAATAATAATAATATTAATATTTAAATCAATGATAATCAGAAATATATGTACAGTCTCAGAGAAAAAAAAATGAAGCAATGTTAACGTATAAGCAAAAATTGTTGTCAACTATATGGTTTAATAAAATCGAAACCACTTCTTACGCGTCAAATTTAACGAACTCTGTAATGTTCATAGTTTGTTTTTATATTGAACCCGATCGAAGCTAAGAAAAAATAAAATGTAAATTTCAATAATTTTTCGAATAAAAATTTGATTGGTTTAATATGGAAAAAAAAACACCAAACACCATGGTTCGATAGAAAAATTACGGTGCACTTTTTCTGGACGTATTTATAGAAAAAACATGTTGTCAATATTAAAAGATTAAGTTTTCGAAACTTGTCAATCTTGAATCGAACCACTTTATATT